>OX387244.1:181403904-186203904 GCA_947561735.1 Cenchrus americanus | reverse complement strand
CAGGTGTACTTCTCTCAGTAATAAAGTTTGATTATCCATCAACTGATTTACTGCTTTTCCCCTCAATGGGTCTACTGGCGAGTAACGACTGCTTGTGACAACTCAACAATGAGAACTCCGCATACACACCTTGCGATAACGAGTACTCATTTCTGAGAAGTTTTCTCATTTCATACATAAACAAGTTCAATACAACTTTGTTTATACAATTATTTCTACAAGCTAACCCTACAGGACTACTGAAGGTTAAGCTTCTCGGCGACCTGCTCAGCAATTGGTGCCATTTGCTCTAGGAGCTCCGCGTACTGCTCGTCCGTACAGTTGGCGGCTAGTCCACCGGCGACTACATCCACTGGAGCCTTCGGGAAGTATGACTTCATGAACGCCAAGATCTGATTGGGGATCGACTTCGCCAAGTGCTTGACGTACGTCGCCAGACGACTAGGAGCTTCTCTCAGCCGGTCCACCAAGGGAGCTATCTTCGGCCCGCCCGGATGAGGCATCAGTAGCTTCGCAATGGGAAGTGCGGCCACCTCGAGTTCCTTCAACTGGGCTCTCAACTTCTCGCAGTCCTCGTTCAGCTTCTGCAGAGATTTGTAGAAGTTGACGAGGTCACGATCCGAGGCAATTCGAAGCTCCATGTGCTTATCGCACTCGTAAGCCAACTGCTTATAGTCATATTCAAGTACCTCACGGGCCTCCTTCTCCTGTAGAAGAGGTTCTTCATGTTGACTTCTGAAGCCCTCAGTTGCTCGACACGAGTCTCAAGCTCTGCAATCAACAAGCAAGGCGGGTCAGACTACTGCAAGGTACTTCCAATGGGTACTCGACAAGACAACACGTACCTTTATTCTTGTTGCGGAGCGACTTGTTCTTCCGCACCAGCTCGTCGCTCTTCGCCTGCATATCCTAGACTTCATTGTGATATTGGGCGAAGGCGCCGTCAAGTTTTGACTGGAGCATGGCGGAGTTCTCCCGGGCCTTCACGAGTTGTTCCTCCAAGGCCTCCGCCCGGAGCACTGCATCGTCGTACCACTGGAGCATGCCAGATTTCTGTCGGGATCTCTCCACGACATCCTGCAGCAGACAATAGCTGTCACCTGGGTACTCAGCATTCTACGGCAGATTGACTACTCAAGGGCATCGACAACTCACCTTCATCCACTACTCGGCTTGGCGCATCGCTTCCAAGTGTTGTGCTACCGCCGCCGGGTCGACAAGGTCGTCTGCCAGGAGTTCAACCCCACCACGACTACTCGTGGCGGCTCCAGACATCGGCGCCGAGCGGATTGGCTCTGCATCTTGAATCTCCGACGAACGGATGACTACTTCCAGGGTCGACTCTGGCAGTACATCGTCGCGCTCCTCTCCGGTGGACGCGAGGGCTTCTCCGCTTGCTACATCCGCCAGCTCGGGGGCTGCTCTGGCGGCTCCTTGGGTATCCGGCGCCAAACCTTCAACGGGCACCACCTCGGGGATGGTGTTTCCCTCGACTTCGGCCCCTGTCAACAGAAGACAACTGGATTAGTCATCCTTGGCGGTTACGACTACTCCTTGAGGATACCTGCACTCGTGCAGTGTACTCACCTTCTACAATGCTGGCCTCTGGCAATGAAGCCTCCACGGCCGACGCCTCGGACTCTGCTTGAGGGGCGGGAGCGGACTCCTCAGCGGCTGGCGCGGATTCCTCTTCAGCTACCGCCGCGCTGGGTTCATCCTCATCCCAGGTCAAGTCCGTGGATTTCCTGCAGAGTATGCAACTGGTTTTCAACCAAGTACGACTACCAAACCACATGTACTACTCGGGAAAGATCTTCACTTACAGGCTCGACTGGACCACTGTCACGGTTGGGGCACCAAGGATGCTGGCGATGTCGACCAGTCCAGCCTCAGCAGACGCCTCCTCTTCGGCCTCCGTAGCCATTGGCTCTCCAGCAACAGCCACGGCCGGTTCAGTACTCCCCTCAGCAACTGGGGGCTGGCGCGTCAGTTGCCATGAGTTCTTCCACGGTGGGGGCTGGGTTGTGGCTGGCTCCAGCTGGCTCTCTCATCGTATCCCAGTCGCCTTCATCCCGTTGGTCTACGGGGTCGGAAGGCGGAATCTCCAGCAAGCAACGGAATTTCGTCGTCAGCATGCACAACATCAAGAAACAAGTACTCGACTACCCTACTCAAGGAGCTTACCTCTTGGGATGTGGTCTCCGTGACCTTAAGCTTCTTGGCCACGCGCTTGCGGGCCACATTCCGCGGCTTCCTTGGTGGCGCAGGCAAACTAGCCTCCAAGCTAGTTGGAGGATCCTGGATGAGAGGGACGTTGGGCAGTGTAGAGCGGCTGAATCTTGACCGCAACCGGAACCGCTCTTGAAGCGTCTCCTCGTCATCCTCGTCCGACGTGTCTTCGATGACAACAGTGTCGTCTCCTTCGCGGACTTCACGGCGCTCCTTGGCCTTGCCCTTCCCCTCATCTGGGATTTCGACAAGACGAGGAGGTGAAGCCAGCTCGGAGACAAACTTCGCTATGTCATCCTGCAAAAAGCACATTGGGTGAGCACGACTACTACATAATCAGTACTCGCCACTGAGTACGGTGTCGGTGTTTAAACCTCTCGACCTCCATGGGAGGTACCCACAGCAAGGTAGAAGGTGGGGATCGCCATGATCTGGAACCCGAAGGTACGCGCGAGGACACAAGACACGAGATTTATACAGGTTCGGGTAGCCAGAGTAGCTACCCTACGTCCTGTTTAGAGTAGTATTGCGCCCTGCGCTTGGTGTTGTTCCCCGGAGGGATTGAGGATGTCCTCCTAGGTACCCGGCCCTCCTTTATATAGTCTAGGGGGCGGGTTCCTTGTCGGTTACAAGGTAGGAGTCCTAGTAGGATTACACAGAGCGAGTCCTAGTAGGAGTACAGGGGAATTCTAGTAGGAGTCCGTCTTCTACTCTTCCTCTTTCCTTGAATGAGTACCCGGGGTGTATGCCCGACATACGGCTACTGACCTCATTCGGTGGACGCGCCGCGGAGTACTCGGGCACGGGGCAGGGCGTGTATGCTGGCATGTCCTTGAAGATTCTCCCTAGCCTGTCAACGATGTCGTCGTCGTCAACTTCATCACCGGGCATCCGTGACGAGTCGCCGTCGCCGGTGTACTGGTAGCCCAGGGTGTCGCGAGCCATCAGCGGCTGCACCCTCCTTTTCATGAAGCTGAAGGCCACATGCTCGGCCCTCAGCCCGGCTTCTCTTAAAGCCTTGATCTTCGCCAGCAGTTCGGGTAGCGGGATACCCTCCTACATCGTCGGCTCGGAGTTCCACCAAGGCCGGTGCTTTGGCTGCTTCCCGCTGGGCTTCGGCAGCTCCGGGTGGTGGTTGGTAATGTAGAACCATTTTCACTTCCAATCTTGGTTGGAGTCGATCAACTTGTACGCAAGGTACTGCTCCGCGGCGTCCTCGCGCATCTGAATGCCGGCTCCTCCAACTACTCGGGGGTTGTTGGCACTCGGCTGTGGCTTCACTCGAAAAAACTTCCGGAAGAGTACCTAGTGGGGTTTGATCCCCAAGAAGGCTTCGCAAAAGTGTACGAAGATGGAGGTGTGGAAGATACCGTTGGGGTTGAGATTGAGGTACTCGATGTCGTAGTACTCCAAGAGCCCCTTAAAGAAATCACTCGCTGGGAAAGCCAACCCGCGCTCCGCGAATTGCGTGAACATTGGGATCTCATCCGGATTCTTCTCCATGGGGTACGGATCTCCCGCGGCGGCACGCCACATGTCGACTTCCTTCTCCCGAAGAAATCCACTATTCAACAGCGCCAGCAGATCCTCGGTCTTCGCCTTCGACTTCTTCCACTCTTGGTTGGGATTTGGGCGCGGCGGAGACACTGGCGGTGATGACCCTGCGCCGGATCCGGCGGCTTCCTCTCGGGATCTCTTCTTCCCGCCGGCAGTCTTCATGCTCTTGGACGGCGAGGGCTTCATTCTCCAAGTGCACTGAGTTTTCACTCGCATTCGCTCGGGGGCTACGGCGGTGGCTTCCGGCAGCGGCGCGCTTGGATCTACAATTTCCTTTGAGGTGGCAGTGTGCACTGGCGGTGGATTCTAGGCACGATTTGCTCGGAATGGCTGCAAGTGCGTGGGGGTGAAAAACCCTAAGGGTTTCGGCTTCTATTTATAATTCAACGGGCGGCTCCTCAACGGCCGAACGGATAAGTCTCCAGACGGCTGACTCAGCGGCAGCGCCTGACCCTTCAACTTCTAGTAGTCGACGCGCCTCATCTCGGGGGCTCAGCTACATCTAATCAATTCCCTGGGTAGCGACAAGATTCAAGAGCAACTCAGGACACATTCTACATACAAGATGACCCTTCAATTCGAGAGGAAGTACTCGACTCAAGGCTCAGGGGCTCCGTGCCACATGTCCTTCAGTTTTTTCTCTGAATTTTGCGGGATAATCTTGCTAGAACTTCAGATGGACCCTCAGCCAGAGTCTACAACTCAACCTAAGGCTCAGGGGCTACTCCATATGGAGTGCGATTTTGCAATCGCACTTCCATATCAACGTCGGCTTCAAGACAACACGGGTATTTTTGAAGACCTTCAAGAGCAGCACTCGAGGACGCTTGGGACTACTCGAGAAGACTTCAGGATTACTCAAATATCAGCTGGAGTACCTTCCAGCCTCGGGATGCTTCAAATATTCTTGAGGACTTTTGGCTTGTAGTACTCGGGGACGCTTGAGGACTACTCGTCAAGGCCGTCAAGACTACTCGAAGCTATCCTGCTCGACTACAAAGTACTCGGGGGCTTGTCGTATGGACCTCCCTGGGCCCACTACCTCGGTGGGTACCAGGACCGACTACTCGGTGGGCTCCTGGGACTACCCGACTTGTGCCGCACAGTACCTGATGGCGTGAGGCGCAAGGACTAAGGTGGAGAAGTACTCGGATAGGAAGCTATACATACCATGTACTGTGTAAAGGACTCCTAGACGTACACGACTAGTACTCTCTCCCTAAACCGACCTGTAACCCTGCCTCCCGGGCTATATAAGGCGAGGCAGGGACCCTTCTCTCTCAGATTACGCATCATCTTGTAATCACATCCAATCAATCCAGGGCTACGCAGCATACAGGACGTAGGGTATTACGCACCTCGCGGCCCGAACCTCTCTAAATTGTGTGCCATGTGTCTCTTCCTTCGAGTTACCGATCTCAGCGAGGCCACATTCATCTACCTCGGGTACTCCCCTTGGTAGGTTGCCGGTCTAAAACACCGACAGGAGGGGAATCAAAGGCAAAATAACCATGAAGGGTTCACACGAATTTCCCCCACCAAATCCCCAAGAGCAAGGTCCCGAAAAACACACGAGAAAACCACCAAGAGAGGGCTCCGAAAATCACCACCAAGAACAACTGGGAACAACACACCAAAGCCTTGAGGAACCATGCCAAATCATTTATACATACCAAAGAGGTTCATACAAGGTCTAGCTTGTCGCCCGATCATCCAACCCTCTCACAAATCTCACCATGAAGCTCTCAAGCTAGTCCTATGGAAATCCTAAGAAAATAGGAAGGAAAACAGGAAAGCAAATGAACTAGGGTTCCAAGAGATTGCTGCCATCCATCATGGTTTATATGGAGGCAACCGAAAGTCTAAAATACCCTTACTTAATAACTAGGGATACAAGCCCCTCAAGGGCAGTTTTGGAAGTCTGCAGATTTTCTCCATCGGACGGATGCCCGGCGACCGCACCCTGCTTAGTCTCGACGCAAGCCATGCGATCCCGACGCGTGTCCTCCGTTTCGAAGATTCCCGACTGCGTCGTCGCACACCGGTCAGACCGGTGCTCCTCCCGGCCGAGCCGGTACCCACCGGCCGGACGGCCGGTCGGTCGGGAGTTCTTTGCGCAAAGACCGTCTTCGGTTCTCCGTTCTTGGCTTTGTGGATCAACCAAGGAACCCAGTGGTTTTCTGGTGAACCACTCGAAACCCCGCGAACTCAGTGTAGCCTCCGCCAATCTCCACTCACGACTCGGCTCCCACGTAGTCCCGGCTCGACCTTGGTTTTGAGGCTCAACCAAGAAACCGTCCATGACTTCATCTTGTTGTTCATGCCACCATGCGGCCCGCACTCGACCCCGCTGGCCACCGGGTCCCTCGAACGAAGCCTACTTGTCTTCTCCACACCTGGAGGCCTCACCGGCGACGACCTTTCACACTTGTTCTTCACATGCACCAACACCAGTCAAGCCGCAACCTCCACCTGCAATACTTAGCCAAGAATCAGTCCACACTACGTTGTCAATCACTCATCACACCAGGAAGCGACCATCCACTGGTCCTCGGACCACACATGGTCCTCATCGGGCCAGTCCACTTCCCACGCCGGGGAAATCTCATCATGACCTGTCCGTCTTACAGCGCAGATCTACCTGCGCTGCTGCTCCTGCACGTCTCGGGCGGCGTGGGGCCGCGTTGCAGCTCTCGCCTGGGGGGCATCGGCGGGCTACAACAGAAGGAACCATAGGTCATGTGGGGCAGAGCCGTCTATCAAGGTGGCCGGGGCGACCGCCTAGGTCGGAGGTGGCCCCATAGATGAAGCCAGGCCACCGCCTTTGAGGAAGGGGCGCTGGGCCTGGCTTGTTTGTCGCTGATGTTGGGCCTTCACGGATGTGGCCCATCATTATCCTTCATGATTTTGGGGATTTAGGGGCTAAGATGATTACCCATAGTTTATCCCCTCTTCACTAGTTAAGGGCAAAAGGAGGAAGAAAGTAGTAGATACAAATGTTACAAAAGTTATTTTCTTTCAGTTTGATAGCCCTGCAAGGGGCACAAGGAGCAAAAAACTTCAGTCTACTAGTCCTGCGCTAAGCACTAGAAACAAACGAAGGTTGAGTTTGTGATTTCTGTGTGACAAAACTGCATGTCTATGTGTCATGTAATGTTTGTAAACCTATGAAAACTATCTCTGGGCATGTATTGTGATCATGGAAGCTAATTGTGGAGAGTTGGTGCATGTCAGATTGTAGTTTAAGATGGTTTAACATGTGGATCTTGTCTATGTCAATCTGTACTCCTGCATGGTTTACCATGTGCATGTCTATGTCTCATGGTTTAACATGATAATGAGATCTCTATATTAATTCCTATACCGCATTTCAACATCATGTTGTGCGCAAATAATTTTCGCACGCGTAGTCTGCGAACGCAAAAATAAACGCAAGGCTGCAAAAGCAAACAAAAAAGAGAAGCTTACATGCACAAGAACAGGAGAAAAATCGAAGTCAGGGGTACAATGGTCATTTCCTTGTGAACTTAACGGTGTTAGGCTCTAAAACTGACGGAAGTGTCAAATAGTATAAAAACGAAAATGGGAACATATTGGTAAGAATCCGAATTTAGGCGATGTTTGGGATGGCTCCAATTCCAGTTGGAGCTCCTCCACTCAAAAACTCCAGGTGGAGCTAGCTCTGAGTGGAGTTGGAGTTGTTCAAAGTGGGTGTTTGGCATCATCTTGTAAACAACACCCCATCAATCATGAGCTGTGAAGCATACATGACGTATGGTATTATGCACATTGCGGCCTGAACCTGTCTAAATTGTGTGCTACGTGTCTCTCCTCGGGTTCCCGATCACGGCGAGGCCACAACCATCACCTCAGGTAACCCCTGGGTAAGTTGCTGGTCTAAAACACCGACAGTTGGCGCGCCAGGTAGGAGATATCGCCAAAGATCTCATGGCGAACTTGACGCCTTCCATCACCATTTAGCCAACCGCCGCCTTCAACCGCGGCGACACCTTCGTCTCCTGGGTCTACACCGATGACGGCGCTGGTTCCTTCCAACGCTACCTCACCTTTACTCCAGACCCAGAGACCGGGTTCGTGATGCTTCCAGAAGCCGCCATGGATCAACTTGTCGAAAAATTCGACGAAATTTCGCTCTACAACAACATCGCTGACTTCGAGTTCGGATCCACCTCCAACTCGAACTCGACGACTACATGGGTTGAGTTACGCGAGCTGGCACATGAGCCATCGTGGACCAGTCCTCCCCATGAGCAATTCGTGTATGGTATCTGCAACGCCAGCACAGCCTACGCGAAAGCTTCACTCCCCGCTGAGCTGGTAAGGAGATCGCCACCTAGTACTCCTTGGACTCCAGTGTCGTCCTTGACTACAACTCATACTCCTCCTACAAGTTCGACTTCAGATTGGATCCAATCGAGCCCGAGCCCGACTACGGCTCGGGGTCCTACGCAGAGAAGTTGTTGTTAGGTCATGCTGCTAGCTTGGTCATCAAATCTACTCCAGCTGGTAGACTCATTTACTGGCCCGGCCAGAAGCCCGCGGATCTGACTTCAACGATAACTCACGCTGCATCACTTGCCTCGAGACACTTCCCTTCCAGGAGGGAGCTCCGCTGCCTCCCATTGCAGAGGAGCACACCCTAACTGAGGTGGCTACTACAGACTCCGGTTGCTACTCGCCTGATTGTAAGGTTTTCGTAGCAGAAGCATGCGAAGCCTCCCACACCCGCGTAGACCAGTATCTCGACGACATCTCCAACGACGAGTTGTCAGTGGATGCACCTCCTAACGACACTACAGAGCTCAAGAACGCCCGATGTACTCGCAATCAAAAATGAGCTGATCGGACGACTCTGCGTCTTGGAAACTCTACCAGTCCACAACCTCACAAAAGCTCTGAACCAACTCCGTGGAGTTGGCTGCTCCACAAGAGTTTTGAACTTGAGGCGTTTGTTGGAGTGTGCGGAGTTCAGCTCCAGATATATCAAATAAGTAAGCAATATTTTTTCCCATGTCAAAATAGGTAATTCTCCAACATTTCCGCGGTTGCCTCGCTACTCCAGCCCACCTCGAGACCTCCTTCCCCAGCACGACTCCCGTTCCCTTCTTCTCACCGAAGGAACCCGCCCACCAAAACCCCGGCGAACCGCCACCAAAACTATCGAGAGCGAGCCGAAAACTCACTCCTCAATCTCAAAAAAAAAAAAAACTCACTCCTCCGTTTTTTTTTAAAAAAACTCACTCCTCCCCCCCCTCTGCCCACCATTCCCCTCCCAGTCCCACCCGACCGCCGCTCCCGCTCCTGCCTCGGGGGGTCGAACCTTCCGGTAACCCAGGAGCCGAAGAGGAAATGTCGGCGAGGCTACGGGTGGAGGAGCTCCGCGCCGACCTGCAGCGCCGCGGCCTCGATTTCTCCGGCAACAAGCCGGCCCTCGTGAGTCTTCCCACCTCTCCCCAATTCGTGACACGCCGTCCCCGCAATCCGCTGCGACTCGCGTTCGATTTTTTTCCCGCGCGCGCACTCCAGCCGGGTGAATGAGCGCGCGCACCATTCGGCACGGTTGCGCACACGTGCTACGCTTGTGCTAGGTTCCTACTGCGTGAGCGTATGGATCCGCTCGAGATGGTATGTCTGATTCCAGTGCCCCCAATGCCTTTTCCATTAGGTGCGGAGGCTGGACGCCGCAATCCGCAAGGAGGAGAAGGCCGCGGTAGCTGCTGCGGCAGCAGATGGAGATGGGATAGCCGCAGATGGTGTGGCCGTGGATGGCAAAGGGAACGGCGGGGACAACAAGAGGAGGAAAAGGTCCACAAATAGAGAGGAAGAGGGGAACGACGACGCCTCATTGGAGTTGGCAAAGCTAGAGGGCATACGCTTCCGCGAGTTGCAAGGATTGGCCAAGTCACGGGGACTCGTGGCAAATGGGAGCAAGAAGGATGTTATCGAGAGGTTGCTGTCAGCCCCTGCTGATGCCACAGATGGTGTTCAGGACGAGAAGAGGGCTCTAAAAGGTCTTTTTATGTATTTCTTTTTATTTTTATAACTGTGATTTTAAATGGATGGCACATGACAGGAAGTCTGCTAATTCATTAAAGAGAGGGCGTAATTGTTTGTTTGTGTAATTGTTTGCTTCAGGAGGTGTTGAGAAGGTTAAGGAGGATGTGAAAAAGGATAAGATGGTTAGAGCCACAAAGAAGGGTGCCGCAGTGCTGGATCAGAACATTCCTGATCACATAAAAGTGAACTATCATGTCTTGCAAGTGGTATGTAGTTTCATTTTACCCCGTATGTGTACATTTTACTTCCCATGGTTTATTCCGTTATTTTTTCTTAGGTTTATTCAATTTCTTAGGTAACCATGGTTTATTCAGTTTCTGTATGCCAATTAGTTGAATTTTGAGCAAATACCAGACCTCCAGAATGAAATATCTAATTTGCATTTGTGTTACTTAGGCCAAGCTATGTAATCTTGCAAGTCATTAAATACTTTGAAACTGATCCTCAATGAACAGGATTTTTTTTGCTTCAATAATTCTTTTCTTATATTTCTATTTGGCATGTTTTTCTACAGGGTGATGATATCTATGATGCCACCTTGAACCAGACTAGTGTTGGAAACAACAACAATAAGTTCTATATCATCCAAGTTTTAGGTCTGTCCTACAAATCACTATTGGTGCAAACACGGAATGCCTCTACAATTTATTTGAAATCGCTCCAACTGAGTGATTGATTCATGAAAATATTATGCTTTCTAGAAATTTTGGAACTTCCTTTTCAGCTCTTGATATCTTCTTTAGAACTTTACTGATGTTAATTCTTTTATCTATGAAAGCATGAAAGATGGCTTATATTAGATTAGTGTTAACTGGTGGCACTCAATTGTAGAATCTGATGGTGGTGGAAGATTCATCGTTTACAATAGATGGGGGAGAGTAGGGGCACGAGGTCAAGATAAACTACATGGTCCTTTTTCAACACGAAACCAGGCAATATATGAATTTGAGGGGAAGTTTCAGGACAAAACTAATAACCTTTGGTCCGACCGCAAGAACTTCAAATGTTATGCAAAGAAATACACTTGGCTTGAAATGGACTATGGCGAAACTGATAAGGAAATAGTAAGTTTTATACTCAGCAAATGATTTGCATTTTAATGTCTGGGGCTTAATCCTTTGTTCTTATTTACCCCAGAATAAGACAGAGAAGAAAGGTTCCATTACTGATCAGATAAAAGAAACAAAACTTGAAACTCGGATTGCACAATTCATATCCCTGATATGCAATATTAGCATGATGAAGCAGCAAATGGTAGAAATAGGTAAGTTGCTTTGTTTGTTAGCTGTATTTATACAACGATGCACATTGTTACAAAACGATCGATGATCCGGGAAATTGTCATCCAGGACCCTTAATTAGGGAAAGCATCCTGGGGGTGTCGACACAACTCTGACCCCGAATCCTGTGGCTATGTTTAGTTTAGTACATGTTAGGTCCTATAATATGGGAATGATATATGTGATACCTATAGTTTGAAAAAGGATTGCAAGGATTGTTTTCCAATCTCGAGCTATCAGGTACCAAGTATTTATCAAGAAACATCAACATTCTTATACCAAAAATGGATGATAGCTGTGCTATGCTTGAAATCACCCATGACCAGTATATACAACAGTCAAATTCTACTAATAGTGTTTGTAAGTTATATCTTCTTCTATGTTGTATTTACTGAAATTGCCTTATATTGCCTTTGGTTGCAGGGAATTCTACACCGTGATTCCTCATGACTTTGGTTTCAGAAAGATGCGTGAGTTCGAAACTTTATAGCTTACTGATGTTTACATAATAATGTAGCACATCCACTCGTCCAGCACCATGTTGGGCTTTCTTTTTGATTTAGGAGCACTTAACCTTCTAACAAATAGCATTTGCCAGGTGAATTTATTATCGACACTCCTCAGAAACTAAAAGCTAAGCTGGAAATGGTAATAAACTACTCTCTAACTTTGTTAGTTTTCTAACATGGCACTATTTTCAATCCTCCTTGTTTAGATTTATTTTCAATTCTTATGTAAAAAAGACGTAAAGTAAGAAACAATTATTCTTTTGAAGATAGACCAAGAGACACAATTGGTTTATTGGAGTATTGATATCCTAATTCCTATGTTAGGACTTATGTTAATCTCCTCTAATATGTGCAATGATGAAACCTACCTTCCATTCTTATCGAAGTTCAACCACAATGGCTGAATGAAGTAAACTTTATACTTTTTTTTGGAAAATTCAGAGTCATGTCCATATATCTATATATTCCCTGGACTATTATTTCCTATGAACCATGTGTGCAAGGAATCTGCTCACATTGTTATCTTACACATTTTTAAGGTTGAAGCCCTTGGTGAGATTGAGATTGCAACCAAGCTTCTGGAGGATGATTCAAGTGACGAGGTAATGTCATTTTCCTAATGGGTCAAAATTCTTTATATGCCATTGCTCCAATGGCTGATGTGTACATATTTGACATCTCTTAAGTTCCATTGCCTTCAAAATGAATGAGTTATGCCATGCCTGGCCATAATAGACATCTGAAAAGACCATTTAACCCATGAGACCCCATCATCTCTTTCATATTAAATGCTAATTTGCTTACCTTTCTACTATATCATATTCTAACTAAATGTTTTTCCTTTAATTTGATTATTGGTTAGTAAATTTAGCAATATGTGCATGTTTTGTTAAACTACCACAAAAATATGTAGAACTCCAAAAATCCACATATTATCTTCCAGCCTTCCACCCATCAGATCCCTCATAATTAACAAGAATCAGCAGATGGGAATTGGTGAAACATTGCCATAGTACATATAATTATGGACTCAAACTGAAATTGTGGAGAAGTAGAATAGGGGGAAACACCACACACCCGATGGGGGGGGGGTGACCTCTCATATAAATAGCCAAGGTGGCTTACAGTACAAGGATGTAATCTCCTATACTAGGAAGTAATCACCTATACTAGGAAGGATATAAACCACCTATACAAGGAATGTACAGCCACCTAACATACGTGGCTGATACATATCTAATACCCGCCCGCAGTCACAGCGGGAGGATCTCGGACGCAAAGACTGGACCTAAATTCAGTAAACAGTCTAAGGATATGCAAGTCTAAGTATGAGCAATTAAGCACTTGGATGGATTGGATATGATCTTCTAGGTGTCGTGAACTCCTGTGCACTTCCACACAATCCAGCAACCTCAAACGGTGCTGAAGACCTCGCGTCCATGTCGCCTCTGTTAGCTTTCACGCGACTGTCGGATAGATCGACGCTTAACCTTGACCAAGGCGTCGGATCATCCGGTGCTGAAGGCTTCGTCTTGGCGTGTCTCTGTCTTGATTCAAACTAAGCGTCGGATCATCCGGTGCTGAAGGCTTCGTCTTGACGCGTCTCTGTCTTGATTCAAACTAAGCGTCGGATAGACCGACGGTGTCCCCACTCAGACTGTCGGATCATCCGGTGCTACTGTCTTCACTGCTCTTCCTCTGCAACTCGTCCGACGCATTTAGAAATTGGACCGTCGGTTCATCCGACGGTGCCTAGGGTTTCAACCAGTGTACCAACTCGTCCGACGATTGCACCGACGATTGCACCGATGCTTGCTATTTAGATATCGTCGGTTCATCCGACGGTGTCTTTTTCCTTCTTTTTCTTCGCGTCTTCAACTTGGATCTTTGCTTCAACTTAACATACTTAACATACTTAATATGCCATTACTTATAGCCTCCAAATATATACTAAGTCCTCAAATTTGCTGTAAGTAACCTAACATGTCCATGGTATGTTAACTTGTGATATGACATGTTAGCTTGGGCATGGTATGTTAACTTGTGCATGGTATGTTAACATGTGGTAACATCCATGGGACCTAGGAATGCCTACAAAGACATGCTAGACAATGTGGTTAGTCCCATTGCTTGTGTTAACATGAATCACTAAAATCAACTCGAACAAATGGCAAATGGGGCCATGTTCGCTACAAACAGTCCGCCTGCTCCTAGGCAAGTGTCGACGACGTCGGGGGGCTGGAACAGGGCTGTCCAGGTGCCGGAGAAGGCCGAATTTCCCGCATATTGCGCGGAAATATGCTGACCACTTGGTGAAGTTGGAGGTGTTCAACTCGAGTCATGGGCACATGGGATTTGACAGCGACAGAGGTATAGGAGGTGACGTAGATGGGAGTCTGGGCACCTAGAGCAGTGGAGTTGGCCACGACGGAGGAGGTGTTGGACGACATTGTGATGGCGTCTAGGGAGGGGGAACCAACCAATCCTAGGGATTGGATCGGTGGGGGGCAATGCAACCGGGAGGAATCGGAGGCAGGGGAGGGAAATCGCGGCCAGGAGGAGTGGCAGCGATCGGTAGGGCGCGGCCTGGGATGTGGCGGCACCTGGTGGGAGTAGGGAGCGGCGGCGCGTGAGGTCGCGCAGCATGGGGTGGTGACGGGGGGTAGCGCCACGCGGGGTGGCTACGCGCGGAAACAAGGGGGTCGTGCGAGGAGACTCACGACGCGCGGAAACAGGGGAGGTGCGCGTCACGCGAGACAGGGGAGGGAAAGGTAGCGGAAAGAATTGGAAAGGAACCAGAGAATTAGGCCTGGTCTCTTGATACCATGTGGAGAAGTAGAATAGGGAGAAACACCACACACCCAATGGGGGGGGGGTGACCTCTCATATAAATAGCCAAGGTGGCTTACAGTACAAGGATGTAATCTCCTATACTAGGAAGTAATCACCTATACTAGGAAGGATATAAACCACCTATACAAGGAATGTACAGCCAGCTATACATACCTGGCTGATACATATCTAATAGAAATGTGTTGTGTTATGAGAATTATGCTGAAGTTTCTGTACAGTTGTGAAGTTTACTCTGATTGTGAATATGAAACTTTACTTGTTTCTGTAGAAAGCAGCATAATTTGAAATTATGTAAGTAGATTTTCTTGTTGTGGTTGCTAAACTTGCACATGCTGGAGCATAACCATAATATGCTTTGATATGTAGGATGATCCACTATATGCTCGATACAAGCAACTTCATTGTGACTTCACACCTCTTGAAGCTAATTCAGAAGAATACTCCATGGTAATTGAACTACTTGCAGTTTTAGCTCCATTTATGAAAATAGTACTTTGCAATTCACTTTTGTAAAATTTAGCAAATGGTTACTTTACACTTCAACCTTATAAAAATAACTGTCGGTTTTCTATGCGCACAGTGGACCTGGAACAGTGGAATGTTTTACGCTTGTTATACACTATCTTTATTGAATTGTTCATCTGATTTTTAATTACGTGCAAAATATCCACCATCCAGATTAAAACATATTTGATGAATACCCATGGCAAAACACACTCGGGTTATACTGTGGACATAGTGCAAATATTTAAGGTGTTCAGGCATGGCGAAACAGAGCGGTTTGAGAAGGTGAGGATCTATTTACATAATCCAAAATGACAGTATTGTCAAATGACTAATTTTCAAAGTATTCATGCAGTTTGCTAGTACAGGAAATAGGATGCTTCTGTGGCATGGTTCTCGGTTGAGCAACTGGGCTGGGATCCTTTCCCAGGGTAATTCGTGTTATCTGCAATTATTTTTGTTGCCACTTCTATCTATACTTATTGAGGATGGCTTCACCCAGCTTTCTAGGTTCATGAGTTATTGCCTACTCAATATCCTCTTGCCATATCAGCATATGGGTTTTATGCATTCACAGAAATACCAATATATCTTTATTAACATGGATTTAATGCTTTGTTGGTCTGAAGCTTTACTGCACAATTGTAAACTTGCTCTGTCCATTTTTTCTTGTGTGTGATAGTGCATTGAGCTGACTATGCTCATTCCTTTGGAAAAGCCAAATTCAGTTTGTGCCACCGTACACTCTTCAAAAGTTGGCAATCAGATAGATCAATGCTGAGTGTTTATTATTGTCCCCCAGGTTTGCGAATTGCTCCTCCGGAAGCACCTGTAACTGGTTACATGTTTGGCAAGGGTGTTTACTTTGCTGATATGTTTTCGAAGAGTGCAAACTATTGCTATGCTTCTGAAGCATCTAGATCTGGAGTACTGCTTCTATGTGAGGTCTGTTCATTGTCATAATGACCTCAGTTAAAGTTCATGTAGTATTCTTCAAAAAAAAAAGGTCATGTAGTACTTATGAGTGTTTTTATCTGCCTCAGATGGTGTGCTATTTGTCTGTTTGTTACAATACTTCGTCATATACATGCATTATTGTAATCGCCAGGAATCCAGCAAATTATTAATGATGATATCGTTGAAGTTACATCCGCAGTTTAGTTTTGTTTATAATGCCTACTCTTATATAATTTAATTTTGTTGATAATGCCTATTTAATTTGACTTATTTGGCAGGTTGCATTGGGTGATATGAATGAGCTGTTAGATGCAGATTACGATGCTAATAACTTGCCCAAGGGAAAACTAAGGTCAGTTACTGATGTAATACCTTTTAATGATAACACTATTTCCCCTTAAACTTTACTTCACATATTACTCATGGCCAATTCCTGATGTTAACCCAGTACTCCACATAACAATTGCGCAAGGTTATAAAAGAATTTGACGCTGTTTAAGTGCACAACTTTGATGTTAACGAAAATCACATGAAGGGCTCTCAATACCCTTGTGACATGCTGCATGACATGCTAAAATAAGATAGCAGCATCGTTTTTATATCATTTATTTACTGATTAATTGCATGCACGTTTAAAAGTACAAATAATCATCTGGTAGCAATTATTTTGGTGCAGCACAAAAGGAGTTGGTCAAGCAGCACCTGATTTATCAGAGTCTAAGACCACAAATGATGGTGTGGTTGTCCCCCTTGGGAAACCTAAACATGAACCTTCCAAAAGGGTATGTGGGTTTCTGTTCTGAACTTCCACAACTGCATTGTTTTTTCAAATGCAAATCCCATATGTTGCTGAAAGACTTCGCTAACATTTTAAACATTGTTGCCTGGTTGCAGGGTAGCCTGCTGTACAACGAATACATAGTGTACAATGTAGAACAGATAAGAATGCGGTATGTCCTTCATGTCTCCTTCAACTTCAAGAGGCGGTAGATGCTGTTTGCAAGCTGGAAGACTGCGAGGATCCACTAGCAGAACATGTTATTTTGTTGGGGTTCCAGGCTTCCAGCTCTTCTATGGCTGATGTCGAGTGTACTCTGTACATATGAACCATCACAGTCCGTCGTCCATGTAGTTTATCTTTTATTTATTGGCCTATTTGATGTGCTTAAGTTTCAAAAAACATGTTTCATGTGCTTGAATCTGATGATGCATATAGCCTTAAGGTGCTTCAGAACCACTATCCCGAGAATCAATGGTAACATTTTTTAACATACTAGCAACAATGCCCGCTCGTGTGCGACACGTGCGTGCTATATATTTACATGATAATAATTAAAATTCTGATATAATGGAACAATCATTTTCATTCTCGAGATACAAAATCAATAATAACATTGGATCCAAGTACATGCATAGGTTCAGTCTTATTATATTTTAGCTATGCCATGAATTGAATATTACATGACCTTAGCTTTTGCTATTTGTAGAGATCAAAAGATGAATTATCATAATTATGGGTGCAGTGAAGTAACCGATAAATTCAGGTATTGTTATGAATAATATCTTTAATAAGTTAACAATGCAAGCAACATGAAGAGGTTACAGTAATTGGTCGAAAGGACTACAATACATCCCAATCTGCTAATAACGTCTTTGAGCATACGTCTTGAACAACACAAAGCAAATAACTGCTCTACTTATTCATAATTTCATATAGATCGATTATTAACAGAAGTGTTTCTTCAGTCAAGTAACAAGTTGCAATTAGACACATTTAGCACAAATTATACAGGAAAAAAGTAACTGACCAATGTAGGGTTCTCATCGGAACCATACAATGTTCAGAGCTTCCCCTTCAGTGGCTCTGGGGGTTGTACGCCCACCACAGTGGCTCTGGGAGTTGTACGCCCAGCATCAGGCTCAAACCTCCAACTTCAGCGTGCGGAACCTTAATGCGCACCCGTGGCGTCAAGCGTGCGGAACCTTAATGCGCACCCGTCGCTGACGCCGCATGCCTGCAGCTGGCGCTACCGATCCACGATCTGTTGCCGCTGGGCCTCTCGATGATACGTACGTACCTCGAGCACAACCTCGCCGCATACACTACTCAATTAACTAAGCACGCGATTTTAATTTAATCCATGCATATAGCCTGTCTCAACAAGCTCATGTCTTGATGCAAGGCCTAAACAAATGGAGTTAATGGACACCCAATGGATACTATACATACTATATATGCTAAGACGTACTGCAGTTGTACTTCCTATGATAATAATAAGGCGGAAATAATAGAATCATAGTAGGACTGTAGGAGGCAACGGTAGGGCATCATGCTGGAAGTGTTGCTGCAGGTAGCACGGATTCGAACTCACTCGGGTATGCTCTGCAGCCACTGCCCCTCATCGTCGAAGTTGTAGCTGGTGCTGGCCACGTATTGGAGATCCGAGACGACGTCCCGGATAGGAACGCCGTCGCCGCTTTCCTTGCCGCCCTCGAGGCGCCGCAACAGCTCCTCCGGCTGCATCGTCCTCGTGATTCAGATCTTTCCTCCGTCGTCCGCCACCGGAGCGACCGCGGCGAGACCTCTCCAGACAATTCCCCACCCCCTACCTCTGCTTGCGGAAACTCCGGCCACCGTAAGACTTTCTCCAGCAATACTATCCCCTCTGCAAAATCTCATTTTTTGAGAGAAAGAGAGAAGGAATCCCCTCGCAAAAACGTGAGGCCTCCAGCAGTGTGCCGATCCCGTCGCCCATCTATGCGGTAGTTGCTCCGCGCGCCCTGGCATGGAACCACCGCGCGCCTCCGCAGGGCCGTCGGGCAAGGAGGAGGAGGGCCCGCTGCTCCCTGATCTCGATGGGAGAGGAGCGTTGCCGTCCCCATCTCCGTCCCCGTCTGCTCCTCGCGCGTTTCTCGTGTCGACCAGAGCTGGGGCCCTCCAGCAAGACGGCGCGACTCTCCTCGAGCTCCGCCGCCGGCCGGAACCGAGCTCTGGGACAACGAATGGAGCGGTTCCGCCCGGCGGTGCCCCGGCCCTCGCTCCGCCGCGCCTACCCGCAGCGAATCGAGTCACCCGGCCCCTGCTCCACCCGCAGCTCCTCACCACAAATCGAGCCGCCCGGTGCGAATCGAACTTGCCCGGCGCGGCGGTGGGGTGCGAATCGAACATGCCCGGCGTGGCAGGCTTCTCCACCGTGGAGGTGGAGCCGGCGCAGGAGAAGAGCCGAGAGGGACGATTGGAATCACAATGGCCCGTTACAATCCAAACGTGCTCCCGGTAGAATCCAAACGTGCGGTCACTTTCTATCCATCAGGAGGGTCCCAGGAACCTTATCTCCATCCGCACCCCATTCCTTCCATTCATTTCATTTCATTTCTTTTCTTTTCTTTTCTTTTCTTCCTTCTCATGCGCTCGCGCGGAGAGAGACGTGAAACAGTGGTGGAGCCAGGAGCAGCGCTCCCCCGGCTCCTCGGCGAGCTGCTGCCGGTGGGCTGTGGATACGGTAGCCGAGCTCCTCGGCATGCGGCCAAGCTGCGGGGAGCGGCGGCGCGGGCCGACCTCCCGGCGAGCCGCGGCACGAGCCGAGCTCCCAAGCGAACGGCGACGCGGGCTGACCTCCCAGGACGACCCCGGTGAGGATCGCTGGATCCCGCGACGGGATTTTTTATTTCTTGTTCTTATTTTTTTGAGTTTTTCTTTATTTTTCTTTTTAATTTTTTCATCCATTTTGTTTCAAAAATAGGTTTTCCAAAAGTTTATGTAAATATTTTAACCAAAAGTTTCCCCCTTGATAAATGTTTCAGAAAGTTTTTCTATAAAATCTTTTATCCAAAAAATTTTCTACAAATTTTTATCCAAAAAGTTTTCCTTTAATTCTTTATCCCAAAAGTTTTCCATTTGTCCAAAAAGTTTTTCCATGTTTGTTACTAAAGGTTTTCAAGAAGTTTTCTACAAAATCTTTTATCCAAAAAATTATCTACGAATTTTTTATCTGAAAAGTTTCCTTCAAAATCTTTATCCCAAAGTTTTTCCATGCTTCTGAGAAAAATTTCGTCGTGTGAAATTTTGTTTGTAAATATTTTTAGAGTTTTCAGAAAAATTTGTTCAATTTTCCACAAAAACTTTTTTTACTTCAAAAATTTGTTCTAAATTATTTTGCATTTTTCCCTTCGGAAGTTTTGTGTTCTGAAATTTGCTGCCTAGAAACCACGTGGATGCATGTGGGGCAACCGTCGGGGGAGAAGATGGGAGTGGGAGGCTGCGGTGGGACACGCGCACGTGGAGCTTACAGGCGGATTGACCGGACGGAACCCTACGTCCGGGCGCCTGTAAATTTGCATCCCCGGGTTGGAATGCAGAACGCCTAGGAATGCGGTGCGGCCGGGGTGTTTGCTCATTTTGCAGATGCAGATGCACCATCTGCTGGAGCTACTACAGTATGATTTTTTGCCTCAAAATGCAGATGCAGCATGGGATAGGGTGATTGTTGGAGACAGTCTAAGCCGAGACCACCTCGACCCGCGTCGCGCGCGCTACGGCTCCGCTGCCTCGTTGGCAGCCGTGAGATGTCGTTAAAAAAAGAGAGGACCGTGTCGTGGGGAGATAGGACTCCACATCCTCGTATTGTGTACGACAATGTTTCCATGCAAATTGTGAAGGAGGGGGTGGGTACGGCCGGCGGTAGATGTGCGGTTGGTGAAAAACATTAGCTTTTTGGCAGAAATCCTCTTTAAAATGCGATTTTATGGGTCTTTTACCCTATCCACTCTCGCAATTAATTTACAGATAGGTCCAGCGTGAGGGGTAAGGCAGACCCGAATTAGGTGAAAAAAGTTTTTCAAATTATTGGATCTTTATAGAATGATTCTACATATGTAAATTTGTTCCAAGTATGTGATGGCCCTTTAGGCTTCGTTTGGGAATTGGGATGGGGCTGGATGAGACAAAAGCCTAAAGGTAACATCAATAATAATGTCTCTAGAGTTCTGGTTCCCCATGTGCAAAACACCCTTTCCGCAAAGGAGAGAATTCGAGGTTCCCAGCAGCTAGCGCAACTGTCGGCCCATCCTGGCAGCACGTCGTGTTGACGGTTGGCTCCCGTGCGATCCTAGTGGCGTGCGCTCCACGCGGTTTGGGCGAGATATCCCTCGGCGCCCGAACCCCGCTGCTGCCCCTCCGTTTTTCTGGTCGCGCGCGGTCCCGCGCCCCTGCCCTCGTCACCATGTCTCCTACCGCCGGTGTCCAGCATTCTGCGCCGTCCCGACCCTCGTCCCTGTGTCGTCACGTCTCCCATGGCCCTCCTCCCCATGTCATCACGCCGCCCCTGCCCCATCCTCCCCGCGTAGTCGCGCTGCCCGTGGCCCTCCTCTACGTGTCGTCGCCCTACCCCTCAACCTAAGGCCACCGGAGGTACAACGGTGAACAACATGTTGTAGTTGTTCGGTTAATTGTTATCCCTATTATTAGTTTTCTATTGGTGGATTCTGAAGTTTGCATAACGGGTAATGAAATTAATTGTTGCTCTTGATTTCTTGGTTGTGATGTAGGAGGTTGTAGAAATGTCTTGGTTTTGGCAATTCGTGAATAGGGAGAGGTCTAGGTACCATGATGAGGTTGTGGCAGCAATTGTCTTAGTTTAAGTGCTTATGGAGGAAGAAGAATCGAGGCCACAAAGAGGTTCTGTGATTGGGAGACAAGTGGTTCGTCGAGATGGGTTCAATGGTCATTACCGCTTAATGGCAGACTATTTTGTCCCCAATCCCATTTATGATGATGATTTTTTCGTCGTAGGCACATGACTATAATTTTGGGTTACATATATGGTTTGGTGAACGTTGGAGTGAAAATTAATGATTCTTATTATGCACCCATGTTTTCAGCTTTTGAATGACTAAGAGGATGTTTTTGGACATTGCTACCGCTGTGGAGGAACATGCTAATTATTTTGTTCAGAAATACAATGCTGCCCATCAGCTAGGCTTTTCACATTTGCAAAAGGTCACAACTGCATTGAGAATGCTAGCGTTGTTGATACTTTAGATGAGTATTAGAGTCAGTTAGACATTTCATTAGGGCAATAATGGAAATCTATGGTTCTAGTTACTTGAGGCCACCCCGAATGAGCTACACTAATCACTGATATCAGTAGGCCTCAAACACGCTAGCAAAAATTATTTACTCGCAAGCATCATAAATATAGAAAAGATGTGAAACGTGCCTTTGGTGTCCTCCAAGAAAAATATGCCATTTGCAAGGGTCCTGCAAGTCTCTGGAGTCAAGAGGACCTCAAATATATAATGGATTGCATTGTCATCCTTCATAACATGTCCATACACTATGAGCGCCACATGAATCCTTTCACAATACAAGACTACGTTGGGGCATCTGAACCTCGCTTGGATGAGAATAGAAATGTACTAGCTATTCGAGAACTGATAGAGAAGCATCAACAAATTCAGAGTCGACAAGGCCATGAACAACAAAAGCAAGACTTAATGCATCATGTTTGGACACAACATGGATCAGAAATAGCAATTGAGACATGAATCACCTATATGTATGTTTGTATGAACCACCTATATGTATGTTTGTATGAACCTCTAAATTTTAGCTTCAGTTGAAAATATCCAAGTCTGAAAATAATTGCAAATAGTTGTTTTCAAAATTAAATTGTGAGAGAATTTTCTTAAGGACTAGGGTTACACAGTAGCAAAATGGATTCTTTGTACATTGAGGAACATACACTCTCATTTTCTGAGGTAAATATTAGAGATAAGGAATTTTTGAAAAAGTTCCGGGAGGTGAACTCAGCTCTGTTCAACCTGGGCGCTGACTTAGAAAAAATCTAAGTCTGGACTGCCTGACATGGATGTTTGCAATTATTTTGTTAGTGGTTTACTTTAAAAGACAACAAGTTTTGTTGAAACTAAATAAAGTTTGAAGGTCAAGGTTTAGCATGGTTCAATTTGTTGGAAGAATAAAGTCAGCTACTATTTATAATCAAGTCTAAAAAATGAAACTGTCACTGGTTCATTGGTTTCTGACGAAACTGAATGGTTACAAAGGTACATCGACACATGATACAAATCATAGTTTTCTGATCAGAATTTCCACACCACATGGTTACAAAGCAACAACCTGAATTCCCAGAAGTTTGCATTCACATGAATTCCCAGAAGTTTGCATTCACATCTGATACAAACCAAATTGTGAAATAAGTAATAGAACCACATGGTCTCAACATATCAGCATTACAAATCTTGTACAAACATATTGTCTCAATTTTTACCACAAACAAACAAATTTTGCCACAAACAAACATATGTCATCTACATGTTAGAAGGACCACTCCCTCCGGTGTGCTTTTGTATATTTTTCTGCTGCAAGGACAAGCAGTACTCACACTGCCAAGGTACAACTTTGTCGATGTCTATGCTCATAATCCTTTGCTCTTGCTCAAACTCTTGGGCAACAACTAATCGTTCTTGCGCAACAACTAGTCATACTTGGGCAGCTAACTTCCGGTGTGCATGTGACACTAGTTCCCTTGAGAGCTCCTCCTGATGTTCGTCAAATGCTGACCTATCATTTGACATCTTCTGAAGGAACTCAAGGCAAGCAGTTGAGGAAGCAAATTCTGAAGCAGCTCTCTTCAATTTCTTGGCCCAGTCTCTTCCCATTGGACGTTCTACAATACTTGTTGGGGCCAACTTTGGTGCTGTCTCTCCACCAAAAACTGTGTTGTCCTTATCTTTCATTGCCAAAGATGCAAGCCAGTCACACCACTTTTTCTCATGCCTAAGGATCAACTAATAGTGATAATATGGGAAGGAGTAACCCACAAGGTCTTGGAACATCTGTAATGGATCCTTCACCTACATAGGTAAAAGAGAAATGTGTTGGAAGCCTGAAATGAACTACAATAGCTAACTAAAAAATCTTTAAGTTGCTTTTACTCTGTCATCTTCATTTTTGTCACTCTCATTTAGCCTTTGTATCTTGTCATACTATCCATAGAACTTGGATGTGTCTTTTTGAATCTTCTCCCAATAGTGTATCAAACTAGCTTTGGTATGCTCCGCCTGCATCGTCTTGTGGTCATGGTAGTACTGAGTAACCTGGTCCCAATAAGCACCCATTGGCTTGTTGCACCCAACAATGGGATCCTTGCTGACATTAATGTACGCCGAGCACAACAATCATCCTCCTTGATTGAAATTTTTTGTCCCTTCTAGGATTTTTCTTCACATTGATCACTGTACGAGATGGCCCAGACAAAGCAACTTGAGGTGCCGCAACCTCAACTTTGATGCCCCATTCTCAGGCTGTGGTGTAGGAAGAGATCCCTGCACACATACACTTCATGGTTGACAAATGAAACATGAATCAATTAAACAAAATACTTGAAGGTTGGCTCACATTACCTCGGTTTCCTAGTTATGCTCATCAAATATTTCAATACATGGAGTGTAAGTAAAACCTTGACCAGGTGCTACTTCTTCCCATGAATGATCCATGCCAAGTTCAGGCCTTCCATGCATTGCCAAAGTAAAGGTTAATTAATTGCACAACAATAGCAATTTCTTGTAACATCAAACTCTTGCAAATCACAAGGTGCTACACTACACATAAAACATAAGCAAGTATCCACTACAGAGCATTCAATCTATGACAAAATAAAGACATCCTAGACAATGCAAAGCACAAGTTTTGTAGATTAAATTCAGATCAATGAGCAGACAGAGTTGGGCCAACAAGAATATAATCCAAATGAAGGAATATCACACGAATCTATGTCAAGAATGCACATTGCACAACAAACACCTCATTTTTGAAGCTCAACCTTATATCAGAACATGAGGTATTGATGAGATGGCCATTTTAGCTGTTTTAACCTTGAATCTTGTAATTCATGAAAAAACAGACATGGTTCAACATATATTAACATGCAGAATGGGAACAATTCATGAGCATCAAATTTCCAATGCATTCACCAACACTGCATAGTCCTAAATCTGACTAACCAATCCCTACAAACCAATCGATGATTACAAAGATGAAATCGGTCGTCCACACACCTGAATCGTGCCTACCGAGGGGAGCCGGGGGTCACTAGCACCCGGATCTGGTATGGTTGAATAGCCAGGCGAAGGCTCCCAGTGGCGGTGGCGAAGGGGCTCGGCGGGGGAGGAGTACATGGCCGGTGGGTAGGCTACCAGCGGCGGTGGAAAACGCTTTAGACAAGGAGAAGGCGTCTCGCGGCGGTGTAGCACGCATCAGGCATGGAGATGGCATCCGACGGCGGGTAGGCGACAGTTGAGGAGGCGACCGACAACGGTTGAGGAGGAGCGGCCGCCCAGACTCCCTCGCTGGTGCGGCTGCGTGGGTACAGGAGGATACCCGTAGGAACCAGGTGCCGAGCTGCCGTGGGGTGGTCGAACACGGTGGAGCTCTGCGCGCGGACGCAAGATGTGGTGGAGGGAGGTGGACGCGAGATGGTAGGGGCGGTTGGAATGAATAAAAGAGAATATGAGCAACGAGAGGAGGGCGAGTGCAAACTGTAGCACTTGCTGCAACATCTGTTGAGGCAGAACAGTGTCCCTTTTTTTTATTTTGCAAATTAATGCCCAGATACAGAACCACTAGAGACAGTCTAATTACCATCCCATTCCAGAATACAAATTCCACTGGATGGATACAGAGCAGCTGAATGATCTTTCAACTTGATTGGTTTGCTGGATGGTGCGGCTTCTGGAACAATTCAATCTTATATTTGTTTGGATGATGCGACTTCCTTGTTCAAGGTAGCAGAAGTACAATTATCCAAAATGGGCTCACTCCTAGAAAAATAACGGACGACCTTCAGAGGAGCGGCTCATGTCGATCAACCGAATCCACAAACCTAACATGTTTGCTTTGCTGTTGATTCCTTATCTCTCTATTAGTAGATTATCAAAGTTTAGTGATGTTTACATGAAGATGAAGGACCGATTACGCGACCAGAGAGGAGGGGGAGGGGGGAGTGAATGGGAGCCGATAAAAATTCTTCTTCGAAGAGTCAAACTCGACTAAGCCCCAAATTCACAACTAAGGATTCCCACACCAGCTTGCCAAGGTCGTGTAGTTACAACGAACCTACCAACCCTAGGAACACGTCTCAACACACCCCAAAGCGGAAGCACAACTCGAGAGACAAAAGACAGCCAATTTGCAGAGCTCCTGGCGGACAATCCGCAAGGTCGGGGCGGACGGTCCACAAGAGCTCGGTAGACTGTCCCAGGGGTAGGTACAGACGGTCCATATTATCAAACAGAACCACCAGAACCTCCCCAGGGAATACGGATGGTCCGAGCTGGGTTTGCGAACGGTCCGATCTGGGCGAACGGTCCGTGACTTGCTTGCGGACGGTTCGCAAACTTCGCGCAACAAAAACCTAGCCCATTCGCGGATCAAGACGTCCCTTGTTCACGAACAGCAAGAACACGCGAAGAACCCAAGGCCCCGCAGACGGTCCGCGCACCTGCCGTGGACGGTCCGCCACCCTCGCGAACAATGAATGGAAGCAGGTAACGCGAAGTCAACCCTTCCTACCCATCCATGGATCTTCCAAATAGCTGCATGGATTGAGACAAGATTTGGGGGAGATGTGAAGCATCCTTAGGGGATGCTATGCCCCAAAACTTGAGGCCTCAAACCAACTAAATCACCAGGAATCGATCACGAATGGAGCTCAAGTACAAAGCTAGGGAACCACCCGAAATCCTTGAATCAGAGGCCAAATCCGGAGTTTTAGGGGTCCAAATCAAGCACAAAGATGCACAAGACATATATCCATGATCCCTACAAAGAAATTCAAACTCAAACACCTCGGAATCGAAGGAACAAGCTGCACACGAAAATCTAATGAAAGTAGCCCGAAAAGACACAAAAATCACTCGAGCCACAAGAAGGGAATTGATGCAATCATGAAAGCTTCCATACACTTGGAGGTCAGATTCTCTACAAAACGGGGAAGAAAATCTAAACCTAAATAACAGGGAAATGAGAAGCAGCCCAGATGGATGAGTTGCCCAGAAACCCAAGAGCTATATATATGGAGTCCCTCTGGGTTGGGCAAAAGACCAAGCTACCCCTAGAACTTAAAATGAGATACAGACCCCTCAGGGGCAATATGCCCAAGTGGCACTCCTCTTCATCGGACGGCCACGCCTTTGCCGCAGTCCGCGTCCTCCCGACGCAAGCCATGTGATCCTGCCGCTTGTCCCCCCACATCGAAGGATCCCGTCTCCGGCCGTCGAGTCTCCGTTCTTTGTCTTGTGGCTCAACCAAGTAACCCGACAATTTTGTGGTGAACCGCCGTAAATCCCGCGTGCAGACTTTGGTCGTGAGTGCTATCCTGCAATGGCTCAAGTCGGCGACTTCGTCTTGCTTTTCTTGCCACCATGCGACCCACACTTGATCCCGTTCGGCCACCAGGTCCATCAAGCTGAGCCAACTTATCTCTCCACTCCTCAGAGGCCCCACAAGGCTAAGACCTTTCGCACCCGCTCTTCATCCGCACCAACGCAAATCAAGATTCAACCTGCACCTGCAATCCTTGGGCAAGAGTCAGTTCACACCACATTGTCAATCACTCATCACACCAAGGAGTGACCATCAACCGGTCCTCGGACGCTCTGGTCCTCAATCTCCTCCTTGATGAGTGCATTGATAACACACATACTCCCTCCATTTATTTATAGATGATGCCGGACAACTCAAATTATAACTAGCCGACGTCATGTATATCAGAATGGAGGTAGTAGTAACCAATTCAGAGAAAAGAGAAAAAGAAAAGAAACGACCCAAAAACTCAAACAAGTGTTCAAACGCCAAACAAAAGCCAAAGCAAGATCACATGGGAGAGAAAAATCTTGGTCCCCTAAGGCAAGGACAACGGCTCAACACAACCGGCAAAAGAGCACAACTAAATTCAGGCGACACAAAGAGCTCCCCCTGCATGAATGCAAGCTCAAGCTCCCCTTGAACAAAAGCATTTCTCTCCTTTGATGCAAGAACTCCACCACCTTGATGCACATTTCTACCCAAAGCAATGATTGGGTTACTATTTCTTCCCCTTGTTGGTAATGCATGAATCAAGTCTACAAATGCAAGCATGTGCTTCTCAAATAGACACAGAGCACTACAACATGCTAAAAATGAGGCATAGACAATCAAGATAGCCACATATTCAGTACAAGCATCGCCAACAAGATAGAAAGGAACATATAAGCATGTGACATAGCCATGATAAAACGAAGCATTTTTCCACAAAACTTCCCTCTCATGAGCATAGGATCTGAACATGACCAAACTGAGCACAAACAACATATATCCCACAAACTTCATGCAAGGTCACAAGTTCTCATCACAAGATCATCACAAACACCTACAAGCTATCTCATTTCATGTCAAAGCCACCGAGCCATGTGTCCACTTCTAGATATGAGACTTCTCAATGGTGAACATCATGCAACGGTTTAACACCCAAGATAAGGAATTTAAAGCATATTTGACATAGAAGCATATTTTTCAAGAATAGGCATCTCACATACCAATTTCATGAAATACAAATTGAGCATGGTACATGAAGTGCCTTTGCGGCAAAAAGAAACTTAGGCTTCTCCACAAGGTAACATGTAGGCTAAACATTCATGATGACAAATAGGTGTTTGACCCCAAATGAAAAGAGCAAGATACCCAAGCACAAATTAAGCAAGATATAGCCATATGAGCACAATTTGAGCATGAAAGGCATTCAACTCACAAGAGAGGATCATATATAGCATTTGCACAAAATAAGCCATCCACATGCATATATATCCCAAAGCTACCAAGAGCATAGCTATATATCACAAGAGCTTCACTAGCAAAGTCATAAGCTCACATCCAGCACATCATAGTGATCAACGTATATAGGAGAAGCACATCTCTAAAACATATGATACAAATGCAGTCTATGATACAAAGATGCTGATATGATACAAGAAATGCAACATGCATATGTACATAAGATCCCCAACCGAAGCTCAAAATGGAAAAACCACACCAAGCTCACCCCACAAACGTGCAAATGTAGCTTGGTCCAAAGACTTTGTTAGGATATCAGCGAGCTGTTTCTCGGTTGGCACATGGATGAGGTCTATGTTTCCCTTCTCAACATTGTCTGTCAGGAAGTGGTATCTCACCTCTATATATTTGGTTCTGGAGTGAAGCACGGGATTTTTGGCAACACTAATGGCACTCGAGCTATCAGACATGAGAGGAACATGGGTACACTCCTCACCAAAGTCACTCAGTGTGTATGTGATCCAAAGCATCTGGTAGCAACAACTAGTAGCAGCAACATACTCGACTTCTGTGGTAGACTGAGCTACACTTGACTGTTTGCGACACGACCAAGAAACAAGTGAGGAACCCAAAAACTGGCAAGTACCCAAAGTTGATTTCCGATTGACACGACACCCCGCAAAATCAGCATCTGAAAAACCAAGAAGAGAAAGAGAGGAGGACGCAGAAAACCAAAGACCAAGCTCAGGAGTATATCGAAGATACCTGAAGATCTGCTTGACGGCATGCCAATGTGATGTCCTTGGTGACGCCTGAAAATGAGCGCATAGACACACATAAAATTGGATGTCTGGCCTCGTCGTCGTCAAGTACAAGAGGGAGCCGATCATGCTCCGGTACTCCTTCTTGTCCACGGGCTCTCTGTCCTCGTCCACGTCCAGTGTTGTAGTCGCACTCATCGGTGTCGATAGGGGCTTCGAGTCGTCCATCTTGAACTGCTTGAGGATGTCCTTTGTGTACTTGGCTTGATGCACAAAGGTTTCCTCTTTGCCTGCTTGATCGGAAGCCAGAGAAAGAACTGCAATTCTCTCAGCATAGACATCTCGAATGCTTTGCTAATGTCCTCTGCAAACCTTGCAACCAGAGAATGAGGCGAGCCACCAAAGACAATATCATCCACATACACCTTAAAAATTAGGATATCATCACTCTGCTTGAGGAGAAAAAGTGTCTTATCTACCTTGTCCATCCCAAACCTCTTGCTGAACACGAACCCCGTAAACCTGCCATACCATGCCCTGGGGGTTTGTTTTAGCCCATACAAGGCCTTCCTCAGCTTATACACTCGGTGGGGAAACTCTGCACTCTCAAACCCAGGTGGTTACCTCACATGAACCTCTTCCTCCAAAAACCCATTTAGGAAGGCACTGTTCACATCTATTTCGTACAACTTGAATCTTTTAGCCACAGAAAAGGCTAGAAGGATCCTAATTGCCTCCAAACGGGCTACAGGAGCAAATGTCTCCTCATAGTCTATCCCCTTCTTCTGGCTATAACCCTGAGCAACCAACCTCGATTTGCTCCTCACCACCTCACCATTCTCACCCTCTTTGTTTTTCCACATCCATTTGTCCCAATAGGTTTGCAGTTTGGTGGTGGCTCCACTAACTCCCACACCTGGTTTCTCTCAAAATTCTCTAACTCCTCATGCATGACATTCACCTAATTAGGATCAGAGGGTGTGTGTCCAATGTCTTTCGACTCAAAGGTAGCAACAAAAGTTGAATGAGAAAAGTGAGAGATTTTCTGGGACCTCGACTTTGTAGTGCGTTCATTGATGTCGCCGATGATTCTTAAGGGCGGATGATCAACTTGAACGCGCCTCGATGCCTCCTGCCTGAAGATGACCTCCTCCTCAACAGCAGCTTCCATTTGATCTTGCTAGATCATAGTCGGTGTAGGGGATGGACCATCCTGCACCGTAGTCGTCGTAGTGGAAGTAGAGGGTACATGCGTGGCTGGAGCTTCACCGTCATCACCATCATCCTCTCTAGCATCATCCTCCTCGTCCTCAAAGATCTTCGTGCCAATCTCATCGTCACCTGCACACTCAAAAATAGACGAACTGCATGGCTGGGTCTCATCGAAGGTTACCTCGAAAGTTTCGATGACTAGGTTAGTATCAAGGTTGAGCACACGAAATGCTTGAGAATGACTCATATAACCCATAAAGATTCCATTAGAGGACCTAGATGCGAACTTATCAAGCCTACCCTTCTTGTGAATAAAGCACCGACAACCAAAAGATTTGAAATGGCTCACTCTAGGTGCTTGCCCGTGCATGAGCTCATAGCACATCTTGTTCAAGAAGGCCCGAAGAAAAATCCGGTTCCCAACATGGCACGCGGTATTCACCGCCTTAATCCAATATCTCCTTGGAGTCCTATGCTCAAGCATCGTCCGAGCCATCTCACAAAGGGAACGATTTTTCCTTTCTACTACACCATTCTGACAAGCAACATAGGGAGAGGAAAATTGATGTTCGAGACCCAAATCACGACAAAAGATTTCGAATTGAGAGTGTTAAAATTCAGTGCCATTGTCGCTTCAACCTCAAGATTAGATCTCGGACAAAACCAAATGTCTCCCCCTTGTCAGCCAAAAAGAAGACCCAAGCATAGAAATAATAGTTGTCCACTATTACAAGGACATACCATTTCCCACCCACCGAGCACACACGAGCTGGACCAACCAAGTCCATATGGAATAGCTTGCACGACCTCTCTGTCATAACGGATGTCAGAGGCGGGTGAGAGGCGGCGACCATTTTGCCATGCCTACATGGAGCACATACGAAATCCTTTTGGTATTTCAACTTAGGCAATCCTCGGACCAAACATAGCCCACTAAAGTGTGACAACAAGTCAAAACTCAAGTGACCTAGTCTCCTATGCCATTTCCAAATATGCACCGAAACGCCAGCAACCAAACAACGATAGGAGCCGACGCACAGAGAAAAATCGTCACTGAAAATCTGACTCTTGGGGATGATCGTGCACACAAGATCACCTCGAGAATCTTTCTCGGCCTCTGCTCAGACTTGTTCTTGCCCTTATGGTCGTCCCTCAAGTAGTGCTTGTGGTCGGTCCTCGGACGGTGCTTGTGCTCGGGCTTGCTCTCCATGGCCTTCGGGCACTCAATGATAAAGTGCTCGTGCTTCCCGCATCGTTAGCACATGCCCGAGCTCCTTCGAGTGTTCTTCCGGTTTGTGTACATGCACTCCAACCGCCTGCTCAGCAATGCGAGATCTTCCTCGCCTAGCACGTAGAACTCCTCATCTGGCATGGACACAAGACAAGACAAACAGAAATGTCTCAAAGACAGGTTAGTGTTAGTCCTTGGTCCAGACATAAGAGCCAGACTATGAGGGTCAGTCGGGTTCTCGATCCTTGCTCGCACCCCATGGTCCACCTCGGACAACTTGAGCTTGGGAAACAACTCATCCACCGTGAGGATCTCATACTTCTCTGACTCTAGAACAACCTCAACCATCTCACTCCACACGGTACGATCCAGAGAGTGCAGGAGCTTCACAGCCCTGTCATGATCATCGTACGGGAGCACGACCACATTAGCTCTCATGTTGCTCAAAATCATAGTAAACCGCTAGAACATGGTGTCTATGGACTTACCAGGGAGATGATTGAAGTTCTCCTACTCTCTCTGGTAGGTCACAAACAACCAAGCCTGAACATGAGTGTTCCCAGCGTGAGCATTCTTTAGCTGCTCCCAAATCCTACAAGCCAAATCCTTTGTCTGAACCCGATCGAATTCGGATTGACATAGTAGTTAGCCGCCTTGTTGTTGGTGTCGTGCATGTCCCTCGATCCTGGAGCTAGGAAGTTAATCATATGAACATAAGATGTGTTCACTATAACATCCCAAAGGATCTGACCCTTGCCGTGGAGGAAAGCATCCATCCGGCTTTGCCACATCTGGTAGTTCTTACCATCAAAGTGTGTAGGACCCGAACCCCGTTCTTGGTACGTCATCTTTGGATCTTAGACTGGTTAGAATCAAGAAGATCCATAACCGGCTCTGATACCAATTGAAGGACCAATTAGGCGGCCAGAGAGGGGGGAGTGAATGGGAGCCGATAAAAATTCTTCTGTGAAGAGTCAAACTCGACTAAGCCCCAAATTCACAACTAAGGATTCCCACACGAGCTTGCCAAAGTCGCGTAGTCACAACAGACCCACCAACCCTAGGAACAGGTCTCAACACACCCCAAAGTGGAAGCACAACTTGAGAGACTAAAGACTTAGCCAATTTCAAGAGCTCCTGCGGACAGTCCTCAAGGTCAGGGCGGATGGTCCGCAAGAGCTTGGTAGACTGTCCGAGGGGTAGGCGCGGACAGTCCCTATTATCGAACAGAACCACCAGTACCTTCCTGGGAAATACAGACGGTACAAGCTGAGTCCGCGGACGGTCCGAGTCGGGCGAATGGTCTGTGACATGCTCGCGGACGGTCCACAAACTTCACGCAACAAAACCCTAGCCCTTTCGCAGATCGAGACATCTCATGTTCACAAACAACAAGAACATGTGAAGAACCCTAGGTCCTATAGACGGTCCGCACGCCTACCGCGGATGGTCCGCTACCCTCACGAACAATGAACAGAAGCAGGAAACGCGAAGTCAACCCTTCCTACCCATCCATGGATCTTCGAAACAGCTGCATGGACTGAGACAAGATTTGGGGGAGATGTGAAGCGTCCCTAGGGGATGCTATGCCCAAAAACTTGAGTCCTCAAACCAACTAAATCGCCATGAATCGATCACGAACCAGGCTCAAGAACACAGCTAGGGAACCAACCGAAATCCTTGAATCAGAGGCCAAATCTTGAGTTTGAGGGGTCAAGATCAAGCACAAATATGCACAAGACATCTATCCATGATCCTCACAAATAAATCTGAACCGAAACACCTCAGATTTGAAGGAACAAGCTGCGCACGAAAATCCAATGAAAATAGCCTCAAAAAGGCATGAAAATCACTCGAGCCACAATAAGGGAATCGACGCAACCATGAAACTTCCATACACTCGGAGGTTAGATTCTATACAAACCGGCAAAGAAAGTCTAAGCTTAAAGAGCAGGGAAATGAGAAGTAGTCCAGATGGATGAGTTGCCTAGAAACCCTAGAGCTATGTATATGGAGTTCCTCTGGGTTCGGCAAAAGACCAAGCTACCCCTATAATTAAAAATGAGATACACACCCCTCAGGTTCAATATGGTCAAGTAGCAACTCTCTTCATCGGAAGGCCGCCCCTTTGCTGCAGGCCGCGTCCTCCCGATGCAAGCCCTGTGATCCCGCCGTGTGTCCCCCGGCATCGAAGCTTCTCGACGCACTCGGATACCATCTCCGCCCGTCGAGTCTCCGGTCTTGGTTTTGTGGCTCAACCAAGTAACTTGACAGTTTTGTGGTGAACCGCCGTAAACCCCGCGTGCAGACTTAGGTCGTGAGCCACTACCCTGCACCTGCTCAAGTCGATGACTTCATCTTGCTTTTCTTGCCACCATGCAGCCCGCACTTGATCTCGTTCGGCCACCGGGTCCATCGAGCCGAGCCTACTTGTCTCTCCACTCTTCGAAGGATCTGCAAGGATAAGACCTTTGGCGCCCTCTCTTCACCTGCACTAACGCAAATCAAGTCGCAATCTGCTCCTGCAGTCCCCAACCAAGAGTCAGTCCACACCATGTTGTTAATCACTCATCACACGAAGGAGCGACCATCCAACGGTCCTCGGACGCTCCGGTTCTCAAAAGAGATCAATATTCCCTGTGTTTGTTCTATGGGTGTACATGTTACCATAAATGGTCACAATCACTCAAACCAAAATTATGTGCCATAGAACTGATATATTTGGATTCGTATTTAAAACGTTTGCTACAATTAACTACTCCCTCCGTTTCATTTTCATGAAACAGAGGGAGTACATCCTTGCTACAATTAACTACATACATCCCAAACACAAGGACTTCTAGTAGTTTTAGGGCAAATTAAGTAGGAAGGATTACGTTTTGCATTTCTGCATGTTAAAACATCCTTATATTGTTAATGAAATTATGCATGTTGTTTTTCGTACAAAATAGTCTCGTACCATCGAAAGATCAGCATATCAAGAAAGTACCACCGAAAGTTGGCCGCTTCATAAAATAGCAGCGAAAGAATGACCCGTTGCCGTAAAGTACCATTCTGCCATGTTAGCCGTTAAGGTCGTCTTCGTCTTATCCTGGAGCATGCTAGCTGCCTTCCTCCTCCTAGGGAACGGCCATGGTAGCTTCCGCCAGGTGCCTAAACGTGTGTTGCGTTGCTGCGGCAACCTCGCGAAGCTAGCCGCTGGCGTCTACACCTTTGCCCGCTGTTGCACAGTTGTGCTCGACCGCTCGCGATTTACCGCCTCTGAGCATACCGTTGTTGGCCTGACATGACGCACTAGCTTATCTTTCTTACAACCAGCCTGGGACCTCTTTCCTCTCTTTAGATGATCCTGAATAATAAAAAGAAGCAATCATACATAACAAGCCGAAGCAAACATCACCACACAAACAACACACGCTAACAACATACACAACATAACACCACACCACCACAAACTGGGAGAGGAGCCAAAAGAAACCACCTGTGAACTGCGCTGTTATTGCCAATGATGCAACGCTGAATGTCGCGACCCGCTACAAGTAACAGCAACAACTTGAACTCCACCATGGGTCCATCCCCCTCGAGCTGCACATACATAATCGTCGATCCTCTTGTCTAGTGAAGCTTCAATACCACACTCCCATCGTAGCACCAATGAAAACCAATGATCCTGTCACTTGCATGGGGGCCTCGCCTCATCCACCGCCTCACACTTCTTTGCGAAGGTCTCAGAAATCTAAATCCACTAAGAGAGTGACACATCCGCCCAGCAAACTTCGTGAAGCCTCACTTGTTCAGGTAGTCAACTGGCAACAACCAGCAAATCACGCCTGTACCTTTGGCTGATGATCAGTAGTGAGACTTAGAATCAATGCATAGCGCACCTCACGACCACGTGAGCACACCACCACAGTCCGCAGGGGGGGGCGCCTGCCGTGCTGTGAAGAGGAACCCAGGAGAGCCGGTGATTTGGCGGTCGACGCCCTTCGCCCTGGTGTGGCCTCCTGGCTTCCTGGGGCAGTGGTGACCGTCTGGGCATCCTATGGTTGAGGGGCTGGAGCTTGGTTGTCTTGGTTGCGGACGGCGAGCAGGTGGTGGCCAGCGACATGTAAGATTTGAGAGAGAGAGCAGGCGTCGACTTACGGGGAGACACAAAGCAGTGGGAGGGTATGACCTAGGGATGGAAAGTGGAACGTGGTTATTTGAAAGAGAGTTTTACCTGTATGCCATTAAAAAATGTTGCTATAGACCTGTGTGCCATTGGAAAGTTGGTTCGCACCTGTGTGTCATTCATCTAAATTTTTGTGTCCTCCATGACATTCCATTCATTTTCCCAACCAATGGTGTCTACTAGGCAAGCAAAATGACCATTTCACCCCTAGTGGGCGCAATAATGTTCTCCTTCCTCCTCTAGTTTTCCCTCTGTTGCTCCACCGACCACATCACACGGCTCGTCCACCGTCACGGTAGGTTGGGCAACGGCGACATGAGACACGAGTACATCGATAGTATCCTAGCAACGACGACGGTGCGGTACGAACAATGCGAGGCCGCCCTCACGATGGTGAACATGCCGGCAACGACATGGAGGGCGACGGGGCGTACCTATACGCGAGCACCGCGTTCCATCCGATCGCCGCGGCCTCAGCGCGATGAAGCTCTGCACTGGCTAACACGTCCGCTGGCTGTTCGGATGAAAATCTTCCCCAAAGAGGGGCCAATAGCCGAAAAGAACGAAGCTAAAGAAAGACACCAAAGACACCGAAGAGTGAAAACTCGAACTCGACTAAGTGTAATGAAACTCAGCCGCCTTCCAATCGCCCCCTTTCATTAGCATCGGATCCTTTTTATAGGCCCATAACAATTACACCTTAGAACGCCTGCCATTGCTTTTCACATTGTGCGAAGCATCTCAGGGGTATTTGGTAACCTCACAGGGCCCATACTGAGGACCATGTGTGGTTCGAGGACCGGTGGATGGTCGCTTCCTTGTGTGATGAGTGATTGACAACGTTGTGTGGACTGATTCTTGGCTAAGTATTGCAGGTGCAGGTTGCGGCTTGACTCGTGTTGGTGCAGGTGAAGAACAAGTGCGAAAGGTCGTTGCCGGTGAGGCCTCCGGGGTGTGGAGAAGACAAGTAGGCTTCGTTTGAGGGACCCGGTGGCCGGCGGGGTCAAGTGCGGGCCGCATGGTGGCATGAACAGCAAGATGAGGTCGTGGACGATTTCTTGGTAGAGCCTCAAAACCAAGGTCGAGCCTGGACTTCGTGGGAGCCGAGTCATGAGTGGAGATTGGCGGAGGCTACACCGAGTTCGCGGGGTTTGCGGTGGTTCACCGAGAAAACCACGGGTTACTCGGTTGAGCCACAAAACCGAGGCCGAAGACTCGACGAGGAGGTGCGGCCACCCGGGCCGGTTCAACCGCCCGGGAGGGGCGGTCGGACCGCCTGGGGCCGGTCCGATCCACCGGGCCGGTCTAACCGCCCAGGGGGGCGGTCTGACCGCCCTGGCCGCCGGTGCAGAGAAGCTTCGAAGCGGACGACACGCGTCGGGATTGCAAGGCTTGCGTCGAGGCTACGCTGGGTGCGGTCGCCGGGCATCCGTCCGATGGTGAAGACATCAAGAATTCCAAATCCGCCCTCGAGGGGCATGTATCCCTAGTTATTAGTGAAGGGTAGTTTAGTCTTTTGGGTGCCTCCATATATACTCATTAGATGGGTGGATGGCAGCCAACTCTTGGAACCCTAGCTCATTTGGTTTTTCCATTTTCGTTCTCCATTTTCCTTAGGATTTTAGAAGGCTAGCTTGAGAGCTTCATGTGAGATCTAGAGAGAGGGATGGATGTTTGGGTGGCAAGCTAGACCTTGTACGAACCATTCATGGCATGTATAGAAGGTTTGGCGTTGTTCATCATGGTGGTTTTCCCGTCTCTTTGGTGTTGATTTTCGGAGCTCTTTTTGGCGGTGTTTTGAGGACGATTTCTTGGGGTTTTTGGTGGGTGTCACGTATGAGGTTCTTGTGCCTCTTTGGTGGTGACTTTGCCCCCAAATCCCCTTTGAATCGGACTCGATTTGGTGGTTTCTCGAGTTGGGCGAGTTCTTGACCTAGAGAAGTGATTTCTTCAATTCCTCTTGATTGTGAGCGTTTCGGGTCGATTCCTTTGATGTAGAGGTTGCCCGGGAGGTAACCCGACTATTCCGAAGTTTGGGCGCAATCCGTGGAGTGATTCGGGAGATCGGGCACGAGGAAGTTGAGGTTTGACCCGCGGGTTCGTTTTACGGGAAGGGGCGGTCTAACCGCCTACGGGGGGCGGTCTAACCGCCGGGGTGTTCCGGGTCAAAGTTTAGTTTCGCCGGATTTTCATCCGTGAGTTTGTTCGCCTTGATCGGAGGAGTGTCCGGGTGAAATTTGGGGTCGTTCTCGTGCGGTTGCTAGGTGTTCTTGGTCGGGGTTCGTTCGCGGGTACGGGAGGTTAGACCGCCCCGGTAGCCGGTCTAACCGCCCCTAGGCCCTTGGGTGAAGTTTTGGTTTTCGCCAAGATTTTATGGTAGCTAGCATGGCCTTGACCGAGAGATCTCTCGTTGGTGAAACCGTGGTGAGTTTTGGTGCTCGGAAGAGGCGTTTCGGAGGATTTCTTGGTTGCCGGTGGAGGCGGTCTAACCGCCCCCTATACCCGGTCCTAACCGCCCCCTGCGGTTAGCCGGCTTTCGAGTTGTTTCGCGGCTGTCGGTCTTGCGTGTGTGTTGTGGTTCTTTGGTAGAGTTTGTTCCTAGGACCAGTAGCACTCCAGTGGCTACGTGGTTTTGGCAAACGGAAGGTTGAAGTGCGGAGCGTGTGATTTCGGGGGTTCGACCGAGCTAGTTCGTCTTGTTGGAGTTTCAATCTCCCTCGAGAAGAATTTTTATCGGCTCCCATTCACTCCCCCCCTCTCTGGTCGCCTAATCGGTCCTTCAAGTGGTATCAGAGCCGGTTCGGGTCTTTGTTGACTCTAACCAGTCTAAGATCCAAGGATGGCGTACCAGGAACGGGGTTTGGGTCCTCCACACTTCGATGGCAAGAACTACTAGATGTGGAGCAAGCGGATGGGTGCGTTCCTCCGCGGAAAGGGTCGAGTTGCTTTGGGATGTCACGGTGGACACGAGGCTATGTCCGGCCGATGGATTTCCTTGCTCCAGGGTCGAGGGACAGATTCGACGCCAACAATAAGGCGGTCGACTACTTGTTTCGTGCTTTGTGTCAGCCTGAGTTCGATCGGGTGCACACCGAGCACTTGGCTTGTAGGATTTGGGCGGTGTTGAAGGAGGCTCATGTTGGGAACGCCTAGGTTCAGGCACGGATGTATGCGACCTACCGGAGAGAGTACGAGAAATTCACTCATCTCCCCGGTGAGTCCATCGATGCCTTGTTTCAGAGGTTCACGGTGGTGGTGAACAACATGAGGGCCAATGTGGATGTGCTCCCGTACGATGATCATGATAGAGCGGTCAAGCTCTTACACTCTTTGGATCGTACGATATGGGGTGGAAAGTTCGAGGCCATTGTCGAGTCAGAGAAGTATGACACTCTGACGGTGAACGAGCTGTTCTCGAAGCTCAAGTCGGCTGAGGTGGATAGGGGCATGACAGCTAAGATCGAGGGCCTGACTGACTCTCATAGTCTCGCCCTCGTCGGTGGTTTGAAAGGAAAGGCTAATACTAACCCATCCACCGGGATGTTTTCTTTGTCCTCTTTGATGTCTATGCCAGATGAGGAGTTCGACGTGCTTGGAGAGGACGAGCTGGCGCTCCTGACGAGGCGGTTCGAGAGGCTGCACGAGAACCGCGTGAACATGAGGAGGAACACGAGGACATGCTTCAAGTGCGGCAAGACTGGACACTATTTCGCCGAGTGTCCGAAGGTGAACAACCACGACAAGCACAAGTTCAAGGACAAGAGGAAGAAGTCGAAGAAGAAGGATCATGAACATGGGAAGAAGGCTCGGTCTCGAGAAAAGATGAATAGATCAAGCGACATCGAGTCCGACTCCGAGGACACGTCTTCAAGCTCGAGTGATGAAGACGAAGAGGATGACATGAAGAAGAAGAAGAAGAAGAAGAAGAAGAAGAAGAAGAAGAACCTCGGCAAGTATCTCAACGGCCTCTGTGTGACGGGCCTAAGCCTCAAGGACGACTACGCGGGATGGCTCGCGGTTCGAGCGAAAGAGAAGCCAGAAGGACGCCTCGGATTTGGATTCCGAGGATGAGGTATGTGATGAGCTCTCTTCTTTGCGCAAGGAGAATGAGGAGTTGGTTGACTTGCTTGATAATCGCGATCATATGCTTAGAGAGGCTAAGAAGCTTAGGAAGGAGCTTAGATCTTTGCTCGAGGATGCTAGGACTAGAGTGGCTGAGCTAGAAACACAGGTTCTTGATAGCAAGCTTGAAATTGATTCGCTTAAGGCTAGCCCGTTGTTTCGATGAAAATGATTGTGCTCGATTGCTCTGCTTTCCTAGGCGACTTGACCGATCTTAGGGAGAAGTATGCCTCCAAGTGTGAGGAACTAGATGTGCTTAGGGTTGAATTGGGCCGAGCTTCAATCTAGACCCACTTTGCTTGGTGCTTGCACTTCTTGCCCTGGTTTGCATGAGAAAATTGTTGAGCTTCGTTCTCGCATTGGTTCGCTAGAGGCTGATTTGAAAGTGCCTATTCCTACTTCTTGTTCTACATGTGAGTTGCATGCTATGAAGAATTTGGATATTGCAAAATGTGTTGGTCGCTTGCAAGATGAGAATGATAAGTTGCGTGAAGCGCTGAGTTGGTTGTCGAGTCAAGAACCTCAGCTTGGTATGATGATTGCTAGCTGTAAGCGCTTTGATGGTTGGGCTTTGGGATTGGATAAGGTTGGTGAGGGCAGTGATGAGTGAGAAAGGAAATTTGGGAATGTTTCAGTTCCACCACAACCCACACCCAAAGACAAGTTTGCATCCAAGCCAAACCAACCGAGAGAAAAACCGAGTGAGAAGGCAAGTGAAAAGCCTAGTGAAAAACCAAGTGGAGAGCCTCTCCCCAAGCCTAAGCCCAAACCAATCCTTTTCCATTGTGTGTTTTGTGGAAAAGATGGTCACAAGAGAGAGTTTTGCTATAAGAGAAAGAGAGAGGCAAGAATGGCTAAGGAGTGGGCAAACAAGGACAGGTACCACCCTTCTCATGGTGTGCCTGAGCCTCGTATGCCACTGCCTAAGGGAAGGGGTTTTGTGCGTAAGGATCCGGCATGGGGATATGAGAAATCCCGTAGCCGCGGTGGTGGTCTGGAGAGGGCGGTCGGACCGGCACGGCTAGGCGGTCGGGGCCGGCCCCCGCCCGGGAAGGGCGGTCGGACCAGGGCCCGGCTAGGCGGTCGAGCCGGCCCTCCCCGATTTCAGGCGTTCGTTTTCGAGGTCGTGATGCTGGTGGTTTCAGTTCCCTTGGTCATGGTGCAGATGGTAGACATTTTGAGTCTGGTGGTGTTGAGTTTGCTGGACGTTCTCCACCTCGTGATCAATACGAGTTTGGGAGAGGTCGCAGCTTTGAGTCTCAAAGGGGCTATGGACCATGCTTTCCCTTTTGTGGTACTCGTACTCCTTCAGTGAGACGGGAGTGGTGTTCCCATGGTGGTTCCAGGTTTGATAGGTTTGACAGGATGGATCGCTGTATTGATAGGCAGGGTAGGATGAATGTTGCTAACCCTACTTTTGAGGAAATGGCCCGACACTGGTTTCACACCTTTGGGACTAACCCCAGTGTTGAGTCATTTGTTCGTTCTCGCTCTTGGTTTTGAGTTGCAGGTGGGAGGCCCGGAGAACATTTGGTTGATATCGGGGGTGGTTCTTCGGCCTCATACCCCGGTGGTGACATGTAGGTGCATCACTTTCGGGGATGGTGGACAAGGATGAGTGAATTGTGAAGAAATGATAAAGGTAAGTGCTTTGTGACCTTCGAGTGTGTGGCCTTGGTTGAGCCACTTGATTTGTTTTGCTCCTTCTCTATATCATGTGTGTAGGGTGAGCTTTGTATGCTCTTTGGCCCTAGTGCATGTGTTTAGGGGGAGCTTGTGAGTTTTGTGCTCCTTTGCTCTTTTGCCGGTGGTGTCGAGCCCTTTTTGCCTCCCCTCGAGGAGCCGGTCTTTTGTGAGCTTTGTGTGTGTGGTTGGTTTCCTAAGTTGGTGGTGAAGCTCCTTGTGTAGCATATGTATAGATTTCCTTTGTGCATTTATTGCATTTGGCATGGCATATGTAACATGATGTATAGGCATCGTTGTATCTTAGATTGCATACATTTTGTATCATATGCATTGGATAGGAAAAGCTTCTCCTATATACATTGTTCACCATGGGTTGGTATATATGTTCTTGTGAGCTTATTTGGTATGCTACAGTTAGTTTGGCTTAGCTCTTGATGATCTTGATGAATGATCCATGGTTGATGGCTAATTTTTTGAAAAATGTCACATATATGATCTCTCATGTGTAAATGCCTTTATATGATCTTGACATGTTTTAGTGGCTTTGCTATGCTTAATTTGTGTTAGGATAGCTAGTTTATTGATCATATGGGGCCAAAGGCTCATTTGCCATCATGAATGTTTAGCCCTCTTGCTTCATCTTGTGGAGGGGCATAAGTTCCTTTTTGTCGCAAAGACATTTCATGTACCATTTATAAATCTGAAAATGAAATGAAAAATGCTTGGAAAATATGCTCCCATGTCATATGTGTGCTGAAATTAATTTGCTTTGGGTGCTAAACCGTTGCATGTTGCCTACCAATGAGAAGTCTCATACATAGAAGTAGGCACATGGATCGGTGGCTTTGACATGACATGAGGTGCTTTTGGGTGTTTATGATGGTCTTATGATTAGAATGGCTGTCCTAGCATGAAATTTGGGTGGCTTTGCCATTTTGATATGTTTTGGTCATGTTTAGGTATTTGCTTATGAGAGAGTAACTTTTTGCAAAATTACTCAAATCCTTTTTAGCCTTGTCCAATGATTGTGAAACTTGGTGATAATGTAGTTAAGGTCATTACGAACCTGTCGAGTATCTAACTTGCTCATTTGGACTTGTGTAGCTCCTTGTGATGAATTTTGTATATTTGAGAAGCTATATGTTGAAAGTTTTCGCATTTTGCCTTGATTCATGCATTGTCAACAAGGGGGAGAAGTTTGTGCATGTTTTGGGCACCTGGGAGTGTTTGGAAGGTGTTCCATTTGTTTCGGGCATATTTTGAGCAGTTTGGTGCAGGGCCGGTCTCTTGGAGCGGTCTAACCGCCCCCAAGGCGGTCAGATCAGGCACAGGCGGTCTAACCGCCCTGTACAGGTGGCTAACCGCCCTGGGCAGTGTGTGCAAGTTTTTGCTCTTTGTTGCATTCCCGAGTTGCATTGATGCATGTGTTCGGGGGGGAGTGTCTTTGTGGCTCAGGGGGAGCTTGCATATGTGCAGGGGGAGCTCTTTGTGGTGTTCGAGCTTTGCTTTGGTGGTTTGCGCTCTTTGCTTGAGCTGTGTTTTGTCTCGGATGTGTCGAGCCGTTGCCCTTGTCTAAGGGGTCCGAGACTTGTCTTCTTCAAGTGATCTTGTTCTTTGCCTGTCTTTGGCTTTCGATCACTTGTTGGGGTTTCTTTTTATTTGTTTCTTTTCTTTTCCTTTTCTCTTATGTTACTTCATGTGAGTGTGTTGTCAATGCACTCATCAAGGGGGAGATTGAGGACCATGTGTGGTTCGAGGACCGGTGGATGGTCGCTTCCTTGTGTGATGAGTGATTGACAACGTTGTGTGGACTGATTCTTGGCTAAGTATTGCGGGTGCGGGTTGCGGCTTGACTCGTGTTGGTGCGGGTGAAGAACAAGCGCGAAAGGTCGTTGCGGTGAGGCCTCCAGGTGTGGAGAAGACAAGTAGGCTTCGTTCGAGGGACCCGGTGGCCAGCGGGGTCAAGTGCGGGCCGCATGGTGGCATGAACAACAAGATGAGGTCGTGGACGGTTTCTTGGTAGAGCCTCAAAACCAAGGTCGAGCCGGGACTTCGTGGGAGCCGAGTCATGAGTGGAGATTGGCGGAGGCTACACCGAGTTCGCGGGGTTTGCAGTGGTTCACCAGAAAACCACTGGGTTACTCGGTTGAGCCACAAAACCGAGGCCGAAGACTCGACGAGGAGGTACGGCCACCCAGGCCGGTTCAACCGCCCAGTAGGGGCGGTCAGACCGCCTGGGGCCGGTCCGATCCACCGGGCCGGTCTAACCGCCCAGGGGGCGGTCTAACCGCCCTGGCCGCCGGCGCCGAGAAGCTTCGAAGTGGAGGACACGCGTCGGGATCGCAAGGCTTGCGTCGAGGCTACGCTGGGTGCGGTCGCCGGGCATCCGTCCGATGGTGAAGACATCAAGAATTCCAAATCCGCCCTCGAGGGGCATGTATCCCTAGTTATTAGTGAAGGGTAGTTTAGTCTTTTGGGTGCCTCCATATATACTCATTAGATGGGTGGATGGCTGCCAACTCTTGGAACCCTAGCTCATTTGGTTTTTCCATTTTCGTTCTCCATTTTCCTTAGGATTTTAGAAGGCTAGCTTGAGAGCTTCATGTGAGATCTAGAGAGAGGGATGGATGTTTGGGTGGCAAGCTAGACCTTGTACGAACCATTCATGGCATGTATAGAAGGTTTGGCGTTGTTCATCATGGTGGTTTTCCCGTCTCTTTGGTGTTGATTTTCGGAGCTCTTTTTGGCGGTGTTTTGAGGACGATTTCTTGGGGTTTTTGGTGGGTGTCACGTATGAGGTTCTTGTGCCTCTTTGGCTGGTGACTTTGCTCCCAAATCCCCTTTGAATCGGACTCGATTTGGTGGTTTCTCGAGTTGGGCGAGTTCTTGACCTAGAGAAGCGATTTCTTCGATTCCTCTTGATTGTGAGCGTTTCGGGTCGATTCCTTTGAGGTAGAGGTTGCCCAGGAGGTAACCCAGCTATTCCCGAAGTTTGGCTGCAATCCGTGGAGTGATTCGGGAGATCGGGCGCGAGGAAGTTGAGGTTTGACCCGCGGGTTCGTTTTCTGGAAGGGGCGGTCTAACCGCCTACGGAGGGGCGGTCTAACCGCCGGGGGTGTTTCGGGTCAAAGTTTAGTTTCGCCGGATTTTCATCTCGTGAGTTTGTTCGCCTTGATCGGAGGAGTGTACGGGTGAAATTTGGGGTCGTTCTCGTGCGGTTTGCTAGGTGTTCTTGGTCGGGGGTTCGTTGCTTTGGGTACAGGAGGTTAGACCGCCCCAGGTAGCCGGTCTAACCGCCCCTAGGCCCTTGGGTGAAGTTTTGGTTTTCGCCAAGATTTTCTGGTAGCTAGCATGGCCTTGACCAGAGATCTCTGTTGGTGAAACCGTGGTGAGTTTTGGTGCTCGGAAGAGGCATTTTGGAGGATTTCTTGGTTGCCAGGTGGAGGCGGTCTAACCGCCCCCTATACCCGGTCTAACCGCCCCCTCTGGTTAGCCGGCTTTCGAGTTGTTTCCGCTGTCGGTGCTGCGTGTGTGTTGTGGTTCTTTGGTAGAGTTTGTTCCTAGGACCAGTAGCACTCCAGTGGCTACGTGGTTTTGGCAAACGGAAGGTTGAAGTGCGGAGCGTGTGATTTCGGGGGTTCGACCGAGCTAGTTCGTCTTGTTGGAGTTTCAATCTCCCTCGAGAAGAATTTTTATCGGCTCCCATTCACTCCCCCCTCTCTGGTCGCCTAATCGGTCCTTCACATACACACACACTTTACAGATGTTCACTTTACACCTCGCCGGTCCACGTGTCTACTCTCGTGGCAGATCGATCTTCGCTTGCTTCTTTCCCCTTTGCCAGCTTCTTCTCGGTGCACATTGAACTCCGCCTCCATCGCGACTCACCAGACTTCGCGTAGATTGCTGCTTCGAAAGTCATGCGCCTCTTCTCTTGACCGCGCTTCTTCGCGTATCATCTTCGCCCAATCTTGACGCGACCTTGCGGCAACTCCTTCCCTATGTCTTTCGCGTGCGGACTTCGCCACCGACGAACGAAGATCCCGAGCTTTGCTTGACCTTCGCTCGCCAAGCTACACCCGACCTTCGGTCGCTGACCCTTGATCATTCCTTGAAATAGCCAAGGCAAGAATCGAACTAGACCTCGTTCTTCTCCGATGATTCAGCACCTTGCTAGTGAGGGCCTTAACTAAGGACGAGCCGAACTAGCAACCGTTCTTCGTGACGGGTGGAAATGTTTCGCTCCAAAGCGCCTCCCCTCTTGGGCTTGTCACTAGATTTTGTCATTATTATTATCATTATTATTGTTATTATTTTTACTATTTTTACTATTTTGCATGTTTATCTGCGAAGCTCCGTGATTTTCACCACCTCATGCTGATGGTCGTGGATTTTCGCCACGTTTCGCTCTACACGATCTCCGAGATTTCCTCCTTTGGCAGCCTATATATGCTCCAACCCTTCACATTGTTTTTCACTGTGGTAAATCTTGACTGCTTGACCTTTGCCTTCGCCGGTGCTTTCTGCTCTGCCTTCACTTCCTTCACTGCCTTGGTATCTTCTCCTCCTTCTCTCTTTATGTTCCTTTCTTTGTTTTGGTTTCTTATTGTCTTTTATACTTGTGTAGTTTCCTTCCTCGGCTTCTCTACTTCTTTGAAGTGATGGCTCCCAAAGTCGATAGGCCTCTGGATACTTTTGTCTTCAGTCGCAGTAAAGTTTCCGAAGGTTTATTAGCTAAGTATGTGACTTCTGGCTATATTAAGGAAGGGAAGGATAGAGCCACTGGCTTTGAAACTGTTCCCACACCTCATCCTAATGAAGTGGTAGTTTTTCACAACCTATTCACTGCTGGACTTTGCTTCCCCCTTGATGGAGCCATTGTCTCCATTCTCCGCAACTTTGGGATGTATCTTCACCATCTCACTCTTAATGCCATTCTTTAGCTCAACATTTACATGTAGTCCTGCAAGACAATGGGTGTGTCTCCCACTGCTGCCAACGTTAGAGCTCACACAGTTCATCATCAGACTTTAAAGATAGAGCGACTCGTTGATGGTGCTCTAGTTCGGGTAATATCGTAGTGACACTGAAGTTCCAGTTGTTTGCTATAAGAATTAGTGGGATGAAAATTGGAATCATTACTGGTTTTACCACACCATTCAAGATAAAGAGCTTCCCCTTGTCTGCACTCAATTTGAGAATCTGCCTAAGTGTGTAGGTACTACCTATGAGGATGGCAATGCTGATCATCTTTTCCTCACTTATTTCCAAGAGCTAGCGAAGACCTATGCCACTCGCGATCTTGTTGAGGAGTATATTGGTGTGAAGGTGTTTCCTTTGGGTGCTGGTTGGTCTATTGCTGCCTGGAACGACTTCACCTCTCCTATTAAGATCCCGAACTTCACTCGAAGTTTCCGCTTGGAGAAGAATGGTATTTTCCTCCTTTTTCTTTGATGTTTCTATCTAGTTTTAGTTTACCATTTTTATTGATTCTCTACTTCTGGTTTTTTTGTTGTGTAGATATTAATGTCGCTGAGATTGAGGCAAGGGCCAATGAAATTCTTAGATCCATCTCCGCTAAAGAAGATGCTAAGATCCAAGAAAACCTTGGTGGTACCGAGACAATCGTCTCTTCTTATTTTGTAGTTTTCATGCTGGTGATCGTATGGTTACCATTGGCTGCCGCGCTGCGCAAGCAAAGCATTTGGCTTGGTCAAGGGAGCTCCGAAGCTGCAGCCACTTCGGTGCACTCGAAGACAATTAAGAAACGCCACGACCATGGTACCGGTCGTAATGTTTCAAAGCGTCGGAAGACTTCTCGTGCGGTGACCTCCGAAGTCGTGTCTTCTAGTCCCGAAGAGTCTGACCATTCTAAGAGTGATGTTGATAAGAATCCCCCCCGAGGTTGCTATTGGCTGTGGTATGAACATTGAAGCTCCTTTGGTTGATTGTCCCGAAGAGATAGTAGATATTACCTCTCTTTCTCCTGGGACTGCTGTTGGTGCTACACTTGCTGATTCTCTCGACATCAGCTACAGTGATCCTGAACCTGAGAGCGACGAAGATTGCGCTCCTCGAGCCAGACCTGTGAAAGACAACTCTCTTGTCCCTCCATCTTTAGTTGTTGAAGATGTGGTGCCGTCTGCTACTGACATTCCTGGTGGTAGTAAAGTTGTTTCAGCTATTCATCAGAAAACTTTGGCTCGAGTGGAACAAAGAGATGACTCTTTGTTAGAAACTGAAAGTGATACTCGAAGTGGTGGTGTTTTTGTTAGCAGTGAATCACCTAGTGTTGTTGCTTGGCGCCTCGGCATGAAACTTAACGCTCGCATCTTCGGCGATTCTATGCGCAAAGTTCTTCAGTTCTATAGTGATGTTCACGAGCGCACCTTGCTTCAAGAAGCTGGGGATAGCTTTGGCTTTCCCATCATGGAGGATGAACTTAGCAAGGAGAGCGCCGAAGAAATCTTATACCAAGCATAGGATTTGAGTATGAAATCATTTTTGGCTTGTCGTGCTACTTAGCGCCGATGCCGTGCTGACCTTCGGTCCTAGCAAGTTTCCGAGAAAACCTCAGCCATGGCACTCTCTAAGGAAATTAACATTGTGAAGGCCCTTCAGGCTGAAAAGGTTTCTCTCTCTTCTTCACTGGAGTCGAAGAACAAAAAATGCCTTGAAGTTTCTAAGGAAAAGGATGAACTTCTGAAGAAAAATGTTGATCTTGAACTTCAAATTACTGAATTGCGCTGTCTGGCCTCTGCTGCCGAAGATGAGAAGAAAAAGGCCAAAGGTCTACAAAAATTGTACGACACTAAACTTGCTGAGCTTAATGAGCTACGACAGTTGCATGCCACCCTTACTTCAGAACATGAGACCTATTGTGATGAAGTTCAACGTCATGTTGAACTTGTCTAAAAAAGTTCATGATCTTCTTGTGGACTATGGGCTCACCTCAGCTCCCTATGATGTCAAAGAGTTGTACATGGGCCAAGTGTTTGAATTGCTCTCTAATGGTGTTAGCTCTATTGCACCTGTTGGGTGCTCTTTTGGAGAGCTTGGAGCTCCTATTGCTGCCCGAAGCCTTCCTCATGTGATATGGTCCTTGTTTAAATATTCTGGAGATGGTGAGCCTAGCATGACTAATGCTGACCTTCGATAGCTTCGTGACGTGAACTTTGCCTGGACCATAGAAGAATTTGATAAGAAGATCCCCGTTTTACCCAAGAATATAGCGAAGAATTTCATGGAAACATTCTTTAAAAATTTTGGCTATGTGTCAACTGTTGCCTTAGGTCGGTGTGTTCTTCACAAGGTTCGTGATACTTTTTCTTATTTTCGTTTCTTCTGAGTTTGTGCTTTTCTCTTTCCCTATGTTTAACTTTTTCCTTCTTTGTTTCAGGGTCCTCAAGCGGCGTTTGGTTCTGTGGCCACACCTTCACCTGCTGCTTGCATCTTTTGGAGGCGGGGCTGATCCTTCTTCGGTTACTGTATCTTCGGCTGCACCTTCCGCGCAAGCTGCCCCTCCACACGAAGGCCGTATGACAGGCATTACTTCTGGGGCCCTTGAGGTGTGAGGGAGTGTGTAGTCTTCATGAAGTAGACACTTGGGGTATTTGTGAACAATTGTTCTAAAACATTTGCATTTCTACACAGGTGCCGGAGGTGTTGAAGATATTTGACCTATAACTATTAACTGTGATGATTACTTTATGTCTAGTTCTATATGGCACAAATTTAACTCTAAGTTTCCCGACATTCCTTTTGATGTTTTCATGTCACGTAAAATAGAAAGATACGAGAAGAAGAAACTTGATGCAAAAAATGTCTTCGAACATACTCACAACCGTCTGTGTCATGATGGTTCTCATCATCGCCGGATTCGTGGACCTGAATCATCTTCTATTGTGCCTGCCCACCAAGACACTTCTTCATCTTCGAGCCCTCTTGTCTTCCCCAAGATCGAAATTATTGACCTTACCGAAGATGCTGAGTACGAGTATATGTACCACTACGTGAAAAACTCGCTTTGGTAACAGGCATAGATTGCCTTTGGTAACGGGCAACGCGCCTATTACCGATCAAGTGTTACAAATAAGCCAAGAAAGGTAACGGGCAGATGCCCGTTACTGATAAGACATATTTGTAATGAGCATTAAACAATAACCGTTACCACAACTAGCCACCGGTCATGTGAAATGGTTGTTTCTCTTGGCCCACAGGGAACTTTCGTAACGGGCACCAAAGCAAAGCCAGTTACAGTAGCTCAATATCGGATTTGCCTGCTGTGAACCTGTGTCTCCACTAACATGACGAACTAAGAGGTGTCTATTTCACACGCGTCTCAACACATTTAGGATTCGTAACAGGCATCAAACAACGACCGTTACCACAACAAGTCACCGGTCACGTGAAATGGCTGTTTCTCTAGGCCCATATGGAACTTTGTTAACGAGCACCAAAGCAAAGCCTGTTATAGTAGCTCAATATCAAAGACGTCTACTGTGCACTTGTGTCTCCACTATCTTCGCGAACTGAGATGCATCTATTTCACACGCGTCTCAGCACACATAGGATTCGTAACGGGAATCAAACAACGACCATTACCACAACTAGTCACCAGTCACGTGAAATGGCTGTTTCTCTGGGCTCACAGGGAACTTTGGTAACGGTCATGAAATAGAGCCTGTTACTGTGAAATTAACATCAGAGACGCGTTTTGTGAAACCGCGTCTCCTCTGTCTCGACGAAATGAGACACATCTATTTCTACACGCGTCTGCTTTCTCTCTATTAAAGGTGACACTTGCTTTCAACCTGCATCTCCTATATCTCGATGAATGGGCTAGGTTTTGGGGCCCACCGGTCAGGACTGGTAACGGGCTTTTACACTACCTGTTACATTGTTGGCATGTTTGTAACGGGCTTTCCGAATGAAGCCTGTCACTCACTGATCAGTGTTTATAACGAGCTTTAATTAACACCCGTTACAGATGTGTAGGCCACCCCTACAGTAACCTGTCCGCTTGCCAGAGGCATCCTGGAACTAGCCAGCATTTGGCAGCCATCAGGGGCTGCATCCTAGAACCAGCCATGATATGGCAACCACCACAGCAAGGATACATCACAAACACATTCTCACATCACAGATATAGGCAAAGCAAGATCACATTTATAGACAAGCAAGCTCACATTTATAGACAAGCTAGGATCACATCAAGTTTCAAGTTACTCTCATCAGGGCTTGTTTGGATGAAGTCTATGAGAAAACTACCTGAACCAGGCAGTATCTGACCCCAACGAAGCAAGCCAAGCGGGTTTCTCAGCCAACAACACCTGACTAAAGAAGATTGAATGAGTTTCAAGTTTCTGGCTACAATAAACTCACGGTACACCACTGTAGAAGTTGCCCTTTCGGTCGATGGTCTGCATCTTCGCTGCCTTGTCCATCATTTTCCTACAAAAAATCAAATTGTTAGCATGCATGAACTTTGTGGTCAAAATTAAAGAAACGTCCTTTTAGGTTTTAAAGGACTTACAATGTCCACAACTTCATGAAGGTAACATCCAGATAAGCCAGGGTTATAATGTTATACACGCTACTGAATTCACTGTTTAATATTAAAGCACCACAACCACATTTAAAGTAGTCTTGATCCACCTTTGCTGGAAAGACAAGTTTATCCTTACTGTGTTCCATGACATAAGCATGCAACTTGGCACAATTTGGTCCAGCAACCTTTACATTTGCTTTTGACAACATAGGTGCAGCAGGCTTGTATTTTGGTCGTTCCTGTTCTGTCCCAATAATACAGTTAATAATCTCATATTTGTACAGAGGTTTCCTGGCCTGGTTCCCCTTCTGTAGTGGATATTGCCTAGGCTCCTCCTGTTGCAGAGGATGCTGTACTTGTTGCATCTGCTGCTTAGGGGGAGATTGCCTGCGCTCCTCCTCCTACTGCTGGAGAGGCTGCTATTTCGTCTGTTGCTTATCCTCATCTTGCAGCTACTGCTTAGGCGTAGTTTACCTGGGCTCCTCCTACTATTGTCGATGCTCCTGCTGCTAGAGAGGTTGCTGTTTCATCTGTTGATTATCCTCAAGTTGCAACTGCTGCTTAGGCGGAGTTTGCCTGGGCTCCTCCTCCGGCTGTTGTCAACACTCCTACTGCATAGATTTGCTGATCTGCTGCTGCTACTGCTGAGCCTTCTCTTGCTGACACTGAGCTGCAGTACCTCCATCTGATGTTGTACGCCTGCTACCTGTTGTGGCTTCAGGATTGGGATGTCTCGTCATGGGTGGTATAAGGATCCTGTCCTTTGGTCATTGGATCATTTAATCGAGAGCCTCAGCTAGGGTTGCCATGTCACCCCCATCAATTGGTACAGGAAGAGGGTAGTGACCCGCATTGGCCCACACATAAGTAGGTTGCACCACAACATATCCATCCCGCACCGGTACTGAATGGCAAGCCTTTTGAGATGGAAATACTTTCGCTAGTGAGGACCATGTGTGGTTCGAGGACCGGTGGATGGTCGCTTCCTTGTGTGATGAGTGATTGACAACGTTGTGTTGACTGATTCTTGGCTAAGTATTGCAGGTGCAGGTTGCGGCTTGACTGGTGTTGGTGCAGGTGAAGAACAAGCGCGAAAGGTCGTCGCCGGTGAGGCCTCCAGGTGTGGAGAAGACAAGTAGGCTTCGTTCGAGGGACCCGGTGGCCGGCGGGGGTCAAGTGCGAGCCGCATGGTGGCATGAACAGCAAGATGAAGTCATGGACGGTTTCTTGGTTGAGCCTCAAAACCAAGGTCGAGCCGGGACTACGTGGGAGCCGAGTCATGAGTTGAGATTGGCGGAGGCTACACCGAGTTCGCGGGGTTTCCGGTGGTTGACCATGAAACCACTGGGTTCCTTGGTTGATCCACAAAGCCAAGACCGAAGAACCGAAGTCGAAGCGCTGCAAAGAGCGGCGCAAACCGGTCGACCGGTGGGTCCGGCCGGTGAGGAGCACCGGTCTGACCGGTGCGCGACGACGTAGTCCGGAATCTTTGAGGTGAAGGACACGCGTCGGGATCGCAAGGCTTGCGTCGAGGCTAAGCAGGTTGCGGTCGCCGGGCATCCGTCCGATGGAGAAAGCTTCAAGTCTTCCAAAACCGCTCTTGAGGGGCTTGTATCCCTAGTTGTTAGAGAAGGGTATTTTAGACTTTCGGTTGCCTCCATATAACCCAAGAGGTGAGAGGATGGCAGCCAACTCTTGGAACCCTAGCTCATTTGTTTTCCTATTTTCCTTCCTATTTTTCCTTAGGATTTCCATAGGACTAGCTTGAGAGCTTCATGGTGAGATCTTGTGAGAGGGTTGGATGATCGGGCGGCAAGCTAGACCTTGTATGAACCTTTGTTGCATGTATAGATGATTCGGCGTGGTTCCTCAGGGTTTGGATGTGTTGTTCCCGGTTGTTCTTGGTGGTGATTTTCGGAGCCCTCTCTTGGTGATTTCTTTGGGTTGTTTTCGAGACCTTTCTCTTGGGGATTTGATGGGGGAAATTTGTGGGAACCCTTCGTGGTTCTTTGGGCTGTGATTCCCCTCCCAAATCCGTGAGTAAAGGGGCTCGATTTTGGGGTTTTCAGAGTTCTAGGGTTTGTGGTGCTCTTGGCGGGATTTCTTCGATTCCTCCTTTTCGGACAAGTTTTGGTGGGATTAAACTTGCCTATGGACTCCTCTTGAGGTGTTCCTGATATCCCCAAAGTCTTGTTCAAGTCCGTGGAGCGATTCGGGAGATCGAGGTGTGGATGTGGGGGAGTTGACCGCGGGTCTTGTTCATCCCGAGGCGCCTGTGCTACACCGGTCCGACCGGTGCTCTTGGCCCGGTCCGACCGGTGCAACCCTCGGTGGGTTTTTGCTCGGATGAACGTCTGGGTGTGTTCGCTGTTGTCCTGTGTTGCTGCTGTTTCGAGTTTGGGTCAGTTTGGTGGTCGTTTGGCCTGTTTGGTGCTTTGGGGACTTTCAGGCTGTGACCGATCTGACCGGTGTGTCTCACCGGTCTGATCGGTGTGGAGCCACTTAGTGAAAGTTGCTCAGTTTCACCAGCAGGGACCGGTCTGACCGGTGGTGCTCACCGGTCTGACCGGTGTGGGTCTATAGACTCGAGTTTTGGTGTTCCGCTGCGTTCTCGAGTCGGAAGGGTGCGTGTGTTGGTTCCTAGATCTAGTGGCATTCCAGTGGCTATGTGGGCTTGGCCAACTTGGGTAGTGAGTCAGAGACGTGTGTTGGAAGCCGTGTTCATCTTGTAGGAGTTTCCATCTCCTTCGAGAAGAATTTTTATCGGCTCCCATTCACTCCCCCCTCTCTGGTTCGCCGTATCGGTCCTTCAAGTGGTATCAGAGCCGGTTCGGGTCTTTGTTGATTCTAACCAGTCTAAGATCCAAGGATGGCGTACCAGGAACGGGGTTCGGGTCCTCCACACTTCGACGGCAAGAACTACCAGACGTGGAGTAAGCGGATGGGTGCGTTCCTCCGCGGAAAGGGTAAGATCCTTTGGGATGTCACAGTGGACACAGGCTATGTCCAGCCAATGGACTTCCTCGCTCCAGGATCGAGGGACAGATTCGACGCCAACAACAAGGCGGTCAACTACTTGTTTCGTGCTTTGTGTCAGCCTGAGTTCGATCGGGTGCACACCGAGCACTTGGCATGTAGGATTTGGACGGTGCCGAAGGAGGCTCATGTTGGGAATGCCCAGGTTCAGGCACGGATGTATGCGACCTACCAGAGAGAGTACGAGAACTTCACTCATCTCCCCGGTGAGTCCATCAATGCCTTGTTTTAGAGGTTCACGGTGGTTGTGAACAACTTGAGGGCCAATGTGGACGTGCTCCCGTACGATGATCAGGATAGAGCTGTCAAGCTCTTACACTCTTTGGATTGTACAATATGGGGCGGAAAGTTCGAGGCCATTGTGGAGTCGGAGAAGTATGACACTCTGACGGTGAACGAGTTGTTCTCGAAGCTCAAGTCGGCTGAGGTGGATAGGGGCATGACTGCCAAGCTCGTGGGACCGACTGATTCCCATAGTCTTGCCCTCGTTGGTGGTTTGAAAGGAAAGGCTAACACTAACCCATCCACCAGGATGTTCTCTTTTTCCTCCTTGATGTCTATGCCAGATGAGGAGTTCGATGTGCTTGGAGAGGATGAGCTGGCGCTCCTGACGAGACGGTTCGAGAGGCTGCACGAGAACCGATTGAACATGAGGAGGAACACGAGGACATGCTTCCAGTGCGGCATGCCAGGACACTTCGTCGCCGACTGCCCGGAGAAGGTCGAGAACAAGGACGGCTACAAGAACAAGTCGAGGACGGATGGCAAGTACCGGTCGAGGTGCGATCACAAGAGCAAGCACAAGAACAAGTACAAGGACGAGCGACGATCGAGGAAGAAGGAGAGCCGAGGCAAGGCCCGAGCGATGGTGGGAGCGAGCGACGTCGACTCCAGTTCCGCGTACTCCACCTCGAGCTCGAGCAGCAGTGTAGACGAAGGTGATCATCGCAAGAGCAAGAAGTCGTCCAAGAACCTGAGCGGGCTGAGCTCCTTCGCGAGAGACGGCTTCTGCACCATGGCACTGAGCTCCGGCAGCAAGAAGAGCGCACAGAGCGACTCGGACTCTGATTTCGACGACGAGGTGCGTGATGAACTTCCCTTCTTGCGCCAGGAGAATGAGAGGCTTGGATCTTTGCTTGATAACCGTGATAACATGCTTAGAGAGGCCAAGAAAATGAGAAAAGAGCTTAGGGCTTCACTCGAGGATGCTAGGACTAGAGTGGCTGAGCTAGAGACACAGGTGCTTGATAGCAAGCTTGAGATTGATTCCCTTAAGGCTAGCCCTGTTGTTTCGGATGAGGTTGATTGTGCTGATTGCTCCATCTTTCTTGCTGATCTTGCCTTGTTTAAGGAGAAGCATGCCTCCAAGTGTGAGGAACTAGATGTGCTTAGGGTTGAAGTGGTGGAGTGTTGACGGTTAATAATTGTATCAAAGTTCGTTTGTGACTTGCAAGCGTACAAGTCTCCCGTCGTAGTCAAGGGACCCTTCTTCCCTCGAGTGGTGAACCCAAGGTATCGAATCCGTGGAACAAATGTGTGACGCAAAACTTAATCTAATAAAGCCAAGTAACTTCAATATTCGATAAAAGAAACCCTAATGCATCTAAGTAAAAGACACGAAACGAATCTAATATACTAAAGACCGGAGAAAACAAAGTAAGATTGGGTAGATAAACCGATCTAGAGGGATCGGGGTAAGCCTTTTGTTGAAGTTCCAAGCAAGAGAAGAAGTAGCAAATCGAATCTTAATAGAAGCCTCTTTAAATCGTGGTTTCTCGTCCAAATCCGAAAACATCCGCCTTTTGGAACCCCCGTTCTGTCACAACGTATCCCTATTCATGCGGGGAGCTTAGGGCGAGTCAAAAGACAAGTCGAGATTCTTTCGGAAGATCCGGCGTGTACCTCTAGCCACCGCGGCTACAAGAACACCCTATGTAATCTATCTCGAGAATAGAATTGGAATAAGCAAAGCCGATCGAAAACGAAATCTTCGAGGAAACACTTGATCGCTAGGAAAAGATTCAACTTGATAATTCAACTATAACAATGATACATACACAAGATCACCACCGGGATCCTTCCTTGATCTTGCTTCTAGCTCCGGGAACTCCGACGTGGTCTTCCGTGCAAGGTTCCCACGTCGGCTAGGGGAACCCTAGTCAACTAGCTCGACCCTCTCCTCTCCGAGGTGGTGTCCCTCTCTTCTCTGCTCCTCGGCGGCCGATGATGAATTCTTCTCTGCGTGGCTCTCGGTCAGGGGGCTATAAATAGCCCGATTGGCGGCTAGGGCAAAGGAGGGGGCAAATGGGCTCTGGATGAGCCTGGGCCGACCGGACTGGGCCGGCCGGCCTGGGCCCATCTAGGCCCAGCCCGGGGGCTCCTTTGCTCTACGTCACTTCCCTTGCTTCCTGGATGTTTCCCCCTTCTGCATGTAGGTCCATGTCGTCAGTTTCTCTCCGAATTGGACTCAACTCCTTGTCTTGCAAGATTCAGCACTTTTCTGGTCAGGTCGTCGGAGTCTGTCGTCTTCTCGGATCAAGTCCCTGGCCTCTTGGAGTTAAGTTTGCTTCGTTGCATGACTTGTACGGGGCTTCAAGGTCTTGTCATGAGGTGCTTGATGAACTTATCCCAAAAGTCTTGCATTCAACACTAAAACCCTGCATAAACATTAAACTCCAAAACCGACATGCACACGTGAACTTGTTATACCACGGGGGTTAGTACCAATGGATAAGGTATAAAACTCATGCCAACACCGAAGGTAAACTCATGGCTAGGTTGACGGATTTTCACCGTCAACATCTCCCCCATGCTTAAACCTTGCTCGTCCTCGAGTAAGCCTTCGATGGATATCATCATTGCCAAACAATGTTTAAACCTTGCACTTGATCACACATGAGAAAACATAATGCTCTCAAAATTTTAATTCATTAAAGTTCCATAATGTACTAGCCTTCATCTCTACGGAGGGTAGATTCTTATTAAGCTTATCCCACAAGTATTAACATGCTCACAAAGTTTAAATAGATCTCAGAATTTTTGAAATAAAGAACGAGATAAAGAAGGGCTAAACCAAGTTCACAAATTTAAATCATCTTGTATATTGCTCATGAACTCTCATCTCACTTGTCTCTCAAGCCTATATATTCTACTCCTTTCCCTCTCATAACATATATGTGTGGTAGGCTTATATGGAGCTTTGGGAAAGTTTAGTCCTAACAAGATTTTATAAATGAGGTGTTGTCAAAACAAGACAAGCTTCTCATGGTCTTACCGAGACTCGTCAAAAAGGTCATTGGAAAATAATGTTAAATCAAGGAGGGGAAAGAGAAAAATACACACACTTTTAGATGAGTGGACATGTGCAAATGGCAAAGAGTGATCCCGAGGCACAATGAAAGTCCTCGTTATCGGATTGCACATGGTTGGAAAATGAGAATGTATCTTTTTAACTTGAAGCCTTGAATGCACTTTTAGAGAACCGGGGAGTTCACTTTACACATATATTTTTTTTCTCTTTCTCATATTTCTCATTCTTTTCTTTCTTTCTTTCTTTCTTTCTTTCATTATATATATATTTTTTTTCTTTCTTCTTGTGAGACCTTCACCTTGGAAGTCACGTATATCGCCGAATTTTTTTTCTTTCATCATTATATTATTTTTTTAAAATACTCCCTTTTGAACTCTAAAACTGCACCGTACCTACCTCCTCCCCCATGCTTAGACGTTGCTCGTCCTCGAGCAAAGAGGCGAAAAATAAGGTAGGTACCAGAAATAATTTTCCTTGGAGAGATACTTGAAATCTTCAATGTCGGCACAGTCTTGCGATCTTCCTTGAATTGACGATCCATTCTCAACGATAGGTTGTGGTCAAGGAGGTAATCACAAAAGATGATATTTGGTTTAAGGGTGGATATCCGGCGAAGTTTGTGAGATCTCCGATGCGGGGATACACAATGCATGGATAAAAGGCTAGCAAAAAGATAGATACACAAAAAAATGGAATGACCAGCTTCTTAGTCTCGGGCCAGAGAAATCATGGCCTGCAATAACTCACTCAAAAATAAATCTTGTACACTAAGGTTTATGCACTAAAATATGTATTAGGCTTTGGATAGGTTGAGCAACACACAAGCGATATTTGTGACAAGGTTAGCGATATTTTTGAGCATAAAAGACATCTTTAATCTATTCATAACTTGAGAGCACATAAAACACTATGGGTCTTTATTTTAATCATAACTTCCGCTGAAAATTAAGCTAGCATTTAAATAAATTCAGATTTGTATTTTTAAGAGAGCACTAGCTTAAGCATGCATAGATCAATTACAAAGATGAACAAAGCTGCAATTATAATCATATATCATCATGGCACAAATTTTTATAACTTTTCCAATGATACAATCAAGGTGGTGTCTTTATTAATGATGACATCAAGTTGAAATACAAACTGAAAATAAACAAACATGCTTGCTGAAATTTAAATAAAAACAGAAAATATACTACGCAAACACACATAAGCAAAAGCTGAAAATTACAGAGAAAAAGAAAAGAAAAGAAAACTAAAGTTCCTAAATCTTCTAGTCCTCCGCTGGCGGTTGATGTTGATGATCTTGATAATAATACCCTTGCTCATAATATGATTGGACATTTCCTCCGACGAATTGATTTGGCTCCACAAGGTGAAGGCGTCCAAGCTCAAAGGCAATATTTGCATTTCCTTCACCAAGTTGAGCTGCATTAGCTTGTATGGCTGCGATGTTTTGGGAGTTTCTTGCAGCATACCCTCCAATTATGGCCATGCTTTGTTGTGGTTGGGGATGATGAGCGTAGGACTCCGCGAAGTTAGCGTTGGGCACAACATAATTTGGTGGGGGTACCGGTGCACCACCCCCCCATGCTTGCTCTTGTGGCCCTCCGTAATAACTTGGCGGAGGAGGGATCCCGCCGAATGATTGCACATTGGGTTGTGCTCCACTCGCTTGTGCGGAGGATGTTCCCTCCTCTACGATTCTTCCTCTTTTGTTCTTCCTTGCAGGGACAAGTAGTCCCCCTTCCAACCAATCTTCTCTCCCTTCGGTGAAAAGCCTAAGCCTCTCATTGGGAAGGGGTAGGTTCACTATGGCCAACCGATAACCTCCTCTCTCATCTCCACTAATGTATTTGCCTTGCCGCAAATACTCAATGCCGAGAGAGGTACCACGCAAAAGATGGTCGGGGTTTCTTGCGATCCCCGGCCGTAAGGAGAAGGCCAACATGGAGAGGTAGCACCCCGAACCAATATTACCCGCCCCCGATGTTGCTTCACAACACCAACGGTTGATCATAAGGTAAGAGAGGTCTATTGGCTGCCTGGCAATTAAAGCCGAGTAGAGCCAATTCAACTCCGTGTCGGTCACCTTCGTCTCCTTCATCCTCCCCAATACCCTCTTGCACATCCAAGAGTGAAATATCCGGATAATGGGGTTGCGGATGCAATTGCGTTGTTGATGGGCTTCCCCGGAGATCATATTCCAAAATCCTGCTAACATGCCGGGTGGCACGTCAACTTTCTCCGGAGCTCCCTTGTGGAATCCAAGCAGCTCCCTAACGTGCTCGTAGGGAACCACTTGTTGGACTCCCTCCAAACGGAATGACAAGCTTTGCACCCCATCATCATCAAGGATAGGTGCAATAGTCATTAAAATTTCCAAGGCGAACCCCAAGTGGGTGTCCACCGATATTCCGTTGGAGAACTGCACCCATCCAAGGTGCCCCAACATATAGTATATGTCGGTGCCAAAACCCAAGGTGTAGAGTGCTTGGTCGTCGAACTCGACGTTGGGCACAAGCCTCTTCTCAAGATTAGAGAGCCTCTCCTCCTCCTCCGATGACAAGATGATGAAGCCGTACGAAGAGTATGTCGGAGTGTAGGGAGGTGGCGCGGTTGAACGGGTCGATCGTCGTGGTGGCGCGGGCTGCTCCTCCATGTGCCCACGAGGTTCTGTAAACCTCATGGACGTGCTTCTTGCAGCCCTCATACCACCAAGGAGGAGAGCATCGTTCCTCCTTGGTGGTGCCGTATCCGTCTCCATGCTCCGGGGAGACTCGGAAACCGAGTGCCTCCTCAAAGACGTGGTTGATGACGGCTTGGACGACGACGAACTCTTCTTCTTGGAGAAGAGACTTGTGGTCTTCTTCCACATGGTTGCTGCACTCTTTTCTTCAACTAAAACTCCGGGTTGCAACCGGTAACTAGGTACTTAAACTCTTTACTTCGGATGTGGACTTTGAGTGGATTAAGGATGTGGATTTTTTTTCTTGAGCTATCAAGCTTGGGAAGGTTGGCTATGTCTACGGAGGTTTTGAGCACACAAACTTGAACACACAGACAGAGGAAGGAGAGGGAAGCTTGCCTGCAGAAAACGGGAGCGGGGGGCTCCTTAAGTAGGTGAGGCCGGCCGGCACGGGCCGGCCGGCCCGGGGTCCTTCTGGCTCCTCCCCGCCTCGTCTTTCTTCCAGCACGATCATTTCACCTCTGCAACTTTCCTGCCCGCGTGCTCCACGAGTTGCACCGCCCAAACGCTCTCGTCCACTCCTTTTCTTGCATTATTGGTCCTACCACTTGATGCTTCATGCTTTGGGTCATATCCATGCTCCCTAGCTCCACTTGCTTCACATGCTACCATGAAATTCCTGCAAAGTTGATGCTTGCTGCCCACCATGCTTGTCCTTTGCATGTGGAATTGGTGAAAGTTGATAAAAGGGAATCCAAAGGTGCATGCATGATTAATTCAAACTAGATTGCCACCATTAAGGTGTGTTTAAGGTTAAGCACTCCTCTAATTCGAAATTTAAAGTATTTTTCAGAGCCATGCAAGAGCTCAAACATAATTTTAGAGAAGTTTTTAAACCATTAAAAACAAATGTAAGTCAAAAATATTTTTCGATTACGTCGATTTCGGTCTCACCGGTATAGTTTGCCTTCATCGGTTGAGAGCAGACTTTTTCCCGGCTTGATCATGGGGGCATAGGTTTAGGTTCTAATTTTGGCTAAAATAAGAAAGATTTTGAATAAAACAAAATTAGAATAGGCTTAGAAAAATTCTAATCCTAGAGAAACCAAGGATATAGATTTTTAAAACCAACCAAAAGTTTTGATTTCTAGGTTCACGCGAGTTCTACCACGTGCTGAATTTTATTAACACTTAAATATAAATCGTGGCTCTATTCGTGTGGTTTTAGCATGAAAAATAATTCAACCTCAGCACCATAATGAGGGTGAAAGGTTGAGTTAGGTTCTGAAATTATTTGGTTGAGGTTTCTCGAAAAGAAAAGAACAAACAAGCACATAGGAGGGTTCATGCAAAGGGTTTATGATAAAGCAAACATTCAATCAAGAATTATGTCTCTAATATTGTTCAACCACTTCTAAGTCTAATGTCTTTGCGTAATAAAACTCAAAACTAAATTATTAAAAAGACTCGAAAAACCTGGAATCGGGTTGTCCTCCCGGTAGCTTATTCTTGACTCGACGAAACGGGTTGCCTCCCGCCTATCGCTTCGTTTATAGTCTACAGCTAGACTTCTTCACTTGATTACTCCGGATCAACGCTCTTTGCGGGCATTGCAATCTTGGGTACCCACTTCCGCACCATCTTGGGCGCGGGCTTGTCTTCCGGCTTAGTCGGCTTAGTCATTTTTTTGGTCTTCACAGGTGGCTTCTCTTCCTGTGTCTTGACGGATGCAACACCTTCTTTGATTTTCTTTACGTTCATTTTTTTCGGCTCCTTCTTCTTTTTCAGCCCCTCCGTTTGTTTTGTTTCTCCCTTCACTCCAATCATGTTGCATGCCTCAATTCTTGGACGGAACTTGAAGGAACTCATTTCTCCGTTGATATCGAACATGATCTCCCCCTTGCCAACATCAATAGTAGCTCCCACGGTCTTAGGAACGGCCTCCCTAGGATGAGCGGCGGCTTCTCCCTCTCTCCCATCTCGAGCACAACGAAGTCGACGGGGATGAAGTGGTGTCCAATCTTCACGGGTACATCTTCAACAATGCCCAAGGGATAGCGAATGGAGTTGTCACCCAACTCCAAACATATTCCCGTAGGCTCCATCGGTAGGCGTAGCTTCTCGAACACATCCCTCGGCATGACGCTTACACTAGCTCCAAGGTCGCATAACGCCTTCTCGAAGTTGAAAGAACCAACCGAACATGGAATTGTAGGGCACCCGGGGTCGTTTTGCTTCTCTAGCCCATTAGCAATAGCGGCACTACACTCCTCAGACATCTTGACATGATCTACCCCGAGCATTGCTGTCTCATATTTATTTGCAAGTATGTCTTTAAAGTAACGAGAATATGTAGGTACTTGCAGGGCATCTAGTAATGGCATGTTGATGCTAAGTCTACGCACAACTTCCACAAACTTTTCAAAGTGGTTGTCAAGTTTACCTCGGAAGAAGCGTGGCTTGAGTTGCGGTATTCTCGTGTCTTCCTCCGGCATCTCGAATTCGGGTTCCTCGGTGACGATCCCCGTAACCTTCTCTTTAGCAACTCCTTCCACATCGGTGGATGGTTTAAGCTTCCTTGCTCCCGCGGAACGTTCCGGATCTTCGGTCTCCTTCCCCGAACGTGTTTGAATGGCCTTCGCCGATTCAGGACATTTGGGTTGTCCCGGAAGCTTCCCTTCATCATTAGTGAGGTGCCCCACAAGTTGTCTAACTTGCGTCTCGAGCATCTTCATCATGTTGAGCACTTGATGATTGGAACTTCCGACCTCCGTCACTTTGCTATCGATGTTCTCCAACACCTTGTCTATGGTCTTGAACTTGGTGACGGTGTCCTTGTTGATCTTAGCTTGCTCATCCATGAACTCCTTCAATTGTATACGAAGCGGAACCGCGTTAGGAATAGATGAGCTTGCATTAAATTGAGGCCTACCTTGCCCGTAGCGGAAGTTTGGCAATTCTCCCTTCCTCATGTAGTCGAGCACTTTGGCTTCCTCCGGACAATCTTTGCGGACATGGCCATACTCTCCACATTCTTCACATGTGGACCTTGCTTCGGCGGCCTTCAAGTCTTGAGCCTCTTTCTTTTCCATCTCCATCTTCTCCAACCTCCTCATGAGCGAGTCGATCTTGCCTTCAAGTATGTTCTCCTTCTCCACTTGCAAGACTCCTTTGACGTTCCCCGTGGGTTGAACCGGATGTAGGCGCCGGACGACGCCCACGTGTCATTATCCGCGACCTTCTTGAATAGAGTGAAAGCTTCCGTCGGTGTAAGTTCGATGATGGATCCTCCCGCCGATGCATCGATGATCGTCCTTGACGCCATGGTGAGTCCTTGATAGAACTTTTGCACGAGGTCTTCCTTCGGGAACTTGTGATGTGGAACCGCCGGGTGTACTCGTTGAAGCGCTCGAATGCCTCCGAGATAGTTTCCGTAGGATATTGAACAAAGGTGGCAATCTTATTACGCAAGCTTTGAGTTTTACCGGTGAGTAGTATTCCTTCATGAAAGCCTTCATCAACGTGTTCCAATTTTGCACCGTCTCCGCCGGTTGAGAGTGGAACCATTGCAAAGTCTTCCGAGTAGTGAAAACGGAAAAAGCCTTGCCCTCATTTGGTCTTGAGTCACCCCATCCATGTTGAAAGTCTGACATAGTTGAATGAATGCTTGGAGGTGAAGGTTCGGATCCTCTTTACCGATGAAGGGTGAATGTTGCACCATGCGGATTGTTGAGGTCTTGATCTCGAACGGTCTTCCGATCTCCTCAAGGTTCAAGATTGGTAGGTCGATGATGTCCGGGGTGCATAGCTCCCCAATCTTGCGTTCTTGCGGTGGTTGGTCACCCATCGGTGGAAGTCGATTCTCCCGAGGACTTTGAGGTGGTGAATTCTTCGGAGATTCCTGCGATCCTTTGTCTTCCGACTCCGAATCTACAAAATCCAGCTTTTTAGCTTGATGTGCTTCACGTCTCCTTAGCCTGTAAAGTTTTTTTTGATCATCCACAAAATTATTGGGTTTGTTGGAGAGGTAGCCGTCCATCTCCTGTTAGGGTTAGCAATAAACAAAGTATGCAAAAACTAGAAAGTAAAAACAAATCTATAAAAACTAGAGTTAGACAACTAGATTAGATGTATTTTGAGGATGATCAAAGTTTAGTAGATGCAAAAATAAAAACAAAAAGAAAACTGAAAATTACAAAAAGGCAATAAAAAATCAAATCTTGATCACTTGTTCCCCGGCAACGGCGCCAGAAAAAGGGGCTTGTTGACGGTTAATAATTGTATCAAAGTTCGTTTGTGACTTGCAAGCGTACAAGTCTCCCGTCGTAGTCAAGGGACCCTTCTTCCCTCGAGTGGTGAACCCAAGGTATCGAATCCGTGGAACAAATGTGTGACGCAAAACTTAATCTAATAAAGCCAAGTAACTTCAATCTTCGATAAAAGAAACCCTAATGCATCTAAGTAAAAGACACGAAACAAATCTAATCTACTAAAGACCGGAGAAAACAAAGTAAGATTGGGTAGATAAACCGATCTAGAGGGATCGGGGTAAGCCTTTTGTTGAAGTTCCAAGCAAGAGAAGAAGTAGCAAATCGAATCTTAATAGAAGCCTCTTTAAATCGTGGTTTCCCGTCCAAATCCGAAAACATCCGCCTTTCGGAACCCCCGTTCTGTCACAACGTATCCCTATTCATGCGGGGAGCTTAGGGCGAGTCAAAAGACAAGTCGAGATTCTTTCGGAAGATCCGGCGTGTACCTCTAGCCACCGCGGCTACAAGAACACCCTATGTAATCTATCTCGAGAATAGAATTGGAATAAGCAAAGCCGATCAAAAAACGAAATTTTCGAGGAAACACTTGATCGCTAGGAAAAGATTCAACTTGATAATTCAACTATAACAATGATACATACACAAGATCACCACCGGGATCCTTCCTTGATCTTGCTTCTAGCTCCGGGAACTCCGACGTGGTCTTCCGTGCAAGGTTCCCACGTCGGCTAGGGGAACCCTAGTCAACTAGTTCGACCCTCTCCTCTCCGAGATGGTGTCCCTCTCTTCTCTGCTCCTCGGCGTCCGATGACGAATTCTTCTCTGCGTGGCTCTCGGTCAGGGGGCTATAAATAGCCCGATTGGCGGCTAGGGCAAAGGAGGGGCAAATGGGCCCTGGATGGGCCTGGGCCGACCGGACTGGGCCGGCCGGCCTGGGCCCATCTTGGCCCAGCCCGAGGGCTCCTTTGCTCTATGTCGGTTCCCTTGCTTCCTGGATGTTTCCCCCTTCTACATGTAGGTCCATGTCGTCAGTTTCTCTCCGAATTGGACTCAACTCCTTGTCTTGCAAGATTCAACACTTTTTCGGTCGTGTCCCTCGGAGTCTGTCGTCTTCTCGGATCAAGTCCCTGGCCTCTTGGAGTTAAGTTTGCTTCGTTGCATGACTTGTACGGGGCTTCAAGGTCTTGTCATGAGGTGCTTGATGAACTTATCCCGAAAGTCTTGCATTCAACACTAAAACCCTGCATAAACATTAAACTCCAAAACCGACATGCACACGTGAACTTGTTATACCACGGGGGTTAGTACCAATGGATAAGGTATAAAACTCATGCCAACACCGAAGGTAAACTCATGGCTAGGTTGACGGATTTTCACCGTCAACATGGAGCTTAATTCTAGACCTGCTTTGCTAGGTGCTTGCACTTCTTGCCCTATTTTGCATGCTAAGATTGATGAGATGCATGCTTACACTAGTTCTCTTGAGGCTAAGTTGAAAGAAACCATGCCTACATCATGCTCTACCTGTGAAATGCATGCTTTGAAAAATTTGGAACTTGCACATTATGTTGATCGTTTGCAGGATGAGAATGATGAGCTGAGGAAGTTGATGGGTTGGTTGTCTGGTCATGAGCCTCAGCTGAGGATGAAGATCGAGGCATTTAAGAGGCAGGATGGTGAGGGACTTGGGGCAAACAAGGTTGGTGAGGGAAGTGGAGAGAATATCCCAGAGCCACCAAAAACCCACCACAAAAATGATTTCCCCCCAAAACCTAACCATCTTAGGAACCGACTAGACACAACCCCAGCTCCACCCGTGTTTCCTACACCCACAAATGATCTACAAAAGCCTATCAAGTTTGTGAGCACTTCCGGGAAAGTGTTCATTGGGAAAGAAAGTGAGAAGGCTAGTGAGGGGAAACCAGTGGAGGAGTTAAATGGAGAGAATCCTAGTGAGCAGCCACATCCCAAGCCTAAGCCTAAGCTTGTGAGGTTCCATTGTGGCTATTGTGGGAGAGATGGCCATAAGGATGAGTTTTGCTTCAAGAGGAAGTGAGAGGAGAGATTGGCAAAGGAGTGGGCTAACAAGGACAAGTACCACCCTTCTGATGGTGTACTTGAGCCTCGTGTGCAGATGCCCAGGGCCAAGGTGAGTGTGAGGACAGTTCCGGCTTGGGGAGAGCGGAAGGCTGTTGGAGGTGCTGCTGCCCAGGTCACACCGGTCAGACCGGTGTGGGGCACCGGTCAGACCGGTGCATGCCTGGACAGGTAGCAGTTCGGGTTTCGTGCTCGTACAGGTGCGAGGGTTGTTTCTGGAGGTCGTGGTTCTGGTGGTTGGGCTGGAGAGTTTGCAGGTGGTCAGGTTGCTAGGCGTTCTCCCCCTCGAGTTCACTACGGGGATGGGAGGAGTCATAGCTTTGAGAAGGAGAGGAGGGACGTTCCACGGGCGTTCTTTCGTGGTTTTGGTCCTCCTCCAGGCAGAGAGGGGTGGTTCCCTCAGGGTGGTTACCGTGGTCGTGTTCGTGGAGGTAGCTTTGGTAGGAGCGATGTTTTGGTTGGTGCTAACCCCACTTTCGAGCAAATGGCTCGGCACTGGTTTTACTCTTTTGGTACTAACCCCAGTGCTGAGTCGTTTGTTCGCTCACGTGCTTGTTTTTGAATTTCAGGTGGGAGACTTGAAGAACATTTGGTTGATTGACTCCGGTTGCTCGAGGCATATGACCGGAGACAGGGGGTGGTTCTCAAGTCTCGTCCCGGTGGTGACAAAGAGGTACATCACCTTTGGGGACAATGGGCATGGGCGTGTCTTTGTCGAAGGTGAGATCAAAGTGAGTGACAAGATCACTGCGAGGCGTGTTGCTTTTGTTCAATCGCCGGGGTACAATTTGCTTTACGTGTCCCGATTCTTTGGATGAGGGTTTTGAGGTGTTGTTTCGGCCAGGTGGTTCTCGGATTTTGGACTCTCGAGGGGACCTTGTCTGTATGGTCGTTCCCGAGGGTCAGGTGTTTCGTGCTGATTTTTCTCAGTCTTCGGGTGTGGAGCGTTGTTTCTTGGCTGGTTCTTTGAGTGAGTTGTGGAAGTGGCATAGGAAGTTGGGTCACTTGAGTTTTGACCTTTTGTCGCGCTTGAGTAAACTCAATCTGGTCCGAGGTTTGCCACGGTTGAGGCTTGAGAAAGAGTTGGTTTGTGCGCCGTGTAGGCATGCCAAGATGGTAGCCTCTTCTCACCCGCCTCTCACCGATGTGATGACTGAGCGTCCATGCGAGCTGCTCCATATGGACCTTGTTGGCCTAGCCCGTGTGCGATCTGCGGGTCGGAAGTGGTATGTCCTTGTTGTAGTGGACGACTATTCTTGGTATGCGTGGGTGTTCTTTCTCGAGGATAAGGGGGAGATGTTTGGTTTTGTTCGAGATCTAGTCTTGAGGTTGAGGAACGAGAGGCACAGAGATGCCATACGAGCTATCCGCAGTGATAATGGCTCGGAATTCAAAAACTCTCGTTTTGAAACCTTTTGCCATGACTTGGGTCTTGAGCACCAGTTTTCGAGTCCATGTACGCCTCCCCAGAATGGTGTTGTGGAAAGGAAGAACAGGACCTTGTGCGAGATGGCTCGGACGATGCTTGATGAGCATAGGACTCCGAGGAGGTATTGGGCTGAGGCGGTGAATACCGCGTGCTATGTGTCAAACAGGATCTACCACAGAGTGCACAAGAAGAAGACATGCTATGAGTTGATGCATGGTCGCACACCCAAGGTGTGTCACTTCCATGTCTTTGGTTGCAAGTGTTTCATTCTGAAGAAAGGCAGGAAGTTGGATAAGTTTGAGGCTAGGTCTGTAGATGGTATTTTCTTTGGTTATGCATCTTATTCTAGAGCATATCGTGTGCTCAATCTTGAAACTAACCAAATCGTGGAGACTTGCGAGGTAACCTTCGACGAGACAGAGCTATGTAGTCAGCTTGTTTTTGAGTGTGCAGGTGATGATGAGCATGGTGATGAGATCTTTCAGGAGGAGGAGCATGAACATGGAGACGATGAGGATGGCGGTGCGGTGCCCCCGGCTGAACATGTACCCACTACTTCGACTACGGTGATGGATGGACCCTCTACTACACCTACGACGACAAATCAAGAACTAGGAGAAGCTGATGTTGAGGGGGAGGTAGCATCGAGGTGAGAACCTCCCCGGCGAGTACAAGTGGATCACGCAGCTTCGAGGATCATCGGCGACATGGATGAACGCACTACACGGTCGAGGGTTCGGAACAACTCTCATTTCGCTCATGCTGCATTTGTTGCTACTTTTGAGCCCAAAGACATTGGACACGCACTATCTGATCACAATTGGGTTAATTCGATGCATGAGGAGTTGGAGAACTTTGAGAGGAATCAGGTTTGGGAGTTGGTTGACCCTCCTTCAGGGTGTAAGCCAATTGGTACAAAGTGGGCGTGGAAGAACAAAGAGGGAGAGAAAGGTGAGGTTGTGAGAAACAAGTCGAGGCTTGTTGCTCAGGGGTTCAGTCAGAAGGAGGGGATCGACTACGAGGAGACCATTGCTCCCGTAGCCCGTTTGGAGGCGATTAGGATTCTTCTGGCCTTTTCCGTGGCTAAAGGGTTCAAGTTGCACCAAATGGATGTGAAGAGTGCTTTTCTGAATGGTGTGTTGGAGGAAGAAGTGTATGTGAGGCAACCTCTGGGTTTGAGAGTGAGAAGTACCCCCACCGGGTGTACAAGTTGAGGAAGGCGCTGTATGGGTTGAAGCAGGCGCCTAGAGCTTGGTATGGCAGGTTGAGGGGTTTCTTGTTTGAGAGAGGTTTTGAGATGGGGAAGGTCGATCGGACCTTGTTTTTGCTTTGAGGCGGGGGCGGGAGATATCCTAATTGTGCAGGTGTACGTGGATGATATTGTCTTTGGTGGCTCGTCTAACTCCCTTGTTGCAAGGTTTGCAGATGATATGAGCAGGGAATTTGAGATGAGCATGATGGGCGAGTTGCAGTTCTTCCTCGGGCTACAAATCAAGCAATCAAAGGAAGAAACATTTGTGCACCAGGCTAAGTACACCAAGGACATTGTGCGGGAGTTCAAGATGGAGGACTCCAAGGCTATGTCGACGCTGATGAGTACGACTACAGCTCTTGATGCGGACGAGGAAGGCGAACATGTGGACCAGAAGGAGTACTGGAGCATGATCGGGTCACTCCTCTACTTGACGGCGTCGAGGCTGGACATCCAGTTCTCGGTGTGTCTGTGCGCTCGTTTTCAAGCGTCTCCGAGGACTTCGCATCGGCAAGCAGTGAAGCGAATTTTCAAGTACTTGCGTCACACTCCCGACTTCGGCCTTTGGTACTCCGCGTCCTCTTCTTTGGCACTTCACGGTTTTTCAGACGCGGATTTTGCCGGGTGTCGGTTGGATAAGAAGTCCACTTCTGGGACTTGCCAGTTTTTGGGCTCTTCTTTGGTGTCTTGGTCTTCCCGCAAACAGTCGAGTGTTGCTCAATCCACTACCGAGGCCGAGTATGTTGCCGCTGCTAGTTGTTGCTCTCAGCTCCTTTGGATTTCATACACCATGAGTGACTTTGGTGAGGAGTATACCCATGTTCCACTTCAATGTGATAGCACCAGTGCCATAAGCGTTGCAAAGAACCCAGTGCTCCATTCCAAAACCAAGCACATAGAAGTGAGGTACCATTTTCTGAGAGACAACGTAGAGAAAGGAAAGATAGCTTTGATCCATGTACCCACACATGACCAACTAGCCGATATTTTCACCAAACTCCTAGATCAAGCAACTTTCACTCGTTTGCGCGGGGAACTTGGTGTGTGTTTGATTTCTTGAGTTGGGTGTGTGGGAGCTCCATTGTAGCTTATGTATAGCTTTCCTTTGTGCATTTCTTGCATTTGGCATGGCATATGTAACATGATGTATAGGCATCCTTGTATCTTATATTGCATGCATTTTGTATCATATGCATTGGATAGGAAAAGCTTCTCCTATATACATTGTTCACCATGGAATGCTATTTATGTCTTTGTGAGCTTGTTTGGTATGCTATGGTTAGTTTGGCTTAGCTCTTGATGATCTTGATGAATAATCCATGGTTGATGGCTTGTTTTTGAAAAATGTTACATGTATGCTCTCTCATGTGTAAATGCCTTTATATGATCTTGACATGTTTTAGCGGCTTTGCTATGCTTAATTTGTGGTTGGATGGCTAGTTTATTGATCATATGGGGCCAAAGGCTCATTTGCCAACATGAATGTTTAGCCCTCTTGCTTCATCTTGTGGAGGGGCATAATTTCCTTTTTGTCGCAAAGACAATTCATGTACCAATTATAAATCTGAAAATGAAATGAAAAATGCTTGGAAAATATGCTCCCAAGTCATTTGTGCTAAATTTAATTTTCTTTGGGTGCTAAACCGTTGCATGATGCCTACCAATGAGAAGTCTCATACATAGAAGTAGGCACATGGCTCGGTGGCTTTGACATGACATGAGGTGCCTGTGGGTGTTTGTGATGGTCTTATGATTAGAATGGCTGTCCTAGCATGAAGTTTGTGTGGCTTTGCCATTTTGATATGCTTTGATCATGTTTAGGACTTTGCTCATGAGAGGCAAGTTTTTCGCAAAATTGCCAAAATCCATCTTAGCTTCGTCCAATGGTTGTGAAACATGGTGATCATGTAGTTGAGATCGATATGAAGCCGTAGAGTATCTAACTTGCTCATTTGGACATGTGTAGCATCCTATGTTGAATTTTGTCTATTTGAGAAGCTCTAGGTTGAATTTTTTGCATTTTTGGCTTGATTCATGCATTGCCAACAAGGGGGAGAAGTTTGAGCTCGAAATGGCTTGCTGGACGCATTTAGAAGGTTTTCAGGTGGTTTCGAGCCATTTCTAGGCTCTGTTGTGCACCGGTCTGATCGGTGAAGAGCACCGGTCTGACCGGTGTGAGTGCTGATCCTATGCACATCTTAGGCACCAGTCTGACCGGTGGTGATGACCGGTCTGACCGGTGTGTTGAAGTTGCTTTGCCGTCCCCGTTTTCACCGAAGTTGCTGCAGCATGCATTCGTCCAGGGGGAGGTGCATTGGTTCAGGGGGAGCTCTTTGTGGTTGTTCGAGCTTTGTTTCGGTGGTTTGCACTCTTTGCTTGAGCTTTGCTTTGTCTCGGATGTGTCGAGCCATTGCCCTTGCCTAAGGGGTCCGAGGCCGGTCTTCTTCAAGTGATCTTGCTCTTTGCCTTTGTTTGGCTTTCGATCGCTTGTTGGAGTTTCTTTTTGTTCGTTTCTTTTCTTTTTCTCTTCTTTCTTGTTACTTTCGTGTGGGTGTTGTCAATGCACTCATCAAGGGGGAGATTGAGGACCATGTGTGGTTCGAGGACCGGTGGATGGTCGCTTCCTTGTGTGATGAGTGATTGACAACGTTGTGTGGACTAATTCTTGGCTAAGTATTGCAGGTGCAGGTTGCGGCTTGACTGGTGTTGGTGCAGGTGAAGAACAAGCGCGAAAGGTCGTCACCGGTGAGGCCTCCATGTGGAGCAGACAAGTAGGCTTCGTTCGAGGGACCCGGTGGCCAGCGGGGTCAAGTGCGGGCCGCATGGTGGCATGAACAACAAGATGAAGTCATGGACGGTTTCTTGGTTGAGCCTCAAAACCAAGGTCGAGCCGGGACTACGTGGGAGCCGAGTCATGAGTGGAGATTGGCGGAGGCTACACCGAGTTCGCAGGGTTTCCGGTGGTTCAACAGAAAACCACTGGGTTCCTTGGTTGATCCACAAAGCCAAGACCGAAGAACCGAAGTCGGAGCTGCAGCAGCGCCAGACCGATCTGACCGGTGGGTCTGACCGGTCTGACCGGTGCGCGGTGACGCAGTCCGGAATCTTCGAAGCGAAGGACACGCGTCGGGATCGCAAGGCTTGCGTCGAGGCTAAGCAGGTTGCGGTCGCCGGGCATCCGTCCGATGGAGAAAGCTTCAAGTCTTCCAAAACCGCCCTTGAGGGGCTTGTATCCCTAGTTGTTAGAGAAGGGTATTTTAGACTTTCGGTTGCCTCCATATAACCCAAGAGGTGAGAGGATGGCAGCCAACTCTTGGAACCCTAGCTCATTTGTTTTTTTATTTTCCTTCCTATTTTTCCTTAGGATTTCCATAGGACTAGCTTGAGAGCTTCATGGTGAGATCTTGTGAGAGGGTTGGATGATCGGGCGGCAAGCTAGACCTTGTATGAACCTTTGTTGCATGTATAGATGATTCGGAGTGGTTCCTTAGGGTTTGGATGTGTTGTTCCCGGTTTTTCTTGGTGGTGATTTCGGATCCCTCTCTTGGTGATTCTTTGGGTTGTTTTCGAGACCTTTCTCTTGGGGATTTGATGGGGGAAATTTGTGGGAACCCTTCGTGGTTCTTTGGGCTGTGATTCCCCTCCCAAATCCGTGAGTAAAGGGGCTCGATTTTGGGGTTTTCAGAGTTCTAGGGTTTGTGGTGCTCTTGGCGGGATTTCTTCGATTCCTCCTTTTCGCACAAGTTTTGGTGGGATTAAACTTGCCTATTGTGACGCCCCAGATTTTTAATTACCGTCATTAACGCTAATGACCGAATCAGCCGAGTCAAACCGGTCAAACACCGGTCAAACCTAGGTCAACCTGGGCCATCACCCCGAAAACCTCGCCAATGAACCCTAATGAACCTTTTGACCAAGTCTACGGACACCCGTAATGGACCCTTGGCCAAAGACACGGTCAAAACCGGCTTAACCGTTGATGTCAGCGAATGTCGTCCGGAACTTTTGCCTCGTTCTCCAAAATTCACCTAAACACATCAAAATCTACCTTTATGAAAGTTGTCCATCTTGTTGAGGGACACAACTTTCATGTAGATTGGCATTCCAAATTTTGAGAGGAAATTGGCGAAAAACTCGATCTACTGACAGTACCTCCTGTTTTTCAGAACAGGCCGACATTCAGTGTTGGCACGACGTTCCTGCAAAATCCGTTGAGAAAAACACTAGACGGCCTTTACAAAAGTTGTAGAGGGTAGCTAGATCTACAACTTTCGTATTCATCACTTTGTGCACTTTTATTCAAAATTTTGGAGAAAAATTAATTAGAACAGGGCCAGTCCGAAACGAGCACAGGCCGGCCGCGACGTCGCCGCGCTCCCGGCGCGCCGGCGCCACCCGCGCGCCGCCCGCGCCGCCGGCGCCGCCCCGCGCCCGCCCTCTCGCCGTCTCGACGACCGTGCCGGCTCGTGCCTTCCCGGGGACCTCCCTCGCGCCTTCCCAACACCGCTCCCGCCCGAGGCGCCGGGAACGCCGCGCCGCCCCCCGCCCGCCCGCGCCACGGAGTGCGTGCCGCCGTACGCCCCGCCCGCCCGCGCCGCCCGGCCGTCCTTGCGCCCGCGCGCGCACCCCTAGGCAGCCGCGCCCCCATCCCTTGTCACCCATTTAAAGCGGACGCGCCACCCCACGCACGCCCGCGTCCGCGCCGCCCGTGGCCGAACCGCGTCGGTGCCATGGATGGCAGCCGCGCTGAACTCCAGGGCCGGCCGACCGGAAGTCCAATTAAACACTTTTGCCACCTTCCCTTGCACCTACATGAGCTCGTCAGCGCGCCGTCTTCCTCGCAGCCCCGTCCCACCGCCCGCACGCCTGGCCGCGGCGGCCACCGAGCCCGGCCGCCGGCGCCGCCCCTCACCGGCCCTCTCCCCGCCCCGGCCGAGCCCCCAAATCGCGCCCCCAAGGACCCCTAGCCCCTCCCCACGCCCTTCCCTGGCCAAGCCCGGCGGCGGCTCGCCGGAATTTGGCCGGACCGCCGCTGCCCGGCCGCCCAGGGACTACATTGCAAACCTTCGTTTCTTTCCGGGGCCCTTTTTGCAAAAGGTAACTCCAATAGTTGAACTGAATTGCTGAATCTTGTAAATTGCGTAGAAAATCACAAAAAAATAAGAAAAATGTAAAACCAATTTTGTTGGATTCGTGGTGAATTATACTACAACTCTTGTTATTTTCGCCTGAGCTAATTCCTGTTAGTTTTTGCATGAAAAATACAAATCTGAAAAACCTAGATCTGCAATATCTCAAATTCTATAAATCCTCTGTAGCTAATTTTTGGATATGTTGTGTGTTAGGTCATGACTAGCTCCTATGCCAAAAATTGCACAAAGTTATGAAGTACATCTTTTTATAAAAATGTTTTTCCATTTCTGGCAGAACTGCATAAGGGATTTTTCATGTTAAATATATTTATGTTCTTGAGCCCAAATTGTGCACACTGTCTTGTAATACCAAAATGCACATCTTGTGAATTAATCATGAATTTTGGGTTAACAGAAATAATTACTCTTGAATTATGCATGTTTTCTTTTGTAAATTCATAAACCAAGTTCAGTAGAGGTTCCACGAGAACATGCTGGCTTTTTAGACTTGTTTAGGTTCATAGAGCATGCACAAGAGATTTTGGATCATTTTGATGATTAATTATTTTTATGTGCATTTAAGTGGAATCACTAGCTAGCCTTTGTTATTATCCATAATATTTATTTTTCTAGCATCCAACACTTGCATGTGGGTCCAATGGACCAGAATAGGTGCTAGTAGGATTAAGAAACACTCATTTAATTTTTGGTGATTTAATTGTTTAATAAAAAGCTTAAATGCCCTTTTAATATTAAAGGGAAATTAAATAAAGAAAAATCCCTAATTAATTCTTTTTCCTTTTTGAAGATATTATTTAATATAATTAAAAGATAATTAAATATCATCACTGATCAGAAAGTAATTCATGGATAAAAATATTAATTACACCTTTGTTGGTGAAGATAAAAGGAAAGGAAGATTTCACATGAAATGATAAGCCTAATAAAAACCTTTATTCAAATGTGGAATAAAAGAGTAACCCATGTACAACCAATAACCTTCCTAAAAGAGAAACATTAGATGAATGCTTGTTAAGGTGAATATGACCAACCCAGAGTTGGATAAGACAACAAACTATCACATCACCTAAAGTGCATTGCATTCCGTGTAGATCTTCCGGACGGAGATTACTCCCTTGTCCCGGAAACCAAGGAAGGAGGAGCGGAAGCGTCGCTGCAGTACGTGGAAGTACTCGACACCGAGGGTGCCCAAGCTGACCTAGCTGACGAAGGCAAGCCCCGGTGCATCTAACCCAGTTTTCAAATTCTTTCTTCAATTATCTATGGATGATTGTGCATTTACGTTCAGGAGTTAAATGAAACCCTAGATGCATGATCCTTAGGTACCTATGCTCTATCACTAGTATGCTAGGTCGATAGCTGCTATGCTATAGGACCCGGTAGAAGTCGAGTGATGTTCGTCACTCGCGAGATTAGGTTCCTAGATAGGAATCATAAGATATCCTTAAATGGATTGCTCATGTGGTAAGAGCATGGGATTTGGGCTCCGGTCCAGTGGCTTTCGTGGGCTAAGCTTTTGAACGTACTAAACATATGCCGTGTATGGGACCGGTAAGCCTAGTACCCGATTGACGCGGTAAGGGAACCTTTCCCTACTAAACCCGGGGCACTTGTGTCCCCCTGCTCACAACAAAGTGTGGTACCGCGTGAGTCTGGACGTTCATGTGGGAGCGATCCAAAAAACCTTGTACCAAGGAATGTAGGTTCCGCTCCCGAGCCGAAGATCGACGGAAACGGCCTGGGAAAGTTGTCCTTTCGGGGGCAGCCTACCGTGTGTTTGGGTTTACCTTGCAAGGTTTAAATCAATCGATTGTTGGCCTCTCACCATTATCCGAGACTGCTTAATCAACTGGCCATGATATCCCATAATGATGGAACTCGAGGAATATGGTTGGATGAATTAATTGCTTGTCCAATTCTTGATTGAATTAGATGGCACATTTAGAAATGGTAATCAACTAGAACTTGTGCTAAAAGATTGAAAATAAGGATCCACTCTTAGTAGCTGTTCAGCAAAAGAACTCCACCGGCCAAAAGCCTTTCATGTCTAGAGTTTGGTGATGTAGTTATCACCCGACGGTTAAGTCTTGCTGAGTATTAGTATACTCAGCCTTGCTTTAAAATTGTTGTTGCAGGTGTGATTGACCAGATGGGTGACGACAAGTGATGACATCACGGATGGCCTCTTGTGATGTCTACCGTTGCGCTAGTTTATTTTATTTCCGCTGTTTTTCGAACTCTGAACCTTTACTCCATGTCGTGAACAATAGTTTGTAATAAAATGTTTAATTCATGTTGTACTCTGGACTCACCTTTGCGTGAGTTTAATGCATGTATCGATCCTCTGTTCGATGTCCAAGTGATTTACCGGGCGTTAACCCGGCAACTAACGACAGGACGATACTTTACTATTGCTTAATGACCACAGTGGATCGGTCTTAGGCGATAGTACGGTATTTTCCTGGGCGGGTTGTCACACCTATGGACTCCTCTTGAGGTGTTCCTGATATCCCCAAAGTCTTGTTCAAGTCCGTGGAGCGATTCGGGAGATCGAGGTGTGGATGTGGGGGAGTTGACCCGCGGGTGCTGTTCATCCCGAGCTGCCCAGGCTACACCGGTCTGACCGGTGCTCTTGACCGGTCTGACCGGTGCAACCCTCGGTGGGTTTTTGCTCGGGTGAACGTCTGGGTGTGTTCGCTGTTGTCCTGTGTTGCTGCTGTTTCGTGTTTGGGTCAGTTTGGTGGTCGTTTGGCCTGTTTGGTGCGTTGGGGGCTTTTAGGCTATGACCGATCTGACCGGTGTGTCTCACCGGTCTGACCGGTGTGGAGCCACTTAGTGAAAGTTGCTCAGTTTCACCAGTAGGGACCGGTCTGACCGGTGGTGCTCACCGGTCTGACCGGTGTGGGTCTGTAGACTCGAGTTTTGGTGTTCCACTGTGTTCTCGAGTCGGAAGGGTGTATGTGTTGGTTCCTAGGTCCAGTGGCATTCCAGTGGCTACGTGGGCTTGGCCAACTTGGGTAGTGAGTCGGAGACGTGTGTTGGAAGCCGTGTTCATCTTGTAGGAGTTTCCATCTCCTTCGAGAAGAATTTTTATCGGCTCCCATTCACTCCCCCTCTCTGGTTCGCCGTATCGGTCCTTCAGCTAGTGTGAGCTCCACATTAATTACGATGCCATCCAAAAGGCTACACGTGGTTGGCTCTATCAGCTTATCTATTGTGTCCAACATAGGTGATCGACTATCACTATGCAGTTGATTCGCTTCGTCACCGTTGGCATTCCAATGATCTTGCTCTCTACCATCTTTCTCACTGTCATGTGCATGTTCTTCCTCGCGGCATGCCCATCTTCTTCCTCGCTGCCATGCACATCTTTTTCCTCGCTGCTAATGATAGGCACTGGTAATTGGGAATTAAGAAGTGCATTTTTTGGTATGTCGATGCCTGATAGTCTTAGAGCATGGATAACTGATTTAAATGTTATGTCCATCATATCATGAGCATTAGACCTCTTGTTCCTCTTCTTCCTGTACATTCCAGCGAACTCTTCACCAAACCCTTTACCCCAGCCAAGTGAACTAGACACGCCTCGGACCCGACCTCGATGCTCTGGAGTCTCAAGTGCTGCGATGAGGATATCATCCTGCCTAACCCTAGAGAAAGAACCATCACTACCCTTAGCTGCAAGTGTTTTCACCCTATCTGCTACCCCCACCACCGTAGGGTTACTAAATGTTATGCCCCCACTTCCTTCACTAGTATTCTTCTTCTTCCCTACCCTTGCCCGCAGATAAAGTCTCGAACGTCCAGGAAATTGGTCCCAAGGGTTCTGTTTTCCTTCTGCAGCTAGCTTTTCATCCTCCTCCTCCTACTCTTTCGTTTTACCACGACAACCTTTTCTGCCCGTCTTGTGTGTCTTATTATGCAATGCTCTCTTTCGTTTCATCTCCTGGCTCAATTGCTGAAATGAAGGAGAATTGGTTTCCTACACAAACATGTCCCAGTCTTGTTGCTACAAAAGGTCATGCTTCACAAAGGGAGTCTCCTCTTCACTCACATATTTTTTTCTTAAATGAGCCTTGAACCGTCGATGCAAGGTTCCAATCTCTGATATAGCTACCTTAACTTCCTTCTTGCGAATCGATTCTTCTAGATTGGCTGGGTAATCTAGCTTTTCCTCTAAAACTGTGAACAGATGGTCCTTCTCAATTGGTGAGAGATCATCAACCGCCTTGTTGATTGACACTCTCTCCCGAGCAATGAGACCACAGACCAGTATAAATCTATCCTTCGTAGCATTTGGGGTAGGCCCAAAATTGGCATCAAGTCCAATTGCAGTTAACTTGTCTTCTGGCCATTTGGTTTCTGTCCTTGACCCGCGGGATCGAGTACTACTCGCGGTAGTCTGTGCTGAGTGACCCTGTGAAGAAGGTTCACCGATGATGGGCTGTAATGATGCACTGGAGGTAGAGGAGTTTGTTGTTGTGGGAGACTGCATAGATGACATGTCAGGTTTGTCAGTGGAGCAACATAAGCAAGACTGAAAATCTAAACAAAATTCTTATTAGATAAATTCATTTTCTTTGACAGGAAAAATAGCTGATACAGTCGTAAATAAAATTAGCATAGACATACACAGTTAATATTTTACTTAATTAGCATACAAGGATAGGTGCTAACCATTTTGACAGGGACACAACAATATGCTTATATATCAAAGCAGAGAATAAATTCCTTTAACAGCTTCCTTGTCCAACTTCAGCAGCGATGGATTGTGTGTTCCATGTGTACATGCAACAAAAAGATAAAGCAATGGTCATGACATTATATATGACAGTAGTGAAACATTTAACTCTCACAACAAAGCATAAAACAGTCTAGTTATCGCTGCACTATAAACTACTGCGATGCAACTCCCGCTTACATTATGTGGCCATCAGAATTAAAATATGCTAACAGGTCCAAAGTATAACTGTTGATCTGGTACATTCTAAGCATAGCAAAATTAAAGTATGCTAACATCCTTTATGCTTTTCATGAATTTATAGTGCAAAAATTATAGCACTAGGAACATGAAAATGAATTTTAACATTTCATATAACTTTAACTGTTAACAATAATTTATTCAAAACGGACTTGGAGCAACAAAATTCATCCATCAAATCCACAGTCAATCAATTGAAGATGAACTATTAAGGCATGTCTCCCTAATCCACCTTGACATGAATATATAGCAGAGTGAGTGGACTACATTATAAACTACTGCGATGCAATTCCCCGTTTCCTTATGTGGCCGTTAGAATTAAAATATGCTAACAAGTCCAAAGCATAACGGTCGATATGGTACATTCAAAGCATAGCAGAATTAAAGTATGCGAACAGGTCCACAGCATAACTGTCGATCTGGTACATTCAAAGCATAGCATAATTAATGTATGCTAACAGGTCCAAGGCATAACTGTCGATCTGGTATATTCAAAGCATAACAAAATTAAAGTATGCAAACATCCTCAATGCTTTTCATGAATTTATAGTGCAAAAATTGTAGAACCAGGAACATGAAAATGAATTTCAACCGTTCATATAACTACATTTGTTAGCAGTAATTTCTTCAAACAAACTTGGGGAAACAAAATCCATCCATAAAATCCACAGTCAATAAATAAAGATGAACTATCAAGGCATGCCTCCCTAATCCATATTGACATGAATATATTGCAGATTTGGTGGCCGAGGAGAGAGAGAGGGTGTTGCGGGTTCAAGCAGGACTAAACTCTGTCGCGAATGAAGTAGTTGTTCTCGTGATGGTTGGAGGGGCCGGATCCACGTCGGCTTGTTGCCTGAGGCGGCCGGCTCGTCGTCGTGGCGAGGGATGATGTCGATGGATCCGCGTCAACCGTCTTTAGGTTGGCCGGGAAGATTTAAGTCCGCACGCTAGTAGCCGCGTCCTCGTCACCATCGTCACGCAGGGAGCGGTGGGGCTGGAGAAGAGCAGGGCTGCGGCGGGGAGAGAGTGGCGAAGGCGAGCGGGGCGAGTGGCGATTGCGGTGGGGAGAATGCGGGTGTTGTGGATCTGTCTAGCGAAGAGGCGAATATGAACGATGTGCGTAACTGTGTATAATGAAACTACTGACGTGCCCTTGATGGCTCTGTGCAGCAATTGAAATTTCATGGGCATTATAGTCAATACAGGTGAGAAAGTTCGAGCAGCCCGCGCATGGTTTACCTGCTGACGCTGACGAGTGGGCAAGTGTCATAGGCGACGATGGTTAGTGAACCCGCATCGCATTTGTTGGGAGTTGGGTCCAGCGGGCGGGCAGCAATTTTCTTTTTATTTTGGCTGCTGACACTGACATGTGGGCCAACCACTATTTTCTTTCGAATGAAACATGCTTCCCTAAAATATTAAAGCCCATAAAACAACACCTAAAAAATTATAAAAATACAAACAATTCGTATTTGGACATTTGGTATTCGAATAAAATATCAAAAGTCACACTTGTGTGCCCAAGATTCTTAGAATCTGTTTTTACATCCCATGTTAATGATGTAATAATTCTACTAACATCTAGTGTGCTCTAAAAAATCTACAAATTGACTTGCCAACATAATTTGGGTACCTAGACTTGTCTTCAAAGTTTCAAATGGTTTCGATGAAGGAATAATATACTTGCGTACAAATATCTACATCTCTCACATAGTTTCCTATAATGTTCCTTGAACATTGAAGTTTTCCACACTTTGCAACATGTTTGAACTCATATGCATTTGAACACTTAACAAAACCTTGTGGTTCAACTTAAGATTATGAAAATGCAAAGTTTCATTACAGGAGGTGTGGAAAACAAATATTATTTATATGATGTACTTACATAGAACAAGATAAGGCATATAAACATTGTTCAAGAAACAACATATACACTAAACAATGAAAATAATTAAAACACGGTGATTTAAGAAAACTGAAGAAAAAAATAATCAAATTTGGACTAATTATGACGGAAAAATACATGTTACATAAATCTAATTGTGGATTAAAAAGAGAAATGCCGTCGACGACGCGGGATGGATAAACTGTTCTTCATTGTCCAATAGAACAAAGGAGGGAGTAGAGGGCACCACCGCCCGCCACCGCCGCTGCCGTGCCCGCTTCGGCGGTTTTGACACCCAAGAGGGCATCCCAGGCCTCGTCGGCGGCAAATGAGACCACCACAACATTCGATTGGACTCACAAATGTGACAAATCAAATATTATCTATCAAAAACCAATTAAAAATCGACATCCCGATAAAATCAAATCCGCTTTTAGTAATATCTAATAATTTACATTCAAGATAGATAATGTTGATTGATGCTTGCGCCTACATCCCGATGTTCATCCTGCAGACGGCGTACTCCACGGCGGGGCGGAAGCTACACGTCCAGAGGTCGAACTCATGACGGATGCGACACTTGTCACTGCAGTAGTGGATGATCTCTTTGGTATCCGACCCGTAGCGCCTACATCCCGCTTCCTAAATGCAGATGTGGGGATTCTAGACGAGCAGTATTAGAATGTCATCATCGTCGCTATCATCAAGCCAGTACCACCACACAATATTGTCGAGATCCTGCTTGACAAGGTAGCGCCGCCGCCGCAGGTTGTGGTTCTTCCCCTGGCCGGGTTGCAACGGCATCTCTAAGAAGTACTTGGCACCGGAGTCTTCAGCAACGGCATATCCGATGAGCTTCAGACCCTGATCGGGGTTCCGCTGCATCATCAACTTCTCCATCCCCTTGAAGCACAATGCCTCCGGGTGATTGGCCTCGCGGAAGTGCCGCTCAAAGCACGACCTAACTTTGCGATTCTTGCATGCCTCACGAAGATCATGCAGCGACACGTGTAGTAGTGCCTCATCGGAGTCGCAGATGCGCCGGAAGGTGCCGCAAATTTTATTGCGAAGGTTGAAAAAATGGAAGATGGGCTCATCCTTAATAGAGTGGATGATGATCTGGGTGTCAAGTTCATCTGGCAGCATCAACATCAAGCACACCGCAGGCATCAAGGAGAAGGGGAGGAAATAGAAAAGCGACGGGGTTTGGAAATTGAAAGGTGACGAGGGTTGAAGTTGAAAGCGACGAGGGTTGAAGTTGGTTGTCAGGTTCTTGGACATGATCTGCTTAGTGTGTCTATTGATCATGAACTTCTTAGTTAATTAGTTTGGTTGTTAGATTTTGTGTGTCATGAACTCGATCTAATTGACGCGAGGAGATCCATCCGTGTTGTGATGAACTGTGTTCTGTTGTGATGAACTGGAGATCTGTTGTGATGAATTGGAGATCTGTTGTGATGAATTAAATCTTAGAGACAAGTAACAATGGGTAGTCATTGCCGACGCAGGTTAGCCTGCTGACGTTGACGCTGACGCGTGGGCTAGTGTCCTACATCTCTCACATAGTTTCTTAGAATGTTTGCTTGAACATAGAAGTTTTCCACACTTCAACATGTTCGAACATAAATGCATCTGAAAACTTATCAAAACCTTGTGTTCACCTTAAGATTACGAAATGTAAAGTTTCATCACTGATGGTTGTGTAAAACAAATATTATTTGTATGTTTGTACTTACAAAGAAAAAAATAAGGCATATAAATATTATTCAACAAATGGAATGTACACTAAACTATGAAATTAATGAAAAGATGGTGATTTTAGAAAAATTTAGAAAAAATATCAAATTTGGACTAATAACGACAAAGAAATATTTGTTACAACATTTGATTGCAGATTAAAAGGAGAAATGGGAACTGTTCTTCATTTGAATAGAACTGGGCCCCACAGTCGTTAGCGACGCGGGGCTGATAACCCACGTCAGATTTGCTGCTCTCACAAAATTTGACACATATAATTTGAGCATCATACAAAAGCTAATCTACTACTGATTTCCTATACCAATACTCCGTGCGAACCTCCCCATTTCGAAGTGCAGCCTATGGTCTTCGCTGCAAAACAAAGAAATTTGAAGCCATCCTTTTCCACGCCACAGCCACCGTCGTTGCCTGCGCACGGCTGATCGCTGTGCACCTGTGTCGGAGGCAGCAGCGGTTCACCCCAAATGCGCCAAGTCGAGGAATGGATCGCACGCGCGGCCTTCTCGCAAAAGGCAGACACCCTTCGTTGCTCAGCCATCTCGACTGCCTCTTGTACCGCTTCGTGGTGTCGTCGTCCACGGCACCACCATTGTCTCTATAGAGCAAGATGGCGTATAGATAGGCCGCCGCATCGTGCCCACCCTCGGCGGTGCGCCGGAGATCATTGTATCCCCTGTTTTCCATGAAGACGACTTTGATCCCGGAGAAAAAGCAAGCCTCCGGATTACCGAGAACGGTCAACATAGCAAGGAATGCTTTGCAAACGGTGGGGTCCCACACCCAAGAAATCTCATCTTGTATCCCCTCTATCGACAAACGCCGGCTGACGTCGCCGTGTCCGCACACGCGGCGTATGGTTGAGCAAGTACCGTGTAGGCTGCGGAGGTCAGCCAAGGGCCGCTCTGAGGTCGCATCAACGTGCGCCGCAATCTCAATGCGTAGGTCTTGAGGGAGGCCCAGCAACGACGATGGCTGGTGCCGCCTGCTTCTTCCCGGCATGCTATTCATCTCCGACCGGGAATGGTGATGATGAGGAGTAAGCAATTGCTATTTTTCGTGGGTAGAGATGAAGGGGCATGGGATCTAAATTGTTTTGGAAGGAGAAGATACAAGAGATTTGTTTCCAAACACGGTTTAAGTATGCAACAGAGACGACCTTTGGCTAATCTGTGTTATCATTTAATTCTCCATTAGAGACGACGTTTGGCTAATCCGTGTAGTATCGTTTAATTATCCATTGGAGACGACGTTTGGTTAATCCGCGTATCATTTAATTCTACATTGGAGTCACTGCCTTTGCTCTCAGCCATTGACTGGCAACAGTTTCGCCATTTACCGATCTTGGGAAGCTTCCCGTTTCCTGTGCTCTTGATCTTATCCCTTCCTCTCTCTTTTTTTGGAGATGATGTTTGGTTACTCCATGTATGATTTAATTTTACGTTGGAATCACTACCTCTGCTCTCAGCCATTGACTGGCAACAGTTTCACCATTGACAGTCTTGGGAACCTTCCCGTTTCCTAAGCTCTTGATCTTATCCCTTCTCTCTCCTTTTTTGGAGATGATGACTACATTGGAGATGATGTTTGGTTACTCCGCATATCATTTAATTCTACATTGGAATCACTACCTCTGCTCTTAGCCATTGACTGGCAACAGTTTCGCCATTGACAGTCTTGGGAACCTTCCCGTTTCTTGTGCTCTTGATCTTATCCCTTCCTCTCTCTTTTTTTGGAGACGATGACTACATTGGAGATGATGTTTGGTTACTCCGCGTATCATTTAATTCTACATTGGAATCACTACCTCTGCTCTTAGCCATTGACTGGCAACAATTTTGCCATTGACTGTCTTGGGAACCTTCCCGTTTCCTGTGCTCTTGATCTTATCCTTTTCTGTCTCTTTTTTTACAACCGATGTTATCCCTTCCTTGTTTTTGCTATAAAAAGGCACCGACGCCTATCGGTCCTCCTCACTTCAAGTTGCTTCCTTCTTCTCTAGATCTAGATCTAGCTATATGGTTTCTTCTTCTGATACAATAAAGCGAGACACTTGCTTCCTTCTTCTCTAGATCTAGATCTAGCTATGGCGCAAAGAATAGATCTGATACGGTGCAAGCTTTTGCTTTTCTCTCTTCTTCCTCCTCCTTGATCTCGCAGTTGCTAGAAGAATTCTTGTGATATGGGTGATTGGGTTGCTCATCCCTCTAACACAGTTGCTAGAAAAATCCTTGTGACATACCCCTTGCTCGTAGCTGTGTCCGGGGAAGGTAACCAGAACCTTGACGGAAAGCCTGCTGCAGCTTTTTTGTCACACTTGGGCTCTTGCAAACCAAAATTAGGGTTGCAGAAATGGAGCTTGTTCGATGACCAGGTGCAGCAAGATCGACGACCTGCGAGCAAGTTTGACCTGCGAGCAAGATCGATCTGTGTGTGTGATTTTGCATATCTCGTCATGAAGATATGGCCGCATTGTAACCTTGTTCTGATGCATCAATGATGACTGTAATCTGTGTGTGTGTGATTTTGCATCTCAAGAGACACGCTTGTGTGATTATCTCTGTGCAGTATAATTTTTTGTATGATTTACCTACTCATTTGCAAGCATGAAGAAGAACAAGCCGACAGGGGGCTGGCTAATCCGTGTCTCTTTTGATGTAATCTCTGTGTGTGATTTTGCATCTCAAGAGACATGCTTGTGTGTTTATCTCTGTGCAGTATAATTTTTTGTATGATTTATCTACTCACTTGCAAAGCTTGAAGAACAAGCCGACGGGGGCTGGCTAATCCGTGTCTCTTTTGATGTAATCTGTTATTGATTTCACATATCTTTCACAAAACAAAGGTGAGGCGGGTTCGTTAGTCCTCGTCTCTTGCCCGTAAGAAAGGCGACGTGGGTTTGTTAATCCTCGTCTCTTGCCTGTAACTTAGGCGATGCGGGTTGGCTAATCCTCGTCTCTTTGATATTAATGCCCGCTACTGAACTAAAGCAGAATATAAACAGAATATATATAGTATCTTAGGAAGAATATATTACAAGCAGGATTCAAATTCCACCACATCCCATATATTACAAAAAGGATTGAAATTCCACCAATACATCGCATCCTTTATATTACAAAACGGATTCCATTTCCACCAATAGACACATCCTCCAACATTACAAAAAGGATTCAGTAGAAATCAGACTTGCTTTTTCTTCCTTGATTTATGTATATGGATTTTTCACTATGGTCGCTTCACAAGTACGGTGTTTTGTTAGTTCCCAAGAGTTGGGGCTTGTATGAAGTGTCAAAGGATGGAGTTGTCGTATGGACCTCCCTGGGCCCACTACCTCGGTGGGTACCAGGACCGACTACTCGGTGGGCCCCTGGGACTACCCGGCTTGCGCTACACGGCACCTGAAGGCGTGGAGCACAAGGACTACACAGGAGTAGTACTCGGTTAGGGAGCTGTACATGTTCCGCACTGTATAGAGGACTCCTAGACGTACTCGACTAGTACTCTCTCCCTACTCCGACTTGTAACCCTGCCTCCCGGACTATATAAGGCGAGGCAGGGACCGATCTCTAGGATCATCTCATCCAATCTCATCTCATACAACCCACGGCGCACTATTGCACCATCTTGTAATCGTGCCCAATCAATCCGAGCTACGCAAAGCATACGGGACGTAGGGTATTACGCACCTCGCGGCCCGAACCTGTCTAAATTGTGTGCCACGTGTCTCTTCCTTCGAGTTACCGATCTCGGCGAGTCACATTCATCTACTTCGGGTACTCCCCTTAGTAGGTTGCCGGTCTAAAACACCGACAGCTAGCGCGCCAGGTAGGGGCTCTCGCCCGAGATCACATGGCGAACTCGACGGCTCCCGTCTGCTTCAAGCCAACCGAGTACAGCTCGGACTCCGACTTCGCGCCGGGCCGGCAAGGAGCCCGTACCCGAGTACAGCTCGGACTCCGACGCCACCCCCGATCGCGCTCCGGACTCCAGCCCTCTCTCCGGGTTCTACTCGAACCCGGATTACGAGTTCGACTTCGGGTCAGACCCTGAGGAGCCCGAGTCCGAGGACAACTCCACTGAGCTTCCTTTATCAGGGCCAGCTTCTGGGCTGGTCATAGCATCCACACCGGCTGGAAGATACATCTACTGGCCAGACCGCAAGCTCGTTGACCTGATAAAGGGAGACTCACGCTACGTCGCCTACATCGACTCGCTACCGTTCCAGGAGGGAACACCGCTAGCCCGGGCTGACTCAAGCACACCAACTGAGGTGGCACCCTCTGAGTCCAGCCTTGGCACCCCCGATCGCCAAGTCTTCATGGCTCGCCGGCGACACCCCAGGGCCTTCAGGCACGGCTCAGGACAAGTACCTGGAAGACATCTCCTTCGACGAGCTCTCTGCTGATGCTCCACCAAACGAGACTCTGGCAGACAGAGACGCTCGACGTGAACGTAACCGGAAGCGCAACGAACGTCGTTGACGCCTCCGCGACAACTTCCCCGTCCGCAACCTTGCGGAGGCTCTCGAGGCAGTCGAGAGCAGAGTACACACTACCCCCGAGCAGTGTCTCATGTCGATCACGACGATCGCACGCCAGGCTCAGGGCATACGCGCTGGAGAGGTCATCGCCAAGCTCGCTGAAGAAGCTTACTTCATGCCGGTCGACAACAGAGTCAACCGACCTCCAGCCAGACCCCGCGTCAACGAAGCTACTAGTCGCTGCGCCAACAACGGTCCCAGCCGTACTCGAGCCGAGCTCCCAGCCGAGCCGAACCGCCGTCGCTCCAACGCTGGCGGACCTTCACTCCACGACCACGGCAACCGAGAAGTTGTTCCCCACCGCGCTCCGGCCGGTGGAGGAGGCAACGACCCCGACGGCGGCGGCAGCGACGGCGGAAGCTCCAACCATGGAGCCAACAAGGGAGCTGGCGGCGGCGGCGGCCGCGGCGGCCGAGGCCACGCGAACAGCCACGCCTCCGGTGCCTCACATGGTGGGTACGACGCTCGCCAGAAGATTGAGGAGCTGCGGCGGAAGAAGTCGACCACCGCAGCCGAGGGCGACGACTTTCCCGCCTTCTCACCTCGACTTCGCAACTTGCTCCTCCCCGACAAGTTCAAACCTTTGGGGATCACCAAGTACGACGCAAAGCAGGATCCCATCCAGTGGCTCCGATGCTACGCCCTCTCCATCGAGAACGCTGGCGGCAACGGCGACACCAAGTGCCTCTACTTCCCCTTCGCACGGACCAAGCACCACTCACGTGGCTCGAGTCGCCGGACAAGCACTCGATCGACAAGTGGGACCAGCTGAAGGAGCAGTTCACAAGCAACTTCGCGGGCGCCATGGGCCGATCAGGTACTCGCATGGACCTGGCCATGATCAAGCAGGAACAAGGCGAGACCCTCCACAAGTACATGCGCCGCTTTTTCGACAAGCGCGCCACCGTCGTCGACGTCACTGACAAGAAGGTCATCGACTTCTTCCAAGACGGCCTCTACCACCGCCGCACCTTCGAAGACTTCGGTCGTCGCCGCTCCAGGTCCATCCCCCACCTCAAAGACATGATCACGTCCTGGGCGGATGAAGAAGACAAGGCCAATGCCAAGTACGACGCCATCCGCGGCAAGACCAAGCAGAACCAGGGCGGCGGCAGCGGCAGCAACGCGAACCAGGGTGGTCGCAACAAAAACAACAAAAACAACTACTCGGGCCCCAACCGCAAGCGCAAGCCAGACAACACTGTCACGGCTATCCAGCGCCCTGCGAAAGGGAACTCGAAGAAGAACTCTGGCGGTTTCAAAGACCTGCTGAAGGAGAAGTGCCCGTGGCATCCAAACGGCAACCACACCACCGAACAGTGCTACCAGCTCAGGCACGCACTCAAGGAGACGCCGGAGCCACCGCACCCTCACGACCAAAAGGGCAAGAAGAGGGACGGCGACAACAACGACTTCCAAGAACCCGAGAAGACTGTCAACGTCCTCTTCGGCGGATTGCCCAGCAAGCGGGAGCAGAAGGCTACCCGTCGTGAAGTAATGTCCATTGAGCCAGTGGTCCCGACCCCTCTCAGGTGGTCGGAGGTACCCATCACCTTCTCCCCGCCGACCCATTGACCGACTTCTCTTGAACCAGGACGGTTCCCCCTCGTCCTGAAGCCAACGGTGGCGGGCTCCAAACTCAACAAGGTGCTCATCGACGGTGGAAGCGGGCTCAACATCCTCTTCACCAAGACCTTGAAGAAAATAAAGCTCGACATCACTCATATGCTCACCAAGAGCAACGTGCCCTTCTACGACATCGTCCCTGGCAATGCGGCTATTCCACTGGGCTCAGTGGTCCTGCCAGTTACCTTCGGGGCATCTCGGGACAACTACCGTACCGAGTACATCAAGTTCGAGGTCGCAGACTTCGAGACCTCCTACCACGCCATCCTCGGCAGACCGGTCATCGCCAAGTTCATGGCGGTGCCCCACTATACCTACTTGGTACTCAAGATGCCAAGCCCAGCCGGTGTACTCTCCCTCCAAGGGGACCTCAAGATCTCCCACGACTGCGACACAGAAGCCGTGGAGATCGCCTCCACAAATCAAGTACCCAACGCGATGATGGAGGTCTACGCTGCGTCGAAGAAGCTTGCTACAAGTGAACTCGACATCCCGGAGAAGTCCGACAACCGCCAACAAGCCTCGGCCACCGAGGAGGCACTCGTCAAGACGATCGACCTTGGAACGAGCGACCCCAAAGAAGACCACCACCATCGGGGCGGGCCTCGACCCCAAATAGGAAGACGCGCTCATCAGCTTCCTTCGGGCTAACCGCGACATCTTCGCGTGGAAGCCAGCGGACATGCCAGGAGTGCCCAGGGAGCTGATTGAGCACTGCCTCAACGTCGATCCTAAGGCCACCCCCAAGCGACAACACCTCCGACGCTTCGCCGATGACAGACGGGACGCCATCAAGAAGGAACTCGCCAAACTACTCGTGGCTGGCTTCATCAGAGAAGTCTTCCATCCTGAGTGGCTCGCAAACCATGTCCTCGTCCGCAAGAAGAACTCGAACGAGTGGAGGATGTGCGTCGACTACACCGACCTCAACAAGCACTGCCCCAAGGACCCCTTCTGGTTGCCGCGGATTGATCAAGTCATCGACTCCACGGTGGGCTGCGACCTGCTCTGCTTCCTCGACTGCTACTCCGGCTACCAATAGATCGCGATCAAGGAAGAAGACCAGGAGAAGACCGCATTCATCACCCCGTTTGGCGCGTACTGCTACACGACCATGTCCTTCGGGTTGAAGAACGTCGGCGCTACCTACCAACGAGCTATCCAGGCCTGCTTCAAGAGGCAACTCAACAAGAACGTTGAGGCCTACGTGGATGACGTGGTTGTCAAGACCAGGGACTCCAGTACCCTCATCGACGATCTTGAAGAGACCTTCGCATCACTACGCGAGTACAGCTGGAAGCTCAACCCGAACAAGTGCGTCTTCAGCGTCCCTTCGGGCAAACTACTCAGCTTCATCATCAGCCAGCGCGGCATCGAAGCCAACCCCGACAAGATCTCCGCCATCACCAGCATGAAAGCTCCAACGAGCTTCAAAGACGTCCAGAAGCTGACAGGGTGCATGGCGGCGCTGAACAGATTCATCTCGAGGCTAGGAGAACGGGGCCTCCCCTTCTTCAAACTACTCAAGCATCAAGAGAAGTTCGTGCGGTTCCCAGAGGCGGATCAAGCCCTTGCTCAGCTCAATGACTTCCTATCAAAGCCACCAATCCTCACGGCTCCTCACAAGGGCGAGCAGCTATTGCTCTACCTCGCTGCGACTACTCACGTGGTCAGTACTGCCATCGTTGTCGAGCGGCAGGAAGACGGCCACGCCTACCCGGTCCAGCGCCCAGTCTACTTCGTCAGCGAGGTTTTATCAGAGTCCAAGGCCCGCTATCAGCCTGTGCAGAAGCTCCTGTACGCACTACTCATCACCTCGCGGAAGCTACGACGTGGTGACACCCTTTCCCCCGGCCGCCACGGCGGCCTCCTCGACGACCTCCTCCACGGGCTCGGGGGCTCCTCCCGCGGCCCTCCGGGCCCCCGGTGTCGACTCGCATCGGCACCCCTGCAGGGATGTCACCACCTTCAGCTTCAGCACCTGTCAAAAAGAAGATGGGTGCATCAGTGCCTACGACTACTCCTCGAAGAGCCTTATAGCTTCAAGAAGGGTACTCACCTTCGACTACGCTGGCCTCCGGCAACGGCGCCTCGGCAGCCGGCGGCTCGGTCACCGCTTGGGTAGCGGGAGAGGCCTCCTCGGCGGGCGGCGCGACTTCTTCCGCCACCGCTGAAGAGGGCTCATCCCCCTCCCAGGACAGATCCGTGGATTTCCTGCAGAAGCACACATAATTCGTCGTGAGTCAACCTCGACTATTACAACGAGTACTACTCAGGAAGATGGAGTACTCACAAGTTCGACCGGACTATTGTCACGGCCGGAGCACCGAGGATGCTGGCGATGTCGACCAGTCCACCCTCGGCGGGCGCCTCCTCCTGCGCCCCTGCGGCTACCGCCTCCTCTGCAACGGCGGCCATCACAGTGCTCTCTTGCGCTCCTGAAGCCATCACTTCTTCAACGGTGGCGGCTACAGGCTTCGTGCTCCCCTGTGGAGCAGGGGGCTGGTGCTCCAGCTGCGCCATGAGCTCCTCGACAGTGGGGGCTGGACTACGACTTCCAGCTGGCTCCCCCACTGTGTCCTACACGCCTTCATCGCCCTCTTCGATGGGCTCTGTTGGCGGCACCTCCTGCATACAAGGAAGACTACTTGTCAGCAAAAGGGTACTCACACGACGGGGTACTCGACTACTCTAGTCAAGACAACTTACCTCCTGAGGCGTGGTCTCTGAGACTTTAAGCTTCTTCGTCACCTGCTTCCTGGCGGGGTTGCGCGGCCTCCGTGGCGGCGCAACCAGGCTAGCCTCCAGGCTAGTCGGGGGGTCTTGCACCAGAGGAACATGAGGCAAGCCCGGGCGGCTAAACCTCGACCGCAGCTGGAAGCGGTCCTGCAACGTCTCGTCGTCGTCGTCGTCATCATCGTCGGAGGTGTCCTCCACAATGACGGTGTCATCGCCTGCACCGTCTTCTCGCCGCTCTTTCTCCTTCGCCTTCCCCTCCTTCGGGATCTCGATCCCACTTGGGGGCGGCTGTGGCTCGGAGATGAACTTCTTCAAGTCCTCCTGCAAGACACGAAGACATCGGCACGACTACTCCAAGCAATGAATACTCGACTAAGAGGAGCACGACTACTCACCTCCTTTGGCGGGCGCGCGGCGGAGTACTCTTGGACAGGGCACGCCGTGTACGGCGGCATATCTTTGAAGATCCGCGACAACCTCTCGATGATGTCGCTGTCGTCCAGCTCGCCTCCAGGCATCCGCGACGTGTCGTCATCGCCGGTGTACTCGAAGCCTAAGGTGTCTCGGGCCATCAACGGCTGCACCCTCCGCTTCATGAAACTGAAGGCCACGTGCTCGGCCCTCAGTCCCGCCTCCCTCAGCACCTTGACGTGTGCCAACAGCTCGGGAAGCTGGATTCCCTCTTGCATGGTGGGCTCTGAGTTCCACCACTCGCGATGCCTGGGCTACTGTCCGCTCGGCTTCGGCAGGCCGGGGTGGTGGTTCGTGATGTAGAACCACCTTGTCTTCCAATCAGTGTTGGAGTCGACAAGCTTGTACGCCAGATATTGCTCCGCGGCGTCCTCCCTCAATTGGATGCCGGCTCCTCCGACTACTCTGGGGTTGGTGGCACTTGGCTGCGGCTTGACGCGGAAGAACTTCCGGAATAGTATCCAATGCGGCTTGATCCCGAGGAAGGCTTCGCAGAAGTGCACGAAGACCGCGGTGTGGAAAGCGCCGTTGGGTTTCAGGTTCAGGTACTCGATCCCGTAGTACCCGAGCAGCCCTTTGAAGAAATCGCTGGCCGGGAGCGCAAGCCCGCGCTCCACGAACCGCGCAAACATTGGGATCTCGTCTTCGGCCTTCTCCATCGGATATGGATCTCCAGCAGCGGATCTCCACATGTCGACCTCCTTCTCCCTGATGAACCCACTGTTCAGGAGGGTCAGCAGATCCTCCGTCTTCACCTTGGATTTCTTCCACTCGCGGCTTGGATCGGCCCGCGGTGGAGACATGGGCGGCGCTGCTCCGGTGGTAGCCGCGGCGTCCTCTTCGCGGCCCCTCTTCTTCCTGGCGGCCTTTGACTTCTTGGATGGTGACGGCTTCATCCTCCAAGTGCAGGGCGTCTTCACGCGCATCCGCTCGGGGGCTACCCTAAAAGCTTTGGGTGGCAGCGCACTTGAATCTACTATGGCGGCAGCAAGCGCTGGGAGTGGATCTACTTCAGATGGAATCGAAATGACTGCAGCTCGGATGGGTGAAAAACCCTAAGGGCTTTGGCTTCTATTTATAAGTCAAATCGGCTCCGCAACGGGCGGCTGGATAAGTCCACGCGCGGCTGACTTAGCGGCTGCGCGTGACCCTTCGAATTCCACTAGTCGACGCGCCTCACCTCGGGGGCTCGGCTACTTCTACTCGACTACCTGGGAAACGGCTTGTCTCAAGAACATCTCAAGACACATTCTTCAAGATGACCCTTCCATTCGAGAGGAAGTACTCGACTCAAGGCTCGGGGGCTCCGTGCCACGTGTCCTTCGGTTTTTTTTCTCCGGATTTTTCGGGATTTTCTTGCCAAGACTTCAGATGGACCCTCAGCCAGAGCCCGCGGCTCAACCTAAGGCTCGGGGGCTACTCCATATGGAGTGTGATTTTGCAATCGCAACTCCATATCAACTCTGGCTTCAAAGACAAGACAGGCAATTTTTGAAGACCTTCGAAGGCAGTGCTCGAGGACGCTTGGGACTACTCGAGAAGACTTCAAGATTGCTCAAACATCAGCTGGAGTACATTCCAGCCTCGGGATGCTTCAACTACTCTTGAGGACTTTTGACTTGTAGTACTCAGGGATGCTTGAGGACTACTCGTTAAGGCTGTCAAGACTACTTGAAGCTATCCTTCTCGACTACAAAGTACTCGGGGGCTTGTCGTATGGACCTCCCTGGGCCCACTACCTCGGTGGGTACCAGGACCGACTACTCGGTGGGCCCCTGGGACTACCGGCTTGCGCTACACGGCACCTGAAGGCGTGGAGCACAAGGACTACACAGGAGTAGTACTCGGTTAGGGAGCTGTACATGTTCCGCACTGTATAGAGGACTCCTAGACGTACTCGACTAGTACTCTCTCCCTACTCCGACTTGTAACCCTGCCTCCCGGACTATATAAGGCGAGGCAGGGACCGATCTCTAGGATCGTCTCATCCAATCTCATCTCATACAACCCACGGCGCACTATTGCACCATCTTGTAATCGTGCCCAATCAATCCAGAGCTACGCAGCATACAGGATGTAGGGTATTACGCACCTCGCGGCCCGAACCTGTCTAAATTGTGTGCCACGTGTCTCTTCCTTCGAGTTACCGATCTCGGCGAGTCACATTCATCTACTTCGGGTACTCCCCTTAGTAGGTTGCCGGTCTAAAACACCGACATAAGTTTCGTCAAACTAGTTGTATTCCTCCTCCTCAACAACATTTTCAACCCTAATAATCCTTTTTTTCCAGGCATAACCACATACCAATTCTTCTTTGCAAGGTCAGGTACATAGAACACTTTCTCAACATCATTGGCGAAGACAAACGGTTCGTTTTTGTAACCAAAAACCTAGAGATCAACACTAACATAACCATATTTGTCCTTGCTCACAGCTCTCTTCTCATTGGTGACCCATCTACACCGAAACAATGCTACCTTCAATCCTACGTAATCAAGCTCCCATATCTCCTCTATTTGACCATAATATGTGTCTATCTCCATGTCATCATCATCATGACTGTCGTCGACGATGACCCATACACACACACCGCTATTTTTATAGACACTTTTTTATCATAGGCCATGGTGTAGAACGTGTATCCATTGATATCCATTTCTTCGTATCTTGTAACAGGGAACAATGGCTCTACTTCTAGATTCCTTATCTCGTCGGTAATTACAACATTATTGCGGCATGTCTCGACATAATCTCGGAGCCACCTGCTGAAACCTTGCATGTGCATCTTTGCAAGCCATGCCCTACCACGATTAGGTGTAGCTATTGTATCACGGTGAAATGAGCCTTTTGGAAGGCTTCTGCATTCGGAGTGACTGACCTTTTCCCCATGGTCCCAACACCTGAAAGCCTACCTTCATGCCGTGAGCGAGGCACACCAATGGGGTTTTGTGGGTCCATATAACCCATGGCCCACTCCACTGCTTCGATGGTCTCGTAGCCATAAACAATGGCTCCCTTCGGAAATAACCGGTTATGTACCAATGATTTCAGGTATCCATAGAACCTCTAATATGTAAACATATGATGAAGGTAAGATGGGCCAAGGAACCAGATTTCCCTCGTGAGGCATGTTGTTAGATGCAACATGAGATCAAAGAATGATGGTGGGAAGGTAGCTTCAAACAGGCATAGGGTCTCGAACTGACTCCTCTCCATGTCCAATAGTTTTTCCTCATCAATCACCTTCTGTTCTATTGCATTGAAGAATAAACACAAGCTCGTGACTGCGTCGCGAACTAGTTCTGTCTTGATACCTCTAAGTGCAACAGGAAGAAGAGCTGTCATCAACACATGGCAATCATGAGATTTCATCAAGTTGAAATTCATTTTCATGTCCTTCACTGACACTAGCCTCTTGAATTTTGATGAGTAGCCTGAAGGTACTTTCAAATCATGCAAAACTGACATAGTTCTTTTCTCTCTGCCTCTAACAAGGTGGTTGCAGCAATGGGAAGGTTCGTCCCCGTCTCTGTTTCCTCTGCATAGAGCTCCGACCTAATGCCCAGGTCTTTAAGATCCTCCCTTGCATTTTTATGATCTTTTCCTTTGGACTTCTATTGTCGCAATGTTCCACAAGTAGCTTCACACACATTCTTCTTGACGTGCATGTTGTCAATCGAATGACGCACATCCAACACTGGCCAATACTCTGGTTCCCATAGAATTGATTTCTTGTTCCACATTCCTTCTTCTTCTTCTTCTTCACCATCTCGTTTCTTTCTTTTGCCAAGGGTTTTTTCAGTCACTTTGGGTAACTCCTCGATAGTTTTGATGTCCTTGACTTTGAAGTGGACCAGAACTCCAGTCACATGCAACGACGCCTCTCGACTCTCCTTTTCCCATTAAACTGACAATCCATGGCCCGGTATGAATGTTTCTTCCCGAGGAAATGACGGTGCCCCATTGATACGTATTTCTTTGAATGTCTTAGCCATACTGCACAAGTATCTTCCAAGTAGTGTGGGCAAGCTGCACCTTTCCTTTTGCTTTGGCCAGAGAGGTTGCGATGAGCCGGGTTGTCGTTGATGGTGGTGAATAACATGGCATGCATTTGTGAACTCGTCACTCTTGAACTCATCCTAAACCTTCGGCACACCAGGCTTCCACAATATCTTCAAGTCATCAACTAGTGGCCTCAAGTAGACATCAATACAGTCGCCAGGTTGCTTTGGCCCGGAGACCAATATTGTCAGCATCATATATTTCTGTTTCTTGCATAACTAGGGTGGAAGGTTGCACAACGACAACATGACAAGCCAGGTGTTGGGGGGGGGGTACCCGAAAAATTCGGATAACTACCCAAACACGAGTAGAGTTTTCAACACGTTCAAGTATAAGATTAGGGCGCAAAGAGACGGTGAAGCTCTCTGCTAGTAGCACAAGTCCCAAAAAAGTCTGAATCCGTTTACACGTGCCCTTGCGCCTCCTTTTATAGGGAGACGGAGGGACTTTTACATTCCGACAACACCCTCGGGCTCGGAGAATATTCCTAATGTGAACACACACAAGAATGTCTTTTCCCCTCTTACACATTTACAAGTCTGCCACTAGTTCACACTCTAAACCCGGACTTTTTGGGACTACAACTTTGACTTTGCTTCTCCCGTGATTCGTGAATGTCTTCGTCCGAAATTCTCGAACTGGGTCTTCTACAGATTCCCGAAGTGGCTCGTGCTCCCCTATGGGTTCGCGCGTGTCCTTGCGCCTGAGTCCCGAACAGAGTCTTCATCAGATTCCCGAATCGGCAAATCTCCGAAGTTCGGACCATCAACAGTTGAGATTCCGGGCTTCCGCACGTTCATGACTCCGCCTCTTCACCGAACCAAGATTCCCGAACTCTGCACATTCGCGAATTCGGGACTCCGCAGGTCCCAGTCTTCCGAGAATCGCGAATTCCCTGCTCCTGAAAAACATGCTTTGAGGACTTCGTCAAACTCAACGTTTCGAGGGTGACGGGTTTTCCTGAATTCCCCAACACTAGCCCCTCGGGGAAGCGGGTTGACTCCGACGATCCGATTCCACGAACCTTTCGGAATTTTAGTAAAAAACGTCACCCTCGGAACGTCGGAGGGGACACGCGTCGCCCGGGGAGCCAAAGGCGGTTAAATCGAGGCACACTTCGCGAAACTACCCCTCCCCGGCCCTATAAATAGCGGGGTGGCGCTGTTAAAAAATCTTTTTACTGCTCTCGCGCCTTTCACGATTCTCACATTTTTCTTCCTTCGCGAGACCAGCTTTCTCCGCTAGGAAACCTTGCGAACTCCAGGCCTTGTTCGCGCTCTTCTAAGGTATTCTTTTATGTTTGCTTTGTTGTTTCGTTAGTTCGTTAAACTTTGGTGTAGCAATGTCACGGTTTTCCTAGTTTTATTTTCGAATATTTGTCTAAACTGTCTGAATGTTCGCGTTTGTTAGGTGGCTCGCATTAGAAGCACAGCTAGACCCATGACTACTGAAGAGCTGATCGCTGCTGGTCTCCCACTCGACCCAGCTGCCGAAAGTGCGGATCGTGATGCACCATCCGAAGATGTAGGTTCACCCAGCGGTTCTCGAAGTCGCGAAGACGGAGAGGTTGGGTCCGACGGCGGCGAAGACGTCGGGGATGTGGACGCCGGTGTCGACGATCTCGTCATGTTGAGGACTTCTGGCCCACTGCCGCCCTCGCTCGCCTTCGGAGAGTCGAAGGTCACAAGCAATATTATTCGCGAGTACGAGAAGGCCGGATTCTTCTCTCCTGGCGCTGGGCGTGCCCCGCTTGATGAACTAACTCCTACTCCCAAGGCCGGAGAAATTGTGGTTTTTCGAGACTTCTTCATCTGCGGGCTACGGTTCCCTTGTGACCCAATCCAGCCAGAAATTCTCGATGCATTCTCAGTGAAGATCCACCAGCTTACCCCGACGTCCTTCCTCGAAGTCTCAAAGTTTATCTGGATTTTGAAGACCTTCGGCTGCAGTCCTACCATCGACGCCTTCACCAGATTTTACGAACTGGTGATTATTCCAAAAGTTGTTAAAGGTGAAGACGGGCAGTTCTACCACAGCCAGCACGCATGCTGTACCTTCAATACACGACGCCAGAACACCCGACCAGGGATTACCCGAATTCAGATTTCTCCTTGCTGCAAGTCCAACCTTTCCGACGATTGGAAGTCTTACTGGTTTTACTTGAAAGTCAATGTGCCGAAGCTGTCATGCCCGATCACGCCCCTCGCCGCGGTGAATGTAGGGAAGTACAACCAGCGGGCCCTAGGAATCCGGAATTGCGAGAGTGCTTTTCATCTGGCCAGCACAATACTTGGTGGTCGTGACATTATCGAAGAATTTGTCGCCGCGCGAATCTGGCCTATCTCGAACGGTTGGGCCCCTGTCGAACTCGTGTATTACAATGTCAACTGGGCCGACCAGAAGGTGCCTTTTCCGAAGTTTGGGATCAAGCTTCGCGAAGGCCAGAGCGCCAAGGACTTCATGGACGAAGTGGAAAAAAGAGTGAATGTTATGGTGGGCGAATATACGATGAATGAGTACAAGGCATACAAAGCTCTGGTGAAGCACAAGAAGAAAATCAACCGCATCTTTTCGGAAGTTTGTGGTGATAAATTTTTCGTTCTCGAGGACCTGGTCCCAAGCTCAAACTTCCCGCCGTTGCCGTTGCCAGCTGCTCAGCCGCCCCTATCAACGCTCCCCGAATCAGGTCGTCGAAGCGAAGTTCGTCACCTGCCACCGAAGGGGCCTCTTCGGGAGTGAAGCCCTCAAGGACCAGATCGCTTGAGTCGTCGAAGCGTAAACGAAGGACCTCCGAACCTCAAACCTCAGAAGCTGAACTCCAGGCTGCTTCGGGGCTTGCCCAGATGAGCCGCAAAAAATTGAAGAAAGCTGCGAAGAAGGTTTCTTCCACCGGAGTTCGGCGGGTCCCTTCTGCCTTCGACGACGACATCCTCACGAAGACAGCTAGCCCCAAAGGTGTTTTCCTCTGGCCGTTATTTAACTTTCGAGACATTTGCCCTGCTGGTTCCGAAAATGAATTCGTCGACATCGATTCCTTTTCAGATGTTGCTCCCGAAGTCCAAAAGGAGGCATCCCCTGCTGCTGTTCAGAAGTTAGTTGTTGCTGCTGAAGTTGTTGTTCACACTGAGTCCCCTGCTGCTGCCGAGACCCCTGCTGCTGATGTCACTGCCGCTGATCAAGCCTCCTCCGAATTCGCCCGGGACCTTGAACGCACTACTCAAAGGGAGGGCCATTCTTCCGAAAATGTTCCTTTAGTCGAAGTTCGGGAGGTTGTCCCTGAAGACCAAGCGCCCTCTCCTTCCTTGGCCGCTTTTAACAAAAGCTTTGGTACGTCTCATCGCGGCAAACTATTGAGTGTTGGTTTCGAGACAAGTGGCATCGGGGGCAAGGCGTCCAAGTTTTTAACTCTATGGAAATCGTCCGCCATTGTTGATGAAACAGGGGAGGAAGCGCCCGAACGACCTGAAGAGGCCGCCCAAGGCTCCGAGAGAAGGCCCCTCTCTGTCTCCGAAACCGCTCCTTCGCCTCGAGGGAAAACTTCTTCGGATTCGAGCAAACAAGTTACCATGCAGCGGTTCTCTAAAGAAGGTTCGTCCTTCCTTACTATCTTTTCATACGTTTCCCAGTTTTTAAGTCTTAGTCTGAGACTTTCTCTTGATCTTCGCAGAATTCAAGAATTTGTTACACTCGTATTCGCCTTCGAAGCTTGCACGATTTCATGAAGACTATGCCCTCAAATACTCGATGCTCGGGAAGGTTGCCGTAGACCGGCTTTCTGAACAGGTGAAGATTAATGAAGAACTTTCTCAGAAGTCGAAAGAGCTGGAGCGCAACTTCACCCTCGCGCAATCCACGAATCTGGAACTCGAGAAGAAGGTGTCTGAGCTGGCAGAGGCTCTGAAAAGAAGTCAAGATGAAAAGAAAATGGCCGAAGTTGCGCTCGAGGAATCGAAAAAGGATCTCGAGAAAATTCGGAAGTCTCATGAAGATGATTTGAGCGTAATCGAAAAACTTCGGCAAAAGCAAGAGCGAGAAGCGAAAATCGCTGAAGATCTTCACATCAACAATGCCAGCCTCGCTAAGTCACTGAGCTTAAAGGATCGGAAGATCGTGGATCTTGAGAAGGCGCTGGTAGAGCAAGGTGAAACTTCGAAGAAAAACACTTCGGAAATTTTGGGGAAGCTGAAATTGCTTTATGCTGAGTACCAGAAGTCCCTGAATGAGTACGGTGTTCGTCCAGCCCCTCTTCCAGATGACATTGATATCCCCGATTTCATGGATTGGCTAGAGGATGAATTTAAGGCTCTTCCCGAAGTGATCTCTGGTGCCAGCAACTTCGCCGTATCTTTTTCTGTGGAGAGTATTCTGAAGGTCCTTCATGATTACGACTGTGTGGACTTGGCGAAGTTTCGCGCGAACCTTTCTCAGTTCCCAAGCGTTACCAGCGACACGATACTTCAAGAAAACCTAGACATTGTGGCTATAAAGTTGAAGTTCGCAAAGGAATTCTGGATGTTTGGCGGGGCGGATATGGCTAAGATTGTTGGACGGGCAAAACTTGACGAGGTAATTTCTTTTTGCTCGATTTCGTGACTTATGTTCGTCGCAGGTGCTCCAATTTCTTAAGCCTTCCTTACTCTTTTCTTCCTTTCACAGCTGTTGGAAAAGGAGAACCAAGAAGGCGTCGCCGCATCTCCCGAAGGATCGACTTCCGGGGAGAGTTCGGGTGGGTCCGGTGAGGACGGCTCAGGTGGCAGCAGCAGCAGTAGCAGCAGTGATGATGGCAATGACGGTGGACAAGTCCCCGAACAAGAAGAAGATTCGCCGAAGGTGGATGTTACGAATTGAGCGACATGTCTAGACTCTTTTTTGGGTGAATTCAAGAGTGGTCGTAGATTTATGTAGATTCATCAAACTTCTCTCGAATAGCTGTTTTGTAAATTTTAACTGCGCGAGTCCCGCAAGCCGGGCTCGCGCAGACGTGCTACCACTTCGGATTCATCGAGACGATATGTTCTTTAGTGGTGAAGCGTGGCGTCTATTCAAACAAGCACATCCTGAGCAAGATTTTTCCGATTTTTGGCTTGAGGCCTCGCTCAAATTTTCTATAGGTTGTTTTGATCTCTCTTCATTTTTCTTGCTTCGTAAAAAGAGCCGTTCTGCGTCCTCTACTTCGCGATCCACGAGAATTCCGAAGACGGAGCCCCTTAGCCCCTTAGCCGGTTCATCTGACTTCGCCTATGCTAGCGATATGGCTAACAACAACGTTTGTATTCCAGGACATGTTGTAGAACTTTCATTCTAAGTTTCGTACTGATTGTTGTAATTATCGAGGAACTATTCGGCAGTTTTTATGCGAATAAGGCAATGAATGTTTTTTCTTGAAAAAACGTCACCCTCCCCCACCTTGCCGTTTCGCATGAAAACTATATGGCGAGTTCACGAATCTCACTATTCACGAACTTCTTTAGGGTATGTTTCGGAGAAGTCTTCATCAGCTTTTGAAAATTTCGGCTGTCGCTGTGCAAGTCGGCAAAATTTGTTTTTCGAATTTTGCGGACTTGCCCCAACCGGCAAACTTGCCCTGGTTGAAATTGCAACCTTCAGTTGCTTCAACCAAGATTTTTCTGCGAACGTCCGACAGAGCCCCTTGTCCTTTTTTCTAATGATGATACCTGAAAAAATTGCCAACATTCTGAACTGAATGAGAATATTTAGGCGAACCCTTAGACATTCATTTTTCCGAAATCATCATGCGAACTTTCTGGTGGGAATCCCTTCGTGGATGGGATTTTTCTAGGCCACAACTTGTTGTTGTCTCAGGCCTCTCGGTGGGAATCCCTCGATGGATGGGATTTTTCTAGGCCACAACTTGTTGTTGTCTCAGGCCTTTCGGTGGGAATCCCTCGATGGATGGGATTTTTCTAGGCCACAACTTGTTGTTGTCTCAGGCCTCTTTTTCTTTGACGGAATTCTGGCTATCGCAAAGCCTTTCTCACACACGTTTTTCTTTTTTCATGATGGGATCTCACACACGTTTTTTCTTTTTTCATGATGGGATTTCGGCTATCACGGAGCCTTTCTCACGAACTCTTTCTTTTTTCACGATGGAATTTCGGCTATCAGGGAGCCTTTCTCACGGACCACTTCTTTTTTTTTCACGATGGAATTTCGGCTATCAGGGAGCCTTTCTCACGGACCACTTCTTTTTTTTTACGATGGAATTTCGGCTATCAGGGAGCCTTTCTCACGGACCACTTTTTTTTTCACGATGGAATTTCGGCTATCAGGGAGCCTTTCTCACGGACCACTTCTTTTTTTTCACGATGGAATTTCGGCTATCAGGGAGCCTTTCTCACGGACCACTTTTTTTTTCACGATGGAATTTCGGCTATCAGGGAGCCTTTCTCACGGACCACTTCTTTTTTCACGATGGAATTTCGAGACACAAAATACGAAACGTGCAATTTGGGGGAAGACTCTTTTCATATATATATCAGAAAGAGTATTTACATAGGATCCGCCTCGTTAAAAACCTTGCCTCTTGATTTAGAGCCCCCTTTGCAAGGAAAAGAGTACGGTCCTTCTTATTCTAGAACTGCGATTAAGACATAAAACTAATTTTCTCCCGAAGTCACTTATAGACACGTGATTCGGGCTTTTATTTTCCTACAGTGTAAACTTACGAAAATTGAAAAACTGCTACCTACTACAGTTATGTACAACTAGGGTTTTCATGGATAGTACCTCTTTAGGCTATCGGCATTCCACGAATACGGCAACTGCTCGCCAGTCTGCTCCAACAGGCGAAAAGCCCCTGGCATATCTGTTTCCCTAGCTATGTAAGGCCCTTCCCATGACTCATGAAGCTTTCCTCGGTTCTCCCAATTTTTCTTTCTTTTCAGGACAAGATCGCCAGTTTTGATGTCCTTCCGGACCACCTTTTTGTCTCTCCATGCCCTTGTCTCTCTCTGGTACTTCTCAATGTTTTCTGCTGCTTCGAGGATTGTAAGCTCTATCATGTCTTTCTCCACCTTCTTATCAATTTCGTTTATCTCTTTTCCTTTCAAGACTCTCATGCTTTCATTCTTGATCTCCTCTGGTGTCATAGCCTCAGTCCCGAAGAGTAGGCGAAAAGGTGTGAAACCTGTTGCCCTTGAAACTGTGGTGTTGTGAGACCAGATCACCTTTGGAAGTTCATCCACCCACTTTCCCTTTTTCTGATCAAATAAGCATTTCTTGATTCCCGAAAAAATCAGGCCATTGGCTCTTTCAACTGCTCCATTGGACTGTGGGTGGTATACTGACGAAAATTTTGCTTGTGTACCCAGGGTTCTGCAGTATTCTTTGAAGGTGTAGCAGTCAAACTGTTTGCCATTGTCAACCGTCAGTTCTCTAGGAACTCCGAACCTGCAGACTATGTTCTGCCAAAAGAATTTCTGAACTGTTGCCGCTGTGATGTTCGCGAGTGGTTTTGCTTCTACCCACTTCGTGAAATAGTCGACCGCCTACAGCCGCGAATCGGCAATTACCTTGAGCTGTTGGCAATGGGCCTACTAGGTCCATGCCCCATCTTTGCAGAGGCCAGGTTGGAGGTATTAAGTGAATTGGCATTGAAGGCAGATTCTGCTGATTTCCCATCTTCTGGCATGCTTCACACTGCCGAACCAACATTTTTGCGTCGATGTTTATGGTGGGCCAATAGAATCCCTGTTTTATCGCCTTGCCGCCTAAAGCCCCGGTGCCTATGTGTGCCCCACAAAATCCACCGTGAATTTCTTTCGGGAGTTCGCGACCCTTTTCGGAGGTAATGCGGCGTAGCCAAGGTTCGGTGACTCCGCATTTGTACAATTCCCCATTTACCACCGTATAGCCCCCGAGCCCTTTGCTTCAACCTTTTCTCCTCCAGTTCATCTTGTGGTTCGTAATGCCCTCTCGGGTAGGCCATTATTTCGCTCTCCCGTCCGGAATTTCCACCATATTCACGATTTGTGTTCTTGAATCTTTGATGGAGGGTTCTCTCGATGATTTCAAAGAACACGTCCGGTGGTAGCTCTTGATTTCCGTTTCTTGCTTTCGCCAGTTTATCCGCCTCATTGTTATCATCCCTTGGGATGTGCTGGACTGAATACCCTTTGAAGTGTCTTTCCATTTCTCTGACTTTTTCAAGATATTTCATGAGAACTGGATTCCTGGCCTCGCTTTCCTTCTCGATATGTTCTTGGATTACTTTCGAATCTGTTCTGATTATGAAGGTCTGCTGCCCCAAGGCTTTCATTTTTCTCAACGCCAGCAGTAGAGCTTCGACTCCGTTGTGTTGTTCGTGGAGTGTTCATTGTTCGGGAATACGAGCCGCGCTGCATATCTTATGACCACGCCCGTCGGGGACGTTACAACGCACCGAAATTCCGACCCCCTTGTAACACCATGCTCCATCACACTGCACTACCCAAGGTTCGGGCATATTTTCCTCAAGATTCTGAGTAGGTGAGGTCCAGTCCACGACAAAGTCTGCCAGAACTTGTGATTTTATTGCACTTCTTCTCTCGAAATCCACCACATACTCAGAGAGTTTGGCACCCCACTTGATGATTCGGGTGGATGCTTCCCTGTTTGCGAATAGGTCACTTAACGGTTGGTTGGTGATAACTCTTATTTTGTGGCCTTCGAAGTAATGTCTTAGTTTTCTTGCTGCCATGATGACCGCATACGCGATCTTCTCTAGTTCGGAATAGAAAACCTTGGAACCAGACAATGCTTCAGAGGCGAAGTATACAGGAATTTGCCTGAGCTTTCCTTCTTCTTCCTTTTCCTGTACCAGCACTGCGCTTACTGCCGAATTTGATGCAGACACGTACAGCAGAAGCGGCGATTTTGGCTCGGGCGGACAGAGTTTAGTCATGTTGGACAGGTAGTCCTTCAGTTCGCGAAAGGCCTGCTTCTGAGGTTCGGACCACTGGAATTTCTTGGCACTTCTGAGAACTTGGAAGAATGGCAAACTTCTTCTGTCGCTTCCGGGGATGAATCTGTTGAGGGCAGCCACTCTCCCTGTCAACTTCTGAACATCTTTTACTGAAATTGGCTCTTGCATTTCCATCAGAGCTTTTATCTTGTCAGGTTTCGCTTCAATGCCTTTTGTTGAAACTAGGCATCCAAGAACCTTCCCCTTGTGAATGCCGAATACACATTTTTCCGGATTTAGCTTCAAGTTTGCTGCCCTCATGTTCGCGAATGTTTCCGCTAAATCACTGATATGGTCCCTTCTCTGGACACTTTTGACGACTATGTCATCCACATATGCCAGAATGTTTCTCCGAATTTGCTGGTGTAGTACTATTGCTATCATTCTCGAAAACGTGCATCCTGCATTCTTCAGCCCCCTTGGCATTCTTACGAAACAAAACGTTCCGAAAGGAGTGATGAAACTTGTCTTCTCTTCATCCTCTTTGCGAACTCTGATCTGATGATATCCAGAGAACATGTCAAGGAGCGAAAGCATCTCACTATTGGCTGCATCATCCACGATTTTGTCTACCCTTTCCAAGGGAAAATCGTCCTTCTTGCATGCCTTGTTCAGATCGGTGAAATCCACACACATTCTCCATTTGCCATTTTTTTCTTTGCGGCACAGGTGTTGGCTAACCAGACTGGATATTTGACCTCTCTGATTACTTGGGCATCTTGTAACCTCTGAACTTCTGCTTCCACTGCCTTGACCTTTTCGTCAGACATTTTCCGAAGCTTTTGCTTCTTGGGTGGTATCTTGTCATCTGTTTCGAGGACATGTTCGATTATGTCCCTGCCAACGCCTTGCAAATCTTTGGCTGACCACGCGAAAACATCCTTGTTTCTGTTCAGGAAGCGTATGAGTTCATCATCCTCTTCGGCGCTGAGGTTCGCCCCCATTATGACTGCTCTGTCGGGCATGTCATCCAGATACACTCTCTTTGTCTCATCTTCTGCGGCTATGTTATTTTTCTCTTTGTCCCGCTTCGGCTCTTCATAGGTTTCCTTCCTCTCTTCAGCTGCTTTCAGCTGATACACATTCGTTTGACCAGGCGTGTGGCCCTTTTCTATGTTCCTGGCCTCTTGCTGATTGCCGAATACTGTGATAACCCCTTTGGGCGCAGGCATTTTCATGCATAGGAACTGTTGCCTTATGACAGCGTCGAACTTGTTCATGAAACCCCTGCCGAAGATCGCAAGATACGGGTGATATATGTCAACCACATCAAAGGTGAGGTTCTCAGTTCTGGCATTCTCAAGATCTCCGAAAGAAACTGGGAGTGATATTTTTCCAACCGGCTTGATGGGCTTCCCTCTGAACCCCTGCAATGGGTACTCTGGTGGGTCCAACATGTGCTGGCTCAGATTCATTTTCTCGAATGTTTTCAAAAACAGGATGTCCGCCGAACTTCCGTTGTCCACCAAGATTTTTCCTATGACCCATCCAGCAATGTTGACTTCGATCACCATGGCATCATTGTGAATCGCGGATTTCAGCCTGAAATCTTCTTCTGTAAAGGTGATTGGCACCTTCGCCCACTCCGGCCGGGCCGCTGGGCCATCATTGATGATGGTGTTCACAGATCTGAAGTAGTTGTTTTGCTGCTTCTTTGTTTCAAATTCCATAGCAGATCCACCTGTGATTGGCATGATAGTCCCGAACGATGGCAATGCTTTGGAGTTCCGAGGTCCCGAACTTGATCGAGGCCTTGATGAGCTTTCGGAGGGGGGTGGCAAGATTTCCCGAATGGGCTGCGGCTGCTGGATCGACTGTATCGCTTGCGACTGAGGGAAGAATTGCTGTGAAGGCTGCCATGCTGATTGCGATTGTGGAAATTGCTGAACTGGTACAGAGCTTGACTGCGGAGTCACGAACTGCGGCTGCCAGAAGTTCGGCCGAAACTGGGTTGGCATCGAGGATGCGATGCTCATCAGTGCTTTCTCCTGTTGGATTCGTGCCATGTTCTTCTTTGTCTCTGGGCATCCTTCGGTGCTGTGGCCTCTTCCATGATATTGGCAGTAGAAGTGTGGATCTCTTGGGTTGTGGTTCGGGAGGCTTGGGGTTCCTCTTCCTCTCCCCCTTCCCCTCTGATTGAATCCTCCCCTGGCACTTGGCCTGCTTTCTTGTTGTTGCTGAGGATTTCCAACACTGTTTACATTTCGTGGATGCTGGGGTGGTGCTCTCCAGGTCATATCTCTACCGCCCTGTCTTGCCTCGTTTCGTTCGGCTACTCTCTTGCGGTGGTCATCATCAGACAGAATGTAATCCTCCAACTCTCGAAATAGTTCTTCAACTGTCTCAGGCTTCTTTCTTGTGAGGTGGGAAGCCGTTGGCCCTGGGGTGAGACCCTTGATCAGTGCCTTGATCGTTGTCTTGTCATCTGCGTCGGGGATCTGAGATCTTTGTTGCATGAATCTTCTCACGAAGTTTCGCAATGGTTCCCTGTCCTTCTGCTTGCAGTTGTACAGATCTGAGGCTTCGGCTGTTGTGTCATGGAACATCTGAAATGCTTGCATGAACTTTGTTTTGAGATCTACCCAGCTATAGATCGAGTGTGGAGGCAGCAGTGAGTACCAATTCAGTACCGGTCCTTCGCAAGCTATGATGAAGGATTTGGCGAGTGCAACATCATCTCCTCCTGCCGAATTCACAGCTGACTCGTATCTCATGAGAAATTGCCTGGAGTTTCCGAAACCGTTGTACTTGGGAAGAGAGACTGGTTTGAACTTCGGCGGCCAAGGTGCTGTTTGCAGCCCTATTGACAGTGGTGATTCAGGATCCACGAAGTGTGAGACTCCGTTTCCCGCGAAGAAGTTTTCCTTCGGGGATTCTCTTGCGGGCGCGGGGTTGTGCTGTGGTGTTTCTTGCCACAGGGAGTTGTTCTCTTGCTCTTTCATTTCGTCGATTTCTCTCTGTATTGCTTGTATCTGTTCCTTTGCTTTGTTCAGCTGCTCTAGTTTTTCAGAGATTTTCCTCTTCGCCTGCAACTGAGCCGCGAACTTTTCTTTGTCTTTCTGCAGCTGTTGTATCTTTTGGTTGACCATGGCTAGCTCTCTGTCTATGGAATCATCATCAGCATCAACATTCTCGTGCTCTTGCTGTTCAGCAGGTTGTTCTTGGATGTGAGCTGTTTTTTCTGCTCTTGCCTTCATGAGGGCTTCGAGCTTCTCTCTTCGCTGCTGGTCTGTTACGTTCGAGGATTCAGGAACAAACGAACTTTCGTTCCCCTGGGTGAGATGGCGATCTTCCTGGTTGGCCTGCACTGGAGCAGTCTTCTTTGACTTCTTCTGAGGTGGCATCGTGAGTTTCTTTTCGGCTGGAACACGGTGGGCGCCAATGTTGGGGGGGGTACCCGAAAAATTCGGATAACTACCCAAACACGAGTAGAGTTCTCAACACGTTCAAGTATAAGATTAGGGCGCAAAGAGACGGTGAAGCTCTCTGCTAGTAGCACAAGTCCCAAAAAAGTCTGAATCCGTTTACACGTGCCCTTGCGCCTCCTTTTATAGGGAGACGGAGGGACTTTTACATTCCGACAACACCCTCGGGCTCGGAGAATATTCCTAATGTGAACACACACAAGAATGTCTTTTCCCCTCTTACACATTTACAAGTCTGCCACTAGTTCACACTCTAAACCCGGACTTTTTGGGACTACAACTTTGACTTTGCTTCTCCCGTGATTCGTGAATGTCTTCGTCCGAAATTCCCGAACTGGGTCTTCTACAGATTCCCGAAGTGGCTCGTGCTCCCCTATGGGTTCGCGCGTGTCCTTGCGTCCGAGTCCCGAACGAGTCTTCATCAGATTCCCGAATCGGCAAATCTCCGAAGTTCGGACCATCAACAGTTGAGATTCCGGGCTTCCGCACGTTCATGACTCCGCCTCTTCACCGAACCAAGATTCCCGAACTCTGCACATTCGCGAATTCGGGACTCCGCAGGTCCCAGTCTTCCGAGAATCGCGAATTCCCTGCTCCTGAAAAACATGCTTTGAGGACTTCGTTAAACTCAACGTTTCGAGGGTGACGGGTTTTCCTGAATTCCCCAACACCAGGTGCTATGTGTTGAGCTCTGGTTACCGAATGGGTTCACATCATCTGTGCTCATAGAAAACCATATGCTCCTTGCGTCGTCAAACCATGGGAAGTGGTTATTAATGTTACCCCATTGCGCTGCATCTGTGGGGTGCCTAAACTTGCCATCTGTCTTATTAAGCTCCTTTTGGCGTTCATCATGCCAACGCAAGAGTTGAGCCTCCTTTCGTATTGCGAACCATCTTCTCAGCTGAGGAATGATGCAAAAATACTAAGCCACCCTCACAGGAGCCCCTCTGTTAGCCTTTTTCTTCTTGCCTCTGATCTCGCCGGGCTCAATCTAGTCATCAACATTATTATCATCTCCACCATCCTTTTTCCTCTTGTACCGATCATAGACACACTTGGGGCACTTGTCAAGGTTTGCATAATCTCCACAGAACAATACACAATTTTTCTTGCATGCATGGATTTTTCAACCTCTATTCCAAGAGGACAAATTATCTTCTTCGCCTCATAGACAAACTCTGTTATTTGGTTTCCTTCAGGTAGCATGTTTCTAAGCACATCCAATAGATGTTTTAAACTTTTGTTGCTCCAACCATGATCTGCCTTAAGCTGCAGAAGTTGTAGATCACCAGAAAGGCTAGAGTACTTCTAGCAATCAGGATAGAGGGGTTTCTTTGAATGTTCAATGAACTGCTTCAGCCTCGCTAATTCAGAAGGTGTGTACACTCGTTGAAATTCAACATCCCGAAACATTTGATCAACATTGTGCACATGTTGCAACACCTCACCATCATCGAAGCCCCTAACTTCTTGATCAGTGATATCCTCAGGCCTCAACACATTTGGTGGGAATAATGGTTCATTTCCCTAAAAAAGTCCATTGTCATCAAGGTCTTTATCATGGTCGGTAGCATGGTGTCGCACTTCACCTTCATTTAGGCAGCCTGCTTCGAGTTCATTAAGTCCTTCCTCACCATGTTTAATCCAACACGTGTAATTTTTTGTGAAACCACGTGTGACCAAATGATGAAAAATGATTTCCCGTTGTGCGAATTTCCTTTGGTTGAGACAATCAATACAGGGGCAAAGCGTTGCCTGAACACCACGGTTTCTCATATCCGCCTCTGCTTGATTTAGAAAACCATTGACCCTGCTTAAGAAATTCTTCCAATCTTCTTGGGTCTGTCTGTACATCCACGCTCGAACAGCAGATGCCATCTATATTCCATACACCAAATGAGCATAATTCATCACACAATAAAACCGATAACACATAAGAGGATTAGGATAGCTGAAGAATTTCAATAAAAGGGGCCAATTAATTTCCACCTTGACAAGGACTTTCTATGAGGTGAGTGTTGCTGAGGACGAGGATCGGAGGCGGCATCGCGGCCACAGTGACGGCGACAGAGCAGAGGACGGCGCGGTCGCCGTCCGCTCTGGCCCCTTTCGCCATCGCGCACGCGGCCGGCCGGCCTACTGCAGCGTCGGCTTTCTGAGGAGAGAAATTAAGCGCGATCCTCAGAGCGCGCGCAGCTGGCGGCGGTGAACAGGACAGGTCGGCCGGGACATCTGAGCACATAGATCGAGCGAGTGACCTTCTGAGGAGAGAAAGTGAGTGTTGTTGTCAAAATAGGAGTGGCTTTCTGCGGAGAGAGAGCGGGTGGTGTCGGAAGGAGAAGACATAAACGAGCAATAACAATGTGCGTCTCTGATGTGAGAAAAAAGGCGACACTGGGTGGCAATCAAAGGATACGAGTCCTAAGACACGAGACACATCCAATTGGGTCACTAGCAAAGGAGACACATCCTACAAGCATGCGTCTCCATTACGAAATTATCGGTAATGGACTTTATAGCCCGTTACCAATATGGTGGTGATCAGTAATGGACTTAAGCAGCCCGTTACTGATAGGGCATTGATCGGTAACGGACTTTACAAGCCCGTTACCAATAGGTTTAACATTTGTAAGGGCCTCTCTTTAACATCTGTTACAAGGAATTTATGTAACAGGCATTTAAGAAGTCCGTTACCAGAAGTCCACATTGGTAATGGGCGTTGTGGAGGCCAACGCCCGGGTTGTCTTGGCGTGCTTATAGGTAACGGGCGCCAAACAACAACCGTTACAGATGTGGGTGGATGTAACGGGTGTTAAGGGCCCATTACAAATGCTGCATGACCTATTTGAGGTTTTCACGTAGTGTACAAGCACCCTCGCTGAACTCTGCTGTGATGTTTTTATCTTTGACATGTATTCTGCTATGCTTGTAATCACTAAAGCTCTGCTATTGTGTTGAACTGCTGTTTTCATAAGCTACCTTTTCAAGGATGATGCAAGTCATAATTTTATTAGACTCACGTATGCACCATGATGATGTTTAAGCTACCTGATGATGTGTTTGTTTGTTTCTATTGATTTCATATATGTTTGTTTGGCCTTTGCTATTTTTCTGCTTCCGAAGATTGAAACATGGGAACTGCGCTTGAAAATGCCTCCCCTCAGTATCTTGTTTCAATCTTCGTGGTTCACTTTGCCCCGACATGGCTTGCTTCACTGACGAGCGTATGAAGTATCATGATAAGATAAATACGAGTCATTGAGAGCCATGTGTGATTTGAGGACCGGTGGATGGTCGCTTCCTTGAGTGATGAGTGATTGACAACATGGTGTGGACTGATTCTTGGCTAAGTATTGCAGGTGCAGGTTGCAGCTTGTCTGGTGTTGGTGTAGATGAAGAACAAGCATGAAAGGTCGTTGCCGGTGAGGCCTTCAGGTGTGGAGAAGACAAGTAGGCTTGGCTCGAGGGACCCGATGGCCAGTGGGATCAAGTGCGGGCCGCATGGTGGCAAGAATGGCAAGATGAAGTCATGAACAAAAAGACCCTTCGTGGTTCTTTTTCCTTTGATTCCTCTCCCAAATCTGTGAGAAAAGGGGCTCGATTTAGGGTTTTTCGTTGTCCTAGGGTTTGGTGTGTTCTTGGCGAAATTCCTTCGATTCCTCTTGATTCAACGAGTTTTGGTGGACCATAACTTGGCTTTGGAGTGCCCATGAGGTGTTCCTACTATCCCCAAAGTCTTGTTTGGATCCGTGGAGCGAATCGGGAGATCGGGAGTTGGATTTGGAGGAGTTGACCTGCGGATTCTGTTCATCCCGAGCTGCCTAGGTTACACCAGTCTGACCAGTGCTCTTGACCGATCTGACCGGTGTGAGCCCTTTGTGGGATTTGCCTCGGGTGAGTTGCTTAATCTGTTTGTCTTTGGGTTGTGTTGGTGTTGGTCAGTTCTTGGCAGTTTTGGAGGTGTTTTGGTTGGCTTTGTGTAGGGTTCTTCTTCCGTGCAGGTTGTGATTAGGGGGTGTTTTTGTTCCATGGCCTAGAGAAGTCACTAAGGCTGTCTGGAACATTTGTTGTGCAGCTGCGGTAGTCACCGTCCTGATCGTCTCTGTCCACTGGTCTGACCGGCGTAGGCCATCGATCTGATCAGCGCAGGCCATCGGTCTGACCGGTGTAGCACAGACAGCAAGCCGTGCAAGTTTCCACTGTGCATGTGGTGAGTTTTGGCTCGGAGGGATGTTTGTTGGTTCCTAGGATCAGAAGCACTCCAGTGGCTATGTGGTCTTGACCAACTTGGGTAGTAGAGTCAGAGACATGTGTTGGAAGCCGTGTTCATTTTGTCGGAGCGTCTATCTCATTCGAGAAGAATTTTTATCGGCTCTCATTCACTCCCCCATCGCAAGTTCACCATTTCGGTCCTTCAAGTGGTATCAGAGTGGGTTACGGGTCCTGATTGACTCTAACCAGTCTAAGATCCAAGGATGACATACCAGGAATGGGGTTCAGGGCCTCCACACTTCGATGGCAAAAACTACCAAATGTGGAGTAAGCGGATGGCGGCGTTCCTCCGAGGAAAGGGTCAGATTCTTTAGTATGTCACGGTGGACACAGGCTATGTCTAGCCGATGAACTTCCTCGCTCTAGAATCGAGGGACATGTTCGACGCCAACAACAAAGCAGTCGACTTCTTATTTCGTACTCTTATGTCAGCCTGAATTCGATCGGGTGCACACGGAGTGCTTGGCTTGTAGAATCTGGTCGGTGTTGAAGGAAGCTCATGTTGGAAATGCTCAGGTCCAGGCTCGGATGTTTGCGACTTACCAGGGATAGTACGAGAACTTCACTCATCTCCCGGTGAGTCCATCTATGCCTTGTTTCAGAGGTTTATGGTGGTGGTAAACAACATGAGGGCTAATGTGGACGTGCTCCCGTACGATGATCATGATAGGGCTGTCAAGCTCTTACACTCGCTGGATCCAATGGTTTGAGGGGGAAAGTTCAAGGCCATTGTAGAGTCTTAGAAGTATGACACCTTGACGGTGAGCGAGCTGTTCATGAAGCTCAAGTCGGCTGAGGTGGATCGGGGTATGACAGCCAAAATTGAGGTCCTGACTGATTCGCATAGTCTCGCCCTCATCGGTGGCTCGAAAGGAAAGTCTAATGCTAATCCATCCACAAGGATGTTCTTCTTGTCCTCTAATTTGATGTCTGTGCCAGATGAGGAGTTCGACATGCTTGGAGAGGACGAGCTGGCGCTGCTAACCAGGTGGTTCGAGAGGTTGCACGAGAACCGGGTGAACATGAGGAGGAACGCGAGGACATGCTTCCAGTGCAACAAGCCAGGACACTTCGTCGTCGACTGCCCGGAGAAGGTCAAGAACAAGGACAGCTACAAGCACAAGTCGAAGATGGATGGCAAGTATCGTTCAAGGCATGACCACAAGCACAAGCACAAGGGCAAGCACAAGGACGAGCGACGATCGAGGAATAAGGAGAGCCAAGGCAAGGCCCGAGCGATGGTTGGAGCGAGCGATGTCAACTCCAGTTCCGCGTACTCCACCTCGAGCTCGAGTAGCAGTGAAGATGAAGATGATCGGCCCAAGAGCAGGAAGTCGTCCAAGAACCTGAGCGGGCTGAGCTACTTCGCTAGAGACGGCATATGCACCATGGCGCTTAGCTCTGACAGCAAGAAGAGAAACCAGAGTGACTCGGTCTCCGACTCCGACGATGAGGTACGTGATGAACTTCCGTTCTTGTGTCAAAAGAATGAACGACTTGGCTTGTTGCTTGATAATCGTGATGATATGCTTAGAGAGGCAAAGAAGATGAGGAAAGAGCTAAGGGCTTCTCTTGAGGATGCTAGGACTAGAGTGGCTGAGTTAGAAACACAGAACTTGGATGCTAAGCTTGAAATTGACTCCCTTAAGGCTTCGCATATTGATTTTGATGAAGTTGAATGTGCTGATTGTCTTATCTTTCTAGATGATCTTGATATGTTTAAGGAAAAGCATGCCTCCAAGTGTGAGGAACTAGATGCGCTTAGAGTTGAAGTGTCTGAGCTTAAGTCTAGAACTGCTTTGCTAGGTGCTTGCACTTCCTGCCCTATCTTGCATGGAAAAATTGGTGAGATGCATGCTTACATTGTTTCTATTGAGGCTAAGCTGAAAGAACCAATTCCTACTTCTTGCTCTACCTGTGAATTGTATGCTTTGAAGAATTTGGAACTTGCACATTATGTTGGTCGTTTGCAGGATGAGAATGATGAGTTGAGAAAGTTGATGGGTTGGTTGTCTGGTCATGAGCCTCAGTTGACGATAGTGATCGAGACATATAAGTGCCAGGATGGTGAGGGACTTGGGGCAAACACGGTGGTGAGGGAAGTAGTGAGAATATCCCAGAGTCATCAAAAACCCACCACAAAAATGCTTTTTTCCCCAAACCAAACCATCTTAGGAATCGACTAGACACAACCCCAGCTCCACCCGTGTTTCCTCCACAAAACAACGATTTCCAAAAGCCTATCAAGTTCATAAGCACTTTGGGGAAAGTGTTCACTAGGAAGGAGAGTGAGAAGGCGAGTGAGGAGAAACCGGTTGAGATGCCTAGTGAGGAGAAACCGGTTGAGAAGCCTAGTGAGGAGAAACCAGTTGAGAAGCTGAGTGGAGAGAAACCAAATGTACAACCCCATCCTAAGCCTAAGCCTAAGCCTAAGCCCATAAGGTTTCATTGTGGCTATTGTGGGAGAAATGGTCACAAAGATGAGTTTTTCTTCAAGAGGAGGCGTGAGGAGAGAATGGCGAAGGAGTGGGCTAACAAGACAAGTACCACCCTTCCAATGGTGTACTTGAGCCTCATGGGCAGATGCCCAGGGCCAAGGCGAGTGTGAGGACAGTTCCAGCTTGGGGAGAGTGAGGACCATGTGTGGTTCGAGGACCGGTGGATGGTCGCTTCCTGGTGTGATGAGTGATTGACAATGTTGTGTGGACTGACTCTTGGTTAAGTATTATAGGTGCAGGTTGCGGCTTGACTGGTGTTGGTGCAGGTGAAGAATAAGCGTGAAAGGTCGTCGCCGGTGAGGCCTCCAGGTGTGGAGAAGACAAGTAGGCTTGATTCGAGGGACTCGGTGGTCAGCGGAGTCAAGTGCGGGCCACATGGTGGCAAGAACAGCAGGACGAAGTCGTGGACGGTTTCTTGGATGAGCCTCAAAACCAAGGTCGAGCCGAGACTACGTGGGAGCCGAGTCATGAGTGGCGATTGGCGGAGGCTACACCGAGTTCGCGGGGTTTGCAGTGGTTCACCAGAAAACCACTGGGTTACTCGGTTGAGCCACAAAACCGAGGTCGAAGACTCGACGAGGAGGTGCGGCCACCCAGGCCGGTTGAACCACCCAGAAGAGCCGGTCAGACCGCTTGGGCCGGTCTAACCGCCTAGGGGGGCGGTCTGACCGCCCTGGTCGCTGCTGCTGAGAAGCTTCGAAGCGGAGGATACACGTCGGGATTGCAAGGCTTGCGTCGAGGCTAAGCAAGTTGCAATCGTTGGGCATCCGTCCGATGGAGAAAATCTAAAGACTTCCAAATTCACCCTTGAGGGGCATGTATCCTCAGTTATTAAGTAAGGGTAGTTTGGTCTTTTGGGTGCCTTCATATATACTCTTGAGGGGATGGATGGCAGCCAACTCTTGGAACCCTAGCTCATTTGTTTTCTCATTTTCGTCCGTATTTTCCTCTAGTTTTCTAGGTCTATCTTGAGAGTTTCATGTGAGATCTAGAGAGAGGTATGGATGATCGGGTGGCAAGCTAGACCTTGTATGCACCTTCATGATATGTACAGATGATTCGACATGGTTCCTCAAGTTCTTGTGTTGTCTTTCCCGTCCTCCTTTTTGGTGATTTTCGGAGTTCTTTGTTGTGATCTTCGTGGCAGAGTTTTGAAGATGATTTCTTGCGAGATTCTTGTTGGGTGTCACGAATGAGGACCTTGTGCCTCTTTGGTTGGTAACTTTGCCCCAAGAATCCCCTTGAATCGGACTCGATTTGGTGGTTTTTCGATTTGCCCGAGTTCTTGCCCTAGATAGCCGAAATCTGCGATTCCTCTTGATTGTGAGCGATTCGGGTCGATTCCTTTGAGGTAGAGGTTACCCAAGAGGTAACCCAGCTATTCCCGAAGTTTCGCTGGAATCCGTGGAGTGATTCAAAAGATCGGGCGATGGGAAGTCGAGGTTTGATCCGCGGGTAGGTTTTCTGGAAGGGGCGGTCAAACCGCCTAGGGGGGCGGTCTAACCGCCCTGGGCCTTCCAGGTGAAGGTTTGATTTTGCCGGATTTTCCTCTGTGAGTTTGTTCATCTTGATCAGAGGAGCGTTCAGGTGAAATCTTGGGTTGTTTTCGTGCTGTTTGCTAGGAATTCTTTGCTGGGTACAGGAGGTTAGACCACCCCTGGTAGCCGGTCTAACCGCCCCGAGGCCCCTGGGTGAAGTTTTGGTTTTCGCCAAGATTTCCTGGTAGCTAGCTTGGCCTTGACCAGAGAGTTCTGTTGGTGAAACCGTGGTGCGTTTTGGTACCCGGAAGAGGTGTTTGGGAGGATTTCTTGGTTGCCTGGTGGAGGTGGTCTATCCGCCCCCCATACCCAGTCTAACCGCCTCCTCCAGACAGCCGACTCCCGAGTTGTTTTCGCTGCCGTGTGCGTGTAGGTGTTGAGGCTTTTGGTAGTGTTTGTTCCTAGGACCAGTAGTACTCCAATGGCTACGTGGTTTTGGCAAACGAAGGTAGAAGTGTGGAGCGTGTGATTCTGGGGGTCCGACCGAGCGAGTTCATCTTGTTGGAGTTTCAATCTCCTTCTAGAAGAATTTTTATCGGCTCCCATTTACACCCACCCTCTTTGGTCGCTAATCGGTCCTTCAGTTGGTATCAGAGCCAGTTCGGGTCTTTCTTGACTCTAGCCTGTCTAAGATCCAAAGATGGCGTACCAGGAATAGGGTTTGAGTCCTCCACATTTCGATGGGAAGAACTACCAGATGTGGAGAAAGATGATGGAGGCGTTCCTTTGCAGAAAGGGTCAGATCCTTTGGGATATCACGGTGGACACAGGCTATGTCCAACCAATGAACTTCCTTGCTCCAGAATCGAGGGACATGTTCGACGCCAACAACAAGGCAGCCGACTACTTGTTTCGTGCTCTGTGTTAGCCTGAATTCGATTGGGTGCACACGGAGAGCTTGTCTTGTAGAATTTAGATAGTGTTGAAGGAAGCTCATGTTGGAAATGCCCAGGTTCAGGCTCGGATGTATGCGACTTATCGGAGAGAGTACGAGAACTTCACTCATCTCCCTGGTGAGTCCATCGATGCCTTGTTTCAGAGGTTTACAGTGGTGGTGAACAACATGAAGGCCAATGTGGATGTGCTCCAGTATGATGATCATGATGGAGCCGTCAAGCTCTTACACTAGTTGGATCGTACTATTTGGGGCAGAAAGTTTGAGGCCATTGTGGAGTCAGAGAAGTATGACACTGAAGGATCAGATGGCGACTAGAGAGGGGGGAGTGAATAGGAGCCGGTAAAAATTCTACTCAAAGAACCCGGCCTATACCCTAGTCAAATCTCGGTCACACACAAACGATGGATCGAATCACACACCAATCGCCAAGACAACGAGGTTATGGATCAACCTCCAGTCTTAGGAATGATTCCTTGAAGCAAACGCAGAAGCACGAGAAAGAAAGGGAGGAATCGAACCAAGAAGTAAATCACTCAGCCTCTGGCGGACAGTCCGGCCAGGCAGGGCGGACCGTCCGGCAGGGTACCGCGGACTGTCCGGCCTGAGCCGCGGACCGTCCGTCAACTCCCCCAAATCATCATCGGATTTCCCAAACGGTAGAAGCTGTGGAGACAAGGGTTTGGGGACTTGAAAAGCATCACACAAATATGCTATAGCCCAAAAATCCTGCCTCCTAACTCCCTAAATCACAAGGAAACGCGAATCCTTTGAACACCACCAAGAACTAAGGCTCCGACCGAAAAACCTTGAATCGAAGTGGTTTCCCGGCGTTTGAGGGCACGAGATCAATCACAAAGATGCACTAGACATCCATGCATGTTTCCCTCAAAGAAATCCGGGGAGAAACCCACTCAAATCCGCGAAATCACACCGAGAACACAGGCACCAAAAACAAGCACGAAAAAGACCACGCAAATCACAACGATGAATCTTATATACAAACCAGGAAAGATTCACAAGGTCTAGCATGCCGCCCTAGCATCCATCCCTCTCAACAAATCTCTCATGAAGCTCTCATGCTAGCCTAGAGAAAATGGAGAAGAAAATAGTCCAGGAAAATGAGAAAAAGGAGGGAGGAAATGAAACCCTAAGTCACGGAGAGAGAGAGCCATCCACACACACTCATGGCTTATATATCAGGTCCCGCCGGAGTGGTAAATGACTCGACTACCCCTAACTTAACTACTGGCGATACAACCCACGTAGGGGCATTTAGGTAATGTTTGTGGGTCTTGCCATCGGACGGCCACGCCTTTGCCGCACCCCGCGTCCTCCCGACGCAAGCCATGCGATCCCGCTGCATGTCCTCCGCTTCGAAGATTCCCGACACGACCGGATCCCGTCTCCGTCGTGTTGGGCCCTCGGACTTGGTTTTGAGGCCCAAACCAAGAAACCGTCCTCCGATGGTTTTGTGGGCAAACCACCAAACCCCGCGTGCTTGGTCCGGCCTCCCGCCAAACCACTTGACTCGACCGCCACCGTGCACCGGCTCGATCGTCCACGACCTCGTCTTGCTCGTCTCGCCACCATGTGGCCCGCACCTAGTCCCTCCGTCCACCGGGTCCCTCGAACCGAGCCTACTTGTCTCTCCATCTCCCGGAGGCCCCTTAAGGCTGAAGACCTTTCGCGCCCGTTCTTCACCTGCAACAACACGAACTAGGACGCAGCCTACACCTGCGCACTAAGCCAAGAGTCAGTCCAACACCCGTTGTCAATCACTCATCACTGAGGAGCGGTCATCCATCGACCACTGGGACGCTCCTGGTCCTCAATCTCCCCCTTGATGAGTGCATTGACAACACACAACGCTAAATGGAATTCAGAGAAAGAAAGAAAGGAAGAAGAAAGAAAAACAAAGAAGCTCAACTCATGACCAAAACCAAGGAAAGGCAAAGAAAGGTCACAAGCCAAGCAAAGCACAAACTCCACACTGAAATCAGCAAGAAAGCTCCCCCTGAACAAATGCAAGATCCCCCTGAACATGTGGATGCAAACTTCCAAATTTTAGCTCACCTCTTCTGAATTTTCATTAAGCTCACCTCTTCTCCCCCTTGTTGACAATGTATGAATCAAGGTGAAAATGCAGAAAGGCAAAACAAAGCATATAAACATCTACATGAGCTTCTCAAATAGGCCAAATCTAGTGTCAAAGGCTAAAAATGAGACAAAAATCACACATATGAATCATAGCATAGTCAAAGCATTGCCACGAGTAATATATGAAAATAAAGCATGTGACAAAGCAAAATTTTCAGATTTAAGCAGTTTTACCAAAAGAAGGCTCGCTTCACATGTAAAAGCCTATCCATGTCACACTTGAGCCACAAACATGCATACCATTCAAAGATCATACAAGGATAGCAAATTCTCAGCAAAAGATCATGGCAAACACCCATAAAGCAAAGCATGTCATGTCAAAGCTCATGAGCCATGTGTCAACTTTGGGGAGACTTCTTCACTGGTGAACATCATGCAACATGTTTTGCACCCATATGTGAATGATAAGACATTTTAAGCATGGACATGATGGATGGAGCATTTTTCAAGCATTATACACTTCTTTTCAAGATTAAATCATTTCATGGTACATGAAGTGCCTTTGCGGCAAAAAGAAGCTTATGCTCCCCCATGAATGCAACATAGGCTAACCATTCACAATGTATTCGGCCTTTGGCCCAAATGCAAGAAAAAGGCATCCAAGCACAATCTAAGCATAGAAAGCACATTTAGACCAAAACGTGACATGGATACACTACTACACATGAGTGGAGCACATTTCACCAAAAATTAGTAAAGATTAGCATTTATTTAAAAAAGGGCTATCTCATCACACATATATCTCAAATATTCCAAGAACATAGCCTCACATCACCATTTCTCCACACATATGACCAATATCTCACAAATAGCCAAAGAGACTCAAATAAGGCATATGAAAGAAGCTCATCATCCTAAAATGCAATATGATACAAATGCAACATGATATATGACAAGATGGCTATCCTACCATGGTTTATACATCAAGAAAAACTCCCAAGAATCAACTAGAAAGGGCAACAAACCCCAAGTTCCCCCCGCAAGCGCACAAATGTAGCTTGGTCGAGAGGCTTTGTGAAAATGTCGGCAAGCTGATCTTGGGTAGGGACATGGCTCAACACAATGGTTCCTTTTTCCACATTGTCCCTCAAGAAATGATACCTCACTTCTATGTGTTTGGTTCTGGAATGAAGCACTGGGTTTTTGGCTACGCTTATGGCACTGGTGCTATCACAAAGAAGTGGGATCTGGGTGCACTCCTCACCAAAGTCTCTCAAAGTGTATGAAATCCACAACGGTCGGGAACAAAGAACTTGCGGCAGCAACATACTCCGCCTCGGTGGTAGACTGAGCTACACTAGACTGCTTGCGGGAAGACCATGAAACCAACGAAGACCCAAGAAACTGGCAAGTACCAGAAGTAGACTTCCTCTCGACTCGACAACCAGCAAAATCCGCATCGGAAAAACCATGAAGAGAAAGAGTCGAGGAGGACGAATACCAAAGGCCAAGACCAGGGGCAGACTGTAGGTACCTGAAAATCCTCTTGACGGCCTGTCGATGTGATGTCCTCGGCGAAGCCTGAAAACGAGCGCACAGACACACGCTGAACTGTATGTCTGGCCTCGTCGCCATCAAGTAGAGGAGGGAGCCGATCATGCTCCTGTACTCCCGCTGGTCCACTGGTTCTCCGTCCTCGTCCGCATCCAAAGTGGTCGTACTCCCCATGGGAGTCGACATCGGCTTCACATCTTGCATCTGGAACTTCCTCAGCATGTCTTTCGTGTACTTGGTCTGGTGCACGAATGTTCCATCCTTCACTTGCTTGATCTGCAGCCCGAGAAAATACTGCAACTCGCCCATCATGCTCATCTCGAACTCCCTGCTCATCTCATCTGCAAACTTGGCAACAAGGTTATGTGACGAGCCACCAAAGACAATATCATCCACGTATATCTGCACAATCAACAAGTCATTTCCATGCTTGAGGAGAAACAGGGTTCTATCCACGGTACCCATCACAAACCCTCTGCTCAACAGAAAACCTATCAACCTCCCATACCAAGCATGGGGCGCCTGTTTCAACCCATACAGAGCCCTTTTCAACTTGTACACCCTGTGTGGGTACAACTCGCTCTCAAACCCAGGTGGCTGCTTCACATACACCTCCTCCTCTATGACCCCATTCAGAAAGGCACTCTTCACATAAATCTGAAACAACTTGAACCCTTTAGCCACGGCAAAGGCTAGAAGGATCTGAATTGCCTCAAGACGGGCCACAGGAGCAAAGGTCTCCTCATAGTCGATCCCCTCCTTCTGACTAAACCCCTGAGCAACAAGTCTGGACTTGTTCCTCACAACCATCCCATTCTCACCCTTTTTGTTCTTCCAAACCCAATTGGTTCCTATAGGATGGCAATTTGGAGGTGGTTCAACTAACTCCCATACCTGGTTCCTCTCAAAGTTTTCCAACTCCTCATGCATAGAATTGACCCAGTTTGCATCAGATAAAGCATGTCCAATGTCCTTGGGCTCAAAGGTGGCAACAAAAGCAGCATGAGCAAAATGAGAGGAATTCCTAGACCTTGACCGTGTAGTACGTTCGTCGATGTCCCCAATGATTTTCGACAGGGGATGCACTTCTTGAATTTGCTGGGGAGCCTCACGCCTCGAGACTACCTCCCCCTCACCTTCAGCTTCTCTCGCCTGATCCTCTTGTCGCACCGTCGTTGTCCATGAAGTAGACGGTCCACGCTCCATAGTGGTCGTAGGGGAAGTAGTGGGTACACACTCAGCTTCAGGCGCATGGTTCTCTCCATCATCATCTCCAGCTTCGTCCTTCTCCTCTTCAAAGAGGTCCTCGGCTATCTCCTCATCACCTGCACATTCAAAGCCAAGAGAGGTACATGGCATTGTCTCGTCGAAGGTTACCTTGCAAGTCTCCATGATTTTGTTAGTCTCAAGGTTAAGCACCCTATAGGCTCTAGAATGGTTAGCATATCCAAAGAAAATACCATCACTAGACCTAGCCTCAAACTTGTCGAGTTTTCCCTTCTTAAGAATAAAGCACGTACAGCCAAAAACTCGGAAATGACTCATCTTGGGTGCCCGACCATGCATAAGCTCATAACAGGTCTTCTTCTTGAAAGCTCGTAATAAAATCCTGTTGGAAACATGACAAGCCGTATTGACCGCCTCAGCCCAATACCTCCTAGGAGTCCTGTGCTCATCGAGCATCGTCCTAGCCATCTCACAAAGAGTCCGATTTTTCCTTTCCACGACTCTATTTTGAGGGGGCACATAAGGGGTCGAATATTGATGTTCAAGACCTAGATCACGACAAAAGGCATCAAAATGAGAGTTCTTTAACTCTGAGCCATTATCACTGCGGATAGCTCGAATAGCATTCCCATGCCTCTCGTTTTTCAACCTCACGATCAGATCTCGAACAAAACCAAATGTCTCACTCTTATCTTCCAAGAAAAACACCCAGGCACAGCGAGAGTAATCGTCCACCACAACAAGGACATACCACTTCCCACCCACCGAGCGAGCTCGAGCTGGCCCAACGAGGTCCATATGCAACAGCTCTGTCGGACGCTCGGTCATGACATCGGTCAGGGGTGGATGGGGAGTGGCTACCATCTTGCCATGCCTACACGGAGCACAAACCAAATCCTTCTCAAGCTTCAACCTCGGCAATCCTCGGACGAGGTCAAGACCACTCAAGCGAGAAACCAAATCAAAGCTCAAGTGTCCCAATCGCCTATGCCATTTCCACAAATCAGAAGAAGGACCAGCCATCAAACAGCGAGCAGGACCCAAAGAACGAGAGAAATCAGCCCTAAAAATTTGACCCTCGGGGATGATCATACAGACAAGATCACCTCGAGAATCCAGCAAACGAGACTCGCTGGACTTGAAACGCACCTCAAAACCCTCATCAAGCAACTGAGAAACTGAAAGCAAATGGAAACCCAAAGACTTCACAAGAGCAACTCTCTTCAACGTTACCTTGTCACTCACACGCACAACACCCTCAGACATCACCCTTCCTCATCCATTGTCCCCAAATGTGATGTACATCTTTTCCTTCACTGGGGTGAGGCTGGAGAACCACTTCTTATCTCCGGTCATGTGTCGGGAACATCCGGAGTCGATCAACCAAATGTTCTCCAAGCCTCCTGCCTGTAGTCAGAAACAAGAACGAGAGTGAGCTAACGACTCGACACTGGGGTTAGCACAAAGAAAGTTAAACCAGTGTCGAGCCATCTACTCAAAAGAGGGGTTAGCAAACATCATTCCCTTGCCACGAAACTTCCCAGTTCCCATGGGAGGAGTACGAGCACCACAAGGGGGAAACGTGGTCCGTAGTTCCTCTGGAACCCAAAGCTGTGATCATCTCCCCTAAACCCGTATTGAGGACGAGTAGGGGGATGTCCAGCAAAACCACCACGAGCCCGACCAAACCTCTCACCAGCACGCACACCATCATCTCTCCTAACAAACCTCTCACCATCACCTCTTTGTGGGAACCTACCACCCTGAGCCCCAACTCCACCAACACTCTTCACACTTCCCACACCCCGTGGAAGTGGCACTCTAGGCTCAGGAATACCATGAGACTGGCGATACCTGCCCTGGTTTGCTTGCTCCCTAGCAAGCCTCTCATCCCTCTTCCTCTTATAGCAAAACTCTGCTAGGTGTCTCTCCTTGCCACAATACTCACACCTGAAGGGGATGTGTTTTGGTTTTGGCCCTGGCTTCTCTTTAGGCTTCTCACCCTTCTCACTCACAAACTTCACCGGTTTCTGGAGAGTCATTTGTCTTAGGTGGGAATTTGGGTGGATCTTGGGTTGTGTCAAGCTTGTTGCAAAGGTGGTTGGGCTTTGGTGTGAAAGTGTTCTTGGGTGCTTTTGGAAGTGGGACTTGGATGTCTCCGATCACCTCAAACTCGGGGTTAGACTCAACACACTTCTCATACACACTCTCCCCATCGTTTTCTCCCACTTTCTCACCCAACTTCTCAAAACCCAAACCACGACCATCCGCTCTCTTGAACTCCTCAATCATGATTTTCAATTGAGGTTCCCGCCGCACAACCAACCCAACACCTTCCTCAAATAGTCATTCTCCTCATAGATGACATCCAAACGGGAAGTAAGTTCAAGATTGCGCAATGTAACTTCATCACAGCTAGAGCATGCATTTGCAACAGGAGATTTCAAAGATGCTTCCAAAGAACTAATGGTAGAACGAGCATCAACAAGCTTAGCATGCATACTAGAACATGATTTACAAGCACCAAGCAAAGTAGGTCTAGCCTTAAGCTCATCATACTCAGTCTTAAGAGCATCTATTTTTGCCAGAGTGGCAGCATTCTTCTCATTAAGAAACTTGATCTCATTCAACCATGCATCACACTCAAGACATTCAACATCATCAGGAGTAGTAGGAGCAAGTTTCAAAGAGTCATTCTCAAGTTTCAATTCAAGCAATTTGGACTCTAACTCTCCTACTTTCTTACTAGCATTCTCAAGTTGAGCCCTAAGATTTTTCCTCATCTTCTTAGCATCTCTCAACACACTATCACGGTTGTCAATCAAGCCATTCAACCTAGTGATCTCAGCAAGCAAAGAGTTGGGGTCACGATTTACCTCATTCTCCGAGTCGGAGTCGCTGTTTTCCTTGTCGCTCTTCTTGCTGCTCCAGCCATGGGCCATCCCACAAAAGCCTTCAAGCGCCACACAGCTCAACCCACTGAGGTTCCGACTTGCACTCTTCTTGCCCTTGCGCCTCCCGGCGTCTTCATCTTCGCTGCTTGAGCTTGACTGCGCGTCGCTTGAGCTTGAGTCGACGTCGCTTACTCCGGCCACCATAGCTCTTGCCTTGTCCTTCTAGTAGCCGCCCTTGCTCGGTCGCCGCTTGTCCTTGTCCTTGCTCTTGGACTTGCTGAAGTGCTTGCCCTTGGAGGAGTACTTGTCTTCACGCCTCGGGTGCGCCTTGTACTCGCTCATCTTGTACTTGTTCTCCTCCGCTTCCGGGAACTCGGCGATGAAGTGGCCACACTTGCCACACTTGTAGCACGTCCCTGAGCTCCGCCTTGCATTCCTCCGACTCTCGTGTAGTCGATCAAACCTTCTTGAGAGCAAGGCTAGCTCCTCCTCGCCCAGCACATCAAACTCCTCATCTGGAATAGACATAAGAGAAGTGTTGACGGATAAAAGACGTATCCCTCTACGATCCGCAAGCGTACGGACCCCACACCTTTTTCACCACGGGATTCCCAAGGTTCTTGTCAATCCGCGGAGCAAGGGGATTACAAGCGTTCGATCAACAACGACACACTAGCTACTAAAACCCTAACTTACTATTAAACTAGAAAACAACTAAACTACACTAGAGAGAATGATAAACGATCAAGGTAGAAGACACTCGCCCACGGGTCTACGATACTAGAGCATGCAATCGCTTAAAGACATGAAAACCAATCTAATCTATCGGAGTTGTGACCACGGTTTCGCCCTTTCCCTCCTCTCGTACTGTTACTACGCGAAGGTATTCATGACTAGACCTTTGATGGACACGCCGTATTGAATGGATCCAAGGAAGCATTGGAGCTCGTACTCCCTTTACGGCATGGTCGCTAACCTTAAGCATTAAAGTATATTCAACACAAGATGATAGATAGATAATCCGACAAAGTGCGATTACATCTCAAGATCGATTACAACCCATGGACGAATGAGAAGATTACCCCATCAAGGTGCGGATCATGGCACCGTTGATCATGGTTTCCCTTCCGCCGGTGTCTTCCTTCTTCTCCACGAGAGGGTACTTCCTTCGAGGTGGTTGATCTCCCGCCGGAGATCCTCCTCCCCTCTCTCTAGCTTGTGGATGGCCTTCTGGTGCGAATGACTCCTCTCCCCGGTGTTGGCGGAGCCTCGGGGCTTTTAGGGTTGAAGTTCCTTCGAGGGCAAGGAAAACGGGACCGAACCGGCCACCGGAGTGGGCTGGGCCGGTTCGGTCGCCCCTTTTGCTCCGTGGGACCTTATGCACTTATGTACTTTGCTTCCTCCACTTGCATGATTTTGATGATGTTATCCTCGCGTCCAAGATGGAGGTTCTCTTCGCATGAAATTCGATCTTTTACGCTTCAATCCCCGGGGGTGTTCCTCGTAGCACTTCGGTCCTCGCCACCATTGGAAGTGATTTCATCAAGCTCATGAACACGAACAAGACTCCGTAAATGCTCCTTTGAACTTGTTGCGAATCCGTCCTTTATGTCCATGTTTTCCTACATAAACACAACACTTCCAAATGCATGCACAGAGATGAACTTGTTATATGATTAGTGTGCCTAGTGGCGGGTTAGTTCCATAATCAAATCCAAACCAAAGTGTATGAACATGCTAGGTTCACCAAAATACACCATCAACATCTCCCCCACGCTTAGCTCTTGCTCGTCCTCGAGCAAGTATTCGTAAAAGAACTTCGTCCAAGGTGTTGTAATCATATACCACTTATCTTTTTTCACAAGTTAGTCAATCCCTTCACCTTTAATACATAAACACAAAGTAATGATAATCAAACATAAACATGGGCGTTTAGAATTTTTACCACGTCAAGTTTTACCCCACAACTCAAACTCTTGACTTGAAGTCTTCAATTTCAGCCATGCTTACTCCTTTGCTTCCATCGGAGGGTTTTTATGATTTTTAAAACAAAAATTCCTGCAACAAGTATTAGACAAAAACCTTTCTCCAAGCTCTCTCAAGTCGCTCATATGAAGTGGCTATCCTAACGAAATTTTATAAAACTCTCACCTCCCATTAATCTCTCATCTATCATGTAAAGTGGAGCTATAGGTAGGGCTAGCGCAATCAACACAAGTATTGTCAAACTAAGAACTTCCTCTAATGGTTGTCTACCTTTCAAAGCCAATGATCATGAGAATTAACCATATGTAGGGATATCAAGGATGAGAAGATTTAGAATGGTGGACATGTGCAAGGGCAAGAGAAAATTGTGACTAAAAGGCACCAATGATGTCCTCATTGTCGGATTGCACATGGTTGGAAATAGAGTAAAAGTTTCGTCTCACAATCAACGTGACACCCTTCCTTACACTTTATTTTTTTTCTTTTCTTTCACTTGATCCATCCCTCTCATATCTTCATTGCTACCTCATCTTTTTCTTTTTCTTTTTCTTCTTTCATTCACATATGATTTTTTCTTTCTTTCTTTCTTTCTTTTCCATACTTTTTCTCTTTATTTTTTCTCTCTCTTGACAACTTTTCAAAGCTTTCAATTCTCTCTTTCCTCGCATGCATACAATCTGAAATTTTAAATAAATCATGCTAGAGACTAGATGAAACCTTGAAAATAGGTTGTGTTCAAGGAATACGATGTACAAAAGAGATGTATAGGGTTGGGTATGGAATTCGGTGATGTACGTGACTTCCGTTGTGAAGGTCACGTAACCGAATATATGACGAGGCTAGCAAAAAAAGATAAGCACAAGAACATGATCATTTCTCGAAATTAAAACTCCCAAGAAAGAAGTGTCCTAGCCTAACTCATCGTGCTAATCACACTTATGGTGGAGTGAAAAAATAAACTTGGCTTTGGATAGGAATTTTTTCTTACTCTCAACTTGGAAAAAGAGGTTTTGCTAACCTTTATTACAAGGGTTTTAAGATAATTTTCAGAACTGAAATCCTCCAACTTTTAGCATTGAACATAGCACAACTAACATGTGAAGCTCAAGATCGAAGTGTGGTATGGGTACTTTAAGTAGTAGCAATTCCACTAAGCACCACGGTAAACGTTTTTCAAACCACATACTTATGTTCATATATCAAGAATCGAAGATTAAACAAACAAGTGAATAAATATAAGCAATACATAAAACACAAAGTATTATATATATATATATATATATATATATATATATATATATATATATATATATATATATATATATAGACTCTTTTTATTTGATTTTCTTGACTCAACACTAATTTAAGACACTTGCAAAAAAATTTAAAACACACTCAAAAACTAAAGACTCATTAAAACACTAAGACTCACACACGAAGATTAAACCGAACCTAAACTTGAAGTTCAAAAGCTAAGGCTAGCGAGCTAGCTCTCTCCCACGCTTAAAACATACGACGTCCTCGTCGTATCTTACAAAAATCCTAAGGGGAAAACTAGATCTAGTGGTGCTTCAAGAAAGTATTGCACCACTTGCCTCTCATGTTTCCAACCATGCCGAAAAGTTTGCGCACGTTACGGTTTAGGAACTTGTAGTCGTCTTCGACTACGCGCTCCAAGTCCTCCATACGCTGCTTCATCGCTTCCATGGCTTGGAGACATTTGTCGGCCGACGTTTAGAGATCCGCGATGGATTGACGGCAAGCTCGACAACACATCGGATGCAATCCGAAGGGGTCGTCGTCGCCATCGTCACCACCGTCGTTGCCACCTCCATTGTCGTCGCCTTCGTTGCCATCGTTCCCGTCGCCGTTGGGGCCTTCGGGAGTTCTTTCCTTGGGCTGCTCATCCCAATCATCATCATCTCTTCCGGCGGCCGCCCATGAGCTCGGGCTACGATCGTCGGAGTAGTTGCTACCCCCATAATCCTTAGGCTCTGGCGACACCTCCTTGTAGTCTTTGCGCTTGATGCCTTGGATGCGTGCCGACCTTCAAACGGGAGTAGGGACCTTTTCTCCTTCAACGGGGTTGCGAGATGCAAGAGCTCCGGTCGGGACACGCCCTCCGCAACGGATGCGTGCGGTCCTCTTGACGGGTAGCTTGAGCTCGCATCGCATCGCCTCCTCCATCGATGGCTTCTCGGCTTCTAGCTTCAACTCTAAGCTCCTTGGAGGCACAATGGCTGCTACAAGGGTGCAAAATATTGCTTGAAAGGTTTGATCCTCGAGCTCCCAATTCGGCCAAATAAATAGTCCCGAGAGAAAAGCCCCGGGAACCTTATTTTCCTTTTTTACACTTCCCTTAAAATTTCCCCGACCAAACAAGTAAGTCAAAAAGGAGCAATTCGGGGCGAAATTCGGCGTCATCGGCCGCCGGGACCCTCTCCGGGCCGGTCCGCCGGGCCGGCCGGCCCACCCCCGCTCGGGGGCCGGGCCGGTCCGGTTTTTTGCACACCGCCCTATTTTTTCTTCCTTAGCCCATGGGAAAAAGTTGGCCCAGTAAATCTTCGCGAAAAACTCTAGAAAACTAAAAAGAAAAATTATTTACAGAAGTTGATGCCTTGTTTTTCGTCCTAGGCGGGACGTTCGGGCTCTTCCTCCATGGTGAAGACGTCAACGTGGTGAAGGGGCACGACGTCGGGTTCGTAGTAAACCTTAAGCCGCTGACCATTCACCACAAATTGATCGCCGTTTATATCCATAATGGTTACCGCTCCGTTGGAGAACACCGAATGCACAACATAAGGTCCGTCCCACTTGCTTTGCAATTTCCCCTTTCCGAAGGTTTTAAACCTCGAATTGTAGAGGAGGACCTTATCTCCTTCTTTAAATTCTTTTTTCTTTAATCTTTTATCATACCACCTTTTGATTCTCTCCTTGTATATGCTTGCGTTTTCATATTCTTTCAACCTCAACTCCTCTAGCTCGCTTATTTGAATTCTTCGTTTCACCACCGCGGCATCGAGATCAAGGTTCATCTCTTTAATTGCCCAATAGGCTTTATGTTCCAACTCAACCGGAAGGTGGCAAGCTTTTCCATAGACGAATTGATAAGGGGTCATACCTATCGGTGTTTTAAACGTCGTTCGATAAGCCCATAAAGCTCCGTCTAATTTCTTTGACCAATCTTTGCCTCCCTTCTCTATGGTTTTGTTGAGGATGCTTTTTAATTGCCTATTTGACGTTTCCGCTTGTCCGTTGGTTTGTGGGTGATAGGCCGTAGAGACCCTATGCTCAATTCCCAACTTGGACAAGCACTTTTTGAAATTCTTCCCGGTGAAGTGAGTTCCTCCATCACTTATCAAGATTCTCGGTGTACCGAAACGAGGAAAAATCACATTCTTGATCATAGTAATGGACTCCTCCGTGGAAGCTTTACGACATGGTATTGCCTCTACCCACTTGGATACATAATCAACCATGACTAGGATATACTCGAATCCAAATGAGTTTTTGAAAGGCCCCATGAAGTCTATGCCCCATGCATCGAATATGTCGATTTGTAAGTTGTATTTTAAAGGCATAGAATTTCTTTGAGATATGTTTCTGGTTCTTTGGCATTCGGGGCATGATGCAACATATCTTTTAGTATCTTCATGCATCTCCGGCCAATAGAATCCGCTCGACCATACCTTTGCTTGGGTTCGAAAATGGCTATAGTGTCCACCGTACTCCGCCGAGTGACACTTTCTCAAAATCTCTACCCTTTCTTCTCTTGGCACACATCTTCTCATTACTCCATCATTGCCAAGTTTGAAGAGGTATGGTGCATCCCAAAAATATTTCTTACTTTCGGAGATTATCTTCTTTTGAGTGATTTTATCTAGATGATCGAGGGGCATCTTTCGAATTGCTCGAATGATGTCGATCATCCAAGTATCTTTATCAAGCACTCTATAGAGGTGGTCATCTCTCATCTTATCTTCTATGGGCTCTTTATCATCTTGTCCACGATTCATCCTAGACAAATGATCGGCCACAACATTTTCCACCCCCTTTTTATCACGAATTTCAACATCAAACTCTTAGAGAAGAAGGATCCAACGAATCAAACGTGGTTTAGCTTCCTTCTTAGCCAAGAGATACTTGATGGCTGCGTGATCGGTGTAAACAATGACCTTCGAGTTCACGATGTAAGATCTGAATTTTTCAAAAGCGAATACCACCACTAGCAACTCCTTTTCCATAGTGGCATAATTTAATTGTGCCCCACTAAGAGTTTTGCTAGCATAGTAAACGGCGTGAACTCGGCCATCCTTTGGTTGACCCAAGACCGCGCCTACGGCGTAGTCACTTGTGTCACACATGATCTCGAAAGGTTGGCTCCAATCTGGAGGTTGGATGATGGGAGCACTCACCAACGCATTTTTCAAGGTCTGGAATGCCGCTAGGCACTTCTCATCAAAGTCGAAAGCCACATCCTTTTGAAGGAGATGTGTGAAAGGCTTCGTGATCTTTGAGAAGTCCTTTATAAATTTTCTATAGAATCCGGCATGGCCTAGAAAGCTCCTTGAGGACTTAACATCCGTAGGAGGTGGGAGTTGCTCAACCGTCTCTACCTTAGCCTTGTCCACTTCAATTCCTCTCTCGGATATAACATGTCCGAGCACTATGCCTTGCTTAACCATGAAGTGGCACTTTTCCCAATTTAGTACCAAGTCTACCTCCACACACCTCGTGAGGACCTTTTCTAGGTTTTCTAAGCAATCCATGAACGTCTTCCCGTAAACGGAAAAATCATCCATAAACACTTCAACAATTTCTTCAATGAATTCCGAAAACACGGCCATCATGCAACGTTGAATAGAGGCCGGAGCGTTGCATAGGCCGAAGGGCATCCTCCTATATGCAAACGTTCCGTAAGGGCACGTAAACGTTGTCTTATGTTGATCTTCCGGGTGAATGGGAATTTGCATGAACCTCGAGTATCCATCGAGAAAGCAAAAATAAGCGTGGTTTGCTAACCTCTCGAGCATCTCGTCAATGAACGGTAGGGGGAAGTGATCTTTCTTCGTCGCTTTGTTAAGCTTACGATAATCGATACACATCCGCCACCCGGTCACGGTTCTTTGCGGTATCAACTCGTTCTTCTCATTCTTCACCACGGTTAAACCTTTTTTCTTCGGTACACAATGTACCGGGCTCACCCACTCGCTATGCGGAACCGGGTAGATGATTCCGACATCAAGTAACTTGATAACCTCTTTCTTTACTACCTCTCGCATGGCATGGGTTAGCCTCCTTTGGTGGTCCACTACGGGCTTACATTGGTCTTCCATTGGTATACGATGAGTGCAAAAGGCTGGGCTAATTCCTTTGAGATCATTATTCGAATATCCAATCACCTTCCTATGTTTTTTAATAAAATCAGCAACGCTTTATTTTCTTCGGGACTCAACTTGTCACTCACAATGACTAGATAAGTTTTGTCTGGGCCCAAAAATTCATATTTTAATCCCTTGGGCAAAGGTTTAAGGTCTACCTCGAGCACTTGTGGCTCCTCGAGTTTTATTTCTCCTATGTCTTCGAATTTCTCTTCCTCCACACTACCATCATGCGGCTCTAAGCCTTTTGTTGCTTCCTCTAGTTCTTCATCTTGTTGATTACCAATTTGATTTTCCATCGCTCTTTGCAGCGGGTCTCTAAGGGTTTCAACAAAACAAAGACTATCTATCTCTTCTACTTCTTCATCTTCGGGAGGAAAAGGTGTAAGGTGTTTAGAAGCACGAAGAAAGTTATATGTGTACTTTGTTCCATTAAGGTTCATTGTTACTTTGCCTTCTCCGGCATCTAACACGACATCAACCAACTTAAGAAAAGGCCTACCTAAGATTATATGATCATGATTACTATGGTAAGCATCAATAACAAAGAAATCGGTTGGTATGTAGTTTCTAGAGATTTTTACTTTCATGCTGCAAGCAATACCTAGAGGTTTGATAGTTCTACCATCTCCCATAATTAATTTCGTTGATGTTGGAGCTAAGTCTAGGTTGTAGTCTTGAACTTTATCGTAAATTTTAGAAGATAGAACACTTACTTGGGCTCCGATGTCGCATAAAGCCTTGCATTGAACTCTGTTGATCTCGCAACTCGAGTGTGGCGTCATCTTCTCTTCTTCTTCGGATCCTATCGAGTAAATTTCAGCGAGGCGAGCGTATGGTGATGCTTCGGGCTTGATCCCCATGATTCTCTTCACCTCGGCAATATGTTTCGGATCCACTATATCATCTCCAAAGAGCTTTTGAAAAATCTCACCGGTGGTTTCAAGGTCGTATGAATTTTCAGCTTTCTTCTCCAGTGGGAAATCCACTTCCAATGCCCTTGCCATTCTCTTTTGATTGGGGAACGGTCTTCTCTTGTCGAATACTTCTCCGTAATCAATAGGAACCCAATCCATTGGTTTGAACTCCCTTAGTGGCTTCGCGCTTGACATGCTTCTCTTGTTCGTCTCATTTGGTGTGGCGAAGTCGACGTTTGGTGTAGTTCTTGACTTGATGTGTTCTTGTTCAAGCTTTTCCATGATTGGCTCGTCTTTTGTGACTTCCGGGGTTGCCTCTTTAGAAAAATCAGCAAGCTTCTTCTTCTTTGAATTGTATTCCGGCTCTTCCGCAAGTCTTGTTTCCCAATCTCTTCGCATGGCAGCCGCTTTACTAATTTTTTGTAGAAGTTGGGCGGCTTCCGTTAGTGTTTTCTCCATGAGATCCCCACCTGCACAAATTTCGACGTGTTGCATGCAACTAGGGGTTAGGGAAAAGAAAAATGTATGAAGAGTACGTCACCGGTGAAGCCGAGTTTTGGTCCTTGTTCGATCAATCCATTAAACCTATCCCAGGCTTGGTCTATCCCTTCCTCTTCTCCTTGCATGAAAGTGATCACTTGCCTCCTTAGATGTTGAACCTTGCTAATTGGAAAGAACTTCTCGCAAAACTTCTTTGTCAACTTGTTCCAATTGCCTTCAACTTTAAAGGACGCAACCGAATACCATGTCTTTGCTTTGCCGGCAAGTGAGTAGGGAAAGAGATTCCATTTGAACCATTCATCGGGAACTCCTTCTTGACGCACCGTGTTGCATATTGTCGTGAAATCCCTTATGTGTCTATATGGGTTCTCCGTAACCATCCCTTCAAATGGGTTCGCCGCCACCATCTTGATGATCTTGGATTTAATCTCATACTTGGTCGCTTCGAGCTTCGAATCCGACTCTTGTACTTTTATGTCTTCACATCGAGGGCTAGCGTAATCCCTTAATGATTTCTCTGATTCTTCCACGGGTTGATTAACGAACGCCATCTAGACAATAAGATAAAAACAAAAACAAAAACGAAACAAGTGTTTTTCTAGATAATATATGTTAGATAAAGCAATCAAACGATGGATGACCGGCAACGGTGCCAGAAAAAGGGGCTTGTTGACGGATAAAAGACGTATCCCTCTACGATCCGCAAGCATACGGACCCCACACCTTTTTCACCACGGGATTCCCAAGGTTCTTGTCAATCCGCGGAGCAAAGGGATTACAAGCGTTCGATCAACAACGACACACTAGCTACTAAAACCCTAACTTACTATTAAACTAGAAAACAACTAAACTACACTAGAGAGAATGATAAACGATTAAGGTAGAAGACACTCGCCCACGGGTCTACGATACTAGAGCATGCAATCGCTTAAAGACATGAAAACCAATATAATCTATCGGAGTTGTGACCACGGTTTCGCCCTTTCCCTCCTCTCGTACTGTCACTACGCGAAGGTATTCATGACTAGACCTTTGATGGACACGACGTATTGAATGGATCCAAGGAAGCATTGGAGCTTGTACTCCCTTTACGGCATGGTAGCTAACCTTAAGCATTAAAGTATATTCAACACAAGATGATAGATAGATAATCCGACAAAGTGCGATTACATCTCAAGATCGATTACAACCCATGGACGAATGAGAAGATTACCCCATCAAGGTGCTGATCATGGCACCGTTGATCATGGTTTCCCTTCCGCCGTGTCTTCCTTCTTCTCCACGAGAGGGTGCTTCCTTCGAGGTGGTTGATCTCCCGCCGGAGATCCTCCTCCTCTCTCTCTAGCTTGTGGATGGCCTTCTGGTGCGAATGACTCCTCTCCCCGGTGTTGGCGGCGCCTCGGGGCTTTTAGGGTTGAAGATTCTTCGAGGGCAAGGAAAACGGGACCGAACCGGCCACCGGAGTGGGCTAGGCCGGCCGGCCTGGGCCGACCGGCCCAGGCCCAATTCGGCCCGGTTCGGTCGCCCCTTTTGCTCCGTGGGACCTTATGCACTTATGTACTTTGCCCCTCTACTTGCATGATTTTGATGATGTTATCCTCGCGTCCAAGATGGAGGTTCTCTTCGCATGAAATTCGATCTTTTACGCTTCAATCCCCGGGGGTGTTCCTCGTAGCACTTCGGTCCTCGCCACCATTGGAAGTGATTTCATCAAGCTCATGAACACGAACAAGACTCCGTAAATGCTCCTTTGAACTTGTTGCGAATCCGTCCTTTATGTCCATGTTTTCCTACATAAACACAACACTTCCAAATGCATGCACAAAGATGAACTTGTTATATGATTAGTGTGCCTAGTGGCGGGTTAGTTCCATAATCAAATCCAAACCAAAGTGTAATGAACATGCTAGGTGCACCAAAATACACCGTCAACAAGAAGACAAGGAAAACTGTCGACAGGAAGGGTTAGCTTTGCCCTTTGATCCTCCCACAAGAGCAAGACTATGATCAGTCGAGCCCTCATGCTTGGATTGCAACTTCCTGTCAACCTCAGCCGACTTGAGCTTAGAAAAGAGGTCATCCAACTCAATAGTCAAATATTTCCCAGACTCCTTCATGGCCTCAACCTTAGCACCCCAAACATTTGGATCCAAGACATGCAAGAGCTTCAAAGCCTGATCATGCTTGTTGTAAGGAAAATCCTCAACATTAGCCTTCATGTTGTTCACGATGGCGGTGAACCTCTGAAACATCGCATCGATGTCCTCACCGGCAAGTGGAGTGAAGTTCTCATATTGCATCCAGTAAGAGACAAAGATGCGAGCCTTCACATGGTTATCACCACCGTGAGCAACCAACAACTTTTCCCAAATTTGCCAAGCAAGATTCAAATGGCGAACACGCTCAAACTCAGGATCACACAAGCTCCGGACCAAGTGATCAACGGCTTTTGCATTTGCCTCATACTTGGCCTTAGCACCGGCATCGGTCACCATAAGAGTATGGATGTTGACCGGAATAGCATAGGTCTTGTCAAGCACAATGAAATCCAACAGCTTTCCACGAAGAAAGATCATCATACGAGCCGCCCACTTGAGGTAACCCTTGCCATCGAAGTGCGGCGGACTGCCCCGCTCAATGTAGGCCATCTTCGGATTCAAGACTTGTCAAAGTCGCAAAGAATCCGGCACCAAGCTCTGATACCAATTGAAGGATTAGATGGCGACTAGAGAGGGGGGGAGTGAATAGGAGCCGGTAAAAATTCTACTCAAAGAACCCGGCCTATACCCTAGTCAAACTCGGTCACACACAAACGATGGATCGAATCACACACCAATCGCCAAGACAACGAGGTTATGGATCAACCTCCAGTCTTAGGAACGATTCCTTGAAGCACACGCGGAAGCACGAGAAAGAAAGGGAGGAATCGAACCAAGAAGCAAATCACTGCGCCCTCGCGACAGTCCGGCCAGCAGGGTGGGACCGTCCGCGATGGGCCGCGCGGATCGTCCGGCAGGGTACCGCGGACTGTCCGCACCCTTGCCGCGGACCGTCCGTTAAAGCGAACAGAACCTCCAGTAGCGAACCTCGAAAAATGGACCGTCCGCAGGGAGCACACGGACTGTCCGCCAGGCACCCGCGGACCGTCCGCCCGGTACACGCGGACCGTCCGAAACCACTTCCACCCAAAACTCAACACCAAAACGGATCGAAAGCGAAGCCGAGCAAGAACACGAAGAACACGCAAAGAACACTATTCACGCGGACCGTCCGCCAGACCCCCGCAGACCGTCCGCCAGACACGGACAGAACTGAAAATAGCCCGACCTCGAAGGTCAACTCCCCCAAATCATCATCGGATTTCCCAAACAGTAAAAGCTGTGGAGACAAGGGTTTGGGGACTTGAAAAGCGTCACACAAAGATGCTATAGCCCAAAAATCTTGCCTCCTAACTCCCTAAATCACCGGGAAACGCAAATCCTTTGAACACCACCAAGAACTAAGGCTCCGACCGAAAAACCATGAATCGAAGTTGTTTCCCAGCGTTTTAGGGCACGAGATCAATCACAAAGATGCACTAGACATCCATCCATGTTTCCCTCAAAGAAATCCGGGGAGAAACCCACTCAAATCCGCGGAATCACACCGAGAACACAGGCACCAAGAACAAGCACGAAAAAGACCACGCAAATCACAACGATGAATCTTCTATACAAACCAGGAAAGATTCACAAGGTCTAGCATGCCGCCCTAGCATCCATCCCTCTCAACAAATCTCTCATGAAGCTCTCATGCTATCCTAGAGAAAATGGAGAAGAAAATAGTCCAGGAAAATGAGAAAAAGTAGGGGGGAAATGAAACCCTAAGTCACGGAGAGAGAGAGAGAGCCATCCACACACACTCATGGCTTATATATCAGGTCCCGCCGGAGTGGTAAATGACTCGACTACCCCTAACTTAACTACTGGCAACACAACCCATGTAGGGGCATTTAGGTAATGTTTGTGGGTCTTGCCATCGGACGGCCACGCCTTTGCCGCACCCCGCGTCCTCCCGACGCAAGCCATGCGATCCCGCCGTGTGTTCTCTGCTTCGAAGCTTCCCGACACGCCCGGATCCCGTCTCCGTCGTGTTGGGCCCTCGTACTTGGTTTTGAGGCCCAAACCAAGAAACCGTCCTCCGATGGTTTTGTGGGCAAACCACCAAACCCCGCGTGCTCGGTCCGGCCTCCCGCCAAACCACTTGACTCGACCACCACCGTGCATCGGCTCGATCGTCCACGACCTCGTCTTGCTCGTCTCGCCACCATGTGGCCCGTACCTAGTCCCGCCGTCCACTGGGTCCCTCGAACCGAGCCTACTTGTCTCTCCTGCAAAGCTGAAGACCTTTCGCGCCCGTTCTTCACCTGCAACAACACGAACTAGGCCACAGCCTACACCTGCACACTAAGCCAAGAGTCAGTCCAACACCCGTTGTCAATCACTCATCACTGAGGAGCGGTCATCCATCGACCACTAGGACGCTCCTGGTCCTCAGACACTTTGACCGTGAACGAGCTGTTCTCGAAGCTCAAGTCGACTGAGGTGGATCGGGGCATGACAGTCAAGATTGAGGGCCCGGCTAACTCTCATAGTCTCGCACTCGTCGGTGGCTCGAAAGGAAAGTCTAACGCTAACCCATCCACCAGGATGTTTTCCTTGTCTTCTTTGATGTCGTTACTAGATGAGGAGTTCAATGTGCTTGGCGAGGATGAGCTGGCGTTGCTGACCAGGCAGTTTGAGAGGATGCACGAGAACCGGGTGAACTCGAGGAGGAACACGAGGACATGCTTCCAGTGCGACAAGCCGAGACACTTTGTCGCCGACTGCCCCGAGAAGGTCGAGAACAGGGACAACTACAAGCACAAGTCGAAGACGGATGGCAAGTACAGGTCAAGGCGCGACCACAAGAGCAAGCACAAGGACGAGCGACGATCGAAGAAGAAGGAGAGCCGAGGCAAGGCCCGAGCGATGGTTGGAGCGAGCGACGTCGACTCCAGTTCTGCGTACTCCACCTCAAGCTCGAGTAGCAGTGAAGATGAAGGTGATCGGCGCAAGGGCAGGAAGTCGTCCAAGAACCTGAGCGGGCTGTGCTACTTCGCAAGAGACAGATTATGCACCATGGCTCTTAGCTCCGGCAGCAAGAAGAGCAGCCAGAGCGACTCGGATTCCGACTCCGATGATGAGGTGCGTGATGAACTCCCCTTCTTGCATCAAGAGAATGAACGGCTTGGCTTGTTGCTTGTTAATCGTGATAACATGCTTAGAGAGGCTAAGAAGATGAGGAAAGAGCTTAGGGCTTCACTTGAGAATGCTAGGACTAGAGTGGCTGAGTTAGAAACATAGAACTTGGATGCTAAACTTGAAATTTACTCGCTTATGGCTTCACCTATTGTTTTTGATGAAGTTGAATGTGCAGATTGTCCTATTTTCCTAGCTTATTTTGCTATGTTTAAGGAAAAGCATGCCTCCAAGTGTGTGGAACTAGATGTGCTTAGGGTTGAAGTAGCTAAGCTTAAGTCTAGACCTGCTTTGCTAGATGCTTGCACTTCTTGCTCTGTTTTGCGTGGAAAAATTGATGAGATGCATGCTTACACTGTTTCGCTTGAGGCTATTTCTTGCTCTACCTGTGAATTGCATGCTTTGAAGAATCTGGAACTTGCACATTATATTGATCGTTTGCAGGATGAGAATGATGAGTTGAGAAAAATGATGCGTTGGTTATCGGGGCATGAACCCCAGCTCAGAATGATGATGGAGACCTATAAGCGCCAAGATGGGCATGGGTTTGGGTCGGAGAAGATTGGGGAGTCTAGTGGTGAGGGAGAAGAAAAGATTGGTGATATCGTTGCTCCACCAAAAACCCACCACAAGAATGCCTATGTCCCTAAACCCAACCCACTATTAAACAAACTTGACACAATCCAGATCCACCCATATTCCCTCACTCCACAAATGATTTCCAAAAGCCCGTAAAATTCGTAAGCACTTTGGGGAAAGTGTTCTTTGGGAAAGAGAGTGAGAAGCCTAGTGAGGAGAAACCGGTTGAGAAACCGAGTGGAGAGAAACCAAGTGAGCAGCCCCATTCCAAGCCTAAGCATAAGCCCATAAAGTTTCATTGTGGCTATTGTGGGAAAGATGGTCACAAGGATGAGTTTTGCTTCAAAAGGAAGCGAGAGGAGAGAATGGCAAAGGAGTGGGCTAACAAGGATAGGTACAACCCTTCCCATGGTATACCTAAGCCTTGTATGCCACTGCCCAGGGGTAAGGCTGTTGTGAGAAGTGTTCCGGCATGGGGAGATGCGAGTTCCTGCAGCCGAGGAGGTTTTCTGGAGAAGGCGGTCGACCGGCCGGTGCCAGCGATCGGGGACCGGCCTTGCCTAGAGGGGGCGGTTAGACCAGCCTGGCTAGGCGGTCAAACCGCCCCCAGAGTTCTGGGAGGAGTGGTTTTCGAGGTGGTGAGTCGAGTGGTTTCAGTTCTAGAGGTCATGGTTCTGGTGGTTCGCATGGTGAGTGTTGACGGATAAAAGACATATCCACCTACGATCCGCAAGCGTACAGACCTACACCCTTTTCACCACGGGATTCCCAAGGTTCTTGTCAATCCGCGGAGCAAGGGGATTACAAGTGTTTGATCTACTTCTACTCACTAGCTACTCCAACCCTATCTAATGTTAAACTAGAAAACGACTACACTACACTAGAGAGAACGACTAAGCTATCAAGATAGGAGACACTTGCCCATGGGTCTACGATACTTGAACATGCAACCGCTTTAAACACGAAAACCAATCTAATCTATCGGGGGTTGTGACCACGGTTTCGCCCTTTCCCTCCCCCCGTACTGTCACTACGCGGAGGTATTCGTGACTAGACCTATGATGGACATGGCGTATTGAATTTATCCAAAAGAGCATTGGGATCCATACTTCCTTTATGGCAGGGTAGCTAACCTTAAGCATCTAAGCATATTTAACAAAAGATGATAGATAGATATTCCAATAAAGTACGATTACATCTTCAAGTCCGATTAAAACCCATGGACGAATAATGAGATTACCCCATCAAGGTGCTAGACATGGCACCGTTGATCATGGTAACTCTTCCGACGGTGTCTTCCTTCTTCTTCACTTGTGGGTGCTTCCTTCAAGATGGTCGATCTTCCTCCGAAGATCACCCTCCTCTCTCTCTAGCTTGTGGATGGCCTCTCGGTGCGAATGGCGGCGCCACCAGGGACTTAGGATTGAAGATCCTTCGGGTGCAAGGAAAGGGGGGCCGAACCGACGTCGGGAGTGGGCCAGGCCGACCGGCTTGGGCCGAGCCCATCCCGGCCCGGCTCGGTCGCCCCTTCACGCCCGTGGGTCCTTAGGTGATTATGCACTTTGCCCCTTCCATTTGCATGATTTTGACAATGTCATCCTCACGTCCAAGATGGAGGTTCTCCGTGCATTAAGTTCGGTCTTTTACGCTTCAATCCCCGGGGGTGTTCCTTCGTAGAACTTCGGTCCTCGCCACCATTGGAAGTGATTTCATCAAGCTCATGAACACGAACAAGACTCTGTAAATGCTCCTTTGAACTTGTTGCGAATCTGTCCTTTATGTCCATGTTTTCCTACATAAACACAACACTTCCAAATGCATGCACAAAGATGAACTTGTTATATGATTAGTGTTCCTAGTGGCGGGTTAGTTCCATAAACAAATCCAAACCAAAGTGTAATGAACATGTTTGGTGTACCAAAATACACCGTCAACATCTCCCCCATGCTTAGATCTTGCTCGTCCTCGAGCAAGTACTCGTAAAAGAACTTCGTCCAAGGTGTTGTAATCATGTTCCGCTAAATTCTTCTTCACAAGTTAGTCAATCTTTTATCTTTAATACATAAACATGAAGTAATGGTCATCATACATAAACATGGGTGTTTAGAATCTTTACCACATCAAGTTTTACCCCACAACTCAAACTCTTCACTCGAGGCCTTCAATCTCAGCCATGCTTACTTCTTTGCTTCTATTGGAGGGTTTTTATGATTTTCAAAAACAAAATTCCTGCAACAAGTGTTAGACAAAAACCTTTCTCCATGCTCTCTCATGTCGCTTATATAAAGTGTCTATCCTAAACAAGTTTTATAATACTCTCACCTCCCATAAGTCTCTCATATAACATGTAAAGTGGAGCTATAGGTATGGCTCGCACAATCAACACAAGTATTGTCAAACTAAGAACTTCCTCTAATGGTTGTTTACCTTTCAAAGCCAATGATCATGAGAATTAATCCATATGTGGGGATCTCAAGGATGAGAAGATTTAGAATGGTGGACATGTGCAAGGGCAAAAGAAAATATGACTACGAGGCACCGATGACGTCCTCGTTGTCGGATTGCACATGGTTGGAAAAACAGTGAAAGTTTCATCTTTCAACAACGTGACATCCTTCCTTGCACTTTTATTTTTTCTTTCACTTGATTCATCCCTCTCATATTTTCCTTGCCACTCCTCTTCTATTTTCTTCTTTTTCAATCACTCTTTCATTCTCTCATACACATATATTTATTATTTTTTTCTTTCTTTCTTTTCCATACACATACTTTTCTCTTTATTTTTTGCCCTCTCTTGGCATCTTTTGTCTCTTTTCAAAGCTCTCAACTCCTCTCTTTCTTGCATCCCACAATTTGAATTTTAAAGAAAAACCATGCTAGAGACAAGACGAAACTTTGAAAGTAGGTTGTGTTCAACGAATGTGATGTACAAAAGAGATGTATAGGGTTGGGTATGGAATTCGGCGATGTACGGGACCTCCGATATGAAAGTCACATTACCGAATGCATGACGAGGCTAGCAACAAAAGATAAGGACAAGGACATGATCATTGCTTGAAATTTAAACTCCCAAGAGAGAAGGGTCCTAGCCCAACTCATCGCGCTAATCGCACTTATGGTGGAGCAAAAAATAAGTTTGGCTTTGTATAGGATTTACTCTCAACTTGGAAAAAGAGGTTTTGCTAACCTTTATCACAAGGGTTATTAGATAATTTTTAGAATTGAATTTCTCCAACTTTTAGCATCGAACATAGCACAACTAAAATGTAAAGCTCGAGATCGAAGGACGGTATGGGTACTTTTAGTAGTAGCAATTCCACTAAGCACCACGGTAAACGTTTTTCAAACCACACACTTATGTTCATATATCAAAAACTAAAGACAAACAAACAAGTAAATCAAGATAAGAATCACACAAGACACAAAATTTAAAGGACTCTTTTTATTTGATTTTCTTTGATGCAACACTAAATTAAGACACTTCAAACTTGCAAAAATTTAAAAAAACACTCAAAAACTAAAGACACTTAAACACTAAAACTCTCTCGAAAATTAAACTCTCTCGAAGACTAATCCGAACCAATCTAAACTTGAAACTAAAGGCTAGCTAGCTAGCTCTCCCCCACGCTAAAATCATATGGCGTCCTCGTCGTATCTTACAAAACTCCTAAGGGGGAAACTAAACCTAGTGATACTTTCCGCAACTATTGCACCACTTGCCCTTCATGTTCCCCACCATGCCGAATAACTTGCGCACGTTGCGATTCAGGAACTTGTAGTCGTCTTCGACCACACGTTCCAAATCCTCCATACGCTGCCTCATTGCCTCCATGGTCTGGAAACATTCGTCAACCGATGCGTAGAGCTCCGAGATGGAGTGACAGCAAGTCGCACAACACATCGGATGCACCCCGAAAGGGTCGTCATCGCCTGGGTCTCCACCGTCGTCGCCATCATCATTGTCGTTGCCGCCGTCGTCGTTGCCGCCGCCGTTGGGGCCTTCGGGAGTCTTCTTCTTGGGCACCTCTTCCCAAATGTACAAATCATTATCATCTCTTCCGGAGGCCACCCATGAGCTCGGGCTACGATTGTCGGAGTAGTCTCTATCCCCATAGTCCTTAGGCTCGGGCGACACCTCCTTGTAATCCTTCCGCTTCATGCCACGGATGCGCGCCGACCTTTGAACGGGAGTAGGGATGTTCTCCTCTTTGGCGGTGTTGCGAGATGCGATAGCTCCGATCGGAACACGCCCTCCACAATGGATGCGGGCGGTCCTCTTGATCTCCACTGATGGAAGCTAGGGTTCCCGATCTTCCGAAAGGTTCCGATGTACGACGATTTGGTGAAGTCGCGACACAAATCGATCCGGTTCCCGAACAACGCGTTCAAAACCCCGCAATCGCAGCACCACGTCTCCTCAGGTTATCGCACGGCGTTGCACGGCCGACCTCGCCAAGAAGGCTAATCCTTGCCTGCGAATCGAAGAACACAAGGAAAAACAAGGAAAAATGCAACACAATTGCAGATGTATGATTAAACTCACGAGTTGGGGTGTCACAAACCGAAGCGATGGCGAAACTGTTCTTCACAGATAAATCTAAGCAAAACCTGAAACCCTAATGATGGCGGCGGCTGCTGTAATATAGAGTCTAGGGTCGTGGTCAACCCCTGGACGCGCCCCCTAATGGGCTCAACGACGATACACGGCCCAAAGGCCAAAAGACGGTGACGCAGCACCGGGACAGAATCTGGACGCCACCTTGTTCGGACGATTCCCGACGATTCCGAACAAATTTGGGCCTCAAACCAGTTGGATTGGAAGCTCCATGAAATTAACTTTCCAACCATATGTAGAACGTCGAAAACGGACTCCGTTTGTGGCCTGGGCGTCCGTTTTACCAAAGACAGCTCCTGGACCCCGAGTTGGACTCGAACTTGAGTTGTAGTGGGCCTCCATGTGACTTGGTCTTCCCTTGTTGGCCCTCCACGCCTCCAAGCCTTCCTCCATGTATTTCTTGGTCTTCTCCTTGGTTCCTAATCACATTATAAACAATAGGTAGTAAATCATTCTTAAAATTATTAATAGGAACACTTAGGAACGAGCTCACCTCTAGGTTTAATTGTCGCGCATGAGCTCTTGTAATTGGACCTTGAATAGGTTGAATGTCCAGCGGAGAAGCCTCGTGCATATCCATAGAATTGATGTCCTCATCATCCTCCCCTTCTTGAATTGAAGTCGTCCTCGACTCAAGCGCATCTTCTTCTCCCAAGTAAGGCCTCAAATCTGAAATGTTAAAGGTGGGACTAACCCCAAACTCGGGAGGCAACTAAAGCTTGTATGCATTATCATTTATTTTCTCAATAATTTTGAAAGGACCATCAGCTCTAGGCATTAACTTGGACTTCCTCAAATCTGGAAAACGTTCTTTTCTCAAGTGCAACCATACTAGATCACCCGGTTCAAGTTTCATTTCTTTTCTACCTTTGCTACCAGCAACTCTATATTTTTCAGTCATCTTCTCAATGTTGTGCTTAGTTGTTTCATGCATTTTCAATATAAATTCAGCACGTTGTTTAGCATCATTATGAATTCTCTCATTAGTAGGCAAAGGTAGGATATCAATAGGAGTACAGGGGTTAAAACCATACACTACCTGAAAAGGACTTACCTTTGTGGTAGAATGTGTTGCCCGTTTGTATGCAAACTCCACGTGAGGCAAACACTCTTCCCACATCTTCAAATTCTTCTTCAAGACAGCCCTCAACATGGTGCCCAAAGTACGGTTCACCACCTCCGTTTGTCCATCAGTTTGCGGATGACAAGTGGTAGAAAATAACAATTTTGTTCCCAACTTGTTCCACAAAGTACACCAAAAGTGACTCAAAAATTTCGCATCCCGATCTGAAACAATAGTAGAAGGCATACCATGCAAGTGTACAATCTCTTTGAAAAAGAGGTCAGCAATATGAATAGCTGAGGACCATGTGTGGTTCGAGGACCGGTGGATGGTCGCTTCCTTGTGTGATGAGTGATTGACAACATTGTGTGAACTGATTCTTGGCTAAGTATTGCAGGTGCAGGTTGCGGCTTGACTGGTGTTGGTGCAGGTGAAGAACAAGCGTGAAAGGTCCTCGCCGGTGAGGCCTCCAGGTGTGGAGAAGACAAGTAGGCTTCGTTCGAGGGACCCGGTGGCCAGCGGGGTCAAGTGCGGGCCGCATGGTGGCATGAACAACAAGATGAAGTCGTGGACGGTTTCTTGGTTGAGCCTCAAAACCAAGATCGAGCCGGGACTAAGTGGGAGCCGAGTCATGAGTGGAGATTGGCGGAGGCTACACCGAGTTCGCGGGGTTTCCAATGGTTCACCAGAAAACCACTGGGTTCCTTGGTTGATCCACAAAGCCAAGACCGAAGAACCGAAGACGGTGCTGCAGCAGCGCCAGACCGGTCTGACCGGTGGGCCTGACCGGTCTGACCGGTGGGGACCGGTCCGCCGGTGAGGAGCACCGTCCGACCGGTGTGCGATGACGCAACCGAGACTTCGAAGCGGAGGACACGCGTCGGGATCGCATGGCTTGCGTCGAGGCTACGCAGGTGCGGCCGCCGGCATCCGTCCGATGGTGAAGACATGAAGACTTCCAAATCCGCCCCTGAGGGGCTTGTATCCCTAGTTGTTAGGGAAGGGTATTTTAGACTTTCGGTTGCCTCCATATAACCCAAGAGGTGAGAGGATGGCAGCCAACTCTTGGAACCCTAGCTCATTTGTTTTCCTATTTTCCTTCCTATTTTCCTTAGGTTTTCCATAGGACTAGCAAGAGAGCTTCATGGAGAGATCTTGTTGAGAGGGATGGATGATCAGGCGGCTTGGTAGACCTTGTATGAACCTTTGTTTCATGTATAGATGATTCAGCGTGGTTCCTCAAGGTTTGGATGTGTTTTCCCCGGTTGTTCTTGGTGGTGATTTTCGGAGCCTTCTCTTGGTGATCTCTTTGGGTTGTTTTCGGGACCTTTCTCTTGGGGATCTGATGGTGGAAATTTGTGTGAACCTTTCGTGGTTCTTTGGGCTGTGATTCCCCTCCCAAATCCGTGAGTAAAGGTGCTCGATTTTGGGGTTTCTTGAGTTCTTGGGTTGAAAGTGCTCTTGGCGGGATTTCCTTGATTCCTCCTTTTTTGGACGAGTTTTGGTGGGATTAAACTTGGCTATGGACTCCTCATGAGGTGTTCCTAATATCCCCAAAGTCTTGTTCAACTCCGTGGAGCGATTCGGGAGATCGAGGTTTGGATTTGGGGGAGTTGACCCGCGGGTGCTGTTCATCCTGAGTTGCCCAGGCTACACCGGTCTGACCGGTGCTCTTGACCGGTCTGACCGGTGCAACCCTCGGTGGGATTTTGCTCGGGTGAACCTCTTGGTGTGTTCGTTGTTGTCCCATGTTGCTGATGTTTCGAGTTTGGGTCAGTTTGGTGCTTGGTTGGCCTGTTTGGTGCCTTGGGGGCTTTCAGGCTTTGATCGGTCTGACTGGTGTGTCTCACCGGTCTGACCGGTGTAGAGCCACTTAGTGAAAGTTGCTCAGTTTCACCAGCAGGGACTGGTCTGACCGGTGGTGCTCACCGGTCTGACCGGTGTGGGTCTGAAGACTCGAGGTTTGGTGTTCCGCTGTGTTCTGGGGTCAGAAGGGTGTGTGTGTTGGTTCCTAGGTCCAGTGGCACTCCAGTGGCTACGTGGGCTTGGCCAACTTGGGTAGTGAGTCGGAGATGTGTGTTGGAAGCCGTGCTCATCTTGTAAGAGTTTCCATCTCCTTCGAGAAGAATTTTTATCGGCTCCCATTCACTCCCCCCTCTCTGGTTTGCCGTATCGGTCCTTCAAGTGGTATCAGAGCCGGTTCGGGTCTTTATTGACTCTAACCAATCTAAGATCCAAGGATGGCGTACCGTGAACGGGGGTTCGGGTCCTCCACACTTCGATGGCAAGAACTACCAGATGTGGAGCAAGCGGATGGGTGCTTTTCTCCGCGGAAAGGGTCAGATCCTTTGGGATGTCACGGTGGACACAGGTTATGTCCAGCCGATGGACTTCCTCGCTCCAGGATCGAGGGACAGCTTTGACGCCAACAATAAGGCGGTCGACTACTTGTTTCGTGCTTTGTATCAGCCTGAGTTCGATCGGGTGCACACCGAGCACTTGGCTTGTAGGATTTGGGTGGTGCTGAAGGAGGCTCATGTTGGGAATGCCCAGGTTCAGGCACGGATGTATGCGACTTACCGGAGAGAGTACGAGAACTTCACTCATCTCCCCGATGGGTCCATCGATGCCTTGTTTCAGAGGTTCACGGTGGTTGTGAACAACATGAGGGCCAATGTGGATGTGCTCCCGTACGATGATCATGATAGAGCGGTCAAGCTCTTACACTCTTTGGATCGTACGATTTGGGGCGGAAAGTTCGAGGCCATTGTGGAGTCGGAGAAGTATGACACTCTGATAGTGAACGAGCTGTTCTATAAACTCAAGTCGGCTGAGGTCGATAGGGGCATGACTGCCAAGCTCGAGGGACCGACTGATTCCCATAGTCTTGCCCTCGTTGGTGGTTCGATAGGAAAGGCTAACACTAACCCATTCACTAGGATGTTCTCTTTGTCCTCTATGATGTCTATGCCAGATGAGGAGTTTGACGTGCTTGGAGAGGACGAGCTGGCGTTCCTGACGAGGCGGTTCGAGAGGCTGCACGAGAACCGAGTGAACATGAGGAGGAACACGAGGACATGCTTCAAGTGCGGCAAGGCTGGACACTACTTTGCCGAGTGTCCAAAGGTGAACAACCACGACAAGCACAAGTTCAAGGACAAGAGGAAGAAGTCCAAGAAGAAGGATCATGGACATGGGAAGAAGACACGGTCTCGATAGAAGATGAAAAGATCAAGCGACATCGAGTCTGATTCCGAGGACACGTCTTCAAGCTCGAGTGATGAAGACGAAGAGGATGAGAAGAAGAGGAAGAAGAAGAAGAACCTTGGCAAGTATCTCAACGGCCTTTGTGTGACAGGCTTAAGCCTCAAGGACGACTTCTGCGGCATGGCTCGCAGTTCGAGCAGCAAGAGAAGCCAGAAGGACGCCTCGGACTTGGATTCCGAGGATGAGGTATGTGATGAGCTCTCTTCTTTGCGCAAGGAGAATGAGGAGTTGGTTAACTTGCTCGATAATCACGATCACATGCTTAGAGAGGCTAAGAAGCTTAGGAAGGAGCTTAGATCTTTGCTCGAGGATGCTAGGACTAGAGTGGCTAAGCTAGAAACACATGTTCTTGATAGCAAGCTTGAAATTTATTCTCTTAAGGCTAGCCCTATTGTTTCTGATGAGAATGATTGTGCTGATTGCTCTGCTTTCCTGGTTGACTTGACTGATCTTAGGGAGAAGTATGCCTCCAAGTGTGAGGAACTAGATGTGCTTAGGGTTGAGTTGGCTGAGCTACAATCTAGACCCACTTTGCTTGGTGCTTGCACTTCTTGCCCTAGTTTGCATGAGAAAATTTCTGAGCTCCGTTCTCGCATTGTTTCGCTTGAGGCTGATTTGAAAGTGCCTATTCCTACTTCTTGCTCTACATGTGAGTTGCATGCTATGAAGAATTTGGATCTTGCAAAATGTGTTGGTCGCTTGCAAGATGAGAATGATAAGTTGCGTGAAGCGCTGAGTTGGTTGTCGTGTCAAGAACCTCAGCTTGGTATGATGATTGCTAGCTGTAAGCGCTTTGACGGTTGGGCTTTGGGATTGGATAAGGTTGGTGAGGGTAGTGGTGAGAGAGAAAGGAAATTTGGGAATGTTTCAGTTCCACCACAACCCACACCCAAAGACAAGTTTACCTCCAAGCCAAACCAACCAAGAGAAAAACCGAGTGAGAAGGCAAGTGAAACGCCTAGTGAGAAACCAAGTGAGAAGCCTTCTGAAGAGCCTTATCCCAAGCCTAAGCCCAGATCAATCCGTTTCCATTGTGAGTTTTGTGGAAAGGATGGTCACAAGAGAGTGTTTTGCTTCAAGAGGAAGCGTGAGGAGAGAATGGCGAAGGAGTGGGCTAACAAGGACAAGTGCCACCCTTCCGATGCTGTACTTGAGCCTCGTGTGCAGTTGCTCAGGGCCAAGGCCAGTGTGAGGTCAGTTCGGGCTTGGGGAGAGCGGAAGGCTGTTGGAGGTGCTACTGTCCAGGTCACACCAGTCAGACGGTGTGGAGCACCGGTCAGACCGGTGCAGGCCTGGACAGGCAGCGTTTTGGGTTTCGTGCTCGTACAGGTGTGAGGTTTGGTTCTGGAGTTCGTGGTTCTGGTGGTTGGGCTGGAGAGTTTGCAGGAGGTCAGTTTGCTAGGCATTCTTCTCCTCGTGCTCAATACGGGGATGGGAGGATCCGTAGTTTTGAGAAGGAGAGGAGGGACAGTCCACGTGTCTTCTTTCGTGGTTTTGGTCCTCCTTCAGGTAGAAAGGTTTGGTTACCTCATGGTGGTTACCGTGGTGGTGTTCGTGGAGGTAGATTTGGTACGAAAGATGGTTTGGTTTGTGCTAACCCCACTTTCGAGCAAATGGCTAGGCACTGGTTTTACACATTTGGAACTAACCCCAGTGTTGAGTCGTTTGCTCGCTCTCGCTCTTGGTTTTGAGTTGCAGGTGGATGGCCCGGAGAACATTTGGTTGATATCGGGGGTGGTTCTTCGGCTTCATATCCCGGTGGTGACATGTAGGTGCATCACTTTCGGGGATGGTGGACAAGGATGAGTGAATTCTGAAGAAATGATAAAGGTAAGTGATTTTGTGACCTTCAAGTGTGTGGCCTTGGTCAAGCCACTTGGTTCTTATAGCTCTTTGCCCTATCTCATGTGTGTACGGTGAGCTTTGAATGCCCTTTGGCCCTAGTGCATGTGTTTAGGGGGAGCTTGTGAGTTTTGTGCTCCTTTGTTCTTTTGCCGGTGGTGTCGAGCCCTTTTTGCCTCTCCTCGAGGAGCCGGTGGTTTGTGAGTTTTGTGTGGGAGCTCCATTGTAGCATATGTATAGCTTTCCTTTGTGCATTTCTTGCATTTGGCATGGCATATGTAACATGATGTATAGGCATCCTTGTATCTTAGATTGCATGCATTTTGTATCATATGCATTGGATAGGAAAAGCTTCTCCTATAAACATTGTTCACCATGGAATGCTATTTATGTCTTTGTGAGCTTGTTCGGTATGCTATGGTTAGTTTGACTTAGCTCTTGATGATCTTGATGAATAATCCATGGTTGATAGCTATGTTTTTAAAAATGTCACATGTATGCTCTCTCATGTGTAAATGCCTTTATATGATCTTGACATGTTTTAGTGGCTTTGCTATGCTTACTTTGTGGTTGGATAGCTAGTTGTTTGATCATATGGGGCCAAAGGCTCATTTGCCATCATGAATGTTTAGCCCTCTTGCTTTATCTTATGGAGGGGCATAAGTTCCTTTTTGTCGCAAAGACATTTCATGTACCAATGATAAATCTGAAAATGAAACGTAAAATGCTTGGAAAATGTGCTCCCATGTCATATGTGCTGAAATTAATTTGCTTTGGGTGCTAAACCGTTGCATGATGCCTACCAATGAGAAGTCTCATACATAGAAGTAGGCACATGGCTCGGTGGCTTTGACATGACATGAGGTGCTTGTGGGTGTTTGTGATGGTCTTGTGATTAGAATGACTGTCCTAGCATGAAGTTTGTGTGGCTTTGCCATTTTGATATGCTTTGATCATGTTTAGGACTTTGCTCATGAGAGGCAAGTTTTTCGCAAAATTGCCAAAATCCATCTTAGCTTCGTCCAATGGTTGTGAAACTTGGTGATCATGTAGTTGAGATCGATACGAAGCTGTAGAGTATCTAACCTGCTCGTTTGGACATGTGTAGCATTCTTTGTTGAATTTCGTCTATTTGAGAAGCTCTAGGTTGAATTTTTTGCATTTTTGGCTTGATTCATGCATTGCCAACAAGGGGGAGAAGTTTGAGCTTGAAATGGCTTGCTAGACGCATTTAGATGGTTTTCAGGTGGTTTCGAGCCATTTCTGGGCTCTGTTGTGCACCGGTCTGACCGGTCAAGGTCACCGGTCTGACCGGTGTGAGTGCTGGTCCTGTGCACATGTTGCACACCTGTCTGACTAGTGGTGTTGACCGGTCTGATCGGTCAGGGCTGAGTTGTTGCAGTTGCTCTGTTTCAAGTGGTGTCTTGCATGTTTTCGTCCAGAGGGAGGTGCATTGGTTTAGGGGGAGCTTGCATGTGTGCAGGGGGAGCTCTTTGTGGTTTTTCGAGCTTTGCTTTGGTGGTTTGCGCTCTTTGCTTGAGCTTTGTTTTGTCTCGGATGTGTCGAGCCGTTGCCCTTGCCTAAGGGGTCCGAGACTTGTCTTCTTCAAGTGATCTTGCTCTTTGCCTTTGTTTGGCTTTCGATCACTTGTTGGAGTTTCTTTTTGTTCGTTTTCTTTTCTTTTTCTTTTCTCTCTTATTACTTTCGTGTGGGTGTTGTCAATGCACTCATCAAGGGGGAGATTGAGGACCATGTGTGGTTCGAGGACCGGTAGATGGTCGCTTCCTTGTGTGATGAGTGATTGACAACGTTGTGTGGACTGATTCTTGGCTAAGTATTGCAGGTGCAGGTTGCGGCTTGACTGGTGTTGGTGCAGGTGAAGAACAAGCGCGAAAGGTCCTCGCCGGTGAGGCCTCCAGGTGTGGAGAAGACAAGTAGGCTTCGTTCGAGGGACCCGATGGCCAGCGGGGTCAAGTGCGGGCCGCATGGTGGCATGAACGGCGCGGCCATAGAACTTCTTGAGCATATCGCACTGCTCAAGGGTGTGGTTCACTGGGGTCTTGTGGTAAGGACATGGCTTTTTTAGCATGTCATCAAACACCCCCGGGCCTCGAGGGGCCGGTCGAGGGCCCCGTCGAGCCGGGTCAACAGCAAGGGCCTCGACATTACCGCCGTTGCGCCCCGCGCGCGCGCGCGCGCGCGCGGCTTCTTTCCCTTCTTGCCCTGCTTGTCGTTGCGGTGGGGCTCCTTGGACTTGCTGCCCTCCGCGGGCGCGTCCTCCGAGCGCTTGCCCTTCTTGCCGTCAAAGATCGCCCCCACGGCCTCTTCTCCGCAGGCGAAGCTGGTGGCGATGTCGAACAACTCGTTGGAGTCCGGGCAGCGGGCTGCGTCCCGCTCCCGCACGAGGTCCCGCATGTGGTGCCCTCGAGGAAGGCGTGCACGATCTCGGACCGCGCCACGCCGGGGAGCTCCGTGCGCCGCTTGGAGAAGCGCCGTATGAAGTCCCGCAGCCGACTCGCCGGCTTCTCGCGTGCAGGAGCGCGAGTCCCATGAATTTTCCGGGCGCACGTACGTGCCCCGGAAGTTGCCCACGAACGTGCGGACCGCATCATCCCGGGGTTGTGGATTTGGTCGGCGGGCAAGTGCTCGAGCCATGTCCCGGCCGCGTCGCCGAGGTGCAGAGGGGCAAGTTGCGGATGATGACCTCGTCGCCGGTGGCCCCGCCCACCGGCAAGCCAAGCGGTAGTCGCTGAGCCACACGCGGGGGTCCGTCTCCCCGTTGTACTTGACGATGGTCGAGGGTTGGCGGAAGCGTTGGGGGAACGCCGCCGCGCGGATCTCTCCCGGCCGAACACACGGGTCCCTCGGGGGCCCGGCGTCGGGGAGCGGTCCTCGCCACCTGCCGTAGCGTCCACCCCGCCGAGGGTGGTAGCCCACCGCCGCTCGCGCGTCCGCCCCCGCTCGTGCGCCCGGCGTTGATGACGTTGCGGGCGTCGCCATCCGCCGCCCGTGTGCGTCAAGGAGCCGCTCCTTGGCCGGCGTGCGTCCTTGGTCGGCGGGTCGCCCCGCCGGTCCTCCTGCGTGGACCGAGGGTTCGCCTCCCGGTGCAGCTCCGTCGTCCCGCGCATCCCCCTGTTGGCGGATGCGTGAGGCCGAGCTCTCGGCCTGCTGGACGGCTGCTTGTTCGATGAGAGTCTGCACCTCGCGGTGCAGGTCTCGCGCCTCAGGGGTCGAGGGTGCCGCATGGCCCGCGCGCGGCCGCGGCGGCGATGAGCTTTTGGCTCGCCCGCGGGGGTGCATCCGCGTTGTCAATGTTGGGGTCGGTGTTGATGCGGTCACGGACCCGTCGGCCCGCGCTCCCGCGCGCGCTCGCCGCGCGCGGAGGCTTCCCCCCGCCATTGAGGCACCCGAGCGCCCGCACGTCCGCATTCCTCCGCCGCTTGGCCTCGAGCTTGCGGGCTTGGGCCACCGCGAGTCGGCGTCGGCCTCAGCAGGTGCGGTGGGCCCCGCGGCCAGGAGCGTGGCGATCCCTGGGGCAGGCGTGACCTCTCCGTCTCCAGCGCCCACCGCACCGGCGGCATTGGCTGGGTCGTTGGTGATGACGGCGTAGCACTCCCGCGCGGGATCGTAACTCCCGGTGTTGGAGTCGTCGGAGCAGCCGAACCTGTAGTCCGTAGCATCGAGGAAACGCCGGAACATGACTGGGTCCGGCACACCGGAGAAGTCCCACTCCGCGTACCCGTGGCGGTTGGCGGGCGGCAACGCGTCGAGGGAACCCAGGGACGACTCGTCACCCGCTGAGGCGCCGGGATCCCTGGCGACGAAGACGTGGCGGCCGGCGGAACCCTCGCGCATCGTGGTGTTGACGTTGGCGTTGTAGGCCGACGTGGCGCCACGCAGCCCCAATGGGGATGCGCGGTCCGCAGACCGTGCGCCGTCCCGTCGGGGATGGTGGCCGTCGTGACGGCGGGCGCACCGCGCCGAGAGGCGGCGCGCCGCCCGCCGCCGCCGGACCACGCCCTCGGCGCGAACGCCGCCCGAGTGGCGGCGGCGTCGTGGCGTCGACGGCCCGCGGCATCCGTGCCGGCGCGGCGCCCGCGCCGTGGTGGTGCGCGCAGCGGGGACCGGTGCGGACCCGGCTTGGCACCGCGCGCGGAGCTCCTCACGGTTGGTGAGGCGCATGAGGTAGCCGTTCCCCGTGGCCCGAAAGTTCGGTGTCCCCGAACCGGATTTCGAACCCGGCGGGGGAGGGGGGTCCGAGCCGCCCATGCAAGAGCGTGTACCACGGTACTCGGTGCGGATCACCATGGAGGGAGTTGGTGGAATGACCTTAGGCGCTCGCATTGCTCCACGGTGGGCGCCAACCGTCGGTGCGGAATATGGTCCCGACACTAACCCGAGAAAGCGCCGAGGTCTATCCCTCAATGGTCGATGCTAAGCAATAAGAGACACGGGATTTATCCCGGTTCCGCCGAGGGGGCCGTACGTCCACAGCGGTGGTGTGCTCAAGGCACTATATTGCTCGAAGCACCGGGGTGCTCGTAGTGGGGCTGCTACAAGCAAGGCGGGAGAGGAAGGCTGGCTTCCAAGTCCCTGGCGTAGTGTCTGGAGGTGTTGTCGGAGGATTGGAGAGCAAGCGCGTGGCGCAGCTCGTCTCCTGTTGTGTCGAGTCTGTCTCGTGTGCTTGTTCTCCTCTGTCCTCCCCCCGCGGCAGGGGGGTTCGCCCTCCTTTTATAGATCAAGGAGGAGGCGAATCACATGCGCGCCGCGCTATCTAGCTACGTGAGGAAGCACGACGTGCTATGCTGTAGAGTGGGCAGCCGTCCGGACGATCCTTGCAGCGATCTGGCCATCATGGCCTATCTTGTACCCGAACAGTGGCGGTTCGAGGGTAGAAGGGCGGCGGATGGTGGGGATGTCTTCTGATAGGCTCGAGGGAGCTGCTGACGTTGGCCCGTACGGAGTACAGGAGCAGGTAAGGCGGCGTCCCGTTCCAACGCATTTCACAATGCTGGAGTTGTTGCTACAGCGCCTGGCGTGCGCCTGCACGCGCGGGGACGGCGGCCATGTCGTTACGGCCGGGGGATGGCGTTCCACCGGCCTAGCGCCTCCACCTAACCCTGTAGGGTCACAAGAAAGCAAATCGAGGGTGCAACCGGTCCCCCTTCGAGGGCTCGGCGCGTTAGCCGCATCGGGAGCAGCGCACGGCGTCGCGGACCGACGCCGGCCGCGCGCACGTCCCTCCCCACAATGATGGGGATGGGCTCCTTCCCCGGGGAGTTGGTGCGGCGGCACCGGGCGCGAGCCCCGGCGCGTGATGGCGCCGTCCCGCCGGTGTCGGGGCGTTAAATGCCCGTGTACGGGGGCGAGCGTACGCGTGCGGGGCACCCTCGAGCGAGGCGGACCCCGGTCGAGGGCGGGGCGGACCCTCGAGCGAGGCGGAGCCTGCTCGAGGGGGAGCGGGCCCTCGAGCGGGGAGGAGCCCGCTCGAGGGAAGCGCACCCCCTCGAACGGGACAGAGCCCGTCCAAGGGAGGCGCGTACCCTCGAGCGAGGCGAAGCCTGCTCGAGGGGATCTTCAAGAGGGCCACCTTGGTGGGTCGTTGAGGTCCCTGCGGTGTGGGCCGTATCCTGCATGGTTAGGCAAAGTGTGTTTGGCTTTGTTGCGGGTTTTAAGTGGGGATTTCCTGGTTGTTAAAGGGGACCCCTAGGGCTGTCCCCGACAGCTACGACAGCGACGAGGACCGTTCCCCGACGCCGGAACCCCCGGGAACCCGTGTGTTCAGCCGGGAGATCCGCGCGGCGGCTTTCTCTCAACGCTTCCGCCAACCCTCGACCATCGTCAAGTACAACGGGGAGACGGATCCCCGCGTGTGGCTCAACGACTACCGCCTGGCGTGCCAGCTGGGCGGGACCACTAGCGACGAGGTCATCATCCGCAACTTGCCCCTGCACCTCGGCGATGCGGGCCGGACATGGCTCGAGCACCTGCCCGCCAGCCAGATCCACAACTGGGATGACCTAGTCCGCACATTCGTGGGTAACTTCCAGGGCACGTACGTGCGCCCTGGGAATTCCTGGGACCTGCGCTCCTGCATCCAGAAGCTCGGCAAGTCGCTGCGGGACTTCATACGGCGCTTCTCCAAGCGCTGTACGGAGCTCCCTAGCGTGGCGCAGTCCGAGATCGTGCATGCCTTCCTCGAGGGCACCACGTGCCGGGACCTTGTGCGAGAGCTGGGACGCAGCCCGCCCGCGGACTCCAACGAGATGTTCGACATTGCCACCAGTTTTGCCTCGGGAGAGGAGGCCGTGGGGGCGATCTTCGACGGCAAGAAGGGCAAGCGCTCGGAGGACGCGCCCGCGCGGAGGGCGCAAGTCCAAGGAGCCCCACCGCAATGACAAGCGGGGCAAGAAGGGGAAAGAAGCCGCGCCGCGAGGCGCGCGAGCAGGGGCGCGACGACGGTAATGCCGAGGCCCTTGCTGTTGACCCGGCTCGACGGGGCCCTCGACCGGCCCCTCGAGGTCCGGGAGTGTTTGATGACATGCTAAAAAAGCCATGTCCTTACCACAAGACCCCAGTAAACCACACCCTTGAGCAGTGCGATATGCTCAAGAAGTTCTATGGCCGCGCCGCCGCGAACGAGGCAGTGGCCAAGAAAGATGGAGGAGATGGCGACGCCGGCGGCTTCCCCGCCGTGGAGAGCGTGTTCCTCATCTTTGGGGGGCCAACCGTCGACATGTCGACCCGCCAGCGCAAGCGGGAGCGACACGAGGTCCTCGCCATCCTTCTTCAACTAGTCGGAAGACGCCATCACCTTCAGCAGGGAAGACCATCCGAACCGGATCCCCAACCCGGGCCAGTACCCGCTGGTAGTTGACCCAATCATCGGGAACGCGCGGTTCTCGAAAGTCTTGATGGACGGAGGCAGCAGCCTCAACATCCTCTACGTGCATACGCTGCACTTGCTGGGGATCGGGTTAGACCAGCTGCGGCCTAGCACGAAGCCGTTCCACGGCGTCGCGCCGGCAAGCGGTGTCCGGCCCTCGGGCGGATCGATCCGCCGCCTTGGTTCGGCACCGCGAAAAATTTCCGCAAGGAAACACTCACCTTCGAGGTGGTGGGGTTCAAGGGCGCCTACCATGCCATACTTGGGCGGCCCTGCTACGCCAAGTTCATGGCGGTCCCCAACTACACCTACTTGAAGATGAAGATGCCAGGACCAAACGGCGTCATCACCGTAGGCTCGTCCATCGAGCACGCATTCAACTGCGACGTCGAGTGCGTAGAGCACACAGAAGCACTGGCGCTGGATGAAGCGCTGGTGACCACTTTGGAGAAGATGGTCAACGAAGACCTCGACTCCGCCGCCAAGCACGTCGGCATCTTCGAGGCCGCGGAGCAGACCAAGGAGGTCCCCCTCGACCCTTCTGCCCCCGAGGGCAAGGCGTTGAGGGTCAGCTCCACCCTCGATCCCAAATAGGAAGTGGTGCTCGTTGACTTCCTCCGCGCCAACGCCGACATTTTCGCGTGGAGCCCCTCGGATATGCCAGGCATCCCGAGGGAGGTCGCCGAGCACTCCCTTGACATCCTGCTTCACGCCCGTGCCGTGCAACAACGGCTGCGCCGCTTCGACGAAGAGCGCCGACGGGCTATCGGAACGGAGCTGCGGAAGCTTCTAGAGGCCGGGTTCATCAAGGAGGTGTTCCACCCAACGTGGCTAGCAAACCCTGTACTTGTAAAGAAAAAGAATGGGAACTGGCGGATGTGTATAGACTACACTAGTCTTAATAAAGCATGTCCTAAAGTTCCTTTTCCTTTGCCACGAATTGATCAAATTGTTGACTCAACGGCTGGGTGTGAACTGCTCTGCTTCCTTGATGCCTACTCCGGGTATCATCAAATAAAGATGAAGGAGTCCGACCAGCTCACGACTTCGTTCATCATGCCGTTCGGGATGTTCTGCTACGTCACGATGTCGTTCGGCCTCCGAAACGCGGGTGCGACATACCAGCGCTGCATGCAGCACGTTTTCAGGGATCACATCGGGCGGACGGTCGAGGCGTACGTAGATGACATCGTCGTCAAAACCAGGAAGGCGGACGACTTGGTTGGCGACCTTGGCATCGCGTTCGGCTGCCTACGGGCCAATGGGGTCAAATTAAACCCCGAAAAATGTATCTTTGGAGTGCCGCGAGGCATGCTCCTGGGATACATCGTCTCCCAACGTGGGATCGAGGCCAACCCCGAGAAGGTCACGGCCCTCGAACAAATGGGTCCGATTCGGGACCTCAAGGGGGTGCAGAAGGTGCTGGGGTGCCTTGCCGCCTTGAGCCGCTTCATCTCGCGGCTCGGCGAAAAGGGCCTGCCCCTTTACCGCCTACTCAAGAAGCATGAGCGCTTCTCCTGGACCGCTGAGGCCCAGGATGCGCTCGACAAGCTGAAGGCATCCTTAACGCACGCCCCGATCCTCACGCCACCGCAGGACGGTGAACCCCTGCATCTCTACGTGGCCGCAACCACCCAGGTGGTCAGCGCTATGATTGTGGTGGAGCGCACGGAGGAAGGGCACGCCTTGCCGGTCCAGCGGCCGGTCTACTACATCAACGAGGTCTTATCTGACACCAAGACGTGCTACCCTCAAGTCCAGAAGCTGCTGTATGCGGTAGTCCTCGCGCAGCGCAAGCTGCGCCACTACTTCGAGGCCCACCCCGTCACGGTGGTCTCCTCCTTCCCGCTGGGGGAGATCATCTGCAATCCTGACGCGGCGGGTAGGATCGCCAAGTGGTCCGTGGAGCTGATGGGCGAGACGCTCGCCTACGCCCCGCGCAAGGCCATCAAGTCCCAGATTCTAGCGGATTTCGTCTCCGAATGGACGGATACGCAGCTGCCACCGCCACAAATCCAAGCAGAGTGCTGGACTCTGTACTTCGACGGGTCGGTGATGAAAACAGGGGCGGGCGCGGGCCTGCTCTTTGTGTCACCCCTCGGGGAGCACATGCGCTACACGGTGCGCCTCCACTTCCCCGCCTCGAACAATATGGCTGAGTACGAGGCCCTCCTTTGCGGCCTCAAGATCACCATTGAGTTGGGCGTCAAGTGCCTCGATGTGCGAGGGGACTCGTAGCTCGTAATTGACCAGGTCATGAAGAACGCGAGCTGCCATGACGACAAGATGGAGGCCTACTGCAAGGCCGTGCGAGCCCTCGAAGACTAATTCTACGGCATCGAGCTCAATCACGTGCCCCGCCGGTACAACGAGGAGGCGGACGAGCTGGCCAAGATCGCATCCAGGCGGATCACTATCCCCCCGAACGTCTTCGCCCGCGATATTGCTCAGCCCTCGGTCGCCCTCAAGCCTCACCCCTCAAACCACACAGAACCCTCGGGGGCTCCCTCAAATCCAGCGGGTGCGGAACCCATGGATGAGGACCCCTCGAACGAGGCGTACGTACTCTCCCTCCTCGAGGGGTATGGCGCCTACGGAGCTAATGTGATGGACATCGAGCCAGCCCCAGTCAAGGCTGATTGGCGTGACAAATACGTGGCCTGGTTGGCCCGAGGGGAACTCCCCACGGACCGGGCCGCGGCCAGACGCATCGCCAGGATGGCCAAATCCTTCGCCCTCGTCGACGGCGAGCTGTACAAGCGCGCCGCCTCCGGCATCCTGCAGTGGTGCGTGCCCATCCCCGAGGGGCGCGAGCTCCAGCGGGACATCCACGCCGGGATCTGCGGCCATCATGCAGCGCCTCGTGCCCTCGTCGGCAATGCGTTCCGCCAAGGCTTTTACTGGCCTACCGCGGTCGCAGACACCAGCGAAATCGTACGCACCTGCGAAGGGTGCCAGTTTTACGCCCGCAAGTCCAACCTCCCCGCTCACGTCCTGCAGACCATCCCCATAACATGGCCGTTCGCTGTGTGGGGGCTGGACATCGTCGGGCCCCTGCGGAAGGCGCCCGGGGGCTTCACCCACTTGCTGGTCGCGATCGACAAATTCTCCAAGTGGGTGGAAGTGCGCCCCATCACAAATCTCAGGGCTGAGCAAGCGGTGACGTTCTTCACCGACATCGTCCACCGTTTTGGAGTGCCAAACTCCATCATTACTAACAACGGGTCCCAGTTCACGGGTAGGAAATTCTTGGAGTTTTGCGACAAATTCCACATTTGTGTGGATTAGGGCAGCTGTGGCACACCCACAGACCAACGGCCAAGTAGAGCGTGCCAACGGCATGATCCTACAAGGCCTTAAGCCCAGAATTTTCGACCAGCTGGACAAATCTGGTCGGAAATGGCTCCAAGAATTGCCAGCAGTCGTGTGGAGCCTATGGACCACCCCAAGCAGAGCCACCGGGTTCACCCCGTTTTTCCTAGTCCATGGCGCGGAGGCCGTCCTCCCCACGGACTTAGAATACAGGTCGCCCAGGGTTCGAGGCTACGACGAGGATGCCAACCAGCGAGCCCGCGAGGACTCACTGGATCAGCTAGATGAGGCACGCCTCGTGGCCTTGATGCATTCCGTGAGGTATCAACAGTCCCTCAGGCGTTACCAAGCACGCAAGATACGCCGGCGGGATTTCAGCGAAGGGGATCTGGTCCTAAGGCTACGCCAAGACAACCGAGGACGCCACAAGCTATCGCCTCCGTGGGAGGGACCCTATGTATCGCCTCCGTGGGAGGGACCCTATGTCGTGGTGAAGGTACTCAAGTCCGGCACATACAAGCTGGCCAACGAGGACGGCGAAGAGCTCACCTATGCTTGGAACATCCAACAGCTACGTCGCTTCTATCCCTAGCTAGGATTTCCAAGTATTTTTTGTTGTAAGAATCACATGACCAACGCCCCAGTTGGTGACAACTATGTAAACGCCACAAATCTAATGCAAAGGGCAACTCGGCTTTCCCATGAAACCCAAGTTACCCTCGGGGGCTACTGCGGGGGGCATCCCCCGCCCAAAATGGTCCCATTTCTGCGCAAAAACGAAACAACTCACGCGCGCTAAGTTTGTTCCCTACTTCGACCTCGAGCAACGATTTGAACAGGGCGCAGGCAGCCTAGCGGAAGGAGCGCGCGAGACAGAGATAGCCCACGCCGCGAGGATACAGCCCTTCTCTCTCGCCTCCAACCCAGCAGGCCACCCGCGAAAATCGAACTCCCCTAAGTAGAATCTACTCAGGAAGAAAGAGAAACAAAAAGCGTAGTAAACAAAAGACTTCATTTCGCATCAACAAATGTTTATGTCAAGAACAACTTGTTTATTTACAAAGGCCACACGGCCAGCGTACTGATACATAAACAAAAACGGGCCTAGCGCCCAGCTGTCTTCAGGCGGGAGGAACGACGGCGTCAGCAGCGTTCGGGAAGAGGAACTCCTCGAAGGCTTCAGCGAGCGTCCCGGCGGCGCCGGCGGCGAGCGCGTCCACTCGCTCCATCGCCACCTCGTCCTCAACACCGTCGGGGACGACGTAACCCTCCGCCAGCGCCTCGAAGTTGACCTCGTAGTGGGATCGTACCACTCCGAGGGCCTTCGGACGCCCGATGCGGCCGCCCGACGCATCCGCTCGGTGACGTGGCCGCCAAGGGCGCGCAGGCGGCTGGCCAACGAGCTGCCGGCCTGTGCTTCGCCCTCCTCCACGACCCGGCAGGTCTCGAGGGCCGCGTTCCGCAACTCCTGCAGCCCCTCCCGCCGGAGGAGTTGTAGGAGGCTTGCAGCGCCTCGGCCCGCTCGGCCGCGTGCCCCAAAGCGGTGCGCAAGCCTGGAGTCACCAAGACAAGAAAGAAATCAGAAAAAGGAGTGCGAATTCCCGTACGTAAAACCAACCAAACGGAGAGTCAAGCAGCGGCTCACCTTCGACTTGCTTCTTCTCCACCTCGAGGGCACGGCGCTCGGCCTCGACCGCCGCCCTCGAGGCCCTCGACGGTCTCGCCCTCGCTCCCCGGAGGGCCGCCTCCCGGTTCGCGCTCGCGATGCCGAACATTATCGCGCTCGCCCTCGACCTTGGAGAATGCGGTGTTCCGCTCCTCCAGCGACTTCTGCGCCGCCTCGCGAGCGACGCGCTCCTCGCTCCCGCCGACCGACCGGGCGTCGGCGAGGGCGGCTCGCTCCCCGCCGGAGCCGCCCCTCGCCCCTTGGCGAGCGGTGCGCTCCCGCGAAGCCGGTCCCTCGAGGCGGCGAGCGCCGCGCCTTGGCGTCGAGGGCGGCCTTCAAGTCGCCGGCCTCCTTCGCCCTTTGCTCGAGGCGCGCGCGCCCGCTCCTCGGCCTGGCACTGCTGCGCCTGCGCCCCCTCGAGCGACGAGCGGAGCCCCCGGTTCTCACTGCGGACGCCGGCCACCTCCGCCTCCCAGTTGGTCGCTAGCGTCCGCATCTTCTCCAGGTCCGAGCGTGCCTGCCACAGCGCCTCATCACGGTCGATGAGGGCTGTGCAGATCTGCTTGAGGCTAGAGCGACATGCCGGGTCTTGGCCCGTGCTCTCGGGGAGTTCATCGCGCAAGGCCATGGCCCGGTATGCCAACCAGCCGTCCGGAGTCCTGAGGGCGTCGGCGAGCGCGTCGAAGGCGCCGCATCGCTCCCGAACCTTGTGGAGCTCGGCATTCACCCGATCGAAGGCGCCGTACTTATCGCGGGCACGGCGCTCGAGCTCCTGCCACCCACGATTCGAAACCCGTAAGCATCATGATACAGAGACAGCGCGCAGAAAGGAGGGAAAGAGGAAAACGAGCAAAGGATGCCCCTACCTGGAAGACATGCCACGCGGGGCCGCCGTGGACCCTCGGCCGCTCATTCGCCGCACGATTGAGCGTGGAGCCGTGGCCGCGGAGCTCTCCCCACGCCTCCTCGCTCCGCCCGGGCATCGGCGAACGCGGCGGGTCGTCAGCGACCCCCTCCACCTGGGCGGAGTGGCCGGCGCGGGAAGACGAGGCCTCGGCGCCATGTCCTCGGCCCCCCGCCACCATGTGGCCCTCGCGTCGCCTCACGAGAGCCCCCTCCTAGGACTCCGGGGAGAGCGTGGGGAAGCTGACCCACTGATCCCACCCGGGCGGTGGGGAATCGTCATCCGGGACCTCCACCACCACCGCCCGGGAGCCGCTGGCAGGTGCTGGCCCCTGCGCCGCTTCCGACGGCGCCTCCACTCGCGCCTCCGTGGCCACGGAGCCCGACGCGACGCCGTGGCCATCACCTCCCGCCGCGCCTCCGCGACCACGGGCGCCCGTCCGCCCTCCTCAACCGCGACCACGGGCGCCACCGCGGGCCGCACCCGCCTCGCCTCCGCCACGGCCGGCGCCACGCGCCGCGCCTCCGTCGCGGCAGCCCACCGCCGGCCGCGTCTCCACCGCCGCCGCCGCCACGGGCCGCGCCTCCGCCGCGACCGGCGCCCGCCCCTCCTCGACGACCGCCGGCCTCACGGCGGCAGGCCGATCCGCCCGCCGAGGCCTCGAGGCCTCGGCCACACCTTGCGAGCCCTCGCTCGCCGCCGCCGTGCTTGTCCTCGCCCGCGGCGCCCTCGACGAGCGCCGCCGGGTGGGGATGGACGCGTCCGCCCTCAACACCTTGGCCGGTGCGAGGAGAGGCACAGTTGGCACCACCCTGACCAAGCAGAAGCAAAAGTCAGAACACATGGTCACCAAAAAAACCAAACACAGCAGAAGGGCAAGCCCCTTACCTCGAAGAGGAGAAGGCGCGCTTCCTTTTCCTCGAGGCCTCGGCGGACGAGGCCCGCGCGGCCGACGCGCCGGCCGCCGCGCCCTCCGACGCCTTCGCCGCGCGCACGGCCCCGCTTCACACGTGGGCGCGCTTGCCGCGCACGCCCCGCGGCGCGCGCCGGACCCCCGCGGCTCGCGCCGCCTCGTCGCTGATTCCCCTCGGCGGCGGGCGCCGTTGCGCCCGCCCCGGCGATGTCGCCCTTGCCGCCGCGAGCCGGCTCCGCGACGGGGGCGCAGTGCTCCCACCCATCTGAGGGGCCCCGCCCCCGCCTTCTTCCTCCTCGTCCTCCTCGAGGACGAGTACTCCTCGGCCTCCGGCGAGGAGAGCCCCGGGGCCGCCGCGCCGCCGTACTCCTCGCTCCGCCGCTTGCGGCGCTCGCGGTGCCGCCCCGCGCGCTCCCTCTTGCGCGCCGCCCGCTCCCTCGCTCCCGTTCGTCGCGCCGCCCGACCGAGCGCGCGGGAGTCGGGGGGGGTAGGCGGAACGGATTTCGCGGCGGTGAAGTTCACCACCGCATGCGAAAACGTCAAAGGCGCGTCGGGGGGCGAGGCAACACCAAGAACTAAAACGGAATCAAGAATCATACTCACCGCCGGCCGGTGGGGAGCATCTCGAACTCCCATGGGGACCGGCCCCGGCGCAAGATCCGGTGTCAACGGCGTTCCGCGCCCGCGTGAGCGCGTACGCCCGCCCAAGGGGGGTCGGGAGCATCCGCGACCGTCGGGCATACTCCCCGGGTACTCATGCAAGGAAGGAGGAAGAGTAGAATACGGACTCCTACTCGAATTCCCCCGTATTCCTACTAGGACTCGCTCCGTGTAATCCTACTAGGACTCCCGCCTTGTAACCGACTAGGAACCCGCCCCCGGACTATATAAAGGAGGGCCGGGTACCTAGGAGGACATCCACAATCCCTCCGGGAACAACACCCGAGCGCAGGCGCAATACTACTCCAAATCGAGACGTAGGGTAGCTACTCCGGCTACCCGAACCCGTATAAATCTTGTGTCTTGTGTCCTCGCGCATACCTTCGGGTTCCGCATCATGGCGATCCCCACCTTCTACCTTGCCGCGGGTACCTCCCATGGAGGTCGAGAGGTTTAAACACCGACAACCGGCGCCCACCGTGGGGCCATCGTCACGATCATCGTGCGAATTCGAAGGACCAAATCCCGATCAATCTACTCGGCGCAAACGGATTCCACCCGCCGAGTTTGAAGTTCTCCACGTCAACTCGCCGTATCCGAGAGAAGCACATGAACCAAGTGGAAACAGCGCCGATTCCTTTTTTCCGCCTCGGTTCCCAAGTCGTCGGGTTGGAGATCAAGATGGACACATCACTGTCCAAATCCGAATCAAAGTGGAGCATCAAAGAAACCGTCACGCATCCGTGCCAAGATTCCAAGCTACCAAGGATTCTCCGAGTTCTTTGCTCCATGCACCGGAAGACATACGCAGCCTACGACTATGTCAACTACGTCGTACCGGCTCTACATCTACTTCACCGTGCACCGCGACTACTCGTCTCCGGCCGCACGCGCTCTACGTGGACCTCGCCGTGCGACGCGACTACTCGTCTCCGGCCGCACGCGCTCTACGTCGACCCCGCCGTGCGCCGCGACTACTCGTGTCTAGCCGCACGCGCTCTACGTCGACCTCGCCGTGCGCCGCGACTACTCGTCTCCGGCCGCACGAGCTCTACGTCAACCTTGCCGTGCGCCCGGTACTCGCCTCTCGGCCGCAGCGGCTCTACGTCAACCTTGCCGTGCGCCGCGGGTACTCGTCTCTCGGCCGCAGCGGCTCTACATCGACTACGCCGCACGCCGCCGCGACGTCGTCTTCTGGGCGTACGACTACCTCGACGACTTATCTCGACTAGTTTCAACTCGAAAACTAGTCGAGGACGGCTCCCGCGACATCAACAACTAGTCGAATCGACTCGACTAGTCAACTTCAAAGCAACAACCGTCGCGGCTCCATCGCCGACCGCCACGACTTCATCTACAAGTCCGCACTGGCGGCAACAGCTAAGTCATTTATTTAAATGATTACTGTTTTGGCTTGTTCTCCTCATCATGTAGGACTACTTGCTGACTACTCATTTGTGTGTGCTTTTCGACGGGTTTTCACGGGAGCTACACTCGCCGACTACTCTTGGGGCATATCAATCAAGTCGCCGCGAGTCTACTTCATCAACTCGGGGGCTATCCCTAGGAGGCGTTTCTAAAGTCCAGACGCGCAGCAATCTAAAGTCGACTTCTAACGTCGCATTCTAAAGTCCGCTCCGTGCGGCATCTTAAAGTCGACTCCGGTCGCATCTTCGCCTCCTTCGCGTGGCATACTACGTGTGTAAGCTTCGATGGAACCTAGCCGTAAGCGGCCCTCGGGTCCCGGCGACGATGGAACCTAGCCGCACGTGGTCTTCACGCTCCGTACCATGGGTCCAAGTGCCCTAAGTACTCGCGCTCCGTACCTTGGGTCCGAAATCCATGGCCCGTGTACGCAAGTCGACTCCGGCCGCACCTTCAAGTCCACTACGGCGGGCACCCGTACCTTGGGTCCGAAATCCATGGCCTAGGTACACAAGCTAACTCCGGTCGCACCTTCAAGCCCGCTCCGGCGGCAATCGTACCTTGGGTCCGAAATCCATGGCTCGTGTACTTAAACACACTCCGTGGCACAAGTCGACTCGGTCGCACCTTCAAGCCCGCTCGGCGGCAACCGTACCTAGGGTCCGAAATCCATGGCTCGAGTACTTAAGCCCACTCCGGTGGCACAAGTCGACGCTAACGGTCGCATCCAAGCCCACTCCGGTGGCACAAGCCCGCTCCGGCGCAACCGTACCTTGGGTCCGAAATCCATGGCTCGTGTACTTAAGCCCACTCCGGTGGCACAAGCCGACTCCGGCCGCAATCTTAAGCCCGCTCCCGCGGCAAAACTACTCGTTTTTTTTCGATTTTTTATTCGCTTTGGCTTTCCGGAAAGTGCTTTTCGTTTTTTGCATCTTAAGTCCACCCCGTGTGGCACAAAGTCGACTACCGCAGCCGCACCTAAAGCCCGCTCCGCGCGGCATCCTAAAGTCGACTTCGGATCTCAAGTCGCATCTCAATGTCCGCTCCGCGCGGCACAAAGTCGACTTGGATTTTTAAGTCGCATTCTAAAGTCCGCTCTGCCGGCATCTAAAGTCGACTTCGGTCGCAACTAAAGTCCGCTCTGACGGCACGACTACTTCTCAAGCTCCACGGCTCGACGCCAAACTGCTACATGGAATCTCTCCAGCTCGGGGACTGCATTTCACATACTACTCGAAGATAACTTCAGCATGCTTCGCTCGCTCTCAAGCTCGGAGGCTCCTCACCAATCACTACTCGACGTGGCTCATACGGCTCTCTTATTTCGGGGGCTACACGCCGCAAGAGTACTCGGATGATGGCTTCGCGAACACCGAAGACCCTTGGATTGATTACCTAATCATTTCAAGGCTCTGGGGCTGCTATGCTACACCCATCATTCAAATTTTTCAAGACGGAAGATTTGGAATCAAGATTGACCCTCGCCTAGAGTCCGCAACTCAACCTAAGGCTCGAGGGCTACTCCATATGGAGTGCGATTTTGCAACCGCACTTCCATATAATCTCGACTTCAAGACCGATGAGCCGGACCACCTTCCCGGCCTCGCGGCAGTTCAAGTACTATTGAAGACTTCTTCAGGCGTACTCGAGGACGCTCAAGAACTACTCGAAGAGGCTTCAAGACTACTCGAACTACTACTCTCGACTACAATGTGCTCGGGGGCTTGTCGGCATACTCCCCGGTACTCATGCAAGGAAGGAGGAAGAGTAGAATACGGACTCCTACTCGAATTCCCCCGTACTCCTACTAGGACTCGCTCCGTGTAATCCTACTAGGACTCCCGCCTTGTAACCGACTAGGAACCCGCCCCCCGGACTATATAAAGGAGGGCCGGGTACCTAGGAGGACATCCACAATCCTCCTCCGGGAACAACACCCGAGCGCAGGCGCAATACTACTCCAAACAGACGTAGGGTAGCTACTCGGCTACCCGAACCCGTATAAATCTTGTGTCTTGTGTCCTCGCGCATACCTTCGGGTTCCGCATCATGGCGATCCCCACCTTCTACCTTGCCGCGGGTACCTCCCATGGAGGTCGAGAGGTTTAAACACCGACGGGGCCGACCTCGCCAGCGCGACGGGGTCCGCCTCCTCTGTCATCTCGTAGATGCAGAGCGGCCACTCCATCAGAGGCACGACCCGCCGGTGGTGGAGGAAGGCGAGAACGCCCGCCGCGGTCAGACCGCGCGTCGCCAGGTTCCTCAGGGTGGCCAGGACCGAGTCCTACCGCCTCTGATGCTGGGGTGTGGATACCCCGTAGCCCCAGGAGTCGGGCTTCTCCTTGAATACCCGACCGGTGTAGGGGGGAGGCCGGGCTCGGCGTTGCGCAGATAGAACCACCCCCGCTCCCAGCCGGCATTGTTCGTCGTCATGGTGCAGGGGATGTAGTCGTCCTTGAACTGCCCCGCAGGGCGAGCAACATCCCGCCGGCGCGCACCGCGCGGCGGGTCCTCTGCTCCTTCGTGGGTTGCGTGAAGAGCTCCGCGCGGAAGAGGTGTACCCAGAGCTCCCAGTTGACTAGGATCCATAGATACCCCTCGCAGACGCCTACGAAAGTGGCCACCTGTGAAATCGCGTTCGGCGCAAAGTTATGCAACTCCACGCCGTAGTAGTGGCACAGCGCTCGCATGAAGCGGCTTGCCGGCGCGGTGAAGCCGCGCTCGTGGAAGCGGATAAAGCTCACCACATAGCCCTCCGGCGGGTTGGGCGCGTGGTCTCCCGCCGGCGGCACTATCCACTCCGCCGGGCAGCCCTTCTCGCTTGCCGCCAACTGGCCGGCGGTGACCAGCTCGCCAAGGGCCAGCTGGGTCACCGTCGACCGCTCCCAGGCGTACGGGTCGAGGATCTTGAGGGGAGGAGGCGGCGCCATTAGAAAGGACAAGGAATGCGAGAGCGGAAAACAAGGAAAGGAAGAGGAGCTCTAATGGCGAAGGCGCACGATGGCAAGAGCAAACCGAAGGCGAGAGCACAAGGGGCGAGAACGGCGAAATGATAAGGTTAAAAACCGCCATTTTTCCCTCCCCTCAGAATTATAAGCCGCAGGCGAGCTCTCCGGGGCGGACGTCCCGCACGCATTAACTGCAGGGAATCTTCTTCCACGCTGACGGGCGGGCCCCACCACGACCGCGGCGGCCACGCCACCGCGAATAAGCCATCATCACGGCGGAGAATAGCAGGGACCGTGACAGCAGTCACGTCCACCTACCCACGCCGCCCACTACGCGCGAGCGCGCGGTTGCAACGCCTAAAAGGGCACGTCCACGACGCGAAATCACAGCCCCGACTGCATAGCATTTAATGGCTCTGTTCCTTACAAGGTACGCGGAACCCTCGAGCGGCACGAACCCCTGGCTCGGGAGAGTTCCAACCCTCGAAAGGGTTCAGGCGTGAGAAGGTAGCCTCGGCGCCCGTCTGAAACAAAGCGGGCACCACTAGCACCCATGCCACGTAGAACCCTCGAGCGGCACGAACCCCTGGCTCGGGAGAGCTCCAACCCTCGAAAGGGTTCAGGTGTGAGAAGGCAGCCTCGGGGCCCGTTTGAAACAAAGCGGGCACCGCAAGCACCCATACCACGTAGAACCCTCGAGCGGCACGAACCCCTGGCTCGAGACGATGTCAACCCTCTAAAGGGCATTGGCGTGAAAATGTCGCCTCGGGGCCCGTTTGAAGCAAAGCGGGCACCGCAAGCACCCATGCCATGCAAAACCCTCGAGCGGCACGAACCCCTGGCTCGAGACGATGTCAACCCTCTAAAGGGCATTGGCGTGAGAAGGTCGCCTCGGGGCCCGTTTGAAGCAAAGCGGGCACCGCAAGCACCCATGCCACGCAAAACCCTCGAGCGGCACGAACCCCTGGCTCGAGACGATGTCAACCCTCTAAAGGGCATTGGCGTGAGAAGGTAGCCTCGGGGTCCATTTGAAGCAAAGCGGGCACCGCAAGCACCCATGCCACGCAAAACCCTCGAGCGGCACGAGCCCCTGGCTCGGGACGATGTCAGCCCTCTAAAGGGCACAGGCGTGAGAAGGTCACCTCGGGGCCCGTTTGAAAGCAAAGCGGGGCACCGCAAGCACCCATGCCACGCTGTACTACTGATCAGCGCCTCGGGGGCTGGCTCGCCCAGGCCCCCAGACGGTCGCAGATGCCAGGCCGGGAGCGCTTAGCCACCGCCCCGCACCATTGTTACTAACCAGTGCCTCGAGGGCTGGCTCGCCCAGGCCCCTCGACGGCCGCAGACGCAAAGACGGGGCCGCCCAGGCGCCACCCCGCACGGCCCTACTGATCAGAGGTTCGAAGCCTGACCCTCGACGGGTTCGAACAGGCGCCCCAGATCACAGAGTTAGGGACGACGAAGGCACGCGCATTCGAGCCGTTCCTCGAGCCCGTTGGCTCGAGGGTGCCCCATATGTCGTATTCGAGAGCCAGCGAGGGCAGCTAGCCGGGGGATCCCACCGAGGGAGAGCTTCCGCGCCCTCGGTCCCTATCGAACGGGACCGAGCCCCACCTAGCAAACCCACGCAAGCGCTTCAATGGACGTGTCTCTGGACCACGCAGCCTACCCTTATCGAAAGGGGCATGGGCGTCCACTCGAATCGCCCACTAGCAGCTCAACGAGGAATCCGCAATTCGCGACCCGCTCGATGGGGGTTGCGGAAACCTCACCCTCCGTCCCGCGGAGGGACGGTGAGGGCGCGTTAAAAAACAAGTCGTAAAGCTCTACCCGATCGCCTCGAACGGGCCCAGGCTTGGGGGCTTGACGAATGGCTACACCGCCTTGGATTGCACCCACCGGAGACAGTGCTAGCAGTGCGTGCGTCACCGAAGCCGGCTGAAATATTGCCGACGCCGGTTGAAACATGTACCATGCCCTCTGACCAACTCTCACGGTTAACCCCTGCAGGAGCATCCACGCTCCCCGGCAGGCTTCGAGGCTGGGACCCGCGGAGCCCGCCGACGCGGCCCCACGGAAAGCGTTCGCAAGACAAGAAGGGAAGAACGTCCTATCAGTAGGTTCCACCATCTGCGGGAGCCTCAATGGCAAACCCACAGATGCTCGGGGGCTACTGTCGGGGACAGCCCTAGGGGTCCCCTTTAACAACTGGGAAATCCCCACTTAAAACTCGCAACAAAGCCAAACACACTTTGCCTAACCATGCAGGATACGGCCCATGCCGCGGGGACCTCAACGGCCCACGAGGGCGGCCCTCTCAAAGATCCCCTCGAGCAGGCTTCGCCTCGCTCGAGGATGCGCGCCTCCCTCGGGCGGGCTCCGTCCTGTTCGAGGGGGTGCGCTTCCCTCGAGCAGGCTCCGCCTCGCTCGAGGACCCGCTCCCCCTCGAGCAGGCTCCGCCTCGCTCGAGGGTCCGCCCGCCCTCTACCGGGGCTCGCCTCGCTCGAGGGCGCCCGCACGCGTGCGCCTGCTCCCGTACGCGGGCATTTAACGCCCTGACACCGGCGGGACGGCGCCATCATGCGCCCGGGGCTCGCGCCCGCACCGCCGCACCAACTCCCCAGGAGGGAGCCCATCCCCATCACTGTGGGGGGGGGACTGTGCAACGCGGCCGGTGCCAGTCCCGTGACGCCGCCGCCCGCTCCGTGCGGCTAACGCGCCGAGCCCTCGCAGGGGGGCCGGCTGCACCCTCGATTTGCTTTCTTGTGACCTTGCAGGGTTAGGTGGAGGCGCTAGGCCGGTGGGACGCCATCCCCGCCACTGTTGACGGCATGGCTACCGCCCTCGCGCGTACGAACCCCACGCCGGGCGCTGTGGCAACGGTTCTGGCGTTGCGGAGTGTACGGGAACGGGACGTCGCCTTGTCTGTCACTGCGCCTCGTACGGACCGACGTCAGCAGCTCCCTCGAGCCTATCAGAAGACATCACAACCATCCGCCACTCTTCTACCCTCGAAGCCGCTACTGTTCGGGTACAAGATAGGCCATGATGGCCGGATCGCTGCAAGGATCGTCCGGACGGCCGCCCACTCTATAGCATAGCACGCCACGCCCCTTCACGTAGCTGAATAGCGCGGCGCGCATGTGATTCGCTCCCTCCTTGATCTATAAAAGGGGGACGAACGCCCCCCTGCCGCGGGGGAGACAGACACAACACAACAGGAGACAGGCTGCGCCACGCACTTGCTCTCCAATTCTCCCACAACATCTTCAGCCACTACACCAGGGACTTGGAAGCCACGCTTCCTCTCCCGCCTTGCTTGTAGCAGCCCCACTACAGGCACCCGGTGCTGAGCAATATAGTGCCACGAGCACACCACTGCTGGACGTACGGCCCCCTCGGCCGGAACCAGGATAAACTCTGTGTCCCTTGTTTCTTAGCATCGACCATTGAGGGATAGACCTCGGTGCTTACTACTGGTTAGTGTCGGGACCATATTCCGCACCGACATGGCTGCTCACTTGGTTTCTCTCCACTCAAATCCTCCACCGGTTTCTCACCACTAGCCTTCTCACTCTCCTTCCCAAAGAACACTTTCCCCGAAGTGCTCACAAACTTGATAGGCTTTTGGAGATCATTTGTGGGTGTAGGAAACACGGGTGGAGCTGGGGTTGTGTCTAGTCGGTTCCTAAGATGGTTAGGTTTTGGGGGGGAATCATTTTTGTGGTGGGTTTTTGGTGGCTCCGGGATATTCTCTCCACTTCCCTCACCAACCTTGTTTGCCCCAAGTCCCTCACCATCTTGCCTCTTAAAGGCCTCGATCATCATCCTCAACTGAGGCCCATGACCGGACAACCAACCCATCAACTTCCTCAAGTCATCATTCTCATCCTGCAAACGATCAACATAATGTGCAAGTTCCAAATTTTTCAATGCATGCATTTCACAGGTAGAGCAAGATGTAGGCATGGGTTCCTTCAATTTAGCCTCAAGAGAACTAGTGTAAGCATGCATCTCATCAATCTTAGCATGCAGAACAGGGCAAGAAGTGCAAGCACCTAGCAAAGCAGGTCTAGACTTAAGCTCAGCCACTTCAACCCTAAGCACATCTAGTTCCTCACACTTGGAGGCATGCTTCTCCTTAAACAAAGCAAGATCAACAAGAAATATGGAGCAATCAACACAATCATTCTCATCCGAAACAACAGGGCTAGCCTTAAGGGAATCAAACTCAAGCTTGCTATCAAGCACCTGTGTCTCTAGCTCAGCCTCGAGTGAAGCCCTAAGCTCTTTTCTCATTTTCTTGGCCTCTCTAAGCATGTCATCACGGTTATCAAGAAAAGAGCCAAGCCTCTCATTCTCCTGGCGCAAGAAGGGAAGTTCATCACGCACCTCGTCGTCGGACTCAGAGTCCGAGTCGCTCTGTGTGCTCTTCTTGCTGCCGAAGCTCAGCGCCATGGTGCAGAAGCCATCTCTCGCGAAGCAGCTCAGCCCGCTCAGGTTCTTGGACGACTTCTTGTTCTTGCGACGATCACCTTCGTCTTCACTGCTGCTCGAGCTCGAGGTGGAGTACGCGGAACTGGAGTCGACGTCGCTCGCTCCAACCATCGCTCGGGCCTTGCCTCGGCTCTCCTTCTTCCTCGATCGTCGCTCGTCCTTGTACTTGTTCTTGTGCTTGCTCTTGTGGTCGCGCCTCGACCGGTACTTGCCATCCGTCCTCGACTTGTGCTTGTAGCTGTCATTGTTCTCGGCCTTCTCCGGGCAGTCGGCGACGAAGTGTCCCGGCTTGCCGCACTGGAAGCAAGTCCTCGTGTTCCTCCTCATGTTCACGCAGTTCTCGTGCAGCCTCTCGAACCGCCTCATCAGGAGCGCCAGCTCATCCTCTCCATGCTCATCGAACTCTTCATCTGCCATAGACATCAAGGAGGAGAAAGAGAACATCCTGGTGGATGGGTTAGAGTTAGCCTTTCCTTTGGAACCACCAATGAGGGCAAGACTATGGGAATCAGTCAGTCCCTTGAGCTTGGCAGTCATGCCCCTATCCACCTCAGCCGACTTGAGCTTCGAGAACAGCTCATTCACCGTCAGAGTGTCATACTTCTCTGACTCCACAATGGCCTCAAACTTTCCGCCCCAAATCGTACGATCCAAATAATGTAAGAGCTTGACCGCTCTATCATGATCATCGTACGAGAGCACGTCCACATTGGCCCTCATGTTGTTCACAACCACCGTGAACCTCTGAAACAGGGCATCGATGGACTCACCGGGGAGTTGAGTGAAGTTCTTGTACTCTTTCCGGTAGGTCGCATACATCCGTGCCTGAACCTGGGAGTTCCCAACATGAGCCTCCTTCAACACCGCCCAAATCCTACAAGCCAAGTACTCGGTGTGCACCCGATCGAACTCGGGCTGACACAAAGCATGAAACAAGTAGTCGACCGCCTTATTGTTGGCGTCGAATCTGTCCCTCGACCCTGGAGCGAGGAAGTCCATCAGCTGGACATAGCCTGTGTCCACCATGACATCCCAAAGAGTCTGACCCTTTCCGCAGAGAAACGCACCCATCCGCTTGCTCCACATCTGGTAGTTCTTGCCATCGAAGTGTGGAGGACCCGAACCCTATTCCTGGTACGCCATCCTTGGATCTTAGACTGGTTAGAGTCAAAAAAGACCCGAACCGGCTCTGATACCACTTGAAGGACCGATACGGCGTACCAGAGAGGGGGGAGTGAATGGGAGCCGATAAAAATTCTTCTCGAAGGAGATGGAAACTCCAACAAGATGAACACGGCTTCCAACACACGTCTCCGACTCACTACCCAAGTTGGTCAAGCCCACGTAGCCACTGGAGTGCCACTGGACCTAGGAACCAACACACAACCTTCCGACCCGAGAAACGCAGCGGAAAACAAAACCTCGAGTCTACAGACCCACACCGGTCAGGCCGGTGAGCACCACCGGTCAGACCGGTCCCTGCTGGTGAAATTGAGCAACTTTCACTAAGTGGCTCTACACCGGTGAGACACACCGGTCAGACCGATCGCAGCTTGAAAGCCCCCAAGGCACCAAACAGGCCAACCGACCACCAAACTGACCCAAACTCGAAACAGCAGCAACACAGGACAACAACGAACACACCAAGACGTTCACCTGAGCAAAAACCCACAAGTGACTTGCACCGGTCATACCGGTCAAGAGCACCGGTCAGACCGGTGTAGCCTGGGCAGCTCGGGATGAACAGCACCCGCGGGTCAACTCCCCAAATCCAAATCTCGATCTCCCGAATCGCTCCATGGACTTGAACAAGACTTTGGGGATATTATGAACACCTCATGAGGAGTCCATAGCCAAGTTTAATCCCACCAAAACTCGTCCAAAAAGGAGGAATCGAAGAAATCCCGCCGAGAGCAATTCCAACCCAAGAACTCGAGAAACCCCAAAATCGAGCACCTTTACTCACGGATTTGGGAGGGGAATTGTCGGGGACCGCCCTAGGGGTCCCCTTAAACAACGGGGAATCCTCACTTAATCCCGGTATCAAAACACGCTAAGCCTAACCATGCAGGTAACTAACCGTGCAGGACACGGCCTACGTCGGGATCCTGACGGCCCACCAAGATGGCCCACGAAGAAGACCCCTCGAGCAGGCTTCGCCTCGCTCGAGGACGCGCTCCCCCTCGGGCGGGCTCCGCCCGTTCGAGGGGCAGCCCTTTCCCTCGAGCGGTCCCGCCCCGCTCGAGGGATCGCCCCCCCCCCTCGAGCAGGTCTCGACTCGCTCGAGGGTTCGCTCCGCCCTCGACCGGGGCCCGCCACGCTCACGGCGCGCGCCGCACGCGTGCGCCGGCCCCGTACTTGGGCATTTAACGCCCCGACGCTGGGACGGCGCCATCATGCGCCGGGGGCTCACGCCCGTGCCGCCGCACCAGCTCCCCGGGGAGGAGCCCATCCCCGCCACCGTGGGATGGACTGTGCGGTACGACCGGTGTCGGTCCCAAGACACCGTGCGCCCACTACGCGCACGGCTAACGCGCCCGACCCTCGAAAAGGGGCCGGCGCACCCTCGATTCCACTTTCCCGTGACCCCGCAGGGTTAGGTCGGGGGCGCCGGCCGGCGGGTGGCCATCCCGGTCACTGTAACGGTGCGGCTGCCGTACCCACGCGTGCGGACGCACGCCCGCACCGCAGGCGCACGCCCGAGCACTGCAGCAACCACTCCGCTGCCGCGGAACGCATTGGGAAGGAACGCCGTTCTGCCCGCGCCTGTTCCCCGTACCAGCCATCATCAGCACCTCCCTCGAAGCCTATCAGAGGACACCACCGCCATCTGCCGCCTTCCTACCCTCGAACCGCCACTGTTCGGGTACGGGGTAGGCCATCATGGCCGGATCGCAGCGAAGATCGTCCGGACGGCCGCCCACTCTACACCGTAGCGCGACGTGCTCCCTCACGTAGCTAGGTAGCGCGGCGTGCATGTAACCCGCCGCCCCTTGGCCTATAAAAGGGGGAGGCGAGCCCCCAGCCGCGGGGGGAACGAGTTGAGGGGACGGTTCAGTTGGACACAACACACCGTGCACTCACTCTCTTATTCTCCCACAACATCTTCTGCCACTCCACCAGGGACTTGGAAGCCACGCTTCCTCTCCCGCCTTGCTTGTATTTGCCCCACTACAAGCACCCCCGGTGCTGAGCAATATAGTGCCACGAGCACAACCCCTTGGACGTACGGCCCCCTCGGCCGGAACCGAGGATAAAACCTTGTGTCATTTGTTGCTTGGCATCGACCATTGAGGGATAGACCTAGGCGCTATCTACCGGTTAGTGTCGGGACCATATTCCGCACCGACCGGTTGGCGCCTCACCGTGGGGCAAACGAGCGCCTAAGGTCATTTCGCCAACTCCCTCCATGGTGATTCGCACCGAGTACCGTGCTACCCGCTAAAACATGGGTAGCTCGGACCCTCTCCCGCCGGGTTCGAGATCCGCTTCGGAGACTTGAACTTCCGTGCCACGGGGGAACGGCTATCTCATGCGCCTCACCAATCGTGAGGAGCTTCGCGCGCAACGCGAGGCCGGGGTCCGTTCCGGTCTCCGCCGCACGCACGACACCGGCGCGCGACACCCGCGAGCACGGATGCCGCGGGTCCGTCGACGCCGCGACGCCGTCGTCGCTGCGGGCTACGCTCGCGTCGGGCGCGGTCCGAGCGGCGGCAAGGCGAGCGCCCACCGTCACAACGGCCGCCACCGCCCCGACGGGACCGCGTGCGGTCTCGGGACCGCGCATCCCCATCGGGCTGCGTGGCGCCACGACGGCCCATAACGCCAACGTGAACACGACGATGCGCCGGTTCCACCGGCCGTCACGTCTTCGTCGCCGGGGACCCCGACACCTCGGCCAGCAGACGAGTCATCCCTAAGCTCCGTCGACACGATGCCACCCGCCAACCGCCACGGGCACGCGGAGTGGGACTTCTCCGGCGTGCCGGGACCCGGCCGCGTTCGGTGCGCTTCCTCGACGCCACGGACCACCGGTTTGGCTCGCTCCGACGACCTCAACGACCGGAAGCTACGACCCCACGCGGGAGTGTTGCGCCGTCATCACCAACGACCCGCCAACGCCGCGGCGTGCGGGGCGCCGGAGACGGGGAAGTCACGCCGGCCCCTGGGGATCGCCGCGCGCCCGGCCGCGGGGCCAAGCGCTCCCCGTTGGGGCCGACGTCGACGCACGGCCTAGCCCAAGCCCGCGAGCTCGAGGCCGGGAGAGCGGGCGAAGAATACCGAACGGTGCGGCCGCTCCGCGCCTCAATGGCGGGGGGAGGCCTCGCGCGCGGCGAACGCGCGAGGGAGCCGGGCCGACGGAGTCCGCGACCACATCAACGCCGTCCCCAACACTGGGAACGCGGACGCACCCCCACGGGCGAGCCAGAAGCTCGTCGCCGCCGCGACGCTGCTACGGGCTATGCCAGCGCCCTCGACCCCCGAGGCTCGAGACATGCACCGCGAGGTGCAAACCCTCATCGAGCAAGCGGCCGTCCGGCGGGCCGAGAGCTCGGCCTCACGCATCCGCCAACGGGGGGGATGCGCGGGGGCGATGAAGCCGCACCGGAGAGGCGAACCCTCGGTGCACGCAGGTCAACTTGCTGACCGGGGACGCACGCCAGCCAAGGAACGGCTCCTCGACACGCGCGGGGCGCCGGATGGCGATGCCCGCAACGTCATCAACGCCGACGCACCGGCAAGGCGGACGCGCGAGCGGCTAGGGGTTACCACCCTCGAAGGGGTGGACGCTACGACAGCGGTGAGGATCGCTCCCCGACACCGGAGCCCCCGGGCACCCGTGTGTTCAGCCGGGAGATCCGCACGGCGGCATTCCCCGCCGCTTCCGTCAGCCCTCGACAATCGTCAAGTACAACGGGGAGACGGACCCCCGCGTCTGGCTCAACGACTACCGCCTAGCTTGTCACCGGGCGGGGCCACTAACGACGAAGTGATTATCCGCAACTTGCCCCCGCACCGGGCGACGCGGCCCGAACATGGCTAGAGCACTTGCCCACCGGCCCGGATCCATAACCTCGGGACGATCTAGTCCACACGTTCGTGGGCAACTTCCGGGCACGTACGTGCGCCACGGGAATTCTCGGGATCCGCGCTCCCGCACGCGAGAGGCCGGCGAGTCGCTCGCGGACTTCATACGGCGCTTTTCCAAGCGCCGCACGGAGCTACCCGGCGTGGCACGGTCCGAGATCGTGCACGCGTTCCTCGAGGGCACCACGTGCGGGACCTTGTGCGCGAGCCGGGACGCAGCCCGCCCACGGACTCGAACGAGGCGTTCGACATTGCCACCGGCCCCGCCTCCGGAGAGGAGGCCGTGGGGGCAATCTTCGACGGCAAGAAGGGCAAGCGCACCGAGGACGCGCTCGCGGAGGGCAGCGGGTCCAAGGAGCCGCGCCGCAACGACAAGTGGGGCAAGAAGGGGGAAGAAGCCGCGCCGCGAGGCGCGCGGCAGAGGCGCGACGGCGGCAACGCCGAGGCCCTCGCTGTCGACCCGGCTCGACGGGGCCCTCGACCGGCCCCTCGAGGCCCGGGGGTGTTTGACGACATGATGAAAAAGCCATGCCCCTACCACAAGACTCCCGTGAACCACACTCTTGAGCAATGTGACATGCTCAAGAAGTTCTACGGCCGTGCCGCCGCGAAGGAGGCAGAGGCCAAGAAAGATGGAGGCGATGGCGACGCGGGTGGCTTCCCCGCTGTCGAGAATGTGTTCCTCATCTTTGGGGGACCTACCGTCGACATGTCGACCCGGCAGCGCAAGAAGGAGCGGCATGAAGTCCTCGCCGCAGAAAGGGCGCCTCCGGCCTTCCTCAACTGGTCGAAGGATGCCATCACCTTTAGCCGGGACGACCACCCAAACCGCATTCCGAACCCGGGCCAGTACCCGCTGGTGGTCGATCCCATCATTGGGAACGCCCGGTTTTCGAAGGTCCTTATGGATGGAGGCAGTAGCCTCAATATCCTCTTCGCGCATACTTTGCGCCTGATGGGGATTGGGCTGGACCAGCTGCGGCCCGGAACACGAAGCCGTTTCACGGCATCGCGCCGGCAAGCGGAGTTCAACCCCTCGGGCGATCGATCCGCCCGTCCGGTTTGGGACCCCCAAGAATTTCCGCAAGGAAACCCTCACCTTCGAGGTGGTGGGATTCAAAGGGGCCTACCATGCCATCCTTGGGCGACCATGCTATGCCAAGTTCATGGCGGTCCCCAACTACACGTACCTGAAGATGAAGATGCCGGGTCCAAACGGCGTCATCACCGTCGGGTCGTCGATCGAGCACGCATTCGACTGCGACGTCGAGTGCGTGGAACATGCAGAGGCACTAGCGCTGGATGAAGCGCTGGTGAACACGCCTGGAGAAGATGGTCAACGACGACCTCAGCTCCGCCACCAAGCACGTCGGCACCTTCGAGGCCGCCGAGCAAACCAAAGGGGTCCCCCTCGACCCGTCGGCCCCCGAGGGCAAGGCGTTGAGGGTCAGCTCGACCCTCGATCCTAAATAGGAAGCAGTGCTCGTCGACTTCCTCCGCGCCAACGCCGACATCTTCGCGTGGAGCCCCTCGGACATGCCGGGGCATCCCGAGGGGAGGTCGCCGAGCACTCCCTTGATATCCTCGCCTAACGCTCGCGCCGTGCGGCGGCGCTGCGCGCCGCTTCGACGAGGAGCGGCGACGGGCGATCGGAGCGGAGCTGCGGAAGCTCCTCGAGGCCGGGTTCATCAAGGAAGTGTTCCACCCTACATGGCTAGCTAATCCTGTGCTTGTAAAAAAGAAAAATGGGAAGTGGAGGATGTGCATAGACTACACTAGTCTCAATAAAGCGTGTCCAAAAGTTCCTTTTCCTTTGCCACGCATAGATCAAATCGTTGATTCTACAGCCGGGTGTGAACTACTGTGTTTCCTTGATGCCTATTCGGGATATCACCAAATAAAAATGAAGGAGTCCGACCAGCTCGCGACTTCGTTCATCACACCGTTCGGGACGTTCTATTACGTCACGATGCCTTTTGGCCTCAGAAACGCGGGCGCGACATATCAGCGCTGCATGCAGCACGTTTTTGGGGACCATATCGGGCGGACGGTCGAGGCTTACGTGGACGACATCGTCGTCAAGACTAGGAAGGCGGACGACCTGGTTAACGACCTTGGCGTCGCGTTCGGTTGCCTACGGGCAAACGGGGGTCAAGCTAAACCCCGAAAAATGTGTCTTTGGAGTGCCGCGGGGCATGCTCCTAGGATACATCGTCTCCCGGCCGGGGAATCGAGGCCAACCCTGAAAAGGTCGCGGCCCTCGAGCGAATGGGACCAATTCGGGACCTCAAAGGGGTGCAGAAGGTGTTGGGGTGCCTCGCCGCCTTAAGCCGCTTCATCTCGAGGCTCGGTGAGAAGGGCCTGCCCCTCTACCGGCCGCTCAAGAAGCACGAGCGCTTCTCTTGGACCGCCGAGGCCCAGGAAGCGCTCGACAAGCTGAAGGCGTCCCTGACGCACGCCCCAATCCTTACGCCGCCACGAGACGGCGAACCCCTCCAACTCTACGTGGCCGCAACCACCCAGGTGGTCAGCGCCGTGATTGTTGTGGAGCGCAGGAGGAAGGGCATGCCTTGCCTGTGCAGAGGCCGGTCTACTACATCAGCGAAGTCCTGTCGGACACGAAGACGCGCTACCCCCAGGTCCAGAAGCTGTTGTACGCGGTAGTCCTCGCGCGGCGCAAGCTCCGCCACTACTTCGAGGCCCACCCAGTTACGGTGGTCTCTTCCTTCCCGCTAGGAGAGATCATCCGCAACCCCGACGCGGCAGCGGAAGTGCCAAGTGGTCCGTGGAGTTGATGGGCGAGACGCTCGCCTACGCTCCGCGCAAGGCCATCAAGTCGCAAATCCTAGCCGATTTTGTCGCTGAGTGGACGGACACGCAGCTGCCGCCCCCTCGGATTCAAGCGAGGCTTGGACTCGTTCTTCGACGGCTCGGTGATGAAGACGGGGAGCGGGCGCGGGCTCGCTCTTCGTGTCACCCCTCGGGGAACACATGCGCTACGCAAGTGCGCCTCCACTTCCCCGCATCCAACAATATGGCGGAATACGAGGCCCTTCTCTCGCGGCCTCAAAATCGCCATTGAGTTGGGCGTCAAGCGCCTCGACGTACGAGGGGATTCGCAGCTCGTGATCGATCAAGTCATGAAAAACGCGAGCTGCCACGATGACAAGATGGAGGCCTACTGTAAAGCCGTGCGGGCCCTCGAAGACAAGTTCTACGGCATCGAGCTTAATCACGTACCCCGCCGGTACAACGAGGAAGCGGATGAACTTGCCAAGATCGCGTCCGGGCGGATCACCGTTCCCCCCCCGAACGTTTTCGCACGCGACATCGCGCAGCCCTCGGTCACCTTCGAGCCTTACCCCTCGAGCGACGGCGGACCCTCGGGGGCTCCCTCGAATCCAGCGGGTGCGGAGCCCATGGAAGAGGACCCCTCGAACGAGGCGTACGTACTCTCCCTTCTCGAGGGGTACGGCTCCCACGAGGCTGTCGCGATGGACATCGAGCCGGCTCCCGCCCAGGCGGACTGGCGGGAGAAGTATACTGCCTGGATCGCTCGAGGGGAACTTCCCGCGGACCGGGCCGCGGCCAGGCGCATCGCCAGGATGGCCAAGTCATTCACCCTCGTCGACGGCGAGCTGTACAAGCGCGCCGCATCAGGCATCCTCCAGCGGTGTATACCCATTCCCGAGGGGCGCGAGCTCCTACGGGACATCCACGCGGGGATCTGTGGCCACCACGCCGCGCCGCGCACCCTCGTTGGCAACGCGTTCCGCCGAGGGCTTCTATCGGCCTACCGCGGTCGCGGATGCCGGCGAAATAGTGCGCACCGCGAAGGGTGCCAGTTCTACGCCTGCAAGTCCAATTTGCCCGCTCACGCCCTGCAAACGATCACCGTAACATGGCCGTTCGCCGTGTGGGGGTTGGACATCGTCGGGCCCCTGCGGAAGGCGCCCGGGGGCTTCACCCACCTGCTTGTCGCGATTGACAAATTCTCCAAATGGGTGGAGGTGCGCCCCATCACGAATTTGAGGGCTGAGCAGGCGGTCACGTTCTTCACTAACATCGTCTACCGCTTTGGAGTGCCAAACTCCATCATCACGGACAATGGGTCCCAGTTCACGGGCCGGAAGTTTTTGGAGTTCTGCGACAAGTTCCACATCCGCGCGGATTGGGCAGCTGTGGCACACCCACAGACCAACGGCCAAGTGGAGCGTGCCAACGGCATGATTCTGCAAGGCCTCAAGCCACGAATTTTTGACCAGCTCAACAAATCTGGCCGAAAATGGCTCCAAGAACTACCAGCAGTCGTGTGGAGCCTAAGAACAACCCCAAGCAGAGCCACCGGGTTCACCCCGTTTTTCCTAGTCCATGGTGCGGAGGTCGTCCTCCCCACGGACCTGGAATATGGGTCGCCCAGGATTCGAGGGTACGACGAAGATGCTAACCAGCGAGCCCGCGAGGACTCGCCGGACCGCCTAGACGAAGTACGCCTCGTGGCGTTGATGCACTCCGCAAGGTATCAACGGTCCCTACGACGTTACCAAGCACGCAAGATACGTCGGAGGGATTTCAGACGAAGGGGACTGCGGTCCTAAGGCTACGCCAAGACAACCGAGGGCGCCACAAGCTATCGCCCCCATGGGAGGGACCCTACGTCGTGGTGAAAGTGCTCAAGCCGGGCACGTACAAGCTGGCCAACGAGGACGGCGAAGAACTCACCAACGCCTGGAACATCCAACAGCTACGTCGCTTCTACCCTTAGCTAGGATTCTCCAAGTGTTTTTTGTTGTTGTAAAATCACATGGCCAACGCCCCAGTTGGTGTCAACTATGTAAACGCTCCAAACTTAATAAAAGGGCAACTCGGCTTTCCCCTGAAACCCAAGTTACCCTCGGGGGCTACTGCGGGGGGGCACCCCCCCCAAAATGGTCCCATTTTTTCGCGCAAAAAACAAAACAACACGCGCTAAGTTTGTTTCCTACTTCAACCTCGAGCCACGATTCGAACGGGGCGCAGGCGGCACGGTGGAAGGAGCGCGCGAGCCAGAGATAGCCTACGCCGCGTGGCTATGGCCCTTCTCTCTCGCCTCTAACCCGGCGGGCCCCCCTACGAAAATCGAACTTCCCTAACTAGAATCTACTCAGGAAGAAGGAGAAACAAAAAAGCGTAATTAACAAGCAGCATCATTTACAGCAACTGTTTATGTTCGCGAAATAACTTGTCTATTTACAAAAGGCCACGAGGCCAGAATTCTGATACGCGCAAACAAAAAATGGGCCTAGCGCCCAACCGCTTTCAGGCAGGAGGAGCAGCAGCATCGGCGGCGTCCGGGAAGAGGAATTCTTCGAAGGCCTCGGCGAGCGACCCGGCGGCGTCAGCAGCAAGCGCGTCCGCGCGCTCCATGGCCACCTCGTCCTTGACGCCCTCGGGCACGATGTAGCCCTCCGCCAGCGCCTCGAGGTTGACCTCGTAGTGGGATCGCACCACTCCGAGGGCCTTCCGGACGCCTAGGTGCAACGCCCGGCGCATCCGCTCCGTGACGTGGCCGCCCAGGGCGCGCGGGCGGCCGGCCGGCCGAGCCGCCGGCCCGGGCCTCGCCTTCCTCGACGACGCGGCAAGTCTCGAGGGCCGCGTCACGCGGCTCCCTGCAGCCTCCTGCTCGGGGAGGAGTTATAGGAAGCCTGCAGGGCCTCGGCCCGCCCAGCAGCGTGTCCCAAGGCAGTGCGCAAGCCTGGAATCAACAAGACGACAAGAAATCAGAAAGGGAGAAACGAACCCTCTAAAGCGACAAACCAACAAACAGAAAGTGACTCACCCTCGACTTGCTTCCTCTCCAAGTCGAGGTCGCGGCGCGCGGACTCGAGCGCCAACTCGAGATGCTGGACGGTCTCGCCTTGCTCGCGGAGGGCCAGCTCCTGGCTGGCGTGGCTGATGCTGAGCGCGAGCGCATCATCCTCAACCTTGGAGAATGCGGCGTTCCGCTCCTCCCCGACTTCTCCGCCGCCCGCGCGCGACGCGCTCCCGCTCCGGTCTTGCGCACGGGCATCGACGAGGGCGGCCTCGCCCTCGCCGCAGCCGCTCCTCGGCCCCTTGGTGGGCGGCGCCCTCTTGCGAGGAGCCGCTCCTCGGCCGACGACGAGGGCCGCGCTTTGGCGTCGAGGGCGGCCTTCGGGTCATCGGCCTCCTTGGCGCGGCTCGCTCCGGCCCGCGCGCCCGCTCCTCGGCCGGCGGTGCGGGGCGCCCGCGCCCCTCGAGCGACGTGCGGAGCTCCCGAGCTTCGGCGCGAGCGGTGGCCACCTCCGCCTCCCGGTTGGCGGCCGCCGTCCGCGCCTTCTCCGGGTCCACGCGCGCATTCCACGGCGCCTCGTCGCGATCGACGAGGGCCGCACGAATCCGCTCGAGGCTCGAACGCCGAGGGGCGTCCCCGTCCCGAGCTCTCCCGGGGTGCTCGTCGCACCATGCCGCCGCCCGATACGCCGCCCGGCCGTCCGGCGTCCTAAGAGCGTCCGCAAGCGCGTCGAAAGCGCTGCATCGCTCCCGGAGCTGGCGGGCCTCGGCGTTCACCCGGTCGAACGCGTCGTATTTGTCGTGGGCGCGACGCTCGAGCTCCTGGCATCCACACATCAATTCTCATAAGTGTCAAGGCTTGAATGCAGCACACGGAGACGAAAAAGGAAGTGGGACGAGCAACTGTGGCTCACCTGGAAGACAAGCCGGGCCGGGCCGCCGTGGACTCGCGCCGCCTCGTTCAACGCGCGGTTGAGCGTGGCGCCGTGGCCCGGCTCGCCCCGCAGCTCCCGCTCCCCCCGGCGTCGCCGAACGCGAGGGGGATCCTCCCGGCCCCCCCCCCCACCCGGGCGGGGGCGGCCGGCGTGGGAGGACGAGGCCTCGGCACCGTGTCCTCGGCCCCCCACCACCATGTGACCCTCGTGCCGCCTCACGAGGGCCCCCTCCCGGGGCTCGGGGGAAGTTCGTGGGCCGGCCCGGCCCACCGATTCCACCCGGGCGGCGGGGAGTCGTCCGAGAGCTCCCACCACCTCCGCCCGCAAATCGCCGGCGGGCGCAGCCGCTTGCGCCCCCTCCGCCGGCACCTCCGCCCGCGCCTCCGCGGCCACGGGCGCCCGTCGCGCGCCGCCGTGGCCGCCACCTCCGGCGGTACCGCCGCATCCACGGCGCTCCCGCAGGTTGCGCCGGCCCACCTCCTCCGCGGTGGCGGCCACCGCGGGCTCCACCACTACCGTCGCCGCCGCCGCGGCCCGCGTCTCCGCGACGACCGGTGCCGGCCGCCCCCGGCAGCCTGCGGCCGCGCGACGGCGAGCTGATCCGCCGGACGAGGCCTCGAGGCCCCGGCCGGCTTTGCGAGCCCGCGCCCGCCGCCGTGCTTGTCCCCGGGAGCGACCCCCTCGACGAGCGCCGCCGGGTGGGGATCGATGCGTCCATCCTCAGCACCTTGGCGGGTGCAAGAGGAGGAACGGTTGGCACCGCCCTGCGCAGGAACGAACGGAGAGTTAGACCACATAATCACCAGCGAAGCAAACCAAACGAAGAAGGACAGGCCCCTTACCTCGCAGAGGAAAAGGCCCGCTTCCTTTTCCTCGAGGCCTCTGCGGATGAGGCCGGTGTGGCTGCAGCGCGCGGCAGCGCGCCTCCCCGGCCGCGCGCGCGCGCCGTACGCACGGGCACGCCCGCCCCGTGCGCGCGGGCGCGCCCGATGCCGCACCCCCCCCGAAGAAGCCACCGCGCGCGCGGGCACGCTTGCCCGCGCGCGGGCACGCCTACCGACGCGCCCCTTGACGACGACGCCGCGCGCGCGAACACGCTCCCTCCGCGCGCAGCACGCTCGACGCGCGCACGGGCGCGCGTCCGCCGCGCGTACCTCCGCGGCACGCGCCGGCACCTCCCCGCGCGCGCGCCGCCCCCGAAGACGAGTGCCCGGCGGCGGGTGCCGGTGCGCCCGCCCCGCACGAAGCCACCCCCGACGCCGGCGCGGGTTCGGCGATGGGGGCGCGGGCCGCCACCGTCCGAGGGGCCCTCCCCCTCGGACTCCTCCTCCTCGGCTCCGCTCCGAGGACGAGGGCTCCTCGATATCCGGGAGGAGAGCCCCGGCTCCTCACGCCGCCGTACTCCGCGGACCGTTGGTCGCGGCGCGCTTGGCGACGCCCGGCGTGCTCCCTCTTGCGCGCCGCCCGCTCCTCGCTGCCCGGCCGCGCCGCCCGGCCGAGCGCACGGGAGTCGGAGGTAGGTGGAACGGACTTGGCGATGTTGAACTCCACCACTGCGCACAAGAGCGACAATGGCGAATCGGGGAGACGAAAGCAAGACCAAGAACTAAAACGAAATCGGGAACACAACTCACCCGCGGGCCCGTAGGGGAGCATCTCGATGTCCCACGGGGTCCGACCCGCGGTGGCGGCGTCCGGGTGTCGACGGCGCTCCGCGCCCGGTGAGCGCGTACGGCCGCTCCCAGCGGCGTCGGGAGCATCCGCGACCTCGCCAGGTCGACGGGGTTGGCCGCCTCTGTCATCTCGAAGATGCAGAGCGGCCTCTCCATCAACGGCACGATCCGCCGGTGATGAAGGAAGGCGAGGACGCCCATCGCGTTCAGCCCGTCCCTCGCCAGCCGCTGCAGGGCGGCGAGGACGGACTCCTGTCGCGCCCGATGCTGGGGTGTGGACACCCCGTAGCCCCAGGAGGCGGGCCTCTCCTTGAACACCCGGCCGGTGTAGGGGGGAAGGCCGGGCTCAGCGTTGCGCAGATAAAACCATCCCCGCTCCCAGCCGGCGTTGTTCGTCGTCATGGTGCAGGGGATGTAGACGTTCTTGAATTGCCCCCGCAGGGCAAGCGACATCCCGCCGGCGCGCACCGCACGGCGGGTCCTCGGCTCCGATGTGGGCTGCGTGACGAGCTCCCCGCGGAAGAGGTGTACCCAGAGCTCCCAATTAACCGGGATCCCTAGGTACCCCTCGCAGACGCCCACGAATGTGGCCGCATGCGAGATTGCGTTGGGGGCAAAGTTATGCAACTCCACCCCGTAGTAGTGGCACATTGCCCGCATGAATGTGCTCGCCGGCGCGTTGAAGCCACGCTCGTGGTAGCGGAGGAAGCTCACCACGTAGCCCTCCGGCGGGTTGGGCTCGCGGTCCGCAGCCGGCGGCACGATCCATTCCGCCGGGCGCCCATCTTCGTTGGCCGCCAACGGCCGGCGGCGACCGCAGCTCGCCCAAGGCGAGGCCGGGTCACCGTGGACCTCTCCCAGGCGTATGGCTCCAAGATCCTAAGGGGAGGCTGAGGCGGCGCCATGGAGAGGACGAAGGCGAACGAGGGCGGAGGACAAGGAGCGAAGGAAAAGGCGCTAGCAGCGAGCCTGCACGACAGCGAAAGCAAGACGAAGGCGAAGGGGCGGGGACTGAAAACGGTGAGAAACCAAGGTAAAAAAACCGCCGTCCCTTCCTCCCCGTAGTTTTATAGGCCGACGGGCGAGTTCTCCGGAGCGGACGCCCCGACTAGCATTAACTGCAGGGAATCTTCCCATCGCGTCGACGAGCGGGTCCCACCACGACCGCAGCGGCTAAAACACTGCAGGAGGGTCATCATTACGGCAAAGACCGGCAGCAACCGAGGCAAAACCGTCACGTCCGCCTGCCGCGCCGCCCACTACGCGCGCGCGCGCGGCGCAGCCGCCTAAAAGGCGCGCCCGCGCTGCAAAACCGCGGCCACGACCGCAAGGCAATTAAATGCCCGGGCCCCTTGCCAAGCAAGGAGAGCCCTCGAGCGAGGCGAACCCTCGGCTCGAAACAAAGGCGACCCTCCATGGGATATCCGCGTGAGAAGGTCGCCCGGGACCTGCTCGACGTAGAGCAGGCAACCGTGGGCACCCATGCCACGTAGAACCCTCGAGCGGCGTGACCCTCGACTCGAAACAAAGGCGACACTCGATGGGATGTTAGCGTGAGAAGGTCGCCCGGGACCTGCTCGATGTAGAGCAGGCAACCGCGGGCACCCATGCCACGTGAAGCCCTCGAAGCGGCATGACCCTCCGGCTCGAGACAATGTCAACCCTCTAAAAAAAGAAGGCACGCGCGTAAGAGGATCACCCAGGTCACGCTCGAAATAGAGCGGCACCGAAAGCACTCATGTCGCGCCGTGCTGCCAACAAGCACCTCGAGGGTCGGCACGCCCAGACCCCTCGACGGCCGCAAAACGTGAAAAGACGGGGCTGTCCAGGCACGGCCCCGCACGGCCTTACTGATTAGAGGTTCGAAGCCTGACCCTCGACGGGTTCGAACAGGCGCCCCAGATCACAGAGTTAGGGACGACGAGGGCACGCGCATACGAGCCGTTCCTCGAGCCCGTCGGCTCGAGGGTGCCCCACATGTCGTGTTCGAGAGCCGCCGAGGGCGCCTAGCGGGGGGGATCCCACCGAGGGAGAGCTTCCGCGCCCTCGGTCCCTAGCGAACGGGACCGAGCCCCACCTAGCAAACCCACGCAAGCGCTTCCATGGACGTGTCTCCGGACCGCGCAGCCTACCCTTATCGAACGGGGCATGGACGTCCACTCGAACCACCCGCTAGCAGCTCGACGAGGAATCCGCGATTCGCGACCCGCTCGATTTGAGTCGTGGAGACCTCACCCTCCGTCCCGCGGAGGGACGGCGAGGGCGCGTTAAAAAACAAGTCGTCAGGCTCGACCCGATCGCCTCGAACGGGCCAAGGCTCGGGGGCTTGACGCACGGCTACACCTCCTTGAAATTGCACCCGCCGGAGACAGTGACAGGGGAGCGTGCACCCCCGAAGCCGGCTGAAACACCGCCGATGCCGGTTGGCATATGTGCCACGCCTTTCTGACCAAAGTTCTCGCGGTTAACCCCTGCAGGAGAACCCACACTCCTGCAGGGCTTCGGGGGCTAGACCCGCGGGTCCGCTGACGCGGCCCCACGGAAAGCGTTCGCAAACAAGGAGGGCGGAACGTCCTATCGGCAGGGTTCCCGCATCTGCGGGAGCCTCAATGGCAAACCCGCAGATGCTCGGGGGCTACTGTCGGGGACCGCCCTAGGGGTCCCCTTAAACAACGGGGAATCCTCACTTAATCCCGGTATCAAAACACGCTAAGCCTAACCATGCAGGTAACTAACCGTGCAGGACACGGCCTACGTCGGGATCCTGACGGCCCACCAAGACGGCCCACGAAGAAGACCCCTCGAGCAGGCCCCGCCTCGCTCGAGGACGCGCTCCCCCTCGGGCGGGCTCCGCCCCGTTCGAGGGGCAGCCCTTTCCCTCGAGCGGTCCCGCCCGCTCGAGGGATCGCCCCCCCTCGAGCGGGTCTCGACTCGCTCGAGGGTTCGCTCCGCCCTCGACCGGGGCCCGCCACGCTCACGGGCACGCCCGCACGCGTGCGCCGGCCCCGTACTTGGGCATTTAACGCCCGACGCCGGCAGACGGCGCCATCATGCGCCCGGGGCTCACGCCCCGGTGCCGCCGCACCAGCTCCCCAGGGAGGAGCCCATCCACGCCACTGTGGGATGGACTGTGCGGTACGACCGGTGTTAGTCCCAAGACACCGTGCGCCCACTACAGTACGGCTAACGCGCCCGACCCTCGAAAAGGGGCCGGGCGCACCCTCGATTCCACTTTCCCGTGACCCTGCAGGTTAGGTGAGGGGCGCCAGGCCGGCGGGTGGCCATCCCGGTCACTGTAACGGTGCGGCTGCCGTACCCACGCGTGCGGACGCACGCCCGGCACCGCAGGCGGACGCCCGAGCACCGCAAGAACCACTCCCGCCGCCGCGGAACGCATTGGGAAGGAACGCCGTTCGCCCGCGCCCGTTCCCCGTACCGGCCATCATCGCACCTCCCTCGAAGCCTATCAAAGTACACCACCGCCATCTGCCGCCTTCCTACCCTCGAACCGCCACTGTTCGGGTACGGGGTAGGCCATCATGGCCGGATCGCAGCGAAGATCGTCCGGACGGCCGCCCACTCTACACCGTAGCGCGACGTGCTCCCTCACGTAGCTAGGTAGCGCGGCGTGCATGTAACCCGTTGCCCCCTTGGCCTATAAAAGGGGGAGGCGAGCCCCCAGCCGCGGGGGGGAACGAGTTGAGGGGACGGTTCAGTTGGACACAACACACCGTGCACTCACTCTCTTATTCTCCCACAACATCTTCAGCCACTCCACCAGGGACTTGGAAGCCACGCTTCCTCTCCCGCCTTGCTTGTATTTGCCCCACTACAAGCACCCCCGGTGCTGAGCAATATAGTGCCACGAGCACAACCCTGCTGGACGTACGGCCCCCTCGGCCGGAACCAGGATAAAACCTTGTGTCATTTGTTGCTTGGCATCGACCATTGAGGGATAGACCTAGGCGCTATCTACTGGTTAGTGTCGGGACCATATTCCGCACCGACAGGAATCACAGCCCAAAGAACCACGAAGGGTTCCCACAAATTTCCCCCATCAAATCCCCAAGAGAAAAGTCCCGAAAACAACCCAAAGAAATCACCAAGAGAGGGCTCCGAAAATCACCACCAAGAACAACCGGGGAAAACACATCCAAACCTTGAGGAACTACGCCGAATCATCTATACATGAAACAAAGGTTCATACAAGGTCTAGCAAGCCGCCCGATCATCCATCCCTCTCAACAAGATCTTTTTGTGAAGCTCTCTTGCTAGTCCTAAAGGAAACCTAAGGAAAATAGGTGGAAAATAGGAAAGCTAATGAGCTAGGGTTCCAAGAGTTGGCTGCCATCCTCTCACCTCTTGGGTTATATGGAGGCAACCGAGTGTATAAAACGCCCTTCTCTACTAACTAGGGATACAAGCCCCTCAAGGGCCGATTCGGAATTCTTGATGTCTTCACCATCGGACGGATGCCCGGCGACCGCACCCTGCGTAGCCTTGACGCAAGCCATGCGATCCCGACGCGTGTCCTCCGCTTCAAAGATTCCGGACTGCGTCGTCGCACCCCATTCAGGCCGGTGCTCCTCACCGGTCAGACCGGTCCCCACCGGTCAGACAGGTCTGGCGCTGCTGCAGCTCCGTCTTTGGTTCTCCGGTCTTGGCTTTATGGATCAACCAAGGAACCCAGTGGTTTTCTGGTGAACCACCGGAAACCCCACGAACTCGGTGTAGCCTCCGCCAATCTCCACTCATGACTTTGCTCCCACGTAGTCCCGGCTCGACCTTGGTTTTGAGGCTCAACCAAGAAACCGTCCACGACTTCATCTTGCTGTTCATGCCACCATGCGGCCCGCACTTGACCTCGCTGTCCACTGGGTCCCTCAAACAAAGCCTACTTGTCTTCTCCACACCTAGAGGCCTCACCGGCGACGACCTTTCGCGCTTGTTCTTCACCTGCACCAGCACCAGTCAAGGCACAACCTGCACCTGCAATACTTAGCGAAGAATCAGTCCACACAACGTTGTCAATCACTCATCACACAAGGAAGCGACCAACCACCGGTCCTCAAACCACACATGGTCCTTAAGGTTGAGTCACAGACTCTGGCTGAGGGTCCATCAGAAGTTTTGGCAAGAATATCCCAAAAATCTTGAGAAAAAACCGAAGGACACGTGGCACGGAGCCCCCGAGCCTTGAGTCGAGTACTTCCTCTCGAATTGAAGGGTCATCTTGTAGAATGTGTCCTGAGTTGCTCTTGAGTCTTGCCGCTCCCCAGGAAGTTGAATAGAAGTAGCCGAGCCCCCGAGATGAGGCGCGTCGACTAGTAGAAGTTGAAGGGTCATGCGCCGCCGCTGAGTCAGCCGAGCGCAGACTTATCCATTCGGCCGTTGGAGGGGCCGCCATTGACTTATAAATAGAAGACAAAACCCTTAGGGTTTTTCACCCCACGCATTCGCGGCCATTCCTAGCAGATCCAGCCAGGAAACACCGCCAGTGCGCGCTGCCACCGTTTAGAAGGTTGTAGATCCCAGTGTGCCGCCATAGGAAGCCACCACCGTAGCTCCCGAGCGAATGCGAATGAAGACACCTTGCACTTGGAGAATGAAGCCCTCGCCATCGAAGGCCTTTAAGACCGCCGGCGGGAAGAAGAGGGCTCGTGAGGAAGCCGCCGAATCTGCTGTGGGGACATCGCCGCCGGTGTCTCCACCGCGGTCAAATCCAAATCGCGAGTGGAAGAAGTCCAAGGCCAAGACTGAAGACTTGCTGGCGCTGCTCAACAGCGGATTCTTGCGGGAGAAGGAGGTGGACATGTGGAGAGCCGCTGCAGGGGATCCATACCCCATGGAGAAGAACCCAGACGAGATCCCAATGTTCATTCGGTTCGCGGAGCGGGGTCTGTCTCTTCCGGCCAGTGACTTCTTCAAGGCGCTGCTGGGGTACTACGGCATCGAGTACCTCAACCTCAACCCCAACCCCAACAGTATCTTCCACGCCTCAGTCTTCGTACATTTCTGCGAGGCTTTCTTGGGGATCAAACCCCATTGAATCCTGTTCCAGAAGATTTTCCGGGTGAAGCCTCAGCCCAGCGCCAGCAGCCCCCGAGTAGTGGGAGGAGCCGGGATCCAGATGAGGGTGGACACCGCGGAGCAGTACCTCTCCTACAAGTTGATTGATTCCAATCAAGATTGGAAGGTGAAGTGGTTCTACGTCACCAACCACCACCCGAAGCTGCCGAAGCCAAGCGGGAAGCAGCCCAAGCACCGGCGGTGGTGGAACTCGGAGCCAACGATGCAGGAAGGTCTCCAGTTGTCTGAGCTGCTGGCGAAGATTAAGGCGCTGAGAGAAGCCGGGCTGAGGGCCGAACATGTGGCCATCAGCTTCATGAAGCGAAGGGTGCAGCCGCTGATGGCCCGTGACACCCTAGGGTATGAGTACACCGGCGATGATGACACATCGCGGATGCCACGTGATGAAGTGGACGACGACGACATCATCGACAGGCTGGGCAGAATCTTCAAGGATATGCCGGCGTACACGCCGTGCCCGGTACCCGAGTACTCCGTCGCGCGCCCACCAAACAAGGTTGGTAGCCTTCGGTCTTGTCGAGTACTCATTACAGAAGAGTAGCCGTACTGACATATTGTACATCTTGCAAGATGACTTGGTGAAGTTTGTCTCCGAGCCAGCGTCGCCTCCACAACTTGTTGAGGTTCTAGAGGAAGGGAAGGCCAAGGCCAAGGAGCGGCGCGAAGTGGGCGAAGGAGACGACACAGTTGTCGTTGAAGACACGTCCGAGGAGGACGATGACGAAGAAACGCTGCAGGAGCACTTCCAGCTGCGGTCAAGGTTTAACTGCCCTGGATTGCCGCACATCCCTCTTGTTCAGGATCCGTCGGCTAGCCTGGAGGCTAGTCTTCCCGTGCCGCCAAGGAAGCCGCACAATGTGGCCCGCAAGCGCGTGGCCAAGAAGTTGAAGGTCTCAGAGACCACGTCCTAGGAGGTAAGCCGTCTTGAATAAGGTAGTCGAGTACTTATGTCTCGATGTTGTGTGATGAAGACGAAGTTTCCTTGCTTGCAGGAGATGCCGCCTTCCGACCCCGTTGAGCAGGGTGACGGAGGCGATTGGGACACCGTGGGGGAGCCAGCTGGGGGTAGTCATAGCCTAGCCCCCACCGTAGAAGAGCTCTTGGCGCAGTTGGAGCGCCAGCCCCCTGTTGCTCAGGGGAGCACGGAACCGACTGCTGCTGCCACTGAAGAGGCAGCGACTACTGAGGCGCAGGAGAGGCGCCTGCCGAGGCAGGACTGGTCGACATCGCCAATATCCTCGGCGCCCTGACCGTGATGGTGGTCCGATCGAGCTTGTAAGTGTTGATCCCTTCCGAGTAGTGCATTGGATGTGATGGTCATACTAGGTTGACAACCAGTTTGTGTACACTGCAGGAAATCGACGGACTTGTCCTAGGAGGGGGATGAACCCGCTGCAGAGGTGGTGGAAGAGGAAGCCGCGACGCCCACTGAGGAGTCCGCTCCCGCTCCTCAGGCGAAGTCCGAGGCGCCGGCTGCGGAGGCTACCTTGCCTGAGGCCAGCGTCGTTGAAGGTGAGTACTCTGCTCAGGTGTGAATAATCCCGAAGAGTAGTCGTAGCCGCCAGGTGTGACTGATTCAGTTGTCATTTGTCGACAGGTGCTAAAGCCGAGGGAAGTGATATCCCGTCGGCGGTGCCCGTCATAGACGTGATGCCAGAGACTCAGGGAGCCACCGGAGGAGCCCCCGAGCCGATGGAGGTGGCCGTCGGAGAAGCTGCCTCGATGACTGGAGGAGAGGGCGGCGACACACTACCAGAACCCGCTCTGGAAGAAGTCGTGCACTCACCGGAGATCCATGACGCGGAGCTAATCCGCTCGGCACCAATGACCGAAGCCGCGACGAGTAGTCGTGGCGGGACAGAGTTGTTGGCAGATGATCTAGTCGACCCAGCGACGGTGGCTCGTCACCTGGAGGCGGTACGCCAGGCCGAGCTATGGATGAAGGTGAGTAGTCGACACTTTTGAGTAGTCAATCTTTTAGTGTTGAGTACCCAGTTGATTTGTGTTGTCTGTTGCGGGACGTCGCAGAGAGGTCCCAGCAGAAGTCTGAGATGCTTCATGGGTACGGCAACGCAGTGCTCCAGGACGAAGCCTTAGAGGAACAACTCGTGAAGTCCCGCAAGCACGCCGCCGCCATGCAGTCGAAGTTGGACACCGCCTTCGCCAAGTATCACAATGACATCCAAGAGATGCAAGCGAAGAGCGACGATCTGGTGCGGAAGAACAAGTCTCTCCGCAACAAAAATAAAGGTACGCGACCACCTTGTCGGGTACTTGTTGATGGTAGCTTGAGGTAGTCTGACCCACTTTACCTTTGTTGGTTGTAGAGCTTGAGACCCGCGTCGATCAGCTGAAGGCCTCACAGACCGATCTGAAGAACCTCTTCTACCGGGAGTAAGAGGCCCGCCAGGTACTGGAGTACGATTATAAGGAGCTTGCTTACGAGTGCGACAAGCACATGGAGCTCCGTATTGCATCAGATCGTGACCTCGTCAATTACTACAAATCCTTGCAGAAGCTGAACGAGGACTGCGAGAAGCTGCGGGCTCAGCCAAAGGAACTCGAGGAAGCCGCGCTCCCCATCGCGAGGCTGCTGGTGCCCCACCCTGGCGGTCCGAAGATTGCTCCTTTGGTGGATCGCCTGAGGGAAGCCCCCAGCCGCTTGGCGACCTACGTCAAACACTTGGCGAAGTCGATCCCCAACCAGGTGCTGGCCTTCATGAAGTCGTACTTCCCGAAGGCTCCTATGGACATAGTCGCGGGCGGGCTAGCCGCTAACTGCACTAACGAGCAATACGCGGAGCTGCTGGAGCAGATGGCGCCCATTGCTGAACAAGTCGCCGAGAAGCTTAATCTCCAGTAATTCTGTAATGTTAGCTCGTAGCAGTAGTTGTACATAAACAGTTGTAATGAACTTGTTTAAGTACGAATGAAGAAAACTTCCATGAATGAGTACTCGTTGTTGCGATCTGCGAGTGCGGAGTCCCATCGTGGAGTCGTCGCGAGTAGTCGTACTCGCTAGTGGTCCCGTGGAGGGAAGGAGACAGTAAAGTAGTTGATAGATAATCAAACTTTATTACTGGAGAAGTACACCTGGATGGCCAGGGCCGTTGTTACAGAGTAGTCGCGAGGACCCGGAGGCCGCCTACGGCTATGTAGTGCTAGGGCGTATAGCCGCTTACAGCAGTAGACCCGTTAGTAGCCGTGTATGCTGGATCTAGAAGTACATGGTCTCTCAGTAGACCGCTGCTAGAGTCCTTTGTCGCTCGTCGCAGCCCAGGGTCCATTAGTAGCCGCATGGGCTGGATCCTGGAGAGGAGTAGTCCGGAGACTGGTGCCTGGACCCGGAGGCCGCTTACAGCGAAGGGGTCTTGATGTAGTCGTATAGACTTGAGCCCCAAGGGTAGTCGTGTAGACTAGGCGTAGAACTGACAGAGTTGGTCGACGTTCCACGAGTTGTTGACGTTTTCGCCTTCAAGCGTCTGGAGGTGGTAGGAGCCCGGTCCGGTCACCTTTGCAACTGTGAAGGGACCTTCCCAAGGCGAGCTGAGCTTGTGTAGTCCTTCCGTGTTCTGGATGCGATGGAGGACAAGATCACCAACGTTGAAGGAGCGTTCCTTGACGTTGCGATCATGGTAGCGCCTAATACACTCTAGGTACCTTGCTGATTGGACGAGGGCGGCACAACAACCTTCTTCGAGTCCATCGATGTCAACTTGTCTGCTGTCTTCGGAGATGCCTTCGTCGTAGTGCTCTACTGCTGGTGAATCCCACATGACATCGACGGGGAGGATTGCTTCGGAGCCATAGACTAGGAAGTATGGAGATTGCCCCGTTGGCTTGGAGGGTTGAGTACGTAGCCCCCAGAGTGCATTGCGTAGTTCCTTGATCCACTTGCCTCCTTTGGAGTTGGCGACGTCGTGTAGCCGCTTTTTGAGAGCGTCGAGCACCATCCCATTGGCGCGCTCGACTTGTCCATTGGCCCGAGGATGGGCAACTGAGACATATCGGATGTCGATCCCGCTGTTCTCGCAGTACTCCCAGAACTGGTGGTTGTTGAAGTTGGAGCCCAGGTCTGTGATGATGCGATGGGGTAGTCCGTAGCAATGTACGAGTTCATCCAGGAAGTCCAGTACTCTGTCAGCCTTGGGGCATGTAACCGGCTTGACCTCGATCCACTTGGTGAACTTGTCGATGGCTACCAAACTCTGTTGAATCCACCTAGCGCAATTGGTAGTGGCCCAATCATGTCGAGCCCCCAGCAGGCGAAAGGCCAGGTTGGCGGTATGGTGACTAGCTTGTAGGCTGGGACATATTGCTGCTTGGCGAAGTATTGGCACCCTTGGCACCTTCTGACGAGTTCTTCGGCGTCGCCCAGAGATGTGGGCCAATAGAAGGCTCGTCGAAAGGCATTGTTGACCAGCGTGCGAGAGAACGCGTGGTTGCCGCAGACGCCTTTGTGGATCTCCTCCAAGATGTCTTTGCCTTCTTGTCTAGGAATGCACTTCATGAGTACTCCGGAAGATGCGCCCCGCCTGTAGAGCTTGTCTCCGATGAGGATGTAGGACTCTGCTCGGCCAAGTTCTTGTCCGAGGGAACCTTCTGCTCGCTGAGATAGTCGATGAAGGGCTGCCTTCAGTCCACGTCGATCATCATGACCTCCTGGCCAGCCAGGGGATGCTCTAGGGCAGTGGTCGATGGCGCTGACTCCGGGATGGATGGCGCATGAAGCTCGTGGACGAAGACACCCGTTGGTACTTGAGCGCGAGTAGAACCAAGCTTCGACAGGACGTCCGCTGCAACATTGTTTTCACGGACGACGTGGTGGAACTCGAGACCATAGAACTTGTTTTCGAGCTTGCGGACTTCTAGGCAGTAGGCGTCCATGTTCTCTTTGTTGCGGTCCCAGGACTTGTTGACTTGGTTGATGACCATTGCGGAGTCGCCGTAGACTAGTAGCCGCTTGATGCCCAGTGAAGCCGCGAGGCGGAGCCCGTGTAGTAGAGCTTCGTACTCGGCTTCGTTGTTTGAGACCTTCTAGAAGATCTGCAGGACATACTTGAGTTGTTCGCCGTTGGAGAGATCAAGAGTACCCCTGCACCTGCGTTCTCGAGGTTGAGTGAGCCGTCGAAGTACATCATCTAGTGCTTTGGGCGCTCGGTCGGAGTGGGTAGCTGGTTCTCCCGCCACTCCGCCATGAAGTCGACTAGTTCCTGCGACTTGATGGCTGTGCATGGCTTGAAGTCGATGTTGAGGGCGCTGAGTTCGACTGCCCACTTGGAGATTCTTCCAGTAGCATCTTGGTTCCGCAGGATGTCGCCGAGCGGGTAGTCGGTGACGACGGAGATCGAGTACTCCTGGAAGTAGTGTCGTAGCTTCCGCGAGGTGATAAGCACTGCGTACAGGAGCTTTTGTACTGGCTGGTAGCGTGCCTTAGATTTTGACAAGACCACGCTGACGAAGTAGACTGGGCGCTGGACTGGATAGGTGTGGCCGTCTTCTTGCCACTCGACGATGATGCTAGTACTGACCACATGAGTAGTCGCAGCGAGGTAGAGCAGTAGCTGCTCGCCTTTACGAGGAGCTGTGAGGACTGGTGGCTTCTATAGGAAGTCCTCGAGCTGGGCTAGGGCTTGGTCCGCCTCTGGAGTCCACACGAACTTCTCTTGGTGCTTGAGTAATTTGGAGAAGGGGAGCCCTCGTTCTCCAAGCTTCGAGATAAATCTGTTCAAAGCCGCCATGCACCCGGTCAGCTTCTTGACGTCTTTGATTCACGTGGGAGCCTTCATGCTGGTGATGGCGGAGATCTTCTCGGGGTTGGCTTCGATGCCGCGATGGTTAATGATGAAGCCGAGTAGTTTGCCCGACGGTACGCCGAAGACGCACTTGTTCGGGTTGAGCTTCCAGCGGTACTCGCGCAGGGATGCGAAAGTCTCTTCAAGGTCGTCGATGAGCGTGCCGGGAGTTTCGGTCTTGACGACCACGTCATCCATGTAGGCTTCGACGTTCTTGTTGAGTTGCCTCTTGAAGCAGGCCTGGATAGCTCGTTGAAATGTGGCGCCGGCGTTCTTCGACCCGAAGGACATGGTCGTGTAGCAGTACGCGCCAAACGGGGTGATGAACGCGGTCTTCTCCTGGTCTTCTTCCTTGATCGCGATCTGGTGGTACCCGGAGTAGCAGTCAAGGAAGCAGAGTAGGTTGCAGCCCGCCGTGGAGTCGATGACTTGGTCAATCCGCGGCAACCCGATGGGCTCCTTGGGGCAGTGCTTGTTGAGGTCGGTGTAGTCGACGCACATCCTCCACTCGTTCGAGTTCTTCTTGCAGACGAGGACGGGGTTGGCGAGCCACTCGGGATGGAAGACTTCTTTGATGAAGCTAGCCGCGAGTAGTTTGGCGAGTTCCTTCTTGATGGCGTCCCGTCTGTCGTCGGCGAAGCGGCGGAGATGTTGTTGCTTCGGGGTAGCTTTAGGATCAACATTGAGGGAATGCTCAATAAACTCCCTGGGCACCCCTGGCTTGTCTGCTGGCTTGCACGCGAAGATGTCGCGGTTAGCCCGGAGGAAGTTTATGAGCGCATCTTCCTATTTGAGATCGAGACCCGCCCCGATGGTGGTAGTCTTGCTGCTGTCGCCTGTCCCGAGGTCAATTGTTTTGACCAGAACCTCCTCAGCTGGCTGAGGCTTGTTAGCTTTGTCCAACTTCTCTACGATGTCGAGTTCACTTGGGGCGAGCTTCTTCGACGCAGTGTAGATCTCCATCATTGCATTGGGTACTTGGTTTGTGGAGGCGATCTCCACAGCTTCCGTGTCGCAGTCGTGCGAGATCTTCAAGTCCCCTTGCAGTGAGAGTACACCTGCTGGACTTGGCATCTTGAGTACCAAGTAGGTGTAGTGTGGTACCACCATGAACTTGGCGACATCCGGTCTGCCGAGGATGGCATGGTAGGAGGTCTCGAAGTCCGCGACTTCGAACTTAATGTACTCGGTACGATAGTTGTCTTGAGATTCCCCGAAGGTAACTGGCAGGACCACTGAGCCCAGTGGGATAGCCGTGATCCCGGGGACGATGCCGTAGAAGGGCGAGGTGCTCTTGGTGAGCATGTGGGTGATGTCGAGCTTCCTCTTTTTCAAGGTCTTGGTGAAAAGGACGTTAAGCCCGCTTCCACCGTCAATGAGGACCTTGTTGAGCCTGGAGCCCGCGACCACCGGCTTCAGGACGAGAGGGAACCGCCCTGGTTCGGAGAAGCTAGTCCATTGATCCGCGCTGAGAAGGTAATTGGTACATCCGACCACCTGAGTGGGGTCGGAACCGCTGGTTCAATGCTCATGACTTATCGACGGGTGGCCTTTTGTTCCGGTCTGCTAGGTAGTCCGCCGAAGAGGACGTTCACCGTCTTATCGGGTTCCTGGAAGTCGCCATTGCCTTCGTCGTTCTTCTTCTTGCCTTTCTTGTCATTAGGGTGCGGTGGCTCTGGAGTACCCTTGAGTGCTCGCCTGAGTTGGTAGCACTGCTCGGTGGTGTGGTTGCCGTCCAGATGCCACGGGCACTTCTCCTTCAGCAAGTCTTTGAAGCCGCCGGAGGTCTTCTTCGAGTTCTCCTTCGCAGGGCGCTTGATAGCCGTGACAGTGTTGTCTGGCTTGCGCTTGCGGTTGGGACCCTAGTAGTTGTTGTTGTTGCGACCGCCTTGGTTCCCGTTGTTGCTGCTACCACCGCCCGTGGTCTGTTTGCTCTTGCCACGGATGGCATCGTACTTGGCGTTGGCTTTGTCTTCTTCATCGGCCCAGGACGTGATCATGTCCTTGAGATGGGTGATGGACCTGGGGCGGCGTCGACCGAAGTCTTCGAAGGTGCGACGGTGGTAGAGACCGTCTTGGAAGAGGTCAATGACCTCCTTGTCGGTGACGTCGACTATGGTGGCGCGCTTGTCGAAGAAGCACCGCATGTACTTGCAAAGGGTCTCGCCTTGTTCCTGGTTCACCATAGCCTACCCGAGCGACCCATAGCGCCCGTGAAGTTGCTGGTGAACTGCTCCTTTAGCAGGTCCCACTTGTCGATCGAGTGCATGTCCAGTGACTCGAGCCATGTGAGCGAGGCTTGGTCCAGGCAGAAGGGGAAGTAGAGGCACTTGGTGTCATTGTTGCCGCCAGGGTTCTCGATCGAAAGGGCGTAGCATCTGAGCCACTGGATGGGGTCTTACTTCGCGTCGTACTTGGTGATTCCCAGACGTTTGAACTTGTCCGGGAGGAGTAAATTGCGAAGCCGAGGAGAGAAGGCGGGGAAGCCGTCGTTGTCACCTGCGGTGGTGGACTTCTTCCGCCGCAGTTCTTCAATCTTCTGGCGGGCATCGAAGCCGCCTTGTGAGGCTCCGGAGGCGTGGCTATTCGCGTGGCCTCGGCCTCCGCGATCGCCTCTGCCACCGGCCCTCCTGTTGGCCCCATGGTTGGAGCTTCCGCCGTCGCTACCTCCGCCGCCAGGGTCGTGGTGGGGGATGATCTCGCGATCGCTGCCAGCAGCTGCAGCTCTGTTGCCACCTTGAGAGAGTCCGCCGGCGTTTGCACGAGTATAGTTGGGCTGGGCCGGCAGCTCGGCTCGAGTACGGTTACAGCCGAGGTCCGCGTTGCGACTTGTGGCTACGTTGTCACGGTTCCTAACGGGGGGCGACTGAGCGACCCTGTTGTCGACTCGCATGAAGTAGGCGTATTCTGCAAGCTTGGCGATGACCTGTCCCGCGCGCATCCCCTGGGCCTGACGTGCTATCGTAGTGATAGACATGAGGCATTGCTCTGGGGTGGTGTGTACTCGGCTCTCGACTTGGTCGAGTGCTTCCGCAAGGTTTCGGATGGGAAGGGAGTCTCGAAGACGCCGGTGTCGTTCGCTGCGCTTTCTGTTACGCTCGCGTCGAGCGTCCCTGTTGGCGTCGGTCGCATCTGCGGGTGCTTCAGCAGACATCTTTTATGCGGAGATGTCTTCGAGGTAACGGTCGTCTGCTGTTCCTGAAGGTCCTGGCGTGTCGCCGGCAGCCATGAAGACTTGGCGGTCGGGGTTGCCAGGACTGGAGTCAGAGCTCGCCACCTCAGTTGGAGTGTACTCCTCAGCTCGAGCGAGTGGTATTCCTTCCTGAAAGGGAAGCGAGTCGTGGTAGGCGACGTAGCGTAAGTTCCCGTCTATCAGGTCGGCGGGCTTGCGGTCTGGCCAGTAGATGAATCTCCCGGTGGGTGTGGATGTTATAACTAGCCTAGAAGCTGGTCTTGATAAGGGTTGCTCAGTAGAGTTGTCCTCAGACTCGGGATCCTCCGGGTTCGACCCGAAGTCGAACTCGTACGCGTAGTCCGAGTAGAAGCTGGAGAGGGGGTTGGAGTCCGAGGCGTGGCCAGGGGCGGTGTCGTAGTCCGAGTTGTACTCGGGTACGGGCTCCTTGCCGGCCCAGCGTGTAGGGGGAGCCTCCGTGCGGGCCTTGCTGACGTTGTGGGGGCCACGCGTGAAGCGCTCGCGGGGTGGGGAATCCACATGTGATGGCTGGGTAGCCGGCTCGCATACGATGGCCCACGGGGACGTCGAGTTCGAGTTGGAGGCGGATCCAAGCTCGAAGTCGGTGTGTTGGTCAAAAAGCGAAATTTCGCCGAACTTGCCGGCGAGTTCGCCCGTGACTACTTAAGGAAGTGTCACGAGGCCGATCTCCGCCTCGAGAGCTTCCGCAAGGTTGCGGATGGGGAGTTTGTCTCTGAGCCTCCGGCGCCGTTCATTGCGCTTCCTGTTACGCTCACGTCGAGCGTCCCTGTTGGCGGCAGTCTCGTCTGCAGGTGCGTCGGCAGACAGCTCGTCTGCGGAGATGTCTTCAAGGTACTTGTCTGGAGCCGCCCCAGATGGTCCGGGGGTGTCGCCGGCAGCCATGAAGACTTGGAGATCGGGGTTGCCAAGGCTGGACTCAAAGCTCGCCACCTCAGTTGGAGTGTACGAGTCAGCCCGGGCAAGTGGTGTTCCCTCCTGGAACGGGAGCGAGTCGAGGTAGGTGACATAGCGTGAATCTCCACTTATCAGGTCTGCGGGCTTGCGGTCTGGCCAGTAGACGAATCTTCCAGCAGGCGTGGACATTATAACCAGCCTAGAGGCCGGCCCTGATAAGGGATGCTCAGTAGAGTTGTCCTCGGACTCGAGATCCTCTGGGTCCGACCCGAAGTCGAACTCGTATGCGGAATCCGAGTAGAACCCGGAGAGGGGGTTGGAGTCCGAAGCGTGGCCAGGGGTAGTGTTGGAGTCCGAGTTGTACTCAGGCACGGGCTCCATGCCGGCCCGGCGCGAAGAGGAAGCCCCTGTGCAGGCCCTGCAGGGGTTGCGGGGGCCACGCGTGGAGCGCTCATGGGATGGGGGGACCACATGCGATGGCTGAGCAGCCGACTCGCATGCGATAGCCCATGGAGACGTCGAGTTCGAGTTGGAAGCAGACTCGAGCTCGAAGTCAGCGTGATGGTTGAAGAGCGAAATTTCGCCGAACTTGCCGGCGAGTTCGCCTGTGACAACTTCAGGAAGCGTCACGAAGCCGGTCTACGGGTTGGGCGGCATGGTGAGGCGGCGTTGGAAGGATCCGGCGCCGTCAGCAGTGCAGACCCAGGCACCGAAGACGAAGGTGTCGCCGTGGTTGAAGGCGACGGTTGGCTCGATGTAGACGGGAGCCGTCGAGTTCGCCATGTGATCTCGGGCGAGATCCCCTACATGGCGCGCCAGCTGTTGGTGTTTTAGACCGGCAACCTACTAAGGGGAGTACCCGAAGTAGATGAATGTGGCCTCGCCGAGATCGGTAACTCGAAGGAAGAGACACGTGGCACACAATTTAGACAGGTTCGGGCCGCGAGGTGCGTAATACCCTACGTCCTGTATGCTGCGTAGCTCTGGATGGATTGGGTGCGATTACAAGATGATGCAATCTTAAGCCGTGAGATGAGATGATCGAGGGAGGGGTCCCTGCCTCGCCTTATATAGTCCGGGAGGCAGGGTTACAAGTCGGTTCAGGGAGAGAGTACTAGTCGAGTACGTCTAGGAGTACTTCTCCACTGTAGTCCTTGTGCTTCACGCCATCAGGTGTCGTGCAGCACAAGTCGGGTAGTCCCAGGGGCCCACCGAGTAGTCGGTCCTAGTACCCACCGAGGTAGTGGGCCCAGGGAGGTCCATACGACACGTCCCTCTTTACAATTCAGCAAGACATCTTTAAAATCAGTATCAAGCGCATATTGTTCTTTAATTTTTTCAAGCCCAAAAATCCGACAATCAAGTTGGGACAGCAAAGTATATCGTCTAGACAAAGCATCAGCAATCACATTATCTTTTCCTTTTTTATGTTGAATGATGTAAGGAAAAGATTCAATGAACTCAACCCATTTAGCATGCCTATGGTTCAAATTACTTTGTGAACGAAGATACTTAAGCGCTTCATGATCAGAGTGTATAACAAATTCTCTAGGCCACAAATAATGACACCACGTTCGTAAAGAACGTACAAGAGCATACAATTCTTTATCATACGTAGAATAATTCAGAACAGGACCATTCAATTTCTCGCTAAAGTATGCAACGGGTTTACCATCTTGCATCAAAACACCACCAATGCCAACTCCACTAGCATCACAAGCAAGCTTGAAAGTATTACCAAATTTCAGAAGTTGTAGCAATGGTGCGTGTGTAAGCTTGTCCTTCAAAGTGTTAAAGGACTCCTCTTGCGCCTTTCCCCAATGAAACACCACATCTTTCTTCGTCAATGCATGCAGCGGTGCAGCGATGGTACTGAAATCCTTGACGAAGCGTCGATAGAAACCTGCAAGACCAAGAAGACTTCTCACCTGTGTAACATTTTGGGGCAGCGGCCAACTCTGGATGGCTTCAATTTTCATATCATCCACCTCAATTCCCTGTGGAGTAACAACATAGCCAAAAAAAACTCGATCAGTGCAAAAGATGCATTTCTCAAGATTAGCAAACAAATGCGCTGCTCTCAACGCATCAAAAACAGCACATAAGTGTTCTATATGTTCATCCATAGACTTGCTGTAAATCAAGATATCATCAAAGTAAACCACCACAAGTCGTCCAATAAAAGCCCTCAAAACCTCATTCATCAAGCGCATGAAAGTACTAGGTGCATTGGTCAAACCAAAAGGCATCACTAACCACTCATACATCTCGAATTTAGTTTTAAAAGTTGTTTTCCATTTATCTTCAAGTTTCATTCTTATTTGGTGGTAACCACTACGCAAGTCAATCTTTGTGAAAATTATAGCGCCACACAACTCATCAAGAATGTCGTCCAGCCTAGGAATAGGATGACGATATCGAATAGTAATATTATTAATGGCCCTGCAATCAACACACATACGCCACGTACCATCCTTCTTTGGAACCAAAAGCACAAGCACAACACAATGACTAAGGCTCTCACGTACATACCCGCGGTCCAAAAGATCTTGGACTTGTCACTGAATTTCCTTAGTCTCCTCGGGATTGGTTCTATAAGCAGCACGGTTTGGCAAAGCGGCTCCCGGGATCAAATCAATCTGATGCTCTATTCCTCTGAAAGGTGGCAGCCCCGGGGGTATCTCAACTAGAAAAACGTCCTCAAACTCCTGCAAAATGTTAGTGACCGCAGAAGGCAAAGATCTAGCAATATCATCAAGTGAAAACAAAGCTCGTTTTCATATCAAAGCATAGCAAAAATCATCATCAGGAACTTCAGCTGCAAGCATTACTCCACCCCCTAATTTAATTCCCTGAGTGTCAGATTTATGCGTGGCTTTCTCCTTTTTAGGTGGGTACACAGAATTAGCAACTTGCTGATTTTCAGACTTATCATTACTCAAACTAGCAGCTCTTTCTTTATCAGCCTGTACAATTTCGGTTGGGGTCAAAGGAACCAAAGTGATTTTCTTTCCTTTATGCATGAATGTGTAATTATTACTTCTACCATGGTGTGTAGCATCATTATCGTGTTTCCATTGACGACCCAACAAAAGTGAACAAGCTTGCATAGGTACCACATCACAATCAACATAATCAGCATATGCACCAATGGAAAAAGAAACTCTGCAAGGTTTTAATACCTTAGCTTTACCAGAGTCGTTTAACCACTGAATATAGTAAGGATGTGGATAGTAAGGATGTGGATGTGGTCGTGTGGGCAAGACAAGCTTCTTGACCAGATCGGGACTCACCAAGTTGTTGCAGCTTCCTCCATCAATAATCACAAGCATGCGTCGGTTCTGGATGACGAAGAAAGTCTGGAACAAGTTGTGGCGTTGCAACCTCTCAAGCTGCTGGATTTGCGTGCTGAGCACACGCTGAACAATGATGTTCAAATGGCCCGACGAAGTTTCTCCTCCATGAATGACACATTCCTCAACGTCGTCAGTACCATCCTCCTCATCGTCTTCTTCTACGTCAGAGGTGCTAATGTAGCCTCCATCTTCTGTCACCAAATATGCCCGCTGACTCGGGCAATCCTTCTTCACGTGGCCAATACCATGACAACGGTGACACTGAATGCTTGAAGTGCGTCCCGTCGAGGCGACAGATGAAGAACTCTGAGCTGGTGCCTGCGAAACACTTTTACCTGAACCTGCAGCATGTGGGGGAGTCTTGTTTGGCGTAGGCACTACACCGCTCGTAGTTTTTTTGGCCAATGGCGTAGATGATCGAAATCTCGAAGATTTGTGCAGCCCCGAATGCGCCTGTGTGCGTGGCGTGAAAGATGTTCGGCTGCCGGTCTTTTCCTGCGAATGACGACCCTGCAACTCCTTCTCTGGAACAACTGGTTGACAGTAGTAAATTCCTTATAATCAACTATGTCCTGGATCTCACGTCTTAAACCCGAATAAAAACGAACAAGCTCATCCTCGGGTTCCTCAACTATCCCACAACGCATCAAACCCTTTTGAAGCTCACCATAGTAGTCCTGCACAGATTTATCTCCCTAATCTAAACACATCAATTTCTTACGCAGTTCTCTATGATAAGAAGGAGGAACAAATCTATCACGCATAGCAACCTTTAGTGCTTCCCATGTAGTAGGCGCAAGACCTGCAGCAACTAAGCCAGACCACCAAATGATAGCAAAATCTTTAAACTCACTACTAGCTTGTCGAACTCTATGTTGCTCAGGCACAAGGTGGACATTAAATTTTTGTTCAACCGTCATCTCCCAATCAAGATATCCATCAGCATCATAACTCCCAGAAAATGAAGGTAAAGTAAATTTAACATTAGCATAGGGGTCTGGGGAAGCACAGTTACCACCTGCGTTGTGAGCACGAACACGCCCTCGAATGCATGCCTTTTGTGTAGCAGCATCGTCCACATTGCCATGGATGTCATACACTACATCTTGATCTTGTTGAGGTGGTGGACGAGTTTCCAACACAGCAATCCGATTAGTGAGCGTGGTGATCCGCCCATTCAAACCTATAATAGTGTCAGCAAGGTGTAGTCCATTAATACTCTCAGTGACGGCTCTGGTGATCGCCTCTTCTATCTCTGTCCGGGTGGTGTCCAAGAGAGTTTGCAGCTAGGTATGGCTAACACGTTGAAGTCCTTTGGGGAAGCTCCATCATCTCCTGCCATTGTAAACACCAAAAACAGGAACAAACAGTGAAAGTTATCCCTAAAAAATCTTCTACGAAGGTGTGGTGGTGCCTCTCAAATGAATCAACACTGCCAAAGGCAACACCTTACCAAGATCTTACAAGGTTCTTACCAGCAAGGCAAAGGATACCTGGAAGATGTAGACTGCGATTGCAAAGATCAAGAACCTGTGCTGCTCAGAAGTGATATGTGGAGCTATGGGAAGGCCAAAAATATGAAAGTGGAACACAATTCACAAACAGATAGTAATGCAGAATAAATGTCCAAAGTTACTTGTCCCTAGTTGCTGGTCTATTCGAGTCTTAGAACAGTGGTAACCAACAAAGATGGAACAAAAATAATGATGATGATCAAAGATGGCACAATATCAACAAGTAGACAACACAGCACACGAAACAACAAGTGTATCCTCTATATGTGTTTCCCGGTTTCATCTTTTAGCACTAGTAGAAATCAATTTCTTCACTTTTTTTCTTTTATTTTTTGATATTTTTTCTCAACCAGAAACACACAAATAGGAACACCACAAAGTATCACTTCAATCAGATGTAATATGTGATCTATAGAAAATCACGACTGCTCTCCAAAACCGATGCCAAAACTTCAGAGTCCGAAACAACTCCCTTCTGTTATTTTTTTTTTTGCTTTTTTATTTTTGGCCTGCACCGGCGAAGTGGTGAATCGTATGTGTAAAATTTTGAGAGCTTTCCAGAAAGCACAACAACGTCTCAATCGGAGTTCCGAGCGAAAAGTTATGCCCGTTTCAAGGAGGACCCTCCGAGTTAGGTTTTTGTGATGGCGTTGGTGAATCGGATGCGAATCGGGTGGGATGAAAATATGGAGTGGCGGCAGCAGACAAAGGGGATCACACAACTGAACCAAAACACGATCTAAACCAGCAACAAAAATACGAACTAGGACACAAACTCAACACTACGGACTCTGAAAGAGAATCATGCAAAAGGCTAAACACGGCTTTAGGACGGGGAAAACCTAATCGACTACACAATCTTTTTTTTGGCTTTTCAGTGGACTATAGGACGAAGACAAAAACAAGGGTAAGGGTGAACTGACGGTAAACCAAGCTCTGATAACCAAATGATGGAAGCTATGGTTCCCGATCTTCCGAAAGGTTCCGATATACGACGATTTGGTGAAGTCGCGACACAAATCGATCCGGCTTCCGAACAACGCGTTCAAAACCCCGCAATCGCAGCACCACGTCTCCTCAGGTTATCGACCGGCGTTGCACGCCCGACCTCGCCAAGAAGGCTAACCCTTGCCTGCGAATCGAAGAACACAAGCAAGGACAAGGAAAAATGCAACACAATTGCAGATGTTTGATTAAACTCACGAGTTGGGGTCTCACAAACCGAAGCGACGGCGAAACTGTTCTTGACAGATTAATCTAAGCAAAACCCGAAACCCTAATGATGGCGGCGGCTGCTGTAATATAGAGTCTAGGGTCGTGGTCAACCCCTGGATGCGCCCCCTAATGGGCTCAACGACGATACACGGCCCAAAGGCCAAAAGACGGTGACGCAGCACCGGGACAGAATCTGGACGCCACCTTGTTCGGACGATTCCCGACGACTCAGAACGAATTTGGGCCTCAAACAAGTTGGATTGGAAACTCTATGAAATTAACATTCCAACCATATGTAGAACGTCGAAAACAGACTCCGTTTGTGGCCTGGGTGTCCGTTTGACCGAAGACAGCTCCTGGACCCCGAGTTGGACTCGAACTTGAGTTGTAGTGGGCCTCCATGTGACTTGGCCTCCCCTTGTTGGCCCTCCACGCCTCCAAGCCTTCCTCCATGTATTTCTTGGTCTTCTCCTTGGTTCCTAATCACATTATAAACAATAGGTAGTAAATCATTCTTAAAATTATTAATAGGAACACTTAGGAATGAGCTCACCTCTAGGTTTAATTATCGCGCACGAGCTCTTGTAATTGGACCTTGAATAGGTTGAATGTCCAGAGGAGAATCCTCGTGCATATCCATAGAATTGATGTCCTCATCATCCACGGGGAGCTTGAGCTCGGATCACTTCGCCTCCTCCATCGATGGCTCTGTCGTATGGACCTCCCTGGGCCCACTTCCTCGGTGGGTACCAGGACCGACTACTCGGTGGGCCCCTGGGACTACCCGGCTTGCGCTGCACGGCACCTGATGGCGTGAAGCACAAGGACTACAGAGGAGAAGTACTCGGTTAGGAAGCTGTACATGTCCCACACTGTATGGAAGACTCCTAGACGTACTCGACTAGTACTCTCTCCCTACTCCGACTTGTAACCCTGCCTCCCGGACTATATAAGGCGGGGCAGGGACCCCTCTCTGATTATCTCATCTCATGGCGTACAATTGCATCATCTTGTAGTCGTACCCAATCAATCCAGAGCTACGCAGCATACAGGACATAAGGTATTATGCACCTCGCGGCCCGAACCTGTATAAATTGTGTGCCACGTGTCTCTTCCTTCGAGTTACCGATCTCGGTGAGGCCACATTCATCTACTTCGGGTACTCCCCTTAGTAGGTTGCCGGTGTAAAACACCGACAGCTGGCACGCCAGGTAGGGGCTCTCGCCCGAGATCACATGGCGAACTCGACGGCTCCTGTCTACTTCAAGCCAACCGTCGCCTTCAACCGCGGCGACACCTTCGTTTTCGGCACTTGGGTCTGCACTGCTGACGACGCGGGACCTTTCCAGCGCCGCCTCACCATGCCGCCCAACCCGGAGACCGGCTTCGTGACGCTTCCTGAAGTTGTCACAGGCGAACTCGCCGGCAAGTTCGGCGAAATTTCGCTCTTCAACCATCACACTGACTTCGAGCTCGAGTTCGCTTCCAACTCGAACATGACGTCTCCATGGGCTATCGCATACAAGTCGGCTGCTCAGCCATCGCATGTGGTCCCCCCATCCCGCGAGCGCTCCACGCGTGGCCCCCGCAACCCCTGCAGGGCCCGCACGGGGGCTCCCTCTTCGCGCCGGGCCGGCAAGGAGCCCGTGCCCGAGTACAACTCGGACTCCGACACCGCCCCCGGCCACGCTTCGAACTCCAACCCCCTCTCCAGGTTCTACTCAGATTGCGCAAACGAGTTCAACTTCGGGTCAGACCCAGAGGATCCCGAGGCCGAGGACAACTCTACTGAGCATCCCTTATCAGGGCCGGCCTGTGGGCTGGTTATAACGTCCACGCCTGCTAGAAGATTCGTCTACTGGCCAAACCGCAAGCCTGCAGACCTGATAAGTGGAGACTTACGCTACGTCTCCTACCTCGACTCGCTCCCGTTCCAGGAGGGAACACCACTTGCTCGGGCTAACTCGTACACTCCAACTGAGGTGGCGAGCTCTGAGTCCAGCCTTGGCAACCCTGATCGCCAACTCTTCATGGCTGCCTGCGACACCCCCGGACCATCTGGGACGGCTCCAGACAAGTACCTTGAAGACATCTCCGCAGACGAGTTGTCTGCGACGCACCTGCAGAAGAGACTGCCGCCAACAGGGACGCTCGACGTGAGCGTAACAGGAAGCACAATGAACGGCGCCGGCGGCTCAGAGACAACCTCCCCATCCGCAACCTTGCGGAAGTTCTCGAGGCGGTCGAGAGCAGAGTACACACTACCCCCGAGCAGTGCCTCATGTCGATCACAGTGATCGCACGCCAGGCTCAGGGAATTCGCGCCGGAGAAGACATCGCCAAGCTCGCTGAAGACGCTTACTTCATGCGGGTCGACAACAGGGTCAACCAGCCTCCTCCCGCCAGGAACCGCGACAACAAAGCTATAAGTCGCAGCGCCAACCTCAGTCGCAACCGTACTCGAGCCGAGCTCCCAGCTCAGCCCAACCGTACTCGCGCGAACGCCGGCGGACCCTCGCAGGGTGGTAACAGCAACCGTGAGGTCGTCCCTCACCGCGCTCCTGATGGCGGCGGCCGTGACCCTGACGGCGGTGGCAGCGACGACGGAAGCTCCAACCACGGAGCCAACAGGATGGCCGGCGGCGGCGGCAACCGCGGCGGTCGAGACCACGTGAACATCCACGCCTCTGGTGCCTCACAGGGCGGCTACGACGCCCGCTAGAAGATTGAGGAGCTGCGGCGGAAGCAGTCAGCCACTACAGGAGACAACGACGGCTTCCCCGCCTTCTCACCTCGACTTCGCAACTTGCTCCTCCCCGACAAGTTCAAGCCTTTGGGGATCACCAAGTACGACGCGAAGCAGGACCCCATCCAATGGCTTAGGTGCTACGCCCTCTGCATCGAGAACACTGGCGGCAACAACGACACCAAGTGCCTGCACTTCCCCTTCTACATGGACCAAGCCCCACTTACATGGCTTGAGTCGCTGGACAAGCACTCGATCGACAAGTGGGACTAGCTGAAGGAGCAGTTCACCAGCAACTTCGCGGGCGCCGTGGGCCGCTCGGGTACTCGCATGGACCTGGCTTTGGTCAAGCAGGAACAAGGCGAGACCCTCCGCAAGTACATGCGCCGCTTCTTCGACAAGCGCGCTACCGTAGTCGACGTCACCGACAAGGAGGTCATCGACCTCTTCCAAGACGGCCTCTACCACCGTCGCACCTTTGAAGACTTCGGTCGTCGCCGCCCCAAGTCCATCCCCCACCTCAAGGACATGATCACTTCCTGGGCGGATGAAGAAGACAAGGCCAACGTCAAATACGAAGCCATCCGTGGCAAGAACAAGCAGAACACGGGCGGCGGCAGCGGCAACAACGGGAACCAAGGCAGTCGCAATAACAACAACTTCTCGGGTCCCAACCACAAGCGCAAGCCAGACAACACTGTCACGGCTATCCAGCGCCCGGCGAAGGAGGACTCGAAGAAGAACTCTGGCGGCTTCAAAGACTTGCTAAAGGAGAAGTGCTCGTGGCATCTGGACGGCAATCACCCCACCGAGCAGTGCTACTAACTCAGGCGAGCACTCAAGAGTACTCTAGAGCCAACGCACCCTCACGATAAGAAAGGCAAGAAGAAGAATGACGGAGACAACAATGACTTCCAAGAACCCGACAAGAATGTCAACGTCCTCTTCGGAAGACTACCCGGCAGGCGGGAGCAAAAGGCTACCCGTCGAGAAGTCATGAGCATTGAACCTGAAGGATCAGATGGCGACTAGAGAGGGGGGAGTGATTAGGAGCTGGTAAAAATTCTTCTCAAAGAACCCGGCCTATACCCTAGTCAAATCCCGGTCACACACAAGTGATGGATCGAATCACACACCAATCGCCAGGCCAACGAGGTTATGGATCAACCTCCAGTCTTAGGAACGATTCCTTGAAGCACACGTGGAAGCACGAGAAAAGAAGGGAGGAATCGAACTAAGAAGCAAAGTACTCAGCCTCTCGCGGACCGTCCGGCCAGGCAGGGCGGACCGTCCGCGATGAGCCGCGCGGACCGTCCGACTGGGTACCGCGGACCGTCCGCACCCTTGCCGCGACCGTCCGCCCGAGCCGCGGACCGTCCGTTAAAGCGAACAGAACCTCCAGTAGTGAACCTCGAAAAACGGACCGTCCGTGGGGAGCACGCGGACTGTCCGCCAGGCACCCGCGGACCGTCCGCCCGGTACACGCGGATCGTCCGAAACTTCGTCCAACCAAAACTCAAATCCAGGACGGATCGAAACGAAATGCGAGCAAGAACACGAAGAACACCCGACAAACAGCACCCGTGCGGACCGTCCGCCGACACTACGCGGACTGTCCGCCCCTCGCGGACAGAACAGAAAAACGCCCGACCTCGAAGGTCAACTCCCCCAAATCATCATCGGATTTCCCAAACGGTAGGAGCTGTGGAGACAAGGGTTTGGAGACTTGAAAAGCGTCACACAAGGATGCTATAGCCCAAAAATCTTGCCTCCTAACTCTCTAACTCACCGGGAATCGCGAATCCTTTGAGCACCACCAAAGGCTAGAGCACCGAACGAAAATCCTCGAATCGTAGTGGTTTACTGGCGTTTGAGGGCACAAGATCAATCACAAAGATGCACGAGACATCCATCCATGTTTCCCTCAAAGAAATCTGGGGAGAAACCCTCTCAAATCCACGGAATCACGCCAAGAACAAAGGCACGAAAACAAGAACAAAAAGACCACGAAAAACACAACTCCGAATCTTCTATACAAACCAGGAAAGATTCACAAGGTCTAGCATGCCACCCTAGCATCCATCCCTCTCAACATATCTCACATGAAGCTCTCATGCTAGCCTAAAGAAAATGGAGAAGAAAATAGCTACGAAAATAAGAAACGGGTGGGGGAAAATGAAACCCTAAGTCGCGGAGAGAGAGAGCCATCCACACACACTCATGGCTTATATATCAGGTCCCGCCGGAGTGGTAAATGACTCCACTACCCCTAACTTAACTACTGGCGATACAACCCACGTTGGGGCATTTAGGTAATGTTTGTGGGTCTTGCCATCGGACGGCGACGCCTTTGCCGCACCCCGCGTCCTCCCGACGCAAGCCATGCGATCCCACCGCGTGTCCTCCGCTTCGAAGCTTCCCGACACGCCCGGATCCAGTCTCCGTCGTGTTGGGCCCTCTGACTTGGTTTTGAGGCCCAAACCAAGAAACTGTCCTCCGATGGTTTTGTGGGCAAACCACCAAACCCCGCGTGATCGGTTCGGCCTCCCGCCAAGCCTCTTGACTCGACCGCCACCGTGCACCGGCTCGATCGTCCATGACTTCGTCTTGCTCGTCTCGCCACCATGTGTCCTGCTCCTAGTTCCGTCGTCCACCGGGTCCCTCGAACCGAGCCTACTTGTCTCTCCATCTCCCGGAGGCCCCTCAAGGCTGAAGACCTTTCGTGCCCGTTTTTCACCTGCAACAACACGAACTAGGCCGCAGCCTACACCTGCGCACTAAGCCAAGAGTCAGTCCAACACCCGTTGTCAATCACTCATCACTGAGGAGCGGTCAACCACCGACCACCGGGACGCTCCTGGTTCTCAATCTCCCCCTTGATGAGTGCATTGACAACACACAACGCGAAATGAAATTCAGAGAAAGAGAGAAAGAAAGAAGAAAGAAAAACAAAGAAGCTCAACTCATGACCAAAACCAAAGAAAGGCAAAGAAAGGTCACAAGCCAAGAAAAGCACAAACTCCACACTGAAAACAGCAAGAAAGCTCCCCCTGAACAAATGCAAGCTCCCCCTGAACATGTGGATGCAAACTTCCAAATTCTAGCTCACCTCCTCTGAATTTTCATTAAGCTCACCTCTTCTCCCCCTTGTTGACAATGTATGAATCAAGGTGAAAATGCAGAAATGCAAAACAAAGCATATAAACATCTACATGAGCTTCTCAAATAGGCCAAGTCTAGTGTCAAAGGCTAGAAATGAGACAAAGATCACACATATGAATCATAGCATAGTCAAAGCATTGCCACAAGTAATATATGGAAATATAGGCATGTGACAAAGCAAATTTTCAGATTTGAGCAATTTTATCAAAAGATGGCTCACTTCAAATTTAAAGGCCTATCCATGTCATATTCTAGCCAAAAACATGTATATCATCCAGAGATCATACAAGGAGATCAAATTCTTAACAAAAGATCATTGCAAACACCGATAAAGCAAAGCGTGTCATGTTAAAGCTCATGAGCCATGTGTCCACTTCGGGTAGACTTCTCCACTGGTGAACATCATGCAACACGTTTTGCACCCATGTGTGAAAGATAAGACATTTTAAGCATAAACATGATGTATGGAGCATTTTTCAAGCATACACACTTCTTTCAAGATTGATTCATTTCATGGTACATGAAGTGCCTTTGCGGCAAAAAGAAGCTTATGCTCCTCCATGAATGCAACATAGGCTAAACATTCACAATGATATCGGCCTTTGGCCCAATTGCAAGAAAAAGACATCCAAGCACAATCTAAGCATGAAAGCACATTTAGACCAAAACGTGACATGGATACACTACTACACATGAGTGGAGCGCATTTCACCAAAAATTAGTCAAGATTAGCATTTATTTCAAAAAGGGCTATCTCACCACACATATATCTCAAATACTCCAAGAGCATAGCCTCACATCACCATTTCTCCACACATATGACCAATATCTCACAAATAGCCAAAGAGACTCAAATAAAGCATATGAAAGAAGCTCATCATCCTAAAATGCAATATGATACAAATGCAACATGATATATGACAAGATGGCTATCCTACCATGGTTTGTACATCAAGCAAAACATGTATATACATCAAAGTAAAAACATGGTATGATACATATGATACAAAAGAAAATCCCCCAAGAATCAACTAGAAAGGGCAACAAACCCCAAGTTCCCCCCGCAAGGGCACAAATGTAGCTTGTCGAGAGGCTTTGTAAAGATGTCGGCTAGCTGATCTTGGGTAGGGACATGACTCAACACAATGGTTCCTTTTTCCACATTGTCCCTCGAGAAATGATACCTCACTTCTATGTGTTTGGTTCTGGAGTGAAGCATTGGGTTTTTGGCTACGCTTATGGCACTGGTGCTATCACAAAGAAGTGGGATCTGGGTGCACTCCTCACCAAAGTCTCTCAAAGTGTATGAAATCCACAACAGCTGGGAACAACAACTCGCGGCTGTAACATACTCCGCCTCGGTGGTAGATTGAGCTACACTAGATTGCTTGCGGGAAGACCATGAAACCAACGAAGACCCAAGAAACTGGCAAGTACCAAAAGTAGACTTCCTCTCGACTCGACAACCAGCAAAATCCGCATCGGAAAAACCATGAAGAGAGAGAGTCGAGGAGGAAGAATACCAAAGGCCAAGACCAGAGGCGGATCGTAGGTACCGAAGATCCTCTTGACGGCCCGTCGATGTGATGTCCTCGGCCAAGCTCGAAAACGAGCGCACGGACACACACCGAACCGTATGTCCGGCCTCGTCGCCGTCGAGTAGAGGAGGGAGCCGATCATGCTCCCGTACTCCCGCTGGTCCACTGGTTCTCCGTCCTCGTCCGCATCCAAAGTGGCCGTACTCCCCATGGGAGTCGACATCGGCTTCACATCTTGCATCTGGAACTTCCTCAGCATGTCTTTCGTGTACTTGGTCTGGTGCACAAAAGTTCCGTCCTTCACTTGCTTGATCTGCAACCCCAGAAAGTACTGCAACTCGCCCATCATGCTCATCTCGAACTCCCTGCTCATCTCATCAGCAAACTTGGCAACAAGGTTATGTGACGAGCCACCAAAGACAATATCATCCACTTATATCTGAACAATCAACAAGTCATTTCCATGCTTGAGGAGAAACAAGGTCCTATCCACGGTACCCATCACAAACCCTCTGCTCAAAAGAAAACCTCTCAATCTCCCATACCAAGCACGGGGCGCCTGTTTCAACCCGTACAGAGCCCTTTTCAACCTGTACACCCTGTGGGGGTACAACTCGCTCTCAAACCCAGGTGGCTGCTTCACATACACCTCCTCCTCTATGACCCCATTTAGAAAAGCACTCTTCACATCCATTTGAAACAACTTGAACCCTTTAGCCACGGCAAAGGCTAGAAGGATTCGAATTGCCTCAAGACGGGCCACAGGAGCAAAGGTCTCATCATAGTCGATCCCCTCCTTCTGACTAAACCCCTGAGCAACATGTCTGGACTTGTTTCTCACAACCATCCCATTCTCTCCCTCTTTGTTCTTCCAAACCCACTTGGTTCCTATGGGATGGCCATTTGGAGGTGGTTCAACTAACTCCCACACCTGGTTCCTCTCCAAGTTTTCCAACTCCTCATGCATAGAATTGACCGAGTTTGCATCAGATAAAGCGTGTCCAATGTCCTTGGGCTCAAAGGTGGCAACAAAAGCAGCATGAGCAAAATGAGAGGAATTCCTGGACCTTGACCGTGTAGTACGTTCGTCGATGTCCCCAATGATCTTCAACAGGGGATGCACTTCTTGAATCCGTCGGGGAGCCTCACGCCTCGAGACTACCTCTCGCTCAACTTCAGCTTATCTCGCCTGGTCCTCTTGTCGCACCGTCGTTGTCCACGAAGTAGATGGTCCACGCTCCGTAGTGGTCGTAGGGGAAGTAGTGGGTACACACTCAGCTTCAGGCGCGTGGTTCTCTCCATCATCATCTCCAGCTTCATCCTTCTCCTCTTCAAAAAGGTCCTCGGCCATCTCCTCATCACCTGCACATTGAAAGCCAAGAGAGGTACATGGCATTGTCTCGTCAAAGGTTACCTCGCAAGTCTCCATGATTTTGTTAGTCTCAAGGTTAAGCACCCTATAGGCTCTAGAGTGGTTAGCATATCCAAAGAAAATACCATCACTAGACCTAGCCTCAAACTTGTCGAGTTTTCCCTTCTTAAGAATAAAGCACTTGCAGCCAAAAACTCGGAAATGACTCACCTTGGGTGCCCAACCATGCATCAGCTCATAACAGTCTTCTTCTTGAAAGTTCGCAATAAAATCCTGTTGGAAACATGACAAGCCGTATTGACCGCCTCAGCCCAATACCTCCTAGGAGTCCTGTGCTCATCGAGCATCGTCCTAGCCATCTCACAAAGAGTCCGATTTTTCCTTTCCACAACTCCATTTTGAGGGGGCACATAAGGGGTCGAATACTGATGTTCAAGACCTAGATCACGACAGAAGGCATCAAAACGAGAGTTCTTGAACTCTGAGCCATTGTCACTGCGGATGGCTCGAATAGCATTCCCATGCCTCTCGTTTTTCAACCTCACGATCAGATCTCGAACAAAACCAATTGTCTCACTCTTGTCTTCCAAGAAAAACACCCAGGCATAGCGAGAGTAATCGTCCACCACAACAAGGACATACCACTTCCCACCCACCGAGCGAACTCGAGCTGGCCCAACAAGGTCCATATGCAACAGCTCTGTCGGACGCTCGGTCATGACATCGGTCAGGGGTGGATGGGGAGTGGCTACCATCTTGCCATTCCTACACGGAGCACAAACCAAATCCTTCTCAAGCTTCAACCTCGGCAATCCTCGGACAAGGTCAAGACCACTCAAGCGGGAAACCAAATCAAAACTCAAGTGTCCCAACCGCCTATGCCATTTCCACAAATCAGAGGAAGGACCGGCCATCAAACAGTGAGCAGGACCCAAAAAACGAGAGAAATCAGCCCTAAAAATCTGACCCTCGGGGATGATCATACAGACAAGATCACCTCGAGAATCCAGCAAACAAGACTCGCCAGACTTGAAATGCACCTCAAAACCCACATCAAGCAACTAAGAAACCGAAAGCAAATTGAAACCCAAACACTTCACAAGAGCAACTCTCTTCAACGTTACCTCGTCACTCACACGCACAACACCCTCAGACATCACCCTTCCTCATCCATTGTCCCCAAATGTGATGTACATCTTTTCCTTCACTGGGGTGAGGCTGGAGAACCACTTCTTATCTCCGGTCATGTGTCGAGAACATCCGGAGTCGATCAACCAAATGTTCTCCAAGCCTCCTGCCTGTAGTCAGAAACAAGAACGAGAATGAGCTAACGACTCGACACTGGGTTAGCACAAAGAAAGTTAAACCAGTGTCGAGCCATCTGCTCAAAGGATGGGTTAGCAAACATCATTCCCTTGCCACAAAACTTCCCATGTCCCATGGAAGGAGTACGAGCACCACGAGGGGGAAACGTGGCCCGTAATTCCTCTAAAACCCAAAGCTGCGATCATCTCCCCTAAACCCGTATTGAGGACGAGTAGGGGGACGTCCAGCAAAACCACCACGAGCCCGACCAAACCTCTCACCAGCACGCACACCATCATCTCTCTTAACAAACCTCCCACCACCACCTCTCTGTGGGAACCTACCACCCTGAGCTCCAACTCTACCAACACTCTTCACACTTCCCACAGCCCGTGGAAGTGGCACTCTAGGCTCAGGAATACCATGAGACTGGCGATACCTGTCCTGGTTTGCTTGCTCCCTAGCAAGCCTTTCATCCCTCTTCCTCTTGTAGCAAAACTCTGCTAGGTGTCTCTCCTTGCCACAATACTCACACCTGAAGGGGATGGGTTTTGGTTTTGGCTTTGGCTTCTCTCTAGGCTTCTCACCCTTCTCACTCAAAAACTTCACCGGTTTCTGTAAGTCATTTGTTTTGGGTGGAAATTTGGGTGGATCTTGGGTTGTGTCAAGCTTGTTGCAAAGGTGGTTGGGTTTTGGTGTGAAAGTGTTCTTGGGTGCTTTTGGAAGTGGGACTTGGATGTCTCCTATCACCTCAAACTCGGGGGTTAGACTCAACACACTTCTCATACACACTCTCCCCGCTATTCTCTCCCACTTTCTCACCCAACTTTTCAAACCCCAAACCACGACCATCAGCTCTCTTGAACTCCTCAATCATGATTTTCAATTGAGGTTCCTACCCAGACAACCAACCCAACACCTTCCTCAAATAGTCATACTCCTCATAGATGACATCCAAACGGGAAGTAAGTTCAAGATTGTGCAAAGTAACTTCATCACAGCTAGTGCATGCATTGACAACAGGAGATTTCAAAGAAGCTTCCAAAGAGCTAATAGTAGAATGAGCATCAACAAGCTTAGCATGCATAGTAGGACATGATTTACAAGCACCAAGCAAAGTGGGTCTAGCCTTAAGCTCATCATACTCAGTCCTAAGAGCATCTAGTTTAGCCAAAGTGGAAGCATTCTTCTCATTAAGCAACTTGATCTCATTCAACCATGCATCACACTCAAGACATTCAACATCATCAGGAGTAGTAGGAGCAAGTTTCAAAGAGTCATTATCAAGTTTCAATTCAAGCAATTTGGACTCTAACTCTCCTACTTTCTCACTCGCATTCTCAAGTTGAGCCCTAAGATCTTTCCTCATCTTCTTAGCATCTCTCAACACACTATCACGGTTGTCAATCAAGCCATTCAACCTAGTGATCTCAGCAAGCAAATAGTCGGGGTCACGATTTACCTCATCCTCCGAGTCGGAGTCGCTGTCTTCCTTGTCGCTTTTCTTGCTGCTCGAGCTATGGGCCATGCCACAAAAGCCTTCAAGTGCCACACAGCTCAATCCACTGAGGTTCCGGCTTGCACTCTTCTTGCCCTTGCGCCTCCCGGCATCTTCATCTTCACTGCTTGAGATTGACTGCGCGTCGCTTGAGCTTGAGTCGACGTCGCTTGCACCGGCCACCATGGCTCTTCTTGCCTTGTCGTTCTTGTAGCCGCCCTTGCTCGGTCGCCGCTTGTCCTTGTCCTTGCTCTTGGACTTGCTGAAGTGCTTGCCCTTGGAGGTGTACTTGTCTTCACGCCTCGGGTGCGCCTTGTACTCGTTCATCTTGTACTTGTTCTCCTCCGCTTCGGGCACTCGGCGATGAAGTGTCCACGCTTGCCACACTTGTAGCATGTTCCGGAGCTCCGCCTTGCATTCCTCCGGCTCTCATGTAGTCGATCAAACCTCCTTGAGAGCAAGGCCAGCTCCTCCTCACCCAGCACATCAAACTCTTCATTTGGAATAGACATAAGAGAAGACAAGGAAAACTGTCGACAGGAAGGGTTAGATTTGCCCATTGATCCGCCCACAAGAGCAAGACTATGGTCAGTCGAGCCCTCATGCTTGGATTGCAACTTCCTGTCAACCTCAGCCGACTTGAGCTTAGAAAAGAGGTCATCCAACTTAATAGTCAAATATTGCCTAGACTCCTTGATGGCCTCGACCTTAGCACCCCAAACATTTGGGTCCAAGACATGCAAGAGCTTCAAAGCCTGATCATGCTCGGTGTAAGGAAAATCCTCAACATTAGCCTTCATGTTGTTCACGATGGCGGTGAACCTCTGAAACATCGCATCAATGTCCTCACAGAAAAGTTGAGTGAAGTTCTCATATTGCATCCGGTAAGAGACAAAAAGGCGAGCCTTCACATGGTTATCACCACCATGAGCAACCAACAACTTCTCCCAAATTTGCCAAGCAAGATTCAAATGGCGAACACGCTCAAACTCAGGATCACACAAGCTCCGGACCAAGTGATCAACGACTTTTGCATTTGCCTCATACTTGGCCTTAGCACCGGCATCTGTCACCATAAGAGTATGGATGTTGACCGGAATAGCATAGGTCTTGTCAAGCACAATGAAATCCAACAACTTGCCACGAAGAAAGATCATCATACAAACCGCCCACTTGTGGTAACCCTTGCCATCGAAGTGAGGCGGACCGCCCCGCTCAACGTGCGCCATCTTAGGATTCGAGACTTGTCAAAGTCACAAAGAATCCGGCACCAAGCTCTTATACCAATTGAAGGATCAGATGGCGACTAGAGAGGGGAGAGTGAATAGGAGCCGGTAAAAATTCTTCTCAAAGAACCTGGCCTATACCCTAGTCAAATCCCGGTCACACACAAGCGATGGATCGAATCACACACCAATCGCCAGGACAACGAGGTTATGGATCAACCTCTAGTCTTAGGAACGATTCCTTGAAGCACATGCGGAAGCACGAGAAAGGAAGGGAGGAATTGAACTAAGAAGCAAAGCACTCAGCCTCTGGCGGACCGTCCGGCCAGGCAGGGCAGACCGTCCGCGATGAGCCGCGAGGACCGTCCGGCAGGGTACCGCGGACCGTCCGCACCCTTGCCGCGGACTGTCCGACCTGAGCCGCGGACCATCCGTTAAAGCGAACAGAACCTCCAATAGCGAACCTCGAAAAACGGACCGTCCGCGGGGAGCACGCGGACTGTCCGCCAGGCACCCGCGGACCGTCCGCCCGGTACACGCGGACCGTCCAAAACTTCGTCCAACCAAAACTCAAATCCACGACAGATCGAAATGAAATGCGAGCAAGAACACGAAGAACACCCGACGAAACACGCGCGCGCGCGACCGTCCGCCGACACCACGCGGACCGTCCGCCCTCGTGGACGAACGTAAAAACACCCGACCTCGAAGGTCAACTCCCCCAAATCATCATCGGATTTCCCAAACGGTAGGAGCTGTGGAGACAAGGGTTTGGGGACTTGAAAAGCGTCACACAAGGATGCTATAGCCCAAAAATCTTACCTCCTAAATCCCTAACTCACCGGGAATCGCGAATCCTTTGAGCACCACCAAAAGCTAGAGCACCGAACGAAAATCCTCGAATCGAAGGGGTTTCTCGGCGTTTGAGGGCACAAGATCCATCACAAAGATGCACGAGACATACATCCATGCTTCCCTCAAAGAAATCCGGGGAGAAACCCACTCAAATCCGCGGAATCACGCCAAGAACAAAGGCACGAAAATAAGCACAAAAAGACCACGAAAAACACAACTCTGAATCTTCTATACAAACCAAGAAAGATTCACAAGGTCTACCATGCCACACTAGCATCCATCCCTCTCAACATATCTCACATGAAGCTCTCATGCTAGCCTAGAGAAAATGGAGAAGAAAATAGCTACGAAAATAAGAAATGGGAGGGGGGAAATGAAACCCTAAGTCGCGGAGAGAGAGAGCCATCCACACACACTCATGGCTTATATATCAGGTCCCGCCGGAGTGGTAAATGACTCGACTACCCCTAACTTAAGTACTGGTGATACAACCCACGTAGGGGCATTTAGGTAATGTTTGTGGGTCTTGTCATCGGACGGCCACGCCTTTGCCGCACCCCGCGTCCTCCCGACGCAAGCCATGCGGTCCCGCCGCGTGTCCTCCGCTTCGAAGCTTCCCGACACGCCCGGATCCCGTCTCCGTCGTGTTGGGCCCTCAGACTTGGTTTTGATGCCCAAACCAAGAAACCGTCCTCCGATGGTTTTGTGGGCAAACCACCAAACCCCGCGTGCTCGGTTCGGCCTCCCGCCAAGACTCATGACTCGACCGCCACCGTGCACCAGCTCGATCGTCCATGACTTCGTCTTGCTCGTCTCGCCACCATGTGGCCCACACCTAGTCCCGTCGTCCACCGGGTCCCTCGAACCGAGCCTACTTGTCTCTCCATCTCTCCAACGGGCGAACAACTCAAGTACGTCCTGCAGATCTTCTGGAAGGTCTCAAACAACGAAGCCGAGTACGAAGCTCTCCTACACGGGCTCCGCCTCGCGGCTTCACTGGGCATCAAGCGGCTACTAGTCTACGGCGACTCGGCAGTGGTCATCAACCAAGTCAACAAGTCATGGGACCGCAACAAGGAGAACATGGACGCCTATTGCCTAGAAGTCCGCAGGCTCGAGAACAAGTTCTACGGTCTCGAGTTCCACCACATCGTCCGCGACAACAACGTCGCAGCGGACGTCTTGTCGAAGCTCGGTTCTACTCGTGCTCATGTACCAGCGGGTGTCTTCGTCCACGAGCATCACGCGCCATCCATCCCGGAGCCGGCGCCACCGACCACTACCCCAACACATCCGCCAGCTGGACAGGAGGTCATGATGATCGACGCGGACTGGAGGCAACCCTTCATCGACTACCTCAGCGAGCAGAAGGTTCCCTCGGACAAAAACAAGGCTGAGCAGCTCATCCGCCGCGCCAAGTCCTACGTCCTCGTCGGAGACAAGCTTTACAAGCGGGGCGCATCTTCTGGAGTACTCGTGAAGTGCGTCCCCATTCAAGAAGGCAAGGACATCTTGGAGGAGATCCACAAGGGCGTCTGCAGCAACCACGCGTCTTCTAGCACGCTAGTCAGCAAGGCCTTCCGGCGAGCTTTCTACTGGCCTACAGCTCTGGGCGACGCTGAAGAACTCGTCAGAAGGTGCCAAGGATGCCAATACTTCACCAAGCAAAGAACACGCCCCGGCCCCCTACAAGCTAGTCACCATACCGCCAACCCGGCCCTTCGCTTTGCCGAGGGCTCGACATGATTGGGCCACCGCCAACCGCGCCGGGTGGATTCAACAGAGTATTGGTGGCCATCGACAAGTTCACCAAGTGGATCGAGGTCAAGCCGGTCACATGCCCCAAGGCTGACAGAGTACTCGACTTCCTGGATGAACTCGTGCATCACTACGGACTACCCCACCGCATCATCACAGACCTGGGCTCCAACTTCAACAACCACCAGTTCTGGGAGTACTGCGAGAACAGCGGGATCGACGTCCGATATGTCTCAATTGCCCACCCTCGGGCCAACGGACAAGTCGAGCGCGCCAATGGGATGGTGCTCGACGCTCTCAAGAAGCGGCTACACGACGCTGCTAAATCTAAAGGAAGCAAGTGGATCAAGGAACTACCCAATGCACTCTGGGGGCTACGCACTCAGCCTTCCAAGCCAAAGGGGCAATCCCCTTACTTCCTGGTCTACGGCTCCGAAGCAATCCTCCCTGTTGATGTCATATATGGAACTCACCAGCAGTGGAGCACTACGATGAAGGCGTCTCTAAAGACAGCAGACGAGTTGACATTGATGGACTCGAAGAAGCTCGCTGCGCTGCCCTCGTCCAATCAGCAAGGTACTTGGAGGGTATCCGATGGTACCACAACCGCAACGTCAATGAACGCTCCTTCAACGTTGGCGATCTCGTCCTCTGTCGTATCCAGAACACGGAAGGACTACACAAGCTCAGCTCCCCCTGGGAAGGTCCCTTCACCGTGGCAAAGGTGACCAGGCCGGGCTCCTACCGCCTCCAGACACTTGAAGGCGAAGATGTCAACAACTCGTGGAACGTCGACCAGCTCTGTCGGTTCTACGCCTAAGTCTACACGACTACTCCGGGGCTCAAGTCTACTCGACTACATCAAGACCCCTCTGCCATAAGCGGCCTCCGGGTCCTGGCTCCAGTCTCCGGACTACTCCTTTGCTGTAAGCGGCCTCCGGGTCCAGGCACTAGTCTCGGGACTACTCTTCTCCAGAATCCAGCCCATGCGGCTACCTACGGATCCTGGGCTGCGACGAGCGACAAAGGACTCTAGCAGCGGTCTACTGAGAGACCATGTACTCCTAGATCCAGCCTACACAGCTACCTACGGATCTACTGCTGTAAGCGGCTACTCGCCCTAGCACCACTTAGCCGTAGGCAGCCTCCGGGTCCTGGCGACTACTCTGTCACTACGGCCCTGGCCACCCAGGTGTACCTCTTCAGTAATAAAGTTTGATTGTTCATCAACTTTTTTACTGTCTACTTCCCTCAACGGGACTATTGCCGAGTACGACTACTCACGACAACTCCACGATGGGACTCCGCACTCTGAGATCGCGACTACGAGCACTCATTGATGGAATTTCTCTTCATTAATACTTAAACAATTTCATTACAGTTGTTTTTGTACATCAATTGCTACGAGCTAACTATTACAGGACTACTGGAGGTTAAGCTTATCTGCGACTTGTTCCGCGATGGGCGCCATCTGCTCCAGCAGCTCCGCATACTGCTCGTCGATACAGTTGGCGGCCAGCCCGCCAGCGACTACAGCCACGGGCGCCTTCGGGAAGTAGGACTTCATGAAGGCCAGCACCTGGTTCGGGATCGACTTCGCAAGATGCTTCACGTAGGCCGCCAGCCGGCCGGGGGCTTCCTTCAGTCGATCCACCAGCGGTGCTATCTTGGGGCCGCTAGGGTGAGGCACCAGCAGCCTCGCGATGGGGAGCGCGACTTCTTCAAGCTCCTTCAGCTGGGCCTGCAACCTCTTGCAGTCCTCGTTCAGCTTCTGCAACAATTTGTAGTAGTTGACGAGGTCACGATCAAAGGCAATATGAAGCTCCATGTGCTTGTCACACTCATAGGCAAGCTCCTTATAATCTAACTCGAGTACCTGGCGGGCCTCCTGCTCCCGGTAGAAGAGATTCTTCAGATCCGTCTCTGAAGTCTTCAACTGCTCTACCCGGGTTTCAAGCTCTGCAAACAACAAGGAAAAGCGAGTTAGACTACCTCTCGACCTCCAACAAGTACTCAACAAGACAAGTGGTGTACCTTTGTTCTTGTTGCGGAGTGACTTGTTCTTCCGCACCAAGTCGTCGCTCTTCGCCTGCATCTCCTGGATGTCGTTGTTGTATTTGGCGAAGGCAGTATCAAGCTTGGACTGCATGATGGCTGCGTGCTTCCGGGACTTCACGAGTTGATCCTCCAGCGCCTCAGCCCGAAGCACCGCGTCGCCGAAGCCTTGAAGCATGCTGGACTTCTCGCGGGACCTCTCCATGACGTCCTGCACAAACAACATATGTCAGATGGGTACTCAATGCTAGATGATTGACTACTCAAGAGTTACGACTACTCACCTTCTTTCATTGCTCGACTTGGCGGACCGCCTCCAGATGCCGAGCCACCGTTGTCGGGTCGACCAAGTCGTCCGCCAACAGTTCGACCCCGCCACGACTACTCGTGGCGGCTTCGGTCATCGGTGCAGAGCGGATGGGCTCCGCATCTTGGATCTCCGGGGAGCGTACGACCACATCCAGGGAAGGTTCTGGCTGTGCGGTTGTCGGTGCGGAAAGTGGTCCCGACACTAACCAGTAGAAAGCGCCGAGGTCTATCCCTCAATGGTCGATGCTAAGCAATGAGAGACACGGGATTTATCCTGGTTCCGGCCGAGGGGGCCGTACGTCCAGCAGTGGTGTGCTCAAGGCACTATATTGCTCAGCACCGGGGGTTACTGTAGTGGGGCAGCTACAAGCAAGGCGGGAGCGGAAGGCTGGCTTCCAAGTCCCTGGTGAAGTGGCTGAAGATGTTGTGGGAGAATTGGAGAATGAGTACATGGTGTGCCGTGTGCTATCTGTCCGTCTGTCCCTTCGTCCCCCGCGGCAGGGGGGTTCGCCCTCCTTTTATAGATCAAGGAAGAGGCGAATCACATGTGCGCCGCGCTACCTAGCTACGTGGGGAAGCACGTCGTGCTATGCTATAGAGTGGGCGGCCGTCCGGACGATCCTTGCTGCGATCTGGTCATCATGGCCTATATTGTACCCGAACAGTGGCGGTTCGAGGGTTGAAGGGCGGCGGATGGTGGTGATGCCTTCTGATAGGCTCGAGGGAGCTGCTGACGTTGGCCCGTACGGAGCACAGGAGTAGGGAAGGCGGCGTCCCGTTCCCGCACGCTCCACAGTGCTGGAGTTGTTGCTACGGCGCCGGCGTGCGCCCTCGCACGCGCGCGGGGACGGCGGCCGTGCCGTTACAGTGGCAGGGATGGCGTCCCACCGGCCTAGCGCCTCAACCTAACCCTGTAGGGTCACAAGAAAGCAAATCGAGGGTGCAACCGGCCCCCCTTCGAGGGCTCGGCACGTTAGCCGTACTGGAGCAGGCGCGCGGTGACACGGGACTGACACCGGCCGCGCTGCACAGTCCCTCCCCACAGTGATGGGGATGGGCTCCTCCCTGGGGAGTTGGTGCGGCGGCACCGGGGCGCGAGCCCCGGCGCATGATGGCGCCGTCCCGCCGGTGTCGTGGCGTTAAATGCCCGTGTACGGGGGCCGGCGCACGTGTGAGGGGCGCCCTCGAGCGTGGCGGACCCCGGTCGAGGGCGGGACGGACCCTCGAGCGAAGCGGTGCTCGCTCGAGGGGGGAGCGGGCCCTCGAGCGAGGCGGAGACCGCTCGAGGGAAGCACACCCCCTCGAACGGGGCGGAGCCCGCCCGAGGGGGACGCGCATCCTCGAGCGAGGCGGAGCTGCTCGAGGGGCTCTTCAAGAGGGCCGCCTTGGTGGGCCGTCGGGGTCCCTGCGGCATGGGCCTTATCCTGCATGGTTAGGCACACTGTGTTTTGGTTTTGTTGTGGGTTTTAAGTGGGGATTTCCCCATTGTTTAAGGGGACCCCTAGGGCTGTCCCCGACAGTAGCCCCCGAGCATCTGCGGGTTTGCCATTGGGGCTCCCGCAGATGCTGGAACCTACTGATAGGACGTTCTTCCCTTCTTGTTTTGCGAACGCTTTCCGTTGGGCCGCGTCAGCGGACCCGCGGGTCTAGCCCCCCAAGCCCTGCAGGGGCGTGGATGCTCCTGCAGGGGTTAACCGCGAGAACTGGCCAGAGGGCGTGGCACATGTTTCAATCGGCATCGGCAATGTCTCAGCCGGCTTCGGTGACGCACGCGCTACTGGCGCTGTCTCCGGCGGGTGCAAGCCGAGGAGGTGTAGCCGTGCGTTAAGCGCCCGAGCCTGGGCCCGTTCGAGGCGATCGGGTAGAGCTTTACGACTTGTTTCTTAACGCGCCCTCGCCGTCCCTCCGCGGGACGGAGGGTGAGGTTTCCGCAACCCCCATCGAGCGGGTCGCGAATTGCGGATTCCTCTTTGAGCTGCTAGTGGGTGGTCCGAGTGGACGCCCATGCCCCGTTCGATAAGGGTAGGCTGCGTGGTCCGGAGACACGTCCATTGAAGCGCTTGCGTGGGTTTGCTAGGTGGGGCTCGGTCCCGTTCGATAGGGACCAAGGGCGCGGAAGCTCTCCCTCGGTGGGATCCCCCGGCTAGCTGCCCTCGCTGGCTCTCGAACACGACATGTGGGGGCACCCTCGAGCCGACGGGCTCGAGGAACGGCTAGAATGCGCGTGCCCTCGTCGTCCCTGACTCTACGATCTGGGACGCCTGTTCGAACCCGTTGAGGGTCAGGCTTCGAACCTCTAATCAGTAGGGCCGTGCGGGGCGGCGCCTGGGCGGCCCCGTCTTTTGCGTCTGCGGCCGTTGAGGGGTCTGGGCGAGCCAGCCCTCGAGGCGCTGGTCAGCAGCACAGCGTGGCATGGGTGCTTGTGGTGCCTGCTTTGTTTCAAGCGGGCCCCGGGCGACATTCTCACGCATGTGCCCTTTTAGAGAGTTGATATTGTCTCGAGCCAGGGGCTCGTGCCGCTCAAGGGTTTTGCGTGGCATGGGTGCTCGCGGTGTCTGCTTTACTTCAAGCGGGCCCCGGGCGACCTTCTCACGCCGATGTCCCTTCGAGGGCTGACATCGTCTCGAGCCAGGGGCTCGTGCCGCTCGAGGGTTTTGCGTGGCATGGGTGCTCGTGGTGCCTGCTTTACTTCAAGCGGGCCCCGGGCGACCTTCTCACGTCGATGTCCCTTCGAGGGCTGGCATCGTCTCGAGCCAGGGGCTCGTGCCGCTCGAGGGTTTTGCGTGGCATGGGTGCTCGTGGTGCCTGCTTTACTTCAAGCAGGCCCCGGGCGACCTTCTCACGCTGATGTCCCTTCGAGGGTTGAATTTACCCCGAGCCAGGGGCTCGCTCCGCTCGAGGGTTCTCCTTGCTTGGCAAGGGACCCGGTCATTAAATGCCCCACAGTTGAGGCTGCGGGTTCGCAACGCGGGCGTGCCTTTTTAGGCGTCGTGGCCGCGCGCGCACGCGTAATGGGCGGCGTGGCAGGCGGACGTGACCGCCTGCCTCGGTCCCTGCTAGTCTTCACCGTGATGATGGCCCGCTCGCGGTGATGTGGCCGCTGCGGTCGTGGCGGGGCCCGTTCGTCGTCGCCGTGAAGAGAAGATTCCCTGCAGTTAATGCGCGCGGGACATCCGCCCCGGAGAGCTCGCCCGCGGCTTATAAATCTGAGGGGAGGGGGAAGCGGCGGTTTTTTACCTTGGCACTCTGCCATTTCAGCCCCCTGTGCTTTCGTCTTCGCCTCGCCTTCACCGCCGTGCGGCTTTGCCATTTGAGTTCTTCTTCCTCATCCTGTCCTCCGCTCCCGCATTCCTTCGCCCTCTTCTCATGGCGCCACCTCCGCCCGTCACGATTCTTGACCCGTACGCCTGGGAGAGGTCGTCAGTGACCCCGCAGGCTCTCAACGAGCTGGTCACCGCCGGCCAGCTGGCGGCAAATGAGGAGGGCCGCCCGGCGGAGTGGATAGTGCCGCCGGCGGGGGACCGTGCGCCTAACCCGCTGGAGGGCTACGTGGTGAGCTTCGTCCGCTTCCACAAGTGAGGCTTCAACGCGCCGGCGAGCCGCTTCATGCGGGCGCTGTGCCACTACTACGGCGTGGAGCTGCACAACTTCGCGCCCAACGCGATTTCGCAGGCGGCCACGTTCGTGGGCGTCTGCGAGGGGTACCGGGGATCCCGCCAACCGGGGAGCTCGGGTACACCTCTTCCGCGCGAGCTCTTCACGCAGCCCACGACGGAAGCCGAAGACCCGCCGCGCGGTGCGCGCCGGCGGGATGTCGCTCGCCCGCGGGGCGGTTCAAGGACCACTACATCCCCCGCACCATGACGACGAACAACGCCGGGCCGGGAGTGGGGATGGTTCTACCTCGCGCAACGCCGAGCCCGGCCTCCCCCCCCTACATCGGTCGGGTGTTCAAGGAGAAGCCCAGCTCTTGGGGCTACGGGGTGTCCACGCCCCAGCACCGGAGGCGGCAGGACTCGGTCCTGGCCGCCCTGAGGAGCCTGTCGCAGCAGGGGCTGACCGCGATGGGCGTCCTCGCCTTCCTCCATCACCGGCGGGTCGTGCCTCTGATGGAGAGGCCGCTCTGCATCTTTGAGATGACAGAGGAGGCGGACCCCATCGCGTTGGCGAGGTCGCGGATGCTCCCGACCCCCCTCGGGCGGCCGTACGCGCTCACCCGGGCGCGGAGCGCCGTCGACACCCGGATGCCGACGCACCCGGACCGGACCCCGTGGGATCTCGAGATGCTCCCCACCGGCCCGCTGGTGAGTGTGATTCTTGATTCCGTTTTACTTTTTTGGTGCTGCCTCTACCTCCTGACGCGTCTTTGATGTTCCTGCATGCAGCTGGTGAACTTCACCGCCGCGAAGTCTGGTCCGCCCACCCCCGATTCCCGCGCGCTTGGCCGGGCGGCGCAGCCAGCGGGGAGCGAGGAGCGGGCGGCACGCAGAGGGAGCACGCGAGGCGGCACAACGAGCGCCGCGAGCGACGGAGCGCGGAGTACCGGCGCGCGAGGAGCCGGGGCTCTCCTCCCCGGGGACCGAGGGAGTACTCGTCCTCGAGGAGGACGAAGAGGAAGAGGCTGAGAGGCGGGGCCCCTCTGATAGGTGGGAGCCCTCGCCCCCGTCACCGGAGCCGGCTCCGGCGCGCAAGGGCGGCATCGCCCGGGGCGGGCGCAACGGCGCCCGCCGCCGAGCAATCGACATCGGGGGCGCGCGCGCGCGCGAGGCGCCCGGCGCGCACTACGCGGGGGCGCGCGTGGCGAGCGCACCCCCGCGCACGGGGCGGGGCCCGCGCGCACGGTGGCGACGCGCGAAGGCGCGGCGGCGGGCGCGCGGCGCGGCCGCACCGCCTCATCCGCTGAGGCTTCGAGGAAAAGGAAGCGCGCCTTTTCCTCCTCGAGGTAAGGGGCTCGATCCTCTACTTGGTTTGATTTTTTGATGATCAGGCGTTCTAACCCTCTGTTTGTGCCTGCGCAGGGTGGTGCCAACTGTGCCTCCCCTCGCACCGGCCAAGGTGCTGAGGACGGACGCGTCCATCCCCACCCGGCGGCGCTCGTCGAGGGCGTCGCGGGCGGGGGCAAGCACGGCGGCGGCGGGCGAGAGCTCGCAGGGCGCGGGCCGGGGCCCCGAGGCCACGACCGGCGGATCGACACGCCATGGCGCGGCCGGTGGTTGCCGAGGAGCGGCCGGCGCCGGCCGTGGCAGAGGCGCAACCCACGGCGGCGGTCGTGGCGGAGGCGCGGCCGATGGTGGCCGGCGCTGCGCAGGCGCGCGGCTTGTGGCGCCAACCGCGGCGGAGGCGGGCGAGGTGTGCGGCCCGCGGTGGCACCCGTGGTCGCGGAGGCACGGCCGGAGGCGGTGGCCGCCGTGGGAGGGCGGCCGGCGCCCACCGCCGCGGGGGCGCGGCCGCAGGTGGTGGCCGCCGCGTGCCACGTCAAGCGCCCGTGGCCGTGGAGGCGCAAGTGGAGGCGCCGGCGGAGGCGGCGCAAGGGTTGGCGCCCGCCGGCGGTTCCCGGCGGAGGTGGTGGAGGTCCCGGACGACGACTCCCCGCCGCCCGGGTGGGATCGGTGGGCGAGCTTCCCCACGCGCTCCCCCCGAGCCCCGGGGAGGGGGCCCTCGTGAGGCGGCGCGAGGGTCACATGGTGGCGGGGGACCGAGGACACGGCGCCGAGGCCTCGTCCTCCCGCGCCGGCCGCTCCGCCGTGTAGAGGGGGCCGGCGGCGATCCGCCTGCGTTTGCTGACGCCCAGGGAGAGCAGGAGCTCTGGGGAGAGCTCCGGAGCCACGGCGCCACGCTCGACCGCGCGCTGAATGAGGCGCTGAGGGTCCATGGCGGCCCCGCATGGCGCGTCTTCCAGGTAGGGTGTTGTTGTTCGTTTTCTTGTTTCTCTCGTTTTTGTGCGTTGTTTCTGTGTCGTGGCGCTTACGGGTTTCGATTTGTGGGTGACAGGAGCTCGAGCGCCGCGCCCATGACAAGTACAACGCCTTCGATCGGGTGAACGCCGAGCTCCACCAGCTCCGGGAGCGATGCGGCGCTTTCGACGCGCTCGCCGATGCCCTCAGGACCCCGACGGTTGGGCCGGCGCACGGGCCATGGTCTTGCGCGACGAACTCCCCGAGAGCACGAGGCAGGACCCGACGCGCCGCTCTAGCCTCGAGCGGGTCTGCACGGCTCTCATCGATCGTGATGAGGCGCTGTGGCGGGCGCGCTCGGACCTGGAGAAGATGCGGACGCTGGCGACCAACTGAGAGGCGGAGGTGGCCGGCGTCCGCGGCGAGAACCGTGAGCTCCGCTCGTCGCTCGAGGGGGCGCAGGCGCAGCGCCGCCGGGTGAGGAGCGGGCGCGCGGGCCGGGCGGGGGCCGGCTAAGGAGGCCGACGACTTGAAGGCCGCCCACGACGCCAAGGCCGCGGCGCTCGTCGTCGGCCGAGGAGCGCCCTCCCGCAGAGCGCACCGCCCGCCAAGGGGCCGAGGGGCGGCTCCGGCGAGAGCAAAGCCGCCCTCGTCGACGCCCGGACCCGCGCCGGGAGCAGAGGAGCGCGTCGCTCGCGAGGCGGCGCGAAGTCATTGGCGGAGCGGGACGACAAGCTCTCTAAGACCGAGGGCGAGCTCATTGTGCTCGACGCATTACGAGCGCAAACCAAGAGCTGGCCCTCCAGGAGCAGGGCGAGGCCGTCAAGCGCCTCGAGCTGGCGGTCGAGGCCGAGTGCCGCGCTCTCGAGGTGGAGAGGAAACAAGTCGAAGGTGAGCCACTGTTTGACTCTTGCCTTGTTGATTTTTCTGTTAGAGGGCTCGCATCCCCCTTTCTGATTTCTTTCTCGTCTTGGCGATTCCAGGCTTGCGCACCGCCCTGGGGCAAGCAGCTGAGCGGGCCGAGGCGCTGCAGGCTTCCTATAACTCCTCCGAGCAGGAGCTGCGGGAGCTGCGTGGTGCGGCCCTCGAGACCTGCCGAGCCGTGGAGGAGGGCGAAGCACAGGCCGGCAGCTCGCTGGCCAGCCGCCTGCGTGCCCTTGGCGGTCACGTCACCGAGCGGATGCGCCGGGCACTGCATCTGGGCGTCCAGAAGGCCCTCGGAGTGGTGTGGTCCCACTACGAGGTTAACTTCGAGGCGCTGGCGGAGGGCTACATCGTTCCTGAAGGCGTCGAGGACGACGTAGCGATGGATCGTGTGGATGCGCTCACCGCCGACGCCGCCGGGTCGCTCGCTGAAGCCTTCGAGGAGTTCCTCTTCCCGGATGCTGCTGACGCTGCCGCTCCTCCCGCCTGAAGACAGTTGGGCGCTAGGCCCGTTTTTATTCGTGTATCAGTATTCTGGCCATGCGGCCTTGTAAATAAGCACATTATCTTAGTCGTAAACATTTGTTGATACGAAATGAAGTCTTTTGCTTATTGCGCTTTTTTGTTTCTCCTTCTTCCTGAGTAGATTTTACTTAGGGGAGTTCGATTTTCGCGGGGGGCCTGCTGGGTTGGAGGCGAGAGAGAAGGGCCGTATCCTCGCAGCGTAGGCTATCTCTGACTCGCGCGCTCCTTCCGCTAGGCCGCCTGCGCCCTGTTCGAATCGTTGCTCGAGGTTGAAGTAGGAAACAAACTTAGCGCGTGTGAGTTGTTTTATTTTTGCGCAAAAATGGGACCATTTTGGGGGGGGGTGCCCCCCGCAGTAGCCCCCGAGGGTAACTTGGGTTTCAGGGGAAAGCCGAGTTGCCCTTTCCATTTGACTTGAGGTGTTTACATAGTTGCCACCAACTGGGGCGTTGGCCATATGATTTTTACAACAAAAAATGCTTGGGAGTCCTAGCTAGGGGTAGAAACGACGTAGCTGTTGGATGTTCCAAGCGTTGGTGAGCTCTTCACCGTCTTCGTTGGCCAGCTTGTACGTGCCGGGCTTGAGTACCTTCACCACGACGTAGGGTCCCTCCCATGGGGGCGATAGCTTGTGGCGCCCTCGGTTGTCTTGGCGTAGCCTTAGGACCAGATCCCCTTCGCTGAAATCCCGCCGGCGTATCTTGCGTGCTTGGTAGCGCCTAAGGGACTGTTGGTACCTCGCGGAATGCATCAAGGCCACGAGGCGTGCCTCGTCCAGCTGATCCGGCGAGTCCTCGCGGGCTCGCTGGCTGGCATCCTCGTCATAGCCTCGAACCATGGGCGAACCGTATTCTAAGTCCGTGGGGAGGACGGCCTCCGCGCCATGGACTAGGAAAAACGGGGTGAACCCAGTGGCTCTGCTCGGGGTGGTCCTTAGGCTCCACACAACCGCCGGTAACTCTTGGAGCCATTTTCGCCCAGATTTGTTTAGCTGGTCGAAAATTCTGGGCTTTAGGCCTTGTAAGATCATGCCATTGGCACGTTCTACTTGGCCGTTGGTCTGTGGGTGCGCCACAGCTGCCCAATCCACACGGATGTGGAACTTGTCACAGAACTCCAAGAACTTCTTGCCCGTGAACTGGGACCCATTGTCGGTGATGATGGAGTTTGGCACTCCAAAGCCGTAGACGATGTCGGTGAAGAATGTTACCGCCTGCTCTGCCCTGAGATTCGTGACGGGGCGCACTTCCACCCACTTGGAGAATTTGTCGATCGCGACCAACAAGTGGGTGAAGCCCCCGGGCACCTTCCGCAGGGGCCCGACGATGTCCAGCCCCCACACGGCAAATGGCCACGTTACGGGGATGGTCTGCAGGGCATGGGCGGGCAAGTTGGACTTACGGGCGTAGAACTGGCACCCTTCGCAGGTGCGTACGATCTCGCTGGCGTCCGCGACCGCGGTAGGCCAGTAAAAGCCCTGGCGGAACGCGTTGCCGACGAGGGTGCGGGGCGCGGCGTGGTGGCCACAGGTCCCCGCGTGAATGTCCCGTAGGAGCTCGCGCCCCTCGGAGATGGGTACGCACCGCTGCAAGATGCCGGAGGCGGCGCGCTTGTACAGCTCGCCGTCAACGAGGGCGAAGGACTTGGCCATCCTGGCGATGCGCCTGGCCGCGGCCCGGTCCGCGGGGAGTTCCTTTCGAGCGATCCAGACGATGTATTTGTCGCGCCAGTCCGCCTCAACAGGAGCTGGCTCGATGTCCATCACATCGGCCTCATGGGAGCCATACCCCTCGAGGAGGGAGAGTACGTACGCCTCGTTCGAGGGGTCCTCGTCCATAGGTTCCGCACCCGCTGGATTCGAGGTAGCCCCCGATGGTTCGTCGTGACTCGAGGGGTGGGGCTCGAAGACGACCGAGGGCTGAGCGACGTCTTGTGCGAAAACGTTCGGGGGGACGGTGATCCGCCCGGACGCAATCTTGGCCAGCTCGTCCGCCTCCTCGTTGTACCGGCGGGGCACATGGTTGAGCTCGATGCCGTAGAACTTGTCCTCGAGGGCTCGCACGGCTTTGCAGTAAGCCTCCATCTTGTCGTCATGGCAGCTCGCGTTCTTCATGACTTGATCGATTACGAGCTGCGAGTCCCCCCGCACGTCGAGGTGCTTGACGCCTAACTCAATGGTGATTTTGAGGCCGCAGAGGAGGGCCTCGTATTCGGCCATGTTGTTAGACGCGGGGAAGTGGAGGCGCACCGCGTACCGCATGTGTTCCCCGAGGGGTGATACGAAAAGCAGGCCCGCGCCCGCCCCTGTTTTCATCACCGAGCCGTCGAAGAACAGAGTCCAACACTCCGCTTGGATCTGCGGCGGTGGTAGCTGCGTGTCCGTCCATTCGGCGACGAGATCTGCCAAGATTTGGGATTTGACGACCTTGCGCGGGGCGTAGGCGAGCATCTCGCCCATCAGCTCCACGAACCACTTGGCGATCCTGCCCGCGGCGTCGGGGTTGCGGATGATCTCCCCTAGTGGGAAGGAGGAAACCACCGTGACGGGGTGGGCCTCGAAGTAGTGGCGGAGCTTGCGCCGCGCAAGGACTACCGCGTACAACAACTTCTGGACCTGGGGGTAGTGCGTCTTCGTATTTGACAGGACCTCGCTGATGTAGTAGACCGGCCGCTGTACAGGCAAGGTGTGCCCTTCCTCCGTGCGCTCTACGACGATCACGGCGCTGACCACCTGGGTGGTTGCGGCCACGTAGAGCTGCAGGGGTTCGCCGTCTTGCGGCGGCGTGAGGATCGGGGCATGCGTTAGAGATGCCTTCAGCTTGTCGAGCGCATCCTGGGCCTCGGTGGTCCAGAAGAAGCGCTCGTGCTTCTTGAGTAGGCGGTAGAGGGGCAGCCCCTTTTCTCCAAGCTGCGAGATGAAGCGGCTCAAGGCGGCAAGGCACCCCAGCACCTTCTGCACTCCTTTGAGGTCCCGGATCGGACCCATTCGTTCGAGGGCCGCAACCTTTTCAGGGTTGGCCTCGATTCCCCGTTGGGAGACAATGTATCCCAGGAGCATGCCTCGCGGCACTCCAAAGACACACTTTTCGGGGTTTAACTTGACCCCATTGGCCCGTAGGCAGTCGAACGCGACGCCAAGGTCGCCAACCGGTGTCGTCCGCCTCCTGGTCTTTACGACGATGTCGTCCACGTACGCCTCGACCGTCCGCCCGATGTGATCCCCAAAAACGTGCTGCATGCAACGCTGGTATGTTGCACCCGCGTTTCTGAGGCCAAACGGCATCGTGACGTAGCAGAACGTCCCGAACGGTGTGATGAACGAAGTCGCGAGCTGGTCGGACTCCTTCGTCTTTATTTGGTGGTACCCGGAGTAAGCATCAAGGAAGCAAAGCAATTCACACCCAGCCGTTGAATCAACGATTTGATCAATGTGTGGCAAAGGAAAAGGAACTTTAGGACATGCTTTATTAAGACTAGTGTAGTCTATACACATCCGCCACTTCCCATTCTTTTTCTTTACAAGCACGGGGTTTGCTAGCCACGTTGGGTGGAACACCTCCTTGATGAATCCGGCCTCGAGAAGCTTCCGCAACTCCGCTCCGATTGCCCGTCGCCGTTCCTCGTCGAAGCGGCGGAGCCGTTGTTGCACGGCGCGGGCGTTTGGCAGGATGTCAAGGGAGTGCTCGGCGACTTCCCTCGGGATGCCTGGCATATCCGAGGGGCTCCACGCGAAGATGTCGGCGTTGGCGCGGAGGAAGTCGACGAGCACCACTTCCTATTTGGGGTCGAGGGCAGAGCTGACCCTCAATGCCTTGCCCTCGGGGGCTGAAGGGTCGAGGGGGACCTCCTTGGTCTGCTCCGTGGCCTCGAAGGTGCCGGCGTGCTTGGCGGCGGAGTCGAGGTCTTCGTTGACCATCTTCTCCAAAGTGTTTACCAGCGCTTCATCCAGCGCCAGTGCCTCTGCGTGCTCTACGCACTCGACGTCGCAGTCGAATGCGTGCTCGATGGACGAGCCGACGGTGATGACGCCGTTTGGTCCCGACATCTTCATCTTCAAGTAGGTATAGTTGGGGACCGCCATGAATTTGGCGTAACAGGGTCGCCCAAGTATAGCATGATAGGCCCCCTTGAATCCTACCACCTCGAAGGTGAGGATTTCCTTGCGGAAATTCTTTGGGGTGCCAAACCAAACTGGCAGGTCAATCTGCCCGAGGGGCTGGACCTGCTTGCCGGGCGCGATGCCGTGGAACGGCTTCGTGCTGGGCCGCAGCTGGTGCAACCCGATCCCCGTCAGGCGCAGTGTATGCGCGTAGAGGATGTTGGGGCTGCTGCCTCCGTCTATGAGGACCTTCGAGAACCGCGCGTTCCCGATGATGGGGTCGACCACTAGCGGGTACTGGCCCGGGTTGGGGACGCGGTTCGGGTGGTCCTCCCGACTGAAGGTGATGGCATCCTCCGACCAATTGAGGAAGGACGGAGGCGCCCTCTCCGCGGCGAGGACCTCGTGCCGCTCCTTCTTGCGCTGGCGGGTCGACATGTCGGCGGTTGGCCCCCCAAAGATGAGGAACACGTTTTCGACGGAGGGGAAGCCGCCTGCGTCGCCGTCGCCTCCGTCTTTCTTGGCCTCTGCCTCCTTCGCGGCGGCGCGGCCATAAAACTTCTTGAGCATATCGCACTGCTCAAGGGTGTGGTTCACTGGGGTCTTGTGGTAAGGACATGGCTTTTTCAGCATGTCATCAAATACTCCCGGGCCTCGAGGGGCCGGTCGAGGGCCCCGTCGAGCCGGGTCAACAGCAAGGGCCTCGGCATTACCGCCGTCGCGCCCCTTCTCGCGCGCCTCGTGGCGCGACTTCTTTCCCTTCTTGCCCCGCTTGTCGTTGCGGTGGGGCTCCTTGGACTTGCTGCCCTCCGCGGGCGCGTCCTCCGAGCGCTTCCCCTTCTTGCCATCGAAGATCGCCCCCACGGCCTCTTCTCCAGAGGTGAAGCTGGTGGCGATGTCGAACACTTCGTTGGAGTCCGCGGGCGGGCTGCGTCCCAGCTCCCGCACGAGGTCCCGGCACGTGGTGCCCTCGAGGAAGGCGTGCACGATCTCGGACTGCGCCACGCTGGGGAGCTCGGTGCAGCGCTTGGAGAAGCGCCGTATGAAGTCCTGCAGCGACTCGCCGGGCTTCTGTGTGCAGAAGCGTAGGTCCCATGAATTTTCGGGGCGCACGTATGTGCCCTGAAAGTTGCCCACGAACGTGCGGACCAGATCGTCCCAGTTGTGGATTTGGCTGGCGGGCAAGTGCTCGAGCCACGTCCGGGGCGCGTCGCCGAGGTGCAGGGGCAAGTTGCGGATGATGACCTCGTCGCTGGTGGCCCCACCCAGCTGGCAAGCCAAGCGGTAGTCATTGAGCCATACGCGGGGGTCCGTCTCCCCGTTGTACTTGACGATGGTCGAGGGTTGGCGAAAGCGCTGGGGGAAGGCCGCCGTGCGGATCTCCCGGCTGAACATACGGGTCCCTGGGGGCTCCAGCGTCGGGGAGCGGTCCTCGCCGCTGTCGTAGCGTCCGCCCCGTCGAGGGTGGTAGCCCATTGCTGCTCGCGCGTCCACCCTGCTCGTGCGCCTGGCGTTGATGACGTTGCGGGCGTCGCCATCCGCCGCCCCGCGTGCGTCAAGGAGCCGATCCTTGGCCGGCGTGCGTCCTTGGTCGGCGGGTCGCCCCCGCCGGTCCTCCCCGCGTGGACCGAGGGTTCGCCTCCCGGTGCAACTTCGTCGTCCCGCGCATCCCCCCGTTGGCGGATGCGTGAGGCCGAGCTCTCGGCCCGCCGGACCGGCCGCTTGCTCGATGAGAGTTTGCACCTCGCGGTGCGGGTCTCAAGCCTCGGGGGTCGAGGGTGCCGCATGGCCTCGCGCAGCGGCCGCGGCGGCGATGAGCTTTTGGCTCGCCCGCGGGGGCGCGTCCACGTTGTCGATGTTGGGGACGGTGTTGATGCGGTCGCGGACCGTCGGCCCGCGCTCTCGCGCGCGTTCGCCGCGCGCGAGGCTTCCCCCGCCATTGAGGCGCGGAGCGCCCGCACCGTCCGTATTCCTCGCGCCGGCTTGGCCTCGAGCTCGCGGGCTTGGGCCACCGCGCGTCGGCGTCGGCCCCAGTAGGAGCGCTTGGCCCTGCGGCCAGGCACGTGGCGATCGCTGGGGCAGGCGTGACTTCCCCGTCTCTAGCGCCCACCGCATCGGCGACGTTGGCTGGGTCGTTGGTGATGACGGCGTAGCACTCCCGCGCGGGGTCGTAACTCCCGGTGCTGGAGTCGTCGGAGCAGCCGAACCAGTAGTCCGTAGCGTCTAGGAAACGCCGGAACACGACTGGGTCTGGCACGCCGGAGAAGTCCCACTCCGCGTACCCGTGGCGGTTGGCGGGTGGCAACGCGTCGAGGAACCCAGGGACGATTCGTCGCCCGCTGAGGCGCTGGGGTCCCTGCCGACGAAGACGTGGCGGCCAGGTGGAACCCTGCGCATCGTGGTGTTGACGTTGGCGTTGTAGGCCGACGTAGCGCCACACAACCCGATGGGGATGCGCGGTCCGGAGACCGTGCGATGTCCCGCCGGGATGGTGGCCGTCGTGGACGGTGGGCGCGCCGCGCCGAGAGGTGGCGCGCTCGGCCCGCCGCCGCCGGACCGCGCCCTCGGCGTGAACGCCGCCCGCAGCGACGGCGGCGTCGTGGCGTCGACGGGCCCGCGCATCCGTGCCCGGCGGGCGCCGCGCCGTGGTGGTGCGTGCGGCGGGGACCGGAGCGGACCGGCCCGGGTGCCGCGCGCGGAGCTCCTCACGGTTGGTGAGGCGCATGAGGTAGCCGTTCCCCGTGGCCTGAAAGTTCAGGTCCCCGAACCGGATTTCGAACCTGGCGGGGAGGGGGTCCGAGCTGCCCATGCAGTAGCGTGTACCACGGTACTCAGTGCGGATCACCATAGAGGGAGTTGGTGGAATGACCTTAGGCGCTCAGATTGCCCCACGGTAGGCGCCAACTGTCGGTGTGGAAAGTGGTCCCGACACTAACCAGTAGAAAGCGCCGAGGTCTATCCCTCAATGGTCGATGCTAAGCAATGAGAGACACGGGATTTATCCTGGTTCCGGCCGAGGGGGCCGTACGTCCAGCAGTGGTGTGCTCAAGGCACTATATTGCTCAGCACCGGGGGTGCCTGTAGTGGGGCAGCTACAAGCAAGGTGGGAGAGGAAGGCTGGCTTCCAAGTCCCTGGTGAAGTGGCTGAAGATGTTGCGGGAGAATTGGAGAATGAGTACGTGGTGTGCCGTGTGCTATCTGTCCGTCTGTCCCTTCGTCCCCCGCGGCAGGGGGGTTCGCCCTCCTTTTATAGATCAAGGAGGAGGCGAATCACATGCGCGCCGCGCTACCTAGCTACGTGGGGAAGCACGTCGTGCTATGCTGTAGAGTGGGCGGCCGTCCGGACGATCCTTGCTGCGATCTGGTCATCATGGCCTATATTGTACCCGAACAGTGGCGGTTCGAGGGTTGAAGGGCGGCGGATGGTGGTGATGCCTTCTGATAGGCCCGAGGGAGCTGCTGATGTTGGCCTGTACGGAGCACAGGAGTAGGGAAGGCGGCGTCCCGTTCCCGCACGCTCCACAGTGCTGGAGTTGTTGCTACAGCGCCTGGCGTGCGCCTGCACGCGCGGGGACGGCGGCCATGCCGTTACGGCGGCGAGGATGGCGTCCCACCCGCCTAGCGCCTCCACCTAACCCCTGTAGGGTCACAAGAAAGCAAATCGAGGGTGCAACCGGCCCCCCTTCGAGGGCTCGGCGCGTTAGCCGTACCGGAGCGAGCGCGCGGCGTCACGGGACCGACACCGGCCGCGCCGCACGCTCCCTCCCCACAGGTGATGGGGATGGGCTCCTCCCCGGGGAGTTGGTGCGGCGCACCGAGGCGCGAGCCCCGGCGCATGATGGCGTCGTCCCGCCGGTGTCGTGGCGTTAAATGCCCGTGTACGGGGGCCGCCGCACGCGTGAGGGGGCGCCCTCGAGCGTGGCGGACCCCGGTCGAGGGCGGGACGGACCCTCGAGCGAAGCGGTGCCTCGCTCGAGGGGGGGAGCGGGCCCTCGAGCGAGGCGGAGCCCTCTCGAGGGAAGCACACCCCCTCGAACGGGGCGGAGCCCGCCCGAGGGGGACGCGCATCCTCGAGCGAGGCGGAGCCTGCTCGAGGGGATCTTCAAGAGGGCCGCCTTGGTGGGCCGTCGGGGTCCCTGCGGCATGGGCCGTATCCTGCATGGTTAGGCACACTGTGTTTTGGTTTTGTTGTGGGTTTTAAGTGGGGATTTCCCCGTTGTTTAAGGGGACCCCTAGGGCTGTTCCCGACAGCGGTGGCCTCCTCTTCCCCAGTCGACGCGGCGGCCTCTCCGACGGCCACCTCCATCAGCTCGGGGGCTCCTCCAGTAGCCTCCTGCACCTCTGGTATCAAATTCTCCATGGGCACCGCCGCTGGGATTTCGTTCCCTTCGGCCTCAGCGCCTCTCAACGAGAAGACAAGTGCATAAGCGTCATCTGACAACTACGACTACTATTTGGGGGGTACTACAGCCTCAGTAGAGTACTCACCTTCGACCACGCTGGCTTCAGGCAACGTAGCCTCAGCAGCCGGCGCTTCAGGCTGCGCCTGAGGGGTGGGAGCGGACTCCTCGGCGGGCGGCGCGGCTTCTTCTTCCGCCACCGCTGCAGAGGGTTCATCCCCCTCCCAGGACAGATCCGCCGACTTCCTGCAGAGTACACAAGTCGATTGTCAGTCAAGCAAGACTACCACATCAAGTACTACTCGGGAAGATCCAACACTTACAAGCTTGACCGAACCACCGTCACGGTTGGGGCGCCGAGGATGCTGCCGATGTCCACCAGTCCAGCCTCGGCGGGCGCCTCCTCTTGCGCCTCTGTGGCCACCACTTCTTCCACAGCAGCAGCTGCGGGCTCCGTGCTCTCTTGACGAGCAGAGGGTTGGCGCTCCATCTGCGCCAGGAGTTCTTCGACAGTGGGGGCTGGGCTACGACTCCCAGCGGCCTCCCCCACCGTGTCCCACTCGCCTTCGTCGCCCTGATCAACGGGCTCCGTAGGCAGCACCTCCTACAAGCAAGGAAGCTCAGTCGTCAACACATAAACTCAAGACACGAGTACTCGACTACACTACTCAGGAAGGCTTACCTCCGGGGACGTGGTCTCGGTGACCTTCAACTTCTTCGACACGCGCTTGGGGGACGCATTGCGCGGCTTCCGCGGCGGCGCGGCCAGACTAGCCTCTAGGCTAGCCAGTGGATCCTGCATGAGGGGAACGTGAGGTAGGCCAGGGCGGCTGAACCTCTGAAGGACCGATACGGCGAACCAGAGAGGGGGGAGTGATGGGAGCCGATAAAAATTCTTCTCGAAGGAGATGGAACCTCCTACAAGATGAACACAGCTTCCAACACAAGTCTCCGACTCACTACCCAAGTTGGCCAAGCCCACCTAGCCACTGGAGTGCAACTGGACCTAGGAACCAACACACAACCTTCTGACCCGAGAACACAGCGAAAAACCAAACCTCAAGTCTACAGACCCACACCGGTCAGACCGGTGAGCACCACCGGTCAGACCGGTCCCTGCTGGTGAAACTGAGCAACTTTCACTAAGTGGCTCTACACCGGTCGACCGTGAGACACACCGGTCAGACCGATTACGCCACCGAAAGCCCCCAAGGCACCAAACAGGCCAACCGACCACCAAACTGACCCAAAATCGAAACAGCAGCACCACAAGACAACAGCGAACACACCCAGACGTTCACCCGAGCAAAAACCCACCGAGGGTTGCACTCGTCAGACCGGTCAAGATCACCGGTCAGACTGGTGTAGCCTGGGCAGCTCGGGATGAACAGCAACCGCGGGTCAACTCCCCCAAATCCAAAACTCGATCTCCCGAATCGCTCCACGGACTTGAACAAGACATTGGGGATATTAGGAACACCTCAAGAGGAGTCCATAGCCAAGTTTAATCCCACCAAAACTCGTCCAAAAAGGAGGAATCAAGGAAATCCCGCCAAGAGCACTTCCAACCCAAGAACTCAAGAAACCCCAAAATCGAGCACATTTACTCACGGATTTGGGAGGGGAATCATAGCCCAAAGAACCACGAAGGGTTCCCACAAATTTCCCCCATCAAATCCCCAAGAGAAAGGTCCCGAAAACAACCCAAAGAAATCACCAAGAAAGGGCTCCGAAAATCACCACCAAGAACAACCAGGGAAAACACATCCAAACCTTGAGGAACCACGCCGAATCATTTATACATGAAACAAAGGTTCATACAAGGTCTAGCAAGCCGCCCGATCATCCATCCCTCTCAACAAGATCTCTCCATGAAGCTCTCTTGCTAGTCCTATGGAAAACCTAAGGAAAATAGGAAGGAAAATGGGAAAACAAATGAGCTAGGGTTCCAAGAGTTGGCTGCCATCCTCTCACCTCTTGGGTTATATGGAGGCAACCGAATGTCTAAAATGCCCTTTCCTAATAACTAGGGATACAAGCCCCTCAAGGGCGGATTTGGAAGTCTTCATGTCTTTACCATCGGACGGATGCCCGGCGACCGCACCTTGCGTAGCGTCGACGCAAGCCATGCGATCCCGACGCGTGTCCTCCGCTTCGAAGTCTCCGGACTGCGTCGTCGCACACCGGTCAGACCGGTGCTCCTCACCGGTCGAGCCGGCCCACCGGCCGGACCCGGTCTGGCACTGTTGCAGCACCGTCTTCAGTTCTTTGGTCTTGGCTTTGTGGATCAACCAAGGAACCCAGTGGTTTTCTAGTGAACCACCGGAAACCCCGCGAACTCGGTGTAGCCTCCGCCAATCTCCACTCATGACTTGGCTCCCACGTAGTCCCGGCTCGACTTTGGTTTTGAGGCTCAACCAAGAAACCGTCCATGACATCATCTTGCTATTCATGCCACCATGCGGCCCGCACTTGACCCCGCTGGCCACCGGGTCCCTCGAACGAAGCCTACTTGTCTTCTCCACACCTGGAGGCCTCACCGGCGACGACCTTTCGCGCTTGTTCTTCACCTGCACCAACACCAGTCAAGCCGCAACCTGCACCTGCAATACTTAGCCAAGAATCAGTCCACACAACGTTGTCAATCACTCATCACACAAGGAAGCAACCATCCACCGGTCCTCAAACCACGCATGGTCCTCAATCTCCCCTTTGATGAGTGCATTGACAACACCCACATGAAAGAAACAAGAGAGAAAAGAAAAGAAAAGAAACGAACAAAAAGAAACTCCAACAAGCGATCGAAAGCCAAACAAAGGCAAAGAGCAAGATCACTTGAAGAAGACAAGTCTCGGACCCCTTAGGCAAGGGCAACGGCTCGATACATCCGAGACAAAAACCAAGCTCAAGCAAATAGCGCAAACCACCGAAACAAAGCTCGAACAACCAGAAAGAGCTCCCCCTGCACACATGCAAGCTCCCCCTGAACCAAAGCACCTCCCCCTGGACGAATGCATGCAAACCAGCTGAAAACAAGGCGGTGCAAAGAACTTCACCTCACCGGTCGACCCCGGTCATCACCACCGGTCAGACCGGTGCCTAAGATGTGCACAGGATCAGCACTTACATCGGTCAGACCGGTGACCCCGACCGGTCAGACCGGTGCACAACAGAGCCCAGAAATGGCTCGAACCCACCTGAAAACCTTCTAAATGCGTCCGACAAGCCATTTCAAGCTCAAACTACTCCCCCTTGTTGGCAATGCATGAATCAAGCAAAAAATGCAAAACTTTCAACCTAGAGCTTCTCAAATAGACAAAATTCAACAAAGAATGCTACACATGTCCAAATGAGCAAGTTAGATACTCTACGGCTTCGTATCGATCTCAACTACATGATCACCAAGTTTCACAACCATTGGACGAAGCTAAGATGGATTTGGGCAGTTTTGCGAAAACCTTGCCTCTCATGAGCAATGTCCTAAACATGATCAAAACATACCAAAATGGCAAAGCCACACAAAGTTCATGCTAGGACAGCCATTCTAACCATAAGACCATCACAAACACCCACGAGCACCTCATGTCATGTCAAAGCCATCGAGCCATGTGCCTGCTTCTATGTATGAGACTTCTCATTGGTAGGCATCATGCAACGGTTTAGCACCCAAAGCAAATTAAATTCAGCACATATGACGTGGGAGCATATTTTCCAAGCATTTTTCATTTCATTTTCAGAATTGTAAATGGTACATGAAATGTCTTTGCGACAAAAAGGAACTTATGCCCCTCCACAAGATAAAACAAGAGGGCTAAACATTCATGATGGCAAATGAACCTTTGGCCCCATATGATCAATAAACTAGCTATCCAACCACAAATTAAGCATAGCAAAGCCACTAAAACATGTCAAGATCATATAAAGGCATTTACACATGAGAGAGCATAGATGTGACATTTTCAAAAACATAGCCATCAACCATGGATTATTCATCAAGATCATCAAGAGCTAAGCCAAACTAACCATAGCATACCAAACAAGCTCACAAAGACATATATCTCATTCCATGGTGAACAATGTATATGAGAGAAGCTTTGCCTAACCAATGCATATGATACAAAATGCATGCAATCTAAGATACAAGGATGCCTATACATCATGTTACATATGCCATGCCAAATGCAAGTAATGCACAAAGGAAACTATACATATGCTACAAAGAGAGCTCCTACACACCCAACTCAAGAAATCAAACACACACCAAGTTCCCCCCGCAAACGAGTGAAAGTTGCTTGATCTAGGGGTTTGGTGAAAATATCGGCTAGTTTGTCATGTGTGGGTACATGGATCAAAGCTATCTTTCCTTTCTCTACGTTGTCTCTCAGAAAATGATACCTCACTTCTATGTGCTTGGTTTTGGAATGGAGCACTGGGTTCTTTGCAACGCTTATGGCACTGGTGCTATCACATTGAAGTGGGACAAGGGTATACTCCTCACCAAAGTCACTCATGGTGTAAGAAATCCAAAGGAGCTGAGAGCAACAACTAGCAGTGGCAACATACTCGGCCTCGGTAGTGGATTGAGCAACACTCGATTGTTTGCGGGAAGACCAAGACACCAAAGAATAACCCAAAAACTGGCAAGTCCCAGAAGTGGACTTCCTATCCAACCGACACCCGGCAAAATCCGCGTCTGAAAAACCATGAAGTGCCAAAGAAGAGGACGCGAAGTACCAAAGGCCGAAGTCGGGAGTGTGACGCAAGTACCTGAAAATTCGCTTCACCGCTTGTCGATGCGAAGTCCTCGGAGACGCTTGAAAACGAGCGCACAGACACACCGAGAACTGGATGTCCGGCCTCGTCACCGTCAAGTAGAGGAGTGACCCGATCATGCTCCGGTACTCCTTCTGGTCCACGTGTTTACCTTCCTCGTCCGCATCAAGAGCTGTAGTCGTACTCATCGGTGTCGTCATAGCCTTGGAATCCTCCATCTTGAACTTCCGCACAATGTCCTTGGTGTACTTAGCCTGGTGCACAAATGTTCCTTCCTTCGCTTGCTTGATTTGTAGCCCGAGGAAGAACTGCAACTCGCCCATCATGCTCATCTCAAATTCCCTGCTCATATCATCTGCAAACCTTGCAACAAGAGAGTTAGACGAGCCACCAAAGACAATATCATCCACGTACACCTGCACAATCAGGATATCTCTGCCCTGCCTCAGCAAAAACAAGGTCTGATCGACCTTCCCCATCTCAAAACCTCTCTCAAACAAGAACCCCCTCAACCTACCATACCAAGCTCTAGGCGCCTGCTTCAACCCATACAGAGCCTTCGTCAACTTGTACACCCGGTGGGGGTACTTCTCACTCTCAAACCCCGGAGGCTGCCTCACATACACTTCTTCCTCCAACACACCATTCAGGAAAGCACTCTTCACATCCATTTGGTGCAACTTGAACCCTTTAGCCACGAAAAAGGCTAGAAGGATCCTAATCGCCTCCAAACAGGCTATGGGAGCAAAGGTCTCCTCATAGTCGATCCCCTCCTTCTAACTGAACCCCTGAGCAACAAGCCTCGACTTGTTTCTCACAACCTCACCTTTCTCCCCCTCTTTGTTCTTCCACACCCACTATGTACCAATCGGCTTACACCCTAGAGGAGGGTCAACCAACTCCCACACCTGATTCCTCTCAAAGTTCTCCAACTCCTCATGCATCGAATTAACCCAATTGTGATCAGATAGTGTGTGTCCAATGTCTTTGGGCTCAAAAGTAGCAACAAACGCAGCATGAGCGAAATGGGAATTGTTTCAAACCCTCGACCGTGTAGTGCGTTCATTCATGTCGCCGATGATCCTCGAAGCTGGGTGATCCACTTGTACTCGCCGGGGAGGTTCTCGCCTCAATGCTACCTCCCCCTCAACATCAGCTTCTTACTGTACTTGATTTGTCGTTGTAGATGTAGTAGAGGGTCCATCCATCATCGCGGTCGAAGTAGTGGGTACATGTTCAGCCGGGGGCACTGCACCGCCATCCTCATCGTCTCCATGTTCATGCTCCTCCTCCTGAAAGATCTCCTCGCCAAGCTCATCATCACCTGCACACTCAAAGCTGACTACATGGCTCTGTCTCATCGAAGGTTACCTCGCAAGTCTCCACGATTTGGTTAGTTTCAAGATTGAGCACACGATATGCTCTAGAATGAGATGCATAACCAAAGAAAATGCCATCGACGGACCTAGCCTCAAACTTATCCAACTTCCCGCCTTTCTTCGAATGAAACACTTGCAACCAAAGACATGGAAGTGACTCACCTTGGGTGTGCGACCATGCATCAACTCATAGCATGTCTTCTTCTTGTGCACTCTGAGGTATATCCTGTTCGACACATAGCACGCGGTATTCACCGCCTCAGCCCAATACCTCCTCGGAGTCCTATGCTCATCAAGCATCGTCCGAGCCATCTCGCACAAGGTCCTATTCTTCCTTTCCACAACACCATTCTAGGGAGGCATATACGGACTCGAAAACTGGTGCTCAAGACCCAAGTCATGGCAAAAGGTTTCAAAACGAGAGTTTCTGAATTCCGAGCCATTATCACTGCGGATTGCTCGTATGGCATATCCGTGCCTCTCGTTCCTCAACCTCAAGACTAGATCTCGAACAAAACCAAACGTCTCCCCCTTATCCTCAAGAAAGAACACCCACGCATACCGAGAATAGTCGTCCACCACAACCAGGACATACCACTTCCCACCCGCAGATCGCACACGAGCTGGGCCAACAAGATCCATATGGAGCAGCTCGCATGGATGCTCAATCATCACATCGGTGAGAGGCGGGTGAGAAGAGGCTACCATCTTGGCATGCCTACACGGTGCACAAACCAACTCTTTCTCAAGCCTCAACCGTGGCAATCCTCGAACCAAATTGAGTTTACTCAAGCGTGACAAAAGGTCAAAGCTCAAGTGACCCAACTTCCTATGCCACTTCCACAACTCACTCGAAGAACCAGCCAAGAAACAACGCTCCACACCCGAAGACTGAGAAAAATCAGCACAAAACACCTGACCCTCGGGAACGACCATACAGACAAGGTCCCCTCGAGAGTTCAAAATCCGAGAACCACCTGGCCGAAACAACACCTCAAAGCCCTCATCCAACAACTGGGACACAGAAAGCAAATTGTACCCCAGCGATTGAACAAGAGCAACGCGCCTCAGAGTGATCTTGTCACTCACTTTGATCTCACCTTCCGAAAGCACACGCCCACGCCCATTGTCCCCAAAAGTGATGTACCTCCTTGTCACCACCGGGACGAGACTTGAGAACCACCCCCTGTCTCCGGTCATATGCCTCGAGCAACCGGAGTCAATGAACCAAATATTCTTCAAGTCTCCCACCTGAAATTCAAAAACGAGCACCTGAGTGAACAAACGACTCAAGACCGGGGTTAGTACCAAAAGAGTAAAACCAGTGCCGAGCCATTTGCTCGAAAGTGGGGTTAGCACCAACCAAAGCATCTCTCCTACCAAAGCTACCTCCACGAACACCACCACGGTAACCACCCTGAGGGAACCACCCCTCTCTGCGTGGAGGAGGACCAAAACCACAAAAGAGAACCCGTGGACCGTCCCTCCTCTCCTTCTCAAAGCTATGACTCCTCCCATCCCCGTAGTGAACTCGAGGGAGAGAACGCCTAGCAACCTGACCACCTGCAAACTCTCCAGCCCAACCACCAGAACCACGACCTCCAGAAACAACCCTCGCACCTGTACGAGCCCGAAACCCAAACCGCTGCCTGTCCAGGCCTGCACCGGTCTGACCGGTGCCCCACACCGGTCTAACCGGTGTGACCTGGACAAGAACACCTCCAACAGCCTTCCGCTCTCCCCAAGCCCAAACTGTCCTCACATTCGCCTTGGCCCTGGGCATCTGCACATGAGGCTCAAGTACACCATCGGAAGGGTGGTACTTGTCCTTGTTAGCCCACTCCTTTGCCATTCTCTCTTCTCACTTCCTCTTGAAGAAAAACTCAACCTTATGGCCATCTCTCCCACAATAGCCGCAATGGAACCTCACAAGCTTAGGCTTATGCTTGGGATGTGGCTGCTCACTAGGTTTCTCTCCACTCAACTCCTCCACCGGTTTCCCCTCACTCGCCTTCTCACTTCCTTTCCCAAAGAACACTTTCCCCGAAGTGCTCACAAACTTGATAGGCTTTTGTAGATCATTTGTGGGTGTAGGAAACACGAGTGGAGCTGGGGTTGTGTCTAGTCGGTTCCTAAGATGGTTAGGTTTTGGGGGGAAATCTTTTTTTGTGGTGGGTTTTTGGTGGCTCTGGGATATTCTCTCCACTTCCCTCACCAACCTTGTTTGCCCCAAGTCCCTCACCATCCTGCCTCTTAAATGCCTCGATCATCATCCTCAACTGATGCTCATGACCAGACAACCAACCCATCAACTTCCTCAAGTCATCATTCTCATCCTGCAAACGATCAACATAATGTGCAAGTTCCAAATTTTTCAAAGCATGCATTTCACAGGTAGAGTATGATGTAGGCATGGGTTCCTTCAATTTAGCCTCAAGTGAACTAGTGTAAGCATGCATCTCATCAATCTTAGCATGCAAAACAGGGCAAGAAGTGCAAGCACCTAGCAAAGCAGGTCTAGACTTAAGCTCAGCCACTTCAACCCTAAGCACATCTAGTTCCTCACACTTGGAGGCATGCTTTTCCTTGAACAAAGCAAGATCAGCAAGAAAGATGGAGCAATCAAGACAATCAACCTCATCCGAAACAACAGGCTAGCCTTAAGGGAATCAATCTCAAGCTTGCTATCAAGCACCTGTGTCTCTAGCTCAGCCACTCTAGTCCTAGCATCCTCGAGTGAAGCCCTAAGCTCTTTTCTCATTTTCTTGGCCTCTCTAAGCATGTCATCACGGTTATCAAGCAAAGTGCCAAGCCTCTCATTCTACTGGCGCAAGAAGGGAAGTTCATCACGCACCTCGTCGTCGGAATCGGAGTCCGAGTCGCTCTATGTGCTCTTCTTGCTGTCGGAGCTCAGCGCCATGGTGCAAAAGCCGTCTCTCGCGAAGCAGCTCAGCCCGCTCAGGTTCTTGGACGACTTCTTGCTCTTGCGATGATCACCTTCATCCTCACTGCTGCTCGAGCTCGAGGTGGAGTACGCGGAACTGGAGTCGACGTCGCTCGCTCCAACCATCGCTCGGGCCTTGCCTCGGCTCTCCTTCTTCCTCGATCGTCGCTCGTCCTTGTACTTGTTCTTGTGCTTGCTCTTGTGGTCGTGCCTCGAACGGTACTTGCCGTCCATCCTCGGCCTGTGCTTGTAACCGTCCTTGTTCTCGGCCTTCTCCGGGCAGTCGGCGACGAAGTGTCCCAGCTTGCCGCACTGGAAGCATGTTCTCGTGTTCCTCCTCATGTTCACGCGGTTCTCGTGCAGCATCTCGAACCGCCTCGTCAGGAGCGCCAGCTCGTCCTCTCCAAGCTCGTCGAACTCCTCATCTGGCATAGACATCAAAGAGGAGAAAGAGAACATCCTAGTGGATGGGTTAGAGTTAGCCTTTCCTTTGGAACAACCAACGAGGGCATGAGCTTCGAGAACAGCTCGTTCACGATCAGAGTGTCATACTTCTCCGACTCCACAATGGCCTCAAACTTTCCGCCCCATATCGTACGATCCAAAGAGTGTAAGAGCTTGACCGCTCTATCATGATCATCGTACGGGAGCACGTCCACATTGGCCCTCATGTTGTTCACAACCACCGTGAACCTCTGAAACCAGGCATCAATGGACTCACCGAGGAGATGAGTGAAGTTCTCGTACTCTCTCCGGTAGGTCGCATACATCCGTGCCTGAACCTGGGCATTCCCAACATGAGCCTCCTTCAACACCGTCCAAATTCTACAAGCCAAGTGCTCGGTGTGCACCCGATCGAACTCAGGTTGACACAAAGCACAAAACAAGTAGTCGACCACCTTATTGTTGGCGTCGAATCTGTCCCTCGATCCTGGAGCGAGGAAGTCCATCGGCTGGACATAGCCTGTGTCCACCGTGACATCCCAAAGGATCTGACCCTTTCCGCGGAGAAACGCACCCATCCGCTTACTCCACATCTGGTAGTTCTTGCCATCGAAGTGTGGAGGACCCGAACCCCGTTCCTGGTACGCCATCCTTGGATCTTAGACTGGTTAGAGTCAACAAAGACCCGAACCGGCTCTGATACCACTTGAAGGACCGATACGGCGAACCAGAGAGGGGGGCAGTGAATGGGAGCCGATAAAAATTCTTCTCGAAGGAGATGGAACCTCCTACAAGATGAACACGGCTTCCAACACAAGTCGACCCACTACCCAAGTTGGCCAAGCCCACGTAGCCACTGGAGTGCCACTAGACCTAGGAACCAACACACAACCTTCTGACCCGAGAACACAGCGGAAAACCAAACCTCGAGTCTACAGACCCACACCGGTCAGACCGGTGAGCACCACCGGTCAGACCGGTCCCTGCTGGTGAAACTGAGCAACTTTCACTAAGTGGCTCTACACTGGTCAGATCGGTGAGACACACCGGTCAGACCGATTACAGCCTGAAAGCCCCCAAGGCACCAAACAGGCCAACCGACCACCAAACTAACCCAAACTCGAAACAACAGCACCACAAGACAACAGCGAACACACCTAGACATTCACCCGAGCAAAAACCCACCGAGGGTTGCCCGGTCGACCGGGCCAAGATCACCGTCCGACCGATGTAGCTCGGGCGCTCGGGATGAACGGCCCGCGGGTCAACTCCCCCAAATCCAAAACTCGATCTCCCGAATCGCTCCACGGACTTGAACAAGACTTTGGGGATATTAGGAACACCTCATGAGGAGTCCATAGCCAAGTTTAATCCCACCAAAACTCGTCCAAAAAGGAGGAATCAAGGAAATCCCGCCAAGAGCACTTCCAACCCAAGAACTCAAGAAACCCCAAAATCGAGCACCTTTACTCACGGATTTGGGAGGGGAATCACAGCCCAAAGAACCATGAAGGGTTCCCACAAATTTCCCCCATCAAATCCCCAAGAGAAAGGTCCCGAAAACAACCCAAAGAAATCACCAAGAGAGGGCTCCGAAAATCACCACCAAGAACAACTGGGGAAAACACATCCAAACCTTGAGGAACCACGCCAAATCATCTATACATGAAACAAAGGTTCATACAAGGTCTAGCAAGCCGCCCGATCATCCATCCCTCTCAACAAGATCTCTCCATGAAGCTCTCTTGCTAGTCCTATGGAAAACCTAAGGAAAATAGGAAGGAAAATGGGAAAACAAATGAGCTAGGGTTCCAAGAGTTGGCTGCCATCCTCTCACCTCTTGGGTTATATGGAGGCAACCGAATGTCTAAAATGCCCTTTCCTAATAACTAGGGATACAAGCCCCTTAAGGGCGGATTTGGAAGTCTTCATGTCTTCACCATCAGACGGATGCCCGACGACCGCACCCTGCGTAGCCTCGACGCAAGCCATGCGATCCCGACGCGTGTCCTCCGCTTCGAAGTCTCCGGACCGCGTCATCGCACACCGGCCGACGGTGCTCCTCCCGGCCGGACCGGCCGGACCCACCGATCGGACCGGTCCGCACCGCCGCAAAGACCGTCTTCGGTTCTTCGGTCTTGGCTTTGTGGATCAACCAAGGAACCCGGTGGTTTTCTCGGTGAACCACCGGAAACCCCGCGAACTCGGTGTAGCCTCCGCCAATCTCCACTCATGACTTGGCTCCCACGTAGTCCCGGCTCGACCTTGGTTTTGAGGCTCAACCAAGAAACTCGTCCATGACTTCATCTTCTTGTTCATGCCGCCATGCGGCCCGCACTTGACCCCGCCGGCCACCGGGTCCCTCAAACGAAGCCTACTTGTCTTCTCCACACCTGGAGGCCTCACCGGCGACGACCTTTCGCGCTTGTTCTTCACCTGCACCAACACCAGTCAAGCCGCAACCTGCACCTGCAATACTTAGCCAAGAATCAGTCCACACAACGTTGTCAATCACTCATCACACAAGGAAGTGACCATCCACCGGTCCTCGAACCACGCATGGTCCTCAACCTCGACCGCAGCTGGAAGCGGTCCTGCAGTGTCTCCTCGTCGTCGTCCTCGTTGGACGTGTCCTCCATGACAACGGTGTCGTCTCCTTCGCCGACCTCCCGCCGCTCCTTGGCCTTGGTCTTCCCCTCTTCTGGGATCTCGACTTCCTGAGGGGGTTGCGGCGGCTCGGAGACGAACTTCTTCAAGTCGTCCTGCAAGACACAACTCATCAGCACGACTACTCACACGGAACGGGTACTCGACACGGGATACGGCTACTTACCTCCTTTGGCGGGCGCGCGGCGGAGTACTCCGGGACGGGGCACGCCGTGTACGGTGGCATGTCCTTGAAGATCCGCGCCAGCCTGTCAATAATGTCGTCGTCGACTTCGTCTCCAAGCATCGGCGACGTGTCGTCGTCGCCGGTGTACTCGAATCCTACGGTGTCGCGAGCCATCAGTGGCTGCACCCTGCGCTTCATGAAGCTGAAGGCCACGTGCTCGGCCCTCAGCCCGGCTTCCCTTAGCGCCTTGATCCGCGCCAACAACTCGGGGAGCCGGATCCCCTCCTGCATCATCGGCTTCGTCTTCCACCACGGGCGATGCTTGGGCTGCTTCCCGCTCGGCTTCGGCAACCCGGGATGGTGGTTCGTGATGTAGAACCATTTGGCCTTCCAGTCTTGGTTGGAGTCGATGAGCTTGTACGAGAGGTACTACTCGGCGGCGTCCTCCCGCATCTGGATTCCCGCCCCTCTGACTACCCGCGGGTTGCTGGCGCTCGGTTGCGGCTTCACCCGGAAGAACTTCCGGAACAGGATCCAGTGGGGCTTGATCCCCATAAAAGCCTCGCAGAAATGAACGAAGACGGCGGTGTGAAAAATACCGTTGGGGTTGAGGTTGAGGTACTCGATGCCGTAGTACTCCATGAGCCCCTTGAATAAGTTGCTCTCCGGGAGTGAGAGCCCTCGCTCCTCGAATCGCGCGAACATTGGGATCTCGTCTTCATTATTCTCCATCGGATATGGATCCCTGGCGGCGGCCCTCCACATGTCCACCTCCTTCTCCCGGATGAATCCGCTGTTGAGGAGGGCTAGCAGATCTTCGGTCTTCGCCTTTGACTTCTTCCATTCGCGGTTCGGATCTGGCCGCAGTGGAGACATCGGCGGTGCCGCCCCTGCGGCAGATCCGGCGGCTTCGTCGCGACTCCTCTTCTTCCCACCGGTGGCCTTCTGTTGATGGTGTATTTTGGTACACCTAGCATGTTCATTACACTTTGGTTTGGATTTGATTATGGAACTAACCCGCCACTAGGCACACTAATCATAAAACAAGTTCATCTTTGTGCATGCATTTGGAAGTGTTGTGTTTATGTAGGAAAACATGGACATAAAGGACGCATTCGCAACAAGTTCAAAGGAGCATTTACGGAGTCTTGTTCGTGTTCATGAGCTTGATGAAATCACTTCCAAAGGTGGCAAGGACCAAAGTGCTACGAGGAACACCCCCGGGGATTGAAGCGTAAAAGATCGAACTTCATGCTAAGAGAACCTCCATCTTGAACGCGAGGATAACATCATCAAAACCATGCAAGTGGAGGGGGCAAAGTACATAAGTGCATGAGGACCCACGGAGCAAAAGGGGCGACCGAACCGGGCCGAAAAGGGCCCAGGCCGGTCGGCCCAGGCCGCCCGGCCCAGCCTAGTTCTGGCGCAGGTTCGGTCCCGTTTTCCTTGCCCTTGAAGAATCTTCGACCCTAAAAGCCCCGAGGCGCCGCCAACACCGAGGGAGGAGTCATTCGCACCAGAAGGCCATCCACAAGCTAGAGAGAGAGAGGAGGAGGATCTCCGGAGGGAGATCAACCACCTTGAAGGAAGCACCCTCTCGTGGAGAAGAAGGAAGACATCGGCGGAAGGGAAACCATGATCAACGGTGCCATGATCAGCACCTTGATGGGGTAATCTTCTCATTCGTCCATGGGTTGTAATCGATCTTGAGATGTAATCGCACTTTGTTGGATTATCTATCTATCATCTTGTGTTGAATATACTTCAATGCTTAAGGTTAGCTACCATGCCGTAAAGGGAGTAAAGCTCCAATGCTTCCTTGGATTCATTCAATACGTCGTGTCCATCAAAGGTCTAGTCATGAATACCTTCGCGTAGTGACAGTACGAGAGGAGGAAAAGGGCGAAACCGTGGTCACAACCCCGATAGATTAGATTGGTTTTCATGTCTTTAAGCGATTGCATGCTCTAGTATCGTAGACCCGTGGGCGTGTGTCTTCTACCTTGATATCTTAATCATTCTCTCTAGTGTAGTTTAGTTGTTTTCTAGCATAATATTAGTTAGGGTTTTAGTAGCTAGTGCGTCGTTGTAGATCGAACGCTTGTAATCCCCTTGCACCGCGCATTGACAAGAACCTTGGGAATCCCATGGTGAAAAAGGTGTGGGGTCCGTACGCTTGCGGATCGTAGAGGGATACGTCTTTTATCCGTCAACAAGCCCCTTTTTCTGGCGCCGTCGCCGGGGAGCAAGTTAGTTTACATCGTTTGATTTGCATCTAACTTAGTTTTATATTTAGTTTATCTTTTATTTGCTATATCTAACACATATTATCTAGAAAAAACGCTTTGTTTTGTTTTTGTTTTTGTTTTTATCTTATTGTCTAGATGGCGTTCGTTAATCAACCCGTGAAAGAACCGGAGAAATCATTAAGGGATTACGCTAGCCCTCGATGTGAAGACATAAAAGTACAAGAGTCAGATTCGAAGCTCGAAGCGACCAAGTATGAGATTAAATCCAAGATCATCGAGATGGTGGCGGCAAACCCGTTTGAAGGGATGGTCACAGAGAACCCATATAGACACATAAGGGATTTCACGACAATATGCAACACGGTGCGTCAAGAAGGAGTTCCCGATGAATGGTTCAAATGGAATCTCTTTCCCTACTCACTTGCCGGCAATGCAAAGACATGGTATTCGGTTGCGTCCTTTGAAGTTGAAGGCAATTGGAACAAGTTGACAAAGAAGTTTTGCGATAAGTTCTTTCCAATTAGCAGGGTTCAACATCTAAGGAGGCAAGTGATCACTTTCATGCAAGGAGAAGAGGAAGGGATAGACCAAGCCTGGGATAGGTTTAATGAGTTAATCGAACAAGGACCGAAACTCGGTTTCACCGGTGACGTACTCTTGCATACATTTTTCTTTTCCCTAACCCCTAGTTGCATGCAACACGTCGAAATGTGTGCAGGTGGGGATCTCATGGAGAAAACACTCACGGAAGCCACCCAACTTCTACAAAAAGTTAGTAAAGCGGCTGCCATGCGAAGAGATTGGGAAACAAGATTTGCGGAAGAGCCGGAATATAATTCGAGGAAGAAGAAGTGTGCTGATTTTTCTTAAGAGGCAACCCCGGAAGTCACAAAAGAGGAGACAATCATGGAAAAGCTTGAACAAGAACACATCAAGTCAAGAACAACACCAAGCGTCGACTTCGCCGTACCAAATGAGACGAACAAGAGAAGCATGTCAAGCACGAAACCACTAAGGGAGTTCGAGCCAATGGATTGGGTTCCTATCGATTACGGAGAAGTATTCGACAAGATAAGACCATTCCCTAACCAAAAGGGAATGGCAAGAGCGTTGGAAGTGGATTTCCCACCGGAGAAGAAAGCGGAAAATTCATACGACCTTGAAACCACCGGTGAGATTTTTCAAAAGCTCTTTGGAGATGACATAGTGGATCCGAAACACATAGCCGAGGTGAAGAGAATCATGGGGATCAAGCCCGAAGAATCACCATACGCTCGCCTCGTCGAAATCTACGCGATAGGATCCGAAGAAGAAGAGAAGATGGCACCACGCTTGAGTTGCGAGATCAACGGAATTCAATGCAAGGCTTTATGCGACATCGGAGCCCAAGTAAGTGTTCTATCTTCTAAAATTTATGATAAAGTTCAAGACCACAACCTAGACTTAGCTCCAACATCAACAAAATTAATTATGGGAGATGGTAGAACTATTAAACCTCTAGGTATTGCTTGCAACATGAAAGTAAAAATCTCTAGAAACTATATACCAACCGATTTCTTTGTTATTGATGCTTACCATAGTAATCATGATCACATAATCTTAGGTAGGCCTTTTCTTAAGTTGGTTGATGCCGTGTTAGATGCCGGAGAAGGCAAAGTAACAATGAACCTTAATGGAACAAAGTACACATATAACTTTCTTCGTGCTTCTAAACACCTTACACCTTTTCCTCTCGATGATGAAGAAGTAGAAGAGATAGATAGTCTTTGTTTTGTGGAAACCCTTAGAGACCCGCTGCAAAGAGCGATGGAAAATCAAATTAGTAATCAACAAGATGAAGAGCTAGAGGAAGCAACAAAAGGCTTAGAGCCGCATGATGGTAGTGTGGAGGAAGAGAAATTCGAAGACATAGGAGAAATCAAACCCGAGGAGCCACAAGTGCCCAAGGTAGACCTTAAACCTTTGCCCAAGGGATTAAAATATGAATTTTTGGGCCCAGAGAAAACTTATCCAGTCATTGTGAGCGATGAGTTGAGTCCCGAAGAAAATGAAGCGTTGCTGATTTTATTAAAAAAACATAGGAAGGTGATTGGATATTCGATTAATGATCTCAAAGGTATTAGCCCAGCCTTTTGCACTCATCGTATACCAATGGAAGACCAATGTAAGCCCGTAGTGGACCACCAAAGGAGGCTAACTCATGCCATGCGAGAGGTAGTAAAGAAAGAGGTTATCAAGTTACTTGATGTTGGAATCATCTACCCGGTTCCGCATAGCGAATGGGTGAGCCCGGTACATTGTGTACCGAAGAAAGGAGGTTTGACCATGGTGAAGAATGAGAAGAACGAGTTGATACCGCAAAGAACCGTGACCGGGTGGCGGATGTGTATCGATTATCGTAAGCTTAACAAATCCACGAAGAAAGATCACTTCCCCCTACCGTTCATCGACGAGATGCTCGAGAGGTTAGCAAACCACGCTTATTTTTGCTTTCTCGATGGATACTCGGGGTTCATGCAAATTCCCATTCACCCGGAAGATCAACATAAGACAACGTTTACGTGCCCTTACGAAACGTTTGCATATAGGAGGATGCCCTTCGGCCTATGCAACGCTCTAGCCTCTTTTCAATGTTACATGATGGCCGTATTTTCGGAATTCATCAAAGAAATTGTTTAAGTGTTTATGGATGATTTTCAATTTACGGGAAGACGTTTATGGATTGCTTAGCAAACTTAGAAAAGGTCCTCACAAGGTGTGCGGAGGTAGACTTGGTATTAAATTGGGAAAAGTGCCACTTCATGGTCAGGCAAGGCATAGTGCTCGGACATGTTATATCCGAGAGAGGAATTGAAGTGGACAAAGCTAAGGTAGAGACGGTTGAGCAACTCCCACCTTCTACGGATGTTAAGTCCTTAAGGAGCTTTCTAGGCCACACCGGATTCTATAGAAGATTTATTAAGGACTTCTCGAAGATCACTAAGCCTTTAACACATCTCCTTCAAAAGGATGTGGCTTTCGACTTTGATGAGAAGTGCCTAGCGGCATTCCGGACCATGAAAAATGTGTTGGTGAGTGCTCCCATCATCCAACCTCTGGATTGGAGCCAACCTTTCGAGATCATGTGTGACGCAAGTGACTACGCCGTAGGCGCGGTCTTGGGTCAAAGAAAGGAAGGTCGAGTTCACGCTGTTTACTACGCTAGCAAAACTCTTAGTGGGGCACAATTAAATTATGCCACTACGGAAAAGGAGTTGCTAGCGGTGGTATTCGCTTTCGAAAAATTCAGATCTTACATCGTGAACTCGAAGGTCATTGTTTACACCGATCACGCAGCCATCAAGTATCTCTTGGCTAAGAAGGAAGCCAAACCACGTTTGATTCGTTGGATCCTTCTTCTCCAGGAGTTTGATGTTGAAATCCGTGATAAAAAAGGGGTGGAAAATGTTGTGGCCAATCATTTGTCTAGGATGAATCATGGACAAGATGATAAAGAGCCCATAGAAGATAAGATGAGAGATGACCACCTCTATAGAGTGCTTGATAAAGATACTTGGATGATCGACATCCTTCGAGCAATTCGAAAGATGCCCCTCGATCATCTAGATAAAAACACTCAAAAAAAGATAATCTCCGAAAGTAAGAAATATTTTTTGGATGCACCATACCTCTTCAAGCTTGGCAATGATGGAGTGATGAGAAGATGTCTGCCAAGAGAATAGAGGGTTGAGATTCTAAGGAAGTGCCACTCAGCGGAGTACGGTGGGCACTATAGCCATTTTCGAACCCAAGCAAAAGTATGGTCGAGCGGATTCTATTGGCCGGAGATGCATGAAGATACTAAAAGATATGTTGCATCATGCCCCGAATGCCAAAGAACCGGAAACATCTCTCAGAGAAATTCTATGCCTTTAAAGTACAATCTACAAATCGACATATTCGATGTATCGGGCATAGACTTCATGGGGCCTTTTAAAAACTCATTTGGATTCGAGTACATCCTTGTTATGGTGGATTATGTATCCAAGTGGGTAGAGGCAATACCATGTCGTAAAGCTTCCACGGAAGAGTCCATCACTATGATCAAGAACGTGATTTTCCCTCGTTTCGGTATACCGAGAATCTTGATAAGTGATGGAGGAACTCACTTCACCGGGAAGAATTTTAAAAGGTGCTTGTCCAAGTTGGGAATTGAGCATAGGGTCTCTACGGCTTATCACCCACAAACCAACGGACAAGCGGAGACGTCAAATAGGGAATTAAAAAGCATCCTCAACAAAACCATAGAGAAGGGAGGCAAAGATTGGTCAAAGAAATTAGACGGAGCTTTATGGGCTTATCGAACAGCATTTAAAACACCGATAGGTATGACCCCTTATCAATTCGTCTATGGAAAGGCTTGCCACCTTCCAGTTGAGTTGGAACATAAAGCCTATTGGGCGATTAAAGAGATGAACCTTGATCTCGATGCCGCGGTGGGGAAACGAAGAATCCAACTAAGCGAGCTAGAGGAGTTGAGGTTGAAAGCATATGAAAACGCAAGAATATACAAGGAGAGAATCAAAAGGTGGTACGATAAAAGATTGAAGAAAAAAGAATTTAAAGAAAGAGATAAGGTCCTCCTCTACAATTCGAGGTTTAAAACCTTCGGAAAGGGGAAATTGCAAAGCAAATGGGACGGACCTTATGTTGTGCATTCGGTGTTCTCAAACGGAGCGGTAACCATTATGGATATAAACGGCAATCAATTTGTGGTGAATGGTCAGCGCCTTAAGGTTTACTTCGAACCCGACGTCGTGCCCCTTCACCATGTTGATGTCTTCACCATGGAGGAAGAGCCCGAATGTCCCGCCTAGGACGAAAAACAAGGAATGAATTTCTGTAAATAGGTTTTCCTTTAGTTTTCTGGAGTTTTTCGTGAAGATTTACTGGGCCAACTTTTTCCCATGGGCTAAGGAAGAAAAAATAGGGTGGTGTGCAAAAAACTGGACCGACCCGGCCCCCGAGACAGGGTGGGCCGGCCGGCCCAGGCCGACCGGCCCGAGAGGGTCCCGCGGCCGATGACGCCGAATTTCGCCCGAATTGCTCCTTTTTGACTTCCTTGTTTGGTCGAAAATTTTAAGGGAAGTGTAAAAAAAGGAAAATAAGGTTCCCAGGGCTTTTCTCTCAGGACTATTTATTTGGCCGAATTGGGAGCTCGAGGATCAAACCTTTCAAGCAATATTTTGCACCCTTGTAGCAGCCATTGTGCCCCCAAGGAGCTTAGAGTTGAAGCTAGAAGCCAAGAAGCCATCAATGGAGGAGGCGATGCGATGCGAGCTCAAGCTACCCGTCAAGAGGACAGCACGCATCCATTGCGGAGGGCGTGTTCCGACCAGAGCTCTTGCATCTCGCAACCCCGTCGAAGGAGAGAAGGTCCCTACGCCCGTTCGAAGGTCGGCACGCATCCAAGGCATCAAGTGCAAAGACTACAAGGAGGCATCGCCAGAGCCTAAGGATTATGGGGTAGCGACTACTCTGACGATCGTAGCCTGAGCTCGTGGGCGGCCGCCGGAAGAGATGATGACGATTGAGATGAGCAGCCCAAAGAGAGGACTCCCGAAGGCCCCAACGGCGACAGTAACGATGGCAATGAGAGCGGCAATGACAATGGAGGTGGCGACAACGGTGGTGACGATGGTGGAGACTATGGCGATGAAGACCCCTTCGGATTACATCCGATGTGTTGTCGAACTTGCCGTCAATCCATCGGGGATCTCTACACGTCGGTCGATGAATGTCTCCAAGCCATGGAAGCGATGAAGCAGCGTATGGAAGATTTGGAGCACGTAGTTGGAGACAATTTCAAGTTCCTTAACCGTAATGTGCGCAAACTTTTCGGCATGGTTGGAAACATGAGAGTCAAGTGGTGCAATACTTGCTTGAAGTACCACTAGATCTAGTTTTCCCCCTAGGATTTTTGTAAGATACGACGAGGACGTCGTATGTTTTAAGCGTGGGGGAGAGCTAGCTCGCTAGCCTTAGCTTTTGAACTTCAAGTTTAGGTTCGGTTTAATCTTCGTGTGTGAGTCTTAGTGTTTTAATGAGTCTTTAGTTGTTGAGTGTGTTTTAAAATTTTTGCAAGTGTCTTAAATTAGTGTTGAGTCAAGAAAATCCAATAAAAAGAGTCTACATATATATCTTTGTGTTTTACGTATTGCTTATCTTTATTCACTTGTTTGTTTAATCTTCGATTCTTGATATATGAACATAGGTATGTGGTTTGAAAAATGTTTACCGTGGTGCTTAGTGGAATTGCTACTACTTAAAGTACCCATACCACACTTCGATTTTGAGCTTCACTTGTTAGTTGTGCTATGTTCAATGCCAAAAGCTGGAGGATTTCAGTTCTGAAAATTATCTTAAAACCCTTGTAATAAAGGTTAGCAAAACCTCTTTTTCCAAGTTAAGAGTAAGAAAAAAATTCCTATCTAAAGCCAAGTTTATTTTTTTCGCTCCACCATATGTGTGATTAGCACGATGAGTTAGGCTAAGACCTTTCTCTCTTGGTAAGTTTTAATTTCGAGCAATGATCATGTTCTTGTGCTTATCTTTTCTTGCTAGTCTCGTCATATATTCGGTTACGTGACCTTCACAATGGAAGTCACGTAGATCACCGAATTCCATACCCAACCCTATACAACTCTTTTGTACATCGTATTCCTTGAACACAACCTATTTTCAAAGTTTCGTCTCGTCTCTAGAATGATTTATTTAAAATTTCAGATTGTATGCATGCAAGGAAAGAGAGAATTGAAAGCTTTGAAAAGTTTTCAAGAGAGAGAAAAATAAGGAGAAAAAGTATGAGTATGGAAAAGAAAGAAAGAAAGAAAAAAATTATATGTAAATGAAAGAAGAAAAAGAAAAAGATGAGGTAGCAATAAAGATATGAGAGGGATGGATCAAGTGAAAGAAAAGAAAAAAATTAAAGTGTAAGGAAGGATGTCACGTTGTTGAGAGACGAAACTTTCATTCTTTTTCCAACCATGTGCAATCCGACAACGAGGACATCATCGGTGCCTTGTAGTCACAATTTTCTTTTGCCCTTGCACATGTCCACCATTCTAAATCTTCTCATCCTTGTTATCCCTACATATGGTTAATTCTCATGATCATTGGCTTTGAAAGGTAGACAACCATTAGAGGAAGTTCTTAGTTTGACAATACTTGTGTTGATTGCGCTAGCCCTACCTATAGCTCCACTTTACATGATTTATGAGAGATTAATGGGAGGTGAGAGTTTTATAAAACTTGGTTAGGATAGCCACTTCATATGAGTGACTTGAGAGAGCTTGGAGAAAGGTTTTTGTCTAATACTTGTTGGAGGAATTTTTGTTTTGAAAATCATAAAAACCCTCCGATGGAAGCAAAGAAGTAAGCATGGTTGAGATTGAAAGCTTCGAGTGAAGAGTTTGAGTTGTGGGGTAAAACTTGACGTGGTAAAAATTCTAAACGCCCATGTTTATGTTTGATTATCATTACTTTGTGTTTATGTATTAAAGATGGAGGGAATGACTAACTTGTGAGGAAGGATAAGTGGTATATGATTACAACACCTTGGACGAAGTTCTTTTACGAGTACTTGCTCGAGGACGAGCAAGAGCAAAGCGTGGGGGAGATGTTGACGGTGTATTTTGGTACACCTAGCATGTTCATTACACTTTGGTTTGGATTTGATTATGGAACTAACCCGCCACTAGGCACACTAATCATATAACAAGTTCATCTTTGTGCATGCATTTGGAAGTGTTGTGTTTATGTAGGAAAACATGGACATAAAGGACGGATTCGCAACAAGTTCAAAGGAGCATTTATGGAGTCTTGTTCGTGTTCATGAGCTTGATGAAATCACTTCCAAAGGTGGCAAGGACCGAAGTGCTACGAGGAACACCCTCGGGGATTGAAGCATAAAAGATCGAACTTCATGCGAAGAGAACCTCCATCTTGAACGCGAGGATAACATCATCAAAATCATGCAAGTGGAGGGGGCAAAGTACATAAGTGCATGAGGACCCACGGAGCAAAAGGGGCGACTGAACTGGGCCGAAAAGGGCCCAGGCCGGTCGGCCTAGGCCGGCCGGCCCAGCCCAGTTCTGGCGCCGGTTCGGTCCCGTTTTCCTTGCCCTCGAAGGATCTTCAACCCTAAAAGCCCCGAGGCGCCGCCAACACCGATGGAGGAGTCATTCGCACCAGAAGGCCATCCACAAGCTAGAGAGAGAGGAGGAGGATCTCCGGAGGGCGATCAACCACCTCGAAGGAAGCACCCTCTCGTGGAGAAGAAGGAAGACATCGGCGGAAGGGAAACCATGATCAATGGTGCCATGATCAGCACCTTGATGGGGTAATCTTCTCATTCATCCATGGGTTGTAATCGATCTTGAGATGTAATCGCACTTTGTCGGATTATCTATCTATCATCTTGTGTTGAATATACTTTAATGCTTAAGGTTAGCTACCATGCCGTAAAGGGAGTAGAGCTCCAATGCTTCCTTGGATCCATTCAATACGCCGTGTCCATCAAAGGTCTAGTCATGAATACCTTCGCGTAGTGACAGTACGAGAGGAGGGAAAGGGCGAAACCGTGGTCACAACCCCGATAGATTAGATTGGTTTTCATGTCTTTAAGCGATTGCATGCTCTAGTATCGTAGACCCGTGGGCGAGTGTCTTCTACCTTGATATCTTAATCATTCTCTCTAGTGTAGTTTAGTTATTTTCTAGCATAATATTAGATAGGGTTTTAGTAGCTAGTGCGTCGTTGTAGATCGAACGCTTGACATCCCCTTGCTCCGCGGATTGACAAGAACCTTGGGAATCCCGTGGTGAAAAAGGTGTGGGGTCCGTACGCTTGCCGATCGTAGAGGGATACGTTTTTTATCCGTCAACACCTTCGCGGTCTTGGACGGAGATGGCTTCATCCTCCAAGTGCACGGGGTCTTCACGCGCATTCGCTCGGGGGCTACCGCGGTGGCTCTCTCTGGCGGCGGGCTCGAATCTACACTTCACTCACCTGAGGCGGCGCGCACTGGTGCTGATTTCTGGCCAAGATGTGTTTTGAATGGCTGTGACTGCGTGGGGTGAAAAACCCTAAGGGTTTTGGCTTCTATTTATAAGTCAAAACGGACCTCCAACGGCCGGTTGGATAAGTCTGCGCTCGGCAGACTTAGCGGCTGCGCATGACTCTTCGTATTCTACTAGTCGACGCGCCTCACCTCGGGGGCTCGGCAACCTCTACTCGACTACCTGGGAAGGGACAAGACTCAGGAGCATCTCAGGACACATTCTACAAGATGACCCTTCAATTCGAGAGGAAGTACTCGACTCAAGGCTCGGGGGCTCCGTGCCACGTGTCCTTCGGTTTTTTCTCCGGATTTTTGGGATATTCTTGCCAAAACTTCAGATGGACCCTCAGCCAGAGCCTACAACTCAACCTAAGCCTCGGGGGCTACTCCATATGGAGTGCGATTTTGCAATCGCACTTCCATATCAGCTTCGGCTTCAAGGCGACACGGGCATTTTTTAAGACCTTCGAGGGCAGCACTCAAGGACACTTGGGACTACTCGAGAAGACTTCAAGATTGATCAAACATCAGCTGGAGTACATTCCAGCCTCGGGATGCTTCGACTACTCTTGAGGACTTTTGACTTGTAGTACTCGGGGACGCTTGAGAACTACTCGTTAAGGCCGTCATGACTACTTGAAGCTATCCTTCTCGACTACAAAGTACTCGGGGCCTTGTCGTATGGACCTCCCTAGGCCCACTACCTCGGTGGGTACCAGGACCGACTACTCGGTGGGCCCCTATAACTACCTCGCTTGCGCTGCACGGCACCTGATGGCGTGAAGCACAAGGACTACAAAGGAGAAGTACTCGGTTAGGAAGCTGTACATGTCTCGCACTGTATGGAAGACTCCTAGACGTACTTGACTAGTACTCTCTCCCTACTCCGACTTGTAACCCTGCCTCTCGGACTATATAAGGCGGGGCAGGGACCCCTCTCTGATCATCTCATCTCAGGGCGTACAATTGCATCATCTTGTAATCGTACCCAATCAATCCAGAGCTACGCAGCATACAGGACGAAGGGTATTACGCACCTCGCGGCCCGAACCTGTCTAAATTGTGTGCCACGTGTCTCTTCCTTCGAGTTACCGATCTCGGCAAGGCTACATTCATCTACCTCGGGTACTCCCCTTGGTAGGTTGCCAGTCTAAAACACCAACAGATGGCGCGCTAGGTAGGGGCTCTTGCTAAAGATCTCATGGCGAATTTGACGGCTTCAATCTTGTCTTGAGGTTAGGAACGGGAGGCACGGAGATGCCATATGAGCCATCCGTAGTGACAATGGCTCAGAATTCAGAAACTCTCGTTTTGAAACCTTTTGCCATGACTTAATCGCATGGACCTCCCTGGGCCCACTGCCTCAGTGGGTACCAGGACCGACTACCCGGTGGGCCCCTGGGACTACCCGACTTGTGCCGCATGGTATCTGTTGGTGTGAGGCGCAAGGACTACGGTGGAGAAGTACTCTGATAGGAAGCTATACATACCATGTACTGTGTAGAGGACTCCTAGACGTACACGACTAGTACTCTCTCCCTAAACCGACCTGTAACCCTGCCTCCCGGACTATATAAGGCGAGGCAGGGACCCTCCCCTCTCATACACACGAGATTACGCATCATCTTGTAATCACATCCAATCAATCCAGAGCTACGCAGCATACAGGACGTAGGGTATTACGCACCTCGCGGCCCGAACCTGTCTAAATTGTGTGCCACGTGTCTCTTCCCTCGAGTTACCGATATCGGCGAGGCCACATTCATCTACTTCGGGTACTCTCCTTAGTAGGTTGCCGGTCTAAAACACCGACAGCTGGCACGCCAGGTAGGGGCTCTCGCCTGAGATCACATGGCGAACTCGACGGCTCCTGTCTACTTCAAGCCAACCGTCGCCTTCAACCGCGGCGACACCTTCGTTTTCGGCGCTTGGGTCTGCACTGCTGACGGCACGGGATCTTTCCAGCGCCGCCTCACCATGCCGCCCAACCCGGAGACCGGCTTCGTGACGCTTCCTGAAGTTGTCACAGGCGAACTCGCTGGCAAGTTCGGCGAAATTTCGCTCTTCAACCATCACGCTGACTTCGAGCTCGAGTCCGCTTCCAACTCGAACTCGATGTCTCCATGGGCTATCGCATGTGAGCCGGCTGCTCAGCCATCGCATGTGGTCCACCCATCCCGCGAGCGCTCCACGCGTAGCCCCTGCAACCCCTGCAGGGCCCGCACGGGGGCTCCCTCTTCGCGCCGGGCCGGCAAGGAGCCCGTGCCCAAGTACAACTCGGACTCCGACACCGCCCCCGGCCACGCTTCGGACTCCAACCCCCTTTCCGGGTTCTACTCGAATTCCGCATACGAGTTCGACTTCGGGTCGGATCCAGAGGATCCCGAGTCCGAGGACAACTCTACTGAGCATCCCTTATCAGGGCCGGCCTTTGGGCTGGTTATAACGTCCACACCCGCCGGAAGATTCGTCTACTGGCCAGACCGCAAGCCCACAGACCTGATAAGTGGAGACTCATGCTACGTCGCCTACCTTGACTCGCTCCCGTTCCAGAAGGGAACACCACTTGCCCGGGCTGACTCGTACACTCCAACTGAGGTGGCGAGCTCTGAGTCCAGCCTTGGCAACCCCGATCGCCAAGTCTTCATGGCTGCCGGCGACACCCCCGGACCATCTGGGACGGCTCCAGACAAGTACCTTGAAGACATCTCCGCAGACGAGCTGTCTGCCGACGCACCTGCAGACGAGACTTCCGCCAACACAGACGCTCGACGTGAGCGTAACAGGAAGCGCAATGAACGGCACCGGTGGCTCAGAGACAACCTCCCCATCCGCAACCTTGCGGAAGCTCTCGAGACGGTCGAGAGCAGAGTACACACTACCCCCGAGCAGTGCCTCATGTCGATCACAGCGATCGCACGCCAGGCTCAGGGAATTCGCGTCGGAGAAGTCATCGCCAAGCTCGCTGAAGACGCTTACTTCATGCGGGTCGACAACAGGGTCAACCAACCTCCTCCTGCCAGGAACTGCGACAACGAAGCTACAAGTCGCAGCGCCGACCTCGGTCACAACCGTACTCGAGCCGAGCTCCCAGCTCAGCCCAACCGTACTCGCACGAACGCCAGCGGACCCTCACAGGGTGGCAACAGCAATTGTGAGGTCGTCCCTCACCGCGCTCCTGACGGCGGCGGCAGCGACGACGGAAGCTCCAACCATGGAGCCAACAGGAGGGCCGGCGGCGGCGGCAACCGCGGTGGTCGAGACCATGCGAACAGCCATGCCTCTGGTGCCTCACAGGGCGGCTACGACGCCCGCCAGAAGATTGAGGAGCTGCGGCGGAAGAAGTCAGCCAATGCAGGTGACAACAACGGCTTCCCCGCCTTCTCACCTCGACTTCGCAACTTGCTCCTCCCCGACAAGTTCAAGCCTTTGGGGATCACCAAGTACGACGCGAAGCAGGACGCCATCCAATGGCTCAGGTGCTACGCCCTCTCCATCAAGAACGCTGGAGGCAACAACGACACTAAGTGCCTCTACTTCCCCTTCTGCCTGGACCAAGCCCCACTCACATGGCTCGAGTCGCTCGACAAGCACTCGATCGACAAGTGCGACCAGCTGAAGGAGCAGTTCACCAGCAACTTCGCGGGCGCCATGGGTCGCTCGGGTACTCGCATGGACTTGGCTATGGTCAAGCAGGAACAAGGCGAGACCCTCCGCAAGTACATGCACCGCTTCTTCGACAAGCGCGCTACCGTAGTCGACGTCACCGACAAGGAGGTCATCGACCTCTTCCAAGATGGCCTCTACCACGGTTGCACCTTTGAAGACTTCGGTTGTCGCCGCCCCAAGTCCATCCCCCACCTCAAGGACATGATCACTTCCTGGGCGGATGAAGAAGACAAGGCCAATGCCAAATACAACGCCATCCGTGGCAAGAACAAGCAGAACACGGGCGGCGGCAGCGGCAACAACGGGAACCAAGGCGGTCGCAAAAACAACAACTTCTCGGGTCCTAACCACAAGCGCAAGCCAGACAACACTGTCGCGGCTATCCAGCGCCCTACGAAGGAGAACTCAAAGAAGAACTCTGGCGGCTTCAAAGACTTGCTAAAGAAGAAGTGCCCGTGGCATCTGGACGGCAATCACACCACCGAGCAGTGCTACCAACTCAGGTGAGCACTCAAGAGTACTCCAGAGCCACCGCACCCTCACGATAAGAAAGGCAAGAAGAAGAACGACGGAGACAACAACGACTTCCAGGAACCCGACAAGACTGTCAACGTCCTCTTCGGCGGACTACCAGCAGGCGGGAACAAAAGGCTACTTGTCGAGAAGTCATGAGCATTGAACCAGCGGTCCCGACCCCTCTCAGGTTGTCGGAGGTACCCATCACCTTCTCCCACGTGGATAAATGGACCAGCTTCTCCGAACCAGGGCGGTTCCCTCTCGTCCTGAAGCCAGTGGTCGCGGGCTCCAAGCTCAACAAAGTCCTCATCGACGGTGGAAGCGGGCTCAACGTCCTTTTCACCAAGACCTTGAAGAAAATGAAGCTCGACATCACCCACATGCTCACCAAGAGCAACACGCCTTTCTACGGCATCGTCCCGGTAACGCGGCTATCCCACTGGGCTCAGTGGTTCTGCCAGTTACCTTCGGGGAGTCTCGGGACAACTATGACTGCTCCCGCCCGTGTTATTGCGACCGCCTTGGTTCCTGTTGTTGCCGCTGCCATCGCCCGTGTTCTGCTTGTTCTTGCCACAGATGGCATCGTATTTGGCGTTGGCCTTTTCTTCTTCATCCTCCCAGGAAGTGATCATATCCTTGAGGTGGGGGATGGACTTGGGGCGGCGACGACCGAAGTCTTCAAAGGTGCAGCCGTGGTAGAGGCCGTCTTGGAAGAGATCGATGACCTCCTTGTCGGTGACATCGACTACGGTAGTGCGCTTGTCGAAGAAGCGGCGCATGTACGGGAACCGAGTTGGTGCCTTGCTTCAACTCTACGCTCTTCGGGGACACCATGACTGTTGCGTGGGTGCAAAAGAATGCTAGATGGGATGGGTTCCTGAGCTCCCAATTCGGCCAAATAAATAATCCAAAAAGGAATACCCTAGAAACCGCATTTTCCTTATTCAAACTTCCTTTCAAATTTTCTGGCCAAAGAAGGAAGTCGAAAAGGAGCGAATTGGGGAAAACCGGGGCGGACCGCCGTCAGGCCCCCACTGGGCCGGTCGGACTGGGCTGGCCGGCCCACCCTGCTCTGGGGGCCGGTCCGGTGCCGTCTCCTGTGAACCGCCCTTTTTTCACATTCTTAGCCCGTGAGAAAAAGTTGGCTCAGTAAATCTTCGCGAGAAACTCTAGAAAAATAAAAGAAAAACTATTTACAAAAATCAACACCTTGTTTTATGTCCTAGGCTGGACGTTCGGGCTCTTCTTCCATGGTGAAGACATCAACATGATGAAGGGGCACAACGTCGGGTTCATAGTAGACCTTAATCCGTTGACCATTCACCATGAAGTGATCGCCTTTCACATCCATAATGGTTACCGCTCCGTTGGAAAGCACCGAATGAACAACATAAGGTCCGTCCCACTTGCTTTGCAATTTCCCCTTTCCAAAGGTTTTAAACCTCGAATTGTTGAGGAGGACCTTATCTCCTTCTTTAAACTCTTTCTTCTTCAACCTTTTGTTATACCACCTTTTAATTCTCTCTTTGTATATGCTTGCATTGTCGTATGCTTTCAACCTCATCTCCTCTAGCTCGCTTATTTGAATTCTTCGCTTTACCACCGCGGCATCGAGATCAAGGTTCATCTCTTTAATCGTCGGATAGGCTTTATGTTCTAACTCAACTGGAAGGTGGCAAGCTTATCCATAGACGAATTGATAAGGGGTCATACCTATCGGTATCTTGAACGCTGCTCGATATGCCCACAAAGCTCCATCTAATTTCTTTGACCAATCCTTGCCTCCCTTCTCTATGGTTTTGTTGAGGATGCTTTTTAATTGCCTATTCGATGTTTCAACTTGTCCGTTGGGTTGTGGATGATAGGCCGTAGAGACCCTATGTTCAATTCCAAACTTGGACAAGCACTTTTTGAAATTCTTCCCGGTGAAGTGAGTTCCTCCATCGCTAGTCAAGATTCTCGGTGTACCGAAATGAGGAAAAATCATGCTCTTGATCATAGCAATGGACTTCTCCATGGAAGCCTTATGACATGGCGTGGCCTTACCCACTTGGATACATAGTCAACCATGACTAGGATATGCTCATATCCATGCGAATTTTTGAAAGGCCCCATGAAGTCTATTCCCCACACATCGAACAAATCGATTTGTAGATTATATCTCAAGGGCATAGAACTTCTCTGAGAGATGTTTCCGGTTCTCTGGCATTCAGGGCATGATGCAACATATCTTTTATTATCTTCATGCATCTCCGGCCAATAGAATCCGCTGGACCATACTTTTTCTTGGGGCCTAAAATGGCTATAGTGTCCACCGTACTCCGCCGAGTGGCACTTTCTCAAGATTTCAAGCCTCTCGTCTCTTGGCACACATCTTCTCATGACTTCATCATTGCCAAGTTTGAAGAGGTATGGTGCATCCCAAAAGTATTTTCGACTTTCAGAGATTGTCCTCCTTTGAGAGTTTTTATCTAGATGGTCAAGAGGCATCTTTCGAATCACTCAAATGATAACAATCATCCAAGTGTCATTATCAAGCACTTGATAGAGGTGGTCACTCTTATCTTTTCTTCTATGGGATCATTATCATCTTGTCCACGATTCATCTTAGACAAATGATCGGCCACAATATTCTCCACCCCCTTCTTATCACGTATTTCAACATCAAACTCTTGGAGAAGAAGGATCCAACGGATCAAACGTGGTTTAGCATCCTTCTTAGCCAAGAGATACTTGATGGCCGCGTGATCAGTGTAAACAATGACCTTTGAGTTCACGATGGAAGATCTGAATTTTTCAAAGGAGAATACCACTACTAGCAACTCTTTCTCCGTAGTGGCATAATTTAATTGTGCCTCATTAAGAGTTTTACTAGCGTAGTAAACAACGTGAACTCGGCCTTCGTTTCTTTGACCCAAAACCGCGCCTACGACGTAGTCACTTGCATCACACATGATATCGAAAGGTTGGCTCCAATCCGGAGGTTGAATAATGGGAGCACTCACCAACGCACTTTTGAAGGTCCGGAATGCCGCTAGGCACTTCTCATCGAAGTCAAAAGCCACATCCTTTTGAAGGAGATGCGTCAAAGGCTTAGTGATCTTCGAAAAGTCCTTAATAAATCTTCTATAAAACCCGGCATGGCCTAGAAAGCTTCTCAAGGACTTAACATCCGTCGGAGGTGGGAGTTGCTCAACCATCTCTACCTTAGCCTTATCCACTTCAATGCCTCTCTCGGATATAACATGTCTGAGCACTATGCCTTGCTTAAACATGAAGTGGCACTTTTCCCAATTTAACACCAAGTCTACCTCTGCACACCTCGTGAGGACCTTATCCATGTTTGCCAAGCAGTCCATGAACGTCTTCCCATAAACGGAAAAATCATCCATGAACACCTCGACAATTTCTTCGATTAATTCCGAGAATACGGCCATCATGCAACGTTGAAAAAGAGGCCGGGGAGTTGCATAGACCGAAGGGCATCCTTCTATATGCAAACATTCCATAAGGGCATGTAAACATTGTTTTGTGTTGATCCACCGGGTGAATGGGGATTTGCATGAACCCGGAGTACCCATTGAGAAAGCAAAAATAAGTGTGGTTCGCTAATCTCTCGAGCATCTCGTCAATGAACGGTAGGGGGGAAGTGATCTTTCTTCGTTGCTTTGATAAGCTTACGTTAATCAATGCACATCCTCCACCCGGTCACGGTTCTTTGCGGTATTAATTCGTCCTTCTCATTCTTCACCACGGTTAAACCTCCTTTCTTCCGTACACAATGTACCGGGCTCACCCATTCGCTATGCGGAACTGGGTAGATGATTCCGGCATCAAGTAGCTTGATGACCTCTTTCTTTTCTACCTCTCGCATGGCACGAGTTAGCCTCCTTTGGTGGTCCACTACAGGCTTACATTGGTCTTCTATTGGTACACAATGAGTGTAAAAGGCTGGGCTAAGACCTTTGAAATCATTAATCGAATATGCAATCACGTTTCTATGTTTCTTCAACAAAATCAGCAACTTCTCATTTTCTTCGGGACTCAACTCGTTACTCACAATGACTAGATAAGTCTTGTCTAGGTGCAAAAATTCGTACTTTAATCCTTTGGGCAAAGGTTTAAGGTCTACCTCGGGCACTTGTGGCTCCTCGGGTTTAATCTCTTCTGTGTCCTCAAATTTTTCTTCCTCCACGCTTCCATCTTGTGGCTCTAAACCTTTTGTTGCTTCATCTAGTTCTTCATCTTTTTGATCACTAACTTGATTCTCCATCGCCCTTTGCAGTGGGTCTCTAAGGGTTTCAAAAAAAAAGACTATCTACCTCCTCTACTTCATCTTCGGGAGGAAAAGGTGAAGAGTGTTTAGAAACACGAAGAAAGTTATAAGTGTACTTCTTTCCATTAAGGTTCATTGTTACTTTGCCTTTTCCGGCATCCAACATGGTATCAACCAACTTAAGAAAGGGCCTACCTATGATTATGTGATCATGATTACTATGGTAAGCATCAATAACAAAGAAATCGGTTGGTATACATTTTCCAGAGATGTTCACATTCATGTTGCAAGCAATACCTAGAGGTCTAATAGTTCTACCATCTTCCATGATTAGTTTTGTTGTTGTTGGGGCTAAGTCTAGGTTGTGGTCTTGAACTTTATCGTAAATTTAGAAGATAGGACACTTATTTGGGCTCCGATGTCGCATAGAGCTTTACATTGAACTCCATTGATCTCGCAACTCAAGTGTGGTGCCATCTTCTCTTCCTCTTTGGATCCTATCGCGTAGACTTCGGCGAGGCGAGCATATGGCGATGCTTCGGGCTTGATCCCCATGATTCTTTTCACCTCGGCAATGTGTTCCAGATCCACTTCATCATCTCCAAAGAGCTTTGGAAATATCTCACCGGTGGTTTCAAGGTCGTATGAATCTTCCGCTTTCTTTTCCGGTGAGAAATCCACTTCCAACGCTCTTGCCATCCCTTTTTGGTTAGGGAACGGTCTTCTCTTGTCAAATACTTCTCCGTAATCGATTGGAACCCTCCATTGGTTCGAACTCCCTTAATGGCTTCGCGCTTGACATGCTTCTCTTGTTTGTTTCATTTGATTTGGAGAAGTCAACTCTCGGGGTAGTTCATGACTTGATGTGTTCTTCTTCAATCTTTTTCGGGATTGGCTCCTCTTTTGTTACTTCCGGAGTTGCCTCTTTAGAAATTTCAGCACACTTCCTCTTCCTTGAATTGTTTTCCGGCTCTTCCACAAGTCTTGTTTCCCAATCTCTTCGCATGGCCACCGCTTTACTAATTTTTTGTAGAAGTTGAGCGGCTTCCGTGAGTGTTTTCTCCATAAGATCCCCACCTGCACACATTTGGACGTGTTGCATGCAACTAGGGGTTAGGGAAAAGAAAAAGGTATGCAAGAGTACGTCACCGGAGAAGCCGAGTCTTGGTCCTTGTTCGATCAACTCATTAAACCTATTCCAAGATTGGTCTATCCCTTCCTCTTCTCCTTGCGTGAAAGTGATCACTTGCCTCCTTAGATGTTGAACCTTGCAAATTGGAAAAAACTTCTCGCAAAACTTCTTTGTCAACTTGTTCCAATTGCCTTCAACTTCAAAGGACGCAAACGAGTACCACGTTTTTGCTTCACCAGCAAGTGAGTAGGGAAAGATATTCCATTTGTACCATTCATCGGGAACTCCTTCTTGACGCACCGTGTTGCATAGCATCGTGAAAGGCCTTATGTGTCTATATGGGTTTTCCGTAACCATCCCTTCAAACGGGTTTGCCGCCGCCATCTCGATGATCTTGGATTTGATTTCATACTTGATCGCTTCGAGCTTCGAATCCGACTCTTGTACTCTTATGTCTTCACATCGAGGATTAGCGTAATCCCTTAGTTATTTCTCCGATTCTTCCACAAGTTGATTAGCGAACACCATCTAGACAACAAGATAAAAACAAAAACAAAACAAAACAAATGATTTTCTAGATAATATGGGTTAGATATTAGCAAACAAAATATAACCTAAATATAAAAGAAAGTTAAATGCGAACCAAACAATGTAAACTAGCTTGCTCCCCGGCAACGGCGCCAGAAAAAGGGGTTTGTTGACGAATAAAAGACGTATTCACCTACGATCCGCAAGCGTACGGACCTACACCTTTTTCACCATGGGATTCCCAAGGTTTTTGTCAATCCGCGGAGCAAGGGGATTACAAGCGTTTGATCTACTTCTACTCACTAGCTACTCCAACCCTATCTAAGGTTAAACTAGAAAACGACTACACTACACTAGAGAGAACGACTAAGCTACCAAGACAGGAGACACTCGCCCATGGGTCTACGATACTTGAACATGCAACTGCTTTAAACACGAAAACCAATCTAATCTATCGGGGGTTGTGACCACGGTTTCGCCATTTCCCTCTATCGTATGGACCTCCATAGGCCCACTATCTCGGTGGGTACCAGAACCGACTACTCAGTGGGCCCCTGGAACTACTCGACTTGGGCTGCACGGCACCTGTTGGCGTGGAGCACAAGGACCTCGGTGGAGATGTACTCAGATAGGAAGCTATGGATGTCCTGAACCATGTAGAGAACTCCTAGACGTACACGACTAGTACTCTCTCCCCAAACCGACTTGTACCCCTACCTCCCGAGCTATATAAGGCAAGGTAGGGACCTTTACCTCTCTCATGCGCATCATCTTGTAAACACACCCAATCAATCCAGAGCTACGCAGCATACAGGCATAGGGTATTACGCACCTCGCGGCCCAAACCTGTCTAAATTGTGTGCCACGTGTCTCTTCCTTCGAGTTACCGATCTCGGCGAGGCCACATTCATCTACCTCGGGTACTCCCCTTGGTAGGTTGCCGGTCTAAAACACCAACAGCTGGCATGCTAGCTAGGGTCTCTTGCTAAAGATCTCATGGCGAATTCGACGGCTTCAATCTTCATCAAGCCAACTGTCGCCTTCAACCACAGCGACTCCTTCGTCTTCGGGTCCTAGGTTTGCACAGCTGATAGCGCTGGGTCCTTCCAACACCGCCTTACCATGACACCCAACCCGAAGACCGGGCTCTTGACACTTCCTGAGGTGATCACAGGCAATCTCACTGGAAAATTCAGCGAAATTTCGCTCTACAACCAACACGCCGACTTCGAGTCCAGGTCTGCCTCCAACTCGACGTCCCCATGGGTCACCGCATGCGAGTCGGCTACTGAGCCATCGTGTGTTGATGCCCCACTCCACAAGCACTCCCTATTTGACCTCTGCAATGCTAGCAGGGCCCATGCGGAAGCTCTCGTTGCGCGCCTGGCTGGCAAGGAGATCGTCTCCAACTACACTTCGTACTCCAACCCCGGCTCCGGCTTCTACTCGGACTCCTCCTATGAGTTCGACTTCGGGCCGGATCCTGACGAGCCCGAGTCCGAGAACTCCACGACTGAGCAACCGATGTCAGGACCAGACACCGGCCTGGTTATAACATCTACACCCACCGGCAGATTCGTCTACTGGCCAGACCGCAAGCCTACGAACCTAACAGACGGGAACTCACGCTATGTCGCCTACCTCGACTCGATTCCCTTCCAGGAGGGAACACCCCTAGATCCAACAGAGGAGCATACTCCAACCGAGGTGGTGAGTACTGACTCTGGTCTCAGTACCCCTGATCGCCAAGTATTCATGGCTGCTGGCGAGACGCCAGGACCTTTAGGGACCCGACTCGACCGCTACTTCGACGACATCTCAATAGACGAGCTGTCTACCAATGCACCTATTGATGAAACCAACGACGACAAGAACGCTCGACGTGAGTGCAACAGGAAGCACAACGAACAGCGCAGACGTCTCCGAGAATCCCTTTGTGTACAAAATCTCGCAGAGGCCCTTGATCAAGTCACCAACCGGGTGCACACTACCCACTAACAGTGCCTCATGTCTATCTCTATGATAGCACGTCAGGCTTAGGGGATACGCATGGGAGAAGTCATCGCCAGGCTCACGGAGGACACCTACTTCATGAGAGTTGACAATAGAGTCACTCAAGTGCCTCCCCCCAGAACTCGCGAACACGAGAACCATGAAGCCACAAGTCGCAGTCCAGCTGATAATGGACGCAATCGTACTCGAGGAGATCAGCCACAGAACCCCAACCGTACAAGGGCATCTGTTGGAGGGCCTTCTCAAGGCGGCAACAGTACTGGTGGCGCTTGCGGTAGTCGCGGCGCTGCTAGTCACGGTGATGCTGGTGGTGGAGGCAGTGGCGGCGGGAGATCCTCACACGGAGCTGGAAGGAGAGCTGGTGGTGGAGGCGATCGTGGAGGCCGAGGCCACACAGATAGCCACGTCACCGGTGCCTCACACGGCGGCTACGATGCTCCTGCAGAATTGAAGAACTACGACGCAAGAAGTCCTCTACGGCAGGCGACAACGATGGCTTCCCCGCCTTCTCTGCTCGACTTCGCAATCTGCTTCTCCTAGAGAAATTCAAACCTCTGGGAATCACCAAGTACGACGCGAAGCAATACCCAGTCCGGTGGCTCAGATGCTACGCCCTATCCATCAAAAACGCTGGTGGCAACAACAACACAAAGTGCCTCTACTTTCCTTTCTGTCTGGACCAAGCACCACTCACTTGGCTCGAATCGCTTGACAAAAACTTGATCGACAAGTGGGACCAGCTCAAGGATCAGTTCACCAGCAACTTCGCGGGCACCATGGGACGCTCGGGTACTCGCATGGACTTGGCGATGCTGAAGCAGGAACAAGGCGAGACCCTACGCAAGTACATGCTACGCTTTTTCGATAAGCGCGCTATGGTAGTCGATGTCACTGACAAGGAGGTCATCGACCTTTTCCAAGATGGTCTCTACCACTGCCGTAACTTCGAAGACTTTGGTCGCCGCCGCCCGAGTTCCATCACCAAGCTCAAGGACATGATCACCTCATGGGCCGACGAAGAAGACAAGGCAAACGCCAAGTACGATGCCATTCGCGATAAGAGCAAGAACAACCCAGGCGACAGCAGCAACAACAATAGGGATCAAGGGGGTCACAACAACAACAACTACTCGGGTCCTAACCGCAAGCGCAAGCCAAAGAACACAGTCATGGCTATCCCGTGCCCTGCGAAAGACAACTCGAAGAAGACCTCCGGCGGCTTCAAAGACTTGCTGAAAGAGAAGTGTTCGTGGCATCTGGAGGGCAACCACACCACCGAGCAGTGATACCAACTCCGGCGAGCACTCAAGAATACTCCATACCCACGAACCTCCACTTCGATGGAAAGAACTACTAGATGTGGAGTAAGAGGATGGCGGCGTTCCTCGGCGGAAAGGGTAAGATCCTTTGGGATGTCACAGTGGACAACAACCGATGAATTTCCTTGCTCCAGGATGGAGGGACATGTTCGACGCCAACAACAAGGCGGTCGACTACTTGTTTCGTGCTTTGTGTCAGCCTGAATTCAATCGGGTGCACATAGAGAGCTTGGCTTGTAGAATCTGGTCGGTGTTGAGAGAAGCTCATGTTGGGAATGCCCAGGTTCAGGCTCGAATGTATGCGACCTACCGGAGAGAGTACGAGAACTTCACTCATCTGCCCGGTGAGTCCATAGATGCCTTGTTTCAGAGGTTCATAGTTGTGGTGAACAACATGAGGGCCAATGTGGACGTGATCCCGTACGATGATCATGAGAGAGCTGTCAAGCTCTTACACTCTTTAGATCGTACGATTTGGGGTGGAAAGTTCGAGGCCATTGTGGAGTCGGACAAGTATGACACTCTGACGGTGAAAGAGTTGTTCTCGAAGCTCAAGTCGACTGAGGTGGATAGGGGCATGACAGCCAAGCTCGAGGGCCCGACTGACTCTCATAGTCTTGCCCTCGTCGGTGGTTTGAAAGGAAAGGCTAACACTAACTCATCCACCAGGATGTTCTCTTTGTCCTCTTTGATGTCTATGCCAGATGAGGAGTTCGACATGCTTGGAGAGGACGAGCCAGCGTTGCTGACGAGGAGGTTTGAGAGGCTGCACGAGAACCGGGTGAATATGAGGAGGAACACAAGGACATGCTTCCAGTGCGGCAAGCCGGGACACTTCGTCGCCGACTGTCTGGAGAAGGTCGAGAACAAGGATGGCTACAAGCACAAGTCAAAGACAGATGGCAAGTACTGGTCAAGGCGTGACCACAAGAGCAAGCACAAGAACAAGCACAAGGACGAGCGACGATCGAGGAAGAAGGAGAGACGAGGCAAGGCCAGAGCGATGCTTGGAGCGAGCAACGTCGACTCTAGTTTCGCGTACTCCACCTCGAGCTCAAGCAGCAGTGTTATGAAGGTGATCGTCGCAAGAGCAGGAAGTCGTCCAAGAACCTGAGCGGGCTGAGCTGCTTCGCTAGAGTCGGCTTCTGCACCATGGCACTGAGCTCCGGCGGAAAGAAGAGCACATAGAGTGACTCGGACTCTGATTCCGAGGACAAGGTGCGTGATGAACTTCCCTTCTTGCGTCAGGAGAATGAACGGCTTAGCTTGTTGCTTGATAATCGTGATGACATTATTAGAGAGGCCAAGAAAACGAGGAAAGAGCTGAGGGCTTCACTTGAGGATGGTAGGACTAGAGTGGCTGAGTTAGAAACACAGAATTTGGATGCTAACCTTGAAATTGACTCTCTGAAAGCTTCACCTGTTGCTTCTGATGAAGTTGAGTATGCTGATTGTCCTATTTTCCTTATTGACCTTGTCATGTTTAAGGAAAAGCATGCCTCCAAGTGTGAGGAACAATATGTGCTTAGGGTCGAAGTGGCTGAGCTTAAGTCTAGATCTGCTTTTCTAGGTGCTTGCACTTCTTGCCCTGTCTTGCATGGAAAAATTGATGAGATGCATACTTACATTGTTTCTCTTGAGGCTAAGTTGAAAGAACCAATTCCTACATCTTGCTCTGCCTGTGAAATGCATGCTCTGAAGAATTTAGAACTTGCACATTATGTTGATCGTTTGCAGGATGAGAATGATGAGTTGAGAAAATTGATGGGTTGGTTGTCTGGTCATGAGCCTCAGTTGAGGATAATGATCGAGACATACAAGAGGCGGGATGGTGAGGGAGTTGGGGCAAACAAGGTTGGTGAGGGAAGTGGTGAGAATATCCCAGAGCCACCGAGAACCCACCACAAAAATAATTTCCCTCCTAAACCTAATCATCTCATGAACCGACTAGACACAACCCCAGCTCCACCCGTATTTCCTCCACAAACAAATGATTTCCAAAACCGTATCAAGTTTGTGAGCACTTCAGGAATAGTGTTCGTTGGGAAAGAGAGTGAGAAGGCTAGTGAGGAGAAATCGGTTGAGAAGCCGAGTGGAGAGAGACCAAGTGATCAGCCCCAACCCAAGCCTAAACCCAAGCTTGTGAGGTTTCATTGTTGCTATTGTGGGAGAGATGGCCATAAGGATGAGTTTTGCTTCAAGAGGAAGCAAGTCAAGAGAATGGCAAAGGAGTGGGCTAACAAGGACAAGTACCACCCCTTTAGTGGTGTACTTGAGCCTCTTGTGCATATGCCCAGAGCTAAGGAAGTGCTGTTGGAGGTGTGAAACCGGTCAGACCGGTTTTGAAATCAGTCAGACCGGTTTGGAGTCTGCAGGGGGCAAGTTTGGTTTTCGTGCTCATGAGGAGTCTCGGTTTGTCTCAGGTGGTCGTGGTTCTGGTGGTTGGTCTGGAGAGTCTGCAGGTGGTCAGTTTGCTAGGCGTTCTCCCTCTCGTGCTCAATACGGGGATGGGAGGAGTCGTAGCTTTGAGATGGAGAGGAGGGACGATCCACGGTTCTCCTTTCGTGGTTTTGGTCCTCCTCCAGGCAGAAAGGATTGGTTTCCTCAGAGTGGTTACCGGGGTGGTGTTCGTGGAGGTAGTTTTGACAGGAGAGATGCTTTGGAGTGTGCTAACCCCACTTTTGAGCAAATGGCTCGGCACTGGTTTTACTCTTTTGGTACTAACCCCAGTGCTGAGTCGTTTGTTCGCTCACGTGCTCGTTTTTGAATTTCAGGTGGGAGACTTGAAGAACATTTGGTTGATTGACTCCAGTTGCTCGAGGCATATGACCGGAGACAAGGGGTGGTTCTCAAGTCTCGTCCCGGTGGTGACAAAGAGGTACATTGCCTTTGGGGACAATGGGTGTGGGCGTGTGCTTTCAGAAGGTGAGATTAAGGTGAGTGACAAGATCACTCTCAGGTGTGTTGCTCTTGTTCAATCGCTTGGATACAATTTACTTTCTGTGTCCCAGCTATTGGATGAGGGTTTTGAGGTGTTGTTTAGGCCTGGTGGTTCTCGGATTTTGGACTCTCGAGGGGACCTTGTCTGTATGGTCGTTCCCGAGGGTCAAGTGTTTCAAGCTTATTTTTCTCAGTCTTCTGGTGTTGAGCGTTATTTCTTGGCTGGTTCTTCGAGTGAGTTGTGGAAGTGGCATAGGAAGTTGGGTCACTTGAGCTTTGACCCTTTGTCTCGCTTGAGTAAACTCAATTTGATCCGAGGATTGCCACGGTTGAGGCTTGAGAAAGAGTTGGTTTGTGCACCGTGTTGGTATGCCAAGATGGTAGCTTCTTCTCACCCGCCTCTCATCGATGTGATGACTGAGCTTCCATGCGAGCTGCTCCATATAGACCTTGTTGGCCCAGCTCGTGTGCGATTTGCGGGTGGGAAGTGGTATGTCCTTGTTGTGGTGGACGACTACTCTCGTTATGCGTGGGTGTTCTTTCTCGAGGATAAGGAGGAGACGTTTGGTTTTGTTCGAGATCTTGTCTTGAGGTTAGGAACGAGAGGCACGGAGATGCCATACGAGCCATCCGTACTGACAATGGCTCAGAATTCAGAAACTCTCGTTTTGAAACCTTTTGCCATGACTTAATCGCATGGACCTCCCTGGGCCCACTGCCTCGGTGGGTACCAGGACCGACTACTCGGTGGGCCCCTGGGACTACCCGACTTGTGCTGCACGATATCTGTTGGCGTGAGGCGCAAGGACTACAGTGGAGAAGTACTCGGATAGGAAGCTATACATACCATGTACTGTGTAGAGGACTCCTAGACGTACACGACTAGTACTCTCTCCCAAAACCGACCTGTAACCCTGCCTCCCGGACTATACAAGGCGAGGCAGGGACCCTCCCCTCTCATACACACGAGATTACGCATCATCTTGTAATCACATCCAATCAATCCAGAGCTACGCAGCATACAGGACGTAGGGTATTACCCACCTCGCGGCCCGAACCTGTCTAAATTGTGTGCCACGTGTCTCTTCCCTCGAGTTGCCGATCTCGGCGAGGCCACATTCATCTACTTAGGGTACTCCCCTTAGTAGGTTGCCGGTCTAAAACACCAACAGTTGGCGCGCCAGGTAGGGGATCTCGCCGAAGATCACATGGCGAACTCGACGGCTTCCATCTTCATCAAGCCAAATGTCGCCTTCAACCGCAGCGACACCTTCGTCTTCGGCTCCTAGGTCTGCACTGCTGACGGCGCTGGATCCTTCCAACGCCGCCTCACCATGTCGCCCAACCCGGAGACTGGGCTCGTGACGCTTCCCGAAGTAGTCACGGGCAATCTCACCAGAAAATTCGGCGAAATTTCGCTCTACAACCAGCACGCTGACTTCAAGCTTGGATCCGACTCCAACTCGAACTCGACATCCCCGTGGGCTACCACATGCAAGTCGGCTACCCAGCCATCGCGTGCGGCCTCCCCACTCCGTGAGCGCTTCGCACGTGGCCCTCGCAACGCCAGTAGGGCCCACTCGAAGGCTCCCACCGCACGCCAGGTCGGCAAGTAGATCATACCCGAGTACAACTCGGACTCCAACACCGTCCCCGGCTACAACTCGGACTCCAACCCTCTCTCCGGCTTCTACTCGGACTCCTCCTACGAGTTCGACTTCGGGTCGGACACTGACGAGCCCGAGTCCGAGAACAACACCACAGAGCAACCCCTGTCAGGACCAGCTTCCGGCCTGGTTATAACATCTACACCCGCCGGGAGATTTGTCTACTGTCCAGACCGCAAGCCCGCAGACCTGACAGAAGGGAACTCACGCTGCATTGCCTACTTGACTCACTTCCCTTCCAAGAGGGAACACCGCTTGCTCCAGCTGGCTCTCTTGACCGGCAAGTCTTCATGACTACCAACAAGACGCTAGGGCCCTCAGGGACGGCCCATGACCAATACCTTGAGGACATCTCAGCGGACGAGTTGTCCACCAACGCGCCCGCCGATGAGACCGACGCCAACAGGGACGCCCGACATGAACGCAACAGAAAGCGGAACGAACGGCGCCGACGTCTCCGCGAGTCCCTCTCCATCCGCAACCTTGCAGAAGCCATCGACCAAGTCGAGAGCCAGGTACACACTACCCCGGAGCAATGCCTCATGTTTATCACTATGATAGCACGTCAGGCTCAGGGGATGTGCGCGGGACAAGTCATCGCCAAGCTCGCGGAAGATGCCTACTTCATGCGAGTCAACAACAGGGTCGCTCAACTGCCCCCCGTCAGGAACCGCGACAACGAAGCCACAAGTCGCAGTGCGGACATCGGTCGCAACCGTACTCGAGCAACAGCCGGTGGACCCTCTCATGGTGGCAACAGCGCCGGTGGTGACCAGGAGATCGTCCCTCACCGCGATCCTGGCGGTGGAGGTAGCGACAGCGGGAGCTCCAACTGTTGACGCAAAATGTGCACCTAGCGCCAAACACACAGCAAGCCGAACAAGCTGGCTTCACACGCGCAAAGAATCACGAGACGTGCCAGTCAATTTTCCCTGAAAATTAACAAAAGAGAAAGTAGTTAAATACCAAAGCTTGGAACTTGCCGGGTGGTACCAGACAGTTCCATATTTACGGCCACAAAGCCAGGTAAGACGACATATAGCTATAGAAAGCTATCTGCCAGCAAATTGACACCATTCGGGAGCTTAAAGAAGGAAAAGGTAACATAGCCGAATGGATGACGTAAGCATGACGGCGATCGGTCTTTGTTTGGGCAAAGATGCACGTGCGTAAGATCGCGACCGATCCCCATGGTGATCAACATTAAATAAATAAATGAAGTAAAAAGCGCGAGCATAAATATGTAATAAACAAGCATGCATAGATCCAAAGCACTAGTCTACCGCATGTCTTGGTGCTTTAAAACCCGTCGGGTACGATGCCAAACAAATCTATCCACTGCATGATACAACTTGCATGAAAATCGTACCACTTTCCACAAATAGATCTACCCACGCATGATACAATCTAAATCTGGAAAGCTAAAAGCATACATTATTTAAAGCATGAATTACGCACGTGTTCTACTCGTGAAGGAAGGTAACCGAATAGCGGAATGTACCGATTCGGGGTCCATGAAGAAGGAACGAACATTACCAAGCGAAATAAATCTATCAGATTGATTTGAAATCTAATCCACTAGATGACTAGCTCCAAAGCAACCCAAAAACCTGCATCTACCGCATGATACTCAGTTCTTTCAAGATTCATACAAACATTGGAAAGTTTTAACCCACAACACATAGCAACCTAGATCGATTCGATTTCGGCTATCCGGAGAGCACGTGATCCACGTGTTAAAGCACGAATTCTACTCGCATAAGGATCACAAGAGGGATAAAGCCGATCCAAACCCATCTAGATTGGGCAAAAGATGTTACATGAATTTAAACATAAAGTAAAAACTCAAAGCAACACGGGGTAACTTGATGAACCTATTGGATCTTGCCAAAATCCAATAGAGCCGATAACTAGCTTCAAGGTAGATCTTAGCCTACCGCATGGCTCATGACATAACAAGAAACCCTCTTGAACCAAGCTTGAATCTACCGCATGACACGAAGCATGGTAACAAGACTACTTGCATCAGATCTAAATCCACCGCATGATACTAGATATGATACAAGGTTGCCGGTACTCACGGAGGTCGACGGATCGATGAACCCTCTCGAAGAACTCGACGACACGACAAATGGACTCTAGGGTTTGGCGTAAGGCCGGTTTGTATTGAGAATGATCGTATCTGTTACATACATTCAGGGCTCATATTTATAGCCTGCCAAGCACAACCTCGAATGGATTTGTTGCCTAACTTATCTCTAAGCTTGATCGCTTATCCATCCATTCGTCCTTCCTGCTTGAGCCACGTCACCGTCCAAACCCGCAAAATCAGCTCAACTGTTCCCTTGCCGAACGGAAGCAGATAGCCGATTGCAGATCTTTCTGCCGAATACATCTGAGAAAAACCTTCCTTCCACCGGACGGACTCCTCATCGAGCCGGACCCACAAGTCAGACTCCTTACCAAATTTTGGTGTTAACACCAACCATGGGGCCAACAGGAGAGCTGGGGGTGGTGGTGACCGCGGCTCTCGAGGCCACACAGATAGCCATGTCTCTGGTGCCTCACGTGGCGGCTTCGACGCCCGCCAGAAAATTGAAGAACTACGACGCAAGAAGGCCTCCATGGCAAGCGACAACGACGGCTTCCCCGCCTTCTCTGCGCGACTTTGCAACCTACTTCTCCCGGAGAAATTCAAGCCTCTGGGAATCACCAAGTACGACGCGAAGTAGGATCCAGTGCAGTGGCTCAGATGCTACACCCTCTCCATCGAGAACACTGGTGGAAACAACGACACCAAGTGCCTCTACTTCCCCTTCTGTCTGGACCAAGCCCTGCTTACATTGCTCGAGTCACTCGAGAAGTACTCAATCGACGAGTGGGACCAGCTGAAGGAACAGTTCACCAGCAACTTCGCGTGCGCTATGGGCCGCTCGGGTACTCGCATGGACCTGGCAATGGTGAAGCAGGAACAAGGCAAGACCCTTCGCAAGTACATGCGGCGCTTCTTCGACAAGCGCGCCACTGTAGTCGATGTCTCTGACAAGGAAGTCATCGACCTCTTCCAAGATGGTCTCTACCACCGTCGCACCTTCGAAGACTTCGGTCGTCACCACCCGAGCTCCATCACCCACCTTAAGGACATGATCACCTCCTGGGCTGATGAGGAAGACAAGGCTAACGCCAAGTACGACGCCATCCGTGGCAAGAGCAAACAGAACACGGGCGGCGGCAGCAGCAACAACGGGAACCAAGGCGGTCGCAATAACAACTATTCGGGTCCCAATCGCAAGCGCAAGCCAGACAACACTGTCGCGGCTATCCAACGCCCTGCGAAGGAGAACTCGAAGAAGTCCTCAGGCGGCTTCAAAGACTTGCTGAAGGAGAAGTGCCCGTGGCATCTGGACGGCAACCACACCACCGAGCAGTGCTACCAACTCCGGCGAGCACTCAAGGATACACCAGAGCCACGACACCCTCACGACAAGGCAAGAAGAAGACCAACGAAGGCAACGACGACTTCCAGGAACCCGACAAGACGGTGAGCGTCCTCTTCGGCGGACTACCCAACCGACGGGCTCAGAAAGCTACCCGTCGAGAAGTCATGAGCATTGAACCAGCGGTCCCGACCCCTCTCCAGTGGTCGGAGGTTCCCATTACCTTCTCCCGCGCGGATCAATGGACAAGCTTCTCTGAACCAGGACGGTTCCCACTCGTCCTAAAGCCAGTGGTAGCGGGCTCCAAACTCAACAAGGTCCTCATTGACGGTGGAAGCGGGCTCAACGTCCTTTTCACCAAGACCTTGAAGAAGATGAAGCTCGACATCACCCACATGCTCACCAAGAGCACCTCGCCTTTCTACGGCATCGTCCCTGGGAACGCGGCTATCCCACTGGGCTCAGTGGTTTTGCCAGTTACCTTTGGGGAAACAAGGGACAACTACCGTATCGAGTACGTCAAGTTCGAAGTCGCGGACTTCGAGACGTCCTACCATGCCATCCTCGGCAGACCGGCTATCGCCAATTTCATGGCGGTACCCCACTACACCTACCTGGTACTCAAGATGCCAAGTCCAGCGGGTGTACTCTCACTGCAAGGGGACTTGAAGATATCCTTCGATTGCGACACAGAAGCTGTGGAACTCGCAGCTACGAATCAAGTACCCAATGCAATGATGGAGATCTACACTGCATCGAAGAAGCTTGCCCCAAGTGAACTCGACATCCCAGAGAAGTCGGACAAAGCCAACAAGCCTCAGCCAGCTGAGGAAGTTCTAGTCAAGACAATTGACCTCGGGACAGGCGACAGCAGCAAGACCACCACCACCGGGCGGGCCTCGACCCGAAATAGGAAGATACGCTCATCAACTTCCTCCGGGCTAACCGCGACATCTTCTCGTGGAAACCAGTGGACATGCCAGGGGTGCCCAGGGAGTTGATTGAGCACTCACTCAACGTCGACCCTAAAGCTACCCCGAAGCGACAACACCTCCGCCGCTTCGCTGACGACAGACGGGATGCCATCAAGAAGGAACTCGCCAAACTACTCGCGGCTGGCTGCATCAGAGAAGTCTTCCATCCTGAGTGGCTCGCCAACCCTGTCCTCGTCCGCAAGAAGAGCTCGAATGAGTGGAGGATGTGCGTCGACTACACCGACCTCAACAAGCACTGCCCCAAAGACCCCTTCGGGTTGCCGCGGATTGATCAAGTCATCGACTCCACGGCGGGCTGCGACCTGCTCTCCTTCCTCGACTGCTACTCCGGGTACCACCACATCGCGATCAAGGAAGAAGACCAGGAGAAGACTGCGTTCATCACCCCGTTTGGCGCGTACTGCTACACGACCATGTCCTTCGGGTTGAAGAACGCCGGCTCTACCTACTAACGAGCTATCCAGGCCTGTATCAAGAGGCAACTCAACAAGAACGTCGAAGCTTATGTGGATGACATGGTCGTCAAGACCAGAAACTCCAACACGCTCATCGCCGATCTTGAAGAGACTTTCGCATCCCTGCGAGAGTACCGCTGGAAGCTCAACCCGAACAAGTGTGTCTTCGGCGTACCGTCGGGCAAACTACTCGGCTTCATCATCAGCCACCGCGGCATCGAAGCCAATCCCGAGAAGATCTCCGCCATCACCAGCATGAAAGCTCCCACGTGCATCAAAGACGTGCAGAAGCTGACCGGGTGCATAGCGGCTCTGAATAGATTCATCTCGAAGCTTGGAGAATGGGGGCTCCCCTTCTTCAAACTACTCAAACATCAAGAGAAGTTCGTGTGGACTCCAAAGGCAGACCAAGCCCTTGCCCAGCTCAAGGACTTCCTATCAAAGCCACCAGTCCTCACGGCTCCTCGCAAAGGCGAGCAGATGCTGCTCTACCTCGCTGTGACTACTCACATGCTCAGTACGTCGTCGAGCGGCAGGAAGACGGCCACGCCTACCCGGGCCGGGGCGCCCGGCCTACTTCGTCGCCGAGGTCCCGTCGTAATCCAAGGCACGCTACCAGCCTGTACAGAAGCTTCTGTACGCAGTGCTCATCACCTCGCGGAAGCTACGACACTACTTCCAGGAGTACTCGATCTCCTGTGTCGCCGACTACCCGCTCGGCGACATCCTGCGGAACCAAAATGCTACTGGAAGAATCTCCAAGTGGGCAGTCGAACTCGACGCCCTCAACATCGACTTCAAGCCACGCACAGCCATCAAGTCGCAGGCACTAGTCGACTTCATGGTGGAGTGGCGGGAGAATCAGCTACCTACTCCAACCGAGCGCCCAGAGCACTGGGTGATGTACTTCGACGGCTCGCTCAAGCTTGAAGGCGCAGGTGCAGGGGCAATCTTGATCTCTCCAATGGGCGAACAACTCAAGTATGTCCTGCAGATCTTCTGGAAGTTCTCAAACAACGAAGCCGAGTACGAAGCTCTGCTGCACGGGCTCCGCCTCGCGGCTTCACTGGGCATCAAGCGGCTACTAGTCTACGGCGACTCCGTAGTGGTCATCAACCAAGTCAACAAGTCCTGGGACTACAACAAGGAGAACATGGACGCCTAATGCCTAGAAGTCCGCAAGCTCGAGAACAAGTTTTACGGTCTCGAGTTCCACCACGTCGTCTGCGACAACAACGTTGCAGCAGACGTCCTGTCGAAGCTTGGTTCTACTCGCGCTCAAGTACTAGCGGGTGTCTTCGTCCACGAGCTTCACGCGCCATCCATCCCGGAGCCGGCGCCATCAACCACTGATCCAGCACATTCCCCAGCTGTCCAGGAGGTCATGATGATCGACGTGGACTGGAGGCAACCCTTCATCGACTACCTCAGCGAGCAGAAGGTTCCCTCGGACAAGAACTTGGCCGAGCAACTCATCCGCCGCGCCAAGTCCTACGTCCTAGTTGGAGACAAACTCTACAGGCATGGCACATCTTCTGGAGTACTCATGAAGTGCGTTCCCCGAGAAGAAGGGAAGGGCATCTTGGAGGAGATCCATAAAGACGTCTGCGGCAACCACGCGTCCTCTCGCACGTTGGTCAGCAAGGCCTTCCGACGAGCTTTCTATTGTCCCACAGCTCTGGGCGACGCCGAAGAAGTCGTCAGAAGGTGCCAAGGGTGCCAATACTTCGCCAAGCAACAACATGTCCCGGCCTACAAGCTAGTCGCCATACCGCCAACCTGGCCTTTCACCTGCTGGGGGCTCGACATAATTGGGCCACTCCCAACTGCGCCAGGTGGATTCAATAGAGTACTGGTGGCCATCGACAAGTTCACCAAGTGGATCGAGGTCAAGCCGGTCACATGCCCCAAGGCTGACAGAGTACTCGACGTCCGATATGTCTAAGTTGCCCATCCTCGGGCCAACGGACAAGTCGAGCGTGCCAATGGGATGGTGCTCGACGCTCTCAAGAAGCGGCTACACGACGCTGCCAACACCAAAGGAGGCAAGTGGATCAAGGAACTACCCAATGCGCTCTGGGGGCTATATACTCAACCCTCCAAGCCGACGTGACAATCGCCATACTTACTGGTCTACGGCTCCGAAGCAATCCTCCCTGTTGATGTCATGTGGGACTCACCAGCAGTAGAGCAATATGACAAAGGCATATCTGAAGACAGCAGACGAGTTGACATCGATGGACTCGAAGAAGCTCGCTGTGCCGCCCTCGTCCAATCAGCAAGATACCTCGAGGGTATTCGACACTACCACGATCGCAACGTCAAGGAACGCTCCTTCAACGTTGGCGATCTTGTCCTCCACTGCATCTAGAACTCGGAAGGACTACACAAGCTCAGCTCGCCCTGGGAAGGTCCCTTCACAGTTGCAAAGGTGATCGGACCGGGCTCCTATCGCCTCCAGACGCTGGAAGGCAAAGATGTCAACAACTCGTGGAATATCGACCAGCTCTGTCGATTCTACGCCTAGTCTACCGACTACCCTGGGGGCTCAAGTCTACACGACTACTCAAAGACCCCTTCGCTGTTAGCGGCCTCCGGGTCCAGGCACCAGTCTCCGAACTACTCTACTCCATGATCCAGCGCTAACGGCTACTAACGGATCTTGGGCTGCTCCGAGCAACAAAGGACTCCAGCAGCGGTCTACTAAGAGACCATGTACTCCTAGATCCAGCCTACACGGCTACTAACGGATCTACTGCTGTAAGCGGCTGTACGCATTAGCACTACTTAGCCGTAGGCGGCCTCCGGGTCCTGGCGACTACTCTTGTAAAATGGCCCTGGCCATCCAGGTGTACTTCTCTCAGTAATGAAGTTTGATTATCTATCAACTGGTGTACTGTCTCTTTCCCTCAACGGGCCTACTGGCGAGTACGACTACTCGTGACAACTCCATGATGGGACTCCGCATACACACACCGCGACAACGAGGACTCATTTATGGAAGTTTTTCTCATTCATATTTAAACAAGTTCATTACAACTTTGTTTATCTACAACTACTGCTACAAGCTAACCCTATAGGTCTACTGGAGGTTAAGCTTCTCGGCGATTTGTTCAGCAATCAGCGCCATCTGCTCCAGTAGCTCCGCGTACTGCTCGTCTGTGCAGTTGGTGGCTAATCCGCCGGCGACTACATCAACTGGAGCCTTCGAAAAGTACGACTTCATATATGCCAAGACTTGGTTGGGGATCAACTTCGCCAGATGCTTGACGTACGTCGCCAGACGGCTGGGTGCTTCTCTCAGCCGGTCCACTAATGGAGCTATCTTCGGTCCGCCCGGATGAGGCACCAGTAGCCTCGCGATGGGAAGTGCTGCCTCCTCGAGTTCCTTCAGCTGGGCCCGCAGCTTCTCGCGATCCTCGTTCGCCTTCTCGCGAGAGATTTGTAGCAGTTGACGAGGTCACGATCCGAGGCAATGCGAAGCTCCATGTGCTTATCGCACTCGTAAGCCAACTACTTATAGTCATATTCAAGTACTTCACGGGCCTCCTTCTCCCGGTAGAAGAGGTTCTTCATGTCGACTTCTGAGGCCCTCAGTTGCTCAACACGAGTCTCAAGCTCTGCAATCAACAAGCAAGGCGGGTCAGACTACTACAAGGTACTCCCAAAAGGTACTCAACAAGACAACGCGTACCTTTATTCTTGTTGCGGAGCGACTTGTTCTTCTGCACCACCTCGTCGCTCTTCGCCTGCATATCTTGGACTTCATTGTGATATTGGGCGAAGGCGCCATCCAGCTTTGATTGGAGCATGGCGGAGTGCTTCCGGGCCTTCACGAGTTGTTCCTCCAAGGCCTCCGCCCAGAGCACTACGTCGCCATACCCCTGGAGCATGCCAGACTTCTGGTGGGATCTCTCCGTGACGTCCTGCAGCAGACAACAGATGTTAGCTGGGTACTCAGCGTTCTAGGCAGATTGACTACTTCAGAGTATCGACAACTCACCTTCATCCACTGCTCGGCCTGGCGCATCACCTCCAAGTGACGAGCTACTACCACCGGGTCGATAAGGTCGTCTGCCAGCAGCTCAATCCCACCACGACTACTCGTGGCAGCTCCAGACATTGGCGCCGAAAGGATTGGCTCCGCATCCTGGATCTCCGGCGGACGGACGACTACTTCCAGAGTTGATTCTGGCAGTACGTCGTCGCGTTCTCCTCCGGCCATCGCGGGGGCTTCTCCGCTGACTACCTCCATCGGCTCGGAGGTTCCTCCGGCAGCTCCTCGGGCCTCCGGCGCCTGGCTTTCAACGGGCACCGCTTCGGGAATAGTGCTTCCCTCGGCTTCGGCACCTGTCAACAAGAAGACAACTGGATTAGTCACCCCTGGCGGCTACGACTACTCCTTGAGGATACCTACACTCATGCAGTGTACTTACCTTCTACGATGCTGGCCTCCGGCAATGCAGCCTCCACGGCTGGCGCCTCGGACTCTGCCTGAGAGGCGGGAGCGGACTCCTCAGCGGCTGGCATGGTTTCTTCGTCAGCCACCGCTGCACTGGGTTCATCCCCATCCCAGGTCAAGTCCGTGGATTTCCTGCAGAGTACACAACTGGTTGTCAACCAAGTACGACTACCAATCCAAATGTACTACTCGGGAAAGATATTCACTTACAGGCTTGACCGGACTACTGTCTCGGTCGGGGTGCCGAGGATACTGGCGATGTCGACCAGCCCAGCCTCAGCAGGTGCCTTCTCTTGGGCCTCAATCGCCGCTGGCTCTTCAGCAATAGCCACGGCCGGTTCAGTGCTCCCCTCAACAACCGGGGGCTGGCGCGTCAGCTGCGCCACAAGCTCTTCTACGGTGGGGGCTGGGCTGCGGCTGCCTCCAGCCGGCTCTCCCACCGTATCCCATTCGCCTTCGTCCCCCTGCTCTACGGGGTCAGAAGGCGGAATCTCCTGCAAGCAATGGAGTTTCCTCGTCAGCATACACAACATCGAGAAACAAGTACTCGACTACCCTACTCAAGGAAGCTTACCTCTTGAGATGTGGTCTCCATGACCTTAAGCTTCTTGGCCACGCCCTTGCGGGCCACATTGCACAGCTTCCTTGGCGGCGTAAGCAAACTAGCTTCCAAGCTAGCAGGTGGATCTTGAATGAGAGGGACGTGGGGCAGCCCAGGGCGGCTGAATCTTGACCGCAGCTGGAACCGCTCCTGCAGCGTCTCCTCATCATCTTCGTCCGAAGTGTCTTCAACGACTACTTTGTAGTCTCCTTCACCGACCTCGTGGCGCTCCTTGGCCTTGCCCTTCCCCTCATCTGGGATCTCGACAAGTCGAGAAGGCGACGCCGGCTCGGAGACAAACTTCACTACATCGTCCTGCAATAAGCACATTGGATGAGCACGACTATTACTACATAACCAGTACTCGACTTGAGTACGGCTACTGACCTCATTGGGTGGACGCGCGGCGGAGTACTTGGGCACGGGGCATGGCGTGTACGCCGGCATGTCCTTGAAGATTCTCCCCAGCCTGTCGACGATGTCGTCGTCGTCGACTTCACCCCCGGGCATCCGCGACGTGTCGTCGTCGCCAGTGTACTGGTAGCCCAAGGTGTCACGAGCCATCAGCGGTTGCACCCTTCTCTTCATGAAGCTGAAGGCCACATGCTCGGCCCTCAGCCCGGCTTCTCTCGAAGCCTTGATCTTCGCCAGCAGCTCGGGTAGCTGGATACCCTCCTGCATCGTCGGCTCGGAGTTCCACCAGGGCCGGTGCTTCGGCTGCTTCCCACTTGGCTTTGGCAGCTCCGGGTGGTGATTGGTGATGTAGAACCACTTTGACTTCCAATCTTGGTTGGAGTCGATCAGCTTGTACGTGAGGTACTGCTCCGCGGCATCCTCGTGCATCTGGATGCCGGCTCCCCCAACTACTCGGGGGTTGTTGGCGCTAGGCTGGGGCTTCACTCGGAAAAACTTCCGAAAAAGTACCCAGTGGGGTTTGATCCCCAAGAAGGCTTCGCAGAAGTGAACGAAGATGGAGGTGTGGAAGATACCGTTGGGGTTGAGGTTGAGGTACTCGATGTCGTAGTACTCCAAGAGCCCCTTGAAGAAATCGCTTGCGGGGAGAGACAACCCTCGCTCCGCGAACCGCGTAAACATGGGGATCTCATCTGGATTCTTCTCCATGGGATACGGATCTCCCGCAGCGGCCCGCCACATATCGACTTCCTTCTCCTGAAGAAATCCACTATTGAGGAGCGCTAGCAGATCCTCCGTCTTCGCTTTTGACTTCCTCCACTCCTGGTTGGGATTTGGCCGCGGCGGAGACACCGACGGCGATACTCCTACGGCGGATCCGGCGGCTTCCTCGCGGGACCTTTTCTTCCCACCGGCGATCTTCAAGCTCTTCAACGACGAGGGCTTCATCCTCCAAGTGCACCGGGTTTTCACTCGCATTCGCTCGGGGGCTACGGCGGTGGCTTTCGGCGGCGCCACGCTTGGATCTACACTTTCCTTTGAGGTGGCAGTGCGCACTGGCGGTGGATTCAAGGCACGATCTGCTCAGAATGGCTGCAAGTGTGCGGGGTGAAAAAACCATAAGGGTTTCGGCTTCTATTTATAAGTCAATGGCAGCTCCTCCAACGGCCGAATGGATAAGTCTCCAGACGGCTGACTCAGCGGCGGCGCCTGACCCTTCAACTTCTAGTAGTCGATACGCCTCATCTCGGGGGTTCGGCTACATCTAATCAACTCCATGGGTAGCGACAAGATTCAAGAGAAACTCAGGACACCTTCTACATACAAGATGACCCTTCAATTCGAGAAGTACTCGACTCAAGGCTCGGGGCCTCCGTGCCACGTGTCCTTCGGTTTTTTCTCCGAATTTTGCGGGATAATCTTGCCAGAACTTCAGATGGACCCTCAGCCAGAGTCTACAACTCAACCTAAGGCTCGGGGGCTACTCCATATGGAGTGCGATTTTGCAATCGCACTTCCATATCAGTTTCGGCTTCAGGACAACACGGGTATTGTTGAAGACCTTCAAGAGCAGCACTCGAGGATGCTTGGGACTACTCGACAAGACTTCAAGATTACTCAAACATCAGCTGGAGTACATTCCAGCCTCGGGATGCTTCAAATATTCTTGAGGACTTTTGGCTTGTAGTACTCGGGGATGCTTGAGGACTACTCGTTAAGGCCGTCAGACTACTTGAAGCTATCCTACTCGACTACAAAGTACTCGGGGGCTTGTCGTATGGACCTCCCTGGGCCCACTGCCTCGGTGGGTACCAGGACCGACTACTCGGTGGGCCCCTGGGACTACTCGACTTGTGTCGCACGGTACCTGTTGGCGTGAGGCGCAAGGACTACGGTGGAGAAGTACTCAGATAGGAAGCTATACATACCATGTACTGTGTAGAGGACTCCTAGACGTACACGACTAGTACTCTCTCCCTAAACCGACCTGTAACCCTGCCTCCCAGACTATATAAGGTGAGGCAGGGACCCTCCCCTCTTATACACACGAGATTATGCATCATCTTGTAATCACATCCAATCAATCCAGATCTACGCAGCATACAGGACGTAGGGTACTACGCACCTCGCGGCCCGAACCTGTCTAAATTGTGTGCCACGTGTCTCTTCCTTCGAGTTACCGATCTCGGCGAGGCCACATTCATCCACTTCGGGTACTCCCCTTAGTAGGTTGTCGGTCTAAAACACCGACAGAAGTCGCATACTAAGTTGGGTCACTTAAGCTTTGACCTTTATTCTCGCTTGAGTAAACTCAATTTGGTCCGAGGATTGCCACGGTTGAGACTTGAAAAGGAGTTGGTTTGTGAGCTGTGTAGACATGCCAAGATGGTAACCTCTTCTCACCCGCCTCTCACCAATATGATGATTGAGCGTCCATGTGAACTTCTCTATATGGATCTTGTTGGCCCAGCTCGTGTGCGATCTGCGGGTGGGAAGTGGTACGTCCTTGTTGTGGTGGACGACTACTCTCGGTATGCGTGGATGTTCTTTCTTGAGGAGAAAGAGGAGACGTTTGGTTTTGTTCGAGATCTTGTCTTGAGGTTGAGGAATGAGAGGCACGGAGGTGCGATATGAGCAATCCGCAGTGACAATGGCTCAGAATTCAGAAACTCTCATTTTGAAACCTTTTGCCATGACTTTGGTCTTGAACACCAGTTTTCGAGTCCGTAGACGCCTCCCCAGAACGGTGTTGTGGAAAGGAAAAACAGAACCTTATGTGAGATGGCTCGGACAATGCTTGATGAGCAAAGGACTCCGAGAAGGTTCTGGGCTGAGGCGGTGAACACCATGTGCTATGTTTCGAACAGGATCTATCTCAGAGTGCATAAGAAGAAAACTTGTTATGAGTTGATGCACGGTCGCACACCCAAGGTGAGTCACTTCCATGTTTTTGGTTGCAAGTGCTTTATCCTTAAGAAAGGGAAGAAGTTGGACAAGTTTGAGGCTAGGTCGGTCGATGGTATTTTCTTTGGTTATGCATATCACTCTAGAGCATATCGTGTGCTCAATCTTGAAACTAACCAAATCGTGGAGACTTGCGAGGTAACCATCGACGAGACACAGCCATGTAGTCAGCTTGTCTTTGAGTGTGCAGGTGATAATGAACTTGGTCAGGAGATCTTTCAAGAGGAGGATCATGAACATGGAGATGATGAAGATGGCGGTTGAAGGACCGATTCGAGTGGCCAGAGAGGGGGGGAGTGAATGGGAGCCCATAAAAATTCTTTCCTTTGGTTGAATTCGTCCTATACCCCAATCGCAACTCCACGAACCCACACGCACAAACAAGACCCCAAACAGGGCTCAAACAACCTCAAAGGAACCACCAAGAAGCCTAGGGACAAGAAGAGGAAGCAAAGAAACAAGAACCGAAGCACAAGGTCTGAACTGCAAAAGCCTGGGCGGACTGTCCGTGTGGGACCGGCGGACCGTCCGCGAAGGGGTCACGGACCGTCCGGCCACCACACGCGGACTGTCTGAGAAAAAACTCCGAACCAACAGAGCCGCACCCCAAAAAATCGGACTGTCCGTGATTGAGCCGCGGACTGTCCGCACGGAAAATCTTCTCGCCGACTGTCTGAGCGTCTCTGGCGGACCGTACGCAAACCACGTGCAAAACGGAAATCAAAATCCAATCGATCGAATGATGAACTCGTGAAGAACTCGATGAACTCGCGAAGAACAACCCAGGCCACGGACAGTCCGCCACGAACTCGCGGACCGTCCGCCCCTCACCCAGAAACAAAAGCGCAAGCTCCGCGAAAACAACTCCAACTTCCAATCGATGGATCTCCTAAACCATTGGACGCGTTGACCCCAAAATTTGGGTAGATAAGAAGCGTCACTACGTGAAGCTATGCCCAAAATTTTGGAACCCTAAACCAATCCAATCAACCAGAATCGCAAATCTTGTGCACTCAAAGCACAAACCCGAGTTCATCCAATCCTCACCAAATCGAGCCCGATTCTCGGTGTTTGAGGGGTCAAGATCATCACCAAAGGTGCGCAAGGCATCCATCCATGATCCCCTCAAAGAAATCCGGAGCCAAACGACCTAGAAGTGATGAATCGAGCCAAGCACGAAAATAGCACAAAAAGAGCTCCGAAAAAGCAATAAAAGAGACTCGGAAAAAGAAAGATTGGCACAAGATCTAGATGATGAATTCACTATGAATATCTTGTCCAATCGATTACAAGCCACTCCTAGAATCCAAAACTAAGATGGAAAAAAGCTCCAATCAAAGAGCCACTCTCTCCTCTCTCCCTCTCTCCCAAAGCACTCCAAAATGAAAGACTACCACAGCCTACTAGCCCAAGAGGTGGCTGAAAATTCAGCCCCCTCCTCCTATATATAGGCCCTCCGGAAAAGACCGAAGTGCCCCTACACTAGGAGTACAACACAAGCCCTCACAGGGGTATTTTGGTCAACACATGAAGTTCACCATCGGACGGCCGCGCATCCATCAGGCCTTCACGTCCTCCCGACGCAAGCACCTAGATCATGCCGTGTGTCACCCGCCTCGAAGCTTCCCGACGCACCCGGATACCGTCTCCGTCACGCCAAGCCCTCGGGCTCGGTTTTGAGGCCCAAACCAAGAAACCCTCCTCCGATGGTTTTGTGGCCAAACCACCAAACCCCGCGTACACGGCCCGGCCTCACCACGCCAAGCGTCGAGCCCGCCAAGCCTTTCACCTCCGGCTCCCGGACGGTCTACTCAGTCTTGCCTCGTTCCTTGACTTGGCCACCACCGATGCACCAGCTCCATGTCCACGACTTTGTCTTTCTCTTCTTGCACCATGCGTCTCGCACTTGATCCCGTCGGCCACCGGGTCCCTCGAACCAAGCCTACTTGTCTCTCCACTCCTCGGAGGCCCCGCAAGGCTAAGACCTTTCGCGCCTGTTCTTCACCTGCACCAACGAAAACCAAGCCGCAACCAACACCTACAATACTAGGCCAAGAGTCAGTCCACACAACGTTGTCAACCACTCCTCACGAGTGCATTGACAACACACCACATAAACAATAAGGTAAATACACAAAATAAAACACACACAACTCAACTCAACACTACACACACAGAGCTTCAAACCATCCGGTCAATCACTCATCACACACGGACCAAGGTGCTTCTCAACTTGGTTCCTCAATCTCCCCCTTGATGAGTGCATTGACAAAACAAGGTCAAAAAGCAAACAAGAACTCATTCAAGCGCCACAAAGCCAATAAAAAGCAAACAAAAGGCCACTTAAAGTGAGAAGGGATAAAAGCATGCTCCGACAAATTTCTCTCGAAACCAAAGCAAGCACAAAGGCTAAGCGCAAACGAAGAGACACACTACCAACATGCAATCCCTAAAAGCCATCAAACCAAAATGCTCAACCCAAAGTGCCATAAAACTCTTACCAAAACACTTGTCAACCGCTCATCACCATCAAATCAAGGTTCATATCAACTTGATTTTCCAAATTTCTCCCCCTTGAGGAGCGGATTGACAACAAGTGAGCACAAAGAAATGGTTTGAGAGGGCAAAGGCCAAACAACTCATCCAAGTGAAAGGAAAACACACACGAGCAAAGAACAAGGTCACTTGGCATGAGAGAAACCACAAAGGCCAACCCAATGTCTCGGTCCCCAAAGACATGGGCAACGGCTCGACACAACCGAGACAAGAAAGCATGATCCCTCAAGAAGAGGCACAAAGGGCTCTACACCGAGCATGGACAAGCAAAATCACACGATCCCTCAAGAAGATGCACAAAGGGCTCAACACCAATCATGTGACAATTGAAAACACAAGTCAACCACCGGCTCCTCAAGAAGAGGCAAAGGGGCTCAACACCACCGTCACAAGAGCACAAAACTCACAAGCTCCCCCTAAACACATGAACTAGGGCCAAAGAGCATACAAAGCTCACCCTAAACTCATGTGATAGAGAAAAGAGCACACCAAGCTCACCAGCTCGCCCTAAACACATGCACTAGGGACAAAGAGCATACAAAGCTCACCCTAAACACATGTGGTAGAGCACAAAGCAACCACCAAAGCACAACTCAGGCAAACAAAGGAAACTCACCGAAGCTCCCCCTACACAAATGCATACTTACCCTAAAATGTGAATGCAAACTCAAGTTCTCCCCCTGAACTGAGTATCCCTCTGGATGCCACAAATGCCCGAAAGTTGAAACATTTTCTCCCCCAAATGCAACTTTTCCTACTTGACAACAATGCATGAATGTAAGACAAAGCATATAAACATCTACATGAGCTTCTCAAATAGGCCAAATCTAGTTGCAAAGGCTAGAAGTGAGACAAAGAGCACACATATGAATCATAGCAAAGTCAAAGCATTGCCACAAGTAATATATTGAAATATAGGCATGTGACAAAGCAAATTTTCAGATTTGAGCAGTTTTATAAAAATATGGCTCACTTCAAATTTAAAGCCCTATCCATGTCATATTCTAGCCAAAAACATGCATATCATCCAAAGATCATACAAGGAGATCAAATTCTTAACAAAAGATCATTGCAAACACCCATAAAGCAAAGCATGTCATGTTAAAGCTCATGAACCATGTGTCCACTTCGGGGAGACTTCTCCACTGGTGAACATCATGCAACATGTTTTGCACCCATGTGTGAAAGATAAGACATTTTAAGCATAAACATGATGGATGGAGCATTTTTCAAGCATACACACTTCTTTTCAAGATTAATTCATTTCATGGTACATGAAGTGCCTTTGCGCACTAGTACAAATGCTATCATCTATGACCATTACCTAGTGACGATTTCTTGTTTGGTCATAGAAGTTCTCTTTGCAGTGACGAAAAAAATATTTGGTCATAGAAGATTATTCTTTCTATGACGATATACAAATTTGGTCATAGTAGTTAATTCAACAGTGACGAATTGTTGAATTTGGTCACAGTTGACGAGTGAGGGGTGAGACGAATGCCGCATGCGGCCGGCCCCGATGGGCTTGGCCGGCGGCCGAGCGGGCCGGAGCGGGTCGGGCCTTCGGGCTCGGTTCGTTCCAGTAGGATAGGTTTTTTTCGAATTTATTTTTCAATACGAAAACAATTCCAGTAAACACCAGAAAATGTTTTTAGAGCACGAAAAATACTCGAAAAATCACAAAAATTCCACGAAAATTCCTAGAGATAGATTAAGACATGAACAATCCAAATAAAACATTTGGAGCTCATGAAAAAGAGTTTAGAGCCTTCTAATAAATAGAAATAGCTCAAGGAAAATGAGAATAAGTTCCAAAAAATCCGGAAAATTCTCAGGAAAATTAGGACAGCTCCTAAACGCATTGTTTTAAACCTTTTGCACTCAAGAACCACTAGATGCATCGGCATGAATGCAACACACATAACTTTTTATTCAATTAAGAAAATCAAACAATGGATTTTTCCTATACTATATTCCCTGTAAAGAAAAATAAATGTTGGAAATTTTTTTAAAATTATGAGAAAATTGTTATTTAGTTATTCTTTCTATTCACGTCCTGAAATTGGAAATTTCAGGGTGTGACAATAGCTCATGAGCATTTTCATAATTAAAAACTCTATTGAAAACGCCTACATATAGTGAGGACAAAATGTTACTCTTAGCAATCACATCAAATTGTTTTTCCTTCTTAGTACCATTTCTCATGCCCTTGTGTCCTAGGAAACAAATACATGTGGAGGTCGCTGCATAATTATAGAGTTTTCAATGTATAATTCGCCATATTTTGTCTCACACAACACGAAAAAAATTATAAAAATTAAAATAATTGTCCAAAAAATGTAAGTTCTTGTGAGGGACCGTATTTTTGCTACAAATGACTACCAAAAAAATCTCAAGTCATTTCAAAAAAGTTGAGTGTTATGTAGTCCAAATAAAAGAAGTCACTCACATAGTTCCATAAACTATGTGAGTGACTTGTTATATTTGAACCACATAATATCACCACTTCCTCAAATGGAAATTTGACCTACACAAAGTTTGTTAGTCTCGACAAGTTATGAAACTTTTGTGTTCAAAAGATTTTCATCCGAGTTCATTTCGTGTTTCGTTTGACTGAGTTTTGACCGAGCCAAACTTGGATTTTAAAATTTGAATTGCTCATGTTTTGTTGCATGAAGAAATGATTGAATCCAACACCATAACTTGATAAATCATGATTTTAAAAATTTTTAGGAAGAAGAATCACCTCATTTCGAGTTCGTATGAGGGAGAACGACTAGTTACAAGTTTTAATCCGAGGAAAAAAAGAAAAATTGATCAGTTCATTCCAGTTCATCACGTGTTCATGAAGAAGGACCGATTTCTCTTTTTTTCCTCGGATTTAAAATTGTAACTAGTCTTTCTCCCTCATACGAACTCCAAATCGGTTGATTCTTTTCCCTAATTTTTTCTAAACTCGAGATGTTTTACTCAGTGCCATTTGTTTGTATCTTAATTACTATTTCTTGATTGCTTTTCATACAACATATCTTTTCCAACTAAAAAGAAAATATAAAAAACATGTTTTTTCATAATAATTGCTAATATAACTTAATATTCTCTAATGTTATGGTCAACACAAGGTTGCATCCAAATTTGAGGTGCCCATGAGTAAGAAAGTATTTGAGTGTGTACAAACTTTGAAGTTTAAGTTGAGTTGTATGAAACAATGTGATGATCTAGCTAGTTTATGAACAATGTATACTCCAATTTTCACAAAAATCTTATGAAACTTTTTTGTGAAGCTTGTACATTGATAAAATGATCCTATGCCAATTTACATAATTTTTTGATAAGTTTTATTTAGTATTATCATTATTTTATAACAAGGTGACTAGTAGAAGTTTGAAATTTCCTACAAGCCAATTGAATTTTTCGTCAATCTCCTAGATGTGGCCTAGAATGGACCATAGGCGCCTAAATATAATTTTTTGAATTTTTAAAACTTATTAGATGCACATATAGGTCAATTTTGAATTACTTTCGGTAAACACGCAGAAATTCATTTAAATGATAGAAAATAGCAGATTTACTTGAAAATTCTTGAAACTCTGGTGTAACACTGCATATGTAGTACTTTACATTTAAAAATATATTTTAGTATACAAGATAATTATTATTGCTAGTTACTTCACAAGAATACCTTAAATGAAAAGACAAAAACAAAAACAAAAAACTTCAAAAATATGAAGTAAGCCCGGTACAAGCCCATCTAACTATTTGGCCCACACGGCCTAATTAAAACAACATCTTACCTAAACCGTTGGATGAAAAATAGACAGCTACGATGCACTCAATGTCCAATAAATATCCATCCACTCCCCTAACCCTAACCCTTCCCAGCAGCCCACCCGTCTCCCACCTCCCCACCCATCCGCCGCCGTCTCCCATCCTCAGATCCGCCCACCCCTCTCTCTCTCCCTCCCTCCCTCTTCACCCCTGAAATCTAGTGCATTCCTGCTCCTCCCCCGTCTCCTCCGGCTGGATCCGCTCCTCCCCCGCCACGGGCAGGCTCCGGCTGCCGCGCACGGTAAGCCCCCCCTCCTCCTTCCCCCAACCGCCCATCTCTCGCCTCGCTTCCCGTGCCCGCCGCTGGTTTGCTTTCGGCCCGGTCGTGAACCCAACCTTGATCCCATCTAATTCAGGAATGCCTCGCCATTTCTCGAAACCTTGCGCCGGCTCCTGATCTAGCACCACGATTCGTCTAGTGATCGAACCAAGTTTGGTGGAGTTCTTCTGTAAATCGAATTGGGGATTTTTTGTTTGGGCGCGCGTTGTTTGATCTTCTAACGGAGGAACTGCTCGGTGCAGGACGCGCCATGGAGCTTGAGGAAGCTGCAGGGGAGCGTGGTGTCGCCGCCGCCGGCGGCAGCACGGGTGGCGACCCGGACCGCCCGAGCGCGCCGGGACGCCTCCTCCACGCCATCATGTCGCCGCCGAAGGCGTCCGGCGGTGCGGTGCAGACCTGCATGCTGTCAACGCGCTGGAGGCACCTCTGGCGCTCCGTGTCATGCCTGGACGTCGACCACGATGAGTTCAAGACTGCCGCCATGGCCACGACGTTAGCAGTAACGACAGGGGTTGGGAGGATTTTGAGGATTTCACCGAGAACCTGATGCATCACTGCAACATTTCCCAGTTGCATTCCTCTCCCTCAGGATTTCCACTGAAGATTTCTCGAGGGTTTGGGTGCGTGTTTCCCCACCTGTATAAATCTGGTGTTTCATTCCGCGTGGCAGTTCGTGAACGCTGCTTTTTACCACTCGTGCAGGTGCAGCTCCTGATTTCCCAGCTCGATTATCCGCCCTGCAAATTCACGCAGCCTTCAATTTTCCCTCTGGTTTAATTTCACAGCGGCCCTTGCTCGCAGGAACGATGGAGATGAACTTGGTCGACGACTTGGAGTTGCTGGACGACTACGACGATTTGGAGTTCCACGGGTTCGGCGTCGCCGCCACCGCCGATACCTCCAGGCAGGTACTGCGGATTTCGGACTTCCAGGCTCTACAGTAGTGTCTCCTCACAATTCACAAATGCTGTTTTCCATCCACTTTTACCTCGCCCTCTGCGTGATGAACACGAGGAGATGTCACACATGCCCTGCCGGCAGTGATTTTATTAGGCGCAAAGTGACACTGGCATTGTAGTTTCTCTTGTTTGTTGGGTCAACTACTGAGCTAGTACTAGCATACACGCATAATTAGTACTAATTCGTAAATAAATAAGAATCAACTTTTGGAAGGATGTGCGACACACAGTTACGTGTCTTCCTGCTGTGCTGGTGGCATCAACGAGTGGAAAAATGCTCAATGGCTGGTGACAAAGGTATTAGTAGTTATAATGAAAAGAGGAACAATGGAGAACCCACCAAATCCTGCCGCTAGAAACGGAAATGAACTTCAGTTCCTCTTTTTTTCTGTTAGCAACAACAACAATGTTGTATCTCACGAACAAAATGTTGCGTGCTATGTAGTTACAGATTTTGCTCTGTCTTTCGCGCTGGCCGGATCAGCCCTTGTTGTTTAGACTGATGAGTTGCGTTGCTCTGTTGGATGTTTACGTATCAGTTTTTGTGTGCAGACAAAATCGAATCTGCATGGTTCCTTTCTATTTCCTTCCTATCTGCAACCATATCCCACTTGGCTTTTGCGCCTTTGTTCTTATGATGTCAGACATGTTTTTTTTCATCATGTACTTGTTGCAACGTGCAAATTCTTTGGTGTTAAGTGCCATAGTGCATACAGGATTGTACAACTATCTTTTTTAAAGAAATCAGTTAAAGCTTGTTGTACAGTGACAGATATTTTTCACCATATAGGAGTACTTGCTACAGGCCATTGAAGCATCAGTAACAACTACTTGATAAATATGCATGTTGCACCTTTTCTAACTGTTTTGTCCCCTCTGATTCAACACTTTATAATGCTATATATTGATAACGTTTTTACTGTTCCAGGACTAGCATGATTATTTGAACCCAAGTAAGGTGTATAGGAGATCAGATAGTTATTTAGGGCTGTGTAAGGGTGCCAGTTTGCATACTTTTGCACATGCCATTTAGTACTGCTGTTGTATTGCTGCTTGAACACTGTATGCTACTATCTGAATACAAATGAGGCACAATGAGTAATTTTCTGGTGTTGTTTTTTAAATATGGTGTGGTCAAAGTAAAAATTTTCATGTATAGTTGATGTTACTATAATATGTTAGAAGCTGAGTATTATATTTTGACTGCAGGTTATTGACGAAGAGGTCTAGTGGATGTAAGATGAAAGCATAATGTAATCAACTATATGGTGATGTGATTCTAAATGCAACATGAGATGTCGAATCTCTATTTTTTGAGATTTATGAGATATTATATTATACTGTTGTGAGCATGTATGTGATCTGGGCTATGTAATTTGTTGAAATAAGTGGGTTTAAATTTGGCGATTTTGAATTTTTATTATTTCTAGATGAGCTCGAATAAAAAAGTGAATCAGTGAAATAATTGGCTATTTAGGCTCATCTATGAATTGTGTATGTGGTGGTGATGTCATCATTGCCACATCAACTGCCATGTCATCGTCTATGTAAGCAGCCACGTCATTGTACACGTAGGCAGCCACGTCATCGTCCATGTACACCAAAACGTGGACAAACCGCAGCGCGACACGTGGACAAACCAGAGTGCGACACGTGGACTATTCAGAGCTCGACACGTGGACAAATCGCAGCGCGACACGTGGCGCTGTGTCAAAGAGCCACGTCATCATATCCATGTCAGCACGCGCCTTGCCACGTCAGCAGCCAGCATGGGCCGTGCCACGTGGCATCCCCTTCCGTGACCAATTTCATGACCATTTGGCTTGGTCATAGAAGAAATACACTTCTATGACGAAAAACGTGTTGGTCATGGAAAAGTTCCACTTCTATGACCAAAATGACCGATTGGTCATGGTAGACCAAATGTGACGGAGCTTCTGTGACCAATTCAATTTGGTCATAAGTTGGTCATAAAAAAGTGTTCCGTGACCAAATTTGCATGTACCGTGACCAAACCGTTTGGTCATTGATGTTGAGTACTGTACTAGTGGCGGCAAAAAGAAGCTTATGCTCCTCCATGAATGCAACATAGGCTAAACATTCACAATGATATCGGCCTTTGGCCCAAATGCAAGAAAGAGACATCCAAGCACAATCTAAGCATGAAAGGCACCTTTAGACCAAAAAGTGACATGGATATACTACTATACATGAGTGGAGCACATTTCATCAAATTTAGTCAAGATTAGCATTTGATTCAAAAAGGCTATCTCACAACACATATATGTCAAATATTCCAAGAGCATAGCCTCACATAGCCATTTCTCCACACACATGACCAATATCTCACAAGTAGCCAAAGAAACTCAAATGAGGCATATGGACGAAGCTCATCATCCTAAAATGCAATATGATACAAATGCAACATAGGTAGATATGTACATCAAAAGAAACACGATATATGACAGAATGCGAGACACAAATGTCAAACCTACCAAAGTCTATACATCATGATATATGATACAAATGCAATGCAAAATGCATAGGGAGACAAGGAACTTGACTTAACACCAATAAAGCTCACGAGGGAACACACCAACCAAGAATCGCTCCAAGTGAGAGAAGAGCCACCAAAGGTCCCAATTGAGTACCATAGAAAAAGTACCAATTGCAAAACCGCAAAGATCCCAATTGAATACCATAGAAGGAATACCAATTTAAGGATCACAAAGACTTCCTAAAAAGCCACAACCCTTCTTGGAATCAAATTCCCTATCAAAAGAAGCCAAGCTCCCCTCAACCAAGGGCAACTAACAAAGCAAAAGCTAGGAAAAGAAAGAGCAAGGAAAACTCTAAAACCAACCGAAAAGAGGAACAACAGCACCACCTGAAGACAAGACAAGCCCAAAACTCCAAGGAAAGCTCACAACATGCTACACAATGCATTGACAATATCAATTAACATAAATAGAGTATTGTAACATGATTCCACAAATATGAATAAGCATGGGCAAGCAAGTATGTCAACAAGGTACAACACTAAACCAAAATGATACCAAAGAACAACATTCCAAACAATATACAAGAACTAAACAAAGGCATGATACAAGATCACATGGATCATCCACCAACATATATTACAAAGATATACATGGGGGACAAACATGCTAACAAGAAAGGTACCATCGAGCTAGACAAAAATGATATGGATGAACAACATGACATATCCGAGCAATCAACCATAAAGCATGACATGATGTTCATAAATATCATCCACCATAAAATCATACAAAGATAGCAAGATAGATATTCAAGATCACAAAGCTATCATGAACAAGGTGGCTAGCCTACCATGGTTTTCACACAAGCAAGACAGGACAAGGGGAAAAGAAAACTCACTATACATGTGTACAAAGGTTTTCAAGAGCCATCCAAAACGGTGTGGAGAACCATCTTGTCTTGATCTCCTCACGGGCAGAGATCAAGCCCATCCAACTCATGTTCTCCAACCGCGTCCCCAAACCTACACACAAGGAGACGAGAAAGACCGAGCCTTGGATCCCAAAGGGTTAGCAAGCACGTACTTGGGAATCCAATATTTGGTCACACGGGTAAGTGGTGCACACAACCTATCATGTGGGTTAGCATGATGCAAATGTTGGTTGGAATGGAAAGTCTTTCGAACACCCTTGGAACCATGCCTCAAAGAAGTCACTCGCGAAGAAAGTTGTGTGCTACCACAAGCAAAAAAAGCAAAGATCCTTTAGGGTCGTAGGAGAAGAACCAACACGAGCACCACGGGAAGCATGTCGCGGACCAACACAAGAAACATTAGAAGCATGTCTACGAGCATGGCCTAACTCACTAGAAAGAGTGTCATGAAACCCGTTCACAAATCGCGGCTTCTTAGGCTCACAAGTGTTCATGCCATGAGAAGGGATATGAACAACCAAAGGCCTAGAGACACCTCCTCGCCGTATTCTCCTTGCCCGGCGGTAGCAAAAGCTCTCTTGATGCCCATCCTTCCCACAGTGAGAGCAATGGTACAAAGGCCTATCGAGAGGCACTGTCCGAGTGGATGAATCACCATTCTCTTGTAAGTGGGAAGTCCCTTGGGACTTAGAGCAAGAAGCATCAACCCCAACATCCAACTTGGTGCCCACATTAGAATCACACGTGCCATGAGAAAGGCTACGTGGCTTCTTAAAAGCTTTGGCACGCACACGTCGCTCGTGCTTGACACGGCGAAAGCAAAACTCAACGGTATGACCATCCTTCTTGCAAAAAGGTGCATTGGAACCTCGGCTTGGGAGTATGAGTTCCAAATATGTGGGAGGCACCCTTTCCATTCAAATCACCTTGGGCAACACCGGAAGAAGCAACAAGCTTAGGAGTAGCTATGGGAGAGCTATCCAAAGCACTACCACACTTACCACCATCCAAAGACTCACACTCAAGAGAAGAAGTCGACTCCGGTTTAGAAGAAGCAAATTTAGAAGCATCAACATCGGAGTGACAAGAGAAGCGTGAATCCAAACCCTTGGCACAAAGACTCTTGCACCTTGTGCGCAAAACCTCATTTTGAGACTTGAGGCACTCACAAGTACCACATATCATATTTCTCAAATTATTGATTTCTTATTCAATGCATTTAGCATATGTGGTACGCAAGAGTTCATTTTCTTTCTCAAGGTTGGCACTCATCTCATCATGCTCAACCAACTTGGCGCTCATATCATCGCGCATTTTCTTTAAAGCCAAAACTTCACTTTCCAAATCAATGCATGAAGTGCAAATGATACCACATGAACAAGTATCATCATGTACACCCATCAAAGCATCATCATCATCATCACAAGAAGTATGGCAAGCATCCTCTACAAGAAACAAAGAGCACTTGCTACAAGGCATGGATTTTATATCACAAATTTCAGCCCTAGCATGCTCAAGATCATCTACACATGTGGTGTGAGACAATTTTAATTCATTAATTTCAGCATGCAAAGACTCACAAGAAACACATGGTAAAGAAGCACTTGTCTCTAACAAAGCAATCTTACTCCTAGCCATATCAAGCTCATCATTCAAAACAACACAAGAGTTGCAAGGCATAGAAGCATTGGATTTCAACAAGTCAATTTCAGATTGCAAGTTAGCAAGAGATGATCTCAATTCATCATTCTCAAAATCAAGATTGTCGCATGCTCTTCTAAAAGCTTCAACATGCATTTTGCGCCAATTAACTTCATCTTTTAATTTCTCATTTTCAGCACACAAGGCATCGCAAGATTTGCAAGGCAAAGAAGCTTTGAAATTTAACATCTTAATTTCAGATTTCAAGCATGCAATGGAAGCAATCAAAGCATCATTCTTAGCATGCATGGTGTTACAAGAAGTGCAAGAATTCAAAGTACAAGACTTCCAATGAGCCATACCACATTTCAACCTAGTAAGAGAGCATTTCATCTTCTCATTCTTCCTACGCAAGGCATCACACAAATCTATGTTTCTCCTATGCAAGTATCCACAATCACGCTCACAATCATCCAACCTATTGCGTAGAATCAAGATAGCTTTGGCAAGTGTACCTTGGTTCATGCCTCCTAGCTTGTGGTAGAGCTCGCCTTTCTTGATGTCACCATCTCGATAGTCCTCGATGAGAGATATCATCTCCTCCACTCCGGCTTCCGCCTCAACCGCCATACTCCTCCTGCTCAAGGAACCACAAGGAGAAGAACTTGGTGCCATAATCAAAGTACCAGTTAGGATTAGCCGAAAGCAAACTCGAGGAACAAGCAATGATGCAAAGAGAGCACTCAAAATGTCTCAAATCTCTAACAAGTACTCACGAGTTCAAAAGCAAAGGATGTTATCTTTTTCCCAAAATTTTACCACTGAACAAGAAGCACCAATAATAGAGGCACAAAAAATTTCAGCTCAAAATAAGGTGAAAGGAAGCCTAGAGAAAATCCAGAAGAGACAAGTCAAAGCTGCAAGAGACTTAAAAGAGGATTTTACAATTATCTTCTTGAATTTTTCTGAATTTTTGAAGACCCCAAAATGATCTTTAGATATTTTGGATCACCTACAAATGGAGTCACGAAACCTCTATAAAAATTTGAGCCAAAACGGAGCACCGAGCGAAAAGTTATGCCCGTTTTACTGAAGGTATCTCAAGTTATGGTTTTCCAAGGGCACAACTCCAAATCGTCGGACTCAAAACGCGCAAACCAAGGTCGCAAGCAAAACCACATCTTTCTCTAGTCACCCTATGGATTCAAGACTTGTTAGAGCCACAAGAATCCACAACCGGCTCTGATACCAATTGAAGGACCGATTCGAGCGACCGGAGAGGGGGGAGAGTGAATGGGAGCCGATAAAAATTCTTCCCTTTGGTTGAATTCGGCCTATACCCCAAACGCGACTCCACGAACCCACACGCACAAACAAGACCCCAAACAAGGCTCAAACAACCTCAAAGGAACCACCAAGAAGCCTAGGGATAAGAAGCGGAAGCAAACAAAAAAGAACCGAAGCACAAGGTCTAAACTGCAAAAGCCTGGGCGGACTGTCCGTGTGGGACCGGCGGACCGTCCGCGAAGGGGTCACGGACCGTCCGGCCACCACACGCGGACTATCCGAGAAAGCACTCCGAACCAACAGAGCCGTACCCCGAAAAATCGGACTGTCCGTGATTGAGCCGCGGACTGTCCGCACGGAAAATCTTCTCGCGGACTGTCCGAGGGTCTCTCGCGGACCGTCCGCAAACCACATGCAAAACGGAAATCAAAATCCAATCGATCGAATGACGAACTCATGAAGAACTCGATGAAATCGCGAAGAACAACCCAGGCCAGGGACAGTCCGCCACGAGCTAGCGGACCGTCCGCCCCTCACCCAGAAACAAAAGCGCGGGCTCCGCGAAAACAACTCCAACTTCCAATCGATGGATCTCCTAAACCGTTGGACGGATTAACCCCAAAATTTGGGTAGATAAGAAGCGTCACTACGTGAAGCTATGCCCAAAATTTTGGAACCCTAAACCAATCCAATCAACCGGAATAGCAAATCTCATGCACTCAAAGCACAAACCCGAGTTCATCCAATCCTCACCAAATCGAGCCCGATTCCCGGCGTTTGAGGGGTCAAGATCATCACCAAAGGTGCGCAAGGCATCCATCCATGATCCCCTCAAAGAAATTCGGAGCCAAATGACCTAGAAATGATGAATCGAGCCAAGCACGAAAATAGCACAAAAAGAGCTCCGAAAAAGCAATAAAAGAGACTCGGAAAAAGAAAGATTGGCACAAGATTTAGAGGATGAATTCACTATGAATATCTTGTCCAATCGATTACAAGCCACTCCTAGAATCCAAAACTAAGATGGCGAAAAGCTCCAATCAAAGAGCCACTCTCTCCTCTCTCCCTCTCTCCCAAAGCACTCCAAAATGAAAGAGTACCACAGCCTACTAGCCCAAGAGGTGGCTGAAAATTCAGCCCCCTCCTCTTATATATAGGCCCTCCAGAAAAGACCGAAGTGCCCCTACACTAGGAGTACAACACAAGCCCTCACAGGGGCATTTTGGTCAACACATGAAGTTCACCATCGAACGGCCGCGCATCCATCAGGCCTTCACGTCCTCCCGACGCAAGCACCTAGATCATGTCGCGTGTCGCCCGCCTCGAAGCTTCCCGACGCACCCGGATACCGTCTCCGTCACGCCAGGCCCTCGGGCTCGGTTTTGAGGCCCAAACCGAGAAACCCTCCTTCGATGGTTTTGTGGCGAAACCACCAAACCCCGCGTACACGGCCCGGCCTCACCACGCCAAGCGTCGAGCCCGCCAAGCCTTTCACCTCCGGCTCCCAGACGGTCTACTCACTCTTGCCTCGTTCCTTGACTTGGCCACCACCGATGCACCGGCTCCATGTCCAGGACTTCGTCTTGCTCTTCTTGCACCATGCGGTTCGCGCTTGATCCCGTCGGCCACCAGGTCCCTCGAACCAAGCCTACTTGTCTCTCCACTCCTCGGAGGCCCCACAAGGCTAAGACCTTTCGCGCCTGTTCTTCACCTGCACCAATGCAAACCAAGCCGCAACCAACACCTGCAATACTAGGCCAAGAGTCAGTCCACACAACGTTGTCAACCACTCCTCACGAGTGCATTGACAACACACCACATAAACAATAACGTAAATACACAAAATAAAACACACACAACACAACTCAACACTACACACACAAAGCTTCAAACCATCCAGTCAATCACTCATCACACACAGACCAAGGTGCTGTAACACCCGAAAATTCCATCACAATAAAATATTGTTAGCAACATGGCTTAGTTTTATTTTCTAAGGATTTAATAAATTTGAATAAATAAATTTGCCTTTAATTAAATTAAACATCATTTAATAATTAGAAACAATCAAGTGTTTGTGCATCATGTCGAAATGCATGAGTTTTGGTTGTGGTGTGATTTTAAAAAGTCTTAAAAAAACACTTGTGAAAAGTCTTAAAAATATTTGTGAAAAGTCCTTAAATTAATTGTGAAAATTGGAATAAAAGGTTTGAATTAAAAAAAATGAAAATGATGAAAGTTTGAATTTAAAAATGCTTGAAAACTTGTTTAAAAGGTTTTCTAAAAAGTCTTAAAATAGTTGGTGAATTTGTGTTAAAATTTGATTTGAAAAAGATTTGAATTTGAATTTGGATTTGAAAAGAAAAGGAAAAGAAAAAAAAGAAAAAAAAACAAAACCCAACCTAACCCGCGGCCCAACTCCGCTTTAGGCCCAGCCAGCCCACCCCGCCGCCTCTCTCTCTCCTCCCTCCCTCTTCTCTTTATCCCTCTCGCCGACAGGTGGGGCCCACCTGTCGGGTTCCCCTTCAACCTCCGGCCCGCGCCCCCCTTCTTGCCCGAGCCGGCCGCCGGCCGCCGCCCGCACCCCCGCGCCGCCTCCCCCGGCCTCCCGCGCCTCCTCCCCCTCCTCCAATAGCGCGCCGGCGCATTCACTCACCCACCCCGCCACCTTCCCTCTCCCGAAACGCCTCCACCCGGCCTCCCCACCGAGCTCCACTGGCCATTAATGGCGCCGGCCACCGACCTCGCCCCACCGCCTCGGCCGCCCCCTTCCCCTTCCCCTCTCGGCCCTATAAAAGGCGAGCCCGAGCTCCCCAACCCCTCGCACCTCTCCTCCGCTCCAACCCACCCGCGCAACATCGCCGCCACGAAGAGGCCGCCGGAGCTCCGCCCCTCGCCGTCGATCTCCTCCGCCGGCGCCCCTAGCTCCCTTCCAAGGCCTCCGGTGAGTTCCCCGCCTCCTCCTCTTTCTTCTGGTGTTTTTCCCGCACGTTTTGGTGCCCGGGAGGCCCCTGTTGGCCTCCTCCGGCGAGCCCCGCCGCCCGCCGCCGCCGCGCCGCCGCCGCCGCCGGGCCGCCGCCGCCGCCCGACGCCCGCATGCCACGGCCAGCCCATCCGATCTAAATCTACGGCCCCGCATTAAAAGGGCCATATACCCCTTGGGTCCGGTCCACCGTGGACCATGGACCAGGTCCACCGCGTTGGTCCACGCGCTTGCATCACGCCGACGTCATGCCTGCGTCAGCACGGCCAATAGCAAGCCGCCACGTGTCGCTCCCATGGCTCACCCGCCGGCTGCCCAGGCATCTTTGCAAAAGGGACCCTGCGGTTTTTCATATTACAAAAATATCCTTCCACCTATATAAAAGCCTTACAACTAGGTCCTGATTTTTACATCTAGGCCCCTGATCTCCATAGTTTTCATGTTTGATAGCCTATCCTTAACCTTTTACATATTAGACCTCCTAGTTTCACACATATTTATGTTTAGGTCCCTGAAATCTTGCAGAAAACCCCCTAAACTTCCAGTTCTTTTACAATTTAGTCCCTGAATCTTGTTTCAGCCATAACTTTCTCATCCTAGCTCCGTTTTACGCGTTCTTGATGTCCACGCGATCGTCTCTCCGAGCCCGTCATTTCTAAAAGCTTGTTTTAGCCTTTTGGTAATGTTTGATGTATTGTTTTATTTATTGAATGTTTTCTTGCATGATCGTAGCCGACGCGCCGTTCAAGGAAGTTCAAGAGCAGAGCTTTTCAGTAAAGGAAAGTAGCTTATCGTTGGAGAAAGGCAAGTGACCCTAACCACCCTTCTACCTATGCTTTAATCAAGATCACTATAAGTTAATCGGAACATGGAGAACCACCCAGGAAAACAGGTGCAACCACAGTCCATATGGCTCTGGCTTAGCCAATTAATTAGGTGTGCGATTGATCCGATGGCCCTTTTCCGAAAGGAGCAGAGGGGGATCCGGTTGCGGGGGGTATAGCCCGGTCCTTTTGGGGTAGCAGCCTTTGCTAAGGTGCCGACCACTAGGGAGGGTTATGGTCCGCCCCGATCCGTAACTATGCGGGTCGTTAGTCTTTTGCATATCTTTGTAAAGGCTTCGTAGCGTCCCTATGCAATCACACCTCGGAAGTGTGGTATTGTGCTCGATCAGCACATGCGTGGTTGGGTTCAAAGTTCTTTGGAACTTTTACGCGAACCGTGGGAAAAGTGTGCAACCTCTCGCAGTGTAAAACCGATCGATCGCCCGTGCTCACGGTCAAGAGCGGCCTGGACCCTCACATGATTAATTGAACTTAAAGATGGATTAATATTGCTTTCCGGTTATTTCGTGGCCTTGCCGAGTACCAACCATAAGTGTACTCATCCTTGCTTACGCCGTTCGAGAAGAATCCCGGAGTGGAGTACTTCACCGACTACGAGGAGTTCTGAGGATGCGATCAACCAGTCAGAAGCCTGTGGAAGATGAAGATGGAGTCGCGTCTTCATAGTTATCGATGTTCGTGTAAAGACCTTTGTGTCTACCTTCGTGAGTGTAATAAAAGTTAATAAATCTTTTCTGTACGTTTTTTGAGCAGTGTCTTGTGATATTACACTCATGAGTCTATCATATGTGTGAAATTGTGATCCTGGCACACATATGAGATGCATTCGGTTTTCTACGGAAAATCGGGTGTGACAGGTGCTTCTCAACTTGGTTCCTCAGTGGTGCCCGTGGCTGAGCATGTCCCTACTACTTCGACTACGGTGATGGACGGCCCCTCTCCCACACCTATGATGACAAACCAAGATCGAGGAGAAGTTACTGTTGAGGGGGAGGTAGCATCAAGGCGAGAACCTCCCCGGTGAGTACAAGTGGATCACCCAGCTTCAAGGATCATCGGCGACATGAATGGACGTACTACACGGTCGAGGGTTCGGAACATTTCTCATTTCGCTCATGCTGCTTTTGTTTCCACTTTTGAGCCCAGATACATTGGACACGCACTATCTGATAATAATTGGGTTAATTCGATGCATGAAGAGTTGGAGAACTTTGAGAGAAATCAGGTTTGGGAATTGGTTGACCCTCCCCAGGGTGTAAGCCGATTGGGACAAAATGGGTGTGGAAGAACAAAGAGGGAGAGAAAGGTGAAGTGGTAAGAAACAAGTCAAGGCTTGTTGCTCAAGAGTTCAGTCAGAAAGAGGGGATCGACTACGAGGAGACCTTTGCTCCCGTAGCTCGTTTGGAGGCGATCAGGATCCTTCTATCTTTCTCTGTGGCTAAAGGGTTCAAGTTACACCAGATGGATGTGAACAGTGCCTTTTTGAATGGTGTGTTGGAGGAAGAAGTGTATGTGAGGCAGCCACCGGGGTTTGAGAGTGAGAAGTACCCCCACTGGGTGTATGTGACGCCCCAGTTTTTTAATTAACCTTAATAGCCGGTCAAATAGTCAACCGTGGTCAAACCTAGGTCAACCTGGGCCCTCACCTCGGAAAACTCACTAACCCACTCTAGTGACCCTAATTGAATAGTAAACACACTTGTGGGGCCAACCCATGGTCAAAAGTTGGGTCAAACCCCTTGCCACCCTAGTGTCCACAGGTGTCTGCCGGAACTTTTGCCGCGTTCTCCAAAATTCACCTAAACACTTAAAATTCTACCTTTATGTTAGTTGTAGATCTTGATGAGGGACACAACTTTCATGTAGATTGGCATTTCAAATTTTGAGGGGAAAAACTTGAAAAATCAAGTGCAAGGCAGAAATCACTGTTTGCCAAACCCTGCTGACATTCAAAGTTGGCATTCAAATAACTTTTGATCGGGGCAGAAAAACCCTATATGGCTTTTGAAGAAATTGTTGCTGGTAGCTAGATCTACAACTTTGGTATTCATCACTTGGTCCAGTTCTATTCAAAATTTTGGAGAAAAATCGTTTGGAACAGGGCACCAGCAACAGGTTTGAGCCAGAGCGCCGCCACGCGCGACGTCGTGCGCGCCGCCGCGCGGCGCGCGTTGCCGCCCGCCGCCGGCCGTGCCACGGCGTCCACGCCCGCGCCGCCCGAGGCCACGCCGACCGAGGCACGCTCCACCCCGTGATCCCCGCGCCCCAACGCGCCCCGTCCCGAGGCACCCCGGCCCGGCCGCCGCCGTACGCGCATGCACGCGCGCGGACCGCCGGTCCGTCGGCCGTGTCGCCACCGTACGCGCGCGCGCGCCCGAGCGCCGTAGCACGGAGATGCTCTCCCGCCGTCACTCCTCGTCACCCGCGGACGCGCCGGGCCGCTTATAAAAGCGCCCCGCGCCCTCCCGGCGCCAGCCCCGAGCCACCGCCGCCATTGCCGCCGCCGCCCGGTGCTGGAGCTCGCCGCCGGTGCTCACCGCCGACCAGCCGCTCTAGTAACTTCCCTAGGTCCCAGTGAAGCCCACACAGTCGCTTGTTTGCCCGCCTTTCGCCTCCACGCCGCTGTTCACCGAGCCGCCGCGGTCGCCGCCACTGGCCGCCGCCAAACCTCACCACCGGCCAACTCCTCGCCTCCACTCCCGAGCCCTACCGCTTCTAGGTGAGCCACATGGCCCCCTGAGCCGCTTGCACCGGCCGGGCAGAGCCGCCGCCCGCCGGCGATCGGCCTTGCCCGCGCCGCCCGGCCGGCTAGGGACCCGATTGCATCAATTGCATTAATTCTAGGGTGCATCGCGTAAAATGCAGGGCTTAGTTGTAAAGATCTTTATCTAGCTTTTCTTGCAGATTAGTCCAGTGCCTTGTAAAATGCCTAGAAATTCGTAGAAAAAACAGAAAAATCCCAAACCAATTTTGTACGGTTCAGGAAAGGAAATCCCACCACTTTTGTTGTTTACTCATGGCTGGATTCAAAACTGTTTTAGCACGAAAAATACAAATGTGTTAAACCTAGATCTGTCATAACTTGAAATCCATAACTCCTCTGTAGCCCAATTTTGGATATGTTGTGTGTTAGGAGATGACTAGATGCTGTGCCAAAAATTGCACAAAGTTATGCCGTAGATCTTGCTAAATAAATTCTTTTCCATTCTTGCAGAAACTGTCTAAGTGATTTTTTCTATTAAATATAATTATGTTCTTGAGCTCAACTTGTGCACACTGTCTTGTAATGCCAAAATGCACATCTTGTGAATTAATCATGATTTTTGGATTAACAGAAATAATTATTCTTGATTTATGCATGTTTTCCTTTGTAAATTAATAAACCAGGTTCAGTAAAGTTCCTAGGTGTATGTACAGGTTCTTTAGACTTGTTTAGGACCAGAGAGCAGGCAGGAGAAAGATTAGATCATTTTGATGCTTATTTATTTTTATATGCATTTATTTTGAATCACTAGCTAGCCTTTGTTATTTTCAATAGTATTTAATTTTCTAGCATCCAACACTTACATGTGGGTCCAATGGACCCGGATAGGTGCTAATATGCATTTGAAACACTTATTTAATTTTCGGTAATTTAATTGCTTAATAAAAAGCTTAAAAGCCCTTTTAATATTAAAGGGAAATTAAATAAAGAAAAACCCCTAAGTAATCCTTTTCCTTTTTGGAAAGTATTATTTAATATCACTAAAAAGCTAATTAAATATCATCACTGTTAAGAAATTAATTCATAAATAAAAATATTAATTACACCTTTGTTGGTGAAGATGAAAAGGAATTAAAGCTTTCACATGAAATGACAAGTATAATAAAAACCTTTATTCAAATGTTCAATAAAAGAATAACCCATGTACAGCTAATAACCTTCCTAAAAGAGAAACACTTGCTAGATACTTGTTAAGGTGAACATGACCAACCAAGAGTTGGATAAGACAACAGACCATCACATCACCTAAATCTTGCATTGCATTCCGTGTAGATCTTCCGGACGGAGATTACTCCCTTGTCCCGGAAACCGAGGAAGGAGGAGCGGAAGCATCACTGCAGTACGTGGAAGTACTCGACACCGAGGGTGCCCAAGCTAACTTAGCTGACGAAGGCAAGCTCCGGTGCATCTAACCTAGTTTTAAAGTTCTTTATTCAATTATCTATGAATGATTGTGCATTTACGTTCAGGAGTTGAATGAAACCCTAGATGCATGATCCCTAGGTACCTTTTGTCCCTACTAGTATGATAGGTCGATAGCTGCTAAGCTATAGGACCGTTACAAGTCGGGTGATGACCTCACTTGCGAGAATAGGTTCCTAGATAGGAATCACAATTTATCCTTAAATGGATTGCTCATGTGGTAAGAGCATGGGATCTGGGCTCCGTTCCAGTGGTTATGTGGGTTAAGTCTTTGAACGTACCAAGCACATGTCGGGTATGGGACCGGTAAGCCTAGTACCTTAATGAGGCGGCAAGGGATCCTACCATTACTACTCTTGGGATTCGCTCTCACGGCTCGCCACCGGTGGTGTATGGTGACTCCGGGTATCTCGCGGGGTATGCCTGATAGCCTGCACCAAAGACTGTAAGATTCGATCCCGACCCGAGGATTTATGGGGACGGCCTGGGAAAGTTGTCCTTGCGGGGGCAGCCTACCGTGTGTTTGGGTCTACCTTGCAAGGTAATCAATCGATTGTCGGCCTCTCACCGTTATCCGAGACTACTTACTCCACTAGTCATGAGATCCCTAATGATGAAAGTTGATGAAGATGATGCTTGATTAATCGAATTGTACAACTCTGTTTGTACTAGTTGGCTAATGTAGTAAAGATTAAACCTACTAGAACTTGTGCTAAAATCTTGAAAATAAGGACATACTCTTTGTTACTTTTTAGCAAAGGCAACCTAGTAGCCAAAAAGCCTTTCATGGTCTAGAATTGGTGAAGTAGATATCACCGACGGGTAAGACTTGCTGAGTATTAGTATACTCAGCCTTGTTGTAATATGTTGATCCAGGTAATGCCTTCAGTGATGTGTGGCCCGGAGAGATCCCGCCCGGCTGGGAGCTGGAGTGGGTGGAGGACGACTACTGAAAGCATCATGGATGGCCTCCCGTGGTGTCTTCGCTTCCGTTAGTTTAATTCCGCTGCTTTTCGAAAACTCTGAACTATTTCATCATCGCAAAAACTATGGTTTGTAATAATTAAACCCTTTGGGGTACGAATTTGGATATTAATGCTGTTGTATCTCTAGACTCGCCTTCGAGTGAGTTTTAATGCATATATTCGATCCTTGTGGTTTTCAAGTGATTTACCGGGCGTTAACCCGGCAACTAACGACAGGATGATACTTTATTATTGCTTAATGACCAAAGTGGATCGGTCTTAGGCGATAGTACGGTATTTTCCTGGGCGGGTTGTCACAGTTGGTATCAGAGCTTATATGCACCAGAGATTAACTAATAAACTTAATCAAATGGTTTTTGAATAAAATATGCCAAGATTGTCTGATTTTCCAAAATACGTTGGTCCGCTAAGGATAAACTAGACCGAGAGGCCCTAGAGGGAATTTTGGGTTCTTTCAGGTGGCTTAAATAACCTATGGTTTATTTTGCTAACTTCCAGCACATTACTTTATGTCAGACTTGCTTTCATGCACAACCAAACTAGGAGCCACGTGTTCTATATGTGTGTTGTTCCGCATCACGAGAATTGCGATGGTTGATGGAGTGATCCATTCCACGGATCCCATCTTCGCGTCTGTTTGTGAGTTGTGTGTCGCCACGTGTTTATACGTGTGCATTCCACATGTCGCTCATGCGAGGCAAGGATACACTCCATTCAAACGGAGGGTGTCCGAGGTTGGACGCTGTCCATGCAGCAGCTTAACGCATGGATACCGTTTCTATAATGAACGGTAATGTATGTGGACGCTTTCGTGACGTGCTGGCACGAAAGGTTCGTTTTCTGCAGGTACATAACAGCGCTTCATTAGTCGTTAAGCGAGTACCGTATAGCTCTCGACTAGATATTATAGGGAGAGACGAATAAAAGCCTTGCCACCGGCACTAACTTCGATTTTTGGCTTGATTGCCATGTGAGGTCGGATAGGACGTCTTGCATGCATGTTAAAAATCGAAACAACTAAAATGGACCCAAAAATCGAAATTCCATATGTTCTCTAAGGAAGTTTATGCTAGTGTGTGCTTTTTATAAATTAGAAGTACCTTTCATACCTAGACGTCATGCTGCCGAAGTTTTTGAAAAATTTGTTTACCTTGTGCTAGGTTTAATTAAACCAAATTGTTAAAAACAATTGCCCCTTAACTAGTTATCTTGTTTTAGCAAGTCTCAATCCTAGTTTCGTTGGTTTGGTTCACACTTTCCTAGGCACATCTAGGTTCTGTATTGTCCACCTTGTTTTTCTTGTTCGATGCTCAACCCTAAAAATTAAATGGCTGTAAAGAATTTATTTTTGAACCGGGAAAACTTGGGAAGGTTTTGAGGCTTCTGGATTTTTGGTTATGAATTTTTGTTCACAGCTGCCAGAAATTCACCATTTGACATGCCGTTCTCTTTGAGATCTGACATGAGTTACATTTGTGTACAGATGGATTTCCCCGTGTTCCACCAGTTCGACGCTGACGGTACGATCCGTACCAACGGGTTGCACTGGGAGGGTTTTCCGCGCCTGGCGTGGGAAGCACTCAGTGCCGCAGGCTACCTCACCCCACCGACTTACGAGGTGAAGGAGTTTGAGCGCTTTGGCGTTCCCCGCTGCAGAGTGATCGTTACTGTTCTGCCACACCCAGACCACGCCGACTGGTTTGACTTGAGCTTTATATACTGGGGATTTATCACTCACGAGTCCGTGGAGTCAGCCGCCCTCAGAGTGTTGACAGACTTCTGTGACCACAACCCCACTGTGGTAGCTCTTTCTCCGTTTGGACTGTTTCCTGCTGTGAGTCCTCACGACCCAGCATGGTTGGACCGTATGGATCACCTACGGGAGCTACTGACCCTAGCAGAGCCGTTGGATGTTATTCAGACGCTTGCCCGTTGTCTGAACGTGGTCATCACACTTCAGGGGCTGCGTTATAACGCCGCAGCGATTATTGGGCAGCGCTTGGAGGCATCTAGGCGCGATTGGGAGCAGCTTTCAGTAGCACACCAGCAGCTGAACTTCACCCTTACTCAGGTGCAGCAGGAGAATGACAGGCTGCGTGCTAGGAGGTTTCAGTTAGAGCTTGAGAGGGGTGATCGCCTACAGAGGATCATAGATCTGGAGGAGGAGAACCATGCACTAGAAGAGGATGCCGATGCTCACGAGATAGAGAGGCTGACACTACTGCAGAACATTGCTGATATGCAGCAGCAGGTACAGGAGGCCGAGGTACAGGTGGCAGCCTTGCAGGCTATAGTGGCCTTACAGCCACTACCCCCGACGAGCACACCCGGAGGAGCAAAGAGCTTTGTCCGGTCTGGATCAGACGAGCCAGGCAGGACCACCGCTACCGACTCCCCCAGCTTCGCCTACGTACAGTGGTTCTTCAGTGGGAAACTAGGTTGCCGACAGCAGGGATTAGGAGGATGTCGATCCTATCGAGTTATTTGGAGGTGTTTAGAGTAGTGGCTTGACAGCACGTCTTCGTGCCAAGTAACTACTTGTATCGTGTCATGTCATGTTGTTTCAAATTCGAGTTGTAATGTCCTTGAACCTTGTTTCCATCGGGTTGTAATAAAGAATGCTTAAGCATGTATGCTTTAAGTAAATTCGTTTGTCATTCAAATTTGAAACCTTCTTGCGTCTGAATGCCAGATCCTTGGATAAACCGTTGCAAATGACCACGCTTGTCAATTTTGCATTCTCACCTAAAAACGTTGGTAAACCAAAGCATTTTTAGGGACATCACTCCTTGCCAGCAAATAAGTGCTTGTTCATATACCACTTTCGTTGGTATCCGAAATGACAATGATCATTCGAGGGTATTTATGAGCCGTGCAATTGAGTAATCGCAGTCCTAACCGGGTTGAGGAGAACGATTCTATGAATCTTGATGGCTATAGAATATTGTTGATTGTTGCTGTCCTCATTGTTTAAGTGCTAATGAGATGTGATTATGCATGATCGTGCTTGTCATCATTTGGAGTAAGCTTTTGGTTATCTCACTAATAAAGCTCACTTTTCAGATGGTGGGAACCACGCGCAGCTCTCCCAACGGTTTCGGAGCAAGTGGTAGTGGTGACTTGCCACCACCTCCACCCATGACACCGACGGAGGCCTTCATGGCCACCCAAACCGAGGTGCTGCGCCAGATCCTGCAGACGCAGCAGCAGATCGCCCAGCAGATGAACCGAGGGCCGCCACACGGGGCCAACCACGAGGGGCCTAACCAGGTCATCACGTATGCCCAGTTCGTCGCTATGAAGCCGCCAACCTTCGCTAAAGCAGAAGACCCTCTGGAAGCTGAGGCTTGGGTCAAGGACATAGAGGCAAAATTCTCTGCCTTTGTGCTGCCTTGCTCTGAGGAGAACAAAGCGAACTTCGCAGTGCTGCAACTGCGAGGGGAAGCTTTGATGTGGTGGGACCACTTCAAGTCAATGCAGCGAGGGCACGCTGTGACTTGGGATGAGTTCAAGCAAGGCTTTCAAGAGCCACAACATTCCCAAGGGACCAATGGATAAGAAGATGAGGGAGCCGTTGCCCCTCCGTCAGGGATCTGACTCAGTGTACCGCTATGCTCAGAAGTTTAATAGCTTGTGCCAGTATGGTGGGCATCACGTTGATACTGATGCCAAGAAGATGGAGAGGTTTCATGACGGGCTTGATGGCAAGCTGTATGAGCGTCTAAACCTGCTCGAGCCCGCAAACTTCCATGAGCTAGTAAACAAGGCTATCTCGCAAGAGGATGCTATGAAGAAAGCCCACGAGGACAACAAGAGGATGTCTGGTTTCACCCCAGGCAGCGGAACGAGTAAGAAGTTTCGCTTTGTGAAGAAGGAAGCTCCAGGCCCATCCCAGTAATCTTCAACTGGACGCTGGACGATGAAGCCACCCCAGGGCAAACCCGCAGGGAACTTCCAGTTCCGCCGTGCCCAGCAGCAGGCTCCAAAGCCTAATGCACCCCCTCGCGATGTTGGAGATCGTCGTTGCTACAACTGTGGCTAGCCAGGGCACTACATTAATGAGTGTCCCAAGCCCAGGTAGATCAAGCCCAACCTGCAGAATCAGGGTACGGGAAGAAAGCCTACCACTCCGACCAAGAAGCCTATGGTCCAAGTGCGCCAAGGCAAGCTGAACTTCACTACAATGAGTGACATCCCAGCAGGAGCTTCAGTACTCACGGGTACATTCTCTATCAATGACACTCCTGTTAAGGTCTTATTTGATTCGGGAGCCACCCATAGTTTCATAAATGAGAGCCTACTAGACAAATTGGGTCTAAGAGGAGTACAAACCAAATCTGCTTATAAAATTACCACACTAGGTGGAAACATCACGTCTCAATTAGTGACTTTTGAAGTTCCTCTAAGACTAGGGAGTAGGATTATTCGATCTAATCTTATAACCATCAAATTGGGAAGCATGGATGTTATCTTGGGTATGGAATGGATGAATCAACATAAGGTGATTCTAGACGTAGCGGATAGGGTCGTAGAGATCAATTCTCCTATGGTCGGGCACACTACCTTATACCTACCTTTCAGGGACGGTACCGACTCTTGTGCCTATGTGACCATTATCTCCTATCTTGATGAAATTCCAGTAGTGTGCGAGTACCCGGACGTCTTTCCTGATGAGTTGCCTGGTATGCCAACAGACAGAGATGTCGAGTTTGTGATCGAACTCCAGCCTGGTACCGCACCCATTTCCAAGAGACCCTATCGCATGCCACCCAAAGAGTTAGCTGAACTAAAGACCCAACTCCAAGAATTGTTAGATAAGGGTTACATTCGCCCGAGCTCTTCTCCTTGGGGTTGCCCTGCCCTCTTTGTTAAGAAGAAAGATGGTAGCTTGAGAATGTGCGTAGATTACCGACCACTCAATGCAGTCACCATCAAAAACAAATACCCGCTTCCTCAAATCGATGTTCTTTTTGATCAATTGGCTGGTGCCAAAGTCTTCTCTAAGATCGACCATCGTTCTGGCTACCACCAAATCAAGATTCGACCTTGCGACATTCCTAAAACCGCTTTTTCCTCTCGTTATGGTCTTTACGAGTTCTTGGTTATGTCTTTCGGACTCACTAATGCTCCCGCCTACTTCATGTATCTCATGAACTCCGTGTTCATGACGGAGCTCGATAAATTTGTCGTGGTCTTTATCGATGATATTCTCATATATTCTAAGAGCGAGAACGATCACGCCAAACAACTCTGAGTTGTCCTTCAGCGTTTGCGAGATCACAAGTTTTATGCTAAGTTCTCCAAATGCGAATTCTGGTTGAAAAGTCTGAAATTCTTAGGGCACACCATTTCCCAAGATGGTATCTCCGTAGATCCTAGCAAAGTTCAAGAGGTGATGGATTGGAAACCACCCAAGTTCGTGCATCAAATCCGCAGTTTCCTAGGATTGGCGGGATACTACCGTCGATTCATTCCTGACTTTTCTAGAATCGCAAAACCCATGACCGAATTACTCAAGAAAGGAGTGAAATTCGTGTGGAGCAAAGCATGTGAGAAAGCTTTCCACACCCTCAGGCAACATCTAACTTCAGCCCCAGTGCTAGCTCAACCCGATAATTCCAAACCGTTTGAAGTCTTCTGTGACGCATCAAGCACGGGTCTCGGCTGTGTTCTTATGCAAGAAGGCCGAGTCATTGCCTATGCTTCACGGGCACTTCGACCCCATGAGCTCAATTATCCTACCCATGATCTTGAGTTAGCTGCGGTTGTCCATGCCCTCAAGATATGGAGGCATTATCTAATGGGTAATCATTGCAATATCTCCACTGATCACAAGAGCCTCAAATACATCTTCACCCAGTCAGAATTGAATATGAGACAGAGAAGATGGCTTGAGTTGGTTAAAGATTATGATCTAGAAGTGCACTATCATCCCGGCAAAGCAAATGTTGTTGCGGATGCTCTTAGCCGCAAAGATCATTGCAACCACCTAGAGTTGGAGCCAGTCAGTGAACCATTGTGTGAGGAAATGAGGAGGCTCAACTTAGAAGTGGTACCGCAGGGAATCCTTTATGCCTTGACGGCAGAGTCAAATTTTTATAACAGAATTGTCACTGCCCAGCGCGATGATGCAGATATTCAAACCATCCGGCAGAAACTAGCAGAAGGAGACCCCAAGTATACTTGTTTCCAGAAGGATTACCAGGATGTGGTCTGGTTTGGGAAACGTCTAGTGGTCCCCGTTGACCCAGAAATTAAGAAAGTCATTCTAGATGAAGCTCACAGGTCCAAATTCTCTATTCATCCTGGTAGTACCAAGATGTACCAAGATCTGAAGCAGAACTTTTGGTGGTCCAATATGAAGGTGGAGGTAGCCAAGTATGTAGCCGAATGTGATACTTGCCACCGCATGAAAGCAAGTCATTTGAAATCGACAGGAGTACTCCAACCCCTGTCGATACCTATGTGGAAGTGGGACGATATTAGTATGGATTTCATTGTGGGTTTACCCCTAACAGCTAGAAAGAAGGACTCTATTTGGGTAATTGTGGATAGACTCACCAAGACCGCTCACTTCATTGTCGTGCACACCACTTACTCCGTACAACAATATGCAGAGTTGTACGTGGACCACATAGTTCGTCTGCATGGAATCCCAAAGACTATAATCTCTGATAGAGGGACTCAGTTCGTAGCTCGTTTTTGGGAACAGTTGCATGAGTGTTTGGGAATTCAACTGATCCGCAGTTCCAGTTATCATCCGCAGACCTATGGTCAGACGGAGAGGATAAATCAGATTTTGGAGGACATGTTGAGAGCAAGCATCTTGCACTTTGACAAGAGTTGGGACAAGTGTTTGTCCTTGGCAGAGTTCTCTTACAATAACAGCTATCAAGCCAGCTTGAAAATGGCACCGTTCGATGCTCTATACGGACGTAGATGCCGCACTCCGCTGAATTGGTCAGAGGCCGGAGAGAGAACACTCTTTGGACCGGAATTAGTTAAAGAGGCCGAAGAAAGGGTGCAAGTGATAAGAGAGAATTTGAAGATGGCACAGATGAGGCAAAAGAGTTACCATGACAAGGGAACCGCACCTCGACACTTTGAAGTGGGAGATTATGTGTATTTGAAAGTATCCCCCACCAAAGGTGTGCAAAGGTTCGGAGTCAAGGGAAAGTTAGCCCCGCGCTACATTGGACCATATGAAGTTATAGAAGTGTGTGGACCCGTGGCTTACCGTATCCAATTACCAGAACGGTTTTCCGCAGTTCACAATGTGTTCCATGTAACTCAGTTGAAGAAGGGAATGCCTGTTCCGGAGAATGAAATCATCACGGAAGCTAATGCTTGGATCGAGCCGGATTTCTCACTCGTCGAGCATCCATTGAAAGTACTAGACCAAAAAGAGCGAAAGACCCGAAGACAGACCGTGCGAATGTACAAGATCCAATGAAGCCATCACACGGAGGAAGAAGCAACGTGGGAGACGGAGGACTATCTTAATCCTAAGTATCCGGGCTTCCTACAGTCTCGAAACCGTGAGTCCTTCTCCCCATCTCTTCGTTATCAAATCGAATCTCGGGACGAGATTCCGTTTAAGGGGGGTAGGCTGTGACGCCCCAGGTTTTTAATTAACCTTAATAGCCGGTCAAATAGTCAACCGTGGTCAAACCTAGGTCAACCTGGGCCCTCACCTCGGAAAACTCACTAACCCACCCTAGTGACCCTAATTGAATAGTAAACACACTTGTGGGGCCAACCCATGGTCAAAAGTTGGGTCAAACCCCTTGCCACCCTAGTGTCCACAGGTGTCAGCATGAACTTTTGCCACGTTCTCCAAAATTCACCTAAACACTTAAAATTCTACCTTTATGAAAGTTGTAGATCTTGATGAGGGACACAACTTTCATGTAGATTGGCATTTCAAATTTTGAGGGGAAAAACTTGAAAAATCAAGTGCAAGGCAGAAATCACTGTTTGCCAAACCCTGCTGACATTCAAAGTTGGCATTCAAATAACTTTTGATCGAGGCAGAAAAACCCTATATGGCTTTTGAAGAAATTATTGCTGGTAGCTAGATCTACAACTTTGGTATTCATCACTTGGTCCAGTTCTATTCAAAATTTTAGAGAAAAATCAGTTGGAACAGGGCACCAGCAACAGGTTTGAGCCAGAGCGCCGCCACGCGCGACGTCGTGCGCGCCCGCGCGCCGCCGTCGCCGCCCGCCGCCGGCCGTGCCCCGGTGTCCACGCCCGCGCCGCCCGAGGCCACGCCGACCGAGGCACGCTCCACCCCATGATCCCCGCGCCCCAACGCGCCCCGTCCCGAGGCACCCGGCGTCGGCGCCGCCGTACGCGCGCGCACGCCGCGGACCGCCGGTCCGTCGGCCGTGTCGCCGCCGTACGCGCGCCGCCCGAGCGCCGTAGCACGGAGATGCTCTCCCGCCGTCACGCCTCGTCACCCGCGGATGCGCCGGGCCGCTTATAAAAGCGCCCCGCGCCCTCCCGCGCGCCGCCCCGAGCCGCCGCCGCCATTGCCGCCGCCGCCGTGCCGGAGCTCGCCGCCGGTGCTCACCGCCGACCACCTGCTCTAGTAACTTCCCTAGGTCCCGGTGAAGCCCACACGGCCGCTTGTTTGCCCGCCTTTCGTCTCCACGCCGCCGTTCACCGAGGCCGCCGCGGTCGCCGCCACCGGCCGCCGCCAAACCTCGCCGCCGGCCAACTCCTCGCCTCCACTCCCGAGCCCTACCGCTTCTAGGTGAGCCACATGGCCCCCTGAGCCACTTGCCTGGCCGGCAGAGCCGCCAGCTAGCCGGCGATCGGCCTTGCCCGCGCCGCCCGGCTGGCTAGGGACCTGATTGCATCAATTGCATTAATTCTAGGGTGCATCGCGTAAAATGCAGGGCTTAGTTGTAAAGATCTTTATCTAGCTTTTCTTGCAGATTAGTCCAGTGCCTTGTAAAATGCCTAGAAATTCGTAGAACAATCAGAAAAATCCCAAACCAATTTTGTATGGTTCAGGAAAGGAAATCCCACCACTTTTGTTGTTTACTCATGGCTGGATTCTAAATAGTTTTAGCATGAAAAATACAAATGTGTTAAACCTAGATTTGTCATAACTTGAAATCCATAACTCCTCTGTAGCCCAATTTTGGATATGTTGTGTGTTAGGAGATGACTAGATGTTGTGCCAAAAATTGCACAAAGTTATGCAGCAGATCTTGCTAAATAAATTCTTTTCCATTCTTGCAGAAATTGTCTAAGTGATTTTTCCTGTTAAATATAATTATGTTCTTGAGCTCAACTTGTGCACACTATCTTGTAATGCCAAAATGCACATCTTGTGAATTAATCATGATTTTTGGATTAACAGAAATAATTATTCTTGATTTATGCATGTTTTCCTTTGTAAATGAATAAACCAGGTTCAGTAAAGTTCCTAGGTGTATGTACTGGTTCTCTAGACTTGTTTAGGACCAGAGAGCAGGCAAGAGAAAGATTAGATCATTTTGATGCTTATTTATTTTTATATGCATTTATTTTGAATCACTAGCTAGCCTTTGTTATTTTCAATAATATTTAATTTTCTAGCATCCAACACTTACATGTGGGTCCAATGGACCAGGATAGGTGCTAATATGCATTTGAAATACTTCTTTAATTTTTGGTAATTTAATTGCTTAATAAAAAGCTTAAAAGCCCTTTTAATATTAAAGGGAAATTAAATAAAGAAAAACCCCTAATTAATCCTTTTCCTTTTTGGAAAGTATTATTTAATATCACTAAAAAGCTAATTAAATATCATCACTATTAAGAAATTAATTCATAAATAAAAAATATTAATTACACCTTTGTTGGTGAAGATGAAAAGGAATTGAAGCTTTCACATGAAATGACAAGTATAATAAAAACCTTTATTCAAATGTTCAATAAAAGAATAACCCATGTACAGCTAATAACCTTCCTAAAAGAGAAACACTTGCTAGATACTTGTTAAGGTGAACATGACCAACCAAGAGTTGGATAAGACAACAGACTATCACATCACCTAAATCTTGCATTGCATTCCGTGTAGATCTTCCGGACGGAGATTATTCCCTTGTCCCGGAAACCGAGGAAAGAGGAGCGGAAGCATCACTGCAGTACATGGAAGTACTCGACACCGAGGGTGCCCAAGCTAACTTAGCTGACGAAGGCAAGCTCCGGTGCATCTAACCTAGTTTGAAAGTTCTTTATTCAACTATCTATGAATGATTGTGCATTTACGTTCAAGAGTTGAATGAAACCCTAGATGCATAATCCCTAGGTACCTTTTGTCCCTAATAGTATGATAGGTCGATAGCTGCTAAGCTATAGGACCGTTACAAGTCGGGTGATGACCTCACTCGCGAGAATAGGTTCCTAGATAGGAATCACAATTTATCCTTAAATGGATTGCTCACGTGGTAAGAGCATGGGATCTGGGCTCCGGTCTAGTGGTTATGTGGGTTAAGTATTTGAACGTACCAAGCACATGTCGGGTATGGGACCGGTAAGCCTAGTACCTTAATGAGGCGGCAAGGGATCCTACCGTTACTACTCTTGGGATTCGCTCTCACGGCTCGCCACCGGTGGTGTATGGTGACTCCGGGTATCTCGCGGGGTATGCCTGATAGCCTGCACCAAAGACTGTAAGATTCGATCCCGACCCGAGGATTTATGGGAACGGCCTGGGAAAGTTGTCCTTGCGGGGGCATCCTACCGTGTGTTTGGGTCTACCTTGCAAGGTTTAAATCAATCGATTGTTGGCCTCTCACCGTTATCCGAGACTACTTACTCCACTAGTCATGAGATCCCTAATGATGGAAGTTGATGGAGATGATGCTTGATTAATCGAATTGTACAACTCTGTTTGTACTAGTTGGCTAATGTAGTAAAGATTAAACCTACTAGAACTTGTGCTAAAATCTTGAAAATAAGGACATACTCTTTGTTACTTTTTAGCAAAGGCAACCCAGTAGCCAAAAAGCCTTACATGGTCTAGAATTGGTGAAGTAGATATCACCTACGGGTAAGACTTGCTGAGTATTAGTATACTCAGCCTTGCTGTAATATGTTGATCCAGGTAATGCCTTCAGTGATGTGTGGCCCGGAGAGATCCCGCCCGGCTGGGAGCTGGAGTGGGTGGAGGACGACTACTGAAAGCATCATGGATGGCCTCCCATGGTGTCTTCACTTCCATTAGTTTAATTCCGCTGCTTTTCGAAAACTCTGAACTATTTCATCATCGCAAAAACTATGGTTTGTAATAATTAAACCCTTCGGGGTACGAATTTGGATATTAATGCTGTTGTATCTCTGGACTCGCCTTCGAGTGAGTTTTAATGCATATATTCGATCCTTGTGGTTTTCAAGTGATTTACCGGGCGTTAACCCGGCAACTAACGACAGGATGATACTTTATTATTGCTTAATGACCAAAGTGGATCGGTCTTAGGCGATAGTACGGTATTTTCCTGGGCGGGTTGTCACAGTGTACAAGTTGAGGAAGGCGCTGTATGGGTTAAAGCAGGCGCCTAGAGCTTGGCACATTAGGTTGAGGGGGTTCCTGTTTGAGAGAGGGTTTGAGATGGGGAAGGTAGATCGAACCTTGTTTTTTCTCAGGCAGGGGAGAGATATCCTCATTGTGCAGGTGTACGTGGATGATATTGTCTTTGGTGGCTCATCTAACTCTCTTGTTGCAAGGTTTGCAAATGATATGAGCAGGGAATTTGAGATGAGCATGATGGGTGAGTTGCAGTTCTTCCTTGGGCTACAAATCAAGCAATCAAAGGAAGGAACATTTGTGCACCAAGCTAAGTACACCAAGGACATTGTGCGGAAGTTCAACATGGCGGATTCCAAGGCCATGGCGATGCCTATGAGTATGACTACAACTCTTGATGCGGATGAGGAAGGTGAACAGGTGGACCAGAAGGAGTACCAGAGCATGATCGGGTCACTCCTCTACTTGACAGCGACAAGGTAGACATCCAGTTCTCGGTATGTCTGTGCGCTCGTTTTCAAGCGTCTCTAAGGACTTCGCATCAGCAAGCAGTCAAGCGCATATTCAAGTACTTGTGTCACACTCCCGACTTCGGCCTTTGGTACTCCGTGTCTTCATCTTTGGCGCTTCATGGTTTTTCAGACGCATATTTTGCCGGGTGTCGGTTGGATAGGAAGTTCACTTCTGGGACTTGCCAGTTTTTGGGATCTTCTTTGGTGTCTTGGTCTTCTCGCAAACAGTCGAGTGTTGCTCAATCCACTACTGAAGCAGAGTACGTTGCTGCAGCTAGTTGTTGCTCTCAGCTCCTTTGGATCACATACACCATGAGTGACTTCGGTGAGGAGTATACCCATGTTCCACGTCAATGTGACAGCACTAGTGCCATAAGTGTTGCAAAGAACCCAGTACTTCATTCTAAAACCAAACACATAGAAGTGAGGTATCATTTTCTGAGAGACAATGTAGAGAAAGGGAAGATAACCTTGATCCATGTATCCACACATGACCAACTATCCGATATTTTCACCAAACCCCTAGATCAAGCAACTTTCACTCGTTTGCAGGGGGAGATTGGTGTTTGTTTGATTTCTTGAATTGGGTGTGTGGGAGCTCCTTTGTAGCATATGTATAGCTTTCCTTTGTGCATTTCCTGCATTTGGCATGGCATATGTAACATGATGTATAGGCATCCTTGTATCTTAGATTGCATGCAGTTTGTATCATATGCATTGGTTAGGAAAAGCTTCTCCTAGATATATTGTTCACCATGGAATGATATTTATGTCTTTGTGAGCTTGTTTGGTACGATATGGTTAGTTTGTCTTAGCTCTTGATAATCTTGGTGTATATCCATGGTTGATGGCTATGTTTTTGAAAAATGCCACATGTATGCTCTGTTGCGAGTAAATGCCTTTATATGATCTTGACATGTTTTAGTGGCTTGGCTATGCTTAATTTGTGGTTGAATAGCTTATTTTGATCATGTGGGGCCAAAGACTCATTTGCCATCATGAATGTTTAGCCCTCTTGCTTTATCTTTTGGAGGGGCATAAGTTCCTTTTTGTCGCAAAGACATTTCATGTACCAAATATGAATCTGAAAATGAAATGTAAATTGCTTGGAAAATGTGCTCCCATGTCATATGTGCTAAATGTAATTTGCTTTGGGTGCTAAACCGTTGCATGATGCGTACCAATGAGAAGTCTCATATATAGAAGTAGGCACATGGCTCAGTGGCTTTGACATGACATGAGGTGCTTGTGGGTGTTTGTGATGGTCTTATGATTAGAATGGTTGTCCTAGCATGAAGTTTGTGTGGCTTTGCCATTTTGACATGTTTTTCTCATGTTTAGGACTTTGCTCATGAGAGGGTAAATTTTCGCAAAATTGCTCAATTCTATCTTAGCTTCGTCCAATGGTTGTGAAACTTGGTGGTCATGAAGTTGATGTCATTACGAAGCTATAGAGTATCTAACTTATTCATTTGGACATGTGTAGCATCCCATGTTGAAGTTTATCTATCTAAGAAGCTCTAGGTTGAATTTTTTTCGCATTTTTGGCTTGGTTCATGCATTGTCAACAAGGGGGAGAAGTTCGAGCTTGTTTTGGGCTACTGAATGGATTTAGAAGGTTTTCAGGTGGTTTCAAGCCATTTCTGGGTTATGTGTGTCACCGGTCTGACCGGTCGTGGTCACCGGTCTGATCGGTCAGAGTGTTGGCCCTGTTCACATGTTGCGCACCGGTCTAACCGATGGTGGTGACCGGTCTGACCGGTCAGAGCTGAGTTGATGCAGCTACTCTGTTTTCATCAAGTGGCTTGCATGCATTCGTCCAGGGGGAGTTACATTGGTTCAGGGGGCTCTTTGTGGTTTTTGAGCTTTGGTTTGGTGGTTTGTGCTCTTTGCTTGAGCATAGTTTTGTCTCGGATGTGTCGAGCCGTTGCCCTTGCCTAAGGGGTCCGAGACATTTCTTCTTGAAGTGATCTTGCTCTTTGCCTTTCTTTGGCTTTCGATCGCTTGTTGGAGTTTCTTTTTATTCGTTTCTTTTCTTTTTCTTTTCTCTTAGGTTACTATATGTGTGTGTTGTTAATGCACTCATCAAGGGCGGAGATTGAGGACCATGTGTGGTTCGAGGACCGGTGGATGGTAGCTTCCTGGTGTGATGAGTGACTGACAACGTTGTGTAGACTAATTCTTGGCTAAGTATTGCAGGTGCGGGTTGCAGCTTGACTGGTATTGGTGCAGATGAAGAACAAGCGCGAAAGGTCGTTGCCGAAGAGGCCTCCAGGTGTGGAGAAGAGAAGTAGGCTTCGTTCGAGGAACCCGGTGGCCATTGGAGTCAAGTGCGAGCTGCATGGTGGCAAGAACATCAAGATGAAGTCATGGACAGTTTCTTGGTTGAGCCTCAAAACCAAGGTCGAGCCGAGACTACGTGGGAGCCAAGTCATGAGTGGCGATTGGCGGAGGCTACACCGAGTTCGCGGGGTTTACGGTGGTTCACCAGAAAACCACTGGGTTCCTTGGTTGATCCACAAAGCCAAGACCGAAGAACCGAAGATGGAGGTGCAGCAGCTCCAGACCGGTCTGACCGGTGGGTACCGGTCTGACTGGTGAGGAGCACCGGCCTGATCGGTGTGCGACGACGCAGTTCGGAGACTTCGAAGCGGAGGACATGCGTCGGGATCGCAAGGCTTGCGTCGTGGCTAAGCGAGTTTGCGGTCGTTGGGCATCCGTTCGATGTCATTACAAAGACAATTTCGCAAAGTGCCCTTGGTGTGTGTGAATCCTAGTTTAGGCATTAGGGGTAATTTAGTCTTTCGGGTTGCCTCCATATAACCCAACAGGTGAGCCAACTCTTGGCTGCCATAAACTAAATGTAGCGCACATGTGCAGTACTGTAAGTGAGAGAGTCAGGTGTATATGACGGTGAGGTGAGACTGTTGTAGTTCCCGGAGCATCTAGGTCTTCTGAGTCGCTGGTTCATAGAGGTTGTGTACAGTAATAGTTCCCTTTTGTTTATTCCATTTATGCATATATTGAATACAATGTATATATGCAAACTAATCATATTTATTGAGAATAATGTGTGTTATTTTGATTTCGATATAGTTTGAGCTAACAATGTCGTCGTCAAGTGGTGTTGGAAATGGAATCCGTGGCCGTGGCATAGTTTGTCACCGTGGCGGGCGTGGTGGCCGTGGCATTGGCCGTGCAGGTCTTGGTGGCCGTGGAGGTGGTTTGGAGGCCCCGTTGCCTCTACGTCCAGGATTGCGCTTTCACCACGAGATTACCATGCCAATGGGTGATCTAGGACATGTAGCTAACTTGGTAATATATGAATTGAAATTAATTTGCTTTACATAGAACTTTTTTTCATTTCACATGGAAAATCTGTAATTTTAGTTACATATATAATTATTGTAGGTTCTCAACAATATCAGATGGCTCAGAGACATTATTGGGGATATGAATGGTACTCCTCCTATAGTGCAAACTGAGCATGTTGATGAGCACATGGCAAGGGTGTATATCTCTTTCGCCGTACCTGCTCGATATGTAGACTACGGCCAGTTGCCAGCAGGCGCACCACACCCAATGGTTGCCATTGCAACAGTTGGCAAAACATCACCTATTCAGTTAACCAGAGAGAGGACTGCCGTGGAGAATTGTCTACAACAGCTCCAGAATAATGTTGGGTGCTTCGTGCCGGACCTTTCCTATTTTAAATTAAGGCAACTCGAGACGGGTGAAGGAACTGTGATTGAGACTGCGAAGAGGCTTTGCAGGGCTCATCAAGATGTGGTAATATACATTTATATATAAAAGAATTTATATTCATTATTAATTAATTTGTTTTTGGTACATATATCTCATCATCATCTGATTGTGTGCAAGATCACTCTGGTTCTACCTATGCTTCAATTAGCTTCCGTGCGATTATGAATGAAGTCGTGGAAAGAGTTGGGGTGGATTACTATGGTGGGGAGAAGTTTTTCACCAACAATTGGAAGTGTCAAGCAATTCTAACTTTCTACAAGCCAACAGAACCCAAGGCTCCATTGTTTGACGTCTGCAATAGTGTTTGTGACACTCCTCCGCAAGCGGAGAAGAGTGCACTAGTACGCACTCGAGCTTATTTTGAGGGAGTTCTAGGTTGGGGGATCGCAAACATTAACCATGTTTCATATCTGCAAGCGCGTGTTGCTCATCAGTAACATTATGCATGCATGGATCAGGCTTTGTACCGTACCCTATTATGTGAACTTATATTAATTATTAGCTAGCTATGTGAACCTTTATGAACTTATTATCAATTATTGTTAATTATGCACTTTATTATGAATTCATGTGTTTAAATTCATACGCGAATTTATAAATGTGTTTGAAGCAAAGGTTCAAAAGCTAGAAGCTGACCAGCTTCAGCTTGGGACCATCAGGTATTAATTAATGCCGTTCCTTGTAATAACCACCAGGTGACCTTTGTACGTATACGTAAGCCATTGTAGTTATATGGATCATTATATCAAAAAGACAATACGCGAATTCATAAATTTGTTTGATACAAAGATTTTTCTGAGTAGGTTTACTAATTTTGTTTGAATTTAATTTATTTCCCCTTCAAATTGTAAATAGAAAATAGTAATAATTGTTTCAACTCTTGAAATAATATGTGCATAGAAAATTAGGTATTTTTTGTTGTAACATAATATAATTTTGCATGGCACAAATATTTTAACTAATGATTTATTTTAAGTGTTGAAAGCAAAAAGGAATGACATAAATGAGCAAGGAAAAGAGAAAAAGCCCGTGAATGAGATGAATGAGATAAATGAGCAAGGAAATGAGCACGTTGATCATTCAAAGACAATACGCAAATTCATAAATTTGTTTAAACCAGAGATTTTTCAGAGTAGGTTCACTAATATTTTCAATTTAATTTATTTTCCCCTACAAATTGTAAACAAAAAATAGTAATTTTTGTTTCAACTCTTGAAATAATATGTGCATGGAAAAGTAGGTATTTTTTGTGTTAACATAATTTTTTTGCATGGCACAAATATTTTAACTAATGAATTTTTTTAATGTTCAAAGCAAAATGAATGAGATTAATGAGGAAGGAAAAGAGAAATATTAATTTCCCGCACAAAATTCCCCTTTAGTCCCGGGTGGTGTTACCACCCGAGACTAAAGGCCCCCCTTTTGTCACGGGTGGTAACACCATCTGGGACAAAATTCGCCTTCAGGGCATCCCGCGCGAAATGCCCCTTTTGTCACGGGTCATGAGGCAACCTGTGACAAAAGGGGGACCTTTAGTCTCGGGTCATAATACGAGTCGAGACTAAAGGGCCTTTTGTCAAGGTTGGTAATACGACCCGTGAAAAAATGTGGGGGGTTCTATATAAGCCCCATCGCCTTCCAGAGCACTTAGCCGTTTTCCCCCAAATCGCGCCATTCTTCCTCCATCATCGTCGCCACCGCCTCTCCTCGCCGCGCCCCTCTTCTTCGACGCGCCGCACCGCTCCTCTCCGACGCGCCTCTCCTCCCCGACACGTGTGCAGCGCAGTCTCCCATCGCCGGCGAGCTCGGCCGCGACAATGTCCGCCCTCCCCGTCCCTGACACGCATCTTCGTCCCCGACGCGGAGGCCCTCCCAGATGTGGCAGCCCTCCCCAACTCGCGCCCCCCCCCCCCCCCCGGCCCCGATCCCTCCACGGCGCCGACCGCGCGCCGACCCTCCTCCTCGGCGGCGACCCCCGACCCCCTCCTCCTCGGTGGCGGCCTCCTATAGCCGGTATGCCTCGCCGCCGCCGCCGATGCCTCCGCTTGCCGGCTCCCCTCTGCTACCGCCGGCCGGTGTGCGTGTGCCCGATGGCCAGTCGGGCGCGGGGGGTTTTGCCTTGCTGACGTCAGCCCGTCAAATGCTGGCGTCAGCAAGTATTTTTAATTCATTTTATTTGATTTAGTTTATGTTTTCATATTAATTATAAATTACAATTGTGTGTAAATTTTTAATATGAAGTTTTATTATAGGGATAGAAAAAATTTTAATTAGAAACATGTATATTTTTGTGTGTATATTTGTGTACCAAAATCGAATTGTGTTTTTAGTTTAATTAAATAGCAATGCTTTGTATATTTTTGTGTGTATATTTGTGTACCAAAATATAATTGTTTTGTAATATACAATTTCATAGTTTTGAGTATTTGAGTTATTAATTGTTTGCTAATATATATGTAATTTTGAGTTCTTAATTGAGTATTTGAGTTCTTAATTGTTTTCCATAAGTATATATTTGAGTTCTTAATTGTTTTCTAATATATATGTAATTTTGAGTTCTTAATTATGTATTTGATTTCTTAATTGTTTTCGAATATATATGTAATTTTGAGTTCTTAATTGTGTATTTGAGTTCTTAATTGTTTTCTAATATATATGTAATTTTGAGTTCTTAATTGTGTATTTGAGTTCTTAATTGTTTTCTAATATACAATTTCATTAGTTTGGTACTTGTGAAGTCGACGACTGCCACGTCGTCTCGAACAAGTGACTTCCCGTCACCTCTGTCATTCTCCCACACGGCACCGCCATCAACAAGCTTCGTCCGTCCACAAGTTAGTAAAAATATTTTGACTTTGTTTATTCAAGAAAATTCGTAGTAAATACTTCTTCATTCTAGAAATTCATAGAAAAACTTGTTGCTTATTCTAGAAATTCAAAGAAAATTCTTGCTAAATACTTGTTTACTTTACAAAGTTTTAGAAATTGTTGAAAATTACATAAATTCATAGAATATTCTTGTTCATTATAGAATTTCATAGAAAATTCTTGTTTATTCTAGAAATTCATATAAAGACTTGTTGCTTATTCTACAAATTCAAGAAAATTCTTGTTTAATAAAGAAATTCTTAGTAAATGCTTGTTTAATCTAAAAAGTTTTTGAAATTATTCAAAATTACATAAATTCATAGAATATTCTTGTTTATTATAGAAATTCAAAGAAAATTCTTGTTTATTCTAGAAAATTATATAAAAACTGGTTTCTTATTCTAGAAATTCATAGAAAAACTTGTTGCTTGTTCTAAAAATTCATAGAAAATTGTTGTTTATTCCAGATGGATGACAACCGTGACAACTTTATGGTCGCCATTATAGCTAGTGGAACAATTGTAACCTTCACCGAGGAGGAGTGTAGTCAGGCGGACATGTACCTGAACATACCTCCGAATGAGGACATTGCTGCCCATGTCATGGACACAACAGCTAATATTGAGGACAATTCTAGAAACAATGAGGAAAGTGTTGTGAATGAAAATATTAAATGTTCCCACGAGGTATATATATCATGCATTAACTTCATAGTTCTTATTTTCCTAACCTTAATTCTTAGGTACTAATTAATTAAATAACGAATCTGCAATATGTAGGCTTCAGCCTCCACATCAAAAAAGACAAAGAGAGGGTGTACACAAGTACTCACCGGCCACGTCATGTATCAGATCACAGAAGTATCAGATGATGGCCAACCATGTGCTCCAAAAAAATCAAGGATAAGTATGTGTCACAATGTGGGGCCATTGTAAGGGATAACGTGCCCATCAGCTACAGAGAATGGAAGGGAAAAGCAGATAATCCACACGTGGTTCCAGTGAAAATTGTGTTGTGGGATGAAATCCTAAAACACCTTACACTTCCTAAAGGTGTTGAACCAGCCAATGTGAAGCGTTGGACTCTCACGAGGATGGCAACACAATTTTCAGAAGTTCAAATACCAACTCGATAAAGATTATATCAAGAAGAATTGAACTCCAAATTGGATTGAATATCCCAAGTTAAAAGAACACTGGATGTCCTTTGTGGAATACAAGAAAAGTGAAGATTTTGCCAAGGCGAGTGCACGAGGGAAGCAAAGTCATGCTAAGAAGGAGCACGACCATCATCTTGGTCGAGGTAGATATGCATTTGCAGTTCCCAAGTGGCGGAAGATGGAAGAAGACTTTCTCGCACAAGGTACCATACCAGCAGTCGTTGATTGGCTCGAGCGCGTGAAGAATTGGTATTATGCTCATGGAGGCACAATTAACTCCGAAGATGGTACCCTTGATTACCCACCCTCGTTACGAGAGACTGCACTTGAAATATTGAAAATACTTGAAGATGTCAGAGCGGGCAGAGTGAAGGTTGATAGAGAGATCGATGAGCTCACTATGGTGCTCAAGAATCCTGAACACCCAGGACGTTGCAGGGGCTTCGGGGTGGTACCATGGAAATTTGGCTTCAGGGGAGACATTGCCACCTATCGAAGCCGCAGAAGAAGAAGAGAGTGCGAAGAGGAGGAACGACGACAAGAGTTAGAACAAAGACTTAAAGAACACAAGAAAAGTTGACGGCGGATACTGAACGGAGAGTGGTCGCCGCTATAAATGAGATGGCCCCAGCACAAGGACTGCCTCTAGTACAAGTTCCTTCTGCTCACAAAAGCAGTTGTGCTTCCGCGGCGGTTCCCGAAGAGCAAAGGGTAATAGAAGGAGTTCAAGTGGACAGCCAACGGTAACCTGCGGATGACATCTGTCAGCGCACCAGATGTGAGCTTCACAAGCCATTCGGCAACATCAAAATGAAGGTATGTCTAATTCATGCTTTTATTACCTCAATAATTGATCATATATATTACTTTGATTTTTGTGGACAAGCATTCACAATGCTAATAATAACTACTTAAATATTTATTCTCAGGTGGCGGACGGAAGTGCTTTTGCACAGTTTCCTCGACAGACGAGTCATGGCATGTCGATTCCACCTGGCTACGCCTCAGTTAGCGTAGAGAGAATATGTCAACTTGATTTTGAGGAGCTAGAGATAGATATCCCAGGAGGTGACGGGGAAAACACTTAAGGATGCGCTCCACGGTATCATATTATGGCTAAAACGTTACATCGTCATAATTCTCGAGAATGATGGATCTCCGAGAGACCACCTGGAGCCGGGGCAGCCATCGTCTCCGGAGCAGTCATCAGCACTACCTGCTCGCTCACCTTATCCGCAACAACCATACGACAATTCGGGTGAACGAAGCTCCAGCGATCACGATGATGACATCCTTCCCAATTCACCTCAGCAACCATTCGCCACAAGCTCTCGAGCGCAATCTTTCAGGTCGGTGCAACCACCAAAGAAAAACGATCAGCAAAGAAAAAGCCAGAGGCAAAGATAGATGAAGAAACAGAAGGGTCTGTACAGAAAGAAGTCAAGGACTTCTTTGAAAAAGCGAAAGAAAGAAGAAAACAGGAAGAGCTGGAGGACAAAAAAATGAACGTCCTAAGGAGAGACTCAAGGCTTTCATAGACGATAAGGAAACAAAAAGGAGAAGGAAACCACCGTTGAAAACGGACTATGAGCGTTCGGTGGACAAGTCTTATGCTAAGAAGAAACAACAAGGGTCGCCGAATAGTTATATCGAGCAAATACCTGTGTCGACGTCGGGGACCGCCACCACAGACAAGAACAAGGAGATTCCTGCATTGACGTCGGGGACCGCCGCCCCAGACAAGAACGAGGAGATTCCTGCGTTGACGTCGGGGACCGCCAGAAACATCAAGCAAATACCTGCATCCACGACCCATCAGACTAACTTGTTTGCGGGCATCAGTCCACAAGTGCAAAAAGCTATTGACGACATGGGTGAAGACGAACTGGCTCAGGTCATTAGCTTTTTTGAACAAACAAAGCTGCCAATTGGTGGTCTTATCGGCCTTGAAGACCTACCAACGGATAAAAATCAAGAATTTAGATGGCGCTTTGAGCTAGCAAAACCTCTATTGAAGCCAGAATTGGTTAACAAGCTCCCAACTAAAATGCGCAGATTTCATGACTGTTACTTGAAGAAGTCAGCTGAGGGCCTGGAGATGTTTGATATGCTCGTGAGACCTGGAGATTTTGCCCTTCAAAACGAGAAGGTGGTCTGGCTCCAATTCGTTGATATCTATGAAATTTACCATCTGGACGCCTTGAATACCGATCTTATGATGGTCTGGTGTCTATAAGTGACATATTTTCATATGTTTATAAAAAACTTTATTATATTTGTCGATCTACTAATTAAAATTTGACTTTCTTCTTGTGTAGCCTGCAACTTACTGAGATGGGAAGGAAGGGTTATTCAAGAATTACTTTCATGGACCCATCAAAAGTTAATGCAGATGAGATTAAATACCAATGACAACCAACAATTGAGAGCATTTTTAGGCACTTAGATGAGTTTCATTACAAGAACCTTATGCTACTACCTTACAACTTCAAGTAAGTACGATTGTCATCTAATTATCATTGCTACTTCTATTTAGTCAATTCTAATCTCTATGGGGATGCATACAGATTCCACTGGGTTCTACTCATAATCAGTATCGACAATAGCAACATCAATGTGTATGACTCATTGAGAAAAGATCGCTCAGAATACCAAGACCTTTAAGATGTATTCCACAAGTAATAACTCTATCTATGACATTTTCTTTAATGTAATATATATATAGCTTTTATACTGATATATTTTTATCTTTTATTATTTTGCCTTAGAGCTTGTACCATGTTCATTGCAAAGCACCAAGGAGCATTTCAACCCAAAATTAGATGGTTGTATGATTTTCCGGTACGTATACAAATAACAACTTCAGATTGGGGAATATTTGAAATGTATAACACCACAATTTCATATTCTTTTCTCCTCTCCAATTTAGTGTTTGAGACAAGAGTAAGGAAATAATTTATGCGAGTACTACGTTTGTGAATTCACACACCATCACAGTGGCAACACGGATGATGATAGTGTAAGTAAAATGAATCTATTAATAATACATCATTTTTGTCATTTTTGTATATTTAATCGCCTGATATATTATATCAACCTATTTAACAATTAAAGAGGAGTATAAAAAGGGACGCACTTATTGAGTAGGGTCGTCTCTTGGCAATTCAACAAACTCTCGTGGGATTCCTCATGGACGAGGTGGTTAATCCACAAGGAGAACATCATTATGACAGCCATCCAATTGACCGACTCACCTCCGAGGAAAGTTAAATGACACTAGAAATTTGAAATGAATGATATTTTGATGTATATATACTATATGGGGTTTTGATGTATATATACTAGTTTAAGAAAATATTATTTATTTTCATGTGTATATACATTTATAAGTTTATATATGTAGATATATAGGGTTTAATTTATATATAAGTCTAGACTAACTGTGTATATGGTATATATATACAGGTATATACCCATATACAAGTTCAAATACGTATACGTGCATATACGGGTTAGACAACAATTAGAATATACGCTCAAATCGAAAAAAAAGAGAAATGAGACCCTTTAGTCTCGGTTGGTATTACCAACCGAGACTAAAGGGGGTGGGCGCAGGTGCTGGCATGCCTCCCTTTACTCTCGGTTCGTAATACCACCCGGACTAAAGGATCCTTTATTCTCGGTTGGTTCAACCGGGACTAAGGAGGGCTTTTGTCTCGAAACTTTAGTCCCGGTTAGATTTGAGAGACCTATACCCCTCTCCAACCAGTACTAAAACCCCCCTCCCTACCAGTGATGGCTACTAATTAATTCTCGTAGCTAATACGCTAGTATTCGCATGTAGTCTGCACAACGGTTCTTGAATTCCCGTAACCATCATTCACAAAAGCTTTGCATATGCTTGGACACGTCATGCATGTAAGCACATTACCAAGTTTTCTGTGCAGACTGATGCAGGTACGCGTGCCGACTTTCCTGGTCCGCACAGGCTAGTAGCTAGCGGCGGTGATTCCGCACTGATTATTGACTGGCCGGCTGGCGGGATCAAGAGCCGAGCCACATATAATTAACTACCCAACATCAGGTGGACAATGCGTAATTAAGCTAGCACGATTTATGTCGCTCCTCACGAGAGCGGACATGCCAGGTATGGTGCGCTGTGTGACACGAGAGGCTATACAGTAGAGTGTACACCCCAGCATCCAAACCAACCAGCCCAGCCCACCCACCCAAACCCGACCGCTCGCGCAAGACCGACCCGCTAACCACATCCGAACCCAACCGGTCAACCCCCTTTTCCCCAATCCCCTTTTTCCCGACTTTTCCAGGGCGGCGGCAATTCGCTAGGGCGGTGGCCAGGGTCTCCGGCGGCAGCCACCGGGGAGGATGGCGGCGAGGGTCTTCGGTGGTGGCGCGTGCTCTGCATCTCATCCCCTCCGCAAAACCGTGCAGGCTCCTAACAGCTCGGCGGCGGTGGCAGATCGGAGGCGAGGTGGTGTGAGGCGAGGCTGCAGCGTCGGGAACGGTCAGCCAGGGAGGAGGAACTGTCTTTTTTCTAGTGCTCCGCACGCGCATGCCGGTGAGCACCCCTCCACTCCCGCACTTTTTTTCCTGTTATTTGGCCATCTATGGTTGTGCTTGCCTAGGGTTTTCAATTTTTTTCATTGACTTTTTCCTCCATTCAGGTTGATGCTGGCCCTATCATCACTTGTTCGTGAATGGGGAGCATTGAGGTGAAATCATGGTTAGCCCTGCCTGCCCCCCTCACACCACCCACATCTCCCTGCTCTTCAGATTTTTTTCATCTCTACAGATGTGCCATTGTTTGTTGCGGCGCACAATTTATGGATTGTGTTTTTGTTTTTAGCTCAGTACAACATGTTTGCCAGCCAGTAATTATTATAGCTTCAGCAACTAATTTTAGCTTCTCAAATAGGTTCAGTATTTGGACACGGTATCTTCAATAATTGTACGCCGTAGCTTCATAAAAACTTGGACATCCCTAGCTTTCATAAAACATTTTCTCTGTGATACTTGGTTTGGTTGACCTGCCGTGCATGGATTCTGCAGCATTTTTCGTGTTTCGTAGTTTATGTACTCATAGTGGGCCTATTTTTGGTCCAAAAATTGCTAGCATTTAGGTTTAGTAACAGGGGTATGTCATTCCATTTATCTATTTGAGCCCTTCTTTTTAGCCTTTTAGTGAACGTAGAAAGGGGCATTCTGGTCATCGATTTTTTAATGTAGGTATCTGTTTGTTCAGTAATCCTTGTTTAGTATTCATCTGCGTAGCACTTTCTTTACTAATTTAGTTTAGTACATTCTATATTCAGTTTTCTATGTTGAGAAACATGTTGGTCCAGTATTTAGCATCTTTTTGAGTATTGAGCCTTTGAGGGGCAGCTTGTGTGAGTGTTTAGTAGCCAATCCATCAAGATTAGTAATTAATCTTATTTAGTAATCCATATTTTTCTAATTCTGAAATATTTACTGAACCAATACAATTTAGTTGTTCTGAGAAAGCTTTAGTTTTCGAGCTATAGCAGACATCGGTTTAGTACTACCCATGGTAACCATTTTTTTCCTTCTTTAGTTTCTTGTTCAGTAATCCATTGCTTAGAGATTCTTCTTGGTGAGTAATCTTCTCCAGTAATCCACTAATCAATAACTGTGTTTGTCCAATAATCCATTGATCAATAATTGTATTTGTCCAGTAATCCATTAATCAATAATTGTGTTTGTCCAGTAATCCATTTCTCTTTTTTTTTGTTCGTGAATGAATGGTTGGTGTAACTAAACAATATTTTTGCAGTTTGTTCTGGTACTACATATCTCAGTAATTACATTTTTTAATTTTCTCGAATACTACATATCTCAGTAACAGGACAGTTATATGTGCAAAGATTTTCTCTGTTTTGCCTTTTCTTTTCACTGGACATTTGATATAGATCAAATAATATATCCCCCTAACCCTACCATTGTAAATTCCATTTTCTTTGCCTTCAATTGTGTTTTGGAATAAGCATTCGCTTATTTTTTCAGTATTATCCGCAGATATATTTGTTATGTTAAGTAATCCATAGCTTTCAGTTTTATTTAGTAAAATATAGGCCTAGTAAATCTCACTTTTTTTGGCGATCTAGTGATTTTCATAATTCAGTAACCGTGGAGACTTTTTCATATATGTTGTGTTTTTGGCCAGCAATATAGTTTTCAGTTTCATAGGGCTTCCAACGCAGCAAAATCATGTTTTCATTTCAGTAATTAAAGTGGTAGAAAACTGCATGTCTGTGATTTTGATGTTCAGTAATTGAAGACCCTCCTACACTTTGTCTCAACCTTGCAGCTTTTGTCTGTAATAAACATTTGCTTTCAGTAGTAGCAACAAAGACATATGTTATGCACAATAATCTAGAGCTTCAGTTTTATTTAGTCATATTTGGACCCATTAAATCTCACAACTTGTTACTGAAAAAATGTATACGGAGTTACTGAAAAATGAGTATACAGTCTGGGTGTCTGGGGGTTCAGTAATCTTGTTCTTCTGATTTCTAGTTCGATAATCCATCACCTTCTTTGGGTAATTCGTTAGAGTACTCTCATGTCATAATTGTTCAGTAGTACTCATGTAATAATTGTCAATATTTCACAAGTATCTCACCGAATATAGTAGCTGCTTTGTGCAACTGTTGATTTGTAACAAATACGTTTGTGTATATATAGACATGCTAAAATCTCTCCCATGTTGATGTCTGCATGTATACGCTTTTTTAGGTTCTATTTTTTCAACCATTGCACATTTGCACTGATATTTTGTAAATTGTAGGACTTTGGTGTCTCCACGACGCGCGAGGCAGATAGATCGAGGGGACTGGTGGTGCATGGTGAGATGCAGCAGCATACCAATCTCCGCGAGCTAGAGGAACGGACGAGCAGTCTAGAAAACCATGTTGACTTCCATGTGCCATTGATTTTGTGGATGTTATGTTAAAACAAATATGTATATATGTCTTCACCTCTTTTCTGAATGTTAAGATATGGACACAAGCTATGTTGAGTAATTTTTTGTTTTGTGTCAATCCTTTGTTTGTGGAATCACTGTTTGGTAACCTCAATATACAAACACAAGTTGTCGAGCTGCTGATATCCTTGTTCAGTAATCTGATATCTCTAGATTTTTTTTCTTGCATAAGATCAGTAACTGATTTTGCATAGTACTAAGACCGAACACTAACCTAGTAATAAAGTAATTTTTATACCCATATACTCCAGACATTTCAGCAGATAAAAAATTTATGCAAGACAAAAATAGCATCATCATTAATGAACAAGGGCACACACGTAACCGAACAATGCAAGGCCACACATCATCACCACATTTGGACTGTTTTTTCCTGTAGCACCACCTGATTAGTGATTCAGATCTCCCAAATAGTGATTACTGACGACTGAGATTACTGATTACAATTCAGTATTTTCAAATGCTAAGATTATTGATTACTCACCATTTTTAATCCAGTAACCCACAATTTTGGGTAACTCAAAGTGTACATGTGAATCATATCAGCTTCATTAATTCCTTTGGGTTTAGTAATATCCCGTGCTGAGTAGTACATCGTTTTGGTTAAGTAATTTTTAGAGTAATACTGACGTTGGAGTGTTCCTTAAGATTCAATAAACACCCATGATTTCTCTCCCAGTTTTTTGCATTGCTCCACTAAACATTATGATTGAAAGAATATTCATTACCGATGTCTGATTGTGGTCGGAGCATTGGTTTGTGCTTAGCATAATGAAATTTGTACAGTAATCCGTTGCCTGATACATATTGGGGTTAGCCTTATGTCAGTTGAATCCCTCGTTGGGGAATACGGCCTTCGGAAGCGTTTTTTGCCACGGCCAGCCTAGGCCGTCAACTTCGGGCCATGAGTGTGAAGGGCTTTACTGAGCGTGCTGTGATAATCTAATGGAGACGCTAACATTGCTTAAACCATGTGAGTGTTGTTCCGTAGGTGCAGTTCCCGCGGTGTCTCCGAAGCCAACACGCTTTCGGTGTCGAAGGTGCAGATGGGTTGGGAACGCCACGGGTTGAGTGCGCTCCGACGACGGGCGAAAACGGGTCACGCAGGGCGCCTCAGGGACCCAACTTGGTCGTGCTGGCGTCGTGGTCCGTGTCGGCACCGAACGTGCGGCACGAGCGGTGGCCTGGGCTCTGTCTGAGAAGCGTCGTGACACGTAAGCATGTTGGACGTGTAAAGTGTGTTGTACGAAGGAGAGACAAGGGGCGCCGCGTGTAAAGGGGGCTCGCCCGTGCGAAGACACGCTGGAGAGACAAGGGGCTTACTGTTATACCCTTGAAAAGTGTGTAAAGTTGTTTGTCAGAGATGGAAAAGGTGTAATTGGGGTGTTTGGGCATCCCCAGGGCCTCCTATAATAGAGGTTCCCTTGTAATTGAACGGACACACATTAATGATAAGAGAGCTCCAAAGGCTCTGGTTCAGTTTCGTAGCTTTCGGTTCTGGCTGTTTTGTTCCTTTCGTAGCGTAAAGCAGTAGTTGTAGTAGTAGAAGTATAAGTAATCTAGTCGTAGCATAGTGAGGCTTGCATAGTGAGGGTAGAGATAGCCATTGTGCGTTCCCTTCGCCTCCGAGGGGGCCTTTGGCTGTGACTCCTTCGGAGGGGGCGGAGAAGTCAGGGGGCTGTTCTGTCGGCGTCCACCTTCGGCCCGATCTCCACCAACAGTTTGGCGCCCACCTCGTGGAAGAATCCAAGACTGAATGACAAGGACGCGTTTAGCAGGGGCCGAAGCTACCGCGGCATAGGCGACAACCCCACCCTCAGCGCCGGAACCCGCCAACCCTTCGGCCTCAGCCGCCCAGCCTTCGGCGGGAACCGGCGCGGGCGCGAGCGTCCTCGAGGGGCTTGGAGCTTCGACGCAAGACATAGAAGCACTACAAAGGATACGGGCTCTCATCGCGGGCAAGGCCGCCGCAGCCCAGCAAGAGCAAGAAGATCGGCTGTCTTCGTCCCAAGCACAGCCGCCCCAGCAGCAGGGCACAACACCGACGTGGACAATTGCAGGTGACTTCGATTTCAACATCAGGCAGGCTGAGCGGTACTTTGCCCTACTCCAGGGGCAAATCGCCAGCGCACTGCCACAGTAGCACTCCGCTCCTCCGCCGGCCACACCAGCACCAGCGGCCACTACGCAGGCCGCCCCGGCGTCCCAGTAGCACGTCTGGCATACTTTATAGGCCATGCAAGCTCAGCTGGACCAATGGAGGCACAGAAGGATGCATCCGAAGGCAGAGCATCGGTCACCGACAGGAACGCGGGCAAGGGCCAGAACACCATGCCAGACGACGCCCCGTTCTGCAACATCGTACCGGTGTCCCCACTCTCGGTCGAGCTCGAGAGCGCCCCATGGCCCCGTCACTTCAACGCCAACACCCTGCCTCAGTACGATGGAGACCACGATCCTAAAGAGTTCCTCATGAAGTTTGAGGCTGCAGTGGAATCCAACGAGGGCGACGCCACAACAAAGGCGAAGGCGCTTGTGTTGGCCCTCAAAGATGAGGTTCAGTATTGGTATGCTAACATACCGAAGGGGCACATAACCTCATGGTTTCAACTCCGCAACAAGTTGCTGTCAAGTTTCAAGGGCATGCAAGTCGAAGAGCTGGATTCCAATGACCTTGTCAACTTGTGTGTTCAAGGGGACAAGGAGTCACTGCAAGAGTACATGCACAGAGTGGTGAAGCTGACGGCGCGTGCGCCTGGGGTGTCTGAAAGCAGCACCATCGATGCTATCATAGGGGGTTTGAGGGTAGGAAACTGCCAGGATGTGCTTGACAGAATCAAACCGTGGGGATGCAAGTTTTTTTGTTTTTTAGGCCTAGTAGTAGGTGTGGATGGAATATTTGGTGTATCTTGCAGATGTGGGGATGCTAGTTTTTTTGTGTTTTCAGGATGACGAGGAGGTGGGAATGCAAGTTTTTCAGGATGAGGAGGAGGTCCGAATGGAAGGTCTTGCGGATGTGGGGATTGAGGAGGAGGAGGAGGATGTGGTGGAACCATTTTAGGAAGGAACATGTACCATACTGTGTGAACTACATGGAATCTATATCGTAGCCTATGAACGAGATTTACATATTGGTGCTCCTTTGATGTCAATCCGACACCATCTACACTGTAACCTCTATCCTTCAGCTTGTCCAAGTTTCATCACCTCTTCATTAGGAGGGTATTCCAACAGTTCATCTGCAAAGATAGTCTAAACAGTGAGCACTTCAACCCGGACACAGTCTTCATGAATCGGGACTGTTTGTAGTGTAGTCTCCTCTGGATGAACAAGAGCAATTGCAGCCTCACATTGAAGACCCCTCCACGTGATCCGTAGGCCACAGTGTGTGGGTTCAGTCAACAGTGCACCTCCGTCGCCAACTCTGCAGTGCCATCAATCAAACCTACATTATCTGTAGACGCACAGCTCCTCTTCAGTGTGGCAGGTGAAGGGCTTGCGCGATTGGACACTGGTGACAACACCATCTGGTGACAAACACCACCTCTGCATCTACATCTCAGCCACCAGTTCTTGCTTGATTTGTTCCTTTATCTTTTCCATATCAACTGATGTGTCGGTCTTCGTCCTCTTCCTATACATCTCGACGTGCTGAGGCCATGCATACTTCCAGCCCTGGTAGGTGGAGACACCACACACACGACCTGGTTGTTCAGGGCGGCCCAAGCACTGACTTAGCACATCATACTCCCTCTGCCCTGCCATTCCTGAAGATTTTGCACATGCAATCTTCTCCTTGATGTCCACAGCCAATTTTTCTGCCTCTTTGTTGTTGAACACTATCACGGCAACACGGTCTTTAATCACTAGCTTAATGCTTGCTCGCAGCCAATTCTTGGAACAATCATCAGGGTAGGCGTCATATGGGTTGGGGATACCAACTATAGCTAATTGTCTGTCCTCTTTCACCCATTGTTCTAGTTTCACAGTATAACCAACTAAACCCATGTTGTGCTCGCTTGTGTTCCGGTTCGGAGTTCTTTGAACTTGAGTAGATGAGGCTTGCTCGGTTTCTCTTGTTTCATGAACTCCTTCCATTTTTCCGAGACAATAAATGGGTGCCTTGTAAATGGCTCAAGTCCTTTTCTGACAAAATCTCGCCTAAGCTAAAATCTGAATTGTCTCCATGCCTTGGCTACCATCTTCCAGAAAAGCTTGAATGCTTGCGGTTTCGTGTCATCCTGGAACTTCAAGTGTTTCTGCACATGCTTACCAAACAAGTCCCACTTTTCATCATTTCTTAGTTCTTTGATTTCTAGCAATTGCAAAGGTATCTTTTGTCTAGCAACGAGTCCCGCAAGCGCCCTGAACCTACGCTTTTGAGTCAATGGTACTGGCATCCCCACTATGTCGACCTTAATGACTATCATTGTGTCACTTGGCCACTTTGTGGATGTCCTTGGCGCTCTGCCTCGGCGCTGAGCCCCACCCGCCTGGTCTTGTTGTGCACTAGCAGTGCCATAACCTTCTTCTTCATCTTGTGGCCCAGGTTTATAGTCCTCGTCAGATTTATCCTGTGAATTATTAGTCAAGGGAATTACAGTAACTACTTTAGGCCACTGTAATATCATTGGTTCTTGGTAAACCAATAACATAAATGGAAAATTCGGTAACGAAAAAATTAGTTCAGGCAAAGCGACCATACCATTGTGGCTGTTGTTTGTGTAGTATTTGGATGTTTACTGGGGATGTATGCTGCAAAGAAGTAATTCTGATGTTAAAAGTTGTGCTTTTGCTTCATTTGTGTGGATGAAGAATAAAAAATTTGTCAAATATGACAAACTTAAATGTATGAATGAAGAATGGATGGAATGACAATTTGAAAGGATCAAGATGTCGACTAGAGGGGGGGTGAATAGTCGTGCCTGAAAATCACAAACTTTTTCGCGGCTGTTAGACCAGGTCCGGAGACTCCGGATATTTTTCCGGATACTCCGGGAAATTTTTTCGCGGCTGTTAGACCAGGTCCGGAGACTCCGGATATTTTTCCGGATACTCCGGGAAATCCGGAGAATCCGGGAAAATGTCCGGATAGTCCGGCCTGCTAAGGGGGAATTAAATCGACATGATTTAAACTTGCTCAAAAGTAAATCTGTGAAAATAGGTTATGCACTGAAGTGATACAAGCCTGTTTATCCACTTGAAACCTGTAGGAACCTCAACACGAAGTAGATCGGCACCAAACCCTAGATAAGTGTTCAAGCAATATACAAGCATGCAACAAGATGAACAAGCACAAGAGACACAGGATTTGTTACCGGAGTTCAACCTCACACCTTGAGGTCTACGTCTCCGTTGAGGTACCCACAAAGGGTGGACCTTTACACCTAGGTCACTTTCCTCCCTCTAGCGACCACGAAGATCAAGCTAGAGTTACTTACTCAATTTCGGGGTAATACAAACTTCCTTGGGCAGCCACAAGCTTTGGATGCTCCAAGGCAACGCCTAGCCGACTAGGAGCTCAAAGCTCCAAGAGTAACAAACACGAATTTTGCCGACCAAGCGAAGAACTAGGTGCTCTAGAGATGGGAAATCAGCTCACTAGCACTCTCCAAGCCCTTGCTCTCAAATCCTCTTAACTCCCACAACAAATCTCACCAACTTTGAGCCAAAGGGAGAGAGGGGAGGAGTAAATGAGGGTTGCAACAGTTTAGGACGAATATGGCAGGGAGAAGAAGTAAATGAAGGGATGGAGGGGGCTTTTATACCCCCTCACTCAGAATATAGCCGTTGAGGCTTTATGACCCGGAGTATCCGGGTTAAACCCGGACTCTCCGGAAGTCCGAGTCTCCGGGCAAAAACCGGACACTCCGCCTTCCAAGGCCAGCACCCAAGATAAGATTCCCGTGAATGTGTTGGTGCAATGGTGTCTCTCATAGGTTTTGTTTTAGCAACTAGAGCACCTGTTCGACTCTTGGAAGACATGATTCCTGTCCCTCTTGATAGTACGGCATTCCTAGGACTCAAATTCAAAAGTAAAAATAAATAAGCCGTCTTAGGAATCCTTTTAGAGCACCACTTTCTTTTTGTGTAGTCAACGAGTTGTGCTTGATGCCATACATGATTTTAATACTGCTCATGGACTAGATAAACTCATTAGCCACTTAGGTGTGTGTCATTATATCACCAAAACCCACTTAGGGGGCCAAGATACTCTTCAATCTCCCCCTTTTTGGTGATTGATGACAACACAACTAAGTCACATAAGAGATAAACAATGAATATTTAAAGCTTTTGTAATACTCCCCCTTAATATGTGCATTTTGATTTTGAATATCAAAGGTCCTATTAGGGCCAATATTTTGCACAACAAGAGAAGCAAGAGAGTATTACAATAGTGGGGTGCTTGTGATGTGCAACGGATTAAAAGGTGAAATGCTCATGACAGATTATGCACTCAACAAAAGAGAAAAGAAATGCGGGTGAGAAGTCCGGATCTCTCGGCCAGTCCGGAGTGTCCGGAAAAATCCGGATACTCCGGGAAAAAGTCCGGACTCTCCGGGCTTCAGCAAAGCATCAGAAAAAACAGATAACACACAGTTTTTCGATCTAGCATAAGCTGTCCTTAGCAGATAAAAAGCAGATAAAACACCACAAACACACAAGCAAATGTCTCAAACTCACATAGTCTCACACGAGCGAATATTAAAGTTATTACAAGCCAAATTCCAAATTCAAATTATTACAACCCAAGTTCATTGTTCCAAAGACACGAATATCACTCCCCCTTTGGCATCAAGCACCAAAAAGGAAGTGTAGAGCAGCGGAGTCACTCGGAGTCATCGTCCTCCTCCTCTTCTTCTTCTTCATTGCCCTCCTCCTCTTCTTCTTCTTGGGCACCTTGGGCGTCCCACTCCGCAAACGGGTCATCAAACTCGGGAAGCTCGCGGTAGGGATCGGTGGGAAGGCCAAGGTGAGACTTGATCTCGATGATGTCGCGGCGGTTCTCATTGGTCTCCGTGGCGATGGTCTTGCACATGCTGAAAATGCTCTTGAGCACTCTCTTGATCATGGAGCCACGGTGCCGACGAGGAGGTGGAGAAGAGGAACGTGCAGCGGGCACATCATCATGGGAGGGAGCTGCACTTGACGATCCAACATATTTACGGCCTTTGGGAGGCCTCTTGGCACGATCACGAAGGTGGCGAAGGGGCTCATGGACAACATCCTTGGGATAGCGGACATTGGTCACTCTCTCAATCATATACATGAGATAGGGGCATAAGGAAGATGCTTCATTGGATCATTCATGGCCCTCCTCAATTCATTCCAAATGAAGTCAAAGACACAGAAGCCTTCTTCATCCGGTGCCATCCTATTGAGAAGATTGGGAGCAAAGTACCTCAAAGCTGTGACATCTCCAATCTTAGGGTCGATAGTGGCACGAAAGAATTGATTGAGATAGTAGTAGTAAGGGTTAAGTTGGTCCGCTTTGCCCTCAATGGCCGCATCTCGGCTCGGAAACATAAAGGGGAGCTCCTTGGGCTTGTATTTGTTCTCATTGTGCACGGGGGTGCGCCTTTCATCCTTAGAACCAAGACCCAAGAGCCGAGAGAAAGTCATGTAGTCAATGGTGCACTTTTGGCCTTGAGTTGTCCATGTGATGGTGTTGTCATGGGGATTGAAATAGTAAGAACAATGGAATTGAGCAAGGATTTCTTTGTTCCAATTGTACCTAAAGCCCATGATGTCATAGAGCCCGACCTCCTTGCACTTGTCAATCACCGAGTTGAACACTGTGTTGTTGAGCTCCTCATAGTATTTCCAATCGATGTACTTCATAGGCACTATGGGGGCCATGTTCTTGGAGGCCAACTTGGGATTGCGGATCACGGATTGATAAAAGTCCCGGTGGAAGTCACACCAAAACCTTGCCTCAAGTCCCTCTCCCTTGAGATACAAGTAAACATTCTGCTCCCTTTGCTCCCTCACTGCTAGGGAGTTCCTTGAGTAGTCTCTAATCATGTGCTCAGCAAATCCAAGGACTGAGCCTGGGTCCCTTAGCTTGATAGGTGTCTCAACTACTCGGACATTTGGTGGAAGGGTAGGAATAAGTCTAGGAGGGGTTTTAGGACAGATGTGACCAGCTACTCCTTGCTTATGTTTAGGAGGAACTCGAGTAGCTGGGCGGCTTTGGTGGATATAGGGGGCTTGATGGCTCTTTTTGGGATGGGGCTTGTAGCGGGATCTCTCTTTGGCTAGCCCCTTTCCATGACGACGAGGAGGCTCAGGGAATTGCTCATAGGTTTCATCCTCAACTTCATCATCATCACTCTCCGTTGCCTCCTCCTCCTCCTTCATTATTTCTTCTTCACTCCCTTCGGCATAGGAGGGAGGAGGGTCACCCCTTCTAGGTCTTGAGCTGCGCTGAGAACCTTCTTGCCCCAAGGCTTCTTGCACGGCCCGAAAAGCGGCGGGGTCATGCCTAGCCTTGGTCCTCCTTTGGGTGGAGGGCTCCTCATTGCCACGGCTGACCTTCAACCTAACCATCTGAATGGATAAAAAGATATGGAAATGAGAGATTGTCAAGGGTGAAGACACGCGCACTTGTGGTTTAGGGTTGCGGTGCGAACCCGGATACTCCGGAAAAAGTCCGGAGACTCGGATATTCGGAGACTCCGGGTTCTTCGTCCCCGGAGAGTCCGGGTTTCACAGGCCGAAACCCTAAATCACAATGCAGTGAGGTATGTCCATCCAAACTGAGAGGAAACGTAGATCTAGAGCCTGAAGAGTGTTTCCTACCTATTCCCTATGAGGATACTACAAGAACTATGCTAGGGAAGTAGATCGGGAAAGTTTCTTTTGAAAATACCTTGGGGAGAGAGGGAAAAGGACTTGGATCCTTTGAAACTTGAGTAGATCCTTGATCTCCACTCCTTGGAGTCTTCAAATCCTCACTCTCACGCGATTTCGATGGTTGGATGGGGAAATCGCCCAAGGGGATGAGAGGGGACGATGGGAGAGGTAGGGCACGGTTAAAAGATAGAGTGGGGTGAAATGAAGGGTTTCACTGCGGTCAACAACCTTTTATACTTTTAAAACCCGGAGTCTCCGGGTCAGGTCCGGACTATCCGGGAAACCCGGAGTGTCCGGCCTCAACCCCGGATACTCCGCTCCCCCTGAATCCCAGCGAGCAGATTTTCAAGGAATTTGATTTTGAATGGATTTGGAAGGTTGCTTATGTGATAAATGTGAGTCTGAGTAGTATCAACACCTTGGACTAGCCACAAACAAGCAACGAGAACAATAGTCCAAGTGTTGTACCTAAAGATCCAAATTTTTCAAAACAAATGCAATGCAAGCCTTTTTACAAATCTTTTGTTTTTAAAAGTCCTGTACTAGGTCACTCAAATATGTGCATGATCTCAAGCCAAGTTATGAGAATCCAAGATATTTAGCTCACTCCTCAAAGCACAAAACCTTAGTTCATCAAGAGGCTTTGTGAAGATATCGGCTAGTTGCTTATCGGTGCTCACATGACTTAAAGCGATATCTCCTTTGGCTTCGTGGTCTCTTAAGAAATGGTGTCTTATGTCTATGTGCTTTGTTCTTGAGTGGTTTACGGGGTTGTTCGCTAGCTTAATGGCACTCTTGTTGTCACACAAGAGTGGCACTTTGCTAAACTTGCAACCAAAGTCTCTCAAAGTGAGCCTCGTCCAAAGTAGTTGAGCACAACAAGCGCCGGCTGCAACATACTCGGCCTCGGCGGTGGAAAGGGCAACGGAGTTTTGTTTCTTGGAACTCCAAGACACCAAGGACCTTCCAAGGAATTGGCAAGTCCCGGATGTACTCTTTCTATCTACTTTGCAACCGGCATAATCCGAATCGGAGTAGCCAAGTAGATCGAAAGTGGAGCCCTTAGGATACCATAAACCAAGGTTAGGAGTATGAACCAAGTATCTAAAAATTCTCTTAACGGCCATTAGATGGCACTCCTTAGGATTAGCTTGAAACCTTGCACACATGCACACACTAAGCATAATATCGGGCCTAGATGCACAAAGGTAAAGCAAAGAACCAATCATGGAGCGATATACCTTTTGATCAATGCTTTTGCCTTCCTCATTTAGATCAAGATGTCCATTTGATGGCATAGGTGTTTTGATGGGCTTGGCGTTGTTCATGTCAAACTTCTTAAGCATGTCATGGGTGTATTTGGTTTGACTAATGAATGTGCCATCCTTGAGTTGCTTGATTTGAAAGCCGAGAAAGAACTTCAACTCGCCCATTATAGACATCTCGAATCTTTTAGTCATGATCCCACTAAATTCATCAACCCAAATTTGATTAGTAGACCCAAATATGATATCATCAACATATATTTGACATACAAACAAATCATTGCCTTGTTTACGAGTGAAGAGAGTAGGATCGGCTTTGCCTATTTCAAAGCCTTTCTTTAAGAGAAAATCCTTAAGGCATTCATACCATGCTCTAGGGGCTTGCTTGAGCCCATAGAGCGCCTTATGGAGTTTGTAGACGTGGTTTGGGAGTTGTGGATCTTCAAAGCCCGGTGGTTGCTCAACATATACTTCTTCGGAGATTGGACCATTCAAAAAGGCACTCTTGACATCCATTTGATGTAGCTTGAAATTGTGATGAGTTGCAACCGCTAGGAGTATACAAATTGCTTCAAGTCTTGCCACCGGTGCATAAGTTTCTCCAAAGTCTAAGCCTTCTACTTGAGTATAACTCTTCGCAACCAATCTAGCTTTGTTCTTGGTCACCACGCCGTCTTCATCTTGTTTGTTGCGAAACACCCACTTGGTTCCAATCACATTTTGTTTGGGGCGTTCCACTAAGGACCAGACTTCATTCATAGTGAAGTTGTTGAGCTCTTCTTGCATTGACATCACCCAATCAGCATCTCCAAGAGCATCTTCAATCCTAAGAGGTTCCAACATGGAAACAAACGAGTAATGTTCACAAAAATTTGCTAATCTTGAACGAGTTGTTACCCCTCTATGAATACTTCCAAGTATGTTATCAACGGGATGATCCCGTTGAACACTTTGTCGGACTCTTGGATGTGGGTCAGACACTTCTTGTTGAATCAAGTCCTCATCTTCTCGACTGCATTGTGACGTTTCAACAAGAGTCCGAGTCTCCGGGCTTATCTCCGGATTCTCCGGAAAGTCCGAGTCTCCGGGTTTTTGCCGGATACTCCGGGTTGCGTAGCGAGGCGCATCTGCTCGCATCTTCAATTATGCGGTCCTCATCATCTTCTTCTTGAGGCTTGATTTCTCCAATGGCCATCCTCCTTATAGCCTTTTGCGGGTACTTCCTTGCCTACACACAATTCATCAACTTGCTCCTCTTGAGAGCCATTAGATTCATCAAACGTCAAGTCACACGTGACTTCAACACAACCGGTGGTTTTGTTGAGGACACGATAGCCATGAGCGTTTGAGGCGTAACCAAGAAAGATACCTTCATCAACTTTAGATGCAAACTTAGAGCTTTTGGGCTTCTTGTTGAGAATGAAGCACTTATAACCAAAAACTCTAAAGTAAGAGACATTAGGCTTTTTACCAATTAGGAGCTCATAGGCGGTCTTGTGGCGAAGCTTGTGAAGGTACAAACGGTTGATAGCATGACACGCCGTGTTGATTGCTTCCGCCCAAAAACTATCCGAAGTCTTGTACTCGTCAAGCATGGTTCTTGCGGCTTCAATAAGAGTTCTATTCTTCCTCTCTACAATCCCATTTTGTTGTGGAGTGTATGGGACGGAGAGCTCATGACCAATGCCTTCTTCATCAAGATACTCTTCAATGTTGGTGTTCTTGAACTCGGTGCCATTGTCACTTCTTACTCTTTTGATCTTCACATCAAACTCATTTTGGGCTCTTGTTGCAAATTTCTTGAAAATTTCATGAACTTTGCTCTTGTCTTTCATAAAGAATACCCAAGTGTACCGAGAGTAATCATCAACAATGACAAATCCATACTTGTTTCCCCAATGCTAACATAGGCTACCGGACTAAAGATATCCATGTGAAGTAACTCCAATGGCCTCGTGGTAGATACAATGTTCTTGGCGGGATGAGGAGCACCAACTTGTTTTCCGGCTTGACAAGCACTACAAATTCTATTTTTCTCAAAATGAACGTTTGTTAGTCCTAGGATGTGTTCCCCCTTTAGAAGCTTATTGAGATTGTTCATCCCAACGTGAGCTAGTCGGCGATGACAAAGCCAACTCAAGCTAGACTTTGCCAATAAGCATGTATCAAGTTGGGATTTATCCGATGAAAAATCCACCAAGTAAAGCCTTTCCTTGAGTTCACCCTTAAAGGCAACGGAGTCATCGCCCCTTCTAAAGACGGTCACACCCTCATTTGTGAACAAACAATTGTAGCCCATCTCACAAAGTTGTGAGACGGACAACAAGTTGTAGTCCAAAAATTCAACTAAATAAACATCGGAAAATGAATGATTGATTGAGATAGCAATTTTACCAAGACCAACAACCGTTCCTCCACCATTGCCTCCAAAGGCAATGGTTTCCGTAGGATTTTCAATCATATCACAAGATGTAAACATTTTCTTCTCTCCGGTCATATGATTTGTGCAACCACTATCAATCACCCATTTTGTTCCACCGGAGGAGTATGCCTACAAAACAAATTAAGCTTGTGTTTTAGGTACCCAAGTGGATTTGGGTCCTAGAGTGTTAGTCACAAGAATCTTGGGCACCCACACACTCCCTTTTATCATTGTTCCTTTTGTGCGAGGCCCTACATACTTGGCAACCACCTTACCCTTGTGGTTCCAAGTCAACACATAATCGGCATAAAAGCTATCTTGTGATGCATGAGGTTTGGGCTTCTTGATTGACTTGTTTGGCTTCGAATGTGATGCTTGTGAGGTTACTTGGGTGCTCTTGAACTTGATTGGAGTGTTGTATCTCACTTGATTGTCATGCTTCTTGACACCCATTTGCTTCATCCTGTGCACCACATTCCTTGTTCCCATACCTTTGGTGTGGTGATTCTTGATGAATGGGATGGGGTCTTTTGTACCTTGTTCTTGCTTACCAAGCCCCTTCCCATCCTCAAAGCCAAACTTCTTCATGTAGCTTGACCCAAAACCTTTGGTGTGGTTTTCAAACTCACCTCTCTTAGGTTCTTTCTTCTTTTCAATTAGAAGTGAGTTTGACAACCTAGCAATTTCCTTTCTCATGGCATTCATCTCGGCAACATTAGTAGCACAAGCATTTATATCAAATTTATAGCATCTAGAACAACCTTTGCTTGTTGATGTTTGAGAGTTTGAGAGAGCATCATTAGATGAAGTTGTAGCATTGTTCTTGAGGTTGTCAAGTTGAACTTCTAATGCTATGTGACTAGTCTTTAAGCTATCAAAGCTCTTTTGAAGTTCAAGCTTTTCATCCTCAAGTTTCTTGCAAGCATCTTTAGCTAGGAAAGATTCCCTAGTTAATTCATCTACCGACAACTTATCTTTAGCTAGGGATTTCTTGAGGCTAAGAATTTCTTTCTCCTTTTCCTTGAGCGAGTCCTCTTGCACCTTGAAACCCTTCTTTTCAATTACAAGGGCATCCTCAAGGGCAATGGTTTTCTCCCGCTCAAGTCTAAAGAGTTCTTCTTGCACCTCAAGAGTCCCATCTCTATTCTCAATTTCTTTCATTAGAAACATGATTTTCTTAGTGGCCTTTTTACCAAAGCTAGTGATCATTTTTTCAAAATCGAAATCATTTTCACTATCATCATCTAGGGGAGGGGTAAGAGTGTCAACCTTGGAGCCCCTAGCCATGAGGCAAGTGTGGGTGAAGTCATCTTCATCATCGGTGAGATCTTGAAATAATGATGACTTGTTGATTGGTTCCTTAATGGTTATGGTGGCAAGACCGGCTTCTATGTCGGAGTCGGAGCTATCATCATTTGAATCCCATTCTTCACCCAAATGAGCTTCACCAACTTCCTTTCTCTTGTTCTTGTCAAACTTGTTGGTGTCTCTTCTTCTCACCTTTATGTTAGGGCACTCCGCAATGAAATGTCCCTCCTTGCCACATCCAAAGCATGGTCTCTTTGAGGTTCTCTTGGTCTTGATCTTGTCCTTGTCCTTGTTCTTGTTGAGGAAACCACTTTTCTTGAACATTTTGTTGAACTTCCTTACAAAGAGAGCCATTTGTTCGGGGGTCATGTCCATGTCACTATCTTCATCATCATCTTCCTCGGCCATGATTCTTGAGGTTGATGAACTTGACCTTTTCTCCTTGCTAGATGCTTTGAGGGCCACTCCCTTGTTCTTCTCAAGTTGTTCATGCATCTTTGACATCTCTTGTGAGAGCTTGGACTCCTTGACGGTGATAAGGTGTTCTTCCATTCTTCCAATCACATCCGCCAGAGTGAACTTGTTGAATCCTCTCTTTCCCTTATGAGAGTAGGGAGTTGAACATCTCTTGCCATGTACGCGGAGAGGATCTTATCAACCACTTCTCTTCTTCCCCATATTGTACTTCCAAGTGATTTGATCTTGTTGATGATCTTGTTCAATCGGTTGTACATTTCTTGTGGTGATTCATCGTCCTTGATGACAAACCAGTTGAGCTCACTTTCTAAGGCTCGGATCCTTCCTTCCCTTACTTGTTTTGTCCCTTCATGATTGATGAACAAGGTGTCCCACACTTCTTTGGCGGACTTCAATCCATCTACCTTGTCATATTCTTCGGCCGTGAGTGAACTCTTGATGATGCGGATGGCTTGATAGTTTCTTTGTATCTCATTTGCTTGATCTTGAGTTAGCGTCGCATCACCACTTGGAAATGTAATTCCCCTGTTCACAATAGTCCAAAGTGCGGGATTCACCGCCATCAAATACTCCTCCATCGAGTTCTTCCACTTGGAATAGCCGGTTCCATCAAATTGGGGTATCTTCCCAATGTGGCTAGAACCCGATGGATGGTTAAAGGATAAGCGAGAATAATCGAAAGAGGTTCGAGTGTAATCCCTTGATGGTCGACGAGCGGAGCGGGTGGATCTTGCATCATCGAATTCTTCGTCATCACTATCGGAGGACTCATCACCTCTTCCGGGTGCTTGATGACTAGTGCTTGCACCACGCGTGTTGTCTCCTCGAGGGGGAGGAGGCATGCCAACAACATTGTTGACGGGATCACCTTCGGTGAGAGGCGTAGCTTGATCATTTGGATTCGACATCTTCTTGACTCCAAGCGGTTAGGCTTCAAACACGGAGCACCAGGCTCTAATACCAATTGAAAGGATCAAGATGTCGACTAGATGGGGGGTGAATAGTCGTGCCTGAAAATCACAAACTTTTTCGCGGCTGTTAGACCAGGTCCGGAGACTCCGGATATTTTTCCGGATACTCCGGGAAATCCGGAGAATCCGGGAAAATGTCCGGATAGTCCGGCCTGCTAAGGGGGAATTAAATCGACAGGATTTAAACTTGCTCAAAAGTAAATGCGTGAAAATAGGTTATGCACCGAAGTGATACAAGCTCGTTTATCCACTTGAAACCCGTAGGAACCTCAACACGAAGTAGATCGGCACCAAACCCTAGATAAGTGTTCAAGCAAGATACAAGCATGCAACAAGATGAACAAGCACAAGAGACACAGGATTTGTTACCGGAGTTCAACCTCACACCTTGAGGTCTACGTCTCCGTTGAGGTACCCACAAAGGGTGGACCTTTACACCTAGGTCACTTTCCTCCCTCTAGCGACCACGAAGATCAAGCTAGAGTTACTTACTCAATTTCGGGGTAATACAAACTTCCTTGGGCAGCCACAACCTTTGGATGCTCCAAGGCAACGCCTAGCCGGCTAGGAGCTCAAAGCTCCAAGAGTAACAAACACGAATTTTGCCGACCAAGCGAAGAACTAGGTGCTCTAGAGATGGGAAATCAGCTCACTAGCACTCTCCAAGCCCTTGCTCTCAAATCCTCTTAACTCCCACAACAAATCTCACCAACTTTGAGCCAAAGGGAGAGAGGGGAGGAGTAAATGAGGGTTGCAACAGTTTAGGACGAATATGGCAGGGAGAAGAAGTAAATGAAGGGATGGAGGGGGCTTTTATACCCCCTCACTCAGAATATAGTTGTTAAGGCTTTATGACCCGGAGTATCCGGGTTAAACCCGGACTCTCCGGGAAGTCCGGAGTCTCCGGGCAAAAACCCGGACACTCCGGCCTTCCAAGGCCAGCACCCAAGATAAGATTCCCGTGAATGTGTTGGTGCAATGGTGTCTCTCATAGGTTTTGTTTTAGCAACTAGAGCACCTGTTCGACTCTTGGAAGACATGATTCCTGTCCCTCTTGATAGTACGGCATTCCTAGGACTCGAATTCAAAAGTAAAAATAAATAAGCCGTCTTAGGAATCCTTTTAGAGCACCACTTTCTTTTTGTGAGTCAACGAGCTGTGCTTGATGCCATACATGATTTTAATACCTGCTCATGGACTAGATAAACTCATTAGCCACTTAGGTGTGTGTCATTATATCACCAAAACCCACTTAGGGGGCCAAGATACTCTTCACAATTGGGTCACAAATTTTAATGTGTCACACATCACAAAATTCATCAATTCATCTGTGCTGATATTTCATTACAGCACGTGGTAACAGAAACACTGAGTATTAACACAAATAGAGTAACAAACTTCTGGCATAACTCTGGCATATATACACATTGCAATTCATTGTGAACTGCTGCCATATCATGACATGAACAGAGTAATAAACTTCTAGCATACACATTGCAATTCATTGTAAGCTGCTGCCACAGACATTGCAATGCGTTCCAAAATAGGAGACATGGATTGATCTACTGCCTCTCTTAGATCTACTAGTTCATCATAGTTCAACATACACACAGGAGGAACATATTAACAGTGGATCTACTAGTCCATCACAAGTTCAACAAACACATAGGAAGAACACATTAACAGAGGAACAAATTAATTAAGCAGAGGTAGTCACCGCCGGAGGAGCCCCACCATCGGGGTCAGAGCCAGAGCTGAAGCCGGAGCCGGAGCCGTCAAGGCTGCCATCGTCGCCGCCATCGTCGTCGATGGGGGCGAGCACTCCTCTCTCTAGGTCCCCAACAAAGATATTGATCTTGAAGGCATAATCCTTCATGGTCATCTGCAACATATACCTGGGTGCTGGGACCCCGAGATGAGCGGCCACCTTTCGAAGCTTCACGAAAGCATCACAGAACAAGTTCACTGACCAAGTGGCTTCGTCAGCATTTAGTGGAGGAGCACGCACGACCACCATGGGCTGCGGTGCATGCGCCTCCTCAGGCTCGTCGGGTGGGGGCGGCTTCACCTCGGCGGGCGGGGGCGGCAACACCACCTTGGGCTCGGCGGGCGGCGGCGGGGGCACCTCCTCCCTCCCCCGCTTCTTGGATGGCTCGCTTGACGATGCCATATGCGCGCTTGAGGAAGAAGAAGATCTTGGATTCACTTCTTGGTCACCTGAGACAGTGGTGCTAGGGTTTTCTTGGTGCCGCAGTTGATGAAGTTCTTGGCATGCCGGGATTTATATTGACAAAACGGCGAGCCGTCAGGCGGCCGGTCACGCGCCTCAGAACCCGTGTCCGCTCAGGAGAGCTCCTTGTCACAAAAAGAGTCATGCGGTCATAAGGAGATGTGTGACTATTCATATTTTATTCAAAATACCAAATGCCCAACTACTCCTATGAGTTGTTCGATTCTTAAAAAAAATCTATCAATTGTTCGTATTTTTATTAATTTTTGAGAGAAGCAATTAAGTGTCATTTAAAAAAGTGTCAGGCCCACAACCAGCGTCAGCAGCCTAGTATAAAGAAGGTAACCATTGCCCACTCGCGCACCAGCCAACAAAGCGACACAGGTTTGCTAACTCGTGTCGGCATTGACAATCCATTTTGCAAAATGAATATTCCACCACCCCCTTCTTCTTTCCGAATGGATAAGTGCAGCACTTTCCTTAAAAAAACATAGATGAGGCGTGAGAGGAGGCGTGGAGACAGAGACGACGATGAGCACCGGCGAGGGGCCAAGCAGCGGACGACCCCGCGCACCCGGGATCGAGGAGAACCGGAACGAGAAGCAGTGCCGCAACTAGATCCAATGCCGGAGACGACGATGAGCGCCGGAGAGGGGCCAAGCGGCGGTGGAGTGAACCCAATGCCGGAGACGAGGGTCCTCAACTGGATCCTCTCGGATTCCGATGAGGGGCCAAACAGCGGCAAGGAGGAGCGTGCCGGCGACGGGGCAATGAAGTGGGCAAGGGGTCTGCCTCACGTTTGCGAGAACAAGTGTCTGACAACTATGAAGAGGGGTCGAGGGAGTGGTGAAGAAGGTGTAGAGGACCTCATCTCTGACTCTGGCAACGACCACGACGATGGCGAGGCAAGTTTCTCTGAATCTCACTGCCTTTTTACTTGTTCTATACATGGAGCTTAAGCTACCTTGAGCTTGAGCTTCATAAAGTTAATTAGTGCCTATGATGATGTCTTCCATGCTTGCTAAGTTTTGCTTCTACTTGTCACACCCTGCTATGATGCCTAGGATAATTTTCAAGTTCTTATATAATTTCCCTATGAGTGTTCCTATACTAACCCAAGTTCTGAGGCAAATTAGTTTTGAATTAACTATGTTATTCTTATACCATGTTTAACTCTGTTTTAGGAAAAACTCTTTGAATCGCGAGTAGAGCTTGAGTTACTTCTAAACCTTAATGTCTGGGATTATGTGAAACCTGAGTTTGAAAAAATCACAAAAGAAGTGAACATCCTCATCAAAAAGGCTAAGCACATAAGGAGGTACAAGTACACTACTGACAAAATCTCGAGCCCATTGAAGGTGCGCAAGAAGGGCTTCAAGAATCCTTGGTTTCTTACGAAGAGGCTGCAAAAAGAGCCAATCTTGATGGGGCATGATCTAGTTCAAGCTTGTTGATGTGCAGGGTCAGTAGCCATACTTTTGTGGATGTTCAAGGGGCATGCCTTTGTTGATGTGTATGGTCAGATAGCACAACCATAGTAAATAATGTGATGGACAAGTTAAGTCCTAGCCAGATGGACAAGTTAACCTTTTGTAATAATTATCTTTATTCCCGTGGACAAGTTATCTTCATCTTTGTGGACAAGTTATCTCTCTTATGATGTCTGTTTTGTCTCAGAAGATATATGTGTTGATTGTGCATGTATGTCGAAATGGAAGCAATGAGAGATCGAGTTGACATGTCAATGAGGACAAACTCAAAGGAGACGATGATTCACAAACCTCCATCTCATTTGTTCACTGTCGCCGCACTCTCGTTTCACGACAGTGAAGAGTGCTATTAGATCAGTAACGGACTTTACGAGCTCGTTTCTGATAGGTTTAACTTGTGTAACGAGCTCGATTTAATGTCCGTTACAAAGAATTCATGTAACGGGCGTTTAAGGAGACCGTTACCAGAAGTCCACATTGGTAACGGGCATTGCGAAGGCCACCCCGGGGTCGGCCTGCCGCACTTATCTGTAACGGGTGCTAAATAATAATCGTTACATATGTGGGTGCATGTAACGTGTGTTACGGGCCTGTTACAAATGTTGTGTGACCTATTTGAGGTTTTCACATAGTGGCTTACTTGAGGACGAGCAAGGTTTAAGCATGGGATAGATGTTGACGATGAATTTCCGTCAACCTATCCATGAGTTTACCTTCAATGTTGGCATGAATTTAATATCTTATCCATTGGTACTAACCCCATGGATATAACAAGTTCGTTCATGCATGTCAGTTTTGGAGTTTGATGTTTATGCTGGAATTTAGCGTTGAAAGCAAGACTTCCAGGTAAAGTTCATCAGGCACCTCATGACAAGACCTTGAAGCCCGGTACAAGTCAAGCAATTAAGTGAGCATGACTCCAAGAAGCCCAAGCACCAACCCGTGAAGAGGGAAACTCCGAGGACCTGAAAAAAAATGTTGAATCTTGTGGGACAAGCATCATCCAATCCGCGTAGAAACTAGTGTAAAGGACACGTGAAGCATCACCTAGGAAGGCGGCCACGAAATGGGCTATAGAATGGGCCCAGGCCAGTCGGCCTGGCCCATTTCTAGGTCCATTCATCGCCCCCTTTGACCTAGCCGCCTCTCGGACTATTTATAGCCCCCCTGACCAATAGCCACGCATCAAGTCATTCGTCATTTGTTCACTACAAAAAAATCTGGTTTCCATGACAAAATGATATGGTCATGTAAAGTACAGAAACTATCATAGAAAGTATCATATGACGAAAATCCACCATCATAAGGGTCGTCACATATCGACCGTCGCTAAATGTACCTTGTGACGAAAATGTGGTGTACCGTCACATAAGGTAAGACCTAATGTGGCGGTATGTTAAAGAGTCACATATTGTCGACATTATATGACACCTAGAATAGTCACATAATAACGGTCAAAATGTCACAATTAGTGTGGTCAGACCCTTATTCAGCATGTTTTTTGTGACGAGCCGACATCATCATATATTGCTATGCAGAATTCATGACTTTCTATTTTGTCATCTAATGTATGATGGTCAACTGTTAATTAGCATTGACATGACCACCATTGTCAAATTAATATATTCACTCCATGCACATATTTTCCATGACTCTCATCACAAAGAACCACATACAATCCATAGCACATACATCCATTGATAATCCAAAGCATAATACATTACACATGGGTTTAAACATCACACAATTACCAAGTTCCAGGTTTCATCACACATAGTTGCAACATACCAACTGATGAACATAAGTTTCCAACCAGTTTTCATCTACGCTGAATTCACACAGGCACCCTATTTGCATGTAAGCTAAAAAGGAAGAACAAATTATATTGCCTGCCATGGACCTGCAAACAAATCAAGGCAATGAATGAGTGAGATTAAAAAAATGCAAACTCTGTAGAGTAGAATCTCACATATAATAGAGTGTGTGTGCCCAACCCAAAGGATAAGTTCATGCACGAGTGGCATTACCTAAAGAAAAACAAAAGCTTTGTTCAAATGGTTCCCGATTCATCACAATAACCTGTCTTCCAACCTGAAAAAAAAGGAATATCATAGTGTCATGATCAAAATTGCAAGATGAGATAATAGATACTACTGGAGTACACACTACTAAGCATGCTCAGAAAGATATTGCGTTCACTAACTGAAAAAACAAGGTACAGGTTATACACATGAGCTTAAGCAATATCCACCATAAAGACCAAGGAGCTAATAGCCAAGCTTGTAAGCAATCAACTACTTACTCTCACAAGATCAAATGCTTGTGCAAGGAAAACCAATGCAAGATCGACCAGCAAGCTGCTACTACATCCATTCATATTTTCTATACCAAGAAATAACTTGCAAGCATGAAGGAGCTGATCAATAAGTTATTTCTTTTACTTAAGCATCCTATCTAGGAAATCTAGACAGGTTGTAAATCTAAGCAGTACAGAACAATACCCGTCAGTTTCAAAATACATCCATGATATTTAGTTTTCTTCTCCAGCACAAATAGTAGTAGAGAAAACAAACAATTATCTAGGACGAGTACATAACATCAACTCAGAGCGTGCTCATCTGCATCTGGTTGCTGATGAGGACAATAATCACGATTTTTTTACCAGGATTGTTGACGTACCCCATCATATGTGGTGATCTGGGCTCCTCTTAGCTCCATTCAGATTATCTGCACTATCTAAAAATTGGTCATAAGCCAGCTGCTGCTCTGAACCAAAATAATTGCAAGAATGATATTACAAGAAGCCATGGAGCAGTAAATAGATCTCTGAACAACCCAATGTGCTCTCCGAACAAAACAATGTGAACAGGAGAGGTGTTCCAAACCTTGAGGTTGTCGCTGCAAGCGCTCAACTTCTCAAGATTCTTAAGTCCTGCAAGGAATAGGCATTGCAGAGTACGAACAATCATGTGTTTCTCCAAATCAACAATCAGCAACGTATTCTCTCAAGCAGCAAACGAGGTCGCCGTGGTAACCAGCATGGCACTCAATGTTGCAGACTTCCGCTATACATCCAAGCCGGCCGCAGACGCCGGATGACAGGCCTTCCTCCTCTAGCCGCTCATCTCCTTGTGAGAGAAAGTGGAGTAGAGGCCTCGAGAAAGCCGTCACACCCGGAACATAACCCCACTACCTCTGCCGAACCGCTCATTGCTGAATCGGTTGGATGCCTGGGCTAGCCACGAGATATCTAGATCTGGTCATTTCCATTAAGAACCCTAGCATGAACGAGATAGAAGAGGTGAAGGGAGAGGATGGGTGACTCACCAGCGAGCATAAAGACCACGTCGGCATCGCTGTGCCGCCGACCTACCCTTGTGGGTATCCACAATGGTCATGGGGAGGGGTCACCGTAGGGGCCACCGATGGTCGCCATCCTCCTGCTCTCCAGCCTCCGGTGGAGGTGTGGCGGCGGGATGGGTGGATTCCGACCTCCGGTGGAGGTGTGGCAGCGTGATGCGCACTCCGGCGTGGAGGTGTGGCGGGATTCATGGAGAGGGAAGAGGAGGCCATGGTCTCCTGCCTATGGGGATTTTTCCCCTTTGTCTGACCAACCAGGACGATAAGGCAAGTTGCGACCGCGAGGGGATTTTGCCCCTTGTGAGCGGGAGGAATTTTTCAACAAAAGGAAAGAGCGGCAGACCTGGTGGGCCCTACGTGTCGGTGAGAGAATCTGCAGGGGAGCGCGGGAGCCTGCACTGCCCAGTTTTTGGTCCTGGCGTGATGGGTCCATAAGTCAGTGATAGTATTTGTAGAATTAGGAATTCGAATGAATTTTTGGGGTAATAAATGATTTTGAATGGAAATTATGTCAGAAACAAAGTTGTATAACAATCGAGATCTACCACTTTGATTTTGGTCATTTTCCCACATGACTTTGTTTGGACAGTTTGAATTTCGAATTTTAAAATGTTGGTACTTCGAACAAAATTTTGGAGTACTTCTAGTTTCCATTCCATGCCATGTTTTGGAGATTGATGACAAATTTAATTTGATTTATAAGAAGCATTCAAACTTTTATCTCAAAAGTACAACATAATAATTACAAAAGGATGCATCCCTCTTTTAGTTTCCTAAAACTCAATGTCAAACTTGTCAAATTTATACTACATGTTATTATCACTTTTGAAAATGACAAAATGACCTAAATAAAGATTGTAGGTCTTGATGAGAAATGAAACTTTGGTATTCATCACTTTTCCATTTATTGTGAAAAATGTTGTTTTTCTATTTTTAAATACCTAAATAACACACCCTTTGAAAACTACTCAAAAATTAGTTACCTTAAATACCACCAATACATTTTTTAATATGTAGAAGACAACATGTAAGTTGCAATCTAGGAATTTCAGAATTTTTGGAATATATTTGCTATTTTCTATCATTTATATGAATTTCTACATGCTTACAAGAAGTATTTCCATGTTGACCTATGTGTACCTGTCAGATGGTGAGATCTAGACAGTCCACGGGGGTGCAAATCCCAGTGGTTTAGTTGTTCGGTGGGGCGGAATCTAAGGCTAAGAACTCGAAGGTCGCACACGAGTACGCGGAACACAGAGAACACGTCAAGTTTATACTAGTTCGGGCCTCCAGAGAGTAAAAACCCTACGTCCAGTTGTTGGTGTAGATTGCTTGAGGATTGCGTATGTTGTACAAGGGGTCGCCACGTCCGCCTTATATTGGCCAGCGGATGAGGTCGGCTCCTAGACTCCTGGTTGGTTACGACCAGGAGACCTAAGTCTACGTTACACATCTTGCCATATCACGTCAATCTGCTTTGGTCGAAATCCACTAAGGTCTTGTCTTGTACGCCAAGTCTTGAGGTCGTGATGAATTAGGTCGTCTGGAGAATCTTCTAGAAAGGTCTTCAAGAGGTCGTGTGGGCCGCCAACTAGGTCGGTTGGGCCCACTGACAGGTCGGTGGGTCTTCTAGTAGGCCAGACCCACTTGTCGGGGACGGTCGGGAGCCTAGTCGGTGGGGACCCAGGGGTACCCATGTCTCACAAGCCCTCGAGTGAGGTGTAGGCGCAACAACTTTATAGAGGTCATGACGAAGTCGTAGAGCTATCGACAGGTTGAATAGCATGCACGTCAGTCAAAAAAGAAAGAGAAACAAATCGACTTAGCAGCCGACCTGTTTGTAGTCTTGCCGAACGAAGGGACGTCGAGTGACAACCTATAGGAAGCAGTCTTCCAATAGATCGAAACAACGATGAAAAAATCCAGAGGGCATTGAAGATGCACTCATAGGTAGTATCTGAGCATAGTGGCGGGCAGGATGGCCGGTATGATGATCCAAAAAAGAAATAAGAAAAAGTAGGTCGAGTAACGACGTGATGAGAAACGGGTATCCCAACAGGTCGGTACGAAGAGGAAAACAAGATGGCATCAAAGACACTCTCGTAAAGTAGTCCCCGAGCATTGAAGCAGGCAGCATGGCTGGTTTGATGCTCAAAAAGAGAAGAAAACTGAGTCATGGTCTTGAACGAAGTGTAGAGACACCCAGATCTCCAAGCATGTTTGCAAGGAGTCTGGCAGGGCCAACCTCGAGGAGGCCTTGTAGGCGTGCCGACCTCGAAGTGGCCTCAAATCATCAATGGCTAGTATCTGAGGATACCCAGTAGGATCTCGAAAGGTGTGTCGTATGAAGAGGTCATCGATGATGTCGTAGCTGAAGTTGTGATGTCCGGGTTGGCTGATGATAAAGCCAAAAAATTCGTTGATCTTTGAACGTATGGAGTGTAGAGACACCCAGATATCCTGCATGGCTACAGAGAGTCTGGCAGAGCCACTCGAGGCATGTCGACCTCAGGAAGGTCTCAAGACAAAAATGCCCAAGCACCCAGAAGTACTTGGCAAGGCCATTAGGCGCGCACCCCACAGGGAGGCCTCATTCCCGACGTAAAATCCTTTGGTGTCCAGAGTAGGCTGGCAGGGCTACAAGAGCACACCGACCTCGGAAGGTCACACATCCAGGGGCGCTCAACTAGGTTGGCAGGGCCGTAGTCATACCAAGATATTGCAAGACCTGGGGTATTAAGGCACGCCGACCTCAAGGAGGTTGTTTTGGTGTCCAGACGACCAACATAGCTGCTGACCATCCAGCGGAGCCATGATACTAAGGTCTTGGTGACCTCAGTGATAGGCACACCGACCACGGGGGCCCGAAAAAAATTGTAGATCTCCGTGATGCTTCTGATCTCCATGGTACTTTTAGATCTCCAGGCGCCCAGACGGATCTGGCAGAGCAGCGAGGCACACTTACCCCAGAAGGTCTTCAATCGAACCTACGACCATTATGCCCAGGCAACAGAAATATAGGCTGATTGGAATAGGTCCATTTACATGCAGAGCCATAGCGGGTGCACTAGGACGCAGAGCCTAGCATATGCAAATACAAGACATCAAATCGTAGAGGAAGGTCTTGAAGTTGTCATTAAAAGGGGGCTGAATTAGGCGCTAGGCCTTCTGACATAGGGTCAGTTTTTGTAGTGTAGCGTAGACTGCAGGGTCACGGGTCGACAGTGGTCAAAGATTCTCTTGCCACCCGAAAAGTGACTAGCTACCCACTGATCGAGGGGGTTACTGTAGCCATGTGACTCTGCAGCGGGCTCAGGCATCATTGATGCGCTAGCGACGAAGGACGTCGTGGGGCAGAGGTAAAGTCACCTTTAATGATGCCCATGACTACAGGCCCTAAGACCACGTGGCGGTAGCGTGATTACTTTGCCAACTGCCCAAGGCCTTGGCTCCAGCTATAAATAGCACCGTGAAGCTGAGGATGGCAAGGACCGAGCATTGTTGAGCTATGATGCTGCAGAGTAGTGTTTCCACCATGCCATGGGCATGTGTTCATCCACCAGATTGTAGGTTCTTGTTCTTGTAGAATCTTGGAGCTAGGAGAATTCTCGCAAAATGGAGGCAACACCTCCACTCTCTACGCCCTGCGTCTACGGGGTACTAGGTAGAGTTTGGAGGTGATGTTGTTCGAGCTGGAGCTATAGCAGAACGTTGCTGGTGAGCATCGGGTTCTCTCTAGGGCTTGGAATCCCATGCTAAAGAGCAAGCTCATGACTGCATTCCAATAGTCTGGTCCGAGCATGCCTTAGGTTGCGCGGCGTTCGGCAACTATCTCCCGCAAGGCCGCCATCAAGGTTCTGGTTCTAGGAGAAGTCTCGAGATGTGCTCTGCTTCGGCAAAGTAGGTCGTGGTGACCGCTCTGGGTGGCCCATGCCTTGTAGTATGTTTATCTTGTGTGTCAGGTTCTGGATCCAGTGAGGTCGCAGGCGACTTGTGTACCTTCGGGCGGTCCATGCAATGTTCGCTCTCTTCTGTCATGTACTTGGTGATTTGACAAAATGATTTGTCAAATACCTGAATTAATGTGACGTGGGGGCTTACAAAATGTGTTTGCCATCAGGACGGCCTGATGTTGTCTTGTTGTTTAGCTGATGACATGAACTCGGAATTTAGGTCATGGCTTTAGTCTGTTGGTGAAAAATCCGCCTTAATCTTCTCGCGAACTTCTCGGAATAGAGCCGTTGAGGCGTGTTGTACGGCGGAAGGAACCGCAACAGGAAGATTCAGTGGACCCTCCTATAAATAGGGCGGCCCGAGTCAGGGTTGACCCCATTCCCCTTTCTTCTTCCTCGCGTCGCTTTCGCTTCCACTCACATCGCTTTCCAGCCGCCGTAGCTCTCCTGCGATCTTGCGACCGCCTTGCTCCCCCGCGCGCACCCATCTGGCCTCCAACTCCGTGAGGACCATGTGTGGTTCAAGGACCGGTGGATGGTCACTTCCTTGTGTGATGAGTGATTGACAACGTTGTGTGGATTAATTCTTAGCTAAGTATTGCAGGTGCAGGTTGCGGCTTGACTGGTGTTGGTGCAGGTGAAGAACAAGCACGAAAGGTCGTCGCCGGTGAGGCCTCCAGGTGTGGAGAAGACAAGTAGGCTTCGTTCGAGGGACCCGGTAGCCAGCGGGGTCAAGTGCGGGTCGCATGGTGGCATGAACAGCAAGATGAAGTCATGGACGGTTTCTTGGTTGAGCCTCAAAACCAAGGTCGAGCCGGGACTACGTGGGAGCCGAGTCATGAGTGGAGATTGGCGGAGGCTACACCGAGTTCGCGGGGTTTCCTGTGGTTCACCAGAAAACCACTGGGTTCCTTTGTTGATCCACAAAGCCAAGACCGAAGAACCGAAGACGGTCTTTGCAGAAGCGGTGCGGACCGGTCCGACCGGTGGGTACCGGTCTGACCGGTGGGGAGCACCGGTCTGACCGGTGTGCGACGACGCAGTCCGGAGACTTCGAAGCAGAGGACACGCGTTGGGATCGCATGGCTTGCATCGAGGCTACGTAGGGTGCGGTCGTTGGGCATCCGTCCGATGGTGAAGACATGAAGACTTCCAAATCCGACCTTGAGGGGCTTGTATCCCTAGTTATTAGGAAAGGGCATTTTAGACTTTCGGTTGCCTCCAGATAACCCAAGAGGTGAGAGGATGGCAGCCAACTCTTGGAACCCTAGCTCATTTGTTTTCCTATTTTCCTTCCTATTTTCCTTAGGATTTCCATAGGACTAGCTTGAGAGCTTCATGGTGAGATCTTGTGAGAGGGTTGTGTTGACCGTTAATAGTTTATCAAAGTTCGTTTGTGACTTGCAAGCGGACAAGTCTCCCGTCGTAGTCAAGGGACCCTTCTTCCCTCGAGTGGTGAACCCAAGGTATCGAATCCGTGGAAAAAATGTGTGACGCAAAACTTAATCTAATAAATCCAAGTAACTTCAATCTTTGATAAAAGAAACACTAATGCATCTAGGTAAAAGACACGAAACTAATCTAATCTACTAAAGACCGGAGAAAACAAAGTAAGATTGGGTAGATAAACCGATCTAGAGGGATCAGGGTAAGCCTTTTGTTGAAGTTCCATGCAAGAGAAGAAGTAGCAAATCGAATCTTATTAGAAGCCTCTTTAAACCATGGTTTCCCGTCCAAATCCGAAAACATCCGCCTTTCGGAACCCCCGTTCTATCACAATGTATCCCTACTCATGCGGGGTGTCTAGAGCGAGTCAAAAGACAAGTCGAGATTCTTTCGGAAGATCCGGCGTGTACCTCTAGCCACCGCGGCTACAAGAACACCCTATGTAATCTATCTCGAGAATAGAATTGGAATAAGCAAAGCCGATTGAAAAACGAAATCTTCGAGGAAACACTTGATCGTTAGGAAAAGATTCAACTTGATAATTCAACTATAACAATGATACATACACAAGATCACCACCGGGATCCTTCCTTGATCTTGCTTCTAGCTCCGGGAACTCCGACGTGGTCTTCCGTGCGAGGTTCCCACGTCGGCTAGGGAAACCCTAGTCAACTAGCTCGACCCTCTCCTCTCCGAGATGGTGTCCCTCTCTTCTCTGCTCCTCGGCGGCCGATGACGAATTGTATGATGCGTGGCTCTCGGTCAGGGGGCTATAAATAGCCTGATTGGCGGCTAGGGCAAAGGGGAGCCTCATTGGGCCCTGGACAGGGCTGGGCCGACCGGCCTGGGCCGGCCGGCTTGAGCCCATCCAGGCCCAGCCTGAGGCCTCCTTTGATCTACGTCGGTTCCCTTGCTTCCTGGATGTTCCCCCTTCTGCATGTAGGTCCATGTCGTCAGTTTCTCTCCGAATTGGGCATAACTCCTTGTCTTGCAAGATTCAACACTTTTCTGGTCAGGTCCTCGGAGTTTGTCGTCTTCTCGGATCAAGTCCCTGGCTTCTTGGAGTTAAGTTTGCTTCATTGCATGACTTGTACGGGGCTTCAAGGTCTTGTCATAAGGTGCTTGATGAACTTATCCCGAAAGTCTTGCTTTCAACACTAAAACCCTGCATAAACATTAAACTCCGAAACCGACATGCACACGCGAACTTGTTATACCACGGGGGTTAGTACCAATAGATAAGGTATAAAACTTATGCCAACACCGAAGGTAAACTCATGGCTAGGTTGACGGATTTTCACCGTCAACATCTCCCCCATACTTAAACCTTGCTCGTCCTCGAGTAAGCCTTCGATGGATATCATCATTGCCAAACAATGTTTAAACCTTGCACTTGATCATACACGAGAAAACATAATGCTCTCAAAATTTTAATTCGTTAAAGTTCCATAATGTACTAGCCTTCATCTCTACGGAGGGTAGATTCTTATTAATCTTATCCCACGAGTATTAACATGCTCACAAAGTTTAAATAGATCTCATAATTTTTGAAATAAAGAACGAGATAAAGAAAAGCTAAACCAAGTTCACAAATTTAAATCATCTTGCATATTGCTCATGAACTCTCATCTCGCTTGTCTCTCAAGCCTATATATTCTACTCCTTTCCCTCTCATAACATATATACGTGGTAGGCTTTATATGGAGCTTTGGGAAAGTTTAGTCCTAACAAGATTTTATAAATGAGGTGTTGTCAAAACAAGACAAGCTTCTCATGGTCTTACCGAGACTCGTCAAAAAGGTCATTGGAAAATAATGTTAAATCAAGGAGGGGAAAGAGAAAAATACGCACACTTTAGATGAGTGGACATGTGCAAATGGCAAAGAGTGATCCCGAGGCACAAAGGAAGTCCTCGTTATCGGATTGCACATGGTTAGAAAATGAGAATGGATCTTTTAAACTTGAAGCCTTTGAATGCTCTTTAGAGAACCGGGGAGTTCACTTTACGCATACTCATATTTTTTCTTTCTCTCATATTTCTCCTTCTTTTCTTTCATTCATTCATTCATTCATTCATTATATATATATATATATATTTTCTTGTGATACTTTCACTTTGGAAGTCACGTACATCGCCTTTGAATTTTCTTTCATACATTTTTTTAAATTGCTCCCCTATGAACTCTAAAACTGCACCGTACCTACCTCCTCCCCCATGCTTAGACGTTGCTCGTCCTCGAGCAAAGAGGCGATAAATAAGGTAGGTACCGGAAATATTTTTCCTTTGAGAGATACTTGAAATCTTCAATGTTGGCACCGTCTTGCGATCTTCCTTGAATTGATGATCCATTCTCAACGATAGGTTGTGGTCAAGGAGGTAATCACAAAAGATGATATTTGGTTTTAAGGGTGGATATCCGGCGAGGTTTGTGAGATCTCCAATGTGGGGATACACAATGCACGGATAAAAGGCTAGCAAAAAGATAGATACGCAAAAACGGAATGACCAGCTTCTTAGTCTCGGGCCAGAGAAATCAAGGCTTGCAATAACTCACTCAAAAATAAATCTTGTACACTAAGGTTTATGCACTCAAATATATATTAGGCTTTGGATAGGTTGGGCAACACACAAGTGATATTTGTGACAAGGTTAGCGATATTTTTTTGAGCATAAAAGACATCTTTAATCTATTCATAACTTGAGAGAACATAAAACACCATGGGTCTTTATTTTAATCATAACCTCCGCTAAAGATTAAGCTAGTATTTAAATAAATTCAGATTCGTATTTTAAGAGAGCACTAGCTTAAACATGCATAAATCAATTACAAAGATAAACAAAGCGGCAATTATAACCATATATCATCATGGCACAAATTTTTGTAACTTTTCCAATGATATAATCAAGGTGGTGTCTTTATTAATGATGAAATCAAGTTGAAATACAAACTGAAAATAAACAAACACGCTTGCTGAAATTTAAATAAAAACAGAAAATATTACGCAAACACACATAAACAAAAGCTGAAAATTATAGAGAAAAAGAAAAGAAAAGAAAACTAAAGTTCCTAAATGTTCTAGTCCTCCGCCGGTGGTTGGTGTTGATGATCTTGATAGTAATACCCTTGCTCATAATACGATTGGACATTCCCTCCGACGAATTGATTCGGCTCCACTAGGTGAAGGCGTCCAAGCTCATAGGCAATATTTGCATTGCCTTCACCAAGTTGAGCCGCGTTGGCTTGGATGGCTGCGACGTTTTGGGCATTTCTTGCAACATACCCTCCAATTATGGCCATGCTTTGTTGTGGTTGGGGATATTGTGCGTAGGGCTCCGCGAAGTTAGCATTGGGCACCACATAATTTGGTGGGGGTACCGGTGCACCACCACCCCATGCTTGCTCTTGTGGCCCTCCGTAATAACTTAGCGGAGGAGGGATCCCGCCGAATGGTTGCACATTGGGTTGTACTCCACTCGCTTGTGTGGAGGATGTTCCCTCCTCTACGATTCTTCCTCTTTTGTTCTTCCTTGTAGGGACAAGGAGTCCCTCTTCCAACCAATCTTCCCTCCCTTCGGTGAAAAGCCTAAGCCTCTCATCGGGAAGGGGTAGGTTCACTATGGCCAAACGATAACCTCCTCTCTCATCTCCACTAATGTATTTGCCTTGCCGCAAATACTCAATGCCAAAAGAGGTACCACGCAAAAGATGGTCGAGGTTCCTTGCGATCCCCGGCCGTAAGGAGAAGGCCAACATGGAGAGGTAGCACCCCGAACCGATATGTCCCGCCCCCGATGTTGCTTCACAACACCAACGGTTGATCATGAGGTAAGAGGGGTCTATTGGCTGCCTGGCAATTAAAGCCGAGTAGAGCCAATTCAATTCCGTGTCGGTCACCTTCGTCTCCTTCATCCTCCCCAATACCCTCTTGCACATCCAAGAGTGAAATATCCGGATAATGGGGTTGCGGATGCAATTGCGTTGTTGATGGGCTTCTCCGGAGATTAAATTCCAAAATCCCGGTAACATGCCGGTGGCACGTCAACTTTCTTCGGAGCTCCCTTATGGAATCCAAGTAGCTCCCTAACATGCTCGTAGGGAACCACTTGTTGGACTCCCTCCAAACGGAATGATAAGCTTTGCACCCCATCATCAAGGATAGGTGCAATGGTCATCAAAATTTCCAAGGCGAACCCCTTGTGGGTGTCCACCGATACTCCGTTGGAGAATTGCATCCATCCAAGGTGCCCCAACATGTAGTATATGTCGGTGCCAAAACCCAAGGTGTAGAGTGCTTGGTCGTCGAACTCGACGTTGGGCACAAGCCTCTTCTCAAGACGAGAGAGCCTCTCCTCCTCCTCCGATGACAAGATGATGAAGCCGTACGAAGAATATATCGGAGTGTAAGGAGGTGGCGCGGTCGAACGGGTCGATCGTCGTGGTGGTGCGGGCTGCTCCTCCGTGTGCCCTTGAGGTTCGGTAAACCTCATGGACGTGCTCCTTGCAGCCCTCATACCACCAAGGAGGAGAGCATCGTTCCTCCTCGGTGGTGCCGTATCCGTCTCCATGCTCCGGGGAGACTCGGAAACCGAGTGTCTCCTCGAAGACGTCGTTGATGACGGCTTGGATGACGACGAACCCTTCTTCTTGGAGAAGAGACTTGTGGTTTTCTTCCACATGGTTGCTGCACTCTTTTCTTCTACTAAAACTCCGGGTTGCAACCGGTAACTAGGCACTAAAACTCTTACTTCGGATGTGGACTTTGAGTGGATTAAGGATGTGGATTTTTTTGAGCTATCAAGCTTGGGAAGGTTGGCTATGTCTACGGAGGTTTTGGGCACACAAACTTGAACACACAAACAAAGGAAGGAGAGGGAAGCTTGCCTGCAGAAAACGGGAGCCGGGGGGCTCCTTAAATAGGGTAGGCCGGCCGGCCTGGGCCGACCGGCCTGGGGTCCTCGGTGCACCTCCCCGCCTCATCTTTCTTCCAGCATGATCATTTCGCCTCTACAACTTTCCTGCCCGCATGCTCCACGAGTTGCACCGTCCAAACGCTCTCGTCCACTCCTTTTCTTGCATTATTGGTCCTTCCACTTGATGCCTCATGCTTTGGGTCATGTCCATGCTCCCTAGCTCCACTTGCTTCACATGCCACCATGAAATTCCTGCAAAGTTGATGCTTGCTGCTCACCATGCTTGTCCTTTGCATGTGGATTTGGTGAAAGTTGATGAAAGGGAATCCAATGGTGCATGAATGATTAATTCAAACTAGATTGCCTCCATTTAGGTATGTTTAAGGTTAAGCACTCCTCTAATTCGAAATTTAAAATATTTTTCAGAGCCATGCAAGAGCTCAAACATAATTTTAGAGAAGTTTTTAAACCATTAAAAACAAATGTAAGTCGAAAATTTTTTCCGACTACGTTGTTTTCGGTCTCACCGGTATAGTTCGCCTTCATCGGTTGAGAGCAAACTTTTCCCGGCTTGATCTTGGGGGCATAGGTTTAGGTTCTAATTTTGGCTAAATAAGAGAGATTTTGAATAAAACAAAATTAAATAAGGCTTAGAAAAATTCTAATCCTAGAGAAACCAAGGATATAGATTTTTAAACCAACCAAAAGTTTTGATTCTAGGTTCACGCGAGTTCTACCACGTGCTGAATTTTATTAACACCTAGATATAAGTCGTGGCTCTACTCGTGTGGTTTTAGCATGAAAAATAAGTCAACCTCAGCACCATAATGAGGGTGAAAGGTTCATTTAGGTTCTGAAATTATTTGGTTGAGGTTTCCCGAAAAGAATCAAACAAGCACATAGGAGGGTTCATGCATAGGGTTTATGATAAAGCAAAACATTCAATCAAGAATTATGTCTCTAATATTGTTCAACCACTTCTAAGTCTAATGTCTTTGCGTAATAAACCTCAAAACTAAATTATTAAAAAGACTCGAAAAACCTGGAATCGGGTTGTCCTCCCGGTAGCTTATTCTTGACTCGACGAAACAGGTTGCCTCCCGCCTAGCGCTTCGTTTATAGTCTATAGCTAGACTTCTTCACTTGATTACTTCGGATCAACACTCTTTGCGGGCGTTGCAATCTTGGGTACCCACTTCCGCACCATCTTGGGCACGGGCTTGTCTTCCGGCTTAGTCATTTTTTTGGTCTTCACAGGCGGCTTCTCTTCCTTTGTCTTGACGGATGCAACACCTTCTTTGATTTTCTTTACGTTCATTTTTTTCGGCTCCTTCTTCTTTTTCAGCCCCTCCTTTTGCTTTGGTTCTCCCTTCACTCCAATCATGTTGCATGCCTCGATTCTTGGCGGAACTTGAAGGAACTCCTTTCTCTGTTGATATCGAACATGATGTCCCCCTTGCCAACATCAATAGTAGCTCCCACGGTCTTGAGGAAAGGCCTCCGAAGGATGAGTGGTGGCTTCTCCCTCTCTCCCATCTCGAGCACAACGAAGTCGACGGGGATGAAGTGGTGTCCGACCTTCACGAGTACATCTTCAGCAATGCCCAAGGGATAGCGAATGGAGTTGTCTCCCAACTCCAAACATATACCCGTAGGCTCCATTGGTAGGCGTAGCTTCTCGAACACATCCCTCGGCATGACGCTCACACTAGCTCCAAGGTCGCATAACGCCTTCTCGAAGTTGAAAGAACCAACCGAACATGGAATTGTAGGGCACCCGGGGTCCTTTTGCTTCTCTAGTCCATTAGCAATAGCGGCACTACACTCCTCGGACATCTTCACATGATCTACCCCGAGTGTTGCTATCTCATATTTATTTGCAAGTATGTCTTTAAAGTAACGAGAATATGTAGGTACTTGTAGGGCATCTAGTAATGGCATGTTGATGCTAAGTCTACGCACAACCTCCACAAACTTCTCAAAGTGGTTGTCAAGTTTACCTCGGAAGTAGCGTGGCTTGAGTTGCGGAATCCTCATGTCTTCGGCATCTCAAATTCGGGTTCCTCGGTGACGATCCCCGTAACCTTCTCTTTAGCAACTCCTTCCACCTCGGTGGATGGTTTAAGCTTCCTTGCTCCCGCGGAACGTTCCGGGTCTTCAGTCTCCTTCCCTGAACGTGTTTGAATGGCGTTCGCCGATTTGGGACTTTTGGGTTGTCCCGGAAGCTTCCCTTCATCATTAGTGAGGCACCCCGCAAGTTGTCCAACTTGCGTCTCGAGCATCTTCATCATGTTGAGCACTTGATGATTGGAACTTCCGACCTCCGTCACTTTGCTATCGATGTTCTCCAACACCTTGTCTATGATCTTGAACTTGGTGACGGTGTCCTTGTTGATCTTAGCTTGCTCATCCATGAACTCCTTCAATTGTATACGAAGCGGAACCGCGTTAGGAATAGATGAGCTTGCATTAAATTGAGGCCTACCTTGCCGTAGCGGAAGTTCGGCAATTCTCCCTTCCTCATGTAGTCGAGCACTTTGGCTTCCTCGGACAATCTTTGCGGACATGGCCATACTCTCCACATTCTTCGCATGTGGACCTTGCTTCGGCGGCCTTCAAGTCTTGAGCCTCTTTCTTTTCCATCTCCATCTTCTCCAACCTCCTCATGAGCGAGTCGATCTTGCCTTCAAGTATGTTCTCCTTCTCCACTTGCAAGACTCATTTGACGTTCCCCGTGGGTTGAACCGGATGTAGACACCCAGACGACGCCCACGTGTCATTATCTGTGATCTTCTTGAATAGAGTGAAAGCTTCCATCGGTGTAAGTTCGATGATGGATCCTCCCGCCGATGCATCGATGATCGTCCTTGACGCCATGGTGAGTCCTTGATAGAACTTTTGCACGAGGTCTTCCTTCGGGAACTTGTGATGTGGAACCGCCCGGGTGTACTCGTTGAAGCACTCGAATGCCTCTAAGATAGTTTCCGTAGGATATTGAACAAAGGTGGCAATCTTATTACGCAAGCTTTGAGTTTTACCCGGCGAGTAGTATTCCTTCATGAAAGCCTTCATCAACGTGTTCCAATTTTGCACCGTCTCCGCCGGTTGAGAGTGGAACCATTGCAAAGCCTTCCCGAGTAGTGAGAACGGAAAAAGCCTTGCCCTCATTTGATCTTGAGTCACCCCATCCATGTTGAAAGTCTGACATAGTTGAATAAATGCTTGGAGGTGAAGGTTCGGATCCTCTTTACCGGTGAAGGGTGAATGTTGCACCATGCGGATTGTCGAGGTCTTGATCTCGAACGGTCTTCCGATCTCCTCGAGGTTCAAGATTGGTAGGTCGATGATGTCCGGGGTGCATAGCTCCCCAATCTTGCGTTCTTGCGGTGGTTGGTCACCCATCGGTGGAAGTCGATTCTCCCGAGGACTTTGAGGTGGTGAATTCTTCGGAGATTCCTGCGATCCTTTGTCTTCCGACTCCGAATCTACAAAATCCAGCTTTTAAGCTTGATGTACTTCGCGTCTCCTTAGCTCGTAAAGTTTTTCTCGGATCATCCACAAAATTATCGGGTTTGTTGGAGAGGTAGCCGTCCATCTCCTGTTAGGGTTAGCAATAAACAAAGTATGCAAAAACTAGAAAGTAAAAACAAATCTATAAAAACTAGGGTTAGACAAACTAGATTAGATTTATTTTGAGGATGATCAAAGTTTAGTAGATGCAAAAAGAAAAACAAAAAGAAAACTGAAAATTACAAAAAGGCAATAAAAAATCAAATCTTGATCACTTGTTCCCCAGCAACGGCGCCAGAAAAAGGGGCTTGTTGACGGTTAATAGTTATATCAAAGTTCGTTTGTGACTTGCAAGCGGACAAGTCTCCCGTCGTAGTCAAGGGACCCTTCTTCCCTCGAGTGGTGAACCCAAGGTATCGAATCCGTGGAACAAATGTGTGACGCAAAACTTAATCTAATAAAGCCAAGTAACTTCAATCTTCGATAAAAGAAACCCTAATGCATCTAGGTAAAAGACACGAAACTAATCTAATCTACTAAAGACCGGAGAAAACAAAGTAAGATTGGGTAGATAAACCCATCTAGAGGGATCGGGGTAAGCCTTTTGTTGAAGTTCCAAGCAAGAGAAGAAGTAGCAAATCGAATCTTATTAGAAGCCTCTTTAAACCGTGGTTTCCCGTCCAAATCCGAGAACATCCGCCTTTCGGAACCCCCATTCTGTCACAACATATCCATACTCATGCGGGGAGTCTAGGGCGAGTCAAAAGACAAGTCGAGATTCTTTCGGAAGATCCGGTGTGTACCTCTAGCCACCGCGGCTACAAGAACACCCTATGTAATCTATCTCGAGAATAGAATTGGAATAAGCAAAGCCGATCGAAAAACGAAATCTTCGAGGAAACACTTGATCACTAGGAAAAGATTCTACTTGATAATTCAACTATAACAATGATACATACACAAGATCACCACCGGGATCCTTCCTTGATCTTGCTTCTAGCTCCGGGAACTCCGACGTGGTCTTCCGTGCAAGGTTCCCACATCGGCTAGGGAAACCCTAGTCAACTAGCTCGACCCTCTCCTCTCCGAGATGGTGTCCCTCTCTTCTCTGCTCCTCGGCGGCCGATGACGAATTGTATGATGCGTGGCTCTCGGTCAGGGGGCTATAAATAGCCTGATTGGTGGCTAGGGCAAAGGGGAGCCTCACTGGGCCCTGGACAGGGCTGGGCCGGCCGGCTGGGCCCATCCGGGCCCGGCCGAGGCCTCCTTTGCTCTACGTCGGTTCCCTTGCTTCCTGGATGTTTCCCCCTTCTACATGTAGGTCCATGTCGTCAGTTTCTCTCCGAATTGGGCATAACTCCTTGTCTTGCAAGATTCAGCACTTTTCTGGTCAGGTCCTCGGAGTTTGTCGTCTTCTCGGATCAAGTCCCTGGCTTCTTGGAGTTAAGTTTGCTTCATTGCATGACTTGTACGGGGCTTCAAGGTCTTGTCATAAGGTGCTTGATGAACTTATCCCGAAAGTCTTGCTTTCAACGCTAAAACCCTGCATAAACATTAAACTCCAAAACCGACATGCACACGTGAACTTGTTATACCACGGAGGTTAGTACCAATGGATAAGGTATAAAACTTACGCCAACACCGAAGGTAAACTCATGGCTAGGTTGACGGATTTTCACCGTCAACAGGTTTGATGATCGGGCGGCAAGCTAGACCTTGTATGAACCTTTGTTGCATGTATAGATGATTCGGCGTGGTTCCTCAAGGTTTGGATGTGTTGTTCCCGGTAGTTCTTGGTGGTGATTTTCGGAGCCCTCTCTTGGTGATTTCTTTGGGGTGTTTTCGGGACCTTTCTCTTGGGGATTTGATGGGGGAAATTTGTGGGAACCCTTCGTCGGTGCGGAATATGGTCCCGACACTAACCGATAGATAACGCCTAAGTCTATCCCTCAATGGTCGATGCCAAGCAACAAATGACACAAGGTTTATCCCGGTTCCGCCGAGGGGGGCCGTACGTCCAGCCGGTGGTGTGCTCGTGGCACTATATTGCTCGGCACCGGGGTGCTTGTAGTGGGGCAAGTACAAGCAAGGCGGGAGAGGAAGCGTGGCTCCCAAGTCCCGGTGAGTGGTTGAAGATATTGTGGGAGAATAAGAGAGTGAGTGCACGGTGCGCCGTGTTCTTCGGGTTCGTCCGAACTCGTCCTCTTCGCCCCCCTGCGGCCGGGGGCTCGCCTCCCCTTTTATAGGCCAAGGGGGGCGGCGAGTTACATGCACGCCGCGCCGCCTAGCTACGTGAGGGAGCACGTCGCGCTATGGTGTAGAGTGGGCGGCCGTCCGGTCGATCTTCGCCGCGATCCGGCCATGATGGCCTACCTTGTACCCGAACAAGTGGCGGTTCGAGGGTAGGAGGCGGCGGATGGCGATGGCGCCCCCGATAGGCTTCGAGGGAGATGCGATGATGGCCGGTACGGGGTACGGGAGCGGGCGGAATGGCGTTCCTTCCCAATGAGCTCGCGGTGGTGGAGTGGTTCTTTGCGGTGTTCGGGCGTGCGCTGCGGAGTCGGGGCGTGCGCTCGCGCGCGTGGGTACGGCGGCCGCGCCGTTACGGTGGCGGGATGGCCGCCCACCGGCCTAGCGCCCCTTACCTAACCCGCAAGGTCACGGGGAAAGTGGAATCGAGGGTGCGCCCGGCCCCCTTTCGAGGGTCGGGCGCGTTAGCCGTACGGCGGCGTGCGCACGGTGTCACGGGACCGACACCGGCCGTACCGCACGGTCCATCCCACGGTGGCGGGGATGGGCTCCTTCCCGGGGAGTTGGTGCGGCGGCACGGGCGTGAGCCCGGGCGCATGATGGCGCGCGTCCCTGCGGCGTCGGGGCGTTAAATGCCCAAGTACGGGGCCGGCGCACGGCGTGGCGGGCCCCCGGCCGAGGGCGGAGCGAACCCTCGAGCGAGGCGAGGCCTGCTCGAGGGGGGAGCGGGCCCTCGAGCGGGGCGGGACCGCTCGAGGGAAGGGTCGCCCCTCGAACGGGGGCGGAACTCGTTCGAGGAGGGGGTTGCCCCTCGAGCGGGGGCGGAGCCCGTTCGAGGAGGAGCGTACCCTCGGGCGCGGCGGGGCTGCTCGAGGGGTCTCGCGGTCGGGCTATCTTGGCGGGGCCTCCGAAGTCTGCGTTGCGTGGGCCACGTCCTGCATGGTTAGTTCCCTGCATGGTTAGGCCCAGTTCATTTGATGCAGGAATTTAAGTGAGGGTTCCCCCATCGTTTGAGGGGACCCCTAGGGCGGTCCCCGACAGTAGCCCCCGAGCATCTGCGGGTTTGCCATTGAGGCTCCCGCAGATGCTGGAACCTACTGATAGGACGTTCTTCCCTCCTTGTTTGCGAACGCTTTCCGTGGGGCCGCGCTAGCGGACCCGCGGGTCTAGCCCCCGAAGCCCTGCAGGAGTGTGGGCTCTCCTGCAGGGGTTAACCGCGAGCAATTCGGTCAGAAAGGCGTGGCACATATGCCAACCGGCATCGGCGGTATTTCAGCCGGCATCGGGGGTGCACGCTCCCCTGTCACTGTCTCCGGCGGGTGCAATTCCAAGGAGGTGTAGCCGTGCGTCAAGCCCCCGAGCCTTGGCCTGTTCGAGGCGATCGGGTCGAGCCTGACGACTTGTTTTTTATCACGCCCTCGCCGTCCCTCCGCGGGTCGGGAGGTGAGGTTTCCACGACTCCCATCGAGCGGGTCGCGAATCGCGGATTCCTCTTCGAGCCGCTAGCGGGTGGTTCAAGTGGACGTCCATGCCCCGTTCGATAAGGGTAGGCTGCGCGGTCCGGAGACACGTCCATGGAAGCGCTTGCGTGGGTTTGCTAGGTGGGGCTCGGTCCCGTTCGCTAGGGACCGAGGGCGCGGAAGCTCTCCCTCGGTGGGATCCCCCCGCTAGGCGCCCTCGGCGGCTCTCGAACACGACATGTGGGGCACCCTCGAGCCGACGGGCTCGAGGAACGGCTCGAATGCGCGTGCCCTCGTCGTCCCTAACTCGTGATCGCGGGGCGCCGTTCGAACCCGTCGAGGGTCGGGCTTCGAACCTCGATCGGTAAGGCCGTGCGGGGCCGTGCCTAGGCCGCCCCGTCTTTTTCGCGTTTGCGGCCGTCGAGGGGTCCGGGCGTGCCGAGCCCTCGAGGTCTTGGTTGGTGGCATGGCGCGGTATGAGTGCTTTCGGTGTCGCTCTATTTCAAGCGTGACCCGGGCGATCCTCTTACGCGCGTGCCCGCTTTAGGGGGTTGACGTCGTCTCGAGTTGGGGGTCATGCCGCTCGAGGGTCCCACGTGGCATGGGTGCCCGCGGTGGCCACGCTCTACATCGAGCGAGTCCGGGCGACCTTCTCACGCCGATATCCCGTCGAGGGTCCCCTGTTTCGAGTTGGGGGTCATGCCGCTCGAGGGGCCCACGTGGCATGGGTGCCCGCGGTGGCCTGCTCTACATCGAGCAGGTCCCGGGCGACCTTCTCACGCTGATATCCCATCGAGGGTCACCCTTGTCTCGAGCCGAGGATTCGCCTCGCTCGAGGGCTCTCCTTGCTTGGCAAGGGGCCCGGGCATTTAATTGCCTTGCGGTCGTGGCCGCAGTTTTCGCAGCGCTGGCGCGCTTTTTTAGGCACCGCGGTTGCGCGCGCGCGCGTAGTGGGCGGCGCGCCGGCCGGCGGATGTGACCGGTTTCGCCTCGGTCGCCGCCGGTCTCGCCGTAATGATGACCCGCCTGCGGTGTTAGAGTTGCTTGCGGTCGTGGTGGGGCCCGCCCGTCGACGCGATGGAAAGATTCCTGCCGATTCTTGTTGGCGAGGCGTGCGCTCGGAGAACTCGCCGGTTGCCTATAAACCGCGGTGAGGAAGGGACGGTGGTTTTTTACCTTGGCTCCTCACCGTTTTCGGTCCTCCGTCCCTTCGCCTTCGTTCGCTCTCGCCACCGCGCGGTTTCGGCGCTAGAGCTTTTCTTTCTCGCTTCCTTGTCCTCCGAGCCTCGCACTCTGTTCGTCCTCCCTTATGGCGCCGCCTCGCTTCCGATTAGGGTCACGGAGCCGTACGCATGGGAGAGGTCGGCCGTGACCGACTCGCCCGGGCGAGCCGGTCGCCGCCCGCCGGCTCTCGGCCAACGAAGAAGGGCGCCGGCGGAGTGGATCGTGCCGCCGGCGTCGCACCACGAGCCCAATCCGCCGGAGGGTTACGTGGTGAGCTTTCTCCGCTACCACGAGCGCGGCTTCAACGCGCCGGCGAGCACGTTCACGCGGGCGTTGTGCTACCACTACGGGGTGGAGCCGCACAACTTCGCCCCCAACGCTATCTCGCGCGGCGGCCACATTCGTGGGCGTCCGCGAAGGGTACCGGGGATCCCGGTCAATTGGGAGCTGCGGGTACACCTCTTCCGCGGGGAGCCGATCACGCGGCCCACGTCGGAGCCGAGGACCCGCGCGCGGTGCGCGCCGGCGGGATGTCGCTTGCCCTGCGAGGGCAGCTCAAGAACTTCTACATCCCCTGCACCATGACGACGAACAACGCCGGCTGGGAGCGGGGATGGTTTTATCTGCGCAACGCCGAGCCCGGCCTCCCTCCCTACACCGGGCGGGTGTTCAAGGAGAGGCCGGACCGCTGGGGCTACGGGTTGCCTACGGCCAACCACCGGCGCGCGCCAGAGTCGCGTCCTCGCCGCCCCTGCGGCCGGCCGGCGAGGGAAGGGCTCAACGCGATGGGCGTCCTCGCCTTTCTTCATCACCGGCGAGTCGTGCCGTTGATGGAGAGGCCCCTCCGCATCTTCGAGATGACGGAGGCGGCCAACCCCGTCGACCGGCGAGGTCGCGGATGCTCCCGACGCCGCCGGAGCGGCCGTACGCGCTCACCGGGCGCGGAGCACCGTCGACACCGGACGCCGGCGCCGCGGGTCGGACCCCGTGGGATATCGAGATGCTTCCCACCGGCCCGTTGGTGAGTGTGGTTTTCTACTCGTTTTGGTCCTCGTTCTCGTTTATGTTTCTTGACGCGCCATTGTCACTCTTGCGCGCGGTTGGTGCGTTCGGTATTGCCAAGTCCGTTCCACCCACCCCCCGACTCCCGTGCGCTCGGCCGGGCGGCGCAGCGGGAGCAGCAGGAGCGGGCGGCGCGCGCGGAGGGAGCACGCAAGGCGGCGCCGGGCGCGTCGCGACGCACGGTCCGGCCGAGCACCGGCGGCGGGAGGAGCCGGGGCTCTCCTCCCCCGACATCGAGGGAGCCCTCGTCCTCGGATCGGGACGAAGAGGAAGAGTACGAGGGGGAGGGCCCCTCGGACGGTGGCGCCCGCGCCCCCGTCGCCGGATCTCGCGCGGCGTCGGGGGCGGCTTCGTCCGGGGGCGGGCGCGTCGGCGTCCGCCGCCGAGGGCGTCGTCGTCGGGGCGGCACGCGCGCGCGCGGAGGTGCCTGGCGCGCGCGCGCGGAGGCGTGCGCGGCGGACGTGCGCGCGCGCGCGTCGAGCGTGCCCGCACGCGGCGGGGAGTGCGTCCGCACGAGCGGCGTCGTCGTCGAGGGGCGCGTCGGGAGGGCGTGCCCGCGCGCGGGACAAGCGTGCCCCCGCGCACCGTGGCGCCGTCGGGGGGTGCGGCGTCGGGTGCGCCCGCGCACGGGGCGGCGTGCCCGCGCGTGCGGCGGCGCCATCAGGAGGCGCTGCGTCAGGCGCGACCGCTACGCCGGCCCCGTCCGGGAGGCCTCGAGGAAAAGGAAGCGGGCCTTTTCCTCCGCGAGGTACGTAGCCTTGCCTTCCTCCGTGTGGCTTTGGTGTGCTGGTGGTTAGATGTTCTAACTCTCCGTTCGTGATTGCGCGAGGCGGTGCGCGACCGTTCCTCCTCTTGCACCGGCCAAGGTGGCCGAGGACGGACGCGGCGATCCCCACCCCGGCGGCGCTCGTCGAGGGGGTCGCGCCGGGGGGACGAGCGCGGCGGCGGGCACGAGCTCGCGGGGGCCGGCCGAGGCCTCGGGGGGCCGGCCGGCGGATCAACCCGCCGCGGCGCGGCCGAGGTTCTTCGGGGGCGACCGGCGCCGGTCGCCACGGAGGCGCAGCCGCGGCGGTGGCTACGGTGGAGGTGCCGCCGCGGTGGCGGCCACTACGGAGGAGGCGGAGCGGGCGCGGCCTGCGGGAGCGCCCGCGGATGTGGCGGCGCGGACGGTGGTGGCGGCCACGGCGCCACGACGGGCGCCCGTGGTCACGGAGGCGCGGTGGAGGCGCCGGCGGAGGCGGCGCGGGTGGCTCCGCCCGCCCGGCGGTCCCCGGCGGAGGTGGTGGAGCTCTCGGATGACTCCCCGCCGCCCGGGTGGAACCGGTGGGCCGGGCCCGGCCCGCGAACTCCCCCGAGCCCCGGGGAGGGGGCCCTCGTGAAGCGGCACGAGGGTCGCATGACGGCGGGGGCCGAGGGCACGGTGCCGAGGCCTCGTCCTCCCGCGCCGGCCGCCCCCGCCCGGGGTGGGGGGGGGGGGGTGGAGGATCCCCCCGGCGTTTGCCGACGCTCGGGGGAGCGAGAGCTGCGGGGCGAGCTCTCGGGCCATGGCGCCACGCTCAACCGCGCGTTGAACGAAGCGGCGCGGGTCCACGGTGGCCCGGCCCGGACCGTCTTCCGGGTGAGCCACGGTTGCTCGTTTCCCTTCCTTTTTCGTTTTCGCGTGCCGCACTCAAACTTTGGCGCTTACGGGATTCGATGTGTGTTATGCCGGGAGCTCGAGCGCCGCGCTCGCGAAAAGTATAGCGCGTTCGACCGAGGTGAACGCCGAGGCCCGCCGGCTCGGGAGCGATGCGGCGCTTACGACGCGCTTGCGGATGCCCTCGGGACGCGGGAGCACCGGGCCGGTGTACCGGGCGATGGCGTGGTGCGACGTGCTTCCCGAGAGTTCGGGGGCGGGGACGCGGCGCGTGACCCGAGCCTCGGGCGGATCCGCGCGCCCCTCGTCGATCGTGATGAGGCGCCGTGGAACGCGCGCGAGGACCCGGACAAGACGCGAACGCCGGCCGCCACCACGGGGAAGCGGGGGGTGGCCACCGCTCGCGCCGAGACCCGGGAGCTCCCGCACGTCGCTCGAGGGGGCCGGGGCGCGGCGGCGTCGGGGCGAGGAGCGGGCGCGTGGGGCCGGAGCGGCGCGCCAAGGAGGCCGATGACCCGAAGGCCGCCCTCGACGTGAAGGCCGCGGCTCTCGTCGCCGGCCGAGGGGCGCTCCGGCGAGAGCGCATCGCCCGCCGCGGGGGCCGAGGGGCGGCTTCGGCGGGGAGCGAGGGCGCCCTTGGTGACGCCGGACGGCCGCCGGGAGCGGGGAACGCGTCGCGCGCGAGGCGGCGGAGAAGTCGGCCGGAGGAGCGGAACGCCGCATTCTCCGAGGTTGAGGATGAGGCGTTGACGCTCGGCATCGACAATGCCGCCCAAGAGATGGCCCTCGTCGAGCAAGGCGAGACCGTCCCGAAGCCTCGAGGCGGCGTTTGAGTCCGCGCGCCGCGACCTCGATGCGGGGAAGAGGCAAGTCGAGGGTAAGTTACTCGTCGACCTCGCTCGTTAGTTTTTGCTTTTAGAGGGTTCGTTTCCCCCTTTCGATTTCTTGTCGTCTTGTCGCTTCCGAGCTCGCGCACGGCTTTGGGGCACGCTGTTGTTGGGCGGCCGAGGCCTGCCGCGCCTCCTACAACTCCTACGAGCGGGGGGAGGCTGCGGGGGAGGCGCGGGGACGCGGCCCTCGAGACCCGTCACGTCGTCGAGGAAGGCGATGTCCGGGCCGGCGGCTCGGCGGCCGGCCGCTGCGCGCGCTCGGTGGCCACGTCACGGAGCGGGTGCGCGGGCGTTGCACACGGGCGTGCGAAGGCCCTCGGAGTGGTGCGATCCCACTACGAGGTCAACCTCGAGGCGGTGGCGGAAGGCTACATCGTGCCCGTGGGCGTCGAGGACGAGGTGGCCATGGAGCGCGCGGACGCGCTTGTTGCCGACGCCGCCGAACGCTCGCCGAGGCCTTCGAGGAATTCCTCTTCCGGACGCCGCCGACGCCGCCGCTCCCTCTACCACGAAAGCATCCGGGCGCTAGGCCCGTTTTTTTGTTTGTGTGTATCGAACTGCGGCCTCGTGGCCTCTTGTAAATAAACAAGTAGTTTCGTGAACATGGTCGGTTTGTAAATGAAATCGCTTGCTTATTGCGCTTTTTGCTTCTTCTTCTTCCCGAGTAGATTCTAGTTAGGGAAGTCCGCCTTTCGCGAGGGCCCGCCGGGTTGGAGGCGAGAGAGACGGGCCATAGCCACGCGGCGTAGGCGTCTCTCTCGGCTCGCGCGCTCCTTCCGCTGTGCCGCCTACGCCTGTTCGAATCGTGGCTCGTGGTTGAAGTAGGAGACAAACTTAGCGCGTGTTATTACGTTTTTGCGCGAAAAAATGGGACCATTTGGGGGGGGTGCCCCCCGCGGTAGCCCCCGAGGGTAACTTGGGTTTCGGGGGAAAGCCGAGTTGCCCTTTTATTGGATTCGGAGTATTTACATAGGTGACACCAAGCGGGGCGTTGGCCGTGCGTTTTTACAACGGAAAATACTTGGAAATCCTAGCTAAGGGTAGAAGCGACGTAGCCGTTGGATGTTCCAAGCGTTGGTGAGTTCTTCGCCGTCCTCGTTGGCAAGCTTGTACGTGCCGGTTTGAGCACCTTCACCACGACGTAGGGTCCCTCCCATGGGGGCGATAGCTTGTGGCGCCCTCGGTTGTCTTGGCGTAGCCTTAGGACCGGGTCCCCCTCGGCGAAATCCCTTCGACGTATCTTGCGTGCTTGGTAGCGCCGTAGGGACCGTTGATACCTTGCGGAGTGCATCAACGCCACGAGGCGTACTTCGTCTAGCCGATCCGGTGAGTCCTCGCGGGCTCGGCGGTTAGCGTCCTCGTTGTAGCCTCGAACTTTGGGCGAACCGTATTCCGCATCCGTGGGGAGGATGGCCTCCGCGCCATGGACTAGGAAAAACGGGGTGAACCGGTGGCTCGCTTGGGGTAGTCCTTAGGCTCCACACGACCTGGCCGGAGTTCTTGGAGCCATTTTCGGCCGCATTTGTTGAGCTGGTCGAAAATTACGGGTTTGAGGCCTTGTAGAATCATGCCGTTGGCACGTTCCACTTGGCCGTTAGTCGCGGGTGCGCCACACTGCCCGGTCCACTCGGATGTGGAACTTGTCGCGAGAACTCCAAGAACTTCCGCCCGTGAACCGGGACCCGTTGTCCGTGATGATGGAGTTTGGCACTCCGAAGCGGTAGACGATGTCGGTGAAGAACGTAAGCGGCTGCTCGGCCCTCAAATTCGTAATGGGGCGCACCTCCACCCACTTGGAGAACTTGTCGATTGCGACGAGCGGGTGGGTGAAGCCCCCGGCGCCTTCCGCAGGGGCCCGACGATGTCCAACCCCCCACACGGCGAACGGCCACGTTACGGGGATTGTCCGCAGAGTGTGAGCCGGCAAGTTGGTCTTGCGGGCGTAGAAGCGGCACCCTTCGCAAGTGCGCACGATTTCGTTGGCGTCCGCGACCGCGGTAGGCCAATAGAAGCCTTGGCGGAACGCGTTGCCGACGAGGGTGCGCGGCGCGGCGTGGTGGCCGCGCATCCCCGCGTGGATGTCCCGTAGGAGCTCGCGCCCCTCGGGAATGGGTATGCATCGCCGGAGGATGCCCGACGCGGCGCGCTTGTACGGCTCACCGTCGACCGGGGTGAACGACTTGGCCATCCCGGCGATGCGCCCGGCCGCGGCCCGGCTCGCGGGGAGCTCCCCTCGAGCAACCCGGGCGATGTACTTCTCCCCGCCGGTCCGCCCGGGCGGAGCTGGCTCGATGTCCATCGCGACCGCCTCGTGGGAGCCGTACCCCTCGAGAAGGGAGAGCACGTACGCCTCGTTCGAGGGGTCCTCTTCCATGGGTTCCGCACCCGCTGGATTCGAGGGAGCCCCCGAGGGTCCGCTGTCGCTCGAGGGGTAGGGCTCGAAGGTGACCGATGGCCGCGCGATGTCGCGCGCGAAAACGTTCGGGGGGGAACGGTGATCCGCCGGACGCGATCTTGGCAAGTTCGTCTCGCCTCCTCGTTGTACCGGCGGGGTACATGATTGAGCTCGATGCCGTAGAATTTGTCTTCGAGGGCCCGCACGGCCTTGCGGTAGGCCTCCATCTTGTCGTCGTGGCGGCTCGCGTTCTTCATGACTTGGTCGATCACGAGCCGCGAATCCCCTCGCACGTCGAGGCGCTTGATGCCCAACTCGATGGCGATCTTGAGGCCGCGAGAGGAGGGCCTCGTATTCCGCCATATTGTTGGATGCGGGGAAATGGAGACGCACCGCGTAGCGCATGTGCTCCCCCGAGGGGTGACACGAAGAGCGAGGCCCGTGCCCGCTCTGTCTTCATCACCGAGCCGTCGAAGAACGCAGAGTCCGGCACTCGCTTGGATCCGAGGGGGCGGCGCTCGCGTGTCCGTCCACTCCGCGACGAAATCGGCAAGGATTTGTGATTTGATGGCCTTGCGCGGGGCGTAGGCGAGCGTTTCGCCCATCAACTCCACGGACCACTTGGCAGTCCCGCTCGCCGCGTCGGGGTTGCGAATGATCTCTCCTAACGGGAAGGAAGAGACCACCGTGAATCGGGTGGGCCTCGAAGTAGTGGCGGAGCTTGCGCCGCGCGAGGACTACCGCATACAACAGCCTTCACGGACACGGGGGTAGCGCGTCTTCGTGTCCGATAGGACCTCGCCGATGTAGTAGACCGGCCTCTCGCACGGGCAAGGCATGCCCTTCTTCCGTGCGCTCCACGACGATCACGGCGCCGACCACCCGGGTGGTCGCGGCCACGTAGAGTTGGAGGGGTTCGCCGGCCCCGCGGCGGCGTAAGGATTGGGGCGTGCGTCGGCCGATGCCTTCGGCTTGTCGAGCGCTTCCCGGGCCTCGGCGGTCCAAGAGAAGCGCTCGTGCTTCTTGAGCGGCCGGTAGAGGGGCGAGCCCTTCTCACCGAGCCTCGAGACGAAGCGGCTCAAGGCGGCGAGGCACCCCAACACTTTTCGCACTCCTTTGAGGTCCCGAATTGGACCCATTCGCTCGAGGGCCGCGACCTTTTCGGGGTTGGCCTCGATCCCCCGCCGGGAGACGATGTATCCTAGGAGCATGCCCCGCGGCACTCCAAAGACACATTTTTCGGGGTTGAGCTTGACCCCGTTGGCCCGCAGCGTACCGAATGCGATGCCAAGATTGCCGACCGTGTCGTCCGCCTTCTCGGGTTTTGACGACGATGTCGTCTACGTAAGCCTCGACCGTCCGCCCGATATGGTCCCCAAAAACGTGCCGCATGCGCCGATATGTTGCGCCCGCGTTTCGAGGCCAAAAGGCATCGTGACGTAACGAACGTCCCGAACGGTGTGATGAACGAAGTCGCGAGCTGGTCGGACTCCTTCATTTTTATTTGGTGATAGCCCGAATAGGCATCAAGGAAACAGAGTAGTTCACACCCGGCAGTGGAATCAATGATCTGATCTATGCGCGGCAAAGGAAAAGGAACTTTTGGACATGCTTTATTGAGACTGGTGTAGTCAATACACATCCTCCACTTCCCATTTTTCTTTTTTACAAGCACAGGATTAGCCAACCATGTCGGGTGGAACACTTCCTTGATGAATCCGGCCTCGAGGAGCTTCCGCAGCTCCACTCCGATCGCCCGTCGCCGTTCCTCGTCGAGCGGCGCGCCCGCCGCCGACCAGCCGCGAGCATTAGGCAGGATATCAAGGGAGTGCTCGGCGACCTCCCTCGGAATGCCTGGCATGTCCGAGGGGCTCCACGCGAAAACGTCGGCGTTGGCGCGGAGGAAGTCGACGAGCACCGGCTTCCTATTTAGGATCGAGGGTCGTGCTGACCCTCAATGCTTTGCCCTCGGGGGCCGATGGGTCGAGGGGGACCCCTTTGGTTTGCTCGGCGGCCTCGAACGTGCCGACGTGCTTGGTGGCGGAGCTGAGGTCGTCGTTGACCATCTTCTCCGCCGTGTTTACCGGCGCTTCATCCACCGCTAGCGCCTCCGCATGTTCCACGCACTCGACATCGCAAGCCGAATGCATGCTCGATCGATGACCCGACGGTGATGACGCCGTTTGGACCCGCATCTTCATCTTCGAGTACGTGTAGTTGGGGACCGCCATGAACTTGGCATAGCATGGTCGCCCAAGGATGGCATGGTAGGCCCCTTTGAATCCCACCACTTCGAAGGTGAGGGTTTCCTTGCGGAAATTCTTGGGGGTCCCAAACCGGACGGGCGGATCGACCGCCCGAGGGGTTGAACCCCCGCTTTCCGGCGCGATGCCGTGAAACGGCTTCGTGCTGGGCCGCACTGGTCCAGCCCAATCCCCATCAGGCGCAACGTATGCGCGAAGAGGATATTGAGGCTACTGCCTCCGTCCATAAGGACCTTCGAAAACGGGCGTTCCCAATGATGGGATCGACCACCAGGGGGTACTGGCCCGGGTTCGGGATGCGATTTGGGTGATCGTCCCGGCTAAAGGTGATGGCATCCTTCGACCAGTTGAGAAAGGCCGGAGGTGCCCCTCTCGCGGCGAGGACTTCGTGCCGCTCCTTCTTGCGCCGTCGGGTTGACATGTCAACGGTGGGTCCCCCAAAAATGAGGAACACATTTTCGACCGCCAGGGAAGCCACCCGGCCGCCGTCGCCCCCATCCTTCTTGGCCTCTCGCCTCCTTCGCGGCGGCACGGCCGTAGAACTTCTTGAGCATGTCGCATCGCTCAAGAGTGTGATTCACGGGGGTCTTGTGGTAGGGGCATGGCTTCTTCATCATGTCATCGAACACCCCCGGGCCTCGAGGAGCCGGTCGAGGGCCCCGTCGGCCGGCCGGGTCAACCGCCGAGGGCCTCGGCGTTGCCGCCGTTGCGCCCTCGCTCGCGCGCCTCGCGGCGCGGCTTCTTCCCCCTTCTTGCCCCGCTTGTCGTTGCGGCGCGGCTCCTTGGACCCGCTCGCCCTCGCGCGGCGCGTCCTCGGAGCGCTTGCCCTTCTTGCCATCGAAAATTGCCCCCACGGCCTCCCTCTCCGAGGCGAAGCCGGTGGCAATGTCGACCGCCTCGTTCGAGTCCGTGGGCGGGCCGCGTCCCGGCTCGCGCACAAGGTCCCGCACGTGGTGCCCTCGAGGAACGCGTGCACGATCTCGGATTGTGCCACGCCGGGGAGCTCCGTGCGGCGCTTGGAGAAGCGCCGTATGAAGTCCCGCGAGCGATTCGCCCGGCTTCGCGTGCGGGGAGCGCGCATCCCAGGAGTTCCCGGGCGCACGTATGTGCCCCGGAAGTTGCCCACAAAGGTGTGGACCGGATCGCCCCGCTTGTGGATCCGGGTGGCGGGCAAGTGCTCGAGCCATGTCCCGGCCGCGTCGCCCGGATGCGGGGGCAAGTTGCGGATGATTACTTCGTCGTTGGTGGCCCCGCCCGCCGACGGAGCCGGCGGTAATCGTTGAGCCAAACACGAGGGTCCGTCTCCCCGTTGTATTTGATGATCGTCGAGGGCCGACGGAAGCGCCGGGGGAACGCCGCCGTGCGGATCTCCCGGCCGAACACGCGGGTGCCGGGGCTCCGCGTTGGGGAGCGATCCTCACCGCCGTCGTAGCGTCCACCCCTTCGAGGGTGGTAGCCCCCGGCCGCTCGCGCGTCCGCCTTGCCGGTGCGCCCGGCGTTGATGACGTTGCGGGCGTCGCCATCCGGCCGCCCGCGTGTGTCGAGGAGGCGTTCCTTGGCGGCGTGCGTCCTCGGTCGGCAGGGTCGACCCGCATGCACCGAGGGTTCGCCCCCCGGTGCCGGATCATCACCCCGCGCGTCCCCCCGTTGGCGGATGCGTGAGGCCGAGCTTTCGGCTGCCGGACGGCCGCTTGCTCAAGGAGGGCCCGCACCTCGCGGTGCATGTCTCGAGCCTCGGGGGTCGAGGGTGCCGCATGGCGCGCGGCGGTGTTGCGGCGGCGATTAGCTTTTGGCTCGCCCGCGGCGGAGTATCCGCGTTGTCGACGTTGGGGACGGGGTTGAGGCGGTCTCGGACCGTCGGCCCGGCTCCGCGCGCGTCGCCGCCGCGCGCGAGGCCTCTCCCCGCCATCGAGGCGCGGAGCGCCCGCACGGTCCGTACTCCTCGCCGCCTTGGCCTCGAGCTCGCGAGCTTGGGCCACCGCGCATCGACGTCGGCCCCGCCGGGAGCGCTTGGCCCCGCGGCCGGGCGCGTGGCGATCCGGGGGGGCCGGCGTGACCTCCCCATCTCCGGCGCCCGCCGCACCGGCGGCGTTGGCCGGTCGTTGGTGATGACGGCGCAGCATTCCCGCGTGGGGTCGTAGCTCCCGCGCCGGGAGTCGTCGGAGCGACCGAACCGCAGTCCGTGGCGTCGAGGAAGCGCCCGAACGCGACCGGGTCCGCACACCGGAGAAGTCCCACTCCGCGTACCCATGGCGGCCGGCGGGTGGCATCGTGTCGACGGAGCCCAGGGACGACTCGTCCGCTGGCCGAAGTGCCGGGATCCCCGGCGACGAAGATGTGCCGACCGGGCGGAACCCGCGCATTGTAGTGTTGACGTTGGCGTTGTAGGCCGTAGTGGCGCCACGCAACCCGATGGGGACGCGTGGTCCGGAGACCGCACGCGGTCCCCGCCGGGGCGGTGGCGGTCGTCGTGACGTTGGACGCTCCGCGTTGGGCGGCGGTGCGCTCGGCCGCCGCCGCTCGGACCGTGCCGTCGCGAGCGCGCCCCGGAGCGACGACGACGTCGCGGTGTCGACGGTCCCGTAGCATCCGTGCTCGCGGTGCCTCGCGCCGGCGTCGTGCGTGCGGTGGTGACCAGAGCGGACCTGGCCTCCCGCTGCGCGCGTAGCTCCTCACGGTTGGTGAGGCGCATGAGATAGCCATTCCCCGTGGCCTGGAAGTTCAAGTCCCCGAAGCGGATCTCGAACCCGGCGGAAGGGGGGTCCGAGCTTCCCATGTTGTAGCGGGTGCTACGGTACTCAGTGCGAATCACCATGGAGGGAGTTAGCGAAATGACCTTAGGCGCTCGTTTGCCCCACGGTGGGCGCCAACCGTCGGTGCGGAATATGGTCCCGACACTAACCAAGAGATAACGCCTAAGTCTATCCCTCAATGGTCGATGCCAAGCAACAAATGACACAAGGTTTATCCCGGTTCCGCCGAGGGGGCCGTACGTCCCAGGCAGCGGGTGTGCTCGTGGCACTATATTGCTAAGACCGGGGTGCTTGTAGTGGGGCAAGTACAAGCAAGGCGGAGAGGAAGCGTGGCTCCCAAGTCCCCGGTGAGTGGTTGAAGATATTGTGGGAGAATAAGAGAGTGAGTGCACGTGCGCCGTGTTCTTCCGGTTCGTCCGAACTCGTCCTCTTCGCCCCCCCCCCGCGGCCGGGGGGCTCGCCTCCCCCTTTTATAGGCCAAGGGGGCGGCGAGTTACATGCACGCCGCGCCGCCTAGCTACGTGAGGGAGCACGTCGCGCTATGGTGTAGAGTGGGCGGCCGTCCTGGCCGATCTTCGCCGCGATCCCGCCATGATGGCCTACCTTGTACCCGAACGCGTGGCGGTTCGAGGGTAGGAGGCGGCAGATGGCGATGGCGCCCCCGATAGGCTTCGAGGGGAGATGCCGATGATGGCCGGTACGGGGTACGGGAGCGGGGCGAATGGCGTTCCTTCCCAATGAGCTCGCGGTGGTGGAGTGGTTGCCGCAAGGTGTTCGGGCGTGCGCCGCGGAGTCGGGGGCGTGCGCCGCGCGCGTGGGTACGGCGGCCGCGCGCGTTACGGTGGCGGGATGGCCGCCCACCGCCTAGCGCCCCTTACCCAACCCGCAAGGTCACGGAAAGTGGAATCGAGGGTGCGCCGCGCCCCCTTTCGAGGGTCGGGCGCGTTAGCCGTACGGCGGCGGCGTGCGCACGGTGTCACGGGACCGACACCGGCCGTACCGCACGTCCATCCCACGCGGGCGGGGATGGGCTCCTTCCCCGGGGAGTTGGTGCGGCGGCACGGGGCGTGAGCCCCGGCGCATGATGGCGCCGCCCCGCGGCGTCGGGGCATTAAATGCCCAAGTACGGGGGCCGGCGCACGCGTGCGGGGCGCCCGTGAGCGTGGCGGGCCCCGGCCGAGGGCGGAGCGAACCCTCGAGCGAGGCGAGGCCCCGCTCGAGGGGGAGCGGGCCCTCGAGCGGGCGGGACCGCTCGAGGGAAGGGGTCGCCCCTCGAACGGGGCGGAACCCGTTCGAGGAGGGGGTTGCCCCTCGAGCGGGGCGGAGCCCGTTCGAGGAGGAGCGTACCCTCGGGCGAGGCGGGGCTCGCTCGAGGGGTCTCGCGGTCGGGCTATCTTGGCGGGGCCTCCGAAGTCCCCGCCGCGTGGGCCACGTCCCGCATGGTTAGTTCCCCGCATGGTTAGGCCCGAGCTCATTTGATGCGGAGAATTTAAGTGAGGGTTCCCCCATCGTTTGAGGGGACCCCTAGGGCGGTCCCCGACACCTTCGTGGTTCTTTGGGCCGTGAATCCCCTCCCAAATCCGTGAGTAAAGGGGCTCGATTTTGGGGTTTTCCGAGTTCTAGGGTTTGTGGTGCTCTTGGCGGGATTTCTTCGATTCCTCCTTTTTGGACAAGTTTTGGTGGGATTAAACTTGGCTATGGACTCCTCATGAGGTGTTCCTGATATCCCCAAAGTCTTGTTCAAGTCCGTGGAGCGATTCGGGAGATCGAGGTTTGGATTTGGGGGAGTTGACCGCGGGTGCTTTGTTGAGCCCGAGCCGCCCGAGCTACACCGGTCGACCGGTGCTCTTGACCGGTCTGACCGGTGCAACCCTCGGTGGGTTTTTGCTCGGGTGAACGTCTGGGTGTGTTCACTGTTGTCCTGTGTTGCTGTTGTTTCGAGATTGGGTCAGTTTGGTGGTCGGTTGACCTGTTTGTTGTTTTGGGGGCTTTCAGGCTGTGACCGGTCTAACCGGTGTGTCTCACCGGTCTGACCGGTGTGGAGCCACTTAGTGAAAGTTGCTCGGTTCACCGGCCGGGGGACCGGTCGGCCGGTGGTGCTCACCCGTCTGACCGGTGTTGGTCTGTAGACTCGAGGTTTGGTGTTCCGCTGCGTTCTCGGGTCGGAAGGTTGTGTGTTGGTTCCTAGGTCCAGTGGCACTCCAGTGGCTACGAGGGCTTGGCAAACTTGGGTAGTGAGTCGGAGACGTGTGTTGGAAGCCGTGTTCTTATTGTTGGAGTTTCCATCTCCTTCGAGAAGAATTTTTATCGGCTCCCATTCACTCCCCCCCTCTCTGGTTCGCCGTATCGGTCCTTCAAGTGGTATCAGAGCCGGTTCGGGTCTTTGTTGACTCTAACCAGTCTAAGATCCAAGGATGGCGTACCAGGAACGGGGTTCGGGTCCTCCACACTTCGATTGCAAGAACTACTAGATGTGGAGTAAGCGGATGGGTGCGTTCCTCCGCGGAAAGGGTCATATCCTTTGGGATGTCACGGTGGACATAGGCTATGTCCAGCCGATGGACTTCCTCGCTCCAGGATCGAGGGATAGATTCGACGCCAACAACAAGGCGGTCGACTACTTGTTTCGTGCTTTGTGTCAGCCTGAGTTCGATCGGGTGCACACCGAGCACTTGGCATGTAGGATTTGAACGGTGCTAAAGGAGGCTCATGTTGGGAATGCCCAGGTTCAGGCACATATGTATGCGACCTACCGGAGAGAGTACGAGAACTTCACTCATCTCCCCGGTGAGTCCATCGATGCCTTGTTTCAGAGGTTCACGGTGGTTGTGAACAACATGAGGGCCAATGTGGACGTGCTCCCGTATGATGATTATGATAGAGCTGTCAAGGTCTTACACTCTCTGGATCGTACAATATGGGGCAGAAAGTTCGAGGCCATTGTGGAGTCGGAGAAGTATGACACTCTGACGGTGAACGAGCTGTTCTCGAAGCTCAAGTCGGCTGAGGTGGATAGGGGCATGACTGCCAAGCTCGAGGGTCCGACTGATTCCCATAGTCTTGCCCTCGTTGGTGGTTCGAAAGGAAAGGCTAACACTAACCCATCCACCAAGATGTTCTCTTTTTCCTCTTTGATGTCTATGCCAGATGAGGAGTTCGATATGCTTGGAGAGGATGAGCTGGCGCTCTTGACGAGACGGTTCGAGAGGCTGCACGAGAACCGGGTGAACATGAGGAGGAACACGAGGACATGCTTCCAGTGCGGCAAGCCAGGACACTTCGTCGCCGACTGCCCGGAGAAGGTCGAGAACAAGGACGGCTACAAGCACAAGTCGAGGATGGATGGCAAGTACCGGTCGAGGCGCGACCACAAGAGCAAGCACAAGAACAAGTACAAGGACGAGCGACGATCGAGGAAGAAGGAGAGCCGAGGCAAGGCCCGAGCGATGGTTGGAGCGAGCGACGTCGACTCCAGTTCCGCGTACTCCACCTCGAGCTCGAGTAGCAGTGAGGATGGAGGGGATCATCGCAAGAGCAAGAAGTCGTCCAAGAACCTGAGCGAGCTGAGCTGCTTCGCGAGAGACGGCTTCTGCACCATGGCGCTGAGCTCCGGCTGCAAGAAGAGCACACAGAGCGACTCGAACTCCGATTCCGACGACGAGGTGCGTGATGAACTTCCCTTCTTGTGCCAGGAGAATGAGAGGCTTGGCTCTTTGCTTGATAACCGTGATGACATGCTTAGAGAGGCCAACAAAATGAGAAAAGAGCTTAGGGCTTCACTCGAGGATGCTAGGACTAGAGTGGCTGAGCTAGAGACACAGGTGCTTGATAGCAAGCTTGAGATTGATTCCCTTAAGGCTAGCCCTGTTGTTTCGGATGAGGTTGATTGTGCTGATTGTTCCATATTTCTTGCTGATCTTGCTTTGTTTAAGGAGAAGCTTGCCTCCAAGTGTGAGGAACTAGATGTGCTTAGGGTTGAAGTGGCTGAGCTTAAGTCTAGACCTGCTTTGCTAGGTGCTTGCACTTCTTGCCCTGTTTTGCATGCTAAGATTGATGAGATGCATGCTTACACTAGTTCTCTTGAGGCTAAGCTAAAAGAACCCATGCCTACATCATGCTCTACCTATGAAATTCATGCTTTGAAAAATCTAGAACTTGCACATTATGTTGATCGTTTGCAGGATGAGGATGATGAGCTGAGAAAGTTGATGGGTTGGTTGTCTGGTCATGAGCCTCAGTTGAGGATGATGATCGAGGCATTTAAGAGGCAGGATGGTGAGGGACTTGGGGCAAACAAGGTTGGTGAGGGAAGTGGAGAGAATATCCCAGAGCCACCAAAAACCCACCACAAAAATGATTTCCCCCCAAAACCTAATCATCTTAGGAATCAACTAGACACAACCCCAGCTCCACCCGTGTTTCCTACACCCACAAATGATCTACAAAAGCCTATCAAGTTTGTGAGCACTTCGGGGAAAGTGTTCTTTGGGAAAGAAAGTGAGAAGGCTAGTGAGGGGAAACCGGTGGAGGAATTGAGTGGAGAGAAACCAAGTGAGCATCCACAGCCCAAGCCTAAGCCTAAGCTTGTGAGGTTCCATTGTGGCTATTGTGGGAGAGATGGCCATAAGGATGAGTTTTGCTTCAAGAGGAAGCGAGAGGAGAGAATGGCAAAGGAGTGGGCTAACAAGGACAAGTACCACCCTTCCGATGGTGTACTTGAGCCTCGTGTGCAGATGCCCAGGGCCAAGGCGAGTGTGAGGACAGTTCGAGCTTGGGTAGAGCGGAAGGCTGTTGGAGGTGCTGCCGTCCAGGTCACACCGGTCAGACCGGTGTGGAGCACCGGTCAGACGGTGCAGGCCTGGACAGGCAGCAGTTCGGGTTTCGTGCTCGTACAGGTGCGAGCGTTGTTTCTGGAGGTTGTGGTTCTGGTGGTTGGGCTGGAGAGTTTGCAGGTGGTCAGGTTGCGAGGCATTCTCCCCCTCGAGTTCACTACGGGGATGGGAGGAGTCGTAGCTTTGAGAAGGAGAGGAGGGATGGTCCACGGGTTCTCTTTCGTGGTTTTGGTCCTCCTCCAGGCAGAGAGGGGTGGTTCCCTCAGGGTGGTTACCGTGGTGGTGTTCGTGGAGGTAGCTTTGGCAGGAGAGATGCTTTGGTTTGTGCTAACCCCACTTTCGAGCAAATGGCTCGGCACTGGTTTTGCTCCTTTGGTACTAATCCCAGTGCTGAGTCGTTTGTTCGCTCACGTGCTCGTTTTTGAATTTCAGGTGGGAGACTTGAAGAACATTTGGTTGATTAACTCCGGTTGCTCGAGGCATATGACCGGAGACAGGGGGTGGTTCTCAAGTCTCGTCCCGGTGGTGACGAAGAGGTACATCACCTTTGGGGACAATGGGTGTGGGCGTGTGCTTTCAGAAGGTGAGATCAAAGTGAGTGACAAGATCACTCGAGGCGTGTTGCTCTTGTTCGGTCGGCGGGGTACAATTTGCTTTCTGTGTCCCAGTTGTTGGATGAGGGCTTTGAGGTGTTGTTTCGGCCAGGTGGTTCTCGGATTTTGGACTCTCGAGGGGACCTTGTTTGTATGGTCATTCCCGAGGGTCAGGTGTTTCGTGCTGATTTTTCTCAGTCTTCGGGTGTGGAGCGTTGTTTCTTGGTTGGTAATTCGAGTGAGTTGTGGAAGTGGCATAGGAAGTTGGGTCACTTGAGCTTTGACCTTTTGTCTCGCTTGAGTAAACTCAATTTGGTCCGAGGATTGCCACGGTTGAGGCTTGAGAAAGAGTTGGTTTGTGCGCCGTGTAGGCATGCCAAGATGGTAGCCTCTTCTCACCCGCCTCTTACCGATGTGATGACTCAGCGTCCATGCGAGCTGCTCCATATGGACCTTGTTGGCCCAGCTCGTTTGCGATCTGCGGGTGGGAAGTGGTATGTCCTTGTTGTGATGGACGACTATTCTCGGTATGCGTGGGTGTTCTTTCTCGAGGATAAGGGGGAGACGTTTGGTTTTGTTCGAGATCTAGTCTTGAGGTTGAGGAACGAGAGGCACGGAGATGCCATACGAGCAATCCGTAGTGATAATGGCTCGAAATTCAGAAACTCTCGTTTTGAAACCTTTTGCCATGACTTGGGTCTTGAGCACCAGTTTTCGAGTCCGTATACGCCTCCCCAGAATGGTGTTGTGGAAAGGAAGAACATGACCTTGTGCGAGATGGCTCGGACGATGCTTGATGAGCATAGGACTCCGAGGAGGTATTGGGCTGAGGCGGTGAATACCGCGTGCTATGTGTCAAATAGGATCTACCTCAGAGTGCACAAGAAGAAGACATGCTATGAGTTGATGCATGGTCGCACACCCAAGGTGAGTCACTTTCATGTCTTTGGTTGCAAGTGTTTCATTCTGAAGAAAGGCAGGAAGTTGGATAAGTTTGAGGCTAGGTCTGTCGATGGTATTTTCTTTGGTTATGCATCTCACTCTAGAGCATATCGTGTGCTCAATCTTGAAACTAACCAAATCGTGGAGACTTGCGAGGTAACCTTCGACGAGACAGAGCCATGTAGTCAGCTTGTCTTTGAGTGTGCAGGTGATGATGAGCTTGGTGAGGAGATCTTTCATGAGGAGGAGCATGAACATGGAGACGATGAAGATGGCGGTGTGGCGCCCCCGGCTGAACATGTACCCACTACTTCGACTACGGTGACGGACGGACCCTCTACTACACCTACGACGACAAATCAAGAATAAGGAGAAGCTAATGTTGAGGGGGAGGTAGCATCGAGGCGAGAACCTCCCCGGCGAGTACAAGTGGATCACCCAGCTTTGAGGATCATCGGCGACATGAATGAACGCACTACACGGTCGAGGGTTCGGAATAATTCTCATTTCGCTCATGCTGCATTTGTTGCTACTTTTGAGCCCAAAGACATTGGACACACACTATCTAATCACAATTGGGTTAATTCGATGCATGAGGAGTTGGAGAACTTTGAGAGGAATCAGGTGTGGGAGTTGGTAGACCCTCCCCCAGGGTGCAAGCCGATTGGTACAAAGTGGGTGTGGAAAAACAAAGAGGGAGAGAAAGGTGAGGTTGTGAGGAACAAGTCGAGGCTTGTTGCTCAAGGGTTCAGTCAGAAGGAGGGGATTGACTACGAGGAGACCTTTGCTCCCGTAGCCCGTTTGGAGGCAATTAGGATCCTTCTAGCCTTTTCCGTGGCTAAAGGGTTCAAGTTGCACCAAATGGATGTGAAGAGTGCCTTTCTGAATGGTGTGTTGGAGGAAGAAGTGTATGTGGGGCCGCCTCCGGGGTTTGAGAGTGAGAAGTACCCCCACCGGGTGTACAAGTTGAGGAAGGCGCTGTATGGGTTGAAGCAGGCGCCTAGAGATTGGTATGGCAGGTTGAGGTGGTTCTTGCTTGAGAGAGGTTTTGAGATGGGGAAGGTCGATCAGACCTTGTTTTTTGAGGCGGGGCGAGAGATATCCCGATTGTGCAGGGTGTACGTGGATGATATTGTCTTTGGTGTCTCGTCTAACTCTCTTGTTGCAAGGTTTGCGGATGATATGAGCAGGGAATTTGAGATGAGCATGATGGGCGAGTTGCGCAGTTCTTCCTCGGGCTACAAATCAAGCAATCAAAGGAAGGAACATTTGTGCACCAGGCTAAGTACACCAAGGACATTGTGCGGAAGTTCAAGATGGAGGACTCCAAGGCTATGACGACGCCGATGAGTACGACTACAGCTCTTGATGCGGACGAGGAAGGTGAACACGTGGACCAGAAGGAGTACCGGAGCATGATCGGGTCACTCCTCTACTTGACGGCGACGAGGCCGGACATACAGTCCTCAGTGTGTCTGTGTGCTCGTTTTCAAGCGTCTCCGAGGACTTCGCATCGGCAAGCGGTGAAGCGAATTTTCAGGTACTTACGTCACACTCCCGACTTCGGCCTTTGGTACTCCACGTCCTCTTCTTTGGCGCTTCATGGTTTTTCAGACGCGGATTTTGCCGGGTGTCGGTTGGATAGGAAGTCCACTTCTGGGGCTTGCCAGTTTTTGGGTTCTTCTTTGGTGTCTTGGTCTTCCCGCAAACAATCGAGTGTTGCTCAATCCACTACCGAGGCCGAGTATGTTGCCGCTTCTAGTTGTTGCTCTCAGCTCCTTTGGATTTCATACACCATGAGTGACTTTGGTGAGGAGTTTACCCATATCCCAGTTCAATGTGATAGCACCAGTGCCATAAGCGTTGCAAAGAACCCAGTGCTCCATTCCAAAACCAAGCACATAGAAGTGAGATACCATTTTCTGAGAGACAACGTCGAGAAAGGAAAGATTGCTTTGATCCATGTACCCACACATGACCAACTAGCCGATATTTTCACCAAACCCCTAGATCAAGCAACTTTCACTCGTTTGCGGGGGGAACTTGGTGTGTGTTTGATTTCTTGAGTTGGGTGTGTGGGAGCTCCTTTGTAGCATATGTATAGCTTTCCTTTGTGCATTTCTTGCATTTGGCATGGCATATGTAACATGATGTATAGGCATCCTTGTATCTTAGATTGCATGCATTTTGTATCATATGCATTGGTTAGGAAAAGCTTCTCTCATATACATTGTTCACCATGGAATGAGATATATGTCTTTGTGAGCTTGTTTGGTATGCCATGGTTAGTTTGGCTTAGCTCTTGATGATCTTGAAGAATAATCCATGGTTGATGGCTATGTTTTTTGAAAAATGTCACATGTATTCTCTCTCGTGTGTAAATGCCTTTATATAATCTTCACATGTTTTAGTGGCTTTGCTATGCTTAATTTGTGGTTGGATAGCTAGTTTATTGATCATATGGGGCCAAAGGCTTATTTGCCATCATGAATGTTTAGCCCTCTTGCTTCATTTTGTGAAGGGGCATAAGTTCCTTTTTGTCGCAAAGACATTTCATGTACCATTTACAAATCTGAAAATGAAATGAAAAATGCTTGGAAAATATTCTCCCATGTCATATGTGCTGAATTTAATTTGTTTTGGGTGCTAAACCGTTGCATGATGCCTACCAATGAGAAGTCTCATACATAGAAGTAGGCACATGGCTCGGTGGCTTTGACATGACATGAGGTGCTTGTGGGTGTTTGTGATGGTCTTATGATTAGAATGGCTGTCCTAGCATGAAGTTTGTGTGGCTTTGCCATTTTGATATGCTTTGATCATGTTTAGTACTTTGCTCATGAGAGGCAAGTTTTTCGCAAAATTGCCCAAATCCATCTTAGCTTCGTCCAATGGTTGTGAAACTTGGTGATCATGTAGTTGAGATCGATACGAAGCTGTAGAGTATCTAACTTGCTCATTTGGACATGTGTAGCATCCTTGGTTGAATTTTGTCTATTTGAGAAGCTCTAGGTTGAAATTCTTGCATTTTTGGCTTGATTCATGCATTGCCAACAAGGGGGAGAAGTTTGAGCTTGAAATGGCTTGCTGGACGCATTTAGAAGGTTTTCAGGTGGTTTCGAGCCATTTCTGGGCTCTGTTGTGCACCGGTCAGACCGGTGTGAGTGCTGGTCCTGTGCACATGTTAGGCACAGGTCTGACCGGTGGTGATGACCGGTCTGACTGGTGTGAGCTGAAGTTGCTGCAGCTGCCCTGTCTTCAGCTGGTTTGCATGCATTCGTCCAGGGGGAGGTGCATTGGTTCAGGGGGAGCTTGCATGTGTGCAGGGGGAGCTCTTTCTGGTTTTTCGAGCTTTGTTTCAGTGGTTCGCGCTCTTTGCTTGAGCTTTGTTTTGTCTCGGATGTGTCGAGCCGTTGCCCTTGCCTAAGGGGTCCGAGACTTGTCTTCTTCAAGTGATCTTGCTCTTTGCCTTTGCTTGGCTTTCGATCGCTTGTTGGAGTTTCTTTTTGTTCGTTTCTTTACTTTTTCCTTTCTCTCTTGTTACTTTCGTGTTGGTGTTGTCAATGCACTCATCAAGGGGGAGATTGAGGACCATGTGTGGTTCGAGGACCGATGGATGGTCGCTTCCTTGTGTGATGAGTGATTGACAACGTTGTGTGGACTGATTCTTGGCTAAGTATTGCAGGTGCAGGTTGCGGCTTGACTGGTGTTGGTGCAGGTGAAGAACAAGCACGAAAGGTCGTCGCCGGTGAGGCCTCCAGGTGTGGAGAAGACAAGTAGGCTTCGTTCGAGGGACCCGGTAGCCAGCGGGGTCAAGTGCGGATCGCATGGTGGCATGAACAGCAAGATGAAGTCATGGACGGTTTCTTGGTTGAGCCTCAAAACCAAGGTCGAGCCGGGACTACGTGGGAGCCGGGTCATGAGTGGAGATTGGCGGAGGCTACACCGAGTTCGCGGGGTTTCCGGTGGTTCACCAGAAAACCACTGGGTTCCTTGGTTGATCCACAAAGCCATGACCGAAGAACCGAAGACGGTCTTTGCGGTAGTGCCGGACCGGTCCCAAGCCGGTGGTTACGACCGGTCCGGCCGGTGGGGAGCACCGGTCGACCGTGTGCGACGACGCAGTCCGGAGACTTCGAAGCGGAGGACACGCGTCGGGATCGCATGGCTTGCGTCGAGGCTACGCAGGGTGCGGTCGCCGGGCATCCGTCCGATGGTGAAGACATGAAGACTTCCAAATCCGCCCTTGAGGGGCTTGTATCCCTAGTTATTAGGAAAGGGCATTTTAGACTTTCGGTTGCCTCCATATAACCCAAGAGGTGAGAGGATGGCAGCCAACTCTTGGAACCCTAGCTCATTTGTTTTCCTATTTTCCTTCCTATTTTCTTTCGGATTTCCATAGGACTAGCTTGAGAGCTTCATGGTGAGATCTTGTGAGAGGGTTGGATGATCGGGCGGCAAGCTAGACCTTGTATGAACCTTTGTTGCATGTATAGATGATTCGGCGTGGTTCCTCAAGGTTTGGATGTGTTGTTCCCGGTAGTTCTTGGTGTTGATTTTCGGAGCCCTCTCTTGGTGATTTCTTTGGGGTGTTTTCGGGACCTTTCTCTTGGGGATTTGATGGGGGGAATTTGTGGGAACCCTTCGTGGTTCTTTGGGCTGTGATTCCTCTCCCAAATCCGTGAGTAAAGGGGCTCGATTTTGGGGTTTTTCGAGTTCTAGGGTTTGTGGTGCTCTTGGTGGGATTTCTTCGATTCCTCCTTTTTGGACAAGTTTTGGTGGGATTAAACTTGGCTATGCACTCCTCATGAGGTGTTCCTGATATCCCCAAAGTCTTGTTCAAGTCCGTGGAGCGATTTGGGAGATCGAGGTTTGGATTTGGGGGAGTTGACCCGCAGGTGCTGTTCATCCCGAGCTGCCCAGGCTACACCGGTCTGACCGGTGCTCTTGACCGGTCTGACCGGTGCAACCCTCGGTAGGTTTTTGCTCTGGTGAACGTCTGGGTGTGTTCGCTGTTGTCCTGTGTTGCTGCTGTTTCGAGATTGGGTCAGTTTGGTGGTCGGTTGACCTGTTTGGTGTTTTGCGGGCTTTCAGGCTGTGACTGTTCTGACCGGTGTGTCTCACCGGTCTGACCGGTGTGGAGCCACTTAGTGAAAGTTGCTCAGTTTCACCAGCGCTGACCGGTGTTGGTCTGTAGACTCGAGGTTTGGTGTTCCGCTGCGTTCTCGGGTCGGAAGGTTGTGTGTTGGTTCCTAGGTCCAGTGGCACTCCAGTGGCTACGTGGGCTTGGCCAACTTGGGTAGTGAGTCGGAGACGTGTGCTGGAAGCCGTGTTCTTATTGTTGGAGTTTCCATCTCCTTCGAGAAGAATTTTTATCAGCTCCCATTCACTCCCCCCCTCTCTGGTTCGCCGTATCGGTCCTTCACTCCGGCCAGCCACGTGCTAGCGCCGCCGCCCCGTATCGCGCTCCTCTTGCATATGCGCGTCAAGACTCTGTGCAACATTAGATCCAGCGTGAACCCTAGTGGCGAAATGGCGGCGGAGGCAGCTTCGATCCCGGACCCTCAAACGGCGTGGGTCCAGTCGACGATGACCGAGGCAAAGATCCAAGCTTTGGTGAACTGTGGGCTGCTCCGGCCGAAGGCAGAGGTGGAGTGGAGGGCCGCGGCTGGGGAGCAGTTCCCCAGCGAGGATGTCAAGGAGCAGGTCGTTTTTGCATCCTTCTTCAAGCGTGGCTTCAACCTCCCCGTGGGGGATTTCTTTCTAGGCCTGTTGTACTACTACAACTTGGAGCTGGTACATCTCGTCCCCAACTCCATAACTGTAGTGTTGACCTTTATTCATTTTTGTGAGGTGTATCTGGGGATATCGCCTCACTTCTTGTTGTGGAGGTATTTGTTCTGTGTGAAGAGCACTGGCAAAAGGTCGGTGCCAGTGGGGGCTGTGATGTTTTCCTTGATATCGGGCCTCAAGGCAGAATGGATAGACATCGATCTCCCCGACAACACTGCTGGGTGAAGGTCAGAGTGGTTTTATATTGTGGATCAGCTTCTTGGGCTTCCACGTCGTACTGGTCATAAGCCAGTGAAGATGAATGAGTGGGATTTAGGGTTGTCTTCCCGTGATCTTGGGGAGCTCAAGGCGGTCCTGGAGCTCGTCAACGATGTGAAGAGACTGGGGGTAACGGGAGCTGCGGTGGCTAGGTCGTTTTTTCCGGCGGATGATCCAATCGATCAAGGATCGGGTTCACCCGACGTACGAGTACTGGGGGTAGTCGGACCCCACGCGTGAGGTGAATCGCAAGGTCTCCAAGGAGGAGATGGCGGCCAGAGTGTCCCAAATGTACTCTGGGAAAGTGAAGGTGTAGAAGTGCCCTAAGGCACACTCGCTGAAGAGGCCGACTGACCCGGTAAGATCCTGATATCTACCCTTTTTTTGGTCGTTTTACTTTGCTTGTTATTGTTTACGTCATATAAACTTCTTGGTCGTATATTCGCAGGAGCACGAGGTTCAGATGTGGTGCCCAGCACCTCTTCCTAAGGGCTAGCAGCACAGGAGGAAACTTAGGTTGGATAAGTACAAGCCTCCAGCAGGTCGTCTGCTAGAGTTTTATGAGTCTGACTCGTCGGTGGAGGCCGATGAGGACACCGATGTTGAAGGCGGAGATGACGCCGGGGCAGGCCCGGACGCTGGTGGCGCCGCGAAGCCACGGCATAGAACCAGGTCGGTGGGGGGGGGGGGAAGCAATAAGCTTCAGCTGTTGCTGCTGCCATTTCTGCGGTGAAGGCCACCGAGAAGAAGAAGAAGAGGAAGAGGAATGCGACTTCCCCTCCGGCGGTTGTGACGCTGACGATTCTGACACCCCGATCAAGGGAGGTCGAATCGGACGAAGTGGAGGAGGAGGATAAGGACGAAGCTATCGAGGAGTTGCTGGTCACCGAGGATCGACCGACAAGGAGGTCAGAGAGTCCTACTGCCAAGAGGCAGCGGAGCTGGTGGAGAAGACATCAAAGGATGCCCTCCCGCGGGGTTTGGAGGCGCAGCGGACTGCTGCCGGCGATTAGGCCTCGGGTCTTTAGGCTGAAGCTTCGGATTCCTATATCTGCGAGGTAAAATCTTGAAGACTCAATCTTTTTCGCTTGCTATTGAATTCTTGTGTTAATGTGGCATTAATGTCTTGCAGGCCGGCGGTGGTGCCACAGGACGACCTGGGTGCCTCGGCTTCTCCATCCCACATGAGGTCGGCTGCCCCTACAGTCGTGGGGGAGGCGCTTGCTGGTGATGCGCGTACTGCCACTCCGCCGCGAGGAGCGGTTGAGAGTAGGGCGACTTCTCTGCCTGTGGTGGATTCGAGGGTGGAGACTACCCCGCGCGCTGTTGAAGTGGGGGAGCTTCTGGTGGGGACGTCGGAGCGACGACCTGCCCAAGAGTTATTGATGTTGATCCCATCAGTGCAGTACCTGGTGGGGTTGAAGACCAGCCTCAGATTGACCATGCGCCAAGAGGACTAGGAACGTCCAGTGCACAAGTACCTCGAACTTCGTCTTCAAGACCGAGGCTGCCACAACGGGAAATTAACTGGAATCACACCCCTTGGTAGGATGACATCTTCGAAGACAACAAGGATATGCAGGCCTTGCAGAATAGCATCGTGACTATCAACCACGCGTTGACGGTAAGTATGCTTTTCGATGTACTTTTCTTGTTGATGATTTTATCGGAGTGCTGCTAATAAGCTTGTTGTACCGTGGCAGAACTTAGTAGAGTGGGTGAAAAGCCGGGTCGACCTGATAAAGAATGCGACGGAGAGCGAGCAATGATTACCGACCTTGAGCAGGAGCTCAAGCAAGTCCGTGAGGTGGCGGCTGCCGAGAAGAAGAGGCTTGAGGACGAGCTCGCTGAAGAAAAGCGTAAGGCCACGGAGGCTATTGCGTAGTTCAATGCTTTGTCCATCGGTAGGTCGAATCGTCGTATTGACGATCTTGTCGTAGGAAGTGCTTTTGTGGCGCGCTAACTTGTGTCATCTCGTAGGCTTCCGCACCCGTGAGGAGGAGCTCGACACCGCCTTGAAGAACACCAAGGAAAAAGTTTAGAACTTGGAGGTGAGGGTCCGGGAGATCGAGGCTGGGGCCCAGGAGCTCAGACGGGCGATGAGTACACCGTATCTCAAAAGGTAGCTTATGAGACAGGAGCTCGGCGGGGCCTTGAGGACGAATTCGAGGCTGTTTTGAAGTCATTACGATGGTGATGACGGCGAAGCGTAGTCTTTGAGTAGGAGATGCTGCCACCGAGGTGATGGACAATCTAGAATATGAAGGTGATGACGGTGAAGCGTAGTCTTTGAGTAGGAGCTGTACCTCCCCCCTCTCTGTCTTGTAAAATAGGTCTTTTGAACGAACACTTGTTGAGCCTAAATGATACACTTTTTCTTGTGTCTATGCGAGCTTGGTAGTCTTGTAGATAACGATGTCTTGCTTCTTGTCTCGCTAACCACTTCTCATAGAGAGGCTGGCTTAGCGACTTCCACATCTCAGCGTGGAGGCTTACGTGAGGTCGGTGCGCGAGGGTGGAGCCTAGGGCTCAGGTCTGGCGACCCTTTTTGACCAAGCATGCATCGCGGCGAAAGAAGGCTTCGTGCTCATTAGGGGTAGTCTCCTCAGGTTGTAGGACCCTTAGGTTGGCTTTGAGCCAAGCCCCCGAGCACGTCGAGGGGGAGGAGTGAGCAAAAATATGTGACCCTCAGGCTTTGCAACCCATGTATTGGCTTTGTCCAAGCCCCCGAGCATGTTGAGGGGGAGGGTTTTGCGACATGAGAGAGGAGAAGGTAGTGCTCAACTCATAGCAGATGACTGCTTGAAATATTTATTTATTTAATCTGAAAAAAGTACAAAGAAAGGGAATACATAGCTGGAATTTTAAAAACTATTCTATGGATAGAATCGCCGTAGGTGCTCCACGTTCCAAGGGTTTGGTACTCTTTGTCTGTGGCCCCATTGAAGGAGATAAGTGGATGGGCTGACAACTTCAGTAACGATGAAAGGTCCCTCCCAAGAGGAAGAGAGCTTGTGCATGCTGTCGGTCTTCTGTATGCGTCTGAGGACGAGGTCGCCAATGTTAAAGGAGGTTTCCTTGACGTTGCGGTCGTGATATCGTCGAAATTGTTGATCATGATGGGCTTGTCTCATGACTGCAACAAGTCTCTGTTCTTTGAGGCTATCAAGGTCGACGCGGCGTTTTTGCTCGGCCTCTCCTTCCTCGTAGAGATGGATGCGTGGATCTCCAAAGGCGACGTCGGTAGGTAACACGACTTCTGATCCGTAGACCAAAAAGAAGGGCGAAAAGCCTGTGGCGAAGCTGTCTTGAGTCCTTAGACCCCAAATCACGTGCGATAGCTCGGCTAGCCATTTGGTGGCGTAGTTGGAAGCGTCATCATAGATACGATCTTTGAGAGCCTGGAGGACCATGCCGTTGGCTCGTTCAACCTGGCTGTTGCATCGAGGATGGGCGACCGAGGAGTAGTAGATGTCAATGGTGTTTTCATGGCAACAGAGCCGGTAAAGGCTTTGCCCAGGTTGGTGATGATCCTGTTGGGCACACCAAAGCGATGCGTGATGTCTCTGATGAACTTTGCGGCTTCTTTCGATGTTACTTTCGCAACAGGTCGGACTTCAATCCACTTGGTGAATTTGTCCACGGTGACCAGGATGTGTTTGTAGCCGCCTGGGGAGGTACGAAACGGTCCTACGACATCAAGACCCCACATAGCGAAGGGCCATGATGGAGGGATGGTGCGCAGGGCCTGAGCTGGCAGGTGCTGCTATTTGGCAAACAATTGACATCCTTTGCACCTTTTAATGAGGTCTTTAACGTCGGTCACGGCCGTGGGCCAGTAAAATCCAGATCGGTACGCTTTGCCGACCAAGTTGGTGGATGCCGCGTGGCAACCACATTCGCTGCTGTGGATCTCAGCTAAGAGCTGTAGACCTTCTAATCTTAGGATGCACGTCATCAAGACGCCAGTAGAGGCCGCTTTTCTATATAGGTCGGTGCCAATCACGACATAGTTAGCACTTCACCGTGTGATACGCTCTCTTTCAGCTTTGTCGTCAGGGACGAGCTGGTCGAGTATAAAGTCTATGAAGGGCTTGCGCCAATCATCTTCTTTTTCGGACATGAGCACGTCGCGGGGAGGTGTTGTGTTTTAATTGCTTGGAGGTGGTTCTGGGTTATCTGGGTCCAGAAGCTTGATTAAAGGCTTGCGTAGGTCTTCGATGAACATGCCTCCTGGGACTAGAGCTCGTCGAAAGCCTAGTTTGGAAAGTACATCGACAGCCACGTTGTTGTTTCATGGGACATGCTGGAGCTCGATCCCTTCGAAGTGGCCTTCGAGTTTACAAATCTCAATGCAATATGCATCCAACATGTCCTTGACGCAGTCCCACCCCTTGTTGACTTGCTCGATGACGACCTTAGAATCACCAAATGTCAGTAGTCGCTTGATGCCAAGGGACACTGCTATGCGGAGCCCATGGATCAGGGCTTTGTATTCTGCACCGTTGTTGGAGGCCTTGTAGTGAATTTGCAGGATGTATTTTAGCTGCTCCCCCTGAGGAGAGATGAGCAATACGCCTGTGCCCACCCCTTCGAGGTCGAGGGCACCGTCAAAGTACATTATCCAGCGTTCAGGTCGCTCCTTGGGAGGGGCCCGCCATCTGGATCTCTGTCCACTCAGACACGAAGTCAGCCAGGATCTGCGTTTTGATCGCTTGCCGGGGGCAAAACTCGATGTCGAATTCTCCAAGCTCGACCAACCACTTGATGATGCAGCCGTTGGTATCGTGGTTGCAAATGATTTCTCCTAAAGGAAACGATGATAGCACCACGATCTTGTGAGCTTGTAAATAGTGATGAAGCTTTCTGGACATAATCAGGAGCGCATAGAGTAGCTTCTGAGGTTGTGTGTAACGTGTCTTAGCGTCGGCCAGGACCTTGCTTACGTAATACACAAGTCGTTGAACAGGATAGACCTGCCCTTTTTCCTCGCGCTTGGCAACGAGAACTGTGTTGACCATATTAGTGGTGTTAGAGATGTAAAGCAGGAGAGTTTCCTTTGGGATTGGCATAGTCATGATTGGTGGTGTCGTCAGGGACTCTTTGAGAGCCTCAAATGCTTTTTGAGCTTCGTCGTCCCACACGAACTTGTTTGCCTTCTTCAATAGCTTGAAGAAGGGTAAGCCTTTCTCGCCGAGCTTGCTGATGGAACAACCTAGGGTCGCCATCATTCCTGTGAGCTTCATGACCTTCTCGGGGTTGGCCTCAATGCCTCGATGTCCGACCATGAAGCCCAGGAGCAATCCGGAAGGCACACCAAAGACACACTTTGTTGGGTTGAGCTTCCACTGGAACTCTCATAGGTTGGCGAAGGTTTCGGTGAGGTTAGCGATGAGCTTATCTTCCTTTGTGGTCTTGACGACCACATTGTCTACATAGGCCTCGATGTTCTTCTTGATTTGCGACTTCAGACACTTCTGAATTGCCTTATGATATGTTTCTCCAGCATTTTCAGGCCAAAGGTCATGACCTTGTAGCAATAGATGCCATGAGGCGTTACGAACACTGTTTTGTCTTCGTCGTCGGGGTGTAGGGCTATCTGATGATACCCTGAGTAGCAGTCGAGGAAGCAAAGTAGAACGCTGCCAGCCGCGGAGTCCACGACCTGGTCGATATGAGGAAGAGGGAAAGGATCCTTCGGGAAGTGCTTATTGAGGTCGGTGCAATCAATACACATCCTTAATCCGCCAGTTTTCTTTGGTACAAGAACTGGGTTTGCGAGCCAAACTGGTTGTTTACATTCTCTGATAAATCCTGCAGCTAAGAGCTTATAGACTTCTACTTCTATAGCTTGTTTTCTATCTTTTGCAAATCGCCGGAGCTTTTGCTTGATAGGTCGGTGCGGTCTTGTTGACTTCGAGTGTGTGCTCAGCCAGCTCCCTGGGGACACCAGTCATATCGGATGCACTCCATGCGAAGATATCAGTGTTGTCCCTGAGGAAACTGGTGAGCACGAGTTCCTATTTTGGGTCGAGGTCGGCCCCGATGATGACTTCCTTGGATGCGTCGGGCAGGCCGAGGCAAACTCTCTTGACGGCTGGACTTGGGTCTAGAGTGGTTTGGTCGATCTTGGCTGCCTAGGCGACCATGACCGCGACTTTGATCCCTGAGTCTTTAGAGAGCTCGACAATGGCACTTTCACAGTTGTAGGAGACCACAATGTCCCTGAGGACAGAAAGGATTCTGTTTGGTGCCAGCATCTTCATGATGAGGTAGTTGTGATGGGGTATGGCCATGAACTTAGCAAGCATAAGTCGTCCGAAGATAGCATGATATGAAGAACGGAAGTCCGCAACCTCGAACGTCAAGTATTCTGTGCGGAAGTTCTCCTCTATGCCAAAGGTGACCGGTAGGCAGACACGACCTATGGGGTACGCAGCCTTGCCGGGCACGACCCCATAGAAGGGCTCATCGCAGGCGGTCATCTTGTTGAAGTCGAGCTCCATTTTGCGTAACGTCTATGTGAAGATGATGTTCAAGCTACAGCCCCCATCGATAAGGGTCTTAGGCAGGAAGGCTCCGTTGACTATGGGGTTAACGACCAACGGGTAAGTCCTGGGGTCAGGGATGTGAACCCAATGATCTTTCCTGGAGAAAGTTATTGGGAATTTAGACCAACGCAGAGGTTGTGGGTTTTCGGTGTTGACGTGCCCAATCTCCCTGGCGTTTGATCAGGTCTGTCTATTGCTTTTGGTCGCTTGGGACCACCGACGATGAAGTTGATCTCACGGCTGGCCTTCTGGAACGCACCATTGGGGTTGCCCCCTTTGGGCGGTGGCGGGGGAGTCCGTTCCTTCCGATTATTGTCGTGGAGATTGTGGTCGTCCTGGCGACGTCGATCTTCACGTTGATCATCTCGTCGGTCGTTGCGTCGATCATTGCACTGGTCGTCACGGTGATCACTCCAGTGATCGTCACGTCTGTCATTACAGTCATCGCGATGGTAGTCGTCGCGCCTATCATCGCGGCGGTAGTCGTGGCGATAATCACGTCGATCCCTGTCCTCATTGCGGGGATAGGGCCTGCGATCATGGTAATCTCGCCGATCAGGTCGATGGTTACGGTTGTCAAAGCATTGGCCACCGTTGCGGTCATCATTGTTGCTGGTCCTAGTCCTTTTAGAGGTACACGGGACCCTTAGGGCACGCTTCAAATGTTCGCACTCCCTCATGGTGTTCTTAGCATCACGGTGGAATTGGCACTGATCATCCATGACCTTGTTGAAGTCGCCTTCAAGGAAGGTGGAAGGTCTTGGTGGATGTGTCATGTAGGCTTCGCTAGATCGTTTGCGCGACCTGGTGCCTCCATCATCGTGGTCTTCTCCGTTGAAGTCGTGCATCACCGCATCTTGAGTGTCGACCAGTTTGTCGATGTAGGCCATGAGGTCGCCAATGGTATGTGCATCAGCTTCATGGATCTTCTCAAATAGCTTGATGTTGGTGATCCCCTTCTTGTAGTAGGCGATGACATCTTCATCTTTGACACCTGAGAGGGTGTTGCGGTTCTCGAAGTAGAGGTTCGTGTACGCTCGGAGAGTTTCGTCACGTCTCATCCTCACTCTTGCGAGGTGGTGAGTGTTGCCAGGACGATTATGGGTCTCCTGATAGTTAGTCGTGAAAAGGCAGGACAGTGTTGCCCAGGAGGTAATGCACTCTGCTAGGAGATTGTCGAGCCACAGGAGTGGTGCCTTGCCCATCACAAGGGGGAAGTATCACGCCATGTGATCTTCGTTGCCTCCAGAGGTTCGCGCCGCAATGCTGTACATCTTGAGCCATATACTCGGATCAGAGCGACTGTCGTACTTCTCAATGGCTAGTTTGAAGTCTTTGGGGTATCTGATCGTCCAGAGACGTCGTGAGAACTCTGGGAAGTTGTTGACCCCTCTCGGGCTTGCGAACGGGGCGTAAGCTGCTGGGATGACGTAAAGGTCATCAGGAGGACCGTTGTCTTGGTCGTAGTGGGCACATCATAGGAGTTCTTGGTCATGCATATGTCAGAGGTCCGCTGCTTGGACGGAGTTGTTGGCATTGAAGGCATCAGGGACCCTGTGTTCTTGATCATAATTAGCACGTCGTGCTATCTCCACTTCATCTCTTATACGTTGACACTTGCTTCCATGTGCTTGGTTAACTTGTACTGGAGGAGGTTGAGCTTCTGCATTTTGTCCTAGGTTTGCGACGATGTTTCCTTGAATGTTGGCAGCATTAGCTGCATTGTTGGTGACGTTGCCAGTGGTGCTGGCCGGGGCATTAGCTACGGGGTTAGCTGGAGCATTAGCTGCAGCATTAGCAGCGGGATTGACCGGCTGCATTACTTCGTTTTCACCTCGTCCCTCTTCAGCCACTGGCTCAAGGGGACCCTGGCTGCGACGTCGTTTGCGAGGACGTTCCGATCTACTCCTGGAGTAGGAACTTGCTGCGGATCTACTGTATCCAGGACATCTTTCTTCAATATGGGCGGCGGCGACACGAACATTGGCTTGCAGACGTCGGACCACCGGAGAATCTTGGAGGTGGTTTAGAGCGGCAAGAGCGGCTCCCAAGTTGGTTTGCGTAGAGTTGTAAACTTCGAGGCCGTCGCGCTTGAAATCTCTGAGGAGGTCTCTTGCGTGTATTCGGTTAGCTCGAGGTTGATCATCGTGGCGTCGCTGCTGAGGGGCAGCTGGTGCCGCAGGTGCTTGTTACCCAGCGTTGGCGTTGACCTGTCCCGCGTTGAGCGATTGTTGACCTGGCTTTTGGCCTGCACCTGGGGCGGCGGCAGCGATCTCTTGTTGTCGTCAGACAGCTCTGGCAGCATTAGCATTCTCACGCTCTTGGCGTTGCTCATCAGTTTCTCCATCTTGCGGTAGTACATCCGCAGAGACGACCAAGACCTCACGATCTAGAGTCTCGAACTCCTCTCCCGGATAGTTCGGGGAGATGGTTGTGCGGGCGATTTGGAACACGAGGTGGTCTGGAGACGACTCTCGGTTCAACTGGCGGTGGCGGTGGGCCGTAGTAAGAGGTCGACAGAGCTTCTTGAGGACACGACACTAGCGTGCAGTGTGTTTAGGGTTCTCGTGGATAGGGCAGGGTTGGTCGAAGTAGTTCCTGCAGCTTCCACGATCTTCAGTCTTGGGTTCAGATTTGATCTGGATCTTTCTCTTCATGTAGCATGATACCATGTGAGCTGCGTTGCGCAAGCCAAGAGGCATGCTGGAAGGCGACGAGATCTTGCGAGGGTGTTTGACGTGTTCGCAGATTTTGATCGTGTTGGAGAGCATGCCGTCGACACGATTGATCACGGCGATCAGGTCTCTTGGAGTGGGTGGGTGGGATTTTGACGACAGATCTGTTTCGATCTGTTGGTCAGTGGTCACTACATTGCCTTCGATGACGAGGTAGGCGGCAGGAGCGGTGGATTCCGCCGGCATCGAGCCAAAGCGGATGTCGATCTAGAGTATCGAACTCCTCTCCCGGATAGTTCGGGGAGATGGTTGTGCGGGCGATTTGGAACGCGAGGTTGTGACAATCCGCCCAGGAAAATACCGTACTATCGCCAAGACCGATCCACTTTGGTCATTAAGCAATAATAAAGTATCTTCCTATCGTTAGTTGCCAGGTTAACGCCCAGTACATCACTTGAAAAGCAACAAGGATCGAATATATGCATTAAAACTCACTCGAAGGCGAGTCTAGAGATACAACAACATTAATATCCAAACTCATACCCCGAGGGGTTTATTTATTACAAACCATAGTTTTTGTCATGATGAAATAGTTCATAGTTTTCAAAAGCAGCGGAAATAAACTAACGGAAGCGAAGACACCACGAGAGGCCATCTATGATGCTTTCAGTAGTCGTCCTCCACCCACTCCAGCTCCCAGCCGGGCGGGATCTCTCCGGGCCACACATCACTGAATGCATTACCTGGATCGACACATTATAGCAAGGCTGAGTATACTAATACTCAGCAAGACTTACCCGTTGGTGATAACTACTTCACCAATCTAGACCATGAAAGGCTTTTTGGCTACTGGGTTGCTTTTGCTAAAAAGTAACAAAGAGTAGGTCCCTACTTTCAAGATTTTAGAACAAGTTCTAGTAGGTTTAATCTTAACTAAGTTAGCCAACTAGTACAAACAAGTTGTACAATACAATTAATCAAGCATAGTATTCATCATCTTCCATCCTTAGGGATCTCATGACTAGTGGAGTAAGTAGTCTCGGATAACGGTGAGAGGTCGACAATCGATTGATTAAAACCTTGCAAGGTAGACCCAAACACACGGTAGGCTGCCCACAAAGGTACAGCTGTCCCAGGCCATTTCCCAAAATCCCCGGGTCGGGATGAAAGGCCACAGTCTTTGGTGCAGGCTATCCGGAATACCCCGCAAGATACCCGGAATCACCATACACCACCGGTAGCTAGCCGTGAGAGCGAATCCCAAGAGTAGTGACAATTCCATCCCAAGCCGTCTCATTTAAGGTACTAGGCTTACCGATCCCATACCCGACATGTGCTTAGTACGTTCAAAAACTTAGCCCACATAACCACTGGACCGGAGCCCAGATCCCATGCTCTTACCACGTGAGCAATCCATTTAAGGATATATTGTGATTCCTATCTAGGAACCTATTCTCGCGAGTGAGGTCATCACTCGACTTGTAACGGTCCTATAGCTTAGCAGCTATCGACCTATCATACTAGTAAGGACAAGGTACCTATGGATCATGCATCTAGGGTTTCATTCAACTTCAGAACGTAAATGCACAATCATTCATAGATAATTGAATAAAGAATTTTTAAAACTAGGTTAGATGCACCAGAGCTTGCCTTCGTCAGCTAGGTTAGCCTGGGCACCCTCGGTGTCGAGCACTTCCACGTACTGTAGCGAAGCTTCCGCTCCTCCTTCCTCGGTTTCCGGGACAAGCGAGTAATCACCGTCCGGAAGATCTACACGAAATGCAATGCAAGGTTCAGGTGATGTGATAGGTTGTTATCTTATCCAACTCTTGGTTGGTCATATTCACCTTAACAAGCATCTAGCTAGTGTTTCTCTTTTAGGAAGGTTAGCAGTTGTACATGGGTTATTCTTTTATTGCACAATTGAATAAAGGTTTCTTTGTACTTGTTATTTCATGTGAATATATAGCCCTTTTCCTTTCACAAGCAAAGTGTGCATAATATTTTTATTCATGACTTAATTCCTTATCGGCGAGGATAATTAATTATCTTTTAATTAAATTAGATAATACTTTCAAAAAGGAAAAAGAATTAAATAGGGGCTTCTCTTTATTTAAATTCTCTTTAATATTAAAAGGGCTTTTAAGCTTTTTATTAAGCAATTAAATTACCAAAAATTAAAGAAGTGTTTCTTATGCATATTAGCACCTATCCTGGTCCATTGGACCCACATGTAAGTGTTGGATGCTAGGAAATTAAATATTATAGAAAATAACAAAGGCTAGCTAGTGATTCAATTTTAAATGCATACAAAAATAATTAAGACTCAAAATGACCCAAACTTTCTCATGCATGCTCTCTGGTCCTAAACAAGCCTAAAGAACCAGCATATTCACCTAGAAACCCTACTGATCTTAGTTCAATAATTTTCAAAGGAAAACATGCATCATTCAAGAATAATTATTTCTGTTATACCAAAAATCATGATTAATCCACAAGATGTGTATTTTTACATCACAAGACAGTGTGCACAAGTTGAGCTCAAAAACATAAATATATTTAGCAAGAAAAATCATCAAGGTAGTTTCTACAGAAATGGAAAACAATTAATTTAGCAAGATCCGCTGCATAACTTTGTGCAATTTTTGGCATAGCAGCTAGTCATGACCTAACACACAACATATCCAAAATTGGAATACAGAAGAGTTATGGATTTAAAGTTATGACAGATCTAGGTTTTTCACACTTGTATTTTTCATGCTAAAACTATTTAGAATCCAGCCATGTGCAAATAACAAAAGTCGTGGGATTTCTCTATGTGAACCCAACAAAATTGGTTTGGTATTTTTCGGATTTTTCTACGAATTTCTAGGAATTTTCTAAGGCGCTGGACTGAACTGTAAAGAAACTTAGATAGGGATCTTTACACCTAAGTCCTGACTTTAGCACAAAACACTCTAGACAAAACTCGATGCTTGCAATTGGGTCCCTGGCCGGGGAGGGGCGGCGCGGCTCCGGCCAAATCCGGCGAGCCGGCGGCGATCCCGGCCGGGCAAGCGGCTTGGCTCGGCCGGGGGCGCACCTAAGGACTACGGCGGCCGGAGTTGAGGCGGGGGACGGCCGGCGAGGGCGGGCGCGGCGGCCGGGCACGGTGGCCGCGGCGGCTCGGGGGAGAGCGGTGGGGATGCACGGTGTCGGGCAACAAGCGACCCGGGGAGGTGCTCTAGGGTCTAGGGGACTAGGGGAGTGGGCGGCGGCGGCGAGCGCAAGCGGGGAGGCGAGCACACGGCGGTGGCGGCAATGGCGGGGGAGGAGCTCGGGGTGGCGCGCGGAGGGGAGGCAAGGGGCCTTAAATAGGTCGGGGGAGGCGCTCATGGTGACGATGGCGTGACGGCGGAGATACCGCCGTACCACGGCGGCTCGGGCGACGCGCGTACGGCGGCGACGCCGGCCGACGGACCGCCGGTCCGCGCGCGCGCGCGCGCGCGCGGCGACGCGGCTCGAGGCGCCTCGGGGGGCGGGGGCATTGGGGGCGCGGTCGGCTCGGGCGAGTGTACCTCGAGCGGCGCTAGGCCTCGGGCGGTGCGGGCGCGGACGCCGGGGCGGCGCCGGCGGCGGCCGGCGACGCGCGCGTGCGCGGGCGCGCGACGTCGCGGTGCGCCAGCGTTCTGCCTGTTTTTGTTTTGCTGGGACTGTTTTGGAAATAGAATTGCTCCAAATTTTTGTATAGAAGTTGACCAAGTGATGAATACCAAAGTTGTAGATCTAGTTACCCTTAACAATTTCTACAAAGGCTATATAGGGTTTTTCTGCACAGATTTGGAGTTATTTGAATGCCAAAAGTGAATGTCAGCCAGTCTTGGCAAACAGTAAAAACTTCCTTGCAACCCATTTTCCAAGCTTTTCCCCTCAAAATTTGAAATGCCAATCTACATGTAAGTTGTGTCCCTCATCAAGATGGACAACTTTCATAAAGGTAGTGGCAAGGGTTTGACCAAATCTTTGACCATGGGTTGGCCCCACAAGTGTGTCTACTAGTAAAATAGGGTCACTAGGGTGGGTTAGTGAGTTTTTCGAGGTGAGGGCCCAGGTTGACCGTGGTTTGACCACTGTTGACCATTTGATCGGCTATTAAGGCTAATTAAAAACCTGGGGCGTCACAGCCTACCCCCTTAAACGGAATCTCGTCCCGAGAATCGATTTGATAACGAAGAGATGGGGAGAAGAACTCACGATTTCGAGATTGTAGAAAGCCCGGATACTTAGTGTTAAGATAGTCCTCCGTCTCCCACGTTGCTTCTTCCTCCGTGTGATGGCTCCATTGGATCTTGTACATCCGGACCGTCTGCCTTTGGGTCTTTCGCTCTTTTTGGTCTAGTACTTTCAATGGGTGCTCGATGAGCGAGAAATCCGGCTCAATCCAAGCATTAGCTTCTGTGATGATTTCATTCTCCGGCACAGGCATTCCCTTCTTCAATTGAGTTATGTGAAACACATTGTGAACTACGGAAACCGTTCTGGCAATTGGATACGGTAAGCCACGGGTCCACATACTTCTCTAACTTCATATGGTCCAATGTAGCGAGGGGCTAACTTTCCCTTGACTCCGAACCTTTGCACACCTTTGGTGGGGGATACTTTCAAATATACATAATCTCCCACCTCAAAGTGTCGAGGTGCGGTTCCCTTGTCATGGTAACTCTTTTGCCTCATCTGTGCCATCTTCAAATTCTCTCTTATCACTTGCACTATTTCTTCGGCCTCTTTAACTACTTCCGGACCAAAGAGTGTTCTCTCTCCGGCTTCTGACCAATTCAGCGGAGTGCGGCATACGTCCGTAAAGAGCATCCAACGGTGCCATTTTCAAACTGGCCCGATAGCTGTTATTGTAGGAGAACTCTGCCAAGGACAAACACTTGTCCCAACTCTTGTCAAAGTGCAAGATGCTTGCTCTCAACATATCTTCCAAAATCTGATATATTCTCTCCGTCTGACCATCGGTCTGCGGATGATAACTGGAACTGCGGATCAGCTGGGTTCCCAAACACTCATGCAATTGTTCCCAAAAACGAGCTACAAAATGAGTCCCTCTATTAGAGATTATAGTCTTTGGGATTCCATGCATACAAACTATGTGATCCATGTACAATTCTGCATATTGTTGTACGGAGTAAGTGGTGTGCACGGTAATGAAGTGAGCGGTCTTGGTGAGTCTGTCCACAATTACCCAAATAGAGTCTTTCTTTCTAATTGTTAGGGGTAAACCCACAATGAAATCCATACTAATATCGTCCCACTTCCACATAGGTATCGACAGGGGTTGGAGTACACCTACCGATTTCAAATGACTTGCTTTCATCCGGTGGCAAGTATCGCATTCGGCTACATACTTGGCTACCTCCACCTTCATATTGGACCACCAAAAGTTCTGCTTCAGATCTTGGTACATCTTGGTACTACCGAGATGAATAGAGAATTTGGACCTGTGAGCTTCATCTAGAATGACTTTCTTAATTTCTGGGTCAACGGGGACCACTAGACGTTTCCCAAACCAGACCACATCCTGGTGATCCTTCTGGAAACAAGTATACTTGGGGTCTCCTTCTGCTAGTTTCTGCCGGATGGTTTGAATATCTGCATCATCGCGCTGGGCAGTGACAATTCTGTTATAAAGATTTGACTCTGCCATCAAGGCATAAAGGATTCCCTGCGGTACCACTTCTAAGTTGAGCCTCCTCATTTCCTCACACAATGGTTCACTGACTGGCTCCAACTCTAGGTGGTTGCAATGATCTTTGCGGCTAAGAGCATCGGCAACAACATTTGCCTTGCCGGGGTGATAATGCACTTCTAGATCATAATCCTTAATCAACTAAAGCCATCTTCTCTGTCTCATATTCAATTCTGACTGGGTGAAGATGTATTTGAGGCTCTTGTGATCGGTGAAGATATTACAACGATTACCCATTAGATAATGCCTCCATATATTGAGGGCATGGACAACAGCAGCTAACTCAAGATCATGGTTAGGATAATTGAGCACATGGAGTCGAAGTGCCCGTGAAGCATAGGCAATGACTCGGCCCTCTTGCATAAGGACATAGCCGAGACCCGTGCCTGATGCGTCACAGAAAACTTCAAACGGTTTGGAATTATCCGGTTGCACTAACACTGGGGCTGAAGTTAGATGTTGCCTTAGGGTGTGGAAAGCTTTCTCACATGCTTCGCTCCACACGAATTTCACTCCTTTGTTGAGTAATTAGGTCATGGGTTTTGCGATTCTAGAAAAGTCAGGGATGAATCGACGGTAGTATCCCGCAAAACCTAGGAAACTGCGGATTTGATGTACGGACTTGGGTGGTTTCCAATCCATCACCCCTTGAACTTTGCTAGGATCTACAGAGATACCATCGTGGGAAATGGTGTGCCCTAAGAATTTCACACTTTTCAACCAGAATTCGCATTTGGAGAACTTAGCATAAAGCTTGTGATCTCGCAAACGCTGAAGGACAACTCGGAGATGTTTGGCGTGTTCTTTCTCGCTTTTGGAATAGATGAGAATGTCATCGATAAAGACCACGACGAATTTATCGAGCTCCGTCATGAACACGGAGTTCGTGAGGTACATGAAGTAGGATGGGGCATTTGTGAGTCCGAAAGACATTACCAAGAACTCGTAAAGACCATAACGAGTGGAAAAAACGGTTTTAGGAATGTCGCAAGGTCGAATCTTGATTTGGTGGTAACCAGAACGAAGGTCGATTTTAGAGAAGACTTTGGCACCAGCCAATTGATCAAAAAGAACATCGATTCGGGGAAGCGGGTATTTGTTTTTGATGGTGAGTGCATTGAGTGGTCGGTAATCTACGCACATTCTCAAGCTACCATCTTTCTTCTTGACAAAGAGAGCAGGGCAACCCCAAGGAGAAGAGCTCGGGCGAATATACCCCTTATCTAACAATTCCTGGAGTTGTGTTTTCAGTTCGGCTAACTCTTTGGGTGGCATGCGATAAGGTCTTTTGGAAATGGGTGCGGTACCGGGCTGGAGTTCGATCACAAACTCGACATCTCTGTCGGGTGGCATACTAGGTAACTCATCCGGAAGGACGTCCGGGTACTCGCACACTACCGGAATTTCATCAAGAGGGGAGATAATGGTCACATAGGCACAAGAATCGGTACCGTCCTTGAAAGGTAGGTACAAGGTAGTGTGCCCGACCGTAGGAGAATTGATTTCTACGACCTTATCTGATATATCTAGAATCACCTTATGTTGATTCATCCATTCCATACCCAAGATAACATCCATTCCAACCAAGTTTATGACGATAAGGTTTGTCGGAATGATTTTACTACCTAAACCCAAACTTACTACTCGGATTAATATATTAGAGGTGATTTGTCCTCCGGGAGTAATTATTTTATAAGCGGAAGTGGTATGAGAACCCTTCAAACCTAGTTTGCTTATTAGCTTTTCACTGATGAAACAATGGGTAGCTCCCGAATCGAATAAAATCTTAACAGGAGTGTCGTTGATAGAGAATGTACCCGTGAGCACTGAAGCTCCTTCTGGGATGTCACTCATGACAGTGAAGTTCAGCTTGCCCTGGCGTACTTGAACCATGGGCTTCTTAGTCGGAGTGGCAGGCTTGCTTCCTGCACCCTGATTCTGCGGGTTGGGCTTGATCTGCCTGGGCTTGGGGCACTCGTTGATGTAATGCCCTTGCTGGCCACAGTTCTAGCAACGACGATCACCAACACTGCGAGGAGGTGCATTAGGTTTTGGAGCCTTCTGCTGAGCACTGCGGAACTGGAAGTTCCCTGTGGGTTTGCTCTGAGGTGGCTTCATCGTCCAGCGTCCAGTTGAAGATTGCTGGGATGGGCCTGGAGCGTTCTTCTTCACAAAGCAAACTTCTTGCCCGTTCCGCTGCCTGGGGTGAAACCAGACATCCTCTTCTTGTCCCCGTGGGCTTTCTTCATAGCATCTTATTGGGAGATAGCCATGTTCACTAGCTCATGGAAGTTTGTGGGCTCGAGCAGGTTCAGATGCTCGTACAATTTGCCATCAAGCCCGTCACGGAACCTTTCCATCTTCTTTGCATCAGTATCAACGTGATGCCCGTCATATTGGCACAAGCTATTGAACTTCTGAGCATAGCGATACACTGTGTCAGATCCCTATCTGAGGGCCAACAGCTCCCTCTTCTTCCTATCCATTAGTCCCTTGGGGATGTGGTGGCTCTTGAAAACCTGCTTGAACTCATCCCAAGTCACAGCGTGCCCTCGCTACATTGACTTGAAGTGGTCCCACCACATCAAAGCTTCTCCTCGCAGTTGCAGCGCTAAGAAGTTAGCTTTGTTCTCCTCGGAGCAAGGTAACACAAAGGCAGAGAATTTTGCCTCTATGGCCTTGATTCAAGCCTCAGCTTCCAGGGGGTCTTCTGCTTTAGCGAAGGTCGGCGGCTTCATAGCGATGAACTGGGCATACGTGGTGACCTGATTAGGCCCCTCGTGGTTGGACCCGTGTGGCGGCCCTCGGTTCATTTGCTGGGCGATCTGCTGCTGCGTCTGCAGCATCTGGTGCAGCACCTCGGTTTGGGTGGCCATGAAGGCCTCCGACGGCGTCATGGGCGGGGGTGACAACAAGTCACCGCCACCACTTGCTCCGAAACTGTTGGGCGAGCTGCGCGTGGTTCCCACCATCTGAAAAGCGAGCTTTATTAGTGAGATAGCCAAAAGCTTACCCCAAAATGATGACAAACATGATCATGCATAATCACATCTCATTAGCATTTAAATGATGAGGACAGCAACAGTCGAACAATATTCCATAGCCACCAAGATTCATAGAATCGTTTTCTTAACACGGTTAGGAATGCGATCACTCGAATGCACGGGCCCGTATTTACCCTCGGATGATCACTGTCGCTTCGGGTACCAACGAAGGTGGTATACGAATGAGCACTTAATCGCTGGCAACGAGTGATGCCCCTAGAAATGCTTTGGTTTACCAACATTTTTTAGGTGGGAATGCAAAATTGACAAGCGTGGTCATTTGCAACAATTTATCCAAGAATTTGGTAATCATACGCAAGAAGGTTTCAAGTTTGAACGACAAACGGATTTCACTTAAAGCACACATGCTTAAGCATTCTTTATTACAATAAGATAGAACAAGGTTCAAGGACATTACAACCCTCGAATTTGAAACAACATGACATGACACGATACAAGCAGTTACTCGGCACGAAAACGTGCTGACAAGCCAACTACTCTAAACATCTCAAAGATAACTCGATAGGATCGACATCCTTCTTATTCCTGCTGTCGGCAACCTAGTTGCCCACTGAAGCACCACTGTACGTAGGCGAAGCTGGGGGAGTCGGTAACGGTGGTCCTGCCTGGCTCGTCTGATCCAGACCGGACAAACCCTGCTGCTCCTCCGGGTGTGCCTGTACTGGGGGCAGTGGCTGTAAGGCCACTATAGCCTGCAAGGCTGCCACCTGTACCTCGGCCTCCTCCACCTGCTGCTGCATATCAGCAATGTTCTGGAGTAACGTCAGCCTCTCAATCTCATGCGCATCGGCATTCTCCTCTAGTGTATGGTTCTCAGCCTCCAGATCTACAATCCTCTGTAGGCGGTCGCCTCTCTCTAGCTCTAACTGAAATCTCCTAGCACGTAGCCTGTCATTCTCCTGCTGCACCTGAGTAAGCGTAAAGTTCGAGTTCGCCGGTGTCTTCTTGAAAGCTGCTGCCAATCACGCCTAGATTCCTCCAAACGCTGCCCAATAATCGCTGCGGTATTATAGCGCAGCCCCTGAAGTGTGAAGACCACGTTCAGACAGCGAGTTAGCGTCTGAGTAACATCCAACGGCTCTGCTAGTGTCAACAGCTCCCGTAGGTGATCCATACGGTCCAACCATGCTGGGTCGTGAGGACTCACAGCAGGAAACAATCCAAACGAAGAGAGAGCTACCACGGTGGGGTTGTGGTCACAGAAATCGGTCAGCACTCTGAGGGCGGCTGACTCAACGGACTCGTGAGTGATAAATCCCCAGTAGATAAAACTCAAGTCGAACCAGTCGGCGTGGTCCGGGTGTGGCAGAACAGTGACGATCACTCTGCAACGGGGAACGCCATAGCGCTCGAACTCCTTCACCTCGTAAGTCGGTGGTGTGAGGTAGCCTGCGGCGCTGAGTGCTTCCCATGCAAGGCACAGAAAACCCTCCCAGTGCAACCTGTTGGTACGGATCGTACCGTCAGCGTCGAACTCGTGGAACATGGGGAAAGCTATCTGTACACAAATGTAACTCATGTCAGATCTCAAAGAGAATGGCATGTCAAATGGTGAAGTTCTGGCAGCTGTGAATAAAAATTCATAACCAAAAATCCAGAAACCTCAAAACTTTCCCAAGTTTTCCCGGTTCAAAAATAAATTCTTTAATACTTAATTAAATTTTAAGGTTGAGCATCGAACAAGGAACAAGGTGGATGGTCCTGAACCTAGATGTGCCTAGGGAAGTGTAAACCAACCCAAAGGAACTAGGATTGAGACTTGCTATTACAAGATGACTAGTTAAGGAGTAATTATTTTTAACAATTTGGTTTAATTAACCAAGCACAAGGTAACAACTTTTCAAAAATTTCGGCAGCATGACGGCTAGGTATGAGAGGTACTCTAGTTTATATAAAGCACACACTAGCATAATCTTCCTTAGAGAGCATATGGAATTTCGATTTTTGGGTCCATTTTAGTTGTTTCGATTTTTAACATGCATGCAAGACGTCCTGTCCGACCTCACACGACAATCAAGCCAAAAATCGAAGTTAGTGCCGGTGGCAAGGCTTTTATTCGTCTCTCCCTATAATATCTAGTCGAGAGCTATACGGTACTTGCTTAACGACTAACGAAGCGCTGTTATTTACCTGCAGAAAACGAACCTTTCGTGCCAGTACATCACGAAAGCGTCCACATACATTACCGTTCACTATAGAAACAACATCCATGCGTTAAGCCGCTGCATGGACAGTGTCCAACCTCGGACGCCCTCCGTTTGAATCGAGTGTATCCTTGCCTCGCATGAGCGACATGCGGAATGCACACGTATGAAACACGTGGCGACACACAACTCATACACAGACGCGAAGATGGGATCCGTGGAATGGATCACTCAATCAACCCTCGCAATTCCCGTGATGCGGAATAGCACACGTATAAAACACATGGCTCCTAGTTTGGTTGTGCAAGAAAGTAAGTCTGACATAAAGTAATGTGCTGGAAGTTAGCAAAATAAACCATAAGTTAGATAAGCCACCTGAAAGAACCCAAATTTCCCTCTAGGGCCTCTCGGTCTAGTTTATCCTTAGCGGACCAACGTATTTTGGAAAATCAGACAATCTTGGCATATTTTATTCAAAAACCCTTGATTAAGTTTATTAATTAATCTCTGGTGCATATAAGCTCTGATGCCAACTGTGACAACCCACCCAGGAAAATACCGTACTATCGCCCAAGACCGATCCACTTTGGTCATTAAGCAATAATAAAGTATCATCCTGTCGTTAGTTACCGGGTTAACGCCCGGTAAATCACTTGAAAAGCAACAAGGATCGAATATATGCATTAAAACTCACTCGAAGGCGAGTCCAGAGATACAACAACATTAATATCCAAACTCATACCCGTGGGGTTTATTTATTACAAACCATAGTTTTTGTCATGATGAAATAGTTCAGAGTTTTCAAAAGCAGCGGAAATAAACTAACGGAAGCGAAGACACCACGGGAGGCCATCCATGATGCTTTCAGTAGTCGTCCTCCACCCACTCCAGCTCCCAGCCGGGCGGGATCTCTCCGGGCCACACATCACTGAATGCATTACCTGGATCGACACATTATAGCAAGGCTGAGTATACTAATACTCAGCAAGACTTACCCGTTGGTGATAACTACTTCACCAATCTAGACCATGAAAGGCTTTTTGGCTACTGGGTTGCTTTTGCTAAAAAGTAACAAAGAGTAGGTCCTTAATTTCAAGATTTTAGCACAAGTTCTAGTAGGTTTAATCTTTACTACGTTAGCCAACTAGTACAAACAAGTTGTGCAATACAATTAATCCAGCATAGTATTCATCTTCTTCCATCCTTAGGGATCTCATGACTAGTGGAGTAAGTAGTCTCGGATAATGGTGAGAGGCCGACAATCGATTGATTAAAACCTTGCAAGGTAGACCCAAACACACGGTAGGCTGCCCACAAAGGTACAGCTGTCCCAGGCCGTTTACAAAAATCCCCGGGTCGGGATGAAAGGCCACAGTCTTTGGTGCAGGCTATCCGGAATACCCTGCGAGATACCCGGAATCACAATACACCACTGGTAGCTAGCCGTGAGAGCGAATCCCAAGAGTAGTGACAGTTCCATCCCTAGCCGTCTCATTAAGGTACTAGGCTTACCGGTCCCATACCCGACATGTGCTTAGTACGTTCAAAAACTTAGCCCACATAACCACTGGACCGGAGCCCAGATCCCATGCTCTTACCACGTGAGCAATCCATTTAAGGATATATTGTGATTCCTATCTAGGAACCTATTCTCGCGAGTGAGGTCATCACTCGACTTGTAACGGTCCTATAGCTTAGCAGCTATCGACCTATCATACTATTAAGGACAATGTACCTATGGATCATGCATCTAGGGTTTCATTCAACTCCTGAACGTAAATGCACAATCATTCATAGATAATTGAATAAAGAATTTTTAAAACTAGGTTAGATGCACCGGAGCTTGCCTTCGTCAGCTAGGTTAGCCTGGGCACCCTCGGTGTCGAGCACTTCCATGTACTATAGCGAAGCTTCCGCTCCTCCTTCCTCGGTTTCCGGGACAAGCGAGTAATCACCGTCCGGAAGATCTACACGAAATGCAATGCAAGGTTCAGGTGATGTGAAAGGTTGTTATCCAACTCTTGGTTGGTCATATTCACCTTAACAAGCATCTAGCTAGTGTTTCTCTTTTAGGAAGGTTAGCAGTTGTACATGGGTTATTCTTTTATTGCACAATTGAATAAAGGTTTCTTTGTACTTGTTATTTCATGTGAATATATAGCCCTTTTCCTTTCACAAGCAAAGTGTGCATAATATTTTTATTCATGACTTAATTCCTTATCAGCGAGGATAATTAATTATCTTTTAATTAAATTAGATAATACTTTCAAAAAGGAAAAAGAATTAAATAGGGGCTTCTCTTTATTTAAATTCTCTTTAATATTAAAAGGGCTTTTAAGCTTTTTATTAAGCAATTAAATTACCAAAAATTAAAGAAGTGTTTCTTATGCATATTAGCACCTATCCTGGTCCATTGGACCCACATGTAAGTGTTGGATGCTAGGAAATTAAATATTATAGAAAATAACAAAGGCTAGCTAGTGATTCAATTTAAATGCATACAAAAATAACTAAGCCTCAAAATGACCCAAACTTTCTCATGCATGCTCTCTAGTCCTAAACAAGCCTAATGAACCAGCATATTCACCTAGAAACCCTACTGATCTTAGTTCAATAATTTTCAAAGGAAAACATGCATCATTCAAGAATAATTATTTCTGTTATACCAAAAATCATGATCAATTCACAAGATGTGTATTTTGACATCACAACACAGTGTGCACAAGTTGAGCTCAAAAACATAAATATATTTAGCAAGAAAAATCATCTAGGCAGTTTCTGCAGAAATGGAAAACAATTAATTTAGCAAGATCCACTGCATAACTTTGTGCAATTTTTGGCATAGCAGCTAGTCATGACCTAACTCACAACATATCCAAAATTGGAATACTGAAGAGTTGTGGATTTAAGGTTATGATAGATCTAGGTTTTTCACACTTGTATTTTTCATGCTAAAACGATTTAGAATCCAGCCATGTGCAAATAACAAAAGTGGTGGGATTTGTTTTCGTGAACCCAACAAAATCGGTTTGGTATTTTCTGATTTTCTACGAATTTGTAGGAATTTTCTAAGGCGTTGGACTGAACTGTAAGGAAACTTAGATAGGGATCTTTACACCTAAGTCCTGAATTTAGCACAAAACACCCTAGACAAAACTCGATGCTTGCAATTGGGTCCCTGGATGGGGAGGGGCGGTGCGGCTCCGGCCAAATCTGGCGAGCCGGCAGTGATCCCGGCCGGGCAAGCAGCTAGGCTCGGCTAGGGGGCTCACCTAAGGACTACGGCGACCGGAGTTGAGGCGGGGGACACCCGGCGAGGGCGGGGCGCGGCCGGCCGGGCACGGCGGCCGCGGCGGCTCGGGGGAGAGCCGTGGGGATGCACGGTGGCCGGGCAACAAGTGACCTTGGGAGGTGCTCTAGGGTCCGGGGGACCTAGGGGAGTGGCCGGCCGGCGGCGAGCGCAAGTGGGGAGGCGAGCACAAGACGGCGGCGGCAATGGCGGGGGAGGAGCTCGGGGGTGGCGCGCGGAGGGGATGCAAGGGGCCTTAAATAGGCCGGCGAGGCACTCGTGGTGACGATGGAGTGACGGCGGAGATACCCGCCGTACCACGGCGGCTCGGGCGACGCGCGTACGGCGGCGACGCCGCCGACGGACCGCCGGTCCACGCGCGCGCGCGCGCGCGCGCGACGCGGCTCTAGGCGCCTCGGGGCGGGGGGCGTTGGGGGCGCGGTCGGCTCGGGCGACCGTGCCTCGGGCGGCGCTAGGCCTCGGGCGGCGCGGGCGCGGACGCCGGGGGCGGCCGGCGGCGGCCGAAGACGCGCGGGCGCGCGGGCGCGCGACGTCGCGGCGCGCCAGCGTTTTGCCTGTTTTTGTTTTGCTGGGACAGTTTTGGAAATAGAATTGCTCCAAATTTTTGTATAGAAGTTGACCAAGTGATGAATATCAAAGTTGTAGATCTAGTTACCCTTAACAATTTCTACAAAGGCTATATAGGGTTTTTCTGCACAGATTTGGAGTTATTTGAATGCCAAAAGTGAATGTCAGCCAGTCTTGGCAAACAGTAAAAACTGCCTTGCAACCCATTTTCCAAGCTTTTCCCCTCAAAATTTGAAATGCCAATCTACATGAAAGTTGTGTCCCTCATCACGATGTACAACTTTCATAAAGGTAGAATTTTAAGTGTTTAGGTGAATTTTGGAGAACGCGGCTAAAGTTCCGGCAGACACCTGTGGACACCAGGGGTGGCAAGGGTTTGACCAAACCTTTGACCATGGGTTGGCCCCACAAGTGTGTCTACTAGTCAAATAGGGTCACTAGGGTGGGTTAGTTAGTTTTTCGAGGTGAGGTCCCAGGTTGACCGTGGTTTGACCACTGTTGACCATTTGACCGGCTATTAAGGCTAATTAAAAACCTGGGGCGTCACAGAGGTGATTGGAACAAAAGTTCGACTTAGGCAACACAAGATTCTAGGACTAAGAATTTCATGCGCTCAGCTCAAGACTACGAGGATTCATGACTCAAAATTGCAACCCAATGCAGGGGTTTGGAGCAATTTGATGTTCAACTTGGAATCAAAAGCAAAGGTTATCACATGTGGAAGAATTTGGTATGGGGTTCCTATTCTGGCGGTGGGGAAGAAAAATTCCCACTCAAACACCAGAGTCCCAAAATTTTCCCAATTTTCACCAGCAGCTCAGTGGCATAATTATGCACGCTTTTGGTATTCAAAGGTAGATCTAGACTGGATTGGAACATGCTCGAAAAATTTCATTTGCAGAGGGATGCTGCTCTGAAAAACAGCAGAACAGAGACTCACTAAACTGAGCATAACTCTCTGCAGAAAATTCCTAAAATCCTGAGAAATTCACAGTAGATGCTCAATTTGATAAGAAACAACTTTCCTAAAGGTTGTCTAGTCAGATTCCTTACAGATTAGGCTACAAAAACTGAGAAATGACAGTAACAGAATCCACCAGAAATTTCCTAAGATCAAAAGAGAGGAAAACCTTATCTAAGATCAAGCAATCACCTTAGAAAAATTATTCTAGCAAGCAAGGACCAATTTTAGGTTCAATAAGATTTTAATCATGCATGTACACGTCTCAAACGACCTCAGACACATGGATCCAAAAAGACGTAGTTAGTGCCGGTGGCAAACTTATAATCGGCTCTCCTTATAATAACTAGTCGGAGCTACTTGATTCGCACTTAACGACTTACGAAACGTTGTTAGTGTACCTGTAGAAAACGAACCTTTCGTGCCAGCACATCACGGAAGCGTCCACATACATTACCGTTCACTATAGAAACGGTATCCATGCGTCAAGCCGCTGCATGGACAGTGTCCAACCTCGGACACCCTCCGTTTGAATGGAGTGTATCCTTGCCTCGCATGATCGACATGCGGAATGCACACGTATGATAAACGTGGCGACACCACAACTCATAACCGGATGCGAAGATGGGATCCGTGGAATGGATCACTCCATCAACCCTCGCAATTCCCGTGATGCGGAACAACACACGTATTACACACGTGGCTCAACAAGTTTGGTTGTGCAATAAAGTAAGTCTGACATAAAAAAAAGTGCTGGAAGTTAGCCAAATAAACCATAGATTCTTATGCCACCTTAAGAAACCAAAATTCCCTCTAGGGCCTCTCGATCTAGATCATTCCTTAACGATCCAATGGATTTTCATAATCCAATCAATTTTGGCAAGTTTTATTGTAAATCATGTGATTAGCATTAATCTAATCACTCTGGTGCATACGGATGCTCTGGTACCAACTGTGACAACCCCACCCGAGCTAATTCCATACTGGCACCTAAACCACTCCATTTGGTCATTAAGCGATAATAAAGAATCATCCCGTTGAGTGTTGCCGAGTTTACACCCAGTAAATCACTTGACAACACATAGAGGATCGAACGTATGCATTAAAACTCCCGCGAAGGAGAGTCCAGAGTGCATTACAAATTAATATCAATGTCCCGTAGGGTCCGTTATTACAACATAGTTCTTTGACATGAAAGTAAATGGTTCAGAGTTTATTGAAAATAGCGGAAGATAACTAAACGATACGATCACATCATAGGAGGCCTGTCCATGATGCAATCACTTCTCGTCATCCACCCATTCCAACTCCCAGCCGGGTGGAAGTTCTCCGGGCCACACATCACATGCATTACCTGGAAACAACATTTATAAAGCAAGGCTGAGTATACTAATACTCAGCAAGACTTACCCGTCTAAAAGAAAGACTTTACCTCTAATCATGCAAGGCTTTTGGATAGTAGGTTTGTTTGCCAAAAAGCTACTAAGTAGTGAATCCTTACTTTCACATTTTAGCTCAAGTTCTAGTAGAAGTAATCATTACTAGATAAGCAACTATTGCAATCAAGGTTGTGCAAACAATTAATCAAAGTAATAATCTTCACAAAGTTCCATCATAAAGGGATATCATGGCCAATCGGGTAAGTAGTCTCAGATGACGGTGAGAGGCCGACAATCGATTGATTCAAAACCTTGCAAGGTGGACCTAAACACACAGGAGGTGTCCTCACTAAGAGTTCACCAACCAGGCGGTTCCCGTCATTCTTCAGTTGGGGATAATAGCTCACAGTCTTAAGTACAAGGTTTATCTGGGCTACGCCACTAAGGTCACCAGACTCACGCATGCACTCGGGTGGCGAGCCCGGGGCCGCAACCCTAAGAGTAGTGATAGTAAAACCCCGTACTGCCTCATTTAGGTACTAGACTTATCGTACCCATTTCCGATAAGTGTTTAGTACTTTCAAACACTTAACCAACGAAGCCATTGGACCGGAGCCCAAATCCCATGCTCTTACCACATGAGCAATCCATTTAACCAGTAAGGTGATTCCAAAAAGGAGATCCTATTCTTGCGAGTGACGAACATCACTCGACTTGTACCGGATCCTTAGAGCATAGCCACTAGCGACCTAAAATTATAGTAAAAGATCAGAGGTACTTAAGGATCATGCAACTAGGGTTCCATTCAACTACTGAACGTAAATGCACATAAGATAACAAAGATTAATTTAAAAGTTTAAATGAAACACATAGGTTAATGAATAAACCGGGGCTTGGCTTCGTCAGCACAAGCAGACAGACAACCTTCCGGACTTTGGTCCGGGTCTTGCTCTACGGTCACGTAGTGCACGTCTCCTCCTGCTCCCTCGTCCTCGTCAGCCGGCGTGAGCGTGTAGCTACCGTCGGGGACTTCTACACGTGGAATGCAATGCAGTGATCAGGATGGTGATTAAGTTAATTTAGTTAACAAACAGTAGCAAACAGCCACTAGGAGTATATGGTTGGCCATATTCACCTTAACAAAAGTATTTAAACATCTTCCCTGTTAAAAGATAATCGAAAAGCTTATTTAGTCTTCTCTTTAAGGTGATTGTGTGCACATCTATAAAAGAATATTTACTTTAAAAACAAACAGCAAAGAAAAGTTACTTTAATGCCACAAATTACTTTCCTAACTCATTTACATAACTCATGCATGAAGGGATTTGTTTTTCCTATTTTTCCTCCACCAGATTAATCTAGTTTGCACCCTTTTAATCAACCAATCACACTTCAAACTTGCCCAACAATGCCCACTGGTCCTAATGACCAGGCAACACTGATTTGGACAGCAAGCCACAAGTTTGAGCCACTGAAATTAATGCTCACAAATAAAAGCATCACTAGCTAGCAACAAAAAGGATTAATGCCTATAAAACTAAATATAACAGTAATGGGGCCAAACTTTCTCCTACACATGCTTGGGCCTAAAACAAGCCCAAAGAACCAACAAATACATCTATAGCTATTATAGATCTTGACATATACTTTTATGATTAAAAACAAGCATAAATCAAGAAATAATATTTCTGTCAGAGATAAAATCAGGATAAATTCACCAGAGGTGCATTTTGGTATATCATAACAATATCCAGAAGTTGGGCTCAATAATAATTATAATTTAAGCTATAAAAATCATCTAGACAGATTTGTCAATATCACAAGATAATTTATATAAAACAATTTCTTCATTAACTTTGTGCAATTTTTGGCACAGGATCTACACATGCTATTTCCCACAATATATCGAAAATCCATTTCAAGATCATGTATGGATTTTGCAGAAACATAGATCTAGGGATTTCACATTTCAATTTTCAGCCAAAACTGAAACTCAAAAGTATATACATGCTTAGGGAAAGTTGTAGTTCTAGTTACGCAGAGCACAAAAAAATTAGGTTTGCAATTTTTGGATTTTTCTGCGATTTTATATGAATTGTACAAGTTGCTGCTAAAACACTCAAAAGGTAAAGAAACCATTTTGCTAGAAGACCCCCGGAAAAGATCTGGAGGTTCATAGCTAGGTCCTCGGTTTGCACAAAACACCCCAGCAATAGTTCAAACCTCGCAATGCGACCCTTGGGGCAAGAGGACGGAGCGGCCAGGAGGAATTCCGGTGACCTCGCCAGCGACCTTGGCCGGGGAGTGCTTGGGGAGGCTCTATGGGTTGCGGGGAACCGACTTGGGTGTTGGTTTGGGGAGGAAACGATCGCCAGCGAGCGGCACGGTGGAGGCCGGCGGCGGGGGCCGCTAGAGCTTGGGCTCCGGCGAGCCGGCGGTTCGGCTAGGGCAACACAAGGATGGGGGAGCCATAGGGGATCCTAGTGGAGGTAAAAGCAAAACGAGTTGGTGGCTACGACGACCGGAAGGGGATGCTCGCCATGGGCGCACTGGCGGATGGCAGCGGACCGAGCCGGCGAAAGGAAGCGTGCGCGCGCGAGGAGGAAACTCAGGCTTCTTATAGTGGTCGACGACTTGGCGCGCACGAAGGCCACAATAGTCGCGGCGTGGGCACCCGCATGGGTGCTGTGTGCTACGTGTACGGCGGCCTGCGGTTGGCCGGGTGGCGCAAGGTCGGCGCGGTGTGGCCACGTCGCGCTCGACACGTGGAGTAAGGGAAGGGCCGAGAAGGCGGTTCGACGAGGGCGGCCCCACGGCGCACGGACCAGTGGGTGGTAGCCCGCCTCGGAGTCCGGGCCCAGGGGTCCCACGGCCGCAAAGCGCGGTAGGGCGCACCGCCGTTGCTCGGCGCGAGCTCTAGAGCGCTGGTGCCAAAACAATTCAGACTGACCCACTTTGACCAGCAATTTCTCCAATAAATTGAACTGTAGTGGACAAACACTTGAATACCAAAGTTGTAGATCTCTTGATCCTCTACAACTTTCATAAAGGCGTATGGCCTTTTTCTCAACCATTTGTGCAAAAATTGCAAGCAAAGTTTGCTGTTTCTGGGCGCTTGTGAATAGTAACCCTGGGCGTTGACTTGAGTTTTTCACCTATTTAGGCTTCAAATCTCAAATGCCATTCAACATGAAAGTTGTGTCCCGTGAAAAACTACACAACTTTTGTATTGGGAGAATTTGAAGTGTTTAGGCAAAATTTGGAGAACACGGCAAAAGTTCCGGGCGACATAGGAGGGTCAAGGGGTGTATAAGGGGTTTGATAGGGTTTTGACCAAACCTTGACCACTAGTTGACCAAGGGGTGTCATTAGGAGTGGTTGGTGATGTTTTCGAGGTGATGGCCCAGGTTCACTGTCATTTGACCAAAGTCAACTCAGTTGACCGGATTTTTAGGGTTAATTAACCCGGCTGAAAACCTAGGGCGTCACAGCGAGGTGGTCTGGAGATGACTCTCGGTTCAACTGGCGGTAGCGGTGGGCTGTAGTAAGAGGTCGAGAAAGCTTCTTGATGACACGGCACTAGCATGTAGTGTGTTTAGGGTTCTCGTGGATAGGGCAGGGTTGGTCGAAGTAGTTCCTGCAGCTTCCACGATCTTCGGTCTTGGGTTCAGATTTGATCTGGATCTTTCTCTTCATGTAGCGTGATTCCATGTGAGCTACGTTGCGCAAGCCGAGAGGCATGCTGGAGGGCGACGAGATCTTGCGAGGGTGTTTGACGTGTTTGCAGATTTTGATTGTGTTGGAGAGCATGCCCTCGACACGATTGATCCCGGCGATCAGGTCGCTTGGAGTGGGTGGGTGGGATTTTGACGACAGATCTGTTTCGATATGTTGGTCAGTGATGACTGCATTGCCTTCGATGACGAGGCAGGCAGCAGGAGCGGTGGATTGCACCGGCATCGAGCCAAAGCGGATGTCGACGGGATTGGTGAGGAAGTCCACCATGCTCTCCGGGAAGATGACGTCATTGGTCGAAGCCATCGAGTTGCACGAAGAAACTTGATTCCTCCCCTACCTGGCGCGCCAACTGTTAGATGGTGAGATCTAGACAGCCCACGGGGGTGCTAATCCTAGTGGTATAGTTGTTCGGTGGGGCGGAATCTAAGGCTAAGAACTCAAAGGTCGCACACGAGTACGCGGAACACAGAGAACATGGCGAGTTTATACTGGTTCAGGCCTCCGGAGAGTAAAAACCCTACGTCCAGTTCTTGGTGTAGATTGCTTGAGGATTGCGTATGTTGTACAAGGGGTCGCCTCGTCCGCCTTATATTGGCCAGCAGATGAGGTCGGTTCCCAGACTCCTGGTTGGTTACGACCAGGAGACCTAAGTCTACGTTACACAACTTGCCATATCCCGTCGGTCTGCTTTGGTCGAAATCCACCGAGGTCTTGTCTTGTACACCAAGTCTTGAGGTCGTGATGAATTAGGTCATCTGGGGAATTTTCCGGAAGGTCTTCAGGAGGTCGTGTGGGTCGCCAACTTGGTCGGTTGGGCCCATTGACAGGTCGGCGTGTCTTCTAGTAGGCCGGACCCACTTGTCCGGGACGGCCGGGAGCCTGGTTGGTGGGAACCCAGGGGTACCCATGTCTCACAGTACCTCCAATAAAACTCGGAAAATTTCATAAAAATCATATTTAGGCTTCTAGGTTCCATTCTAGGCTATGTTTTGGAAATTGATGACAAATTCAATTTGTGTTATAAGAAGCATTCAAACTTTTATCTCAAAAGTACAACAAATTAATTACAATAATATCTAAATTTGGCTCGAAAATTCTACAAATTGGCATAGGTGCGTTTTTTTAGTCCACCATCTTGCCATAAAAAGTTTAAGTGCTTTCAAGAATATAGGACCATACATTGTTCACAAAAGGATGTATCCCTGTTATAGTTTCATGAAACTCAAAGTCAAACATGTCAAATTTGTACTACATGTTACTATCACTTTTGAAAATGAAAAAATGACCTACATAAAGATTGTAGGTCATGATGAGATATGAAACTTTGGTATTCATCACTTTTTCATTGGACATCATCTAGTGTGAAAAATTGTGGTTGTAGTTGTCATTTTTAATTCAAAATTTGGATTGTTCAAATAGTCTCACACAAGAAGATTTTTGAAAATAATAGCATTAATAAGTTTTGTAATTTGATAGAGTGTGATTTTAGGAATTTTTAGGAAGAAAAATGATCAATTTTGAAGTTCGTATGAGGGAGAAAGACTAGTTACAAGTTTTATACAGAGATTAAAAAGAAAAATTGTTCTTGATCATCTAGTGATGTGGCTCCAGTAACGTGCCTCGTGTGCCTGGTGAGTTGGCCTGTGCACTAGTGACGTTGCTCGTGTGCTTGGTGAACTGGGATGTGCGCCGAATGACGTGGCTCGTTTGTCCCCGGCGAACTGGCCCGTGTGCCCGGTAACATGGCGCATGTGCGCCCGGTGAGCCGGCCGCCGACCGCCGCCTTGGACGTTCGATTCATCGGGACTGCTGCCTGTCAAAGCAAGAGGAGAGCTTGCGATGCTGGGATGTGCACCTGCAGCCATCCGCCGTTCCTGCTGCCACCGAAGGAGCAGATCATCGGGGATTTGGGGGCGGGGCCAGTACTATGATGTGCGAGGGCAGGGCTCCTGCTTGCCATATGAGGCACTGCCGCCTTGGACGTGAAGGTGGGCGAGGGGAGGGGTAGAATGCGGAGAGGCAAGAGCGGGCCCATGCTATGCGGGGATTACAGAAGGGGAGCGCAGTGCACTATGGGATTCGGATCCCTAGCGGCGACAGCTTGCTCTGCTTGGGTGGATAAAGGAGAGAGAAAGGAAGGTGTAGAGGATGGGGATGACAAGCGAGGCTTGCATGGCAGTGAGAGGGGGAAGAGGAGAGGAACTAGGCTGCGGGTTGTATCTGGGCCATATGGTGATGCGAGTGTTGGGCCGGCATAGGTGGAGAGGAGGAAGGTGGCCGACTGGGTTTTAGTTGGGCCATGATGTGGTTTTAAGTATTTAATGGAAAGAATAATTTATGTTTTAATTAAATATTTTTTTAATAAGTTCATATTTTAAATGTCCTAAAAATCATATTATTGGGTATATGAATATTGGGGGCGTCATATTTTGGGGTATGTTAGTCCAGATGGGAAAAATCTTATAGTGACACTCCGCAGCCATCACATAAAAATAGAACAGGTCATCATAAAAATGCTACCGTCAACCAGCTGCTGGCGACATATATTTTGTGACGATGTTTGGTACCTTTTTTGACCAAAAATGTTGAGTCGTCATAAATAATTGTGACGATCCTGAATTTATGACGGTCTAGACTTTTGCGTCATATTATGACACATTATATGACAAAAGTTTGCCCGGTCATGAGGGTTTTCGTCATAGAAAGTTGGTATTCTTGTAGTGGTTGCTGACGAGCAAAGAAGAGGGGGACACCATTCCATAGAGGAGATGGTCGAGCTAGTTGTCTAGGGTTTCTCTAGCCGACGTGGGAACCTTGTAAGGAACACCACGTCGGAGTTCCAGGAGCTAGGAGCAAGATCAATGTAGGATCCCGGTGGTCATCTTGTTTATGTATCATGTACTATGTTGAAGTATCAAGTTGCAATACGATTTCTAGCGATCAAGTGCTTCTTCTACGACTCTGATTTCAATTGGCTTTTCTCACTTTAAGATCTATTCTCGAGATAGATCATAGAGGATGTTCTTATAGCCGTGGTGGCTACAGGTGCATGCTTAACCTTCCAAGATATTTCAACTTATCCATTGGACTCGTCCTAGGCTAACCCGCATGAATAGGAATGCGTTCTGACAGAACAGTGGTTCCAAATGGTGGGTGTCTTCAGAGTTGGACGGGAAGCTGTGGTTTAAAGATGCTTTTTATGAGATTAAACTTGGCTATTTCTTCTTTGTTTCGAAGTTCAACAAGAGCTTGATCCAATTTCTCTAGTTTTGTTTTACCTATCCGTCTCTATCTCTTGCTACGCCCGGTTTTCATAGATTAGATTCATTTTTGTGATGATCTTTAGATTAGATGCCAAAGCATTCCCTTTGAAGATCTAAGTGTTCTCGACTTTAATAGATATATAGGTTCTTGCATCACACATTTGTTCCACAGATTCAATACCTTAGGTTCAAACTTGTGGGAAGAAGGGTCCCTTCGCTACGAAGCAGGACTTGTCCGCTTGCAAGTCCAAAGGAAATTGGATATGCATATATACCGTCAACAAAGTTTTTCCCTTTCTGTCTCATAGACAGAGTGGAGGAGTGGTACACCCGGACGATAGGGAGTGTACATGATTGGGAAGAACTACGAGATGATTTTTGTCAATCGTTCACCCCTTTAGGTTGCTCAGAGTTGCTACCGTGTGAATTCCATGAATTTGGCCAATTAGAGGGTGAGTCTATAAGTGCAGCTTGGGCTAGGTTCTCACACCTATTGGAGCTTAGCTCAGACTTGTCTATACCCGAAGATGTATCATTTTGCACCTTTTTCACAAGGTTAGTCATGGAATCTGCATGAGAGACCGACCTTCTAGCTGGACGATCGTTTGACCATCAATCCCCAATGGAAAGAAGAGAAATCCTAGAATTCTTCATAGAAGCCTCTTCTTCCCATTTCAGTCACAACGAACCCCACCAAGATTCGAAGTCGATCCACGAGAGTCTCTTAATAGACAAATTTGAGCTTTGACCTTGCACATCCTATGATTCGTCTAGAGAGCATTCTCCCGAACTGCGAACACTAAAAAAAGAAGATATTCAACCTTCAGGGTTCTCTCACGTATTCAAGGATGATTCTTCTAACGACATTACAAATACCTCAAATCACTATAGGCACGAGAATCCTAAGGCATTGATAGACCTTTATGAGGTCCTCGATGAAGTTTGGAATCATGGGACCATAGTGGATCGGTCACCTCGGAAATCAAAGCCTACTTTTAAAGCAATTCAGGCTAGCTCGATTTCCATGACCATCCACTGCACCACGAGTGGAAATACCGTAGATGTTGTTCATGACCCTACTACTATAGCTTGCATCATACTGGAGGTCCTTCTGGACACTCTAGTGGGTGACATGCCCCTCACCCCGACTGATAGATATGTCTGAAGTACCAAGTGGAATTGCCTTTTCCCATGTCGAGGGATTGCTAGGGACGTGCCGATCATCATAGACAAGATCGAGGTGTTCTTAGATTTTTATATTTGTGACATCATGGATTTCGATCTTCTCCTAGGCTTCCCATTGGATGAACTTCTTGATAAATCTCAAGGGATCCTAGATCATAAGCTTAGGGAATATGATTTCTCCACTTCTATCACAGGTCCAGGACCTCCACTGGCAAATCCTTTTCCCAAGCAAGACCCACTAGAGAAGATGATGTATGTATCTCCGTTCTCATCATCTGAGCCCGTTCTCATTAAGATTCTAGACTTTCCTACTCCTCATGAGAATGACTTGGGAGATTCTCTTAACTTTTGTGAAGGTGAACGATCATCATCCCTCTCAACCGAGTTTGAGCCTCTATCCACTGGCTCGTATCTTGTTGCTTTCGATCAAGATTCAGAGTCGATATCGAACTTTAATGATAAATCTCTTGAGATAGATGACTCATGGATCATGAAAAATTACGATGCACCGATTTTGGAATTCATAGTAAAGGATTCCATTGACGAGCATGGCAGCTTCATCCTTGAAATACCATATTGAAGGACCGATACGGCGAACCAGAGAAGGGGGGAGTGAATGAGAGGCGATAAAATTTCTTCTCGAAGGAGATGGAAACTCCAACAAGACGAACACGGCTTCCAACACACGTCTCCGACTCACTACTCAAGTTGGCCAAGCCCACGCAGCCACTGGAGTGCTACTGGACCTAGGAACCAACAAACAACCTTCCAAGCCAAAACGCACCAACACACACAGCGGAAACTTGCACGGCTTGCTGCCTGTGCTGCACCGGTCAGACCGATGGCCTGTGCCGATCAGACCGGTGGACAGCCGGTCAGGCCGGTGGCTACAGCAGCTGCACAACAAGTGTTCCAAAAATCCTTTAGTGACTTCTCTAGGCCCTGGAACAAAAACACCCCCAAAACACAAACTGCACGGAAGAAAAAACCCTACACAAAGCCTAGCAAAACAACTCCAAATAGACCAAGAACAGACCAGCAACACCACGACCCAATGCCACACGAATCAAGTAGTTTACCCGAGATAAATCCCATAAGTGGCCTACACCGGTCAGACCGATCACGCACACCGATCAGACCGGTCAAGCCTGGGCAGCTCGGGGTGAACAGCACCCACGGGTCAACTCCACCAAATCCAAACCTTGATCTCCCGAATCGCTCCACGGACTTGTGCAAGACTTTGGGGATAGTAGAAACACCTCATAAGGAGTCCATAGACAAGTTCTTGTCCACCAAAACTTGCCAAATCAAGAGGAATCGAAGAAATCCCGCCAAGAACTCCTCTAACCCCAGGACACCGAAAACCCCAAAATCGAGCCCCTTAACTCACGGACTTGGGAGGGGAATCAAAGGGAAAAGAACCACGAAGGGTTCACACGAATTTCCCCCATCAAATCCCCAAGAGCAAGGTCCCGAAAACACACTGAGAAAACCATCAAGAGAGGGCTCGAAAAATCACCACCAAGAACAACCGGGAGCAACACAACAAAGCCTTGAGGAACCACGCCGAATCATCTATACATACCAAGGAGGTTCATACAAGGTCTAGCTTGCCGCCCGATTATCCAACCCTCTCACAAGATCTCACCATGAAGCTATCAAGCTAGTCCTATGGAAATCCTAAGAAAATAGGAAGGGAAAATAGGAAAGCAAATGAACTAGGGTTCCAAGATATGGCTGCCATCCTCTCACCTCACGGGTTATATAGAGGCAACCGAAAGTCAAAAATACCCTTACTTAATAACTTGGGATAGAAGCCCCTCAAGGGCGGTTTTGGAAGTCTTCAGATTTTCTCCATCGGACGGATGCCCGGTGACCGCACCCTGCTTGGCCTCAACGCAAGCCTTGCGATCGCGACGCGTGTCCTCCGCTTCGAAGTCTCCGGATTGCGTTGTCACACACCGGTCAGACCGGTGCTCCTCACCGGTCAGACCCACCGGTCAGACCGGTCTGGAGCTGCTGCATCTTTGCCTTCGGTTCTTCGGTCTTGGCTTTGTGGATCAACCAAGGAACGGTGAACCACTGGAAACCCCGCGAACTCGGTGTAGCCTCCGCCAATCGCCACTATGACTTGGCTCCCACGTAGTCCCGGCTCGACCTTGGTTTTGAGGCTAAACCAAGAAACCGTCAATAACTTCATCTTGCTGTTCATGCCACCATGCGGCCCGCACTTGACCCCGCTGGCCACCGGGTCACTCAAACGAAGCCTACTTATCTTCTCCACACCTAGAGGCCTCGCCAGCGACGACCTTTCGCGCTTGTTCCTCACCTACACCAACACTAGTCAAGCCACAACCTACACCTGCAATACTTAGCAAGAATCAGTCCACACAACGTTGTCATTCACTCATCACACCAGGAAGCGACCATCCACCGGTCCTCGAACCACACATGGTCCTCACCTATAAACCATGCTAGCATAATTCCTCTCCAGAGTTAACCATGCTTAGTGCACTAATCACACAACAGGGCTACAACCACCTTCTGGTCCTCCATTGCAGAATGTTTAGAAGGCTAATTGTGGATGCATATGTTTACCATAAGAATATCAAATTTTGTGTGTGCACCGTGGCACTGACCTTGCAGCTAAAACTTCACTAATACATCAAAGATTGGTGGTGAGATGGGAATGATAGCAGCAATGATAGATGCAGGATGAAGTTCCGATGGTCGAGCTTATGACCATAATAAACAAAGCACTACCAGGAGATAGCCTGGATTAGCATATGTTTTATTTCCCTTTCGAATAAAAGTAATAAGAACATGTTGTTGGCATAAGTTGTCCTTCGGGTATTTTTGGTCCCTAAACTTTCAGGTGGAGATTGAGAAGAATGGTAGATAGGTGATTTCTAAGAACATATGAGCTACCTCAACTACAACACTTTGGTAAGTTTTTGGTGAGGGAACACTTACAGAGGGGAGCTTGATCTCCACACACTTGAGTTTTGCTGCCGAGCAATGCAAACTTCAAGTGTGGGGGAGATGGGTGAGCATCCCGAGTAAAGTTCCTCTCATGCCAAATCTTATCTTGGTTTGGAGATGATGTTAGCTCTTTTATCTTGCCTGATTAGCTAGGTAAGTCCTACTTTTGACTTTAAACAAAGCCCTTCCGGTAAGTTGCCTGAGGTTCACCGTTATGTACTCATGCTTATGTTCCCTTTGAAAATAGTTTGATCATGCTTGCATGCCTCCTTTATCTTTGCTCGTATGCTCTGGTTTGAGTGTTTGAGGCATCATACATTCATAGGCAAATTACATTAAGCGTGGTTCTTAGGTTAAAATGCCTTCTTCAACCAAACTAGACATGGTGTCAAGTTTGATTGACGAACCATAAAGTTATGCTTTCACAAGATCTTGGTTGCATGTATGTGGACTAACCCCTGCAAAACCTCATCAAATCCAAATGGGTAAGTCATCGAGCTAGATTCATATGGGAAGGTAAGTCCAGGTGTCAGATTCATGTTGCACAACGTACAAATGAGGTACATATGACCTCTCAAAGGGTCCAAGGTAAGTACATTCCCCTTTTGTTTACAGAGTGCAATATTGATCTAACCCTCCTTGAGTGAATGACATGGTGACCAAAAAAACAAAAAAACCAAAAATATTTGCTTTCAAATAAAGGCTCTATGGTTCTTGAACGAATAGAGTCCATCGTTTGTTATCACTTATTTCAAGAACAACACCCGACAAGCACTAATGTGTGGGAGTTCTCTCAAGCTCATTATCAACATACCCACTTGAGAACTCCCACACAAGAGCTGCACGACATCATCTACACCTTCATGATAAGGACAAGGTAAACTTGACTGAGCTGGCTACCCCACGGGTTAGCCAAAATCACCACTAGTCTTTCTTGTTCCCCATATCCTTCAGAGGCGATGGCTTGTGCACCCTTCATTTCACTCTCTCTACTTATGAGTTTGAATGATCTTTAATTCCGATCCCATGAATTAAACTCAAATAATGGTGCTCTTCTTGCTCTACATGATTCATGTGGTTGGCTTGCATGTGTTTTATTCCCTACTCATTATCTTGATGCTTGTGAACAAATATCATTAGGGAACTCATGCTCATCTAAGTAGTTGGTGTTTGAGATATGGTTTGATGATATGATCTTCCCTCCAATGCTTGAGTGCTTGGGAATTTTATTTAAAAAATTTGAAAACTCTTTGCAAAGCTCCTCTTTGATATGCCATAGTCCTACCAAAGCCATTTGATGTTCTAGTCGAAAACCTTATCCTCATATGTTGCTTGTTATTGCGTTGAGCGATGTCAAATTTTGTGACCCTTATGAGAATCCTTTTTGTACTTTCATGATCAAGATTTATGTGTACACCAACATTTTCCCCTTGTTATGCTTCTACTCTGGAAGTTAACATTGTATTATTCATGTATTCACCTACATAAATGCTCCATCATATGCATTGACTTGTCTCTCAAGTATTTTGTAAAAGAGGCATGGCTATCTAAAAAAAGAAACAAAATAAAACAAAATATGGACACATGAATGTCCCTGGAGTTATAAAAAGAAAAGAAAAGAAAAAAAATGTGGCCACATGAAGGGCCACTAAAAAAAGAGGATTGCCATGTTCTCATAAGACTTTTCACACACACACACACACACACACACACACACACACACACACACACACACACACACACACACACACACACACACACACACACACACACACACACACACACACACACACACACACACACACACACACACACACACACACACACACACACACACACACACACACACACACACACACACACACACACACACACACACACACACACACACACATGTGATAAATCCATTCTACTACCGGGTGTAACTACTCTCACGTTAAAAATACCATTTTGCGTATGTATACATGCCCATTTATCAATTGGAGTATGTAAACATACCTAAAATAAGATTTATCAAAGTGATAACCATGAAAAAATTTTAGTGCAACTCGTAATTTTTTGCACATCATTAAAAGTAGGATGAAGAACGGCAATTCTAATGCCTTGGTGAGGACCTATACACAATGAGCGATCTGAGAGAATAAAATGAGGAGCTAAGCAAGGTTTGTTTTGAAAATTATTGCAAAAACCCCTTCTTACTTGACATGATGAGCAGAATTGATTTGATTTGTGACCGTTCCAATCCTCAAATGCCAAAGATGGCATGACAGAAACTCCACATAGTTCAGAAGTACAAGGTATGGTTTGGAATATCTCTTATGCTCGCTTCATATCCCTGGATATCATGTCCCACTTGATTGGTTCCCCCTTTACTCGGGACGAGCAAAGGTCAAGTGTGGGGGAGTTGTTGACGACTGTTAAGTACCACTTTAGGCCATCATTAACTGCATAAAATAAATGGAAAGTTGCAAGATGCACTGAATTATGATGTATTCGCAGAGCAAGAGAACCAAAGACCTAAAAGGGCGCCATTGGAAACTGTTAACACCAAAATTTGGTAAGGAGTCTGACCTGTGGGTCCCACGTGGTGAGGAGTCCGTCCGGAAGAAGGAAGGTTTCTTCAGAAGAATTCGGCAAAAGAGTCCGCGGTCGACAATTTGCTTCCGTTCGGCAAGAAAACTGTTGCGCTGGTTTTGCGGGATTGCGTGGTGACGTGGCTCGAGCGGAAGGGACAAATGGATGGATAAGCGATTGCATTTAGAGATAAATTAGGTATCAAATCCATTCGAAGTCATGCTGTGACAGGGTATAAATATATACCCTGAATGTATGTATTTTCATTCGAAACATTCTCAATACAAACTGGCTTTATGCCAAATCCTTGAGTCCTTTGTCGTGTCGTCGAGTTCTTCGAGAGGGTTCATCGATCCGTCGACCTCCATGAGTACCGGCAACCTTGTATCATGTCTAGTATCATGCAGTGGATTTAGATCTGATGCAAGTAGTCTTGTTACCATGCTTAGTGTCATGCGGTAGACTCAAGCTTGGTTCAAGAGGGTTTCTTGTTAGATCATGAGCCATGCGGTAGGCTAAGATCTAGCTTGAAGCTAGTTATAGGCTCTATTGAATTTTGGCAAGATTCAATAGATTCGTTAAGTTACCCCGTGTTGCTTTGAGTTTTTACTTTATGTTTAAATTCATGTAACATTTCTTTGCCCAATCTAGATGGGTTTGGATCGGCTTTATCCCCTTTGATGATCCTTGTACGAATCGAATTCATATCTTTGTTTAAATAGCACGTGGATCGCATGTTCCTTGATAGCCGAAACCGAATCGATCTAGTTTGTTACGTGTTGCGGGTTCAAGCTTGCCAAATCTTGTATAAATCTTGAAAGAACTGGGTATCACGCGGTAGATGCAAGTTTTTGGGTTGTTTTGGAGCTAGTCATCCGCTGGATTAGATTTCAATCTAATCTGATAGATTTATCTTGTTTGGTAATGCTCGTTCCTTCTTCATGGACCCCGATTCGGCTGTTCAGCTGTATTCAGTTATGCTTTCACGAGTAAAACGTGTTCATAAGTTGTGCTTTAAATATTGTATGCTTTTAGCTTTCCATATTTAGATTGTATCATGCGGTGCATAGATCTATTTGTGGACGGTGGTTTGATTTCAAACAAGTTGTATCATGCGGTGGATAGATTTGTTTGATATCATGCTTGACGGGTCTTAAGGTATCCAGACATGCGGTAGACTAGTGCTTTGGGCCTATGCACGATTGTTTATTACATATTTATGATCATGTTTTTACTTCATTTATTGTTTAATGTTATTTACCACGGGAATCGGTCATGGCTTTGCGCACGTGCATTTTTATCCAAATAAAGACCGATCTATCGTCATGCTCACATCATCTATTCGGCTATGTTACTTTTTGCGCATTGAAGTTCCCGAATGGTTTCTAGTTTGTTGGCAGATAGCTCTCTATAGCTATATGCTATCTCACCTGGCTTTTTAGCCGTAAATATGGAACTGTCTGGTACCACCCGGCAAGTTCCAAGCTTTGGAATTTAACTACTTTGTCTTTTGTTAATTTTCAGGAAAAATTGACTGGCACGTCTTGGAATCTTTGCGCGTGTGAAGCTAGCTTGTTCGGCTTGCTGTGTGCTTGGCGTGAGGTGCAGATTTTACGTCAACACACTTTTTGGCACGCCCGGTGGGACAAATAGCCGAAAATCAAGATGCCTGACATCAGTGACATTATGGATGTCAACATCGAGGATCTCTCTCCGGAACAGTTGCAACAGCTAAAGGATGCTACAGATCAGTTCCAACAAAAGTGCTTGTTGTCATTTATAAAGAACAGGAGTGACGTCCCATAACTCAAAAATGAGATGCCCAGGGTTCTATTGCCAGGAGAGAGTGACGCTACAACTCTGCAGGAGAGGGAGGAATGCATGCAAGCATTTCGAGACGCCACGGATGACGTGCTAAGCAGGCATCATAGAGCTTTCCTGGGTGCGTTCAAGCAGATGATGGTGGCTGTCTTCGGCCCGGGCTTGGAGCAAGTATTCAATCGAGCACTCCTTCGGGGGGAGCGGCGTGGAGATTGGAGAGTCCGGTTCTCGGCCCGCCATTGCGAAGCCGGCCCGGCCCTAGCCTCCTCCGCGGAGCGTTGGAAGCCAAGCGCCGTCCGGCCTCCTCCACAAGGCGGCCGGAGGTCAACCAGTTCAACCCCCTTTGCAGGCCGCGGGAGGGCGGCCCGGTCCAGTCACCTCCACAGGGCAGTACAGGTCAACCGATGCAACGGCCGAACCCATATCAGCCCAGGTATGGGGAGTTGGCATTTGGCTCGTCTAGAGTTCCACTTGCTTCCGCCTACAAGATTGCCCCAGCTAGCAACAGATTGCAGAAGAATTTGTATGGTGGAGGCTACCACGAAGTGATGAACTATGGTGCCATTGATGCTCTCCCGAATCCGGGCTACGGCCCAGCTACAGACGTACAGGAGGACGATATCCTGGTTCAGAAGATGGCCGACATGATGCAGAATCAATTCGGCCTCAAACCTAAAATGCAGGGACCTACCTACACGCCTCCGTTCCCGGAGTGGTATTACAATGTGATCCTGCCGCCAAGAGTAAAACCTCTGACGAAATTTACAAAGTTTTCCGGGCAGGATGACACGAGTACGGTGGAGCACATTGCTCGCTATCTGATGCAGCTCGGAGAGGCCTCATCTGAAGAGGCGTTCAAGGTCAGGTACTTCCCCATGTCACTGACGGGCCCAGCGTTCCAGTGGTTCTCATCTTTGCCTCCCCAATCAGTTGGCACATGGAGGGAGCTGGAGCGAAAATTCCACGCCCATTACTTCAGCGGTAGCACGGAAAAGAAGCTCATCGACCTCGCCACTCTGAAGCAGAGACACAGTGAGACGCCCTTAAAGTTCCTCAGGAGGTTCAGGGAAATCAAAGGCATGTGTTTTTTGTTGAATCTGCCAGATGATCAGTTGGCCGACATGGCCGTTGCGGGGATCTTTGCCGCCGTACGAGAAAAGCTGTTTGGTATGGAGTTTGATAACCTGGGTCAACTGTCCCAAAAGCTGTCATTGATGAGCAACCAGGCCTACGGGTTTAAGAAAGACACCAGGTTCAGCAAACAGCACGATGTAGCTGATATCTACAATCAGTTCCTGGAGAAGGCCAATCAAATGGAGGACTCTGACGATGATCAGGAAGTGGCTGCTGCTGAGATCATGTGGGGGAAGGAACCGTTGACCATGAATCAGCGCTGGATCAAGCAGACCAAAGGCACATACGACTTTGACGTCACTAAAGGCCGATAAGTCGTTTGAATTCCTGGTGAAGGAAGGCCGAATCAAATTGCTCGAGGGGCATTCCATGCTTCGGCCGATGGAGTAAAAGAGAAGCGTTCTTGCGGCTTCCATGATAGGAATTCTCACTCCATCAACGGCTGCGGGGTCTTCGAATGAGGATCCGAGAAGGCTATCCGAGGAGGGTCATCTCAAGTTTGACAACAAGATGAAACTGGACGGCCACCCTTTTCCCCAAAACATGATAAGCTTATCTGTCAACATGGTGACTGCCGAGGAAAAGGGCAAGGTTAAGGTCTTGACTTCAGCTAGGGCAAGGCAAGATGGAGCAGTAGACCCTGAACGTCAAGTGACCTTGGAGCAGGTTCATGGAGAAGCCCCTCGCGTTCTCAAGAGCCATGTCGAGATCGGGGAGTCGTCCAGGGCCAAACCCAGGGTGACTACGCACATCCTCCTCAACAAGTGGCAGCGCCAGCTAGAGAAAGAGCGCTACCAGAAACGAAAGCACGAGAAGGAGAGACGCAGGGCCGAAGAAGAAGCGCGCAGGAGAGATCTGGAGCAGTACACGCGCGAGCAGGACGCGCGCATTGGGGGTGCGCCTTCTTCAGGCACTGCTGGAACGAAGGATTGAAGCTTCCTACGCTGAGAAACTGCCCTGAGTGCAGCGACAGATACTTAAAGTATAGGCAGGAAACTGCCAATCGCCGATCCGTCCATGAAAGAATTGGAAGGATACATCCTAGTGAGGATCGGTGTCAAAAAATTGAAATCATTGATCACCCCAGGAAGAGGCAAGCTGATTTGAGATGGGGCCGATCGGGGAAGAAGACGAGGACGAGTACGTGCGGCAAAAGGGGCAATGGTGCTCGCTCGGTTTAAGAAAGAGTCAAAAAAGGAGGGTTCGGCGCTTGAGGAACCGCGGGCGGGGGGGCGGGGATCCGGACGAGACGGGTGTGGCGTCCAAAGGACAAACACGAAGGGTCAAACCGTTCGGCTCTGACATGTATGGTATATTTTTTGCCGAATGAGTTTATGGCTCCCGCTAATCGGGTTGTGCGAGAAGAAACGTCCCTGGACGATGAACAGCTTGGGGGGCTAATGGCGCAACTGGTGCTAGCCAAGCAAGCCACCTTCGACAAACCGGCCAAAAATCGACACATGAGGCCGCTGTACTTGAAAGGATACGTCAATGGCTAGCCGTTGACCAAAATGTTTGTCGACGGTGGAGCGGCAGTCAACGTGATGCCATACACCACTTTCAGGAAACTTGGCATGGGCCCTGGCGACTTGACACCTAACAGCATAATTCTGAACGATTTCGCTTGGAATCCTTCGGATACCAAGGGGTGCGTCCATGTGGATCTGATGATTGGGTCCAAGACATTGCTCACAACCTTCTTTGTCATCGAGGGCAAAGGAGCCTACAACCTACTGCTTGGGCGGGACTGGATTCACGCCAATTGCTGTGTCCCATCCACCATGCATCAGCAGCTCATTCAATGGGTGGATGACGATATTGAGGTCGTCCAAGCAGATGACTTAGTGAGCGTCGCAAATGTGGAACCAGCTTTCTGGGAATATCAGGGTATTGACTGTTTCTTAGGAAAAAACTGGGGAGAAGGTCTGTTGAGCTCGTCGCAGCCGATCAACGGCCGATTCAACGATCGGCTCTTATAGCAATTTTTAATGGATAATGCCGTGGATGGAACTGATGGCAAGTTGGGGCGAGGATTCATGTCGGCCGACAAATTAGAAGAAGTTGACGTTGGAGACGGTGATAAACCAAGGCCGACATTTATCAGCGCAAACTTGCAATCAGACTTCAGGGAGGAATTGATCAAGTTGCTTAAGGAATATAAAGATTGCTTCGCTTGGGATTATTCGGAGATGCCTGGATTGGACCGTTTCATTGTTGAGCATCGGTTGCCAATCAAATCTGGTTTTAAACCATACAAGCAACCTCCCCGGAAAATCTACAAAGATGAATTATTGACCGATGTGAAGAAAGAAGTTGAAAGATTACTTGATGCAAACTTTGTTCGGCCATGCAGATATGCGGAGTGGATCTCTAATATTGTCCCTGTCTATAAGAAGAATGGAAAGATGAGGGTCTGCATAGATTTCAGGGATTTGAACAAGGCTACTCCTATGGATGGTTACCCCATGCCTGTTGCCGATTTGTTGGTTGATGCCGCTGCTGGACACAAAGTTATCAGTTTCATGGATGGTAATGCGGGATACAACCAGATTTTTATGGCAATAGAAGATATATCAAAGACAGCCTTTCGGGGGTCTTGGTCACATAGGCCTGTTTGAATGGATAGTCATGACATTTGGGTTGAAGAATGCCGGTGCAACTTATCAGCGAGCCATGAATTACATCTTTCACGAGTTGATCGGCAAAATTGTTGAAATTTACATTGATGATGTCGTAATCAAGTCTTTGAATCATGACACACATTTGGAGGACGTAAAGAGAACCTTGGAATGCACCCGGAAGCATGGTTTGAAGATGAATCCAAACAAATGCACTTTTGGGGTATCAGCTGGAGAGTTCTTTGGATTCTTGGTAGACGAAGGGGGAATCGAAGTTGGCAAGAAAAGCATGAAGGCTATTGATGAAGTTATCCCTCCAACCAATCTCAAATAATTGCAATCACTGCTCGGCAAGATCAATTTTGTAAGAAGGTTCATTTCAAACCTACCGCAGAAGGTTTTGCCATTTTCTCCATTGCTGAAGCTTAAGAAAGATCAGAAGTTCATGTGGGGTGACGAACAATAAAAGGCTTTTGACGAGATCAAGCAATATATGAAGGAACCACCAGTACTGGTCCCTCCGCAGTTGGATAAGCCTTTCAAGTTGTACGTGGCGGCCGATACCCAAACCATTGGATCGGCCCTTATTCAAGAATTCGAAGGAAAGGAGCGGGTAGTAGCGTACCTTAGCCGAAAGTTACTTGATCCTGAGATCAGGTATTCGGTTGCGGAGAAACTGTGCCTATGCGTGTACTACTCGTGTACAAAATTTCGGCCCTACCTGTTGAATGCCGAATGCGTTGTATACTCCAAATTTGATGTAATAAAGCATATGTTATCTATGCCAATTTTGAATGGCAGGATTGGCAAGTGGATCTTGGCTCTATCGGAGTTTGAATTAAAGTTCGAATCGGCAAAAGCTATAAAAGGTCAGATCATTGCCGATTTTATAACTGAACATCGTGATCCATCAATTGATTTGCTTGAAATTACTCCCTGGGCTTTGTTTTTTGATGGATCATCATGTGGTAAAGGTGGAGGAGTAGGGATTTTATTAATTTCACCCAGGGGTGAGATGTTTGAGTTTGCTATCCCTATCCAGCCCACTGTTACGAACAATCAGGCTGAGTACGAGGCATTGCTTCGGGGGCTTCAATATTTGAGAGAAGCCGGGGCCGTTTCGGTTGAGGTTTATGGAGATTCAGAGGTGGTTATAAAGCAATTGAACGGCCAATACGAATGTAAAAGTGATGCGCTGAGGAGTTACTACGAAGAATGCAGGGAAATCTTGAAGAGTTTTCCGTTGGTAATTCTACAGCATATTCCTAGGGAACACAATGAAGAAGCAAACAGGTTGGCTCAAAGCGCTTCCGGTTATAAAGAAAATCAAGAAGCATTTGCCACAGAGATATGTGCGCTGGGAATGGATCTTGCGGAAGATGATTGGAGAAAAGAGATCGTTGACTATTTGAAGGGTCCATCCCGAAAGGTCTCTAGGAAGCTCAGGTACAAGGCCATAAAATTTGTTCTTCTGGATGATAATTTGTTTTACAAATCATTAGATGGGATGTTGCTACGATGCCTGGGTCCGGAAGAAGCTAAAAGGATGATGAGTGAAGTACATGATGGGATATGTGGAGCACACCAATCGGCCTACCTATGAAATGGGCTTTGGCCGACGATATTGGAGGACTGCTTTGAGTATTACAAGGGATGTCAAGACTGCCAGAGGTTTGGAAATATTCAAAGAGTTCCTGCGTCAGCATTAAACCCCATTATCAAGCCATGGCCATTCAGGGGCTGGGGTATAGACTTGATTGGCCAGATTAATCCACCATCTAGTAAGGGGCATAAGTTTGTGCTTTTGGCAACAGATTACTTTACCAAATGGGTTGAGGCAATTCCACTGAAGAAGGTAACATCAGAAAATATGGTTGAGTTTGTTAAGAAACACATCATCTATCGGTTTGGAATCCCTCAAACAATCACAACTGATCAAGGAGCCCAGTTCGTGTCTTTGGAGTTCAGGGAGTTTGCTGAAAGCATGGGGATCAAGTTATTTAATTCTTCTCCCTATTATGCCCAAGCTAATGGTCTGGCAGAGGCTTCTAATAAGATCATGATCAAGCTCATACAAAAGAAGATCGACCAGAAGCCAAGGAGGTGGCATTCGGTACTCAGTGAAGCTTTATGGGCTTACCGAATGGCCCCTCATGGAGCCACGAAGACATCTCCTTATGAACTGGTTTATGGGCACCATGCAGTTTTGCCTTGGGAAATACAATCAGACTCTAGGAGAGTGGTTTTGCAAAAAGATTTAAGCTCCAAAGATTACAGTGGCTTAATGATGGATGAGTTAGAAGATTTGCACATGATCCGTCTTAGGGCACTGGAAAATATTGAGAAGAACAAACTGCGAGTTGCCAAATATTACAACAAGAAAGTAAAAGTTAGGCAATTTGTAGAAGGAGATCTGGTTTGGAAAGCGTTACTGCCGATTGGAACCAAATACAGTGAATTCGGCAAATGGTCCCCTAACTGGGAAGGACCCTTTCAGGTAGTCAGATGCGTGCCCGGTAATGCCTACATGTTGAAAACTTTACTAGGAGAAGAATTTTCCACCGCAATTAATGGAAGATATTTGAAGAAGTATTATCCTAGTATTGAAATCGATCGCTGACCACAAGCATTGGGATTACATGCATCTGATACAAAGATAGCCGGCGCTCAAGAATGAGGCCGCCTTCAGAACAAAAAATCCCCAAGCAGAGGGAAATGGACAATACTTAGATGTATTTCCCTTAGCATGAAATTACATTACAGATGCTTCTTGCAGGTTTGCATCTAAAAACCCTGGCGATCAGGACTACGAGGAGGTGGAAAGCAGAAGGCCTGGCGTAAGAAGCGAGAGTGTGATTCAATCTTTTCTTTGCTTCTTCAGCTGCTCCCTCTTCAGTTGTTCCAGGACCACCGTGACAGCAACTTGGAAGCCGTGGGGATGACCATGGTTTGCTGCCTCCACCAAGCTGTCCCAAGCCGCTTTCAGGTTATTGTACCTATCAGAGACATCTGGACAGAGGAGTAGTCGTTAGAGGTAGAGATCCAGATGTGAGCACAGAGTCAACAAGGAGTTGAAGATATTTACCTCCTACTAGTGCCTCCAAAGCCATGCGACGCTCGCGTTCGGCCTGGCGACGAGCGGTGATGTCCCGGAGGTCATGCTTCAGGTGCCGAACATGGCGGCGCAGTTGATGGCTGATTCTCTGCTCGGGCGTAGCATTCTCTGCTTCAAGAGAAGAATCAGAGGAGATGTACTCAGGCATGTCTTCGGTCCCAATGATTTCCTCAGGAAGCAGATCAAGGCTAAAAGAGAAAAACAGAGATGAGGTAAAACACGAGATCACATAAGGAAGCACGAAGCAAGTTAAAGGGAAATTCACTCTCGAATCGTGCGTTTCTTTGGGATGCTGTCCTCCTGGGGCTGCTTGCCTTTGTCCATGGCCTTGGGGTTTTTTCTTCTGAGAGCAGGGGAGAAGATGAGAAGTGGTGGATGAGTGTGCGAGTGGATTTGCAGGGCATCTCAGCAGGCTATTTTATTGACTGTGAGAGTGCATCGGGAATGATGACTGGCTGGCGTGCGTTATTGGAATACCAAGCGGCAGGGTTTTCTCCCGAATGCGAAGGGTTTTCATTTGAACAGTGCTTATGGATTGCCGAATCAAGGATTTTCTGCGGGTATTACGCCAAGGGACATCTGTTTTTGCGTGTTCGGCTCAAGCGAGTTCCCGAATGCGTTTAAGGAGAAACAAGATTCACAGATTCAAACACAGAAGAATCATCGCATTACAAGCATGAGAATTAAAAGTTCTTTATTTATTGCCGATAATCAAACATCCCTAGTACAATCTAATCAAAGAGCCTGTTTAGCACAGACTGGGGATGAGTGAGTTCGGCATGGCGTTGCCGTGGCCGTCGAGGCGCTCCAAGATGACCTCGATCTCGTCGATGTCTTCTGGTGCGCCGCCCTGGAAGCCGTGCGGCCTGGTGGAGTAGTCGATGCCGGTGTGCGTCACCATGGCGGCCAGGCCCAAGGTGGTGCCCAGGCGGATGCCGTGAGTGGCCACCTCGTCCACACGGTTTTCCACCGCGGCGAGGCGCTCCGCCGGCGTGTCTCCGTGGGCGTTCACCTTGTCAGCCAATTGCTCCACCAGCATTTTCAGCTAGTTGAGCTCAACATCACGGGCTGCAAAGTACAAGGTGATGGCAATTAATATCAGAAGCCAGATTGGATTTGGGAGCAGTTTCAAGGCCGTACCATCGATGGTCGCCAGCAGCTACTTGCGCTGGTCCTCCCACTCCAGTTCGGCTATACCAGCCTTCTTGGAGATGTCTTCCAGCTCGCGCTGGGCCACCTCGAGTTCCGCCTTGAAGCGGAGAGCGTCAAGTTCCCCGTAGGGCACGGGGGAGTAGCGGTCTAACTCCGACGAGTCGTCCGGCAGAGGCTGATTGGCCGGCGCGGGAGATGGATTCCATTGAATAAGCCTGAAACAGAGGTGATCGTCAGAAACTAAAGGGAATCAAAGACAAATCGTAAAGAGAAAGATGGCGATCATTGCCTCTGACGTGAACTGGCGTGGCTCCCTTCTGCTTCGTCGGTGGCGCGACGCATGTTGTTGCTCCCCGCCATTGGTTTTTGGGGCTAAGTTGGTGATTGGGAAGAAAAGCTTGAGGTTGGCGAAGATTTGAAGGCTAAAGGCTTGGTAAAAAGCTGGAGGCACCTATGGTTTTATTTATAGGCCCGATGAAACAGATCGTGACCTTAGGTCGTGGCTTTAGATCGTGGCGCATATCCCAAGAAACTTGGAAGGTGGAGAGGTTTCTGTGACCGATCCGCCGTTGTGTCGTTTGGAGTTCAAGGCTGAGTCGCATTCGGTTGACTGACTCGGCTAAGTTACGGTCAAAGTGTCGTTCGGGTGTGACACTACTTGATTACTGGTTACCGAATGGGTCGTTCAGCGTTGCAGTCAAGGTCATGCAAGAAAAGGGAAAGCAAACTTATAAAAGGCAAATGTTGCAAGAACGACCAGTTCGGTTACACATTGATCAGTACGACTAAATGTTCAAATACTTTGCAATTACATTGGAGGCGTTCGATGTCGTTTGGTCAATGTTCTCCATCTGTTCTTTATAATCTTTCTGGGCGTTGGACAGGATGGTGAGTTCTGCATCACATTGATTCACCTCAGATATGGCCGATGCTGCTTCCTCTTGGATCTTCCCTATCAATCCAGGAAGTTCGGCTATCCTCTTGTCATCAGCCTCTATTTTTTCTGATAAACTTTTCAGCTCTGCCTCCAGTGCGGCCTTTCTGGCGATCTTCAATTTACGAGCAGCTTGCAGATTGGCCAATATCTCTTTGTGATTCTCAGTTTGAGATTGTGCTCCCTTTACGGCTTGTTCAGCTTTGGCTTTCTTTTGTTCGACAGCTGGGCAGGAAGACACATTTCTCAGAGCTCGTCTTATGACTACATAATGAACATCCAAACCAGAGATGGGTTCAAGTGAGGTCTTGATGTCCTCAGGGAGTTCTTGGCTGATGGGTCCAAGCATTTCCTCGAAATGATCGAGATCTCTGATTTGATCTCGAGCGTCTCTCTGCAGCTAGGCAAAAATTTCCTTGAGCCTTTTTTGTACTTCCTCTGACAAGGCTTGAGTCCCTCCTTCCCTTGTCTCGGCAGTTGGATTATTCTCCATTAACGGGTTTGATTATGACGGAGCTTGATCCTGAAAGAGTAACATTGCCGAGTCAGGAGTGTTGGGAAATAAAGAAGATAACAGTGTTAAGTGCAAGTGTTTACCTCATGCCTGACTTCCTGAACTTGAACAGGGTTTTGTTCAGTTTCAGGGGCGATTTCTGGAGCCACTAGTGAAGGAGGGGCTCTTGGCAAAGCTGAGGCTTCTGTGTGAGAAGGTGCTGGTGCAATCTCTAGTAATTCTGAAGCTTCTGGCTGGAGAGGAGATAGAGTCACCTCTGCTAAAGTTGGGGTTTCTGCCTGGCCAATAGGGGATTGAACCCTTGAAGGACTTGAAGACTCTGGCTGGATTGGAAAGTTCATCTCTGGTGAGGTTGGTGTCTCTGTTTGAGCAGGGGGTGATTGAGTCCCTGATGAGGATGAAATCTCTACTTGGGCAGGTGACTCAGCCCTTGGTGGACTTATATGTTGAGGAACAGGATATCCACAGGATGATCTACCAGTGTTTCTTCTGCAAGTACCAGATTAGGGGTAAATGCCAGTGTTGATCTTTGAAGAAAGAGTAATAAAAATCATACCAGTAGATGGAACATTGGCAGGTTCTGAAACTGAAGGTTGCTGGGTTCTGGTCCGAAAATTGTATAAGACGAAATTTATCAGTAAAGGATAATCTTGTGATCAAGAAAGGGGAGATTCTACCTCAATAAGAACTTTTTTGACAGTTCTCCTCTTCTTGGCAATTGGAGGTGCGATCAGAGACAGGCCTTTCCTCTTGTCAGCAGTAATACTGGACAAAATTGGGTCTGTTGTGGCATACCTAGCCATCAGTTGAGCCAAGGTTGGGGATTTAAATCCTAGTGCTGAGATTGGGCATACTGCATTGTAAGCAATTGCCCTGGCTCGAGGGGCAGGCACTGTATTCTGCAAAAGGCTCAAAAATCAAGATCATGGTAAGAGGAGGAAATGTCTGATTTGGAGGAAAGGACAACCATGTTACCTCTGAAGTTGGCTGAAAATCAGGCATCAGCTCTGTGCAAAAAGAGTGCACTGGCTCACTAAAAATGTGGTCATGGAATTCTTGCCACCAAGAGTTGAAGGTGGGGTGAGCTACTGTTGTAGGTGTGAAGGGCCAGGTGTAAACAGTTGGACTGCATACATACTGAAAAACCCTGCTAGATTGAGCAAGTTCTTTGATTTGCTCTCTGGGTTTGAGGAATTCATGCATAAATAGTCTTGGGTGCATCTGGCCACATCCAAGTTGTCGAGCCATCATATTTGGCTGGTAGTATTCATAAGTGCTGTGGTTTAACCTCCCTCCACTAAATTCAGCTGGCAGAAGGCATGGATGGATGAGGATATTGAGGATTTCCAGAAATCTTCCATCTTGGCGTCCAGATTCAAAGGAGAACTCACAAGGGAGAGTTAAATTATCATTGTCCAAGTAAGGAAGCCAGAGAGGGTTGGGGAAGCCTTTGAAGAAGAGCTCAAAGAGCTGGCTGACATTCTGATTGATGGGAACAGTTGAAGCAGCTTCTCCATAGGTGTGGCATCCTCTGGTAACCTGAACTTCCCCTTCATGATAGTTGGATGAAGGAAAAAACCGGGTGTTGAGGTCAATACCAACGATCTGGTGCATGTGCAGTTGCAGCCACATCTGTACAAACCACCAAGGGCCATTGACACATGCTATCTTCTGGCTGGTGTACATTTGGGTGACAGTTTGATGAAGCATGTGGTATACACTGCCCAGGAGGTATTTTCCAAGGGGAATGCGCTTACCACCAACCAATTGTGTAGCCATTACAATATGATTCAGAGTAGGCTCATTGGCTTTACCACAGAAGATGAACCTGCACAGCCACATATTCAAGAAGGCCCTATATTCAACTTCACCAAGAGGGCCATCTTTCATGTGGTTCTGAATATAATATTTATATCCACTCCCAGACTTCACTCCCGTTTGTCTTGTGGAACCTTTGTAGTCCCAGGGATGCACGGATCCTGAAATATCAAGGCCGGTAATCATGTATACATCGTCCAGAGTGGGGGACATTGGGCCGTGACCAAAAAGGAAGGCATTGACACCATTTGACCAAAAATGACAGGCGGCAATCAGGAGGTCTTCGTTTTTCGGGGTCTCGGCCAAAGAGAGCTCCAAACATTGAGCAATTCGGAGGGTGTCCCAAGTTTGGGTCTTAGCACTATTGTCCACAAGGATCCTCTTATACCAATTCCTCCAGCCCGCAATTGGAGGCAAAGGCCAGTTCTTGAAAGCATCCTGCCACAGGGAAGGCTCGGTTAAAGCCGCTTTGAAGGGGATTCTTTGGGATTCGGCTGAGATGAATTCGCGGGGGTCAGAAACTCCCACAGGACCAAGGAAATAAGACATCGAATTGGCCTCAGTGCGAATCAGAAGCTCAGTGGAGAGTTCCTGCTGGAAGAAGGCGGAAAAGAAATCTCAGGTAAAAAATCAAAAAGTTGAGTGCCGAATGATGCTCATGGAGGAGGAATTTACCTGAGCAGCTCGATTTTGACCTGCCATTGAGGATTTGAGCTCAGGAAAAGGTGATCTAGGGTTTGGATCTAGACGATGTCGTATGGACCTCCATGGGCCCACTACCTCGGTGGGTATTAGGACCGACTACTCGGTGGGCCTCTGGGACTACTCGGCTTGCGCTACACGGCACCTGAAGGCGTGGAGCACAAAGACTACACAGGAGTAGTACTCGGTTAGGGAGCTGTACATGTTCCGCACTGTATAGAGGACTCCTAGACGTACTCGACTAGTACTCTCTCCCTACTCCGACTTGTAACCCTGCCTCCCGGACTATATAAGGCGAGGCAGGGACCGATCCCCTCATCCGATCTTCTCTCATACAACTCACGGCGCATCATTGCACCATCTTGTAATCGTGCCCTATCAATCCAGAGCTACGCAGCATACAGGACGTAGGGTATTACGCACCTCGCGGCCCGAACCTGTCTAAATTGTGTGCCACGTGTCTCTTCCTTCGAGTTACCGATCTCGGCGAGTCACAATCATCTACTTCGGGTACTCCCCGTAGTAGGTTGCCGGTCTAAAACACCGACAGCTGGCGCGCCAGGTAGGGGCTCTCGCTCGAGATCACATGGCGAACTCGACGGCTTCCGTCTACTTCAAGCCAACTGTCGCCTTCAACCGCGGCGACACCTTCGTCTTCGGTGCCCGGGTCCGCACGCGCCGATGGCGCGGGCTCCTTCCGGGCCGCCGCGATCATGCGGCCCGACTCGAAGACGGGCCTTGTGACGCTTCCCGAAGTTGTCACAGGCGAACTCGCCGGCAAGTTCGGCGAAATTTCGCTCTTGAACCACCACGCTGACTTCGAGCTCGAGTCCGTCTCCAACTCGAACCCGACGTCGCCATGGGCCATCGCATGCGAGCCGGCTGTTCAGCCATCGCAGGCGGCCACCTCACCACTCGAGCCCCCCACACGCGGCCCCTGCACCCTCAGCCGGGCCCGCACAGGGGCTCCCACTTCGTGCCGGGCCTGCAAGGAGCCCGTACCCGAGTACAACTCGGACTCCGACGCCGTCCCCAACCGCGCTTCGGACTCCAGCCCTCTCTCCGAGTTCTACTCGAACCCGGACTACGAGTTCGACTTCGGGTCGGACCCCGAGGACCCCGAATCCGAAGATGACCCTACTGAGCTTCCCTTGTCAGGGCCAGCCTCGGGGCTGGTTATAAAATCAACGCCGGCCGGGAGATACGTCTACTGGCCTGACCGCAAGCCTGCTGACCTGGCAAAGGAGGACTCACGCTACGTCGCCTACATCGACTCGCTACCGTTCCAAGAGGGAACACCGCTAGCCCGGGCTGACTCCAACACACCAACTGAGGTGGCACCCTCTGAGTCCAGCCTCGGCACCCCCGATCGCCAAGTCTTCATGGCTGCCGGCGACACCCCGGGACCTTCAGGCACGGCCGAGGACAGATACCTGGAGGACATCTCCGCAGATGAGCTGTCTGCCAATGCACCCGCAGATGAGACCGTCGCCAACAGGGACGCTCGACGCGAGCGCAACAGGAAGCGCAGCGAACGACGCCGGCGGCTCAGAGACAACCTCCCCATTCGCAACCTTGCGGAAGCTCTCGAGGCGGTCGAGAGCAGAGTACACACCACTCCCGAGCAAGTGCCTCATGTCGATCACAACGATCGCACGCCGAGCTCGGGGGCATACGCGCCGGAGAGGTCATCGCCAAGCTCGGCCGAAGAAGCCTACTTCATGCGGGTCGACAACAGAGTCAACCAACCTCCTCCGGCCAAACCCCGCGACAACGAAGCTACTAGTCGCAGCGCCAATGCTGGCCCCAACCGTACTCGAGCTGACCTTCCAGTCGAGCCAAACCGCCGCCGCTCCAACGCCGGCGGACCTTCACAGCAAGACCAAGGCAACCGAGAAGTCGTTCCCCACCGCGCTCCGGCCGGTGGCGGCGGCAACGATCCCGACGGCGGCGGCAAAGGAACGGCGGCGGCTCCAACCACGGGGCCAACAAGAGAGCTGGAGGCGGCGGCAGTCGCGGCGGCCGAGGCCACGCGAACAGCCACGCCTCGGGCGCCTCGCACGGCGGGTACGACGCTCGCCAGAAGATTGAGGAGCTGCGGCGGAAGAAGTCGACCACTGCCGTTGAGGGCGACGGCTTCCCCGCCTTCTCACCTCGGCTTCGCAACCTTCTCCTCCCCGACAAGTTCAAACCTTTGGGGATCACCAAGTACGACGCGAAGCAGGATCCTATCCAGTGGCTGTGATGCTACACCCTCTCCATCGAGAACGCTGGAGGCAACAACGACACCAAATGCCTCTACTTCCCCTTCTGTCTGGACCAAGCACCACTCACATGGCTCGAGTCGCTGGACAAGCACTCGATCGACAAGTGGGACCAGCTGAAGGAGCAGTTCACGAGTAACTTCGCGGGCGCCATGGGCCGTTCGGGTACTCGCATGGACCCGGCCATGATCAAGCGAGAACAGGGCGAGACCCTCGCAAGTACATGCGCCGCTTCTTCGACAAGCGCGCTACCGTCGTCGACGTCACCGACAAGGAGGTCATCGACCTCTTCCGAGACGGTCTCTACCATCGCCGCACCTTCGAGGACTTTGGTCGTCGCCGCCCCAGTCCATCCCCCACCTCAAGGACATGATCGAGGTCCCGGGCGGATGAAGAGGACAAGGCCAACGCCAAATACGACGCCATCCGCGGCAAGTCCAAGCGAGAACCGGGGGCGGCGGCGGCGCAGCAATGCAAACCAAGGCGGCCGCAACAACAACAACAACAACAACTACTACTCGGGTCCCAACCGCAAGCGCAAGCCAGACAACACCGTCGCGGCTATCCAGGCGCCTGCGAAAGGGAACTCGAAGAAGAACTCTGGCGGGTTCAAAGACCTGCTAAAGGAGAAGTGCCCGTGGCATCCAAACGGCAACCACACCACCGAGCAGTGCTACCAGCTCAGGCAAGCACTCAAGGATACGCCGGAGCCACCGCACCCTCACGACCAAAAGGGCAAGAAGAAGGACGGCGACAACAACGACTTCCAAGAACCCGAGAAGACCGTCAACGTCCTCTTCGGCGGACCGCCCCGGCAGGCGGGGAGCGGGAAGGCTACCCGTCGTGAAGTGATGTCCATCGAACCAGCGGTTCCGACCCCTCTCAGGTGGTCGGAGGTACCCATCACCTTCTCCCGCGCGGACCAATGGACCGGCTTCTGCGAACCGGGGACGGTTCCCCCTCGTCCTAAAGCCAACAGTGGCGGGCTCCAAGCTCAACAAGGTGCTCATCGATGGTGGAAGCAGGCTCAACGTCCTCTTCACCAAAACCTTGAAGAAAATGAAGCTCGACGTCACCCCCATGCTCACCAAGAGCAGCACACCCTTCTACGGCATCGTCCCAGGCAACGCGGCTATCCCGCTGGGCTCAGTGGTACTGCCAGTTACCTTCGGGGCGTCTCGGGACAACTACCGTACCGAGTACATCAAATTCGAGGTCGCGGATTTCGAGACCTCTTACCATGCCATCCTCGGCAGGCCGGCCATCACCAAGTTCATGGCGGTGCCCCACTACACCTACTTGGTACTCAAGATGCCAAGTCCAGCCGGTGTACTCTCCCTCCAAGGGGACTTGAAGATCTCCCACGAGCGCGATACGAGAGGCCGTGGTGATCGCTTCCACGAACCAAGTACCCGGCGCGATGATGGAGGTCTACGCCGCGTCGAAGAAGCTTGCCACGAGCGAACTCGACATCCCGAGAGAAGTCCGACGGCGCCAACAAGCCTCGGCCACACGAGGAGGTACTCGTCGGGACGGTCGACCTCGGAACGGGCGACCCCGGCAAGACCACCACCATCGGGGCCGGCCTCGACCCCAAATAGGAAGACGCGCTCATCGGCTTTCTTCGGGCTAACCGCGACATCTTCGCGTGGAAGCCGACGGACATGCCGGGAGTGCCCGGGGAGCCGATCGAGCACTGCCTTAACGTCGACCCAAAGGCCACCCCTAAGCGACAACACCTCCGACGTTTCGCCGACGACAGACGGGACGCCATCAAGAAGGAGCTCGCCAAGCTACTCGCGGCGGCTTCATCAGAGAAGTCTTCCATCCTGAGTGGCTCGCCAACCCCGTCCTCGTCCGCAAGAAGAACTCTAACGAGTGGAGGATGTGCGTCGACTACACCGACCTCAACAAGCACTGCCCCAAGGACCCCTTCGGGTTGCCGCGGATTGATCAAGTCATCGACTCCACGGCGGAGCCGCGACTCGCTCTGCTTCCTCGATCGCTACTCCGGTACCACCGGATCGCAATCAAGGAAGAAGACCGGAGAAAAGACCGCGTTCATCACCCCGTTTGGCGCGTACTGCTACACGACCATGTCATTCCGGTTGAAGAACGCCGGCGCTACCTACCAACGGGCCATCCAGGCCTGCTTCAAGCAGCAACTCAACAAGAACGTCGAGGCTTACGTGGATGACGTGGTTGTCAAAACCAGGGACTCCAGTACCCTCATCGATGACCTTGAAGAGACCTTCGCATCGCTACGCGAGTACCACTGGAAGCTCAACCCGAACAAGTGCGTCTTCGGCGTCCCTTCGGGCAAACTACTCGGCTTCATCATCAGCCAGCGTGGCATCGAAGCCAACCCCGAGAAGATCTCCGCCATCACCAGCATGAAAGCTCCCACGAGCATCAAAGACGTCCAGAAGCTGACGGGGTGCATGGCGGCATTGAACAGATTCATCTCAAGGCTTGGAGAACGGGGCCTCCCCTTCTTCAAACTACTCAAGCATCACGAGAAGTTCGTGTGGACTCCAGAGGCGGATCAAGCCCTTGCCCAGCTCAAGGACTTCCTGTCAAAGCCTCCAATCCTCACAGCTCCTCACAAGGGCGAGCGCCTCTTGCTCTACCTAGCTGCGACTACCCACGTGGTCGATCTTGCCATCGTTGTCGAGCGGCAAGAAGACGGCCACGCCTACCCGGTCCGGGCGCCCGGTCTACTTCGTCGGCGAGGTCCTATCGAGTCCAAGGCTCGCTACCGGCCCGTACGAAGCTCCCGTACGCTCTACTCATCACCTCGCGGAAGCTACGACACTACTTCCAGGAGTACTCGGTCTCCGTCGTCACCGACTACCCGCTCGGCGACATCTTGAGGAACCAAGACGCCACCGGAAGAATCTCCAAGTGGGCTGTCGAGCTCGGCGCCCTCACCATCGACTTCAAGTCACGCAAAGCCATCAAGTCGCAGGCACTAGTCGACTTCATGGCAGAGTGGCGAGAGAACCAGCTACCCACTCCCACCGTGCGACCAGATCATTGGGTGATGTACTTTGATGGCTCACTCAACCTCGAGGGCGCAGGCGCAGGGGTACTCCTGATCTCTCCAACGGGCGAACAACTCAAGTACGTCCTGCAGATCTTCTGGAAGGTCTCAAACAACGAAGCCGAGTACGAAGCTCTCCTACACGGGCTCCGCCTCGCGGCTTCACCGGGCATCAAGCGGCTACTAGTCTACGGCGACTCCGCGGTGGTCATCAACCAAGTCAACAAGTCCCGGGACCGCAACAAGGAGAACATGGACGCCAGCGCCTAGAAGTCCGCAAGCTCGAGAACAAATTCTATGGTCTCGAGTTCCACCACATCGTCCGCGACAACAACGTTGCGGCGGACGTCCTCTCGAAGCTTGGATCCACCCGCGCTCAAGTACCCGCAGGCGTCTTCGTCCATGAGCTTCACGCGCCATCCATCCCGGAGCCGGCGCCATCGACCACTACCCCAGCCCATCCACCAGTTGGGCAGGAGGTCATGATGATCGACGTGGACTGGAGGCAACCCTTCATCGACTTCCTCAGCGAGCAGAAGGTCCCCTCCGACAAGAACGCAGCCGAACAACTCGTTCGCCGCGCCAAGTCCTACGTCCTCGTCGGAGACAAGCTTTACAAGCGGGGCGCGTCTTCTGGAGTACTCATGAAGTGCGTCCCTCGCGAAGAAGGCAAGGACATCCTGGAGGAGATCCACAAGGGCGTCTGCGGCAACCACGCGTCCTCACGCACGCTGGTCAGCAAGGCCTTCCGGCGAGCATTCTACTGGCCCACAGCCCTGGGCGATGCTGAAGAACTCGTCAAAAGGTGCCAAGGATGTCAGTACTTCGCCAAGCAACAACATGTCCCAGCCTACAAGCTAGTCACCATCCCGCCAACCTGGCCCTTTGCCTGCTGGGGGCTCGACATGATTGGGCCACCGCCAAGCCGCGCCGGGAGGATTCAACGGGGGTGCGGTGGCTATCGACAAGTTCACCAAGTGGATCGAGGTCAAGCCGGTCACATGCCCCAAGGCTGACACAGTACTTGACTTCCTAGATGAACTCGTACACCGCTATGGGCTACCCCACCGCATCATCACCGACCTGGGGTCCAATTTCAACAACCACCAGTTCTGGGAGTACCGCGAGAACAGCGGAATCGACGTCCGATACGTCTCAGTCGCCCATCCACGGGCCAACGGACAAGTCGAGCGCGCCAATGGGATGGTGCTCGACGCCCTCAAGAAGCGGCTACACGACGCTGCTAACTCCAAAGGGGGCAAGTGGATCAAGGAACTACCCAACGCACTGCGGGGGCCGCGGACTCAACCATCCAAGCCAACGGGGCAATCCCCCTACTTCTGGTCTACGGCTGCGAAGCCATCCTCCCTGCCGACGTCATATGGAACTCGCCGGCGGTGGAGCACTACGACGAAGGCGTCTCGGAAGACGACGGACGAGTCGACATCGACGACCTCGAAGAAGCTCGCCGCGCCGCCCTCGTCCAATCGGCAAGGTACCCGGAGGGTATCCGACGCTACCATGACCGCAACGTCAAGGAACGCTCCTTCAACGTTGGAGATCTTGTCCTCCGCCATATCCAGAACACGGAAGGACTCCACAAGCTCGGCTCCCCCCCGGGAAGGCCCCTTCACCGTGGCTAAAGTGACCGGGCCGGGCTCCTACAGCCTCCAAACACTTGAAGGCGAAGACGTCAACAACTCGTGGAACGTCGACCAACTCTGTCGATTCTACGCCTAGTCTACACGACTACTCCAAGGTTCAAGTCCAATCGACTACATCAACACCCCTCGCCGCAAGCGACCCTCCGGGTCCTGGCTCCAGTCTCCGGACTACTCTCCTCCAGGGTCCAGCCCGTGTGGCTACCTACGGACCATGGGCTGCGACGAGCGTCAAGGACTCTAGCAGCGGTCTACTAAGAGACCACACTCCAAGATCCAGCCTGCGCGGCTACTTACGGATCTACGATCTAGCCTACACGGCTACCTACGGATCACTTGCTGTAAGCGGCCTCCGGGTCCAGGCGACTACTTTGTAACTACGGCCCTGGCCATCCAGGTGTACTCCTTCAGTAATAAAGTTTGATTGTTCATCAACTTCTTTACTGCCTACTCCCTACAACGGGACCACTAAAGCCGAGTACTACTACTCGCACCTACTCCACGATGGGCGCTCCGCACTCTGAGATCGCGACTACGAGTACTCATTGCCGGAAAATTTCATTTCATTGATACTTGAACAATTCATTACAATTGTCTTCCGTACAACTATGGCTACTAGCTACCTATGCGGGGCTGCGGAGGTTCGGCTTCTCGGCTACTCGCTCCGCAATGGGAGCCATCTCGCTCCGACAGCCTCCGCATCTTGCTCATCGGAGCAGTTGGCGGCTACCCCGCCGGCGACCACCTCCACTAGAGCCTTCGGGAAGTACGACTTCATGAAGGCCAAGACTTGTCTTGGGATCGACTTGGCCATATGCTTGACGTAGGCGGCCAGCCGGCTTGGTGCTTCACGAAGTTGATCCACCAGAGGAGCGATCTTGGGGCCGCCCGGGTGCGGCACCAGGAGCCTCGCGATCGGGAGAGCAGCTTCTTCAAGATCCTTCGACTGGGCCCGCGGCGCCTCGCAATCTTCATTCAACTACGCAAAGATTTGTAGCGATTGACGAGATCTCTGTCGGAGGCAATCCGCGGCTCCATGTGCTTCTCGCACTCGAAGGCGAGTTCCTTGTAGTCGAGCTCGAGTACACGGCGGGCTTCTTGCTCCCGGTAGAAGAGGTTATTCATGCTCACCTCCGAGGCCTTCGACCTGCTCCACCGGCCCTCAAGCTGCGCAACACGGCAACGCAACGGCGGGTTGAAGGATCGGATGGCGACTAGAGAGGGGGGGGGAGTGAATAGGAGCGGTAAAAATTCTTCCCAAAGAACCCGGCCTATGTCCTACTCAAATCCCGGTCACACACGAGCGATGGATCGAATCACGCACCAATCGCCAAGACCACGAGGTTATGGATCAACCTCTAGCCTTAGGAACGATTCCTAGAAGCACACGCGGAAGCACTAGAAAGGAAGGAAAGGAATCGAAACAAACAAGACGCGCACGAGCTCTGGCGGACCGTCCGCCGGCGGTGCGGACCGTCCGCGATGGACCGCGCGGACTGTCCGACCTGCTCTCGCGGACCGTCCGCGCCGACGTCGCGGACCGTCCGGCCCTTCCCGCGGACCGTCCGTTAAATTACACGAACGAACCAAAACCACACACGACCCACGGACCGTCCGCGGGGAGCACGCGGACCGTCCGCCAAGCACCCGCGGACCGTCCGCCCGACACCGCGGACCGTCCGAAACTCCGTCCAACCAAAAACCAAAATCGCGACGGATCGAAACAAAGGACGAGCAAGAACGCGAAGAACACGGGACGAACACGGCCCACGCGGACCGTCCGCGACCCCCGCGGAGCGTCCGCCGCGGTGCGGACGAGCGAGAAACGGCCCGACCCCGAAAGTCAACTCCCCCAAATCATCATCGGATTTCCCAAACGGTTGAAGGTTTGTGGAGACAAGGGTTTGGGGACTTGAAAAGCGTCACACAAGGATGCTATAGCCCAAAAATCTTGCCTCCTAACTCCCTAAATCACCGGGAATCGCGAATCCTTTGAGCACCACCAAAACCTAGAGCACCGAACGAAAACTCACGAATCAAAGTAGTTTCCCGGCGTTTGAGGGCACAAGATCAAGCACAAAGATGCACAAGACATCTATCCATGTTTTCCTCAAAGAAATCCGGGAAGAAACTCACTCAAATCCGCGGAATCACACCGAGAACACGAGGCACTAAAATAGGCACAAAAAGGCACGAAAAACAACCCCGAATCTTCTATACAAACCAGGAAAGATTCACAAGGTCTAGCATGCCGCCCTAGCATCCATCCCTCTCAACAAATCTCTCATGAAGCTCTCATGCTAGCCTAGAGAAAATAGGAAGGAAAATAGCTACGAAAAAGAGAAAGAGAAGGGGGGAAATGAAACCCTAAATCGCGGAGAGAGAGAGCCATCAACACACACTCCAGGCTTATATATCAGGTCCCGCCGGAGTGGTAAATGACTCGACTACCCCTAACTACACTACTGGCGATACAACCCACGTAGGGGCATTTTGGTAATGTTTGTGGGTCTTGCCATCGGACGGCCACGCCTTTGCCGCACCCCGCGTCCTCCCGACGCAAGCCATGCGATCCCGCCGCGTGTCCTCCGCTTCGAAGCTTCCCGACACGCCCGGATCCCGTCTCCGTCGTGTTGGGCCCTCGGACTTGGTTTTGAGGCCCAAACCAAGAAACCGTCCGCCGATGGTTTTGTGGGCAAACCACCAAACCCCGCGTGCCCGGTCCGGCCTCCCGCCAAACCACTTGACTTGACCGCCACCGTGCACCGGCTCACTTGTCCATGACTTCGTCTTGCTTGTGTCGCCACCATGTGGCCCGCACCCGGCCCCGTCGTCCACCGGGTCCCTCGAACCGAGCCTACTTGTCTCTCCATCTCCGGAGGCCCCTCAAGGCCGAAGACCTTTCGCGCCCGTTCTTCACCCGCAACAACACGAACTAGGCCGCGGCCTACACTCGCGCACTAAGCCAAGAGTCGGTCCAACACCCGTTGTCAATCACTCATCACTAAGGAGCGGTCATCCACCGACCACCGGGACGCTCCTGGTCCTCAATCTCCCCCTTGATGAGTGCATTGACAACACACAACGCGAAATGAAATTCAGAGTGAAAGAGAAAGAAAGAAGAAAGAAAAACGAAGAAGCTCAACTCATGACCAAAACCGAAGAAAGGCAAAGAAAGGTCACAAGCCAAGCAAAGCACAAAATCCACACCGAAAACAGCAAGAAAGCTCCCCCTGAACAAATGCCTCCCCCTGAACATGTGGATGCACACTTCCAAAATTTCAGCTCACCTTTTTCTGAATTTTCATTAAGCTCACCTTTTCTCCCCCTTGTTGACAATGTATGAATCAAGGTGAAAATGCAGAAATGCAAAGCAAAGCATATAAACAACTACATGAGCTTCTCAAATAGGCCAAATCTAGTGTCAAAGGCTAAAAATGAGACAAAGATCACACATATGAATCATAGCATAGACAAAGCATTGCCACAAGTAATATATGAAAATACAAGCATGTGACAAGCAAAATTTTCAGATTTAAGCAGTTTTACCAAAAGAAGGCTCGCTTCACATGTAAAAGCCTATCCATGTCACACTTGAGCCACAAACATGCATACCATTTAAAGATCATACAAGGATATCAAATTCTCAGCAAAAGATCATGGCAAACACCCATAAAGCAAAGCATGTCATGTCAAAGCTCATGAGCCATGTGTCCACTTCGGGGAGACTTCTCCACTGGTGAACATCATGCAACATGTTTTGCACCCAAATGTGAAAGATAAGACATTTTAAGCATAGACATGATGGATGGAGCATTTTTCAAGCATTATGCACTTCTTTTCAAGAATAATTCATTTCATGGTACATGAAGTGCCTTTGCGGCAAAAAGAAGCTTATGCTCCCCCATGAATGCAACATAGGCTAAACATTCACAATGATATCCGGCCTTTGGCCCAAATGCAAGAACAGGCATCCAAGCACAATCTAAGCATGAAAAGCACATTTAGACCAAACTCGTGACATGGATACACAACTACACACGAGTGGAGCAAATTTCATCGAAAATTAGTCAAGTTTAGCATTTATTTCAAAAGGGGCTATCTCACCACACATATATCTCAAATATTCCAAGAGCATAGCCTCACATCACCATTTCTCCACACATATAACCAATATCTCACAAATAGCCAAAGAGACTCAAATATGGCATATGAAAGAAGCTCATCATCCTAAAATGCAATATGACACAAATGCAACATGATATATGACAAGATGGCTATCCTACCATGGTTTGTACATCAAGCAAAGCATGTATATACATCAAAGTAAACATGGTATGATACATATGGTACAAAAAGGAAATCCCCCAAGAATCAACTAGAAAGGGCAACAAACCCCAAGTTCCCCCGCAAGCGCACAAAGGTAGCTTGGTCGAGAGGCTTTGTAAAGATGTCGGCTAGCGATCTTGGGTAGGGACATGGCTCAAAACGATGGTTCCTTTCTCCACATTGTCCCTCGGGAAATGATACCTCACCTCTATGTGTTTGGTTACGGGAGTGAAGCACCGGGTTTTTGGCTACGCTTATGGCACCGGTGCTATCACAAAGAAGTGGGATGCGGGTGCACTCCTCACCAAAGTCTCTCAAAGTGTAGGAAATCCACAACAGGTGGGAACAAGCAACTCGCGGCGACAACATACTCCGCCTCGGTGGTAGACCGAGCTACACTAGAGCGCTTGCGGGAAGACCATGAGACCAACGAAGAACCAAGAAACCGACAAGTGCCGAAGTAGACTTCCTCTCAACTCGACAACCAGACAAAATCCGCATCGAGAAAAACCATGAAGAGACAGAGTCGAGGAGGAAGAATACCAAAGGCCAAGACCGAGGGCGGATCGTAGGTACACGAAAATCCTCTTGACGGCTCGTCGATGTGACGTCCTCGGCGAAGCCTCGAAAACGAGCGCACGGACACACGGCCGAACCGTATGTCCGGCCTCGTCGCCGTCAAGTAGAGGAGGGAGCCGATCATGCTCCCGTACTCCCGCCGGTCCACCGGTTCTCCGTCCTCATCCGCATCCAAAGTGGCCGTACTCCCCATGGGAGTCGACATCGGCTTCACATCTTGCATCCGGAACTTCCTCGAGCATGTCTTTCGTGTACTTGGTCTGGTGCACAAATGTACCGTCCTTCACTTGCTTGATCTGCAGCCCGAGAAAATACTGCAACTCGCCCATCATGCTCATCTCGAACTCCCTGCTCATCTCATCCGCAAACTTGGCAACAAGGTTATGTGACGAGCCACCAAAGACAATATCATCCACGTAAATCTGAACAATCAGCAAGTCATTTCCATGCTTGAGGAGAAACAAGGTTCTATCCATTGTACCCATCACAAACCCTCTCGCTCAAAAGAAAACCTCTCAATCTCCCATACCAAGCACGGGGCGCCCGTTTCAACCCATACGAGCCCTTTTCAACCCGTATACCCCGTGTGGGTACAACTCGCTCTCAAACCCGGTGGTCGCTTCACATACACCTCCTCCTCTATGACCCCATTCGAAAGGCACTCTTCACGTCCATCCGAAACAACTTGAACCCTTTAGCCACGGCAAAGGCTAGAAGGATCCGAATTGCCTCAAGACGGGCCACGGGGAGCAAAGGTCTCCTCATAGTCGATCCCCTCCTTCGACTAAACCCCTGAGCAACAAGTCTGGACTTGTTCCTCACAACCATCCCATTTTCTCCCTCTTTGTTCTTCCAAACCCACTTGGTTCCTATGGGATGGCAATTTGGAGGTGGTTCAACTAACTCCCACACCTGATTCCTCTCAAAGTTTTCCAACTCCTCATGCATAGAATTGACCCGGTTTGCATCGGATAAAGCATGTCCAATGTCCTTGGGCTCAAAAGTAGCAACAAAAGCAAAGCATGAGCAAAATGAGAGGAATTCCGGACCTCGACCGTGTAGTGCGTTCATTGATGTCTCCAATGATCTTTGAAAGGGGGTGCACTTCTTGAATCGCGCGGGGAGCCTCACGTCTCGAGACTACCTCCCCCTCAACTTCAGCTTCTCTCGCCTGGTCCTCTTGTTGTACCGTCGTTGTCCATGAAGTAGACGGTCCATGCTCCAAAGTAGTCGTAGGGGAAGTAGTGGGTACATGCTCAGCTTCAGGCGCATGGTTCTCCCCATCATCATCTCCAGCTTCATCTTTCTCCTCTTCAAAGAGGTCCTCGGCCATCTCTTCATCACCGCACATTCAAAGCCAAGAGAAGTACATGGCATTGTCTCGTCGAAGGTCACCTCGCAAGTCTCCATGATTTTGTTAGCCTCAAGGTTAAGCACCCTATAGGCTCTAGAGTGGTTAGCATATCCAAAGAAAATACCATCACTAGACCTAGCCTCAAACTTGTCGAGTTTTCCCTTTTTCAAAATAAAGCACTTGCAGCCAAAAACTCGGAAATGACTCACCTTGGGTGCCCGACCATGCATAAGCTCATAACAAGTCTTCTTCTTGAAAGCTCTCAATAAAATCCGATTGGAAACATGACAAGCTGTATTGACCGCCTCAGCCCAAAACCTCCTAGGAGTCCTGTGCTCATCGAGCATCGTCCTAGCCATCTCACAAAGAGTCCGATTTTTCCTTTCCACGACTCCATTTTGAGGGGGCACATAAGGGGTCGAATACTGATGTTCAAGACCTAGATCACGACAAAAGGCATCAAAACGAGAGTTCTTGAACTCAGAGCCATTATCACTGCGGATAGCTCGAATAGCATTCCCATGCCTCTCGTTTTTCAACCTCACGATCGGATCTCGAACAAAGCCAAAAGTCTCACTCTTATCCTCCAAGAAGAACACCCGGGCATAGCGAGAGTAATCGTCCACCACAACAAGGACATACCACTTCCCACCCACCGAGCGAACTCGAGCCGGCCCAACAAGGTCCATATGCAACGGCTACGTCGGACGCTCGGTCATGACATCGGTCAGGGGTGGATGGGGAGTGGCTACCATCTTACCATGCCTACAAGGAGCACAAACCAAATCCTTCTCAAACTTCAACTTCGGCAATCCTCGGACAAGGTCAAGACCACTCAAGCGGGAAACCAAATCAAAGCTCAAGTGTCCCAACCGCCTATGCCATTTCCACAAATCAGAAGAAGGACCGGCCATCAAACAGGCGAGCGAGGACCCAAAGAACGAGAGAAATCGGCCACGAAAATCGACCCTCGGGGATGATCATACAAACAAGATCACCTCGAGAATCAAGCAAACGAGACTCGCCGGACTTGAAACGCACCTCAAAACCTTCATCAAGCAACTGAGAAACCGAAAGCAAATTAAAACCCAAAGACTTCACAAGAGCCACTCTCTTCAATGTTACCTTGTCACTCACATGCACAACACCCTCAGACAGCACCCTACCTCGTCCATTGTCCCCAAATGTAATGTACATCTTTTCCTTCAACGGGGTGAGGCTGGAGAACCACTTCTTATCTCCGGTCATGTGTCGAGAACATCCGGAGTCGATCAACCAAATGTTCTCCAAGCCTCCCGCTGCCGAGTCAAAAACAAGAACGAGAATGAGCTAGCGACTCGACAACGGGGTTAGCACCGAGAAAGTTAAACCGGTGTCGAGCCATCTCGCTCAAAAGAGGGGTTAGCAAACATCACTCCCTTGCCACCAAACTTCCCATGTCCCATGGGAGGAGTACGAGCACCACGAGGGGGAAAACGTGGTCCGTAGTTCCTCCGGAACCCAAAGCTGCGATCATCTCCCCCCGAACCCGTGCGAGGACGAGTAGGAGGACGTCCAACAAAACCACCACGAGCCCGACCAAACCTCTCACCAAAGCACGCACACCATCATCTCTCCTGACAAACCTCTCACCACCACCACCTCTCCGTGGGAACTTGCCAACACTCCTCACACTTCCCACACCCCGTGGAAGTGGCATTCTAGGCTCGGGGAATACCGCGAGGCCGGCGATACATGTCTGGTTTGCTTGCTCCCTAGCAAGCCTCTCATCCCTCTTCCTCTTGTAGCAAAACTCGCAAGATGCCTCTCCTTGCCACAATACTCACACCTGAAGGGGATGGGTTTTGGTTTTGGCTACGGCTTCTCTCTAGGTTTCTCACCCTTCTCACCCACAAACTTCACGAGGTTTTGGAAATCATTTGTCTTAGGTGGGAATTTGGGTGGATCTTGGGTTGTGTCAAGCTTGTTGCAAAGGTGGTTGGGCTTTGGTGTGAAAGAGTTCTTGGGTGCTTTTGGGAATGGGACTTGGATCTCTCCGATCACCTCGAACCGGGGTTAGACTCAACACACTTCTCGTACACACTCTCCCCACTTCGTTCTCTCCCACTTTCTCACCCAACTTCTCAAAACCCAAACCACGACCATCGGCTCTCTTGAACTCCTCAATCATGATTTTCAATTGAGGTTCCCGCCCGTACAACCAACCCAACACCTTCCTCAAATAGTCATTCTCCTCATAGATGACATCCAAGCGGGAAGTAAGTTCAAGATTACGCAAAGTGACTTCATCACGGCTAGAACATGCATTTGCCACAGGAGATTTCAAAGATGCTTCCAAAGAACTAATGGTAGAGCGAGCATCAACAAGCTTAGCATGCATAGTAGGACATGATTTGCAAGCACCAAGCAAAGTAGGTCTAGCCTTAAGCTCATCATGTTCGATCCTAAGAGCATCTAGTTGAGCCAAAATAGAAGCATTCTTCTCATTAAGCATTTTGATCTCATTCAACCAAGCATCACATTCAACACATTCAACATCATCAGGAGAAGTAGGAGCAAGTTTCAAAGAGTCATTCTCAAGTTTTAATTCAAGCAATTTTGACTCTAACTCTCCTACTTTCTCACTAGCATTCTCAAGCCGAGCCCTAAGATCTTTCCTCATCTTTTTGGCATCTCTCGGCACATTATCACGGTTATCAAGCAAACCATTCAACCTAGCAATCTCGGCAAGCAAAGAGTCGGGATCACGGTTTACCTCATCCTCCGAGTCGGAGTCGCCGTCCTCCTTCACACTCTTCTTGCCGCTCGAGCTATGGGCCATGCCACAAAAGCCCTCGAGCGCCACACGGCTCGGCCCGCCGAGGTTCCGGCTTGCACTCTTCTTGCCACTCGCGCCTCCCGGCGTCTTCATCTTCGGCTGCTCGAGCTTGATCGCTCCTCGCTTGAGCTTGAGTCGACGTCGCTCGCACCGGCCACCATCGCTCTTGCCTTGTTCTTCTTGTAGGTGCTCTTGCTCGGTCGCCGCTTGTCCTTGTCCTTGCTCTTGGACTTGTTGAAGTGCTTGCCCTTGGAGGAGTACTTGTCTTCACGCCTCGGGTGCGCCTTGTACTCGTTCACCTTGTACTTGTTCTCCTCCGCTTCCGGGCACTCGGCGATGAAGTGGCCACGCTTGCCACACTTGTAGCACGTCCCTGAGCTTCGCCTTGCGTTCCTCCGACTCTCGTGTAGTCGTTCAAACCTTCTCGAGAGCAAGGCCAGCTCCTCCTCGCCCAGCACATCAAACTCCTCATCTGGAATGGACATAAGAGAGGACAAAGAAAGCGTCGACGGGAAGGGTTAGATTTGCCTTTTGATCCTCCCACAAGAGCAAGACTATGGTCGGTCGAGCCCTCATGCTTGGATAGCATCTTCCGTCAACCTCGGCCGACTTGAGCTTAGAAAAGAGGTCATCCAACTCAATAGTCAAATAATTCCCGGACTCCTTGATGGCCTCAACCTTAGCACCCCAAACATTTGGATCCAAGACATGCAAGAGCTTCAAAGCCCGATCATGCTCGGAGTACGGAAAATCCTCAACATTAGCCTTCATGTTGTTCACGATGGCGATGAACCTCTCGAAACATCGCATCAATGTCCTCACCGGGAAGTGGAGAAAAATTCTCATATTGCATCCGGTAAGAGACAAAGAGGCGAGCCTTCACATGGTTATCACCACCGTGAGCAACCAACAACTTATCCCAAATTTGCCAAGCAAGATCCAAATGGCGAACACGATCAAACTGCGGATCACACAAGCTCCGGCACAAGTGATCAACGGCTTTTGCATTAGCCTCATACTTAGCCTTGGCATCGGCATCGGTCACCATAAGAGTATGGATGTTGACCGGAATAGCATATGTCTTGTCAAGCACAATAAACTCCAACAGCTTTCCTCGAAGAAAAATCCTCATACGAGCCGCCCACTTGTGGTAACCCTTGCCATCGAAGTGCGGCGGACCGCCCCGCTCAACGTACGCCATCTTAGGATTCGAGACTTGTCAAAGTCGCAAAGAATCCGCACCAAGCTACGATACCAATTGAAGGATCAGATGGCGACTAGAGAGGGGGGAGTGAATAGGAGCCGGTAAAAATTCTTCCCAAAGAACCCGGCCTATGTCCTACTCAAATCCCGGTCACACACGAGCGATGGATCGAATCACGCACCAATCGCCAAGACCACGAGGTTATGGATCAACCTCTAGCCTTAGGAACGATTCCTAGAAGCACACGCGGAAGCACTAGAAAGGAAGGAAAGGAATCGAAACAAACAAGACCGCACGGGCTCTGGCGGATCGTCCGGCACCGCGGTGCGGACCGTCCGCGATGGACCGCGCGGGGACCGTCCGACCCTGCTCTCGCGGACCGTCCGCGCCGACGCCGCGGACCGTCCGGCCCTTCCCGCGGACCGTCCGTTAAATTACACGAACGAACCAAAACCACACACGACCCACGGACCGTCCGCGGGGAGCACGCGGACCGTCCGCCAAGCACCCGCGGACCGTCCGCCCGACACCGCGGACCGTCCGAAACTCCGTCCAACCAAAAACCAAAATCGCGACGGATCGAAACAAAGGACGAGCAAGAACGCGAAGAACACGGGACGAACACGGCCCACGCGGACCGTCCGCGACCCCCCCCGCGGATCGTCCGCCGGTGCGGACAGAGCGAGAAACGGCCCGACCCCGAAAGTCAACTCCCCCAAATCATCATCGGATTTCCCAAACGGTTGAAGCCTGTGGAGACAAGGGTTTGGGTACTTGAAAAGCGTCACACAAGGATGCTATAGCCCAAAAATCTTGCCTCCTAACTCCCTAAATCACCGGGAATCGCGAATCCTTTGAGCACCACCAAAACCTAGAGCACCGAACGAAAACTCACGAATCAAAGTAGTTTCCGGCGTTTGAGGGCACAAGATCAAGCACAAAGATGCACAAGACATCTATCCATGTTTTCCTCAAAGAAATCCGGGAAGAAACTCACTCAAAACCGCGGAATCACACCGAGAACACAGGCACTAAAATAGGCACAAAAAGGCACGAAAAACAACCCCGAATCTTCTATACAAACCAGGAAAGATTCACAAGGTCTAGCATGCCGCCCTAGCATCCATCCCTCTCAACAAATCTCTCATGAAGCTCTCATGCTAGCCTAGAGAAAATAGGAAGGAAAATAGCTACGAAAAAGAGAAAGAGAAGGGGGGAAATGAAACCCTAAATCGCGGAGAGAGAGAGCCATCAACACACACTCCAGGCTTATATATCGAGTCCCGCCGGAGTGGTAAATGACTCGACTACCCCTAACTACACTACCGGCGATACAACCCACGTAGGGGCATTTTGGTAATGTTTGTGGGTCTTGCCATCGGACGGCCACGCCTTTGCCGCACCCCCCGCGTCCTCCCGACGCAAGCCATGCGATCCCGCCGCGTGTCCTCCGCTTCGAAGCTTCCCGACACGCCCGGATCCCGTCTCCGTCGTGTTGGGCCCTCGGACTTGGTTTTGAGGCCCAAACCAAGAAACCGTCCGCCGATGGTTTTGTGGGCAAACCACCAAACCCCGCGTGCCGGTCCGGCCTCCCGCCAAACCACTTGACTTGACCGCCACCGTGCACCGGCTCACTTGTCCATGACTTCGTCTTGCTTGTGTCGCCACCATGTGGCCCGCACCCGATCCCGCCGTCCACCGGGTCCCTCGAACCGAGCCTACTTGTCTCTCCATCTCCCGGAGGCCCCTCAAGGCCGAAGACCTTTCGCGCCCGTTCTTCACCCGCAACAACACGAACTAGGCCGCAGCCTACACTCGCGCACTAAGCCAAGAGTCGGTCCAACACCCGTTGTCAATCACTCATCACTAAGGAGCGGTCATCCACCGAGCCACCGGGACGCTCCCGGTCCTCACGGGTCAGATGCTTCTCGACTCCCAACAAGTACCTGACAAGTCGAAGGATATACCTTTATTCTTGTTGCGGAGACCCTTGTTCTTCCGCACCAAGTCGTCGCCCTTCGCCTGCAGCTCATGACGTCATTGTGGTACTTGGCGAAGGCGGCGTCGAGCTTTGATTGCATGGCGGCCGCGTGCTTCCGCGACTTCACGAGCTGCTCCTCCAGGGCCTCGGCTCGGAGCATGGTGTCGCCGTAACCCTGCAACAGGTTCGACTTCTCACGGGATCGCTCCGCGACGTCCTGCACAAGACAGCTCAAGTCACGAAGAGTACTCAACGACAAAGGATTGACTACCCCAAGGCTATGTCTACGTACCTTCATCCATTGCTCGGCCTGACGGATCGCCTCCAGGTGCTTGGCTACCGTCGCCGGCTCGACGAGATCGTCCGCCAGAAGTTCTATCCCGCCGCGGCTACTCGAGGTAGCCTCCGTCATCGGCGCAGAGCGGATGGGCTCCGCGTCTTGGATCTCAGGGGAGCGGATAGCCACCTCCAGAGCAATCTCTGGCGACGTGGTGACCGCCTCTCCCCCGGCGGTCTTCTCGACGACCTCTGCCATAGGCTCGGGGGCTCCTTTTGCAGCCTCTGGGGCCTCTGGCGTCAACTCTTGCATTGGCACCCCCGCAGGGATGTCGCCACCCTCAGCGCCTGCCAACAAACGACACGCGCATCAGTGCCTACGACTACTCATCCTGGAGCTCTGCAGCTTCAAGAAGGGTACTCACCTTCGACTACGACCGCCTCTGGCAGCGGCGCTTCGGTAGCCGGGGGCTCAGTCGCGGCTTGGGCATCGGGAGCGGCCTCCTCGACGGGCGGCGCGACTTCTTCCGCCACCGCTGATGAGGGCTCGTCCCCATCCCAGCTCAGATCTGTGGATTTTCTGCAGAAGTATTCACAGAGGGTCGTCAGGCAAACATCGACTACTAAATCAAGTACTATTCGAGAGGATATGGTACTTACAAATTCGACCGGACGATAGTCACGGCCGGAGCACCGAGGATGCTGGCAATATCAACCAGTCCACCCTCGGCGGGCGTCTCTTCCTCTGCCTCTGCGGCTACTGCCTCCTCCACGGCGGCGGCGGCCGGCACAGACGTCTCCCGCACTCCTGAGGCCACCACCTCTTCAACGGCGGTGGCCACGGGTCCTCTGCTCTCTTCGGAGCGAGGGGCCGGCGCTCCGCGTGCGCCAGAAGTTCTTCAACGGTGGGGGCTGGACTACGACCTCCAGCCGGTTCCCCCACCGGGTCCCACACGCCCTCGTCGCCCTCTTCAACGGGCTCCGCTGGCGGCACCTCCTGCACACAAGGAAGGCTACTCGTCAGCAATGTACTCGAACAATGGGTACTCGACTACTCTGCTCAAGACGACTTACCTCCTGAGGCGTGGTCTCCGAGACCTTTAGCTTCTTCGTCACCCGCTTCCTGGCGGGGTTGCGCGGCTTCCGTGGCGGCGCAGCAAGGCTAGCCTCCAGGCTAGCCGGAGGGTCTTGAACCAGTGGCACATGAGGCAAGCCCGGACGGCTAAACCTCGACCGCAGCTGGAAGCGGTCCTGCAACGTTTCTTCATCTTCGTCGTCGTCATCGGAAGAATCTTCCACGACGACGGTGTCGTCGCCTTCACCGACTTCGCGGCGCTCCTTCGTCTTCTCCTCCACCGGGATCTCGATCCCGCTCGGTGGCGGCTGCGGCTCGGAGACGAACCGCTTCACATCATCCTGCGCAAAGACACAAGACGTCAGCAACTCTACTACAAGTACTCACTACTCGACGAGGGGGGTACGACTACTCACCTCCTTGGGCGGGCGCGCGGCGGAGTACTCCTCGACTGGGCACGCCGTGTACGGCGGCATGTCTTTGAAGATCCGCGACAACCTCTCGACGATGTCGTTGTCGTCCAGCTCGCCTCCCGGCATCCGCGACGTGTCATCGTCGCCGATGTACTCGAAGCCCAGGGTCTCCCGAGCCATCAGCGGCTGGATCCTGCGCTTCATGAAACTGAAGGCCACGTGCTCGGCCCTCAGTCCCGCCTCCCTGAGCACCTTGATGCGTGCTAGCAGCTCGGGGAGCTGGATCCCTTCTTGCATGGTGGGCTCCGTGTTCCACCAATCACGGTGCCTGGGCTGCCGTCCGCTCGGCTTCGGCAGGCCAGGATGGTGGTTCGTGATGTAGAACCATCTGGTCTTCCAGTCCGTGTTGGAGTCCACGAGCTTGTACGCCAGGTACTGCTCCGCGGCGTCCTCCCTCAGCTGGATGCCGGCCCCTCCGACTACTCTGGGGTTGGAGGCACTGGGCTGCGGCTTGACGCGGAAGAACTTCCGGAAGAGCACCCAGTGCGGCTTGATTTCGAGGAAGGCTTCGCAGAAGTGGACGAAGACAGACGTGTGGAAGATGCCGTTGGGGTTCAGGTTCAGGTACTCGATCCCGTAGTACCCGAGCAGCCCTTTGAAGAAGTCGCTGGCTGGGAGCGCAAGACCGCGCTCCACGAACCGCGAGAACATCGGGATCTCGTCTTTGGCCTTCTCCATCGGATACAGATCTCCGGCGGCGGATGTCCACATGTCGACTTCCTTCTCCCTGATGAACCCACTGTTCAGCAGGGTCAGCAGGTCCTCCGTCTTCACCTTCGATTTCTTCCACTCGCGGCTAGGATCAGCCCGCGGTGGGGACATGGGCGGTGCCGCTCCGGTGGCAGCCGCGGCGGCCTCTGCGCGACTCCTCTTCTTCCCGGCGGTCTTGGACGCCTTGGACGGCGACGGCTTCATCCTCCAAGTACAAGGTGTCTTCACTCGCATCCGCTCGGGGGCTACCCTAAAGGTCTCGAGTGGCGATGTGTTCGGATCTACTACGGCGGCAGCAGGTGCTGGGAGTGGATTCGCTTCAAGATTCAATTGGAATGACTACGGCTCGAATGGGTAAAACCCTAAGGGTTTTGGCTTCTATTTATAAGCCAAATCGACTCCGCAACGGGCAGCCGGATAAGTCCACGCGCGGCTGACTCAGCGGCTGCGCGTGACTCTTCGTATTCTACTAGTCGACGCGCCTCACCTTGGGGGCTCGGCTACTTCTACTCGACTACCTGGGAAGCGGCTAGTCTCAAGAGCATCTCAGGACACATTCTCCAAGAAGACCCTTCAATTCGAGAGGAAGTACTCAACTCAAGGCTCGGGGGCTCCGTGCCACGTGTCCTTCGGTTTTTTCTCTCCGGATTTTTCGGGACCCTCAGCCAGAGCCCGCGGCTCGAGGCTCGGGGGCTACTCCACGTGGAGTGCGGTTTTGCAAGTCGCACCTCCATATCAGCTCCGGCTTCAAGACAAGACAGGCAGTTTTTGAAGACCTTTGAAGGCAGTTTTCGAGGACGCTTAGGACTACTCGAGAAGACTTCAAGATTGCTCAAACATCAGTTGGAGTACATTCCAGCCTCGGGATGCTTCGACTACTCTTGAGGACCTTGACTTGCAGCACTCGGGGACGCTTGAGGACTGCTAGTTAGGGCCGTCAAGACTACTTGAAGCTATCCTTCTCGACTACAAAGTACTCGGGGGCTTGTCGTATGGACCTCCCTGGGCCCACTACCTCGGTGGGTATCAGGACCGACTACTCGGTGGGCCTCTGGGACTACTCGGCTTGCGCTACACGGCACCTGAAGGCGTGGAGCACAAGGACTACACAGGAGTAGTACTCGGTTAGGGAGCCGTACATGTTCCGCCTCGTATAGAGGACTCCTAGACGTACTCGACTAGTACTCTCTCCCTACTCCGACTTGTAACCCCGCCTCCCGACTATATAAGGCGAGGCGAGGGGACCGATCCCCTCATCCGATCTTCTCTCATACAACTCACGGCGCATCATTGCACCATCTTGTAATCGTGCCCTATCAATCCAGAGCTACGCAGCATACAGGACGTAGGGTATTACGCACCTCGCGGCCCGAACCTGTCTAAATTGTGTGCCACGTGTCTCTTCCTTCGAGTTACCGATCTCGGCGAGTCACAATCATCTACTTCGGGTACTCCCCGTAGTAGGTTGCCGGTCAAAAACACCGACAGACGAAGATTCCGGCGGATTGCGAAGAGAGAGAATAGGTGTTGAACAGATTCAAGACGTTGGTGGCTCGAGTCAATTCTGGAATAAAATTACTTTTATCCCGTAATTGAAGGGGCACATGTTAACACCAGAATTTGGTAAGGAGTCTGACCTGTGGGTCCAACGCGGTGAGGAGTCCGTCCGGAAGAAGGAAGGTTTCTTCAGAATAATTCGGCAAAAGAGTCCGCGGTCGGCAATTTGCTTCCGTTCGGCAAGAAAACTGTTGCGCTGGTTTTGCGGGATTGCGTGGTGACGTGGCCCGAGCGGAAGGGACGAATGGATGGATAAGCGATCGCATTTAGAGATAAATTAGGTATCAAATCCATTCGAAGTCATGCTATGACAGGGTATAAATATAGACCCTGAATGTATGTATTTTCATTCGAAACATTCTCAATACAAACAGGCTTTATGCCAAACCCTTGAGTCCTTTGTCGTGTCGTCGAGTTCTTCGAGAGGGTTCATCGATCCGTCGACTTTCGTGAGTACAAGCAACCTTGTATCATGTCTAGTATCATGCGGTGGATTTAGATCTGATGCAAGTAGTCTCGTTACCATGCTTAGTGTCATGCAGTAGATTCAAGCTTGGTTCAAGAGGGTTTCTTGTTAGATCATGAGCCATGCGGTAGGCTAAGATCTAGCTTGAAGCTAGTTATCGACTCTATTGAATTTTGGCAAGATTCAATAGATTCATTAAGTTACCCCATGTTGCTTTGAGTTTTTACTTTATGTTCAAATTCATTTAACATTTCGTTGCCCAATCTAGATGGGTTTGGATCGGCTTTATCCCCTTTGATGATCCTTGTACGAATCGAATTCATATCTTTGTTTAAATAGCACGTGGATCGCATGTTCCTTGATAGCCGAAACCGAATCGATCTAGTTTGTTGCGTGTTGCGGGTTCAAGCTTGCCAAATCTTGTATAAATCTTGAAAGAATTGGGTATCACGCGGTAGATGCAAGTTTTTGGGTTGTTTTGGAGCTAGTCATCCGGTGGATTAGATTTCAATCCAATCTGATAGATTTATCTTGCTTAGTAATGATCGTTCCTTCTTCATGGACCCCGATTCGGCTGTTCAGCCGTATTCGGTTATGCTTTCACGAGTAAAACGTGTTCATAAGTTGTGCTTTAAATATCGTATGCTTTTAGCTTTCCATATTTAGACTGTATCATGCGGTGGATAGATCTATTTGTGGACGGTGGTTTGATTTCAAACAAGTTGTATCATGCGGTGGATAGATTTGTTTGATATCACGCCTGACGGGTCTTAAGGTATCCAGTCATACGGTAGACTAGTGCTTTGGGCCTATGGACGCTTGTTTATTACATATTTATGATCATGCTTTTACTTCATTTATTGTTTAATGTTATTTACCATGGGGATCGGTCATGGCTGTGCGCACGTGCATTTTTTCCAAATAAAGACCGATCTATTGTCATGCTCACATCATCTATTCGGCTATGTTACTTTTTGCGCATTGAAGTTCGCGAATGGTTTCTATTTTGTTGGCAGATAGCTCTCTATAGCTATATGCCATCTCACTTGGCTTTTTAGCCGTAAATGTGGAACTGTCTAGTACCACCCGGCAAGTTCCAAGCTTTGGAATTTAACTACTTTGTCTTTTGTTAATTTTCAGGAAAAATTGACTGGCACGTCTTGGAGTCTTTGCGCGTGTGAAGCTAGCTTGTTCGGCTTGTTGTGTGCTTGGCGTGAGGTGCAGATTTTACGTCAATAGAAACAGTCCCAAATGCCCATTTAGACTGCACCATTGTGACGATCTCGTCGAGACGTTCGAAATGGATATATCATTTGCATACATCGGAGCTCGGATAAGAGAGATATGCACAAGACATCATGTGGGCTCGGTGGTACCCACACCAGGCCTCATGGCGACGTGCTGACACACAGGATGCCATGTGTCCATGACACCTCATATATCAAAGAGAAGCACTTCCCAACGAATCAGATGCCGCCACGTGTTCAACACAAGGATTCAAGGGCCCACAATCCGACCAAAGCGCTTTCAACCGACCCATACATCGAGAATCTCCTTGGGGACCCACCTGGCAGTCACCCAGACGAAAGGCTGTGTGATCAGAGCTGACCCGGGATCGGATGACCCCAAAGGTCGGCTGACCCCACTTTAAGGTGGTTCGCTCCCATCATCCACGTGTCATCTCCTTAGTGGATCCTAAGCACATTCCGTCAGTGCTCGGAGTGTTCTCGTGCCGATGCTCTGGCCTATAAATATAAGGGGAGGGGGTTTGAATAGGGACACACCATCTCACCCAAGAATGAAAGCTTCCCTTCAAAGAAGAGGCCTCTCCTTGGTAGATTAGATAATAGAAGAGTGAGAGAGGGATTTGTACATTTATGGATGCTTTGTTCTTCATTTAGAATAAAGTGAGTATTTTCACATTTTCTATTTAGACTGAGAAGCATTCATGCATAGATGAATAGTTCTTGTGTTCTTCAATTGTTCACGAATTAGAGGCTTGTGTTCTTCATGAGCTTTGCCTTTGATCTTTTGGTGTAGTTCATAAGTTGCTAATTCCATTTGTATGCCTGCTAGTCCAATTAGATTAAAGTGGATGCTCTTGCATTCTAGTTTAGACCAAAGTCTTCCAGGATCCTTGAATAGATAGCGATTACCCAAGTGAGTTCTGATCTCTCCCTCGTGGGTTCGTTGCTCCGTCTTCGTATGGAGTGCTATAGTGTTGTTACAGGTCGACAGACGTAGCCGTGCTATAGTAGTAACCAGTGGTGTAGACGTGGTTTCTAGACGACAGGTTATCCTTCGATTGCCATGTATCCCACAGTTTGACTTGGGGTAGGCCGTAGTAGTGACAACTGTTGGACACTTCTGAAATCCGCCACGTCTAGATACAGGTGTAGGTAACCATTTGTCGTGAACCGACTATTATATCCAGGAGGGTCCTGTGTCCGAATGGAGAGTCCCTAACCAAGAAATTGTTCTCAACTCTTCCCACTATCAGCAAAATCCTTTCCATCTTTATCTCATCCTATAGAGTTGTGTCTTGGATTCGATACCCTTGAGAATACTCCTAAAAGAATGTGCTACAACGGTGTATCCGTGCACTTGCGGACTCGTTCGCACCTATCAGTATACTCAGGTGATTCTTACATGCTCACACTATTTTGCTGCCATAGTGGCGAGGTTAAGAAATACCAACATCGTGCAGGTCCCTCGATCCTGGAGCAAGGAAGTTAATCGGATGAACATAAGTTGTGTTCACCGTAATGTCCCAAAGAATCTGACCTTTACTGCAGAGGATAGTTGCAATCCGCCTTCACCACATCGGGTAGTTTTTCACATCAAAGTGCGGAGGACCCAATCTCTATTCCTGGTACGCCATCATTGGATCTTAGACTGGTTAGAATCCCGAAAGACCCATAACCAGCTCTAATACTAATTGAAGGACCGAACTAGTGACCAGAGATTGGGGTAGTGAATAAGAGTTGATAAAAAATTCTTCTCGAAGGAGATGGCTTCTCCAACAAGTCAAACATGGCATGGCCAAATCACTTCTCCGACTCAACTACCTAAGTTGGCCTAGACCATGTAGCCATTGGAGTGCTACTTGTCCTAGGAACCAACACACATCAAAATCTACTTGAGAACACAATGGAACAAGTAACTCGAGCGGCACACTAACCACACCGGTCAGACCGGTCACAGCCACTGGTTAGACTAAGCCGCCGGATCACCCAGACTATGCCACCGGATCACCCGGACTAAGCCACAGGATCACTTGCCACTCTCCAGACACACCAGATGACCCTAGACCCCAAGCTGGATCATCCGAGAAAGACTTGATGATTTCCATAGAAAGGCTCCTATACCGGTCAGGCCGGTATAGAACACAGGTCAGACCGGTCCAAGCCAGGAAACCCCAAATCCAAGAAACCAACCTTTCAAGCTCCAAACAACACCAAACCTGAAATAGCAGCAAGCCTAGAGACTAGGGAACACACCAGCACGTTCACCCAAGCCAAAACACGACAAGGGGCTGCACCAGTCAGACCGGTGGGGGCACTGGTCAAACCGGCCAGGGCTTGGGCGCTCGGGATGAACAGCAACCCGCGGGTCAACTCCTCGAAATCCAAATCTCCATCTCCCGATTCGCTTCACAGATTCGCACAAAAGTTTGGCGTTAGTAGGAGTACCTCATGGGAGTCCCATAACTACGATTTGGTCCACCAAAACTCATTGAATCAAGAGGAATCGAAGGATTTCCCCCCAAGAACACTACTTTCTCGAAACCTAGGAAAATCCCAAAATCGAGCACCTTTACTCACGGATTTGGGAGGGGAATCACAAGGAAAAGAACCACGAAGGGCTCATGCATACATCTCCTATATCAAATCCCAACGAGAAAGGTGTCAAAGCCACCAAAAGAAAATCGCTAAGAAAAGGCTCCGAAAATCACTAAAAATAGAAAACGGGTGAGACACAATCAAGCGTTGAGGAACCACACTGAATCATCTATACATAAAAAGAAGGTTCATACAAGGTCTAGCTTGCCTCCCGATCATCCATCTCTCTCTCAAGATCTCACCATGAAGCTCTCAAGATAGTCATAGAAATTCTTAAAGAAAATAGAAAGGGAAAATAGCAAAGGGGAATGAGCTAGGGTTCCAAGAGATGGCTGCCATCCTCTCACCACTAGGGTTATATGGAGGGAACCGAAAGATGAAACTACCCCTATTATATTAAATTAACATACACGCCCCCGACGGGCACTTTGGGAATCTTCATCGTAGCACCTTCGTACGGATGCCCGACGACTGCAACTTGCTTAGCCTCGATGCAAATCTTGCGATCCTGATGCATGTCCTCCACTTCAAAGCATCCAGAAGCCGTCGTCGCACACCGGTCAGACTGGTCAGACCCACCGGTACACCCGGTCTGGTGCTGCTGCCTATGGTTTTCGGCCTTGGCTTTGTGCATCAACCAAGGAACCCAGTGGTTTTTTGGTGAACCACTGGAAACCCTGCAAACTCGGTGTAGCCTCTGCCAATCAGCACTCTTGACTCGGCTCCCACGAAGTCCCGGCTCGAACTTGGTTTTGAGGCTCAACCAAGAAACCGTCTATGACTTCATCTTACCATTCTTGCCACCATGCGGCTTGCACTTGACTCCGTTGGCCACCAGGTCCCTCGAACCAAGCCTACTTGTCTTCTCCACACATGGAGGCCTCACTAGCCATGACCTTTCGCACTTGTTCTTCACCTACACCAACACCAGTCAAGCCGCAACTTGCACCTGCAATACTTAGCCAAGAATCAGTCCACACCACGTTGTCAATCACTCATCACACTAGAAAGCAACCATCCATCAGTCCTCGAACCGCACAGATCTTTAATCTCCCCCTTGATGAGTGCACTGAAATCACACACATTTGGTAACCAAAAAGAAAAGGAAAAGAAAAGAAATGACTAAAAGAAACTTCAACAAGTGATCGAAAGCCAAAGGAAAGGCAAAGAACAAGGTCACTTGAAGAAGACAAGTCATGGGCCCCTTAGGCAAGGGCAACGACTCGACACAACCGAGACAAAAACAAGCTCAAGCAAAGAGCAAAAGACCACCAAAACAAAGCTCGAAAACCACAAAGAACTCCCTCTGCACACATGCAAGTTCCCCCCTAAACCAATGCAATTCCCCCTGGACGAATGCATGCAAACCACTTCACAAAATAGAGCAACTGCACCAGCCTTGCTCTCACCGATCAGACCGGTCCGCTGCACCGTTCAGATCGGTGCACCAGATCGCCCAGCACCAGAACCTCACACTAGTCAGACTGGTGGCATCTACCGATTCGGCCGATGGCCACCTGGGAACTGCAAGAGCTAAAAAATAGCTCGAAATAACTTGGAACCTTCTAAATGCATTTAGTAGGCCAAACCAAGCTCAAGCTTCTCCCCCTTACTGACAATGCATGAATCAAGCCAAAAATGCAAAAAAATGCAACCTAGAGCTTCTGAAATAGACAAAAATAAACATAGGATGCTACACATGTCCAAATGAGCAAGTTAGATACTCTATAGCTCTATAATGACATCAACCACAAGATCACCAAGTTTCACAACCATTGTGCAAAGATAAGATAGAATTGAGCAATTTTGCAAAAAAATCACCCTCTTGTTGACGGTCGTTAAGTCCCTATTTTCGACCGTCTACTTCGGATAAAAGTTACTTCATGTAAGTGTGCACCATAGCTATAGGGCTATAATCTATCAAATTCCACAAGATTTGGTGTATATTTGGTTGCAGGTAAATATGAGCAATTATGGCATAAAATCTGTCATTATCACAAACAGCATCAAATGCTAATTTGGACTACACCATTGCGACGGGCTTGTCGAGATGATCGAAATGGATATATCATTTGTCTACTTTGGAGTTCGGGTGCACAAGATATTACATGCCTAATATATTATGGGATGCTGACGTCATCACGACGTCAAACACCCCACCTCACCACGCATGGGCCCAACACCCGCGTGACCCACAAACCACTGTCACCCCACAGGCCACACCGTGCTACAGCACGACCGTCCAGGGTCAGCGCCTGGCGCACAAATTTCCTATTTGACACGTGCGCGTCGCAAGCAATAGCAGCGCACGTCGCAAACGTACCTAGTAGCCCATGTTTGGTTGGGAAGAGAAAAAATTTTCTCTCCTTTTAACCACTAATTAAGGGTGTTTAAAACAACCTCCACAGCTCTGTGTAAAATCGCGAGACGAATCTAACGAGGTATTCGACCGCATGAGTAGAGGATGATTACTGTAGCATTACTGTAGCAAATCCTCGATTAATTATGCTCCTTAGATTCGTCGCGCAAAGTTACACTGATACGTGAAAAAGTTTTGCAAATAGACTTCATTTAGTCCTTCATGCAAATGCAAATAAGATTCCAAACATGGGCGAGCAACCTCTAGACTCCCACCTTTTTTTATTCCGCGTCGTTTCGTTGTCCGCATATGCACACGTCTTGCCCTTTCATTTCCCTCCTTTTCTCCTTCTGTTCCCCATCCAAAATTCCCCACCGTGCTAGTGGATCTCGCCGGCGATTCACCCGACCCCGCGTAGGGACTCTAGCGCCCCTCACGGCCTTACCTCTCCGTGATTTATCACTGTCGGAGGGAGCGCCTACGTCAAGCTCGAGGGAAAGGTGACCCGCGCAGCAATTTGTCCGCGTCGATCTCACCGTGGACGCTACCACCACCACCCCGAATTCATCACCGCTGGCGCTGGATGAAGAGTTGTGCGTCGAGCTTGCCGCGCCACCACTAGTTTGCCTACGTCGAGGGGGAAGCGGGACGGACCGGCCGTCCTCGTCTTCCTCCAGCACTCGAACTGGTGGGTCAACGATGTGGCGGGGCTGAAGGGAGAACCCGATACGGTCTCGTCTTCCTCTGCATCTCAAGGTTTTGATTCTCGACGAAAAGGCGGAAGACGTACAGGATCTCAACGAGACGACACATTCACTTCACATCTGGATCGAGACAGAGCCCAGCTACAGCAGAATGGAGAAGGCATCCACGAGTGAGTGCATCGAAATCCTGTATGAGCACTATCTGTATGAGCACAACGGACTATCTGAATTAGTGGACAAAACATCCAAAGACGAACTCCTCCTCACGGACTGTTCGAATGGCACCATGGACAGTCTGTCCTGCACGGATAGAGCCCGGTGAAAACGAAAAACACAAGTCAACTCCTGTTCGCGCTCTGTTTGTGACGTCGCGCCGTCGGTGTCCGCACGGTCGTCGTACTTTTGGCCGTACGCCGACACCCGGTGGGCCCAGCTGCACGCGCGCCCCCCTCTAGTCGTCGGCCAAGTGGACCCGTGCCGCAATACAGGCTAGGTGGCCACGCTCCGGTCGCCGCGATATGCTGGCAGGCCACACGTGCGCACGCCCTTGTTGCTCTGGATGCTCGGCACTTGGCTGACCGGCTGGCACAGGCGAGGCTCCCATACCCCCTGTGTGAGCCAAGGGCTCCCCTCCCCTCTCGCATTCGCCCATGGGCAAACCGAGCCGCCGCCGCTCTCCCTCTCTGCTCCGCTGCGCCGCCATCGCGCCTCTACCCGAGCTCGCCACTCCACTCCTTGCTCAGGAGCTCCTAGCTCCTCCACTCATCCATAGGCACCCTGTATACCTTCCCCCAAGCTTGCATTGCACCGTGAAGCCACCTGCTCACCGGCATCGTGGCTGCAGCGTCCAGTCCGTAGCTCCACCGTTGCCGGCCATCACTGGAGCCGTCTCTGACCAAGCTGACACTGCCAAGCGAACGAGGGTGAGCTAAAACCCCACCGTAGCTGCTCGCACGTCGGAGTCCGACCGTCCCCCACCACCAACTGGCCTTAGCCCGCCGCCGAGGACCACATTACTGTGATTGATGTCTTTTCAGTGGCCTGGGTGCAAGATTCTAGGGACCTAAATGAAAAAGGATTTTTAAACCCTAGATTCAAAATTCTAAAACTTATAAAGTCAAGTGTTCTGTAATCCTCATGAATAGGAGCAAAGTTTCAAGAAAGGAAGTTTGTAAATTTCTTCCTAGATTTTGAATTATTTTGAATTGAAAAGTTTGAATAGATTTGAAATAACTAGTAATCTATAAATGCTCTACGTGTGAATTTTGAATATGTTGTTAATATGGTCATTCTTGGCTCTGTGTAGAAAAATGGCACATAAATCTTGTATGTATCTCCAGTTATGAATTATTTTGATTTCAGCCTCATCTTGGTGTATGAATCTTTTAAATTTATTTGTTAAGCAAATGCTATGCAATTCTCTGCAGCATCTCTCTAATGGTTAGTAGTAGCTTTCATAAATAGGAGATTAAGTTTTGGCATGTGTAGATTAGTTTTCTGAATTATTTTGGATAGTTTGTGTTAATTTCAAATTCATATTTCGGTTGCAGTTATGGAACCAATTTTTGGTATCTGAGCTAGATATGTCAATATCTTATTGTATGCCAAGTTGTAGACTCGGATCTTGTCTATATTTTTCTTTTAGATTTATTCATGCTCCTAGTAGCTTTAACTTGTTGTATTTATCATATTTAATTCATAGCTTTATTTTACCTCTTGTTTGGTCAGTAAATCTGTTTTGCTAAGATGTTCATGCTGATAAAGTTTCATGGTCAGATTGTTTACATATTTTCCAGAAATAATTTCCTAAGTAATCAAGCTTTAAATGAATAAAATAAATGGAAAACAGAGATATTTATGTTTGCAACCTGAACTAAAAGCTTGGGATTCAACAAATCACCCCTGAACAGCCCCAAGTTACCTTGGTGAAGTTTACTTAACTAATTAACTTAGATGTGCACACAATCACCATCAAATAAGAATAAAGTTTCACACACATCCACTTTTCCTTGGTAAAGAAAGGTTTATTGAAAACTTGTCACGGTGAATATGACCAACAAAACACACCATGTTTACTTTTGAATTCAGAATTGAATTTCATTTCTTAAATTCGAGTACTTGAATGCTAATGCATCTGTATATCGTATAGAACTACCTGACGGAAACTATGAGGTGGTGCCTGAGTCTGAAGGGGAACCAGCTGAGGGAGAAGTGAACGTGGTGGAAGTGCAGCAAGACCCGAACCAAAATTCAAGGGGAATCCAATCCGACTTTACCAGTGGAGGGAAGCCCCGGAGCATAACCTACTTTTGTTAACTTATGCAATCCTTTATGCGGTATTTGTGCATTTATGTTCATGAGTTGAATTGAAACCCTAGATGCATGATCCTATGTTCCTATGTTCAAATACTAGCATGACAGGTCGCTAGTTGCCATGCTTAGGACCACGGTAAAAGTCGAGTAATGATCGTCACTCACGAGATATAGGTCTCTTATGTTGCAATCGTAAGATGGTTAAACTTATCTGCTCATGTGGTAAGAGCATGGGATCGACTGTGGTCAATAGATATCAGTGGTTAAGCTTTTGAGCGTACTAAGCATTTGTCGGGAATGGGACCGGTAAGCCTAGTACTTTTCTGATCTGGCAAGGGAACTCTCTACAACTAATCTCGGGAGTGATCCCCATATACTAGGCAGTGGTACATGTGTGGATCTGGGCGATCAGATATTGTGACCGGATAACCTTGTACCAGGACTGTGGACTTGATCCTTAACTAAGGTTGTTGGGAAACGCCCGGTTGGTGTGTACCCCACCCCTTTTGGTTTTAGTTGGCATTTCTGGGGTGTGCATTCTCCTGTGTGTTTAGATCCAGCTTGCAAGGTTACTAATCGATCGATCACCGGCCTCTCATCGTTATCGGAGATTGCTTAACCGTCCACTCTATGTCCTTTAATGATGGGATTGAGAAAGAATTTGTATACTTGTTTAATTTGCATTAAACAACTCATGCTTGAATTAGTTTGTTAATCTAGTAATGGTTAAATGAATAGAATCTGGAGCTAAAATTTGAAAGTAAGGACATACTCTTTATTGCTTTTCAGCAAAACAACCCACTAGCCATAAAGCCTTGCATGTCTAGAGAGTTGGCGATTTTCCAATCACCCGACGGTGAAGTCTTGCTGAGTATTAGTATACTTAGCCTTGCTGTTGTTGATGTTTTTCAGGTAATGATGTGTGTGATGATGGGTTTCTGTGGCCCGGTTCTCTACCACCTGGTTGGGAGTACGAGTGGGTGGATGACAGTGCTTAGTGGCATCACAGATGGCCTCGTGTGAAGTTACTTATGTCGTTTAGTATTATATTTCCGCTGTGCTTTGAACTCTGAACCATTTACATTTATGCAAAATACTTGGTTTATAATAATGAACCTTTGAAGGATGTTATGTAATAATTTGTGACTTGTTTATCTCTAGACTCGCCTTCGTGTGAGTTTTGATGTACATTTGTCGATCATGTGATGTAAGTGATTTACCGGGCTCGACCCGGCAAAGACGACAAGTTACTTCTATATTATTGCTTAATGTACAAGTGGAGTGGTTTAGGCAATAATATGGAATTACTTTGAGTGGTTCTGTCACAGCTGGTATCAGAGCTTCACTTCTACACCAGAGGTCTTAATACAACTTTAATAACATGTTTTATATTAAAACTTGCAAGATGAAGGTGTGTTTTCCAAAATGCATTAGCTACGATAAGGACTAGCTAATCGGAGAGGCCCTAAATGTTTTTGGGTATTTTCAGGTGGCTAGTTAATTATGGTTTATCTAGACTGACTTCTAGCACATTACTTTCAGTCAAAACTTACTTTCTCGCACAACAATACTAGTACACCACGTTTTGCTATACGTGTGTGGTGCCACATGGAAGTCATGTGAGGAATGGATGGGATCTATTCCAAAGGGAACCCACCATCACATTTGTGCCTCGCCACATTTTGCCATACATGGACGTCCCGTATTACAAAAATGCGAGGCAAGGATGCACTCCATTCAAAATGAGAGTTTCTGAGGTTGGACGTTGTCCATGCAGCGGCTTTATGCATGGATGCCATTTCTATATTGAATAGTAATGTATGTGGATGCTTTCGTGAGTGCTAGCATGAAAGGTTCGGGATGTTTTGTGATTTTCTGCATGTACACTAACCACGATTCGTTAGGTACGGTAACTAAGAAATAAATAGCTTTCAACTAGCTATTATAGGGAGAGAGTATATGTCGTGCTACCAGCGCTAACTTTGTGTGGACAAGCAGTTGTCTGTGAGGACGCATAGGCTGTGCATGCATCATGTTAAAATCCTAAACTGAACAGCAACATTAAGCATTAAAACTTGAAGTCAAGTCTTGATCAATACTTGTCAAAAAGTACTTAAAGCCTATCTAGTTGTCATGTGATCAATCTGTTGGTCTGGAATTTTTCCGGCTAATAAGTTAAGTTTTCTCTAGAAACCATATATAAGAAAGTTGTTCCAAATCTTCTAAGAGTCATGTTGTAAAAATTTTATAAAATTTGGATCAACCAAACTCAAGTTATGGTCTTTTTCCTAATGAATGATCTAGTTGTCAATCTAGGATCATGTCTGTTCTGAAATCTTTCCCCTCAAAATCTAGTTTCCTAGAAAAGTGCAAGATATTAAAGTTGCTCTACATCTTGTTGTGGTCCTTCTATACAAATTTCAGAAATTTTGAGTAAGGGAATTAGGAGTTATACTCTGTTTAGTGCAGTGCTGTTGGCTGGAATTTCTAGGTGACAACAAGTTGAACATTGAATTGTTTGAGCATTTTCCATTTGTTTTTAGCTCAACTTTTGAATACTAAACTTGTGTCTAAATATCTCAGCAAGAATTTGGTGAAATTTGGGAATTTTTGGCCGACCAGAGCATGGATGTTGTGAGCGTCCAGCTGATGGAGATGCTGGAGGTGGCCGCTTTGGGATTGCTCAACTCCTTCTGCGACCAGCACCCTGGCCTGGTGTCTTCCTCGCTGGTGGGACTCCTACCGACCATATGTGGACCAAGAGGACCCGACGTGGAGGTACTGTATGGGGCACATGGCCGAGCTTCTGACCGGTGTGCGCCCACTCGACGCGGTGCAGGAGATGGTTCGACGCGAGGGTGCGTTGTACCGTCTTCAGGCTCTCCATAGCGTTGCTGCCACTGTGGTGACCACTTCTGTCCTTGCCTCCACTAGAGAGTTGGTAGTTGTCGGTGTTTTAGACCGGCAAACCTACCAAGGGGGTACCCGAGGTAGTAGATTATGCGGTGATGATCGTGATCGGTTGACCGAGAACTCGAAGGTATGCGCAAGGACACGGGACACAAGATTTATACAGGTTCGGGTCGCCAAGGTGGCGAGCCCTACGTCCTGTTTGGGGGATCAAGTATGGCGCCCTGCGCTTGGTGTTGGTCGTCCCCGGAGGGATTGGGGATGTGCGGCTAGGTACCCGGCCCTCCTTTATATAGTCCAGGGGGCGGGTTCCTAGTCGGTTACAAGGCGGAGAGTCCTATTAGGAGTACACGGAGAGCGAGTCCTAGTAGGAGTACGGGGGAATTCTACCAGGAGTCCGTCTTCTACTATTCTTCCTTCCTTGCATGAGTACCGGGGAGTATGCCCGACAAGCCCCCGAGCACGTTGGAGTCGAGAGTAGTAGTTCGAGTAGTCTTGAAGCCTCTTCGAGTAGTTCTTGAGCGTCCTCGAGTATCGCTTGGAGAAGTCTTCAATAGTACTTGAACCGCCGCGAGGCCGGAAGGTGGTCCGACTCATCACTCTTGAAAAAATTTGAATGATGGGTGTAGCATAGCAGCCCCCCGAGCCTTGAAATGATTAGGTAATCAATCCAAGGGTCTTCGGTGTTCGCGAAGCCATCATCGAGTACTCTTGCAGCGTGTAGCCCCCGAGATAAGAGAGCCGTATGAGCCACGTCGAGTAGTGATTGGTGAGAAGCCCCCGAGCTTGAGAGCGAGCGAAGCATGCCGAAGTTATCTTCAAGTAGCCCCCAAGCCGGGAGAGATTCCAAGTAGCAGTTTGGCGTCGAGCCGTGGAGCTTGAGAAGTAGTCGTGCCGTCAGAGCGGACTTTAGAATGCGACTTAAAAACCGAAGTCGACTTTGTGCCGCGCGGAGCGGACTTTGAGATGCGACTTGAAAACCGAAGTCGACTTTGTGCCGCGCGGAGCGGACTTTGAGATGCGACTTGAAATCCGAAGTCGACTTTGTGCCGCGCGGAGCGGACTTTGAGATGCGACTTGAAATCCGAAGTCGACTTTAGTTGCCGCGTAGAGCGGACTTTGATATGCGACTTTAGAAGTCGACTTTAGTTGCCGCGTAGAGCGGACTTTGATATGCGACTTTAGAAGTCGACTTTAGTTGCCGCGTAGAGCGGACTTAAGATGCAAAAAACGAAAAGCACTTTCCGGAAAGCCAAAGCGAATAAAAAATCAGAAAAAACGAGTAGTTTTGCCGCCGGAGCGGGTTTAAGATTGTGACCGGAGTCGGCTTTGTGCCACCGGAGTGGGCTTAAGATTGCGACCGGAGTCGGCTTGTGCCACCGGAGTGGGCTTAAGTACCTGAGCCATGGATTTCAGACCCAAGGTACAGCTTGCCGCCGGAGCGGGCTTGTGCCACCGGAGTGGGCTTGAGTACCTGAGCCATGGATTTCAGACCCAAGGTACAGTTGCCGCCGGAGCGGGCTTGTGCCACCGGAGTGGGCTTGAGTACCTGAGCCATGGATTTCAGACCCAAGGTACGATTGCCGCCAGAGCGGGCTTGTGCCACCGGAGTGGGCTTGAGTACCTGAGCCATGGATTTCAGACCCAAGGTACGGAGCGCGAGTACTTAGGGCACTTGGACCCATGGTACGAGCGTGAAGACCACGTGCGCCTAGGTTCCATCGTCGCCGGGACCCGAGGGCCGCTTACGGCTAGGTTCCATCGAAGCTTACACACGTAGTATGCCACCGAAGCTGGCGAAGATGCGACCGGAGTCGACTTGAAGATGCCGCACGGAGCGGACTTTAGAATGCGACTTTAGAAGTCGACTTTAGATTGCCGCGCGTAGCGGACTTTAGAAACTGCCTCCTAGGGATAGCCCCCGAGTTGATGAAGTAGACTCGCGGCGACTTGATTGATATGCCCCAAGAGTAGTCAGCAGAGTGTAGCTCCCGTGAAAACCCGCCGAGAAGCATACACAAATGAGTAGTCGGCAAGTAGTCCTACATGATGAGGAGAACAAGCCAAGAAAACAAGTAATCATTTAGATAAATGACTTAGCCGTTGTCGCTCGGGCGGACTTGTAGATGAAGCCGTGGCGATCGGCGATGGAGCCGCGACGGTTGTTGTTGAAGTCGACTAGTCGAGTTGATTCCGACTAGTTGTTGGGGGCGTGATCGTTGCGTTCCCGACTAGTTTGGAAAACTAGTCGAGATGAATGGTCGACGCGATGCGACCAAAAGACGACGTCGTGGCGGCGCGCGGCATACTCGAAGTAGAGCCAGTGTGGCCGCGAGACAAGTAGTCGCGACGCACGGCGTGGCTGAAGTAGAGCCAGTGTGGCCGCAAGACGAAGTCGCGGCGCATGGAGCTGTCGACGACGATCCTACGCGAGGCGGAGTTGTCGACGACGAGCGGCGCGACGAGTCGCGTGACGAGCCGCGCGGCGTGCCGAGGCACCCGGACGTGCGGCGTAGGAGAAGTAGTCGACGACGACGAGCCCGGAGTAGTCGACGACGAGCGGTGCGAGGAGCCGCGTGACGAGCCACGCGACGTGCCGAGGCACCCGGACGCGCGGCCGCGTGACGAGCCGCGCGACGTGCCGAGGCACCCGGACGCGTGGCGTAGGCGAAATAGTCAACGACGACGAGCCCGGAGTAGTCGACGACGAGCGGCGCGAGGAGCCGCGTGACGAGCCGCGCGACGTGCCGAGGCACCCCGGACGCGCGGCGTAGGCGAAATAGTCAACGACGACGAGCCCCGGGAGTAGTCGACGACGAGCCCGGAGTAGTCGACGACGAGCGGCGCGAGGAGCCGCGTGACGAGCCGCGCGACGTGCCGAGGCACCCGGACGCGAGGCGTAGGCGAAATAGTCAACGACGACGAGCCCGAGTAGTCGACAACGAGCGGCGCGAGGAGCCGCGTGACGAGCCGCGCGACGTGCCGAGGCACCCGGACGCGCGGCGTAGGAGAAGTAGTCGACGACGACGAGCCCGGAGTAGTCGACGACGAGCGGCGCGAGGAGCTGCGTGACGAGCCGCGCGAGCTGTCGGTGTTTTAGACCGGCAAACCTACCAAGGGGGTACCCGAGGTAGTAGATTATGCGGTGAGGATCGTGATCGGTTGACCGAGAACTCGAAGGTATGCGCAAGGACACGGGACACAAGATTTATACAGGTTCGGGTCGCCAAGGTGGCGAGCCCTACGTCCTGTTTGGGGGATCAAGTATGGCGCCCTGCGCTTGGTGTTGGTCGTCCCCGGAGGGATCGGGGATGTGCGGCTAGGTACCCGGCCCTCCTTTATATAGTCCAGGGGGCGGGTTCCTAGTCGGTTACAAGGCAGGAGTCCTATTAGGAGTACACAGAGCGAGTCCTAGTAGGAGTACAGGGGAATTCTACCAGGAGTCCGTCTTCTACTATTCTTCCTTCCTTGCATGAGTACCCGGGGAGTATGCCCGACAGTAGTGCATACCCACCACTTGCCTTCCCTCTCGTTTGGCTACATGGGCCTTGAGCGAGACCTTGCCGAGGCACGGCTGAGGCTCAGACAGCTGGAGTCCCGTGAGGACAACTGGGTGGCCTGTGAGGCGCAGTGGGTCAATGTGCTCACTGAGCGTCTCCATGCCATCATGGGGCTGCAAGAGCGGAGGGAGTAGCAGCGTGAGGAGATAGAGCAGCTGAAGGATGAGAGGTTTGTTCACCTCCAACCACTGGTGAACATGAATGGTCAGCTTGAGGCTATGGACCAGGACTTAGAGGCTGCCAATGAGATGATCTAGGTGCTGCAGCAGCTTGTTCCACCACCAGCCCGGGTAGCTATGGAGGGTGATCCGGACCCGATGGATATTGGGTCGCCTACTGATAGCACTACCTCGGGTGGTGGTGGTGCTCACTAGTTAGTTGATGGTGTTGTGTTCATACTCATACGGGTGACCTAATTTTGGTCTGTGAATGGGATAGGTTGACATAGGAAGAGTATTCTTTTGTGTAACCTGATACTACCTGTTAACCACTATGTAACTTAGAATGAAGACTTGCTAAGGTTATGCTCATGTATTGTAATTAAGTATGCTAGCTGAATGATGCGGGTACAACAATTTATGTAATGGGTAGTTTAAACCTCTTTATGTTCAGAACTGGGCTGTGCAATGAATAACAACATTGTTGGGAATTTCCATCTGTGCATGCTCGTAAAATTTCAGTCTCATTGCTTATACCTTCTGGGAGATATGAATTTTTTAAACTGGCTGTTGTCTGAAAATCAGCATGGACGCACAGTTAGAATTTTAATTTTTCGGGCATGTTAACGTCAAAATTCATGGTTCGGTTGAATACCGAAGTTTTAGTGTATGAAATTTTTCTACTTCTGACCAAAATTGAACACCATTTGATAATCTAGCTGTGAAATACGAATTTTCTACGACAGAGTGTGTGGCTGTCCCCTCAGGAAATTTTGTGCATGGATGGAAAATTTCTTCACATGTTCTTCTTGTTTGTGCTTCTATTGGCAAGATTATGGATATGTGGCTAACCTCCATTACAAATTTTTTAGATGGTGGGATCAACGGGCGGTACTCCCCATGGGTTTAGTGGTGCTAGTGGCAGCAATCCGCTGCCACCACCTCGCCCACCAAATTTGACGCCTATGGAGACCTTTCTCCTCGCTCAAGCTGATATGATGCATCAGATCCTGCATAGTCAACAACAGATGAATCAGCAGCGTAATGATTCTTGAGTGGCTACCTATGCTCAGTTCTCCGCACTAAAACCGCCGCTTTTCCACAAAATGAAGGAACCATTAGAGGCTGATGCTTGACTTCGTGCAATTGAGGCCAAAAGTTGGATGTTCTCACATTGCCATGCTCTGAGGAGCAAAAGGCCAAGTTTGCAGCCATGTATCTTCGTGGTCCGGCACTGCTTTGGTGGGATCATTTCAAGATGATCATCAGAATGGGCGTGAGATTACTTGGGGAGAATTCAAAACTGCATTCGAGAACCATTACATTCCTAAGGGGGTGGTTGAGAGGAAGTTGAATGAGCTGTTGACCTTGAGGCAAGAATCTTACTGTATCAAGAAATTCAACAATCTGTGTCAGTATGGTGACTACTATGTTGACACGGATGCAAAGAAATGGATCGTTTGCGTAAGGGTCTTGATCAAGAGCTCTATGAAAAGCTGAACCCCATCAAGACTGTGACGCCCCATGTTTTTAATTAACCTTAATTGTCGGTCAACTATGCTGACAGTGGTCAAATCACGGTCAACCTGGGTCTTCACCTCAAAAACCTCACCAACCAACCCTAATGACCCCATTGACCAAGTTGACACACATGTGTGGTCAACCCTTGGTCAAAGTCTTGTTCAAACCCCACCTAAACCTTAGTGACCCTGAATGTCTTCCGGAACTTTTGCCGTGTTCTCCAAATTTCACCTAAACACTTAAAAATCTACCTTTATGAAAGTTGTCTAGTTTTTTGAGGGACACAACATTCATGTAGATTGGCATTTCAAATTTTGAGTGGAAAAAGGTGAAAAACTTGCCCAAACGACAGTACCCCCTATTCACTGAAACTGAGTGGCATTAAAAGTTGGCAAACCTGTTGTGCAAAATCTATTGAGAAAAACACTAGGTGTCCTTTGTGAAAGTTATAGAGGATAGCTAGATCTATATTTTCACTATTCGTCACTTGAGGCACTTTAGTACAATTTTTTTGAGAAAAATGCACTCAAACAGTGGACCAGCAAAACGTTCAGGCCAGGGCGCCGCCGCGCTGCGACGTCGCGCGCGTTGCGCGCCACGCCCACGCACCGACCGGCCTCGGCATCCGCACCACGCGCCGCCCAAGGCCACCCGCCGGCCGAGGCGTGCCCCTTCCCCATGCGCCGCACCCCGAGGCTCCTTGGAGTCCTCTCGGGCCTCGCGCGCCGCGCCGCGCCGTACCGGCCCAAGGCTCACCGCGGACCACCGGTCCGTCGGCGGCACCCCGTCGTACGCGCACCGGTCGAGGTAGCTTTGCTACGGTGGCATCTCCGTCGTCACCGCGACGTCACCAGAGGGGCCTTTCCTATAAAAACCGAGTGCCACGCCCTCCTCGCGCCGTCACCGCCGCTCCACCGCGCCGCCGTTGCCGGCCGCCGGTGAACTCGCCTCCTCGTCCTTCTCCAGTGTGCCTAACCTTCCAACCTACTCCCTAGGTGCCCTAGAAACTTGCGCCACCACCCGTTGCTCGGCATTGCACCCCCCCCCCCCCCCCCCCCCGCCGGAGCCGCCGCCACCGCCGCCGTTGCCGCGCGCCCTCACCGGAGCCGTCCCCGCTCGAACCCCGATCTTCCCCGCGCCCTAGGTGAGCATGTGGTCGTGCCCCCACCGCCTCCCTAGCGGGGAGCGTGGCCGGCTCGCCGGAATTCGGCCGGCGCCGCCGCCTCCCATGCCCAAGGCCCCAATTGCAAGGCCCCCTTTCTTTCTAGGGTATTTGTTGCAAACCAGGGGCATGGTTGTAACGGTCCCAATCTTTGTAGGGTCCCCGGTGCAAAAGGGTATCTTCACTAGTATATGCAAATTCCTGAAACTTGTAAATTCTCTAGAAAATCGTAGAACATTTGGAAAATTGCATATTCAATTTTTCTAGAATCCTGGTGAGGAGCACTACAACTTTTGTTATACTCACCTAGGCTGTTTCGTAATATTTTGGCATGAAAAATAGAAATGTGAAAAACCTAGATCTGTGATATCTCAAAATCCATAGGTTCTCTGTATCCAAGTTTTTGATATGTTGTGTGTGATGTTATGACTAGCTCATGTACCAAAAAATGCACAAAGTTATGATGTAAATCTTTTTATATTAACTATTTTCCATTTATGAAGAATCTGTCTAGATGATTTTTGTAGCTAAAAATAATTATATTTTTGTGCCCAACTTCTGCATGTGGTCTTTTTATGTCAAGATACACCTATGGTGAATTAGTCGCAATTTTAGAATGAACAAAAGTATTTATTCTTAATATATGTATGTTTTTATTTGTAATTTAATAATGCAAGTTCAGTAGTAGTTCTAGGTGTGCTTGCTGCTTTCCTAGGATGGTTTAGGACCAGAGAGCATGTGTGAGGAAATTTGGAGCAATTAGAAGCTTATTTATTTTTTATATGCTTTTATCTTGTCTATGTATTAACCTTTTGTAGTTATTGGTATAATTAATTTCCTGCCCTTCCAAGCACGGATTTGTGCTCAGTGGATTGGCATAAGTGTTTTGGTGGTGTTTTGGTGCTTAAGAAACACACCACTGAATTTTTGGTGATTTATTGTTTAAATACGAACTTTGGAGACCCTTATAGGTTTAATGTGTTGTAAATAGGAAATGCCCCTTTTTATTCTTTATACTACTTGTTGTGCATTGATTGCAAAGCTTAGTTAAGATCCAAAAATACACCCTTGTTGTTTAAAGAATTCAATATAATTAATTATCTTTTGTGCACACCTTTACTAGTGAAAGGTGAAGTATTAAACCTTCACATGAAATAACAATTTATAAAAGGAAGCATTAATTGAGTGATTAATTAAAAGAATAAAACATATATCAGTAAATAACCTTCGTGAAAAGAAATTAATAGTTAATTAATTGTTAAGGTGAATATGGCCAACGAGAGTTGAATAAGATAAATAATCAATCCATCACATCACCTGAACCCTGCATTGCATTCCGTGTAGATCTTCCTAACTGTGACTACTCGCTTGTGCCAGAAGCCGAGGAAGGAGAAGCGGAGGCTGCACTGTAGTACATGGAAGTACTCGAAGACACCGAGGGTGCTCAGGCTAACTTTGCTGACGAAGGCAAGCCCCGGTGCATTCAACCCAGTCTTTCAAATTTAATATACAAATATCTGTGGATGCTTTTGCATTTAAGTTCAGGAGTTGGATGGAACCTTAGATGCATGATCCCTAGGGACCTGTGTCCTCACTAGTATGATAGGTCGATAGCTGCTAAGCTATAGGACCGTTACAAGTCGGGTGATGATGTCACTCGCGAGAATAGGATCCTAGGTAGGAATCATAAGATCTCCTTAAATGGATCGCTCATGTGGTAAGAGCATGGGATGTGGACTCCGGTCCAATGGCTATTGTGGGTTAAGTGTTTGAACGTACTAAGCACTTGTCGGGAATGGGACCGGTAAGCCTAGTACCTTAATGAGGCGGCGAGGGATCTTACTATTACTCATCTTGGGATGCGTCTCACGGCTAGCTACCGGTGGTGTATGGTGAGTCCGGGTGCCTCGCGTGGTATACCGGATAGCCTGCACCAAAGACTGTAAGATTCGATCCCGACCCGAAGAGTTTTGGGAACCGCCTGGTGGTTGTCCTCGCGGGGGCATCCCACCGTGTGTTTAGGTCTGCCTTGCAAGTTTTGAATCAATCGATTGTCGGCCTCTCACTGTTATCTGAGACTACTTACTCCACTAGCCATGAGATCCCTAATGATGGAGGTTGATGAATATTATGCTTGATTAATTGTATGCTACAACCTTGTCTGTACTAGATGGCTATTTTAGAAAAGAATAAACCCACTAGAACTTGTGCGAAAATCTTGAAAGTAAGGACATACTCTTTGTTACTTTTCATAAAAGAAACCCAGTGGCCAAAAGCCTTTCATGTCTTGCTGAGTATTACTATACTCAGCCTTGCTATAATCTGTTGCTCCAGGTAATGCCTTTGGTGATGTGTGGCCCGGAGAGATCCCGCCCGGCTGGGAGCTAGAGTGGGTGGAGGACGACGAATGAAGGCATCATGGCTGGCTTCCCGTGATGTTCTCGCTTTCCGCTTACTTTAATTCCGCTGTTTCAAAAACTTCGGTTTGTAATAATTATACCCTTCAGGGTAAATTTCTGTTGTTAATGATGTTGTATCTCTGGACTCGCCTTCGCGTGGGTTTTAATGCATATATGTCGATCCTTGTTTCTATATAAGTGATTTAGCAGGCGTTAACCCGGCGACTAATGACAGGATGATACTTTATTATTGATTAATGACCAAAGTGGATTGGTTTAGGCGATAGTACGGTATTTTCCTGGGCGGGTTGTCACAGTTGGCATCAGAGCAATTATATGCACCGAAGATTAATTAATAACCTTAATCACTGGTTTTTGAATAAAATTTGCCAAGATTGTTTGATTTTCCAAAACACGTTGGTCCGTTAAGGATAAACTAGACGGAGAGGCCCTAGAGGGAATTTTTGGGTTCTTTCAGGTGGCTTATTAACCTATGGTTTATTTTGCTAACTTCCAGCACATTTACTTTATGTCCGATTTACTTCTTGCACAATCAAACTAGACGAGCCACGTGTTTTATACGTGTGCTGTGCCGCATCACGGGAATTGCGAGGGTTGATGGAGTGATCCATTCCACGGATCCCATCTTCTTATTTGGTTATAAGTTGTGTTGTCGTCACGTGTTTCATACATGAGCATTCCGCATGACGAATATGTGAGGCAAGGATACACTATATTCAAACGGAGGTTGTCCGAGGTTGGACGTTGTCCATGCAGCAGCTTGACACATGGATGTCGTTTCTATAGTGAACGGTAATGTATGTGGACACTTCTGTGATGTGCTAGCACTGAAGGTTCGTTTTTTGCAGGTACATAACAGCGCTTCGTAATCGCTAAGTGAGTACCGTGTAGCTCTCGACTAGATATTATAGGGAAAGATGAATAAAAGCCTTGCCACCGGCACTAACTTCAATTTTTGGCTTGATTGCCATGTGAGGTCGAATAGGATGTCTTGCATAGATGTTAAAAATCAAAACAACAAGAATGGATCCAAAGCAGAACTCCTATATGCTCTCTAAAGAAGTTTTTGCTAGTGTGTGTTTTCTATAAACTAGAGCGCCTCTCATGCTTAGGTGTTATGCTGCCCAAATTTCGTAAAAGTTTGTTCATTTTGCTTTTGCACCACATTCTAGGAGTAATTAAAATAGGTGTGTTAAACAAAAGTTGCTCCAAATCTAATCTAGTTCCCGCTCGCAAAACTTTTCGATCATAACTTCTCTCAACCTTGAGTTGCACCTTTCTAAGGGAACCTGGGCTTTGCTGTTTTTTTACGAATCAGCACCTAGACTTTGCATCCTTCCACCTTATTTCCTTTTGGTCTAGCTCAACCTTAAATACCAAAAGTGTGTAGAAGAACCATACAGAGTAGCCGAAAAAATTTGAGGAATTTATGAGGTTCTGGATTTTTAGTTATGAATTTTAATTCACAACTGCGAGAACTTCACCATTTGACATGTTGTTCTCTTTGAGACCTGACATGTGTTACATTTTTGTACAGATGTCTTTTCCTGTGTTTCACGAGTTCGACGCTTACGGTACGATCCGTACCAACGGGTTGCACTGGGAGGGTTTTCCACGCCTTGCGTGGGAAGCACTCAGCACTGCTTGCTACACCACTCCACCGACTTACGAGGTGTCCGAGTTTGAGCACTTAGGCATTCCCCATTACAGGGTGATCGTCACTGTGCTACCACACCCGGACCACGCCGACTGGTTCGATTTGAGCTTTGTCTACTGGGGTTTTATTACCCACGAGACCGTCGAGTCAGCCGCTCTTCGAGTGTTGACGAAATTTTGTGACCACAACCCTACTGTGGTGGCTCACTCTCCGTTCGGATTGTTCCCCGATGTGAGTCCTCACGACCCGGCGTGGCTGGATCGTATGGATCACGTTCGGGAGCTGCTATTGTTAGTCGAGCCACTGGATGTCACTCAGACGCTGGCACGTTGTCTCAACTTCGTGTTCACACTTCAGGGGCTGCGTTACAACACCACAACAATTAACGGGCAGCGTTTGGAGGCAGCTAGGCGGGACTGGCAGTAGCTATTAGCAGCTCACCAGCAACTGAACTTTACACTTACTCAGATGCAGCAGGAGAACGACAGTCTACGCGCCAGGAGATTCCAGTTAGAGTTAGAGAGAGGTGACCGTCTTCAGAGGATCGTGGATCTCGAGGCGGAGGTTCATAACCTCGAGGAGGATGCCGATACTCACGAGATTGAGAGATTGACGTTGTTACAGAACATTGCTGATATGCAGCAGTAGGTTAAGGAGGCCGAGGTGCAGGTGGCAGCCTTGCAGGCCATAGTGGCCTTACAGCCGCTACTTCCAGTTCGGGCACTTCCAGAGGAGCAGCAGGGACAATCTGGTCTGGATCAGATGAGTCAGGCTGGACCATCGTTACCGACCCCACCAGCTTCACCTGCTGGTAGTGGTGCTTCAGTGGGCAACTAGGTTGCCAGGACATGACAATAAAAAGAATTGTGCTCCTAGGGTCACCTTCGGGATGATTGTGATAGTCAGCTTAGGAGTATGCTTTCGTGCAGTGTGACTGCGTTGTAACCCTGTTGTATCACGATGTATCAGACTTGAGTCTTGTAGTGTCCTTGGACCCTTTTTCCGTCGTGTTGTAATCAAGGATGCTTAAGAATATTGTGATTTGAATTGAGTTCGACTTGTTCAACCAAGTTATTGGAATCTTGTTACCGATTGATTGCCAAAGTTGTGCAAAATGTTACAACAACTGCGCTTGCCAAAACTTAGCATTTTTTTCATAAGTAATGAGAGAACTACGGCGTTTCCGGTGAGTGTCGGTCGATTGCCAAAACAACTAGGTGATTTTCCGCACATTGCCTTCTCCGGGCACGCGAATTAGAAAAAATTCGCCGAGAAGTGGAAAGCCAACTCGAGGAACTTGAGTTATCGTATCTTCTAACTATGTTGAAGAATGATTCTATGAATCTAATTTTGGCTACGTGATATCTTACGACTGTTGCTGCCATCATCGTATGAATGCAAATGAGCTATTGTCATACATGATTGCACTTGTCATCATTTCTGAGTAAGATTTTGGCTATGTGTCTAATAAAGGCTCGCATTTCAGATGGTGGGACCCATGCGCAACTCTCCCAATGGGGTTGGAGCGACCGATAGCAGCGACCTGCCGCCACCGCCGCCCATGACGCCGTCGGAGGCCTTCATGGCCACTCAAACCGAGGTGTTGTGCCAGATTTTGCAAACACAGCAGCAGATCGCTCAGCAGATGAACCGAGGGCCGCCACATGGGGCCAATCACGAGGGGTCTAATCAGGTCACCACGTACGCTCAATTCATCGGGATGAAACCACCGACCTTCTCTAAGGCGGAAGACCCCCTGGAAGCTGAGACTTGGATCAAGGCCATCGAGGCCAAGTTATATGCCTTTGTGATGCCTTGCCCTAAGGAGAACAAAGCCAACTTCGCAGCCCTGCAACTGCGAGGAGAAGCCTTAATATGGTGGGATCACTTCAAGACTATGCAGCAAGGGCGTGCTGTCACTTGGAATGATTTCAAACAAGCTTTGAAGAGTCATCACATCCCTAAAGGATTAATGGATATAAAGATAAGGGAGTTACTGGCCCTCAGGCAGGGATCTGATACGGTGTACCGTTACGCCCAGAAGTTCAATAGCCTTTGCCAATACGGTGGGCATCACGTAGATACTGATGCAAAGAAGATGGAAAGGTTCTGTGATGGGCTAGATGGCAAGTTGTATGAGCGACTGAACTTGCTCGAGCCAGAGAATTTCCATGAGCTCATGAACAAGGCTATATCTCAAGAGGATGCTATGAAAAAGGCCCACAAGGACAAGAAGAGGCCATCTGATTTTGCTCCGGGCAGCAAAACTAATAAAAAGTTTCGCTTTGTGAAGAAGAATGTTCCAAACCCATCCTAGCCATCTTCAACTGGACGCTGGACGATGAAGCCATCCCAAGTCAAACCCTCAGTGAACTTCCAGTTCCGCAACGCTCAACAGCAGGCTCCAAAGCCTAATGCACCCTCGCGTAACATCGGTGATCACCGTTGCTTCAACTGTGGTCAACCAGGGCATTACATTAGTGATTGCGCCAAGCCCAAGCTGATCAAGCCCAACCCACAGAATCAAGGTGCAGGGAACAATCCTGCCACTCCGACTAAGAAGCCTATGGTGCACAAGTCCACCAAGGCAAGCTGAACTTCACCACCATGAGTGACATTCCAGAGGGAGCTTTAGTGCTCACAGGTACATTCTCTATCAATGATACTCCTGTTAAGATTTTATTTGATTCAGGAGCTACCCACAGTTTCATAAGTGAAAACCTATTAGGAAAATTGGGTTTCATTCTCTATCAATGACATTTATTTGAAACATCTCTTCTCACATAGTAACTTTTGGAGTTCCTATAAACTTGGGAAGTAAGAATATTCAATCAAATCTTATAACCATAAATTTGGAAGGTATGGATGTTATCTTGGGTATGGACTAGATGACCCAACATAAGGTGGTTCTAGATATATCACATAGGGTTGTAGAGATCAATTCACCTACGGTCGGGCACACTACCTTGTACCTACCTTTCAAGGACGGTACAAACTCTTGTGCCTATGTGACCATTATCTCCCCTTTCGATGAAATTCCAGTAGTTTGTGAGTATCCAGACGTCTTTCCTGACGAGTTGTCTGGCAGAGATGTCGAGTTTGTAATTGAACTCCAACCGGGTACTGCACCCATTTCTAAATGACCTTACCGTATGCCTCCCAAAGAGCTACCCGAACAAAAAAACTAACTCTAGGAGCTGCTAGATAAGGGTTATATTCGCCCGAGCTCTTCTCCTTGGGGTTGTCCCGCTCTCTTTGTCAAGAAGAAAGATGGTAGCGTGAGGCTATGTGTGGATTACAGGCCGCTCAATGCAGTAACCATCAAGAACAAATATCCTCTTCCCCGAATCGATGTTCTTTTTGATCAATTGGCTGGAGCCAAAGTTTTCTCCAAGATCGATCTCCGTTCTTGTTATCACCAAATCAAAATTCGACCTTGTGACGTTCCTAAAACTGCCTTCTCCACTCGTTATGGTCTTTACGAGTTCTTAGTGATGTCCTTTGGTCTCAAAAATGCTCCAGCCTATTTCATGTACCTCATGAACTCTGTATTTATGACGGAGCTCGACAAATTCGTAGTGGTCTTCATCGATGATATCCTTATCTATTCCAAAAATGAGAAGTAGCATGCCAAACATCTCTGAATTGTCCTCCAACGTTTGCGAGATCATCAGCTTTATGCTAATTTCTCCAAATGTGAATTTTGGTTGAATAGTGTGAATTTTTTGGGCCACACTATTTCTGAGGATGGTATCTCCGTAAATCCTAGCAAAGTTCAAGAGGTGATGGATTGGAAACCACCCAAGTCCATACACCAAATCCTCAGTTTCTTAGGTTTGGCGGGTTATTACCGTCGATTCATTCCAGACTTCTCCAGAATCGCAAAACCTATGACCGAACTGCTCAAGAATGGAGTGAAGTTCGTGTGGAGCGAAGCATGTGAGAAAGCCTTCCACACCTTGAGGCAACACTTAACTTCAGCCCCGTTGCTAGTGCAACTAGATAATTCCAAACCTTTTGAAGTTTTTTGTGACGCGTCAGACACGGGTCTCGGTTGTGTTCTTATGCAAGAAGGTCGAGTCATTGCCTATGCTTCACAGGCACTTCGACCTCATGAGATCAATTATCGTACCCATGATCTTGAGTTAGCAGCTGTTGTCCACGCTCTCAAGAGATGGAGACATTATCTGATGGGTAATCGTTGTAATATCTTCACTGATCACAAGAGTCTCAAATACATCTTTACTCAGTCATAACTGAATAAGAGACAAAGGAGATGGCTTGAGTTGATTAAGGATTATGACCTAGAAGTGCACTATCACCCCGGGAAAGCAAATGTTGTTGCAGATGCCCTTAGCCGCAAGGTTCACGGTAATCATTTAGAGTTGGAGTCATTAATGACCCTTTATGTGAAGAAATGAGAAGGCTCAACTTGGAGGTAGTAGAGCAAGGAAATCTTTATACATTAGCTGCCAAATCCAATCTTTATGATAGCATTGTCGCTGCTCAACGCAATGACGAAGACATACAAATCATCAAACAGAAACTAGCAGTGGGAGATCCTAAGTATACATGTTTCCAAAAGGATCACAAGGATGTGATCTAGTTTGGAAAATGCCTTGTGGTTCCTGTCAATCCAGAAATTAGGAAGACAATCTTTGATGAGGCTCATATGTCCAAATTCTCTATTCATCCCGGTAGTACCAAGATGTACCAAGATTTGAAACAGAATTTCTGGTGGTCCAATATGAAAGTTGATATAGCCAAGTATGTAGCCGAGTGACATACTTTCCACCAGATGAAAGCAAGCCATTTGAAATCGGTAGGTGTACTCCAACCTTTGTCGATACCCATGTGGAAGTGGGATGACATTAGTCTGGATTTCGTTGTGGGTTTACCCCTGACAGCTAGAAAGAAAGATTCTATCGGGATTATCGTGGACAGACTTACCAAGACCACCCATTTCATTGAAGTTCATACAACTTATTCAGTGCAGCAATATGTAGAGTTATACATGGACCAAATAGTTCGTTTGCATGGAATTCCGAATACCATTATCTCTAATAGAGGAACTCAGTTTGTAGCTCATTTCTGGGAGCAGTTGCATGAGTGCTTAGGCATCAAGTTGATTTGTAGTTCCAACTATTATCTACAGACCGATGGTCAGACCGAAATGATAAATCAAATTTTGGAAGATATGTTACGAGCAAGCATCTAACACTTTGATAAGAGTTGGGACAAGTGTTTGTCATTGGTAGAGTTCTGTTACAACAATAGTTATCAAGCTAGTTTGAAGATGGCACCGTTCGATGCTCTTTACGAACGAAGATGTCGCACCCTGTTGAACTGGTCAGAAATCGGAGAAAGGACACTCTTTGGTCCGGATTTAGTTAGAGATGCCAAAGAAAAAGTGCAAGTGATAAGGGAGAATTTGAAGATGGCCCAGATGAGGCAAAAGAGTTACCATGATAAGGGAACGACACCCCGACACTTTGAAGTGGAAGATTATGTGTATCTAAAGGTTTCCCCCACCAAAGGTGTGCAAAGGTTCAGTGTTAAAGGGAAATTAGCTTCGCGCTACATTGGACCTTATGAAGTCATAGAAGTATGTGGACTAGTGGCTTATCATATTCAATTACCGGAATGGTTTTCCGCAGTCCACAACGTGTTTCATGTGACCCAATTAAAGAAGGGAATGCATGTGCCAGAGAACGAAGTAATTGTCGTATGGACCTCTCTGGGCCCATTGCCTCGGTGGGTACCGGGACCGACTACTTGGTGGGCCCCTGGGACTACTCGGCTTGTGCCACACGACACATGATAGCATGGGGTGCAAGGATTACAGTGGAGAAGTACACGGATAGGAAGCTATACATGTCCTGTACTATGTAGAGAACTCCTAGCCGTACCCGACTAGTACTCTCTACTGAAACCGACTTGTAACCCTGCCTCCCGGGATATATAAGGCGAGGCAGGGACCCCTATATCTCTCATATGCATCATCTTGTAAACTCATCCAATCAATCCAGAGCTACGCAACATACAGGACGCAGGGTATTACACACATCGTGGACTGAACCTGTCTAAATTGTGTGCCACGTGTCTCTTCCTTCGAGTTACCGATTTCGGTGAGGCCACATCCATCTACCTCGGGTACTCCCCTTGGTAGATTGCCGGTCCAAAACACCGACAGCTGGTGCGCCAGGTAGGGGTTCTCGCCGAAGATCTCATGGCGAACTTGACGGCTTCAGTCTTCATCAAGCCAGTCGCTGCTTTCAACCGCGGCGACACCTTCATCTTCGGGTCTTGGGTGTGCACTGCTAACGGCGCCGGATCTTTCCAACGCCGCCTTACCATGACTCCCAACCCAAGCACTGGGCTCGTGACGCTTCCCAAAGTAGTCACGGGCGAACTCGCCGGAAGATTCGACAAAATTTCGCTCTACAACCAACACGTCGACTTCGAGCTTGGATCTGACTCCAACTCGAACTCGACATCCCCATGGGCCATCGCATGTGAGCAGGCTATCGAGCCATCGTGTGCGTACTCCCCACTCCATGAGCACTTCCCATACGGCCTCTGCATCGCTAGCAAGGCCCATGCGAAGGCTTTCACTGTGCGCCGGGCCGGCAAAGAGATCGTTTCCGATTACACTTCAGACTCCAACCCCGTCTCCTGCTACTACTCGAACTCCTCCTATGAGTTAGACTTCAGATCGGACCCAGACGAGCCCGAGTCCGAAACCTTCACCACTGAACAACCGCTGTCAGGACCAGCTACCAGCCTGGTTATAACATCGACACCCACCGGGAGATTCATCTACTGGCCAGACCGCAATCCTGCAAACCTGACAGACGGGAACTCACGCTGCGTCGCTTACCTCGACTCGCTTCCCTTCCAGGAGGGAACACCACTAGCTCCAGGAGAGGAGCACACTCCAACAGAGGTGGCGACTAGAGACTCCAGCCTCGGCTCTCCTGATCGTCAAGTCTTCATGACTACCAACGAGACGCCGGGGCCTTCAGGGACACAGCCCGACCGTTTCCTTGAAGACATCTCAGCAGACGAGTTGTCTGCCAACGCACCCGCAGATGAGACTAACGATGACAAGAACACCCGACGTGAGCGTAACAGGAGGCGCAACGAACAGCATCGGCGTCTCCGTGAGAGCCTCCCCATCCGGAACCTCACAGAAGCGCTCAATCAAGTTGATAGCCGTGTGCATACTACCCCCAAACAATGCCTCATGTCTATCACTATGATAACACGACAGGCTCAGGGGATGCGCGCGGGAGAAGTCATCGCCAAGCTCATGGAGGACGCCTACTTCATGAGAGTCGACAACAGAGTCACTCAAGTGCCTCCCCTTCAAACTCGCGAAGCCGATCATGTAGCCACAAGCCACAGCCCGGCCGACAACAGGCGTAACCGTACTCAAGGTGAACTACCGCAGAACCCCAACCGCACTAGGGCATCTACTGGAGGACCTTCTCAGGGCAGCCATAGTGCTGGTCGCGCTGGCGGAAGTCGTGTTGTGGTGGCTCGCGGCGACACCGGTAGCGGAGGCAGCGGCGGCGGGAGCTCCTCACACGGGGCTAGAAGGAGAACCGGTGGCGAAGGCGATCGCGGAGGCCGAGGCCACGCAGACAGCCACATCACTAGTGTCTCATGCGACGGCTACAATGCCCGTCACAGAATCAAGGAAATTCGACGGAACAAATCCGCAAGCGAGAACGACGGCTTCCCCGCCTTCTCTGCTCGACTTCACAATATGCTGCTCCCAGAGAAATTCAAGCCTCTAGGGATCACCAAGTACAACGCAAAGCAAGACCCAATACAGTGGCTTAGGTGCTACGCCCTCTCCATCGAGAACGCTGGTGGCAACAACGACACGAAGTGCCTCTACTTCCCCTTCTGCCTGGACCAAGCTCCACTTACATGGCTCGAGTCACTCGAGAAGTACTCGATCGACAAGTGGGACCAGCTCAAGGAGCAGTTCACAAGCAACTTCGCGGGCGCCATGGGATGCTCAGGTACTCGCATGGACCTAGCCATGGTGAAGCACAAACAGGGCGAAACTTTGCGCAAGTACATGCGGTGCTTTTTCGACAAGCGCGCCACTGTAGTCGATGTCACCGATAAGGAAGTCATCGACCTTTTCCAAGATGGTCTCTACCACCGTCGCACCTTTGAAGATTTCGGTCGCCGCCGCCCGAGCTCCATTACCAAGCTCAAAGACATGATTACTTCATGGGCCGACAAAGAAGACAAGGTGAACGCCAAGTACGACGTCATTCGCGGCAAGAGCAAGCAGAACGCGGGCAGCAGCAAAAACAACAACAGGGATCAAGGCGGTCGCAACAACAACTACTCGGGTCCTAATCGCAAGCGCAAGCCAGACAACACAGTCACGGCTATCCAGCGCCATGCGAAAGACAACCCGAAGAAGACCTCCGGCGGCTTCAAAGACTTGCTGAAAGAGAAGAGCCCGTGGCACCTAGAGGGCAACCACACTACCGAACAGTGATACCAACTCCGGCGAGCACTCAAGGACACTCCAGAACCACGACATCCTCATGATAAGAAAGGCAAGAAAAAAGCCGACGAAGGCAACGGCGATTTCCAAGAACCCGACAAGACGGTGAACGTCCTCTTCGGCGGACTACCCACCAAATGGTCTCAGAAGGCCACTCGACGAGAAGTCTTAAACACTGAACCAGCGGTTCCGACCCCCCTCCGGTGGTCGGAGGTACCCATCTCCTTCTCCTGCATGGATCAATGGACAAGCTTCTCTGAACCAGGGCGTTTTCCTCTCCTCCTGAAGCCGGTATTCGCGGGCTCCAGACTCAACAAGGTACTCATTGACAGTGGAAGCGGTCTCAACGTCGTTTTCACCAATACCTTGAAGAAGATGAAGCTCGACATCACTCACATGCTCACCAAGAGCACATCGCCCTTCTACGGCATCATCCTCGGGGAACGCGGCTATTCCACTGGGTTCAGTGGTCCTGCCAGTTACCTTCGGGGAAACCAGAGAAAACTACCGCACCGAGTACATCAAGTTCGAAGTCGCGGATTTCGAGACTTCCTACCATGCCATCCTCGGCAGACTAGCTATTGCCAAGTTCATGGAGGTACCCCACTACACATACTTGGTACTGAAGATGCCAAGTCCGGCCTGTGTAATCTCGCTACAAGGGGACTTGAAGATATCCTTCAACTGCGACACAGAAGCTGTGGAACTCACAGCCACCAACCAAGTACCCAACGCCATGATGAAGATCTACGCTGCGTCAAAGAAGCTTGCCCCAAGTGAGCTCGACATCCCAGAGAAGTCGGACAAGGGCAACAAACCTCAGCCATCCGAGGAAGTGCAAGTCAAAGCAATCGACCTTGGGACAGGTGACAGCAGCAAGACCACCATGATCAGGGCGGGTCTTGACCAGAAATAGGAAGACGCGCTCGTCAGCTTCCTTCGGGCTAACCGAGACATCTTCACTTGGAAACCAGCGGACATGCCAGGGGTGCCCAGGAATCTGATCGAGCACTCACTCAACGTCGACCCTAAAGCTACCCCGAAACGACAACACCTCCGTCGTTTCGCCGACGAACGACGGGATGCCATCAAGAAGGAACTCACCAAACTACTCGCGGCTGGCTTCATAAGAGAAGTCTTTCATCCTGAGTGGCTTGCCAACCCCGTCCTCGTCCGCAAGAAGAACTCTAACGAGTGGAGGATGTGAGTCGACTACACCGACCTCAACAAGAACTGCCCCAAGGACCCCTTCGGGTTGCGACGGATAGATCAAGTCATCGACTCCACGGCGGGCTGCGACCTGCTCTGCTTCCTCGACTGCTACTCCGGGTACGACAAGATTGCTATCAAGGAAGAAGACCAGGAGAAGACCACGTTCATCACCTCGTTTGGGGCCTACTGCTACACGACCATGTCGTTCGGGTTGAAGAACGCCGGCACCACTTACCAGCGAGCTATCCAGGTCTGTTTCAAGAGACAGCTCAACAAGAACGTCGAAGCCTACGTGGATGACGTGGTCGTCAAGACCAGAAATTCCGAAACGCTCATCGCCGATCTTGAAGAGACTTTCGCATCCTTGCGAGAGTACTGCTGGAAGCTCAACCCGAACAAGTGTGTCTTTGACGTATCGTTGAAGGACCGATACGGCGAACCAGAGAGGGGGGAGTGAATGGGAGCCGATAAAAATTCTTCTCGAAGGAGATGGAAACTCCAACAAGATGAAAGCGGCTTCCGACACACTTCTCCAACTCACTACCCAAGTTGGTCAAGCCCACGTAGCCACTGGAGTGCCATTGGACCTAGGAACCAACACACAACCTTCCGACCCAAGAACGCAGCGGAACACCAAACCTCGAGTCTACAGACCCACACCGGTCAGACCGGTGAGCACCACCGGTCAGACTGGTCCCTGTTGGTGAAACTGAGCAATTTTCACTAAGTGGCTCTACACCGGTCAGACCGGTGGGATACACCGGTCAGACCGGTGGGACACACCGGTCAGACCGATCACAGCCTGAAAGCCCCCAAGGCACCAAACAGGCCAACCGACCTCCAAACTGACCCAAACTCGAAACAGGAGCACCACAGGACAACAGCGAACACACCAAGACGTTCACCCGAGCAATATCCCACCGAGGGTTGCATCGGTCAGACCGGTCAAGAGCACCGGTCAGACCGGTGTAGCCTGGGCAGCTCGGGATGAACAGCACCCGCGGGTCAACTCCCCCAAATCCAAACCTCGATCTCCCGAATCGCTCCACGGACTTGAACAAGACTTTGGGGATATTAGGAACACTTCATGAGGAGTCCATAGCCAAGTTTAATCCCACCAAAACTCGTCCAAAAAGGAGGAATCAAGGAAATCCCGCCAATAGCACTTCCAACCCAAGAACTCAAGAAACCCCAAAATCGAGCACCTTTACTCACGGATTTGGGAGGGGAATCACAGCCCAATGAACCACGAAGGGTTCCCACAAATTTCCCCCATCAAATCCCCAAGAGAAAAGTTTCGAAAACAACCCAAAGAAATCACCAAGAGAGGGCTCTGAAAATCACCACCAAGAACAACCGGGGAAAACACATCCAACCCTTGAGGAACCACGCCGAATCATCTATACATGAAACAAAGGTTCATACAAGGTCTAGCAAGCCGCCCGATCATCCATCCCTCTCAACAAGATCTCTCCATGAAGCTCTCTTGCTAGTCCTATGGAAAACCTAAGGAAAATAGGAAGGAAAAAGGGAAAACAAATGAGCTAGGTTTCCAAGAGTTGGCTGCCATCCTCTCACCTCTTGGGTTATATGGAGGCAACCGAAAGTCTAAAATGCCCTTTCCTAATAACTAGGGATACAAGCCCCTCAAGGGCGGATTTGGAAATCTTCATGTCTTCTCCATCAGACGGATGCCCGGCGACCGCACCCTGCGTAGCCTCGACGCAAGCCATGCGATCCCGACGCGTGTCCTCCGCTTTGAAGTCTCCGGACTGCGGCGTCGCACACCGGTCAGACCGGTGCTCCTCACCGGGCCGGACCGGTACCCACCGATCGGGGACCGGCCGGGACCCACCGGGCCGACCGGTCCGCACCGTCGCAAAGACCGTCTTCGGTTCTTCGGTCTTGGCTTTGTGGATCAACCAAGGAACCCAGTGGTTTTCTGGTGAACCACCGGAAACCCCGCGAACTCAGTGTAGCCTCCGCCAATCTCCACTCATGACTCGGCTCCCACGTAGTCCCGGCTCGACCTTAGTTTTGAGGCTCAACCAAGAAACCGTCCACGACTTCATCTTGCTGTTCATGCCACCATGCGGCCCGCATTTGACCCCGCTGGCCACCGGGTCCCTCGAACGAAGCCTACTTGTCTTCTCCACACCTGGAGGCCTCACCAGCGACGACCTTTCGCCCTTGTTCTTCACATGCACCAACACCAGTCAAGCCGCAACCTGCACCTGCCATACTTAGCCAAGAATCAGTCCACACAATGTTGTCAATCACTCATCACACAAGGAAGCGACCATCCACCGGTCCTCGAACCACACATGGTCCTCATGGGTTCCTTCAATTTAGCCTCAAAAGAACTAGTATAAGCATGCATCTCACCAATCTTAGCATGCAAAACAGGGCAAGAAGTGCAAGCACCTAGCAAAGCAGGTCTAGACTTAAGCTCAGCCACTTCAACCCTAAGCACATCTAGTTCCTCACACTTGGAGGCATGCTTTTCCTTGAACAAAGCAAGATCAACAAGAAAGATAGAGCAATCAGCACAATCAACCTCATTGGAAACAATAGGGCTAGCCTTAAGAGAATCAATCTCAAGCTTGTTATCAAGCACCTATGTCTCTAGCTCAGCCACTCTAGTCCAAGCATCCTCGAGTGAAGCCCTAAGCTCTTTCCTCATTTTCTTGGCCTCTCTAAGCATGTCATCACGGTTATCAAGCAAAGTGCCAAGTCTCTCATTCTCCTGGCGCAAGAAGGGAAGTTCATCACGCACCTCGTCGTCAGAATCAGAGTCCGAGTCGCTCTTCTTGCTGCCGGAGCTTAGTGCCATGGTGCAGAAGCCGTCTCTAGCGAAGCAGCTCAGCCCGCTCAGGTTCTTGGACGACTTCTTGTTCTTGCGACGATCACCTTCGTCTTCACTGCTGCTCGAGCTCGAGGTGGAGTACGCGGAACTGGAGTCGACGTCGCTCGCTCCAACCATCGCTCGGGCCTTGCCTCCGCTCTCCTTCTTCCTCGATCGTCTCTCATCCTTGTACTTGTTCTTGTGCTTGCTCTTGTGGTCGCACCTCGAACGGTACTTGTCGTCCATCCTCGGCTTGTGCTTGTAGCCGTCCTTGTTCTCGGCCTTCTCCGGGCAGTTGGCGACGAAGTGTCCCGGCTTGCCGCACTGGAAGCATGTTCTCGTGTTCCTCCTCATGTTCACGCGGTTCTCGTGCAGCCTCTCGAACCGCCTCGTCGAGAGCGCCGCCCGTCCTCTCCAAGCTCGTCGAACTCCTCATCTGGCATAGACATCAAAGAGGAGAAAGAGAACATCCTGGTGGATGGGTTAGAGTTAGCCTTTCCTTTGGAACCACCAACGAGGGCGAGACTATGGGAGTCAGTAGGGCCCTCGAGCTTGGCAGTCATGCCCCTATCCACCTCAGCCGACTTGAGCTTCGAGAACAGCTTGTTCACCATCAAAGTGTCGTACTTCTCTGACTCCACAATGGCCTGGAACTTTCTGCCCCAAATCGTACGATCCAAAGAGTGTAAGAGCTTGACCGCTCTATCATGATCATCGTACGGGAGCACGTCCACATTGGCCCTCATGTTGTTCACAACCACCGTGAACCTCTGAAACAAGGCATCGATGGACTCACCGGGGAGATGAGTGAAGTTCTCGTACTCTCTCCGGTAGGTCGCATACATCCGTGCCTAAACCTGGGCATTCCCAACATGAGCCTCCTTCAATACCGCCCAAATCCTACAAGCCAAGTGCTTGGTGTGCACCCGATCGAACTCAGGTTGACACAAAGCACAAAACAAGTAGTCGACTGCCTTATTGTTGGCGTCGAATATGTCCCTCGATCCTGGAGCGAGGAAGTCCATCGGCTGGACATAGCTTGTGTCCACCGTGACACCCCAAAGGATCTGACCCTTTCCGCGGAGAAAAGCACCCATCCGCTTGCTCCACATCTGGTAGTTCTTGCCATCGAAGTGTGGAGGACCCGAACCCGGTTCCTGGTACGCCATCCTTGGATCTTAGACTGGTTAGAGTCAATAAAGACCCGAACCGGCTCTGATACCACTTGAAGGATCGATACGGCGAACCAGAGAGGGGGGAGTGAATGGGAGCCAATAAAAATTCTTCTCGAAGGAGATGGAAACTCCAACAAGATGAAAGCGGCTTCCGACACACTTCTTCTCACTACCCAAGTTGGTCAAGCCCACGTAGCCACTGGAGTGCCACTGGACCTAGGAACCAACACACAACCTTCCGACCCGAGAACGCAGCGGAACACCAAACCTCAAGTCTACAGACCCACACCGGTCAGACCGGTGAGCACCACCGGTCAGACCGGTCCCTGCTGGTGAAACTAAGCAACTTTCACTAAGTGGCTCTACACCGGTCAGACCGGTGAGACACACCGGTCAGACCAATCACAGCCTGAAAGCCCCCAAGGCACCAAACAGGCCAACCGTCCACCAAACTGACCCAAACTCGAAACAGTAGCACCACAGGACAACAATAAACACACCAAGACGTTCACCCGAGCAAAATCCCACTGAGGGTTGCACCGGTCAGACCGGTGTAGCTTGGGCAGCTCGGGATGAACAGCACCCACGGGTCAACTCGTTCAAAAAGGAGGAATCAAGGAAATCCCGCCAAGAGCACTTCTAACCCAAGAACTCAAGAAACCCCAAAATCGAGCACCTTTACTCACGGATTTGGGAGGGGAATCACAGCCCAAAGAACCACGAAGGGTTCCCACAAATTTCCCCCATCAAATCCCCAAGAGAAAAGTCCCGAAAACAACCCAAAGAAATCACCAAGAGAGGGCTCCGAAAATCACCACCAAGAACAACCGAGGAAACACATCCAAACCTTGAGGAACCATGCCGAATCATCTATACATGAAACAAAGGTTCATACAAGGTCCAGCAAGATGCCCGAATATCCATCCCACTCAACAAGATCTCTTCATGAATCTCTCTTGCTAGTTCTATGGAAAACCTAAGGAAAATAGGAAGGAAAAAGGGAAAACAAATGAGCTAGGGTTCCAAGAGTTGGCTACCATCCTCTAACCTCTTGGGTTATATGGAGGCAACCGAAAGTCTAAAATGCCCTTTCCTAATAACTAGGGATACAAGCCCCTCAAGGGCGGATTTGGAAGTCTTCATGTCTTCTCCATCGGACGGATGCCCGGCGACCGCACCCTGCGTAGCCTCGACGCAAGCCATGCGATCCCGACGCGTGTCCTCCGCTTCGAAGTCTCTGGACTGCGTCGTCGCACAACGGTCGGGACCGGTGCTCCTCACCGGTCGACCCGGTACCCACCGGTCGGGGACCGGTCGGACCCACCCGTCGGACCGGACCGTCCGGCGCTCGCAAAGACCGTCTTCGGTTCTTCGGTCTTGGCTTTGTGGATCAACCAAGGAACCCAGTGGTTTTCTGGTGAACCACCAGAAACCCCGCGAACTCGGTGTAGCCTTCTCCAATCTCCACTCATGACTCGGCTCCCACGTAGTCCCGGCTCGACCTTGGTTTTGAGGCTTAACCAAGAAACCGTCCATGACTTCATCTTGCTGTTCATGCCACCATGTGGCCCGCACTTGACCCCGCTGGCCACCGAGTCCCTCGAACGAAGCCTACTTGTCTTCTTCACACCTGGAGGCCTCACCGGCGACGACCTTTCGCGCTTGTTCTTCACCTGCACCAACACCAGTCAAGCCGCAACCTGCACCTGCAATACTTAGCCAAGAATCAGTCCACACAACGTTGTCAATCACTCATCACACAAGGAAGCGACCATCCACCGGTCCTCGAACCACACATGGTCCTCAACCGTTGGGTAAACTACTCGACTTCATCATCAGCCAACGCGACATCGAAGCCAACCCCGAGAAGATCTCCTCCATCACCAACATGAGAGCTCCCAATTGCAGAAAGGATGTCCAGAAGCTCACCGGGTGCATGGCGGCCCTGAACAGATTTATCTCAAAGCTTGGAGAACGGGGGCTACCCTTCTTCAAACTACTCAAGCATCAAGAGAAGTTCGTGTGGACTCCAGAGGTTGATCAAGCTCTTGCTTAGCTCAAGGATTTCCTATCCAAGCCACCAGTCCTCACGGCTCCTCGCCAAAAGGAGCAGCTACTGCTCTACCTCGCTGCGACTACTCACGTGATCAGCCCTGCCATCGTTGTCGAGCGGCAGGAAAACGGCCACGCTTACCCAGTCCAGCGACCAGTCTACTTCGTCAGCGAGGTCCTATCGGAATCTAAAGCACGCTATCAACCAGTGCAGAAGCTACTGTATGCAGCGCTCATCACCTCGCGGAAGCTGCGACACAAATTCCAGGAGTACTCGGTCTTCGTCATCACCGACTACCCGCTCGGCGACATCCCGCAAAACCAAGATGCTACTGGAAGAATCTCCAAGTGGGCAGTCGAACTCGGCACCCTCAACATCGACTTCAAGCAACGTACATCCATCAAGTCGCAAGCACTAGTCGACTTCATGGCAGAGTGGTGGGAGAATCAGCTGCCAACTCCAACCGAGCGACCAGAGCACTGGGCGATGTACTTCAACGGCTCGCTCAAGCTCGAAGGCGCCGGTGCAGGGGTACTCTTGATCTCTCCAACGGGCGAACAACTCAAGTACGTCTTGCAAATCTTTTGGAAGGTCTCAAATAACAAAGCCGAGTACGAAGCTCTACTACACGGGCTCCGTCTCGCAGCTTCCCTAGGCATCAAGCGGCTACTAGTCTATGGCGCCTCTGCAGTGATCATCAACCAAGTCAACAAGTCTTGGGACCGCAACAAGGAGAACATGGACGCCTACTGCTTAGAAGTCCACAAACTCTAGAACAAGTTCTATGGTCTCGAGTTCCACCACGTCGTCTGCGACAACAACGTTGCAGCGGACGTCCTATCGAAGCTTGGTTCTACTCGCGCTCAAGTACCAGCGGGTGTCTTCATCCACGAGCTTCACGCGTCATCCATCCCGAAGCCGGCGCCCACGACCACTGACCCAACGCATCCGCCAACTGGCCAGGAGGTCATGATGATTGACATGGATTGGCAACAACCATTCATCGACTACATCCGCGAGCAGAAGGTCCCGTTGGACAAAAGCTCGGCTGAGCAGCTCATTCGCTGGGCCAAGTCCTACGTCCAAGTCGGGGACAAGCTATACAGGCAGGGCGCTACTTCTGGAGTACTCATGAAGTGCGTTCCCCGAGAAGAAGGCAAGGACATCTGGAGGAGATACACAAGGGTGTCTGCGGCAACCACGCGTCTTCACGAACGCTGGTCAGCAAGGCCTTCTGACGAGCTTTCTACTGGCCCACAACTTTGGGTGATGCTGAGGAACTCGTCAGAAGGTGCCAAGGGTGCCAGTACTTCGCCAAGCAACAACACGTCGCGACCTACAAGCTAGTCACCATACCGCCAACCCGGCCTTTTGCCTGCTGGGGGCTCGAAATGATTGGGCCTCTTCCAACTGCGCCAGGATGATTCAACAGAGTTCTAGTGGCCATCAACAAGTTCACCAAGTGGATCGAAGTCAAGCTGGTTACCTGCCCAAAGGCCGACAGGTACTCGACTTCTTAGATGAACTCGTGCATCACTACGGACTACCCCATCGCGTCATCACAGACCTGGGCTCCAACTTCAATAATCACCAGTTCTGGGAGTACTGCGAGAACAACGGGATCGACGTCCAGTATGTCACAGTCGCCCATCCACAGGCCAATGGACAAGTCAAGCGTGCCAATAGAATGGTACTCGACGCCCTTAAGACGCGACTGCACGATGCCACTAACATAAAAGGAGGCAAGTGGATCAAGGAACTGCCCAATGCTCTCTGGGTGCTGCGTACTCAACACACCAAACCGACGGGACAGTCACCCTATTTCCTAATCTATGGCTCCAAGCTATTCTACCTGCCGAGTCATGTGGGAATCGCCGGCAGTAGGGCAATACGACAAAGGCATATCTGAGGATAGCAGACGAGTTGACATCGACGGACTCGAAGAAGCTAGTTGCGCCGCCCTCGTCTAGTCAGCAAGGTACCTAGAAGGTATCCGACGCTATCACGACCACAACGTCAAGGAACGCTCCTTTAACGTTGGCGATCTCGTCCTCCGCCGTATCCAGAACACGGAAGGACTACACAAGCTCAGCTCACCATGGGAAGGTCCCTTCACAGTTGCAAAGGTGACTGGACCAGGCTCATATCGCCTCCAGACACTTGAAGGCGACGATATCACCAACTCGTGGAACGTCGACCAGCTCTGTCGGTTCTACGTGTTGTCTCTCGACTACTCTAGAGGCTCAAGTCTACACGACTACTCCCGAATACCTCGCTGTAAGCGGCCTCTGGGTCCAGGCACTAGTCTCCGGACTACTTTACTTCGAGATCCAGTGATAACGGCTACTAACAGAACTCGGGCTGCTTAGAGCGTCAAGGACTCTAGCAGCGGTCTATTAAGAGACCATTTACTTCATGATCCAGTCTATACGGCTACTAACGGATCTACTGCTGTAAGCGGCCACGTTCCCTAGCACTATTCAGCCGTAGGTGGCCTCCGGGTGCTGGCGACTACACTTGTAAACGGCCCTGGCCATCCAGGTGTACTCGTTTAGTAATAAAGTTTGATTATCAATCAACTCATTTACTGTGTCTCCCTCAATGAGTATACTGCCGAGTACTAATACTCGCACACAACTCCATAACATGGGCACTCCGCATACATACATTGCGACAACGAGTACTCATTTCACGGAAGTCTTTTCATTACATACTTAAACAAGTTCATTACAACTTTGTTTATGTACAACTGCTGCTACAAGCTAACCCTACAGGCTATCTACTGGAGGTTGAGCTTATCCGCGACTTGCTCAGCGATCGGCGCTATCTGCTCCAGAAGCTCTCCATACTGCTCATCCGTGCAGTTGGCGGCTAGTCCACCCGCTACTACATCCACCGGGGCCTTCGGGAAGTACGACTTCATAAACGCTAAGAACAGGTTGGGGATGGACTTCGCCAGATGCTTCACGTACGTCGCCAAGCGTCCGGGGGCTTCTTTCAGCCGATCGACCAAGGGAGCAATCTTTGGTCCGCCCGGGTGAGGTACCACTTGTCTAGCGATGGGCAGTGCAGCTTCCTCGAGTTCCTTGAGTTGACCTCGCAGCTTCTCGCAATCTTCGCCAAGCTTCTGCAGAGATTTATAGCAGTTGACAAGGTCACGATCCGAGGCGATCCGAAGCTCCATATGCATATTGCACTCATGGGCCAGCTGCTTATTATCGTACTCAAGTACCTCGCGGGCATCCTTCTCCCAGTAGAAGAGATTCTTCATGTCAACTTCTGATGCCTTGAGCTGCTCTACCCGGGCTTCAAGATCTGCAAACAACTCAAAGGGAGATGTCAGACTACTACAGGGTACACACAATAAGTGCTCGGCAAGTTGGCATCGGCATACCTTTCTTTTTCTGGCGCAGCGACTTGTTCTTCCGGACCAGCTCATCGCTCTTCGTCTGCATATCTAGCACTTCATTGTGGTACTGGGCGAAGGCGCCATCGAGCTTGGACTGGAGCATGGCGGAGTGCTTCCTGACCTTTGCGAGTTCTTTCTCCAATGTCTCGGCCCGGAGCACCATGTTGCCGAATCCCTGGAGCATCTCGGACTTTTGTCGGGACCTCTCCACGACATCCTGTAGAAAGGCAACAATTACTTGGGTACTCGTTCTGCTGGAACTCGACTACTCAAGGGTACAGTCACGTACCTTCATCCATTGCTCGGCACACCGCATCGACTTCATGTTGCGAGCTACCGCTGCCGGGCTGATGAGGTCATCTTCCAGAAGCTTGAGTCCACCCCGACTAGTCGTGGTGGCCTCAGACATCGGCGCCGAACGGGTCGGCTCCGCATCTTGGATTTTTGGTGAACGAAGGACAACTTCCAAGTTCACCTCCGGCAGGGCATCACCATACCCATCTTAGGTCACCCCGGGGGTTGCCGTCTCCGCCGGCTCAGTTGCTGCTTCGGTGGCCACCTCGGCTTCCAGCACAACGCCTTCAACCGGTACAACTTCAGGCATGGCGCTATTCTCGACTTCTGCCCCTATCAAACACAAGACACATGGGATCAGTACCCTGGGGGCTTTGACTACTACTCGAGGAAGCTCGCATTACTGTAGTGTACCCACCCTCTACTACGCTAGCTTCTGGAAGCGTAGCTGCCGTGACCGGCGCCACGGTCTCGGCCTGAGGGAGGGAAGCGGACTCCTCGGCGGCAGGCGCGGAAACTTCTTCAGCCGCCGCCGCGTTGGGTTCATCTCCGTCCCAGGACAAGTTAGTTGATTTCCTGCATGGTACAATATTGGTGGTCAACCAAGTAAGACTACCAAGCTACATTTACCACTCGGGAAAGGTTTTCACTTACAAGCTAGACCGGACGACAGTCACGGTCGGAGCGCCAAGAATGCTGGCGATATCTACAAGCCCGGCTTCGGCGGGCACCTCCTCTTCAGCTTGAGCCGCCGCTGGCTCTTCAGTATCAGCAGTCGCACTCGGCTCCGGCTGGTTCTCCACGGCTGGCGCCTGCAGCTCGACAACACTAGTCGACCGCTGTGTCATCCATGCCACAAGTTCTTCGACGGTGGGGGCTGGACTGCGGCTTCTCTCAGCCGGCCCACCCACCGTGTCCCAGTCCTCTCCTTCCCCTTGATCAACAGGGTCAGATGAGGGGATCTCCCGTGACAAGTCAGAAGACAATTGTCAGCATACAAGATACTTCAAGTCAAGTACTCGACTACTCTACTCGAGGAGCTCACCTTTTGAGATGTAGTCTCGGTCACTTTCAACTTCTTGGCGACGTGCTTGCGCGCCACATTGCGCGGCCTCCTCGGTTGCACAGGGAGACTAGCCTCCAGGCTAGTCGGAGGGTCTTCGACAAGAGGGATGTGGGGCAACCCAGGCCTGCTGAACCTGGATCGCAACTGGAACTGCTCCTGAAGCGTCTCCCCGTTCTCCTCATCGGAGGTGTCTTCAATGGTGACAGTGTCATCACCCTCGCTGACTTCACGGCACTCCTTGCCCTTGCCCTTGCCCTCCTCTGGAATCTCCACAAGTCGAGGATGAGAAGTGGGCTCGGAGACAAACTTCGTCAAATCATCTTGCATCAAACAGATCGGGTGAGCTCAACTTCTACAAGTTTTGGTTCCTAACATGTGGCGGTACTGCACATGGGCATGGCATACTGTGGCCGATAAGCAAACAAGTACTGTAGTACTTAGTACTCCATCCATATGGATTTAAGTGTCGCTCCGTGTACAACCCAAAAGGAATCAAGTAGTGTATACGAAAGTTATTTTTATTTTTTGCCCACAGGTCCAAAGAAATTTTGTAATTACAAATAATAATGCTTCTCCTCCAATTTGTTTGCGCCAAACAACTGCAATCATTCTGCACTACAACATCCTCTGATGAATGCCCGCCAGGGGATGCGTTGAGCCCCTTGAAAATGTAAGGGGCAAGCTTTCCTGTATTGTTTAGAGAATGAGGAAAGAGATTTCATGTTGTTGTAACTGAATTAGATTGGAATGAGGAAAGAGCCAATCTGGAGGCGTTGGTTCATCTTCTCAAGTCGGTGGCTGCTGCTAATCAACTAATGCGAGGTACAAAGGCATCTATTGGCACATTCCAATTGCATTATCTTCATGGTTCTGAGTGGAAAATAGTTTGCTACATGGTGCTTTGTTATTTCACGCACTAACAGAATCTGTTCATTAAATGACTTGAAAGATTCAGTTCAATTATGTCCGATCCTTTAGCGTCCACGAATTCTTTCCTTTTCATGTGTGAATAAAATATAAAATGGTTTTGATCTGATGTTATTAATTTATCATCTCCATTTGTCTCATTTCTCTCATCCTTTGGCTTCACAAAATTGTGTCATTGAATATTGACAACTCTGCTTTTGAGCGTCTCATTTGGATTGTGATAGCTTTGAGCAGCAAAGGTATAAATTCTAGTGTCGGGTGTAAATTGTCGGTGCGGAATATGGTCCCGACACTAACCAGTAGATAGCGCCGAGGTCTATCCCTCAATGGTCGATGCTAAGCAACAAGTGACACAGGGTTTTTATCCTGGTTCCGGCCGAGGGGGCCGTACGTCCAGCAGGGGTGTGCTCACGGCACTATATTGCTCAGCACCGGGGGTGCCTGTAGTGGGGCTGCTACAAGCAAGGCGGGAGAGGAAGCGCGGCTCCCAAGTCCCTGGTGGAGTGGCTGAAGATGTTGTGCGAGAATTAGAGAGTGAGTGCACGGTGTATGTGAAGGGCTCTTGGTCTGTGACCTTGAGCGTGTTGCTGTCCTCTGTTCGTCTTGTCCCCCCCGCAGCTGGGGGGGTTCGTCCCCCTTTTATAGATCAAGGGGGAGGCGAATTACATGCACGCCGCGCTATCTAGCTACGTGGGGGAGTGCGACGTGCTACGCTGTAGAGTGGGCGGCCGTCCGGGCGATCCTCGCAGCGATCCGGTCATCATGGCTTGAGTTGTACCCGAACGGTGGCGGTTCGAGGGTAGGAGAGCGACGGATGGCGGTGATGTCCTACGATAGGCTCGAGGGAGGTGCCGACGCGGGCCCGTACGGCGTACAGGAATAGGCAGAACGACGTTCCTTCCCGACGCGCTTCACGGGGCTGGAGTCGTTGCTACAGGGCCCGGCGTGCGCCTGCACGCGCGGGTACGGCGGCCACGCCGTTACAGTGGCGGGGATGGCAGTCCACCGGCCTAGCGCCTCCACCTAACCCTGTAGGGTCACAAAAAAGTTAATCGAGGGTGCGCCGGCCCCCTTTCGAGGGCTCGGCGTGTTAGCCGTACTGGGGCGTGCGCACGGTGTCACGGGACTGACACCGGCCGCGCTGCACAGTCCCTTCCCACAGTGGCGGGGATGGGCTCCTCCCTGGGGAGTTGGTGCGGCGGCGCCGGGGTGCGAGCCCCGGGCGCATGATGGCGCCGTCCGCGGTGTCAGGGCGTTAAATGCCCGTGTACGGGGGCCGGCGCACGCGTGAGGGGCACCCTCGGGCGTGGCGGACCCGGCCGAGGGCGGGGCGTACCCTCGAGCGAGGCGGAACCTACTCGAGGGAAGTGCTACCCCTCAAGCGGGGCGAAGCCCGCCCGAAGGGTGCACGCATCCTCGAACGAGGCGGAGCCCGTTCGAGGGGATCTCTAAGCGGGCCGCCTTGATGGGTCGTCGGGGTCACTGCGGCGTGGGCCGTGTCCTGCATGGTTAGGCACCTGCATGGTTAGGCTTAACGTGTTTTGGTTTCGCTGCGAGTTTTAAGTGAGGTTTACCCATTGTTTAAGGGGACCCCTAGGGCTGTCCCCGACAGTAGCCCCCGAGCATCTGTGGGTTTGCCATTGAGGCTCCCGCAGATGCTGGAAACTGCTGATAGGACGTTCTTCCCTCCTTGTTCTGCGAACGCTTTCCGTGGGGCCGCGTCGGCGGACCCGCGGGCCCAGCCCGAAGCCTCCGCAGAGTGTGGGTACTCTGCGCGCAGGGGTTAACCGCGAGAATTTTGGTCAGAGGGCGTGGCACATATGCCAACCGGCATCGGCGGTATTTCAGCCGGCTTCGGGGGTGCACGCACTGCTGGCACTGTCTCCGGCGGGTGCAATTTCAAGGAGGTGTAGCCGTGCGTCAAGCCCCCGAGCCTTGGCCCGTTCGAGGCGATCGGGTAGAGCTTGGCGACTTGTTTTTTTTAACGTGCCCTCGCCGTCCCTCCGCGGGACGGAGGGTCAGGTTTCTGCAACCCCCATCGAGCGGGTCGCGGATTGCGGATTCCTCGTCGAGCTGCTAGCGGGTGGTTCAAGTGGACGTCCATGCCCCGTTCGATAAGGGTAGGGCGCGCGGTCGGAGACACGTCCATGGAAGCGCTTGCGTGGGTTTGCTAGGTGGGGCTCGGTCCCGTTCGATAGGGACCGAGGGCGCGGTAGCTCTCCCTCGGTGGGATCCCCCGGCTAGCCGCCCTCGGCCGGCTCTCGAACACGACATGTGGGGCACCCTCGAGCCGACGGGCTCGAGGAACGGCTCGAATGCGCGTGCCCTCGTCGTCCCTAACTCTGCGATCTGTGGCGCCTGTTCGAACCCGTCGAGGGTCAGGCTTCGGACCTCTGATCAGTAGGGCCGTGCGGGGTGGCGCCTGGGCGGCCCCGTCTTTTCACGTTTGCGGCCGTCGAGGGGTCTGGGCGAGCCAGCCCTCGAGGTGCTGGTTGGTGGCACAGCGCGGCATGGGTGCTTGCGGTGCCTGCTTTACTTCAAGCAGGCCCTGGGCGACCCTCTCACGCGCGCGCCCTCTTTAGAGGGTTGATGTTGTCTCGAGCCGGGGGCTCGTGCCGCTCGAGGGTTTTACGCGGCATGGGTACCCGCGGTGCCTGCTTTACATCAAGCAGGTCCCGGGCGGCCTTCTCGCGTCGATGTCCCATCGAAGGCTGTTTTCGTTTTGAGCCGAGGGCTCGTGCCGCTCGAGGGTTTTACGCGGCATGGGTGCCCGCCGTCGGTGTTTTGGACCGGCAACCTACTACGGGGAGTACCCGAAGTAGATGAATGTGACTCGCCGAGATCGGTAACTCGAAGGAAGAGGCACGCGACACACAATTTAGACGAGGTTCGGGCCGCGAGGTGCGTAATACCCTACGTCTGTATGCTTTGCGTAGCTCTGGATTGATAGGGCACGGTTACAGGATGGTGCAACAGTGCGCCGTGAGTTGAGATTGGATGAGGTGAGGTCCAGGTGATCCTGGGATCGGTCCCTGCCCCGCCTTATATAGTCCGGGAGGCAGGGTTACAAGTCGGAGTAGGGAAGGAGTACTAGTCGAGTACGTCTAGGAGACCTCTACACAGTGCGGAACATGTACAGAGTCCTATCCGAGTACTACTCTGTCTTGTCCTTGTGCTCCACGCCTTCAGGTGCCGTGTAGCGCAAGTCGGGTAGTCCCAGGGGCCCACCGAGTAGTCGGTCCTGGTACCCACCGAGGTAGTGGGCCCAGGGAGGTCCATACGACAAGCCCCCGAGTACTTTGTAGTCGAGAAGGATAGCTTCCAGTAGTCTTGACGGCCTTAACGAGTAGTCCTCAAGCGTCCCTGAGTGCTACAAGTCAAAAGTCCTCAAGAGTAGTCGAAGCATCCCGAGGCTGGAATGTACTCCAGCTGATGTTTGAGCAATCTTGAAGTCTTCTCGAGTAGTCCCAAGCGTCCTTGAAATCTGCCTTCGAAGGTCTTCAAAAATGCCTGCCTTGTCTTGAAGCCGGAGCCGTCAAGAAGATGCGATTTGCTGAACCGCAATCCACGTGGAGTAGCCCCGGAGCCTCGAGCCGCGGGCTGCGGGCTGAGGATCTATCCGAAGTCTTGGCGAGAAAATCCCGAAAAATCCGGAGAGAAAAAACCGAAGGACACGTGGCACGGAGCCCCAGGAGCCTTGAGTCGAGTACTTCCTCTCGAATTGAAGGGTCTTCTTGAAGAATGTGTCTCGAGATGCTCTTGAGACTAGCCGCGTCCCGGGTAGTCGAGTAGAAGTAGCCGAGCCACCGAGGTGAGGCACGTCGACTAGTAGAATACGAAGAGTCACGCGCGCCGGCGGGTCGGCCACGCGCGGACTTATCCGGCCGCCCGTTACGGAGGCGATTTGGCTTATAAATTCAAGCCGAAACCCTTAGGGTTTTTCACCCAAGTGAGCCGCGGTCATTTGCCACTTGAATCTTGAAATAGATCCACTCCAACGAGCACCGCCGCCGCGGTAGATCCAAGCGCATCGCCACCCCGAAAGCGTAGGGTAGCCCCCGAGCGGATGCGAGTGAAGACTTCTGTTCTTGGAGAATGAAGCCGTCCCCGTCGAAGATGTTGAAAGCCGGCGGGAAGAAGAGGAGCCATGCGGGAGCCGCCGCGGCGGTGCCGGAGCGGCGCCGCCCACGTCTCCACCGCGCGCGCGGACCCAAGCCGCGAGTGGAAAAGGTCGAAGGTGAAGACCGAAGGGACCTGCCATCTTGTTGAACTCCGGGTTCGTCGGGGGAGAAGGAGATCGACATGTGGAGATGCGCCGAGGAGATCCCTATCCAATGGAGAAGGCGCAAGACGAGATCCCGATGTTCTCGCGCTTCGTGGAGCGCGGGCTTGCGCTCCCAGCGAGCGACTTCTTCAAAGGACTTCTCAGGTACTACGGCATCGAGTACCTCAACTTGAACCCCAACGGAATCTTCCACACTTCTGTCTTCGTCCATTTCTGCGAAGCATTCTTGGGGATCAAGCCGCATTGGATTCTCTTCCGGAAGTTCTTCCGCGTGAAGCCGCAGCCCAGCGCCTCCAACCCCAGAGTAGTCGGCGGGGCCGGGATCCAGTTGAGGGAAGATGCCGCCGAGCAGTACCTGGCGTACAAGCTCGTGGACTCCAACACGGATTGGAAGACGAGGTGGTTCTATACCACGAACCACCATCCCGAGCTGCCGAAGCCGAGCGGACGGCGGCCCAAGCACCGGGAGTGGTGGAACACGGAACCCACCATGCAAGAGGGGATCCGGCTCCGGAGTTGCGGGAAGAATCAAGGCCTGCGTGATGCGGGACCGAGGGCCGAGCATGTGGCCTTCGGTTTCATGAAGCGTCGGATCCGGCGGCCGTCGGCGCGGGATACGATGGGCTTCGAGTACACCGGCGACGACGACACGTCGCGGATGCGGGGGGGTGAGATTGAAGACAACGACATCGTCGAGAGGTTGTCGAGGATCTTCAAGGACATGCGGAGTACACGGCGTGCCCTGTCGAGGAGTTCTCCGCCGCGCGCCCGCCCAACGAGGTAAGTAGCCGTACCCGCCTCGTCGAGTAGTAGGCACTTGTAGCGAGTTGCCGACGCCTCTTGTGTCTTTTTGATGCGGGACGATGTGAAACGGTTTGTCTCCGAGCCGCGGCCACCACCGAGCGGAATTGAGATTCCGGCGGTGGAGAAGGTGAAGGAGCGCGAGTAGTCGGAGACGACGATCCCGTCATCGTGGAGGATACCTCCGATGACGAAGAGGACGAGGAGACGGCTGCGGGATCGCTTCCGGCTGCGGTCGAGGTTTAGCCGTCCGGGCTTGCCTCATGTGCCTCTCGTCCAAGACCCTCGGCTAGCACCGGAGGCTAGCCTTACCGCGCCGCCGAAGAAGCGCGCAACCCCCGCCAAGAAGCGGGTAGCCAAGAAGATGAAGGTCTCGGAGACCACGCCTCTTGAGGTAAGTCATCTTGAGCGAGAAGACGTCGAGTACCCAATGATCGAGTACGGTGCGGCGACGAGTAGTTATCCCCATGTGCGGGGAGAGGCCGCCGGCGGAGCCCATGGAGGAGGGCGATGAGGGCACGTGGCCCACAGTGGGGGAACCGGCTGGAAGCCGAAGTCCGGCCCTCCCCGCGTCGAAGAGCTTACGGCGCGGGTGGAGCGCCGGCCCCCCTGCCCCGAGAGGGGAGCGAGTACCCGCGGCCGCCGCCGTTGGAGAGATGGAAGCCGCGGGGGCGCGGAGGACGTGCGCGCCGGCCGGCCGCCACCGTGGAGGAGGCAGTAGCCGAAGAGGCGGAAGAAGAGACGCCCGCCGAGGGTGGACCGGTCGATATCGCCGGCATCCTCGGTGCTCCGGCCGTGACTATCGTCCGGTCGAACTTGTAAGTACCACGTCTTCATGAGTAGTACTCATTGTAGTAGCCGATGTTGTCCGATGAACCTTTGTGGATACTTGTGCGAGAAAATCCACGGAGCTTGAGCTGGGACGGAGAGGAGCCCACGGCGGCGAGAGGCAGAGAAAGCCGCGCCGCCCGTCGAGGAACCCGCTCCGAGAGGCCCAAGCCGCGACCGAGCCCCCCGGTGCCGGCGAGGCGGCCGCCGAGAGGCGGTCATAGTCGAAGGTGAGTACTCTTTCCGAAGGCTGTAGAGCCCGAGAAGAGTAGTCGAGAATGCGATGCGCGTGTTCCTTGGTGACGGGCGGCGAAGGTGGTGACATCCCCTGCGGGGGTACCCGTGCGGGGAGTTGACACCGAGAGCCCCGGAGGCTGCGGCAGCAGAGCCCCCGAGCCCATGGGGGGAAGCCGTCGAGAAGTCCGCCGAGGGAGGAGGCGGGCGCCACGTCGCCGGGGGGTTGCCACGGAGGTGGCGATCCGGTCCCCGGAGATCCAAGACGCGGAGCCTATCCGCTCGGCGCCAATGACGGAGGCTACGTCGAGTAGCCGCGGCGGGGATCGAGTCGCGGCCGACGATCTCGTCGAGCCGGCGGTGCCGGCGCGGCATGCGGAGGCGATGCGGCGAGCCGAGCGGTGGATGAAGGTACGTAGTCGTAGCCTCCCGAGTAGTCTATCCTTTGCGTAGAGTACTGCGCTTGACTTGAGCTTGTATTGTGCGGGACGTCGCGGAGCGATCCCGCGAGAAGTCCAACATCTTTGCGGGGCTACGGCGACACGGTCTTTGCGAGCCGAAGCCTTGGAGGAGCAGCTCATGAAGTCGAAGAAACACGCGGCCGCCATGCGGTCGAGGCTTGACGCCGCCTTCGCCAAGTACCACAACGACGTGATCGACTTGCGGGCGAAGAGCGACGATGCGGTGCGGAAGAATAAAGGCCTCCGCAACAAGAATAAAGGTATGTCTCTTGACTTGTCGGGTACGTGTTGGGAGTCATCAAGCTCGACCCGTTGTTGTGTTCTGTGTTGCAGAACTCGAAGACCGGAGTGGAGCGTGCGAAGGGCTCGGAGATCGGCATGAAGAATCTCTTCTACCGGGAGCAAGAAGCCCGCCAGGTACTTGAACTCGACTACAAGGAGGGCGGCCTTCGAGTGCGAGAAGCACATGGAGTTGAGAATTGCATCGACCGGGATCTCGTCACTGCTACAAATCCTTGCGAAGTTGAACGAAGGCGCGAGGCGCTCCGAGCCCAAGGCGAAGGACCCGGAAGAGGCCGCCCTCCCGATCGCGAGGCTCCGGTGCCGCACCGGGCGGCCCCAAGATTGCTCCGTTGGCGGATCGACTTCGTGAGGCGCCAAGCCGGCCGGCCGCCTACGTGAAGCACATGGCCAAGTCGATCCCGAAGCAGTGCGGCCTTCATGAAGTCGTACTTCCCGAAGGCCCCGGTGGAGGTAGTCGCCGGCGGAGTAGCCGCCAAGCGCTCGGATGAGCGAGACGCGAGTTGCCGGGAGCGAGATGGCTCCCATCGCGGAGCGGTAGCCGATAAGCTGAATCTCCGGTAGCTCGCATAGATAGCTTGGTAGCCGTAGTTGTATAGGGAAACGGTTGTAATGAACTATCTCATATATTAATGAAATGTGAAGTTCCATCAATGAGTACTCGTAGCCGCGATCTCGAGTGCGGAGCGCCCATCGTGGAGTAGGTGCGAGTAGTAGTACTCGGCTTAGTAGTCCGTCGCGGGGGGAGTAGGCGGTAAAGAAGTTGATGAACAATCAAACTTTATTACCGAAGAGGTACACACGGGTGGCCGGGGCCGTAGTTACAAGTAGTCGCTTGGGCCCGAGGGCCGCTTACGAGTGAGTAGTCTTGGAGCGGGTAGCCGCTTACGGTGAGTGATCCGTAGATAGCCGTGTAGGCTGGATCGCGATCCGTAAGTAGCCGCGCGGCTGGATCTTTGGGGTGTGGTCTTCTTGGTAGACCGTTGCTAGAGTCCTTGACGCTCGTTGCAGCCCGGGGTCCGTAGGTAGCCGCACGGGGCCGGACACGGAGGAGAGTAGTCGGAGACTTGAAGCCGGGACCGGAGGGTCGCATGCGGCTAGGGGTGTTGATGCGGTCGTGTAGACTTGAACCCGGAGTAGTCGAGTAGACTAGGCGTAGAATCGACGAGAGCTGGTCGACGTTCCACGAGTTGTTGACTTCTTCGCCTTCGAGTGTTTGGAGGCGGTAGGAGCCTGGCCCGGTCACCTTAGCCACGGTGAAGGGTCCTTCCCGGGGGGGGCCGAGTTTGTGAAGTCCTTCGTGTTACGGGATACGGCGGAGGACAAGATCTCCAACGTTGAAGGAGCGTTCCTTGACGTTGCGATCGTGGTAGCGTCGGATACCCTCCGGGTACCTTGCCGATTGGACGAGGGCGGCACGGCGAGCTTCTTCGAGGGGCTGTCGATATCAACTCGTCTGCTTGTCTTCCGAGACGCCTTCGTCGTAGTGCTCCCCGCCGGCGAGTTCCATATGACATCGGCGGGGAGGATGGCTTCGAGCCGTAGACCGGGGAAGTAGGGGGGATTGCCCCGTTGGCTTGGATGGTTGAGTCCGCGGCCCCCGAGTGCGTTGGGTAGTTCCTTGATCCACTTGCCCCCTTTTGAGTTAGCGGCGTCGTGTAGCCGCTTCTTGAGGGCGTCGAGCACCATCCCGTTGGCGCGCTCGACTTGTCCGTTGGCCGTGGATGGGCGACGGAGACGTATCCGACGTCGATTCCGGCTGTTCTCGCGGTACTCCCGGGCGGTGGTTGTTGAAGTTGGACCCCCGGGTCCGTGATGATGCGGTGGGGTAGCCCGTAGCGGTGTACGAGTTCATCCGGGAAGTCGAGTACTCTGTCGGCCTTGGGGCATGTGGCCGGCTTGACCTCGATCCACTTGGTGAACTTGTCGATAGCCACCGGTGCCGGTTGAATCCTCCTGGCGCGGTTGGCGGTGGCCCAATCATGTCGAGCCCCCGGCGGGCAAAGGGCCGGGTTGGTGGTATGGTGACTAGCTTGTAGGCGGGGACATGTTGCTGCTTGGCGAAGACCGACATCCTTGGCACCGTCGACGAGTTCTTCGGCATCGCCCGGGGGCGTGGGCCGGTAGAAGGCTCGCCGGAAGGCCTTGGCCGACCGGCGTGCGGGAGGACGCGTGGTTGCCGCGGACACCCTTGTGGATCTCCTCCAAGATGTCCTTGCCTTCTTCGCGAGGGACGCATTTCATGAGTACTCCCGAGAAGATGCGCCTCGCTTGTAAAGCTTGTCGCCGACGAGGACGTAAGACTTGGCGCGGCGGACGAGTTGTTCGGCTGCGTTCTTGTCGGAGGGGACCTTCGCTCGGCCGAGGTAGTCGATGAAGGGTTGCCTCCGGTCCACGTCGATCATCATGACCTCCTGCCCGGTGGTTGGTTGCGCGGGACGGTGGTCGGTGGCGCGGCTCCGGGATGGATGGCGCGTGAAGCTCATGGACGAAGACGCCCGCGGGTACTTGGGCGCGGGTGGATCCGAGCTTCGAGAGGACGTCCGCGGCAACGTTGTTGTCGCGAACGATGTGGTGGAACTCGAGACCATAGAATTTGTTCTCGAGCTTGCGGACTTCTAGGCGTAGGCGTCCATGTTCTCCTTGTTGCGGTCCCCGGGATTTGTTGACTTGGTTGATGACCCTTTGCGGAGTCGCCGTAGACTAGTAGCCGCTTGATGCCAAGTGAAGCCGCGAGGGCGGAGCCCGTGTAGGAGGGCTTCGTACTCGGCTTCGTTGTTCGAGACCTTCCGAGAAGATGCGGGACGTACTTGAGTTGTTCGCCGTTGGGGGAGATCGGGAGTACCCCCGCGCTGCGCCCTCGAGGTTGAGTGAGCCGTCGAAGTACATCACCCAATGCTGCGGTCGCACGGTGGGAGTAGGTAGGCGGTTCTCCCGCCACTGCGCCATGAAGTCGACTAGAGCTTGCGACTTGATGGGCGTGCGTGGCTTGAAGTCGATGGTGAGGGCGCCGAGCTCGGCGGCCCATTTGGAGATCCTTCCCGGTGGCGTGCGGGTTCCTCGGGATGTCGCCGAGTGGGTAGTCGGTGACGACGGAGACCGAGTACTCACGGAAGTAGTGTCGTAGCTTCCGCGAGGTGATGAGTAGAGCGTACGGGGAGCTTCGCACGGGCCGGTAGCGAGCCTTGGACTGCGATAGAACCTCGGCCCGACGAAGTAGGCGGGGCGCGGGCCCGGGTAGGCGTGGCCGTCTTCCCCGCCGCTCGACGACGATGGCGATGCCGACCACGTGAGTAGTCGCGGCGAGGTAGAGCGGCGGTGCTCGCCCTTGTAGGGAGCCGTGAGGAGCGGGGGCTTCGACGGGGAAGTCCTTGAGGCTGGGCAAGGGCTTGGTCCGCCTCTGCGGTCCACACGAACTTCTCGTGGTGTTTGAGTAGTTTGAAGAAGGGGAGACCCCGTTCTCCTAGCTTCGAGATGAATCTGTTCAATGCCGCCATGCACCCCGTCGGCTTACGGACGTCCTTGATGCTCGTGGGAGCTTTCATCTTGGTGATGGCGGAGATCTTCTCGGGGGTTGGCTTCGATGCCGCGTTGGCTGATGATGAAGCCGAGTAGTTTGCCCGAAGGTACGCCGAAGACGCACTTGTTCGGGTTGAGCTTCCAGCGGTACTCGCGTAGCGATGCGAAGGTCTCTTCAAGGTCGTCGATGAGGGTACTGGAGTCCCTGGTTTTGACAACCACGTCATCCACGTAGGCCTCGACGTTCTTGTTGAGTTGCCGCTTGAAGCAGGCCTGGATGGCCCGTTGGTAGGTAGCGCCGGCGTTCTTCAACCCGAAAGACATGGTCGTGTAGCAGTACGCGCCAAACGGGGTGATGAACGCGGTCTTCTCCTGGTCTTCCTCCTTGATTGCGATCTGGTGGTACCGGAGTAGCGATCGAGGAAGCGAGAGCGAGGTCGCAGCCCGCCGTGGAGTCGATGACTTGATCAATCCGCGGCAACCCGAAAGGGTCCTTGGGGCGGTGCTTGTTGAGGTCGGTGTAGTCGACGCACATCCTCCACTCGTTCGAGTTCTTTTTGCGGACGAGGACGGGGTTGGCGAGCCACTCGGGATGGAAGACTTCTCTCGATGAAGCGCGGCGAGTAGCTTGGCGAGCTCCTTCTTGATGGCATCCCGTCTGTCGTCGGCGAAGCGTCGGAGGTGTTGTCGCTTGGGGGTGGCCTTTGGGTCGACGTTGAGGCAGTGCTCGATCGGCTCCCCGGGCACTCCTGGCATGTCCGGCGGCTTCCACGCGAAGATGTCGCGGTTAGCCCGAAGGAAGCTGATGAGCGCGTCTTCCTATTTGGGGTCGAGGCCGGCCCCGATGGTGGTAGTCTTGGTGGGGTCGCCTGTTCCGAGGTCGGCCCGTCTTGGTGAGCACCTCCTCGGGTGGCCGAGGCTTGTTGGCGCCGTCGGACTTCTGCGGGATGTCGAGTTCGCTTGTGGCAAGCTTCTTCGACGCGGCGTAGACCTCCATCATTGGGGTGGGTACTTGATTTGTCGAAGCAATCACCACGGCCTGCGTATCGCGGTCGTGAGAGATCTTCAAGTCCCCTTGGAGGGAGAGTACGCCGGCTGGACTTGGCATTTTGAGTACCAAGTACGTGTAGTGGGGCACCGCCATGAACTTGGCGATGGCCGGTCGCCGAGGATGGCATGGTAGGGAAGTCTCGATATCCGCGACCTCGAACTTGATGTACTCGGTGCGGTAGTTGTCGCGAGACGCCCGAAGGTAGCGCGGTACCACCGAGCCCGGTGGGATAGCCGCGTTGCACGGGACAATGCCGTAGAAAGGCATGCTTGCTCTTGTTGAGCATGGGGGTGACGTCAAGGTTCATCTTTCCCCGAGAGTCTTGGTGAAGAGGACGTTGAGCCCGCTTCCGCCGTCGATGAGCACCTTGTTGAGCTTAGAGGCCGCCACCGTAGGTTGCGGGACGAGAGGGAAACGTCTGGTTCGGAGAAGCTGGTCCATTGGTCCGCGCGGGGAGAAGGTGATGGGCGTCTGCGACCACCGAGAGGGGTCATAACCGGCGGTTCAATGGACATCACTTCACGGCGAGTAGCCTTCGCTCCCCGCCCGCGGGGTAGTCCGCCGAAGAGGACGTTGACGGTCTTCTCGGGTTCTTGGAAGTCGTCGCCGTCCTTCTTCTTGTTCTTCTGATCGTGAGGGTGCGGTGGCTCCGGCGTATCCTTGAGCGCATGCCTTTGGGTAGCACTGCTCGGTGGTGTGGTTGCCGTTTGGATGCCACGGGCACTTCTCCTTCAGCAGGTCTTTGAACCCGCCGGAATTCTTCTTCGAGTTCCCTTTTGGAGGGCGCTGGATAGCCGCGACGGTGTTGTCTGGCTTGCGCTTGCGGTTGGAACTCGAGAAGTTGTTGCTGTTGTTGTTGTTGTTGCGGCCGCCTTGGTTTGGGTTGCCGCTGCTGCCGCCGCCTTGGTTCTGCTTGGACTTGGCGCGGATGGCGTCGTACTTGGCGTTGGCCTTGTCCTCTTCATCCGCCCAGGACGTGATCATGTCCTTGAGGTGGGGAATGGACCTGGGGCGGCGCCGGCCGAAGTCCTCGAAGGTGCGGCGATGGTAGAGCCCGTCCTGGAAGAGGTCGATGACCTCCTTGTCGGTGACGTCCACGACGGTAGCGCGCTTGTCGAAGAAGCGGCGCATGTACTTGCGGAGGGTCTCGCCTTGTTCTCGCTTGATCATGGCAAGGTCCATGCGAGTACCCGAGCGGCCCATGGCGCCCGCGAAGTTGCTCGTGAATTGCTCCTTCGAGTGGTCCCACTTGTCGATTGAGTGCTTGTCCGGCGACTCGAGCCACGTGAGTGGGGCTTGGTCCGGTGCGGAAGGGGAAGTAGAGGCACTTGGTGTCGCCGTTGCCGCCGGCGTTCTCGATGGAGAGAGCGTAGCATCGGAGCCCTTTGGATGGGATCTGCTTCGCGTCGTATTTGGTGATCCCCAAAGGCTTGAACTTGTCGGGGAGGAGCGAGGTTGCGAAGCCGGGGTGAGAAGGCGGGGAAGCCGTCGCCTTCGGCGGCGGTCGTCGACTTCTTCCGCCGCAACTCTTCGATTCTGCGGCGGGCATCGTACCCGCCGTGAGAGGCGCGCGGAGGCGTGGCTATGCGCGTGGCCACGGCCGCCGCGGCCGCCGCCGCCTCCGGCTTTCTTGTTGGCTCCGTGGTTGGAGGCCGCCGCCGTCGGCCGCCGCCGCCGTCGGGGTCGTTGCCGCCACCACCGGCCGAGGCACGGTGGGGGACGAGTTCTCGGTTGACGTTGTCTTGTCGTGAGGGTCCGCCAGCGGTGGAGCGTCGACGGTTTGGTTCAGCTGGGATGTCGCCCCGAGTACGGTTAGGACCGGGGTCGACCGCGACTAGTAGCCTCGTTGTCGCGAGGCTTGGGCCGGGGGAGGTTGGGCGACTCTCTTGTCGACCCGCATGAAGTAAGCTTCCTCGGCGAGCTTGGCGATGACCTCTCCGGCCCGTATGCCCCCGAGCTCGCCGTGCGATCGGCGTGATCGACATGAGGCACTTGCTCGGGAGTGGTGTGAACTGCGCTCTCGGCGCGAGAGCTTCCGCAAGGTTGCGGATGGGGAGGTTGTCCCCGAGCCGCCGGCGTCGTTCGTTGCGCTTCTGTTACGTTCGCGCGGGGCGTCCCTGGCGGCGTCGGTCTCGTCCGCGGGGGCCTCGGGCGGACGCGCTCGTCCGCGGAGATGTCCTCCAAGTACTTGTACGCGGCCGTGCACGAGGTTCCCGGGGTGTCGCCGGCGGCCATGAAGACTTGACGGTCGGGGGTACCCAAGCTTGGCTCGAAGGTGCCACCTCGGTTGGTGTGCTTGAGTCGGCTTGGGCTAGTGGTGTTCCCTCCGGAACGGTAGCGAGTCGATGTAGGCGACGTAGCGTGAGTCCCCCTGTTGTCGGCTCGGCGGGTTTGCGGTCCGGCCGGTAGACGTATCTCCCGGCCGGTGTTGATCTTATGACCGGCCCGAGAGGCGGCCCCGACAAGGGAAGCTCGGAGGGAGTTGTCTTCGGACTCGGGCTCCTCGGGGGTCCGAGCCCGAAGTCGAACTCGTAGTCGGGGTTCGAGTAGAACTCGGAGAGAGGGCTGGAGTCCAAGACGCGGTTGGGGGCGGCGTCGGAGTCCGAGTTGTACTCGGTTACGGGCTCCTTGCCGGCCCGTCGTGGCGTAGAGGCCTCCGTGCGGGCCCGGCCGGGGAACGCGAGGGCCACGCACGGAGCGGCGACGTGGAGAGGGGGCCGCTGCGATGGGCGAGGAGCCGGCTCGCATGCGATGGCCCATGGCGACGTCGGGTTCGAGTTGGAGACGGACTCGAGCTCGAAGTCGGCGTGGAGGTTGGAGAGCGAAATTTCGCCGAACTTGCGGCGAGCTTGCCCGTGACAACTTCGGGAAGCGTCACAAGGCCCGTCCTCGAGTCGGGTTGCATGATCAAGCGGCGGCCGGAAAGAGCCCGCGCCATCGGCGGTGCGGACCCAAGCCCCGAAGACGAAGGTGTCGCCACGGTTGAAGGCGACGGTTGGCTTGATGTGAACGAGAAGCCGTCGAGTTCGCCATGTGATCTCGAGCGAGAGCCCCTACCGGCGCGCCGGTGTCGGTGTTTTGGACCGGCAACCTACTACGGGGAGTACCCGAAGTAGATGAATGTGACTCGCCGAGATCGGTAACTCGAAGGAAGAGGCACGCGACACACAATTTAGACAGGTTCGGGCCGCGAGGTGCGTAATACCCTACGTCCTGTATGCTGCGTAGCTCTGGATTGATAGGGCACGATTACACGATGGTGCAATGGTGCGCCGTGAGTTGGATGAGGTGAGGTCGAGGTGATCCTGGGATCGGTCCCTGCCCCGCCTTATATAGTCCGGGAGGCAAGGTTACAAGTCGGAGTAGGGAAGGAGTACTAGTCGAGTACGTCTAGGAGACCTCTACACAGTGCGGAACATGTACAGAGTCCTATCCGAGTACTACTCCTGTGCTGTCCTTGTGCTCCACGCCTTCAGGTGCCGTGTAGCGCAAGTCGGGTAGTCCCAGGGGCCCACCGAGTAGTCGGTCCTGGTACCCACCGAGGTAGTGGGCCCGGGGGAGGTCCATACGACACCCGCGTTGTCTGCTTTACATCAAGCAGGTCTCGAGCGGCCTTCTCACGTCGATATCCATCGAGGGCTGCCCTTGTCTCGAGCCAGGGGTTCGTGCCGCTCGAGGGTTTTACGCGGCATGGGTGCCCGCGGTGTCTGCTTTACATCAAGCAGGTCCCGGGCGACCCTCTCGCGCCGATATCCCATCGAGGGCTGTTCTCGTTTTGAGTCGAGGGCTCGTGCCTCTCGAGGGTTTTACGTGGCATGGGCGCCCGTGGTGCCTGCTTTACATCAAGCAGGTCCCGGGCGGCCTTCTCACGTCGATATCCATCGAGGGCTGCCCTTGTCTCGAGCCAGGGGTTCGCCCCGCTCGAGGGTTCTCCTTGCTTGGCAAGGGACCCGATCATTAAATGCCTCGCAGTCGAGGCTGCGGTTTTTGCAGCGCGGGCGCGTCTTTTTAGGCGCTGCGGCCGCGCGCGCGCGCGTAGTGGGCGGCGTGGCAGGTGGACGTGACGGCTTCGCCTCGGTCCCTGCGGGTCTTCGCCGTGATGATGGCCCGCCTGCAGTGATGTGGCCGCTGCAGTCGTGGTGGGGCCCGTCCGTCGGCGTGAAGGGAAGATTCCCTGCAGTTAATGCGAGCGGGGCATCCGCTCCGGAGAGCTCGCCCCGTCGGCTTATAAATCTGAGGGGTGGAGGAGACGGCGGTTTTTTACCTTGACGCCTCACCATTTTCAGTTCCCCGCCCCCTTCGTCTTCGCCTCGCTATTGCCACCGCGCGGTGTCGCCGTTAGAGCTCGTCTTCCGTTTTTCGTCCTCCGCTCCTGCCTTTCTTCGCCTTCTTCATGGCGCCGCCTCAGCTTCCCCTCACGATCCTGGAGCCGTATGCCTGGGAGAGGTCGACGGTGACGCCGCTGGCCCTTGGCGAGCTGGTCGCCGCTGGCCAGCTGTCGGCCAATGAAGATGGACGCCCGGCGGAGTGGATAGTGCCGCCGGCGGCGGACCGTGCGCCCAACCCGCCGGAGGGCTACGTGGTCAGCTTTATCCGCTACCACGAGTGGGGCTTCAACGCACGGCGAGCCGCTTCATGCGGGCGATGTGCCACCACTACGGAGTGGGCCGCACAACTTCGCCCCCAACGCGATTTCGCAGGCGGCTACGTTCGTCGGCGGTTGCGAAGGGTACCTGGGGATCCCAGTCAATTGGGAGCTCTGGGTACACCTTTTCCGCGCGGAGCTCTTCACGCAGCCCACGACGGAACCAAGGACCCGCCGCGCGGTGCGCGCCGGCGGGATGTCGCTTGCCCAGCGGGGGCAATTCAAGAACATCTACATCCCCTGCACCATGACGACGAACAACGCCGGCTGGGAGCGGGGATGGTTTTATCTGCGCAACGCCGAGCCCGGCCTTCCCCCCTACACCGGCCGGGTGTTCAAGGAGAGGCCTGACTCCTGGGGCTACGGGGTGTCCACGGCCCAGCATCGGGCGCGGCAGGAGTCGGTCCTGGCCGCGCTGCAGCGCCTGGCGACGATGGGGCTGAACGTGATGGGCGTCCTCGCCTTCCTCCATCATAGGCGGGTCGTGCCCTTGATGGAGAGGCCGCCTCCGCATCTTCGAGATGACAAGAGGCGGCCAACCCCATCGACCGGGCGGCGCGGCGGCGGCGGCGCAGGAGCGGGCGGCGCGCAAGAGGGAGCGTGCGAGGCGACGTCAAGCGCGTCGCGGCCGGCGGGCCGCGAGTACCGTCGGCGCGAAGAGCGGGGGCTCTCCCTCCCGGGGACCGAAGAGTACTCGTCCTCGGAGGAGGACGAAGAGGAAGAGGGCGAGGGGGAGGGCCCCTCGACGGGTGGCGACTCGCGCCCCCGTCGCCGGGCCGGCGGCCGGCGGCGAGGGCGGCATCGCCCGGGGCGGGCGCAACGGCGCCCGCCGGCCGGCCATCGACATCGAGGGCGGCGCGCGCGCGCGGAGGCGTCGGGGCGCGCTCGTCGGGGGCGCGCACGGCGAGCGCGCCCGTGCGCGCATCGAGCGTGCCGCGCGCGGGGGAAGCGTGCTCGCGCGCGCGGCGGCGTCGTCGGGGAGGCGCGACGGCGAGGTGCGCCCGCGCGCGGGGGCGAGCGTACGTGCACGCGCGCGCGCGCGCCGTCGGGAGGCGCGGCATCGGGCGTGACCGCGCGCGGGGGCGGGCGCGCCCACGCGCGCGCGCGGCGCCGTAAGGAGACGCGGCGGCGGGGCGCGCCGGCCGCGCCGGCCTCGTCCGCTGAGGCTTCGAGGAAAAGGAAGCGTGCCTTTTCCTCCTCGAGGTAAGGGGTTCGATTCTTCGCTCGGTTTGATTTGTTGATGATCAGGCGTCCTAACCCTCCGTTCGTGCCTGCGCAGGGTGGTGCCAACCGTGCCTCCCCTTGCACCAGCCGAGGTGCTGAGGACGGACGCGTCCATCCCCACCGGCGGCGCTCGTCGAGGGCGCCGCGGGCGGGGACAAGCACGGCGGCGGCGGGCGAGAGCTCGCGAGGCGCGGCGGGCGGGGCCCCGAGGCCTCGGCCAACGATCAGCCCGCCGCGGCACGGTCGGCGGTCGGCCGAGGAGCGGCCGGCGCCGGCCGTCGTGGGGGGTGCGAGGCCGCGGCGGCGGCGGTGGCAGGAGGCGCGGCCGGCAAGGGCCGTTGCCGTGGAGGAGGCGGAGCGGGCGCAACCCGTGGCGGCGCCCGTGGCTGCGCAGGCGCAGCCGAGAGGTGGTGGCCGTGGCGCCGTGCCGGCGCCCGCGGCCGTGGAGACGCGGGCGGAGGTGGTGGAGGTCTCGGACGACTCCCCGCCGCCCGGGTGGGATCGGGGGGCCGCCCGGCCCACGAACCCCCCGAGCCCCGGGAGGGGGCCCTCGTGAGGTGGCGCGAGGGTCACTCGGTGGTGGGGAGTCGAGGACACGGTGCCGAGGCCTCGTCCTCCCCGCGCCGGCCGCCCCGCCCGAGGTGGAGGGGGCCGTCGATGATCCCCCGGCGTTTGTCGACGCTCGGGTGGAGCGAGAGCTGCGGGACGAGCTCCGAGGCCACGGCGCTACGCTCAACCGCGCGCCGAACGAGGCGCCGCGGGTCCATGGCGGCCGGCATGGCTCGTCTTCCGGGTTAGCCGTGGTTGCTTGTTCTCCCCTTTCTTTCGTTTGTGTATGCCGCCTTCGTGTCGCGGCGCTTATGGGTTTCGATTCCGTGGTTGCCGGGGAGCTCGAGCGTCGCGCCCACGACAAGTACGATGCGTTCGACCGGGTGAACGCCGAGGTCCACCGGCCTCCGGGAGCGGTGCGGGCGCATTTGACGCGCTTGCCGACGCTCTCAGATCCCCGGACACCGGGCCGGCGTACGGGCCCCGGCCCGGCCCGACGAGCTCCCGAGAGCTCGAGGCGGACACGCGCGCGCCGTTCGAGCCCTCGAGTGGGTGCGCGCAGCCCCTCATCGACCGTGATGAGGCGCCGTGGCACGCGCGCTCGGACTTGGAGAAGACGCGGACGCCGGCCGCCAACCGGGAGGCGGAGGTGGCGACCGTCCATGCCGAAACCCGGGAGCTTCGCTCGTCGCTTGAGGGGGCGCGGGCGCGGCGGCCGCCGGGCCGAGGAGCGGGCGCGCGAGCCGGGAGCAGCGGGCCAAGGAGGCCGACGACCCCGAAGGCCGCCCTCGACGCCAAGGCCGCGGCCCTCGTCGTCCACCGAGGAGCGGCTCCCGCAAGAGAGCACCGCCCGCCAAGGGGCTGAGGAGCGGCTCCAGTAGGAGCAGGCCGCCCTCACCGACGCCCGTGCGGCCGGAGCGAGGAGCGCGCCGCCCACGAGGTGACGCAGAAGTCCTTGGCGGATCGGGACGCCAAGCTCTCCAAGGCCGAGGGCGAGGTGATTATGCTCAGCATCACCAACGCCAATCAGGAGATGTCCCTCCGGGAGCAGGGCGAGACCGTCGAGCGCCTCGAGCCGACGGGTCGAGGCCGTGCGCCGCGACCTCGAGATGGAGAGGAAGCAAGTCGAAGGTGAGCCACAGTCTGACTCTCGTCTTGTTGGTTTTTCGATTGGGAACTCACATTCCCTTTTTTCGATTTCTTTCTTGCCTTGGTGTTCCCGTGCTTGCGCACCGCCCCGGGGCACGCGGGCCGAGCGGGCCGAGGCGGCGCGGCCGCCTCCTACAACTCCGAGCGGAGAGCCGGCGGGAGCCGCGCGATGCGGCCCTCGAGACCCGCCGCGCCGTCGAGGAGGGCGAGGCACGGCCGGCGGCTCGGCCGGCCGGCCGCCGCGCGCCCTTGGTGGCCATGTCACCGAGCGGATGTGCCGGGCGCTGCAGCTGGGCGTCACTACAAGAAATCCTTTGATCTATGACGAACTTCTCATGACGATCTCAGATTTTGTCATAGATCACACTGCATCCATGACAAACGGTCTGTTTTCGTCATAAATTCACAATGTTGGATATGAAGCCCGATAAGAAGTCCAAACACTATGACGATGTGTCAATTTCGTCACAGATCACAATGCATCCATGACAACAATCAGATTTCGTCATAGATAATTTGGGAAAATAAATAGAGTGAGTGTATGAAATAAAAGATTTCGTCATAGATAATGTGTGAAAATAAATAGAGTGAGTGTATGAAATAAAATAAAAAAATGGAAATAAAAAACTACAGAGATTTTGATTAGAACCATGGACCTCATGGTTCCCTAGGGCCACCCTTTGCCACTATGCTACAGACCATTAGTTGAATTTTGGTTGCATCCATCTATTTTGTAATAACACAGGCAGCCCCGCGCCACGTCAGCTGCCAGCCCCGCGCGGTCCCGCTTGCAAACAAGTCAACAAGAGAATAAAGAGCAGCACTATAAACGAAATCCCTTGAGTAGCGCAGTGGTTTGTCTTAATGGGCCGCAAGTACGAGACCTTGGGTTCGATACCCAATGGCCTCACCTTTTTTTTCCAAAGCATACCTTTTTTTTCCATAGCATACCATTTCCCACAAATATTATATTCTTAATTAACCTTATACATACAAATATATTTTTTATATTCAATATACCGCATATAAGTTATCTAATACAACTTTCAAGAATTTTTGAATCTATTTACTATTTTAAACTGATTAAATGAATTCCTGCAATTAATGCAACCATCTCGAAATTAATTGCAATTTAAACTACACGTGTCTCAATTAATGCATAAAAAATTTCTAAAAAATAGTTTCTGATAACATCTATTCATTAAGATCACATATCTTGAAAATATATTGAAATTTCAAATGTTTGGTAGCGAAAATTTGTACTTCTACTTCCATCTTTATTAAAAATTAATGGTAATAATATCTAAATGTTCTCCTAAAAAATGTTCTCCAATTTTCACAAAATCTTATGAAACTTTTTTCCAAGCTTGTACATCCATAAAATGATTCTATGCCAATTTACATAATTAATAAAGAAGTTTTAGGTATTATTATCATTATTGTATAACATGTAGAAAATCATTTAAATGATAGAAAATAGCAAATCTACTTGAAATTTTTTGAAACTCCTAGGTGACAACTTCTATGTTGTATGTTACATGTGAAAAATAAATTGGGATCATATAAGATAACAATTTTGCAACTTTTTTCACAAAGGTGTACTCATTAGTGATTTAAAAAATACAAATAATAACTTTTTTGCACAAAAAATTGCAATGAGAATTCCCATATGTTAATAGAAGAGTAAATGTAAGGTTAGGTCCAGAATTGAGGTGTACGTGAGCAAGAAAATACTCCACGGTACACAAACTTCAAAGTTTAAGTTGAGTTGTATGAAAGAATGTGAGAGACGTGTATGAGGCAGAAAAAAGAATCATTTTTTACTTGTTGAAGTTATAGATCTTGGTAGAGAATGATTTTAAAAAATTTTAGAAAAAAGAATCATCCAATTTGGAGTTAGTATGAGGCAGAAAAACTAGTTACGAGTTTTAGACAAAGATTAAAAAGAGAAAACACACTTGTTCATCTCAGTTCATAGCAAGTGCAATTTCTGTTTTTAATCTTCGGATAAAAATTGTAAACTGTTTTTCTTCCTCATACGAACTCCAAATCGGTTGATTCTTTTTCCTAATTTTTTCTAAAATCACGTTCTTCCATATAATTTCATTTGTTTGTATGTTAATTATAATTAATAGTATAATCTTCATAGGGCTTGTTTCCTTCTATTAAAGCATATAACATAAATACATGTTTTTTTGCATGCCAATTAGTAATTAAACTTCATAATTGTTAAAGACAAGGTCGACTTATGTTTGGGTACAAATTTTAGATGTAATGGAGTTTGAAAACGTTATGAGGTGTTCAAATATCAAAGTTCATGTTGAGATGTATGAAACAATATGGGGGATCCGTTCATTTTGTGAGCAATGTACACTTCTTTTTTGCAAAATCCAATGAAACTTTTATGTCAAGTTTAAACATCAATACAATGATTTCATGGCAATTTTTAAAAGTTTTTAAGAAGTTTTAGATTTTATTATCATTATTTTACAGTAAATATGCAAGTAGAAGTTTGAATTATGACAAGAAACATTTGAACTTTTCATATATTTTCAGAATATGAGTTATAGTAGATCAGAAGTACTTAAAATATAATTTTGATAATTTTAAAAATTTTATTTGAGATACATATAGTTCAAATTTGAATTGTTCCATATTGCAAAAAAAATGGAAAAAGAAAAAGAAAAATGTTAAGCAGAGTAGGAATGTAACAGGCCCATTATGGCCCAAACAGCCCACATAACTCTAGCTGCTAGTGGCCATTGATCTTAAGATCCGACGGTCAAAAATAGACACAACAGACATATATAGATCACCCCAAACCCTATCCCTATCTCCCTCTCCTATCCCCTCGCACCGGCTCCGCCCACCTCGCTATCCACTCGCTCCTCACCTCGCCTTGCCCAAGGGAGGGAAAGCACTCCGCCTCCGTAAGACCCCGAACCCTAGCCATGGCGAATGGGGCTCCTCCGCTTCCTCCGCCGGCGGTGCGTCGGCGGCCGCAGCCTTCGCCACGCGGATGCTGCTCCTCCTCACGCTCCCCGCCGCTCGCGCCGCCGCCTTCGCCTTCGCGCTCCGGGGGCGCGGCGGCATACGGACCCGGCCGGCGCCGCATGGCTCGACGACGCGCAGCGGTTCCCGGCATGGAGAACAGCCCGCTCGGATCCCCCTCCTTGTCCTCCTCCTCCGCTAGGGGCAGAGGGTCCTACTTCACCGTCACCTCCTCCTCCTCCGCGGCGGCGGACTGCGCTGAGATCCTCGGCCGGAGCTCATCCTCCTCCAACGGAATCTCGCTCTACAGCGGCTGGAGCTTCGACTCCAAATCTGCTGCTGTTACTCCCAAGGTGAGGCGACCGCGCGCTTTTTACCCACCCTCCGATCTGATCTGCCCTTAGCATTTAGGTTGGGGTTCGTGTGCTCCGCGCGACGCAGATTTTGTTAGGCATGTTCCTTTTGTTTTCCGTTTTTTTCTTAATAAGAAGTTGTAAATAAATTCCCCTGAGTAATTTGTGGCATATGTGTTAGTGCCTTTTGTATAATAGTATAAAGAGACCATTGCATTTCTGGGGTGTCCTGTTTTTCTAGCTGAATGAGGGGCTAGAGATTTCCGTTCTGTGGTACTTGTGGATTTTTATTGAAATTTCAGGTGATTTTACTGTCTTAGTTGTATGATAGATAGGGCCCTTTCAGAGCGCTGGCAATTTGTGATTGCCTGATTGGCATGTTCTCTCTTAGTCTTGTGGTTGGTCTGTTTAGTTTTAACATCATGCACTTATTCAGTCAATTCTGGTACTCATTCAGTTGTCTCCTCATAAGTTTATTTGCATAGTTCTTGTTGGCAATATGTGAATCATATACTGATAATTAGCATTTGTATAGGTTTACATTGCACCCGTTCGTAGTTTTTCTGGCCGGTTCAGTCTAACAGTTCAGTACTTAGTATTTACATTTGATAATCCATGCCTTCATGAACGATATGGTTTATGTCTGATAATTTTTACAGGCTTGGGTCACACTTGGTAGAGCACAGTTAAACTTTGGGGAGCCAGATTCAGCTATACTATCATTTGACAAGGCACTAGCAATCAAGGTAGTTCCATTTTTAGGTGCAACTCAGATATTGCTGTAATGCATCATTAGCCATCATATTTGATTTTTTTGCCTAACTGACGTGCTGGATGCTTTCACAGCCTGACCATAATGGTGTGAAAGTGGACCGTGAAACTGCAGCTCGCCTTGTCAAGAAGCGAGGGCAGCTGCAACATGCTTGCCCTCCACCAGGTCGTCCTCTCTTCCCCCACATTTCCTTGATGTTTTGCATCTCGTTCTCAGTGCTAGTGCTGCCGCACCTGATATGGGTAGTAGCATAGTTGCTCAAGTAAAACATTTTGATAGTAAAACATTTTGTCTGCTTCATTTTTTAACAGATCTTAGCTTATTGTTTCTGTGAGCTGCAACCAATTTCTGGTAGTCAGGAAGTAGTTTGTTTTTTGTAGGTAAGTACGCATAAAAAAGGCCTATCGATTTCAACATTAGTGTGTCAGTCTACAAATTCATGATAGCCAATACTGAGACTGAGTACTGTCAACTTATATGTTTCTTATGGCCTGTATTGCTACTTGCTACATCATTTCAGAGAGTGATGGAATTGCTGCAGACTGCCTTTCAACTTTGTTAATTAGGACTGCAGTAGATACTTTCAGTTTTGTACATTCTTATCAATTGTATATCTGTACATTAGGTCAGTCTGTTAGCTGTTTATTTCCAATGATGTCAATATGTTTTTATGAACACATGTTTTATCTAACAGATCATTGGGAAAAGAATGGATACTGCTATGTGAAAAGGATAGTTGCTACTTTAGCGGCCATTGAGTCCTAGCTCCAGCAGCAAGGAGTTCATGTGCTGTACCAGCAACCTGTTTGGCCAAATGGCAGAAAGTTATTAAAATTGCTTATGTTTTTTCTTAGACTATTTTTTGTGTATGTATGGATCTCACATCGCAGAGATCTCAACCTCCCAATTTCCTTTACATTCTGAAATTTACCATGTCTGCAGGTACAACATTGTTGTGGATGTGAATGAGAAGGGTGTCAAGCATAATGCGTATTACTTCTACTGGGCCAAAATGAAGCAAGTTAAGCAGGAGCTATGCGGCTGCAACTTAATGTGTTATGCTGAAACTGATTTTTTTGTTTTTTCTGGTGCTGAAATGGCTGATTGGTTGTTATCCTGGATGCAAAAAAATGTATTTTATGTTTCCTTTGATGTCATGCTAAATGCAAACGTCATTAATTTGATTTTTGTTATTTTTTCGGCTGGATATTGGATTGGGCTGAAATTTGTAAGGATTGTATCTTTTCAATGGGCCGGAAATAAAAGCCCAATTGTTAATCTATTTTGGCCCATTTCGCATTTAACCAATAAATTGCCACGTCATCACTTGCCACATCATCCACTGCACGGCTGCCACATAATCTGCCATGTGGCTGCCACATAATCTGCCACGTGGCTGCCACGTCATTAACTGTGAAGTCATCAATTGCCACATCCTGATCCATATCAGCAGCCAACTCATCTTCCATGTCATCTACGAGTGATGTGGCAAGTTAATCCATGACGATCACTTTCGTCACAGATTTTGGGCTTCGGGCTGGGTTCAATGGGCTTTACACCAATCTATGACAGTTTGAGAACGTCATAGATCACGCTAATCCATGACGAAAATTTAAGGACGTCACGAGAAGGGATTCGTGACGCTCAATACATGACGTTCTCAAATTTCGTCATAGATGTCATTTTATGACGAAATTTTGACGATCCGTGACGAAAATTGACCATCATAGACCACGAGATTTTTTGTAGTGCGTCCAGAAGGCCCTCGGAGTGGTGCGATCCCACTACGAGGTTAACTTCGAGGCGCTGGCGGAGGGCTACATCGTTCCCGAAGGCGTCGAGGACGAGGTGGCCATGGAGTGTGTGGATGCGCTCGCTGCCGACGCCGCCGGGTCGCTAGCCGAGGCCTTCGAGGAGTTCCTCTTCCCGGACGTCACTGATGCTGCTGCTCCTCCCGCCTGAAAGTAGTTGGGCGCTAGGCCCGTTTTTTGTTTATGTGTATCAGTATTCTGGCCTCGTGGCCTTTTGTAAATAAACAAGTTGTTTCATGAACATGAGCATTTGCTGTAAATGAAGTCGTTTGTTTATCACGCTTTTTGTTTCTCCTTCTTCCTGAGTAGATTCTAGTTAGGGGAGTTCGATTTTCGCGGTGGGCCCGCCGGGTTGGAGGCGAGAGAGAAGGGCCATATCCACGCGGCGTAGGCTATCTCTCGGCTCGCACGCTCCTTCCGCCGTGCCGCCCGCGCCCGTTCGAATCGTGGCTCGAGGTTGAAGTAGGAAACAAACTTAGCGCGTGTGGGTTGTTGTGTTTTTTGCGCGAAAAAATGGGACTATTTTGGGGGGGGGGGGATGCCCCCCGCAGTAGCCCTCGAGGGTAACTTGGGTTTCAGGGGAAAGCCGAGTTGCCCTTTTTATTGAGCTCAAAGCTTTTACATAGTTGTAGCCAACTGGGGCGTTGGCCGTGCGGTTTTTACGACAAGAATACCTAGAAATCCTAGCTAAGGGTAGAAGCGACGTAGCTGTTGGATGTTCCAAGCGTTGGTGAGCTCTTCACCGTCCTCATTGGCCAACTTGTATGTGCCGGGCTTGAGTACCTTCACCACGACGTAGGGTCCCTCCCATGGGGGTGATAGCTTGTGGCGTAGCCTTAGGACCAGGTCCCCTTCGCTGAAATCCCGCCGGCGTATCTTGCGTGCTTGATAGCACCTGAGGGACTGCTGGTAGCTCGCGGAATGCATCAAGACTACGAGGCGTGCTTCGTCCAGCTGGTCCAACGAGTCCTACGCAGGCTCGTTGGTTAGCACCCTCGTTATAGCCTCGAACCTTGGGCGACCCGTATTCTAAGTCCGTGGGGAGGACGGCCTCCACGCCGTGGACTAGGAAAACGGGGTGAACCCAGTGGCTCTGCTCGGGGTGGTCCTTAGGCTCCACACAACCGCTGGTAGTTCTTGGAGCCATTTCCGGGTCCGCATTTGTTCAACGCGGTCGAAAATTCTGGGCTTTAGGCCTTGTAAGATCATGCCATTGGCACGCTCCACTTGGCCGTTGGTCTGTGGGTGCGCCACAGCTGCCCAATCCACACGGATGTGGAACTTGTCGCAGAACTCCAAGAACTTCTTGCCCGTGAATTGGGATCCATTGTCGGTGATGATGGAGTTCGGCACTCCGAAGCGGTAGACGATGTCGGTAAAGAATGTCACCGCCTGCTCTGCCCTTAAATTCGTGATGGGGCGCACCTCCACCCACTTGGAGAACTTGTCGATCGCGACCAACAAGTGGGTGAAGCCACCGGGCGCCTTCCGCAGGGGCCCGACGATGTCCAGCCCCCACGCGGCGAATGGCCATGTCACGGGGATGGTTTGCAGGGCATGGGCGGGCAAGTTGGACTTGCGGGCGTAGAACTGGCACCCCTCGCAGGTGCGCACGATCTCGCTGGCGTCTGCGACCGCAGTGGGCCAGTAAAAGCCCTGGCAGAACGCGTTGGCGACGAGGGTGCGGGGCGCGGCGTGGTGGCCACAGATCCCCGCGTGGATGTCCCGCAGGAGCTCGCGCCCCTCGGGAATGGGCACGCATCGCTGTAGGATGCCGGAGGCGGCGCGCTTGTACAGCTCGCCGTTGACGAGGGCAAAAGACTTAGCCATCCTAGCGATGCGCCTAGCCGCGGCCCGGTCTACGGGGAGTTCCCCTCGAGCGATCCAGACAATGTATTTCTCCCGCCAGTCCGCCTGGACGGGGGCCGGCTCGATGTCCATCACGTCGGCTTCGTGGGAGCCGTACCCCTCGAGAAGGGAGAGTACGTACGCCTCGTTCGAGGGATCCTCGTCCATGGGCTCCGCACCCGCTGGATTCGAGGGAGCCCCCGAGGGTTCGTTTTGATTCGAGGGGTAGGGCTCGAAAGCGACCGAGGGTTGAGCGATGTCGCGCGCGAAAACGTTCGGGGGGACGGTGATCCGCCCGGACGCGATCTTGGCGAGTTCGTCCGCCTCTTCGTTGTACCGGCGGGGCACATGGTTGAGCTCGATGCCGTAGAACTTGTCCTCGAGGGCTCGCACGGCCTTGCAGTAGGCCTCCATCTTGTCGTCGTGGCAGCTCGTGTTCTTCATGACTTGATCAATCACGAGCTGCGAGTCGCCCCTTACGTCGAGGCGTTTGACGCCTAACTCAATTGCGATTTTGAGGCCGCAGAGGAGGGCCTCGTATTCAGCCATGTTGTTAGACGCAGGGAAGTGGAGGCGCACCGCGTACCGCATGTGTTCCCCGAGGGGTGACACGAAGAGCAGGCCCGCGCCCGCCCCCGTTTTCATCACCGAGCCGTCGAAGAACAGAGTCCAGCACTCCGCTTGGATTTGTGGCGGCGGCAGCTGCGTGTCCGTCCACTCGGCGACGAAATCCGCCAAGATTTGGGACTTGACGGCCTTGCGTGGGGCGTAGGCGAGCGTCTCGCCCATCAGCTCCACGGACCACTTGGCGATCCTGCCCGCGGCGTCGGGGTTGCGGATGATTTCTCCTAGTGGGAAGGAGGAAACCACCGTGACGGGGTGGGCCTCGAAGTAGTGGAGGAGTTTGCGCCGCGCGAGAACCACTGCGTACAGCAACTTCTGGACCTGGGGGTAGCGCGTCTTCGTGTCCGAGAGGACCTCGCTGATGTAGTAGACTGGCCGCTGCACAGGCAAGGCATGCCCTTCCTCCGTGCGCTCCACAACGATCACGGCGCTCACCACCTGGGTGGTCGCGGCCACGTAGAGCTGCAGGGGCTCGCCGTCCTGCGGCGGCGTGAGGATCGGGGCGTGCGTCAGAGACGCCTTTAGCTTGTCGAGCGCATCCTGGGCCTCGGTGGTCCAGGAGAAGCGCTCGTGCTTCTTGAGTAGGCGGTAGAGGGGCAGGCCCTTCTCACCGAGCCGCGAGATGAAGCGGCTCAAGGCGGCAAGGCACCCCAACACCTTCTGCATCCCCTTGAGGTCCGGATCGGACCCATCCATTCGAGGGCCGCGACCTTTTCGGGGGTTGGCCTCGATTCCCCGCCGGGATACGATGTATCCCGGAGGAGCATGCCTCGCGGCACTCCAAAGACACATTTTTCGGGGTTTAATTTGACCCCATTGGCCCGTAGGCGGTTGAACGCGACGCCAAGGTCGCCAACCAGTCGTCCGCCTTCTCGGTCTTTACGACGATGTCGTCCACGTATGCTTCGACCGTCCGCCCGATGTGATCCCCAAAAACGTGCCGCATGCAACGCCGGTATGTTGCACCCGCGTTTCGAGGCCAAATGGCATCGTGACGTAGCGAACGTCCCGAACGGTGTGATGAACGAGGTCGCGAGCTGGTCGGACTCTTTCATCTTTATTTGGTGGTACCCGGAATAGGCATCAAGGAAACAGAGCAGTTCGCACCCAGCTGTTGAGTCAACGATTTGATCAATGCGTGGCAAAGGAAAAGGAACTTTAGGACATGCTTTATTGAGACTAGTGTAGTCTATACACATCCGTCACTTCCCGTTCTTTTTCTTTACAAGCACGGGGTTTGCTAGCCATGTTGGGTGGAACACCTCCTTGATGAATCCGGCCTCGAGAAGCTTTCGCAGCCTCCGCTCCGATTGCCCGTCGCCGCTCCTCGTCGAAGCGGCGGAGCCGCCGCCGCACGGCGCGAGCGTTTGGCGGGGATGTCAAGGGAGTGCTCGGCGACTTCCCTCGGGATGCCTGGCATGTCCGAGGGGCTCCACGCGAAGATGTCGGCGTTGGCGCGGAGGAAGTCGACGAGCACCACTTCCTATTTGGGGTCGAGGGTGGAGCTGACCCTTAACACCTTGCCCTCGGGGGTTGAAGGGTCGAGGGGGACCCCCTTGGTCTGCTCCGCGGCCTCGAAGGTGCCAGCGTGTTTGGCAGCGGAGTCGAGGTCTTCGTTGACCATCTTCTCCAGGGTGTTCACCAGCGCTTCATCCAGCGCCAGTGCCTCTGCGTGCTCCACGCATTCGACATCACAGTCGAACGCGTGCTCGATCGACGAGCCGACGGTGATGATGCCGTTCGGGCCGGGCATCTTCATCTTTAGGTAGGTATAATTGGGGACCGCCATGAATTTGGCGTAATAGGGTCGCCCAAGTATAGTATGGTAGGCCCCTTTGAACCCCACCACCTCGAAGGTGAGGGTCTCCTTGCGGAAGTTCATAGGGGTGCCAAACCAGACCGGCAAGTCGATCTGCCCGAGGGGTTGAACCTGCTTGCCGGGCGCGATGCCGTGGAACGGCTTCGTGCTGGGCCGCAGCTAGTCCAATCCGATCCCCATCAGGCGCAGCGTATGTGCGTAGAGGATGTTGAGGCTGCTGCCTCCGTCCATGAGGACCTTTGAGAACCGGGCGTTCCCGATGATGGGGTCAACCACCGGCCGGGTGCGACCCGGATTGGGGACGCGGTTTGGGTGGTCCTCCCCGCCGAATGTGATGGCGTCCTCCGACCAATTGAGGAAGGACCGGAGGTGCCCTCTCGGCCGGCGAGGACTTCGTGCCGCTCCCTCTTGCGTTGGCGTGTCGACATGTCGACAGTTGGTCCCCCAAAGATGAGGAACACATTTTCGACGGCGGGGAAGCCGCCCGCGTCGCCATCGCCTCCGTCTTTCTTGGCCTCTGCCTCCTTCGCGGCGGCACGGCCGTAGAATTTCTTGAGCATGTCGCACTGCTCAAGGGTGTGGTGTACTGGGGTTTTGTGGTAGGGACATGGCTTCTTCAGCATGTCATCGAACACCCCCGGGCCTCGAGGAGCCGGTCGAGGGCCCCGTCGAGCCGGGTCGACGGCCGAGGGCCTCGGCGTTGCCGCCGTCGCGCCCCTGCTCGCGCGCCTCGTGGCGCGGCTTTTTCCCCTTCTTGCCCCGCTTGTCGTTGCGGTGCGGCTCCTTGGACTTGCTGCCCTCCGCGAACGCATCCTCGGAGCGTTTGCCCTTCTTGCCGTCGAAGATCGCCCCCACGGCCTCCTCCCCGGAGGCGAAGCTGGTGGCGATGTCGAACAGCTCGTTGGAGTCCGCAGGCGGGCTGCGTCCCAGCTCCCGCACGAGATCCCGGCACGTGGTGCCCTCGAGGAAGGCATGCACGATTTCGGACTGCGCCACGCTGGGGAGCTCCGTGCAGCGCTTGGAGAAGCGCCGTATGAAGTCCCGCAGCGACTCGCCGGGCTCTCGCGTGCGGAGCGCGAGTCCCATGAGTTCCCGTGGCGCACGTATGTGCCCCCGGAAGTTGCCCACGAATGTGTGGACCGGGTCGTCCCGGGTTATGGATCCGGGCCGGTGGGCGGTGCTCGAGCCATGTCCGGGCCGCATCGCCAAGGTGTAGGGTCAGGTTGCGGATGATGACCTCGTCGCTGGTGGCCCCGCCCAGCTGGCAAGCCAGGCGGTAGTCGTTGAGCCACACGCGGGGGTCCGTCTCCTCGTTGTACTTGACGATCGTCGAGGGTTGGCGAAAGCGTTGGGGGAACGCTGCCGCACGGATCTCCCGGCTGAACACGCGGCTGCCGGGGGCTCCGGCGTCGGGGAGCGGTCCTCGCCGCTATCGTAGCGCCCTCCCCGTCGAGGGTGGTAGCCCCTTGCCGCTCGTGCGTCTTCCTTGCTGGTGCGCCTGGCGTTGATGACGTTGCGAGCGTCGCCATCCAGCGCCCTGCGCGCGTCAAGGAGTCGCTCCTTGGCCGGCGTGCGCCCTTGCTCGGTTGGTCGCCCCGCCGGTCCCCCCCGCGTGCACCGAGGGTTCGCCTCCCGGTGCGGCTTCATCGCCCCCGTTGGCGGATGCGTGAGGCCGAGCTCTCGGCCTGGCCGGACGGCCGCTTGCTCGATGAGAGTTTGCACCTCGCGGTGCATGTCTCGAGCCCTCGGGGGTCGAGGGTGCCGGCATGGCCCGCGGCGGCCGTCGTCGGCGGCCGGCGACGAGCTTCGGCTCGCCCGTGGGGGTACGTCCGCGTTTTCGACGTTGGGGACGGTGTTGATGCGGTCGCGGACCCATCGGCCCCGGCTCCCGCGCGCGTTCGCCGCTCGCGGAGGCTTCCCCCGCCATTGAGGCGCGGGAGCGGCCGCACCGTTCGGTATTCCTCCGCCGGCCTTGGCCTCGAGCTCGCGGGCTTGGGCAAGCCGTGCGTCGGCGTCGGCCCCGGCGGGGAGCGCTTGGCCCCCGCGGCCAGGCGCGCGGCGATCCCTGGGGCAGGCGTGACCTCCCCGTCTCCGGCGCCCACCGCACCGGCGGCATTGGCCGGGTCGTTGGTGATGACGGCGCAGCACTCCCGCGCGGGGTCGTAGCTCCCTGTGCTGGAGTCGTCGGAGCAGCCAAACCAGTAGTCCGCGGCGTCGAGGAAACGCCGGAACGCGACTGGGTCTGGCACGCCGGAGAAGTCCCACTCCGCGTATCCGTGGCGGTTGGCGGGTGGCATCGTGTCGACGGAGCCCAGGGATGACTCATCCCCTGCTGAGGCGCCGGGATCCCTGGCGACGAAGACGTGGCGGCCAGGCGGAACCCTGCGCATCGACGTGTTGACGTTGGCATTGTAGGCTGTCGTAGCGCCACGCAGCCCGATGGGGATGCGCGGTCCGGAGACCGCGCGCTGTCCCGCCGGGCGGTGGCGGTCGTGATGGCGGGCGCACCGCGCCGGGCGGCGGCGCGCTCGCCGCCGCCGCTCGGACGCGCGCGACGCGAACGCCGCCCGCAGCGACGGTGGCGTCGTGGCGCCGACGGCCCGCGGCATCCGCGCCGCGCGGCGCCGCGCGCGTGGTGGTGCGCGCGGCGGCGGCCAAAGCCGACCGGCCTGGCGCCGCGTGCGGAGCTCCTCACGGTTGGTGAGGCGCATGAGATAGCCGTTCCCCGTGGCCTGAAAGTTCAGGTCCCCGAAGCGGATTTCGAACCCGGCTGGGAGGGGGTCCGAGCTACCCATGCAGTAGCGCGTAGCACGGTACTCAGTGCGAATCACCATGGAGGGAGTTGACGGAATGACCTTAGGCGCTCGCTTGCCCCACGGTGGGCGCCAACTGTCGGTGCGGAATATGGTCCCGACACTAACCAGTAGATAGCGCCGAGGTCTATCCCTCAATGGTCGATGCTAAGCAACAAGTGACACAGGGTTTTTATCCTGGTTCCGGCCGAGGGGGCCGTACGTCCCGACGAGGGGTGTGCTCACGGCACTATATTGCTCAGCACCGGGGGTGCCTGTAGTGGGGCTGCTACAAGCAAGGCGGGAGAGGAAGCGCGGCTCCCAAGTCCCTGGTGGAGTGGCTGAAGATGTTGTGCGAGAATTAGAGAGTGAGTGCACGGTGTATGTGAAGGGCTCTTGGTCTGTGACCTTGAGCGTGTTGCTGTCCTCTGTTCGTCTTGTCCCCCCCGCGGCTGGGGGGGGGGGTTCGTCCCCCTTTTATAGATTAAGGGGGAGGCGAATTACATGCACGCCGCGCTATCTAGCTACGTGGGGGAGTGCGACGTGCTACGCTGTAGAGTGGGCGGCCGTCCGGGCGATCCTCGCAGCGATCCGGTCATCATGGCTTGACTTGTACCCGAACAGTGGCGGTTCGAGGGTAGGAGAGCAGCGGATGGTGGTGATGTTCTCTCGATAGGCTCGAGGGAGGTGCCGACGCGAGCCCGCACGGCGTACGGGAATAGGCGAACGGCGTTCCTTCCCGACGCGCTTCACGGGGCGGGAGTCGTTGCTACGGGGGCCGGCGTGCGCCCGCACGCGCGGGTACGGCGGCCACGCCGTTACGGTGGCGGGGATGGCGGTCCACCGGCCTAGCGCCTCCACCTAACCCTGTAGGGTCACAAGAAAGTGAATCGAGGGTGCGCCGGCCCCCTTTCGAGGCCTCGGCGTGTTAGCCGTACTGGGCGTGCGCACGGTGTCACGGGACTGACACCGGCCGCGCTGCACAGTCCCCCTCCCACGCGGGCGGGGATGGGCTCCTCCCTGGGGAGTTGGTGCGGCGGCGCCGGGGTGCGAGCCCCGGGCGCATGATGGCGCCGTCCCGCGGTGTCGTGGCGTTAAATGCCCGTGTACGGGGGGCCGGCGCACGCGTGAGGGGCACCCTCGGGCGTGGCGGACCCCGGCCGAGGGCGGGGGCGTACCCTCGAGCGAGGCGGAACCTCGGCTCGAGGGAAGTGCTACCCCTCGAGCGGGGCGAAGCCCGCCCGAAGGGTGCACGCATCCTCGAACGAGGCGGAGCCCGTTCGAGGGGATCTCTAAGCGGGCCGCCTTGATGGGTCGTCGGGGTCACTGCGGCGTGGGCCGTGTCCTGCATGGTTAGGCACCTGCATGGTTAGGCTTAACGTGTTTTGGTTTCGCTGCGAGTTTTAAGTGAGGTTTTCCCCATTGTTTAAGGGGACCCCTAGGGCTGTCCCCGACATAAATGACTTAACTTTCTTTCCTTGCACGGTGCTCATTCAGTTACCATCAAACATTTTAATGCAGAATATGTATCTTCTTCTACCTGATCGGATATTTTATGCCCGTAGCAACGCACGGGAACTTCCCTAGTAGTATAACAAATGGACCCAGGCAAGCATGTTTTTATAGCAAAATTAAAGTGTTCCCATCTAGAGTAGTATAAGTCGAATCCGAGCTGTGAGATGCATTCGCTTTAATGTCTATTGAATTTTAACCCCTCGATATTTGCAGCTGATTGGATTTGACCGTGTAGAACGCGTCCAGACTCATGGCCGGTGTCATTGAGATGCATAAATGGTTGCCCTAGTATGAGTGGTATATTTCAGGGAGTAATTAGTGGTTGCATGGCTGCATGCTAGCATGAAGCAATTGGAGAAAGTTTCAAGCACGCATGTACATGTGTTTACGAGAGCCTGCCTCAAATACATACAATCCAATGTGTTATTATTACTCTACTTTCATCAAAGGTGGTAAAAATAGTCCACTCTGTAACTAAGTTGTTGGTTTTATTTTACACTTGATGTTGAGTCATAATTTCGCTGCGGAGGCTTCTTGGTGGACCTCTAGCAGTCCTCTATGGCTACTTAATGCTTGCATGTGCAATAATGAGAGAGAGAGAGATTTAGCAAACGCATGCATGGAAATAACTTAAAGCACCTGGGATAGAGTTGGAAGAGCGTCATAGGTTGGTTAAATACTCCAGCCTAGCTACATGTGTATTGGCTAAGTGAAAGCAACAAATTAAACTAGAGTATTCCATAGATTTTTTTTCTAGTGTTAACTAGTAGTAATTTTCTATATTGAAGTACTATTTTTTATATTATATGGGAAGCGATTCCATAAGGGTAATTTTCTATATTGGAGTAATTATTCACATAGGAGTAATTATTTTGTATGCTTAAGTAATGCTAATTATTTCTATGTAACCCTAGTTATAAAAACATTCCTCGGTGTATGATAAGATTATTACTTCTTCGGTCTCAGGGGATTGATCTTTTTGTGTATATGACCAATTACTCCATTTCTATGTATACAAACAATTGTGAAACAACAAATGTTTTATAAGATTACTCCTTTTATGTGGTGGCCAATAATTATTCTCAGTTATTAATAAAAATAATTCTCCAATACTGACAAGTAATACTAAGACAACAACCAAATGAATACATGTTTGTAGAATTGATGTTATTGCCTCCTCCATTCACAACACCCTTAATTTCTGCCGACCAAGAAGCCCTGCATGATGCATCACCCCATCTGTGAATAAAACATACATTGAACTAGTGGACATCCATCTTTTACCATCATGATAAGAAATTGAGTAATTTTTTACCATATGAATTTTTATTGACGTTCTTCACCCTGAATCATGATTTCTTTGTGGCACATGAATCGAGGTCAATGACATGAGTTCCAGCAAGGTCTTGCAACCACGAAATTGAGTCGTCGAAATAAACCTCATTGCAAATGAACTAGTAGTTGTGGTCATTTGGTGCCTACGTACTTTCATGTTTCATATTTGCTTCATGAACTTATATAGGTAGTAATTACCCAAAGATCAGAACCCCACACCTAAAGGGGTTGCTGTGGACTGTTTTATAGGGGATGCAAGGCATGAATCACCACGGATTAGATGACGGAAGATGCACTTGGCTGCCACGGATTAAATCATAGAAGATGCACTTGGCTGTCAGACAGCTTTGATTGTGTCCTACTTTTTTTTTTGAAACAAGAAACTTATTCAGCTCATGCATTTATGTGCTAATTGGTAATTATTTCATCAACTGCATTGATGACCGAAATACCTTTGCTCACCTATGCATCTCACGTGAATGCTAATGACTAGAGAATATTTAATGCATAATGGTAGGTCTATGCAATTATTTCCTAGTATGGAGTAAATATCTGAAGCATTTCATGATTGATTACTAACTAGGATCCTATCTCTCATACGATGAGAATATTAAATCGGTAAATGAGAGAAGAACACCGCGAAGAGGAAACAGAAGACTAAGATCTGCACCAGATTTTGTGATCTTCCGTCGTGAGCTTTGGGAGTTGATAACCAAGATGGTCTTCGCATTGGCTTACTCCCCCCATGGTACATATGTAGCGAAACATTCTTGTCGGGGACTGCCATAAGGATCCCCTAATAACAGGGTACGCGCCCGAACGTGGGCAAATGCCGATACGCACGCATCCACCGTCGAGGCCGGCTGAAATATCGTCGAGGCCAGTTGAAACAAACACCTCGCACACCGGAAGCACGCTGTGAAAAAACCTTGTAGGAGTGCACACACTCCTCCAAGGCTTCGGGGGCTACACCCGTGGGTGCGCTAGCACGCCCCCACGAAAAGGCGCAATGCCTAGGAGGGAAGAAACTCCCATCAGGAAGCACCAGCCTTTGCAGGTTCTTACGGATACCGTTGCAAAGGCTTGGGGGCTACTGTCAGGAATGCCATAAGGGTCCCCTAATAATAGGGGAAATCAACCCTTTCCAAGAATAATAAAAGTGAACAAACAAACCCACAAACCGCAAATCACACCCCGCATGGCCGCGACCCAAGGCAGAAAAAGGCCCACGGCCCAAAAAGCCTCAGCGGCCCATAAAATAGCCAGCCTCAGCACCCCTCGGGCGAACCTCCATCTCGCTCGAGGGCCAAGCGCCGCACCATGAAACCTCTGCCTCGCTCGAGGGCCAGGCGCCACACCGCGAAACCTCTGCCTCGCTTGAGGGTTTGACGCCCCCTCGGGCGAGCTTCCGCCTCGCTCGAGGGCTCGGCTTACCCTCGGGCGAGTTCTCCCCTCGCTCAAGGGACCCAGCCTCTCGAGCGAGTTTACATCTCGCTCGAGGCCGTACTCGACCCACGTCACCTCACCTGCTACCCCCGACCCGAGCATTAAATGCTTTGGCACGTCACGGGCACCCGGGTCAAAGGCGAATCTCCGCCGCGTCGGACCTCTGACACCGCCTGGGAATCAACTCCCGACGTTGTTCAACCGATCTGCACTGTGCAGCCATCCCCAGCGCTGTGTGGGTGCTGTGCGGGAAGGCTGGTGTCATTCCGTGACATTGTGCCGCCTACTCCCGTACCTCCTCCACATCGCGCCCCTCGAAAGAGGATGGCGGCACCACCGAAAGGGGTATGACCACCAACTCCACACCCACCTGGGACGACACCGTGATGTAAGGCCGGCGAAGCACGTCTCCTCCATCACCTCCGGCCCTGTGCGGCCATCCCCGCCACTGTACCGCCATCTCGGGCACTGCGGGGTCATCCCCCGCACTGTGGGAACCCAGGTTGAAAGGACATCGCCACGCCTGCCGCTATGCAACCTCCAGTCTTCCATCAGCCGAACCCTCGAATCGGTGTACGGACAACAATCAAACAAGAGGTTAGCGCTACTACTCTCGAAGCCACCCCTGGACGGGCACATGATCCGCCACGACGCCTGCCAGGAACAAGATTCGCCAGGACCGCTGTCAATTCCCCGACACTGCGCACCATGCCTCCACACAACACCTAAATCCATGCGGTATGACTGTAAAACGCCTACCCTTGGTCTATAAAAGGAGGAGGCGGTCCTCTGGCCACAGGGGGTGACAGATAGCTAACTCACTTGCCTTTCCTCCTTCACCTACCATATTGGCACTTTTCCTCAATCAACCCTAAGGGACCTGGAGGCTCCTCCTCCTCTCCCGCCTAGCTTGTAGCTCCCCTCTACGAGCACCACGGTGCCATGCAATACAACACCACAAGCACACCCCTACTGGATGTACGTCGCACAGACGGAACTAGGATGAATGCCGTGTCCTAGTGTTGCTTAGCACCGACCATCGAGAGACCGATCTCAGCGCTCTTATTAGTTAGTGTCGGGAATACTTTCCGCATCGATAGTTGGCACACCAGATAGGGGACTCTCGCTGAGATCAGCTCCCCACCAGCAGTCTCGATGGTGATCCGCACCGAGTACAGATCCCAGAGGTACTCCATGGGCAGCTCGGACCCCCTCCCAGCCGGATTCGAAATCCGATTCGGGAGCTTCAACTTTCAGGCCACGGGGAACGGCTACCTCATGCGCCTCACCAACCGCGACGAGCTCCACGCATGGCGGTCAATCGGGCCGGGCCCAATGCCTGCCACGCCTGACGCTCCAGCACCCACCTAGGCGGCTGCTGCGAGCACCTCGACACCTCGGCGCTGCCAGCGCTCAGGCCAGCGCTTGCGCCAGGCACATATGGAGTGGCGCTGGGCCGCACGCGCCACTCCATATGTGCCTGGCGCAAGCGCGCGCACGCGCCGCGACATGAGGCGACGCGCCTACCGGCAGAGCAACGACGCCCACAGGGGAGCACGCGGTCACTTGGCCGCAGTTCACCTACGGGATGCGCAACGCTAAGGCGACGTATGCCTCATCCGTCAGCACCGACGTGGCCGCGTATGAGGATCTTTCGGGCCACCACCTTCTTGCGGTCCAGACCCTCATAGCCACCACCAACAACGAGTCGTACCATGGCTCGGCTAGCGAGCTGCCGCCCACGACCTCGCATGGGTATGCCGACTGGAACATCTCTAGTGTACCGGACCCGGTGTTGTTCCAGTGGTTCCTCGATGCCTCTAGTATCAAAAGCTACGATCCTGCACGGAGTGCTTCGTGGTCGTCGCCGACGAACATGCTGACGACACGAACGGAGCAGGGGTGGGTGACGGAGACGCGCCCCAAAACCTGAGGTACGCATCTCTCCCCTCGGAGAACACATGAGGTACGTAGTGCGCTTACACTTCCCTACGTCCAACAACATGGCAAAGTACGAGGCCCTCCTCTGCGGCCTCTGAATCGCTATTGAGACCGGCATCAAGCGCCTCGACATTAGTGGAGATTCGTGAGGACCATGTGTGGTTTGAGGATCGGCGGATGGTCGCTTCCGGGTGTGATGAGTGATTGACAATGTTGTGTGGACTGATTCTTGGCTGTATTACAGGTGCAGGTTGTGGCTTGACTGGTGTTGGTGCAGGTGAAGAACAAGCATGAAAGGTCGTCGCCGGTGAGGCCTCCAGGTGTGGAGAAGACAAGTAGGCTTTGTTCGAGGGACCCGGTGGCTAGTGGAGTCGAGTGCGGGCCGCATGGTGGCAAGAATGGCAAGCTGGGGACCATGTGTGGTTTGAGGACCGGTGGATGGTCACTTCCTGGTGTTATGAGTGATTGACAACGTTGTGTGGACTGATTCTTGGCTACGTATTGCAGGTGCAGGTTGTAGCTTGACTGGTGTGGGTGCATGGGAAGAACAAGCGCGAAAGGTCGTCGCCGATGAGGCCTCCAGGTGTGGAGAAGACAAGTAGGCTTCGTTCGAGGGACCCGGTGGCCAGTGGAGTCAAGTGTGGACCGCATGGTGGCATGAACAACAAGATGAAGTCATGGACGGTTTCTTGGTTCAGCCTCAAAACCAAGATCGAGCCGGGACTACGTGAGAGCCGAGTCATGAGTGGAGATTGGCGGAGCCTACATCGAGTTCGCGGGGTTTCTGGTGGTTCACTAGAAAATCACTGGGTTCCTTGGTTGATCCGCAAAGCCAAGACCGAAGAACCGAAGACGGAGATGCAGCAGCTCCAGACTGGTCTGACCGGTGGGTACCGGTATGACCGGTGAGGCGCGCCGGTCTGATCGTCGTGCGACGATGCAGTCCGTAGACTTCTAAGCGGAGGACACGCTTCCGGATCGCAAGGCTTGCGTCGAGGCTAAGCAGGTTGCGGTCGCCGGGCATCCGTCCGATGGAGTGATGACAAAGATTTCCGATTTCGCCCTCGAGGTGCATCTATCCCTAATTAGCTAGTAAGGGTATTTTAGACTTTTCGTTGCCTCCATATAACCCAAGAGGTGAGAGTATGGCAGCCATCTCTTGGAACCCGAGCTCATTTGGTTTTCCTATTTTCCCCTTCCTATTTTCCCTAGGATTTCTATGAGACTAGCTTGAGAGCTTCATGGTGAGATCTTGTGAGAGGGAAGGATGATTGGGCGGCAAGCTAGACCTTGTATGAACCTCTTTGGTATGTATGGATGATTCGGCGTGGTTCCTCAAGGCTTGGTTGTGTTGTTCCCATTTGTTCTTGGTGGTGATTTTCGGAGCCCTCTCTTGGTTGATTTCTTGGTGCGTTTTCAGAACCTTGCTCTTGGGCATTTGGTGGGGGATGTATTTGTGAACCCTTCGTGCTTCTTTTCGCTTTGATTCCCCTACGAAATCCGTGAGTTAAGGGGCTCGATTTTGGGGTTTTCGGTGTTCTAGAGTTAGAGGAGTTCTTGGTGGGATGTCTTCGATTCCTCTTGATTTGGCGAGTTTTGGTGGACATAAACTTTGCTATGGACTCCCCATGACGTGTGCCTACTATCCCCAAAGTCTTGCACAAATCCGTGGAGCGATTCAGGAGATCGGGAGTTGGATTTGAGGGAGTTGACCTATGGGTGCTGCTCACCCCGATGAGCTCAGGTCACACCGGTATGACCGGTGCAGACCCCTATTGGGTTTTGCTCGGGTGAATGTTTGGGTGAGTTCACTGTTGTCCCATGTTGCTGCTATTTTGAGTTTGGGTCGTTTTGGAGATTGGTAGGCCTGTTTGTTGTTTTGGGGCTTTCTGGCTTGGACCGGTCTGACCGGTGTGCTTCACCGGCCTGACCGGTGTAAGGGCTGTTCTGTGGAAGTCGCCAAGTTTCTCCAGCAGGGACCGGTCTGACCGGTGGTGCTCACCAGTCTGACCCATGTAGGCCAGTGAGGCTCGGGTTTTTCTGTTTCGCTGCGTTCTCAGGTCTGTGAGGTTGAGAGTTGGTTCCTAGGTCCAGTAGCACTCCAGTGAATGCGTGGGCTCGGCCAACTTGGGTAGTGAGCCGGAGACGTGTATTGGAAGCCGTGTTCATCTTGTTAGAGCCTCCATCTCCTTTGAGAAGAATTTTTATGGGCTCCCATTCACTCCCCCCCCTCTCTGGTTCGCCATATCGGTCCTTCAAGTGGTATCTGTGACAACCCACCCAGGAAAATACTGTACTATCGCCTAAACCAATCCACTTTGGTCATTAAGCAATAATAAAGTATCATCCTAACGTTAGTCGGCAGGTTAACGCCCGATAAATCACTTATATAGCAATAAGAATCGACATATATGCATTAAAACCCACACGAAGGCGAGTCCAGAGATACAACATCATTAACAACAGAAATTTACCCCGAAGGGTTTAATTATTACAAACTGAAGTTTTTGACATAACAACATAGTTCAGAGTTTTTGAAACAGCAGAATTAAACTAAGCGGAAAGCGAGAACACCACGGGAGGCCAACCATGATGCCTTCATTCGTCGTCGTCCACCGACTCCAGCTCCCAGCCAGGCGGGATCTCTCCGGGCCACATATCACCAATGGCATTACCTGGAGCAACAGATTATAGCAAGGCTGAGTATACTAATACTCAACAAGACTTACCTGTCGGTGATAACTACTTCACAAACTTTTGACATGAAAGGCTTTTGGCCACTGGGTTTCTTTGTTGAAAAGTAACAAAGAGTATGTCCTTACTTTCAAGATTTTAGCACAAGTTCTAGTGGGTTTATTCTTTTCTAAATTAGCCATCTAGTACAGACAAGGTTGTACCATACAATTAATCAAGCATAATATTCATCAACTTCCATCATTAGGGATCTCATGGCTAGTTGAGTAAGTAGTCTCAGATAACGGTGAGAGGCCGACATTCGATTGATTCAAACCTTGCAAGGTAGACCTAAACACACGGTGGCATGCCGCTGCGAGGACAACCACTAGGCGGTTCCCAAAACTCTTCGGGTCGGGATCGAATCTTACAGTCTTTTGTGCAAGCTATCCGGTATACCCCGTGAGGCACCCGGACTCACCATAAACCACCGGTAGCTAGTCGTGAGACGCATCCCAAGATGAGTAATATTAAGATCCCTCACCGCGTCATTAAGGTACTAGGCTTACCGGTCCAAATCCCGACAAGTGCTTAGTACGTTCAAACACTTAATCCATAATAGCCATGGACCGGAGTCCACATCCCATGCTCTTACCACATGAGCGATCCATTTAAGATCTTATGATTCCTACCTAGGAACCTATTCTCGCGAGTGACATCATCACCCGACTTGTATCGGTCCTATAGCTTAGCAGCTATCGACCTATCATATTGGTGAGGACACAGGTACCTAGGGAACATGCATCTAAGGTTCCATCCAACTCCTGAACTTAAATGCACAAGCATCCATAGATACTTGTATATTAAATTTGTAAGACTAGGTTAAATGCACCGGGGCTTGCCTTCGTCAGCAGAGTTAGCCTGAGCACCCTCGGTGTCTTCGAGTACTTCCATGTACTGCAATGCAGCCTCCACTTCTCCTTCCTCGGCTACCGGCACGAGCGAGTAATCACCGTCATGGAGATCTACACAGAATGCAATGCAGGGTTCAGGTGATGTGATTGATTGATTATTTATCTTATCCAACTCTCGTTGGCCATATTCACCTTAACAATTAACTTCTTTTCACGAAGGTTATTTACCGATATATGTTTTATTCTTTTAATTAATCACTCAATTAATGCTTCCTTTTATAAATTGTTATTTCATATGAAGGTTTAATACTTCACCTTTCACTAGTAAAGGTGTGCACAAAAGATAATTAATTATATTTAAATGTTTAAACAGTAAGGGTGTATTTTTGGATCTTAACCAAGCTTTGCAATCAATGCACAACAAGGAGTGTAAATAATAAAAAGGAGGATTTCCTATTTACAACACAATAAACCTATAAGGGCCTCCAAAGTTCTTATTTAACAATAAATCACCAAAAATTCAGTGTTGTGCTTCTTAACCACCAAAACACTTATACCAAGCCACTGAGCACACATGCATGCTTGGAAGGGCAAGAAATTAATAATACCAATAATAACAAAATGTTAATACATAAACAAGATAAAAGCATATAAAATTAAATAAGAATCTAATTGCTCCAAATTTCCTCACACATGCAATCTAGTCCTAAACCATCCTAGGAAAGTAGCAAGCACACCTAGAACTACTACTGATCTTGCATTATTAAATTACAAAGGAAAACATGCATATATTAAGCATAAATACTTCTATTCATTCTAAAATTGCGAGTTCACCGGTGGCCGGCAATGGCAGGCGCGGTGGAGCGGCGGTGACGGCGCGAGGAGGGCGTGGCGCTCGGTTTTTATAGGCGAGGCCCCTCCGGTGACGTCGCGGTAACGACGGAGATGCTGCCATAGCACGGCTACCTCGGTCGGCGCGCGTATGACGGGGTGCCACCGACGGACCAGCGGTTCGCGGCGAGCCCCGGCCGGTACGCACGGCGCGGCGCGCGAGGCCCCGGGAGGACTCCGAGGAGCCTCGGGGTGCGGCGCATGGGGAAGATGCATGCCTCGGCCGGTGGGTGGCCTTGGGCGGCGCGTGGTGCGGACGCCTAGGCCGGCCGGCGCTCGGGCGTGGCGCGTGGCGGGCGGGCGCGCGCGACGTCGCGGCGCGGCAGCGCCCTGCCCTGAACGTTTTGCTCGTCCACTGTTTGAGCGCATTTTTCTCCAAAAAATTGTACTAAAGTGCCTCAAGTGATGAATAGGAAAAATGTAGATCTAGCTATCCTCTATAACTTTCACAAAGGCCACCTAGTGTTTTTCTCAATAGATTTTGCACAACAGGTTTGCCAACTTTGAATGCCACTCAGTTTCAGTGAACAGGGGGTACTGTCGTTTGGGCAAGTTTTCACCTTTTTCCACTCAACATTTGAAATGCCAATCTACATGAAAGTTGTGTCCCTCAACAAACTAGACAACTTTCACGAAGGTAGATTTTTAAGTGTTTAGGTGAATTTTGGAGAACGCGGCAATAGTTCCGGAAGACATTCAGGGTCACTAAGGTTTAGGTGGGGTTTGACCAAGACTTTGACCAAGGGTTGACCACACATGTGTGTCAACTTGGTCAATGTGATCATTAGGGTTGGTTGCTGAGATTTTTGAGGTGAAGACCCAGGTTGACTATGATTTGACCACTGTCAGCATAGTTGACCGACAATTAAGGTTAATTAAAAACCTGGGGCGTCACAGCCTAATCCCCTTAAACGGAATCTCGTCTCGAGATTCGATTTAAGAAAAACAAGATATGTAGGAGAAACTCACGGTTTCGAGATTGCAGAAAGCCCGTGTACTTGGTGTTGAGCTATTCTTCCGTCTGCCAAGTCGCTTCTTCTTCTGTGTGGTGACTCCACTGTATCTTGTACATTCTTATAGTCTGTCTTCGGGTCATTCTCTCCTTTTGGTCCAACACTTTCAGTGGATGCTCACTGAGCGAGAAATCCGGCTCAATCCAAGCATTAGCTTCGGTGATTACTTCGTTCTCTAGCACAGGCATTCCCATCTTTAATTGGGTCACATGAAACACATTGTGGACTGCAGAAAACCATTTCGGTAATTGAATACGATAAGCCACTGGTCCACATACTTCTATGACTTCATAAGGTCCAATGTAGCGCAGAGCTAATTTCCCTTTAACACCGAACCTTTGCACACCTTTGGTGGGGGAAACCTTTAGATACACATAATCTCCCACTTCAAAGTGTCGGGGTGCCGTTCCCTTATCATGGTAACTCTTTTGCCTCATCTGGGCCATCTTCAAATTCTCCCTTATCACTTGCACTTTTTCTTCAGCATCTTTAACTAAATCCGGACCAAAGAGTGTTCTTTCTCCGGCTTCTGACCAGTTCAACGGGATGCGACATCTCCGTCCGTAAAGAGCATCGAACAGTGCCATCTTCAAACTAGCTGGATAACTATTGTTGTAACAGAAGTCTGCCAAGGACAAACACTTGTCCCAACTCTTATCAAAGTGTAAGATGCTTTCTCATAACATATCTTCCAAAATTTGATTTATCCTTTCGGTCTGACCATCGGTCTGCAGATGATAGCTGGAACTACAAATCAACTTGGTGCCTAAGCACTCATGCTACTGCTCCCAGAAACGAGCTACAAACTGAGTTCCTCTATCAGAGATAATGGTCTTCAAAATTCCAAGAAAATGAACTATTTGGTCCATGTATAACTCTGCATATTGTTGCACTAAATAAGTAGTATGAACTACAATGAAATGGGCGGTCTTGGTAAGTCTGTCCACGATAACCCAGATAGAATCTTTCTTTCTAGCTGTCAGGGGTAAACCCACAATGAAATCCATACTAATGTCATCCCACTTCCACATGGGTATAGACAAAGGTTGGAGTACACCTGCCGATTTCAAATGGCTTGCTTTCATCTGGTGTCAAGTATCGCACTCGGCTATATACTTGGTTATATCAACTTTCATATTGGACCACCAGAAATTCCATTTCGAATCTTGGTACATCTTGGTACTGCCGGGATGAATAGAGAATTTGGACATATGAGCCTCATCAAAGATTGTCTTCCTAATTTCTGGATTGACAGGAACCACAAGGCGTTTTCCAAACCAGATCACATCCTTGTGACCCTTCTGGAAAACATGTATACTTAGGATCTCCCTCTGCTAATTTCTGTTTGATGATTTGTATGTCTTCATTATTGCGTTGAGCAGCGAGAATGCTATCATAAAGATTGGATTCGGCAGCTAATGCATAAAGATTTTCTTGATCTACTACCTCTAAGTTGAGCCTTCTCATTTCTTCACATAAAGGGTCACTAACTCCAACTCTAAATGATTACAGTGAACCTTGCAGCTAAGGGCATCTGCAACAACATTTGCTTTCCCGGGGTGATAGTGCACTTCTAGGTCATAACCTTAATCAACTCAAGCCATCTCTTTTGTCTCATATTCAGTTTTGGCTGAGTAAAGATGTATTTGAGACTCTTGTGATCAGTGAAGATATTACAATAATTACCCATCAGATAATGTCTCCATATCTTGAGAGCATGGACAACAGCTGCTAACTCAATATCATGGGTAGGATAATTTATCTCATGAGGTAGAAGTGCCCGTGAAGCATAGGCAATGACTCGACCTTCTTGCATAAGAACACAACCGAGACCCGTGTCTGACGCGTCATAGAAAACTTCAAAAGGTTTGGAATTACCTGGTTGCACTAGCATTGGGGCTAAAGTTAAGTGTTGCCTCAACGTGTGGAAGGCTTTCTCACATGCTTCGCTCCACATGAACTTCACTCCTTTCTTGAGCAGTTCGGTCATAGGTTTAGGGATTCGGGAGAAGTCTGGAATGAATCGAAGGTAATAACCCGCCAAACCTAAGAAACTGCGGATTTGGTGTACGGACTTAGGTGGTTTCCAATCCATCACCTCCTGGACTTTGCTAGGATCTACGGAGATACCATCCGCGGAAATTGTGTGGCCCAAAAATTTCACACTATTCAACCAGAATGCACATTTGGAGAACTTAGCATAAAGCTGATGATCTCGCAAACGCTGAAGGACAATTCTGAGGACCATGTGTGGTTCGAGGACCGGTGGATGGTCGCTTCCTTGTGTGATGAGTGATTGACAACGTTGTGTGGACTGATTCTTGGCTAAGTATTGCAGGTGCAGGTTGCGGCTTGACTGGTGTTGGTGCAGGTGAAGAACAAGCGCGAAAGGTCGTCGCGGTGAGGCCTCCGGATGTGGAGAAGACAAGTAGGCTTCGTTCGAGGGACCCGGTGGCCGGCGGGGTCAAGTGCGGACCGCATGGTGGCATGAACGAGCAAGATGAAGTCGTGGACGGTTTCTTGGTTGAGCCTCAAAACCAAGGTCGAGCCGGGACTACGTGGGAGCCAAGTCATGAGTGGAGATTGGCGGAGGCTACACCGAGTTCGCGGGGTTTCCGGTGGTTCACCGGGGAAAACCACCGGGTTCCTTGGTTGATCCACAAAGCCAAGACCGGAGAACCGAAGACGGAGGTGCGGCGGCACGGACCGGCCCCGACCGGTGGGTCCGACCGGTCTGACCGGTGGGACGGGTCCGACCGGTGAGGAGCACCGGTCCGACCGGTGTGCGACGACGCGGTCCGGAATCTTTGAAGCGGAGGACACGCGTCGGGATCGCATGGCTTGCGTCGAGGCTACACGGGGTGCGGTTGCGGGCATCCGTCCGATGGTGAAGACATCAAGAATTCCAAATCCGCCCTTGAGGGGCTTGTATCCCTAGTTAGTAGAGAAGGGCATTTTAGACATTCGGTTGCCTCCATATAACCCAAGAGGTGAGAGGATGGCAGCCAACTCTTGGAACCCTAGCTCATTAGTTTTGCTATTTTCCACCTATTTTCCTTGGGTTTTCTCTAGGACTAGCAAGAGAGCTTCAAAGAGAGATCTTGTAGAGAGGGATGGATGATCGGGCGGCTTGCTAGACCTTGTACGAATCTTTGTTTTATGTATAGATGATTTGGCGTGATTCCTCAAGGTTTGGATGTGTTTTCCCCGGTTGTTCTTGGTGGTGATTTTCGGAGCCCTTTCTTCGTTTTCTTTGGGGTGTTTTCGGGGCTTTTCTCTTGGTGATTTGATGGGGGAAATTTGTGGGAACCCTTCGTGGTTCTTTGGGCTGTGATTCCCCTCCCAAATCCGTGAGAAAAAGTGCTCGATTTCGGGGTTTCTTGAGTTCTTGGGTTGGAAGTGCTTTTGGCGGGATTTCTTCGATTCCTCCTTTTTGGACGAGATTTGGTGGGATTAAACTTGGCTATGGACTCCTCATGAGGTGTTCCTGATATCCCCAAAGTCTTGTTCAAGTCCGTGGAGCGATTCGGGAGATCGAGATTTGGATTTGGGGGAGTTGACCCGCGGGTCTTTGTTCATCCCGAGTCGCCCGGGGCTACACCGGTCGACCGGTGCTCTTGACCGGTCCGACCGGTGCAAGCCCTTGTGGGTTTTCGCTCGGGTGAGTGTCTTGGTGTGTTCTTTGTTGTCCCGTGGTGCTGCTCGTTTCGAGTTTGGGTCCGTTTGGTGGTCGGTTGGCTTTGTTTGGTGCCTTGGGGGCTTTACGTGCCATCGGTCCGACCGGTGCGTCTCACCGGTCTGACCGGTGTAGAGCCACTTAGTGGAAGTTGCTCAGGTTCACCAGCAGGGACCGGTCTGACCGGTGGTGCTCACCGGTCTGACCGGTGTGGGTCTGTAGACTCGGGGTTTGTTGTTCCGCTGCGTTCTCGAGTCGGAAGGCTGTGTGGTTTGGTTCCTAGGTCCAGTGGCACTCCAGTGGCTACGTGGGCTTGGCCAACTTGGGTAGTGAGTCGGAGACGTGTGTTGGAAGCCGTGTTCGTCTTGTTGGAATTCTCATCTCCATCGAGAAGAATTTTTATCGGCTCCCATTCACTCCCCCCCTCTCTGGTTCGCCGTATCGGTCCTTCAAGTGGTATCAGAGCCGGTTCGGGTCTTTGTTGACTCTAACCGATCTAAGATCCAAGGATGGCGTACCGGGAACGGGGTTCGGGTCCTTCACACTTCGATGGCAAGAACTACCGGATGTGGAGCAAGCGGATGGGTGCGTTCCTCCGCGGAAAGGGTCGGGTGCTTTGGGATGTCACGGTGGACACAGGGCTATGTCCGGCCGATGGATTTCCTTGCTCCGGGGTCGAGGGGACGGATTCGACGCCAACAATAAGGCGGTCGACTACTTGTTCCGTGCTTTGTGTCGACTGAGTTCGATCGGGTGCACACCGAGCACTTGGCTTGTAGGATTTGGGCGGTGTTGAAGGAGGCTCATGTTGGGAACGCCCAGGTTCAGGCACGGTTGTATGCGACCTACCGGAGAGAGTACGAGAACTTCACTCATCTCCCAGGTGAGTCCATCGATGCCTTGTTTCAGAGGTTCACGGTGGTAGTGAACAACATGAGGGCCAATGTGGACGTGCTCCCGTACGATGATCATGATAGAGCGGTCAAGCTCTTACACTCTTTGGATCGTACAATATGGGGCGGAAAGTTCGAGGCCATAGTCGAGTCGGAGAGGTATGATACTGCGACGGTGAACGAGCCGTTCTCGAAGCTCAAGTCGGCCGAGGTGGATAGGGGCATGATTGCCAAGCTCGAGGGACCGACTGATTCCCATAGTCTTGCCCTCGTTGGTGGTTCCAAAGGAAAGACTAACTCTAACCCATCCACCAAGATGTTCTCGTTTTCCTCTTTGATGTCTATGCCAGATGAGGAGTTTGATGACCTTGGAGAGGACGAGCTGGCGCTGTTGACGAGGCGGTTCGAGAGGCTGCACGAGAACCACGTGAACATGAGGAGGAACACGAGGACACGCTTCCAGTGCGGCAAGCCGGGACACTTCGCCGCCGACTGCCCGGAGAAGGCCGAGAGCAAGGACAGCTACAAGCACAAGCCGAGGATGAACGATGGCAAGTACCGTTCGAGGCGCGACCACAAGAGCAAGCACAAGAACAAGTATAAGGACGAGCGACGATCGAGGAAGAAGGAGGGCCGAGGCAAGGCCCGAGCGATGGTTGGAGCGAGCGACGTCGACTCCAGTTCCGCGTACTCCACCTCGAGCCGGAGCGAGCAGCGAAGACGAGGGAGATCGCCGCAAGAGCAAGAAGTCGTCCAAGAACACGAGCGGGGCCGAGGCGCTTCGCGAGAGATGGCTTCGCACCATGGCGTTGAGCTCCGGCGGCAAGAAGAGCACACGGAGCGACTCGGACTGCGAGTCCGACGACGAGGTGCGTGATGAACTTCCCTTCTTGCGCCACGAGAATGAGAGGCTTGGCTCTTTGCTTGATAACAGTGATGACATGCTTAGAGAGGCCAAGAAAATGAGGAAAGAGCTTAGGGCTTCACTCGAGGATGCTAGGACTAGAGTGGCCGAGCTAGAGACACGGGTGCTTGATAGCAAGCTTGAGATTGATTCGCTTAAGGCTAGCCCTGTTGTTTCGATGAGAATGATTGTGCCTTGATTGCTCCATATTCCTTGCCGATCTTGCTTTGTTTAAGGAGAAGCATGCCTCCAAGTGTGAGGAACTAGATGTGCTTAGGGTTGAGGTGGCTGAGCTTAAGTCTAGACTCGCTTTGCTAGGTGCTTGCACTTCTTGCCCTGTTTTGCATGCTAAGATTGATGAGATGCATGCTTACACTAGTTCGCTCGAGGCTAAATTGAAGGAACCCATGCCTACATCTTGCTCTACCCGTGAAATGCATGCATTGAAAAATTTGGAGCTTGCACATTATGTTGACCGTTTGCAGGATGAGAATGATGATTTGAGGAAGTTGATGGGTTGGTTGTCCGGTCACGAGCCTCAGTTGAGGATGATGATCGAGGCCTTTAAGAGGCAAGATGGTGAGGGGCTTGGAGCAAACAAGGTTGGTGAGGGAAGTGGAGAGAATATCCCTGAGCCACCAAAAACCCACCACAAAAATGATTTCACCCCAAAACCTAACCATCTAAGGAACCGACTAGACACAACCCCAGCTCCACCCGTGTTTCCTACACCCACAAATGACCTACAAAAGCCTATCAAGTTTGTGAGCACTTCGGGGAAAGTGTTCTTTGGGAAGGAAAGTGAGAAGGCTAGTGGTGAGAAACCGGTGGAGGGTTTGAGTGGAGAGAAACCAAGTGAGCAGCCACATCCCAAGCCAAAGCCTAAGCTTGTGAGGTTCCATTGTGGCTATTGTGGGAGAGATGGCCATAAGGAGGAGTTTTGCTTCAAGAGGAAGCGAGAGGAGAGAATGAAGAAGGAGTGGGCTAACAAGGACAAGTACCACCTTTCCGATGGTGTACTTGAGCCTCGTATGCAGATGCCCAGGGGCAAGGCGATTGTGAGGACAGTTCGGGCTTGGGGAGAGAAGAAGGCTGCAGGTGGTGCTGTTGTCCGAGTCACACCGGTCAGACCGGTGTGGGGCACCGGTCAGACCGGTGCAGGCCTGGACAGACAGATGTTCGGGTTTCGAGCTTGTACAGGTGCGAGGGTTGTTTCAGGTGGTCGTGGTTCTGGTGGTTGGGCTGGAAAGGGTGCAGGTGGTCAGTTTGCTAGGCGTTCTCCTCCTCGTTCTCAATACGGGGATTGGAGGAGTCGTGGCGTTGAGTTGGAGAGGAAGGACGTTCCACGGGCTTTCTTGCGTGGTTCTGGTCCTCCTCCAGGCAGAGAGGGGTGGTTCCCTCAGGGTGGTTACCGTGGTGGTGTTCGTGGAGGTAGTTTTGGTAGGAGAGATGCTTTGGTTGGTGCTAACCCCACTTTCGAGCAAATGGCTCGGCACTGGTTTTCCTCTTTTGGTACTAACCCCAGTGCTGAGTCGTTTGTTCGCTCACGTGCCTATTTTTGAATTTCAGGTGGGAGACTTGAAGAACATTTGGTTGATTGACTCCGGTTGTTCGAGGCATATGACCGGAGACGGGGGGGTGGTTCTCAAGTCTCGTCCCGGTGGTGACGAAGAGGTACATCACTTTTGGGGACAATGGGCGTGGGCGTGTGCTTTCGAAGGTGAAATAAAAGTGAGTGACAAGATCACTGCGAGGCGTGTTGCTCTTGTTCAATCGGCGGGGTACAATTTGCTTTCTCGTGTCCCAGTTGTTGGATGAGGGCTTTGAGGTGTTGTTTCGGCATGGTGGTTCTCGGATTGTGGACTCTCGAGGGGACCTTGTCTGTATGGTCGTTCCCGAGGGTCAGGTGTTTCGTGCTGATTTTTCTCAGTCTTCGGGTGTGGAGCGTTGTTTCTTGGCTGGTTCTTCGAGTGAGTTGTGGAAGTGGCATAGGAAGTTGGGTCACTTGAGCTTTGATTTTTTGTCTCGCTTGAGTAAACTCAATTTGGTCCGAGGATTGCCACGTTTGAGGCTTGAGAAAGAGTTGGTTTGTGCTCCGTGTAGGCATGCCAAGATGGTGGCCTCTTCTCACCCGCCTCTCACCGATGTGATGACTGAGCGTCCATGCGAGCTGCTCCATATGGACCTTGTTGGCCCAGCTCGTGTGCGATCTGCGGGTGGGAAGTGGTATGTCCTTGTTGTGGTGGACGACTATTCTCGGTATGCGTGGGTGTTCTTTCTCGAGGATAAGGGGGAGACATTTGGTTTTGTTCGAGATCTAGTCTTGAGGTTGAGGAACGAGAGGCACGGAGATGCCATACGAGCTATCCGCAGTGATAATGGCACGGAATTCGGGAACTCTCGTTTTGAAACCTTTTGTCATGACTTGGGTCTTGAGCACCGTTTTCGAGTCCGTATACGCCTCCCCGGAATGGTGTTGTGGAAAGGAAGAACGGGACCTTGTGCGAGATGGCTCGGACGATGCTTGATGAGCATAGGACTCCGAGGAGGTATTGGGCTGAGGCGGTGAATACCGCATGCTATGTGTCGAACAGGATATACCTCAGAGTGCACAAGAAGAAGACATGCTATGATTTGATGCATGGTCGCACACCCAAGGTGAGTCATTTCCATGTCTTTGGTTGCAAGTGTTTCATTCTGAAGAAAGGCAGGAAGTTGGATAAGTTTGAGGCTAGGTCTGTCGATGGCATTTTCTTTGGTTATGCATCTCATTCTAGAGCATATCGTGTGCTCAATCTTGAAACTAACCAAATCGTGGAGACTTGCGAGGTAACCTTCGACGAGACGAGCCACGTAGTCAGCTTGTCTTTGAGTGTGCAGGTGATGATGAGCTTGGCGAGGAGATCTTTCAGGAGGAGGAGCATGAACATGGTGATGATGAAGATGGCGGTGTGGTGCCCCCGGCTGAACATGTACCCACTACTTCGACTACGATGATGGATGGACCCTCTGCTACACCTACGACGACAAATCAAGAATGAGGAGAAGCTGATGCTGAGGGGGAGGTAGCTTCGAGGCGAGAACCTCCCCGGCGAGTTCAGGTGGATCACCCAGCTTCAAGGATCATCGGCGACATGAATGAACGCACTACACGGTCGAGGGTTCGAAATAATTCCCATTTTGCTCATGCTGCGTTTGTTGCTTCTTTTGAGCCCAAAGACATTGGACACGCACTATCTGATCACAATTGGGTTAATTCGATGCATGAGGAGTTGGAGAACTTTGAGAGGAATTAGGTGTGGGAGTTGGTTGACCCTCCCCCAGGGTGTAAGCCGATTGGTACAAAGTGGGTGTGGAAATACAAAGAGGGAGAGAAGGGTGAGGTTGTGAGAAACAAGTCGAGACTTGTGGCTCAGGGGTTCAGTCAGAAGGAGGGGATCGACTACGAGGAGACCTTTGCTCCCGTAGCCCGTTTGGAGGCGATTAGGATCCTTCTAGCCTTTTCTATGGCTAAAGGGTTCAAGTTGCACCAAATGGATGTGAAGAGTGCTTTTCTGAATGGGGTGTTGGAGGAAGAAGTGTATGTGAGACAGCCTCCAGGGTTTGAGAGTGAGAGGTACCCCCACCGAGTGTACAAGTTGAGGAAGGCGCTGTATGGGTTGAAGCAGGCGCCTAGAGCTTGGTATGGCAGGTTGAGGGGGTTCTTGTTTGAGAGAGGTTTTGAGATGGGGAAGGTCGATCAGACCTTGTTTTTGCCGAGGCGGGCGAGAGATATCCCGATTGTGCGAGGTGTACGTGGATGATATTGTCTTTGGTGGCTAGTCTAACTCTCTTGTTGCGAGGTTTGCGAGATGATATGAGCGAGGGAGTTTGAGATGAGCATGATGGGCGAGTTGCAGTTCTTCCTCGGGCTACAAATCAAGCAATCGAAGGAAGGTACATTTGTGCACCGGGCTAAGTACACCAAGGACATTGTGAGAAAATTCAAGATGGAGGACTCCAAGGCTATGACGACGCCGATGAGTACGACTACGGCTCTTGATGCGGACGAGGAAGGTGAACACGTGGACCGAAGGAGTACCGAAGCATGATCGGGTCACTCCTCTACTTGACGGCGACGAGGCCGGACATACAGTTCTCAGTGTGTCTGTGCGCTCGTTTTCAAGCGTCTCCGAGGACTTCGCATCGGCAAGCGGTGAAGAGAATTTTCAGGTACTTGCGTCACACTCCCGACTTCGTCCTTTGGTACTCCGCGTCCTCTTCTTTGGCGCTTCATGGTTTTTCAGACGCGGATTTTGCCGGGTGTCGGTTGGATAGGAAGTCCACTTCTGGGACTTGCCAGTTTTTGGGTTCTTCGTTGGTGTCTTGGTCTTCTCGTAAGCAGTCGAGTGTTGCTCAATCCACGACCGAAGCCGAGTATGTTGCCGCTGCTAGTTGTTGCTCTCAGCTCCTTTGGATCACCTACACCATGAGTGACTTTGGTGAGGAGTATACCCATGTCCCACTTCAATGTGATAGCACCAGTGCCATAAGTGTTGCAAAGAACCCAGTGCTCCATTCCAAAACCAAGCACATAGAAGTGAGGTATCATTTTCTGAGAGACAATGTCGAGAAGGGAAAGATAGCTTTGATCCATGTACCCACACATCACCAACTAGCCGATATTTTCACCAAACCCCTAGATCAAGCAACTTTCACTCGTTTGCGGGGGGAACTTGGTGTGTGTTTGATTTCCTGAGTTGGGTGTGTGGGAGCTTTCTTTTGCCGGTGGTGTCGAGCCCGCTTTGCCTCCTCTCGAGGAACCGGTTTGTAGCATATGTATAGCTTTCCTTTGTGCATTTCTTGCATTTGGCATGGCATATGTAACATGATGTATAGGCATCCTTGTATCTTAGATTGCATGCATTTTGTATCATATGCATTGGTTAGGAAAAGCTTCTCTCATATACATTGTTCACCATGGAATGAAATATATGTCTTTGTGAGCTTGTTTGGCATGCTACGGTTAGTTTGGCTTAGCTCTTGATGATCTTGATGAATAATCCATGGTTGATAGTTATGCTTTTGAAAAATGTCACATGTATGCTCTCTCATGTGTAAATGCCTTTACATGCTCTTGACATGTTTTTGTGGCCTTGCTATGCTTAATTTGTGGTTGGATAGCTAGTTTATTGATCATATGGAGCCAAAGGCTCATTTGCCATCATGAATGTTTAGCCCTCTTGATTTATCTTGTGGAGGAGCATAAGTTCCTTTTTGTCGCAAAGACATTTCATGTACCATTTACAAATCTGAAAATGAAATGCAAAATGCTTGGAAAATATGCTCCCATGTCATATGTGCTGAATTTAATTTGCTTTGGGTGCTAAACCGTTGCATGATGCCTACCAATGAGAAGTCTCGTAAATAGAAGTAGGCACATGGCTCGGTGGCTTTGACATGACATGAGGTGCTTGTGGGTGTTTGTGATGGTCTTATGGTTAGAATAGCTGTCCTAGCATGAAGTTTGTGTGGTTTTGCCATTTTGATATGCTTTGATCATGTTTAGGACTTTGCTCATGAGAGGCAAGTTTTTCGCAAAATTGCCAAAATCCATCTTAGCTTCGTCCAATGGTTGTGAAACTTGGTGATCATGTAGTTGAGATCGATACGAAGCCGTAGAGTACCTAACTTGCTCATTTGGACATGTGTAGCATTTCTTGTTGAATTTTGTCTATTTGAGAAGCTCTAGGTTGCATTTTTTGCATTTTTGGCTTGATTCATGCATTGTCAACAAGGGGGAGAAGTTTGAGCTTGAAATGGCTTGCTGGACGTGTATGGAAGGTTTTCAGGTGGTTTCGAGCCATTTCTGGGCTCTGTTGTACACCGGTCTGACCGGTGAGGAGCACCGGTCTGACCGGTGTGAGTGCTGGTCCTGTACATATGTTAGGCACTGGTCTGACCGGTGGTGATGACCGGTCTGACCGGTGTGAGCTGAAAGTGCTGCAGCTGTCCTGTTTACAAGTGGTTTGCATGCATTCATCCAGGGGGAGTTGCATTGGTTCAGGGGGAGCTTGCATGTGTGCAGGGGGAGCTCTTTGAGAGTTTTCGAGCTTTGTTTCGGTGGTTTGTGCTCTTTGCTTGAGCTTTGCTTTGTCTCGGATGTGTCGAGCCGTTGCCCTTGCCTAAGGGGTCCGAGACTTGTTTTCTTCAAGTGATCCTGATCTTTGCCTTTGTTTGGCTTTCGATCGCTTGTTGGAGTTTCTTTTTGTTTGTTTCTTTTCTTTTTCTTTTCTCTCTTGTTACTTTCGTGTGGGTGTTGTCAATGCACTCATCAAGGGGGAGATTGAGGACCATGTGTGGTTCGAGGACCGGTGGATGGTCGCTTCCTTGTGTGATGAGTGATTGACAACGTTGTGTGGACCGATTCTTGGCTAAGTATTGCGGGTGCGAGGTTGCGGCTTGACCGGTGTTGGTGCGGGTGAAGAACAAGCGCGAAAGGTCGTCGCCGGTGAGGCCTCCGGGTGTGGAGAAGACAAGTAGGCTTCGTTCGAGGGACCGGTGGCCGGCGGGGGTCAAGTGCGGACCGCATGGTGGCATGAACAACAAGATGAAGTCATGGACGGTTTCTTGGTTGAGCCTCAAAACCAAGGTCGAGCCGGGACTACGTGTGAGCCAAGTCATGAGTAGAGATTGGCGGAGGCTACACCGAGTTCGCGGGGTTTCCGGTGGTTCACCAGAAAACCACTGGGTTCCTTGGTTGATCCACAAAGCCAAGACCGGGAGAACCGAAGACGGAGGTGCGGCGGCACCGGACCGGCCCGACCGGTGGGTCCGACCGGTCGACCGGTGGGACCGGTCCGACCGGTGAGGAGCACCGGTCGACGGGTGTGCGACGACGCGGTCCGGAATCTTCGAAGCGGAGGACACGCGTCGGGATCGCATGGCTTGCGTCGAGGCTACGCGGGGTGCGGTTGCGGGCATCCGTCCGATGGTGAAGACATCAAGAATTCCAAATCCGCCCTTGAGGGGCTTGTATCCCTAGTTAGTAGAGAAGTGCATTTTAGACATTCGGTTGCCTCCATATAACCCAAGAGGTGAGAGGATGGCAGCCAACTCTTGGAACCCTAGCTCATTAGTTTTCCTATTTTCCACCTATTTTCCTTAGGTTTTCTCTAGGACTAGCAAGAGAGCTTCACGGAGAGATCTTGTAGAGAGGGATGGATGATCGGGTGGCTTGCTAGACCTTGTACGAATCTTTGTTTTATGTATAGATGATTCGGCGTGATTCCTCAAGGTTTGGATGTGTTTTCCCCGGTTGTTCTTGGTGGTGATTTTCGGAGCCCTTTCTTCGTGATTTCTTTGGGGTGTTTTCGGGGCTTTTCTCTTGGTGATTTGATGGGGGAAATTTGTGGGAACCCTTCGTGGTTCTTTGGGCTGTGATTCCCCTCCCAAATCCGTGAGAAAAAGTGCTCGATTTCGGGGTTTCTTGAGTTCTTGGGTTGGAAGTGCTTTTGGCGGGATTTCTTCGATTCCTCCTTTTTGGACGAGATTTGGTGGGATTAAACTTGGCTATGGACTCCTCATGAGGTGTTCACGATATCCCCAAAGTCTTGTTCAAGTCCGTGGAGCGATTCGGGAGATCGAGATTTGGATTTGGGGGAGTTGACCCGCGGGTCTTTGTTCATCCCGAGTCGCCCGAGCTACACCGGTCGACCGGTGCTCTTGACCGGTCTGACCGGTCCAAGCCCTTGTGGGTTTTCGCTCGGGTGAGTGTCTTGGTGTGTTCTTTGTTGTCCCGTGGTGCTGCTTTGTTTCGAGTTTGGGTCCGTTTGGTGGTCGGTTGGCCTGTTTGGTGCCTTGGGGGGCTTTTCGGCTGCCATCGGTCTGACCGGTGCGTCTCACCGGTCTGACCGGTGTAGAGCCACTTAGTGGAAGTTGCTCAGGTTCACCAGCAGGGACCGGTCTGACCGGTGGTGCTCACCCGGTCGACCGGTGTGGGTCTGTAGACTCGGGGTTTGTTGTTTCGCTGCGTTCTCGAGTCGGAAGGCTGTGTGGTTTGGTTCCTAGGTCCAGTGGCACTCCAGTGGCTACGTGGGCTTGGCCAACTTGGTTAGTGAGTCGGAGACGTGTGTTGGAAGCCGTGTTCGTCTTGTTGGAATTCTCATCTCCATCGAGAAGAATTTTTATCGGCTCCCATTCACTCCCCCCCTCTCTGGTTCGCCGTATCGGTCCTTCAAATTCGAAGATGTTTGGCATGCTCCTTCCCATTTTTAGAATGGACAAGGATACCATCGATAAAGACCACTACGAATTTGTCGAGCTCCGTCATAAACACGGAGTTCTTGAGGTACATGAAATAGGCTGGGGCATTTGTGAGACCAAAGGACATCACTAAGAACTCGTAAAGACCATAACGAGTGGAGAAGGCAGTTTTAGGAACGTCACAAGGTCGAATTTTGATTTGGTGATAACCAGAACGGAGATCGATCTTGGAGAAAACTTTGGCTCCAGCCAATTGATCAAAAGAACATCGATTCGTGGAAGAGGATATTTGTTTTTGATGGTTACTGCATTGAGCGGCCTGTAATCCACACATAGCCTCAAGCTACCATCTTTCTTCTTGACAAAGAGAGCGGGACAACCCCAAGGAGAAGAGCTCGGGCGAATATAACCCTTATCTAGCAGCTCCTGGAGTTGGTATTTCAGTTCGGCTAGCTCTTTGGGAGGCATACAGTAAGGTCATTTAGAAATGGGTGCAGTACCCGGTTGGAGTTCAATTACAAACTCGACATCTCTGTCTGGTGGCATACCAGGCAACTCGTCAGGAAAGACGTCTGGATACTCACAAACTACTGGAATTTCATCGATAGGGGAGATAATGGTCACATAGGCACAAGAGTTTGTACTGTCCTTGAAAGGTAGGTACAAGGTAGTGTGCCCGACCGTAGGTGAATTGACCTCTACAACGCTATCTGATATATCTAGAACCACCTTATGTTGGGTCATCCAGTCCATACCCAAGATAACATCCATACCTTCCAAATTTATGGTTATAAGATTTGATTGAATATTCTTACTTCCCAACTTTATAGGAACTTTAAAAGTTACTATGTGAGAAGAGATGTTTCCACCTGGCGTGATAATTTTATAAGCCGATTTGGTATGCGATCCCCTTAAACCCAATTTGCCTAATAGGTTTTCACTTATGAAACTGTGGGTAGCTCCTGAATCAAATAAAATCTTAACAGGAGTATCATTGATAGAGAATGTACCCGTGAGCACTGAATCTCCCTTTGGAATGTCACTCATGGTGGTGAACTTCAACTTGCCTTGGCGGACTTGCACCATAGGCTTCTTAGTCGGAATGGCAGGCTTGTTCCCTGCACCTTGATTCTGTGGGTTGGGCTTGATCAGCTTGGGCTTGGGGCAATCACTGATGTAATGCCCTGGTTGACCACAGTTGAAGCAACGATGATCACCGATGTTACGCGGGGGTGCATTAGGCTTTGGAGCCTGCTGCTGAGCGTTGCAGAACTGGAAGTTCCCTGAGGGTTTGCCCTGGGATGGCTTCATCGTCCAGCGTCCAGTTGAAGATGGCTGCGATGGGTTTGGAACATTCTTCTTCACAAAGCGAAACTTCTTGTTAGTTCCGCTGCCCGGAGAAAAACCAGACGGCCTCTTCTTGTCCCTGTGGGCCTTTTTCATAGCATCCTCTTTAGATATAGCCTTGTTCGCGAGCTCATGGAAATTCTCTGGCTCGAGCAAGTTCAGTCGCTCATACAACTTTCCATCTAGCTCTTCACGGAACCTTTCCATCTTCTTTGCATCAGTACCTACGTGATGCCCACCATATTGGCATAGGCTATTGAACTTCTGGGCGTAACGGTACACCGTATCAGATCCCTGCCTAAGGGCCAGTAACTCCCTCATCTTTCTATCCATTAATCCTTTGGGGATGTGATGGCTCCTGAAAGCTTGTTTGAAATCATTCCAAGTAATAGCACGCCCTTGCTGCATAGTCTTGAAGTGATCCCACCACATTAAGGCTTCTCCTCGCAGTTGCAGGACTGCGAAGTTGGCTTTGTTCTCCTCAGAGCAAGGCATCACAAAGGCAGAGAACTTGGCGTCGATGGCCTTGATCCAAGCCTCAGCTTTTAGGGGGTCTTCCGCCTTAGAGAAGGTCGTTCATCCCGATGAACTGAGCGTACGTGGTGACCTGATTAGGCCCCTCACGATTGCCCCCATGTGGCGGCCCTCGGTTCATCTGCTGAGCGATCTGCTGCTGCGTTTGAAGGATCTGGCGCAACACCTCAGTTTGAGTGGCCATGAAGGCCTCCGACGGCGTCATGGGCGGCGGTGGCGACAGGTCGCTACTACCGGTCGCTCCAAACCCGTTGGGAGAGCTGCGCGTGGGTCCCACCATCTGAAATGCGAGCCTTTATTAGACACAGCCAAAATCTTACTCAGAAATGATGACAAGTACAATCATGTATGACAATAGCTCATTTGCATTCATACGATGATGGCAGCAATAGTCGTAAGATATCACGTAGCCAAAATTAGATTCATAGAATCATTCTTCAACACAGTTAGATGATACGATAACTCAAGTGCCTCGAATTGGCTTTCCACTTCTCGGTGATTTTTTTCTAATTCACGTGCCCGGAGAAGGCAATGTGCGGAAAATCACCTAGTCGTTTTGGCAATCGACCGACACTCACTGGAAACGCCGTAGTTCTCTCATTACTTATGCAAAAGAAATGCTATGTTTTGGTGGGCGCGGTTGCTGTAACATTTTGCACAACTTTGGCAATCAACCGGTAACAAGATTCCAATAACTTGGTTGAACAAGTCGAACTCAATTCAGAACACAATATGCTTAAGCATCCTTGATTACAACATGATGGAGAAAAGGGTCCAGGGATACTACAAGACTCATGTCTGATACAACGTGATACAACAGGGTTACAACGCCGTCACACTAAACGAAAGCATACTCCTAAGCGGACTATCACAATCATCCCGAAGGTGACCCTAGGAGCACAATTCTTCTTATTCTCGTGTCCTGGAAACCTAGTTGCCCACTGAAGCACCACTACCAGCAGGTGAAGCTGGTGGGGTCGGTAACTGTGACAACCCGCCCAGGAAAATACCGTACTATCGCCTAAGACCGATCCACTTTGGTCATTAAGCAATAATAAAGTATCATCCTGTCGTTAGTTGCCGGGTTAACGCCCGGTAAATTACTTGAAAAGCACAAGGATCGAATATATGCATTAAAACTCACTCGAAGGCGAGTCCAGAGATACAACAACATTAATATCCCAGTTCATACCCCGAGGGGTTTATTTATTACAAACCATAGTTTTTGTCACGATGGAATAGTTTAGAGTTTTCGAAAAGCAGCGGAAATGAACTGGTGGAAGCGAAGGCACCACGGGAGGCCATCCATGATGCTTTCAGTAGTCGTCCTCCACCCACTCCAGCTCCCAGCCGGGCGGGATCTCTCCGGGCCACACATCACTGAAGGCATTACCTGGATCAACACATTATAGCAAGGTTGAGTATACTAATACTCAGCAAGACTTACCCGTCGGTGCTAACTACTTCACCAAATCTAGACCATGAAAGGCTTTTTGGCTACTGGGTTGCTTTTGCTAAAAAGTAACAAAGAGTGGGTCCTTACTTTCAAGATTTTAGCACAAGTTCTAGTAGTTTTAATCTTTACTACATTAGCCAACTAGTACAAACAAAGTTGTATAAAACAATTAATCAAGCATAATATTCATCAACTTCCATCATTAGGGATCACATGACTAGTGGAGTAAGTAGTCTCGGATAACGGTGAGAGGCCGACAATCGATTGATTTAAACCTTGCAAGGTAGACCCAAACACACGGTAGGCTGTCCCCGCGAGGGCAACTTTCCCAGGCCGTCCCCATAAATCCTCGGGTCGGGATCGAATCTTACGGTCTTTGGTGCGGGCTATCCGCATACCCCGCGAGATACCCGAGTCACCGTACACCACGGTGGCGAGCCGTGAGAGCGAATCCCAAGAGTAGTAACGGTAGGATCCCTCGCCGCCTCTTTAAGGTACTAGGCTTACCGGCCCCATAACCGGCATGTGCTTAGTACGTTCAAAAACTTAACCCACATAACCACTGGACCGGAGCCCAGATCCCATGCTCTTACCACGTGAGCAATCCATTTAAGGATACATTGTGATTCCTATCTAGGAACCTATTCTCGCGAGTGAGGTCCTCACCCGACTTGTACCGGTCCTATAGCTTAGCAGCTATCGACCTATCATACTAGTAAGGACAAGGGTACCTATGGATCATGCATCTAGGGTTTCATTCAACATCCTGAACGTAAATGCACAATCATTCATAGCTAATTGAATAAAGAATTTTAAAACTAGGTTAGATGCACCGGAGCTTGCCTTCGTCAGCTAGGTTAGCTTGGGCACCCTCGGTGTCAGTACATCCACGTACTGCAGAGAACCTTCCGCTCCCCCTTCCTCGGTTTCTGGGACAAGGGAGTAATCTCCATCCGGAAGATCTACACGGAATGCAATGCACTTTAGGTGATGTGATAGTTCGTTGTCTTATCCAACCCTGGGTTGGTCATATTCACCTTAACAAGCATTCATCTAATGTTTCTCTTTTAGGAGGGTTATTGGTTGTACATGGGTTACTCTTTTATTCCACATTTGAATAAAAGTTTTTATTAAGCTTATCATTTCATCTGAAAGATTTAATTCTTTTTATCTTCACCAATAAAGATGTAATTGATATTTTTATTTATGAATGAATTTCTTAACAGTGATGATAATTAGTTATTTTTTTAATTATATTAAATAATACTTTTCAAAAAGGAAAAAGAATTAATTAGGGATTTTTCTTTATTTAATTTCCCTTTAATATTAAAAGGGAATTTAAGCTTTTTATTAAACAATTAAATTACCAAAAATTAAATGAGTGTTTCTTAAACCTACTAGCACCTATCCTGGTCCATTGGACCCACATGTAAGTGTTGGATGCTAGGAAATTAAATATTATGGAAAATAACAAAGGCAAGCTAGTGATTCCATTTAAATGCATATAAAAATAAATAAGCATCAAAATGGTCCCAGTTTTCTCGTGCAAGCTCTCTGGTCCTAATCAAGCCTAAAGAACCATCATGTTCACATGGAACCTCTACTGAACTTGGTTTATTAATTTACAAAGGAATACATGCATAAATCAAGAATAATTATTTCTGTTAATCCAAAATTCATGATTAATTCACAGGATGTGTATTTTGGCATTACAGGACAGTGTGCACAAGTTGGGCTCAAGAACATAAATATATTTAACAGGAAAAATCATCTAAGCAGTTACTGCAGGAATGGAAAAGAATTTATTTAGCAAGATCTACTTCATAACTTTGTGCAATTTTTGGCACAGCATCTCGTCACATCCTAACACACAACATATCCAAAATTTGGCTACAGAGAAGTTATAGATTTCAAGTTCTGACAGATCTATGTTGAACACATTTGTATTTTTCCTGCTAAAACTATTTAGAATCTAGCCATGAGTATATAACAAAAGATGTGGGATTTATCATCCTGAACCCTACAAAACTGGTTTGGGATTTATTCACTTTTCTGTGAATTTCTAGGGATTTTCTAAGGCTCTGGACTGACCTGCAATAAAACTTAGTTAGGTTTCTTTGCAACTAAGCCCCTGGAATTTACAACCGTGCCCTCCCTGCGGCGGGAGGGGCTCGCCGGCGGCGATGTGGGACCGGGCCACGGCAACATGTGGCACGGGGGTGCAATTGGCCTCACCCTGGGTTGATTGGCGGTGGTGGCGGGGTCGGGGCGAGCTCCCGGCGAGGGCGGCGCGCGGCGGCGGCGGTGGCGGCACCCACGGCGGCTCGGGGAAAAGGGGCAAGGAGGCGCGGTCTTGGGCAACGGGCGGGCCTTGGAGCTTCACTAGCACCTACCGGAGCTATTAGGATGGGCGGCCGGCGACGAGCACGGGCGGGGAGCTCCGGCGGCGTGCGGCGGCGGCAATGGTGGGGAGGAGCATGCGGCGGCGCGCGGAGGGGCGCGAGGGGGGGGGTTTAAGTAGGCGCGCGAGCCGGGTGACGAAAGGTGACGGCGCAAGATGCCGGCGCGTGCCACGCGGCTCGATGCGCGCGCGTACGGCGGCGTGGCCGGCGCGGACTCGGCGTGCGGCGGGGCGGGGGACGTGTTGGGGCGCGCGGGACCTCGGGATGGAGCGCATTGGGGTGGGCTCGGCCTTGGGAGGCATGTGCGCGGACGCGGGGCCGGCGGCGCGCGGCTGCGGCGGGCGGCGCACGGGCGCTCGCGGACGTCGCGGCGCGGCGCGCTCTGGCCTCGGTGTTTTGCTGGTGCCCTGTTCCAGTTAGCTTTTCTCCAAAAATTTGAATAAAAGTAAACCAAGTGATGAATACCAAAGTTGTAGATCTAGGTACCAGCAACATTTTCTACAAAGGCTATATGGGGTATTTCTGCCTAGATTTGAAATTATTTGAATGCCAACTTTGAATGTCAGCGTGTTTTGACCAACAGTGTTTTCTGCCTTGCAAGGGGGTTTTCAAGATTTTCCCCTCAAAATTTGAAATGCCAATCTACATGAAAGTTGTGTCCCTCAACAAGATCTACAACTTTCTTAAAGGTAGAATTTTAAGTGTTTAGGTGAATTTTGGAGAACGCGGCAAAAGTTCCGAGGGGACACACTGTGGACACCGGGGTGGCAAGGGGTTTGACCCAACCTTTGACCATGGGTTGGCCCCACAAGTGTGTTTACTATTCATCTAGGGTCACTAGGGTGTGTTAGTGAGTTTTCCGGGGTGAGGGCCCAGGTTGACCTAGGTTTGACCACGGTTGACCATTTGACCGGCTAATCCGGTCATTAGCGTTAATGACGGTAATTAAAACCTGGGGCGTCACAGCCTACCCCCCTTAAACGGAATCTCGTCTCGAGATTCGATTTGACAACGAAGAGATGGGGAGAAAGACTCACTGTTTCGAGATTGGAGGAAGCCCGGATACTTGGTGTTAGGATAATCCTCCGTCTCCCATGTGGCTTCTTCTTCCGTGTGATGGCTCCATTAGATCTTGTACATTGGCACGGTCTGCCTTCGGGTCTTTCGCTCTTTCTGATCCGGCTCGATCCAAGCATTAGCTTCCGTGATGATTTCATTCTCCGGAACAGGCATTCCCTTCTTCAACTGAGTTACATGGAACACATTGTGAACTGCGGAAAACCGTTCTGGCAATTGGATACGGTAAGCCACGGGTCCACATATTTCTATAACTTCGTATGGTCCAATGTAGCGCGGGGCTAACTTTCCCTTGACTCCGAACCTTTGCACACCTTTGGTGAGGGATACTTTCAAATACACATAATCTCCTACTTCAAAGTGTCGAGGTGCGGTTCTCTTGTCATGGTAACTCTTTTGTCTCATCTGTGCCATCTTCAAATTTTTTCTTATCACTTGCACCCTTTCTTCGGCCTCTTTAACTAACTCTAGTCCAAAGAGTGTTCTCTCTCCGGCCTCTGACCAATTCAGCGGAGTGCGGCATCTACGCCCGTATAGAGCATCGAACGGTGCCATTTTCAAGCTGGCTTGATAGCTGTTATTGTAAGAGAATTCTGCCAAGGACAAACACTTGTCCCAACTCTTGTAAAAGTGTAAGATGCTTGCTCTCAACATGTCCTCTAGAATCTGATTTATCCTCTCTGTCTGTCCATCGGTCTGCGGATGATAACTGGAACTGCGGAGTAGCTGGGTTCCCAAACACTCATGCAACTTTTCCCAAAAACGAGCTACAAACTGGGTCCCTCTATCAGAGATTATAGTCTTTGGGATACCATGCAGACGAACTATATGGTCCACGTACAACTCTGCATATTGTTGTACGAAGTAAGTGGTGTGCACGGCGATGAAGTGAGCGGTCTTGGTGAGTCTATTCACAATCACCCAAATGGAGTCCTTCTTTCTAGCGGTTAGGGGTAGACCCACAATGAAATCCATACTAATATCATCCCACTTCCACATAGGTATCGATAGGGGTTGGAGTACTCCTGCCGATTTCAAATGACTTGCTTTCATCCGGTGGCAAGCATCGCACTCGGCTACATACTTGGCTACATCCACCTTCATATTGGACCACCAAAAGTTCTGCTTCAGATCTTGGTACATCTTGGTACTACCGGGATGAATAGAGAATTTGGACCTGTGAGCTTCATCTAGAATGATTTTCTTAATTTCTGGGTCAGCGGGGACCACTAGGCGTTTCCCAAACCAGACCACATCTTGGTGATCCTTCTGTAAACAAGTGTACTTTGGGTCTCCTTCTGCTAGTTTCTGCCAGATGGTTTGAACATTTGCATCATTGCGCTGGGCAGTGACAATCCTGTCATAAAGATTTGACTCTGCCGTCAAGGCATAAAGAATTCCCTGCGGTACCACTTCTAAGTTGAGCCTTCTCATTTCTTCGCACAAGGGTTCACTGACTGGCTCCAACTCTAGGTGGTTGCAATGATCTTTGCGGCTAAGAGCATTCACAACAACATTTGCTTTGCCGGGATGATAGTGCACTTCTAGATCATAATCCTTAATCAACTCAAGCCATCTTCTCTGTCTCATATTCAATTCTGTCTGGGTGAAGATGTATTTGAGGCTCTTGTGGTTGGTAAAGATATTGCAATGATTACCCATTAGATAATGTCTCCATATCTTGAGGGCATGAACAACAGCAGCTAACTCAAGATCATGGGTAGGATAATTGAGCTCATGGGGTCGAAGTGCCCGTGAAGCATAGGCAATGACTCGGCCTTCTTGCATAAGGACACAGCCGAGACCCGTGCCTGATGCGTCACAGAAGACTTCAAACGGTTTGGAATTATCGGGTTGAGCTAGCACTGGGGCTGAAGTTAGATGGTGTCTGAGGGTGTGAAAAGCTTTCTCACATGCTTCGCTCCACACGAATTTCACTCCCTTCTTGAGTAATTCGGTCATGGGTTTTGCGATTCTAGAAAAGTCAGGAATGAATCGACGGTAGTATCCCGCCAATCCTAGGAAACTGCGGATTTGATGTACGGATTTGGGTGGTTTCCAATCCATCACCTCTTGAACTTTGCTAGGATCTACGGAGATACCATCGTGGGAAATGGTGTGCCCTAAGAATTTCACACTTTTCAACCAGAATTCTCATTTGGAGAACTTAGCATAGAGCTTGTGATCTCGCAAATGCTGAAGGACAACTCGGAGATGATTGGCGTGATCTTTCTCGCTCTTAGAATAGATGAGAATATCATCGATAAAGACCACGACAAATTTATCGAGCTCCGTCATGAACACGGAGTTCATGAGATACATGAAGTAGGCAGGCGCATTAGTAAGTCCGAAGGACATGACCAAGAACTCGTAAAGACCATAACGAGTGGAAAAGGCGGTTTTAGGAATGTCGCACAGTCGAATCTTGATTTGGTGGTAGCCAGAACGAAGATCGATCTTAGAGAAGACTTTGGCACCAGCCAATTGATCGAAAAGAACATCAATTCGAGGAAGCGGGTATTTGTTTTTGATGGTGACTGCATTGAGTGGTCGATAATCTACGCACATTCTCAAGCTACCATCTTTCTTTTTGACAAAGAGAGCAGGGCAACCCCAAGGAGAAGAGCTCGGGCGAATGTAACTCTTATCTAACAATTCATGGAGTTGGGTCTTTAGTTCAGCTAACTCTTTGGGTGGCATGCGATAAGGTCTTTTGGAAATGGGTGCGGTACCGGGCTGGAGTTCAATCACAAACTCGACATCTCTGTCTGGTGGCATACCAGGCAACTCATCGGGAAAGACATCCGGGTACTCACACACTACTGGAATTTCATCAAGAGAGGAGGTAATGGTCACATAGGCACAAGAGTCGGTACCGTCCCGGAAAGGTAGGTACAAGTTAGTGTGCCCGACCGTAGGAGAATTGATCTCTACGACCCTATCCGATATATCTAGAATCACCTTATGTTGATTCATCCATTCCATACCCAAAATAACATCCATGCTTCCCAATTTGATGGTTATAAGATTGGATCGAATAACCCTACTTCCTAGTCTCAGAGGAACTTCAAAGGTCACTAATTGAGATGTGATGTTTCCACCGGGTGTGGTAATTTTATAAGCAGATTTGGTTTGTACTCCTCTTAGACCCAATTTGTCTAGCAGACTCTCATTTATGAAACTATGTGTGGCTCCCGAATCAAATAAGACCTTAACAGGAGTGTTATTGATAGAGAATGTACCCGTGAGTACTGGAGCTCCTGCTAGAATGTCACTCATCATAGTGAAGTTCAGCTTGCCTTGGCGCACTTGCACCATAGGCTTCTGCAGGTTGGGCTTGATCTGCCTGGGCTTGGGACACTCATTAATATAGTGCCCTGGCTGGCCACAGTTGTAGCAACGACGATCTCCAACATCGCGAGGGGGTGCAATAGGCTTTGGAGCCCGCTCGGCCGGGCACGGCGGAAGCGGGAAGTTCCGGCGAGGTTTGCCCTGGGGTGGCTTCATCGTCCAGCGTTCAGTTGATGATTGTTGGGGTGGGCCTGGAGCTTCCTTCTTCACAAAGCGAAACTTCTTGTTTGTTCCGCTGCCTGGGGTGAATCCGGACATCCTCTTGTTGTCCCCATGGGCCTTCTTCATAGCATCCTCCTGCGAGATAGCCTTGTTCACTAGCTCATGGAAGTTTGCGGGCTCGAGCAGATTCAGGCGCCCATACAGCTTGCCATCAAGCCCGTCACGAAACCTCTCCATCTTCTTGGCATCAGTATCAACATGATGCCCACCATACTGGCATAAGCTATTGAACTTTTGAGAATAGCGGTACACGGAGTCAGATCCCTAACGGAGGGCCAACAGCTCCCTCATCTTCCTATCCATCAAACCCTTGGGAATGTGGTGGCTCTTGAAAGCCTTCTTGAACTCATCCCAAGTCACAGCGTGGCCTCGCTGCATGGACTTGAAGTGGTCCCACCACATCAAAGCTTCCTCTCGCAGTTGCAGCGCTGCGAAGTTCGCTTTGTTCTCCTCGGAGCAAGGCAGCACAAAGGCAGAGAAATTTGCCTCTATGGCCTTGACCCAAGCCTCAGCTTCGAGAGGGTCTTCTGCTTTAGCGAAGGTTGGCGGCTTCATGGCGATGAACTGGGCGTACGTGGTCACCTGGTTAGGCCCCTCGTGGTTGGCCCCGTGTGGCGGCCCTCGGTTCATCTCGCCGGGCGATCTGCTGTCGCGTGCGGGATCCGGCGCAAAGCACCTCAGTTTGGGTGGCCATGAAGGTCTCCGTCAGTGTCATGGGCGGGGGTGGTGGCAAGTCACCACTACCACTCGCTCCGAAACTGTTGGGAGAGCTGCGCGTGGTTCCCACCATCTGAAAAGTGAGCTTTATTAGTGAGATAACCGAAAGCTTACTCCAAATGATGACAAGGACGATCATGCATAATCACACCTCATTAGCACTTAAACAATTAGGACAACAACAATCAACAATATTCTATAGCCACCAAGATTCATAGAATCGTTCTTCTCAACATGGTTAGGACGGCGATTACTCAATTGCACGGCTCATAATTACTTTCGAACGATCATCGTCATTCCGGATACCAAGAAGGTGGTATACGAACGAGCACTTATTTGCTGGCAACGAGTGATGTTCCTAAAATGCTTTGTTTTACCAACGTTTTTAGGAGAGAATGCAACATTGACAAGCGTGGTCATTTGCAACGATTTATCCAAGGATCTGGTATTCAAACGCGAGAAAATTGCAAATTGAATGACAACGAAATTTACTTAAAGCATACAAGCTTAAGCATTCTTTATTACAACATGACAGAACAAGGTTCAATGACATTACAACTCGAATTCGAAACATCATGACATGACACGACACAATAGTTTCTTGGCACGAAGACGTGCTGTCAAGCCAACTACTCTAACATCTCAAGGACAACTCGATAGGATTGACATCCTCCTAATCCCTGCTGTCGGCAACCTAGTTGCCCACTGAAGCACCACTGTACGAAGGCGAAGCTGGGGAGTCGGTAGCGGTGGTCCCGCCCGGCTCGTTCGATCCGGGCCGGACACGGCCCCGCTGTCGCTCCGGTGTGCTGTCTCGGGGGCGATGGGTCGTAAGGCCACTATAGCCCGTAAGGCTGCCACCTGTACCTCGGCCTCCTGCACGTGCTCCTGCATCTCAGCAATGTTCTGCAATAGTGTCAGCCTCTCTATCTCGTGAGCGTCGGCATCCTCCTCCAGTGCATGGTTCTCGGCCTCCAGATCCACGATCCTCTGTAGGCGGTCACCTCTCTCAAGCTCCAACTGGAACCTCCTAACATGCAGCCTGTCGTTCTCCTGCTGCACCTGGGTAAGCGTGAAGTTCAGCTGCTGGTGCGCTGCTGAAAGCTGCTCCCAATCGCGCCTAGATGCCTCCAAGCGCTGTGCAATAATCGTTGTGGTGTTATAACGCAGCCCCTGGAGTGTGAAGACCACGTTCAGACAACGGGAAAGCGTCTGAGTAACATCCAACAGCTCTGCTAGGTTCAGTAGCTCCCGTAGGTGGTCCATACAGTCCAACCAAGCTGGGTCGTGAGGACTCACAGCAGGAAACAGTGCAAACGGAGAAAGAGCTACCACGGTGGGGTTGTGGTCACAAAAGTCTGTCAGCACTCTGAGGGCGGCTGACTCCACGGACTCGTGAGTGATAAATCCCCAGTAAATAAAGCTCAGGTCAAACCAGTCGGCGTGGTCTGGGTGTGGCAGAACAGTAACGATCACTCTGCAGCGGGAACGCCAAAGCGCTCAAACTCCTTCACCTCGTAAGTCGGTGGGCTAAGGTAGCCTGCGGAACTGAATGCTTCCCACACCAGGCACGGAAAACCCTCCCAGTGCAACCCGTTGGTATGGATCGTACCATCAGCGTCGAACTGGTGGAACACGGGGAAATCCATCTGTACACAAATGTAACTCATGTCAAATCTCAAAGAGAACGGCATGTCAAATGGTGAAGTTCTGGCAGCTGTGAATAAAAATTCATAACCAAAAATCCAGAAACCTCAAAAATTTCCGAAGTTTTAAATTAAACCTTTAATACTTTTAATTAAGCTTTTTAAGGTTGAGCATCGATCAAGGAAACAAGATGAATGGTCCTTAACCTGGATGTGCCTAGGGGAGTGTGAACTAACCCATCGAAACTAGGATTGAGATTTGCTATTACAAGACAGCTAGTTGAGGAGCAATTATTTTTAACAATTTGGTTTTAATTAAACCTAGCACAAGGTAAACAATTTTTCATAAAATTTCGGCAGCATGACAGCTAGGTATGAGGGGTACTTCTAATTTATAAAAAGCGCACACTAGCATAATCTTCCTTAGAGAGCATATGGAAATTCGATTTTTGGGTCCATTTTAGTTGTTCGATTTTTAAAATGCATGCAAGACGTCCTATTCGACCTCACATGGCAATCAAGACAAAAATCGCAGTTAGTGCCGGTGGCAAGGCTTTTAATCGTCTCTCCCTATAATATATAGTCGAGAGCTATACGGTACTCGCTTAACAACTAACGAAGCACTGTTATGTACCTGCAGAAAACGAACCTTTCGTGCCAGCACGTCACGAAAGCATCCACATTCATTACCGTTCACTATAGAAACGGTATCCATGCGGTAAGCCGCTGCATGGACACCGTCCAACCTCGGACACCCTCCGTTTGAATGGAGTGTATCATTGCCTCGCATGAGCGACATGCGGAATGCACACGTATGAAACACGTGGCGACACACAACTCACAAACAGACGCGAAGATGGGATCCGTGGAATGGATCACTCCATCAACCCACGCAATTCCCGTGATGCGGAACAGCACACGTATAAAACACGTGGCTCCTAGTTTGGTTGTGCAATAAAGTAAGTCTGACATAAAGTAATGTGCTGGAAGTTAGCAAAATAAACCATAAGTTAATTAAGCCACCTCAAAGAACCCAAAATTCCCTCTAGGGCGTCTCGGTCTAGTTTATCCTTAGCGGACCAACGTATTTTTGGAAAATCAGAAAATCTTGGCATATTTTATTCAAAAATCAGTGATTGAGGTTTATTAATTAATCTCTGGTGCATATAAGCTCTGATGCCAACTGTGACAACCCGCCCAGAAAAATACCGTACTATCGCCTAAGACCGATCCACTTTGGTCATTAAGCAATAATAAAGTATCATCCTGTCGTTAGTTGCCGGGTTAACGCCCGGTAAATCACTTCAAAAGCACAAGGATCGAATATATGCATTAAAACTCACTCGAAGGCGAGTCCAGAGATACAACAACATTAATATCCAAATTCATACCCCGAGGGGTTTATTTATTACAAACCATAGTTTTTGTCATGATGGAATAGTTCCGAGTTTTCGAAAAGCAGCGGAAATGAACTGGTGGAAGCGAAGGCACCACGGGAGGCCATCCATGATGCTTTCAGTAGTCGTCCTCCACCCACTCCAGCTCCCAGCCGGGCGGGATCTCTCCGGGCCACACATCACTGAAGGCGTTACCTGGATCAACACATTATAGCAAGGCTGAATATACTAATACTCAGCAAGACTTACCCGTCAATGATAACTACTTCACCAAATCTAGACCATGAAAGGCTTTTTGGCTACTGGGTTGCTTTTGCTAAAAAGTAACAAAGAGTGGGTCCTTACTTTTAAGATTTTAGCACAAGTTCTAGTAGTTTTAATCTTTGCTACATTAGCCAACTAGTACAAACAAAGTTGTATAAAACAATTAATTAAGCATAGTATTCATCAACTTCCATCATTAGGGATCATATGACTAGTGGAGTAAGTAGTCTCGGATAACGGTGAGAGGCCGACAATCGATTGATTTAAACCTTGCAAGGTAGACCCAAACACACGGTAGGCTGTCCCCGCGAGGGCAACTTTCCCAGGCCGTCCCCATAAATCCTCGGGTCGGGATCGAATCTTACAGTCTTTGGTGCAAGCTATCCGGCATACCCCGCGAGATACCCGGAGTCACCATACACCACCGGTGGCGAGCCGTGACAGCGAATCCCAAGAGTAGTAACGGTAGGATCCCTCGCCGCCTCATTAAGGTACTAGGCTTACCGGCCCCATAACCGGCATGTGCTTAGTACGTTCAAAAACTTAACCCACATAACCACTGGACCGGAGCCCAGATCCCATGCTCTTACCACGTGAGCAATCCATTTAAGGACATATTGTGATTCCTATCTAGGAACCTATTCTCGCGAGTGAGGTCATCACCCGACTTGTACCGGTCCTATAGCTTAACAGCTATCGACCTATCATACTAGTATGGACAAGGGTACCTATGGATCATGCATCTAGGGTTTGATTCAACATCCTGAACGTAAATGCACAATGATTCATAGATAATTGAATAAAGAATTTTAAAACTAGGTTAGATGCACCGGAGCTTGCCTTCGTCAGCTAGGTTAGCTTGGGCACCCTCTGTGTCGAGTACTTCCACGTACTACAAGGAACCTTCCGCTCCTCCTTCCTCGGTTTCCGGGACAAGGGAGTAATCTCCGTCCGGAAGATCTACACGGAATGCAATGCAATTTAGGTGATGTGATAGTTCATTGTCTTATCCAACCCTTGGTTGGTCATATTCACCTTAACAAGCATTCATCTAATGTTTCTCTTTTAGGAGGGTTATTGGTTGTACATGGGTTACTCTTTTATTCCACATTTGAATAAAGGTTTTTATTAAGCTTATCATTTCATGTGAAAGCTTTAATTCTTTTTATCTTCACCAATAAAGATGTAATTGATATTTTTATTTGTGAATTAATTTCTTAACAGTGATGATAATTAGTTATTTTTTAAATTATATTAAATAATACTTTTCAAAAAGGAAAAAGAATTGATTTGGGATTTTTCTTTATTTAATTTCCTTTAATATTAAAAGGGCATTTAAGCTTTTTATTAAACAATTAAATGACCAAAAATTAAATTAGTGTTTCTTAAACCTACTAGCACCTATCCTGGTCCATTGGACCCACATGTAAGTGTTGGATGCTAGGAAATTAAATATTATGGAAAATAACAAAGGCTAGCTAGTGATTCCATTTAAATGCATATAAAACTAAATAAGCATCAAAATGATCCCAATTTTCTTGTGCAAGCTCTCTGGTCCTAATCAAGCCTAAAGAACCAGCATGTTCACATGGAACCTCTACTGAACTTGGTTTATTAATTTACAAAGGAATACATGCATAAATCGAGAATAATTATTTCTGTTAATCCAAAATTCATGATTAGTTCACACGATGTGTATTTTGGCATTACAGGACAGTGTGCACAAGTTGGGCTCAAGAACATAAAGATATTTAACAGGAAAAAATCATCTAAGCAGTTACTGCAGGAATGGAAAAGAATTTATTTAGCAAGATCTACTGCATAACTTTGTGCAATTTTTCGCACAGCATCTAGTCACATCCTAACACACAACATATCCAAAATTTGGCTACAGAGATGTTATAGATTTCAAGTTATGACAGATCTATGTTGAACACATTTGTATTTTTCCTGCTAAAACTATTTAGAATCTTGCCATGAGTATATAACAAAAGAGGTGGGATTTATTATCCTGAACCCTACAAAATTGGTTTGGCATTTTTCTGATTCTTCTATGAATTTCTAGGGATTTTCTAAGGCCCTGGACTGATCTGCAATAAAACTTAGTTAGGTTTCTTTGCAACTAAGCCCCTGGAATTTACAACCGTGCCCTCGCTGCGGCGGGAGGGCTCGCCGGCGGCGATGTGGGACCGGGCCACGGCAACATGTGGCACGGGGGTGCAATTGGCTTCACCCTGGGTTGATTGACGGTGGTGGCGGGGTCGGGGCGAGCTCCGGCGAGGGCGCGCGGCGGCGGCGGCGGCGGCACCCACGACGGCTAGGGGAAAAGGGGCAAGGAGGCGCGGTGCCGGGCAACCGGCGGGCGCTTGGAGCTTCACTAGCACCTACCGGAGCTATTAGGGTGGGTCGGGCGGCGACGAGCACGGGCGGGAAGGCTCCGGCGGCGTGCGGCGGCGGCAATGGCGGGGAGGAGCATGCGGCGGCGCGCGGAGGGGCGCGAGGGGGGGGTTTAAGTAGGCGCGCGAGCTCGGGTGACGAAAGGTGACGACGCAAGATGCCGGCCGTGCCACGGCGGCTCGATGCGCGCACGTACGGCGGCGTGGCGGCGCGGACTCGGCGTGCCTCGGGGGCGGGGGACGTGTTGGGGCGCGCGGGACCTCGGGATGAAGCGCATTGGGGGTGGGTGCGGCCTTGGGAGGCGTGTGCGCGGACGCCGGGGCCGGCGGCACGTGGCCGGCGACGGGCGGCGCACGGGCGCGCGCGACGTCGCGGCGCGGCGCGCTCTGGCCTCAGTGTTTTGCTGGTGCCGTGTTCCAGTTAGCTTTTCTCCAAAAATTTGAATAAAAGTCAACCAAGTGATGAATACCATAGTTGTAGATCTAGGTACTAGCAACATTTTCTACAAAGGCTATATGGGGTTTTTCTGCCTAGATTTGAAATTATTTGAATGCCAACTTTGAATGTCAGCCTGTTTTGACCAACAGTGTTTTCTGCCTTGCAAGGGGTTTTTCAAGATTTTACCCTCAAAATTTGAAATGCCAATCTACATGAAAGTTGTGTCCCTCAACAAGATCTACAACTTTCCTAAAGGTAGAATTTTAAGTGTTTAGGTGAATTTTGGAGAACGCGGGGCAGACACCTGTGGACACTGGGGTGGCAAGGGGTTTGACCCAACCTTTGACCATGGGTTGGCCCCACAAGTGTGTTTACTATTCATCTAGGGTCACTAGGGTGTGTTAGTGAGTTTTCCGGGGTGAGGGCCCAGGTTGACCAAGGTTTGACCACGGTTGACCATTTGACCGGCTAATCCGGTCATTAGCGTTAATGACGATAATTAAAACCTGGGGCGTCACAGTAACGGTGGTCCAGCCTAACTTGTTTGATCCAGACCAGACTATCCTTGCTGCTCCTCCGGAAGTGCCTGAACTGGAGGTAGCGGCTGTAAGGCCACTATGGCCTACAAGGCTGCCACCTGCACCTCGGCCTCCTCAACCCGCTGCTGCATATCGGCAATGTTCTGTAACAGCGTCAATCTCTCAATCTCGTGAGCATCGGCATCCTCCTCGAGGTTATGAACCTCTGCCTCGAGATCCACGATCCTCTGAAGACGGTAACCTCTCTCTAACTCTAACTGGAATCTCCTGGCGCGTAGCCTGTCGTTCTCCTGCTGCATCTGAGTATGTGTAATGTTCAGCTGCTGGTGAGCTGCTGATAGCTGCTGCCAGTCCCACGTAGCTGCCTCCAAATGCTGCCTGATAATTGTTGCGGTGTTGTAACGCAGCGCCTGAAGTGTGAAGGCGACGTTGAGATAACGTGCCAGCATCTAAGTGACATCCAGCTGCTCGGCTAACAACAACTGCTCCCGAAGGTCATCCATACGATCCAGCCACGCCGGGTCGTGAGGACTCACAGCGGGGAACAATCCGAACGGAGAGAGAGTCACCACAGTAGGGTTGTGGTCACAGAAGTCTGTCGACACTCGAAGAGCGGCAGACTCGACGGTCTCGTGGGTAATAAAACCCCAGTAGACAAAGCTCAAATCGAACCAGTCGTCGTGGTCAGTGTGTGGTAGCACAATGACGATCACTTTGCAACGGGGAATGCTTAAGCACTCAAACTCGAACACCTAGTAAGTCGGTGGAGTGGTGTAGCCAGCGGCACTGAGTGCTTCCCACGCAAGGCTTGGAAAACCCTCCCAGTGGAACCCGGTCGTACGGATCGTACCGTCAGTGTCGAACTCGTGAAACACAGGGAAAGCCATCTGTACAAAAATGTAACAGCTGTCAGGTCTCAAAGAGAACAACATGTCAAATGGTGAAGTTCTGGCAGCTCTGAATTAACATTCATAACTAAAAATCTAGAACCCTAGAAATTCCTCAAAATTTATTGGCTACTCTGTATGGTTCTTCTACACACTTTTGGTATTTAAGGTTGAGCTAGATCAAAAGGAAACAAGGTGGAAGGATGCAAAGTCTAGGTGTTGTTTCGTAAAAAACAGCAAAGCCCAGGATCCCTTGGAAAGGTGCAACTCAAGGTTGAGAGAAGCTATGATCGAAAATTTTTACGAGCAGGAACTAGATTAGATTTGGAGCAACATTTGTTTAACACACCTATTTTAATTACTCCTAGAATGTGGTGCAAAAGCAAAATGAACAAACATTTACGAAATTTGGGCAGCATAACACCTAAGCATGAGAGGCGCTCTAGTTTATAGAAAACACACGCTAGCAAAAACTTCCTTAGAGAGCATATAGGAGTTCTGCTTTGGGTCCATTCTCGTTGTTTCGATTTTTAACATGTATGCAAGACGTCCTATTCGACCTCACATGGCAATCAAGCCAAAAATCGAAGTTAGTGCCGGTGGCAAGGCTTTTATTCGTCTCTCCCTATAATATCTAGTCGAGAGCTACACGGTACTCATTTAGCGATTACGAAGCGCTGTTATGTACCTGAAGAAATGATCCTTCTGTGCCAGCATGTCACGGAAGCATCCACATACATTACCGTTCACCATAGTTTTAAATAGCAGTCTATATTGCCGCTATAGCAGCGCTATACCATTTTTAGAGGGTCCCCGCTACGCTTTTTGTATTTTTGCCGCTATGGCAACAATGGATGCTAAATCGGGCTATAGCTGCGCTAAACAGCGTAGCCTTAGCGCCGTTATAGCCTTAGCCTTAGCTCAGTGCTGCAATTGTGATCTTTTGGACAACTAAATATTTGAATTGTATGAATCTTGTTGTACTGTCAACTTAAGTAATGTTCCAACACCCCTAGACACATATTTTATTCTTGTGATATTTGCTAATTACTATATTTTTTCATCTAATACTTGTATTTGTCATGGTTTGATAGTAAATCACTATTTGCAATAGCCCACTATAGCCTCCGCTATAGCTTCTTAGCCTTGGAAAAAAAGATGTCGCTATTTTCCGTAGACCGCTATTTAAAACTTTGTCATTCACTATAGAAACGAAATCCATGCGTCAAGCCGCTGCATGGACAGCGTCGAACCTCGGACACCCTCCGTTTGAATGCAGTGTATCCTTGTCTCGCATATTCGTCATGCGGAATGCTCACGTATGAAACACGTGGCGACAACACAACTTATAACCAGACGCGAAGATGGGATCCGTGGAATGGATCACTCCATCAAGTCTCGCAATTCCCGTGATGCGGCACAGCACACGTATAAAACACGTGCTCATCTAGTTTGGTTGTGCACGAAGTAAATCTGACATAAAGTAAATGTGCTGGAAGTTAGCAAAATAAACCATAGGTTAATAAGCCAATTGAAAGAACCCAAAAATTCCCTTTAGGGCCTCTCGGTCTAGTTTATCCTTAACGAACCAACGTGTTTTGGAAAATCAAACAATCTTGGCAAATTTTATTCAAAAACTAGTGATTAAGGTTATTAATTAATCTCCGGTGCATATAATTGCTCTGATGCCAACTATGACAACCCGCACAGGAAAATACCGTACTATCGCCTAAACCAATCCACTTTGGTCATTAAGCAATAATAAAGTATCATCATGTCGTTAGTCGTCGGGTTAACGCTCGGTAAATGACTTATATAGGAACAAGGATCGACATATATGCATTAAAACCCACGCGAAGGCGAGTCCAGAGATACAACAACATTAACAATAGAAATTTACCCCGAAGGGTTTAATTATTACAAACCAAACTTTTTGACATAACAATGTAGTTCAGAGTTTTTGAAACAACGGAATTAAACTAAGCGGAAAGTGAGAACACCACGGGAGGCCAGCCATGATGCCTTCATTCGTCGTCCTCCACCCACTCCATCTCCCAGCCGGGCGGGATCTCTCCGGGACTCACATCACCAAAGGCATTACCAGGAGCAACAGATTATAGCAAGGCTGAGTATACAAATACTCAACAAGACTTACACGTCAGTGATAACTACTTCACCAACTCTAGACATGAAAGGCTTTTGGCCACTAGGTTTCCTTGTTGAAAAGTAACAAAGGGTATGTCCTTACTTTAAAGATTTTAGCACAAATTCTAGTGGGTTTATTCTTTTCTAAATTAGCCATCTAGTACAGACAAGGTTGTACCATACAATTAATCAAGCATAATATTCATCAACTTCCATCATTAGGGATCTCATGGCTAGTGGAGTAAGTAGTCTCAGATAACAGTGAGAGGCCGACAAGCGATTGATTCAAACCTTGCAAGGTAGACCTAAACACACGGTGGCGTGCCCCCACGAGGACAACCACTAGGCGGTTCCCAAAACTCTTCGGGCCGGGATCGGATCTTACAGTCTTTGGTGCAGGCTATCCGGTATACCCCGCGAGGCACCCAGACTCACCATACACCACCGGTAGCTAGCCGTGAGACGCATCCCAAGATGAGTAATAGTAAAATCCCTCGCCGCCTCATTATGGTACTAGGCTTAACGGTCCCATTCCCGACAAGTGCTTAGTACGTTCAAACAGTTAACCCACAATAGCCATTGGTCCGTAGTCTACATCCCATGCTCTTATCACATGAGCGATCCATTTAAGGAGATCTTATGATTCCTACCTAGGAACCTATTCTCGCGAGTGACATCATCACCCGACTTGTAACGGTCCTATAGGTTAGCAGCTATCGACCTATCATACTAGTGAGGACACAAGTACCTAGGGATCTTGCATCTAAGGTTCCATCCAACTCCTGAACTTAAATGCACAAGCATCCATAGATATTTGTATATTAAATTTGAAAGACTGGGTTAAATGCACTGGGGCTTGCCTTCGTCAGCAAAGTTAGCCTGAGCACCCTCGGTGTCTTCGAGTACTTCCACGTACTGCAGTGCAGCCTCCGCTTCTCCTTCCTCGGCTTCCGACACGAGCGAGTAGTCACATTCAGGAAGATCTACACGGAATGCAATGTAGGGTTCAGGTGATGTGATGGATTGATTATTTATCTTATCCAACTCTCGGTGGCCATATTCACCTTAACAAATAATTAACTATTAATTTCTTTTCACGAAGGTTATTTCCCGATATATGTTTTATTCTTTTAATTAATCACTCAATTAATGCTTCTTTATATAAATTGTTATTTCATGGGAAGGTTTAATACTTCACCTTTCACTAGTAAAGGTGTGCACAAAAGATAATTAATTTTATTTAATTCTTTAAACAACAAAGGTGTATTTTTGGATCTTAACCAAGCTTTGCAATCAATGCACAACAAGGAGTGTAAAGAATAAAAATGGGCATTTACTATTTACAACACATTAAACCTATAAGGGCCTCCAAAGTTCTTATTTAAACAATAAATCACCAAAAAATCAGTGTTGTGCTTCTTAAGCACCAAAACACTTATACCAAGCCACTGAGCACACATGCATGCTTGGAAGGGCAACAAATTAATTATACCAATAATTACAAAAGGTTAATACATAAACAAGATTTAAGCATATAAAAATAAATAAGCATCTATTTGCTCCAAATTTCCTCACACATGCTCTCTGGTTCTAAACCATCCTAGGAAACTAGCAAGCACACCTAGAACTACTACTGATCTTGCATTATTAAATTACAAAGGAAAACATGCATATATTAAGAATAAATACTTCTGTTCATTCTAAAATTGTGACTAATTCACCATACGTGTATCTTGACATAACAAGACCACATGCAATAGTTGGGTACAAAAACATAATTATTTTTAGCTACAAAAATCATCTAGACAGTTTATACATAAATGGAAAATAATTAATATAAAAAGATTTGCATCGTAACTTTGTGCAATTGTTGGTACAGGAGCTAGTCCTAACATCACACACAACATATCAAAAAATTGGATGCAGAGGACCTATGGATTTTGAGATATCACAGATCTAGATTTTTCACATTTTTATTTTTCATGCCAAAAATATTAGGAACCAGCCTTGGTGAGTATAACAAAAGTTGTAGTGCACCTCACCAGGAATCTAGCAAAATTGAATTTGCAATTGTCCGAATTGTCTACAAGTTTCTAGAGAATTTACAAGTTTTAGAAATTTGCATATACTAGTGAAGATACCCTTTTGCATCGGGACCCTACAAAGATTGGGAACGTTACAACAATGCCCCTGGTTTGCAACAAACACCCTAGAAAGAAAGGGGCCTTGCAATTGGGGCCTTGGGCATGGGAGGTGGCGGTGCTGGCCGAATTCCGGTGAGTCGGCCGCGCTCCCGGCCGGGGAGGCGGTGGGTCACGACCACATGCTCACTTAGGGTGTGGGGAAGACCGGGGTTCGAGCAGGGACGACTCCGGCGAGGGCGTGCGGTGATGACCGGCGGTGGTGGCCGCGGCGGGCTGCAGCTCCGGTGGGGGAGGTGCAATGACGAGCAACGGGTGGCGGCGCAAGTTTCTAGGGCACCTAGGGAGTAGGTTAGGAAGGTTAGGCGCACTGGACAAGGACGGGGACGCGAGTTCACCGGTGGTCGGCAATGGCAGGCACGGTGGAGCGGCGGTGACGGCACAAGGAGGGTGTGGCAATCGGTTTTTATAGGTGAGTCCCCTCCAGTGACGTCGCGGTGACGACGGAGATGCAGCCGTAGCGCGGCTACCTCGGCTGGCGCGCCTACGGTGGGGTGTCTCCGACGGACCGGCGGTTCGCGGCGAGCCCCGGGCTGGTACGGCGAGGCGTGGCACGCGAGGCCCCGGGAGGACTCCGAGGAGCCTCGGGGTGCGGCGCATGGGGAAGGGGCACGCCCACTACAAAAAATCTCGTGGTCTATGACGGTCAATTTTCGTCACGGATCGTCAAAATTTCGTCATAAAATGACATCTATGACGAAATTTGAGAACGTCATGTATTGAGCGTCACGGATCCCTTCTCGTGACATCCTTAAATTTTCGTCATGGATTAGCGTGATCTATGACGTTCTCAAACCGTCATAGATTGGTGTAAAGCCCATTGAACCCGGCCGAAGCCCAAAATGCGTGACGAAAGTGATCGTCATGGATTAACTTGCCACATCACTCATAGAGACAAGGTGGCTGCTGACATGGAAGATGATGAGGCGCTGACGTGGTAGGCACAAGGTAGCTAGATGACGCATTGTTGATGTGGCTGCCACATGTCACTGCCTGGCTGCCACATGGCGCTACCATGGCTGCCACGTGGCGCTACCGTGGCTGCCACGTGGCGTTGACGTGGCATTCACGTGGCAAATTCAGTACCGATCGTATTTCCACAAAACAGAATACAACAATAAAGCCACACATTTCAATAATAATAATTCTTAAATTAATAAATCTCCAATACATTCACACCACCTCAATGGCAAACAAAATATAATTTCTGTCAACAAAGCTCAATAGGCCCAATTTTTAAACCCGGTCATTCAACAAGTAAATACAAAATCGACATAAAATTCAACCCAACAATCCTAGAAATCACAAAACAACAAATCAAATGTCCTTGTAGCATCACTAGTAGTCCAACGATCCGGAACTCCGGATATCAAGTCCATTGATTATCGATCACTTCTCTTATGCATCTAAGCCATAACTCGAAAGAGGAACATTACCGGGAAAAAAGAGTTGGCATTGGTTGTCAGCTTCACTGACCTCATTTCTTCTTCAAATCTGCATAAGGAGCATACCAGTGATAAGTTAAATAATATAAACCACCAAGTTGTGCACTAACAATATATACATTGCACGATTATTTACATTAAAAAGATATGTTACATTGCTACACTACTAGTTCCATGATGGTTGCCACGATTTTGCTTGAACCTACTTTATCCAATAGATCTTGGGTTTGGGCAAGGAACGGGGCCTCCGGTTCCATGAAGGCGACATCACGGTGACAATCCTTTTTGAGTAAGAAGTGAGGATATATGCATCTCCGATGGAGAACCCCTTGATGATGGGCAAGCTGGAAGCCTTGCTCGAGATATGAGTTGACATATGGTACAAACAAGTCTTTCGGGAAGATTCGCAAAGCACGGTCTGCAGATGTAACAAACAAAAGTTGCATCACATTAGACATTATGATAAGATATGAAGTTCCAACCCAAGGCAAATGAATCCTAAAATTTACATATGCAACTCAACAAGCCACCGGTACTTATTTTGTTCCTATGAACTAAGTAAAAGGGCAATGATGCATGATGCAAAAACTACATCACCGGTTCAGCTTTGCGGTGTGTCTACAAACATGCAACTCAACAAGCCATGCATGCTTGTTCCATGGAGCATTAAAATTTTGAAAGATTGCAGCCTATGATGGGATCCTCATTCCCCAAAACCGGATAAGAATATTTATTGGATTAAAACTATGGTGTATCAATTAGTTAGCACCATCAACTCGTACTTGAATACCGGATGAATTCCAAAACATAGTACCACAATTTACCATAACTTGCATCTTGCCCAAAGTGCATTATGATCTCAAAATATAACTTTGCTTAAAGGGTGCATGCAATTGAAGCCCCGCCTCTAGGAGACAATAAAAAAAACGGACGGGACAACACAAACATATAGCTAAGCAAAACCACCGAACTAGAACAAGTGTGGAGTTTGCCAACTTTGCTCCACTTCAATGTAAATGAGAAATAATCCAAGTCCACTCTTCCACCAAGATTATTCCCCGTTATCTTTGCGGCTCCGAAACGAAGAATCGATCTGCAGAAGCAAAAGCCATGTAAGGTAACCATAACGAAGACAGTTTGGAACAATGGGCATTCGGATAATGCATACATTTTCAAGAAACAAAAAATAATGTAGAATCTAATGAGAGGTTACTCATAAATCAATGGACAATATGTTGAGCACATCGAACGAACGGTTTATATGCAAAACGGGAAAACGGAACAAAAAAATGCATGAACAATATTAGTTTTCGGGTAGTGGAATCCGAACACCGCAAGGCTGCAATATCTTGCCACTTCGGCCTAGCGTAGTACACAAAATTGTTAAAAAAAGATGGAAAGGACCTCACCAGCGACATGCATGCAAACCGGAGCTATCTTGCCAAAATCCAAAACATAAACCGTGACATCTAATTCATTTGTGGCATCAAATGTGCCCACATTAATCCTCACGGAGGGAGGAGAAATTGCACAAATATTCAATATCATACTATCATCCGGATATTTTCGATACAATTGAGGGACCAAAAACCTCCAGCATAGCGAGTGTTCATCTAGATATTTTAGTGAAAGTAGCTATTAATACACCGTGTACCTTTGTATACATATATGTCAAAACCGACTCATACTACATTAATAAAGTTGAAGTTACAATACATGTAAATGTAGGCTGGACTCGCTAAGAACAAGATAGCAACTCAAAATAGTCGGATGATAAATGTAAATCTATGGAGCTGCAATTGTATGAAAAACTACATAAACAATGAATTCATTTAATTGAGCTGCTTGGAGTTGTTTTCAACATTGGTTTCACAAAGTGTAGCATAACCGAGACCTTTTGCCTTGGTGAAAATAACAACCGGCGCGACGATGTGCGGGTGCGGAGCCGGCGGAGCAGGCCGAGCTCCTCGCCGGAACGCGCGCGGCGCCGCTCGCCGCCGCACCGGCGGTGCACCTTGACGGCGACGGGCGCGCGCGCCGCGGAGCCTTGCGAGGTACACGGTCTTTGGATCCGCCGCGGCCCACGACGGCGGCCTCGTCGAACCCGCCCGTCGGGGCCTCCACCTCCCGCCACGCCGGCCGCCGCGGCTCCTCCCCGCTTGGTACCCCCGCCGTTGTTGGTGGGGCACCTTGGGGGCGGCGGCGGGCGTTCCGGGGGCGGCGGGCGAGGTGCTCCTTGAAGCGGTGGATGCCGCGGCCGAGGAAGTGCTTGCCGCAGTAGGGGAGGAGAAGGAGCGAGCGGAGCCGGCGTGCGAGGAGGAGGAGGAGATGGAGAGATCGCCGCGACGGTCGGGGGGAGGGGCTGCCGGCCGGATACGGTCGCGCCCTCCCCGTCCTCCTCCCCGGGCGCGCCATGGAGGAGTCCGCGCCCTGCCTAGACGTGCCTGCGGTGGTGGGCGTAGGGGAGAAGGGAGGCGGCGGCGGTGGCGCGGTAGGGCGCAGGGGAGAGGTGAGGCAGCGAGGGGATATGAGAGGGATAGAGGGATAGGGTTTGAGGTGGTCTATATATGTCTGTTGTGTCTATTTTTGACCGTCGGATCTTAAGATCAATGGCCACCTGTGACTAGAGTTATGCGGGCTTTTTGGGCCATAATGGGCCTGTTACATTCCTACTTTGCTTAACATTTTTCTTTTTCTTTTTCCATTTTTTTTGCAATATGGAACAATTCCAATTTGAACTATATGTATCTCAAATAAAATTTTTAACAAAAATTCAAAATTATATTTTAAGTACTTCTGATCTACTATAACTCGTATTCTGAAAATATATGAAAGTTTCAAATGTTTCTTGTCATAATTCAAACTTCTACTTGCATATTTACTGTAAAATAATGATAATAAAATCTAAAACTTCTTAAAAACCTCTAAAAATTGCCATTAAATCATTGTATTGATGTTTAAACTTGACATAAAAGTTTCATTGGATTTTGCAAAAAAGAAGTGTACATTGCTCACAAAATGAATGGATCCCCCATATTGTTTCATACATCTCAACATGAACTTTGATATTTGAACACCTCATAACGTTTTCAAACTCCATTACATCTAAAATTTGTACCCAAACATAAGTCGACCTTGACTTTAACAATTATGAAGTTTAATTACTAATTGGCATAGAAAAAACATGTATTTATGTTATATGCTTTAATAGAAGGAAACAAGCCCTATGAAGATTATACTTTTAATAATAATTAACATACAAAAAATGAAATTATATGGAAGAACGTGATTTTAGAAAAAATTAGGAAAAAGAATCAACCGATTTGGAGTTCGTATGAGGAAGAAAAACAGTTTACAAGTTTTATCCGAAGATTAAAAACAGAAATTGCACTTGCTATGAACTGAGATGAACAAGTGTGTTTTCTCTTTTTAATCTTTGTCTAAAACTCGTAACTAGTTTTTCTACCTCATACTAACTCCAAATTGGATGATTCTTTTTTCTAAAAATTTCTAAAATCATTCTCTACCAAGATCTACAACTTTTACAAAGAAAAAAAATGGTTTTTCTATATAGTTGTGCAAAACGTTGATTTTTCTATTTTTTAAATCACTAATGAGTACACCCTTGTGAAGGAAGTTGCAAAATTGTTATCTTATATGATCCCATTTATTTTTCACATGTAACAAACAACATAGAAGTTGTCACCTGGGAGTTTCAAAAAATTTCAAGTAGATTTGCTATTTTCTATCATTTAAATGATTTTCTACGTGTTTATCAAAAGTAATGCCAAACTGACTTATATGTACTTCTAATAAGATTCAAATAATTCAAAAAAATATATTTATGTTTTTTTGGTCCATTATAGCCCACATCTAAGAGGTTAATGAAAAATTCATTTGACTTATAGGGAAAACTCGAACTTCTACTAGTCACTGTGTTATACAATAATAATAATAATACCTAAAACTTCTCCAAAAATTCTAAAAATTGACATGGAATCATTTTATGGATGTTTACACTTGACATAAAGTTTTCATTGATTTCATGAAAAAAGAGTATACATTGTTCATAAAATGGATACATCTCAAACATAACTTCTGATAACTTAAGTCAAACTTTGAAATTTAAGTAGCACATTAAATTTTCTAACTCATATGGAACTCAAACTTGGATAGAAACTTATATTCACCATACAATTAAAAAATATGAAGTTAGATATCACACCCTAAAATTTAAACTATATTTAAATTCAAATTTGAATGACATTTGTTTGGTTTTATAAGTTGTTAGGCCCAAGTCCGGAAATACCCCTTGAACTCTCGGCCTGGTTTGTTTTCGCCCCTCCTCTCAACCTCCCTCATGGGCTGAACCCGCGCACCGGCCCAGCAACTCCCACCCGCGACATGGAAGAGTTGGAGGGGCAAAAATAGATTTCGGCCCACAGCAACTCTACCTCGACATGGAAGAGTTAGAGGGGCAAAAATAGACTTAAGAAGAGTTGGAAGGGGTAAAACGAACTCAGCGGAAACAAACTATTCTGAAGCCCAACAAATGCAAATTAAATTTGAATTCAAACAGAATTTAAATCCCAAATTAATGTACTAGCAAACAAAGAACAACGAAACAACATGAATGTAACAAAAAATTATTTTCGCTAAAATTGTTTATTGTGATATTTAATTTGATTAAAAGGGCTAGAAATTCCAATTAAAACTCAGAAAATTTTATTTACGACTTAATAAATTTTAGAAAATTTGGAATATTTCTATTATTTCAAATATTTCAAAAGTTTTTAGTTAAACTCCAATTGAAAATTCAAGTTCAAATTCATTTAAAGAAGTTGAAAAGTAAACTCAATTTTTCTCCTAGATCTAGGGATCAAATAAAAAACCTTTCAATATGAAAGTAGTAGAACTTTTAATTTTAAGAAATTGTTAATTTTAAAATTAATCATGAGGAAATGTTGAAATGCAATGTGGTTGGATTATGACGAAATTGGTGCAACGTCATAGTGTTTGGACTTCATATTGGGCTTCATATCCAACACCGCTAATCTATGACGAATTCTCGGATGTTGTCATGGATGCATCGTGATCTCGTGACGAAATGTATGACGAAATTGGCACAACGTCATGGTGTTTGGACTTCATATTGGGCTTCATATCCAACAACGCGAATCTATGACAAAATGCGACGGTTCGTCATGGATGCGATGTGATCTATGACGAAATGCGAAAACGTCATGTGAATATCGTCATGGATCACAAGGTTTTTTGTAGTGGCCTCGGCCGGCGGGTGGCCTTGGGCGGCGCGTGGTGCGGACGCCGAGGCCGGCCGGCGTGCGGGCGCGCGCGACGTCGCGGTGCGGGCCGAGCCCCGGCTCGAACGTTTTTTCGGTCCCTTTGTTTGAGCACATTTTTCACCAAAAAATTGTACTAAAGCGCCTCAAGTGATGAATAGGAAAAATGTAGATCCAGCTATCCTCTATAACTTTCACAAAGGCCACCTAGTGTTTTTCTCAACAGATTTTGCACAACAGGTTTGCGAACTTTGAATGCCACTCAGTTTCATTGAACAGGGGGTACTGTCATTTGGGAAAGTTTTTCACCTTATTCCACTCAACATTTGAAATGCCAATTTACACGAAAGTTGTGTACCTCAACAAATTGGACAACTTTCATAAAGGTAGATTTTTAAGTGTCTAGGTGAATTTTGGAGAACGCGGCAAAAGTTCCGGAAGACATTAAGGGTCACTAAGATTTAGGTGGGGTTTATCCAAGACTTTGACCAAGGGTTGACCACACATGTGTGTCAATTTGGTCAATGGGGTCATTAGGGTTGGTTGATGAGATTTTTCAGGTGAAGACCCAAGTTGACCGTGATTTGACCACTGTCAGCATTGTTGACCAACAATTAAGGTTAATTAACCTGGGGCGTCACAGCATCAGAGCTGGTTACGGGTCTTGATTGACTCTAACCAGTCTAAGATCCAAAGATGGCATACCAGGAATGGGGTTCGGGTCCTCCACACTTCGATGGCAAAACTACCAGATGTGAAGTAAGCGGATGGCGGCGCTCCTCCGCGGAAAGGGTCAGATCCTTTGGGATGTCACGGTGGACACAGGCTATGTCCAGCCGATGAACTTTCTTGCTCCAGGATCGAGGGACATGTTCGACGCCAACAACAAGCCGTTCGACTACTTGTTTCGTGCTCTGTGTCAGCCTGAATTCGATCGGGTGCACACGGAGAACTTGTCTTGTAGAATTTGGACGGTGTTGAAGGAAGCTCATGTTTGAAATGCTCAAGTTCAGGCTTGGATGTATGCGACTTACTGGAGAGAGTACGAGAACTGCACTCATCTCCTCGGTGAGTCCGTCATTGCTTTGTTTAAGAGGTTTACGGTTGTGGTGAACAACATGAGGGCCAATGTGGATGTGCTCCCGTATGATGATCATGATACAGCCGTCGAGCTCATACACTCGTTGGATCGTACAATTTGGGGCATAAAGTTCGAGGCTATTGTGGAGTCGGAGAAGTATGATACTCTGACCGTGAACGAGATGTTCTCGAAGCTCAAGTCGGCTGAGGTGGATCGGGGCATGACAGCAAAGATTGAGGGCCCGACTGACTCTCATAGTCTCACCCTCATCGGTGGTTTAAAAGGAAACTCTAACGCTAACCCATCCACCAGGATTTTCTCTTTGTCTTGGCCAGACGAGGAGTTCGACGTGCTTGGAGAGGACGAGATGGCGTTGCTGACCAGGCGGTTCGAGGGGATGAATGAGAACCGGGTGAACTCAAGGAGGAACTCGAGGGCGTGTTTCAAGTGCGGCAAGGCCGGACACTCTTTCACTGAGTGTTCAAAGGTGAACAACCACGACAAGCACAAGTTCAAGGACAAGAGGAAGAAGTCCAAGAAGTAGGATCATGGACATGGGAAGGAGACACGGTCTCGGGAGAGGATGAAGAGATCAAGCGACATCGAGTCTGACTCCGAGGACACGTCTTCAAGCTCGAGTGATGAAGACAAAGAGGATGACAAGAAGAAGAAAAAGAACCTCGGCAAGTATCTTAACAGCCTTTGTGTGACAGGCCTAAGCCTCAAGGACGACTTCTGCGGCATGACTCACAGCTCCAGCAGCAAGAGAAGCCAGAAGGACGCCTCGGACTTAGATTCCAAGGATGAGGTATGTGATGAGCTCTCTTCTATGCGCAAGGAGAATGAGGAGTTGGTTGACTTGCTTGATAATCGCGATCACATGGTTAGAGAGGATAAGAAGCTTAGGAAGGAGCTTAGAGCTTTGCTTGAAGATGCTAGGACTATAGTGGTTGAGCTAGAAACACAGGTTCTTGATGGCAAGCTTGAAATTGATTCTATTAAGGCAAGCCCTGCGGTTTCTGATGAAGTGGATTGTGCTGATTGCTCTGTTTTCCTAGCTGATTTGACTGCTCTTAGGGAAAAGCTTACCTCCAAGTGTGAGGAACTAGATGTTCTTAGGGTTGAATTGGTTGAGCTGCAATCTAGACCCACTTTGCTTGGTGCTTGCACTTCTTGCCTTGGTTTGCACGAAAAAATCGTTGAGCTTCGATCTTGCATTATTTCGCTTGAGGCTGATTTGAAAGTGCCTATTCCTACTTCCTATTCTACCTATGAGTTACATGCTGTAAAGAATTTGGATCTTGCAAAATGTGTTGGTCGCTTGCAAGATGAGAATGATAAGTTGCGTGAAGTGTTGAGTTGGTTGTCTAGTCTGGAACCTCAGCTTGGTATGATGATTACTAGTTGTAAGCACTTTGATGGTTGGGCTTTGGGATTTGATAAGGTTGGTGATAGCAGTGGTGACAGAAGGGAAATTTGGGAATGTTCCAGTTCCACCACAACCCACACCCAAAGACAAGTTTGCATCCAAGCCAATCCAGTTGCTTAAACCGAGAGAAAAACCAAGTGAGAAGGCAAGTGAAAAGCCTAGTGAGAAACCAAGTTGGAATCCTAGTGAGAAGCCTTGTGAAGAGCCTCACCCCAGGCCTAAGCCCAGATCAATCCATTTCCATTGTGAGTTTTGTGGAAAGGATGGTCACAAGAAAGAGTTTTGCTATAAGAGAAGGAGAGAGGCGAGAAAGTCTAAGGAGTGGGCAAACAAGGACAGATACCACCCTTCCCATGGTGTGCCTGAGCCTCGTATGCCTCTGCCCAACGGAAAGGGTTTTGTGTATACAGTTCCAGCATGGAGAGATAGGAGAGCCTCAGGTGGAGGCAAGTCTGCTGGCCGAGGACCACCGGCCAGACCGGTCAGACTGGTGCTAGGCAGAGTGCTAGAGAGTTTGGCTTTAGTGGCCGTAATGCTAGAGGGTTCAGTCCTTTCAGTCGCGGAACAGATGGTATGCACCTTGAGTTTGGTGGCATTGAGTTTGCTGGGCGTTCTCCACCTCGTGATCAATACGAGTTTGGGAGAGGTTGCAGCTTTGAGTTTCAATGGGGCTACGGACCACGGTCTTTCTTTCGTGGTACTCGTACTCCTCCAATGAGATAGGAGTGGTTTTCCCATGGTGGTTCCAGGTTTGATAGGTTTGAGAGAATGGATCGCAGTATTGATAGGCACGGTAGGATGAATGTTGCTAACCCTACTTTCGAGGAAATGGCTCGACACTGGTTTGATACCTTTGGTACTAACCCCAGTGTTGAGTCAATTGCTCGCTCTTGACTTGGTTTGAGTTGCAGGTGGGAGGCGCGGAGAACATTTGGTTGATAACGGGGGTGGCTCTCCGGCCTCATACCCCGATGGTGACCTGGAGGTACATCACTTTCGGGGATGGTGGACAAGGATGAGTGATTTCTGAAGAAATGATAAAGGTAAGTGAATTTGTGACCTTCTAGTGTGTGGCCTTGGTCAAGCCACTTGGTTTGTTTTGCTCTCTGCCCTATCCCATGTGTGTAAGGTGAGCTTTGTATGCTCTTTGGCCTTAATGCTCTTTTGCCGGTGGTGTCCAGCCCTTTTTGCCTGCCCTCGAGGAGCCGGTGGTTTGTGAGCTTTGTGTGTGGGAGCTCCTTTGTAGCATATGTATAACTTTCCTTTATGCATTTCTTACATTCGGCATGGCATATGTAACATGATGTATAGGCATCCTTGTATCTTAGATTGCATGCATTTTGTATCATATGCATTTTGTAGGAAAAGCTTCTCTCATCTACATTGTTCACCGTGATGTGCTATATATGATCTTGTGACTTAGTTTGGTATGCTATGGTTAGTTTGGCTTAGCTCTTGATGATCTTGATTTATATCCATGGTTGATGGCTATGTTTTTGAAAAATGTCACATGTATGATCTCTTGTGAGTAAATGCCTTCATATGATCTTGACATGTTTTAGTGGCTTGGCTATGCTTAATTTGTGGTTGGATAGCTTATTTAGATCATATGGGGCCAAAGGCTCATTTGCCATCATGAATGTTTAGCCCTCTTGCTTTATCTTGTGGAGGGGCATAAGTTCCTTTTTATCGCAAAGACATTTCATGTACCAAATATGAATCTGAAAATGAAATGTAAATTGCTTGGGAAATGTTCTCCCATGTCATATGTGCAAAATTTAATTTGCTTTGGGTGCTAAACCGTTGCATGATGCCTACCAATGAGATAGAAGTAGGTACATGGCTTGGTGGCTTTGACATGACATGAGGTGCTTGTGGGTGTTTGTGATGGTCTTATGATTAGAATGGTCATCCTAGCATGAAGTTTGTGTGGCTTTGTCATTTTGACATGTTTTGCTCATGCTTAGGACTTTGCTTATGAGAGGGTAAACTTTCGCAAAATTGCTCAATTCCATCTTAGCTTCGTCCAATGCTTGTGAAACATGGTGATCATGTAGTTGACGTCAATACGAAGCTATTGAGTATCTAACTTGCTCATTTGGACAAGTGTAGCATCCTATGTTGAATTTTGTCTATTTGAGAAGCTCTAGGTTGCATTTTTCTAAATTTTGGCTTGATTCATGCATTGTCAACAAGGGGGAGAAGTTTGAGCATGTTTTGGGCTACTAAATGCATTTGGAAGGTTTTTAGGTGGTTTCGAGCCATTTCTGGGCTCTGTGTGTCACCGGTCTGACGAGTCTTGGTCACCGGTCTGACCGGTTAGAGGGCTGGTCCTATTCACATGTTGAGCACCGGTCTGACCGGTGGTGGCGACCGGTCTGACCGGTCAGAGCTGAGCTGTTGTAGCTGCTCTGCTTTCATCAAATGGTTTGCATGCATTCATCTAGGGGGAGGTGCATTGGTTCAGGGGGAGCTTGCATGTGTGCAGGAGGAGCTCTTTATGGTTTTCGAGCATTGGTTTGATGGTTTGTGCTCTTTGCTTGAGCATAGTTTTGTCTCGGGATGTGTCGAGCCGTTGCCCTTGCCTGAGGAGTCCGAGACTTGTCTTCTTCAAGTGATCTTGCTCTTTGTCTTTCTTTGGTTTTCGTTTGCTTGTTGGAGTTTCTTTTTATTCGTTTATTTTCTTTTTATTACTATATGTGTGTGTTGTCAATGCACTCATCAAGGGGGACATTGAAGACGATGTGTAGTTCGAGGACTGGTGGATGTTCGCTTCCTGGTGTGATGACTAATTGACAATGTTGTGTGGACTGATTCTTGGCTAAGTATTGCTGGTGCAGGTTGCGGCTTGACTGGTGTTGGTGCAGGTCACTACTAGATTTCCCCCCTAAAGCAACACACAAAATGTGTTGCAATATGCCATATTTGGTTGCAATAGACACAATTGCAACCAAATTGTTCCGTGGACCGTGGGCTGCGAAAAGCCGCGTTGCATTAGGTTATTACGACGTTGTCCATCTAGTGGTTGCCAAAGTTTTTTTGTTGCAACGTAACGCAACATTGCAATTAGATTTTTTACAACGCTTGTTCTGGTTGCAAAGTGTACTATTGCGACACATCTGTGGTGTTGCCAAAGGTGCAATTGCAACGTTTCTGTTTCGTTGCAAGTTATAGTATTGCTACACACTGACTTCGGTTGCTATTGGTTGAACCTCGTCTATTACCACGAAAGTAATTTGGTTGCAATATGTAGTATTGCCTGATGCCACGAAATTGGTTAGTTGCTATAGGTGGTCTTCTCTATTTCCACAAAAGTTGATTTCGATGCGATAAGTAGCATTGTCTGATGCCACGATATTGATTACGTTGCTTTAGGTGGTATCCTCTATTGCCACGTAATTTGATTGGTTGTAATATGTGGTCCTCTATTATTGCTTCAAAATTTGGTTAGTTGCCATAGATTAAAGTCTTTATTATAATGTTTCTATTAGGGTTGCTACAAGTGCACTATCTATTGCCACGTTCCTTTTGTGTTGCTACAAGTTGAACTTCTTATTACCACGTTCCTATTAAGGGTTGCTACAAGTACACCATACTATTGCCACGTTTATTTTGTGTCACTACAAGTTGAATTTCTTATTACCACGTTCATATTAGGGGTGCTACAAGTGCACCTTACTATTGCCACGCTACTTTTTGGCAGCAAAAAATACTGGTTGTGATATCATGATTTATCATTTGCAACATATGGTGTATTCTATCATGCTCATTTATGTAGCAGCACTAATTGCAACATTAATTAACATCAGCAGATAAATATAACTATGCATCTATAGTTAATTAACCAACATTGAACCATCCACTGAGTTAATTACATGACTCATGAAGTACTTAAATACTGAAAAGTTTGGCACAAGACATTGTTTCAACACATAGTAGACAAATTTGCTAGGACCTGAAGAACTTGGTCTGCCAATTGTGACTTGGAGATGATCCTAACACTTGATCAGCAAAGGGGGATTCAATGCAAGGAGGTCGCATCACCTGTAAAGAATCAACAAAATTTTTAAGCTAGCATCAATTAATCTCTAATATTGGAATTTGTGAAACAACAACATATAGCAAACCAAAGATTGATTGTGATTCATAAAAATAGCATAATGACATCAAAAAATTACCACAACCATAAACACACTTTGACAGCTGAAACATGAATTACATTCACAACAGTAAGAGTTGTTGAAAAAAGCTTCACCTCATGTCTTTTTGGTGATTTGTCGTCTCCTTTGTGCAACTTGTACCTGTAGCTGTTGAGAAGAAATTTGTCTAACGGTGGATTGTGTTTCAGGATTGTTAACACCACCTTTAGTGCTTCTGGTTTTGTGAAATACTTGTTTTCGAACTTCTTCAGATTCCTTCTCCTATGAACCAATCATTTGCAAGGACAAGATTAGGCGTAATTTCATCAGTAACTGATGATATGTACTAGTAAAAAGTTATGAATTCGAGAACAACCTGAGTACACGAGAGCACATTCCTGGAGTCTGGCTGTACATTCCCAGATGTAGGAATTGATGGTTCCGCCGCCACGTTGTCTGCGAATTCAGTGACAAGGTTGTTTTGCTGGGTGATTGATGCAACCGCCGCCACGTCGGCAGATTCAGTGACATTGTTGCTTGGGCATGGTTGGACAGATATTGGCTGGTCAACCTACGAAAGGATACAAACATTCATATATAGAACCCAAGGAAAGAAACCCATTCATGCAAATAGCTTGACCAGTACCTGTGGAACTTGTGACTGTCCATTTGATGCTTGCAGCATTGATAGGAACTCTTGCCTAAGCTGTTGTAGATCTGCATGCCTTCTCTTTTCACTTTCTTCAAGTTGGCGTGCATGTTCTCTCCTTTCTGCTTCCTCTTCTTCTTCCCATCCTGACATTTTTTCTTTTAGCTGCCCAAATGCATCCATGAGCTCGACGTGTTCCTCATGCTGTAGCTCTTCGCTACGAATTTTTTCCTCGCGCTCCGCATTGAGCAGCTTCCTTCTAGTTGGGTTTTTTGCCAGGTACCCATTTCCATGCAACTTGGTTGATTTGCACTTCGTGACTTCATTGTAGGCTTTTTGGAACATCTCGTTTTTTCCTTTTGGGAAACGAAGTTGTTCTCTGCATTTGATTCCGCCTCAGCAATAACGCTGCTTGCGATGTCCTAACATTTGCAAGGCACAGGTGGAGGAGTTAGTTGAACAAGAGATTGGTTGCATTCTATGGTTGCATAAGCCTATGTATAGTAATGTATGTACTAATTCATTGAGAACTCACATAGACATTTTTAGATTGTTCGTCTGTCCAAGACCCCTGGTTAGTGTGAGTTATCCACCAAAGTTCCATATCATCGGGCTCTTCACCGCTTTCGGGTCTCTCCGTTATGCCAAGAAAATAACAAATTAATGTTTTTCATCCTGCAAGACAGATTGGAGATGTGCTTCTCCAGTTATTACCTTCTCATAGCTGCGCTGAGAATAAGGCTTAGCGCCTGACAAATGTCTTGTCATTTGTTGGCATCGAATCACAGAATTTTGTGTGCTCCTTTCCTATACAATGTAAAGTTATGAACAAAAATCTTAAAGACTCAGACATTGCCATTTGAATGAAAAATGTAGTGGTCAGAAATCGTAATTAACAATGTGGAACAAACCTTGAATTTAGCAGTACTGAAATACTTCAACAGTTAGTGCCATTCAATAATATCTAATTCTGTAGGCTTATGTAACATTCTCTGGTGGTAGCTGTTGTATGTCTTGGCTGTAGCACTAAAAGTTGAATGCCATCCTTTGTAACGCTCCCTAGCAATGGCCCATATCTTTTCCCTTGATTCAGCATTATCCTCCATGTCCCACTTTGCCTGTTATATAATCACAATAGCATTCAAATATTATGTGAGTTGATATGTTAGTTTTTATTTGAATTGTAGTGAAAAGCAAAGTCTATTATTACCAATACATCATTTGCTATTGCGTTTCTGACTTCTTCCCTAACATTTTTCCATGATTTTACTCCAATGATAGGAGCCCTTTTCCTTGTATACATGACCACTTCATCAACGAATGAGCGGTAGTTATCACCTACCGGTCCTCCATGTTTAGAGAATTGAATGTCCAACCGCTCGCTTGCCCGCCTTGATTCTCTTGGCGATTACCGTCAATGCTCTTACGGACCGCGTCCTCTTTTCTTAACTTTTTGTGAGCCTATTCCATGCGAACAACATGCATGTGATAATACCCAAAAAATAATTGTATGCACAAACAGTAATTTCTATGGAACACATGTTACCGCATCCTTGCTCCCGCCGTTTCCAACGCCGAGCATGAGATGGAGGGCCGCACCGCGCAGTGTTGGGTTCATTTCATTCCTGTGTTGCAAAATAAAGGTGGGGTCCACATACCGTTCTGCAGAGAATTTAGTGGCATATTATGACCTATCATATTTTGTAGTCTGAGAAAAAATGGTAATTTGCTTGCAAATTAGGAGAGGGATATTACCGATGTCTTCAAGTAGTCCTGCAACTTTCAGGTATTCTCTGTATGTCTCGATTGTGTCATCCCTAAAAATGTCTTTTAATTCTGAAATAGAATCCATAATTAATTTCATTCATGTGACTGAACATGCAAATTCAGGAGTATAAGTACACAAATATTTGGCTGAAGCACATCTTACCCAAGGCTTTCTTCTCTTGATGCAAATCAGCTAGCCAAAGTTTGTATTCATCTAAGTCACGTTCTTCTACTTCTTCTTCATCATCAGCATATATGTAAGCACCTTTGGATTTCAAAGGTGTTATGGCCATGGTATGGTTTATAGGTATTGGCTCTCTGGAGATAACTAATCTGATCACCATCTCCTCCTCGTGAATCTGTTTCATTCTTTGTACGTCGACGTCGTAGTCGATCTTAGTGAGTGTTGCTTCCGCAGGAGAGTCAGGAATTCTAGTCTTGTAGTAAACAATGTCCCTCATCCTATACCCCAGTTTTTGTTTCAGGTTGTTTATGGTTCCTAATGTGATTTGTTTACCAATAGTGTAACAAGTATGTGTTGTATCTGGCTCCCCATCTATACCCTTCTCAATCATATATACGGTCCAAGACTGATCATCTAATGATCTGCGCATTAATTTCGATGTCATATCAATAACATGTGAAAAAATTTGGTGTGCAAATCGCGTGATCAAATGCATGAAATCTAGGGTACCAGTGCGTGCACAGATGCATGAGATGTTGGAAGCAGTACGAACGAGGGGAAAGATCGAACCACGATACAGCGTACCTGGCTTCGGTCGTCTCGTCCTGAGATGAAGGTAAAACATCAGGGTCTGCGTCTATGTCCACGTCGACGCGTGCTTCATCGTCGCCCAAAGGTGATGATGACCCAAAGAGCACCCCCGTCACCCTAGGCCTGGGGGCCATGGTGGCGGTAGGTTCACCAATCGCCGCACCAGGGGTTGATGTGAACATTCTAGGTAGCATGGCCAACGACGGTGTGCGCTGCGCTTCAGAGGACATAGGGGTCACCCTTGCCGGCTCCCTCGACGACGGCATCCTCGTGTACGGCGAGAAGCAGCTTGGCGGCGGCGGCTGTAGTCGTATCATCTACCCGGCCCCTAACTGACCGAGATGTAGATTTGTTTTGCGAGGGGATTCAGGAGGGAAAGTAAAGACGCGCGACTTTTTACTCTTGTAACCCGCGTGGTGGCCCCAATCATGGTTGCGCGGTAGTTTGGGCGAAAGTTAAATAATTCAGATGGGAAAAAACTGGCGCCACATTCCAAATCACTGGCTACCCATTTCTGAACGGTTAGCGTATTTGAGGGATGCGTTTTGGTGTGGCCAGCTGACGGGTGGGTCCCACAAAGTTTACTTCTTGTTTACCACAAAGTTATTGTATATTGGTAACACATTTTTTGATGTGGTCAGAGTAAATTTACGAATGTCATATTTGTATAAACTTTAGCAGACTACCATAAACTCTTTTTCAAATTTGTACCAGAGTAAAATGCATCACACAAATATGTGTAACAAACATAAAGATTGGGTAGCAATGGGTAAGATTTATGACAACTGAGTTTACACAGGCTAGCTACCCGAGTCACGTTGACACCACACCAACTAAGGATCATCAAAAACATGCTCTACAAGGACACAATTGCAAAGACACATACATCGTCGAAATACACAACTTGAGAGACATGCTTTGTATTTATTAGCTGGATTTCTTCAAAGATGTGACTGAAATGACGCCAGAGCCTCTCTGCAAGGTCCCTCGTCGTTGCGTATAAATTTCCCCGAAAATGAAGAAAGCATTAAACGAACTGTCAGAACAATTGATAACTGAAATCCTGTGCACTGAAACAATGTTAGCAATCAGCTGAACTTGTAAAACACAAGAAAGAACGCAAACATGTAAACTGAAATCCAGAATGTCTTTTAGGGTGCATCATGTGTGGAACAAATTTATCAAGAAATATCAGAAAGCACAACTTTTATACCTTCTTTCAGATCATTAACGCTTCCTTGAGTGTATAAAAGAACCAATCACACTCGTTTCGGATCCTACACTCCTCGCTGCAGAACCTACACCACGAGTACCAAGCATGCCTTCCTGCATGGTCGCCACACCCGCGACCCGCACACTGCAAATCGTCGTGGCGAGGTACGGGCGCCGGCACCGGCGACACGGCAATCACATTCGCATCTGTAAGCAGGTAGTCCCACATCGACGCAATGATCCTGGAGCGGCGTTTTGTGCAAGTCAAATTTATCCAAGGAAGCACCGTCGCCCCTCTTGGGGTGGCTCGACCAAGCGCAGGAGCCGCCTGGCCTCGTCGTCGTCGGCCTCGCCGCTGTTGGATCTGTAGAGGAAGAGGGAGAGGGCGTACATCGATTCCTTGTGGCCCGCCTCCGCGGCGCGCCGTAGCTGGTCGAGGCACGGCGTTATTACGCCACGTGTGTTCCCCGAGTCACGCGCGGCGCAAGCCGCTCTGGAACAAGGCCTCTGGGTTGCCGACGTTGGCCAGTGTGTTGACGAGCGCCGCGCGATACTCGTGGCCGAGGTAGAATCGACGCTGCCGGACGCGTTTCAGGGCTAGGCGTCGTCCGACCGTGGCGGCGCCGCCCACCACGCACATTGCCTTGCATGTTGCGCGCAGGTTGCGAAGATCCACAATGGCATCCTTTGACTGCGCAGCGACACAGGAGACGATGTCAATCGTCAGCTCCCTCGGTAGTTCCAGCAGCCTCGACGACGCCTCGTAGCGAGCCGCGGAGATCTTTTCCATGGAGTGGTTGCAGTTCGTCACGCGCGGTGGGTAATTGGATGTGCGACGCTGTTATCCCCAGTGAGGATGAGGGGAGATGGAAAAGAACCGCCGCCTCCAGATCATGTTGTAGATTGAATTTGGGGGGTCGCAGGGTTCATTGGGTTTTAAGGAAACTGCGCTTTCATAGGGAGGACACGGAATCACAGGGTGAATGACGGGTGTACCCAGCCACTTGTTGGCCCACAAAAAAGTCTTTACGGAAATTTGACTCTGGGTGACCCCATCTGTGGACGGAGTTGCGGGTCCCACCAGTAGTATTGTTGCGCCAAACTATCGGCCTGAACCCGCGGGAGATTTCCCCATTGCACAGAGTTATAGGCCCACCCGTCGGCGCCCAGATTGGGATGTGTTCTTGAGTTGTTCATGTTCATAATGAACTTGATCATTTGTATCGTTTAATCATAACTTCAAAGTTGTTTATATTTGTCAAATGACGTCGAAATCAGGAAATTTTCTTCCTACATTCTTATGACAACATAATCTAGATCATGGTGTCCACTGCATATCGTGTCACAGCGTCTGAGCAATCATAGTTTAAAAATAGAAAATTTCATAACTAAAATCAAGATTTTCAATCAGTAGACGACGTCAATTTGAAATGAAATGAATACCAAAGTTTCATAGCTAGTCGAGATGAACAATCTTTATATTGGTTGGATTCTCATTTGAAGAAGGGGTACGATCACGTAGAACAAAAATGACATGTCTCCAACCAAGTTTCTTAAACAATGAGAGTGAACCTAGGATTAACGAACAATGTGTAGTACCACTTCGTCAAATCAAAATCCGACCAATACAAAGATTGTTCATCTCGACGAGCTATGAAACTTTGGTATTCATCTCATTTCAAATTGACGTCGTCTATTGATTGAAAATCTTGACTCTAGTTATGAAATTTTCTATTTTTAAATTATTATTGCTCAGACGTTATGACACGATATGCAGTGAACACCATGGTCTAGATTATGTTGTCATAAGAATGTAGGAAAAAAGTTTCCTGATTTGGACGTCATTTGACAAATATAAACAACTTTGATGTTATGATTAAACGATACAAATGATCAAGTTCATTATGAACATGAACAACTCAAGAACACATCCCAACCTGGGCGCCGACAGGTGGGGCCCAGAACTCTGTCCAATGGGGAAATCTCTCGCGGGTTCAGGCCGACAGTTTGGCGCAACAATCCTACCGACAGGTGGGACCCACAACTCTGTCCACAGATGGGGTCACCCAGAGTCAAATTTCCGTTAAAGACTGATTTGTGGGCCAACAAGTGGCTGGGTACACCCGTCATTGACCCTTGGTAACCGCCCCACCGCGCCGAGTGAGTGGGGTCGCGTCCCTTCAATTCCCCGATGAGGAGATTTTATGCAATGGGATATTCTGCCTTAAAGTCATTGATCGGTCGGCCCCACATGGTAGTGGTACGAATGCAGTTGCCAAACGAAATAGGAACCGCTTCACCCGACGCGGGTTATATAACCGCGGAGCCTCGCTGTGTTTTCCAATCCCGCTCCTTTGCACCGCGTCACTCTCGTCGATCTTGAGTAGCCGCTCGTCTTCCCCCTCGACTCCCTGCGCGCAGCGATGGCCGGAGAGAAGCGCCCCACAGAAGAGGCCCCTAGTGGTTTGTCGCTGTCGGTCCCGCCGCGTCTCCGTCGGTTGATTTCTCGCTGGGGGTGAGTGTCTTCCTATCTCCATAATTTCATGTGCTTGCCAAGGATCTGATGTTGTCATTCTTCTTCTGTTTCCTAGTGCGACATTTGGCCCCGGTCCTTCAGCCGGCGCAGCGCCTCTGTCCTATGGATCTTCGTCGTCGGAATCCTGGAGCTTGTTTTCTTCCTCGTCTCGGGGCGACGGCCCCGTTCGTCAGGAGGCCCGGGACTCGGCAGAGGAACTGGCGTGGACGCGGCGTCGTCTAGACGTCGCGCTGTGCAAGGTACGAGACCTGGAGGGACCCGGGATACGATGCATACCGCCCTTCAGGCGGCTGAGACGGAGACAGCCGAAGTTCGCAGCGCCAAGGCCGATGTGGAGCCTCGCTGCTTTGGTGAGTTCCTGTATTCCGTCAGTGCACGCCGCCCACTAGGCTCTTGTTTAACTCGTCGCCATTGTTTCTTGCGTCAGCCGAGGAGGCGGAGGCGTCTTTCCGCCACGAGCAGGCGGAGGAGCTGCGCCGCCGCCTGAACGATCTTGAGGATCGCCACGATGACCTTACGCACGCGGCGGAGGTCGTCGTCGCGGTGGTCGACCCGGGGCTCCAGCTGCTGCCCGACCATCTTCGCGCGCTCCCCGGCGTGTCCCGGAGGCGGTGCGTGCCGGTGCGCGCCAGGGAGCCGCCCGCGCGCTCGTGACAGCGGACATTCAAGTCGAGTTTCCCTTGGCGGATCTGCAGCCGGAGTGGCCGTTCCCGCCGGATCAGCACCGGCACTACGCGCTGCACTTCCCCATTGCGGCCGATGCCGCCGCCGCGGGGGTTGACATCGATGGCGTGCTTCGCGATGGCACCGCCGCCGACATTGGTGGCCTGTAACTCACCTTTGTAAGATTAATCTGTACCGGCCCCTCGTGGCCGAGGAAATCGAACTTCGTCGCATTGTTCCTAGTTCGTGCCATTGCGATTTCTTGTTCACTGCTTCAGGGTGGGCATGGTCGGGTGTACGAAGCAAACTCCGGCCCCCGTGCCGTCTTGTCACCCATCACAGCACCTGACGCGTGCTCAGTAGGAGCTTCGTTGATCGGTCGTCCAGGGTACTCGAGTAGTGTACGACTGAACGCGTGGGAGATCGCAAGGCGCAGCGCGTTCGCATCTAAATAAAATTAGCCCCAACAATCTTTCATAAATGGAACACTAAATAAAATTTATTTGTAAAACCTTTTCACGTGTAAGCGTAACTTTGTGTGACGAATCTAATGAACCTACTTAATCCATATTTAGCTACAGATTGTGAAAGTAGTTTTGAAAATAACTTACTTTAATATTTGTAATTAATGGTGCACATTCATGGAGTAGTAAATGTAGATGAAATCTAAAACTAATTACATAGTTTGGATCTACTTTGCGATACAGAGCTTTTCGCAAACCTTTTCAGACATCACACCCTTAGTGTGATTTTGCATGCAACTATCTGGTGCAGGGGAAGCGTTGCGGCCAGACGACGACTCCCCAGGCGCGCGTGCGTGTCGCAGTTAATTAGGAACCGCCGCCATTTCGTCTTGCCGGTTGTCTTCAAATCTTGCCATGCCCATTGCTTCGGCAACCACCACGTCGATTTGACTTGTATTTGAAGCCGAAACGACAGCATAGAGTATACTAGTTTAGCCTCATCCCTACCCCGCCCCCCAACTGTCTTATCGAAGGAGAAGGGGTTTTCTTGCCTGCCGCCATTGCTGGCGACCCCCGAAGCTTGCAATCTCGGCAACCGCCATCGCAAGCGACCTCCAAACGGCGGCGATGACCCGAAGCGACGCATCGGGTGATGGCGGCGCCCCACAAACGAAGGGGGATGCCGTAGAGGCAACCGCCGCCGCCGGCCTCCACAGTAACCTAGGTGATGCGGGCGGAGCAATCCCAGCCGCGTCAGCAGAGAGCGTCGCTTTGAAGGATAGTCCTTCAAGGCACAATGAGTTTCTAGTCGTGGATTTTTCACGAGGTTGAAGATTCGGAACTTTGTTTTCTTGGATTGGGACTGCAGGGTGGCAAGCATGTCGCCGTGAACCCATGGGAGGTCGTTGATCCAGCCGACGTTCGAGATCGCAGCGGCTGGGAGTGGGACGAATGGCGCCCCGCCGTCGTCCGTCCACGACTTTTGGAGAAGCAGGGACCGCCCCGAACTACGATGCACGAGGTTGAATTCTTCAAGGAGCGGTACCCGAGCATCAAGACCACCGTCACTTGCGACGCGGGAGTAGTGGCGGAGTACATCAACAAAGGTAGCCCACCTCCAGAACGTTTGCTCATTGGATTGGACACCGAGTGGATTGAGCTTCGCAGTGGCGGGTACAAGCTCGCATTGTTGCAATTGTGTGTCGGGTCACGCTGCCTTATTTACTAGGTGCACCATGCCGGCTACAACCTTCCTGATGTTCTGAGCAAGTTTCTCAACGAGGAAGGCCACATCTTTGTCAGAGCGCATATCACCAATGATGTTGAACGCCTACAAGAGGACTACGGCATCAAGATTTCTAATTGGAAAGACCTTCAACTGATTGTTTCTGACGTTGATGACAAGTATAGCCATCTGTACCAAAATGGTTACAGGTCTTCACTGGAGAAGATTGGAAATTTTGTACTAGAGCTACCTCTGTACAAGGACAGAAATGTGGACCACAAGCATTGGGGTTTGAGGGTGTTGCACGAATGGCAGGTGAAATACGCCTCCAAGGATGCATTTCTGTCTTTTGAGATTGCTAATCAGCTTGAGATCAAGCATGGTTACCGATTTCTGCCAGATGCTAATTTGTTAGAATCATGTAACTAATGTACTAACCAAAAGTAGCAAGTAGAATTTCTGGGTTTTCGGAACAAGTATCTGTGTACATATTTCTAGTAATTCAGTGATGGATTGAAACTAAGAGGCCTTGTTTATTTGGGCAATTTTGACAGATAATTTCCATATTACTCTAATTATTTGTTGATTTACTAAAGATTAATTTTTATCATTTGTGAGTCAATTTTTTATTTTCTATATCAACATATTAAAAGGAATAGCACATATGCAAATTATCAATGTGCACTTCTGTTAGAAAAGGATTGCAGTCCGAGAGTGGGCCGGCCCATTTGTCCTTATTACTTCCCGGTGTGTGGGAAGCGCTGCACAACAGCACATCAGCATAATCTTTAGTGCCACACCTCTACCTCAAGCGGGCGCACCACAACTTAAAAGGGGAGGCGTGCTTGCCATCCCGAACTCGTCTAAACACTGCTTCCTCTCTACTAACCTCCGGGCTTGTTGGGCTGGCCGGCCCATCGGGCTCCCGCTCGCTGGGCTTCACGCTCGCCGGTAGAGCCTGTTGTGACCTGGCCTGCCCTACAAAGCCCCCTATTTTTGTTTGTCATACCAATACCAATTTTTAGATTCATATTTTTAATATTAACATTTACCATAATAAATCACATCCTACATTTCATTATATTTTTTCTGTTTAAAAATAACATACAATCAAATGTTATTAAAAAATAATAAAAAATTAGTTAACCGGCACTGCATGGAGGATGTAGGTGGCAAGTTAGATGCGATGGAGAAGAACATCTCCAAGCTTTATGCAAAAGTCTTCCAGAAGTAGTAAATAATGGCAACATAGAAGTCATGACTACGGTCGAGTAAGTATCAATTTAAAAACTCATCATCTTGGGCATCTTGAACTATTGGTGCAACAATTCCATCATCAATGTACGTGTCATCTGCATCATGTTCATCATCAACATCAAATACTTCATCGTCTGGTTCATCAACCGCCTCGGCCCGAACCTGATTAATAACTGTGACATCGCCGGTTGTGCCTTCCTTGTCCGATCTAGACCAATTTGTCAAATGCTGGTGTTCACCGAGCAAATTAATACCTTCGATACCCACAGCAAGTGAGTCCTCGAGATCTAATTCAGGCATGGCAAACAAGTTCCTTGGTTTCATTGAAATAATACTGCTCCAACCAGGTTTGTTCACCAGATTCAGATAAAACACCAGTTCTGCCTGTGTTGCCAGAATATAGGGTTCATTGTTAAACTTGTGTCGAGTAGTATCGATGTCAACGACCCCATATTTATCTTTAATGTATCCTTTGCCTCTGTTGGTACTTGTGACAAGAGGCACATCAAACCAGTCACACTGGAATAGAATAACTTCTTTTTGTCCAGGGAATTCCAGTGAGATCATTCTTTTAATCACCCCATACCAATTTGTGCCTTCTGCCTCACCCTTGACAAGCACACCACTGTTTTGTGTGACAAGGGTTCTCTCGATGTTAACGGTACGAAACAATCAATTGTTGATATGACATCTATTCAATGTACGAGGTCGGGGATCCGGTCCTTGAGCAAGTGCAAACAAATCTGAACTTACTTCCCCTCTAGCATGTATCCCTGTGATCTTGCTTTCAAACCATCTTACCAGTTGAGCCTCATGTCGCTTATCAAGATTTCTGGATCCATGTGCCCTCAGTTCTTCCAAATGATCGCTGCACACAAAAGAATATTACCGTTAGTTTGATATTTAAAATTAAAAGCAATAATGATGTTGAGTAGTGCATCTTACTCGACATATGGTCTAGCATCATCACAATTGCGAATTATGTAGTGCCTCATCTTCCGAAACTCATTTGGTGGTATTTCTTCAACCGTCTGTCCTCTCCTCTTGTAATCCATTTCTGAAAAAATGCTCAAACCAGATGGAGGCTCATTAACAGTAACCGTTTCATGTCGATCAACACGATTGTCTTTGGTGTCCACGTCCAAGAATCTTGAGCAGAATGTAAGGCACTCCTCGAGTATGTATCCCTCAGCAATTGAACCTTCAGGGTGAGCCTTGTTCCTCACATATCCTTTCACAGTGCGTAGGTACCGTTCCACTGGGTAAATCCATCTATAACACACTGCCCCCCAAGTTTAGCTTCTTCAGCTAGATGGACAGGCAAATGGATCATGATATCAAAAAATGCAGGTGGGAATATCATCTCAAGTCGACAAACAACCTCCCTAATTGAACAGCTAAGCTTGTCCAATTTTGATTCCACCAACTCCTTTGAACATAGTGCATCGAAGAAATTACTAAGCTGAATCAATCCAATGACAACAGCTTCTGGCAAAATCTTACGCACCACTAAGGGTAAAAGTTTCTGTAGAATTAGATGGTAGTCATGCGTTTTCAAGCCTGACACCTTACGTGACTTTACATCAACACGTCTTCTTATATTCAAGGAAACCCCATCATGCATCTTCACTCCATATAGAAATTCACACAAACTTTCCCTGGCATCCTTGTCTAACTCGTACAAGGCTGATGGCAAGGTATACTTATCATCTTTAATCACAGGGTGCTGATCTCGTCGTATCCGTAGATGCTCCATGTCAAGCCAAGCATTCTCCCCGTCCTTACATTTGCCATCCAATTTAAGCAGAGTGCCTAGTATGCTCTTGCATATATTTTTCTCAATGTGCATCACGTCCAAATTATGCCTGATGAGCAAAGAAGACCAGTAAGGTAGCTCAAAAAAATACTCTTCTTCCTCCAGTGGTGCCATCTGTTGTCTTCGTCACGCTTCCTTTTTTTTGATAACAATGTCTTTCCAAATTCTACTTGTTCAAAAGTAGAATACTGCTCAAGTACCTGTGCACCAGATAGTGGTTCTGGTGCCTCCCTGGTTTCGACCTTGTTGTTGAAGCTGACCGCATTGTTGCGCCATGGATGGTCAGGGGTCAAAAAACGTCGATGTGCCATGTAGCAGTGCTTCCGCCCATGTTTCAACCACAAATACTCAGTATGTTTGTGGTAGTGTGGACATGCAAACTTTCCTTTAGTGCTCCAACCAGACAGCATAGCATAGGCTGGGAAGTCATTAATTGTCCAAAGAAGTATAGCACGCAATCTAAAATTCTTCTTAGTCCCTGCATCTCTTGTTTTAACACCATTATTCCAAAGCTTTTTGAGCTCTAGTATCAGGGGCCTCAAATATACAGCAATATCCATTCCAAGAGATTTTGGACCAGAAATCAACATTGACAAAATCCAGTTAGATTGTTTCTGACACATCCATGGAGGCAAATTGTAAGGAACCAGGATGACAGGCCAAATGGAATACGTAAGACTTTGCATGCCAAAGGGATTGAACCCATCATAAGCAAGACCCAGCCTAACGTTATGACCTCCTCCTTCTGAAAACCATTTAAACTCTGAATCCACATGCTTCCATGCCTTTGAGTCAGCGGGGTGATGCATTTTCCCATCATTCACCAATTCATTCTTGTGCCACTGCATATCCTTTGACATTTGCTTTGACATATACATTATTTGCAGCCGAGGAATAAGAGGAAAGTAGTGTAGGATCTTAATTGGTAACCGCTTCTTAATAGAAGTAGCACCCACTGCACTGCAATTATTATCAGAGGATTTATCTACAACTTTCCACCTTGACTCCTTACAAATGGGACATGTTTCCAGATTTGCGTATTTATCAAAAAATAACACACAATCATTTTCGCATGCGTGTATCTTGATATAGTCCAAGCCCAGGTCTCGAATCACCCTTTGCACTTTATCCAAGGAGTCAGGAATACAATGCCGGTCAGGGAGAACCTTTCCAAAGAGCTTAAGTATGGCCTCCAATGACGCGTTACTTAAGCCATACATGCATTTTATCTGAAAAAGCTCCACAATAAAAGAGACCTTCGTTTCATTTTTGCATCCTGGATACAATTCCTTCTTTGCCTGCTCTAATAGTTTCAAAAAGATCTCTTTCGCTTATCCGCCTCTTCCTCATCTCTCGGTTTGTCCATGATGTATAGTGCCACCGATAGTGTTTCTAATCGGAGTATTGGTGGCAAGCGGGGTTATCATCCAAACCATCTTCTTCATCGTCTTCTACAAATAAATGTATTGTATCATCGCGTAGGTACCGCATCATGATTATTGAGATCGGCGAAGTAACATCTTGATTCACGGGACCACGAGATGAAGTATTAGTTTGGTCTTGAATGTTACCAGCGTCGATGAAACAATCAGCAAACCCTCTATTGAGTAAATGAATTTGAATGGGAAGCACGGTGGAATGTCTGATCATGAATTGACACAAATTACATGGACACGCAATAGATCAACCTCGCGGTGGGGGGCCGTAAATTTTTGCAAAAAAAATTCGAAAATTGTTCCGCCAATCCGGCGAGTGTCGAGGCAAGCGCATCCAACTGCGATCTTCGTCTGATGCCATTAGTTAATCTGCATTGTTCATGTTTCAATCGACCTTGATCATGATATATATACCAATATGCATATATATGCAGTGAACGATTGAATATATATACGAGATCAAGACATCAGTACGTACCGGCCGTGGCCGTAGCGCCGCTCAGATCTCCTCAACAAGAATCACGTGGAGATCGTCGTAGAGATCGATCCCCTAGAGGCCCTCGTGGAGATCTCCGCAACAAGAGCCAGGTTGTCGAAGACGGAATTTTGGAATGGTCTAGATTGGAAGAGCCCCTATCTGATCGTCGTATTGATCTCCTGCATAAACGTTGAGATACACACATTACAGTGCAACCAAGGAATACCTCGTTGCAATAATTTTTATAAAGTTGCAACGATCACAAAAAATTGTGGACCAGGAGCGTCCCAGTGGTCGGTGGATGACCGCTCCTTAAGTGATGAGTGATTGACAACGGGTGTTGGACTGACTCTTGGCTTAGTGCGCAGGTGTAGGCTGCGGCCTAGTTCGTGTTGTTGCAGGTGAAGAACGGGCGCGAAAGGTCTTCGGCCTTGAGGGGCCTCGGGAGATGGAGAGACAAGTAGGCTCGGTTCGAGGGACCGGTGGACAGCGGGACTGGGTGCGGGCCACATGGTGGCGACACAAGCAAGACGAAGTCATGGACAAGTGAGCCGGTGCACGGTGGAGGTCAAGTCAAGTGGTTTGGCGGGAGGCCGGACCGGGCACGCGGGGTTTGGTGGTTTGCCCACAAAACCATCGGCGGACGGTTTCTTGGTTTGGGCCTCAAAACCAAGTCCGAGGGCCCAACACGACGGAGACGGGATCCGGGCGTGTCGGGAAGCTTCGAAGCGGAGGACACGCGGCGGGATCGCATGGCTTGCGTCGGGAGGACGCGGGGTGCGGCGAAGGCGTGGCCGTCCGATGGCAAGACCCACAAACATTACCAAAATGCCCCTACATGGGTTGTATCGCCAGTAGTGTAGTTAGGGGTAGTCGAGTCATTTACCACTCCGCGGGACTCGATATATAAGCCTGGAGTGTGTGTTGATGGGGCTCTCTCTCCGCGACTTAGGGTTTCATTTCCCCCCTCCTCTTTCTCATTTTCGTAGCCATTTTTCTTCCATTTTTCTCTAGGCTAGCATGAGGGCTTCATGTGAGATTTGTTGAGAGGGATGGATGCTAGGGCGGCATGCTAGACCTTGTGAATCTTTCCTGGTTTGTATAGAAGATTCGGGGTTGTTTTTCGTGCCTTTTTGTGCTTATTTTCGTGCCTTTGTTCTCGGTGTGATTCCGCGGATTTGAGTGAGTTTCTTCCCGGATTTCTTTGAGGGAAACATGGATAGATGTCTTGTGCATCTTTGTGCTTGATCTTGTGCCCTCAAACGCCGGAAACTACTTCGATTCGTGAGTTTTCGCTCGGTGCTCTAGGTTTTGGTGGTGCTCAAAGGATTCGCGATTCCCGGTGATTTAGGGAGTTAGGAGGCAAGATTTTTGGGCTATAGCATCCTTGTGTGACGCTTTTCAAGTACCCAAACCCTTGTCTCCACAACTTCAACCGTTTGGGAAATCCGATGATGATTTGGGGGGGGTTGACTTTCGAGGTCGGGCATTTTTCGTTCGTCCGAGCCTCGCGGACGGTCCGCGGCCTCCCGGCGGACGGTCCGCGCGGGTCCCGCTTCATCCCGTGTTCTTCGTGTTTTTGCTCGTCTTTTGTTTCGATCCGTTGTGATTTTGGTTTTTGGTTGGACGAAGTTTCGGACGGTCCGCGGTGTCGGGCGGACGGTCGCGGGTGCTAGGCGGACGGTCCGCGTGCTCCCCGCGGACGGTCCGTGACACGCGGGTGTCTTTGGGTCGTTCGTGTAAATTAACGGACGGTCCGCGGCTAAGGCCGGACGGTCCGCGGCTCGGGTGCGGACGGTCCGCGATACCCGGCCGGACGGTCCGCGCGGCTCTTGCGGACGGTCCGCCCCCCTTGCGCGGACGGTCCGCCAAAGCCTGTGTGCTTTGCTTCTTGGTTCGATTCCTTCCTCCCTTTCTAGTGCTTCCGCGTGTGCTTTGAGGAATCGTTCCTAAGGCTAGAGGTTGTTCCATAACCTCGTGGTCTTGGCGATTGGTGCGTGATTCGATCCATCGCTCGTGTGTGACCGGGATTTGGGTAGGACATAGGCCGGGTTCTTTGGGAAGAATTTTTACCGGCTCCTATTCACTCCCCCCCTCTCTAGTCGCCATCTGATCCTTCAATTGGTATCAGAGCTTGGTGCCGGATTCTTTGCGACTTTGACAAGTCTCGAATCCTAAGATGGCGTACGTTGAGCGGGGCGGTCCGCCGCACTTTGATGGCAAGGGTTACCACAAGTGGGCGGCTCGTATGATGATTTTTCTTCGAGGAAAGCTGTTGGATTTTATTGTGCTTGACAAGACCTATGCTATTCCGGTCAACATCCATACTCTTATGGTGACCGATGCCGATGCCAAGGCCAAGTATGAGGCTAATGCAAAAGCCGTTGATCACTTGTGCCGGAGCTTGTGTGATCCAGAGTTTGAGCGTGTTCGCCATTTGAATCTTGCTTGGCAAATTTGGGATAAGTTGTTGGTTGCTCACGGTGGTGATAACCATGTGAAGGCTCGCCTCTTTGTCTCTTTCCGGATGCAATATGAGAATTTCACTCCACTTCCGGTGAGGACATTGATGCGATGTTTCGAGGTTCACCGCCATCGTGAACAACATGAAGGCAAATGTTGAGGATTTTCCGTATTCCGAGCATGATCAGGCTTTGAAGCTTTTGCATGTTTTGGATCCAAATGTTTGGGGTGCTAAGGTTGAGGCCATCAAGGAGTCTGGGAACTATTTGACTATTGAGTTGGATGACCTCTTTTCTAAGCTCAAGTCCGCCGAGGTTGACGGAAGTTGCTATCCAAGCATGAGGGCTCGACCGACCATAGTCTTGCTCTTGTGGGAGGATCAAAGGGCAAATCTAACCCTTCCTGTCGACGAGTTTTCTTTGTCCTCTCTTATGTCCATTCCGGATGAGGAGTTTGATGTCTTTGGGCGAGGAGGAGCCGGCCTTGCTCTCAAGAAGATTTGAACGACTACACGAGAGTCGGAGGAACGCAAGGCGGAGCTCGGGGACGTGCTACAAGTGTGGCAAGCGTGGCCACTTCATCGCCGAGTGCCCCGAAGCGGAGGAGAACAAGTACAAGGTGAACGAGTACAAGGCGCACCCGAGGCGTGAAGACAAGTACTCCTCCAAGGGCAAGCACTTCAACAAGTCCAAGAGCAAGGACAAGGACAAGCGGCGACCGAGCAAGAGCACCTACAAGAAGAACAAGGCAAGAGCGATGGTGGCCGGTGCGAGCGACGTCGACTCAAGCTCAAGCGAGGAGCGATCCAAGCTCAAGCGGCGAAGATGAAGACGCCGGGAGGCGCGAAAGTGGCAAGAAGAGTGCAAGCGGAACCTCGGCGGGGCCGGAGCCGTGTGGCGCTCGAGGGCTTTTGTGGCATGGCCCATAGCTCGAGCAGCAAGAAGAGTGTGAAGGAGGACGGCGACTCCGACTCGGAGGATGAGGTAAACCGTGATCCCGACTCTTTGCTTGCTTTGAGATTGCTAGGTTGAATGGTTTGCTTGATAACCGTGATAGTGTCTTTGAGAGATGCCAAAAAGATGAGGAAAGACCTTAGGGCTTAGCTTGAGAATGCTAGTGAGAAAGTAGGTGATTTAGAGTCAAAATTGCTTGAATTAAAACTTGATAATGACTCTTTGAAACTTGCTCCTACTTCTCCCGATGATGTTGAATGTGTTGAATGTGATGCTTGGTTGAATGAGATCAAACTTGCTTAATGAGAAGAATGCTTCTATTTTGGCTCAACTAGATGCTCTTAGGATCGAACATGATGAGCTTAAGGCTAGACCTACCTTGCTTGGTGCTTGCAAATCATGTCCTACTATGCATGCTAAGCTTGTTGATGCTCGCTCTACTATTAGTTCTTTGGAAGCATCTTTGAAATCTCCTGTTGCAAATGCATGCTCTAGCTGTGATGAAGTCACTTTGCGTAATCTTGAGCTTACTTCCCGTTTGGATGTCATTTATGAGGAAAATGATTATTTGAGGAAGGTGTTGGGTTGGTTGTACGGCGGGAACCTCAATTGAAAATCATGATTGAGGAGTTCAAGAGAGGCGATGGTCGTGGTTTGGGTTTTGAGAAGTTGGGTGAGAAAGTGGGAGAAAACGGTGGGGAGAGTGTGTACGAGAAGTGTGTTGAGTCTAACCCGGGTTTGAGGTGATCGGAGAGATCCAAGTCCCAATCCCAAAAGCACCCAAGAACTCTTTCACACCAAAGCCCAACCACCTTTGCAACAAGCTTGACACAACCCAAGATCCACCCAAATTCCCACCTAAGACAAATGATTTCCAGAAACCGGTGAAGTTTGTGGGTGAGAAGGGTGAGAAGCCTAGAGAGAAGCCAGAGCCAATACTAAAACCTATCCCCTTCAGGTGTGAGTATTGTGGCAAGGAGAGGCATCTTGCAGAGTTTTGCTACAAGAGGAAGAGGGATGAGAGGCTTGCTAGGGAGCAAGCAAACCAGGACAGGTATCGCCAGCCTCGCGGTATTCCTGAGCCTAGAGTGCCACTTCCACGGGGTGTGGGAAGTGTGAGGAGTGTTGGCGAGGTTCCCACGGAGAGGTGGTGGTGGTGAGAGGTTTGTCGGGAGAGATGATGGTGTGCGTCTTTGGTGAGAGGTTTGGTCGGGCTCGTGGTGGTTTTGCTGGACGTCCTCCTACTCGTCCTCAGTACGGGTTTAGGGGAGATGATCGCAGCTTTGGGTTCCAGAGGAACTACGGACCACGTTTTCCCCCTCGTGGTGCTCGTACTCCTCCCATGGGACATGGGAAGTTTGGTGGCAAGGGAGTGATGTTTGCTAACCCCTCTTTTGAGTAGATGGCTCGACACTGGTTTAACTTTCTCTGTGCTAACCCCAGTGTCGAGTCGCTAGCTCATTCTCGTTCTTGTTTCCGATCGCGGGCGGGGAGGCTTGGAGAACATTTGGTTGATCGACTCCGGGTGTTCTCGACACATGACCGGAGATAAGAAGTGGTTCTCCAGCCTCACCCCAGTGAAGGAAAAGATGTACATTACATTTGGGGACAATGGACGAGGTAGGGTGCTTTCAGAGGGTGTTGTGCATGTGAGTGACAAGGTAACGTTGAAGAGAGTGGCTCTTGTGAAGTCTTTGGGTTTTAATTTGCTTTCGGTTTCTCAGTTGCTTGATGAGGGTTTTGAGGTGCGTTTCAAGTCCGGCGAGTCTCGTTTGCTTGATTCTCGAGGTGATCTTGTCCGTATGATCATCCCCGAGGGTCGATTTTCGGGCTGATTTCTCTCGTTCTTTGGGTCCTGCTGTTGTTTGATGGGTCGGTCTCCGTCTTCGATTTGTGGAAATGGCATAGGCGGTTGGGACACTTGAGCTTTGATTTGGTTTCCCGCTTGAGTGGTCTTGACCTTGTCCGAGGATTGCCGAAGTTGAAGTTTGAGAAGGATTTGGTTTGTGCTCCTTGTAGGCATGGTAAGATGGTAGCTATTCCCCATCCACCCCTGACCGATGTCATGACCGAGCGTCCGACAGAGCTGTTGCACATGGACCTTGTTGGGCCAGCTCGAGTTCGCTCGGTGGGTGGGAAGTGGTATGTCCTTGTTGTGGTGGACGATTACTCTCGCTATGCCTGGGTGTTCTTCTTGGAGGATAAGAGTGAGACTTTTGGTTTTGTTCGAGATCTGATCGTGAGGTTGAAAAACGAGAGGCATGGGAATGCTATTCGAGCTATCCGCAGGTGATAATGGCTCGAGTTTAAGAACTCTCGTTTTGATGCCTTTTGTCGTGGTCTAGGTCTTGAACATCGGTATTCGACCCCTTATGTGCCCCCTCAAAATGGAGTCGTGGAAAGGAAAAATCGGACTCTTTGTGAGATGGCTAGGACGATGCTCGATGAGCACGGGACTCCTAGGAGGTTTTGGGCCGAGGCGGTCAATACGACTTGTCATGTCTCCAACCGGATTTTATTGAGAGCTTTCAAGAAGAAGACCTGTTATGTGCTTATGCATGGTCGGACACCCAAGGTGAGTCACTTCCGAGTTTTTGGCTGCAAGTGCTTTATTTTGAAGAAGGGAAAACTCGACAAGTTTGAGGCTAGGTCTAGTGATGGTATTTTCTTTGGATATGCTAACCACTCTAGAGCCTATAGGGTGCTTAACCTTGAGACTAACAAAATCATGGAGACTTGCGAGGTGACCTTCGACGAGACAATGCCATGTACCTCTCTTGGCTTTGAATGTGCGGGTGATGAAGAGATGGCCGAGGACCTCTTTGAAGAGGAGAAAGATGAAGCCGGAGATGATGATGGGGAGAACCATGCGCCCGAAGCCGAGCATGTACCCACTACTTCCCCCACGACTACTTTGGAGCATGGACCGTCTACTTCATGGACAACGACGGTGCAACAAGAGGACCGGCGAGAGAAGGCCGAAGTTGAGGGGGAGGTGGTCTCGAGGCGTGAGGCTCCCCGGCGGATTCAAGAAGTGCACCCCCTTTCGAAGATCATTGGAGACATCAATGAACGCACTACACGGTCGAGGTCCGGGAATTCCTCTCATTTTGCTCATGCTTGCTTTTGTTGCTACTTTTGAGCCCAAGGACATTGGACATGCTTTATCGATGCAAACTGGGTCAATTCTATGCATGAGGAGTTGGAAAATTTTGAGAGGAACCGGGTGTGGGAGTTAGTTGAACCACCTCCAAATTGCCATCCCATAGGAACCAAGTGGGTTTGGAAGAACAAAGAGGGAGAGAATGGGATGGTTGTGAGGAACAAGTCCAGACTTGTTGCTCAGGGGTTTAGTCAGAAGGAGGGGATCGACTATGAGGAGACCTTTGCTCCTGTGGCCCGTCTTGAGGCAATTCGAATCCATCTAGCCTTTGCCGTGGCTAAAGGGTTCAAGTTGTTTCAGATGGACGTGAAGAGTGCTTTTCTGAATGGGGTCATAGAGGAGGAGGTGTATGTGAAGCAGCCACCTGGGTTTGAGAGTGAATTGTACCCACACAGGGTATACAGGTTGAAAAGGGCTCTGTATGGGTTGAAACAGGCGCCCCGTGCTTGGTATGGAAGATTGAGAGGTTTTCTTTTGAGCAGAGGGTTTGTGATGTGTACCGTGGATAGAACCTTGTTTCTCCTCAAGCATGGAAATGACTTGTTGATTGTGCAGATATACGTGGATGATATTGTTTTTGGTGGCTCGTCACATAACCTTGTTGCCAAGTTTGCAGATGAGATGAGCAGGGAGTTCGAGATGAGCATGATGGGCGAGTTGCAGTATTTTCTTGGGCTGCAGATCAAGCAAGTGAAGGACGGTACATTTGTGCACCAAACCAAGTACACGAAAGACATGCTGAGAAAGTTCCAGATGCAAGATGTGAAGCCGATGTCGACTCCCATGGGGAGTACGGCCACTTTGGATGCGGATGAGGACGGAGAACCAGTGGACCAGCGGGAGTACTGGAGCATGATCGGCTCCCTCCTCTACTTGACGGCGACTAGGCCGGACATACGGTTCGGCGTGTGTCCGTGCGCTCGTTTTCGAGGCTTCCCCGAGGACATCACATCGACGGGCCGTCAAGAGGATTTTCGGTACCTACGGTCCGCCCCTGGTCTTGGCCTTTGGTATTCTTCCTCCTCGACTCGTCTCTTCATGGTTTTTCCGATGCGGATTTTGCTTTGGTTGTCGAGTCGAGAGGAAGTCTACTTCGGCACTTGTCGGTTTCTTGGTTCTTCGTTGGTCTCATGGTCTTCCCGCAAGCGGTCTAGTGTAGCTCGGTCTACCACGGAGGGCGGAGTATGTTGCCGCCGCGAGTTGTTGTTCCCGAGTGCTTGTGGATTTCATACACTTTGAGAGACTTTGGTGAGGAGTGCACCCGGATCCCACTTCTTTGTGATAGCACTAGTGCCATAAGCGTAGCCAAAAACCCAGTGCTTCACTCCAGAACCAAACATATAGAAGTGAGGTATCATTTCCTGAGGGACAATGTGGAGAAAGGAACCATTGTTTTGAGCCATGTCCCTACCCAAGATCAGCTAGCCGACATCTTTACAAAGCCTCTCGACCAAGCTACATTTGTGCGCTTGCGGGGGGAACTTGGGGTTTGTTGCCCTTTCTAGTTGATTCTTGGGGGTTTCCTTTTGTACCATTTGTATCATATCATGTTTTTACTTTGATGTATATACATGCTTTGCTTGATGTACAAACCATGGTAGGATAGCCATCTTGTCATATATCATGTTGCATTTGTGTCATATTGCATTTTAGGATGATGAGCTTCTTTCATATGCCATATTTGAGTCTCTTTGGCTATTTGTGAGATATTGGTTATATGTGTGGAGAAATGGTGATGTGAGGCTATGCTCTTGGAATATTTGAGATATATGTGTGGTGAGATAGCCCCTTTTGAGATAAATGCTTAACTTGACTAATTTTTGATGAAATATGCTCCACTCGTGTGTAGTTGTGTATCCATGTCACATTTTGGTCTAAATATGCTTTTCATGCTTAGATTGTGCTTGGATGCCCTGTTCTTGCATTTGGGCCAAAGGCCGGATATCATTGTGAATGTTTAGCCTATGTTGCATTCATGGGGGAGCATAAGCTTCTTTTTTGCCGCAAAGGCACTTCATGTACCATGAAATGAATTAATCTTGAAAAGAAGTGCATAATGCTTGAAAAATGCTCCATCCATCATGTCTATGTTTACAATGTCTTATCTTTCACATATGGGTGCAAAACATGTTGCATGATGTTCACCGGTGGAGAAGTCTCCCCGAAGTGGACACATGGCTCATGAGCTTTGACATGACATGCTTTGCTTTATGGGTGTTTGCCATGATCTTTTGCTTGAGAATTTGATATCCTTGTATGATCTTTGAGTAATATGCATGTTTGTGGCTCAAGTGTGACATGGATAGGCTTTTACATGTGAAGCGAGTCTTCTTTTGGTAAAACTGCTTAAATCTGAAAATTTTGCTTTGTCACATGCTTGTATTTTCATATATTACTTGTGGCAATGCTTTGACTATGCTATGATTCATGTGTGTGATCTTTGTCTCATTTTTAGCCTTTGACACTAGATTTGGCCTATTTGAGAAGCTCATGTAGTTGTCTATATGCTTTGCATTTCGCATTTTCACCTTGATTCATACATTGTCAACAAGGGGGAGAAAAGGTGAGCTTAATGAAAATTCGAAGAGGTGAGCTGAAATTTGGAAATTTGCATTCACATGTTCGGGGGGAGCTTGCATTTGTTCGGGGGGAGCTCTCTTCTTGTTTTCGGTGTGGATTTTGTGCTTTGCTTGGCTTGTGACCTTTCTTCGCCTTTCTTCGGTTTTGGTCATGAGTTGAGCTTCCTTGTTTTTCTTTCTTCTTTCTTTATCTTTTACTCTGAATTTCATTTCGCGTTGTGTGTTGTCAATGCACTCATCAAGGGGGAGATTGTGGACCAGGAGCGTCCCAGTGGTCGGTGGATGACCGCTCCTTAAGTGATGAGTGATTGACAACGGGTGTTGGACCGACTCTTGGCTTAGTGCGCGGTGTAGGCCGCGGCCTAGTTCGTGTTGTTGCGGGTGAAGAACGGGCGCGAAAGGTCTTCGAGCCTTGAGGGGCCTCGGGAGATGGAGAGACAAGTAGGCTCGGTTCGAGGGACCGGTGGACGGCGGGGCCGGGTGCGGGCCACATGGTGGCGACACAAGCAAGACGAAGTCATGGACAAGTGAGCGGTGCACGGTGGAGGTCAAGTCAAGTGGTTTGGCGGGAGGCCGGACCGGGCACGCGGGGTTTGGTGGTTTGCCCACAAAACCATCGGCGGACGGTTTCTTGGTTTGGGCCTCAAAACCAAGTCCGAGGGCCCAACACGACGGAGACGGGATCCGGCGTGTCGGGAAGCTTCGAAGCGGAGGACACGCGGCGGGATCGCATGGCTTGCGTCGGGAGGACGCGGGGTGCGGCGAAGGCGTGGCCGTCCGATGGCAAGACCCACAAACATTACCAAAATGCCCCTACGTGGGTTGTATCGCCAGTAGTGTAGTTAGGGGTAGTCGAGTCATTTACCACTCCGGCGGGACCTGATATATAAGCCTGGAGTGTGTGTTGATGGGGCTCTCTCTCCGCGACTTAGGGTTTCATTTCCCCCCTCCTCTTTCTCATTTTCGTAGCCATTTTTCTTCCATTTTTCTCTAGGCTAGCATGAGGGCTTCATGTGAGATTTGTTGAGAGGGATGGATGCTAGGGCGGCATGCTAGACCTTGTGAATCTTTCCTGGTTTGTATAGAAGATTCGGGGTTGTTTTTCGTGCCTTTTTGTGCTTATTTTCGTGCCTTTGTTCTCGGTGTGATTCCGCGGATTTGAGTGAGTTTCTTCCCGGATTTCTTTGAGGGAAACATGGATAGATGTCTTGTGCATCTTTGTGCTTGATCTTGTGCCCTCAAACGCCGGAAACTACTTCGATTCGTGAGTTTTCGCTCGGTGCTCTAGGTTTTGGTGGTGCTCAAAGGATTCGCGATTCCCGGTGATTTAGGGAGTTAGGAGGCAAGATTTTTGGGCTATAGCATCCTTGTGTGACGCTTTTTAAGTACCCAAACCCTTGTCTCCACAGCTTCAACCGTTTGGGAAATCCGATGATGATTTGGGGGGGTTGACTTTCGAGGTCGGGCATTTTTACTCGTTCGTCCGAGCCTCGCGGACGGTCCGCGGCCTCTCGGCGGACGGTCCGCGCGGGTCCGATTCATCCCGTGTTCTTCGTGTTCTTGCTCGTCTTTTGTTTCGATCCGTTGTGATTTTGGTTTTTGGTTGGACGAAGTTTCGGACGGTCCGCGGTGTCGGGCGGACGGTCCGCGGGTGCTAGGCGGACGGTCCGCGTGCTCCCCGCGGACGGTCCGTGACACGCGGGTGTCTTTGGGTCGTTCCGTGTAAATTAACGGACGGTCCGCGGCTAAGGCCGGACGGTCCGCGGCTCGGGTGCGGACGGTCCGCGATACCCGGCCCGGACGGTCCGCGCGGCTCTTGCGGACGGTCCGCCCCCTTTGCGCGGACGGTCCGCCAGAGCCTGTGTGCTTTGCTTCTTGGTTCGATTCCTTCCTCCCTTTCTAGTGCTTCCGCGTGTGCTTTGAGGAATCGTTCCTAAGGCTAGAGGTTGTTCCATAACCTCGTGGTCTTGGCGATTGGTGCGTGATTCGATCCATCGCTCGTGTGTGACCGGGATTTGGGTAGGACATAGGCCGGGTTCTTTGGGAAGAATTTTTACCGGCTCCTATTCACTCCCCCCCTCTCTAGTCGCCATCTGATCCTTCAAAAATAATGCAACAACTAAATTTCGTGGCAATACATACACGATAGACAACATTTTAGTACAACAAAGGAATACCTCGTTTCAATATTTCAGAGGTTGTACGTAGTATGACCTTTCTCAGGGTTCACATTATGTGCCCCGGGTTTTCAACATATGCGTAATTCATTATTTTTCTTTTCTGATCGGCTACTATAGAGGCTAACAATAATACACAAAATTCAGGAGTTCTAGTGAAGAGTCTCCAAATTGTTGATCACAATGCTTTGTGAATATACACATGAATAGCATAAACAATAGCATGTCGCAATTCTGAAAACAGACAGATGGTTAGTCCAAATATGCATGACAAAACCCAACAGATTTCAATTTGTGTCACTCATAAGTTCAAATATTTTGCAAGGGCTCATCCAGATCCAAACACATAGACATACGAACATGCATATATAAAGGTTCAAAGTTATTACTTAGATGTTGGCATACTTAGATGTTGCCACATACACATCCATTCTTAGACCATTCACCAGCATTTGCATAACATTCACCTAGGACCTGGTTATGTTACGTACTAAGCTAGATTACTACTACTTGCGATTGACTTTATCCTGAACCTTGCGGATCTTCTTCGCCATCACTTCTAACTTGTCAGCAACAGTCTCCATGAATTCCTTCAGGGTCATCTCCATGTCTTCCTGCGTTCCAACAATGTCAACGCTTAGGTTCTCAATCTGCTCCCGCAAATCATCATAGCGCTCCTTCCGCTGTTGAACCATTTGGCGCAAGGGCATTTGCTATGGCAGACAACCAACACAAGTTACTAACATGAAATGTGTTACAACAGCTGTGGCCAATGCCAAAAAAAATAGTCAAAAAATGCACCTTTCTTTTCGATGATCGCGAAGCTTTCGATGGAGACGGTTTCTTGCTATTGTCCTGCTCATCATCCGAGTCTGGAATGATTATCCTCACCTGATTAGCAGTGTTCACTAGCCTAACGAAACAAAACAATTTGCTGTTTTTCAGTTTAAAACAGCCTATTCAATCTCTTGACTCATAATGTATACCAATTTACCCGTGATCCCCCTACAACCTGCCAGAAAAAGCCTAACCTACTAAATGGGACAGCCTGCGTTCATTTGGCTGGCTTTGTTTTCAGTAATGTGATCAAATGTACACAGGTCAGATTCACAGCAAAAGATGGCAAGAAATCAAGCCAATTATCATTATCATTATCTAGTATGGGGTGAGATGGATCCACACAAAAACACAATAATCATTATTTAGTATGAAATTTTGATTACTATGAACTACTAAAATTTTTCTAATTGCAAAAGGAGTCACACGATTCCTGGAAAATCAAAGAGGGCAGGGCAGTGCCCCTCACTTCTCTTCTGGAACGCTTGCATCTGACTAGGGCCTTCTTACCCTTACCGGATGGATCAACTTGGCGATGCGGGCCGTGAGACGACGACGAGGAGATGGCGGTGTCGTCCGTACCAGAGGACGACAGGGTTGGGGTGTCGCCGACCATACCGGAGGACGACGAGGTGGGTGGTGTGGAACACTTGAACCGCCCGCGTGCATCGCGCTTCTGCGTGGTGGAGCAGTGGCACCTCCGTACGCCGCCGCCGCTCTCCTGAAAACCCTCGGTGCGGCCCCGCTGTCTGATGTCGCCGCTCTCCTGGATCCCCTCGATGCGGTCCCGCCTGCCGTGGCGGCGCGCTCGGCCGTGTTACGGCGCCGTGGCCCCCTTCGTGCCGCGCCCGCCGCCGGTCCGGGAAGGCTCGTTGCGGCCACTCCGGCCGGCCGTCGCCGCCGTCCGCCGCTTGCGCGGGGGAAACCGCGATGCGGGGCATCTCGATGTGGACGCGACGGTCAGAGCCGACGAGGGGGGTGGTTGGGAGCAAAAGTGTATTGAGGGTGGGGGAGCTGAAACTTATAGACGATTTGGGCCGGCACATCCTTGTTTTTATTACTCTCACCGGCCCATTTGACATTTTCACATCCTAGTCTTCAGTACCTTTAGTGTCACCCCGTAAACTGAGAAGGGGGTATCCCAGCTTAAAAGGAGAGGCGTGCGTGCGCTTTCGAACTCCGCATTACCATCATCAACTAATGCTTGCTACTTGCGCTATGGGGCTTAATGGGCTGGCCGGTCTACTCGGGCTCCCGCTTGCTGGGCTTTACGCTCGCCGGTTGAGCCTATTGTGGTCTGGCTTAGCCCACATCCCCATAGCACACAATTTTTTCATCTAAACAAATCCTCTCTTTTTTGATGGTACATATAGTCTATACCATATTGTTAAAATTCAGATTTTTCATAATAAAATTTATTTATTAAATCGCATTTTAAATTTCGCTACAACCCCATAGCAGATTTTTTTCATCAAAACGAATTTTGTGGCAATACGTACACAATATTCCTCCTTGAGGCTAGAAACGAAGCAATAGCCTTCCTTGTGCAACAACGCAAATATATATTTGCAACCCAAATAAGACGTTGTGTAAGGCCGTTCAAACACAACCAACCCTAGTATGGTAGCCATAGCAAGTTTATATTGCAACACCCAAATTTCTAGTGCAACACAGAAATAGGGTAGCAATATTTCCTACCAAATGCAACACAATTCTGAATAATGGGTGGATTAGCGCCAACTTGTTGCAACATCACAAAGATATATTTGCAACCAAAATTCTACGTTGCGACATAGCTGTTCAAACGCAACCATCCCTAGTATGGTGGCTACAACAACTTTCTGTTGCAACGCAAGGAATGCTAATGCAACACAATAATGGGGTGGCATTATTTCCAACAAAATGCAACGGAAATCCAAAAAATGGGTGCATTAGCGTCAACTTGTTGCAACATAAAAAAAAAATATTGCAACACAAATTTTATGTTGCAATAGACACACAAATTGCAACCGAATCACCGTTTCGGTGCAATAGTACCCCTCTATTGCAACCGAATTAGTGGTGTTGCCTAAGGAAATTGTTGCAATAGGGGGGAAAACCTTGTAGTGGGTGAAGAACAAGTGCGAAAGGTCATTGCCGGTGAGGCCTCTAGGTGTGGAGAAGATAAGTAGGCTTCGTTCTAGGGACCCGGTGGCCAGTGGAGTCGAATGTGGGCCGTATGGTGGCAACAACGACAAGATGAAGTCATGGAAGTTTCTTGGTTGAGCCTCAAAACAAAGGTCTAGCCGGGACTACATGGGAGACAAGTCATGAGTGGCGATTAGCGGAGGTTACACTGAGTTCACAGGGTTTCCAGTGGTTCACCAGAAAACCGCTGGGTTCCTTGTTGATCCATAAAGCCAAGACCGAAGAACCGAAGACGGAGTTGCAACAACTCCAAACCGATTTGACCGGTGGGTCTGACCGGTCTGACCAGTGGGTACTGGTCCGACCGGTGTGCGACGACGCAGTCCAGAGACTTCGAAGCGGAGGACACACGTCAGGATCGCAAGGCTTGTGTCGAGGCTAAGCAAGTTTGCGGTCGCTGGGCATCTGTCTGATGGAGCGATGATAAAGACTTCCGAATTCGCCCTCAAGGGGCATGTATCCCTAGTTTGCTAGTAAGGGTATTTTAGTCTTTCGGTTGCCTCCATATAACCCAAGAGGTGAGAGGATGGCAGCTAAATCTTGGAACCCTAGCTCATTTGGTTTTCCTATTCTCCCTTCCAATTTTCCCCTAGGATTTCAATAGGACTAGCTTGAGAGCTTCACGGTGAGATCTTGTGAGAGGGAAGGATGATCGGGCAGCAAGCTAGACCTTGTATGAACCTCTTTGTGATGTATAGATGATTCGGCGTGGTTCCTCAAGGCTTGGATGTGTTGTTCCCGTTTGTTCTTATTGGTGATTTTTGGAGCCTTTTCTTGCAGATTTTCTTGGAGACATTTCGAGGCCTTTATCTTTGGGTTTTGGTGGGGATGTACGCACGAACCCTTCGTGGTTCTTTTCCCTTTGATTCCCCACCCAAATCCGTGAGCAAAGGGGCTCGATTTTGGGGTTTTCGGTGTTCTAGGGTCAGAGGAGTTCTTGGCGGTATTTCTTCGATTCCTCTTGATTCAACAAGTTTTAGTGGACCATAACTTGGCTATGGAGTGCCCATGAGGAGTTCCTACTATCCCCAAAGTCTTGTTTGGATCCATGGAGTGAATCAGGAGATGGGGAGTTGAATTTGAAGGAGTTGACCCGCGGGTTCTATTCATCCCGAGCTGCCCAGGTTACACCGGTCTGACCGGTGTGAGCCCTTTGTGGGATTTGCCTCGGGTGAGTTGCTGAATCCGTGTGTCTTTGTGTTGTGTTGGTGCTGGTCAGTTCTTGGAAGTTTTGGAGGTGTTTTGGTTGGCTTTGTGTAGGGTTCTTCTTCCATGCAGGTTGAGTTTTGAGGGTGTTTTTGTTCCACGGCCTAGAGAAGTCACTGCGGCTCTTTCAAACATTTGTTGTGCGGCTGCTATAGCCACTGGCCTGACCAGCTCTGTCCACCGGTCTGACCTGTGTAGCACAGGCAGCAAGCCGTGCATGTTTCTGCTATGCGTGTTAGTGAGTTTTGGCTCGGAAGGTAGTTTGTTGGTTCCTAGGATCAATAGCACTTCAGTGGCTACGTGGTCTTGACCAACATGATTAGTTGAGTCGGAGATGTGTGTTGGAAGCCGTGTTCATCTTGTTGGAGCCTCTATCTCCTTCGAGAAGAATTTTTATCGGCTCCCATTCATTCCCCGCCTCTCTAGTTCATTGTATCGGTCCTTCAATTCGCAGCTCGTAATCGACCAGGTCATAAAGAACGTGAGCTGCCACGACGAGAAGATGGAGGCTTACTGCAACGCTGTGTGCGCCTCGAGGACAAATTTTACGGCATCGAGCTCAATCACATACCCACAAGTACAACAAGGAGGCGGACGAGCTCGCGAAGATCGTGTCGGGGCGAATCACTGTTCTCCTAAGCGTTTTCACGCGAGATGTCTCCATACCGTTTATCAACCTCTGTTCGGCCCCTCGAATCAGGAGGAACCCTTGGGGGCTCCCTCGAGTCCAGCGGGTGTAGAGCCCATGGACGACGACGCCTCGAACGAGGCATTCGTGCTCTCCCTACTCGAAGGGTACGACGAGGATGAAGCTGAGGCCATGGAAACCGAGCAGGCCCCCCGCACGGAGGATTGGCGGACCAAGTACCTTGCCTAGATCGATCGAGGGGAACTCCCCTACGATCGGACCGAGGCTAGGTGCATCACCAGGAAAGCCAAGTCATTCATCGTGATCGACGTTGATCTGTACAAGCGTTCCGCGTCTGGGGTCGTACAGTGGTGCATCCCCATCCCCCACGGTCGGGAACTCATTCGAGACATCCACGCAGGCGTATGCGGCCACCACGCGGCGCCGTGCACCTTCATGGGCAACGCGTTCCGCCAGGGCTTCTACTGGCCCACCGCGGTTGTCAATGCCAACGAAGTCATGCACAACTGCGAGGGGTGCCAATTTTATGCACGCAAGACTAATCTCTTAGCTCACACCCTGCAGACCATACCCGTCACATGGTCATTCACCGTGTGGGGATTGGACATCGTCCGGCCCTTGCGAAAGGCGCTCGGGTGCTACACCCACCTGCTGGTTACCATGGAGAAGTTCTCCAAATGGGTCGAGGCATGCCCAATAACCAACCTCAGATCAGAGCAGGCTGTGTCATTCTTCACTGACATCATCCATCGGTTGAAGTGCCGAAATTCATCATCACCGACAACAGCTCCCAGTTTACCGGCAGAAAGTTCCTGGAGTTTTGCGATGACCACCACATCCGCGTGGACTGGGCGGCCGTCACACATTCACAGACCAATGGCAATGTAAAACATGCCAATGGAATGATTTTACAAGGCCTCAAGCCCAGGATCTTCGACACAATGAACAAGTATGGCTGGAAATGGCTCCAAGAGCTGCCGTCGGTCATTTGGAGCCACAGGACCACTCTGAGTAGAGCCACAAGATTCACGCCATTTTTCCTAGTCTATGGTGCAGAGGCCGTTCTCCCCACAGACTTAGAATACAGATCGCCCAAGATTAAGGGCAACGATGAAAGTTCTAACTAGCGAGCTCGCGAAGACTCGTTGGATCAAATAGATGAAGCCTGTGACGTGGCCACGATGCACTCGGCAAGATGCCAGTAGGCTCTAAGGTGGTACAAAGCTTAGAAAATCTGGTGCCGAGACTTCAACGAGGGCGGCCTAGTCCTAAGGCTACGCCAAGACAACCGAGACCGCCACAAGCTATCACCGCCATGGGAGGGGCCCTACGTCATCGTTAAGGTGCTCAAGCCTGACATGTACAAGCTGGCGAACCAGCAAGACGAAGTCCTCACCAACGCTTGGAACATCCAAGAACTATGTCGCTTCTACCCTTAGAAAGGATTTCCAAATCTTTTTGCACACACCTGATGCCCCAGTCGAATGTACATATGTAAAGTTTTCTTTTGAATAAAGTAAAGGGCCACTAGGCTTTCTCCCCGAAAACCAAGTCCCCCTTCGGGGGCTACTGTGGGTGTACCCCCTAAAATAGTCCCATTTGTTGCAAAAATCTTTACTTCAAAAGCGCTAAGTATGTCTCAACCTGGGAGTTTGGGCGAAATGATCCGGGACGCGAGCGGCCAAAGGGCGAAGACGGGTGAGTCAGGGATAGCCCACACCTCCAGCAGGATACAGCCATTCCCCCTCACTGTCGTATGGACCTCCCTGTGCCCACTACCTCGGTGGGTACCAGGACCGACTACTCGGTGGGCCCCTGGGACTACCTGACTTGCGCTGCACGGTACCTGATAGCGTGAAGCACAAGGACTTCAGAGGAGAAGTACTCGGTTAGGAAGTTGTACATGTCCCGCAGTGTATAGAAGACTCCTAGACATACTCGACTAGTACTCTCTCCCTATTCCGACTTGTAACCCTGCCTCTCGGACTATATAAGGCGAGGCAGGGACCCCTCTCTCATCATCTCATCTCACGACGTAAGAATGCATCATCTTGTGTGCCACGTGTCTCTTCCTTCGAGTTACTGATCTCGGTGAGGCCACATTCATCTACTTCGGGTACTCCCTTAGTAGGTTGCCGGTCTAAAACACCAACAGCTGGCGCGCCAGGTAGGGGCTCTCACCCGAGATCACATGGCGAACTCGATGGCTCCTGTCTACATCAAGCCAACCGTCGCCTTCAACCGCGGCGACACCTACATCTTTAGTGCCTGGGTCTACACAGCTGACGGCGCTGGGTCCTTCCAACGCCGCCTCACCATGCTGCCCGACCCGGAGACCGGCTTCGTGACGCTTCCCGAAGTAGTCACAGGCGAACTTGCCGGCAAGTTCGGCGAAATTTCGCTTTTCAACCAACACGCCGACTTCGAGCTTGGATCCGCTTCCAACTCGAATTCAGCGTCCCCGTGGGCTACCGTATGCGAGCCGGCTGCTCAGCCATCGCTTGTGGTCACCCCACCCCGCGAGCGCTCCACGCGTCGCCCCCGCAACCTCCGCAGGGCCCGCACAGAGGCTCCCTCCGCGCGCCGGGCCGGCAAGGAGCCCGTACCAGAGTACAACTCGGACTCCGACACCGCCCCCGACCACTCTTCGGACTCCAACCCCTCTCCGGCTTCTACTCGGACTCCGCGTACGAGTTCGACTTCGGGTCAGACCCTGAGGATCCCGAGTCTGAAAACAACACTACTGAGCAAGCCTTGTCTGGGCCGGCTTCCGGGCTGGTTATAACGTCCACACCGGCTGGGAGATTCGTCTACTAGCTAGACCGCAAGCCCGCCGACCTGATAAGCGGGGACTCACGCTACGTCGCCTACCTCGACTTGCTCCCGTTCCAGGAGGGAACACCACTTGCCCGAGCTGACTCGTACACTCCAACTGAGGTGGCGAGCTCTGAATCCAGTCTTGGCAACCCCAATCGCCAAGTCTTCATGGCTGCCGGCGACACGCCAGGACCTTTAGGGACGGCTACAGAAAAGTACCTTGAAGACATCTCCGCAAACGAGCTGTCTGCTGAAGCACCAGCGGATGAGACCGACGCCAACAGGGACGCTCGACGTGAGCGTAACAGAAAGCGCAACGAACGGCGCCGGCGTCTCCGAGACAACCTCCCCATCCGCAACCTCGCAGGAGCTCTCGAGGCTGTCGAGAGCAGGGTACACACCACCCCCGAGCAATGCCTCATGTCGATCACAGCGATCGCACGCCAAGCTCAGGGGATACGCGCTGGAGAAGTCATCGCCAACCTCGCTGAAGACGCTTACTTCATGCGGGTCGACAACAGGGTCACCCAGCCTCCCCCCGCTAGGAACCGCGACAACGAAGCTACAAGTCGCAGTGCTGACCTCGGCCGCAATCGTACTCGAGCCGAGCTACCGGCTCAGCCCAACCGTACTCGCGCAAACGTTGGCGGACCCTCACGGGGTGGCAACAGCAACCGTGAGGTCGTCCCTCACCGCGGCCCTGACGGCAGCGGCCGCGACCCTGACGGTAGCGGCAGCGACAGCGGAATCTCCAACCACAGAGCCAACAGGAGGGCCGGCGGCGGCGGCAATCACGGCGGTCGAGACCACGCGAACAGCCACGCCTCCGGAGCCTCGCAGGTTGGCTACGACGCCCGTCAGAAGATTGAAGAGCTGTGGCGGAAGAAGTCCACCACTGCAGGCGACAACGACGGTTTCCCCGCCTTCTCACCTCGGTTCGCAACTTGCTCCTCCCCGACAAGTTCAAACCTTTGGGGATCACCAAGTACGACGCGAAGCAGGATCCCACCCAATGGCTCAGGTGCTACGCCCTCTCCATCGAGAACACTGGCGGCAACAACGGCACCAAGTGCCTCTACTTCCCCTTCTGCCCGGACCAAGATCCACTCACATGGCTCGAGTCGCTGGACAAGCACTCAATCGACAAGTGGGACCAGCTGAAGGAGCAGTTCACCAGCAACTTCGCGGGCACCATGGGCCGATCGGGTACTCGCATGGACCAGGCCATGGTCAAGCAGGAACAAGGGAGACCCTCCGCAAGTACATGTGCCGCTTCTTCGACAAGCGCGCCACAGTAGTCGACGTCACCGACAAGGAGGTCATCGACCTCTTCCAAGACGGCCTCTACCACCGCCGCACCTTTGAAGACTTCGGTCGCCGTCTCCCCAAGTCCATCCCCCACCTCAAGGACATGATTACGTCCTGGGCGGATGAAGAAGACAAAGCCAATGCCAAGTACGATGCCATCTGTGGCAAAAGCAAGCAGAACACGGGCGGCGGCAGCGGAAACAACGGGAACCAAGGCGGTCGCGACAACAACAACAACAACAACAACTACTTGGGTCCCAACCGCAAGCGCAAGCCAGACAACACTGTCGCGGCTATCCAGCGCCCTGCGAAGGAGAACTCGAAGAAGACCTCCGGCCGCTTCAAAGACTTGATGAAGGAGAAGTGCCCGTGGCATCTGGACGGCAACAACACCACCGAGCAGTGCTACCAAATCAGGCGAGCACTCAAAAGTATTCTAGAGCCACCGCACCCTCATGACAAGAAAGGCAAGAAGAAGAACGACGGAGGCAACAACGACTTCCAGGAACCTGACAAGACTGTCAACGTCCTCTTCGGCGTACTACCCAGCAGACAGGAGCAAAAGGCTACTCGTCGAGAAGTCATGAGCATTGAACCAGCGGTTCCGACCCCTCTCAAGTGGTCGGAGGTACCCATCACCTTCTCCTGCATGGATCAATGGACCAGCTTCTCCGAACCAGGGTGGTTCCCTCTCGTCCTGAAGCCGGTGGTCGCGGGCTCCAGGCTCAACAAGGTCCTCATTGATGGTGGAAGCGGGCTCAACGTCCTTTTCACCAAGACCTTGAAGAAGATGAAGCTCGATATCACCCACATGCTCACCGAGGGCGCCTCACCCTTCTACGACATCGTCCCCGGGAACGCGGCTATCCCACTGGGCTCAGTGGTCCTGCCAGTTACCTTTGGGGAATCTCGGAACAATTACCATACCGAGTACGTCAAGTTCGAAGTCGCGGACTTCGAGACGTCCTACCATGCCATCCTCGGCAGACCGGCTATCGCCAAGTTCATGGTGGTACCCCACTACACCTACTTGGTACTCAAGATGCCAAGCCCAGCAGGTGTACTCTCGCTCCAAGGGGACTTGAAGATCTCACACGACTGCGACACGGAAGCTGTGGAGATCGCCTCCACAAATCAAGTACCCAATGCTATGATGGAGGTCTACGCCGTGTCGAAGAAGCTTGCTCCAAGTGAACTCGACATCCCGGAGAAGTCAGACAAAGCCAACAAGCCTCATCCAGCTGAGGAGGTTCTAGTGAAGACGATCGACCTCGGGACAGGTGACAGCAGCAAGACCACCACCATCGGGGCTGACCTTGACCCCAAATAGGAAGACGCGCTCGTCAACTTCCTCGGGGCTAACCTCGACATCTTCGTGTGGAAGACAGCGGACATGCCAGGAGTGCCCAGGGAGTTGATCGAGCATTGCCTCAACGTCGACCCTAAAGCTACCCCCAAGCGACAACACCTCCGCCGTTTCGCCGACGACAGACGGGATGCCATCAAAAAGGAACTCGCCAAACTACTCGCGGCTGGCTTCATCAGAGAAGTCTTCCATCCTGAGTGGCTCACCAACCCCGTCCTCGTCAGCAAGAAGAACTCGAACGAGTGGAGGATGTGCGTCGACTACACTGATCTCAACAAGCACTGCCCCAAGGACCCCTTCGGGTTGCCGTGGATTGACCAAGTCATCGACTCCACGGCGGGGGCCGCGACTGCTCTCGCTTCCTCGGCGCTACTCCGGTACCACCAGATCGCGATCAAGGAAGAAGACCAGGAGAAGACCGCGTTCATCACCCCGTTTGGCACGTACTGCTACACGACTATGTCTTTCGGGCTGAAGAACGCCGGCGCCACATATCAACGAGCTATCCAGGCCTGCTTCAAGAGGCAACTCAACAAGAACGTCGAAGCCTACGTGGATGACGTGGTCGTCAAGACCAGAAACTCCAGTACCCTCATCGACGACCTTGAAGAGACTTTCGCATCCCTGCGCGAGTACCGCTGGAAGCTCAATCCGAACAAATGCATCTTCGGCGTACCTTCTGGCAAACTACTCGGCTTCATCATCAGCCAACGTGACATCAAAGCCAATCCCGAGAAGATCTCCGCCATCACCAGCATGAAAGCTCCCACGTCCATCAAAGACGTCCAAAAGCTGACCGGGTGCATGGCGGCCTTGAACAGATTTATCTCGAAGCTTGGAGAATGGGGTCTCCCGTTCTTGTAACTATTGAAGCACCAAGAGAAGTTCGTGTGGACTCCAGAGGCAGACCAAGCCCTTGCCCAGCTCAAGAACTTCCTATCGAAGCCACCAGTCCTCACGGCTCCTCGCAAAGGCGAGCAGCTTCTGCTCTACCTCGCTGCGACTACTCATGTGGTCAGTACTGCCATCATCGTTGAGCGGCAGGAAGACGGCCACGCCTATCCAGTCCAGCGCCCAGTCTACTTCATCAGCGAGGTCCTGTCAGAGTCCAAGGCACACTATCAGCCTGTGTAGAAGCTTCTGTACGTAGTACTCATCACCTCGTGGAAGGTACGACACTACTTCTAGGAGTACTTAATCTCCGTCATCACTGACTACCCGCTCGGCGACATCCTGCGGAACCAAGATTCTACTGGAAGAATCTCCAAGTGGGCAGTCGAACTCGGCACCCTCACCATCGACTTCAAACCACGCACAGCCATCAAGTCACAGGCACTAGTCGACTTCATGGCAGAGTGGCGGGAGAATCAGCTACCTACTCCAACCGAGCGACCAGAGCACTGGGTGATGTACTTCGACGGCTCACTCAACCTCGAGGGCGCAAGTGAAGGGGTACTCCTGATCTCTCCAACGGACGAACAACTCAAGTACGTCCTGCAGATCTTCTGGAAGGTCTCAAACAACTAAGACGAGTACGAAGGTCTCCTACATGGGCTCCGCCTCGCGGCTTCACTGGGCATCAAGCGGCTACTAGTCTACGGCTACTCCGCAGTGGTCATCAACCAAGTCAAGAAGTCCTGGGACCGCAACAAGGAGAACATGGACGCCTACTGCCTAGAAGTCCGCAAGCTCGAGAACAAGTTCTATGGTCTCGAGTTCCACCACATCGTCCGCGACAACAATGTTGCAGTGGACGTCCTGTCGAAGCTTGGTTCTACTCGCGCTCAAGTACCAGCGGGTGTCTTCGTCCACGAGCTTCACGCACCATCCATCCCGGAGCCAGCGCCACCGACCACTATCCCAGCACATCCGCCAGTTGGCCAGGATATCATGATGATCGACGTGGACTGAAGGCAACCCTTCATCGACTACCTCACCGAGCAGAAGATTCCCTCGGGCAAGAACTTGGCCGAGCAGCTCATCCGCCGCGCCAAGTCCTACGTCCTCGTCAGAGACAAGCTTTACAGACGAGACGCATCTTCTGGAGTACTCATGAAGTGCGTCCCCAGACAAGAAGGCAAGGACATCTTGGAGGAGATCCACAAGGGCGTCTGCGGCAACCACGCGTCCTCTCGCACGCTGGTCAGCAAGGCCTTCTGACGAGCTTTCTCTGCGGCCCACGGCTGCGGGCGACGCCGAAGAACTCGTCAGAAGGTGCCAAGGGTGCCAGTACTTCGCCAAGCAGCAACACATCCCAGCCTACAAGCTAGTCACCATACCGCCAACCTGGCCCTACGTCTGCTGGGGGCTCGACATGATTGGGCCACTACCAACTGCGCCAAGTGGATTCAATAGAGTATTGGTGGCCATCGACAAGTTCACCAAGTGGATCAAGGTCAAGCGGGTCACATGCCCTAAGGCTGACAGAGTACTCGACTTCCTGGATGAACTTGTGCATCGCTACGGACTACCCCACCGCATCATCACAGACCTGGGCTCCAACTTCGACAACCACCAGTTCTGGGAGTACTGCGAGAACAGCGGGATCGATGTCCGATACGACTCTGTTGCCCATCCTCGGGCCAACGGACAAGTCGAGAGCGCCAACGGGATGGTGCTCGACGCTCTCAAGAAGCGGCTACACGACAATGCTAACTCTAAAGGAGGCAAGTGGATCAAGGAACTACCCAATGCACTCTTGGGGCTATGTACTCAGCCTTCCAAGCCAACGGGGCAATCCCCTTACTTCCTGGTCTACGGCTCCGAAGCAATCCTCCCTGCTGATGTCATATGGGATTCACCAGCAGTGGAGCACTACGACGAAGGCGTCTCTGAAGATAGCAGACGAGTTGACATCGATGGACTCGAAGAAGCTCGCTGCGCTGCCCTCGTCCAATCAGCAAGGTACCTGGAGGGTATCCGACACTACCACAACTGCAACGTCAAGGAATGCTTCTTCAACGTTGGCGATCTCGTCCTTCGTCGCATCCATAACACGGAAGGACTACACAAGCTCAGCTCCCCCTGGGAAGGTCCCTTCACAGTCGCAAAGGTGACTGGGCCGGGCTCCTACCGCCTCAATACACTTGAAGGCGAGGACGTCAACAACTCGTGGAACGTCGACCGACTCTGTCGGTTCTACGCCTAGTCTACATGACTACCCTGGGGATCAAGTCTACGCGACTACATCAAGACCCCTCCGCCGTAAGCGGCCTCCGGGTCCAGGCTCCAGTCTCCGGACTACTTCTTCGCTGTAAGCGGCCTTCGGGTCCAGGCACCAGTCTCCGTACTACTCCTCTCCAGAATCCAGCCCATGCGGCTAGCTACGGATCCTGGGCTACGACGAGCATCAAAGGACTCTAGCAGCGGTCTACTGAGAGACCATGTACTTCTAGATCCAGCCTATATGGCTACCTACAGATCTACTACTGTAAGTGGCTACTCGCCCTAGCACCACTTAGCTGTAGGCGGCCTCCAGGTCCTGGCGACTACTCTATAACTACGGCCCTGGCCATCCAGGTGTACTTCACCAGTAATAAAGTTTGATTGTTCATCAACTGCTTTACTGTCTTCTTCCCTCTGTGGAACTACTGCCGAGTACGACTACTCGCGACAACTCCACGATGGGACTCCGCACTCTGAGATCGCGACTACGAGTACTCATGGAACTTTTCTTCATTAATACTTAAACAATTACATTTTTCTGTACATCTATTGCTACGAGCTAACTATTACAGGACTACAGGAGATTAAGTTTGTCGGCGACTTGATCTGCAATGGGCGCCATCTGCTCCAGCAGCTCCGCATACTGCTCGTCGCTACAGTTGGCGGCTAGTCCACCAGCGACTACATCTACAGGAGCCTTCAAGAAGTACGACTTCATGAAGGCTAGCACCTGATTCAGGATCAACTTCTCCAGATGCTTCACGTAGGCCGCCAGCCGGCTGGGGGCTTCCTTCAACCGATCCACCAGCGGCGCTATCTTGGGACCGCCAGGATGAGGCACCAGCAGCCTCGCGATGGGGAGCGCGGCTTCTTCAAGCTCCTTGAGTTGGGCCCGCAGCTTTTCGCAATCCTCGTTCAGCTATTGCAATGATTTGTAGCTGTTGACGAGGTCACGATCGGATGCAATACGGAGCTCCATGTGCTTGTCGCACTCGTAAGCAAGCTCCTTATAATCTAACTCCAGTACCTGGCGGGCCTCCTGCTCCCGTTAGAAGAGATTCTTCAGATCGATCTCTGAAGTCTTCAGTTTCTCTATCCGGGTCTCAAGCTCAAACAACAGGGAACAGCGAGTTAGACTACCTCTCGACCTCCAACAAGTACTCAACAAGACAAGTGGTGTACCTTTGTTCTTGTTGCGGAGCGACTTGTTCTTCCGCACCAAGTCGTCGCCCTTCGCCTGCATCTCCTAGATGTCATTGTGGTACATGGCGAAGGCGCATCAAGCTTTGACTGCATGGCGGCGGCGTGCTTCCGGGACTTCACAAGTTGGTCCTCCAGCGTCTCGGCCCGAAGCACAGCGTCGCCGTATCCCTGAAGGGTCCCCGACTTCAGGCGGGACCTCTCAGCGACGTCCTGCGCAGACAAGACACATCAGATGGGTACTCAACGCTACAGGATTGACTACTCACGGGTGATGACTACTCACCTTCATCCACTGTTCGGCTTGTCCCACCGCTTCCAAGTGCCGAGCCACCGTTGCCGGATCGACCAAGTCGTCCGCCACCAACTCGATTCCGCCACGACTACTCGTAGCGGCTTCGGTCATCGGCGCCGAGCGGATTGGCTCCGCGTCTTGGATCTCCGGCGAGCGGACGACCACCTCCAGAGTGGGTTCCGGTAGCATGGCGGCCTCTTCTACTCCAGTTGACGCGGCGGCTTCTCCGGCGGCGACCTCCGTCGGCTCGGAGGCTTCCACGGCTGCCTCCTGAGTCTCCGGTGCCACGTCCTCCACGGGCACCGCCGATGGGATATCACCCCTTTGGGCCTCAGCACCTGTCGACAAGAAGACAAGTGCGTTAGTCAACATTGCGACTACGACTACTCTACGAAGGCACTCCAACTTCAGCAGAGTACTCACCTTCGACCACGCTGGCCTTGGGCAGCGTAGCCTCAGCGGCCAGCGCCTCGAGCTCCGCCTGAGGGGCGGGAGCGGACTCCTCAGCGGGCAGCACGGCTTCTTCTCCTTCCACCACTGAGGCGGGTTCATACTCCTCCCAGGTCAGGTCCGTCGACTTCCTGCAGAGTACACAAGCCGGTTGTCAATCAAGCACGACTACCACATCAAGTACTACTCGAGAAGATTCAACACTTACAAGCTTGACCGGACTACCATCACAGTCGGGGCGCCGAGGATGCTGGCGATGTCAACCAGTCCACCCTCGGTGGGCACCTCCTCTTGCGCTTCTGTGGCCGCTGCCTCTTCCGCAGCAGCAGCGGGTACAACGCTCTCCTGCGCAGCAGGGGTCTGGCGCTCCATCTGCGCCAAGAGTTCTTCGATAGTGGGGGCTGGGCTTCGACTCCCAGCGGCCTCCCTCACCGTGTCCCACTCGCCTTCGTCGCCCTGATCAACAGGCTCCGTAGGCGGCAACTCCTGTAAGCAAGGAAACTTCTTCGTCAACAAGTGAACTCGAGATACCGGTACTCGACTACACTCCTCAAGATGGCTCACCTCTTGGGACGTGGTCTCAGTGACCTTCAATTTTTTCACCACTCGCTTGCGGGCTAGATTGTGTGGCCTCCTCGGCAGCACGGATAGACTAGCCTCCAGGCTAGCCAGTTGATCCTGAACAAGAGGGACATGAGGTAGGCGAGGACAGCTAAACCTCGACCGCAGCTGGAAGCAGTCCTGCAACGTCTCCTCGTCGTCGTCCTCCTCGGACGTGTCTTCTACGACAACGGTGTCGTCTCCTTCGCCGACTTCACGCCGCTCCATGGCCTTGGTCTTCCCATCCTTTGGGACCTCGACTTCCTAAGGGGGCGGCGGCTGCTCGGAGACAAACTTCTTCAAGTTATCCTGCAAGAAACAACTCATCAGCGCGACTACTCACATGGAATGGGTACTCGGCTATGGGTGCGGCAACTTACCTCCTTTGGTGGGCGCGCGGCAGAGTACTCTGGTACGGGACACACCGTGTACGGCGGCATATCCTTGAAAATACGGGCTAGCCTGTCAACAATATCGTCGTCGTCGACTTCGTCTCCAGGCATCCGCGATGTATCGTCGTCCCCGGTGTACTCGTACCCCAGGGTGTCGCGAGCCATAAGAGGCTGCACCCTGCGCTTCATGAAGCTGAAGGCCACGTGCTCGGCCCTCAGCCCGGCTTCCCTCAGCGCCTTGATCCGTGCCAACAACTCGGGCAGCTGGATCTCTTCCTGCATCGTCGGCTTCGTGTTCCACCAAGGGCGATGCTTGGGCTGCTTCCCGCTCGGCTTCGGCAGCCCTAGATGGTGGTTTGTGACGTAGAACCACTTGGCCTTCCAGTCTTGGTTGGAGTCTATGAGCATGTACGAGAGGTACTGCTCGGCGGCGTCCTCCCGCATCTTGATCCCCGCTCCTTCGACTACCCGCGGGTTGCTGGCGCTGGGTTGCGGCTTCACCCGGAAGAACTTCCGGAACAGGTTCCAATGGGGCTTGATCCCCAGAAAAGATTCTCAGAAATGTACGAAGACAACAGTGTGGAAGATACCGTTGGGGTTGAGGTTGAGGTACTCGATGTAGTAGTACCCCATGAGCCCCTTGAAGAAGTCGCTCGCCGGGAGGGTAAGTTCGCGCTCCGCGAACCGCGCGAACATTGGGATCTTATCTTCATTCTTCTCCATCGGGTACGGATCCCCGGCGGCGGCCCTTCACATGTCCACCTCCTTCTCATGCAGGAAACCACTGTTCAGGAGAGCGAGCAAGTCTTCAGCCTTCGCCTTGGACTTCTTCCACTAACGGTTTGGATCTGGCCGCGGCGGGGACACCGGCGGTGATGTCCCTACGGCAGATCCGGTGGCCTCCTCACGACCCCTCTTCTTCCCGCCGGCGGCTTTCATGGTCTTGGACGGAGATGGCTTCATCCTCCAAGTGCACGGGGTCTTCACACGCATTCGCTCGGGGGCTACTGTGGTGGCTCTCTACGGTGGCGCCCTCGGATCTACGCTTCACTCAGCGGCGGCGCGCGTGTGCTGATGGCGATTTCTGGCCAAGATCTGCTCTGAATGGCTACAACTGCGTAGGGTGAAAAACCCTAAGGGTTTTGGCTTCTATTTATAAGTCAACGCGGCCCTCCAACAGCCGAATGGATAAGTCTGCGCTCGGCTGACTCAGCGGCCGCACGTGACTCTTCAACTTAAACTAGTCGACGCGCCTCACCTCGGGGGCTCGGCTACTTCTACTCGACTTCCTGGGAAGCGGCAAGATTCAAGAGCATCTCAAGACACATTTTACAAGATGACCCTTCAATTCGAGAGGAAGTACTCGACTCAAGGCTCAGGGGCTCCGTGCCATGTGTCCTTCGGTTTTTTCTCCGGATTTTTCGGGATATTCTTGCCAAAACTTCAGATGGACCTCCATATGGAGTCTACAACTCAACCTAAGGCTCGGGGGCTACTCCATATGGAGTGCGATTTTGCAATCGCACTTCAATATTAGCTTCGGCTTCAAGACAACACGGGCATTGTTGAAGACCTTCAAGGGCAGCACCCGCGGACGCTTGGGACTACTCGAGAAGACTTCAGGATTGCTCAAACATCAGCTGGAGTACATTCCATCCTCGGGATGCTTCGACTACTCTTGAGAACTTTTGACTTGTAGTACTCGGGGACGCTTGAGGACTACTCGTTAAGGCCGTCAAGACTACTTGAAGCTATCCATCTCGACTACAAAGTACTCGGGGGCTTGTCGTGTGGACCTCTCTGGGCCCACTACCTCGGTGGGTACCAGGACCGACTACTCGGTGGGCCCCTGGGACTACCTGACTTGTGCTGCACGGTACCTGATAGCGTGAAGCACAAGGACTTCAGAGGAGAAGTACTCGGTTAGGAAGCTGTCCATGTCCCGCAATGTATAGAAGACTCCTAGATGTACTCGACTAGTACTCTCTCCCTATTCCGACTTGTAACCCTGCCTCCCGGACTATATAAGGCGAGGCAGGGACCCCTCTCTCATCATATCATCTCACGGCGTAACATTGCATCATCTTGTAATCATACCCAATCAATCCAGAGCTACGCAGCATACAGGACGTAGGGTATTACGCACCTCGCGGCTCGAACCTGTCTAAATTGTGTGCCACGTGTCTCTTCCTTCGAGTTACCGATCTCGGCGAGGCCACGTTCATCTACTTCGGGTACTCCCCTTAGTAGGTTGCCGGTCTAAAACACCGACACTCACCACTTTGCCTATAAGCTACTCGTAAAAACGAACAATTCCAGCTGAATTTCGCCCAAGCAGAAGGAAGGGACAGAACAACACAATCACAAAAACGACACGACATTTAAATTACAAGTTCTTTAAGCAAGCTGTATTTATTACATCTAAGGGCCTGGGTGCCCAGCTGCTTTCAGGGCTCGAGGGGCCCGGCGGGAGGAGTGTCCGGGAAGAAGATCTTCGTGAATTCATTGGCAATGATGTCGGCGGCAAGAGCAGCAAGCGCGTCCAGGAGGTTCACCTCGGCCTCCGCACCTTCGTCGTCAAGATCGTCTGTGATGATGTAGCCTGTAGCCAGTGCTGCGAGGTTAATCCCCTAATGTGACTGCACCACTCCGAGGGTCTTTTGGATCCCCTGGCGGAGCGCACCCCGCATACGCTAGGCGACATGGCCGCCCAAGGCCCAGAGGTGACTCGCCACAGAGATTCCTGCTTGTCCGGCCTCCTCCTCGACGCTCTGGCATGCTTCGAGGGCCGCCTCCTATACAGCCTCCAGTTCCTGCTGGGAGGAGTTGTAGGCTGCCTGGAGCGCCTCTGTCTACGTTGTCGATGTCTTGAGAGCAGCCCGCAGACCTGAAAACAAAACGAAAGTAAGTCGAGAGCAGATCCGGACAAATCCAAGCGGCAAACAAAGGATCGAGACGGGCGACTTACGCTCGACCTGCTCCTTCTCCGTCTCGAGAGCTGCGCACACGATCTCGGTCGCCTGCTGCAGCTCGAGTATAGTGGTGTCTTTGTCCTCGCCGGCGTTGCACAGCTACTCGAACGACACGGCCTCTTGAACCATCTCCCCAGTGAGCCGCACGATTTCTGCATCTCAGAGCTTGAGCGTGGCTCGCACCTCGTCCAACGCGGTGTGCTCCTGCTGGAGTTGTCCTCGCGCCTCCTCCCGAGCCGAGCGCTCATGCTGGAGGGTGGCCTGAGCCTCCTTGTGGGCGACCCGCTCCTGCTAGAGCTGGCTCTCCGTCTGCTGACGTGCGCTCCGCTCCTGGCGAAGTTGCTCCTCCACCGCAGCGAGCGACATAACCTTCACATGCAGGTCAACACTCAGTTTCTCGACCTCTTGGGCCTTCTGCTCTGCTTGAGCCTGCCAGGACCGCGCCCCCTCGAGGGTGGTGCGGTCTTGCTGGAGTTGGGTCTGTGCTGCGATGAGAGCGTTCTCTTTCTGCGCCAGCGCGGTGTGTACCTCGGCCAAGGCGGTGTGCACTTTCTGCAGCCCGCCGTTCGCCGTCGCCAAGACCTCCTCCTTCTCCAAGAGCACAGCCTTCACCCTGTCGACCGCGGTGGTGCCCTCCTATTGATGAATAAAACTCATATCCACCTACGATCCGCAAGCATACAGACCTACACCTTTTTCACCACGGGATTCCCTAGGTTATTGTCCATCCGCAGATCAAGGTGATTACACGCGTTTGATCTACCTCTACTTACTACTTATCTAAACCCTAATCTACGTTTAAATTAGATAATAACTACACTACACTAGAGAGGACAATTAAGCCGGCCAGATATATAAAAGACACTTTCCCAAGGGTTTACGATACTTGAACATGCAACCACTTAAAACATGAAAACCAATCTAATCTATCGAGGGTTGTGACAATGGTTTCGCCCTTTCCCTCCCCCCGTACTGTCACTACGCAGAGGTATTCCTGACTAGACCTATGATGGACACAGTGTATTGAATGGATCCAAGGGAGCATCGAGATCTTACTCCCTTTACGGCATGGTAGTTAACCTTAGACATCAAAGCTTCTTCAACACTAGATGATAGATAGATATCCGAACAAAGTAGCGATTACATCCCAAGATCGGTTACAACCCATGGACAAATGAGAAGATTACCCCATCAAGGTGCTGGACATGGCACTGATGATCACGGTGATGCTTACGACGGTATCTTCCTTCTTCTCCACTTGTGGGTGCTTCATTCGAGTTGGGTGATCCTTCCCCTGAACGATCTCCCTCCTCTCTCTAGCTTGTGGATGGCCTCTCGGTGCTAATGGCTCGCTGTCTTGCGAATGGTGGCGCCTCCACGAACTTAGGGTTGAAGGCCCTTTGGGTGCAAGAAAAGGGGGGTCGAACCAACCACCAGAGTGTGCTAGGCCGGCCGGCTTGGGCCGACTGGACCAGGCCCATCCTGGCCCGGTTCGGTCGCCCCTACGCTCCCGTGGGTCCTCACATATTGATGCACTTTGCCCCCTTCCATTTGCACTATTTTGACGGTGTCATCCTCGCGTCCAAGATGGAGGTTCTCCTTGCATGAAGTCTGGTCTTTTACGCTTCAATCCTCGGGGATGTTCCTTTGTAACATTTCAGTCCTTGTCACCATTGGAAGTGATTTCATCAAGCTCATAAACACGAACAAGGCTCCTTAATTGCTCCTTTGAACTTGTTGTGAATCCGTCCTTTATGTCCATGTTTTCCTACGTAAACATAACACTTCCGAATGCACACACAAAGATGAACTTGTTATATGATTAGTGTTCCTAGTGGCGGGTTAGTTCCATAATCAAATACAAACCAAAGTGTTATGAACATGTTTGGTGCACCAAAATACAACATCTCCCCCACACTTAGATCTTGCTCGTCCTTGAGCAAGTACTCGTAAAAGAACTTTGTCATAGGTGTTGAAATTGTGCTCCGCTAATTCTTTCTTCACAAGATAGTCAATCCTTTATCTTTAATACGATAAACATAAAGCAATGATCATCAAACATAAACATGGCCATTTAGAACTTTTACCAAATCAAGTTTTACCCCACAACTCAAACTCTTCACTCATGGTCTTCAGTTTCAGCCATGCTTACTTCTTTGCTTCCATTGGAGGGTTTTCATGATTCTTCAAAAGATAGAATTCCTGAAACAAATATTAGACAAATACCATTCTCCAAGTTCTCACATGTCGCTCATATAAAGTGGCTATCCTAAACAATTTACATAAAACACTCACCTCCCATCAGTCTCTCATATAACATGTAAAGTGTAGCATTAGGTATGGCTAGCACAATCAACACAAGTATTGTCAAGCTAAGAACTTCCTCTAATGGTTGTTTACCTTTCAAAGCCAATGATCATGAGAATTAAACCATATGCGGGGATATCAAAGATAAGAAGATACAGAATGTTGGACATGTGCAAAGGCAAAAGAAAATAAGACTACAAGGCACCGATGACGTCCTCGTTGTCGAACTGCACATGGTTGGAAAAAGAGTGGAAGTTTCATCTCTCAACAATGTGACATCCTTCCTTACACTTCATATATCTTTCACTTGATTCATCTATCTTTCTTGCCATTCCTCTTTCTTTCTTTCTTTCTTTTCCTTTTCCATACACATATCTTTTTCTTTACTTTTCTTTCTCTTGACATCTTTATCTCTCTTTTCAAAGCTCTAAACTCATCTCTTTCTTGCAGAAACACAATCTAAATTTTAAAATAAAACTATGCTAGAGACGAGACGAAACTTCGAGAATAGGTTGTGTTCAAGGAATTCGATGTACAAAAGATATATAATGGTTTGGGTATGGAATTCAGTGATGTACAGGACATCCGATGTGAAAGTCACGTTACAGAATGCATGACGAGGCTAGCAATAAAAGTTAAGCACAAGGACATGATCATTGCTTGAAATTAAAACTTCCAAGAGAGAAGGATCCTAGCCCAACTCATTATGCTAATCGCATTTAAGGTGAATCGAAAATTAAATTATGCTTTGTATATGTTTTTTCTTAAACTCTCAACTTGGAAAAAAAGAATTCGCTAACCTTTATTACAAGGGTTTTACAATAATTTTCAGAATTAAATTCCTCCAAATTTTAGCATCAGACATAGCACAACCAAAATATGAAGCTCTAGATCGAAGCATGATGCGGGTACTTGAAGGACTGATACAGCAAACCAGAAAGGGGGGGGAGTGAATGGGAGCCGATAAAAATTCTTCTCGAAGGAGATGGGAACTCCAACAAGATGAAAGCAGCTTCCAACACACTTCTCCAACTCACTACCCAAGTTGGTCAAGCCCACGTAGCCACTGGAGTGCCACTGGACCTAGGAACCAACACACAACCTTCCGACCCGAGAATGCAGCGGAACACCAAACCTCGAGTCTACAGACCCACACCGGTCAGACCGGTGAGCACCACCGGTCAGACCGGTCCCTGCTGGTGAAACTGAGCAACTTTCACTAAGTGGCTCTACACCGGTCAGACCGGTGAGACACACCGGTCAGACCGATCACAGCCTGAAAGCCCCCAAGGCACCAAACAGGCCAACCGACCACCAAACTGACCCAAACTCGAAACAGCAGCACCACGGGACAACAGCGAACACACCAAGACATTCGCCCGAGCAAAATCCCACCGAGATTTGCACCGGTCAGACCGGTCAACAGCACCGGTCAGACCGGTGTAACCTGGGCAGCTTGGGATGAACAACACCCACGGGTCAACTCCCCCAAATCCAAACCTCGATCTCCCGAATCGCTCCACGGACTTGAACAAGACTCTGGGGATATTAGGAACGCCTCATGAGGAGTACATAGCCAAGTTTAATCCCACCAAAACTCGTCCAAAAAGGAGGAATCAAGGAAATCCCGCCGAGAGCACTTCCAACTCAAGAACTCAAGAAACCCCAAAATCGAGCACCTTTACTCACGGATTTGGGAGGGGAATCACAGCCCAAAGAACCACGAAGGGTTCCAACAAATTTCCCCCATCAAATCCCCAAGAGAAAGGTCCCGAAAACAACCCAAAGAAATCACCAAGAGAGGGCTCCGAAAATCACCACCAAGAACAACCGGGGAAAACACATCCAAACCTTGAGGAACCACGCCGAATCATCTATACATGAAACAAAAGTTCATACAAGGTCTAGCAAGCCGCCCGATCATCCATCCCTCTCAACAAGATCTCTCCATGAAGCTCTCTTGCTAGTCCTATGGAAAACCTACGGAATATAGGAAGGAAAATTAGAAAACTAATGAGCTAGGGTTCCAAGAGTTGGCTGCCATCCTCTCACCTCTTGGGTTATATGGAGGCAACCGAAAGTCTAAAATGCCCTTTCCTAATAACGAGGGATACAAGCCCCTCAAGGGCGGATTTGGAAGTCTTCATGTCTTCACCATCGGATGAATGCCCGGCAACCGCACCCTGCGTAGCCTCGACGCAAGCCATGCGATCCCGACGCGTGTCCTCCACTTCGAAGTCTCCGGACTGCGTTGTCGCACACCGGTCAGACCGGTCAGACCCACCGGTCAGACCGGTCTTGCACTGCTGCAGCACCGTCTTGGCTTTGTGGATCAACCAAGGAACCAGTGGTTTTCTGGTGAACCATCGGAAACCCCGCGAACTCGGTGTAGCCTCCGCCAATCTCCACTCATGTCTCGGCTCCCACGTAGTCCCGGCTCGACCTTGGTTTTGAGGCTCAACCAAGAAACCGTCCACGACTTCATCTTGTTGTTCATGCCACCTTGCGGCCCGCACTTGACCCCGCTGGCCACCGGGTCCCTCGAACAAAGCCTACTTGTCTTCTCCACACCTGGAGGCCTCACCGGCGACGACCTTTCCCGCTTATTCTTCACCTGCACCAACACCAGTCAAGCCGCAACCTGCACCTGCAATACTTAGCCAAGAGTCAGTCCACACAACGTTGTCAATCACTGATCACACAAGGAAGCGACCATCCACCGGTCCTCGAACCACACATGGTCCTCAATCTCCCCCTTGATGAGTGCATTGACAACACCCACACGAAAGTAACAAGAGAGAAAAGAAAAGGAAAAGAAACGAACAAAAAGAAACTCCAACAAGCGATCAAAAGCCAAACAAAGGCAAAGAGCAAGATCACTTGAAGAAGACAAGTCTCGGACCCCTTAGGCAAGGGCAACGGCTCGACACATTCGAGACAAAAACAACACTCAAACAAAGAGCGCAAACCACCGAAACAAAACTCGAACAACCACATAAAGCTCCCCCTGCACACATGCAAGCTCCCCCTGAACCGATGCACCTCCCCCTGGACGAATGCATGCAAGACACCACTTGAAACGGGCGGTCGCAACAACTCGACCCGACCGGTCAGACCGGTCAACACCACCGGTCAGACCGGTGTGCAACATGTGAACAGAACCAGCACTCACACCGGTCAGACCGGTCACCCCGACCGGATAGACCGGTGCACAACAGAGCCCAGAATTGGCTCGAAACCACGTGAAAACCTTCTAAATGCGCCCAACAAGCCATTTCAAGCTCAAACTTCTCCCCCTTGTTGGCAATGCATGAATCAAGCCAAAAATGCAAAAGTTTCAACCTAGAGCTTCTCAAATAGACAAAATTCAACAAAGAATGCTACACATATCGAAATGAGCAAGTTAGATACTCTACGGCTTCGTATTGATCTCAACTACATGATCACCAAGTTTCACAACCATTGGATGAAGCTAATATGGATTTTGGCAATTTTGCGAAAAACTTGCCTCTCATGAGCAAAGTCCTAAACATGATCAAAGCATATCAAAATGGCAAAGCCACACAAACTTCATGCTAGGACAGCCGTTCTAATCATAAGACCATCACAAACACCCACAAGAACTTCATGTCATATCAAAGCCACCGAGCCATGTGCCTACTTCTATGTATGAGACTTCTCATTGGTAGGCATCATGCAACGGTTTAGCACCCAAAGCAAATTAAATTCAGCACATATGACATGGGAGCACATTTCCAAGCATTTTTCATTTCATTTTCAGATTTTTAAATGGTACATGAAATGTCTTTGCGACAAAAAGGAACTTATGCTCCTCCACAAGATAAACCAAGAGGGCTAAACATTCATGATGGCAAATGAGCATTTGGCCCCATATGATCAATAAACTAGCCATCCAACCACAAATTATGCATAGCCAAGCCACTAAAACATGTCAAGATCATATAAAGGCATTTACACATGAGAGAACATACATGTGACATTTTCAAAAACATAGCTATCAACCATGGATTATTCATCAAGATCATCAAGAGCTAAGCCAAACTAACCATAGCATACCAAACAAGCTCACAAAGACATATTTTTCTCATTCCATGGTGAACAATGTATATGAGAGAAGCTTTTCCTATCCAATGCATATGATACAAAATGCATGTAATCTAAGATACAAGGATGCCTATACATCATGTTACATATGCCATGCCAAATGCAAGAAATGCACAAAGGAAACTATACATATGCTACAAAGGAGCTCCCACACACAAAGCTCACAAACCACCGGCTCCTCGAGGGGAGGCAAAAAGGGCTGGACACCACCGGCAAAAGAGCAAAGGAGCACAAAAACTCACAAGCTCCCCCTAAAAACATGCACTAGAGCCAAAGAGCATACAAAGCTCACCCTACAGACATGAGATAGAGAAGGAGCAAAACAAACCAAGTGGCTTGACCAAGGCCACACACTCGAAGGTCACAAATACACTTACCTTTATCATTTCTTCACAATTTACTCATCCTTGTCCACCATCCCCGAAAGTGATGCATCTACATGTCACCATCGGGATATGAAGCCGAAGAACCACCCCCGATATCAACCAAATGTTCTCCTGGCCATCCACCTGGAACTCAAAACCAAGAGCGAGAGCGAGCAAACGACTCAACACTGGGGTTAGTTCCAAATGTGTAAAACCAGTGCCTAGCCATCTGCTCGAAAGTGGGGCTAGCACAAACCAAACCATCTTTCCTACCAAAGCTACCTCCACGAACACCACTACGGTAACCACCATGAGGGAACCAACCCTCTCTGCCTGGAGAAGGACCAAAACCACGAAAGAAAGCCCGTGGACTGTCCCTCCTCTCCTTCTCAAAACTACGGATCCTCCCATCCCTGTATTGAGCACGAGGAGGAGAATGCCTAGCAAACTGACCTCCTGCAAACTTTACAGCCCAACCACCAGAACCACGAACTCCAAAACCAAACCTCGCACCTGTACGAGCACGAAACCCAAACTGCTGCTGTCCGGGCACGCACCGTCCGACCGGTGCCCCTCACCCATTCCGACCGGTGTAGCCCGGCAACAAGGCACCTCCAACGACCTTCCGCTCTCCCCAAGCCCGAACTAACCTCACACTCGCCTTGGCCCAGGGCAACTGCACACGAGGCTCAAGTACACCATCAGAAGGGTGGTACTTGTCCTTGTTAGCCCACTCCTTCGCCATTCTCTCCTCACGCTTCCTCTTGAAGCAAAACGCTCTCTTGTGACCATCCTTTCCACAAAACTCACAATGGAAACGGATTGATCTGGGCTTAGGCTTGGGATGAGGCTCTTCACAAGGTTTCTCACTAGGCGTTTCAATTGCCTTCTCACTTGGTTTTTCACTTGGTTGGTTTGGCTTGGAGGCAAACTTGTCTTTGGGTGTGGGTTGTGGTGGAACTGAAACATTCCCGAATTTCCTTTCTCTCTCACCACTGCCCTCGCCAACCTTATCCAATCCCAAAGCCCAACCGTCAAAGCGCTTACAGCTAGCAATCATCATACCAAGTTGAGGTTCTTGACACGACAACCAACTCAGCGCTTCACGCAACTTATCATTCTCATCTTGCAAATGACCAACACATTTTGCAAGATCCAAATTCTTCATAGCATGCAACTCACATGTAGAGTAAGAAGTAGGAATAGGCACTTTCAAATCAGCCTCAAGCGAAACAATGCGAGAACGGAGCTCAACAATTTTCTCATGCAAACTAGGGCAAGAAGTGAAAGCACCAAGCAAAGTGGGTCTACATTGTAGCTCAGCCAACTCAACCCTAAGCACATCTATTTCCTCACACTTGGAGGCATACTTCTCCCTAAGATCAGTCAAGTCAGCCAGGAAAGCAGAGCAATCAGCACAATCGTTCTCCTCAGAAACAACAGGGCTAGCCTTAAGCGAATCAATTTCAAGCTTGCTATCAAGAACCTGTGTTTCTAGCTCAGCCACTCTAGTCCTAGCATCCTCGAGCTAAGATCTAGGCTCCTTCCTAAGCTTCTTAGCCTCTCTAAGCATGTGATCGCGATTATCAAGCAAGTCAACCAACTCCTCATTCTCCTTGCGCAAAGAAGAGAGCTCATCACATACCTCATCCTCGGAATCCAAGTCCGAGGCGTCCTTCTGGCCCCTCTTGCTGCTCGAACTGCGAGCCATGCCGCAGAAGTCATCCTTGAGGCTTAGACCCGTCACACAGAGGCCGTTGAGATACTTGCCGAGGTTCTTATTCTTCCTCTTCTTCTTGTCATCCTCTTCGTCTTCATCACTCGAGTTGAAGACGTGTCCTCGGAATCTGACTCGATGTCGCTCGATCTCTTCATCTTCTCTCGAGACCAAGCCTTCTTCCCATGTTCATGATCCTTCTTCTTGGACTTCTTCCTCTTGTCCATGAACTTGTGCTTGTCGTGGTTGTTCACCTTTGGACACTCGGTGAAATAGTGTCCAGCCTTGCCACACTTGAAGCATGTCCTCGTGTTCCTCCTCTTGTTCACCCGGTTCTCGTGCATCCTCTCGAACCGCCTCGTCAGGAGCGCCAGTTCGTCGTCTCCAAGCACGTCGAACTCTTCATCTGGCATAGACATCAAGGAGGACAAAGAGAACATCCTGGTGGATGGGTTAGTGTTAGCCTTTATATTTGAACCACTGATGAGGGCAAGACTATGGGAATCAGTCGGTTTCTCGAGCTTGGCAGTCTTGCCCCTATCCACCTCAGCTGACTTGAGCTTCGAGAACAGCTCGTTCACCGTCAGAGTGTCATACTTCTCCGACTCCACAATGGCCTCAAACTTTCCGCCCCAAATCGTACGATCCAAAGAGTGTAAGAGCTTGACCGCTCTATCATGATCATCGTACGGGAGCACGTCCACATTGGCCCTCATGTTGTTCACAACCACCGTGAACCTCTGAAACAAGGCATCGATGGACTCACCGGGGAGATGAGTGATGTTCTCGTACTGTCTCCGGTAGGTCGCATACATCCGTGCCTGAACCTGGGCATTCCCAACATGAGCCTCCTTCAGCACCGTCCAAATTCTACAAGCCAAGTTCTCGGTGTGCACCCGATCGAAATCAGGCTGGCACAAAGCACGAAACAAGTAGTCGACCGCCTTATTGTTGGCGTCGAATCTGTCCCTCGATCTTGGAGCGAGGAAGTCCATCGGCTGGACATAGCCTGTGTCCACCGTGACATCCCAAAGGATCTGACCCTTTCCGCGGAGGAACGCACCCATCCGCTTACTCCACATCTGGTAGTTCTTGCCATCAAAGTCTGGAGGACCTGAACCCCGTTCCTGGTACGCCATCCTTGGATATTAGACTGGTTAGAGTCAACAAAGACCCGAACCGGCTCTGATACCACTTGAAGGACCGAAACGGAGAACCAGAGAGGGGGGAGTGAATGGGAGCCGATAAAAATTCTTCTCGAAGGAGATGGGAACTCCAACAAGATGAAAGCAGCTTTCAACACACTTCTCCAACTCACTACCCAAGTTGGTCAAGCCCACGTAGCCACTGGAGTGCCACTGGACCTAGGAACCAACACACAACCTCCCCCCCCCCCCGAGAATGCAGCGGAACACCAAACCTCGAGTCTACAGACCCACACTAGTCAGACCGGTGAGCACCACCAGTCAGATCGGTCCCTACTGGTGAAACTGAGCAACTTTCACTAAGTGGCTCTACACCGGTCAGACCGGTGAGACACACCGGTCAGACCGATCACAGCCTGAAAGCCCCAAGGCACCAAACAGGCCAACCGACAACGAAACTGACCCAAACTCGAAACAGCAGCACCATGGGACAACAGCGAACACACCAAGACGTTCACCCGAGCAAAATCCCACCGAGGGTTGCACCGGTCAGACCGGTCGAGAGCACTGGTCAGACCGGTGTAGCCTGGGCAGCTCGGGATGAACAACACCCACGGGTCAACTCCCTCAAATCCAAACCTCGATCTCCCGAATCGCTCCACGGACTTGTACAAGACTCTGGGGATATTAGGAACGCCTCATGAAGAGTCCATAGCCAAGTTTAATCCCACCAAAACTTGTCCAAAAAGGAGGAATCAAGGAAATCCCGCCGAGAGCACTTCCAACCCAAGAACTCAAGAAACCTCAAAATTGAGCACCTTTACTCACGGATTTGGGAGGGGAATCACAGCCCAAAGAACCACGAAGGGTTCCCACATATTTCCCCCATCAAATCCACAAGAGAAAGGTCCCGAAAACAAACCAAAGAAATCACCAAGAGAGGGCTCCGAAAATCACCACCAAGAACAACCGGGGAAAACACATCCAAACCTTGAGGAACCACGCCGAATCATCTATACATGAAACAAAGGTTCATACAAGGTCTAGCAAGCCGCCCGATCATCCATCCCTCTCAACAAGATCTCTCCATGAAGCTCTCTTGCTAGTCCTATGGAAAACCTAAGGAATATAGGAAGGAAAATGGGAAAACTAATGAGCTAGGGTTCCAAGAGTTGGCTGCCATCCTCTCACCTCTTGGGTTATATGGAGGCAACCGAAAGTCTAAAATGCCCTTTCCTAATAACTAGGGATACAAGCCCCTCAAGGGCGGATTTGGAAGTCTTCATGTCTTCATCATCGGACGGATGCCCGGCAACCGCACCCTGCGTAGCCTCGACGCAAGCCATGCGATCCCGACGCATGTCTTCCGCTTCAAAGTCTCCGGACTGCGTGGTCGCACACCGGTCGGACCGGTCCTCCCCAACTTTTAGACTGGTCAGACCCACCAGTCAGACCGGTCTGGCGCTGCTGCAGCACCGTCTTCGATTCTTCGGTCTTGGCTTTGTGGATCAACCAAGGAACCCAGTGGTTTTCTGGTGAACCACCGGAAACCTCGCGAACTCGGTGTAGCCTCCGCCAATCTCCACTCATGACTCGGCTCCCACGTAGTCCCAGCTCGACTTTGGTTTTGAGGCTCAACCAAGAAACCGTCCACGACTTCATCTTGCTGTTCATGCCACCATGCGGCCCGCACTTGACCCCGCTGGCCACCGGGTCCCTCGAACAAAGCCTACTTGTCTTCTCCACACCTGGAGGCCTCACCGGCGACGACCTTTCCCGCTTGTTCTTCACCTGCACCAACACCAGTCAAGCCGCCACCTGCACCTGCAATACTTAGCCAAGAGTCAGTCCACACAACGTTGTCAATCACTCATCACACAAGGAAGCGACCTTCCACTGGTCCTCGAACCACACATGGTCCTCAGTACTTTTAAAGGTAGAAACTCCACCAAGCACTTATGCTTATTTATCAAAAATTAAAGATGAACAAACGAGTAAAGTAAGAAAAGCATCACAAGAGACAATTTTAAATGACTCTTTTTATTTGATTTTCTTGACACGAACACTAACTTTAAGGCACTTCAAACTTTCAAAATTTTAAAAGCGCGGCCCTAAAACATAAGACTCTTAGACTCTCTCACTCTCGCGAAAACTAAACCGAACCAAAACTAATCTTACAGCAAAAGGCTTGCTAGCTAGCTCTCCCCCACGCTAAAATCATACGACGTCCTCGTCATATGTTACAAAAAACCTAAGGCAGAAAAATCTATCTAATGGTACTTCCTGCAGCTATTGCACCACTTGCCCTTCATGTTCCGAATATCTTCTACATGTTGCAATTCAAAAATTTATAGTTGTCTTCAACCATGCGATCCAAATCTTCCATGCGCTGCCTCATCGCCTTCATGGCCTGGAAACACTCGTCGACTGATGTGTAGAGCTCCGAGATGGAGTGACGGCAAGCCGCACAACACATCGGATGCATCCCGGAAGGGTCATCATCGCCAGGGTCTCCACCGCTGTCGTCGTCACCATCATCGCCGATGTCGTCACCATCATCGCCGACGTCGTCGTTGCTGCTGCCGTTGAGGCCTTCGGGAGTCTTCTCCTTGAGAACCTCTTCCCAATAATACAAGTCATTGTCCTCCCTTCAGGTGGCCGCCCACGAGCTCGGGCTACAATCGTCGGAATAGTCACTCCCCCCATATTCTTTAGGCTCGGGCAACACCTCATTGTAATCCTCCCTCTTCATGGCTCGAATGCGCTCCGACCTTCGAACAGGAGTAAAAACCTTCTCCTTCTTGACGGCGTAGCAAGATACGAATGCTTCGGTCGGGACACGCCATCCGCAACGGATGCGGGCGGTTCTCTTGATCTCCATGGGTAGTTTGAGCTCGCATCACTTCGCCTCCTCCGTTGATGGCTCCTTGGCGCCTTGCTTCAACTCTACGCTATTCGGGGACGTCATGGCTGCAGCGTGGGTGCAAAAGGATGTGAGTTGTGATGGATTCCCGAGCTCCCATCTCGGCTAATTAAATAGTCCGGGAAGGAATACTCTAGAAACCGCATTTTCCCTTTTTAAAGTTCCCTTAAAATTTTCTGACCAAAGAAGGAAGTCAAAAACACGCGTCCCAGAGGAAACCGAGGGCGAATCGCCGCCTGGGCCCCCTGGGCCGGTCGGATCGGGCCGACCGGCCTGCCTTGGTTCGTGGGCTGGTGCGGTCCAGTTTTCGCGTTCCCCCTTTATTTCTCATATTAAGCCCATGAGAAAAAGATGGCCCGGTAAAACTTCGCGAGAAACTCCAAAAAATAAAACAAAGAGCATTTACAAAAATCCTCACCTTGTTTGACGTCCTAGGCTTGATGTTCGGGCTCTTCCTCCATGGTAAAGACTTCAATATGATGAAGAGGCACAACGTCGGGTTCATAATAAACCTTAAGCCGTTGACCATTCACCATGAATTGATCACCTTTCACATCCATGATGGTTAGCGCTCCAATGGAGAGCACTGAATGAACAATGTAAGTTCCGTCCGACTTGCTTTGCAATTTCCCCTTTCCGAAGGTTTTAAACCTCGAATTGTAGAGGAGGACCTTATGTCCTTTGAATTCCTTTTTCTTCAACCATTTGTCGTACCACCTTTTAATCCTCTCTTTGTATATGCTCGCATTTTCATATGGTTTCAACCTCATCTCCTCTAGCTCGCTTCTTCGCTTTACCACCGCGACGTCTAGAACAAGGTTCATCTCTTTAATTGCCCAATAGGCTTTATGCTCTAACTCAACCGGAAGGTGACAAGCTTTGCCATAGACAAATTGATAAGGGGTCATACCTATCGGTGTCTTAAACGCCATTCGATATGCCCACAAAGCTCCATCTAATTTCTTTGACCAATCCTTGCCTCCCTTCTGTATGGTTTTATTGAGGATGCTCTTTAATTGCCTAATCGATGTTTCCGCTTGTCCGTTGGTTTGTGGATGATAGGTCGTAGAGATCCTATGTTCAACTCCTAACTTGGACAAGCACTTTTTCAAATTTTTCCCGGTGAACTGAGTTCCTCCATTGCTTATCAAGATTCTCAGAGTACCCAAACAAGGGAAAGTCATGCTCTTGATCATTGCAATGGACTCCTCCGTGGAAGCTTTTCGACATGGCATGGCTTCTACCCACTAGGATACATAATCAACCATGACTAGGATATATTCGAATCCATGTGAGTTTTTGAAAGTCCCCATGAAGTCTATTCCACACACATCGAATAATTTGATTTGTAGATTATATTTCAAGGGCATGAAATTCCTTTGAGAAATATTCCTGGTTCTTTGGCATTCGAGGCATAACGCAACGTATCTTTTAGTATCTTCATGCATCTCTGGCCAATACAATCCGTTGGACCACACTTTTTCTTGGGTCCGAAAGTGGCTATAGTGTTCACCGTACTCCGCCGAGTGGCACTTTCTCAAAATTTCTAGCCTCTCTTCTCTTGGCACACATCTTCTCATGACTTTGTCATTGCTAAGTTTGAAGAGGAAAGGTGAATCCCAAAAGTATTTTTCACTTTCGGAGACTATCCTCCTTGGAGTGTTTTTATCTAAATGATCAATAGACATCTTCCGAATTTCTTGAATGATATCGATCATCCAAGTATCTTTGTCAAGTACTCGATATATGTGGTCATCTCTCATCTTGTCCTCTATAAGCTCTTTATCATCTCGTCCACGGTTCATCCTAGACAAATGATCGGCCACAACATTCTCCACCCCCTTTTTATCACGAATTTCAACATCGAACTCTTGGAGAAGAAGGATCCAACGAATCAATCTTGGTTTACCATCCTTCTTAGCCAAGAGATATTTGATGGCCGCATGATTGGTGTAAACAATGACCTTCGAGTTCATAATGTAGGATCTGAATTTTTCAAAGGCAAATACCACTACTAACAACTCTTTCTCCGTAGTGGCATAATTTAATTGTGCCTCATTAAGAGTTTTACTAGCATAGTAAACGGCGTGAACTCGGCCTTCCTTTCTTTGACCCAAAACCGCTCCTACGACGTAGTCGCTTGCATCACACATGATCTCGAAAGGTTGGCTCCAATCCGAAGGTTGAACAATGAGAGCACTCACCAAAGCACTTTTCAAGGTCCGGAATGCCGCTAAGCACTTCTTATCAAAGTCAAAAGCCACATCCTTTTGAAGGAGATGTGTTAACGGCTTAGTGGTTTTTGAGAAGTCCTTAATAAATCTTCTATAGAATCCGACATGGCCTAGAAAGCTCCTCAAGGACTTAATACCGTTGGAGGTGGGAGTTGCTCAACCATCTCTACTTTAGTTTTGTCCACTTCGATTCCTCTCTCGGATATAACATGTCCGAGCACTATGCCTTGCTTTACCATGAAGAGGCACTTTTCCCAATTTAGCACCAAGTGTACATCCGCACACCTCGTGAGGACCTTATACAAGTTTGCCAAGCAATCCACGAATGTCTTCCCGTAAATGGAAAAATCATCCATGAACACCTTGACAATTTCTTCGATGAATTCTAAGAATACAGCCACCATGCAACGTTGAAAAGAGGCCGGAGTGTTGCATAGGCCGAAGGGCATCCTTCTATATGCAAACGTTCCATAAGGGCATGTAAATGTTGTTTTGTGTTGATCATCTAGGTGAATGGGAATTTGCATGAACCCCGAGTACCCATCCAGAAAGCAAAAATAAGTGTGGTTTGCTAATCTTTCGAGCATCTCATCAATGAATGGTAGGGGGAAGTGATCTTTCTTCGTTGCTTTGTTTAGCTTTCGATAATCGATACCCATCCGCCACCCGGTCACGTTCTTTGCGGTATCAACACGTTATTCTCATTCTTCATCATGGTTTAACCTCCTTTCTTTGAAACACAATGTACCGAGCTCACCCATTCGCTATGCGGAACCGGGTAGATGATTCCGGCACCAAGAAACTTGATGACCTCTTTCTTTACTGCCTCTCGCATGGAATGAGTTAGCCTCTTTCGGTGGTCCACTACGGGCTTATATTGGTCTTCCATAGGAATACGGTGAGTGCAAAAGGCTGGGCTAATTCTTTTGAGATCATTAATCGAATATCCAATCACCTTCCTATGCTTTTTCAGTAAACTCCACAACTTCTCATTCTCTTCGGGACTCAATTCGTCGCTCATGATGACTGGATAAGTATTGTCTGAGCCCAAAAATTCATACTTTAATTCTTTGGGCAAAGGTTTAAGATCCACCTCGGGCACTTGTGGCCCTTCGAGTTTAATTTCTACTATGTCCTTGAATTTTCTTCCTCTAAGCTTCCATCTCTTGGTTCTAATCCTTTCGTTGCTTCCTCTAGTTCTTCTTCTTGTTGATCATTAGCTTGATTCTCCATCGCTCTTTGCAGCGGGTCTCTAAGGGTTTCAACAAAACAAAGACTATCTACCTCCTCTACTTCTCCGTCTTCGGGAGGAAAAGGTGAAGGGTGTTTAGAAACGCGAAGAAAATTATATGTGTACTTCTTTCCATTAAGATTCATTGTTGAGGAACCAAGTTGAGAAGTACCTTGGTTCGTGTGTGATGAGTGATTGACCGGATGGTTTGAAGCTTTGTGTGTGTAGTGTTGAGTTGTGTTGTGTGTGTTTTATTTTGTGTATTTACCTTATTGTTTATGTGGTGTGTTGTCAATGCACTCGTGAGGAGTGGTTGACAACGTTGTGTGGACTGACTCTTGGCCTAGTATTGCGGGTGTTGGTTGCGGCTTGGTTTGCGTTGGTGCGGGTGAAGAACGGGCGCGAAAGGTCTTAGCCTTGCGGGGCCTCCGAGGAGTGGAGACACAAGTAGGCTTGGTTCGAAGGACCGGTGGCCGACGGGATCAAGTGCGAGCCGCATGGTGCAAGAAGAGCAAGACGAAGTCGTGGACATGGAGCCGGTGCATCGGTGGTGGCCAAGTCAAGGAACGAGGCAAGGCCGAGTAGACCGTCCGGCGCCGGAGGTGAAAGGCTTGGCGGGCTCGACGCTTGGCGTGGTGAGGCCAGGCCGTGTACGTGGGGTTTGGTGGTTTGGCCACAAAACCATCGGAGGAGGGTTTCTCGGTTTGGGCCTCAAAACCGAGCCCGAGGGCCTGACTTGACGGAGACGGTATCCCGGTGCGTCGGGAAGCTTCGAGGCGGGCGACACGCGGCATGATCAAGGTGCTTGCGTCGGGAGGACGTGAAGGCATGATGGATGCGCGGCCGTCCGATGGTGAACTTCATGTGTTGACCAAACTGCCCCTGTGAGGGCTTGTGTTGTACTCCTAGTGTAGGGGCACTTCGGTCTTTTCGGAGGGCCTATATATAGGAGGAGGGGGCTGAATTTTCAGCCAACTCTTGGGCTAGAGGCGGGCCGTACTCTTTCATTTTGGAGTGCTTTGGGAGAGAGGGAGAGAGGAGAGAGTGGCTCTTTGATTGGAGCTTTTTGCCATCTTAGATTTGGTTTCTAGGAGTGGCTTGTAATCGATTGGACAAGATATTAATAGCGATTTCATCCTCTAAATCTTGTGCCAATCTTTCTATTCCCGGATTTCTTTTATTGCTTTTTCAGAGCTCTTTTTGTGCTATTTTCATGTTTGTTTTTGGTGCCTTTGTTCTTGGTGTGATTCTGCGGATTTGAGTGGGTTCCTCCCCGGATTTCTTTGAGGGAAATATGGATGGATGTCTAGTGCATCTTTGTGACTGATCTTGTGCCCTCAAACGCCGGGAAACCACTTTGATTCAAAGATTTTCGTTCGGTGCTCTAGCTTTTGGTGGTGTTCAAAGGATCCGCGATTCCCGATGATTTAGGGAGTTAGGAGACGAAATTTTTGGGGTATAGCATCCTTGGTTGACGCTTTACATGTCCCCAAACTCTTGTCTCAACAGCTTCTATCGTTAGGGAGATCCGGTGATGGATTGGGAGTGTTGACTTTCGGGGTCGAGCGGTTTTCGGTTCGTTCGTGCTTGGCGGACGGTCCGCGAGGGCCGGGCGGACGGTCGCGTGTACGGTGTTCATCGCGTGTTCTTCGTGTTCTTCCTCGGCTTTGCTTTCGATCCGATTTGGTTTTGGTTTTTCGTTGCGGCCGGTTTGCGGACGGTCCGAGCTTCGGTAGCGGACGGTCCGTGACCCGCGCGGACGGTCCGCCGGTCTTCGCGGACGGTCCGTTTTCTTGGGTCGGTTACGGTGGTTCCGTTCGCTTTAACGGACGGTCCGCGGCTCGGGCGGACGGTCCGCGGCAAGGGTGCGGACGGTCCGTGGGACCTCGCCGGACGGTCCGCGCGGCCATCGCGGACGGTCCCGCCCCCGCCGGCGGACGGTCCGCCGAGCCTCGGCGCTTTGCTCTTTGGTTCGATTCCTCCCTCCTTCATTCGTGCTTACGCGTGTGTTTCTAGGACTCGTTGTTTTGGTGATTGGTGTGTGATTCGTTCCAACGCTTGTGTGTGACCGGTTTTTGACTAGGGTATAGGCGGGTTCTTTGAGAAGAATTTTTACTGGCTCCTATTCACTCCCCCCCTCTCTAGTCGCCATCCGATCCTTCAATTGGTATCAGAGCCGGTTGTTGATTCTTTTGGCTCTAACAAGTCTTGAATCCATAGGGTGACTAGAGGAAAGAGGTGCTTTTGCTTGCGACCTTGGTTTGCGCGTTTTGAGTCCGACGATTTGGAGTTGTGCCCTTGGAAAACCATAACTTGAGATACCTTAAGTAAAACGGGCATAACTTTTCGCTCGGTGCTCCGTTTTGGCTCAAATTTTTACAGCAGTTTCGTGACTCCATTTGTAGGTGATCAAATTTCTAAAGATAATTTTGGGGTCTTCAAAAATTCAGAAAAAATCAATAAGATAATTGAAAAATCCTCATTTATGTCTCTTGCGGCTTTGTCTTGTTTCTTCTGGATTTTCTCTAGACTTCATTTCACCTTATTTTGAGCTGAAATTTTTTGTGCCTCTATCTTTGGTGCTCCTTGTTCAGTGGTAAAATTTTGGGAAAAAGATAAGATCCTTTGCTATTGAACTCGTCAGTAGTTGTTAGAGAATTGAGGCTTTTTGAGTGCTTTCTTTGCATCGTTGCTTGTTCCTTGAGCTTGGTTTCGGCTAATCCTAACCGGTACTTTGTTTATGGCACCAAGTTCTTCTCCTTGTGGTTCTTTGAGCAGGAGGAGTATGGAGGTTGAGGCGGAAGCCGAAGTGGAGGAGATGATATCTCTCATCGAGGACTATCGAGATGGTGACATCAAGAAAGGCGAGCTCTACCACAAGCTAGGAGGCATGAACAAAGGTACACTTGCCAAAGCTATCTTGATTCTATGCAATAGGTTGGATGATTGTGAGCGTGATTGTGGAGACTTGCATAGGAGAAACATAGATTTGTGTGATGCCGTGCGTAGGAAGAATGAGAAGATGAAATGCTCTCTTACTAGGTTGAAATGTGGTATGGCTCATTGGAGGTCTCGTGCTTTGAATTCTTGCACTTCTTGTAACACCATGCATGCTGAAAATGATGCTTTGATTGCTTCCATTGCATGCTTGAAATCTGAAATTAAGGTGTTAAATTTCAAAGCTTTTTTGCCTTGCAAATCATGCGATGCCTTGTGTGCTGAAAATGAGAAATTAAAAGATGAAGTTAGTTGGCGCAAAATGCATGTTGAAGCTTTTAGAAGAGCATGCGACAATCTTGATTTTGAGAATGATGAATTGAGATCATCTCTTGCTAACTTGCAATCTGAAATTGACTTGTTGAAATCCAATGCTTCTATGCCTTGCAACTCTTGTGTTGTTTTGAATGATGAGCTTGATATGGCTAGGAGTAAGATTGCTTTGTTAGAGACAAGTGCTTCTTTACCATGTGTTTCTTGTGAGTCTTTGCATGCTGAAATTAATGAATTAAAATTGACTCACACCACATGTGTAGATGATCTTGAGCATGCTAGGGCTGAAATTTGTGATATGAAATCCATGCCTTGTAGCAAGTGCTCTTTGTTGCTGGTTGAGGATGCTTGCCATACTTCTTACAATGATGATAATGCTTTGCGAGATGTAAATGATGTTGCTTGTTCATGTGATTTCGTTTGCACCTCATGCATTGATTTGGAAAGTGAAGTTTTGGCTTCGAAAAAGATGCGCGAGGATATGAGTGCTAAGTTGGTTGAGCATGATGAGATGAGTGCCAACCTTGAGAAAGAAAATGAACTCTTGCGTACCACATATGCTAAATGCATTGAAGAAGAAATCAATAATTTGAGAAATATGACATGTGGTACTTGTGAGCGCCTCAAGTCTCAAAATGAGGTTTTGCGCACAAGGTGCAAGAGTCTTTGTGCCAAGGGTTTGGATTCTCACTTCTCTTGTCACTCCGATGTTGATGCTTCTAAATTTGCTTCTTCTAAACCGGAGTCGACTCTTCTCTTGAGTGTGAGTCTTTGGATGCTAGTAAGTGTGCTAGTGCTTTGGATAGCTCTCCCATAGCTACTCCTAAGCTTGTTGCTTCTTCCGGTGTTGCCCAAGGTGATTTGAATGGAAAGGGTGCCTCCCACATATTTGGAACTCATATTCCCAAGCCGAGGTTTGAATGCACCTTTTGCAAGAAGGATGGGCATACCGTTGAGTTTTGCTTTCGCCGTGTCAAGCACGAGCGACGTGTGCGTGCTAAAGCTTTTAAGAAGCCACGTAGCCTTTCTCATGGCACGTGTGATTCTAATGTGGGCACCAAGTTGGATGTTGGGGTTGATGCTTCATGCTCTAAGTCCCAAGGGACTTCCCACTTACAAGAGAATGGTGATTCATCCACTCAGACCGTGCCTCTCGATAGGCCTTTGTACCATTGCTCTCACTGTGGGAAGGATGGGCATCAAGAGAGCTTTTGCTACCGCCGGGCAAGGAGAATACGGCGTGGAGGTGCCTCTAGGCCTTTGGTTGTTCATAGCCCTTCTCATGGCATGAACACTTGTGAGCCTAAGAAGGCGCGATTTGTGGACGGGTTTTATGACACTCTGTCTAGTGAGTTAGGCCATGCTCGTGGACATGCTTCTAGTGTTTCTTGTGTTGGTCTGCGACATGCTTCCCGTGGTGCTTGTGTTGGTTTTTCTCCTACTACCCCGAAGGATCTTAGCCTTTTTGCTTGTGGTAGCACTCGACTTTCTTTGCGAGTGACTTCTTTGAGGCATGGTTCCAAGGGTGTTCGAAAGACTTTTCATTCCAACCGGCATTTGCATCATGCTAACCCACATGATAGTTTGTGTGCACCACTTACCCGTGTGACCAAATCTTGGATTCCCAAGTACGTGCTTGCTAACCCTTTGGGATTCAAGGCTCGGTCTTTCTTGTCTCCTTGTGTGTAGGTATGGAGACGCGGTTGGAGAACATGAGCTCAATGGAGACATGATGGTTCTCCACACCGTTTTGGATGGCTCTTGAAATCATTTGTACACATGTTTAGTGAGTTTTCTTTTCCCCTTGTACTCTCTTGTATATACTTGTGTCTTGCTTGTGTGAAAACCATGGTATGCTAGCCACCTTGTTCATGATAGCTTTGTGATCTTGGATATCTATATTGCTATCTTTGTATGATTTTATGGTGGATGTTATTTATGAACATCATGTCATGCTTTATGGTTGATTGCTCGGATATGTCATGTTGTTCATTCATATCATGTTTGTCTAGCTCGTTGGTACCTTTCCTGTTAGCATGTTTGTCCCCCATGTATATCTTGTCATGCTAGCTTTGTAATATATGTTGGTGGATGATCCATGTGATCTTGTATCATGCCTTTGTTTAGTTCTTGTATATTTTTTGGCATGTTGTTCTTTGGTATCATGTTAGTTTAGTGTTGTACCTTGTTGACATACTTGCTTGCCCATGCTTATTCATATTTGTGCAATCATGTTACAATGCTCTATTTATGTTAATTGATATTATCAATGCATTGTGTAGCATGTTGTGAGCTTTCTCTGGAGTTTTGGGCTTGTCTTGTCTTCGAGTTGTGTTGTTGTTCCTCTTTTCGGTTGGTTTTAGAGTTTTCCTTGCTCCTTCTTTTCCTAGCTTTTGCTTTGTTAGTTGCCCTTGGTTGAGGGGGAGCTTGGCTTCTTTTGATAGGGAATTTGATTCCAAGAAGGGTTGTGGCTTTCTGGGTAGTCTTTGTGATCCTCCAATTGATATTCCTTCTATGGTATTCAATTGGGATCTTTGCGGTTTTGCAATTGGTACTTTTTCTATGGTACTCAATTGGGACCTTCGGTGGCTCTTCTCTCGCTTGGAGCGATTTTTGGTTGGTATGTTCCCTCGTGAGCTTTATTGGTGTTAAGTCAAGTTCCTTGTCTCCCTATGCATTCTGCATTGCATTTGTATCATATATCATGATGTATAGATTTTGGTAGGTTTGACATTTGTGTCTCGCATTCTGTCATATATCATGTTCCTTTTGATGTACATATCTACCTATGTTGCATTTGTATCATATTGCATTTTAGGATGATGAGCTTCTTCCATATGCCTCATTTGAGTTTCTTTGGCTACTTGTGAGATATTGGTCATGTGTGTGGAGAAATAGCTATGTGAGGCTATGCTCTTGGAATATTTGAGATATATGTGTTGTGAGATAGCCTTTTTGAATCAAATGCTAATCTTGACTAAATTTGATGAAATGTGCTCCACTCATGTGTAGTAGTATATCCATGTCACTTTTTGGTCTAAATATGCCTTTCATGCTTAGATTGTGCTTGGATGTCTCTTTCTTGCATTTGGGCCAAAGGCCGATATCATTGTGAATGTTTAGCCTATGTTGCATTCATGTAGGAGCATAAGCTTCTTTTTGCCGCAAAGGCACTTCATGTACCATGAAATGAATTAATCTTGAAAAGAAGTGTGTATGCTTGAAAAATGCTCCCTCCATCATGTTTATGTTAAAATGTCTTATCTTTCACACATGGGTGCAAAACATGTTGCATGATGTTCACCAGTGGAGAAGTCTCCCCGAAGTGGACACATGGCTCATGAGCTTTAACATGACATGCTTTGCTTTATGGGTCTTTGCAATGATCTTTTGTTGAGAATTGGATATCCTTGTATGATCTTTGAATGGTATGCATGTTTGTGGCTCAAGTGTGACATGGATAGGCCTTTACATTTGAAGTGAGCCATCTTTTGATATAATTATTCAAATCTGAAAATTTGCTTTGTCACATGCCTATATTTCCATATATTACTTGTGGCAATGCTTTGACTATGTTATGATCCATATATGTGCTCTTTGTCTCATTTCTAGCCTTTGTCACTAAATTTGGCCTATTTGAGAAGCTCATGTAGATGTTTATATGCTTTGTTTTGCATTTACTGCATTTTCACCTTGCTTCATACATTGTCAACAAGGGGGAGAAGAGGTGAGCTTAATGAAAAATTCGAAAACTCGCATTTAAAATTTGGGAGTTTGCTCCACTTGTTCGGGGGGAGCTTGCATTTGTGTAGGGGGAGCTTTGGTCGGTCTCCTTTGTTTGCTCGAGTTGTGCTTTGGTGGTTGCTTTTTGCTCTATCACGTGTGTTTAGGGTGAGCTTTGTATGCTCTTTGTCCCTAGTGCATGTGTTTAGGGGGAGCATGTGAGCTTGGTGTGCTCTTTTCTCTATCTCATGAGTTTAGGGTGAGCTTTGTATGCTCTTTGGTCCTAGTTCATGTGTTTAGGGGGAGCTTGTGATTTTTGTGCTCTTGTGCCGGTGGTGTTGAGCCCCTTTGCCTCTTCTTGAGGAGCGGCGGTTGACTTATGTTTTCGATTATCACATGATTGGTGTTGAGCCCTTTGTGCCTCTTCTTGAGGGATCGTGTGATTTCGCTTGTCCATGATCGGTGTTGAGCCCTTTGTGCCTCTTCTTGAGGGATCATGCATTCTTGTCTCGGTTGTGTCGAGCCGTTGCCCATGTCTTTGGGGACCGAGCCATTGAGTTGGCCTTTGTGGTTTCTCTTATGCCAAGTGACCTTGTTCTTTGCTCTTGTGTGGTTTCTTTCACTTGGATGAGGTGTTCGGTCTTTGCTCTCTCAAACCATTTCTTTGTGCTCACTTGTTGTCAATCCGCTCTTCAAGGGGGAGAAATTTGGAAAATCAAGTTGATATGAACCTTGATTTGATGGTGATGAGCGGTTGACAAGTGTTTTGGTAAGAGGTTTATGGCACTTTGTGTTGAGCATTTTGGTTTGATGGCTTTTAGGGATTGCATGTTGGTAGTGTGTCTCTTCGATTGCGCTTAGCCTTGTGCTTGCTTTGGTTTCGAGAGGAATTTGTCGGAGCATGTTTTTATCCCTTCTCACTTCAAGTGGCCTTTTGTTTGCTTTTTATTGGCTTTGTGGCGCTTGAATGAGTTCTTGTTTGCTTTTTGACCTTCTTTTGTCAATGCACTCATCAAGGGGGAGATTGAGGAACCAAGTTGAGAAGTACCTTGGTTCGTGTGTGATGAGTGATTGACCGGATGGTTTGAAGCTTTGTGTGTGTAGTGTTGAGTTGTGTTGTGTGTGTTTTACTTTGTGTATTTACCTTATTGTTTATGTGGTGTGTTGTCAATGCACTCGTGAGGAGTGGTTGACAACGTTGTGTGGACTGACTCTTGGCCTAGTATTGCAGGTGTTGGTTGAGGCTTGGTTTGCGTTGGTGCAGGTGAAGAACAGGCGCGAAAGGTCTTAGCCTTGCGGGGCCTCCGAGGAGTAGAGAGACAAGTAGGCTTGGTTCGAGGGACCCGGTGGCCCACGGGATCAAGTGCGAGCCGCATGGTGCAAGAAGAGCAAGACGAAGTCGTGGACATGGAGCCGGTGCATCGGTGGTGGCCAAGTCAAGGAACGAGGCAAGACTGAGTAGACCGTCCGGGCGCCGGGAGGTGAAAGGCTTGGCGGGCTCGACGCTTGGCGTGGTGAGGCCGGGCCGTGTACGCGGGGTTTGGTGGTTTGGCCACAAAACCATCGGAGGAGGGTTTCTCGGTTTGGGCCTCAAAACCGAGCCCGAGGGCCTGACGTGACGGAGACGGTATCCGGGTGCGTCGGGAAGCTTCGAGGCGGGCGACACGCGACATGATCAAGGTGCTTGCGTCGGGAGGACGTGAAGGCCTGATGGATGCGCGGCCGTCCGATGGTGAACTTCATGTGTTGACCAAAATGCCCCTTTGAGGGCTTGTGTTGTACTCCTAGTGTAGGGGCACTTCGGTCTTTTCCGGAGGGCCTATATATAGGAGGAGGGGGCTGAATTTTCAGCCAACTCTTGGGCTAGAGGCGGCTGTACTCTTTCATTTTGGAGTGCTTTGGGAGAGAGGGAGAGGGGAGAGAGTGGCTCTTTGATTGGAGCTTTTTGCCATCTTAGATTTGGTTTCTAGGAGTGGCTTGTAATCGATTGGACAAGATATTCATAGCGATTTCATCCTCTAAATCTTGTGCCAATCTTTCTATTCCCGGATTTCTTTTATTGCTTTTTCAGAGCTCTTTTTGTGCTATTTTCGTGTTTGTTTTTGGTGCCTTTGTTCTTGGTGTGATTCTGCGGATTTGAGTGGGTTCCTCCCCGGATTTCTTTGAGGGAAATATGGATGGATGTCTAGTGCATCTTTGTGACTGATCTTGTGCCCTCAAACGTCGGGAAACCACTTTGATTCAAGGATTTTCGTTCGGTGCTCTAGCTTTTGGTGGTGTTCAAAGGATCCGCGATTCCCGATGATTTAGGGAGTTAGGTGACGAAATTTTTGGGGTATAGCATCCTTGGTTGACGCTTTACATGTCCCCAAACTCTTATCTCAACAGCTTCTATCGTTAGGGAGATCCGGTGATGGATTGGGAGTGTTGACTTTCGGGGTCGAGCAGTTTTCAGTTTTGTTCGTGCTTGGCGGACGGTCCGCGAGGGCCAGGCGGACGGTCCGCGTGTACAGTGTTCTTCGCGTGTTCTTCATGTTCTTCCTCGGCTTTGCTTTCGATCCGATTTGGTTTTGGTTTTTCGTTGCAGCCGGTTTGCGGACGGTCCGAGCTTCAGTAGCGGATGGTCCGTGACCCGCGCAGACGGTCCGCCCGGTCTTCGCGGACGGTCCGTTTTTCTCGGGTCGGTTCGGTGGTTCGTTCGCTTTAACGGACGGTCCGCGGCTCGGGCGGACGGTCCGCGGCAAGGGTGCGGACGGTCCGCGGGACCCCGCCGGACGATCCCGCACGGCCATCGCGGACGGTCCGCCCCCCCGGCCGGACGGTCCGCCGCAGCCCGGGCGCTTTGCTCTTTGGTTCGATTCCTCCCTCCTTCATTCGTGCTTCCGCGTGTGTTTCTAGGACTCGTTGTTTTGGCGATTGGTGTGTGATTCGTTCCAACGCTTGTGTGTGACCGGGTTTTGACTAGGGTATAGGCCGGGTTCTTTGAGAAGAATTTTTACCGGCTCCTATTCACTCCCCCCCCCTCTCTAGTCGCCATCCGATCCTTCAATTGTTACTTTGCCTTTTCCGGCATCCAACACGGCATCAACCAACTTAAGAAAGGGCCTACCTAGGATTATGTGATCATAATTACTATGGTAAGCATCTATAACAAAGAAATCGGTTGGTATAAATTTTCCTGAGATGATTACATTAATGTTGCAATAAATACCTAGAGGTCTAATAGTTCTACCATCTCCCATAACTAACTTCGTTGATGTTGGAGCTAAGTCTAGGTTGTGGTCTTGAACTTTGTCGTAAATTTTAGAATATAGGATACTTACTTGGGCTCTGATGTCGCACAAAGCTTTGCATTGAACTCCATTGATCTCGCAACTCAAGTGTGGTGCTATCTTCTCATCTTCTTCGGATCCTATCGCGTGAACTTCAGCGAGGCGAGCGTATGGCGATGCTTCGGGCTTGATCCCCATGATTCTTTTCACCTCAGCTATGTGTTCGGATCCACTTTGAATGATGTCATCGATGGTTTTAAGGTCGTATGAATCTTCCGCTTTCTTTTCCGGTGGGAAATTCACTTTCAATGCTCTTGCCATCCCCTTTTTTTTCGAGGAACGGTCTTCTCTTGTTGAAAGCTTCTCTACAATCGATTGGAACCCAATCCATATGTTCGAACTCCCTTAGTGGTTTTGCGCTTGACATACTCCTCTTTTTGTTTCATTTGATTCGGAGAAGTCAACGCTCGGAGTAGTTCTTGACTTGATGTGCTCTTCTTCAAGCTTTTCCAGGATTGGCTCCTCTTTTGTGACTTCCGGAGTTGCTTCTTTGGAAATTTCAGCACACATCTTCATCCTTGAATTGTGTTCCGGCTCTCCCGCAAGTCTTGTTTCCCAATCTCCTCAAATGGCGGCCATTTTGCTAATCTTTTGTAAAAGTTGAGCGGCTTCCGTGAGTGTTTTCTCCATGAGATCCCCACCTGCACACATTTGGACGTGTTGCATGCAACTAGGGGTTAGGGAAAAGAAAAATGTATGCAAGAGTACGTCACTAGAGAAGCCGAGTCTTGGTCCTTGTTCAATCAACTCATTAAATCTATTCCAAGCTTGGTCTAACCCTTCCTCTTCTCCTTGCATGAAAGTGATCAGTTGCCTCCTTATATGTTGAACCTTGCTAACTGGAAAAAACTTCTCGCAAAATTTATTTGTCAACTTGTTCCAATTGCCTTCAACTTCAAAGGACGCAAATGAGTACCACGTCTTTGCTTCACCGGCAAGTGAGTAGGGAAAGAGATTCCATTTGAACCATTCATCGGGAACTCCTTCTTGACGCACCATGTTGCATAGCGTCATGAAATGCCATATGTGTCTATATGGGTTCTCCATAGCTATCCCTTCAAACGGGGTTGCCGCCGCCATCTCGATGATCTTGGATTTGATTTCATACTTGGTTGCTTCAAGCTTCGAATCTGACTCTTGTACCTCTATGTCTTCATATTGAGGACTATCGTAATCCCTTAGCGATTTCTCTGGTTCTTCCACGAGGTGGTTGACGAACGCCATCTAGAAACAAAGTAAAAACAAAAACAAAAACAAAGTAGTTTTCTAGGTAATATGGGTTAGATATTAGCAAATAAACGATAAACTAAATATAAGAAAAAGTTAGATGCAAAACCAAAAGATGTAAACTAGCTTGCTCCCCGGCAACGGCACCAGAAAAAGGGGCTTGTTGACGGATAAAACTCATATCCACCTACGATCCGCAAGCGTACGGACTACACCTTTTTCATCATGGGATTCCCTAAGTTCTTGTCAATCCACGGAGCAAGCGGATTACACGTGTTTGTTCTACCTCTACTTACTAACTTATCTAAACCCTAATCTATGGTTAAACTAGATAACAACTACACTACACTGGACAGGACGATTAATCCGACGAGATATATAAAAGACACTTGCCCAAGGGTCTACGATACTTGAACACGCAACCTCTTAAAACATGAACCAATATAATCTATCGGGGGTTGTGACCACGGTTTCACCCTTTCCCTCCCCCCATACTGTCACTACGCAGAGGTATTCGTGACTAGACCTATGATGGACACGGCGTATTGAATGGATCCAAGGGAGCATTGAGATCTTACTCCCTTTACGGCATGGTAGCTAACCTTAGACATCAAAGCTTCTTCAACATTAGATGATAAGTAGATAACCGAACAAAGTAGTGATTACATCTCAAGGTCGATTACATCCCATGGACAAATGAGAAGATTACCCCATCAAGGTGCTGGACATGGAACCATTGATCATGGTGACGCTTCCGACGGTGTCTTCCTTCTTCTCCACTTGGGTGCTTCTTTCGAGTTGGGCGATCCTTCTCCCGAACCATCTCCATCCTCTCTCTATATCTCTAACTTGTGGATGCCCTCTCGGTGTGAATAGCTCTTTGTCTTGCGAATGGCGGCGCCTCCACGAACTTAGGGTTGAAGGTCCTTCGGGTGCAAGAAAAGGGGGCAGAACCGACCCCCGGAGTGGGCCAGGCCGGAAAGCTTGGGCCGACAGGCCCAGGCCCGTACTGGCCCGGTTTGGTCACCCCTTCGCTCCCGTGGGTCCTCATGTATTTATGCAATGTGCCTCCTCCATTTGCACTATTTTGATGATGTAATCCTCGTGTCCAAGATGGATGTTCTTCTTGCATGAAGTCCGGTCTTTTACGCTTCAATCCTCGGGGATGTTCCTTTGTAACACTTCAGTCCTTGCCACCATTGGAAGTGATTTCATCAAGCTCATAAACATGAACAAGACTCCTTATTTGCTCCTTTGAACTTGTTGTGAATCCGTCCTTTATGTCCATGTTTTCCTACATAAACATGACACTACCAAATGCATACATAAAGATGAACTTGTTATGTGATTAGTGTGCCTAGTGGTGGGTTAGTTCCATAATCAAATCCAAACCAAAGTGTAATGAACATGTGTGGTGTACCAAAATACGCCGTCAACACCTCCGCAGTCAGAGTATGTTGGTCCAGGAGGGCGTCCTGCATGGCCCTTAGCCGGTACTCTAGCTAGCCATTGTCCATCTGCAGGGCCTCCACCAGGGCATTTAGGGCCCTGTACTACCCCGATACCAGTCGAGGTCTAAGCTCAGCTGGGATAGACGGTGGTACTTCTCGTGCATTTGGCCCTGCAGCTGCTGCGGGCCGCAACCACTCTAAAGCACACATCTTCTTCACATGAGAAGATAAACCATTTTGAGCAAACTTTCTCAAGAGAATGCACTGTGGAGCTTGCATCCATCATGAGTGGGGAATGGTTGGAAGAGTCAGAGCTTTCCTCTGATGTAGTCCATCTGGATTCGCCTTTTATACCAATCCAATGTACAATCAATGGAACCCCCTTTGATGCCATTTATAATCCAGTTGTGGGAATCAATATAATGGACTTATCTTTTTTCCATCATTTTATCCAAAACAAGCCATTATCTCCCACAACGAAATTATTATAGTCCTCCTCAGGACAAATTATTCAAAGTTCGGGAATTCTCTATGACGTACCTGTTTCTGTTTATGACATGGCAATTCACCCGAGGTTTTACATTTGTGATGTTAAGGAGTATGATCTTTTAATAGGCTTTCCTTTAGAAAAAACTTCTTAAAGAAGGACACACAAGGAAACTTGATGTTTGCCTAGGAAAAACCATTAAAGTTCCCTTCCACTTCTCACATTTGATCCATACTAAGACCGAACCCATGAAGGACCGACTAGGCGACCAGAGAGGGGGGGAGAGTGAATGGGAGCTGATAAAAATTCTTCTCGAAGGAGATCGCAACTCCAACAAGATGAACTCGGTCGGACACCCAAAATCACACGCTCCGCACTCAACCTTCCGTTTGCCAAAACCACATAGCCACTGAAGAGCTATTGGTCCTAGGAACAAACACTACCAGCAGCCTCAACTCCTACACCACACGGCAGCGGAAACAACTCGGGAGCCGGTAGTCTGGAGGGGCCGGTCAGACCAAGTATGGGGGGTGGTTAGACCGCCTCCATCTGGTAACCGAGAAATCCTCCGAAACTCCTCTCCCAAGCACCAAAACGCCTCACGGTTTTACCAGCAGAGATCTCTGATCAAGGACAAGCTAGCTATCAGGAAAACTTGGTGACAACCAAAACTTCATCCAGGGGCCTAGGGGTGGTTAGACCGGCTACCAGGGGCGGTATAACCTCATGTACCCAACAACGAACTCCGAGCAAGAACTCTTAGCAAACAGCACCGAAACGAACCAAGATTTCACCTGAACGTTCCTCTGATCAAGGCGAACAAACTCACAGAGGAAAATCTGGCAAAAACAAAACCTCCACCTGGAAGACCCAGGGCGGTTAAACCGCCCCACCTAGAAAACCTGGCTGCGAGTCAACCCTCAACTTCCCATTGTCCGATCTCCCGATTCACCCCACGGATTGCGGTGAAACTTCGGGGATAGCTGGGTTACCTCCTGGGCAACCTCTCCCTCAAAGGAATCGAACCGAAACACCCACAATCAAATAGAATTGCGGATTTAGGTCCAGGTCAAGAACTCGAGCAACTCAAATAACCACCAAATTGAGACCGATTCAAGGAGCTTCTTGGGGCAAAGTCACTAGCCAAAGAGGCACAAGGTCCTCATGCATGACACTGAACAAGAATCCTGCAAGAAAACACCTTTCAAACTTTGCCAGGAAAATCACAAGAAAGAGCTCCAAACATCACCAAAAAGGAGGACGTGAAAGACAACATAAAACCTTGAGGAACCATGTCGAATCTTCTATACATACCATGAAGGTTCATACAAGGTATAGCTTGCCACCCATACATCCATCCCTCTCTCTAGATCTCACATGAAACTCTCAAGCTAGTCCTAGAAAAAACTAGAGGAAAATAAGAACGAAAATGGGAAAGCAAATGAGCTAGGGTTCCAAGAGTTGGATACCATCCATCCCCTCATGACTCGGCTCCCACATAGTCCCGGCTCGACCTTGGTTTTGAGGCTCAACCAAGAAACCATCCACGACTTCGCCTCGCTATCCTAGCCACCATGTGGCCCGAACTTGACTCCGCTGGCCACCGGGTCCCTCGAACTAAGCCTACTTGTCTTCTCCACACCTGGAGGCCTCATAGGCGATGACCATTCACGCTTGTTCTTCACCTGCACCAACACCAGTCAAGCCGCAAACTGCACCTACAATACTTAGCCAAGAGTCAGTCCACGCAACATTGTAAATCACTATCAGATGGTGTGATCTGGACAACCCACGGGGGTGTTAATCCCTGTGGTTTAGTTGTTCGGTGGGGAGGAGTCTAAGGCTAAGAACTCGAAGGTCGCACATGAGTACGCGGAACATAGAGAACACGACGAGTTTATACTGTTTCAGGCCTCCGGAGAGTAATACCCTACGTACAGTTTTTGGTGTAGATTGCTTGAGGATTGCGTGATCATACAAGGGGTCACCCCGTCCGCCTTATATTGGCCAGCGGATGAGGTTGGTTCTCAGGCTCCTGGTCGGTTAGTGCACATCTTGCCATATCCTATCGGTCTACTTTGGGCGAAATCCACCGAGGTCTTTTCTTGTACGCCGAGTCTTGAGGTCGTGCTGAACTAAGTCGTTTGGGGAATCTTCTGGAAGGTCTTCAAGAGGTTGTGTGGGCTGACAACTAGGTCGGTTGGGCCCGCTAACAGGTCAGCGGGTCTTCTAGTAGGTCGGACCCGCTTGTCGGAGACGGCCGTGAGCCTGGTCGGTGGGGACCCAGGGGTACCCATGTCTCACAAGCCCCCGAGTGATGTGTAGGCGCAGCGACCATAGAAGGTCATGACGAAGTCTTGAAGCCATCGATAGGTCGAATAGCGTGCACGTCGGTCCAAAAGAAAAGATCAAGTCAGCTTAGGAGTCGACCTGTGTAGACTTGCCGAATAAAGAGAGGTCTGAGGAACATGTGTGGTTCGAGGACTGGTGGATGGTCGCTTCCTTGTGTGATGAGTGATTGACAATGTTGTGTGGACTGATTCTTGGCTAAGTATTGCAGGTGCAGGTTGCGGCTTGACTGGTGTTGGTGCTGGTGAAGAACAAGCGCGAAAGGTCATCGCTGGTTAGGCCTCCAGGTGTGGAGAAGACAAGTAGGCTTCGTTCGAGCGATCCGGTGGCCAACGGGGTCAAGTGCGGGTGAAGGATCAGATGGCGACTAGAGAGGGGGGGAGTGAATAGGAGCTGGTAAAAATTCTTCCCAAAGAACCCGGCCTATGCCTTACTCAAACCCCGGTCACACACAAGCGATGGATCGAATCACGCACCAATCGCCAAGACCACGAGGTTATGGGTCAACCTCTAGCCTTAGGAACGATTCCTAGAAGCGCACGCGGAAGCACTAGAAAGGGAAGAAAGGAATCGAAACAAACAGCACAGCACACGGCTCCTGGCGGACTGTCCGGCCTGGCAGTGTGGACCGTCCGCGATGAACCGCGCGGGCGCATCGTCCGACCTGCTCTCGCGGACCGTCCGCGCCGACGTCGCGCGACCGTCCGGCCCTTCCCACGGACCGTCCGTTAAATCACACAGAACGAACCAAAGCCACCCACGAACCACGGACCGTCCGCGGGGAGCACGCGGACCGTCCGCCAAGCACCCGCGGACTGTCCGCCCAACACCACGGACCGTCCGAAACTCCGTCCAACCAAAAACCAAAATCGCAACGGATCAAAACGAAAGACGAGCAAGAACACGAAGAACACAGGACGAACCCTAGCCGCGCGAACCGTCCGCCTGGTCCTCGCGGACCGTCCGCCTGGTGCGGACAGAGCTGAAAACGCCCGACCCCGAAAGTCAACTCCCCAAAATCATCATCGGATTTCCCAAACGGTTGAAGCTGTAGAGACAAGAGTTTGGGTACTTGAAAAGCGTCACACAAGGATGCTATACCCCAAAAATCTTGCCTCCTAACTCCCTAAATCACCGGGAATCGCGAATCCTTTGAGCACCACCAAAAGCTAGAGCACCGAACGAAAACTCACGAATCGAAGTGGTTTCCAGGCGTTTGAGGGCACAAGATCAAGCACAAAGATGCACAAGAAATCTATCCATGTTTCCCTCAAAGAAATCCGGGAAGAAACTCACTCAAATCTGCGGAATCACACCGGGAACAAAGGCACGAAAACAAGCACAAAAAGCCACGAAAAACAACCCCGAATCTTCTATACAAACCAGGAAAGATTCACAAGGTCTAGCATGCCGCCCTAGCATCCATCCCTCTCAACAAATCTCTCATTAAGCTCTCATGCTAGCCTAGAGAAAATAGAAGGAAAAATAGCTACGAAAATGAGAAAGAGGAGGGAGCAAATGAAACCCTAAGTCGCGGAGAGAGAGAGCCATCCACACACACTCATGGCTTATATATCAGGTCCCGCCGGAGTGGTAAATGACTCGACTACCCCTAACTAAACTACTGGCGATACAACCCACGTAGGGGCATTTAGGTAATGTTTGTGGGTCTTGCCATCGGACGGCCACGCCTTTGCCGCACCCCGCGTCCTCCCGACGCAAGCCATGCGATCCCGCCACGTGTCCTCCGCCTCGAAGCTTCCCGACACGCCCGGATCCCGTCTCCGTCGTGTTGGGCCCTCGGACTTGGTTTTGAGGCCCAAACCAAGAAACCGTCCGCCGATGGTTTTGTGGGCAAACCACCAAACCCCGCGTGCCCGGTCCGGCCTCCCGCCAAACCACTTGACTCGATCACCACCGTGCACCGGCTCACTTGTCCATGACTTTGTCTTGCTTGTGTCGCCACCATGTGGCCCGCACCCAGTCCCGCCGTCCACCGGTCCCTCGAACCGATCCTACTTGTCTCTCCATCTCCCGGAGGCCCCTCAAGGCCGAAGACCTTTCGCGCCCGTTCTTCACCCGCAACAACACGAACTAGGCCGCGGCCGCACCTCGCGCACTAAGCCAAGAGTCAGTCCAACACCCATTGTCAATCACTCATCACTGAGGAGCGATCATCCATCGACCACTGGGACGCTCCTGGTCCACAATCTCCCCCTTGATGAGTGCATTGACAACACACAACGCGAAATGAAATTCAGAGTAAAAGAGAAAAGAAAGAAGAAAGAAAACAAATAAGCTTAACTCATGACCAAAACCGAAGAAAGGCGAAGAAAGGTCACGAGCCAAGCAAAGCACAAAATCCACACCGAAAACAGCAAGAAAGCTCCCCCTGAACAAATGCAAGCCCCCCCTGAACATGTGGATGCAAACTCATGCAAACTCCCAAATTTCATCTCACCTCTTCTGAATTTTCATTAAGCTCACCTTTTCTCCCCCTTGTTGACAATGTATGAATCAAGGTGAAAATGTAGAAATGCAAAGCAAAGCATATAAACAACTACATGAGCTTCTCAAATAGGCCAAATCTAGTGTCAAAGGCTAAAAATGAGACAAAGATCACACACATGAATCATAGCATAGTCAAAGCATTGCCACAAGTAATATATGAAAATACAATCATGTGACAAAGCAAAATTTTCAGATTTTAAGCAGTTTTACCAAAAGAAGGCTCGCTTCACATGTAAAAGCCTATCCATGTCACACTTGAGCCACAAACATGCATATTACTCAAAGATCATACAAGGATATCAAATTCTCAGCAAAAGATCATGGCAAACACCCATAAAACAAAGCATGTCATGTCAAAGCTCATGAGCCATGTGTCCACTTCGGGAGACTTCTCCACCGGTGAACATCATGCAACATGTTTTGCACCCATATGTGAAAGATAAGACATTTTAAGCATAGACATGATGGATGGAGCATTTTTCAAGCATTATGCACATCTTTTCAAGATTAATTCATTTCATGGTACATGAATTGCCTTTGCGGCAAAAAGAAGCTTATGCTACCCCATGAATGCAACATAGGCTAAACATTCACAATGATATCCGGCCTTTGGCCCAAATGCAAGAACATGGCATCCAAGCACAATCTAAGCATGAAAAGCACATTTAGACCAAACTATGACATGGATACACAACTACACACGAGTGGAGCATATTTCATCAAAAATTAGTCAAGTTAAACATTTATTTCAAAAGGGGCTATCTCACCACACATATATCTCAAATATTCCAAGAGCATAGCCTTACATCACCATTTCTCCACACATATAACCAATATCTCACAAATAGCCAAAGAGACTCAAATATGGCATATGAAAGAAGCTCATCATCCTAAAATGCAATATGACACAAATGCAACATGATATATGACAAGATGGCTATCCTACCATGGTTTGTACATCAAGCAAAGCATGTATATACATCAAAGTAAAACATGGCATGATACATATGGTACAAAAAGGAAATCCCCCAAGAGTCAACTAGAAAGGGCAACAAACCCCAAGTTCCCCCCGCAAGCGCACAAATGTAGCTTGGTCGAGAGGCTTTGTAAAGATGTCGGCTAGCTGATCTTGGGTAGGGACATGGCTCAAAACAATGGTTCCTTTCTGCACATTGTCCCTCAAGAAATGATACCTCACTTCTATATGTTTGGTTCTGGAGTGAAGCACTGGGTTTTTGGCTACGCTTATGGCACTGGTGCTATCACAAAGAAGTGGGATCTGGGTGCACTCCTCACCAAAGTCTCTCAAAGTATATGAAATCCACAACAACTGGGAGCAACAACTAGCGGCAGCAACATACTCCGCCTCTGTGGTAGACTGAGCTACACTAGACTGCTTGCGGGAAGACCATGAGACCAACGAAGAACCAAGAAACTGACAAGTACCAGAAGTAGACTTCCTCTCGACTCGACAACCAAAGAAAAATCCGCATCGGAAAAACCATGAAGAGACAGAGTCGAGGAGGAAGGATACCAAAGGCCAAGACCGAGGGGCAGATCGTAGGTACACGAAAATCCTCTTGACGGCCCGTCAATGTGATGTCCTCGGCGAAGCTCGAAAACGAGCGCACGGACACACGCCGAACCGTATGTCCGGCCTCGTCGCCGTCAAGTAGAGGAGGGAGCCGATCATGCTCCCGTACTCCCGCCGGTCCACCGGTTCTCCGTCCTCATCCGCATCCAAAGTTGCCGTACTCCCCATGGGAGTCGACATCGGCTTCACATCTTGCATCCGGAACTTCCTCGCATGTCTTTCGTGTACTTGGTTTGGTGCACAAATGTACCGTCCTTCACTTGCTTGATCTCGGCCCGAGAAAATACCGCAACTCGCCCATCATGCTCATCTCGAACTCCCCGCTCATCTCATCCGCAAACTTGGCAACAAGGTTATGTGACGAGCCACCAAAGACAATATCATCCACGTAAATCCGAACAATCGGCAAGTCATTTCCATGCTTGAGGAGAAACAAGGTTCTATCCACGGTACCCATCACAAACCCTCTCGCTCAAAAGAAAACATCTCAATCTCCCATACCAAGCACGGGGCGCCCGTTTCAACCCATACGAGCCCTTTTCGACCCGTATACCCCCGTCCGGGTACAACTCGCTCTCAAACCCGTGTGGTCGCTTCACATACACCTCCTCCTCTATGACCCCATTCGAAAAGCACTCTTCACGTCCATCCGAAACAACTTGAACCCTTTAGCCACGGCAAAGGCTAGAAGGATCCGAATTGCCTCAAGACGGGCCACGGAGCAAAGGTCTCCTCATAGTCGATCCCCTCCTTCCGACTAAACCCCCGAGCAACAAGTCCGGACTTGTTCCTCACAACCATCCCATTCTCTCCCTCTTTGTTCTTCCAAACCCACTTGGTTCCTATGGGATGGCAATTTGGAGGTGGTTCAACTAACTCCCACACACCGGTTCCTCTCAAAATTTTCCAACTCCTCATGCATAGAATTGACCCAGTTTGCATCAGATAAAGCATGTCCAATGTCCTTGGGCTCAAAAGTAGCAACAAAAGCAGCATGAGCAAAATGAGAGGAATTCCTGGACCTCGACCGTGTAGTGCGTTCATCAATGTTCCCAATGATCTTTGACAGAGGATGCACTTCTTGAATCCGCCGGGGAGCCTCACGCCTCGAGACTACCTCCCCCTCAACTTCAGCTTCTCTCACCTGGTCCTCTTGTTGCGCCGTCGTTGTCCATGATGTAGACGGTCCATGCTCCAAAGTGGTTGTAGGGGAAGTAGTGGGTACATGCTCGCCTTCGTGCTCATGGTTCTCCCCATCATCATCTCCAAACCTTCATCTTTCTCCTCCTCAAAGAGGTCCTCGGCCATCTCTTCATCACCTGCACATTCAAAGCCAAGAGAGGTACATGGCATTGTCTCATCGAAGGTCACCTCGCAAGTCTCCATGATTTTGTTAGTCTCAAGATTAAGTACCCTATAGGCTCTAGAATGGTTAGCATATCCAAAGAAAATACCATCACTAGACCTAGCCTCAAACTTGTCGAGTTTTCCCTTCTTCAAAATAAAGCACTTGCAGCCAAAAACTCGGAAGTGACTCACCTTGGGTGCCCGACCATGCATAAGCTCATAACAGTCTTCTTCTTGAAAGCTCTCAATAAAATCCGGTTGGAAACATGACAAGTCGTATTGACCGCCTCACCCCAAAACCTCCTAGGAGTCCCGTGCTCATCGAGCATCGTCCTAGCCATCTCACAAAGAGTCCGATTTTTCCTTTCCACGACTCCATTTTGAGGGGGCACATAAGGGGTTGAATACCGATGTTCAAGACCTAGATCACGACAAAAGGCATCAAAACGAGAGTTCTTAAACTCGCAGCCATTATCACTTGCGGATAGCTCGAATAGCATTCCCATGCCTCTCGTTTTTCAACCTCACGATCGGATCTCGAACAAAACCAAAAGTCTCACTCTTATCCTCCAAGAAGAACACCCGTGCATAGCGAGAGTAATCGTCCACCACAACAAGGACATACCACTTCCCACCCACCGAGCGAACTCGAGCCGGCCCAACAAGGTCCATATGCAACAGGCTCGTCGGATGTTCGGTCATGACATCGGTCAGGGGTGGATGGGGAGTGGCTACCATCTTACCATGCCTACAAGGAGCACAAACCAAATCCTTCTCAAGCTTCAACTTCGGCAATCCTCGGACAAGGTCAAGACCACTCAAGCGGAAAACCAAATCAAAGCTCAAGTGTCCCAACCGCCTATGCCATTTCCACAAATCGAAGACGGACCGGCCATCAAACAAATGAAAGCAGGACCCAAAGAACGAGAGAAATCGGCCACGAAAATCCGACCCTCGGGGATGATCATACGTACAAGATCACCTCGAGAATCAAGCAAACGAGACTCGCCGGACTTGAAACGCACCTCAAAACCCTCATCAAGCAACCGAGAAACCGAAAGCAAATTAAAACCCAAAGACTTCACAAGAGCCACTCTCTTCAACATTACCTTGTCACTCACATGCACAACACCCTCTCGAAAGCACCCTACCTCGTCCATTGTCCCCAAATGTAATGTACATCTTTTCCTTCACCGGGGTGAGGCCGGAGAACCACTTCTTATCTCCGGTCATGTGTCGAGAACACCCGGAGTCGATCAACCAAATGTTCTCCAAGCCTCCCCGCTCGCAAATCGAAACAAGAACGAGAATGAGCTAGCGACTCGACACTGGGGTTAGCACAAAGAAAGTTAAACCAGTGTCGAGCCATCTGCTCAAAAGAGGGGTTAGCAAACATCACTCCCTTGCCACCAAACTTCCCATGTCCCATGAGAGGGGTACGAGCACCACGAGGGGGAAAACGTGGTCCGTAGTTCCTCTGGAACCCAAAGCTGCGATCATCTCCCCTAAACCCTTACTGAGGACGAGTAGGAGGACGTCCATCAAAACCACCACGAGCCCGACCAAACCTCTCATCAGCACGCACACCATCATCTCTCCTGACAAACCTCTCACCACCACCTCTCTGTGGGAACCTGCCAACACTCCTCACACTTCCCACACCCCGTGGAAGTGGCACTCTAGGCTCAGGAATATCGCGAGACTGGCGATACCTGTCCTGGTTTGCTTGCTCCCTAGCAAGCCTCTCATCCCTCTTCCTCTTGTAGCAAAACTCTGCAAGATGCCTCTCCTTGCCACAATACTCACACCCGAAGGGGATGGGTTTTGGTTTTGGCTCGGCTTCTCTCTAGGCTTCTCACCCTTCTCACCCACAAACTTCACCGGTTTCGGAAATCATTTGTCTTAGGTGGGAATTTGGGTGGATCTTGGGTTGTGTCAAGCTTGTTGCAAAGGTGGTTGGGCTTTGGTGTGAAAGAGTTCTTGGGTGCTTTTGGGAGTGGGACTTGGATCTCTCCAATCACCTCAAACTCGGGGTTAGACTCAACACACTTCTCATACACACTCTCCCTACTGTTCTCTCCCACTTTCTCACCCAACTTCTCAAAACCCAAACCACGACCATCAGCTCTCTTGAACTCCTCAATCATGATTTTCAACCGAGGTTCCCGCCCGTACAACCAACCCAACACTTTCCTCAAATAGTCATTCTCCTCATAGATGACATCCAACCGGGAAGTAAGCTCAAGATTACGCAAAGTGACTTCATCACATCTAGAACATGCATTTGCAACAGGAGATTTCAAAGATGCTTCCAAAGAACTAATGGTAGAACGAGCATCGACAAGCTTAGCATGCATAGTAGGACATGATTTGCAAGCACCAAGCAAAGTAGGTCTAGCCTTAAGCTCATCATGTTCACTCCTAAGAGCATCTAGTTGAGCCAAAATAGAAGCATTCTTCTCATTAAGCGAGTTTGATCTCATTCAACCAAGCATCACATTCAACACATTCAACATCATCGGGAGGAGTAGGAGCAAGTTTCAAAGAGTCATTCTCAAGTTTCAATTCAAGCAATTTTGACTCTAACTCTCCTACTTTCTCACTAGCATTCTCAAGCCGAGCCCTAAGATCTTTCCTCATCTTTTTGGCATCTCTCAAGACACTATCACGGTTATCAAGCAAACCATTCAACCTAGCAATCTCAGCAAGCAAAGAGTCGGGGTCACGGTCTACCTCATCCTCCGAGTCGGAGTCGCTGTCTTCCTTCTCACTCTTCTTGCTGCTTGAGCTATGGGCCATGCCACAAAAGCCCTCAAGCGCCACACAGCTCAGCCCACTGAGGTTCCGGCTTGCTCTCTTCTTGCCATTGCGCCTCCCGGCGTCTTCATCTTCGCTGCTTGAGCTTGACTGCTCCTCGCTTGAGCTTGAGTCGACGTCGCTCGCACCGGTCACCATCGCTCTTGCCTTGTTCTTCTTGTAGGCGCTCTTGCTCGGTCGCCGCTTGTCCTTGTCCTTGCTCTTGGACTTGTTGAAGTGCTTGCCCTTGGAGGAGTACTTGTCTTCACGCCTCGGGTGTGCCTTGTACTCGTTCACCTTGTACTTGTTCTCCTCTGCTTCTGGGCACTCGGCGATGAAGTGGCCACACTTGCCACACTTGTAGCACGTCCCTAAGCTCCGCCTTGCGTTCCTCCGACTCTCGTGTAGTCGTTCAAACCTTCTTGAGAGCAAGGCCAGCTCCTTCTCGCCCAGCACATCAAACTCCTCATCTGGAATGGACATAAGAGAGGACAAAGAAAACTGTCGACAGGAAGGGTTAGATTTGCCCTTTGATCCTCCCACAAGAGCAAGACTATGGTCAGTCGAGCCCTCATGCTTGGATAGCAACTTCCTGTCAACCTCAGCCGACTTGAGCTTAGAAAAGAGGTCATCCAACTCAATAGTCAAGTAATTCCCGGACTCCTTGATGGCCTCAACCTTAGCACCCCAAACATTTGGGTCCAAGACATGCAAGAGCTTCAAAGCCTGATCATGCTCGGAGTACGGAAAATCCTCAACATTAGCCTTCATGTTGTTCACGATAGAGGTGAACCTCTGAAACATCGCATCAATCTCCTCACCGGGAAGTGGAGTAAAATTCTCATATTGCATCCGGTAAGAAACAAAGAGGCGAGCCTTCACATGGTTATCACCACCGTGAGCAACCAACAACTTTTCCCAAATTTGCCAAGCAAGATTCAAATGGCGAACACGCTCAAACTTTGGACCACACAAGCTCTGGCACAAGTGATCAACGGCTTTTGCATTAGCCTCATACTTGGCCTTGGCATTGGCATCGGTCACCATAAGAGTATGGATGTTGACCGGAATAGCATAGGTCTTGTCAAGCACAATGAAATCCAACAGCTTCCCTCGAAGAAAGATCATCATACGAGCCGCCCACTTGTGGTAACCCTTGCCATCGAAGTGCGGCGGACCGCCCCGCTCAACGTACGCCATCTTAGGATTCGGGACTAGTCAAAGTCTGTCGGTGCGGAATATGGTCCCGACACTAACCAGTAGATAACGCCTAGGTCTGTCCCTCGATGGTCGATGCCAAGCAACAAATGACACAAGGTTTTATCCTGGTTCCGGCCGAGGGGGCCGTACGTCCAGCAGGGGCGTGCTCGTGGCACTGTATTGCTCAGCACCGGGGGTGCTTGTAGTGGGGCAAGTACAAGCGTGGCGGGAGAGGAAGTGTGGCTTCCAAGTCCCTGGGTGAGTGGCCGGAGATGTTGTGGGAGAATAAGAGAGTGAGTGCACGCGTGCGCCGTGTTCCTCCGAATTCGTCCGCCCCCGCGGCCGAGGGCTCGCCTCCCCCTTTTATAGGCCAAGGGGGCGACGGGTTACATGCACGCCGCGCTACCTAGCTACGTGAGGGAGCACGTCGCGCTACGGTGTAGAGTGGGCGGCCGTCCGACGATCTTCGCCGCGATCCGGCCATGATGGCCTACCCCCGTGCCCGAACGGTGGCGGTTCGAGGGTAGGAAGGCGGCAGATGGCGGTGGTGTCCTTTGATAGGCTTCGAGGGAGGTGCTGATGATGGCCGGCACGGGGAACGGCGCGCGGGCGAACGGCGTTCCTTCCCAATGCGTTCCGTGGCAGCGGAGTGGTTGCTGCAGTGCTCGGGCGTGCGCCTGCGCGGAGTCGGGGCGTGCGCCGCACGCGTGGGTACGGCGGCCGCGCGCGCGTTACGGTGGCCGGATGGCCATCCACCGGCCTAGCACCCCTCACCTAACCTGCAGGGTCACGTGAAAGTGAATCGAGGGTGCGCCCGGACTCTTTCGAGGGTCGGGCGCGTTAGCCGTACAAGAGGGCGCGCGGTGTCACGGGACCGACACCGCCGTACCGCACAGTCCATCCCACAGTGGCGGGGATGGGCTCCTCCCTGGGGAGTTGGTGCGGCGGCACCGGGGCGTGAGCCCAGGGCGCATGATGGCGCCGCCCCCGCGGCGTCGGGGCGTTAAATGCCTAAGTATGGGGGCCGGCGCACGCGTGCGCGCGCCCGTGAGCGTGGCGGGCCCCGGCCCGAGGGCGGAGTGGACCCTCGAGCGAGACGGGACTCGCTCGAGGGGGAGCGTGCCCTCGAGCGGGACGGGACCGCTCGAAGGAAGGGTTGCCCCTCCAACGGGGCGGAGTCCGTTCGAGGAGGAGCGTGTCCTCGAGCGAGGCGGAGCCTGCTCGAGGGGTCTTCTAGACGGGCTGTCTTGGTGGGCCTCCGGAGTCCTCGCTACATAGGCCATGTCTCGCACGATTAGTTTCCCGCATGGTTAGGCCCGGCGTGTTTTGATACGGGGTTAAGTGAGGATTCCCCCGTCATTTAAGGGGACCCCTAGGGCGGTCCCCGACGCAGCCCCCGAGCATCCGCGGGTTTGCCATTGAGGCTCCCGCGGATGCCGGAACCTACCGATAGGACGTTCTTCCCTCCTTGTTTGCGAACGCTTTCCGAGGGGCCGCGTCGGCGACCCGCGGTCTAGCCCCGAAGCCCCGCGGCAGAGTGTGGGCTCTCTGCCGCGGGGGTTAACCGCGAGCAATTCGGTCGAAAGGCGTGGCACATATGCCTACCGGCATCGGCGGTATTTCAGCCCGGCATCGGGGGTGCACGCTCCCCCCGTCACCGCTTGTCTCCGGCGGGTGCAATTTCAAGGAGGTGTAGCCGCGCGTCAAGCCCCCGAGCCTTGGCCCGTTCGAGGCGATCGGGTCGAGCCTGACGACTTGTTTTTTATCGCGCCCTCGCCGTCCCTCCGCGGGACGGAGGGTGAGGTTTCCACGACTCCCATCGAGCGGGTCGCGAATCGCGGATTCCTCATCGAGCTGCTAGCGGGTGGTTCAAGTGGACGTCCATGCCCCGTTCGATAAGGGTAGGCTGCGCGGTCCGGAGACACGTCCATGGAAGCGCTTGCGTGGGTTTGCTAGGTGGGGCTCGGCCCCGTTCGCTAGGGACCGAGGGCGCGGAAGCTCTCCCTCGGTGGGATCCCCCCGCTAGCCGCCCTCGCCGGCTCGCGAACACGACATGTGGGGCACCCTCGAGCCGACGGGCTCGAGGAACGGCTCGAATGCGCGTGCCCTCGTCGTCCCTAACTCCGTGATCTGGGGCGCCTGTTCGAACCCGTCGAGGGTCGGCTTCGAACCTCCGATCGCAAGGCCGTGCGGGGCCGTGCATGGACAGCCCCGTCTTTTCGCGTTTGCGGCCGTCGAGGGGTCTGGGCGTGCCGACCCTCGAGGTGCTGGTTGGTGGCATGGCGCGGCATGAGTGCTTTCGGTGCCGCTCTATTTCAAGCGTGACCTGGGCGATCCTCTTACGCGCGTGCCCTTTTTTAGAGGGTTGACACTGTCTCGAGCCGGAGGGTCATGCCGCTCGAGGGCTTCACGTGGCATGGGTGCCCGCGGTTGCCCGCTCTACATCGAGCAGGTCCCGAGCGACCTTCTCACGCGAATATCCTGTCGAGGGTCGCCTTTGTTTCGAGTCGAGGGTCACGCCGCTCGAGGGTTCTACGTGGCATGGGTGCCCGCGGTTGCCTGCTCTACGTCGAGCAGGACCCGGACGACCTTCTCACGCGGATATCCCGTCGAGGGTCGCCTTTGTTTCGAGTCGAGGGTCACGCCGCTCGAGGGTTCTACGTGGCATGGGTGCCCGCGCGTTGCACCGCTCTACGTCGAGCAGGACCCGGACGACCTTCTCACGCGGATATCCCGTCGAGGGTCGCCTTTGTTTTGAGCCGAGGGTTCGCCTCGCTCGAGGGCTCTCCTTGCTTGGCAAGGGGCCCGGGCATTTAATTGCCTTGCGGTCGTGGCCGCGGGTTTGCGGGCGCGGGCGCGCCTTTTAGGCGGCGCGGCGCGCGCGCGCGCGTAGTGGGCGACGCCGCGGGCGGACGTGACGGTTTTGCCTCGGTCGCAGCCGGTCCTCGCCGTAATGATGACCCGCCTGCAGTGTTAGAGCCGCTGCGGTCGTAGTGGGGCCCGCCCGTCGACGCGATGGAAAGATTCCCGCAAGTTAATGCGGGCGGGCGTCCGCTCCGAGAACTCGCCCGTCGCCTATAAACCGCGGGGGAGGAGTGGACGGCGGTTTTTTACCTTGGCACCTTACCACTTTCAGTCCCCCGTCCCTTCGCCTTCGCCTCGCTCTCGCCACCGCGCGGTCTCGCTGCTTAGAGCTTTTTCCTCGTTTCCTTGTCCTCCGGCTTCGCATTCGTCCTCTCCATGGCGCTGCCTCAGCCTCCCCTTAGGATCTTGGAGCCGTACGCCTGGGAGAGATCCACAGTGACCCAGCTCGCATTGGGCGAGCTGGTCGCCGCCGGCCTGCTATCGGCCAACGAAGATGGGCGCCCGGCGGAATGGATCGTGCCGCCGGCGGCGCATCACGAGCCCAACCCGCCGGAGGGCTACGTGGTGAGCTTCCTCCGCTACCACGAGCGCGGCTTCAACGCGCCGGCGAGCACATTCATGCGGGCAATGTGCCACTACTACGGGGTGGAGTTGCATAACTTCGCCCCCAACGTAATCTCGCGGCGGCCACGTTCGTGGGCGTCCGCGAGGGGTACCTAGGGATCCCGCTAATTGGGAGCTCTGGGTACACCTCTTCCGCGGGGAGCTCTTCACGCAGCCCACGACGGAGCCAAGGACCCGCCGCGCGGTGCGCGCCGGCGGGATGTCGCTTGCCCTGCGGGGGCAATTCAAGAACGCCTACATCCCCTGCACCATGACGACGAACAACGCAGGCTGGGAGCGGGGATGGTTTTATCTGTGCAACGCCGAGCCCGGCCTTCCCCCCTACACCGGCCGGGTGTTCAAGGAGACGCCTAGCTCCTGGGGCTACGGGGTGTCCACGCCCTAGCACCGGGCGCGGCAGGAGTCGGTGCTGGGCGCACTGGAGCGGCTGAGGAAGCACGGGGTGACCGCGATGGGCGTCCTCGCCTTCCTCCACCATCGGCGGGTCGTGCCACTGATGGAGAGGCCGCTCTGCATCTTCGAGATGACGGAGGCGGCCAACCCCATCGACCTGGTGAGGTCGCGGATGCTCCCGACGCTCCTTGAGCGGCCGTATGCGCTCACCCGGACGCCGCCGCTGCCCGAGGGCCGGACCCCGTGGGACGTCGAGATGCTCCCCTTCGGCCCGCGGGTGAGTTGGGTTCCTGATCTCGTTTTAGTTCTTGGTCTTGCTTTCGTCTCCCCGATCCGCCATTGTCACTCTTGTGCGCACTGGTGGAGTTCAACATCGCCAAGTCCGTTCCACCCACCCCCCGACTCCCCGTGCGCTTGGCCGGCGGCACGGCGGGAGCAAGCAGGAGCGGGCGCGCGCGCAAGAGGGAGCACGCCGGGCGTCGCCAAGCGCGCCGCGACCGACGGTCCGCGGAGTACCGCGGCGCGAGGAGCCGGGGGCTCTCCTCCCCGGATATCGAGGAGCCCTCGTCCCTCGGAGCGAGACGAGGAGGAAGAGTCCGAGGGGGAGGGCCCCTCGGACATGTGGCAACCTCGCGCCCCCGTCGTCGGAACCCGCGCCGGCGTCGGGGGGTGGTTTCGTCGCGGGCGGGCGCACCGGCGCCCGCCGCCGGCATTCGTCGTCGTCGGGGCGGCGCGCGCGCGCGGAGGTGCGGTGCGTGCCGCGGAGGTACGCGCGGCGGACGCGCCCCCGTGTGCGCGTCGAGCGTGCCGCGCGCGGAGGGAGCGCGTCCGCGCGCGCGCCGGCCGTCGTCGTCAAGGGGCGCGTCGGCGAGCGTGCGCGCGCGCGCGGGCAAGCGTGCCCCGCGCGCGCCGCGACTTCTTCGGGGGTGCGGCATCGAGCGCGCCCACGCGCGGGGCGGGCATGCCCGCACGTGTGGTGGCGCCGTCGGAGGCGCTCGCGGCGCGCGGCCCCCGCGCCGGTCTCGTCCGCGGAGGCCTCGAGGAAAAGGAAGCGGGCCTTTTCCTCCGCGAGGTAAGGAGCCCCGTCTTCCTTCGTTTGGTTTTAGTTTGTCGGTGATTAGATATTCTAACCCTCCGTTCGTGTCACGCGCGAGGGCGGTGCCAACCGTTCCTCCTCTTGCACCGGCCAAGGTGCCGAGGACGCGACGCGTCGATCCCCACCCCGGCGGCGCTTCGTCGAGGGGGTCGCGCCCGGGGACAAGCGCGGCGGCGGGCACGAGTTCGCAAGGCCCTGGCCGGGGCCCTCGAGGCCCCGCCCCGGCGGATCACCCCCGCCGCGGCGCGGGCCGCAGGTCGCCGGGGCGGCCGGCGCCGGCCGCCATGGAGGCGCGAGCCGCAGCGGTGGCTACGGTGGAGGTGCCGCCCACCCGCGTGGCGGCCACCGCGGAGGAGGCGGAGCGGGCGCAACCCTCGCGGGGGTGCCCGCGATGCGGCGGCACGGCCGGAGGTGGCGGCGACGGCGCCACCACGGCGCCCGTGGCCGCGGAGGCGCGGTGGGGGCGCCGGCGGAGGCGAGGGGCGCCTCCTCCCCGCCGGCGGTCTCCGAGGCGGAGGTGGTGGAGCTCTCGGATGACTCCCCGCCGCCCCGGGTAGAACCAAAGGGGCTAGCCGGCCCACGAACTCCCCCGACCCCCGTGAGGGGGGCCCTCGTGAGGCGGCGCGAGGGTCGCATGGTAGTGGGGGGCGAGGGCACGATGCCGAGGCCTCGTCCTCCCACGCCGGTCGCTCCGCCCGGTGGGGGGGGGGGGGCCGTGGGAGGATCCCCCCGCGTTTGCCGACGCCGTGGGGGAGCAGGAGCTCGGGGCGAGCTCCGGAACCACGCGCGCCACGCTCAACCGTGCGTTGAACGAGGCGCCGCAGTCCACGGCGGCCCGGCCCGGCTCGTCTTCCGGGTGAGCCACGGTTGCTCGTCTCTCTTTCTTTTTCGTTTTCGTGTGCCGCATTCAAGCCTTGGCACTTACGAGATTCGATGTGTGTATGCCGGGGGCTCGAGCGCCGCGCCCATGAGAAGTACGACGCGTTCGACCGTGTGAACGCCGAGGCTCGCCGCCTCCGGGAGCGATGCGCCGCTTTCGACGCGCTTGCGGATGCTCTCGGGACGCCGGACCGCGGCCGGTGTACGGGCGATGGCGTGGTGCGACGTGCTTCCTGAGAGCTCGAGGCAGGACACGGCGCGTCACTCGAGTCTCGAGCGGATCCGCGCGGCCCTCGTCGATCGCGACGAGGCGCCGTGGAACGCGCGCGAGGACCCGGACAAGACGCGCGACGCCGGCCACCAATTGGGAGGCGGAGGTGGCCACCGCTCGCGCCGAGATCCTTCGACCGCCTGAGAAAGGCCGGAGGTGCCCTCTCTCGCGGCGAGGACTTCGTGCCGCTCCTTCTTGCGCCGCCGGTCGACATGTCGACGTAGGTCCCCCGAAGATGAGGAACACATTTTCGACGAGCAGGAAACCACCCGCGTCGCCATCGCCCCCATCTTTCTTGGCCTCTCGCCTCTTTCGCGGCGGCACGGCCGTAGAATTTCTTGAGCATGTCGCATTGCTCAAGAGTGTGGTTTACGGGGGTCTTGTGGTAGGGGCATGGCTTCTTCATCATGTCGTCGAACACCCCCGGCCTCGAGGAGCCGGCCGAGGGCCCCGTCGGGCCAGGTCGCCGGGCCGAGGGCCTCGGCGTTGCCGCCGTTGCGCCCCCGCTCGCGCGCCTCGCGCGCGGCTTCTTGCCCTTCTTGCCCCGCTTGTCGTTGCGGCGCGGCTCCTTGGACCCGCCGCCCTCCGCGGGCGCGTCCTCGGAGCGCTTGCCCTTCTTGCCGTCGAAGATTGCCCCCACGGCCTCCTCTCCGGAGGCGAAGCTGGTGGCAATGTCGAATAGCTCGTTCGAGTCCGTGGGCGGGCTGCGTCCTAGTTCGCGCACAAGGTCCCGGCACGTGGTGCCCTCGAGGAACGCGTGCACGATCTCGGACTGTGCCACGCTGGGGAGCTCTGTGCAGCGCTTGGAGAAGCGCCGTATGAAGTCCCGTAGCGATTCGCCCGCCTCGCGTGCGGGGAGCGCATCCCAGTGAGTTCCCGTGGCGTACGTACGTGCCCCGGAAGTTGCCCACGAAGGTGTGGACTAGATCGTCCCGGCTATGAATCCGGGCCGGCGGGGCAAGTGCTCGAGCCATGTCCCCCGGCGCCGTCGCCCGGATGCGGGGGCAAGTTGCGGATGATTACTTCGTCGTTGGTGGCCCCGCCCGCCCAACGTGCCGGCGGTAATCGTTGGAGCCGTACACGAGGGTCCGTCTCCCCGTTATACCTGACGATCGTCGAGGGCCGACGAAGCGCCGGGGGAACGCCGCCGTGCGGATCTCCCCGCCGAACACACGGGTGCCCGGGGCTCCGTGTCGGGGAGCGATCCTCACCGCCGTCGTAGCGTCCACCCCTTCGAGGGTGGTAGCCCCTAGCCGCTCGCGCGTCCGCCTTGCCGGTGTGCCCGGCGTTGATGACGTTGCGGGCATCGCCATCCGGCCGCCCGCGCGTGTCGAGGAGCCGTTCCTTGGCCGGCGTGCGTCCCCGGTCGGCCAGGTTGACCTACGTGCACCGAGGGTTCGCCTCTCGGTGCAGATCATCACCCCGTGCGTCCCCCCTCGTTGGCGGATGCGTGAGGCCGAGCTCTCGGCCCGCCGGACGGCCGCTTGCTCAAGGAGAGTCCGCACCTCGCGGTGCATGTCTCGAGCCCTCGGGGGTCGATGGTGCCGGCATGGCGCGTAGCAACGTCGCGGCGGCGATGAGCTTTTGGCTCGCCCGTGGCGGAGTATCCGCATTGTCGACGTTGGGGACGGGGTTGAGGCGGTCACGGACCTCGCCGGCCCGGCCTCCCCGCGCGCGTTCGCCGCGCGCGGAGGCCTCCCCCGCCATCGAGGCGCGGAGCGGCCGCATCGTCCGCATTCCTCCGCCGGGGCCTGGCCTCAAGCTCGCGGGCTTGGGCCGCCCGTGCGTCGACGTCGGCCCCGGGGGGGAGCGCTTGGCCCCGCGGCCGCGCGCGTGGCGATCCCCTCGGGGCGGGCGTGACTTCCCCGTCTCCGGCGCCCCGCCGCACCGGCGGCGTTGGCCGGGTCGTTGGTGATGACGGCGCAACACTCCCGCGTGGGGTCGTAGCTCCCGTGCCGGAGTCGTCGGGAGCAGCCAAACCGCAGTCCGTGGCGTCGAGGAAGCGCCCGAACGCGACCGGGGTCCCGCACGCCGAGAAGTCCCACTCCGCGTACCCGTGTCGGTTGGCGGGTGGCATCGTGTCGACGGAGCCCGTGGGATGACTCGTCCGCCGCCGAGGTGCCGGCATCCCTGGCGACGAAGACGTGGCGGCCGCGGAACCCGGCGCATCGTCGTGTTCACGTTGGCGTTATGGGCCGTCGTGGCGCCACGCAGGCCCGATGGGGATGCGCGGTCCCGAGACCGCACACGATCCCCACCGGGCGGTGGCGGCTTGTTGTGATGGTGGGCGCACCGCGTAGGGCGGCGGCGCGCTCGGCCTTGCCGCCGCTCCGACCGCGCCCGGCGGGAGCGCAGCCCGCAGCGGCGACGGCGTCGCGGCGTCGACGGACCCGCGCATCCGTGCCTCGCGGGCGCCCGCGCGGTGTCGTGCGTGCGGCGGAGACCGAGCAGACACCGGCCCCGCGCCGCGCGCGAAGCTCCTCACGATTGGTGAGGCGCATGAGATAGCCGTTCCCCGTGGCCCGGAAGTTCAAGTCTCCGAAGCGGATCTCGAACCCGGCCGGGAGATGGTCCGAGCTACCCGTGTTGTAGCGCGTAGCACGCGTACTCGGTGCGAATCACCATGGAGGGAGTTGGTGAGATGACCTTAGGCGCTCGCTTGCCCCACGGTGGGCGCCAACGCCGGTGCGGAATATGGTCCCGACAAGCTACCGGTAGATAACGCCTAGGTCTATCCCTCGATGGTCGATGCCAAGCAACAAATGACACAAGGTTTTATCCTCGGTTCCGGCCGAGGGGGCCGTACGTCCGACGGCGGGGCGTGCTCGTGGCACTGTATTGCTCAGCACCGGGGGTGCTTGTAGTGGGGCAAGTACAAGCGTGGCGGGAGAGGAAGTGTGGCTTCCAAGTCCCTGGGTGAGTGGCTGGAGATGTTGTGGGAGAATAAGAGAGTGAGTGCACGGTGCGCTGTGTTCCTCTGAATTCGTCCCCCCCCGCGGCTGAGGGCTCGCCTCCCCCTTTTATAGGCCAAGGGGGCGACGGGTTACATGCACGCCGCGCTACCTAGCTACGTGAGGGAGCACGTCGCGCTACGGTGTAGAGTGGGCGGCCGTCCGGACGATCTTCGCTGCGATCCGGCCATGATGGCCTACCCCGTACCCGAACAGTGGCGGTTCGAGGGTAGGAAGGCGGCAGATGGCGGTGGTGTCCTTTGATAGGCTTCGAGGGAGGTGCGATGATGGCCGGCACGGGGAACGTGCGCGGGCGAACGGCGTTCCTTCCCAATGCGTTCCGCGGCAGCGGAGTGGTTGCCGCAAAGGCTCGGGCGTGCGCCCGCGGAGTCGGGCGTGCGCCCGCACGCGTGGGTACGGCGGCCGCGCCGTTACGCCGTGGCCGGGATGGCCATCCACCGGCCTAGCACCCCTCACCTAACTCCGGCAGGGTCACGTGAAAGTGAATCGAGGGTGCGCCCCGGCCCTCTTTCGAGGGTCGGGCGCGTTAGCCGTACAAGAGGGCGCGCGGTGTCACGGACCGACACCGGCCGTACCGCACGTCCATCCCACGCGGGCGGGGATGGGCTCCTCCCCCGGGGAGTTGGTGCGGCGGCACCGGGCGTGAGCCCGTGGCGCATGATGGTGCCGCCCGCGGCGTCGTGGCGTTAAATGCCTAAGTACGGGGCCGGCGCACGCGTGCGGCGCGCCCGTGAGCGTGGCGGGCCCCGGCCCGAGGGCGGAGTGGACCCTCGAGCGAGACGGGACTCGCTCGAGGGGGAGCGTGCCCCTCGAGCGGGACGGGACCGCTCGAAGGAAGGGTTGCCCCTCCAACGGGGCGGAGTCCGTTCGAGGAGGAGCGTGTCCTCGAGCGAGGCGGAGCTCGCTCGAGGGGTCTTCTGGACGGCCGTCTTGGTGGGCCTCCGGAGTCCTGCTACATAGGCCATGTCCTGCACGATTAGTTTCCTGCATGGTTAGGCCCAGCGTGTTTTGATACCGGGGTTAAGTGAGGATTCCCCGTCGTTTAAGGGGACCCCTAGGGCGGTCCCCGACAAAGTCGCAAAGAATCCGGCACCAAGCTTTGATACCAATTGAAGGATCAGATGGCGACTAGAGAGGGGGGGAGTGAATAGGAGCCGGTAAAAATTCTTCCCAAAGAACCCGGCCTATGCCCTACTCAAACCCCGGTCACACACAAGCGATGGATCGAATCACGCACCAATCGCCAAGACCACGAGGTTATGGGTCAACCTCTAGCCTTAGGAATGATTCCTAGAAGCGCACGCGGAAGCACTAGAAAGGGAAGAAAGGAATCAAAACAAACGAGACAAAGACACCGGCTCTCGGCGGACCGTCCGCCCGGCGGTGCGGACCGTCCGCGATGAACCGCGCGGATCGTCCGACCTCGCTCTCGCGGACCATCCGCGCCGACGTCGCGGACCGTCCGGCCCTTCCCGCGGACCGTCCGTTAAATCACACAGAACGAACCAAAGCCACCCACGAACCACGGACCGTCCACGGGGAGCACGCGGACCGTCCGCCAAGCACCCGCGGACTGTCCGCCCAACACCACGGACCGTCCGAAACTCCGTCCAACAAAAAACCAAAATCGCGACGGATCAAAACGAAAGACGAGCAAGAACACGAAGAACACGGGATGAACCCTAGCCGCGCGGACCGTCCGCCTGGTCCTCGCGGACCGTCCGCCAGGTGCGGACAGAGCTGAAAACGCCCGACCCCGAAAGTCAACTCCCCCAAATCATCATCGGATTTCCCAAACGGTTGAAGCTGTAGAGACAAGAGTTTGGGTACTTGAAAAGTGTCACACAAGGATGCTATACCCCAAAAATCTTGCCTCCTAACTCCCTAAATCACCGGGAATCGCGAATCCTTTGAGCACCACCAAAAGCTAGAGCACCGAACGAAAACTCACGAATCGAAGTGGTTTCCGGCGTTTGAGGGCACAAGATCAAGCACAAAGATGCACAAGACATCTATCCATGTTTCCCTCAAAGAAATCCGAGAAGAAACTCACTCAAATCCGCGGAATCACACCGGGAACAAAGGCACGAAAACAAGCACAAAAAGCCACGAAAAACAACCCCGAATCTTCTATACAAACCAGGAAAGATTCACAAGGTCTAGCATGCCGCCCTAGCATCCATCCCTCTCAACAAATCTCTCATTAAGCTCTCATGCTAGCCTAGAGAAAATAGAAGGAAAAATAGCTACGAAAATGAGAAAGAGGAGGGAGCAAATGAAACCCTAAGTCGCGGAGAGAGAGAGAGCCATCCACACACACTCATGGCTTATATATCAGGTCCCGCCGAGTGGTAAATGACTCGACTACCCCTAACTAAACTACTGGCGATACAACCCACGTAGGGGCATTTAGGTAATGTTTGTGGGTCTTGCCATCGGACGGCCACGCCTTTGCGGCACCCCGCGTCCTCCCGACGCAAGCCATGCGATCCCGCCGCGTGTCCTCCGCCTCGAAGCTTCCCGACACGCCCGGATCCCGTCTCCGTCGTGTTAGGCCCTCGGACTTGGTTTTGAGGCCCAAACCAAGAAACCGTCCGCCGATGGTTTTGTGGGCAAACCACCAAACCCCGCGTGCCCGGTCCGGCCTCCCGCCAAACCACTTGACTCGACCACCACCGTGCACCGGCTCACTTGTCCATGACTTCGTCTTGCTTGTGTCGCCACCATGTGGCCCGCACCCAGTCCCGCTGTCCACCGGGTCCCTTGAACCGAGCCTACTTGTCTCTCCATCTCCCGGAGGCCCCTCAAGACTGAAGACCTTTCGCGCCCGTTCTTCACCTGCAACAACACGAACTAGGCCGCAGCCTGCACCTGCGCACTAAGCCAAGAGTCAGTCCAACACCCATTGTCAATCACTCATCACTGAGGAGCGATCATCCATCGACCACTGGGACGCTCCTGGTCCACAGCGGGCGGCATGGTGGCATGAACAGTAAGATGAAGTCATGGACGGTTTCTTGGTTGAGCCTGAAAACCAAGGTCGAGCCGGGACTACATGCTTGGCGGAGGCTCCACCGAGTTCGCGGGGTTTCCAGTGGTTCACCAGAAAACCACTGGGTTCCTTGGTTGATCCACAAAGCCAAGACTGAAGAACCGAATATGGTGCTGCAGCAGTGCCAGACCGGTCTGACCGGTGCAACCCTCGGTGGGTTTTTGCTCGGGTGAACGTCTGTTTGTGTTCGCTGTTGTCCTGTGTTCCTGCTGTTTCGAGTTTGGGTCAGTTTGGAGGTCGGTTGGCCTTTTTGGTGCTTTGGGGGCTTTCAGGTTGTGACCGGTCTGACCTGTGCGTATCACCAGTCTGACCGGTGTGGAGCCACTTAGTGAAAGTTGCCCAGTTTCACCAGCAGGGACCGGTCTGACCGTCGGTGCTCACCGGTCTGACCGGTGTTGGTCGGTGGACTCGCGGTTTGGTGTTCCGCTGCGTTCTCGGGTCGGAAGGGTGTGTTTGTTGGTTCCTAGGTCCAGTGGCACTCCAGTGGCTACGTGGGCTTGGCCAACTTGGGTAGTGAGTCGGAGACGTGTGTTGGAAGCCGTGTTCATCTTGTTGGAGTTTCCATCTCCTTCGAGAAGAATTTTTATCGACTCCCATTCAATCCCCCCTCTCTGGTTCGCCGTATCGGTCCTTCAAGTGGTATCAGAGCCGGTTCGGGTCTTTGTTGACTCTAACCAGTCTAAGATCCAAGGATGGCGTACCAGGAACGGGGTTCGGGTCCTCCACACTTCGATGGCAAGAACTACCAGATGTGGAGTAAGCGGATGGGTGCGTTCCTCCGCGGAAAGGGTCAAATCCTTTGGGATGTCACGGTGGACACAGGCTATGTCCAGCCGATGGATTTCCTTGCTCCAGAATCGAGGGACAGATTCGACGCCAACAATAAGGCGGTCGACTACTTGCTTCGTGCTTTGTGTCAGCCTGAGTTCGATCGGGTGCACACCGAGCACTTGGCTTGTTGAATTTGGACGGTGCTGAAGGAGGCTCATGTTGGGAATGCCTAGGTTTAGGCATGGATGTATGCGACCCACCGGAGAGAGTACGAGAATTTCACTCATCTCCCCGGTGAGTCCATCGATGCCTTGTTTCAGAGGATCACGGTTGTTGTGAACAACACGAGGGCCAATGTGCACGTGCTCCCGTACGATGATCATGATAGAGCTGTCAAGCTCTTACACTCTTTGGATCGTACAATATGGGGCGGAAAGTTCGAGGCCATTGTGGAGTCAGAGAAGTATGATACTCTGACGGTGAATGAGCTGTTCTCGAAGCTCAAGTTGGCTGAGGTAGATAGGGGCATGACTGCCAAGCTCGAGGGTCCGACTGACTCCCATAGTCTCGCCCTCGTTGGTGGCTCAAAAGGAAAGGCTAACGCTAACCCATCCACCAGGATGTTCTCTTTGTCCTCCTTAATGTCTATGCCAGATGAGGAGTTCGACGTGATTGGAGAGGACGAGCTGGCGCTCCTGACGAGGCGGTTCGAGAGGCTGCACGAGAACCGTGTGAACATGAGGAGGAACACGAGGACATGCTTCAAGTGTGGCAAGGCTGGACACTATTTCGCTGAGTGTCCGAAGGGGAACAACCATGACAAGCACAAGTTCAAGGACAAGAGGAAGAAGTCCAAGAAGAAGGCTCATGGACATAGGGAAGAAGACACGGGCTCGAGAGAAGATGAAGAGATCGAGCGACATTGAGTCCGATTCCGAGGACACGTCTTCAAGCTCGAGTGATGAAGACGAAGAGGATGACAAGAAGAAGAAGAAGAGGAAGAAGAAGAAGAAGAAGAAGAAGAAGAAGAAGAAGAAGAAGAAGAAGAAGAAGAAGAAGAAGAAGAAGAAGAAGAAGAAGAAGAAGAAGAAGAAGAAGAAGAAGAAGAAAAAGAAGAAGAAGAAGAAGAAGAAGAAGAACCTCGGCAAGTATCTCAACGGCCTCTGTGTGACGGGCCTAAGCCTCAAGGACGATTTCTGCGGCATGGCTCGCAGTTCGAGCAGCAAGAGAAGCCAGAAGGGCACCTTGGACTTGGATTCCGAGGATGAGGTATGTGACGAGCTCTCTTCTTTGTGCAAGGAGAATGAGGAGTTGGTTGACTTGCTTGATAATCGCGATCACATGCTTAGAGAGGCTAAGAAGCTTAGGAAGGAGCTTAGATCTTTGCTCGAGGATGCTAGGACTAGAGTGGCTGAGCTAGAAACACAGGTTCTTGATAGCATGCTTGAAATTGATTCTCTTAAGGCTAGCCCTGTTGTTTCTGATGAGAATGATTGTGCTGATTGCACTGCTTTCCTAGCTGACTTGACTGCTATTAGGAAGAAGTATGCCTCCAAGTGTGAGGAACTAGATGTGCTTAGGGTTGAGTTGGCTGAGCTGCAATCTAGACCCACTTTGCTTGGTGCTTGCACTTCTTGCCCTGGTTTGCATGAGAAATATGTTGAGCTTCGTTCTCGCATTGTTTCGCTTGAGGCTGATTTGAAAGTGCCTATTCCTACTTCTTGTCTACATGTGAGTTGCATGCTATGAAGAATTTGTATCTTGCAAAATGTGTTGGTCGCTTGCAAGATGAGAATGATAAGTTCCATGAAGCGCTGAGTTGGTTGTTGAGTCAAAAACCTCAGTTTGGTATGATGATTGCTAGCTATAAACGCTTTGATGGTCGGACTTTGGGTTTGGATAAGGTTGGCGAGGGCAGTGGTGAGAGAGAAGGGAATTTTGGGAATGTTTCAATTCCACCACAACCCACACCCAAAGACAAGTTTTCCTCTAAGCCAAACCAACAAAGAGAAAACTGAGTGAGAAGGCAAGTGAAAAGCCTAGTGAGAAACCAAGTGAGAAGCCTTGTGAAGAGCCTCATCCCAAGCCTAAGCCTAGATCTATCCGTTTCCATTATGAGTTTTGTGGAAAGGATGGTCACAAGAGAGCGTTTTGCTTCAAGAAGAAGCGTGAGGAGAGAATGGCAAAGGAGTGGGCTAACAAGGACAAGTACCACCCTTCCAATGGTGTACTTGAGCCTCGTGTGCAGATGCCTAGGGCCAAGGCGAGTGTGAGGACAGTTCGGGCTTGGGGAGAGCGGAAGGCTGTTGGAGGTGCTGCTGCCCAGGCTACACCGGTCAGACCGGTGAGGGGCACCGGTCAGACCGTTGCAGGCCTGGACAGGCAGCAGTTTGGGTTTCGTGTTTGTACAGGTGCGAGGTTTGGTTCTGGAGTTCGTGGTTCTGGCAGTTGGGCTAGAGAGTTTGTAGGAGGTCAGTTTGCTAAGCATTCTCCCCCTCGAGCTCACTACGGAGATGGGAGGAGTCTTAGCTTTCTTTCGTGGTTTTGGTCCTCCTGCAGGTAGAGAGGGTTGGTTCCCTCATGGTGGTTACCGTGGTGGTGTTCGTGGAGGTAGCTTTGGTAAGAAAGATGGTTTGGTTTGTGCTAACCGCACTTTCGAGCAAATGGCTAGGCACTGGTTTTACACTTTTGGAACTAACCCTAGTGTTGAGTCGTTTGCTCGCTCTCGCTCTTGGTTTTGAGTTGCAGGAGGGAGTCCTGGAGAACATTTGGTTGATATCGGGAGTGGTTCTTCGGCCTCATACCCCGGTGGTGACATGGAGGTACATCACTTTCGGGGATGGTGGACAAGGACGAGTGAATTGTGAAGAAATGATGAAGGTAAGTAAATTTGTGACCTTCAAGTGTGTTGCCTTGGTCAAGCCACTTGGTTCCTTTTGCTCTTTGCCCTATCCCATGTGTGCAGGGTGAGCTTTGTATGCTCTTTGGCCTTATTGCATGAGTTTAGGGGGAGCTTTTGAGTTTTGTGCTCCTTTGCTCTTTTGCCGGTGGTGTCGAGCCCTTTTTGCCTCCCCTCGAGGAGCCAGTCTTTTGTGAGCTTTGTGTGCGGGAGCTCTTTTGTAGCATATGTATAGCTTTCCTTTGTGCATTTCTTGCATTTGGCATGGCATATGTAACATGATGTATAGGCATCCTTATATCTTAGATTGCATGCATTTTGTTTCACATGCATTGGTTAGGAAAAGCTTCTCTCATATACATTGTTCACCATGGAATGCTATTTATGTCTTTGTGAGCTTGTTTGGTATGCTATGGTTAGTTTGGCTTAGCTCTTGATGATTTTGATGAATAATCCATGGTTGATGGCTATGTTTTTGAAAAATGTCACATGTATGCTCTCTCATGTGTAAATGCCTTTATATGATCTTGACATGTTTTAGTGGCTTGGTTGTGCTTAATTTGTGGTTGGATAGCTAGTTTATTGATCATATGGGGCCAAAGGCTCATTTGCCATCATGAATGTTTAGCCCTCTTGCTTCATCTTATGGAGGGGCATAAGTTTCTTTTTGTCGCAAAGACATTTCATGTACCAATTATGAATCTGAAAATGAAATGTAAAATGCTTGGAAAATCTGCTCCCATGTCATATGTGCTGAATTTAGTTTGCTTTGGGTGCTAAACCATTGCATGATGCCCACCAATGAGAAGTCTCATACATAGAAGTAGGCACATGGCTCGGTGGCTTTGACATGACATGAGGTGCTTGTGGGTGTTTGTGATGGTCTTATGATTAGAATGACTGTCCTAGCATGAAGTTTGTGTGGCTTTGCCATTTTGATATGTTTTGATCATGTTTAGGACTTTGCTCATGAGAGGCGAGTTTTTCACAAAATTGCCCAAATCCATCTTAGCTTCGTCCAATGGTTGTGAAACTTGGTGATCTTGTAGTTGATGTCAATACGAAGCTATTTGGACATGTGTAGCATCCTTTGTTGAATTTTGTCTATTTGAGAAGCTCTAGGTTGAAAGTTTTGCATTTTTGGCTTGATTCATGCATTGCCAACAAGGGGGAGAAGTTTGAGCTTGAAATGGCTTGCTGGATGCATTTAGAAGGTTTTCAGGTGGTTTCGAGCCGTTTCTGGGCTCTGGTGTGCACTGGTCTGACCGGTCGAGGTCACCGGTCTGACCAGTCAGAGTGCTGGTCCTGTGCACATATTGGGCACCGGTCTGACCGGTGCTGGTGACCGGTCTGACCGGTGTGAGCTGAAGTTGTTGCAGCTGCCCTGTTTTCATGTGATTTGCATGCATTCGTCCAGGGTGAGGTGCATTGGTTCAGGGGAGCTTGCATGTGTGCAGGGGGAGCTCTTTGTGTTTTTTCGAGCTTTGTTTCGGTGGTTTGCGCTCTTTGCTTGAGCTTTGCTTTGTCTCAGATGTGTCGAGCCGTTGCCCTTGCCTAAGGGGTCCAAGACTTGTCTTCTTCAAGTGATCCTGCTCTTTGCCTTTGTTTGGCTTTCGATCGCTTGTTGGAGTTTCTTTTTGTTCGTTCTTTTCTTTTTCTTTTCTCTCTTGTTACTTCATGTGGGTGTTGTCAATGCACTCATCAAGGGGGAGATTGAGGACCATGTGTGGTTGGAGGACCGGTGGATGGTCGCTTGCTTGTGTGATGAGTGATTGACAATGTTGTGTGGACTGATTCTTGGCTAAGTATTGCAGGTGCAGGTTGCGGCTTGACTGGTGTTGGTGAAGGTGAAGAACAAGCACGAAAGGTCGTCGCCGGTGAGGCCTTCAGGTGTGGAGAAGACAAGTAGGCTTCATTCGAGGGATCCGGTGGCCAGCGGGGTCAAGTGCGGGCGGCATGGTGGCATGAACAGCAAGATGAAGTCATGGATGGTTTCTTGGTTGAGCCTGAAAACCAAGGTCGAGCCGGAACTACGTGGGAGCCAAGTTATGAGTGGAGATTGGCGGAGGCTACACCGAGTTCGCGGGGTTTCCGGTGGTTCACCAGAAAACCACTGGGTTCCTTGGTTGATCCACAAAGCCAAGATTGAAGAACCGAAGACGGTGCTGCAGTAGTGCCAGACCGGTCTGACCGGTGGGTACCGGTCTAACCGGTGAGGAGCACCAGTCTGACCGGTGTACGACTGTCGGTGCGGAATATGGTCCCGACACTGACCAGTAGATAGCGCCGAGGTCTATCCCTCAATGGCCGATGCTAAGCAATAAGAGACACGGGTTTTATCCTGGTTTCGGCCGAGGGGGCCGTACGTCCAGCAGTGGTGTGCTCAAGGTACTATATTGCTCAGCACCGGGGGTGCCTGTAGTGGGGCTGCTACAAGCAAGGCGGAAGAGGAAGCGTGGCTTCCAAGTCCCTGGTGGAGTGGCTGAAGATATGGTGGGAGAATTGGGGAATGAGTGCGCGGTGTGTCGTGTGCTCTGGTCAGAATGGATCTGTCTGTCCCCCGCGGCTGGGGGGTTCGCCCCCCTTTTATAGATCAAGGGGGAGGCGAATTACATGCACGCCGCGCTATCCAGCTACGTGGGGGAGTGCGACGTGCTACGCTGTAGAATGGGCGGCCGTCCGGACGATCCCTGCGGTGATCCGGCCATCATGGCCAACCTTGTACCCGAACAGTGGCGGTTCGAGGGTAGAAGGGCGGCGGATGGTGGTGAAGTCTTCTGATAGGCTCGAGGGAGGTGCTAACGTCGGCCCGTACGGAGTACAGGAGTAGGTAGAACGGCGTTCCTTCCCAACGCGCTCTACAGTGCCAGAGTGGTTGATACAGCGTCCGGCGTGCGCCTGTACGCGCGGGGATGTTTGCCGCGCTGCTACAGTGGCAGGGATGGCGTTCCACCGGCCTGGCGCCTCCACCTAATCCTGTAGGGTCACGAGAAAGCGAATCGAGGGTGTGTCCGGCCCCCTTTCGAGTGCTCGGCGCGTTAGCCGTACTGGAGCAGGCGCACGGCATCACGGGACTGACACCGGCCGCGCTGCACAGTCCCTCCCCACAGTGATGGGGATGGGCTCCTCTCTGGGGAGTTGGTGCGGCGGCACCGGGGCGCGAGCCCCGGGCGCATGATGGCGCCGTCCCGCCGGCGTCAGGGCGTTAAATGCTCGTGTACGGGGGCCGGCGCACGCGTGAGGGGCGCCCTCGAGCGTGGCGGACCCCGGCCGAGGGCGGGCGTACCCTCGAGCGAGGCGGAACTCCGCTCGAGGGGGGAGCGAGCCCTCGAGCGAGGCGGAGCCCGCTCGAGGGAAGTGCTGCCCCTCGAGCGGGGCGGAGCCCACCCGAACGGTGCACGCATCCTCGAACGAGGCGGAGCCCGTTCGAGGGGATCTCTAAGTGGGCCGCCTCGGTGGGCCGTCGGAGTCCCTGCGGCGTGGGCTGTTCCCTGCATGGTTAGACAATTTGTGTTTTGGCCTTGTTGTGGGTTTTAAGTGAGGATTCCCCTGTTATTTAAGGGGACCCCTAGGGCTGTCCCCTACAGTAGCCCCCGAGCATCTGCGGGCTTGCCATTGAGGCTCCCGCAGATGCTGGAACCTACTGTTAGGACGTTCTTCCCTCCTTGTCTTGCGAACGCTTTCCGTGGGGCCGCGTCAGCGGACCCGCGGGCCAGCCCCGAAGCCTGCGCAGAGCGTGGGTGCTCCTGCAGGGGTTTACCGCGAGAACTGGTCAGAGGGCGTGGCACATGTCTCAACCGGCATCGGCAGTATTTCAGCCGGCTTCGGTGACGCACGCGCTGCAGGCGCTGTCTCCGGTGGGTGCAAGCCAAGGAGGTGTAGCCGTGCGTTAAGCCCCCGAGCCTTGGCCCGTTCGAGGCGATCGGGTAGAGCTTTACGACTTGTTTTTTAACGCGCCCTCGCTGTCGCTCCGCGGGACGGAGGGTGAGGTTTCCGCAACCCCCATCGAGCGGGTCGCGAATTGCGGATTCCTCTTCGAGCTGTTAGTGGGTGATTCGAGTGGACGCCCATGCCCCGTTCGATAAGGGTAGGCTGCGTGGTCCGGAGACACGTCCATGGAAGCGCTTGCATGGGTTTGCTAGGTGGGGCTCGGTCCCGTTCGATAGGGACCGAGGGCGCGGAAGCTCTCCCTCGGTGGGATCCCCCGACTAGCTGCCCTCGCTGGCTCTCGAACACGACATGTGGGGCACCCTCGAGCCGACGGGCTCGAGGAACGGCTCGAGTGCGCGTGCCCTCGTCGTCCCTGACTCTGCGATCTGAGGCGCCTGTTCGAACCCGTCGAGGGTCAGGCTTCGAACCCCTGATCAGTAGGGCCGTGCAGGGCGGCGTCTGGGCGGCCCCGTCTTTTGCGCTTGCGGCCATCGAGGGGTCTGGGCTTGCCAGCCCTCGAGGCGCTGGTTGGTAGCACTGCGTGGCATGGGTGCACTCAGAGCCTGCTTCGCTTCGAGCGGGCGCCAGGCGACCTTCTCACGCACGTGTTCCTTTTTTAGAGAGTTGATATCGTTTCGAGCCGGGGGCTCGTGCCGCTCGAGGGTTTTGCGCGGCATGGGCACCCACGGTGCCTGCTTTACTTCAAGCAGGCCCCGGGCGGCCTTCTCGCGTCGATGTCCTTTCGAGGGCTGAAATGGTCTTGAGCCAAGGGCTCATTCCGCTCGAGGGTTTTACGTGGCATGGGTGCCCGTGGTGCCTGCTTTACTTCAAGCAGGCCCCGGGCAACCTTCTCACGTGGATGTCCCTTCGAGGGCTGTCTTCGTCTCGAGCCAGGGGTTCGCCCCACTCGAGGGTCCTCCTTGCTTGGCAAGGGAATGGGTCATTAAATGCCTTGCAGTCGAGGCCACGGCTCTGCAACGCGGGCGCGCCTTTTCAGGCGTTGCGGCCGCGCGCGCGCGCGTAGTGGGCGGCGAAGCAGGCGGATGTGACCGCTTGCCTCGGTCTCCGCTAGTCTTCGCCGCGATGATTGCTCGCCCGCGGTGATGTGGCCGCGGCAGTCGTGGTGGGGTCCACTCGTCGGTGTGAGGGGAAGAATCCCTGCAGTTAATGCGCGCGGGACATCCGCTCCGGAGAGCTCGCCCGCGGCTTATAAATCTGAGGGAAAGGGGGGACGGCGGTTTTTTACCTTTGCGCTCCGGCATTTTAGCCCCTTGCGCCTTCGTCTTCGTCTCGCTCTTGCCACCGCGCGGTGTCGCCATTAGAGCTCTTCGTCCGTTCCTCGTCATCCGTTCTTGCCCTCCTTCGTCCTTCCTCATGGCGCCGCCTCAGCCTCTCACGATCCTGGAGCCGTACGCCTGGGAGAGGTCGACGGTGACGCCGCTGGCCCTTGGCGAGCTGGTGGCCGCCGGCCAGCTGTCGGCGAACGAGGATGGCCGCCCAGCGGAGTGGATCGTGCCGCCGGGGGCGGACCGCGCGCCCAATCCGCCGGAGGGCTACGTGGTTAGCTTTATCCGCTACCACGAGCGGGGCTTCAACGCGCCGGCGAGCCGTTTTATGCGGGCGATGTGCCACTACTACCAAGTGGAGTTGCACAACTTCGCGCCCAACGCGATTTCGCAGGCGGCCACATTCGTGGGCGTCTGCGAAGGGTACCTGGGGATCCCAGTCAATTGGGAGCTCTGGGTACACCTTTTCCGCGCGGAGCTCTTCACGCAGCCCACGACGGAGCCGAGGACCCGCCGCGCGGTGCGCGCCGGCGGGATGTCGCTTGCCCTGCGGGGGCAATTCAAGAACGACTACATCCCCTGCACCATGACGACGAACAACGCCGGCTGGGAGCGGGGATGGTTCTACTTGCGCAACACCGAGCCCGGCCTCCCCCCTACACCGGTCGGGTGTTCAAGGAGAAGCCCAGCTCGTGGAGCTACGGGGTGTCCACGCCCCAGCACCGGAGGCGGCAGGACTCGGTCCTGGGCGCCCTGAGGAGCCTGTCGGCGCAAGGGCTAAACGCGTTGGGCGTCCTCGCGTTCCTCCATCACCGGCGGATTGTGCCATTGATGGAGAGGCCGCTCTGCATCTTCGAGATGACGGAGGCGGCCAACCCCGTCGATCTGGCGAGGTCGCGGATGCTCCCGTCCCCGCTCGGGCGGGCGTACACGCTCACGCGGGCGCGGAACGCCGTCGACACCCGGATGCCACTGCGTCCGGACTGGTCCCCGTGGGACCTCGAGATGCTCCCCACCGGCCCATTGGTGAGCGTAGTTCTTGATTTTGTTTTAGTTCTTGGTGTTGCTTTTGCCACCTAACGCGTCCTTGGTGTTCGTGTGTGCAGCTGGTGAGCTTCACCGCCTCCAAGTCCGTTCCACCCACCCCCGACTCCCGCGCGCTTGGTCGGGCGGCGCAGCAGCGGGAGCAAGAGCGGGCGGCGCGCAGGAGGGAGCGCGCGAGGCGGCATCAAGCGCGCGCGACCGGCGGGCCGCGGAGTACCGGCGGCGAGAAGAGCTGGGGCTCTCCTCCCCGGGGGCCGAGGAGTACTCATCCTCGGAGGAGGACGAGGAGGAAGAGGCCGAGGGGGAGGGCCCCTCGATAGGTGGCGGCCGCGCCCCGTCGCCGGAACCGGCGCCGGCGGCAAGGGCGGCATCGCTCGGGGCGGGCGCGCGCCGCGCCCGTCGTCGGGCAATCGACATCGGGGACGGCGCGCGGCTGGCCGAGGGCGCCCGGCGCACACCTCGGGGGCACGCGCGCGCGGCGCGCGCCCGTGCGTGCGCTCAAGTGTGCTCGCGCGCGGGGGCGAGCGTGCCTCGCGCGCGTGGCGGCGGCGCTCGGGCGGTGCCACGGCAAGCGTACCGCGCGCGGGGGCAAGCGTGCTCGCGCGCGCGGGGCGCCTTCGGGAGGCGCGGCGTCGAGCGTGCCCGTGCGCGGGGCGGGTGCGCCCCGCGTGCGGCGGCGCGCGTCGGGGAGACGCGGCGGCGGCGCGCCGGCCGCGCCGGCCTCATCCGCTGAGGCTTCGAGGAAAAGGAAGCGTGCCTTTTCCTCCCTGAGGTAAGGGGCTTGATGCTTTACTTGGTTTAATTAGTTGATGATTAGGCGCTCTAACCCTCTGTTTGTGCCTGCGCAGGGTGGTGCCAACCGTGCCTCCCCTTGCACCAGCCAAGGTGCTGAGGACGGACGCGTCCATCCCCACCCGGCGGCGCTCGTCGAGAGCGTCACGGACGGGGGCAAGCACGGCGGCGGCGGGCGAGAGCTCGCAAGGCGTGGCCGGGGCCCCGAGGCCTCGGCCAACGTATCGGTCCGCCGCGGCGCGGCCGGCGGTCCCCGAGGAGGCGACCGGCGCCGGTCGTCGTGGGGGCGCGAGGTCGCGGCGGCGGTCGTGGCGGAGGCGCGGCCCGTAGAGGCCGCTTGGCGAGGAGGCGCGGTCCGCGGCACCGGCTGCGAGAGGAGGCGGGGCGGGGCGCAGGTTGCGGCGGCGCCCGCGGTTGCGGAGGCGCGGCCGCAGGTGGTGGCCGTGGCGCCGCATCCGGCGCCCGCGGCCACGGAGGCGCGAGTGGAGGCGCCGGTGGAGGCGGCGCGAGGGCCGGTGCTTGCCGGCGGTTCCCGGGCGGAGGTGGTGGAGGTCCCGGATGACGACTCCCCGCCGCCGGGTGGGACCGGTGGGCTAGCTTCCCCACGCGTTCCCCCCCGAGCCCCGGGAGGGGGCCCTCGTGAGGCGGCACGAGGGGCACATGGTGGCGGGGAGACGGAGGACACGGTGCCGAGGCCTCGTCCTCCCGCGCCGGCCACCCCCGCCCAGGTGGAGTGGGCCACCGACGATCCCCCGGCGTTTGCTGACGCTCGGGTGGAGCAGGAGCTCTGGGACGAGCTCTGAAGCCACGGCGCCACGCTCAACCGCGCGCTGAACGAGGCGTTGCGGGTTCATGGCGGCCCTGCATGGCGCGCCTTCCAGGTAGGGCCTCGTCACTCGTCTCTTCTTCTTCTCATCTTCGTGTGCTGTTCCTGTGCCTTAACGCTTACGGACTTTGGTGTGTGGGTGCCAGGAGCTCGAGCGCCGCGCCCACGACAAGTACGATGCCTTTGACCGGGTGAACGCCGAGGTCCACATGCTCCGGGAGCGGTGCAGCGCTTTCGACGCGCTTGCCGACGCACTCAGGTCCCCGGACAGCTGGCTGGCGTACCGGGCCCTGGCCTGGCCTGACGAGCTCCCCGAGAGCTCGAGGCAGGACACGGCGCGCCGCTCGAGCCTCGAGCGGGTGCGCGCAGCCCTCATCGACCGTGATGAGGCGCTGTGGCACGCGCGCCGGACTTGGAGAAGACGCGGACGCTGGCCGCTAACTGGGAGGCGGAGGTGGCTACCGTCCGCGCCGAAACCCGGGAGCTTCGCTCGTCGCTTGAGGGGGCGGAGCGCGGCCAGCCGCCGGCCGAGGAGCGGGCGCGCGGGGCCGGAGAAGCGGGCCAATGAGGCCGACGATCCGAAGGCCGCCCTCGACGCCAAGGCCGCGGCCCTCGTCACCGCCGAGGAGCGGCTCCCGCAAGAGAGCACCGCCCGCCAAGGGGCCGAGGGGCGGCTCCGGCGGAGCGGGCCGCCCTCGTCGACGCCCGGCGGCGCCGGGAGCAGAGCGCGCCGCCCACGAGGTGACGCGGAAGTCCTTGGCGGATCGGGACGCCAAGCTCTCCACGGCCGAGGGCGAGGTCATTGTGCTCAGCATTGCGAGCGCAAACCAGGAGATGGCCCTCCAGGAGCAGGGCGAGGCCGTCAAGCGCCTCGAGCTGGCGGTGGAGGCCGAGCGCCGCGCTCTCGAGATGGAGAGGAAGCAGGTCGAAGGTGAGCCGCTGTTCGACTCTTGCCTTGTTGGTTTTTCTGTTAGAGGGTTCGCATCCTCCTTTCTGATTTCTTTCTTGTCTTGGCGATTCCAGGCTTGCGCACCGCCCTGGGGCACGCGACTGAGCGGGCCGAGGCGCTGCAGGCTTCCTACAACTCCTCCGAGCAGGAGCTGCGGGAGCTGCGCGATGCGGCCCTCGAGACCTGCCGCGCCGTCGAGGAGGGCGAGGCACAGGCCGCCGCTCTGCGCTCGCCGCCGCCTGCGTGCCCTTGGTGGCCATGTCACCGAGCGGATGCGCCGGGCGCTGCAGCTGGGCGTCCAGAAGGCCCTCGGAGTGGTGCGGTCCCACTACGAGGTTAACTTCGAGGCGCTGGCGGAGGGCTACATCGTTCCCGAGGGCGTCGAGGACGAGGTGGCCATGGAGCGTGTGGACGCGCTCGCCGCCGACGCCGCCGGGTCGCTCGCCGAGGCCTTCGAGGAGTTCCTCTTCCCGGACGCCGCTGACGCTGCCGCTCCTCCCGCCTGAAAGCAGTTGGGCGCTAGGCCCGTTTTTGATGTGTATCAGTACTCTGGCCTCGTGGCCTTTTGTAAATAAACAAGTTGTTTCATGAACATTTGCTGTAATGAAATCGTTTGATTATCACGCTTTTTGTTTCTCCTTCTTCCTCAGTTGATTCTAGTTAGGGGAGTTCGATTTTCGCAGGGGGCCTGCTGGGTTGGAGGCGAGAGAGAAGGGCCGTATCCACGCGGCGTAGGCTATCTCTGGCTCGCACGTTCCTTCCGCTGTGCCGCCTGCGCCCTGTTCGAATCGTTGCTCGAGGTTGAAGTAGAAAACAAACTTAGCGCGTGTGAGTTGTTTTTATTTTTGCGCGAAAAATAGGACCATTTTGGGGGGAGGGTGGCCCCCCGCAGTAGCCCCCGAGGGTAACTTGGGTTTCAGGGGAAAGCCGAGTTGCCCTTTCTTTTAAACTTGAAATGTTTACATAGTTGCCACCAACTGGGGCGTTGGCCGTGTGATTTTTACAACAGAAAAAAATGCTTGGGAATCCTAGCTAGGGGTAGAAACGATGTAGCTGTTGGATGTTCCAAGCGTTGGTGAGCTCTTCACCGTCCTCGTTGGCCAGCTTGTACGTGCCGGGCTTGAGTACCTTCGCCACGACATAGGGTCCCTCCCATGGGGGCGACAGCTTGTGGCGCCCTCGGTTGTCTTGGCGTAGCCTTAGGACCAGATCCCCTTCGCTGAAATCCCGCCGGCGTATCTTGCGTGCTTGATAGCGCCTTAGGGACTGCTGGTACCTCGCGGAATGCATCAGGGCCACGAGGCGTGCTTCGTCCAGCTGGTCCAACTAGTCCTCGCGGGCTCGCTGGCTGGTGTCCTCGTCATAGCCTCGAACCCTGGGCGAACCGTATTCTAAGTCCGTGGGGAGGACGGCCTCCGCGCCGTGGACTAGGAAAAACGGGGTGAACCCCCGTGGCTCGCTCGGGGGTGGTCCTTAGGCTCCACACAACCGCTGGTAATTCTTGGAGCCATTTCCGCCCAGATTTGTTCAACTGGTCGAAAATTCGGGCTTTAGGCCTTGTAAGATCATGCCATTGGCACGTTCTACTTGGCCGTTGGTCTGTGGGTGCGCCACAGCCGCCCAATCCACACGGATGTGGAACTTGTCGCGGAACTCCAAGAACTTCTTGCCCGTGAACCGGGACCCATTGTCGGTGATGATGGAGTTTGGCACTCCAAAGCGGTAGACGATGTCGGTGAAGAATGTTATCGCCCGTTCGCCCTTAGATTCGTGATGGGACGCACCTCTACCCACTTGGAGAACTTGTCGATCGCGACCAACAAGTGGGTGAAGCCCCTGGGCGCCTTCCGCAGGGGCCCGACGATGTCCAGCCCCCACACGGCGAACGGCCATGTTACGGGGATGGTCTGTAGGGCATGGGCGGGCAAGTTGGACTTGCGGGCGTAGAACTGGCACCCTTCGCAGGTGCGCACGATCTCGCTAGCGTCTGCGACCGCAGTGGGCCAGTAAAAGCCCTGGCGGAACGCGTTGCCGACGAGGGTGCGGGGCGCGGCGTGGTGGCCACAGATCCCCGCGTGGATGTCCCGCAGGAGCTCGCGCCCCTCGGGAATGGGCACGCATCGCTGTAGGATGCCGGAGGCGGCGCGCTTGTACAGCTCGCCGTCGACGAGGGCAAAAGACTTAGCCATCCTAGCGATGCGCCTGGCCGCGGCCCGGTCCGCGGGGAGTTCCCCTCGAGCGATCCAGGCAATGTATTTTTCCCGCCAGTCCGCCTGGACAGGGGCCGGCTCGATGTCCATTACGTCGGCCTCGTGGGAGCCGTACCCCTCGAGAAGGGAGAGCACGTACGCCTCGTTCGAGGGGTCCTCGTCCATGGGCTCCGCACCCGCTGGATTCGAGGGAGCCCCCGAGGGTTCGTTGTGATTCGAGGGGTAGGGCTCGAAAACGACCGAGGGTTGAGCGACGTCGCGTGCGAAAACGTTCGGGGGGGGGGGCAGTGATCCGCCCGGACGCGATCTTGGCGAGTTCATCCGCCTCCTCGTTGTACCGGCAGGGCACATGGTTGAGCTCGATGCCGTAGAACTTGTCTTCGAGGGCTCGCACGGCCTTGCAGTAAGCCTCCATCTTGTCGTCGTGGCAGCTCGCGTTCTTCATGACTTGATCGATCACGAGCTGCGAGTCGCCCCTTACGTCGAGGCGCTTGACGCCTAACTCAATGGCGATTTTGAGGCCGCAGAGAAGGGCCTCGTATTCAGCCATGTTGTTAGACGCGGGGAAGTGGAGGCGCACCGCGTACCACATGTGTTCCCCGAGGGGTGACACGAAGAGCAGGCCCGCGCCCGCCCCTGTTTTCATCACCGAGCCGTCGAAGAACAGAGTCCAGCACTCCGCTTGGATCTGTGGCGGCGGCAGCTGCGTGTCCGTACATTCGGCGACGAAATCCGCCAAGATTTGGGACTTGACAGCCTTGCGTGGGGCGTAGGCGAGCGTCTCGCCCATCAGCTCCACGGACCACTTGGCGATCCTGCCCGCGGCGTCGGGGTTGCGGATGATTTCTCCTAGTGGGAAGGAGGAAACCACCGTGACGGGGTGGGCCTCGAAGTAGTGGCGGAGTTTGCGCCGCGCAAGAACCACTGCGTACAGCAACTTCTGGACCTGGGGGTAGCGCGTCTTCGTGTCCGAGAGGACCTCGCTGATGTAGTAGACCGGCCGCTGCACAGGCAAGGCATGCCCTTCCTCCATGCGCTCCACGACGATCACGGCGCTCACCACCTGGGTGGTCGCGGCCACGTAGAGCTGCAGGGGCTCGCCGTCCTGCGGCGGCGTGAGGATCGGGGCGTGCGTTAGAGACGCCTTCAGCTTGTCGAGCGCATCCTGGGCCTCGGTGGTCCAGGAGAAGCGCTCGTGCTTCTTGAGTAGGCGGTAGAGGGGCAGGCCCTTCTCACCGAGCCGCGAGATGAAGCGGCTCAAGGCGGCAAGGCACCCCAACACCTTCTGCACCCCTTTGAGGTCCCGGATCGGACCCATTCGTTCGAGGGCCGCGACCTTTTCAGGGTTGGCCTCGATTCCCCGCTGGGAGACGATGTATCCCAGGAGCATGCCTCGCGGCACTCCAAAGACACACTTTTCGGGGTTTAATTTGACCCCATTGGCCCGTAGGCAGTTGAACGCGACGCCAAGGTCGCCAACCAGGTCGTCCGCCTTCCTGGTCTTTACGACGATGTCGTCCACGTATGCTTCGACCGTCCGCCCGATGTGATCCCCAAAAACGTGCTGCATGCAGCGCTGGTATGTTGCACCCGCGTTTCTGAGGCCAAATGGCATCGTGACGTAGCAGAACGTCCCGAACGGTGTGATGAACGAGGTCGCGAGCTGGTCGGACTCTTTCATCTTTATTTGGTGGTACCCGGAATAGGCATCAAGGAAATAGAGCAATTCGCACCCAGCTGTTGAGTCAACGATTTGATCATGCGTGGCAAAGGAAAAGGAACTTTAGGACATGCTTTATTAAGGCTAGTGTAATCTATACATATCCGCCACTTCCCATTCTTTTTCTTTACAAGCACGGGGTTTGCTAGCCACGTTGGGTGGAACACTTCCTTGATGAATCCGGCCTCGAGAAACTTCCGCAGCTCCGCTCCGATTGCCCGTCGCCGCTCCTCGTCAAAGCGGTGGAGCCGTTGCTGCACGGCGCGGGCGTTTGGCAGGATGTCAAGGGAGTGCTCGGCGACTTCCCTCGGGATGCCTGGCATGTCCGAGGGGCTCCACGCGAAGATGTCGGCGTTGGCGCGGAGGAAGTCGACGAGCACCACTTCCTATTTGGGGTCGAGGGTGGAGCTGACCCTCAACGCCTTGCCCTCGAGGGCTGAAGGGTCGAGGGGGACCCCCTTGGTCTGCTCCGCGGCCTCGAAGGTGCCAGCGTGTTTGGCAGCGGAGTCGAGGTCTTCGTTGACCATCTTCTCCAGCGTGTTCACCAGCGCTTCATCTAGCGCTAGTGCCTCTGCGTGCTCCACGCATTCGACATCACAGTCGAACGCGTGCTCGATCGACGAGCCGACGGTGATGATGCCGTTCGGGCCGGGCATCTTCATCTTTAGGTAGGTATAATTGGGGACCGCCATGAATTTGGCGTAACAGGGTCGCCCAAGTATGGCATGGTAGGCCCCCTTAAATCCCACCACCTCGAAGGTGAGGGTTTCCTTGCGGAAATTCTTTGGGGTGCCAAACCAAACTGGCAGGTCGATCTGCCCGAGGGGTTGGACCTGCTTGCCGGGCGCGATGCCATGGAACGGCTTCGTGCTGGGCCGCAGCTGGTCCAATCCGATCCCCATCAGGCGCAGCGTATGCGCGTAGAGGATGTTGAGGCTGCTGCCTCCGTCCATGAGGACCTTCGAGAACCGGGCGTTCCCGATGATGGGGTCGACCACCAGCGGGTACTGGCCCGGGTTGGGGACGCGGTTTGGGTGGTCCTCCCGGCTGAATGTGATGGCGTCCTCCGACCAATTGAGGAAGGACGGAGGCGCCCTCTCAGCGGCGAGGACTTCGTGCCGCTCCTTCTTGCGTTGGCGTGTCGACATGTCGACAGTTGGTCCCCCAAAGATGAGGAACACATTTTCGACGGCGGGGAAGCCGCCTGCGTCGCCATCACCTCCGTCTTTCTTGGCCCTTGCCTCCTTCGCGGCGGCACGACCATAGAACTTCTTGAGCATGTCGCACTGCTCAAGGGTGTGGTTCACGAGAGTTTTGTGGTAGGGACATGGCTTTTTCAGCATGTCATCGAACACCCCCGGGCCTCGAGGGGCCGGTCGAGGGCCCCGTCGAGCCGGGTCAACAGCGAGGGCCTCGGCGTTGCCGCCGTCACGCCCCTGCTCGCGCGCCTCGCGGCGCGGCTTCTTCCCTTTCTTGCCCCGCTTGTCGTTGCGGTGTGGCTCCTTGGACTTGCTGCCCTCCGCGGGCGCGTCCTCCGAGCGCTTGCCCTTCTTGCCGTCGAAGATCGCCCCCACGGCCTCCTCTCCGGAGGCGAAGCTGGTGGCGATGTCGAACAGCTCGTTGGAGTCCGCGGGCGGGCTGCGTCCCAGCTCCCGCACGAGATCCCGGCACGTGGTGCCCTCGAGGAAGGCGTGCACGATTTCGGACTGCGCGATGCTGGGGAGCTCTGTGCAGCGCTTGGAGAAGCGCCGTATGAAGTCTCGCAGCGACTCGCCGGGCTTCTGCATGCAGGAGCGCAGGTCCCATGAGTTTCCAGGGCGCACGTATGTGCCCTGGAAGTTGCCCACGAACGTGTGGACCAGGTTGTCCCAGTTGTGGATCTGGCTGGCGGGCAAGTCCTCGAGCCATGTCCGGGCCGCGTCGCCAAGATGTAGGGGCAGGTTGCGGATGATGACCTCGTCGCTGGTGGCCCTGCCCAGCTGGCAAGCCAAGCGGTAGTCGTTGAGCCACACGCGGGGGTCCGTCTCCCCGTTGTACTTGACGATCGTCGAGGGTTGGCGGAAGCGTTGGGGGAACGCTGCCGCGCGAATCTCCCGGCTGAACACACGGGTGCCTGGGGGCTCCGGCGTCGGGGAGCGGTCTTCGCCGCTGTCGTAGCGCCCACCCCGTCGAGGGTGGTAGCCCCTTGCTGCTCGTGCGTCCGCCTTGCTGGTGCGCCTGGCGTTGATGACGTTGCGAGCGTCGCCATCCAGCGCCCTGCGCGCGTCAAGGAGTCGCTCCCTGGCCGGCGTGCGCCCTTGGTCGGCGGGCCGCTCCGCTGGTCTTCCCGCGTGCACCGAGGGTTCGCCCCCCGGCGCAGCTTCGTCGTCCCGCGCATCCCCCTGTTGGCGGATGCGTGAGGCCGAGCTCTCGGCCTGCTGGACGGCCGCTTGCTCGATGAGAGTTTGCACCTCGCGGTGCATGTTTCGAGCCTCGGGGGTCGAGGGTGCTGGCATGGCCCGCAGTAGCGTCGCGGCGGTGACGAGCTTCTGGCTCGCCCGCGGGGGCGCGTCCGCGTTTTCGACGTTGGGGACGGTGTTGATGCGGTCGCGGACCTGTCGGCCCAGCTCCCGTGCGCGTTCGCCGCGCGCAGAGGCTTCCCCTGCCATTGAGGCGTGGAGCAGCCGCACCGTTCGGTATTCCTCCGCCAGCTTGGCCTCGAGCTCGCGGGCTTGGGCTAGGCCGCGCGTCGGCGTCGGCCCCGGCGGGGAGCGCTTGGCCCCGCGGCCAGGCGCGCGGCGATCCCTGGGGTAGGCGTGACTTCCCCGTCTCTTGCGCCCACCGCACCGGCGGCATTGGCCGGGTCATTGGTGATGACGGCGCAGCACTCCCGCGCGGGGTCGTAGCTCCCTGTGCTGGAGTCGTCGGAGCAGCCAAACCAGTAGTCCGCGGCGTCGAGGAAACGCCGGAACGTGACTGGGTCCGGCACGCCGGAGCAGTCCCACTCCGCGTATCCGTGGCGGTTGGCGGGTGGCAATGTGTCAACGGAGCCCAGGGATGACTCATCCCCTGCTGAGGCGCCGGGGTCCCTGGCGACGAAGACGTGGCGGCCAGGCGGAACCCTGCGCATCGTCGTGTTGATGTTGGCGTTGTAGGCCGACGTAGCGCCACGCAGCCCGATGGGGATGCGCGGTCCGAGACCGTGCGCCGCCCCGCCGGGCGGTGGCGGTCGTGATGGTGGGGGCGCCGCGCTCGGCCCGTCGCCGCTCGGACCGCGCCCGACGCGATCGCCGCCCGGAGCGACGGTGGCGTCGTGGCGCCGACGGGCCCGCGGCATCCGTGCTCGCGGCGCGCGCGCGCCGTGGTGGTGCGCGCGGCGGGGGCCAAGGCCGACTCGGCCCCGCGCGCGCGCGGAGCTCCTCACGGTAGGTGAGGCGCATGAGATAGCCGTTCCCTGTGGCCTGAAAGTTCAGGTCCCCGAAGCGAATTTCGAACCCGGCTGGGAGGGGATCCGAGCTACCCATGCAGTAGCGTATAGCACGGTACTCAGTGCGGATCACCATGGAGGGAGTTGATGGAATGGCCTTAGGCGCTCGCTTGCCCCACGGTGGGCGCCAACTGTCAGTGCGGAATATGGTCCCGACACTGACCAGTAGATAGCGCCGAGGTCTATCCCTCAATGGTCGATGCTAAGCAATAAGAGACACGGGTTGTATCCTGGTTCCGGCCGAGGGGGCCGTACGTCCAGCAGTGGTGTGCTCAAGGCACTATATTGCTCAGCACTGGGGCTGCCTGTAGTGGGGCTGCTACAAGCAAGGCGGGAGAGGAAGCGTGGCTTCCAAGTCCCTGGTGGAGTGGCTGAAGATATGGTGGGAGAATTGGGGAATGAGTGCGCGGTGTGTCGTGTGCTCTGGTCAGAATGGATCTGTTTGTCCCCCGCGGCTTGGGGGTTCGCCCCCCTTTTATAGATCAAGGGGGAGGCGAATTATATGCACGCCGCGCTATCCAGCTACGTGGGGGAGTGCGACGTGCTACGCTGTAGAATGGGCGGCCGTCCGGACGATCCCTGCGGCGATCCGGCCATCATGGCCTACCTTGTACCCGAACAGTGGCGGTTCGAGGGTAGAAGGGTGGCGGATGGTGGTGAAGTCTTCTGATAGGCTCGAGGGAGGTGCTGACGTCGGCCCGTACGGAGTACAGGAGTAGGTAGAACGGCGTTCCTTCCCAACGCGCTCTACAGTGCCAGAGTGGTTGATACAGCGTCCGGCGTGCGCCTGTACGCGCGGGGATGTCTGCCGCGCTGCTACAGTGGCAGGGATGGCGTTCCACCGGCCTGGCGCCTCCACCTAATCCTGTAGGGTCACGAGAAAGCGAATCGAGGGTGCGTCCGGCCCCCTTTTGAGGGCTCGGCGCGTTAGCCGTACTGGAGCAGGCGCACGGCGTCACGGGACTGACACCGGCCGCGCTGCACAGTCCCTCCCCACAGTGATGGGGATGGGCTCCTCTCTGGGGAGTTGGTGCGGCGGCACTGGGGCGCGAGCCCCGGCGCATGATGGCGCCGTCCCGCCGGCGTCGGGGCGTTAAATGCCCGTGTACGGGGGCCGGCGCACGCGTGAGGGGCGCCCTCGAGCGTGGCGGACCCCGGCCGAGGGCGGGGCGTACCCTCGAGCGAGGCGGAACTCCGCTCGAGGGGGAGCGAGCCCTCGAGCGAGGCGGAGCCCGCTCGAGGGAAGTGCTGCCCCTCGAGCGGGGCGGAGCCCGCCCGAAGGGTGCACGCATCCTAGAACGAGGCAGAGCCCGTTCGAGGGGATCTCTAAGTGGGCCGCCTCGGTGGTCCGTCGGAGTCCCTGCGGCGTGGGCTGTTCCCTGCATGGTTAGACAATTTGTGTTTTGGCCTTGTTGTGGGTTTTAAGTGAGGATTCCCCCGTTGTTTAAGGGGACCCCTAGGGCTGTCCCCGACAACGACGACGCAGTCCGAAATCTTTGAAGCGGAGGACACGCGTCGGGATCGCAAGGCTTGCGCCGAGGCTAAGTAGGTTGCGGTCGCCGGGCATCCATCCGATGATGAAGATATGAAGACTTACAAAACCACCCTTGAGGGGCTTGTATCCCTAGTTGGTAGGAAAGGGTATTTTAGACTTTTGGTTGCCTCCATATAACGCATGAGGTGAGAGGGTGGCAGCCAAGCCTTGGAACCCTAGTTCATTTGCTTTCTTATTTTCCCTTCCTATTTTCATAGGATTTCCATAGGACTAGCTTGTGATAGGGTTGGATGATCGGGCGGCAAGCTAAACCTTGTAAGAACCTTTGTTGCATGTATAGATGAATCAGCGTGGTTCGTCAAGGTTTGGATGTGTTGTTCCCGGTTGTTCTTGGATGTGATTTTCGGAGCCCTCTTTTGGTGATTTCTTTGGGTTTTTTTTGACCTTTCTCTTGGGGATTTGATGGGGGGAATTTTTGGGAACCTTCTGTGGTTCTTTGGGCTGTGATTCCCCTCCCAAATCCGTGAGTAAAGGGGCTCGATTTTGGGGTTTTCCTAGTTCTAGGGTTAGAGGTGCTTTTGGCGGGATTTCTTCGATTCCTCCTTTTTGGACGAGTTTTGGTGGGATTAAACTTGGCTATGCACTCCTCATGAGGTGTTCCTAATATCCCCAAAGTCTTGTTCAAGTCCGTGGAGCGATTCGGGAGATCGAGGTTTGGATTTGGGCGAGTTGACCCGCGGGTGCTGTTCATCCCGAGCTGCCCAGGCTACACCGGTCTGACCGGTGCTCTTGACCGGTCTGACCGGTGCAACCCTCGGTGGGTTTTTGCTTGGGTGAACGTCTGTGTGTTCGCTGTTGTCCTGTGTTCCTTCTATTTCAAGTTTGGGTCAGTTTGGACGTCGGTTGGCTTGTTTGGTGCTTTGGGGGCTTTCAGACTGTGACCGGTCTGACCGGTGCGTCTCACCGGTCTGACCAGTGTGGAGCCACTTAGTGAAAGTTGCCCAGTTTCACTAGCAGGGACCGGTCTCACCGGTGGTGCTCACCAGTGTGACCGGTGTTGGTCGGTGGACTTGAGGTTTGGTGTTCCGCTGCGTTCTCGGGTCGGAAGGGTGTGTGTGTTGGTTCCTAGGTCAAGTGACACTCCAATGGCTACGTGGGCTTGGCCAACTTGGGTAGTGAGTCGGAGACGTGTGTTGGAAGCTGTGTTCATCTTGTTGGAGTTTCCATCTCCTTCGAGAAAATTTTTTATCGGCTCCCATTCACTCCCCCCCTCAGGTTCTTCGTATCGGTACTCCAAGGTTGAGTGATGACCTATCGGAAGCAAGCTTCCAATAGATCGAAACCACGATGAAAAAATTCAGAGGGCATCGAAGATGCACTCATGAGTAGTATTTGAGCATCATGGCAGGCAAGATGGCCGGTATGATGGTCCAAAGAAGAAGAAGAGAAAAAAGTAGATCAAGTAACGACATGATGAGAAACTGGTTTCTCAACAGGTCGGTACGACGAGGAAAGCAAGAGGGTATCGAAGACGCACTCTTAGAGTAGTCCCCGAGCATTGAAGCAGACATCATGGCTGGTTTGATGCTCAAATAAAAGAAAACTAAGTCATGGTCTTGATCGAACGAAGTGTAGAGACACCCAGATCTCCCAGCATGGCTACAAGGAGTCTGGCAGAGCCGACCTCAAGGAGGCCTCGTAGGCGTGCCGACCTTAAATGGGTCTTCAAATTGATGATGTCCAGTATCCGAGGATATCTAACAAGATCTTGAGAGGTGCGTTGCATGAAGAGGCTATCAATGTTGAAGCTGATGAAATAATGTCGATCCTTAAGCGTATGGAGTGTAGAGACATTTAGATATCCTGCATGGCTACGAGGAGTCTGGCAGAGCCACTCGAGGCATGACGACCTCGGGAAGGTCTCAAGTCAAAAGCGCCCAAGCACCCAGAGGTACTTGGCGGAGCCACGAGGTGCACACCCCACAGGGAGGCCTTCGTTCCTGTCATAAAATCATGGGTGTCTAGAACAGGCTGGCAGGGTTACGAGAGCACACCGACCTGAGAAGGTCACGCATCCGGGGCACTCAACTAGGTTGGCAGGGCCGTAAACATACCAAAATATTGCATGACTTAGGTATTAAGACACGCTGACCTTAAGGAGGAAGTTTTGGTGTCCAGACGACCAACATAACTACTAGCCATCCAGCGGAGCCATTGTGCTGAGGTATTGGCGACCTCAGCAATAGCCACACTAACCATGGGGGCCCAACGAAAATTGCAGATCTCCATGATGCTTCTGATCTCCAGGCGCCCAGACAGGTCCGGTAGAGCAGCGAGGCACGCCTACCCCGGAAGGTCTTCAATCGAACCTACGACCATTCCGCTCAGGAAACAGAAATATAGGCTGATTGGAATAGGTCCGTTTACATGCAAAGCCATAGCGAGTGCACCAGGATGCAGAGCCTAGCAGGTGAAAATAAAGGGCATCAGGTCGTAGAGGGAGGTCGTGGAGTTTTCATAGCATGGGGCTTAGTTAGGCGCTGGGCCCTCTAACACACGGTCTGGTTTTGTCTTGTGGCGTAGACTGCAGGGTCACGGGTCAACAGTAGTCGAAGATGCTCTTGCCATTCAGAAAACGACAAACTGTCCATTTATCGACGGGGTTACTGTAGCCATGTGACCTCTGCGTTGGGGCTCAGGCATTATTGATGTGCAAACGACAAAGACGTCGTGAGTCAAGGAAAGTAATGTCATCACCTTTAATCGTGCATAGACTACAGGTCCCAATATCACATGGTGATAGTGTCATCACTTCACCGGCTGCCCAGGGCGTGGCTTTGGCTATAAATAGCACCCTTGAGACTGAAGGAGGCCAGCACCGAGCATAGTGGAGATATGAAGTCGCAGTGTAGCATTCCTGTCATGCCATGGGCATGTGTTCGTCCACCGGATTGTGGAATCTTGCATTTGTAGAAGCTTGGAGCTAGGAGAATTCTCGCGAAATGGAGGCAACACCTCAACTCTCTACGCCCTGCCTCTACGGAGTATCAGGTAGAGTTTGGAGGTGATGTTGTTCGAGCTGGAGCTATAGCAGGACGTCTCTAGTGTGCACCGGGAGCTCACTAGGGCTTGGGTTTCAACACCGAAGAGCAACATCACCTCCATTCCAATTGTTGGAGCCGAGCATGCCTTAGGTTGCGTGCCGTCCTGTAGCTGTCTCCCGCAAGGCCGCCATCAAGGTCCTGGTCCTAGGAGAAGTCTCGCGACATGCTCTGCTTTGGCAAAGTAGGTCATGGTGACTGCTCTAGGTGGCCCAGGCCTTGTAGTATGTTTATCTTGTGTGCCAGGTTCTGGATTCAATGTGGTCGCAGGCGACTTGTGTACCTACGAGCAGTCCATGTAATGTTCTCTCTCTTCTGTCATGTACTTGGTCGATTTGGCAAAATGATTTGTCAAAGACCTAAATAAATGTGATGTGGGGGCTTGCAAAACGTGTTTTCCATCAGGACGACCTGATGTTATCTTTTTGTTTAGCTGCTGACCTGAACTCAGAGTTTAGGTCGTAGCTGTAGTTTGTTAGCGATAAATTTTCCTTGACCTTCTCGCGAACTTCTCGGAATAGAGCCGTTGAGGCGTGTTGTACGGCAGAAGGAACCGCAACGGGCAGATTCGGTGGACCCCCCTATAAATAAGACGGCCCGAGGTGGGATTGACCCCACTCCTCTTTCGTCTTCCTCCCGTCGCTCTCATTTCCACCGCTATCGCTCTCCTGCCGCCGTAGCTCTCTTGCGACCGTCTTGCTCCCGTGCGCACACCCATCCAGGCTCCAACTCCGGCCGGCCGCGTGCTAGCACGACGCTCCTCTTGCGTATGCACGTTAAAACCCTGTGCAACACTAGATTCAACTCGAACCCTAGCGGTGAAATGGCGGCAGAGGCTGCTTGCATCCCGGACCCGCAGGCGGTGTGAGTCCGGTCGACGATGACTGAGGCCAAGATCCAGATTTTGGTGAACCGCGGGCTGCTCCGACCCAATGAGGAGGTGGAGTGGAGGGCTGCCACTGGGGAGCAGTTTCCGAGCGAGGACGCCAAGGAGCAGGTCATCTTCGCATCCTTCTTCGAGCGTGGCTTCAACCTCCCAGTGGGACACTTCTTCCGTGGTCTACTGTACTACTACCAGCTGTGGAGGGCTGCCACTGGGGAGCAGTATTCGAGCGAGGACGTCAAGGAGTAGGTCATCTTCGCATCCTTCTTCGAGCGCGGCTTCAACCTCCCGGTGGGAGACTTCTTCCGTGGTCTACTGTACTACTACTAGCTGGAGCTGATAGATCTCGTTCCCAACTCCATAACCGTAGTGTCGACTTTTATTCATTTCTGTGAGGCGTATCTAGGGATATCGCCTCACTTCTTGTTATGGAGGTATTTCTTCCATGTAAAAAGCACTGGTAAGAGGTCGGGCCCAGTGGGGGCTATGATGTTTAACTTGAGGTTAGGCCTCAAGGCAGAGTGGATAGACACCGACCTCCCCGACAACACTGCTGGGTGGAGGTTAGAGTGGTTCTATATTGCAGATCAGCTTCCTGGGCTTCCACATCGTACTGGCCATAAGCTAGTGAATATATATGAGTGGAACTTGGGGTTGTCGTCCCGCGATCTTAAAGTGCTCAAGCCGGTCCTGGAGCTCGTCAACGAGTTGAAGAAGCAGGGAGTGACAGGAGCCGCGGTGGCTAGGTCCGTTTACCGGTGGATGATCCAACCGATCAAGGATCGGGTTCACCTGGCGTATGAGTACTGGGGGTAGTCGGACCCCACGCGCGAGGTGAACCGCAAGGTCTCCAAGGAGGAGATGGTGGCTAGAGTTTCCCAGATGTAGTCTGGGAAAGCGAGAGTGAGGAAGTGCCCTAAGGCACACTCGTTGAAGAGGCCGACTGACCTAGTAAGATCCTGTAATCTACACTTTGGTTGTTTTGCAGTGTTTATGCTTCTTTACATAGTATGAACTTCTTGGTCGTCTATTTGCAGGAGCGCGAGCTTCAGATGTGGTGCCCAGCACCTCTCCCTGCGGGTTAGCCGCACCGGAGGAAACTCAGGTCGGATAAGTACAAGCCTCCAGCAGGTTGTCTGCTAGAGTTTTACGAATCAGACTCGTCGGTGGAGGCCGACGAGGACACCGGTGATGAGGCTGGAGGTGGCAATGCCGGGACACACCCAGATGCTGGTGGCGACACGAAACCACGGCGCAGGACCAAGTCGGCAGTGGGGAAGCAATCAGCTTCGGCTGTTGCTCCTGTAGTTTCTGCGGTGAAGGCCGCAGAAAAGAAGAAGAAGAGGAAGAGGAAGAGGAAGGCGACTTCTCCTCTGGCAGTCGTGACGCCAACGATTTGGACACCCCAATCGAGGGAGGTCGAATCAGAAAAAGAGGTGGAGGAGTCAGAGAGAGAAAAAGATGAAGCGATTGAGGAGTTGCCGGTCACCGATGATCGACCAGCAAGGAGGTCAGAGAGTCCTACTGCCAAGAGGCAGCTGAAGCTGGTGGAGAAGACGTTGGAGGATGCCCTCCGGCGTGGTTTGGAGGCGCAGCGAGCTGCTGCTTTGACGCAGGCAAGGATGCCTACAGGATAAGCCTCGGCCATTCAAGCCCAAGCTTTGCATTCCGATCTCTGCGAGGTAAAATCTTGAAGACTCAAGCTTTGTTTCTTGCTATTAAGTTCTCATATTGATCTGGTGTTGCTGACGTGCAGGCCGGCGGTAGCGCCACAGGGCAACCTGGGTGGCCCGGCTTTCCCATCCTGGACGAGGTCGGATGAACTAAAGGTCGTGGGGGAGGTGCTTGCTGACGACGTGCATACTGCCACTCCACCACGGGGATTGGTTGAGAGCAGGGTGACTTCACCAACTGTGGAAGACGCAAGGGTGGAGACCCCCTACGCGTTGCTAATGCTGGAGGGGCAACTTCTACTCGGAAAGTCGGAGCGACGATCTCCCCTATGATTATTGACGCCGACCCTGTTAGCGCTCGACCTGCTAGAGCTGAGGACCTGGTGAGGGACCAGCCTCAGATTGATCAGGCGCCAGTAGGTCAAGAAACATCTGGCGCACAGGTATGTCACACCCGAATTTGGAGACAAACTCGAATGCATAAATTACATGTGCGCCAGGATCAAGTTAACACACGTAATGACTTAGTGATTACCAAATACAGTGCCAAAGCGTAAAAGAGAGTATTACGACCATTACATGACCGAAAGTCTTATAATTGTATCATCAGAGCGATAAACTAGCAGCGGATCTTCAGAATGGAACTCCACATGCAGCCGATTGGTGGCACGTATGCCTAGACTCATCAACAATCTTCAAGTTTGAGCTGCAATCCAGGTTGTGTAGATGCAATAAATAAACAAGCGTGAGCACATGCCGTACCCAGTAAGGGGAGAATATCATAATAAAATTGCAAGGCTGTATAAGTGGATGGCCAAAGGGTTTAAGCACTTTAGCATTTTAGTTGATCAAATTTTATTAAGCAACTTACTTACTAGCAAATGTAAGTGTATACCATCCCACAATTAAAGTGTAACATCATAACCATGAACATAAAGTAAAGAACAATTTAAATTCATCTTCCGATAGATTAATCATGTGAGGGTCCCGGTTGCTCTTGACCGTGAGCACGGCTAATCGATTAGTTTTAAAAACTCTGCAGAGGTTGTACACTTTAACCACAAGTCGGGTAAAAACTCCGAAGAGCTTTAGAGCCAACCACGTGATGCTGATCAGGCATCATACCACACTACCGAGGTGTGATTGCATAGGGACACTACGAGGCCTTTACAAATATTCCCAATGTGCAACAACCCACTAGGGTTCAGGACGAAGCGGGGCATAAAGTCCCCTAATAGGTACCGTGTCTTAGAAAAGCCCAACTCCCTACTAGAGCGAGTCTATACTCCGTCAACGCCTCCCCATTGGTCCCTTTCAGGTAAGGTTGCTATGACACCAAGGTCTCCAATTATTCAGCCAAGCCAGAGCCCTATAGCCTTGTGGTTGTACTGTTGTCCTGGGTGGTTCTCCATGTTCCAATTAAATATATGGTCTTGTAATTAACTTACCATTAAAGAACATAGAGCGTAAATGAGTATCATGTTGTTTATTACCAACCTAGTCGACCAACTAAGAAGCAACTACCATCAGGATTAATTAATCAACCATTTACAAGGCAATGGTCACAAGAAACTAGGCATAGTCCTTAATAGGATCTCGTCAAAGTTAATGCAAGCAAGAAAGTAAATACAGTGATTAAATGCATGTTTATAAAGGATAAAGCGGGTATGACCAAGGACACTTGCTTTCCACAAGATACGGAACTACTCAGAGTCTTCAGGTCTTCACCACAGAAAATCCTTCGGACAGCTCGTTCTCTACGCATCACACATTTACATGCAAGAGACAAAACAATAAAATAAGAAAACAATTCACCAATCAATTCAAACAAGAACAAAAACTTCACTAAACTTATCTACTCGTCGAGACGAACACCTGGATATAATGAACGTTAAAAACGGAGCTAGAACGCAAAAGATATGCACTAAACAAGGTTTAGGGGCTTTAACATAAAAAAGGACTAAACCGTAAGGGTTTTTGTACGGCGGAAGGACCTAAACATAAAACATGGAAAACAGGGGGTCTCTTCAGCAAAACGCGCGCGGCTGACGGCGGTTGACGGGTATTGACTCCTGCTGGAATTGATCCAAGACGTTGGATCAGGATCTGGCGGTTGGGCGGCTTCGGCCAGAGCAGGTGGTGCTCGAGATGGCGGCGAGCGGCGTCGCTAGCGGCGGTCCTCTCCGGCGAACCTCGATCCAGAGCTCCCGGGCATGGTTTGCGATGCGGTTTGGACTAGGATGAAGCGGGGGATGTGTAGAAGTCATCCAGAGCATCCGCGACGACAAAGGAACGACAGTGACTGCGTGCGATGCGGCAGAGCGGAGCTCTACGGTGGCTCGTCTCCGGTGAACTTTTGCCGGCGGCTCAGGGCACGAGAATGTCCACAAGCAACCAGTGCGACTTCCTCACCTCCACGCGAACCACTGGAGCTACTCCATGCTGAAGGAAAGGCGGCGGCCGAGGGAATCGACGGCGGCGGCGGCCTAGGGTTTGAAGTCCGGCGGCGGCGCGGTGCTGCTAGGGTTTCGGGCGAAAAGGATGGAGCAGGAGGCAGTGGAAGCTTTATAGGAGGCGGAGACCGGTGGCGGTTCACGGGCCCACGGCTATGGACGCAGGGACGCGCCAGCCGCGGTGCAGACTCAAAGTACCACTCGGGCGTGACAGAGGTCAGTGATGACCACCGGGTCCCGCTAGTCAGCGACTGCAGAGGAAGGAGGCGGAGTGTGCTGATGGTTGGGCCGAAAGTGGGTCGCGGCTGCTAAAACAAGCTGGGCTGCGAGGGTGAGTTGGGCCAAAAACAAAGAAAGGGATGGGTGAGGAAAAGAAAATGTTTTGGCCAATTTCAAAGGAATTCGAACAAATGAATTCAAACACTGATTTGAATTCAACCAAACAAAAATAGTGCTCCAGCATGAATGCGACAATAAACTCCTATAGTTCATTATTTTGATTAACAAAAATAATTAAATGCCTATAAAAATTAAACAAAGTCCTTAAAATCCTTAATCAAGCATTTATTGCTAAGCAAAGTTTGAAATTTAGGGTGTTACAAGGTACCTCAACCTTTGCCTTCAAGCCTAAGGTTGCCACGACAGTCAATTAATTGGAATCACACCCCTTGGCAGGAGGACTGGTTTGAAGATAACGAGGACATGTAGGCCTTGCGGACCAGCATTGTTACCATCAATACCGCGCTGATGGTGAGTTGTCTTCAATGCGTTTTTGTAATGTGACAGTTACTGGCAGAGCGGGCCAAAGGCCGGGCCGACCTGCTGAAGAATGCGACGAAGAAGGAGCAGCGGATTGTCGACCTTGAGCAAGAGCTCAAGGAGGTCCATGAGGCGGTAGCCACTGAGAAGAAGAGGCTCAAGGACGAGCTTGCCGAGGAGAAGCGCAAGGCCGTGGAGGCTACTGCGCAACCCAATACTATGGCTACTGGTGGGTCGAATCTTCATACTGATGATCTTTTTGGAGAAGAAGGTCGTTTAGCTATGTGCCAATTGTTGTATCTTGCACAGTTCTGTAACCACAGAGAGGAGCTGAGGAATGCTCTCGCGGCCTCCAAGAGCAAGGTTCGAGACCTGGAGATATCGCTTCGGGAGGTCGATGCCGGTGGCCGGGAGCTCAAACGAGTGACGAAAGAAGCTACTGACAGTGAGTAAGCCATATCTCAAAAGCTGGCTTATGAGAAAGGAGTTCGTCGGGGCCTTGATGCCGAATTCGAGGTTGTTTTGAGGTCATTGCAGAGTGACCAAATCACCATTGCAGGGTATGAGGTGGAGCTGAACGACCTGAAGGGTGCTGCCAGCTATGCAATAGATTGCATAGCTGTTCCATCTGAAGCAGAGGGGCCGCAGTCTCTAGTGGATCATCTCATAGACACTCCCAACAGTCTCTCGACATTGTTGAGGGCCACAAGCTTGGCGGCGGCAACCGATGCGTTGGTGAGAGTTAAATCTCACTATCTTGACGTCGACATGGCCAAGGTCAAGGGAGGTGCTGACACCACAAAGGACCTCAAGGCCCTGGAGCTTGAAGTTGGGGATGTAGCCATGGAGGTGATGGATAACATTGACTATGAAGGTGATGATGGCGACCAGTAGTCTTGGCTCTAGGAGTTGTGCCTTCCCGCCTCTCTGTCTTGTAAATCATGTCTTTTGGATAAACACTTGCAAAGCCGAAATGAAACACTTTGACTTTTGTCTATGGGAGCCTGGCAGTCTTGTAGATAATGATGTCTTGCTTCTTGTCTCGCTAACCACTTCTCACAGAGAGGCTGGCTTACCGACCTCCACAGGTCAGCGTGGAGGCTTACGTGAGGTCGGTGTGCGAGTATGGAGCCTAGGGCTTAGGTCTGGCGACCATTTTTCGACCAAGCATGGATCACGACGACAGAAGGCTTCGTCCTCATTAGGGGTAGTCTCCTCAGGTCGTAGGACCCTTAGGTTGTCTTTGCGCCAAACCCCCGAGCATGTCGAGGGGGAGGAGTAAGTGAAAAATATGTGACCCTCAAGTTTTGCAACCCATGTATTGGCTTCAGCCAAGCCCCTGAGCATGTCGAGGGGGAGGGTTTTTGCGACATGAGAGAGGAGAAGGTGGTGCTCGACTCATAGCAGATGTCTGCTTGAAACATATTATTTATTTGATCTGAAAAAGGTACAAGAAAAGGAAATACATAGCTTAAATTTAAAACTATTCTACGGATAGAATCGTCGTAGATGCTCCACGTTCCAAGGATTTGGTACTCCTTGTCTGTCCCCCACTGGATTCGATATGTTGACGGGGGGAGAGAGTTTATGCATGCTGTCAGCCTTCTGGATGCGCCTGAGGACAAGGTCGCCAACATTAAAGGAAGTTTCCAACGTTGCGATCATGGTAGCAATGGAGGTATTGGTTGTGACGAGCTTATCTCATGACGACAGAAAGTCTTTGCTGAGGACCATGTGTGGTTCGAGGACCGGTGGATGGTCGCTTCCTGGTGTGATGAGTGATAGACAACATTGTGTGGACTGACTCTTGGCTAAGTATTGCAGGTGCAGGTTGCGGCTTGATTGGTGTTGGTGCAGGTGAAGAACAAGCGGGAAAGGTCGTCGCCAGTGAGGCCTCCAGGTGTGGAGAACACGAGTAGGCTTGGTTCGAGGGACTCGTTGGCCAGCGGAGTCAAGTGCGGGCCGCATGGTGGCAAGAACAGTGAGATGAAATCATGGACGGTTTCTTGGTTGAGCCTCAAAACCAAGGTCAAGCCGGGACTACGTGGGAGCCAAGTCATGACTGGCGATTGGCGGAGGCTACATTGAGTTCGCAGGGTTTGCAGTGGTTCACCAGAAAACCACTATCTTACTCGGTTGAGCCACAAAACTGAGGCCGAAGACTCGACGAGGAGGTGCGGCCACCCAGGCTGGTCTAACTTCCCAGGAGGGGCGGTCTGACCGCCTGGACGGTCTAACCACCCAGGGGGCGGTCTGACCGCCCTGGTCGCTACCGCTTAGAAGCTTCGAAGCAGAGGACACGCGTCGGGGTCGCAAGGCTTGCGTCGAGGCTAAGCAGGTTGCGGTCGCTGAGCATCCATCTGATGGAGAAAATCTGAAGACTTCCAAATTCGCCCTTGAGGGTCTTGTATCCCTAGTTATTAAGTAAGGGTAGTTTAATCTTTTGGGTGCCTCCATATAAACACTTGAGGGGATGGATGGCAGCCAACTCTTGGAACCCTAGCTCATTTGTTTTTCCCTTTTCGTCCTTATTTTCCTCTAATTTTCTAGGACTACATTGAGAGCTTCACGTGAGATTTTGAGAGAGAGATGTATGTACGGGTGGCAAGCTAGACCTTGTATGAACCTTCATGGTACGTATAGATGATTCGACGTGGTTCCTTAAGGTTGTGTGGTGCTTTTCCCATCCTTCTTTGTGGTGATTTTCGGAGCTCTTTGTTGTGATTTTTTTGGCGGAGTTTTCAGGACGATTTTTTGGGGATTTTGTTGGGTGTCACGTATGAGGACCTTGTGCCTCTTTAGTTAGTGACTTTGCCCCCAAATCTCCCTTGAATCGGACTCGATTTGGTGTTTTTTTCGAGTTGGTCGAGTTCTTGCCCTAAAGAGCTGCAATCTTTCATTCCTCTTGATTGTGAGCAATTCGGGTCGATTCCTTTGAGGTAGAGGTTGCCCAGGAGGTAACCCATCTATTCCCGAAGTTTCGCTGTAATCCGTGGAGTGATTCAGGAGATCGGGCGATGGGAAGTTGAGGTTTGACCCGCGAGTAGGTTTTCTGGAATGGGCGGTCTAACCGCCCTGGGCCTTCCAGGTTGAGGTTTTGATTTTGCCGGATTCTCCTCTGTGAGTTTGTTCGCCTTGATCAGAGGAGCATTCAGGTGAAATTTTGGGTCGTTTTCGTGTTGTTTGCTAGGAGTTCTTGCTTGAAGTTCTTTGCTAGGTACAGGAGGTTAGACCGCCCCTGGTAGTCGGTCTAAGCACCCCTAGGCCCTTGGGTGAAGTTTTTGTTTTCGCCAAGATTTTCTGGTAGCTAGCTTGGCCTTGACCAGAGATTTCTGTTGGTGAAACCATGGTGTGTTTTGGTGCTCGGAAGAGGCTTTTCGGAGGAATTTTTGGTCACCAGGTGGAGGTCTAACCGCCCCCCATACCCGGTCTGACCGCCCCCCTCCAGTCAGCGGGCTCCCGAGTTGTTTCCGCTGCCCTGTTCGTGTAGGAGTCAAGGCTGCTGGTAGTGTTTGTTCCTAGGACCAGTAGCACTCTAGTGGCTACGTGGTTTTGGCAAACGGAAGGTAGAAGTGCGGAGCGTGTGATTTTGGGGGTCCGGCCAAGCGAGTTCATCTTGTTGGAGTTTCAATCTCCTTCGAGAAGAATTTTTATGAGCTCCCATTCACCCCCCCCCCCCCCCCCCCTCTCTGGTCGCCTAATCGGTCCTTCTTTTGTTCTTCGAGGCTATTGAGGTCGATGCTGTGTGTTTGGTCGGCCTCTCCTTCCTCATAGAACTGGATCCGTGGAGCTCCAAAGGCGACGTCGGTAGCCAATACAGCTTCTGATCCGTAGATCAGAAAGAAGGGCGAGAATCCCGTAGAAGAGCTGACTTGAGTCCTTAGACCCCCAAATCACATGTGGTAGCTCAGCTAACCACCGGGTGGCATAGTTGCAGGCGTCGTCGTAAATACAATCTTCAAGAGCCTGGAGGACCATGTCGTTGGCTCGTTCGACCTGGCCGTTGCACCGGGGGTGGGCGACCAAGGAGCAGTAGACGTCGATAGTGTTATCTTATCAAAAGTCCTAGAAGACCGAGATAGTGAAAGCTGCACCTAGGTCGGTGATAATCCTATTGGGTACACCAAAGAAATGCGTGATGTCTCTGATCAATTTGACTGCTTCTTCCGACGTTACTTTTGCAACAGGTCGGACTTTGATCCACTTGGTGAATTTGTCGACGGCAACCAAGATATGTTTATAGCCGCCTGGGGCGGTACGAAACGGTCCTACAGCATCGAGGCCCCACATAGCGAAGGGCCATGATGGAGGGATAGTGCGCAGGACCTGAGCTGGCAGGTGCTGCTATTTGGCAAAGAATTGGCATCCTTTGCACCTCTTAACGAGGTCTTTAGCGTCGGTCATGGCAGTGGGCCAGTAGAATCTAGATCGGTATGCTTTACCGACCAAGTTGGTGGATGCTGCGTGGCAGCCACACTTGCCACTGTGGATCTCAGCTAGGAGTTGTAGACCTTCTGATCGTAGGATGCACTTCATCAGGACGCCAGTAGAGGCGGCTTTTCTGTATAGGTCGGTACCAATCACGACGTAGTTAGCACTTCACCATGTGATATGCTCTCTTTCTACTTCGTCGTCAGGGATGAGCTGGTCAAGTATGAAGTCTATGAAGGGCTTGTGCCAATCATCTTCTTTTTCTGACATGAGCACGTCACGGGGAGGTGCTGAGTTTTGATCGTTTGGAGGTGGTTCTGGATTATCGGGATTCAAAAGCTTGATTAAAGGCTTGCATAGGTCTTGGACGAACACGCTTGCTGGGACTAGAGCTCGTCGAGAGCCTAGTTTGCAGAGTACATCGGCAGCTACGCTGCTGTTCCATGGGACGTGCTGGAACTCGTTTCGCTCGAAGTGACCTTCAAGCTTGCAAATTTCTGTGCAGTATGCATCCATCGTGTCCTTGACGCAGTCCCACTCCTTGTTGACTTGCTCGATGACGACCTTGGAGTCGCCGAAAGCCAGTAGTCGCTTGATGCCAAGTGACACTGCTATATGGAGCCCGTAGATCTGGGCTTCATACTCAGTGTTGATGGTAAAAACCCGTAGGAAGTTTCGATCCGCAAGCGTACGGATCTCCTATGACCTTCACCTACGGGAGATCTCAAGGTTCTTGTCAACCCAAGGAGCAAGGGGATTACTAGAGTTTAACCCTACACTAATCTAGTTGATTGAAGACTTATGATAGAAAGATTAATCTATAAAGTACAGACAAACTAACCCTAGATTACGTTAAAGAGAGATTAAAGGTGCACAAGTATGAAAAATGTATGCCCATAGAGTCTAGGCACTTGAAGATGCAATCACCCAAAACATGGTAAACCCCCGATCCAATCTATCTAGGTGTGTGATCAATATTAGACTTTTCCCTTCCCTCATACATGTCACTATGAGAAGGTAATCGATACTAATCCTAATGAACACGGTATTTTGACACGATCTATGGGAGCAACCTCGAAAGCATGGTAGCTAGCCTTAAAACATTAAGCATCATCAACAAGAACTATGATAGACATATGATCCAAACAAGATATAAAGGTGACTACACTTCAAGTTCTGTTACAACTCCATGGACAAACGAAAGGTTTACCCCATCATGACGCTAGACATGGCACCGTTGAGATGGTGGATGCCTCCAGTGAAGATGGATCTTCGTTGTCCTTCAACTCTGGCGGCACCGTGGCAAGCTCTTGGCGTCCTCCTTCCTCGTGGCGCGTCCCTTGGGCTTGGCAATGATCTCTCCCGAGTATCCTCCCCCAAGGGTCTCTCTCGTAGTTGATCTTCTCTTTCTTGGCAGCTCTGAGGGACTAGACGACGTTTCTGGCGAATGGCGGCTTGCCCCTGCGATTAGGGTTGCACGAACTTAACACCGTGCAAAGGGGGACCCGAACCGGCGCCAGAAGGGGCTGGGCCGATCCGAACAGGTTGGCCGGCCTGGGCCCTTCTGGGCTCGGTTTCGGGCCAATTCGCTCCATGGTCCATCTCTTGCACTTTGGATTATTGTCCCCTTCAATTGTGGGCTTTGGATGTCGTTATCTCCGCGATCAAGACAAAGGGATCTTTATGCATTAACTTCCTCGGGAGTTCTCCATTCAAGCACATTGGTCCTTGCCACCTTTGGAGGCTAGTTGGCATGTGGTCGGAGTTCCTTGATTGTCTTGCACACTACGTGAAAACCTCAAATAGGTCACACAGCATTTGTAACGGGCCCTTAACGCCCATTACATCCACCCACATTTGTAACGGTTGTTGTTTGGCGCCCGTTACCTATAAGCGCGCCAGGACGACCCCGGGGTTGGCCTCCACAACGCCCGTTACCAATGTGGACTTCTGGTAACGGGCTTCTTAAACGCCCGTTACCAATGTGGACTTCTGGTAACGGGCTTCTTAAACGCCCGTTACATAAATTCTTTGTAACGGATGATAAAAGAGCCCGTTACAAATGTTAAACCTATCGGTAACGGGCTTGTAAAGTCCGTTACTGATCAATGCCCTATCGGTAACGGGCTGCTTAAGTCCACTACTGATCACTCTGTATTGGTAACGTCCTATAAAGTCCGTTAGCAATGAGCATTTGACGCCCGTTACTAGTTTGAGAACCCAATAATTGAAGTCTGAGAGCACTGAACTGCAGTGAATTGGGAGCGTGGCGTCAGTGAACAAATGTGACGGAGGAGGGATTGTGGGGGATTGAAAATGTTGTTGCTGAGGAGGAGGAATACAACAAGTTTGACGAAATTCCATCCTTTGACACTTCATACATGCCCCAACTATTCGGAACTAACAAAACACCATACTTGCGAAGCGACCATAGTGAAAAAATCCATATACAGAAATCAAGGAAGAAAAAGCAAGCCTGATTTCTGCTGAATCCTTTTTGTAATGCCGGAGGATGTCTATTGGTGGAAATGGAATCCGTTTTGTAATATAAAGGATGCGATCTATTGATGGAATTTCAATCCTTTTTGAAATATATGGGATGTGGTGGAATTTGAATCCTGCATGTAATATATTCTGCCAAAGATACTATATATACTCTATTTATATTATGCTTCAGTTCAGTAACGGGCAAGAGACGAGGATTGACGTGAAGGATCGGATGGCGACTAGAGAGGGGGAGTGAATAGGAGCCGGTAAAAATTCTTCACAAAGAACCCGGCCTATACCCTAAACAAATCCCGGTCACACACGAGCGATGGATCGAATAACACACCAATCGCTAAGACAACAAGGTTATGGGTCAACCTCAATTCTTAGGAACGATTCCTTGAAGCACATGCGGAAGCACGAAAGAAAGGAGAGAGGAATCAAACCAAAGAGCAAAGCAGCCAAGCACTGGCGGACAGTCCGGCTAGGAGGGGCGGACTGTTTGCACGGGCCACGCGGACTGCCCGGCCAAATCCGGCGGACTGTCCGCACGCGTATGGCGGACTGTCTGGCCTGAGCCGCGGACGGTCCGAAAAAGCCAACAAAACCTCCAATAGCGACCCCTGGAAAAACGGATTGTTCGTGGGATGGACGCGGACTGTCCGCCTGCCCGCGGACTGTCCGCTCCTCTGCTGCGAACTGTCCGAAACCTCGTCCAACCAAAACTCGAAAACAAAACGCAACGAAAACGAAGACGAGCAAGAACACGACGAACACACGAAGAACAGCCCTAGCCGCGGACCGTCCGCCACAAGCTCGCAGACCGTCCGCGCCTCACAGAAAGAGGCAAAAACTGCTCGACCCCGAAGATCAACTCCCCCAACTCATCACCGGATCTCCCAAACGGTAGAAGCTGTTGAGACAAGAGTTTGGGGACATGATATGCGTCAACCAAGGATGCTATACCCCAAAAATTTTGCCTCCTAACTCCCTAAATCACCGGGAATCGCGGATCCTTTGAACACCAGCAAAAACTAGAGCTCCGACCAAAAATCCTTGAATCGAAGTGGTTTCCCGGCGTTTGAGGGCACAAGATCAATCACAAAGATGCACAACACATCCATCCATGTTTCCCTCAAATAAATCCGGGGAGAAACCCACTCAAATCCGAGGAATCACACCAAGAACAAAGGCACAAAAAACAAGCACAAAGAAGACCACGGGAAACACAACGCCGAATCTTCTATATAAACCAGGAAAGATTCACAAGGTCTAGCTTGCCGCCCTAGCATCCATCCCTCTCAACAAATTTCTCATGAAGCTCTCAAGCTAGCCTAGACAAGAAATGGAGAAGAAAATGTCTCGGGAAAATGAGAAATGGGAGGGGGAATGAAACCCTAAGTCGCGGAGAGCGAGAGCCATCCACCCACACTCATGGCTTATATATCGGGTCCCGCCGGTGTGGTAAATGACTCGACTACCCCTAACTCAACTACTGGCGATACAACCCACACAGGGGCATTTATGTAATGTTTGTGGGTCTTGCCATCGAACGGCCACGCCTTTGCCGCATCCCGCGTCCTCCCGACGCAAACCATGCGATCCCGCCGTGTGTCCTCCACTTCGAAGCTTCCTGACACGACCGGATCCCGTCTCCGTCGTGTTGGACCTTCAGACTTGGTTTTGAGACCCAAACCAAGAAACCGTCCTCCGATGGTTTTCTGGGCAAACCACCAAACCCCGCGTGCTCGGCCCGGCCTCCCGCAAAGCCTCTTGACTCGACCGCGACCGTGCACCGGCTCGATTGTCCACGACTTCGTCTTGCTCATCTCGCCACAATGTGTTCCGCACCTAGTCCCGCTGTCCACCGGGTCCCTCGAACCGAGCCTACTTGTCTCTGCATCTCCCGGAGGCCCCTCAATGCTGAAGACCTTTCGCGCCCGTTCTTCACCTGCAACAACATGAACTAGGCCGCAGCCTACACCTGCGCACTGAGCCAAGAGTCAGTCCAACACCCGTTGTCAATCACTCATCACAGAGGAGCAGCCATCCATCGACCACCGGGACGCTCCTGGTCCATAATCTCCCCCTTGATTAGTGCATTGACAAAACACAACGAGAAATGAAATTCAGAGAAGGAAAGTAAAAAGAAAGAAAAAAACAAAGAAGCTCAACTCATGACCAAAACCAAAGAAAGGCAAAGAAAGGTCACAAGCCGAGGAAAGCACAAACTCCACACTGAAAACAACAAGAAAACTCCCCCTGAACAAATGCAAGCTCTCCCTGAACATGTGGATGCAAAGTTCCAAATTTTAGATGCATTTTTCTGAATTTTTCATTAAGCTCACCTCTTCTCCCCCCTTGTTGAAAATGTATGAATCAAGGTGAAAATGCAGCAATGTAAGAAAAAGCATATAAACATCTACATGAGCTTCTCAAATAGGCCAAATCTAGTGTGAAAGGCTAGTAGTGAGACAAATAGCACACGTATGGATCATAACATAGTCAAAGCATTGCCACAAGTAATATATGAAAATATAGGCATGTGACAAAGCAAATTTTCAGATTTGAGCAGTTTTATCAAAAGATGGCTCACTTCAAATTTAAAGGCCTGTCCATGTCATACTCTAGCAAAAAAAATGCATATCATCCAGAGATCATACAAGGATATCAAATTCTTAACAAAAGATCATTGAAACACCCATAAAGCAAAGCATGTCATGTTAAAGCTCATGAGCCATGTGTCTACTTCGGGGAGACTTCTCCACTGGTGAACATCATGCAATATGTTTTGCACCCATGTGTGCAAGATAAGACATTTTAAGCATAAACATGATGGATGGAGCATTTTTCAAGCATACACACTTCTTTTCAAGATTAATTCATTTCATGGTACATGAAGTGCCTTTGCGGGGAAAACAAGCTTATGCTCCTCCATGAATGCAACATAGGCTAAACATTCACAATGATATCGGCCTTTAGCCCAAATGCAAGAAAGAGACATCCAAGCACAATCTAAGCATGAAAGGCACTTTTAGACCAAAAGTGACATGGATACCCTACTTGGAGCACATTTCATCAAATTTAGTCAAGATTAGCATTTGATTCAAAAAGGCTATCTCACAACACATATATCTCAAACATTCCAAGAGCATAGCCTCACATAGCCATTTCTCCACACACATGACCAATATCTCACAAGTAGCCAAAGAGACTCAGACAAGGCATATGGAAGAAGCTCATCATCCTAAAATGCAATATGATATAAATGCAACATGATATATAACAAGATGGCTATCCTACCATGGTTTATACATCAAACAAAGCATGTATATACATCAAAGGAACCATGGTATGATACATATGGTACAAAAATAAAACACCCAAGAATCAACTAGAAAGGGCAAGAAACCCCAAGTTCCCCCCGCAAGCGCACAAATGTAGCTTGGTCGTGAGGCTTTGTAAAGATGTCTGCAAGCTAAACTTGGGTAGGGACATGACTCAACACAATGGTCCCTTTGTCCACATTGTCTCTCAAGAAATGATACCTCACTTCTATGTGTTTGGTTCTGAAATGAAGTACTGGGTTTTTCGCTACGCTTATGGCACTGGTGCTATCACAAATAAGTGGGATCTAGGTGCACTCCTCACCAAATCTCTCAAGATGTATGAAATCCACAACAACTGGGAACAACAACTGGCGGCTGCAACATACTCTGGCTCGGTGGTAGACTGAGCTACACTAGACTGCTTGCAGGAAGACCACGAAACCAACGAGGACCCAAGAAACTGGCATGTACCAGAAGTAGACTTCCTCTAGACTCGGCAACCAGCGAAATCCGCATCAGAAAAACCATGAAGTGAAAGAGTCGAGGAGGATGAATACAAAAGGCCAAGACCAGGGACAGACTGTAGGTACCTGAAGATCCTCTTGACGGCCTGTCAATGTGATGTCCTCGGCGAGGCCTGAAAACGAGCGCACAGACACACACTGAACTGTATGCCTGGCCTCGTCGCCGTCAGGTAGAGGAGGAAGCCGATCATGCTCTGGTACTCTCGCTGGTCCACTGGTTCTCCGTCCTCGTCCGCGTCCAAAGTAGCCGTACTACCCATGGGTGTCGACATCGGCTTCACATCTTGCATCTAGAACTTCCTCAGCATGTCTTTCGTGTACTTGGTCTGATGCACGAATGTTCCGTCCTTCACTTGCTTGATCTTGACTGCGTGGTACATTCGTCGATGTCCCCAATGATCTTCGATAGGGGATGCACTTCTTGAATCCGCCGGGGAGCCTCACGCCTCGAGACTACCTCCCCCTCAACTTCAGCTTCTCTCGCCTGGTCCTCTTGTCGCACCGTCGTTGTCCATGAAGTAGACGGTCCACCCTTCGTAGTGGTCGTAGGGGAAGTAGTGGGAACACACTCAGCTACAGGCGCATGGTTCTCTCCATCATCATCTCCAGCTTTATCCTTCTCCTCTTCAAAGAGGTCCTCAGCCATCTCCTCGTCACCTGCACATTCAAAGCCAAGAGAGGTACATGGCATTGTATCGTGGAAGGTTACCTCGCAAGTCTCCATGATTTTTTGTTAGTCTCAAGATTAAGTACTCTATAGGCTCTAGAATGGTTAGCATATCCAAAGAAAATCCCATCACTCGATCTAGCATCAAACTTGTCGAATTTTCCCTTCTTAAGAATAAAGCACTTGCAGCCAAAGACTCCAAAATGACTCACCTTGGGTGCTCGACCATGCATAAGCTCATAACAGGTCTTCCTCTTGAAAGCTCGCAATAAAATCCTATTGGAGGCATGATAGGCCGTATTGACCGCCTCAGCCCAATACCTCCTAGGAGTCCTGTGCTCATCGAGCATCGTCCTAGACATCTCACAAAGAGTCCGATTTTTCTTTTCCATGACTCCATTTTGAGGGGGCACAAAAGGGGTCGAATACTGATGTTCAAGACCTAGATCACGACAGAAGGCATCAAAACGAGAGTTCTTGAACTCTGAGCCATAATCACTGCGGATAGCTCGAATGGCATTCCCATGCCTCTCGTTCTTCAACCTCACGATCCGATCTTGAACAAAACCAAATGCCTTACTTTTGTCCTCCAAGAAAACACCCAGGCATAGCGAGAGTAATCGTCCACCACAACAAGGACATACCACTTCCCACCCACCGAGCGAACTCGAGCTGGCCCAACAAGGTCCATATGCAACAGCTCTGTCAGACGCTCGGTCATGACATCGGTCAGGGGTGTGAGGACCGTATGTGGTTCGAGGACCAGTGGATGGTCGCTTCCTTGTGTGATGAGTGATTGACAACGTTGTGTAGACTGATTCTTGGCTACGTACTGTAGGTGCAGGTTGCGGCTTGACTCGTGTTGGTGCAGGTGAAGAACAAGCGCGAAAGGTTGTTGCCGGTGAGGCCTCCAGGTGTGGAGAAGACAAGTAGGCTTCGTTCGAGGGACCCGGTGGCCAGTGGGGTCAAGTGCGGGCCGCATGGTAGCATGAACAGCAAGATGAAGTCGTGGATGGTTTCTTGGTAGAGCCTCAAAACCAAGGTCGAGCCAGGATTACGTGGGAGACGAGTCATGAGTGGAGATTGGCGGAGGCTACACCGAGTTCGCGGGGTTTGCAGTGGTTCACCAGAAAACCACTAGGTTACTCGGTTGAGCCACAAAACCGAGGCCGAAGACTCGATGAGGAGGTGCGGCCACCCAGGCCGGTTCAACCGCCCAGGAGGGGCGGTCAGACCGCCTGGGGCCAGTCAGATCTCCCAGGCGGGTCTAACTACCCAAGGGGGGCGGTCTGACCGCCCTGGTCGCCGGCGCCGAGATGCTTCGAAGCGGAGGACACACGTCGGGATTGCAAGGCTTGCGTCGAGGCTTAAGCAAGTTGCGGTCGCCGGGCATCCGTCCAATGGTGAAGACATGAAGACTTCCAAATCCGCCCTCAAGGGGCATGTATCCCTAGTTAAGTGAAGGGTAGTTTAGTCTTTTGGGTGCCTCCATATATACTCATTGAATCGGGTGGATGGCAGCCAACTCTTGGAACTCTAGCCCATTTGTTTTTCCATTTTCGTTCTCTATTTTCCTTAGGTTTTTAGTGGACTAGCTTGAGAGCTTCATGTGAGATCTAGAGAGAGGGATGGATGTTTGGGTGGCAAGCTAGACCTTGTACGAACCTTTCATGGTATGTATAGATGGTTCGGCGTTGTTCATCATGGTGGTTTTCCCGTCTCTTTTGTGGTGATTTTCGAAGCTCTTTGTTGGCTGTGTTTTGAGGAAGATTTCTTGGGGTTTTTGGTGGGTGTCACGTATGAGGTTCTTGTGCCTCTTTAGCTGGTGACTTTGCCCCCAAAACTCCAGTTCCGCGTACTCCACCTCGAGCTCGAGCAGCAGTGAGGATGAAGGTGATCGTCGTAAGAACAAGAAGTCGTCCAAGAACCTGAGCGGGGCGAGCCGCCGCGAGAGACGGCTTCTGCACCATGGCGCTGAGCTCCGGCAGCAAGAAGAGCACACAGAGCGACTCGGACTCTGAGTCCAACGACGAGGTGCGTGATGCACTTCCCTTCTTGCGCCAGGAGAATGAGAGGCTTGGAACTTTGCTTGATAACCGTGATGATATGCTTAGAGAGGCCAAGAAAATGAGAAAAGAGCTTAGGGCTTCACTCGAGGATGCTAGGACTAGAGTGGCTGAGCTAGAGACACAGGTGCTTGATAGCAAGCTTGAGATTGATTCCCTTAAGGCTAGCCTTGTTGTTTCAGATGAGGTTGATTGTGATGATTGCTCCATAGTTCTTGCTGATCTTGCTTTGTTTAAGAAGAAGCAGGCCTCCAAGTGTGAGAAATTAGATGTGCTTAGGGTTGAAGTGGCTGAGCTTAAGTCTAGACCTGCTTTGCTAGGTGCTTGCACTTCTTGCCCTGTTTTGCATGCTAAGATTTATGAGATGCATGCATACACTAGTTCTCTTGAGGCTAAATTGAAGGAACCCATGCCTACATCATGCTCTACCTGTGAAATGCATGCTTTGAAAAATTTGGAACTTGCACATTATGTTGATCGTTTGCAGGATGAGAATGATGACTTGAGGAAGTTGATGGGTTGGTTGTCTGGTCATGAGCCTCAGTTGAGGATGATGATCGAGGCATTTAAGAGGCAGGATGGTGAGGGGCTTGGAGCAAACAAGGTTGGTGAGGGAAGTGGAGAGAATATCCCAGAGCCACCAAAAACCCACCACAAAAATGATTTCCCTCCAAAACCCAACCATCTTAGGAACCGACTAGACATAACCCCAGCTCCACCCATATTTCCTACACCCACAAATGATCTCCGAAAGCCTATCAAGTTTGTGAGCATTTCCGGGAAAGTGTTCTTTGGGAAAGTGAGTGAGAAAGCTAGTGAGGAGAAATCGGTGGAGGAATTGATTGGAGAGAAACCAAGTGAGCAGCCACAATCCAAGCCTAAGCCGAAGCTTGTGAGGTTCCATTGTGGCTATTGTGGGAAAGAGGGCCACAAGGATGAGTTTTTCTTCAAGAGGAAGCGAGAAGAGAGGATGGCTAAGGAGTGGGCGAACAAGGATAGGTACAACCCTTCGAATGGTGTACCTAAGCCTTGTATGCCACTGCCCAGGGGTAAAGTTGTGGTGAGAAGTGTTCCGGCATGGGGAGATGCGAGTTCCGCGGCCGAGGAGCGATTCTGGAGGGGCGGTCGGACCGGCCCGGCTAGGCGGTCGGGCCGGCCCGGCCCGCAGGGGGGCGGTTAGACCGGCCTTGCTAGGAGGTTTAACTGCCCCCCAGAATTCTGGGCGGAGTGGTTTTCGAGGTGGTGAGTCGAGAGGTTTCAGGTCTGGAGGTGGAGTTGCTGGTGGTTAGTCTGGAGAGACAACAGATGGTTAGTTTGCTAGGCATTCTCCCCCTCGAGTTCACTACGGGGATGGGAGGAGTCGTAGCTTTGAGAAGGAGAGGAGCGACAATCCACGGGTTGTCTTCCTTGGTTTTGGTCCTCCTCTAGGCAGTGAGGTGTGGTTTCCTTGGAGTGGTTACCGAGGTGGTGTTCGTGGTGGTAGTTATGGTAGGAAAGATGGATTGATGTGTGCTAACCCCACTTTCGAGCAAATGGCTCGGCACTGGTTTTACTCTTTTGGTACTAACCCCAGTGCTGAGTCGTTTGTTTGCTCACGTGCTCAGTTTTGAATTTTAGGTGGGAGACTTGAAGAAGATTTGGTTGATTGACTCCGGTTGCTCGAGGCATATGACCGGAGATAGGGGGTGGTTCTCAAGTCCCGTCCCGATGGTGACGAAGAGGTACATCACTTTTGGTGACAATGGGCGTGGGCGTGTGCTTTCAGAAGGTGAGATAAAAGTGAGTGACAAAATCACTCTGAGGCGTGTTGCTCTTTTTCAATCGCTGGGGTACAATTTGCTTTCTGTGTCCTAGTTGTTGGATGAGGGTTTTGAGGTGTTGTTTCGGCCAGGTGGTTCTCGGATTTTGGACTCTCGAGGGGACCTTGTTTGTATGGTCGTTCCCGAGGGTCAGGTGTTTCGTGCTGATTTTTCTCAGTCTTCGTGTGTGGAGCGTTGTTTCTTGGCTGGTTCTTCGAGTGAGTTGTGGAGGTGGCATAGGAAGTTGGGTCACTTGAGCTTTGACCTTTTGTCTCACTTGAGTAAACTCAATTTGGTCAAAGGATTGCCACGGTTGAGGCTTGAGAAAGAGTTGGTTTGTGCGCCGTGTAGGCATGCCAAGATGGTAGCCTCTTCTCACCCGCCTCTCACCGATGTGATGACTGAGTGTCCATGCGAGCTGCTCCATATGGACCTTGTTGGCCCAGCTCGTGTGCGATCTGCGGGTGGGAAGTGGTATGTCCTTGTTGTGGTGCACGACTATTCTCGGTGTGCGTGGGTGTTCTTCCTTGAGGATAAGGGGGAGACCTTTGGTTTTGTTCGAGATCTAGTCTTGAGGTTGAGGAACGAGAGGCACAGAGATGCCATACGAGCTATCCGCAGTGATAATGGCTCAGAATTCAAAAACTCTCATTTTGAAACCTTTTGCCATGACTTGGGTCTTGAGCACCAGTTTTCGAGTCCGTATACGTCTCCCCAGAATGGTGTTGTGGAAAGGAAGAACAGGACCTTGTGCGATATGGCTTCGACGATGCTTGATGAGCATAGGACTCCGAGGAGGTATTGGGCTGAGGCGGTGAATACCGCGTGCTATGTGTCGAACAAGATATACCTCAGAGTGCACAAGAAGAAGACATGCTATGAGTTGATGCATGGTCGCACACCCAAGGTGAGTCACTTCCATGTCTTTGGTTGCAAGTGTTTCATTCTGAAGAAGGGCAGGAAGTTGGATAAGTTTGAGGCTAGGTCTGTTGATGGAATTTTCTTTTGTTATGCATCTCATTCTAGAGCATATCGTGTGCTCAATCTTGAAACTAACCAAATCATGGAGACTTGCGAGGTAACCTTCGACGAGACGGAGCCACGTAGTCAGCTTGTCTTTGAGTGTGCAGGTGATGATGAGCTTGGCGAGGAGATCTTTCAGGAGGAGGAGCATGAACATGGAGACGATGAGGATGGCGTTGCAGTGCCCCCGGCTGAACATGTACCCACTACTTCGACTACGGTGATGGACGGACCCTCTACTACACCTACGACGACAAATCAAGAACGAGGAGAAGCTGATGTTGAGGGGGAGATAGCATCGACGCGAGAACCTCCCCGGCGGGTACAAGTGGATCACCCAGCTTCGAGGATCATCGGCGACATGAAAGAACACACTACACGGTCGAGGGTTCGAAACAATTCCCGTTTCGCTCATGCTGCATTTGTTGCTACTTTTGAGCCCAAAGACATTGGACACGCACTATCTGATCACAATTGGGTTAATTCGATGCATGAGGAGTTGGAGAACTTTGAGAGGAATCAGGTGTGGGAGTTGGTTGTCCCTCCTCCAGGGTGTAAGCCGATTGGTACAAAGTGGGTGTGGAAAAACAAAGAGGGAGAGAAAGGTGAAGTTGTGAGGAACAAGTCGAGGCTTGTTGCTCAGGGGTTTAGTCAGAAGGAGGGGATCGACTACGAGGAGACCTTTGCTCCCGTAGCCCGTTTGGAGGCGATTAGGATCCTTCTAGCCTTTTCCGTGGCTAAAGGGTTCAAGCTGCACCAAATGGATGTGATGAGTGCTTTCCTGGACGGTGTGTTGGAGGAAGAAGTGTATGTGAGGCAGCCTCCGGGGTTTGAGAGTGAGAAGTTCCCCCACCGGGTGTACAAGTTGAGGAAGGCACTATATGGGTTGAAGCAGGCGCCTAGAGCTTGGTATGGTAGGTTGAGGCGGTTCTTGTTTGACAGAGGTTTTGAGATGGGGAAGGTCGATCAGACCTTGTTTTTGCTGAGGCAGTGCAGAGATATCCTGATTGTGCAGGTGCACGTGGATGATATTGTCTTTGGTGGCTCGTCTAACTCTCTTGTTGCAAGGTTTGCAGATGATATGAGCAGGGAATTTGAGATGAGCATGATGGGCGAGTTGCAGTTCTTCCTCGGGTTACAAATCAAGCAATCAAAGGAAGGAACATTTGTGCACCAGGCTAAGTACACCAAGGACATTGTGCGGAAGTTCAAGATGGCGGACTTCAAGGCTATGACGACGCTGATGAGTACGACTACAGCTCTTGATGCGGATGAGGAAGGTGAACACGTGGACCAAGAGGAGTACCGAAGCATGATCGGGTCACTCCTCTACTTGACGGCGACGAGGCCAGACATACAGTTCTCGGTGTGTTTGTGCGCTCGTTTTCAAGCGTCTCCGAGGACTTCGTATCGGCAAGCGGCGAAGCGGATTTTCAGGTACTTGCGTCACACTCCCGACTTCGGCCTTTGGTACTCCGCGTCCTCTTCTTTGGCGCTTCATGGTTTTTCAGACGTGGATTTTGCCGGGTGTCGGTTGGATAGGAAGTCCACTTCTGGGACTTGCCAGTTTTGGGTTCCTCTTTAGTGTCTTGGTCTTCCCGCAAACAATCGAGTGTTGCTCAATCCACTACCGAGGCCGAGTATGTTGCCGCTGCTAGTTGTTGCTCTCAGCTCATTTGGATTTCATACACCATGAGTGACTTTGGTGAGGAGTATACCCATGTCCCACTTCAATGTGATAGCACCAATGCCATAAGCGTTGCAAAGAACCCAGTGCTCCATTCCAAAACCAAGCACATAGAAGTGAGGTATCATTTTTTGAGAGACAACGTAGAGAAAGGGAAGATAGCTTTGATCCATGTACCCACACAAGACCAACTAGCCGATATTTTCACCAAACCCTTAGATCAAGCAACTTTCACTCGTTTGCGGGGGGAGCTTGGTGTGTGTTTGATTTCCTGAGTTGGGTGTGTGCGAGCTCTTTTGTAGCATATGTATAGTTCCATTTGTGCATTTCTTGCATTTGGCATGGCATATGTAACATGATGTATAGGCATCCTTGTATCTTTGATTGCATGCATTTTGTGTCATATGCATTGGAAAGAAAAGCTTCTCCTATATACATTGTTCACCATGGGATGTTATATTTGTTTTTGTGAGCTTGTTTGTTATGCCATGGTTATTTTGTCTTAGCTCTTGATGATCTTGTTGAATGATCCATGGTTGATGGCTATTTTTTTTTGAAAAATGTCACATGTATGCTCTCTCATGTGTAAATGCCTGTATATGATCTTGACATGTTTTAGTGGTTTTGCTATGCTTAATTTGTGGTTGGATAGCTAGTTTATTGATCATATGGGGCCAAAGGCTCATTTGCCATCATGAATGTTTAGCCCTCTTGCTTTATCTTATGGAGGGGCATAAGTTCCTTTTTGTTGCAAAGACATTTCATGTACCATCTATAAATCTGAAAATGAAATGAAAAATTCTTGGAAAATATGTTCCCATGTCATATGTGCTGAAATTAATTTGCTTTGGGTGCTAAACCATTGCATGATGCCTACCAATGAGAAGTCTCATACATAGAAGTAGGCACATGGCTCGGTGGCTTTGACATGACATGAGGTGCTTGTGGGTGTTTGTGATGGTCTTATGATTAGAATGGCTGTCCTAGCATGATGTTTGTGTGGCTTTGCCATTTTGACATGTTTTGCTCATGTTTAGGTTTTTGCATGTGAGAGAGTAACTTTTCGCAAAATTACTCAAATCCTTTTTAGCCTTGTCCAATGGTTGAGAAACTTGGTGACCACGTAGTTAAGGTCATTACGAACCTGTAGAGTATCTAACTTGCTCATTTGGACTTGTGTAGCTCCTTGTAATGAATTTTGTATATTCGAGAAGCTATATGTCGAAAGTTTTCGCATTTTGCCTTGATTCATGCATTGTCAATAAGGGGGAGAAGTTTGTGCATGCTTTAGGCACCTGAGAGTGTTTGGAAGGTGTTCCAATTGGTTCGGGCAATTTTTGAGCAGTTTGGTGCAGGGCCGGTCACATGGAGTGGTCTAACCGCCCCCAGCCGGTCAGATAGGGTGCAGGCGGTCTAACCGCCCTGTACAGGCGGTCTAACCGCCCTGGGCAGAGTGAGCAGGTTTTTGCTCTTTGTTGCATTCCCGTGTTGCATTGCTGCAGTTGTTCAGGGGGAGTGTGCCTTGGCTCAGGGGGAGCATGCATATGTGTAGGGAGAGCTCTTTGTGGTGTTCGAGCTTTGCTTTGGTGGTTTGTGCTCTTTTCTTGAGCTTTGCTTTGTCTCGGATGTGTCGAGCCGTTGCTCTTGTCTAAGGGGTCCGAGACTTGTCTTCTTCAAGTGATCTTGCTCTTTGCCATGGTTTGGCTTTCGATCGCTTGTTGAGGTTTCTTTTTATTTGTTTCTTTTCTTTTTCTTTTCTCTTGTGTTACTACATGTGAGTGTGTTGTCAATGCACTCATCAAGGGGGAGATTGAGGACCGTGTGTGGTTTGAGGACCAGTGGATGGTCGCTTCCTTGTGTGATGAGTGATTGACAACGTTGTGTGGACTGATTCTTGGCTAAGTATTGCAGGTGCAGGTTGCGGCTTGACTCGTGTTGGTGCAGGTGAAGAACAAGCGCGAAAGGTCGTTGCCGGTGAGGCCTCCAGGTGTGGAGAAGACAAGTAGGCTTCGTTCGAGGGACCCGGTGGCCAGTGGGGTCAAGTGCGGGCCGCATGGTGGCATGAACAGCAAGATGAAGTCGTGGACGGTTTCTTGGTAGAGACTCAAAACCAAGGTCGAGCCGGGACTACGTGGGAGCCGAGTCATGAGTGGAGATTGGCGGAGGCTACACCGAGTTCGCGGGGTTTGCAGTGGTTCACCAGAAAACCACTTGGTTATTCGATTGAGCCACAACGCCGAGGCCAAAGACTCGACAAGGAGGTGCGGCCACCCAGGCCGGTTCAACCGCCCAGGAGGGGCGGTCAGACCGCCTGGGGCCGGTCAGATCTCCCGGGCCGGTCTAACCGCCCAGGGGGGCGGTCTGACCGCCCTGGACGCCGGCGCCGAGATGTTTCGAAGCGGAGGACACGCGTTGGGATCGCAAGGCTTGCGTCGAGGCTAAGCAGGTTGCGGTCGCGGGGCATCCGTCCGATGGTGAAGACATGAAGACTTCCAAATCTGCCCTCGAGAGGCATGTATCCCTAGTTATTAGTGAATGGCAGTTTAGTCTTTTTGGTGCCTCCATATATACTCATTGAATTGGTGGATGGCAGCCAACTCTTGGAACCCTAGCTCATTTGTTTTTCCATTTTCGTTCTCTATTTTCCTTGGGTTTTGAGAGGACTAGCTTGAGAGCTTCATGTGAGATCTAGAGAGAGGGATGGATGTTTGTGTGGCAAGCTAGACCTTGTACGAACCTTTCATGGTATGTATAGATGGTTCGGCGTTGTTCATCATGGTGGTTTTCCCGTCTCTTTTGTGGTGATTTTCGGAGCTCTTTGTTGGCCGTGTTTTAAGGACAATTTCTTGGGGTTTTTCGTGGGTGTCACGTATGAGGTTCTTGTGCTTATTTGGCTAGTGACTTTGCCCCCAAATGTCCTTTGAATCGGACTCGATTTGGTGGTTTCTTGAGTTGGGCGAGTTCTTGACCTAGAGAAGCGATTTCTTCGATTCCTCTTGATTGTGAGCGTTTCGGGTTGATTCCTTGAAGGTAGAGGTTGCCCAGGAGGTAACCCATCTATTCCCGAAGTTTTGCTGCAATTCGTGGAGTGATTCGCGAGATCAGGCGCGAGGAAGTTGAGGTTTGACCCGCGGGTTCGTTTTCTGGAAGGGGCGGTCTAACCGCCTGCAGGGGGCGGTCTAACCGCCCTGAGTGTTTTCAGGTCGAAGTTTTGTTTCGCCGGATTTTCCTCTGTGAGTTTGTTCTCCTTGATCAGAGGATTGTCTGGGTGAAATTTGGGGTCGTTCTCGTGCTGTTTGCTAGGTGTTCTTGGTTGGAGTTCGTTGCTGGGTATAGGAGGTTAGACCGCCCCTGGTAGCCGGTCTAACCGCCCCTAGTCTCCTGGGTGGAGTTTTGGTTTTCGCCAAGATTTTCTGGTAGCTAGCATGGCCTTGACCAGAGATCTTTGTTGGTGAAACCGTGGTGAGTTTTGGTGCTCGGAACAGGCGTTTCGGAGGATTTCTTGGTTACCAGGTGGAGGCGGTCTAACCGCCCCCTATACCCGGTCTAACCGCCCCCCCTCTGGTTAGCTGGCTTTCGAGGTGTTTCCGCTGTCATTGCTGCATGTGTGTTGTGGTAGCTGGTAGAGTTTGTTCCTAGGACCAGTAGCACTCCAGTGGCTATGTGGTTTTGGCAAACGGAAGGTAGAAGTGCGGAGCGTGTGATTTCGGGGGTTCGACCGAGCTAGTTCGTCTTGTCGGAGTTTCGATCTCCCTCTAGAAGAATTTTTATCGGCTCCCATTCATTCCCCCCCCCCCCCTCTCTGGTCGCCTAATCGGTCCTTCAGGGTGGATGGGGAGTGGCTACCATCTTGCCATGCCTACACGGAGCACAGACCAAATCCTTCTCAAACTTCAACTTCGGCAATCCTCAGACAAGGTTAAGACCACTCAAGCGGGAAACTAAATCAAAGCTCAAGTGACCCAACCGCCTATGCCATTTCCACAAATCACAAGAAGGACCAGCCATCAAACAACGAGCAGGACCCAAAGAACGAGAGAAATCAGCCCTGAAAATCTGACCCTTGGGGATGATCATACAAACAAGATCACCTCGAGAATCTAGCAAACGAGACTCACCAGACTTGAAACGCACCTCAAAGCCCTCATCCAGCAACTGAGAAATTGAAAGCAAATTGAAACCCAAAGACTTCACAAGAGCAACCCTCTTCAACGTTACCTTGTCACTCACATGCACTACGCCCTCAGAAATCACCCTTCCTCGTCCATTGTCCCCAAACGTGATGTACATCTTTTCCTTCACTGGGGTGAGGCTGGAGAACCACTTCTTGTCTCCGGTCATGTCTTGTGAACATCCGGAGTCGATCAACCAAATGTTCTCCAGGCCTCCTGCCTGCCGTCAGAAACAAGAACGAGAATGAGCCAACGATTCGACACTGGGGTTAGCACAAAGAAAGTTAAACCAGTGTCGAGCCATCTGCTCAAAAGAGGGGTTAGTAAACATCATTCCCTTGCCACCAAATTTCCCATGTCCCATGGAAGGAATACGAGCACCACGAGGGAGAAAACGTGGTCCGTTGTTCCTCTGGAACCCAAAGATGTTATCATCTCCCCTAGACCCGTATTGAGGATGAGTAGGGGGACGTCCAGCAAAACCACCACGAGCCCAACCAAACCTCTCACAAGCACGCAAACCATCATCTCTCCTATCAAACGTTTCACCACCACCTCTCTGTGGGAACCTACCACCCTGAGCTCCAACTCTACCAACATTCCACACACTTCCCACACCCCGTGGAAGTGGCACTCTAGGCTCAGGAATACCATGAGACCGGCGATACCTGTCCTAGTTTGCTTGCTCCCTAGCAAGCCTCTCATCCCTCTTCCTCTTGTAGCAAAACTCTGCTAGATGCCTCTCCTTGCCACAATACTCACACCTGAAGGGGATGCGTTTTGGTTTTGACTCTGGCTTCTCTCTAGGCTTCACACCCTTCTCACTCACAAACTTCACTGATTTCTAGAAGTCATTTGCTATAGGTGGAAACTTGGGTGGATCTTGGGTTGTGTCAAGCTTGTTGCAAAGGTGGTTGGGCTTTGGTGTGAAAGAGTTCTTGGGTGCTTTTGGAAGTGGGACTTGGATGTCTCCGATCACCTCAAACTCGGAGGTGGACTCAACACACTTCTCATACACACTCTCCCCACTGTTTTCTCCCACTTTCTCACCCAACTTCTCAAAACCCAAACCATGACCATCCGCTCTCTTGAACTCCTCAATCATGATTTTCAATTGAGGTTCCTGCCCAGACAACCAACCCAACACCTTCCTCAAATAATCATTTTCCTCATAAATGGCATCCAAACGGGAAGTAAGTTCAAGATTTCGCAGAGTAACTTCATCACAGCTAGTGCATGCATTGACAACAGGAGATTTCAAAGAAGCTTCCAAAGTGCTAATGGTAGAACGAGCATCAACAAGCTTAGCATGCATAGTAGGACATGATTTACAAGCACCAAGCAAAGTGGGTCTAGCCTTAAGCTCATCATACTCCGTCCTAAGAGCATCTAGTTTAGCAAAAGTGGAAGCATTCTTCTCATTAAGCAATTTGATTTCATTCAACCAAGCATCACATTCAGGACATTCAACATCATCAGGAATGGTAGGAGTAAGTTTCAAAGAGTCATTCTCAAGTTTCAATTCAAGCAATTTAGACTCTAACTCTCCTACTTTCTCACTAGCATTCTGAAGTTGAGCCCTAAGATCATTCCTCATCTTCTTAGCATCCCTCAACACACTATCTCGGTTGTCAATCAATCCATTCAACCTAGTGATCTCAGAAAGCAAAGCGTCGGGGTCACGGTTTACCTCATCCTCTAAGTCGGAGTCGGTGTCTTCCTTCTCGTCCTTCTTGCTGCTTGAGCTATGGGCCATGCCACAAAAGCCTCGAAGTGCCACACATCTCAACCCACTAAGGTTCCGGCTTGCATTCTTGTTGCCCTTGCGCCTCCCGGCGTCCTCATCCTCACTACTTGAGCTTGAATGCGCGTCGCTTGAGCTTGTGCCGACGTCGGTTGCACCGGCCACTATGGCTCTTGCCTTGTCCTTCTTGTGGCCGCCCTTGCTCGATCACCGCTTGTCCTTGTCCTTGCACTTGGACTTGTTGTAGTGCTTGCCCTTGGAGGAGTATTTGTCTTCACGCCTCGGGTGCGCCTTGTACTCACTCATCTTGTACTTGTTCTCCTCCACTTTCGGGCACTCGACGATGAAGTGTCCACGCTTGCCACACTTGTAGCATGTCCCCGAGCTCCGCCTTGCATTCCTCCGGTTCTCATGTAGTCGATCAAACCTCCTTGAGAGCAAGGCTAGTTCCTCCTCGCTCAGCACATCGAACACATCATCTGGAATAGACACGAGAGAAGACAAGGAAAACTGTCGACAGGAAGGGTTAGTGTTGGCTTTGCTCTTTGATCCACCCACAATAGCAAGACTATGATCAGTCGAGCCCTCATGCTTGGATTGCAACTTCATGTCAACATCAGACGACTTGAGCTTAGAAAAGAGATCATCCAACTCAATGGTCAAGTATTGCCCAGACTCCTTGATGGCCTCAACCTTAGCACCCCAAACATTTTGATCCAAGATATGTAAAAGCTTCAAAGCTTGTTCATGCTCGGTGTAAGGGAAATCCTCAACATTTGCCTTCATGTTGTTCACGATGGAGGTGAACCTCTGAAACATCGCATCAATGTCCTCACTGGGAAGTTGAGTAAAGTTCTCATATTGCATCCGTTAAGAAACAAAGAGGCGATCCTTCACATGGTTATCACCACCGTGAGCAACCAACAACTTCTCCCAAATTTGCCAGGCAAGATTCAAATGGCGAACACGCTCCAACTTAGGATCACACAAGCTTCGGACCAAGTGATCAACGGCTTTTGCATTTGCCTCATACTTCGCCTTAGCACCAACATTGGTCACCATAAGAGTGTGGATCTCCGCCGGAATAGCATAGGTCATGTCAAGCACAATGAAATCCAACAACTTTCCATGCAGAAAGATCATCTTTCGGGCTGCCCACTTGTGGTAACCGTTCCCATCGAAGTGCGGCGGACCGCCCCGCTCAACGTACGCCATCTTAGGATTCAAGACTTGTCAAAGTCACTACGAATCTGGCACCAAGCTCTGATACCAATTGAAGGATCGGATGGCGACTAGAGAGGGGGGGGAGTGAATAGGAGCCGGTAAAAATTCTTCACAAAGAACCTGGCCTATACCCTAAACAAATCCCGGTCACACACGAGCGATGGATCGAATCACACACCAATCTCTAAGACAACAAGGTTATGGATCAACCTCAAGTCTTAGGAACGATTCCTTGAAGCACATGCGGAAGCACGAAAGAAAGGAGAGAGGAATCAAACCAAAGAGCAAAGCAGCCAGGCACTGGTGGACTGTCCGGCTAGGAGGGGCGGACTGTCTGCACGGGCCACGTGGACTGTCCGGCCAAATCCGGTGGACTGTCCGCACGCGTACGGCGGACTGTCCGGCCTGAGCCGCGGACGGTCCGAAAAAGTCAACAGAACCTCCAATAGCGATCCCTGGAAAAACGGACTGTCCGTGGGATGGACGCGGACTGTCCGCATGCCCGCGGACTGTCCGCTCCTCTACTGCGGACTGTCCAAAACCTCGTCCAACCAAAACTCGAAAACAAAATGGATAAAAAACGAAGACGAGCAAGAACACAACGAATAAATGAAGAACAGCCCTAGCCGCGGACGGTCCGCCACAAGCTCGCGGACCGTCCGTGCCTCACGGACAGAGGCAAAAAATGCTCGACCCCGAAGGTCAACTCCGCCAACTCATCACCGGATCTCCCAAACGGTAGAAGCTATTGAGACAAGAGTTTGGGGACATTATATGTCTCAACCAAGGATGCTATACCCCAAATATTTTGCCTCCTAACTCTCGAAATCACCGGGAATCGTGGATCCTTTGAACACCACCAAAAACTAGAGCTCCGACCAAAAATCCTTGAATCGAAGTGGTTTCCCGGCGTTTGAGGGCACAAGATCAATCACAAAGATGCAGAAGACATCCATCCATGTTTCCCTCAAAGAAATCCAGGGAGAAACCCACTCAAATCCGCGGAATCACACCAAGAATAAAGGCACCAAAAACAAGCACGAAGAAGACCACGGGAAACACAACGTCGAATCTTCTATACAAACCAGGAAGGATTCACAAAGTCTAGCTTGCCTCCCTGGCATCCATCCCTCTCAACAAATCTCTCATGAAGCTCTCAAGCTAGCCTAGACAAGAAATGGAGAAGAAAATGTCTCGGGAAAATGAGATGGGAGGGGGGAAATGAAACCCTAAGTCGCGGAGAGCGAGAGCCATCCACCCACACTCATGGCTTATATATCGGGTCCCGCCGGTGTGGTAAATGACTCGACTACCCCTAACTCAACTACTGGCGATACAACCCACGCAGGGGCATTTATGTAATGTTTGTGGGTCTTGCCATCGGACGGCCACGCCTTTGCCGCAGCCCGCGTCCTCCCGACACAAGCCATGCGATCCCGCCTCGTGTCCTCCGCTTCGAAGCTTCCCGACACGCCTGGATCCCGTCTCCGTCGTGTTGGGCCTTCGGACTTGGTTTTGAGGCCCAAACCAAGAAACCGTCCTCCGATGGTTTTGTGGGCAAACCACCAAACCCCTCGTGCTCGGGCCGGCCTCTCGCAAAGCCTCTTGACTCCACCGCCACCGTGCACCGACTCGATCGTCCACGACTTCGTCTTGCTCTTCTCGCCACCATGTGGCCCGCACCTAGTCCCATTGTCCACCGGGTCCCTCGAACCGAGCCGGAGGCCCCTCAAGGCTGAAGACCTTTCGCGCCCGTTCTTCACCTGCAACAACATGAACTAGGTCGCAGCCTACACCTGCGCACTGAGCCAAGAGTCAGTCCAACACCCGTTGTCAATCACTTATCACCGAGGAGCGGTCATCCATCGACCACCGGGACGCTCCTGGTCCTCATGACGAACCAGCGTCGCCATTGCTACGGGCAAGAGACGAGGACTAACAAACTAGCGTCGCCTTTGTTATGAGAAAGAGACGAGGACTAATGAACCAACGTCGCTTTTGTTATGGGCAAGAAGATATGCGAAATCACGAACATATTACATCAAAAGAGACATGGATTAGAGCATCTCCAAGAGTTTGCCAAATTTTACTTGGCAAATCTTGTGCTTTGCCAACTTCTAAAAAGATATTCCAAGTAAAAAAAGAGTTCATCTCCAACAATCTGGCATAATTTCACTTGCTAAATCTAGATCAGGAATCCTGAGAGAAACAAGTTGATTTGCCAAACTGTTGAGATAATCACAAGCTTTGTAAGTGAGTAGGTAAATCATACAAAAAATTGTACTGCACAGAGATAATCACAAAAGCATGTCTCTTGAGATGCAAAATCACACACACAAATTACAGTCATTAGAACAAGGTTACAATGCGGCCATATCTTCATGACGAGATATGCAAAATCACATACACATAGATTATAGTCATCATTGATACATCAGAACAAGGTTACAATGCGGCCATATCTTCATGACGAGATATGCAAAATCACACACACACACACACATCGATCTTGCTCGCAGGTCGTCGATCTTGTTGCACGTGGTCATCGAATAAGCTCCATCTCTGTTGATGGCTAGGCTTGCAATGAGACTGCAAAGCTTTCTAAACTTGCACTTTTGTTTCCAATGATCATTGGACAAAGGATGAAAAATTGTTCATCCTGAAAACAATGATCATTGGACATAGGATGAAATTATTCATCCTGATGCCATGAGGTTCTGGGCTACCTACCCCGGACATGGCTACGGGGAAGGTGTATGTCACAAGAATTCTTCTCGCAACTGTGTTCGAGGGATGAGCAACCCAATCACCCCCTATCACAAGAATTCTTCTAGCAACTGAGAGATCGAGGAGGAGGAAGAAGAGAAAAAAGCAAAAGCTTGCGCCCTACAAGATCTATTCTTTGCGCCATTGCTAGATCTAGATCTAGAGAAGAAGGAAGCAACTATCTCACTTTATTGTATCAGAAGAAGGAACCATATACTAGCCACATCTAGATCTAGAGAAGAAGGAAGCAAGTGACTCACTTTATTGTATTCCTATCAGAAGAAGGAACCATATAGCTAGATCTAGATCTAGTGAAGAAGGAAGCAACTTGAAGTGAGGAGGACCGAAAGGCGTCGGTACCTTTTTATAGAAAAAAACAAGGAAGGGATAAGATCAAGAGCACAGGAACGGCCGGGAAAATTCCCAAGACGGTCAAGACGGCCGGAAAACTGTTGCTAGTCAATGGCTAAGAGCAGAGCTGCAGATGTACAGTGATTGCAATGTAGAATTAAATGATACGCAGTTAGTGGTAGTTTTTAACAGCTCCAAATTAACACATGTGTTTGGCTCCAAAGTGTTAGTTTTGGTGTTAGTTTGCTACAAACTAACACTAACACCTCCATCCAAACAGTCATCATCTCCAAAAAAGAGAGGAGTGGATAAGATCAAGAGCACAGGAAACGGGAAGAGGTTACCAAGACGGTCAATGGCGATACTGTTGCTAGTCAATGGCTGAGAGCAGAGTTGCAGATGTAGTGATTCCAGTTTAGAATTAAATGATATGCAGGGTAACAAAACATTGTCTCTACGCGGATTAGCCAAACATCGTTTCTAATGGAGAATTAAATGATAACGCAGATTATCCAAACGTCATCTCCGTTGCATACTTAAACAGTGTTTGGAAACAAATCTCCTGTATCTTCTCCTTCCAAAACAATTAGATCCCCTGCCCCTTCATCTCTACCCGCGAAAAACAGCAACTACCTACTCCTCATCGTCACCATTCCCGGCCGGAGATGGCTAGCATGCCGAGAAGAAGCACGCGGCACCAGCCATCATCGCTGCTGTTGGGCCTCCCTCAAGACCTCCGCATTGAGATTGTAGCACGCGTCGGTGCGACCTCGGAGTGGCCCTTGTCTGACCTCCGCATCCTACGCGGTACTTGCTCGACCATGCGCCGCATGTGCGGCCATAGCGACGTCGGCCGGTGTTTGTCGATAGAGGGGATACGAGATGAGATTTCTTGGGTGTGGAACCCCACCTCTTACAAAGCCTTCCTTGCTATGCTGGCCGATCTCGGGAATCCAGAGGCTTGTTTCCTCTCCGGAATCAAAGCCTTCTTCATCAAACACAGGGGATACAATGATTTACGGTGCGCGGCCGAGGGTGGGCACTATGCGGCGGCCTATCTATACGCCATCTTGCTCTACAGAGACAATGGCGGTGCTGCCGCCGACGACACCACGAAGGGGTACATGAGGCGGGTCGTGGGCGGCAGCAGTACGACGTCGTCGAGATGGCTGAGCAACGAAGGGTGTCTGCCTTTGCGCGATAAGGCCGCACATGCGCTTTACTACTCAACTTGGCGCATTTGGGGTGAACTGCTGCCTCCTCCGGCAAAGGTGTGCGGCGATCAGTGCACAAGCATCGGCGGCGGCTGCGGCGTGGAAAAAGGATGGCTTCGAATTTCTCTGTTTTGCAGAGAAGACTGTAGGCTGCGCTGCGAAATGGTGAAGTTCGCATAGAGAATAGGAAATAAGTAGTAGTAGATTAGCTTTTGTATGATGCTCAAATTATCTGTGTAAAATTTTGGGAGACCAGCAAATCCGACGCGGGTTATCAACCCCGCGTCGCTAATGACTGTGGGGCCAGTTCTATTCAAATGAAGAACAGTTCCCATTTCTCCTTTTAATCTGCAATCAAATGTTGTAACAAGTATTTTTTCGTCGTTATTAGTCCAAATTTGATACTTTTTTGTTCTAAATTTTTCTAAAATCACCATCTATTCATTATTTTCATTGTTTAGAGTACATTCCATTTGTTGAGTGATGTTTATACGCCTTATTTTCTTCTTTGTAAGTACAACATACAAATAATATTTATTTTACACAACCATCAGTGATGGAACTTTACATTTCGTAAGCTTAAAGTGAACACAAGGTTTTGTTAAGTTTTCAAATGCATATGAGTTCGAACATGTTGCAAAGTGCGGAAAACTTCAATGTTCAAGCAAACTTTCTAGGAAACTATGTGAGGGATGAAGACATTTGTACACAAGTATATTATTCCTTCATCTAAACCACTTGAAATTTCGAAGACAAGTTTAGGTACCAAAATTATGTTGCCAAGTCAATTTGTAGATCTTTTAGAGCAAATTTGATGTTATTAGAATTATTATATAATTACCATGAGGTGTAAAAACGAAATATATGAATTTTGGGCACACAAGTTTGACTGTTGATATTTTATTCGAATACTAAATGACCAAATAAGAATTCTTCGTATTTTTATGATTTTTTAGGTGCTGTTTTGTGGGCTCTAATAATTCAGGGAATCAAGTTTCATTCCAAAAAAAATTGTGACAAGCCCACGCGTTAGCGTGAGCAGCCAATATAAAAAAGATAACCGTTGCCTGCCCGCCCGGACCCAATTGGCAACAAATGCGATCCGGGTTCACTAACCATCATCGCCAATGACACTGGCCCATGCGTCAGCGTCAGCAGATCTAATTCATCACAACGGATCTCTAGTTAATCTCGTGTATATTAGATCGAGTTCATGACATAAAAAATCTAACAACCAAGCTAGTTAAGTAGTTCATGATCGACAGACAAACTAAGCAGTTCATATCCAAGAACCGGACGAAGACACAAAAGCACAGAGACATTATTGTTACTAATTGGTAGAGGAGTCCATCAATTACTCGGAGTCCCGCCGTCGCCGCCTTGCCTGTTGTCGTCGCCATGGCTGCCGTCGTCGCCGTCAGAGCTACGGTCGTCGAAGAAGAAGTGGCGGCGGGTAGCCCGCTTGACAACGGGGAGGTTCTCGAGCTTCTCAGCCAACCCGTGGATTCTGATGGCGAGACCCTTCAAGGTCGGGTCCCTATACGCATCATGATGCGCCTTGATGTCGAAGGCCTCACCAATACCTTCAAGCTTTCTGAAGGCGCTCCTGAGCAGCTCGGCGGTGAACTTATTGTCGTCGAAGAGCGGTTCCTCATCGGCGTCCTTGGCCACCGGCTCCTTCCCCTTCTCCAACTTCTTCCGACGGCGGCTTTCGTCATCGTCGTCCTCCCTTCGTCCCCGCTTCGATGGCGGTGGTCTCCTCGACGCCATCTCCTCCTTCTCTCGGTGACCGAAGATTTGTAGTGGTGAGTCGCGAGGAGGATGAAGAAGTGAAAAAAAAGATGATAAGCTTATGGTAGAAGCTGGGGAGAAAGTAGGGGAGGGCTACTGGGCGAGGGAGTTAAATTGACAAGACGTGGAAACGTCACACGCATCTGCCCCCACCCACTACTCCATTACTGCCAGTACGTGCCACTTGATTGCGCATCGGGCTCCGTCTCGGGCGCGAAGCCACACGTCGCCTTTCACATAGGCGAGAAGGAGAAGGGGCGGGGCAATGATGTCGGGCCCACTTGTCAATGGCAGCAGCCAAACTGCGGTACTTTTTCAATTTCCATTTATTGTTTTGTTACGATGTGGCCGAGGCGCCATCTTCAACCTTCAACCCTCGAGCTGCTCGTCACCTCCATCAACTTCAATCCTAGTCGCCAACTTCGTCCCTCTTCAACTTCAATCCTCCTTGCTAACTTCATCCCTCGTCGCCGCCAACTTCTACCCTCGTCGCCATTCAAATTCCAAACCTCGTCGCTGTGCTATTTCCTCCATTCTCCTTGATGGTCGCCGTGGTGTGCTTGATGCTGCTGCTGCTAGATGAACTTCTCACCAAGACTATCATCCACTCCATCAAGGATGTGGCCGTTTTCCATTTTCTAAACCTTCACAATAAAATTTGCGGCACCTTCCGGCGAATCTGCAACTCCGATGAGGTACTACTGCACGTGTCGCTGTGTGATCTTTGTTCGGCGTGCAAAAATAGACACGTCAGGTTGTGCTTTGAGAGGCGCTTCCGCGAGGCCAATCATCCGCAGCCATTGTGCTTCGAGGGGATGGTGAGGTTGATGAGGCGGCAGAACCCCGATAAGGGTCTGAAGCTCATCGGATATGCCACCGCTGCTAAAGACTCCGGTGTCAACTACTTTTTAGCGATGCTGAAGTACCGTTGCAACTTGGTGGACCCTGAAGACATGGCACTACTCCAAGAAATCAGAGGTGGCCCGTCGCCCCCTGACGGCCGGTGGAAGAACCACAACCTGCGGCGGCTGCGCTACCTCGTCAAGCAGGATCTCGACAACATTGCGTGGTTGTACTGGCTTTATGACGGTGATGACGACGACGACATTTCGTTGCTGCCCATCCAGAATCCCCACATCTGCATTTGGGAAGCGGGGTGTAGGTGCTACGAGACGGATACCAAAGAGATCATCCACTACTGCAGCGCCGAGTGTCGCATCTATCATGAGTTCGACCTCTGGACGCGTAAATTCCGCCCCGCCGTGGAGTATGCCGTCAGTAGGATGAACATCGGGATGTAGGTGCAAGCATCAATATGAACATTATCTATCTTTAATGAAAATTATTAGATATTACTAAACGCGGATTTGATTTTATCAGGAAGACGGATGTCGGCGGTGCCCTCTGTTTCCTCCTTTGTTCTATTCAAATGACTGTGGGGACTAGTTCTATTCAAATGAAGAACAGTTCCCATTTCTCCTTTTGATCTGCAACCAAATGTTGTAACAAGTATTTCTTCGTCGTTATTGTAGCGGACATGGCCTCATATGCCATTAGTTCGAGTTTGATTTTGGTGATTCATGACAACATGTTCATTGGGACAAACCATATTGTTTTAGCATATCTCTGTAGACACTTCTAGGTCCCAATGATGCAAGAAAACCACATGCCAAAATGAGAAAAACAAGGGTCAAAACTGAGCTAGAAAAGAAAAGAAAAGACACCGTCGGATGAACCGACGGTACCTTAGTAGCAAGCGTCGGTGCAATCGTCGGACGCGTTGGTACACTGGTGAAACCCTAGGCACAGTCGGATGAACCGACTTTCCATCTTTTAGTAGCGTCGGACGAGTTGCAGTGGAAGAGCAGCCAAGATAGTAGAACCGGATGATCTGACGGTCTGAGTGAGGACACCGTCGGTCTATCCGACGCTCAGTTTGAATTCATACATAGACGCGCCAAGACAAAGCCTTCAACACCGGATGATCCGACGCCTCGGTCAAGGTGAAGCGTCGGTCTATCCGACAGTCGCGTGAAAGCTAATAGAGGCGACATGGACGCGAGGTCTTCATCACCGGATGATCTGACGCACCATCGGTGCATAGCGTCGGAGCAGTTGTGGCAGAGAATCTCAACGGCTATGTGACGTGGGAGGTGCATCGGATGAACCTACGCCCTGGAAAATCTAGCATCGGTTCATCTGACGCTACCTTTTTCAGTGGTCATTAGCCAACGGCTAGTTTGATGCCTTGGGCTATTTATACCCCCTCCACTCACCCATTTGAGGTTGCTGGATTGTGTGGAAGTGCAGAGGAGTTCAAGACACATTGAAGATCATGTCCAATCCATCCAAGTGCTTAATTGCTCATCCTTCGACTTGCATATGCTTTGTGTATGTGCTTAGTGCTAGGCTTAGCTTAGAGCTGAGTGAGTGCAAGGTTGTGCCAACCTTGTGAGGTGTTTCTTGAGTGAATCAAGTTGTACAAGGTTCGCCGGAAGCCTTGGGGCCTAAGTGGCTCACCGGCAATCGTCATCCACACTCCGGCTTGGTGTGGAGCGTCAGCGTCAGCAGCCAATAAAAAAAGATAACCGCTGACCCAACTCCCAACAATGGCGATCTGGGTTCACTAACCATCGTCGCCCATGACACTGGCCCACTCATCAGCGTTAGCAGGCGAACCGTGCGCGGGCTACTCAAAAATTCCCACCTATATTTACTATAGTGCCCATGAAATTCCAATTGGTGCACAGAGCTGTCAAGGGCATGCCAGTAGTTTAATTAAACACAGTTACACGCTCCGTTCATATTCGGCTCCTCGCTAGACAGATCCACAACGCCCGCATTCTCCCCACCGCTGTTGCCAGTCGCCCCGCTCGCCTTCGCCGCTCTCTCCTCGCCGCAGCCCTGCTATTCTCCAGCCCCACCGCTCCCTGTGATGAAGACGGTGACAAGGACGCAGTTACTGGCGTGCGGACGTACGTCTGGCCAACCTAAAAACGGTTGACGCGGATCCGTTGACGTCGTCCCCGGCCACGACGACGAGCCGGCCCGCTGCCTCAGGCCACGAGCCGCCGTGGATCCGGCCCCTCCGACCATCAAGAGAACAACTACTTCATTCGCGACAGAGGTTTGTCCTGCTTGAACCTCCAACACCCTCTCTCATCAGCCACCAAAATCGATCTGCTATGTATCCATGTCAATGTGGATTAATTAGGCAGACATGCCTAGATAGTTCATCTTTAATTGATTGAATGTGGTTTTGATTGATGGATTTTGTTGCCCCAAGTCTGTGTGAATAAATTGTTGCTAACAGGTGTAGTTATATGAACTGTTGAAATTCATTTTCATGTTGCTGCTGCTATAATTTTTTCACTGTAAATTCATGAAAAGCAAAAAGGATTTTAGCATACTTTAATTCTGCAATGCTTTGCTAGACTGTCTTATGCTTTGTTGTGAGTGTTAATTGTTTCACTACTGTCATATATATTGTTATTGTTGGTGACATGATGGGTTGTGAGTGTTGTTTCACTACTTTCATATATAATGTCATGACCATTGCTTTATCCTCCTGTTGCATGTACATATGGAACACACAATATATCGCTGCTCAAGTTGGACAAGGAACCAGATGAAGGAATTTATTCTCTGCTTTGATATTTAAGCATATTGTTGTGTCCATGTCAAAATGGTTAGAACCTATCCCTGTATGCTAATTAAGTAAAATATGAACTGTGTATGTCCATGCTGAGTTTATTTACGACTGTATCAGCTATTTTGTGTGTCAGAGAAAACGAATTTATCTAATAAGAATTAAGTATAGATTGTTAGTCTTGCTTATGTCGCTCTACTGGCAAACCTGACATATCATCTATGTAGTCTCCCACAGCAACAAACTCCTCTACCTCCAGTGCATCATCACAGCCCATCGTCGGTGAACCTTCTTCACATAGTCACTCCGACTGTTGCGAGTAGTACTCTGTCCCGCGGGTCAAGGACACAAACCAAATGGCCAGAGGACAAGTTGACTGCAACTGGACTTGATGCCAATTTTTGTCCTACCCCAGATTCTGTGGGATAGATTTGTATTGGTCTGTGGTCTCATTGCTCAGGAGAGGGTGTCAATCAACAAGGCGGTTGATGATCTCTCCCCAATTGAAATGGACCATCTGTTTACAGTTTTAGAGGAAAAGCTAGATTACCCAGCCAATCTGGAAGAATCTGTTCGCAAGAAGGCAGTTAAGGCAGCTATATCATAGATTGGAACCTTGCAACGGCAGTTCAAGGCCCATTTAAGAAAAAAATATGTGAGTGAAGAGGAGACTCCCTTTGCAAAGCATGCCTTTTTGCAGTAACAAGACTGGGACATGTTTGTGCAAGAAACCAATTCTCCTTCATTTCAGCAATTGAACTAGGAGATGAAACAAAAGAGAGCATTGCATAATAAGCCACACAAGACGGGCAGAAAAGGTTATCGTGGTAAAAGGAAAGAGTGGGAGGAGGAGGATGCAAAGCTCGCTGCTGAAGGAAAACAGAACCCTGGGGACCAATTTCCTGGACGTTCGAGACCTTATCTGCGGGCAAGGGTAGGGAAGAAGAAGAAGAATACTAGTGAAGGAAGCGGGGGCATAACATTCAGTTACCATGCGGTGGTGGGGGTAGCAGAAAGGGTGAAAATACTTGCAGCTCAGGGTAGCGATGGTTCTTTCTCTAGGGTTAGGGAGGATGATATCCTCACCGCAGCACTTGAGGCTCCAGAGCATCGAGGTCGGGTCCGAGGCGTGTCTAGTTCACTTGGCTGGGGTAAAGGGTTTGGTGAAGAGTTCACTAGAATGTACAGTAACAAGAGGTCTGATGCTCATGATGTGATGGCGTACAAAACATTTAAATCAATTGTCCATGCTCTAAGACTATCAGGCATCAACATACCCAAAAATGCACTTCTTCCTTCCCAATTACCAGCACTTGTCAGTAGCAGCGAGGAAGAAGATATGGATGGCATTGAGGAAAAAGATGGGCATGACAGCGAGGAAGAACATGCGCATGTCAGGGAGGAAGATGGCAGGAGCAAGATTATTGGAATGCCAACGGTGATAAAGCGAATGAAGTGTACAGTAATAGTCGATCACCTATGCTGGACACAATAGATAAGCTGACAGAGCCAACCATGTGCAGCCTTTTGGATGGCACCGTGGAGCTCGCACTAGTGAAAGTCTTTCCATCTCAAAGGGCTTGTCATTCAGTACCGGTGCAGGATGGGTATGTTGTGGTGCAACCTACTTATGTGTGGGCCAATACGAGTCAATACCCTTTGCCTGTACCAATTGATGGGGGTGATGTAGAAACCCTAGCTGCGACTCTCATTCAAAGGATCCAAAGGCCAAAGGACAGGATCATTATACCACCCATGACGAGACATTCCAACCCTGAAGCCGCAACATGTAGCAGGGGTACAACATCAAATGGAGGTGTTGCGGCTCGGTGTCGGCAAGAGAAGGCTCAACGGCGGCGGCAACAACAGCAGATCAGCAAAACTACACAGCAGGAGCGTCGACAACAACCGGAGGAGGAGCCCAGGCAAACTCCGCCTAAGCAGCAGCTACAACTTGAGGATAATCAATAGATGAAATAGCAGCCTTTCAAGCAGTAGGAGCGTCGACAACAGCAGGAGAAGCCCAGGCAAACTACGCCTAAGCAGCAGCTGCAACATGAGGATAAGCAAGAGATGAAACAGCAGCCTCTCCAGCAGGAGGAGGAGCGCAGGCAATCTCCCCCTAAGCAGCAGATGCAACAAGTACAGCAGCCTCTGCAACAGGAGGAGCCCAGGAAATCTCCACTATAGAAGGGGGACCAAGCCAGGAAACCTTTGTCTAAAGATGAGATTCTAAACTATGTTAATGGGACAGAACAGGACCGACCAAAATACAAGCCTGGTGCACCTATGTTGTCAAAAGCAAATGTAAAGGCTGCTGGACCAAATTGTGCCAAGTTGCATGCTTATGTCATGGAACACAATAAGGATAAGCTTCTGTTTCCAGCAAAGGTGGATCAAGACTACTTTAAAGGTGGTTGTGGTGCTTTGATGTTTAACATTGAATTCAGTAGCTGTTGACGCAAAATCTGCACCTCGCGCCAAGCACACAGCAAGCCGAACAAGCTAGCTTCACACGCGAAGAGATCACAAGACGTGCTAGTCAATTTTCCCTAAAATTAACAAAAAGACAAAGTAGTTAAATTCCAAAGCTTGGAACTTGCCGGGTGGTACCAGACAATTCCATATTTACGGCTAGAAAGCCAAGTGAGATGACATATAGCTATAGAGAGCTATCTGCCAACGGACTGAAACCATTCGGGAGCTTTAAAGGGTAAAAAGTAACACAGCCGAATAGATGACATAAGCATGACGATAGATCGGTCTTTACTTGGATAAAGATGCACGTGCGCAAGGCCATGACCGATCCCCGTGGTAAACAACATTAAACAATAAATGAAGTAAAAGCACGAACATAAATATGTAATAAACAAGCATGCATACATCCAAAGCACTAGTCTACCGCGTGTCTAGGTACTTTAAGACCCATCGGCACGATACCAAGCAAATCTATCCACCGCATGATACGACTTGCTTGAGACCACACCACCTTCCACAAACAGATCTATCCACCGCATGATACGATCTAAATATGGAAAGCTAAAAGCATACAATATTTAAAGCATGAATTATGAATGCGTTTTACTCATGAAAGCATAACCGAACACGGCTGAACAGCCGATTCGGGGTCCATGAAGAAGGAACGAACATTACCAAGAAAGATGAATCTATCAGATTGGATTGAAATCTAATCCACCGGATGATTAGCTCCAAAACAACCCAAAAACCTGCATCTACCGCATGATACCCAGCTCTTTCAAGATTTATACAAGTTTTGGAAAGCTTGAACCCGCAACACGTAACAACCTAGATTGACTCGGTTTCGGCTATCAAGGAGCATGTGATCCACGTGTTATTTAAGCCAAGGGTACGAACTCGATTCGCATAAGGATCATCAAAAGTGATAAAGCCGATCCAAACCCATCTAGATTGGGCAAAGAAGTGTTACATGAATTTAAACATAAAGCAAAAACTCAAAGCAACGCGGGGTAACTTAATGAATCTATTGAATCTTGCCAAAATTCAATAGAGCCGATAACTAGCTTCAAGCTAGATCTTAGCCTACCGTATGGCTCATGACCTAACAAGAAACCCTCTTGAAACCAAGCTTGAATCTACCGCATGACACTAAGCATGGTAACAAGACTACTTGCATTAGATCTAAATCCACCGCATGATACTAGACATGATACAAGGTTGCCGGTACTCACGGAGGTCGACGGATCGATGAAACCTCTCGAAGAACTCGACGACACGACAAATGGACTCTAGGGTTTGGCGTAAAGCCGGTTTGTATTGAGAATGATTTCGGATGTCTGTTACATACATTCAGGGTTCATATTTATACCCTGCTAGGCATGACCTCGAATGGATTCGATACCTAATTTATCCCTAAGCGTGATCGCTTATCCATCCATTCGTCCTTTTCGCTCGGGCCACGTCACAATAATCCCGCAAAATCAGCTCAACAGTTTCCTTGCTGAACGGAAGCAAATAGCCGACCGCGGATTTTTCTGCCGAATGCATCTCAAGAAACCTTCCTTCCGCGAGACGGGTTTCTTACCGAGTTGGACCCACAAGTCAGACTCCTTACCAAATTTTGGTGTTAACATATGCCCCATTCAATTACGGGATAAAGTGATTTTATTCCGGAATTGACTCCAGCCACCAACGTCTTCAAATTGAATCTGTTCAACACCCGTTCTCTCTCTTCGCAATCCGCCGGAGTCTTCGCCTAGATCCAAACCCTAGATCACCTTTTCTGAGCTTAAATCCCTAATGGCGGCTCAAAATCAAGCTTTTCAGGTAAATTCCTCCACCATGAGCTTCATTCGGCATTCAGATTTTCAATTTTTACCTGAGATTTCTTCTCCGCCTTCCCTCAGGAGCTTTCCACCGAGCTTTTGATCCGCACTGAGGCCAATTCAAGATCCTACTTCCTTGGTCCTGTGGGAGTCTCTGATCCTCGCGAATTCATCGCAGCCGAATCCCACAGGATCCCCTTCAAAGCGGCTTTAACTAAGCCTTCCCTGTGGCAGGATGCTTTCAAGAACTGGCCCTTGCCCCGAATTGCAGGCTGGAAGAATTGGTACCAAAGAATTCTTGCGGATAAGAGTGCCAGGACCCAAAACTGGGATACCCTCTGCATTACTCAATGCTTGGAGCTGTCTTTGTCCGAGACCCCCAAAAACGAAGACCTCTTGATAGCGGCTTACCACTTCTGGTCAAATGGCGTCAACGCCTTCCTTTTTGGTCACGGCCCAATGTCCCCAACTCTGGCCGATGTATACATGATTACCGGCCTTGACATTTCGGGGATCCGTTCGTCCCCGGGATTTCAAAGGTTCCACAAGACAAACGGGAGTGAAACCAGGGAGCGGATATAAAAATTATATCCAGAATCATATGAAAGATGGCCCCCTTGGTGAAGTTGAATACAGGGCGTTCCTGAACATGTGGCTGTGCAGGTTCATTTTCTGTGGTAAAGCCAATGAGCCTACTCTGAATCAAATTGCAATGGCTACACACTTAGCCAATGGTAATCGCCTTCCCCTTGGGAAATACCTCCTGGGTAGTGTATACCACATGCTTCATCAAACTGTCACCCAAATGGACACCAGCTAGAGGATAGCATGTGTCAATGGCCCTTGGTGGTTTGTACAAATGTGGCTGCAACTGCACATGCACCAGATTGTTGGTGTTGACCTGAACACCCGGCTCTTCCCTTCATCCAACTATCATGAAGGGGAAACCCAAGTCACCAGAGGATGCCACACCTATGGAGAAGCTGCTTCAACCGTTCTCATCAAGCAGAATGTCAGCCAGCTCTTCGAGCTCTTCTTTAAAGGCTTCCCAAACCCTCTCTGGCTTCCTTATCTAGGTAATGACATTTTAACTCTCCCTTGTGAGTTCTCTTTTGAAGCTAAACGCCAAGATGGAAGATTTCTGGAGATCCTCAACATCCTCATCCATCCATGCATTCTGCCAGCTGAATTCAGTGGAGGGAGGCTAAACCACAGTACTTATGAATACTATCAGCCCAACATGATGGCTCGGCAACTTGGATGTGGCCTGATGCCCCCGAGACTGTTTCTGCATGAATTCCTCAAGCCCACAGAGGAAATCAAAGAACTTACTCAAACCAGCAGGGTTTTTCAGTATGTATGCAGTCCATCAGTTTACACCTGGCCCTTCACACCCACAACAGTAGCTCACCCCACCTTCAACTCCTGGTGGCAAGAATTCCATGACCACATTTTCAGTGAGCCTGTGCATTCATTTTGTATAGAACTGATGCCCGATTTTCAACCAACTTCAGAGGTAATCATGATTATCCCTTTTCTCAAATCTGGAATTTCTTCCTTTAATCATGTTCTTGATTTTCTTTTTCTTTTTACCCACAGAACACAATGCCTGCCCCTCTAGCCAGGGAGATCACTTACAATGCAGTAGGCCCAATCTCAGCACTGGGATTTAGATCACCAACCCTGGCTCAATTAATGGCTAGGTATGCTACAACAGATCCAACTCTGTCCAGATTACTTCTGACAAGAGGCAAGGCCTGTCTCTGATCGCACCTCCAAATGCCAAGAGGAGAAGAACCGTCAAGAAAGTCCTCATCAAGGTAAAATTTCTTCTCTCTTGATCACAGGATTACTCTTTTCTGATAAATCTCGTCTTACGCGATTTCAGACTACAACTCAGCAATCCTCAGCTTCAGAACCTGCCAATGCTCCATCCACTGGTATGACCTTTATCACTCCTTCCTTTAAAGATCAACACTGGCATTCATCCTTGATCTGGTATTTTCAGAGGAAACAATGGTGGATCAACTTGTGGATGTCCTAGTATCTCAACATGCAAGTCCACCCAGGGCTGATTCATCTGTCCAAGTAGAGATCTCATCTTCATCAGGGACTGAATCACCCCCTGCTCAGACAGAAACACCAACCTCGCCAGAGATGAACCTCCCCATCCAACCAGAAACATCAACTTTAGCAGAAACATCAACCTCGCCTTCAAGTCCTCCAAGGGCTCAATCACCTACTAGCCAGGCAGAAACATCAACTTTAGCAGTGGTGAATCCATTTCCTCTCCAGCCAAAAGATTCAGAGTTGCCAGAGGCTGTATCACCCTCTCACACAGAAGCTTCAGCTTTGCCACGAGCACCCCTTTCACCAGTGGCTCCAGAAATCTCCCCTGAAACTGAACAGAACCTTGTTCCAGTTCAAGAAGTTAGACATGAGGTAATCATTTGCACTTAATCCTGTTATCCTATATTTCCCAATACCCCTGACTCGGCAATGTTATTCTTTCAGGATCAGGCTCCGTCATCATCAAACCCACCAATGGGGAACAATCCAATTGCCGAGATGAGGGAAAGGGTGCCTCAAGCCTTGTCATAAGAAGTGCAAGAAAAGCTCAAGGAAATTTTTGCCTGGCTGCAAAGAGAGGCCCGAGATCAGATCAGAGACCTTGACTATTTCGAGGACATGCTTAGACCCATCAGCCAAGAACTTCCTGAGGATGTCAGGGCCTCACTTGAACCCATCTCTGGCCTGGATGTTCATTATGTAGCCATAAGACGAGATCTGAGGAATGTATCTTCCCGTCCGGCTGTTGAACAGAAGAAAGCTAAAGCTGAACAAGCCGTAAAGGGAGCACAATCTCAGACTGAGAGTCATAAAGGGACATTGGCCAATCTGCGAGCTGCTCGTGAGTTGAAAATCACTAGGAAGGCCGCACTGGAGGCAGAGCTGAAAAGCTTATCAGCAGAGATAGAAGCTGACGACAGGAAGATAGCCGAACTTCCTGGACTGATAGAGAAAATCCAAGAGGAAGCGACATCGGCCATAGCTGAAGTGAACCAATGTGATGCAGAACTCACCATCTTGTCTGATGCTCAGAAAGATTATCAAGAACGGATGGAGAACATCCACCAGACAACATCGAACGCCTCCAATGTAATTGCAAAGTATTTAAACATTTAGATGTATTGATCGATGTGTAACCAAACTGGTCGTCCTTGCAACATTTGCTCTTGGAATTTTATTTTCCTTCTCCTCTGCACGTCCTTAATTGCAACGCTGAACGACCCATTCGGCAATCAATAGTCCAAAAGTACCAATACCCGAACGTCACCTTAACTTCCTTTTAGCTGAGCCAGTCAACCGAATACGACTCAGCCTTGAACTCCAAACGACCGAACGGCGGATCGGTCAAGGAAACCTCTCCACCTTCCTAGTTTCTTGGGATATGCGCCACGATCTAGAGCCACGACCTGAGGCCACGATCTATCTCGCCAGGCCTATAAATGAAAACCGTAGGTGCACCCAGCTCTTCACCAAGCCTTTAGCTCTCAAATCCTCGCCAATCTCAAGTCTTCTTTTTCCAATCAGCGCAAATCCCAGAAGCATGGCGAGCAGCAACAACCGGCGCCGTGCTGCTGACGAGGCGGAGGGGAGCCGCGCCAGTGCGTGTCGGAGGCAACGATCCTCAACTTTTCTTTTACGATTCATCTTCGATCCCCTTTCATTTTTGACGATCATCTCTGTTTCAGGCTAATTCAATGGAACCCATCTTCTGCGCCAGCCGGTCAGCCCCTGTCGGACGACTCCTCGGAGTCGGACCACTACTCCCCCGTGCCCTACGGGGAACTCGATGCTCTCCGCTTCAAGGCGGAGCTGGAGGTGGCCCAGCACGAGCTGGAAGATGTTTCCAAAAAAGCTGGCATAGCCGAATTGGAGTGGGAAGACCAGCGCAAGCAGCTGCTGGCGTCCATCGATGGTACGGCTCTGAAACCGTTCTTTAATCCAATCCGGCTTTTGATGCTAATCACCTTTATCTTGTATTTTGCAGCCCGTGATGCCGAGCTAAACCAGCTGAAGATGCCGGTGGAGCAATTGGCCGACAAGGTGAACGCCCATGGAGACACACCGGCCGAGCGCCTTGCCGCGGTGGAGCATCGCGTGGACGAAGTGGCCACCCATGGCATCCGCTTGGGCACCACTTTGGGCCTAGCCGCCATGTCGACGCACACCGACGTCGACTACTCCACCAGGACGCGTGGCTTCTGGGGCAGCGCACCAGAAGACATCGAGGAGATCAAGATCATTTTGGAGCGCCTCGACGGCCACGGCGATGCCATTGCCGAACTCACTCATCCCCAGTCTGTGTTAAACAGGCTCTTTGATTAGATTGTATTAGGGATGTTTGATATCGGCAATAAATATAGAATTTTTAATTTCCGTGCTTGCACTGCGATGATTTTTCTGTGTTTGCATCTGTGAATCTTGTTTCTTCTCAAACGTATTCGGGAACTCGCTTGAACCGAACACGCAAAAACAGATGCCCCTTGGCGCAAAATCCGCAGAAGATCCTTGAATCGGCAATCCGTAGGCACTGTTCAAACGAAAACCCTTCGCATTCGGGAAGAAAACCCTGCCGCTTGGTATTCCAATAATGCACGCCGGCCAGTCATCACTCCCAACGCACTCTCTCAGTCAATAAAATAGTTTGTTGAGATGCCCTGCAAATCCACTCGCACACTCATCCATCACTTCTCATCTCCTCCTCTGTCCTCAGAGGAAAAAAACCCCAAGGCCATGGACAAAGGCAAGCAGCCCCAGGAGGGCAGCACCCCGAAGAAACGCACGATTCGAGAGTGAGTTTTCCTTCGATTTGCTCCTTGTTTTCTCATGTAGTCTCGCGTTTTACCTCCTCTCTACCTTTCCTCTTTCAGCCTTGATCTGCTTCCTGAGGAAATCATCGGGACCGAAGACATGCCTGAGTACATCTCCTCTGATTCTTCCCTTGAAGCAGAGGATGCCACGCCCGAGCAGAGAACCAGCCACCAACTGCGCCGCCGCGTTCGGCACCTGGAGCATGACCTCAGGGACATCACCGCTCGTTGCCAGGCCGAGCATGAGCGTCGCATGGCTTTGGAGGCATTAGTGGGAGGTAAATGTCTCTAACTCCTTTACTCCGTGTTCACATCTGGATCTTTGCCCCTAATGACCACTCCACTGTTTCAGATGTCTCTGATAGGTACAATAACCTGAAAGCGGCTTGGGACAGCTTGGTGGAGGCAGCAAATCATGGTCACCCCCATGCATTCCAAGTTGCCGTCACGGTGGTCCTGGAGCAACTGAAGAGGGAGCAACCGAAGAAGCAAAGAAAAGATTGAATCATACTTTCGCTTCTTACTCCAGGCCTTCTGCTTCCCGCCTCCTCGAAGTCCTGATCACCAGGGTTGTTGGATGTAAACCTGCAAGAAGCAGTTGTAATGTAGTTTTGTGCTAAGGGCAATGCATCTAGGCACCGGCCATTCCATCTGTTCGGGAATTTGTGTTCTAAAGGCTGCCTCGTTCTTGAGCGCTGGCTATTCCTGTATCAGATGCATGTAATCCCAATGCTGGTGATCACCGATCGATTTCAATACTAGGATAATATTTCTTCAAATATCTTCCATTTATTGCAGCGGAAAATTCTTCTCCTAGTAAAGTTTTCAACATGTATGCATTACCAGGGACGCATCTGACCATGCGAAAGGGTCCTTCCCAGTTAGGAGACCATTTGCCGAATTCACTGTATTTGGTTCCAATCGACAGTAACGCTTTCCAAACCAAATCCCCTTCTGCAAACTGCCTAACTTTCACTTTCTTGTTATAATACTTGGCAACCCGCAGCTTGTTCTTTTCGATATTTTCCAGGGCCCTAAGACGGATCATGTGCAAATCTTCTAGCTCATCCATCATTAAGCCACTGTAATATTTGGAGCTTAAATCTTTCTGCAAAACCACTCTCCTAGAATCTGATTGTACCTCCCAAGGTAAAACCGCATGGTGTCCATAAACCAATTCATAAGAAGATGTTTTCGTAGCTCCATGAGGGGCCATCCGATAAGCCCATAACGCTCACTGAGTACCGAATGCCACCTCCTTGGCTTCTGGTCGATTCTTTTGTATAAGCTTAATCATGATCTTATTAGAAGCCTCTGTTAGACCATTAGCTTGGGCACAATAGGGAGAAGAATTAAACAATTTGATTCCCATGCTTTCGGCAAATTCTCTGAACTCCAAGGACACAAATTGGGCTCCTTGATCAGTTGTGATTGTCTAAGGGATTCCGAACCGATAGATGATGTGTTCCTTGACAAATTCAACCATGTTTACCGACGTCACCTTCTTCAGTGGAATTTCCTCAACCCATTTAGTAAAATAATCTGTAGCCAAAAGCACGAACTTATGCCCCTTGCTAGATGGTGGATTAATCTGGCCAATCAAGTCTATACCCCAGCCCCTGAATGGCCATGGCTTGATAATGGGATTTAACGCTGATGCAGGAACCCTCTGAATATTTCCAAACCTCTGGCAGTCTTGACATCCCTTGTAATGCTCAAAGCAGTCCTCCAATATCGTCGGCCAAAAGCACCCAGCTTGCCTGATGACCCATTTCATGCGGTAGGCCGATTGGTGTGCTCCACTCATCATCCTTTTAGCTTCCTCTGGACCCGGGCATCGTAACAACACCCCTTCTAACGATTTGTAAAACAAATTATCATCCAGAAGAACAAACTTTATGGCCTTGTACCTGAGCTTCCTAGAGACTTTTCGGGATGGATCTTTCAAATAGTCAACGATCTCTTTTTTCCAATCATCCTCCGCAGAATCCATTCCCAGCGCATATATGTTTGTAGCAAACGCTTCTTGACTCTCTTTATAACCAGAGGCACTCTAAGCCAACCTGTTCACTTCTTCGTTATGTTCCCTAGGAATATGCTGTAGAGTCACCAACGGAAAGCTCTTCAAGATTTCCCTGCATTCTTCGTAGTAACTCCTCAGCGCTTCACTTTTACATTCGTATTGGCCGTTCAATTGCTTTATTACCAATTCTGAATCTCCATAAACCTCAACCGAAACGGCCCCGGCTTCTCTCAAATATTGAAGCCCCCGAAGCAATGCCTCGTACTCAGCCTGATTGTTTGTAACAATGGGCTGTATAGGGATAGCAAGCTCGAACATCTCACCCCTGGGTGAAATCAACAGAATCCCTACTCCCCCACCTTTACCACATGATGACCCATCAAAAAATAAAGCCCAAGGAGTAATTCCAAGCAAATCAATTGATGGATCACGATGTTCAGTTATAAAATCGGCAATGATCTGACCTTTAATAGCTTTTGTCGATTCGAACTTTAACTCAAACTCCGATAAAGCCAAGATCCACTTGCCAATCTTTCCATTCAAAATTAGCATAGATAACATGTGTTTTATTACATCGAACTTAGAATATACAATGCATTCGGCATTCAACAAGTAGTGCCGAAACTTTGTACACGAGTAGTACGCGCACAGGCACAGTTTCTCTGCAGCCGAATACCTGGTCTCGGGATCAAGTAATTTTCGGCTAAGATACGCTACTACCCGCTCCTTTCCTTCGAATTCTTGAATAAGGGCCGATCCAATGGTTTGGGTATCGGCCGCCACGTACAACTTGAAAGGCTTATCCAACTGCGGAGGGACCCGATCGGTGGCTCCTTCATATATTGCTTGATCTCGTCAAAAGCCTTTTGTTGTTCGTCGCCCCACGTGAACTTCTGATCTTTCTTAAGTTTCAAGCAATGGAGAAAACGACAAAACCTTCGTGACAATTTGAGATGAACCTCCTTACAAAATTAATTTTGCCGAGCGTGATTGCAACTCCTTGAGATTAGTTGGAGGGACAACTTCATCAATGGCCTTCATGCTTTTCTTGCCAACTTCAATCCCCCCTTCGTGGACCAAAAATCCCAAGAACTCTCCAGCTGATACCCCAAAAGCGCATTTGTTTGGATTCATCTTCAAACCATGCTTTCGGGTGCATTCCAAGGTTCTTTTCGCATCTTCCAAATGCGTGTCATGATTCAGAGACTTGATCACGACGTCATCAATGTAAATTTTGACAATTTTGCCGATCAGCTCGTGAAAGATGTAATTCATGGCTCGCTGATAAGTTGCATCGGCATTATTCAACCCAAATGTCATGACTATCCATTCAAACAGGCCTATGTGACCAGGACATCTGAAGGCTGTCTTTGATATATCCTCTATTTCCATAAAAATTTGGTTATATCCCGCATTACCATCTATGAAACTGATGACCTTGTGTCTAGTAGCGGCGTCAACCAACAAATCGGCAACAGGCATGGGGTAACCATCCATGGGAGTAGCTCTGTTTAAATCCCTGAAATCTATGCAGACCCTCATCTTTCCATTCTTCTTGTAGACAGGGACAATATTAGAGATCCACTCCGCATATCTGCATGGCCGAACGAAGTTTGCATCAAGTAATCTTTCCACTTCTTTCTGCACATCAGCCAATACTTCATTTTTGTAGATTTTCCGGGGAGGTTTCTTGTATGGTTTAAAACCAGATTTGATTGACAACCGATGCTCAATAATGGAATGGTCCATTCCAGGCATCTCCGAATAATCCCAGGCGAAGCAATCTTTATATTCCTTAAGCAACTTGATCAATTGCTCCCTAAAGTCTGATTGCAAGTTTGCGCTAATGAATGTCGGCCTTGGTTTGTCACCGCTTCCAATATCAACTTCCTCCAATTTATCGGCCGACATGAATCCTCGCCCCAACTTGCCGTCAGTGCCATCGACGGGGTTATCCATTAAAAATTGTTGTAAGAGCCGACTGCTTGAATCGGCTGTTGATCGCTGCTGACAGGCTCAACAGGACCTTCTCCCCGCCTCTTTTCCCCGAGAAACAATCAATACCTTGGTATTCCCAGAATGCTGGTTCCATATTTGCAACGCTCACGGAGTCGTCTGCTTGGACCACCTCAATATCATCATCTACCCATTGGATGAGCTGCTGATGCATGGTAGATGGGACGCAGCAGTTGGCATGAATCCAATCCCGTCCAAGCAGTAGGCTGTATGCTCCTTTACCTTCGATGACAAAAAAGGTTGTGAGCAGTGTTTCGGACCCGATCATTAGATCCACGTGGGTGCATCCCTTGGTATCTGAAGGATTCCCGGCGAAATCGTTCAGTATTATGCTTGTAGGTGTCAAGTCGCCAGGGCCCATGCCAAGTTTTCTGAAAGTGGTGTACGGCATTACATTGACCGCCGCTCCACCGTCGACAAACATCTTGGTCAATGGCTTGCCATTGACATATCCTTTCAAGTATAGCGGCCTCATGTGTCGATTATTGGTCGGTTTGTCAAAGACGGCTTGCTTGGCCAGCACCAGCTGCGCCATCAGTCCCTCAAGCTGCTCATCGTCCAGGGACGCTTCTTCCTGCATGACTTGATTAGCAGGAGCCATAAATTCATTCGGCAGAAAATATACCATACATGCTGGCGCCGAACGGTTTGATCCTTCAGGTTTATCCTTCGGACGCCACACCTGTCTTGTCTGTATCCCTGCCTGCCTCAGTTCGCGGTTCCTCAAGCGTTGAACCCTCCTTTTCTGACTCCTTCTTAGGCCAGGCGGGCACCATTGCCCCTTTTGCCAGATGTACTCGTCCTCGTCTTCCTCCTGATCAGCCCACTTCAAATCAGCTTGTCTCTTCCTGGGATGATCAATGACCCAAACACACGGTAGGCTGCCCACAAAGGGACAACTTTCCCAGGCCGTTCCCAAAAATCCTCGGGTCGGGATCGAATCTTACAGTCTTTGGTGCAGGCTATCTGGCATGTCCCACCCAGTACACCCAGATTCACCATACACCACCGGTGGCGAGTCGTGAGAGCGAATCCCAAGAGTAGTAACGGTAGGATCCCTCGCCGCTGTTGACGGTGAAAATCCGTCAACCTAGCCATGAGTTTACCTTCGGTGTTGGCATGAGTTTTATACCTTATCCATTGGTACTAACCCCCGTGGTATAACAAGTTCACGTGTGCATGTCGGTTTTGGAGTTTAGTGTTTATGCAAGGTTTTAGTGTTGAATGCAAGACTTTCGGGATAAGTTCATCAAGCACCTCATGACAAGACCTTGAAGCCCCGTACAAGTCATGCAATGAAGCAAACTTAACTCCAAGAAGCCAGGGACTTGATCCGAGAAGACGACAGATTCCAGGGACCTGACCAGAAAAGTGCTGAATCTTGCAAGACAAGGAGTTGAGTCCAATTCGGAGAGAAACCGACGACATGGACCTACATGCAGAAGGGGGAAACATCCAGGAAGCAAGGGAACCGACGTGGAGCGAAGGAGCCCTCGGGCTGGGCCTAGATGGGCCCAGGCCGGCCGGCCCAGTCCGGTCGGCCCGAGCCCGTCCGGGGGCCCAAATGCCCCCTCCTTTGCCCTAGCCGCCAATCGGGCTATTTATAGCCCCCTGACCGAGAGCCTCGCAGAGAAGAATTCGTCATCGGCCGCCGAGGAGCAGAGAAGAGAGGGACACCATCTCGGAGAGAGAGGGTCGAGCTAGTTGACTAGGGTTCCCCTAGCCGACGTGGGAACCTTGCACGGAAGACCACGTCGGAGTTCCCGAGCTAGAAGCAAGATCAAGGAAGGATCCCGGTGGTGATCTTGTGTATGTATCATTGTTATAGTTGAATTATCAAGTTGAATCTTTTCCTAGCGATCAAGTGTTTCCTCGAAGATTTCGTTTTTCGATCGGCTTTGCTTATTCCAATTCTATTCTCGAGATAGATTACATAGGGTGTTCTTGTAGCCGCGGTGGCTAGAGGTACACGCCGGATCTTCCGAAAGAATCTCGACTTGTCTTTTGACTCGCCCTAAACTCCCCGCATGAATAGGGATACGTTGTGACAGAACGGGGGTCTCGAAAGGCGGATGTTTTCGGATTTGGACGGGAAACCACGATTTAAAGAGGCTTCTATTAAGATTCGATTTGCTACTTCTTCTCTTGCTTGGAACATCAACAAAAGGCTTACCCCGATCCCTCCAGATCGGTTTATCTACCCAATCTTACTTTGTTTTCTCCGGTCTTTAGTAGATTAGATTCGTTTTGTGTCTTTTACTTAGATGCATTAGGGTTTTATCGAAGATTGAAGTTACTTGGCCTTAATAGATTAAGTTTTGCGTCACACATTTGTTCCACGGATTCGATACCTTGGGTTCACCACTCGAGGGAAGAAGGGTCCCTTGACTACGACGGGAGACTTGTACGCTTGCGAGTCACAAACGAACTTTGATACAATTATTAACCGTCAACAGCCGCCTCATTAGGGTACTAGGCTTACCGGTCCCATACCCGACATGTGCTTACAATATCCAAAAATTAGCTACAGAGGATTTATATATTTTGAGATATTGCAGATCTAGGTTTTTCACATTTGTATTTTTCATCCAAAAACCAGCAGGAATTAGCTCAGGCCAGAATGACAAAAGTTGTAGAATATTTCACCACGAACCCAACAAAATTGGTTTTGAATTTTTCTGAGTTTTCTATGATTTTATACGCAATTTACAAGAAACAAGAAAGATACTTTTACTATTGGAGTTCACCTTTTGCAGCAGGGACCCTGGAAAGAAATTTCTCTTCGCAATGTGGTCCCTGGCGGCCGGGCAGCGGCGGTCCGGCCAAATTCCGGCCAACCGCCGGCCGGGGCCGGCCGGGCACGGGCGGGGGAGGGTCCCTGGGTCCTAGGGGACCGATTCCCGGGCTCAGTTGCGGCGGAGAAAGGGCTGGCGAGGGGCGGTGCCGGCGGCCAGGCACGATGGCCGCGGCTGCCGGAATTCCTGCGGTGTGGGCTTGATGTAGTGGGTGTGGGGCGGTTGAGGAGCTTTGGTGGATGCAAAGGAAGGTGGGGAGCAGCTCTTTTTGGTACGCAGCCGGCCGGAGCTTGCAGCTCGTCGTGGCTGCTCCGTGGCGGGCACGGGAGGAGCGCGGGGAGTGGCTTGGCGCGATGCAGGGGCAGTGCCCCTTTTATGGGCGGCCAGGGAGCCTGGAAGCGACCACAAGGAATCCACGGCGACATCTAGGAACACGCGCTGGCCTCGGGGGGAGCGAACAGCAGGGGACGGCACGGGACGGACCAGCAGTCCGCTGGGGCGTTCGCCGGCCGATCAGCGCGCGGCGTGAGGAGGAGGGGTGACTTCGAGGCAGCCTTTGGGGCGTGCGTGGCCACGGGGAACGAGTCTCGGGAAGGTGCGAGGGAGCTCGGACGCCGAGGCGGCGCCGGTGTGCGCGCGGCGCGCGCGCGCGCGCGGGAGCACGTCCGCGGCCGATTTCTATTCGGTGTGCCCCTGTTCGAACACGATTTTCTCCAAAATTTTGAATAAAAGTTGACTAAGCTTTGAATACGGAAGTTGTAGATCTATCTACCCACTACAACTTTTACAAAGGCCATATAGTGTTTGTCTCGTCGGATTTTGCAGGAACGTCGTGCCAACATTGAACGTCGTGCCAACATTGTCTAACTCTAGTTTTTATAGATTTGTTTTTACTTTCTAGTTTTTTGCATACTTTGTTTATTGCTAACCCTAACAGGAGATGGACGGCTACCTCTCCAACAAACCCAATAATTTTGTGGATGATCCAGAAAAATTTTACAGGCTAAGGAGACGCGAAGCACATCAAGCTAAAAAGCTGGATTTTGTAGATTCGGAGTCGGAAGACAAAGGATCGCAGGAATCTCCGAAGAATTCACCGCCTCAAAGTCCTTGGGAGAATCGACTTCCACCAATGGGTGACCAACCACCGCAAGAACGCAAGATTGGGGAGCTATGCACCCCAGACATCATCGACCTACCAATCTTGAACCTTGAGGAGATCGGAAGACCGTTCGAGATCAAGACCTCAACAATCCGCATGGTGCAACATTCACCCTTCACCGGTAAAGAGGATCCGAACCTTCACCTCCAAGCATTCATTCAACTATGTCAGACTTTCAACATGGATGGGGTGACTCAAGACCAAATGAGGGCAATGCTTTTTCCGTTTTCACTACTCGGGAAGGCTTTGCAATGGTTCCACTCTCAACCGGCGGAGACGATGTAAAATTGGAACACGTTGATGAAGGCTTTCATGAAGGAATACTACTCACCGGGTAAAACTCAAAGCTTGCGTAATAAGATTGCCACCTTTGTTCAATATCCTACGGAAACTATCTCGGAGGCATTCGAGCGCTTAAACGAGTACACCCGGGCGGTTCCACATCACAAGTTCCCGAAAGAAGACCTCGTGCAAAAGTTCTATCAAGGACTCACCATGGCATCAAGGACGATCATCGATGCATCGGCGGGAGGATCCATCATCGAACTTACACCGACGGAAGCTTTCACTCTATTCAAGAAGGTCGCAGATAATGACACGTGGGCGTCGTCCGGGCGCCTACATCCGGTTCAACCCACGGGGAACGTCAAAGGAGTCTTGCAAGTGGAGAAGGAGAACATACTTGAAGGCAAGATCGACTCGCTCATGAGGAGGTTGGAGAAGATGGAGATGGAAAAGAAAGAGGCCCAAGACTTGAAGGCCGCCGAAGCAAGGTCCACATGCGAAGAATGTGGAGAGTATGGCCATGTCCGCAAAGATTGTCCGGAGGAAGCCAAAGTGCTCGATTACATGAGGAAGGGAGAATTGCCGAACTTCCGCTACAGGCAAGGTAGGCCTCAATTTAATGCAAGCTCATCTATTCCTAACGCGGTTCCGCTTCGTATACAATTGAAGGAGTTCATGGTTGAGCAAGCTAAGATCAACAAGGACACCGTCACCAAGTTCAAGACCATAGACAAGGTGTTGGAGAACATCGATAGAAAGGTGACGGAGGTCGGAAGTTCCAATCATCAAGTGCTCAACATGATGAAGATGCTCGAGACGCAAGTTGGACAACTTGCGGGGCGCCTCACTAATGATGAAGGGAAGCTTCCGGTACAACCCAAATGTCCCGAATCGGCGAAGGCCATTCAAACGCGTTCGGGGAAGGAGACCGAAGATCCGGAACGTTCCGCGGGAGCAAGGAAGCTTAAACCATCCACCGAGGTGGAAGGAGCTGCTAAAGAGAAGGTTACGGGGATCTTCACCGAGGAACCCGAATTCGAGATGCCGGAGGAAGACACGAGGATACCGCGACTCAAGCCACGCTACTTCTGAGGTAAACTTGACAACCACTTTGAGAAGTTTGTGGAAGTTGTGCGTAGACTTAGCATCAACATGCCATTACTAGATGCCCTACAAGTACCTACATATTCTCGTTACTTTAAAGACATACTTGCAAATAAATATGAGATAGGAACACTCGGCTGTAGATCATGTCAAGATGTCCGAGGAGTGTAGTGCCGCTATTGCTAATGGGCTAGAGAAGCAAAAAGACCCCGGGTGCCCCACAATTCCATGTTCAGTTGGTTCTTTCAACTTCGAGAAGGCGTTATGCGACCTTGGAGCTAGTGTAAGCGTCATGCCGAGGGATGTGTTCGAGAAGCTACGCCTACCAATGGAGCCTACGGGAATATGTTTGGAGTTGGGAGACAACTCCATTCGCTATCCCTTGGGCATTGCTAAAGATGTACCCGTGAAGATTGGACACCACTTCATCCCCGTCGACTTTGTTGTGCTCGAGATGGGAGAGAGGGAGAAGCCGCCGCTCATCCTAGGGAGGCCGTTCCTCAAGACCGTGGGAGCTACTATTGATGTTGGCAAGGGGGAGATCATGTTCGATATCAACGGAGAAAGGAGTTCCTCCAAGTTCCGTCCAAGGATTGAGGCATGCAACATGATTGGAGTAAAGGGAGAACCAAAACAAACGGAGGGGCTGAAAAAGAAGAAGGAGCCGAAAAAAATGAACGTAAAGAAAATCAAAGAAGGTGTTGCATCCGTCAAGACAAAGGAAGAGAAGCCGCCTGTGAAGACCAAAAAAATGACTAAGCCAACTAAGCCGGAAGACAAGCCCGCGCCCAAGATGGTGCGGAAGTGGGTACCCAAGATTGCAACGCCCGCAAAGAGCGTTGATCCGGAGTAATCAAGTGAAGAAGTCTAGCTATAGACTATAGACGAAACGCTAGGCGGGAGGCAACCCGTTTCGTCGAGTCAAGAATAAGCTACCGGGAGGACAACCCGATTCCAGGTTTTTCGAGTATTTTTAATAATTTAGTTTTTGAGTTTTATTATGCAAAGACATTAGACTTAGAAGTGGTTGAACAATATTAGAGACATAATTCTTGATTGAATGTTTGCTTTATCATAAACCCTTTGCATGAACCCTCCTATGTGCTTGTTTGATTCTTTTCTTTTCGAGAAACCTCAACCAAATAATTTCAGAACCTAACTCAACCTTTCACCCTCATTATGGTGCTGAGGTTGACTTATTTTTCATGCTAAAACCACACGAGTAGAGCCACGATTTATATTTAAGTGTTAATAAAATTCAGCACGTGGTAGTACTCGCGTGAACCTAGAAATCAAAACTTTTGGTTGGTTTTAAAAATCTATATCCTTGGTTTCTCTAGGATTAGAATTTTTCTAAGCCTATTCTAATTTTGTATTATTCAAAATCTTTCTTATTTAGCCAAAATTAGAACCTAAACCTATGCCCCCATGATCAAGCCGGGAAATGTTTGCTCTCAACCGATGAAGGCAAACTATACCGGTGAAACCGAAATCGACGTAGTCGAAAAATATTTTCGACTTACATTTGTTTTTAATGGTTTAAAAACTTCTCTAAAATTATGTTTGAGCTCTTGCATGGCTCTGAAAAATATTTTAAATTTCGAATTAGAGGAGTGCTTAAGCTTAAACACACCTAAATGGAGGCAATCTAGTTTGAATTAATCATGCATGCACCATTGGATTCCCTTTTATCAACTTTCACCAATTCCACATGCAAAGGACAAGCATGGTGGGCAGCAAGCATCAACTTTGCAGGAATTTCATGGTGGCATGTGAAGCAAGTGGAGCTAGGGAGCATGGACATGACCCAAAGCATGGAGCATCAAGTGGAAGGACCAATAATGCAAGAAAAGGAGTGGACGAGAGCGTTTGGGCGGTGCAACTCGTGGAGCACGCGGGCAGGGAAAGTTGCGGAGGCGAAATGATCGTGCCGGAAGAAAGACGCGGCGGGGAGGAGCCGGGGAAGACCCCGTGCCGGCCGGCCCAGGCCGGCCGGCCTCACCTACTTAAGGAGCCCCCCGCTCCCGTTTTCTGCAGCAGCAAGCTTCCCTCTCCTTCCTTTGCTTGTGTGTTCAAGTTTGTGTGCTCAAAACCTCCGTAGACATAGCCAACCTTCCCAAGCTTGATAGCTCAAGAAAAAATCCACATCCTTAATCCACTCAAAGTCCACATCCGAAGCAAAGAGTTTAAGTGCCTAGTTACCGGTTGCAACCCGGAGTTTTAGTTGAAGAAAAGAGTGCAGCAACCATGTGGAAGAAGACCACAAGTCTCTTCTCCAAGAAGAAGAGTTCGTCGTCGTCCAAGCCGTCATCAACCACGTCTTCGAGGAGGCACTCGGTTTCCGAGTCTCCCGGAGCATGGAGACGGATACGGCACCACCGAGGAGGAACGATGCTCTCCTCCTTGGTGGTATGAGGGCTGCAAGAAGCACTTCCATGAGGTTTACCGAACCTCGTGGGCACATGGAGGAGCAGCCCGCGCCACCACGACGATCGACTCGCTCAACCGCGCCACCTCCTTACACCCCGACATACTCTTCGTACGGCTTCATCATCTTGTCGGCGGAGGAGAAGGAGAGGCTCTCTAATCTTGAGAAGAGGGTTGTGCCCAACGTCGAGTTCGACGACCTAGCACTCTACACCTTGGGTTTTGGCACTGACATATACTATATGTTGGGGCACCTTGGATGGGTGCAGTTCTCCAACGGAGTATTGGTGGACACCCATTTGGGGTTCGCCATGGAAATTTTGATGACTATTGCACCCATCATTGATGATGATGGGGTGCAAAGCTTGTCATTCCGTTTGGAGGGAGTCCAACAAGTGGTTCCCTACGAGCACGTGAGGGAGCTGCTTGGATTCCACAAGGGAGCTCCGGAGAAAGTTGACGTGCCACCCGGCATGTTGGCGGGATTTTGGAATATGATCTCCGGAGAAGCCCATCAACAACGCAATTGCATCCGCAACCCCATTATCCGGATATTTCACTCTTGGATGTGCAAGAGGGTATTGTGGAGGATGAAGGAAACAAAGGTGACCGACACGGAGTTGAATTGGCTATACTCGGCTTTAATTGCCAGGCAGCCAATAGACCCCTCTTACCTCAAGATCAACCGTTGGTGTTGTGAAGCAACATCGGGGGCGGGTAATATTGGTTCGGGGTGCTACCTCTCCATGTTGGCCTTCTCCTTGCGGCCGGGGATCGCAAGAAACCCCGACCACCTTTTGCGTGGTACCTCTCTCGGCATTGAGTATTTGCGGCAAGGCAAATACATTAGTGGAGATGAGAGAGGAGGTTATCGGTTGGCCATAGTGAACCTACCCCTTCCGAATGAGAGGCTTAGGCTTTTCACCGAACGGAGGGAAGATTGGTTGGAAGAGGGACTCCTTGTCCCTGCAAGGAAGAACAAAAGAGGAAGAATCGTAGAGGAGGGAACATCCTCCGCACAAGTGAGTGGAGCACAACCCAATGTGCAACCATTCGGCGGGATCCCTCCTTCGCCAAGTTATTACGGAGGGCCACAAGAGCAAGCATGGGGGGGTGGTGCACCGGTACCCTCACAAAATTATGTTGTGCCCAACGCTAACTTCGCGGAGTCCTACGCTCATCATCCCCAACCACAACAAAGCATGGCCATAATTGGAGGGTATGCTGCAAGAAACGCCCAAAACATCGCAGCTATCCAAGCTAACGCAGCTCAACTTGGTGAAGGCAACGCAAATATTACCTTTGAGCTCGGACGCCTTCACCTCGCCGAGCCAAATCAATTCGTCGGAGGGAATGTATAATCGTATTAAGAGCAAGGGTATTATTATCAAGATCATCAACCACCGGCGGAGGACTAGAAGATTTAGGAACTTTAGTTTTCTTTTCTTTTCTTTTTCTCTGTAATTTTCAGCTTTTGCTTATGTGTGTTTGCGTAGTATTTTCTGTTTTTATTTAAATTTCAGCAAGCATGTTTGTTTATTTTCAGTTTGTATTTCAACTTGATGTCATCATTAATAAAGACACCACCTTGATTATATCATTGGAAAAGTTACAAAATTCGTGCCATGATGATATATGATTATAATTGCAGCTTTGTTCATCTTTGTAATTGATGTATGCATGTTTAAGCTAGTGCTCTCTTAAAAATACAAATCTGAATTTATTTAAATGCTAGCTTAATTTTAAGCGGAGGTTATGATTAAAATAAAGACCCATAGTGTTTTATGTGCTCTCAAGTTATGAATAGATTAAAGATGTCTTTTATGCTCAAAAATATCGCTAACCTTGTCACAAATATCACTTGTGTGTTGCTCAACCTATCCAAAGCCTTATATATATTTGAGTGCATAAACCTTAGTGTACAAGATTTATTTTTGAGTGAGTTATTGCAGGCCATGATTTCTCTGGCCCGAGACTAAGAAGCTGGTCATTCCGTTTTTGCGTATCTATCTTTTTGCTAGCCTTTTATCCGTGCATTGTGTATCCCCGCGTCGGAGATCTCACAAACTTCGCCGGATATCCACCCTTAAACCAAATATCATCTTTTGTGATTACCTCCTTGACCACAACCTATCGTTGTGAATGGATCATCAATTCAAGGAAGATCGCAAGACGGTGCCGACATAGAAGATTTCAAGTACCTCTCCAAGGAAGAATACCCCGATACCTACCTTATTTTTCGCCTCTTTGCTCGAGGACGAGCAACGTCTAAGCGTGGGGGAGGAGGTAGGTACGGTGCAGTTTTAGAGTTCAAAAAGGGAGTATTTTTAAAAAAATATAATATAATGATGAAAGAAAAAAAATTCGGCGATAAGCGTGACTTCCAAGGTGAAGGTCTCACAAGAAGAAAAAAAATATATATATAATGAATGAATGAAAGAAAGAATGAAAGAAAGAAAAGAATGAAAAATATGAGAAAGAGAAAAAAAATTATGTGCGAAAAGTGAACTCCCCGGTTCTCTAAAAGTGCATTCAAGGCTTCAAGTTAAAAAGATCCATTCTCATTTTCCAACCATGTGCAATCCGATAACGAGGACTTCCTGTGTGCCTCGGGATCATTCTTTGCCATTTGCACATGTCCACTCATCTAAAAGTGTGTGTATTTTTCTCTTTCCCCTCCTTGATTTAACATTATTTTCCAATGACCTTTTTGACGAGTCTCGGTAAGACCATGAGAAGCTTGTCTTGTTTTGACAACACCTCATTTATAAAATATTGTTAGGACTAAACTTTCCCAAAGCTCCATATAAAGCCTACCACACATATACATGAGAGGGAAAGGAGTAGAATATATAGGCTTGAGAGACAAGTGAGATGAGAGTTCATGAGCAATATACAAGATGATTTAAATTTTTGAACTTGGTTTAGTTTTTCTTTATCTCGTTCTTTATTTCAAAAATTCTGAGATCTATTCAAACTTTGTGAGCATGTTAATACTCGTGGGATAAGCTTAATAAAAATCTACCCTCCGTAGAGATGAAGGCTAGTACATTATGGAACTTTAATGAATTAAAATTTTGAGAGCATTAGGTTTTCTCATGTGTGATCAAGTGCAAAGTTTAAACATTGTTTGGCAATGATGATATCCATCGAAGGCTTACTCGAGGACGAGCAAGGTTTAAGCATGGGGGAGATGTTGACGGTGAAAATCCGTCAACCTAGCCATGAGTTTACCTTCGGTGTTGGCATGAGTTTTATACCTTATCCATTGGTACTAACCCCCGTGGTATAACAAGTTCACGTGTGCATGTCGGTTTTGGAGTTTAGTGTTTATGCGGGGTTTTAGTGTTGAATGCAAGACTTTCGGATAAGTTCATCAAGCACCCGATGACAAGACCTTGAAGCCCCGTACAAGTCATGCAATGAAGCAAACTTAACTCCAAGAAGCCGGGGACTTGATCCGAGAAGACGACAGACTCCAGGGACCTGACCAGAAAAGTGCTGAATCTTGCAAGACAAGGAGTTGAGTCCAATTCGGAGAGAAACCGACGACATGGACCTACATGCAGAAGGGGGAAACATCCAGGAAGCAAGGGAACCAACGTGGAGCGAAGGAGCCCTCGGGCTGGGCCTAGATGGGCCCAGGCCGACCGGCCCAGTCCGGTCGGCCCAGGCCCATCAAGGGCCCAAATGCCCCCTCCTTTGCCCTAGCCGCCAATCGGGCTATTTATAGCCCCCTGACCGAGAGCCTCGTAGAGAAGAATTCGTCATCGGCCGCCGAGGAGCAGAGAAGAGAGGGACACCATCTCGGAGAGAGAGGGTCGAGCTAGTTGACTAGGGTTCCCCTAGCCGACGTGGGAACCGTGCACGAAAGACCACGTCGGAGTTCCCGGAGCTAGAAGCAAGATCAAGGAAGGATCCCGGTGGTGATCTTGTGTATGTATCATTGTTATAGTTGAATTATCAAGTTGAATCTTTTCCTAGCGATTAAGTGTTTCCCCGAAGATTTCGTTTTTCGATCGGCTTTGCTTATTCCAATTCTATTCTCGAGATAGATTACATAGGTTGTTCTTGTAGCCGCGGTGGCTAGAGGTACACGCCGGATCTTCTGAAAGAATCTAGACTTGTCTTTTGACTCGCCCTAAACTCCCCGCATGAATAGGGATACGTTGTGACAGAACGGGGGTCTCGAAAGGCGGATGTTTTCGGATTTGGACGGGAAACCACGATTTAAAGAGGCTTCTATTAAGATTCGATTTGCTACTTCTTCTCTTGCTTGGAACTTCAACAAAAGGCTTACACCGATCCCTCCAGATCGGTTTATCTACCCAATCTTACTTTGTTTTCTCCGGTCTTTAGTAGATTAGATTCGTTTTGTGTCTTTTACTTAGATGCATTAGGGTTTTATCGAAGATTGAAGTTACTTGGCTTTAATAGATTAAGTTTTGCGTCACACATTTGTTCCACGGATTCGATACCTTGGGTTCACCACTCGAGGGAAGAAGGGTCCCTTGACTACGACGGGAGACTTGTACGCTTGCGAGTCACAAACGAACTTTGATACAATTATTAACCGTCAACAGCCGCCTCATTAGGGTACTAGGCTTACCGGTCCCATACCCGACATGTGCTTACAATATCCAAAAATTAGCTACAGAGGATTTATATATTTTGAGATATTGCAGATCTAGGTTTTTCACATTTGTATTTTTCATGCAAAAACCAGCAGGAATTAGCTCAGGCCAGAATGACAAAAGTTGTAGAATATTTCACCACGAACCCAACAAAATTGGTTTTGAATTTTTCTGAGTTTTCTATGATTTTATACGCAATTTACAAGATACAAGAAAGTCACTTTTACTATTGGAGTTCACCTTTTGCAGCAGGGACCCTGGAAAGAAATTTCTCTTTGCAATGTGGTACCTGGCGGCCGGGCAGCGGCGGTCCGGCCAAATTCCGGCCAACCGCCGACGGGCCGGCCGGCACGGCGGGGGAGGGTCCCCGGGTCCTAGGGGACCGATTCCCGGCTCGGTTGCGGCGGAGAAAGGGCCGGCGAGGGGCGGTGCCGGCGGCCGGGCACGGTGGCCGCGGCTGCGGAATTCTGCGGTGTGGGCTTGATGTAGTGGGTGTGGGGCGGTTGAGGAGCTTTGGTGGATGCAAAGGAAGGTGGGGAGCAGCTCTTTTTGGTACGCAGCCGGCCGGAGCTTGCAGCTCGTCGTGGCTGCTCCGTGGCGGGCACGGGAGGAGCGCGGGGAGTGGCTTGGCGCGATGCAGGGGCAGTGCCCCTTTTATGGGCGGCCAGGGAGCCTGGAAGCGACCACAAGGAATCCACGGCGACATATAGGAACACGCGCTGGCCTCGGGGGGAACGAACAGCAGGGGACGGCACGGGACGGACCAGTGGTCCACTGGGGCGTTCGCCGGCCGGTCAGCGCGCGGCGTGAGGAGGAGGGGTGACTTCGAGGCAGCCTTTGGGGCGTGCGTGGCCTCGGGGAACGAGTCTCGGGAAGGCGCGAGGGGGCTCGGACGCCGAGGCGGCGCCCGGTGTGCGGCGACGCGGCGGCGGCGCGCGCGGGAGCGCGTCCGCGGCCGATTTCTATTAGGTGTGCCCCTGTTCGAACACGATTTTCTCCAAAATTTTGAATAAAAGTTGACTAAGCTTTGAATACGGAAGTTGTAGATCTATCTACCCACTACAACTTTTACAAAGGCCATATAGTGTTTGTCTCGTCGGATTTTGCAGGAACGTCGTGCCAACATTGAATGCCGGCCTGTTCTGGAAAACAGGAGGTACTGTCAGTCGATCAAGTTTTTCACCAATTTCCATTCAAAATTTGAAATGCCAATCTACATGAAAGTTGTGTCCCTCAACAAGATGGACAACTTTCTTGAAGGTAGATTTTGAAGTGTTTAGGTGAATTTTGGAGAACGCGGCAAAAGTTCCGGACGACATTCACTGACGTCAACGGTTAAGCCGGTCTTGATCGTGTCTTTGGCCAAGGGTCGACTACGGGTGTGTGCAAACTTGGTCAAGGGGTTCATTAGGGTTCATTGGCGAGGTTTTCAGGCTGATGACCCCGGTTGACCTAGGCTTGACCGGTGTTTGCTCGGTTTGACTCGGCTGATCCGGTCATTAGCATTAATGACGGTAATTAAAAACCTGGGGCGTCACAAGTGTGTACTCTGCTCTCGACCGCCTCGAGAGCTTCCGCAAGGTTGCGGATGGGGATGTTGTCTCTGAGCCGCCGGCGCCATTTGTTGCGCTTCCTGTTACGCTCACGTCGAGCGTCCCTGTTGGCGGCGGTCTCGTCTGCAGGTGCGTCGGCAAACAGCTCATCTGCGGAGATGTCTTCAAGGTACTTGTCTGGAGCCGTCCCAGATGGTCCGGGGCTGTCGCCAGAAGCCATGAAGACTTGGCGATCGGGGTTGCCAAGGCTGGACTCAGAGTTCGCCACTTCAGTTGGAGTGTACGAGTCAGCCCGGGCAGGTGGTGTTCCCTCCTGGAACGGGAGCGAGTCGAGGTAGGCGACGTAGCGTGAGTCTCCACTTATCAGGTCTGCGGGCTTGCGGTCTGACCAGTAGACGAATCTTCCGGCAGGCGTGGACGTTATAACCAGCCCAGAGGCTGGCCCTGATAAGGGATGCTCAGTAGTGTTGTCCTCGGGCTCGGGATCCTTTAGGTCCGACCCGAAGTCGAACTCGTATGCGGAATCCGAGTAGATACCGGAGAGGGGGTTGGAGTCCGAAGCGTGGCCGGGGTGGTGTCGGAGTCTGAGTTGTACTCGGGTACGAGCTCCTTGCCGGCCCGGCGCGAAGAGGGAGCCCCCATGCGGGTTCCTGCAGAGTACACAAGTCGATTGTCAGTCAAGCAAGACTACCACATCAAGTACTACTCGGGAAGATCCAACACTTACAAGCTTGACCAGACCACCGTCACGGTCGGGGCGCCGAGGATGCTGGCGATGTCCACCAGTCCTGCCTCGGCGGGCACCTCCTCCTGCTCCTATGTGGCCACCACTTCTTCCACAGCAGCAGCTGCGGGCTCCGTGCTCTCTTGAAGAGCAGAGGGCTGGCGCTCCATCTGCGCCAGGATTTCTTCGACAGTGGGGGCTGGGCTACGACTCCCAGCGGCCTCCCCCACCGTGTCCCACTCGCCTTCGTCGCCCTGATCAACGGGCTCCGTAGGCGGCACCTTCTGCAAGCAAGGAAGCTCAGTCGTCAACACATAAACTTGAGACACGAGTACTCGACTACACTACTCAAGACGGCTTACCTCTGGGGACATGGTCTCGGTGACCTTCAACTTCTTCGACACGTGCTTGCGGGACGCATTGCACGGCTTTCGTGGCGGCGCGGTCAGACTAGCCTCTAGGCTAGCTGGTGGATCCTGCACGAGGGGAACGTGAGGTAGGCCAGGGCAGCTGAACCTCGACCGCAGCTGGAAGCGGTCCTGCAGCATCTCCTCGTCGTCGTCCTCGTCGGACGTGTCCACCACAACAACGGTGTCGTCTCCTTCGCCGACCTCCCGCCGCTCCTTGGCCTTGGTCTTCCCCTCTTTTGGGATCTCGACTTCCTGAGGAGGCGGTGGCGGCTCGGAGACAATCTTTTTCAAGTCGTCCTGCAAGACTCAACTCATCAGCACGACTACTCACACGGAATGGGTACTCGACACGGGGTACGGCTACTTACCTCCTTTGGCGGGCGCACAGTGGAGTACTCCGGGACGGGGCACGCCGTGTACGGTGGCATGTCCTTGAAGATTCGCGCCAGCCTGTCAACAATGTCGTCGTCGTCGACTTCGTCTCCAGGCATCCATGACGTGACGTCGTCGCCGGTGTACTCGTTCATGAAGCTGAAGGCCACGTGCTCGGCCCTCAGCCCGGCTTCTCTCAGCGCCTTGATCCTCGCCAACAACTCCGGGAGCTGGATCCCCTCCTACATCGTCGGCTCCGTGTTCCACCACGGGTGGTGCTTGAGCTGCTTCCCACTCGGCTTCGGCAACCCGAGATGGTGATTCGTGATGTAGAACCATTTGGCTTTCCAGTCTTGGTTGGAGTCGATGAGCTTGTACGAGAGGTACTGCTCGACGGCGTCCTCCCGCATCTGGATTCCCGCTCCTCCGACTACCCGCGGGTTGCTGGCGCTTGGTTGCGGCTTCACCCGGAAGAACTTCCGGAACAGGATCCAATGGGGCTTCATCCCCAGAAACGCTTCACATAAATGAATGAAGACGGCGGTGTGGAGGTTGAGGTACTCGATGCCGTAGTACCCGATGAGCCCCTCGAAGAATTTGCTCGCCAGGAGTGAGAGCCCGCGCTCCGCGAATCGCGCGAACATTGGGATCTCGTCTTCATTTTTCTCCATCGGATATGGATCCCCGGCGGCGGCCCTCCACATGTCCACCTCCTTCTCTCAGATGAATCCACTGTTGAGGAGGGCTAGCAGATCTTCGGTCTTCGCCTTCGACTTCTTCCATTTGCGGTTCGGATCTGGCCGCGGTGGAGACATCGGCGGTGCCGCCCCTGCGGCAGATCCGGCGGCTTCGTCACGACTCCTCTTCTTCCCGTCGGTGGCCTTCGCGGTCTTGGACGGAGGTGGCTTCATCCTCCAAGTGCACGGGGTCTTCACGCACATTCGCTCGGGGGCTACCGCGGTGGCTCTCTCTGGCGGCGCGCTTGGATCTACACTTCACTCACCTGAGGCGGCGCGCACTGGTGGTGATTTCTGGCCAAGATGTGTTTTGAATGGTTGCGACTGCATGGGGTGAAAAACCCTAAGGGTTTTGGCTTCTATTTATAAGTCAAAACGGACCTCCAACGGCCGGTTGGATAAGTCTGCGCTCGTCTAACTGAGCGGCCGCGCGTGACTCTTCGTATTCTACTAGTCGACGCGCCTCACCTCGGGGGCTCGGCTACCTCTACTCGACAACTTGGGAAGCGACAAGACTCAGGAGCATCTCAGGACACATTCTACAAGATGACTCTTCAATTCGAGAGGAAGTACTCGAGTCAAGGCTCGGGGGCTCCGCGCCACGTGTCCTTCGGTTTTTTCTTCGGATTTTTCGAGATATTCTTGCCAAAACTTCAGATGGACCCTCAGCCAGAGCCTACGACTCAACCTAAGGCTCAGGGGCAACTCCATATGGAGTGCGATTTTGCAATCGCACTTCCATATCAGCTTCGGCTTCACGGCGACACGGGCATTTTTGAAGACCTTCGAGGGCAGCACTCGAGGACGCTTGGGACTACTCGAGAAGACTTCAAGATTGCTCAAACATCAGCTGGAGCACATTCGAGCCTCAGGATGCTTCGACTACTCTTGAGGACATTTGACTTGTAGTACTCGGGGACGCTTGAGGACTACTCATTAAGGCCGTCAAGACTACTTGAAGCTATCCTTCTCGACTACAAAGTACTCGGGGGCTTGTCGTATGGACCTCCCTGGGCCCACTACCTCGGTGGGTACCAGGACCGACTACTCGGTGGGCCCCTGGGACTACCCGGCTTGCGCTGCACGGCACCTGATGGCGTGAAGCACAAGGACTACAAAGGAGTAGTACTCGGTTAGGAAGTTGTATATGTCCCGCACTGTATGGAAGACTCCTAGACGTACTCGACTAGTACTCTCTCCCTATTCTGACTTGTAACCCTGCCTCCCGGACTATATAAGGCGGGGCAGGGACCCCTCTCTGATCATCTCATCTCACGGCATACAATTGCATCATCTTGTAATCGTACCCAATCAATCTAGAGCTACGCAGCATACAGGACGTAGGGTATTACGCACCTCGCGGCCCGAACCTGTATAAATTGTGTGCCACGTGTCTCTTCCTTCGAGTTACCGATCTCGGCGAGGCCACTATCATCGACTTCGGGTACTCCCCTTAGTAGGTTGCCGGTCTAATACACCGACAGGTTGACCCTCCCCCAGGGTGTAAGCCGATTGGTACAAAGTTTGTGTGGAAGAACAAAGAGGGAGAGAAAGGTGAGGTTGTGAGAAACAAGTCGAGGCTTGTTGCTCAGGGGTTCAGTCAGAAGGAGGGGATCGACTACGAGGAGACCTTTGCTCCCTTAGCCCGTTTGGAGGCGATTAGGATCCTTCTAGACTTTTCCATGGCTAAAGGGTTCAAGTTGCACCAAATGGATGTGAAGAGTGCTTTTCTGAATGGTGTGTTGGAGGAAGAAGTGTATGTGCGGCAGCCTCCGGGGTTTGAGAGTGATAAGTACCCCCACCGGGTGTACAAGTTGAGGAAGGCGCTGTATGGGTTGAAGCAGGCGCCTAGAGCTTGGTATGGCAGGTTGAGGGGGTTCTTGTTTGAGAGAGGTTTTGACATGGGGAAGGTCGATCGGACCTTGTTTTTGCTGAGGCAGGGAAGAGATATCCTGATTGTGCAGGTGTACGTGGATGATGATGTCTTTGGTGGCTCATCTAACTGTCTTGTTGCAAGGTTTGTAGAGGATATGAGCAGGGAATTTGAGATGAGCATGATGGGCGAGTTGCAGTTCTTCCTCGCGCTACAAATCAAACAATCAAAGGATGGAACATTTGTGCACCAGGCTAAGTACACCAAGGACATTGTGCGGAAGTTCAAGAGGGAGGACTCCAAGGCTATGACGACGCCGATGAGTACGACTACGGCTCTTAATGTGGACGAGGAAGGTGAACACGTGGACCAGAAGGAGTACCGGAGCATGATCGGGTCACTCCTCTACTTGATGACGACGAGGTCACACTCCCGACTTCGGCCTTTGGTATTTCGCGTCCTCTTCTTTGGCGCTTCATGGTTTTTCAGACGCGGATTTTGCCGGGTGTCGGTTGGATAGGAAGTCCACTTCTGGGACTTGCCAGTTTTTGGGTTCTTCTTTGGTGTCTTGGTCTTCTTGCAATCAGTCGAGTGTTGCTCAATCCACTACCGAGGCCGAGTACGTTGCTGCTGCTAGTTGTTGCTCTCGGCTCTCCTTTGGATTTCATACACCATGAGTGACTTTGGTGAGGAGTATACCCATGTCCCACTTCAATGTGATAGCACCAGTGCCATAAGCGTTGCAAAGAACCCAGTGCTCCATTCCAAAACCAAGCACATAGAAGTGAGGTATCATTTTCTGAGAGACAACGTAGAGAAAGGAAAGATAGCTTTGATCCATGTACCCACACATGACCAACTAGCCGATATTTTCACCAAACCCCTAGATCAAGCAACTTCCACTCGTTTCCAGAGAGAACTTGGTGTGTGTTTGATTTCTTGAGTTGGGTGTGTGGGAGCTCCTTTGTAGCATATGTGTAGCTTTCCTTTGTGCATTTCTTGCATTTGGCATGGCATATGTAACATGATGTATAGGCATCCTTGTATCTTAGATTGCATGCATTTTGTATCATATGCATTGGTTAGGAAAAGCTTCTCTCATATACTTTGTTCACCATGGAATGAGATATATGTCTTTGTGAGCTTGTTTGGTATGCTATGGTTAGTTTGGCTTAGCTCTTGATGATCTTGATGAATAATCCATGGTTGATAGCTATGTTTTTTAAAATGTCACATGTATGCTCTCTCATGTGTAAATGCCTTTATATGATCTTGACATGTTTTAGTGGCTTGGTTGTGCTTAATTTGTGGTTGGATGGCTAGTTTTTTGATCATATTGGGCCAAAGGCTCATTTGCCATCATGAATGTTTAGCCCTCTTGCTTTATCTTATGGAGGGGCATAAGTTCCTATTTGTCGCAAAGACATTTCATGTACCAATGATAAATCTGAAAATGAAATGTAAAATGCTTGGAAAATGTGCTCCCATGTCATGTGTACTGAAATTAATTTTCTTTGGGTGCTAAACCGTTGCATGATGCCTACCAATGAGAATTCTTATACATAGAAGTAGGCACATGGCTCGGTGGCTTTGACATGACATGAGGTGCTTGTGGGTGTTTGTGATGGTCTTATGATTAAAATGGCTGTCCTAGCATGAAGTTTGTGTGGCTTTGCCATTTTGATATGCTTTGATCATGTTTAGGACTTTGCTCATGAGAGGCAAGTTTTTCGTAAAATTGCCCAAATCCGTCTTAGCTTCGTCCAATGGTTGTGATACTTGGTGATCATGTAGTTGAGATCGATATAAGCCGTAGAGTATCTAACTTGCTCATTTGGACACGTGTAGCATTCTTTGTTGAATTTTGTCTATTTGAGAAGCTCTAGGTTGAAAATTTTGCATTTTTGGCTTGATTCATGCATTGCCAACAAGGGGGAGAAGTTTGAGCTTGAAATGGCTTGCTGGACGCTTTTAGAAGGTTTTCAAGTGGTTTCGAGCCATTTCTGGGCTCTGTTGTGCACCGGTCTGACCGGTCGAGGTCACCGGTCTGACCGGTGTGAGTGCTGGTCCTGTGCACATGTTAGGCACCGGTCTAACCGGTGGTGATGACCGGTCTGATCGGTGTGAGCTGAAGTTGCTGTAGCTGCCTTGTTTTCAGCTAGTTCGCATGCATTCGTCCAGGGGGAGGTGCATTGGTTCAGGGGGAGCTTGCATGTGTGCAGGGGGAGCTCTTTGAGGTTTTTCGAGCTTTGTTTTGGTGGTTTGCGCTCCTTGCTTGAGCCTTGCTTTGTCTCGGATGTGTCGAGCCGTTGCCCTTGCCTAAGGTGTCCGAGACTTATCTTCGTCAAGTGATCTTGCTCTTTGCCTTTGTTTGGCTTTCGATCGCTTGTTGGAGTTTCTTTTTGTTCGTTTCTTTTCTCTCTTGTTACTTTCATGTGGGTGTTGTCAATGCACTCATCAAGGGGGAGATTGAGGACCATGTGTGGTTCGAGGACCGGTGGATGGTCGCTTCCTTGTGTGATGAGTGATTGACAACGTTGTGTGGACTGATTCTTGGCTAAGTATTGCAGGTGCAGGTTGCGGCTTGACTGGTGTTGGTGCAGGTGAAGAACAAGCGGGAAAGGTCGTCGCCGGTAAGGCCTCCAGGTGTGGAGAAGACAAGTAGGCTTCGTTCGAGGGACCTGGTGGCCAGCGGAGCCAAGTGTGGGCCGCATGGTGGCAAGAACACTGGGACGAAGTCGTGGACGGTTTCTTGGTTGAGCCTCAAAACCAATGTCGAGCCGGGACTATGTGAGAGCCGAGTCATGAGTGGCAATTGGCGGAGGCTACACGGAGTTCGCGGGGTTTCCGGTGGTTCACTAGAAAACAACTGGGTTCCTTGGTTGATCCACAAAGCCAAGACCGAAGAACCGAAGATGGTGCCGCAAAGAAGGCTGCACCGGGGCCCGACCGTGGGTCGACCCGGTGGGTACCGGTTTGACTGGTGAGGAGCACCAGTCTGACCGGTGTGCGACGACGTAGTCCGGAGACTTCGAAGCGGAGGACACACGTCGGGATCGCATGGCTTGCGTCGAGGCTACACAGGGTGCGGTCGCCGGGCATCCGTCCGATGGTGAAGGCATGAAGACTTCCAAATCTGCCCTTCAGGGGCTTGTATCCCTAGTTCTTAGGAAAGGGCATTTTAGACTTTCGGTTGCCTCCATATAACCCAAGAGGTGAGAGGATGGCAGCCAACTCTTGGAACCCTAGTTCATTCGCTTTCCTATTTTCCCTTCCTATTTTCTTATGATTTCCATAGGACTAGCTTGAGAGCATCATGGTGAGATCTTGTGAGAGGGTTGGATGATCGGGCGGCAAGCTAGACCTTGTAAGAACCTTTGCTGCATGTATAGATGAATCGGCGTGGTTCCTCAAGGTTTGGATGTGTTGTTCCCGGTTGTTCTTGGTGGTGATTTTCGGAGCCTTCTCTTGGTGACTTCTTTGGGTTGTTTTCGGGACCTTTCTCTTGGGGATTTGATGGGGGATATCTGTGGGAACCCTTCGTGGTTCTTTGGGCTGTGATTCCCCTCCCAAACCCGTGAGTAAAGGGGCTCGATTTTGGGGTTTTCCGGGTTCTAGGGTTTGAGGTGTTCTTGGCGGGATTTCTTCGATTCCTCCTTTTTGGACGAGTTTTGGTGGGATTAAACTTGGCTATGGACTCCTCATGAGGTGTTCCAAATATCTCCAAAGTCTTGTTCAAGTCCGTGGAGCGATTCAGGAGATCGAGGTTTGGATTTGGGGAGTTGACCCGCGGGTGCTATTCATCCCGAGCTGCCCAGGCTACACCGGTCTGACCGGTGCTCTTGACCGGTCTGACTGGTGCAACCCTCGGTGGGTTTTTGCTCGGGTGAACGTCTGGGTGTGTTTGCTGTTGTCCTGTGTTGCAGTTGTTTCATGTTTGGGTCAGTTTGGAGGTCGGTTGGCCTGTTTGGTGCCTTGGGGGCTTTCAGGCTGTGACCGGTCTGACCGGTGCATCTCACCGGTCTGACCGGTGTGGAGTCACTTAGTGAAAGTTGCCTAGTTTCACCAGCAGGGACCGGTCTGACCGGTGTTGGTCAGTGGACTCGAGGTTTGGTGTTCCGCTGTGTACTCGGGTCGGAAGGGTGTGTGTGTTGGTTCCTAGGTACAGTTGCACTCCAGTGGCTACGTGGGCTCGGCCAACTTGGGTAGTGAGTCGGAGACGTGTGTTGGAAGCCGTGTTCATCTTGTTGGAGTTTCCATCTCCTTCGAGAAGAATTTTTATCGGCTCCCATTCACTCCCCCCCTCTCTGGTTCGCCGTATCGGTCCTTCATTATATCTGATGGCCCTTTGTCTGAAGTTGAGTACATAGCCTTTCTGAACATGTGGCTATGCAGATTCATCTTCTGCAGCAAAGCCAATGAGCCAACCCTGAACCACATTGTAATGGCTGAGGACTTGGCTGTTGGTAATCTTATTCCTCTTGGAAAATACCTCATAAGAAGTGTATACCACATGCTCCCTCAGACCACCCACTTGATGCACACCAGCCAAAAGATCTCCTGTGTTAACGGCCCTTGGTGGTTTGTTCAAATGTGGTTGCAACTATACATGCACCAGATCGTTGGCATTGACCTTAACAACCGGTACTTTCCTTTAGCCAACTACAAGAAAGGGGAAACTCAGATCACCAAAGGTTGCCAGACCTATGGAGAAGCTTCCTCAACCATATCCATCGACCAAAACATCAGCCAACTTTTTGAGCTCTTCTTCAAATGCTTTGCCAATCCCCTTTGGCTTTTATATATGAACAATGACAACTTGACTCTCCCTTGTGAATTCAGTTTTGAAACCGGATGTAATGATGTAAAATCCATAGCAATTTTCAACATCTGCATCCATCCATGCATCCTGCCAGCAGAATTCAATGGAAGAAGGCAAAATCAGAGCACCTTTGAATACTACCAACCAAATATGATGGCCAGACAGCTAGGATGTGGCCAAGTGCCCCCAAGGCTATTCCTTCATGAATTCCTCAAGCCCAGAGAGGATATTAAGGAACTCCAGCAAGCAAAAAGGGTCTTTGAGTATCGGTGTAGCTCAACTGTTTATGCACCTACGCCCTTTGTGCCAACAACAATAGCTCATCCCTCCTTTACTTCCTCGTGGCAAGAATTCCATGATCACACCTTCAATATGCCAGTACACTCTCTTTGTCTTGAGCTAATGCTTGATTTCCAGCCAATTTCAGAGGTAATATACTTATTTTTTTCCTTTTTCTCAATTATGTCCTTCTTTAGTGATCATGATCCGTTGCTATTTTTTGCAGGATACAGTACCTGCCCCTCGTGCTAGGACAATCTCTTACAACATTGCAGGCCCAATTTCTGCCTTGGGATTTAATTCCACCACCTTGGCTCAACTGATGTCCAGATATGCCACATCAGACCCAACTCTCATCAGTTCAGCCTCTGATAAATGGAAAGCTCCATCCCTAGTTGCTCCTCCAGCTGCCAAGTAGAAAAGAACATCTAAAAGAGTTCTTATTGAGGTTAACATCTCTTCCTTCCTAAGCATAAAATTACTCTTCATCCTAATAATTTTATCTTGTGTAATTTCAGACCAGAGCTCAGCAACCATCAATCACTACAGAATCTGCCAATGCCCCATCTACTGGTAAGATTTTCACCATATCTTTCCCTTTTTTAAAAAAACATTTTCTGCATTGGCATTTACCCTCTACTTATTATTCGCAGAGGAAACATTGGTGAGCCAAACTGTGGAGAGTTCTTCTCCTCAGCCAGAAGCTTCAACCCTACCAAGGACTCACCAGTTTCTCCTCAGCTAGAAGCTTCAGGTTTACGAAGGACCCCACATGCTTCTCCTCGACTAACTATACAGGAGCCCCTTCTTGAGCCTGAAAAACTCCCTTCTCCAACTCTGGAGGCCAGGAATGAGGTAAGCATAAACATTTATCTCTTTTATTTCCATTTCATAAATCATCCTTAATTCGGCAACCCTTTCTTTTTAGGATCAGGCTGCGTCACCACCAAGCTTTTATTTTACTATGGATGACTTAACTGCCAAAAAAGGAGATGAGGCATCTTCAAGCCAAGCTTTATCAGAGGAAAATCAAGCAAAGCTAAAAGAAATCCTCTCTTTGCTGCAAAGGGACATCCAATATCAAGTCAGGGGCGTGGATCTTTTAGAAGAAGTGCTCGAATCCATCACCAAGAGCTTCCGGACGATATCAAAGCCTCCTTGGAGCCTATCTCACAATTGGATAATCATTTTGCAGCAGTGAGGTGAGCTTTGAAGAATCAATCCTCCCGACCAGCCCTGGAGCAAAAGAGAGCCCAAGCCAAGCAATTCGTGAAAGACTCACAGGCTCAGATCCAAAACAATAAGGAATTGCTGGCTGAACTGCAGCCTGCACTTGAATTGAAGATCGCCAGAAAAGCTGCACGAGAAGCCGAACTAAAGAACTTGACAGCTGAAATCGAGGCTGACAAGAAAAAGATAGCCGAACTTCCTGAATCAACAAAGAAAATCCAAAAGGAAGCTACAACAGCCTTGATCGAATCAAATCAGCTCAAGACAAAGCTCTCTACTCTGTCTAGAACCCAAGAAGCTGATCAGAAATTGCTGGAAAACATCAGCAAGATGATATCAGATGCTTCCAGTGTAATCTCAAAATACTTGGGTATATGATTGTATCAAACAATTTGTAGTCGAATGGTTTATTGTCCTTGTAATTTTGCTCACCATAAGATTTATTTCCCAATATTTGTTTTGCTTTACTTTAGTGAGCAACCCTCAGACGATTCATTCGGCAACTCTGGCCAAACAGCATTAGACCCGAATAGCAACCCGACCACAACTTAGACGAATTTCAACCAGTCAAACCAAATATGACTCAGCTTGAATCCCAAACGACCCGACGACGATTCGGTTAAGGAAGTCTCTCCACCTCCCAAATTTCTCGAGATATGCACCACGATCTCCGGCCACGATCTCTTTGCTAGTCCCATAAATAAGAACCTCGGGTGCCCCTAGCCTTTCACTAAGTCCTCTGCTTTCAAGCCTTTGCCAATCTAAACTTCTCTTCTCTAGTAGTACTCCAAAAAGCTCAATGGCAGGCAGTAGCAACAGGCGCCGTGCCAGCGACGAGGCCGAAGGGAGCCGCGCTGGCGCTCGCCGGAGGTGGTGATCGTCAGTTTTCTCATAGCTCCTTCTAGATTTCGTTTTGTTTCTGACGACCCTCTTCGTGTTTCTAGGTTCATCCAGTGGAACCCTGCTCCTGCACCGGTCACGACTCCGGCCATGGTGGGCGACTCCTCGAGATCGTCCGGCTATTCCCACTCTACAAGCTCGCGCTACAGCGATCGCGACGCCAGTAGGTTCAAGGCGGAGCGCGACGAAACCCGGTGCGAGTTGGGGGACGTCTCCAAAAAAGCCGAAATCGCCGAGCTCGAATGGGAGCACCAGCGCAAGCAGCTGCTGGAGGCCATCGACAGTTTTTCTTGTGATTTATTTAATATCAACTCAACTTCGAACTAACCGCCATTGCTCCGTAATTGCTGCAGACCACGACACTGAGCTCAACTGGCTGAAGACGCTGGTGAAGAAGCTAGCGGATAAGGTGAACGCTCCCGGAGACACACCGGAAGCTCGCCTTGGCGTGGTGGAAGACTGCGTCGACGAGGTGGCCCTCCACGGCGTCCGTCTGGGCACCACCCTGGGCTTGGCTGCCATGGCGATGCACACCGGTGTCGACTACTCCACGCGGCGCGCGACTTCCATGGTGGTGCGCTGGAGGACATCGACGACATCGAGGTCATCCTAGAGCGCCTCGACGGCCACGACGACGCCATTGCCGATTCCATTCATCCCAGTCTGTGCTGAACAAGCTTTTTGATTAGTTTGTACTAGGGATGTTGGAATTTCGGCAATAAATAATGAAATTTTATCTCCTGCATTGGTGTTGTGATGATTTCCTTCGATTTGTGCACGCGAACCTTTACTGTTTTGAACGCATCCGAGAACTTTTACCTTAGCCGAGTACGCACAAACTCTTGCCCCTTTGCGTAAAATCCACAGAAAATCCTCATTCGGGAACCATGAACACTGTTCAATGAAAAAACCCTTCGCATTCGGGGAGAAAACCTTGCAGTTTGGTATTCCCATTAATGTACGCCAGCCAGTCATCACTCCCGATGCACTCCCACGGCTAATAAAATAGTCCCCTTGGTGTTCTGCAAATCCACTCGCATACACTTCCATCATTTCAAGTCCTCTCCTCTTGCTTCTCCAGAGGAAGAAACCCCCAAGGCCATGGTGGACAAGGGGGAAACAACCAGTCGAGGAGAGCAGCGTCCCACCAAAGAAGCGAACCATTCGAGAGTAAGTTTTCCTTTTTATTCCTTTCTGTTGCTCTCGACTGTAATCTCATGATTCACCTTCTTATTGAAGGATCGTATGGCGACTAAAGAGGGGGGGGAGTGAATAGGAGCCAGTAAAAATTCTTCTCAACGAACCCGGCCTATACCCTAGACAATTCCCGGTCACACACAAGCGATGGATCGAATCCCACACCAACCGCCAAGTGTTGACGGTTAATAATTGTATCAAATTTCGTTCGTGACTCGCAAGCGTACAAGTCTCCCGTCGTAGTCAAGGGACCCTTCTTCCCTCGAGTGGTGAACCCAAGGTATCGAATCCGTGGAACAAATGTGTGACGCAAGACTTAATCTATTAAAGCCAAGTAACTCCAATATTCGATAAAGAACCTAATGCATCTAAGTAAAAGACACAAAACAGATCTAATCTACTAAAAACCGGAGAAAACAAAGTAAGATTGGGTAGATAAACCGATCTAGAGGGATCGGGGTAAGCCTTTTGTTGAAGTTCCAAGCAAGAGAAGAAGTAGCAAATCGAATCTTAATAAAAGCCTCTTTAAATCGTGGTTTCCCGTCCAAATCCGAAAACATCCGCCTTTCGAGACCCCCGTTCTGTCACAACGTATCCCTATTCATGCGGGGAGCTTAGGGCGAGTCAAAAGACAAGTCGAGATTCTTTCGGAAGATCCGGCGTGTACCTCTAGCCACCGCGGCTACAAGAATGAAGGATCGGATGGCGACTAGAGAGGGGGGAGTGAATAGGAGCCGGTAAAAATTCTTCTCAAAGAACCCGGCCTATACCCTAGTCAAAACCCGGTCACACACAAGCGTTGGAACGAATCACACACCAATCGCCAAAACAACGAGTTCTTGAAACACACGCGGAAGCACGAATGAAGGAGGGAGGAATCGAACCAAAGAGCAAAGCGACCCGTGCTCGCGGACCGTCCGGCCGGGCGGGGGGCGGATCGTCCGCGATGGCCGCGCGGACCGTCCGGCGGGGTCCCCGCGGACCGTCCGCACCCTTGCCGCGGACCGTCCGCCCGAGCCGCGGACCGTCCGTTAAAGCGAACGGAACCACCGTAACCGACCCGAGAAAAACGGACCGTCCGCGAAGACCGGCGGACCGTCCGCGCGGGTCACGCCGACCGTCCGCTACCGAAGCTCGGACCGTCCGCAAACCGGCCGCAACGAAAAACCAAAACCAAATCGGATCGAAAGCAAAGCCGAGGAAGAACACGAAGAACACGCGAAGAACACCGTACACGCGGACCGTCCGCCCGGCCCTCGCGGACCGTCCGCGCGTGTGCGGACAGAGCCGAAAACGCCCGACCCCGAAAGTCAACTCCCCCAAATCATCATCGGATTTCCCAAACGGTTGAAGCCGTAGAGACAAGGGTTTGGGTACTTGAAAAGCGTCACACAAGGATGCTATAGCCCAAAAATCTTGCCTCCTAACTCCCTAAATCACCGGGAATCGCGAATCCTTTGAGCACCACCAAAAGCTAGAGCACCGAACGAAAACTCACGAATCGAAGTTGTTTCCCGGCGTTTGAGGGCACAAGATCAAGCACAAAGATGCACAAGACATCTATCCATGTTTCCCTCAAAGAAATCCGGGGAGAAACCCACTCAAATCCGCGGAATCACACCGGGAACAAAGGCACGAAAATAAACACGAAAATAGCACAAAAGGAGCTCCGAAAAGGCTATAAAAGAAATTCGGGAATAGAAAGATTGGCACAAGATTTAGAGGATGAAATCACTATGAATATCTTGTCCAAACGATTACAAGCCACTCCTAGAAATCAAATCTAAGATGGCAAAAAGCTCCAATCAAAGAGCCACTCTCCCCTCTCTCCCTCTCTCCCAAAGCACTCCAAAATGAAAGAGTACCGCAGCCTCTAGCCCAAGAGTTTGCTGAAAATTCAGCCCCCTCCTCCTATATATAGGCCCTCCGGAAAAGACCGAAGTGCCCCTACACTAGGAGTACAACACGAGCCCTCACAGGGGCATTTTGGTCAACACATGAAGTTCACCATCGGACGGCCGCTCATCCATCAGGCCTTCACGTCCTCCCGACGCAAGCACCTCGATCATGCCGCGTGTCGCCCGCCTCGAAGCTTCCCGACGCACCCGGATACCGTCTCCGTCACGTCAGGCCCTCGGGCTCGGTTTTGAGGCCCAAACCGAGAAACCCTCCTCCGATGGTTTTGTGGCCAAACCACCAAACCTCGTGTACACGGCCTGGCCTCACCACGCCAAGCGTCGAGCCCGCCAAGCCTTTCACCTCCGGCGCCCAGACGGTCTACTCAGTCTTGCCTCGTTCCTTGACTTGGCCACCACCAATGCACCGGCTCCATGTCCACGACTTCTTCTTGCTCTTCTTGCACCATGCGGCTCGCACTTGATCCCGTCGGCCACCGGTCCCTCGAACCAAGCCTACTTGTCTCTCCACTCCTCGGAGGCCCCGCAAGGCTAAGACCTTTCGCGCCTGTTCTTCACCTGCACCAACGCAAACCAAACCGCAACCAACACCTACAATACTAGGCCAAGAGTCAGTCCACACAACGTTGTCAACCACTCCTCACGAGTGCATTGACAACACACCACATAAACAATAAGGTAAATACACAAAATAAAACACACACAACACAACTCAACACTACACACACAAAGCTTCAAACCATCCGGTCAATCACTCATCACACACGAACCAAGGTACTTCTCAACTTGGTTCCTCAATCTCCCCCTTGATGAGTGCATTGACAAAAGAAGGTCAAAAAGCAAACAAGAACTCATTCAAGCGCCTCAAAGCCAATAAAAAGCAAACAAAAGGCCACTTGAAGTGAGAAGGGATAAAAACATGCTCCAACAAATTCCTCTCGAAACCAAAGCACGCACAAGGCTAAGCGCAATCGAAGAGACACACTACCAACATGCAATCCCTAAAAGCCATCAAACCAAAATGCTCAACACAAAGTGCCATAAACCTCTTACCAAAACACTTGTCAACCGCTCATCACCATCAAATCAAGGTTCATATCAACTTGATTTTCCAAATTTCTCCCCCTTGAGGAGCGGATTGACAACAAGTGAGCACAAAGAAATGGTTTGAGAGGGCAAAGACCGAACACCTCATCCAAGTGAAAGAAAACCACACAAGAGCAAAGAACAAGGTCACTTGGCATGAGAGAAACCACAAAGGCCAACTCAATGTCTCGGTCCCCAAAGACATGGGCAACGGCTCGACACAACCGAGACAAGAATGCATGATCCCTCAAGAAGAGGCACAAAGGGCTCAACACCGATCATGGACAAGCGAAATCACACGATCCCTCAAGAAGAGGCACAAAGGGCTCAACACCAATCATGTGATAATCGAAAACATAAGTCAACCGCCGGCTCCTCAAGAAGAGGCAAAGGGGCTCAACACCACCGGCACAAGAGCACAAAAATCACAAGCTCCCCCTAAACACATGAACTAGGACCAAAGAGCATACAAAGCTCACCCTAAACTCATGAGATAGAGAAAAGAGCACACCAAGCTCACAAGCTCCCCCCTAAACACATGCACTAGGGACAAAGAGCATACAAAGCTCACCCTAAACACACGTGATAGAGCAAAAAGCAACCACCAAAGCACAACTCAGGCAAACAAAGGAGACTCACCAAAGCTCCCCCTACACAAATGCAAGCTCCCCCGAACAAGTGGAGCAAACTCCCAAATTTTAAATGCGGTTTTCGAATTTTTCATTAAGCTCACCTCTTCTCCCCCTTGTTGACAATGTATGAAGCAAGGTGAAAATGCGAAATGCAAAACAAAGCATATAAACATCTACATGAGCTTCTCAAATAGGCCAAATTTAGTGACAAAGGCTAGAAATGAGACAAAAAGCACATATATGGATCATAACAAAGTCAAAGCATTGCCACAAGTAATATATGGAAATATAGGCATGTGACATAGCAAATTTTCAGATTTGAGTAATTATATCAAAAGATGGCTCACTTCAAATGTAAAAGCCTATCCATGTCACACTTGAGCCACAAACATGCATACCATTCAAAGATCATACAAGGATATCATATTCTCAGCAAAAGATCATGGCAAACACCCATAAAGCAAAGCATGTCATGTCAAAGCTCATGAGCCATGTGTCCACTTCGGGGAGACTTCTCCACTGGTGAACATCATGCAACATGTTTAGCACCCATATGTGAAAGATAATACATTTTAAGCATAAACATGATGGATGGAGCATTTTTCAGGCATGCACACTTCTTTTCAAGATTAATTCATTTCATGGTACATGAAGTGCCTTTGCGGCAAAAAGAAGCTTATGCTCCTCTATGAATGCAACATAGGCTAAACATTCACAATGATATTGACCTTTGGCCCAAATGCAAGAAAGAGACATCCAAGCACAATCTAAGCATGAAAGGCACATTTAGACCAAAAAGTGACATGGATATACTACTACACATGAGTGGAGCATATTTATTTCAAAAAGGGCTATCTCACCACACATATATCTCAAATATTCCAAGAGCATAGCCTCACATCACCATTTCTCCACACATATAACCAATATCTCACAAATAGCCAAAGAAACTCAAATGAGGCATATGGAAGAAGCTCATCATCCTAAAATGCAATATGATACACATGCAACATAGGTAGATATGTACATCAAAAGGAACATGATATATGGAAAAATGCGAGACACAAATGTCAAACCTACCAAAGTCTATACATCATGATATATGATACATATGCAATGCAGAATGCATAGGGAGACAAGGAACTTGACTTAACACCAATAAAGCTCACAAGGGAACACATCAACCAAGAATCGCTCCAAGCGAGAGAAGAGCCACCAAAGGTCCCAATTGAGTACCATAGAAAAAGTACCAATTGCAAAACCGCAAAGATCCCAATTGAATACCATAGAAGGAATACCAATTTAAGGATCACAAAGACCGCCCGAGAAAAGCCACAACCCTTCTTGGAATCAAATTCCCTATCAAAAGAAGCCAAGCTCCCCCTCAACCAAGGGCAGCTAACAAAGCAAAAACTAGGAAAAGGAAGAGCAAGGAAAAACTCTAAAACCAACCGAAAAGAGGAACAACAACACAACTCGAAGACAAGACAAGCCCAAAACTACAAGGAAAGCTCACAACATGCTACACAAAGCATTGATAATATCAATTAACATAAATAGAGCATTGTAACATGATTCCACAAATATGAATAAGCATGGGCAAGCAAGTATGTCAACAAGGTACAACACTAAACCAAAAAGATACCAAAGAACAACATGCCAAACAATATACAAGAACTAAACAAAGGCATGATACAAGATCACATGGATCATCCACCAACATATATTACAAAGCTAGCATGACAAGATATACATGGGGGACAAACATGCTAACAGGAAAGGTACCATCGAGCTAGACAAACATGATATGAATGAACAACATGACATATCCGAGCAATCAACCATAAAGCATGACATGATGTTCATAAATAACATCCACCATAAAATCATACAAAGATAGCAATATAGATATTCAAGATCACAAAGCTATCATGAACAAGGTGGCTAGCCTACCATGGTTTTCACACAAGCAAGACACAAGTATATACAAGGGAGGACAAGGGGAAAAGAAAACTCACTATACATGTGTACAAAGGCTTTCAAGAGCCATCCAAAACGGTGTGGAGAACCATCATGTCTCCATTGAGCTCATGTTCTCCAACCGCGTCTCCATACCTACACACAAGGAGACGAGAAAGACCGAGCCTTGGATCCCAAAGGGTTAGCAAGCACGTACTTGGGAATCCAAGATTTGGTCACACGGGTAAGTGGTGCACACAACCTATCATGTGGGTTAGCATGATGCAAATGCCGGTTGGAATGAAAAGTCTTTCGAACACCCTTGGAACCATGCCTCAAAGAAGTCACTCGCGAGGAAAGTCGAGTGCTACCACAAGCAAAAAGGCAAAGATCCTTCGGGGTCGTAGGAGAAGAACCAACACAAGCACCACGGGAAGCATGTCGCGGACCAACACAAGAAACACTAGAAGCATGTCCACGAGCATGGCCTAACTCACTAGAAAGAGTGTCATAAGACCCATCCACAAATCGCGCCTTCTTAGGCTCACAAGTGTTCATGCCATGAGAAAGGCTATGAACAACCAAAGGCCTAGAGGCACCTCCTCGCCGTATTCTCCTTGCCCGGCGGTAGCAAAAACTCTCTTGATGCCCATCCTGCCCACAGTGAGAGCAATGGTACAAAGGCCTATCAAGAGGCACGGTCCGAGTGGATGAATCACCATTCTCTTGTAAGTGGGAAGTCCCTTGGGACTTAGAGCATGAAGCATCAACCCCAACATCCAACTTGGTGTCCACATTAGAATCACACGTGCCATAAGAAAGACTACGTGGCTTCTTAAAAGCTTTAGCACGCACACGTCGCTCGTGCTTGACACGGCGAAAGCAAAACTCAACGGTATGCCCATCCTTCTTGCAAAAGGTGCATTGGAACCTCGGCTTGGGAGTATGAGTTCCAAATATGTGGGAGGCACCCTTTCCATTCAAATCACCTTGGGAAACACCGGAAGAAGCAACAAGCTTAGGAGTAGCTATGGGAGAGCTATCCAAGGCACTAGCACACTTACCACCATCCAAAGACTCACACTTAAGAGAAGAAGTCGACTCCGGTTTAGAAGAAGCAAATTTAGAAGTATCAACACCGGAGTGACAAGAGAAGCGAGACTCCAAACCCTTGGCACAAAGACTCTTGCACCTTGTGCGCAAAACCTCATTTTGAGACTTGAGGCGCTCACAAGTACCACATGTCATATTTCTCAAGTTATTGATTTCTTCTTCAATGCATTTAGCATATGTGGTACGCAAGAGTTCATTTTCTTTCTCAAGGTTGGCACTCATTTCATCATGCTCAACCAACTTAGCGCTCATATCCTCGCGCATCTTTTTCAAAGCCAAAACTTCACTTTCCAAATCAATGCATGAGGTGCAAACAAAATCACATGAACAAGCAACATCAATTACATCTCGCAAAGCATTATCATCATTGCAAGAAGTATGGCAAGCATCCTCAACCAGCAACAAAGAACACTTGTTACAAGGCATGGATTTTATATCACAAATTTCAGCCCTAGCTTGCTCAAGATCATCTACACATGTGGTGTGAGTCAATTTTAATTCATTAATTTCAGCATGCAAAGACTCACAAGAAACACATGGTAAAGAAGCACTTGTCTCTAACAAAGCAATCTTACTCCTAGCCATATCAAGCTCATCATTCAAAACAACACAAGAGTTGCAAGGCATAGAAGCATTGGATTTCAACAAGTCAATTTCAGATTGCAAGTTAGCAAGAGATGATCTCAATTCATCATTCTCAAAATCAAGATTGTCGCATGCTCTTCTAAAAGCTTCAACATGCATTTTGCGCCAACTAACTTCATATTTTAATTTCTCATTTTCAGCACACAAGGCATCGCATGATTTGCAAGGCAAAGAAGCTTTGAAATTTAACACCTTAATTTCAGATTTCAAGCATGCAATGGAAGCAATCAAAGCATCATTTTCAGCATGTATGGTGTTACAAGAAGTGCAAGAATTCAAAGCACGAGACCTCCAATGAGCCATACCACATTTCAACCTAGTAAGAGAGCATTTCATCTTCTCATTCTTCCTACGCAAGGCATTACACAAATCTATGTTTCTCCTATGCAAGTCTCCACAATCACACTCACAATCATCCAACCTATTGCATAGGATCAAGATAGCTTTGGAAAGTGTACCTTGGTTCATGCCTCCTAGCTTGTGGTAGAGCTTGCCTTTCTTGATGTCACCATCTCGATAGTCCTCGATGAGAGATATCATCTCCTCCACTTCGGCTTCCGCCTCAACCTCCATACTCCTCCTGCTCAAAGAACCACAAGGAGAAGAACTTGGTGCCATAAACAAAGTACCGGTTAGGATTAGCCGAAACCAAGCTCAAGGAACAAGCAACGATGCAAAGAAAGCGCTCAAAAAGCCTCAATTCTCTAACAACTACTGACGAGTTCAATAGCAAAGGATCTTATCTTTTTCCCAAAATTTTACCACTGAACAAGGAGCACCAAAGATAGAGGCACAAAAAATTTCAGCTCAAAATAAGGTGAAATGAAGTCTAGAGAAAATCCAGAAGAAACAAGACAAAGCCGCAAGAGACTTAAATGAGGATTTTTCAATTATCTTCTTGATTTTTTCCGAATTTTTGAAGACCCCAAAATGATCTTTAGATGATTTTGGATCACCTACAAATGAAGTCACGAAACCTCTGTAAAAATTTGAGCCAAAACGGAGCACCGAGCGAAAAGTTATGCCCGTTTTACTGAAGGTATCTCAAGTTATGGTTTTCCAAGGACACAACTCCAAATCGTCGGACTCAAAACGTGCAAACCAAGGTCGCAAGCAAAAGCACCTCTTTCCTCTAGTCACCCTATGGATTCAAGACTTGTTAGAGCCAAAAGAATCCACAACCGGCTATGATACCAATTGAAGGATCGGATGGCGACTAGAGAGGGGGGGGGGAGTGAATAGGAGCCGGTAAAAATTCTTCTCAAAGAACCCGGCCTATACCCTAGTCAAAACCCGGTCACACACAAGCGTTGGAACGAATCACACACCAATCGCCAAAACAACGAGCTTCTTGAAACACACGCGGAAGCACGAATGAAGGAGGGAGGAATCGAACCAAAGAGCAAAGCAAGCAGCTCCGCGGACCGTCCGGCCGGCAGGCGGCGGGGCGGGCTCCGCGATGGCCGCGCGGACCGTCCGGCGGGGGTCCCGCGGACCGTCCGCACCCTTGCCGCGGACCGTCCGCCCGAGCCGCGGACCGTCCGTTAAAGCGACGCGAACCACCGAACCGACCCGAGAAAAACGGACCGTCCGCGAAGACCGGCGGACCGTCCGCGCGGGTCACGGACCGTCCGCTACTGAAGCTCGGACCGTCCGCAAACCGGCTGCAACGAAAAACCAAAACCAAATCGGATCGAAAGCAAAGCCGAGGAAGAACACGAAGAACACGCGAAGAACACTGTACACGCGGACCGTCCGCCCGGCCCTCGCGGACCGTCCGCCGTGCGGACGGAGCCGAAAACGCCCGACCCCGAAAGTCAACTCCCCCAAATCATCATCGGATTTCCCAAACGGTTGAAGCTGTAGAGACAAGGGTTGGGGTACTTGAAAAGCGTCACACAAGGATGCTATAGCCCAAAAATCTTGCCTCCTAACTCCATAAATCACGGGGAATCGCGAATCCTTTGAGCACCACCAAAAGCTAGAGCACCGAACGAAAACTCACGAATCGAAGTGTTTTCCCGACGTTTGAGGGCACAAGATCAAGCACAAAGATGCACAAGACATCTATCCATGTTTCCCTCAAAGAAATCCGGGGAGAAACCCACTCAAATCCGCGGAATCACACTGGGAACAAAGGCACGAAAACAAGCACGAAAATAGCACAAAAGGAGCTCCGAAAAAGCAATAAAAGAAATTCGGGAATAGAAAGATTGGCACAAGATTTAGAGGATGAAATCACTATGAATATCTTGTCCAAACGATTACAAGCCACTCCTAGAAATCAAATCTAAGATGGCAAAAAGCTCCAATCAAAGAGCCACTCTCCCCTCTCTCCCTCTCTCCCAAAGCACTCCAAAATGAAAGAGTACCGCAGCCTCTAGCCCAAGAGTTTGCTGAAAATTCAGCCCCCTTCTCCTATATATAGGCCCTCCGGAAAAGACCGAAGTGCCCCTACACTAGGAGTACAACACAAGCCCTCACAGGGGCATTTTGGTCAACACATGAAGTTCACCATCGGACGGCCGCGCATCCATCAGGCCTTCACGTCCTCCCGACGCAAGCACCTCGATCATGCCGCGTGTCGCCCGCCTCGAAGCTTCCCGACGCACCGGATACCGTCTCCGTCACGTCAGGCCCTCGGGCTCGGTTTTGAGGCCCAAACCGAGAAACCCTCCTCCGATGGTTTTGTGTCCAAACCACCAAACCCCGCGTACACGGCCTGGCCTCACCACGCCAAGCGTCGAGCCCGCCAAGCCTTTCACCTCCGGCGCCCCGGACGGTCTACTCGCTCTTGCCTCGTTCCTTGACTTGGCCACCACCAATGCACCGGCTCCATGTCCACGACTTCTTCTTGCTCTTCTTGCACCATGCGGCTCGCACTTGATCCCGTCGGCCACCGGGTCCCTCGAACCAAGCCTACTTGTCTCTCCACTCCTCGGAGGCCCCGCAAGGCTAAGACCTTTCGCGCCTCGTTCTTCACCTCGCACCAACGCAAACCAAGCCGCAACCAACACCTGCAATACTAGGCCAAGAGTCAGTCCACACAACGTTGTCAACCACTCCTCACGAGTGCATTGACAACACACCACATAAACAATAAGGTAAATACACAAAATAAAACACACACAACACAACTCAACACTACACACACAAAGCTTCAAACCATCCGGTCAATCACTCATCACACACGAACCAAGGTACTTCTCAACTTGGTTCCTCAAAGAACACCCTATGTAATATATCGTACGAATAGAATTGGAATAAGCAAAGCCGATCGAAAAACGAAATCTTCGAGGAAACACTTGATCGCTAAGAAAAGATTCTACTTGATAATTCAACTATGACAATGATACATACACAAGATCACCACCGGGATCCTTCCTTGATCTTGCTTCTAGCTCCGAGAACTCCGACGTGGTCTTCCGTGCAAGGTTCCCACGTCGGCTAGGGGAACCCTAGTCAACTAGCTCGACCCTCTCCTCTCCGAGATGGTGTCCCTCTCTTCTCTGCTTCTCGGCGGCCGAAGACGAAATCTCCTCTCCGTGGCTCTCGGTCAGGGGACTATAAATAGCCCGATTGGCGGCTAGGGCAAAGGAGAGCGAGTTTGGGCCCAAAATGGGCAGCGGGCCAACCGGACTCGGCCGGCCCGGGCCTATTTAGCCCGGCCCAAGGGGCTCCTTTGCCCCACGTCGGTTCCCTTGCTTCCCGGATGTTTCCCCCTTCGCATGTAGGTCCATGTCGTCGGTTTCTCTCCGAATTGGACTCAACTCCTTGTCTTGCAAGATTCGACTTTTCGGGTCGGGTCCCCGGAGTCCGTCGTCTTCTCGGATCAAGTCCCGGCTCCTTGGAGTTAAGTTTGCTTCATTGCATGACTTGTTCGGGGCTTCAAGGTCTTGTCATGAGGTGCTTGATGAACTTATCCCGAAAGTCTTGCATTCAACACTAAAACCCTGCATAAACATTAAACTCCAAAACCGACATGCACACGTGAACTTGTTATACCACGGGGGTTAGTACCAATGGATAAGGTATAAAACTCATGCCAACACCGAAGGTAAACTCATGGCTAGGTTGTCGGATTTTCACCGTCAACATCTCCCCCATGCTTAAAACCTTGCTCGTCCTCGAGTAAGCCTTCGATGGATATCATCATTGCTAAACAATGTTTAAACTTTGCACTTGATTACACATGAGAAAACATAATGCTCTCAAAATTTTAATTCATTAAAGTTCCATAATGTACTAGCCTTCATCTCTACGGAGTGTAGATTCTTATTAAGCTTATCCCACAAGTATTAACATGCTCACAAAGTTTTAAATAGATCTCGGAAAATTTTGAAATAAAGAACGAGAATAAGAAAAGCTAAACCAAATTCACAAATTTAAATCATCTTGTATATTGCTCATGAACTCTCATCTCACTTGTCTCTCAAGCCTATACATTCTACTCCTTTCCCTCTCATGTATATGTGGTAGGCTTTATATGGAGCTTTGGGAAAGTTTAGTCCTAACAAGATTTTATAAATGAGGTGTTGTCAAAACAAGACAAGCTTCTCATGGTCTTACCGAGACTCGTCAAAAAGGTCATTGGAAAATAATGTTAAATCAAGGAGGGGAAAGAGAAAAATACACACAATTTTAGATAAGTGGACATGTGCAAATGGCAAAGAGTGATCCCAAGGCACAAAGGAAGTCCTCGTTATCGGATTGCACATGGCTGGAAAAATGAGAATGGATCTTTTTAACTTGAAGCCTTGAATGCACTTTTAGAGAGCCGGGGAGTTCACTTTACGCACATTTTTTTCTTTCTCATATTTCTCATTCTTTTCTTTCTTTCTTTCTTTCTTTCATTCATTCATTATATATATATTATTTTTTTTACCTTGAAAGTCATGAGTATCACTGGATTTTTTTTCCTTTCATCAACATTTTTTTTTAAAATATTCCCCTTTGAACTCTAAAACTGCACCGTACCTACCTCCTCCCCCATGCTTAGACGTTGCTCGTCCTCGAGCAAAGAGGCGAAAAATAAGGTAGGTACCGGAATATTTTTCCTTGGAGAGATACTTGAAATCTTCAACGTTGGCACCGTCTTGCGATCTTCCTTGAATTGATGATCCATTCTCAACGATAGGTTGTGGTCAAGGAGGTAATCACAAAAAATGTTTAAGGGTGGATATCCGGCGAAGTTTGTGAGATCACCGATGCGGGGATACACAATGCACGGATAAAAGGCTAGCAAAAAGATAGATACGCAAAAATGGAATGACCAGCTTCTTAGTCTCGGGCCAGAGAAATCATGGCCTGCAATAACTCACTCAAAAATAAATCTTGTACACTAAGGTTTATGCACTCAAATATATATAAGGCTTTGAATAGGTTGAGCAACACACAAGTGATATTTGTGACAAGGTTAGCAATATTTTTGAGCATAAAAGACATCTTTAATCTATTCATAACTTGAGAGCACATAAAACACTATGGGTCTTTATTTTAATCATAACCTCCGCTGAAAATTAAGCTAGCATTTAAAATAAATTCAGATCTGTATTTTTAAGAGAGCACTAGTTTAAACATGCATAAATCAATTACAAAGATGAACAAAGCTGCAATTTTAATCATATATCATCATGGCACGAATTTTGTAACTTTTCCAATGATATAATCAAGGTGGTGTCTTTATTAATGGTGACATCAAGTTGAAATACAAACTGAAAATAAACAAACATGCTTGCTGAAATTTAAATAAAAACAGAAAATACTACGCAAACACACATAAGCAAAAGCTGAAAATTACAGAGAAAAAGAAAAGAAAAGAAAACTAAAGTTCCTAAATCTTCTAGTCCTCCGCCGGTGGTTAATGTTGATAATCTTGATAATAATACCCTTGCTCATAATACGATTGGACGCTTCCTCCGACGAATTGATTTGGCTCCACAAGGTGAAGGCGTCCAAGTTCCAAGGCAATATTTGCGTTGCCTTCACCGAGTTGAGCTGCGTTAGCTTGGATGGTTGCGATGTTTTGAGCATTTCTTGCAGCATACCCTCCAATAATGGCCATGCTTTGTTGTGGTTGGGGATGATGAGCGTAGGACTCCGCGAAGTTAGCGTTGGGCACAACATAATTTTGTGGGGGTACCGGTGCACCACCCCCCCCATGCTTGTCCTTGTGACCCTCCGTAATAACTTGGCGGAGGAGGGACCCCGCCGAATGGTTGCACATTGGGTTGTGCTCCACTCTCTTGTGCGGAGGATGTTCCCTCCTCTACGATTCTTCCTCTTTTGTTCTTCCTTGCAGGGACAAGTAGTCCCTCTTCCAACCAATCTTCCCTTCCTTCGGTGAAAAGCCTAAGCCTCTCATTCGGAAGGGGTAGGTTCACTATGGCCAACCGATAACCTCCTCTCTCTCATCTCCACTAATGTATTTGCCTTGCCGCAAATACTCAAAACCGAGAGAGGTACCACGCAAAAGGTGAGCGGGGTTTCTTGCGATCCCCGGCCGCAAGGAAAAGGCCAACATGGAGAGGTAACACCCCTAACCAATATTACCCGCCCCCGATGTTGCTTCACAACACCAACGGTTGATCATGAGGTAAGAGGGGTCTATTGGCTGCCTCCGGCAATTAAAGCCGAGTATAGCCAATTCAACTCCGTGTCGGTCACCTTTGTTTCCTTCATCCTCCCCAATACCCTCTTGCACATCCAAGAGTGAAATATCCGGATAATGGGGTTGCGGATGCAATTGCGTTGTTGATGGGCTTCTCCGGAGATCATGTTCCAAAATCCCGCCAACATGCCGGGTGGCACGTCAACTTTCTTCGGAGCTCCCTTGTGGAATCCAAGCAGCTCCCTAACGTGCTCGTAGGGAACCACTTGTTCGATTCCCTCCAAACGGAATGACAAGCTTTGCACCCCATCATCATCAACGATGGGTGCAATAGTCATCAAAATTTCCAAGGCGTAACCCAAATGGGTGTCCACCGATATTCCGTTGGAGAACCGCACCCATCCGAGGTGCCCCAACATATAGTATATGTCGGTGCAAAAACCCAAGGTGTAGAGTGCTTGGTCGTCGAACTCGACGTTCGGCACAAGCCTCTTCTCAAGATTGGCGAGCCTCTCCTCCTCCTCCGCCGACAAGATGATGAAGCCGTACGAAGAGTGTGTCGGGGTGTAAGGAGGTGGTGCGGTTGAGCGAGTCGATCGTCGTGGTGGCGCGGGCTACTCCTCCCGTGTGCCCACGAGGTTCGGTGAACCTCATGCAAGTGCTTCTCGCAGCCCTCATACCACCAAGGAGGAGAGCGTCGTTCCTCCTCGGTGGTGCCGTGTCCGTCTCCATGCTCCGGGGAGACTCGGAAACCGAGTGCCTCCTCGAAGACGTGGTTGATGACGGCTTGGACGACGACGAACTCTTTTTCTTGGAGAAGAGACTTGTGGTCTTCTTCCACATGGTTGCTGCACTCTTTCTTCAACTAAAATTCCGGGTTGCAACCGGTAAACTAGGCACTTAAACTCTTTGCTTCGGATGTGGTCTTTGAGTGGATTAAGGATGTGGATTTTTTTTCCTTGAGCTATCAAGCTTGGGATGGTTGGCTAAGTCTACGGGGGTTCTGAGCACACAAACTTGAACACACAAACAAGGGAAGGAGAGGGAAGCTTGCACGTAAAACGGGAGCCGGGGGCTCCTTAAGTAGGTGAGGCCGGCCGGCCCAGGCCGGCCGGCCCGGGGGCCTCCTGGCTCCTCCCCGCCGCGTCTTTCTCCCAGCACGATCATTTCGCCTCTGCATCTTTCCTGCCCGCGTGCTCCACGAGTTGCACTGCCCAAACGCTCTCGTCCACTCCTTTTCTTGAATTATTGGTCCTCCCACTTGATGCTCCATGCTTTGGGTCATATCCATGCTCCCTAGCTCCACTTGCTTCACATGCCACCATGAAAATCCTGCAAAGTTGATGCTTGCTGCCCACCATGCTTGTCCTTTGCATGTGGAATTGGTGAAAGTTGATAAAAGGGAATACAATGGTGCATGCATGATTAATTCAAACTAGATTGCCTCCATTTAGGTGTGTTTAAGGTTAAGCACTCCTCTAATTCGAAATTTAAAATATTTTTCAGAGCCATGCAAGAGCTCAAGCATAATTTTAGAGAAGTTTTTAAACCATTAAAAACAAATGTAAGTCGAAAATATTTTTCGACTACGTCGATTTCGGTCTCACCGGTATAGTTTGCTTTCATCGGTTGAGAGCAAACATTTCCCGGCTTGATCATGGGGGCATAGGTTTAGGTTCTAATTTTGGCTAAATAAGAAAGATTTTGAACAGAACAAAATTAGAATAGGCTTAGAAAAATTCTAATCCTAGAGAAACCAAGGATAAAGATTTTTTAAAACCAACCAAAAGCTTTGATTTCTAGGTTCACGCGAGTCCTACCACGTGCTGAATTTTATTAACACTTAAACATAAATCGTGGCTCTACTCGTGTGGTTTTAGCATGAAAAATAAGTCAACCTCAGCACCATAATGAGGGTGAAAGGTTGAGTTAAGGTTCTGAAATTATTTGGTTGAGGGTTTCTCGAAAAGAAAAGAATCAAACAAGCACATAGGAGGGTTCATGCAAAGGGTTTATGATAAAGCAAACATTCAATCAAGAATTATGTCTCTAATATTGTTCAACCACTTCTAAGTCTAATGTCTTTGCGTAATAAAACTCAAAAACTAAATTATTAAAAATACTCGAAAAACCTGGAATCGGGTTGTCCTCCCGGTAGTTTATTCTTGACTCGACGAAACGGGTTGCCTCCCGCCTAGCGCTTCGTTTATAGTCTATAGCTAGACTTCTTCACTTGATTACTCCGGATCAACGCTCTTTGCGGGCGTTGCAATCTTGGGTACCCACTTCCGCACCATCTTGGGCGCGGGCTTGACTTCCGGTTTAGTTGGCTTAGTCATTTTTTTTGGTCTTCACGGGCGGCTTCTCTTCCTTTGTCTTGACGGATGCAACACCTTCTTTGATTTTCGTTACGTTCATTTTTTCGTCTCCTTCTTCTTTTTCAGCCCCTCCGTTTGTTTTGGTTCTCCCTTCACTCCAATCATGTTGCATGCCTCAATCCTTGGACGGAACTTGAAGGAACTCCTTTCTCCGTTGATATCGAACATGATCTCCCCCTTGCCAACATCAATAGTAGCTCCCACGGTCTTGAGGAACGGCCTCCCTAGGATGAGTGGCGGCTTCTCCCTCTCTCCCATCTCGAGCACAACGAAGTCGACGGGGGATGAAGTGGTGTCCAATCTTCACGGGTACATCTTCAGCAATGCCCAAGGGATAGCGAATGGAGTTGTCTCCCAACTCCAAACATATTCCCGTAGGCTCCATCGGTAGGCGTAGCTTCTCGAACACCGTCGGTGTTTTGGACCGGCAACCTACTACGGGGAGTACCCGAAGTAGATGAATGTGACTCGCCGAGATCGGTAACTCGAAGGAAGAGGCACGCGACACACAATTTAGACGAGGTTCGGGCCGCGAGGTGCGTAATACCCTACGTCTCGTATGCCGCGTAGCTCGGATTGATAGGGCACGGTTACAAGATGGTGCAACGGTGCGCCGTGAGTTGAGATTGGATGAGGTGAGGTTAGGTGAGGTGATCCTGGGATCGGTCCCCGCCTCGCCTTATATAGTCGGGAGGCGGGGTTACAAGTCGGAGTAGGGAAGGAGTACTAGTCGAGTACGTCTAGGAGACCTCTATACGGTGCGGAACGTGTACGAGCCTTAACCGAGTACTACTCTGTGCTGTCCTTGTGCTCCACGCCTCCGGGTGCCGTGTAGCGCAAGTCGGGTAGTCCCGGGGCCCACCGAGTAGTCGGTCTCGGTACCCACCGAGGTAGTGGGCCCGGGGAGGTCCATACGACAAGCCCCCGAGTACTTTGTAGTCGAGAAGGATAGCTTCCGGTAGTCTTGACGGCCTTAACGAGTAGTCCTCGGGCGTCCCCGAGTGCTACAAGTCAAAAGTCCTCAAGAGTAGTCGAAGCATCCCGAGGCTGGAATGTACTCCAGCTGATGTTTGAGCAATCTTGAAGTCTTCTCGAGTAGTCCCAAGCGTCCCTGAAATCTGCCTTCGAAGGTCTTCAAAAATGCCTGCCTTGTCTTGAAGCCGGAGCCGTCAAGAAAGTGCGATTTGCTGAACCGCAATCCACGTGGAGTAGCCCCCGAGCCTCGAGCCGCGGGCTCTGGCTGAGGATCTATCCGAAGTCTTGGAGAGAAAATCCCGAAAAATCCGGAGAGAAAAAACCGAAGGACACGTGGCACGGAGCCCCCGAGCCTTGAGTCGAGTACTTCCTCTCGAATTGAAGGGTCTTCTTGAAGAATGTGTCCTGAGATGCTCTTGAGACTAACCGCGTCCCGGTAGTCGAGTAGAAGTAGCCGAGCCACCGAGGTGAGGCACGTCGACTAGTAGAATATGAAGAGTCACGCGCAGCCGCTGAGTCAGCCACGCGCGGACTTATCCGGCCGCCCGTTACAGAGGCGATTTGGCTTATAAATTCAAGCCGAAACCCTTAGGGGTTTTCACCCAAGTGAGCCGCATTCATTCGCCACTTGAATCTTGAAGTAGATCCACTCCAACGAGCACTGCCGCCGCAGTAGATCCAAGCGCATCGCCACCCGAAAGCTGTAGGGTAGCCCCCGAGCGGATGCGAGTGAAGACTCCCTGTTCTTGGAGAATGAAGCCGTCCCCGTCGAAGACGTTGAAGGCCGGCGGGAAGAAGAGGAGCCATGCAGAGGCTGCCGCGGCCGGTACCGGAGCGGCGCCGCCCACGTCTCCACCGCGCGCCGACCCAAGCCGCGAGTGGAAAAGGTCGAAGGTGAAGACCGAAGACCTGCGACCCCTGTTGAACTCCGGGTTCATCAGGGAGAAGGAGATCGATATGTGGAGATCTGCCGCAGGAGATCCCTATCCAATGGAGAAGGCGCAAGACGAGATCCCGATGTTCTCGCGCTTCGTGGAGCGCGGGCTTGCGCTCCCAGCGAGCGATTTCTTCAAAGGGCTTCTCAGGTACTACGGCATCGAGTACCTCAACTTGAACCCCAACGGAATCTTCCACGCTTCTGTTTTCGTCCATTTACGCGAAGCATTCTTGGGGATCAAGCCGCATTGGATTCTCTTCGGAAGTTCTTCCGCGTGAAGCCGCGACCCCGCGCCTCCAACCCCGCAGTAGTCGGCGGGGCGGGATCCGGTTGAGGGAAGATGCCGCCGAGCGTGCACAGGCGTACAAGCTCGTGGACTCCAACACGGATTGGAAGACGAGGTGGTTCTATACCACGAACCACCATCCCGAGCCGCCGAAGCCGAGCGGACGGCGGCCCAAGCACCAAGAGTGGTGGAACACGGAACCCACCATGCAAGAGGGGATCCGGCTCCCGGAGTTGCTCGGGACGAATCAAGGCCCCGCGTGATGCGGGACCGAGGGCCGAGCATGTGGCCTTCGGTTTCATGAAGCGTCGGATCCGGCCCGCCGTCGGCGCGGGATACGATGGGCTTCGAGTACACGGCGACGACGACACGTCGCGGATGCGGGGGGCGAAATTGAAGACAACGACATCGTCGAGAGGTTGTCGAAGATCTTCAAGGACATGCGGGAGTACACGGCGTGCCTGTCGAGGAGTTCTCCGCCGCGCGCCCGCCCAACGAGGTAAGTAGCCGTACCCGCCTCGTCGAGTAGTAGGCGCTTGTAGCAGAGTTGCTGACGCCTTTTGTGTCTTTTTGATGCGGGACGATGTGAAGCGGTTTGTCTCCGAGCCGCGGCCACCACCGAGCGGAATTGAGATTCCGGCGGTGGAGAAGGTGAAGGAGCGCCGAGTAGTCGGAGACGACAATCCCGTCATCGTGGAGGATACCTCCGATGACGAAGAGGACGAGGAGACGGCCGGCAGATCGCTTCCAACCGCGGTCGAGGTTTAGCCGTCCGGGCTTGCCTCATGTGCCTCTCGTCCAAGACCCTCCCGGCTAGCACGGAGGCTAGCCTTGCCGCGCCGCCGAAGAAGCCGCGCAACCCCGCCAAGAAGCGGGTAGCCAAGAAGATGAAGGTCTCGGAGACCACGCCTCTTGAGGTAAGTCGTCTTGAGCGAGAAGACGTCGAGTACCCAATGATCGAGTACGGTGCCGACGAGTAGTTATCCCCATGTGCGGGAGAGGCCGCCGGCGGGCCCGTGGAGGAGGGCGATGAGGGCACGTGGCCCACGATGGGGGAACCGGCCGGAAGCCGAAGTCCGGCTCCCCGCCGTCGAAGAGCTTCGGCGCGGCTCGGAGCGCCGGCCCCCCCGCCCCGAAGGGAGCGAGTACCGCGGCCGCCGCCGCCGAAGAGGTGGAAGCCGCGGGGGCGCGAGAGAACGTCCGCGCCGACCACCGCCGCCGTGGAAGAGGCGGTAGTCGGAGAGGCGGAGGAAGAAACGCCCGCCGGGGGTGGACCGGTCGATATCGCCGGCATCCTCGGTGCGCCGGCCGTGACTATCGTCCGGTCGAACTTGTAAGTACCACACTTCATGAGTAGTACTCATTGTAGTAGCCGATATTGTCCGATGAACCTTTGTGGATACTTGTGCGGAAAATCCACCGACTTGAGCCGGGACGGAGAGGAGCCCGCGGCGGCGGAGGTAGGAGAGGCCGCGCCGCCCGTCGAGGAACCCGCTCCCGAGAAGCCCGTGCCTCGACCGAGCCCCCGGCCGCCGAAGGCGGCGGCGCGAGGCGGTCATAGTCGAAGGTGAGTACTCTTCTTGAAGCCGCAGAGCCCCAAAAAAGAGTAGTCGTAGATGCCGATGCGCGTGCGCTTTCGACAGGCGCCGAAGGTGGTGACATCCCTCGCGGGGGTGCCCGTGCAAGAGTTGACACCGAGAGGCCCCGGAGGGCTGCGACGGAGCCCCCGAGCCCGTGGGGGAAACCGTCGAGAAGTCCGCCGAGGAGGAGGCGGCCGCCACGTCGCCGGGGGTTGCCCCGGAGGTGGCGATCCGGTCCCCGGAGATCCAAGACGCGGAGCCTATCCGCTCGGCGCCAATGACGGAGGCTACGGCAAGTAGCCGTGGTGGGATCGAGTTGCTTGCCGACGATCTCGTCGAGCCGGCGGTGTTGGCGCGGCATCCGGAGGCGATGCGGCGAGCCGAACAAAGTGGATGAAGGTACGTAGCCGTTGCCTCCCGAGTAGTCAATCCTTTTCGTTGAGTACTCGCTTGACTTGAACTTGTCTTCTGCAGGACGTCGCGGAGCGATCCCGCGAGAAGTCAAATCTGCTGCAAGGCTACGGCGACACGGTACTGCGAGCTGAAGCCCTGGAGGAGCAGCTCATGAAGTCGAGGAAGCACGCGGCCGCTATGCAGTCGAGGCTTGATGCCGCCTTCGCCAAGTACCACAACGACGTGATGGACTTGCGGGCGAAGAGCGACGATCCGGTGCGGAAGAATAAAGGCCTCCGCAACAAGAATAAAGGTATGTCTCTTGGCTTGTCGGGTACTTGTTAGGAGTCATCAAGCTCGACCCGTTGTTGTGTTCTCGTGTTGCGGAACTCGAAGACCGGTGGAGCGTCGAAGGGCTCGGAGATCGGCATGAAGAATCTCTTCTACCGGGAGCAAGAAGCCCGCCGGTACTTGAACTCGACTACAAGGAGCTGGCCTTCGAGTGCGAGAAGCACATGGAGTTGAGAATTGCATCGACGGGATCTCGTCAATCGCTACAAATCCTTGCGAAGTTGAACGAAGACCGCGAGGCGCTCCGAGCCCAACCGAAGGACCCGGAAGAGGCCGCCCTCCCGATCGCGAGGCTCCCGGTGCCGCACCCGGCGGCCCCAAGATTGCTCCGTTGGCGGATCGACTTCGTGAGGCGCCAAGCCGGCCGGCCGCTTACGTGAAGCACATGGCCAAGTCGATCCCGAAGCGAGTGCCGGCCTTCATGAAGTCGTACTTCCCGAAGGCCCCGGTGGAGGTAGTCGCCGGCGGAGTAGCCGCCAACCGCTCGGACGAGCGATGCGCGAGCAGTTGCTGGAGCGAGATGGCTCCCATCGCGGAGCGGTAGCCGATAAGTTGAATCTCCGGTAGCTCGCGTAGATAGCTAGTAGCCATGGTTGTATAGGAAACGGTTGTAATGAACTATCTCTTATATCAATGAAATGTGAAGTTCCATCAATGAGTACTCGTAACCGCGATCTCAGAGTGCGGAGCGCCCATCGTGGAGTAGGTGCGAGTAGTAGTACTCGGCTTAGTAGTCCCGTCGCGGGGAGTAGGCAGTAAAGAAGTTGATGAACAATCGAACTTTATTACCGAAGAGGTACACCCGGGTGGCCGGGGCCGTAGTTACAAGTAGTCGCCTGGACCGGAGGCCGCTTACGGGCCGAGTAGTACCGGAGCGGGTAGCCGCTTACGGTGAGTGATCCGTAGGTAGCCGTGTAGGCCGGATCGCGATCCGTAAGTAGCCGTGCGGGCCGGATCTTAGAGTGTGGTCTTCTTGGTAGACCGCTGCTAGAGTCCTTGACGCTCGTTGCGGCCCGGGGTCCGTAGGTAGCCGCACGGGGCCGGACACGGAGGAGAGTAGTCCGGAGACTTGAAGCCGGGACCGGAGGGTCGCATGCGGCTAGGGGTGTTGATGTAGTCGCGTGGACTTGAACCCGGAGTAGTCGAACGGACTAGGCGTAGAATCGACGAGCCGGTCGACGTTCCACGAGTTGTTGACTTCTTCGCCTTCGAGTGTTTGGAGGCGGTAGGAGCTCGGCCCGGTCACCTTAGCCACGGTGAAGGGGCCTTCCCGTGGGGAGCCGAGCTTGTGAAGTCCTTCCGTGTTCGGATACGGCGGAGGACAAGATCTCCAACGTTGAAGGAGCGTTCCTTGACGTTGCGATCGTGGTAGCGTCGGATACCCTCCGGGTACCTTGCCGATTGGACGAGGGCGGCACGGCGAGCTTCTTCGAGGTCGTCGATATCAACTCGTCTGCTGTCTTCCGAGACACCTTCGTCGTAGTGCTCCACCGCCGGCGAGTTCCATATGACATCGGCGGGGAGGATGGCTTCGGAGCCGTAGACCGGGAAGTAGGGGGATTGCCCCGTTGGCTTGGATGGTTGAGTCCGCGGCCCCCGCAGTGCGTTGGGTAGTTCCTTGATCCACTTGCCCCCTTTTGAGTTAGCGGCGTCGTGTAGCCGCTTCTTGAGGGCGTCGAGCACCATCCCGTTGGCGCGCTCGACTTGTCCGTTGGCCCGTGGATGGGCGACGGAGACGTATCCGACGTCGATTCCGCCGTTCTCGCGGTACTCCCGGAACCGGTGGTTGTTGAAGTTGGACCCCGTGTCCGTGATGATGCGGTGGGGTAGCCCGTAGCGGTGTACGAGTTCATCCGGGAAGTCGAGTACTCTGTCGGCCTTGGGGCATGTGACCGGCTTGACCTCGATCCACTTGGTGAACTTGTCGATAGCCACCGGTGCCGGTTGAATCCTCCCGGCGCGGTTGGCGGTGGCCCAATCATGTCGAGCCCCCGGCGGGCAAAGGGCCGGGTTGGTGGTATGGTGACTAGCTTGTAGGCGGGGACATGTTGCGCTTGGCGAAGAACCGACATCCTTGGCACCGTCGACGAGTTCTTCGGCATCGCCCGTGGGCCGTGGGCCGCTAGAAGGCTCGCGGAAGGCCTTGGTGACCAGCGTGCGGGAGGACGCGTGGTTACCGCAGACACCCTTATGGATCTCCTCCAAGATGTCCTTGCCTTCTTCGCGAGGGACGCATTTCATGAGTACTCCAGAAGATGCGCCTCGCTTGTAAAGCTTGTCGCCGACGAGGACGTAAGACTTGGTGCGGCGGACGAGTTGTTCGGCTGCGTTCTTGTCGGAAGGGACCTTCTCGCTCGCCGAGGTAGTCGATGAAGGGTTGCCTCCGGTCCACGTCGATCATCATGACCTCCCCGCCCGGCCCGGTTGGTTAGCCGGGACGGTGGTCGGTGGCGCCGGCTCCGGGATGGATGGCGCGTGAAGCTCGTGGACGAAGACGCCCGCGGGTACTTGGGCGCGGGTGGATCCGAGCTTCGAGAGGACGTCCGCGGCAACGTTGTTGTCGCGAACGATGTGGTGGAACTCGAGACCATAGAATTTGTTCTCGAGCTTGCGGACTTCTAGGCGTAGGCGTCCATGTTCTCCTTGTTGCGGTCCCGGGACTTGTTGACTTGGTTGATGACCACCGCGGAGTCGCCGTAGACTAGTAGCCGCTTGATGCCAAGTGAAGCCGCGAGGCGGAGCCCGTGTAGGAGGGCTTCGTACTCGGCTTCGTTGTTCGAGACCTTCCGGAAGATCTCGGGGACGTACTTGAGTTGTTCGCCCGTTGGGGAGATCAGGAGTACCCCTGCGCCTGCGCCCTCGAGGTTGAGTGAGCCGTCGAAGTACATCACCCAATGCTCGGTCGCACAGTGGGAGCAGGTAGCTGGTTCTCCCGCCACTCTGCCATGAAGTCGACTAGAGCTTGCGACTTGATGGCAGTGCGTGGCTTGAAGTCGATGGTGAGGGCGCCGAGCTCGACAGCCCATTTGGAGATCCTTCCGGTGGCGTCTGGGTTCCTCAGGATGTCGCCGAGCGGGTAGTCGGTGACGACGGAGACCGAGTACTCCTGGAAGTAGTGTCGTAGCTTCCGCGAGGTGATGAGTAGAGCGTACAGAAGCTTCTGCACGGGCTGGTAGCGAGCCTTGGACTCTGATAGAACCTCGCTGACGAAGTAGACTGGGCGCTGGACCGGGTAGGCGTGGCCGTCTTCCTGCCGCTCGACGACGATGGCAGTACTGACCACGTGAGTAGTCGCAGCGAGGTAGAGCAGTAGCTGCTCGCCCTTGTAGGGAGCCGTGAGGACTGGGGGCTTCGACAGGAAGTCCTTGAGCTGGGCAAGGGCTTGGTCCGCCTCTGCAGTCCACACGAACTTCTCGTGGTGCTTGAGTAGTTTGAAGAAGGGGAGACCCCGTTCTCCTAGCTTCGAGATGAATCGTTCAATGCCGCCATGCACCCCCGTCGGCTTACGGACGTCCTTGATGCTCGTGGGAGCTTTCATGCTGGTGATGGCGGAGATCTTCTCGGGGTTGGCTTCGATGCCGCGTTGGCTGATGATGAAGCCGAGTAGTTTGCCCGAAGGTACGCCGAAGACGCACTTGTTCGGGTTGAGCTTCCAGCGGTACTCGCGTAGCGATGCGAAGGTCTCTTCAAGGTCGTCGATGAGGGTACTGGAGTCCCTGGTTTTGACAACCACGTCATCCACGTAGGCCTCGACGTTCTTGTTGAGTTGCCGCTTGAAGCGAGCTCCGGATGGCCCGTTGGTAAGTAGCGCCGGCGTTCTTCAACCCGAAAGACATGGTCGTGTAGCAAGACGCGCCAAACGGGGTGATGAACGCGGTCTTCTCCTGGTCTTCCTCCTTGATTGCGATCTAGTGGTACCGGAGTAGCGATCGAGGAAGCAGAGCGAGTCGCGGCCCGCCGTGGAGTCGATGACTTGATCAATCCGTGGCAACCCGAAGGGGTCCTTGGGGCGAGTGCTTGTTGAGGTCGGTGTAGTCGACGCACATCCTCCACTCGTTCGAGTTCTTCTTGCGGACGAGGACGGGGTTGGCGAGCCACTCGGGATGGAAGACTTCTCTCGATGAAGCCGGCGAGTAGCTTGGCGAGTTCCTTCTTGATGGCGTCCCGTCCGTCGTCGGCGAAGCGTCGGAGGTGTTGTCGCTTGGGGGTAGCCTTTGGGTCGACGTTGAGGCGGTGCTCGATCGGCTCCCCGGGCACTCCCGGCATGTCCGTCGGTTTCCACGCGAAGATGTCGCGGTTAGCCCGAAGGAAGCTGATGAGCGCGTCTTCCTATTTGGGGTCGAGGCCGGCCCCGATGGTGGTAGTCTTGGTGGGGTCGCCTGTTCCGAGGTCGACCGTCTTGGTGAGCACCTCCTCGGGTGGCCGAGGCTTGTTGGCGCTGTCAGACTTCTCTGGGACGTCGAGTTCGCTTATGGCAAGCTTCTTCGACGCGGCGTAGACCTCCATCATTGGGGTGGGTACTTGATTTGTCGAAGCAATCACCACGGCCTCTGTATCGCAGTCGTGAGAGATCTTCAAGTCCCCCTGGAGGGAGAGTACGCCGGCTGGACTTGGCATTTTGAGTACCAAGTATGTGTAGTGGGGCACCGCCATGAACTTGGCGATGGCCGGTCTGCCGAGGATGGCATGGTAGGAAGTCTCGATATCCGCGACCTCGAACTTGATGTACTCGGTGCGGTAGTTGTCGCGAGACGCCCCGAAGGTAACTGGCAGTACCACTGAGCCCAGTGGGATAGCCGCGTTGCCTGGGACAATGCCGTAGAAAGGCATGCTGCTCTTGTTGAGCATGGGGGTGACGTCAAGGTTCATCTTCCTGAGAGTCTTGGTGAAGAGGACGTTGAGCCCGCTTCCGCCGTCGATGAGCACCTTGTTGAGCTTAGAGCCCGCCACTGTAGGTTGCAGGACGAGAGGGAAGCGTCCTGGTTCGGAGAAGGCGGTCCATTGGTCCGCGCGGGAGAAGGTGATGGGCGTCTCGACCACCCGAGAGGGGTCATAACCGCCGGTTCAATGGACATCACTTCACGGCGAGTAGCCTTCGCTCCCGCCTGCGGGGTAGTCCGCCGAAGAGGACGTTGACGGTCTTCTCGGGTTCTTGGAAGTCGTCGCCGTCCTTCTTCTTGTTCTTCCCGATCGTGAGGGTGCGGTGGCTCCGGCGTATCCTTGAGCGCATGCCCGAGCCGGTAGCACCGGCTCGGTGGTGTGGTTGCCGTTTGGATGCCACGGGCACTTCTCCTTCGGCGGGTCTTTAAACCCGCCGGAGTTCTTCTTCGAGTTCCCTTTCGGGGGACGCTGGATAGCCGCGACGGTGTTGTCTGGCTTGCGCTTGCGATTGGGACCCGAGAAGTTGTTGTTGTTGTTGTTGTTGTTGCGGCCGCCTTGGTTTGGGTTGCCGCTGCTGCCGCCGCCTTGGTTCTGCTTGGACTTGCCGCGGATGGCGTCGTACTTGGCGTTGGCCTTGTCCTCTTCATCCGCCCGGACGTGATCATGTCCTTGAGGTGGGGAATGGACTTGGGACGGCGCCGGCCGAAGTCCTCGAAGGTGCGGCGATGGTAGAGCCCGTCCTGGAAGAGGTCGATGACCTCCTTGTCGGTGACGTCCACGACGGTAGCGCGCTTGTCGAAGAAGCGGCGCATGTACTTGCGGAGGGTCTCGCCTTGTTCTCGCTTGATCATGGCAAGGTCCATGCGAGTACCCGAACGGCCCATGGCGCCCGCGAAGTTGCTTGTGAATTGCTCCTTCGACCGGTCCCACTTGTCGATCGAGTGCTTGTCCGGCGACTCGAGCCACGTGAGTGGGGCTTGGTCCGAGCGAAGGGGAAGTAGAGGCACTTGGTGTCGCCGTTGCCGCCGCCGTTCTCGATGGAGAGAGCGTAGCATCGGAGCCACCGGATGGGATCTGCTCGCGTCGTATTTGGTGATCCCCAAAGGCTTGAACTTGTCGGGGAGGAGCGGAGTTGCGAAGCCGGGGTGAGAAGGCGGGGAAGCCGTCGCCTTCGGCGGCGGTCGTCGACTTCTTCTCGCCGCAACTCTTCGATTCTCTCGGCGAGCATCGTACCCGCCGTGAGAGGCGCCGGAGGCGTGGCTATGCGCGTGGCCGCGGCCGCCGCGGCCGCCGCCGCCTCCGGCTTTCTTTGTTGGCTCCGTAGTTGGAGCCGCCGCCGTCGCCGCCGCCGCCGTCGGGGGTCGTTGCCGCCACCACCGGCCGAGGCACGGTGGGGGACGACTTCTCGGTTGACGTTGTCTTGTCGTGAGGGTCCGCCGGCGGTGGAGCGTCGACGGTTTGGTTCGGCCGGGATGTCGCCCCGAGTACGGTTAGGACCGGGGTCGGCCATCGCGACTAGTAGCCTCGTTGTCGCGAGGCTTGGCCGGGGGAGGTTGGCCGACTCTCTTGTCGACCCGCATGAAGTAAGCTTCCTCGGCCGAGCTTGGCGATGACCTCTCCGGCCCGTATGCCCCGAGCTCCGCCGTGCGATCGCCGTGATCGACATGAGGCATTGCTCGGGAGTGGTGTGAACTCGCTCTCGACGCCGAGAGCTTCCGCAAGGTTGCGGATGGGGAGGTTGTCTCCGAGCCGCCGGCGTCGTTCGTTGCGCTTCTCGTTACGTTCGCGCCGGCGTCTCTCGCCGGCGTCGGTCTCGTCCGCGGGGGCATCGCCAGACGGCTCGTCCGCGGAGATGTCCTCCGGGTACTTGTCCGCGGCCGTGCCTCGAGGTTCCCGGGTGTCGCCGGCAGCCATGAAGACTTGACGGTCGGGCGTACCCAAGCTTGGCTCGGAAGGCGCCACCTCAGTTGGTGTGCTAGAGTCGGCTTGGGCTAGTGGTGTTCCCTCCGGAACGGTAGCGAGTCGATGTAGGCGACGTAGCGTGAGTCCCCCCGTTGTCGGCTCGGCGGGTTTGCGGTCCGGCCGCAGACGTATCTCCCGGCCGGCGTTGATCTTATAACCAGCCCCCGCAGGCCGGCCCCGACAAGGGGAGCTCGGAGGAGTTGTCTTCGGACTCGGGCTCCTCGTGGTCCGACCCGAAGTCGAACTCGTAGTCCGGGTTCGAGTAGAACTCGGAGAGAGGGCCGGAGTCCGAGACGCGGTTGGAGACGGCGTCGGAGTCCGGGTTGTACTCGGTTACGGGCTCCTTGCCGCCCGTCGTGGCGTAGAAGCCTCCGTGCGGGCCGGCCGGGAACGCGAGGGCCACGCACGGAGCGCCGACGTGGAGAGGGGACCGCTCGCGATGGCCGAGGAGCCGGCTCGCATGCGATGGCCCATGGCGACGTCGGGTTCGAGTTGGAGACGGACTCGAGCTCGAAGTCGCCGTGGAGGTTGGAGAGCGAAATTTCGCCGAACTTGCCGGCGAGCTTGCCCGTGACAACTTCGGGAAGCGTCACAAGGCCTGTCCTCGAGTCGGGTTGCATGATCAAGCGGCGCTGGAAAGAGCCCGCGCCATCAGCAGTGCAGACCCAAGCCCCGAAGACGAAGGTGTCGCCACGGTTGAAGGCGACGGTTGGCTTGATGTGAACAGAAGCCGTCGAGTTCGCCATGTGATCTCGAGCGAGACCCCCTACCTGGCGCGCCGCTGTCGGTGTTTTGGACCGGCAACCTACTACGGGGAGTACCCGAAGTAGATGAATGTGACTCGCCGAGATCGGTAACTCGAAGGAAGAGGCACGCGACACACAATTTAGACAGTTCGGGCCGCGAGGTGCGTAATACCCTACGTCCCGTATGCCGCGTAGCTCGGATTGATAGGGCACGGTTACAAGATGGTGCAACGGTGCGCCGTGAGTTGAGATTGGATGAGGTGAGGTTAGGTGAGGTGATCCTGGGATCGGTCCCCGCCTCGCCTTATATAGTCCGGGAGGCGGGGTTACAAGTCGGAGTAGGGAAGGAGTACTAGTCGAGTACGTCTAGGAGACCTCTATACGGTGCGGAACGTGTACGAGCCTTAACCGAGTACTACTCCCGTGTTGTCCTTGTGCTCCACGCCTCCGGGTGCCGTGTAGCGCAAGTCGGGTAGTCCCGTGGGCCCACCGAGTAGTCGGTCCCCGGTACCCACCGAGGTAGTGGGCCCGGGGAGGTCCATACGACAAACACATCCCTCGGCATGACACTCACACTAGCTCCAAGGTCGCATAACGCCTTCTCGAAGTTGAAAGAACCAACTGAACATGGAATTGTAGGGCACCCGGGGTCTTTTTGCTTCTCTAGCCCATAAGCAATAGCTGCACTACACTCCTCGGACATCTTGACATGATCTACCCCGAGTGTTGATATCTCATATTTATTTGCAAGTATGTCTTTAAAGTAACGAGAATATGTAGGTACTTGTAGGGCATCTAGTAATGGCATGTTGATGCTAAGTCTACGCACAACTTCCACAAACTTCTCAAAGTGGTTGTCAAGTTTACCTCGGAAGTAGCGTGGCTTGAGTTGCGGTATCCTCGTGTCATCCTCCGCATCTCGAATTCGGGTTCCTCGGTGACGATCCCCGTAACCTTCTCTTTAGCGGCTCCTTCCACCTCGGTGGATGGTTTAAGCTTCCTTGCTCCCGCGGAACGTTCCGGATCTTCGGTCTCCTTCCCCGAACGTGTTTGAATGGCCTTCGCCGATTCGGGACATTTGGGTTGTCCCGAAGCTTCCCTTCATCATTAGTGAGGCGCCCCCGCAAGTTGTCCAACTTGCGTCTCGAGCATCTTCATCATGTTGAGCACTTGATGATTGGAACTTCCGACCTCCGTCACTTTGCTATCGATGTTCTCCAACACCTTGTCTATGGTCTTGAACTTGGTGACGGTGTCCTTGTTGATCTTAGCTTGCTCATCCATGAACTCCTTCAATTGTATCCGAAGCGGAACCGCGTTAGGAATAGATGAGCTTGCATTAAATTGAGGCCTACCTTGCCCGTAGCGGAAGTTCGGCAATTCTCCCTTCCTCATGTAGTCGAGCACTTTGGCTTCCTCCGGACAATCTTTGCGGACATGGCCATACTCTCCACATTCTTCGCATGTGGACCTTGCTTCGGCGGCCTTCAAGTCTTGAGCCTCTTTCTTTTCCATCTCCATCTTCTCCAACCTCCTCATGAGCGAGTCGATCTTGCCCTCAAGTATGTCTTCCTTCTCCACTTGCAAGACTCCTTTGACGTTCCCCATGGGTTGAGCCGGATGTAGGCGCCTGGATGACGCCCACGTGTCATTATCCGCGACCTTCTTGAATAGCGTTAAAACTTCCGTCGGTGTAAGCTCAATGATAGATCCTCCCGCTGATGCATCGATGATCGTTCTTGACGCCATGGTGAGTCCTTGATAGAACTTTTGCACGAGGTCTTCTTTCGGGAACTTGTGATGTGGAACCGCCCGGGTGTACTCGTTGAAGCGCTCGAATGCCTCCGAGATAGTTTCTGTAGGATATTGAACAAAGGTGGCAATCTTATTACGCAAGCTTTGAGTTTTACCCGGTGAGTAGTATTCCTTCATGAAAGCCTTCATCAACGTGTTCCAATTTTGCACCGTCTCCGCCGGTTGAGAGTGGAACCATTGCAAAGCCTTCCCGAGTAGTGAAAACGGAAAAAGCCTTGCCCTCAATTGATCTTGAGTCACCCCATCCATGTTGAAAGTCTGACATAGTTGAATGAATGCTTGGAGGAGAAGGTTCGGATGCTCTTTGCCGGTGAAGGGTGAATGTTGCACCATGCGGATTGTTGAGGTCTTGATCTCGAACGGTCTTCCGATCTCCTCGAGGTTCAAGATTGGTAGGTCGATGATGTCTGGGGTGCATAGCTCCCCAATCTTGCGTTCTTCCGGTGGTTGGTCACCCATTGGTGGAAGTCGATTCTCCCGCGGACTTTGAGGTGGTGAATTCTTCGGAGATTCCCGCGATCCTTTGTCTTCCGACTCCGAATCTACAAAATCCAGCTTTTTAGCTTGATGTGCTTCGCGTCTCCTTAGCTCGTAAAGTTTTTCCGGATCATCCACAAAATTATTGGGTTTGTTGGAGAGGTAGCCGTCCATCTCCTGTTAGGGTTAGCAATAAACAAAGTATGCAAAAAACTAGAAAACAAAACAAATCTATAAAGACTAGAGTTAGACAAACTAGATTAGATGTATTTTGAGAATGATCAAAATTTAGTAGATGCAAAAATAAAAACAAAAAGAATACTGAAAATTACAAAAAAAAAGGAATAAAAAATCAAATCTTGATCACTTGTTCCCTGGCAACGGCGCCAGAAAAAGGGGCTTGTTGACGGTTAATAATTGTATCAAAGTTCGTTCGTGACTCGCAAGCGTACAAGTCTCCCGTCGTAGTCAAGGGACCCTTCTTCCCTCGAGTGGTGAACCCAAGGTATCGAATCCGTGGAACAAATGTGTGACGCAAGACTTAATCTATTAAAGCCAAGTAACTCCAATATTCGATAAAGAACCTAATGCATCTAAGTAAAAGACACAAAACAGATCTAATCTACTAAAAACCGGAGAAAACAAAGTAAGATAGGGTAGATAAACCGATCTAGAGGGATCGGGGTAAGCCTTTTGTTGAAGTTCCAAGCAAGAGAAGAAGTAGCAAATCGAATCTTAATAAAAGCCTCTTTAAATCGTGGTTTCCCGTCCAAATCCGAAAACATCCGCCTTTCGAGACCCCCGTTCTGTCACAACGTATCCCTATTCATGCGGGGAGCTTAGGGCGAGTCAAAAGACAAGTCGAGATTCTTTCGGAAGATCCGGCGTGTACCTCTAGCCACCGCGGCTACAAGAACGCCCTATGTAATCTATCGTACGAATAGAATTGGAATAAGCAAAGCCGATCGAAAAACGAAATCTTCGAGGAAACACTTGATCGCTAAGAAAAGATTCAACTTGATAATTCAACTATGACAATGATACATACACAAGATCACCACCGGATCCTTCCTTGATCTTGCTTCTAGCTCCGGAACTCCGACGTGGTCTTCCGTGCAAGGTTCCCATGTCGGCTAGGGGAACCCTAGTCAACTAGCTCGACCCTCTACTCTCCGAGATGGTGTCCCTCTCTTCTCTCGCTTCTCGGCGGCCGAAGACGAAATGTCCTCTCCGTGGCTCTCGGTCAGGGGACTATAAATAGCCCCGATTGGCGGCTAGGGCAAAGGAGAGCGAGTTTGGGCCCAAAATGGGCCTCGGGCCGACCGGATCCGGGCCGGCCGGCTCCGGGCCCATTTAGGCCCGGTCCGTGGGCTCCTTTGCCCCACGTCGGTTCCCTTGCTTCCGGATGTTTCCCCCTTCGCATGTAGGTCCATGTCGTCGGTTTCTCTCCGAATTGGACTCAACTCCTTGTCTTGCAAGATTCAGCACTTTTCTGGTCAGGTCCCTGGAGTCTGTCGTCTTCTCGGATCAAGTCCCCGGCTCCTTGGAGTTAAGTTTGCTTCATTGCATGACTTCTTCAGGGCTTCAAGGTCTTGTCATGAGGTGCTTGATGAACTTATCTCGAAAGTCTTGCATTCAACACTAAAACCCTGCATAAACATTAAACTCCAAAACCGACATGCACACGTGAACTTGTTATACCACGGGGGTTAGTACCAATGGATAAGGTATAAAACTCATGCCAACACCGAAGGTAAACTCATGGCTAGGTTGACGGATTTTCACCGTCAACACCAAGACAATAAGGTTATGGATCAACCTCAAGTCCTAGGAACGATTCCTTGAAGCACACGCGGAAGCAGGAAAGAAAGAGGGGGGAATCGAACCAAAGAGCAAAGCAGCCAGGCTCTGGCGGACCGTCCGGCCAGGAGAGGCGGACTGTCCGCACAGGCCACGTGGACCGTCCGCCAATGTACCACGGACTGTTTGCACAGGTACGGCGGACCGTCCGGCCTGGGCCGCGGACTGTTCGTTAAAGCCAACAGAACCTCCAGTAGCAAACTCCGAAAAACGGACCGTCCGCGGGGAGCACGCGGACCGTCCGCCAGGCACCCGCGGACCGTCCGCCCGCTACTGCGGACTGTCCGAAACCACTTCCAACCAAAACTCGAAACCAAAACGGATCGAAAGCGAAGCCGAGCAAGAACACGAAGAACACGCGAAGAACACTGTACGCGCGGACCGTCCGCCTGGCCCTCGCGGACCGTCCGCCAGGCACGAACAGAACTGAAAACTGCTCGACCCCGAAAGTCAACACTCCCAATCCATCACCGGATCTCCCAAACGATAGAAGCTGTTGAGACAAGAGTTTGGGGACATGTAAAGCGTCAACCAAGGATGCTATACCCCAAAAATTTTGTCTCCTAACTCCCTAAATCATCGGGAATCGCGGATCCTTTGAACACCACCAAAAGCTAGAGCACCGAACGAAAATCCTTGAATTGAAGTGGTTTCCCATCGTTTGAGGGCACAAGATCAATCACAAAGATGCACTAGGCATCCATCCATGTTTCCCTCAAAGAAATCCGGGGAGAAACCCACTCAAATTCATGGAATCACACCAAGAACAAAGGCACCAAAAACAAGCACGAAAAAGACCACGAAATTCACAAAGCCGAATCTTCTATACAAACCAGGAAAGATTCACAAGGTCTAGCATGCCGCCCTAGCATCCATCCCTCTCAACAAATCTATCATGAAGCTCTCATGCTTGCCTAGAGAAAAATGGAGAAGAAAATAGTCCAGGAAAATGAGAAAGAGGAGGGGGGAAATGAAACCCTAAGTCTCGGAGCAAGAGAGTCATCCACACACACTCATGGCTTATATATTGGGTCCCGCCGGTGTGGGAAATGACTCGACAACCCCTAACTCAACTACTGGCGATACAACCCACGCAGGGGCATTTATGTAATGTTTGTGGGTCTTGCCATCGGACGGCCACGCCTTTGCCGCACCCCTCGTCCTCCCGACGCAAGCCATGCGATCCCGCCGCGTGTCCTCCGCTTCGAAGCTTCCCGACACGCCCGGATCCCGTCTCCGTTGTGTTGGGTCTTCGGGCTTGGTTTTGAGGCCCAAACCAAGATTCCGTCCTCCGATGGTTTTGTGGGCAAACCACCAAACCCCGCGTGCTCGGCCCGGCCTCCCGCCAAGCCCCTTGACTCGACCGCCACCGTGCACCGGCTCGATCGTCCATGACTTCGTCTTGCTCGTCTCGCCACCATGTGGCCCACACCTAGTCCCGCTGTCCATCGGGTCCCTCAAACTGAGCCTACTTGTCTCTCCATCTCCCGGAGGCCCCTCAAGGCTGAAGACCTTTCACGCCCGTTCTTCACCTGCAACAACACGAACTAGGCCGCAGCCTAGACCTGCGCACCGAGCCAAGAGTCGGCTCCAACACCCGTTGTCAATCACTCATCACTGAGGAGCGGTCATCCACTGACCACCGGGACGCTCCTGGTCCTCAATCTCCCCCTTGATGAGTGCATTGACAACACACAACGCGAAATGAAATTCAGAGAAAGAAAGTAAGAAGAAAGAAAAACAAAGAAGCGCAACTCATGACCAAAACCAAAGAAAGGCAAAGAAAGGTCACAAGCCGAGCAAGAACAAACTCCACACTGAAAACAGCAAGAAAGCTCCCCCTGAACAAATGCAAGCTCCCCTTGAACATGTGGATGCAAACTTCCAAATTTTAGCTCACCTCTTCTGAATTTTCATTAAGCTTACCTCTTCTCCCCCTTGTTGACAATGTATGAATCAAGGTGAAAATGCAGAAATGCAAAACAAAGCATATACACATCTACATGAGCTTCACAAATAGGCCAAATTTAGTGTCAAAGGCTAGAAATGACACAAAGAGCACATATATGGATCATAACATAGTCAAAGCATTGCCACAAGTAATATATGGAAATATAGACATGTGACAAAGCAAATTTTCAGATTTGAATAATTATATCAAAAGATGGCTCACTTCAAATGTAAAAGCCTATCCATGTCACATTCGAGCCAAAAACATGCATATCAACGAGAGATCATACAAGGATATCCAATTCTGAACAAAAGATCATTGCAAACACCCATAAAGCAAAGCATGTCATGTTAAAGCTCATGAGCCATGTGTCCACTTCGGGGAGACTTCTCCACTGGTGAACATCATGCAACATGTTTTGCACCCATGTTTAAAATATAAGACAATTTAAGCATAAACATGGTGGATGGAGCATTTCTCAAGTATACACACTTCTTTTCAAGATTAAATAATTTCATGGTACATGAAGTGCCTTTGAGGCAAAAAAAAGCTTATGCTCCCCCATGAATACAACATAAGCTAAACATTCACAATGATATTAGGCCTTTGGCCCAAAAGAAAGAGAAAGACATCCAAGCACAATCTAAGCATAGAAAGCACATTTAGACCAAAACGTGACATGGATACACTACTACACATGAGTGGAGCACATTTCCTCAAATTTAGCCAAGATTAGCATTTGATTCAAAAAGGACTATCTCACAACACATATATCTCAAATATTCCAAGAGCATAGCCTCACATAGCCATTTCTACACACACATGACCAATATCTCACAAGTAGCCAAAGAAACTCAAATAAGGCATATAAAAGAAGCTCATCATCCTAAAATGCAATATGATACAAATGCAACATGATATATGACACAATGGCTATCCTACCATGGTTTATACACCAAGCAAAGCATGTATATACATCAAAGTAAACATGGTATAATACAAATGGTACAAAAAGGAAATCCCCCAAGAATCAACTAGAAAGGGCAACAAACTCCAAGTTCCCCCCACAAGCGCACAAATGTAGCTTGGTCGAGAGGCTTTGTGAAAATGTCTGCAAGCTGATCTTGGGTAGGGACATGGCTCAACACAATGGTCCCTTTCTCCACATTGTCTCTCAAGAAATGGTACCTCACCTCTATATGTTTGGTTCTGGAGTGAAGCACAGGGTTTTTCGCTACGCTTATGGCACTAGTGCTATCACAAAGAAGTGGGATCTGGGTGCACTCCTCACCAAAGTCACTCAAAGTGTATGAAATCCACAACAGCTGGGAATAACTCGCGGCTGCAACATACTCTGCCTCGGTGGTAGACTGAGCTACACTAGACTGCTTGCGGGAAGACCACGAATCCAACGAGGACCCAAGAAACTGACAAGAACAGAAGTAGACTTCCTCTCGACTCGGCAACCAGCAAAATCCGCATCAGAAAAACCATTAAGAGAAAGAGTCGAGGAGGAAGAATACCAAAGGCCAAGACTAGGGGCAGACTGTAGGTACCTGAAAATCCTCATGACGGCCTGTCGATGTGATGTCCTCAGCGAAGCCTGAAAACGAGCGCACAGACACACGCTGAACTGTATGTCTGGCCTCGTCGCCGTCAAGTAGAGGAGGGATCCGATCATGCTTCGGTACTCTCGCTGGTCTACTGGTTCTCCGTCCTCGTTCGCATCCAAAGTGGTCGTACTCCTCATGGGAGTCGACATCGGCTTCACATCTTGCATCTGGAACTTCCTCAGCTTGTCTTTACTGTACTTGGTCTGGTGCATGAATGTTCCATCCTTCACTTGCTTGATTTGCAGCCCGAGAAAGTTCTGCAACTCGCCCATCATGCTCATCTCGAATTCCCTGCTCATCTCATCTGCAAACTTGGCAACAAGGTTATGTGACGAGCCACCAAAGACAATATCATCCATGTATATCTGCACAATCAACAAGTCATTTCCATGCTTGAGGAGAAACAAGGTCCTATCCACGGTACCCATCACAAACCCTCTACTCACCAGAAAACCTCTCAATCTCCCATACCAAGCCCGGGGCGCCTGTTTCAACCCATATAGAGCCCTTTTCAACCTGTACACCCTGTGAGGATACTTCTCACTCTCAAACCCCGGTGGCTGCTTCACATACACCTCCTCCTCTATGACCCATTCAGGAAAGTACTCTTCATGTCCATCTGAAACAACTTGAACCCTTTAGCCACAGCAACGGCTAGAAGGATCCGAATTGCCTCAAGACGGGCCACAGGAGCAAAGGTCTCCTCATAGTCGATCCCCTCCTTCTGACTATAACCCTGAGCAGCAAGTCTGGACTTGTTCCTCACAACCATCCCATTCTCACCCTCTTTGTTCTTCCAAACCCACTTGGTTCTTATAGGATGGCAATTTGGAGGTGGTTCAACTAACTCCCACACCTGGTTCCTCTCAAAGTTTTCCAACTCCTCATGCATAAAATTGACCCTGTTTGGATCAGATAAAGCGTGTCCAATGTCCTTGGGCTCAAAGGTGGCAACAAAAGCAGCATGAGCAAAATGAGAGGAATTCCTAGATCTTGACCGTGCAGTACGTTCGTCGATGTCCCCAATTACCTTCGACAGGGGATGCAATTCTTGAATCTGCTAGGGAGCCTCACGCCTCGAGACTACCTCCCCCTCACCTTCAGCTTCTCTCGCCTGGTCCTCTGGTCGCATCGTCGTTGTCCATGAAATAGACGGTCCACGCTCCGTAGTGGTCGTAGGGGAAGTAGTGGGTACACACTCAGCTTCAGGCGCATGGTTCTCCCTGTTGACGCAAAACGTGCACCTAGCGCCAAGCACACAGCAAGCCGAACAAGCTGGCTTCACACGCGCAAAGAATCACGAGACGTGCCAGTCAATTTTCCCTGAAAATTAACAAAAGACAAAGTAGTTAGATACCAAAGCTTGGAACGTGCCGGGTGGTACCAGACAGTTCCATATTTACGGCTAAGAAGCCAAATAGGATGACACATAGCCATAGAAAGCTATCTGTCAATAAACTGAAACCATTCAGGAGCTTTTAACAGGAAAAGTAACATAGCCGAATGGATGACGCAAGCATGACGGCTATCGGTCTTTGTTTAGAGTAAAGATGCATGTGCACAAGATCACGACCGATCCCAATGGTGATTAACATTAAATAAGTAAATAAAGTAAAGCACGAGCATAAACATGTAATAAACAAGCATGCATAGATCCAAAGCACTAGTCTACCGCATGTCTAGATACTTTAAAACCCGTCGGATACGATGCCAAAACAAATCTATCCACCGCATGATACAACTTGCATGAAAAATCGTACCACTTTCCACAAATAGATCTATCCACCGCATGATATAATCTAAATATGGAATGCTAAAAGCATACACTATTTAAAACATGAATTACGCACGTGTTCTACTCGTGAGAAACATAACCGAATACGGCCGAATGTACCGATTCGAGGTCCATGAAGAAGGAACAAACATTACCAAGTGAAATAAATCTATCAGATTGATTCGAAATCTAATCCACCGGATGACTAGCTCCAAAGCAACCCAAAAACCTCTATCTACCGCGTGATACTCAGTTCTTTCAAGGATCAAAAGAAGGATAAAGCCGATCCAAACCCATCTAGATTGGGCAAAAGATGTTACATGAATTTAAACATAAAGTAAAAACTCAAAGCAACACGGGATAACTTAATGAATCTATTGGATCTTGCCAAAATCCAATAGAGCCGATAACTAGCTTCAAGCTAGACCTTAGCCTACCGCATGGCTCATGACCTAACAAGAAACCCTCTTGAACCAAGTTTGAATCTACCGCATGACACGAAGCATGGTAACAAGACTACTTGCATCAAATCTAAATCCACCGCATGATACTAGATATGATACAAGGTTGCCGGTACTCACGGAGCTCGACGGATCGATGAACCCTCTCGAAGAACTCGACGACACGACAAATGGACTCTAGGGTTTGGCGTAAGGCCGGTTTGTATTGAAGAATGATTGTGTTTGATACATACATTCAGGGCTCATATTTATACCCTGCCAAGTACAACCTCGAATGGATTTATTGCCTAACTTATCTCTAAGCTTGATCACCTATCCATCCATTCGTCCTTCCTGCTTGAGCCACGTCACCGTTCAATCCCGCAAAATCAGCTCTACTGTTCCTTTGCCGAACGGAAGCAGATAGCCGACCGCAGATCTCTTTGCCGAATATATCTGAGAAAAACCTTCCTTCCGCTAGACGGACTCCTCATCGATCTGGACCCACAAGTTAGACTCCTCACCAAATTTTGGTGTTAACACATGCCATTCAATTGCGGGATAAAAGTTATTTTGTTCTGGAATTGACTCCAGCCACAAAAATTTTCAAATCGAATCTGTTAACACCTGTTCTCCTCTCTTCGCAATCCGCCGGAATCCTCGTCTAGATCCAAACCCTAGATCCCCTTGTTCTAAGCTCAGATCCCCAATGGCGGCTCAAAACCAAGCTGCTCAGGTAAATTCCCTTCCCGTAAGCTTCATTCGGCATTTAAGTTTTCAATTTTACCTGAGATTTCTTTTCTGCTTTCCTTCAGGAGCCTTCCACTGAGCTTTTAATTCGCACCGAGGCCAATTCAAGATCTTATTACCTTGGTCCCGTGGGAAATTCTGATCCTCGAGACTTCATCGCGGCTGAATCTCAAAGGATCCCCTTCAAGGCGGCTCTATCCCCACCTTCTCGGTGGCAAGATGCTTTCAAGAACTGGCCTTTGCCTCCAATCGTGGGCTGGAAAAATTGGTACCGGAGGATTCTTGCGGACAAGAGTGCCAGGACCCAAAACCGGGATACCCTTCGTATTGCTTAGTGCCTGGAGTTATCTTTGGCCAAAACCCCCAAGAGTGAAGACCTCCTGATAGCAGCCTGTCATTTTTGGTCAAATGGCGTCAACGCTTTCCTCTTTGGCCACGACCCGATGTCTCCAACTCTGGACGATGTGTATATGATCACCGGCCTTGACATTACAGGATCCGTTCAACCTTGGGATTTCAGAAGTTCTTCACGCCAAACAGGGGTGAAACCAGGGAGCGGATACAAGAATTATATCTTGAGCCACATGAAAGACGGCACCCTTGTTGAAATTGAATACAGGGAATTTCTGAACATGTGGCTATGCAGGTTCATCTTTTGTGGTAAAGCCAATGAGCCTACCTTGAATCACATTGCAATGGCCTCTGAACTGGTCAGTGGCTACCGTCTCCCCCTTGGGAAATTTCTCCTAGGCAGTGTGTACCATATGCTTCATCAAACCGTCACCCAAATGTACACCAGCCAAAAAATAGCATGTGTCAATGGTCCTTGGTGGTTTGTTCAAATGTGGCTGCAGTTACAAATGCATCAGATAGTTGGCGTTGATCAGAACACCCGGTTCTTCCCTTCATCCAATCACCCTGAAGGGGAACCCCAAACCACCAGAGGATGCCAGACTTACGGAGAAGCTGCTTCAATTGTTCTTGTTCAACAAGACATCAGCCAGCTTTTCGAGCTATTCTTCAAAGGTTTCCAAAATCCTCTCTGGATCCCTTATCTGGACAATGACAATTTGACTTTCCCTTGTGAATTCGCTTTTGAAACCGGACGCCAAGATGGGAGATTCCTAGAAATCCTCAACATCATAATCCGCCCATGCATTCTGCCGGCTGAATTCAATGGAGGAAGGCTGAATCATAGCACTTATGAATATTATCAGCCCAATGTAATGGCTCGGCAACTTGGATGTGGCCAGATGCCCCCAAGACTGTTTCTGCATGAATTCCTCAAGCCTAGAGAGGAAATCAAAGAACTCATGCACAGTAGCAGAGTCTTCCATTATGTGTGCAGTCCCACTGTCTACACCTGGCCTTTTGTACCTACAACAATAGCTCACCCCACCTTCAACTCCTGGTGGCTAGAATTCCATGATCATATCTTCAGTGAGCCTGTACACTCGTTCTGTGCAGAATTGATGCCTGATTTCCAGCCATCCTCAGAGGTAATATAATTAATCCCTTGGATCAGACATCTCTTCCTCTAATCATGATTCTGATCTTATTTCTCTTACCCACAGAACACAGTGCCTGCCCCTCGAGCCAGGAATATTACCTACAATGCCGTAGGTCCGATCTCAGCACTGGGATTCAGGTCCCCAACTCTGGCTCAGCTAATGGCCAAGTTTGCCACAACAGACCCAAGCCTTTCCAGCCTTGCTGCTGATAGGAGGCAAGGTTTGTCTCTAATAGCTCCCCCAAATGCCAAGAGGAGAAGAACTGTCAAGAAAATCCTTGTTGAGGTAAAAACCTTTTCCTTTCTTGATCACAAAATTACTCTGTTTCTGATAAATCGTATCTTGTGCATTTTCAGACCAGAGCCCAACAACCTTCAGTTCCCGAAACCTGCCAATGCCCCATCCACTGGTATGACTTTTACCGTCCTCTTCCTTGAGGATGAACACTGGCATTTATCTTTTAATTTGGCACTTGCAGAAGAAACAATGGAAGAACAACTTGTGGACGTCCCAGTGTCACAACAAGCAAGTTCACCCAGGGCTGAGTTACCTGTCCCAGTGGAAATTTCATCCTCATCATGGACTCAATCACCCTCTGCAGAAGAAATGAATTCTCCAGGGATGAATCTCTCAATCCAGCCAGAATCATCAAGCTCTCCACGGGCGCAATCACCTGCTGGTCATGCAGAGACACCAACCCCAACAGAGGTGAACCCATCTCCTCTTCAGCCAGAAGCCCCTGAGTTGCCAGCAACTGCATCAGCACCTTCTCACTTAGAAGCTTCAGCTCTACCTGGAACACCTCCTTCACCAGTGGTTGCTTTTGAACAAAGTCCTGTCCTAGCTCAAGAAATCAGACATGAGGTACTCATTTGCACTTAACTCTGCTACCTTTACTTCCAGCACTCCTAACTCGGCAATACTGCTTTCTTAGGATCAGGCCCCATCATCATCAAGTCTGTCAATGGGGAACAATCCAGTTGCCGAGGCGATGGAAAAAATGCATCAAACCCTGTCAGAGGAAGTGCTAGAAAAGCTTAGGGAGATCTTTGCCTGGCTGGAAAAGGATGCACAAGATCAGTTCAAAGATCTCGATCACTTTGAAGAAATGCTCGAGTCTATTAGCCAATAGCTTCCTGAGGACATCAGTGCTTCTCTTGCATCTATCTGTGGCCTGGAGATCCACTACGTGCCCATAAGGCATGCTTTGAGGAAGGTGCGCTCCCGGCCGGCTATTGAAAAGAAGAGAGCCAGTGCTGAACAAGCCATGAACGGGGCACAATCTCAGACCGAGAGCCACAAAGATACATTGGCCAATCTGCAAGCTTCTTGTGATATAAAAAATGTTAGGAAAGCTGCTCTGGAGGCAGAACTGAGAAGCCTGTCAGCTGAGATAGAGGCCGATAACAGGAAAATAGCCGAGCTCCCTGAATTGATAGAAGAGACCCAAGAGGAAGCAAAATCGGCTATGGCCAAGATGAAACAATGCGATGCAGAGCTTACCACCTTGTCTAGCGCCCAGAAAGATTGTCAGGAGCGGTTGGATAATTTTCGCCAGACAACATCCAATGTCCGTAGTGTAATTGCGAAATACTTGAACATTTGGATGCTTCAATTGATGTATAACCGAATTGGTCGCTCTTGTAATATTTATTCTCCGCAATTTCATTTCCTTTTTTTCTTCTGCGCATTCTTAAATGTGATGCCGAACGACCCATTCGGCAAAGAAATGCCAATACCCGAATGGCACTTTGACTCCCCTTAGCCGGGCCAGTCAACCGAATACGACTCAGCCTAGAACTCCAAACGACCCATTGGCTGATTGGTCAAGGAAACCTTTCCACCTTCCGATTTTCTTGGGACATGCACCACGATCCAGAGCCACGACTTGAGGCCACGATCTGTTTTGCCAGGCCTATAAATGAAACCGTAGGTGCCCCTAGCTCCTCACCAAGCCTTTAGCTCTCGAATCTTTGCCAATCTCAGCTCTTTCTTTCCCAAACAGTGCACATCCCAGAATAGCATGGTGCGTCGCCTCAACCGACGCCGCGCCTCTAATGAGGCGGAGGGGAGCAGCGCCAATGTGCGCCGGAGGCAATGATCGCCGATTCCTCTTCTTTGATTTAACTTTGATCTTCTTTTGTTTTGACGATCATCTCCTTTTCAGGTTGATTCAGTGGAATCCGTCTCCTGCGCCGGCCAATCAGCCCCTTCCAGACGACTCCTCGGAGTCTGACGGCCACTCCCCCGTGCCCTACGGGGAACTCGACGCTCTCCGCTTCAAGGCGGAACTGGAGACGGCCCAGCGCGAGCTGGAGGACGTCTCCAAGAAGGCGGGCATAGCCGAGTTGGAGTGGGAAGACCAGCGCAAGCAGCTGCTGGAAACCATCGACGGTACAGCTCTGAAATCAATCCTTGACCCAGTCCAACTTTTGATGCTAATCTCCTTCCCTCTTGCACCTTGCAGCCCGCGACGCCGAGCTCAACCAGATTAAGATGCTGGTGGAGCAGCTGGCCGACAAGGTGAACGCCCGCGGTGACACGCCGGCGGAACGCCTTGCCGCGGTGGAGCACCGCGTTGATGATGTGGCCACCCATGGCGTTCGCTTGGGCACCACCCTGGGCCTGGCTGCCATGGCGACGCACACGGACGTCGACTACTCCACCAGGCCGCGCGGCTTCTGGTGCAGTGCGCCAGAAGATATTGAGAAGATCGAGCTCATCTTGGAGCGCCTCGATGGCCATGGCGACGCCATTGCCGAAATCACTCATCCCCAATCTGTGCTGAACAGACTCTTTGACTAGATTGTATTAGGGATGTTTGAATATCGGCAATAAATAAAGAACTTCTGTGCTTGTACTTCTGTGCAATAAACAAAGAACTTCTTTGCGTTTACATCCGTGAATCTTGTTTTTCCTCAAACGTACCCGGGAACTGCCTTGGGCCGAATACGTAAGAACAGATGCCCCTTGGCGCAAAAATCCACAGAAGATCCCTGAATCGGCAATCCGTAAGTACTGTTCAAGTGAAAACCCTTCGCATTTGGGGAGAAAACCCTGCCGCTTGGTATTCCAACAGTGTACGCTGGCCAGTCATCACTCCCAATGCACCCCTTCGGTCAATAAAATAGCCTCCCGGGATGCCCTCCAAATCCACTCGCACACTCATCCATCACTTCTCATTTCCTCTTCTGTCTCCAGAGGAGAAAACCCCAAGGTCATGGACAAAGGCAAGCAACCCCAGGAGGGCAGCCCTCCAAAGAAACGCACTATTCGAAGGTGAGTTTTCCCTCGATCTACTCCTCGTTCTCCATATGATCTTGCGCTTCATCTTTCCTTCTTTTCCTCTTTCAGCCTTGATTTGCTCCCTGAAGAAATCATCGGGACCGAAGATGTGCCTGAGTACATCTCCTCCGATTCCTCCCTCGAAGCAGAGGATGCCACACCTGAACAGAGGACCAGCCATCAACTGCGCCGCCGCGTTCGGCACCTGGAGCATGGCCTCAGGGACATCACCGCCTGTTGCCAAGCCGAACGCGAGCGTCGCATGGCTCTGGAGGCACTAGTACGGGGTAAATGTTTGACTTCTACTTGATTTCGTGCCCACATCTGGATTTCTTGCCTCTAACACCCATACCTCTGTTTCAGATGTCTCTGACAGGTACAACAACCTGAAAGCGGCTTGGGACAGCTTGGTGGAGGCCGCAAATCATGGTCACCCCCGTGCATTCCAAGTTTTCGTCACGGTGGTCTTGGAGCAACTGAAGAGGGAGCAGTCGAAGAAGCAAAGAAAAGATTGAATCATACTTTCGCTTTTTTCTCCACACCTTCTGCTTCCCACCTCCTCATAGTCTAGATCACCAGGGTCGTTGGATGTAAACCTGCAAGAGGCAGTTGTAAAGTAGTTTGGTGCTAAGGGCAATGCATCTAGGCACTGGCCATTTCTCCTGTTCGTGTATTTGTTCTGAAGGCGGCCTTGCTCTTGAGCGCCGGCTATCTCTTGTATCAGATGCTTGTAATCCCACTGCTGGTGATCATCGATCAATTTCAATACTAGGATAATATTTCTTCAAATATCTCCCATTTATTGCAGCGGAAAATTCCTCTCCTAGTAAAGTTTTCAATATGTATGCGTTACCAGGGACGCATCTAACCATGCGAAAGGGCCCTTCCCAGTTAGGAGACCATTTGCCAAATTCGCTATATTTAGTTCCAATCGGAAATAGCGCTTTCCAAACCAAATCTCCTTCCGCAAATTGCATGACTTTTACTTTCTTGTTGTAGTACTTGGCAACCCGCAGTTTGTTCTTCTCAATGTTTTCCAGGGCCCTAAGACGGATCAAGTGTAAATCCTCTAGCTCGTCCATCATTAGGCCACTGTAATCCTTGGAGCTCAAATCTTTCTGTAATACAACCCTCCTTGAATCTGATTGCATTTCCCAAGGTAAAACCGCATGATGCCCGTAAACCAATTCGTAAGGAGAAGTATTCGTAGCTCCATGAGGGGCCATTCGGTAAGCCCACAATGCTTCACTGAGTACCGAATGCCACCTCCTTGGCTTCTGATCGATCTTCTTCTGTATTAGCTTGATCATGATCTTATTAGAAGCCTCTGCTTGACCATTAGCTTGGGCATAATAGGGAGAAGAGTTAAACCATTTGATTCCCATGCTTTCGGCAAATTCTCTGAACTCCAGGGATACGAATTGAGCCCCCTGATCAGTTGTGATGGTTTGAGGGATTCCAAATCGATAGATGATGTGCTCCTTGACAAATTCAACCATGTTTTCCGACGTCACCTTTTTCAGTGGGATCGCCTCAACCCATTTAGTAAAATAGTCCGTAGCCAAAAGCACAAACTTATGCCCCTTGCTAGATGGTGGATTGATCTGGCCAATCAAGTCTATACCCCAGCCCCTGAATGGCCATGGCTTGATGATGGGGTTCAATGCTGATGCAGGGACCCTTTGAATATTTCCAAACCTTTGGCAATCCTGACATCCCTTGTAATACTCAAAGCAATCCTCTAATATCGTCGGCCAAAAGCACCCAGCTTGCCTGACGACCCATTTCATGCGGTAGGCCGATTGGTGTCCTCCGCATATCCCATCATGCACTTCACTCATCATCTTTTTCGCTTCTTCTGGACCCAGGCATCGTAACAACACCCCATCTAATGATTTGTAAAATAAATTGTCACCCAGAAGAACGAATTTTATGGCCTTGTACCTGAGCTTCCTAGAGACCTTTCGGGATGGATCCTTCAAATAGTCGACGATCTCTTTTCTCCAGTCATCCTCCGTAAGATCCGTCCCTAGTGCACACACATCCGCGGCAAACGCTTCTTGGTTCTCTTTGTAACCCGAGGCGCTCTGAGCCAACCTGTTTGCTTCTTCGTTATGTTCTCTAGGAATATGTTGTAGGGTTACCAACGCAAAGCTCTTCAAGATTTCCCTGCATCCCTCGTAGTAACTCCTCAGTTCTTCACTTTTGCATTCGTATTGGCCGTTCAATTACTTGATCACCAGCTCTGAATCTCCATAAACCTCAACTGAAACGGCCCCGACTTCTCTCAAATATTGAAATCCTCGACGTAGTGCCTCGTACTCGGCCTGATTGTTTGTAACAGTGGGCTGTATAGGGATGGCAAATTCAAACATCTCACCCCTGGGCGAAATTAGTAGAATCCCTACTCCCCCACCTTTACCACATGATGATCCATCAAAGAATAAAGCCCAAGGGGTAATTTCAAGTAAATCAATTGACGGATCGCGATGTTCGGTTATAAAATCGGCAATGATCTGACCTTTGATAGCTTTTGCCGATTCGAACTTCAACTCGAATTCTGATAAAGCCAAAATCCATTTGCCAATCCTGCCGTTCAAAATTGGCATAGATAACATATGTTTTATTACATCAAACTTGGAATACACAGTGCATTCGGCATTCAACAAGTAGTGCCGAAACTTTGTACACGAGTAGTATACGCACAGACACAGCTTCTCTACAGCAGAATACCTGGTCTCAGGATCAAGTAATTTTCGGCTAAGATATGCAACTACCCGTTTCTTCCCTTCGAATTCTTGAATAAGGGCCGATCCAATGGTTTGGGTATCGGCCGCCACGTTCAACTTGAAAGGCTTATCCAGCTGGGGAGGGACCAGCACTGGTGGCTCCTTCATGTATTGCTTGATCTCATCGAAAGCCTTTTGTTGTTCGTCGCCCCATGTGAACTTCTGATCTTTCTTTAGCTTCAGCAGTGGAGAGAACGACAAAACTTTTTGTGACAAATTTGAAATGAATCTTCTCACGAAATTAATTTTGCCGAGCAGTGATTGTAACTCCTTGAGATTAGTTGGAGGAACAACTTCATCGATGGCCTTTATGCTCTTCTTGCCAACTTCAATTCCCCCTTCGTGGACCAAAAATCCCAAGAACTCTCCAGCTGATACCCCAAAAGCGCACTTGTTTGGATTCATCTTTAGACCATGGTTCCGGGTGCACTCCAAGGTCTTTTGCACATCTTCCAAATGTGTGTCATGACTTAGGGACTTGATTACCACATCATCAATGTAGATTTCCACAAGTTTGCCGATCAACTCGTGAAAAATGTAATTCATGGCTCGCTGATAATTTGCACCGGCATTCTTCAATCCAAAAGTCATGACTATCCATTCAAATAGGCCTATATGACCAGGGCATCTGAAGGCCATCTTCGATATATCCTCTACTGCCAAGAAAATTTGGTTGTATCCCGCATTGCCGTCCATGAAACAGATAACCTTGTGCCCGGCAGCGGCGTCAACCAACAAATCGGCAATAGGCATGGGGTAACCATCCATCGGAGTAGCTCTATTCAAATCCCTGAAATCTATGCAAACCCTCATTTTTCCATTCTTCTTGTAAACAGGGACAATGTTAGAAATCCACTCCGCGTATCTGCATGGCCGAACGAAGTTTGCATCAAGTAATCTTTCAACTTCTTTATTCACATCGGCCAACACCTCATCCTTGTAGATTTTCCGGGGCGCTTGCTTGTACGGTTTGAAACCAGATTTGATGGGCAACCTATGCTCAACGATGGAACGATCCAGTCCAGGCATTTCCGAATAATCCCAGGAGAAGCAATCTCTATATTCCTTGAGCAGCTTGATTAATTTTTCCCTGAAGTCTGGCTGCAAATCCGCACTGATGAACGTCGGCCTTGGCTTATCACCGCTTCCAATGTCAACTTCTTCTAATTTGTCGACCGACATAAATCCTCGTCCCAACTTGCCGTCAGTGCCATCAACAGGGTTCTACATTAAAAATTACTATAAGAGCCGACTGCTTGAATCGGCTGTTGATCGCTGCTGACAGGTTCAACAGGACCTTCTCCCCAGTCTTTCCCTGAGAAACAATCAATGCCTTAGTATTCCCAGAAAGCTGGTTCCATGTTCGCAACACTCACGAAGTCATCTTCTTGGACAACTTCAATATCGTCATCCACCCACTGGATGAGCTGCTGATGCATGGTGGATGGGACGCAGCAATTGGCATGAATCCAGTCCCGTCTGAGCAGTAGGCTGTAGGCTCCTTTACCATCGATCACAAAGAAGGTCGTGAGCAGTGTCTTGGACCCGATCATCAGATCCACGTGAGCGCATCCCTTGGTGTCTGAAGGATTCCCAGCGAAATCGTTCAATATTATGCTTGTAGGCGTCAGATCGCTAGGGCCCATGCCAAGTTTCCTGAAGGTGGTGTACGGCATTACGTTGACTGCCGCTCCACCGTCGACAAACATCTTGGTCAATGGCTTGCCATTGACCTATACCCTCAAGTACAGCGGCCTCATGTGTCGATTGTTGGCCGGTTTGTCGAAGATGGCCTGCTTGGCTAGCACCAACTGCGCCATCATCCCCTCGATCTGCTCATCATCTAGGGACGCCTCCTCCTGCACAACCTGGTTAGCAGGAGCCATGAACTTGTTCGGCAGAAAATATACCATGCATGTTGGAGCCGAACGCTTTGACCCTTCAGGCTGATCCTTTGGACGCCACACCTGCTTCGTTTGGATCCTAGCCTGCCTTAGTTCACGGTTCCTCAAGCGCTGAACCCGTCTCTTCTGGCTCCTCCTTAGGCCGGGCGGGCATCATTGCCCCTTTTGCCCGATGTATTCATCCTCGTCCTCCTCTTGATCAGCCCACCTTGAATCAGCTTGCCTTTTCCTGGGATGATAAATGAACTCAATTTTTTGGCGCCGATCCTCGCTAGGATGGATCCTTCCAAGTCTCTCATGGACGGATCGGTGATTGTCAGTCTCCTGCCTGTACTCAACATACCTGTCACTGGACTCAGGGCAGTTCCTTGGCGTGGGCAGCTTCAAACCCTCGTTCCAACAGTGCCTGAAGAACGCACATCCCCAGTGCGCACGCTCCTGCTCGCGCGTGTATTGCTCCAGGTCCCTTCTGTGTGCCTCTTCTTCAGCTCTGCGCCTCTCCTCCTCGTATCTTCGCTTCTGGTAACGCTCTTTTTCCAACTGGCGCTGCCACTTGTTGAGGAGGATGCGCGTGGTCACCCTGGGCTTGGTTCTGGACGATTCCCCGACTTCGATGTGACTCTTGAGAATGCGGGGGGCTTCACCATGCACTTGCTCCAAAGTTACTTGACGCTCCGGGTCCACGGTTCCATCTGGCCTAGCCCTGGCTGAGGTCAAGACCTTGACCTTGCCCTTCTTCTCAGCCGACACCATGTTGACCGAAAAGCCCACCATGTTTTGAGGGAAAGGGTGGCCATCCAGCTTCATCTTGTTATCAAATTTGAGGTGCCCCTCCTGGATGGCTCTCTGGATCTTCATCCTGAAGACCCTGCAGTCGTTGATGGAGTGCGAGTCCCTATCGTGGAAGCCACAGTAACGTTTCCCCTTGACTCCATCGGGCCGAAGCACGGAGTGCCCCTCAGGCAATCTGATTCGGCCTTCCTTCACTAGGAGCTCAAACAGCTTGTCCGCTTTCGTGATGTCGAAATCATAGGTGCCTTTGGTCTGTTTGACCCAGTGTTGATTCATCGTTAATGGCTCTTTCCCCCACATGATTTCGGCTGCGGCCACATCCAGTTCATCATCAGAGTCTTCTATCAGATCTGCCTTGTCCAAGAACTGGTTGTAGATGTCCGCCACGTCATGCTGCTTGCCGAACCTGGCATCCTTCTTGAAGCCGTACGCTTGGTTGCTCATCAATGATAGCTTCTGAGACAGCTGGCCCAGGTTTTCAAACTCCATGCAAAATAGCTTCTCACGCACGGCCGGCAGCATCCCAGCGACGGCCATGTCAGCCAGCTGGTCGTCTGGCAGGTTCAGCGAGAAGCACATGCCCTTAACCTCCCTAAACCTCCTGAGAAATTACAACGGCGTCTCGCTGTGCCTCTGCTTCAGGGTGGCAAGGTCGATCACCTTCTTCTCCGAGCTGCCGCTGAAATAATGGGCGTGGAATTTCCGTTCCAGGTCTCTCCATCTGCCAACTGACTCAGGGGGCAAGGACGAGAACCACTGGAATGCCGGGCCCGTCAGCGATGCAGGGAAGTACCTGACCCTGAACGCTTCCTCAGCTGAACACTCTCCGAGCTGCATCAGGTAACGAGCAATGTGCTCCTCCGTGCTTGTGTCGTCTTGCCCAGAAAATTTCGTGAATTCCGTTGGAGGTTTCACCCTTGGCGGAAGGAGCACGTTGAAGTACCATTCTGGGAACGGCGGCTTGTAGGCAGGTCCCTGCATTTTTGGTTTGAGGCCGAACTGATTCTGCATCAACTCGGCCATCTTTCGCGCCAGGACGTCGTCTTCCTGCGTGCCTGCAGCCGGTGCGTAACCTGGATGCGGGGAAGCATCTATGGCACCGTAGTTCCCCACCTCGTGGTAGCCTCCGCCGTATAGGTTCCTCTGCAGCCAGTTGTTTGCCAGAGCAATCCTGTGGCCGGAGGTGAGCGGGGCCCCAGGCGAGCCGAACGCTATTTCTCCGTACGTGGGCTGGTACGGGTTCGGCTGTTGCACAGGTTGACCCGTGCTGCCCTGCGGTGGTGGCTGGATTGGTTGTCCTCCTGAGGCCTGTAGTGGGGGCTGAACCGGCTAACCTCCAGCACCCTGCGGAGGGGGCTGGAAAGCTTGACTCCCAGCGCTCTGAGGAGGAGGCTGGACTGGCTGGCTCCGTAGTGGTGGTTGAGAGCTTGACTCGCCCAATTCCACGGTGCCCGCTTGGATGGGTGCCTTGCTGAATGCCTGCTCCATGCCTGGACCAAAGACAGCCACCATCATTTGCTGGAATGCACCAAGAAAAGCTTTGTGGTGCTTGCTCAAAATGTGATCCGCAGCATCCCGGAACGCTTGCAGACATTCCTCTCTCTCCTGCTGGGTCGTGGCGTCGCTCTCCCCTGGAAACAATATCCTGGGCATGTCATTCTTCAGGTAGGGGACGCCACTTTTGTTCTTCTTGAAGGACAGCAGACACTTCTGCTGGAATTGGTTCACGACGTCCTGGAGCTGCTGCCGCTGTTTAGGAGACAGGTCCTCAATGTTGACATCCATGATGTCCGCGATTTCAGGCATCTTGATCTTTTCGGCTGTGTCCCACCAGGCATGCCAAAAAGTGTGTTGACGCAAAACGTGCACCTAGCGCCAAGCACACAGCAAGCCGAACAAGCTGGCTTCACACGCGCAAAGAATCACGAGACGTGCCAGTCAATTTTCCCTGAAAAATAACAGAAGACAAAGTAGTTAGATACCAAAGCTTGGAACGTGCCGGGTGGTACCAGACAGTTCCATATTTACGGCTAAGAAGCCAAATAGAAAGCTATCTGTCAATAAACTGAAACCATTCGAGAGCTTTTAACAGGAAAAGTAACATAGCCGACTGGATGACGCAAGCACGACGGCTATCGGTCTTTGTTTAGAGTAAAGATGCATGTGCACAAGATCACGACCGATCCCCATGGGATTAACATTAAATAAGTAAATAAAGTAAAGCACGAGCATAAACATGTAATAAACAAGCATGCATAGATCCAAAGCACTAGTCTACCGCATGTCTAGATACTTTAAAACCCGTCGGGTACGATGCCAAAACAAATATATCCACCGCATGATACAACTTGCATGAAAAATCGTACCACTTTCCACAAATAGATCTATCCACCGCATGATATAATCTAAATATGGAAAGCTAAAAGCATACACTATTTAAAACATGAATTACGCACGTGTTCTACTCGTGAGAAACATAACCGAATACGGCTGAATAACCGATTCAGGGTCCATGAAGAAGGAACAAACATTACCAAGTGAAATAAATCTATCAGATTGATTCGAAATCTAATCCACCGGATGACTAGCTCCAAAGCAACCCAAAAACCTGTATCTACCGCGTGATACTCAGTTCTTTCAAGATTTAAACGAACATTGGCAAGCTTGAACCCGCAACACGTGACAACCTAGATCGATTCGGTTTCGGCTATCAGAAAGCACAAGATCCACGTGTTAAAGCACGAATTCTACTCGCATAAGGATCAAAAGAAGGATAAAGCCGATCCAAACCCATCTAGATTGGGCAAAAGATATTACATGAATTTAAACATAAAGTAAAAACTCAAAGCAACACGGGATAACTTAATGAATCTATTGGATCTTGCCAAAATCCAATAGAGCCGATAACTAGCTTCAAGCTAGATCTTAGCCTACCGCATGGCTCATGACCTAACAAGAAACCCGCTTGAACCAAGCTTGAATCTACCGCATGACAAGAAGCATGGTAACAAGACTACTTGCATCAAATCTAAATCCACCGCATGATACTAGATATGATACAAGGTTGCCGGTACTCACGGAGGTCGACGGATCGATGAACCCTCTCGAAGAACTCGACGACACGACAAATGGACTCTAGGGTTTGGCGTAAGGCCGGTTTGTATTGAAGAATGATTGTGTTCGTTACATACATTCAGGGCTCATATTTATACCCTGCCAAGTACAACCTCGAATGGATTCATTGCCTAACTTATCTCTAAGCTTGATCGCCTACCCATCCATTCGTCCTTCCTGCTTGAGCCACGTCACCGTCCAATCCCGCAAAATCAGCTCTACTGTTCCTTTGCCGAACGGAAGCAGATAGCCGACCGCAGATCTCTTTGCCGAATATATCTGAGAAAAACCTTCCTTCCGCTAGACGGACTCCTCATCGAGCTGGACCCACAAGTCAGACTCCTCACCAAATTTTGGTGATAACACTCCCCATCATCATCTCTAGCTTCATCCTTCTCCTCTTAAAAGAGGTCCTCGACCATCTCCTCATCATCTGCACATTCAAAGCCAAGAGAGGTACATGGAATTGTCTCGTCGAAGGTTACCTCGCAAGTCTCCATGATTTTGTTAGTCTCAAAGTTAAGCACCCTATAGGCTCTAGAATGATTAGCATATCCAAAGAAAATCCCATCACTAGACCTAGCCTCAAACTTGTCGAGTTTTCCCTTCTTAAGAATAAAGCACATGCAGCCAAAGACTCGGAAATGACTCACCTTGGGTGCCCGACCATGCATAAGCTCATAATAGGTCTTCTTCTTGAAAGCTCGCAATAAAATCCTGTTAGAGACATGACAAGCTGTATTGACCGCCTCAGCCCAATACCTCCTAGGAGTCCTGTGCTCATCGAGCATCGTCCTAGCCATCTCACAAAGAGTCCGATTTTTCCTTTCCACAACTCCATTTTGAGGAGGCACATAAGGGGTCGAATACTAATGTTCAAGACCTAGATCACGATAGAAGGCATCAAAACGAGAGTTCTTGAACTCTGAGCCATTATCACTACGGATTGCTCGAATAGCATTCCCATGCCTCTCGTTTTTCAACCTCACGATCAGATCTCGAACAAAACCAAATGTCTCACTCTTGTCTTCCAAGAAAAACACCCAGGCATAGCGAGAGTATTCGTCCACCACTTCCCACCCACCGAGCGAACTCGAGCAGGCCCAACAAGGTCCATATGCAACAGCTCTGTCGGACGCTCGGTCATGACATCGGTCAGGGGTGGATGGGGAGTGGCTACCATTTTGCCATACCTACACGGAGCACAAACCCAATCCTTTTCAAGCTTCAACCTCGACAATCCTCGGACAAGGTCAAGACCACTTGAAGGACCGATTAGGCGACCAGAGAGGGGGGAGTGAATGGGAGCCGATAAAAATTCTTCTCGAGGGAGATTGAAACTCCGACAAGACAAACTAGCTCGGTCGAACCCCCGAAATCACACGCTCCGCACTTCAGCCTTCTATTTGCCAAAACCACGTAGCCACTGGAGTGCTACTGGTCCTAGGAACAAACTCTACCAGCAACCACAACACACACGCAGCAACGACAGCGGAAACAACTCGAAAGCCGGCTAACTAGAGGGGGCGGTTAGACCGGGTATGGGGGCGGTTAGACCGCCTCCACCTGGTAACCAAAAAATCCTCTGAAATGCCTCTTCCGAGCACCAAAACTCACCACGGTTTCACCAACAAAGATATCTGGTCAAGGCCATGCTACCTACCAGAAAATCTTGGCGAAAACCAAAACTCCACCTAGGGGCCTAGGGGCGGTTAGACCGGCTACCAGGGGCGGTCTAACCTCCTGTACCCAGCAACGAACTCCAACCAAGAACACCTAGCAACCGCACAAGAACGACCCCAAATTTCACCCGGACGCTCCTCTCGATCAAGGCGAACAAACTCACGGTGGAAAATCCGGCGAAACAAAACTTCGACCTGGAAACACCCAGGGCGGTTAGACCGCCCCCTGCAGGCGGTTAGACCGCCCCTTCCAGAAAACGAACCCGCGGGTCAAACCTCAACTTCCTCACGCCCGATCTCTCGAATCACTCCACGGATTGCAGCAAAACTTCGGGAATAGCAGGGTTACCTCTTGGGCAACATCTACCTCAAAGGAATCGACCCGAAACGCTCACAATCAAGAGGAATCGAAGAAATCGCTTCTCTAGGTCAAGAACTCGCCCAACTCGAGAAACCACCAAATCGAGTCCGATTCAAAGGAGATTTGGGGGCAAAGTCACTAGCCAAAGAGGCGCAAGAACCTCATACGTGATACCCACCAAAAACCCCAAGAAGTCATCCTCAAAACACCGCCAACAAAGAGTTCCGAAAATCAACACAAAAGAGACGGGAAAACCACCTTGATGAACAACGCCGAACCTTCTATACATGCCATGAAAGGATCGTACAAGGTCTAGCTTGCCACCCAAACATCCATCCCTCTCTCTAGATCTCACATGAAGCTCTCAAGCTAGTCCTCTAAGACCTAAGGAAAATAGAGAACCAAAATGGAAAAACAAATGAGCTAGGGTTCCAAGAGTTGGCTGCCATCCACCCATCCAATGAGTATATATGGAGGCACCCAAAAGACTATACTACCCTTCACTAATAACTAGGGATACATGCCCCTCGAGGGCGGATTTGGAAGTCTTCATGTCTTCACCATCGGACGGATGCCCGGCGACCGCAGCCTGCTTAGCCTCGACGCAAGCCTTGCGATCCCGACGCGTGTCCTCCACTTCGAAGCTTCTCGGCGCCGGCAGCCAGGGCGGTCAGACCGCCCCCCCTGGGCGGTTAGACCGGCCCGGGAGATCTGACCGGCCCCAGGCGGTCTGACCGCCCCTCCTGGGCGGTTGAACCGGCCTGGGTGGCCGCACCCCCTCGTCGAGTTTTCGGCCTCGGTTTCGTGGCTCAACCGAGTAACCCAGTGGTTTTCTGGTGAACCACTGCAAACCCCGCGAACTCGGTGTAGCCTCCGCCAATCTCCACTCATGACTCGGCTCCCACGTAGTCCCGACTCGACCTTGGTTTTGAGGCTCTACCAAGAAACCGTCCACGACTTCATATTGCTGATCATGCCACCATGCGGCCCGCACTTGACCCCACTGGCCACCGGGTCCCTCGAACGAAGCCTACTTGTCTTCACCACACCTGGAGGCCTCACCGGTGACGACCTTTCGCACTTGTTCTTCACCTGCACCAACACGAGTCAAGCCGCAACCTGCACCTGCAATACTTAGCCAAGAATCAGTCCACACAACGTTGTCAATCACTCATCACACAAGGGAGCGACCATCCACCGTTCCTCGAACCACACATGGTCCTCAATCTCCCCCTTGATGTGTGCATTGACAACACCCACACGAAAGTAACAATAGAGAAAAGAAAAAGAAAAGAAATAAACAAAAAGAAACGCCAACAAGCGATCGAAAGCCAAACAAAGCAAAGAGCAAGATCACTTGAAGAAGACAAGTCTCGGACCCCTTAGGCAAGGGCAACGACTCGACACATCCGAGACAAAGCACAGCTCAAGCAAAGAGCGCAAACCACCGAAACAGAGCTCGAACACCACAAAGAGCTCCCCCTGCACATATGCAAGCTCCCCCTGAGCCAAAGCACACTCCCCCTGAACAAATGCAGCAATGCAACGTGTGAAAGCAACAAAGAGCAAAAACCTGCTCACTCTGCCCAGGGCGGTTAGACCGCCTATACAGGGCGGTTAGACCGCCTGTGCCACATCTGACCGCCAGAGGGGCGGTTAGACCGCCCCCAGAGACCAGCCCTGCACCAAACTTCCCAAAATTTGCCCGAACCAATTGGAACACCTTCCAAACACTCCCAGGTGCCCAAAGCATGCACAAACTTCTCCCCCTTGTTGACAATGCATGAATCAAGGCAAAATGCGAAACATTACAACATATAGCTTCTCAAATATAAAAAATTCATCACAAGGAGCTACACAAGTCCAAATGAGCAAGTTAGATACTCGACAGGTTCGTAATGACCTTAACTACGTGATCACCAAGTTTCACAACCATTGGACAAGGCTAAAAGGGATTTGAGTAATTTTGCGAAAAGTTACTCTCTCATAAGCAAACACCTAAACATGAGCAAAACATATCAAAATGGCAAAGCCACTCAAACTTCATGCTAGGACAGCCATTCTAATCATATGACCATCATAAACACCCAAAAGCACCTCATGTCATGTCAAAGCCACCGAGCCATGTGCCTACTTCTATCTATGAGACTTCTCATTGGTAGGCATCATGCAACGGTTTAGCACCCAGAGCAAATTAATTTCAGCACATATGACATGGGAGCATATTTTCCAAGCATTTTTTTCATTTCATTTTCAGATTGATAAATGGTACATGAAATGTCTTTGCGACAAAAAGGAACTTATGCCCCTCCACAAGATGAAGCAAGGGGGCTAAACATTCATGATGACAAATGAGCCTATGGCCCCATATGATCAACAAACTAGCTATCCAACCACAAATTAAGCATAGCAAAGCCACTAAGACATGTCAAGATCATATAAAGGCATTTACACATGAGAGAGCATATATGTGACATTTTTCAAAGATTTAGCCATCAACCATGGATCATTCATCAAGATCATCAAGAGCTAAGCCAAACTAACCGTAGCATACCAAACAAGCTCACAAGAACATATATAGCAACCCATGGTGAACAATGTATATAGGAGAAGCTTTTCCTATCCAATGCATATGATAGAAAATGCATGCAATCTAAGATACAAGGATGCCTATACATCATGTTACATATGCAATGCCAAATGCAAGAAATGCACAAAAGAAAGCTATACATATGCTACAAAGGAGCTCCCACACACCCAACTCAAGAAATCAAACACACAAAGCTCACAAAAGACCGGCTCCTCGAGGGGAGTCAAAAAAGGCTCGACACCACCGGCAAAAGAGCAAAAGAGCACAAAACTCACAAGCTCCCACTAAACACATGCACTAGGGCCAAAGAGCATACAAAGCTCACCCTACACACATGATATAGAGAAGGAGCAAAACAAACCAAGTGGCTTGACCAAGGCCACACACTCGAAGGTCACAAAGCACTTACCTTTATCATTTCTTCACAATTCACTAATCCTTGTCCACCATCCCCGAAAGTGATGCACCTACATGTCAGCACCGGGGTATGAGGCCGAAGAACCACCCCCGATATCAACCAAGTGTTCTCCGGGCCTCCCACCTGCAACTCAAAACCAAGAGCGAGAACGAGCAAATGACTCAACACTGGGGTTAGTCCCAAAGGTGTGAAACCAGTGTCGGTCCATTTCCTCAAAAGTAGGGTTAGCAACATTCATCCTACCCTGCCTATCAATACAGTGATCTATCCTGTAAAACCTATCAAACCTGGAACCACCATGGGAAAACGACTCCCATCTCACTGGAGGAGTATGAGTACCACGAAAAAGAAAGCGTGGTCCGTAGCCCCTTTGAGACTCAAAGCTGCGACCTCTCCCAAACTCGTATTGATCACGAGGTGGAGAACGTCCAGCAAACTCAACACCACTAGACTCAAAGTGTCTACCATCTGCACCGTGACCAAGGGAACTGAAACCACCAGCATCACGACCTCGAAAACAGAACTGCCTAAATATCTGGGGAGGGCCGGTCTGACCGCCTAGCCAGGCCGGTCTGACCACCCTCTCCAGACCCCCACCGCGGCTACGGGATTTCTCATATCCCCATGCTGGATCCTTACGCACAAAGCCCTTTCCCTTAGGCAGTGGCATACGAGGCTCAGGCGCACCATGAGAAGGGTGGTACCTGTCCTTGTTCGCCCACTCCTTAGCCATTTTCGCCTCTCTCTTTCTCTTATAGCAAAACTCTCTCTTGTGACCATCCTTCCCACAAAACTCACAATGGAAAAGGATTGGTTTGGGCTTAGGCTTGGGGTGAGACTCTTCACTTGGTTTCTCACTAGGCTTTTCACTAGGTTGGTTTGGCTTGGATGCAAACTTGTCTTTGGGTGTGGGTTGTGGTGGAACTGAAACATTCCCAAATTTCCTTTCTCTCTCACCACTGCCCTCACCAACCTTATCCAATCCCAAAGCCCAACCATCAAAGTGCTTACAGCTAGCAATCATCATACCAAGCTGAGGTTCTTGACTCGACAACCAACTCAGCGCTTCACGCAACTTATCATTCTCATCTTGCAAGCGACCAACACATTTTGCAAGATCCAAATTCTTCATAGCATGCAACTCACATGTAGAGCAAGAAGTAGGAATAGGCACTTTCAAATCAGCCTCAAGTGAAACAATGCGAGAACGGAGCTCAGCAATTTTCTCATGCAAACTAGGGCAAGAAGTGCAAGCACCAAGCAAAGTGGGTCTAGATTGTAGCTCAGCCAACTCAACCCTAAGCACATCTAGTTCCTCACACTTGGAGGCATACTTCTACCTAAGATCAGTCAAGTCAGCTAGGAAAGCAGAGCAATCAGCACAGTCATTTTCATCGGAAACAACAGGGCTAGCCTTAAGCGAATCAATTTCAAGCTTGCTATCAAGAACCTGTGTTTCTAGCTCAGCCACTCTAGTCCTAGCATCCTCGAGCAAAGATCTAAGCTCCTTCCTAAGCTTCTTAGCCTCTCTAAGCATGTGATTGCGATTATCAAGGAAGTCAACCAACTCCTCATTCTCCTTGCGCAAAGAAGAGAGCTCATCACATACCTCATCCTCGGAATCCAAGTCCGAGGTGTCCTTCTGGCTTCTCTTGCTGCTCGAACTGCGAGCCATGCCGCAGAAGTCATCCTTGACATCCTCTTCGTCTTCATCACTCGAGCTTGAAGACGTGTCCTCGGAGTCGGACTCAATGTCGCTCAATCTCTTCATCTTCTCTCGAGACCGAGCCTTGTTACCATGTTCATGATCCTTTTTCTTGGACTTCTTCCTCTTGTCCATGAGCTTGTGCTTGTCGTGGTAGTTCACCTTCGGACACTCGGCGAAATAGTGTCCAATCTTGCCGCACTTGAAGCATGTCCTCGTGTTCCTCCTCATGTTCACCCGGTTCTCGTGCAGCCTCTCGAACCGCCTCATCAGGAGCGCCAGCTCGTCCTCTCCAAGCTCGTCGAACTCATCATCTGCCATAGATATCAAAGAGGAGAAAGAGAACATCCTGGTGGATGGGTTAGAGTTAGCCTTTCCTTTAAAACCACCAACGAGGGCGAGACTATGGGAGTCAGTCAGACCCTCGAGCTTGGCAGTCATGACCCTATCCACCTCAGCCGACTTGAGCTTTGAGAACAGCTTGTTCACGGTCAGAGTGTGATACTTCTCCGACTCCACAATGACCTCGAACTTTCCGCCCCATATCGTACGATCCAAATAGTGTAAGAGCTTGACCGCTCTATCATGATCATCGTACGGGAGCACGTCCACATTGGCCCTCATGTTGTTCACAACCACCGTGAACCTCTGAAACAAGGCACCGATGAATTCACGGGGAGATGAGTGAAGTTCTCGTACTCTCTCCGATAGGTCGCATACATCCGTGCCTGAACCTGGGCGTTCCCAACATGAGCCTCCTTCAACACCGCCCAAATCCTACAAGCCAAGTGCTCGGTGTGCACCCGATCGAACTCAGGCTGACACAAAGCACGAAACAAGTAGTCGACCGCCTTATTGTTGGCGTCGAACCTCTCCCTCGATCCTGGAGCGAGGAAGTCCATCGGCTGGACATAGCCTGTGTCCACCGTGACATCCCAAAGGATCTGACCCTTTCCGCGGAGGAACGCACCCATCCGCTTACTCCACATCTGGTAGTTCTTGCCATCGAAGTGTGGAGGACCCGAACCCCATTCCTGGTACGCCATCCTTGGATCTTAGACTGGTTAGAGTCAACAAAGACCCGAACCTACTCTGATACCACTTGAAGGACCGATTAGGCGACCAGAGAGGGGGCAGTGAATTGGAGCCGATAAAAATTCTTCTCGAGGGAGATTGAAACTCCGACAAGACGAACTAGCTCGGTTTTACCCTTGAAATCACACGCTCCGCACTTCAACCTTCCGTTTGCCAAAACCACGTAGCCACTGGAGTGCTACTCGTCCTAGGAACAAACTCTACCAGCAACCACAACACACATGCAGCAAAGACAGCGGAAACAACTCGAAAGCCGACTAACCAGAGGGGGGTGGTTAGACCGGGTATAGGGGGCGGTTAGACCGCCTCCACCTGGTAACCAAGAAATCCTCCGAAATGCCTATTCCGAGCACCAAAACTCACCACGGCTTCACCAACAAAGATATCTGGTCAAGGCCATGCTAGCTACCAGAAAATCTTGGCGAAAACCAAAACTCCACCCAGGGGCCTAGGGGCGGTTAGACCGGCTACCAGGGGCGGTCTAACCTCCTGTACCCAGCAACGAACTCCAACCAAGAACACCTAGCAAACTGCACGATAACGACCCCAAATTTCACCCGAGAGGCTCCTCGATCAAGGCGAACAAACTCACGAGAGGAAAATCCGGTGAAACAAAACTTCGACCTGGAAACACCTAGGGCGGTTAGACCGCCCCCTGCAGGCGGTTAGACCGCCCCTTCCAGAAAACGAACCCGCGGGTCAAACCTCAACTTCCTCGCGCCCGATCTCTCGAATCACTCCACGGATAGCTGGGTTACCTCCTGGGCAACCTCTACCTCAAAGGAATCGACCCGAAATGCTCACAATCAAGAGGAATCGAAGAAATCGCTTCTCTAGGTCACGAACTCGCCCAACTCGAGAAACCACCAAATCGAGTCCGATTCAAAGGAGATTTAGGGGCAAAGTCACCAGCCAAAGAGGCACAAGAACCTCATACGTGACACCCACCAAAAACCCCAAGAAATCGTCCTCAAAACACCGCCAACAAAGAGCTCCGAAAATCAACACAAAAGAGACAGGAAAACCACCATGATGAACAACACCGAACCTTCTATACATGCCATGAAAGGATCGTACAAGGTCTAGCTTGCCACCCAAACATCCATCCCTCTCTCTAGATCTCACATGAAGCTCTCAAGCTAGTCCTCTAAGACCTAAGGAAAATAGAGAACGAAAATGGAAAAACAAATGAGCTAGGGTTCCAAGAGTTGGCTGCCATCCACCCATCCAATGAGTATATATGGAGGCACCCAGAAGACTAAACTACCCTTCACTAATAACTAGGGATACATGGCCCTTGAGGGTGGATTTGGAAGTCTTCATGTCTTCACCATCGGACGGATGCCCGGCGACCGCAACCTGCTTAGCCTCGACGCAAGCCTTGCGATCCCGACGCATGTCCTCCGCTTCGTAGCTTCTCGGCGCCGGCGGCCAGGGCGGTCAGACCGCCCCCCTAGGCGGTTAGACCGGCCCGGGAGATCTGACCGGCCCTAGGCGGTCTGACCGCCCCTTCTGGGCGGTTGAACCGGCCTGGGTGGCCGCACCCCCTCGTCGAGTCTTCGGCCTCGGTTTTGTGGCTCAACCGAGTAACCCAGTGGTTTTCTGGTGAACCACTACAAACCCCGCGAACTGGGTGTAGCCTCCGCCAATCTCCACTCATGACTCGGCTCAAACGTAGTCCCGGCTCGACCTTGTTTTGAGGCTCTATCAAGAAACCGTCCACGACTTCATCTTGCTGTTCATGCCACCATGCGGCCCGCACTTGACCCCACTGGCCACCGGGTCCCTCGAACGAAGCCTACTTGTCTTCTCCACACCTGGAGGCCTCACCGGCGATGACCTTTCGTTCTTGTTCTTCACCTGCACCAACACGAGTCAAGCCGCAACCTGCACCTGCAATACTTAGCTAGAATCAGTCCACACAACGTTGTCAATCACTCATCACACAAGGGAGCGACCATCAATCGGTCCTCGAACCACACATGGTCCTCACCACTCAAGCGGGAAACCAATTCAAAGCTCAAGTGACCCAGCCGCCTATGCCATTTCCACAAATCAGAAGAAGGACCGGCCATCAAACAACGAGCATGACACAAAGAACGAGAGAAATCAGCCCTGAAAATCGGACCCTCGGGGATGATCATACAAACAAGATCACCTCGAGAATCCAGCAAACGAGACTCACCAGACTTGAAACGCACCTCAAAGCCCTCATCAAGCAACTGAGAAACCGAAAGAAAATTGAAACCCAAAGACTTCACAAGAGCAACCCTCGTCAATGTTACCTTGTCACTCACATGCACCACACCCTCAGAAATCACCCTTCCTCGTCCATTGTCCCCAAATGTGATGTACATCTTTTCCTTCACTGGGGTGAGGCTAGAGAACCACTTCTTATCTCCGGTCATGTGTCGAGAACATCTGGAGTCGATCGACCAAATGTTCTCCAAGCCTCCTGCCTGTAGTCAGAAACAAGAACGAGAATGAGCTAGCGACTCGACAGTGGGGTTAGCACAAAAAAAGTTAAACCAGTGTCGAGCCATCTGCTCAAAAGATCGGTTAGAAAACATCATTCCCTTGCCACCAAACTTCCCATGTCCCATGGAAGAAGTACGAGCACCATTAGGGGGAAAACGTGGTCTGTAGTTCCTCTGGAACCCAAAGCTGCGATCATCTCCCCTAAACCCGTATTGAGGACGAGTAGGGGGACGTCCAGCAAAACCACCACGAGCCCGACCAAACCTCTCACCAGCACGCACACCATCATCTCTCCTAACAAACCTCTCACCACCACCTCTCTGTGGGAACCTACCACCCTGAGCTCCAACTCTACCAACATTCTTCACACTTCCCACATCCCGTGGAAGTGGCACTCTAGGCTCAGGAATACCATGAGACTGGTGATACATGTCCTGGTTTGCTTGCTCCCTAGCATGCCTCTCATCCCTCTTCCTCTTGTAGCAAAACTCTGTTAGGTGTCTCTCCTTGCCACAATACTCACATCTGAAGGGGATGGGTTTTGGTTTTGGCTCTGGCTTCTCTCTAGATTTCTCACCCTTCTCACTCACAAACTTCACGGGTTTCTGGAAGTCATTTGTTTTGGGTGGAAATTTGGGTGGATCTTGGGTTGTGTCAAGCTTGTTGCAAAGGTGGTTGGGCTTTGGTGTGAAAGAGTTCTTGGGTGCTTTTGGAAGTGGGATTTGGATGTCTCCAATCACCTCAAACTCAGGGTTAGACTCAACACACTTCTCATACACACTCTCCCCACTGTTCTCTCCCACTTTTCACCCAACTTCTCAAAACCCAAACCACGACCATCAGCTCTCTTGAACTCCTCAATCATGATTTTCAATTGAGGTTCCTGCCCAGACAACCAACCCAACACCTTCCTCAAATAGTCATTCTCCTCATAGATGACATCCAAAAGGGAAGTAAGTTCAAGATTGCGCAATGTAACTTCATCACAGCTAGTGCATGCATTGACAACAGGAGATTTCAAAGAAGCTTCCAAAGTGATAATAGTAGAACGAGCATCAACAAGCTTAGCATGCATAGTAGGACATGATTTACAAGCACCAAGCAAAGTGGGTCTAGCCTTAAGCTCATCATACTCAGTCCTAAGAGCATCTAGTTTAGCCAAAGTGGAAGCATTCTTCTCATTAAGCAACTTGATCTCATTCAACCATGCATCACACTCAAGACACTCAGCATCATCAGGAGTAGTAGGAGCAAGTTTCAAAGAGTCATTCTCAAGTTTCAATTCAAGCAATTTGGACTCTAACTCTCCTACTTTCTCCCTAGAATTCTCAAGTTGAGCCCTAAGATATTTCCTCATCTTCTTAGCATCTCTCAACACACTATCATGGTTGTCAATCAAGCCATTCAACCTAGTGATCTCAGCAAGCAAAGAGTCGGGGTCACGATTTACCTCATCCTCCGAGTTGGAGTCACTGTCTTCCTTCTCGCTCTTCTTGCTGCTCGAGCTATGGGCCATCCCACAAAAGCCTTCAAGCGCCACACAGCTCAACCCACTAAGGTTCCGGCTTGCACTCTTCTTGCCCTTGCGCCTCCTGGCGTCTTCATCTTCACTGCTTGAGCTTGACTGCGCGTCGCTTGAGCTTGAGTCGACGTCGCTTGCACCGGCCACCATGGCTCTAGCCTTGTCCTTCTTGTAGCCGCCCTTGCTCGGTCGCTGCTTGTCCTTGTCCTTGCTCTTGGACTTGCTGAGGTGCTTGCCCTTGGAGGAGTACTTGTCTTCACGCCTCGGGTGCGCCTTGTACTCGCTCATCTTGTACTTGTTCTCCTCTGCTTCCGGGCACTCAGCGATGAAGTGTCCACGCTTGCCACACTTGTAGCACGTCCCCGAGCTCCGCCTTGCATTCCTCCAGCTTTCATGTAGTCGATCAAACCTCCTTGGGAGCAAGGCCAGCTCCTCCTCGCCCAGCACATCAAACTTCTCATCTGGAATAGACATAAAAGAAGACAAGGAAAACTGTCGACAAGAAGGGTTAGATTTTCCCTTTGATCCGCCCACAAGAGCAAGACTATGGTCAGTCGAGCCCTCATGCTTGGATTCCAACTTCCTGTCAACCTCAGCCGACTTGAGCTTAGAAAAGTGGTCATCCAACTCAATGGTCAAATATTGCCCAGACTCCTTGATGGCCTCAACCTTAGCACCCCAAACATTTGGGTCCAAGACATGCATGAGATTCAAAGCTTGATCATGCTCAGTGTAAGTGAAATCCTCAACATTAGCCTTCATGTTGTTCACGATGGCGGTGAACCTCTTAAGCATATCATTAATGTCCTCACCGGGAAGTTGAGTGAAGTTCTCATATTGCATCCGGTAAGAGACAAGGAGGCGAGCCTTCACATGGTTATCACCACCATGAGGAACCAACAACTTCTCCCAAATTTGCCAAGCAAGATTCAAATGGCAAACACGCTCAAACTCAGGATCACACAAGCTCCGGACCAAGTGATCAACAGTGTAACAACCCAGGAATTTAGGTGTGTAAAATTTGCGAAAAATTAAAACTTTTTGCTTGAATTTGAGTGCTATCAATTTTTGAACCAAATTGCTAGCCCTTCTCTAAATTCTCCACCAATTTATCCCATTTATAAAACATATATTTAAATTATGGTAAAACATGTGAGTTGGTTTTTCTCTGGTTCTTTTGGAGTTCAAATGTGTGAAGTTTGAATTTGAATGGGAATCAAATTCAAACTCTAATTCAAACCCTAGTTCAAACTCATTCTTTTATTTTGCAAGTGACCAGCATGTGATCTGGGCCGTCTCCTCCTTTCTTCGTTTTGCAGCCGGCCCAACCCAAGCCATCCATCGGCCCATCTAACCCGCGCGGCTACCAGAGCCCCGCGGACTGCCCAGCCGCCCTCGCTGCCAAGTGGGACCCGCAAGTCAGCCACCGCGTCTCATCCCCTTTGCGTGCTCGAGTCGGCCGCCGGGCGGGCCCCACCCCGTCGACCCCGTTCCCCCTTATCCTCTCACCTTTTTCCCTTTCACCCGCGCCCCGCCGGCCTAGTCACCGAGCCGCCGGCGCCGCCGGTCCCGCCACACCGCACGCGCGGCGCGGGCGCGGCCGAGCCGCCGCGGCCGGCACGCACGCCGAGGGACCGGGCGCCCGCGCGCGAACCGAGCCGGGGGCCGGGGGGGAAGGAAAAGTCCCTTCTACCCCCCGCGCCTTGCCCCGGTGACCACGGTCGCGTGGATAGAGAGAGCGGGCGGCGCCGCTACGGGCGCCGGGCGGTCCAAGCCGGGGGGGCAGCCCTGGGATTTCGCCTTGCCTTGCGGCGCCCGGGTTCAAAAGCGAAGGGAGGAGGGCAAGAAGCAGTCGACCACCGCCACCAACCCCCATTGGGGTTTTCCCTGCCTAGCCTGTCCATGAGAGCACCGCGAGAGGAAGCAGGAGGGGGGCGCCGTTGCCGCGCCGGTCCAAGGGAGGTCGCGACCACACGGCGCGCGGCCGGCGAGCCAAGGCAGGAGTGCGCTGCGTCGCGCGCCGCACCGGAAGAAGAAGGGGACGAGTACCAGGAGCGGCGGGAGCTCGGACCGGAGCTGCGGAGTACGTCGCCGGCGTGAACACCTACGCCACCGGGGGCATCTACTTCGCCAGAACACCTTCACGCACGGAACACCGACGCCACGCCACCGACAGGCCGGCCACGACTACACCGTCGCCCCACCGTGAGCACCGCGGCCCTTCTTCTCTGTTCTCCCCCTTGGATTTCTTCCTGTGTTGGCTTCCCAATTGTGGAGACACGTCGCTGATGAATTCTTGCCTGAGTGCTGGCCTTCGCGCCGCAGTATTGCCGTGCCGAGACGGATGGGGCTCCTGGGCCGGTTGTGCCCCTGAGCTCCGCCATCGCCGTGCGAAGAGCGACGCGGTCTCGTTCTTGTGAAAGGTGACCAGGGGAGGCGTCGCGCCGCGGCTACCCCAAGCCAGTGGGCGAGCACTCCTGGCGCGCATCGACGCCGCGCCCTGCTGCCCTGAACCGAAGGGAAACCCATGACGCGCCGCCGTGCCGCGAGGCAGCAACGCGCCGAGCCCTGGGCTCTGGTTTTCCTGGGATCCGGCCTTCGAGCCGTGGAGTGTTGTTCTTGCAGGTTGGGTGGGCGGAAGCCCAGGGTCAGGCGCACCCTAGCGCGTGGACCGGGGGCTCGCCGCGCTACGGACGGGCGACGCGGCCCGCGACGCCGCCGTGCTTCGCGCGCGTGCCGCACCGCTGGCCCCTCCCCCGCGGGCCGGTGTTTGGCAAGTCATGCTGTTCATGGGTGGAACGCGAAGGCATACCCTCTGCTAGCACCCCAGCGAGTCGAGGGAACACGCCGGTGACAGGGAGCTCGCCACCGCAGGGACGCGCCGCGCGGCCGCGGGTCGCCTGGCATTCCGTCGAACACCTGGAACGCGTGTAGCCCCTGAGCTTGCAAACCAACGGTTTGGGCCGCCGGCGGGAAACGGGCCTTAAGCCCGGTCCCGCTTTCCCCGGCGGGCCGCCGCCCCTGCGGTGCGAGCGTTTGGGGGGGGGAAACAGACTTGTAGCGCAGTTTTGCGGGCTATGACGCCTGACCTTAGTTGGGCCGAAACCCAAATCGAGTGGAAAGGAGTCCGCTGGGCCGCCCACGGCCCAGCAGCGCTTTTGGCCCTTTTGCGGCTGTTAAACCCGGAGGGCGACGTCATGCTGATGTCAGCGGCGTAATTTCTGAAAATCCCTTTTCTTTTCTGTTTAAAAATTCCAGAAAATGCTTTTAACCTTTAAAAATTCATAACTAAATCTAGGGAGCTCAGAAAAATACAAAACTAATTTCTATAAATCCGTATTTGCGAAACCTGGCTGATTGTAGGTAGTTTGGGTTCTTTTGGATCTTCTAAATTGATTTTTATTTGGAGTTTTTGCCTAGATGTGCACCGTATTCTTATTTTCGCGTTGAATCTCGTGCCGCAGACCCGAGCTTCGACCAGGAGGACGTGGAGGACCCCGAGTACACTACTCCAGACAGCGACTGCTTCAACGGCAACGAAGGTGTCATGTCACTCCCAACCATGTAGATCCCATGTTGTTGTATAGCTGCTAGTACTTTACTTTAATGCATTGATCTGATGAATTGCATAACCAGTTTAATAGCCATGCCTTGATGCTTTGATATATCCTGTTTCCTTGTTCTACTACCTGCGGGACTAGCTACAGACCCCTAGCTAGTCCCTTACCACAACTATCCATACTTTTGTTGCTTGATTATGGATGGTACTCTAGGATTGGGCTGAGATGTGGGTGTCTCGGTGTGATTCTAGCGTGCGTTCCGGGTGCGTATCTCCTTGCTGTGTTTTGGCGGGAGCGAGCCGCTTGGTTACTTGTGAACGGCTGCCGAGGGAAGATGCGATCTGGCCTCTTACCCGAGGGTCGTGTCATGTGGGATGGAGTTGATGAGTGCTTGCTCTCGGCCCCTTAAAGACCGATCGTCAGTTGACCTTGTTTCGGATGACTATTTTCGTACAGACCGCCCGCCTTGTATTGGGCGGGGGTGCGGGGTGAGACTTGTAGTGGATAGCACCCCTCCTGCAGGAGGATCGGCGTGATCGTGTCGGGAGTGGTCTTTCCCTCCTTAGTAGACTTTGCCCCCGGCGAGGCCGGGAAGGGTTCCACGGCTTCGAGGGACCTCTCGTGGGTAGTATGAGCTGCCGCGGAGGCCGGGCCGTGCTCGGAGATGCGAAGGGTACTATCCACTTACTTGGGCTTCGGCCGTATGGTAGGGTCGGGCACGGTGACGGCGGTTCGGTCCTATTCGGGCGGGTACGGTTGTACAACCTCTCGCAGTGTTAAACCTATAGCTATAGTCCGTGTCCACTGGTTATGGACAGTCTTTCAATCTCTCACCTGACTAGCTACACTTCTCTTATGCTTCTTCTCTCCCCCGAGTGTGTGAGCCCGGCTTCGGCCGTTGAGATGTGGGGATAGGAGCCGGTGGGCCCCACATCGCAGATGTGAGTTGGGTTCTAGATCGTGGTTGAGATCCGGTGTTTTGGTGTGGTATTCCTTGAGCGGGGTGCGGACCCCTGAGGTGTGGACCTCGGAAGCGGAAGTTTCCCCGAGGTGTGGACCTCCTAGCTATATTCTGCTTACCTTGTACGTTGCAATGCTGCTTTGCTTAAGCTTTCTACAGCAAGAATAGGGATATCTCATGCATAGTAGAACATACACCGCTTTTGCCTCTTTGTTGGGAAGCTGACATGACCTACCCGCTTATCGGGTAGACCCTGGTGACTCTGACGCAGAGCCGGACTACGACTTCGACAACGACGGTTGGGTGGACTAGAGCTCTTCCTACACTTGAGCTGCCTGCGGATATGGAGTTTCCCGCGCTTTCATGGAGCCGCTGCTAGACGTTTTATTTATGTTTGATTCAGTCCCGATGGACTTGTACCCGGCATGTGCCAAAGAGATGTACTCTGATTAATGTAATAAAATAAATGTTGTACTCTACTTTACTATTTTTATCTTTCTGTATGGATTTTTTTGGCATCGCTGAGACAGGGATTGCACGTGGTAGCCCTCCTGGGACTACCACCGAGGTGCTAAGATTCGGGATTCCGTTCGCGGAAATCCGGGTCGTTTCAGTTGGTACCAGAGCCATGCTTGACTGTAGGACGAGCCCTAGGAATGGTCGATAGCATAGGAAGCCGTTTCTGAACCTTGAAACTTTATATAAACCCCTTGGCTTCCGTATGTATATATTTATGCTTATATATATGCATTACCTTGATTAACTTTCACTAACTACCTTACTAACTATGCTCTAACAACGTTGTGCAGATGGCGGAAGAAGCGTGGATTCCTTTGGAGTCGGACGGCAAGAGCTACGGAGGCTTCTGCCGCTTGCTGAGGGAGTGCCTGGAGGTAGCTGGAGTGGGGACCGACCGAGTCAGCTACAAGGGGAGGACCATGGGGCACAGGGAGCAGACTCCCACTTTCCTGACCGTTACGGTGCCGGCAGACCCACGGGTGCCAGAGTTCAAGGAGGTTAAGGTGCACTGTTTCGAGAGTTCGACCACGGAGGCACACCAGACTGGCGCACGCGAGCTCTCAAGATGGTTTGTGTCCGGCTCGGGGAGAAGCTTAAGGACACCCCCGTTCGGCGTGCTTCCGACGGGGATCTACGACACCGGGTCGCCGGGACACGAGCGACCGAGCACGGTACCTTGAGGTGACTTCGTGGAGGAGGACAAGAAGATGCACGCAGCTAGACGGTGCATCCTGGCTCAGGACCGAGGCTCTTTTCTCGGGGCGTACAAGGAGATCGCGTACCTGAGATGGAAGTGGGATGATAGTCTGCGGTGGGTTCAGGACCTGGAGGGGGAGAGAGAGGATTTGCTCGACCAGTTGGAGGAGTCGCACGAGAGGAACGGAGAGCTGGTACAGCTTGGACTGGCGGCAGCCACAGCCAGCACCGAGAGGGACGCCAGGAGGATCGCTACACTGGAGGCACGGCTGGGGACAGAGCGGGAGTTGCACCGGGCTACAGTGGAGGCCACGCGTGAGGTCAGAGTGAGGCTTGCAGAGGCCAGGGACCAGTTGGAGTCGGTTGGAGCTGCAGCAGCTGACTATCAAGTAAAGATGTGGGATCTTGAGGAGGCGAGTCGACACAACTACCACCACTTGTGTTACCTTGGTGGACTGGTCTACGAGGAGAGAGACCGAGCAGCCAGGACCCGCACGGCCCGGGAGCGTTCGACCGGCGAGAGGCCGAGAGAGTTGGAGGAGCTCTCCCGCGAGCACCGCCACCCAAGAAGAGGCCACGACCGAGGACGAGACCTTCGAGCTACCCCCGACGCTCCTACCACGTGTGCGCCCGTACCCGAGTGGTTCTCAGGACACAGCAGAGATGGACCGTGCTCTTCAGGATACCCGTGACTACTACGGAGGACCGGCGATCAGGGTGCCGGGTTACCCAGGGACTCACTCACCGCCGTTCTACTCGGTTCCACCGGACTCCAGCCCAGAGGCACCTCAGTGTACCCCGTGATAGGAGTAGAGATCTAGCAGTAGATTCTGAGTCAATGTAATGAGTTAGATGTGATGCTGCCGCTCATGTTGTCATGCCTGTAGTAGCTACCCCATGATGTACCATGCGTTAGCGTGATGTGTTGTCGTGCACCCTCGAAGGTCGTTGGAGTAAACCTCGAGGTGCACCCCCTTTTGTATGGTTGCATTGATTGAGTGACATGGATCTTCATGGTTTCTTTCGGATTTCATGCTTCTTTATGTCTGTATGAATTCTTTGACTGTTAGCAGGATTACTCCTTTATAGTTAATAACCGTAACAAATATATTCTCCCTACCACTACTAACACTTGCAACTGGAACAGATGTTGGGAGCAAGGAGGTCCGGGCGACTCCTGGCCCGTTTCGAGGAGGTCGCTGGGGACGACGGAGGGGAGGATGCCCCTAACCCAGCGGGAGCGAGAGGCCGCGGGCGCCGTGGAGGTCACGCGCCACGAGGCGGGCTCCGCGGAGGCCTGGCAGGCCGCGGAGGCCGAGGAGGCCGAGTTGGCGGTCGAGGAGCCGCGCACGACGACGAGGGAGCTCAGGAGCAGGGGCTCGAGCACGAGCAGGTACCCCCAGCCCGAGGGAGGAGCGAGGCCGAGGCTCGGGGGACACGAGGTGCCACCACCGCCACCTCCCCCGAACTTGGCCGACGTGATGGCGGTACAGACTCAGCTGATGCAGACGATCACCCAGATGCTAGCTCAGAACAACAACAACAACCACAGGGGTCAGAACCGCAACGCGCCAGAGGGTTTCCAGAAGAAGGTTGAGAACTTCAACAAGCTGCGACCGCCTACCTTCGACCACTCAGCAGACCCGATGGACGCAGACAACTGGCTACGTGAGATTGAGAAGAAGCTGGAGCTGACTGAGCTCACTGAGGAGGAGTGTGTGACCGTGGCCGCGCACCAGCTGGTCGGCACAGCCAGTGCGTGGTGGGACAGCTACTGTGACTCGCACCGGGACCCGTTGCACATCGGGTGGGACGAGTTTGTGGAGGCCTTCAGGAGCCACCACATCCCTGATGCGGTGATGGACGGGGAAGGGCCGACGAGTTCGAGGCACCTCAAGATGGGAAACATGTCAGTGCAGGAGTACGCCAACCGCTACCAGGAGCTGATGAGGTACGTGCCAGACGACATCGACACAGAGAAGAAGAAGGTCTACTGGTTCAGAAAGGGGCTGCACAAGGGGATGGCACACCACTTGTCCACCCACGACTGCCCGACACTTCGCTCCATAATCGATAAGGCACTGATCGTGGAGAGGTCAAGGCTTGAGTACATGGAGGTTCGTGGAAGCAAGTCCAAGCGCACAGATCAGGCAGGACGCTCAGGACCACCCCAGAGGCAGAGGACAGGTTACGCTCAGGGCCACCAGTCACAGCAGAGGCACCACGTCACTCAGTCTCAGCCGCAGAGCAGAGCCAACCCGAGGCGGGGAGTGGAGGACGAACACCCGGGAAACCGAGACCACCACCGCGCGTCGGCGGACACATCCAAGGTGACTTGCTTCAACCGCCGTCAGGTTGGGCACAAGTCTTTCGAATGTCCACAGCAGGCGCCACCGGGGAGTCGAACCGCGGCTCTCGGTGCCGGACCCCGCCCAAGCCACCAGCACCGGGAGGACGGCCACCCCGTACACGGCGGAGGACGCTCGGCCCCGCCGCCTACACGAGGCCGTCTGAACCACCTCACCGCCGAGGATGCAGCACTCGCACCCGACGTCACACTTGGTGAGTTCCTTGTTGACTCGGTTTTGGCAAGCTCGTTTTGTTCGATACGGAGCTCGGGTTTCAGATATTTCTACCAAGTTTGTTAAAGAAAGGTCTTTACCAACTAAGCCTCGACCAAGGCCTATCTTGACTAACTCTCCGTTAGGAGAGAAGAGGAGTACGTTAGAGTGCGGGGAGTGAGGATGGTGTTTGAGGGGCAACGAGTTCACGGCGGACTTGACGCTTTGGAGTCTACCGGGATAGATGTGATCCTAGGGATGGATTGGTTGGCAAAGCACAACGGGATAGTCTCCTGCAACCCCAGAGTTATACAGCTAGAGCACCCCAGTGGGACTATAGTGCGGATCGAACCACAGAGTCCGAAGGCTGCTACGATGATGTGCAACATGAGTGGGAAAGAGATTGAAGAAATCCCAGTGGTCCGTGAGTTTCCAGACGTGTTCCCAGAGGAGCTTACGGAGTTACCCCCAGACCGGGACGTGGAGTTTGTGATCGAGCTCATGCCGGGGGCGGGGCCCGTTGCAAAGAGTCCTTACCGGATGTCGTTCGACGAGCTGGACGAGTTGAAGAAACAGCTCAAGAAGCTGCTCGAGCAAGGGTTTGTTCGGCCGAGTGCCTCACCGTGGGGTTCCCCAGTGCTCTTCGTGGAGAAGAAAGACGGCACAAAGAGGATGTGCATTGACTACCGCACGCTCAACTCGATGACAATCAAGAACAAGTACCCGCTACCCAGAATCGAGGATTTGCTGGATAGGCTCAAAAGGGCAAAGTTCTTCTCCAAGATCGACTTGAGGTCAGGTTACCACCAGATGAAGATCCGGGAACAGGATATTCCCAAGACAGCCTTCACCACACGTTACGGCTTGTACGAGTTCGTGGTGGTTTCTTTCGGGCTGACCAACGCCCCTGCTTACTTCATGAACTTGATGAACAAGGTCTTCATGGAAGAGTTGGACAGGTTTGTAGTGGTGTTTATCGATGATATCTTGATCTACTCTGAGACCACTGAGGAGCACGAGGAGCACCTGAGAGTTGTGCTAGAGAGGCTGAGGCAGCAGAAACTGTACGCCAAGTTCAGCAAGTGCGAGTTCTGGATGGAGAAGGTCGCGTTCTTGGGGCACGTGTTGTCAGCAGAGGGGATAGCCGTGGATCCGTCCAAGGTTGAGTCAGTGACCAAGTGGGAGCAGCCGTTAAACGTGACAGATGTCAGAAGCTTCCTTGGGTTGGCAGGTTACTACCGGAGGTTCATTGAGAACTTTTCCAAGATCGCCAAGCCGATGACAGAGTTGCTCAAGAACAACACAAAGTTCGAGTGGTCAGAAGCGTGTGAGAAGAGCTTTCAAGAGCTGAAAAAGAGACTCACCACAGCCCCAGTGCTCACCTTGCCAGATATCAAGAAAGACTTTGTGGTCTACTGTGACGCTTCAAGGCAAGGACTCGGATGTGTGCTGATGCAGGAAGGGAAAGTTGTGGCTTATGCTTCCAGGCAGCTGAAGAAACACGAGGAAAACTACCCGACACACGACTTGGAGCTGGCAGCTGTTGTGCATGCGCTCAAGATCTGGAGACACTACCTGATAGGGAACAAGTGTGAACTGTTTTCCGACCACAAGAGCCTGAAGTACTTCTTTACACAGACAGAGTTGAACATGAGGCAGAGGCGATGGCTGGAGCTGATCAAGGACTACGACGTCGAGATCAACTACCACCCAGGCAAAGCTAACGTCGTGGCAGATGCACTGAGCCGGAAAACATATTGCAACAACCTCATGGTAAAAGAAGAGCAACCTGCCCTGCATGAAGAGCTAGAGAAGCTGAGAATCGAAATTGTAGACCAAGGCCAAGTCAACGTGATGCAAGTGACCTATGACCTAGAGGAACGAATCCGTACAGCCCAGAAGTCGTGTGCAGAAATCAAAGCTCTGCGAGAACTGATGAAACAGGGTAAAGCAGAGGATTACCGGGTAGATGAACAGGGCACCATGTGGTTGAAAGACCGGGTCTGCGTACCACAAGACAGGACACTCCGGGAGCAGATCATGAGGGAAGCTCACGACTCGAGGTACTCGATCCACCCGGGCAGCACCAAGATGTACAGAGATCTGAAGATCAGGTACTGGTGGAAGGACATGAAGAAGGATATAGCACACTACGTGGCCTGTTGCGACACCTGTAGCAGAGTAAAGATTGAACATCAGAAACCTGCTGGTTTGTTGAAGCCGTTGGCTATTCCAGTTTGGAAGTGGGAGGACATTTCCATGGACTTTGTGGTGGGACTTCCTCGAACACCAAAAGGAAATGACTCGGTTTGGGTCATAGTGGACCGACTGACCAAAGTGGCTCACTTTGTGCCGGTGAAGACCCGGTATGCAACCGAGAAGTTGGTGGAACTGTACGTAGAGCACATACTCAGGCTGCACGGGGCTCCCAGAAGTATTGTATCTGATCGAGGACCACAGTTTGTCTCCAAGTTTTGGCAGAGCTCCCACAAGCTTATGGGCACCACTCTTAGCTACAGCACAGCTTTTCACCCACAGACAGATGGTCAGACAGAGAGGGTCAACCAGGTGTTGGAGGATATGCTACGAGCGTGTGCACTCACCTATGGCACCGATTGGGAGAGCAGTTTGCCGTTTGCAGAGTTCTCGTACAACAACAACTTTCAAGCAAGTCTCCGGATGGCACCCTTTGAGGACCTTTACGGGCGAAAGTGCAGAACCCCGCTAGCTTGGTCAGAGGTGGGAGAGCGAACACTGTTTGGGCCAGCAATCATTGAGGAAGCAGAGGAGAAAGTTGAGAAAGTTCGTGAGAACCTGAAGATCGCTCAAAGCCGTCAGAAGAGCTATGCCGACAAAAGAAGAAGAGAGTTGACTTTTGCAGTTGGCGACCGAGTGTACTTGAAGGTCTCACCACTTCGAGGAACTAAGTGGTTCTTGGTGAAGGGAAAGCTCGCACCGAGGTACGTGGGGCCGTACCCAATCACCCGGAGGATTGGAAGTTTGGCCTACCAGCTTGGACTACCCGAGACAATGGCAGGAGTTCACCCAGTGTTTCAAGTGTCACAGCTGAAGAAGAGCGAGAAGGCAGTGGAGGCAAAGCAAGTGCCCATGGAGATGCTTGATCTGCAAGACAACCTTGAGTATGCAGAGTATCCTGAGAAAATCTTAGACCGAGATGTCAAGGAGACAAGGAGAACAACTATTCCCTTCTGTAGAGTGTTGTGGAGCAACCATACAGAGCGAGAAGCAACATGGGAGAAGGAAGCTGATCTCAGGAAAGAGTACTCGCACTTGTTCACGGAGGAGGTCGAGGACTAAATCTCGAGGACGAGATTCTCGGTGGTGGGGGAGAATGTAACAACCCAGGAATTTAGGTGTGTAAAATTTGCGAAAAATTAAAACTTTTAGCTTGAATTTGAGTGCTATCAATTTTTGAACCAAATTGCTAGCCCTTCTCTAAATTCTCCACCAATTTATCCCATTTATAAAACATATATTTAAATTATGGTAAAACATGTGAGTTGGTTTTTCTCTGGTTCTTTTGGAGTTCAAATGTGTGAAGTTTGAATTTGAATGGGAATCAAATTCAAACTCTAATTCAAACCCTAGTTCAAACTCATTCTTTTATTTTGCAAGTGACCAGCATGTGATCTGGGCCGTTTCCTCCTTTCTTCGTTTTGCAGCCGGCCCAACCGAAGCCATCCGTCGGCCCATCTAACCCGCGCGGCTACCAGAGCCCCGCGGACTGCCCAGCCGCCCTCGCTGCCAAGTGGGACCCGCAAGTCAGCCACCGCGTCTCATCCCCTTTGAGTGCCTGAGTCGCTGCTAGGCAGGCCCCACCTGTCAGACCCCGTTCCCCCTTATCCTCTCACCTTTTTCCCTTTCACCCGCGCCCGCCAGCCCTAGTCACCGAGCCGCTCGCCGCGCGCCGGTCCCGCCGCACCGGCACGCGCGGCGCGGGCGCGGCCGAGCCGCCCGGCCCGCACGCACGCCGAGGGGGATTGGGCGCCGCGCGCGAACCGAGCCAGGGCCAGGGGAAGGAAAAGTCCCTTCTACCCCCGCGCCTTGCCCCAGTGACCACGATCGCGTGGATAGAGAGAGCGGGCGGCGCAGCTACGGGCACCGTGCGGTCCAAGCCGGGGGGGCAGCCCTGGGATTTCGCCTTGCCTTGCGGTGCCCGGGTTCAAAAGCGAAGGAAAGAGGGCAAGAAGCAGTCGACCACCGCCACCAACCCCCATTGGAGTTTTCCCTGCCTAGCCTGTCCGTGAGAGCACCGCGAGAGGAAGCAGGAGGGGGGCGCCGTTGCCGCGCCGGTCCAAGGGAGGTCGCGACCACACCGGCGCGCCGGCGGCGAACCAAGGGAGGAGTGCGCCGCGTCGCGCGCCGCACCGGAAGAAGGGGACGAGTACCAGGAGCGGCGGGAGCTCGGACCGGAGCTGCGGAGTACGTCGCCGGCGTGAACACCTACGCCACCGGGGGCATCTACTTCGCTGGAACACCTTCACGCAGGGAACACCAACGCCACGCCACCGACAGGCCGGCCACGACTACACCGTCGCCCCACCGTGAGCACCGCGGCCCTTCTTCTCTCTTCTCCCCCTTGGATTTCTTCCTGTGTTGGCTTCCCAATTGTGGAGACGCATCGCTGATGAATTCTTGCCTGAGTGCTGGCCTTCGCGCCGCAGTATTGCCGTGCCGCGACGGATGGGGCTCCTGGGCCGGTTGTGCCCCTGAGCTCCGCCGTCGCCGTGCGAAGAGCGACGCAGTCTCGTTCTTGTGAAAGGTGACCAGGGGAGGCGTCGCGCCGCGGCTACCCCAAGCTAGTGGGCGAGCACTCTCCGGCGCGCGCGCCGCCGCCCCCTGCTGCGCTGAACCGAGGGGAAATCCACGACGCGCCGCCGTGCCGCAAGGCAGCAACGCGCCGAGCCCTGGGCTCTGGTTTTCCTGGGATCCGGCCTTCGAGCCGTGGAGTGCGGTTCTTGCAGGTTGGGTGGGCGGAAGCCCAGGGTCAGGCGCACCCCAGCGCGTGGACCCCGGGGCTCGCCGCGCTGCGGACGGGCGACGCGGCCGCGACGCCGCCGTGCCTCGGCGCCGCGCACCGCGCGCCGCACGCGCCGGCCCCTCCCCCGCGGGCCGGTGTTTGGCAAGTCATGCTTGTTCATGGGTGGAACGCGAAGGCGGACCCTCGCTAGCACCCCGCCGAGTCGAGGGAACACGCCGGTGACGGGGAGCTCGCCACCGCGGGGACGCGCGCGCGGCGCGCGGGTCGCCCGGCATTCCGTCGAACACCGGAACGCGTGTAGCCCCCGAGCTTGTAAACCAACGGTTGGGCCGCCGGCCGGAAACGGGCCTTAAGCCCGATCCGCACACCGGCGGCCGCCGCCCGGTGCGGGCGAGCGTTTTGGGGGGGGGGGGAAACAGACTTGTAGCGCAGTTTTGCGGGCTATGACGCCTGACCTTAGTTGGGCCGAAACCCAAATCGAGTGGAAAGGAGTCCGCTGGGCCGCCCACGGCCCAGCAGCGCTTTTGGCACTTTTGCAGCCTGTTAAACCCGGGAGGCTGACGTCATGCTGATGTCAGCGGCGTAATTTCTGAAAATCCCTTTTCTTTTCTGTTTAAAAATTCCAGAAAATGCTTTTAACCTTTAAAAATTCATAACTAATTCTAGGGAGCTCAGAAAAATACAAAACTAATTTCGATAAATCCGTATTTGCGAAACCTTGCTGATTGTAGGTAGTTTGGGTTCTTTTGAATCTTCTAAATTGATTTTTATTTGGAGTTTTTGCCTAGATATGCACCGTATTCCTATTTTCGCGTCGAATCTCATGCCGCAGACCCGAGCTTCGACCAGGAGGACGTGGAGGACCCCGAGTACACTGCTCTAGACAGCGACTGCTTCAACGGCAACGAAGGTGTCATGTCACTCCCAACCATGTAGATCCCATGTTGTTGTATAGCTGCTAGTGCTTTACTTTAATGTATTGATCTGATGAATTGCATAACCAGTTTAATAGCCATGCCTTGATGCTTTGATATATCCTGTTTCCTTGTTCTACTACCTGCGGGACTAGCTACAGACCCCTAGCTAGTCCCTTACCACAACTATCCATACTTTTGTTGCTTGATTATGGATGGTACTCTGGGATTGGGCTGAGATGTGGGTGTCTCGGTGTGATTCTAGCGTGCGTTCCGGGTGCGTATCTCCTTGAGCGAGCCGCTTGGTTACTTGTGAACGGCTGTCGAGGGAAGATGCGATCTGGCCTCTTACCCGAGGGTCGTGTCGTGTGGGATGGAGTTGATGAGTGCTCGCTCTCGGCCCCTTAAGGACCGATCGTCAGTTGACCTTGTTTCGGATGACTATTTTCGTACAGACCGCCCGCCTTGTATTGGGCGGGGGTGCGGGGTGAGACTTGTAGTGGATAGCACCCCTCTGCAGAGGATCGGTGTGATCGTGTCGGGAGTGGTCTTTCCCTCCTTAGTAGACTTTGCCCCGGCGAGGCCGGGGAAGGGTTCCACGGCTTCGAGGGACCTCTCGCGGGTAGTATGAGCTGCGCCGCCGAGGCCGGGCCGGAGCTCGGAGATGCGAGAGGGTACTATCCACTTACTTGGGCTTCGGCCCGTATGGTAGGGTCGGGCACGGTGACGGCCGGTTCCGGTCCTATTCGGGCGGGTACGGTTGTACAACCTCTCGCAGTGTTAAACCTATAGTTATAGTCCGTGTCCACTAGTTATGGACGGTCTTTCAATCTCTCACACGACTAGCTACACTTCTCTTGTGCTTCTTCTCTCCCCCGAGTGTGTGAGCCGGCTTCGGCCGTTGAGATGTGGGGATAGGAGCCGGTGGGCCCCACATCGCAGATGAGAGTTGGGTTCTGGATCGTGGTTGAGATCCGGTGTTTTGGTGTGGTATTCCTTGAGCGGGGTGTGGACCCCTGAGGTGTGGACCTCGGAAGCGGAAGTTTCCCCGAGGTGTGGACCTCCTAGCTATATTCTTCTTACCTTGTACGTTGCAATGCTGCTTTGCTTAAGCTTTCTACAGCCAGAATAGGGATATCTCATGCATAGTAGAACATACACCGCTTTTGCCTCTTTGTTGGGAAGCTGACATGACCTACCCGCTTATCGGGTAGGCCCTGGTGACTCTGACGCAGAGCCGGACTACGACTTCAACAACGACGGTTGGGTGGACTAGAGCTCTTCCTACACTTGAGCTGCCTGCGGATATGGAGTTTCCCGCGCTTTCATGGAGCCGCTGCTAGACGTTTTATTTATGTTTGATTCAGTCCCGATGGACTTGTACCCGGCATGTGCCGAAGAGATGTACTCTGATTAATGTAATAAAATAAATGTTGTACTCTACTTTACTGTTTTTATCTTTCTGTATGGATTTTTTGGCATCGCTGAGACAGGGATTGCACGTGGTAGCCCTCCTGGGACTACCACCGAGGTGCTAAGATTCGGGATTCCGTTCGCGGAAATCCTGGTCGTTTCAAACGGCTTTTGCATTTGCCTCATACTTGGCCTTAGCACTGGCATCGGTCACCATAAGAGTATGGATGTTGACCGGAATAGCATAGGTCTTGTCAAGCACAATGAAATCCAACAACTTTCCACGAAGAAAGATCATTGTCGGGGACAGCCCTGAGGGTCCCCTAAAAACCGGGGGAATCCTGCTCAAAACCTGCAAGAAACCAAAATGAAACACCTCTCACTTAAGCACACGCACAGGGCACGGCCCACACTGCGGTGGCCCCCGCGGCCCACCGGAGTGGCCTAGAGGTTCCCTCGAGCAGGTTCCGCCTCGCTCGAGGGCTCACGCCTCCCTCGAGCGGGCTCCACCTCACTCGAGGGTTCACGTCTCTCTCGAGCGGGCTCGGCCTCGCTCGGGGGTTCACGTCTCCCTCGAGTGGGCTCCACCTCGCTCGAGGGCTCACGCCTCCCTCGAGCGTGCTCCGCCTCGTTCGAGGGCACAAATCCGCCTCGCTCGAGGCCCCCTCACGAACGCACCTGCTCCCGCACGTGAGTACGGACATTTAATGCCCTGACACAGCAGAGCTGCGCCATCATGCGCCTGGGAATCACGCCCCGGAGCTGTTCTGCCAACTCTCTAGGGGGGGCCCATCCCCGCCACTGTGGGGGTCTGTGCGACATGGCCAGTGTCAGCTCCGTGGCAATGTGCCGCCCACCCCCGTACGGCTAACGCACCGCGCCCTCGAAGGGGGGCCGGCCACACCCTCGAACTACTTTCTCGTGAATCCGCAGGGTCAAACCATGACGTTAGGACGGCGGGACGCCATCACCGCCACTGTTGGTCCTGTGCGGCCGCCCCCGTGCCCGCAGCACCACGCCGGGCACTGCTACAACAACTCCGGCGCTGTTGGGCACGCGGGGACGGGACGTCACCATGCCCTCCACTGTACCTTGTATGGATCACCGTCAACGGCTTCCTCGAGCCCGTTTGAAGACGCCACGGCCAACCACTACGCCTTCACCCTCGAAGTCGCCCCTGTTCAAGTACAAGACGCGCCACGACGACAAGACCGTAGCGAGGACCGCCAGGACGGCTGCCAACTCCGCGGCGCTGCACGCCATACTTCCCCATGTAGCTAAATAGTGCGGCATGCCTGTAACTCACCCTCTCCTTGGTCTATAAAAGGAAGGTGAACCCCCTCGCCGTAGGGGACAGCAGAGGACGACAGACATCAGACAACACACACACACACACAATCCTCAATTCTCCCAGACCTTCAGAACTCGCTTCGATCACTCCTCCAGGGACTTGGAGGCCACGCCTCCTCTCCCGCCTTGCTTGTACCCGCCCCACTACAGGCACCCCGGTGCAAAGCAATACAGTGCCTCAAGCACACCCCTGCTGGACGTACGGCCCCGACCAGAACCAGGATAAACCAAACATCTCTAGTTGCTTAGCACCGACCATCAAGGGACAGACCTTGGCGCTTACTACTAGTTAGTGTCGGGACTACATTCCGCACCGACAGTTGGCGCCCAACGTGGGGCAAACGAGTGCTGAAGGTCAACCCGTCATCCAGTCCCTCAATGGTGATACGCACCGAGTATCGCGGTACGTGTTACTCCATGGGCAGCTCGGACCCTCTCCCCGCTGGGTTCGAAATCCGGTTCAGGGGCCTGAACTTTCAGGCTACTGAGAACGGCTACCTGATGCGCCTCACCAATCGTGAAACGTTTCGCGCGCGGCACCAAGCCGGACCCGCCCCGGTCGCCGCCGCATGCGTCGCCGCGCGCGCCAACGCCCGCCGGCACGGAAGCTACGGGCCCATCGGCGCCACGGCACCGCCGCCGCTCCGGTCGGCGCTCGCACCAGGCACTGTCGGAGCGACGGCACATTGAGCGCGTCGCCTCACAGCAAGGCGCGCCTGTCAGCATGACGACAGCCGCCCCGACGGGGGAGCGCTTGGTCTCCGGACCACGCTTCCCCATCGGTCTGCGCGGTGCTGTGGCGGCCTACGCTGCCAACGCCAACGTCAACACGACGATGCGCAGGGTTCCCCCTGGTTGCCACGTCTTGGTTGCCAGGGACACTAGCGCCTCTGCCGGCGACGAGTCATCCCTATGCTCTCTCGATGCGCTGCCACCCGCTAACTCGCATGGATATGCGGAATGGGACTTCTCCGGCGTGCCGGACCCAGTGATGTTCAGGCGGTTCCTCGATGCCATGGACTACTGGTTCGGTTACTCCGACAACTCTAGCGCGGGGAGCTATGATCCCGCGCGGGAATGCTGTTTCGTCTTCACCAACGACCCAGCAAACGCCACCGGTGCAACAGGCGCCGGCGACGGGGAGCTTCCTCCTGCCTTGGGGACCAGGTCACGCTTGGTCGCAGGCTCCGAGCGCCCCTCCTCCCTCACCACCGACAGGGGCCGATATCAACGCGCAGCTGGCCCAAGCACGTGAGCTCGAGGCCAAGTTGGCGGAAGAGTAACGCACCGTGCGGTTCCTCCGCGCCTCCATGGCGGGGGAAGCCTCAGTGCGCAGTGAACGCTCGTGAGAACTGGGCAGACATGCCCGTGACTACATCAACGCCGACTTCAACGTCGACAACTCGGATACGCCCCCGCGAGCGAGCCAGAAGCTCATTACCGCTGCAACGCTGCTGTGGGCCATGCCCGCCCTCTCGACACCCGTGGCGCGGAACCTACACCGCGAAGCGCATGTGCTCATCGAGCAAGCGGCCGTCCAGCAGCCCGAAAGCTCGGCGTCCCGCATCTGCCAGCAGGGGAGCGCACGGAACGATGGGGGCGCACAAGGTGCCGAGCCCTCGGTCCATGCAGGTGACGCGGCCGAGCGCCCCGCCAACTCGGGGCGCACGCCGTCCAAAGACCGGCTCCTTGACACGCGCGGGCAAGCTCGAGACGGCGACGCCCGCAACGTCATCAACGCTCGGCGGACGAGCAAAGCGGAGGCACGGGCGGCAGAAGGCTACCATCCTCGACGGGGTTGACGCTACAACAGCGATGAGGACCGCTCGCCAACACCGGAGCCCCCGGAGACCCGTGTGTTCAGCCGGGAAATCCGCACGGTGGCTTTTCCCTAGCGCTTCCGCCAGCCGACGACGATCATCAAGTACAACAGGGAGACAGATCCCCGTGTGTGGCTCAACGACTACCGCTTAGCATGCCAGCTGGGCGAAGCCACCAGTGACGAGGTCATCATCGGCAACCTCACCCTGCACCTCGCCGATTCGGCGCGGACGTGGCTTGAGCACCTGCCGGCCAGCCAGATCCACAACTGGGACGACCTGGTCCGCACATTCGTCGGCAACTTCCAGGGCACGTACGTGCGCCCTGGGAACTCCTAGGACCTACTCTCTTGCACCCTGAAGCCCGGCGAGTCGCTCCGGGACTTCATACGGCGCTTCTCCAAGCGCTGTACGGAGCTCCCAAGCATGGCGCAATCCGAGATCGTGCACGCCTTCCTCGAGGGCACCACGTGCTGGGACCTCGTGTGCGAGTTGGGGCGCAGCCCACCGGTCGACTCGAACGAAATGTTCGACATCGCCACCAGCTTTGCCTCAGGCGAAGAGGCAGTGGGGGCGATCTTCGACGGCAAGAAGGGCAAGCGCTCGGACGACACGCTTGCGGAGGGCAGCAAGTCCAAGGAGCTCCACCAGAAGAACAAGAAGGGCAAGAAGGGAAAGAAGCTGCGCCGTGAGGCGCGCGAGCAGGGACGCGACGGAGATGACGCCGAGGCCCTCGCTGTTGACCCGGCTCGACGGGACCCTCGACCGACCCCTCGAGATCCGAAAGTTTTCGATGACATGCTGAAGAAGCCATGTCCCTACCACAAGACACCGGTCAACCACACCCTCGAGCAATGCGACATGCTCAAGCGGTTCTACGGACGCGCCGCCGCGAAGGACAACGAGGCCAAGAAGGACGGGGGTGATGGTGACGCCGGCGGCTTCCCTGCTGTGGAAAACGTCTTCCTCATCTTCGGGGGGCCGACCGTCGACATGTCGAGCCGCCAGCGCAAGCAGGAGCGGCACGAGGTCCTCGCCGCAGAGAAGGCGCCTCCTTCCTTCCTCGATTGGTCAGAGGATGCCATTACTTGCAGCCGCGAGGATCACCCGAACCGCATCCCCAATCCGGGCCAGTACCCGCTTGTCATATGGACCTCCCTGGGCCCACTACCTCGGTAGGTACCTGGACCGACTACTCGGTGGGCCCCTGGGACTACCCGGCTTGCGCTACACAGCACCTGATGGCGTGGAGCACAAGGACTACGGAGGAGAAGTACTCGGTTAGGAAGCTGTACATGTCCTGCACTGTATGGACGGCTCCTCGACGTACTCGACTAGTACTCTCTCCCTACTCCGACTTGTAACCCTGCCTCCCGGACTATATAAGGTGAGGCAGGGACCTTTCTCTAGCATCTCATCCAATCCACGGCGCACTATTACACCATCTTGTAATCGTGCCCAATCAATCCAGAGCTACGCAGCATAAAGGACGTAGGGTATTACGCACCTCGCGGCCCGAAGCTGTCTAAATTGTGTGCCACGTGTCTCTTCCTTCGAGTTACCGATCTCGGCGAGGCCACATTCATCTACTTCGGGTACTCCCCTTAGTAGGTTGTCGATCTAAAACACCGACAGCTGGCGCGCCGGGTATGGGATCTCGCCCGAGATGACATGGCGAGCTCGACGGCTCCTGTCTACTTCAAGCCAACCGTCGCCTTCAACCGCGGCGACACCTTCGTGTTCGGCGCCTAGGTCTGCACTGCAGACGGCGCGGGCTCCTTCCAGCGCCGCCAAATCATGCCGCCCAACCCGAAGACCGGCTTCGTAACGCTTCCTAAAGTTGTCACAGGCGAACTCGCCGGCAAGTTCGGCGAAATTTCGCTCTTCAACCACCACGCTGACTTCGAGCCCGAGTCCGATTCCAACTCGAACTCGACGTCTCCATGGGCCATCGCATGCGAGCCGGCTATTCAGCCATCGCAGGCGTTCCCCTCACCTCGTGAGTGCTCCACGCGTGGTCCCCGCATCCTCAGCCGGGCCCTCACAGAGGCTCCCTCTTTGCGCCGGGCCGGCAAGGAGCCCGTACCTTAGTACAACTCGGACTCCGACACCGCCCTCGGCCACGCTTCGGACTCCTACCCTCTCTCCGAGTTCTACTCGAACCCCGAATACGAGTTCGACTTCGGGTCGGACCCCGAGGATCCTGAGTCCGAGGACAACTCCACTGAGAATCCCTTGTCAGGGTAGGCCTCTGGGCTGGTTATAACATGCACACCGGCCGGGAGATTTGTCTACTGTCCAGACCGCAAGCCTGCTGACCTGATAAGAGGAGACTCACGCTACGTCGCCTACATCGACTCGCTACCGTTCCAGGAGGGAACACCACTTGCCCGAGCTGACTCGAACACCCCAACTGAGGTGGCGGTTTCTGAGTCCAGCCTCGGCACCTCCGATCGCCAAGTCTTCATGGCTGCCGGTGACACCCCAGGACCTTCAGGGATGGCTCAAGACAAGTATCTTGAAGACATCTCCTCCAACGAGCTCTCAGCTGATGCCCCAGCAAACGAGGCCCCCGCAAACAGAGACGCTCAACGTGAGCGTAACCGAAAGCGCAGCGAACGTCGCCGACACCTCCGCGACAACTTCCCCGTCCGCAACCTTGCGGAAGCTCTCGAGGCGGTCGAGAGCAGAGTACACACTACCCCTGAGCAATGCCTCATGTCGATCACAGCGATCGCACGCCGGAGCTCGGGGCATACGCGCCGGGGAGAGGTCATCGCCAAGCTCGGCCGAAGACGCCTACTTCATGCGGGTCGACAACAGGGTCAACCAACCTCCTCCCGCCAGGCACCGCGACAACGAAGCCACAAGTCGCAGCGCCAACTACGGTCCCAACCGTACTCGAGCTGAGCTCCCTGCTCAGCCCAACCGCACTCGAGCCAACGCCGGCGGACCCCCACAGAGTGGCAACAGCCATCGCGAAATCGTCCCTCACCGTGCTCTGGCCGGTGGCGGCGGCAATGACCCTGACGGCGGCGGCAGCGACGACGGAAGCTCCAACCATGGAGCCAACAGGAGGGCCGGTGGCCGGCGGCGGTCCGCGGCGGCCGAGGCCACGCGAACAGCCACGCCTCTGGCGCCTCACAGGGCGGCTACGACGCCCACCAGAAGATTGAGGAGCTGCGGCGGAAGAAGTCGACCACCGCAGGCGACAACGATGGCTTCCCTGCCTTCTCACCTCGACTTCACAACTTGCTCCTCCCCGACAAGTTCAAGCCTTTGGGGATCACCAAGTACAACGCGAAGCAGGACCCCATCCAGTGGCTCAGGTGCTACGCCCTCTCCATCGAGAACGGCGGCGGCAACGGCGACACCAAGTGCCTCTACTTCCCCTTACGCACGGACCAAGCTCCACTCACATGGCTCGAGTCGCTGGACAAGCACTCGATCGACAAGTGGGACCAGCTGAAGGAGCAATTCACCAGCAACTTCGCGGGGGCCATCGGTCGATCAGGTACTCGCATGGACCTGGCCATAGTCAAGCAGGAACAAGGCGAGACCCTTCGCAAATACATGTACCGCTTCTTCGACAAGCGCGCTACCGTGGTCGACATCACCGACAAGGAGGTCATCGCCCTCTTCCAAGACGGCATCTACCACCGCCGCACCTTCGAAGACTTCGGTCGTCGCCGCCCCAGGTCCATCCCCCACCTCAAGGACATGATCACGTCCTGGGCGGATGAAGAAGACGAGGCCAACGCCAAGTACGACGCCATCCGTGGCAAGACCAAGCAGGACGCGGGCGGCGGCAGCGGTAACAACGCGAACCAAGGCGGCCACAACAACAACTACTACTACTACTCGGGTCCCAACCGCAACCGCAAGCTAGACAACACTGTCACGGCTATACAGCGCCCTGCGAAGGAGAACTCGAAGAAGAACTCCAGCGGCTTCAAAGACCTGCTGAAGGAGAGGTGCCCGTGGTATCCAAACGGCAACCACACCACCGAGCAGTGCTACCAACTCAGGCATGCACTCAAGGATACGCCAGAGCCACCGCACCCCCATGACAAAAAGGGCAAGAAGAAGGACGGCGACAACAAGGACTTCCAGGAACCTGACAAGACCGTCAACGTCCTCTTCAGCGGACTACCCAGCAGGCGAGAGCAGAAGGCTACCCGTCGAGAAGTCATGTCCATTGAGCCAGTGGTCCCGACCCCTCTCAGGTGGTCGGAGGTACCCATCACCTTCTCCCGTGCGGATCAATGGACCAGCTTCTCCGAACCAGGACGCTCCCCCCTCGTCCTGAAACCAGTGGTCGCGGGCTCCAAGCTTAACAAGGTCCTCATCGATGGTGGAAGCGGGCTCAACGTCCTTTTCACCAAGACCTTGAAGAAGATGAAGCTCGACATCACCCACATGCTCACCAAGAGCAACACACCCTTCTACGGCATCGTCCCCGGTAACGCGGCTATCCCACTGGGCACAGTGGTCCTGCCAGTTACCTTCGGGGAATCTCGGGACAACTACTGTACCAAGTACATCAAGTTCGAGGTCGCGGACTTCGAGACTTCCTACCACGCCATCCTCGGCAGACCGGCCATCGCCAAGTTCATGGCGGTGCCCCACTACACCTACTTGGTACTCAAGATGCCAAGCCCAGCGTGTGTACTCTCTCTCCAAGGGGACTTGAAGATCTCCCACGACTGCGACACAGAAGCCGTGGAAATCGCTTCTACAAATCAAGTACCCAACGCGATGATGGAGGTCTACTCCGCGTCGAAGAAGCTTGCTACAAGTGAACTCGACATCCCAGAGAAGTATTACAGCGCCAACAAGCCTCAGCCACCTGAGGAGGTTCTCGTCAAGACGATCGACCTCGGAACAGGCGACCCCAGCAAGACCACCACCATCGGGGCCGGCCTCGACCCCAAATAGGAAGACGCACTCATCAGCTTCCTTCGGGCTAACTGCGACATCTTCGCGTGGAAGCCAGCGGACATGCCAGGAGTGCCCAGGGAGCTGATTGAGCACTGCCTCAACGTCGATCCTAAGGCCACCCCCAAGCGACAACACCTCCGACGCTTTGCCGACGACAGACGGGATGCCATCAAGAAGGAACTCACCAAACTACTCGCGGCCGGCTTCATCAGAGAAGTTTTCCATCCTGAGTGGCTCGCCAACCCTGTCCTCGTCCGCAAGAAGAACTCGAACGAGTGGAGGATGTGCGTCGACTACACCGACCTCAACAAGCACTGCCCCAAGGACCCCTTCGGGTTGCCGCGGATTGATCAAGTCATCGACTCCACGGCGGGCTGCGATCTGCTCTGCTTCCTCGACTGCTACTCCGGGTACCACCAGATCGTGATCAAGGAAGAAGACCAGCAGAAGACCATGTTCATCACTCCGTTTGACGCGTACTGCTACACGACCATGTCCTTCGGGTTGAAGAACGCCGGCGCCACCTACCAACGAGCTATCCAGGCCTACTTCAAGAGGCAACTCAACAAGAACGTCGAAGCCAACGTGGATGACGTGGTCGTCAAGACCAGAGACTCCAGTACCCTCATCGACGACCTTGAAGAGACTTTTGCATCCCTGTCCGAGTACCGCTGGAAGCTCAACCCGAACAAGTGCGTCTTCGGCATACCTTCGAGCAAACTACTCGGCTTCATCATTAGCCACCGTGGCATCGAAGAAAACCCCGAGAAGATCTCCGCCATCACCAGCATGAAAGCTCCCACGAGCATCAAAGACGTCCAGAAGCAGACCGGATGCATGGCGGCACTGAACAGATTTATCTCGAAGCTTGGAGAACGGGGCCTCCCCTTCTTCAAACTACTCAAGCATCGAGAGAAGTTCGTGTGGACTCCAGAGGCGGATCAAGCCCTTGCCCAGCTCAAGGACTTCCTATCGAAGCCGCCGATCCTCACGGCTCCTCGCAAGGGCGAGAAGCTACTGCTCTACCTCACTGCGACTACTCACGTTGTCAGTACTGCCATCGTCGTCGAGCGGCAGGAAGACGGCCACGCCTACCCAGTCCAGCGCCCAGTCTACTTCGTCAGCGAGGTCCAAGGCACGTTATCAGCCCATGCAGAAGCTCCTGTATGCAGTACTCATCACCTCGCGGAAGCTACGACACTACTTCCAGGAGTACTCGATCTCCGTTGTCACCGACTACCCGCTCGGCGACATCCTGCGGAACCAAGATGCTACTGGAAGAATCTCCAAGTGGGCAGTCGAGCTCGGCGCCCTCACCATCGACTTCAAGCCACGCACAGCCATCAAGTCGCAGGCGCTAGTCGACTTCTTGGCGGAGTGGCGGGAGAACCAGCTACCTACTCCAACCTTGCGACCAGAGCATTGGGTGATGTACTTCGACTGCTCACTCAACCTCGAGGGCGCAGGTGTAGGGGTACTGCTGATCTCTCCAACGGGCGAACAACTCAAGTACGTCCTGCAGATCTTCTGGAAGGTCTCAAACAACGAAGCCGAGTACGAGGCTCTCCTACATGGGCTTCGCCTCGCGGCTTCACTAGGCATCAAGTGTCTACTAGTCTACGGCGACTCCGCAGTGGTCATCAACCAAGTCAACAAGTCCTGGGACCGCAACAAGGTGAACATGGACACCTACTGCCTAGAAGTCCGCAAGCTCGAGAACAAGTTCTGCGGTCTCGAGTTCCACCACATCGTCCGCGACAACAACGTTGCAGCGAACGTTCTCTCGAAGCTTGGATCTACCCGCGCTCAAGTACCAGCGGGTGTCTTTGTTCACGAGCTTCACGCGCCATCCATCCCGGAGCCGGCGTTCCTCACCTGGTCAATCCCCTTACTTCCTGGTCTACGGCTCCGAAGCAATCCTCCATGCCGGCGTCATATGGAACTCGCCAGCAGTGGAGCATTACGACGAAGGCGTCTCAGAAGAGAGCAGACGAGTTGACATCGACAGCCTCGAAGAAGCTCGCTGCGCTTCCCTCATCCAATCAGCAAGGTACCTGGAGGGTATCCGACGCTACCACGATCGCACTGTCAAGGAACGCTCCTCCGTCGTATCCAGAACACGGAAGGACTACACAAGCTTAGCTCTCCCTGGGAAGGTCCCTTCACCGTGGCAAAGGTGACTGGGCCGGGCTCCTACCGCCTCCAGACACTTGAAGGAGAAGACATCAAGAACTCGTGGAACGTCAACTAGCTCTGTCGGTTCTACGCCTAGTGTACACGACTACTTCGGGGTTCAAGTCTACACGACTACATCAACACCCCTCTACCGTAAGCGGCCTCCGGGTCCTGGCCCCAGTCTCCGGACAATTCCTCTCCAAGATCCAGCCCGCGCGGCTACCTACGGATCCTGGGCTGCGACGAGCGACAAAGGACTCTAGCAGCAGTCTACTAAGAAACCATGTACTCCAAGATCCAGCCTACATGGCTACTTACGGATCTACTGCTGTAAGCGGCTACTCGCCCTAGCACCACTTAGCTGTAAGCGGCCTTCGGGTCCAAGCAACTACTCTGTAACTACGGACCTGGCCATTCAGGTGTACTTCTTCAGTAATAAAGTTTGATCGTTCCTCAACTTCTTTACTGTCTACTCCCTTCAACGGGACTACTGCCGAGTACGACTACTCGCATCCACTCCACGATGGGGCTCCGCACTCTGAGATCGCGACTACGAGTACTCATTGCTGGATTTTTCCTTTCATTAATACTTAAGCAATTCCATTACAATTGTTTTTGTACAACTTTGGCTACTAGCTAACTTTTACAGGGCTACTGGAGATTGAGCTTATCGGCTACTTGCTCTGCAGTGGGCGCCATCTGCTCCAGGCGGCTCCGCGTCTTGCTCATCCGCATGCGGTTGGCGGCTACCCCGCCAGCGACTACTTCCACCGGTGCCTTCGGGAAGTAGGACTTCATGAAGGCCAGGACTTGCTTCGGGATCGACCTCGCCATATGCTTCACATAAGACGCCAGCCGGTTGGGGGCTTCCCTGAGGCGATCCACGAGCGGAGCGATCTTGGGGCCGCCCGGGTGAGGCACCAAGAGCCTTGCGATCGGCAGCGCGGCTTCTTCAAGATCCTTCAGCTGGGCCCGCAGCGCCTCGCAATCTTCATTCAACTTCTGCAACGATTTGTAGCAGTTGACGAGATCGCGTTCAGATGCAATCCGAAGCTCCATGTGCTTCTCGCACTCGAAGGCAAGTTCTTTATAGTCGAGCTCAAGTACCTGTGGGCCTCCTGCTCCCAGTAGAAGAGGTTCTTCATATTTGTCTCGGAAGTCCTCAACTGCTCCACCCGGGTCTCAAGCTCTACAAAAACAACAAGACGCAGCGGGTCAGACTACCTCTGGACCTCCAACAACTACTCAACAAGTCAAGATGCATACCTTTGTTCTTGTTGCGGAGGGTCTTGTTCTTCCGCACCAAGTCATCGCCCTTTGCCTGCAACTCTTGGATATCATTATGGTACTTGGCAAAAGCGGCGTCGAGCTTGGACTGCATGGCAGCCGCGTGCTTCCGCAACTTCAAAAGCTGATCTTCTAGCGCTTCAGCCCGGAGCACCGCGTCACCAAAGCCTTGTAGCATGTTGGACTTCTCGCGGGACCGCTCCACGACGTCCTGCACAGGCAACACATGTCACACGAGTACTCAACAACAGAGGATTGACTACTCAGAGGTTAAGACTACTTACCTTCATCCACTGCTCAGCCTGGCGGACCGCCTCCAGGTGCCTGGCCACCGTCGCCGGGTCGACCAGATCGTCCGCGAGCAGCTCCACTCCGCCATGACTACTCGCGGCAGTCTCTGTCATCGGCGCAGAGCGGATGGGCTCTGCGTCCTGGATCTCCGGGGAGCGGACAGCCACCTCCAGAGCAACCTCTGGTGGCACGGTGGCCTCCTCTCCTCCGGTCGCCGCGGCGGCTTCCTCGGCGACCTCCTCCATCGGCATGGGGCTCCCTCAGCAGCCTCCGGCGCCTGTGGTGTCGACTTCTCCATGGGCACCGCCGTAGGGATGTCGCTCCCTTCGGCCTCGACACCTGACAAGAAGATGTCAAGTTCATCAACAACTACGACTACTCTATGGGGAAGACTAAAGCCACAGCAGAACACTTACCCTCGACCACGCTGGCCTCGGGCAACGCCGCTCCAGCAGCTGGCGCTTCGGACCTCGCCTGGGGGGCAGGAGTTGACTCCTCGACGGGCGGCGCGACTTCTTCCTCCTCCACCGTCGTGGAGGGCTCATCCCCCTCACAGGACAAGTCTGTTGATTTCCTACAGAAGTACACAAAGCTAATTGTCATTCAAGCTCGACTACTACACCAAGTTCTACTCGGGAAGGCTCAGTACTTATAGGCTAGACCGGACTATCGTCACGGCCGGGGCACCGAGGATGCTGGCAATATCTACCAGTTCACCCTCGGCGGGCGCCTCCTCTTGCGCCTCCACAGCCGCTGCCTCCTCTGCAGCAACGGTAGCCGGAGCAGCGCCCTCCTGCGCTTCTGCGGCCACCACCTCTTCGACGGCGGGGGCTGCGGGTTCTGCGCTCTCTTGACGAGCAGGGGGCTAGCGCCCTAGCTGCGCTATGAGCTCCTTGACAGTGGGGGCTCGACTACGACTCCCAGCGGGCTCCCCCACTGTGTCCCACACGCCTTCGTCGCCCTCCTCGACGGGCTCCGTCGGCGGCACCTCCTGCATACAAGGAAGACCAGTCATCAGCAAGTGAACTCGCACGACGGGTACTTGACTACACTAGTCAAGACATCCTACCTCTTGAGGCGTGGTCTCTGAGACCCTCAGCTTCTTCGTCACCCGCTTGCGGTCGGGGTTGCGCGGCTTCCGTGGCGGCGCAGCCAGACTAGCCTCCAGGCTAGCCGGCGGATCTTGCACGAGGGGTACATGGGGCAAGCCGGGACGGCTAAACCTCGACAGCAGCTGGAAGCGGTCTTGCAGCGTCTCCTCGTCGTCGTCTTCCATGATGATGGTGTCATCACCTTCGCCGACTTCTCGCCGCTCCTTGGCCTTGGTCGTACCCGCCTCGGGGATCTCGATTCCTTGAGGGGGCGGCTGCGGCTCGGAGATGAACCTCTTCAAGTCGTCCTGCAAGAGACAAGAAAACAACGCGACTACTCACAAGCAAGGACTACTCGACTAGGGGGTACGGCTACTTACCTCCTTTGGCGGGCGCGCGGCGGAGTACTCCTGGACGGGGCACGCCGTGTACGGCGGCATGTCCTTGAAGATGCGCGTCAGCCTCTCGATGATGTCGTCGTCGTCCATCTCGCCTCCGGGCATCCGCGACGTGTCGTCGTCGCCGGTGTACTCGAAGCCCAGGGTGTCGCGGGTCATCAGCGTCTGCACCCTCCGCTTCATGAAACTGAAGGCCACGTGCTCGGCCCTCAGTCCAGCTTCTCTGAGCACCTTGATGCGCGCCAGCAGCTCGGGGAGCTGGATCCCCTCCTGCATTGTGGGCTCTGTGTTCCACAAGTCCCGGTGCCTGGGCTGCCTCCCGCTCGGCTTCGGCAAGCCGGGGTGGTGGTTCGTGACGTAGAACCACCTCGTCTTCCAATCGGCGTTGGAGTCAATGAGCTTGTACGCGAGGTACTGCTCAGCGGCGTCTTCCCTCATCTGGATGCCCGCTCCTCCGACTACTCGCGGATTGCTGGCGCTCGGTTGCGGCTTCACCCGGAAGAATTTCCGGAACAGGATCCAGTGCGGATTGATTCCCAGGAATGCTTTACAAAAATGGACGAAGACTGCGGTATGGAAAATGCCGTTAGGGTTGAGATTGAGGTTCTCAACTCCATAGTACCCGAGGAGGCCCTTGAAGAAGTCACTGGCCGGAAGCGCGAGTCCGCGCTCCGCGAAGCGTGAGAACATCAGGATCTCGTCTTCAGCTTTCTCCATTGGGTACGGATCTCCGGCGGCGGCTCTCCACATATCCACCTCCTTCTCCCGGATAAATCCACTGTTGAGAAGGGCCAACAAATCCTCGGTCTTCACCTTCGACTTTTTCCACTCGCGGCTTGGATCTGGCCGCGGTGGAGACATCGGCGGCGCTGCCCCCGTGTAAGCTGTGGCGGCCTCATCACGACTCTTCTTCTTCCCGGCGAACTTCGCAGACTTGGACGGTGAAGGCCTCATCCTCCAAGTACACGGCGTCTTCACGCGCATCCGCTCGGGGGCTACTCTGAAAGCTCTGGGTGGCGGCGCGCTTGGATCTACTGCGGCGGCGGCGTGCGCTGGAAGTGGATCTGCCTCAGATTGATTCGAAATGGCTACAACAACAATGGGTGAAAACCCCTAAGGATTTCGGCTTCTATTTATAAGTCAAACCGGTCCCCCAACGGCCAGATGGATAAGTCCGCGCTTGGCTGACTCAGCGGCCGCGCGTGACTCTTCGCATTCTACTAGTCGACGCACCTCACCTCGGTGGCTCGGCTACTTCTACTCGACTACCTGGGAAGCGACAAGACTTAGGAGCATCTCAGGACACATTCTTCAAGATGACCCTTCAATTCAAGAGGAAGTACTCGACTCAAGGCTCGGGGCTCCGTGCCACGTGTCCTTCGGTTTTTTCTCTCCGGATTTTTCGGGATTTTCTTGCCAAGACTTCGGATGGACCCTCAGCCAGAGCCTACGGCTCAACCTAAGGCTCGGGGGCTACTCCATATGGAGTGCGATAGTGCGATCGCACTTCCATATCAGCTCCAGCTTCAAGACAAGACGGGCATTTTTTGAAGACCTTCGAGGGCAGCACTCGAGGACGCTTGGGACTACTCGAGAAGACTTCAAGATTGCTCAAACATCAGCTGGAGTACATTCCAGCCTCGGGATGCTTCGACTACTCTTGAGGACTTTTGACTTGTAGTACTCGGGGACGCTTGAGGACTACTCGTTAAGGCCATCAAGACTACTTGAAGCTATCCTTCTCGACTACAAAGTACTCGGGGGCTTGTCGTATGGACCTCCCTGGGCCCACTACCTCGGTGGGTACCAGGACCGACTACTCGGTGGGCCCCTGGGACTACCCGGCTTGCGCTACACGGTACATGATGACGTGGAGCACAAGGACTACGGAGGAGAAGTACTCGGTTAGGAAGCTGTACATGTCTTGCACTGTATGGAAGACTCCTAGACGTACTCGACTAGTACTCTCTCCCTACTCCGACTTGTAACCCTGCCTCCCGGACTATATAAGGCGAGGCAGGGACCTTTCTCTAGCATCTCATCCAATCCGCGGCGCACTATTACACCATTTTGTAATCGTGCCTAATCAATCCAGAGCTACACAGCATACAAGACGTAGGGTATTACGCACCTCGCGGCCCGAACCTGTCTAAATTGTGTGCCACGTGTCTCTTCCTTCGAGTTACCGATCTCGGCGAGGCCACATTCATCTACTTCGGGTACTCCCCTTAGTAGGTTGCCGGTCTAAAACACCGACACCGCTAGTGGTCGACCCGGTCATTGGGAACGCGCGGTTCTCGAAGGTCCTGATGGACGGAGGCAGCAGCCTCAACATCCTCTACGCGCACATGCTGCGCCTATTGGGGATCGGGTGGGACCAGCTGCGGCCCAGCACGACGCCGTTCCATGGCGTCGCGCCGGGCATGCGCGTTCAGCCCCTTGGGCAGATCGACCTGCCTGTCTGGTTCGGCACACCGGACAACTACCTCAAGGAGATGCTCACCTTCGAGGTGGTGGGGTTCAGGGGCGCGTACCACGCCATACTTGGGCGGCCCTACTACGCCAAGTTCATGGCAGTCCCCAACTACACCTAGCTCAAGATGAAATGCCGAAGCACAACGGCGTCATCACCGTGGGCTCATCCATCGAGCACGCCTTCGACTGCGACGTCGGATGCGTGGAGCACGCGGAGGCCGTAGTGCTGGACGAAGCGCTGGTGGCCAACATGGAGAAGATGGTCAACGAGGACCTCAGCTCCACCGCCAAGCACGCAGGCAGCTTCGAGGCTGCTGAGCAGACCAAGGAAGTGCCCCTCGACCCTGCTGCCATCGACGGCAAGGCGTTGAGGGTCAGTTCTACCCTCGACACGAAATAGGAAGTGGTGCTCATCGACTTCCTCCGCGTCAACGCCGACATCTTCGCGTGGAGCCCCTCAGACATGCCAGGCATCCCGAGGGAGGTCGCCGAGCACTCCCATGACATCCTACCTCACTCCCGCGCCGTGCAGCAATGGCTCCACCGCTTCGACGAGGAGCGGCGGCGGGCGATCGGAGCGGAGTTGCGGAAGCTCCTCGAGGCTGGGTTCATCAAGGAAGTGTTCCACCCTACGTCGCTAGCCAATCCTGTACTAATAAAGAAAAAGAATGGGAAGTAGCGGATGTGTGTAGACTACACCAGTCTTAATATAGCATGTCCAGAAGTTCCTTTTCCTTTGCCATGTATCGATCAAATTGTTGATTCGACTGCCGGGTGCGATCACCTTTGTTTCCTTGATGCCTATTCCAGGTACCACCAAATAAAAATGAAGGAGTCCGACCAGCTCGTGACTTCATTCATCACGCTGTTCGGAATGTATTGTTACGTCACGATGCCGTTCGGCCTCCGAAACGTGGGTGCAACATACCAGCGGTGCATGCAGCACGTTTTCGGAGACCAGATCGGGCGAACTGTCGAGGCGTACGTGGACGACATGGTCGTGAAAACTAGGAAGGCGGACGACCTGGTTAGCGACCTCAGCATCGCGTTCGGCTGCCTACGGGCCAATGGGGTAAAATTGAATCCCGAAAAATGTGTCTTTGGCGTGCTGCGGGGCATGCTTCTAGGATACATCGTCTCACAGCGAGGCATCGAGGAGAACCCCGAAAAGGTTGCGGCCCTCGAGCGGATGGGTCCGATTCGGGACCTCAAAGGGGTGCAAAGGGTGCTGGGGTGCCTTGCCGCCTTGAGCCGCTTCATCTCACGGCTCGGCGAGAAAGGCTTGCCTCTCTACCGGCTCCTCAAGAAGCACGAGCGCTTCTCCTGGACCGCCGATGCCCAGGAGGCGCTTGACAAGCTGAAGGCGCCCCTGACCCACGCCCCAATCCTCACACCGCCGCAAGACGGCGAGCCTCTGTACCTCTACGTGGCTGCGACTACCTAGGTGGTCAGCGCCGTGATCATGGTGGAGCGCACGGAGGAAGGGCACACTTTGCCGGTCCAGCGGCTGGTGTACTACATCAGCGAAGTCTTGTCCGACACCAAGACACGCTACCCACAAGTCCAGAAGCTGCTTTACGCAGTGGTTCTCACGCGGCGCATGCTTCGCCACTACTTCGAGGCCCATCCTGTCACGGTGGTTTCCTCCTTTCCATTGGGGGAGATCATCCGCAATCCGGACGCAGTAGGAAGGATCACCAAGTGGTCGGTGGAGTTGATGGGCGAAACGCTCGCATACGCTCTGTGCAAGGCCATAAAGTCCCAAATCTTGGCGGACTTCGTCGCCGAGTGGACGGACACACAATTGTCGCCGCCACAGATCCAGGCAGAATGCTGGACTCTGTACTTCGACGGCTTGGTGATGAAGATAGGGGCAGGAGCGGGCCTGCTCTTCGTCTCGCCCCACGGGGAGCACATGCGGTACGCTGTACGCCTTCACTTCCCCGCGTCGAACAATATGGCTGAGTACGAGGCCCTACTGTGCGGCCTCAAGATCGCCATCGAGATAGGCGTCAAGCGCCTCGATGTGAGGGGGGATTCGCAGCTCGTGATTGACCAGGTCATGAAAAACGCAAGCTGCCACGACGACAAGATGGAGGCGTACTGCAAGGCCGTGCGGGCTCTCGAAGACAAATTTTACGGCATTGACCTCAACCACGTGCCCCGGCGGTACAACGAGGAGGCGGACGAACTCGCCAAGATCGCATCGGGGCGGATCACTGTCCCCCCGAACGTCTTCGCTCGGTACATCGCCCAACCATCCGTCACCCTCGAGCCGTACCCCTCGAACCACACGGAACCCTCGGGGGCTCCCTCGAATCCAGCGGGCGCAGAGCCCATGGACGAGGACCCCTCGAACGAGGCGTACGTGCTCTCTCTCCTCGAGGGGTACGACGCCAGCGAGGGTGAAGTCATGGATGTCGAGCCAGATCCCAGCGGGGCGGACTGGCGCGACAAATACATCGCCTGGATGGACCGAGGGGAACTCCCCTCGGACTGGTCCGAGGCCAGACGCATCGCCAGGATGGCCAAATCCTTCGCCCTCGTCGACGGCGAGCTGTACAAGCGCGCTGCCTCGAGTATCCTGCAGCGATGCGTGCCCATCCCCGAGGGGCGCGAGCTCCTCCGGAACATACACGCAGGTATCTGCGGCCACCATGCCGCGCCCCGCACCTTCGTAGGAAACGCGTTCCGCCAGGGCTTCTACTGGCCCACCGCGGTCGCTGACGCCAGCGAAATCGTACGCACCTAAGAGGGGTGCCAGTTCTACGCCCGTAAATCCAACCTCCCTGCGCACGTCCTGCAGACCATCCCCATCACGTGGCCATTCGCCGTATGGGGGCTGGACATCGTCGGGCCCTTACGGAAGGCGCTCGGGGGCTACACCCATCTGTTGGTCGCGATCGACAAATTCTCCAAGTGGGTGGAGGTGCGCCCCATTACAAACCTCAGGGCGGAGCAAGCGGTGACGTTCTTCACCGAGATCGTTTATCGGTTTGGAGTGCCGAACTCCATGATCACCGACAACGGGTCACAATTCACGGGCAGGAAATTACTGTAGTTTTGCGACAAGTTTCACATCCGTGTGGACTGGGCAGCCGTGGCGCACCCACAGACCAACGGCACGATTCTACAAGGCCTCATGCCCAGAATTTTCGACCAGCTTAACAAGTCTGGTCGAAAATTGCTCCAGGAACTCCCTGCGGTCGTATGGAGCCTCAGGACCACCCCAAGCAGAGCCACCGGGTTCACCCCGTTCTTTCTAGTCCATGGCGCGGAGGCCGTCCTCCCCACGGACTTAGAATATGGGTCACCCAGAGTACGGGGCTATAACGAATACACCAACCAGCGAGCCCGCGAGGACTCGCTGGACCAGCTGGACGAAGCACGCCTCGTGGCCCTAATGCACTCCGCAAGATACCAGCAGTCTCTAAGGCGCTGCCATGCTCGAAAGGTGCACCAGCGGGACTTCAGCGAAGGGGATCTGGTCCTAAGGCTTCGCCAAGACAACCGAGGACACCACAAGCTATCACCTTCGTGGGAGGGACCCTACATCGTGGTGAAGGTGCTCAAGCCAGGCACATACAAGCTAGCCAACGAGGACGGCGAAGAACTCACCGATGCTTGGAACATCCGGCAGCTACGTCGCTTCTACCCTTAGCTAGGATTTCCAAGTCCTTTCGTTGTAAAACACATTCCCAACACCCCAGTTGGCAACGAAATGTAAATAACAGCAATTCAATAAAATCAAAGGGCAACTCGGCTTTCCCCTGAAACCCAAGCCACCCTCGGGGGCTACTGCGGGGGGCATTCCCCCCAAATAAAATGGTCCCATTTTTTCACAAAATCTAACTTGTGAACGCGCCAAGTACGTTTCGACCGGAGTCTCGAGCGAATCAAGGCAGGGCGCGGGTAGTCGTGCGGGAAGGACGCGCGAGTCAGAGACAGTCTACACCTCCGCGAGGATACGGCCCTTCTCTCTTGACTCCGGCCCAGCAGTTTGCCCACGAAACTAAACTCTCCCAACCTAAAACTCGCTCGAGCAAAGGGAAAAAACAGAAAGGCGCGACAAATAAAAGATAACACTTGAATTTACAAGTATCCAAACAACCCCATATGTTGTACTTGTTTATTTACACGGCCGCACGGCCAAGATACTAACATCTAGACAAAAAATGGGCCTAGTGCCCAGCAGGTTTTCAGGCCTGAGGCTCGTCGCCGTCGACAGCATCCGGGAACAGGAACTCTGAGAACGCCTCGGAGAGTGCCTCCGCAGCTTCAGCAGCAAGTGCGTCCGCCTGCACCATTTCCGCCTTGTCCTCGACGCCTTCCGGGATGACGTAGCCTGATGCCACGGCTTCGAAGTTCACCTCGTAGTGGGAGCGCACCACGCCGAGAGCCTTCTGGACGCCCAGGCGGAGCACGCGACGCATGCGCCCAGAGACGTGCCCACCGAGGGCGTGCAGGTAGCTAGCCAACGAGCTTCCAGCTTGCACCTCGCCCTCTTCAACGGCCTGGCAGGTCTCGAGGGCCGCGGCACGCAGCTCCACCAGCTCCTGCTCGGAGGAGTTGTAGGCGGCCTGCAGTGTCTCGGCTCGATTGGACGCGTGTCCCAGCGCGGTGCGCAGGCCTGAACGTCACCAGCGAAAGAAATCAGAAGGGGAACGAACCCTCGAAGGAAAGATCGGCAAAACAAAAAATGAAACGGCGACCTACCTTCAACCTGCTTCTTCTCCACCTCGAGAGCGCGGCGATCGGCCTCGACCGCTTGCTGCAGGCTGACGATGGTGGTGCTCTGTTCCTCGAGAGACCGCTCCTGGTCCGTGTTCGCGATGCTGAGGGCTATCAGCTCACCGTCCAGCCTCGAGACATCAGCATCCCGCTCCTCCAGCGACTTCTGCGCCGTCTCGCGAGCGGTGCGCTTCTGCTCGAGTGCTGACCGAGCGTCAGCAAGGGCGGTTCGCTCCTACTGGAGCTGACCCTCAGCCTCTTGGCGGGCGGTACGCTCCTGTCGGAGCTGTTCCTCCGCTGTGGCGAGCGCGGCGACCTTGGCGTCGAGGGTGGCCTTTAACTCGTCGGCCTCCTTGGCCTTCTGCTTGGCTGCCCGCGCCCTCTCCTCGGCCCGGCTCTGCTGGGCCTGCGCCTCCTGGAGCCACGTGCGGATTTCCCTGTTCTCGGCCCGGACGGTCCCCACCTCCGTCTCCCAGTCGGACCCCACGGTGCGCACCTTCTCCAAATCCCCCCGCGCCTGCTGCAACGCCTCATCCCGATCGACGAGGGCTGTACAAATCCGCTCGATGGCGGGGGACGCGCCGCGGCCTGCCCCACGTGCTCCAAAAGCTGGTCGCGCAGGGCCTCCGCCCGGTACGACAGCCAGCCGTCTTGGGTCCTCAAGGCCTCCGCGAGCACGTTGAATGCGTCACTCTGAACCCGGAGCTGGCGGAGCTCGGCACTCATCTGGTCAAAGGCGCCGTACTTGTCGCGGGCGCGGTGCTCGAGCTGCTGCCGCCAACAGACCAAAACCAGTAAGCATCACGCCGCGAGGAACAAGTACGAAGAAGACGAGATCGAAGAAAAAAGGTGACAGCGCCTCACCTGGAAAACGTGCCACGCTGGGCCGCCGTGGATCCGCAGCGCCTCGTTCAACACCCGGTTGAGCGCGGCGCCATGATCGCGGAGCTCCCCCCACAGCTGCTGCTCCTCCTGGGCGTCGGCGAAGGCGGGCGGCTCGTCGACGCGCCCCTCTCCCGAAGCAGGGGGGGCGGCGCGAAAATAGGAAGCTTCAGCGTCGTGCCCTCGGCCCCCGGCCACAATGTGGCCATCCCACCGCCTAACGAGCGCCCCCGCCTGTTACTCGGGGGCTGGCGTGGGCAGGCTCGCCCACTGATCCCTCCCGGGTGGCGGGACGTCGTCGTCCGGGATTTCCACCGCCATCGCCCGGAAGGCGCCCGGCGAGGGCGGGCTCTGCCCGCGCCTCCACGACCACCTCCCGGCCGCGCCTCGTGGCCGTGGCTCTCGGCTGAGGCACCGTGGCCGCCGCCTCCGGTGCGTCTCGGTGGCCCGGGCGACGGGCGGCCCTCGCGGGCGACGCCGCCGGCAATGCCACTACAACCGACACCGCCGGCCGTGCCTCCGCCTCCCGGCGGCGCCTCCGCCGCGGCCGGCCGCCGCGCGCCTCCACCACGACCGGCGCTCGCCACTCCTCGCCGACGCCGGCTGCGGCCGGCGGGCGTGACCACCAACCGTGGCCTCGAGGCCTCGGCCGCGCCTTGTGAGCTCGCGTTCGCCGTTGCCGCCGCGCTCGCTCCTGCCCGCGGCGCCCTTGACGAACGCCACCGGGTGGGGATGGACGCGTCCTCCCTCAGCACCTTGCCCGGTGCGAGGGGAGGCATGGTTGGCACCGCCCTGCGGACACGGAAACAAACAGTCAAATTCCCGTCTATCGGGCACGCAACTCCTCGAAAGACAATTCCTTACCTCAAGGAGGAGAAGGCGCGCTTCCTCTTCCTCGAGAGACCGCTCCTGGTCCGCGTTCGCGATGCTGAGGGCTATCAGCTCGCCGTCCAGCCTCGAGACATCAGCATCCCGCTCCTCCAGCGACTTCTGCGCCATCTCGCGAGCAGTGCGCTCCTGCTCGAGCGCTGACCGAGCATCAGCAAGGGCGGTTCGCTCCTTCTGGAGCTGACCCTCGGCCTCCTGGCGGGCGCGTGCGCTCTGCCCGGAGCCGTTCCTCCGCGTGGCGGAGCGCGGCGACCTTGGCGTCAAGGGTGGCCTTTAACTCGTCGGCCTCCTTGGCCTTCTGCTCGGCTGCCCGCGCCCTCTCCTCGGCCCGGCTCTGCTGGGCCTACGCCTCCTGGAGCCACGTGCGGATTTCCCGATTCTCGGCACGGACGGTCCCCACCTCCGTCTCCCAGTCGGACGCCACGGTGCGCACCTTCTCCAGATCCCCTCACGCCTGTTGCAACGCCTCAACCCGATTGACGAGGGTTGTGCAAATCCGCTCGATGGCGGGAGACGCGCCGCGGGCTGCCCCTCTTGCTCCAAAAGCTGGTCGCGCAGGGCCTCTGCCCGGTACGACAGCCAGCCGTCTTGGGTCCTCAAGGCCTCCGTGAGCACGTTGAATGCGTCACGCTGAACCCGGAGCTGGCGGAGCTCGGCACTCATTTGGTCAAAGGCGTCGTACTTGTCGCGGGCGCGGTGCTCGAGCCCCTGCCGCCAACAGACCAAAACCAGTAAGCATCACGCCGCGAGGAACAAGTACGAAGAAGACGAGATCGAAGAAAAAAGGCGACAGCGCCTCACCTGGAACGCGCCACGCCGGGCCGCCGTGGATCCGCAGCGCCTCATTCAACACCCGGTTGAGCGCGGCGCCATGATCGCGAAGCTCCCCCCACAGCTGCTGCTCCCCTGGGCGTCGGCGAAGGCGGGCGGCTCGTCGACGCGCCCCCTCTCCCCGGCGGGGAGGCCGGCGCGGGAATAGGAAGCCTCGGCATCATGCCCTCAGCCCCCGGCCACCATGTGGCCGTACCACAGCCTAACTAGCGCCCCCCGCACCGGGCTCGGGGGGCCGGTGTGGGCGAGCTCGCCCACTGATCCCACCCGAGTGGCGGGACGTCGTCGTCCGGGATTTCCACCGCCATCGCCGGGAGGCCGCCCGGCGGGGCGGGCTCCTGCCCGCGCCACCACGACCACCTCCGGCCGCGCCTCCGTGGCCGTGGGCTCTCGCGTGGCGCCGTGGCCGCCGCCTCCGGCCGCGTCTCGGTGGCCCGGGCGACGGGCGGCCCTCGCGGCGACGCGCCGGCAATGCCACTACAACCGGCGCCGCCGGCCGTGCCTCCGCCTCGGCCGCGGCTCCGCCGCGGCGCGTCGCTTCTTGCGCCTCCACCACGGCCGGCGCCCGCGGCCGGCGGTCGCTCGCTCGCGCCTCCACCACGACCGGCGCCCGCCACTCCTCGGCGGCCGACCGCCGCCGCGGCCGGTTGGCGTGACCACCGGTCGTGGCCTCGAGGCCTCGGCCCGCGCCTTGCGAGCTCGCTCTCGCCGTTGCCGCCGCGCTCGCCCCCGCCGCGGCGCCCCCGACGAACGCCGCCGGGTGGCGATGGATGCGTCCTCCCTCAGCACCTTGGCCGGTGCGAGGAGAACCCCTGTTGCTCGCACAGCCAGAACTCCTCGCTCCTTCGCTCGCGACGCTCCCGATGCTCCGCACTGCGCTCCCTCCGGCGGGCCACCCGCTCCCGCTCTCTCTATTGCGCCGCGCGCGCGAGCGCACAGGAGCGGGGTTGGGGGCTTGGACTTCGCGGCGCTCACCATCACCATCTACAGGAGTCAGGCAAAGCATTAAAGCGCGTCAACAACTCGAAAAACTGGCTAAACTGGAACTGAAATCAAGAACTACGCTCACCAATTGGCCGGTGGGGAGCATCTCGTGCACCCACAGGGCCATGTCGTCCCTGGGGTCAATCGCCCCGACTTGGGGTCAATGGCTCGCCACGCCCGGGTGGCCGCGAACGCCCGCGGGAAGGGGTCCGGCAGCAGCCGCGACCTCGCCAACGCAACAGGGTCCGCGGTCTCGGTCATCTCGTAGATGCGGGGCGGCCTCTCCATCAAGGGGACGACCCGCCGTCGGTGGAGGTTGGCGAGGACAACCCCGGCGGTGAGCCCGTGGCCCACCAGCTCCTTCAGCGCGGCCACAAGCGAATCCAGCCGCGCCTGGTGCTGGGGCGGGGACACCCCGTGGTACCAGGAGGGGGCCCTCTCCCGGAGCACCTTGCCGGTGTAGAGGGGAAGCCGGGCTCGGCGTTGCGGAGATAAAACCATCCTCACTCCCAGTCCGCGTTGTTGGTTGTCATCGTGCTGGGGATGTACTCCTCCTTGCGCTGGGTCCGCACGGCGAGTGACATGCCGCCAGCGCGCGTTGCGCGGCGGGTCCTCAGCTCCGAGGTCGGCAGCGTGTGAAGCTCCGCGCGGAAGAGATGAACCCAGAGATCCCAGTTTACCGGGATCCCCAGGAAGCCCTCGCAGACGCCAACGAACGTGGCCGCCTGTGAGATCGCGTTCGGCGTGAAGTTGTGAAGCTCCACGCCGTAGTGGTAGCAGAGGGCCCGCATGAAGCGGCTCGCCGGCACCGTGAAGCCGCGCTTGTGGAAGCGGATGAAGCTAACGACGTAGCCGTACGGAGGATTGGGCACTCGTTCCCTCTCCGACGGCACGATCCACTCGGCCGGCCGCCCATCCTCATTTGCCGCCAGCTGGTGGCTGGCCACCAGCTGACCCAGGGCCAGCGGCGTCGCCTTCGAGCGCTCCCACGCCGGCGGGTCGATGATGATGCGAGGCTGCTGGGGGGCCATGCGAGCGGGCGGGGGAGCGGAGAACAAGAAGCAAGAAGAGCTCTGAGAGCAAAGGCGCAATGGCGAGAGTGGCTCGGGGGCTAGAGCGCAAGAGGTAAGAACGACAAACGCTAAGTGCAAAGGTAAAAAAAACCGCCCTTCCCCGCCTATCGGATTTATAGGCCGCAAGGTGTGCTCTCCGGAGCGTACGCCCCGCGCGCATTAACTGCAGGTGAAATATTCCCTCACTGATGAACGGGGCCCACCACGACCGCGGCGGCCACGTAACCGCACGCGCGCCATCATCACGGCGCGGTAACCGGAGGGCATGGCAGGCAGTCCCGTCCGCCTGCCCACTCCGCACACTACACGCGCGGCCGCGGCGCCTGAAAAGGCACGCCCGTGGCGCGAGACTACAGCCGCGACTGCGGGCATTAAATGGCCTTGTCCCTTACCAAGTAAGAGAGACCCTCAAACGGCCCGAGCCCCTGGCTCAAGTAAATGCGACACTTGAAGGGTGCGAACACCGACCAGTGGCCTCGAAGCCCGTTTGAAATAAACGGGCGCCACAGGTGCCCTCGATTCACAGAGACTACTGATCAGCGGCTCGAGAACTCGCATGGCTAGAGACCCTCGAAACATGCAGATGCAAAAGACGGGAGAACCCAGCTGCTACCCCGCATGGCCCTACTGATCACAGGTTCGAAGCCTGACCCTCGATGGGTTTGAACAGGCGCCCCAGATCACCAGAGTCAGGGACGACGAGGGCACGCGCATTCGAGCCTTTCCTCGAGCCCACCGGCTCGAGGGTGTCCCACATGTCGTGTTCGAGAGCCACCAAGGGCAGCTAGCCGGGGGGATCCCACCGAGGGAGAGCTTTCGCGCCCTCGGTCCCTAGCGAATGGGACCGAGCCCCACCTAGCAAACCCATGCAGGCGCTTTAATGGACGAGTCTCCGGACCGCGCAGCCTACCCTTATCGAACGGGGCATGGGCGTCCACTTGAACTACCCGCTAACAGCTCGATGAGGAATCCACAATCCGCGACCCGATCGATGGGGGTTGTGGAAACCTCACCCTCTGTCCCGCGGAGGGACGACGAGGGCGCGTTTAAAAGCAAGTCGAAGAGCTAGCCCCGATCGCCTTGAATGGGCCCAGGCTCGGGGGCTCGACGCATGGCTACACCTCCTGGAATGCACCGGCCGCGAATGGTGCCAGTTGCGCATGCGTCACCGAAGCCGGCTGAAGGATGGCCGACGCCGGTTGGAATATATACCACGCCCACTGACCAGATTCCGCGGTAAAACCCTGCAGGGGCACCCACGCTCATGCAGGGCTTCGGGAGCTAGACCTGCGGGTTCGCTGACGCGGCCCCACGGAAAGCGTTAGCAACAAGGGGGGAAGGATGACCTATTAGTAGGCTTTAGCATCTGCGGGAGCCTAGCCGGCATACCCGCAGATGCTCGGGGGCTACTGTCGGGGACAGCCCTGAGGGTCCCATAAAAACCGGGGGAATCCTACTTAAAACCTGCAAGAAACCAAAACGAAACACCTCTCACTTAAGCACACGCACAGGGCACGGCCCACACTGCGGTGGCCCCCGCGGCCCACCAGAGTGGCCCAATCAAAGGTTACCTCGAGCGGGCTCCGCCTCACTCGAGGGTTCACGTCTCCCTCGAGCGGGCTCCAGCTCGCTCGAGGGTTCACGTCTCCCTAGAGCGGGCTCCACCTCGTTCGAGGGCACATCTCCGCCTCGCTCGAGGCCCCCTCACGAACGCACCTGCTCCCGCACGCGGGTACAGACATTTAATGCTCTGACACAGCAGAGCCGCGCCATCATGCGCCTGGGAATCACGCCCCGGCGCTATTCTGCCAACTCCCTAGGGGGAACCCATCCCCACCACTGTGGGGGACTGTGCGACATGGCCAGTGTCAGCTCCGTGGCACTGTGCCGCCCACCCCCGTACGGCTAACGCACCGCGCCCTCGAAGGGGGGCCAACCACACCCTCGAACTACTTTCTCGTGAATCCGCAGGGTCAAACCATGACGTTAGGTCGGTGGGACGCCATCCCCGCCACTGTTGGTCCTGTGCGGCCGCCCCCGTGCCCGCAGCACCACACCGGGCACTGCTACAACAACTCTGGCGCTGTTGGGCACGCGGGGACGGGACGTCGCCACGCCCGCCACTGTACCTTGTACTTATCACCGTCAATGGCTTCCCCGAGCCCGTTTGAAAACGCCACGGCCGACCACTACGCCTTCACCCTCGAAGTTGCCCCTGTTCAAGTACAAGACGCGCCACGACGACAAGACCGTAGCGAGGACCGCCAGGACGGCCGCCAACTCCGCGGCACTGCACGCCATACTTCCCCATGTAGCTAAATAGTGCGGCATGCCTGTAACTCACCCTCTCCTTGGTCTATAAAAGGAAGGTGAACCCCCTCGCCGCAGGGGACATCAGAGGACGACAGACATCAGACAACACAGACACACGCTCCTCAATTCTCCCACAACATTAGAACTTGCTACGATCACTCCTCCAGGGACTTGGAGTCCGCGCCTCCTCTCCCGCCTTGCTTGTAGCCGCCCCACTACAGGGACCCCGGTGCAAAGCAATACAGTGCCTCGAGCACAACCCTGCTGGACGTACGGCCCCGACCGAAACCAGGATAAACCAAGCGTCTCTAGTTGCTTAGCACCGACCATCGAGGGACAGACCTTGGCGCTTACTACTAGTTAGTGTCGGGACTACATTCCGCACCGACAATCATCATACGAGCCGCCCACTTGTGGTAACCCTTCCCATCGAAGTGCGGTGGACCGCCCCGCTCAACGTACGCCATCTTAGGATTCGAGACTTGTTAAAGTCACAAAGAATCCGACACCAAGCTCTGATACCAATTGAAGGATCGGATGGTGACTAGAGAGGGGGGAGTGAATAGGAGCTAGTAAAAATTCTTCTCAACGAACCCGGCCTATACCCTAGACAATTCCCGGTCACACACAAGCGATGGATCGAATCCCACACCAACCGCCAAGACAACAAGGTTATGGATCAACCTCAAGTCATAGGAATGATTCCTTGAAGCACACGCGGAAGCACGAAAGAAGGAGGGAGAAATCGAACCAAAGAGCAAAGCAGCCAGACTCTGGCGGACCGTCCGGCCAGGAGAGGCGGACTGTCCGCATGGGCCACGCGGACCGTCCACCAATGTACCGCGGACTGTCCGCACAGGTACGGTGGACCGTCCGACCTGGGCCGCGGAAAGTCCGTTAAAGCCAACATAACCTCCAGTAGCGAACTCCGAAAAACAGACCGTCCGCGGGGAGCACGCGGACTGTCCGCGAGGCACCCGCGGACCGTCCGCCCGCTGCTGCGGACTGTCCGAAACCACTTCCAACCAAAACTCAAAACCAAAACGGATCGAAAGCGAAGCCGAGCAAGAACACGAAGAACACGCGAAGAACACTGTATGCGCGAACCGTCCGCCTGGCCCTCGCGGGCCGTCCGCCAGGCACGAACAGAACTGAAAACTGCTCGACCCCGAAAGTCAACACTCCCAATCCATTACCGGATCTCCCACACGATAGAAGCTGTTGAGACAAGAGTTTGGGGACATGTAAAGCGTCAACCAAGGATGCTATACCCCAAAAATTTCGTCTCCTAACTCCCTAAATCATCGGTAATCACGGATCCTTTGAACACCACCAAAAGCTAGAGCGCCGAACGAAACCCCGATGGTTTTGTGGGCAAACCACCAAACCCCGCGTGCTCGGCCCGGCCTCCCGCCAAGCCCCTTGACTCGACCGCCACCGTGCACCGGCTCGATCGTCCATGACTTCATCTTGCTCGTCTCGCCACCATATGGCCCGCACCTAGTCCCGCCGTCCACCGGGTCACTCGAACCGAGCCTACTTGTCTCTCCATCTCCCGGAGGCCCCTCAAGGCTGAAGACCTTTCGCGCCCGTTCTTCACCTGCAACAACACGAACTAGGACGCAGCCTACACCTACGCACTGAGCCAAGAGTCAGTCCAACACTTGTTGTTAATCACTCATCACTGAGGAGCGGTCATCCACCGACCACCGGGACGCTCCTGGTCCTTACTTTTGTTTTCAGCCTTGACTAGCTCCCAGAGGAGATCTTTGGAACTAAAGAGGTTCCTGAGTACATCCCCTCTGACTCTTCTACGGAAGAAGAAGACACCACACCGGAACAAAATTCCAACCATCTACTGTGCCGTCGCATACGGCATTTAGAACACAACCTGCGGGACATCACCGCCTATTGCAGTGCCGAACGCGAACGCCGCATGAGCTTGGAGGAGTTGGTAGGGGGTAAGATCTTCATCCTTATTTGATTCTCATGTTTAAGTTTTAGATCTCACTTTCAACAAGAATCTTTTCTCTTTCTTCAAATGTTTCTGACAGGTATAACAACTTGAAGGCTTCCTGGGACAGCCTGATGGAAGCTGCAAGTCATAGCAATCCCTGAAGCTTCTACATTGCTGTCACGGTGGTCCTGGAACAGCTGGAGAGGGAAGAGTTGAAGAGGAAAAATGCATAATCAAAGAAATGAAGCATACTTTCACTTCTTCCTCCAGGCTTTCTGCTTCCCACTGGCTTCCTTTTGTAATCTTGGATAGCTGGGTTGCCAAACAAAGAACCTGCAAGAAATGTTTGTAATGTAGAGCATTTTTTGTGCTAAGGGCAATACACTTCAGTACTGGCCATCTCCTTTGTTAGGACTTTTGTTCTGAAGGAGGCTTCTTTCCAGAACGCGGGCTGTTTCCATATTTCTGATGCTTATAATACTGATGCTTGTAATCAACTATCAACTTCAATACTAGGATAATATTTCTTCAAGTATCTCCCATTTATAGCAGCAGTAAACTCTTCTCCTAGTAAAATTTTTAAGATATATGCATTTCCAAACGCACATCTAACAACCCGAAAAGGACCATCCCAATTCGGGGACCATTTGTCGAACGTACTATACTTAATCCCAATTGGCAGTAATGCTTTCCAAACTAAATCCCCTTCAGCAAATTGCTTGACTTTTACTTTCTTGTTGTAATACTTAGCAACTCGCATCATGTTCTTCTCAATGTTTCCAAGGCCCTAAGACGAATCATATGCAAATCCTCTAACTCGTCCATCATTAAGCCACTGTAATCTTTGGAACTTAAATCCTTTTGCAAAACTACTCTCCTTGAATCTGATTGCATTTCCCATGGCAAAACAGCATGATGCCCGTAAACCAACTCATAAGGAGATGTTTTTGCACCTCCATGAGGGGCCATTTGGTAAACCCACAAAGCTTCATTGAGTACCGAATGCCACTTTTTTGGCTTCTGATCAATCTTCTTTTGTATAATCTTGATCATGATCTTGTTAGAAGCACCTGCCTGACCATTAGCTTTGGCATAATATGGAGAAGAATTTAACAATTTGATCCCCATGCTTTCAGTAAACTCCCTGAACTCTGAAGACGTAAATTGAGTTCCTTGATCAGTTGTAATTGTTTGAGGAATTCCAAATCTGTAAATGATGTGCTCCTTGACAAACTCAACCATGTTTTCTAATGTTACTTTCTTCAATGGAATCGCCTCAACCCATTTAGTGAAATAATCTGTCGCCAAAAGCACAAACTTATGCCCCTTGCTAGATGGAGGATTTATTTGGCCAATAAAATCTATACCCCATCCTTTGAATGGCCATGGCTTGATAATAGGATTCAAGATGCTGGAACTCTTTGGATATTCCCAAACTTCTGACAATCTTGACACCCTTTGTAATACTCAAAGCAATCTTCCAGCATCGTCGGCCAATAACATCCAGTGTGCCTGATAACCCATTTCATTCGGTAAGCCGATTGATGTGCTCCACACAGCCCATCGTGCACTTCACTCATCATTTTCTTTGCTTCTTCTTGACCCAGGCATTGTAGCAATACCCCATCTAATGATTTGTAAAATAAACGTCCATCAAGAAGAACAAACTTTATAGCTTTATACCTGACCTTCCTAGGGACCTTTCGGAATGGATTTTCCAGATAATCAACAATTTCTTTTCTCCAATCATCTTCTTCTAGATCACTCCCGAAAGCATACACATCATTGGCAAACACTTCTTGATTTTCTTTATAACCTGAAGCACTTTGAGCCAACCTGTTTGCTTCTTCGCTGTGTTCCCTAGGAATATGTTGCAGAATCACTAATTGAAAATTTTCAAAATTTCCTTCCATTCCTCGTAGTAATTCCTCAGGATATCATTTCTACATTCATATTGGCCATTCAATTGTTTTATAACTAGCTCTGAATCTCCATAAATTTCAACTGAAATAGCTTTTGCTTCTTTCAAAAACTGAAGCCCTCTAAGCAGTGCCTCATATTCGACTTGATTATTTGTGACAGTAGGCTGAATAGGGATCGCAAAATCAAACATCTCACCTCTTGGTGAAATCAATAAAATTCCTACTCCACCACCTTTGCCACATGAGGATCCATCAAAGAACAAAGCCCAAGGAGTGATTTCAAGCAAATCAATTGATGGATCGCGATGTTTGGTAATGAAATCAGCATTAATCTGACCTTTAACAGCCTTTGCCGATTGGAGTTTCAACTCAAACTCAGGCAAAGCTAAAATCCACTTGCCAATCCTTCCATTCAAAATTTGCATATACAACATGTGTTTAATTACATCAAATTTTTAATATACAACGCATTCAACGTTGAACAAATAGTGCTGAAACTTTGTACATGAGTAATAAACACACAGGCAAAGCTTCTCCTAGGCCGAATATCTTGTTTCGGGATCAAGCAATTTTCGGCTAAGGTACACAACTACTAGTTCCTTTCCCTCAAATTCTTGTATAAGGGCCGATCCAATGGCTTGGGTATCGGCCGCCACGTACAACTTAAAAGGCTTGTTCAATTGTAGAGGTACCAACACTGGTGGTTCCCTCATGTACTCCTTGATCTCATCGAAAGCCTTTTGTCATTCGTCACCCCATACAAACTTCTGATCCTTCTTGATCCTCAACAACGGAGAGAAAGGCAACACCTTTTGTGACAAATTTGAAACATATCTTCTCACAAAATTGATCTTGCCCAGCAATGATTGAAATTCTTTGAGATTGGTTGGAGGAACAACTTCATCAGTAGCTTTCATGCTTTTTTGCCAACCTCTATTCCTCCCTCATGCACCAAAAATCCCAAGAACTCTCCAGCTGAAACTCCAAAGGAACATTTATTCGGGTTCATCTTAAGCTCATGCTTTCGAGTGCACTCTAGTGTTTTCCTCACATCATTCAAGTGTGATTCATGATCCAAAGACTTGATCACGACATCATCAATGTATATCTCCACAATTTTGCCAATCAGTTCATGAAAAATATAATTCATGGCTCTTTGATAAGTTGCACCGGCATTTTTCAACCCAAATGTCATAACAATCCACTCAAAAAGGCCTATATGTCCAGGACATCTGAAGGCTGTCTTTGATATATCTTCTATTGCCATGAAAATTTGATTGTACCCTGCATTGCCATCTATGAAACTAATAACTTTATGTCCAGCAGTGGCATCAACCAACAAGTCAACAACATGCATTGGATATCCATCCATGGGTGTAGCTTTGTTTAGATCTCTAAAGTCTATGCAAACCCTCATTTTTCCGTTCTTCTTGTAAACACGGACAATATTAGAGATCCATTCTGCATATTGTCGGGGACAGCCCTAGGGGTCCCCTTAAACAACAGGGAAATCCCCAATTAAAAACCCGCAACTAAGCCAAACACGCCTAACCATGCAGGACACGGCCCACCAAGGCGGCCCACTCGAAGACCCCCTCTCGCGAGGGCTCGCCTCGCTCGAGGGATGCGTGCCTCCCTCGGGCGGGCTCCGGTCCGTTCGAGGGGCCTCTCCCCCCCCTCGGCGAGGCTCGCCTCGCTTTAGGGTCCGCTCCCCCTCGAACGGGGTCCGTCTCGCCGGGCGCCACCGCGCGCGCGCGCTCTCCGTGCGCGAGCATTTAATACACGACACGGCGGGCGGCGCCATCATGCGCCTAGGGCTCGCGCCCGTGCGCGCGCCAACTCCCCGGGGAGGGATCCCATCCCCGCCCGCGCAGGAAACGCGTGCGGCGTGGCGGCGCTAGTCCGTGAGCGCCGCGCCGCCGCTCGTACGGCTAACGCGCGGGAGCCCTCGAAGGGGGCGGCGCACCCTCGAGTTGCTTTCTTGTGACCATGCGGGGTTAGGTGAAGGCGCTAGGCGGGTGGGACGCCATCCCCCGCCCGTGCTTGACGGCATGGTGCCCGCCCCCGCCGTGCGAGCGCACGCCGGGGCGTGCGCAACTCCGGCAACGCGGGAAGCGTGCGGGAACGGGGTGCGCGCCGCGCGCGCGCGCTCGTCCGGACCAACGTCGACAACCCCCTCGAGCCGTGCGAGGACACGCGGCCGTCCGGCGCCGCCTTCTACCCTCGAAGCCGCTCTTTTGTTCGGGTACAAAATACGCCATGATGGCCCGGATCGCGCAAGGGATCTCCCCGGGCGGCCGCCTACTCTCTGACATAGCACATCACCCTCTCTCACGTAGCTAAATAGCGCGGTGCATGTGATTCGCTCCCTCCTTGATCTATAAAAAGGAGGACGAACCCCCCGACGCGGGGGCGGGGGGGGGGGACGGACGGGGCGGAGACAACGAGAACACAACCGAGTCCAAGGCTCGCCACGCACTTGCTCTCCAATTCACCCACAATATCTTCGGCCACTACACCGAGGACTTGGAAGCCACGCTTCCTCTCATGCTGCTTGTAAACGGCCCCACTACGAGGCACCCCGGTCTTGAGCAATATAGTGCCGGAGCACACCGGCTGGCCGGACGTACGGCCCCCGGTGGGAACCGAGATAAACTCTGTGTCCCTTGTTGCTTAGCATCGACCATTGAGGGATAGACCTCGGCGCTTACTCTTGGTGGGTGTCGGGACCACATTCACTTGCCAGGCGGTTGGCGCCCACGGTGGGGCAATCGAGCGCCTAAGGTCAATCCAGCAACTCCCTCCATGGTGATGCACTTGCGAGTACGCGGTACACGCTCCGCATGGGCGGTTCGGACCCCCCCTCCCGTCGGGTTCGAAATCCCGGTTCGGGGGCCCTAAACTTTCGGGCCACGGGGAACGGCTACGTTATGCGCCTCACCAGCGGTGAGGAGCTCAGTGAGCGGCGCTAGGCGGGTCCCGCTCGGCCCCCGTCGCGTGCCACCACGGTGCGGATGCCGCCGGCGCGGACGGCTGCGGGCCCGTCAACGCCACGACGCGCCGTAACTCGGGGGACGGCGGTCGCGCCGGGCACGGTCGGGCGGCGACGGCAAGCGCGCCGCCTCTCAGCGCGACGCGCCCATCATCACGGCAACCGCCACCCCAACGGGGCAGCGCACGGTCTCCGGACCGCGCTTCCCCATTGGGCTGCGTGGTGCTACAACGGCCCACAAAGCCAACGTCAACACCACGATGCGCAGGGTTCCCCCTGGCTGTCACGTCTTCGTCGCCAGGGATCCCAGTGCCTCAGCCGGTGACGAATCGTCCCTGGGATCCCTTGACGCACCTCCCCCCGCTAACCTCCACGGGTACGCGGAGTGGAACTTCTGCAGGCGTCTTCCGGACCCGGTCATGTTCCGGCGTTTCCTCGACGCTACGAACTGCGGTTTGGGCTGCTCGGATGACTCCGACACGGGAGCTACGACCCCGCGCGGGAGTGCTGCGGCGTCATCACCAACGACCCGGCCAATGCCGCCAGGCGCGGTGGGCGGCGGCTAGACGGGGGAGGTCACGCCCCGCCGGGAATCGCTCGCGCCGGCCGCGGGGGCCAAGCGCTCTCGCTTGGGGCGCGACGGGCCGACGCGCGGCTAGCCCGGGCCGGGTGAGCTCGAGGCTGGGCGGCGGAGGAGTGCGGAGCGGTGCGGGCGCTCGCGCCTCGATGGCGGGGGAGGCCTCCGCGCGCGGCGAATGTGCGCGGGAGGGCGGGAAAACGGGGTCGTGACCGCATCAACAACGTCGACAACCCGGACGCAAAAAAAAAAAAAAACCTCCGCGGGGCAAGCCAAAAGCTCATTGCCGCGCGGCCGGCTGCGCCGGGCTATGCGGCACCCTCGACCCACGAGGCGCGAGGCACGCACGCGAGGTGCGGGCTCTCATCGAGCAAACGGCCATCCGGCGGGCGAGAGCTCGGCATCACGCATCCGCCAACGGGGGGATGCGCGGGACCCTTGGTCCACGCGGGGAGGAGCGGCGGGGCGACCGCGCCAGCCCGGGCGCACGCCCGGTCAAGGAGCGGCTCCTTGACGCGCGGGCGGCTGGACGGCGGCCGCCGCAACGTCATCAACGCCGGGCGCGGGGAGCAAGGCGGACGCGCGGCGGCGGTGGGCTACCACCCTCGACGGGGTGGACGCTACGACGAGCGACGAAGGACCGCTCTCCCGGCCTGCGAGCCCCCGGGGACCGTGTGTTTAGCGGGGAGATCCGCGCGGCGGCCTTCCCCAACGCTTCCGCCAACCCTCGACCATCGTCAAGGTACAACGGGAGACGGATCCCCGCGTGTGGCTCAACGACAATCGCCAGCGTGCCGGTGGGCGGGGCCACCGGCCGACGAGGTCATCATCCGCAACTTGCCCCTGCACCTCGGCGATGCGGCCGGACGTGGCTCGAGCACACGGCCGCCGGCCGGATCCTCAGCGGGACGACCTAGTCCGCACGTTCGTGGGCAACTTCCGGGGCACGTACGTGCGCCACAGGGAACTCTGGGACCTCGCTCCACCGCACCCGGAAGCCGGCGAGTCGGCTGCGGGACTTCATACGGCGCTTCTCTAAGCGGCTGTACGAGCTCCCCGGCGTGGCGCGGTCCGAGATCGTGCATGCCTTCCTCGAGGGCACCACGTGCGGGACCTCATGCGGGAGGCTCGGGGTGCGGCCCGCCGCGGACTCCAACAAGGCCCGTTCGACATTGCCCACCGAGTTTCGCCTCGGGGAGAGGAGGTCGTGGGGGCAATCTTCGGCGGCAAGAAGGGCAAGCACTCAAAGGACGCGCCGCGGGCGGCAAGTCCAAGGGAGCCCCACCGCGAGCGACAAGTGGGGCAAGAAGGGAAAGAAGCCGCGCGCGGGCGCGCGAGCGAGGGCGCGGCGGCGGCAATGCGAGGCTCTTCTTTGTCGACCGGCTCGACGGGGCCCTCGACTGCCCCTCGAGGTCGGGGGTGTTCGATGACATGCTAAAAAAGCCATGTTCTTACCACAAGACCCACAGCAAACCACGGCCTGAGCGAGTGCGACATGCTCGAGATGTTCTACGGCCGCGCGCGCGAAGAAGGAGGAGGCCAAGAAAGATGGAGGAGATGGCGACGCCGCGGCTTCCCCGCGGTGGAAAACGTGTTCCTCATCTTTGGGGGACCAACCCAGTCGACATGACGACCCGCCGGCGCGAGAGGGAGCGGCACGAGGTCCTCGCCGCGGAGGGCGCCCCCCATCCTTCCTCAGGCGGTCGGAGGACGCCATCACCTTCGGCAGGGAGGACCACCCAAACCGCATCCCCAACCGGGCCGAGTGCCGGCGGTGGTCGACCCAATCATCGGGAACGGCGGTTCTCGAAAATCTTGATGGACGGAGGCGGCGGCCTCAACATCCTCTACGTGCATACGGCGCACTTGCTAGGGATCGGGTTAGACCGAGCGCGGCCTAGCACGAAGCCGTTCCACGGCGTCGCGCCGGCAGCGAGGTCCAGCCCCTCAGGCAGATCGATCTTCCAGTTTGGTTCGGCACCGCGAAGAATTTCCGCAAGGAAACGCTCACCTTCAAGTTGGTGGGGTTCAAGGGAGCCTACCACGCCATACTTGGGCGGCCCTGCTACGCCAAATTCATGGCGGTCCCCAACTACACTCGCCTATGCCCCGCATTCGACTGCGACGTCGAGTGCGATGCCAGGACCGAACGGCGTCATCACCGTCGGCTCGTCCATCGAGCACGCATTCGACTGCGACGTCGAGTGCATAGAGCACATAGAGGCGCTAGCGCTGGACGAAGTGCTAGTCACCACTTTGGAGAAGATGGTCAACGAGGACCTCGACTCCACCGCCAAGCACACCGGCACCTTCGAGGCCGCGGAGCAGACCAAGGAGGTCCCCCTCGACCCTCTTGCCCTCGAGGAAAAGGTGTTGAGGGTCAGCTCCACCCTCGATCCCAAATAGGAAATGGTGCTCGTCGACTTCCTCCGCGCCAACGCCGACATCTTCGCGTGGAGCCCCTCGGATATGCCAGGCATCCCGAGGGAGGTCGCGCGCACTCCCTGACATCTGCCTCACGCTCGCGCCGTGCAACAATGGGCTGGCGCCGCCCGACGGAGCGGCGACGGGCTATTGGAGTGGAGCTGCGGAAGCTTCTAGAGACCGGGTTCATCAAGGAGGTGTTCCACACAACGTGGCTAGCAAACCCTGTACTTGTAAAGAAAAAGAATGGGAAGTGGCGGATGTGTATAGACTATAGCAGTCTTAATAAAGCATGTCCTAAAGTTCCTTTTCCTTTGCCACGCATTGATCAAATTGTTGACTCAACGGTTGGGTGTGAACTGCTCTGCTTCCTTGATGCCTACTCCGGGTATCATCAAATAAAAATGAAGGAGTCCGACCAGCTCGCGACTTCATTCATCACGCCGTTCGGGATGTTCTGCTACGTCACGATGCCGTTCGGTCTCCGAAACGCGGGTGCGACATACCAGCGTTGCATGCAGCACGTTTTCGGAGATCACATCAGACGGACGGTCGAGGCGTACGTGGATGACATCGCCGTGAAAACCAGGAAGGCGGGCGACTGGGTTGGCGACCTTGGCATCGCGTTCGGTCGCCTATGGGCCAATGGGGTCAAATTAAACCCCGAAAAGTGTGTCTTTGGAGTGCCGCGAGGCATGCTCCTGGGATACATCGTCTCCCAACGGGGGATCGAGGCCAACCCCGAGAAGGTCACGGCCCTCGAACGAATGGGCCCGATCCAGGACCTCAAGGGGGTGCAAAAGGTGTTGGGGTGCCTTGCCGCGCTTGGGCGCTTCATCTCGCGGCTCGGCGAGAAGGGCTGCCCTCTGTCGCCTCCTCGAAGAGCACGAGCGCTTCTCTGGACGCCGAGGCCCGGAGGCGCTCGACTAGCTGAAGGCACCCACGACGAACGCCCGGTCCTCACGCCGCGCGGGGATGGCGAAGCCTCTGCCCGGCTCTCCGTGGCCGCGACCACCCAGGTGGTCAGCGCTGTGATCGTGGTGGAGCGCACGGAGGAAGGGCACGCCATGCCGGTCCAGCGGCCGGTCTACTACATCAGCGAGGTCTTGTCTGACACCAAGACGCGCTATCCTCAAGTCCATAAGCTGCTGTATGCGGTAGCCCTCGCACGGCGCAAGCTCCGCCACTACTTTGAGACCCACCCCGTCACGGTGGTCTCCTCCTTCCCGGCGGGGAGATCATCGCAATCTACGACGCGGCGGGCGGGGATCGCCAAGTGGTCGAGTGGGCCGATGGGCGAGACACTCGCCTATGCCCCGCGCGAAGCCATCATGTCCCAGTTACGGTGGATTTTGTCGGCGAGTGGACGGATACGCGGGCCCACGCCACAAATCCAAGCGAGTCTTGGACTTTATACTTCGACGGTTCGGTGATGAAAACAGGGGCGGGCGCGGGCCTGCTCTTTGTGTCACCCCTCAGGGAGCACATGCGGTACACGGTGCGCCTCTACTTCCCCGCCTCGAACAACATGGACGAGTACGAGGCCCTCCTTTGCGGCCTCAAGATCGCCATTGAGTTGGGCGTCAAACGCCTCGACGTGCGAGGGGACTCGCAGCTCGTAATTGACCAGGTCATGAAGAACGCGCGGCGCCCGACGACAAGATGGAGGTCTCTTTGCAAGGCCATGCGAGCCCTCGAGGACAAATTCTACGGCATCAAGCTCAATCACGTGCCCGTAGATACAACGCGAGGAGGCGGACGAGCTGGCCAAGATCGCGTCGGGCGGATCACCGTCCCCAGAACATTTTCGCCCGCGATGTTGCTCGACCCTCGGTCGCCCTCGAGCCCCACCCCCTCGAACCACGCGAGAACCCTCGGGGCTCCCTCGAATCAACGGGTGCGGAACCCGTGGACGGGGACCCCTCGAACGAGGCGTACATGCTCTACCTCCTCGAGGGGTATGGCGCCCTACGAGGGCGATGTGATGAACATCGAGCCGGCCCTCGTCAAGGGCGGCGGCGTGACAAGTATGTGGCTTGGATGGCCGGGGAGCTCCCCACGGACCGGGCCGCGGCGACGCATCTCCCGGGATGGCCAGTCATTTGCCCTCGTCGCGGCGGGCGCAAGCGCGCGCCTCGGCATCTTGCGGCGGTGCGTGCCCATCCCAGGGGCGCGAGGCTCTGCGGGACATCCACGCGGGATGCCGGCCATCATGCGGCGCCTCGTACCCTCGTTGGCAACGCGTTCCGCCAAGGCTTCCTGCGCGCCCACCGCGGTCGCGGGCGCCCGGCGGGTCGTGCGTACTGCGAGGGGTGCCGGTTTACGCCCGCAAGTCAACCTTCCCGCTCATCGTCCCGCCGGACCATCCCCATAACATGGTCGTTCCCTGTGTGGGGGCTCGACATAGTCGGGCCCCTGCCCAGCGACGCCGGGGGCTTCACTCACTTGTTGGTCGCGATCAACAAGTTCTCCAAGTGGGTGGAAGTGCGCCCCATCTCAAATCTCAGGGCGAGCGGGCGGTGACGTTCTTCCGCAGGCATCGTCCCGTTTTGCGGTGCAGACTCCATCATCACCGACAACGGGTCCCGGTTCACGGGCGGGGAAATTCTTGGAGTTTTGCGACAAATTCCCCATCTCGTAGCGAGTTGAGCCGGTGGTGGCACACCCACGGACCAACGGCCCCGAGTAGAGCGTGCCAACGGCATGATCCTACAAGGCCTTAAGCCCAGTATGCCGACCGGATGAATAAATGCGGTCGGAGGTGGCCTCCCAGAAGTTGCCGGCGGTCGTGTGGAGCCTGAGACCCACCCCAAGCGAGCCACGGGTTCACTCGGGTTTTTCATAGTCCATGGCGCGGAGGCGAGTCCCTCCCCACGGACTTAGAATGCGAGTCGCCGAGGAGTTCGAGGAGCTGCGACGATGATGCCAACCGGCGAGCCGCAGAGGGACTCGTGGACCGGCTGGACGAGGCACGCCTCGTGGCACACGGTCCACGTCCGCGAGGTACCAACGATCCCTCGGCGCTACCAGAAACGCAAAGATACGCCGGCGAGATTTCGGCGTTGGGATGCGGTCCTAAGGCTACGCCAAGACAGCAGAGGACGCCACAAGCTATCGCCTCCATGGGAGGGACCCTACGTCGTGGTGAAGGTACTCAAGCCCGGCACGTACAAGCTGGCCAACGAGGACGGTGAAGAGCTCACCAACGCTTGGAACATCCAACAGCTACGTCGCTTCTACCCCTAGCTAGGATTTCCAAGTATTTTGTTGTAAAAATCACATGACCAACGCCCCAGTTGGTGACAACTATGTAAACGTCATAAGTCTAATGAAAAGGGCAACTCGGCTTTCCCCTGAAACCCAAGTTACCCTCGGGGGCTACTACGGGGGGCATCCCCCCAAAATGGTCCCATTTTCGCGCAAAAACGAAACAACTCACGCGCGCTAAGTTTGTTTTCTACTTCGGCCTCGAGCAAAGATTCGAACAGGGCGCAGGTAGCCTAGCGGAAGGAGCGCGCGAGCCAGAGATAGCCTACGCCTCCGCGAGGATACGGCCCTTCTCTCTCGCCTCCAACCCGGCGGGCCACCGCGAAAATCGAACTCCCCTAACTAGAATCTACTCAGGAAGAAGGAGAAACAAAAAAGCGTAATAAACAAAAGACTTCACTTCACATTGGCAAATGTTTATGGCAAAAATAATTTGTTTATTTACAAGGGCCGCACGGCCAGCATACTGATACATTAACAAAAACGGGCCTAGCGCCCGGCTGTCTTCAGGCGGGAGGAGCGGCGGCGTCAGCAGCGTCCGGGAAGAGGAACTCCTCGAAGGCTTCGGCAAGTGTCCTGGCGGCGTTGGCGGCGAGCGCGTCCACGTGCTCCATCGCCACCTCGTCCTCAACACCCTCGGGGACGACGTAGCCCTCCACCAGCGCCTCGAAGTTAACCTCGTAGTGGGACCGCACCACCCCGAGGGCCTTCTGCACGCCAAGATGTAGCGCCCGGCGCATGCGCTCGGTGACGTGGCCGCTAAGGGCGCGCAGGCGGCTGGCCAGCGAGCTACCGGCCTGTGCCTCGCCCTCCTCTACGGCCCGGCAGGTCTCGAGGGCTGCATTGCGCAACTCCTGCAGCTCCTGCTCGGAGGAGTTGTAGGAGGTCTGCAGCGCCTCGGCCCGCTCAGCCGCGTGCCCCAGCGCGGTGCGCAAGCCTGGAGTTGTCAGTCGAGAAAGAAATCAGAAAAAGGGTGCGAACCCTCTAACAGAAAACCAGCGAAACAGGAGTCGAACAGCGACTTACCTTCAACCTGCTTCCTCTCCACCTCGAGGGCGCGGCGCCCGGCCTCGACCGCCTGCTCAAGGCCCTTGATGGTCTCGCCTTGCTCCTGGAGGGCCAGCTCCTGGCTCGCGCTCGTGATGCTGAGCACCATCAGCTCGCCCTCGACCTTGGAGAACTCGGTGTTCGGTCCTCCGGCGACATCCGCGCCGCCTCGCGAGCGACGCGCTCCGCTCCCGGGGCCGGCCGGGCGTCGGCAAGGGCGGCTTTGCTCTCGCTGGAGCCGCCCCTCGGCCCCTTGGCGGGCGGTGCGCTCCTGCGAGAGGCGGTCCTCGGCGGCGGCGAGCGCCGCGACCTTGGCGTCGAGGGCGGCCTTCAAGTCGTCGGCCTCCTTGGCCCTTTGCTCGAGCGCGCGCGCTGCTCCTCGGCCGGCGGCTGGCGCGCTGCGCCTCCTCGAGCGACGAGCGGAGCCCCGGTTCTCGTTGCGGACGCCGGCCACCTCGCCTCCCGGTTGGCCGCCGGCGTGCGCATCTTCTCCGGAGTCGCGGCGCGCTGCGCCGCGGCGCCTCATCCCGGTCGATGAGGGGCTGTGCGGACCCGCTCGAGGCTAGAGGGACGCGCGGGTCTGCCTCGCGCTCTCATGGAGTTGATCGCGCAGGGCCATGGCCCGGTACGACAACCAGCCGTCCGGGGTCTCGAGGGCGTCGGCGAGCGCGTCGAAGGCGCCGCATCGCTCCCGGAGGCCGGGTGGAGCTCGGCGTTCACACGGTCGAAGGCGCCGTACTTGTCGCGGGCGCGGCGCTCGAGCTCTGTCACCCACAAGTCAAGAACCCGTAAGCACCATGCCACAAGGATAGGCGCGCGAGAAACAAGGAAAAAGGGAAGCAAGCAACGGCACCCCACCGGAAGACACGCCACGCGGGGCCGCCGTGGATCCTCGAGCGCCTCGTTCAACGCACGGTCGAGCGCGGCGCCGTGGTTGCGGAGCTCCCCCACGGCTCCTGCTCCCCACGGGCGTCGGCGAACGCGGGCGGGTCGCCGGCGATCCCCTCCACACGGGCGGAGTGGCCGGCGCGGGAAGACGAGGCCTCGGCGCCATGCCCTCGGCCCCCTGCCACCATGTGGCCCGTCGCGTCGCCTCACGAGGGCCCCCTCACTGGGACTGCGGGGAGAGCGTGGGGAAGCTCGCCCCGCCGGTCCCCACCGGGCGGCGGGGAGTCGTCGTGCGGGATCTCCACCACTACGCCGGGAGGCTGCGCGGCGGCTGCGGGCCCTGCGTCGCTCCGCCGGCGCCTCCACTTGCGCCTCCGTGGCCGCGGGCGCCGACGCGGCCGCCGCGGCCAGCTTCCGGCCGCGCCTCCGCGACCACGGGCGCCCGGCCGCCCTCCTCGGCCGCCGCCGCCGGCTGCGCCTCCGCCGCCGGCCGGCGCCACGGACCGCGCTTCCGTCGCGGCGACCCGCGCGGGCTGCATCTCCACCACGGCCGGCCGCGCGCGGCTGCGTCTCCGCCACGGCCGGCGCCGCCGGCTCCTCGGCGACCACCGGTTGCGCCGCGGCGGCCGGTCCGCCGGCGGGGGCCTCGAGGCCTCGGTGGCGCCTGCGAGCTCTCGCCGCCGCCGCCGCCGGTGCTCGCCCCGCCCGCGGCGCCCTCGGCGAGCGCCGGCGGGTCGGGAACGGACGCGTCCGCCCTCGACACCTTGGCAGGTGCGAGGGGAGGCACGGTTGGCGCCACCACGCACAAGTACGAGCAAAAAATCGAAACGCACGGTCGCCAAAAAACCAAACCCCGCGAGAAGAGGCAAGCCCCTTACCTCGAAGAGGAGAAGGCGCGCTTCCTCTTCCTCGAGGCCTCGGTGGATGAGGCCGGCGCGGCCCGACGCGCCGTCGCCGCGCCTCCTGACGTCTCCGCCGCGCGCGCGCGCGCCCGCGCGCGCGAGGGGCGCTCGCCTGCGGCGCGCGGTCGTCTTCCCTGAACAAGTCCCCCGCTCTTGGAGTTAATTTTGCTTCATTGCATGACTTGTTCAAAGACTTCAAGGTCTTGTCATGAGGTGCTTGATGAACTTATCCCGAAAGTCTTGCATTCAACACTAAAACCCCGCATAAACATTAAACTCCAAAAACGACATGCACAACGTGAAATCTGTTATACCACTGGGGTTAGTACCAATGGATAAGGTATAAACTAATGCCAACACCGAAGGTAAACTCATGGCTGTGTTGACGGATTTTCACCGTCAACACTCTCCTAGAGCAGATTGATTGGCGGTGCAAAGAAGTAAACCATGTAAAGGCCGGACCTCGTCAATGATAGGAAATATTCATCCTAATGCTTCATCGAAGCTTCCCATGTTGCATCAAGTGACGGCCATATGCTCCATGCTGGTAGTATCATCTTGCTCGTAAAACTTCATGAAATCTGCAGGAGCTTTCACTCGTGCGGTGCGCGCTCACCCCGTTATACCATTCGGGAAAGGAGGTGTATACACATGGCCTTGATTTTTGGGTTTTAGACCGAATTGACGGTAACACACGGCCGTTTTCCGCACCATAAGATCGGCCGTTACGTCTTGATCTCCCGGCCTTCCAGCGAGCTCCAAGAGGGGCATTCCCGTGGCCGTACCATATCTAGGATTCCAGCATCAATGGCACCGTAATCCATGAATTTTGAATATCCACCCCCATACATGTTCTTCTCGTAACCTATTATTTGTCGGGCCATCCGTAAGTAGAGCCGATGAAACTCCGTAAGAGCCGAATGCCAATTCTCCATAAGTAGGACCATTGGGCATTGCCTCGATAAGGGTTCTCGTTGCTAGATTGGTCGACCTCCCGTACTTTGCGCAGGCGGCCGGGATTGGTTGACCTCCGTACTTGCGCAGGCGGCCGAGCACTTGCATCTCGAGTCAAGTTGGCTATTGACAGCAGCGCATTCTCGATTCTCCTATCTCCACACTAGGCCCTTGGGTGACATCGACCGTTGGCCTTTTCCATCCAAAAGGGCCAAAGATACTAACCATCATTTGTCTTAGACATATTCAAGAGACAACAAGATTGTGTTTGGCCATTATGTTTTCCATAGTTTGCCGAACCGCATTCATAACCTCCCCTGTTTCTCTTCAGATATGGTATCAGGTTCTCCCGGTAGTAGAACTCTCGGGCATATCGTAATGAAGATATGGCACACCACTTCGTTTTTAGAGAATGACATGAGACACTTCTACCGAAATTGATCAACAACATCCTTTAATTGTAACCGCCGCTCGGGAGACAAATTTCCTCTATGGTGACATCCATGACATCATGAATATCGTGCATCTTGATCGACGAGATGGTCCCACTGTGCATGCCAAAAAGTGTTGACGCAAAATCAGCACCTCACGCCAAGCACACACGAACAAAGTCGGCTTAACACACGTGCCGAATTCAAAGCATGCCAAATTAATTTTCCCCGAAACTCACAAAGGATGAAAAGCCGATAGATAATTGAACCTGCTCTAGTGGTACGAGACAGTTCCGTATTTACGGCCATAAAGCCAATTAAAATGACATATAGCTACAACAAGCTATCTGTCAGCAGTTTGAATATCATTCGGGAGCTCTAAAACATGAAACCAGGATATAGCCCAATGCATGATGTAAGCATGATAAAAGATCGGTATTTGTTTAAACAGCATTGCTCGCACGTGGTCATGACCGATTTTCGAGGATAAATTGGCACAAAATAAATAAGGTGAAAGCATGATTATGAATTTGAAGTAAACAAGCATGCATAGGCCCAAAGCACTAGTCTACTGCATGTCTAGGTACTTTCAAACCCGTCGAGCGTGACCCCAAACAAGTTAATCCACCGCATGATACGACTTGTTTGAAACCACATCACCAACCAAGAATAGATCAATCCACCGCATGATACAATCTAAATATGGAAGGCTAAAAGCATACATTATTAAAACAAGCTTATGAACATGGTTCACTTGTGATAGAATTGCCGAATACAACCTCGGTATGTTCTCATCCGGTTCCGTGAAGAAGGAACAAACATTGAAAAGACAACAAGATTGAGCCCGCAACACGTGACAATCTAGATTGATCTAAATTCGGATATTGAGAGCACTTGATCCGTTTGCCCAAAAATTTGAAAGTATACCACATGGATCTCGGTAGAGGTAGAGCGAAACTAATCGTATCAGATTGCGCAAAAGAGTGTTACATGAATTAAACATAAAGCAAAATCCAAAGCAACACGTGGTAACTTAATGAATCTATTAGATCTTGCCAAATCTAATAGATCCAATAACTAGCTTCGAGCTAGATCTTAGCCTACCGCATGGCTCGTGATCTAACAGGAAACCCTCTTGAACCAAGCTTAAATCCACCGCATGATACAAGGTAACAAGACTACTTGCATCACGTGCTAAATCCACCGCATGATACTAGACATGATACAAGGTTGCCGTACTTACGAGGTCGACTCATCGATGGCTCGAAGAACTCGACGACCCGACTAAAGGACTCGGTGCTGGCACATGGCCTAGCTTTTTGTTGTGGTGAAATTGTTCGATCCCTATTACAAACACCAAGGGTTTATATTTATACCCTTTTCCTAACACGACTCCCGGTTGACTACGAGTACAACATTCATCGCTCAAATTAATGTCCCGCGCCAATGTCCTTCTCGCACCCGTCATCAATTCGTCCCTTCCTTATATCCGTGCCACGTCATCACCTATTCCCGAATGCTTCCTTTTTTCATGCGCAAATGGCCTTTCCGTCGAATGATGGTGCACTACCGACCGCAAGTATCTTTGCCGAATCCTTTGAGGAAAATCTCCTGCCGAATGGTGCTTCTTTACCAAACTTGGCCCACAAGTCAGTCCCTTTCCTGTACCAATTTTTGGTGTTAACACTTGTGTTATCTCTCGATCGGTTGGGGGGATACCCGAAAAATTCGGATAACCACCCAAACACGAGTGGAGTTCTCAACAATGCCTGGCGTACACAATTAGGGCGCAAAGAGACCGTGATGCTCTCCGCTAGTAGCACAAGTCCCAAAAAGTCCGAATCGTTTACACGTGCCCTCGCGCCCTTTTATGTGAGACGAAGGGACTTTTACATTCCGACATCACCCTTGGGCTCGGGAGAATATTCCTAATGTGAACACACATAAGAACGTCTTTTCACCCCTTACATATTTACAAGTCCGCCACTAGTTCACACTCTAAACCCGGACTTTTTTACTCACAATCTCGACTTCGTTTTCCTCCCGTGATCTGCGTACGTCTTCACCCGAAATTCCTGAATCCGGTCTTGGCCGTATCTCCCGAAGTGGCTTTCACTTCCCCGTTGTGCCTGTGCGCGTGTCCCGCGCTCGAGTCCCGAACAGAGTCTTTCGCCGGACTCCCGAATCGGAAAATCTCCGAAATTCGGGCCGCCAACAAAGCCTGAGATTCCGGCTCCCGCATGTTCATGACTCCGCCTCTTCGCCGAACCAAGTTTCCCGAACTCGCACATCCGCGAACTCGAGACTTCGCAGTCCCGTAATTTCCCGTATTCGCGGGAATCTCCCCCGCTCTCGAAAAACATACTTTGAGAATGCCATTAGACTTCAACGTTTCGAGGGTGATGTATTTTCCCGAATTCCCCAACATCGACTACTTCTGAGCATCTGAGGACGACTGCAGCAACACGCAGTCAAACTTAGAGAATCAAAACAGTCAAGTCGCACTCTGGAGCCGTGAGGGCATAAGAGTCGTAAGGCTTGGCCCCTTCAAACCGCTAAGCGCAACCGTCCGTTCGTGCCCCCGGAACTCGAGAGGTTCGGGAGATAACTTAGTCGAGGTTTTGGTCGCGAAACACCTTTTGGACCGAGGTCCCGTGGTCACTTGAACGTTCTTGAAAAGAGGTCGATGAAAGCCGCAGACTAGAGAAGTAACTAAGAAGTCTTCGTGCTGTAGCCGTGTGGGCATTAGCACTAGGAGCGGAATGAATAGCAACTCGTCATCCCATGCAAGCCGCTTTCATCTTCACTTTTCTCGAGTTTGAGTTTCCATCAAAAACCTCTCACTTGTGCGATTGGTCTCAACAAAGTTGTCAGAATGTTTTGAAAGTTGAGGGCATGAGGGCATCGTGCCCTTGGTAGCCCCCGAGCAGGGAGCGTCTTTGCCTTGGTGCAAAGACGCTGTCTGCTCAAGCTTAAGTATTGCTGTAAAGAAGAAGTAAACAGCCTAATGTAAACTTGGAACTCGGAGACATGTGAACAAAAGCAAGAAACATTTACTTATTGACACATGAGTTTTGAACATTTACTCAAGGATAAAACGAGCGCGCTGTTCGATGGTCCATGCGTTGTCCACCACTCCTCCAGGCATCCTCGCACGGATCTTGTACGCCCTCGGCCTGGAGCACCTCGTGGATGATGAAAGGCCCCTCCCAAGGTGGCGACAGCTTGTGCCAGTCCTTGCTGCCTTGAACCCGTTGGAGAACGAGGTCGCCGACATGGAACTCGCGCGGGCGCATGTTGCGCTCGTGGTAACACCACAACGCCAGCTGGTACTTGGTGCTTCGGCAGCGTCACATCGCGTGCCTCGTCGAGTTGGTCGATCGCGTCCTCAAGCGCGACTTGATTTCCTTCTCTGTAGTTTGCCGTGGGCTGTCGTAGTCGATGTTAGTAAGCGGAACCGCCTCAGAGCCCTGCACCATGAAGAAAGGCGTGAATCCCATGGCCCAACTTGGCGTGTGCAGACCCATAGCACCCGACGACGCCTTAGCTACCCATCTTGCTCGAAAACTTGTCGAGCCGCTAGAATATTCTTGGCTTCAAGCCTTGTAGGATCATTTCGTTTGCCCTCTCGACTTGCCCGTCGATCTTTTGACAGTGACACGACTACCCACATGGATGTGGTTGTTGTCGTGGAAGTTGAGGAATTTCTTCCATATGAACCGGGTGTCGCTGTCGCTGATGATCGTGTTGGGAATGCCGAAGCGATAGATGATGTCGGTGAAGAACGAGATAGCCTCCTCGGAGCGGACGTTGATGATGGGCTCCGGCCTCGATTCACTTTGAGAACTTGTTGACCGCCACGAGGAGGTGGGTGAAGCCCCCGGGTGCTTGTCAGAGAGGTCCCACCATGTCGAGGTTCCAAAAATGCGAAGGGCCATGTGATGGGGATCGTCCGTTAGCCGCTTGCGCTGAGATGAGTTTGCCTAACGTAGAATTGGCACCCCTCACAGCACCGCACAATGTCCTTCGAGTCGACGACCGCCGTGGGCTAGTAGAACCTTTGCCTGAAAGCTTTCTCCCGACAAGTGTTCTCGTCCGCATGGTGGACCACAAGCGCCGGCATGTAACTTCCGCAGCCAACCGCGGCCTCGATCGCCGAGGATACACCGCATGAGTATGCTCGCATCCCCGTGCTTGTAAAGCTCGCCGTCGATGAGGACAAATGCTTTGGCTCGTCGGCGATGCGCCGCTCTCGTCTGGGCCCAAGGAGCTTCCCTCGACTAGCCACTCGAGGATGGGGAAGCACCGCCTGATCCTCAAAGTTTACTTCTGGTGGCTCGTCGATTGCCATGACCTCGGGCCCCAACTCCTCGGGTGGCTTCTCGCCTTCTTCTCGTACGTACTACCGATGCCGATCGTCGCAAAGACCCCCGTGGGAACCCAAGCCGCGACTCCCGGATGCGGGCTCTTCGCAAGCACGTTAGCCGCCTTGTTGTAGTCGCGCAAAGACGGTGAAGCTCGAGGCCGGGAACTTCTGCCCTCCGCATCTCGTACTTGCTTTAGCAATATGACGCCATCCTCGGGGTCAATGCGCTCTTTCATGACTTGTCCTACCTACCTGGCCCGAGTCGCCCTCGATCTCGAGACGCTTGATCCCGAGCTCGACAACGATCCGGAGACTCGTTGATCGTGGGCTTCGTACTCTAGTGGCGTTGTTTGATGTCGGAAATGCGCCGCACCATGTACCTATGCGCACGCCTAGGGGCGAGATGAAGACAAGGCCTACACCGCTCCTTCCTTCATGACCGAGCTATCGGCACATGATCCAGGTTTCATGCTTGATTTTCACCGGTTGAGGCTGGGGCCCTGGCTCCACTCGGCCACGAAATCGCGAGTACTTGGGACTTGATCGACCGCGCAAAGGCATACGTGATATTCTGGCCCATCAACTCGAGCACCCACTTGGCGATCCTTCCTTCAGCCTCAGGGTTTTGGATGATCTCCCCGAGTGGATACTTGGACACCACGGTGATGGGATGCACATGTCGGTGGCAATGTTGGATCTTACACTTGGTCATCAAGATCGCGTACATAAGTTTCTGCATCTGTGAGTAGCGCATCTTGGAGTCGGAGAGTACCTTGCTGATGAAGTACACTGGCCGCGTACCTCTTTTGGGACCCCCCGGTTCTTCCCATTCGACCACCAAAGTCGCGCCACTCACTTGGGTCGCCGCAGGCTGCATGGGGAGCATGGGCTCTTCCGTGGTCGAGCAACAATACTTCCTCCAGGACTCTTGAGGATGTTCTTGAGCGAGTCGAGTGCCTCTTCTTGCGCCTCTGGGGTCCATGTGAAGTGGCTCGACTCCTTCATCAGCTTGTATAGTGGCAGGCTGCGCTCTCCGAGTCGTGCTATGAAACCATCGCCGCAGCCGCGACACATGTACTGTGACACATTGTACGCCCTTTAGGTTTTTGATTGGCCCCATGTTCATAATTTCGAGATCTTCTCAGGTTAGCTTCGATGCCGCGTTCCGACATGACAAAGTCGAGGAGCATGCCCCCTTGGGCCCGAAATCCACTTCTCTAGATTCAACTTCATCCCCCGCCGGCCGCAGCCTTCGCGAAGACCTCAGTGAGGTCGGGGACCAGATCCCCTGTTTTCTTCGACTTGACTACGATGTCGTCGACGTACGCTTCTATGATGCGGCCTATCAACTCCCCGAAGACACATCACATGCATCGTTGGAAAAGTAGCGCCCACATTTTTGAGCCCAAAGGGCATCGTTTGATAGCATTACGCGCCAAAAGGAGTAATGAATGAGGTTGCGAGTTGGTCTGCTATGGACATCGCAATTTGGTGGTACCCGGAGTGTCGGTGTTTTAGACCGGCAACCTACCAAGGGGAGTACCCGAGGTAGATGAATGTGGCCTCGCCGAGATCGGTAACTCGAAGGAAGAGTCACGTGGCACACAATTTAGACAGGTTCGGGGCCGCAAGGTGCGTAATACCCTACGTCCTGTATGCTGTGTAGTTCTGGAATGATTGGATGTGATTACAAGATGATGCGTAATCTCGTATCCGAGGGAAGGGGTCCCCCGCCGCCTTATATAGTCCGGGAGGCAAAGGTTAAGAAGTCTGCTTAGGGAGAGAGTACTAGTCGTGTACGTTCATGAATCCTCCACACAAGACATGGTATGTATAGCTTCCTATCCGAGTACTTCTCCACCGTAGTCCTTGCGCCCTCACGCCAACAGTACCGTGCGGCACAAGTCGGGTAGTCCTGTGTGGCCCACCGAAGTCTATCTCACCCACCGAGGTAGTGGGCTCAGGAGGTCCATACTACAAGCCCCCGAGTACTTTGTAGTCGTAGTAGGATAGCTTCAAGTAGTCTTGATCGCCTTGACGAGTAGTCCCCAAGCGTCCCCGAGCACTACAAGCCAAAAGTCCTCAAGAATATTTGAAGATCTCGAGGCCGATTGTATCCAGCCGATATTTGAGTAATCCCGAAGTCTTCTCGAGTAGTCCCAAGCGCTCCCCGAGTGTCAGTTTCTTGGAAGGTCTTCAACAATACCCGTGTTGTCTTGAAGCCGAAGCCGATATGGAAGTGCGATTGTGAAATCACACTCCATATGGAGTAGCCCCCCGAGCCTTAGGTTGAGTTGTAGACTCGGGCTGAGGGTCCATCTGAAGTTCTGGCAAGATTATCCCGCAAAATCCGAAGAGAAAAAACCGAAGGACACGTGGGCACGAGCCCCCGAGCCTTGAGCTTCCAGTACTTCCTCTCGAATTGAAGGGTCATCTTGTATGTAGGAATGTGGGTTCCGAGTTGCTCTTGAACCTTGTCGCTACCCAGGGAATTGATTAGATGTAGCCGAGCCCCCGAGATGAGGCGCATCGACTACTAGAAGTTGAAGGGCCAGGCGCCGCCGCTGAGTCAGCCGTATGGAGACTTATCCATCCGACCGTTGGAGGAGCCATTGTTGACTTATATCAGAAGCCGAAACCCTTAGGTTTTTTTCACCCCACGCACTTGCGCCCATTCCGAGCGTATCGTGCCTAGAATCGACCGCCGCGCGCACCGTCACCTCGTAGGAGAGTGTAGATCTGGTGCGCTCGCCGCCGAAACCACCGCCGTAGCCCCCGAGCGAATGCGAGTGAAAACCCGGTGCACTTGGAGAATGAAGCCCTCGCCGTCGAAGAGCATGAAGACTGCCGGTGGGAAGAAAAGGTCCCGCGAGGAAGCCGCCGGATCCGCCGTGGGCAGTGGACATTCACCGCCGGTCTCCGCCGCGGCCAAATCCCAACCAGAGGGAAGAAGTCAAAAGCGAAGACTGAGGATCCGCTCGGTGCTCCTCAACAAGGGGTTTCTTCGGGAGAAGGAGGTTGACATGTGGCGCGCCGCCGCGGGAGATCCGATCTCCATGGAGAAGAATCCGCATGAGATCCCCATGTTCACATGATTCGGCGGAGCGCGGCTATCTCTCCCAAAGAAGCGATTTCTTCAAGGGGCTCTGAGTACCACGCATCGAGTACCTCAACCCTCAACCCCAACGGTATCTTCCACACCTCCTCGTCTTCGTCCACTTCTGTGAAGCCTTCTTGGGGATCAAACCCCACTAGGTACTCTTCCGGAAATTTTTTCGAGTGAAGCCCCAACCTAGCGCCAACAACCCCCGAGTAGTTGGGGGAGCCTACATCCAATGCGAGGATGCCGCTTTTGCGCACCTCACGTACAAGCTGATCGACTCCAACCAAGATTGGAAGTCAAAATGGTTCTACATCACCAACCACCACCCGGAGCTGTCGGGCTTCCGCCGGGAAGCAAATAAAGCACCGGCCCCGGTGGAACTCCGAGCCGACGATGGCAGAGGGTATCCGGGCCTACCCGAGCTATCGGCGAAGATCAAGGCTTTGAGAGAAGCCGGCCGAGGGCCGAGCACGGGCTCTCTACCTTCATGAAGAGGAGGGTGTGCCGCGCCGATGGCTCGCGACACCTTGGGCTACCAAGACACCGGCGACGACGACACGTCGCTTGGCGTCCGGGTGAAGTCGCCGACGACGACATCGTCGAAAGGCCGGGGAGAATCTTCAAAGACATGCTTGCATACGCCGTGGCCTCGTGCCCGAGTACTGTCGCGCGTCCACCCAATGAGGCCGTAGCCGTACTCAAGTCGAGTACCGATTATGTAGTAGTAGTCGTGCTCACCCAATGTGCTTCTTGTAGGACAGACATAGTGAAGTTTGTCTCCGAGCTCGTCGGCCGACTTGTCGAGAGATCCCGCATGAGGGAAGGGCAAGGCCAAGGAGCGCCGCGAAGTCGGTGAAGGAGATGACACGCAGTCGTTGAAGACACATCGACGAAGATGATGAGGAGACACTGCAAGAGCGGTTCCACTCGCGGTCAAGATTCGACCGCCCGGACTGCCCCACGTCCCTCTCGTTCGCAGATCCACCTCCGAACCAGCTTGGAGGCCAGTTTGGCTCGCGCCGCCATGAAGCCGCGCAACGTGGCCCGCAAGCGCATGGCCAAGCAGCTGGCGGCCGGGAGACCACGTCCCAAGAGTGCAAGCTCCCTGAGTAGGGCAGTCGGTGCTCTGTGTCTCTCGATGTTGTGTATGCCGACGATGAAACCCTATTGCTTGTGGGAGATTCCACCTTCCGACCCCGTAGAACAAGGGGAAGAAGGTGGACCGGGATAGCCCGTGGGAGAGACGGCCGGGAGCAAGCCACGCCCGGCCGACCGTAGAACTTGTGGCGAATCGACGCGCCACCCCCGCCTGTCGTGGGGAGAACCGAACCGCCGCCGCGCGTTTTCGAAGAGCCACGGCCACCGAGGCCCGAGAGGAGGCGCCCATTGAGGCCGGGCCGCCGACATCGCCGCATCTCGACGCCCGACCGGTGACGCAGTCCGGTCAAGCCCGAGTGAAGATCTTTCCAAGTAGTACATTTGGTGTGGTAGTCGTACTCGGTTGACAACCGCTGTGTACTTCCAGAAATCCACGAACTTGGACTCGGGATGAGGATGAAACCCGCGTGGTCAAGAAGAATCCGCGCCAGCTCGGGCCGTGGAGTTCGCTCCCGCCCCTCAGGTAGAGTCCGAGGCGCCAGCCGTGGAGGCTACATTGCCAGAGGCCAGCATTGTAGAAGGTGAGTATACTGCACGAGTGAGTATCCTCGAGGAGTAGTCGTAGCCGCCAAGGGTGACTAATCTAGTTGTCTTCTTGTCGCCGTGGGCCGAAGCCTAGGGAAGCGCTATTCTCGAAGCGGTGCCCGTTGAAGGCCGCGCCGAGGCCCAAGGAGTCGCCGCAGGAGCCCCGAGCCGATGGAGGTAGCCGGGGCCGAGAAGCTCCCCGCGATGGCCGGGAGAAGAACGCGACGACGAACTCGTAATCAACTCGCAATGTTAGTCGTCCGTTCACCCGAGATTCAAGATGCAGCCAATCCGCCTTGGGTACAATGTCTAGAGCCGCAACGAGTAGCCGTGGTGGAGTTGAGCTCCCCGGCGCATGACCTTGTCGACCCGAAGCGGCGTGGCACGCTACTTGGAGGCGATGGCGCTGTGCCGAGCAAAGGATAAAGGTGAGTTGTCGCGTCTGAGTAGTCGATTCGCCGTAGATTCCGAGTACCCACGCACGCTTGTTGTTTGCTGCAGGATGTCGCGGAGAGATCCCGACAGAAGTCTAGCATGCTCCAGGGCATGGCGACACAAAGGTTCGGCGCAGGCCTTGGAGGAACAACTCGTGAAGGCCCGAAGCATTCGCCAAGCTCCAATCAAAGCCGGGATAGCCTTCGCCCAATATCACAACGAAGTCCAAGATTGAAGGATCAGATGGCGACTAGAGAGGGGGGGGAGTGAATAGAGCCTGTGAAAATTCTTCTCAAAGAACCCGCCTATACCCTACCAAATCCCGGTCAACACAAGTGATAGATCAAATCACACGCCAATTCGAAGACAACGAGGTTATGGATCAACCTCTAGTCTTAGAAACGATTCCTTGAAGCACACGCGGAAGCACGAGAAAGGAAGGGAGGAATCGAACCAAGAAGCAAAGTCGCTTGGGCCGGCGGAACGTCCGGCTGTGCAGGCGGACTATCCGCGATGGCCGCACGGACCGTCCAGTAGGGTATCGCGGACTGTCCGCACCCTTGGCCACCTGACCGTCCGCCGTAGCCGCGGGACCGTCCGTTAAAGCGAAATGTAACCACCGAACCGACCGAGAAAACGACCGTCCGCGGGCACCGCACCGTCCACGCGGGCCACGACCGTCCGCTACCGAAGCTCCTGGGATCGTCCGCAAACCGCCGCAACGAAAACCTAAAACAAACCGATCAAAACGAAATGAAACAAGAACACGAAGAAGGCTCCGACCAACCGGCTCGCGACCGTCCGCGCCTCACGATTAACCGAAAACAGCCCGACCTCGAAGGTCAACTCCCTAAATCATCATCGCGATTTCCCCCCAACCAGTAAATCGTAGAGACAAGGGCCTCGGGACTTGAAAAGCGTCACACAAGGATGCTATAGCCCAAAAATCTTGCCCCCCATAACTCCCTAAATCACCTAGAATCGCGAATCCTTCGAGCACCACCAAAAGCTAGAGCTCCGACCGAAAAATCCTTGAATCGAAGTGGTTTCGCTTCGAGGGCACAAGATCAATCACAAAGGTGCACAAGGCATCCATACATCTTTCCCTCAAAGAAATCCTAGGAGAAACCTCCACTCAAATCCGCGGAACCACACCAAGAACAAGAGCACCAAAAACAAGCACGCAAATGACCACGAAAAACACAACGCCCGAATCTTCTATACAAAACCAGGAAAGATTCACCAGGTCTAGCATGCCGCCTAGCATCCATCCTCTCAACAAATCTCTCATGAAGCTCTCATGCTAGCCTAGAGAAAATGGAGAAGAAAATAGTCCGCAGAAAAGAGAAAGAGGAGGGGGAAATGAAACCCTAAGTCGTGAGAGGAGAGCCATCCACAAACACTCATGGCTTATATATCGGGTCCCGCCCCGTGTGGGAAATGACTCGACTACCCCTAACTCAACTACTCACATAATAACCCACGCAGGGGGCATTTATGTAACATTTGTGGGTCTTGCCATCGCGACGGCCACGCCTCGCGCCGCACCCCGCGTCCCTCCGACGCAAGCCATGCGATCCCGCCACGTGTCTCCTCCGCTTCGAAGCTTTCCAACACGCCCGACCCCGTCTCCGTCGTGTTGGGTCTTCGACTTGGTTTTGGAGGCCCAAACCAAGAAACTGTCCTCTGATGGTTTTGTGGGCAAACCACCAAACCCCGCGTGCTCGGTCCGGCCTCCCACCAAGCCTCTTGACTCGACCGCCTACTGTGCACCGCTCGATCGTCCATGACTTCGTCTTGCCCGCCACCATGAGGCCCGCACCTAGTCCCATCGTCCACTGGGTCCCTCGAACCGAGCCTACTTGTCTCTCCATCTCCCGGAGGCCCTTCAAGGCTGAAGACCTTTCGCGCCCGTTCTTCACCTGCAACAACACGAACTAGGCCGGCAGCCTGCACTCGCACACCGAGCCAATAGTCACTCCAACTCCCGTTGTCAATCACTCATCACCGAGGAGCGGTCATCCACCGACCACCGGACGCTCCCGGTCCTCAATCTCCCTTGATGAGTTCATTGACAACACACAACGCGAAATGAAATTCAGAGAAAGAAAGAAAGAAGAAAGAAAACAAAAATCTCAACTCATGACCAAAACCAAAGAAAGGCAAAAAAAGAAAGGTCACAAGCCGAGCAAGCACAAACTCCACATTGAAAACAAGAAGAAAGCTCGAACAAATGCAAGCTCCCCCCGAACATGTGGATGCAAACTTCCAAAATTTAGTCACACTTTCCCGAATTTGCATTAAGCTCAACTCTTCTCCCTTGTTGACAATGTATGAATCAAGGTGAAAATGCAGGAATGTAAAACAAAGCATATAAACATCTACATGAGCTTCTCAAATAGGCCAAATCTAGTGTCAAAGGCTAGAAATGAGACAAAGAGCACATATATGGATCATAACATAGTCAAAGTATCACACAAGTAATATATGAAAATATGGGCATGTGAAAAAGCAAATTTTCTGACGGTTTTATTTGATTAAAAGATGGCTCACTAAATGTAGAAGTCTATCCATGTCATATTTCCCAGCCAAAAACATGCATATCATCCCGCAGATCATACAAGGATATCCAATTCTCAACAAAAGATCATTGCAAACACCCATAAAGCAAAGCATGTCATGTTAAAGCTCATGAGCCATGTGTCCACTTCGGGAGACTGCATCGGTGAACATCATGCGACATGTTTTGCACCCATGTGTAAAAGATAAGACATTTTAAGCATAAACACTGGGTGGATGGAGCATTTTTCAAGCATACACACTTCTTTTCAAGATTAATTCATTTCATGGTACATGAAGTGCTCCTTGCGGCAAAAAGAAGCTTATGCTCCCCCATGAATGCAACATAGGCTAAACATTCACAATGATATTCGGCCTTTGGCCCAAAAGCAAGAAAAAGACATCCAAGCACAATCTAAGCATAGAAAGCACATTTAGACCAAAGCGTGACATGGATACACTACTACACATGAGTGGAGCACATTTCATCAAATTTAGTCAAGATTAGCATTTGATTCAAAAAGGGCTATCTCACAACATATATATCTCAAATATTCCAAGAGCATAGCCTCACATAGCCATTTCTCCACACACATGACCAATATCTCACAAGTAGCCAAAGAAACTCAAATAAGAGCATATGAAAGAAGCTCATCATCCTAAAATGTAATATGATACAAATGCAACATGATATATGACAAGACATCCTACCTTGTTTGTACATCAAGCAAAGCATGTATATACATCAAAGGAAAAACATGGTATGATACATATAGTACAAAAAGGAAATCCCCCAAGAATCAACTAGAAAGGGCAACAAACCCCAAGTGCCCCCCGCAAGCGCACAAATGTAGCTTGATCGAGAGGCTTTGTGAAAATGTCTACAAGCTGATCTTGGGTAGGGACATGGCTCAACACAATGGTCCCTTTCTCCACATTGCCTCTCAAGAAATGGTATCTCACTTCTATGTGTTTTGCTCCGAGTGAAGCACCTGGTTTTTCGCTACGCTTATGGCACCGGTGCTATCACAAAGAAGCGGGGATCCGGGCAATACCCTCACCAAAGTCTCTCAAAGTGTATGAACCACAACAACTCGGGAACAACAACTCGCGGGCCGCAACATACTCGCCCCCGTGGTAGACTCCAGTTACACTAGATCGCTATGAAGACCACGAAACCAACGAGGACCCAAGAAACCGACAAGAACTGAGGTAGACTTCCTCTCGACTCGGCAACCAAAGAAAAATCCGGTGACCGTAAAAACCATGAAGAGAAAGAGCCGAGGAGGAAGAATACCAAGGGCCAAGACCAAAGGTAAGGCATCAGCAGTACCGAAAATCCTCTGACGGCCCGTCGATGTGATGTCCCCGCGAAGCCTGAAAACGCGCACGTACACACACCGAACCGTATGTCCGGCCCCGCGCCGCTGTAGAGGAGGAGCCGATCATGCTCCCGTACCCCCGCCGGTCCACCGGTTCTCCGTCCCGTCCGCATCCAAAGTAGCCGTACTCCCCATGGGTGTCGACATAGGCTTCACATCTTTCATCTGAACTTCTCGCATGTCTTTCGTGTACTTGGTCCGATGTACAAATGTTCCGTCCTTCACTGGCTTGATCCGCAACCCGAGAAAGTACCGCAACTCGCCCATCATGCTCATCTCGAATTCCCTCGCTCATCTCATCCGCAAACTTGGCAATTAATGCGTCATTCACCAGTCTTGTCTGCAGCTCCAATGTGGCCTTTGGAACTAGAACGACGGACAGAGTCTCGAGAAGCAGCGCATTGCCCAGCAGCAGCTTGGTCAGCATCCTCTGCTCGTCGGTACCCTGGTAGTCGACCAGGTTCAACCCTTTCAGCTCCCGCCGCACGCATTCCGGCGCATCCGCGATGGTTGAGGTTATTCGAGCTTTCTTCGAGCTTTCTTTCGTCCTTGGAGCTTTTCTTCGTCCTTCGCAAGGAAGAAGAGCATAGGACCTTCAGGTTGGGAGTACGCTGCAAGATCCTGGGCACTGCACAGACAGTGCTGTGTTTGGTTCAGGCATCCCAGAGCTCGAGCTTGCGCAGGCTGGAGAAGAGCGGGAAACCAGTGAAGAAGTCGCCCTCGATGCTGCACCCAAGCCGCCTGGACAGCAGGTGCAGGTGCTCTGCGGCACCAAGTTTTCCAGAAACTTGCCGAGACCGGCGAGCTCCTCCGCGCTCGAGGAGCTGGGGCCGCACAAATCCATGGTGCACGAGGAGATCCTCGGAAGCGAGCCGCGGAAAGTGAAGAGCGATCCCGCCGGCACAGCGCCGCGATAATCAAGGACACGCAGCTCCGACGTGTCGAGGGTGACCCGCAAAGCGTTGTGGCAGTACCGGAGAGAGAACCGGCGGAGGCGCTTGTCGGCGGGGACCGAGAGTATCCTGACTTTGGAGCAGGACTGCAGCATGAGCTGTCGAGGCAGCGGCAGCTGGCGATGAGCCGATGGACTTGCTCCTCGGAGTCGCCGACGTTCGTCAGGTGCAGCGTCTCGAGGGACGGCAGGAGGTCTCCGGCGGCGGGTTGAGCTGGCAATGGCCGACCCGCAGCGATCGCAGCGCGGCACACGTGAAGAGCGATCTTGGGAACCGGAGGGACCACCCCGCCGTTTCGTAGCGTTCTTCCAGGCCAAGCTTGCAGCGCTGGTGATGGCCGTGGAGGCGCAGGTCGAGGTGGAACTCGGGGGCCGCTCTGCTGCAGCGCGAGGTAGATCCACTCCTGGACCACGTCCACGTCCCAATGGTAGAAGTAGTTGATGCCGACGGAGAAGGACCGCAGCGACGTCGCGGACGAGGCCGGCGCAGCGGCGGCGGCACAGCAGCGCGGCGTTGACGCGGTCGATGAAGCAGCCGTTCTGCTGCGGCGCCCACGGAGTCGGAGTAGAAGGTGTAGGTGTCGCCCCAGAAGTTGTAGTCCTGCGTGTCCTGGAACGAGAGGGCGTGCACGCTGCCGAGCACGTCGCGCCACCTGGGTGGAGAGCACGGCCGCGCGCCCGGCCTCGGTGGAGGAAGGAGAGATGACCGAGGATGACGTCGGGGAGCTCGCTCAGCCGGTCCTTCATCTGCCTCCTGCGTCATGGATCCCTAACTTTCGCTACGAAGATTGGATCTGTTTTGCCGGCTTCCTGAAGGAGGCGACGGAGTAGGATATATATATCTATCACACGAATATTGCGCGCGGTTCGTTGCCTACTCCGACTATGACGGCGGCGGCGGTTAGGGCAGGTACTATTTTCGATTCCGTTCAACGATCTCTTCTATATCTATATACGTACCGTACCCTAGTAGCTCCTTAATATATACTAGAAAGAAATCGCCGGCACCCTTTTCTCTAGCAGAGTTTTCGCCAAAATATCGATCTGCGCCTGCCGGCGGCGCAAGGCAACTAACAGGAATATGGCGGCGACGACGTGCGGCGACCGGCTAAGCGATCTCGGCGACGCCACGCTGATCCGCATCCCCCCCCCCCCCCCCCCCCCCCCCCCCCCCCCCCTTCTCTCCCACCTTCCAGCCGACGAGGTCGTGCGCAGCAGCGCCCTTCCCTGCCGGTGGCACCACCTGCACGCATCCGTCCCCGTCGTCGACGTCGCCGACCCCAGCGATGGGCGCTACGGGTGGCAGTGGCACTGCAGCGGCAAACTGCCCATGTGCTTCGACCAGATGGTGACGTGCGCGCTGCTGAGCCGGGACCCGACCGCGCCCATCCGCTGCTTCCGGGCCTGACGCGTTCCACCCCACCCGTACTCTGCTCCACCAGTGGGTCGCCATCGCGCTGCGCTCCGGCGCCGAGGAGCTCCGTCTCACGCTGCGCACCGAGGGAGGCCTCCCTCAGGCTCTGCCCTCGGGCCATTACAAGGGCTCGTCGGCCGACTTCAACGACGGCGACCTCGGAAGGCACGTCAGGACGCCACGCCAGCTGTTCCACAGCGCCACGCTGCGCCACATGAGCCTTCGCGGTGGACGCTCCAGGTCCCGGGAGGAGGAGACGCCACTGCCGTTGATGTCGTCGCCAGAGACGCTCGCGCTCCACAGGATCATGGGGTCACGTCGCTGCAGAAACTGATCTCGAGCTGCACGCGTCGTTGACTTGACGCTCGAGGAGTGCCCGCGTGACCACGCTCACGGTCACCAGCGCGTGCCCGCCGCTTCTGGCCCTGGTCTGCCGCCACAACGCCCGCGCATACTCGTGGAGTCGCGGCGCTTGCGGTCGCTGCGCTGTGCCGAGGCCTCCCTCCTACGACCCGGTCGTTCCGGATCGCCAACCACGCCACCATCGCGGCGCTGACCATCGACATCTGCGAGGCCGTCGACGGCAAGACGCCGTCGGAAATCGCGGCGGTCACGGCTCATCGCCCGGTGCGGCAACCTCGAGTTCCTGCACCTCGCCCTGCGCCCGGCCATGGCATACTACAGCAGCCTGTTGTCGACCGTCCTGCGCGGCTTGCCACGCCTAACGCACCTTGAGCTCAAAGGGTGCCTGCTCAGCGATCACAGTCTTGGCTCGGTCTCCATCCTGCTACAGAACACCCCAAACCTGCAAGTCTTGTCCTTGTTCCCAACGCTTCCTGACCCTCCAGAAAAGAAGGCAGACTACCTCTTCGGCTTTGAAGACATGCGTGGCGACGACGACAGGGACAATGATGAAAAGATGAGCTACGGCGGCTCATTGCATAAGTCAGAGGATTGGATATTCCCATCAGGTGTTTTAAGCACAGGCTGACAAGGATCAGTCTTGTGGGATATACGGGGAGCCATTTTGAGAGGATGATTGCAAAGTTTCTGCTTTCCAAGGCACTGGCTTTGGAGGAACTCTCAGTTTCCATAGCACCTAGATGCTCTGAGCACAGAGCTGGGATTGCCAAGGAGCTCGCGTCCTGGAGATCCAATCCACGTACCAGAGTTACTTTTCTATAAACATTTGCTACTTATATATTTTGGTAAGCATGACAATATAATTTGTTAATTTAATCTTGTTGCTTATGTGTTTCTTTATGTAGCACATTGAGTTCATATTTGTGTTCATGTACATCATGCTGCATGGCGGAGTAAAGTTATTTTTCGGGTATCGCTTTTACATTCAAAATTTCATTCTAAAAAAGAACACGCTTTTACTTAATTTTACTACACAGGTAATGTACGTAGATACTTAAATAAATCAATTAACACCTAATAATAAATAAATAGTAAGTAATTGAGGTCATTTCACCTCCTTAATAATCATTCCAAAATTTATAAAAAAATTACAATTTTTTTTTTGTATGTATAAGATCTCCAACCGCTGAATCACAAATTAATAGGATCCCAAGTATCTCGAGCATCCGATGCATCTGTCAACGAAAGGAGAGAAATGGATCACAACAGATGTTTCTGAGAATGTAGGTTCTCTTATGCATATTCAATGGCATAGTGGCCAGCAGGAGTGGCAGCCATGATGTGCGTGTAGGTATGTGTCATGTGTGCTGCCAGGAGCTTGGTGGATGGAGTCGTACCATTGATCAGGAGCAGGAATAGGCTGGCCGGTCTGTTTGCATGCATCGGCGGTGTGGACTGCAGCCTGCTGTTGAGAGCTGGAACGTGTGTTGGTCAACATGCAAGTAGTTGTGGGAGGTGGATTAGTGGTCAAGTTCCGGAGTGATCGGCAGCCGGCCGCCCGGACGGGGCAAAAGGGGAGTTGAAGTGAAAGTGCAGGACCCAGCAAGGTAGCACAGAGAAAAAATTCTATGCATGGTGTTTAATTATTCCGTCCATTTTTTTGAAAGAACATGTATTTATCTTAGCAGATCCTGAAATAAAAGGAAAATTACAAACAATTAAAATTTTCATCATCTTTTTCTCGGCTCCTCACGATCCTTTCTGCATACGGCACTCTAAAGCCAAACTCCACAAAGTGCAGCCGCAGATGGAGGCGCATTTACAAGACGAATCACTTCCGAGTACACTTCTCCCGGCACACGCGTCAACCCGCACTAAGGATGCATTCTTCGTTTCCACCACCCAAGAACCCGAGCAATGCTCGCATTTCTTCCAAAGATCATCTTCCTCGAGATTATCAGGTCAACAACATCATCACCCTACCACGACGATGATCGGGCCCCGACTCCCCGGACAGTTCCCGGCCTTCCGCCGACGTCGGGAGAGATCGTCATCTAAGATCTGGGCGCCGAGAAATTATTTTCCGCAACACCGTCGTCTCCTGCGCATCGCTGGGTGATGCAAGGAAAACCAATTGTTAAATATTAGGTAATTTCGTATTAAAACCAACATTATTGTAACTGGCGACAAAGTGAACAACTATATTAAGCACATCACATATCATGGCAACTAGTGGTAAGCACAACTCGTACACTGTATTTATTAAATATGATGATCGCGAACAAAAAGAATAAATTGCAAGAAGAATACCTGGCCGCTGTAGCTGTAGATGACAACGTGATGGAGAGATTCCGAAAGTGAAACCGAGATTGTCCTAGTCGGCCACATCGTTGCCGATCAACGACGTCGAAGACTTTGATTAGCCCGACGAAGATGACGTCGGGACAGACCTTGTCGAAGACGAGCCGTAACGGTGCTTGGGGAGCGCCGCGCAAAGCGCTTTTCCCTGGGGGCACTTTGTGATCACAAAGACGACGGTTCCGAGACCAGCTTGCCCGTCGTAGGCACGCGAACGACCGGGCCGGAGTCTTGCAGTGGGGTGCCGTTGCCAGTGCGCGCAGGCAAAACTCTAGTTGCTGATTCCGGTGACGTCGGAAGCGTGGCCGACGCCCGCTTTATATGGTCCGGAAATCGACTCGAAACACAATCACTTAGACTTGTTGTGTTCGTCCGTACTCAAGAACCAAAAGACTAAAACTAAAATCCGCGCAGAGACCGAGACCGCTTCCGCAAGGCGAGAAGCTCGACGAAGCACCATTCACTTGTGTCGTGCGCCCGCGCCCTCTCGCACGCCGGGCAGGCGAGGCGAGCGAGCGCGCGCGGTGGACTCTTTCTCCCTCCCGCCCCGTCTTTTGGAAAATGAGAACAAACTCTCCAGTTGCGTGTTGGTTCCCCTCTCCACCTTTCACCGGCACGTGGCACAAAAGGCACCACTCCCCCATAATCGTGTATGGGCCTTTAAGATTTTATTTAGAAATTTCCGACCACCTTGTTGGGTCAAGCCTGCCACAAATCTCTGAATAATCCCCACCGCATCTCGAATGCCCATTTAGAAATTTGCATGTTCTTCACTACCGTTTGGATATACCAGTTGTTTCGCAGACGTTGTTGAACTTCGCTCAGAACTTCGTTACACTTATCCACAACTTGAACAATGGACTACGCCTTGAATTGCAAGTTTTGTGCGAACAAGCTTTACTCAAAGCCAAACTAGTACTTGGCTGCCAGTAGCCTTACCCCGTGGGTGGAGCATATACGTCATACTCTCAGTCTCTTCATGAGTTTACTAGAGATCACCCAAGTCTCATGTGGACTGCGACGTTTAACACCAAGCTCATATAGGTATGTTCGTTCAAGAATGCTCGTAGGACAACATCTTCACTTGTTAAAATAATTGAACATATTAAGGCATCCTTGCCAACCTACCACAAAGGCTCTATTGCTCGAGAGTATCGTATCTTCACATAGAGAGGGTTATCATTATACTCTCCTCGCCTTTACCAATAGCTTGTTTTCCCTGTGTCCTTAGTCACGTGATCTCCGATCAAAAAGGTTGGGTTACTACTTACCGTAAACTCACATGGGTCTCATACCCATCTCCTGTATGCAATTTCTATCACATTCCGTGGACAACCCTTTTGTAAAGGACCAGGTTTTGTCTATTTGTATATAAGATACAAGAATAACTCCGGTGAGTTTCTCACACTTCCCCGACAATAATCGTCTTTTATAGTGTCTTGTAGACTTCGCATTATCCTTAGTAATCGTTCACTTTAGTGACTACTCTTTGATTATCACAAGCTCATAAGGATAATCGGCATTGGTTTTTTCAACCACCGGCAGCAAGCTCAGTGGCGGGAGCTCACGTGCCCACTCGCCTCTCGCGTATGCTTTCGTATCCAAAGTCAGTAAGCTCAGCTTCTCCATGGTTGATTTAGTCAAAATAGTTCGTTTGGCAAGACCTCCTTGGACACCGCGCCACCTGGCCGCGTGTTTTAGACCCAAGAACCTACTAAGGGGAGTACCCAAAGTAGACAGAATGTGGCCTCGCCGAGACTTCCAGAATCGAAGGAAGAGACACGTGGCACACAATTTATCGGGTGTTCGGGCCGCGAGGTGCGTAATACCCCACGTCATGGGCGTCGCGTAGCTCGGGATTGATTGGGTATTATCACAAGATGCACCTTATGCCGTGAGATGAGATGATGAGAGAGGGGGTCCCCGCCGCCTTATATAGCTCAGAGGCAGTGGTTACAAGTCGGTTTAGGGAAAGAGTACCCGCCGAGCACGTTCTAGGAGTCCTCTAACTATGACATGTACAAACCTTCCTAATCGAGTACTTCTCCTTCGTAGTCCTTGTGCTTCACGCCATCATGTACCGTGCGTCGCAAGTTAGGTAGTCCCGGGGCCCACCGAGTAGTCGGTCCCTTCCGGTACCCATCGAGGCTTGTGGGCCCAGGGAGGTCCATACGACAAGCCCCCGAGTACCTCTTAGACGAGAAGGATAGCTTCAAGTAGTCTTGACGGCTTTAACGAGCAGTCCTCAAGCGTCCCCGAGTACCACAAGTCAAAAGCTCCTCAAGAGTAGTCGAAGCATACCGAGGTCGTGAATGTACCCACCATGTTTGAGCAATCCCCGGCCTTCTCGAGTAGTCCCAAGTGTCCTCGAGTGCCGCCCTTGAAGGCCTCAACAATGCCCGTGTTGTCTTGAAGCCGAAATCGATATGGAAGTGCGATCGCAAAATCGCACTCCATATGGAGTAGCCCCCGAGCCTTAGGTTGAGTTGTAGACTCTAGCTGAGGGTCCATCTGAAGTTTTGGCAAGAATATCCCGAAAAATCCGAGAAAAAACCGAAGGACACGTGCACGGAGGCCCCCAGCCTTGAGTCGAGTACTTCCCCTCGAATTGAAGGGGTCATCTTGTAGAATGTGTCCCGAGATGCTCTTGAGCCCGCGCCCCTGCAGTCGAGCCGGAGTAGCCGAGCCCCCGAGGTGAGGCGCGTCGACTAGTAGAATTCGAAAGGTCACGCGCGGCCGCCGAGCCGCCCGAGCACGTACTTATCCATCCTACCACGAGAGGCCGCGTTGGACTTATGGGACACAGAAGCAAAACTTAGGCTTTTCGCCCATGCACCGCAATATTCCCGCTGCATCTAGCCAAGAGTCGCCACCGGTGCGCACTACCGCCGCCGAATAGAGCTTAGATCCAAAAGCCGCCGTAGGAAGCCACCACCGGGCCCCCGAGCAAATGCGCGTGAAGACACCGTGCACCTCGGAGTGATGAAGCCATCTCCGTCGAAGACCACGAGGCCGCCGGCGGGAAAGAAGAGGGGCGGTGAAGAGGCCACCGTGACCGCCGTAGGGACATCGCCGGCCGGTGTCCCCGCCGCGTCCCGCATCCAAACCGTGAATGGAAGAAGTCCAAGGCGAAGACCGAAGACCTCCCGTCGGCCCTTCTCAACAAGGATTCGGCGGAGAAGGGAGGTGGACCCGTGGAGGGGTCGCCGCCGGGATCCGTACTCCATGGAGAAGAATCCCGAGCCGAGATCCCGATGTTGGCGCGATTCGCGAGCGCTTGATCGTCTCTCCCGGGTGAGCGACTTCTTCAAGGGGCTCATGGGGTGGCCACGGCATCGAGTACCTCAACCTCAACCTCAACGCGTATCTTCCACACCGCCGTCTTCGTACATTTTTGCGAAGCCTTCCGGGGATCAAGCCCCATCGGATCTTGTTCCCAAGTTCTTCCGGTGAAGCCGCAACCCAAGACCAAGAACCCATGTAGGCTCTTATACAGGATTCGTACGAGGGAGGACGCCGCCGAGCGCACTCTCTCGTACAAGTTGATAGACTCCAATCAAGATTGGAAGGCCAAGTGGTTCTACGTCACAAACCACCACCCGAGCCGCCGCCGAGCGGAAGCAGCCCTTGCCATCGTTCGTGTGGAACTCGAGGCCGACGATGCAAGAAGGGATCCACCGCCCGAGTTGTCGGTGCCACCGCGGCACCGAGAAGCCGGGGTTAGGGCCGAGCACGTGGCCTTCGCCTCATGAAGCGTAGTGCCCGCCGATGGCTCGCGACACCCCGGGATACGAGTACACCGGGGACGACGACACGTCGGCGATGTTCGGAGATGAAGTCGACGACGACGACATTGCTGACAAAAGTCGGCCCGCATCTTCAAAGACATGCTCAGGCCACGCCGTGCCCCCGTGCCGCAGTTCTCCGCCGCACGCCCACCAAAAAGAGGTTAGAAGCTGCCTCCGAAGTCGAGTACCCACGAGGAGAGAGTAGTCGCACCGATGAGTTGCTTTTCTTCTCGCGTGATGACTTGGGCCACCCAGCCGAGCCGCCCTGGGCCGCTCCCCAAACTTGGGCCGAGGTCCCGTAGGAGGGGAAAGCGGCGGCCAAGGAGCGGCGTGAAGTTTCCGCGAAGGAGACGACACCGTTGTCGTCGAAGACACGTCCGAAGAGGACGACGACGAGGAGACGTTGGCAGACCGCTTCCGGGCTCGAGTCGAGGTTCACCGTCCTCGTTTACCCCCGCGGTCCTCTCGTTCAGATCGGGCCCGGCCAGCCCGGAGGCCAGTCTCGCCCGCGCCGTCGAGGAGGCCACGCAATGCGCCCGCAAACGCGGGCGAAGAAGGAAGATCACGAAGACCACGTCCCAAGAGGTAAGCCGTCTTGAGTAGTGTAGTCAAGTTCGATGTCTCGAGTTCATGTGTCGATGATGAAGTTTCCCGCGACAGTGAGAGGCCGCCCACCGAGCCCTGCTGAGCGTGGGCGACGAAGGCGAGTGGGACACGGTGGGGGCGCACCGGTAGTCGTAGCCCACCCCCCACTGCCGAAGAGACTCGGGGCGCATGGAGCGCCATCCCCCACCGCTCAAGGGAACACGAACCCGCCGCCGCCGCCGCGGAAGAGGCCGGGACACGCAGGCGCAGAGGCGCCCGCCGAGGCGGACCGGGCCGATATCACGCATCCTCGCGCCCCGAACCGTGACTCGGCATCCGTCGAGCTTGTAAGTATTCATTCTTCCCGAGTAGTACTTGATGTGGTAGTCGTACTTGATTGGACAAACCGGGCCTTGTACTCTCACAGGAAATCGACGGGCCTATCCCCGGAGGGGATGAACCCGTCGCGACGGAGTGGCGAAGACGAAGCCGCACCACCCGCCGAGGAGTCCCCCGCCCGCCCCTCGCGAGCCCGAAGCGCCCGTCGTCGAAGCGGCGGCATTCGCCGAGGCCAACGTAGTTGAAGGTGAGTACTCGCCGAGGCCGTGCGGCCTCGTGGAGAAGCTGGGTCGCCATGTTGGCCGGGGATACACTGTCTGCGTACGTCCGGCGGTGGTGTGCTCGTGGCACTATATTGCTCGGCACGGGGTGCTTGTGAGTGGGGCAAATACGAGCGGGGCGGGAGAGGAAGCGGGCTCCCCAAGTCCACGGTGAGTAGGCAGAGATATTGTGGGAGAATAAGAGAGTTAGTGCACGGTGCGCGTTGTGTTCTTCGGGTTCGTCATGAACTCGTCCTCCTCCGCCTCTCTCCCGCGGTGGGGGCTCCTGCCGCCTCCCCTTTTATAGGCCAAGGGGGCGGCGAGTTGCATGCACGCGCGGCGCCTAGCTACGTGAGGGAGCACGTGGCCGCGCTATGGTGTAGAGTGGGCGGCCGTCGCGGTCGATCTTCGACGCGGTCCGGCCATGATGGCCTGCCTTGTACCCGAACGATGGCGGTTCGGGGGTAGGAGAGGCGGCGGATGGCGATGGCGCCCCACGATAGACACCGAGGGAGATGCGATGATGGGTGGGTACGGGGTACGGGAGCGGGCGAAACGGCGTTCCTTCCAATGAGCTGCGGTGGTGGAGTGGTTCTTTGCCGGTGTTCGGGCGATGCCCTGCGGATCGGGCGTGCGCACAACGCGCGCGTGGGTACGGCGGCCGCGCGTTACGGTCGGCAAGGATGGCCGCCCTATAGGCCTCGGCCCTTCACCTAACTGCGGGGTCACGGGAAAGTGGGATCGAGGGTGCGCCGGGCCCCTTTCGAGGGTCGGGCGCGTTAGTCGTACGGTAGCGTGCGGCGGCGGTGTTATGGGAGTGACACGGCCGTACGCACGATCCACCCCACGATTGGCGGGGATGGGCTCCTCCACAGGGAGTTGGTGCGGCGGCGCGGGCGTGAGCCGGGGCGCATGATGGCGGCGGGTCCGAGACGTCGGGGCGTTAAATGCCCAAGTACGGGCGGGCGCACGCGTGCGGGGGCGCCGTGAGCGTGGCCGGGCCCGGCGGCGGGGTGGAGCGAACCCTCGGGCGAGGCCGGGCACAGCTCGAGGGGAGCGGCGGGCCCTCGAGCGGGGCGGGACCGCTCGAGGGAAGGTAAGCCCCTCGAACGGGGCGGAACTGTTCGAGGGAGGGGTGCCCCTCGAGCGGGCGGGCCGTTCGAGGAGGAGCGTACCCTCGGGCGAGGCGGGAACTGCTCGAGGGGGTCTCGCGGTCGGGCTATCTTGGCGGGGCCTCACGAAGTCTGCTTTGCGTGGGCCACGTCTGCATGGTTAGTTCCTGCATGGTTAGGCCCGAGTTCATTTGATGCGGGAATTTAAGTGAGGGTTCCCCCATCGTTTGAGGGGACCCCCAGGGGCGGTCCCCGACGGTAGCCTCAGAGCATGCGGGTTTGCCCGTGAGGCTCCCGCGGATGCTGGAACCTGCGATAGGACGTTCTTCCCTCCTTGTTTGCGAACGCTTCAGGTGGTGGCGCTAGCGGACAGCGAGTCCCCAACCCCGAAGCCTGCGGAAGTGTGGGCTCTCTGCCGCGGGGTTAGCAACGAAACGGGTCGGTCGAAGGGCGTGGCATATGCCAGCCGGCATCGGCGGTATTTCAGCCGGCATCGGGGGTGCACGCTCCCTGTCCCGCGTCTCGGGCGGGTGCGATTCCAAGGAGGTGTAGCGGTGCGTCAAACCGAGCCTTGGCATTGAGCGATCGGGTCGGCCCCGATGACTTGTTTTTTATCACGCCCTCGCGGGTCCCTCACGGCGGGTCGGGAGGTGAGGTTTCCCACGACTCCCATCGAGCGGGTCGCGGTCGCGGATTCCTCTTCGGTGCTAGCGGGTGGTTCAAGTGGACGTCCATGCCCGTTCGATAAGGGTAGAGGCTGCCGCGGTGCTGCGTCCATGGAAGCGCTTGCGTGGGTTTGCTAGGTGGGGCTCGGTCGCGTTCGCTAGGGGCCCAGGGGCGCGGAAGCTCTCCCTCGGTGGGATCCCCTAGGCTAGGCGCCCTCGGCGGCTCGAACCGCGACATGTGGGGCACCCTCGAGCGACGGGCTCGAGGGAACGGCTCGGAATGCGCGTGCCCTCGTCGTCCCTAACTGCGTGATGCAGGGCGCTGTTCGGAATCTCACGTCGAGGGTCGGGGCTTCGGACCCACGTCCCGGTGGCCGCCGTGCGGGGCCGAATTTGTGCCTAGGCCCGGCCCCGTCTTTTCGCGTTTGCGGCGCGTCGAGGGGCCGGGGCGTGCGGAGCCCTCGAGGTGCTTTGGTTGGCGGCATGGCGCGGTATGAGTGCTTTCCCGGTGTCGCTCTTGCTCAAGCGTGACACAGGCGATCCTCTTATGCGCGTGCCTTCTTTAGGGGTTCGACATCGTCTCTCGAGGTTGGGGGTCATGCGGCTCGAGGGTCCCCACACGTGGCATGGGTGCCGCCGGTTGGTTGCTCTCGTCCCGGCCGGGTCCGGCGCGACCTTCTCGCAGCTGATGTCCCATCGAGGGTCGCCTTGTTTCGAGTTGGGGGTCATGCGCTCGGGGGTCCTACGTGGCATGGGTGCCGCGGTACACGCTCTACCTTAGAGACGAGGTCCGGGCGACCTTCTCCACGGCCCGATATCCCATCGGGTCGCCTTGTTTCGATTGGGGTCATGCGGCTCGAGGGTCCTACGTGGCATGGGTGCCGCGGTGGCTCCTTTCTACATCGAGCGAGGTCCCGGGCGACCTTCTCACGGCGATATCCCATCGAGGGTCACCCTTGTCTCGAGCGAGGGATTCGCCTCGCTCGAGGGCTCCCCTTGCGAGGGGGGGCCGGGCATTTGAGTGCCTTGCGGTCGTGGCCTGCGGGTTTTTGCGACGGTCAGCGCGCTTTTACCGGCGCGGGCTGCGCGCGCGCGTAGTGGCTGGCGGCGCCGTGCGATGTGACGGTTTCACCTCGGTTGCTTTGCCGGTCTCGCCGTAAATGATGACCGCCCTCGCCGGTGTTAGAAGCGCTGCGGTCGTGGTGGGGCCCGCTTGTCGACGCGGTGGAAAGATTCCGTTCTTGTTAAATTCGCGGCGGGGGCGTGCGCTCGAGGGAACTCGCCGGTCGCCTATAAAAGCGCGGGAGGAGTAGGCGGCGGTTTTTTACCTTGGCTCCTCACCGGTTTTGGCCCTCCGCCTCTTCGCCTTCGTCCTCACCCTTGCGCCGTCGCGCGGGCTCGCTTGCTTAGAGCTTTCTCCCTCGTTTCCTCGTCCTCCACCTTCGTACTCGTTCGTCCTCCCCTCATCGGCGCCGCCTCGGCCCTCCGATCGGGGGTCTACCGGGAGCCGTACGCATGGGAGAAGTCGGCGGAAGTGACCGGCTCGCCACAGGGCGACCCGGGTCGCCGCCGGCCGGCTCTCGGCCAACGAAGAAGGGCGCCCGGCGGAGTGGATCGTGCCGCCAGCGTCGCACCCCGAGCCCAATCCGCGGAGGAGGGTTACGTGGTGAGCTTCCTCCGCTACCACGAGCGCGGCTTCCATGCGCCGGCCCCGAGCACGTTCATGCGGGCGTTGTGCTACCACTACGGGGTGGAGGCACTGCGCAACTCGCCCCCCAACGCTATCTCGCGGGCGGCCACATTCGTGGGCGTCCGCGAAGGGGTGGGGATCCCCGGTCGATTGGGAGCTACGGGTACACCCTCTTCCGCGGGGAGAGCGATCACGCGGCCCACGTCGGAGTCGAGGACCCGCGCCCGCGGTGCGCGCCGGCGGGATGTCGCTCTGCCCGCGGGGGCAGCTCAAGAACTTCTACATCCCCGCACCATGACGACGAACAACGCCGGTGGGAGCGGGGATGGTTCCATCCGCGCAACGCCGAGCCGGGCCTCCCCTCCCTACACCGGGCGGGTGTTCAAGGAGAGGCCGGACCGGCGGGGCTACGGGTTGCCTACGGCCAACCACGGGCGCGCCAGGTCGGTCCTCGCCGCCTGCGGCGGGCGGCGAGGAGGGGCTCAACGCGATGGGCGTCCTCGCCTTCCTTCATCACTTAGGCGAATCGTGCGCGTTGATGGAGAGGCCGCTACGCATCTTCGAGATGACGGAGGCGGCCAACCCCGGTGCGACTTGCGAGGTCGCGGATGCTCCCGCCGCCGGCCCCCACGGAGCGGCCGTACGCGCTCACCGGCGCGGAGCGCCGTCGACACCGGACGCCGCGCACGGCGGGTCGGACCCCGTGGGATATCGAGATGCTTCCCACCGGCCGTTGGTGAGTGTGGTTTTCTACTCGCGTTTTGGTCCCTCGTTCTCGTTTATGTTTCTTGACGCGCCATTGTCACTCTTGCGCGCGCGGTTGGTGCGGTTCGATATCGCCAAGTCCGTTCCACCCACCCCGGAGCTCCGTGCGCTCGGCGGGCGGCGCGGCGGGAGCGGCGGGAGCGGGCGGCGCGCCGAGAGGAGCACGCAAGGCGGCGCCGGGCGCGTCGCGGCGCACGGTCCGCCGAGTGCGGCGGCGGGGAGGAGCGGGGCTCTCCTCCCCCGAGCATCGAGGAGCCCTCGTCCTCGGATCGGGACGAAGAGGAAGAGTACGAGGGGGAGGGCCCCTCGGACGGTGGCGGCCCGCGCCCCCGTCGCGGATCTCGCGCGGCGTCGGGGGCGGCTTCGTCTACGGGGCGGGCGCGTCGGCGTCCGCCGCCCGGCCGGTCGTCGTCGGGGCGGCACGCGCGCGGGGAGTGCGCGCGCGCGCGCGCGGCGCGCGCGCGCGGACGTGCGCGCGCGCGTCGAGCGTGCCCGCACGCGCGGCGGGGTGCGTCCGCACGGCCGGCGTCGTCGTCGAGGGGCGGCGTCGGGAGGCGTGCCCGCGCGCGGGACAAGCGCGTGCCCCCCGCGCGCGCGCCGTCGGGGGTGCGGCGTCGGTGCGCCCGCGCACGGGGCGGCGGTGCCGCGCGTGCGGCGGCGCCATCGAGGAGGCGCCCCCGTCGGGCGCGGCCGCTACGCGGGCCCGTCCCGGGGCCTCGAGAAAGGAAGCGGGCCTTTTCCTCCGCGAGGTACGTAGCCTTGCCTTCCTCCGGTGTGGCTTTGGTGTCCTGGTGGTTAGATGTTCTAACTCTCCGTTCGTGATTGCGCGAGGGCGGTGCGGCCGTTCCTCCTCTTGCACCGGCCAAGGTGCGGGACGGACGCGGCTCCCCACCGGCGGCGCTCGTCGAGGGGGTCGCGCCGAGGGAACGAGCGCGGCGGCGGGCACGAGCTCGCAAGGCCGGCCGAGGAGCCTCGGGGGCCGGCCCGGCGGATCAACCCGCCGCGGCGCGGCCGGGAGGTTGCTGGGGGCGGCCGGCGCGGTCGCCACGGAGGGGCGCGAGGCCGCGGCGGTGGCTACGGTGGAGGTGCCGCCGCGGTGGCGGCCACTACGGAGGAGGCGGAGCGGGCGCGGCCTGCGGGAGCGCCGCGGATGTGGCGGCGCGGACGGTGGTGGCGGCCACGGCGCCACGACGGGCGCCCGTGGTCGCGGAGGCGCGAGGTGGAGGCGCCGGCGGGGGGCGGCGCGCGGGTGGCTCCGCCCGCGGCGGTCCCCGAGCGGAGGTGGTGGAGCTCTCGGATGACTCCCCGCCGCTGGGGTGGAACCGATGGGCCGGCGGCCCCGCGAACTCCCCCGAGCCCCGGGGAGGGGGCCCTCGTGAAGCGGCACGAGGGTCGCATGACCGGCGGGGGGCCGAGGGCACGATGCGAGGCCTCGTCCTCCCGCGCGGGGCCGCCCGCCCGGTGTGGGGGGCCGTGGAGGATCCCCCGGCGTTTGCGGACGCTCGGGGGGAGCGAGAGCTGCGGGGCGAGCTCCCGGGCCATGGCGCCACGCTCAGCCGCGCGTTGAACGAAGCGGCTCGGGTCCACGACGGCCGGCTGGACGCGTCTTCCGGGTGAGCCACGGTTGCTCGTTTCCCTTCCTTTTTTCGTTTTCGCGTGCTTTTGCACTCAAACTTTGGCGCTTACGGGATTCGATGTGTGTTATGCCGGGAGCTCGAGCGCGCGCTCGCGAAAAGTATAGCGCGTTCGACCGGGGTGAACGCCGAGGGCCCGCCGGCTCGGGAGCGATGCGGCGCTTACGACGCGCTTGCGGATGCCCTCGGGACGCCGGACGGTGGGCGGTGTGCGGGCGATGGCGTGGTGCGACGTGCTTCACGAGAGTTCGGGCGGGGACGCGGCGCGTGACCGAGCCTCGGGCGGATCCGCGCGGCCCTCGTCGATCGTGACGAGGGCGCGTGGAACGCGCGCGAGGACACGGACAAGACGCGCGGACGTGGCCGCCACACGGGGGGCGGAGGTGGCCACCGCTCGCGCGCGGGGCCGGGAGCTCCGCACGTCGCTCGAGGGGGCCCGGGGCGCGGCCGGCGTCGGGGCGGGGAGCGGGCGCGCGGGCCGGAGCGGCGCGCCAAGGAGGCCGATGACACGAAGGCCGCCCTCGACGTGGGCGTGGCTCTCGTCGCCGGCGAGGGGCGGCTCCAGCGGAGCGCATCGCCCGCCCGGGGGGGCGAGGGGCGGCTTCGGCGGAGCGGGCCGCCCTTGGTGACGCCGGACGGCGGGAGCGGGGAGCGCGTCGCGCGCGAGACGGCGGAGAGGTCGGCCCGGAGGAGCGGAACGCCGCATTCTCCCGAGGTTGAGGATGAGGCGCTGGCGCTCAGCATCAGCAATGCCGCCCAAGAGATGGCCCTCGTCGAGCAAGGGCGAGGCCGTCCGGCATCTCGGTGGCGCTCGAGTCGCGCGCGCGACCTCGATACGGAGAAGAGGCAAGTCGAGGGTAAGTTGCGTGCGACCCCGCTTGTTGGTTTTTGCTTTTAGAGGGTTCGTTTCCCCCTTTCTGATTTCTTGTCGTCTTGTCGCTTCCGGGCTGCGCACGGCTTTGGGGCACGGCTTGTTGGGCGGGCCGAGGCCTGCGAGGCCTCCTACAACTCCTGCGAGCGAGGAGGCTGCGGGGAGGGCGCGGGACGCGGCCCTCGAGACTTGTCACGTCGTCGAGGAAGGCGATGTCCGGGCGGCGGCTCGGCGGCCGGCCGCTGCGCGCGCTCGGTGGCCACGTCACGGAGCGGGTGCGGCGGGCGTTGCACACGGGCGTGCGAGAAGGCCCTCGGAGTGGTGCGATCCCACTACGAGGTCAACCTCGAGCGGTGGCGGAAGGCTACATCGTGCCGTGGGCGTCGAGGACGAGGTGGCCATGGAGCGCGCGGACGCGCTTGTTTGCGACGCCGGCGGGGCCGCTCGCGGGGCCTTCGAGGAATTCCTCTTCCCGGACGCCGCCGACGCGCCGCTCCCTCTACACAAAGCATGCGGGGCGCTAGGCCGTTTTTTTGTTTGTGTGTATCGAGAACTGCGGCCTCGTGGCCTCTTGTAAATAAACAAGTAGTTTCGTGAACATGGTCGGTTTGTAAATGAAATCGCTTGCTTATTGCGCTTTTTGCTTCTTCTTCTTCTCGAGTAGATTCTAGTTAGGGAAGTCCGCCTTTCGCGGGGGCCCGTGGGTTGGAGGCGAGAGAGACGGGCCGTAGCCACGCGGCGTGGGGCGTCCGCTCGCGCGCTCCTTCCGTGTGCCGCCTACGCCTGTTCAAATCGTGGCTCGTGGTTGAAGTAGGAAACAAACTTAGCGCGTGTTATTACGTTTTTTGCGCGAAAAAATGGGACCATTTGGGGGGGGTGCCCCCGCGGTAACCCCCGAGGGTAACTTGGGTTTCGGGGGAAAGCCGAGTTGCCCTTTTATTGGATTCGGAGTATTTACATAGGTGACGCCAATCGGGGCGTTGGCGGGTGCGTTTTTACAACGGAAAATACTTGGAAATCCTAGCTAAGGGTAGAAGCGACGTAGGCGGTTGGATGTTCCAAGCGTTGGTGAGTTCTTCGCCGTCCTCGTTGGCAAGCTTGTACGTGCCGGTTTGAGCACCTTCACCACGACGTAGGGTCCCTCCCATGGGGGCGATAGCTTGTGGCGCCCTCGGTTGTCTTGGCGTAGCCTTAGGACCAAATCCCCCTCGGCCGAAATCCTGCTGACGTATCTTGCGCGCTTGGTAGCGTCGTAGGGACTGTTGATACCTTGCGGAGTGCATCAACGCCACGAGGCGTACTTCGTCTGGCGATCCGGTGAGTCCTCGCGGGCTCGGCGGTTAGCGTCCTCGTTGTAGCCCCGAACTTTGGGTGAACCGTATTCCCGGATCCGTGGGGAGGATGGCCTCCGCGCCATGGACTAGGAAAAACGGGGTGAACCGGTGGCTCTGCTTGGGGTAGTCCTTGGGCTCCACACGGCTAGCTGGCCGGTTCTTGGAGCCATTTTCGGCGGTTTGTTGGTGGTCGAAAATTGCAGGTTTGAGCCTTGTAGGATCATGCCGTTGGCACGTTCCACTTGGCCGTTGAGTACGCGGTGCGCCACGGGCCCGGTCCACTCGGATGTGGAACTTGTCGCGAGAACTCCAAGAACTTCCGGCCGTCGAAGCCGGGACCGTTGTCCGTGATGATGGAGTTTGGCACTCGAAGCGGTAGACGATGTCGGTGAAGAACGTAAGCTTCTTTTGCTCGGCCCTCAAATTCGTAATGGGGCGCACCTCCACCCACTTGGAGAACTTGTCGATTGCGACGAGCGGTGGGTGAAGCCCCCGGCGCCTTCCGCGAGGGGCCGACGATGTCCAACCCCCACACGGCGAACGGCCATGTGACGGGGGATTGTTTGTAAGGCGTGAGCGGGCGGGGTTGGTCTTGCGGGCGTAGAGCGGCACCCTTCCGCGGTGCGCACGATTTCGTTGGCGTCCGCGGCCGCGGTAGGCCAATAGAAGCCACGGCGGAACGCGTTGCCAACGAGAGTGCGTGGCGCGGCGTGGTGGCCACGGATTCCCGCGTGTATGTCCCGCGGGGAGCTCGCGCCCCTCGGGGATTGGTATACACCGGCCGGAGGATGCCCGACGCGGCGCGCTTGTACGGCTCGCCGTCGACGAAGGTGAATGACTTGGCCATCCTGGCGACACGCTGGGCGTGGCCGTCGCGGGGAGCTCCCCTCGAGCAATCCGGGCGATGTACTTCTCCTCGCCGGTCCGCACGGACGGGGAGCGGCTCGATGTCCATTGCGACGGCCCTCGTGGGAGCCGTACCCCTCGAGAAGGGAGAGTACGTACGCCTCGTTCGAGGGTCCTCTTCCATGGGGTCGCACCCGCTGGATTCGAGGGAGCCCCAGGGTCGTCGTCGCTCGAGGGGTAAGGCTCGAAGGTTACCGAGGGCTGCGCGGCGTCGCGCGCGAACGTTCGGGGGAACGGTGATCCGCCGGACGCTATCTTTGCCGGCTCGTCCGCTTCTTCGTTGTACGGCGGGGTACATGATTAAGCTCGATGCGTAAAATTTGTCCTCGAGGGCCGCACGGCTTTACGGTAGGCCTCCATCTTGTCGTCGTGGCGGCTCGCGTTCTTCATGACTTGGTCGATCACGAGGCGCGAATCCCCTCGCACGTCGAGGCGCTTGATGCCCAACTCGATGGCGATCTTGAGGCCGCGAGAGGAGGGCCTCGTATTCCGCCATATTGTTGGATGCGGGGAAATGGAGACGCACGCGTAGCGCATGTGCTCCCCGAGGGGTGACACGAAGAGCGGGCCCGCGCCCGCTCTGTCTTCATCACCGAGCCGTCGAAGAACGAGAGTCCGGCCTCTGCTTGGATGCGAGGGGCGGCGGTGCGTGTCCGTCCACTCCGCGACGAAATCGGCAAGGATTTGTGATTTGATGGCCTTGCGCGGGGGCGTAGGCGAGCGTTTCGCCCATCAACTCCACGGACCCTTGGCAGTGCACTGCCGCGTCGGGGTTGCGAATGATCTCTCCTAACGGGAAGGAAGAGACCCTTTGCATGCGGGTGGGCCTCGAAGTAGTGGCGGAGCTTGCGCGCGCGAGGACTCTGCATACAACGGCTTACGGACACAGGGGTAGCGCGTCTTCGTGTCCGACGGGACCTCGGCGATATAGTAGACCGGCCTCTGCACGGGCAAGGCATGCCCTTCTTCCGTGCGCTCCACGACGATCACGGCGGCGGCCACTGGGTGGTCGCGGCCACGTAGAGTTGGAGGGGTTCGCCGTCTCGCGGCGGCGTAAGGATTGGGGCGTGCGTCGGCGATGCCTTCGGCTTGTCGGCGCTTCTGGGCCTCGGCGGTCCAAGAGAAGCGCTCGTGCTTCTTGAGCGGCCCGTAGAGGGCGAGGCCCTTCTCCATAGAGCCTCGAGACGAAGCGGCTCAAGGCGGCGAGGCACCCCAACACTTTCGCACTCCTTTGAGGTCCCGAAGTGGACCCATTCGCTCGAGGGCCGCGACCTTTTCGGGGTTGGCCTCGATCCCCGGCGGGAGACGATGTATCCTAGGAGCATGCCCCGCGGCACTCCAAAGACACATTTTTCGGGGTTGAGCTTGACCCCGTTGGCCCGCGAGCGGTCGAATGCGATGCCAAGATTCTCGACCGAGTCGTCGCCTTCTGGTTTTGACGACGATGTCGTCTACGTAAGCCTCGACCGTCCGCCCGATATGGTCCCCAAAAACGTGCTGCATGCGGCGGTATGTTGCGCCGCGTTTACGAGGCCAAAAGGCATCGTGACGTAACGAACGTCCCGAACGGTGTGATGAACGAAGTCGCGAGCGGGTCGGACTCCTTCATTTTTATTTGATGATATCCCGAATAGGCATCAAGGAAACGAGTAGTTCACACCGGCGGTGGAATCAATGATCGATCTATGCGCGGCAAAGGAAAAGGAACTTTTGGACATGCTTTATTGAGGCCGGTGTAGTCAATACACATCCTCCACTTCCCATTTTTCTTTTTTACAAGCACGGGATTAGCTAACCATGTCGGGTGGAACACTTCCTTGATGAATCCGGCCTCGAGGAGCTTCCGCGGCTCCACTCCGATCGCCCGTCGCCGTTCCTCGTCGAAGCGGCGCGGCCGGCTGGCCGCCGAACGGCGCGAGCATTAGGCGGGGATATCAAGGGAGTGCTCGGTGACCTCCCTCGGGATGCACCGGCATGTCCGAGGGGCTCCACGCGAAAACGTCGGCGTTGGCGCGGAGGAAGTCGACGAGCACGCTTCCTATTTAGGATCGAGGGTCGTGCGACCCTCAATGCTTTGCCCTCGGGGGCGATGGGTCGAGAGGGACCCCTTTGGTTTGCTCGGCGGCCTCGAACGTGCGGCGTGCTTGGTGGCGGAGGGCGAGGTCGTCGTTGACCATCTTCTCCAGCGCGTTTACCAGCGCTTCATCCAGCGCTAGCGCCTCTGCATGTTCCACGCACTCGACATCGCGATCGAATGCATGCTCGATCGATGACCCGACGGTGATGACGCCGTTTGGACCGGCATCTTCATCTTCGGGTACGTGTAGTTGGGGACCGCCATGAACTTGGCATAGCATGGTCGCCCAAGGATGGCATGGTAGGCCCCTTTGAATCCCACCACCTCGAAGGTGAGGGTTTCCTTGCGGAAATTCTTGGGGGTCCCGAACCAGACGGGCGGATCGATGCGCCCAAGGGGGTTGAACACCTTTCGGGCGCGATGCGGGAAACGGCTTCGTCTTTGGCCGCGGCGGGTCCGGCCCAATCCCCATCGGGCGCAATGTGTGCGCGAAGAGGATATTGAGGCTACGCCTCCGTCCATAAGGACCTTCGAAAACCGGCGTTCCCAATGATGGGATCGACCACCGAGGGTCTTGGCCGGGTTCGGGATGCGGTTTGGGTGATCATCCCGGCTAAAGGTGATGGCATCCTTCGACCGGTTGAGAAAGGCGGAGGTGCCCTCTCCGCGGCGAGGACTTCGTGCGCTCCTTCTTGCGCTGCCGGGTTGACATGTCGACGGTGGGTCCCCCAAAAATGAGGAACACATTTTCGACGGCGGGGAAGCCACTGCGTCGCCGTCGCCCCCATCCTTCTTGGCCTCGGCCTCCTTCGCGGCGGCACGGCCATAGAACTTCTTGAGCATGTCGCCTTGCTCAAGAGTGTGATTCACGGGGGTCTTGTGGTAGGGGCATGGCTTCTTCATCATGTCGTCGAACACCCCCGGGCCTCGAGGAGCCGGTCGAGGGCCCCCGGCCGGGCGGGTCAACGGCGAGGGCCTCGGCGTTGCCGCCGTTGCGCCCGCGCTCGCGCGCCTCGCGGCGCGGCTTCTTCCCCTTCTTGCCCCGCTTGTCGTTGCGGCGCGGCTCCTTGGACCCGCGCCCTCCGCGGGCGTGTCCTCGGAGCGCTTGCCCTTCTTGCCATCGAAAATTGCCCCCACGGCCTCCTCTCCCGGAGGCGAAGGCGGGTGGCAATGTCGAACGACTCGTTCGAGTCCGTGGGCGGGCTGCGTCCCGGCTCGCGCACAAGGTCCCGGCACGTGGTGCCCTCGAGGAACGCGTGCACGATCTCGGATTGTGCCACGGCGGGGGAGCTCGTGCGGCGCTTGGAGAAGCGCGTATGAAGTCCGCCGAGCGGTCGCACGGCTTCGCGTGCGGGAGCGCGAGATCCCGAGGAGTTCCGGGGCGCACGTATGTGCCACGGAAGTTGCCCACAAAGGTGTGGACCGGATCGTCCCGGTTGTGGATGCGGGCCGGCGGGCAAGTGCTCGAGCCATGTCGGGCCGCGTCGCCCGGATGCGGGGGCAAGTTGCGGATGATTACTTCGTCGTTGGTGGCCCCGCCCGGTGACGGAGCCGGGCGGTAATCGTTGAGCCAAACACGAGGGTCCGTCTCCCCGTTGTATTTGATGATCGTCGAGGGCGACGGAAGCGGCGGGGGGGAACGCCGCCGTGCGGATCTCCCCGGTCGAACACGCGGGTGCCGGGGGCTCCGGCGTTGGGGAGCGATCCTCACCGCCGGCCGTAGCGTCCACCCCTTCGAGGGTGGTAGCCTCCGGCCGCTCGCGCGTCCGCCTTCTTCCGGTGCGCCTGGCGTTGATGACGTTGCGGGCGTCACCATCCGGCGCCTGCGTGTGTCGAGGAGGCGTTCCTTGGCGGCGTGCGTCCACGGTCGGCGGGTCGACCCGCATGCACCGAGGGTTCGCCCCCACAGGTGCGGATCATCACCCCGCGCGTCCCCCCGGTTGGCGGATGCGTGAGGCCGAGCTTTCGGCTGGCCGGACGGCCGCTTGCTCAAGGAGGGTCCGCACCTCGTGGTGCATGTCTCGAGCCTCGGGGGTCGAGGGTGCGGCATGGCGCGCGGCGGTGTTGCGGCGGCGATTAGCTTTTGGCTCGCCGCGGCGGGGTATCCGCGTTGTCGACGTTGGGGACGGGGTTGAGGCGGTCTCGGACTCCGTCGGCCCCGGCTCCGCGCGCGTTCGCCGCGCGCGGGGGCCTCTCCTGCCATCGAGGCGCGGAGCGACCGCACGGTCCGTACTCCTCGCCGGCTTGGCCTCGAGCTCGCGAGCTTGGGCCGGTCGCGCATCGACGTCGGCCCCGGCGGGAGCGCTTGGCCCCGCGGCCGGGCGCGTGGCGATCCGGGGGCGGCGTGACCTCCCCCATCTCCGGCGCCCGCCGCACGGCGGCGTTGGCCGGGTCGTTGGTGATGACGGCGCGGCATTCCCGCGTGGGGTCGTAGCTCCCGGTCTTTGGAGTCGTCGGAGCGGCCGAACCGATGGTCCGTGGCGTCGAGGAAGCGCTCGAACGCGGCCGGGTCCGGCACACCGAGAGAAGTCCCACTCCGCGTACCCATGGCGGGCGGCGGGTGGCATCGTGTCGACGGAGCCCGGGGACGACTCGTCCCGGCCTGGCCGGAAGTGCGGGATCCCCGGCGACGAAGATGTGCCGACCGGGCGGAACCTCGCGCATTGTAGTGTTGACGTTGGCGTTGTAGGCCGTAGTGGCGCCACGCAACCCGATGGGGACGCGTGGTCGGAGACCGCACGCGGTCCCGCCGGGGGCGGTGGCGGTCGTCGTGGCGGTGGACGCTCCGCGTTGGGCGGCGGTGCGCTCGGCCTGCCGCCGCTCGGGCCGTGCCTGTTGCGAGCGCGGCCCGGAGCGACGACGACGTCGCGGTGTCGACGGTCCCCGCGGCATCCGTGCTGCGGTGCCCGCGCGGTGTCGTGCGTGCGGCGGTGACCGGGGCGGACCCGGCCTCCCCGTTGCGCGCGTAGCTCCTCACGGTTGGTGAGGCGCATGAGATAGCCATTCCCCGTGGCACGGAAGTTCAAGTCCCCGAAGCGGATCTCGAACCCGGCCGGAAGGGGGTCTGAGCTACCCATGTTGTAGCGGGTGCTACGGTACTCGGTGCGAATCACCATGGAGGGAGTTAGCGAAATGACCTTAGGCGCTCGTTTGCCCCACGGTGGGCGCCAGCGTCGGTGCGGAATATGGTCCCGACACTAACCAGTAGATAACGCCTAGGTCTATCCCTCGATGGTCGATGCTAAGCAACTAATGACACAAGGATTTATCCTGGTTCCCGGCCGAGGGGGCCGTACGTCCGGCGGTGGTGTGCTCGTGGCACTATATTGCTCAGCACCGGGGGTGCTTGTAGTGGGGCAAATACAAGCAAGGCGGGAGAGGAAGCGTGGCTCCCAAGTCCCTGGTGAGTAGCTGAAGATATTGTGGGAGAATAAGAGAGTGAGTGCACAGTGCGCTGTGTTCTTCCGGGTTCGTCCGAACTCGTCCTCCTCCGCCTCTCTCCGCGGCTGGGGGCTCGCCTCCCCTTTTATAGGCCAAGGGGGCGGCGAGTTACATGCACGCCGCGCTGCCTAGCTACGTGAGGGAGCACGTCGCGCTATGGTGTAGAGTGGGCGGCCGTCCGGTCGATCTTCGCTGCGATCCGGCCATGATGGCCTACCTTGTACCCGAACAGTGGCGGTTCGAGGGTAGGAGGCGGCAGATGGCGATGGCGCCCCCCGATAGGCTTCGAGGGAGATGCGATGATGGGCGGTACGGGGTACGGGGAGCGGGCGAACGGCGTTCCTTCCCAATGAGCTGCGGTGGTGGAGTGGTTGCTTGCGGTGTTCGGGCGTGCGCCGCGGAGTCGGGCGTGCGCTCGCGCGCGTGGGTACGGCGGCCGCGCGCGTTACGGTGGCCGGGATGGCCGCCCACCGGCCTAGCGCCCTTCACCTAACCCGCGGGGTCACGGGAAAGTGGGATCGAGGGTGCGCCGGCCCCCTTTCGAGGGTCGGGCGCGTTAGTCGTACGGTAGCGTGCGCGCGGTGTTATGGGACCCGACACGGCCGTACCGCACGGTCCACCCCACGGTGGCGGGGATGGGCTCCTCCACGGGGAGTTGGTGCGGCGGCACGGGGCGTGAGCCCCGGGCGCATGATGGCGCCGGTCCGCGCGGCGTCGGGGCGTTAAATGCCCAAGTACGGGGCGGCGCACGCGTGCGGGGCGCCCGTGAGCGTGGCGGGCCCCGGCCGAGGGTGGAGCGAACCCTCGAGCGAGGGCGAGGCCTTGCTCGAGGGGAGCGGGCCCTCGAGCGGGGCGGGACCGCTCGAGGGAAGGGTCGCCCCTCGAACGGGGCGGAACCCGTTCGAGGAGGGGGTTGCCCCTCGAGCGGGGGCGGAGCCGTTCGAGGAGGAGCGTACCCTCGGGCGGGCGGGGGCTCGCTCGAGGGGTCTCGCGGTCGGGCTATCTTGGCGGGGCCTCCGAAGTCTGTTTGCGTGGGCCACGTCTCCGCATGGTTAGTTCCCTGCATGGTTAGGCCCGGTTCATTTGATGCGGGAATTTAAGTGAGGGGTTCCCCCATCGTTTGAGGGGACCCTTAGGGCGGTCCCCGACAAAGACAACCGAGGACGCCACAAGCTATCTCCTCCGTGGGAGGGACCCTATGTCGTGGTGAAGGTACTCAAGCCCGGCACGTACAAGCTGGCCAACGAGGACGGTGAAGAGCTCACCAACGCTTGGAAGATCCAACAGCTACGTCGTTTCTATCCCTAGATAGGATTTCCGAGTATTTTTTATTGTAAAAATCACATGACCGACGCCCCAGTTGGTAACAACTATGTAAACGCCACAAATCTAATGCAAAGGGCAACTCGGCTTTCCCCCGAAACCCAAGTTACCCTCGGGGGCTACTGCGGGGGGCATCCCCTCCAAAATGGTCCCATTTTCGTGCAAAAACGAAACAACTCACGCGCGCTAAGTTTGTTTTCTACTTCGACCCCGAGCAACGATTCGAACAGGGCACAGGCAGCCTAGTGGAAGGAGCGCGCGAGCCAGAGATAGCCCACGCCGCGAGGATACGGACCTTCTCTCTCGCCTCCAACCCAGCAGGCCACCCACGAAAATTGAACTCCCCTAACTAGAATCTACTCAGGAAGAAGGAGAAACAAAAAAGCGTAGTAAACAAAAGACTTCACTTTACATTGGCAGATGTTTGTGGCAAGAATAACTTGTTTAATTACAAAAGCCGCACGGGCAGCGTACTGATACATTAACAAAAATGGGCCTAGCGCCCAGCTGTCTTCAGGCGGGAGGAGCGGCGGCATCAACAGCGTCCGGGAAGAGGAACTCCTCGAAGGCTTCAGCGAGCGTTCTGGCGGCGTCGGCAGCGAGTGCGTCCACACGCTCCATCGCCACCTCGCCCTCAACACCGTCGGGGACGACGTAACCCTCCGCCAGCGCCTCGAAGTTGACCTCGTAGTGGGACCGTACCACTCCGAGGGCCTTCTGGACGCCCAGATGCAGCGCCCGGCGCAACCACTCGGTGACGTGCCCGCTAAGGGCGCGCAGGCGGCTGGCCAACGAGCTACCGGCCTGCGCTTCGCCCTCCTCCACGACCGGCGGGTCTCGAGGGCCGCACCGCGCGCTCCTCGCCGGCTCTCCGCTCGCAGGAGTTTTAGGAAGCTGCGGCGCCTCGGCCGCTCGGCCGCGTGCCCCGCGAGCGAGTGCGCAAGCACGGAGTCACCAAGACAAGAAAGAAATCGAGAAGGGAGTGCGAATTCTCTAACGTGGAAAACCAACAAAGCGAGGAGTCAAACAGCGGCTCACCTTCGACTTGCTTCCTCTCCACCTCGAGGGCACGGCGCTCGGCCTCGACCGCCAACTCGAGGCCCTTGACGGTCTCGCCCTGCTCCTGGAGGGCCAGCTCCTGGCTCGCGCTATTGATGCTGAGCACCATCAGCTCGCCCTCGACCTTGGAGAGCTTGGTGTTCTGCTCCTCCAGCGACTTCTGCGCCGCTTCGCGAGCGACGCACTCCTACTCTAGCGCCGACCGGGCACCAGCAAGGGGCGGCTCGCTCTCGTGGAGCCGCCCCTCGGCCCCTTGCGGGCGGTACGCTCCCGCGCGGCGGTCCTCGCAGGCGACGAGCGCCGCGACCTTTGCGTCGAGGGCGGCCTTCAAGTCGTCGGCCTCCTTGGCCCTTTGCTCTAGTGCGCGCGCCCGCTCCTCGGCCGGCGCCCGCTGCGCCCGCGCTCCCTCGAGCGACGAGCGGAGCCCCCAGTTCTCGCCGCGGACGCCGGCAACCTCCGCCTCCCAGTTGGTCGCCAACGTCCGCATCTTCTCTAGGTCCGAGCGCGCCTGCCGCGCCGGCGCCTCATCACGGTCGATGAGGGCTGTGCAAACCCGCTCGAGGCTAGAAGGAAGCGCCGGGTCCTGCCTCGTACTCTCGTGGAGCTCATCGCGCAAGGCCATCGCCCGATACGACAACCAGCTGTCCGGGGTCCTGAGGGCGTCGGCGAGCGCGTCGAAGGCGCCGCATCGCTCCCGGAGCTGGTGGAGCTCGGCGTTCACCCGGTCGAAGGCGCTGTATTTGTCACGGGCGTGGCGCTCGAGCTCTTAACACCCACAAGTCAAAGCCAGTAAGCGTCATGATAACAGAGACAGCGTGCGAAAGCGAGAAAAAGAGGAAGACGAGCAACGACGTCCTACCTGGAAGACGCGCCATGCGGGGCCGCCATGGACCCTCAGCGCCTCGTTCAGCGCACGGTCGAGCGTGGCGCCGTGGCGCTGGAGCTCTTCCCACAGCTCCTGCTCCCCCTGGGCGTTGGCGAACGCGGGCGGATCGCCAGCGACCCCCTCCACCTGGTCGGAGTGGCCGGCGCGGGAAGATGAGGCCTCGGCGCCATGTCCCCGACCCCCCGCCACCATGTGGCCGTCGCGTCGCCTCACGAGGGCCCCTTCCCGGGACTCCGGGGAGAGCGTGGGGAAGCTGACCCACTGGTCCCACCCGGGCGGTGGGGAGTCGTCGTCCGGGACCTCCACCACCACCGCCCGGGGCCGGCCGGCGGCGCCGACCCCTCGCGTCGCCTCCGCGGGCGCCTCCACTCGCGCCCCCGTGGCCACGGCGCGCCGACGCGGCGCCATGGCCACCGCCTCCGACCGCGCCTCCGCGACCACGGGCGCCCGTCCGCCCTCCTCGACCGCAACCACGGGCGCCACCACGGGCCGCGCCCGCTCCGCCTCCGCGGCGGCCGGCGCCACGGGCCGCGCCTCCGGCGCGGCGGCCACGGCCGGCCGCGTCTCCGCCACGCCGCCGCCACGGCCGCGCCTCGGCCCACGACCGCGCGCCGCCGCTCCTCGACGACCACCGGCCTCGCGACGGCGGGCGATCCGCCGGCCGGGCCTCGAGGCCGCGCCTCGCCCGCGCCCCCGCGAGCCCTCGCCCGCCGTCGCCGTGCTTGCCCCCGCCCGCCGGCGCCCTCGACGAGCGCCGCCGGGTGGGGACGGACGCGTCCGCCCTCAGCACCTTAGCCGGTGCGAGGGGAGGAACGGTTGGCACCACCATGCCCAAGCATAATCAAAAGTCAGAACGCCTGGTCGCCAAAAACCCAAACCCAGCAGAGGAGCAAGCCCCCTACCTCGAAGAGGAGAAGGCACGCTTCCTCTTCCTCAAAGCCTCGGCGGATGAGGCCCGCGCGGCCGACGCGCCGGTCGCCGCACCCCCCGATGCCTCCGCCAAGCGCACGGGCCCCGCCCGCGCGCGGGCGCGCTTGCCGCACGCGCCTCCGCCGCGCGCGCCGGCACCTCCGCGGCTCGCGCCGCCTCCGTCGTTGATGCGCCCTTCCGACGCCGGCCGGCTCCGGCGACGGGGGCAGGCTCCCACCTATCGGAGGGGCCCCGCCCCCCCGCTTCTTCCTCCTCGTCCTCCTCCGAGGGCGAATACTCCTCGGTCCCCGGCCGAGGGAGAGCCCCTCCTGCTCGCGCGGCCGCCGTGCTCCTCGCTCCGCCGGCTCGCGGTGCTCGCGGTGCCACCTCGCGCGCTCCCTCTGCGCGCGCCGCCCGCTCCTCGCTCCCGTTCTTTGCGCGGCCCGACCGACCGCGCGGGAGTCGGGGGTAGGAGGGACGGACTTCGTGGCGCCGAAGGTCACCGAGCGCGGCGAGAACATCAAAGGCGCGTCAGGGGCCAGGAGCTTCATCAAGAACGAAAACAAGGCCAAGAACCATGCTCACCAGGTGGCCGGTGGGGAGCATTTCGAGGTCCCACGGGGACCGATCCTGGCGCAGCATTCGGGTGTTGACGGCGTTCCGCGCTCGTGTGAGCGCGTACGCCCGCCCGAGGGGGGTTGGGAGCATCCACGACCTCGCCAGCGCGACGGGGTCCGCCTCCTCTGTCATCTCCATCAGAGGCACAACCCGCCGGTGGTGAAGGAAGGCGAGGACGCCCCCCGCGGTCAGCCCGCGCGCCGCCAGGTTCCTCAAGGCATCCAGGACCGAGCCCAGCCGCCTCCGATGCTGAGGCGTGGACACCCCATGGCCCCAGGATTCGGGCTTCTCCTTGAACACCCGGGCGGTGTAGGGGGGGAGGCCGGGCTCGGCATTGCGCAAATAGAACCACCCCCGCTCCCAGCCGGCGTTATTCGTCGTCATGGTGCAGGGGATGTAGTCGTCCTTGAGCGCGCCGCACGGCGAGCGACATCCCGCCGCGCGCACCGCGCGCGGGTCCCTCCGCTCCGTCGTGGGGTCGTGTGAAGAGCTCCGCGCGAAAGAGGTGTAGCCAGAGCTCCCAATTGACTGGGATCCCTAGATACCCCTCACAGACACCCACAAATGTGGCTGCCTGCGAAATCGCGTTCGGCGCGAAGTTGTGTAACTCCACGCCGTAGCGGTGGCAGAGCGCCCGCATGAAGCGGCTCGCCGGCGCAGCGAAGCCACGCTCGTGGAAGCGGATGAAGCTGACCACGTAACCCTCTGGCGGGTTGGGCGCGTGGTCCCCCGCCGGCGGCACGATCCATTCTGCCGGCCGGCCCTCTTCGTTTGCCGCCAGCTGGCCAGCAGAGACTAGCTTGCCAAGGGCCAGCCGGGTTACCGTTGACCGCTCCCAGACGTACGGGTCGAGGATCGTGAGGGGCGGAAGCGGCACCATGAGAGAAGACAATGGATGCGAGAGCGGAGGAAAAGAAGGAGAGGAGGAGCTCCAATGGTGAAGGGCTGCGGTGGCGAGAGCAAAGCGAAGGCGAGAGCGTAAGGGGCAAGAACGGCGAAACGCTAAGGTAAAAAACCGCCGTCTTCCCCTCCCCTCTGATTTATAAGCCGCGGGCGAGCTCTCCGGAGCGGACGCCCCGCGCGCATTAACTGCAGGGAATATTCTTTCTCGCTGACGTGCGGGCCCCACCACGACCGCGGCGGCCACGCCACCGCGAATAAGCCATCATCACGGCGAAGAATAGCAGGGACCGTGGCAACAGTCACGTCCGCCTGCCACGCCGCCCACTACGCGCGCGCTTGCGCGGCTGCAACGCCTAAAAAAGCGTGCCCACTATGTGAAATTGCAGCCTCGACTGTGGAGCATTTAATGGCTCGGTTCCTTGCAAGGTACGCAGAACCCTCGAAAGGGTACAAGCGTGAGAAGGTCGCCTCAGTGCCCGTTTGAAACAGAGCGGGCGCCGCAAGCACCCATGCCACGCAGAACCCTCGAGCGGCACGAGCCCCTGGCTCGGGACAATTTCAACCCTCTAAAGGGCACAGGTGTGAGAAGGTCGCCTCGGCGCCTGCTTGAAACAGAGCAGGCACCACAAGCACCCATGCCGCACTGTGTTACTAATCAGCGCCTCGGGGGTTGGCTCGTCCAGGCCCCTAGATGGTCGCAGATGCCAGGCCGGGAGCGCTTAGCCGCCGCCCCGCACCATTGTAACTAATTAGCACCTCGAGGGCCGGCTCGCCCGGGCCCCTCGACGGCCGCAGACGCAAAGACGGGGCCGCCCAGGCGCCGCCCCGCACGGCCCTACTGATCAGAGGTTCGAAGCTTGACCCTCGACGGGTTCGAACAGGCGCCCCAGATCGCAGAGTCAGGGACGACGAAGGCACGCGCATTTGAGCCGTTCCTCGAGCCCATCGGCTCGAGGATGCCCCATATGTCGTGTTCGAGAGCCAGCGAGGGCAGCTAGCCGGGGGATCCCACCGAGGGAGAGCTTCCGCACCCTCGGTCCCTATCGAACGGGACCGAGCCCCACCTAGCAAACCCACGCAAGCGCTTCCATGGACGTGTCTCTGGACCACGCAGCCTACCCTTATCGAACGGGGCATGGGCGTCCACTCGAACCACCCGCCAGCAGCTCAACGAGGAATCCGCAATCCGCGACCCGCTCGATGGGGGTTGCGGAAACCTCACCCTCCGTCCCGCGGAGGGACGGCGAGGGCGCGTTAAAAAACAAGTCGTAAAGCTCTACCCGATCGCCTTGAACGGGCCCAGGCTCGGGGGCTTGACGCACGGCTACACCTTCTGGATTGCACCCACCGGAGATGGTGCCAGCGGCGCGTGCGTCACCGAAGCCGGCTGAGACTGTGCCGACGCCGGTTGAAACATGTACCATGCCCCCTGGCCAACTCTCACGGTTAACCCCTCCAGGAGCACCCACGCTCCCCCGCATGGCTCGGGGGCTAGACCGCGGGTCGGCCGACGCGGCCCCACGAAAGCGTTCGCAAAACCGAAGGGAAGAACGTCCTATCAGTAGGTTCTAGCATCTGCGGGAGCCTCAATGGCAAACCCACAGATGCTCGGGGGCTACTGTCGGGGACAGCCCTAGGGGTCCCCTTAAACAACAGGGAAATCCCCAATTAAAAACCCGCAACTAAGCCAAACACACCTAACCATGCAGGACACGGCCCACCAAGGCGGCCCACTCGAAGACCCCCTCGAGCAGGCTCCGCCTCGCTCGAGGATGCGTGCCTCCCTCGGGCGGGCTCCGTCCCGTTCGAGGGGCCGCTCCCCCTCGAGCAGGCTCCGCCTCGCTTGAGGGTCCTCTCCCCCCTCGAACGGGGTCCGTCTCGCCCGAGGGCGCCCTGCACGCGCGCGCCTCGCTCCCGTACGCGAGCATTTAATACCCCGACACCGGCGGGGCGGCGCCATCATGCGCCCGGGGCTCGCGCCCGCCCGCGCTCCCGTACGCGAGCATTTAATACCCCGACACCGGCGGGGCGGCGCCATCATGCGCCGGGGCTCACGCCCCGTGCCCGCCGCACCAACTCCCCGGGAGGGATCCCATCCCCGCCACCGTGGGAAGCACCGTGCGGCAAGGCCGGCGCCGGTCCCGTGACGCCGCGCCGCCCGCTCCCGTACGGCTAACGCGCCGAGCCCTCGAAGGGGGGCCGGCCGCACCCTCGAGTTGCTTTCTTATGACCTTGCAGGGTTAGGTGAAGGCGCTAGGCCTGTGGGACGCCATCCCTGCCACCGTGCACGCATGGCCGCCGCCCCCGCCCGTGCGAGCGCACGCCGGGCGGCCGTGGCAACAACTCCCAGACGCGTGAAGCGTGCGGGAACGGGGTGCCGCCTTACCTGCCACTGTGCTCCGTACGGACCAACGTAAGCAACCCCCTCGAGCCCGTCTGAGGACATCGCGGCCGTCCGCTGCCCTTCTACCCTCGAAGCCGCTACTGTTCGGGTACAAAATACGCCATGATGACTGGATCGCTGCAAGGATCTCCCGGGCAGACGCCTACTCTACAGCATAGCACATCACCCTCTCTCACATAGCTAAATAGTGCGGCGCATGTGATTCGCTCCCTCCTTGATCTATAAAAGGAGGACGAACCCCCCAGCCGCGGGGGTGGGGGGGACAGACAGGAGACAACAGAACACAACCCGTGTCAAGCTACACCACGCACTTGCTCTCCAATTATCCCACAATATCTTTAGCCACTACACCAGGGACTTGGAAGCCATGCTTCCTCTCCCGCCTTGCTTGTAGCAGCCCCACTACAGGCACCCCCGGTGCTGAGCAATATAGTGCCACGAGCACACCGCTGCTGGACGTACGGCCCACCGGTCGGAACCAGGATAAACTCTGTATCCCTTGTTGCTTAGCATCGACCATTGAGGGATAGACCTCGGCGCTTACTACTGGTTAGTGTCGGGACCACATTCCGCACCGACACATATCTACATGGCCGAATGAAATTTTCTTCGATCAATCTCTCAATTTCTTTTTTCACGTCGGCCAATACTTCATCCTTGTAGATCTTTCGGGGAGGTTGCTTGTAAGGCTTAAAACCAGGCTTGATTGGCAACCGATGCTCAACAATGAAATGATCCAAACCATGCATCTCCGAATAATCCCAAGCGAAGCAATCTTTGTATTATTTCAGTAGCTTGATCAATTCTTTCCTAAAACTTTAATCCAAGTTAACACTGATAAATGTCGGCCTTGGCTTATCACCATCTCCAATATCAATTTCTTCCAATTTGTCAGCCGACATGAATCCACGTCCTAACTTTCAATCAGTTCCATCAATTGGATTATCCATTAAAAATTGCTATAAGAGCCGACTGCTTGAATCGGCTTTTTATCATTGCTGACTGTTTCAACAGGACCTTCACCCCAGTCCTTGCCTGAGAAGCAATCTATACCTTGATACTCCCAGAAGGCTAGTTCCACGTTAGCCACGCTTACTGAATCATCTGCTTGGACCACTTCTACATCATCATCCACCCATTGAAAAGCTGTTGATGCATGGTAGATGGGATGCACCAATTTGCATGGATCCAGTCCCGTCCAAGCAGCAAGCTAAATGCCCCTTTTTCCTCAATGACAAAGAAGGACGTGAGCAAGGTCTTAGACCCGATCATCAGATCCACATGTACACAGCCCTTGGTGTCTGAAGGATTCCCAGCAAATTCATTCAAAACTATACTTGTTGGCATCAAATCTCCAGGGCCCATGCCAAGCTTCCTGAACGTAGTATACGGCATCACATTGACCGTAGCTCCACCATCAACAAACATCTTGGTCAATGGCTTCCCATTAACATTTCTCCTCAAGTACAACGGTCTCATGTGCCGATTCTTGGCTGGCTTATCAGAGGTTGCTTGCTTGGCCAACACTAGCTGTGACATCAGCCCAAGTTGCTCAGCCTCATCGATGTCTGGCGACGCCTCTTCCTGCACAACCTGTTTAACGAGAGCCATAAATTCATTCGGCAAGAAGCATACCATGCACGTTGGAGCCGAACGATCAAATCCATCAGGCTTATCTTTGGGACGCCACACCTGTTTCCTCTTGATCCCTGCCTGTTTCAACTCCTGATTTCGAAAGGGCTGAACTCTTTTCTTTTGGCTTCGCCTCAGGACAAGTGGGCACCACTGTCCTTTCTGACAGACATATTCACGCTCTTGTTCTTCATGATCAACCCACCTATGATCAGCATATCTTTTTCTTGGGTGATCATCAACTTCATTTATTTTTATGCGCCGACCGTCACTAGGGTGTATCCTTCCAATATTTTCATGGACGGATCGGTGATTGACAGTATCCTGCCTATACTCAGTATACTTGTCACTGCATTCAGGACAATTGTTCAACGTGGGGAGCTTCAAACCTTCATTCCAGCAGTGCCTGAAGAACGCGCATCCCCAATGCGCACGCTCTTGCTCTCGTGCATGCTCTCCTCGTTCTTCCCTGTGCACTTCTTCTTCATATCTTCGCTTCTCATCCTCATATTTTTGTTTCTGGTAGCGTTCTTTCTCTTGCTGACGTTGCCACATGTTAAGGAGAATACGCGAAGTCACCCTGGGTTTGGATTTGGAGGATTCGCCTACTTCAATCTGACTTTTTAGGATGCGAGGCACTTCCTTGTGGACTTGTTCCACTGTTACTTGTTAAGCTGGGACAACTGATCCATCCTGCTTTGCCCTCACTAAACTCAAAACTTTCACTTTTCCTTTTTCCTCAACAGTCACCATGTTCACTGAAAACCCAATCATGTTCTGAGGAAAAGGATTGCCATCCAACTTCATCTTATTGTCAAATTTTAGGTGACCTTTTTGGATAGCCTTTTGAATTTTCATCCTGAAAACCCTGCACTAATTGATGGAGTGAGAATTCCGGTCGTGAAACCCGCAGTATCTATTTTCTTTAACTCCATCAGGCCGAAGCATAGAATGCCCCTCTGGCAACTTGATTCGGCATTCCTTTACAAGGGACTCAAAGAGCTTATCAGCCTTGGTAACATCAAAATCATAGGTGCCCTTGGCATGCTTGACCCTTCTATGGTTCACTATTAACGGCTCTTTGCCCCACACCATTTCAGCTACAGCTATTTCCTCTTCATCATCAAATTCCTCTCCTTGATCAGCTCTTTCAAAGAATTGGTTGTAGATGTCACTGTGTTTGGCAAACCTAGAGTCCTTCTTGAAGCCATAAGCTTGGTTGCTCATTAATGACAATTTGTGTGACAATTGGCCAAGATTATCGAACTCCATGCCTAATAGCTTTTCCCGAATACTCTACTCCGGACTCTCCTTGGATGTCGCAGCATCTTCTTCTCCTGCTGGTCCCGGAATGATAGGTTCCGGGGGTGGAGTCACTGTCGGGGACTGCCACAAGGGTCTCGTAATAATAGGGGAAATCACCCCTTTCCAAAAATAATAAAAGTGAACAAATAAACCAACAAACCGCAAATCACACCCCGCATGGCCGCGGCCCAAGGCAAAGAAAGGCCCACGGCCCAAAAAGCCTTAGTGGCCCATCAAATAGCCAGCCGCCATCTTGCTCGAGGGCCAGGTGCCGCACCACAAAACATCCGCCTCGCTCGAGGGTTTGACACCCCCTGGGGCAAGTTTCCGCCTCGGTCGAGGGCTCGGCTTCCCCTTGGGCGAGTTCCCGCCTCGCTCGAGGGACCCAGCCCCTCGAGTGAATGTGCGTCTCGCTCGAGGCCGCTCTTGACCCACAACACCTCACCTGCTCCCCCGACCGGAGCATTAAATGCTTTGGCACTTCATGGGCGCCAGGGTCAAAGGTGAATCTTCGCCGCACCGGACCTCTGACAATGCCTGGGAATCAGATCCCAGCACTGTTCGACCGACCCGCATTGTGCAACCATCCCCGACGTTGTGCGGGTGCTGTGCAAGAAGGTCGGTGTCATTCCGTGACACTGCGCCGCCTACTTCCATACCTCCTACACGTCGCACCCTCGAAAGAGGACGATGTCACCCTCGAAAGGGGTACGACGTCCAACTCCACACCCGCCTGAGACGATGCCGTGACATAAGGCCGAAGGAGAGTGTCTCCTCCATCACCTCCGGCCCTGTGCGGCCATCCCCGCCACTATACGGCCATCCTGGGCACTGCGGGGTCATCCCCCGCACTGTGGGAACCCAGGTTGACAGGACATCGCTACGCCCGCTGCTATGTAGCCTCCAGTCTTCCGTCAGCCGGACCCTCGAGTCGGTGTATGGACACCGATCAAACAAGAGTTTCAGCTAGTACCCTAGAAGCCACCCCTGGACAGGCACAAGATCCACCATGATGCCTGCCAAGAACAAGATTCGCCAGGACGGTTGTCAATTCTCGACACTACGCGCCATGCCACCACACAGCACCTAAAGCCATGCGGTATGACTGTGAACCGCCTCTCCATGGTCTATAAAAAGAGGAGGTGGTCCCCTGGCCGCAGGGGGGCGACGGATAGCTAACTCACTCACCTTTTCGCGTTCACCTATGATATTGGCACTTTACCTCAATCAACCCACAGGGACCTGGAGGCTCCTCCTCCTCTCGCGCCTAGCTTGTAGCTCCCATCTACGAGCACCACGGTGCCTTGCAATACAGTGTCACGAGCGCACCCCAGCTGGACGTAAGGCCCACGGCCGGAAATAGGATAAACCCCGTGTCCTAGTGTTGCTTAGCACCGGCCATCGACAGACTGATCTCAGCGCTCTTAGAAGTTAGAGTCGGGACTACTTTACGTACTGACAGTTCTACCTTGCTTTTTCCCCTCAGCTGTTGAATTCAAGGTTTTTAGAAGGATTCTTTTAGCCATTGTGCCTCCTGGCTTTTCAAAAGGAGATGGAGGAAGAGAAGTAACACTGGACTCACTACTAGAAAAGTTGCTATCTGTGACGATTTGCCCGTGACGCTGCTCACTTTCGTCACAGAATGGTATGTCTTATATGACGAATTCTCCAATTTCGTCATAGGTGGCAAGTGACGAAGATTTGGCCTGGAAAATTATGACGAAAAAGAAAATAACGTCACAAAATTGTAAAAGGAGATCGTCATAAAACTTGTTTTGGGTATACCGTATTGGAATGACGAAACCTGATCGTCACAAATTAGTTTTGATATCGTCACCATTTGTTGAAATTGTTTGACACACTTAATGATGAAACAAATTGGTCACAAACCAGTGGTGCACTTGATGGTGTGCGATGCGTGTTCCAAATGGGCCGCTCCACTCCCTGTTTTTTTTTAATTGGGCCAAAAAATGGGCCACTCTCTTGGCTTTAATCAGCGTGAAAAAAGAGCAACTAGCGGGATTTGAACCCTGGTCTGCACAATGGGAAGGGAGGGAGTTACCACTGAGCTATAACATGATTTCTGTCCCATTGGTGTTTGTCATCCATCTTATCATCATTTTAATGGTACACCACCCACATTTAAATTTGCAAAACAATAACATGATTTTGGTCCCATTGGTGTATGTCATTCATCTTATCAACATTTTAATGGTACACCACCCACATTTAAATTTGCAAAACAAAAAAAGGTGCACCCATGGGATTCGAAACCTGGTCTCCTTAGTGGGAAGAGAGAAACTTACCACTAAGCTATAACATGAGTTGTGTCCTTTTAGTGTCTGTTGTCCTTTTATAATAGTGTTTACCAAGCGATGGAGCTTCGTCGGGACCATGTGGCAGCACAGGGCTAGTCAAGTTGCTTCTCCTAGACCACGTGGCGCACGCTGAGCTGGTTTTCCCCTCGTTTTCTCTTTTTAATCTACAATTAAAATTTAAAACTAGTGTTTCTCAGTCATATTAACTCCAAATTTATTGATTCTTTTTTCTGATTATTTTGTAAAATCACGATCTTTCATGTAATTTTATTCGTTTACATATTAGTTACTATTTCATTTACCTTTTTAATTGTTGACGGATAAAAGACGTATCCCTCTACGATCCGCAAGCGTACGGACCCCACACCTTCTTCACCACGGGATTCCCAAGGTTCTTGTCAGTCCGCGGAGCAAGGGGATTACAAGCGTTCGACCAACAACGACACACTAGCTACTAAAACCCTAACTACTATTATACTAGAAAAACACTAAACTTCACTAGAGAGAATGATAAACGATCAAGAGAGAAGACACTCGCCCACGGGTCTACGATACTAGAGCATGCAATCGCTTAAAGACATGAAAACCAATCTAATCTATCGGGGTTGTGACCACGGTTTCGCCTTTTCCCTCCTCTCGTACTGTCACTACGCGAAGGTAATCATGACTAGACCTTTGATGGCCACGGCGTATTGAATGGATCCAAGGAAGCATTGAGGCCTATACTCCCTTTACGGCATGGTTGCAAGCCTTAAGCATTAAAGTATGTTCAACACAAGATGATAGATAGATAATCCGACAAAGTGCGATTACATCTCACGATCGATTACAACCCATGGACGAATGAGAAGATTACCCCATCAAGGTGCCGATCATGGCACCGTTGATCATGGTTTCCCTTCCGCCGGTGTCTTCCTCCTTCTCCACGAGAGGGTGCTTCCTTCGAGGTGGTTGATCTCCAGCCGGAGATCCTCCTCCTCTCTCTCTAGCTTGTAGATGGCCTTCGGTGCGAATAAACTCCTCTCTGTACGTCCGTTGGCGGCGCGTCGGGGGTTTTAGGGTCGAAGATCCTTCGAGGGCAAGGAAGACGGGACCGAACCGGTGCCCGAAGTGGGCCGGGCCGATCCGACCGGGCCGGCCGCCCGAGCCCGGTTCGGCCGGTTCGGTCGCCGTTTTGCTCCGTGGGTCCTCGTGCACTTATCTACTTCGCCGCCTCCACTTGGATGATTTTGACGCCGTTATCCTCGCGATCAAGATGGAGGCTCTCTTTGCATGAAGTTTGATCTTTTACGCTTCAATCCCGGGGGTGTTCCTCGTAGCACTTCGGTCCTCACCACCATTGGAAGTAATTTCAGCGAGCTCATGAACACGAACAAGACTCCATGAATGCTCCTTTGAACTTATTGCGAATCCGTCCTTTATGTCCATGTTTTCCTACATAAACACAACACTTCCAAATGCATGCACAAAGATGAACTTGTTATATGATTAGTGTGCCTAGTGGCGGGTTAGTTCAATAATCAAATCCAAACCAAAGTGTAATGAACATGCTAGGTGCACCAAAATACACCGTCAACATCTCCCCCACACTTAGCTCTTGCTCGTCCTCGAGCAAGTACTCGTAAAAGAACTTCGTCCAAGGTGTGTAATCGTGTATCACTTATCCTTCTTCACAAGTTAGTCAATCCCTTCATATTTAATACATAAACACAAAGTAATGATAATCAAACATAAACATGGGCGTTTAGAATTTTTACCACGTCAAGATTTACCCCACAACTCAAACTCTTCACTCGAAGCTTTCAATTTCAGCCATACTTACTTCTTTGCTTCCATCGGAGGGTTTTTATGATTTTCAAAACAAAAATTCCTGCAACAAGTATTAGACAAAAACCTTTCTCCAAGCTCTCTCAGGTCACTCATATGAAGAGGCTATCCTAACCAAATTTTATAAAACTCTCACCTCCCATTAATCTCTCATATATTATGTAAAGTGGAGCTATAGGTAGGGCTAGCGCAATCAACACAAGTATTGTCAAACTAAGAACTTCCTCTAATGGTCGTCTACCTTTCAAAGCCAATGATTATGAGAATTAACCATATGAGAGAAGATTTAGAATGGTGGACATGTGCAAGGGCAAAAGAAAATTGTGACTTCAAGGCACCGATGATGTCCTCGTTGTCGGATTGCACATGGTTGGAAATAGAGTAAAAGTTTCGTCTCACAATCAACGTGACATCCTTCCTTACACTTTATTATTTTTCTTTTCTTTCACTTGATCCATTCCTCTCATATCTTCATTGCTAACTCATCTTTCTCTCTTTATTTTTCTTCTTTCATATGATTTTTTTTCTTTTCTTTTTTTTCTTTCTTTTCCATACACATACTTTTTCTCTTTATTTTTCTCTCTCTTGACATCTTTTCAAAGCTTTCAATTCTCTCTTTTCTAGCATGCACACAATCTGAAATTTTTAAATAAATCATGCTAGAGACGAGACGAAACTTTGAAAATAGGTTGTGTTCAAGGAATACGATGTTCAAAAGAGATGTATAAGGTTGGGTATGGAATCCAGTGATATACATGACTTTCGTTATGAAAGTCACGAACTGAATAAATGACGAGGCTAGCAACAAAAGATAAGCACAAGGACATGATCATTGCTTGAAATTAAAACTAACCAAGAGAGAAGGGTCCTAGCCTAACTCATCGTGCTAATCACACTTATGGTGGAGCGAAAAAAAACAAACTTGGCTTTGGATAGGAATTTTTTTATACTCTCAACTTGGAAAAAGAGGTTTTGCTAACCTTTATTACAAGGGTTTTAATATAATTTTCAGAACTGAAATCCTCCAATTTTTAGCATCGAACATAGCACAACTAGCATGTGAAGCTCAAGATCGAAGTGCGGTATGGGTACTTTAAGTAGTAGCGATTCCACTAAGCACCACGGTAAACGTTTTTCAAACCATATACTTGTATTCATATATCAAGAATCGAAGATTAAACAAACAAGTAAATAAAGATAAACAATACATAAAACACAAAGATATATATAAGACTCTTTTTATTTGGTTTTCTTGACTCAACACTAATTTAAGACACTTGCAAAAATTTAAAAACAGACTCGAAAAAACTAAAGACTCATTAAAACACTAAGACTCTCACACGAAGATTAAACCGAACCTAAACTTGAAGTTCAAAAGCTAAGGCTAGCGAGCTAGCTCTCCCCCACACTTAAAACATACGACGTCCTCGTCGTATCTTACAAAAACCAAAGGGGAAAACTAGATCTAATGATACTTCGAGCAAGCTTTGCACCACTTGCCTCTCATGTTTCCAACCATGCCGAAAAGCTTGCGCACGTTACGGTTAAGGAACTTGTAGTCATCTTCAACTACGCGCTCCAAGTCCTCCATACGGCGCTTCATCGCTTCCATGGTTTGAAGACATTCGTCGGCCGACGCGTAGAGAGCTGCGATGGATTGACGGCAAACTCGACAGCACACCGGATGCAATCCGAAGGGGTCGTCGTCGCCATAATCTCCACCGTTGTCACCACCGTCGTCGCCACCTCCATTGTCGCCTTCGCCACCGCCGTTGCCGTCGCCGTTAGGGCCTTCGGGAGTCCTTTCATAGGGTTGCTCACCCCAATCATCATCATCTCTACCGGCGGCCGCCCACGAGCTTGGGCTACGATCGTCGGAGTAGTCGCTATCCCCATAATCCTTAGGCTCCGGCGACACCTCCTTGTAATCCTTGCGCTTGATGCCTTGGAGGCGTGCCGACCTTCGAACGGGTGTAGGGACCTTCTCTCCTTTGACGGGGTAGCGAGATGCAAGAGCTCCGGTCGGGACACGTCCTCCGCAACGGATACGTGCGGTCCTCTTGACGGGTAGCTTGACCTCGCATCGTATCGCCTCCTCCATCGATGGCTTCTTGGCTTCTACCTTCAACTCTAAGCTTTTTGGAGGCTCAATGGCTGCTACAAGGGTGCAACACATTGCTTGAAAGGTTTGATTCTCGAGCTCCCAATTCGGCCAAATATATAGTCCCGAGAGAAAAGCACGGGAACCTTATTTTCCTTTTTTACACTTCCCTTAAAATTTTCCGACCAAACAAGGAAGTCAAAAAGGAGCAATTCGGGCGAAATTCGGGGACATCGGGCGTCGGGCCACCACCGGGCCGATCCGGCCGGGCCGGCCCACCCGCCTCGGGGGCGGGCCGGTCCGGTTTTTTGCACACCGCCCTATTTTTTTCGTCCTCGGCCCATGGGAAAAAGTTGGCCCGGTAAATCTTCGCGAAAAACTCCGAGAGAACTAAAAGAAAAATTATTTACGAGAAGTTGGTGCCTTGTTTTTCGTCCTAGGCGGGACGTTCGGGCTCTTCCTCCATGGTAAAGACGTCAACATGATGAACGGGCACGACATCGGGTTCGTAGTAAACCTTAAGCCGCTGTCCATTCACCACAAATTGATCGCCGTTTATATCCATAATGGTTACCGCTCCGTTGGAGAACACCGAATGCACAACATAAGGTCCGTCCCACTTGCTTTGCAATTTCCCCTTTCCGAAGGTTTTAAACCTCGAATTGTAGAGGAGGACCTTATCTCCTTCTTTAAATTCTTTTTTTCTTCAATCTTTTATCGTACCACCTTTTGATTCTCTCCTTGTATATGCTTGCGTTTTCATAAGCTTTCAACCTCAACTCCTCTAGCTCGCTTATTTGAATTCTCCGTTTCACCACCGCGGCATCGAGATCAAGGTTCATCTCTTTAATCGCCCAATAGGCTTTATGTTCTAACTCGACCGGAAGGTGGCAAGCTTTTCCATAGACGAATTGATAAGGGGTCATACCTATCGGTGTTTTAAACGCCGTTCGATAAGCCCATAAAGCTCCGTCTAATTTCTTTGACCAATCCTTGCCTCCCTTCTCTATGGTCTTGTTAAGTATGCTTTTTAATTGCCTATTTGACGTCTCCGCTTGTCCGTTGGTTTGTGGGTGATAGGCCGTGGAGACCCTATGCTCAATTCCCAACTTGGACAAGCACTTTTTGAAGTTCTTCCGGTGAAATGAGTTCCTCCATCACTTATCAAGATTCTCGGTGTACCGAAACGGGGAAAAATCACGTTCTTGATCATAGTGATGGACTCCTCCGTGGAAGCTTTACGACATGGTATAGCCTCTACCCACTTGGATACATAATCAACCATAACAAGTATGTACTCGAATCCAAATGAGTTTTTAAAAGGCCCCATGAAGTCTATGCCCCATACATCGAATATGTCGACTTGCAAGTTGTATTTTAAAGGCATAGAATTTCTTTGAGAGATGTTTCCGGTTCTTTGGCATTCGGGGCATGACGCAACATATCTTTTAGTATCTTCATGCATCTCCGGCCAATAGAACCCGCTCGACCATACTTTGGCTTCGGTTCGAAAATGGCTATAGTGCCCACCGTACTCCGCCGAGTGGCACTTCCTTAGAATCTCAAGCCTCTCTTCTCTTGGCACACATCTTCTCATCACTCCATCATTGCCAAGCTTGAAGAGGTATGGTGCATCCCAAAAATATTTCTTACTTTCGAAATTATCTTCCTTTGAGTGTTTTTGTCTAGATGATCGAGGGGCATCTTTCGAATTGCTCGAATGATGTCGATCATCCAAGTATCTTTATCAAGCACTCTATAGAGGTGGTCATCTCTCATCTTATCTTCTATGGGCTCTTTATCATCTTGCCCACGATTCATCCTAGACAAATGATCGGCCACAACATTCTCCACCCCCTTTTTATCACGAATTTCGACATCAAACTCTTGGAGGAGAAGGATCCAACGAATCAAACGTGGTTTAGCTTCCTTCTTAGCCAAGAGATACTTTATAGCTGCGTGATCGGTGTAAACAATGACTTTCGAGTTCACGATGTAGGATCTGAATTTTTCGAAAGCGAATACCACCGCTAGCAACTCTTTTTCCGTAGTAGGGTAATTTAATTGTGCCCCACTAAGAGTTTTGCTAGCGTAGTAAACGGCGTGAACTCGGCCTTCCTTTCTTTGTCCCAAGACCGCGCCTACGGCGTAGTCACTTGCGTCACACATGATCTCGAAAGGTTGGCTCCAATCCGGAGGTTGGATGATGGGAGCACTCACCAACGCATTTTCAAGGTTCGGAATGCCGCTAGACACTTCTCATCAAAGTCGAAAGCCACATCCTTTTGAAGAAGGTGTGTTAAAGGCTTAGTAATCTTCGAGAAGTCCTTTATAAATCTTCTATAGAATCCGGCATGGCCTAGAAAGCTCCTTAAAGACTTAACATCCGTAGGAGGTGGGAGTTGCTCAACCGTTTCTACCTTAGCCTTGTCCACTTCAATTCCTCTCTCGGATATAACATGTCCGAGCACTATGCCTTGCTTAACCATGAAGTGGCACTTTTCCCAATTTAAAACCAAATCCACCTCCGCACACCTTGTAAGGACCTTTTCTAAGTTTGCTAAGCAATCCATGAACGTCTTCCCGTAAACGGAAAAATCATCCATAAACACTTCAACAATTTCTTCGATGAATTCCGAGAAAACGGCCATCATGCAACGTTGAAAAGAGGCGGAGCGTTGCATAGGCCGAAGGGCATCCTCCTATATGCAAACGTTCCGTAAGGACACGTAAATGTTGTCTTATGTTGATCTTCGGGTGAATGGGAATTTGCATGAACCCCGAGTATCCATCGAGAAAGCAAAAATAAGCGTGGTTTGCTAACCTCTCGAGCATCTCGTCTATGAACGGTAGGGGGAAGTGATCTTTCTTCGTCGCTTTGTTAAGCTTACGGTAATCAATACACATCCGCCACCCGGTCACGGTTCTTTGCGGTATTAATTCATTCTTCTCATTCTTCACCACGGTTAAACCTCCTTTCTTCGGCACACAATGTACCGGGCTCACCCATTCGAAATGCGGAACCGGGTAGATGATTCCGGCATCAAGTAACTTGATAACCTCTTTCTTTACTACCTCTCGCATGGCATGGGTTAGCCTCCTTTGGTGGTCCACTACGGGCTTACATTGGTCTTCCATTGGTATACGATGAGTGCAAAAGGCTGGGCTAATACCTTTGAGATCATTAATTGAATATCCAATCACCTTCCTATGTTTTTTTAATAAAATCAGCAACGCTTCATTTTCTTCGGGGCTCAACTCGTCGCTCACAATGATCGGATAAGTTTTGTCCGGGCCCAAAAATTCATATTTTAATCCCTTGGGCAAAGGTTTAAGGTCTACTTCGGGCACTTGTGGCTCCTCGGGTTTGATTTCTCCTATGTCTTCGAATTTCTCTTCCTCCACGCTACCATCATGCGGCTCTAAGCCTTTTGTCGCTTCCTCTAGTTCTTCATCTTGTTGATTACTAATTTGATTTTCCATCGCTCTTTGCGGCGGGTCTCTAAGGGTTTCAACAAAACAAAGACTATCTATCTCTTCTATTTCTTCATCTTCGGGAGGAAAAGGAGTAAGGTGTTTAGAAGCACGAAGAAAGTTATATGTGTACTTTGTTCCATTAAGGTTCATTGTTACTTTGCCTTCTCCGGCATCTAACACGGCATCAACCAACTTAAGAAAAGGCCTACCTAAGATTATATGATCGGAATTACCATGGTAAGCATCAATAACAAAGAAATCGGTTGGTATATAGTTTCTAGAGATTTTTACTTTCATGTTGCAAGCAATACCTAGAGGTTTGATAGTTCTACCATCTCCCATGATTAATTTCGTTGACGTTGGAGCTAAGTCTAGGTTGTGGTATTGAACTTTATCGTAAATTTTAGAAGATAGAACACTTACTTGGGCTCCGATGTCGCATAAAGCTTTGCATTGAACTCCGTTGATCTCGCAACTCAAGTGTGGCGTCATCTTCTCTTCTTCTTCGGATCCGATCGAATAAATTTCAGCAAGGCGAGCGTATGGTGATGCTTCGGGCTTGATCCCCATGATCCTCTTCACCTCGGCAATATGTTCCGGATCCACCACGTCATCTCCAAAGAGCTTTTCAAAAATTTCACCGGTGGTTTCGAGGTCGTATGAATTTTCAGCTTTCCTCTCCGGTGGGAAATCCACTTCCAATGCTCTTGCCATTCCCTTTTGATTAGGGAACGGTCTCCTCTTGTCGAATACTTCTCCGTAATCAATAGGAACCCAATCCATTGGCTCGAACTCCCTTAGTGGCTTCGCGCTTGACATGCTTCTCTTGTTCGTCTCATTTGGTGCGACGAAGTCGACGTTTGGTGTAGTTCTTGACTTGATGTGTTCTTGTTCAAGCTTTTCCATGATCGGCTCCTCTTTTGTGACTTCCGGGTTGCCTCTTTAGAAAAATCAGCAAGCTTTTTCTTCCTTGAATTGAATTCGGCTCTTCCGCAAGTCTTGTTTCCCAATCTCTTCGCATTGCAGCCGCTTTACTAACTTTTTGTAGAAGTTGGGCGGCTTCCGTGAGTGTTTTCTCCATGAGATCCCCACCGCACACATTTCGACGTGTCGCATGCAACTAGGGGTTAGGGAAAAGAAAAATGTATGCAAGAGTACGTCACCGGTGAAGCCGAGTTTTGGTCCTTGTTCGATTAATTCATTAAACCTATCCCAGGCTTGGTCTATCCCTTCCTCTTCTCCTTGCATGAAATTGATCACTTGCCTCCTTAGATGTTGAACCTTGCTCATTGGAAAAAACTTCTCGCAAAACTTCTTTGTCAACTTGTTCCAATTGCCTTCAACTTCAAAGGACGCAACCGAATACCATGTTTTTGCTTTGCGGCAAGTGAGTAGGGAAAGAGATTCCATTTGAACCATTCATCGGGAACTCCTTCTTGACGCACCGTGTTGCATATTGTCGTGAAATCCCTTATGTGTCTATATGGGTTCTCCGTAACCATCCCTTCAAATGGGTTTTCCGCCACCATCTTCATGATCTTGGATTTAATTTCATACTTGGTCGCTTCGAGCTTCGAATCCGACTCTTGTACCTTTATGTCTTCACATCGAGGGCTAGCGTAATCCCTTAATGATTTCTCCGGTTCTTCCACGGGTTGATTAACGAACTCCATCTAGACACTAAGATAAAAACAAAAACAAAAACAAAAAAAAGAAACAAGTGTTTTTCTGATAATAAATGTTAGATATAGTGAATAAAAGATAAACTAAAATATAAAACTAAGTTAGATGCAAATCAAACGATGTAAACTAACTTGCTCCCCGGCAACGGCGCCAGAAAAAGGGGCTTGTTGACGGATAAAAGACGTATCCCTCTACGATCCGCAAGCGTACGGACCCCACACCTTCTTCACCACGGGATTCCCAAGGTTCTTGTCAATCCGCGAGCAAGGGGATTACAAGCGTTCGACCAACAACGACACACTAGCTACTAAAACCCTAACTACTATTATACTAGAAAAACACTAAACTTCACTAGAGAGAATGATAAACGATCAAGAGAGAAGACACTCGCCCACGGGTCTACGATACTAGAGCATGCAATCGCTTAAAGACATGAAAACCAATCTAATCTATCGGGGTTGTGACCACGGTTTCGCCTTTTCCCTCCTCTCGTACTTGTCACTACGCGAAGGTAATCATGACTAGACCTTTGATGGCCACGGCGTATTGAATGGATCCAAGGAAGCATTGAGGCCTATACTTCCTTTACGGCATGGTTGCAAGCCTTAAGCATTAAAGTATGTTCAACACAAGATGATAGATAGATAATCCGACAAAGTGCGATTACATCTCACGATCGATTACAACCCATGGACGAATGAGAAGATTACCCCATCAAGGTGCGATCATGGCACCGTTGATCATGGTTTCCCTTCCGCCGGTGTCTTCCTCCTTCTCCACGAGAGGGTGCTTCCTTCGAGGTGGTTGATCTCCAGCGGAGATCCTCCTCCTCTCTCTCTCTAGCTTGTAGATGGCCTTCGGTGCGAATAAACTCCTCTCTCGTCCGTTGGCGGCGCGTCGGGGGTTTTAGGGTCGAAGATCCTTCGAGGGCAAGGAAGACGGGACCGAACCGGTGCCGAAGTGGGGCCGGGCCGATCCGGGCCGGCCGGCCGGCCCGGCCCGCTTTCGGCCGGTTCGGTCGCCCTTTTTGCTCCGTGGGTCCTCGTGCACTTATCTACTTCGCCCCCTCCACTTGGATGATTTTGACGCCGTTATCCTCGCGATCAAGATGGAGGCTCTCTTTGCATGAAGTTTGATCTTTTACGCTTCAATCCCCGGGGTGTTCCTCGTAGCACTTCGGTCCTCACCACCATTGGAAGTAATTTCGGCGAGCTCATGAACACGAACAAGACTCCATGAATGCTCCTTTGAACTTATTGCGAATCCGTCCTTTATGTCCATGTTTTCCTACATAAACACAACACTTCCAAATGCATGCACAAAGATGAACTTGTTATATGATTAGTGTGCCTAGTGGCGGGTTAGTTCAATAATCAAATCCAAACCAAAGTGTAATGAACATGCTAGGTGCACCAAAATACACCGTCAACATTAATACAACTTCTTTTCTTGTAGTGAAAGATAATAAATAAAACTTATTTTGGCATAGCAAATGCTAACATAACTTCATATTTTCTAATGTTATGATAAACATAAGGTTATAACCAAGTTTTAGACGCATACGACTTTGAAAATGTAAATTACCACTCAAATCTCAAAGTTTGTGTTGAGTTATTAGAAACTATGTCACAGATGTAACCGTTTGTGAGCAGTGTATGTTGTCACTTCCTTGAAAGTATTTAAAATTTTTATGGCAAGATTGTGAAGCAAAAACATGTCGTTATGCCAATGTTTATGAGCTATACAAGACTTTAGTTGTTTGAAACTTCAAAGTTTAAGTTGAGTTGTATGAAACAATGTCACACACCTATATAGTTTGTGAATAATGTATACTCCAATTTTCACAAAATCTTATCAAACTTTTTTGTCAAGCTTGTACATAAATAAAATGGTTCTATAACCATTTTTAGAATTTCTAGAGAATATTTATGTATTATTATCATCATTTTGTAACAAGTTGAGTAATAGAAGTTTGAGCTGTCCATATAAGTCAATTGAATTTTTCATCGATCTCCTATATGTGGGCTAGAATAGATCATAGGTACCTAAATATAGTTTTTTGAATTTTTTTATATTTTATTGGAGGTGCATATAAGTAAGTTTGGAATTATTTCGGTAAACATGCAGAAATTCATTTATATCATGAAAAATAGCAAATCTACTGGAAAATTCTTGAAACTCCTTTATTGAAACTTATATGTCATATGAGTCATGTGAAAATGTATTAATGGTATTTAAGGTAACTAATGTTTGAGTTGTTTCAAAGGGTGTGTTATTTAGGTATTTAAAAAAATAGAGAAATAACTTTTTCACAACAAGTGGCAATGTAACTCCCCAAATGTTATTAGGAGACTAAAGGTAAGTTTTCATCCAAATTTGATGTGTACATAAGGAAGAAAATGCTTTAGGGTGTATAAACTTAAAAGTTGAAGTTAGAGCATCTAAGGGCATGTACAACCCACAGACAACAAGTCGTCTGTAGAATCTTGAAATTATCACACAGACAGATGTAAAGACAGGTCATACAACCTTTAGGCAGAGAGTCTGTCTTTAAGCTATTTAATTCTTTATATGAGGTTATGATCAACCACAAATGTATTTGTGTATATCATTGTGTGGCTAATTTTAGATCTTTTGAGTTGCATATGTATAGATCCAGCTTTGATAACTGAATTTCTACTAGGTTTTGTCGATAGTGTCCCCTACCTCCAATCACAAAGTTTTTTAGGCAGCTTCCCATCACAAAGTTCACTAAGGATTTTCTCTCTTTTATTTTTTCTCCTTTCTTCTTTATTTTTTCCTGAGGCTCTGAACCTTATCTATTCTGTCAGAAATCATATCTGTTCGCTGAGGTGAGGTGCTCTTCATCCTCTCTCACTCTCATCTCTTCTCGTTCTTCAAATCGAGAGGAAGGTACCCAGCTCGATGGGTGGACCAGCTGGAAGCTTGTCCATGGTGGAGCTGCTGGGCGTAGGCATGCCGCAAGCTTGCCCGGCGGCGCGTGTAGTTGAGCTGTGGCACGGAAGAGCAGTGAGCCGGTGCGGGGTGCCGGAACGCAAACCGCAAGACTGAAGGGGATCACGGCCAGGCAAGCAGCACGTTCCGCTCAATTTATGTGCGTTGTACAACCCACGGACAGGAGGTTGTCTGTAAGTTTTGGAAATTCGCACATAGACGACTAGATAGACGGCTCATACAATGGACTGTCTATTTGACCATCTACAAGTTGTTTAATACTTGTATTTATTCATGATCAAGTATGGATACGATCCTTGTATAATGGTGTGTTGCAAAACAAATCATAATTATTTTAAAGCACAATTTTAGATTTTGTTTTAATTTCAAATGAATTTATAAATTTGAGCTGATTTGCACATTCTTCTGATAACATAAGAAGCTAATAAACTTTTGCGCCAAGAACCTTGAACAGTATATAAATATAAATATCGACATCTATTTTCATTATTTATTTGTCCAAATATTTTTGTGGCATGTTCTCATGAAGAACTATCCCCTTCTCCGTATTCTTCCCATCATCTCCTTGGTAAAACAGATCACAGACGCAAGGGAACCATCGCTATGGGCTATGGCCGGCCGGGACTTGCAACGCCGCCGCTGCCGCGCCCTTGGATGGCAGCATTGCCGCCTTGCCATAGTACTTTTCAGCCACACCATTGGCCGGCCCCACTGCTACAAGCCAACGGCGACACTTGTATGGCGTGCACCATTGGATGAGGAATTAGATGGGAGAGCGGAGAACATGCCGTATGAAACCTTGGAGATAGCATGCGCACGGATAAGCGTGAGCGTCCGTAGTTCCGCACGAGATCGACGCCGAGAGAAGAAGCATTCTACAACGCATCCTCGATTTCTCGGAGCACGGGCCGAAGCCGTCGTCTGGAGAGACAACGACCCCACTCCGTCTGCTGAGCGCGAAGGGGTTTTCTGCAAATATTTTGCTATACAGACGGCTCAATAAATGGCGTTGTACATGCCCAACCATAAGCCCAACACCAACCGCAAGCCCAAATAACTCAAGCCTACTACCGCAAGCCTTCAAGTCAGGTAGCTAGCGAGCTTGGTATTCGAACCCTAACCTTATCCTTCATCCACCTGACCGCGAGTCCATGACCGGCAGGCAGCGGCGGCCGGCGGCTCCAGCGCAGCACGACGCCTCGACTTCACCTCCACGCCTCTACTTCCACAGGTCGACGAAGCTGCCTAGTGGGATCAAGTGGCGCACCCTCGCAGCACGGAGGGCAGGCGCAGCGACCGGTGGGCGGACTGCAACAGCACGGCGGGCGGCGGCACCACCCTTTTCGACGACCGGCGACAAGGTGGGCCTCTTCCCCTCCTCCTGCTCCTGCTCTCCCCCTCCTTGCTCTTTCGGATTGAGGCATGGTGGTGTCTGGGTTAAGGAGACCGTGCACGCATCGTTGCGGAAGGGAGGCAAGCGACGCCCCTGGGAAGGTGAGTAGGGTTAATTTCTAGTGCGCACTCTGACTCATCTGCTGTGATTGCTAGATGTAATTAGACAGGGGTTCGGATCTTGATTTTGTAAGGCTATTTTTTTCGAGAATACGCAGAAGAGCTATGTCTCTTTGTATTGAGAAGAAATAGAAGTCACAATTTACAAAGCGGGCCATTTCCCAGGCAAGGGTATTTTTTTTATCCCAAGGCAATCACTTTAGGTGGTGATTCCTGTATGCACGTGCAGTAATTAAAATGACAATCCACTTTTTTGATTGATTGGTATTCGGCTAGATCTCATCACAGTAGATACCACTGTAGACTTTTTTCTACTAGATACCATAGTATGCTGTGTCCATGAAAACTGCAGAATTTTGCAGTGATTTTCCTGTTAATATTTTCTTTGGCTACCATTTGCAGACTGCAGCAATGGACACATCCAGCTGCCGCCATCGGCGGCGGAGTAAGAATTCTTGCTCATTGTTATCCGCACCCAGTGAGGACAGGGACTGGGCGGCACTGCCGCACGATACCCTGTTCAATGTCTTCCTCAGGCTTGGGTCGTGTGAGATCATGTGGGGAGCGGAAGGTGTCTGCAAGGCATGGCGGCGTGTTGCGCTCGACGAGCCTAAGCTGTGGCGCCGCATTCACATCAATGCAGTTCCGGAATGGTCGTCCATTGACATCGCTGTGCATGATGCTGTGGATCGCAGTGCTGGGCAGAGCGAAGCCTTCTCAGGACCTTGGAATGATGAGTCACTGCTCTATCTGGCCGAAAGGTATGTCAATCCGTCTGAATTCTGTTTACCTAGTAGTGTTTCTGTTCATGTGATGTATGCTGATGATGAACAATGTTTTTTATGTTTTATATAATGCCAATCTTTTTATGGCTTCTTTCTTCATGAAACTATTTTTGGAACTTGCAGCCATATAATTTTTGTTACCAGTTTGTCACTATACCAAACTGTTGGATTTACAAACATCAATTTGATGGCATTGAACTGTTATATTCTTATGCTTCATTCTCTCATGTACCACCTGCAAGTTCTTATTAGCTACATGGCATGATGAGTTCAATTGATCATATGGTTCTGAATAGGACTTGCAATGTCTTACCTATATCTGTTGTTTGATGATATACTAAACCGTTTGGTGATTGCCTTTTATTGTTAGCAATATTGATCACATAATGTTCATACATAAAAGAGTATGTTAAAATCTTGAATCTTCCCAACTTGGAATCTTATCTTGATGCACTCACTCCAGGTCACCTAATTTGAAACATATACATCTGTCACATGAGGAGTATGCAACCTATGAAGTACTGATTGAAGCCATCGAGAAGCTCCCTCTCCTTGAAGATCTTGAAAATATCAAATTGATCTATTCTTTCTTTTTGCACAACTTTAAATTTTGCCTGATCTTGAAGATACTATTATTTATCTCAAAGCTTTCACTGCAGTGTGCAATGATCTAATCTGGGCACAGTTCACCAGATTTACAGTGAAGCTTCCATAGTGTTGTGATTCAGAGTACTAGAAAGCAAAGTGGCATGACCAAAACAGGTTCAGAAAAATTAGAGGTTGGCCAATAAGTAAATAACCCATTCTTCTAGATAGTACTATGGGAGTATATCACTATTGAACATCCCAATTTTTAAGGTTGATTTCAATAACATATGAACTAGGACCACATGGATGCCATACATAAGTTATGATGCTTCAGGTACCACCTTGCTAATTGTTGTCCCAACTGTGTGACATTTAACAATTTGTGCATACCAGAACAATGACCTACATGGTAGTATTTCTTCATCTTTTGAATTTATTCTATATAAGTGAATTGTATATATTTTTTAATGCATTTGAGATTGTATATACTTTTCTGAGATATATATGGATATCTTACTATCCAGATTGATCTTACATTAAAACATCTTTACTTGCAGATATTGCTTCCAAGATCTCTTGTGTTGTTATTTGGAGAAAACATTTAGAAGCTGGCCAGTATTTGCATATCAGTGAGTTGAAGCTGTCAATTAACAGTTGTGGCGAGCTCATGTAGTAAAATAAGATGTGAAATAAGATGTAACTTGTAGTTAGAATTTGCTGTAATTTGTAGTTCGAATTTGTTGTAATGTTAGTAATAATATGAATTGAGTTGAGTTATGGAGTTGTATGGTCATTGGAATACTGGATCTGTTAATTTATACAACTTTTTTGTTATTTCAGTATTATTTGTAAATTGTACTGATAATTACCATTTGCACTTTTGTGACGAAATAAAACTGATCAGATCAAGCCACGTAGCTCAATAAAGGGCAACCTATGACCAAAACAATGGCAAATTTGTGACCCTTTTGTATCAAAAGGTGACAATGGCAAATATCATTCTTTGACGATATAAACTTGTGTTCTATGACGATTCCAAAAAGATGACGTCAGCTGCCACGTCATTGATGACACCACCGCCACGTCATAGCTGACGTCAGCGCCACGTCAGATGCAAACGCCGTTAACGGGAGATTATGACCAAATCATAGGAACATCTGTGACCAAATTTGATCATCACACATCACAAACGGCGTTAACAGCGACGTCAGTTAGCCAGGCGGACGTGAAATTATGACGAAATCAGGGTATAATCTATGACCAAAAACGTTTGTCATAGAATGAATTTAAATCCATGACGACACAAAATTCGTCACAGATTGGAGACACATCTATGACGGAAAAACCAATTTCGTCACCGATGAACAAATGTGACGCCACCATAGTGACCAAAACAAAATCATCACAAAATACTAATTGTGACCATTCTGGGGTCTTCAATGACGTTAATGTAACGTCATTGATGACAACATCCCTACTAGTGACTACTTCACAGGAGTTCTTTTAGCTATGGTAAAGAAGAAGAAAAGCACAGTCAAACAACAAGAGCCTACACTCTATCAGATCTTATTTTTACACCATGACTAAGAAGTGTGGTTTCCTCCACTGAGCATCAGTTCTATTTATAGGCCGGGCGTCAGGAAAGGATAACTACAAGAGGTAATTGAAAAGGATAGAAGAAGAGGCGCCAGATCTGGTCAAAAACGAATAGCCCCTCCGTGAGTGGCTCAGACTAAATGACTGACAATCACGCAGTGATGTGTTTCCCAAAAAACATGAGTGGGTTTCACAAATTATGAAGATAAAAATAAAGATCATCACTCTGTACTCCAGAAGAGGAGGCCTCCAAGATCTCCCTCTCTCAATTTTGCTCGCAACAACAACAAGCTTCCCTACGTCATCTAGCTGCAAAAGCAGCTCATAAAGAACCTTACCAAGGAATGGATATTACCACATTTTCCTAAAGGCGCGCTATTGAAGAAGCATGGCTCCTATTCTTAACAAAGACCATTTTGTCTATTGGGCATATGACATTGATGCTTCATAACGAAAGGTTGCATCTAATAGTAGACAAAAGTCCAAATTAGTTCATGGGAAGACAGCTACGAACGTATCGAAGTGATTATCATCAATTATTGCGTTCAGAAATAATCAATGCCAAAAAAAGAAAAATTATTTTATTCACAAAGATAGGTGATTACATCGGCTGACAATGCGGTAAACTAAGATTCAAGAAGATTCTGTGCCTTATCTAATTCCGCTCTAACTCGGGTAATTTCTTCGCTATAAGATCTAATTCCTGAAGGAGAGAAATCACAAGACGATGACCCCATTCTTGCCTAGACGATTGCATTTGTTGATTTGCACCGAAGCCGTTGTCGGTGTTTTAGACTGGCAACCTACCAAGGGAAGTACCCGAGGTAGATGAATGTGGCCTCGCCAAGATCGGTAACTCGAATGAAGAGACACGTGGCACACAATTTAGACAAGTTCGGGCCGCGAGGTTCGTAATACCCTACGTCCTGTATGCTGCGTAGCTCTAGATTGATTGGGTGTGTTAACAAGATGATGCGTATGTGAGAGGTAAAGGTTCTTGCCTCGCCTTATATAGTCCGGGAGGCAGGGTTACAAGTCGGTTTGAGGAGAGAGTACTAGTCGGGTACGTCTAGGAGTTCTCTACGTGGTACATGACAAGCATAGCTTCCTATCAAAGTACTTCTCTACCATAGTCCTTGTGCTTCACGCCAACAGGTGCCGTGCAGCCCAAGTCGAGTAGTCCCAGGGGCCCACCGAGTAGTCGGTCTTGGTACCCACCGAGATAGTGGGCCCAGGGAGGTCCATACGACAAGCCCCTGAGTACTTTGTAGTCGAGCAAGATAGTTTCGAGTAGTCTTGATGGCCTTGACGAGTAGTTCTCAGGCGTCCCCGAGTACTACAAGCCAAAGGTCATCAAGAATACTTGAAGCATCCCGAGGCTGGAAGGTACTCCAGGTGATCTGTGAGTAGTCTTGAAGTCTTCTTGAGTAGTTCCGAAGCGTCCTCGAGTTCTTCTCTTGAATGTCTTCAATATTACTCGCTCTGTCTTGAAGGAGAAACCATATGGAAAATACGATTCGAAGAATCACATTCCATACGGAATGTAGCCCCCGAGCTTTAGGTCAAATTGCAGATTCAAGCTGAGGGTCAATGTGAAGTTTTGCCAAGATTATCCCGTAAAATCCGGAGAAAAACCGAAGGACACATGGCACGGAGCCCCCGAGCCTTGAGTCGAGTACTTTCTCTCGAATTGAAGGGTCATCTTGATTGTAGAATGTATCCTGAGTTGCTCTTGATTCTTGTCGCTACCCAAGAAGGCTAGCGGATGTAGCCGAGCCCCCGAGATGGAGTGCATCGAGTACTGGAAGTCGAAGAGTCATGCAGCCGCTGCTGAGTCAGCCGCCGATACTTATCCATCCGGCCGTTGCAGCGCCACTGATAGGTTATAAATTGAGGCCAAAACCCTTAGGGTTTTTCATTCCCCGCAGGTCCAGCCGCTAGAGTAGATCTAGCCATCCATCCACTCGTGCCTTTAGAGCCGCGTCGGAGTTTGCAAATCCCCACGCAACCAACGAAGCCCCAGAGCGAATGCGAGTGAAGACCCCATGCACTTGGAGGATGAAGCCTACTCTGTCTAAGGGCGCAAAGGCTGGTGCCGATGCCGAGAAGAAGAGATCTCACAACGAGGCGGAGGGATCTGCCCAGGGGTCAACACCGCCAACGTCTCCCCCATGCCCCAATCCGAACAAGGAGTGGAAGAAGTCCAAGATGAAGACTGAAGATCTGCTGGCGCTGGTGAGCAGCGGGTTTCTCCAAGAGAAGGAGATGGACATGTGGCGCGCCGCCGCGGGTGACCCGTACCCCATGGAGGAAAACCCCGACGAAGTCCCCATGTTCGCCAGGTTCATGGAGTGCGGACTAGCACTCCCGGCGAGCGATTTCTTCAAGGGTCTCCTCAAGTACTACGGTATCGAGTACTTGAACTTGAACACTAATGGCATTTTCATGTCTCCGTCTTTGTCCACTTCTACGAAACCTTCGTGGGGATCAAACCCCACTGGATCTTGTTCCGGAAGTTTTTTCGTGTGAAGCCGCAGCCGAGCGCCAACGACCGGCGAGTAGTCGGAGGAGCCGACATTCAAATGCGTGAAGATGTCGCCGACCAGTACTTGGCATACAAACTCATTGACTCGAACCAAGACTGGAAGGCCAAGTGGTTTTATGTCACGAACCACCAACCGGAGCTACCGAAGCCCAGTGGAAAGCAGCCCAAGCATCGAGCCTGGTGGAACACTGAACCAACTATGTAGGAGGGTATTCAACTACCCGATTTCATCTTGAAGATCAAGGCTTTGAGAGAAGCCGGACTGAGGGCCGAACACGTGGCCTTCAGCTTTATGAAGAGGAGGGTGCAACCGTTAATGGCACGCGACACCCTTGGGTACTAGTACACGGGCGACGAGGATACATCAAGGATGCCCGGCAATGAAGTCGATGATGAAGACATTGTCGACCAGCTGGGCAGGATGTTCAAGGATATGTTGTTGTACACACCCTACCCAGTCCCCAAGTACTCCGCATCTCGTCCACCGAACAAGGTTAGTAGCCGATGACCTCTACCTCCGAGTACTGATTAAAGTGGAGTAGTCACGCTCACCCAAGTCGCTTGCTGCAGGATGATATTGCGAAGTATGTCTCCGACCCAACTCCCCTCTTCAACTTGTAGATATTCTAGAGGAGGGCAAGGGCAAGGCCAAAGAACGCCGTGAAGTCAGCGAAGGTAACGACACCGTCACCCTTGAAGATACATCAGACGAGGATGATGGGGAAACACTTCAAGAGCGATTTCAGCTGCGGTCCAGGTTCAGCCGACCTGGGCTGCCCAATATTCCCCTCATTGAGGATCCAGCGACTAGCCTGGAAGCTAGTCTCCCTGCGCCGCCGAGGAAGCCGCGCAATGTGGCGCGCAAACGTGTCGCCAAGAAGTTGAAGGTGACGGAGACTACGTCCCAAGAGGTGAGTTCCTCGAGTAGAGTAGCCGAGTACTTGTCTTGAAGTTTTGTATGCTGACAATTGAATTCTGAATTGCCACAGGAAATTCCATCGTCCGACCCCGTTGATCAAGGGGAGGGAGATGACTGGGACACGGTGGGCGAGCCAACTGAAAGGATCCGCAGTCAAGCCCCCACCGTAGAAGAGCTTGTGTCACAGATAACACAACAGACGACTAGTGTTGCCGAGCCACAAGTGCCGGCTGTTGACGGTTAATGTTTGTATCAAAGTTCGTTCGTGACTCGCAAGCGTACAAGTCTCCCGTCGTAGTCAAGGGACCCTTCTTCCCTCGAGTGGTGAACCCAAGGTATCGAATCCGTGGAACAAATGTGTGACGCAAGACTTAATCTATTAAAGCCAAATAACTGCAATCTTCAATAAAGAACCAGATACATCTAAGTAAAAGAAACAAAACAGATCTAATCTACTAAAAACCGGAGAAAACAAAGTAAGATTGGGTAGATAAACCGATCTAGAGGGATCGGGGTAAGCCTTTTGTTGAAGTTCCAAGCAAAAGAAGAAGTAGCAAATCGAATCTTAACAAAAGCCTCTTTAAATCGTGGTTTCCCGTCCAAATCCGAAAACATCCGCCTTTCGAGACCCCTGTTCTGTCACAACGTATCCCTATTCATGCGGGGAGCTTAGGGCGAGTCAAAAGACAAGTCGAGATTCTTTCGGAAGATCCGGCGTGTACCTCTAGCCACCGCGGCTACAAGAACACCCTATGTAATCTATCTCGAGAATAGAATTGGAATAAGCAAAGCCGATCGAAAAACGAAATCTTCGAGGAAACACTTGATCGCTGAGAAAAGATTCAACTTGATAATTCAACTATAACAATGATACATAAACAAGATCACCACCGGGATCCTTCCTTGATCTTGCTTCTAGCTCCGGGAACTCCGACGTGGTCTTCCGTGCAAGGTTCCCACGTCGGCTAGGGGAACCCTAGTCAACTAGCTCGACCCTCTCCTCTCCTAGATGATGTCCCTCTCTTCTCTCCCTTCTCGGCGGCCGAAGACGAAATCTTCTCTCGCGTGGCTCTCGGGCGGAGGGGACTATAAATAGCCCGATTGGCGGCTAGGGCAAAGGGCGTCGGATTTGGGCCCTAAATGGGCTCGGGCCGACCGGACCGGGCCGCCGGCCCGGGCCCATTTAGGCCCGGCCCGCGCGGCTCCTTTGCCCGAGGTCGGTTCCCTTGCTTCCTGGATGCTTCCCCCTTCTGCATGTAGGTCCATGTCGTCGGTTTCTCTCCGAATTGGACTCAACTCCTTGTCTTGCAAGCTTCAGCCTTTTCTGGTCAGGTCCCTGGAGTTTGTCGTCTTCTCGGATCGAGTCCCCGGCTTCTTGGAGTTAATATTGCTTCATTGCATGACTTGTTCAGGACTTCAAGGTCTTGTCATGAGGTGCTCGATGAACTTATCCCAAAAGTCTTGCATTCAACACTAAATCCCTGCATAAACATTAAACTCCAAAAACGACATGCACACGTGAACTTGTTATACCACGGGGGTTAGTACCAATGGATAAGGTATAAAATTCATGCCAACACCGAAGGTAAACTCATGGCTAGGTTGACGGATTTTCACCGTCAACATCTCCCCCATGCTTAAACCTTGCTCGTCCTCGAGTAAGCCTTCGATGGATGTCATCATTGCTAAACAATGTTTAAACCTTGCACTTGATTACACATGAGAAAACATAATGCTCTCAAAATTTTAATTCATTAAAGTTCCATAATGTACTAGCCTTCATCTCTACGGAGGGTAGATTCTTATTAAGCTTATCCCACAAGTATTAACATGCTCACAAGGTTTTAAATAGATCTCAGAATTTTTGAAATGAAGAACGAGATAAGAAAAGCTAAACCAAATTCACAAATTTAAATCATCTCGTGTATTGCTCATAAACTCTCATCTCACTTGTTTCTCAAGCCTATATATTCTACTCCTTTCCCTCTGATATATATGTGGTAGGCTTTATATGGAGCTTTGGGAAAGTTTAGTCCTAACAAGAATTTATAAATGAGGTGTTGTCAAAACAAGACAAGCTTCTCATGGTCTTACCGAGACTCGTCAAAAAGGTCATTGGAAATAATGTTAAATCAAGGAGGGGAAAGAGAAAAATACACACACTTTAGATGAGTGGACATGTGCAAATGGCAAAGAGTGATCCCAAGGCACAAAAGAAGTCCTCGTTATCGGATTGCACATGGTTGGAAAATGAGAATGGATCTTTTTATCTTGAAGCCTTGAATGCACTCTTAGAGAACCGGGGAGTTCACTTTACGCACAAATATATTTTTTTTCTCTTATATTTCTCATTCTTTTCTTTCATTCATTCATTCATTTTTTTTTTCTTTCCTCGTCATTTATTCAGTCCATGACTTTCACAACGAAGTTTTGATTTTTTATACCTTGAAAGTCATGAATATCACTGGATTTTTTTTTCATCATTATATATTTTTTTAAAATACTCCCTTTTGAACTCTAAAACTGCACCGTACCTACCTCCTCCCCCATGCTTAGACGTTGCTCGTCCTCGAGCAAAGAGGCGAAAAATAAGGTAGGTACCGGAGATATTTTTCCTTGGAGAGATACTTGAAATCTTCAACGTTGGCACCGTCTTGCGATCTTCCTTGAATTGATGATCCATCCTCAATGATAGGTTGTGGTCAAGGAGGTAATCACAAAAAGATGATATTTGGTTTAAGGGTGGATATCCGGCGAAGTTTGTGAGATCACCGATGCGGGGATACACAATGCACGGATAAAAGGCTAGCAAAAAGATAGATACGCAAAAACGGAATGACCAGCTTCTTAGTCTCGGGCCAGAGAAATCATGGCCTGCAATAACTCACTCAAAAATAAATCTTGTACACTAAGGTTTATGCACTCAAATATATATAAGGCTTTGGATAGGTAGAGCAACACACAAGTGATATTTGTGACAAGATTAGCAATATTTTTGAGCATAAAAGACATCTTCAATCTATTCATAACTTGAGAGCACATAAAACACTATGGGTCTTTATTTTAACCATAACCTCCGCTGAAAATTAAGCTAGCATTTAAATAAATTCATCTGCATTTTTAAGAGAGCACTAGCTTAAACATGCATAAATCAACTACAAGGATGAACAAAGCTGCAATTTTAATCATACATCATCATGGCACGAATTTTGTAACTTTTCCAATGATATAATCAAGGTGGTGACTTTATTAATGGTGATATCAAGTTGAAATACACACTGAAAATAAACATACAAGCTTGCTGAAATTTAAATAAAAACAGAAAAATACTACGCAGAAACACATAAGCAAAAGCTGAAAATTACAGAGAAAAAGAAAAGAAAAGAAAACTAATGTTCCTTAATCTTCTAGTCCTCCGCCGGTGGTTGATGTTGATAGTCTTGATAATAATACCCCTGCTCATAATATGAATGAACGCTTCCTCCGTCAAATTGATTTGGCTCCACAAGGTGAAGGCGTCCAAGTTCAAAGGCAATATTTGCGTTGCCTTCACCGAGTTGAGCTGCGTTGGATTGGATAGCTGCGATATTTTGAGCATTTCTTTCAGCGTACCCTCCAATAATAGCCATGCTTTGTTGTGGTTGGGGATGATGAGCGTAGGACTCCGCGAAGTTAGCGTTGGGCACAACATAATTTTGTGGGGGTACCGTGCACCACCCCCCCCATGCTTGTTGTTGAGACCCTCCGTAATAACTTGGCGGAGGAGGAACTCCGCCGAATGGTTGCCCATCGGTTGTGCTCCACTTGCTTGTGCGGAGGATGTTCCCTCCTCTACGATTCTTCCTCTCTTGTTCTTCCTTGCAGGGACAAGTAGTCCCTCTTCCAACCAATCTTCCCTTCCCTCGGTGAAAAGCCTAAGCCTCTCATCCGAAGGGGGAGGTTCACAATGGCCAATCGATAACCTCTTCTCTCATCTCCACTAATGTACTTGCCTTGCCGCAAGTACTCAAAACCGAGAGAGGTACCACGCAAAAGGTGAGCGGGGTTTCTTGCAATCCCCGCCGCAAGGAAAAGGCCAACATGGAGAGGTAACACCCCGAACCAATATCACCGGCCCCCGATGTTGCTTCACAACACCAACGGTTGATCATGAGGTAAGAGGGGTCAATTGGCTGCCCGGCGATCAAAGCCGAGTACACCAATTCAACTCCGTGTCGGTCACCTTTGTTTCCCTCATCCTCCCCAATACCCTCTTGCACATCCAAGAGTGAAATATCCGGATAATGGGGTTGCGGATGCATCTGCGTTGTTGATGGGCATCTCCGGGAGATCATGCCCCAAAATTCCGCCAACATGCCGGGAGGCACGTCAACTTTCTCCGAGCTCCCTTGTGGAATCCAAGCAGCTCCCTAACGTGCTCGTAGGGAACCACTTGCTCGATTCCCTCCAACCGGAATGACAAGCTTTGCACCCCATCATCATCAACGATGGGTGCAATAGTCATTAAAATTTCCAAGGCGTAACCCAAGTGGGTATCCACCGATATTCCGTTGGAGAACTGAACCCACCCGAGGTGCCCCAACATATAGTATATGTCGGTGTGAAAACCCAAGGTGTGGAGTGCTTGGTCGTCGAGCTCGACGTTTGGCACAAGCCTCTTCTCAAGATTGGCGAGCCTATCCTCCTCCTCCGCCGACAAGATGATGAAGCCGTACGAAGATTGTGTCGGGGTGTAAGGAGGTGGTGCGGTTGAGCGAGTCGATCGTCGTGGTGGCGCGGGCTGCTCCTCCGTGTGCCCACGAGGTTCGGTGAACCTCATGGAAGTGCTTCTCGCAGCTCTCATACCACCAAGGAGGAGAGCGTCGTTCCTCCTCGGTGGTGTCGTGTCCGTCTCCATGCTCCGGGAGACTCGGAAACCGAGTGCCTCCTCGAAGACGTGGTTGATGACGGCTTGGACGACGATGAACTCTTCTTCTTGGAGAAGAGACTTGTGGTCTTCTTCCACATGGTTGCTGCACTCTTTCTTCAACTAAAAATCCGGGTTGCAACCGGTAAACTAGGCACTTAAACTCTTTGCTTCGGATGTGGACTTTGAGTGGAATTAAGGATGTGGATTTTTCTTGAGCTTTCAAGCTTGGGATGGTTGGCTAAGTCTACGGAGGTTCTGAGCACACAAACTTGAACACACAAACAAGGGAAGGAGAGGGAAGCTTGCTCGCAGAAGACGGGTGCCGGGGACGCCTTTTATAGGGCGGCCGGCCGGCTCCGGGCCGGCCGGCCCGGGGGTCTCCCCGCCTCCTCCTCGGCGCGTCTTTCTCCCGGCACGATCATTTCGCCTCCGCAACTTTCCTGCCCGCGTGCTCCACGAGTTGCACCGCCCAAACGCTCTCGTCCACTCCTTTTCTTGAATTATTGGTCCTCCCACTTGATGCTCCATGCTTTGGGTCATGTCCATGCTCCCTAGCTCCACTTGCTTCACATGCCACCATGAAAATCCTGCAAAGTTGATGCTTGCTGCCCACCATGCTTGTCCTTTGCATGTGGAGGGGGTGAAAGTTGATAAAAGAGAATCCAATGGTGCATGCATGATTAATTCAAACTTGATTGCCTCCATTTAGGTGTGTTTAAGGTTAAGCACTCCTCTAATTCGAATTTTAAAATATTTTTCAGAGCCATGCAAGAGCTTGAGCATAATTTTAGAGAAGTTTTTAAACCATTAAAAACAAATGTAAGTCGAAAATATTTTTCGACTACGTCGATTTTCGTCTCACCGGTATAGTTTGCTTTCATCGGTTGAGAGCGAACGTTTTCCCGGCTTGATCATGGGGGCATAGGTTTAGGTTCTAATTTTGGCTAAATAAGAAAGATTTTGAATGAAACAAAATTAGAAAAGGCTTAGAAAAATTCTAATCCTAGAGAAACCAAGGATAAGGATTTTTAAAACCAACCAAAAGCTTCGATTTCTAGGTTCACGCGAGTCCTACCACGTGCTGAATTTTTATAACTCTTGAATATAAATCGTGGCTCTACTCGTGTGGTTTTAGCATGAAAAATAAGTCAACCTCAGCACCATAAGGAGGGTGAAAGGTTGAGTTAAGGTTCTGAAATTATTTGGTTGAGGGGTTTCTCGAAAAGAAAAGAATCAAACAAGCACATAGGAGGGTTCATGCAAAGGGTTTATGATAAAGCAAACATTCAATCAAGAATTATGTCTCTAATATTGATCAACCACTTCTAAGTCTAATGTCTTTGCGTAATAAAACTCAAAAACTAAATTATTAAAAATACTCGAAAAACCTGGAATCGGGTTGTCCTCCCAGTAGCTTATTCTTGACTTGACTTGACGAAACGGGTTGCCTCCCGCCTAGCGCTTCGTTTATAGTCTATAGCTAGACTTCTTCACTTGATCACTCCGGATCAACGCTCTTTGCGGGCGTTGCAATCTTGGGTACCCACTTCCGCACCATCTTGGGCGCGGGCTTGACTTCTGGCTTAGTTGGCTTAGTCATTTTTTTGGTCTTCACAGGCTGCTTCTCTTCCTTTTTCTTGACGGATGCAACACCTTCTTTGATTTTCGTTACGTTCATTTTTTCCGGCTCCTTCTTCTTTTTCAGCGCCTCCGTTTGTTTTGGTTCTCCCTTTACTCCAATCATGTTGCATGCCTCAATCCTTGGACGGAACTTGAAGGAACTCCTTTCTCCGTTGATATCGAACATGATCTCCCCCTTGCCAACATCAATAGTTGCTCCCACGGTCTTGAGGAACGGCCTCCCTAGGATGAGCGGCGGCTTCTCCCTCTCTCCCATCTCGAGCACAACGAAGTCGACGGGGATGAAGTGGTGTCCAATCTTCACGGGTACATCTTCGCAATGCCCAAGGGATAGCGAATGGAGTTGTCTCCCAACTCCAAACATATTCCCGTAGGCTCCATCGGTAGGCGTAGCTTCTCGAACACATCCCTCGGCATGACACTCACACTAGCTCCAAGGTCGCATAACGCCTTCTCGAAGTTGAAAGAACCAACCGAACATGGAATTGTAGGGCACCGGGGTCTTTTTGCTTCTCTAGCCCATAAGCAATAGCCGCACTACACTCCTCTCGACATCTTGACATGATCTACCCCGAGTGTTGCTATCTCATATTTATTTGCAAGTATATCTTTAAAGTAACGAGAATATGTAGGTACTTGTAGGGCATCTAGTAATGGCATGTTGATGCTAAGTCTACGCACAACTTCCACAAACTTCTCAAAGTGGTTGTCAAGTTTACCTCGGAAGTAGCGTGGCTTGAGTTGCGGTATCCTCGTGTCATCTTCCGGCATCTCGACTTCGGGTTCCTCGGTGACGATCTCCGTAACCTTCTCTTTAGCAACTCCTTCCACCTCGGTGGATGGTTTAAGCTTCCTTGCTCCCGCGGAACGTTCCGGATCTTCGGTCTCCTTCCCCGAACGTGTTTGAATGGCCTTCGCCGATTCGGGACATTTGGGTTGTCCCGGAAGCTTCCCTTCATCATTAGTGAGGCGCCCCGCAAGTTGTCCAACTTGCGTCTCGAGCATCTTCATCATGTTGAGCACTTGATGATTGGAACTTCCAACCTCCGTCACTTTGCTATCGATGTTCTCCAACACCTTGTCTATGGTCTTGAACTTGGTGACGGTGTCCTTGTTGATCTTAGCTTGCTCATCCATGAACTCCTTCAATTGTATCCGAAGTGGAACCGCGTTAGGAATAGATGAGCTTGCATTAAATTGAGGCCTACCTTGCCCGTAGCGGAAGTTCGGCAATTCTCCCTTCCTCATGTAGTCGAGCACTTTGGCTTCCTCCGGACAATCTTTGCGGACATGGCCATACTCTCCACATTCTTCGCATGTGGACCTTGCTTCGGCGGCCTTCAAGTCTTGAGCTTCTTTCTTTTCCATCTCCATCTTCTCCAACCTCCTCATGAGCGAGTCGATCTTGCCTTCAAGTATGTCTTCTTTCTCCACTTGCAAGACTCCTTTGATGTTTCCCATGGGTTGAGCCGGGTGTAGGCGCCGGACGACGCCCACGTATCATTATCCGCGACCTTCTTGAATAACGTGAAAGCTTCCGTCGGTGTAAGCTCGATGATAGATCCTCCCGCTGATGCATCGATGATCGTCCTTGACGCCATGGTGAGTCCTTGATAGAACTTTTGCACGAGGTCTTCTTTCGGGAACTTGTGATGTGGAACCGCCCGGTGTACTCGTTGAAGCGCTCGAATGCCTCCGAGATAGTTTCGTAGGATATTGAACAAAGGTGGCAATCTTATTACGCAAGCTTTGAGTTTTACCCGGTGAGTAGTATTCCTTCATGAAAGCCTTCATCAACGTGTTCCAATTTTGCACCGTCTCCGCCGGTTGAGAGTGGAACCATTGCAAAGCCTTCCCGAGCAGTGAAAACGGAAAAAGCCTTGCCCTCATTTGATCTTGAGTCACCCCATCCATGTTGAAAGTCTGACATAGCTGAATGAATGCTTGGAGGTGAAGGTTCGGGTCCTCTTTGCCGGTGAAGGGTGAGTGTTGCACCATGCGGATTGTTGAGGTCTTGATCTCGAACGGTCTTCCGATCTCCTCGAGGTTCAAGATTGGTAGGTCGATGATGTCTGGGGTGCATAGCTCCCCAATCTTGCGTTCTTCCGGTGGTTGGTCACCCATTGGTGGAAGTCGATTCTCCCGCGGACTTTGAGGTGGTGAATTCTCCGGAGATTCCTGCGATCCTTCGTCTTCCGACTCCGAATCTACAAAATCCAGCTTTTTAGCTTGATGTGCTTCGCGTCTTCTTAGCCTGTAAAGTTTTTCTGGATCATCCACAAAATTATTGGGTTTGTTGGAGAGGTAGCCGTCCATCTCCTGTTAGGGTTAGCAATAAACAAAGTATGCAAAGAAAAACTAGAAAACAAAACAAATCTATAAAGACTAGAGTTAGACAAACTAGATTAGATGCATTTTGAGGATGATCGAAGCTTAGTAGATGCAAAAATAAAACAAAATCAGTACTGAAAATTACAAAAAAAAGCAATAAAAAAATCAAATCTTGATCACTTGTTCCCCGGCAACGGCGCCGAAAAAAAGGGGCTTGTTGACGGTTAATGTTTGTATCAAAGTTCGTTCGTGACTCGCAAGCGTACAAGTCTCCCGTCGTAGTCAAGGGACCCTTCTTCCCTCGAGTGGTGAACCCAAGGTATCGAATCCGTGGAACAAATGTGTGACGCAAGACTTAATCTATTAAAGCCAAATAACTGCAATCTTCAATAAAGAACCAGATACATCTAAGTAAAAGAAACAAAACAGATCTAATCTACTAAAAACCGGAGAAAACAAAGTAAGATTGGGTAGATAAACCGATCTAGAGGGATCGGGGTAAGCCTTTTGTTGAAGTTCCAAGCAAAAGAAGAAGTAGCAAATCGAATCTTAATAAAAGCCTCTTTAAATCGTGGTTTCCCATCCAAATCCGAAAACATCCGCCTTTCGAGACCCCCGTTCGTCACAACATATCCCTATTCATGCGGGGAGCTTAGGGCGAGTCAAAAGACAAGTCGAGATTCTTTCGGAAGATCCGGCGTGTACCTCTAGCCACCGCGGCTACAAGAACACCCTATGTAATCTATCTCGAGAATAGAATTGGAATAAGCAAAGCCGATCGAAAAACGAAATCTTCGAGGAAACACTTGATCGCTGAGAAAAGATTCAACTTGATAATTCAACTATAACAATGATACATACACAAGATCACCACCGGGATCCTTCCTTGATCTTGCTTCTAGCTCCGGAACTCCGACGTGGTCTTCCGTGCAAGGTTCCCACGTCGGCTAGGGGAACCCTAGTCAACTAGCTCGACCCTCTCCTCTCCTAGATGATGTCCCTCTCTTCTCTCGCTTCTCGGCGGCCGAAGACGAAATCTTCTCTCGCGTGGCTCTCGGGCGGGGGACTATAAATAGCCCGATTGGCGGCTAGGGCAAAGGGCGTCGGATTTGGGCCCTAAATGGGCTCGGGGCCGACCGGACCGGGGCCGGCCGGCCGGGGCCCGTTTAGGCCCGGCCCCGCGGGCTCCTTTGCCCGAGGTCGGTTCCCTTGCTTCCTGGATGCTTCCCCCTTCTGCATGTAGGTCCATGTCGTCGGTTTCTCTCCGAATTGGACTCAACTCCTTGTCTTGCAAGCTTCAGCATTTTTCTGGTCAGGTCCCTGGAGTTTGTCGTCTTCTCGGATCGAGTCCCCGGCTTCTTGGAGTTAATATTGCTTCATTGCATGACTTGTTCAGGACTTCAAGGTCTTGTCATGAGGTGCTTGATGAACTTATCCCAAAAGTCTTGCATTCAACACTAAATCCCTGCATAAACATTAAACTCCAAAAACGACATGCACACGTGAACTTGTTATACCACGGGGGTTAGTACCAATGGATAAGGTATAAAATTCATGCCAACACCGAAGGTAAACTCATGGCTAGGTTGACGGATTTTCACCGTCAACACCGGCAGAGGAGAGCAGGCCAGAGCCGAGCGCGACTACTAGATCCAGAGAACCGGAAGCAGCCCAGGTTGAAGAAGAGGCGCCCGCGGAAGCCTGGCTCATCGACATTGCCAGCATACTTTGCGCTCTGACCGTAACTATTGTCCGGTCTAGCTTGTAAGAGAAAACCTTTCCCGAGTAGTACTTGTAACTTGATAGTCTTACTTGGTTTACCATCAATTTTGTACTATGCAGGAAGTCAACCGATCTGTCCTGGGAAGGAGAAGAGCCAGACGCGGCAGCTAATGAAGAAAACCCGTCAGTCGCTGCAGAGCAATCCGCTTCTCTTCCCCAGGTTGAGACCGTGGCGCCGGGCGCAGAGACCACGCCGCCGGAAGCCACCATAGTGAAAGGTATGTACATCTCGATGACATCATTTGCCTCAGGTAGTAGTCGTAGCCCCAAGTACTGACGTCGTATGGCTTTTTATGATAGAAACACAAGTCGAGGATACCACGATCCCTGAAGCCGTGCCGGTCGAGGGCACCACGCCAGAAGCCACTGCGCTGGAGGGAGCGACTACCGAATCAGAGGTTCCAGTAGCCCCCGTGCCCACAGAAGATGTGCACAATGATGCACTTCCGGAGGCGGGCATGGATGTAGTCGTGAGGTCGCCAGAGATCCAAGATGCAGAGCCGATACGTTCGGCACCGATGTCAGAGGCTGCGCCGACTAGTCATGGCGGGCTGGAGCTTCTGTCGGATAACCTCATCGACTCGGCGACGGTGGCCCGGAACTTGGAGTCAATGCGCCGGACCGAGCAGTGGATGAAGGTACGTGACAATACCCTTGAGTAGTCGAATACCGCCATAACTGAGTACCCAAGAAATAGTCGTTGCCTTGTGCAGGATGTCGTGGAGAGATCCCGACAAAAATCTGATATGCTCCAGGGATTTGGCGACACAGTGCTTCGGGCAGAGGCACTAGAGAAAGAGCTCAACAAGGCCAGGAAGCACGCCGCCATGATGTAGTCCAAACTGGATGGAGCCTTCGCCCAGTACCATAACGAGGTGCAAGAGATGCAGGCGAAGAGCAATGACTTTATTCGCAAGAACAAGTCGTTGTGCCAGAAGAACAAAGGTATGCCGCCGCCAACTTGTTGAGTACTTATTGCGAGTACCCTGGCAGTAGCCTGACATAAACTCTTAGACTTTTGCAGGTATCGAGGCCTGGGTAGACCAGCTGAAGGCATCGGATATCGATCTGAAGAAAATCGTCTACCGAGAGAAGGATGCCCGAGAGGTACTTGAGTATGAATATAAGACGTTGTCTTATGAGTGCAACAAGCACATGGAGCTCCAAGAAGCCTCGGACTGTGATCTTGTCAACTGATATAAATCTCTGCAGAAGCTTAATGAAGACTGTGAGAAGCTGCGGGGCCAACTCAAGGAGCTCGAAGAAGCCGCGCTTCCCATTGCGAGGCTACTCGTGCCTCACCCAGGCGGGCCGAAGATTGCTTTGTTGGTTGACCGGCTGAAGGAAGCCCCCGGGCGACTGGCAACATATGTGAAGCATCTGGCGAAGTCCAACCCGAACCAAGTCTTGGCATACATGAAGTCATACTCCCCCAAGGCTCCAGTAGATGTAGTCGCGAGTAGATTAGCCGCCAATTGCTCAGATGATTAGTACAAGGAGCTTCTGGAGCAGGTGGCGCCAATCGCCGAACAAGTCGCAGAGAAACTGAACCTCCAGTAGTTGTCCTGTAGGGTTAGCTTTTGGTAGTATTTGTAATATAAACAAAGTTATGTTTAACTCTATTGAATTTGAATAAAAAACTTCCATGAAATGAGTACTCGTTGTCGCGATGTGTATGTGCGGAGTGCCCATCCGTGGAGATGTGTGCGAGCAGTAGTACTCGGCAGTAGACCCATTCAAAGGGAGCACAGTAAATGAGTTGACTGAGAATCAAACTTTATTACTTAGAAAAGAGTACACCTGGATGGCCAGGGCCATTTACAAATGTAGTCGCCTGGACCCGAAGGCAGCCTACAGCTAAAGTAGTGCTAGGACACATGGCCGCTTACAGCTATAGATCCGTTAGTAGCTGTATAGACTGAATCTAAGAGTACATGGTCTCTTGATAGACCGCTACTAGAGACCTTGATGCTCTGAATAGCCCGAGATCCGTTAGTAGCTGTTGACGCTAGATCTTGGACTAGGGTAGTCCGGAGACTAGTGCTTGGACCCGGAGGCCGCTTACAGCGACGAGCCCGATGGTAGTCGAGAGACTACGCATAGAATTGACAGAGCTGGTCGACGTTCCACGAGTTGATGATGTCGTCGCCTTCGAGTGTTTGGAGGCGGTACGAGCCTGGTCCAGCCACCTTTGCAATTGAGAAGGGACCTTCCCATGGCGAGCTGAGCTTGTGTAGTCCTTCCGTGTTCTGAATGCGTCGGAGGACTAGATCGCCAACATTGAAGGAGCGTTCCTTGACGTTGCGATCATGATAGCGTCGGATACCCTCAAGGTACCTTGCTGACTGGACGAGGGCGGTGCAGCGAGCTTCTTCGAGTCCATCGATATCAACTCGTCTGCTGTCTTCTGTGATGCCTTCGTCGTACTGTTCCACTGCCGGCGAATCCCACATGACGTAGGCAGGTAGAACAGCCTTGGAGCCGTAGACCAGGAAATATGGAGACTGCCCTGTCGGCTTGGTGGGTTGAGTACGAAGCCCCCAGTGTGCATTAGGTAGTTCCTTGATCCACTTGCCCCCTTTTGTGTTAGCAGCGTCGTGTAGTCGTTTCTTGAGGGCGTCAAGTACCATCCCGTTGGCACGCTTGACTTGTCTGTTGGCCCCTGGATGACCGACTGAGACATACCGGACGTCGATCCCGCTGTTCTCGCAGTACTCCCAGAACTGGTGGTATTTGAAATTGGACCCAAGGTTTGTGATGATGCGATGGGGTAGTCCGTAGCGGTGTACGAGTTCATCCAAGAAGTCGAGTACCCTGTCGGCCTTTGGGCAGGTGACCGGCTTGACTTCGATCCACTTGGTGAACTTGTCGATAGCCACCAAGACTTTGTTGAATCCTCCTGGCGTAGACGGGAGAGGCCCAATCATGTCGAGCCCCCAGCAGGCGAAAGGCCAAGTTGGTGGTATAGTGACTAGCTTATAGGCCGGGATGTGCTGTTTCTTGGAGAAGTACTGGCATCCTTGGCACCTTCTGACGAGTTCCTCAACATCGCCCAGGGTTGTGGGCCAATAGAAAGCTCGTCGGAAAGCCTTGCTGACCAGCGTACGAGAAGACGCGTGGTTGCCGCAGACGCCTTTGTGGATCTCCTCCAATAAGTCCTTGCCTTCTTAACTGGGAACGCACAGTACTCCAGAAGTGGCGTCCCACCTGTAGAGCTTGTCGCCGACTAGTATTTTGGACTTGGCGTGGAGGATGATTTGCTCGGCCAAGTTCTTGTCTGTGGGAACCTTCTGCTCGCGGATGTAGTCGATGAAGGGTTGTCGCCAGTCTACGTCTATCATCATGACCTCTTGACCAGCTGAAGAGGGTGCTGGGTCAATGGTCGTGGGCGCCGGCTCCGGTATGGATGGCGCGTGAAGCTCGTGAACGAAGACTCCCGCTGGTACTTGTGCGCGAGTAGAACCAAGCTTTGACAGGACATCCGCTGCAACGTTGTTGTCGCGGACGATGTGATGGAACTCGAGACCATAGAATTTGTTCTCAAGCTTCCGAACTTCTAGGCAGTAGGCGTCCATGTTCTCCTTGTTGCGATCCCAAGATTTGTTAACTTGGTTGATGACCACTGCGGAGTCGCCGTAGACTAGTAGTCGCTTGATGCCTAGTGATGCCGCAAGATGGAGCCTGTGTAGTAGGGCTTCATACTCGGCTTCGTTGTTTGAGACCTTCCAGAAGATCTACAGGTCGTACTTGAGTTGTTCGCTCGTTAGAGATATCAGAAGTACCCAGCACTTGCGCCCTCGAGCTTGAGTGAACCGTCAAAGTACATCACCCAATGCTCTGGTCGCTCGGTTGGAGTTGGTAGCTGATTCTCCTGCCACTCCTCCATGAAGTCGACTAGTGCCTACGACTTGATAGTTGTTCGTGGCTTGAAGTCAATGGTGAGGGCGCCGAGTTCAACTGCCCATATGGACATTCTTCCAGTAGCATCTTGGTTCCGTAAGATGTCGCCGAGTGGGTAGTCGGTGACGACGGTGATCGAGTACTCCTGGAAGTAGTATTGTAGCTTCCGCGAGGTAATGAGCACTGCATACAGTAGCTTCTGCACTGGCTGGTATCATGCCTTGGATTCCGACAGGACCTCGCTGACGAAGTAGACTGGTCACTGGACTGGGTAGACGTGGCCGTCTTCTTCCTGCTCGACGATGATGGCAGTACTGACCACATGAGTAGTCGCAGCGAGGTAGACTAGTAGCTGCTCCTTTTTGCGAGGAGCCGTGAGGATTGGTGGTTTGGACAGGAAGTCCTTGAGCTGAGCCAGAGCTTGATCTGCCACTGGGGTCCACACGAACTTCTCTTGGTGCTTGAGTAGTTTGAAGAAGGGTAGCCCCCGTTCTCCGAGCTTCGAGATGAATCTGTTTAAAGCCGCCATGCACCCAGTAAGCTTCTATACGTCTTTGATGCAGGTGGGAGCTTTCATCTTGGTAATGGTGGAGAACTTCTCGGGGTTGGCTTCGATGCCGCGATGGCTGATGATGAAGCCGAGTTGCTTTCCCGAAGGTACGCCGAAGACGCACTTGTTCGGATTGCGCTTCCACCGGTACTCCCACAGGGATGTGAAAGTCTCTTCAAGATCGACGATGAGCGTGTCGGAGTTTCGGGTCTTGACGACCAAGTCATCCACATAGGCTTCAACGTTCTTGTTGAGATGTCTTTTAAAATAGGTCTGGATAGCTCGTTGGTACGTAGCACCGGCGTTCTTCAACCCGAACGACATTATTGTGTAGCAGTAGGCACCGAACGGGGTGATGAACGCGGTCTTCTACTGGTCTTCTTCCTTGATAGCGATCTGGTGGTACCCAGAGTAGCAGTCGAGGAAGTAGAGTAGGTCGCAGCCCGCCTTGGAATCCACGACTTGATCGATCCGCTGTAGCCCGAAGTGGTCCTTGGGTAGTGCTTTTTGAGATCGGTGTAGTCGACGCACATCCTCCACTCGTTTGTTTTCTTCTTGCGGACGAGGACGGGGTTGGCGAGCCACTCAAGATGTGGGAAACCGAGACATCTCTGATGAAGCCGGCCACAAGTAGTTTGGCCAATTCCTTCTTGATGGTGTCCCGTCGGTCGTCGGCGAAACGGCAGAGGTGTTGTCTCTTGGGGGTAGCTTTAGGATCGACGTTGAGTAAGTGCTCAATCAGATTCCTGGGCACCCCTGGCATGTCCGCTGGTTTCCAAGCGAAGATGTCTCGGTTAGCCCGAAGAAAGCTGACGAGCGCGTCTTCCTATTTCAGGTCGAGGCCCGCCCCGATCATGGTGGTCTTGTTGCTGTCGCCTGTCCCAAGGTCGATCGCCTTGACTTGCACTTCCTCATAGGGTTGAGGCTTGTTGGCTGCGTCCGACTTCTCTGGGATCTCGAGTTCGGTTGGGGCAAGCTTCTTAGATGCAGCATAGATCTCCATCATTGCGTTGGGTACTTGATTGGTGGCCACGAGTTCCACAGCTTCTGTGTTGCAATCGAAGAAAATCTTCAAGTGCCCTTATAGCGAGAGTACACCGGCAGGACTTGGCATTTTGAGCACCAAGTACATGTAGTGGTGTACCGCCATGAACTTGGCGATAGCTGGTCTGCCGAGGATGGCATGGTAGGAAGTCTCGAAGTCCGCAACCTCGAACATGATGTACACGGTACAGTAGTTCTCCCTGGTTTCCCCGAAGGTAACTGGCAGGACCACTGAACCCAGTGGAATAGCCGCATTCCTAGGGACGATGCCATGGAAAAGGCGATGTGCTCTTGGTGAGCATGTGAGTGATGTCGAGCTTCATCTTCTTCAAGGTCTTGGTGAAATGGACGCTGAGCCTGCTTCCACCATCTATGAGCACCTTGTCGAGTCTGGAGCCTGCGACTACTGGTTTTAGGACGAGTGGGAAACACCCTGGTTCGGAGAAGCTTGTCCATTGATCCACGCGGGAGAAGGTGATCTGTACCTCCGACCACCTGAGAGGGCTCGGGACCGCTGGTTCAATGTTCAAGACTTCTCGTCTGATGGCCTTCTGAGACCGCTTGGCGGGTAGTCCGCCAAGAGGACATTCACCATCTTGTCGGGTTCTTGGAAGTCGTCGTTGTCCTTGTCGGCCTTTTTCTTGCCCTTCTTGTCATGAGGAGGCCGTGGGTCTGGGGTATCCTTGAGTGCTCGCCGGGGTTGGTAACACTGCTCAGTTGTGTGATTGCCCTCCAGATGCCACGGGCACTTCTCTTTCAGCAAGTCTTTGAAGCCGCCTGAGGTCTTCTTCGAGTTGTCTATCGCGGGACGCTGGATAGTCGCGAATGTGTTGTCTGGCTTGCGCTTGCGGTTAGGACCCCAGTAGTTGTTGTTGTTGCGACCCCCTTGATCACTATTGTTGTTGTTTCTGCAACCCGGGTTTTGCTTGCTCTTGCCACAGATGGCGTTGTACTTGGCGTTAGCCTTGTCTTCTTTGTCGGCCCGTGAAGTGATCATGTCCTTGAGCTTGGTTATAGAACTCGGGTGGCGTCGACTGAAGTCTTCGAAGGTGCGACGATGGTAGAGACCATCTTGGAAAAGGTCGATGACCTCCTTATTGGTGATATCGACTACAGTGGCGCGCTTGTCGAAGAAGCACCGCATGTACTTGCGTAGCGTCTCGCCCTGTTCCTGGTTCACCATTGCCAGGTCCATGTGAGTACCCGAGTGTCCCATGGCACCCACGAAGTTGCTGGTGAACTGGTCCTTGAGCTGGTTCCACTCGTCGATCGAGTGCTTGTCGAGCGACTCGAGCCATGTAAGTGGTGCTTGGTCCAGCAGAAGGGGAAGTAGAGACACTTGGTGTCTGTTGACGGTGAATTTCCGTCAACCTAGAGTACTTGTTATGCATTGGTTTCGATTATGATTTGCAACTAACCCGCCACTAGGCACACTAATGATATAACAAGTTCACTCTTGCATGTCGATTTTGGAGTTTATTGTTTACGCAGGAAATCTACGCTAAAGTGGAGACTTTCATGATAAGTTCTCCAAGCACTTTGGAAGAAGATCATGAAGCTCGACAAGATTCAAGACACGTGGTGAACATGACTCCAAATGACCCGAGGACCGAAGCGTCAACGTGCATGTCTTCAGGGACTCAACCAGAAAATAGCGAAGCTTGCATAGCAAGGATTCAAGCCTTAACCATGAAGGAAACGATGTCAAAGGCCCACATGCAAGTGCACACAAATAAGGAATCATGCATGAAGCAACCGGGGAGGAAACAGGCGCCGAACCGGGCCGAAATTGGCCTGGGCCGGTCGGCCTGGGCCGACCGGCCCAGTCCACTTCGGGCCCGGTTCGACGCCCCCTTTTTTCTAGGTGTTTGTATATTTATTGCCTCCGCCACCGTCGGCCGCCACATCGAACCAATCATTCTACCGATGTCATTCACTAGAAAACTGCCGCCGGATGATGAGGGAGAGAGTTGGATGAGCTCGTCGCAAGGATCAACGCCGGCAGAGGGAAGGAAGCAAGAGGACTCCAAGCCGCTGGCCTAGGGATGTTCCCAAGCTTCATCGCCGCCATCTTCATCGATGACGTTCTCTGGAGTCTCCATCGCCCCTATGTGCTTCAATCCGTGTAAGATGATGGGGTAATGTCTCCGTTCGTCCTTAGGGTTAGATGGATGCATGATATGTAATCTATACATGAACCTTATGCAAATCAATGCTTTATGGTCTATGTCTTCGCGAATGCTTCGTTTACATATGTTTGCGCAACATGTGGTCTTAGTAGGGTTTGTGGTAATTGTGGTGATTAGCTTAACCCTATGGATGCTTAGGTATAGATGCGGTTATACGTGAAAGTGTTTGAATACCTTGCGTAGTGACAGTACGGTGGAGGGAAAAGGCTTAGCGGCCGCATAACCGGCACGAAGCTAGTGTAGGAAACACCCTTTTCATGTACTAGATGCATGTTCATGTGATCCTAAACCCTAGGCAGGGAACGCTTATCTATCTTAATCTCTCTCTTGTGTCCACCATTTGCCATCTAGTTTAACCTTAGATTTGTTTGATCAACTTAGGTTAGATTGTCTTTACCTTTAGATAAATACCCCTTTCAAAGGTATCCCATCAACTAGATTAGTACTTGGTTAAGCGCTAGCAATCCCCTTGCTCCACGGATTGACAAGAACCTTGGGCGTCACCCCGTGGTGAAAAAGGTGTAGGTCCGTACGCTTGTGGATCGAAGGTTGTTACGTGTTTCAACCATCAACAAGCCCCATTTTCTGGCGCAACCTAGTTATAAACATGGTGTTTAGAACTAGGTGAAAACAATGTCTTTGTTTATATACTCTCCTCTCATGTGCATACACACCTTGCACCACGTACACTAATTAGGTTTTTATTCCTCATTAGACTCATTATGCCACAATTTAAGAATCTTAGGAGACATTGTTGGATTATTGGCAATTCTATCTACTCCCAACCGTCACCTTGGGGGTAGAATGTGCGCTTAAAATGTCTTACAATCAAGATAAAGACTGTCACTATAAGGAAATTGAAGGATGGCTAAGATAAAAATGCTTTGTCTTCTTCTTCCATGACTAACAAAATGCTAAGCATGGGGGAGACCCTGAATCTTCAATACGGAAGTGCAACATGATGCTCTAGAAGATAGAATGATCAAGATCATTAACGTCTCCGGATCAATGCGCAAGAAGCCACTGATCTCATCGAAATTCTGCATGGTCTCGAAGGGAAAACACTGAATATTTTTGGATATTTAGAAGCACCATAAAGTTACAATTCCAAACAATTAAGAATCAAGACAATCAGAAGTTCCTACAAGCAGTTGTGCCCGAATCACCGAGTGCAACACGTCCTGAAATCAGTTTTGGACAGCACACAACGCTGAAGTAAAACGGACAAAGCTCCCTTGTTTGAACTCCGTTTTCGATGAATGGCCACACGTTGGAAAGGTAATTTCATAAAATTTTCAATACAGCTATATTTCGATATATGTTCTGTTCTGGACAGAGAGGGAAATCCATGAAAAAAGACAGAAAGGAGATGATGAGAACACGAAAAAGGAGATGGTGATGACAACATTGAAGAGAAGGGTGACCAATGACTCCATTAAGCATACAAGATAAAATTCAGAAGTTTAGGAGCGTTGATAAATCAAGAGAAAACCAAAGCCATATCGATACATGGAGATGTGGGAAGAAGGCAATGAAGAACTACAAAAGACGGTAACACCTCCATAGACCTTCTCTTTTCCAAACATAAATGCTTGTAAGTATGCCTTCAACCTTAGGTGCAACATTTTGTTTTCTCTTCCAACAATAACATGGCTACGAGGAGGACAACCTAGGTTTCTTTTTACTTTCAAGAGATAGGCATGACCATGTGTTCACCTCAATGTTTATTTTGCCTATGCTTACAGAAAGATGATGAAAGTTGCCGCTTTATTTTACCTACATGAAGTTATACATGTCTTGGCTAATTGCTCTCGATAATATGATCTAAAATTAATTTAAATACCGGCTCTTTTATTTGTGGAGGTGAAATGACTATACTCTAGACCCACATACATATCTTTGCTCTTTGATTTAAGTTTATGGATAGCCGGATAACTTGTTATTTTTATGAAAAATTAACTTTTATGCTATCTACATATTTGTGATGCTCTTGCAAAGTTCTACCTACCAAAGCCATATACATATATGTTCTATGATAAAAACCCGTAGATTGCAAACATATGTTTTGATGAGTTGGATTAGGATCGATTCCTATGGTTCGAGACTAAGAAGCTAGTCATTCCTTTGTGTAACTTTTTCATGCTAGCCTTTTTGTCCATGCATTGTGGGTTTTCACATCGAAAATTTCACAAACTTCACTGGGCATCCACCCTAAACCAAAAACATCTTTTTGTGATCACCTCCTTGTCCACAAGCCAATTTGAGTATGGAGTAAAATTCTTGATGGAGATTCAAATATTCTGTAAGATTATGGAATTTATACTTACTTTAGCAGTCATTTCCCCTCTCATTTGTGCTCTAGGACGAGCATCATTCAAGCATGGGGGAGGAATCATTACATCATCTCTAACAAATGCTATGTAAGTATTATGTTGCAAAAGAAAAAAAATGAAAAATGAAAAAAATATATGATGAGAAGAAAAGAAAAGTAAGAAACAAAAGGAGGATAAATAAAAAAGAAAGAGAGAAAAAGAGAAGGAAATAAAATAAAATAAAGAAAAATAATAAAGATGCTCCTCGGTTCTTTTTGCTTCATAAGTTCTCAAGTGCCTTGATGACAAATCCATACTCAACCTTGATGACAAATCCATACTCAAATCTTGAAACGATGTGCAATCCGATAACGAGGACTTCACTCGTGCCTCGGGATAATCCATTTGCCACTTGCACATGTCCACTTATCTAACTATGTGTGTTTCATCTCTCTCTCCAACATTTATTTTCCATGGCCTTTTTGACGAGTCTCGGTAATTCCAATAGATCTCTCTCTTAATTTGACAATATTTCGAATGTATGTTTTGCTAGGATTGTTTTTAACCTTCCAAGCTCTACATAAGTCTTTCACTATCACATATGAGTAGAATAGGTTGAAAATAATCTAGTATAGGCTTGAGTAACTTTATGAGATGTGTTTTTCCATGAGCTTTTGCAAGAGATTTTCACTTATGTTGGATATGCATCTGTTTGAAAATTCTTCCATGTAACAAGGTAACAGTTTGAAGTTCACTAAAGTTTGAGAGCATCGTGTTTATTAAATGTGGCTTGTTCTTTATTGTTAGTCTATCTTCCATAATGAAAAAGAAGCCGGTCACAACTTGAACTTTAAGAATAAATTCTTAAGAGAGAGCAATTTGTCTCGTCGTGAATGACTAAGTGTAGGCACAACATTTGAAGGCAATGCTGATTTCCCTTTTTAGCAAGGATTACTTACTCGAGGACGAGCAAGGTTTAAGCATGGGGGAGATGTTGAAGGTGAATTTCCGTCAACCTAGAGTACTTGTTATGCATTGGTTTCGATTATGATTTGCAACTAACCCGCCACTAGGCACACTAATGATATAACAAGTTCACTCTTGCATGTCGATTTTGGAGTTTATTGTTTACGCAGGAAATCTACGCTAAAGAGGAGACTTTCGGGATAAGTTCACCAAGCACATTGGAATAAGATCAAGAAGCCCGACAAGAGTCAAGACACGTGGTGAACATGACTCCAAATGACCTGAGGACCGAAGCGTCAACGTGCATGTCTTCAGGGACTCAACCAGAAAATAGCGAAGCTTGCATAGCAAGGATTCAAGCCGTAACCGTGAAGGAAACAATGTCAAAGGCCCACATGCAAGTGTACACAAATAAGGAATCATGCAAGAAGGAACCGGGGAGGAAACCGGGGCCGAACCGGGCCGAAATGGGCCTGGGCTGGCAGACCTGGGCCGACCGTCCCAGCCCACTCCGGGCCTGGTTCGACGCCCCCTTTTGCCCTAGGTGTTTGTCTATTTATTACCTCCGCCGCCGTCGGCCGCCACATCGAACAAATCATTCTACCGATGTCATTCACAAGAAAACTACCACCGCAAGACGAGGGAGAGAGTTGGATGAGCTCGTCGCAAGAATCAACGCCGGCGGAGGGAAGGAAGCAAGAGGAGGACTCCAAGCCGCTGGCCTAGGGGTGTTCCCAAGCTTCATCGCCGCCATCTTCATCAATGACGTTCTCTAGAGTCTCCGTCACCCCTGCGTGCTTAAATCCGTGTAAAAAGATGGGGTAATGTCTCCGTTCGTCCCTAGGATTAGATGGATGCATGATATGTAATCTATACATGAACCTTATGCAAATCAATGCTTTATGGTCTGTGTCTTCGCGAATGCTTCGTTTACATATGTTTGCGCAACATGTGGCCTTAGTAGGGTTTGTGGTAATTGTGGTGATTAGCTTAACCCTATGGATGCTTAGGTATAGATGCGGTTATACGTGAAAATGTTTGATTACCTTGCGTAATGACAGTACGGTGGAGGGAAAAGGCTTAGCGGCCGCATAACCGCCATGAAGCTAGTGTAGGCAACACCCTTTTCATGTACTAGATGCATGTTCATGTGATTCTATCTTAATCTCTCTCTTGTGTCCACCCTTTGCAATCTAGTTTAAGCTTAGATTTGTCTTTACCTTTAGATTAATACCGCTTTCAAAGGTTTCCCATCAACTAGATTAGTACTTGGTTAAGCGCTAGCAATCCCCTTGCTCCGCGGATTGACAAGAACCTTGGGGGTCACCCCATGGTGAAAAAGGTGTAGGTCCGTACGCTTGCGGATCGAATGTTGTTACGTGTTTCAACTGTCAACAGTGGAAAACGCCCTGGCTCGAAGAAGCTTGTCCATTGATCTGCGCGGGAGAAGGTTATGGGTACCTCCGACCACCTGAGAGGGGTCAGAACTGCTGGTTCAATGTTCAAAAGTTCTCGTCTTGTGGCCTTCTGAGACCGTCTGAAGGGTAGTCCGCCAAAGAGGACCTTCACCGTCTTGTTGGGTTCTTGGAAGTCGTAATTTCCCTCATCGGCTTTCTTCTTGCCCTTCTTGTCGTGGGGAGGTCGTGGGTCTAGAGTATCCTTGAGTGCTCGCCGGAGTTGGTAGCACTGCTCGGTGGTGTAGTTGCCCTTCTCCTTCAGCAAGTCTTTGAAGCCGGCGGAGGTCTTCTTCGAGTTGTCTTTCGCAGGGCGCTGGATAGCTGTGACTGTGTTGTCTGGCTTGCACTTGCGGTTAGGACCCGAGTAGTAGTTGTTGGTGTGACCCCCTTGATCCCTATTGTTGTTGTTGATGCCGTCCGGGTTGTTTTGATCTTACCGTGAATGGCATTGTACTTGGTGTTTGCCTTGTCTTCTTCGTCGGCCCATGAAGTGATCATGTCTTTGAGCTTAGTGATGGAACTCGGGCGGCGGTGACCGAAGTCTTCGAAGTTACAGTGGTGGTAGCGACCCTCTTGGAAAAGGTCGATGACCTCCTTGTTGGTGACATCGACTATCGTCGCGCGCTTATCGAAAAAGCGTCGCATGTACTTGCGTATGGTCTCACCTTGTTCCTGCTTCACCATCGCCAAGTCCATGTGAGTACCAGAGCATCCCATGGCACCCGCGAAGTTGCTGATGAACTGATCCTTGAGCTGGTCCCACTTGTCGATCGAGTTCTTGCCAAGCAATTCGAGCCAAGTGAGTGGTGCTTGCTTCGCGTCGTACTTGGTGATTCCCAGAGGTTTGAATTTTTCTAGGAGAAGCAGATTGCGAAGTCGAGCAGAGAAGGCAGGGAAGCTGTCGTTGTCCCCTGCCATGGAGGACTTCTTGCGTTCTAGTTCTTCAATTCTGCGGTGGGCATCGTAGCCGCCGCGTGAGGCACCGGTGACTTGGCTGTCTGCGTGGCCTCGGCCTCTGCGATCACCTCCGCCACCGGCTCACCTTCCAGCTCTGTGTGAGGAGCTCCCGCCGCTGCTGCCTCCATCACCAGCGTCACCATGACTAGCAGCGTCGCTACTACCGGCGGCACCTCCGGCGCTGTTGCTGCCTTGAGAAGGTCCTCCAGCTAATGCCCTTGTACAGTTGGGGTTCTGTGGCTGATCTTCTTGAGTACGGTTGCGTCCATTATCCGCTGGACTATGACTTGTTGCTTCATGGTTCTCATGTTTGCGAGTTCTAGGGGGAGGCACTTGAGTGACTCTGTTGTCAACTCTCATGAAGTAGGCGTCCTCCGCGAGCTTGGCGATGACTTCTCCGACGCGTATCCCCTGAGCCTGACGTGCTATCGTAGAGATAGACATGAGGCACTGGTCGGGGGTAGTGTGCACCCAGTTGCCGACTTGATCGAGGGCCTCTGCGAGATTCCATATAGGGAGGGATTCTCGGACACATCTGCGCCGTTCGTTGTGCTTCCTGTTGCGCTCGCTTCGGGCATTCTTGTAATCGTTGGTTTCATCGGCGGGTGCATTGGCAGACAGCTCGTCTGCTGAGATGTCGTCGAAGTAGTGGATAGGTCGGGTTCTTGAGGGTCCTGGCGTCTCGCCAGCAGCCATGAAGACTTGGCGATCAGGTGTACCGAGACTGGAGTTAGTAGTCGCCACCTCGGTTGGAGTATGCTCCTCTGTTGGAGCTAGGGGTGTTCCGTCCTGGAAGGGAAGCGAGTCGAGGTAGGCGATGTAGCGTGAGTTCCCGTCTGTCAGGTCTGTGGACTTGCGGTCTGGCCAGTAGACGAATCTGCAAGTGGGTGTAGATGTTATAACCAGGCCGGTGGGCGGTCCCCGACAAAGGGTTGCTCGGGCCGTGGTGTTCTCGGACTCGGGCTCGTCGGGGTCTGAACCGAAGTCGAACTCGTAGGAGGACCGAAATAGGTGACCATACGACAGGCGTTGATATTCTCTCACTTGAAGGACCGAAATAGGTGACCAGAGAGGACGGAGTGAATGGGAGCTGATAAAAATTCTTCTCGATAGAGATGGACACTCCAACATGATGAACACGGCAACTAAGCACGTCTCTAACTCAATTACCCAGGTCAGTGAAGACCACGTAGCCATTGGAGTGCTACTGGTTCTAGGAACCAGCACACAACCTTCCGAACCAAAACTCATCAACACGCACAGCAGAAACCTGCACGCCTTGTTGCCTGAGTTACACCGGTCAAACCGGTGGACAACGCTGGTCAGGCTGGTGGCTACAACAGTCGCGCAACAAACATTCCAGGTAGCCTCAGTGACTCCTCTAGGCCCTGGAACAAAAACCACCTCTAAAACACAACCTGCAAGGAAGGAAAACCCCTCACAAAACCTAGCAAAACAACTCCAAACAAGCCAAAAACGGACCAGCAGGACCACGGGACAAAACCACACGAACAAGGAAGTTTCCCGAGACAAATTCCACCAGGTGCTTGCACCATTTTGACCGGTCAAGAGCACCAGTCAGACTGGTCGCGCCTGGGCAACTCGGGATGAACAGTGCCTGCGGCTCAACTCCCCCAAATCCAACTCCAGATCTGTCGATTCGCTCCACGGATTTGCACAAGACTTTGGGGATAGTAGGAACACCTCATGGGCACTCCATAGCCAAGTTATGGTACAACAAAACTCGTTGAATCAAGAGGAATCGAAGGATACGCCAATGACACCACGAACTATAGGACAACGAAAACCCCAAAATTGAGCCCCTTTACTCACGGATTTTGGAGGGGAATCAAAGAGAAAAAAACCATGAGGGGTTCATGCTTACATCCCCCACCAAATCCCAAAGAGAAATGTCTCAAAACTACCACAAAAATTCGCCAAGAAAAGCCTCCGAAAATCACCAAAAAAGAGAAATGGGAAAGATACATCCAAGCCTTGAGGAACCACACCGAATCATCTATACATACCAAAGAGGATCATACAAGGTCTAGCTTGCCGCCCGATCATCCTTCACTCTCACAAGATCTCACCATGAAGCTCTCAAGCTAGTCCTAGAAATTCCAAAGGAAAATGGAAAGGGAATAATAGCAAAACAAATGAGCTAGGGTTGCAAGAGATATCTACCATCCTCTCACCACCTGGGTTATATGGAGGCAATCGAAAGACTAAACTACCCTTATTAGATAACTAGGGATACATGCCCCTTGTTGACGCAAAACGTGCACCCTGCGCCAAACACACAGCAAGCCGAACAAAGCTGGCTTCACACGCGCAAAGAATCACGAGACGTGCCAGTCAATTTTTCCTGAAAATTAACAAAAGATAAAGCAGTTAGATACCAAAGCTTGGAACTTGCCGGGTGGTACCAGACAGTTCCATATTTACGGCTAAGAAGCCAAATGGGATGACATATAGCTATAAAAAGCTATCTGCCAATAAACTGAAACCATTTGGGGACTTATAAAAGGAAAAGTAACACTGCCGAATGGATGACGTAAGCATGACAGTAATCGGTCTCTGTTTGAGCAGAGATGCACGCGCACAAGGCCATGACCGATTCCATGATAACTAACATAAAATAAATGAATAAAGTAAAGCACGAACGTAACATGTAATAAACAAGCATGCATAGATCCAAAGCACTAGTCTACCGCATGTCTAGGTACTTAAGAATCCGTCAGGTACGATGCCAAAACAAATCTATCCACCGCATGATACAACTTGCATGAAATCGTACCACTTTCCACAAATAGATCTATCCACCGCATGATACAATCTAAATATGGAAATCTAAAAGCACACATCATTTAAAGCATGAATTACGCACGTGTTCTACTCGTGAAGAAAAATAACCGAATGCGGCTGAACAGCCGATTCGGGGTCCATGAAGAAGGAACGAACATTACCAAGCGAATAAATCTATCAGATTGATTTGAAATCTAGTCCACCGGATGACTAGCTCCAAAGCAACCCAAAAACCTGCATCTCCCGCATGATACTTAGTTCTTTCAAGATTTATACCAACATTGGCAAGCTTGAACCCGCAACACGTAACAATCTAGATCGATTCGGTTTCGGCTATCGAAAGCACAAGACCAACATGTTAAAAACATGAAATCTACTCGTACAAGGATCACGATAGGGATAAAGCCGATCCAAACCCATCTAGATTGGGAAAAAGGTGTTACATGAATCTAAACAGAAAGTAAAAACTCGAAGCAACACAGGGTAACTTAATGAATCTATTGGATCTTGCCAAAATCCAATAGAGCCGATAACTAGCTTCAAGCTAGATCTTAGCCTACCGCATGGCTCATGACCTAACAAGAAACCCTCTTGAACCAAGCTTGAATCTACCGCATGACACAAAGCATGGTAACAAGACTACTTGCATCAGATCTAAATCCACCGCATGATACTAGACATGATACAAGGTTGCCGGTACTCACGGAGGTCGACGGATCGATGAACCCTCTCGAAGAACTCGACGACACGACAAAAGGACTCTAGGGTTTGGCGTAAAGCCGGTTTGTTATGAGAAGGATTGTGTTTTCTACATACATTCAGGGGTCATATTTATACCCTGTCAAGTACAACTTCGAATGGATTCGTTGCCTAACTTATCTCTAAACTTGATTGACTATCCATCCATTCGTTCTCTCTGATTGAGCCACGTTACCGTCCAATCCCGCAAAATCAGCTCTACTGTACCTTGCCGAACTGGAGCAGATAGCCGACCGCAGACTTCTTTGCCGAATACATCTGAAAAATCCTTCCCTTCCATGAGACGGGCTCCAGACCGAGCTGGACCCACAAGTCAGACTCCTTACCAAATTTTGGTGTTAACACATGCCCCTTCAATTGCGGGATAAAAGTAATTTTGTTCCGCAATTGACTCCAGCCACGAATATTCAACTTGAATCTGTCAACACCTGTTCTTCTTTCTTCTCAATCCGCCGGAATCCTCGTCTAGATTCAAACCCTAGATCTCCTTGCTCTAAGCTCAAATCTTCAATGGCGGCTCAAAACCAAGATGCTCAGGTAAATCCTCCTCCCGTAAGCTTCATTCGGCATTTAGGTTTTCAATTTTACCTGAGATTTCGTTTCCGCCTTCCTTCAGGAGCCTTCTACTGAGCTTTTGATTCGCACCGAGGCCAATTCAAGATCTTATTACCTTGGTCCTATGGGAAACTCTGATCCTCGAGATTTCATTGCGGCTGAATCTCAAAGGATCCCCTTCAAAGCGGCTCTGTCCCCACCTCCCCAGTGGCAAGACGCTTTCAAGAACTGGCCCTTGCCTCCAATCGCGGGCTGGAAGACTTGGTACCGGAGGATTCTCGCAGACAAAAGTGGATTGACCAAAAATTGGGATACCCTCTGCATTGCTCAATGCTTGGAGTTATCCTTGGCCGAGACCCCCAAGAATGAAGACCTCCTGATAGCAGCTTGCCACTTTTGGTCAAACGGCGTCAACGCCTTCCTGTTTGGCCACGGCCCAATGTCACCAACCCTGGCCGATGTGTATATGATCACCGGCCTTGACATTACAGGATCTATTCAACCTTGGGAATTCAAAAATTCTTCTCGGCAAACAGGGGTGAAGCCAGGGAACGGATACAAGAATTACATCTTGAAGCACATGAAAGACAATCCCCTTGGTGATGTCGAATACAGGGCATTTCTGAATATGTGGCTGTGCAGATTTGTCTTCTGTGGCAAAGCCAACGAGCCTACCCTGAATCACATCACAATGGCGTCTCATTTGGCCAGTGGCAACCGCCTCCCCATTGGAAAATTCCTCCTAGGCAGTGTGTACCATATGCTTCACCAAACTGTCACCCAAATGTATACCAGCCAGAGGATAACATGCGTCAACGGTCCTTGGTGGTTCGTTCAAATGTGGTTGCAGCTTCACATGCATCAGATCATTGGTGTTGATTTGAACACCAGGCTCTTCCCCTTATCCAATCACCCAGAAGGGGAGCCCCAAGCCACCAGAGGATGCCAGAATTATGGAGAAGCGGCTTCAACTGTTCTTATTCACAGACATCGGCCGCCTTTTCGAGCTATTCTTCAAAGGTTTCCAGAATCCCCTCTGGCTTCCTTATCTGGACAATGACACTATGACTTTCCCCTGTGACTTCTCTTTTGAATCTGAACGCCAAGATGGGAGATTCTTTGAGATCTTCAACATCATAATCCGCCCATGTATACTGCCAGCTGAATTCAATGGAGGAAGGCTGAACTCTAGTACATATGAATATTATCAGCCCAACGTAATGGCTAGGCAACTTGGGTGTGGCCAGATGCCTCCAAGACTATTCCTGCACGAGTTCCTCAAGCCCAGAGAGGAAATTAAAGAACTCATGCACAGTAGCAGGGTTTTCCATTATGTGTGCAGTCCCACTGTCTACACCTGGCCTTTTGTGCCTATAACCTTAGCTCATCCTACCTTCAATTTCTGGTGGCAATAATTCCATGATCATATCTTCAGTGAGCCTGTGCACTCGTTCTGTGCAGAGTTGACGCCTGATTTTCAGCCAACTTCAGAGGTAACATGATGAATTACTGAATCAGACATATCCTCTTCCAACCATGATTCTGACCTTTATTTCCCTTGTTCACAGAACATGTTGCCTACCCCTCGAGCTAGGAATATCACCTACAATGCTGTAGGCCCAATCTCAGCACTGGGATTCAAGTCCACAACTCTGGCTCAGTTAATGGCCAGGTTTGCTACAACAGACCCCAGCCTCTCTAGCCTTGCTGCTGATAGGAGGCAAGGTTTGTCTCTGGTTGCTCCTCCAAATGCCAAGAGGAGGAGAACTGTCAAGAAAATCCTTGCTGAGGTAAATCCTTTACTTTCTTGATCACAAGATTACCCTGGTCCTGATAAACCATATCCTGTGCATTTTCAGACCAGAGTTTAGCAACCTTCAGTATCAGAACCTGCCAATGCTCCATCCACTGGTATAACCCTTATTGCCCTTTTTTAAGGATGAACACTGGCATTTACCCTTTTAACTTGACACTTGCAGAAGAGACAATGGAAGAACAACTGGTGGATGTCCCAGTGGCTCAACAAGCAAGTCCACCCAGGGTTGAATTACCTATCCGAGTGGAGATCTCATCTTCATCACCCTCTGCAGAAGCAATGAATTCTCCAGAGATGAGCCTCCCAATCCAGCCGGAGCCATCAAGTCCTTCAAGGGTACAATCACCTGTTGGTCACGCAGAGACACCAATCCCAACAGAGGTGGATCCGACTCCTTTTCAACCAGAAGCCCATGAGTTACCAGCGACTGTATCAACACCTTCTAACTTGGAAGCTTCAGCCCTACCTGGAGTACTTTCTTCACCTGTGATTGCCCCTGCTCAAAATCTTGCCCCAGCTCAAGAAATCAGCCATGAGGTACTCATCTGCACTTAACTCTGCTACCTTTACGTTTAGCACCCTTAACTCGGCAATACTGCTTCTTAGGATCAGACTCCATCATCATCAAGCCTGCCATCGGGGAGCAATCCAGTTGCCGAGGCGATGGAAGGAATGCACCAGCCTCCGTCAGATGAGGTGCTAGCAAAGCTTAGAGAAATTGTTGCCTGGCTAGAAAGGGATGCACAAGATCAGTTCAAGGATCTCGATCACTTCGAGGAGATGCTTGAATCTATCAGCCAATAACTTCCTGAAGAAATCAGTGCTTCTCTGGTATCCATCTGTGGCTTAGACATCCTTTATGCACCCATAAGGCACGCTTTAAGGAAATTGCGCTCCCGCCCGGCTATTGAAAGAAGAGAGCCGATGCTGAACAAGCCATGAACGGGGCACAATCCCTAACAGAGAGCCACAAAGATACATTGGCCAGTCTGCAAGCTTCTTGTGATCTGAAAATTGCCAGGAAAGCTGCTCTAGAGGCGGAACTGAGAAGCCTGTCAGCTGAGATAGAGGCTGATAAAAAAAATAGCCGAGCTTCCTGTATTGATAGAAAAGACCCAATAGGAAGCAAAATCGGCTATAGCCAAGATGGAACAATGCGATGCAGAACACACCACCTTGTCTGGCGCCCAAAAAGATTGCCAAGAGCTATTGGGCAATTTCCGCCAAGCAACATCCAATGCTCGTGGTGTGATTGCGAAACATTTGAACATTTGAATGCTCCAATTGATGTATAACCGAATTGGTCGCTCTTGTGATATTTTTCTTGCAATTTATTTCCTTTTCCTTTGCGCACCTTCAAATATAATGCTGAACAACCCATTTGGCAAAGAAACGCCAACTCCCGAATGGCACTTTGACTCTCCTTAGCCGAGCCAGTCAACCGAATGTGACTCAGCCTAGAACTCCAAGCGACCCGCCGGCGGGCTGGCCAAGGAAACCTTTCCACCTTCCGATTTTCTTGGGATATGCGCCACGATCCAAAGCCACGACTCGAGGCCACGATTCACCTTGCCAGGCCTATAAATGCAACCGTAGGTGCCCCTAGTTCTCCACCAAGCCTTTTAGCTCTCAAATCTTTGCCAATCTCAGTTCTTCCTTTCTCCAAACAGTGCACATCCCCAATCAACATGGTGCGCCACCTCAACCGCCGCCGTGCCTCTGATGAGGCAGAGGGGAGCAGCGCCAACGCGCGCCGGAGGCAATGATCGTCGATTCTTCTTCTTTGATCCCCCTTTGGTTTTTTCTTGTTCTGACGATCACCTCCCTTTCAGGTTGATTCAGTGGAATCCGTCTCCCGCGCCGGCCAATCAGCCCCTTCCAGACGACTCCTCGGAGTCCGACGGCCACTCCCCCGTGCCCTACGGGGAAGAAGACGCTCTCCGCTTTAAGGAGGAGCTGGAGACGGCCCGTCGCGAGCTGGAGGACGTCTCCAAGAAGGCGGGCATAGCCGAGCTTGAGTGGGAGGACCAGCGCAAACAGCTGCTGGAAACCATTGATGGTACCGCTCTGTAATCAAATCTTTGATCCAACCCGGCTTTTGAGGCTAATCTCCCTTCTTCTTGCTCCTTGCAGCCCGCGATGCCGAGCTCAACCAGTTGAAGGCGCTGGTGGAGCAGCTGGGCGACAAGGTGAACGCCCACGGCGGTACACCGGCGGAGCGCCTTGCTGCGGTGGAACACCACGTCGACGAGGTGGCCACTCATGGCGTCCGTTTGGGCACCACCTTGGGCTGCCATGGCGACGCACACGGACGTCGACTACTCCACCAGGCCGCGTGGCTTCCGGGGCGGCGCGCCAGAGGACATCGATGAGATTGAGCTCATCCTGGAACGCCTCTACGGCCACGACGACGCCATTGCCGAAATCACTCATCCCAATCTGTACTGAACAGGCTTTTCGACTAGATTGTATTAGGGATGTTTGATCATTGGCAATAAATAAGAACTTTTGAATTTTGTGCTCGCTCTGTGATGATCTTCTTTACATTGCACCTGCGGATCTTTTTTTCCTTAAACGTATCCGGGAACTGTCTAGAGCCGAATACGTCAGAACAGATGCCCCTTTGGCGCAAAATCCGCAGAAGATCTCTGAATCGGCAATCCGTAAGCACTGTTCAAACAAAACCCTTTCGCCTCCGGGAGAAAACCCTGCCGTTGCCAAGCCGAACGCGAGCGCCGCATGGCTCTGGAGGCACTAGTAGGGGGTAAATGCTCCTGACTTCTTCTTGGCTTTGTGCCCGCATATGGATTTCCTGCCCCGGACATCTACTTCTCTGCTTCAGATGTCTCTGACAGGTACAACAACCTGAAGGCGGCCTGGGACAGCTTGGTGGAGGCCGCGAACCATGGTCACCCTCGTGCCTTCCAAGTTGCCGTCACGGTGGTCCTGGAACAACTGAAGTGGGAGCAACCGGAGAAAAAGCAAAGAAAAGATTGAATCATACTTTCGCTTCTTCCTCCACGCCTTCTGCTTCCCACCTCCTTGAGGCCATGATCACCAGGGTTGGTGGATGTAAACCTGCAAGAAGCAGTTGTAGTTTTTGTGCTAAGGGCAATGCATCTAGGCACTGGCCATTTCTTCTGTTTGTGAATTTTTTGTTCTGAAGGCGGCCTCGTTCTTGAGCGCCGGCTGTTCTGTGCCAAATGTGTGTAATCCCGCTGCTGGTGATCATCGATCGATCTCAATGCTAGGATAATATTTCTTCAGATATCTTCCATTTATCGCGGCAGAAAATTCTTCTCCCAGCAAAGTTTTCAGTATGTATGCATTACCAGGGACGCATCTGACCACACCAAAAGGTCCTTCCCAGTTAGGGGACCATTTGCCGAATTCACTGTATTTAGTTCCAATCGGCAATAGCGCTTTCCAAACCAAATCGCCTTCTGCAAATTGCCTTACTTTTACCTTCTTGTTGTAGTACTTGGCAACCCGCAGCTTGTTTTTCTCGATGTTTTCCAGGGCTCTAAGACGGATCATGTGTAAATCCTCTAGCTCGTCCATCATTAGACCACTGTAATCCTTGGAGCTCAAATCTTTCTGTAACACAACCCTCCTTGAATCTGATTGCACCTCCCAAGGTAGAACCGCGTGGTGTCCATAAACCAATTCATAAGGAGAGGTCTTTGTAGCTCCATGGGGGGCCATTCGGTAAGCCCACAGTGCTTCACTGAGTACCAAACGCCACCTCCTTGGCTTCTGGTCGATCTTCTTTTGTATCAGCTTGATCATGATCTTATTAGAAGCCTCTGCCTGACCATTAGCTTGGGCATAATAGGGAGAAGAGTTAAACAATTTGATCCCCATGCTTTCGGCAAATTCTCTGAACTCTAGTGACACGAATTGTGCCCCCTGATCAGTAGTGATCGTCTGAGGGACTCCAAACCGATAGATGATGTGCTCCTTGACAAAGTCAACCATGTTCTCTGATGTCACCTTTTTCAGCGGGATCGCCTCGACCCATTTGGTAAAATAATCCGTAGCCAAAAGCACGAACTTATGCCCCTTACTAGACGGTGGATTAATTTGGCCAATCAAGTCTATACCCCAGCCCCTGAATGGCCATGGCTTGATGATGGGATTCAATGCTGATGCGGGGACCCTTTGAATATTTCCAAACCTTTGGCAATCCTGACATCCCTTGTAATACTCAAAGCAATCCTCTAATATCGTCGGCCAAAAGCATCCAGCTTGTCTAATAACCCACTTCATACGGTAGGCCGATTGGTGTGCTCCACATATCCCATCGTGCACTTCGCTCATCATGTTCTTGGCCTCTTCTGGACCCAGGCATCGTAATAATACCCCATCTAATGACTAATAGAACAAATTATCATCCAGAAGAACGAATTTTATGGCCTTGTACCTGAGCTTCCTAGAGACCTTTCGGGATGGATCTTTCAAGTAGTCAACGATCTCTTTCCTCCAGTCATCTTCTACAAGATCCGTCCCCCGTGCACACACCTCTGCAGCAAACGCTTCTTGACTCTCTTTGTAACCAGAGGCGCTTTGAGCCAGCCTGTTTGCTTCTTCGTTATGCTCCCAAGGAATATGCTGTAGAGTCACCAATGGGAAGCTCTTCAAGATTTCCCTGCATTCTTCGCAGTAACTCCTCAGCGCTTCACTTTTGCATTCGTATTGGCCGTTCAATTGCTTGATCACCAGTTTTGAATCTCCATACACTTCAACTGAAACGGCCCCAGCTTCTCTCAAATATTGAAGCCCTCGAAGCAGTGCCTCGTACTCGGCCTGATTATTTGTAACAGTGGGCTGTATAGGGATGGCAAATTCAAACATCTCACCTCTAGGCGAAATTAGTAGAATCCCTACTCCTCCACCTTTACCGCATGATGATCCATCAAAAAATAAAGCCCAGGGGGCAATTTCAAGTAAATTAATTGACGGACCGCGGTGTTCAGTTATAAAATCGGCATTGATCTGACCTTTGATGGCTTTTGGCGATTTGAACTTCAACTCGAACTCTGATAAAGCCAAAATCCACTTGACAATACTGCCGTTCAAAATTGGCATAGATAACATATGTTTTATAACATCAAACTTGGAATACACAGTGCATTCGGCATTCAACAAGTAGTGCCGAAACTTTGTACACGAGTAGTATATGCACAGACACAACGTTTCTACATCCGAATACCTGGTCTCAGGATCAAGTAATTTTCGGCTAAGATATGCTACTACCCGCTCCTTCCCTTCGAATTCTTGAATGAGGGCCGATCTAATGGTTTGGGTATCGGCCGCCACATACAACTTGAAAGGCTTGTCCAGCTGAGGAGGGACCAATACTGGTGGCTCCTTCATGTACTGCTTGATTTCATTGAAAGCCTTCTGTTGTTCGTCGCCCCACGTGAACTTTTGATTCTTCTTCAGCTTCAGCAATGGAGAGAATGGCAAAACCTTCTGTGACAAGTTTGAAATGAATCTCCTCACGAAATTAATTTTGCCGAGCAGTGATTGCAGTTCCTTGAGATTAGTTGGAGGAACAACTTCATCAATGGACTTCATGCTCTTCTTGCCAACTTCAATTCCTCCCTCGTGGACTAAAAACCCCAAGAATTCTCCAGCTGATACCCCAAAAGCGCACTTGTTTGGATTCATCTTTAAACCATGCTTCCGGGTGCATTCCAAGGTCTTTTTCACATCTTCCAAATGCGTGTCATGACTCAGGGACTTGATTACCACATCGTCAATGCAGATTTCCACAACTTTGCCGATCAACTCGTGAAAAATGTAATTCATGGCTCGTTGATAAGTTGCACCGGCATTCTTCAACCCAAATGTCATGACTATCCATTCAAACAGGCCTATATGGCCAGGACACCTGAAGGCCATCTTTGATATGTCTTCTATTGCCATAAAGATTTGGTTGTATCCCGCATTGCCATCCATGAAACTGATCACTTTGTGTCCAGCTGCGGCGTCAATCAACAAATCGGCAATAGGCATGGGGTAACCATCCATCGGAGTGGCCCTGTTCAGATCCCCCGAAATCTATGCGACCCTCATCTTTCCATTCTTCTTGTAGACAGGGACAATGTTAGAAATCCACTCCGCATATCTGCATGGCCGAACGAAGTTTGCATCAAGTAATCTTTAAATTTCCTTCTTCACATCGGCCAATACTTCATCCTTGTAGATTTTCCGGGGTGGTTGCTTATATGGTTTGAAACCAGATTTGATTGGCAACCGATGCTCTACGATAGAACGATCCAATCCAGGCATCTCCAAATAATCCCAGGCGAAGCAATCCTTGCATTCCCTGAGCGGCTTAATTAAACCCTCCCTGAAGTCTGGCTGCAAGTTTGCGCTGATGAACGTCGGCCTTGGCTTATCACCGCTCCCGATGTCAACTTCTTCTAATTTGTCGGCCGACATAAATCCTCGCCCCAACTTGCCATCAGTGCCATCTACGGGGTTCTCCATTAAAAATTACTATAAGAGCCAACTGCTTGAATCGGCTGTTGGTCACTGCTGACAGGTTCAACAGGACCTTCTCCCCAGTCTTTCCTTGAGAAGCAATCAATGCCTTGGTATTCCCAGAAGGCTGGTTCCATGTTCGCCACACTTACGGAGTCGTCTGCTTGAACGACCTCAATCTCATCATCCACCCACTGGATAAGCTGTTGATGCATGGTGGATGGGACACAACAGTTGGCATGAATCCAGTCCCGCCCAAGCAGCAGGCTGTAGGCCCCTTTACCTTCGATTACAAAGAAGGTAGTGAGCAGCGTCTTGGATCCGATCATCAAATCCACGTGAGCGCATCCCTTGGTGTCTGAAGGATTCCCAGCGAAATCATTCAGTATTATGCTGGTAGGCGTCAGATCGCTCGGGCCCATGCCAAGTTTCCTGAAGGTGGTGTACGACATTACGTTGACTGCCGCTCCACCGTCGACGAACATCTTTGTCAATGGTTTGCCATTGACGTATCCTCTCAAGTACAGCGGCCTCATATGTCTATTCTTGGCCGGTTTGTCGAAGATTGCCTGCTTGGCCAGCACCAGTTGTGCCATCATCCCCTCGACCTGCTCATCATCTAGGGACGCCTCATCCTGCACAACTTGGTTAGCAGGGGCCATGAATTCGTTTGGCAAAAAGTATACCATGCATGTTGGAGCCGAACGCTTTGATCCTTCCGGTTGGTCTTTGGGGCGCCACACCTGCTTTGCTTGGATCCCGGCCTGCCTCAACTCGCGGTTCCTCAAGCGTTGGACCCGCCTCTTCTGACTTCTCCTTAGGCCGGGAGGGCACCATTGCCCCTTCTTCCAGATGTGCTCATCCTCGTCCTCCTCTTGATCAGCCCATCTAAGATCAGCTTGCCGCTTTCTGGGGTGATCAATGACTTCAATTTTTTGGCGCCGATCCCCGTTAGGGTGGATCCTTCCAATTCTCTCGTGAACGGATCGGCGATTGGCAGTCTCCTGCCTGTACTCCAAATATCTATCACTGCATTCAGGACAGTTCCCTAGCGTGGGCAGCTTCAAACCCTCGTTCCAACAATGCTTGAAGAAGGCACATCCCCAGTGCGCGCGCTCTTGCTTGCGCGTGTATTGTTCCTGGTCCCTTCTGTGTGCTTCTTCTTCGGCATTGCGCTTCTCCTCCTCGTAGCGTCGCTTCTGGTAGCGCTCCTTCTCCATCTGGTGCTGCCACTTGTTGAGGAGGATGCGCGTGGTCACCCTGGGCTTGGCTCTGGACGACTCCCCGATTTCGATGTGACTCTTGAGAATGCGGGGGGCTTCACCATGCACCTGTTCCAGAGTTACTTGGCGCTCTGGGTCCACTGCTCCATCCTTTCTAGCCCTGGCTGAGGTCAAGACCTTGACCTTTCTCTTCTCCTCGGCCGTTACCATGTTAACAGAAAAGCCCACGATGTTCTGAGGGAAGTGGTGGCCATCCAGCTTCATTTTGTTGTCGAACTTGAGGTGCCCCTCCTGGATGGCTTTTTGGATCCTCATTCTGAAGACCCTGCAATCATTGATGGAGTGCGAATCCCTATCGTGGAAGCCATAGTAACGTTTCCCTTTAACTCCATCGGGCCGAAGCATGGAATGCCCTTCAGGCAGCTTGATTCGGCCTTCCTTTACCAGGAGCTCAAACAGTTTGTCAGCCTTTGTGATATCAAAATCGTAGGTGCCCTTGGTCTGTTTGACCCAGCGCTGATTCATCGTCAAAGGCTCCTTTCCCCACATGATCTCTGCTGCGGCCACATCCAGTTCGTCATCAGAATCTTCGACCAGATCAGCTTTGTCTAGGAAGTGGTTGTAGATGTCAGCAACATCGTGCTGCTTGCCAAACTTGGCATCCTTCTTGAAGCCATATGCCTGGTTGCTCATCAATGATAGCTTCTGTGATAGCTGGCCTAGGTTTTCAAACTCCATCTCGAACAGTTTCTCGCGTACAGCCGGCAGCATCCCGGCGACGGCCATATCAGCCAGCTGGTCATCTGGCAAGTTGAGTGAGAAGCACATGCCTTTAACCTCCCTGAATCTCCTGAGAAATTCTAGCGGCGTCTCGCTGTGCCTCTGCTTCAAGGTGGCAAGGTCGATCAGCTTCTTCTCCAAGCTGCCGCTGAAATAGTGAGCGTGAAATTTCCGCTCCAGGTCCTTCCATCTGCAAACTGACTCAGGGGGTAGGGACGAGAACCACTAGAATGCTGGACCTATTAGTGACGCGGGGAAGTAGCGGACCCTGAATGTTTCCTCAGCTGAGCATTCCCCGAGCTGCATGAGCTAACGAGCGATGTGCTCCACTGTGCTCATGTCGTCCTGCCCTGAAAATTTCGTGAACTCCGTCGGCGGCTTCACCCTTGGCGGCAGGAGCACGTTGTAGTACCATTCTGGGAACGACGGCTTGTAGGCAGGTCCCTGCGTTTTTGGCTTGAGGCCGAACTGATTTTGCATCAATTCGGCCATCTTCCGTGCCAGGCCGTCGTCCTCTTGCGCGCTGCCGGTGGCGCGTATCCCGGATGTGGGAAGGCGTCAAATGCCCCATAGTTTCCCACCTCATGGTAGCCTCCGCCGTACAAGTTCCTCTCGCGCCGCTTGTTCGCCGGAGCAATCACGTGGCCGGAGGCAAGTGGGGCTCCAGGCGAGCCGAACGCTAATTCCCCGTACGTAGGCTGGTACGGATTCGGCTGTTGCACGGGTTGACCCGTGCTGCTCTGCGGTGGTAGGCCGGATTGGCCGCCCTCTTGAGGCCTGTAGTGGGGGCTGAACTGGCTAACCCCCAGCACCCTGCGGAGGAGGCTGGAACGCTTGACTTCCAGAGCTCTGAGGAGGAGGCTGATGTGGCTGGCTCCGTAACGGTGGCTGAGAGCTTGACTCGCCCAGCTCCACGGCGCCCCCCTGGACGGGTGCCTTGCTGAATGCTTGTTCCATGCCTGGGCCAAAGACAGCCACCATCATCTGCCGGAGCGCTCCAAGGAAATCTTTGTTGTGCTTGCTCAGCATGTAGTCTGCAGATTACTGGAATACTCGCATGCACTCCTCTTTCTCCTGCTGAGCTGAGGCATCGCTCTCCCCTGGCTGCAATACCCTGGGCATCTCGTTCTTCAAGTACGGGACGCCACTTCTATTTTTCTTGAAGGACAGCAGACATTTTTGCTGAAACTGGTCCATGGCGTCCTGGAGTTGCTGCCGCTGCTCGGGAGAGAGGTCTTCAATGTTGACGTCCATGATGTCCGCGATCTCGGGCATCTTGATCTATTCGACTGTGGTCCCACTGGGCGTGCCAAAAAGTGTGTTGACGCAAAACGTGCACCCTGCGCCAAACACATAGCAAGCCGAACAAAGCTGGCTTCACACGTGCAAAGAATCACGAGACGTACCAGTCAATTTTTCCTGAAAATTAACAAAAGATAAAGAAGTTAGATACCAAAGCTTGGAACTTGCCGGGTGGTACCAGACAGTTCCATATTTACGGCTAAGAAGCCAAATGGGATGACATATAGCTATAAAAAGCTATCTACCAATAAACTGAAACCATTCGGGGACTTATAAAAGGAAAAGTAACACTGCCGAATGGATGACGTAAGCATGACAATAATCGGTCTCTGTTTGAGCAGAGATGCACGCGCACAAGGCCATGACCGATCCCATGATAACTAACATAAAATAAATGAATAAAGTAAAGCACGAACGTAAGCATGTAATAAACAAGCATGCATAGATCCAAAGCACTAGTCTACAGCATGTCTAGGTACTTAAGAATCCGTCAGGTACGATGCCAAAACAAATCTATCCACCGCATGATACAACTTGCATGAAATCGTACCACTTTCCACAAATAGATCTATCCACCGCATGATACAATCTAAATATGGAAAGCTAAAAGCACACATCATTTAAAGCATGAATTACGCACGTGTTCTACTCGTGAAGAAAAATAACCGAATGCGGCTGAATGTACCGATTCGGGGTCCATGAAGAAGGAACGAACATTACCAAGCGAATAAATCTATCAGATTGATTTGAAATCTAGTCCACCGGATGACTAGCTCCAAAGCAACCCAAAAACCTGCATCTACCGCATGATACTCAGTTGTTTCAAGATTTATACCAACATTGGCAAGCTTGAACCCGCAACACGTAACAATCTAGATCGATTCGGTTTCGGCTATCGAAAGCACAAGACCCACGTGTTGAAAACATGAAATCTACTCGTACAAGGATCACGATAGGGATAAAGCCGATCCAAACCCATCTAGATTGGGCAAAAGGTGTTACATGAATCTAAACAGAAAGTAAAAACTCGAAGCAACACAGGGTAAATTAATGAATCTATTGGATCTTGCCAAAATCCAATAGAGCCGATAACTAGCTTCAAGCTAGATCTTAGCCTACCGCATGGCTCATGACCTAACAAGAAACCCTCTTGAACCAAGCTTGAATCTACCGCATGACACAAAGCATGGTAACAAGACTACTTGCATCAGATCTAAATCCACCGCATGATACTAGACATGATACAAGGTTGCCGGTACTCACGGAGGTCGATGGATCGATGAACCCTCTCGAAGAACTCGACGACACGACAAAAGGACTCTAGGATTTGGCGTAAGGCCGGTTTGTATTGAAGAATGATTGTGTTTTCTACATACATTCAGGGGTCATATTTATACCTTGTCAAGTACAACTTCGAATGGATTCGTTGCCTAACTTATCTCTAAACTTGATTGCCTATCCATCCATTCGTTCTCCCTGATTGAGCCACGTCACCGTCCAATCCCGCAAAATCAGCTCTAATGTACCTTTGCCGAACTGGAGCAGATAGCCGACCGTAGACTTCTTTGCCGAATACATCTGAAAAATCCTTCCCTTCCACGAGACGGGCTCCTGACCGAGCTGGACCCAAAAGTCAGACTCCTTACTAAATTTTGGTGTTAACACCCCTCAAGGGCGAATTTGAGGTCTTTGTTTTCGCACCATCGGACGGATGCCTAGTGACCTCAAACTTGCTTAGCCTCAACGCAAGCCTTGCAATCCCGATGTGTGTCCTCTGCTTCGAAGATGCCGGACCTGTCAGACTGGTGCTCCTCATTAGTCAGACCGGTCAGACCCACCGGTCAGACCGGTCCGATGCTACTGCACATCCATCTTTGGTTCTTCAGTCTTGGCTTTGTGGATCAACAAAGGAACCCAGTGGTTTTTTGGTTAACCACCAGAAACGCCACGAACTCGATGTACCTTCCACCAATAACCACCCATGACTCAGCTCCCATGTAGTTCCGGCTCGACCTTGGTTTTGAGGCTCAACCAAGAAACTGTCCATGACTTCATCTTACTGTTCTTGCCACCATGCGGCCCTCACTTGACCCTGCTGGCCACCGGGTCCCTTGAACCAAGCCTACTTGTCTTCTCCACACCTGGAGGCCTCACTAGCAATGACCTTTCATGATTGTGCTCCACCTACACCAACACCAGTCAAGCCGTAACCTGCACCTGCAATACTCAGCGAAGAGTCAGTCCACACCGCGTTGTCAATCACTCATCTGTAAGGAATCAGATGCCCGTTAGCCTAAGAGGGGGAGGGGGTGAATTAGGCAACTAAAAACCTTAACATATGGCTCACTAAATTTTACACAAAAGTAAACTAGAACATACTATCTATATGTGCAACTACGGTTGTTCTAGTGTGAAACTCCCATCCCAAAAGAAGGTTTGCAACCTATAGCCAATCCTAGCATGTACTACTCTAGGAAAGTTGAGGCACGCAAAGATTGCAATAGAGTAAATGCGGAAACGTAAAGGGGATGAGAGGAAGCAAACTCTTGACACGTGATTTATCCCGTGGTATCAGTAAGCACTAAGCCACCCCTAGTCCACGTTGTTGAAGCACTCACACAAGAGTATTGCTTCCCGGTCACCAATTCTCTCCCAAGAGCACCACTTGACTCGCCACAAAGGCTAGACACTTAGGCACTTGTCAAGCTCCCTTGGTCACCTTGATGCCACCTCCAATAAGGAGCTTCTCCACCAAGGAAGGGGGTCTCCACGTCCCCCGCACAAAGTGTCCTCGCCGCTCCACACCAAGCCGGAGGGTCGATGATGATTGCTGGTGAGCCACTTAGGCCCCAAGGCTTCCGGCGAACCTTGTACAACAGGATTCACTCAAGAATGACCTCACAAGGTTGGCACAACCTTGCACTCACTCAGCTCTAAGCTAAGCCTAGCACTAAGAACATACACAAAGCATATGCAAGTCTAAGGATGAGCAATTAAGCACTTGGATGGATTGGATATGATCTTGAATGTGTCTTGAACTTTTCTGCACTTCCACTCAATCCAGCAACCTCAAATGGGTGAGTGGAGGGGGTATAAATAGCCCAAGGCATCAAACTAGCCGTTGGCTAAAAGCTGCTGAAAAAGGTACCGTCGGATGATCCGACACTATGCTTTTCCAGGGCGTCGGTTCATCCGGTGCCCCTCCCATGTCACGTAGCCGTTGAGGTTCTTTGACACAACTTCTCCGACGCTATGCTCCGACGCTACGACGGATCATCCGGTGCTGAAGGCCTTGCGTCCAAGTCGGTACTGTTAGCTTCCAACAGACCATCGGATAGACCGACACTTCACCCTTGCCAAGGCGTCGGATCATCCGGTGCTGAAGGCTTCGTCTTGGCGCGTCTCTATATGAATTCAAACTGAGCATCGGATAGACCGACGGGGTCCCCACTTAGACCGTTGGATCATCCGGTGCTACTGTCTTCCTTGCTCTTCCTCTGCAACTCGTCAGACGCTACTAAATAATGAACCGTCGGTTCATCCAACGATACCTAGGGTTTGACCCTGTGCACCAACTCATCCGACGATTGCACCGAAGCTTGTATTTGAGGGACCGTTGGTTCATCCGATGGTGTCTTTTCTTTTCCTTTTCTTGCTCAGTTTTGACCCTTTGTTTTGACATTTTTGCATGTGGTTTTCTTGCATCCTTGGGACCTAGAAATGTCTACAAAGACATGCTCAAACAATATGGTTAGTCCCAATGATCATGTTGTCATGAATCACCAAAATCAAACAACGAACTAATGGCATATGAGGCCATGTTCGCTACAATCTCCCCCTTTTTGGTGATTTATGACAACACCACCAAAGCAAGTATAAATTTGCAGAAATTGACAGAATTACACTCACTTACACTTGCTTGGATGCTTACCATCATCCAAACTCCCCCTAGATCGAACTTCCCCCTTTTTGATCTTCATGTTTGCACAAAATTAGACTCACTTACACTTTCTTGGATGCTTGCCATTATCCAAACCCCCCTAGATCGAACTTCCCCCTTTTTGATCTTCATGTTCGCATTCTCTCCCTTTGGTATCATACCTTGAAAGCACTTGTAAGCATCCTTGAACCCACTTGTAAGCTTAATCCACAAGCTTGCTTTGGTCCCACATTCTCCCCCTTTGGAATAAAATCTCCAAAAAGTCTCAAAGCAAAAGGGTCCAAGAAAACTAGCAAGACCTAGCAATCGTAGCTCAAAGGAGAGATGTTAAATGCAAGGGAGAAAGCCGCATGAACCATGATCCATATGTATGATATCAATGAAGATACCACATGTGAGAACAACTAAGGTGGATCACAAGCTCATGAGACTAGCATGATACAAACTAAGCTCCCCCTAAGTGTGTGCACAAAAAGAATACCACTTGTAGGACAAGGGTAGTGAGAAACAAGTGCACAACTACAAACTTGAAAGACAATGAAGCTTAGAGCATATCATGTAAGGAGGTAGCTTAAAGGACAAGAGATAAAACAAATGGGTTCTTGTTACATTATCACTTGTAGATATCACTTGTAGTCTTTTGATCATTGCATACCTCCGGGGGGTGATCCTCTCTACCTTGTTGGCACCACATTGAGATGAGCCACTTGGAAATGATTTCACTAGGTGACACCACTTGAAAGAAGCTTGCATAGAACACACTTGGGGTACCACAAGGATTAGGAATGTATGAGTACATTGCCTTTGAACTTATATGTATAAGCTCGCAAGGACATGACTCAATAGCTGTCGGTGCGGAATGTGGTCCCGACACTAACCAGTAATAAGCACCGAGGTCTATCCCTCAATGATCGATGCTAAGCAACAAGGGACACAGAGTTCATCCTGGTTCCGGCCGAGGGGGCCGTACGTCCAGCAGTGGTGTGCTCGTGGCACTATATTGCTCAGCACCGGGAGTGCCTGTAGTGGGGCTGCTACAAGCAAGGCGGGAGAGGAAGCGTAGCTTCCAAGTCCCTGGTGTAGCGACTGAAGATGTTGTGGGAGAATTGGAGAGCAAGTGCGTGATGCAGCCTGTCACGTGTTGTGTTCTGTTGTTCTCTGTCCCCTGCGGCTGGGGGGTTCGTCCTCCTTTTATAGATCAAGGAGAGAGCGAATCACATGCGCGCCGCGCTATTTAGCTACGTGAGAGAGGGTGATGTGCTATGCTATGTAGTAGGCGGCCGTCCGGACGATCCTCACAGCGATCCAGCCATCATGGCTTATCTTGTACCCGAACAGTAGCGGCTTCGAGGGTAGAAGGGCAGCGGACGGCTGCGATGTCCTCAGACGGGCTCGAGGGGGTCGCTGACGTTGGTCCGTACGGAGCACAGTGGAGGGTAAGGCGGCACCCCGTTCCCGCATGCTTCACGCGTCTTGGAGTTGTTGCCACGCGCGCCGCCCGGCGTGCGCTCGTACGGGCGGGGGCGGTAGCCATGCCGTTAACAGTGGCAGGGATGGTGTTCCACCGGCCTAGCGTCTTCACCTAATCCTGCAATGTCACAAGAAAGCAACTCGAGGGTGCAGCTGGCCCCCCTTCGAGGGCTCGGCATGTTAGCCGTACCGGAGCAGACGGCGCGGCGTCACGGGACTAGCGCCAGCCACGCCGCACAGTTCCTTCTACAGTGGTGGGGATGGGATCCCTCTTGGTGAGTTGGTGCGGTGGCACCGGGGCGCGAGCCCCAGGCGCATGATGGCGCCGCCCTGCCGGTGTCAGGGCATTAAATGCCCGTGCACGGAAGCAGGCGCACGCGTGCGGGGCGCCCTAGAGCGAGGTGGACCCCGTTCGCGGGCGGAGTGGACCCTCGAGCGAGGCGGAGCCTGCTCGAAGGGGGAGCGGGCCCTCGAGCGGGGCGGAGCCTGCTTGAGGGAAGCGCACTCCCTCGAACGGGACGGAGCCCGCCCGAGGGAGGCACGCATCCTCGAGCGAGGCGGAGTCTGCTCGAGGGGATCTTCGAGTGGGCCGCCTTGGTGGGCCGTGTCCTGCATGGTTAGGCGTGTTTGGCTTTGTTGTGGGTTCTTAATTGGGGGTTTCCCAGTTGTTAAAGGGGACCCCTAGGGCTGTCCCCGACAGTAGCCCCCAAGCATCTGTGGGTTTGCCATTGATGCTGCCGCAGATGCTGGAACCTACTGATAGGACGTCCTTCCCTTCTGGTTTTGCGAATGCTTTCCGTGGGGCCGCGTCAGCGGACTCGCGGGTCTAGCCCCCGAAGCCCTGCAGGAGCGTGGGTGCTCCTGGAGGGGTTAACCGCGAGAGTTGGCCAGGGGGCGTGGTACATGTTTCAACCGGCGTCGGCAATGTCTCAACCGGCTTCGGTGACGCACGCGCCGCTGGCACTATCTCCGGCGGGTGAAAACCAGAAGGTGTAGCCGTGCGTCAAGCCCCCGAGCCTGGGCCCGTTCGAGGCGATCGGGTAGAGCTTTACGTCTTGTCTTTTAACGCACCCTCGCCGTCCCTCCGCGGGACGGAGGGTGAGGTTTCCGCAACCCCCATCGAGCGGGTCGCGGATTGCGGATTCCTCGTTGAGATGCTGGCGGGTAGTTCGAGTGGACGCCCATGCCCCGTTCGATAAGGGTAGGCTGCGTGGTCCAGAGACACGTCCATGGAAGCGCTTGCGTGGGTTTGCTAGGTGGGGCTCGGTCCCGTTCGATAGGGACCGAGGGCGCGGAAGCTCTCCCTCGGTGGGATCCCCCGGCTAGCTGCCATCGCTGGCTCTCGAATACGACATATGGGGCACCCTCGAGCCGACGGGCTCGAGGAACGGCTCGAATGCGCGTGCCTTCGTCGTCCCTGACTCCGTGATCTGGGGCGCCTGTTCGAACCCGTCGAGGATCAAGCTTCAAACCTCTGATCAGTAGGGCCGTGGGGGGCGGCGCCTGGGCGGCCCCGTCTTTGCGTCTGCGACCGTAGAGGGGCCCGGGCGAGCCGGCCCTCGAGGTGCTGACTAGTAACAATGGTGCGGGGCGGTGGCTAAGCGCTCCCGTCCTGGCATCTGCGACCATCTAGGGGCCTGGGCGAGCCAGCCCCCAAGGCGCTGATCAGTAACACAGCGTGGCATGGGTGCTTGCGGTGCCCGCTTTGTTCTAAAACAGGTCCGAGGCGACCTTCTCACGCTTGTGCCCTTTAGAGGGTTGAAATTGTCCCGAGCCAGGGGCTCGTGCCGCTCGAGGGTCCTACGTGGCATGGGTGCTTGCGGTGCCTGCTCTGTTTCAAGCAGGCCCCGAGGTGACCTTCTCACGCCTGTACCTTTTCGAGGGTTGAAACTCTCCCGAGCCAGGGGCTCGTGCCGCTCGAGGGTTCTACGTACCTTGCAAGGAACCAGGCCATTAAATTCTCCACAGTCGAGGCTGTGATTTCGCGTCGTGGGCGCGCTTTTTTAGGCGTTGCGGCCGCGCGCGCGCGTAGTGGGCGGCGTGGGCAGGCGGACGTGACCGCCTGCCACGGTCCCTGTTATTCCTCACCGTGATGATGGCTTGTTTGCGGTGGCGTGGCCGCCGCGGTCGTGGTGGGGCCCGCCCATCAGCGAGAAGGAAGATTCCCTGCAGTTAATGCGCGCGGGACGTCCACCCCGGAGAGCACGCCCACGGCGTATAAATCCGAGGGGAGGGAAAAGCGGCGGTATTTACCTTAGCGTTTCGCCGTTCTCACCCCTAGCGCTCCCGCCTTCGCTTTGCTCTTGCCATCGCGGCCCTTCGCCATTAGAGCTCTTCCTCTTCTTCTCGTCCTCCGCTCTCGCATCCCTTGTCTTCTCTCATGGCGCCGCTTCCGCCCCTCACGATCCTCGACCCGTACGCCTGGGAGCGGTCGACGGTGAACTGGCTGGACCTTGGCGAGCTGGTCTCCGCCGGCCAGTTGGCGGCGAACGAAGAGGGCCGGCCGGCGGAGTGGATCGTGCCGCCGGCGGGGGGACCACGCACCCAACCCGCCGGAGGGCTACGTGGTGAGCTTCATCCGCTTCCACGAGTGCGGCTTCGCTCGCGCCGGCGAGCCGCTTCATGCGGGCGCTCTGCCACCGCTACGGCGTGGAGTTACACAACTTCGCGCCGAACGCGATTTCGCGCAGCGGCCACATTTGTGGGCGTCGCGAGGGGTATCTAGGGATCCCGCGTCAATTGGGGAGCTCGCCACACCTCTTACGCGCGGAGCTCTTCACGCAGCCCCATGACAGAGCGAGAGGACCCGCCGCGCGGTGCGCGCCCGGCGGGATGTCGCTCGCCGTGCGGGCGCCGCTTCAAGGACGACTACATCCCCCGCACCATGACGACGAATAACGCCGGCCGGGAGCGGGGGGTGGTTCTACTTGCGCAACGCCGAGCCCGCCCCCCCCCCTACACCGGTCGGGTGTTCAAGGAGAAGCCTGCCTCCTGGGGCTACGGGGTGTCCACGCCCCAGCATCGGAGGCGGCTGGGCTCGCTCCTGGCCACCTTGAGGAACCTGGCGACACGCGGACTGACCACGGCGGGCGTCCTCGCCTTCCTCCACCACCGGCGGGTTATGCCTCTGATGGAGAGGCCGCTCCGCATCTACGAGATGACAGAGGAGGCGGACCCCGTCGCGCTGGCGAGGTCGCGGATGCTCCCGACCCCCCTTGGGCGGGCGTACGCGCTTACGTGGGCGCGGAACGCCGTCGACACCCGGATGTTGCGCCCGGACCGGTCCCCGTGGGACCTCGAGATGCTCCCCACCGGCCCGCTGGTGAGTATGGTTCTTGGCCTTGTTTTCGTTCTAGATGATGCTCCCGGCTCCTGATGCGCCTTTGATGTTCTTACCTGCAGCTGGTGACCTTCAGGGCCGCGAAGTCCGTCCCGCCTACCCTTGACTCCCGCGCGGTCGGTCGGTCGGGCGGCGCAGCAACGGGAGCAGGAGCGGGCGGCGCGCAGAGGGAGCGCGCGAGGTGGCACCGCGAGCGCCGCGAGCGGCGGAGTGAGGAGTACCGGCTGCGCGAGCAGCAGGGGCTCTCCTCGCCTGGGACCGAGGAGTATTCGTCCTCGGAGGAGGACGAGGAGGAAAAAGCTGGGGGGCAGGGCCCGTCTGATAGGTGGGAGCATGCTTCCCCGTTGCGGAGCCGGCCCCGCGGCAAGGGCGGCATCGCCGGGGCGGGCGCAACGGCGCCGCCGCCGGCAATCATCGACAGGGGCGGCGCGAGCCGCGAAGGCACCGGCGTGCGCCGCGGAGGCGCGCGCAGCCAAGCGTGCCGCGCGCGCGGACGGGGCTCGTGCGCGCGGCGGAGGCATCAAGGGGCGCGGCGACCGGCGCGTCGGCCGCGCGGGCCTCGTCCGCCGAGGCCTCGAGGAAGAGGAAGCGCGCCTTCTCCTCTTCGAGGTAAGGGGCTTGCTCTACTGCTGGGTTTGGTTTTTGGGCGACCAGGCGTTCTGACTTTTGCTTGTGCTTGGGAAGGGTGGTGCCAACCGTGCCTCCCCTCGCACCGGCTAAGGTGCTGAGGGCGGACGCGTCCATCCCCACCCGGCGGCGCTCGTCGAGGGCGCCGCGGGCGGGGGCAAGCACGGCGGCGGCGGGCGAGGGCTCGCAAGGCGCGGGCCGAGGCCTCGAGGCCTCGGCCGGCGGATCGGCTTGCCGCCGCGCGGCCGGCGGTCGTCGAGGAGCGGCGGGCGCCGGCTGTGGTGGGGATGCGCGCCCGCGGCGGCGGTTGTGGCGGAGACGCGGCCGGCGGTGGTCGCCGCGACGGAGGCGCGGCCCGTGGCGCCGGCCGCGGCGGAGGGCGAGCGGGCGCGCCCGCCGTGGCGCCCGTGGTTGCGGTTGAGGAGGGCGGACGGCGCCCGTGGTCGCGGAGGCGCCGCCGGAGGCGATGGCCGCGGCGCCGCGTTAGGCGCCCGTGGCCGCGGAGGCGCAAGTGGAGGCGCCGGCGGAGGCGGCACAGGGACCGGCACCCGCCAGCGACTCCCGGGCGGTGGTGGTGGAGGTCTTGGACGATGATTCCCCACCGCCCGGGTGGGATCAGTGGGTCAGCTTCCCCACCCTCTCCTCGGAGTCCCAGGAGGGGCCCTCGTGAGGCGGCACGACGGCCACATGGTGGCGGGGGGCCGGGGACATGGCGTCGAGGCCTCGTCTTCCCACGCCGGCCACTCCGACCAGGTGGAGGGGGTCGCTGGCGATCCGCCCGCGTTCACCAACGGCCAGGGGGGAGCAGGAGCTGTGGGAAGAGCTCCAGCACCACAGCGCCACGCTCGACCGTGCTCTGAACGAGGCGCTGAGGGTTCATGGCGGCCCCGCATGGCGCGTCTTCCAGGTAGGGCGTCGTTGCTCGTTTTCCTCTTTCCCTTGTTTCTGCGCCCTGTTACTGTATCATGATGCTTACGGGTTCTAACTTGTGGGTGCCAGGAGCTCGAGTGCCGCGCCCGCGACAAATACAGTGCCTTCGACCGGGTGAACGCCGAGCTCCACCAGCTCCGGGAGCGATGCGGCGCCTTCGACGCGCTCGCCGACGCCCTCAGGACCCGGACGGCTGGTTGTCGTATCGGGCGATGGCCTTGCGCGATGAGCTCCACGAGAGCACGAGGCAGGACCCGGCACTTCCTTCTAGCCTCGAGCGGGTTTGCACAGCCCTCATCGACCGTGATGAGGCGCTGCGGCAGGCGCGCTCGGACCTGGAGAAGATGCGGACGCTGGCGACCAACTGGGAGGCGGAGGTGGCCGGCGTCCGCGGCGAGAACCGGGGGCTCCGCTCGTCGCTCGAGGGAGCGCAGGCGCAACGCGCCGGGCCGAGGAGCGGGCACGCGCGCTCGAGCAAAGGGCCAAGAAGGCCGACGACTTGAAGGCCGCCCTCGACACCAAGGTCGCGCGCGCTAGCCGCCCGAGGACCGCCTTCGCGGGAGCGCACCGCCCGCCAAGGGGCTGAGGGGCGGCTCCAGCAGGAGCAGGCCGCTCTCGCTGACGCCCGGTCGGCGCTAGAGCAGGAGCGCGTCGCTCGCGAAGCGGCGCAGAAGTCGCTGGAGGAGCGGAACACCGCGTTCTCCAAGGTCGAGGGCGAGCTGATAGTGCTCAGCATCGCAAGTGCAAACCAGGAGCTGGCCCTCCAGGAGCAGGGCAAGACCGTCAAGGGCCTCGAGCTGGCGGTCGAGGCGGAGCCGCTGTTTGACTCCTGCTTTGTTGGTTTTCTGTTAGAGAATTCGCACTCTCCTTTCTGATTTCTTTCTTGTCTTGGTGACTCCAGGCTTGCGCACCGCTCTGGAGCACGCGGCCGAGCGGGCCGAGGCGCTGCAGGCCTCCTACAACTCCTCCGAGCAGAGCCGGCAGAGTTGCGTGATGCGGCCCTCGCGACCTGCCGAGCCGTGGAGGAGGGCGAGGCACAGGCCGGAAGCTCGTTGGCCGCCGCCTGCGCGCCCTTGGCGGCCACGTCACCGAGCGGATGCGCCGGGCGCTGCATCTGGGCGTCCAGAAGGCCCTCGGAGTGGTACGGTCCCACTACGAGGTCAACTTCGAGGCGCTGGTGGAGGGTTACGTCGTCCCCGACGGTGTTGAGGACGAAGTAGCGATGGAGCGAGTAGACGCGCTCGCCGCCGACGCCGCCGGGGCGCTCGTCGAGGCCTTCGAGAAGTTCCTTTTCCCGGACGCTGCTGACGCCGCCGCTCCTCCCGTCTGAAGACAGCTGGGCGCTAGGCCCGTTTTTGTTTGTGTATTAGTACGCCGGTCGTATGGCCTTTGTAAATAAACAGGTTGTTTTTGACATAAACATTTGTTGATGCGAAATGAAGTCTTTTGTTTATTGCGCTTTTTTGTTTCTCCTTCTTCCTAAGAAGGTTCTACTTAGGAGAGTTCGATTTTCGCTGGTGGCCTGCTGGGTTGGAGGCGAGGGAGAAGGGCCGTATCCTCGCGGCGTGGGCTATCTCTGGCTCGCGCGCTCCTTCCGCTAGGCTGCCCGCGCCCTGTTCGAATCTTTGCTCAGGGCCGAAGTAGAGAACAAACTTAGCGCTCGTGAGTTGTTTCGTTTTTTGCGCGAAAATGGGACCATTTTGGGGGGGGGGGATGCCCCCCGCAGTAGCCCCCGAGGGTAACCTGGGTTTCAGAGGAAAGCCGAGTTGCCCTTTTCATTAGACTTGTGGCGTTTACATAGTTGTCACCAACTGGGGCGTTGGTCATGTGATTTTTACAACGAAAAATACTTGGAAATCCTAGCTAGGGGTAGAAGCGACGTAGCTGTTGGATGTTCCAAGCGTTGGTGAGCTCTTCACCGTCCTCGTTGGCCAGCTTGTACCTGCCGGGCTTGAGTACCTTCACCACGACGTAGGGTCCCTCCCACGGTGGCGATAGCTTGTGGCGTCCTCGGTTGTCTTGGCGCAGCCTTAGGACCAAATCCCCCTCGCTGAAGTCCCGTCGGCGTATCTTGCGTGCTTGGTAGCGCCTAAGGGACTGCTGATACCTTGCGGAATGCATCAAGGCCACGAGGCGTGCTTCGTCCAACTGGTCCAGCGAGTCCTCGCGGGCTCGCTGGTTGGCATCCTCGTCGTAGCCTCGAACCCTGGGCGATTCGTATTCTAAGTCCGTGGGGAGGACAGCCTCCGCGCCATGGACTAGGAAAAACGGGGTGAACCCGGTGGCTCTGCTTGGGGTGGTTCTTAGGCTCCCCACGACTGCTGGCAACTCTTGGAGCCACTTTCGACCAGATTTATTCAGCTGGTCGAAAATTCTAGGCTTAAGGCCTTGTAGGATCATGCCGTTGGCACGCTCTACTTGGCCGTTGGTCTGTGGGTGTGCCACAGCTGCCCAATCCACACGGATGTGGAATTTGTCGCAAAAATCCAAGAATTTCCTGCCCGTGAACTGGGACCCGTTGTCGGTGATGATGGAGTTTGGCACTCCGAAGCGGTGGACGATGTCGGTGAAGAACGTCACAGCTTGCTCAGCCCTGAGATTCGTGATGGGGCGCACTTCCACCCACTTGGAGAACTTGTCGATCGCGACCAACAAGTGGGTGAAGCCCCCGGGCGCCTTTCGCAGGGGCCCGACGATGTCCAGCCCCCACACAGCGAACGGCCATGTTATGGGGATGGTGTGCAGGGCATGAGCGGGAAGGTTGGACTTGCGGGCGTAAAACTGGCACCCCTCGCAGGTGCGTACGATCTCGCCGGCGTCCGCGACCACGATGGGCCAGTAAAAGCCTTGGCGGAACGCGTTGCCAACGAGAGTACGCGGCGCCGCATGATGGCCGCAGATCCCGGCGTGGATGTCCCGCAGGAGCTCGCGCCCTTCGGGGATGGGCACGCACCGCTGCAAGATGTCGGAGGCGGCGCGCTTGTACAGCTCGCCGCAGACGAGGGCAAAGGACTTGGCTATCCTGGCGATGCGTCTGGCCGCGGCCCGGTCCGTGGGGAGTTCCCCTCGGGCCATCCAGGCCACATATTTGTCACGCCAGTCAGCCTTGACGGGGGCTGGCTCGACGTCCATCACATCAACCTCATAGGCGCCATACCCCTCGTGGAGGGAGAGCACGTACGCCTCGTTCGAGAGGTCCTCATCCATGGGTTCCGCACCCGCTGGATTCGAGGGAGCCCCCGAGGGTTCTGTGTGGCTCGAGGGGTGAGGCTCGAGGGCAACCAAGGGCTGGGCAATATCGCGGGCGAAAACGTTCGGGGGGGGGGGGGGGGGGGGGGCGTGATCCACCCGGATGCGATCTTGGCCAGCTCGTCTGCCTCCTCGTTGTACCGGCGGGGCACGTGATTGAGCTCGATGCCGTAAAATTTGTCTTCAAGGGTTCGCACGGCCTTGCAGTAGGCCTCCATTTTGTCGTCATGGCAACTTGCGTTCTTCATGACCTGGTCAATTACGAGCTGCGAGTCCCCCCGCACGTCGAGGCGTCTGATGCCCAACTCGATGGCGATCTTGAGGCCGCAAAGGAGGGCCTCGTATTCGGCCATGTTATTCGAGGCGGGGAAGTGGAGGCGCACCGTGTACCGCATGTGCTCCCCGAGGGGTGACACAAAGAGCAGGCCCGCGCCTGCCCCTGTCTTCATCACCGAACCGTCGAAGTACAGAGTCCAGCACTCTGCTTGGATTTGTGGCGGTGGCAGCTACGTATCCGTCCATTCGGCGACAAAATCCGCCAGGATCTGGGACTTGATGGCCTTGCGCGGGGCGTAGGCGAGCGTCTCGCCCATCGGTCCCACGAACCACTTGGCGATCCCCGCCCGCCGCGTCAGGGTTGCGAATGATCTCCCCCAGCGGGAAGGAGGAGACCACCGTGACAGGGTGGGCCTCGAAGTAGTGGCGCAGCTTGCGCCGCGCGAGGACCACCGCATACAACAGCTTCTGCACTTGAGGGTAGCGCGTCTTGGTGTCAGACAAGACCTCGCTGATGTAGTAGACTGGCCGCTGGACCGGCAGGGCGTGCCCTTCCTCTGCGCGCTCCACCACGATCACAGCGCTGACCACCAGGGTGGTTGCGGCCATGTAGAGCTGCAGAGGTTCGCCGTCTTGCGGCGGCGTGAGGACCGGGGCGTGCGTCAGGGACGCCTTCAGTTTGTCGAGTGCCTCTTGGGCCTCGGCGGTACAGGAGAAGCGCTCGTGCTTCTTGAGGAGGCGATAGAGGGGCAGGCCCTTCTCGCCGAGCCGCGAGATGAAGCGGCTCAAGGCGGCAAGGCACCCCAGCACCATTTGCACCCCCTTGAGGTCCCTGATCGGGCCCATTCGTTCGAGGGCCGCAACCTTCTCGGGGTTGGCCTCGATCCCCCGTTGGGAGACGATGTATCCCAGGAGCATGCCTCGCGGCACTCCAAAGACACACTTTTCGGGGTTTAATTTGACCCCATTGGCTCGTAGGCAGCCGAACGCGATGCTAAGTTCGCCAACCAGGTCGTCCACCTTCTTGGTTTTCACGACGATGTCATCCACGTACGCCTCGACCGTCCGTCCGATGTGATCACCGAAGACGTGCTGCATGCAGCGCTGGTATGTTGCGCCCGCGTTTCGGAGGCCAAACGGCATCGTGACGTAGCAGAACATCCCAAACGGCGTGATGAATGAAGTCGCGAGCTGGTCGGACTGCTTCATCTTTATTTGGTGATACCCGGAGTAGGCATCGAGGAAGAAGAGCAGCTCACACCCAGCCGTTGAATCAACAATTTGATCAATGCGTGGCAAAGGAAAAGGAACTTTAGGACATGCTTTATTAAGACTAGTGTAGTCTATACACATCCGCCACTTCCCATTCTTTTTCTTTACAAGTATAGGGTTTGCTAGCCACGTTGTGTGGAACACCTCCTTGATGAACCCGCCTCTAGAAGCTTCCGCAGCCTCCACTCCAATAGCCCGTCGCCGCTCCTCGTCGAAGCGGCGCAGCCGTTGTTGCACGGCGCGGGCGTGAGGCAGGATGTCAAGGGAGTGCTCGGCGACCTCCCTCGGGATGCCTGGCATATCCGAGGGGCTCCACGCGAAGATGTCGGCGTTGGCGCGGAGGAAGTCGACGAGCACCATTTTCTATTTGGGATCGAGGGTGGAGCTGACCCTCAACACATTGCCCTCGGGGGCAGCTGGGTCGAGGGGGACCTCCTTGGTCTGCTCCGCGGCTCGAAGGTGCCGGTGTGCTTGGCGGTGGAGTCGAGGTCCTCGTTGACCATCTTCTCCAAAGTGGTCACCAGCGCTTCATCCAGCGCCAGTGCTTCTGCGTGCTCTACGCACTCGACGTCGCAGTCGAATGCGTGCTCGATGGACGAGCCTACGGTGATGATGCCGTTCAGCCTGGGCATTTACATCTTCAAGTAGGTGTAGTTGGGGACCGCAATGAATTTGGCGTAGCAGGGCCGCCCAAGTATGGCGTGGTAGGCGCCCTTGAACCCTACCACCTCGAAGGTGAGCGTTTCCTTGCGGAAATTCTTCGCGGTGCCGAACCAAACTGGCAGATCGATCTGCCCGAGGGGCTGGACCTGCTTGCCGGGCGCGACGCTGTGGAACGGCTTCGTGCTAGGCCGCAGCTGGTCTAACCCGATCCCCAGCAAGTGCAGCGTATGCACGTAGAGGATGTTGAGGCTGCTACCTCCGTCCATCAAGACATTCGAGAACCGCACGTTCCCGATGATTGGGTCGACCACCAGTGGGTACTGGCCCGGGTTGGGGATGCGGTTCGGGTGGTCCTCCCGGCTGAAGGTGATGGCGTCTTCCGACCAGTTGAGGAAGGAGGGAGGGGCCTTCTCGGCGGCGAGGACCTCGTGCCGCTCCCGCTTGCGTTGGCGGGTCGACATGTCGACGGTTGGTCCCCCAAAGATGAGGAACACGTTTTCCACGACGGGGAAGCCGCCGGCGTCGCCATCTCCTCCTTCTTTCTTGGCCTCCGCCACCTTCGCGGCGGCGCGGCCATAGAACTTCTTGAGCATATCGCATTGCTCAAGGGTGTGGTTCACTGGGGTCTTATGGTAAGGACACGGCTTTTTCAGCATGTCATCGAACACCCCCGGACCTCGAGGGGCCGGTCGAGGGCCCCATCGAGCCGGGTCAACAGCAAGAGCCTCGGCATCACCGCCGTCGCGCCCCTGCTCGCGCGCCTCGCGGCGCGGCTTCATCCCCTTCTTGCCCAGCTTGTCCTTGCGGTGGGGCTCCCTGGACTTGCTGCCCTCCGCGGGCGCATCGTCCGAGCGCTTGCCCTTCTTGCCGTCGAAGATTGCCCCCACGGCCTCCTCTCCCGAGGCGAAGCTGGTGGCAATGTCGAACAACTCGTTGGAGTCCGCGGGCGGGCTGCGCCCCAGCTCTCGGACGAGGTCCCGGCACGTGGTACCCTCGAGGAAGGCATGCACGATCTCGGATTGCGCCACGCTGGGGAGCTCTGTACAGCGCTTGGAGAAGCGCTGTATGAAGTCCCTCAGCGACTCGCCGGGCTTCTGGGTGCAGGAGCGCAGGTCCCAGGAATTTTCAGGGCGCACATACATGCCCTGGAAGTTACCCACGAACGTGCCGACCAGATCGTCCCAGTTGTGGATTTGGCTGGCGGGCAGGTGCTCGAGCCATGTCCGGGCTACATCGCCGAGGTGCAGGGGCAAGTTGCGGATGATGACCTCGTCGCTGGTGGCCCCGTCCAGCTGGCACGCCAGGCGGTAGTCGTTGAGCCACATGTGGGGATCCGTCTCCCTGTTGTACTTGACGATGGTCGAGGGTTGGCGGAAGCGTTGGGGGAAGGCCGCCGCGCGGATCTCCCGGCTGAACACACGGGTCCCCGGGGGCTCCGGCGTCGGAGAGCGGTCTTCCTCGCTGTCGTAGCGTCCACCCCGTCGAGGGTGGTAGCCCACCACTGCTCGCGCGTCCGCCTTGCTTGTGCGCCGGGCGTTGATGACGTTGCGGGCGTCGCCATCCAGCGCCCTGCGCGCGTCAAGGAGCCGCTCCTTGGCCGGCGTGCGTCCTGGGTTGGCGGGTCGCCTCGTCGCTTCACCTGCATGGACCGAGGGTTCGCCCCCCTGTGCGGCCCTGTCGTCCCGCGCATCCCCCTGTTGGCGGATGCGAGACGCCGAGCTCTCGGCCTGCTGGACGGCCGCTTGCTCGATGAGAACCTGCACCTCGCGGTGCAGGTCCCGCGCCTCGGGGGTCGAGGGTGCCGGCATAGCCCGCAGCAGCGTCGCGGCGGCAATGAGCTTCTGGCTTGCCCGAGGAGGCGCGTCTGGGTTGTCGACATTGAAGTCGGCGTTGATGCGGTCGCGGACCTGTTTGCCCAGCTCCCGTGCGTGTTCGCCGCGTGCGGAGGCTTCCCCTGTCATTGAGGCACGGAGCAGCCGCACCGTCCTGTACTCCTCCGCCAGCTTAGCCTCAAGCTCGCGGGCCTGGGCCAGCTGTGCGTCGGTGTCGGCCCCAGCAGGAGTGCTTGGCCCTGCGGCCAGGCGCGTAGTGATCCCTGGGGCAGGCATGATCTCCCCGTCTCCGGCGCCCATAGCGCCGGTGGCGTTGGCCTGGTCGTTGGCGACGACGACGTAGCACTCCCGCGCGGGGTCATAGCTCCCGGTGCTGGAGTCATCGGAGCAGCCAAACCAGTAATCTGTAGCGTCGAGGAAACACCGGAACATGACTGGGTCCGACATGCCAGAGAAATCCCACTCCGCGTACCCGTGGAGGTTAGCGGGTGGCGGCGCGTCAAGGGAACCCAGGGACGATTCATCGCCGGCTGAGGCGCTGGGATCCCTGGCGACGAAGACGTGACGGCCGGGGGGAACCCTGCGCATCGTGGTGTTGACGTTGTTGTTGTAGGCCGTGGTGGCACCACGCAACCCAATGGGAAAGCGTGGTCCGGAGACCGCGCGCTGTCCCGTTGGGGTGGCAGTTGTCGTGGTGGCGGGCACGCCGTGCTTAGAGGCGGCGCGCTTGGCCTGCCGTCGCTCGGATCGTGCTTGGCGTGAACGCTGACCGGAGCGGTGGCGGCGTCGTGGCATCGACGGGCCCGCGCATCCGTGCCGGCGGGCGTCCGCGCGCGTGGTAGTGCGCGCGGCGAGGGCCGGAGCGGACCCGCCTCGGCGCCACGCGCGGGGCTCCTCACGGTTGGTGAGGCGCATGAGGTAGCCGTTCCCCCGTGGCCTGAAAGTTCAGGCCCCCGAACCGGATTTCGAACCCGGCGGGGAGGTCCGAGCTGCCCATGCAGTAACGTGTACCGCGGTACTCAGTGCAGATCACCATGGAGGGAGTTGACGGATTGACCTTAGGCGCTCGATAGCCCCACGGTGGGCGCCAACTGTCGGTGCGGAATGTGGTCCCGACACTAACCAGTAATAAGCGCCGAGGTCTATCCCTCAATGGTCGATGCTAAGCAACAAGGGACACAGAGTTTATCTTGGTTCCGGCCGAGGGGGCCGTACGACCAGCAGTGGTGTGCTCGTGGCACTATATTGCTCAGCACTGGGAGTGCCTGTAGTGGGGCTGCTACAAGCAAGGCGGGAGAGGAAGCGTAGCTTCCAAGTCCCTGGTGTAGCGACTGAAGATGTTGTGGGAGAATTGGAGAGCAAGTGCGTGATGCAGCCTGTCTCGTGTTGTGTTCTGTTGTTCTTTGTCCCCTGCGGCTGGGGGGTTCGTCCTCTTTTTATAGATCAAGGAGAGAGTGAATCACATGCGCGCCGCGCTATTTAGCTACGTGAGAGAGGGTGATGTGCTATGCTGTAGAGTATGCGGCCGTCCGGACGATCCTCGCAGCGATCCGGCCATCATGGCGTATCTTGTACCCGAACAGTAGCGGCTTCGAGGGTAGAAGGGCAGCGGACGGCTGCGATGTCCTCAGACGGGCTCGAGGGGGTCGCTGACGTTGGTCCGTACGGAGCACAGTGGAGGGTAAGGCGGCACCCCGTTCCCGCATGCTTCACAGTGCTGGAGTTGTTGCCACAGCGCCTGGCGTGTGCTCGTACGGGCGGGGGCGGCAGCCATGCCGTTAACAGTGGCAGGGATGGCGTTCCACCGGCCTAGCGTCTTCACCTAATCCTGCAAGGTCACAAGAAAGCAACTCGAGGGTGCAGCTGGCCCCCCTTCGAGGGCTCGGCATGTTAGCCGTACCGGAGCAGACGACGCGGCGTCACGGGACTGGCGCCGGCCACGCCGCACAGTTCCTTCTACAGTGGTGGGGATGGGATCCTTCCTGGGGAGTTCGTGCGGTGGCACCGGGGCGCGAGCCCCAGGCGCATGATGGCGTCGCCCTGCCGGTGTCAGGGCATTAAATGCCCGTGCACGGAAGCAGGCGCACGCGTGCGGGGCGCCCTCGAGCGAGGCGGACCCCGTTCGCGGGCGGAGCGAACCCTCGAGCGAGGCGGAGCCTGCTCGAAGGGGGAGCGGGCCCTCGAGCGGGGCAGAGCCTTCTCGCGGGAAGCGCACTCCCTCGAACGGGACGGAGCCCGCCCGAGGGAGGCACTCATCATCGAGCGAGGCGGAGTCTGCTCGAGGGGATCTTTGAGTGGGCCGCCTTGGTGGGTCGTGTCCTGCATGGTTAGGCGTGTTTGGCTTTGTTGTGGGTTTTTAATTGGGGGTTTCCCAGTTGTTAAAGGGGACCCCTAGGGCTGTCCCCGACAATAGCATGAAGCTCAAATTTCTATATTCACTCTTTTAGAGATGTTAGATCACATTGAGAGTGAAATAGCATTCTCTTAGAATGAATCACCGCACCGGAACGTGTCGCTAAGGGACTACATAAGATAAGCTTGAAACAATGTTAGTCCCATAACCAAACCATAGGATGAGCTCCCCCTAAATGTGTGCATTTAGTGTTTGAATCACCAGCCAAATGTATGCACATTGTTTATGATAACAAAAGGGAAGCTTACCCTATAGCTTGCTCATGATGCAAAGAGATATATATGAAAACATGCACCATGAAAGAACAAGTGTAGCTTTCCTACACACTAATCAAAACATGTTGGTTGCTCATGGGTTAGCACATGACACAACCAACCTACCATATGTAAACATTGCAACAAATGCAACCTAAACAAGGAAATAGAGCTACAATGATACAAGAGATGGGTTCTAGTTTCCATTACCTCAACCGGGGAACTTGGGCAACACATGTCCAATTTGCAAGCTTGGCTTATAGGCTTGAATCTTTTCATCTTGATTGTACCAAGCCTCCCAAGTCCCCGCTTATGGCCTTTAAGTAGCCTTCGGAACCCAAACTATTTGACGCCCCTTCATGTTGGTGATGACTTCCTTGGGCACCCAAATGGGTTGGTTCCTACCCCGCTCTTCCTTCATCTTCCCAACCTTGTGTGCAACCACCTTGCCATTTGCTTTCTTCTTGATGACGTAGGTGTTGCTCTTGGTCTTGTTTTTGCGGTTGGGCTTGGTGTAGATGAGGGAGCTCTTGATGGTGGTCTTCAATTTCTTCTTTGCGCCCTTGTCCATCTTCTTGGCAAATTGAGGGCATTTGTAGAACTTGTGCCCTTCTCCATGACACTTGTAGCAAGTCACGGTTGTACCCTTCTCAAGCTTCTTCACCATGGGATCACGGTTATCTTGAGAAGGTTGGACTTGGCTCTTCATGTCTTAAGAGATGTCCACTTGTTCTTCATCATTCTTGCCCTTGCCCATCAAGTTTGCCAACCTCTCTCGGAGCCATTTCACTTCTCGCTTGAGCTCATCATTTTCCTTGCCCATGAGATAATCACATGATTCTACAACAACATTCTCATGTCAAGATGGTGAGCAAGATTCATCAATTAAATCAGTGCAAGAAGTTGAAGCATCTACCTTGGAGATAAGAATTACACAAGGGATAGATGTTTCGTCAAGCTCAAAGGAATTACTTGTTTTAGTCTCATTGCTCTCAAGCTTAGAGTTTAGCTCATCACACTCCTTGCTAAGCAATTTGAATTTGCACAACAAATGTTCATAATTTGTAGCAAGGGTGTCACTAAGATCATTGAGAGCATTGAGTTCTTTGATTTAGCTTGTTGTTCAAGCATTCCTTTTTGCCCATGGATTAGCTCAACAAGATCATTGAGAGAGGTGGTGTCGGATTCGTCATCACTTACATTGCTTTCCATACCTTTGGCCATAAGGCACATCTGTGATGATGAAGGACCTTGCATGAAGCGGGTGGTGAAGTTCTTTCTTGATTCATCGCTTAAGCTAGAAGAACTTGATCCACCACTTATCCACCCACGGACGGCTATTGTTGCTTCTTGCCTTGGTCTCCTCTCCTTGACCACCTTCTTCTTGGGCTTGTGCTTGATCTTGGTGAACTTGATGTGTTGATGATGACGACCTTCTCTCAAGTGGACGTTGTAGCCGTACATGTTGACTTTCTTCACATAATTGAAGATCTTCTTCATGTACTCGGCCACCATGGATTCAACCTCTTCATCACATGAGGAATCTCCATCGTCACCATCATCACCATTATCTTCGCTTGAGCTTCCATGAGTAGCCATCCTACTCAACATTTTCTCTTGTCAGCTTGAGAGAGCATGGCTTGTTGTTGGAGAGGATGATTCTTGAGGCTTTTCTTGGGGCGCCTTCTTTGACTTGGGCATGAGTTGAAGCTCATGTGCCATGATCTTGCTCAAGATATGCGATGGATTCAAATCTTTGAGCTTCTTCTCGTAGATGATTGCCTTCACCAAGTCAGAATCGGGCTTCTGGAGACTTTGAAGGATCTTGCGGTTGATGTTCAAGTTCGTGATGTCCTTCACACCTAAGGCATTAATCTCATTGACAAGCACATTTAGGCGTGAGTACATAGATTCGGCATTTTCATTAGCAAGTTGCTTGAAGCTATTGAATTCCTCAAGGAGACAACCGTAGTGTTCATTAGCAACTTCTTTTGAACCCTCATTTTGCTCCTTGATGGTTTTCCATAGCTCATGAGCATTTTCACAAGTAAAAACTCTATTGAAAACGCCTACATCTAGTGAGGACAAAATGTTACTCTTAGCAATCACATCAAATTGCTTTTCCTTTCTAGTACCATTTTTCATGCCCTCATCGGTGACTCTTCAAACATTAAGGTCCCTCGCTTGGAGATAGGCCTCCATGAGAACCTTCCACCGAGGATAGCCCGTGCCATCGAAATGTGGAGCCAAATCTAAGGTATCCACCCCTTTCATTCCTCTATAGAGCAACTCACTAGGCGGTGAAGCCTAACCGTTCCAATGAGCCAGTTTTCACAATTTACCAATCGAATTGGTGTATCCTTGTGAAGGAAGTGAGTCCTGGCTCTGATACCACTTGTAAGGAATCGGATGCCCGTTAGCCTAAGAGGGGGAGGGGGGAATTAGGCAACTAAAAACCTTAACCTATGGCTCACTAAATTTTACACAAAAGTAAACTAGAACATACTATCTACATGTGATACTACGGTTGTTCTAGTGTGAAACTCCCATCCCAAAAGAAGGTTTGCAACCTATAGCCAATCCTAGCATGATACTACTCTAGGAAAGTAGAGGCACGCAAAGATTGCAATAGAGTAAATGCGGAAACATAAAGGGGATGAGAGGAAGCAAACTCTTGACACGTGATTTATCCCGTGGTATCAGTAGGCACTAAGCCACCCCTAGTCCACGTTGTTGAAGCACTCACACAAGAGTATTGCTTCCCGGTCACCAAGTCTCTCCCAAGAGCACCACTTGACTCGCCACAAAGGCTAGCCACTTAGGCACTTGTCAAGCTCCCTTGGTCACCTTGATGCCGCCTCCACTAAGGAACTTCTCCACCAAGGAAGGGGGTCTGCACGTCCCCCGCACAAAGTGTCCTCGCCACTCCACACCAAGCCGGAGGGTCGATGACAATTGCCGGTGAGCCACTTAGGCCCCAAGGCTTCCGGCGAACCTTGTACAACAGGATTCACTCAAGAATCACCTCACAAGGTTGGCACAACCTTGCACTCACTCAGCTCTAAGCTAAGCCTAGCACTAAGCACATACACAAAGCATATGCAAGTCTAGGGATGAGCAATTAAGCACTTGGATGGATTGGATATGATCTTGAATGTGTCTTGAACTCTTCTGCACATCTACTCAATCCAACAACCTCAAATGGGTGAGTGGAGGGGTATAAATAGCCCAAGGCATCAAACTAGCCGTTGGCTGCTGAAAAAGGCACCGTCGGATGATCCGACGTTATGCTTTTCCAGGGCGTCGGTTCATCCGGTGCCCCTCCAACGTCACGTAGCCGTTGAGGTTCTTTGACACAACTGCTCCGACGCTACGACAGATCATCCGATGCTGAAGTCCTTGTGTCCAAGTCGGTACTGTTAGCTTCCAACAGACTGTTGAATAGACCGACGCTTCACCCTTGCCAAGGCGTCGGATCATCCGGTGCTGAAGGCTTCGTCTTGGCGCGTCTCTGTATGAATTCAAACTGAGCGTCGGATAGACCGACGTGGTCCCCACTCAGACCGTCAGATCATCCGGTGCTACTGTCTTCCTTGCTCTTCCTCTGCAACTCATCCGATGCTACTATATAATGAACCGTCGGTTCATCAGACGGTACCTAGGGATTGACCCTGTGCACCAACTCGTCCGACGATTGCACCGACGCTTGTATTTGAGGGACCGTCGGTTCATCCGACAGTGTCTTTTCTTTTCCATTTCTTGCTCGGTTTTGACCCTTTGTTTTGACATTTTTTGAGGACCATGTGTGGTTCGAGGACCGGTGGATGGTCGCTTCCTTGTGTGATGAGTGATTGACAACATTGTGTGGACTGATTCTTGGCTAAGTATTGCAGGTGCAGGTTGCGGCTTGACTGGTGTTGGTGCAGGTGAAGAACAAGCGCGAAAGGTCGTCACCGGTGAGGCCTCCAGGTGTGGAGAAGACAAGTAGGCTTTGTTCGAGGGACCCGGTGGCCAGCGGGGTCAAGTGCGGGCCGCATGGTGGCAGGAACAGCAAGATGAAGTCGTGGACGGTTTTTTGGTTGAGCCTCAAAACCAAGGGCGAGCCGGACTACGTGGGAGCCGAGTCATGAGTGGAGACTGGCGGAGGCTACACCGAGTTCGCGGGGTTTCCGGTGGTTCACCAGAAAACCACTGGGTTCCTTGGTTGATCCACAAAGCCAAGACCGAAGAACCGAAGACGACACTGCAGCAGCGCCAGACTGGTCTGACCGGTGGGTACCGGTCTGACCGGTGGGGACCACCGGTCTGACCGGTGTGCGACGATGCAGTCCGGAGACTTCGAAGCGGAGGACACGCGTCGGGATCGCATGGCTTGCGTCAAGGCTACACAGGGTGCGGTCGCCGGGCATCCGTCTGATGGAGAAGACATGAAGACTTCCAAATCCGCCCTTGAGGGGCTTGTATCCCTAGTTGTTAGAGAAGGGTATTTTAGACTTTTGGTTGCCTCCATATAACCCAAGAGGTGAGAGGATGGCAGCCAACTCTTGGAACCCTAGCTCATTTGTTTTCCGATTTTCCTTCCTATTTTCCTTAGGTTTTCTATAGGACTAGTCAGAGAGCTTCATGGAGAGATCTTGTTGAGAGGGATGGATGATCGGGCGGCTTGCTAGACCTTGTATGAACCTTTGTTTCATGTATAGATGATTCGGCGTGGTTCCTCAAGGTTTGGATGTGTTTTCCCCGGTTGTTCTTGGTGGTGATTTTCAGAGCCCTCTCTTGGTGATTTCTTTGGGTTGTTTTCAGGACCTTTTTATTGGGGATTTGATGGGGGAAATTTGTGGGAACCCTTTGTGGTTCTTTGGGCTGTGATTCCCCTCACAAATCCGTGAGTAAAAGTGCTCGATTTTGGGGTTTCTTGAGTTCTTGGGTTGGAAGTGCTCTTGGCAGGATTTCCTTGATTCCTCCTTTTTGGACGAGTTTTGATGGGATTAAACTTGGCTATGGACTCCTCATGAGGTGTTCCTAATATTCCCAAAGTCTTGTTCAAGTTCGTGGAGCGATTTGGGGGATCGAGTTTTGGATTGGGGGAGTTGACCCGTGGGTGCTGTTCATCCCGAGCTGCCCAGGCTACACCGGTCTGATCGGTGCGAGCCCTGGTGGGTTTTTGCTCGGGTGAACGTCTTGGTGTGTTCGTTGTTGTCCCGTGTTGCTGCTGTTTCGAGTTTGGGTCAGCTTGGTGGTCGGTTGGCCTGTTTGGTGCCTTGGGGGCTTTCAGGCTGTGATCTGTCTGACCGGTGTAGAGCCACTTAGTGAAAGTTGCTCAGTTTCACCAGCAGGGACCGGTCTGACCGGTGGTGCTCACCGGTCTGACCGGTGTGGGTCTGAAGACTCAAGGTTTGGTGTTCCGCTGCGTTCTCGAGTCGGAAGGGTGTGTGTGTTGGTTCCTAGGTCCAGTGGCACTCCAGTGGCTACGTGGGCTTGACCAACTTGGGTAGTGAGTCGGAGACGTTTGTTGGAAGCCGTGTTCATCTTATAGGAGTTTCCGTCTCCTTCGAGAAGAATTTTTATCGGCTCCCATTCACTCCCCCCCTCTCTGGTTCGCCGTATCGGTCCTTCAAGTGGTATCAGAGCCGGTTCGGGTCTTTGTTGACTCTAACCAGTCAAAGATCAAAGGATGGCGTACCAGGAACGGGGTTCGGGTCCTCCACACTTCGATGGCAAGAACTACCAGATGTGGAGCAAGCGGATGGGTGCGTTTCTCCGCGGAAAGGGTCAGATCCTTTGGGATGTCACGGTGGACACAGGCTATGTCCAGCCGATGGACTTCCTCGCTCCAGGATCGAGGGACAGATTCGACGCCAACAATAAGGCGGTCGACTACTTGTTTCGTGCTTTGTGTCAGCCTGAGTTCGATCGGGTGCACACCGAGCACTTGGCTTGTAGGATTTGGGCGGTGTTGAAGGAGGCTCATGTTGGGAATGCCCAGGTTCAGGCACGGATGTATGCGACCTACCGGAGAGAGTACGAGAACTTCACTCATCTCCCCGGTGAGTCCATCGATGCCTTGTTTCAGAGGTTCACGGTGGTTGTGAACAACATGAGGGCCAATGTGGACGTGCTCCCGTACGATGATCATGATAGAGCGGTCAAGCTCTTACACTCTTTGGATCGTACGATTTGGGGCGGAAAGTTCGAGGCCATTGTGTAATCAGAGAAGTATGACACTCTGACGGTGAACGAGCTGTTCTCGAAGCTCAAGTCGGCTGAGGTGGATAGGGGTATGACCGCCAAGCTCGAGGGACCGACTGATTCCCATTGTCTTGCCTTCGTTGGTGGTTCCAAAGGAAAGGCTAACTCTAACCCATCCACCAGGATGTTCTCTTTCTCCTCTTTGATGTCTATGCCAGATGAGGAGTTCGAGGAGCTTGGAGAGGACGAGCTGGCGCTCCTAACGAGGCGGTTCGAGAGGCTGCACGAGAACTGCGTGAACATGAGGAGGAACACGAGAACATGCTTCCAGTGCGGCAAGCCGGGACACTTCGTCGCCGACTGCCCGGAGAAGGCCGAGAACAAGGATGGCTACAAGCACAAGCCGAGGATGGACGTCAAGTACCATTCGAGGCGCGACCACAAGAGCAAGCACAAGAACAAGTAAAGGACGAGCGACGATCGAGGAAGAAGGAGAGCCGCAACAACACTGTCGCGGCTATCCAGCACTCTGCGAAAGGGAACTCAAAGAAGAACTCCGGCGATTTCAAAGACCTGCTGAAGGAGAAGTGCCCGTGGCATCCAAACGGCAACCACACCACCGAACAGTGCTACCAACTCAGGCACGCACTCAAGGAGACACCAGAGCCACCGCACCCCCATGATCAAAAGGGCAAGAAGAAGGACGGCGACAACAACGACTTCGAGGAGCCTGACAAGACCGTCAACGTCCTCTTCGGCGGATTGCCCAGCAGGCGGGAGCAGAAGGCTACCCACCGTGAAGTGATGTCCATTGAGCCAGCGGTCCCGACTCCTCTCAGGTGGTCGAAGGTACCCATCACCTTCTCCCGCACGGATCAATGGACCAGCTTCTCTGAACCAGGACGGTTCCCCCTCGTCCTAAAGCCAGTGGTGGCGGGCTCCAAATTCAACAAGGTGCTCATCGACGCTGGAAGCGGGCTCAACGTCCTCTTCACCAAGACCTTGAAGAAAATGAAGCTCGACATCACTCATATGCTCACCAAGAGCAACATGCCCTTCTACGGCATTGTCCCCGGCAACGCGGCTATTCCATTGGGCTCAGTGGTCCTGCCAGTTACCTTCGGGGCATCTCGGGACAACTATCGTACCGAGTACATCAAGTTCGAGGTCGCGGACTTTGAGACCTCCTACTACGCCATCCTCGGCAGACCGGCCATCGCCAAGTTCATGGTGGTGCCCCACTACACCTACTTGGTACTCAAGATGCCAAGCCCAGCCGGTGTACTCTCCCTCCAAGGGGACCTGAAGATCTCCCACGACTGCGACACAGAAGCCGTGGAGATCGCCTCCACAAATCAAGTAACCAACGCGATGATGGAGGTCTACGCGGCGTCGAAGAAGCTTGCCACAAGTGAACTCGACATCCCAGAGAAGTCTGACAGCGCCAACAAGCCTCAGCCACCTGAGGAGGTACTCGTCAAAACGATCGACCTTGGAACAGGTGATCCCAGCAAGACCACCACCATCGGGGCAGGCCTCGGACCCAAATAGGAAGACGCGCTCATCAGCTTCCTTCGGGCTAACCGCGACATCTTTGCATGGAAGCCAACGGACATGCCAGCATTGCCCAGGGAGCTGATTGAGCTCTGCCTCAACGTGGATCCTAAGGCCACCCCCAAGCGACAACACCTCCGACGCTTTGCCGACGACAGACGGGACACCATCAAGAAGGAACTCACCAAACTACTCGCGGCTGGCTTCATCAGAGAAGTCTTCCATCCTGAGTGGCTCGCAAACCCTGTCCTCGTCCGCAAGAAGAACTCGAACGAGTGGAGGATGTGCGTCGACTACACTGACCTCAACAAGCACTGCCCCAAGGACCCCTTCGGGTTGCCGCGGATTGATCAAGTCATCGACTCCACGGCGGGCGCCGACCCTCGCTCTCGCTTCCTCGATCGCTACTCCGGGTACCACCAGATCGCGATCAAGGAAGAAGACCAGGAGAAGACCGCGTTCATCACCCCGTTTGGCGCGTACTGCTACACGACCACGTCCTTCAGGTTGAAGAACGCCGGCGCTACCTACCAACGAGCTATCCAGGCCTGCTTCAAGAGGCAGCTCAACAAGAACGTCGAGGCCTACGTGGATGATGTGGTCGTCAAGACCAGAAACTCCAGTACCCTCATCGACGACCTTGAAGAGACCTTCGCATCACTGCGCGAGTACCGCTGGAAGATCAACCCGAACAAGTGCGTCTTCGGCGTACCTTCAGGCAAACTACTCGGCTTCATCATCAGCCAGCGCGGCATTGAAGCCAACCCCGAGAAGATCTCCGCCATCACCAGCATGCGAGCTCCCACGAACATCAAAGATGTCCAGAAGCTGACAGGGTGCATGGCGGCACTGAACAGATTCATCTCGAGGCTAGGAGAACGGGGTCTCCCCTTCTTCAAACAACTCAAGCATCAAGAGAAGTTCGTGTGGACTCCAGAGGCGGATCAAGCCCTTGCCCAGCTCAAGGACTTCCTATCGAAGCCACCGACCCTCACGGCTCCTCACAAGGGCGAGCAGCTACTGCTCTACCTAGCTGCGACTACTCATGTAGTCGGTACTGCCATCGTTGTCGAGCGGCATGAAGACGGCCACGCCTACCCGGGCCGGGCGCCCGCCTACTTCGTCGGCCGAGGTTCTACCGTAGTCCAAGGCCCGCTATCGCCCCGTGCGTGCTATTGTACGCAGTACTCATCACCTCGCGGAAGCTACGACACTACTTCCAGCAGTACTCGATCTCCGTCGTCACCGACTATCCGCTCGGCGACATCCTGCGGAACCAAGATGCTACTGGAAGAATCACCAAGTGGGCGGTCGAACTCGGCGCCCTCACTATCGACTTCAAGCCACGAACAACCATCAAGTCGCATGCACTAGTCGACTTCATGGCAGAGTGGCGGGAGAACCAGCTACCTACTCCCACCGTGCGACCAGAGCATTGGGTGATGTACTTTGACGGCTCACTCAACCTCGGGGGTGCAGGTGCAGGGGTACTCCTGATCTCTCCAACGGGCGAACAACTCAAGTACGTCCTGCAGATCTTCTGGAAGGTCTCAAACAACGAAGCCGAGTACGAAGCTCTCCTACATGGGCTCCGCCTCGCGACTTCATTGGGCATGAAGCGGCTACTACTAGTCATCAACCAAGTCAACAAGTCCTGGGACCGCAACAAGGAGAACATGGACGCCTACTGCCTAGAAGTCCGCAAGCTCGAGAACAAGTTCTATGGTCTCGAGTTCCATCACATCGTCCGCGACAACAACGTTGCAGCGGACGTCCTCTCGAAGCTTGGATCCACCCGCGCTCAAGTACCAGCGGGCGTCTTCGTTCACGAGCTTCACGCGCCATCCATCCCGAGCCGCGCCACCGACCACTGTCCCCGCCCCCCATCAACCACCGGGCGGGGAGGTCATGATGATCGACGTGGACTGGAGGCAACCCTTCATCGACTACCTCAGCGAGCAGAAGGTCCCCTCCGACAAGAACTCGGCTGAGCAGCTCGTCTGCCTCGCCAAGTCCTACGTCCTCGTCGGAGACAAGCTTTACAAACGGGGCGCATCTTCCGGAGTACTCATGAAGTGCGTCCCTCGCGAAGAAGGCAAGGACATCTTGGAGGAGATCCACAAGGGCGTCTGCGGCAACCACGCGTCCTCACGCACGCTAGTCAGCAAAGCCTTCCGTCGAGCTTTCTACTGGCCCACAGCTCTGGGCGATGCCGAAGAACTCGTCAGGAGGTGCCAAGGATGTCAATACTTCGCCAAGCAGCAACACGTCCCAGCCTACAAGCTAGTCACCATACCGCCAACCTGGCCCTTCGCTTGCTGGGGGCTCGACATGATTGGCCCACTGCCAACTGCGCCAGGAGGATTCAACAGGGTACTGGTGGCTATCGACAAGTTCACCAAGTGGATCGAGGTCAAGCCGGTCACATGCCCCAAGGCCGACCAGTACTCGACTTCCTGGATGAACTCGTACACCGCTACGGACTACCCCACCGCATCATCACAGACCTGGGCTCCAACTTCAATAACCACCAGTTCTGGGAGTACTGCGAGAACAGTGGCATCGACGTCCGATACGTCTCAGTTGCCCATCCACGGGCCAACAGACAAGTCGATCGCGCCAATGGGATGGTGCTCGACGCTCTCAAGAAGCGGCTACACGACACTGCTATCTCCATATGGGGCAAGTGGATCAAGGAACTACCCAATGCACTATGGGGGCTACGGACTCAGCCATCCAAGCCAACGGGGCAATCCCCCTACTTCCTGGTCTACGGCTCCGAAGCAATCCTCCCTGCCGATGTCATATGGAACTCACCAGCAGTGGAGCACTACGACGAAGGCGTCTCAGAAGACAGCAGACGAGTTGACATCGATAGCCTCGAAGAAGCTCGCTGTGCTGCCCTCGTCCAATCAGCAAGGTACCTAGAGGGTATCCGACGCTACCATGATCGCAACGTCAAGGAGCTCTCCTTCAACGTTGGTGATCTCGTCCTCTGCCGTATCGAGAACACGGAAGGACTACACAAGCTCAGCTCCCCTTGGGAAGGTCCCTTCACCGTTGCAAAGGTGACCGGGCCGGGCTCCTACCGCCTCCAAACACTTGAAGGCGAAGACATCAATAACTCGTGGAACGTCGACCAGCTCTGTCGATTATACGCCTAGTCTACACGACTACTCCGGGGTTCAAGTCTACACGACTACACCAACACCCCACCGCCGTAAGCGGCCTCCGGGTCCTGGCTCCAGTCTCCAGACTTCTCCTCTCCAGGCTCTAGCCTACACGGCTACCTACGGACCCTGGGCTGTGACGAGCGTCAAGGACTCTAGCAGCGGTCTACTGAGAGACCACACTCCAAGATCCAGCCTACACAGCTACCTACAGATCTACGATCCAGCCTACACGGCTACTTACGGATCTACTGCTGTAAGCGGCCTCCGGGTCCAAGCGACTACTCTGTAACTACGGCCCTGGCCATCCAGGTGTACTTCTTCAGTAATAAAGTTTGATCGTTCATCAACTTCTTTACTGTCTACTCCCTACAACGGGACCACTACTGCCGAGTACGACTACTCGCATCCACTCCACGATGGGGCTCCGCACTCTGAGATCGCGGCTACGAGTACTCATTGCTGGAAATTTTCTTTCATTGATACTTAAGCAATTCATTACAATTGTTTTTTGTACAACCCTGGCTACTAGCTATCTATTATAGGACTAATGGAGGTTAAGCTTCTCGGCTACTTGCTCCGCAATGGGAGCCATCTGCTCCAGCAGCTCTGCATACTGCTCATCAGTGCAGTTGGCGGCTACTCCGCTGGCGACTACTTCCACTGGGGCCTTCGGGAAGTACGACTTCATGAAGGCCAAGACCTGCCTTGGGATTGACCTCGCCATGTGCTTCACGTAGGCCGCCAGCCGGCTTGGAGCTTCCTTGAGGCGATCCACCGGTGGAGCAATCTTGGGGCCGCCCGGGTGCGGCACCAGGAGCCTTGCGATCGGCAGTGCGGCTTCCTCAAGCTCCTTCAGTTGGGCCCGCAGTGCCTCGCGGTCTTCATTCAACTTCTGTAAGGATTTGTAGCAGTTGATGAGATCGCGGTCAGAGGCAATCCGGAGCTCCATGTGCTTCTTGCACTCGAAGGCAAGTTCTTTGTAGTCGAGCTCGAGTACCTGGCGGGCTTCTTGCTCCCGGTAGAAGAGGTTCTTCATGCTCATCTCCGAGGACTTCAGCTACTCCACCTGGCCCTCAAGCTCTGCAACACGGCAACAGTACAGCGGGTCAGGGACTTCTCGACCTCCAACAAGTACCCGACAAGTTCAGCGGCATACCTTTGTTCTTGTTGCGGAGGCCCTTATTCTTCCGCACCAAGTCGTCGCCCTTCACTTGCAACTCTTGGACGTTGTTGTGGTATATGGAGAAGGCGGCGTCGAGCTTTGACTGCATGGCAGCCGCGTGCTTCCGTGACTTCACGAGTTGCTCTTCCAGCGCCTCAGCCCGGAGCACCGTGTCACCGTAGCCTTGCAGCATATTGGACTTGTCGCGGGACCTCTCCGCAACGTCCTGCACAGACAACTCAGGTCACACGAGTACTCAACAACAAAGGATTGACTACTCAGAAGCTACGGCTACTTACCTTCATCCACTGCTCGGCCTGGCGGATCGCCTTCAGGTGCTTCGCCATTGTCGCGGGCTCGACAAGATCATCTGCGAGCAACTCTATCCCGCCGCGACTACTCGCGGTGGCCTCCGTCCTCGGCGCATTGCGGATGGGCTCTACGTCCTGGATCTCCGGGGAGCGGATAGCCACCTCCAGAGCAACCTCTGGCGACGTGGTGACGCCCTCTCCCCCGGCCGTCACGGCGGCCTCCTCGACGACTTCTTCCACAGGCTCGGGGGCTCCTCCCGCAGCCTCCGGGACCTTTGGTATCGACTTCTGCATGGGTACCCCCGCAGGGATGTCACTACCTTCAGCCTCAGCGCTTGTCAAAAAAGAAGACAAGTGCATCAGTTACTACGACTACTCCTCGAGGAGCTCCATAGCTTCAGAAGAGTACTCACCTTCGACTACGCTGGCCTCCGGTAGCGGCGTTTCGGCAGCCGGCGGCTCGGGCACCACCTGCGGAGCGGGAACGGACTCCTCGGCGGGCGGCGCAACTTCTTCCGCCACCGCTGAAGAGGGCTCATCCCCCTCCCAGGATAAATCCGTGGATTTCCTGCAGAAGCACACAAAATTGGTCGTCAGTCAACATCGACTACTACAACAAGTAGTACTCGCGAAGATGCAGTACTTACAAGTTCGACCGGACTATTGTCACGGTCGGGGCGCCAAGGATGCTGGCGATATCGACCAGTCCACCCTCGGCGGGCATCTCCTATTGCGCCCCTGCGGCTACCGCCTCCTCTGGAACGGCGGTCGGTGCAGTGCTCTCTTGCGCTCCTGAAGCCACCACTTCTTCAACGGCGGCGGCTACAGGCTCCATGCTCCCCTGTGGAGCAGGGGGCTGGTGCTCCAGCTGCGCCAAGAGCTCTTCGACAGTGGGGGCTGGACTACGACTTCCGGCTGGCTCCCCCACTGTGTCCCACACGCCTTGGTCGCCCTCTTCTACGGGCTCCGTTGGTGGCACCTCCTGCATAAAAGGAAGACTACTCATCAGCAATGGTACTCGCACGATGGGGTACTCGACTACTCTAGTCAAGACATCTTACCTCCTGAGGCGTGGTCTCTGAGACCTTAAGCTTCTTCATCACCCGCTTCCTGGCGGGGTTGCGCGGCTTCTGTGGCGGCGCAGCCAGGCTAGCCTCCAGGCTAGTCGGGGGGTCTTGCACCAGAGGCACATGAGGTAAGCCGGGGCGGCTAAACCTCGACCGCAACTGAAAACGGTCCTGCAACGTCTCGTCGTCATCATCGTCATCGTCGTCGGAGGTGTCCTCCACATTGACGGTGTCATCGCCTGCACCGACTTCTCGCCGCTCTTTCTCCTTGGCCTTCCCCTCCTTCGGGATCTCGATCCCACTTGGGGGCGGCTGCGGCTCGGAGATGAACTTCTTCAAGTCATCCTGCAAGACACGAAGACGTCAGCAAGTCTACACCAAGTAATGACTACTCGACTACGGGAGTACGATTACTCACCTCTTTTGGCGGGCGCGCGGCGGAGTACTCCTGGACAGGGCACGCCGTGTACGGCGGCATATCTTTGAAGATCCGCGACAGCCTCTCGACGATGTCGCTGTCGTCCAGCTCGCCTCCGGGCATCCACGACGTGTCCTCGTCGCAGGTGTACTCGAAGCCCAAGGTGTCCCGAGCCATCAATGGCTGCACCCTTCGCTTCATGAAACTGAAGGCCACGTGCTCGGCCCTCAGTCCCGCTTCCCTGAGCACCTTGATGCGTGCCAGCAGCTCGGGAAGCTGGATCCCCTCCTGCATGGTGGGCTCCGTGTTCCACCACTCGCGGTGCCTGGGCTGCCGTCCGCTCGGTTTCGGCAGGCCAGGGTGGTGGTTCGTGATGTAGAACCACCTTGTCTTCTAGTCAGTGTTGGAATCGACAAGCTTGTACGCCAGATACTGCTCCGCGGCGTCTTCTCTCAATTGAATGCCGGCTCCTCCGACGACCCTTGGGTTGGTGGCACTTGGCCGCGGCTCAACCCGGAAGAACTTCCGGAAAAGGATCCAGTGCGGCTTGATCCCAAGGAAGGCCTCGCAGAAGTGCACGAAGACCGCGGTGTGGAAGATGCCGTTGGGGTTCAGGTTCAGGTACTCGACTCCATTGTACCCGAGGAGACCCTTGAAGAAATCACTGGCCGGGAGTGCAAGCCCGCGCTCCACGAACCGCGCGAACATTGGAATCTCGTCTTCGGCCTTCTCCATTGGATATGGATCTCCAGCAGCGGCCCTCCACATGTCGACTTCTTTCTCCCGGATGAACCCGCTGTTCGGGAGGGCCAACAGATCCTCCGTCTTCACCTTGGACTTCTTCCACTCGCGGCTTGGATCAGCCCGCGGTGGAGACATGGGCGGCGCTACTCCGGTGGCAGCCGCGGCGGCCTCTTCGCGGCCCCTCTTCTTCCCGGCGGCTTTCGACGACTTGGACGGTGACGGCTTCATTCTCGAAGAATAGAGCGTCTTCACGCGCATCCGCTCGGGGGCTACCCTAAAAGATTTGGGTCGCGGCGCACTTAGATCTACTACGGTGGCAGCGTGAGCTGGGAGCAGATCTGCCTCAGATGGAAACGAAATGGCTACAGCTCGAATGGGTGAAAAACCCTATGGGTTTTGGCTTCTATTTATAAGCTAAACTGGCTCCGCAACGGCCGGATGGCTAAGTTCACGCGCAGATGACTCAGCGGCTCAGCGTGACCCTTTGTATTCTACTAGTCGACTCGCCTCACCTCGGTGGCTCGGCTACTTCTACTCGACTACCTGGGAAGCGTCTAGTCTCGAGAGCATCTCAGGACACATTCTTCAAGATGACCATTCAATTCGAGAGGAAGTACTCGACTCAAGGCTCGGGGGCTCCGTGCCACGTGTCCTTCGGTTTTTTCTCTCCGGATTTTTCGGGATTTTCTTGCCAAGACTTCAGATGGACCCTCAGCCAGAGTCTACAACTCAACCTAAGGCTCGGGGGCTACTCCATATGGAGTGCGATTTTGCAATCGCACCTCCATATCAGCTCCGGCTTCAAGACAAGACAGGCAGTTTTTGAAGACCTTCGAAGGCAGTGCTCGAGGACGCTTGGGACTACTCGAGAAGACTTCAAGATTGCTCAAACATCAGCTGGAGTACATTCCAGCCTCGGGATGCTTCGACTACTATTGAGGACTTTTGACTTGTAGCACTCGGGGACGCTTGAGGACTACTCGTTAAAGGCCGCCAAGACTACTTGAAGCTATCCTTCTCGACTACAAAGTACTCGGGGGCTTGTCGTATGGACCTCCCTGGGCCCACTACCTCGGTGGGTACCAGGACCGACTACTCGGTGGGCCCCTGGGACTACACGCCTTGCGCTACACGGCACCTGAAGGCGTGGAGCACAAGGACTACACAGGAGTAGTACTCGGTTAGGGAGCTGTACATGTTCCGCACTGTATGGAGGACTCCTAGACGTACTCGACTAGTACTCTCTCCCTACTCCGACTTGTAACCCTACCTCCCGGACTATATAAAGCGAGGCAGGGACCGATCTCTAGGATCATCTCATCGAACATCAACTCACGACGTGCTATTACACATCCTGTAATCGCACCCAATCAATCCAGAGCTACGCAGCATACAGGACGTAGTGTATTTCGCACCTCGCGGCCCGAACCTGTCTAAATTGTGTGCCACGTGTCTCTTCCTTCGAGTTACCGATCTCGGCGAGTCACATTCATCTAATTTGGGTACTCCCCTTAGTAGGTTGCCGGTCTAAAACACCGACAGTCGTAGCTTTGAGAAGGAGAGGAGGGATGGTCCACGGGTTCTCTTTCGTGGGTTTGGTCCTCCTCCAGGCAGAGAGGGGTGGTTCCCTGAGGGTGATTACCGTGGTGGTGATCGTGGAGGTAGCTTTGGTAGGAGAGATGCTTTGGTTGGTGCTAACCCCACTTTCGAGCAAATGGCTCGGCACTGGTTTTACTCTTTTGGTACTAACCCCAGTGATGAGTCGTTTGTTCGCTCGCATGCTCGTTTTTGAATTTCAGGTGGGAGATTTGAAGAACATTTGGTTGATTGACTCCGGTTGCTCGAGGCATATGACCGGAGACAGGGGGTGGTTCTCAAGTCTCATCCCGGTGGTGACAAAGAGGTACATCACCTTTGGGGACAATGGGCATGGGCGTGTGCTTTAAGAAGGTGAGATCAAAGTGAGTGACAAGATCACTCTGAGGCGTGTTGCTCTTGTTCAATCGCTGGGGTACAATTTTCTTTCTGTGTCCCATTTGTTGGATGAGGGCTTTGAGGTGTTGTTTCGGCCAGGTGGTTCTCGGATCTTGGACTCTCGAGGGGACCTTGTCTGTATGGTCGTTCCCGAGGGTCAGGTGTTTCGTGCTGAGTTTTCTCAGTCTTCGGGTGTGGAGCGTTGTTTCTTGGCTGCTTCTTCGAGTGAGTTGTGGAAGTGGCATAGGAAGTTGGGTCACTTGAGCTTTGATCTTTTGTCTCGCTTGAGTAAACTCAATTTGGTCCGAGGATTGCCATGGTTGAGGCTTGAGAAAGAGTTGGTTTGTGCGCCCTGTAGGAATGCCAAGATGGTAGCTTCTTCTCACCCGCCTCTCACCGATGTGATGACTGAGCGTCCATGCGAGCTGCTCCATATGGACCTTGTTGGCCCAGCTCGTGTGCGATCTGCGGGTGGGAAGTGGTAGGTCCTTGTTGTGGTGGACGGCTATTCTCGGTATGCGTGGGTGTTTTTTCTCGAGGATAAAGGGGAGACATTTGGTTTTGTTCGAGATCTAGTCTTGAGGTTGAGGAACGAGATGCACGGAGATGCCATACGAGCTATCCACAGTGATAATGGCTCAGAATTCAGAAACTCTCGTTTTGAAACCTTTTGCCATGACTTGGGTCTTGAGCACCAGTTTTCGAGTCCGTATATGCCTCCCCAGAATGGTGTTGTGGAAAGGAAGAACAGGACCTTGTGCAAGATGGCTCGGACGATGCTTGATGAGCATAGGACTCCGAGGAGGTATTGGGCTGAGGCGGTGAATACCGCGTGCTATGTGTCGAACAGGATATACCTCAGAGTGCACAAGAAGAAGACATGCTATGAGTTGATGCATGGTCGCACACCCAAGGTGTGTCACTTCCATGTCTTTGGTTGCAAGTGTTTCATTCTGAAGAAAGGCAGGAAGTTGGATAAGTTTGAGGCTAGGTCTGTCGATGGCATTTTCTTTGGTTATGCATCTCATTCTAGAGCATATCGTGTGCTCAATCTTCAAACTAACCAAGTCGTGGAGACTTGCGAGGTAACCTTCGACGAGACAGAGCCACGTAGTCAGCTTGTCTTTGAGTGTGCAGGTGATGATGAGCTTGGTGAGGAGATCTTTCAGGAGGAGGAGCATGAACATGGTGATGATGAAGATGGCGGTGTGGTGCCCCCGGCTGAACATGTACCCACTACTTCGACTAAGATGATGGGTGGACCCTCTACTACACCTACGACGACAAATCAAGAACGAGGAGAAGCTGATTTTGAGGGGGAGGTAGCATCAAGGCGAGAACCTCCCCGGCGAGTTCAAGTGGATCACCCAGCTTCGAGGATCATCGGCGACATGAATGAACGCACTACACGGTCGAGGGTTCAAAACAATTCCCATTTCGCTCGTGCTGCGTTTGTTGCTACTTTTGAGCCCAAAGACATTGGACACTCACTATCTGATCACAATTGGGCTAATTCGATGCATGAGGAGTTGGAGAAATTTGAGAGGAATCAGGTGTGGGAGTTGGTTGACCCTCCCCCAGGGTGTAAACCGATTGGTACAAAGTGGGTGTGGAAGAACAAAGAGGGAGAGAAGGGTGAGGTTGTGAGGAACAAGTCGAGACTTATTGCTCAAGGGTTCAGTCAGAAGGAGGGGATCAACTACGAGGAGACCTTTGCTCCCGTAGCCCGTTTGGAGACAATTGGGATCCTTCTAGCCTTTTCTGTGGCTAAAGGGTTCAAGTTGCACCAAATGGATGTGAAGAGTGCTTTCCTAAATGGTGTGTTGGAGGAAGAAGTGTATGTGAGCCAGCCTCCGGGGTTTGATAGCGAGAAGTACCCCCACCGGGTGTACAAGTTGAGGAAGGCGTTGTATGGGTTGAAGCAGGCGCCTAGAGCTTGGTATGGTAGGTTGAGGGGGTTCTTGTTTGAGAGAGGTTTTGAGATGGGGAAGGTCGATCAGACCTTGTTTTTGCTGAGGCAGGGCAGAGATATCCTGATTGTGCAGGTGTACGTGGATGATATTGTCTTTGGTGGCTCGTCTAATTCTCTTGTTGCAAGGTTTGCAGATGATATGAGCAGGGAATTCGAGATGAGCATGATGGACGAGTTGCAGTTCTTCCTCGGGCTACAAATCAAGCAATCAAAGTAAGGAACATTTGTGCACCAGGCTAAGTACACCAAGGACATTGTGCGGAAGTTCAAGATGGAGGATTCCAAGGCTATGATGACACTGATGAGTATGACTACAGCTCTTGATGCGGACGAGGAAGGTGAACATGTGGACCAGAAGGAGTACCGGAGCATGATCGGGTCACTCCTCTACTTGACGGCAACGAGGCCGGACATACAGTTCTCAGTGTGTCTGTGCGCTCGTTTTCAAGCGTCTCCGAGGACTTCACACCGGCAAGCGGTGAAGCGAATTTTTAGGTACTTGCGTCACACTCCCGACTTCGGCCTTTGGTACTCCGCGTCCTCTTCTTTGGCGCTTCATGGTTTTTCAGACGCGGATTTTGCCGGGTGTCGGTTGGATAGGAAGTCCACTTCTGGGACTTGCCAGTTCTTGGGTTCTTCTTTGGTATCTTGGTCTTCCCGCAAACAATCGAGTGTTGCTCAATCCACTACCGAGGCCGAGTATGTTGCCGCTGCTACTTGTTGCTCTCAGCTCCTTTGGATTTCATACACCATGAGTGACTTTGGTGAGGTGTATACCCATGTCCCACTTCAATGTGATAGCACCAGTGCCATAAGCATTGCAAAGAACCTAGTGCTCCATTCCAAAACCAAGCACATAGAAGTGAGGTACCATTTTCTGAGAGACAACATAGAGAAAGGAAAGATAGCTTTGATCCATGTACCCACACATGACCAACTAGCCGATATTTTCACCAAACCCCTAGATCAAGCAACTTTCACTCGTTTGCGGGGGGAACTTGGTGTGTGTTTGATTTCTTGAGTTGGGTGTGTGGGAGCTCTCCTTTGTAGCATATGTATAGTTTCCTTTGTGCATTTGTTTCATTTGGCATGGCATATGTAACATGATGTATAGGCATCCTTGTATCTTAGATTGCATGCATTTTGTATCATACGCATTTTGTAGGTAAAGCTTCTCTCATATACATTGTTCACCATGATGTGCTATATATGATCTTGTGAGCTAGTTTGGTATGCTATGGCTAGTTTGTCTTAGCTCTTGATGATCTTGATTTATATCCATGGTTGATGGCTATGCTTTTAAAAAATGTCACATATATGCTCTCTCATGTGTAAATGCCTCTATATAATCTTGACATGTTTTAGTGGCTTGGTTATGCTTAATTTGTGGTTGGATAGCTAGTTTATTGATCATATGGGGCCAAAGGCTCATTTGCCATCATGAATGTTTAGCCCTCTTGCTTTATCTTGTGGCATTTGAGAAGCTCTAGGTTGAAAGTTTTGCATTTTTGGCTTGATTCATGCATTGCCAACAAGGGGGAGAAGTTTGAGCTTGAAATGGCTTGCTGGACGCGTTTAGAAGGTTTCCAGGTAGTTTCGAGCCATTTCTGGGCTCTATTGTGCACCGGTCTGACCGGTCGGGGTCACCGGTCTGACCGGTGTGAGTGCTGGTCCTGTACACATGTTAGGCACCGGTCTGACCCGTGGTGATGACCGGTCTGACCGGTGTGAGCTGAAGTTGTTGCAGCTGCCCTGTTTCAAGTGGTGTATTGCATGCATTCGTCCAGGGGGAGGTGCATTGGTTCAGGGGGAGCTTGCATGTGTGCAGGGGGAGCTCTTTGTGGTTGTTCGAGCTTTAATTCGGTGGCTTGCGCTCTTTGCTTGAGCTTTGCTTTGTCTCGGATGTGTCGAGCCGTTGCCCTTGCCTAAGGGGTCCGAGATTTGTCTTCTTCAAGTGATCTTGCTCTTTGCCTTTGTTTGGCTTTCGATCGCTTGTTGGAGTTTCTTTTTGTTCGTTTCTTTTCTTTTTATTTTCTCTTTTGTTACTTTCGTGTGGGTGTTGTCAATGCACTCATCAAGGGGGAGATTGAGGACCATGTGTGGTTCGAGGACCGGTAGATGGTCGCTTCCTTGTGTGATGAGTGATTGACAACGTTGTGTGGACTGATTCTTGGCTAAGTATTGCAGGTGCTGGTTGCGGCTTGACTGGTGTTGGTGCAGGTGAAGAACAAGTGCGAAAGATCGTTGCCGGTGAGGCCTCCAGGTGTGGAGAAGACAAGTAGGCTTCGTTCGAGGGACCCGGTGGACAGCGGGGTCAAGAGCGGGCCGCATGGTGGCATGAACAGCAAGATGAAATCGTGGACGGTTTCTTGGTTGAGCCTCAAAACCAAGGTAGAGCCGGGACTACGTGGGAGCCGATTCATGAGTGGAGATTGGCGGAGGCTACACCGAGTTCGCGGGGTTTCCGGTGGTTCACCAGAAAACCACTGGGTTCCTTGGTTGATCCACAAAGCCAAGACCGAAGAACCGAAGATGGCGTAGGAGCAGCGCCAGACCAGTCTGACCGGTGGGTACCGGTCTGACCGGTGGGTCTGACCGGTCTGACCGGTGTGCGACGACGCAGTCCGGAGACTTCGAAGTGGAGGACAGGCGTCGGGATCGCATGGCTTGCGTCGAGGCTACGCAGGGTGCGGTCGCCGGGCATCCGTCCGATGGAGAAGACATGAAGACTTCCAAATCCGCCCTTGAGGGGCTTGTATCCCTAGTTGTTAGAGAAGGGTATTTTAGACTTTCGGTTGCCTCCATATAACCCAAGAGGTGAGAGGATGGCAGCCAACTCTTGGAACCCTAGCTCATTTGTTTTCGAATTTTCCTTCCTATTTTTCTTTAGGTTTTCTATAGGACTAGCAAGAGAGCTTCATGGAGAGATCTTGTAGAGAGGGATGGATGATCGGGCGGCTTGCTAGACCTTGTATGAACCTTTGTTTCATGTATAGATGTTTCGGCGTGGTTCCTCAAGGTTTGGATGTGTTTTCCCCAGTTGTTCTTGGTGGTGATTTCCGGAGCCCTCTCTTGGTGATTTCTTTGGATTGTTTTCGGGACCTTTCTCTTGGGGATTTGATGGGATAAATTTGTGGGAACCCTTCGTGGTTCTTTGTGCTGTGATTCCCCTCCCAAATCCGTGAGTAAAGGTGCTCGATTTTGGGGTTTCTTGAGTTCTTGGGTTGGAAGTGTTCTTGGCGGGATTTCCTTGATTCCTCCTTTTTAGACGAGTTTTGATGGGATTAAACATGGCTATGGACTCCTCATGAGGTGTTCCTAATATCCCCAAAGTCTTGTTCAAGTTCGTGGAGCGATTCGGGGGATCGAGTTTTGGATTTGGGGGAGTTGACCCGTGGGTGCTGTTCATCCTGAGCTGCCCAGGCTACACCGGTCTGACCGGTGCTCTTGACCGGTCTGACCGGTACGAGCCCTGGTGGGTTTTTGCTCGGGTGAACGTCTTGGTGTGTTCGTTGTTGTCCCGTGTTGCTGCTGTTTCGAGATTGGGTCAGTTTGGAGGTCGGTTGGCCTGTTTGGTGCCTTGGGGGCTTTCAGGCCGTGATCGGTCTGACCGGTGTGTCTCACCGGTCTGACCGGTGTAGAGCCACTTAGTGAAAGTTGCTCAGTTTCACCGGCAGGGACCGATCTGACCGGTGGTGCTCACTGGTTTGACCGGTGTGGGTCTGAAGACTCGAGGTTTGGTGTTCCGCTGCGTTCTCGGGTCGGAAGGGTCGGAAGGGTGTGTGTGTTGGTTCCTAGGTCCAGTGGCACTCTAGTGGCTACGTGGGCTTGGCCAACTTGGGTAGTGAGTCGGAGATGTGTGTTGGAAGACATGTTCATCTTGTAGGAGTTTCCATCTCCTTCGAGAAGAATTTTTATCGGCTCCCATTCGCTCCCCCCTCTCTGGTTCGCCGTATCGGTCCTTCATTTTTGCATGTGGTTTTCTTGCATCCTTGGGACCTAGAAATGTCTACAAAGACATGCTCAAACAATATGGTTAGTCCCAATGATCATGCTGCCATGAATCACCAAAATCAAACTCCGAACTAATGGCATATGAGGCCATGTTCACTACATCATCACACCAGGAAGCGACCATCCACCGGTCCTCGAACCACACATGGCTCTCAAACTTCCCCTTGATGAGTGCATTGACAACACACACGTTTTGGTAACCAAAGAGAAAAGGAAAGAAAAGAAACGACTAAAAGAAACTCCAACAAGCAATCGAATGCCAAAGGAAAGGCAAAGAGCAAGATCACATGAAGAAGACAAGTCTCGGACCCCTTAGGCAAGGGCAATGGCTCGACACATCCGAGACAAAACCATGCTCAAGCAAAGAGCACAAGCCACCAATCCAAAGCTCAAAGACCACAAAGAGCTCCCCTAGCACATATGGAAGCACCCCCTGAACCAATCAACTCCCCCTAGACGAATGCATGCGAACAACATCTCAAAATAGAGCAGCTACTTCAGCTCAGCTCTGACTGGTCAGAGCGGTCAACCACACCGGTCAGACCGGTGCCCAACATGTGAACAGGGTCAGCACACCTCACCGGTCAGACAGGTGACCTCGACTGGTCAGACAGGTGGACAACTGAGCCGAGGAAGGGCTTTAAACCACCTGGAAACCTTCTAGATGCATTTAGTAGGCCAAAACATGCTCAAACTTGTCCCCCTTGATGACAGTGCATGAATCAAGCCAAAAATGCAAAAAATGCATCCTAGCGCTTCTCAAATAGACAAAATTCAACATAGGATGCTACACATGTCCAAATGAGCAAGTTAGATACTTTATAGCTTCGTAATGATAACAACTACAAGATCACTAAGTTTCACAACCATTGGGCGAAGCTAAGATAGAATTGAGCAATTTTGCGAAAATCACCTTGTCAGGGGGTGAGACCTGGACATATCCGCAAGGGGGCTACCCAAGAGGTTGTAGGTTGATTGATTGGGGATCAGGACCTAAGAGCATAGTGGTAGTTCGCATGAAGAACTCGAAAATCTCGACGAGACACAAGGAACACAGCGATTTATATTAGTTCGGGCCTCCGGAGAGTAAAACCCTACATCCAGTTTGGTATTGGAATTATGTGGAAAGTCATCTGCCCCCGAGGAGGGAGCCCCAGGCTGCCTTATATTGGCTGACGACCTTGAGCTACACGTTGGTTTCCATCTATCCTACTCGGCTAGAATATGGAAGGCTTATCTGAACTGCCTTAAACTGTTTGGACTGTCTGGTTTTGTACACCAAGTATCTTCATGTATTGGGCCCACATGTCAGGTCGGGTACGGACCACAGACAGGTCAGCGGGTCTTCTGGTAGGTCGGGCCCGCCTGTCGGGGACGACTGTGACCCTGGTCGGTGGGGACCCGTGGGTACCCATGTCTCGCAAGCCCCCGATCGACGTGTAGGTGAAGTGACGGAGACGAAGTCACGTCGAAGCGAGGCGAAGACGTGGCGTCAATGAAGCCGCATAGGGTGCACGGGGATCAAAAAAAGAAAACCCTCCTCTGCGTGTACGAAGGCGAACATCAAGTCTCTGGAAAGTAGGTTCAGGGGCTTGAAGTGAAGACAAGGCGCAGTCGTTGCCTGAAGAACCGCCGACCTGACCAGAATCAGGTGAAGCCAACACACCTTCAAGGAAGGTCGAAACGCTGACCAAAAGGAGGTCAAGTGGAGATGTGACGGAAGTGTACTTCTAGTAGGTCGAGGTGACGTGAAGAAAAAGAGGGTGTCACAAAGACGCACTCATAGAGTAGCCCCTGAGCAATAAGGCGACCTAGAAGGTCGGGTTAAATCTCCAGAAAATAAGAAATAGAGAACTTACGACCTTCTACAGCCATCATGATGCTCTAACGAACTGGGCGAATGCGCCAAAGAACATGGAATCTTGAGGAAGATGCTAGACACCAAAACTGCCATAACTTGACTCATCGGCTCGCTGTACAGTCACAGGCCTGAAGTGGACGACGACGGAGACGCCTGGAGGCCTGGCTACCTGAAGTGGTCGACGATGGAGACACCGGTAGGTATAGAGACCTCGAGAGGGCGACGAGGGAGCCACATGAAGGTGTCATGACCTTGAGTAAGTGACAATGGAGTCGTGGGAAGGTCTCAGGACCTGAAGTTAGTGACGACAGGGTCGCGGGAAGGTCTAAAGACCTGAAGTCGGCGACGACGGGGTAGCGGGAAGGTCTGAGGACCTGAAGTCAACGACGACAGGGACGCGGGAAGGTCTCAGGACCTTAAGTCGGCGACGACAACATCATGAGAAGGTCTCAAAACCAGAAGTCAGCGACGACGGAGTCACGAGAAGGTCTCTGGACCTGAAGTCAGCGACGACGAGGTCGCGGGAAGGTCACAGGACCTTAAGTCAGCGACGACGGGGTCGCGGGAAGGTCTCAGGACCTGAAGTTAGCGACAACAGGGTCGCAGGAAGGTCTCTGAACCTTAAGTCAGCGATGACAGCATCACGAGAAGGTGTCAGGACCTGAAGTCAGCGACGACGGGGTCAAGGGAAGGTCTCGGGACCTTAAGTCAGCGACGCTAGCATCACGACAAGGTCTCAAGACCTGAAGTCAGCGGCGACGGGGTCGTGGGAAGGTCTCAAGACCTGAAGTCAGCAACGATGGGGTCGCGGGAAGGTCTCAGGACCTGAAGTCAGCGATGACGAGGTCGCGGGAAGGTCTCAGGACCTTAAGTCAGCGACGACGGGGTCGCAGGAAGGTCTCAGGACCTGAAGTTAGCAGCGATAGGGTCGCGGGAAGGTCTCAGGACCTGAAGTCAGCGACGATAGGGTCACGGGAAGGTCTCCGGACCTTAAGTCGGCAACGACAGCGTCATGAGAAGGTATTAGGACCTCAAGTCAGCGACGACGGGGTCGCGGGAAGGTCTCAGGACCTAAAGTCAGTGACGATAGGGTCGCGGGAAGGTCTCAAGACCTTAAGTCGGCGACGACAGCTTTAGTAAAAGGTCTCAGGACCTGAAGTCAGCAATGACGGGGTCGCGGGAAGGTATCAGGACCTTAAGTCAGCGACGACAGCGTCACGAGAAGGTCTCAGGACCTGAAGTCAGCGACGACGGGGTCGCGGGAAGGTCTCAGGACCTTAAGTCGGCAACAGCAGCGTCATGAGAAGGTCTCAGGACCTGAAGTCAGCGACGACGGGGTTGCGGGAAGGTCTCAGGACCTTAAGTCCGTGACGACGGGGTCGCGGGAAGGTCTCAGGACCTTGAATTGGCGACGACGGGATCACGGGAAGTGTTGGTCTTGAACAAACGGAGTGTAGAGACACCCAGATATCCTGTACGGATGCAAAGAGTCTGGCAGAGCCACCCAAGGCATGTCAACCTCAGGAAGGTCTCAAGTTAGTAGTGCCCAAGCACCTGGAGGTGCTTGCCAGGGCCATTAGGCGTGCACCCACAAGGAGGCCATCATACTAAAGCCAGGGGGACGTCTAGAACAGGCTGGTAGGGCTATAATAGCACGTCGACCTCAGGGGGCCATTTGGTGCCCAGATGACTAGCATAGCTGCCAATCATCCAGCGGAGCCATGGTACTAAGGTATTGATGACCTAAGTAACAGGCACACTGACCTCGGAGGGCCCGACGAAATCATAGACTGGACTCTAGGTGCCTAGACGGATTTGGTAGAGTAGCGAGGCACGCCTACCCCGGAGGGTCTTCAATCGAACCTATGACCATTCTGCTCAGGAAGCAGAAATATAGGCTGAAAGGAATAGGTTCGTTTACGTGCAGAGCCATAGCGGATGCACCAGGATGCAGACACTAGCGGGTGTAATGAAGAGGCAGAGCCGTAAAGGATGCGTTTGATCGTCGTCGTTGTCCGTAGATATGACAAGACGCAGAGCCATCGACTACACTGCTCAGCATGGAGGCTTAGGTGTAGCCGACGCGCGGGGAGTCAAAGATTCAAGGTCTTGCAACCACATGACTAACAATGCGCATATCAAATTAAAAGACCTTGCAAGGAGAGACACACAGAAATAATTAAAAATCCCTCAGGTCTGACGACCCTTAGATTGGCGAAGCCAAGCCCCCGAGCATATCGAGGTCGGCTATACCAAGCCCCCAAACATGTCGAAGGCGGAGGGAAAAATAAAGCAGGGAAAAACATGTAAATGATGGTTCTGAAAGTCACAAAGACTACCAAGATGATTGCCATACGAATATTAACTTGAAACTAGCACACATAGCTTGTGGAGTCGCAGTCAAAGTCCGCACGTGATCGTGATGCGGACGAAGTTGCGGTCACCATTCCAAGTTGTCATCGACGCGAGCTCGAGAAGCCGAAGAGATCGGCGAAGCAGCAGGTCGCCGAGGCGAGCTGGGGTCGTCGAGGTGTTGCTGATGTATTAAAGATGTAGGCTGCTGCAGGAGCATTGGCAACGCATGGTGTAGTAGTCGTTTCGTTGAGGCCGCCATCGAGTCTCATATGAATGGGAACCCTGAGCTATGTGTCCTGTCGTTGATGCTTGTTAAGTGAGGAACCAATAGTACTGTTCGCACCCAAAAGTGGCACGATTCGAGATATGTGAGGTTAAAGGCTAGAAGTGCCAATTTATTTTGGCTTGGAGATGCATTTTATAGGACAGGGGATCATCTTGGATATTCTGGATGTGATTTCATTGAAAGGGGTGAAGACATACTTGGAGCAATGCCAAATCAAGTCAAGTCATGGGTTCAAGTTATCAAGATGAATTATTTGCCAAGATGATCAATATGGATATTTAGATCATATAATCATAGTCAAAGGTTGTTGATCTGGCTACTAGGACAAGGCCAACTGATCTAATTTAGTTATTGGTCAGAGCCGATTCAGCAGCCCTGACCGATTTGACCTTTGACCCACACCGGTCAGACTGGTCAGACAAAAGCGCACAAACTGCCAATTGTACTTAACCATTGCATAGATCACGTCGAGACGATCGAAATGCATATGTGGAAAGTCCATTTCGGTGTCCGGATGAGTGAGTTATGGTCCTGGCAAGAACCAGCCCTACTCCTGACCCATCTGACCGGTGGGGCCCGACGGTCTGACCGGTGCTCGCAGCCAAATCCGAGTATAGGCTTCGACTCCTACTGGGGCAAGACCTCCCCACCCTATATTTATGAAGGGTCATGGCCGATTGAGGGAAACACGATCGAATCTATCATTACCTTCTATGTTTTATCTCTCAACACCCTTTCCAACCTCCATGCTTCTCGTCTCTTGATCTCCACGACTTGAGATGGCATCCTAGGGCCTACTGGTCAACCTAGGGCATGTCGGCGATGTCCACGCCCTGACGGGGTCCCTCCCGGGTGAGAGCTTTGATGGTCTTTGCTAGTTTGCTCGTAAACTAGTCGTTATTCGCCACGTAAGTGCGTTAGTTACCTCTTTGCTGGTTTGCTCGTAAACCTAGCCGTCCTCCATCACGTAAGTGTGGTAATTACCATCCCGAACGCTCGAGTTAGGCAAACCCTAGGTCACCGGTCTGACCGGCGCGCCTGACCGGTCTGACCAGTCCCAGCGGTGACCTTGCTCTTCCGTCCATTCGCGTGCTCGTGTGTGTTGACCCGAAAAGCATCAACACACTTTTGGCGACTCCGCTGGGGAGAAAGATCAGGTTGCTCAAACCTAGCCTTTTACCATATTGATCTATTATCTTGATTCGCTGCTATAGTTGAATCAGGTCTTTTGGGACCTATTGCATCTATAATTATCACATTGCATCAGGCTACTCAAGCCGTTTGTGTTGTGTTTTGTCTTGCTTGCTACTACATATTGAAGATTAAAAGTGAAGCAAGATATTGGTCATTGATTGCTTGGATTTTCGAGGATATCTGTATTTATCTATATTACAAGATCTGAAGCATTCATACTTATTATGGCGGGCTATCCATATGCTTTGCATCAATTCATCTACAACGAGCCCAAGTTACAATTTGCAAATACATTACCTATGTCTAATGTGAATAGTTATTTTTCAAGTACCATGAATCCTTATGTTGATGTTGCTAGATTTGATAATAGTAGGAATATTGCATCGGCTAGTGCTTGTTCAGATGGTTTTGATTATGCAAATTATAATTCTGAATTTAATATGCAAAAGCCATTTTAAAATAATATGCATGCTTTAAATTTTAATGATACTAGCAACATACAACATTACACTCACACACCGGCTGTACAACATGTTCAAAAGTCGGTTAACATGTATCAAGGCCAAACTAACATGGTGAGTTCAGCCAATTATTATGGAACACCGCGTACTAGTAATTTTACTAATATTCATCAAGGTGTTTCATCTATTTATTTATCGGCAGTAAATTCACAATATGTGATTACATCACAAAACTTGCCGCTGAATGAGAAAGTTGGTTATGTTAATTCTAGCTATCCGACCAGCTATTCTCAAACATCATGTGCCACCAATCTCTATAATATTCAGCAAGGTAGAGATGAATCAGTTTTTAAGTATTTAGAACGATTCAAAGAAATAAAGAGTCAATATTTTAATTTGTCTATTTCTGATTCAGATCTAGCTAATCTTGCTTTTAGAGGTTTAAAATCATCCCTTAAAGATAGTTTAAAAGGCACAGAGTTTCATTCGCTTGCTAGTGTGCTTGTAAGGGCTATGGGACATGAACTAAGAATGAAAAAAGAAGATGAAAACAATTTATATTTGATGAATGTACAATCTGAATTTGTTACGTCAAAAGAGTCAAGTCTTGCTGCACAAGAGCATGTTAAGCATAACAAAACAGCAATACTTGATTTTTCTAAAGCCGAAGGTGACGTGCACTTTTCTAGTGATTATCATATCATTGGACGACAAATTCAGGCTAAGAAAAATTTAGAAAATCAAATTGTTGAAAACCAAGACAAAGGAGGCGAGAAGGGATCATTGGCATGTCGACACAGGGTGATTTCCAGCAACCCTGGAGGCACCGGTCTAACCGGCTCTCTACACCGGTCTGACCGGTCCAGATAGAGGATGACTGTGGGTTACCGTCAAGAGGAGAAATGCGACATCTTCCACTTCAGGGTTCCTCGCCTATCCATTGTATTTGATAAGGTATGTTTTACAAGTAATTCCCAATCATACGCTATATTTGTTGTCAATTCATTTATTAGCGATTATATCATAAAAAATTCTAAGAGATCGATTGAGGATGATTTACTTGTTAGTGAAAGCATACCTTTAGATTCTACCAGCCAATACATTGTTAAAATTAAAAAGGCTGATCATAAAAATACTTTGACATTTAAATTTTCTACATCGTCTTTGTCAAAGTTTTTCTCTTCATGGTGTACTTATGGATATTCTGGATTTAAAAGTAAGAAATCAAAACGAGAGTCATTGTGAAGTCTGATGCTCATATAGTGACCAACTTTAAAGGATCGGGCATGAGAAGTGCAAAGAAATGTATAGTCGAAAGGGTCGATGAGAAATCTAAACCGTTCGTTTGCTTTGCCTTAAAGCATTCTCCACAAAAGCATCAGTTGGAAAAAATTAAGTACACTTTTGATTTAACTTTGTGTGATAATTTATTTTATATCTTGCTTGAGAATAATTTTATTAAACTCTTTGTTCACAAAGTTAGTCCATCACCTCTCGAGTTAGAAGATAAAAATATTCCAAGTGGCATAATTCTTTTAATCATAATACTAGTGATTGCAATATTTTCCGTCAATTCATACAATGGGCCATTAACACTGGACGATTGAGGTTTGCTCAAACACGAGAGGATGACCAGTTGGCTACAATTTGTTTTAATGGCAAAGGATCATTAAATTGGTTAGCATCAGCTGATTTATCCAAAATTCCGGATTTAATTGCCAAAGAGGAAGATTCAAAGCTCCCGAGTGTTGAGAAGGACATCATCCATAACTTGCAAGATCAAGTGATTTTCAGGGACGATGAGCCTATCAAAATCCCAGAATTTACTTGGGGGCAAAAGGATTTTTCTTCATCAAGACAAGGACATGTTACTCTTCCTGTTTTGGAGTCACAGGTCAGACCAGTGCAACTCAAAGGTCTGAGCGGTGACCCACAGGTCAGACTGGTGGGACCCAAAGGTCTGACCGGTGACCCACAGGTCAAACCGGTGCAGCCCAAACGTCTGACCGGTGCAAGTGTGAAAAAATCAGGGATGTCCAAATCTGAACTCCTGTAGCTAATAGAGGTAAAGACCATGGCAAGCACAATGGTAAAAGGCCGAAGCTCACTTTTGACGAACTTTTGGCTAAGTACCAAAAAGGCAATGAGGTCAAGCGTGCTAATCGGTCAAATAAAGTTAAATCATCAAGATTGCCTCCTATGCATAATTCTGGGGATTGGAATTGGCAAAGAAAGGGTTTTCAATCAGCAACATCATATTATCCTTTTGAGCCATCAATGTCAGTTTCATATGCTCCATGTCCTACTAGTGCTCATCCATATTCATCATGGGGGTGGCGTGATTCATGGGCACATACTCCTTCATATTTCAGACCATATCATGTTGAGTATGCAGCTCCAAGGCGACCATCACGTGCAAGGTAGCCGTATGTTGAAAGTGACCGTTTTGAATATAAAAATCGGTCTAGTGCTCAAAACAAGAAAAAGGTTGTCAAGCAAGTTTACCAAGTGAAAAGATATGGTCACAAAGATAAAAGTTCAGATCGAAATTCAGTTAATGAAGAGCCGATTAATGTGTTCAACACTTCGGCTACTAATGGCAAAGAGAGAGAGAAAAATCATCTGTTGATCCTCCAAGTGCCAAATTTGAGCGAAAGGAGTTGAAGAGGTAGAAAAACAAGAAAGGAGCATTGCAGTCCAAAACTGAAGCAAAATCAAGACATCCACTTGGTTTATCAAATTGGCAGAAGAAGAAGCTACAAAAGCTTAGTGCTCAAGAGTTGAGGAAGAAAGGCATCGCATGGATTCCTAAAGGAAGCATTCATACTCACATGGGTGATGATCAAGCAAAAGGTGCAACAAAGTTAAAGGAGAAGAAAAGATATGAGAGGCGATATTCAAAATTGAGGTTTGCACCAAATCATCAAAGTTATTGGTCGTTACCAAGTCCATTTGCTTTACAAATGCCACATATGCCTATGTTTTGGAATTCATCTTTAGATATGCTTGATTATCCCTCATACTCTTATTTTGGTCCTTGGGTTCCACATGGATCATCTTTATATCATAGAGGGTTATCGCCAAATTACTATGCATATTAATTTGAGCTGCAAAAGCCGAAGTATTTAGTTCTTAGAGATGGTTTTAATTTTTGAATTTATATATCTCTACTCCATTATTTCGGTTGCGCATCTTCTTATGGATGAATTCTTTATGGATGATATTGAATTATCATCTTTGACAACATACATGGCCGATGATCTCTTAGATCATCGTCCTAAATTGATAGCTTCCCGATAATAGGTTGCTTAAAACCTTTTTGGTGCCTTAAGTGCTCGGGGGGCAAGACTTAAGCAAAAAGAGCAATTTACCATTTTGGAATTTCTATTTACTAAATCGGCTTGCAAGATTTCTCAAAATGTTGGTACTGTCCTTATTTCACCAAATAATAATGTTTTGAGATTTTTAGCCGGTTTGTATATTTATCTGAAGAGACAAGCCTAATGTGAATTTTTATATTCAGGCTGGATTCGGGGATCCATAGTGGTAGAATCATGCAAAGGCATTTAGTGACTCATTACCAGAGGTGTAACCAGTCTTTACATTAAATGAGTCACTATATATATTTCTTAGCATATGTCTAGAAGGTTATCATAATTTTATTACATCTATTTTATATAGACATGAGAATTCAGGATTAGTACTCTCGAATAATGAACATCAGGCCGATGTTTAGAAATCAGAGAGCACATCCTGAACAGACCGGTCTTACCGCTGCCTCTACCGCTCTGACCGTTAGTGACCGGTCTAACCGATCCTTGTCACCGGGGTCTGACCGGTGTGGCTGTTGGTTTGGCTGCCCAAGTTTCAAAATTTGTTAAAGCAAAGACTGACGCTTGGAGAAAGTTGGCGTCTGTTACATATTCTGAGTTATATTGGAAGGATTAAGTCAAGAACAAAAGAAGATGGAACAAGAGTAATCCGGCTATCACCAATTACAAGGTAATTGTGTTATATTCATTTTTAAGGCTGATTACTCATCGTACTCTATTTAAGGTCAAAATAACTTGTGAATGCATTACTGAATTGTTCTATACTTCATCATTGTCAATTTAGTGATTATTGCAGAGACCAATTGTCATTATAGCTATTGGGTCAATTTATGCATTCACAAAAGCTTACAGGTGTGAGAATAAATTTGATATAATATTTTAAGGATCCACAACCGAGGAAGTGTGTACTCAGGCTTGTTTCACTCACACAAGGTGTATAAAGGGCAACAACAAGTTGAAATCTTCATATTGGACAAAATCAAGTAAAATGGTCGATAGATGCTATCGTCCTCAAAAAGGTGAAACTTGTTTCCTACACTTGTGTTAAACATCGTTCTTGTGCAGTTTTGGGGCCAGTAAGTATTTCTGGGTACGCAAGCTTACCAAGAAAGAGGGGGGCATATGTTCGCACCCAAAAGTGGCACAATTCGAGATATGTGAGGTTAAAGGCTAGAAGTGCCAATTTAGTGCTAATCCTTGATATCTTGATAGTTTGGCTTGGAGATGCATTTTACAGGATAGGGGGGTCATCTTGGATATTCTGGATGTGATTTCATTGAAAGGGATGAAGACACACTTGGAGCAACGCCAAATTAAGTCAAGTCATGGGTTCAAGTTATCAAGATGAATTATTTGCCAAGATGATCAATATGGATATTTAGATCATATAATCATAGTCAAAGGTTGCTGATCTGGCTACTAGGACAATGCCAACTGATAAGATTCAGTTATTGGTCATAGCCGATTCAGCAGCCCTGATCGATTTGACCTTTGACCCACACCGGTCAGACCGGTTAGACCAAAGTGCTCAAAATGCCAATTGCGTAGATCTCGTCGAGATGATCGAAATGCATATGTGGAACATCCATTTCAGAGTCCGGATGAGGGAGTTATAGTCCTAGCAAGAACCAGCCCTGCTCCTGACCGGTCTGACCGGTGGGGCCCGACGGTCTGACTGGTGCTCGCAGCCAAATCTGAGTTAGGAGTTGTATTTCAACACCGTATTTGTATAGGTTTCGACTCGTACAGGGCAAGACCTCCCCACCCAATATTTATGAAGGGTCATGGCCGATTGAGGGAAACACGATCGAATCTATCATTACCTTCTACGTTTTATCTCTCAACACCCTTTTCCAACCTCCATGCTTCTCGTCTCTTGATCTCCACGACTTGAGATAGCATCCTAGGGCCTGCTAGTCGACCTAGGGCATGCCGACGACGTCCACGCCCTGACGGGGTCCCTCCTGGGCGAGAGCTTCGACGGTCTTTGCTAGTTTGCTCGTAAACTAGTCGTTCTTCGCCACATAAATGCGTTAGTTACCTCTTTGCTGGTTTGCTCGTAAACCTAGCAGTCCTCCATCACGTAAGTGTGGTAATTACCCTCCCGAACGCTCGAGTTAGGAAAACCCTAGGTCACCGATCTGACCGGCGCACCTGACCGGTCCCGGCGGCGACCTTGCTCTTCCGTCCGTTCGCGTGCTCATGTGTATTGACCAGAAAAGAGTCAACAAGTACATTAGTTTAAACTTCCTCATATAAACAAAGGGCAAGCAACTAAAAACACGAACCCATAGGTTTGTAAGGCCAAGCCCCCAAGCATGTCGAGGGGGAGGAGAGAGCACATCACCAGATAAAAATTTTGAACCCTCAGGTCTGGTGACCTACGTGTTGGTATTGCCAAGCCCCCGAGCATATCGACGTTGGCTATACCAAGCCCCCGAGCGTGTCGAAGGGGAGGGGTCGGAAGAGCAGAAAAAACATGTAGAGCAGGTCTACGAAATAAATTAAAACCGTAAAAATAATTAAGAAAAAACTTACACTTAGCTTGTGCATGTAGCGAAGAAGATCGTCGTGGCCGTGGTCGGCACGTCGCCGTCAGTGCGAGCTGACGCTATGCCGAACTGTCGAGACGTTGAAAGGTCATCGTCATGTGCGTGATCACGTAGCAGGTCGTAGAGAAAAGCCGAAGCCGTGCCGAGTTACGTAGGAATCGAAGAAGACCAACGAGGTGTTGATGCGAGGTCAGTAGAGCTGGAGTCGTGCTTGAGGTGTCGAAGAGGTCAACAACATGCACACGCCGAACTGTCGCTAGTCGGTTGTTGCTCGTCGGAGGTCTGCAGCTTGGCGGCTCATGCGCACGTCATAGCGTGCCGTGATCCTGAACTTGCAAATGGGCAGGACTCGTGTCCGTCCAAAACATCAAAACAAGAGTTCACGTCGGTTAATAGAGGTAATATGGAAATATAGCAGGCTGATTTAATTAATATGGAAGGAAAAAAAAGGGGAAGACGTGTTTCTTGTTTCACGTGTATAGCTTCCATTTATTTGGCCGCATGCAGTACGCACGGACGTCGGAGACCGCCGGTCGATTGAAAACGGACCCATGTACCGCAGGAGCAGCTGGTGCATGACGCAGTGGTTGTGACCGTCTTGTCGATGCTGCAAGTCTGGATAAAGCCGTCGCCGACACTCCTTCGGATTTTCGTGCATGCACGAACTTTGGCCCACCAGATCCGTCATCTATTGCTTGGTAAGTCGACAATACAAGGATCATGCATGGAGCACGTTAACAGATTAGAATAGTTCGTGCCATGAAAAAAAATAATGTAGAAAGGAATAGATTACATCTGAAAATAATGGAAATAGAAAAAATAATCTTCCCTGTAACTTGGCCGAGGCCATTCATGTTTTCCATCTACACACGACCGAAGATAGGCCGCACAAGGTCACCTACGCACGTAGGAGACCGGAGTCTTGTCCGGTGGGTGGGTGGAGAAAAATTTTGGCGCACCGCCATCTCACGAGATACCATAGTGAGATGCCATCACACTGCACAACGAGTTCTCAATCTCCCCTATCTGGCGTGGGGGTGACACCTGTACAGATCCGCAAGGAGGCTACCCAAGTGGTTATAAGTTGATTCATTGGGGACCGGGACCTAAGAGCGTAGGTGGTAGTTCGCATGAAGAACACGACGATTTATACTGGTTCGTGCCTCCGGAGAGTAAAACCCTACGTCTAGTTTGGTATTAGAATTATGTGGAGAGTCATTTGCCCCGAGGAGGGAGCCCCAGACCGCCTTATATTGGCCGACGAACTTGGGCTACAAGTTCGTCTCCATCTATCCTACTCGGTTACAATATGAAAAGCTTATCCGAATTGTCTTAAACTGTCTGGACTGTCTTGTCTTGTACACAAAGTATCTTCATGTCTTGGCCCCACATGTCAGGTCGGGTAGGGTCCACGGACAGGTCGGCGGGTCTTCTGGTAGGTCGGGCCCGCCTGTCGGGGACGTCTGAGACCCTAGTCGGTGGGGACCCGTTGGTACCAATGTCTCACACACCTTCTTATGAGCACCTAAGCATGAGCAAAACATGTCAAAATAGCAAAGTCACACAAACTTTATGCTAGGACAACCATTCTAATCATAAGACCACCATAAACACCAACAAGTAACTCATGTCATGTCAAAGCCACTGAGCCATGTGCCTACTTCTATATATGAGACTTCTCATTGGTAGGCATCATGAACCGGTTTAAATTAAATTAAATTAAATTAAGCACATACGACATGGGAGCACATTTTCCAAGTAATTTACATTTCATTTTCAGATTTGAAATTGGTACATGAAATGTCTTTGCCACAAAAAGGAAATTATGCCCCTCCACAAGATCAAGCATGGGGGCTAAACATTCATGATGGCACATAAGCCTTTCGCCCCATATGACCAAAATAAGCTATCCAACCACAAATTAAGCAGCGCCAAGTCACTAAAACATGTCAAGATCATATGAAGGCATTTACTCACAAGAGAGCATACATGTGACATTTTTGAAAAACATAGCCATCAACCATGGATATAAAACAAGATCATCAAGAGCTAAGCCAAACTAACCATAGCACACCAAACTAGCTCACAAAGACATATATATCATACCATGGTGAACAATGTATATAGGAGAACCTTTTCCTACACAATGCACATGATAAGAAATGCATGCAACCTAAGATACAAAGATGCCTATATATCATATTACATATGCCATGCCCAATGCAAGAAATGCACAAAGGAAAGCTATACATATGCTACAAAAGAGCTCCCACACACCAACTCAAGAAATCAAATAAACACCAAGCTCCCTCCGCAGACGAGTGAAAGTTGCTTGAATGTTGAAGGCCCTTACAACAAAGATTCGACCGTCAAAACCTCGGGTTGGAGAGGAGTATATGGAAAGTTTCATGCACATTTTTAGTACTAATAAAGTCCCACGAGTTGTGTTGTGGAATTGATAGGCAGGTACACATTTTGGGAGAAATTGGAACCAATGTGCCACATGAGCAAGGCACGGCCACACTTGGACAGGTCCGACTGCACCTGGCCAGGTCTGACCACACATAGCCAAGCTTGGCCACACCACAGCCGGCCCCAGCTGGCCAGAGCCGGCCACAACTGGCCAAAGCGGGCCGCCGCTGGCCAGGGCTAGGCTCGGCCGCATCAACAGGTGCGCCCGCACCTACCATTCAGCTTTTACCTTGCTCTAGAAGCTTTATTCTTGGTTAAGACTAAAGTTAGTTAGTCTTGGTTAGCATAGCTCTCTCGAACTCTATAGTGTTGTGGTTGTTCTTCGCTTGATCTCCTGTGGTTCACGGGAGAGAGAGACCTTCCTTCGTGGTACACGGGGAAAGTTTAGCTCGCCTTGGTTATCCTTTGCTTTAGTTCTTTGCCTAGAGTTGACAGGAATAGATAGATGGTGTTAGGATCCTTTCTCATCTCTTTGTCCTCTCAGCTCGCTAGATCCTCTATAGTCCATTATCAAGATCTCCTTGATTGTGTCAGGTTATCCCCGAATATCTTTATTCGTTACCCACTCTATAGCTCTTTACCAAGTCTTGTCTTTCTCCACCATTTATTCGATCATCTTTGTTGTAGTGCCTCCCTTGGGAAAATATAAATATGATAACCCGAATACCACCGGGTGAAGTGCTACAACGGTAATCCGTGCGCTTGCGGATTTTTCTGTGATCGTATGTTTTATCAAAGACGTTCCCTAGCCTCGTTACTAGAGGTATAAACCTGGTAGCGACTCTTGCGAGTGCCAACAAGCATTCCTGGTGTCGTCGCGTGTTTATACATAGTAGTGAGGCTAAGGAGCGTCAACAAGCATTTATGGCGCCGTTGTCGGGGAGGCAATAGGCATAAGATATCATTTAAACATTGTAGTAGAATTACCAAGGTTCGGTGAACTGCTATTTAAGTGGGTTTACCCTTACTCTACTCTTGTGTACGCAGAGTTGTGCATGATCGGTTTCGACCTACCGTCCAACTTTAACAACAATCTAGAGTCACTTGTGAGGAGAGTGCAACCCCATGTCCTCATCCCTCTGAAGTTTCTCTCGAATCATGAGACGAACACCGTCGATCCCGTAGACAGCACCTCATCAGCACCGATGGTCGAGAGGATGATCCGCGAGTTTTCCGCCCCCTCTAACACTAATTACCCTACTGGACAGAACGTGACGGTTGGAGACGGAAGCTTTGAACTCAAGCCGGCGTTGGTCAACATGGTGCAAGAAAGTCCGTTCTCCAGCACGCCTAATGAAGATGCCAATGCACATCTCCAGCATTTCCTGGAGGTGTGCAGGACTTTCACTATCTGTGGAGTGATGATTATGCAATCCGTCTTCACCTATTCCCATTCTCATTGCTCGAGAAGGCGAAGCAATGGTTTTATGCGGAGCGAGATGCCATCAACACATGGGATAAGTGCTCAAATACATTTCTCGCAAAGTTCTTACCGGTGGGCAAAACCAATGCCCTCCGCGCAAGAATTCCGCGCTTCCAACAACAAAATGATGAGAGTATCTCGGAAGCATGGGAACGCTTCCAGGAGTACATCACGGCATGCCCGCACTATGGCATGCACGGGTGGTTCTTAATTCAATTCTTCTATCACGGGCTCAAGCGTGCTTCCCACGAGCACCTAGATGTAGCCGCTGGAGGAGCCTTTTTGTCGCTACAAGTACCCGCCGCTAAGGAATTGATCAAGAAGGTGGTGGCAAATCAAGGATGGGATGGAGATCATCTCCAACCTCGTACCCACGGTGTACACCAGGTCGATGGAATCGACATGATCGCCGCTATGATGGACCTCCTCATGAAGAAATTGGAGGCTTCGAGCAATATGGAAACCACCAAGATTATGGAAGCACACATGATGTGCGAGGTTTGCGGCAATGTGGGACATTCGGGAAATGATTGTCATGAGACAAGGGAAGTAGCCAGCTTCATCAACAATGGCAACAACAATGTGTTCTGCAACAACAACTAAAACAATCAAGGGTGGAACTCGAGGGCCAACTTCCTGTTCAACAATCAAAATGGAGGTAACTATTCTAACAATTTCAATAATCAGCCCTCCATTAAAGATCTTGTCTTTGGCCAAGCTAGAATTAATGAAAATCTAAACAAGAAGCTAGCCACCAATGAGAAAGTTCTTGAAAATTTAAATTCCACCATAGAATCCTTCACCACTGCTATGAAGAATCAGCTAAGTTTTAATAAAATGATAGAAACTCAACTAGCTCAGCTTGCTGCTTCTTTACCTTCTTTCGAGTCAGGTGGAATCCCGGGGCAACCTGAGCCTACCCGAGAGAATGTTAGCGTTATATCCACCAGATGGGGTAATACATCTAGGAGGACACATGCACCTAACCATGTAGAGAAGCTCATACATCAAATCCAAGATCCATGGGACGAATCAGCAGTCTTGCACAAGAAAGACAATAGATATCCACGCATCACATGAACGATCTACTACCAAAAGATCAAGAATGCTCTTTGTGACCTTGGAGCGAGTGCAACCTCATGCCCAAAGCCATGTTTAAAGAGTTAGGATATCCGGCTATCTCCCCAACAATGATGACAGTCCAACTTGCCGACTCATCGGTCAAATCTCCAGAGGGCATAGTAGAAAATATCTTGGTGAATGTCAGAGGCTCATATGTCTTTGAGGATTTCATGGTCCTCGACACACAAGAAGAAATTCCGCTTATTCTCGAGCGACCATTCCTAAAAGATGTCAATGCAAGGACTGATGTCGGAACCAGAAAGATCCAATTCTGCATATGGCGAAGGAACATGACATTCAAATTCTAAGCGAAAGAAGAGTAATGTTACCTAGTGGAAGATGAGAAGTCTAGAGGGTCGAGGAAGCCACAGTCCCAATACAAGAAAGAGAAGGTGACCCCGACCAAGCCGAAGGTGGATAGCCTCATTACAACAATGAGGAAGCATTGGGAGGAAGACAAAGCATTTAACGGGCGCCACCAACCAAAGAAGGCGAAGGCAATCAACAAGGCTAAGGGGGGAAGAAGACAAAAATCAAAAACACCCCCACCAAAGCCTCACCGACTTCAACGCCATCGAAGAAAACAAAGAAGATTTGGCATGTGAAGAGAGCATTGTCCGAGTCTTCCACTCGGGGGCTGGATGAATGCAAAATTAATTGAGCAAATAGAGGAGTCCCACTCGCGGACTCTAAACTACAAGCCCTCACCGAGAGGTAATATCTATCTCATATTTCCCTTTCAACATTTTATTTCGTGCATCAAGAATATTTATATTTCAAATTTATTTTCACCATTGTAAGAACTTAGTGCATATCTTTGTGCTCTATGTATTTTTGAATTTGCTGGTATATTTTAAGACAAGAGCCCGAAATAAAACTTTGTGGGAAGCAAATGCTTATTACCAAACCTAGGTGTTGACTAGTATGATATAGTGCGATAATGTTGATCTTGCCCTATCTCATAGTATGGTGAAATCTCGGATGATTTCTTTCGAAAATAAAACGAGGCAAGTTCCTCGATGGTCATATTACATACCAAAGCCATATGTCGATATCAAAGTATAAACCTTTTACATATGCTTACTTTTGACCCATTGAGTTTTGCCAAATTGTTGTGACCCTTGGTAGAATCTTTTCATGCTTCCATGATCGAGATCACGTACACCCACATATACATGCTAACTCCTACACTGGGAGTTACGCAAAACATGCCAACCATCCACCTAAAATAAATACTCCAAAGTTCCAAGAGATTTATCTTCTTGTAATCTTGCAAAAGGAGAGAGGGGTCATTGAAAAAAGAGTATGTGCTCAAGAAGCATAGAAAAAAGAGGTGCGCTCCAATTAAAGAGCCTCAAAAAAGTGAGCATGACCCCCCTCCAAAATAAAGGCAAGAGGAGAATCTCAAAGCAAGGAGTGTTTCGAAAAAAACAAACAAAAATATTTCACACACTTGCACATCTCGATCAAGTTCCATGACTAGTTTATTCTTGGATCTGGTCTTTGGCTCAACAACATCATGTGGCACAAGTGAGTTTCTTCTATCCTACCCAAAGCTCCACATACAAGCCATAGAGTATGAAGTCGAGGCTCGCTTAAAGCCTTTGGTGAGGTAACAAATAACACTTGAGCGATCGAGGGAACCATTCGAGGAACCTTGTCTTTGTTTGCTAAATTTTCAAAAACTCTGAGATAGGATCTAGAAAAGAACAAGAGTGAGAGATGCAAAGTCAAAAACCATTCTACTCTTCAACCTCCGAAGGCAAGGTGGAAAGCTACAAGCCCCATGGGTAAAGTAAGGCTAAGCTTCTCTCGTACCAACCTTTTCAAATTAGCAAGAAGAGCATGGAGTTTGTGCACAAGTAATTGTCGAGTGATAATATCATGCAACTCCTGATCCACCGAGGCTGAGTCTAGACTTTGCTCAAGGACGAACAAACATTTAGCTTGGGAGAGTTTGTTGACGGTCCTTACAACAAAGATTCAACCGTCAAAACCTCGGGTTCGAAAGGAGTATATGGCAAGTTTCATCCTCATTTTTAGTACTAATAAAGTTCCATGAATTGTGTTGTCAAATTAATAGGCAGGGACACATTTTGGAAGAAATTGGAATCAATGTGCCACATGAGCAAGGCATGGACGCACCTGGCCAGAGTCAGCCACAGGTGGCCGCAGCTGGCTAGGGCAAGGCTCGACCGCACCAACAGGTGTGCCCGCATCTCTAGGTGCGCCCGCACCTACCATATGCCACGTCTGGGTCCACAACACCAACAATCCCACAAACACACCTTTGATGGATGAGATACTGTCAGTGTTTTAGACCGGCAACCTACTAAGGGGAGTACCCGAAGTAGATGAATGTGGCCTCGCCGAGATCGGTAACACGAAGGAAGAGACACGTGGCACAAAATTTAGACAGGTTCGGGCCGCGAGGTGCGTAATACCCTACATCTTGTATGCTGCGTAGCTCTGGATTGATTAGGTGTGACTACAAGATGGCGTAATCTGATGCACATGAGAGAGGAGGGGTCCCTGCCTCGCCTTATATAGTCCGGGAGGCAGGGCTACAAGTAGGTTTAGGGAGAGAGTACTATTCGTAGGAGTCCTCTACACCTTACATGGTATGCGTAGCTTCCTATCCGAGTACTTCTCCACCGTGGTCCTTGCGCCTCACGCCAACAGGTACCGTGCGGCACAAATTGGGTAGTCCCAGGGGCCCACTGAGTAGTCGGTCCTGGTACCCACCGAGGTAGTGGGCCCAGGGAGGTCCATATGACAAGCCCTGGAGTACTTTGTAGTCGAGTAGGATAGCTTCTAGTAGTCTTGACGGCCTTAACGAGTAGTCCTCAAGCGTCCCCGAGTACTACAAGCCAAAAGTCCTCAAGAATATTTGAAGCATCCCGAGGCTGGAATGTACTTCAGCTGATATTTGAGTAATCCTGAAGTCTTCTTGAGTAGTCCCAAGCGTCCCCGAGCCTTGAGTCGAGTACTTCCTCTCGAATTGAAGGGTCATCTTTTGTGTAGAAAGTGTCCTGAGTTGCTCTTGAATCTTGTCGCTACTCATGGAGTTGATTTGATGTAGACGAGCCCCCAAGATGAGGCGCGTCGACTAGTAGAAGTTGAAAGGTCAGGCACCGCCACTGAGTCGGCCGTTTGGAGACTTATCCATCCAGCCGTTGGAGGAGCCGCCGTTGACTTATAAATAGAAGCCGAAACCCTTAGGGTTTTTCACCCTGCGCACTTGCAGCCATTCCGAGCAGTTCGTGCCTAGAAACCACCGCCAGTGCGCACTGCCACCTCTGAGGAGAGTGTAGATCCAAGAACCACGCCGCCGGAAATCACCGCAGTAGCCCCTGAGAGAATGCGAGTGAAGACCCGGTGCACTTGGAGGATGAAGCCCTCGCCGTCGAAGAGCTTGAAGACCGCCGGTGGGAAGAAGAGGTCCCGCGAGGAAATCGCGGGATCCGCCGCGTGGACATCGCCGTCGGTGTCTCCGCCGCGGCCAAATCCCAACCAGGAGTGGAAGAAGTCCAAAGAAAAGACTGAAGATCTTCATGTGCTCCTCAACAGTGGATTTCTGCGGGAGAAGGAAGTCGATATGTGGCGTGCCACTGCGGGAGATCCGTATCCCATGGAGAAGAACCTAGACGAGATCCCCATGTTCACGCGATCCGCGGAGCGATGGTTGTCTCTCCCGGCCAGTGATTTGTTCAAGGGGATTCTGGAGTACTACGGCATCGAGTACCTCAACCTCAACCCCAATGGTATCTTCCACACTTATGTCTTCATTCACTTCTGCGAAGCCTTCTTCGGGATCAAGCCCCATTGGGTACTTTTTCGAAAATTTTTCCGAGTAAAGCCCCAGCCAAGCGCCAACAACCCCGAGTAGTGGGGGAAGCCGACATCCAGATGCGTGAGGATGCCGCGGAGCAGTACCTCACGTACAAGCTGATCGACTCCAATCAAGATTGGAAGTCAAAGTGGTTCTACATCACCAATCATCACCCAGAGCTACCGAAGCCGAGCGGGAAGCAAACGAAGCACCGGCCCAAGTGGAACACTGAGCCAACGATGCAGGAGGGTATCCAGCTACCCGAGCTGCTGGCGAAGATCGAGGCTTTGAGAGAAGCCGGGCTGAGGGCCAAACATGTGGCCTTCAGCTTCATGAAGCGAAGGGTGCAGCCGCTGATGGCCCGCGGCACCTTGGGCTACCGTACACTGGCGACGGTGACTCGTCGCGGATGCCTGAGGGTGAAGTCGACGACGACGACATCGCTGATAGACTGGGCAGGATCTTCAAGGACATGCAGGCGTACACGCCGTGCCCCGTGCCCGAGTACTCCGTCGCGCGTCCACCCAAGGAGGTCAGTAGCCGTACTGAAGTCGGTACTGATTATGTAGTAGTAGTCATACTCATCCAATGTTCTTCTTGCAGGACAACGTAGTGAAGTTTGTCTGCGAGCTGGCGTCGCCTCCTCGACTTGTCGAGATCCCGGATGAGGGGAAGGGGAAAGCCAAGGAGCGCCGCGAAGTCGGTGAAGGGGACGACACCGTAGTCATTGAAAACACTTCAGAGGAAGATGATGAGGAGACGCTGCAGGAGCGCTTCCAGCTGCGGTCGAGATTCAGCTGCTGTGGACTGTCGCATGTCCCTCTCGTTCAGGATCCACCAACTAGCCTGGAGGCTAGTTTGCCTGTGTCGCCAAGGAAGCCGCGCAACGTGGCCCGCAAACATGTGGCCAAGAAGCTTAAAGTCACGGAGACCACATCTCAAGAGGTAAGGTTCCTTGAGTAGGGTAGTCGAGTACTTGTGTCTCGATGTAGTGTGCTGATGATGAAACTCCATTGCTTGCAAGAGATTCCGCCTTCCGACCCCGTAGAGCAGGGGGACGAAGGCGACTGGGATACGGTGGGAGAGCCGGCTGGAGGTAGCCGCAACCCAGCCCCCACCGTGGAGGAGCTCATTGCACAGCTGATGCGCCAGCCCCCAGTTGTTGAGGGGAGCACTAAACCAACCACTGCTGCTGCTGAAGAGCAAGCGGCTACTGAGGCGCAAGAGGAGGCGCCTGCCGAGGCTGGACTGGTAGCGACAACATCCTCGGCGCCCCAACCGTGACGGTAGTCCGGTCGAGCCTGTAAGTGAAGATCTTTCCCGAGTAGTACATTTGGTTTGGTAGTCGTACTGGGTTGACAACCAGTTGTGTACTCTGCAGGAAATCAACGGACTTGACCTGGGATGGGGATGAACCCACCGCAGCGGTGGCGGAAGAGGAATCCGCGCCGGCCGCTGAGGAGTCCGCTCCCGCCCCTCAGGCAGAATCCGAGGCGCCGGCCGTGGAGGCTGCATTGCCAGAGGCCAGCATCGTAGAGGGTGAGTACACTACGCGAGTGCAGGTAGCCTCGAGGAGTAGTCGTAGCCACCGATGGTGACTAATCCCGTGTCTTCTTGTTGCCACGTGCCGAAGCCGAGGGAAGCGCTATTCCCAAAACGGTGCCCGTTGAAGGCCTGGCACCGTAGACCCAAGGAGCTACTGGAGGAGCCCCCGAGCCGATGGAGGTAGCCGGCGCAGAAGCCCCCGCGGTGGCCGAAGGAGAAAGCGACGACGTACTGCCAGAATCAACTCTGGAAGTAGTCGTCCGTTCACCGGAGATCCAGGATGCAGAACCAATCCGTTCCGCGCCAATGTCTGGAGCCGCCACGAGTAGTCGTGGTGGGATTGAGCTGCTAGAAGATGACCTTGTTGACCCGGCAGTGGTAGCTCGCCACTTGGAGGCGATGCGCCAAGCCGAGCAATGGATGAAGGTGAGTTGTCGATACTCTGAAGTAGTCGATCTGCCGTAGAGTGTTGCGTACCCAATTGACATCTATTGTCTGCTGCAGGATGTCGCGGAGAGATCCCGCCAGAAGTCTGGCATGCTCTAGGGGTACGGCGACACAGTGCTCCAGGCAGAAGCCTTATAAGAACAACTCGTGAAGGCCCGGAAGCACTCCACCGCGCTTCAGTCAAAGCTGGACGGCGCCTTCGCCCAGTACCACAACGAAGTCCAGGACATGCAGGCGAAGAGCGACGAGCTTGTGCGGAAGAACAAGTCGCTCCGCAACAAGAATAAGGGTATGTGTTGTCTTGTCGGGTACCCAATGTAAGTAGCTTGTAGTAGTCTGACCCGCCTTGCTTTGTTGATTGCGGAGCTTGAGACTCGTGTCGTACAGCTGAGGGCCTCAAAAGTCAACGTGAAGAACCTCTTCTAACGAGAGAAGGAGGCCCGTGAGGTACTTGAGTATGACTACAAGCAGTTGGCTTACGAGTGCGATAAGCACATGGAGCTGCGCATTGCTTTGGATCGTGACCTCGTCAACTGCTACAAATCTTTGTAGAAGCTGGATGAGGACTGTGAGAAGCAGCGGGCCCAGATGAAGTTACTCGACGAGGCCGCACTTCCCATCGCGAGGCTACTGGTGCCTCACCCGGGCGGACCGAAGATAGCTCCGTTGGTGGACCGGCTGAAAGAAGCACCCAGCCGTCTGGTGACGTACGTCAAGCACTTAGCGAAGTCGATCCCCAACCAGATCCTGGCGTATATGAAGTCATACTTCCCGAAGGCTCCAGTTGACGTGGTCACCAGCAGACTAGCCGCCAACTGCACGGAGGAGCAGTACGCGGAGCTGCTGAAGCAGATGGTGCCGATTGCTGAACAAGTCACCGAGAAGCTCAAGCTCCAGTAGTCCTATAGGGTTAGCTCGTAGTAGTAGTTGTAGATAAACAAAGTTGTAATGAACTTGTTTAAATATGAATGAGAAAAACTTCCATAAATGAGTACTCGTTGTCGCGATGTGTGTATGCGGAGTCCAATCATGGAGTTGTTACGAGTAGTCGTACTCGCCAGTAGACCCATTGAGGGGAAGAGAAGTAAATCAGTTGATGGATAATCAAACTTTATTACTAAGAGAATTACACCTAGATGGCCAGGGTCATTTTACAAGAGTAGTCGCCAGGACCCGATGGCCGCCTACGGCTAAGTAGTGCTAGAGCGTATAGCCGCTTACAGCAGTAGATCCGTTAGTAGCCGTGTATGCTGGATCTAGGAGTACATGGTCTCTCAGTAGACCGCTGCTAGAGTCCTTTGTTTGCTCGAAGCAGCCCAAGATCCGAGGGTAGCTGTTAGCGCTGGATCTTGGAGTAGAGTAGTCCGGAGACTGGTGCCTGTACTTGGAGGCCGCTTAGAGCGAAGGGGTCTTTGAGTAGTCGTGTAGACTTGAGCCCCTAGGGTAGTCGGTAGACTAGGCGTAGAATCGACAGAGCTGGTCGATATTCCAAGAGTTGTTGACGTCTTCGCCTTCGAGCATCTGGAGGCGATAGGAGCTCGGTCCGGTCACCTTTGCGACTGTGAAGGGACCCTCCCAGGGCGAGCTGAGCTTGTGTAGTCCTTCTGTGTTCTGGATGCGACGGAGGACAAGATCACCAATGTTGAAGGGGCGTTCCTTCACGTTGCGAATGTGGTAGTGTCGGATACCCTCGAGGTACCATGCTGATTGGATGAGGGCGCCACAACGATCTTCTTCGAGTCCATCGATGTCAACTCGTCTGCTGTCTTCAGATATGCCTTCGTCGTATTGCTCCATTGCCGGTGAGTCCCACATGACATCAGCAGGGAGGATTGCTTAAGAGCTGTAGACCAGGAAGTATGGCAATTGTCCCGTCGGCTTGGAAAGTTGAGTACGTAGACCCCAGAGCGCATTGGGTAATTCCTTGATCCACTTGCCTCCTTTGGTGTTGGCAGCGTCGTGTAGCCGCTTCTTGAGAGCATCGAGCACCATCCCATTGGTGCGCTCGACTCGTCCATTGGCCCGAGGATGGGAAACTAAGACATATCGGACGTTGATCCCGCTGTTCTCGCAGTACTCCCAGAACTGGTGATTGTTGAAGTTGGAGCCCAGATATGTGATGATGCGGTGGGGTAGTCCGTAGCGATACACGGGTTCGTCCAATAAGTCGAGTACTCTGTCAGCCTTGGGGCATGTGACCGGCTTGACCTCGATCCACTTGGTGAACTTGTCGATGGCCACCAGTACTCTGTTGAATCCACCTGGTGCTGTTGGGAGTGGCGCAATCATGTCGAGCCCCCAGCAGACGAAAGTCCAGGTTGGCGGTATGGTGCCTAGCTTGTAGGCCGGGACGTGTTGTTGCTTGGCGAAGTATTGGCACCCTTGGCACCTTCTGACGAGTTCTTCGGCGTCGCCCAGAGCTGTGGGCCAATAGAAAGCTCGTCGGAAGGCCTTGCTGACCAGTGTGCGAGAGGACGCGTGGTTGCCGCAGACGCCCTGGTGGATCTCCTCCAATATGACCTTGCCTTCTTCTCGGGGAACGCACTTCATGAGTACTCCAGAAGAAGTGCCCCGCCTGTAGAGCTTGTCTCCGAATAGGACGTAGGACTTGGCACGGCGGATGAGTTGCTCGGCCAAGTTCATGTCTGAGGGAACCTTTTGCTCGCTGAGGTAGTCGATGAAGGGTTGCCTCCAGTCCACGTCGATCATCATGACCTCCTGGCCAGCCGGAAGATGTGCTGGATCAGTGGTCAGTGGTGCCGGGTCTGGGATTGATCGCGCGTGAAGCTCGTGGACGAAGACACCCGCTGGTACTTGAGCGCGAGTAGAACCAAGCTTCGACAGGACGTCCGCTGCAACGTTGTTGTGACGGACGACATTGTGGAACTCGAGACCATAGAACTTGTTCTCGTGCTTGCGGACTTCTAGGCAGTAGGTGTCCATGTTATCCATGTTGCGGTCCCAGGACTTGTTGACTTGGTTGATGACCACTGCGGAGTCGCCGTAGACTAGTAGCCGCTTGATGCCTAGTGAAGCCGCGAGGCGGAGCCCGTGTAGCAGAGCTTCGTACTCGGCTTCATTGTTTGAGACCTTCCAGAAGATCTGCAGGACATACTTGAGTTGTTCGCCCGTTGGAGATATCAAGAGTACCCCTGCACCTGCGCCTTCGAGCTTGAGCAAGCCGTCGAAGTACATCACCCAGTGCTCTGGGCGCTCGGTTGGAGTAGGTAGTTGATTCCCCCACCACTCCGCCATGAAGTCCACTAGTGTCTGCGACTTGATGGCTGTGCGTGGCTTGAAGTCAATGTTGAGGGCGTCGAGTTCGACAACCCACATAGAAATTCTTCCAGTAGCATCTTGGTTCCGCAGGATGTCACCGAGCGGGTAGTCGGTGACGACAGAGATCGAGTACTCCTGGAACTAGTGTCGTAGCTTCCGCGAGGTGATGAGCACTGCGAACAGAAGCTTCTGTACTGGCTAGTAGCGTGCCTTGGATTCTGACAGGACCTCGCTGACGAAGTAGACTGGGCGCTGGACTGGATAGGTGTGGCCGTCTTCCTGCCGCTCGACGATGATGGCAGTACTGACCACGTGAGTAGTCGCAGTGAGGTAGAGCAGTAGTTGCTCGCCTTTGTGAGGAACTGTGAGGACTGGTGGCTTTGATAGGAAGTCCTTGAGCTGGGCAAGGGCTTGTTCTGCCTCTGAAGTCCACACGAACTTCTATTGGTATTTGAGTAGTTTGAAGAAGGGGAGCCCCCGTTCTCCAAGCTTCGAGATGAATCTTTTCAGAGCCGCCATGCATCCGGTCAGCTTCTGCACGTCTTCGATGCATGTGGGAGCTTTCATGCTGGTGATGGCGGAGATCTTATCGGGATTGGCTTTGATGCCGCGATGGCTAATGATGAAGCCGAATAGTTTGCCTGACGCTATGCCGAAGACGCACTTGTTCGGGTTGAGCTTCCAGCGGTACTCTCGCAGGGATGCGAAAGTCTCTTCAAGATCGACGATGAGCGTGTTGGAGTTTCTGGTCTTGACGACCACGTCATCCACATAAGCTTCGACATTCTTGTTGAGCTGCCTCTTGAAGCAGGCCTGGGTAGCTCATTGGTAGGTAGCGTCGGCGTTCTTCAATCCGAAGGACATGGTCGTGTAGCAGTACGCGCCAAACGGGGTGATGAACGCGGTCTTCTCCTGGTCTTCTTCCTTGATCGCGATCAGGTGGTACCCGGACTAGCAGTCGAGGAAGCAGATAAGGTCGCAGCCTGCCGTGGAGTTGATGACTTGATCAATCTGCGGCAACCCGAAGGCGTCCTTGGGGCAGTGCTTGTTGAGGTCGGTGTAGTCGACGCACATCCTCCACTCGTTCAAGTTCTTCTTGCGGACAAGGACGGGGTTGGCGAGCCACTCAGGATGGAAGACTTCTTTGATGAAGACAGCCGCGAGTAGTTTGGCGACTTCCTTGTCGATGGCGTCTCGTCTGTCCTTGCGAAACGGTGGAGGTGTTGTCGCTTCGGGGTAGCTTTACGGTCGATATTGAGTGAATGCTCAATCAACTCCCTGGGCACCCCTGGCATGTCCGCTGGTTTCCACGCGAAGATGTCGCGGTTAGCCTGGAGGAGGTTGATGAGCGCGTCTTCCTATTTGGGGTCGAGACCCAACCCGATGGCGGTGGTCCTCCTGCTGTCGCCTGTCCCGAGGTCCATTGTCTTGACTACAACCTCCTCAGCTGGCTGAGGCTTGTTGGCTTTGTCCGACTTCTTTGGGATGTCGAGTTCACTTGGGGCAAGCTTCTTCGACGCAGCGTAGATCTCCATCATTGCATTGGGTACTTGGTTCGTAGCTGCGAGTTCCACAGCTTCTGTGTCGCAGTCGAAGGATATCTTCAAATCCCCTTGCAGTGAGAGTACACCTGCTGGGCTTGGCATCTTGAGTACCAAGTAGGTGTAGTGGGGTACCGCAATGAACTTGGCGATAGCTGGTCTGCCAAGGACGACATGGTAGGACGTCTCGAAGTCCGCGACTTCGAACTTGACGTACTTGGTACGGTAGTTGTCCCTTGTTTCCCCGAAGGTAACTGGCAGAACCACTGAGCCCAGTGGGATAGCCGTGTTCCCGGAGACGATGCCGTAGAAGGGCGAAGTTCTCTTAGTGAGCATGTGGGTGATGTCGAGCTTCATATTCTTCAAGGTCTTGGTGAAAAGGAAGTTGATCTCGCTTCCACCGTCGATGAGGACCTTGTTGAGCTTGGAGCCCCCGACCACCGGCTTCAGGATGAGTGGGGACCGTCCTGGTTCAAAGAAGCTTGTCCATTGATCCGCGTGGGAGAAGGTAATGGGTACCTCCGACCACCTGAGAGGGGTCGGGAACGCTGGTTCAATGCTCATGACTTCTCGGTGGGTAGCTTTCTGAGCCCGTCGGTTGGGTAGTCTGCCGAAGAGGACGTTGACCGTCTTGTCGGGTTCCTGGAAGTCGCCGTTTCCTTCGTCGGTTTTCTTCTTGCCTTTCTTGTCGTGAGGGTGCCGTGGCTCTGGAGTGTCCTTGAGTGCTCGCCGAAGTTGGTAGCATTGCTCGGTGGTGTGGTTGCCGTCCAAGTGCCACGGGCACTTCTCCTTCAGCAAGTCTTTGAAGCCGCCGGAGGTCTTCTTCGAGGTCTCCTTCGCAGGGCGCTGGATAGCCGCGACAGTGTTGTCTGGCTTGCACTTGCGGTTGGAACCCAAGTAGTTGTTGCTGCGACCGCCTTGGTTCCCGTTGTTGATGCTGCCACCGCCCGTGTTCTGTTTGCTCTTGCCACGGATGGGTCGTACTTGGCGTTGGCAGTGTCTTCTTCATCAGCCCAGGAGGTGATCATGTCCTTGAGGTGGGTGATCGAGCTTGGGCGGCGACGGCCGAAGTCTTCGAAGGTGTGACGGTGGTAGAGACCGTCTTGGAAGAGGTCGATGACTTCTTTGTCAGGGACATCAACTACGGTGGCGCGCTTGTCGAAGAAGAGCCGCATGTACTTGCGAAGGGTCTCGCCTTGTTCCTGCTTCGCCATAGCCAGGTCCATGCGAGTACCCTAGCTGCCCATAGCGCCTGCGAAGTTGCTGCTCAACTGCTCCTTCAGTTGGTCCCACTTGTCGATCAAGTACTTCTCGAGTGACTCGAGCCATGTGAGCGGGGCTTGGTCCAGACAAAAGGGGAAGTAGAGGCACTTGGTGTCGTTGTTGCCACCAGCGTTCTCGATGGAGAGGGCGTAGCATCTGAGCCACTGCACTGGATCTTGCTTCGCGTCGTTCTTGGTGATTCCAAGAGGCTTGAATTTCTCTGGGAGAAGTAGGTTGCGAAGTCGCACAGAAAAGGCAAGGGAGCCGTCGTTGTCGCCTGCCGTGGAGGCGTTCTTGCGCCGTAGATCTTCGATTTTCTGGCGGGCGTCGAAGCTGCCACGTGAGGCGCTGGAGATGTGGCTATCCGCGTGGCCTCGGCCGCCGCGGTTGCCCCCGCCCCCAGCTCTCCTGTTGGCCCCATGGTTGGAGCTCCCGTCGTCGCTGCCTCCACTTCAAGGATCGCGGTGAGGGACGATCTCCCGGTCACCACCAGCACTATTGCCACCCTGAAGGGGTCCACCAGCTGTTGCCCGAGTACGGTTGGGGTTAGCTGGTAGCTTCCGTCGAGTACGGTTGCGACCGATGTCCGCACTGCGACTTGTGGCTTCGTTGTCGCGGTTCCTGACGGGAGGTGGTTGAGCAACCCTGGTGTTGACTCGCATGAAGTAGGCGTCTTCCGCGAGCTTGGCGACGACTTGTCCTGCGCGCATCCCCTGAGCCTGACGTGCTATCATAGTGATAGACATGTGGCATTGCTCTTGGGTAGTGTGTACCTGGCTCTCGACTTGGTCGAGTGCTTTTGCGAGGTTGCGGATGGGGAGGGACTCGCGGAGACGTCGGCGCCATTCGTTCTGCTTTCTGTTGCGTTCACGTCGGGCGTCTCTGTTGGCGGCGGTCTCGTCGGCGGGCGCGTTGGCGGACAACTCGTCTGCTGAGATGTCCTCAAGGTATTGGTCAGGGACCGTCCCTGAGGGCCCTGGCGTCTCGTTGGTAGTCATGAAGACTTGCCGGTCGGGAGAGCCAAGGCAGGAGTCGCTGGTTTCCACCTCTGTCGAAGTGTGCTCCCCAGCTGGAGCAAGCGGTGTTCCATCCTGGAAGGGAAGTGAGTCGAGGTAGGCGAGGTAGCATGAGTTCCCTCCTGTCAAGTCTGCGGGTGTGTGGTCTGGCCAGTAGACAAATCTTCCGGCGGGTGTAACACCCTAATTTTCCATCAAGGTGTTTTAGAGGCAACAAGGTGTTTTAGATTTTATTTTCTAAGGATTAAATAAATTATCAAATAAATTTGGCCTTTAGAATAATTTAATATCACTTTTGAATAATTTTAGAGGCAACAAGTGCTTGTGCATCATGTATTGTTTGCATGGTGTTTATGAGTGAGGGTGTGAAGTTTTAAAAGAATTTAAAATAATTTGAAAATTTGAAGAATACGATTTGAAAAGTTTTAAAGTTTGAAAAGTTTGAAAAAGATTTAAAATAAAAGGCTTTGAAAAAAAAAACAAAACCCTTCCAAACCCTCAACCATCCCCTTCTCCCTTTCAGGCCCAAACCCCTCCCCGCTGGCCTACTTCCCGCCACCGGCCCACTTCCTTCTTTTCTTTTTCCAGCCCAAGGACGAGGCGGGCCACCGGCCTTTGCTTTCTCACGCGGCCCGATTCCTCTCTCTCGCGGCCCAACAGCCCAACCCGCCTCTCCTCCGCCGGCCCAGTTTCCTCTCCCCCTCTCTTCTTTCTCAGTCGCTGCCAGCCGGGCCCCGCTGGTCAGCTCCTCCTCCCACCTCCAGCGCCTCTTCTGCCCCGCATCCAGCGCCGCCGCCGGCCGAATCCCGGCGCCCTTCAGTCTTCCCCTCCTTCAAGCAAGCCATAAAGGCTCATAAGCCCCGGCCCCCTCTCCTCCTTACACTTCCCCTTCGGTTACTTCTTCCACATCAAGCCGCCTCCTTGAATGCCATCAAGGCCGGGCCGGCCGCCATGGCCATTGATGGCCAATTGGCCCGGTCGCCGCTCCCTCTCCCTCCTTTGTGCTATAAGAGTTGAGCTTGAGCCCTCGCGCACGCCTTTCCTTCGCTCGTGCACGCCCTGCATCCTCTCCTCTCGCGCACGCGCCGCCGCCGTGAAGATCCCCGCCGCCTCCTTTGCCGGCCGCGCAAGTTCCTCACCGCCGGAGAACGAATCCTCGGTGCCTCTCCTTCCTCGCTCGTCTTTTGGGCCATTCGCACGACGACCCGACGCCCGCACCCTTCTCCTCCCCGTTAATCGAGCCGCAGTACGCCGCCTCCAAGCTGAACAGCTCGGCTGCCGCCAACTTCCGCCGCAATCCGTCCTGCCCTCACTCTCCTCTTTTCCCCGTTGCCCTCACAGGATTACCGGAACAGCACCCCGGCGGCCGGAAGCACCAAACCGAGGCCGCAACCCCCTCCCCGGCGAGCGCCCGTGATCCCGTCTGCCACTCTTCGTTGCACGTCGTTTACACCCCGCCACCGCCGTCAACAACCCCCTGGTGAGCTTCGCGCCGTTCTTCTCTTCCTCCCGGTCCAAACCGCCTCAAAAATGGTGCACGGGAGCCCCATTTGGCCCTCCTCCGGCGAGCCGCCGCCACGCTATCCGCCGGCGCCGCTGCGGGCCGGTCGCCTCCCCGCCGGCCTCGCCCGCGTGCGACCAGGGCCGTCCGATCGGCGCGGACGGCCCAGATCAAAAGGGGGGCATACCCCTTTAGATCGGTCCACCGTGGACCGGTGGACCAAGTCCACAGGTGTCGGTCCACAGGCCTTGCATCAGCCCTGCGTCAGCATCGGGTCAGCCGACCAATCGCAGCCCGCCACGTGGAGCCTCCACAGCTCACCTGCCGGCCGCCCAAGCGTTTTTGCAAAAAGGACTTCCAGTCTCCGAAATTCACAACCAGGCCCTTCCACCTATAGAAATCCTTTCAGTTAGGTCCTGTTTTCAACGTTTAAGCCCCTATGCTTTTTAGTTCTTCCCATCAGAGGTCCATTCTTGATCTTTTACACTATAAACCTTGGGTGTATATGTGTAATTATGTTTTAGCCCCTGGTTTCTTGCAGTTAAGCCCCTGGAAGCCCTGTTTCTTCACAGAAAAGCCCTGAAACTTGTTTTAGCCATATCTTTTCCGTCCTAGCTCCGTTTTAAGCGTTCTTGGTGTCCACGCGACCGTCTTTTCAAGCCCGTCAGTTTTAGAACATTGTTTTGGCCGTATCTTGTGCGTTTTAGCTCTGTTTCCACTGCTTCAAGTTTCGTTAGGCTCATATCAACTAAAACTACGTGATAGGACCAATGTGGTACATGTTCCTTGTTTTATAATTTATTTAAATGATTAATATGATTAAATCTTATTATGCATGCTTTTCTAATTAAAATCTAGCTAGAGTTCAACTCGTGTTTTCATAAGAAAGTTAATATGCTTAATATTAGTTAAATATTTCTTATAATTAAAAGCTAATTAGATGTGTACCTCGGTTTTTATAATCAAACTTAATTTGAGTAATGTTTATGCAATTTGATTCCTAAATAAAAGCAATATAGGTTTATCTCGAGTTTTCTTAATTAAATTGTTAATTTGATTAATATGAATATAAATGTGTTTTTAAGTTATAATTTGATTAGAATAACTCGAAATATAAAGATAACCGCCTAGATGCTTTTACATGCTTCTTTTGAATTAAAGTGTTTAATTTGCATAAGTTAAACTTGAATATTTATAAATAAAATTGAAGTAGGCTTACATTTTCTTTTAAATACCAATATAACTTGCTTAATTATTAATAGGGTATTTCTTTGAAATAACCTATACACATGACTTTACTTAATTAAAATATACCAAGCACATAGCTAGCTCTTGTATGTGATCATCCAAATCACCCGATAGTTCCGAGTGTTCCTTGTGATCACTTTCCTAGAGCCAACCCTTGTTCTCTCTTGGTGAATCAACTATGTTCTTACACCTAATCTTTTCTAGCCACCTTTCTTTAAAAGCTACCTTGTTGTCTATTTCTTCTGTCAGATCAGCTTATCTTTGCTTGGTGTGTTGTTTTGTTTATTGTATGTTTTCTTTTGTGCTCGTAGACATCGTGCCAGTTTCAAGTGAGCAACAAACTGAAATGGATCAAGAGCAAGTGTTTGAAGAAGAACTCCAATGTTTAAGCAAGGAAGGCAAGTGGATTTCTCCCCCTACATGTTCTATTTTGTCCCACACAACTTGCATGATAACTAAGTTTATATTTAATGTTGCTATGCATAAATTTGATGGGAAAATCACCTTTTTAAGGAGATGACTAGATTTTATCTCCTTTACCATGGACAACCCTTTTAAATAAATGTTTTGGATAGAAATGCTTAGTTGCTATACCTTGGGTTGGTTAAAATGAATCTTTTACAATATGATGAATGTTGATCATGATAACTTCGGTGATATATGTGTGTGTGCTTATGGTTAATAACAAGATCATATGGATTAATCGGAACATGGAGAACCACCCAAGAAAACAGTGCAACCACAGTCCATATGGCTCTGGCTTAGCCAATTAATTAGGTGTGTGATTGTACTGGTGACCTTATCCGAAAGGAACACAGGGGGCTCGGGGTTGCAGGGGTATAGCCCGGTTCTTTTGGGGTAGCAGCATTTGCTAAGCTGCAGACCACTATGGAGGGTTATGGTCTGCCCTGAGTTGTAACTGTCGTGGGTTGTTGGTCTTTTGCATATCTTTGTAAAGGCTTCGTAGTGGACCCCTAGCCACTCACCTCGGAAGTGTTTAAGGGTCTGATCAACCCAGGCAACATGGGGAACACGAACTGTGGGTAAAATGTACAACCTCTGCAGAGTGTAAAACTGATCGATCAGCCGTGCTCACGGTCAAGAGCGGTCTGGACCCTCACATGATTAATAAACTTGAAGATGTAATTAAATCGTGGTTTCTTGTGGGTTTCTGAGAGGAGATGCTTTCCTAAATGCTTAAGTGGGTGGGTATAAACTTACACCTAGTAATTAGGTGCTTGCTAATAAAATTTGACCAACATTAAAATGCTAACTGCACAAACCCTTAGCCTATCCTTGATGGCCTTGCATCTTTCACCCACTTGATGAGCTCCAACCATAAGTGTGCTCACCCTTGCTTACTCGCTGTTCAGAGGAGAACACTGGAGAAGAGTACTTCAGCGACTACGAGGAGTTCTGAGGCTTGCGTGCCCCCAGTCAGATGCCTGTGGAAGATGAAGATGGAGTTGCGTCTTCATAGTTATTGTTTGATCGTTGTAAAGACCTTTGAGTCTAACGTCTGAGTGTAATAAAGAGATAATGTAATGGTTTAACTCTTGTACGATTTTATTGCTGTTTATTGATATTTCACTCATGACGTCTGTCATATGTGTGTAAACTTGATCCTGGCGCACATATGAGATGCATTAGGTTTTCTTTGGAAAATCAGGTATGACAGAGTGGTATCAGAGCCAGGTTTGACTGTAGGACGCAGCCTTAAGTTAAAAATGGTCGAAAAGTAAGGATTCATGTTCTAGAAAGCCTATCATCCTTCAAAATTGACTTATTTTACGTATAAAATCTAATTTAATCTTGTCTTCTTGTTAAAACACATCGTTTTGTTTTGATCTGTTCTGAGTTCGTTTCTTGTGCTATCAGCTGAATCTTCACCACCGAGGTTGTCTGATATAAGTTCTTAGATTGCCTACCCCTTATCAACTTCGATAGAAATGTTTGTGTGAGGACGAACGTTGTGTTGATGTTTGTTGTTTGAACACATGTTTGATTTGGATCTTTGTTTGTGTGAGTTGTATTGTGGAGGGATGGCCACAAATGCAACAAGAAATAAATTGTTAGGTTAATAGAGATAGATTGGGTTCAAATCTGGGTTATCCTTATCTGCCATTCGAGTTGGTTGGAGGATGTCAGAAGATCAAAGTCTAAGAAGTAACATCAACCTCAACAACTAGAAATCTACAAGAATATACGAACATCAACATATGAAAGAAGATAAAGAAAAAGATGGTCAATTTCTTTCATCCATGTTATTCTCCTCTCTACCACAGTGTGATTACAATCACAACGAGGAAAAGAAATGGATGTGATATCAATAATTTTACCTTGCTCTTCAATCTGTTTGTTTCCAACCTCTTCTGAGCTTATCTTTATCACACAATCAGAAGGCGAGTCCCAATGGAAATCACGAAGATAAAGACAACAAAAGAAACATCGATATTCCATCTACAACCTCAGCAATTGAACGCAAGATGCTGGAGTATATGGCAACACAAACTCAGACTCTGCAAGCAATGACTCAAACCATGGTTAATATCCATCAGTATATTATAGAGCAAGCATCAAATCATAAGAATTCCAACCTTGTTTTGGGTGAAACCGTCAGATTCCGACTGTTTCATCGTCATTGGATAAAGAAAATCAATCAGTCATGCAAGCTCAAGTCTTACAAGGACAAAAGGAGATCAACACATCATCCCCTCATAACACAGAGATAACCAAAACTGGAGTTCCTGCCGGACCAGTAAAGAAGCAAGTTGTAGAAGTATGGAATCATCAAAATAATCAGAGAAGTCATAGAGTATTAGAGTTGCGGACGAATGAACAACAAAAACATATGAAGACTGCAGGAGCATGTCAATGTTGTGAGCATTATGGTCGTTCATGTCTCCAAAAAGAAGCCAGCCTAATGACAGATGAGGCTAGACAATGTTGCCATTTGAATATCAATAAGGAAAGGAAGTTATGTACCCAAAATCCAGTCCTACAAAAAAAAAGTTGCTCAAGCTATAGATAGTAATCAGATTATCAACCTTGAGGATTGGAGTATAACTTTCAATGAATTTCAGCCTGACGGAATCAAACAACTCAAGAAGCATGCAAGTGAAGAAAGCCAAGACAAAGGTCTTAAGAGACTATGTTTCAAATGTCGTGAAGAAGGCCCCTATGTTAATAATTGTTCAACAAAGTGTAAGAGGATTTTGCCTAATCACGATGGATTATATTGCCTCAAGCATGGAGAAAATGGATATCTTGCTAGTTGGTGTGCAAAATAGGATAGTAATCAACCCCAGGATCGAAGTCTCAATACCCTTACTTCTAGTCAAACATACAATCGCCAGGATACTAAAGCAAGAAAAGCATGTTTCTATTGTAACAAAGAGGGATATTTCATAAGTCAGTACCCAAGAAGCCTTTGGATCAAATGGAGAAGAATATTAAAAGTTGTGTATGAGGACCCAAAGTATGATTCGAGATGGCTAAGCTTAGGAAAAGAAACAATTATGGAGTCGATCCAGCTCTATTCAACAGAGTCGAGAAAAGGAATGGACAGTTACAAATGAATTTAGATTGAATATGTCATGAGGTGTTTTATTTATAAAGTGAGTTGTGAAGAATAAAGAATTATGTATATGGAGCTTGTGTAAAACGAATTATATGGAAGCAAGATAAGCAGTGTTGGATGCTAAACACCCGAACTCTTGTCTCATGCTAGCCTTTGTGAATCTCAGGATGAGAATTTGTCTTAAATTGGAAGTTCATGTTGTTTTATCTTTTTGAGTTCATCTCACCATGCATTAGTTCACTATTCCTATCTGAAATATCTTTCTCCAATCAGATGTTAAGCATTAGGTCAGGAGAAGGTCAAGACATTCTATCTATTGTCTGTGCTCATATTGCTAATCAGCGGAATCAAGCATCACCCCCACCCCCAACCCAGCAATGGGTCCAGTAACGCAACAATCTCTTGCCGCTCACATGCAGCTAATCCAAAACATGTCTACCACTAATCAAACATTCAAGCTCAGCGAAGTCAGCCACCACCAGTAGCACCACCAGCACCGGTGGACAAGCATAAGGAATTCATGAGTCACCATCCTCCCACATACTCCTACTCAACCGATACATTGGATGTTGATGATTGGTTAAAGACTGTCATCAAAAAGTTGAAAATGACGCAATGTACTAATCGAGAGATGATCTTGTATACAACAGGGTGCTTGGAAGAATTAACAGCTGAATGATGGAAGCGTACACTGTCGCACATGCTACACCTAACACCATCACCCGGCAGGAGTTCAAGGATCATTTTCACATGCACCACATTCCCTCTGGTACGGTCAAGCTTAAGCAAAGGGAGTTCCTCACTCTAAAGCAAGACAATATGTTAGTTAACGAGTATCTGGACAAGTTTACTCAGTTGTCCCACTATGCATCAGATGAAGTTAACACTTATCCCAAGAGGCAGGAAAGAGTCTTGAATGGATTGATTGGACCGCTCAACTATCAGTTGCAAAGCCATATATTCCCCAACTTTCAGATGTTGCTAAACAAAGGTATAGGTTTGGAGAATAAACGAATGGAACTTGGTGAACAGAAGCGCAAGTTCAGGTCTCATGGACAGTCTAGCAACACACGCCCTTGCTTCAACTCATCACAGAATTCTCAGTTTTACTCTGGTGGATCAAGTGGAAATTATACTCAGAATTTACAACACTCAACTCAACCATCCCAGCATTCAAGCCAGCACACACCACATGCTCCAAGTCATCATCAAGATCGTTCAGAAGCACCAGTGAGAAGCAACTCCCCGGTTCGTCCGAATGGTTGTTTCAATTGTGGAGAATTGGGACATTATGCCAACATCTGTCCGAAGCGCAACATGCAGACTCCTCAGAAAGATATTGGTCAGAGGTTTGGACAGCCATTATCACAAGCTCGTATTAGGAATTCTGCTTATCAAGGTAACAGAGGTCAACAGAACTATGCACGTGGTAGAGTGAATCATGTGACGGCTGAAGAAGCTCAAGATGCTCCAGGTGTTGTGTTGGGTACGTTCTCTGTCAACTCTATACCAGCAACAGTTTTATTTGATTCTGGAGCATCGCATTCTTTCATTACTGAACAATTCGTGGCAAAGCATGATATACCTATGAGTTCTATGAAGACACATTTGCTGCTTAGTTCCCCGAATGGTGAAATGAAATCTACTTATATATGTCCACAAGTCAATCTTAAAATCAGAGGAATAGATTTTCAAGCTGATCTAGTAGTTCTTACATCAAGTGGAATAGATGTTATTCTTGGAATGGATTGGTTAGGCGATGTGACGGAAAAATTCTGTATGCCAAGAAGTCTGTGCTCTTGACCAGCCCACAAGGAGATAGGATTGAAGTTGCCACGACTGCCTCATCCAACAAGGAAAGAGAAGTGAATCAAGATGAAGGAAAGCAAGACAAGAAGTTATGATTGAAGAACTCAGCATGCAAGATGAGCTTATAGAAGCGTTTCCTTAGTTTCTTTTCCATCTGTCCGAATCTCGGGACGAGATTCTTTTTAAGGGGGGTAGATTTGTAACACCCTAATTTTCCATCACTAAATTAATGTAAGCAACAAGGTGTTTTAGATTTTATTTTTCTAAGGATTAAATAAATTATCAAATAAATTTGGCCTTTAAAATAATTTAATATCACTTTTGAATAATTTTAGAGGCAACAAGTGCTTGTGCATCATGTATTGTTTGCATGGTGTTTTTTAGTGAGGGTGTGAAGTTTTAAAAGAATTTAAAATTATTTGAAAACTTGAAGAATACGGTTTGAAAAGTTTTAAAGTTTGAAAAAGATTTAAAATAAAAGGCTTTGAAAAAAAAAACAAAACCCTTCCAAACCCTCAACCCTCCCCTTCTCCCTTTCAGGCCCAAACCCCTCCCCGCTGGCCTACTTCCCGCCACCGGCCCACTTCCTTCTTTTCTTTTTCCAGCCCAAGGACAGCAGCAGGCCACCGGCCTTTGCTTTCTCACGCGGCCCGATTCCTCTCTCTCGCGGCCCAATAGCCCAACCCGCCTCTGATATGCACACGCCTATGCAACGCGTGTAGCAAGTTGTGTGGCCCGATCTTCTCGTAGGATCTGCGAACTTGATAACTTGTCGCTGCGTGACCTGGTGAAGAGGCAGTGCACCGTGAGGCTGTCCACACGACGAAGTACCGAGACAATCACCCTTCCACGTACCGACGAAACAGGCCACGCAATCACGCCCTATAGACGTGAAGGCACAAACTGGGTGAACCGCAGTTCGGCGTTCTACAACTCCCCTCAGGAATCGAAAGAACAAGCGTTGCAAGCCTCTCAAGACTCACGCATAAACAAAACTCCACGAGTTTGTGTATTCTAAATTCAGTTCATCCAATCTGACCCTTCATTGTCTAGTACAAGATATATATAGAGATACGGGCGTTCAGCTATGAGTAAATGGCATCATGCACATGCACTAGTGGATTTCGTGGCTGGTTCGCGCGTCTTCTCAGCTTCTGGCAGCAGTTACTAAAATGAGCATAACTCTTTATTGGGAGGTCCCAATAATGAGCCGTTTGATGGGTTGGAAAGAAGACTTGAAGACGCTTCCATCCACATATAGAACACCATCTAACTCCTTGTATTCTGTCCGCGGTGAAGCTTAGAATTTGTACCATGTGTCGGTCTTCTAGCTTCGGTTGTATTCTCATGCTACGGTGATGAACCACCATTTTATTTATTCACACCATAGGCTTCTTGGTTCAGATGTCCAGAGGCTTGAATCCATCTTGATCCCATACTGGTTCATACACTCCATCATTCCTAAGGACATTGAAACAAGAACTCAAAAGCATAGGCTCATTCAACATAGATTGATTATTAAACATAAGGTTAGCGTTCACCCGAGTATGAATTTCCTTCGCAATTGTTTAGCTCTACTCCTTGTAATTGGACCAGTTATATCAAGTGGAGTTTCATTTGAAGATGAGTGAATGCTAGGCATGTCCTCATTAGCCTCCCCCTCTTGAGAAGGAGTCGTCCTCGACTCAGGCTCACCAACAAATGGAAGCAAGTCTTTGACATTGAATGTTGTACTCACATTGGAATATTCAGGTGGCAGCTCAAGTTTGTAAGCATTATCATTTATCTTTTGGAGAACCTTGAACGGACCATCACCTCGAGGAGATAACTTACTCTTACGCTGTTGGGGAAAGCGATCCTTTCGTAGATGCAACCATACAAGATCTCCCGGCTGAAATGTAACCTTCTTCTTACCTTTGTTTGCTTGCTTTGCATATTGCGCTGATTTCTTCTCAATATTCTTTCTTGTCTCCGCATGTAACCGCTTGATAAAGTCTGATCTTTTTGTGGCATCCAAGTTAACTTGTTTCGTAATGGTAAAGGCAAAAGATCCATGGGAGTATGTGGTTTAAAACCATAAACTATTTCAAATGGACAAGAGTTTGTTGTGGAATGGACTGCCCTATTATAAGCAAATTCAACATGTGGAAGGCAGTCTTCCCGCAGCTTCAAATTCTTTTTCAACACAAAGCACGCAACATGGTTGACAAAGTACGGTTGACAACTTCAGTTGCCCATCCGTTTGTGGATGACAAGTGGTGGAAAATAACAACTTTGTGCCAAGCTTAGCCCACAATGTCTTCCAAAAGTAGCTGAGAAATTTTGTATCCCGGTCTGAAACAATAGTCTTTGGAACTCCATGTAAACGAACAATCTCCCTGAAAAACAAATCAGCAACGTGTGAAGCATCATCGCTCTTATGACAAGGGATAAAATGTGCCATTTTAGAAAAGCGATCTACAACAACAAAAATAGAATCTCTCCCCCTCTGAGACCGAGGTAACCCCAGAACAAAGTCCATAGATATATCTTCCCAAGGTACATGTGGAATAGGTAATGGAGTATATAAACCATGGGGATTGAGGCGGGACTTAGCTTTCAAGCAAATGATGCAGACCCAACGTGCCGCCGGACATCACGTCGCATATGTGGCCAAAAGAAATGATCGGAGAGCATGTCCAATGTCTTTTTGACACCAAAATGACCAGCTAGTCCACCTTCATGTGCTTCCCGCAAAAGAACTGGCGAATCGAACAAGCCGGGATGCATATTTTGTTAGTCCGAAATAAGAAGCCATCATGCACATAATATTTATCCCAACCTTTTCCATCAATGCAACGAGAGAAAGGTTCTTTAAAATCAGCATCGGCGGCATAAAGTGTTTTAATGGATTCCAAACCAAGCACTTTTGTATCTAGTTGTGTAATCAATGCACATCTTCTAGACAAGGCATCGGCAACAATGTTATCTTTACCACGCTTATGTTTGACAACATAGGGAAACGTTTCAATGAACTCAATCCATTTAGCATGTCGACGGTTCAGCTTGCCTTGGCTTTTAAGATATTTCAAAGCTTCATGATCAGAATGGATTACAAATTCTTTAGGGAACAAGTAATGTTGCCAAACTTCCAAAACACGAACTAACGCATAAAGCTCCTTGTCATAAACTGAGTAATTCAGATGTGGACCATTTAGCTTTTCAGAAAAGTAAGCAACAGGTTTACCTTCTTGCAGCAGTACACCTCCTATGCCAATACCACTTGCATCACATTCGATCTCAAATGTCTTACCAAAATCAGGAAGTTGTAGCAATGGGGGCTTCACAAAGCTTTGTTTTCAGCTCATTGAAGGCTTGGTCTTGTTCATCTCCCCACTTGAATGGAACATCCTTCTTTGTCAAATTATTGAGGGGTGCAGCGATCATGCTGAAATCTTTAACAAAACGCCCGTAAAAACCCGCAAGACCATGAAAGCTTCGAACTTGGCTCACATTTACCGGTGTAGGCCAATCCTTTATTGCTTTAACCTTCTCTTCATCAACCCGAATACCGTCTCGCGAAACAACAAAGCCAAGGAAAACAACACGGTCTGTGCAAAAGGTGCACTTAGTAATGTTGCCATACAATTTCTCTTCCCGCAAAACAGCAAGTACTTGACGGATATGATCAAGATGTTCATCAAATGATTTGCTATAGATCAGAATATCATCAAAATAAACAACTACAAACTTGCCAATGAAAACTCGCAAAACATGATTCATTAAGCGCATAAAAGTCGAAGGAGCATTTGTCAAGCCAAATGGCATCACAAGCCATTCATAGAGACCAAATTTAGTTTTAAACGCTGTTTTCCATTCATCACCAAGTTTCATGCGGATTTGATGATAGCCACTGCGCAAATCAATCTTAGTAAAAATCATGGAACCACTCAATTCATCTAACATGTCATCAAGTCGTGGAATCGGATGGCGATATCGAATAGTTATAGCATTGATAGCACGACAATCAACACACATACGCCAAGAGCCATCTTTCTTTGGGACTAAAAGAACAGGAACAGCACATGGTGATAAGGATTCACGAACATACCCTTTTTCCAAAAGCTCTTTTACTTGTCGCTGAATTTCCTTGGTTTCTTCGGGATTGGTGCGGTAGGCTGGACGATTTGGAAGAGATGCACCTGGTACCAAATAAATTTGATGCTCAATTCCATGAAGTGGAGGAAGTCCAGCTGGTATCTCATCGGGAAAAACATCTTCAAAGTCCTGTAAGAGATCAAGAACAACACTAGGCAGCGATGAAGGTAAATCGTTAGTCGAAAGTAGGACCTCCTTGTGCAAGAGCACAAAGAATGGGGCTGTGGTGTTTCTCACTTCTCTCAAATCACTCTTGCTAACAAAGAGACACTCTGTGTGGCGTGGCTGTTTAGGATTGGCATGAGGCTTTATGTGGCTGGATGGGTTAGAACTCTCGCCCTTACTTGGGTTGGGGGTCTCACTCAATTTTCTTTTGTCTGATTCCTATCGTTTCTTGCGAGCCATATCTGAAGTATGTATCTCCTCTGGAGATAATGGAACAAGAACCACCTTCTTGTCATTGTGAATGAAAGTGTATTTGTTAGACCGTCCAAAATGCACCGAGTCCACATCAAATTGCCAGGGCCGACCAAGCAGCAAATGACATGCTTGCATGGGGACAATATCACAATCCACCTCTCCATGATAATCACCAATGGAAAATGACAAACGAATCATGGCTGAAACTTTAACTGTCCCGGAATTATTCAGCCATTGCATATGGTACGGATGTGGATGGCGACGTGGCTGCAAACCAAGCTTCTCAACAAGCAAAGTACTAACAATATTATTGCAGCTCCCACCATCTATGATGAAACGACACACTTGGCCTTGCACTTTGCATCGGGACTGAAATAAATTATGGCGTTGTCCTTGTTCAGCAGCAACAAACTGAGTGGAAAGAACTCTCCTAACCACCAAAGAAGGAGATGGTGTATTCACTGTAGAAGGCTCGAAATCAGAAAAATCAGCAAGCAACTCATCAAAATCAGCACTAGTAATCTCGTCGGAAGATGGAGAGATAACATCTTGTAATATGTCATTGTGAGCAAAAGTTGGGATAGGTTGAATGGCTAAACAATTCAGACCTAGCTCAAATGTACCATCCTCTGCTGAATACTCACAAGTGTCAAGATTAAGATCTGCAAATACATTGCGAAACTCCTCCTCCTCTTCACTTTGTGAATCATAAGAACCATCAGCAAGTGCAATAATAGTACGGCGATTAGGACATTCAGCCTGCTTATGCCCATGACCTCCACACTTAAAACACCGAATCTTGCTTGTCTTGTGTTGGGCTGCGTAGAAGAAGTGGCCTGATTTGAACTCACAACTTTACCTTTCGTATCCACTTGTTTGGAAGAAGTTGAAACAGATTTATTTGCTCCACGAGATGAGGACTTGGGTGTTGCAGCTCCTTGCTGTTGGAATTGAGGAGTGACATCCCCTTGCTGTTGGGAATGACGCCATGAAGCATTGTATTTGTAAGGTGTAGTAACTTGTCGTTCAGCCCTCTTTGCAAAATGAACCAACTCAGTGAGACATGTGTAATTTGTCATATCCACTTTATCAGCAATGGATTTATTGAGGCCAACCATAAACCGAGCCATTGTGGATTCCTCATCTTCGCTTATTCCCGTACGAAGTAAACACATTTCCAATTCTTGAAAATATTCATCAACAGTACGATTACCTTGCACAAGACGTTTCAGCTTCAAATGTAGGTCACGAGAATAATATGCAGGAACAAAACGACGTCGCATTTCCCTCTTCATGTCTTCCCAAGTTATATGAACATGCGCAACTCTTTGATATTCAGTACGGACCTGATTCCACCAAGTTATGGCATAGCCTTTAAACTCAATGGCTGCAAGCTTTGCCTTCTTTTTAGCAGGGTATTCATACAAATCAAATAGTTGCTCCACTTTTGTTTCCCACTCAAAATAGTCATCAGCATTCTCCTTGCCGCTGAATAGAGGAATGGACACTTTAACCTTGCTCAAACCATCATCATTGTGACGTTGTTCAGGATGACGCCGACGGTGATCACCATAACGACCACGGCCTCCAAAACGGCCGAAGTTGCCATCGCCATGATCGACATATGCACCACGGTGACCATAAGGATCACCTCCATGTTCAGCACTAAAATTTGAGCGTGTTTCAGCATCAAAATCCGGAGGATCACCAACAGGAACACGTCGTGCACGACCAAAACCAGCAGCAAATCCTCGGCCACGGCCACCTGCAAAGTTATCAAAACCAGCAACAAATCCTCGGCCACGGCCACCACCATGGTGATCATCATCCTCATTACCATGAGGTGGGGGTTCCCCACGCTGTTGCTGAATGGATTGCTGAAGTTGTTGCATTCCTTGCATCAATTCACGCATTTGTGCACGCACTTCTTGAATTTCTTGAGCAGAAACAGCGTGAGAAGGGGAATCTTCATGTCCTGCCATGTTAGTAACAAAGGGAGAGAGTAATAGGACAAAATATATGTGGAATCACTCACTCACCACTTACAAAACAAGTTCTTTCTCTCCCTGAAAAGAGCAAGAACCGGGGCTGCAATTTGTAGTGGAAGAGTGATTGTAACAACGCGACGACGGTGCAACAACTCACGGTGCTTTTTAAGTGGAGTTTGGTGGGGTAATATGTAAGTGGAATGCGCTGAAAAATGTAGTGATGCAAAACCGAATAATAATCCAAGAACACAAGTCTAAGTTGCTGAATATAAAGGAAAAGATGCACAAAGAAAGAAACAAGATGTAAGAAGTCGATAGATGAACATCAATTGCACCAAACAAAACTTGTTGCTGCCCAAACCCCTTTTTGGTGTGCTGAACACAATTCTCTTTTATTTCCTTTTCTTTCCCCTTTTTTTTGAACAAGAACTCGTTGTTTTCAGTCCTTCTTTTGACCAATATACATCTTTTCTTTTAACATTGGTAACAACACAGCACAACTTTCAACTGAGGGGGCGCACAAGGATTAACCAAGATGGATGGTGCAGCACAAAAAAAAAGACTCGAGAGGGGAATATGTGGCGGGTAGAAAGCAAGGGTGGGATGGGTGTTTTTTTTTGTTTATATATATGCAGCAAGCAATGACGATCAGATCAAGGATAGGATGGAACAAAGATAAAAGCTACAACGACGAGGGAAAAAAAATTCAGCAACTAGACAAATCTTAAAGGATTAAAACTCGATAAAGCAAACTACAAAATCAGTAGCACGTATGAAATTGGGCTGTAGGTTTTCTTTTTGGCTATTAGTGGACAGTAGGTATATAAAATCTATCCTACCAAAAACAAGAACAATCCTACTGAGGAAACGGAGGCTTTGATACCAGTTGATATGCACACGCCTATGCAACGCGTGTAGCAAGTTGTGTGGCCCGATCTTCTCGTAGGATCTCGCGAACTTGATAACTTGTCGCTGCGTGACCTGGTGAAGAGGCGATGCACCGTGAGGCTGTCCACACGACGAACTACCGAGACAATCACCCTTCCACGTACCGACGAAACAGCCCACGCAATCACGCCCTATAGACGTGAAGGCACAAACCGGGTGAACCGCAGTTCGGCGTTCTACAACTCCCCTCAGGAATCGAAAGAACAAGCGTTGCAAGCCTCTCAAGACTCACGCATAAACAAAACTCCACGAGTTTGTGTATTCTAAATTCAGTTCATCCAATCTGACCCTTCATTGTCTAGTACAAGATATATATAGAGATAGGGGCGTTCAGCTATGAGTAAATGGCATCATGCACATGCACTAGTGGATTTCGTGGCTGGTTCGCGCGTCTTCTCAGCTTCCGGCAGCAGTTACTAAAATGAGCATAACTCTTTATTGGGAGGTCCAAATAATGAGCCGTTTGATGGGTTGGAAAGAAGACTTGAAGACGCTTCCATCCACATATAGAACACCATCTAACTCCTTGTATTCTGTCCGCGGTGAAGCTTAGAATTTGTACCATGTGTCAGTCTTCTAGCTTCTGGTTGTATTCTCATGCTACGGTGATGAACCACCATTTTATTTATTCATACCATAGGCTTCTTGGTTCAGATGTCCAGAGGCTTGAATCCATCTTGATCCCATGCTGGTTCATACACTCCATCATTCCTAAGGACATTGAAACAAGAACTCAAAAGCATAGGCTCATTCAACATAGATTGATTATTAAACATAAGGTTAGCGTTCACCTGAGAATGAATTTCCTTCTGCAATTGTTTAGCTCTACTCCTTGTAATTGGACCAGTTATATCAAGTGGAGTTTCATTTGAAGATGAGTGAATGCTAGGCATGTCCTCATTAGCCTCTCCTCCGCCGGCCCAGCTTCCTCTCCCCCTCTCTTCTTTCTCAGTCGCTGCCAGCCGGGCCCCGCTGGTCAGCTCCTCCTCCCACCTCAAGCGCCTCCTCTGCCCCGCATCCAGCGCCGCCGCCGGCCGAATCCCGACGCCCTTCAGTCTTCCCCTCCTTCAAGCAAGCCATAAAGGCTCATAAGCCCCGGCCCCCTCTCCTCCTTAAACTTCCCCTTCGGTTACTTCTTCCACATCAAGCCGCCTCCTTGAATGCCATCAAGGCCGGGCCGGCCGCCATGGCCATTGATGGCCAATTGGCACGGTCGCCGCTCCCTCTCCCTCCCTTGTGCTATAAGAGTTGAGCTTGAGCCCTCGCGCAGCCCTTTCCTTCGCTCGTGCACGCCCTGCATCCTCTCCTCTCGCGCACTCGCCGCCGCCGTGAAGATCCCCGCCGCCTCCTTTGCCGGCCGCGCAAGTTCCTCACCGCCGGAGAACGAATCCTCGGTGCCTCTCCGTCCTCGCTCGTCTTTTGGGCTATTCGCACGACGACCCGACGCCAGCACCCTTCTCCTCCCCGTTGATCGAGCCGCAGTACGCCGCCGCCAAGGTGAACAGCTCGGCCGCTGCCAACTTCCGCCGCAATCCGTCTTGCCCTCACTCTCATCTTTTCCTCGTTGCCCTCACAGGATCACCGGAACAGCACCCCGGCGGCCGGAAGCACCAAACCGAGGCCGCAACCCCCTCCCCGGCGAGCACCCGTGATCCCATCGGCCCCTCTTCGCTGCACGTCGTTTACACCACGCCACCGCCGTCAACAACCCCCTGGTGAGCTTCGCGCCGTTCTTCTCTTCCTCCCGGTCCAAACCGCGTCGGAAATGGTGCACGAGAGCCCCATTTGGCCCTCCTCCGGCGAGCCGCCGCCGCGCCATCCGCCGGCGCCGCCGCGGGCCGGTCGCCTCCCCCGCCGGCCTCGCCCGCGTGCGACCAGGGCCGTCCGATCGGCGCGGACGGCCCAGATCAAAAGGGGGGCATACCCCTTTAGATCGGTCCACCGTGGACCGGTGGACCAAGTCCATAGGTGTCGGTCCACGGGCCTTGCATCAGCCCTGCGTAAGCATCGCGTCAGCCGACCAATCGCAGCCCGCCACGTGGCGCCTCCACAGCTCACCCGCCGGCCGCCCAGGCGTTTTTGCAAAAAGGACCTCCAGTCTCCGGAATTCACAACCATGCCCTTCCACCTATAGAAATCCTTTCAGTTAGGTCCTGTTTTCAACGTTTAAGCCACTGTCCTTTTTAGTTCTTCCCATCAGAGGTCCATTCTTGATCTTTTACACTATAAACCTTGGGTGTATATGTGTAATTATGTTTTAGCCCCTGGTTTCTTGCAGTTAAGCCCCTGGAAGCCCTGTTTCTTCACAGAAAAGCCCTGAAACTTGTTTTAGCCATATCTTTTCCGTCCTAGCTCCGTTTTAAGCGTTCTTGGTGTCCACGCGACCGTCTTTTCAAGCCCGTCAGTTTTAGAACCTTGTTTTGGCCGTATCTTGTGCGTTTTAGCTCCATTTCCACCGTTTCAAGTTGCCTTAGGCTCATATCAACTAAAACTACTTGATAGGACCAATGTGGTACATGTTCCTTCTTTTATAATTTATTTAAATGATTAATATGATTAAATCTTATTATGCATGCTTTTCTAATTAAAATCTAGCTAGAGTTCAACATGTGTTTTCATAAGAAAGTTAATATGCTTAATATTAGTTAAATATTTCTTATAATTAAAAGCTAATTAGATGTGTACCTCGGTTTTTATAATCAAACTAAATTTGAGTAATGTTTATGCAATTTGCTTCCTAAATAAAAGCAATATAGATTTATCTCGAGTTTTCTTAATTAAAATGTTAATTTGATTAATATGAATATAAATGTGTTTTTGAAGGACCGATACGGCGAACCAGAGAGGGGGGGAGTGAATGGGAGCCGATAAAAATTCTTCTTGATGGAGATTAAAACTCCAACAAGACGAACACGGCTTTCAACACACATCTCCGACTCACTACCCAAGTTGGCCAAGCCCACGTAGCCACTGGAGTGCCACTGGACCTAGGAACCAACACACACAGCCTTCGGACTCGAGAACGCAGCGGAACAACCAACCCCGAGTCTACAGACCCACACCGGTCAGACCGGTGAGCAAAGACCGGTCGACCGGTCCCTCGCCGGTGAAACCGAGCAACTTTCACTAAGTGGCTCTACACCGGTCGACCGGTGAGACACACCGGTCGGACCGATGGCGCACTGAAAGCCCCCAAGGCACCAAACAAAGCCAACCGACCACCAAACGGACCCAAACTCGAAACAAAGCGGCAACACGGGACAACAACGAACACACCAAGACGTTCACCCGAGCAAAAACCCACAAGGGCTCGCACCGGTCGACCGGTCAAGAGCACCGGTCAGACCGGTGTAGCCTGGGCAGCTCGGGATGAACAGCACCCGCGGGTCAACTCCCTCAAATCCAAATCTCAGTCTCCCGAATCGCTCCACAGACTTGAACAAGACTTTGGGGATATCAGGAACACCTCATGAGGAGTCCATAGCCAAGTTTAATCCCACCAAATCTCGTCCAAAAAGGAGGAATCGAAGAAATCCCGCCGAAAGCACTTCCAACCCAAGAACTCCAGAAACCCCAAAATCGAGCACTTTTTCTCACGGAGTTGGGAGGGGAATCACAGCCCAAAGAACTACGAAGGGTTCCCACAAATTCCCCCCATCAAATCCCCAAGAGAAAAGCCCCGAAACACCCCAAAGAAATCACGAAGAGAGGGCTCTGAAAATCACCACCAAGAACAACCGGGGAAAACACATCCAAACCTTGAGGAACCACGCCGAATCATCTATACATGAAACAAAGGTTCGGACAAGGTCTAGCAAGCTGCCCGATCATCCATCCCTCTCTACAAGATCTCTCTGTGAAGCTCTCTTGCTAGTCCTAAGGAAAACCTAGAGAAAATAGGTGGAAAATAGGAAAACTAATGAGCTAGGGTTCCAAGAGTTGGCTGCCATCCTCTCACCTCTTGGGTTATGTGGAGGCAACCGAATGTCTAAAATGCCCTTCTCTACTAACTAGGGATACAAGCCCCTCAAGGGTGAATTTGGAATTCTTGATGTCTTCACCATCGGACGGATGCCCGGCGACCGCACCCTGCGTAGCCTCGACGCAAGCCATGCGATCCCGACGCGTGTCCTCCGCTTCGAAGATTCCGGACTGCGTCGTCGCACACCGGTCAGACCGATGCTCCTCATCGGTCAGACCGGTCCCCACCGGTCAGACCGGTCAGACCCACCGGTCAGACCGGTGCCCGGTGTCGCCGCACCTCCGTCTTCGGTTCTCCGGTCTTGGCTTTGTGGATCAACCAAGGAACCCAGTGGTTTTCTGGTGAACCACCGAAAACCCCGCGAACTCGGTGTAGCCTCCGCCAATCTCCACTCATGACTTGGCTCCCACGTAGTCCCGGCTCGACCTTGGTTTTGAGGCTCAACCAAGAAACCGTCCATGACTTCATCTTGCTCGTTCATGCCACCATGCGGCCCGCACTTGACCCCCGCCGGCCACCGGTCCCTCGAACGAAGCCTACTTGTCTTCTCCACACCGGAGGCCTCACCGCAACGACCTTTCGCGCTTGTTCTTCACCTGCACCAACACCAGTCAAGCCGCAACCTGCACCTGCAATACTTAGCCAAGAATCAGTCCACACAACGTTGTCAATCACTCATCACACAAGGAAGCGACCATCCATCGGTCCTCGAACCACACATGGTCCTCAATCTCCCCCTTGATGAGTGCATTGACAACACCCACACGAAAGTAACAAGAGAGAAAAAAAAAGAAAAGAAACGAACAAACAGAAACTCCAACAAGCGATCGAAAGCCAAACAAAGGCAAAGAGCAAGATCACTTGAAGAAGACAAGTCTCGGACCCCTTAGGCAAGGGCAACGGCTCGACACATCCGAGAAAAAACAAAGCTCAAGCAAAGAGCGCAAACCACCGAAACAAAGCTCGAAAAACCACAAAGAGCTCCCCCTGCACACATGCAAGCTCCCCCTAAACCAATGCACCTCCCCCTGGACGAATGCATGCAAGACACCACTTGAAACAGGACAGCTGCAGCACTTTCAGCTCACACCGGTCAGACAGGTCATCACCACCAGTCAGACCGGTGCCTAACATGTGTACAGAACCAGCACTCACACTGGTCAGACCGGTGCTCATCACCGGTCAGACCGGTGTACAACAGAGCCCAGAAATGGCTCGAAACCACTTGAAAACCTTCTAAACGCGTCCAACAAGCCATTTCAAGCTCAAACTTCTCCCCTTGTTGGCAATGCATGAATCAAGCCAAAAATGCAAAACTTTCAACCTAGAGCTTCTCAAATAGACAAAATTCAACAAAGAATGCTACACATGTCCAAATGAGCAAGTTAGGTACTCTACGGCTTCGTATCGATCTCAACTACATGATCACCAAGTTTCACAACCATTGGACGAAGCTAAGATGGATTTTGGCAATTTTGCGAAAAACTTGCCTCTCATGAGCAAAGTCCTAAACATGATCAAAGCATATCAAAATGGCAAAGCCACACAAACTTCATGCTAGGACAGCTATTCTAACCATAAGACCATCACAAACACCCACAAGCACCTCATGTCATGTCAAAGCCACCGAGCCATGTGCCTACTTCTATTTATGAGACTTCTCATTGGTAGGCATCATGCAACGGTTGAGCACCCAAAGCAAATTAAATTCAGCACATATGACATGGGTGCATATTTTCCAAGCATTTTTCATTTCATTTTCAGATTTGTAAATGGTACATGAAATGTCTTTGCGACAAAAAGGAACTTATGCCCCTCCACAAGATAAATCAAGAGGGCTAAACATTCATGATGGCAAATGAGCCTTTGGCCCCATATGATCAATAAACTAGCTATCCAACCACAAATTAAGCATAGCAAGGCCACAAAAACATGTCAAGAGCATGTAAAGGCATTTACACATGAGAGAGCATACATGTGACATTTTTCAAAAGCATAGCTATCAACCATGGATTATTCATCAAGATCATCAAGAGCTAAGACAAACTAACCATAGAATACCAAACAAGCTCACAAAGACATATATCTCATTCCATGGTGAACAATGTATATGAGAGAAGCTTTTCCTAACCAATGCATATGATACAAAATGCATGCAAACTAAGATACAAGGATGCCTATACAACATGCTACATATGCCATGCCAAATGCAAGAAATGCACAAAGGAAAGCTATACATATGCTACAAAGGAGCTCCCACACACAAAGCTCACAAACCACCGGCTCCTCGAGGGGAGGCAAAAAGGGCTCGACACCACCGGAAAAGAGCAAAGGAGCACAAAACTCACAAGCTCCCCCTAAACACATGCACTAGGGCCAAAGAGCATACAAAGCTCACCCTACACACATGAGATAAAGAAGGAGCAAAACGAACCAAGTGGCTTGACCAGGGCCACACACTCGAAGGTCACAAATACACTTACCTTTATCATTTCTTCACAATTCACTCATCCTGGTCCACCATCCCCGAAAGTGATGCACCTACATGTCACCACCGGGATATGAAGCCGAAGAACCACCCCCCAATATCAACCAAATGTTCTCCGGGCTATCCACCTGCAACTCAAAACAAAAAGCGAGAGCGAGCAAACGACTCAACACTGGGGTTAGTTCCAAATGTGTAAAACCAGTGCTTAGCTATTTGCTCGAAAGTGGGGTTAGCACAAGCCAAACCATCTTTCCTACCAAAGCTACCTCCACGAACACCACTACGGTAACCACCATGAGGGAACCAACCCTCTCTGCCTGGAGGAGGACCAAAACCACGAAAGAAAGCCCGTGGACTGTCCCTCCTCTCCTTCTCAAAGCTAAGACTCCTCCCATCCCCATAGTGAGCTCGAGGGGGAGAATGCCTAGCAAACTGACCTCCTGCAAACTCTCCAGGCCCAACCACCAGAACCACGAACTCCAGAACCAAACCTCGCACCTGTACGAGCACGAAACCCAAACTGCTGCCTGTCCAGGCCTGCACCGGTCTGACCGGTGCCCCTCACTGGTCTGACCGGTGTAGCCTGGGCAGCAACACCTCCAACCGCCTTCCGCTCTCCCCAAGCCCGAACTGACCTCACACTCGCCTTGGCCCTGGGCAACTGCACACGAGGCTCAAGTACACCATCGGAATGTTGGTACTTGTCCTTGTTAGCCCACTCCTTCGCCATTCTCTCCTCACGCTTCCTCTTGAAGCAAAACGCTCTCTTGTGACCATCCTTTCCACAAAACTCACAATGGAAAGGAATCGATCTGGGCTTAGGCTTGGGATGAGGCTCTTCACAAGGCTTCTCACTTGGTTTCTCACTAGGCGTTTCACTTGCCTTCTCACTCGGTTTTTCTTTTGGTTGGTTTGGCTTGGATGCAAACTTGTATTTGGGTGTGGGTTGTGGTGGAACCGAAACATTCCCAAATTTCCTTTCTCTCTCACAACTTCCCTCACCAACCTTATCCAATCCCAAAGCCCAACCGTCAAAGCGCTTACAGCTAGCAATCATCATACCAAGCTGAGGTTCTTGACTCGACAACCAACTCAGTGCTTCACGCAACTTATCATTCTCATCTTGCAAGTGACCAACACATTTTGCAAGATCCAAATTCTTCATAGCATGCAGCTCACATGTAGAGCAAGAAGTAGGAATAGGCACTTTCAAATCAGCCTCAAGCGAAACAATGCGAGAACGGAGCTCAGCAAATTTCTCACGCAAACTAGGGCAAGAAGTGCAAGCACCAAGCAAAGTGGGTCTAGATTGTAGCTCAGCCAACTCAACCCTAAGCACATCTAGTTCCTCACACTTGGAGGCATACTTCTCCCTAAGATCAGTCAAGTCAGCCATGAAAATAGAGCAATCAGCACAATCGTTCTCATCCGAAACAACAGGGCTAGCCTTAAGGGAATTAATCTCAAGCTTGCTATCAAGCACTTGTGTCTCTAGCTCAGCCACTCTAGTCCTAGCATCCTCGAGTGAAGATCTAAGCTCCTTCCTAAGCTTCTTAGCCTCTCTAAGCATGTGATCGCGATTATCAAGCAAGTCAACCAACTCCTCATTCTCCTTGCGCAAAGAGGAGAGCTCATCACATACCTCATCCTCGGAATCCAAGTCCGAGGCGTCCCTCTCGGCTTCTCTTGTCTTGCTCGAACTACGAGCCATGCCGCGAAGTCGTCCTTGAGGCTTAGGCCCGTCACACAAAGGCCGTTGAGATACTTGCCAAAGTTCTTCTTCTTCCTCCTCTTCTTCTCATCCTCTTCGTCTTCATCACTCGAGCTTGAAGACGTGTCCTCGGAATCGGACTCAATGTCGCTCGATCTCTTCATCTTCTCTCGAGACCGAGCCTTCTTCCCATGTTCATGATCCTTCTTCTTGGACTTCTTCCTCTTGTCCATGAACTTGTGCTTGTCGTGGTTGTTCACCTTCGGACACTCGGCGAAATAGTGTCCGGCCTTGCCACACTTGAAGCATGTCCTCGTGTTCCTCCTCTTGTTCACCCGGTTCTCGTGCAGCCTCTCGAACCGCCTCGTCAGGAGCGCCAGTTCGTCCTCTCCAAGCACGTCGAACTCCTCATCTGGCATAGACACCAAAGAGGACAAAGAGAACATCCTGGTGGATGGATTAGTGTTAGCCTTTCCATTTGAACCACTGATGAGGGCGAGACTATGAGAGTCAATCGTGCCCTTGATCTTGGCTGTCATGCCCCTATCCACCTCAGCCGACTTGAGCTTCGAGAACAGCTCGTTCACCGTCAGAGTGTCATACTTCTCTGACTCCACAATGGCCTCGAACTTTCCGCCCCAAATCGTACGATCCAAAGAGTGTAAGAGCTTGACCGCTCTATCATGATCATCGTACGGGAGCATGTCCACATTGGCCCTCATGTTGTTCACCACCACCATGAACCTCTGAAACAAGGCATCGATGGACTCACCGGGGAGATGAGTGAAGTTCTCGTACACTCTCCGGTAGGTCGCGTACATCCGTGCCCGAACACCGGGCGTTCCCAACATGAGCCTCCTTCAACACCGCCCAAATCCTACAAGCCAAGTGCTCGGTGTGCACCCGATCGAACTCGGTCGACACAAAGCACGAAACAAGTAGTCGACCGCCTTATTGTTGGCGTCGAAGCTGTCCCTCGATCCTGGAGCGAGGAAATCAACCAGCTGGACATAGCCTGTGTCCACCGTGACATCCCAAAGTAGCTGACCCTTTCCGCGGAGGAACGCACCCATCCGCTTGCTCCACATCTGGTAGTTCTTGCCATCGAAGTATGGAGGACCCGAACCCTGTTCCTGGTACGCCATCCTTGGATCTTAGACTGGTTAGAGTCAACAAAGACCCGAACTGGCTCTGATACCACTTGAAGGACCGATACGGCGAACCAGAGAGGGGGGGAGTGAATGGGAGCCGATAAAAATTCTTCTCGATGGAGATGAAAACTCCGACAAGACGAACACGGCTTCCAACACACGTCTCCGACTCACTACCAAAGTTGGCCAAGCCCACGTAGCCACTGGAGTGCCACTGGACCTAGGAACCAACACACACAGCCTTCCGACTCGAGAACGCAGCGGAACAACCAACTCCGAGTCTACAGACCCACACCGGTCAGACCGGTGAGCAGCACCGGTCAGACCGGTCCCTGCTGGTGAAACTGAGCAACTTTCACTAAGTGGCTCTACACCGGTCGGGGCCGGTGAGACACACCGGTCGGACCGATGGCGCCTCGAAAGCCCCCAAGGTACCAAACAGGCCAACCGACCACCAAACGGACCCAAACTCGAAACAGCAGCAACACGGGACAACAACGAACACACCAAGACGTTCACCCGAGCAAAAACCCACAAGGGCTCGCACCGGTCAGACCGGTCAAGAGCACCGGTCAGACCGGTGTAGCCTGGGCAGCTCGGGATGAACAGCACCCGCGGGTCAACTCCCTCAAATCCAAATCTCGATCTCCCGAATCGCTCCACGGACTTGAACAAAACTTTGGGGATATCAGGAACACCTCATGAGGAGTCCATAGCCAAGTTTAATCCCACCAAATCTCGTCCAAAAAGAAGGAATCGAAGAAATCCCGCCGAAAGCACTTCCAACCCAAGAACTCAAGAAACCCCAAAATCGAGCACTTTTTCTCACAGATTTGGGAGGGGAATCACAGCCCAAAGAACCAAGAAGGGTTCCCACAAATTTCCCCCATCAAATCCCCAAGAGAAAAGCCCCGAAAACACCCCAAAGAAATCACGAAGAGAGGGCTCCGAAAATCACCACCAAGAACAACCGGGGAAAACACATCCAAACCTTGAGGAACCACACCGAATCATCTATACATGAAACAAAGGTTCGTACAAGGTCTAGCAAGCCGCCCGATCATCCATCCCTCTCTACAAGATCTCTCCGTGAAGCTCTCTTGCTAGTCCTAAGGAAAACCTAGAGAAAATAGGTGGAAAATAGGAAAACTAATGAGCTAGGGTTCCAAGAGTTGGCTGCCATCCTCTCACCTCTTGGGTTATATGGAGGCAACCGAATGACTAAAATGCCCTTCTCTACTAACTAGGGATACAAGCCCCTCAAGGGTGAATTTGGAATTCTTGATGTCTTCACCATCGGACGGATGCCCGGCGACCGCACCCTGCGTAGCCTCGACGCAAGCCATGCAATCCCGACGCGTGTCCTCCGCTTCGAAGATTCCGGACAGCGTCATCGCACACCGGTCAGACCGGTGCTCCTCACCGGTCAGACCAGTCCCCACCGGTCAGACCGGTCTGGTGCTGCTGCACCTTCGTCTTCGGTTCTCCGGTCTTGGCTTTGTGGATCAACAAAGGAACCAAGTGGTTTTCTGGTGAACCACCAGAAACCCCGCGAACTCGGTGTAGCCTCCGCCAATCTCCACTCATGACTTGGCTCCCACGTAGTCCCGGCTCGACCTTGGTTTTGAGGCTCAACCAAGAAACCGTCCATGACTTCATCTTGCTGTTCATGCCACCATGCGGCCCTCACTTGACCCCGCTGGCCACCGGTCCCTCGAACGAAGCCTACTTGTCTTCTCCACACCTGGAGGCCTCACCGGCAACGACCTTTCGCGCTTGTTCTTCACCTGCACCAACACCAGTCAAGCCGCAACCTGCACCTGCAATACTTAGCCAAGAATCAGTCCACACAACGTTGTCAATCACTCATCACACAAGGAAGCGACCATCCACCGGTCCTCGAACCACACATGGTCCTTAGTTTTTAAGTTATAATTTGATTAGAATAACTCGAAATATAAAGATAAGCGCCTAGATGCTTTTACATGCTTCTTTTGAATTAAAGTGTTTAATTTGCATAAGTTAAACTTGAATATTTATAAATAAAATTGAAGTAGGCTTACATCGTCTTTTAAATACCAATATAACTTGCTTAATTATTAATAGGGTGTTTCTTTGAAATAACCTATACACATGACTTTACTTAATTAAAATATACCAAGCACATAGCTAGCTCTTGTATGTGATCATCCTATTCACCCGATAGTTCCGAGTGATCCTTGTGATCACTTTCCTAGAGCCAACCCTTGTTCTCTCTTGGTGAATCAACTATGTTCTTACACCTAATCTTTTCTAGCCACCTTTCTTTAAAAGCTACCTTGTTGTCTATTTCTTCTGTCAGATCAGGTTATCTTTGCTTGGTGTGTTGTTTTGTTTATTGTATGTTTTCTTGTGTGGTCGTAGACATCGTGCCAGTTTCAAGTGAGCAACCAATTGAAGTGGATCAAGAGCAGGTGTTTGAAGATGAACTCCAGTGTTTAAGCAAGGAAGGCAAGTGGATTTCTCCCCCAACATGTTCTATTTTGTCCCACACAACTTGCATGATAACTAAGTTTATATTTAATGTTGCTATGCATAAATTTGATGGGAAATCACCTTTTTAAGGACATGACTAGATTTTATCCCCTTTACCTTGGACAACCCTTTTAAATCAATGTTTTGGATAGAAATGCTTAGTTGCTATACCTTGGGTTGGTTAAAATGAATCTTTTACAATATGATGAATGTTGATCATGATAACTTTGGTGATATATGTGTGTGTGCTTATGGTTAATAACAAGATCATATGGTTTAATCGGAACATGGAGAACCACCCAGGAAAACAGTGCAACCACAGTCCATATGGCTCTGGCTTAGCCAATTAATTAGGTGTGTGATTGTACTGGTGACCTTATCCGAAAGGAACACAGGGGGCTCGGGGTTGCAGGGGTATAGCCCGGTTCTTTTGGGGTAGCAACCTTTGCTAAGGTGCTGACCACTAGGGAGGGTTATGGTCCGCCCGAGTCAGAATCGCCGTGGGTTGTTGGTCTTTTGCATATCTTTGTAAAGGCTTCGTAGTGGACCCCTAGCCACTCACCTCGGAAGTGTTTAAGGGTCTGATCAACCCAGGTAACATGGGGAACACGAACTGTCGATAAAGTGTACAACCTCTGCAGAGTGTAAAACTGATCGATCGGCCGTGCTCACGGTCAAGAGCGGCCTGGACCCTCACATGATTAATAAACTTGAAGATGGAATTAAATCGTGGTTTCTTGTGGGTTTCTGAGAGGAGATGCTTTCCTAAATGCTTAAGTGGGTTGGTATAAACTTACACCTAGTAATTAGGTGCTTGCTAATAAAATTTGACCAACATTAAAATGCTAACTGCACAAACCCTTAGCCTATCCTTGATGGCCTTGCATCTTTCCCCCACTTGCTGAGCTCCAACCATAAGTGTGCTCACCCTTGCTTACTCGCTGTTCAGAGGAGAACACTGGAGAAGAGTACTTCAGCGACTATGAGGAGTTCTGAGGCTTGCGTGCCCCCAGTCAGATGCCTGTGGAAGATGAAGATGGTGTTGCGTCTTCATAGTTATTGTTTGATCGTTGTAAAGACCTTTGAGTCTAACGTCTGAGTGTAATAAAGAGATAATGTAATGGTTTAACTCTTGTACAATTTTATTGCTGTTTATTGATATTTCACTCATGACGTCTGTCAGATCTTTGTAAACTTGATCCTGGCGCACATATGAGATGCATTTGGTTTTCTTAGGAAAATCAGGTGTGACAGCGGGTGTAGATGTTATAACCAGGACGGAAGCTAGTCCTGACAGGGGTTGCTCTGTGGTGTTGTTCTTGGACTCGGGCTCATCAGGGTCCGACCCGAAGTCGAACTCGTAGGAGGAATCTTAGTAGAAGCCGGAGAGAGGGTTGGAGTCCGAGTTGTAGCTGGGGACGGTGTCGGAGTCCGAGTCGTACTCGGGTATGATCTCCTTGCCGGCCCGGCGCGTGGTGGGAGCCTTCGAGTGGGCCCTGCTGACATTACGGGGGGCACGTGCAAAGCGCTCACAGAGTGGGGAGGCCGCACGCGATGGCTGGGTAGCCAGCTCGCATGCGATAGCCCACGGGGACGTCGAGTTCGAGTTGGAGTCGGATCCAAGCTCGAAGTCGGCGTGTTGGTTGTAGAGCGAAATTTCGCCGAATTTTCTGGCGAGATTGCCCGTGACTACTTCGGGAAGCGTCACGAGCCTAGTCTCCGGGTTGGGCGACATGGTGAGGCGGTGTTGGAAAGATCCAACACCGTCAGCGGTGCAGACCCAGGAGCTGAAGACGAAGGTATCGCCGCGCTTGAAGGCGACGGTTGGCTTGACGAAGATGGAAGCCGTCAAGTTCGCCATATGATCTCTGGCGAGATCCCCTACCCGGAGCGCCAGCTGTCGGTGTTTTAGACCGGCAACCTACTAAGGGGAGTACCCGAAGTAGATGAATGTGGCCTCGCCGAGATCGGTAACTCGAAGGAAGAGACACGAGGCACACAATTTAGACAGGTTCGGGCCACGAGGTGCGTAATACCGTACGTCCTGTATGTTGCGTAGCTCTGGATTGATTGGGTGTGATTACAAGATGGCGTAATCTAATGCGCATGGGAGAGGAGGGGTCCCTGCCTCGCCTTATATAGTCCGGGAGGCAGGATTACAAGTCGGTTTAGGGAGAGAGTACTTGTCGTGTATGTCTAGGAGTCCTCTACACCGTACATGGTATGCGTACCTTCCTATCCGAGTACTTCTCCACCGTGGTACTTGCGCCTTGCGCCAACAGGTACCGTGCAGCACAAGTCGGGTAATCCCAGGGGCCCACCGAGTAGTCGGTCCTGGTACCCACCGAGGTAGTGGGCCCAGGGAGGTCCATACGACAGATACAATGATAAATGGTTGGTTTGATAAAAAAGGCTAAGGTTGGAAGCAGTTGGATCGATGTACCCACACTCATCTGCCACAACCGTCATTCCGAGGCGATCCTAGGCGCCCCTGAGCGAAGCTGGTGCATCACACGGCACGGAGGTGGGCCAGCCCCACCTAGAGGGTCGGTCGCACCTATCAACCGACGTGTCGGGCGAAACCAACCAAGGAACCGACCAACAACCGCCTCAAAATAAGTAATCAAGGGCGTCCAAGGCATGAGGCGATGGATCACAGGGCCGGCCGCACCTCCTGATCCAGCCGCACCTAACATATTGGTCCCACGCGCTCAACCGACCTACCTTGCCTATAAAAGGCACCTCACACTCGCTGGATTGGACACACAACATAGGAGCATCTCCAATTCCCACTTTTGTTCACTTAGAGTAGGATTAGTGTAGCTTGGGAGTTAGAGTGGAGTCAAGCTAGTCTCGGGGTTCCGGAGGAGTCTTCTTCAGAGTTCTGGTACTACTCTTGTACCCTTTCTTTGTTTAGACTCAAGTACAATTCAAGTTATTTTTCTATCTCACATTTTGAGTCAATTAAATTCAGCTTTTACTTTGCTCTAGAAGCTTTATTGTTGGTTTAGACTAAAGTTAGTTTAGTCTTGGTTAGCATAGCTCTATTCAACCTTATAGTGTTGTGGTCGTTCTTCCCTCGATCTCCGGTGCTTCACAAGGGAGAGAGATCTTCCTTCGTGGTACCTGGGGAATGGTTCTTTGGTTCGTTATGAGCACGGTGCTCAGAGCTTACCTTAGTCTTAGATTGGTGTCCCATTCAACGGAATAGTTGTGGTGACCTAAGGAGGTGACAGCTCCGGACAGGCTCTGTAGTCCACCACGTTAGTTCGGGCTGGTAGGATTCAGCGTGTCGTCGTCTCCCTTCTCATCCCAGACTGAGAGTGCGGCTTTGCGTGCCCTGCAGCACTAGAACATCTTGTCGAGTTTAGCTCACCTTGGTTATCCTTTGCTTTAGTTCTTTGCCTAGAGTTGACAAGAATAGATAGATTGTGTTAGGATCCTTTCTCGTCTCGTTGTCCTCGCAGCTCACTAGATCCTCTCAAGTCCTTTATCAAGATCTCCTTGCGTGTGTCAATTTATCCCCGAATATCTTTATTTGTTACCCACGCTATATCTCTTTACCAAGTCTTGTCTTTCTCTACCATTTATTTGATCATCTTTGTTGTAGTTCCTCCCTTGGGAAAATATAAATACGATAACCCAAATACCACCGGGTGTAGTGTTACAATGGTAATTCGTGCGCTTGTGGACCTTTCTATTATCGTGTGTTTTACCAAAGACGTTACCTAGCCCCGTTACTAGATGTATAAACCCGGTAGCGACGCTTGCGAGTGCCAACAAGCATTCCTAGTGTCGTTGTCGTGTGTCATACTTAGTGGTGAGGCTAAGGAGCATCAACATTGTCATGTGTGGGTACATGGATCAAAGAGATTTTTCCTTTCTCTACGTTGTCTCTCAGGAAATGATACTTCACTTCTATGTGCTTGGTTTTGGAGTGAAGAACTGGGTTCTTTGCAACACTTATGGCACTGGTGTTGTCAAATTGAAGTGGGACATGGGTGTATTCCTCACCTATGTCTCTCATGGTGTATGTGATCCAAAGGAGCTGAGAGCAACAACTAGCTGCAACCACATACTCTGCCTCGGTAGTGGATTGAGCAACACTCGACTGTTTGCGGGAAGACCAAGACACCAAAGAAGAACCCAAAAACTGGCTAGTCCCAGAAGTGGACTTCCTATCCAACGAACACCCCGGGAAAATTGTCGGTGTTTTGGACCGGCAACCTACTACGGGGAGTACCCGAAGTAGATGAATGTGACTCGCCGAGATCGGTAACTCGAAGGAAGAGGCACGTGGCACACAATTTAGACAGTTCGGGCCGCGAGGTGCGTAATACCCTACGTCCCGTATGCCGCGTAGCTCGGATTGATAGGGCACGGTTACGGGATGGTGCAACGAAGTGCGCCGTGAGTTGAGATTGGATGAGGTGATCCCGGGATCGGTCCCCGCCTCGCCTTATATAGTCCGGGAGGCGGGGGTTACAAGTCGGAGTAGGGAAGGAGTACTAGTCGAGTACGTCTAGGAGACCTCTATACGAAGTGCGGAACGTGTACGCAGCCTTAACCGAGTACTACTCCGTGTCGTCCTTGTGCTCCACGCCTCCGTGTGCCGTGTAGCGCAAGTCGGGTAGTCCCGTGGGCCCACCGAGTAGTCGGTCCCGGTACCCACCGAGGTAGTGGGCCCGGGGAGGTCCATACGACAAGCCCCCGAGTACTTTGTAGTCGAGAAGGATAGCTTCAAGTAGTCTTGAAGGCCTTAACAAGTAGTCCTCAAGCGTCCCTGAGTACTACAAGTCAAAAGTCCTCAAGAGTAGTCGAAGCATCCCGAGGCTGGAATGTACTCCAGCTGATGTTTGAGCAATCTTGAAGTCTTCTCGAGTAGTCCCAAGCGTCCTTGAAATCGCCTTCGAAGGTCTTCAAAAATGCCTCGCCTTGTCTTGAAGCCGGAGCCGTCAAGAAGATGCGATTTGCAGAACCGCAATCCACGTGGAGTAGCCCCCGAGCCTCGAGCCGCGGGCTCGGGCGAGGATCTATCCGAAGTCTTGGAGAGAAAATCCCAAAAAATCCGAAGAGAAAAAACCGAAGGACACGTGGCACGGAGCCCCCGAGCCTTGAGTCGAGTACTTCCTCTCGAATTGAAGGGTCTTCTTTGGAGAATGTGTCCTGAGATGCTCTTGAGACTAGCCGCGTCCCAGGTAGTCGAGTAGAAGTAGCCGAACCCCCGAAGTGAGGCGCGTCGACTAGTAGAATACGAAGAGTCACGCGCAGCCGCTGAGTCAGCCACGCGCAGACTTATCCGGCCGCCCGTTACAGAGGCGATTTGGCTTATAAATTCAAGCCGAAACCCTTAGGGTTTTTCACCCAAGTGAGCCGCAGTCATTCGCCACTTGAATCTTGAAGTAGATCCACTCCAACGAGCACTGCCGCCGCAGTAGATCCAAGCGCATCGCCACCCGAAAGCTGTAGGGTAGCCCCCGAGCGGATGCGAGTGAAGACTCCCCTCGTTCTTGGAGGATGAAACCGTCCCCGTCGAAGACGTTGAAGGCCGGCGGGAAGAAGAGGAGCCATGCGAGAGCCGCCGCGGCCGCACGGGCGGCGCCGCCCACGTCTCCACCGCGCGCCGACCCAAGCCGCGAGTGGAAAAGGTCGAAGGTGAAGACCGAGGACTTGCCGACCCCGTTGAACTCCGGTTCATCGGGGAGAAGGAGATCGATATGTGGAGATCCGCCGCAGGAGATCCCTATCCAATGGAGAAGGCGCAAGACGAGATCCCGATGTTCTCGCGCTTCGTGGAGCGCGGGCTTGCGCTCCCGGCCGAGCGATTTCTTCAAAGGGCTTCTCGTGTACTATGGCATCGAGTACCTCAACTTGAACCCCAACGGAGTCTTCCACACTTCGTCTTCGTCCATTTCTCGCGAAGCATTCTTGGGGATCAAGCCGCATTGGATTCTCTTCCGGAAATTTTTCCGTGTGAAGCCGCGCCCCGGCGCCTCCAACCCCGCAGTAGTCGGCGGGGCCGGGATCCGGTTGAGGGAAGATGCCGCCGAGCGCACTCGGCGTACAAGCTCGTGGACTCCAACACGGATTGGAAGACGAGGTGGTTCTATACCACGAACCATCATCCCGAGCCGCCGAAGCCGAGCGGACGGCGGCCCAAGCACCAAGAGTGGTGGAACACGGAACCCACCATGCAAGAGGGGATCCGGCTCCCGGAGTTGCCGGGACGAATCAAGGCCCCGGCGGATGCGGGACCGAGGGCCGAGCATGTGGCCTTCGGTTTCATGAAGCGTCGGATCCGGCCCGCCGTCGGCGCGGGACACGATGGGCTTCGAGTACACCGGCGACGACGACACGTCGCGGATGCGGGGGCGAAATTGAAGACAACGACATCATCGAGAGGTTGTCGAGGATCTTCAAGGACATGCGGAGTACACGGCGTGCCCCGTCGAGGAGTTCTCCGCCGCGCGCCCGCCCAACGAGGTAAGTAGCCGTACCCGCCTCGTCGAGTAGTAGGCGCTTGTAGCGCAGTTGCTAACGCCTTTTGTGTCTTTTTGATGCGGGACGATGTGAAGCGGTTTGTCTCCGAACCGCGGCCACCACCGAGCGGAATTGAGATTCCGGCGGTGGAGAAGGTGAAGGAGCGCCGAGTAGTCGAAGACGACGACGATCCCGTCATCGTGGAGGATACCTCCGATGACGAAGAGGACGAGGAGACGCGCGGCAGATCGCTTCCGAGCTGCGGTCGAGGTTTAGCCGTCCGTGCTTGCCTCATGTGCCTCTCATCCAAGACCCTCCGGCTAGCCTGGAGGCTAGCCTTGCCGCGCCGCCGAGGAAGCCGCGCAACCCCCGCCAAGAAGCGGGTAGCCAAGAAGATGAAGGTCTCAGAGACCACGCCTCCTGAGGTAAGTCATCTTGAGCGAAGTAGTCGAGTACCCAGTGATCGAGTACGGTGCTGACGAGTAGTCATCCCCGTGTGCGGGGAGAGGCCGCCCGGCGGGCCCGTGGAGGAGGGCGATGAGGGCGTGTGGCCCACGGTGGGGGAACCTACCGGAAGCCGAAGTCCGGCTCCCACCGTCGAAGAGCTTCGGCGCGGCCGGGAGCGCCGCCCCCCGCCCCCGCAGAGGGAGCAGAGTACCCGCGGCCGCCGCCGCTGAAGAGGTGGGAGCCGCAGGGGCGCGAGAGAACGTCCCGCGCCGGCCACCGCCGCCGTGGAGGAGGCGGTAGTCGAGGAGGCGCAAGAAGAAACGCCCGCCGAGGGTGGACTGGTTGACATCGCCAGCATCCTCGGTGCTCCGGCCGTGACTATCGTCCGGTCGAACTTGTAAGTACCACGCTTTCTTCAGTAGTACTCATTAGAGTAGTCGATCTTGTCTGACGATCCTCTGTGGATACTTGTGCAGAAAATCCACAGACTTGAGCTGGGACGGAGAGGAGCCCACGGCAGCGGAGGCAGAGAAGGCCGCGCCGCCCGTCGAGGAGCCCGCTCTAGGAGCCCAAGCCACGACCGAGCCCCCGCTGCCGGGCGGCGGCCGCCGGGAGGCGGTCATAGTCGAAGGTGAGTACTCTTCCCGAAGCCGTGGAGCCCAAGAAGAGTAGTCGTAGATGCGATGCGCGTGCTCTTTGTCGACGGGCGGCGAAGGGGGGTGACATCCCTGCAGGGGTGCCCGTGCAGGAGTTGACACCAGGAGCCCCAGAGGCTGCAGTAGGAGCCCCCGAGCCCATGGGGGAAACCGTCGAGAAGTCCGCCGAGGAGGAGGCGGCCGCCACGTCGCCGGGGGTTGCCCCGGAGGTGGCGGTCCCGGTCCCGAGATCCAAGACGCGGAGCCTATCCGCTCGGCGCCAATGACGGAGGCTACGACAAGTAGCCGTGGCGGGATCGAGTTGCTTGCCGACGATCTCGTCGAGCCGGCGGTGTTGGCGCGAGCATCCGGAGGCGATGCGACGAGCCGAACAAAGGATGAAGGTACGTAGCCGTTGCCTCCCGAGTAGTCAATCCTTTTCGTTGAGTACTGCGTTTGATTTTGAACTTGTCCTCTGCAGGACGTCGCGGAGCGATCCCGCGAGAAGTCAAATCTGCTGCAAGGCTACGGCGACACGGTGCTGCGAGCTGAAGCCTTGGAGGAGCAGCTCGTGAAGTCGAGGAAGCACGCGGCCGCCATGCAATCGAAGCTTGACGCCGCCTTCGCCAAGTATCACAACGATGTGATGGACTTGCAGGCGAAGAGCGACGAGCTGGTGCGGAAGAACAAAGGCCTCCGCAACAAGAATAAAGGTATGTCTCTTGACTTGTCGGGTACTTGTTGGGAGTCATCAAGCTCTGACCCGTTGTGTGTGTTCCGATGTTGCAGAACTCGAAGGCCAGGTGGAGCGACTGAAAGGCTCGGAGATCAGCATGAAGAATCTCTTCTACCGGGAGCAGGAAGCTCGCCAGGTACTTGAACTCGACTACAAGGAGCTGGCCTTCGAGTGCGAGAAGCACATGGAGTTGCGAATTGCTTCTGACCGGGATCTTGTCAACTGCTACAAATCCTTGCAGAAGTTGAACGAGGACTGTGAGGCGCTCCGGGCCCAGCTGAAGGACCTTGAAGAGGCTGCCCTCCCGATCGCGAGGCTCCTGGTGCCGCACCGGGCGGCCCCAAGATTGCTCCGTTGGCGGATCGACTTCGTGAGGCGCCAAGCCGGCTGGCCGCCTACGTGAAGCACATGGCCAAGTCAATCCCGAAGCAGGTGCTGGCCTTCATGAAGTCGTACTTCCCGAAGGCCCCGGTGGAGGTAGTCGCCGGCGGAGTAGCCGCCAACCGGCCGGACGAGCGAGATGCGCAGTTGTCCGGAGCGAGATGGCTCCCATCGCGGAGCGAGTAGCCGATAAGTTGAATCTCCGGTAGCCCCGCATAGATAGCTAGTAGCCATGGTTGTATAGGAAACGGTTGTAATGAACTATCTCATATATCAATGAAATGTGAAGTTCCATCAATGAGTACTCGTAACCGCGATCTCGCAGTGCGGAGCGCCCATCGTGGAGTAGGTGCGAGTAGTAGTACTCGGCTTAGTAGTCCCGTCGCGGGGAGTAGACGAGAAAGAAGTTGATGAACAATCAAACTTTATTACGAAGAAGTACACCCCGGGTGGCCGGGCCGTAGTTACAAGTAGTCGCCCGGACCGGAGGCCGCTTACGGTACCGAGTAGTACCGGAGCGGGTAGCCGCTTGCGGTGAGTGATCCGTAGGTAGCCGTGTAGGCCGGATCGCGATCCGTAAGTAGCCGCGCAGCCGGATCTTTGGGGTGTGGTCTTCTTGGTAGACCGCGCTAGAGTCCTTGACGCTCATTGCAGCCCGGGTCCGTAGGTAGCCGCACGGGCCGGGACACGGAGTAGAATAGTCCGAGACTTGAAGCCAGGACCCGGAGGGTCGCATGCGGCTAGGGGTGTTGATGCAGTCGTGTAGACTTGAACCCCGGAGTAGTCGAGTAGACTAGGCGTAGAATCGACAGAGCTGGTCGACGTTCCACGAGTTGTTGACTTCTTCGCCTTCAAGTGTTTGGAGGCGGTAGGAGCCTGGCCCGGTCACCTTAGCCACGGTGAAGGGCCCTTCCCAGGGGGAGCTGAGTTTGTGAAGTCCTTCCGTGTTCTGGATACGGCGGAGGACAAGATCTCCAACGTTGAAGGAGCGTTCCTTGACGTTGCGATCGTGGTAGCGTCGGATACCCTCCGTGTACCTTGCCGATTGGACTAGGGCGGCACGGCGAGCTTCTTCGAGGGCCGTCGATGTCAACTCGTCCGCCGTCTTCCGAGACGCCTTCGTCGTAGTGCTCCACCGCCGGCGAGTTCCATATGACATCCGCGGGGAGGATGGCTTCGGAGCCGTAGACCGGGAAGTAGGGGGATTGCCCCGTTGGCTTGGATGGTTGAGTCCGCGGCCCCCGCAGTGCGTTGGGTAGTTCCTTGATCCACTTGCCCCCTTTTGAATTAGCGGCGTCGTGTAGCCGCTTCTTGAGGGCGTCGAGCACCATCCCGTTGGCGCGCTCGACTTGTCCGTTAGCCCGTGGATGGGCGACGGAGACGTATCCGACGTCGATTCCGCCGTTCTCGCGGTACTCCCGGAACCGGTGGTTGTTGAAGTTGGACCCCGTGTCCGTGATGATGCGGTGGGGTAGCCCGTAGCGGTGTACGAGTTCATCCGGAAGTCGAGTACTCGTCGGCCTTGGGGCATGTGACCGGCTTGACCTCGATCCACTTGGTGAACTTGTCGATAGCCACCGGTACCCCGTTGAATCCTCCCGGCGCGGTTGGTAGTGGCCCAATCATGTCGAGCCCCCGGCGGGCGGCAGGCCGGGTTGGTGGTATGGTGACCGGCTTGTAGGCGGGGACGTGTTGTCGCTTGGCGAAGAACCGACATCCTTGGCACCTTCGACGAGTTCTTCGGCATCGCCCGGGGCCGTGGGCCGGTAGAAGGCTCGCGGAAGGCCTTGCCGACCGGCGTGCGGGAGGACGCGTGGTTGCCGCGACACCCTTGTGGATCTCCTCCAAGATGTCCTTGCCTTCTTCGCGAGGAACGCATTTCATAAGTACTCCGAGAAGATGCGCCTCGCTTGTAGAGTTTGTCGCCGACGAGGACGTAAGACTTGGCGCGGCGGACGAGTTGTTCGTTGCGTTCTTGTCGGAGGGGACCTTCGCTCGCCGAGGTAGTCGATGAAGGGTTGCCTCCGGTCCACGTCGATCATCATGACCTCCCCGCCCGGTGGTTGGCTAGGCCGGGACGGTGGTCGGCGGCGCCGGCTCCGGGATGGATGGCGCGTGAAGCTCATGGACGAAGACGCCCGCGGGTACTTGGGCGCGGGTGGATCCGAGCTTCGAGAGGACGTCCGCCGCAACGTTGTTGTCGCGAACGATGTGGTGGAACTCGAGACCATAGAATTTGTTCTCGAGCTTGCGGACTTCTAGGCGGTAGGCGTCCATGTTCTCCTTGTTGCGGTCCCGGGACTTGTTGACTTGGTTGATGACCACCTTGCGGAGTCGCCGTAGACTAGTAGCCGCTTGATGCCAAGTGAAGCCGCGAGGCGGAGCCCGTGTAGGAGGGCTTCGTATTCGGCTTCGTTGTTTGAGACCTTCCGAGAAGATGCGGGACGTACTTGAGTTGTTCGCCCGTTGGAGAGATCGGGGAGTACCCCTGCGCCCGCGCCCTCGAGGTTGAGTGAGCCGTCGAAGTACATCACCCAATGCTCGGTCGCACGGTGGGAGTAGGTAGGCGGTTCTCCCGCCACTCTGCCATGAAGTCGACTAGAGCTTGCGACTTGATGGCCGTGCGTGGCTTGAAGTCGATGGTGAGGGCACCGAGCTCGACGGCCCATTTGGAGATCCTTCCGGTGGCGTCTGGGTTCCTCAGGATGTCGCCGAGCGGGTAGTCGGTGACGACGGAGACCGAGTACTCCTGGAAGTAGTGTCGTAGCTTCCGCGAGGTGATGAGTAGAGCGTACAGGAGCTTCGCACGGCTGGTAGCGAGCCTTGGACTACGATAGAACCTCGCCGACGAAGTAGGCGGGGCGGCCCCCGGGCCCAGGGTAGGCGTGGCCGTCTTCCTGCCGCTCGACGACGATGGCGATCGACCACGTGAGTAGTCGCGGCGAGATAGAGCGAGGCGCTCGCCTTTGTAGGGAGCCGTGAGGACCGGTGGCTTCGACGGAAGTCCTTGAGCCGGGCAAGGGCTTGGTCCGCCTCCGCAGTCCATACGAACTTCTCATGGTGGTTGAGTAGTTTGAAGAAGGGGAGACCCCGTTCTCCTAGCTTCGAGATGAATCTGTTCAATGCCGCCATGCACCCCGTCAGCTTCTGGACGTCCTTGATGCTCGTGGGAGCTTTCATGCTGGTGATGGCGGAGATCTTCTCGGGGTTGGCTTCGATGCCGCGTTGGCTGATGATGAAGCCGAGTAGTTTGCCCGAAGGTACGCCGAAGACGCACTTGTTCGGGTTGAGCTTCCAGCGGTACTCGCGTAGCGATGCGAAGGTCTCTTCAAGGTCGTCGATGAGGGTACCGGAGTCCCCGGTTTTGACAACCACGTCATCCACGTAGGCCTCGACGTTCTTGTTGAGTTGCCGCTTGAAGCGAGCCCGGATGGCCCGTTGGTAAGTAGCGCCGGCGTTCTTCAACCCGAAAGACATGGTCGTGTAGCAAGACGCGCCAAACGGGGTGATGAACGCGGTCTTCTCCTGGTCTTCCTCCTTGATTGCGATCCGGTGGTACCGGAGTAGCGATCGAGGAAGCGAGAGCGAGTCGCGGCCGCCGTGGAGTCGATGACTTGATCAATCCGTGGCAACCCGAAGGGGTCCTTGGGGGCGTGCTTGTTGAGGTCGGTGTAGTCGACACACATCCTCCACTCGTTCGAGTTCTTCTTGCGGACGAGGACGGGGTTGGCTAGCCACTCGGGATGGAAGACTTCTCCGATGAAGCCGGCGGCAGTAGCTTGGCGAGCTCCTTCTTGATGGCGTCCCGTCCGTCGTCGGCGAAGCGTCGGAGGTGTTGTCGCTTGGGGGTGGCCTTTGGGTCGACGTTGAGGCGGTGCTCGATCGGCTCCCCGGGCACTCCTCGGCATGTCCGTCGGCTTCCACGCGAAGATGTCGCGGTTAGCCCGAAGGAAGCCGATGAGCGCGTCTTCCTATTTGGGGTCGAGGCCGGCCCCGATGGTGGTGGTTTTGGTGGGGTCGCCCGTTCCGAGGTCGACCAGACTTGGTGAGCACCTCCTCGGGTGGCCGAGGCTTGTTGGCGCCGTCCGACTTCTGCGGGATGTCGAGTTCGCTCGTGGCAAGCTTCTTCGACGCGGCGTAGACCTCCATCATTGGGGTGGGTACTTGGTTTGTTGAAGCGATCACCACGGCCTCTGTATCGCAGTCGTGAGAGATCTTCAAGTCCCCCTGGAGGGAGAGTACGCCGGCCGGACTTGGCATTTTGAGTACCAAGTATGTGTAGTGGGGCACCGCCATGAACTTGGCGATGGCCGGTCTGCCGAGGATGGCATGGTAGGAAGTCTCGATATCTGCGACCTCGAACTTGATGTACTCGGTGCGGTAGTTGTCGCGAGACGCCCCGAAGGTAACTGGCAGTACCACTGAGCCTAGTGGGATAGCCGCGTTGCCTGGGACGATGCCGTAGAAAGGCATGCTGCTCTTGTCGAGCATGGGGGTGACGTCAAGGTTCATCTTCTTCAGAGTCTTGGTGAAGAGGACGTTGAGCCCGCTTCCGCCGTCGATGAGTACCTTGTTGAGCTTAGAGCCCGCCACTTTGTTGGTTTCGGGACAAGAGGGAAACGTCCCGGTTCGGAGAAGCCGGTCCATTGGTCCGCGCGGGAGAAGGTGATGGGCGTCTCGACCACCCGAGAGGGGTCATAACCGCTGGTTCAATGGACATCACTTCACGGCGAGTAGCCTTCTGCTCCCGCCCGCGGGTAGTCCGCCGAAGAGGACGTTGACGGTCTTCTCGGGTTCTTGGAAGTCGTCGCCGTCCTTCTTCTTGTTCTTCTGATCGTGAGGGTGCGGTGGCTCCGGCGTATCCTTGAGTGCATGCCTGAGCTGGTAGCACTGCTCGGTGGTGTGGTTGCCGTTCGGGTGCCACGGGCACTTCTCCTTCAGTAGGTCTTTGAACCCGCCGGAATTCTTCTTCGAGTTCCCTTTTGGAGGGCGCTGGATAGCCGCGACGGTATTGTACGGCTTGCGCTTGCGGTTGGAACCCGAGAAGTTGTTGTTGTTGTTGTTGTTGTTGTTGTTGCGGCCGCCTTGGTTTGGATTGCTTGCTGCTGCCGCCACCTTGGTTCTCGCTTGGACTTGCCGCGGATGGCGTCGTACTTGGCGTTGGCCTTGTCCTCTTCGTCCGCCCGGGACGTGATCATGTCCTTGAGGTGGGGAATGGACTTGGGGGCGGCGTCGGCCGAAGTCTTCGAAGGTGCGGCGATGGTAGAGCCCGGTCTGGAAGAGGTCGATGACCTCCTTGTTGGTGACGTCCACGACGGTAGCGCGCTTGTCGAAAAAGCGGCGCATGTACTTGCGGAGGGTCTCGCCTTGTTCCTCGCTTGATCATGGCAAGGTCCATGCGAGTACCCGAGCGGCCCATGGCGCCCGCGAAGTTGCTTGTGAATTGCTCCTTCCGGCTGGTCCCACTTGTCGATTGAGTGCTTGTCCGGCGACTCGAGCCACGTGAGTGGGGCTTGGTCCGGGCGAAGGGGAAGTAGAGGCACTTGGTGTCGTTGTTGCCGCCGCCGTTCTCGATGGAAAGAGCGTAGCAACGGAGCCACCGGATGGGATCCTGCTTCGCGTCGTATTTGGTGATCCCCAAAGGCTTGAACTTATCGGGGGAGGAGCAGATTACGAAGCCGGGGTGAGAAGGCGGGGAAGCCGTCGCCTTCGGCGGCGGTCGTCGACTTCCTCTCGCCGCAACTCTTCGATTCTCCGGCGAGCATCGTACCCGCCGTGAGAGGCGCCGGAGGCGTGGCTATGCGCGTGGCCGCGGCCGCCGCGGCCGCCGCCGCCTCCCGGCTTTCTTGTTGGCTCCGTGGTTGGAGCCGCCGCCGTCGGCCGCCGAGTAGTTTGCCCGAAGGTACGCCGAAGACGCACTTGTTCGGGTTGAGCTTCCGGCGGTACTCGCGTAGCGATGCGAAGGTCTCTTCAAGGTCGTCGATGAGGGTACCGGAGTCCCCGGTTTTGACAACCACGTCATCCACGTAGGCCTCGACGTTCTTGTTGAGTTGCCGCTTGAAGCGAGCCTGGATGGCCCGTTGGTAAGTAGCGCCGGCGTTCTTCAACCCGAAAGACATGGTCGTGTAGCGAGACGCGCCAAACGGGGTGATGAACGCGGTCTTCTCTGGTCTTCCTCCTTGATTGCGATCCGGTGGTACCGGAGTAGCGATCGAGGAAGCAGAGCGGTGTCGCGGCCCGCCGTGGAGTCGATGACTTGATCAATCCGTGGCAACCCGAAGGGGTCCTTGGGGCGGTGCTTGTTGAGGTCGGTGTAGTCGACACACATCCTCCACTCGTTCGAGTTCTTCTTGCGGACGAGGACGGGGTTGGCTAGCCACTCGGGATGGAAGACTTCTCTCGATGAAGCCGGCGGCCGAGTAGCTTGGCGAGCTCCTTCTTGATGGCGTCCCGTCCGTCGTCGGCGAAGCGTCGGAGGTGTTGTCGCTTGGGGGTGGCCTTTGGGTCGACGTTGAGGCGGTGCTCGATCAGGCTCCCCGGGCACTCCCGGCATGTCCGTCGGCTTCCACGCGAAGATGTCGCGGTTAGCCCGAAGGAAGCTGATGAGCGCGTCTTCCTATTTGGGGTCGAGGCCGGCCCCGATGGTGGTGGTCTTGGTGGGGTCGCCTGTTCCGAGGTCGACCGACTTGGTGAGCACCTCCTCGGGTGGCCGAGGCTTGTTGGCGCTGTCCGACTTCTCTGGGATGTCGAGTTCGCTTGTGGCAAGCTTCTTCGACGCGGCGTAGACCTCCATCATTGGGGTGGGTACTTGGTTTGTTGAAGCGATCACCACGGCCTCTGTATCGCAGTCGTGAGAGATCTTCAAGTCCCCCTGGAGGGAGAGTACGCCAGCTGGACTTGGCATTTTGAGTACCAAGTATGTGTAGTGGGGCACCGCCATGAACTTGGCGATGGCCGGTCTGCCGAGGATGGCATGGTAGGAAGTCTCGATATCGGCGACCTCGAACTTGATGTACTCGGTGCGGTAGTTGTCGCGAGACGCCCCGAAGGTAACCGGCGGTACCACCGAGCCTAGTGGGATAGCCGCGTTGCACGGGACGATGCCGTAGAAAGGCATGCTTGCTCTTGTCGAGCATGGGGGTGACGTCAAGGTTCATCTTCTTCGAGTCTTGGTGAAGAGGACGTTGAGCCCGCTTCCGCCGTCGATGAGTACCTTGTTGAGCTTAGAGCCCGCCACCGTTGGTTTCGGGACAAGAGGGAAACGTCCTGGTTCGGAGAAGCTGGTCCATTGGTCCGCGCGGGGAGAAGGTGATGGGCGTCTCGACCACCCGAGAGGGGTCATAACCGCCGGTTCAATGGACATCACTTCACGGCGAGTAGCCTTCGCTCCCGCCCGGGGTAGTCCGCCGAAGAGGACGTTGACGGTCTTCTCGGGTTCTTGGAAGTCGTCGCCGTCCTTCTTCTTGTTCTTCTGATCGTGAGGGTGCGGTGGCTCCGGCGTATCCTTGAGTGCATGCCCGAGCCGGTAGCACCGCTCGGTGGTGTGGTTGCCGTTCGGGTGCCACGGGCACTTCTCCTTCAGCAGGTCTTTGAACCCGCCGGAATTCTTCTTCGAGTTCCCTTTTGGAGGGCGCTGGATAGCCGCGACGCATTGTACGCTTGCGCTTGCGGTTGGAACCCGAGAAGTTGTTGTTGTTGTTGTTGTTGTTGTTGTTGCGGCCGCCTTGGTTTGGATTGCTGCTGCTGCCGCCACCTTGGTTCTGCTTGGACTTGCCGCGGATGGCGTCGTACTTGGCGTTGGCCTTGTCCTCTTCGTCCGCCCAGGACGTGATCATGTCCTTGAGGTGGGGAATGGACTTGGGGCGGCGTCGGCCGAAGTCTTCGAAGGTGCGGCGATGGTAGAGCCCGTCCTGGAAGAGGTCGATGACCTCCTTGTCGGTGACGTCCACGACGGTAGCGCGCTTGTCGAAAAAGCGGCGCATGTACTTGCGGAGGGTCTCGCCTTGTTCTCGCTTGATCATGGCAAGGTCCATGCGAGTACCCGAGCGGCCCATGGCGCCCGCGAAGTTGCTTGTGAATTGCTCCTTCGGCCGGGTCCCACTTGTCGATTGAGTGCTTGTCCAGCGACTCGAGCCACGTGAGTGGGGCTTGGTCCAGGCAGAAGGGGAAGTAGAGGCACTTGGTGTCGCCGTTGCCGCCGGCGTTCTCGATGGAAAGAGCGTAGCAACGGAGCCACCGGATGGGATCTGCTTCGCGTCGTATTTGGTGATCCCCAAAGGCTTGAACTTATCGGGGAGGAGCAGATTACGAAGCCGGGGTGAGAAGGCAGGGAAGCCGTCGCCTTCGGCGGCGGTCGTCGACTTCCTCTCGCCGCAACTCTTCGATTCTCCGGCGAGCATCGTACCCGCCGTGAGAGGCGCCGGAGGCGTGGCTATGCGCGTGGCCGCGGCCGCCGCGGCCGCCGCCTCCCGGCTTTCTTGTTGGCTCCGTGGTTGGAGCTGCCGCCGTCGGCTTGCCGAGTAGTTTGCCCGAAGGTACGCCGAAGACGCACTTGTTCGGGTTGAGCTTCCGGCGGTACTCGCGTAGCGATGCGAAGGTCTCTTCAAGGTCGTCGATGAGGGTACGGAGTCCCTGGTTTTGACAACCACGTCATCCACGTAGGCCTCGACGTTCTTGTTGAGTTGCCGCTTGAAGCGAGCGGCCTGGATGGCCCGTTGGTAAGTAGCGCCGGCGTTCTTCAACCCGAAAGACATGGTCGTGTAGCGATGCGCGCCAAACGGGGTGATGAACGCGGTCTTCTCCTCGGTCTTCCTCCTTGATTGCGATCCGGTGGTACCGGAGTAGCGATCGAGGAAGCGAGCAGGTCGCGGCCCGCCGTGGAGTCGATGACTTGATCAATCCGTGGCAACCCGAAGGGGTCCTTGGGGCGAGTGCTTGTTGAGGTCGGTGTAGTCGACACACATCCTCCACTCGTTCGAGTTCTTCTTGCGGACGAGGACGGGGGTTGGCTAGCCACTCGGGATGGAAGACTTCTCGATGAAGCCGGCGGCGAGTAGCTTGGCGAGCTCCTTCTTGATGGCGTCCCGTCCGTCGTCGGCGAAGCGTCGGAGGTGTTGTCGCTTGGGGGTGGCCTTTGGGTCGACGTTGAGGCGGTGCTCGATCGGCTCCCCGGGCACTCCCGGCATGTCCGTCGGCTTCCACGCGAAGATGTCGCGGTTAGCCCGAAGGAAGCCGATGAGCGCGTCTTCCTATTTGGGGTCGAGGCCGGCCCCGATGGTGGTGGTTTTGGTGGGGTCGCCCGTTCCGAGGTCGACCGACTTGGTGAGCACCTCCTCGGGTGGCCGAGGCTTGTTGGCGGCGTCCGACTTCTGCGGGATGTCGAGTTCGCTTGTGGCAAGCTTCTTCGACGCGGCGTAGACCTCCATCATTGGGGTGGGTACTTGGTTTGTTGAAGCGATCACCACGGCCTCTGTATCGCAGTCGTGAGAGATCTTCAAGTCCCCCCGGAGGGAGAGTACGCCGGCCGGACTTGGCATTTTGAGTACCAAGTATGTGTAGTGGGGCACCGCCATGAACTTGGCGATGGCCGGTCTGCCGAGGATGGCATGGTAGGAAGTCTCGATATCGGCGACCTCGAACTTGATGTACTCGGTGCGGTAGTTGTCGCGAGACGCCCCCGAAGGTAGCCGGCGGTACCACCGAGCCTAGTGGGATAGCCGCGTTGCACGGGACGATGCCGTAGAAAGGCATGCTTGCTCTTGTCGAGCATGGGGGTGACGTCAAGGTTCATCTTCTTCGAGTCTTGGTGAAGAGGACGTTGAGCCCGCTTCCGCCGTCGATGAGTACCTTGTTGAGCTTAGAGCCCGCCACCTGTTGGTTTCGGGACAAGAGGGAAACGTCTGGTTCGGAGAAGCTGGTCCATTGGTCCGCGCGGGAGAAGGTGATGGGCGTCTCTGACCACCTGAGAGGGGTCATAACCGCCGGTTCAATGGACATCACTTCACGGCGAGTAGCCTTCGCTCCCGCTGCGGGGTAGTCCGCCGAAGAGGACGTTGACGGTCTTCTCGGGTTCTTGGAAGTCGTCGCCGTCCTTCTTCTTGTTCTTCTGATCGTGAGGGTGCGGTGGCTCCGGCGTATCCTTGAGTGCATGCCTGAGCTGGTAGCACTGCTCGGTGGTGTGGTTGCCGTTCGGGTGCCACGGGCACTTCTCCTTCAGTAGGTCTTTGAACCCGCCGGAATTCTTCTTCGAGTTCCCTTTTGGAGGGCGCTGGATAGCCGCGACGGTATTGTCTGGCTTGCGCTTGCGGTTGGAACCCGAGAAGTTGTTGTTGTTGTTGTTGTTGTTGTTGTTGCGGCCGCCTTGGTTTGGATTCTTTGCTGCTGCCGCCACCTTGGTTCTGTGGACTTGCCGCGGATGGCGTCGTACTTGGCGTTGGCCTTGTCCTCTTCGTCCGCCCAGGACGTGATCATGTCCTTGAGGTGGGGAATGGACTTGGGGCGGCGTCGGCCGAAGTCTTCGAAGGTGCGGCGATGGTAGAGCCCGTCCCGGAAGAGGTCGATGACCTCCTTGTCGGTGACGTCCACGACGGTAGCGCGCTTGTCGAAAAAGCGGCGCATGTACTTGCGGAGGGTCTCGCCTTGTTCTCGCTTGATCATGGCAAGGTCCATGCGAGTACCCGAGCGGCCCATGGCGCCCGCGAAGTTGCTTGTGAATTGCTCCTTCGGTGGTCCCACTTGTCGATTGAGTGCTTGTCCGGCGACTCGAGCCACGTGAGTGGGGCTTGGTCCGGAGCGAGAAGGGGAAGTAGAGGCACTTGGTGTCGGCGTTGCCGCCGGCGTTCTCGATGGAAAGAGCGTAGCAACGGAGCCTTTGGATGGGATCTCGCTTCGCGTCGTATTTGGTGATCCCCAAAGGCTTGAACTTATCGGGGAGGAGCGGATTACGAAGCGGGGTGAGAAGGCGGGGAAGCCGTCGCCTTCGGCGGCGGTCGTCGACTTCCTCTCGCCGCAACTCTTCGATTCTCTCGGCGAGCATCGTACCCGCCGTGAGAGGCGCCGGAGGCGTGGCTATGCGCGTGGCCGCGGCCGCCGCGGGCGCCGCCGCCTCCGGCTTTCTTGTTGGCTCCGTGGTTGGAGGCTGCCGCCGTCGCCGCCGCCGCCGTCGGGGTCGTTGCCGCCACCACCGGCCGAGGCACGGTGGGGGACGACTTCTCGGTTGACGTTGTCTTGTCGTGAGGGTCCGCCGGCGGTGGAGCGTCGACGGTTTGGTTCAGGCCGGGATGTCGCCCCGACTACGGTTGGGACCGGGGTCAACACTTGCGACTAGTAGCCTCGTTGTCGCGAGGCTTAGGCCGGGAGAGGTTGGGTGACTCTCTTGTCTACCCGCATGAAGTAGGCTTCTTCGGCGAGCTTGGCGATGACCTCTCCGGCCCGTATGCCCCGAGCCCGACGTGCGATCGCCGTGATCGACATGAGGCATTGCTCGGGAGTGGTGTGAACTCTGCTCTCGGCGCCGAGAGCTTCCGCAAGGTTGCGGATGGGGAGGTTGTCTGCCGAGCCGCCGGCGTCGTTCGTTGCGCTTCTGTTACGTTCGCGCGGGCGTCCCCGTTGGCGTCGGTCTCGTCCGCGGGGGCATCGACGGACGGCTCGTCCGCGGAGATGTCCTCCGTGTACTTGTCCGCGGCCGTGCTCGAGGTTCCCGGGGTGTCGCCGGCGGCCATGAAGACTTGACGATCGGGCGTGCCCAAGCTTGGCTCGAAGGTGCCACCTCGGTTGGTGTGTTCGAGTCGGCTTGGGCCGGCGGTGTTCCCTCTGGAACGGTAGCGAGTCGATGTAGGCGACGTAGCGTGAGTCCTTTGTCGGCTCGGCGGGTTTGCGGTCGGCCGCTGAGACGTATCTTCCGGCCGGCGTTGATCTTATAACCAGCCGGAGGGCGGTCCCGACAAGGGAAGCTCGGAGGAGTTGTCTTCGGACTCGGGCTCCTCGGGGTCCGACCCGAAGTCGAACTCGTAGTCCGGGTTCGAGAAGAACTCGGAGAGAGGGCTGGAGTCCGAGACGCGGTTGGGGGCGGCGTCGGAGTCCGAGTTGTACTCGGTTACGGGCTCCTTGCCGGCCCGGCGTGGTGTAGAAGCCTCCGTGCGGGCCCGGCTGGGAACGCGGGAGCCACGCGCGGAGCGCCTGTCGTGGAGAGGGGACCGCCTGCGATGGCTGAGGAGCCGGCTCGCATGCGATGGCCCATGTCGACGTCGGGTTCGAGTTGGAGACGGACTCGAGCTCGAAGTCGGCGTGGAGGTTGGAGAGCGAAATTTCGCCGAACTTGCGGCGAGCTTGCCCGTGACAACTTCGGGAAGCGTCACAAGGCTCCGTCCTCGAGTCGGGTTGCATGATCAAGCGGCGCTGGAAAGAGCCCGCGCCATCAGCAGTGCAGACCCAAGCCCCGAAGACGAAGGTGTCGCCACGGTTGAAGGCGACGGTTGGCTCGATGTGAACGGAAGCCGTCGAGTTCGCCATGTGATCTCGAGCGAGAGCCCCTACCTGGCGCGCCAGCTGTCGGTGTTTTGGACCGGCAACCTACTACGGGGAGTACCCGAAGTAGATGAATGTGACTCGCCGAGATCGGTAACTCGAAGGAAGAGGCACGTGGCACACAATTTAGACGAGGTTCGGGCCGCGAGGTGCGTAATACCCTACGTCTCGTATCTTTGCGTAGCTCGGATTGATAGGGCACGGTTACGGGATGGTGCAACGGTGCGCCGTGAGTTGAGATTGGATGAGGTGATCCTGGGATCGGTCCCCTGCCTCGCCTTATATAGTCGGGAGGCGGGGTTACAAGTCGGAGTAGGGAAGGAGTACTAGTCGAGTACGTCTAGGAGACCTCTATACGGTGCGGAACGTGTACGAGCCTTAACCGAGTACTACTCCCCGTGTCTTGTCCTTGTGCTCCACGCCTCCGGGTGCCGTGTAGCGCAAGTCGGGTAGTCCCGGGGGCCCACCGAGTAGTCGGTCCCGGTACCCACCGAGGTAGTGGGCCCGGGGAGGTCCATACGACAAAAATCCACATCTGAAAATCCATGAAGAGCCAAAGAAGAAGACTCAGAGTACCAAAGGTCGAAGTTGGGAGTATGTTGCAAATACCTGAATATGCGCTTGACTGCTTGCCGATGTGAAGTCCTTGGAGACGCTTGAAAACGAGTGCACAAACATACCGAGAATTGGATGTCCAGCCTCGCCGCCGTCAAGTAGAGGAGTGACCCGATCATTCTCCGGTACTCCTTCTGGTCCACGTGCTCACCTACCTGACCCGCGTCAAGAGTTGTAGTCGTACTCATAGGCATCGTCATGACCTTGGAGTCATCCATCTTGAACTTCCTCCCAATGTCCTTTGTCTACTTAGCTCGGTGCATGAATGTTCCTTCCTTTGATTGCTTTTGGAGCCCAAGGAAGAACTGCAACTCACCCATCATGCTCATCTGAAATTTTCTGCTCATGTCTTCTGGAAACCTTGCAACAAGAGAGTTAGATGAGCCACCAAAGACAATATCATCCACGTAAACCTGCACAATCAGGATATATCTGTGCTGCCTGAGAAGAAACAGGGTATGATTGACCTTGCCCATCTCAAACCCTCTCGCAAATAGGAACCCCCTAGACCTACCATACGAAGTTCTAGGCGCCTGCTTCAACCCATACAACACCTTCCTCAACTCGTACACCCGGTGGGGGTACTTCTCACTCTCAAACCCTGATGGTTGCCTCACGAACACTTCTTCCTCCAAAACACCATTCAGGAAGGTAGTCTTCACGTCCATTTGGTACAATTTGAACCCTTTAGCCACGGAAAAGGCTAGAAGAATCTTCATCTCCTCCAAACTGGCTATTAGAGCAAAGGTCTCCTCGTAGTCGATCCCCTCTTTCTGACTATACCCTTGCGCCACCAATCTCGACTTGTTTCTCACCACTTCACCTTTCACTCCCTCCTTATTTTTCTACACCCATTTTATCCCAATCGGCTTACACCCTGGGGGAGAGTCAACCAGCACCCAAACTTTGTTTCTCTCAAAATTCTCCAACTTCTCATGCATCGAATTAACCCAATTATGATCAAATAGTGTGTGTCTAATGTCTTTGGTCCCAGAGGTGGCAACAAAAGTAGCATGAGCGAAATGGGAATTGTTCCAAACCCTCGACCGTGTAGTACGTTCGTTGATGTCACCGATGATCCTTGAAGCTGGGTGATCCACTTGCACTCACCGGGGAGGTTCTCACCTTGGAGCTACCTCCCCCTAAACTATAGCTTCACCTTGAGCTGGGTTTATCATTGTAGGTGTGGGAGAAGGCCCGTTCTCGATTGTCGTCAAAGTAGTAGGTACATATTCAGCCGCGGGCACCACACTGCCATCTTCATCATCTCCATGTTCATGCTCCTCCTCCTGGAAAATCTCCTCACCAAGTTCGTCGTCGCCTGCACACTCAAAAACAAGCAGACTACGTGGTTGTGTCTCGTCAAAGGTTACCTCGTAGGTCTCCACAATTTGGTTAGTTTCAAGATTGAGCACACGAATGCTCTAGAATGAGATGCGTAACCAAAGAAAATGCCATCGACAGACCTAGCCTCGAACTTGTCCAACTTTTTCCCTTTCTTCAAGATAAAGCACTTACATCCAAAGACATGGAAGTGACACACCTTGGGTGTGCGACCGTGCATCAATTCATAGCATGTTTTCTTCTTGTGAACCCTAAGGTAGATCGTGTTCGACACATAGAATGCGGTATTGACCGCCTCAGACCAGAACCTTCTCAGAGTCCTATGCTCGTCGAGCATCGTCCGAGCCATCTCGCACAAGGTCCTATTTTTCCTTTCCACCACGCCATTCTGGGAAGGTGTAAACGGACTCGAAAACTGGTGTTCAAGACACAAATCATGACAAAAGATTTCGAAGCAAGAGTTTTTGAATGTCGAGCCATTGCCACTGTGAATCGCTCGTATGGCATCTTCATGCCTTTCGTTCCGTAACCTCAAGACAAGATCTCGAACACAACCAAACGTCTCCCCTTTCTCTTCAATAAAGAACACCCACGCATATTGAGAGTAGTCATCCACCACCACAAGGACATACCACTTCCCACCCGCAAATCGCACACGAGCTCGGCCAACAAGATCCATATGGAGCAGCTCGGATGGACGCTCAGTTATCACATCGATGAGAGGTGGATGAGAAGAGGCTATCATCTTGGCTTGCCTACACAGTGCGCAAACCAACTCTTTCTCAAACTTCAACCGTGGCAATCCTCGGAACAAATTAAGCTCAAGTGACCCAACTTTCTATACCACTTCCACAACTCACTCGAAGAACCAGCCAAAAAGCAACACTCCACACCAGAAGACTGGGAGAAATTAGCTCGGAATACTTGACCCTCGAGAACGACCATGCAAACTAGGTCCCCTTGAGAATTTAAAATTCGAGAATCACCAGGCCGAAACAACACCTCAAATCCCTCATCCTACAGTTGGGACACATAAAGCAAAATGAACCCCCATGGTTGAACAAGAGCAACACGCCTGAGAGTGACCTTGTCACTTACCTTGATCTCACCTTCTGAACGTACACGCCCTCGCCCATTGTACCCAAAGGTGATGTATGTCCTGGACACCACCGGCACGAGACTTGAGAACCACCCCTTGTCTCCGGTCATATGCCTCGAGCAACCGGAGTCAATCAACCAAATGTTTCTTAAGTCTCCCACCTGAAATTTAAAAGCGAGCACGTGAGTGAACAAACGACTCAGCACTGGGGTTAGTACCAAAAGAGTAAAACCAGTGTCGAGCCATTTGCTCAAAAGTGGTGTTAGCACAAACCAAATTGTTAACACCAGAATTTGGTAAGGAGTCCGACTTGTGGGTCCAACTCGACGAGGAGTCCGTTTGGTGGAAGGAAAGGATTTTTTCAGATATATTCGGCAAAGAAGTCTGCGGTCGGCTATCTGCTCCCGTTCGGCAAAGGAACAGTAGAGCTGATTTTCGGATTGGATGGTGACGTGGCTCAAGCAGGAAGGACGAATGGATGGATAAGCGATCAAGCTTAGAGATAAGTTAGGCAGCGAATCCATTCGAGATTGTACTTGGCAGGGTAAAAATATGAGCCCTGAATGTATGTAATACACACAATCATTCTTCAATACAAACCGGCCTTACGCCAAACCCTAGAGTCCTTTTGTCGTGTCGTCGAGTTCTTCGAGAGGGTTCATCGATCCGTCGACCTCCGTGAGTACCGGCAACCTTGTATCATGTCTAGTATCATGCGGTGGATTTAGATCTGATGCAAGTAGTCTTGTTACCATGCTTCGTGTCATGCGGTAGATTCAAGCTTGGTTCAAGAGGGTTTCTTGTTAGGTTATGAGCCATGCGGTGGGCTAAGATCTAGCTTGAAGCTAGTTATCGGCTCTATTGGTTTTTGGCAAGATCCAATAGATTCATTAAGTTACCCCGTGTTGCTTTGAGTTTTTACTTTATGTTTAAGTTCATGTAACACCTTTTGCCCAATCTAGATGGGTTTGGATCGGCTTTATTCCTCTCGTGATCTTTGTACGAGTAGACTTCGTGTTTTAATACGTGGATCTTGTGTCTTTCGATAGCCGAAACCGAATCGATCTAGGTTGTTACGTGTTGTGGGTTCAAGCTTGCCAATGTTGGTATAAATCTTGAAATAACTGAGTATCGTGCACTAGATGCAGGTTTTTGGGTTGCATTTGGAGCTAGTCATCCGGTGGATTAGATTTCAGATCAATCTGATAGATTTATTCGTTTGGTAATGTTCGTTCCTTCTTCATGGACCATGAATCGGCTGTTCAGCCGTATTCGGTTATATTTCTTCACGAGTAGAACACGTGTGTAATTCATGTTTTAAATAACGTCTGCTTTTAGCTTTCCATATTTAGATTGTATCATGCGGTGGATAGATCTATTTGTGGAAAGTGGTGCGATTTTCATGCAAGTTGTATCATGCGGTGGATAGATTTGTTTTTGGCATCGTACCCGACGGATTTTTAAGTACCTAGACATGCGGTAGACTAGTGCTTTGGATCTATGCATGCTTATTTATTATATGTCTATGTTCGCGTTTTACTTTATCCATTTATTTAATGTCAGTTATCATGGGGATCGGTCATGACCTCGTGCGCATGCATCTTTGCTCAAACAAAGACCGATTACTGTCATGCTTACGTCATCCATTCGGCAGTGTTACTTTTCCTTTTATAAGTTCCCGAATGGCTTCAGTTTATTGGCAGATAGCTTTTTATAGCTATATGTCATCCCATTTGGCTTCTTAGCCGTAAATATGGAACTGTCTGGTACCACCCGGCAAGTTCCAAGCTTTGGTATCTAACTGCTTTGTCTTTTGTTAATTTTCAGGAAAAATTGACTGGCACGTCTCGTGATTCTTTGCGCGTGTGAAGCCAGCTTTGTTCGGCTTGCTGTGTGTTTGGCGCTAGGTGCACGTTTTGCGTCAACACACTTTTTGGCACGCCCAGTGGGACACAACCGAAAGGACCAAGATGTCTGAAATCGCGGACATCATGGATGTCAACATTGAGGACCTCTCTCCTGAACAGCGGCAGCAGCTCCAGGACGCCGTGAACCAATTCCAGCAGAAGTGTTTGTTGTCCTTCAAGAAGAACAGAAGTGGCGTCCCCTACCTGAAGAATGACATGCCCAGGGTATTGATGTCAGGGGAGAGCGACGCCACGACCCAGCAGGAGAGAGAGGAATGCCTACAAGCATTTCGGGATGCGGCGGATCTCGTTTTGAGCAAGCACCACAAAGCTTTTCTTGGTGCGTTTCAGCAAATGATGGTGGCTGTCTTTGGCCCAGGCATGGAGCAGGCATTCAGCAAGGCACCCGTCCAAGGGGGCACCGTGGAGCTGGGCGAATCAAGCTCTCAACCACCACCTGCGGAGCCGACCAATTCAGCCTCCCCCTCAGAGCGCTGGAAGTCAAGCTTTCCAGCCTCCTCCGCAGGGTGCTGGGGGTCAGCCAGTTCAGCCCCCACTATAGGCCTCAGGAGGACAGCCAATCCAGCCACCACCGCCGGGCAGCACGGGTCGACCTGTGCAACAGCCGAATCCGTACCAGCCCACGTACGGAGACCTAGCATTCGGCTCGCCTGGGGCCCCGTTCGCTTCCGGTCACAAGATTGCTCCAGCGAACAACTGGCTACAGAGAAACCTATACGGCGGAGGCTACGACGAGGTGGGAAACTATGGAGCCATTGACGCTTTCCCGCATCCAGGTTACGCGCCAGCTGCAGGCGCACAAGAGGACGACGCCCTGGCGCGGAAGCTGGCCGAGTTGATGCAGAATCAGTTCGGCCTCAAGCCAAAAATGCAGGGACCTGCCTACAAGCCACCGTTCCCAGAGTGGTACTTCAACGTGCTCCTCCCGCCAAGGGTGAAACCTCCAACGGAGTTCACGAAATTTTCCGGGCAAGATGACACAAGCACAGTGGAGCACATTGCTCGATACCTGATGCAGCTCGGAGAATGCTTAGCTGAGGAGGCGTTCAGGGTCAGATACTTCCCCGCATCGCTGACAGGCTCGGCGTTCCAGTGGTTCTCGTCCTTACCCCCTGAGTCAGTTAGCAGATGGTGGGACCTGGAATGGAAATTCCACGCCCATTATTTCAGTGGCAACTCAGAGAAGAAGCCGATCGATCTTGCCACCTTGAAGCAGAGGCACAGCGAGACGCCGTTGGAATTTCTCAGGAGGTTTAGGGAGGTGAAAGGCATGTGCTTCTTGCTCAACCTGCCAGACGACCAACTAGCTGACATGGCCGTCGCCGGGATGCTGCCGGCCGTACGTGAGAAACTGTTCGGGATGGAGTTTGAAAACCTGGTCCAGCTGTCTCAAAAGCTATCGTTGATGAGCAACCAGGCGTATGGCTTCAAGAAGGATGCCAGGTTTGGCAAGCAGCATGATGTGGCGGAGATCTACAACCAGTTCTTAGACAAGGCCGATCGATCGAGGATTCGATGATGAACGGGACGTGGCCGCGGCCCCGAAATCATGTGGGGGGAAAGAGCCTTTAACGATGAATCGGCCGGGTCAAACGGACCAAGGGCACCTACGATTTCGATATCACGAAGGGCGACAAGCCGTTTGAGCTCCTATTGAAGGAAGGCCGAATCGGTACTTGAAGGGCATTCCATGCTTCGGCCCGATGGAGTCAAGGGGAAACGTTACTGTGGCTTCCACGACAGGGATTCGCACTCCATCAATGATTGCAGGGTCTTCAGGATGAGGATCCAGAAAGCCATCCAGGAGGGGCACCTCAAGTTTGACAACAAGATGAAGCTGGATGGTGACCCCTTCCCTCAGAACATGGTGGGCTTCTCTGTTAACATGGTGACGACTGAGGAGAAGGGAAAGGTCAAAGTCTTGACCTCAGCCAGGCTAGACAGGACGGAGCAGTGGACCCGGAACGCCAAGTAACTCTGGAACAGGTGCATGGCGAAGACCCCCGCATTCTCAAGAGCCACATCGAAATCGGGGAGTCGTCCAGAGCCAAGCCCAGGGTGACCATGCGCATCCTCCTCAACAAGTGGAAGCGCCAGATGGAGAAAGAGCGTCACCAGAAGCGCAGATACGAGGAGGAGAGGCGCAGAGCTGAAGAAGAGGCACACAGAAGGGACCTGGAGCAATACACGCGAGAGCAGGAGCACGCGCACTGGGGATGTGCGTTCTTCAGGCACTGTTGGAACGAGGGTTTGAAGCTGCCCACGCCGAGGAACGCACGAGTGCGGTGACGGGTATGCGAGTACGGGCGAGGAACCGCCAATCGCCGATCCGTCCACGAGAGAATTGGGAGGATCCACCCTAACGGGGATCGGCGCCAAAAAATTGAAGTCATTGATCACCCCAGGAAGCGGCAAGCTGATCTAAGGTGGGCTGATCAAGAGGAGGACGAGGACGAGCACACCTGGCAAAAGGGGCAATGGTGCCCTCCCGGCGTGAGGAGAAGTCAGAAGAGACGGGTCCAGCGCTTGAGGAACCGCGAGCTGAGGCAGGCTGGGATCCAGACAAGGCAGGTGTGGCGCCCAAAGGATCAACCTAAAGGGTCAAAGCGTTCGGCTCCAACATGCATGGTATATTTTCTGCCGAACGAATTCATGGCTTCCGCTAATCAGGTTGTGCAGGAGGAAACGTCCCTAGATGATGAGCAGATCGAGGGGATGATGGCGCAGCTGGTGCTAGCCAAGAAGGCCATCTTCGACAAACCGGCCAAAAATCGACACATGAGGCCGCTGTACTTAAGGGGATACGTCAATGGCAAGCCATTGACTAAGATGTTCGTCGACGGAGGAGCGGCAGTCAACGTGATGCCGTACACCACCTTAAGTAAACTTGGCATGGGCCCAAGCGATCTGACACCTACAAGCATAATACTGAATGATTTCGCTGGGAATCCTTCAGATACCAAGGGATGCGCTCACGTGGATATGATGATCGGGTCCAAGACGCTGCTCACGACCTTCTTTGTGATCGAAGGTAAAGGAGCCTACAGCCTACTGCTCGGACGGGACTGGATTCATGCCAATTGCTGCGTCCCATCCACCATGCATCAGCAGCTTATCCAGTGGGTGGATGATGATATTGAGGTCGTCCAAGCAGATGACTCCGTGAGCGTTGCTAACATGGAACCAGCTTTCTGGAAGTACCAAGGCATTGATTGTTTCTCAGGGAAAGATTGGGGAGAAGGTCCTGTTGAACCTGTTAGCAGTGATCAACAGCCGATTCAAGCTGTCGGCTCTTATAGTAATTTTCAATGGAGAACCCCGTAGATGGCACCGATGGCAAGTTGGGGCGAGGATTTATGTTGGCCGACAAATTTGAAGAAGTTGACATCGGAAGCGGTGATAAGCCAAGGCCGACGTTCATCAGTGCAAACTTGCAGCCAGACTTCAGGGAGGAATTGATCAAGCTGCTCAAGGAATACAAAGATTGCTTTGCCTGGGATTATTCGGAGATGCCTGGATTGGATCGTTCTATCGTAGAGCATCGGTTGCCGATCAAATCTGGTTTCAAACCATACAAGCAACCACCCCAGAAAATCCACAAGGATGAAGTATTGGCCGATGTGAAGAAGGAAGTTGAAAGATTACTTGATGCAAACTTCGTTCGGCCATGCAGATATGCGGAGTGGATTTCTAACATTGTCCCTGTTTACAAGAAGAATGGAAACATGAGGGTCTGCATAGACTTCAGGGATCTGAACAGAGCTACTCCGATGGATGGTTGCCCCATGCCTGTTGCCGATTTGTTGATTGACGCCGCAGCTGGACACAAAGTGATCAGTTTCATGGATGGCAATGCGGGATACAACTAAATCTTCATGGCAATAGGCGACATATCAAAGACGGCCTTCAGATGTCCTGGTCATATAGGCCTGTTTGAATGGATAGTCATGACATTTGGGTTAAAAAATGCCAGTGCAACTTATCAACGAGCCATGAATTACATTTTTCACGAGTTGATCGGCAAAATTGTGGAAATCTACATTGATGATGTGGTAATCAAGTCCCTGAGTCATGACGCGCATTTGGAAGACGTGAAGAGGACCTTGGAGTACACCCGGAAGCATGGTTTAAAGATGAATCCAAACAAGTGCGCTTTTGGGGTATCAGCTGGAGAATTCTTGGGGTTTTTAGTCCACGAGGGAGGAATTGAAGTTGGCAAGAAGAGCATGAAGGCCATCGATGAAGTTGTTCCTCCAACTAATCTCAAGGAGTTGCAATCACTGCTCGGCAAAATCAATTTCGTGAGAAGATTCATTTCAAATTTGTCATAGAAGGTTTTGCCATTCTCTCCACTGCTGAAGCTAAAGAAGGATCGGAAGTTCACATGGGGCGACGAACAACAGAAGGCTTTCGATGAGATCAAGCAGTACATGAAGGAGCTACGAGTGTTGGTCCCTCCTCAGCTGGATAAGCCTTTCAAGTTGTACGTGGCGGCCGATACCCAAACCATTGGATCGGCCCTTATTCAAGAATTCGAAGGAAAGGAGCGGGTAGTAGCATATCTTAGCCGAAAATTACTTGATCCTGAGACCAGGTATTCGGCTGTAGAGAAGCTGTGTCTGTGCGTATACTACTCGTGTACAAAGTTTCGGCACTACTTGTTGAATGCCGAATGCACTGTGTATTCAAAGTTCGATGTAATAAAACATATGTTATCTATGCCAATTTTGAATGGCAGGATTGGCAAATGGATCTTGGCCTTATCGGAGTTCGAGTTGAAGTGCGAATCGGCAAAGGCTATCAAAGGTCAGATCATTGCCGATTTTATAACTGAACATCGCGATCCGTCAATTGATTTACTTGAAATTACCCCCTGGGCTTTATTTTATGATGGATCGTCATGTGGTAAAGGTGGGGGAGTAGGGATTCTACTAATTTCGCCTAGAGGGGAGATGTTTGAATTTGCCATCCCTATACAGCCCACTGTTACAAACAACCAGGCCGAGTACGAGGCACTGCTTCGAGGGCTTCAATATTTGAGAGAAGCCGGGGCCGTTTCAGTTCAAGTTTATGGAGATTCAAAGCTGGTGATCAAGGAATTGAACAACCAATACGAGTGCAAAAGTGAAGCGCTGAGGAGTTACTACGAAGAATGCAGGGAAATCTTGAAGAGCTTCCCGTTGGTAACTCTACAGCATATTCCTAGGGAACATAATGAAGAAGCAAACAGGCTGGCTCAAAGCGCCTCTGGTTACAAAGAGAGTCAAGAAGCGTTTGCTACAGAGGTATGTACACTGGGGACGGATCTCGCAGAAGGTGATTGGAGGAAAGAGATCGTTGATTACTTGAGGGATCCATCCCGAAAGGTCTCTAAGAAGCTCAGGTACAAGGCCATAAAATTCATTCTTCTGGACGACAATTTGTTCTATAAATCATTAGATGGGGTATTGTTACGATGCCTGGGTCCAGAAGAAGCCAAAAACATGATGAGCGAGGTGCACGACGGGATATGTGGAGCGCACCAATCGGCCTACCGTATGAAATGGGTTATAAGACAAGCTGGGTGCTTTTGGCCGACGATATTAGAGGATTGCTTTGAGTATTGCAAGGGATGTCAATATTGCCAGAGGTCTGGAAATATTCAAAGGGTCCCCGCGTTAGCATTGAATCCCATCATCAAGCCATGGCCATTCAGGGGCTGGGGTATAGACTTGATTGGCCAAATTAATCCACCATCTAGTAAGGGGCATAAGTTCGTGCTTTTGGCTATGGATTATTTTACCAAATGGGTTGAGGCGATCCCACTGAAGAAGGTGACATCAGAAAACATGGTTGAATTTGTCAAGGAGCACATCATCCATCGGTTTGGAATCCCTCAGACAATCACCACTGATCAAGGGGCACAGTTCGTGTCACTGGAGTTCAGAGAGTTTGCCGAAAGCATGGGAATCAAATTGTTTAACTCTTCTCCCTATTATGCCCAAGCTAATGGTCAAGCGGAGGCTTCTAACAAGATCATGATCAAGCTGATACAAAAGAAGATCGACCAGAAGCCAAGAAGGTGGCATTCGGTACTCAGTGAGGCACAGTGGGCTTACCGAATGGCCCCCCATGGAGCTACAAAAACCTCTCCTTATTAATTGGTTTATGGGCACCACGCGGTTCTACCTTGGGAGATGCAATCAGATTCAAGGAGAGTAGTGTTGTAGAAAGATTTGAGCTCCAAAGATTACAGTGGCCTAATGATGGATGAGCTGGAGGATTTACATATGATCTGTCTTAGAGCCTTGGAAAACATCGAGAAAACAAGCTGCGGGTTGCCAAGTACTATAACAAGAAAGTAAAAGTCAGGCAATTCGCAGAAGGAGATTTGGTTTGGAAAGCGCTATTGCCGATTGGAACTAAATACAGCGAATTCGGCAAATGGTCCCCTAACTGGGAGGGGCCTTTTCGTGTGGTCAGATGCGTCCCTGGTAATGCATACATATTGAAAACTTTGCTAGGAGAAGAATTTCCGCCGCGATAAATGGAAGGTATCTGAAGAAATATTATCCTAGCATTGAGATCGATCGATGATCACCAGCAGCGGGATTACGCACATCTAACACAGAAACAGCCGGCGCTCAAGAACGGGGCCGCCTTCAGAACAAAAATTCACAAACAGAAGAAATGGCCAGTGCCTAGATGCATTGCCCTTAGCACAAAAACGACATTACAACTGCTTCTTGCAGGTTTACATCCAACAACCTTGGTGATCAGGACCTCAAGGAGGTGGGAAGCAGAAGGCGTGGAGGAAGAAGCGAAAGTATGATTCAATCTTTTCTTTGCTTCTTCTTCGACTGCTCCCGCTTCAGTTGTTCCAGGACCACCGTGACGGCGACTTGGAATGCACGGGGGTGACCATGGTTTGCGGCTTCCACCAAGCTATCCTAGGCCGTTTTCAGGTTGTTGTACCAGTCAGAGACATCTAAAACAGAGGAATCGATGTTAGGGGCAAGAAATCCAAATGCGGACACAAAGCCAAGAAGAAGTCAGAAGCATTTACCCCCTACTAGTGCCTCCAGAGCCATGCGGCGCTCGCGTTCGGCTTGGCAACGAGCGGTGATGTCCGTGAGGCCGTGCTCCAGGTGCCGAACGCGACGGCGCAGTTGATGGCTGGTCCTCTGTTTAGGCGTGGCATCTTCTGCTTCGAGGGAGGAATCGGAGGAGATGTACTCAGGCACACCTTTGGTCCCGATGATTTCTTCGGGAAGCAAGTCAAGGCTGAAAAGGAAAAATAAGAGGAGGTAAAGCGCAAGATCATGTGGGAAGCAGGAAGTAAATCAAGAGAAAACTCACCTTCGAATCGTGCGTTTCTTTGGAGGGCTGCTCTCCTGGGGTTGCTTGCCCTTATCCATGGACTTGGGGTTTTTTCCTCTGGAGACGGGGGAGGAGATGAGAAATGATGGATGAGTGTGCAAGTGGATTTGCAGAGCATCTCAGCAGGCTATTTTATTGACCGAAGGGGCGCATTGGGAGTGATGACTGGCCAGTACACACTGTTGGAATACCAAACGGCAGGGTTTTCTCCCGGATGCGAAGGGTTTTTGCTTGAACAGTGCTTACGGATTGCCGATTCAGGGACCTTCTGCGAATTTTGCGCCAAGGGCATCCGTTCTGGCGTATTCGGCTCAAGACAGTCCCGGATACGTTTAGGGAAAAACAAGATTCACGGGCGCAAATATAAAGAAAATCATCACAGAGCGAGCACAGAATTCAAAAGGATGCTTTATTTATTGCCGATGTTCAAACATCCCTAATACAATCTAGTCAAAGATTCTGTTCAGCACAGATTGGGGATGAGTGATTTCGGCAATGGCGTCGCCATGGCCATCAAGGCGCTCCAAGATGAGCTCGATCTCCTCAATGTCCTCTGGCGTGCCGCCCCGGAAGCCGCGCGGCCTGGTGGAGTAGTCGACGTCCGTGTGCGTCGCCATGGCAGCCAGGCCCAGGGTAGTGCCCAAGCGAACGCCATGGGTGGCCACCTCGTCGACGCGGTGCTCCACCGCAACAAGGCACTCCGCCGGCGTGTCACCGCGGGCGTTCACCTTGTCGGCCAGCTGCTCCACTAGCGCCTTCAGCTGGTCGAGCTCGGTATCGCGGGCTGCAAAGAGCAAGAAGAAGGGAGATTAGCATCAAAAGCCGGGTTGGATCAAAGATTTGATTTCAGAGTTGTACCGTCGATGGTTTCCAGCAGCTGTTTGCGCTGGTCTTCCCACTCCAGCTCGGCTATGCCCGCCTTTTTGGAGACGTCCTCCAAATCGCGCCGGGCCGTCTCCAGCTCCTCCTTGAAGCGGAGGGCGTCGAGTTCCCCGTAGGGCACGGGGGAGTGGCCGTCAGACTCCGAGGAGTCATCCGGAAGGGGCTGATTCGCCGGCGCAGGAGACGGATTCCACTAAATCAACCTGAAAGGGAGATGATCGTCAAAACAAGAAAAGACCAAAGCGGAATCAAAGAAGAAGAATCGACGATCATTGCCTCCGGCGCGCATTGGCGCTGCTCCCCTCTGCCTCATCAGAGGCACGGCGGCGGTTGAGGCGGCGCACCATGTTACTTTGGGATGTGCACTTTTCGAAAAAGAAGAAGAACTGAGATTGGCAAAGATTCAAGAGCTAAAAGGCTTGGTGGAGAGCTAGGGGCACCTATGGTTTCATTTATAGGCCTAGCAAGACAGATCGTGGCCTCAAGTCGTGGCTCTGGATCGTGGCGCATATCCCAAGAAAATCGGAAGGTGGAAAGGTTTCCTTGACCAATCCGCCAATGGGTCGTTTGGAGTTCTAGGCTGAGTCGTGTTTGGTTGACTGGCTCGGCTAAGGGGGTCAAGGTGCCATTCGGGTATTGGCATGTCTTTGCCGAATGGATCGTTCAGTATTACGTTGAAGGAGCGCAGCAGGAAAGGGAAATGAAATTGCAAGAACAGATATTACAAAAGCGGCCAACTCGGTTATACATCAATTGAAGCATTTAAATGTTCAAGTATTTTGCAATTACACTACGGACATTGGATATTGTCTGGCGAATATTATCCCACCGCTCCTGATAATCTTTCTGGGCCCTAGACAAGGTGGTAAGCTCTGCATCGCATTGTTTCATCTTGGCCATAGACGATTTTGCCTCCTCTTGGGTCTTCTCTATCAATTCAGGGAGCTCGGCTATTTTCCTGTCATCGGCCTCTATCTCAGCTGACAAGCTTCTCAATTCTGCTTCCAGAGCAGCTTTCCTGGCAATTTTTAGATCACAAGAGGCTTGCAGATTGGCCAATGTATCTTTGTGGCTCTCGGTCTGAGATTGTGCCCCGTTCATGGCTTGTTCAGCACTGGTTCTCTTCTTTTCAATAGCCGGGCGGGAGCGCACCTTCCTCAAAGCCTTCCTTATGGGCGCATAATGATCCTCCAGGCCACAGATAGATGCGAGAGAAGCATTGATGTCCTCAGGGAGCTCTTGGCTGATAGACTCGAGCATTTCTTCAAAATGTTCGAGATCTCTGAACGGATCTTGTGTATCCTTTTCCAGCCAGGCAAAGATCTCCCTGAGCTTTTCTTGCACTTTCCCTGACAGGGTTTGCTGCATTTCTTCCATCGCCTCGGCAACTGGATTGTTCCCCACTGACAGACTTGATGATGATGGGGCCTGATCCTAAGAAGCAGTATTGCCGAGTTAGGAGTGCTAAAAGTAAAGGTAGTAGAGTTAAGTGCAAATGAGTACCTCATGTCTGATTTCTTGAGCTGGGGCAGGACTCTGTTCAGGGGCAATCACAGGCGAAGGAGGTGTTCCAGGCAAGGCTAAAGCTTCTATGTGAGAAGGCGCTGTTGCTGGCAGCTCAGGGGCTTATGGCTGAAAAGGAGATAGGTTCACCTTTGCTGGGGTTGGTGTCCCTGCATGGCCAGCAGGTGATTGTGCCTCTGGATGACTTGACGGTTCTGGCTGGACTGGGAGACTCATCTTTGGAAAATTCATTGCTTCTGCAGAAGGTGATTGAGTCCCTAATGAAGATGAGATCTCCACTAGGATAGGTAATTCAACCCTGGGTGGACTTGCTTGTTGAGACACTGGGACGTCCACAAGTTGTTCTTCCATTGTGTCTGCTACAAATGTCAAATTAAAAGATAAATGCCAGTGTTCATCCTAAAAAAGGGGGCAGTAAAGGTCATACCAGTGGATGGGGCATTGGCGGGGTTCCGCACTGAAGATTGCTGGGCTCTGGGCTGAAAATACACAAGTTATGATTTATCAGAAACAGAGCAATTTTGTGATCAAGAAAGGAAAAGGTTTTTACCTCAACGAGGATTTTCTTGACAATTCTTCTCCTCTTGTCATTTGGAGGAGCAATCAGGGTCAAACCTTGCCTCCTGTCAGCAGCAAGGCTGGAAAGGCTCGGGTCTGTTGTGGCAAACCTGGCCATTAGCGGAGCCAGAGTTGGGGACCTGAATCCCAGTGCTGAAATCGGGCCTACAGCGTTGTAGGTGTTGTTCCTGGCTCGAGGGGCAGGCACTGTGTCCTGTGAGTGAAACAAATAAAGTCAGAATCATGATTGGAGGAGGAAATGTCTGATCCAAAGGTTAGTTATATTACCTCTGAAGTTGGCTGAAAATCAGACATCAACTCTGCACAGAACGAGTGCACAGGCTCACTGAAGATATGATCATGGAATTCTTGCCACCATTAGTTGAAGGTGGGGTGAGCTATTGTTGTAGGTGCGAAAGGCTAGGTATAGACAGTGGGACAGCACACATAACGGAAGACTCTGCTACTGTGCATAAGTTCTTTGATTTCCTCCCTGGGCTTGAGGAATTCATGCAGAAACAACCTTGGGGGCATCTGGCCACACCCAAGTTGCCGAGCTACCACATTGGGCTGATAATATTCATAGGTGCTATAGGTCAGCCTTCCTCCATTGAATTCAGCTGGCAACATGCATGGACGGATTATGATATTGAGGATTTCTAGAAATCTCCCATCCTAGTGTTCAGTTTCAAAAGAGAATTCACAGGGGAGAGTCAAAGTGTCATTATCCAGATAAGGGAGCCAGAGAGGGTTTTGGAAACCTTTGAAGAATAGCTCAAAAGGCCGGGCCGATGTACTTCTTTGAATGAGAACAGTTGAAGCAGCTTCTCCATAATTCTGGCATCCTTTGGTGGCTTGGGGTTTCCCTTCAGGATGATTGGATGAATGGAAGAGCCTGGTGTTCAAATCAACACCAATGATCTGGTGCATGTGAAGCTGCAGCCATATTTGAACAAACCACCAAGGACCATTGACACATGTTATCCTCTGGCTAGTATACATCTGGGTGACAGTTTGGTGAAGCATATGGTACACACTGCCCAGGAGGAATTTCCCAAGGGGAAGGCGGTTGCCATTGGCCAAGTGAGAGGCCATTGCAATGTGGTTCAGAGTAGGCTCATTGGCTTTACCACAGAAGACGAACCTGCATAGCCACATGTTCAGAAATGCCCTGTATTCAATTTCACCAAGGGCATTGTCCTTCATGTGGTTCGAGATGTAGTTCTTATATCCGCTCCCTGTTTTCACCCCTGTTTGGCGTGAAGAGCATTTGAATTCCCAGGGTTGAACGGATCCTGTAATGTCAAGGCCGGTGATCATATACACATCGGCCAGAGTTGGAGACATCGGACCGTGGCCAAAGAGGAAAGCGTTGACGCCATTTGACCAAAAATGACAGGCTGCTATCAGAAGGTCTTCATTCTTGGGGGTCTCGGCCAAAGATAACTCCAGGCACTGAGCAATGCGGAGGGTATCCCAGTTTTGGGTTATGGCACTCTTATCTGCAAGGATCCTCCGGTACCAATTTTTCCAGCCTGCGATTGGAGGCAAGGGCCAGTTCTTGAAAGCGTCTTGCCACCGGGGAGGTGGAGACAGAGCCGCCTTGAAGGGGATCCTTTGAGATTCAGCCGCGATGAAATCTCGAGGATCAGAGTTTCCCACGGGACCAAGGTAATAAGATCTTGAATTGGCCTCGGTGCGAATCAAATGCTCAGTAGAAGGCTCCTGAAGAAAAGCGGAGACGAAATCTCAGGTAAAATTGGAAACTTAAATGCCGAATGAAGCTTACGGGAGGGGGATTTACCTGAGCGTCTTGGTTTTGAGCCGCCATTGGAGATTTGAGCTTGGAAAAAAGGGATCTAGGGTTTGGATCTAGACGAGGACTCTGGCGGATTACGAAGAAAGAAGAACAGGTGTTGACAGATTCGATTTGAAAATATTCGTGGCTGGAGTCGATTGCGGAACAAAATTACTTTTATCCCGCAATTGAAGGGGCATGTGTTAACACCAGAATTTGTTAAGGAGTCTGACTTGTGGTTCCATCTCGACGAGGAGTCCGTTTGGTGGAAGGAAAGGATTTTTTCAGATATATTAGGCAAAGAAGTCTGCGGTCGGCTATCTGCTCCTGTTCGGCAAAGGAACAGTAGAGCTGATTTTGCGGGATTGGACGGTGACGTGGCTCAAGCAGGAAGGACGAATGGATGGATAGGCGATCAAGCTTAGAGATAAGTTAGGCAGCGAATCCATTCGAGATTGTACTTGGCAGGGTATAAATATGAGCCCTGAATGTATGTAATACACACAATCATTCTTCAATACAAACTGGCCTTACGCCAAACCCTAGAGTCCTTTTGTCGTGTCGTCGAGTTCTTCGAGAGGGTTCATCGATCCGTCGACCTCCGTGAGTACCGGCAACCTTGTATCATGTCTAGTATCATGCGGTGGATTTAGATCTGATGCAAGTAGTCTTGTTACCATGCTTCGTGTCATGCGGTAGATTCATGCTTGGTTCAAGAGGGTTTCTTGTTAGGTCATGAGCCATGCGGTGGGCTAAGATCTAGCTTGAAGCTAGTTATCGGCTCTATTGGTTTTTGGCAAGATCCAATAGATTCATTAAGTTACCCCGTGTTGCTTTGAGTTTTTACTTCATGTTGAAGTTCATGTAACACCTTTTGCCCAATCTAGATGGGTTTGGATCGGCTTTATTCCTCTCGTGATCTTTGTACGAGTAGACTTCGTGTTTTAATACGTGGATCTTGTGTCTTTCGATAGCCGAAACCGAATCGATCTAGGTTGTTACGTGTTGTGGGTTCAAGCTTGCCAATGTTGGTATAAATCTTGAAAGAACTGAGTATCATGCGGTAGATGCAGGTTTTTGGGTTGCATTTGGAGCTAGTCATCCGGTGGATTAGATTTCAGATCAATCTGATAGATTCATTCGCCTGTTCAGCCGTATTCGGTTATATTTCTTCACGAGTAGAACACATGCGTAATTCATGTTTTAAATAACGTGTGCTTTTAGCTTTCCATATTTAGATTGTATCATGCGGTGGATAGATCTATTTGTGGAAAGTGGTGCGATTTTCATGCAAGTTGTATCATGCGGTGGATAGATTTGTTTTTGGCATCGTACCCGACAGATTGTTAAGTACCTAGACATGCGGTAGACTAGTGCTTTGGATCTATGGATGCTTATTTATTATATGTCTATGTTCGCGTTTTACTTTATCCATTTATTTAATGTCAGTTATCATGGCGATCTGTCATGACCTCGTGCGCATGCATCTTTGCTCAAACAAAGACCGATTACTGTCATGCTTACATCATCCATTCGGTAGTGTTACTTTTCCTTTTATAAGTTCCCGAATGGCTTCAGTTTATTGGCAGATAGCTTTTTATAGCTATATGTCATCCCATTTGGCTTCTTAGCCGTAAATATGGAACTGTCTGGTACCACCCGGCAAGTTCCAAGCTTTGGTATCTAACTGCTTTGTCTTTTGTTAATTTTCAGGAAAAATTGACTGGCACGTCTCGTGATTCTTTGCGCGTGTGAAGCCAGCTTTGTTCGGCTTGCTGTGTGTTTGGCGCTAGGTGCACGTTTTGCGTCAACACAAATCATCACACCAATCAAAGCTACCACCACAAACACCACCATGGTAACCAACACGAGGGAACCAACCCTCTCTAGCTGGACAAGGACAAAAACCACAAAAGAAAGACCATGGACCATTCCTCCTCTCCATCTCAAAGCTACTACTCCTCCCACCCTCGTGTTGAGCACGAGGTGGAGAATGTCTAGCAAATTGACCACCTGCAAACTCTCCATGCCAACCTCCAGAACCACAACCACTTGATCCAGATCGAGCATTCTCACAAGCATGAAAACCAGACCACTGTCTACCCAGACCTACATCGGTCTGACCGGTGCTGCTCGGCTAGTAGCACCACCTGCCACCTTCTGATGTCCCCAAGCCAGAACCATCCTCACAATCACCTTGGCCCTGGACATCTGCATACGAGGCCCAACTACACCATTGGAAGGGTCGTACTTGTCCTTGTTAGCCCACTCTGAGGACCATGTGTGGTTCGAGGACCGGTGGATGGTCGCTTCCTTGTGTGATGAGTGATTGACAACGTTGTGTGGACTGATTCTTGGCTAAGTATTGCAGATGCAGGTTGTGGCTTGACTCGTGTTGGTGCAGGTGAAGAACAAGTGTGAAAGTTCATTGCCAGTGAGGCCTCCATGTGTGGAGAAGACAAGTAGGCTTCGTTCGAGGGACCCGGTGGCCAGCGGGGTCAAGTGCGGGCCGCATGGTGGCATGAACCGCAAGATGAAGTCGTGGACGGTGTCTTGGTAGAGCCTCAAAACCAAGGTCGAGCCGGGACTACGTGGGAGCCAAGTCATGAGTGGAGATTAGCGGAGGCTACACCGAGTTCGCGGGGTTTGCAGTGGGTCACCAGAAAACCACTGGGTTACTCGGTTGAGCCACAAAACCAAGGCCGAAGACTCGACGAGGAGGTGTGGCCACCCAGGCCAGTTCAACCGCCCAGAAGGATTGCCCGGGCCGGTCTAACCGCCCAGGGGGCGGTCTGACCGCCCTGGTCGCTGGCGCCAGGATGCTTCGAAGCAGAGGACACGCGTTGGGATCGCAAGGCTTGCGTCGAGGCTAAGCAGGTTGCGGTCGCCGGGCATCTGTCTGATGAAGAAAATCTGAAGACTTCCAAATTCGCCCTTGAGGGGCTTGTATCCCTAGTTATTAAGTAAGGTTAGTTTAGTCTTTTGGGTGCCTCCGTATATACTCTTTGAGGCGATGGATGACAGCCAACTCTTGGAACCCTAGCTCATTTGTTTTTTGATTTTTGTTCTCGTTTTCCTCTAGTTTTTACTAGGACTAGCTTGAGAGCTTCATGTGAGATCTAGAGAAAGAGATAGATGTATGGGTGTCAAGCTAGACCTTGTACGAACCTTCATGGTATGTATAGATGGTTCGGCGTTGTTCCTCAAGGTTGAGAATTGTTTTTCCCGTCCTTCTTTGGGGTGATTTTCGAAGCTCTTTGTTGGCGGAGTTTTGAGGATGATTTCTTGGGGTTTTTGGTGGGTGTCACGTATGAGGATCTTGTGCCTCTTTGGCTGGTGACTTTGCCCCCAAAACTCTCTTAAATCGGACTCGATTTGGTGGTTTTTCGAGTTGGGCGAGTTCTTGACCTAGAGAGGCGATTTCTTCGATTCCTCTTGATTGTGAGCGATTCGGGTCGATTCCTTTGAGGTAGAGGTTGCCTAGAAAGTAACCCAGCTATTCTCAAAGTTTCGCAGCAATCCATGGAGTGATTCGAGAGATCGGGCGCTGGGAAGTTGAGGTTTGACCCGCGGGTAGATTTTCTGGAAGGGGCGGTCTAACTGCCTGGAGGGGGCGGTCTAACCGCCCTGGGCCTTCCAGGTCAAAGTTCTGTTTTGCCGGATCTTCCTCTTTGAGTTTGTTCACTTTGATCAGAGGAGCGTTGAAATTTCGGGTCGTTCTCGTGCCGTTTCCTAGGTGTTCTTGCTTGGAGTTTGTTGCTGGGTACAGGAGGTTAGACCGCCCCTGGTAGCCGGTATAACCACCCCTAGGCCCCTGGGTGAAGTTTTGGTTTTCGCCAAGATTTTCTGGTAGCTAGCATGGCCCTGACCAGAGATCTTTATTGGTGAAATCGTGGTGCGTTTTGGTGCTTGGAAGAGGTGTTTCGGAGGATTTCCTGGTTGCCTGGTAGAGGCGGTCTAACCGCCCCCCATACCCGGTCTAACCGCCCCCCATACCCAGTCTAACCGCCCCCCTCTGGACAGCCGTCTTTCGAGTTGTTTCCGTTGTCGTGGGTGCGTGTGTGTTAAGGTTGCTGGTATTGTTTGCTCCTATGACCAGTAGCACTCCAGTGGCTACGTGGTTTTAGCAAACGGAAGGCAGAAGTGCAGAGTGTGTGATCTCGGGGGTCCGACCGAGCGAGTTCATCTTGTTGGAGTTTCAATCTCCATCGAGAAGAAAGGGCATTTTAGACATTCGGTTGCCTCCATATAACCCAAGAGGTGAGAGGATGGCAGCCAACTCTTGGAACCCTAGCTCATTTGTTTTCCTATTTTCCTTCCTATTTTCTTTAGGTTTTCCATAGGACTAGCAAGAGGGCTTCATGGAAAGATCTTGTTGAGAGGGATGGATGATCGGGCGGCTTGCTAGACCTTGTATGAACCTTTGCTTCATGTATAGATGATTCGGCGTGGTTCCTCAAGGTTTGGATGTGTTTTCCTCGGTTGTTCTTGGTGGTGATTTTCAGAGCCCTCTCTTGGTGATTTCTTTGGATTGTTTTCAGGACTTTTCCCTTGGAGATTTGATGGGGAAAATTTGTGGGAACCCTTCGTGGTTCTTTGGGCTTTGATTGCCCTCCCAAATCCGTGAGAAAAGGTGCTCGATTTTGGGGTTTCTTGAGTTCTTGGGTTGGAAGTGCTTTTGGCGGGATTTCCTTGATTCCTCCTTTTTGGATTAGTTTTGGTGGGATTAAACTTGGCTATGGACTCCTCATGAGGTGTTCCTAATATCCCGAAAGTCTTGTTCAAGTCCGTGGAGCGATTCGGGAGATCGAGATTTGGATTTGGGGAAGTTGACCAGCGGGTGCTGTTCATCCCGAGCTGCCCAGGTTACACCGGTCTGACCGGTGCTCTTGACCGGTCTGACCGATGCAACCCTCGATGGAATTTTGCTTGGGTGAACGTCTTGGTGTGTTCGCTGTTTTCCTGTGGTGCTGCTATTTCCAGTTTGGGTCCGTTTGGTGGTCGGTTGGCCTGTTTGGTGCCTTGGGGGCTTTCGAGTGCCGCGATCGGTACGACCGGTGTGTCTCACCGGTCGACCGGTGTAGAGACACTTAGTGAAAGTTGCTCGGTTCACCGGCGGGGACCGGTCGGCCGGTGGTACTCACCGGTCGACGCGTTGTGGGTCTGTAGACTCGAGGTTTGGTGTTCCGCTGCGTTCTCGAGTCGGAAGGTTGTGTGTGTTGGTTCCTAGGTCCTGTGGCACTCCAGTGGCTACGTGGGCTTGGCCAACTTGGGTAGTGAGTCGGAGACATGTGTTGGAAGTCGTGTTCATCTTGTAGCAGTTTCCATCTCCTTCGAGAAGAATTTTTTATCGGCTCCCATTCACTCCCCCCCTCTCTGGTTCGCCGTATCGGTCCTTCAGGATGGCGGCGTTCCTACGCAAGAAAGGGTCAGATCCTTTGGGATGTCACGGTGGACACAGCTTATGTCCAGCCGATGAACTTCCTCGCTCCAGGACAGAGGGACATGTTCGACGCCAACAATAAGGCGGTCGACTACTTGTTTCGTGCTTTGTGTCAGTCTGAGTTCGATCGGGTGCACACTGAGCACTTGGCTTGTAGAATTTGGATGGTGCTGAAGGAGGCTCATGTTGGGAATGCCCAGGTTCAGGCACGGATTTATGCGACCTACCGGAGAGAGTACGAGAACTTCACTCATCTCCCCGGTGAGTCCATCAATGCCTTATTTCAGAGGTTCACGGTGGTCGTGAACAACATGAGGGCCAATGTGGACGTGCTCCCGTACGATGATCATGATTGAGCCGTCAAGATCTTACACGCTCTGGATCAAACAATATGTGGCGGAAAGTTCGAGGCCATTGTGGAGTCGGAGAAGTATGACACTCTGACGGTGAACGAGCTGTTCTCGAAGCTCAAGTCGGCTGAGGTGGATAGGGGCATGACTGCCAAGCTCGAGGGTCCGACTGATTCCCGTAGTCTTGCCCTTGTTGGTGGTTCGAAGGGAAAGGCTAACACTAACCCATCCACCAGGATGTTCTCTTTGTCCTCCCTGATGTCTATGCTAGATGAGGAGTTCGATGTACTTGGAGAGGACAAGCTGGCGCTCCTGACGAGGCGGTTCGAGAGGCTGCGCGAGAACCGAGTGAACATGAGGAGGTACACGAGGACATGTTTCCAGTGTGGCAAGCCAGGACACTTCGTCGTCGACTGCCCGGAGAAGGTCGAGAACAAGGACAGCTACAAGCACAAGTCGAGGATGGATGGCAAGTACCGGTCGAGGCGTGACCACAAGAGCAATAACAAGAACAAGCACAAGGACGAGCGACGATCGAGGAAGAAGGAGAGCTGAGGCAAGGCTCGAGCGATGGTTGGAGCGAGCGACGTCACCTCTAGTTCCGCATACTCCACCTCGTGCTCGAGCAGCAGTGAAGATGAAGGTGATCGTCGCAAGAGCAAGAAGTCGTCCAAGAACTCGAGCGGGGGCCGCTTCGCTAGAGACGGCTTCTGCACCATGGCGTTGAGCTCCGGCAGCAAGAAGAGCACACAGAGCGACTCGGACTCTGAATCCGACGACGAGGTGCGTGATGAACTTCCCTTCTTGCGCCAGGAGAATGAGAGGCTTGGCTCTTTGCTTGATAACCGTGATGACATGCTTAGAGAGGCCAAGAAATGAGAAAAGAGCTTAGGGCTTCACTCGAGGATGCTAGGACTAGAGTGGCTTAGCTAGAAACAAAGGTTCTTGATAGCAAGCTTGAGATAGATTCCCTTAAGGCTAGCCCTGTTGTTTCGGATGAGGTTGATTGTGCTGATTGCTCCATTTTCCTTGCTGATCTTGCTTTGTTCAAGGAAAAGCATGCCTCCAAGTGTGAGGAACTAGATGTGCTTAGGGTTGAAGTGGCTGAGCTTAAATCTAGATATGCTTTGCTAGGTGCTTGCACTTCTTGCCCTGTTTTGCATGCTAAAATTGATGAGATGCATGCTTACACTTGTTCTCTTGAGGTTAAACTGAAAGAACCCATGCATACATCATGCTCTACATGTGAAATGCATGCTTTAAAAATTTGGAACTTGCACATTATGTTGATCGTTTGCAGGATGAGAATGATGAGCTGAGAAAGTTGATGGGTTGGTTGTCTGGTCAAGAGCCTCAGTTGAGGATGATGATCGAGGCATTTAAGAGGCAGGATGGTGAGGGACTTGGGGCAAACAAGGTTGGTGAGGGAAGTGGAGAGAATATCCCAGAGCCACCAAAAATCCACCACAAAAATGATTTCCCTCCAAAATCTAACCATCTTAGGAACCGACTAGACACAACCCCAGCTCCACCCGTGTTTCCTACACCTACAAATGATCTCCAAAAGCCTATCAAGTTTGTGAGCACTTCGGGGAAAGTGTTCTTTGGGAAAAAAAGTGAGAAGGCTAGTGAGGAGAAACCGGTGGAGAAGTCGAGTGGAGAGAAACCAAGTGAGCAGCCCCAACCCAAGCCTAAACATAAACTTGTGAGGTTCCATTGTGGCTATTGTGGGAAAGAGGGTTACAAGGATGAGTTTTGCTTCAAGAGGAAGCGTGAAGAAAGGATAGCAAAGGAGTGGGCGAACAATGATTGGTACAACCCTTCCCATGGTGTACCTAAGCCTCGGATGCCACTACCCATGGGTAAAGCTGTGGTGAGAAGTGTTCCCGCATGGGGAGATGCGAGTTCCCGCAGCCGGGGAGTTGTTCTGGAGAGGGCGATCAGACCGGCCTAGCTAGGCGGTAAGACCGGCCCTGCCCAGAGGGGGGCGGTTAGACCGGCCTGGCTAGGCGGTTCAAGCGGCCTCCCCCAGAATTCTGGGCCGAGTGGTATTCGAGGTGGTGAGTCGAGAGGTTTCAGTTTTGGAGATAGTGGTGCTGGTGGTTGGTCTGGAGAGTCAGCAGGTGGTCAGTTTGCTAGGCGTTCTCCCCCTCGTGTTCAGTATGGGATTGGGAGGAGTCGTAGCTTTGAGGTGGAGTGGAGGGACGATCCACGTTTCTCCTTTCGTGGATTTGGTCCTCCTCCAGGCAGAGAAGGGTGGTTTCCTCAGAGTGGTTACCGGGGTGGTGTTCGTGGTGGTAGTTTTGGTAGGAAAGATGGTTTGGTGTGTGCTAACCCCACTTTCGAGCAAATGACTCGGCACTGGTTTTACTCATTTGGTACTAACCCCAATCTTTGAGTCGTTTGTTCGCTCAGATGCTCGTTTTTGAATTTCAGGTGGGAGACTTGAAGAACATTTGGTTGATTGACTCCGGTTGCTAGAGGCATATGACCAGAGACAGGGGGTGGTTCTCAAGTCTCGTCCCGGTGGTGACAAAGAGGTACATAACTTTTGGGGACAATGGGCGTGGGCGTGTGCTTTCAGAAGGTGAGATTAAGGTGAGTGACAAGATCACTCTCAGGCGTGTTGCTCTTGTTCAATCACTGGGGAACAATTTTCTTTCTGTGTCCCAGCTGTTGGATGAGGGTTTTGAGGTGTTGTTCCAGCCTGGTGGTTCTCGGATTTTAGATTCTCGAGGGGACCTTGTTTGTATGGTCGTTCCCAAGGGTCAGATGTTTCGTGCTGAGTTTTCTCATTCTTCGAGTGTGGAGCGTTGTTTCTTGGCTGGTTCTTCGATTGATGTGTGGAAGTGGCATAGGAAGTTGGGTCACTTGAGCTTTGACCTTTTGTCTCGCTTGAGTAAACTCAATTTGGTCCGAGGATTGCCACGGTGGAGGCTTGAGAAATAGTTGGTTTGTGCGCCTTGTAGGCATGCCAAGATGGTAGTCTCTTTTCACCCGCCTCTCACCGATGTGATGACTAAGCGTCCATGCGAGCTGCTCCATATGGACCTTGTTGGCCCAGCTCGTGTGCGATCCGTGGGTGGGAAGTGGTATGTCCTTGTTGTGGTGGACGACTACTCTCGGTATGCGTGGGTGTTCTTTCTCGAGGATAAGCTAGGGGGAGACGTGGTTTTTTTCGAGATCTAGTCTTGAGGTTGAGGAACGAGAGGCACGAAGATGCCATACGAGCAATCCGCAGTGACAATGGCTCGCAATTCAGAAACTCTCGTTTTGAAACCTTTTGCCATGACTTGGGTCTTGAGCACTAGTTTTCGAGTCCGTATACGCCTCCCCAAAATGGTGTTGTGGAGAGGAAGAATAGGACCTTGTGCGAGATGGCTCGGACGATGCTAGATGAGCATAGGACTCGGAGAAGGTATTGGGCTGAGGCGGTGAATACCGCATGCTATGTGTCAAATAGGATCTACCTCAGAGTGCACAAGAAGAAAACCTACTATGAGCTGATGCATGGTCGCACACCCAAGGTGAGTCACTTCCATGTCTTTGGTTGCAAATGTTTTATTCTGAAGAAAGGTAAGAACTTGGATAAGTTTGAGGCTAGGTCTGTTGATGGTATTTTCTTTGGTTATGCATCTCATTCTTGTCACACCCTGAAATTTTCAATTTCAGGATGTGAATAGAAAGAATAATTAAATAACGATTTTCTCATAATTTTAAAAATTTTCCAACATTTATTTTTCTTTACAGGGAATATAGTATAGGAAAATTCATTTGATTGATTTTCTAAATTAAGATAAATGGTTATGTGTGTTGCATTCATGCCGATGCATCTTGGTGCTTCCTGAGTGCTTAAGGTTTCAAAAATGTGTTTAGGAGCTATCCAAATCTTTCTGAGAATTTTCCGGATTTTTCTGGGATTTATTCTCATTTTCTCTGAGCATTTTCTATTTAATAGAAGGCTCTAAAATCCTTTTCATGAGCTCCAAACACTTTACTTGGATTGTTCATGCTCCAATCTATCTCTGGGAATTTTCCTGGAATTTTTGGAATTTTCTGAGTATCTTTAGTGCTTTAAAACAATTTCTAGATTTTTCCTAGAATTGTTTTCGCATTGGAAATTAAATTCGGAAAATGAAAATCTCTCCAATTCTTTTGGACCGAGCCCAAGCAGCACAAGTCCACTCAAGCTCCCTCTTTTCCCCATCTTAGGTTTAGCCGACATCCCTCTTCTCTTTTTATTAGGTCAAGCTCATCTCCTCCTTAAGCCCAAACCTCCAAGTCTCTCTTTTCCCCCTCAACTCTCTAGTTTCGGCGGGCCGCGGCCGGTCCGCTCCGGCCCGGCATCCTAACCCACCGGCCCGGTCACGAGCCCGCCCGAGAAAGCCCATCTGGGCCCAGATCCCCAACTCCCCAGTGTCCATGGAGGACACGGCTCGCGCCGCCGCCGTCGGGGACTCGCCGGAGTCCCGGCGCCTCCACGCCTCGGCGTCCGTGTTGTACCCGCCCGGGACTCCGCGCCGCGGCCCCCCCGCAAGCCGCGCCGAGCCCTGCGCGCGCTCCGGCCGCCGTCGCCCCGCGCCTTCCTTGCTGCGCGTTGCGCGCGCCGCCGGCCGGTGCGCCGCCGAACGCGATTCGTCACGGTCGCCGCCACCCGGTCCTAGGCGACGCCACCGGCCGGCTCCGCGACTTCTCGCCGTGTCTCCTCGGCCACTTCCTCGCGGCGGGGGAAGCACCGGAGCACCACCATTGCCATGGGACCGAGCCCGCCGGCCAGCCGCACCGCCGGCGCCCACCTCCCCCGCCCGCTCTCGTCGCGGTCGCCAGCGCCGCCGTGGGATAGAGCTTCCCTGCTTGCCGCCATGGCAGTCCAGAGGAGGAAGAAGGGGAGATGCCAATCTTGCGGTTAGGACCCTGTCCTTTTCAGTAACTCTTTGTTTTCTTTTGTGACTTTTAAATCTTGCTCATAACCCCCTGCAAAGACCCCACCTCCTGCACATAAACCCTTCCCTACAGTTTTGCAAGTAAATCCCTGAGTTTATATACATAATTATGTATATGCCTCTGAGTTTCCGCAGAAAAGTCCCTGGACGTTTCCAATCTTCACATCTAGGTCCCCAGATCTTTAAAGAGCCATATCTTTCTCGTTTCAACTCCGTTTTCATCCGTTCAAATTGCGTCAGGACCATAATAATATAAAGCACGCGTTAGTGGTGTGTTTTCACCATGTTTTGTTTTCTGAAAATAAAATTAATATTAATTTTGATTAATACCAAGTGATACACGCCTTTTATAAATAAAAGTAATATAGATCTATACATCGTTTTTCATAATCAAATTTAATTTGATTAATGTTTCTATCACATGTTTTTGCACATAAAAGTTAATTAGATCTTTATCTCGGTTTTCGTAAACCAAATGTTAATTTGTTTAATAGTTAATTAATCTTTTCTAATTAAAATTGGATTAGGCTTTTACATCGGCTTTTATCATAAATGTTAATATGATTAAGGCCAATACCATAATCTTTTTAATAATAATATGATCCACTTGAATTACAAAGTTCCGTTTAGATTGTTCATATAGTTTAGTTTTTCTAAATTAAATGTTTAATCGGTTTAATCCATATATGAATCTTTATAAATAAAACTTGACTAGTTCTTTACACCGGTTTTGCAAATAAAGTTTAATTTACTTTAATTCCAACATGGGGTATTCTATTTATGAAATATCCTTACCTATATTTTGTTAATTAAAATAAATCCAGCTCATAGCCTTGTTCTCTTATTTATGCAAATGATTCGTTAGACGTTCGGTGTCAGCTTTACCTTCGTATCTCTCTTGATCAAGTCTATCTGAAGCTCTGAATCTTTCTAGTGTTAGCTCAAGCTCTATCTCATCATGTCTTTGTTGTAGAACTAGCCCTCTTTCAAGCTCCAGATCTTTCCAACACTAGCACATGCTATCCTATCATAATTGTCTTTTATGTAAGACAACTATACTCTTTCAGTTCTTTGATCCAACGTTGTGCAGCTATCTTTCTTAGAATCAATGTCTCTGTCATCCAGTTGTTCTTTGTTCATCCGAGTTCTCTTTGTGGACTAGTTCTCTAAAACTCTAGCCTAAAGTTTGTGTGTGCGTTATAGTTCGCTTCTACCGTTCTCGTTCATTTCACCTTAACTTGTACGTTAGCATGTGTATCACCTGTTACTTGTTTTAACATCAAAGATGCATGTTAATCTTGACTAATTCTTATTCCAATGCTTTTATAAATAAAAAGTGATTAGGTTCTAATCCGGTTTTCTTAATCATAATGTAATTGGTTAATCTTTATTCATAACTAGTTTTTCTAAATAAAAGATGTTAGAGTTAAACATCGGTTTTCATAATAATGTTAATATGCCTAATGACATCATAAATGCCTTTTCAATAATAAATATGTTTAGTTGAACACGTGACCTAAAGTTACTCGTTTAGATATCTTATACTTGCTTTATCTTTCTAAAGTAATTGTTAACTTGACATAACTTCTACTCGAATGTTATAAATAAAATATGATTAGGTTTATCGTGATTTCTTTAATTAAATGTAACTTGTTTAATGGTAACATAGAGTATTTCTCTGAAATATTCTTTCACATGATTTCCTAATTAAAATGTGCCAAGCGTAGTCTCTTGTTGTTTGCTAATAATCTCACGATAGTTCCGAGCTTAGTTCTGTTTCAGCGTTTCTTGCGCTTACGTAACCTTTGGGATCCAGCTCTATCTTAGTGTGATCTTTCCGGTCCTTGCTCAATCTTCCGCAACCATCTCTTCAAAGTTAACCAAGCCTTTCCCTTCCAAGCATACTTTGTGTTCTTTAGTGATCCATCTGATCGACCTATCCTTTAGTGCGTTCTTTTAAAGTTTTCTTTTGATTGGTGCTTTGTTCTTAGTATATGCTTGTTTGTTTGCTTTGTGTATGTTTGTACCTGATGATTGATGCGATTAGAGTGAACGTTGAACGTGGTTCGAGAGCTTTGGAAGAGTATGAAGATGAAGTATTCTGAGCAACTACTCTTTGGTTAAAGGCAAGTGTGTCCTTGATCTTTTGTCCCAATAACTTTATTAATCACTTTGCATTGCTTTGCATTAACTTTGATGGGTTCCTATTAAGGATGACTAGCCTCTTTTGACTGTTATCTTGAACCTGGTTTTTAATTAATATTGATGGTAGATATTGCTTAGTGTGCTCAACTGGGTTGGTAATAATCAACATGGTCATCATTTTATGCTCCATGTTCCTTTATGATAATTTTTAATACAAGATCACTGTGCATTAATCGGAACATGGAGAACCACCCAGGAAAACAGTACAACCACAAGAACTAATGGGCAATGGTCTTGGATGAATAATTAGGAACTTTAGCTTGGGGTGATCTTACCTGATAAGGACAAGGGATCGACGGTACTGCGGGGTATGGACTCGCTCTAGCAGGGGGCTGGGTGAGTTATTCTTTTTATGGTGGGGTATCGACCTGCTAGGGGACTTTATACCTTGCTAACTGATCCGGACCTTGTGGGTCACAAATTATTGGAGAACCTTTGTAAAGGCCTTGTAGCGTCCCTATGCAACCACACCTCGGTAGTGTGGTATGGTGCTTGGTCGGCATCGCATGGTAGGGTTTAAAGTTCTTCAGAGCTTTTACGTTGCTTGTGGTGAAAGTGTACAACCTCTGCAGAGTGTTAAACTAATCGATTAGCCGTGCTCACGGTCAAGAGCGGCCTGGACCCTCACATCATAATTGAACTTGAAGATGGACTTAAATCGTGTTCTCTGGTTGTGCTTGCCATGTGCTTATGGCGTATCTCTTATCTTATGCTTAATTGTGGGTCGATATAAACTTATACTTTATTAGTAATCAGGTGCTAATAAAACTTGACCAACTAAAATGCTAAATGCTTATAGCCTAGTCCACTATAAAGCCTTTGCATTCATTCTTTCCCCACACTTGCTGAGTACGACAAGTGCTCACCCTTGCTATAAACAATGTTGCTCAGAAGGAGGAAGCTACTATGAAGTCGTTGTGAAGATGTTGTTGGTTCTAGGCGTACGCAACCCCCAGTCGACTGCTTGTGAAGTTTGGTGCCTTCGTTTCCAGGATTAAGCGTAAACTCTGATAATCTCCCTTTTTCTTACGTGATATTGTTTCTGTTATTCACTTATGTCAACTATATGCATGAAAATTGATCCTGGCATGCATATAGGTTTGCACATGGTTTTCTTTGGAAAAACAGGTGTGGCAGAGTGGTATCAGAGCTGTATCGACTGTAGGACGTGAGCCTTGATAGTAATGGTCGTTTCTTAAGGTTTCCCCTGATCTAAAATTCATCACTACCCCTCCCTTGCGCTTTGTGATGAATATTCTTGCTCCTTAAACCATATCTTTCATCGATCCTCCTTGATAGCTCATCTTTGACTGTCACATTTTCATTTGCACATCATTGTTTTGCGAATGATTACGACCTCTACCCTTGCCTATTTATTTACTATTCCCTTGGTCTTGATCTTGTCTCTCTCTTCCACTTCTCTCAAGCTATTCCACCAATAAGTCAAAAGGTGAATTGTTACCCTTGATATTCTATCTTTTTCGCGCAGATCTCTGACACATCAGCGCTGTTTTAATTCTTTCTCAAGCTACAAAATTCCAATTGACATGAAACCAGTTGGGTTAGTTCCTAAATTTTATAAGTGAATCTCTATCAAAAAGTCAGACCTGTCCAGTACATATTCCAGGAGCTATGCTCGAAACATTGGAGCTATCAGAATCTGTAAACTCTGCTGACCTAGTTACCTTCATTATATTATATCTCGGGCTATGGACCTCCGATTGAGATAAATCCAATTGGAGTAGTTCAGGAATTTAATAAGTTTCACTCTGTCCACAATTCATCAATTTTGGTTGTATATACAGAGACTTATGCCCGAAACTTTGGAGGTTCCCGAATCTGTCAACACTGCTGACATAGCCATCTTGTTTAATTCATATCTCGAGTTCTAAACTTCCGATTGGGGTGATTCCAGTTGGGATGAACTTATAATTTCGTACTCCTTGATCTGGGAAAAGTCCATTATTTATGGATATCCTTGCTGGGAGCTACATCTGATCTATTAGGAGGATACCCTCTGACTTTATTAACAACGTGTAGTTCGTTCCCTTAACCGTGCCTTGGTTGGTGGAATTGAGTGCTTGTATGATGATGCTTGGTTTTATGACCTTGATTGATTTGTATCTTTGAAGTGAGTGTTGTTGTATTGTGGATCTTACATCTGCAATAACATCAGTTGCTTAGTTGGGTTCGACTTTTGTATCTCCCACCTCCTTGCTCTTCCCATTCTTTCTCTTTACTCTTCAGTCTATCTCCTCTGATCCTATCACAAATACCCAATCAGATGGAGAGCTCTAACTTAAATCATGAAGATAAAGATAATGAAGGAAATGTCAACATCCCTCTTGCAACCCCATCATTGGAGCGTAAGATGATGGAGTATATCGCTGCACAAACCCAGGTTCTGCAAGCAATAGCCCAAACCATGGTTAAGATTCATTAGTCCATTACAAAGCAAGCTTCACATCCTAAAGATCACAATACTGTTACCAATGATAACCATAAAAACATGACTCCTCCACCATTTGATAAAGAGAAGCTATCAGCTATGCAGACTCAAACCTAACAAGGAAGGATGCAGCCTAGCACAACCTGCTTTCGTAATGAGATGGCAGAAGACAGAGTTCCCACTGGGCTAGTGAAGAGGCAAGTTGCTGAAGCATGGAATAATCAAAGAAAGAAGAAGAAGCATGATGCACTGAAACTAACCATGAAGAAACAACATGATGTTAACAAGGTTTCAAATATGTGTCTGTGTGGTCAGCACCATGGTCTTTCATGTCCCCCAAAGGAAGCTAGTCTTATGACAGCAGAAGCTCGCCAACATAACCCTATAGATATCAATAAGCATAGGATGTTGTCCACCCAAAACCTAATTCAAGAAGAAGGTTCTCAAGCTGAAGATCATACTCAAACCCTAAACCTTGATGATTGGATTATCACTTGCAAGGAATATAAACCTGGTAGACGCAAGTGATCTAATAAACAAAATCGTAGAACGAGACGAGAGAAGAAGTTATCACGTCTATGGGCAGATAATGGTACTAAACCTGGTTCCAAAAAAACCCCAGCCTAAGATTGTTCGACGTATATATGTCACTCTTATCAAGAAGAATCCTGATGCACAAGTTGATCTACTAATGACTATGATGGTGCAAAGTGAAGAATGGAGAAATCACAATAATAGAAGAGTGGATAAGTTATAAGTGGGACCAGACTATATATTCCCATGAGCTGTGGAGAATAGAAGAGCAAGATTGGTGTGCTTGTGTAAGAAAGGACGATATGAGGAAAGTTGATAAGCTTTGGATAAAACCCACATGAGTCTTCGTTTCTTACTAACCTTTCTCGAATCTCGGGACGAGATTCCTTTTAAGGGGGGTAGAGTTGTCACACCCTGAAATTTTCAATTTCAGGATGTGAATAGAAAGAATAATTAAATAAAGATTTTCTCATAATTTTAAAAATTTTCCAACATTTATTTTTCTTTACAGGGAATATAGTATAGGAAAAATCATTTGATTGATTTTCTAAATTAAGATAAATGGTTATGTGTGTTGCATTCATGCCGATGCATCTTGGTGCTTCCTGAGTGCTTAAGGTTTCAAAAATGTGTTTAGGAGCTGTCCAAATCTTTCTGAGAATTTTCCGGATTTTTCTGGGATTTATTCTCATTTTCTCTGAGCATTTTCTATTTAATAGAAGGCTCTAAAATCCTTTTCATGAGCTCCAAACACTTTACTTGGATTGTTCATGCTCCAATCTATCTCTGGGAATTTTCCTGGAATTTTTGGAAATTTTTGAGTATCTTTAGTGCTTTAAAACAATTTCTAGATTTTTCCTGGAATTGTTTTCGCATTGGAAATTAAATTCGGAAAATGAAAATCTCTCCAATTCTTTTGGACCGAGCCCAAGCAGCACAAGTCCACTCAAGCTCCCTCTTTTCCCTGTACCAGTTTAGCCAGCATCCCTCTTCTCTTTTTATTAGCTCAAGCCCATCTCTTCCTTAAGCCCAAACCTCCAAGTCTCTCTTTTCCCTCTCAACTCTCTAGTTTCAGCAGGCCGCAACCCGGTCCGCTCCAGCCCAGCATCCTAACCCACCGGCCTGGCCACGAGCCCGCCCGCGAAAGCCCATCTGGGCCCAGATCCCCAACTCCCCAGTGTCCATGGAGGACACGGCTCGCGCCGGCCGCCGCCAGGACTCGCCTTAGTCCAGTGCCTCCATGCCTCGGCGTCCGTGTCGTACCCGCACGGGACTCCCGCGCCGCGCCCCTTTTAAGCCGCGCCCGAGCCCCCGCGCGCTCCCGGCCGCCGCCGCCCGCGCGCCTTCCTTGCTGCGCGTTGCGCGGCTGCCGGCCGGTGCGCCGCCGAACGCGATTGGTCGCGGTCGTCGCCACCCGGTGCTAGCCGACGCCACCGCCGGGCTCCGTGACTTCCTCGCCGTGTCTCCTCGGCCACTTCCTGCGCCGGGGGAAGCACCGGAGCACCACCATTGCCATGGGACCGAGCCCGCCGGCCAACTCCACCGCCGGCAGCCACCTCCCCGCCCGCTCTCGTCCACGGTCGCCAGCGCCGCCGTGGGATAGAGCTTCCCTGCTTGCCGCCATGGCAGTCCAGAGGAGGAAGAAGGAGAGATGCCAATCTTGCGGTTAGGACCCTGTCCTTTTCAGTAACTCTTTGTTTTCTTTTGTGACTTGTAAATCTTGCTCATAACCCCCTGCAGAGACCCCACCTCCTGCACATAAACCCTTCCCGACAGTTTTGCAAGTAAATCCCTGAGTTTATATACATCATTATGTATATGCCCCTGAGTTTTCGCAGAAAAGTCCCTGGAAGTTTCCAATCTTCACATCTAGGTCCCCAGATCTTTAAAGAGCCATATCTTTCTCGTTTTAACTCCGTTTTCATCCGTTCAAATTGCGTCAGGACCATAATAATGTAAAACACGCGTTAGTGGTGTGTTTTCACCATGTTTTGTTTTCTGAAAATAAAATTAATATTAATTTTTATTAATACCTAGTGATACACGCCTTTTATAAATAAAAGTAATATAGATCTATACATCGTTTTTCATAATCAAATTTAATTTGATTAATGTTTCTATCACATGTTTTTGCACATAAAAGTTAATTAGATCTTTATCTCGGTTTTCGTAAACCAAATGTTAATTTGTTTAATAGTTAATTAATCTTTTCTAATTAAAATTGGATTAGGCTTTTACATCGGCTTTTATCATAAATGTTAATATGATTAAGGCCAATACCATAATGTTTTTAATAATAATATGATCCACTTGAATTACAAAGTTCCGTTTAGATTGTTCATATAGTTTAGTTTTTCTAAATTAAATGTTTAATCGGTTTAATCCATATATGAATTTTTATAAATAAAACTTGACTAGTTCTTTACACCGGTTTTGCAAATAAAGTTTAATTTACTTTAATTCCAACATGGGGTATTCTATTTATGAAATATCCTTACCTATATTTTTGTTAATTAAAATAAATCCAGCTCATAGCCTTGTTCTCTTATTTATGCAAATGATTCATTAGACGTTCGGTGTCAGCTTTACCTTCGTATCTCTCTTGATCAAGTCTATCTGAAGCTCTGAATCTTTCAAGTGTTAGCTCAAGCTCTATCTCACCGTGTCTTTGTTGTAGAACTAGCCCTCTTTCAAGCTCCAGATCTTTCCAACACTAGCACATGCTATCCTATCATAATTGTCTTTTATGTAAGACAACTATACTCTTTCAGTTCTTTGATCCAACGTTGTGCAGCTATCTTTCTTAGAATCAATGTCTCTGTCATCCAGTTGTTCTTTGTTCATCTGAGTTCTCTTTGTGGACTAGTTCTCTAAAACTCTAGCCTAAAGTTTGTGTGTGCGTTATAGTTCGCTTCTACCGTTCTCGTTCATTTCACCTTAACTTGTACGTTAGCATGTGTATCACCTGTTACTTGTTTTAACATCAAAGATGCATGTTAATCTTGACTAATTCTTATTCCAATGCTTTTATAAATAAAAAGTGATTAGGTTCTAATCCGGTTTTCTTTAATCATAATGTAATTGGTTAATCTTTATTCATAACTAGTTTTTCTAAATAAAAGATGTTAGAGTTAAACATCGGTTTTCATAATAATGTTAATATGCCTAATGACATCATAAATGCCTTTTCAATAACAAATATGTTTGTTCCCGATGATTGATGCGATTAGAGTGAACGTTGAACGTGGTTCGAGAGCTTTGGAAGAGTATGAAGATGAAGTATTCTGAGCAACTACTCTTTGGTTAAAGGCAAGTGTGTCCTTGATCGTTTGTCCCAATAACTTTATTAATCACTTTGCAGTGCTTTGCATTAACTTTGATGGGTTCCTATTAAGGATGACTAGCCTCTTTTGATTGTTATCTTGAACCCGGTTTTTAATTAATATTGATGGTAGATATTGCTTAGTGTGCTCAACTGGGTTGGTAATAATCAACATGGTTATCATTTTATGCTCTATGTTCCTTTATGATAATTTTTAATACAAGATCACTGTGCATTAATCGGAACATGGAGAACCACCCAGGAAAACAGTACAACCACAAGAACTAATGGGCAATGGTCTTGGCTGAATAATTAGGAACTTTAACTTGGGGTGATCTTACCTGATAAGGACAAGGGATCGGCGGTGCTTGCGGGGTATGGACTCGCTCTAGCGGGGGGTTGGGTGAGTTATTCTTTTTATGGTGGGGTATCGACCTGCTAGGGGACTTTATACCTTGCTAACTGATCCGGACCTTGTGGGTCACAACTTGTTGGAGAACCTTTGTAAAGGCCTTGTAGCGTCCCTATGCAACCACACCTCGGTAGTGTGGTATGGTGCTTGGCCGGCATCGCTTGGTTGGGTTTAATGTTCTTCGGAGCTTTTACGTTGCTTGTGGTGAAAGTGTACAACCTCTGCAGAGTGTTAAACTAATCAATTAGCCGTGCTCACGGTCAAGAGCGGCCTGGACCCTCACATGATATTAGAACTTGAAGATGGACTTAAATCGTGTTCTCTGGTTCTGCTTGCCATGTGCTTATGGCGTATCTCTTATCTTATGCTTAATTGTGGGTGGGTATAAACTTATACTTTATTAGTAATCAGGTGCTAATAAAACTTGACCAACTAAAATGCTAAATGCTTATAGCCTAGTCCACTATAAAGCCTTTGCATTCATTCTTTCCCCACACTTGCTGAGTACGACAAGTGCTCACCCTTGCTATAAACAATGTTGCTCAGAAGGAGGAAGCTACTATGAAGTCGTTGTGAAGATGTTGCTGGTTCTAGGCGTACGCAACCCCAGTCGACTGCTTGTGAAGTTTGGTGCCTTCGTTTCCAGGATTAAGTGTAAACTCTGATAATCTCCCTTTTTCTTACGTGATATTGTTTCTGTTATTCACTTATGTCAACTATATGCATGAAAATTGATCCTGGCATGCATATAGGTTTGCACTTGGTTTTCTTTGGAAAAACAGGTGTGACACTTCTAGAGCCTATCGTGTGCTCAATCTTGAAACTAACCAAATCGTGGAGACTTGCGAGGTAACCTTCGACGAGACACAGCCACGTAGTCAGCTTGTCTTTGAGTGTGCAGGTGATGATGAGCTTGGCGAGAAGATCTTTCAGGAGGAGGAGCATGAACATGGAGACGATGAAGATGGCGGTGCAGTGCCCCTCACTGAACATGTACCCACTACTTCGACTACGGTGGTGGACGGACCCTCTCCTACACCTACGACGACAAATCAAGATCGAGGAGAAGCTGTTGTTGAGGGGGAGGTAGCATCGAGGTGAGAACCTCCCCGGCGAGTACAAGTGGATCACCCAGCTTCGAGGATCATCGACGACATGAGTGAACGCACTACACGGTCGAGGGTTCGGAACAATTCTCATTTCACTCATGCTGCATTTGTTGCTACTTTTGAGCCCAAAGACATTGGACACACACTATCTGATCACAATTGGGTTAATTCGATGCATGAGGAGTTGGAGAACTTTGAGAGGAACCAGATTTGGGAGTTGGTTGACCCTCCCCCAGGGTGTAAGCCGATTGGTACAAAGTGGGTGTGGAAAACAAAGAGGGAGAGAAAGGTGAGGCTGTGAGAAACAAGTCGATGCTTGTTGCTCAATGGTTCAGTCAGAAGGAGGGGATTTACTACGAGGAGACCTTTGCTCCCGTAGCCCGTTTGGAGGCGATTAGGATCCTTCTAGCCTTTTCTGTGGCTAAAGGATTCAAGTTGCACCAAATGGATGTGAAGAGTGCTTTTTTGAATGGTGTGTTGGAGGAAGAAGTGTATGTGAGGCAACCCCCGGGGTTTGAGAGTGAGAAGAACCTCCACCGGGTGTACAAGTTGAGGAAGTGAGGACCATGTGTGGTTCGAGGACCGGTGGATGGTCGCTTTCTTGTGTGATGAGTGATTGACAACGTTGTGTGGACTGATTCTTGGCTAAGTATTACAGGTGCAGGTTGCGGCTTGACTGGTGTTGGTGCAGGTGAAGAACAAGCGCGAATGGTCGTCACCGGTGAGGCCTCCAGGTGTGGAGAAGACAGGTAGGCTTCGTTCGAGGGACCCGGTGGGCAGCGGGGTCAAGTGCGGGCCGCATGGTGGCATGAACAGCAAGATGAAGTCATGGACGGTTTCTTGGTGGAGCCTCAAAACCAAGGTCGAGCCGGGACTACGTGGGAGCCAAGTCATGAGTGGAGATTGGCGGAGGCTACACCGAGTTCGCGGGGTTTCCGATGGTTCACCTGAAAACCACTGAGTTCCTTGGTTGATCCACAAAGCCAAGACCGAGGAACCGAAGACAGTGGTGCAGCAGTGCCAGACCGGCTTGACCGGTGTGCAACGACGTAGTTCGGAGACTTCGAAGCGGAGGACACGCGTCGGGATCGCATGGCTTGCGTCGAGGCTACGCAGGGTGCGGTCGCCGGGCATCCGTCCGATGGTGAAGACATGAAGACTTCCAAATCCGCCCTTGAGGGGCTTGTTTCCCTAATTATTAGGAAAGGGCATTTTAGACATTCGGTTTCCTCCATATAACCCAAGAGGTGAGAGGATGGCAGCCAACTCTTGAAACCCTAGCTCATTTGTTTTCCCATTTTCTTTCCTATTTTCCTTAGGTTTTCCATAGGACTAGCTTGAGAGCTTCGTGGAGAGATCTTGTTGAGAGGGATGGATGATCGGGCGGCTTGCTAGACCTTGGATGAACCTTTGTCTCATGTATAGATGATTCAGCGTGGTTCCTCAAGGTTTGGATGTGTTTCCCCGGTTGTTCTTGGTGGTGATTTTCGGAGCCCTCTCTAGGTGATTTCTTTGGGTTGTTTTCGGGACCTCTCTCTTGGGGATTTGATGGGGGAAATTTGTGGGAACCTTTCGTGGTTCTTTGGGCTGTGATTCCCCTCCCAAATCCGTGAGTAAAGGTGCTTGATTTTGGGGTTTCTTGAGTTCTTGAGTTGGAAGTGCTCTTGGCGGGATTTCCTCGATTCCTCCTTTTTGGACGAGTTTTGGTGGGATTAAACTTGGCTATGGACTCCTCATGAGGTGTTCCTAATATCTCCAAAGTCTTGTTCAAGTCCGTGGAGCGATTCGGGAGATCGAGTTTTGGATTTGGGGGAGTTGACCAGCGGGTCTTTGTTCATCCCGAGTCGCCCGAGCTACACCGGTCGGCCGGTGCTCTTTCTCGGTCGGCGGGTGCAACCCTCGGTGGGTTTTTGCTCAGGTGAACGTCTGGGTGTGTTCGCTGTTGTCCCTTGTTGCTGCTATTTCGAGTTTGGGTCAGTTTGGAGGTTGGTTGGCCTGTTTGGTGCCTTGGGGGCTTTCGGTCGTGGCCGGTCTAACCGGTGTGTCTAACCGGTCTGACCAGTGTGGAGCCACTTAGTGAAAGTTGCCCAGTTTCACCAGCAGGGACCGGTCGACCGGTGGTGCTCACCGGTCGGCCGGTGTTGGTCTGAAGACTCGAGGTTTGGTGTTCCGCTGCTTTCTCGGGTCGGAAGGGTGTGTGTGTTGGTTCCTAGGTCCAGTGGCACTCCAGTGGCTACGTGGGCTTGGCCAACTTGGGTAGTGAGTCGGAGACGTGTGTTGGAAGCCGTGTTCATCTTGTAGGAATTTCCATCTCCTTCGAGAAGAATTTTTATCGGCTCCCATTCACTCCCCCCTCTCTGGTTCGCCGTATCGGTCCTTCAGGAAGGCGCTGTATGGGTTGAAGCAGGCGCCTAGAGCTTGGTATGGTTGTTGATGGGGTTCTTGTTTGAGAGAGGTTTTGAGATGGGGAAGGTCGATCAGACCTTGTTTTTGCTGTGGCAGGGCAGGGATATCCTGATTGTGCAGGTGTACGTGGATGATATTGTCTTTAGTGGCTCATCTAACTCTCTTGTTGCAAGGTTTGCAGAGGATATGAGGAAGGAATTTGAGATGAGCATGATGGGCGAGTTGCAGTTCTTCCTCGGGCTACAAATCAAGAAATCAAAGGAAGGAACATTTGTGCACCAAGCAAAGTATACCAAGGACATTGTGCGGAAGTTCAAGATGGAGGATTCCAAGGCTATGACGACGCTGATGAGTACGACTACAGCTCTTGATGCGGACGAGGAAGGTGAACACGTGGACCAGAAGGAGTACCGGAGCATGATCGGGTCACTCCTCTACTTGACGGCAATGAGGCCGGACATCCAATTCTCGGTATGTCTGTGCGCTCGTTTTCAAGTGTCCCCGAGGACCTCGCATCAGCAAGCAGTGAAGCGAATTTTCAGGTACTTGTGTCACACTCCTGACTTCGGCCTTTGGTAATCCGCGTCCTCTTCCTTGGCGCTTCATGGTTTTTCAGATGCGGATTTTGCTGGGTGTCGGTTGGATAGGAAGTCCACTTCTGGGACTTGCCAGTTTTTGGGTTTTTCTTTGGTGTCTTGGTCTTCCCGCAAACAGTCGAGTGTTGCACAATCTACTACCGAGGCCGAGTATGTTGCCGCTGCTAGTTGTTGCTCTCAGCTCCTTTGGATTTCATACAGCATGAGTGACTTTGGTGAGGAGTATACCCATGTCCCACTTCAATGTGATAGCACCAGTGCCATAAGCGTTGCAAAGAACCCAGTGCTCCATTCCTAAACCAAGCACATAGAAGTGAGATATCATTTTCTGAGAGACAACATAGAGAAAGGAAAGATAGCTTTGATCCATGTACCCACACATGACCAACTAGCTGATATTTTCACCAAACCCCTAGATCAAGCAACTTTCACTTGTTTGCGGGGGGAACTTGGTGTGTGTTTGATTTCTTGAGTTGGGTGTGTGGGAGCTCCTTTGTAGCATATGTATAGCTTTCCTTGATGCATTTCTTGCATTTGACATGGCATATGTAACATGATGTATAGGCATCCTTGTATCTTAGATTGCATGCATTTTGTATCATATGCATTGGTTAGGAAAAGCTTCTCCTATATACATTGTTCACCATGGGATGCTATATATGTCTTTGTGACCTTGTTTGGTATGCTATGGTTAGTTTGGCTTAGCTCTTGAGGATCTTGATGAATAATCAATGGCTGATGGCTATGTTCTTGAAAAATGTCACATGTATGCTCTCTCATGTGTAAATGCCTTTATATGATCTTGACATGTTTTAGTAGCTTTGCTATGCTTAATTTGTGGTTGGATAGATAGTTTAATGATCATATGGGGCCAAAGGCTCATTTGCCATCATGAATGTTTAGCCCTCTTGCTTTATCTTATGGAGGGGCATAAGTTCCTTTTTGTCACAAAGACATTTCATGTACCATTTATAAATCTGAAAATGAAATGAAAATGCTTGGAAAATATGCTCCCATGTCATATGTGCTGAATTTAATTCGCTTTGGGTGCTAAACCGTTGCATGATGCCTACCAATGAGAAATCTCATACATAGAAGTAGGCACATGGCTCGGTGGCTTTGACATGACATGAGGTGCTTGTGGGTGTTTGTGATGGTCTTATGATTAGAATGGCTGTCCTAGCATTAAGTTTGTGTGGCTTTGTCATTTTGACATGTTTTGCTCATGTTTAGGTTTTTGCTTATGAGAGAGTAACTTTTCGCAAAATTACTCAAATCCTTTTTAGCCTTGTCCAATGGTTGTGAAACTTGGTAATCATGTAGTTAAGGTCATTACGAAACTGTAGAGTATCTAACTTGCTCATTTTGACTTGTGTAGCTTCTTGTGATGAATTTTGTATATTTGAGAAGCTATATGTTGAAACTTTTCGCATTTTGCCTTGATTCATGCATTGTCAGCAAGGGGGAGAAGTTTGTGCATGCTTTGGGCACCTGGGAGTGTTTGGAAGGTGTTCAAATTGGTTCGGGCAAATTTTGAGCAGTTTGGTGCAGGGCCGGTCTCATGGGGCGGTCTAACCGCCCCAGGCAGTCAGTTGTGGTGCAGGCGGTCTAACCGCCCTGTGAAGGCGGTCTAACCGCCCTGGCATGTTGAGCAGTTTTTTTTGCCCTTTGCTGCATTCCCGTGTTGCATTGCTGCATTGGTTCAGGGCGAGTGTGCTTTGGCTCAGGGGGAGCTTGCATATGTGCAGGGGGAGCTATTTGTGGTGTTCGAGCTTTGGTTCGGTGGTTTGAGCTCTTTGTTTGAGCATGGTTTTGTCTCGGATGTGTCGAGCCGTTGCCCTTGCCTAAGGGGTCCGAGACTTGTCTTCTTCAAGTGATCTTGCTCTTTGCCTTTCTTTGGCTTTCGATCTCTTGTTGAGGTTTCTTTTTATTTGTTTCTTTTCTTTATCTTTTCTCTTGTGTTACTTCATGTGGGTGTTGTCAATGCACTCATCATGGGGGAGATTGAGGACCATGTGTGGTTCGAGGACCGGTGGATGGTCGCTTCCTTGTGTGATGAGTGATTGACAACGTTGTGTGGACTGATTCTTGGCTAAGTATTGCAGGTGCAGGTTGCGGCTTGACTCGTGTTGGTGCAGGTGAAGGACAAGCGCGAAAGGTCGTTGCCGGTGAGGCCTCCAGGTGTGGAAAAGACAAGTAGGCTTCGTTAGAGGAACCTGGTGGCCAGTGGGGTCAAGAACGGGCCGCATGGTGGCATGAACAGCAAGATGAAGTCGTGGACGGTTTCTTGGTAGAGCCTCAAAACAAAGATCGAGCCGTGACTACGTGGGAGCCAAGTCATGAGTGGAGATTGGCGGAGGCTACACCGAGTTCGCGGGGTTTGCAGTGGTTCACCAGAAAACCACTGGGTTACTCGGCTAAGCCACAAAACCGAGGCCGAAGACTCGACGAGGAGGTGCGGCCACCCAGGCCGGTTCAACCGCCCAGGAGGGGCGGTCAGACCGCCTGGGGCCGGTCCAATCTCCCGGGCCGGTCTAACCGCTCAGGGGGGGCGGTCTGACCACCCTGGCCGCCAGCTTCAAGATGCTTCAAAGCGGAGGACACGCATCAGGATCGCAAGGATTACGTCGAGGCTAAGCAGGTTGCGGTCGCCGGGCATCCGTCCGATGAAGAAATTCCGAAGACTTCCAAATCCGCCCTCGAGGGGCTTGTATCCCTAGTTATTAGGTGAGGTTAGTTTAATCTTTTGGGTGCCTCCATATATACTCTTTGAGGGGATGGAAGGCAGCCAACTCTTGGAACCCTAGCACATTTGTTTTTCCATTTTCGTTCTCATTTTCCTCTAGTTTTTCCTAGGACTAGCTTGAGAGCTTCATGTGAGATATAGAGAGAGGGATGGATGTATGGGTGGCAAGATAGACCTTATACGAACCTTCATGGTATGTATAGATGGTTCGACGTTGTTCCTCAAGGTTGAGAAGTGTTTTTCCCATCCTTCATTGTGGTGATTTTCGGAGCTCTTTGTTGGCGGAGTTTTGAGGACGATTTCTTGGGGTTTTTGGTGGGTGTCACGTATGAGGATCTTGTGCCTCTTTGGCTGGTGACTTTGCCCCCAAATCTCTCTTGAATCGGACTCGATTTGGTGGTTTTTCGAGTTGAACGAGTTCTTGACCTAGAGAGGCGATTTCTTTGATTCCTCTTGATTATGAGCGATTCGGGTCGATTCCTTTGAGGTAGAGGTTTTCCAGGAAGTAACCAACTATTCCCGAAGTTTCGCTGCAATCCGTGGAGTGATTCGGGAGATCGGGCGCTGGGAAGTTGAGGTTTGACCCGCGGGTAGGTTTTCTGGAACGGGAGGTCTAACCGCCTAGAGGGGCGGTCTAACCACCCTGGGCCTTCCAGGTCGAAGTTCTGTTTCGCCGGATCTTCCTCTGTGAGTTTGTTCGCTTTGATCAGAGGAGCATCTGGGTGAAATTTCGGGTCGTTCTCGTGCCGTTTGCTAGGTGTTCTTGCTTGGAGTTCGTTGCTTGGTACAAGAGGATAGACCGCCCCTTGTAGCCGGTCTAACCGCCCCTAGGCCCCTGGGTGAAGTTTTGGTTTTAACCAAGATTTTCTGGTAGCTAGCATGGCCCTGACTAGAGATCTCTATTGGTGAAATCGTGGTGCGTTTTGGTGCTTGGAAGAGGTGTTTCGGAGGATTTCTTGGTTGCCTGGTAGAGGCGGTCTAACCGCCCCCATATCCGGTGTAACCGCCCCCCTCTGGACAGCCGGCTTTCGAGTTGTTTCCGCTGTCATGGGTGCGTGTGTGTTAAGGTTGCTAGTAGTGTTTGCTCCTATGACCAGTAGCACTCCAATGGCTACGTGGTTTTGGTAAACCGAAGGCAGAATTGCAGAGTGTGTGATCTCTGGGGTCCGACCGAGCGAGTTCATCTTGTTGGAGTTTCAATCTCCATCGAGAAGAATTTTTATTGGCTCCTGTTCACTCCCCCCCCTCTCTGGTCACCTAATTGGTCCTTCACACTCCTTTGCCATTCTCTCCTCACGCTTCCTCTTGAAGCAAAATACACCCTTGTGACTATCTCTCCCACAGTAGTCACAATGAAAGCGTATGGGCTTAGGCTTAGGCTTGGGATGGGGCTGCTCACTTGGTTTCTCCTCACTCGGCTTCTCACTCTTCTTCTCTTTCCCAACAAACTCATTTCCCAAGTCACTCTTGAATTTGATGGGTTTTTGGAAATCATTTGTGGAGTGAGGGAATATGGGAGGATCTGGGGTTGTGTCGAGTTTGTTTTTCAGTGGGTTGGGATTTGGAGCATAGGCATTTTTGTGGAAGGTTTTTGGTGGAGCTAGGATATCACCAATCTTCTCTCCTCACCCACCACTATACTCTCCAACCTTCTCCAAACCAAACGCTTGCCCATCATAGCGCTTGTATGCCTCTATCATCATCCTAAGTTGAGGTTCATGCCCTGACAACCAACCCATCATTTTCCTTAACTCATCATTCTCATCCTTCAAGTGATCCACTGGTAGAGCAAGTTCTAGATTTCTCAAAGCATGCAGTTCACAAGTAGAGCAAGAACTGGGAATAGGCTCTTTCAACTTAGCCTCAAGCGAAATAGTGTAAACATGCATCTCGTCAATCTTTCCATGCAAAACAGGGCAAGAAGTGCAAGCACCTAGGAAAGCATGTCTAGACTTAAGCTCAGCCACTTCAACCCTAAGCACATCTAGTTCGTCACAAGTAGAAGCATGCTTATCCTTGAGACTATGCTTTGCTAGGTGCTTGCACTTCTTGTCCTGTTTTTCATGGAAAAATTGATGAGATGCATGCTTACAATGTTTCGCTTGAGGCTAAGCTGAAGGAACCTATTCCTATTTCTTGTTCTACCTATGAATTGCATGCTTTGAAAAATCTGGAACTTACACACTATGTGGATCGCAAGCAGGATGAGAATGATGAGTTGAGAAAAATGATGGGTTGGTTGTCAGTGCATGAACCCCAACTCAGGATGATGATGAAGACTTATAAGTGCCAAGATGGGCAAGCTCTTGGGTCGGAGAAGGTTGGAGAGTCTAGTGGTGAGGAAGGAGAGACGATTGGCTATATCCTAGCTCCACCAAAAACCTATCATAAAAATGCCTATGCTCCTAAACCCAAACCACTAAGAAACAAACTTGACATAAATCCAGATCCACCCATATTCCCTCACTCCACAAATGACTTCCAAAATCCTATCAAGTTCAAGAGCAACTTGGGGAATGTGTTCTTTGGGAAAGAGAGTGAGAAGCCTAGTGAGGAGAAGCCGGTTGAGCAACCGAGTGGAGAGAAACCATGAGCAGCCCCAACTCAAGCCTAAACCTAAGCTTGTGTGGTTTCATGTGGACTATTGTGGGAGAGATGGTCACAAGGGTGAGTTTTGCTTCAAGAAGAAGTGTGAGGAGAGAATAACAAAGGAGTGGCCAAACAAGGACAGATATAACCCATCCCATGGTGTGCCTGAGTCTCGTATGCCACTGCCTAGGGGTAAGGCCATTGTTCACACAACTCGGTAAATAAAGCATCGCACTACGTGAAAAACTGGTTTTGGTAACGGGCGTAGATCACCGTTGGTAACTGGCAATGCGCCCGTTACCGATCAAGTGTTACAAATAAGCCAAGAAAGGTAACAGATGGATGCCCGTTACTGATAAGTCATATTCGTAACGGGCATTAAACAATGACTATTACCACAACTAGCCACCGGTCATGTGAAATGGCTGTTTCTCTGGACCCACAAGGAACTTTCGTAACGTGCACCAAAGCAAAGCCCGTTACAGAAGCTCAATATCAGAGACACCTGATGTGCACCTGCGTCTCCACTATCTTAACGAACTGAGACGCGTCTATTTCACGCGTGTCTCAGTACATATAGGATTTGTAACGGACATCAAACAACAACCGTTAGCATAACTAGTCACCGGTCACGTGAAATGGTTGTTTCTCTCGGCCCACATGGAACTTTGGTAACCAGCATTAAACAAAGCCCCTTACTGTGAAATTAACTTCAGAGACGCGTTCCACGAACCTGCGTCTCCACTGTCTCGACGAAATGAGAAGCATCTGTTTCCACGCGCGTATGCTTTCTCTCTATTAAAGGAGATGCTTGCTTTCAACCTGCGTCTCATATATCTCGATTAACGGGCCAGGTCCTGGGGCCGACCGGTCAGGACTGGTAACGGGCTTTTACACTGACTGTTACATTATGGGAATTTTTGTAACGGGCTTTCCGAATGAAGCCTGTTACTCACTAATCAGTGTTTGTAACGAGCTTTCATTAACACCCGTTACAGATACGGCGGCCACAACTACAGTAACCTACCTGGTTACCTGCAGGATCCTGGAACCAACCAAGATTTGACAGCCACCAGGGGCTGCATCGTGGAACCAGCCAGGATTTGGCAGCCACCACAGCAAGGAGACATCACAAACACATTCTCACATCACAGATATAAGCAAAACAAGATCACATTTATAGATAAGCTAGGATCACATGAAGTTTCAAGTTACACTCATCATGGCTTGTTTGGATGGAGTCATGAGAAAACTACCTGAAGCCCTGAACCAGGCAGTATCTGACCCCAACCAAGCAAGCCAAGCAGGTTTCTCAGGCAACAACACCTGACTAAAGAAGACTGAATGAGTTTCAAGTTTTTGGTCACAATAAACTCATGGTGCACCACTATAGAAGTTGCCCTTTCGGTCGATGGTCTCCTTAAGAATGTACTCGCACAGCATCTCCCGGACACGCTTTACATCTTCCATGAAAACATCTACAAGAGGTTTGAAATCTTGCAAAATACAATCATTTATGAGAATACAAGTAGAATCATTTTCTAAAATCAGATGGATAATATGAGCAGAGACAATGTTGAGCATTATTATCTACTTACAACATCGAGAAGTCTTAACATATGGAATGCCACATGGAATCCACACAAAGGGGACCCCGTGGCTGCTGAGCACACTGCATCGAGGTACCAAAATGACAAGTCAGTGCAGTACCAAATAGGTAAGAAGGGACCATAAAAAAACCTTGGTCTTACAGCGAGATTTGTTTTGTGCTTGAGTGTGGCTTTTGGCATTTTTTTCTTTCCTTTCGTCACTCTGTACTGGGCATCACCAAAGGCCATTCATGGTCAGCAATACCAAAGGCTCTGCATGGTCAGCAATACCAATTAGAAACACTAAGAGATTGAATTTTTGTGAACAAAACCTACAAGAAGCTGACCAGTTCAAAACATTTTGGAGGTCTGGGAACTTTAGTGAGGGATGATGTTAAGCAGAATCTAGATACCAAACCTCTGTGAACTTCATACGGACATACACAATTCATATTTTACTTAATTAGCATACAGGGATAGGTGCTAACCATTTTGACAGTGACACAACAATATGCTTATATATCAAAGCAGAGAATAAAGTCCTTCAACTGCTTCCTTGTCCAACTTGAGTAGCGATGGATTGTGTGTTCCATATGTACATGCAACGAGAGGATAAAGCAATGGTCATGACATTATATATGACAGTAATGAAACAACACTCACAACAAATCATGACACCAACAATAACAATATATATGACAGTAGTGAAACAATTTACACTCACAACAAAGCATAAGACAGTCTAGTTATCACTACCTTATAAACCGCTGCGATGCAATTCCCACTAACATTATGTGGCCATCAGAATTAAAGTATGCTAACAGGTCCAAAGCATAAGTGTCGATCTGGTACATTCAGAGCATAGCAGAATTAAAGTATGCTAACATCCTTTACGCTTTTCATGAATTTATAATGCCAAAATTATAGCAATAGGAACATGAAAATGAATTTCAACATTTCATATAATTTCATTTGTTAGCAACAATTTATTCAAAATAGACTTGGAGCAAAAAAATCCATCCACCAAATCCACAGTCAATCAATTGAAGGTGAACTATTAAGGCATGTCTCCCTAATCCACCTTGACATGAATATATAGCATATTGGGCGGACTACATTATAAACCACTGCGATGCAATTCGCACTGTTTTATGATTTATTTTGTTTCTTAAAAGCGAAAGAACCTTTGTAGGTCCAATATTGGATTTAATTGCGAAATCACAAATGTCACCTAAGGGTTGTGTGTCGGTGTGGTAAAACTTGCTAACAAGTTTATAACCACCCCCTTACTATTTTTGTGAGAATTAAATTAATTTACTTGTATATATATGTACACAGTCACTATTAAAAAGTCTAGATAATAAAGCAACACATATTGTTCCTTTATAGGAAGAGTATGCTGAATGTATTATTACCTAAGTGAATGTGGTCAACCAAGCACCCCATGGTTGTCATAAGTTGTTTTGAAATTAATTAAATCAAATGGTCACTTAAGTCTTGCATTTGCATCCTCCGTGTAGAAGTTCCCGATGGTAGCTACACGCTTGTGCCAGCTGACGAGTACGAGGGAGCAGGAGGAGACGTGCACTACGTCATCGTAAAGCAAGACCCGGTCCAACATCCGGGAGATTGTTTAACTGCTTGTGCTAACGAAGCCAAGCCCCGGTTTTATCATTAACCCATGTTTATTTAAATTATGCAACTATCTTTGTTATTCTATGTGCATTTACGTTCAGGAATTGAATGAAACCCTAGTTGCATGATCACTAGGTGCCTACGTTCTTTTACTAGTATGCTAGGTCGATAGATGCTATGCTCTAAGGACCCGGTAAAAGTCGAGTGATCTTCGTCACTCGCGAGAATAGGAATTCCTTTTTGGAACCACCCCTTTTACAAATGGATTGCTCATGTGGTAAGAGCATGGGATTTGGACTCCGGTCCAGTGGCTTCGTGGGCTAAGCTTTTGAACGTACTAAGCACTTGTCGGGAATGGGACCGGTAAGCCTAGTGCCTTAAGGAGACGACACGGGATTTTACTACTACTACTCTCGATTCGTCTCCTGTCCGGCTTGCAACCGGGAGGAGGGTACTTGTTTGAGGCTAAATGTACTAGGTGGGGCATGCCAGATAGCCTTGTACCCGGGACAGTAGGCTACTATCCCAACCCGAGGATTCTTGGGAACCGTTTGGTCGGTGTCGGCTCTGTTGGGGCACCGCTCCGTGTGTTTAGGTTTACCTTGCAAGGGTTTATGAATCAATCGATTGTCGGCCTCTCACCGTTATCCCAGTCTGCTTAATCAACTGGCCATGATATCCCTTAATGATGGAACTATGTGAAATCTTCTGCGTGAATTAATTGTATTGTACAATTCTTGATTGTATTAGTTGCTCATCATAGTAATGATAATCTAACTAGAATTAGAGCTAAAATATTGAAAGTAAGGATCCGTGATCCTAGTTGCTTTCTGGCAAAACAAACCCACCAGCCAAAAGCCCTACATGTCTAGTGGTAACTTTTGTCAGGTAAGTATTGCTGAGTATTAGTATACTCAGTCTTGCTATAATTGTTGCTTTCGGGTGAAGTTGTTTGGCCTAGTGAGATTCCACCCTGCTGGGTGCTGGAATGGGTGGATGATGACGCCGAGTAATGGCATCACGGATGGCCTCCAGTGATGTCATATCGTATCACTATTAGTACTTCCGCCGTCAAGAAATGTGATTTGTAATATCGGACCCTATGGGGAGATTGGTATTAATGTGTAAGGCACTCTGGACTCTTCTTCGTGGGAGTTTTATGCATACGTTCGATCCTCTCTGTGTTTCCAAGTGATTTACCGGGTGTAAACCCGGCAACACTCAACGGGATGATTCTTTCTTATCGCTTAATGACCAAATGGAATGGTTTAGGCGATAGTACGGAATTATTTCGGTTGGGGTTGTCACAACTTGTGTGCCCAAGATTCTTAGGATCCATTTTTACATCCCATGTTAATGATGTAATAATTATACTAACATCTTGTGTGCTCTAAAAAATCTACAAATTGACTTGCCAACATAATTTGGGTACCTAGACTTGTCTTCAAAATTTCAAATGGTTTTGATGAACGAAATATATACTTGTTTACAAATATCTACATTTCTCACATAGTTTCCTAGAATGTTTGCTTGAACATTGAAGTTTTCCACACATTGCAACATGTTCAAACTCATATGCATTTGAAAACGTAACAAAACCTTGTGTTCACCTTAAGCTTACGAAATGTAAAGGTCCATCACTAATGGTTGCGTAAAACAAATATTATTTGTATGTTGTACTTACAAGGAACAAAATAAGGCATATAAACATCACTCAACAAACGGAATGTACACTAAATAATGAAATTAATGAATAGATGGTGATTTTAGAAAAAAATAGAAAAAAAATCAAATTTGGACTAATAACGACAAAGAAATACTTGTTACAACATTTGATTGCAAATTAAGAGGAGAAATGAGAATTGTTCTTCATTTGAATAAAACTGGCCCCCAGAGTCATTTGAATAGAACAAAGGAGGAAGCAGAGGGCACCACCACCCGCTGCCGCCGCCGTGCCCGCTTCGGCGGTTTTAACACCCAAGAGGGCATCCCAGGCCTTGTCGGTGGCAGATGAGACCACCGAAACCTTCGATTTGACTCACAAACATGATAAATCAAATATTATCTATCAAAAACTGATTAAAACCGACATCTCCATAAAATCAAATCCTCATTTAGTAATATCTAATAATTTGCATTCAAGATAGATAATGTTCATTGATGCTTGCGCCTACATCCCGATGTTTATCCTGCTGACGTTGTACTCCACGGCGGGCAAAAGCTACGCGTCTAGAGGTCGAACTCATGACAGATGCGACACTAGGCGCAGCAGTAGTGGATGATCTCTTTGGTATTCGGCCCGTAGCGCCTGCATCCTGCTTCCCAAATGTAAATGTGGGGATTTTGGACGGGAAGCAATGGAATGTCGTCGTCGTCACCGTCATCAAGCCAGTACCACCATGCAATGCTGTTGAGATCTTGCTTGACAAGGTAGCGCAGCCGCCGCAGGTTGTGATTCTTCCACTGGCCGTCAAGGGGCGACGGGCCGCCGTTGATTTCCTAGAGTAGTGCCATGGCTTTGGGGTCTGCCGGGTTGCAATGGTACTTCATCATTGCTAAAAAGTACTTAGCACCGAAGTCTTCAGCAGCAGCGGCATCTCCGATGAGCTTTAGACCCTTATCGGGGTTCCGCCGCCTCATCAACCTCACCATCCCCTCGAAGCACAATGCCTCCGGATGATTGGCCTCGCAAAAGCTCCGCTCAAAGCATGACCTGACGTAGCGATTCTTGCACGCCTCACGTAGATCACGCAGCGACAAGTGCAGTAGTACCTCATCGGAGTTGCAGATGCTCCGGAAGGTTTAGAAAATGGAAAACAGCCACGTCCTTGATGTAGTGGATGATGAACTTGGTGAGAAGTTCATCTGCCAGCAGCAGCATCAAGCACACCGCGGCCATCAAGGAGAAGGGGAGGAAATAGCACAGTGACGGGGTTTGGAATTTGAATGGCGACAAGGGTTGAAGTTGGCGGAGACGAGGGATGAAGTTGGCAAGGAGGATTGAAGTTGAAGAGGGATGAAGTTGGCGACTAGGATTGAAGTTAAAGGAGGTGATGAGCTCGAGGGTTGAAGGTGGAAGATGGCGCCTCAGCCATATCATAATAAAACAATAAATGGAAATTGAAAAGGCGCTGCAGTTTGGCTGCTGACGTTGACAAGTGGTCCTGTCGTATGGACCTCCCTGGGCCCACTACCTCGTTGGGTACCAGGACCGACAACTCGGTGAGCCCCTAGGACTACTCAACTTGTGTCACACAGAACCCGATGGTGAGGGGCGCAAGGATTGGGGTAGAGAAGTACTCGGATAGGAAGCTGTGCATGTCATGTACCATGTAGAGAACTCCTAGACGTACGCAACTAGTACTCTCTCCTCAAACTGACTTGTAACTCTGCCTCCCAGACTATATAAGGCGAGGCAGAGACCCCTATCTCTCATATACGCATCATCTTGTAATCACACCCAATCAATCCAGAGCTACGCAGCATGCCGGACGTAGGGTATTACGCACCTCGCGGCCCAAACCTGTCTAAATTGTGTGCCATGTGTCTCTTCCTTCGAGTTACCGATCTCAGCGAGGCAACATTCATCTACCTCAGGTACTCCCCTTGGTAGGTTGCCGGTCTAAAACACCGACAGCTGGCGTGCCAGGTAGGGGTTCTCATCGAAGATCTCATGGCGAACTCGACGGCTTCAATCTTCATCAAGCAAACTGTCGCCTTCAACCGCGGCGACACCTTCATCTTCGGGTCCTGGGTTTGCACCGCTGACGGCGCCAAATCTTTCTAATGCCACCTTACCATGACACCGAACCCGAGGACTAGGCTCGTGACACTTCCCGAGGTGATCACGGGCGACTTCGCCGGAAAATTCGGCGAAAATTCACAACTGAGCAACCGCTGTCAGGACCAGCCACCGGCTTGGTTATAACATCTACACCCGCCGGCAGATTCATCTACTGGCCAGACCGCAAGCCTATGGACCTGACAGACGGGAACTCACGCTACATCGCCTACCTCGACTCACTTCCCTTCCAGGAGAGAACACCCCTAGCTCCAACAGAGGAGCATACTCCAACTGAGGTGGCGAGTACCGACTCTAGTCTCGATACCCCTGATCGCTAAGTTTCATAGCTGCTGGCGAGACGCCAGGTCCTTCAGGAACCCGGCTCGACCGCTACTTCAAAGACATATCAGCAGACGAGCTGTCTGCCAATGCACCCGCTGATGAAACCAACGACGACAAGAACGCGCGACATGAGCGCAACAGGAAGCACAACGAACAACGCAGACGTCTCCGAGAATCCCTCCCTGTATGGAATCTTGCACAGGCCCTCGATCAAGTCGCCAACCGAGTGCACACTACCCCCGAATAGTGCCTCATGTCTATCTCTACGATAGCACGTCAGGCTCAGGGAATACGCGCGGGTGAAGTCATCGCCAAGCTCGTGGAAGACGCCTACTTCATGAGAGTCGACAACAGAGTCACTCAAGTGCCTCCCCTAAAACTCGCGAACATGAGAACCATGAAGCCACAAGTCGTAGTCCAGCCAATGGACACAACCGTACTCGAGGAGAACTCCCCCAGAACCCCAACCATACTAGGGCATTAGCTGGAGGACCTTCTTAGGGTGGTAACAGTGCTAGCGGCACCGGTGGCAGTCGCAGCGCTGATCATGGTGATGCTAGTGGCGGAGGTAGCGGCGGCGGGAGCTCCTCACATGGGGCTGGAAGGAGAGCCGGTGCCGGAGGCGATCGCAGAGGCCGAGGCCACGTAGACAGCCACGTCACCGGTGCCTCACACGGTGGCTACGATGCCCGCCGCAGAATTGAAGAAATACGACATAACAAGTCCTCCACGGCAAGCGACAACGACGGCTTCCCTGCCTTCTCTTCTCGACTTCGCAATCTACTTCTCCTAGAGAAATTCAAACCTCTGGGGATCACTAAGTACGATGCGAAGCAAGACCCAGTCCAATGGCTTAGATGCTACGCCCTCTCCATCGAAAACGCTGGCGGCAACAACGACACCAAGTGCCTCTACTTTCCCTTCTGCCTAGACCAAGAACCACTCACATGGCTCGAGTGGCTCGACAAGTACTCGATCGACAAGTGGGACCAGCTGAAGGATCAATTCACCAGCAACTTTGCAGGCGCCATGGGACGCTTGGGTACTCGCATGGACCTGGCAATGGTCAAACTGGAACAGGGCGAGACGCTACGCAAGTACATGAGACGCTTCTTCGATAAGCGTGCCACTGTAGTCGATGTCACGAACAAGGAGGTCATCGACCTTTTCCAAGACGGTCTCTAACATCGTCGCACCTTTGAAGACTTCGGTCGCCGCCACCTGAGTTCTATCACCAAGCTCAAGGACATGATCACATCATGGGCCGACGAAGAAGACAAGGCTAATGCCAAGTACGACGCCATTCGTGTCAAGAGCAAGAAAAACCCGGGCGGCAGCAACAACAACAACAGGGATCAAGGGGGTCGCAACAACAACAACTACTCGAGTCCTAACCGCAAGTGCAAGCCAGACAACACAGTCGCGGCTATCCAACACCCTGCGAAAGACAACTTGAAGAAGACCTCTGGCGGCTTCAAAGACTTGCTGAAAGAGAAGTGCCCCTGGCATTTGGAGGGCAACCATACTACCGAGCAGTGCTATCAACTCTGGCGAGCACTTAAGGATACCCCAGACCCACAGCCTCCTCACGACAAGAAGGACACGAAAAAAGCCGACGAGGACAACGACGACTTCCAGGAAACCGACAAAATGGTGAACGTCCTCTTCGGCAGACTACCCACCAAACGGTCTTAGAAGGCCACCAGATGGGAAGTTCTGAACATTGAACAAGTGGTCCCGACCCCTCTTAGGTGGTCGGAGGTACCCATCCGCATGGATCAATGGACAAGCTTCTCTGAGCTAGGGAGTTTCCCACTCATTCTGAAGCTGGTAGTCGCGGGCTCCAGACTCAACAAAGTACTCATCGACGGTGGAAGGGGGCTCAACGTCCTTTTCACCCAGACCTTGAAGAAGATGAAGCTCGACGTTACCGACATGCTCACCAAGAGCACATTGCCTTTCTACGGCATCGTCCCTGGGAACGCGGCTATTCCACTGGGTTCAGTGGTCCTGCCAGTTACATTCGGGGAAACCAGGGAGAACTACCGCACCGAGTACATCAAGTTCGAGGTTGCGGACTTTAAGACTTCCTACCATGCCATCCTCGGCAGACCAACTATCGCCAAGTTCATGGTGGTAGCCCACTACACATACTTGGTACTCAAAATGCCAAGTCCTGTCGGAGTACTCTCACTGAAGGGGATTTGAAGATATCCTTCGACTGCGACACAGAAGCTGTGGAACTCACAGCCACCAATCAAGTACCCAATGCAATGATGGAGATCTATGCTGCATCCAAGAAGCTTGCCCCAACTGAACTCGAGATCCCAGAGAAATCGAATACAGCCAACAAGCCTCAACCCTCTGAGGAAGTGCAAGTCAAGGCGATTGACCTTGGGACAGGCGACAGCAGCAAGACCACCATGATCGGGGTGGGCCTCGACCAGAAATAGGAAGACGCGCTCCTCAGCTTCCACCGGGCTAACCGAGACATCTTCGCTTGGAAGCCAGCGGACATGCCTGGGCTGCCCAGGAATCTGATCGAGCATTCACTCAATGTCGACTCTAAAGCTACCCCCAAATGACAACATCTCCGCCGCTTTGCCGACGACCGACGGGACGCCATCAAGAAGGAACTCGCCAAACTACTCGCGGCCGGCTTCATCCGAGAAGTCTTCCATCCTGAGTGGCTCACCAACCCCGTCCTCGTCCGCAAGAAGAACACGGACGAGTGGAGAATGTGCGTCGACTACACCGACCTCAACAAGCACTGCCCGAAGGACCCCTTCAGGTTGCCGCGGATTGACGAAGTCATTGATTCTATGGCGGGCTGCGATCTGCTCGGCTTCCTCGACTTCTACTTCGGGTACCACCAGATTGCGATCAAGTTAGAAGACCAGGAGAAGACCACATTCATCACCCTGTTTGGTGCCTACTGCTACACAATGATGTCTTTCGGGCTGAAGAACGCTGGCGCTACGTACCAACGAGCTATCCAGGCCTATTTCAAGAGACAGCTCAACAAGAACATCGAAGCCTATGTGGATGACGTGGTCGTCAAGACCCGAAACTCCGACATGCTCATTGCCGATCTTGAAGAGACTTTCGCATCCCTGCGGGAGTACCGGAGGAAGCTCAACTCGAACAAGTGCGTCTTCGGCGTACGTTTGGGAAAACTACTCGGCTTCATCATCAGCCATCGTGGCATTGAAGCCAACCCCGAGAAGATCTCCGCCATCACCAAGATGAAGGCTCCCACCTGCCTCAAAGACGTGCGGAAGCTCACTGGGTGTATGGCGGCCCTAAACAAATTCATCTCGAAGCTTGGACAACGGGGACAACCCTTCTTCAAACTACTCAAGCACAGAGTGAAGTCCGTGTGGACCCCAGAGGCAGATCAAGCTCTGGCTCAGCTCAAGGACTTCCTGTCCAAGCCTCCAATTCTCACGGCTCCTCGCAAAAAGGAGAAGCTACTGCTCTACCTCGCTACGACTACTCACGTGGTTAGTACTGCCATCGTCATCGAGCAGCAGGAAGACGGCCAAGCCTACCCATTCCAGTGACCAGTCTACTTCGTCAGCGAGGTCCTATCGGGATCTAAGGCACGCTACCAACCAGTACAGAAGCTACTATATGTAGTGCTCATCACCTCGCGGAAGCTACAACACTACTTCCAGGAGTACTCGATCTACGTTGTCACCGACTACCCGCTCAGCGACATCCTACGGAACCAAGATGCTACGGGAAGAATTTCCAAATGGGTAGTTGGACTCGGCGCCCTCAACATCGACTTCAAGCCACGAACAGCCATCAAGTCGCAGGCACTAGTCAACTTCATGACGGAGTGGCGGGAAAATCAGCTACCAACTCCAACCGAGCAACAAGAGCATTGGGTGATGTACTTCAGTGGCTCACTCAAGCTCGAGGGCGCGGGTGCAGGGGTACTCCTGATTTCTCCAATAGGCGAACAACTCAAGTACGTCCTGCAGATCTTCAGGAAGGTATCAAACAACGAAGCTGAGTACGAAGCTCTACTACACGGGCTCCGCCTTGCAATATCTTTGGGCATCAAGTGACTACTAGTCTACGGCGATTCCGCGGTGGTCATCAACCAAGTCCACAAGTCTTGGGATCGTAACAAGGAGAACATGGACGCCTACTGCCTAGAAGTCCGCGAGTTCCACGGTCTCGAGTTCCATCACGTCGTCCATGACAACAACGTTGCAGCGGACGTCCTTTCTAAGGTTGGTTCTACTCGTGCACAAGTACCAGCGGGAGTCTTCGTCCACGAGCTTCATGCGCCATCCACCCCGGAGCTGGCGCCCGTAACCACTGACCCAACGCCTTCTCAAGCTGGCCAGGAGGTCATGATGATAGACGTGGACTGGTGACAACCCTTTATTGACTACATCCGCGAGCAGAAGGTTCCCACTGACAAGAACTTGGCCGAGCAAATCATCCGCCGGGCCAAGTCCGACGTACTAGTCGAAGACAAGCTCTACAGGCGGGGCGCCACTTGTGGAGTACTCATGAAGTGTGTTCCCTGAGAAAAAGGCAAGGACATCTTGGAGGAGATCCACAAAGGCGTCTGTGGCAACCACGCGTCTTTTCATACGCTGGTCAGCAAGGCCTTCTGATGAGCTTTCTACTGGCACACAGCCTTGGGCGATGCTGAGGAACTCGTCAGAAGGTGCCAAGGGTGCCAGTACTTCGCCAAACAACAACACGTCCTGGCCTACAAGCTAGTCACCATACCACCAACTTGGCCTTTCACCTGTTGGGGGCTCGATATGATTGGGTTCCAACTGCACCACCACATCATAACAGACCTGGGTTCCAACTTCAACAACCATCAGTTCTGGGAGTACTACGGGAATAGTGGGATCGACGTCCGGTATATCTCAATCGCCCATCCACGGGCTAACGGACAAGTCGAGCGCGCCAATGGGATGGCACTCGACGCTCTGAAGAAGCGACTACATGACGCTGCTAACTCAAAGGGGGGCAAGTGGATCAAGGAACTACCCAATGCCCTCTAGGGGCTTCGTACTGAACCTACCAAGCCAACAGGGCAGTCACCTTACTTCCTAGTCTACGGCTCCGAGGCTATTCTACCTGCTGACGTCATGTGGGAGTCGCTGGCAGTAGAGCAGTACGACAAAGGCATCTCAGAAGACAACAGACGATTTGATATCGACGGACTCGAAGAAGCTCGCTATGCCTCCCTCGTCCAGTCAGCAAGGTACCTTGAGCGTATCTGACGCTATCACGATCACAACGTCAAGGAACGCTCCTTCAACGTTGGTGATCTGGTCCTCCGTCGCATCTAGAACACAGAAGGACTACACAAGCTTAGCTCGCCATGGGAAGGTCCCTTCTCAATTGCAAAGGTGACCGGACCAGGCTCATACCGCCTCCAAACACTTGAAAGCGACAACGTCAGCAACTCATGGAACATCGACCAGCTCTGTCGATTCTACATGTAGTCTCTCGACTACTCCGAGGGTCCAAGTCTACACGACTACTCCTAGGCCATTCGCTGTAAGCGGCCTGCGGTTCCAGGCACTAGTCTCCGAACTACTTCTACTCCAAGCTCCAGCGTCAACGGCTACTAACGGATCTCGAGCTGCTTAGAGCATCAAGAACTCTAGCAGCGGTCTACAAGAAGACCATGTTGAAGGACCAATACGGCGAACCAGAAAGGGGGGGAGTGAATGGGAGCCAATAAAAATTCTTCTCGAAGGAGATGGAAACTCCTACAAGATGAACACGACTTCAAACACACGTCTCCGACTCACTACCCAAGTTGGCCAAGCCCACGTAGCCACTGGAGTGCCACTGGACCTAGGAACCAACACACACACCCTTCCGACCCGAGAACGCAGCGGAACACCAAACCTCGAGTCTTCAGACCAACACCGGTCAGACCGGTGAGCACCACCGGTCAGACCGGTCCCTACTGGTAAAACTGGGCAACTTTCAATAAGTGGATCCACACCGGTCAGACCGGTGAGACACACCGTTTAGACCGGTCATAGCCTGAAAGCCCCCAAGGAACCAAACAGGTCAACCGACCTCCAAACTGACCCAAACTCGAAACAGCAGCACCACGGGACAACAGCGAACGAACCCAGATGTTCACCCGAGCAAAATCCCACCGAGGGTTGCACCGGTCAGACCGGTCAAGAGCACCGGTCGGACCTGTGTAGCCTGGGCAGCTCGGGATGAACAGCACCCGCGGGTCAACTCCCCCAAATCCAAACCTCGATCTCCCGAATCGATTCACGGACTTGAACAAGACTTTGGGGATATTAGGAACACCTCATAAGGAGTCCATAGCCAAGTTTAATCCCACCAAAACTCGTCCAAAAAGGAGGAGTCAAGGAAATCCCGCCAAGAGCACTTCCAACCCAAGAACTCAAGAAACCCCAAAATCACAGCCCAAAGAACCACGAAGGGTTCCCACAAATTTCCCCCATCAAATCGCTAACAGAAAGGTCCCGAAAACAACCCAAAGAAATCACCAAGAGAGGGCTTCGAAAATCACCACCAAGAACAACCGGGGAAAACACATCCAAACCTTGAGGAACCACGCCGAATCATCTATACATGAAACAAAGGTTCATATAAGGTTTAGCAAGCCGCCCGATCATCCATCCCTCTCAACAAGATCTCTCCATTAAGCTCTCAAGCTAGTGCTATGGAAAACCTAAGGAAAATAGGAAGGAAATTGGGAAAACAAATGAGCTAGGGTTCCAAGAGTTGGCTGCCATCCTCTCACCTCTTGGGTTATATGGAGGCAACAGAATGTCCAAAATGCCCTTTCCTAATAACTAGGGATACAAGCCCCTCATGGGCGGATTCGGAAGTCTTCATGTCTTCACCATCGGACGGATGCCCGGCGACCGCACCCTGCGTAGCTTCGATGCAAGCCATGCGATCCCGACGTGTGTCATCCGCTTCGAAGATTCCGGACTGCGTCGTCGCACACCGGTCAGACCGGTGCTCCTCACCGGTCAGACCGGTCCCCACCGGGCAGACCGGTCAGACCCACCAGTCAGACCGGTATGGCACTGCTGCAGCACTGTCTTCGGTTCTTCGGTCGTGGCTTTGTGGATCAACCAAAGAACCCAGTGGTTTTCTGGAGAACCATAGGAAACCCCGCGAACTCGGTGTAGCCTCCGCCAATCTCCACTCATGACTTGGCTCCCACGTAGTCCCGGCTCGACCTTGGTTTTGAGGCTCAACCAAGAAACCGTCCACGAATTCATCTTGCTGTTCATGCCACCATGCGGCCCGCACTTGACCCCGCTGGCCACCGGGTCCCTCGAACGAAGCCTACTTGTCTTCTCCACACCTGGAGGCCTCACCGGCGACGACCTTTCGCGCTTGTTCTTCACCTACACCAACACCGGTCAAGCCGCAACCTGCACCTGCAATACTTAGCCAAGAATCAGTCCACACAATGTTGTCAATCACTCATCACATAAGGAAGCGACCATCCACCGGTCCTCGAACCACACATGGTCCTCAATCTCCCCCTTGATGAGTGCATGGACAACACCCACACGAAAATAACAAGAGAGAAAAGAAAAAGAAAAGAAACGAGCAAAAAGAAACTCCAACAAGCGATCGAAAGCCAAACAAAGCAAAGACCAAGATCACTTGACGAAGACAAGTCTCGGACCCCTTGGGCAAGGGCAACGGCTCGACACATCTGAGACAAAAACCAAGCTCAACAAAAGAGCGCAAACCATCGAAACAAAGCTCGAACAACCACAAAGAGCTCCCCCTGCACACATGCAAGCTCCCCCTGAACCAATGCACCTCCCCCTGGACAAATGCATGCAAACCAGCTGAAAACAGGGCACCTGCAGCAACTTCAGCTCACACCGGTTAGACCGGTCACCACCACCGGTCAGACCGGTGCCAGACCGGTGCACAACAGAGCCCAGAAATGGCTCGAAACCACCTGAAAACCTTCTAAATGCGTCCAGTAAGCCATTTCAAGCTCAAACTTCTCCCCCTTGTTGGCAATGCATGAATCAAGCCAAAAATGCAAAATTTTCAACCTAGAGCTTCTCAAATAGACAAAATTCAACAAAGAATGCTACACATGTCCAAATGAGCAAGTTAGATACTCTATGGCTTCATATCGATCTCAACTACATGATCACCAAGTTTCACAACCGTTGGACGAAGCTAAGATGGATTTGGGCAATTTTGCGAAAAACTTGCCTCTCATGAGCAAAGTCCTAAACATGATCAAAACATATCAGAATGGCAAAGCCACACAAACTTCATGCTAGGACAGCCATTCTAATCATAAGACCATCACAAACACCCACAAGCACCTCATGTCATGTCAAAGCCACCGAGCCATGTGCCTACTTCTATGCGTGAGACTTCTCATTGGTAGGCATCATACAACGGTTTAGCACCCAAAACAAATTAAATTCAGCACATATGACATGGGAGCATATTTTCCAAGCATTTTCCATTTCATTTTCAGATTTATAAATGGTACATGAAATGTCTTTGCGACAAAAAGGAACTTATGCCCCTCCACAAGATGAAGCAAGAGGGCTAAACATTCGTGATGGAAAATGAGCCTTTGGCCCCATATGATCAATAAACTAGCTATCCAACCACAAATTAAGCATAGCAAAGCCACTAAAACATGTCAAGATCATATAAAGGCATTTACGCATGAAAGAACATACATGTGACATTTTCAAAAACATAGCTATCAACCATAGATTATACATCAAGATCATCAAGAGCTAAGTCAAACTAACCATAGCATACCAAACAAGCTCACAAGGACATAAATAGCATTCCATGGTGAACAAAGTATATAGGAGAAGCTTTTCTTATCCAATGCATATGATACAAAATGCATGCAATCTAAGAAACAAGGATGCCTATACATCATGTTACATATGCCATGCCAAATGCAAGAAATGCACAAAGGAAACAATACATATGCTACAAAAGAGCTCCCAAACACAAAACTCACAAACCACCGGCTCCTCAAGGGGAGGCAAAAAGAGCTCGACACCACCGGCAAAAGAGTAAAAGGAACATAAAACTCACAAGCTCCCTCTAAACACATGCACTGGGGCCAAAGAGCATACAAAGCTCACTTTACACACATGAGATAGAGAAGGAGCAAAACAAACCAAGTGGCTTGACCAAGGCCACACACTCGAAGGTCACAAATACACTTACCTTTATCATTTCTTCACAATTCACTCATCCTTGTCCACCATCCCCGAAAGTGATGCACCTACATGTGACCACCGGGATATGAAGCCGAAGAACCACCCCCGATATCAACCAAATGTTCTCCGGGAAATCTACCTGCAACTCAAAACCCAGAGCGAGAACGAGCAAATGACTCAACACTGGGGTTAGTTGCAAATGTGTAAAACCAGTGCCTAGCCATTTGCTCGAAAGTGGGGTTAGCACAAACCAAACCATCTTTCCTACCAAAGCTACCTCCACGAACACCACCACGGTAACCACCATGAGGTAACCAAACCTCTCTACCTGGAGGAGGACCAAAACCACAAAAGAGAACCCGTGGACTGTCCCTCCTCTCCTTCTCAAAACTACGGATCCTTCCATCCCCGTATTGAGCACAAGGAGGAGAATGCCTAGCAAACTAACCTCCTGCAAACTTTCCAGCCCAACCACCAGAACCACGAACTCCAGAACCAAACCTCACACCTGTACAAGCACGAAACCCAAACTGCTGCCTGTCCAGGCCCGCACCGGTCTAACCGGTGCCCCTCACCGGCCCGACCGGCCAGGTAGCTCGGCGCACGGCACCTCCAACAGCCTTCCGCTCTCCCCAAGCCCGAACTGACCTCACACTCGCCTTGGCCCTGGGCAACTGCACATAAGGCTCAAGTACACCACCAGAAGGGTGATACTTGTCTTTGTTAGCCCACTCCTTCACCATTCTCTCCTCACGCTTCCTCTTGAAGCAAAATGCTCTCTTGTGACCATCCTTTCTACAAAACTCACAATGGAAACGGATTGATCTAGGCTTAGGCTTGGGATGAGGCTCTTCACAAGGCTTCTCACTTGGTTTCTCACTAGGCGTTTCACTTGCCTTCTCACTTGGTTTTTCTCTTGGTTGGTTTGGCTTGGAAGCAAACTTGTCTTTGGGTGTGGGTTGTGGTGGAACTGAAACATTCCCAAATTTCCTTTATCTCTCACCACTGCCCTCACCAACCTTATCCAATCTCAAAGCCCAACCGTCAAAGCGCTTACAGCTAGCAATCATCATACCAAGCTGAGGTTCTTGACTCGACAACCAACTCAGCACTTCACGCAACTTATCATTCTCATCTTGCAAGTGACCAACACATTTTGCAAGATCCAAATTATTAATAGCATGCAACTCACATGTAGAGAAAGAAGTAGAAATAGGCACTTTCAAATCAGCCTCAAGCTAAACAATGCGAGAACGAAGCTCAACAATTCTCTCATGCAAACCAGGGCAAGAAGTGCAAGCACCAAGCAAAGTGGGTCTAGATTGTAGCTCAGCCAACTCAACCCTAAGCACATCTAGTTCCTCACACTTGGAGGCATACTTCTCCCTAAGAACAGTCAAATCAGCTAGGAAAGCAGAGCAATCAGCACAATCATTTTCATCAGAAACAACTGGGCTAGCCTTAAGCGAATCAATTTCAAGCTTGCTATCAAGAACCTGTGTTTCTAGCTCAGCCACTCTAGTCCTAGCATCCTCGAGCAAAGATTTAAGCTCCTTCCTAAGCTTCTTAGCCTCTCCAAGCATGTGATCGCGATTATCAAGCAAGTCAACCAACTCCTCATTCTCTTTGCGCAAAGAAGAGAACTCATCACATACCTCATCCTCGGAATCCAAGTCCAAGGCGTCCTTCTGGCTTCTCTTGCTGCTCGAACTGCGAGCCATGCCGCAAAAGTCATCCTTGAGGCTTAGGCCCGTCACACAAAGGCCGTTGAGGTACTTGCCAAGGTTCTTCTTCTTCTTCTTGTCATCCTCTTCGTCTTCATCACTCGAGCTTGAAGACGTGTCCTCGGAATCGGACTCGATGTCGCTTGATCTCTTCATCTTCTCTCGAGACCGTGTCTTCTTCCCATGTCCATGATCCTTCTTCTTGGACTTCTTCCTCTTGTCCATGAACTTGTGCTTGTCGTGGTTGTTCACCTTCGGACACTCGGCGAAATAGTGTCCAGCCCTGCCACATTTGAAGCATGTCCTCTTGTTCCTCCTCATGTTCACCGGGTTCTCGTGCAGCCTCTCGAACCGTCTCGTCAGGAGCGCCAGCTCGTCCTCTCCAAGCACGTCGAACTCCTCATCTGGCTTAGACATCAAAGAGGACAAAGAGAACATCCTGGTGGATGGGTTAGTGTTAGCCTTTCCCTTCGAACCACCAACAAGGGCAAGACTACGGGAATCAGTCGGACCCTCGAGCTTTACAGTCATGCCCCTATCCACCTCAGCCGACTTGAGCTTCGAGAACAGCTCGTTCATTGTCAGAGTGTCATACTTCTCCGACTCCACAATGGCCTCGAACTTTCCGCCACATATTGTATGATCCAAAGCGTGTAAGATCTTGACGGCTCAATCATGATCATCGTACGGGAGCACGTCCACATTGGCCCTCATGTTGTTCACGACCACCGTGAACCTCTGAAATAAGGCATCGATGGACTCACCGGGGAGATGAGTGAAGTTCTCGTACTCTCTCCGGTAGGTCGCATAAATCCGTGCCTGAACCTGGGCATTCCCAACATGAGCCTCCTTCAGCACCATCCAAATTCTACAAGACAAGTTCTCAGTGTGCACCCGATCGAACTCTGACTGACACAAAGCACGAAACAAGTAGTCGACCGCCTTATTGTTGGCGTCGAACATGTCCGTCTATCCTGGAGCGAGGAAGTTCATCGGCTGGACATAAGCTGTGTCCACCGTGACATACCAAAGGATCTGACCCTTTCTTGCGTAGGAACGCCGCCATCCTAAAGGACCGATACGGCGAACCAGAGAGGGGGGGAGTGAATGGGAGCCGATAAAAAATTCTTCTCGAAGGAGATGGAAACTGCTACAAGATGAACACGACTTCCAACACATGTCTCCGACTCACTACCCAAGTTGGCCAAGCCCACGTAGCCACTGGAGTGCCACAGGACCTAGGAACCAACACACACAACCTTCCGACTCGAGAACGCAGCGGAACACCAAACCTCGAGTCTACAGACCCACAACGGTCAGACCGGTGAGTACCACCGGTCAGACCGGTCCCTGCTGGTGAAACTGAGCAACTTTCACTAAGTGTCTCTACACCGGTCAGACCGGTGAGACACACCGGTCAGACCGATCGCAGCCTGAAAGCCCCCAAGGCACCAAACAGGCCAACCGACCACCAAACGGACCCAAACTGGAAATAGCAGCACCACAGGAAAACAGCGAACACACCAAGACGTTCACCCAAGCAAAATCCCACCGAGGGTTGCATCGGTCAGACCGGTCAAGAGCACCGGTCGGGTCGGCCGGTGTAACTGGGCGGCTCGGGATGAACGAAGACCCGCTGGTCAACTTCCCCAAATCCAAATCTCGATCTCCCGAATCGCTCCACGGACTTGAACAAGACTTTGGGGATATTAGGAACACCTCATGAGGAGTCCATAGCCAAGTTTAATCCCACCAAAACTAATCCAAAAAGGAGGAATCAAGGAAATCCCGCCAAAAGCACTTCCAACCCAAGAACTCAAGAAACCCCAAAATCGAGCACCTTTTCTCACGGATTTGGGAGGGCAATCAAAGCCCAAAGAACCACGAAGGGTTCCCACAAATTTCCCCCATCAAATATCCAAGGGAAAAGTCTTGAAAACAATCCAAAGAAATCACCAAGAGAGGGCTCCGAAAATCACCACCAAGAACAACCGGGGAAAACACATCCAAACCTTGAGGAACCACGCCGAATCATCTATACATGAAGCAAAGGTTCATACAAGGTCTAGCAAGCCGCCCGATCATCCATCCCTCTCAACAAGATCTCTCCATGAAGCTCTCTTGCTAGTCCTATGGAAAACCTAAAGAAAATAGGAAGGAAAATAGGAAAACAAATGAGCTAGGGTTCCAAGAGTTGGCTGCCATCCTCTCACCTCTTGGGTTATATGGAGGCAACCGAATGTCTAAAATGCCCTTTCTTCTCGATGGAGATTGAAACTCCAACAAGATGAACTCGCTCGGTCGGACCCCCGAGATCACACACTCTGCACTTCTGCCTTCCGTTTGCCAAAACCACGTAGCCACTGGAGTGCTACTGGTCATAGGAGCAAACAATACCAGCAACCTTAACACACACGCACCCACGACAGCGGAAACAACTCGAAAGACGGCTGTCCAGAGGGGGGCGGTTAGACCGGGTATGGGGGGCGGTTAGACCGCCTCTACCAGGCAACGAAGAAATCCTCCGAAACACCTCTTCCAAGCACCAAAACGCACCACGATTTCACCAATAGAGATCTCTGGTCAGGGCCATGCTAGCTACCAGAAAATCTTGGCGAAAACCAAAACTTCACCCAGGGGCCTAGGGGCGGTTAGACCGGCTACCAGGGGTGGTATAACCTCCTGTACCCAGCAACAAACTCCAAGCAAGAACACCTAAGAAACGGCACGAGAACGACCCGAAATTTCAACGTTCCTCTGATCAAAGTGAACAAACTCACAGAGGAAGATCCGCCAAAACAGAACTTCGACCTGGAAGGCCCAGGGCGGTTAGACCGCCCCCTCCAGGCAGTTAGACCGCCCCTTCCAGAAAATCTACCCGCGTGTCAAACCTCAACTTCCCAGCGCCCGATCTTCCGAATCACTCCATGGATTGCTGCGAAACTTTGGGAATAGCTGGGTTACCTTCTAGGCAACCTCTACCTCAAAGGAATCGACCCGAATCGCTCACAATCAAGAGGAATCGAAGAAATCGCCTCTCTAGGTCAAGAACTCGCCCAACTCGAAAAACCACCAAATCGAGTCCGATTCAAGAGAGTTTTGGGGGCAAAGTCATCAGCCAAAGAGGCACAAGATCCTCATACGTGACACCCACCAAAAACCCCAAGAAATCATCCTCAAAACTCCGCCAACAAAGAGCTTCGAAAATCACCCCAAAGAAGGACGGGAAAAACACTTCTCAACCTTGAGGAACAACGCCGAACCATCTATACATACCATGAAGGTTCGTACAAGGTCTAGCTTGACACCCATACATCTATCTCTTTCTCTAGATCTCACATGAAGCACTCAAGCTAGTCCTAGTAAAAACTAGAGGAAAATGAGAACAAAAATGAAAAAACAAATGAGCTAGGGTTCCAAGAGTTGGCTGTCATCCATCGCCTCAAAGAGTATATACGGAGGCACCCAAAAGACCAAACTAACCTTACTTAATAACTAGGGATACAAGCCCCTCAAGGGCGAATTTGGAAGTCTTCAGATTTCTTCATCAGACGGATGCCCGGTGACCGCAACCTGCTTAGCCTCGACGCAAGCCTTGCGATCCCAACGCGTGTCCTCTGCTTCGAAGCATCCCGGCGCCAGCGACCAGGGCGGTCAGACTACCCCCCTGTGCGGTTAGACCGGCCCGGGCAATCCTCCTGGGCGGTTGAACTGGCCTGGGTGGCCACACCTCCTCGTCGAGTCTTCGGCCTTGGTTTTGTGGCTCAACCGAGTAACCTAGTGGTTTTCTGGTGACCCACTGCAAACCCCGCGAACTCGGTGTAGCCTCCGCTAATCTCCACTCATGACTTGGCTCCCACGTAGTCCCGGCTCGACCTTGGTTTTGAGGCTCTACCAAGAAACCGTCCACGACTTCATCTTGCGGTTCATGCCACCATGCGGCCCGCACTTGACCCCGCTGGGCACCGGGTCCCTCGAACGAAGCCTACTTGTCTTCTCCACACATGGAGGCCTCACCGGCAACGACCTTTCACACTTGTTCTTCACCTGCACCAACACGAGTCAAGCCGCAACCTGCATCTGCAATACTTAGCCAAGAATCAGTCCACACAACGTTGTCAATCACTCATCACACAAGGAAGCGACCATCCACCGGTCCTCGAACCACACATGGTCCTCAGAGTGGGCTAACAAGGACAAGTACGACCCTTCCAATGGTGTAGTTGGGCCTCGTATGCAGATGTCCAGGGCCAAGGTGATTGTGAGGATGGTTCTGGCTTGGGGACATCAGAAGGTGGCAGGTGGTGCTACTAGCCGAGCAAAGACCGGCAGACCGATGTAGGTCTGGGCAGACAGTGGTCTGGTTTTCATGCTTGTGAGAATGCTCGATTTGGATCTAGTGGTTGTGGTTCTGGTGGTTGGCATGGAGAGTTTGCAGGTGGTCAATTTGCTAGACATTCTCCACCTCGTGCTCAACACGAGGGTGGGAGGAGTAGTACCTTTGAGATGGAGAGGAGGAATGGTCCATGGTCTTTCTTTTGTGGTTTTTGTCCTTGTCCAGCTAGAGAGGGTTGGTTCCCTCGTATTGGTTACCATGGTGGTGTTTGTGGTGGTAGCTTTGATTGGTGTGATGATTTGTGTTGACGCAAAACGTGCACCTAGCGCCAAACACATAGCAAGCCGAACAAAGCTGGCTTCACACGCGCAAAGAATCAGGAGACGTAACAGTCAATTTTTCCTGAAAATTAACAAAAGACAAAGCAGTTAGATACCAAAGCTTGGAACTTGTCGGGTGGTACCAGACAGTTCCATATTTACGGCTAAGAAGCCAAATGGGATGACATATAACTATAAAAAGCTATCTGCCAATAAACTGAAGCCATTCGGGAACTTATAAAAGGAAAAGTAACACTGCCGAATGGATGACGTAAGCATGACAGTAATTGGTCTTTGTTTGAGCAAAGATGCATGCGCACGAGGTCATGACCGATCCCCATGATAACTGACATTAAATAAATGGATAAAGTAAAACGCGAACATAGACATATAATAAATAAGCATGCATAGATCCAAAGCACTAGTCTACCGCAAGTCTAGGTACTTAAAAATCCGTCGGGTACGATGCCAAAAACAAATCTATCCACCGCATGATACAACTTGCATGAAAATCGCACCACTTTCCACAAATAGATCTATACACCGCATGATACAATCTAAATATAGAAAGCTAAAAGCACACGTTATTTAAAACATGAATTACGCATGTGTTCTACTCGTGAAGAAATATAACCGAATACGGCTGAACAGCCGATTCAGGGTCCATGAAGAAGGAACGAACATTACCAAGCGAATAAATCTATCAGATTGATCTGAAATCTAATCCACCGGATGACTAGCTCCAAATGCAACCCAAAAACCTGCATCTACCGCATGATACTCAGTTCTTTCAAGATTTATACCAACATTGGCAAGCTTGAACCCACAACACGTAACAACCTAGATCGATTCGGTTTCGGCTATCGAAAGACACAAGATCCACGTATTAAAACACGAAGTCTACTCGTACAAAGATCACGAGAGGAATAAAGCCGATCCAAACCCATCTAGATTGGGAAAAAGGTGTTACATGAACTTCAACATAAAGTAAAAACTCAAAGCAACACGGGGTAACTTAATGAATCTATTGGATCTTGCCAAAAACCAATAGAGCCGATAACTAGCTTCAAGCTAGATCTTAGCCCACCGCATGGCTCATGACCTAACAAGAAACCCTCTTGAACCAAGCTTGAATCTACCGCATGACACGAAGCATGGTAACAAGACTACTTGCATCAGATCTAAATCCACCGCATGATACTAGACATGATACAAGGTTGCCGGTACTCACGGAGGTCGACGGATCGATGAACCCTCTCGAAGAACTCGACGACACGACAAAAGGACTCTAGGGTTTGGCGTAAGGCCGGTTTGTATATAAGAATGATTGTGTGTATTACATACATTCAGGGCTCATATTTATACCCTGCCAAGTACAATCTCGAATGGATTCGCTGCCTAACTTATCTCTAAGCTTGATCGCCTATCCATCCATTCGTCCTTCCTGCTTGAGCCACGTCACCGTCCAATCCCGCAAAATCAGCTCTACTGTTCCTTTGCCGAACGGGAGCAGATAGCCGACCGCAGACTTTTTTGCCGAATATATCTGAAAAAATCCTTTCCTTCCACCAAACAAACTCCTCGTCGAGATGGACCCACAAGTCAGACTCCTTACCAAATTCTGGTGTTAACACATGCCCCTTCAATTGCGGGATAAAAGTAATTTTGTTCCGCAATCGACTCCAGCGACGAATATTTTCAAATCGAATCTGTCAACACCTGTTCTTCTTTCTTCGTAATCCGCCAGAGTCCTCGTCTAGATCCAAACCCTAGATCCCTTTTTTCCAAGCTCAAATCTCCAATGGCGGCTCAAAACCAAGACGCTCAGGTAAATCCCCTTCCCGTAAGCTTCATTCGGCATTTAATTTTCCAATTTTACCTGAGATTTCGTCTCCGCTTTTCTTCAGGAGCCTTCTACTGAGCTTTTGATTCGCACTGAGGCCAATTCAAGATCTTATTACCTTGATCCCGTGGGAAACTCTGATCCTCGAGATTTCATCGCGGCTGAATCTCAAAGGATCCCCTTCAAGGCGGCTCTGTCTCCACCTCCCCGGTGGCAAGACGCTTTCAAGAACTGGCCCTTGCATCCAATCGCAGGCTGGAAAAATTGGTACCGGAGGATCCTTGCAGATAAGAGTGCCAGAACCCAAAACTGGGATACCCTCCGCATTACTCAGTGCCTGGAGTTATCTTTGGCCGAGACCCCCAAGAATGAAGACCTTCTGATAGCAGCCTGTCATTTTTGGTCAAATGGCGTCAACGCTTTCCTCTTTGGCCACGGTCCGATGTCTCCAACTCTGGCCGATGTGTATATGATCACCGGCCTTGACATTACAGGATCCGTTCAACCCTGGGACTTCAAATGTTCTTCACGCCAAACAGGGGTGAAACCAGGGAGCGGATATAAGAACTACATCTCGAACCACATGAAGGACAATGCCCTTGGTGAAATTGAATACAAGGCATTTCTGAACATGTGGCTATGCAGGTTCATCTTCTGTGGTAAAGCCAATGAGCCTACCCTGAACCACATTGCAATGGCCTCTCACTTGGCCAATGGCAACCGCCTTCCCCTTGGGAAATTCCTCCTAGGCAGTGTGTATCATATGCTTCACCAAACTGTCACCCAGATGTATACTAGCCAGAGGATAATATGTGTCAATGGTCCTTGGTGGTTTGTTCAAATATGGCTGCAGCTTCACATGCACCAGATCATTGGTGTTGATTTGAATACCAGGCTCTTCCCTTCATCCAATCATCCTGAAGGGGAACCCCAAGCCACCAGAGGATGCCAGAATTATGGAGAAGCTGCTTCAATTGTTCTCATTCAGTAGGACATCAGCCAGCTTTTTGAGCTATTCTTCAAAGGTTTCCAAAACCCTCTCTGGCTCCCTTATCTGGATAATGAAACTTTGACTCTCCCCTGTGAATTCTCTTTTGAAACTGAACACCAGGATGGGAGATTTCTAGAAATCCTCAATATCATAATCCGTCCATGCATGTTGCCAGCTGAATTCAATGGAGGAAGGCTGACCTATAGCACCTATGAATATTATCAGCCCAACGTGGTAGCTCGGCAACTTGGGTGTGGCCAGATGCCCCCAAGGTTGTTTCTGCATGAATTCCTCAAGCCCAGGGAGGAAATCAAAGAACTCATACACAGTAGCAGAGTCTTCCGTTATGTGTGCAGTCCCACTGTCTATACCTGGCCTTTCGCACCTACAACAATAGCTTACCCCACCTTCAACTCATGGTGGCAAGAATTCCATGATCATATCTTCAGTGAGCCTGTGCACTCGTTCTGTGCAGAGTTGATGCCTGATTTTCAGCCAACATTAGAGGTAATATAACTAACCTTTGGATCAGACATTTCCTCCTCCAATCATGATTCTGACTTTATTTGTTTCACTCACAGGACACAGTGCCTGCCCCTCGAGCCAGGAACATCACCTACAACGCTGTTGGCCCGATCTCAGCACTGGGATTCAGGTCCCCAACTCTGGCTCAGCTAATGGCCAGGTTTGCCACAACAGACCCAAGCCTTTCCAGCCTTGCTGCTGACAGGAGGCAAGGTTTGACCCTGATTGCTCCTCCAAGTGCCAAGAGGAGAAGAATTGTCAAGAAAATCCTCGTTGAGGTAAAAACCTTTTCCTTTCTTGATCACAAAATTGCTCTGTTTCTGATAAATCATAACTTGTGTATTTTCAGCCCAGAGCCCAACAATCTTCAGTGCCAGAACCTGCCAATGCCCCATCCACTTGTATGACCTTTACTGCCCCCTTTTTGAGGATGAACACTGGCATTTATCTTTTAATTTGACATTTGTAGCAGACAGAATGGAAGAACAACTTGTGGACGTCCCAGTGTCTCAACAAGCAAGTCCACCCAGGGTTGAATTACCTATCCCAGTGGAGATCTCATCTTCATCAGGGACTCAATCACCTTCTACAGAAGCAATGAATTTTCCAAAGATGAGTCTCCCAGTCCAGCCGGAACCGTCAAGTCATCCAGAGTCACAATCACCTGCTGGCCATGCAGGGACACCAACCCCAGCAGAGGTGCCAGCAACAGCGCCTTCTCACATAGAAGCTTCAGCCTTGCCTGGAACACCTCTTTCGCCTGTGATTGCCCCTGAACAGAGTCCTGCCCCAGCTCAAGAAATCAGACATGAGGTACTCATTTGCACTTAACTCTGCTACCTTTACTTTTAGCACTCCTAACTCGGCAATACTCGCTTCTTAGGATCGAGCCCCATCATCATCAAGTCCGTCGCTGGGGAACAATCCGATTGCCGAGGCGATGGAAGAAATGCATCAAACCCCGTCGGGAAGTGCTAGAAAAGCTCGGGAGATCTTTGCCCTGGCTGGAAAAGGATACACAAGATCCGTTCAGAGATCTCGATCATTTTGAAGAAATGCTCGAGTCTATCAGCCAAGAGCTCCCTGAGGACATCAATGCTTCTCTCGCATCTATCTGTGGCCTGGAGGATCATTATGCGCCCATAAGGAAGGCTTTGAGGAAGGTGCGCTCCCGCCCGACTATTGAAAAGAAGAGAACCAGTGCTGAACAAGCCATGAACGGGGCACAATCTCAGACCGAGAACCACAAAGATACATTGGCCAATCTGCAAGCCTCTCGTGATCTAAAAATTGCCAGGAAAGCTGCTCTGGAAGCAGAATTGAGAAGCTTGTCAGCTGAGATAGAGGCCGATGACAGGAAAATAGCCGAGCTCCCTGAATTGATAGAGAAGACCCAAGAGGAGGCAAAATCGGCTATGGCCAAGATGAAACAATGCGATGCAGAGCTTACCACCTTGTCTAGGGCCCAGAAAGATTATCAGGAGCGGTGGGATAATATTCGCCAGACAATATCCAATGTCCGTAGTGTAATTGCAAAATACTTGAACATTTAAATGCTTCAATTGATGTATAACCGAGTTGGCCGCTTTTGTAATATCTGTTCTTGCAATTTCATTTCCCTTTCCTGCTGCGCTCCTTCAACGTAATACTGAACGATCCAATCGGCAAAGACATGCCAATACCCGAATGGCACCTTGACCCCCCTTAGCCGAGCCAGTCAACCAAACACGACTCAGCCTAGAACTCCTAACGACCCATTGGAGGATTGGTCAAGGAAACCTTTCCACCTTCCGATTTTCTTGGGATATGCGCCACGATCCAGAGCCACGACTTGAGGCCACGATCTGTCTTGCTGGGCCTATAAATGAAACCGTAGGTGCCCCTAGCTCTCCACCAAGCCTTTTAGCTCTCGAATCTTTGCCAATCTCAGTTCTTCTTCTTTTCCGAACAGTGCACATCCCAAAGTAACATGGTGCGCCGCCTCAACCGCCGCCGTGCCTCTGTTGAGGCAGAGGGGAGCAGCGCCAATGCGCGCCAAAGGCAATGATCGTCGATTCTTCTTCTTTGATTCCTCTTTGGTCTTTTCTTGTTTTGACGATCATCTCCCTTTCAGGTTGATTCAGTGGAATCCGTCTCCTGCGCCGGCCAATCAGCCCCTTCCGGATGACTCCTCGGAGTCTGACGGCCACTCCCCCGTGCCCTACGGGGAACTCGACGCCCTCTGCTTCAAGGAGGAGCTAGAGACGGCCCGGCGCGAGTTGGAGGACGTCTCCAAAAAGGCGGGCATAGCCGAGCTGGAGTGGGAAACCATCGACGGTACAACTCTGAAATCAAATCTTTGATCCAACCCAGCTTTTGATGCTAATCTCCCTTCTTCTTGCTCTTTGTAGCCTGCGATACCGAGCTCGACCAGCTGTAGGCGCTGGTAGAGCAGCTGGCCGACAAGGTGAACACCCGCGGTGACACGCCGGCGGAGCGCCTTGCTGCGGTGGAGCACCGCGTCGACGAGGTGGCCAACCATGGCGTTCGCTTGGGCACTACCCTGGGCCTGTCTGCCATGGCGACGCACACGGACGTCGACTACTCCACCAGGCAGCGCAGCTTCCGGGGCGGCGCGCCAGAGGACATTGAAAAGATCGAGCTCATCTTGGAGCGCCTTGATGGCCATGGCGACGCCATTGCCGAAATCACTCATCCCCAATCTGTGCTGAACAGACTCTTTGACTAGATTGTATTAGGGATGTTTGAACATCGGCAATAAATAAAGCGCTTTTGAATTCTGTGCTCGCTCTGTGATGATTTTCTTTACATTTGCGCCCGTGAATCTTGTTTTTCCCTAAACGTATCCGGGGACTGTCTTGAGCCGAATACGCCAGAACGGTTTCCCTTGGCGCAAAATTCGCAGAAGATCCATGAATCGGCAATCCGTAAGCACTGTTCAAGCCAAAACCCTTCGCATCCGGGAGAAAACCCTGCCGTTTGGTATTCCAACAGTGTGTACTGGCCAGTCATCACTCCCAATGCGCCCCTTCGGTGAATAAAATAGCCTGCTGAGATGCTCTGCAAATCGACTTGCACACTCATCCATCATTTCTCATCTCCTCCCCCGTCTCCAGAGGAAAAAACCCCAAGGCCATGGATAAGGGCAAGCAACCCCAGGAGAGCAGCCCTCCAAAGAAACGCACGATTCGAAGGTGAGTTTTCTCTTGATTTACTTCCTACTTCCCACATGATCTTGCGCTTTACCTCCTCTTATTTTTCCTTTTCAGCAATGACTTGCTTCCCGAAGAAATCATCGGGACCGAAGATGTGCCTGAGTACATCTCCTCCGATTCCTCCCTCGAAGCAGAAGATGCCACGCCTAAACAGAGGACCAGCCATCAACTGCGCCGTCGCGTTCGGCACCTGGAGCACGGCCTCAGGGACATCACCGCTCGTTGCCAAGCCGAACGCGAGCGCCGCATGGCTCTGGAGGCACTAGTAGGGGGTAAATGCTTCTGACTTCTTCTTGGCTTTGTGCCCGCATTTGGATTTCTTGCCCCTAACATCGATTCCTCTGTTTTAGATGTCTCTGACAGGTACAACAACCTGAAAACGGCCTAGGATAGCTTGGTGGAAGCCGCAAACCATGGTCACCCCCGTGCATTCCAAGTCGCCGTCACGGTGGTCCTGGAACAACTGAAGCGGGAGCAGTCGAAGAAGAAGCAAAGAAAAGATTGAATCATACTTTCGCTTCTTCCTCCACGCCTTCTGCTTCCCACCTCCTTGAGGTCCTGATCACCAGGGTTGTTGGATGTAAACTTGCAAGAAGCAGTTGTAATGTCGTTTTTGTGCTAAGGGCAATGCATCTAGGCACTGGCCATTTCTTCTGTTTGTGAATTTTTGTTCTGAAGGCGGCCCCGTTCTTGAGCGTCGGCTGTTTCTGTGTCAGACGTGCGTAATCCCGCTGCTGGTGATCATCGATCGATCTCAATGCTAGGATAATATTTCTTCAGATACCTTCCATTTATCGCGGCGGAAAATTCTTCTCCTAGCAAAGTTTCTAATATGTATGCATTACCAGGGACGCATCTGACCACACGAAAAGGCCCCTCCCAGTTAGGGGACCATTTGCCGAATTCGCTGTATTTAGTTCCAATCGGCAATAGCGCTTTCCAAACCAAATCTCCTTCTGCAAGTTGCCTGACTTTTACTTTCTTGTTATAGTACTTGGCAACCCGCAACTTGTTTTTCTCGATGTTTTCCAAGGCTCTAAGACGGATCATATGTAAATCCTCCAGCTCATCCATCATTAGGCCACTGTAATCTTTGGAGCTCAAATCTTTCTGCAACACTACTCTCCTTGAATCTGATTGCATCTCCCAAGGTAGAACCGCGTGGTGCCCATAAACCAATTCATAAGGAGAGGTTTTTGTAGCTCCATGGGGGGCCATTCGGTAAGCCCACAGTGCCTCACTGAGTACCGAATGCCACCTTCTTGGCTTCTGGTCGATCTTCTTTTGTATCAGCTTGATCATGATCTTGTTAGAAGCCTCCGCTTGACCATTAGCTTGGGCATAATAGGGAGAAGAGTTAAACAATTTAATTCCCATGCTTTCGGCAAACTCTCTGAACTCCAGTGACACGAATTGTGCCCCTTGATCAGTGGTGATTGTCTGAGGGATTCCAAACCGATGGATGATGTGCTCCTTGACAAATTCAACCATGTTTTCTGATGTCACCTTCTTCAGTGGGATCGCCTCAACCCATTTGGTAAAATAATCCATAGCCAAAAGCACGAACTTATGCCCCTTACTAGATGGTGGATTAATTTGGCCAATCAAGTCTATACCCCAGCCCCTGAATGGCCATGGCTTGATGATGGGATTCAATGCTGACGTGGGGAACCTTTGAATATTTCCAGACCTCTGGCAATCCTGACATCCCTTGTAATACTCAAAGCAATCCTCTAATATCGTCGGCCAAAAGCACCCAACTTGTCTTATAACCCATTTCATACGGTAGGCCGATTGGTGCGCTCCACATATCCCGTCGTGCACCTCACTCATCATGTTTTTGGCTTCTTCTGGACCCAGGCATCGTAACAATACCCCATCTAATGATTTATAGAACAAATTGTCGTCCAGAAGAACGAATTTTATGGCCTTGTACCTGAGCTTCCTAGAGACCTTTCGGGATGGATCCCTCAAGTAATCAACGATCTCTTTCCTCCAATCACCTTCTGCGAGATCCGTCCCCAGTGTACATACCTCTGCAGCAAACACTTCTTGACTCTCTTTGTAACCAGAGGCGCTTTGAGCCAGCCTGTTTGCTTCTTCATTATGTTCCCTAGGAATATGCTGTAGAGTTACCAACGGGAAGCTCTTCAAGATTTCCCTGCATTCTTCGTAGTAACTCCTCAGCACTTCACTTTTGCACTCGTATTGGCCGTTCAATTGCTTGATCACCAGCTTTGAATCTCCATAAACTTCAACTGAAACGGCCCCGGCTTCTCTCAAATATTGAAGCCCTCGAAGCAGTGCCTCGTACTCGGCCTGGTTGTTTGTAACAGTGGGCTGTATAGGGATGGCAAATTCAAACATCTCACCTCTAGGCGAAATTAGTAGAATCCCTACTCCCCCACCTTTACCACATGACGATCCATCAAAAAATAAAGCCCAGGGGGTAATTTCAAGTAAATCAATTGACGGATCGCGATGTTCAGTTATAAAATCGGCAATGATCTGACCTTTGATAGCCTTTGCCGATTCGAACTTCAACTCGAACTCCGATAAGGCCAAGATCCATTTGCCAATCCTGCCATTCAAAATTGGCATAGATAACATATGTTTTATTACATCAAACTTTGAATACACAGTGCATTCGGCATTCAACAAGTAGTGCCGAAACTTTGTACACGAGTAGTATACGCACAGACACAGCTTCTCTACAGCCGAATACCTGGTCTCAGGATCAAGTAATTTTCGGCTAAGATATGCTATTACCCGCTCCTTTCCTTCGAATTCTTGAATAAGGGCCGATCCAATGGTTTGGGTATCGGCCGCCACGTACAACTTGAAAGGCTTATCTAGCTGAGGAGGGACCAACACTGGTAGCTCCTTCATGTACTGCTTGATCTCATCGAAAGCCTTCTGTTGTTCGTCGCCCCATGTGAACTTCCGATCCTTCTTTAGCTTCAGCAAGGAGAGAATGGCAAAACCTTCGTGACAAATTTGAAATGAATCTTCTCACGAAATTGATTTTGCCGAGCAAAGGATTGCAACTCCTTGAGATTAGTTGGAGGAACAACTTCATCGATGGCCTTCATGCTCTTCTTGCCAACTTCAATTCCTCCCTCGTGGACTAAAAACCCCAAGAATTCTCCAGCTGGTACCCCAAAAGCGCACTTGTTTGGATTCATCTTTAAACCATGCTTCCGGGTGTACTCCAAGGTCCTCTTCACGTCTTCCAAATGCGCGTCATGACTCAGGGACTTGATTACTACATCATCAATGTAGATTTCCACAACTTTGCCGATCAACTCGTGAAAAATGTAATTCATGGCTCGTTGATAAGTTGCACCGGCATTTTTTAACCCAAGTGTCATGACTATCCATTCAAACAGGCCTATATGACCAGGACATCTGAAGGTTGTCTTTCATATGTCGCCTATTGCCATGAAGATTTGGTTGTATCCCGCATTGCCATCCATGAAACTGATCACTTTGTGTCCAGCTGCGGCGTCAATCAACAAATCGGCAACAGGCATGGGGTAACCATCCATCGGAGTAGCTCTGTTCAGATCCCTGAAGTCTATGCAGACCCTCATCTTTCCATTCTTCTTGTAAACAGGGACAATGTTAGAAATCCACTCCGCATATCTGCATGGCCGAACGAAGTTTGCATCAAGTAATCTTTCAACTTCCTTCTTCACATTGGCCAATACTTCATCCTTGTAGATTTTCCGGGGTGGTTGCTTGTATGGTTTGAAACCAGATTTGATCGGCAACCGATGCTCTACGATAGAACGATCCAATCCAGGCATCTCCGAATAATCCCAGGCGAAGCAATCTTTGTATTCCTTGAGCAGCTTGATCAATTCCTCCCTGATGTCTGGCTGCAAGTTTGCACTGATGAACGTCGGCCTTGGCTTATCACCGCTTCCGATGTCAACTTCTTCTAATTTGTCGGCCAACATAAATCCTCGCCCCAACTTGCCATCGGTGCCATCTACGGGGTTCTCCATTAAAAATTACTATAAGAGCCGACTGCTTGAATCGGCTGTTGATCACTGCTGACAGGTTCAACAGGACCTTTTCCCCAGTCTTTACCTGAGAAAAAATCAATGCCTTGGTACTCCCAGAAAGCTGGTTCCATGTTAGTAACGCTCACGGAGTCATCTGCTTGGACGACCTCAATATCATCATCCACCCACTGGATAAGCTGCTGATGCATGGTGGATGGGACGCAGCAATTGGCATGAATCCAGTCCCGTCCGAGCAGTAGGCTGTAGGCTCCTTTACCTTCGATCACAAAGAAGGTTGTGAGTAGCGTCTTGGACCCGATCATTAGATCCATGTGAGTGCATCCCTTGGTATCTGAAGGATTCCCAGCGAAATCCCCGGCAATGGTGGTGCTCCGGTGCTTCCCCGGCCGCAGGAAGTGGCTGAGGAGACACGGCAGGAAGTCACGGAGCCAGCGGTGGCGTCGGCTAGCACCGGGTGGCGACGACCGCGACCAATCGCGATCGGCGGCGCACCGGCCGGCGGCGGCGCAACGCGCGCGAGCAAGGAAGGCGCGGGCGGTGGCGGGCGGAGCGCGCGGGGGCTCGGCGCGGCTTAAAAGGGGCCGCAGCCGCGGGAGTCCCGTGCGGGTACGACACAGACGCCGAGGCATGGAGGCGCCGGACTCCGGCGAGTCCTGGCGGCGGCCGGCGCGAGCCGTGTCCTCCATGGACACTGGGGAGTTGGGGATCTGGGCCCAGATGGGCTTTCGCGGGCGGGCTCGTGGCCAGGCCGGTGGGTTAGGATGCTGGGCTGGAGCGGATCGGGTTGGGGCCTGCTGAAACTAGAGAGTTGGGAGGGAAAAGAGAGACTTGGAGGTTTGGGCTTAAGCAAGAGATGGGCTTGAGCTAATAAAAAGAGAAGAGGGATGCTGGCTAAACCGGTACAGGGAAAAGAGGGAGCTTGAGTGGACTTGTGCTGCTTGGGCTCGGTCCAAAAGAATTGGAGAGATTTTCATTTTCCGAATTTAATTTCCAATGCGAAAACAATTCCAGGAAAAATCTAGAAATTGTTTTAAAGCACTAAAGATACTCAGAAAATTCCAAAAATTCCAGGAAAATTCCCAGAGATAGATTGGAGCATGAACAATCCAAGTAAAGTGTTTGGAGCTCATGAAAAGGATTTTAGAGCCTTCTATTAAATAGAAAATGCTCAGAGAAAATGAGAATAAATCCCAGAAAAATCCGGAAAATTCTCAGAAAGATTTGGACAGCTCCTAAACACATTTTTGAAACCTTAAGCACTCAGGAAGCACCAAGATGCATCGGCATGAATGCAACACACATAACCATTTATCTTAATTTAGAAAATCAATCAAATGATTTTTCCTATACTATATTCCCTGTAAAGAAAAATAAATGTTGGAAAAATTTTAAAATTATGAGAAAATCGTTATTTAATTATTCTTTCTATTCACATCCTGAAATTGAAAATTTCAGGGTGTGACAACTCTACCCCCCTTAAAAGGAATCTCGTCCCGAGATTCGAGAAATGTTAGTAAGAAACGAAGACTCATGTGGGAATATATAGTCTGGTCCCACTTATAACTTATCCACCCTTCTATTATTGTGATTTCTCCATTCTTCGCTTTGCACCATCATAGTCATTAGTAGATCAACTTGTGCATCAGGATTCTTCTTGATAGGAGTGACATATATACGTCGAACAATCTTAGGCTGGGGTTTTTTTGGAACCAGGTTTAGTACCATTATCTGCCCATAGACGTGATAACTTCTTCTCTCGTCTCGTTCTACGATTTTGTTTATTAGATCACTTGCGTCTACCAGGTTTGTATTCCTTGCAAGTGATAATCCAATCATCAAGGTTTAGGGTTTGAGTATGATCTTCAGCTTGAGAACCTTCTTCTTGAATTAGGTTTTGGGTGGACAACATCCTCTGCTTATTGATATCTATAGGGTTATGTTGGCGAGCTTCTGCTGTCATAAGACTAGCTTCCTTTGGGGGACATGAAAGACCATGGTGCTGACCACACAGACACATATTTGAAACCTTGTTAACATCATGTTGTTTCTTCATGGTTAGTTTCAATGCTTCATGCTTCTTCTTCTTTCATTGATTATTCCATGCTTCAGCAACTTGCCTCTTCACTAGCCCAGTGGGAACTCTGTCTTCTGCCATCTCATTACGAAAGCAGGTTGTGCTAGGCTGCATCCTTCCTTGTTAGGTTTTAGTCTGCATAGCTGATAGCTTCTCTTTATCAAATGGTGGAGGAGTCATGTTTTTATGGTTATCATTGGTAACAGTATTGTGATCTTTAGGAAGTGAAGCTTGCTTTGTAATGGACTAATGAATCTTAACCATGATTTGGGCCATTGCTTGCAGAACTTGGGTTTGTGCAGCGATATACTCCATCATCTTACGCTCCAATGATGGGGTTGCAAGAGGGATGTTGAAATTTCCTTCATTATCTTTATCTTCATGATTTAAGTTAGAGCTCTCCATCTGATTGGGTATTTGTGATAGGATCAGAGGAGATAGACTGAAGAGTAAAGAGAAAGAATGGGAAGAGCAAGGAGGTGGGAGATACAAAAGTCGAACCCAACTAAGCAACTGATGTTATTGCAGATGTAAGATCCACAATACAACAACACTCACTTCAAAGATACAAATCAATCAATGTCATAAAACCAAGCATCATCATACAAGCACTCAATTCCACCAACCAAGGCACGGTTAAGGGAACGAACTACACATTGTTAATAAAGTCAGAGGGTATCCTCCTAATAGATCAGATGTAGCTCTCAGCAAGGATATCCATAAATAATGGACTTTTCCCAGATCAAGGAGTACGAAATTATGAGTTCATCCCAACTGGAATCACCCCAATCGGAGGTTTAGAACTCGAGATATGAATTAAACAAGATGGCTATGTCAGCAGTGTTGACAGATTCGGGAACCTCCAAAGTTTCGGGCATAAGTCTCTGTATATACAACCAAAATTGATGAATTGTGGACAGAGTGAAACTTATTAAATTCCTGAACTACTCCAATTGGATTTATCTCAATCGGAGGTCCATAGCCCGAGATATAATATAATGAAGGTAACTAGGTCAGGAGAGTTTACAGATTCTGATAGCTCCAATGTTTCGAGCATAGCTCCTGGAATATGTACTGGATAGGTCTGAATTTTTGATAGAGATTCACTTATAAAATTTAGGAACTAACTCAGCTGGCTTCATGTCAATCGGAGTTTTGTAGCTTGAGAAAGAATTAAAACAGCGCTGATGTGTCAGAGATCTACGCGAATAAGATAGAATATCAAGGGTAACAATTCACCTTTTGACTTATTGGTGGAATTGCTTGAGAGAAGTGGAAGAGAGAGACAAGATCAAGACCAAGGGAAGAGTAAATAAATAGGCAAGGGTAGAGGTCGTAATCATGCGCAAAACAATGATGTGCAAATGAAAATGTGACAGTCAAAGATGAGCTATCAAGGAGGATCGATGAAAGATATGGTTTAAGGAGAAAGAATATTCATCACAAAGCGCAAGGGAGGGGTAGTGATTAATTTTAGATCAGGGGAAACCTTAAGAAACGATCATTACTATCTAGGCTCACGTCCTACAGTCGATACAGCTCTGATACCACTCTGTCACACCTGTTTTTCCAAAGAAAACCAAGTGCAAACCTATATGCATGCCAGGATCAATTTTCATGCATATAGTTGACATAAGTGAATAACAGAAACAATATCACGTAAGAAAAAGGGAGATTATCAGAGTTTACGCTTAATCCTGGAAACGAAGGCACCAAACTTCACAAGCAGTCGACTGGGGGTTGCGTATGCCTAGAACCAACAACATCTTCACAATGACTTCATAGTAGCTTCCTCCTTCTGAGCAACATTGTTTATAGCAAGGGTGAGCACTTGTCGTACTCAGCAAGTGTGGGGAAAGAATGCATGCAAAGGCTTTATAGTGGACTAGGCTATAAGCATTTAGAATTTTAGTTGGTCAAGTTTTATTAGCACCTGATTACTAATAAAGTACAAGTTTATACCCACCCACAATTAAGCATAAGATAAGAGATACACCATAAGCACATGGCAAGCACAACCAGAGAACACGATTTAAGTCCATCTTCAAGTTCAATTATCATGTGAGGGTCCAGGCCGCTCTTGACCGTGAGCACGGCTAATCGATTAGTTTAACACTCTGCAGAGGTTGTACACTTTCACCACAAGCAACGTAAAAGCTCTGAAGAACTTTAAACCCAACCATGCGATGCCGGCCAAGCACCATACCACACTACCGAGGTGTGGTTGCATAGGGACGCTACAAGGCCTTTACAAAGGTTCTCCAACAAGTTGTGACCCACAAGGTCCGGATCAGTTAGCAAGGTATAAAGTCCCCTAGCAGGTCGATACCCCACCATAAAAAGAATAACTCACCCAGCCCCTCGCTAGAGCGAGTCCATACCCCGCGATGCCGTCGATCCCTTGTCCTTATCAGGTAAGATCACCCCAAGCTAAAGTTCCTAATTATTCATCCAGGACCATTGCCCATTAGTTCTTGTGGTTGTACTGTTTTCCTGGGTGGTTCTCCATGTTCCGATTAATGCTCAGTGATCTTGTATTAAAAATTATCATAAAGGAACATAGAGCATAAAATGATAACCATGTTGATTATTACCAACCCAGTTGAGCACACTAAGCAATATCTACCATCAATATTAATTAAAAACCAGGTTCAAGATAACAGTCAAAAGAGGCTAGTCATCCTTAATAGGAACCCATCAAAGTTAATGCAAAGCAATGCAAAGTGATTAATAAAGTTATTGGGACAAAAGATCAAGGACACACTTGCCTTTAACCAAAGAGTAGTTGCTCAGAATACTTCATCTTCATACTCTTCGAAAGCTCTCGAACCACGTTCAACGTTCACTCTAATCGCATCAATCATCGGGTACAAACATACACAAAGCAAACAAACAAGCATATACTAAGAACAAAGCACCAATCAAAAGAAAACTTTAAAAGAACGCACTAAAGGATAGGCTCGATCAGATGGATCACTAAAGAACACAAAGTATGCTTGGAAGGGAAAGGCTTGGTTAACTTTGAAGAGATGGTTGCGGAAGATTGAGCAAGGACCGGAAAGATCACACTAAGATAGAGCTGGATCCCAAAGGTTACGCAAGCGCAAGAAACGCTGAAACACAACTAAGCTCGGAACTATCGTGAGATTATTAGCAAACAACAAGAGACTACGCTTGGCATATTTTAATTAGGAAATCATGTGAAAGAATATTTCAGAGAAATACTCTATGTTACCATTAAACAAGTTACATTTAATTAATGAAATCACGATAAACCTAATCATATTTTATTTATAACATTCGAGTAGAAGTTATGTCAAGTTAACAATTACTTTAGAAAGATAAAGCAAGTATAAGATACCTAAACGAGTAACTTTAGGTCACGTGTTCAACTAAACATATTTATTATTGAAAAGGCAGTTATGATGTCATTAGGCATATTAACATTATTATGAAAACCGATGTTTAACTCTAACATCTTTTATTTAGAAAAACTAGTTATGAATAAAGATTAACCAATTACATTATGATTAAAGAAAACCAGATTAGAACCTAATCACTTTTTATTTATAAAAGCATTGGAATAAGAATTACTCAAGATTAACATACATCTTTGATGTTAAAACAAGTAACAGGTGATACACATGCTAACGTACAAGTGAAGGTGAAATGAACGAGAACGGTAGAAGCGAACTATAACGCACACGCAAACTTTAGGCTAGAGTTTTAGAGAACTAGTCCACAAAGAGAACTCGGATGAACAAAAAACAACTGGATGATAGAGACATTGATTCTAAGAAAGATAGCTGCACAACGTTGGATCAAAGAACTGAAAGAGTATAGTTGTCTTACATAAAAGACAATTATGATAGGATAGCATGTGCTAGTATTGGAAAGATCTGGAGCTTGAAAGAGGGCTAGTTCTACAACAAAGACACGCTGAGATAGAGCTTGAGCTAACACTAGAAAAATTTAGAGCTTCAGATAGACTTGATCGAGAGAGATACAAAGGTAAAGCTGACACCTAACGTCTAACGAATCATTTGCATAAATAAGAGACCAAGGCTATGAGCTGGATTTATTTTAATTAACAAAATATAGATAAGGATATTTCATAAATAAAATACCCCATGTTGGAATTAAAGTAAATTAAACTTTATTTGCAAAACCGGTGTAAAGAACTAGTCAAGTTTTATTTATAAAGATTCATATATGGATTAAACCGATTAAACATTTAATTTAGAAAAACTAAACTATATGAACAATCTAAACGGAACTTTGTAATTCAAGTGGATCATATTATCATTAAAAACATTATGGTATTGGCCTTAATCATATTAACATTTATGATAAAAGCCGATGTAAAAGCCTAATCCAATTTTAATTAGAAAAGATTAATTAACTATTAAACAAATTAACATTTGGTTTACAAAAACCGAGATGAAGATCTAATTAACTTTTATGTGCAAAAACATGTGATAGAAACATTAATCAAATTAAATTTGATTATGAAAAACGATGTATAGATCTATATTACTTTTATTTATAAAAGGCGTGTATCACTTGGTATTAATCAAAATTAATATTAATTTTATTTTCAGAAAACAAAACATGGTGAAAACACACCACTAACGCGTGCTTTACATTATTATGGTCCTGACGCAATTTGAACGGATGAAAACGGAGTTAAAACGAGAAAGATATGGCTCTTTAAAAATCTGGGGACCTAGATGTGAAGATTGGAAACTTCCAGGGACTTTTCTGCGAAAACTCAGGGGCATATACATAATTATGTATATAAACTCAGCGATTTACTTGCAAAACTGTCGGGAAGGGTTTATGTGCAGGAGGCGGGGTCTCTGCAGGGGGTTATGAGCAAGATTTACAAGTCACAAAAGAAAACAAAGAGTTACTGAAAAGGACAGGGTCCTAACCGCAAGATTGGCATCTCCCCTTCTTCCTCCTCTGGACTGCCATGGCGGCAAGCAGGGAAGCTCTATCCCACGGCGGCGCTGGCGACCGCGGACGAGAGCGGGCAGGGAGGTGGCTGCCGGCGGTGGAGTTGGCCGGCGGGCTCGGTCCCATGGCAATGGTGGTGCTCCGGTGCTTCCCCGCCGCGGAGAAGTGGATGAGGAGACACGGCGGGAAGTCGCGGAGCCGGCGGTGGCGTCGCCTAGCACCGGTGGCGACGACCGCGACGAATCGCGTTCGGCGGCGCACCGGCCGGCGGCCGCGCAACGCGCGGCAAGGAAGGCGCGGGCGACGGCGGGCCGGAGCGCGCGGGGGGCTCGGGCGCGGCTTAAAAGGGGCCGCGCGCGGGAGTCTCGGGCGGGTACGACACGGACGCCGAGGTGTGGAGGCGCGGACTCCGCGAGTCCCCGACGGCCGCGGCGCGCGAGCCGTGTCCTCTATGGACACCGGGAGTTGGGGATCCGGGGCCCGGATGGGCTTTCGCGGGCGGGCTCGTGGCCGGCCGGTGGGTTAGGATGCTTGGGTCGGGAGCGGCACGGGCTACGGCCTGCTGAAACTAGAGAGTTGAGGGGGAAAAGAGAGACTTGGAGGTTTGGGCTTAAGGAGGAGATGGGCTTGAGCTAATAAAAAGAGAAGAGGGATGCTGGCTAAACCGGTACAGGGAAAAGAGGGAGCTTCAGTGGACTTGTGCTGCTTGGGCTCGGTCCAAAAGAATTGGAGAGATTTTCATTTTCCGAATTTAATTTCCAATGCGAAAACAATTCCAGGAAAAATCTAGAAATTGTTTTAAAGCACTAAAGATACTCAGAAAATTCCAAAAATTCCAGGAAAATTCCCAAAGATAGATTGGAGCATGAACAATCCAAGTAAAGTGTTTGGAGCTCATGAAAAGGATTTTAGAGCCTTCTATTAAATATAAAATGCTCAGAGAAAATGAGAATAAATCCCAGAAAAATCCGGAAATTTCTCAGAAAGATTTGGACAGCTCCTAAACACATTTTTGAAACCTTAAGCACTCAGGAAGCACCAAGATGCATCGGCATGAATGCAACACACATAACCATTTATCTTAATTTAGAAAACCAATCAAATGAATTTTCCTATACTATATTCCCTGTAAAAGAAAAATAAATGTTGGAAAAATTTTAAAATTATGAGAAAATCGTTATTTAATTATTCTTTCTATTCACATCTTGAAATTGAAAATTTCAGGGTGTGACAAGAATGAGATGCATAACCAAAGAAAATACCATCAACAGACCTAGCCTCAAACTTATCCAAGTTCTTACCTTTCTTCAGAATAAAGCATTTGCAACCAAAGACATGGAAGTGACTCACCTTGGGTGTGCGACCATGCATCAGCTCATAGTAGGTTTTCTTCTTGTGCACTCTGAGGTAGATCCTGTTTGACACATAGCATGCGGTATTCACCGCCTCAGCCCAATACCTTCTTAGAGTCCTATGCTCATCTAGCATCGTCCGAGCCATCTCGCACAAGGTCCTATTCTTCCTCTCCACAACACCATTCTGAGGAGGCGTATACGGACTCGAAAACTGGTGCTCAAGACCCAAGTCATGGCAAAAGGTTTCAAAACGAGAGTTTCTGAATTCCGAGCCATTGTCACTGCGGATTGCTCGTATGGCATCTTCGTGCCTCTCGTTCCTCAACCTCAAGACTAGATCTCGAAAAAAAACCACGTCTCCCCCTTATCCTCGAGAAAGAACACCCACGCATACCGAGAGTAGTCGTCCACCACAACAAGGACATACCACTTCCCACCCACGGATCGCACAGGAGCTGGGCCAACAAGGTCCATATGGAGCAGCTCGCATGGACGCTTAGTCATCATATCGGTGAGAGGCGGGTGAGAAGAGACTACCATCTTGGCATGCCTACAAGGCGCACAAAGCAACTATTTCTCAAGCCTCCACTGTGGCAATCCTCGGACCAAATTGAGTTTACTCAAGCGAGACAAAAGGTCAAAGCTCAAGTGACCCAACTTCCTATGCCACTTCCACACATCACTCGAAGAACCAGCCAAGAAACAACGCTCCACACTCGAAGACTGAGAAAACTCAGCACGAAACACTTGACCCTTGGGAACGACCATACAAACAAGGTCCCCTCGAGAATCTAAAATTCGAGAACCACCAGGCTCGAACAACACCTCAAAACCCTCATCCAACAGCTGGGACACAGAAAGCAAATTGTACCCCAGTGATTGAACAAGAGCAACACGCCTGAGAGTGATCTTGTCACTCACCTTAATCTCACCTTCTGAAAGCACACGCCCACGCCCATTGTCCCCAAAAGTTATGTACCTCTTTGTCACCACCGGGACGAGACTTGAGAACCACCCCGTGTCTCTGGTCATATGCCTCGAGCAACCGGAGTCAATCAACCAAATGTTCTTCAAGTCTCCCACCTGAAATTCAAAAACGAGCATGTGAGCGAACAAACGACTCAGCACTGGGGTTAGTACCAAATGAGTAAAACCAGTGCCGAGTCATTTGCTCGAAAGTGGGGTTAGCACACACCAAACCATCTTTCCTACCAAAACTACTACCACGAACACCACCTCGGTAACCACTCTGAGGAAACCACCCTTCTCTGCCTGGAGGAGGACCAAATCCACAAAAGGAGAAACGTGGATCGTCCCTCCACTCCATCTCAAAGCTACGACTCCTCCCAATCCCGTACTGAACACGAGGGGGAGAACGCCTAGCAAACTGACCACCTGCTGACTCTCCAGACCAACCACCAGCACCACTATCTTCAAAACTGAAACCTCTCGACTCACCACCTCAAATACCACTCAGCCCAGAATTCTGGGGGAGGCCGCTTGAACCGCCTAGCCAGGCCGGTCTAAACGCCCCCTCTGGGCAGGGCCGGTCTTACCGCCTAGCTAGGCCGGTCTGATCGCCCTCTCCAGAACAGCTCCCCGGCTGCGGAAACTCGCATCTCCCCATGCGGGAACACTTCTCACCACAGCTTTACCCCTGGGCAGTGGCATCCGAGGCTTAGGTACACCATGGGAAGGGTTGTACCAATCATTGTTCGCCCACTCCTTTGCTATCCTTTCTTCACGCTTCCTCTAGAAGCAAAACTCATCCTTGTAACCCTCTTTCCCACAATAGCCACAATGGAACCTCACAAGTTTATGTTTAGGCTCGGGTTGGGGCTGCTCACTTGGTTTCTCTCCACTCGACTTCTCCACCGGTTTCTCCTCACTAGCCTTCTCACTTTCTTTCCCAAAGAACACTTTCCCCGAAGTGCTCACAAACTTGATAGGCTTTTGGAGATCATTTGTAGGTGTAGGAAACACGGGTGGAGCTGGGGTTGTGTCTAGTCGGTTCCTAAGATAGTTAGATTTTGGAGGGAAATCGTTTTCGTGGTGGGTTTTTGGTGGCTCTGGGATATTCTCTCCACTTCCCTCACCAACCTTGTTTGCCCCAAGTCCCTCACCATCCTGCCTCTTAAATGCCTCGATCATCATCCTCAACTGAGGCTCTTGACCAGACAACCAACCCATCAACTTTCTCAGCTCATCATTCTCATCCTGCAAACGATCAACATAATGTGCAAGTTCCAAATTTTTCAAAGCATGCATTTCACAGGTAGAGCATGATGTAGGCATGGGTTCTTTAAGTTTAACCTCAAGAGAACTAGTGTAAGCATGCATCTCATCAATTTTAGCATGCAAAACAGGGCAAGAAGTTCAAGAACCTAGCAAAGCATATCTAGATTTAAGCTCAGCCACTTCAACCCTAAGCACATCTAGTTCCTCACACTTGGAGGCATGCTTTTCCTTGAACAAAGCAAGATCAGCAAGGAAAATGGAGCAATCAGCACAATCAACCTCATCCGAAACAACAGGGTTAGCCTTAAGGGAATCTATCTCAAGCTTGCTATCAAGAACCTTTGTTTCTAGCTAAGCCACTCTAGTCCTAGCATCCTCGAGTGAAGCCCTAAGCTCTTTTCTCATTTCTTGGCCTCTCTAAGCATGTCATCACGGTTATCAAGCAAAGAGCCAAGCCTCTCATTCTCCCCGGCGCAAGAAGGGAAGTTCATCACGCACCTCGTCGTCGGATTCGCAGTCCGAGTCGCTCTGTGTGCTCTTCTTGCTGCCGGAGCTCAACGCCATGGTGCAGAAGCCGTCTCTAGCGAAGCAGCTCAGCCCGCTCAGGTTCTTGGACGACTTCTTGCTCTTGCGACGATCACCTTCATCTTCACTGCTGCTCGAGCACGAGGTGGAGTACGCGGAACTAGAGGTGACGTCGCTCGCTCCAACCATCGCTCGGGCCTTGCCTCGGCTCTCCTTCTTCCTCGATCGTCGCTCGTCCTTGTGCTTGTTCTTGTTATTGCTCTTGTGGTCACGCCTCGACCGGTACTTGCCATCCATCCTCGACTTGTGCTTGTAGCTGTCCTTGTTCTCGACCTTCTCCGGGTAGTCGGCGACGAAGTGTCCTGGCTTGCCGCACTGGAAACATGTCCTCGTGTTCCTCCTCATGTTCACTCGGTTCTCGCGCAGCCTCTCGAACCGCCTCGTCAGGAGCGCCAGCTTGTCCTCTCCAAGTACATCGAACTCCTCATCTAGCATAGACATCAGGGAGGACAAAGAGAACATCCTGGTGGATGGGTTAGTGTTATCCTTTCCCTTCGAACCACCAACAAGGGCAAGACTACGAGAATCAGTCGGACCCTCGAGCTTGGCAGTCATGCCCCTATCCACCTCAGCCGACTTGAGCTTCGAGAACAGCTCGTTCACCGTCAGAGTGTCATACTTCTCCGACTCCACAATGGCCTCGACCTTTCCGCCACATATTGTATGATCCAAAGCGTGTAAGATCTTGACAGCTCAATCATGATCATCGTACGGGAGCACGTCCACATTGGCCCTCATGTTGTTCACGACCACCGTGAACCTCTGAAATAAGGCATCGATGGACTCACTGGGGAGATGAGTGAAGTTCTCGTACTCTCTCCGGTAGGTCGCATAAATCCGTGCCTGAACCTGGGCATTCCCAACATGAGCCTCCTTCAGCACCATCCAAATTCTACAAGCCAAGTGCTCGGTGTGCACCTGATCGAACTCAGGCTGACACAAAGCACGAAACAAGTAGTCGAACGCCTTATTGTTGGCGTCGAATCTGTCCCTCGATCCTGGAGCGAGGAAGTCCATCGGCTGGACATAGCCTGTGTCCACCGTGACATCCCAAAGGATCTAACCCTTTCCACAGAGGAACGCACCCATCCGCTTACTCCACATCTGGTAGTTCTTGCCATCGAAGTGTGGAGGACCCGAACCCCATTCCTGGTACGCCATCCTTGGATCTTAGGCTGGTTAGAGTCAATAAAGACCCGAACCGGCTCTGATACCACTTGGAGGACCAATACGGCGAACCAGAGAGGGGGGGAGTGAATGGGAGCCGATAAAAATTCTTCTCGAAGGAGACAGAAACTCCTACAAGATGAACACGGCTTCCAACACACGTCTCCGACTCACTACCCAAGTTGGCCAAGCCCACGTAGCCACTGGAGTGCCACTGGACCTAGGAACCAACACACACACCCTACCGACCCGAGAACGCAGGGAACACCAAACCTCGAGTCTTCAGACAAACACCGGTCAGACCGGTGAGCACCACCGGTCAGACCGGTCCCTGCTGGTGAAACTGGGCAACTTTCACTAAGTGGATCCACACCGGTCAGAGCGGTGAGACACACCGGTTAGACCGGTCACAGCCGGAAAGCCCCAAGGCACCAAACAGGTCAACCGACCTCCAAACTGACCCAAACTCGAAACAGCAGCAACACGGGACAACAACGAACACACCCAGACGTTCACCCGAGCAAAATCCCACCGAGGGTTGCACCGGTCAGACCGGTGTAGCCTGGGCAGCTTGGGATGAACAGTACCCGCGGGTCAACTCCCCCAAATCCAAACCTCGATCTCCCGGATCGCTCCACTGACTTGAACAAGACTTTGGTGATATTAGGAACACCTCATGAGGAGTCCATAGCCACGTTTAATCCCACCAAAACTCGTCCGAAAAGGAGGAATCAAGGAAATCCCTCCAAGAGCACTTCCAACCCAAGAACTCAAGAAACCCAAAAATTGAGCACCTTTACTCACGGATTTGGGAGGGGAATCACAGCCCAAAGAACCACGAAGGGTTCCCACAAATCTCCCCCATCAAATCCCCAATAGAAAGGACCTGAAAACAACCCAAAGAAATCACCAAGATAGGGCTCCGAAAATCACCACCAAAAACAACCGGGGAAAACACATCCAAACCTTGAGGAACCACGCCGAATCATCTATACATGAAACAAAGGTTCATACAAGGTCTAGCAAGCCGCCCGATCATCCATCCCTCTCAACAAGATCGCTCCATGAAGCTCTCAAGCTAGTCCTATGGAAACCTAAGGAAAATAGGAAGGAAATTGGGAAAACAAATGAGCTAGGGTTCCAAGAGTTGGCTGCCATCCTCTCACCTCTTGGGTTATATGGAGGCAAACGAATGTCCAAAATGCCCTTTCCTAATAACTAGGGATACAAGCCACTCAAGGGCGGATTTGGAAGTCTTCATGTCTTCACCATCGGACGGATGCCCGGCGACCACACCCTGCGTAGCCTCGACGCAAGCCATGCAATCCCGACGCGTGTCCTCCGCTTCGAAGATTCCGGACTGCGTCGTCGCACTCCGGTCAGACCGGTGCTCCTCACCGGTCAGACCGGTCCCCACCGGTCAGACCGGTCAGACCCAACGGTCGGGCCCGGTCCGGCACCGCAAAGAAGACCGTCTTCGGTTCTTCGGTCTTGGCTTTGTGGATCAACCAAGGAACCCAATGGTCTTCTGGTGAACCACCGGAAACCCCGCGAACTCGGTGTAGCCTCCTCCAATCTCCACTCATGACTTGGCTCCCACGTAGTCCCGGCTCGACCTTGGTTTTGAGGCTCAACCAAGAAACCGTCCACGACTTCATCTTGCTGTTCATGCCACCATGCGGCCCGCACTTGACCCCGCTGGCCACCGGGTCCCTCGAACGAAGCCTACTTGTCTTCTCCACACCTGGAGGCCTCACCGGAGACGACCTTTCGCGCTTGTTCTTCACCTGCACCAGCACCGGTCAAGCCGCAACCTGCACCTGCAATACTTAGCCAAGAATCAGTCCACACAATGTTGTCAATCACTCATCACATAAGGAAGCGACCATCCACCGGTCCTCGAACGACACATGGTACTCACATGTACTCTTAGATCCGTCCTATACGGCTACTAACGGATCTATAGCTGTAAGCGGCCAAGGGTCCTAGCACTACTTAAGCCGTAGGCGGCCTTCGGGTCCAGGCGACTAAACATGTAAATGGCCCTGGCCGTCCATATGTACTCTTTCTTCAGTAATAAAGTTTGATTTCTAATCAACTCATCTACTGTGATTCCTTCCAATGGATCTACTATCGAGTACTACCACTCGCAACACCTCCATGATGAGCACTCCGCACATACAAACAGTGACAACGAGTACTCGTTTCAGCCATATCTCATGGGAGATTTTCATTCAAACTTAAACAAGTTCATCATAACTTTGTTTATATTACATATGCTGTTGTAAGCTAACCCTACAAGACAACTACTGGAGGTTCAGCTTCTCCACGACTTGTTCCCCGATGGGCGCCATCTACTCCAGCAGCTCCTTGTACTGGTCGACTGTGCAATTCACAGCTAGTCCACCCGCGACTACATCCACAAGGGCCTTGGGGAAGTACGACTTCATATACGCCAAGACCTAGTTTGGGATGGACTTCTCCAGATGCTTCACATAAGTTGTCAGACACCCAGGGGCTTCCTTTAGCCGATCGACCACTGGAGCTATCTTCGGCCCGCCTCGGTGAGGCACTAGCAGTCTTGCAATGGGAAGCGTGGCTTCTTCAAGCTCCTTGAGTTGGTCGCGCAGTTTCTCGCAATCTTCATTGAGCTTTTGCAAAGATTTATAGCAGATCACAAGATCACGGTCCGAGGCTTCACGAAGCTCCATGTGCTTGACGCACTCATGAGACAACTGCTTATATTCATATTCAAGTACCTCTCGAGCATCCTTTTCTCGGTAGACTATGTTCTTCAGATCGGTCTCTGATGTCTTTAGCTGGTCTACACGGGCCTCAAGATCTGCAACAGCTCAAAGAAGACATGTCAGATTACTACACGGTACTCTTAATAAGTACTCGACAAGGCTGATGGCAGCGTACCTTTGTTCTTCTTTCACAACGACTTGTTCTTGCGAATCAAGTCATCGCTCTTCGCTTGCATCTCTTGTACCTCATTGTCGTACTAGGCAAAGGCTCCATCCAGCTTGGATTGCAACATGGCGGAGTGCTTCCTAGCCTTGCTGAGTTCTTTCTCTAGCACTTCCGCCCGAAGCACTGTATCAACATATCCCTGGAGCATATAAGATTTCTGTCGGGATCTCTCCATGACATCCTGCATAAGGCAACAACCATTACATGGGTACTCAGTTCTTGCTGAATTCGACCACTCAAGGGTACTGTCTCGTGCCTTCATCCACTGCTCAGCCCGACGCATCGACTCCAAGTTGCGGGCCACCATCGCCGAGTCAATAAGTTCATCCGCCAGAACCTCGAGCCCGCCACGACTAGTCGTCGCGGTCTCTGACATCAGCGCCGAGCGAATCGGCTCCGCATCTTGGATCTCCGGCGACCGGACGACAACGTCAATGCTCGACTCCGGGAGCGCGTCGTCATGCATCTCCTCTGTGGCCTCGGGAGCTATCGTCACCTCCGGCTCGGAAGCTGCCCCCTCTAGCACCTCAGCTTCAGGCACGACGCCTTCAACCAGCACAGCTTCAGGGATCGTGGTCCCCTCGACTTGAGTATCTGACATCACAAGGCATACGACGTTAGTACCTGGGGGCTACGACTACTACACGGGACAGACGGGATCACCGCAGTCTACATACCTTCCACTACGGTGGCCTCCGGCGGTGTATCCTGTGCGCCCGGTACCACGGTCTCAGCCTGGGGAAGGGGAGTGGACTCCTGAACACCTAGCAACGGGTCCTCCTCAACAGCTGTTGTACTGGGTTCTTCTCCTTCCCAGGACAGATCTGTGGATTTCCTGCATAGTGCAAATTTTGTGGTCAGCCAAGCAAGACTACCAAACTACATGTACTACTAGGGGATGGATTTCACTTACAAGCTGGACCAGACTACAGTCACGGTCGGAGCGCCAAGTATACTGGCAATATCAACAAGCCCAGCTTCCGCGGGCGCCTCTTCTTTAGCCTCAGCTGCTACTGGTCCTTCGGTTCCAGTAGTCGGGGAGGGTTCTGGCCTGCTTTCTTGTGCCGACGCTTGCGGATCGGCAGTACCAGGCGTTTGCTGTGCCATCTGAGGCACAATCTCTTCTATGGTGGGGGCTGGACTGCGGCTCCTCTCAGTCGCTCCTCCCATCGTATCCCAGTCATCTTCTTCCCCCTGATCTGCGGGGTCGGATGATGGAATCTCCTGCCACTCGACTGTCAGCATGTAATGCTTCCAGACAAGTACTCGACTACTCTACTCGAGGAACTTACCTCCTAGCAAGTGGTCTCTGTCACCTTTAGCTTCTTGGCGACACATTTTCACGCCACATTGTGTGGCCTTCTCGGTGGCGCAGGGAGACTAGGCTCCAAGCTAGTCAGCGGATCATCAATGAGGGGGATATGGGGTAGCCTAGGTCGACTGAACCTGGACCGTAGCTAAAATCGCTCCTGCAACGTTTCCCCATCCTCCTCGTCGGATGTGTCTTCAATGGTGACAGTGACGTCACCGTCACTGACTTCACGGCGTTCCTTCGCTTTGCTCTTGCCCTTCTTTGGAATATCTACAAGTCGAGGAGGGGGAGTTGGATCGGAGACAAACTTCGCGATGTCATCCTGCAGCAAACAACTTGGCTGAGTACGACTATTCCAAGTCAATCAGTACTCAAGGTCAGCGGTCTCAACTACGTACCTGATTCGGTGGTCAAGCCGCGGAGTACTCGGGGACTAGGCAAGGAGTGTATGGTGGCATATCCTTGAATATCCTTCCCAGCCTCTCGACAATGTCCTCATCGTCGACTTCGTTGCCGAGCATACTTGATGTATCTTCATCGCCCATGTACTGGTACCCGAGAGTGTCTCGAGCCATCAACGGTTGCACTCTCCTCTTCACGAAGCTGAAGGCCACATGCTCGGCCCTCAGCCCGGCCTCTCTCAAGGCCTTGATCTTCAGCATCAATTCGGGTAGTTGAATACCCTCTTGCATCGTCGGCTCTGTGTTCCACCATGCTCGATGCTTCGGCTGCTTCCCGCTTGGCTTCGGCAGCTCTAGGTGGTGGTTAGTGATATAGAGCCACTTGGCCTTCCAGTCTTGGTTCGAATCGATGAGCTTGTACACCAAGTACTGATCGGTCGCGTCTTTTCGCATATGGATACCAGCCCCTCCGGCTACTCGCGGGTCATTGGCGCTTGGTTGCGGCATTACACAGAAGAACTTCCGGAATAAGATCCAGTGGGGCTTGATTCCCACGAATGCCTCGCAGAAGTGTACAAAGACGGAGATATGGAAAATACCATTGGGCTTCAAGTTCAAGTACTCGATACCGTAGTACTGGAGCAGCCCCTTGAAGAAATCGCTGGCCGGGAGTGCTAATCCGCGCTCCAGAAACCTGGCGAACATGGGGACTTCGTCAGGGTTCTTCTCCATGGGGTACGGGTCGCCCGCGGCGGCGCGCCACATGTCCATCTCCTTCTCCCACAAGAACCCACTGTTCACCAGCGCCAGCAGATCTTCGGTCTTCATCTTGGATTTCTTCCACTCCTTGGCCGGATTGGGATGCGGGGGAGATGTTGGCGGGGACGACCCCTGAGCAGATCCTTGCGCTTCTGCGGGATCTCTTCTTCCTGGCACCAGCCTTTGAGCCCTTAGTTCGAGACAGCTTCATCCTCCAAGTGCATGAGGTCTTCACTCGCATCCGCTCGGGGGCTACGCTGGTGGCGAGCAGCAGCGGCTCGCGTTGACTTTCGATCTATGCCGCGGCAGCAGAAGCAACAGTGGAAGGAAACTTGGATGCATCTATTCACACAGTTGCTACTGCGGGGAATGAAAAACCCTAAGGGTTTCGGCGTCTATTTATAACCTAGCAAGCGGCATTGCAACGGTCAGATGGATAAGTATCAATGGCTGACTCAGTGGCGACTGCCTGACTCTTCGCCTTCCAGTACTCGATGCGCTCCATCTCGGGGGCTCGGCTACATCTGCTAGATTTCCTGGGTGATGACAAGACTCAAGAGCAACTCAGGACACATTCTACAATCAAGATGACCCTTCAATTTGGGAGGAAGTACTCGACTCAAGGCTCGGGGTCTCTGTGACACGTGTCCTTCGGTTTTTACTCCGGATTTTACGGGATAATCTTGACAGAACTTCAGATTGACCTTCAGCTCGAATCTACGATTCAACCTAAGGCTCGGGGGCTACATTCCATATGGAATGCGATTCTTCGAATCGCATTTTCCATATGGTTTTTTATTCAAGACAGTGCGAGTACTATTGAAGACCTTCAAGAGAAGAACTCGAGGTCACTTGGGAACTAGTTGAGAAGACTTCAAGACTACTCAAGGATAAGCTGGAGTACCTTCCAGCCTCGGGATGCTTCAAGTATTCTTGAGGACTTTCGACTTGTAGTACTCGGGGACGCTTGAGGACTACTCGTCAAGGCCATCAAGACTACTCGAAACTATCCTGCTCGACTACAAAGTACTCGGGAGCTTGTTGTATGGAAACCTCCATAGGCCCACTACCTCAGTGGGTACTAGGACCGACTACTCGGTGAGCCCCTAGGACTACTCGACTACTCGGTGGCTTTGTGCCCCAGACGGAGCCCGATGCCCAATCGAGTGGCACGTACTGGCAGTAATGGAGTAGTGGGTGGGGGTAGAGGCGCCTGACGGTTCCGTGTCTTGTTAATATAACTCCCTCACCTAGTTGCCCTCCCCTGCTTTCCCCTGCTTCTTCCATAAGCTTATCATCATTTTCTTCACTTCTTCTTCCTCCTCGTGATTCACCACTACAAATCTTCGGCCGCCAAGAGAATGAGGATATGGCGTCGAGGAGCCCACCACTGTCGAAGTGGGGGCGAAGGGAGGACGACGACGACGAAAGCCGCTGTCGGAAGAAGTTGGAGAAGGGGAAGGAGCCGGCGGCCAAGGACGCTGACGAGGAACCGCTCCTCGACGACAATAAGTTCGGAGCCGAGCTGCTTAGGAGCGCCTTCAGAAATCTTGAAGGTTTGGTGAGGCCTTTGATATCAAAGTGCATCATGATGTGTACAAGGACCCGACCGTGAAGGGTCTCACCTTCAGGATCCACGGGTTGGTTGAGAAGCTCGAGAACCTTCCCGTAGTCAAAATGCCGCCCGCCGCCACTTCTTCTTCGATGACAGCGGCTCCGATAGTGACAATGACAGCCACGGCGACGACGACAGCCACGGCAATGACGGCGGCGACGACGGCAGCCACGGAGGCGACGGCGGCGACGACAGCGGGACTCCGACTAATTGATAGACTCCTCTACCAATTAGTAACAATAATGTATGTGTGCTTTTGTGTCTTCATATGGTTCTTGGACATGAACTACTTAGTTTGCCTGCCGATCATGAACTGCTTAGTGAATTAGTTTTGTTATTAGACTTTGTATGTCATGAACTCGATCTACGCGAGTAGATCCATCCACGTTGGGGGTGTTTGGTAGGCTGCATATAGGCTATCCAGTCTTGTGTAATGCAGTTCACTGGTGTTTGGTATCCTGCATAAGAGGATAGCCAGGCTTTGGTTATGCAAAAGGCACTCCACAAGCTGCATAGTGGGAAACGCAAATAAGTGGCAATTCCAGTTGTGGAGGCTTGGTGGAGCTCCCATCCCGTGTAGGCGCGTGATAGAATCACCACTCCCAGCCGTGACAAAACTGTGGCTGGCCAGACTTCCTGCGGTGGCGAGGCTCCGGTGATGGAGGGCATCAAGGACCACGCAACGGACCTTCAGATTGGCAAGGCAAAGCTTCTCCCGCGTCTTTGGCGATGGCTCGAGCTCCTTGATTGATGATCCTCCACTGCCACGTCGCCATGGAGCTTGGCAAAGAAGAAGAGGGCGGTGCGTCGACGAGCAGAGACAGAGAAGGGGAGAGGACAAGGATCTCAGCGAAGAAGGGGGCGGCGGAAGAAGGGGAGAGGAATTGGATCTCGGCGAAGAAGGGGTGGCGACGAAGAAGGGGAGAGGAAGAGAATCTCAAGGAGGAAGAAGGGGCTGGGGCGGCGACGAAGAAGGGGAAAGGATGAGGATACTGACGAAGAAGAAGGGGCGGCGGCAGTGGTGATACTGCGCCTCAACATCGCAAAACTTCGGCAAATAAAGAAGGGAGCGAATCGGGCGGCGTCGCTCAGCTCTGTAGATGGCTCGGGCGGCTAAGTGGTGCGTGGCCGCACTCGCCCTCACTCTTGCCCTCCACTGCCGTAGTCCACTCAGCTCGTTGGAGCTTAGCGAAGAAGGGGGCGGTTCGTCGACTGGCGAGCGAGGAAGAAGATGGGGGAGACGAGAAGGGGGTGGTGAGAGCACCTGGGCTGTTAAAGTGGTGAGCCCACTAAACTTATGCAGCCTACCAAACACCATGAGATAGACTCCAATTATGCAGCCCACCTTCTTATGCAGTCTACCAATCACGGGCTAAAATGGTAAGACAAGCCTGGCTTGGGTTGTCCATGGCTTACGTTAGCCAGGCTTATTCCTATGCAGGCTGCCAAACACCCCCGTTGTGATGAACGGTGTTGTGTTGTGATGAACTGGAGATCTATTGTGATGAATTAGATCTTATTAGAGTAGTCATTGCCAACGCAGGTTAGCCTGCTGACGCTGACGCTGACGCGTGGGCCAGTGTCATTGGTGACGATGGTTAGTGAACACGGATCGCATTTGTTGGCAGTTGGGTCCGGGCGGGTAGGCAACGATTATCTTTTTTATATTGGCTACTGACACTGACGCGTGGGCCTATCACAATTTTTTCTAGAATGAACTTGCTTCCCTGAATTATTAGAGCTCATAAAACAGCACCTAAAAAATCATATACGAACAATTCATATTTGGACATTCAGTATTTGAATAAAATATCAACAGTCAATCTTGTGTGCCCAAAATTCATATATTTCGTTTTTACACCCCATGGTAATTATATAATAATTCTAATAACATCAAATTTGCTCTAAAAAATCTACAAATTGACTTGGCAACATAATTTGGGTACCTAAACTTGTCTTTGAAATTTCAAGTGGTATCGATGAAGGAATAATATAATTGTGTACAAATATCTACATCTCTCACATAGTTTCCTAGAATGTTTGCTTGAACATTGAAGTTTTCCACACTTTGCAACATGTTCGAACTCATATGCATTTGAAAACTTAACAAAGCCTTCTGTTCACCTTAAGCTTACGAAATGTAAAGTTCCATCACTAATGGTTGTGTAAAACAAATATTATGTGTATGTTATACTTACAAAAAACAAAATAAGGCATATTAACATCACTCAACAAACGAAATGGACACTAAACAATGAAATTAATGAATAGATAGTGATATTAGAAAAAATTAGAAAAAGAAGTATCAAATTTGGATTAATAACGACGAAGAAATACTTGTTACAACATTTGATTGCAGATTAAAAGGATAAATGGGAACTGTTCTTCATTTGAATAGAACTGGGCCCTATAGTCATTAGCGACGCGGAGCTGATAACCCGCGTTGGATTTGCTGCTCTCCCAAAAATTTACACAGATAATTTGAGCATCATACAAAAGCTAATCTACTATTGATTTCCTATTCCAATACTCTGTGCGAACTTCACCATTTCGCAGCGCAACCTATAGTCTTCGCTGCAAAACAGAGAAATTCGAAGCCATCCTTTTTCCACACTGCATCCGTCGCCGATGCCTGTGCACGGCTGATCGCCACGCACCTATGCCAGAGGCGGCAGCGGTTCACCCCAAATGCGCCAAGTAGAGTAGTGGAGCACACTCGCAGCCTTCTCACGCAAAGGTAGTTACCCCTCATTGCCCAGCCATCTCAACATCGTACTGCTGCCGCCCGCGACCCGCCTCACATACCCCTTCGCGGTGTCGTCGGTGGCGGCACCGCCATTGTCTTTGTAGAGCAAGATGGCGTATAGATAGGCCACCACATCGTGCCCACCCTCGGCTGCGCGCTGGAGATGATTATATCCCCTGTGTTCGATGAAGAAGGCTTTGACTCCGGAGAGGAAGCAAGCCTCCAGATTACCGAGACCGCTCAGCATGTGTTTGTTTGGAGCAAACTAACACCAAAACTAACACTTTGGAGCCAAACACATGTGTTAGTTTGGTGTTTAGTTGGAACTAACACCTCCAAGACGTGGTAATTGGTGTTAGTTTGGTGGACCCCACCTCTTTTCTCTCTCCCCCTCTCCTTTTTCAAATGTTTAGAAAAGTTAATTCAAATGCAAACTAACACCTCCATCCAAACATCCAAGATGTTAGTTTTTTATGTGTTAATTTGGAGATGTTAAAAACTAACACTAACAGTAACACTAACATATACCATCCAAACAAGACCATTGGAGACGATGTTTGCTTACTCCGCGTATCATTTAATTCTACATTGGAATCACTACCTCTGCAGCTCTGCTCTCAGCCATTGACTAGCAACAGTTTCGCCATTGACCGTCTTGGGAACCTTCCCGGCCGTTCCTGTGCTCTTGATCTTAACCCTTCCTTGTTTTTTCTATAAAAAGGCACTGATGCCTATCGGTTCTCCTCACTTCATGTTGCTTCCTTCGTCTCTAGAACTAGATCTAGCTATATGGTTCCTTCTTCTGATAGAATAAAGCGAGTCACTTGCTTCTTTATTCTCTAGATCTAGATCTAGCTATGGTGCAAATAATAGATCTTGTAGGGCGCAAGCTTTTGCTTTTCTCTCTTCTTCCTCCTCCTCGATCTCTCAGTTGCTAGAAGAATTCTTGTGATAGGGGTGATTGGGTTGCTCATCTCTCGAACACAACTACGAGAAGAATTCATGTGACATACCTCTTGCTCGCAGCTGTGTCTGGGGAAGGTAGCCCAGAACCTCCTAGCATCAGGATGAACAAGCCGACGGAAAGCCTGCTGCAGCTTTTCCAGCACACTTGGGCTTCCTTTTGCTTTCCCTTTCTCCTCTAGGCGGAGGGAATTTTTAAGGGATATGTTTCCACCCTCTCTATATCTTTCTCTTGTGTTCACTTGTAAGATGAGGAAGCAGCCAGAATCTAGATGGAGCATATCTCATTATTTTTCCTTGTAAGATGAGCATAATTAAGGAAAGCTTCTGTCTTGCAAACCAAAATTAGGGTTGCAAGACATAAGCTTTCTTTAATTAGTCATGCCAGGAATCAAGTCTTTAAGTCGTCGGCAGAAATGGAGCTTGTTTGATGACCACGTGCAGCAAGATCGACGACCTGCGAGCAAGATCGATGTGTGTGTGTTATTTTGCATATCTCGTCATAAAGATATGGCCGCATTGTAACCTTGTTCAGATGTATCAATGAAGACTGTAATCTGTGTGTGTGATTTTGCATCTCAAGAGACATGCTTTTGTGAAATTATGCCAGATTGTTGGAGATGAACTCTTTTTTTACTTGGCATATCTTTTTAGAAGTTGGCAAAGCACAGGATTTGCCAAGAAAAATTTGGCAAACTTTTGGAGATGCTCTAATCTGTGTCTCTTTTGATGTAATCTAATCGTGATTTCGCATATCTGCTTTCCCATAACAAAAGCAATGCTTCTTCGTTAGTCCTCGTCTTTTGCCCATAACAAAGGCGACGCTGGTTCGTTAGTCCTCGTCTCTTGTCCATAACAATGGAGACCCAGGTTCATTAATCCTCATCTCTTGCCTGTTACTGAACTGAAGCAGAATATAAACCGAGTATATATAGTATCTTTGGCAGAATATATTACCAGCAAGATTCAAATTCCACCACATCCCATATATTACAAAAAGGATTGAAATTCCACCAATACATCCCATCCTTTATATTACAAAACGGATTCCATTTCCACCAATAGACACATCCTCCAGCATTACAAAAAGGATTCTATAGAAATCATGCTTGTTTTTTCTTCCTTGATTTCTGTATATGGATTTTTTTCACTATGGTCGTTTCGCAAGTACGGTGTTTTGTTAGTTCCCAAGAGCTGGGTCTTGTATGAAGTGTCAAAGGATGGAATTTCATCAAACTGGTTGTATTCCTCCTCTTCAACAACATTTTCAATCCCCACAATCCTTTTTTTCTAGGCGTAACCACAGACTAGTTCTCCTTTGCAAGGTCCGGTACATAGAAACATGCTCAACATCGTTGGCGAAGACAAACGGTTCATTTTTGTAACCAAAGACCCGGAGATCAACACTAACATAACCATATTTGTCCTTGCTCATAGCTCTCTTCCCATTGGTGACCCATCTACACCGAAACAAGGCCACCTTCAATCCTACATAATCAAGCTCCCATATCTCCTCTATTTGACCATAATATGTGTCTGTCTCCGTGTCATCATAATCGTCATGACTGTCGTCAACGACAGCCCGTACACGCACACCCCTATTTTGATAGACGCTCTTTTTATCTTGGGTCATGGTGTAGAATATGTATCCATTGATATCCATTCATTCATATCTTGTAATAGTAAACAATGGCCCTGCTACTAGATTCCTTATTTTCGTCAGTAATTACAGCATATTGCTGCATGTCTCGACATAATCTCAGAGCCACCTGCTAAAACCTTGCATGTGCATCTTTGCAAGCCAAGCCCTACCACGGTTAGGGTTGTCTTCACGTAGTTGTCGTTTGTGCTCATTGGCAAACGGTGTAATTAGGTGCAGCTGTTGTATCACGGTGAAATGAGCCTTTTCGAAGGCATCTGCATCCGGAGTTGAGGACCATGTGTGGTTCGAGGACCGGTGGATGGCCGCTTCCTTGTGTGATGAGTGATTGACAACGTTGTGTGGACTGATTCTTGGCTAAGTATTGCAGGTGCAGGTTGCGGCTTGACTGGTGTTGGTGCAGGTGAAGAACAAGCGCGAAAGGTCGTCCCCGGTGAGGCCTTCAAGTGTGGAGAAGACAAGTAGGCTTTGTTCGAGGGACCCGGTGGCCAGCGGGGTCAAGTGCGGGCCGCATGGTGGCATGAACAGCAAGATGAAGTCATGGACAGTTTCTTGGTTGAGCCTCAAAACCAAGGTCGAGACGGGACTACGTGGGAGCCGAGTCATGAGTAGTGATTGGCGGAGGCTACACCGAGTTCACAGCATTTCTAGTGGTTCACTAGAAAACCATTGGGTTCCTTGGTTGATCCACAAAGCCAAAACCGAAGAACCAAAGACGGTGTTGCAGCAGCGCCAGACTGGTCTGACCGGTGAGGAGCACCGGTCTGACCGGTGTGCAACGACGCAGTCCGGAATCTTCGAAGCGGAGGACACACGTCGGGATCGCAAGGCTTGCGTCGAGGCTAAGCAGGTTGCGGTCGTCGGGCATCCGTCCGATGGAGAAAACTTGAAGACTTCCAAAACCGCCCTTTAGGGGCTTGTATCCCTAGTTGTTAAGTAAGGGTATTTTAGACTTTCGGTTGTCTCCATATAACCCATGACGTGAGAGGATAGCAGCCATCTCATGGAACCCTAGTTCATTTGCTTTCCTATTTTCTCTTCCTATTTTCTTAGGATTTCAATCGGACTAGCTTGAGAGCTTCATGGTGAGATCTTGTGAGAGAGTTGGATGATCGGGCGGCAAGCTAGACCTTGTATGAACCTTCTTGGTATGTATAGATGATTCGGCGTGGTTCCTCAAGGTCTTGTTGTGTTGTTCCCGGTTGTTCTTGGTGGTGATTTTCGGAGCCCTCTCTTGTTGTTTTTCTTGGGGTGTTTTCGGGACTTTGCTCTTGGGGATTTGGTTGGGGAAATTTGTGGGAACCCTTCGTGGTTCTTTGGCCTGTGGTTCCCCTCCGTGAGTTAAGGGGCTCGATTTTGGTGTTTCCGGTGGTCTAGGGTTAGAGGTGTTCTTTGCGGGATTTCTTCAATTCTTCTTGATTTGGCAAGTTTTGGTGGACAAAATCATTGCTATGGACTCCTCATGAGGTGTTCCTATTATCCCCAAAGTCTTGTTGAAGTTCGTGCAGCGATTCGGAAGATCGAAGTTTGGATTTGGAGGAGTTGACCTGCGGGTGTTGTTCATCCCGAGCTACCCAGGCTATACCGGTCTGACTGGTGCTCTTGACCAGTCTGACCGGTGCAAGTCTTTTGTGGGATTTGCCTCGGGTGAACTGCTTGACTTGTGTGTCTTTGGGTCTTGGTGCTGCTGGTCAGTTTTTGGTCTGTTTGGAGTTGTTTTGTGAGGTTTTGTGGTTTTCCTTCCGTGCAGGTTGAGCTTAGGGGGTGTTTTTGTTCCAGGGCCTAGAGAAGTCACTGAGGCTCTCTGGAACATTTGTTGTGCGGCTGCTGTATCCACAGGCCTGACCGGCGCTATCCACCGGTCTGACCGGTGTCACCGGTCTGACCGGCGCAGGCCATCGGTCTGACCGGTGCAGCACAGACAACAAGCCGTGCAAGTTTCCGCTGTGCGTGTTGGTGTGTTTTGGCTCGGAAGGTTGTTTGTTGGTTCCTAGGTCCAGTGGCACTCTAGTGGCTACGTGGGCTTGGCCAACTTGGGTAGTGAGTCGGAGACCTGTGTTGGAAGCCGCGTTCGTCTTGTTGGAGTCTTCATCTCCTTCGAGAAGAATTTTTATCGGCTTCCATTCACTCCACCCCTCTCTGGTTCGCCGTATTGGTCCTTCATGTGCTAACAGAGGCGGTTCAGGTCTTTATTAACTCTAACCAGTCTAAGATCCAAGGATGGCGTACCAGGAACGTGGTTCGGGTCCTTCACACTTCGATGGCAAGAACTACCAGATGTGGAGTAAGCGGATGGCGACATTTCTCCGCAGAAAGGGTCAGATCCTTTGGGATGTCACGGTGGACACAGGATATGTCCAGCCGATGAACTTCCTTGCTCCAGGATCGAGGGACATGTTCGACGCCAACAATAAGGCGGTCGACTACTTGTTTCGTGCTTTGTGTCAGCCTGAGTTCGATTGGGTGCACACCGAGCACTTGGCTTGTAGAATCTGGTTGGTGTTGAAGGAGGCTCATGTTCGGAATGCCCAGGTTCAGGCTCGGATGTATGCAACCTACCAGAGAGAGTACGAGAACTTCACTCATCTCCCCGGTGAGTCCATTGATGCCTTGTTTCAGAGGTTCATGGTGGTGGTGAACAACATGAGGGCCAATGTGGACGTGCTCCCATATGATGATCATGATAGAGCTGTCAAGGTCTTACACTCTTTGGATCGCACGATTTGGGGCAGAAATTTTGAGGCCACTGTCGAGTCGGAGAAATATGACACTCTAACGGTGAACGAGCTTTTCTCGAAGCTCAAGTCGGCTGATGTGGATAGGGGCATGACAGCCAAGCTCGAGGGCCTGACTGACTCTCATAGTCTTGCCCTCGTCTATGGTTCGAAAGGAAAAGCTAACACTAACCCATCCACCAGGATGTTCTCTTTGTCCTCTTTGATGTCTATGCTAGATGAGGAGTTCGACGTGCTTGGAGAGGACGAGCTGGCGTTGCTGACGAGAAGGTTTGAGAGGCTGCACGAGAACCGGGTGAACATGAGGAGGAACACGAGGACATGCTTCTAGTGCGGCAAGACGGGACACTTCGTCGCTGATTGCCCGGAGAAGGTCGAGAACAAGGACAGCTACAAGCACAAGTCAAGGATGGATGGAAAGTACCGGTCCAGGCGTGACCACAAGAGCAAGCACAAGAACAAGCACAAGGACAAGCGACGATCAAGGAAGGAGGCCGAGGCAAGGCCCGAGTGATGGTTGGAGCGAGCGACGTCGACTCCAGTTCCTCGTACTCCACCTCGAGCTCGAGCAGCAGTGAAGATGAAGGTGATCGTCGCAAGAGCAGGAAGTCGTCCAAGAACTTGAGCGGGCTGAGCTGCTTCGCTAGAGACGGCTTTTGCACCATGGCGCTGAGCTCCGGCAACAAGAAGAGCACACAGAGCGACTCGGACTCTGACTCCGACAATGACGTGTGTGATGAGCTTCCCTTCTTGCGCCAGGAGAATTAACAGCTTGGGTCGTTGCTTGATAATCGTGATGAGATGCTTAGAGAGGCCAAGAAAATGAGAAAAGAGCTTAGGACTTCACTCGAGGATGCTAGGACTAGAGTGTCTGAGCTAGAAACACAGGTTCTTGATAGCAAGCTTGAAATTGATTCCCTTAAGGCTAGCCCTGTTGTTTCTGATGAGGTTGATTGTGCTGATTGCTCTATTTTCCTTGCTGATCTTGCTTTGTTTAAGGAAAAGCATGCCTCCAAGTGTGAGGAACTAGATGTGCTTAGGGTTGAAGTGGCTGAGCTTAAATCCAGATTTGCTTTGCTAGGTGCTTGCAGTTCTTGCCCTGTCTTGCATGCTAAAATTGATGAGATGTATGCTTACACTATTTCTCTTGAGGCTAAGCTGAAAGAACCAATTCCTACATCTTGCTCTACCTGTGAAATGCATGCTTTGAAGAATTTGGAACATGCACATTATGTTGATCGTTTGCAGGATGAGAATGATGAGCTGAGAAAGTTGATGGGTTGGTTGCCTGGTCATGAGCCTCAGTTGAGGATAATGATCGAGTCATTCAAGAGGCAGGATGGTGAGGGACTTGGGGCAAACAAGGTTGGTGAGGGAAGTGGAGAGAATATCCCAGAGCCACCAAAAACCCACCACAAAAATGATTTCCCTCCCAAACCTAACCATCTTAGGAACCGACTAGACACAACCCCAGCTCCATCCGTGTTTCCCCACAAACAAATGATTTCAAAAAGCCTATCAAGTTTGTGAACAGTTCGGGGAAAGTGTTCTTTGGGAAAGAGAGTGAGAGGGCTAGTGAGGGGAAACCCGTAGAGAAGTCGAGTGGAGAGAAACCAAGTGAGTAGCCCCAACCCAAGCCTAAACCTAAGCTTGTGAGTTTTCATTGTGGCTATTGTGGGAGAGATGGCCATAAGAATGAGTTTTGCTTTAAGAGGAAGCGAGAGGAGAGAATGGAGAAGGAGTGGGCTAACAAGGACAAGTACCACCTTTCCGATGGTGTACTTGAGCCTCGTGTGCAGATGCCCAGGGCCAAGGCGTGTGTGAGGACAGTTCCGGCTTGGGGTGAGCGAAAGGCTGTTGGAGATGCTGCTGCTCGGGCTACACCGGTCAGACCGGTGAGGGGCACCAGTCAGACTGGTGCAGGCCTGGACAGGCAGTAGTTCGGGTTCCGTGCTCGTACACGTGCGAGGTTTTTTCTGGAGGTCGTGGTTCCGCTGGTTGGGCTGGAGAGTTTTCAGGAGGTCAGGTTGTTTGGCATTCTCCCCCTCGAGCTCACTACGGGGATGGGAGGAGTCGTAGCTTTGAGAAGGAGAGGAGGGACAGCCCACAGGCCTTCTTTCGTGGCTTTGGTCCTCCTCCAGGTAGAGAGGGTTGGTTCCCTCATGGTGGTTACCGTGGTGGTGTTCGTGGAGGTTGCTTTGGTAGGAAAGATGGTTTGGTTTGTGCTAACCCCACTTTCAAGCAAATGGCTCGGCACTGGTTTTACTCTTTTGGTACTAACCCCAGTGTTGAGTCGTTTGTTCGCTCACGTGCTCGCTTTTGAATTTCAGGTGGGAGACTTGAAGAACATTTGGTTGATTGACTCCGGATATGACCGGAGACGAGGGGTGGTTCTCAATTCTCGTCCGGGTGGTGACAAGGAGGTACATCACTTTTGGGGACAATGGGCATGGGCGTGTGCTTTCAGAAGGTGAGATTAAGGTGAGTGACAAGATCACTCACAGGCGTGTTGCTCTTGTTCAATCGCTGGGGTACAATTTGCTTTCGTGTCCCGAAATTCGTTGGATGAGGGTTTTGAGGTGTTGTTTCGGCCTGGTGGTTCTCGGATTTTGGATTCTCGAGGGGACCTTGTCTATATGGTCGTTCCCGAGGGTCAGGTGTTTCGAGCTGATTATTCTCAGTCTTCTGGTGTGGAGCGTTGTTTCTTGGTTGGTTCTTCGAGTGAGTTGTGGAGGTGGCATAGGAAGTTGGGTCACTTGAGCTTTGACCTTTTGTCTCGCTTGAGTAAACTCAATTTGGTCTGAGGATTGCCACAATTGAGGCTTGAGAAAGAGTTGGTTTGTGCACTGTGTAGGCATGCCAAGATGGTAGCTTCTACTCACCCGCCTCTCACCGATGTGATGACTGAGCATCCATGCGAGCTGCTCCATATGGACCTTGTTGGCCCAGCTCGTGTGCGATCTGTGGGTGGGAAGTGGTATGTCCTTGTTGTGGTGGACAACTACTCTCGGTATGCGTGGGTATTCTTTCTCGGGGATAAGGGGGAGATGTTTGGTTTTGTTCGAGATCTTGTCTTGAGGTTGAGGAACGAGAGGCACGGAGATGCCATACGAGCAATCCACAGTGATAATGGCTCAGAATTCAGAAACTCTCGTTTTGAAACCTTTTGCCATGACTTGGGTCTTGAACACCAGTTTTCGATTCCGTATACGCCTCCCCTTAATGGTGTTGTGGAAAGGAAGAACAGGACCTTGTGTGAGATGGCTTGGACGATGCTTGATGAGCATAGGACTCCGAGAAGGTTCTGGGCTGAGGTGATGAACACCGCGTGCTATGTGTCAAATAGGATCTACCTCAGAGTGCATAAGAAGAAAACATGCTACGAGTTGATGCACAGTCGCACACCCAAGGTGACTCACTTCCATGTCTTTGGTTGCAAGTCTTTAATTCTGAAGAAAAGGGAGAAGCTGGATAAGTTTGAGGCTAGGTCTATCGATGGTATTTTTTTTGGTTATGCATCTCATTCTAGAGCATATTGTGTGCTCAACCTTGAAACTAACCAAATCATGGAGACTTGTGAGGTAACCTTCGACGAGACACAGCCACGTAGTCAGCTTGTCTTTGAGTGTGCAGGTGATGATGAACTTGGCGAGGAGATCTTTCAAGAGGAGGAGCATGAACATGGAGATGCTGGAGATGGTGGTGTGGTGTACCCGGCTGAACATGTACCCATTACTTCGACTACGGTGGTGGACGGACCCTCTCCTACACCTACGACGACAAATCAAGATCGAGGAGAAGCTACAGTTGAGGGGGAGGTAGCATCGAGGCGAGAACCTCCCCGGCGAGTACAAGTGCATCACCTAGCTTCGAGGATCATCGGCGACTTGAATGAACGCACTACACGGTCGACGGTTCGAAATAATTCTCATTTCGCTCATGCTGCATTTGTTGCTACTTTTGAGCCCAAAGACATTGGACACAAACTAACTGATCATAATTGGGTTAATTCGATGCATGAGGAGTTGGAGAACTTTGAGAGGAATCAGGTTTGGGAATTGGTTGAAGATCACCCAGGGTGTAAGCCGATTGGTACAAAGTGGGTGTGGAAGAACAAAGAGGGAGAGAAAGGTGAAGTGGTGAGGAACAAGTCAAGGCTTGTTGCTCAGGGATTCAGTCAGAAGGAGGGGATCGACTACGAGGAGACCTTTGCTACCGTAGCCCGTTTGGAGGCGATAAGGATCCTTCTAGCCTTTTCCATGGCTAAAGGGTTCAAGTTGCACCAAATGGATGTGAAGAGTGCTTTCCTAAATGGTGTGTTGGAGGAAGAAGTGTATATGAGGGAACCACCGGGGTTTGAGAGCGAGAAGTACCCCCATCGGGTGTACAAGTTGAGGAAGGCGCTTTATGGGTTAAAGCATGCGCCTAGAGCTTGGTATGGTAGGTTGAGGGGGTTCTTGTTTGAGAGAGGTTCTGAGATGGGGAAGGTCGATCAGACCTCGTTTCTACTGAGGCAAGGAAGAGATATCCTTATTGTGCAGGTGTACGTCATATTGTCTTTGGTGGCTCGTCTAATTCTCTTGTTGCAAGGTTAGCAGAGGATATGAGCAGGGAATTTGAGATGAGCATGATGGCCGAGTTGCAATTCTTCCTCGGGCTACAAATCAAGCAATCAAAGGAAGGAACATTTGTGCACCAAGCTAAGTACACCAAGGAAATTGTGCAGAAGTTCAAGATGGAGGATTCCAAGGCTATGACGACGCTGATGAGTACGACTATAGCTCTTGATGCGGACGAGGAAGTGAACATGTGGACCAGAAGGAGTACCGAAGCATGATCGGGTCACTCCTCTACTTGACGGTGACGAGGCCGGACATCCAGTTCTCGGTATGTCTGTGCGCTCGTTTTCAAGCTTCTTTGAGGACTTCGCATCGGCAAGGGGTGAAGCGAATTTTCAGGTACTTGCGTCACACTCCCAACTTCGGCCTTTGGTATTCCGCGTCCTCTTCTTTGGCGCTTCATGGTTTTTTGGATGCGGATTTTGCCGGGTGTCGGTTGGATAGGAAGTCCACTTCTGGGACTTGCCAGTTTTTGGGTTCTTCTTTGGTGTCTTCGTCTTCCCGCAAACAGTCGAGTGTTGCTCAATCCACTACCGAGGCCGAGTACGTTGCCGCTGCTAGTTGTTGCTCTCAGCTCCTCTGGATTTCATATACCATGAGTGACTTTGGCGAGGAGTATACCCATGTCCCACTTCAATGTGACAGCACCAGTGCCATAAGCGTTGCAAAGAACCCAGTGCTCCATTCCAAAACCAAGCACATAGAAGTGAGGTATCATTTTCTGAGAGACAATGTTGAGAAAGGGAAGATAGCTTTAATCCATGTACATACACATGACCAACTAGCCGATATTTTCACCAAACCCCTAGATCAAGCAACTTGCACTCATTTGCGGGGGGAGCTTGGTGTGTGTTTGATTTCTTGAGTTGGGTGTGTGGGAGCTCCTTTGTAGCATATGTATAGCTTTCCTTTGTGCATTTCTTGCATTTGGCATGGCATGTGTAACATGATGTAAAGGCATCCTTGTATCTTAGATTGCATGCATTTTGTATCATTTGCATTGGATAGGAAAAGCTTCTCCTATATACATTGTTCACCATGGAATGCTATACATGTCTTTGTGAGCTTGTTTGGTATGCTATGGTTAGTTTGGCTTAGCTCTTGATAATCTTGATTTATAATCCATGGTTGATGGCTATGTTTTTTTAAAGATGTCACATGTATGCTCTCTCATGTGTAAATGCCTTTATATGATCTTGACATGTTTTAGTGGCTTGGTTATGCTTAATTTGTGGTTGGATAGCTAGTTTATTGATCATATGGGGCCAAAGGCTCATTTGCCATCATGAATGTTTAGCCCTCTTGCATCATCTTGTGGAGGAGCATAAGTTCCTTTTTGTCGCAAAGAGATTTCATGTACCAAGTTTGAATCTGAAAATGAAATGTAAAATGCTTGAAAAATGTGCTCCCATGTCATATGTGCTGATTTCAATTTGCTTTGGGTGCTAAATGTTGCATGATGCCTACCAATGAGAAGTCTCATAAGTAGAAGTAGGCACATGGCTCGGTGGCTTTGACATGACATGAGGTGCTTGTGGGTGTTTGTGATGGTCTTATGATTAGAATGGCTGTCCAAGCATGAAATTTGTGTGGTTTTGCCATTTTGATATGTTTTGATCATGTTTAGGACATTGCTCATGAGAGGCAAATTTTTCGCAAAATTGCCCAAATCCATCTTAGCTTCGTCCAATGGTTGTGAAACTTGGTGATCTTGTAGTTGATGTCAATACGAAGCTATAGAGTATCTAACTTCCTCATTTGGACATGTGTAGCATCCTTTGTTGAATTTTGTCTATTTGAGAAGATCTAGGTTGAAAGTTTTGCATTTTCGGCTTAGTTCATGCATTTCCAACAAGGGGGAGAAGTTTGAGCTGGAAATGCCTTGTTGGATGCTTTTAGAAAGTTTTCAGGAGCTTTCGAGCCATTTCTGGGCTCTGTTGTGCACCGGTCGTGGTCACCGATCTGACCGGTCAGAGTCCTGGTCCTGTGCATATGTGGGGCACCGGTCTGACCGTTTGTGGTGACCGGTCTGACCGGTGAGAGCTGAGCTGGTGCAGCTGCATTGTTTTCTTCAAGTGGTTCGCATGCATTCGTCCAGGGGGAGGTGCATTGGTTCAGGGGGAGCTTGCATGTGTGCAGGGGGAGCTCTTTGTGGCTTTTCGAGCCTTGGTTTGGTGGTTTGAGCTCTTTGCTTGAGTTTTGTTTTGTCTCGGATGTGTCGAGCCGTTGCCCTTGCCTAAGGGGTCCGAGACTTATCTGTTAGTTTTTTATGTGTTAATTTGGATGTGTTAAAAACTACCACTAATAGTAACACTAACATCTACCATCCAAACATGACCATTGGAGACGATGTTTGCTTACTCCACGTATCATTTAATTCTACATTGGAATCACTACCTCTCCAGCTTTGCTCTCAGCCATTGACTAGCAACAGTTTCACCATTGACCGTCTTGGGAACCTTCCCGGCTGTTCCTGTGCTCTTGATCTTATCCCTTCCTTTTTTTTCTATAAAAAGGCACTGACGCCTATCGGTTCTCCTCACTTCAAGTTGCTTCCTTCTTCTCTAGAACTAGATCTAGCTATATTGTTCCTTCTTCTGATAGAATAAAGCGAGTCACTTGCTTCCTTCTTCTCTAGATCTAGATCTAGCTATGGCACAAATAATAGATCTTGTAGGGCGCAAGCTTTTGCTTTTCTCTTTTCTTCCTCCTCCTTGATCTCTCAATTGCTAGAAGAATTCTTGTGGTGGGGGTGATTGGGTTGCTCATCCCTCGAACACAACTGCGAGAAGAATTTTTGTGACATACCCCTTGCTTGTAGCTGTGTCTGGGGAAGGTAGCCCAGAACCTCCTAGCATCAGGATGAACAAGCTGACGGAAAGCCTGCTGCAGCATTTCCATCACACTTGGGCTTCCTTTTGCTTTCCCCTTCTCCTCTAGGCGAAGGGATTTTTTAAGGGATATGTTTCCACCCTCTTTGTATCTTTCTCTTGTGTTCACTTGTAAGATGACGAAGGAACCAGAATCTGGATGGAGCATATCTCATTATTTTTCCTTGTAAAATGAGCATAATTAAGAAAAGCTTCTGTCTTGCAAACCAAAATTAGGGTTGCAAGACAGAAGCTTTCTTTAATTAGTCATGCCATGAATCAAGTCTCTAAGCCGTCGGCAAAAATGGAGCTTGTTCGATGACCACGTGCAGCAAGATCGACGACCTGCGAGCAAGATCGATGTGTGTGTGTGATTTTGCATATCTCGTCATAAAGATATGGCCGCATTGTAACCTTGTTAAGATGTATCAATGATGATTGTAATCTGTGTGTGTGATTTTGCATCTCAAGAGACATGCTTTTGTGAAATTATGCCAGATTGTTGGAGATGAACTCTTTTTTTACTTGGCATATCTTTTTCGAAGTTGGCAAAGCACAGGATTTGCCAAGTAAAATTTGGCAAACTCTTGGAGATGCTCTAACCCGTGTCTCTTTTTATGTAATCTGTTCGTGATTTCGCGTATCTTCTTACCCATAACAAAAGCAACGCTGCTTCGTTAGTCCTCGTCTTTTGCCTGTAACAAAGGTGATGGTGGTTCGTTAGTCCTCGTCTCTTGTCCATAACAATGGCGACCCGGGTTCGTTAATCCTCGTCTCTTGCCCGTTACTGAACTGAAGCAGAATATAAACAGAGTATATATAGTATCTTTGGCAGAATATATTACAAGCAGGATTCAAATTCCACCACATCCCATATATTACAAAAAGGATTGAAATTCCACCAATACATCACATCCTTTATATTACAAAACAGATTCCATTTCCACCAATAGACACATCCTCCGACATTACAAAAAGGATTATGTAGGAATCAGGATTGTTTTTTCTTCCTTGATTTCTGTATATGGATTTTTTCACTATGGTCGCTTCGCAAGTACGGTGTTTTGTTAGTTCCCACGAGCTGGGTCTTGTATGAAGTGTCAAAGGATGGAATTTCATCAAACTGGTTGTATTCCTCTTCTTCAACAACATTTTCAATCCCCACAATCCTTTTTTTCCAGGCATAACCACAGACTAGTTCTTCTTTTCAAGGTCAGGTACATAGAACACATGCTCAACATCGTTGGTGAAGACAAACGGTTCATTTTTGTAACCAAAGACCCGGAGATCAACACTAACATAACCATATTTTTCCTTGCTCACAGCTCTATTCCCATTGGTGACCCATCTACACCGAAACAAGGCCACCTTCAATCCTACATAATCAAGCTCCCATATCTCCTCTATCTGACCATCATCGTCATGACTGTCGTCAACGACGGCCCGTACACGCACACCCCTATTTTGATAGACGCTCTTTTTATCCTGGGTCATGGTGTAGAATGTGTATCCATTGATATCCATTCCTTCGTATCTTGTTACAGTGAACAATGGCCCCGCTACTAGATTCCTTATCTCGTCAGTAATTACAGCATTATTGCTGCATGTCTCAACATAATCTCAGAGCCACCTACTGAAACCTTGCATGTGCATCTTTGCAAGACAAGCCCTACCACGGTTAGGGTTGTCTTCACGTAGTTGTCATTTGTGCTCATTGGCAAACGGTGTAATGAGGTGCAGCTGTTGTATCACAGTGAAATGAGCCTTTTCGAAGGCATCTGCATCCGGAGTTGAGGACCATATGTGGTTCGAGGACCGGTGGATGGTCTCTTCCTTGTGTGATGAGTGATTGACAACGTTGTGTGGACTGATTCTTGGCTATGTATTGCAGGTGCAGGTTGCGGCTTGACTGGTGTTGGTGCAGGTGAAGAAGAAGCGTGAAAGGTCGTCCCCGGTGAGGCCTTCAGGTGTGGAGGAGACAAGTAGGCTTTGTTCGAGGGGCACGGTGGCTAGGGGGGTCAAGTGCGGGTCGCATGGTGGCATGAATAGCAAGATGAAGTCATGGACGGTTTCTTGGTTGAGCCTCAAAACCAAGGTCGAGCTGGGACTACGTGGGAGCCGAGTCATGAGTGGCGATTGGCGGAGGCTACACCGAGTTCGCGGGGTTTCCAGTGGTTCACTAGAAAACCATTGGGTTCCTTGGTTGATCCACAAAGCCAAGACCGAAGAACCGAAGACGGTGCTGCAGCAGCGCTAGACCGGTCTGACCGGTGGGTCTGACCAGTCTGACCGGTGGGGACCGGTCTGACCGGTGAGAAGCACCGGTGTGACCGGTGTGCGACGACGCAGTCCGGAATCTTCGAAGCGGAGGACACGCGTCGGCATCGCAAGGCTTGCGTCGAGGCTAAGCAGGTTGCGGTCACCGGGCATCCGTTCGATAGAGAAAACTTGAAGACTTCCAAAACTGCCCTTGAGGGGCTTGTATCCCTAGTTGTTAAGTAAGGGTATTTTAGACTTTCGGTTGTCTCCATATAACCCATGAGGTGAGACGATGGCAGCCATCTCTTGGAACCCTAGTTCATTTGCTTTCCTATTTTCTCTTCCTATTTTCTTAGGATTTCCATAGGACTAGCTTGAGAGCTTCATGGTGAGATCTTGTGAGAGGGTTGGATGATCGAGCGGCAAGCTAGACCTTGTATGAACCTTCTTGGTATGTATAGATGATTCGGCGTGGTTCCTCAAGGCCTTGTTGTGTTGTTCCCGGTTGTTCTTGGTGGTGATTTTCGGATCCCTCTCCTGGTGTTTTTCTTGGGGTGTTTTCGAGACTTTGCTCTTTGGGATTTGGTGGGGGAAATTTGTGGGAACCCTTCGTGGTTCTTTGGCCTGTGATTCCCCTCCCAAATCCGTGAGTTAAGGGGCTCGATTTTGGGGTTTTCGGTGTTGTAGGGTTAGAGGTGTTCTTGGCGGAATTTCTTCGCTTCCTCTTGATTTGGCAAGTTTTGGTGAACAAAATCATGGCTATGGACTCCTCATGAGGTGTTCCTATTATCTCCAAAGTCTTGTTCAAGTCCGTGGAGTGATTCCAGAGATCGAAGTTTGGATTTGGAGGAGTTGACCCACGGGTGCTGTTCATCCCGAGCTGTCCAGGCTACACCGGTCTGACCGGTGCTCTTGACCGGTCTGACCGGTGCAAGTCTTTTGTGGGATTTACCTCGGGTGAACTGCTTGACTTGTGTGTCTTTGGGTCTTGGTGCTGCTGGTCAGTTCTTGATCAGTTTGGAGTTGTTTTGTTAGGTTTTGTGTAGGGTTTTCCTTCTGTGCAGGTTGAGCTTTAGGGTGTTTTTGTTCCAGGGCCTAGAGAAGTCACTGAGGCTCTCTGGAACATTTGTTGTGCGGCTGCTCTAGCCACCGGCCTGACAGGCGCTGTCCACCGGTCTGACCGGTGTCACCGGCTCCGACCGGTGCGGTGCCATCGGTCGACCGGTGCGGCACGACAAAGAAGCCGTGCAAGTTTCCGCTGTGCGTGTTGGTGTGTTTTGGCTCGGAAGGTTGTTTGTTGGTTCCTAGGTCCAGTGGCCCTCCGGTGGCTACGTGGGCTTGGCCAACTTGGGTAGTGAGTTGGAGACGTGTGTTGGAAGCCGCGTTCGTCTTGTTGGAGTCTTCATCTCCTTCAAGAAGAATTTTTATCGGCTTCCATTCACTCCCTCCTCTCTGGTTCGCCGTATCGGTCCTTCAGGAGTGACTAACCTTTTCCCCATGGTCCCAACACCTGAAAGCCTACCATCATGCCGTAAGCGAGGCACACCAATGGGTTTTTGTGGGTCCATATAACCCATGGCCCACTCCACTGCTTCGATGGTCTCATAGCCACGAACAATAGCTCCCTCCGGAAATAACCGGTTACGTACCAATGATTTCAGGAATCCATAGAACCTCTCATATGGAAACATCTAATGAAGGTAAGATGGTCCAAGGAACCAGATTTCCCTCATGTGGTGTGCTGTTAGATGCAGCATGAGATCAAAGAATGACTGTTGGAAGGTAGCTTGAAGCAGGCATAGGGTCTCGAAATGCCTCCTCTCCAAGTCCAATAGTTTTTCCTCATCAATCACCTTTTGTTCTATTGCATTGAAGAATAAACACAAGCTCGTGACCGCATCACGAACCAGTTCTGTCCTGATATCTCTAAGTGCAACAGGAAGAAGAGCTGTCATCAACACATGCAATCATGAGATTTCATCAAGTTGAAATTCATTTTCGTATCCTTCACTGACACTAGCCTCTTGATGTTTGATGAGTAGCCTGAAGGTACTTTCAAATCATGCAAAAACTGATAGAATTCTTTTCTCTCTACCTTTGACAAGGTGGTTGCAGCAACGGGAAGGTTCGTCCACGTCTCTGTTTCCTCTACATAGAGCTCCGGCCTAATGCCCAGCTCTTTAAGATCCTCCCTTGCATTTTTATGATCTTTTCCTTTGGACTTCTATTGTAGCAATGTTCCTCAAATAGCTTCACATACATTCTTCTTGACGTGCATGTTGTCAATCGAATGACGCACATCCAACACTCGACCAATACACTAGCTCCCATAGAATTGATTTCTTGTTCCACATTCCTTCTTCTTCTTCACCATCTCGTTTCTTTCTTTTGCCAAGGGTTTTTAGTCAGTTTGGGTAACTCCTCGATAGTTTTGATGTCCTTGACTTTCAAGTGGACCAGATCTCCAGTCACATGCAACGACGCCTCTCGATTATCCTTTTCCCCCTTAAACTGACAATCCATGGCCCGGTATGGATGTTTCTTGCCGAGGAAACTTATGTGCCCCATAAATACGTATTTCTTTGAATGCCTTAGCCATACTGCGCAAGTATCTTCCAAGCAGTGTGGGCAAGCTGCACCTTTCCTTCTACTCTGGCCAGAGAGGTTGTGCTGAGTCGGGTTGTCGTTCATGGTGGTGAACAACATGCCATGCATTATGAACTCCTCACCACCACCACCTGCGCACTGAGCCAAGAGTCAGTCCAACACCTGTTGTCAATCACTCATCACTGAGGAGCGGTCATCCACCGACCACCGGGACGCTCCTGTCCTCAATCTCCCCCTTGATGAGTGCATTGACAACACACAACGAGAAATGAAATTCAGAGAAAGAAAGAAAGAAGAAAGAAAAAACAAAGAAGCTCAACTCATGACCAAAACCAAGGAAAGGCAAAGAAAGGTCACAAGCCGAGCAAAGCACAAACTCCACACTGAAAACAGCAAGAAAGCTCCCCCTGAACAAATGCAAGCTCCCCCTGAACATGTGGATGCAAATTTTAGCTCACCTTTTCTGAATTTGCATTAAGCTCACCTCTTCTCCCCCTTGTTGACAATGTATGAATCAAGGTGAAAATGCAGGAATGTAAAACAAAGCATATAAACATCTACATGAGCTTCTCAAATAGGCCAAATCTAGTGTCAAAGGCTAGAAGTGAGACAAAGAGCACATATATGGATCATAACATAGTCAAAGCATTGCCACAAGTAATATATGAAAATATGGGCATGTGACAAAACAAATTTTCAGATTTGAGCAGTTTATCATAAGATGGCTTACTTCAAATGTAAAGGCCTATCCATGTCGTATTCGAGCGAAAAACATGCATATCATCCAGAGATCATGCAAGGATATCCAATTCTCAACAAAAGATCATTGCAAACACCCATAAAGCAAAGCATGTCAAGTTAAAGCTCATGAACCATGTGTCCACTTCGGGGAGACTTCTCCACTGGTAAACATCATGCAACATGTTTTGCACCCATGTTTAAAAGATAAGACATTTTAAGCATAACATGGTGGATGGAGCATTTCTCAAGTATACACACTTCTTTTCAAGATTAAATCATTTCATGGTACATGAAGTGCCTTTGCGGCAAAAAGAAGCTTATGCTCCCCCCATGAATGCAACATAGGCTAAACATTCACAATGATATTCGGCCTTTGGCCCAAATGCAAGAAAAAGACATCCAAGCATAATCTAAGCATAGAGAGCACATTTAGACCAAAACGTGACATGGATACACTACTACACATGAGTGGAGCACATTTCATCAAATTTAGTCAAGATTAGCATTTGATTCAAAAAGGGCTATCTCACAACACATATATCTCAAGTATTCCAAGAGCATAGCCTCACATAGCCATTTCTCCACACACATGATCAATATCTCACAAGTAGCCAAACAAACTCAAACAAGGCATATGAAAGAAGCTCATCATCCTAAAATGCAATATGATACAAATGCAACATGATATATAACAAGATGGCTATCCTACCATGGTTTATACATCAATCAAAGCATGTATATACATCAAAGTAAACATGGTATGATACATATGGTACAAAAGAAAATCCCCAAGAATCAACTAGAAAGGGCAACAAACCCCAAGTTCGCCCCGCAAGCGCACAAATGTAGTTTGGTCGAGAGTCTTTGTGAAAATGTCTGCAAGCTGATCTTGGGTAGGGACATGACTCAACACAATGGTCCCTTTCTCCACATTGTCTCTCAAGAAATGGTATCTCACTTCTATGTGTTTGGTTCTGGAGTGAAGCACTGGGTTTTTCGCTACGCTTATGGCACTGGTGCTATCACAAAGAAGTGGGATCTGGGTGCACTCCTCACCAAAGTCTCTCAAAGTGTATGAGATCCACAACAGCTGGGAACAACAACTCGCGGCTGCAACATACTCTGCCTCGGTGGTAGACTGAGCTACACTAGACTGCTTGCGGGAAGACCACGAAACCAACGAGGACCCAAGAAACTGACAAGAACCAGAAGTAGACTTCCTCTCGACTCGACAACCAGCAAAATCCGCATCAGAAAAACCATGAAGAGAAAGAGTCGAGGAGGAAGAATACCAAAGGCCAAGACCAGGGGCAGACTGTAGGTACCTGAAGATCCTCTTGACGGCCTGTCGATGTGATGTCCTCGGCGAAGCCTGAAAACGAGCGCACAGACACACACTGAACTGTATGTCTGGCCTCGTCGCCGTCAAGTAGAGGAGGGAGCCGATCATGCTCTTGTACTCGGGCTGGTCCACTGGTTCTCCGTCCTCGTCCGCATCCAAAGTAGTCTTACTCCCCATGGGTGTCAACATAGGCTTCACATCTTGCATCTGGAACTTCCTCAGCATGTATTTCGTGTACTTGGTCTGATGTACAAATGTTCCGTCCTTCACTTGCTTGATCTGCAACCCGAGAAAGTACAGCAACTCTCCCATCATGCTCATCTCGAATTCCCTGCTCATCTCATCTGCAAACTTGGCAATAAGGTTATGTGACGAGCCACCAAAGACAATATCATCCACGTATATCTGCACAACCAACAAGTCAATCCCATGCTTGAGGAGAAACAAGGTCCTATCCACGGTACCCATCACAAACCCTCTGTTCACCAGAAAACCTCTCAATCTCCCATACCAAGCCCGGGGCACCTGTTTCAACCCATACAAAGCCCTTTTCAACCTGTACACCCTGTGTGGATACTTCTCACTCTTGAACCCCGGTGGCTGCTTCACATATACCTCCTCCTGTATGACCCCATTTAGAAAAGCATTCTTCACGTCCATTTGAAACAACTTGAACCCTTTAGCCACGGCAAAGGCTAGAAGGATTCGAATTGCCTCAAGACGGGCCATAGGAGCAAAGGTCTCCTCATAGTCGATCCCCTCCTTCTGACTACATCACTGAAGGACCGAAACGGCGAACCAGAGAGGGGGGGAGTGAATGGGAGCCGATAAAAATTCTATTCAAGAATTCGGCCTATGAACCCAAATTCACTCGTGCACCTCCGCAAGCTTCTCTTGCCAAGTTCACGTAGCCACTGGAGTGCTACTGAACCTAGGAGCAAGACCCGAACGACAGCCTCAACACATACACAGCGGAAACACACACGACAAGGTCGCTGGCAAAGACAAACCGGTCGACCGGTTTCTGAATCCGGTCGGACCGCTCCTGTTGGACTTAGCCTCACGAAGGCAGGGAAAAACCGGTCAGACCGGTTAGGCAAACCGGTCAGACCGATTCTGTCCAGAAACTCCCCAAAGACCCCAAACACTTCAAAAGCCTTTCCACATCTGAACAAACGAAGCCATGGAGCAGCAAAGACTTCCTTGTTCAAAGATCTTTCTCGACAGCCCACTGGGCGAAACCGGTCAGACCGGTTTGGGAAACCGGTCAGGCCGGTTTTGGCCTGAACAGTCGAGAAGAACACAGCTCGCGGGTCTACTCCCCCAAAACCAAATCTCAATCTCCCGAATCGCTCCACGGACTTGAACAAGACTTTGGGGATATCAGGAACACCTCATGAGGAGTCCATGGCCAAGTTTAATCCCAACAAAACTCGTCCAAGAAGGAGGAATCGAAGAAATCCCGCCAAAGGCACTACCAACCCAAGAACTCAAGAAACCCCAAAATCGAGCACTTTTCCTCACGGATTTGGGAGGGGAATCACAGCCCAAAGAACCACGAAGGGTTCCCACAAATTTCCCCCATCAAATCCCCAAAGGAAAGGTCCCGAAAACACCGCAAAGAAATCACCGGGAGAGGGCTCCGAAAATCACCACCAAGAACAATTGGCAAAAACACATTCAAACCTTGAGGAATCACGCCGAATCATCTATACATGAAACAAAGATTCGTACAAGGTCTAGCAAGCCGCCCGATCATCCATCCCTCTCTACAAGATTTCTCCGTGAAGCTCTCTTGCTAGTCCTAGGGAAAACCTAAGGAAAATAGGAAGGAAAATGGGAAAACTAATGAGCTAGTGTTCCAAGAGTTGGCTGCCAACCTCTCACCTCTTGGGTTATATAGGCGGCAACCGAATGTCTAAAATGCCCCTCTCTACTAACTAGGGATACAAGCCCCTCAAGGGCGGATTCGGAATTCTTGATGTATTCACCATCGGACGGATGCCCGCCGACCACACCTCGCGTAGCCTCAACGCAAGCCTTGCGATCCCGACGCGTGTCCTCCGCCTCGAAGCTTCCGCGCGCCTCGCGACCCCAAACCGGTCGGACCGGTTCTCCAAACCGGTCGGACCGGTTTTGGCCGACGACCCACACCCGATCTTCGGCCTCGACTTTGTGGCTCGCCCGAGTAACCCGGTGATTTTCTCGGTGAACCACCGCAAACCCCGCGAACTTGATGTAGCCTCCGCCAATCACCACTCATGACTTGGCTCCCATGAAGTCCCGGCTCGACCTTGGTTTTGTGGCTCAACCAAGAAACCGTCCACCGACTTCATCTTGCTGTTATTGCCACCATGCGGCCCGCACTCGACTCCGCTGGCCACCGGGTCCCTCGAACGAAGCCTACTTGTCTTCTCCACACCTGGAGGCCTCACCAGCAACAACCTTTCGCGCTTGTTCTTCACCTACACCAACACGAGTCAAGCCGCAACCTGCACCTGCAATACTTAGCCAAGAATCAGTCCACACAACGTTGTCAATCACTCATCACACAAGGAAGCGACCATCCACCGGTCCTCGAACCACACATGGTCCTCAATCTCCCCCTTGATGAGTGCATTGACAACACACACACATGGTAAGAAAAGAGAAAAGGAAAACCGAAAAGAAATAAAAACAAAAACTCCAACAAGCGATCGAAAGCCGAGAAAGGCAAAACACGAGATCACTTGAAGAAGACAAGTCTCGGACCCCTTAGGCAAGGGCAACGGCTCGACACATCCGAGACAAAAACCATGCTCAAGCAAAGAGCACCAACCACCAAGGCACACAAGAGCTCCCCCTGCACAGAAGCAAGCTCCCCCTGATCAAGTGCCAACTCAGGGCACAAAACCGGTCAGACCGGTTCCCATAACCGGTCAGGCCTGTTCCACCAAAACCGGTCAGACCGATTTCCACAACCGGTCAGGCCGATTTCACACAGCAGACCATACCCCAAAAGCCAAAAATGCAAAAGAAATGCACAAGCTCCCCCTTGACACTTGGGATAGGTTCCAGGGATACAAAACAACTTTTCTCCACCTTCCTTTCTCCCCCTTGTTGCCAATGCATGAATCAAGGCACAAATGCAATCTATAGCTTCTCAAGTATACAAAATTCATCACAAGATGCTACACATGTCCAAATGAGCAAGTTAGATACTCTACAGGTTTGTATGGACCTCAACTACATGATCACCAAGTTTCACAACCATTGGACAAGGCTAATAAGGATTTGAGCAATTTTGCGAAAAGTTACTCTCTCACACGCAAAAACCTAGACATGAGCAAAACATGCCAAAAATGGCAAAGCCACACAAACTTCATGCTAGGACAGCCATTCTAATCATAAGACCATCACAAACACCCACAAGCACCTCATGTCATGTCAAAGCCACCGAGCCATGTGCCTACTTCTATGTATGAGACTTCTCATTGGTAGGCATCATGCAGCGGTTTAGCACCCAAAGCAAATTAAATTCAGCACATATAACATGGGAGCACATTTCCAAGCATTTTTCATTTCATTTTCAGATTTGTAAATGGTACATGAAATGTCTTTGCGACAAAAAGGAACTTATGCCCCTCCACAAGATGAAGCAAGAGGGCTAAACATTCATGATGGCAAATGAGCCTTTGGCCCCATATGATCAATAAACTAGCTATCCAACCACAAATTAAGCATAGCAAAGCCACTAAAACATGTCAAGATCATATAAAGGCATTTACACATGAGAGAGCATACATGTGACATTTTTCAAAAACATAGCCATCAACCATGGATTATTCATCAAGATCATCAAGAGCTAAGCCAAACTAACCATAGCATACCAAACAAGCTCACAAAGACATATATCTCATTCCATGGTGAACAATGTATATAAGAGAAGCTTTTCCTATTCAATGCATATGATACAAAATGCATGCAATCTAAGATACAAGGATGCCTATACATCATGCTACATATGCCATGCCAAATGCAAGAAAAGCACAAAGAAAAGCTATGCATATGCTACAAACCGGCTCCTCGAGGGGAGGCAAAACGGGCTCGACACCACCGGCAAAAGAAAGCTCCCACACACCCAACTCAGGAAATCAAACACACACCAAGTTCCCCCCGCAAACGAGTGAAAGTTGCTTGATCTAGGGGTTTGGTGAAAATATCGGCTAGTTGGTGATGTGTGGGTACATGGATCAACACTATCTTTCCTTTCTCAACGTTGTCTCTCAGGAAATGATACCTCACTTCTATGTGCTTGGTTTTAGAATGGAGCACTGGGTTCTTTGCAACGCTTATGGCACTGGTGCTATCACATTGAAGTGGGACATGGGTATACTCCTCACCAAAGTCACTCATGGTGTAGGTGATCCAAAGGAGCTGAGAGCAACAACTAGCAGCGGCAACATACTCGGCTTCGGTCGTGGATTGAGCAACACTCGACTGCTTACGAGAAGACCAAGACACCAAAGAAGAACCCAAAAACTGGCAAGTCCCAGAAGTGGACTTCCTATCCAACCGACACCCGGCAAAATCCGCGTCTGAAAAACCATGAAGCGCCAACGAAGAGGACGCGGAGTACCAAAGGCCGAAGTCGGGAGTGTGACGCAAGTACCTGAAAATTCTCTTCACCGCTTGGCGATGCGAAGTCCTCGGAGACGCTTGAAAACGAGCGCACAGACACACCGAGAACTGTATGTCCGGCCTCGTCGCCGTCAAGTAGAGGAGTGACCCGATCATGCTCCGGTACTCCTTCTGGTCCACATGTTCACCTTCCTCGTCCGCATCAAGAGCCGTAGTCGTACTCATCGGCGTCGTCATAGCCTTGGAGTCCTCCATCTTGAACTTCCTCACAATGTCCTTGGTGTACTTAGCCTGGTGCACAAATGTTCCTTCCTTTGATTGCTTGATTTGTAGCCCGAGGAAGAACTGCAACTCACCCATCATGCTCATCTCGAACTCCCCGCTTCATATCATCCGCAAACCTCGCAACAAGAGAGTTAGACGAGCCACCAAAGACAATATCATCCACGTACACCCGCACAATCGGGATATCTCTCGCCCCCGCCGCAAAAACAAGGTCCGATCTACTTTCCCCATCTCAAAGCCTCTCTCAAACAAGAACCCCCTCAACCTGCCATACCAAGCTCTAGGCGCCCGCTTCAACCCATACAACGCCTTCCTCAACTTGTACACCCGGTGGGGGTACTTCTCACTCTCAAACCCGGAGGCCGCCTCACATACACTTCTTCCTCCAAGACACCATTCGAAAAAGCACTCTTCACATCCATTTGGTGCAACTTGAACCCTTTAGCCACGAGAAAAGGCTAGAAGGATCCTAATCGCCTCCAAACGGGCTACGGGAGCAAAGGTCTCCTCGTAGTCGATCCCCTCCTTCCGATCGAACCCCCGAGCAACAAGTCTCGACTTGTTCCTCACAACCTCACCCTTCTCTCCCTCTTTGTTTTTCCACACCCACTTTGTACCAATCGGCTTACACCCTGGGGGAGGGTCAACCAACTCCCACACCTGATTCCTCTCAAAGTTCTCCAACTCCTCATGCATCGAGTTAACCCAATTGTGATCAGATAGTGTGTGTCCAATGTCTTTGGGCTCGAAAGAAGCAACAAATGCAGCATGAGCAAAATGGGAATTGTTTCGAACCCTTGACCGTGTAGTACGTTCATTCATGTCGCCGATGATCCTCGAAGCTGGGTGATCCACCTGAACTCGCCGGGGAGGTTCTCGCCTCGAAGCTACCTCCCCCTCAACATCAGCTTCTCCTCGTTCTTGATTTGTCGTCGTAGGTGTAGCAGAGGGTCCATCCATCATCATAGTCGAAGTAGTGGGTACATGTTCAGCCGGGGGCACCGCACCGCCATCCTCATCATCACCATGTTCATGCTCCTCCTCCTGAAAGATCTCCTCGCCGAGCTCATCATCACCTGCACACTCAAAGACAAGCTGACTACGTGGCTCTGTCTCGTCGAAGGTTACCTCGCAAGTCTCCACGATTTGGTTAATTTCAAGATTGAGCACACGATATGCTCTAGAATGAGATGCATAACCAAAGAAAATGCCATCAACAGACCTAGCCTCAAACTTATCCAACTTCCTGCCTTTCTTCAGAATGAAACACTTGCAGCCAAAGACATGGAAGTGACTCACCTTGGGTGTGCGACCATGCATCAACTCATAACATGTCTTCTTTTTGTGCACTCTGAGGTATATCCTGTTCGACACATAGCATGCGGTATTCACCGCCTCAGCCCAATACCTCCTCGGAGTCCTATGCTCATCAAGCATCGTCCGAGCCATCTCACACAAGGTCCTGTTCTTCCTTTCCACAACACCATTCTGGGGAGGCGTATACGGACTCGAAAACTGATGTTCAAGACCCAAGTCATGACAAAAGGTTTCAAAACGAGAGTTTCGAATTCCGAGCCATTATCACTGCGGATAGCTCGTATGGCATCTCCGTGCCTCTCGTTCCTCAACCTCAAGACTAGATCTCGAACAAAACCAAACGTCTCCCCCTTATCCTCCGTAAAGAACACCCACGCATACCGAGAATAGTCGTCCACCACAACAAGGACATACCACTTCCCACCCGCGGATCGCACACGAGCCGGGCCAACAAGGTCCATATGGAGCAGCTCGCATGGACGCTCGCTCATCACATCGGTGAGAGGCGGGTGAGAAGAGGCCACCATCTTGGCATGCCTACAAGGAGCACAAACCAACTCTTTCTCAAGCTTCAACAGTGGCAATCCTCGGACCAAATTGAGTTTACTCAAGCGAGACAAAAGGTCAAAGCTCAAGTGACCCAACTTCCTATGCCATTTCCACAACTCACTCGAAGAACCAGCCAAAAAACAACGCTCCACACCCGAAGACTGAGAAAAATCAGCACGAAACACCTGACCCTCGGGAACGACCATACAAAAAAGGTCCCCTCGAGAGTCCACAATTCGAGAACCACCAGGCCGAAACAACACCTCGAAACCCTCATCCAACAACTGAGACACAGAAAGCAAATTGTACCCCAGCGATTGAACAAGAGCAACACGCCTCAGAGTGATCTTGTCACTCACTTTTATCTCACCTTCTGAAAGCACACGCCCACGCCCATTGTCCCCAAAAGTGATGTACCTCTTCGTCACCACCGGACGAGACTTGAGAACCACCCCCCGTCTCCGGTCATATGCCTCGAGCAACCGGAGTCAATCAACCAAATGTTCTTCAAGTCTCCCACCCGAAAATCAAAAATAGGCACGTGAGCGAACAAACGACTCAAAGATCAGGGGTTAGTACCAAAGGAGGAAAACCGGTCCGAGCCATTTGCTCGAAAGTGGGGTTAGCACCAACCAAAACATCTCTCCTACCAAAACGCCTCCACGAACACCACCACGGTAACCACCCCGAGGGAACCACCCCTCTCTGCCTGGAGGAGGACCAAAACCACGAAAGAGAACTCGTGGACCGTCCCTCCTTTCCTTCTCAAAGCTACGACTCCTCCCATCCCCGTAGTGAACTCGAGGGGGAGAACGCCTAGCAACCTGACCACCTGCAAACTCTCCAGCCCATCCACCAGAACCACGACCTCCAGAAACAACCCTCGCACCTGTATGAGCACGGAAACCAAGCTTGTCATTCCGCAGACCCCAAACCGGTCTGACCGGTTCCGAAACCGGTCTGACCGGTTTCACTCCTCCGCAAAGACCTCCCCGCACTCTTTCGATCACCCCAAGCCGGAACTATCCTCACACTCGCCTTGGCCCTGGGCATATGCACACGAGGCTTAAGTACACCGCTGGAGGGGTGAAACCTGTCCCTGTTAGCCCACTCCTTCGCCATTTTCTCCTCTCGCTTCCTCTTGAAGCAAAACTCCTCCTTGTGGCCATCTCTTCCACAATAGCCACAATGGAACCTCACAAGCTTAGGCTTAGGCTTGGGATGTGGCTGCTCACTCGGTTTCTCTCCACTCAAATCCTCCACCGGTTTCTCACCACTAGCCTTCTCACTCTCCTTCCCAAAGAACACTTTCCCCCGAAGTGCTCACAAACTTGATAGGCTTTTGTAGGTCATTTGTGGGTGTAGGAAACACGGGTGGAGCTGGGGTTGTGTCTAGTCGGTTCCTTAGATGGTTAGGTTTTGGTGGGAAATCATTTTTGTGGTGGGTTTTTGGTGGCTCCGGGATATTCTCTCCACTTCCCTCACCAACCTTGTTTGCCCCAAGCCCCTCACCATCTTGCCTCTTAAAGGCCTCGATCATCATCCTCAACTGAGGCTCGTGACCGGACAACCAACCCATCAACTTCCTCAAATCATCATTCTCATCCTGCAAACGATCAACATAATGTGCAAGCTCCAGATTTTTCAATGCATGCATTTCACAGGTAGAGCAAGATGTAGGCATGGGTTCCTTCAATTTAGCCTCGAGCGAACTAGTGTAAGCATGCATCTCATCAATTTTAGCATGCAAAACAGGGCAAGAAGTGCAAGCGCCTAGCAAAGCAGGTCTAGACTTAAGCTCAGCCACTTCAACCCTAAGCACATCTAGTTCCTCACACTTGGAGGCATGCTTCTCCTTAAACAAAGCAAGATCAGCAAGGAATATGGAGCAATCAGCACAATCATTCTCATCAGAAACAACAGGGCTAGCCTTAAGCGAATCAATCTCAAGCTTGCTATCAAGCACCTGTGTCTCTAGCTCAGCCACTCTAGTCCTAGCATCCTCGAGTGAAGCCCTAAGCTCTTTCCTCATTTTCTTGGCCTCTCTAAGCATGTCATCACGGTTATCAAGCAAAGAGCCAAGCCTCTCATTCTCCTGGCGCAAGAAGGGAAGCTCATCACGCACCTCGTCGTCGGACTCAGAGTCCGAGTCGCTCTGTGTGCTCTTCTTGCTGCCGGAGCTCAACGCCATGGTGCAGAAGCCGTCTCTCGCGAAGCAGCTCAGCCCGCTCAGGTTCTTGGACGACTTCTTGTTCTTGCGGCGATCTCCCTCGTCGTCGCTGCTGCTCGAGCTCGAGGTGGAGTACGCGGAACTGGAGTCGACGTCGCTCGCTCCAACCATCGCTCGGGCCTTGCCTCGGCCCTCCTTCTTCCTCGATCGTCGCTCGTCCTTGTACTTGTTCTTGTGCTTGCTCTTGTGGTCGCGCCTCGAACGGTACTTGTCATCGTTCTTCCTCGGCTTGTGCTTGTAGCTGTCCTTGTTCTCGGCCTTCTCCGGGCAGTCGGCGACGAAGTGTCCCGGCTTGCCGCACTGCAAGCAAGTCCTCGTGTTCCTCCTCATGTTCACACGGTTCTCATGCAGCCTCTCGAACCGCCTCGTCAACAGCGCCAGCTCGTCCTCTCCAAGGTCATCAAACTCCTCATCTGGCATAGACATCAAAGAGGAAAACGAGAACATCCTGGTGGATGGGTTAGAGTTAGTCTTTCCTTTGGAACCACCAACGAGGGCAAGACTATGGGAATCAGTCGGTCCCTCGAGCTTGGCGATCATGCCCCTATCCACCTCGGCCGACTTGAGCTTCGAGAACAGCTCGTTCACCGTCAGAGTATCATACCGCTCCGACTCGACTATGGCCTCGAACTTTCCGCCCCATATCGTACGATCCAAAGAGTGTAAGAGCTTGACCGCTCTATCATGATCATCGTACGGGAGCACGTCCACATTGGCCCTCATGTTGTTCACCACCACCGTGAACCTCGAAACAAGGCATCGATGGACTCACCGGGAGATGAGTGAAGTTCTCGTACTCTCTCCGTAGGTCGCATACAACCGTGCCCGAACTCGGGCGTTCCCAACATGAGCCTCCTTCAACACCGCCCAAATCCTACAAGCCAAGTGCTCGGTGTGCACCCGATCGAACTCGGGCCGACACAAAGCACGAAACAAGTAGTCGACCGCCTTATTGTTGGCGTCGAATCCGTCCCTCGACCCCGGAGCAAGGAAATCCATCGGCCGGACATAGCCCGTGTCCACCGTGACATCCCAAAGCGGTCGACCCTTTCCGCGGAGGAATGCACCCATCCGCTTGCTCCACATCCGATAGTTCTTGCCATCGAAGTGTGGAGGACCCGAACCCCGTTCTCGGTACGCCATCCTTGGATCTTAGACGGTTAGAGTCAACAAAGACCCGAACCGGCTCTGATACCACTTGAAGGACCGAAACGGCGAACCAGAGAGGGGGGGGGGAGTGAATGGGAGCCGATAAAAATTCTATTCAAGAATTCGGCCTATGAACCCAAATTCACTCGTGCACCTCCGCAAGCTTCTCTTGCCAAGTTCACGTAGCCACTGGAGTGCTACTGAACCTAGGAGCAAGACCCGAACGACAGCCTCAACACATACACAGCGGAAACACACACGACAAGGCTGCTGGCAGCACAAACCGGTCAGACCGGTTTCTGAATCCGGTCGGACCGCTCCTGTTGGACTTAGCCTCACAAAGGCAGGGAAAAACCGGTCAGACCGGTTAGGCAAACCGGTCAGACCGATTCTGTCCAGAAACTCCCCAAAGACCCCAAACACTTCAAAAGCCTTTCCACATCTGAACAAACGAAGCCATGGAGCAGCAAAGACTTCCTTGTTCAAAGATCTTTCTCGACGACCATCGGGCGAAACCGGTCAGACCGGTTTGGGAAACCGGTCAGGCCGGTTTTGGCCTGAACAGTCGAGAAGAACACAGCTCGCGGGTCTACTCCCCCAAAACCAAATCTCAATCTCCCGAATCGCTCCACGGACTTGAACAAGACTTTGGGGATATCAGGAACACCTCATGAGGAGTCCATGGCCAAGTTTAATCCCAACAAAACTCGTCCAAGAAGGAGGAATCGAAGAAATCCCGCCAAAGGCACTACCAACCCAAGAACTCAAGAAACCCCAAAATCGAGCACTTTTCCTCACGGATTTGGGAGGGGAATCACAGCCCAAAGAACCACGAAGGGTTCCCACAAATTTCCCCCATCAAATCCCCAAAGGAAAGGTCCCGAAAACACCGCAAAGAAATCACCGGGAGAGGGCTCCGAAAATCACCACCAAGAACAATCGGGAAAAACACATTCAAACCTTGAGGAATCACGCCGAATCATCTATACATGAAACAAAGATTCTTACAAGGTCTAGCAAGCCGCCCGATCATCCATCCCTCTCTACAAGATTTCTCCGTGAAGCTCTCTTGCTAGTCCCTGAGCAACAAGTCTGGACTTGTTCCTCACAACCATCCCATTCTCTCCCTCTTTGTTCTTCCAAACCCATTTGGTTCCTATAGGATGGCAATTTGGAGGTGGTTCAACTAACTCCCACACTTGGTTCCTCTCAAAGTTTTCCAACTCCTCATGCATAGAATTGACCCAGTTTGCTTCAGATAAAGCGTGTCCAATGTCCTTGGGCTCAAAGGAGGCAACAAATGTAGTATGAGCGAAATGAGAGTAATTTCTGGACCTTGACCGTGTAGTACGTTTGTCGATGTCCCCAATGATCTTCGATAGGGGATGCACTTCTTGAATCCACCGGGGAGCCTCACGCCTCGAGACTACCCCCCCTCAGCTGCAGCTTCTCTCGCCTGGTCCTCGTGTCGCACCGTCATTGTCCATGAAATAGACGGTCCACCCTCCGTAGTGGTCGTAGGGGAAGTAGTGGGTACACCTTCAGCTTCAGGCGCAAGGTTCTCTCTATCATCATCTCCAGCTTCATCCTTCTACTCTTCAAAGAGGTCCTCGGCCATCTCCTCATCACCTGCACATTCAAAGCCAAGAGAGTTACATGGCATTGTCTCGTCGAAGGTTACCTCGCAAGTCTCCATGATTTTGTTAGTCTCAAGGTTAAGCACCCTATAGGCTCTAGAATGATTAGCATATCCAAAGAAAATCCCATCAATAGACCTAGACTCAAACTTGTCGAGTTTTCCTTTCTTAAGAATGAAGCATTTGCAACCAAAAACTCGGAAATGACTCACCATGGGTGCCCGGCCATGCATAAGCTCATAACAGGTCTTCCTCTTGAAAGCTCGCAATAAAATCCTGTTGGAGACATGACAAGCCGTATTGACCGCCTCAGCCCAATACCTCCTAGGAGTCATGTGCTCATCGAGCATCGTCCTAGCCATCTCACAGAGAGTCCGATTTTTCCTTTCCACAACTCCATTTTGAGCGGGCACATAAGGGGTCGAATACTGATGTTCAAGACCTAGATCACGACAGAAGGCATCAAAACGAGAGTTCTTGAACTCTTAGCCATTATCACTACGGATAGCTCGAATGGCATTCCCATGCCTCTCGTTTTTCAACCTCACTATCAGATCTCGAACAAAACAAAATGTCTCACTCTTGTCTTCCAAGAAAAACACCCAGGCATAGCGAGAGTAATCGTCCACCACAACAAGGACATACCACTTCCCACCCACCGAGCGAACTCGAGCTGGCCCAACAAGGTCCATATGCAACAGCTCTTTCGGACGCTCGGTCATGACATCGGTCAGGGGTGGATGGGGAGTGGCTACCATTTTGCCATGCCTACACGGAGCACAAACCAAATCCTTCTCAAGCTTCAACCTCGGCAATCCTCGGACAAGGTCAAGACCACTCAAGCGGGAAACCAAATCAAAGCTCAAGTGACCCAACCGCCTATGCCATTTCCACAAATCAGAAGGACCAGCCATCAAACAGCGAGTAGGACCCAAAGAACGAGAGAAATCAGCCTTGAAAATCCGACCCTCGGGGATGATCATACAGACAAGATCACCTCGAGAATCCAGCAAACGAGACTCACCAGACTTGAAACGCACCTCAAAGCCCTCATCAAGCAACTGAGAAACCGAAAGAAAATTGAAACCTAAGGACTTCACAAGAGCAACTCTCTTCAACGTTACCTTGTGACTCACATGCACTACACCCTTAGAAATCGCCCTTCCTCGTCCATTGTCCCCAAAAGTAATGTACATCTTTTCCTTCACTTGGGTGAGGCTGGAGAACCACTTCTTGTCTCTGGTCATGTGTCGGGAACATCCGGAGTCGATCAACCAAATGTTCTCCAAGCCTCCTGCCTGTAGTCAGAAACAAGAACGAGAATGAGCTAGCGACTCGACACTGGGGTTAGCACAAAGAAAGTTAAACCAGTGTCGAGCCATCTGCTCAAAAGAGGGGTTAGCAAACATCATTCTATTACCACCAAACTTCTCATGTCCCATGGAAGGAGTAAGAGCACCACGAGGGGGGAAACGTGGTCCGTAGTTCCTCTGGAACCCAAAGCTGCGATCATCTCCCCTAAACCCGTATTGAGGACGAGTAGGGGGATGTCCAGCAAAACCACCACGAGCCCGACCAAACCTCTCACCAGCACGCACACCATCATCTCTCCTAACAAACCTCTCACCACCACCAACTCCACCAACACTCCTCACACTTCCCACACCCCGTGGAAGTGGCACTCTAGGCTCAGGAATACCATGAGACTGGCGATACCTATCTTGGTTTGCTTGCTCCCTAGCAAGCCTCTCATCCCTCTTCCTCTTGTAGCAAAACTCTGTTGGATGTCTCTCCTTGCCACAATACTTACACCTGAAGGGGATGGGTTTTGGTTTTGGCTCTGGCTTCTCTCTAGGTTTGTCACCCTTCTCACTCACAAACTTCACCGTTTTTTGGAAGTCATTTGTTTTGGGTGGAAATTTGGGTGGATCTTGGGTTGTATCCAGCTTGTTGCAAAGGTGGTTGGGCTTTGGTGTGAAAGAGTTCTTGGGTGCTTTTGGAAGTGGGACTTGGATGTCTCCGATCACCTCAAACTCGGGGTTAGACTCAACACACTTTTCATACACACTCTCCCCACTGTTCTCTCCCACTTTCTCACCCAACTTCTCAAAACCCAAACCACGACCATCCGCTCTCTTGAACTCCTCAATCATGATTTTCAATTGAGGTTCCTGCCCAGACAACCAACCCAACACCTTCCTCAAATAATCATTCTCCTCCTAGATGACATCCAAATGGGAAGTAAGTTCAAGATTGCGCAAAGTAACTTCATCACAGCTAGTGCATGCATTAACAACAGGAGATTTCAAAGAAGCTTCCAAAGTGCTAATAGTAGAACGAGCATCAACAAGCTTAGCATGCATGGTAGGACATGATCTACAAGCACCAAGAAAAGTAGCTCTAGCCTTAAGCTCATCATACTCAGTCCTAAAAGCATCTAGTTTAGCCAAAGTAGAGGCATTCTTCTCATTAAGCAACTTGATCTCATTCAGCCATGCATCACACTCAGAGCATTCAACATCATCAGAAATAGTAGGAGGAAGTTTCAAAGAGTCATTCTCAAGTTTCAATTCAAGCAACTTAGACTCTAACTCTCCTACTTTCGCACTAGCATTCTCAAGTTGAGCCCTAAAATCTTTCCTCATCCTCTTAGCATCTCTCAACACACTATCATGGTTGTCAATCAAGCCATTCAACCTAGTGATCTCAGCAAGCAAAGAGTCGGGGTCACGATTTACCTCATCCTCCGAGTCAGAGTCGATATCTTCCTTCTCGCTCTTCTTACTGCTTGAGCTATGGGCCATGCCACAACAGCCTTCAAGCGCCACACAGCTCAGTCCACTGAGGTTCCGGCTTGCACTCTTCTTGCCCTTGCGCCTCCTGACATCTTCATCTTCACTGCTTGAGCTTGACTGCACGTTGCTTGAGCTTGAGTCGACGTCGCTTGCACCGGCCACCATGGCTCTTGCCTTGTCCTTCTTGTAGCTGCCCTTGCTCGGTCACCGCTTGTCCTTGTCCTTGCTCTTGGACTTGCTGAAGTGCTTGCCCTTGGAGGAGTACTTGTCTTCATGCCTCGGGTGCGCCTTATACTCGCTCATCTTGTACTTGTTCTCCTCCGCTTCCGGGCACTCGGCGATGAAGTGTCCACGCTTGCCACACTTGTAGCATGTGCCCGAGCTCCGCCTTGCATTCTTCCGGCTCTCATGTAGTCGATCAAACCTCCTTGAGAGCAAGGCCAGCTCCTCCTCACCCAGCACATCAAACTCCTCATCTGGAATACACATAAGAGAAGACAAGGAAAACTGTCGACAGGAAGGGTTAGCTTTGCCCTTTGATCCCCCCCACAAGAGCAAGACTATGATCAGTCGAGCCCTCATGCTTGGATTACAACTTCCCGTCAACCTCAACCGACTTGAGCTTAGAAAAGAGGTCATCCAACTCAATGGTCAATTATTGCCTAGACTCCTTTATGGCCTCAACCTTAGCACCCCAAACATTTGGGTCCAGGATATACAAGAGCTTCCAAGCTTGATCATGCTTGGTGTAAGGGAAATCCTCAACATTGGCCTTCATGTTGTTCACGATGGCGGTGAACCTCTGAAACATCGCATCAATGTCCTCACCGGGAAGTTGAGTGAAGTTCTCATATTGCATCCGGTAAGAGACAAAGAGGCGAGCCTTCACGAGGTTATCACCACCGTGAGCAACCAACAACTTCTCCCAAATTTGCCAAGCAAGATTCAAATGGCGAACACGCTCAAACTCAGGATCACACAAGCTTCTGACCAAGTGATCAACGGCTTTTGCATTTGCCTCATACTTGGCCTTAGCACCGGCATCAGTCACCATAAGATTATGGATGTTGACCGGAATAGCATAGGTCTTGTCAAGCACAATGAAATCCAACAGCTTGCCACGAAGAAAGATCATCATACGAGCCGCCCACTTGTGGTAACCCTTGCCATCGAAGTGCGGCGGACCGCCCCGCTCAACGTACGCCATCTTAGGATTCAAGACTTGCCAAAGTCACAAAGAGTCCAGCACCAAGCTCTGATACCAATTGAAGGATCGGATGGCGACTAGAGAGGGGGAGTGAATAGGAGTCGGTAAAAATTCTTCTCAAAGAACCCGGCCTATACCCTAGACAAATCCCGGTCACACACGAGCGATGGATCGAATCACACACCAATCGTCAAGACAACGAGATTATGGATCAACCTCAAGTCTTAGGAACGATTCCTTGAAGCACACGCGGGAGCACGAAAGAAGGAGGGAGGAATCGAACCAAGAAACAAAGCACTCAGGCTCTGGCGGACCGTCCGGCCAGGAGGGGCGGACTACCCGCACGGGCCACGCGGACCGTCTGGCCTGCTGCCGTGGACTGTCCTCACCCACACCACGGACCGTACGGCCCTGAGCCGCGGACTGTCTGAAAAAGCAAACAGAACCTCCAGAGACGACCCCGAATAACGGACCGTCCGCGGGGAGCACGCGGACTGCCCGCCAAGCACCCGCGGACCGTCCGCCCGCTGCTGCGGACTGTCCGAAACCACTTCCAACCAAAGCTCGAAACCAAAATGGATCGAAAGCGAAGCCGGGCAAGAACATGAAGAACACGCGAAGAACACAACCCGCGCAGACCTTCCGCCACCACCTCGCGGACTGTCCGCCCAACACGGACAGACCCAGAAACAGCACGACCCCGAAGGTCAACACCTTCAATCCATCACCGGATCTCCCAAACGGTAGAAGCTGTTGAAACAAGAGTTTGGGGACATGAAAAGCGTTAACCAAGGATGCTATACCCCAAAAATTTTGCCTCCTAACTTCCTAAATCATCAGGAATTGCAGATCCTTTGAACACCACTAAAAGCTAGAGCTCCGAACGAAAATCCTTGAATCGAAGTGGTTTCCAGGAAAATGAGAAATGGGAGGGGGGAAATGAAACCCTAAGTCACGGAGAGAGAGAGAGAGCCATCCACACACACTCATGGCTTATATATCGGGTCCCGCCGGTGTGGGAAATGACTCGACTACCCCTAACTCAACTACTAGCGATACAACCCACGCAGGGGCATTTATGTAATGTTTGTGGGTCTTGCCATCGGACGGCCACGCCTTCGCCGCACCCCGCGTCCTCCCGACGCAAGCCATGCGATCCCGCCGCGTGTCCTCCGCTTCGAAGCTTCCCGACACGCCCGAATCCCGTCTCCGTCGTGTTGGGCCTTCAGACTTGGTTTTGAGGCCCAAACCAAGAAACCGTCCTCCGATGGTTTTGTGGGCAAACCACCAAACCCCGCGTGCCCGGCCCGGCCTCCCGCCAAGCCTCTTGACTCGGCCGCCACCGTGCACCAGCTCGATCGTCCATCACTTCGTCTTGCTCGTCTCGCCACCATGTGGCCCGCACCTAGTCCCGCCGTCCACTGGGTCCCTCGAACCGAGCCTACTTGTCTCTCCATCTCCAGGAGGCCCCTCAAGGCTGAAGACCTTTCGTGCCCGTTCTTCACCTGCAACAACACGAACTAGGCCGCAGCCTACACCTGCGCACTGAGCCAAGAGTCAGTCCAACACCCGTTGTCAATCACTCATCACTGAGGAGTGGTCATCCACCGACCACCGGGACGCTCCTGGTCCTCACCAGGGTGGAAGGTTGTACAACGACAGCACGACAAGCCAGGTGCTATGTGTTGAGCTCTAGTTACCGAATGGGTTCACGCCATCTGTGCTCATAGCAAACCGTATGATCCTTGGGTCTTTGTCAAACCATGGGAAGTGGTTATTAATGTTACCCCATTGTGCTGCATCTGCAGGGTGCCTAAACTTGCCATCTTTCTTAAGCTCCTTTCGGCCTTTGTCATGCCAATGCAAGAGTTGGGCCTCCTTTGGTGTTGCGAACCATCTTTTCAACTGAGGAATGATGCAAAAATATCATGCCACCATCACAGGAGCCCCTCTGTTAGCATTCTTCTTCTTACCTCTGATCTCGTCGGGCTCGTTCTCGTCATCAGCATTATTATCATCTCCACCATCCTTTTCCTCTTGTACCGATCATAGCCACACTTGGGGCACTTGTCAAGGTCTGCATAATCTCCACGGAACAATACACAATTGTTCTTTCATGCATGGATTTTTTCAACCTCTATTCCCAGAGGACAGATTATCTTCTTCGCCTCATAGACAGACTCTGCTATTTGGTTTCCTTCAGGTAGCATGTCTATAAGCACATCCAATAGATGTTTGAAACTTTTGTTGTTCCAACCATGATCTGCCTTAACCTGCAGAAGTTTTAGATCACCAGAAATGTGAGAATACTTCTGGCAATCAGGATAGATGGGTTTCTTTGAATCTTCTATGAACTGCTTCGGCCTCGCTAATTCAGAAGGTGTGTACACTCGTTGAAACTCAATATCCCGCAACATTTGATCAACATTGTGCACACGTTGCAACACCTCACCATCATCGAAGCCCCTAACTTCTTGATCAGTGATATCCTCAGGCCTCAACACATTTGGTGGGAATAATGGTTCATTTCCCTCAAAAAGTCCACTTTCATCAAGGTCTTCATCATGGTTAGCATGGTGTCGCACTTCACCTTCATTTAGTCAGCCTGCTTCAAGTTCATTAAGGCCTTCCTCACCATGTTTATTCCAACACGTGTAATGTTTTGTGAAACCACGTGTGACCAAATGATGAAAAATGATTTCCCGTTGTGCGAATTTCTTTTGGTTGAGACAATCAATACAGAGGCAAATCATTGCCTGAACACCATGGTTTCTCATATCCGCCTCTGCTTGATTTAGAAAACCGTTGACCCCGCTTAAGAAATTATTCCAATCTTCTTGGGGCTGTCTGTACATCCAAGCTCGAGCAGCAGACGCCATATGCATTCCATACACCAAATGAGCATAATTCATCACACAAAAAGACAGCTGAAGAATTTCAATAAAAGGGGCCAATTAATTTCCACCATGACGAGGACTTTGTACGAGGCGAGCGCGGAGGAGGATCGGAGGCAGTGTCGCGGCGGCAGCAACATCCGCTCTGGCCCATTTCGTCGTTGCGCACGTGTCGGGTTACAGATGTGGGCAGCAACATCCGCTCTGGCCCCTTTCAACTGGGAGCTCTGGGTACACCTCTTCCGCGCGGAGCTCTTCACGCAGCCCACGACGGAGCCGAGGACCCGACGCGCGGTGCGCGCCGGCGGGATGTCGCTCGCCCTGCGGGGGCAGTTCAAGGACCACTACATCCCCTGCACCATGACGACGAACAACGCCGGCTGGGAGCGGGGATGGTTCTACCTGCGCAACGCCGAGCCCGGCCTTCCCCCCTACACCGGTCGGGTGTTCAAGGAGAAGCCCAGCTCCTGGGGCTACGGGGTGTCCACGGCCCAGCATCGGAGGCGGCAGGACTCGGTCCTGGCCGCCCTGAGGAGCCTGTCGGAGCAGGGGCTGACCGCGATGGGCGTCCTCGCCTTCCTCCATCACCGGCGGGTCGTGCCCCTGATGGAGAGGCCGCTCTGCATCTTTGAGATGACAGAGGAGGCGGACCCCATCGCGTTGGCGAGGTCGCGGATGCTCCTGACCCCCTCGGGCGGCCGTATGCGCTCACCCGGGCGCGGAGCGCCGTCGACACCCGGATGCCGACGCACCCGGACCGGACCCCGTGGGATCTCGAGATGCTCCCCACCGGCCCGCTGGTGAGCGTGATTCTTGATCCTGTTTTAGTTTTTGGTGCTGTCTCTACCTGCTGACGCGTCTTTGATGTTCCTGCATGCAGCTGGTGAATTTCACCGCCGCGAAGTCCGTTCCGCCCACCCCCGATTCCCGCGCGCTTGGTCGGGCGGCGCAGCAGCGGGAGCGGGGAGCGGGCGGCGCGCGAGAGGGAGCGCGCGAGGCGGCACAACGAGCGCCGCGAGCGACGGAGCGCGGAGTACGGGCGGCGCGAGGAGCCGGGGGCTCTCCTCCCCGGGGACCGAGGAATACTCGTCCTCGGAGGAGGACGAAGAGGAAGAGGGCCGAGGGGCGGGGCCCTCCTCGATAGGTGGGAGCCCTCGCCCCCGTCGCCGGAGCCGGCTCGCGGCGAAGGGCGGCATCGCCCGGGGCGGGCGCAACGGCGCCCGCCGCCGGGCAATCGACAACGGGGGCGGCGCGCACCGCGAGGCGCCGGCGCGCACTACGGGGGCGCGCGCGGCGAGCGCGCGCCGTGCGTGCGGCGAGTGCGCCCGCGCGCGGGCGGGGCCGGCGCGCGAGGTGGCGACGTCGGGGAGGCGCGGCCGCGGGCGTGCTGGCCGCGCCGGCCTCATCCGCTGAGGCTTCGAGGAAAAGGAAGCGCGCCTTTTCCTCCTCGAGGTAAGGGGCTCGATCCTCTACTTGGTTTGATTTTTTGATGATCAGGCATTCTAACCCTCTGTTTGTGCCTGCGCATGGTGGTGCCAACTGTGCCTCCCCTCGCACTGGCCAAGGTGCTGAGGACGGACGCGTCCATCCCCACCCGGCGGCGCTCGTCGAGGGCGTCGCGGGCGGGGGCAAGCACGGCGGCGGCGGGCGAGAGCTCGCAGGCGCGGCCGGGGCCCCGAGGCCTCGACCGGCGGATCGGCACGCCATGGCGCAGCCGGTGGTTGCCGAGGGCGGCCGGCGCCGGCCGTGGCAGAGGCGCGGCCCCACGGCGGCGGTCGTGGCGGAGGCGCGGCCGATGGTGGCCGCCGAGACGGAGGCGCGGCTTGTGGCGCCAACCGCGGCGGAGGCGGGCGGGTGCGGCCCGCGGTGGCTCCCGTGATCGCGGAGGCACGGCCGGAGGCGGTGGTCGCTGCGGGAGGGCGGCCGGCGCCCACCGCCGCGGGGGCGCGGCCGAGGTGGTGGCCGCGGCGCCACGTCAAGCGCCCGTGGCCGTGGAGCCGCAAGTGGAGGCGCCCGCGGAGGCGGCGCAAGGGTTGGCGCCGCCGGCGGTTCCCGGCGGAGGTGGTGGAGGTCCCGGACGGTGACTCCACGCCGCCGGGTGGGATCGGTGGGCGAGCTTCCCCACGCGCTCCCCCCGAGCCCCGTGAGGGGGCCCTCGTGAGGCGGCGCGAGGGTCACATGGTGGCGGGGGACCGAGGACACGGCGCCGAGGCCTCGTCCTCCCGCGTCGGCCACTCGCCCCGGGTAGAGGGGGCCGGCGGCGATCCGCCTGCGTTCGCCGACGCCCAGGGAGAACAGGAGCTCTGGGGAGAGCTCCGGAGCCACGGCGCCACGCTCGACCGCACGCTGAACGAGGCACTGAGGGTCCATGGCGGCCCCGCATGGCGTGTCTTCCAGGTAGGGCGTTGTTGTTCGTTTTCTTCTTTTTCTTGTTTCTGTGCGCTGTTTCTGTGTCGTGGCGCTTACGGGTTTCGAGTTGTGGGTGACAGGAGCTCGAGCGCCGCGCCCACGACAAGTACAATGCCTTCGATGGGGTGAATGCCGAGCTCCACCATCTCCGGGAGTGATGCGGCGCTTTCGACGCACTCGCCGATGCCCTCAGGACCCCGGACGGCTGGTTGGCGTACCGGGCCGTGGTCTTGCGCGACGAACTCCCCGAGAGCACGGGGCAGGACCCGGCGCGCCGCTCTAGCCTCGAGCGGGTCTGCACTGCTCTCATCGACCGTGATGAGGCGCTGTGGCGGGCGCGCTCGGACTCGTAGAAGATGCGGACGCTGGCGACCAACTGGGAGGCGGAGGTGGCCGGCGTCCGCGGCGAGAACCGGGGCTCCGTTCGTCGCTCGAGGGGGCGCAGGCGCGCGTAGCGCCAGCCGAGGAGCGGGCGCACGGGGCCGGGAGCGACGGGCCAAAGAGGCCGACGACTTGAAGGCCGCCCTCGACGCCAAGGCCGCGGCACTCGTCGTCGCCGAGGAGCAGCTCCCCGCAGAGCGCACCGCCCGCCAAGGGGGCCGAGGGGCGGCTCCGGCAGAGCCGGCCGCCCTCGTCGACGCCCGTACGGCGCCGGGCAGCAGAGCGCGTCGCCCGCGAGGCGGCGCAGAAGTCATTGGCGGAGCGGGACGCCAAGCTCTCTAAGACCAAATGCGAGCTCATTGTGCTCAGCATTACGAGCGCAAACCAAGAGCTGGCCCTCCAGGAGCAAGGTGAGTCCGTCAAGCGCCTCGAGCTGGCGGTCGAGGCCGAGCGCCGCGCTCTCGAGGTGGAGAGAAAACAAGTCGAAGGTGAGCCACTGTTTGACTCTTGCTTTGTTGGTTTTTTTGTTAGAGGGCTCGCATCCCCCTTTCTGATTTCTTTCTTGTCTTGGCGATTCCAGGCTTGCACACCGCCTTGGGGCATGCAGCTGAACGGGCCGAGGCACTGCAGGCTTCCTATAACTCCTCCGAGCAGGAGCTGCGGGAGCTGCGTGGTGCGGCCCTCGAGACCTGCCGAGCCGTGGAGAAGGGCGAAGCACAGGCCGGCGCTCGGCCGGCCGCCCGCCCGCGCGCCCTTGGCGGTCACGTCCACCGAGCGGATGCACCGGCGCCGCATCCGGGCATCCGTGAAGGCCCTCGGAGTGGTGCTGTCCCACTACGAGGTCAACTTCGAGGCGCTGGCGGAGGGCTACATCGTTCCCGAGGGCGTCGAGGACGAGGTAGCGATGGAGCGTGTGGATGCCGCTGGGTCGCTCGCCGAAGCCTTCGAGGAGTTCCTCTTCCCGGACGTCGCTGACGCTGCCGCTCCTCCCGCCTGAAGACAGTTGGGCGCTAGGCCCGTTTTTTGTTTGTGTATCAGTATTTTGGCCATGCGGCCTTGTAAATAAGCACATTATCTTAGTCGTAAACATTTGTTGATACGAAATGAAGTCTTTTGCTTATTGCGCTTTTTTGTTTCTCCATCTTCCTGAGTAGATTTTACTTAGGGGAGTTCGATTTTCGCGGGGGGCCTGCTGGGTTGGAGGCGAGAGAGAAGGGTTGTATCCTCGTGGCGTAGGCTATCTCTGACTCGCGCGCTCCTTCCGCTAGGCCGCCTGCGCCCTGTTCGAACCGTTGCTCGAGGTTGAAGTAGAAAACAAACTTAGCGCGTGTGAGTTGTTTTATTTTTGCGCGAAAATGGGACCATTTTGCGGGGGGGTGCCCCCCACAGTAGCCCCCGAGGGTAACTTGGGTTTCAGGGGAAAGCCGAGTTGCCCTTTCCATTAGACTTGAGGCGTTTTCATAGTTGTCACAAACTGGGGCGTTGGCCATATGATTTTTACAACAGAAAATGCTTGGGAATCCTAGCTAAGGGTAGAAACGCCGTAGCTGTTGGATATTCCAAGCGTTGGTGAGCTCTTCACCGTCTTCGTTCTCCAGCTTGTACGTGCCGGGCTTGAGTACCTTCACCACGACGTAGGGTCCCTCCCACGGGGGCGATAGCTTGTGGCGCCCTCGGTTGTCTTGGCGTAGCCTTAGGACCAGATCCCCTTCGCTGAAATCCCGCTGGCGTATCTTGCGTGCTTGGTAGCGCCTGAGGGACTGTTGGTACCTCGCGGAATGCATCAAGGCCACGAGGCGTGCCTCGTCCAGCTGATCCAACGAGTCCTCGCGGGCTCGCTGGCTGGCATCCTCATCATAGCCTCGAACTCTGGGCGAACCGTATTCTAAGTCCGTGGGGAGGACGGCCTCCGCGCCATGGACTAGGAAAAACGGAGTGAACCCAGTGGCTCTGCTCGGGGTGGTCCTTAGGCTCCACACAACCGCTGGGAGCTCTTGGAGCCATTTTCGCCCAGATTTGTTCAGCTGGTCGAAAATTCTGGGCTTTAGGCCTTGCAAGATCATGCCATTGGCACGCTCTACTTGGCCGTTGGTCTGTGGGTGTGCCACGGCTGCCCAATACACACGGATGTGGAACTTGTCGCAGAACTCCAAGAACTTCCGGCCGGTGAACTGGGACCCATTGTCGGTGATGATGGAGTTTGGCACTCCAAAGCGGTAGACGATGTCGGTGAAGAATGTTACCGCCTGCTCTGCCCTGAGATTCGTGATGGGGCGCACCTCCACCCACTTGGAGAACTTGTCGATCGCGACCAACAAGTGGGTGAAGCCCCCGGGCGCCTTCCGCAGGGGCCCGACGATGTCCAGCCCCCACACGGCAAATGGCCACGTTACGGGGATGGTCTGCAAGGCATGTGCGGGCAAGTTGGTCTTGCGGGCGTAGAACTGGCACCCTTCGCAGGTTCGTACGATCTCGGTGGCGTCCGCGACCGCGGTAGGCCAGTAAAAGCCCTGGCGGAACGTGTTGCCGACGAGGGTGCGGGGCGCGGCGTGGTGGCCACAGGTCCCCGCGTGGATGTCCCGTAGGAGCTCGCGCACCTCGGGGATGGGCACGCACCACTGCAGGATGCCGGAGGCGGCGCGCTTGTACAGCTCGCCGTCAACGAGGGCAAAGGACTTGGCCATCCTGGCGATACGCCTGGCTGCGGCCCGATCCGCGGGGAGTTCCCCTCGAGCGATCCAGGCGATGTATTTTTCGCGCCAGTCCGCTTTGACAGGAGCTGGCTCGATGTCCATTACGTCGGCCTCGTGGGAGCCATACCCCTCGAGGAGGGGAGAGCACGTACACCTCGTTCGAGGGGTCCTCGTCCATGGGTTCCGCACCCGCCGGATTCGAGGTAGCCCCCGAGGGTTCGTCGTGACTCGAGGGGTGGGGCTCGAAGACGACTGAGGGCTGAGCGACGTCGCGTGCGAAAACGTTCGGGGGGACGGTGATCCGCCCGGACGCAATCTTGGCCAGCTCGTCCGCCTCCTCGTTGTACCGCCGGGGCACGTGGTTGAGCTCGATGCCGTAGAACTTGTCCTCGAGGGCTCGCACGGCTTTGCAGTAGGCCTCCATCTTGTCGACATGGCAGCTCGCGTTCTTCATGATTTGATCAATTACGAGCTGCGAGTCCCCCCGCACGTCGAGGCGCTTGACGCCTAACTCAATAGCGATCTTGAGGCCACAAGGGAGGGCCTCGTATTCAGCCATATTGTTAGAAGCGGGGAAGTGGAGGCGCACCGCGTATCGCATGTGTTCCCCGAGGGGTGATACAAAAAGCAGGCCCGCGCCCGCCCCTGTTTTCATCACCAAGCCGTCGAAGAACAGAGTCCAGCACTCCGCTTGGATCTGTGGCGGCGGTACCTGCGTATCCGTCCACTCAGCGACGAAATCAGCCAAGATTTGGGATTTGACGGCCTTGCGCGGGGCGTAGGCGAGCGTCTCGCCCATCAGCTCCACGGACCACTTGGCGATCCTGCCCGCAGCATCGGGGTTGCGGATGATCTCCCCTAGTGGGAAGGAGGAAACCACCGTGACGGGGTGGGCCTCGAAGTAGTGGCGGAGCTTGCGTCGCGCAAGGACTACCGCGTACAGCAACTTCCTCGGACACGGGGGTAGCGCGTCTTCGTGTCCGACGGGACCTCGGCCGATGTGGTAGACCGGCCGCCGCATGTGCAAGGCGTGCCCTTCCTCCGTGCACTCCACGACGATCACGGCGCTGACCACCTGGGTGGTTGCGGCCACGTAGAGCTGTAGGGGTTGGCCGTCTTGCGGCGGCGTGAGGATCGGGGCGTGCGTTAGAGACGCCTTCAGTTTGTCGAGCGCATCCTGGGCCTCGGTGGTCCAGGAGAAGCGCTCGTGCTTCTTAAGTAGGTGGTAGAGGGGCAGGCCCTTCTCACCGAGCCGCGAGATGAAGCGGCTCAAGGCGGCAAGGCACCCCAGCACCTTCTGCACCCCTTTGAGGTCCCGGATCGGACCCATCCGTTCGAGGGCCGCAACCTTTTCGGGGTTGGCCTCGATTCCCCGTTGGGAGACAATGTATCCCAGGAGCATGCCTCGCGGCACTCCAAAGACACACTTTTCGGGGTTTAACTTGACCCCATTGGCCCGTAGGCAGCCGAACGCGACGCCAAGGTCTCCAACCAGGTCGTTCGCCTTCCTGGTCTTTACGACGATGTCGTCTACGTACGCTTCGACCGTCCGCCCGATGTGATCCCCGAAAACGTGCTGCATGCAGCGCTGGTATGTCGCACCCGCGTTTCGGAGGGCAAATGGCATCGTGACGTAGCAGAACGTCCCGAACGGTGTGATGAACGAAGTCGCGAGCTGGTCGGACTCCTTCATCTTTATTTGGTGATACCCGGAGTAAGCATCAAGGAAGCAAAGCAATTCACACCCAGCCGTTGAATCAACGATCTGATCAATGCGCGGCAAAGGAAAAGGAACTTTAGGACATGCTTTATTAAGACTAGTGTAGTCTATACACATCCGCCACTTCCCATTCTTTTTCTTTACAAGCACGGGGTTTGCTAGCCACGTTGGGTGGAACACCTCCTTGATGAATCCGGCCTCGAGAAGCTTCCGCAGCTCCGCTCCGATTGCCCGTCGCCGCTCCTCGTCGAAGCGGCGCAGCCGTTGCTGCACGGCACGGGCGTGAGGCAGGATGTCAAGGGAGTGCTCGGCGACCTCCCTCGGGATGCCTGGCATATCCGAGGGGCTCCACGCGAAGATGTCGGCGTTGGCGCGGAGGATGTCGACGAGCACCACTTCCTATTTGGGATCGAGGGCGGAGCTGACCCTCAACGCCTTGCCCTCGGGGGCAGAAGGATCGAGGGGGACCTCCTTTGTCTGCTCCGCGGCCTCGAAGGTGCCGGCGTGCTTGGCGGCGAAGTCGAGGTCTTCGTTGACCATTTTCTCCAAAGTGTTCACCAGCGCTTCATCCAGCGCCAGTGCCTCTGCGTGTTCTACGCACTCGACGTCGCAGTCGATTGCGTGCTCGATGGACGAGCCGACGGTGATGACACCGTTTGGTCCCAGCATCTTCATCTTCAAGTAGGTATAGTTGGGGACCGCCATGAATTTGGCGTAACAGGGTCGCCCAAGTATAGCGTGGTAGGACCCTTTGAACCCCACCACCTCGAAGGTGAGGATCTCCTTGCGGAAATTCTTCGGAGTGCCAAACCAAACCGACAGGTCGATCTGCCCGAGGGGCTGGACCTGCTTGCCGGGCGCGATGCCGTGGAATGGCTTCGTGCTGGGCCGCAGCTGGTCCAACCCGACCCCCGTCAAGCGCAGCGTATGCGCGTAGAGGATGTTGAGGCTGCTGCCTCCGTCCATGAGGACCTTCGAGAACCGTGCGTTCCCGATGATGGGGTGGACCACTAGCGGGTACTGGCCCGGGTTGGGGACGCGGTTCAGGTGGTCCTCCCGGCTGAAGGTAATGGCGTCCTCTGACCAATTGAGGAAGGACGGAGGCGCCCCCTCCGCGGCGAGGACCTCGTGCCGCTCCTTCTTGCGCTGGCAGGTCGACATGTCGACGGTTGGCCCCCCAAAGATGAGGAACACATTTTCCACGGCGGGGAAGTCGCCTGCGTCGCCATCGCCTCCGTCTTTCTTGGCCTCTGCCTCCTTCGCGGCGGCGCGGCCATAGAACTTCTTGAGCATATCGCACTGCTCAAGGGTGTGGTTCACTGGGGTCTTGTGGTAAGGACATGGCTTTTTCAGCATGTCGTCAAACACCCCCGGGCCTCGAGGGGCCGGTCGAGGGCCCCGTCGAGCCGGGTCAACAGCAAGGGCCTCGGCATTACCTCCATCGTGCCCCTGCTCGCGCGCCTCGCGGCGCGGCTTCTTTCCCTTCTTGCCCTGCTTGTCCTTGCGGTGGGGCTCCTTGGATTTGCTGCCCTCCGCGGGCGCGTCCTCCGAGCACTTCCCCTTCTTGCCGTCGAAGATCGCCCCCACGGCCTCTTCTCCAGAGGCGAAGCTGGTGGCGATGTCGAACAGCTCGTTGGAGTCCGCGGGCGGGCTGCGTCCCAGCTCCCGCACGAGGTCCCGGCACGTGGTGCCCTCGAGGAAGGCGTGCACGATCTCGGACTGCGCCACGCTGGGGAGCTCGGTGCAGCGCTTGGAGAAGCGCCGTATGAAGTCCCACAGCGACTCGCCGGGCTTCTGTGTGCAGGAGCGTAGGTCCCATGAATTTCCGGGGCGCACGTACGTGCCCTGTAAGTTGCCCACGAACGTGCAGACCAGATCATCCCAGTTGTGGATTTGGCTGGCGGGCAAGTGCTCGAGCCATGTCCGGGCCGCGTCGCCGAGGTGCAGGGGCAAGTTGCGGATGATGACCTCGTCGCTGGTGGCCCCGCCCAGCTGGCAAGCCAAGCGGTAATCATTGAGCCACACGCGGGGGTCCGTTTCCCCGTTGTACTTGACGATAGTTGAGGGTTGGCGAAAGCGCTGGGGGAAGGCCGCCGTGCGGATCTCCCTGCTGAACACACGGGTCACTGGGGGCTCCGGCGTTGGGGAGCGGTCCTCTCCGCTGTCGTAGCGTCCGCCCCGTCGAGGGTGGTAGCCCAATGCTACTCATACGTCCGCCCTGCTCGTGCGCCTGGCGTTGATGACGTTGCGGGCGTCGTCATCCAGCGCCCTGCGTGCGTCAAGGAGCCGCTCCTTGGCCGGCGTGCGTCCTTGGTCGGCGGGTCGCCCCCGCCGGCCCCCCCCCGCGTGGACCGAGGGTTCGCCTCCCCGGTGCGGCCTTGTCGTCCCACGCATCCCCCCCGTTGGAGGATGCGCGAGGCCGAGCTCTCGGCCGCCGGACGGCCGCTTGCTCAATGAGAGTCTGCACCTCGCGGTGCAGGTCTCGCGCCTCAGGGGTCGAGGGTGCCGGCATGGCCCGCAGCAGCGTCGCGGCGGCGATGAGCTTTTGGCTCGCCCGCGGGGGTGCGTCCGCATTGTCGATGTTGGGGTCGATGTTGATGCGGTCGCGGACCCTGTCGACCCGCCCCGCGCGCTCGTTCGCCGCGCGCGGAGGCTTCCCCCGCCATTGAGGCGCGGAGCGCGCCGCACCGTCCGTATTCCTCCGCCGGCTTGGCCTCGAGCTCGCGGGCTTGGGCCACCGCGCGTTGGCGTCGGCCCCAACAGGAGCGCTTGGCCCCGCGGCCAGGCGCGTGGCGATCCCTGGGGCAGGTGTGATCTCCCCGTCTCCAGCACCCACCGCACCGGCGGCATTAGCTGGGTCGTTGGTGATGACGGCGTAGCACTCCCGCGCGGGGTCGTAACTCCCAGTGCTGGAGTCGCCGGAGCAGCCGAACCAGTAGTCCGTAGCGTCAAGGAAACGCCGGAACATGACTGGGTCCGGCACGCCGGAGAAGTCCCACTCCGCGTACCCGTGGCGGTTGGCGAGTGGCAACGCGTCGAGGGAACCCAGGGACGATTCGTCGTCCGCTGAGGCGCTGGGGTCCCTGGCGACGAAGACGTGGCGGCCAGGCGGAACCCTGCGCATCGTGGTGTTGACGTTGGCGTTGTAGGCCGACGTGGCGCCACGTAGCCCGATGGGGATACGCGGTCCGGAAACCATGCGCTGTCCCGCCGGGATGGTGGCGGTCGCGGGCGCGCCGCGCCGAGAGGCGGCGTGCTCGGCCCGCCACCGCTCGGACCGCGCCCGGCGCGAACGCCGCCCGCAGCGACGGCGGCGTCGTGGCGTCGACGGGCCCGCGGCATCCGTGCCCGCGGGCGCTGCGCCACGGTGGTGCGTGCGGCGGGGGCCGCAGCCGACCCGGCTCCGGCGCTGCGCGCGGAGCTCCTCACGGTTGGTGAGGCGCATGAGGTAGCCGTTCCCCGTGGCCTGAAAGTTCAGGTCCCCGAACCGAATTTCGAACCCGACAGGGAGGGGGTCCGAGCTGCCCATGCAGTAGCATGTACCACGGTACTCAGTGCGGATCACCATGGAGGGAGTTGGTGGAATGACCTTAGGCGCTCAGATTGCCCCACGGTGGGCACCAACTGTCGGTGCGGAATGTGGTCCCGACACTAACCAGTAGAAAGCGCCGAGGTCTATCCCTCAATGGTCGATGCTAAGCAATAAGAGACACGGGATTTATCCTAGTTCCGGCCGAGGGCCGTACGTCCAGCAGTGGTGTGCTCAAGGCACTATATTGCTCAGCACCGGGGGTGCCTGTAGTGGGGCTGCTACAAGCAAGGCGGGAGAGGAAGCGTGGCTTCCAAGTCCCTGGTGAAGTGGCTGAAGATATTGCGGGAGAATTGGAGAATGAGTACGTGGTGTGCCGTGTGCTATCTGTTGTTTTTCTTCCTCCCCGTCCCCTGCGGCAGGGGGGTTCGCTCTCCTTTTATAGATTAAAGAGGAGGCGAATCACATGCGCGCCGCGCTATCTAGCTACGTGAGGAAGCACGACGTGCTATGTTGTAGAGTGGGCGGCCGTTCGGACGATCCTTGCAGCGATCTGGCCATCATGGCCTATCTTGTATTCGAACAGTGGCGGTTCGAGGGTTGAAGGGCGGCGGATGGTGGTGATGCCTTCTGATAGGCTCGAGGGAGCTGCTGACGTTGGCCCGTACGGAGTACAGGAGTGGGGAAGGTGGCGTCCCGTTCCCGCACGCTCCACAGTGTTGGAGTTGTTGCTACAGCGCCTGGCGTGCGCCTGCACGCGCGGGGACGGCGGCCATGCCGTTACAGTGCAGGGATGGCGTCCCACCGGCCTAGCGCCTCCACCTAACCCTGTAGGGTCACAAGAAAGCAAATCGAGGGTGCAACCGGTCCCCCTTCGAGGGCTCGGCGCGTTAGTCGTACTGGAGCAGGCGCACGGCGTCACGGGACTGACACCGGCCGCGCTGCACAGTCCCTCCCCACAGTGATGGAAATGGGCTCCTCCCTGGGGAGTTGGTGCGGCGGCACCGGGGCGCGAGCCCCGGGCGCATGATGGCGCCGTCCCGCCGGTGTCGGGCGTTAAATGCCCGTGTACGGGGGCCGGCGCACGCGTGGGGGCGCCCTCGAGCGTGGTGGACCCCGGTCGAGGGCGGGACGGACCCTCGAGCGAGGCGGAGTTTGCTCGAGGGGGAGCGGGCCCTCGAGCGGGGCGGAGCCCGCTCGAGGGAGGCGCACCCCCTCGAACGGGGCGGAGCCCGCCCGAGGGGGACGCGCATCCTCGAGCGAGGTGGAGCCTGCTCGAGGAGATCTTCAGGATGTCCGCCTTGGTGGGCCGTCGGGGTCCCTGCGACATGGGCCGTATCCTGCATGGTTAGGCAAACTGTGTTTTTAGTTTTGTTGCAGGTTTTAAGTGAGGATTTCCCCGTTGTTTTAGGGGACCCCTGGGGCTGTCCCCGACAGCATGCGCGGCCGGCCGGCCTGCTGTAGCGCCATCTTTCTGAGGAGAGAAATTAAGCACAATCCTCAGAGCGCGCGCAGCTGGCAGCGGCGAACGGGACAGGTCGGTGGGGACATCTGAGCACACAGATCTAGCGAGTGACCTTCTGAGGAGAGAGAGAGCGAGTGTTGTTGTCAGAACAGGAGTGGCCTAGCTTCTGTGGAGAGAGAGCGATTGGTGTCGAAAGGATAAGACACAGACGAGATAACAACATATGTCTCCGATGTGAGAAAAAGGCGACCCTAGGCGGCAATCAAAGGAGACGCATCCTACAAGCATGCGTCTCCAGTACGAACTTATCAGTAACGGAGTTTATAGCCCATGACCAATACGACAGCGATAAGTAACGGACTTAAGCAGCCCGTTACTGATAGGGAATTGATTGGTAACGGACTTTACAAGCCCGTTACCGATAGGTTTGACATTTGTAACAGGCTCGTTTAACATCCGTTACAAAGAATTTATGTAACAGGAATTTAAGAAGCTCATTACCAGAAGTCCACATTGGTAACGAGAGTTGTTGAGGCCAACCCCGGGGTCGTCCTGGCACGATTATAGGCAATGGGCGCCAAACACAACCGTTACAGATGTGGGTGGATGTAACGGGCGTTAAGTGCCCGTTACAAATGTTATGGGACCTATTTGAGGTTTTCTCGTAGTGTCGGCGTCTAGGCCACCTACCTCGCGGGTCGGCCGCACACCCGAGGCCGGCCGGCATCATCATTCGCGCCCGCGGCTCGAGAAAGCTTGGGGACACGTTCCTCCACGCGCCTGCGCACATCTGCGCTGTGCCCCCCTCCCGCCGCCACCATTGCCGCCGACGATGCCTGTGCAGGCCTACCGCACCTCCTCTTCCCGTAAATCCCCTCCCTAGCTTCGAGGCGAAGCTCCCACTCCTCCACACGCGCTCACCCTCCTATTTAAATGGTTCCCCTTCTTCCCTCGTGCACGCACAACCTCCGCTAGCCCGCCATTGTCACCACCACGGTGAGCACGCACCTCTGCCCTCTCCCGCCACCGGCCCAGACGTCCAATACATTCCATAAGACCTAGCAAAGCTTGCACAACCACTTTTTTCTCCGCATTGCACTTGCGCTCGCCTGATTTTGAGCCAAGGCGGTCGCGCCACCGCAGTCTTGCCGCCACTGCTCGCTGGAGCCACCGCAGGCCGAGCCACTGCCACTAATCGATCCCTGGTAAGCTCAATCGAGCACCTGTGTTATTTGTTGCCCTCCTATGACCGCCATTCTCCGCTGGCGAGCTCACCGCCTCCGGCAAGGGCATGGTTGTAAAACCCGAGGGCCTATATGTGGAACAGGGACCTGTTTGTAGTGATCTTTAACTTAGTTTTCTAGCAACTTAGTCCAGCACCTTAGGAAAATCCTAGAAATTCGTAGAAAAATCATAAAAATGCAAACCCAATTTTGTTGATTTCATTGAGACTAGATCTACAACTTATACAAAGCTTGACCATACTTTTGACTTATTGATTTTGAATGAAATTCAAATTTAGTTGGAAATACTTTTGCTGTAGTTCAAAATCTAGAAAAGTTATGGAGCTGAATTTTAGATATGTTTCTAGTTATACCACTTGTAGGCTTTGGACAAAAATTTGCACAAAGTTATTGAACAGATCCTTTTATATGATTTACTTTGCATTTATGCTATTTCTGACTTACTGGTTTTTGTAACAAAATGTAATTAGATAACTTGTGGCTATGCTCATGTTATGCCAAGATTCAACTTTCCTGCATTTGCCGTGATTTTATCTCTGTCAAAAATAATTAATATTGTTTTCTGCTTAGATTTACATTAAAATGCCTAGTTCCAATTTTAAATTTGATCTTGATGTGCTGGTTGATTTCATAGGCTTGTTTTAGGTCATAGATGTTGTAGGAATGAGTTGGGCTGCAGAAGTGCTTTATTTATTTCTTTATGCATTTCTCCTAATTCTAGTTTCTAGGAAATGTCATTTTTGATATATAGGTTTTACGGCTCTTTCAAATTTAAACCTTGGACCAGTAGCTTGTTTGGGTCATTAGGACCAGCAATAAACCCTTTCACTGTTTTTTGTAATTTATTTTGTAATTAAAAGTTTGGAATCCATATATGCTTCCTATTAGGTTTAATTAGGAAAAACACCATTTCTCCCTTAGTGACCTTGTTAAAATGTTGTTTAGCTTATTTAAGGGCTATGGATCCACCCTTGTTGTTTTGTGTGATTAAATAGTTCTATTTGCTTAGATGTTTACACAGTCACTGTTAAAAAGATTAAAATAATAAACCTCCACATGTAATGACCCTAATGGAAAGAAATACTAATTAGATGTTTGTCAATGTGAATATGGCCAACAAGAGTTGGATGTAATAATTAATATCTTACTCCACCTGAACCCTGCATTGCATGTCATGTAGAACTCCCCGACGGTAACTACGCGCTCGTTCTGGAAGCCGAGGAAGGAGGAGCTGACACGGAGCTGCAGTACGTGGAAGTGAGCAAGGACACCGAGGACCCCAGGGCTAACTGTGCTAACGAAGGCAAGCTATGGATGTTTGTGCATTTACGTTCAGGAGTTGAAATGAAACCCTAGATGCATGATCACTGGGTACCTATGTCTTTATTAGTAAGTTAGGTCGGTAGCGGCTATGCTATAGGACCGTTACAAGTCGAGCGTTACTTGTCACTCGCGAGAATAGGTTCTTAGGTTGGAATCATAAGATCTTTATAATGGATTGCTCATGTGGTAAGAGCATGGGATGTTGGCTCTGGTCCAATGGCTTTTGTGGGTTAAGCGTTGAAAGTACTAAGCACTTGTCGGGAATGAGACCGGTAAGCCTAGTACCTTAATGAGGCGGTGAGGGATCTTACTATTACTCATCTTGGGATGCGTCTCATGGCTAGCTACCACTGGCACATGGTGATTCTGGGTGCCTTGCGGGGTATGCCAGATAGCCTGTACCAAAGACAGTAAGATTTGATCCTCAACCAAAGAATTTTGGGAACCGCCTGGTTTTGGGCTCTTGGTGAGTACACCCTACTATGTGTTGAGGTCTACCTTTCAATGTTTAAATCAATCAGTTGTCGGCCTCTCATCGTTATCTGAGACTACTTATTCAATAGGCCATGATATCCCTAATGATGGAACTCTGTGAATATTTATGCTTGCTTAATTGAATTGCACAACTTATGCTTGCAATAGCTTGCTCATGTAGAAAAGAGTAATCAACTAGAATCTGAGCTAAATTATTGAAAGTAAGGACATACTCTTTGTTGCTTTTCAGCAAAACAACCCCACTAGCCAAAAAGCCTTTCATGTCAAGAGTTGGTGATGTAGTTGCCACCGACGGGTAAGTCTTGCTGAGTATTAGTATACTCAGTCTTGCTATAAGTTGTTAATTTAGGTAATGCTTTTAGTGATGTGTGTCCTAAAGAGATCCCACCTGGCTGGAGCTATAGTGGGTGGAAGACGATGAATGAACGCATCATGGCAGGCCTCCTATGACGCTCCTCGCGCCGTTTAGTTTAATTCCGCAGTTTACGAAACTCTAAACTTCTTTATCATGTCAAGTACTTCAGTTTGTAATAATTAAACCCTTTGGGGTAGATTTGGATTTTAATCATGTGTTGTACTCTGGACTCGCCTCGCGTGAGTTTTAAGGGCTAGGTTATTAAGCAGTCTCAGATAAAGGTGAGAGACCGACAATCGATTGATTTATAACCTTGCAAGGAAAACCTAAACACACAGTAGCGTGCCCTCACATGGACAACCAGGGGGTTCCCAAAAGTCCTCGGCTTGGGATCGAATCTTACTTTCTCGGGTACACGGCTATCTTGCGTACCCCGCAAGGCACCCAGCTTCACACAAGTACCCACCTCCCGGTAGCTAGTTTGGCAAGTGATTACTCAAGATTAGTAATAATAAGTTCTCACACCATCTCCTTAAGGTACTAGGCTTACTGGTCCCATTCCCGACTGTGAGACATGGATACCCCTGGGTCCCCACCAACCAGGCCCACGACCATCCCCGACAAGTGGGTCCGGCCAACTAGAAGACCCGCAGACCTGTCAGTGGGCCCAACCGACCTAGTTGGCAGCCCACACGACCTCCTGAAGACCTTCCAGAAGATTCCCCCAGACGACCTAATCCATCACAACCTCAAGACTTGGCGTACAAGACAACACAAGACCTCGGTGGACTTCGCCCGAAGCAGATCGACGGGATATGGCAAGATGTGTAACATAGACTTAGATCTCCTGGTTGTAACCAAACAGGAGTCTGGAAACCGACCTCATCCCCTGGCCAATATAAGGCGGACGAGGCGATCCACCTTGTAACATCATCATCTCGACCAACCCTCAAGCAATCTACACCGACAACTGGACGTAGGGTATTACTCTCCGGAGGCCCGAACCAGTATAAACTCGATGTGTTCTCTTTGTTCCGCATACTCGTGTGCGACCTTCGAGTTCTTAACCTTAGACTCCTCCCCGCTGAACAACTAAACCACAGGGATTAACACCCCCGTGGGCTGTCCAGACCTCACCATCTGAAAGTTAGCCGAGCTGCCTCATGTAATCTGGGGCCTCAGGACTCAAGTCAGCTCCGCGATAGGCTTCTCGCCCTTCTTTCTGGTCTACGGATCAGAAGCTATACTTCCTACCGACGTCACCTTCGGAGCTCCACGAATTCAGTTCTACAAGGAAGGAGAGGCCGAGCAAACACGTCGCATCGACCTCGACAGTCTCAAAGAACAAAGATTCACCGCTGTCATGAGGCAAGCTCGTCACGACCAACAACTGCGTCGCTACCACGATCGCTATGTTAAGGAGACCTCCTTCAACATTGGCGACCTCGTCCTCAGACGCATTCAAAAGACTGACGGCATGCACAAGCTCTCTGCCCCATGGGAGGGACCCTTCATCATCACGGAAGTAATCAGCCCATTGACCTATCGGCTTCAGTGGGGTGACGTGTAAGGGGTACCCAACCCTTGGAATGTGGAGCATCTACGACGATTCTATCCGTAGATTAGTTTCTTTTTAAAAGATATGTATTTTCCTTTTTGTATTCCTCCTTTTCAGATTAAAAAGTATTTCAAGCAGTCCTCTGCTATGAGTCGAGCACTACCTCCTCCTGCCTCACACCATAACCCCCTCCCCACGACATGCTCGGGGGCCTGGCTAAAGCCAACATCTGGGTCGCACGACCTGGGGGGTCCTAACTCCTCTCCGTCCTTTCCCCTCGACATGCTCGGGGGCTTGGCTAAAGCCAACCTAAAGGTCGCACGACCTAAGGGCACCAGCCTTAACGAGTACGAAGCCTCCTGCCGCTTCGAGTAATGCTTGATAAGAAAGGTCGCCAGACCTAAGCCCTAGTCTCTTCCCTCGCGCGCCGACATCTCGTAAGCCTCCACGCTGAGCTGAAGAGGTCGGTAAGCCAGCCTCTCCATGAGTAGTGGTTAGCGAGTCAAGAAATCAAAATGTCGTCAACCACAACATCAACCAGAACTCGTGTAGGCAAAAGGCAAGTACTTCATCACAGGCCTCTTCACAAGTTTTTACAAGACAAGAGAGGAGGGGGAGGTATAGCTCCTAGCTACTACTGGTCGCCGCCATCGCCACCTTCGCCATCGGCTTCGTCATCGCCCTCAAAGTCGATGCTCTCTGGCAACTCGGTGGCGGCGTAACCAACTTCAAGCTCTAGGGCGTGTAGGTCCTTCGTGGTGTTAGCACCACCCTTGATCTTGGTCATGTCGACCTCCGGATAGTGGGACTTGACTCTCACCAATGCATCAGTCGCAGCCGCCAAGCCGGTTGCCCTCAACAAGGTCAACAGCCTGTTAGGAACATCTACCAAGCGATCAACGATGGACTGCTGCTGACCTCCTTCCTCAGGAACCGTTATGCAAGACATTGCATAATTGGTAGCACCCTTGAGGTCGCTCAGCTCCACCTCATACCCTGCAATGGTGATTTGGTCACTCTCCAATGACTTCAAAACAACCTCCAACTCGACTTCAAGGGCCCGATGAGTTGCGGTCTCATAAGCCAGCTTTTGAGATACGGCGTACTCACTCTCTAAAATAAATTCAGATTTGTATTTTTAAGAGAGCACTAGCTTAAACATGCATAAATCCATTACAAAGATGAACAAAGCTGCAATTATAATCATATATCATCATGGCACGAATTTTGTAACTTTTCCAATGATATAATCAAGGTGGTGTCTTTATTAATGATGACATCAAGTTGAAATACATACTGAAAATAAACAAACATGCTTGCTGAAATTTAAATAAAAACAGAAAATACTACGCAAACACACATAAGAAAAAGCTGAAAATTACAGAGAAAAAGAAAAGAAAAGAAAACTGAAGTTCCTAAATCTTCTAGTCCTCCGCCGGTGGTTGATGTTGATAATCTTGATAATAATACCCTTGCTCATAATACGATTGGACATTCCCTCCGACGAATTGATTTGGCTCCACAAGGTGAAGGCGTCCAAGTTCAAAGGCAATATTAGCGTTGCCTTCACCGAGTTGAGCTGCGTTAGCTTGGATGGCTGCGATGTTTTGAGCATTTCTTGCAGCATACCCTCCAATAATGGTCATGCTTTGTTGTGGTTGGGGATGATGAGCGTAGGACTCCGCGAAGTTAGCGTTGGGCACGGGGGTACCGGTGCACGACCCCCCCCATGCTTGCTCTTGTGGCCCTCCGTAATAACTTGGCGGAGGAGGAACTCCGCCGAATGGTTGCACATTGGGTTGTGCTCCACTCGCTTGTGCGGAGGATGTTCCCTCCTCTACGATTCTTCCTCTCTTGTTCTTCCTCGCAGGGACAAGTAGTCCCTCTTCCAACCAATCTTCTCTCCCCTCATTGAAAAGCCTAAGCCTCTCGTTGGGAAGGGGTAGGTTCACTATGGCCAACCGATAACCTCCTCTCTCACCTCCACTAATGTATTTGCCTTGCCGCAAATATTCAAAGCCGAGAGAGGTACCACGCAAAAGGTGAGCGGGGTTTCTTGCGATCCCCGTCCGCAAGGAAAAGGCCAACATGGAGAGGTAACACCCCGAACCAATATTACCCGCCCCCGATGTTGCTTCACAACACCAACGGTTGATCATGAGGTAAGAGGGGTCTATTGGCTGCCTGGCAATTAAAGCCGAGTATAGCCAATTCAACTCCGTGTCGGTCACCTTTGTTTCCTTCATCCTCCCCAATATCCTCTTGCACATCCAAGAGTGAAATATCCGGATAATGGGGTTGCGGATGCAATTGCGTTGTTGATGGGCTTCTCCGGAGATCATGTTCCAAAATCCCGCTAACATGCGGGTGGCACGTCAACTTTCTCCCGGAGCTCCCTTGTGGAATCCAAGCAGCTCCCTAACGTGCTCGTAGGGAACCACTTGTTGGACTCCCTCCAAACGGAATGACAAGCTTTGCACCCCATCATCATCAACGATGGGTGCAATAGTCATTAAAATTTCCAAGGCGTAACCCAAATGGGTGTCCACCGATATTCCGTTGGAGAACTGCACCCATCCGAGGTGCCCCAACATATAGTATATGTCGGTGCAAAAACCCAAGGTGTAGAGTGCTTGGTCGTCGAACTCGACGTTCGGCACAAGCCTCTTCTCAAGATTGGCGAGCCTCTCCTCCTCCTCCGCCGACAAGATGATGAAGCCGTACGAAGAGTGTGTCTGGGTGTAAGGAGGCGGCACGGTTGAGCGAATCGATCGTCGTGGTGGCGTGGGCTGCTCCTCCGTGTGCCCACGAGGTTCGGTGAACCTCATGGAAGTGCTTCTCGCAGCCCTCATACCACCAAGGAGGAGAGCATCGTTCCTCCTCGGTGGTGCCGTATCCGTCTCCATGCTCCGGGGAGACTCGGAAACCGAGTGCCTCCTCGAAGACGTGGTTGATGATGGCTTGGACGACGACGAACTCTTCTTCTTGGAGAAGAGACTTGTGGTCTTCTTCCACATGGTTGCTGCACTCTTTCTTCAACTAAAACTCCGGGTTGCAACCGGTAAACTAGGCACTTAAACTCTTTGCTTCGGATGTGGACTTTGAGTGGATTAAGGATGTGGATTTTTTTTTCTTGAGCTATCAAGCTTGGTATGGTTGGCTATGTCTACGGAGGTTCTGAGCACACAAACTTGAACACACAAACAAGGGAAGGAGAGGGAAGCTTGCCTGCAGAAAACGGGAGTCGGGGGGCTCCTTAAGTAGGTCAGGCCGGCCGGCCCAGGCCGGCGCGGCCGGGGTCTTCTGGCTCCTCCCCGCCGCGTCTTTCTCCCAGCACGATCATTTCGCCTCTGCAACTTTCCTGCCCGCGTGCTCCACGAGTTGCACCGCCCAAACGCTCTCGTCCACTCCTTGGTCCTCCCACTTGATGCTCCATGCTTTGGGTCATGTCCATGCTCCCTAGCTCCACTTGCTTCACATGCCACCATGAAAATCCTGCAAAGTTGATGCTTTCTGCCCACCATGCTTGTCCTTTGCATGTGGAATTGGTGAAAGTTGATAAAAGGGAATCCAATGGTGCATGCATGATTAATTCAAACTAGATTGCCTCCATTTAGGTGTGTTTAAGGTTAAGCATTCCTCTAATTCGAAATTTAAAATATTTTTCAGAGCCATGCAAGAGCTCAAACATAATTTTAGAGAAGTTTTTAAACCATTAAAAACAAATGTAAGTCGAAAATATTTTTCGACTACGTCGATTTCGGTCTCACCGGTATAGTTTTCCTTCATCGGTTGAGAGCAAACATTTCCCGGCTTGATCATGGGGGCATAGGTTTAGGTTCTAATTTTGGCTAAATAAGAAAGATTTTGAACAGAACAAAATTAGAATAGGCTTAGAAAAATTCTAATCCTAGAGAAACCAAGGATAAAGATTTTTAAAACCAACCAAAAGCTTTGATTTCTAGGTTCACGCGAGTCCTACCACGTGCTGAATTTTTTTTAACACTTGAATATAAATCGTGGCTCTACTCGTGTGGTTTTAGCATGAAAAATAAGTCAACCTCAGCACCATAATGAGGGTGAAAGGTTGAGCTTGGTTCTGAAATTATTTGGTTGAGGTTTCTCGAAAAGAAAAGAATCAAACAAGCACATAGGAGGGTTCATGCAAAGGGTTTATGACAAAGCAAACATTCAATCAAGAATTATGTCTCTAATAATGTTCAACCACTTCTAAGTCTAATGTCTTTGCGTAATAAAACTCAAAAACTAAATTATTAAAAATACTCGAAAAACCTGGAATCGGGTTGTCCTCCCGGTAGCTTATTCTTGACTCGACTTGACGAAACGGGTTGCCTCCCGCCTAGCGCTTCGTTTATAGTCTATAGCTAGACTTCTTCACTTGATCACTCCGGATCAACGCTCTTTGCGGGCGTTGCAATCTTGGGTACCCACTTTCGCACCATCTTGGGCGCGGGCTTGTCTTCCGGCTTAGTTGGCTTAGTCATTTTTTTGGTCTTCACAGGCGGCTTCTCTTCCTTTGTCTTGACGGATGCAACACCTTCTTTGATTTTCGTTACGTTCATTTTTTTCGGCTCCTTCTTCTTTTTCAGCCCCTCCGTTTGTTTTGGTTCTCCCTTCACTCCAATCATGTTGCATGCCTCAATCCTTGGACGGAACTTGAAGGAACTCATTTCTCCGTTGATATCGAACATGATCTCCCCCTTGCCAACATCAATAGTAGCTCCCACGGTCTTGAGGAACGGCCTCCCTAGGATGAGCGGCGGCTTTTCCCTCTCTCCCATCTCGAGCACAACGAAGTCGACGGGGATGAAGTGGTGTCCAATCTTCACGGGTACATCTTCAGCAATGCCCAAGGGATAGCGAATGGAGTTGTGTCCCAACTCCAAACATATTCCCGTAGGCTCCATCGGTAGGCGTAGCTTCTCGAACACATCCCTCGGCATGACACTCAGACTAGCTCCAAGGTCGCATAACGCCTTCTCGAAGTTGAAAGAACCAACTGAACATGGAATTGTAGGGCACCCGGGGTCCTTCTGCTTCTCTAGCCCATAAGCAATAGCTGCACTACACTCCTCGGACATCTTGACATGATCTACCCCGAGTGTTGCTATCTCATATTTATTTGCAAGTATATCTTTAAAGTAACGAGAATATGTAGGTACTTGTAGGGCATCTAGTAATGGCATGTCGATGCTAAGTCTACGCACAACTTCCACAAACTTCTCAAAGTGGTTGTCAAGTTTACCTCGGAAGTAGCGTGGCTTGAGTTGCGGTATCCTCGTGTCATCCTCCGGCATCTCGAATTCGGGTTCCTCGGTTACGATCCCCGTAACCTTCTCTTTAGCAGCTCCTTCCACCTCGGTGGATGGTTTAAGCTTCCTTGCTCCCGCGGAACGTTCCGGATCTTCGGTCTCCTTCCCCGAACGTGTTTGAATGGCCTTCGCCGATTCGGGACATTTGGGTTGTCCCGGAAGCTTCCCTTCATCATTAGTGAGGCGCCCCGCAAGTTGTCCAACTTGCGTCTCGAGCATCTTCATCATGTTAAGCACTTGATGATTGGAACTTCCGACCTCCGTCACTTTGCTATCGATGTTCTCCAACACCTTGTCTATGGTCTTGAACTTGGTGACGGTGTCCTTGTTGATCTTAGCTTGCTCATCCATGAACTCCTTCAATTGTATACGAAGCGGAACCGCGTTAGGAATAGATGAGCTTGCATTGAATTGAGGCCTACCTTGCCGTAGCGGAAGTTCGGCAATTCTCCCTTCCTCATGTAGTCGAGCACTTTGGCTTCCTCCGACAATCTTTGCGGACATGGCCATACTCTCCACATTCTTCGCATGTGGACCTTGCTTCGGCGGCCTTCAAGTCTTGAGCCTCTTTCTTTTCCATCTCCATCTTCTCCAACCTCCTCATGAGCGAGTCGATCTTGCCTTCAAGTATGTTCTCCTTCTCCACTTGCAAGACTCCTTTGACGTTCCCCGTGGGTTGAACCGGATGTAGGCGCCCGGACGACGCCCACGTATCATTATCCGCGACCTTCTTGAATAGCGTGAAAGCTTCCGTCGGTGTAAGCTCGATGATAGATCCTCCCGCCGATGCATCGATGATCGTCCTTGACGCCAAGGTGAGTCCTTGATAGAACTTTTGCACGAGGTCTTCTTTCGGGAACTTGTGATGTGGAACCGCCCGAGTGTACTCGTTGAAGCGCTCGAATGCCTCCGAGATAGTTTCTGTAGGATATTGAACAAAGGTGGCAATCTTATTACGCAAACTTTGAGTTTTACCCGGTGAGTAGTATTCCTTCATGAAAGCCTTCATCAACGTGTTCCAATTTTGCACCGTCTCCCGTCGGTTGAGAGTGGAACCATTGCAAAGCCTTCCCGAGTAGTGAGAACGGAAAAAGCCTTGCCCTCATTTGGTCTTGAGTCACCCCATCCATGTTGAAAGTCGACATAGTTGAATGAATGCTTGGAGGTGAAGGTTCGGATCCTCTTTGCCGGTGAAGGGTGAATGTTGCACCATGCGGATGGTTGAGGTCTTGATCTCGAACGGTCTTCCGATCTCCTCGAGGTTCAAGATTGGTAGGTCGATGATGTCTGGGGTGCATAGCTCCCCAATCTTGCGTTCTTCCGGTGGTTGGTCACCCATTGGTGGAACTCGATTCTCCCGCGGACTTTGAGGTGGTGAATTCTTCGGAGATTCCTGCGATCCTTTGTCTTCCGACTCCGAATCTACAAAATCCGACTTTTTTAGCTTGATGTGCTTCGCGTCTCCTTAGCTTTGTAAAGTTTTTACTCGATCATCCACAAAATTATTGGGTTTGTTGGAGAGGTAGCCGTCCATCTCCTGTTAGGGTTAGCAATAAACAAAGTATGCAAAAAAAACTAGAAAGTAAAAACAAATCTATAAAAACTAGAGTTAGACAAACTAGATTAGATGTATTTTGAGGATGATCAAAATTTAGTAGATGCAAAAAAAACAAAACAAAAAAGAAAACTGAAAATTACAAAAAGGCAATAAAAAATCAAATCTTGATCACTTGTTCCCCGGCAACGGCGCCAGAAAAAGGGGCTTGTTGACGGTTAATAATTGTATCAAAGTTCGTTCGTGACTCGCAAGCGTACAAGTCTCCCGTCGTAGTCAAGGGACCCTTCTTCCCTCGAGTGGTGAACCCAAGGTATCGAATCCGTGGAACAAATGTGTGACGCAAAACTTAATCTATTAAAGCCAAGTACCTTCAATCTTCGATAAAAGAAACCCTAATGCATTTAAGTAAAAGACACAAAACGAATCTAATCTACTAAAAACCGGAGAAAACAAAGTAAGATTGGGTAGATAAACCGATCTAGAGGGATCGATATAAGCCTTTTGTTGAAGTTCCAAGCAAGAGAAGAAGTAGCAAATCGAATCTTAATAGAAGCCTCTTTAAATCGTGGTTTCCCGTCCAAATCCGAAAACATCCGCCTTTCGAGACCCCCGTTCTGTCACAACGTATCCCTATTCATGCGGGGAGCTTAGGGCGAGTCAAAAGACAAGTCGAGATTCTTTCGGAAGATCCGGCGTGTACCTCTAGCCACCGCGGCTACAAGAACACCCTATGTAATCTATCTCGAGAATAGAATTGAAATAAGCAAAGCCGATCGAAAAACGAAATCTTCGAGGAAACACTTGATCGCTAGGAAAAGATTCAACTTGATAATTCAACTATGACAATGATACATACACAAGATCACCACCGGGATCCTTCCTTGATCTTGCTTCTAGCTCCGGAACTCCGACGTGGTCTTCCGTGCAAGGTTCCCACGTCGGCTAGGGGAACCCTAGTCAACTAGCTCGACCCTCTCCTCTCCGAGATGGTGTCCCTCTCTTCTCTGCTTCTCGGCGGCCGAAGACGAAATCTCCTCCCCGTGGCTCTCGGTCAGGGGACTATAAATAGCCCGATTGGCGGCTAGGGCAAAGGAGAGGGTGTTTGGGCCCAAAATGGGCTCGGGCCGACCGGGATCGGGCCGGCCGGCCCGGGCCCATTTAGGCCCGGCCCTTGGGCTCCTTTGCCCCACGTCGGTTCCCTTGCTTCTCGGATGTTTCCCCCTTCGCATGTAGGTCCATGTCGTCGGTTTCTCTCCGAATTGGACTCAACTCCTTGTCTTGCAAGATTCAGCACTTTTCTGGTCAGGTCCCTGGAGTCTGTCGTCTTCTCGGATCAAGTCCCCGGCTTCTTGGAGTTAAGTTCGCTTCATTGCATGACTTGTACGGGGCTTCAAGGTCTGGTCATGAGGTGCTTCATGAACTTATCCCGAAAGTCTTGCATTCAACACTAAAACCCTGCATAAACATTAAACTCCAAAACCGACATGCACACGTGAACTTGTTATACCACGGGGGTTAGTACCAATGGATAAGGTATAAAATTCATGCCAACACCGAAGGTAAACTCATGGCTAGGTTGACGGATTTTCACCGTCAACATCTCCCCCATGCTTAAACCTTGCTCGTCCTCGAGTAAGCCTTCAATGGATATCATCATTGCTAAACAATGTTTAAACTTTGCACTTGATCACACATGAGAAAACATAATGCTCTCAAAATTTTAATTCATTAAAGTTCCATAATGTGCTAGCCTTCATCTCTACGGAGGGTAGATTCTTATTAAGCTTATCCCACAAGTATTAACATGCTCACAAAGTTTTAAATAGATCTCGAATTTTTGAAATAAAGAACGAGATGAAGAAAAGCTAAACCAAATTCACAAATTTAAATCATCTTGAATATTGCTCATGAACTCTCATCTCACTTGTCTCTCAAGCCTATATATTCTACTCCTTTCCCTCTTATATATATGTGTGGTAGGCTTATATGGAGCTTTGGGAAAGTTTAGTCCTAACAAGATTTTATAAATGAGGTGTTGTCAAAACAAGACAAGCTTCTCATGGTCTTACCGAGACTCGTCAAAAAGGTCATTGGAAAATAATGTTAAATCAAGGAGGGGAAAGAGAAAAATACACACACTTTTAGATGAGTGGACATGTGCAAATGGCAAAGAGTGATCCCGAGGCACAAAGGAAGTCCTCGTTATCGGATTGCACATGGTTGGAAAAATGAGAATGGATCTTTTTTACTTGAAGCCTTGAATGCACTTTTAGAGAACCGAGGAGTTCACTTTACGCACATATATTTTTTCTCTTTCTCATATTTCTCATTCTTTTCTTTCTTTTCTTTCTTTCTTTCATTCATTCATTATATATATATATATTTTTTTTCTTTCTCGGAAGTCACGTATATCGCCGAATTTTTTTCTTTCATCATCATTTTTTTTAAAATATTCCCCTTTTAACTCTAAAACTGCACCCTACCTACCTCCTCCCCCATGCTTAGACGTTGCTCGTCCTCGAGCAAAGAGGCGAAAAATAAGGTAGGTACCGGAATATTTTTCCTTGGAGAGATACTTGAAATCTTCAACGTTGGCACCGTCTTGCGATCTTCCTTGAATTGATGATCCATTCTCAACGATAGGTTGTGGTCATGGAGGTAATCACAAAAAAATTATATTTGGTTTAAGGGTGGATATCCGGCGAAGTTTGTGAGATCTCCGATGCGGGGATACACAATGCACGGATAAGAGGCTAGCAAAAAGATAGATACGCAAAAATGGAATGACCAGCTTCTTAGTCTCGGGCCAGAGAAATCATGGCCTGCAATAACTCACTCAAAAATAAATCTTGTACACTAAGGTTCATGCACTCAAATATATATAAGGCTTTGGATAGGTTGAGCAACACACAAGTGATATTCGTGACAAGGTTAGCGATATTTTTGAGCATAAAAGACATCTTTAATCTATTCATAACTTGAGAGCACATAAAACACTATGGGTCTTTATTTTAATCATAACCTCCGCTGAAAATTAAGCTAGCATTTAAATAAATTCAGATTTGTATTTTTAAGAGAGCACTAGCTTAAACATGCATAAATCAATTACAAAGATGAACAAAGCTGCAATTATAATCATATATCATCATGGCACGAATTTTGTAACTTTTCCAATGATATAATCAAGGTGGTGTCTTTATTAATGATGACATCAAGTTGAAATACATACTGAAAATAAACAAACATGCTTGCTGAAATTTAAATAAAAACAGAAAATACTACGCAAACACACATAAGAAAAAGCTGAAAATTACGAGAGAAAAAGAAAAGAAAAGAAAAGCTGAAGTTCCTAAATCTTCTAGTCCTCCGCCGGTGGTTGATGTTGATAATCTTGATAATAATACCCTTGCTCATAATACGATTGGACATTCCCTCCGACGAATTGATTTGGCTCCACAAGGTGAAGGCGTCCAAGTTCAAAGGCAATATTAGCGTTGCCTTCACCGAGTTGAGCTGCGTTAGCTTGGATGGCTGCGATGTTTTGAGCATTTCTTGCAGCACACCCTCCAATAATGGCCATGCTTTGTTGTGGTTGGGGATGATGAGCGTAGGACTCCGCGAAGTTAGCGTTGGGCACAACATAACTTTGTGGGGGTACCGGTGCACCACCCCCTCATGCTTGCTCTTGTGGCCCTCCGTAATAACTTGGCGGAGGAGGAACTCCGCCGAATGGTTGCACATTGGGTTTTGCTCCACTCGCTTGTGCGGAGGATGTTCCCTCCTCTACGATTCTTCCTCTCTTGTTCTTCCTCGCAGGGACAAGTAGTCCCTCTTCCAACCAATCTTCTCTCCCCTCATTGAAAAGCCTAAGCCTCTCGTTGGGAAAGGGGTAGGTTCACTATGGCCAACCGATAACCTCCTCTCTCACCTCCACTAATGTATTTGCCTTGCCGCAAATATTCAAAGCCGAGAGAGGTACCACGCAAAAGGTGAGCGGGGTTTCTTGCGATCCCCGTCCGCAAGGAAAAGGCCAACATGGAGAGGTAACACCCCGAACCAATATTACCCGCCCCCGATGTTGCTTCACAACACCAACGGTTGATCATGAGGTAAGAGGGGTCTATTGGCTGCCTGGCAATTAAAGCCGAGTATAGCCAATTCAACTCCGTGTCGGTCACCTTTGTTTCCTTCATCCTCCCCAATATCCTCTTGCACATCCAAGAGTGAAATATCCGGATAATGGGGTTGCGGATGCAATTGCGTTGTTGATGGGCTTCTCCGGAGATCATGTTCCAAAATCCCGCTAACATGCCGGGTGGCACGTCAACTTTCTCCGGAGCTCCCTTGTGGAATCCAAGCAGCTCCCTAACGTGCTCGTAGGGAACCACTTGTTGGACTCCCTCCAAACGGAATGACAAGCTTTGCACCCCATCATCATCAACGATGGGAGCAATAGTCATTAAAATTTCCAAGGCGTAACCCAAATGGGTGTCCACCGATATTCCGTTGAAGAACTGCACCCATCCGAGGTGCCCCAACATATAGTATATGTCGGTGCAAAAACCCAAGGTGTAGAGTGCTTGGTCGTCGAACTCGACGTTCGGCACAAGCCTCTTCTCAAGATTGGCGAGCCTCTCCTCCTCCTCCGCCGACAAGATGATGAAGCCGTACGAAGAGTGTGTGCCGGGTGTAAGGAGGCGGCACGGTTGAGCGAGTCGATCGTCGTGGTGGCGCGGGCTGCTCCTCCGTGTGCCCACGAGGTTCGGTGAACCTCATGGAAGTGCTTCTCGCAGCCCTCATACCACCAAGGAGGAGAGTATCGTTCCTCCTCGGTGGTGCCGTATCCGTCTCCATGCTCCGGGGAGACTCGGAAACCGAGTGCCTCCTCGAAGACGTGGTTGATGACGGCTTGGACGACGACGAACTCTTCTTCTTGGAGAAGAAACTTGTAGTCTTCTTCCACATGGTTGCTGCACTCTTTCTTCAACTAAAACTCCGGGTTGCAACCGGTAAACTAGGCACTTAAACTCTTTGCTTCGGATGTGGACTTTGAGTGGATTAAGGATGTGGATTTTTTTTTCTTGAGCTATCAAGCTTGGTATGGTTGGCTATGTCTACGGTGGTTCTGAGCACACAAACTTGAACACACAAACAAGGGAAGGAGAGGGAAGCTTGCCTGCAGAAAACGGGAGTCGGGGGGCTCCTTAAGTAGGTCGGGCGCCGGCCGGCCCGGCCGGCCGGCCCAGCCGGCCGGCCCGGGGTCTTCCGGCTCCTCCCCGCCGCGTCTTTCTCCCGAAGACGATCATTTCGCCTCTGCAACTTTCCTGCCCGCGTGCTCCACGAGTTGCACCGCCCAAACGCTCTCGTCCACTCCTTGGTCCTCCCACTTGATGCTCCATGCTTTGGGTCATGTCCATGCTCCCTAGCTCCACTTGCTTCACATGCCACCATGAAAATCCTGTAAAGTTGATGCTTGCTGCCCACCATGCTTGTCCTTTGCATGTGGAATTGGTGAAAGTTGATAAAAGGGAATCCAATGGTGCATGCATGATTAATTCAAACTAGATTGCCTCCATTTAGGTGTGTTTAAGGTTAAGCATTCCTCTAATTCGAAATTTAAAATATTTTTCAGAGCCATGCAAGAGCTCAAACATAATTTTAGAGAAGTTTTTAAACCATTAAAAACAAATGTAAGTCGAAAATATTTTTCGACTACGTCGATTTCGGTCTCACCGGTATAGTTTGCCTTCATCGGTTGAGAGCAAACATTTCCCGGCTTGATCATGGGGGCATAGGTTTAGGTTCTAATTTTGGCTAAATAAGAAAGATTTTTAACAGAACAAAATTAGAATAGGCTTAGAAAAATTCTAATCCTAGAGAAACCAAGGATAAAGATTTTTAAAACCAACCAAAAGCTTTGATTTCTTGGTTCACGCGAGTCCTACCACGTGATGAATTTTTTTTAACACTTGAATATAAATCGTGACTCTACTCGTGTGGTTTTAGCATGAAAAATAAGTCAACCTCAGCACCATAATGAGGGTGAAAGGTTGAGCTTGGTTCTGAAATTATTTGGTTGAGGTTTCTCGAAAAGAAAAGAATCAAACAAGCACATAGGAGGGTTCATGCAAAGGGTTTATGACAAAGCAAACATTCAATCAAGAATTATGTCTCTAATATTGTTCAACCACTTCTAAGTCTAATGTCTTTGCATAATAAAACTCAAAAACTAAATTATTAAAAATACTCGAAAAACCTGGAATCGGGTTGTCCTCCCGTTAGCTTATTCTTGACTCGACTTGACGAAACGGGTTGCCTCCCGTCTAGCGCTTCGTTTATAGTCTATAGCTAGACTTCTTCACTTGATCACTCCGGATCAACGCTCTTTGCGGGCGTTGCAATCTTGGGTACCCACTTCTGCACCATCTTGGGCGCGGGCTTGTCTTCCGGCTTAGTTGGCTTAGTCATTTTTTGGTCTTCACAGGCGGCTTCTCTTCCTTTGTCTTGACGGATGCAACACCTTCTTTGATTTTCGTTACGTTCATTTTTTTCGGCTCCTTCTTCTTTTTCAGCCCCTCCGTTTGTTTTGGTTCTCCCTTCACTCCAATCATGTTGCATGCCTCAATCCTTGGACGGAACTTGAAGGAACTCCTTTCTCCGTTGATATCGAACATGATCTCCCCCTTGCCAACATCAATAGTAGCTCCCACGGTCTTGAGGAACGGCCTCCCTAGGATGAGCGGCGGCTTCTCCCTCTCTCCCATCTCGAGCACAACGAAGTCGACGGGGATGAAGTGGTGTCCAATCTTCACGGGTACATCTTCAGCAATGCCCAAGGGATAGCGAATGGAGTTGTCTCCCAACTCCAAACATATTCCCGTAAGCTCCATCGGTAGGCGTAGCTTCTCGAACACATCCCTCGGCATGACACTCACACTAGCTCCAAGGTCGCATAACGCCTTCTCGAAGTTGAAAGAACCAACTAAACATGGAATTGTAGGGCACCCGGGGTCCTTCTGCTTCTCTAGCCCATAAGCAATAGCTGCACTACACTCCTCGGACATCTTGACATGATCTACCCCGAGTGTTGCTATCTCATATTTATTTGCAAGTATATCTTTAAAGTAACAAGAATATGTAGGTACTTGTAGGGCATCTAGTAATGGCATGTTGATGCTAAGTCTACGCACAACTTCCACAAACTTCTCAAAGTGGTTGTCAAGTTTACCTCGGAAGTAGCGTGGCTTGAGTTGCGGTATCCTCGTGTCATCCTCCGGCATCTCGAATTCGGGTTCCTCGGTGACGATCCCCGTAACCTTCTCTTTAGCAGCTCCTTCCACCTCGGTGGATGGTTTAAGCTTCCTTGCTCCCGCGGAACGTTCCGGATCTTCGGTCTCCTTCCCCGAACGTGTTTGAATGGCCTTCGCCGATTCGGGACATTTGGGTTGTCCCGGAAGCTTCCCTTCATCATTAGTGAGGCGCCCCGCAAGTTGTCCAACTTGCGTCTCGAGCATCTTCATCATGTTAAGCACTTGATGATTGGAACTTCCGACCTCCGTCACTTTGCTATCGATGTTCTCCAACACCTTGTCTATGGTCTTGAACTTGGTGACGGTGTCCTTGTTGATCTTAGCTTGCTCATCCATGAACTCCTTCAATTGTATACGAAGCGGAACCGCGTTAGGAATAGATGAGCTTGCATTGAATTGAGGCCTACCTTGCCCGTAGCGGAAGTTCGGCAATTCTCCCTTCCTCATGTAGTCGAGCACTTTGGCTTCCTCCGGACAATCTTTGCGGACATGGCCATACTCTCCACATTCTTCGCATGTGGACCTTGCTTCGGCGGCCTTCAAGTCTTGAGCCTCTTTCTTTTCCATCTCCATCTTCTCCAACCTCCTCATGAGCGAGTCGATCTTGCCTTCAAGTATGTTCTCCTTCTCCACTTGCAAGACTCCTTTGACGTTCCCCGTGGGTTGAACCGGATGTAGGCGCCGGACGACGCCCACGTATCATTATCCGCGACCTTCTTGAATAGCGTGAAAGCTTCCGTCGGTGTAAGCTCGATGATAGATCCTCCCGCCGATGCATCGATGATCGTCCTTGACGCCAAGGTGAGTCCTTGATAGAACTTTTGCACGAGGTCTTCTTTCGGGAACTTGTGATGTGGAACCGCCCGAGTGTACTCGTTGAAGCGCTCGAATGCCTCCGAGATAGTTTCTGTAGGATATTGAACAAAGGTGGCAATCTTATTACGCAAACTTTGAGTTTTACCCGGTGAGTAGTATTCCTTCATGAAAGCCTTCATCAACGTGTTCCAATTTTGCACCGTCTCCGTCGGTTGAGAGTGGAACCATTGCAAAGCCTTCCCGATTAGTGAGAACGGAAAAAGCCTTGCCCTCATTTGGTCTTGAGTCACCCCATCCATGTTGAATGTCTGACATAGTTGAATGAATGCTTGGAGGTGAAGGTTCGGATCCTCTTTGCCGGTGAAGGGTGAATGTTGCACCATGCGGATGGTTGAGGTCTTGATCTTGAACGGTCTTCCGATCTCCTCGAGGTTCAAGATTGGTAGGTCAATGATGTCTGGGGTGCATAGCTCCCCAATCTTGCGTTCTTCCGGTGGTTGGTCACCCATTGGTGGAACTCGATTCTCCCGCGGACTTTGAGGTGGTGAATTCTTCGGAGATTCCTGCGATCCTTTGTCTTCCGACTCTGAATCTACAAAATCCAGCTTTTTAGCTTGATGTGTTTCGCGTCTCCTTAGCCTGTAAAGTTTTTCTGGATCATCCACAAAATTATTGGGTTTGTTGGAGAGGTAGCCGTCCATCTCCTGTTAGGGTTAGCAATAAACAAAGTATGCAAAAAAAAACTAGAAAGTAAAAACAAATCTATAAAAACTAGAGTTAGACAAACTAGATTAGATGTATTTTGAGGATGATCAAAATTTAGTAGATGCAAAAAAAAACAAAACAAAAAAGAAAACTGAAAATTACAAAAAGGCAATAAAAAATCAAATCTTGATCACTTGTTCCCCGGCAACGGCGCCGCCGAAAAAAGGGGCTTGTTGACGGTTAATAATTGTATCAAAGTTCGTTCGTGACTCGCAAGCGTACAAGTCTCCCGTCGTAGTCAAGGGACCCTTCTTCCCTCGAGTGGTGAACCCAAGGTATCGAATCCGTGGAACAAATGTGTGACGCAAAACTTAATCTATTAAAGCCAAGTACCTTCAATCTTCGATAAAAGAAACCCTAATGCATCTAAGTAAAAGACACAAAACGAATCTAATCTACTAAAAACCGGAGAAAACAAAGTAAGATTGGGTAGATAAACCGATCTAGAGGGATCGATATAAGCCTTTTGTTGAAGTTCCAAGCAAGAGAAGAAGTAGCAAATCGAATCTTAATAGAAGCCTCTTTAAATCGTGGTTTCCCGTCCAAATCCGAAAACATCCACCTTTCGAGACCCCCGTTCGTCACAACGTATCCCTATTCATGCGGGGAGCTTAGGGCGAGTCAAAAGACAAGTCGAGATTCTTTCGGAAGATCCGGCGTGTACCTCTAGCCACCGCGGCTACAAGAACACCCTATGTAATCTATCTCGAGAATAGAATTGAAATAAGCAAAGCCGATCGAAAAATGAAATCTTCGAGGAAACACTTGATCGCTAGGAAAAGATTCAACTTGATAATTCAACTATGACAATGATACATACACAAGATCACCACCGGGATCCTTCCTTGATATTGCTTCTAGCTCCGGGAACTCCGACGTGGTCTTCCGTGCAAGGTTCCCACGTCGGCTAGGGGAACCCTAGTCAACTAGCTCGACCCTCTCCTCTCCGAGATGGTGTCCCTCTCTTCTCTGCTTCTCGGCGGCCGAAGATGAAATCTCCTCCCCGTGGCTCTCGGTCAGGGGACTATAAATAGCCCGATTGGCGGCTAGGGCAAAGGAGAGGGTGTTTGGGCCCAAAATGGGCACGGGCCGGCCGACCGGACGGGCCGGCCGGCCCGGGCCCATTTAGGCCCGGCCCTTGGGCTCCTTTGCCCCACGTCGGTTCCCTTGCTTCTCGGATGTTTCCCCCTTCGCATGTAGGTCCATGTCGTCGGTTTCTCTCCGAATTGGACTCAACTCCTTGTCTTGCAAGATTCGAAGCACTTTTCCGGTCGGTCCCCGGAGTCCGTCGTCTTCTCGGATCAAGTCCCCGGCTTCTTGGAGTTAAGTTCGCTTCATTGCATGACTTGTACGGGGCTTCAAGGTCTGGTCATGAGGTGCTTCATGAACTTATCCCGAAAGTCTTGCATTCAACACTAAAACCCTGCATAAACATTAAACTCCAAAACCGACATGCACACGTGAACTTGTTATACCACGGGGGTTAGTACCAATGGATAAGGTATAAAATTCATGCCAACACCGAAGGTAAACTCATGTCTAGGTTGACGGATTTTCACCGTCAACATCTCCCCCATGCTTAAACCTTGCTCGTCCTCGAGTAAGCCTTCAATGGATATCATCATTGCTAAACAATGTTTAAACTTTGCACTTGATCACACATGAGAAAACATAATGCTCTCAAAATTTTAATTCATTAAAGTTCCATAATGTGCTAGCCTTCATCTCTACGGAGGGTAGATTCTTATTAAGCTTATCCCACAAGTATTAACATGCTCACAAAGTTTTAAATAGATCTCAGAATTTTTGAAATAAAGAACGAGATGAAGAAAAGCTAAACCAAATTCACAAATTTAAATCATCTTGAATATTGCTCATGAACTCTCATCTCACTTGTCTCTCAAGCCTATATATTCTACTCCTTTCCCTCTTATATATATGTGTGGTAGGCTTATATGGAGCTTTGGGAAAGTTTAGTCCTAACAAGATTTTATAAATGAGGTGTTGTCAAAACAAGACAAGCTTCTCATGGTTTTACCGAGACTCGTCAAAAAGGTCATTGGAAAATAATGTTAAATCAAGGAGGGGAAAGAGAAAAATACACACACTTTTAGATGAGTGGACATGTGCAAATGGCAAAGAGTGATCCCGAGGCACAAAGGAAGTCCTCGTTATCGGATTGCACATGGTTGGAAAAATGAGAATGGATCTTTTTTACTTGAAGCCTTGAATGCACTTTTAGAGAACCGGGGAGTTCACTTTACGCACATATATTTTTTCTCTTTCTCATATTTCTCATTCTTTTCTTTCTTTCTTTCTTTCTTTCATTCATTCATTATATATATATTTTTTTTCTTTCTCAGAAGTCACGTATATCGCCGAATTTTTTTTCTTTCATCATCATTTTTTTAAATATTCCCCTTTTAACTCTAAAACTGCACCGTACCTACCTCCTCCCCCATGCTTAGACGTTGCTCGTCCTCAAGCAAAGAGGCGAAAAATAAGGTAGGTACCGGAATATTTTTCCTTGGAGAGATACTTGAAATCTTCAACGTTGGCACCGTCTTGCGATCTTCCTTGAATTGATGATCCATTCTCAACGATAGGTTGTGGTCAAGGAGGTAATCACAAAAAAATGATATTTGGTTTAAGGGTGGATATCCGGCGAAGTTTGTGAGATCTCCGATGCGGGGATACACAATGCACGGATAAGAGGCTAGCAAAAAGATAGATACGCAAAAATGGAATGACCAGACTTCTTAGTCTCGGGCCAGAGAAATCATGGCCTGCAATAACTCACTCAAAAATAAATCTTGTACACTAAGGTTCATGCACTCAAATATATATAAGGCTTTGGATAGGTTGAGCAACACACAAGTGATATTCGTGACAAGGTTAGCGATATTTTTGAGCATAAAAGACATCTTTAATCTATTCATAACTTGAGAGCACATAAAACACTATGGGTCTTTATTTTAATCATAACCTCCGCTGAAAATTAAGCTAGCATTTAAATAAATTCAGATTTGTATTTTTAAGAGAGCACTAGCTTAAACATGCATAAATCAATTACAAAACCACAAGGTTGTCAGCGATACTTCAAGAGCAAAATAATCAAACAGTAATAGTACATCACAAGCAACTCACAATGAACGTGTTGTTGATGGTGACGATGCTGGTCTGCAAAGCCCGCATGTCCTCATTGTCATCAAACCAATCATCCTGCCAAGGGGTACCGCAGGCTCATTGTCCTAATTGTCCTCATTGTCCTCATTGATCGACGTGGCAACCGCAGGCTCGAAGTTGAAGATGGAGGTACCTGTGCGCCGGATACTCCTGGACCTCCCGGCGCCAGGTCGATCTGAGGCTGGTCCTCGGCCACGTCCCTCGCCCCATCAGGTACAGCCCTGATAGGGTCGACATCTACGACTGTTGGGGAGGTCGTCGCCCGACCCCCCAGCTGAGGTCTCAACACCCTCAGCAGCGTGCAGGGAAGAACCCGCCTTCGTGTCAGCCACGGGCAGTGAAGTCGTCGCCCCCTCCGCCACCGCCCATGTCGGGGTAGCGGTTCGGGCATCATCCACAAGCGCCTCGCCCACGACCTGTGGCTCGGACGACCTCGTGCGGGAGGGGGGCAATGGAGCAACCGACACCTCTTGTGGCCCTGCCACCGACCTGCATAGAATAAATTATACTTCAAAATTCTATTGAAAAGTCTAAAGATTGCATCAGCTCCTAAGTCCATACCTCAGCGCCACCGAAAGTCGGGCTTTCGGCCAAAACACCCGGGGCTTAATAGCCGCAGGTATCTTCGCCCGCGTTGCCACAACACTGTGCTGTGCCTCCAAGCCACGTCGGAGGGCCTCCTCCGACGTCTTCTGCACCAGCTCCCGCTGCCTCTTGGCAGCAGGACTCTCAGGCCTCTCCACTACCTGATCTTCAGGGACCGGCAGCTCTTTGATAGCCTCATCTTTTTCCTTCTCCTTCTCCCCCTCCTCGTCCTCCGACCCGACCTCACGAGAGCGAGGCGTCGGGATCGTTGGTGTCGCGACGGTCGGAGGGGAGGCTTCCCTCCTCTTCCGCTTTTTCTTCTGCTCTGCGGCCTTCACCGCAGAGATAGCAGTAGCGACGGCCGAAGCAGACTTCTTCGCCACCGTCGACCTGGTCCTACGCCAAGACTTCGCGGTGCCGACGACTAGATCCGCCCCAGCCTCTGCATCAGTGTCTTCGTCGGCCTCCACCAACGAGTTTGACTCATAATTCTCTAGCAGATGACCCACTGGAGGCTTATACTTGTCTGACCTCAGCTTCCGGCGCTGTATCTCCCCCTCCGGGAGAGGCACTGGGCACCACATCTGGAGCTCGCGCACCTGCAAAATAGATGACGTAAATGTTGTACGACCTAAAAGAATAAAGAAGTCTAAGTACAACGACCTAAAGACAGATCTCAGGATCTTATCGGATCATCCGGCCTCTTCAACGAGTGTGCCCTCGGGAACTTCTTCACCTTGACCTTCCCAAAGTATATCTGGGAAACTCTAGCCACCATCTCCTCCTTGGAAACCTCGCGGTTCACCTCACGTGTGGGATCCGATTGCCCACAGTATTCATACGTCGGGTGGACCCGATCCTTGATCGGTTGGATCATCTGCCGGCAGAACGACCTAGCCACCGCCGCTCCTGTCACCCCTCGGTTCTTCATGTCGCAGACCAACTCCAGAACCCCCTGCAGGTCCTCGAGTTCGTGGGTGGACAATCCCAGATCCCACTCGCTAATCTTCACTGGCTTGTGGCCAGTTCGCCGCGGCAACCCCGCGATCTGATCCACAATATAAAACCACTCTACCTCCACCCGGTAGTGTTGTCGGGGAGGTTGGTGTCTATCCACTCAGCCTTGAGGCTTTACCTCAAGTTGAACATCACAGCGCCCACTGGCCCCGACCTCTTGCCAGTGCTCATAACACAGAAGAAATGTCTCCACAACCCGCAATGAGTCAGTATCCCCAGATATGCCTCACAGAAATGAATGAAAGTCGACACTACAGTAATGGAGTTACAGTAATGGAGTTAGGAACGAGGTGTACCAACTCCAATTTGTAGTAGTACAGAATGCCGGGGAAGAAATCTCCCGCTGGGAGGTTGAAGCCGCGCTCGAAGAAGGAACCGAAGACGACCTACTCCTTGACGTCCTCGCTCGGGAACTCTTCCCCAGCGGCGGCCCTCCACTCCACCTCCGTCTTTGGCCGGAGCAGCCCCCGGTCCACCAGCGCCTTGATCTTGGCCTCAGTCATCGTCGATCGGACCCACACCGCCTGAGGGTCCGGGATGCAAGCCGCCTCCACCGCCATCTCACTGCTAGTTCATGGTGGATCTAATGTGGTAGAGTGTCTTGGTGCGCATGCGCTGGAGGAGCACAGCGGAGAGCGGCAGCGCTAGCACGAGCCTAGCCGGAGGAGGAGGATGGGTGCGTGGACGCGGGAGAAAGGCGGTCGCAAGATCGCTGTAGCACAAGGAAAGGCGAGAGCGACGGGAGCGAGGGCGACGGGAGCAAGAAGATGAAGGGAATGGGGTCAAACCCGCCCTGGCTAACTCTATTTATAGCGGGGTCCACCCAATCTATCCATTGCGGCTCCATGCTCCGTACAACACGCCCAAACAGCTTTATTCCAAGAAGTCAGTGAGAAGATCAAGGAGGATTTTTCGCCAACAGACCAAGCGCCATGACCTAAACCTGAATTTAAGTCGTCGGCCAAACAAGAAGACAACATCAGGTCGTCCTGATGGCAAACACGATTTGCAAGCCCCCACAACATATAAAATCATGTCTTTGGCGAATCATTTTGCCAAACGACCAAATACATGACAGAAGAGAGCGTTCATTACATGGACCACCTAAGGTTACAAGCCACCTACGACCTCACTGGATCTAGAATCCAAGGGGGCGTATCAGCCTACAGCCTTATCAGATCCAGAACCATAAGGTACAAGCCACCAACGACCTTACTGGATTTTAAATCCGAAGGTACATAAGTCGCCTACGACCTCATTGGGTCCAGAACCCGGCACACAAGATAAATATACCACAAGGCCTGAGCCACCCGGAGCGGTCACCACGACCTACTCCGCCGAAGCATAGCACGTCGCGAGACTTCTCCTAGCATCAGGACCTTGATGGCGGACGAGTGGGAGACAACTTCAGGACAACACGCAATCTAAGGCATGCTCGGCTCCAACTATTGGAATGGAGACACGAGCTTGCTCTTCGGTGCGGAGTGCCAAGCTTCGGTGAACTCTCGGTGCTCACCAGAGATGTCCCGATATAGCCCCAGCTCGAACAGCAGCACCTCCAAACTCTGCCTGGTACCACGCAGAGGCTGGCCCCAGCAGATAGAGATGTTGCCTGCACTTCGTGAGAATTCTCCTAGCTTCAAACATCTACAAGAACACAACTCTACACTCTGGTGGAGGGCCGCATGCCCATAGCATGGCCAAAGAACTACCCTGCGGCTTCATAGCTCAACAATGCTCAGTGCTTGCCTCCTTTAGCTTCACGGTGCTATTTATAGCCGACGCCGCGCCTTGGGCAGTTGGCGGATTAATGACACTGTCTCCACGTGACGGGGGACCTGCAGCCTGTGCATCATTAAAGGCGACGACGTTAATTTCGCTGATTCACGACGCCTTTGTCGTTTGCGCATCAATGATGCATGAGCCCCGCTGCAGAGGTCACATGGCTACAGTAACTTCTCGATCAGTGGGCAGTTTGTCGTTTCCTGGGTGGCAAGAGCATCTCCGACCACTGTTGACCCGTGACCCAGCAGTCTACGCTACAAGACAAAACCTGACCTTGTGTCAGAGGGCTCCACGCCTACATTAACACCCGCTTTGACGACGACTCCACAACCTTCTTCTAGGACTTGTTGAATGTTATCTGCACCCGCTAGGCTCTGCGTCCTGGTGCACCCGCTATGGCTCTGCACGTAAACGGACCTATTCCAATCAGCCTACATTTCTATTTCCTAAGAAGAATCGTTGTAGGTTCGATTGAAGACCTTCCGTGGTAGGCGTGCCTCGCTGCTCTACCGGATCCTTCTGGGTGCCTGGAGATCAACAGCACCATGGAGATCAAAAGCATTAAGGAGATCTACAATTTTTGTCGGGCCTCCGCGGTCGGTGTGCCTATTGCTAAGGTCGCCAACACCTTAGTATCACGGCTCCGCTGGGTGGCCAGTAGCTATGTTGGTCATCTGGACACGAAAACGACCTCCTCGAGGTCGGCATGCCTTAATACTTAAGTCGTGCAATACCTTGGTATGTATATGGCTCCGCCAACCTAGTTGGGCACCCCGGACGCGTGACCTTCTGAGGTCGGTGTGCTCTTGTAAGACCTGCCAGCCTGCTCTAGACACCTAGGATTTTACATCGGGAATGAAGGCCTCTCTGTGGGGTGCGCACCTAATGGCCCTGCCAAGTACTTCTGGGTGCTTGGGCGCTTATGTTTTTGAGACCTCCCCGAGGTCGGCATGCCTCGAGTGGCTCTACCAGACTCTTTGCAGCTATGCAAGATATCTGGGTGTCTCTACACTCCAAACGTTCAAGACCAAAGGATTTTTGGCTTCATCGTCAATCAAACCCAAACATTGCAACTACATCTACGACATCATCGGCGATTCCTTCAGTCAAGGCACCTTTCAATTCCCTGCTGGGTATCCTCGGATACTGGGCATTGTTGATTTGAAGCCTCTTTCAGGTCGGCACGCCTACAAGGCCTCCTCGAGGTCAGCCCTGCCAGACTCCTTGCAGCCATGCTGGGAAATCTGGGTGTCTCTACACTTTGTTCGATCAAGACCATGACTTAGTTTTTCTTCTCTTTTTGGAGCATCAAACCCGCCATGCTGCCTGCTTCAATGCTTGGGGACTACTCTACGAGTGCGTCTTCGACGCCCTCTTGTTTTCCACGTCGTATCGACCTGATGGGAAACCCATTTCTCATTACGTCGCTTCTCGACCTACTTTTTCTTCTCTTTGTCTTTTTTGGACTATCATACCGGCCATCTTGCCCGCCGTGATGCTCGGATACTACTCATGAGTGCATCTTCGATGCCCTCTGAATTTTTTTCATCGTCGTTTCGATCTATTGGAAAGCCTGCTTCCTATAGGTCGTCACTCGACCTCTCTTCGTTCGGCAAGACTTCAAACAGGTCGGCTGCTAAGCTGATTACTTTTCCTTTTTTGGACCGACGTGCATGCTATTCGATCTGTCGACAGCTCGATGACTTCGTCATGACCTTTCTAAGGTCGCTGCGCCTACACCTCGCTCAGGGGCTTGTGAGACATGGGTACCCCTGGGTCCCCACCAACCAGGCTCACGGCTGTCCCCGACAAGTGGGTCCGGCCTACTAGAAGACCCGCGGACCTGTCGGTGGGCCCAACGGACCTAGTTGGCAGCCCACACGACCTCCTGAAGACCTTCCAGAAGATTCCCCCAGATGACCTAATCCATCACGACCTCAGGACTTGGCGTACAAGACAAGACAAGACCTCGGTGGACTTCGCCTAAAGCAGATCGATGGGATATGGCAAGATGTGTAACGTAGACTTAGGTCTCCTGGTCGTAACCGAACAGGAGTCTGGAAACCGACCTCATCCGCTGGCCAATATAAGGCGGACGAGGCGATCCCCCTTGTAACATCATCATCTTGACCAACCCTCAAACAATCTACACCGACAACTAGACGTAGGGTATTACTCTCCGGAGGCCCGAACCAGTATAAACTCGCCGTGTTCTCTGTGTTCCGCGTACTTGTGTGCGACCTTCGAGTTCTTCACCTTAGACTCCTCCCCGCCGAACAACTAAACCACAGGGATTAACATTCCCGTGGGCTGTCCAGATCTCACGATCTGACACCTACAAGTGCTTAGTACGTTCAAAAGCTTAGCCCATGAAAGCCACTAGACCAGAGCCCAATCCCATGCTCTTACCACATGAGCAATCCATTTATAAAGATCTTATGATTCGAACCTAAGAACCTATTCTCGCAAGTGACAAACATCACTCGACTTCTACTGGGTCCTATAGCATAGCAGCTATCAACCTAGCATACTAGTAAAAGAACATAGGTACCTAGGGATCATGCATCTAGGGTTTCAATTCAACTCCTGAGACGTAAATGCACAAACATAGCAAAGGTAATTGCATAATTTTAAAAAAAATGGTTAATGATCTAGGGCTTGCCTTCGCTGGCAAGGTTGGCCTTGGGCCCTTCTGTACTTTGGTCCAGGTCTTGAGCTATGTCCACGTATTGCAACTCACAGACAGCGCATTCGTCTCTTTCTGGCACGAGCGTATGTCTACTGTCGGGAAGATCTACACAAGGATGCAAATGCAAGGTTTAATTGACGATTTTTAATTTAATTAATTACAAACAACAAATGACAAACATGAGGTGCATGGTTGACCACAATCACCTAGATAAACACAAATTTGATATATCCTTCCTATCAAAGTAACAACACACAGTGTTTAATTACTTATTCCTTTTAATAGTAACTGTGTAAAAAGTTATATAATAAATTAATTAAAATTTCACAAACAGCAAGGGGTGGTGACACTTAGCTTCTTAGCAAGATTAATATCACAACACAAGGTCATTAGATACGGAGTTGATGATTTTCCAATTTACTTTACCATTAAGCTCAAAATAGCTTCTAGTGCTTTCATTCACAAAATAAATTAAAAAAATTCAGTGGGTGTTTTATGAAGCACTACAAACCTAAACAAAGCCACTTCACACACATGCACACTTAGGAGAGCTATGAAATTATATATACCAAAAATAAAAAAAGCTAGATACCAAAACATGATAAATGCAAAAATAAATAAGCATCAAATGGATGCCAACTTTCTCACACATGGCCTCTAGTCCAAATCTGAGCTAGGCAAGCAACATATACACCTAGAGCAACTATAGATCTTCAGGTATGCAATTACATTGAAAATTAGGCATAAACCAAGATTAAGTATTTATGGAAGATATAAAATTATGATTAATTCACAGAGATGCATTTAGGCATCTCAAGATCACATGTAGATGTTGAGCACAAGAATCTAATTAATTTTAGCTACAGAAATCATTTAGATAGATTGAGCATAAATACAAAACAATTCATAATAAAAGATCTACAGTGTAACTTTCTGCAATTTTTTGGTAAAGAAGCTAGGCATGGCATAACACACAACATATCCAAAATTCAGCTCAAGAGCACTTGTAAATTTTGAACTACAATAGGTCTAGGTTTAACGGTTTTGCATTTTTCATGCAAAAACTATCACTCAAAAGTATGGTCATGCTTTACAAAAGTTGTAGGGTGCTTTACCAGGAATCCAACAAAATTTAGTTTGCATTTTCCAGAATTTTCCACAACTTTCTATGAATTTTACAAGAATTAGCACGAACCCAAACACTATTGAAGAATCACTTTACAAGCAGGCCCTTGGAAACGTTTTGGAAATCACACCTATGCCCTCGAGGTTAGGAATCCACACAAGTAAGCCCTTATCGTGGCCGGTGAGCTGGCGGCAATGTGGGACCGGGCGCCACCATTAAGCGGCCTAGGAGCGAAATTAGGCTCACTCGTGACCCAGTGGTGGTGGTGGCTGGCTCGGGAAGAGCTCCGGCGGTGAGGCTGGGGCAGTGCGGCCGCCGCTGTCCAAATTCCGACGAACTGAGGGGCGGCGCAGGTCAACAAGCGAGTGCTAGAGCTCGAGTGGATGCTAGTAGAGGTGCTGGGGTGCTTGGATGGTGCCGGAAACGAGCGGAGGGAGGAGTTCGCCGTCGGCGGCGCTAATGGCACAGGCGGCGGCCGGCAAGCGAGCGGCGTCAGCACGTACACGTGACGGGAGGAGGTGGCGCCTTTTTAAATGGCTTACCGCCTTGGCTGCGACACACGACGCACGGACAGGGGGACCTGGTCATCGTGGGGGACGCACGCGCGACCAGCTGGCGCGCGGGCGGGGACCGGCATCGGGTGCACGGGGCGTTCCACACGGGGGGACGCGAGTTCCAAGGCAAGCCGGCTCGAACGGCATGCAACATCGGGATGTGCGACCTCGGATGCGAGGCCGGCGTGGGGGACCCCGACGCCGAGGGGCGGCGGGGCGCCACGCGGCGCGCGCGCGCGGCGCGCCTTGCGTGTTCTGGCCGGCGCGACGTCGCCTGCCCTAAATTATTTGCCACTATTTGACTGCGAATATCTCCAAAATTTTGAACTAAAGAGCACCAATAGAAAATAAGCATAGTTGTAGATCAAGCTACCCTCTACATCTTCTATAAAGGCTCATAGGGGTTTTGAGCAATGGATTTTGCATAACCTGCACGCCAGTTTGCAGTTTTCTTGGCGCTGATGAATAGTACGCGACTGCAGTTGACCAAGGTTTTCCCCGTTATACACTCCAAATTTGAAATGACACCCAAAAGCAAAGTTGTGTCCCTCTATTATATTGGGAGACTTTGAAATGTTTAGGTGCAATTTGGAGAACGCAGCAAAAGTTCTAGAGGATGCTCAAGGACATCAAGGTTTAACCAGGGTTTGACTAGATCTTTGACCACGGGTGTGTGTTGACTCGATTAAGAGGGTAATTAGTGATTGTGATGAGGTTTTCGAGGTGAAGACCCAGGTTGACCAAGGTTTGACTAGTGACAATAGGTTTGACTCGGTCATTAGCACTAATGATGCTAATTAAAAAAACCTGGGGCGTCATACTGGGCCCCCAACGACCAGGCTCATGGTCGTCCCCCATAAGTGGGTCCGGCCCACTAGAAGACCCGTCGACCTGATAGTGGATCCAACACACCTGATCTGTGGCCCACACGACCTCCTGCAGACCTTCTAGAAGATTCCTATACGACCTTATCCGATTTGTTCGGGTAACTTGGAGTACACGACAAGACAGAAGACATCGGCTGCATCGCCAATTAGTCCGAAGATCACAGGATTTGTTGTAACATTCCTCAGATTGGTTTCCATGTTGTAACCGACTTGGACTCTGGGTCCACCGACCTTGTCTGTCAGCCAATACAAGGCGGGCAAGGACGTTCCCAAAGGCCAAGTAATCCCAAGTCGCAATCCATCCAAAGCAATACAATCAAGAACTGGACGTAGGGTTTTACTCTCCCGAGTCCCGAACCAGTATAAACTCGGTGTGTCACCATTGTTCCGTGTGATATTGCATAACCTTCGAGTTCGTAGCCCTAGATCTCTCCCCACCAAACAAATAAACCACCAGGGTTAACCCCCCTTTGGACTGCTCACATCTAAACCTCTGACAGTTGCAAACATGGTATTCCTCAAGCTACAACCTTATATTCAGTCATCTTAGCTCCTCAGGCAAATAAGAAGTTGGTATTTAAGTTTTTTGTCCCTATGAAATTCTGGACAAAGTGGGTCAGGTGGCTTATAGGCTCAAGCTTCCAACAACTTCAACTATCCACCCAGTCTTTCATGTTTCTCAACTTAAGTAAATGGCTCCTAGCATTTAGGTGGTTTCATCTGTTCCTGGTGACATTGATCTTCTGCGATTTCCAGCCAAGGTGTTGAACAAATGTATCATCACTAAAGGAAATAAGTCCACCATCAAAGTTCTTATTTAGTGGTCGGATTGGTCAGCTGATCTTGCAACCTGGGAGGATTTGGAATCTATCATGCAAGCTTTTCCATTTGCACCTACTTGGGGAGAAGCAGGTTTTCATCGACTGGGAAATGTTATTAACTCAGCTGAGGCGGATAGGCCAAGAAGGAGCGCAGGGCCCAGGAAGGAGAATAGAAAGTACTCGAGCGACGAATGGGTCAAGTGAGTTTGGTCGGCAGTGCCTGCGTGCACAAGCCAGGGCAGAGCCCATGTAAGCTACGTGCTATCTATCTAGTACTTAAGCGAGTGATGGAGAGGGGAGAGGCATCGATGATCATTGTAACAAACACATACATTGTATCTCTTCCTTCTTCCTCAAGCAGGTCCTCGCCGGTCCTCTGCATTCTCTAATTCCTCAATCCCCTGCTATCTTCCTTTGATTCTCGTGCTTCCAATCCCTTTCCCTACCTGATGTTAACAATGGTAGCCTCACGACTTGCCGGCGGCTGACGTCAGGAACTCGTCTCGTGGAGCGGTAGGGGTCACCCTATCTTTCTCTACGTGGAAAGTGAATGGAGGGAGAGGAGATGTGGGCTAAAAAGAGGCATGATTAATGGAATTTGCGAGGTAGGAAAGGAAGGCATAAAGTCCGATTGATGAACGTGATGGATGGTAAAATAATGTGATTATGGTAACAAAACTTGATTGGCGTCCCAATAAAATGAAATATAAGAAACAATCGACACGTGATGACTAATGAAATTCAAACGCATGAATAAGAAAAGCAATTGAAAGGAAAGTTACTGAAAGGAATCTAAAGACCCGCGTGATGGGATGCATACGAATTCCATTGATTAGGGACGCAGATAGCTAAATATAGTAGGTTTGATGTCTAGGATTGAGTGGAACTGAGAAGGGAGGGTGGGTGGCGGACGGGCAGAAGTAAAGTTCGAGCGTGATTGGCAGGTAGGATTGGAAGGGTACGCGGGCAGGTAAGAAACCGCGCAGGTGAGCAAAAATAGTGCTTTTTGGGCCACACCGAATAGGTGGATCCTTTATGAGAGCGCGATATGTTTCCCTTCGGGTGAGAATTGTTTTCAATTCTTTCTGCTTTTATAGTATAGATATTTCCCACTTTTATAGTATAGATATTTCCCACGAAATTACTAGCAAAACATATCACCTTTTAGAAGGAATGTTTTGACCAGCTATAGGAATTAATTAATTTTTCATGGAACTTCCAACATAAATGATTCATGATTCAACATTGTGAACAATGTTTAGAATTTCATATTTAACAGGCAAACAAGGCACATACTAACCTTGAAATTGCAATATATGCATCTAATTGAATTTTAAGCATTTTGTTTTCTTTCTTTCTGTGCATCTCTTCTTTGGTCAGATACAAACAGATATACAGGAATTGTTGCACCACATGCATGGGTGATTGTTACAGTAAGCATTGATCTTATGTCAACTGTTACGGGCCAGCCACACCAGGGCCCAGGGGCGGCCGATCAAGCGGTGTGACCAGGGGTGGTGGCGCCCCCCAGGCCCATCACCTATTTCCGTCGTCGTTTCCGAAATCGTGGCTAGTTGGTTTCCTTTTCTTAGATGGATTACTTTCCGTAGAAATTTTTGTAATTGGAGATATATACTCCCGAACTGGGAAGGATTGAACAAGTTGGCAATCAATCTGATTGCTGGCCTCGAGGGCCACCCCTAAACCCTTGCGCCGCCTCCCTTCTCTCCTCCTCCCGCGCGCCCCCTCTCCTTCTCCCTGCGATCACTGCGCACCACCGCCGCCGTCGTCCACAACCTCCGCCTCCTTCTCACTCGTACTCCCTGCGAGAGATCCCCGATAGGGCTAGGAACCCTACCAACCTGGTATCCGCTATGCCAAGCGACGACGACAAGATGAAGGACGCCAGTCCAGAGCCCACCTTGGCCGAGCTCGCCAAGATCATGCGGGAGACCTGCTCGGCTGTCAAGGACTTGGGAACCCGCGTCCAGGCGCTCGAGGTGGCCGCCCAGGCCACCACTGTCGCCACGCCAGACGGGCTTCCGTACGGGCTGCAGGGCTATGGCGGCATCCCACCGACTTCCACGCCGTCTATGACGACCCCCAGGCGACATCGGCGTCGAAGCCGATCACAGAGATCCTGTTTCCCCACTTGCGGTCGCAGCCACCACTCTTCACCGACCGACCTAACCCATCGGTGACCGGCCGCAGGACAGGCGGTGCTGCAGGGGGCGCCTCCAACGCCTACCGCGCCTACCAGCAGCCCCCTCTCGGCGGCGTGGGCGGTGGCGCATTCCAGGGGTTGGGCGTTCTGCGCTTCAGCAAGTTGGAGTTCCCCTCCTACGACTGTTCCGTCGATCCGCTAAACTGGTTGTGCCGTTGCGAATAGTTCTTCTGCGGCCAGCAGACGGCGCCGGCTGACCGCGTCTGGCTCGCCTCTTACCACCTGACGGTAGTCGCCCAGACATGGTACTACGCCTTGGAGATCGACGAGGGCGTACCGACCTGGGATTGCTTCGCAGACCTGTGCCATCAACGGTTCGGCCCGGCAGTGCGCACCAACCGCCTCTCTGAGCTGGCGCGTCTTCCCTTCATGGGCTCGGTCCAGGAGTACCAGGAACGCTTCAACAAACTCGTCTGCCACACCGACGACCTTCTGCCACACCAGAAAGCGGACATGTTCATTAGTGGTCTCCCAGACCATATCCGGGTCGATGTCGAGCTGTGCCAGCCGGACGATCTTCAAACGGCCATGTACTTGGCGCGGGCTTACGAACGGCGCGCGGCGGCGTCGCAGCTCCCGTCCACGCCCCGTCTGTCCAGGGCGCCCACGTGCTTCCCGCCGCCACCGCCGCCACGCGCACCCCCCTGGCGCTTCCTGAGTCGTCCACGGGCGCACCCACGGCATCGGCGCCGCCACAGGCCCAGGTGCAGGCGCCCCCACGCACCTTCCGCCGTCTCACACCGTCTGAGATGGGGGAGAGTCACCGCATGGGACTCTGCTACAACTGCGATGAACAGTTCATTCGCGGGCATCAATGCAAGCGGCTCTTCAACCTCCTCATCACCGACGATCTGGAGGACGGCGCGGCCGACGCCGAAGAGGAGGCCGCCTTGAACGTGGCTCTCATGGCGGAGCAGCCTGCGCAGGGGGGGCAGGTGACCCCCACTGAGGAGACGTCGCGCGTGTCGCTCTATGCAATCGCAGGCATCCGCACCAGGGAAACCATAGTGATCCCGGTCTTCATCAACGGCCAGTGCTTGAAGGCCCTTGTCGACACCGGCTCCTCCCACACCTTCGTCGACACGGCGGTTGTGCGACGCATCAAGCTGGCGTCCGAGCCGGCCAACCTCTGTGTGACGGTCACCAATGGCGACAAGGTGCCCTGTGCAGCGGTGGCGCAAGGCATTCTGATGCTCATCGGGCGAGAGGAGTTCCCCATCACCTGCTTCAGCATCGGCCTCGGTGGTTTCGACTTAGTGCTAGGCGCTGACTACCTACGCACCCTCGGCACTATCCTGCTAGATCTCGACTCCCTCTGCATGGTGTTTCAGTGGCAGGGACGGTGGGTGTTTTGGCGGGGGCCTGGGGCGCCCCATTCGGAGGGGCCCGAGGCGCAAGCCCACTCCATCGACGCCGACCCTGACCGGCCCTTCATCGACGACCTGCTGCGGGAGTACGACGACGTCTTCGCCGAGCCGCACGGGCTCCCACCGTCCCGCCCCTACGACCACAAGATCCACCTTCTGCCCGGGACGGCACCAGTGGCGGTTCGGCCATACTGCTACCCCCAGCTGCAGAAGGATGAGCTCGAGCGCCAGTGTTCCGCCATGCTGGCGCAAGGCATCATCCGGCCGAGCACGTCGCCGTTCTCTGCACCGGTGTTGCTTGTCAAGAAAGCCGACGACTGTTGACGGTGATTTTCCGTCAACCTAGAGTACTTTTTATACATTGGTTTTGATTATGATTTGTGACTAACCCACCACTAGGCATACTAATGATGTCGATGTTGGAGTTTGTTGTTTACGTAGGAAATTAACATTAAAGAGGAGACTTTCGGGATAAGTTCATCAAGCACTTCAAGAGAAGATCATGAAGCCTGTCACAAGTCAAGACATGAAGTGAACAAGACTCCAAACAACCCAAGAACTGAAGAATCAACACGCAAAACTCCGGGGACTTGGATGTTTACCAACGAGATCAACTCAGCCCAAGAGATATTCTCGCAGCTCAGGACAGCATGATCTTTCGGTACAGATTCAGAGACTTAAACGGTCTTTAATGGCAAAAGTTTGACTACCAAAGTTTTGGGCCTCGACGTACCTTCGATTTGGACATGAGGAAGGCCCAATTCTGATAAGGGAGCTAGGAGATATAGCCCCCGAAATCCCTGCTACGCAGTCAGTCCGAAATCAGAACAGATTCTCTTTCAAGGCCGATTTGGAGACCTTATCTTCGTTTTTAAGGAACGAAATGAATACCAAACTTGAATATAATTTCGTGGCACACAACCTGGACACCGAATTTGCATTATTTGGAGTCCGGACGTGGGAGATATGGCGTCGGCAAGGAAGGACTGCAAATCAGGAAAATCTGGCTGATTTTATGTAAACCAAGTTTGGTTCTCTCCCAAGGAGGATCTCGTGCAAGGCAAGGTGGAGAACGCCCAAAGGCACCCCAAGGACATAAATATAACCCCCTAGGCGCCCCAAGATGGTTAGCCATTGATATCCATTCATCGAAGAGCCGCCGCAAGATGAGGGAGAGAGTTAGATGAGCTCGTCGCAAGAATCAACGCCGGCGGAGGGAAGGAAGCAAGAGGAGGACTCCAAGCCGCTGGCCTAGGGGTGTTCCAAAACTTCATCACCACCATCTTCATCGACGACGTTCTCCGGAGTCTCCATCACCCCTATGTGCTTCAATCCGTGTAAGATGATGGGGTAATGTCTCCGTTCATCACTAGGGTTAGATGGATGCATGCTATGTGATCACTGCTTGATTCATGGTTTCAATCTATTGCTTTCATGTTGATGATGCTTTGATGATTAAGGTTAGCTACCGTGTTTTTCGGGCGTATGATATCCGCTACTCCCATAGATTCCATCAACATACTATTGGTGTCTTGGACCGGCAACCTACTAAGAGGAGTACCCGAAGTAGATGAATGTGGCCTCACCGAGATCGGTAACTCGGAGGAAGAGACACGTGGCACACAATTTAGACAGGTTCGGGCCGCGTAGCTCTGGATTGATTGGGTACGATTACAAGATGGTGCAATTGTACGCCGTGAGATGAGATCATGAGAGAGGGGTCCCTGCCTCGCCTTATATAGTCCGGGAGGCAGGGTTACAAGTCGGAATAGGGAGAGAGTACTAGTCGAGTACGTCTAGGAGTCTTCCATACAACGCGGGACATGTATAGTTTCCTAACCGAGTACTTCTCCTCTGTAGTCCTTGTGCTTCACGCCATCAGGTACCGTGCAGCACAAGTCGGGTAGTCTCAGGGGCCCACCGAGTAGTCGGTCCTGGTACCCACCGAGGTAGTGGGCCCAGGGAGGTCCATACGACAAGCCCCCGAGTACTTTGTAGTCGAGAAGGATAGCTTCAAGTAGTCTTGACGGCCTTAACAAGTAGTCCTCAAGCGTCCCCGAGTACTACAAGTCAAAAGTTCTCAAGAGTAGTCGAAGCATCCCGAGGCTAGAATGTACTCCAGCTGATGTTTAAGTAATCCTGAAGTCTTCTCGAGTAGTCCCAAGCGTCCTCGAGTCCTGCCCTTGAAGGTCTTCAACAATGCCCATGTTGTTTTGAAGCCAAAGCTGATATGGAAGTGCAATTGCAAAATCGCACTTCATATGGAGTAGCCCCGAGCCTTAGGTTGAGTTGTAGACTCTGGCTGAGGGTCCATCTGAAGTTTTGGCAAGAACATCATGAAATATCCGAAGAAAAAACTGAAGGACACGTGGCACGGAGCCCCCGAGCCTTGAGTCGAGTACTTCCTCTCGAATTGAAGGGTCATCTTGTAGAATGTTTCCTGAGATGCTCCTGAGTCTTATCGCTTCCCAGGTAGTCGAATAGAGGTAGCCGAGCCCCCGAGGTGAGGCGTGTCGACTAGTAGAAGTTGAAAGGTCGCGCGCGGCCGCTGAGTCAGCCAAGCACAGACTTATCCATCCGACCGTTGGAGGGCCGCGTTGGCTTATAAATAGAAGCTGAAACCCTTAGGGTTTTTCATCCCACACAGTTGTAGCCATTCCAAACAGATCTTGGCCAGAAATCGCCATCAGCGCACGCCGCCGCCGCTGAGTGAAGTGAAGATCCGAGTGCGCAGCCGTAGAGAGCCACCGCAGGAGCCCCCGAGCGAATGCGCGTGAAGACACCGTGCACTTGGAGGATGAAGCCATCTCCGTCCAAGACCACAAAAGCCGCCGGCGGGAAGAAGAGGGGTCGTGAGGAGGCCACCAGATCTGCCGCAGGGACATCACCTCCGGTGTCCCCGCCGCGGCCAGATCCAAACTGTGAGTGGAAGAAGTCCAAGGCGAAGACCGAAGACTTGCTCGCTCTCCTCAACAGTGGTTTCCTGCGCGAGAAATAGGTCGACATGTGGAGGGCCGCCGCCGGGGATCCATACCCGATGGAGAAGAATGAAGATGAGATCCCAATGTTCGCGCAGTTCGCGGAGCGCGGACTTTCTCTCCCGACGAGCGACTTCTTCAAGGGGCTCATGGGGTACTATGGCATCGAGTACCTCAGCCTCAACCCCAACAATATTTTCCACACTGCTGTCTTTGTACATTTCTGCGAAGCTTTTCTGGGGATCAAGCCCCATTGGAACCTGTTCCGGAAGTTCTTCCGGGTGAAGCCGCAACCCAGCGCCAGCAACCCGCGGGTAGTCGGAGGAGCAGGGATCCAGATGCGGGAGGACGCCGCCAAGCAGTACCTCTCGTACAAGCTCATAGACTCTAACCAAGACTGGAAGGCGAAGTGGTTCTACGTCACGAACCACCATCCGGGGCTACCGAAGCCAAGCGGGAAGCAGCCCAAGCATCGCCCGTGGTGGAACACGGAGCCGACGATGCAGGAAGGGATCCAGCTGCCCGAGTTGTTGGCGTGGATCAAGGCGCTGAGGGGAGTCGGGCTGAAGGCCGAGCACGTGGCCTTCAGCTTCATGAAGCGCAGGGTGCAGCCGCTGATGGCTCGCGACACCCTGGGGTTCGAGTACACCGGCGACGACGACACGTCGCGGATGCTTGGAGACGAAGTCGACGACGACGTCATTGTCGACAGGCTGGCTTGGATCTTCAAGGACATGCCACCGTACACGGCGTGCCCCGTACCGGAGTACTCTGCCGCGCGTCCGCCAAAAGAGGTAAGTAGCCGCACCCAGAGTCGAGTACCCATTCCATGTGAGTAGTCGCGCTGATGAGTTGTTTCTTGCAGGATGACATGAAGAAGTTTGTTTCTGAGCCGCCGCCACCCCCTCAGGAAGTTGAGATCCCAGAGGAGGGGAAGACCAAGGCCAACGAGCGGCGTGAGGTCGGCGAAGGAGATGACACCGTAGTCGTGGAGGACACGTCCGACAAGGACGGCGACGAGGAGACGCTGCAGGACCGCTTCCAGCCGCGGTCGAGGTTCAGCAGTCCTAGCTTACCTCACGTTCCTCTCGTTCAGGATCAGCCAGCTAGCATGGAGCCTAGTCTGGCCGCGCCGCCGCGGAGGCCGCGCAATCCGGCCCGCAAGCGCGTGGCGAAGAAGTTGAAGGTCACTGAGACCACATCCCAAGAGGTAAGTCATATTCACTAATGTGATCGAGTACTCGTGTCTCGAGTTGATGTGTTGACGACTGAGCTTCCTTGTTTGCAAGAGTTGCCACCTACAGAGCCCATTGATCAGGGCGACAAAGGAGAGTGGGACACGATGGGGGAGGCCGCTGGGAGTCGTAGCCCAACCCCCACTGTCGAAGAACACTTGGCGCAGATGGAGTGCCAGCCCCCTATTCCTAAGGAGGGCATGGAACCCGCTGCTGCTACTGTGGAAGAGGTAGTGGCCGCAGAGGCGCAGGAGGAGGCACCCGCCGAGGCTGGACTGGTGGACATCGCCAGCATCCTCGGCGCCCCAACTATGACGGTAGTCCGGTCAAGCCTGTAAGTGTTGAATCTTCCCGAGTAGTACTTGATGTGGTAGTCGTGCTTGATTGACAACCGGCTTGTGTACTCTGCAGGAAATCGACAGACCTGTCCTGGAAGGGGGGTGAACCCTCTGCAGCGGTGGCGGAAGAAGAAGCCGCGCCACCCGCTGAGGAGTCCGCTCCCGCCCCTCAGGCGGCGCCCGAAGCGCCGGCCGCTAAGGCTATGTTGCCCGAAGCCAGCGTAGTTGAAGGACAGTACTCTGCTGAGGTTGTAGTATCCCCGAAGAGTAGTCGTAGTTTTCAGATATGACTAATGCACTTGTCTTCTTGTTGATAGGCGCTGAGGCCGAAGTGGGCGCTATCCCAGCGGCGGTGCTCATGGAGAACTTGACACCAGAGACTCAGGAGGCTACCAGAAGAGCCCCCGAGCTGATGGAGGTGTGAAGGACCGATACGGCGAACCAGAGAGGGGGGAGTGAATGGGAGCAAATAAAAATTCTTCTCGAAGGAGATGGAAACTCCAACAAGACGAACACGACACGTCTCTGACTCACTACCCAAATTGGTCAAGCCCACGTAGCCACTGGAGTGCCACTAGACCTAGGAACCAACACACAACCTTCCGACCCGAGCACGCAGCAGAACACCAAACCTCGAGTCTACAGACCCACACCGGTCAGACCGATGAGCACCACCGGTCAGACCGGTCCCTGCTGGTGAAACTGAGCAACTTTCACTAAGTGGCTCTACACCGGCCGGTCGGACCGGTGAGACACACCGGTCGGACCGATCACAGCCTGAATGCCCCCAAGGCACCAAACAGGCCAACCGACCACCAAACTGACCCAAACTCGAAACAGCAGCACCACTGGACAATAGCGAACACACCAAGACGTTCACCCGAGCAAAATCCCACCGAGGGTTGCACCGGTCAGACCGGTCAAGAGCACCGGTCAGACCGGTGTAGCCTTGGCAGCTCGGGATGAAGAGCACCCGCGGGTCAACTCCCCCAAATCCAAACCTCAATCTCCCGAATCGCTCCACGGACTTGAACAAGACTTTGGGGATATTAGGAACACCTCATGAGGAGTCCATATCCAAGTTTAATCCCACCAAAACTCGTCCAAAAAGGAGGAATCAAGGAAATCCCGCCAAGAGCACTTCCAACCCAAGAACTCAAGAAACCCCAAAATCGAGCACCTTTACTCACGGATTTGGGAGGGGAAAAACAGCCCAAAGAACCACGAAGGGTTTCCACAAATTTCCCTCATCAAATCCCCAAGAGAAAGGTCCCGAAAACAACCCAAAGAAATCACCAAGAGAGGGCTCCGAAAATCACCACCAAGAACAACCGGGGAAAACACATCCAAACCTTGAGGAACCACACTGAATCATCTATACATGAAACAAAGGTTCATACAAGGTCTAGCAAGCCGCCCGATCATCCATCCCTCTCAACAAGATCTGTCCATGAAGCTCTCCAGCTAGTCCTATGGAAAACCTAAGGAAAATAGGACGGAAAATGGGAAAACAAATGAGCTAGGGTTCCAAGAGTTAGCTACCATCCTCTCACCTCTTGGGTTATATGGAGGCAACCAAAAGTCTAAAATGCCCTTTCCTAATAACTAGGGATACAAGCCCCTTAAGGGCGGATTTGGAAGTCTTCATGTCTTCACCATCGGACGGATGCCCGGAGACCGCACCCTGCGTAGCCTCGACGCAAGCCATGCCATCCCGACGCGTGTCCTCCGCTTCGAAGTCTCCGGACTACGTCGTCGCACACCGGTCAGACCGGTGCTCCTCACCGGCCGGGACCGAGACTCGCCGGTCGGACCGGGCCGGACCCACCGGCGACCGGCTCGCACCCGCCGCAAAGACCGTCTTCGGTTCTCCAGTCTTGGCTTTGTGGATCAACCAAGGAACCCAGTGGTTTTCTGGTGAACCACCGGAAACCCCGCGAACTTGGTGTAGCCTCCGCCAATCTCCACTCATGACTCGGCTCCCACGTAGTTCCGGCTCGACCTTGGTTTTGAGGCTCAACCAAGAAACAGTCCATGACTTCATCTTGTTGTTCATGCCACCATACGGCCCCCACTTGACCCCGCTGGCCACCGGGTCCCTCGAACGAAGCCTACTTGTCTTCTCCACACCTGGAGGCCTCACTGGTGACAACCTTTCGCGCTTGTTCTTCACCTGCACCAACACCAGTCAAGCCGCAACCTGCACCTGCAATACTTAGCCAAAAATCAGTCCACACAACGTTGTCAATCACTCATCACACAAGGAAGCGACCATCCACCGGTCCTCAAACCACACATGGTCCTCAATCTTCCCCTTGATGAGTGCATTGACAACACCCACACAAAAGTAACAAGAGAGAAGAGGGAAAAAAGAAACGAACAAAAAGAAACTCCAACAAGCGATCGAAAGCCAAACAAAGGCAAAGAGAAAGATCACTTGAAGAAAAAAAGTCTCAGACCCCTTAGGCAACGGCATCGGCTCGACACATCCGAGACAAAGCAAAGCTCAAGAAAAGAGCGCAAACCACCAAACCAAAGCTCGAACAACCACAAAGAGCTCCCCCTGCACACATGCAAGCTCCCCCTGAACCAATGCACCAACCCCTGGACGAATCCATGCAAACCAGCTGAAAACAGGATAGCTGCAGCAACTTCAGCTCACACCGGTCAGACCGGTCATCACCACCGGTCAGACTGGTGCCTAACATGTGCACAGGACCAACACTCACACCGGTCAGACCGGTGACCTTCACCGGTCAGACCGGTGACCAACAGAGCCCAGAAATGGCTCGAAACCACCTGAAAACCTTCTAAATGCATCCACCAAGCCATTTCAAGCTCAAACTTCTCCCCCTTGTTGGCAATGCATGAATCAAGCCAAAAATGCAAAAAATTCAACCTAGAGCTTCTCAAATAGACAAAATTCAACAAAGAATGCTACACATGTCCAAATGAGCAAGTTAGATACTCTACAGCTTCGTATCGATCTCAACTACATGATCACCAAGTTTCACAACCATTGGACGAAGCTAAGATGGATTCAGGCAATTTTGCGAAAAACTTGCCTCTCATGAGCAAAGTCCTAAACATGATCAAAACATATCAAAATGGCAAAGCCACACAAACTTCATGCAAGGACAGCCATTCTAATCATAAGACCATCAGAAACACCCACAAGCACCTCATGTCATGTCAAAGCCACCGAGCCATGTGCCTACTTCTATGTATGAGACTTCTCATTGGTAGGCATCATGCAACGGTTTAGCACCCAAAGCAAATTAAATTCAGCACATATGACATGGGAGCATATTTTCCAATCATTTTTCATTTCATTTTCAGATTTATAATTGGTACATGAAATGTCTTTGCGACAAAAAGGAACTTATGCCCCTCCACATGATGAAGCAAGAGGGCTAAACATTCATGATGGCAAATGAGCCTTTGGCCCCATATGATCAATAAACTAGCCATCAAACCACAAATTAAGCATAACCAAGCCACTAAAACATGTCAAGAGCATATAAAGGCATTTACACATGAGAGAGCATATATGTGACATTTTTCAAAAACATAGCTATCAACCATGGATTATTCATCAAGATCATCAAGAGCTAAGCCAAACTAACCATAGCATACCAAACAAGCTCACAAAGACATATATAGCATTCCATGGTGAACAATGTATATAGGAGAAGCTTTTCCTATCCAATGCATATGATACAAAATGCATGCAATCTAAGATACAAGGATGCCTATGCATCATGTTACATATGCCATGCCAAATGCAAGAAATGCACAAAGGAAAGCTATACATATGCTACAAAGGAGCTCCCACACACAAAGCTCACAAACCACCGGCTCCTCGAGGGGAGGCAAGAAGGGCTCGACACCACCGGTAAAAGAGCAAAGGAGAGCAAAACTCACAAGCTCCCCCTAAACACATGCACTAGGGCCAAAGAGCATACAAAGCTCACCCTACACACATGAGATAGAGACGGAGCAAAACAAACCAAGTGGCTTGACCAAGGCCACACACTCGAAGGTCACAAAAACACTTACCTTTATCATTTCTTCACAATTCACTCATCCTTGTCCACCATCCCTGAAAGTGATGCACCTACATGTCACCACCGGGATATGAAGCCGAAGAACCACCCCCCGATATCAACCAAATGTTCTCCGGGCCATCCACCTGCAACTCAATACCAAGAGCGAGAGCGAGCAAATGACTTAACACTAGGGTTAGTTCCAAATGTGTAAAACCAGTGCCTAGCCATTTACTCGAAAGTGGGGTTAGCACAAACCAAACCATCTTTCCTACCAAAGCTACCTCCACGAACACCACCACGGTAACCACCATGAGGTAACCAAACCTCTCTACCTGGAGGAGGACCAAAACCACGAAAGAAAACTCGTGGACTGTCCCTCCTCTCCTTCTCAAAACTACGGATCCTCCCATCCCCGTATTGAGCACGAGGAGGAGAATACCTAGCAAACTAATCTCCTGCAAACTCTCCAGCCCAACCACCAGAACCACGAACTCCAGAACCAAACCTCGCACCTGTACGAGCACGAAACCCAAACCGCGTTGCTCCGTCCGGAGCTCGCACCGGTCTGGCCGGTGCCCCTCACCGGTCTGACCGGGGTAGCCTGGGCAGCAGCACCTCCAACAGCCTTCCGCTCTCCCCAAGCCCGAACTGACCTCACACTCGCCTTAGCCCTGGGCAACTGCACACGAGGCTTAAGTACACCACCGAAAGGGTGATACTTGTCCTTGTTAGCCCACTCCTTGGCCATTCTCTCCTCACGCTTCCTCTTGAAGCAAAACGCTCTCTTGTGACCATCCTTTCCACAAAACTCACAATGGAAACGGATGGATCTAGGCTTAGGCTTGGGATGAGGCTCTTCACAAGGCTTCTCACTTGGTTTCTCACTAGGCATTTCACTTGGCTTCTCACTCGGTTTTTCTCTTGGTTGGTTTGGCTTGGATGCAAACTTGTCTTTGGGTGTGGGTTGTGGTGGAACTGAAACATTCCCAAATTTCCTTTCTCTCTCACCACTGCCCTCACCAACCTTATCCAATCCCAAAGCCTAACTGTCAAAGCGCGTATAGCTAGCAATCATCATACCAAGCTGAGGTTCTTGACTCGACAACCAACTCAGCACTTCACGCAACTTATCATTCTCATCTTGCAAGCGACCAACACGTTTTGCAAGATCCAAATTCTTCATAGCATGCAACTCACATGTAGAGCAAGAAGTAGGAATAGGCACTTTCAAATCAGCCTCAAGCGAAACAATGCGAGAACAAAGCTCAACAATTCTCTCATGCAAACCAGGGCAAGAAGTGCAAGCCTTCTTCTTCTTGTCATCCTCTTCGTCTTCATCACTCGAGCTTGAAGACGTGTCCTCAGAATCAGACTCGATGTTGCTTGATCTCTTCATCTTCTCTCGAGACCGTGTCTTCTTCCCATGTCCATGATCCTTCTTCTTCGACTTCTTCCTCTTGTCCATGAACTTGTGCTTGTCGTGGTTGTTCACCTTCGGACATGTGACGCCCCAGGTTATTAATTAATCTTTAACAGCCAGTCAAATGGTCAGCTGTGGTCAAACCTAGGTCAACCTGGGCCCTCACCTCGAAAAACTCACTAACCCACCCTAGTGACCCTAATTGAATAGTAAACACACTTGTGGAGCCAACCCATGGTCAAAAGTTGGGTCAAACCCCTTGTCACTCTAGTGTCCACAGGTGTCTGCCGGAACTTTTGCCGCGTTCTCCAAAATTGACCTAAACACTTAAAATTCTACCTTTATGAAAGTTGTAGATCTTGATGAGGGACAAAACTTTCATGTAGATTGGAATTTCAAATTTGGAGAGGAAAACCTTGAAAACTCCCTTGCAAGCCAGAAATCACTGTTTGCCAAACCCTGCTAACATTCAAAGTTGGCATCCAAATTACTTCAAATGTAGGCAGAAAAACCCTATATAGCTAGATCTTCAACTTTGGTATTCATCACTTGGTCGACTTTTATACAAAATGTTGGAGCAATTCTATTTCAAAGGCAGCACCAGTAAAACAAATTGCGCCAGAGCGCCGCCACGCGCGACGTCGTGCGCGCCCGCGCGCCGCCGGCCGCCGCCCGCCGCCGGCCGTGCCCCGCCGTCCACGCCCGCGCCACCCGAGGCCACGCCGACCGAGGCACGCTCCACCCCGTGATCCCCGCGCCCCGACTCGCCCCCGTCCCGAGGCACCCCGCGTCGGCCGCCGTCGTACGCGCGCGCACGCCGCGACCGCCGTACGCGCGCCGCCCGAGCGCCGTAGTACGGCGTGGCATCTCCGCCGTCACCCGCCGTCATGCACGGACGCCTTGAGCCGCTTATAAAAGCACCCCGCGCCCTCCCCGCGCGCCGCCCCGAGCCGCCGCCGCCATTGCCGCCGCCGCCCGGTGCTGGAGCTCGCCGCCGGTCCTCACCGCCGACCCGCTGGCCTATTAGCTTCCCTGACCCCTAGTGAAGCTCACGCCGTCGCTTGTTTGCCAGCATTCCACCCCCACGCCGTCGTCCACCGTGCCGCCGCGGTCACCGCCGCTGGCCACCGCTGAAGCTCGCCGCCGGCCAACTCCCCACCTCCCCTCCAGTTCCCTGCCACTCCTAGGTGAGCATGTGGTCCCCCACGGCCGCTTGCCGGCGGGATCGCCGCCGGCTCGCCAGATTTGGCCGGACTCGCGCCGCCCTCCCTGGCCGGGGACTCAATTGCTTAGATTTAAATTTTGTCAGGGTGCTTAGGGTAAAAGTTCAGGGCTAGTTTGTGAAGAACCCTATCTAGCTTTTCTTACAGATTAGTCCAGGGCCTTGTAAAATGCCTAGAAATTCGTAGAAAAATCAGAAAAATCCCAAACAAATTTTGTAGGGCTCAGTATGATAAAATCCCACATCTTTTGTTATATACTCATGGCTAGATTCTAAATAGTTTTAGCAGGAAAAATACAAATGTGTTAAACCTATATCTGTCATAACTTGAAATCCATAACTCCTATGTAGCCCAATTTCGGATATGTTGTGTGTTAGGATATGACTAGATGCTGTGCCCAAAATTGCACAAAGTTATGCAGTAGATCTTACTAAATAAATTCTTTTCCATTCCTGCAGTAACTGCCTAGATGATTTTTCCTGTTAAATATATTTATGTTCTTTAGCTCAACTCGTGCACACTTTCTTGTAATGCCAAAATGCACATCTTGTGAATTAATCATGATTTTTGGATTAACAGAAATAATTATGCTTGATTTATGCATGTTTTCCTTTGTAAATTAATAAACCAAGTTCAGTAAAGTTCCTAGATGTATAAGCTGGTTCTTTAGTCTTGTTTAGGACCAGAGGACATGCATAAGAAAGTTTGGATCAAATTGATGCTTAATTATTTTTGTATGCATTTAAGTTGAATCACTAGCTAGCCTTTGTTATTTTCAATAATATTTAATTTTCTTGCATCCAACACTTACATGTGGGTCCAATGGACCAGGATAGGTGCTAATATGCCTATGAAACACTTCTTTAATTTTTGGTAATTTAATTGCTTAATAAAGAGCTTAAAAGCCCTTTTAATATTAAAGAGAAATTAAATAAAGAAAAGCCCCTATTTAATTCTTTTTCCTTTTTGAAAGTATTATCTAATTTAATTAAAAGATAATTAAATATCAACACTGATGAGAAATTAATTCATAAATAAAAATACTATTTATACCCTTGCCTGTAAAGATGAAAGGAATTAAAGCTTCGCATGAAATGACAAGTATAATAAAAACCTTTATTCAATGTTCAATAAAAGGGTAACCCATGTACATCCAATAACCTTCCTAAAAGAGAAACCTTAGATAGATGCTTGTTAAGGTGAATATGACCAACCCAGAGTCGGATAAGACAACAAACTATCACATCACCTGAACGTGCATTGCATTCCGTGTAGATCTTCCGGACGGAGATTACTCCCTTGTCCCAGAAACCGAGGAAGGATGAGCGGAAGGTTCTCTGCAGTACGTGGAAGTGCTCGACACCGAGGGTGCCCAGGCTAACCTAGCTGACGAAGGCAAGCTCCGGTGCATCTAACCTAGTTTTTCAAGTTCTTTATTCAATTATCTATGGATGATTGTGCATTTACGTTCAGGAGTTGAATGAAACCCTAGATGCATGATCCATAGGTACCTTTTGTCCTTACTAGTATGATAAGTCGATAGCTGCTAAGCTATAGGACCGTTACAAGTCGGGTGATTACCTCACTCGCGATAATAGGTTCCTAGATAGGAATCACAATGTATCCTTAAATGGATTGCTCACGTGGTAAGAGCATGGGATCTGGGCTCGGGTCCAGTGGTTATGTGGGTTAAGTTTTTGAACGTACTAAGCACATGTCGGGTATGGGACCGGTAAGCCTAGTACCTTAATGAGACGGCTAGGGATGGAACTGTCACTGCCCTTGGGATTCGCTCTCACGGCTAGCTACCGGTGGTGTATGGTGACTCCGGGTATCTCGCGGGGTATGCCAGATAGCCTGCACCAAAGACTGTGGCCTTTCATCACGACCCGAGGATTTTTGGGGACATCGTGGGAAAGTTGTCCTTGCGGGGGCAGCCTACCATGTGTTTGGGTGTACCTTGCAAGGTTTAAATCAATCGATTGTCGGCCTCTCACCGTTATCCGAGACTACTTACTCCACTAGTCATGAGATTCCTAATGATGGAAGTTGATGAACTTTATGCTTGATTAATTGGATTGTACAACCTTGATTGTACTAGTTGGCTAATGTAGTAAAGATTAAAACCACTAGAACTTGTGCTAAAATCTTGAAAGTAAGGACCTACTCTTTGTTACTTTTTAGCAAAAGCAACCCAGTAGCCAAAAAGCCTTTCATGGTCTAGATTTGGTGAAGTAGATATCACCGACGCGTAAGACTTGCTGAGTATTAGTATACTCAGCCTTGCTATAATATGTTGATCTAGGTAATGCCTTCAGTGATGTGTGGCCCGGAGAGATCCCGCCCGGCTGGGAGCTGGAGTGGGTGGAGGATGACTACTGAAAGCATCATGGATGGCCTCCCGTGGTGTCTTCGCTTCCGTTAGTTTAATTCCGCTGCTTTCGAAAACTCTGAACTGTTTCATCATGACAAAAACTATGGTTTGTAATAAATAAACCCCTCGGGGTACGAAGTTGGATTTTAATGTTGTTGTATCTCTGGACTCGCCTTCGAGTGAGTTTTAATGCATATATTCGATCCTTGTGCTCTTCAAGTGATTTACCGAGCGTTAACCCGGCAACTAACGACGGGATGATACTTTATTATTGCTTAATGACCAAAGTGGATTGGTCTTAGGCGATAGTATGGTATTTTCCTGGGCGGGTTGTCACTGTTGGTATCAGAGCTTATATGCACCAGAGATTAATTAATAAACCTTAATCATTGGTTTTTAAATAAAATATGCCAAGGTTGTCTGATTTTCCAAAATACGTTGGTCCGCTAAGGATAAACTAGACCGAGGGGCCCTAGAGGGAATTTTGGGTTCTTTCAGGTGGTTTATTAATCTATGGTTTATTTTTCTAACTTCCAGCACATTACTTTATGTCAGACTTACTTTCTTGCACAACCAAACTAGGAGCCACGTGTTTTATACGTGTGCTGTTCCGCATCACGGGAATTGCGAGGGTTGATGGAGTGATCCATTCCACGGATCCCATCTTCGCGTCTGTTTATGAATTGTGTGTCGCCACGTGTTTCATACGTGCGCTTTCCGCATGTCGCTCATGCGAGGCAAGGATACACTCCATTCAAACGGAGGGTGTCCGAGGTTGGATGCTGTCCATGCAGCGGCTTAACGCATGGATGCCGTTTCTATAATGAACGGTAATGTATGTGGACGCTTTCGTGACGTGCTGGCACGAAAGGTTCGTTTTCTGCAGGTACATAACAGCGCTTCGTTGGTCGTTAAGCGAGTACCGTATAGTTCTCGACTAGATATTATAGGGAGAGACGATTAAAAGCCTTGCCACCGGCACTAACTTCGATTTTTGGCTTGGTTGCATATTAAAAATCGAAACAATTAAAATGGACCCAAAAATCGAATTTCCATATGTTCTCTAAGGAAGTTTATGCTAGTGTGTGCTTTTTATAAACTAGAGTACCTTTCATACCTAGTCGTCATGCTGCCGAAATTTGAAAAAGTAGTTACCTGGTGCTAGGTTTAATTAAACCAAATTGCTAAAAATAAGTGTTCCTAAACTAGCTATCTTGTAAATAGCAAGTCTCAATCCTTGTTTCGTTGGTTTGGTTCACACTTTCCTAGGCACATCTAGGTTCTGTATCATTCATCTTGTTTCCTTGATCGATGCTCAACCTTAAAAGCTTAATTAAAAGTATTAAAGGTTCAATTTAAAACTTGGGAAATTTTGAGGTTTCTGGATTTTTGGTTATGATTTTTTATTCACAAATCTCCTAACTTCACCATTTGACATGCCGTTCTCTTTGAGATCTGACATGAGTTACATTTGTGTACAGATGGATTTCCCTGTGTTCCACCAGTTCGACGCTGATGGTACGATCCGTACCAACGGGTTGCACTGGGAGGGTTTTCCGCGCCTGGCGTGGGAAGCACTCAGTGCCGCAGGCAACCTCACCCCACCGACTTACGAGGTGAAGGAGTTTGAGCGCTTTGGTGTTCCCCGCTGCAGAGTGATTGTTACTGTTCTGCCACACCCAGATCACGCCGACTGGTTTGACTTGAGCTTTATCTACTGGGGATTTATCACTCACGAGTCCGTGGAGTCAGCCGCCCTCAGAGTGTTGACAAACTTCTGTGACCACAACCCCACCGTGGTAGCTCTCTCGCCGTTTGGACTGTTTCCTGCTGTGAGTCCTCACGACCCAGCATGGTTGGACTGTATGGACCACCTACGTGAGTTACTGACCCTAGCAGAGCCGCTGGATGTTACTCAGACGCTAGCCCATTGTCTGAACATGGTCTTCACACTTCAGGGGCTGCGCTATAACACCGCAGCGATTATTGCACAGCGCTTGGAGGCATCTAGGCGCGATTGGGAGCAGCTTTCAGCAGCACACCAGCAGCTGAACTTCACGCTTACTCAGGTGCAGCAGGAGAATGACAGGCTGCGTGCTAGGAGGTTCCAGTTGGAGCTTGAGAGAGGTGATCGCTTACAGAGGATCGTAGATCTGGAGGAGGAGAACCATGCACTAGAGGAGGATGCCGACGCTCACGAGATAGAGAGGCTGACACTACTGCAGAACATTGCTGATATGCAGCAGCGAAAAGGGGGGCCGAGGTACGTGTGGCGGCCTTGCAGGCTATAGTGGCCTTACGCCCACTACCCCCGCACATGCACACCCGAAGGAGCAACGAGGCCTTGTCCGGGCCTCGGGACCGTACGAGCCGGCAGACCACCCCCTACCGACTCCCCCCGCCTTCGCCTACGTATAGTGGTGCTTCAGTGGGCAACTAGGTTGCCGACAGCAGGGATTAGGAGGATGTCGATCCTATCGAGTTATTTGGAGGTGTTTAGAGTAGTGGCTTGACAAAGACGTCTTCGTGCCAAGTAACTGCTTGTATCGTGTCATGTCCTGTTGTTTCAAATTCGAGTTGTAATGTCTTTGAACCTTGTTCTATCGTGTTGTAATAAAGAATGCTTAAGCTTGTATGCTTTAAGCAAATTTCGTTTGTCATTCAGATTTGAAACCTTCTTGCGTATGAATACCAGATCCCTGGATAAACCGTTGCAAATGACCACGCTTGTCAATTTTGCATTTCTCACCTAAGAACGTTGGTAAACCAAAGCATTCTAGAGGCATCCCTCGTTGCCAGCGAATAAGTGCTCGTTCGTATACCACCTTCGTTGGTATCCGAAATGACGATGATCGTTCGAGGGTGTTTATGAGCCGTGCAATTGAGTAATCGCAGTCCTAACCGTGTTGAGAAGAACGATTCTATGAATCTTGGTGGCAATAGAATATTGTTGATTGTTGTTGTTCTCGTTGTTTAAGTACTAATGAGATGTGATTATGCATGATCGTGCTTGTCATCATTTGGAGTAAGCTTTTGGTTATCTCACTAATAAAGCTCATTTTTCAGATGGTGGGAACCACGCGCAGCTCTCCCAACGATTTCGGAGCAGGTGGTAGTGGTGATTTGCCACCACCCTCGCCCATGACACCGACGGAGGCCTTCATGGCCACCCAAACCGAGGTGCTGCGCCAGATCCTGCAGACGCAGCAGCAGATCGCCCAGCAGATGAACCGAGGGCCGCCACACGGGGCCAACCATGAGGGGCATAACCAGGTCACTACGTACGCCCCAGTTCATCGCTATGAAGCCGCCAACCTTCGCTAAAGCAGAAGACCCCCTGGAAGCTGAGGCTTGGGTCAAGGCCATAGAGGCAAAATTCTCTGCCTTTGTGCTGCCTTGCACCGAGAAGAACAAAGCGAACTTCGCAGCGCTGCAACTGCGAGGGGAAGCTTTGATGTGGTGGGACCACTTCAAGTCAATGCAGCGAGGGCACGCTGTGACTTGGGATGAGTTCAAGTAGGCTTTCAAGAGCCACCACATTCCCAAGGGACTGATGGATAGGAATATGAGGGAGCTGTTGGCCCTCCGTCATGAATTTGACTCAGTGTACCGCTATGCTCAGAAGTTTAATAGCTTGTGTCAGTATGGTGGGCATCATGTTGATACTGATGCCAAGAAGATGGAGATGTTTCGTGACGGGCTTGATGGCAAGCTGTATGAGCGTCTAAACCTGCTCGAGCCCGCAAACTTCCACGAGCTAGTGAACAAGGCTATCTCTCAGGAGGATGTTATGAAGAAAGCCCACGGGGACAACAAGAGGATGTCTGGTTTCACCCCAGGAAGCGGAACGAGCAAGAAGTTTCGCTTTGTGAAGAAGGAAGCTCCAGGCCCATCCCAGCAATCTTCAACTGGACGCTGGACGATGAAGCCACCCCAGGGCAAAACCACAGGGAACTTCCAGTTCCGCCGTACCCAGCAGCAGGCTCCAAAGCCTAATGCACCTCTTCGCGATGTTGGAGATCGTTGTTGCTACAACTGTGGCCAGCCAGGGCACTACATTAGTGAGTGTCCCAAGCCCAGGCAGATCAAGCCCAACCCGTAGAATCAGGGTACGGGAAGCAAGCCTACCACTCCGGCCAAGAAGCCTATGGTGCAAGTGCGCCAAGGCAAGCTGAACTTCACTACGATGAGTGACATCCCAGCAGGAGCTCCAGTACTCACGGGTACATTCTCTATCAACGACACTCTTGTTAAGATTTTGTTCGATTCGGGAGCTACCCATAGTTTCATCAGTGAAAGGCTAATAAACAAACTGGGTTTGAAGGGTTCTCATACCACTTCCGCTTACAAGATAACTACTTCCGGAGGCCAAATCACCTCCAATATCTTAATCCGAGGAGTGAATTTGGGTTTAGGTAGTAAAATCATTCCCACAAACCTTATCGTCATAAACTTGGTTGGAATGGATGTTATCCTGGGAATGGAATGGATGAATCAACATAAGGTGATTATAGATATATCGGAAAGGGTCGTAGAGATCAATTCTCCTACGGTTGGGCACACTACCTTGTACCTACCTTTCCGGGACGGTACCGATTCATGTGCCTATGTGACCATTATCTCCTCTCTTGATGAAATTCCAGTAGTGTGCGAGTACCCGGATGTCTTTCCTGATGAGTTGCCTGGTATGCCACCAGACAGAGATGTCGAGTTTGTGATCGAACTCCAGCCTGGTACCGCACCCATTTCCAAAAGACCTTATCGCATGCCACCCAAAGAGTTAGCTAAAGTAAAGACCCAACTCCAAGAATTGTTAGATAAGGGTTACATTCGCCCGAGCTCTTCTCCTTGGGGTTGCCCTTCTCTCTTTGTCAAAAAGAAAGATGGTAGCTTGAGGATGTGTGTAGATTATCGACCACTCAATGCAGTCACCATCAAAAACAAATACCCGCTTCCTCGAATTGATGTTCTTTTTGATCAATTGGCTGGTGCCAAAGTCTTCTCTAAGATTGACCTTCGTTCTGGCTACCACCAAATCAAGATTCGACCTTGCGACATTCCTAAAACTGCTTTTTCCACTCGTTATGGTCTTTACGAGTTCTTGGTCATGTCTTTCGGACTCACTAATGCTCTCGCCTACTTCATGTACCTCATGAACTCTGTGTTCATGACAGAGCTCGATAAATTTGTCGTGGTCTTTATCGATGATATTCTCATCTATTCTAAGAGCGAGAAAGATCACGCCACACATCTCCGAGTTGTCCTTCAGCGTTTGCGAGATCACAAGCTCTATGCTAAGTTCTCCAAATGCGAATTCTGGTTGAAAAGTGTGAAATTCTTAGGGCACACCATTTCCCACGATGGTATCTCCGTAGATCCTAGCAAAGTTCAAGAGGTGATGGATTGGAAACCACCCAAGTCTGTGCATCAAATCCGCGGTTTCCTAGGATTGGCGGGATACTACCGTCGATTCATTCCTGACTTTTCCAGAATCGCAAAACCCATGACCGAATTACTCAAGAAATGAGTGAAATTCGTGTGGAGTGAAGCATGTGAGAAAGCTTTTCACACCCTCAGGAAACATCTATCTTCATCCCTAGTGCTAGCTCAACCCGATAATTCCAAACCGTTTGAAGTCTTCTGTGACGCATCAGGCACAGGTCTCGGTTGTGTCCTTATGCAAGAAGGCCGAGTCATTGCCTATGCTTCACGGGCACTTCGACCCCATGAGCTCAATTATCCTACCCATGATCTTGAGTTAGCTGTTGTTGTACATGCCCTCAAGATATGGAGACATTATCTAATGGGTAATCGTTGCAATATCTTCACTGATCACAAGAGCCTCAAATACATCTTCACCCAGTCAGAATTGAATATGAGACAGAGAAGATGGCTTGACTTGATTAAAGATTATGATCTAGAAGTGCACTATCATCCCGGCAAAGCAAATGTTGTTGCGGATGCTCTTAGCCGCAAAGATCATTGCAACCACATAGAGTTGGAGCTAGTCAGCGAACCTTTGTGTGAGGAAATGAGGAGGCTCAACTTAGAAGTGGTACCGCAGGGAATCCTTTACGCCTTGACGGCAGAGTCAAACCTTTATGACAGAATTGTCACTGCCCAGCGCAATGATGCAGATATTCAAACCATCAGGCAGAAACTAGCAGAAGGAGACCCCAAGTACACTTGTTTTCAAAAGGATCACCAGGATGTGGTCTGGTTTGGGAAACGTCTAGTGGTCCCCGTTGACCCATAAATTAAGAAAATCATTCTAGATGAGGCTCACAGGTCCAAATTCTCTATTCATCCCTGTAGTACCAAGATGTACCAAGATCTGAAACAGAACTTTTGGTGGTCCAATATGAAGGTGGATGTAGCCAAGTATGTAGCCGAGTGCGATACTTGCCACTGGATGAAAGCAAGTCATTTGAAATCGGCAGGAGTACTCCAACCCCTGTCGATACCTATGTGGAAGTGGGAAGATATTAGCATGGATTTCATTGTGGGTTTACCCCTAACCGCTAGAAAGAAGGACTCTATTTGGGTAATTGTGGATAGACTCACCAAGACCGCTCACTTCATTGCTGTGCACACCACTTACTCCATACAATAATATGCAGAGTTGTACGTGGACCATATAGTTCGTCTGCATGGAATCCCAAAGACTATAATCTCTGATAGAGGGACTCAGTTTGTAGCTCATTTTTGGGAACAGTTGCATGAGTGTTTGGGGACTCAGCTGATCCGCAGTTCCAGTTATCATCCGCAGACCGATGGTCAGACGGAGAGGATAAATCAGATTTTGGGAGGACATGTTGAGTGCAAGCATCTTGCACTTTGACAAGAGTTGGGACAAGTGTTTGTCCTTGGAAGAGTTCTCTTACAATAACAACTATCAAGACAGCTTGAAAATGGCACCGTTCGATGCTCTATATGGACGTAGATGCCGCACTCCGCTGAATTGGTCAGAGGCCGGAGAGAGAACACTCTTTGGACCAGAATTAGTTAAAGAGGCCGAAGAAAGGGTGCAAGTGATAAGAGAGAATTTGAAGATGGCACAAATGAGGCAAAAGAGTTACCATGACAAGGGAACCGCACCTCGACACTTTGAAGTGGGAGATTATGTATATTTGAAAGTATCCCCCACCAAAGGTGTGCAAAGGTTCGGAGTTAAGGGAAAGTTAGCCCCGCGCTACATTGGACCATACGAAGTTATAGAAGTGTGTGGACCCGTGGCTTACCGTATCCAATTGCCAGAACGGTTTTCCGCAGTTCACAATGTGTTCCATGTAACTCAGCTGAAGAAGGGAATGCCTGTTCTGGAAAATGTAATCATCACGGAAGCTAATGCTTGGGTCGAGCCGGATTTCTCGCTCGTCGAGCATCCATTGAAAGTACTAGACCAAAAAGAGCGAAAGACCCGAAGGCAGACCGTGCGAATGTACAAGATCCAATGGAGCCATCACACGGAGAAAGAAGCCACGTGGGAGACGGGGGACTATCTTAATACTAAGTATCCGGGCTTCCTACAGTCTCGAAACCATGAGTCTTTCTCCCCATCTCTTCGTTATCAAATCGAATCTCGGGACGAGATTCCGTTTAAGGGGGGTAGGCTGTGACGCCCCAGGTTTTTAATTAACCTTTAACAGCCGGTCAAATGGTCAGCCGTGGTCAAACCTAGGTCAACCTGGCCCCTCACCTCGAAAAACTCACTAACCCACCCTAGTGACCCTAATTGAATAGTAAACACACTTGTGGGGCCAACCCATGGTCAAAAGTTGGGTCAAAATCCTTGTCACTCTAGTGTCCACAGGTGTCTGCCGGAACTTTTGCCGCGTTCTCCAAAATTCACCTAAACACTTAAAATTCTACCTTTATGAAAGTTGTAGATCTTGATGAGGGACACAACTTTCATGTAGATTGGCATTTCAAATTTGGAGAGGAAAAACTTGAAAAACCCCTTGCAAGCCAGAAATCACTGTTTGCCAAACCCTGCTGACATTCAAAGTTGGCATCCAAATTACTTCAAATCTAGGCAGAAAACCCCTATATAGCCTTTGTAGAAAATGTTGTTGGTAGCTAGATCTACAACTTTGGTATTCATCACTTGGTCGACTTTTATACAAAATTTTGGAGCAATTCTATTTCAAAGGCCGCACTAGTAAAACAAATTGTGCCAGAGCGCCGCCACGCGCGACGTCGTGAGCGCGCGCGCGCCGCCGCCGCCGCCCGCCGACGGCCGTGCCCCGGCGTCCACGCCCGCGCCACCCGAGGCCACGCCGACCGAGGCACGCTCCACCCCGTGATCCCCGCACCCCGACACGCCCCGTCCCGAGGCACCCCGCGTCGGCCGCCGCCGTACGCGCGCGCACGCCGCGGACCGCCGGTCCGACGGCGGCGTCTCCGCCGTACGCGCGCCGCCCGAGCGCCGTAGTACGGCGTGGCATCTCCGCCGTCACCCGCCGTCATCCACGGACGCCTCGAGCCACTTATAAAAGCACCCCGCGTCCTCCCGCGCGCCGGCCCCGAGCCGCCGCCGCCATTGCCGCCGCCGCCCGGCCGGAGCTCGCCGCCGGTCCTCATCGCCGACCCGCCGGCCTATTAGCTTCCCCCGACCCCTAGTGAAGCTCACGCCGTCGCTTGTTTGCCGGCATTCCACCCCCCACGCCGTCGTCCACCGAGCCGCCGCGGTCACCGCCGCCGGCCGCCGCCGGAGCTCGCCGCCGGCCAACTCCCCCCACCTCCCCTCCCGGTTCCCCGCCACTCCTAGATGAGCATGTGGTCCCCCACGGCCGCTTGCCCGGCCGGGATCGCCGCCGGCTCGCCGGATTTGGCCGGACCCACGCCGCCCTCCCCGGCCGGGGACTCAATTGCTTAGATTTAAATTTTGTCAGGGTGCTTAAGGTAAAAGTTCAGGGCTAGTTTGTGAAGAACCCTATCTAGCTTTTCTTATAGATTAGTCCAGGGCCTTGTAAAATGCCTAGAAATTCGTAGAAAAATCAGAAAAATCCCAAACCAATTCTGTAGGGTTCGGGATGATAAATCCCACCTCTTTTGTTATATACTCATGGCTAGATTCTGAATAGTTTTAGCAGAAAAATACAAATGTGTTAAACCTGGATCTGTCATAACTTGAAATCCATAACTCCTCTGTAGCCCAATTTTGGATATGTTGTGTGTTAGGACATGACTAGATGCTGTGCCAAAAATTGCACAATGTTATGCAGTAGATCTTGCTAAATAATTTTTTTTCCATTCCTGCAGTAACTGCCTAGATGATTTTTTGTGTTAAATATATTTATGTTCTTGAGCTCAACTTGTGCACACTGTCTTGTAATGCCAAAATGCACATCTTCTGAATTAATAATGATTTTTGGATTAACAGCAATAATTATTCTTGATTTATGCATGTTTTCCTTTGTAAATTAATAAACCAAGTTCAGTAAAGTTCCTAGATGTATATGCTGGCTCTTTAGGCTTGTTTAGGACCAGATGACATGCATAAGAAAGTTTGGATCAAATTGATACTTATTTATTTTTGTATGCATTTAAGTTGAATCACTAGCTAGCCTTTGTTATTTTCAATAATATTTAAATTTCTAGCATCCAACACTTACATGTGGGTCCAATGGACCAGGATAGGTGCTAATATGCCTATGAAACACTTCTTTAATTTTTGGTAATTTAATTGCTTAATAAAGAGCTTAAAAGCCCTTTTAATATTAAAGAGAAATTAAATAAAGAAAAGTCCCTATTTAATTTTTTTTCCTTTTTGAAAGTATTATCTAATTTAATTAAAAGATAATTAAATATCATCACTGATGAGAAATTAATTCATAAATTAAAACTTCGCATGAAATGACAAGTATAATAAAAACCTTTATTCAATGTTCAATAAAAGGGTAACCCATGTACATCCAATAACCTTCCTAAAAGAGAAACCTTAGATAGATGCTTGTTAAGGTGAATATGACCAACCCAGAGTTAGATAAGACAACAAACTATCACATCACCTGAACGTGCATTGCATTCCGTGTAGATCTTCCGGACGGAGATCACTCCCTTGTCCCAGAAACCGAGGAAGGAGGAGCGGAAGGTTCTCTGCAGTACGTGGAAGTGCTCGACACCGAGGGTGCCCAGGCTAACCTAGCTGACGAAGGCAAGCTCCAGTGCATCTAACCTAGTTTTTCAAGTTCTTTATTCAATTATCTATGGATGATTGTGCATTTACGTTCAGGAGTTGAATGAAACCCTAGATGCATGATCCATAGGTACCTTTTGTCCTTACTAGTATGATAAGTCGATAGCTGCTAAGCTATAGGACCGTTACAAGTCGGGTGATGACCTCACTCGCGAGAATAGGTTCCTAGATAGGAATCACAATGTATCCTTAAATGGATTGCTCACGTGGTAAGAGCATGGGATCTGGGCTCCGGTCCAGTGGTTATGTGGTTAAGTTTTTGAACGTATTAAGCACATGTCGGGTATGGGACCGGTAAGCCTAGTACCTTAATGAGACGGCTAGGGATGGAACTGTCACTACCCTTAGGATTCACTCTCACGGCTAGCTACCGGTGGTGTATGGTGACTCCGGGTATCTCGCGGGGTATGCCGGATAGCCTGCACCAAAGACTGTGGCCTTTCATCCCGACCCGAGGATTTTTGGGGACGGCCTGGGAAAGTTGTCCTTGCGGGGGCAGCCTACCGTGTGTTTGGGTCTACCTTGCAAGGTTTAAATCAATCGATTGTCGGCCTCTCACCGTTATCCGAGACTACTTACTCCACTAGTCATGAGATCCCTAATGATGGAAGTTGATGAACTTTATGATTGATTAATTGGATTGTACAACCGTGATTGTACTAGTTGGCTAATGTAGTAAAGATTAAAACCACTAGAAGTTGTGCTAAAATCTTGAAAGTAAGGACATACTCTTTGTTACTTTTTAGCCAAAGCAACCGAGTAGCCAAAAAGCCTTTCATGGTCTAGATTTGGTGAAGTAGATATCACCGACGGGTTAGACTTGCTGAGTATTAGTATACTCAGCCTTGCTATAATATGCTGATCCAGGTAATGCCTTCAGTGATGTGTGGCTCGGAGAGATCCCGCCCGGCTGGGAGCTGGAGTGGGTGGAGGACGACTACTGAAAGGATCATGGATGGCCTACCGTGGTGTCTTCGCTTCCGTTAGTTTAATTCTGCTGCTTTCGAAAACTCTGAACTGTTTCATCATGACAAAAACTATGGTTTGTAATAAATAAACCCCTCGGGGTACGAAGTTGGATTTTAATGTTGTTGTATCTCTGGACTCGCCTTCGAGTGAGTTTTAATGCATATATTCGATCCTTGTGCTCTTCATGTGATTTACCGGGCGTTAACCCGGCAACTAACGACGGGATGATACTTTATTATTGCTTAATGACCAAAGTGGATTGGTCTTAGGCGATAGTACGGTATTTTCCTGGGTGGGTTGTCACAGGACACTCGGCGAAATAGTGTCCAGCCTTGCCGCATTTGAAGTATGTCCTCGTGTTCCTCCTCATGTTCACCTGGTTCTCGTGCAGCCTCTCGAACCGCCTCGTCAGGAGTGCCAGCTCATCCTCTCCAAGCACGTCGAACTCCTGATCTGGCATAGACATCAAAGAGGACAAAGAGAGCATCCTGGTGGACGGGTTAGTGTTAGCCTTTCCATTTGAACCACAGATGAGGGCGAGACTATGAGAGTCAGTCGGGCCCTCGATCTTGGCTGTCATGCCCCTATCCACCTCAGCCGACTTGAGCTTCGAGAACAGCTCGTTCACCGTCAGAGTGTCATACTTCTCTGACTCTACAATGGCCTCGAACTTTCCACCCCAAATTGTACGATCCAAAGAGTGTAGGAGCTTGACAGCTCTGTCATGATCATCGTACGGGAGCACGTCCACATTGGCCCTAATGTTGTTCACAACCACCGTGAACCTCTGAAACAAGGCATCGATGGAGTCACCGGGGAGATGAGTGAAGTTCTCGTACTCTCTCCGGTAGGTTGCATACATCCGTGCCTGAACCTGGGCATTCCCTACATGAGCCTCCTTCAGCAACGTCCAAATCCTACATGCCAAGTGCTCGGTGTGCACCCGATCGAACTCAGGCTGACACAAAGCACGAAACAAGTAGTTGACCGCCTTGTTGTTGGCGTTGAATCGGTCCCTCGATCTTGGAGCGAGGAAGTCCATCGGCTGGACATAGCCTGTGTCCACCGTGACATCCCAAAGGATCTGACCCTTTCCGCGGAGGAACGCACCCATCCGCTTGCTTCACATCTGGTAGTTCTTGCCATCGAAGTGTGGAGGACCCGAACCCCGTTCCTGGTACGCCATCCTTGGATCTTAGACTGGTTAGAGTCAGCAAAGACCCGAACCGGCTCTGATACCACTTGAAGGACCGATACGGCGAACCAGAGAGGGGGGGGGTGAATGGGAGCCGATAAAAACTCTTCTCGAAAAAGGATATGGAAACTCCAATAAGATGAACACGGCTTCCAACACACGTCTCCGACTCACTACCCAAATTGGTCAAGCCCACGTAGCCACTGGAGTGCCACTGGACCTAGGAACCAACACACAACCTTCCGACCCGAGAATGCAGCGGAACACCAAATCTCGAGTCTACAGACCTACACCGGTCAGACCGGTCCCTGCTGGTGAAACTGAGCAACTTTCACTAAGTAGATCTACACCGGTCAGACCGGTGAGACACACCGGTCAGACCGATCACAGCCTGAAAGCCCCCAAGGCACCAAACAGGCCAACCGACCACCAAACTGACCCAAACTCGAAACAGCAGCACCACAGGACAACAGCGAACACACCAAGACGTTCACCCGAGCAAAATCCCACCGAGGGTTGCACCGGTCAGACCGGTCAAGAGCACCGCGCCGGACCGTGTAGCTTGGGCGGCTCGGGATGAACAGCACCCGCGGGTCAACTCCCCCAAATCCAAACCTCGATCTCCCGAATCACTCCACAAACTTGAACAAGACTTTGGGGATATTAGGAACACCTCATGAGGAGTCCATATCCAAGTTTAATCCCACCAAAACTCGTCCAAAAAGGAGGACTTTTGACTTGTAGTACTCAGGGACGCTTGAGGACTACTCGTTAAGGCTGTCAAGGCTATTTGAAGCTATCCTTCTCGACTACAAAGTACTTGGGGGCTTGTCGTATGGAGCTCCCTGGGCCCACTACCTCAGTGGTTACCAGGACCGACTACTCGGTGGGCCCCTGGGACTATCCGGCTTGCGCTACACGGTACCTGAAGGCGTGGAGCACAAGGACTACATAGGAGTAGTACTCGGTTAGGGAGCTGTACATGTTCCGCACTGTATGGAGGACTCCTAGACGTACTCGACTAGTACTCTTTCCCTACTCCGACTTGTAACCCTGCCTCCCGGACTATATAAGGCGAGGCAGGGACCGATCACCTCATCGGATCTCATCCCATACAACTCACGGTGCACTATTGCACCATCTTGTAATCGTGCCCAATCAATCCAGAGCTACGCAGCATACAGAACATAGGGTATTACGCACCTCGCGGCCCGAACCTGTCTAAATTGTGTGCCACGTGTCTCTTCTTTCGAGTTACCGATCTCGGCGAGTCACATTCATCTACTTCGGGTACTTTCCTTTAGTAGGTTGCCGGTCTAAAACACCGACAGCTGGCGCGCCAGGTAGGGACTCTCGCCCGAGATCACATGGCGAACTCGACGGCTCCCGTCCACTTCAAGCCAACCGTCGCCTTCAACCGCGGCGACACCTTCGTGTTCGGCGCCTGGGTCTGCACTGCTGACGGCTCGGGCTCCTTCTAGCGCCGCCTGACCATGCAGCCCAACCCGAAGACAGGCTTCGTGACGCTTCCTGAAGTAGTCACAGGCGAACTCGCCGGCAAGTTTGGCGAAATCTTGCTCTTCAACTACCACGCTGACTTTGAGCTCGAGTCCACTTCCAACTCGAACTCGACGTCTCCATGGGCCATCGCATGCGAGCCGGCTGCTCAGCCATCGCAGGTGGTCCCCTCACCTCATGAGCGCTCCGTGCGCGGCCCCCGCACCCTCAGCCGGGCCCACACAGGGGCTCCCGCTTCGCGCTGGGCCGGCAAGGAGCCCGTACCCAAGTACAACTCGGGCTCCGACACCGCCCCCGGTCCCGCTTCGGACTCCAGCCCTCTCTCCGAGTTCTACTCGAACCCCGATTACGAGTTCGACTTCGGGTCGGACCCTGAGGAGCCCGAGTTCGAGGACAACTCCACTGAGTTTCCCTTGTCAGGGCCGGCCTCTGGGCTGGTTATAACATCCACACCGGCCGGGAGATTTGTCTATTGGCCAGACCGCAAGCCCTCTGACCTGATAAGCGGAGACTCACGCTACATCGCCTACATCGACTCGCTACCGTTCCAAGAGGGAACGCCACTTGCCCAGGCTGACTCAAACACACCAACCGAGGTGGCGGTTTCTGAGTCCAGCCTTGGCACCCCCGATCGCCAAGTCTTCATGGCTGCCGGTGACACCCCAGGGCCTTCAGGCACAGCTCAAGACAAGTACCTGAAAGACATCTTTTCCGACGAGCTCTCTGCCGATGCCCTAGCAGATGAAACCACCTCCAGTAGAGACGCTCGACGTGAGCGCAACCGGAAGCGCAGCGAACGTCTGCGACGCCTCCGCGACAACTTCCCTGTGCGCAACCTTGCGGAAGCTCTCGAGGCGGTCGAGAGTAGGGTACACACTACCCCCGAGCAATGCCTCATGTCGATCACGAGCGATCGCACGTCGGGCTCGGGGCATCCGCGCCCGGGGAGGTTATCGCCAAGCTTGCTTTCGAAGATGCCTACTTCATGCGAGTCGACGGTAGGGTCAACCGGCCTCCCCCCGCCGGGCAACGCGACAACGAGGCTACGAGTCGCGGCGGCAACGGTCCCAACCGTACTCGAGCCGACCTCCCGGTCGAACCCAACCGCACCCGCTCCAACGCCTGCGCGACGTCCACGGCGTGATAACAACGAACCGCGAGGTCGTCCCCCACCGCGCTCCGGCCGGCGGCGGCGGCCACGACCCCGACGGCGGCGGCGGCGGCGGCGAAGCTCCAACCATGGAGCCAACGGGAGGGCGGCGGCGGTGGCGGTCGCGGCGGCCGAGGCCACGCGAACGCCCACGCCTGTGGCGCCTCACAGGGCGGCTACGACGCCCGCCAGAAGATTGAGGAGCTGCGACGGAAGAAGTCGACCACCGCGGGCGACGGCGACGGCTTCCCCGCCTTCCCACCTCGACTTCGCAACTTGCTCCTCCCCGACAAGTTCAAGCCTTTGGGGATCACCAAGTACGACGCGAAGCAGGATCCCATCCAGTGGCTCAGGTGCTACGCCCTCTCCATCGAGAACGCTGGTGGCAACAGCGACACCAAGTGCCTCTACTTCCCCTTCTGCCTGGACCAAGCACCACTCAAATGGCTCGAGTCGCTGGACAAGCACTCGATCGACAAGTGGGACCGGCCGAAGGAGCAGTTCACCAGCAACTTCGCGGGCGCCATGGGCCGATCGGGTACTCGCATGGACCTGGCCATGATCAAGCAGGAACAAGGCGAGACCCTCCGCAAGTACATGCGCCGCTTCTTCGACAAGCGCGCCACCGTCGTCGACGTCACCGACAAGGAGGTCATCGACCTCTTCCAAGACGGCCTCTACCATCGCCACCCCAGGTCCATCCCCCACCTCAAGGACATGATCACGTCCTGGGCGGATGAAGAGGATAAAACCAACGCCAAGTACGACGCCATCCGTGGCAAGACCAAGCAGAACCAGGGCGGCGGCAGAGGCAACAACGCGAACCAAGTCGGTCGCAACAACAACAACAACTACTACTCGGGTCCCAACCGCAAGCGCAAGCCAGACAACACTGTCGCGGCTATCCAGCGCCCTGCGAAAGGGAACTCGAAGAAGAACTCCGGCGGTTTCAAAGACCTGCTGAAGGAGAAGTCCTCGTGGCATCTGAACGGCAACCACACCACCGAGCAGTTCTACCAACTCAGGCATGCACTCAAGGATACGCCGGAGCCACCGCACCCTCACGACCAAAAGGGCAAGAAGAAGGACGGCGACAACAACGACTTCCAGGAGCCGGACAAGACCGTCAACGTCCTATTCGGCGGGCTACCCAGCAGGCGGGAGCAGAAGGCTACCCGTCGTGAAGTCATGTCCATTGAACCAGCGGTCCCGACCCCTCTCAGGTGGTCAGAGGTACCCATCACCTTCTCCCGCGCGGATCAATGGACCAGCTTCTTCGAACCAGGACGGTTCCCCCTCGTCCTGAAGCCAGTGGTCGCAGGCTCCAAACTCAACAAGGTGCTCATCGACGGTGGAAGCAGGCTCAATGTCCTTTTCACCAAGACCTTGAAGAAAATGAAGCTCGACATCACTCACATGCTCACTAAGAGCAACACGCCCTTCTACGGCATCGTCCCCGGCAACGCGGCTATTCCACTGGGCTCAGTGGTCCTGCCAGTTACCTTCGGGGCATCTTGGGACAACTACCGTACCGAGTACATCAAGTTCGAGGTCGCGGATTTCGAGACTTCCTACCACGCCATCCTCGGCAGACCGGCCATCGCCAAGTTCATGGCGGTGCCCCACTACACTTACTTGGTACTCAAGATGCCAAGCCCAGCCGGTGTACTCTCCCTCCAAGGGGACCTGAAGATTTCCTACGACTGCGACACAGAAGCCGTGGAGATCGCCTCCACAAATCAAGTACCCAACGCGATGATGGAGGTCTACGCTGCGTCGAAGAAGCTTGCCACAAGTGAAATCGACATCCCAGAGAAGTCTGACAGCGCCAACAAGCCTCAGCCACCTGAGGAGGTACTCGTCAATACGATCGACCTCGGAACAGGCGACCCCAGCAAGACCACCACCATCGGGGCCGGCCTCGACCCCAAATAGGAAGACGCGCTCATCAGCTTCCTCTGGGCTAACCGCGACATCTTCGCGTGGAAGCCAGCGGACATGCCAGGAGTGCCCAGGGAGCTGATTGAGCACTGCCTCAACGTCGATCCTAAGGCCACCCCAAGCGACAACACCTCCGACGCTTTGCCGACGACAGACGGGACGCCATCAAGAAGGAACTCGCCAAACTACTCGCGGCTGGCTTCATCAGAGAAGTTTTCCATCCTGAGTGGCTCGCCAACCCCGTCCTCGTCCGCAAGAAGAACTCGAACGAGTGGAGGATGTGCGTCGACTACACCGACCTCAACAAGCACTGCCCCAAGGACCCCTTCGGGTTGCCGCGGATTGATCAAGTCATCGACTCCACGGCGGGCTGCGACCTGCTCTACTTCCTCGACTGCTACTCCAGGTACCACCAGATCGCGATCAAGGAAGAAGACTAGGAGAAGACCACGTTCATCACCCCGTTTAGCGCGTACTGCTACACGACCATGTCCTTCGGGTTGAAGAACGCCGGCGCCACCTACCAACGAGCTATCCAGGCCTGCTTCAAAAGGAAACTCAACAAGAACGTCGAAGCCTACGTGGATGACGTGGTCGTCAAGACCAGAAACTCCAGTACCCTCATCGACGATCTTGAAGAGACTTTCGCATCCCTGCGCGAGTACCACTGGAAGCTCAACCCGAACAAGTGCGACTTCGGCGTACCTTCGGGCAAACTACTCGGCTTCATCATTAGCCAACGTGGCATCGAAGCCAACCCCGAGAAGATCTCCGCCATCACCAGCATGAAAGCTCCCACGTGCATCAAAGACGTGCAGAAGCTGACCGGGTGCATGGCGGCCTTGAACAGATTCATCTCGAAGCTTGGAGAGCGGGGGCTCCCCTTCTTCAAACTACTCAAGCACCAAGAGAAGTTCGTGTGGACCCCAAAGGCGGACCAAGCCCTTGCCCAGCTCAAGGACTTCCTATCGAAGCCACCAGTCCTCACGGCTCCTCGCAAAGGCGAGCAGCTACTGCTCTACCTCACTGCGACTACCCATGTGGTCAGTACTGCCATTGTCGTCGAGCGGCAGGAAGACGGCCACGCTTATCCAGTCCAGCGCCCAGTCTACTTCATTAGCGAGGTCCTGTCAGAGTCGATGGCACACTACCGGCTGTGCGAAGCACGTACGCGACTCATCACCTCGCGGAAGCTACGACACTACTTTCAGGAGTACTCGATCTCCGTCGTCACCGACTACCCGCTCGGCGACATCCTGCGGAACCAAGATGCTACGGGAAGAATCTCCAAGTGGGCAGTCGAGCTCGGTTCCCTCACCATCGACTTCAAGCCACGCACAGCCATCAAGTCGCAGGCGCTAGTCGACTTCATGGCGGAATGGCGCGAGAACCAGCTGCCAACTCCAACCGTGCGACCAAAGCATTGGGTGATGTACTTCGACGGCTCACTCAACCTCGAGGGCGCAGGTGCAGGAGTACTCTTGATCTCTCCAACGAGCGGACAACTCAAGTACGTCCTGCAGATCTTCTGGAAGGTCTCAAACAACGAAGCCGAGTACGAAGCTCTCCTACACGGGCTCCGCCTCGCGACTTCACTAGGCATCAAGCGGCTACTAGTCTACTGTGACTCCGCAGTGGTCGTCAACCAAGTCAACAAGTCCTGGGACCGCAACAAGGAGAACATGGACGCCTACTGCCTAGAAGTCCGCAAGCTCGAGAACAAGTTCTACGGTCTCGAGTTCCACCATATCGTCTGCGACAACAACGTTGCAGCGGACGTCCTCTCGAAGCTTGGATCCACCCTCGCTCAAGTACTAGCGGGTGTCTTCGTTCACGAGCTTCACGCGCCATCCATCCCGGAGCCGGCGCCACCGGCCACTGCCCCCGCTCACCCACCAGCTGGGCAGGAGGTCATGATGATCGACGTGGACTGGAGGCAACCCTTCATCGACTACCTCAGCGAGCAAAAGGTTCCCTCAGACAAGAACTTGGCTGAGCAGCTCATCCACCGCGCCAAGTCCTACGTTCTCGTCGGAGACAAGCTTTACAAGCGGGGCGCATCTTCCGGAGTACTCATGAAGTGCGTCCCTCGTGAAGAAGGCAAGGACATCTTGGAGGAGATCCACAAGGGCGTCTGCGGTAACCACGCGTCCTCACGCACGCTGGTCAGCAAGCCTTCCGGCGAGCCTTCTATTGGGCCACAGCTCTGGGCGATGCCGAAGAACTCGTCAGAAGGTGCCAAGGATGCCGGTGCCTGCCCAGCGACGAACACGTCCCAGCCTATAGGCTAGTCACCATACCGCCAACCTGGCCCTTTGCCTGCTGGGGCTCGACATGATTGGGCCCACCGCCAACCTGCGCCGGTGGTTTCAACGAAGTCTTGGTGGCCATTGACAAGTTCACCAAGTGGATCGAAGTCAAGCCGGTAACATGCCCCAAGGTCGACGAGTACTCGACTTCTGGATGAACTCGTACATCGCTACGGACTACCCCACCGCATCATCACAGATCTGGGCTCCAACTTCAACAACCACCAGTTCTGGGAGTACTGCGAGAACAGTGGGATCGACGTCCGGTACGTCTCAGTTTCCCATCCTCGGGCCAACGGACAAGTCGAGCGCGCCAATGGGATGGTGCTCGACGCTCTCAAGAAGCGGCTACACTACGCTGCTAACTCCAAAGGGGCAAGTGGATCAAGGAACTACCCAACGCACTCTGGGGGCTACGGACTCAGCCATCCAAGCCAACGGTGCAATCCCCTTACTTCCTGGTCTACGGCTCCGAAGCAATCCTCCCTGCCGACATCATATGGAACTCACCAGCAGTGGAGCACTACGACGAAGGCGTCTCAGAAGACAGCAGACTAGTTGATACCGACCGCCTCGAAGAAGCTCGCTGCGCTGCCCTCGTCCAATCAGCAAGGTACCTAGAGGGTATCCGACGCTACCATGACCGCAACGTCAAGGAACGCTCCTTCAACGTTGGTGACCTTGTCCTCCGTTGTATCCAGAACACGGAAGGACTACACAAGCTCAGTTCCCCCTGGGAAGGTCCCTTCACCGTCGCAAAGGTGACCGGGTCGGGCTCCTACCGCCTCCAATCACTTGAAGGTGAAGACATCAACAACTCGTGGAACGTCGACCAGCTCTGTCGATTCTACGCCTAGTCTACACGACTACTTCGGGGTTCAAGTCTACTCGACTACATCAACACCCCTCCGCCGTAAGCGGCCTCCGGGTCCCGTCTCCAGTCTCCGGACTACTCTTCTCCAGGATCCAGCCCGCGCAGCTACCTACGGATCCTGGGCTGCGACGAGCGACAAAGGACTCTAGCAGCAGCCTACTGAGCGGCCTTCGGGTCTTGGCTCTAGTCTCCGGACTACTCCTCTCCAGGATCCAGCCCGCGCGGCTACCTACGGGTCCTAGGCTGCGACGAGTGTCAAGGACTCTAGCAGCGGTCTACTGAGAGACCACACTCCAAGATCCAGCCAGCACGGCTACCTACGGATCTACGATTCAGCCTACACAGCTACTCACGGATCCACTGCTGTAAGCGGCTACCCGCTCCAGCGCTACTCAGCTGTAAGCGGCCACGGGGTCCAAGCGACTACTCTGCAACTACGGCCACTGGCCATCCAGGTGTACTTCTTCAGTAATAAAGTTTGATCGTTCATCAACTTTTTTACTGCCTACTCCCTACAACGGGACCACTACTGCCGAGTATGACTACTCGCATCCACTCCACGATGGGGGCTCCGCACTCTGAGATCGCGACTACGAGTACTCATTGCTGGAAATTTTCTCTCATTAATACTTAAGCAATTCATTACAATTGTTTTTGTACAACCTTGGCTACTAGCTATCTATTACAGGGCTACTGGAGATTAAGCTTCTCAGCTACCTGCTCCGTGATGGGAGCCATCTGCTCCAGCAGCTCCGCATACTGCTCATCAGTGCAGTTGGCGGCTACCCCGCCGGCGACTACTTCCACTGGGCCTTCGGGAAGTATGACTTCATGAAGGCCAAGACCTGCCTTGGGATCGATCTCGCCATATGCTTCACATAGGATGCCAGCCGGCTTGGAGCTTCCTTGAGGCGATCCACCAGTGGAGCAATCTTGGGGCCGCCCGGGTGCGGCACCAGGAGCCTTGCGATCGGCAGTGCGACTTCTTCAAGCTCCTTCAGTTGGGCCCGCAGTGCCTCGCAGTCTTCATTCAACTTCTGCAAGGATTTGTAGCAGTTGACGAGATTGCGGTCAGATACAATCCGGAGCTCCATGTGCTTCTCGCACTCGAAGGCAAGTTCTTTGTAGTCGAGCTCGAGTACCTGGCGGGCTTCTTGCTCCCGGTAGAAGAGATTTTTCATGCTCGTCTCCGAAGACTTCAGCAACTCCACCTGGCCCTCAAGCTCTGCAACACAGCAACAGTACAGCGGGTCAGGGACCTCTCGACCTCCAACAACTACCAGACAAGTCCAGTGGCGTACCTTTGTTCTTGTTGCGAAGGCTCTTATTCTTCCGCACCAAGTCGTCGCCCTTCGCCTGCAACTCTTGGACATCGTTGTGGTATTTGGCGAAGGCGGCGTCGAGCTTCGACTGCATGGTAGCCGCTTGCTTCCGCGACTTCACAAGTTGCTCGTCCAGCGCCTCAGCCCGGAGCACCGCATCACAATAGCCTTGCAGCATGTTGGACTTGTCGCGGGATCTCTCCGCAACGTCCTGCATAGACAACTCGAGTCACACTAGTACTCAACGACAGAGGATTGGCTACTCAAAAGCTACGGCTACTTACCTTCATCCACTACTCGGCCTGGCGGACCACCTCCAGGTGCTTAGCCACCGTTGCCGAGTCAACGAGATCGTCCGCGAGCAGCTCTATACCACCACGACTACTCGCGGTGGCCTCCGTCATCGCGCAGAGCGGATAGGCTCTGCACCCTGGATCTCCGGGGAGCGGATAGCCACCTCCAGAGCGGCCTCTGGCGATGTGGTGACCCCCTCTCCCCCGGCCGCCACGGCGGCCTTCTCGACGACTCCTTCCATAGGCTCGGGGGCTCCTCCCGCAGCCTCTGGGACCTCCGGTGTCGACTTCTGCATTGGCACCCCCGCAGGGATGTCACTACCTTCAGCCTTAGCACCTGTCAAAGAGGAGACAAGTGCATCAGCGACTACGACTACTCCTCGAGGAGCTCTACAGCTTCAGACGAGTACTTACCCTCGACTACGCTGGCCTCCAGCAGCGGCGCTTCGGTAGCCGACGGCTCGGGCACCGCCTGGGAAGCGGGAGCGGGCTCCTCGGCGGGCGGCGCGACTTCTTCCGCCACCACTGAAGAGGGTTCATCTCCCTCCCAGGACAGATCTGTGGATTTCCTGCAGAAGCACACAATTGGTCGTCAGTCAACCTCGACTACTACAACAAGCACTACTCGGGAAGATGCAGTACTTACAAGTTCGACCGGACTATTGTCATGGCCGGGGCACCGAGGATGCTGGCGATGTCGACCAGTCCACCCTCGGTGGGCGCCTCCTCCTGCGCCCCTGCGGCTACCGCCTCCTCTGCAGCAACGGCGGCCGGCGCAGTGCTCTCCTGTGCTTCTGAAGCCACCACCTCTTCAACGGCGGCGGCTACGGGCTCCGTGCTCCCCTGTGGAGCAGGGGGCTGGCGCTCCAACTGCGCTAAGAGCTCCTGAACAGTGGGGGCTGGACTACGACTTCCGGCTGGCTCCCCCATTGTGTCCCATACGCCTTCGTCGCCTTCCTCTACGGGCTCCACTAGCGAGACCTCCTGCATACAAGGAAGGCTACTCATCAGCAAGCGTACTCGTACGATGGGTACTCGACTACTCTGTTCAAGACAACTTACCACCTGAGGCGTGGTCTCTGAGACCTTGAGCTTCTTTGTCACCCGCTTGCGGGCGGGGTTGCGCGGCTTCCGTGGCGGCGCAGCCAGGCTAGCCTCCAGGCTAGTCGGTGGGTATTGCACCAGAGGCACATGAGGTAAGCCTGGACGGCTGAACCTCGACCGCAACTGAAAGCGATGCTGGAACGTCTCGTTGTCGTCGTCGTCGTCGGTGGTGTCCTCCACGATGACGGTGTCATCGCATTCGCCGACTTCTCGCCGCTCTTTGTCCTTGGCCTTCCCTTCGTTCGGGATCTCGATCCCACTCGGGGGCGGCTGCGGCTCGGAGATGAACTTCTTCAAGTCATCCTGCAAAGGCACAAGACATCAGCAAGTCTACACCAAGCAAGGACTACTTGACTAATGGAGTACGACTACTCACCTCCTTTGGCGGGCGCGCGGCGGAGTACTCCTGGACAGGGCACGCCGTGTACGGCGGCATATCCTTAAAGATCCGCGACAGCCTCTCGATGATGTCGCTGTCGTCCAGCTCGCCTCCAGGCATCCGCGACGTGTCGTCGTCGCCGGTGTACTCGAAGCCCAATGTGTCTCGAGCCATCAGTGGCTGCACCCTCCGCTTCATGAAACTGAAGGCCACATGCTCGGCCCTCAGTCCCGCTTCCCTGAGCACCTTGACGCGTGCCAGCAGCTCGAGAAGCTGGATCCCCTCCTGCATGGTGGGCTCCGTGTTCCACCACTCACAGTGTCTAGGCTGCCGCCCGCTCGGCTTCGGCAGGTCGGGGTGGTGGTTTGTGATGTAGAACCACCTTGTCTTCTAGTCAGTGTTGGAGTCAACAAGCTTGTACGCCAGGTACTGCTCCGCGGTGTCTTCTCTCAACTGGATGACGGCTCCTCCGACTACCCTTGGGTTGGTGGCACTTGGTTGCGGCTTGACCCGGAAGAACTTCCGGAAAAGGATCCAGTGCGGCTTGATCCCAAGGAAGGCCTCGCAAAAGTGCACGAAGACCGCGGCATGGAAGATGTCATTGCGGTTCAGATTCAGGTACTCGACTCCATAGTACCCGAGGAGACCCTTGAAGAAATCGCTAGCCGGGAGCGCGAGTCCGCGCTCCACGAATTGCGCGAACATTGGAATCTCGTCTTCGGCTTTCTCCATTGGATATGGATCTCCAGCAGCGGCCCTCCACATGTCGACCTCCTCCCGGATGAACCCGCTATTCAGGAGGGCTAACAGATCTTCCGTCTTCACCTTGGATTTTTTCCATTCGCGGCTTGGATCAGCCCGCGGTGGAGACATCGGCGGCACTACTCCGGTGGCGGCCGCGGCGGCCTCTTCGCGGCCCCTCTTCTTCCCGGCGGCCTTCGTGGACTTGGACGGTGACGGCTTCATTCTCCAAGTACAGGGCGTCTTCACGCGCATCCGCTCGGGGGCTACCCTAAAAGCTTTGGGTGGCGGCGCACTTGGATCTACTACGGCGGCAGCGTGCGCTGGGAGTGGATCTACTTGGGATGGAATCAAAATTACTGCAGCTCGGATGGGTAAAAAACCCTAAGGGTTTTGGCTTATATTTATAAGTCAAACTGGCTCCGCAACGGCCGGCTGGATAAGTCCACGCGCAGCTGACTCAGCGGCTAAGCGTGACCCTTCGCATTCTACTAGTCGACGTGCCTCACCACGGGGGCTCGGCTACTTCTACTTGACTACCTGGGAAGTGACAAGACTCAGGAGCATCTCAGGACACATTCTTCAAGATGACCCTTCAAATCGAGAGGAAGTACTCGACTTAAGGCTCGGGGGCTCCGTGCCACGTGTCCTTCGGGTTTTTCTCTCCGGATTTTTTGGGATTTTCTTGCCAAGACTTCAGATGGACCCTCAGCCAGAGCCTACGGCTCAACCTAAGGCTCGGGGGCTACTCCATATGGAGTGCGATTTTGCAATCGCACCTCCATATCAGCTCCGGCTTCAAGACAAGACGGGCATTTCTTGAAGACCTTCGAAGGCAGTGCTCGAGGACGCTTGGGACTACTCGAGAAGACTTCAAGATTGCTCAAACATCAGCTAGAGTACATTCCAGCCTCGGGATACTTCGACTACTCTTGAGGACTTTTGACTTGTAGTACTCAGGGACGCTTGAGGACTACTCGTTAAGGCTGTCAAGGCTATTTGAAGCTATCCTTCTCGACTAAAAAGTACTCGGGGGCTTGTCCTATGGACCTCCCTGGGCCCACTACCTCGGTGGGTACCAGGACCGACTACTCGGTGGGCCCCTGGGACTACCCGGCTTGCGCTACATGGTACCTGAAGGCGTGGAGCACAAGTACTACATAGGAGTAGTACTCGGTTAGGGAGCTGTACATGTTCCGCACTGTATGGAGGACTCCTAGACGTACTCGACTAGTACTCTTTCCCTACTCCGACTTGTAACCCTGACTCCCGGACTATATAAGGCGAGGCAGGGACCGATCACCTCATCGGATCTCATCTCATACAACTCACGGCGCACTATTGCACCATCTTGTAATCGTGCCCAATCAATCCAGAGCTACGCAGCATACAGGACGTAGGGTATTACGCACCTCGCGGCCCGAACCTGTCTAAATTGTGTGCCATGTGTCTCTTCCTTTGAGTTACCGATCTCGGCGAGTCACATTCATCTACTTCGGGTACTCCCCTTAGTAGGTTGCTGGTCTAAAACACCGACAGTTCCGGCTCGACCTTGGTTTTGAGGCTCAACCAAGAAACCGTCCATGACTTCATCTTGCTGTTCATGCCACCATGCGGCCCGCACTTGACCCCGTTGGCCACCGGGTCCCTCAAACGAAGCCTACTTGTCTTCTCTACACCTAGACGCCTCACCGGCGACGACCTTTCGCGCTTGTTCTTCACCTGCACCAACACCAGTCAAGCCGCAACCTGGACCTGCAATACTTAGCCAAGAATCAGTCCACACAATATTGTCAATCACTCATCACACAAGGAAGCGACCATCCACTGGTTCTCTAACCACACATGGTCCTCAAGGTGGCCGCCGGAAAAGCCGCCGCTACGACTGGAGGAGAGGAGGCTGCCACGCTGCCAGAACCCGCTCTGGAGGTGGTCGTTCGTTCACCGGAGATCCAAGATGCGGAGCCCATCCTCTCTGCGCCGATGACCGAAGCTGCCACGAGTAGTCGTGGCGGGATCGAGTTATTGGTGGACGACTTGGTCGATCCGGCAACGGTGGCTCGGCATCTGGAGGCGGTCCGCCAAGCCGAGCAGTGGATGAAGGTGAGTAGTCGTAACTCTTGAGTAGTCAATCCTTTAGCGTTGAGTACCCATCTGAGGTATGTTGCCTGTGCAAGACGTCGTAGAGAGGTCCCGCGAGAAGTCCAGCACACTTCAAGGCTTCGGCGACGCAGTGCTTCGGGCCGAGGCGCTAGAGGACCAACTCGTGAAGTCTCAAGAACACGCCGCCGCCATGCAGTCAAAGCTGGACGCCGCCTTCGCCAAGTACCGTAACGACATCCAGGAGATGCAGGCGAAGGGCGACGACTTGGTGCGGAAGAACAAGTCGCTTCGCTACAAGAACAAAGGTACACCCGCTGGCTTGTTGAGTACATGTTGGAGGTCGAGAGGTAGTCTAACCCGTTGTGCCTTGTTGTTTGCAGAGCTTGAGAATCGGGTAGAGCAGTTGAAGACTTCAGAGACGGATCTGAAGAATCTCTTCTATCGGGAGCAGGAGGCCCGCCAGGTACTCGAGTTAGATTATAAGGAGCTTGCCTACGTGAACCACTTGGCGAAGTCAATTCCGGACCAGGTGCTGGCCTTCATGAAGTCATACTTTCCGAAGGCCCCCGTAGACGTAGTCGCTGGTGGACTAGCCGCCAACTGTAGCAATGAGCAGTATGCGGAGCTGCTGGAGCAGATGGCGCCCATTGCGGAACAAGTCGCCGACAAGCTTAATCTCCAGTAGTCCTGTAATAGTTAGCTCGTAGCAGTAGATGTACAGAAACAATTGTAATTGTTTAAGTATTAAAGAAGAAAAGTTCCATCAATGAGTACTCGTTGCCGCGATCTTGGAGTGCGGAGTCCCATTGTGGAGTTGTTGCGAGTAATTGTACTCGACAGTAGTCCCATTGAGGGAAGTAGACAGTAAAGAAGTTGATGAACAATCAAACTTTATTACTGAAGAAGTACACCTGGATGGCCGGGCGATAGTTCTGAGTAGTCGCCAGGACCCGGAGGCCACCTACGGCTAAGTGGTGCTAGGGCGAGTAGCCGCTTAAAGCAGTAGATCCGTAAGTAGCCGTATAGGCTGGATCTAGAGGTACATGGTCTCTCAGTAGACCACTGCTAGAGTCCTCTGTCACTCGTCGCAGCCCAGGATCCGTAAGTAGCCGTGCGGACTGGATTCTGGAGAGGAGTAGTCTGGAGACTGATGCCTGGACCCGGAGGCCGCTTATAGCGAGGGAGTAGTCCGGAGACTAAAGCCCAGACCCGGAGGCCGCTTACGGCGGAGGGGTCTTGATGTAGTCGTGTAGACTTGAGCCCTAGGGTAGTCGTGTAGACTAGGCGTAGAACCGACAGAGCTGGTCGACATTCCACGAGTTGTTGACGTCTTCGCCTTCTAGTGTCTGAAGGCGGTAGGAGCCCGGCCCGGTCACCATTGCGACTGTGAAGGGACCTTCCCACGGGGAGCTTTGCTTTGTGTAGTCCTTCCGTGTTCTGGATGCGGCGGAGGACGAGATCGCCAACGTTGAAGGAGCGTTCCTTGGCGTTGCGATCGTGGTAGCGTCGGATACCCTCTAGGTACCTTGCTGATTGGACGAGGGCGGCGCAGCGAGCTTCTTCAAGTCCATCGATGTCAACTCGTCTGCTGTCTTTAGAGACGCCTTCGTCGTAATGCTCCACTACTGGTGAATCTCATATGACATCAGCAGGGAGGATTGCTTCAGAGCCGTAGACCAGGAAGTAAGGGGATTGCCCCGTTGGCTAGGAGGGCGGAGTACGTAGCCCCCAGAGTGCATTAGGTAGTTCCTTGATCCACTTGCCCCCTTTAGAGTTAGCAGTGTCGTGTAGCCGTTTCTTAAGAGCGTCAAGCACCATCCCGTTGGCACGCTCGACTTGTCCGTTGGCCTGAGGATGGGCAACTGAGACGTAGCGGACGTCGATCCCGCTGATCTCGCAGTACTCCCAGAACTGGTGGTTGTTGAAGTTGGAGCCCAGGTCTGTGATGATGCGATGGGGTAGTCCGTAGCGATGCACGAGTTCATCCAGGAAGTCGAATACTCTGTCAGCCTTGGGGCATGTGACCAGCTTGACCTCGATCCACTTGGTGAACTTGTTGATGGCCACCAATACTCTGTTGAATCCCCCTGGCGCAATTGGCAGTGGGACAGGTTGGCGGTATGGTGACTAGCTTGTAGGCTGGGACGTGTTGTTGCTTGGCGAAGTATTGACATCCATGGCATCTTCTAACAAGTTTTTCAGCGTCGCCCAGGGCTGTGGGCCAGTAGAAGGCTCGCCGGAAGGCATTGCTGACCAGCGTACGGGAAGACGCGTGGTTGCAGCAGACGCCCTTGTGGATCTCCTCCAAGATGTCTTTGCCTTCTTGCCTAGGGACGCACTTCATGAGTACTCCAGAAGATGTGCCTCGCTTGTAAAGCTTGTCTCCGACGAGGACGTAGGACTTGGCGCGGCAGATGAGCTGCTCAGCCAAGTTTTTGTCCGAGGGAACCTTCTGCTCGCTGAGGTAGTCGATGAAGGGTTGCCTCCAGTCCGCGTCGATCATCATGACCTCCTGGCCAGCTGACGGATACGCTGGGACAATGGTCGGTGGCGCCGGCTCCGAGATGGATGGCGCGTGAAGCTCGTGGACGAAGACACCCACTGGTACTTGAGCGCGAGTAGAACCAAGCTTCGACAGGACGTCCGCTGCAACGTTGTTGTCGCGGACGATGTGGTGAAACTCGAGACCGTAGAACTTGTTCTCGAGCTTGCGGACTTCTAGGTAGTAGGTGTCCATGTTCTCCTTATTGTGGTCCCTGGACTTGTTGACTTGGTTGATGACCACTGCGGAGTCAGCATAGACTAGTAGCCGTTTGATGCCCAGTGAAGCCGCGAGGCGGAGCCCATGTAGGAGAGCTTCGTACTCGGCTTCGTTGTTTGAGACCTTCCAGAAGATCTGCAGGACGTACTTGAGTTGTTCGCCCGTTGGAGAGATCAGGAGTACCCCTGCACCTGCGCCCTCGAGGTTGAGTGAGCCGTCGAAGTACATCACTCAATGCTCTGGTCGCACGGTTGGAGTAGGTAGCTGATTCTCTCGCCACTCCGCCATGAAGTCGACTAGCGCCTGCGACTTGATGGTTGTGCATGTCTTGAAGTCGATGGTGAGGGCGCCGAGTTCGACTGCCCACTTGGAGATTCTTCCAGTAGCATCTTGGTTCCGCAGGATGTCGCCGAGCGGGTAGTCGGTGACGACGGAGATCGAGTACTCCTGGAAGTAGTGTCGTAGCTTCCGCGAGGTGATGAGTACTGCGTACGTAGCTTCCCGCACAGCCGGTAGTGTGCCTTCGACTCTGACAGGACCTCGCTAATGAAGTAGACTGGGCGCTGGACTGGATAAGCGTGGCCGTCTTCCTGCCGCTCGACGACGATGGCGATGATCGACCACATGGGTAGTCGCAAGTGAGGTAGAGCGAGGGCCGCTCGCCTTTGCGAGGAGCCGTGAGGACTGGTGGCTTCGATAGGAAGTCCTTGAGCTGGGCAAGGGCTTGGTTCGCCTTTGGGGTCCACACGAACTTCTCTTGGTGCTTGAGTAGTTTGAAGAAGGGGAGCCCCCGCTCTCCAAGCTTCGAGATGAATCTGTTCAAGGCCGCCATGCACCCGGTCAGCTTCTGCACGTCTTTGATGCACGTGGGAGCTTTCATGCTGGTGATGGCGGAGATCTTCTCGGGGTTGGCTTCGATGCCACGTTGGCTAATGATGAAGCCGAGTAGTTTGCCCGAAGGTACGCCGAAGTCGCACTTGTTCGGGTTGAGCTTCCAGTGGTACTCGCGCAGGGATGCGAAAGTCTCTTCAAGATCGTCGATGAGGGTACTGGAGTTTCTGGTCTTGACGACCACGTCATCCACGTAGGCTTCGACGTTCTTGTTGAGTTGCCTCTTGAAGCAGGCCTGTATAGCTCGTTGATAGGTGGCGCCGGCGTTCTTCAACCCGAAGGACACGGTCGTGTAGCAGTACGCGCCAAACGGGGTGTGGAACACGGTCTTCTCCTGGTCTTCTTCCTTGATCGCGATCTGGTGGCACCCGGAGTAGCGAGGAAGGCCGAGCGAGTCGCAGCCCCGCCGTAGAGTCGATGACTTGATCAATCCGCGGCAACCCGAAGGGGTCCTTAGGGTAGTTCTTATTGAGATCGGTGTAGTCGACGCACATCCTCCACTCGTTTGAGTTCTTCTTGCGGACGAGGACGGGGTTGGCAAGCCACTCAGGATGGAAGACTTCTCTGATGAAGCCAGCCGCGAGTAGTTTGGCGAGTTCCTTCTTGATGGCATCCCGTCTGTCGTCGGCGAAACGGCGGAGGTGTTGTCGCTTGGGGGTGGCCTTAGGATCGACGTTGAGGCAGTGCTCAATCAACTCCCTGGGCACTCCTGGCATGTCCGCTGGCTTCCACGCGAAGATGTCGCGGTTAGCCCGGAGGAAGTTGATGAGCACGTCTTCCTATTAGGGGTCGAGGCCGGCCCCGATGGTGGTGGTCTTGCTGGTGTCGCCTGTCCCGAGGTCGATCGTCTTGACCAGAACCTCCTCAGCTGGCTGAGGCTTGTTGGTTTTGTCAGACTTCTCAGGGATGTTGAGTTCACTTGTAGCAAGCTTCTTGGACGTGGTGTAGACCTCCATCATAGCGTTGGGTACTTGATTTGTGGAGGCGATCTCCACAGCTTTCGTGTCGCAGTCGTGCGAGATCTTCAAGTCCCCTTGGAGAGAGAGTACACCTGCTGGGCTTGGTGTTGACGGATAAAATACGTATCCCTCTACGATCCGCAAGCGTACGGACCCCACACCTTTTTCACCACGGGATTCCCAAGGTTCTTGTCAATCCGCGGAGCAAGGGGATTACAAGTGTTCGATCAACAACGACACACTAGCTACTAAAACCCTAACTACTATTATACTATAAAACAACTAAACTACACTAGAGAGAATGATAAACGATCAAGGTAGAAGACACTCGCCCACGGGTCTACGATACTAGAGCATGCAATCGCTTAAAGACATGAAAACCAATCTAATCTATCGGGGTTGTGACCACGGTTTCGCCCTTTCCCTCCTCTCGTACTATCACTACGCGAAGGTATTCATGACTAGACCTTTGATGGCCACGGCGTATTGAATGGATCCAAGGAAGCATTGGAGCTCGTACTCCCTCTACGGCACGGTTGCAAGCCTTAAGCATTAAAGTATATTCAACACAAGATGATAGATAGATAATCCGACAAAGTGCGATTGCATCTCAAGATCGATTACAACCCATGGACGAATGAGAAGATTACCCCATCAAGGTGCTGATCATGGCACCGTTGATCATGGTTTCCCTTCCGCCGGTGTCTTCCTTCTTCTCCACGAGAGGGTGCTTCCTTCGAGGTGGTTGATCTCCCGCCGGAGATCCTCCTCCTCTCTCTCTAGCTTGTGGATGGCCTTCTGTTGCGAATGACTCCTCCCCCCGGTGTTGGCGGCGCCTCGGGGGTTTTAGGGTCGAAGATCCTTCGAGGGCAAGGAAAACGGGACCGAACCGGTGCCGGAAGTGGGCTGGGCCGGCCGGCCTGGGCCGGCCGGCCCAAGCCCAATTCGGCCCAGTTCGGTCGCCCCTTTTGCTCCATGGGTCCTCTCGCATTTATGTACTTTGCCCCCTCCACTTGCATGATTTTGATGCTGTTATCCTCGCGTCCAAGATGGAGGCTCTCTTTGCATGAAGTTTGATCTTTTACGCTTCAATCCCCGGGGGTGTTCCTCGTAGCACTTCGGTCCTCGCCACCATTGGAAGTGATTTCAGCAAGCTCATGAACACGAACAAGACTCCATGAATGCTCCTTTGAACTTGTTGCGAATCCGTCCTTTATGTCCATGTTTTCCTACATAAACACAACACTTCCAAATGCATGCACAAAGATGAACTTGTTATATGATTAGTGTGCCTAGTGGCGGGTTAGTTCCATAATCAAATCCAAACCAAAGTGTAATGAACATGCTAGGTGCACCAAAATACACCGTCAACATCTCCCCCACACTTAGCTCTTGCTCGTCCTCGAGCAAGTACTCGTAAAAGAATTTCGTCCAAGGTGTGTAATCGTGTACCATTAATCCTCCTTCACAAGTTAGTCAATCTTTTCATCTTTAATACATAAACACAAAGTAATGATAATCAAACATAAACATGGGCGTTTAGAACTTTTACCACGTCAAGATTTACCCCACAACTCAAACTCTTCACTTGAAGTCTTCAATTTCAGCCATGCTTACTCCTTTGCTTCCATCGGAGGGTTTTTATGGTTTTTAAAACAAAAATTCCTGCAACAAGTATTAGATAAAAACCTTTCTCCAAGCTCTCTCAAGTCATTCATATGAAGTGGCTATCCTAACCAAATTTTATAAAACTCTCACCTCCCATTAATCTCTCATATATCATGTAAAGTGGAGCTATAGGTAGGGCTAGCGAAATCAACACAAGTATTGTCAAACTAAGAACTTCCTCTAATGGTTGTCTACCTTTCAAAGCCAATGATCATGAGAATTAACCATATGTAGGGATATCAAGGATGAGAAGATTTAGAATGGGGGACATGTGCAAGGGCAAAAGAAAATTGTGACTACAAGGCACCAATTATGTCCTCGTTGTCGGATTGCACATGGTTGGAAAAAGAGTAAAAGTTTCGTCTCACAATCAACGTGACATCCTTCCTTACACTTTATTTTTTTTTCTTTTTCTCCCTCTCATATCTTCATTGCTAACTCATCTTTTTCTTTTTTTTTCTTCTTTCATTCACATATGATTTTTTTTCTTTCTTTCTTTCTTTCTTTTCCATACACATACTTTTTCTCTTTATTTTTCTCTCTCTTGACAACTTTTCAAAGCTTTCAATTCTCTCTTTCCTCGCATTCATACAATCTGAATTTTTAAATAAATCATGCTAGAGACGAGACGAAACTTTGAAAAAAAGGTTGTTTTCAAGGAATACGATGTACAAAAGAGATGTATAGGGTTGGGTATGGAATTCGGCGATATACGTGACTTTCGTTGTGAATGTCACGTTACCGAATATATGACGAGGCTAGCAACAAAAGATAAGCACAAGAACATGATCATTGCTCGGAATTAAAACTCACCAAGAGAGAAAGTCCTAGCCTAACTCATTATGCTAATCACACTTATGGTGGAGCGAAAAAATAAACTTGGCTTTGGATAGGAATTTTCTCTTACTCTCAACTTGGAAAAAGAGGTTTTGCTAACCTTTATTACAAGGGTTTTAAAATAATTTTCAGAACTGAAATCCTCCAATTTTTAGCATCGAACATAGCACAACTAACATGTGAAGCTCAAGATCGAAGTGCGGTATGGGTACTTTAAGTAGTAGCGATTCCACTAAGCACCACGGTAAACGTTTTTCAAACCACATACTTGTGTTCATATATCAAGAATCGAAGATTAAACAAACAAGTAAATAAAGATAAACAATACATAAAACACAAAGATATATATAAAGACTCTTTTTATTTGGTATTCTTGACTCAACACTAATTTAAGACACTTGCAAAAATTTTAAAACAGACTCAAAAACTAAAGACTCATTAAAAACACTAAGACTCTCACACGAAGATTAAACCGAACCTAAATTTGAAGTTCAAAAGCTAAGGCTAGCGAGCTAGCTCTCCCCCACACTTAAAACATACGACGTCCTCGTCGTATCTTACAAAATCCTAAGGGGAAAACTAGATCTAGTGGTACTTCAAGCAAGTTTTGCACCACTTGCCTCTCATGTTTCCAACCATGCCGAAAAGTTTGCGCACGTTGCGGTTAAGGAACTTGTAGTCATCTTCAACTACGCGCTCCAAGTCCTCCATACGCTGCTTCATCGCTTCCATGGCTTGGAGACATTCGTCGGCCGACGTGTAGAGATCCGCGATGGATTGACGGCAAAATCGACAACACACTGGATGCAATCCGAAGGGGTCGTCGTCGCCATAATCTCCACCGTTGTCACCACCGTCGTCGCCACCCCCATTGTCGTTGCCTTCGCCACCATCGTTGCCGTCGCCGTTGGGGCGTTCGGGAGTCCTTTCATTGGGCTGCTCATCCCAATCATCATCATCTCTACCGGCAGCCGCCCACGAGCTCGGGCTACGATCGTCGGAGTAGTCGCTATCCCCATAATCCTTAGGCTCCGGCGACACCTCTTTGTAATCTTTGCGCTTGATGCCTTGGAGGCGTGCCGACCTTCGAACGGGTGTAGGGACCTTCTCTCCTTCGACGGGGTTGCGAGATGCAAGAGCTCCGGTCGGGACACGTCCTCTGCAACGGATACGTGCGGTCCTCTTGACGGGTAGCTTGAGCTCGCATCACATCGCCTCCTCCATCGATGGCTTCTTGGCTTCTAGCTTCAACTCTAAGCTTTTTGGAGGCTCAATGGTCGCTACAAGGGTGCAACACATTGCTTGAAAGGTTTGATTCTCGAGCTCCCAATTCGGCAAAATAAATAGTCCCGAGAGAAAAGCCCCGGGAACCTTATTTTCCTTTTTTACACTTCCCTTAAAATTTTCCGACCAAACAAGGAAGTCAAAAAGGAGCAATTCGGGCAAAATTCGGCGTCATCGGGCGTCGGGCCCTCCCGGGCCGGCCCACCGGCCGACCGGCCCACCCTGCCTCGGGGGCCGGGCCGGTCCGGGTTTTTGCACACCGCCCTATTTTTTCTTCCTTAGCCCATGGGAAAAATTTGGCCCAGTAAATCGTCGCGAAAAACTCCAGAAAACTAAAAGAAAAATTATTGACAGAAGTTGATGCCTTGTTTTTCGTCCTAGGCGGGACCTTCGGGCTCTTCCTCCAAGGTGAAGACGTCAACATGGTGAATGGGCACGACATCGGGTTCGTAGTAAACCTTAAGCCGCTGTCCATTCACCACAAATTGATCGCCGTTTATATCCATAATGGTTAGCGCTCCGTTGGAGAACACCGAATGCACAACATAAGGTCCTTTCCATTTGCTTTGCAATTTCCCCTTTCCGAAGGTTTTAAACCTCGAATTGTAGAGGAGGACCTTATCTCCTTCTTTAAATTCTTTTTTCTTCAATCTTTTATCATACCACCTTTTGATCCTCTCCTTGTATATGCTTGCGTTTTCATAAGCTTTCAACCTCAACTCCTCTAGCTCGCTTATTTGAATTCTTCGTTTCACCACCGCGGCATCGAGATCAAGGTTCATCTCTTTAATCGCCCAATAGGCTTTATGTTCCAACTCAACCGGAAGGTGGCAAGCTTTTCCATAGACGAATTGATAAGGGGTCATACCTATCGGTGTTTTAAACGCCGTCCGATAAGCCCATAAAGCTCCGTCTAATTTCTTTGACCAATCTTTGCCTCCCTTCTCTATGGTCTTGTTGAGTATGCTTTTTAATTGCCTATTTGACGTCTCCGCTTGTCCGTTGGTTTGTGGGTGATAGGCCGTGGAGACCCTATGCTCAATTCCCAACTTGGACAAGCACTTTTTGAAGTTCTTCCCGGTGAAATGAGTTCCTCCATCACTTATCAAGATTCTCGGTGTACCGAAACGGGGAAAAATCATGTTCTTGATCATAGTGATGGACTCCTCCGTGGAAGCTTTATGACATGGTATAGCCTCTACCCACTTGGATACATAATCAACCATAACAAGGATATACTCGAATCCAAATGAGTTTTTAAAAGGCCCCATGAAGTCTATGCCCCGTACATCGAATATGTCGATTTGCAAGTTGTATTTCAAAGGCATAGAATTTCTTTGAGAGATGTTTCCGGTTCTTTGGCATTCGGGGCATGACGCAACATATCTTTTAGTATCTTCATGCATCTCAGGCCAATAGAATCCGCTCGACCATACTTTTGCTTCGGTTCGAAAATGGCTATAGTGTCCACCGTACTCCGCCGAGTGGCACTTCCTTAGAATCTCAACCCTCTCTTCTCTTGGCACACATCTTCTCATCAATCCATCATTGCCAAGCTTGAAGAGGTATGGTGCATCCCAAAAATATTTCTTACTTTCAGAAATTATCTTCCTTTGAGTGTTTTTATCTAGATGATCGAGGGGCATCTTTCGAATTGCTCGAATGATGTCGATCATCCAAGTGTCTTTATCAAGCACTCTATAGAGGTGGTCATCTCTCATCTTATCTTCTATGGGCTCTTTATCATCTTGTCCACGATTCATCCTAGACAAATGATCGGCCACAACATTTTCCACCCCCTTTTTATCACGAATTTCAACATCAAACTCTTGGAGAAGAAGGATCCAACGAATCAAACGTGGTTTAGCTTCCTTCTTAGCCAATAGATACTTGATGGCTGCGTGATCGGTGTAAACAATGACTTTCGAGTTCACGATGTAAGATCTGAATTTTTCGAAAGCGAATACCACCGCTAGCAACTCTTTTTCCGTAGTGGCGTAATTTAATTGTGCCCCACTAAGAGTTTTGCTAGCGTAGTAAACGGCGTGAACTCGGCCTTCCTTTCTTTGACCCAAGACCGCGCCTATGGCGTAGTCACTTGCGTCACACATGATCTCGAAAGGTTGGCTCCAATCCGGAGGTTGGATGATGGGAGCACTCACCAACGCATTTTTCAAGGTCCGGATGCCGCTAGACACTTCTCATCAAAGTCGAAAGCCACATCCTTTTGAAGAAGGTGTGTTAAAGGCTTAGTGATCTTCGAGAAGTCCTTTATAAATCTTCTATAGAATCCGGCATGGCCTAGAAAGCTCCTTAAGGACTTAATATCCGTAGGAGGTGGGAGTTGCTCAACCGTCTCTACCTTAGCCTTGTCCACTTCAATTCCTCTCTCGGATATAACATGTCCGAGCACTATGCCTTGCTTGACCATGAAGTGGCACTTTTCCCAATTTAAAACCAAATCTACCTCCGCACACCTTGTAAGGACCTTTTCTAAGTTTGCTAAGCAATCCATGAACGTCTTCCCGTAAACGGAAAAATCATCCATAAACACTTCAACAATTTCTTCGATGAATTCCGAAAACACGGCCATCATGCAACGTTGAAAAGAGGCCGGAGCGTTGCATAGGCCGAAGGGCATCCTCCTATATGCAAACGTTCCGTAAGGACACGTAAACGTTGTCTTATGTTGATCTTCCGGTGAATAGGAATTTGCATGAACCCCGAGTATCCATCGAGAAAGCAAAAATAAGCATGGTTTGCTAACCTCTCGAGCATCTCGTCTATGAACGGTAGGGGGAAGTGATCTTTCTTCGTCGCTTTGTTAAGCTTACGATAATCGATACACATCCGCCACCCGGTCACGGTTCTTTGCGGTATCAACTCGTTCTTCTCATTCTTCACCACGGTCAAACCTCCTTTCTTCGGCACACAATGTACCGGGCTCACCCATTCGCTATGCGGAACCGGGTAGATGATTCCGGCATCAAGTAACTTGATAACCTCTTTCTTTACTACCTCTCGCATGGCATGGGTTAGCCTCCTTTGATGGTCCATTACAGGCTTACATTGGTCTTCCATTGGTATACGATAAGTGCAAAAGGCTGGGCTAATACCTTTGAGATCGTTAATTGAATATCCAATCACCTTCCTATGTTTTTTTAATAAAATCAGCAACGCTTCATTTTCTTCGGGACTCAACTCGTCGCTCACAATGACTGGATAAGTTTTGTCTGGGCCCAAAAATTCATATTTTAATCCCTTGGGAAAAGATTTAAGGTCTACTTCGGGCACTTGTGGCTCCTCGGGTTTGATTTCTCCTATGTCTTCAAATTTCTCTTCCTCCACACTACCGTCATGCGGCTCTAAGCCTTTTGTTGCTTCCTCTAGTTCTTCATCTTGTTGATTGCTAATTTGATTTTCCATTGCTCTTTGCAGCGGGTCTCTAAGGGTTTCAACAAAACAAAGACTATCTATCTCTTCTACTTCTTCATCTTCGGGAGGAAAAGGTGTAAGGTGTTTAGAAGCACGAAGAAAGTTATATGTGTACTTTGTTCCATTAAGGTTCATTGTTACTTTGCCTTCTCCGGCATCTAACACGGCATCAACCAACTTAAGAAAAGGCCTACCTTAGATTATATGATCAGAATTACTATGGTAAGCATCAATAACAAAGAAATCGGTTGGTATATAGTTTCTAGAGATTTTTACTTTCATGTTGCAAGCAATACCTAGAGGTTTGATAGTTCTACCATCTCCCATAATTAATTTCGTTGATGTTGGAGCTAAGTCTAGGTTGTGGTATTGAACTTTATCGTAAATTTTAGAAGATAGAACACTTACTTGCGCTCCGATGTCGCATAATGCTTTGCATTGAACTCCGTTGATCTCGCAACTCAAGTGTGGCGTCATCTTCTCTTCTTCTTCGGATCCTATCGAGTAAATTTCAGCGAGGCGAGCGTATGGTGATGCTTCGGGCTTGATCCCCATGATTCTCTTCACCTCGGCAATATGTTCCGGATCCACCACGTCATCTCCAAAGAGCTTTTCAAAAATCTCACCGGTGGTTTCGAGGTTGTATGAATTTTCAGCTCTCTTCTCCGGTGGGAAATCCACTTCCAATGCTCTTGCCATTCCCTTTTGATTAGGGAACGGTCTTCTCTTGTCGAATATTTCTCCGTAATCAATAGGAACCCAATCCATTGGCTCGAACACCCTTAGTGGCTTCGCGCTTGACATGCTTCTCTTGTTCGTCTCATTTGGCGCGGCGAAGTCGACGTTTGGTGTAGTTCTTGACTTGATGTGTTCTTGTTCAAGCTTTTCCATGATTGGTTCCTCTTTTGTGACTTCCGGGGTTGCCTCTTTAGAAAAATAAGCAAGCTTCTTCTTCCTTGAATTGAATTCCGGCTCTTCCGCAAGTCTTGTTTCCCAATCTCTTCGCATGGCAGCCGCTTTACTAACTTTTTGTAGAAGTTGGGCGGCTTCCGTGAGTGTTTTCTCCATGAGATCCCCACCCGCACACATTTCGACGTGTCGCATGCAACTAGGGGTTAGGGAAAAGAAAAATGTATGCAAGAGTACGTCACCGGTGAAGCCGAGTTTTGGTCCTTGTTCGATTAATTCATTAAACCTATCCCAGGCTTGGTCTATCCCTTCCTCTTCTCCTTGCATGAAAGTGATCACTTGCCTCCTTAGATGTTGAACCTTGCTAATTGGAAAGAACTTCTCGCAAAACTTCTTTGTCAACTTGTTCCAATTGCCTTCAACTTCAAGGGACGCAACCGAATACCATGTCTTTGTATTGCCGGCAAGTGAGTAGGGAAAGAGATTCCATTTGAACCATTCATCGGGAACTCCTTCTTGACGCACCGTGTTGCATATTGTCGTGAAATCCCTTATGTGTCTATATGGGTTCTCCGTAACCATCCCTTCAAATGGGTTTTCCACCACCATCTTGATGATCTTGGATTTAATTTCATACTTGGTCGCTTCGAGCTTCGAATCCGACTCTTGTACCTTTATGTCTTCACATCGAGGGCTAGCGTAATCCCTTAATGATTTCTCCGGTTCTTCCACGGGTTGATTAACGAACTCCATCTAGACAATAAGATAAAAACAGAAACAAAAAAAAGAAACAAGTGTTTTTCCGGATAATATATGTTAGATATAGCAAATAAAAGATAAACTAAAATATAAAACTAAGTTAGATGCAAATCGACGATGTAAACTAACTTGATCCCCGGCAACGGCGCCGTAAAAAGGGGCTTGTTGACGGATAAAAGACGTATCCCTCTACGATCCGCAAGCGTACGGACCCCACACCTTTTTCACCACGGGATTCCCAAGGTTCTTGTCAATCCGCGGAGCAAGGGGATTACAAGCGTTCGATCAACAACGACACACTAGCTACTAAAACCCTAACTACTATTATACTAGAAAACAACTAAACTACACTAGAGAGAATGATAAACGATCAAGGTAGAAGACACTCGCCCACGGGTCTACGATACTAGAGCATGCAATCACTTAAAGACATGAAAACCAATCTAATCTATCGGGGTTGTGACCACGGTTTCGCCCTTTCCCTCCTCTCGTACTGTCACTACGCGAAGGTATTCATGACTAGACCTTTGATGGCCACGGCGTATTGAATGGATCCAAGGAAGCATTGAAGCTCGTACTCCCTCTACGGCACGGTTGCAAGCCTTAAGCATTAAAGTATATTCAACACAAGATGATAGATAGATAATCCGACAAAGTGCGATTACATCTCAAGATCGATTACAACCCATGGACGAATGAGAAGATTACCCCATCAAGGTGCCGATCATGGCACCGTTGATCATGGTTTCCCTTCCGCCGTGTCTTCCTTCTTCTCCACGAGAGGGTGCTTCCTTCGAGGTGGTTGATCTCCCGCCGGAGATCCTCCTCCTCTCTCTCTAGCTTGTGGATGGCCTTCTGTTGCGAATGACTCCTCCCCCCGGTGTTGGCGGCGCCTCGGGGGTTTTAGGGTCGAAGATCCTTCGAGGGCAAGGAAAACAGGACCGAACCGGTGCCGGAAGTGGGCTGGGCCGGCCGGCTCGGCCCAGTTCGGTCACCCCTTTTGCTCCGTGGGTCCTCGCGCATTTATGTACTTTGCCCCCTCCACTTGCATGATTTTGATGCTGTTATCCTCGCGTCCAAGATGGAGGCTCTCTTTGCATGAAGTTTGATCTTTTACGCTTCAATCCCCGGGGGTGTTCCTCGTAGCACTTCGGTCCTCGCCACCATTGGAAGCGATTTCAGCAAGCTCATGAGCACGAACAAGACTCCATGAATGCTCCTTTGAACTTGTTGCGAATCCGTCCTTTATGTCCATGTTTTCCTACATAAACACAACACTTCCAAATGCATGCACAAAGATGAACTTGTTATATGATTAGTGTGCCTAGTGGCGGGTTAGTTCCATAATCAAATCCAAACCAAAGTGTAATGAACATGCTAGGTGCACCAAAATACACCATCAACACTTGGCATCTTGAGTACCAAGTAGGTGTAGTAGGGCACCGCCTGAATTTGGCGATGGCCGGTCTGCCGAGGATGGCATGGTAGGATGTCTCGAAGTCTGCGACCTCGAACTTGACGTACTCGGTACGATAGTTGTCCCGAGATTCCCTGAAGGTAACTGGCAGGACCACTGAGCCTAGCGGGATAGCCGCGTTACCGGGGACGATGCTGTAGAAAGGCGTGTTGCTCTTGGTGAGCATGTGGGTGATGTCGAGCTTCATCTTCTTCAAGGTCTTGGTGAAAAGGACATTGAGCCCACTTCCGCTGTCGATGAGGACCTTGTTGAGCCTGGAGCCTGCGACCACCAGTTTTAGGACTAGTGGGAACCGTCCTGGTTCGGAGAAGCTGGTCCATTGATCCGCGCGGGAGAAGGTAATGGGTACCTCCGACCACCTGAGGGGGGTCGGGACCGCTGGTTCAATGCTCATGACTTCTCGACGAGTAGCCTTTTGCTCCCGTCAGCTGGGTAGTCCACCGAAGAGGACGTTGACAGTCTTGTCGGGTTCCTGGAAGTCGCCGTTGTCTCCGTCGTTCTTTTTCATGACTTTCTTATTGTGAGGATGCAGTGGCTCTGGAGTACTCTTGAGTGCTCGCCTGAGTTGGTAGCACTGCTCGGTGGTGTGGTTGTCGTCCAGATGCCACAGGCACTTCTCCTTCAGCAAGTCTTTAAAGCCGCTGGAGTTCTTCTTCGAGTTCTCCTTCGCAGGGCGCTGGATTGCCGCGACTGTGTTGTCTGGCTTGCGCTTGCGGTTGGGACCCGAGTAGTTGTTGTTGTTGTTGCGACCGCCTTGGTTCCCATTGTTTCCACTGCCGCCGCCCGTGTTCTGCTTGTTCTTGCCACGAATGGCGTCGTACTTGGCGTTGGCCTTGTCTTCTTCATCCGCCCAGGACGTGATCATGTCCTTGAGGTGGGGGATGGACTTGGGGCGGCGACGACCGAAGTCTTCAAAGGTGCGGTGGTGGTAGAGGCCGTCTTGGAAGAGGTCGATGACCTCCTTGTTGGTGACGTCGACTACGGTAGCGCGCTCATCGAAAAAGTGGCGCATGTACTTGCGGAGGGTCTTGCCTTGTTCCTGCTTGACGATGGTCGGGTCCATGCGAGAACCCGAGCGGCCCATGGCGCCCGCGAAGTTGCTGGTAAACTGCTCCTTCAGCTGGTCCCACTTGTCGATCGAGTGCTTTTCCAGTGACTCGAGCCACGTGAGTGGGGCTTGGTCCAGGCAGAAGGGGTAGTAGATGCACTTGGTGTCATTGTTGCCGCCAGCGTTCTCGATGGAGAGGGCGTAGCACCTGAGCCACTGGATGGGGTCCTGCTTCGCGTCGTACTTGGTGAACCCCAAAGGCTTGAACTTGTCGGGTAGGAGCAAGTTGCGAAGTCGAGGTGAGAAGGCGGGGAAGCCGTCGTTGTCGCCTGTGGTGGCTGACTTCTTCCGCCGCAGCTCTTCAATCTTCTGACGGGTGTTGTAGCCGCCCTGTGAGGCTCCGGAGGCATGGTTGTTCGCGTGGTCTCAACCGCCGCGACTGCCGCCGCCGCCGGCCCTCCTGTTGGCACCGTGGTTGGAGGTTCCGTCGTCGCTGCCGCCACCGCCAGGGTCACGGCCGCCACCGCCAGGGGCGCGGTGAGGGACGACCTCACGGTTGCTGTTGCCACCCTGTGAGGGTCCGCCGGAGTTTGCACAAGTACGGTTGGGCTGAGCCGGCAGCTCGGCTCGAGTACGGTTGCGGCCAAGGTCAGTGCTGTGACTTGTAGCTTCGTTGTCGCGGTTCCTGGCGGGGGGGGGGGGGGGGGGGTGGTTGACCCTGTTGTCGACCCGCATGAAGTAAGCATCTTCAGCGAGCTTGGCGATGACTTCTCCAGCGCGTATTCCCTAAGCCTGGCGTGCGATCGCTGTGATCGACATGAGGCATTGCTCGGGGGTAGTGTGTACTCTTCTCTCGGCCGCCTCGAGAGCTTCCGCAAGGTTGCGGATGGGGAGGTTGTCTCTGAGACGCCGGTGTCGTTCGTTGCGCTTCTTGTTACGCTCACGTCGAGCGTCCCTGTGTAACACCCCAGGTGTTTATTAAATATACATACCTTATTTAGTTGTGTTAATCAAGAGTAATCGGCTCCTAAACATGTTTGACGTGATTTGGCACACTTTTGCACAAAAGACCTCGGTCAAAATCTCTAATCACGGTCAAACCCTAGATCTACATTAAAGGCTGAAATGGTTTTCTTGCGCGTTCTCCAAATTTCACTATAGAAGTTCAAAATCGGCCAATACGAAAGTTGTTCATTATTTCCGGGAACACATTTTTCGTAATTGGTGGACATTCCAATTTTGAGCGCAAACTGGCCAAAAATCGAGTTTACTGCACTGTGAACAGTAAACCGAGCCGTGGAAAATCTGCAACTTCGGTCGGCGTTCCCGGGCAAACCATTGATCAAAACATATGTCGCCCTTTGGGAAAGTTGTAGATCTATAGCTCCTCTACAACTTTGCTTTTGGGAGATTTTGAAGTTAGTTGACGATTTTTGGAGTAAAAATTTGAGCTGGGTGACGTCGTCACCGCGCTCTGGTGCGCGCGGGGGTGTTCCTGATGCGCCGGCCACGTGTCCTAGGGGCGATGCTCCGGCGTACGGACGCACGGGAGTCTCCGCTGTGGACCCACCCGTGCCTAGACCCCTCCGCCCTTGCCTCGTCGTACACCGGGCGCAGGCGTGCACGCGCACATGCACGGGCCACGCGCCCAAGCGTCGCGCGTGCTAGCCGCCGGCGCCCACGCACTCGCTTGACACCGCATTGCGGATTAAAGGGGAGGAGAGAGGAAGCCGGCGCGTTTTCTTGGTCGCGTCATCGCGTTCGCACGCCGTCCCATCCTGCCGCGCGCGACCGTGCTCGGTTCGGCAGAGAGTAGAGCGCCGCCGCAGCCCTTGCCACTGCCACAGCCGCGCTATCTCCGTCCCCCTCTTCCGCTGTTGTACGTCCTCCACCTCTTCCCTAGGTCGTGCCAAAGTCTACGACGACGCCCCTTTGCCCGGACTGGTCGAGCTTCGCCAGCAAAACGAGCCGCAGCGGCCTCCCCACCGGCCGTCCGCCGCCGACGCCCATCGGCCACGCCTCTCCCCCGTCCAAGCCCCAGAACGGAACCTTGGTGAGCCCCTTGTCACTCCCCACCACTTCCCCGGTCAATCCCAGCGACGAGCTCGCCGGATTTTGGTCCTCTCCGCCGGCCATGGCGCCCGAGGACTACATTGCTTCGATTTCAGTCTTTCCAGGGAGTTTTCCGTAATCCAGGGACCCCTGCGTAATTTCGGGAAATAAGTCCGAGGTCCTCCCCTGCAAATGTGTTATTAGGGTTACAGCAGCAACTTCGGAAAATCATTAAAAATCGTAGAAAAATCAAAAAAATGCAAAACCGATTTTGTTGGTTTCGTGGTGAAGAAATCTATCTTTTCTAGAAAATATGTATAGGGTTTTTCTGTACAGTTTTCGAATTAAAAATTCAAACGCAGTTTGGAGTGTTTTTAGTGTAGATTAAAATATACACATGCTATGAACTTGAATTTTGGATATGTTACTCTTTATAACATGTCTAGATCTGTGGCAAAAGGTTGCATGAATTTGATGTATATAATTTCAGTTATGATTTATTTAAGCTTTATGCTAGAATAGGTTTGATGTTTTTTATAGCACCTTTAATGAACTTTTCTTTGAGCACAAGTGCACCCTAGGGCTTTGACTTGATGATTAGTACCCCTGGTGTGATGGATGTCAATTTATGGAATTGTTTACCAGGTGTTTTGGATTTAATCTTGTGTAGGAGCTTAAATTCAAAATCTGAAAAATAAATTGAATTTGCAACCATGCCTGGGCCAGAAACTCATTTTTAGCATACATGACCTACAGGAGAAAGTTGAGATCAAAAAGTTTATTAAATCTTTTTATACGAATTAATGTAGATTTACTAGGCTGCAATTTGTCTTTTTCGTGTAATTTAATTTATAAATGTTCTTCAGCCAAATTTTGGTGTGAGAGCTTGAACTAAGCATATGTTGCTGTGTGCAAAAGATTAGGTTCATTGGAAGTGTTTTTGATTTAATTTGGATTTATGGTAGAAAGGCTTGTTGTAAATAATTAAAGAAAGAAATGGAAATTAAATGTGCTAAATTGTAAAATCATGTTTGGTTCTGTTTTTGAATTTTAAACACACCCCCTTTGCTGTTTGGTGAAGTTAAGTAACTTAAATTGCTTATATGTACACAGTCACCATCAAGGTTAACTTTAATTAATGCATATGCATGTATACGTATAGATTTACCGGACGGTACGTACACACTCACCCAGGAGGGAGACGGGACCATTGATGGTGAACTGAACCAGCTTGGTGTGGAGCAAGACCTGGACCAAAGTCCAGAAGAGCCAAAGGCTTGTTTTGGTGTAGAGTCTGAGGAAGGCAAGCACCAGTGTCATCTAACCCATCTTTTATAAATTAAAATCATATCCTTTACTTTTCCAGTACTTTATTGCTTTACTTGTGCATTTAAGTTTCAGGAGTTGCTTTGAAACCTAGATGCATGATCCTTAGGACTCCTATGCTCTTTTACTAGTATGTTAGGAACGCTAGTGCCATGCTCTAAGGTCACGGTAGAAGTCGAGTAATGACTCATTGCTCGCGAGATATAGGATTCTTATGTTGGAATCATAAGTTGGTTAAATTGACTCGCTCATGTGGTAAGAGCAATGGGTTCAGTCTCGACCGAGTAGCATGGTGCTGGTCCGAAGCTATTGAACGTACCAAGTACTTGCCGGTAATGGGACCGGTAAGCCTAGTACCTTCTGAACCGGGGCGGGATCTTTCTAGCTACCCGCTTGGGATGTGTCTCCGGGCTAGCTACCCGTGGTATAGTGTGTGAGTCCGGACTGGTCGGGTTAGACCCTCTGGATAACCGTGTACCAGAGATTGTAGCGTCTGATCCCAAACTGTGGGATGTTGGGAACCGCCTGGTCGGGGTAGACCCTGCATTTGCTTTTATTTGAATTCTTGGGGTCTACTTCCTCCGTGTATCTTGGGTTTACCTTGCAAGGATATAAATCGATCGATCGTCGGTCACTCGCCGTTATCTGAGTCGGCTTGACCACTGGCTACCCCATGTTTATTTATGGAACAATTTTTGGATTAATATTGTTACCCGTTTAATATTGTTTGCACAACATGCTTGTTTAGTACGGTGCTCACCTAGACCGATTAACATACTAGAATATGAGCTAAAACTTGAAAATAAGGATCCACCCTTAGTCGCTTTTGGCAAAACAAAACCCGGCGCCCAAAAAGCCTTGCATGTCTAGTCTTACTTTATTTTTGTCGGGTAAGTCTTGCTGAGTATCAGTACTCAGCCTTGCTTAATTTGTTGTTTTCAGGTAATCCCATCTGGTCTGGTTCTATCCCAGATGGTTGGGAGCTTGAATGGGAAAACGATGATGAGGAGTGATATGCATGGATGGCCTCCCGTGTGTATCATGCGCTAGTTTTATTTCCGCTGTTTAAACTCTGATCATGTTTACTTTTATGTATGAAAAACCTGGTTTGTAATAATGTCGAACTTGTGAACCTTTTATGCAACGTAATGTTGTACTCTGGTCCCGCCTTCGTGTGGGCTTAGCGCATATCAGCAATCCTGTTGTATGTGATTTACCGGGCTTTACTCGGCGGAAGCGACTTAATAATTCTTTATTATTGCTTAATGGCCAAGTGGACCGGCTTAGGCGATAATACAGAATTATTTTGGGCGGTTCTGTCACAGCTGGTACCAGAGCGATGATATGCACCAGAGTAATTAAAATACCTTAACCAACTTGTTTTTGGAATAAAAGTTGCCAAGATTAATAATCTTGCTAAACGAGTAGGACGTTAAGGTTTAATCTAGTCCGAGAGGCCCTAGAGGGAATTTTTGGGTTGTTTCAGGTGGCTAGTATTCTATGGTGTATTTAGTCTGACTTCCAAAGACATTTATTCCTGTCAAAACTTACTTTTATGCACAACCATACTAGTTCATCACGTTTTGCCATACGTGGTGGTACCATAGGGAAGTCCTGTGAGGGACTAGTGGGACCTATTCCAATGGGTGCCACGTCGCGTCTGCGTCTCATCACGTTTTGCCATACGTGGTGGTACCACAAGGAAGTCCTGTGAGGGACCAGTGAGACCTATTCCAATGGGTGTCACGTCGCGTCTGAGTCTCGTCACGTTTTGCCATATGTGATGGTACCACGGGAAAGTCCGTGAGGGATGAGTGAGGCCTATTCCAATGGGCACTCACGTCGCGTCGGAGTCTTAAATAGGACGCTGTCCATGCAGCGGCTTTACGCATGGATACCGTTTCTATAGTGAACGGTAATGAATGTGGACGCTTTTGTGAGTGCTGGCACAAAAGGTCTTGAATATCTGTGATTTTCTGCAGGTACACTAACCACGGTTGTTAGGTACGGTAATTAAGAAACGAATAGCTTCCGACTAGTTATTATAGGGAGAGACGTTTATATATGCCCTGCCACCGACACTAACTTCGATTTTAAGCTTAAATGCTTGGTAAGGACGTATAGGACGCTCTTGCATCATGTTAAAATCTACCAAAACTGAAAATGATCCTAATGCGCCTTATATGTGATCTAAAAGTAAATTTATAATTCTTAAGGATCATTCATGTTAGTTTGGTAAATTATGTGATGTGATCAAATGTATGTCTAGTTGCTGTCCTAATTTTTCTAAGAATGATCTAGAAAGTTTTTGACTAAGTGATCTATAGGAAAATTGCTTATCAGCTAGTTATGATTCTTCCATGAGTTTTTCATGATTTTAGGATGAATAAAACTGAAGCTATGCTCAAATCACTAAGCCTAGGTCATGCTGAAAATTCTGTCAAAATCCTGAGTTAGGCTGAAAACTCGAATTTTTAAATATAGTTCCAATCAGAATCTTCCTAGAAAATCTATACCAAAAATGTTTCTTATATAGACTACTTTGTTTTGTCAAAATCTCATGGTCAAAGGGGTTCTAAATCTTTGAGGTATGATCTTTTTAGGGAAACACTGTCCTGCTGAAAATTTCTGGGCAATAGCACTCTGAAAATGGATCTATTGGACCCTTTTCCAATCTGATATTATTCAACCTTTGAATATCAAAACTGCTCCTTAGGTATCTATCTACCTCCTGTAGAAATCTCAAGGTCACTTGATTTTTAGTTTGAGAGTTATACCCAAAACACTAGGTCTCTGTCCTGCTGAATTTCAGAACTAGTGATCTCTGAAATTCAAATTTTTAGGTCATCTTCCTTTAGGGTATAGAGAAAACCTTGAATACCAGAATGGTTCATAATTTTGTGATGGAAATGCTCACAAAATTTCAGCATCTATGCATATGTATATTGAGAGATATCGAATTTTTAGTAAGCCCCTGTTTGCTGTAAAAACTGCTAGACAGAGGTTTGTTAACGAACCTTTCGACCCCGGTAAAAGTTGAATCTGTCCTGGAGTTGAATACCAAAGTTGAAGATTGTGAAATTCTACACATGCTGACCAAAATTCATAATTTTTCGACGCTTGAGCTGAGAGATATGGAATTTTTAGTGACCCTCGGCCTGCTGTCCAACAACCCTGACAGCAAGGCGATATCTGAATTTTCGGGCATGATAGCCCAAGTTTTATCCTTAAGTTGAATACCAATATGGGAAGGCACGAGATTTTTACATCCCCTGCCTAAAGATGATGATATTTAGGTGGTGGAAGAATGCTACGTATGTTTGAAGTTTCTATCCACATATGAACACAATCAGTGCGAGATCCACCTATCTCCATCTTCTTTTAGGATGGCTTCTAAGAGAAGCATACTCATATCCTTGCCGAGTCAAGTGGAACCCCGTTGTACTCTTCTAATTGCTTATACGCCTTTTCTTCAATTTAGAGGCGATCCACCAACTTCCTATGTCTATATAAAGCTGATCACCCCACTTTCCTTGCATCAATATTCCTACATTGATCACTATCAATTCACAGCCCTCCTTATGCTTGCTCACAAACAAATAAAAGAGAACATGGATACAAGGCATCAAAAATCTGTTGGTAAGCACATGAGCATCATCACCGCATGCAGATCTTGCAACCTTAATGACATAAATCATGAGCATGGAAAATGCATTGCACCACATGTGCATTGGGACATTGGATGAACTAACATGCATATGTCCTGACAGTTTCCCATCTTTCTACTCTATCGCCCTTTTTGCTGGTGATGTTGTTGTTCCATAAATGAAGGTGCCACGACGAAACCTAGGGTACCATGTGTGCTGCAGCCATGTGATTACCACTAGGAGCGCGTTAGGTATCTTGGTTTTTGAGAATGTGACTCACCGCACCTATTACTTCTCAACTCTATGTTTATCCTCTCTACCTTGACTAACCTCATGGGTGAAGCAAGTCATGCTGACACTGCATCATGAGCACCATGCTGCATGAGCGTATGCATCAACACATTTCATCAACACATTCCATCAACATTTGCATCATCATGTGTGCACTACATCACGCACGCATCATGTGCATCACTCATTATGCATCATTACATAAGCACCATAAGTTCATGTGCATAAGCATCATATGCTCATGTGCATATGCATCATACTATATGCACCTCATCATAAGCATCATTATGAGCACCATTCCACTGTTGCACAACTCATCTATATACATTAATATTGCAAGCATGTCTCATTGGTGCACCACATACCCAGTTAAAAGTCATTGCACCACTAATGGGATGAAGGATGTCGCTAATACTCATAACATAAGTGACATGTGAGCAAGCCTTTACGAAATTCTCGTACTAGCCTGTCTTTGCATATCTTTCCCACTAAATATCTGTAAGAACTCCTGGTAACGGCTCTCTATGACTTTACCATCCTTAACTATTCTTATGAACTAACATCAGATCTACGATGGTAGAACCCTTAAGCCATCATCGAACCCTTGTTATTCTCCAAAAATATTTCTTTTAGCAATCTTAGTATGGTCAATTGCTAAGATTCCCATTCCTTATAGAGATCCTTATGAAAACTTTTCAACTCGGTCTTCTTTTGATTAATCACACAATTTTGCCCGATATCAACTTAACCGAGTTAAGGTGAAGGTGTATAAACAGAGATGTTTCATGAGCAATCAAGGTTCTCCAAAAGTCAAGATATGAGGAGCTTCTGAGTACTCAGTGATTTGTGATCATTTTGCACATTTCTTTTGAATTAATGGAATCAGGATATAAGAAAACAAAAGTTGGCAAATCCTTCGATCAGCCTTCTCAAAGCAACTCTGATTCTAAATTAAGGATACCTCGAGCTCTTTTCGATTTCTCCACTACCTCGGCTAATCCTCTCAACGGCCAATTTGACCCCTCTATATCCGTGCTTCGCCTGTCCTGCGTCGCTTTGTCATAACCACCGATGTTGATCGTGGCCGTCATGTCATCAAGGTATGACAATGCCGGCCACTAGCGCGCCAGGCGCAGCCATCACAACATCATTTCACCTACCCTACTACAACTTGGCACGCACCCCAATTGTTGTTGCAGTTCTCTAGTCATCGTTAAAAGGAGAGCACGTCTCGTCGATCCCTTACCACCTCCAAACCTCACCTCCAATTGAGTTGTACGCCACTTTTCCTTCGTCTGCTCCTTTGAGGAAGCACACCGGCCACTTTCGCTGCTCACGGCATTCCGTGTCGATTAAGCTCTTTCCCCTGTCTTCCCCAGCAATGTGGAGAAGAGTCAAGCTCCTCCAGCTATCGGTGTTAAGTCTGAGCCTTTTCCCTGAAGCTCGTCCACTGAAGGTTGGTGCCAACATCACAAAAAAGAAGCTCGAGAAGAGAGACACAAGAGGGAGCTAACCGCACACCACCAACTATGGATCGTTTTCCGGAGATGTTTGATTTCGTATGTTGAACTCTAGTAGGACTGTATGTCTGCTTTGTGATCCAGTCCTTGATGGTTTTAGTTTGTTATGTATACATTCATCGCCCACTCCCTCACGAGTAACTTTATTTTCTCTTCAAGCATGTTATTCCCCCTGGAGGTTTTCCTCTGATCTTATTGTCAAATCTCGGGACGAGATTTCTTTTAAGGGGGGTAGACTGTAACACCCCAGGTGTTTATTAAATTTAAATACCTTATTTAGTTGTGTTAATCAAGAGTAATCGGCTACTAAACATGTTTGACATGATTTGGCACACTTTTGCACAAAAGACCTCGGTCAAAATCTCTAATCACGGTCAAACCCTAGATCTACTTTAAAGGTTGAAATGGTTTTCTTGCGCGTTCTCCAAATTTCACTATAGAAGTTCAAAATCGGCCAATACGAAAGTTGTTCGTTATTTCCGAGAACACATTTTTCGTAATTGGCGGACATTCCAATTTTGAGCGCAAACTGGCCAAAAATCGAGTTTATTGCGCCGTGAACGATGAAAACCGAGCCGTGGAAAATCTGCAACTTCGGTCGGCGTTCCCGGGCAAACCATTGATCAAAACATATGTCGCCCTTTGGGAAAGTTGTAGATCTATAGCTCCTCTAAAACTTTGCTTTTGGGAGATTTTGAAGTTAGTTGACGATTTTTGGAGTTTTGCAATTTCGAAAAGGGCTAAACGGAATAAAATTTGAGCTGGGCGACGTCGTCACCGCGCTCTGGTGCGCGCGCGGGCGTTCCTGATGCGCCGGCCACGTGTCCTAGGGGCGATGCTCCGGTGTACGGACGCACGGGAGTCTCCGCTGTGGACCCGCCCGTGCCTAGACCCCTCCGCCCTTGCTTCGTCGTACACCGGGCGCAGGCGTGCACGCGCACATGCACGGGCCACGCGCCCAAGCGTCGCGGGTGCCGGCCGCCGGCGCCCACGCACTTGCTTGACACCGCACTGTGGATTAAAGGGGAGGAGAGAGGAAGCCAGCGCGTTTTCTTGGTCGCGTCGTCGCGTTCGCACGCCGTCCCATCCTGCCGCGCGCGGCCGTGCTCGGTTCGGCAGAGAGTAGAGCGCCGCCGCAGCCCTTGCCATTGCCACAGCCGTGCTATCTCCGTCCCCCTCTTCCGCTGTTGTACATCCTCCACCTCTTCCCTAGGTCGTGCCAAAGCCTACGACGACGCCCCTTTGCCCGGACTGGCCGAGCTTCGCCAGCAAAACGAGCCGCAGCGGCCTCCCCACCGGCCGTCTGCCGCCGACACCCGTCGGCCACGCCTCTCCCCCGTCCAAGCCCCAGAACGGAACCTTGGTGAGCCCCTCGTCACTCCCCACCACTTCCCCGGTCAATCCCAGCGACGATCTCGCCGGATTTTGGTCCACTCCGCCGGCCATGGCGCCTGAGGACTACATTGCTTCGATTTCAGTCTTTCCAGGGAGTTTTCCGTAATCTAGGGACCCCTGCGTAATTTCGGGAAATAAGTCCGAGGGCCTCCCCTGCAAATGTGTTATTAGGGTTACAGCAGCAACTTCAGAAAATCATTAAAAATCGTAGAATAATCAGAAAAATGCAAAACCAATTTTGTTGGTTTTGTGGTGAAGAAATCTATCTTTTCTAGAAAACATGTATAGGGTTTTTCTGTACAGTTTTAGAAATAAAAATTCAAACGCAGTTTGGAGTGTTTTTAGTGTAGATTAAAATATACACATGCTATGAACTTGAATTTCCGATATGTTACTCTTTATAACATGTCTAGATCTGTGGCAAAAGTTTGCATGAATTTGATGTATATAATTTCAGTTATGATTTATTTAAACTTTATGCTAGAATAAGTTTGATGCTTTTTATAGCACCTTTAATGAACTTTTCTTTGAGCACAAGTGCACCCTAGGGCATTGACTTGATGATTAGTACCCCTGGTGTGATGGATGTGAATTTATGGAATTGTTTACTAGGTTTTTTGGATTTAATCTTGTGTAGGAGCTTAAATTCAAAATCTGAAAAATAAATTGAATTTGCAACCATGCCTTGGCCAGAAACTCATTTTTGGCATACATGACCTACAGGAGAAAGTTGAGATCAAAAAGTTTATTAAATCTTTTTATACGAATTAATGTAGATTTACTAGGCTGCAATTTGTCTTTTTCGTGTAATTTAATTTATAAATGTTCTTCAGTCAAATTTTGGTGTGAGAGCTTGAACTAAGCATATGTTGCTGTGTGCAAAAGATTAGGTTCATTGGAAGTGTTTTTGATTTAATTTGGATTTATGGTAGAAAGGCTTGTTGTAAATAATTAAATAAAGAAATGGAAATTAAATGTGCTAAATTGTAAAATCATGTTTGGTTCTGTTTTTGAATTTTAAACACACCTCCTTTGCTGTTTGGTGAAGTTAAGTAACTTAAATTGCTTATATGTACACAGTCACCATCAAGGTTAACTTTAATTAATGCATATGCATGTATACGTATAGATTTACCGGACGGTACGTACACACTCACCCAGGAGGGAGACGGGACCATTGATGGTGAACTGAACCAGCTTGGTGTGCAGCAAGACCTGGACCAAAGTCCAGAGGAGCCAAAGGCTTGTTTTGGTGTAGAGTCTGAGGAAGGCAAGCACCGGTGTCATCTAACCCATCTTTTATAAATTAAAATCATATCCTTTACTTTTTCAGTACTTTATTGCTTTACTTGTGCATTTTAGTTTCAGGAGTTGCTTTGAAACCTAGATGCTTGATCCTTAGGACTCCTATGCTCTTTTACTAGTATGTTAGGAACGCTAGTGCCATGCTCTAAGGTCACGGTAGAAGTCGAGTAATGACTCAATGCTCGCGAGATATAGGATGCTTATGTTGGAATCATAAGTTGGTTAAATTGACTCGCTCATGTGGTAAGAGCAATGGGTTCGGTCTCGACTGAGTAGCATGGTGCTGGTCCTAAGCTATTGAACGTACCAAGTACTTGCCGGGAATGGGACCGGTAAGCCTAGTACCTTCTGAACCGGGGCGGGATCTTTCTAGCTACCCGCTTGGGATGTGTCTCCGGGCTAGCTACCCGTGGTATAGTGTGTGAGTCCGGACAGGTCGGGTTAGACCCTCCGGATAACCGTGTACCGGAGAGATTGTAGCGTCGATCCCAAACTCGTGGGATGTTGGGAACCGCACCGGTCGGGGTAGACCCCGCATTTGCTTTTATTTGAATTCTTGGGGTCTACTTCCTCCGTGTATCTTGGGTTTACCTTGCAAGGATATAAATCGATCGATCGTCGGTCACTCGCCGTTATCCGAGTCGGCTTGACCACCGGCTACCCCATGTTTATTTATGGAACAATTTTTGGATTAATATTGTTACCTGTTTAATATTGTTTGCACAACATGCTTGTTTAGTACAGGTGCTCACCTAGACTGATTAACATACTAGAATATGAGCTAAAACTTGAAAATAAGGATCCACCCTTAGTCGCTTTTGGCAAAACAAAACCCAGCAGCCAAAAAGCCTTGCATGTCTACTCTTACTTTATTTTTGTCGGGTAAGTCTTGCTGAGTATCAGTACTCAGCCTTGCTTAATTTGTTGTTTTCAGGTAATCCCATCTGGTCTGGTTCTATCCCAGATGGTTGGGAGCTTGAATGGGAAAACGATGATGAGGAGTGATATGCATGGATGGCCTCCCGTGTGTATCATGCGCTAGTTTTATTTCCGTTGTTTAAACTCTGATCATGTTTACTTTTATGTATGAAAAACCTGGTTTGTAATAATGTCGAACTTGTGAACCTTTTATGTAACGTAATGTTGTACTCTGGTCCCGCCTTCGTGTGGGCTTAGCGCATATCAGCGATCCTGTTGTATGTGATTTACCGGGCTTTACCCGGCGAAAGCGACTTAATAATTCTTTATTATTGCTTGATGGCCAAGTGGACCGGCTTAGGCGATAATACAGAATTATTTTGGGCGGTTCTGTCACACCCTATTGGCGGCGGTCTCGTCTGCGGTGCATCAGCAGACAACTCATCTGCGGAGATGTCTTCGAGGTACCTGTCCTGAGCTGTCCCTGAGGGTCCTGGTGTGTCGCCGGCAGCCGTAAAGACTTTGCGATCAGGGTTGCCAAGACTGGATTCAGAAGTCGCCACCTCGGTTGGGGTGTACGAATCAGCTCGGGCAAGTGGTGTTCCCTCCTGGAACGGGAGCGAGTCGAGGTAGGCGACCTAGCGTGAGTCTCCACTTATCAGGTCCAAGGGCCTGCGATCTGGCCAGTAGACGAATCTCCCGGTAGGTGTGGACGTTATGACCAGCCCAGAGGCCGGTCCTAATAAGGGGTGCTCTGTAGTGTTGTCCTCGGACTCGGGATCCTCTGGGTCTGACCCGTCGAACTCGTACGTGGAGTCCGAGTAGAAGCCGGAGAGGGGGTTGGAGTCCGAAGCGTGGCCGGGGGCGGTGTCGGAGTCCGAGTTGTACTCGGGTATGGGTTCCTTGCCGACTCGGCGCGAAGAGGGAGCCTCCGTGCGGGCCCTGCTGATGATGCGGGGGCCACACGTGGAGTGCTCACGGGGTGGTGAGACCACATGCGATGGCTGAGTAGCCGGCTCGCATGCGATAACCCACGGAGACGTCGAGTTCGAGTTGGAAGCGGGCCCGAGCTCGAAGTCAGCGTGATGGTCGAAAAGCGAAATTTCGCCAAACCTGCCAGCGAGTTCGCTTGTGACAACTTCAGGAAGCGTCACGAAGAGGGTCTCCGGGTTGGGCGGCATGGGGAGGCGGTGCTGGAAGGATCCCGCGCTGTCAGCAGTGCAGACCGAAGCACCGAAAACGAAGGTGTCGCCGCGGTTGAAGGCGACGGTTGGCTTGAAGTAGACAGGAGCCGTCGAGTTCGCCATGTGATCTCGGGCGAGATCCCCTACCTGGAGCGCCAGCTGTCGGTGTTTTGGACCGGCAACCTACTAAGGGGAGTACCCGAAGTAGATGAATGTGGCCGCGCCGAGATCGGTAACTCGAAGGAAGAGACACATGGCACACAATTTAGACAGGTTCGGGCCGCGAGGTGCGTAATACCCTACGTCCTGTATGCTGCGTAGCTCTAGATTGATTGGGTATGATTACAAGATGGTGCGATTGTACGCCGTGAGATGAGATCATGAGAGGGGTCTCTGCCTCGTCTTATATAGTCCGGGAGGCAGGGTTACAAGTCGAAATAGGGAGAGAGTACTAGTCGAGTACGTCTAGGAGTGTTCCATACAGCGCGGGACATGTACAGCTTCCTAACCGAGTACTTCTCCTCTGTAGTCCTTGTGCTTCACGCCATCAGGTACCGTGCAGCGCAAGTCGGGTAGTCCCAGGGGCCCACTAAGTAGTCGGTCCTAGAACCCACCGAGATAGTGGGCCCAGGGAGGTCCATACGACACATACCGTGTTCATCATAGGTCTAGTCACGATTACCTCCGCGTAGTGTCAGTACGAGAGGAGGGAAAGGGCGAAACCGTGGTCACAACCCCCGGTAGATTGGTTTACCACTCTTGTGTAGTAGATGCATATCCATGATATCCTAGATCCTGGGAAGGGAACGCTTATCTTTCTTAATCACTCTCTTGTGTCCACCCTTTACCATCTAGTTTAACCCTAGATTTGTTTGATCAACTTAGATTAACCTAGGTTAGATTGTCTTTACCTTTAGATTAATACTCTTTCAAAGGTTTTCCATTCAACTAGATTAGTACTTGGTTAAGCGCTAGCAATCCCCTTGCTCCGCGGATTGACAAGAACCTTGGGAATCCCGTGGTGAAAAAGGTGTAGGTCCGTACGCTTGCGGATCGTAGGTGGATACGAGTTTTATCCGTCAACAAGCCCTTTTTCTGGCGTCGTTGCCGGGGAGCAAGCCAGTTTACTACATTTAATCTAGTATTGATTTTGTTGAATACTAACATCTAACCCTTATTTTCTAGAAAAAAATTGTTTTCTTTCTACTTTTCTTGTGCCTAGATGGATTTGTTCACCTCACCATTGGAAGACGAAGAGATGTCACTAAGGGAGCTAGAAATGCTGTCAATGGAAGACATTGAGATGAGCTAGTGAAGAAGTTTCTTTTGAAGTTCTTGGGATGAGCTAGTGAAGAAGTTTCTTTTGAAGTTCTTTCCCATAAGCAAGGTCCAAGACTTAAGGAGGCAAGTGCTCACTTTCAAGCAAGGAGAGGATGAAGGAATTGATGAAGCATGGGACCGTTTTAATGAACTACTTGAGCGTGGCCCGAACTTGGGATTTTCCGGTGACTTGATGTTGCATACCTTTTATTTTTTACTAACCCCTAACTCGTCTCGTTTTGTAAGCATGTGTGCAGGCGGGGATATAATGGATAAAACAATTAATGAAGCTGCACAAATCTTACAAAGGATAAGCAATGGACAAAGAATGCAACGAGATTGGCAAAGACGTTGTCGAGAGGAGCAAAATGACAAAAGCAAGCCCAAGTTGCTTGCTGAAATTTCTGAAAAAGATGGACCGGAGGTCAAGGAAGATGAACCGACCATACAAGAAATTGAAGATCCACTTCCCAAGGTAAGAGAAGTCATTTCAGATGTTAAAAATGTTGAAACTAACATGAATGTAGGCTGAAGTATGTGGAATGCTAGACCTTTTGCGGAGTTCAATCAATCCAGATGGATTCAAGTTGACTTTGCCCCATTAATCAACTATCGAAGGAAGGAGGAACGCCGACACATTGCCAAACTAGTTGAAGATATATTTGATCAAGAGATGAGTGGAGAGACGATGCAAAAGATGTTTGAAGAAGAAAGAGAAGAAGGAGATGAAGGATGGATCGACCGGTTTGATAACTCAAGGATTTATGATAAAGAAAGAGAAGAGTACAACCGTGACGAGCCTAGTGACTCGAAGGATAAATGGGAGAAGATAGGACTCAAGCTAGAAGATGAATGGGAAGGAGTTGACATAGAGCAAGTACTCCAAGAAGGCCCCTCCCCACAAGGTGATAGCTTGTGTGCTATTGAAGCCTACACACTAGCAAATCATGACATGGAAGTACTCAAGGATGAAGAAAAGAGTGAATCAACGATGAGGGATCTTGACGACATGTGGTACACGGGAGATAAAGAAAGTAATATACAAGACTTTGAAGACGAAGATTGGGATGACAATGAAGACTTCAAAGAAGAGACAAATGCAAATGGAGTTGATGGATTACACGTTCCACATGATGAGATGGAGGGGGTGCAAAAGGGTAACAAAGAGACACCTTCACTCGTTGAGATTGATTCGCCTTCAACACCTCTAGATGAACCAAATATCACTCTTGTTGAAAAAGCTCTGAGGACAAGGTAGGTGCTGAAGTCTCAAGATATTGTTGGTATTGATATTGATAAATACTCATGCTCAACCAATAGTAGGAATGATAGTTTAAATTCTATGCCTTGCTCCAATAATGATCATGTTGATAGGCTAGATTTTCTTGAGAATGAAAAAGAGGAAACATTTATGTTTGATCCAATTAATCTCACACCTAAAGAACCTTTGCCTAATGATGAGCTAAGTGCTATGCATGAAACATATGCTTCTTTTATTTACACCTTGACTTGTTGCTACAATTCACATGTGGTGTTAATTATGGATGCGTATGTTTACAATAAGTTTTGTAAATCTCGATCATGCTTTGCGCTTGGTCAAGCTAATGAACTTAAAGAAGCACATGTCGGGAGAAAGCCCGATTTTCACTAACCATGTAGACAAGGCTTGAATAATGAAAAAAGAAGTCATGCTTAAAGAGTTGCAAGATAAATCATCGACCTCTCCAAATCCCGCAATGGATGCTGCTGTCTTCATCAATTTGAGAGCTTGTTCAGAGGTGTACAAATGGAGAAAATGAGATATCCAGAAGCTCCATCAAGTTACCATTCCAACACATCAAGAACCAACATGTTTGAAGACCCGTGCAAGGAGTTATGGAGAAAACATTGAGCGTTGCGTGTTCTGAAATTTCAGGACAGATTTCATCACCGAAGTAAAACGGACGTAACTCTCTTGTCCGGAGTTCGATTTGGGCAAATAAAGACTCTTTGGAAAGGAAATTTTGTGCACTGTGCAGTGGAGTAGAGCTTGGGTATACTTTCTGTTTTGTACATTAAAGAAAAAATTTATGGAGTGAAGGTAGCACCAAAGGATGATAAAGAAGGAGATAGCGATGAAACAAAAAGGATGCCTTGGGCAAGTCTTCTATAAGTGACCAAGCAAAACACGGGAAGTAAACTAAAGCTGAATTGGTACCTTTTCTTCTTGCATGAAACATGGCTATGCGACGAAAAGAAGGTATGTGAGAAAGTCGAGCTCTATGACTTTAAATGAAGCGCTTTTCGGGAGGCAACCCGTTTCTTTATATTTTTACTACTTTCTTAGAGAAAATAAAGAATGGCACTATCTTATGATGATCAACTTGTGGTTATTAATCTAAGTTTAGTTTTCCTTTTTAGAAACACCATCATGTTCATGATCATATTTATTTATTTGCATGCATTGCATTTTGTTATCAATGTGATGTTTCTTTGTGTATACATGTTTTGTACATAGTTGCCTTGGTTGTTTTATATACTTAATGATGTATGCTTCATTTTCCATGTTAATACTTCATAAGGCGTTATGAGTATTTTTCTTTTGTGATCTTGTGTAAACGTGGTGTTCAAACATGATTGCGGACCATCATCGTTAAGTTCGATAAACCTTGCTAGCTTTTCATATGTTTTCATTTTGCATTGGTTAGTTTATAAGCTCTGCAATGCGCTTAATTTTTCTTGTGCTATAAGAGTTATTGATTTAGGTATAGACATGGTGTTGTAACCCTTGATAAATAAACTTTTATGGCTATGGAGAAATTCGGCAACCTAGTTGTAAACATGGTGTTTAGAACTAGGTGAAAACATTGTCGTTGTTTATTTGCTTTCCTATCATGTGCATACAAATCTTGCACCACGTACACTCATTAGGTTTTTATTCCTCATTAGACTAATTATGCCACAAGTTGAGAATCTTAGGAGGTATTGTTGGATTGATGGCAATTCTATCTACTCCCAACCGTCACCTTGGGGGTAGAATGTGCGTTTAAAATGTCTTGCAAGCAAGATAAAGACTCTCACTACAAGGAAATTGAAGGATGGCTAAGATAAAAATGCTTTGTATTATTCTTCCATGACTAGAAAAATGTTAAGCATGAGGGAGACCCTGAATCTTCAACACGGAAGTGCAACACGACGCTCTAGAAGATAAAAATGATCAGGATCATTAACGTCTCCGGATCAATGCGTAAGAAGCCACCGATCTCATCAAAATTGTGCGTGGTCTCAAAGGGAAAAACACTAGGTATTTATGAACATTTAAAAGCCCCATGACGTTACGATTCCAAAAAATCAAGAATCAAGACAAACGGAGGTTCCTACAAGCGGTTATGCCAGAATCACCGAGTGCAACACGTCCTGAAATCAGTTTTGGACAGCACGCAGCGCTGAAGTAAAATGGACATAGCTCCCTTGTTTGAATTCCTTTTTCGTTGAATGACCACACGTTGGAAAGGTAATTTCATAAACTTTTCAATAAAGCTATATTTCTATATATGTTCTGTTCTGGACAGAGGGGGAAATCCATGAAAAAGAGACAGCAAGGAGATGATGAGAACAAGAAAGAGGAGATGGTGATAACAACATTGAAGAGAAGGGCGACCAATGGCTCCATTAAGCATACAAGATCAAATTCAGAAGTTTAAGAGCATTGATAAATCAAGACAAAAGCAAAAGCCACATCGATACATGGAGATGTCGGGAGAAGGCAACGAAGAACTACAAAGGATGGTAACACATCCATAGACCTCTTTTCCAAACACAAATGCTTGTAAGTATGCCTTCAACATCAACTAGGTGCAACCTTTTGTTTTTCTCTTCCAACAATAATGGATACTAGGAGTACAACATAGGTTTCTTTTTACTTTCAATAGATAGGCATGACCATGTGTTCACCTCGATGTTTTATATTGCCTATGCTTACGGAATGATGATGAAAGTTGCTGCTTTGTTTTACCTACATGAAGTTATACATGTCTTGGCTAATTGCTCTCTATAATATGATCTGAAATTAATTTAAATACCGGCTCTTTTATTTGTGGAGGTGAAATGACTATGCTCTAGACCCACATACATATCTTTGCTCTTTGATTTAAGTTTATGGATAGTCGGATAACTTGTTGTTTTTTTATGAAAACTTAACTTTTATGCTATCTACTTATTTGTGATGCTCTTGCAAAGTTCTACCTACCAAAGTCATATACATATATGTTATGATAACAAAACCCATAGATTGCAAACATATGTTTTGATGAGTTGGATTAGGATTGATTTCTATGGTTCGAAACTAAGAAGCTGTTCATTCCTTTGTGTAACTTTTTCATACTAGCCTTTTTGTCCATGCATTGTGGGTTTTCACATCGAAAATTTCACAAACTTTGTTGGGCCTCCACCCTAAACCAAAAACATCTTTTTGTGATCACCTCCTTATCCACAATCCAATTTGAGTATGGAGTAAAATTCTCGATGGAGATTCAAATATTCCGCAAGATTATGGAATTTATACTTACTTTAGCAATCATTTCCCCTCTCTTTTATGCCCGAGGACGAGCATCGTTCAAGCATGGGGGGGAGTCATTCTCTGACACAAATGCTATGTAAGTATTATGTTGCAAAAAGTTTTGAGCAGCAAAAGAAAAAAATGAAAAAAGAAAAAAATTATGATGAGAAGAAAAGAAAAGTAAGAAAAATAGGAATAATAAAGTGAAAAGAAAGAAAGAGAGAAAAATGAGAAGGAAATAAAATAAAAGTAAGAAAATAATAATAAAGATGCTCCTCGGATCTTTTTGCTTCATAAGTTCTCAAGTGCCTTGATGACAAATCCATACTCAAATCTTCCAACCATGTGCAATCCGATAACGAGGACTTCACTTGTGCCTCGGGATCTTCCATTTGCCACTTGCACATGTCCACCTATCTAAATGTGTGTGTTTCATCTCTCTCTTTCCAACATTTATTTTCCATGGCCTTTTTGACGATTCTCGATAATTCCAATAGACCTCTCTCTTAATTTGACAATATTTTGGATGTATGTTTTGCTAGGATTGTTTGTAACCTTCCAAGCTCCACATAAGCCTTCCACTATCACATATGAGTAGAGTAGGTTGAAAATAATCTAGTATAGGCTTAAGTGACTTGATGAGATGACTGTTTCCATGAGCTTTTGCAAGAGATTTTCACTTATGTTGGATATGTATCTTTTTGAAAATCTTCCATGTGACAAGGTAATGGTTTGAAGTTCACTTAAGTTTGAGCGCATCGTGTTTATTAAATGTGGCTTGTTCTTTATTGTTAGTCTATCTTCCATAATGAAAAAGAAGCCGGTCGCAACTTGAACTTTAAAAATAAATTCTTAAGAGAGAGCAATTCTCCTCGTCATGAATGACTAAGTGCAGGGACAACATTGGAAGGCAACATTGATTTCCTTTTTAAGCAAGGATTACTTAATCGAGGACGAGCATGGTTTAAGCATGAGGGAGATGTTGACGGTGATTTTCCGTCAACCTAGATTACTTTTTATACATTGGTTTCGATTATGATTTGCAACTAACCCGCCACTAGGCATACTAATGATGTAATAAGTTCACACTTGCATGTCGATTTTGGAGTTTGTTGTTTACTCAGGAAATTAACATTAAAGAGGAGACTTTCGGGATAAGTTCATCAAGCACTTCAAGAGAAGATCATGAAGCCCGTCACAAGTCAAGACACGAAGTGAACAAGACTGCAAACAACCCAAGGACCGAAGAATCAACACGCAAAATTCTGGAGACTTGGATGTTTACCAACGAGATCAACTCAGCCCGAGAGATATTCTCGCGGCTCAGGACAGCATGATCTTTCGGTACAGATTCGGAGACTTAAACGGTCTTTCGTGGCAAAAGTTTGACTACCAAAGTTGTGGGCATGAGGAAGGCCCAATTCAGATAAGGGAGCTAGGAGATATAGCCCCCGAAATCCCTGCTGCGCAGTCAGTCCGAAATCAAAACAGATTATCTTCCAGGGCCGATTTGGAGACCTTATCTTCGTTTTTAAGGAAAAAAATGAATACCAAAGTTGAATATAATTTCGTGGAACACAACCTGGACATCGAATTTGCATTATTTGGAGTCCGGACGTGGGAGATATGGCACCGGCAAGGAAGGACTGCAAATCAGGAAAATCTGGCTGATTTTATGGAAACCAAGTTTGCTTCTCTCCCAAGGAGGATCTCGCGCAAGGCAAGGTGGAGCACGCCCAAAGGCACCCCAAGGACATAAATACAACCCCCTAGGCGCCCCAAGATGGTTACCCATTGACATCCATTCATCGGAGAGCCGCCGCAAGATGAGAGAGAGAGTTAGATGAGCTCGTCGCAAGAATCAATGCCGGCGGAGGGAAGGAAGCAAGAGGAGGACTCCAAGCCGCTGGCCTAGGGGTGTTCCAAAGCTTCATCACCGCCATCTTCATCGATGACGTTCTACGGAGTCTCCATCACCCCTATGTTCTTCAATCTGTGTAAGATGATGGGGTAATGTCTCCGTTCATCCATAGGGTTAGATGGATGCATGCTATGTGATCACTACATGATTCGTGGTTTCAATCTATTGCTTTCATATTGATGATGCTTTGATGATTAAGGTTAGCTACCGTGTTTTTCGGGCGTATGATATCCTCTACTCCCATAGATTCCATCAACATACCGTGTCCATCATAGGTCTAGTCATGATTACCTCCGCGTAGTGACAGTACGAGAGGAGGGAAAGGGCGAAACCGTGGTCACAACCCCCGGTAGATTGTTTTACCACTCTCGTGTAGTAGATGCATTTCCATGATATCATAGATCCTAGGGAGGGAATGCTTATCTTTCTTAATCACTCTCTTGTGTCCACCCTTTACCATCTAGTTTAACCCTAGATTTGTTTGATCAACTTAGATTGACTTAGGTTAGATTGTCTTTACCTTTAGATTAATACTCTTTCAAAGGTTTTCCATTCAACTAAATTAGTACTTGGTTAAGCGCTAGCAATCCCCTTGCTCTGCAGATTGACAAGAACCTTGGGAATCCCGTGGTGAAAAAGGTGTCAGTCCGTACGCTTGCGGATCGTAGGTGGATACGAGTTTTATCCATCAACAACGACTCGTGGCGCTTCTGCATCGACTACCGCGCCCTCAATTACAAGACGTCCAAGGACAAGTTCCCAATCCCGGTGGTTGACGAGCTCCATGGCGCGTGCTTCTTCACCAAGCTGGACCTGCGCCCGTAGTATCATCAGGTGCATATGAGGACCATGTGCGGTTCGAGGACCGATGGATGGTCGCATCCTTGTGTGATGAGTGATTGACAACATTGTGTGGACTGATTTTTGGCTAAGTATTGCAGGTGCAGGTTGCGGCTTGACTGGTGTTGGTGCAGGTGAAGAACAAGTGCGAAAGGTCGTCGCCAGTGAGGCCTCCAGGTGTGGAGAAGACAAGTAGGCTTCGTTCGAGGGACTCGGTGGCTAGCGGGGTCAAGTGCGGGCCGCATGGTGGCATGAACAGCAAGATGAAGTCATGGATAGTTTCTTGGTTGAGCCTCAAGACCAAGGTCGAGCCGGGACTACGTGGGAGCCGAGTCATGAGTGGAGATTGGCGGAGGCTACACCGAGTTCGCGGTGTTTCCGGTGGTTCACCAGAAAACCATTGGGTTCCTTGGTTGATCCACAAAGCCAAGACCGAAGAACCGAAGACGGAGGCCGCGGCGGCGCGGACCGGTCGACTGGTGGGTCTGACGGGTCTGACCGGTGGGTACCGGTCTGACCGGTGAGGAGCACCGGTCTGACCGGTGTGCGACGACGCAGTCCGGAGATTTTGAAGCAGAGGACACACGTCGGGATCGCATGGTTTGCGTCGAGGCTACGCAGAGTGCGGTCGCAGGGCATCCGTCCGATGGTGAAGACATGAAGACTTCCAAATCTGCCCTTGAGGGGCTTGTATCCCTAGTTATTAGGAAAGGGCATTTTAGACTTTCAGTTGCCTCCATATAACCCAAGAGGTGAGAGGATGGCTGCCAACTCTTGGAACCCTAGTTCATTTGCTTTCCTATTTTCCCTTCCTATTTTCTTAAGATTTCAATAGAACTAGCTTGAGAGCTTCATGATGAGATCTTGTTGAGAGGGTTGGATGATCGGGCGGCAAGCTAGACCTTGTATGAACCTTTGTTGCATGTATCGATGATTCGGCGTGGTTCCTCAAGGTTTGGATGTGTTGTTCCCGGTTGTTCTTGGTGGTGATTTTCGGAGCCCTCTTTTGGTGATTTCTTTGGGTTGTTTTCGCGACCTTTCTCTTGGGGATTTGATGGGGGAATTTGTGGGAACCCTTCGTGGTTCTTTGGGCTGTGATTCCCCTCCCAAATCCGTGAGTAAAGGGGCTCGATTTTGGGGTTTTCCGAGTTCTAGGGTTTGTGGTGTTCTTGGCGGGATTTCTTCGATTCCTCCTTTTTGGACAAGTTTTGGTGGGATTAAACTTGGCTATGGACTCCTCATGAGGTGTTCCTAATATTCCCAAAGTCTTGTTCAAGTCCGTGTAGCGATTCGGGAGATCGAGGTTTGGATTTGGGGGAGTTGACCCGCGGGTCTTTGTTCATCCCGAGTCGCCAGCCGCACCGGTCTGACCGGTGCTCTTGACCGGTCTGACCGGTGCAACCCTCGGTGGGTTTTTGCTCGGGTGAACGTCTGGGTGTGTTCGCTGGTGTCCTGTGTTGGAGCTGTTTCGAGTTTGGGTCAGTTAGAGGTCAGTTGGCCTGTTTGGTGCTTTGGGGGCTTTCAGGCTGTGACCGGTCTAACCGGTGTGTCTCACCGGTCTGACCGGTGAGGAGCCACTTAGTGAAAGTTGCCCAGTTTCACCAGCAGGGACCGGTCTAACCGGTGGTGCTCACCGGTCTGACCGGTGTTGGTCTGTAGACTCGAGGTTTGGTGTTCCGCTGCGTTCTCAGGTCGGAAGGTTGTGTGTTGGTTCCTAGATCCAGTGGCACTCCAGTGGCTACGTTGTGACAACCCGCCTAGGAAAATACCGTACTATCGCCTAAGACCGATCCACTTTGGCCATTAAGCAATAGTAAAGTATCATCCTGTCGTTAGTTGCCGGGTTAACGCTCGGTAAATCACTTGGACATCGAACAGAGGATCGACACATGCATTAAAACTCACGCGAAGGCGAGTCCAGAGTACAACATGAATTAAACCTTTTATTACAAACCATTGTTCATGGCATGGAGTAAAGATTCAGAGTTCGAAAATACAACGGAAATAATTTAAACTAGCGCAACGGTAAACATCACAGGAGGCCATCCGTGATGTCATCACTTGTCGTCACCCATCCGGTCAATCACAACTGCAACAACAGTTTTAAAGCAAGGCTGAGTATACTAATACTCAGCAAGACTTAACCGTCGGGTGATAGCTACATCACCAAACTCTAGACGTGAAAGGCTTTTGGCCGGTGGAGTTTCTTTTGCTGGAAAGCTACTAAGAGTAGATCCTTACTTTCAATCTTTTAGCACAAGTTCTAGTTGATTACCATTTCTAAGGGTGCCAACTAATTCAATCAAGAATTGGACAAGCAATTAATTCATCCAACCATATTCCTCGAGTTCCATCATTATGGGATATCATGGCCAGTTGATTAAGCAGTCTCGGATAACGGTGAGAGGCCGACAATCGATTGATTTAAACCTTGCAAGAGACCCAAACACATCGTAGGCTGCCCATAAGGGACAACTTTCCAATGCCATTTCCAAAAGTCTTCGGGTTGGGATCGAATCTTACAGTCCCTGGTGCAGGCTATCCGGCATACCCCGCGAGATACCCGGAGTCACCATACACCACCCTTCCCGGTAGCTAGCCGGTTAGGAGATTTCTCAAGAGTAGTAATAGTAGGATCCCGTGCCGCCTCATTAAGGTACTAGGCTTACCGGTCCCATTCCCGGCAAATGTTTGGTATGTTCAAAAGCTTAGCCCACATGACCACTGGACCGGAGCCCAATCCCATGCTCTTACCACATGAGCTATCCATATAGGGATATCTTATGATTCCTACTAGGAACCTATTCTCGCGAGTGACGAACATTACTCGACTTCTATCGGGTCCCATAGCATAGCAGCTATCGACCTAGCATACTAGTGATAGAGCATAGGTACCTAAAGATCATGCATCTAGGGTTTCAAATCAACTCCTGAAACGTAAATGCACAATAATAGCAAACATATTTGCATAATTTTAAAAAATGGGGTTAATGATCCGGGGCTTGCCTTCGCTGGAAAGGTTGGCCTTGGGCCCTTCTGGACTTGGGTCCAGGTCTTGAGCTACGTTCACGCACGGCAGCTCTTTGTCGGCACCTTCGTCTCCTCCTTCCGGCACGAGCGTACGTCTACTGGCGGAAAGATCTACACGAAGATGCAAATGCAAGATTTATTCGATGGTTTTTACTTTAATCACTTACAAACCATATTGACAATCAAGGGGTATATTTGTTGGGCACATTCACCTAGATAAGAATACATTCAGCATACTCTTCCATAAAGGAACAATATGCAACTCTTTATTAATTATTCTTTTTGATGGTGATTGTGTACATATATATGTAAGTAATTTAATTTAAATTCACCAACAGTAGTGGGTAGGTATATTTAACCTTTTTAACATGATTTGCAACCATCCTCGAGTTAACATGTGTGGTTTGGTGAATTTTCTTTTAGGAAGGTTATTGGTCGTACATGGGGTATTCTTTTATTGCACAATTGAATAAAGGTTTCTTTGTACTTGTCATTTCATGTGAAAGCTTTAATCCTTTTCCTTTCACAAGCAAAGATATGAATAATATTTTTATCCTTCAATTAATTCCTTATCAGCAATGAGAATTAATTATCTTTTAATTCAATTAGATAATACTTTCAAAAGGAAAAAGAATTAAATAAGGGCTTTTCTTTATTTAATTTCTCTTTAATTATTAAAAAGGGCTTTTAAGATTTTTATTAAGCAATTAAATTACCAAAAATTGAAGGAGTGTTTCTTAAGCCTACTAGCACCTATCCTGGTCCATTGGACCCACATGTGAGTGTTGGATGCTAGGAAATTAAATATTATTGAAAATAACAAAGGCTAGCTAGTGATTCAATTTAAATGCACACAAAAATAAGTAAGCATCAAAATACTCCCAACTTTCTTGTGCATGCTCTCTGATCCTAAACAAGTCTAAGGAACCAGCACATTCACCTAGAGGCTCTACTGAACTTGGTTTATTAGTTTACAAAGGAAAACATGCATAAATCAAGAATAATTATTTCTGTTAAGCCAAAAATCATGATTAATTCACAAGATGTGTATTTTGGTATTACAAGACAGTGTGCACAAGTTGAGCTCAAAAACATAAATATATTTAGCAAAAAAAAACATTTATGCAGATCTGCCAGAAATAGAAAAACATTTTTATAAAAAGATTTACATCATAACTTTGTGCCATTTTGGCATAGGAGCTAGTCATGACCTAACGCACTACATATCCAAAAATTACTTACAGAGGATTTATGGTTTTTGAGATATTGCAGATCTAGGGTTTTCACATTTGTATTTTTCATGCAAACACTAAATAGAATTAGCTCTGACCAGAATAACAAATGTTGTAGGATACTTCACAATGGATCCAACAAAATTGGTTTTGCAGTTTTCTGATTTTTCTGTGATTTTATACGCAATTTACAAGAATCAGTCAAAGCTCAAGTACTATTTAAGAACGTCTTTGCAGCTAGGTCCTCGAAGTTTTGGATTCCTTACAGACATACCCTTGCTTTACGGAAAACCCCTCGGAAAGAAAGGGGGCCTCGCAATGCGGCCCCTGGGCGGCCGGCTGGCGCGGCTTCGGCCAAATTCCGGCGACCGGTGGCGCTGGGGTGCGGGGAGAAGGTGGGGGAAGACTCAAGGCTCACCTAGGGTTGATTTCCGTGCTCGGAGGGGTAGGGAGGGCGGCCGGCGGTGCGGCGTACCGGTGGTCGGCGGCACCGGCCGCCGCGGCCGGCCAAGCCGGCGAGGTTGAGGCCGGGGACGGCGGTGGGGGCGGCTCGGTAGCGTGTGTAGGAGCTAGAGGAGGCGAAGGACCGTTCACTTCGGCTCGGGTTGGCGGGAATTGGAGCTCGCCGCGGTGGCGGGGTCCGCGCGTCGACGGGCGGCGGGCTCGACCGCGGCGGCGGCCTCCGCGCACCGCGGGGGGAGCGAGGGGGCTACGTATAGGCGTGCGCCTCGACGTGGGCCGGGGGAAAACGGGGAGAGGCAACGCGGGCGGGGCACGAGGACGGCCGGGGCGACACCGTACCGCGTCGGGCGGGGGAGCACGTAGGGGCGGCGCGCGGTTCGGGGCACGGGCGAGGGCGGGCGGCGCGGACTTTGGGGCCCCTTGGCGTGCGTGCCACCTCGGGACGGAGCGGGCTGCGTTGGGAAGGCGCGGGGCGGCTCGTGTACCGAGGCACGGCGGAGGGCGGCGCGGGGCGGCGCCGGCGGCGGCGCGGCGGTGCGGCGCCCGCGTGCGCACGGCGTGCGACGTCGTGACACGGCGCGGCGTCGGCCTGCCTGATTTCAAACTGGCCCTGTTGGAATTAGTTTTCCTCCATATTTTTGAATAAAAGTGCAATATGTCGTGCATAGGAAAGCTGTAGATCCAACTACCCTCTACAACTTTCAAAAAGGCCATATAGTGTTTTTCTCAACTGATTTTGCAGGAACGTCGTGCCAACTTTGAATGTCAGCCTGTTCTGGAAAACAGGAGGTACTGCCAGTCCATCAAGTTTTTCACCAATTTCCACCCAAAATTTGAAATGCCAATCTACATGAAAGTTGTGTCTCTCAATAAGATGGACAACTTTCATAAAGGTAGAATTTTAAGTATTTAGGTGAATTTTGGAGAACGCGGCAAAAGTTCCGGACGACATTCGCTGACGTCAACGGTTAAGCGGGTTTTGATCGTGTCTTTGACCAAGGGTCCACTACGGGTGTGTGTAGGCTTGGTCAAGGGGTTCATTAGGGTTCATTGGCGAGGTTTTCGGGTGATGACCCAGGTTGACCTAGGTTTGACCGGGGTTTGACTGGTTTGACCCGGCTGATCCGGTCATTAGCGTTAATGACGGTAATTAAAAACCTGGGGCGTCACAGTCTACCCCCCTTAAGAAGAATCTTGTCCCGAGATTCGAAATTACAAGGGGAGGTGAGGAATGGTTCTGGGATAGAGGTGTTACCTGAGAAATTCAGTTGGCTTTGCTCCACTTGAGGGCTCGGCTTGTTGTCGTAGTTGGTGATAGCGGATCCGGGGTTCTGCTTGTGTTGCTAGAGGTTCTTCTTTCTTTGGTTCGGGCACTCCTTTGTGTAATGTCCGGGTTGTCTACAATTGTAGCACAAACAGGGTGGAAGATCTCTGGGTTTCGAGATCGGTTGCTGGGCTTCCTTGATAAGGCGGAGCCTCTTCCTCTCCTTTTTCCTTGCCCTCTTTGTGGTTCGCGAAGGTGTTTCACTAGCAGGGAGTTGAGCGGTCTTGTTAGTGTTACATCTTCGTTTGCCCTTGTGCGGATGGGTCTCCGTACAGGTAATTTCCCACTCACTTACATCTATCTCGGATAAGACTCGTTTGTTGCCTCGATTTGCCCTCTCTTCTGCTCTAAGATCCATTGGTAGTCGAGAAGGTGGTAATATTGATTCGGAGGCTTGGGGCTGGTCTCGGTTAACATACTCCTCCAACAGATTGAACAAACGGGCTTGTTCGACCATAGAGACAGATAAAGACTGAGAGAGACGGTCTGCCAAACTATTCTGAGATGGTTTCCCATAACGTCCTTGGATTCTCAGCATGGAATTCTGCCCTTCTAACAGTTGAGTTGCGCCGACAATGGTGTTTATATCCCTCTGGGTGGGTACTTCTGGTGAGTAGGGCTTGGAAGGTTGGACCTTCTGTTGCAACGGCGGCATTCGTGGCAGTTGTTGACCCATCCGTTGTTGTGTTTGCAGGAGTTGGCACAATACCTCGGTATGTGCTGTTACAAAAGCTTTGGTCAACATCGTGGGCGGCGGTAGCGTAAGATCACCACTACCTGATGCATCAAAACCATAGGGTTATTCCATGCCGGTCGGAACATCTGAAAATTTCAGTCCTTAATTAGTACGTGTTCAGAATCTCGCCCAGAAACCTATAATTCGAACGTACTCTACGGGACTCGTTAACGGTAAGCAATGCAAACCGGACATCCAAAAGTCACAATATCAAATTGGTAAAGCCTGGTCCACACACCTCATGATTGGGAAATGCAGATGGAACAAAAAAGTATAAGGTGCTTTTCCTTACTACCTCATCGCCGTTCGTGAGGGAGCGGGCGATGAATGTGCACATGCACAGCTATTAGCAGACATAATCCTCCTACGATACAGAGGTATATCCTGTCGGTGCGGAATGTGGTCCCGACACTAACCAGTAATAAGCGCCGAGGTCTATCCCTCAATGGTCGATGCTAAGCAATAAGAGACACAGAGTTTATCCTGGTTCCGGCCGAGGGGGCCGTACGTCCAGTAGTGGTGTGCTCAAGGCACTATATTGCTCAGCACCGGGGGTGCCTGTAGTGGGGCTGCTACAAGCAAGGCGAGAGAGGAAGCGTAGCTTCCAAGTCCCTGGTGTAGTGGCTGAAGATGTTGTGGGAGAATTGGAGAGCAAGCGCTTGGCGCAGCCTGTCTCCTGTTGCGTTGTGTGTCCGTCTCCCCCTGCGGCAGGGGGTTCGTCCTCCTTTTATAGATCAAGGAGAGAGCGAATCACATGCGCGCCGCGCAATTTAGCTACGTGAAGGGGCGTGGTGTGCTATGCTGTAGAGTGGGCGGCCGTCCGGACGATCCTTGCAGCGATCCGGCCACCATGGCTTATCTTGTACCTGAACAGTAGCGGCTTCGAGGGTAGAAGGGCAGCGGATGGCTGTGATGCCTTTAGACGGGCTTGAGGGAGTTGCTGACGTTGGTCCGTACGAGGCACAGTGGCAGGCAAGGCGGCGTCCCGTTCCCGCACGCTCCACTGTGCTAGAGCTGTTGCCACAACGCCCGGCGTGTGGTTCGTACGCGCGGGGGCGGCAGCCATGCCGTTAACAGTGGCAGGGATGGCGTCCCACCGGCCTAGTGCCTTCACCTAACCCTGCAAGGTCACAAGAAAGCAAGTCGAGGGTGCGGCCGGCCCCCTTTCGAGGGCTCGGCGCGTTAGCCGTACCGAAGTAGGCGGCGCGGCGTCACGGGACTGGCGCCGGCCCCGCCGCACGCTTCCTCCCACGGTGGCGGGGATGGGATCCCTCCCGGGGAGTTGGTGCGGCGGTGCGGGGCGCGAGCCCAAGGCGCATGATGACGCCGCCACGCCGGTGTCGGGGCATTAAATGCCGGCGTACGGGGAGCAGGGGCGCACGCGTGCGGGGCGCCCTCGAGCGAGGCGGACCCCGTTCGAGGGGAGCGAGCCCTCGAGCGAGGCGGACCCCGTTCGAGGGGGGAGCGGGCCCTCGAGCGAGGCGGAGCCTGCTCGAGGTAAGTGTTCCCCCTCGAACGGGACGGAGCCTACCCGAGGGGGGCGTGCATTTTCGAGCGAGGCGAAGCCTGCTCGAGGGGATCTTCGAAAAGGCCGCCTTGCTGGGCCGTTGGGGGCCTCCGCAGCGTGGGTCGTGTCCTGCATGGTTAGGCGAGGTGTGTTTGGCTTCGTCACATGTTTTAAGCGGGGATTTCCCTGTTGTTTAAGGGGACCCCTAGGGTTGTCCCCGACAGTAGCCCCCGAGCATCTGTGGGTTTGCCATTGAGGCTCCCGCAGATGCTGGAACCTACTGATGGGACATTCTTCCCTACTGGTCTCGCGAACGCTCTCAGTGGGGCCGCGTCAGCGGACCCGCGGGTCTAGCCCCCGAAGCCCTGCAGGAGCGTGGGTGCTCCTGTAGGGGTTAACCGCGAGAGTTGGCCAGAGGGCATGGTACATGTTTCAACCGGCGTCGGCAATGTTTCAGCCGGCTTCGGTGACGCACGCGCTGCTGGCACTATCTCTGGCGGGTGGAATCCAGAAGGTGTAGCCGTGCGTCAAGCCCCCGAGCCTGGGCCCGTTCGAGGAGATCGGGTAGAGCTTTACGACTTGTTTTTTAACGCGCCCTCGCCGTCCCTCCGCGGGACGGAGGGTGAGGTTTCCGCAACCCCCATCGAGCGGGTCGCGGATTGTGGATTCCTCATTGAGCTGCTGGCGGGTGGTTCGAGTGGACGCCCATGCCATGTTCGATAAGGGTAGGCTGCGTGGTCCAGAGACACGTCCATTGAAGCGCTTGCGTGGGTTTGCTAGGTGGGGCTCGGTCCCGTTCGATAGGGACCGAGGGCGCGGAAGCTCTCCCTCGGTGGGATCCCCCGGCTAGCTGCCCTTGCTGGCTCTCGAATACGACATATGGGGCACCCTCGAGCCGACGGGCTCGAGGAACGGCTCGAATGCGCGTGCCTTCGTCGTCCCTGACTCTGTGATCTGGGGCACCTGTTCGAACCCGTCGAGGGTCAGGCTTCGAACCTCTGATCAGTAGGGCCGTGCGGGGTGGCGCATGGGCGGCCCCGTCTTTGCATCTGCGACCGTCGAGGGGCCTGGGCGAGCCAGCCCTCGAGGCGCTAACTAGTAAAAATGGTGTGGGGCGGCGGCTAAGCGCTCCCGGCCTGGCATCTGCGACCGTCTAGGGGCCCGGGCGAGCCAGTCCCCGAGGTGCTGATCAGTAATACAGCGTGGCATGGGTGCTTGCGGTGCCCTCTTTGTTTCAAAACGGGCCCCGAGGCGACCTTCTCATGCCTGCACCCTTTCGAGGGTTGACATTATACCGAGCTAGGGGCTCGTGCCGCTCGAGGGTTCTGCGTGGCATGGGTGCTTGCGGTGCCCGCTTTGTTTCAAACGGGCCCCGAGGCGACCTTCTCACGCCTGTACCCTTTCGAGGGCTGAAATTATACCGAGCCAGGGGCTCGTGCCGCTCGAGGGTTCTCCTTACCTTGCAAGGAACCGGGCCATTAAATGCTCCTCGGCCGAGGCTGTAATTTCGCGTCGTGGGCGCGCTTTTTTAGGCGTTGCAGCCGCGCGCGCGCGTAGTGGGCGGCGTGGGCAGGCGGACGTGACCGCCTGCCACGGTCCCTGCTATTCCTCGCCGTGATGATGGCTTGTTTGCGGTGGCGTGGCCGCCGCGGTCGTGGTGGGGCCCGCCCGTCAGCGAGAAGGAAGATTCCCTGCAGTTAATGCGCGCGGGACGTCCGCCCCGGAGAGCACGCCCACGGCTTATAAATCTGAGGGGAGGGAAAAGCGGCGGTTTTTTACCTTAGCGTTTCGCCGTTCTCGCCCCCTGCGCTCTCGCCTTCGCTTTGCCCTTGCCACCGCGGCCCTTCGCCATTAGAGCTCTTCCTCTTCTTCTTGTCCTCCGCTCTCGCGTCCCTTGTCTTCTCTTATGGCGCCGCTTCCGCCCCTCACGATCCTCGACCCTACGCCTGGGAGCGGTCGTCGGTGACCCGGCTGGCCCTTAGCGAGTTGGTCTCCGCCGGCCAGTTGGCGGCGAACGAAGAGGGCCGGCCGGCGGAATGGATCGTGCCGCCGGCGGGGGACCACGCGCCCAACCCGCCGGAGGGCTACGTGGTGAGCTTCATCCGCTTCCATGAGCGCGGCTTCGCTGCGCCGGCGAGCCGCTTCATGCGGGCGCTCTGCCACCGCTACGGCGTGGAGTTACACAACTTCGCGCCAAACGCGATCTCGCAGGCGGCCACATTTGTGGGCGTCTGCGAGGGGTATCTAGGGATCCCAGTCAATTGGGAGCTCTGACTACACCTCTTCCGCGCGGAGCTCTTCACGCAGCCGACGACGGAGCAGAGGACCCGCCGCGTGGTGCGCGCCGGCGGGATGTCGCTCGCCCTGCGGACGCAGTTCAAGGACGACTACATCCCCTGCACCATGATGACGAACAACGCCGGCTGGGAGTGGGGGTGGTTCTACCTGCGCAACACCGAGCCCGGCCTCCCCCCTACACCGGTCTGGTGTTCCGGGAGAAGCCCGACTTCTGGAGCTACGGGGTGTCCACGCCCCAGCATCAGAGGCAGCTGGGCTCACTCCTGGCCGCCTTGAGGAACCTGGCGGCGCGCGGGCTGACCGCGGCGGGCGTCCTCGCCTTCCTCCACCACCGGCGGGTTGTGCCTCTGATGGAGAGGCCGCTCTGCATCTACGAGATGACAGAGGAGGCGGACCCCGTGGCGCTGGCGAGGTCGCGGATGCTCCCAACCCCCCTCGGGCGGGCGTACGCGCTCACGTGGGCGCGGAACGTCGTCGATACCCGGATCTTGCGCCAGGACCGGTCCCCGTGGGACCTCGAGATGCTCCCCACTGGCCCGCTGGTGAGTATGGTTCTGGGCCCTGTTTTTGTTCTTGATGATGCTCCTGGCCCCTGACGCGTCTTTGATGTTCTCGCCTGCAGCTGGTGACCTTCAGCGCCGCGAAGTCCGTTCCGCCTACCCCTGACTCCCGCGCTGTCGGTCGGGCGGCGCAAAGAACGGGAGCGAGGAGCGGGCGGCGCGCGGAGGGAGCGTGCGAGGCGGCACCGCGAGCGCCGCGAGCGGTGGAGCGAGGGAGTACCGGCCGCGCGAGCAGCGGGGGCTTTCCTCACCGGGGACCGATGAGTATTCGTCCTCGGAGGAGGATGAGGAGGAAGAAGGCGGGGGGCGGGGCCCCCCGATAGGTGGAAGCCTACTCCCCGTCGCGCCGGAGCCGGGCCCGCGGCAAGGGAGGCATCACCCCGGGGCGGGCGCAAAGGCGCCCGCCGCCGGCAATCAACGACAGGGGCGGCGCGAGCCGCCGAGGTGCCGACGCGCGCCGCGGAGGGCGCCCGCGGCAAATGTGCCCGCGCGCGCGCGGGCGGGGCCCGTGCGGCGGCGGCGAGACATCAGGGGGCGCGGCGACCGGCGCGTCGGCTGCGCGGGCCTCATCCGCCGAGGCCTCGAGGAAAAGGAAGCGCGCCTTCTCCTCTTCGAGGTAAGGGGCTTGCTCTTCTGCTGGGTTTGGTTCTTTGGCGATGAGGCGTTCTGACTTTTTGCTTGTAATTGTGCAGGGTGGTGCCAACCGTGCCTCCCCTCGCACCGGCCAAAGTGCTGAGGGCGGACGCGTCCATTCCCACCCTACGGCGCTCGTCGAGGGCGCCGTGGGCTGGGGCAAGCACGGCGGCGGCGGGCGAGGGCTCGCAAGGCGCGGCCGAGGCCTCGAGGCCTCGGCCGGCGAATCCGCCTGCCGCCGCGCGGCCGGCGGTCGCGAGGAGCGGCGGCGCGCCGGTCGTGGTGGAGACGCGCCCGCCGCGACGGCTGCGGTGGAGACGCGGCCGGCGGTGGCCGCCGCGACGGAGGCGCGGCCCGTGGCGCCGCCCGCGCGGCGGAGGAAGAGCGGGTGCGGCCCCGCGGTGGCGCCCGCGGTTGCGGTTGAGGAGGGCGGACGGGTGCCCGTGGTCGCGGAGGCGCGGCCGGAGGTGATGGCCACGGTGCCGCGTCGGGCGCCCGTGGCCACGGAGGCGCAAATGGAGGCGCCGGCGGAGGCGGCGCAGGGGCCGGCGCCGCCGGCGGCTCTCGGGTGGTGGTGGTGGAGGTCCCGGACGACGATTCCCCGCCGCCCGGGTGGGATTAGTGGGTGAGCTTCCCCACACTCTCCTTAGAGTCCCAAGAGGGGGCTCTCATGAGGCGGTGCGACGGCCACATGGTGGCGGGGGGCCGAGGGCACGGCGCCGAGGCCTTGTCTTCCCGCGCCGGCCACTCCGCCCATGTGGAGGGGATCGCTGACGACCCGCCCGCGTTCGCCGACGCCCAGGGGGAGCAGGAGCTGTGGGGGGAGCTCCGCAGCCACGGCGCCACACTCGACCGTGCGTTGAACGAGGCGCTGAGGGTCCACGACGGCCCTGCGTGGCGTGTCTTCCAGGTAGGGCATCGTTGCTCGTTTTCCTCTTTCCTTTGTTTCTACGCGCTGTCTCTGTATCATGATGCTTACGGGCTTTGACTTGTGGGTGACAAAAGCTCGAGCGCCGCGCCCGCGATAAGTACGGCGCCTTCGACCGGGTGAACGCCGAGCTCCACCAGCTTCGGGAGCGATGCGGCGCCTTCGACACGCTCGCCGATGCTCTCAGGACTCCGGACGGCTGGTTGTCGTACCGGGCCATGGCCATGCGCGATGAACTCCACGAGAGCGCAAGGCAAGACCCGGCGCGTCCCTCTAGCCTCGAGCGGGTTTGCACAGCCCTCATCGACCATGATGAGGCGCTGCGGCAGGCGCGCTCGGACCTGGAGAAGATGCAGACGCTGGCGACCAACTGGGAGGCGGAGGTGGCCGGCGTCCGCAACGAGAACCGGGGGCTCCGCTCGTCGCTCGAGGGGGCGCAGGCGCAGCAGCGCCCGGCCGAGGAGCGGGCGCGCGCGCTCGAGCAAAGGGCCAAGGAGGCCGACGACTTGAAGGCCGCCCTCGACGCCAAGGTTGCGGCGCTCGCCACCTCTGAGGACCAGCTTTTGCGGGAGCGCACCGCCCGCCAAGGGGCTGAGGGGAGGCTCCGGCGAGCCCAGCCGCCCTTGCCGACGCCCGGTCGGCGGCCGGGAGCAGAGCGCGTCGCTCGCGAAGCGGCGCAGAAGTCGCTGGAGGACCGGAACACCGCGTTCTCCAAGCTCGAGGGCGAGCTGATGGTGCTCGGCATCAACAGCGCGAGCCAGCAGCTGGCCCTCCAGGAGCAAGGCGAGACCGTCAAGGGCCTCGAGCTGGCGGTCGAGGCCGAGCGCCGCGCCCTCGAGGTGGAGAGGAAGCAAGTCGTAGGTGAGCCGCTGCTTGACTCCTGTTTTGTTGGTTTTCTGTTAGAGAGTTCGCACCCCTTTTTCTGATTTCTTTCTTGTCTTGGCAACTCCAGGCTTGCGCACCGCTCTGGGGCACGCGGCTGAGCGGGCCGAGGCGCTGCAGGCCTCCTACAACTCCTCCGAGCAGGAGCTGCAGGAGTTGCGCACCGCGGCACTCGAGACCTGTTGGGTCGTGGAGGAGGGCGAGGCACAGGCCGGCAGCTCGTTGGCCAGCCGCCTGCGCGCCCTTAGCGGCCACGTCACAGATCGCATGCGTCGAGCGCTGCGTCTTGGCGTCCAGAAGGCCCTCGGGGTGGTGCGGTCCCACTACGAGGTCGACTTCGAGGCGCTGGCGGAGGGCTACGTCGTTCTCGAGGGTGTCGAGGACGAGGTGGCGATGGAGCGCGTGGACGCACTAGCCGCCGATGCCGCCGGAACGCTCGCTGAAGCCTTCGAGGAGTTCCTCTTCCCGGACGCTGTTGACGCCGCCGCTCCTCTTGCCTCAAGACAGCTGGGCGCTAGGCCCGTTTTTGTTGATGTATCAGTATGCTGGCCGTGCGGCCTTTGTAAGGAAACAAGATATTTTTGCCATAATCAGTTGCCAATGTAAAGTGATGTCTTTTCTTTATTACGCTTTTTTGTTTCTCCTTCTTCCTGAGTAGAGTCTAGTTAGGGGAGTTCGATTTTTGCGGGTGGCCTGCTGGGTTGGTGGCGAGAGAGAAGGGTCGTATCCTCGCGGAGGCGTAGGCTATCTCTGGCTCGCGCGCTCCTTCCGCTAGGCTGCCTGCGCCCTGTTCGAATCGTTGCTCGGGGTCGAAGTAGGAAACAAACTTAGCGTGCGTGAGTTGTTTTGTTTTTGCGCGAAAATGGGACCATTTTTGGGGGGGATGCCCCCCCGCAGTAGCCCCCGAGGGTAACTTGGGTTTCAGGGGAAAGCCGAGTTGCCCTTTTCATTAGACTTATGGCGTTTACATAGTTGTCACCAACTGGGGCGTTGGTCATGTGATTTTTACAACAAAAATACTTGGAAATCCTAGCTAGGGGTAGAAGCGACGTAGCTGTTGGATGTTCCAAGCGTTGGTGAGCTCTTCACCGTCCTCGTTGGCCAGCTTGTACGTGCCGGGCTTGAGGACCTTCACCACGACGTAGGGTCCCTCCCATGGAGGCGATAGCTTGTGCGTCCCCGGTTGTCTTGGCGTAGCCTTAGGACCAAGTCCCCTTCGCTGAAGTCCCGTCGGCGTATCTTGCGTGCTTGGTAGCGCCTAAGGGACTGCTGATACCTTGCGGAATGCATCAAGGCCACGAGGCGTGCCTCATCCAGCTGGTCTAGCGAGTCCTCGCGGGCTCGCTGGTTGGCATCCTCGTCGTAGCCTCGAACCCTGGGCGATCCGTATTCTAAGTCCGTGGGGTGGACGGCCTCCGCGCCATGGACTAGGAAAAACGGGGTGAACCCGGTGGCTCTGCTCGGGGTGGTCCTTAGGCTCCACACGACCGCTGGTAACTCTTGGAGCCATTTCCGACCAGATTTGTTTAGCTGGTCAAAAATCCTAGGCTTAAGGCCTTGTAGGATCATGCCGTTGGAACGCTGTACTTGGCCATTGGTCTGCGGGTGTGCCACGGCTGCCCAATCCACACGGATGTGGAATTTGTCACAGAACTCCAAGAATTTCCTGCCCGTGAACTGGGACCAGTTGTCGGTGATGATGGAGTTTGGCACTCCAAAGCGGTGGACGATGTCGGTGAAGAACGTCACCGCTTGCTCAGCCCTGAGATTCGTGATGGCCGCACTTCCACCCATTTGGAGAACTTGTCGATCGCGACCAACAAGTGGGTGAAGCCCCCAGGTGCCTTTCGCAGGGGCCCGACGATGTCCAGCCCCCACACAGCGAACGGCCATGTTATGGGGATGGTTTGCAGGACATGAGCGGGAAGGTTGGACTTGCGGGCGTAAAACTGGCACCCCTCGCAGGTGCGTACGATCTCGCTGGCGTCCGCGACCGCAGTGGGCCAGTAAAAGCCTTGGCAGAACGCATTGCCAACGAGGGTACACGGTGCCGCATGATGGCCGCAGATCCCGGCGTGGATGTCTCGCATGAGCTCGCGCCCCTCGGGGATGGGCACGCACCGCTGCAAGATGCAAGAGGCGACGCGCTTGTACAGCTTGCCATCGACGAGGGCAAAGGACTTGGCCATCATGGTGATGCGTCTGGCCGCGGCCCGGTCCGTGGGGAGTTCCCCTCGGGCCACATACTTGTCACGCCAGTCAGCCTTGACGAGGGCCGGCTCGATGTCCATCACATCAGCCCCGTAGGCGCCATACCCCTCGAGGAGGGAGAGCACGTACGCCTCGTTCGAGGGGTCCTCATCCATGGGTTCCGCACCCGCTGGATTCGAGGGAGCCCCCGAGGGTTCTGTGTGGTTCGAGGAGTGAGGCTCGAGGGCGACCGAGGGCTGAGCAATATCGCGGGCGAAAACGTTCGGGGGGATGGTGATCCGCTCGGACGCGATCTTGGTCAGCTCGTCCGCCTCCTCGCTGTACCGGCGGGGCACGTGATTCAGCTCGATGCCGTAGAATTTGTCTTCGAGGGCTCGCACGGCCTTGCAGTAGGCCTCCATTATGTCGTCATGGCAGCTCGCGTTCTTTATGACCTGGTCAATTACGAGCTGCGAGTCCCCCCGCATGTCGAGGCGTTTGACGCCCAACTCGATGGCGATCTTGAGGCCGCAAAGGAGGGCCTCGTACTCAGCCATGTTGTTCGAGGCGGGAAAGTGGAGGCGCACTGTGTACCGCATGTGTTCCCCGAGGGGTGATACAAAGAGCAGGCCCGCGCCCGCCCCTGTTTTCATCACCGAACCGTCGAAGTACAGAGTCCAGCACTCTGCCTGGATCTGTGGCGGTGGCAGCTGCGTGTCCGTCCATTCGGCGACGAAATCCGCCAGGATCTGGGACTTGATGGCCTTGCGCGGGGCATAGGCGAGCGTCTCGCCCATCAGTTCCACGGACCACTTGGCGATCCTGCCCGCCGCGTCAGGATTGCGGATGATCTCCCCCAGCGGGAAGGAGAAGACCACCGTGACTGGGTGGGCCTCGAAGTAGTGGCGGAGCTTGCGCCGCGCGAGGACCACCGCGTACAGCAGCTTTTGGACTTGGGGGTAGCGCGTCTTGGTGTCAGACAAGACCTCGCTGATGTAGTAGACCGGCCGTTGGACCGGTAGGGCGTGCCCTTCCTCCGTGCGCTCCACCACGATCACGACGCTGACCACCTGGGTTGTTGCGGCCACATAGAGCTGCAGGGGTTCGCCGTCCTGCGGCGGCGTGAGGATCGGGGCGTGCGTTAAGGACGCCTTTAGCTTGTCGAGCGCATCCTGGGCCTCGGTGGTCCAGGAGAAGCGCTCGTGCTTCTTGAGGAGGCGATAGAGGGGCAGGCCCTTCTCGCCGAGCCGCGAGATGAAGCGGCTCAAGGCGGCAAGGTACCCCAGCATCTTTTGCACCCCTTTGAGGTCCCGGATCGGGCCCATTCATTCGAGGGCCGCAACCTTCTCGGGGTTGGCCTCGATGCCCCGCTGGGAGACGATGTATCCTAAGAGCATGCCTCGCGGCACTCCAAAGACACACTTTTCGGGGTTTAATTTGACCCCATTGGCCCGCAGGCAGCCGAACGCGATGCCAAGGTCGCTAACCAGGTCGTCCACCTTCCTGGTTTTCACGACGATGTCATCTACGTACGCCTCGACCGTCCATCCGATGTGATCTCCGAAAACGTGCTGCATGCAGCGCTGGTATGTTGCACCCGCGTTTCGGAGGCCGAACGGCATCGTGACGTAGCAGAACATCCCGAACGGCGTGATGAACGAAGTCGCGAGCTGGTCGGACTCCATCTTTATTTGGTGATACCCGGAGTAGGCATCAAGGAAGCAGAGCAGCTCACACCCAGTCGTTGAGTCAACAATTTGATCAATGCGTGGCAAAGGAAAAGGAACTTTAGGACATGCTTTATTAAGACTAGTGTAGTCTATACACATCCGCCATTTCCCATTCTTTTTCTTTAGAAGTACGGGATTTGCTAGCCACATTGGGTGGAACACCTCCTTGATGAACCCGGCCTCTAGAAGCTTCCGCAGCTCCACTCCAATAGCCCGTCGCCGCTCCTCGTCGAAGCGGCGCAGCCGTTGTTGCACGGCGCGGGCGTGAGGCAGGATGTCAAGGGAGTGCTCGGCGACCTCCCTCGGGATGCCTGGCATATCCGAGGGGCTCCACGCGAAGATGTCGGCGTTGGCGCGGAGGAAGTCGACGAGCACCACTTCCTATTTGGGATCGAGGGTGGAGCTGACCCTCAACACCTTGCCCTCGGGGGCAGCAGGGTCGAGGGGGACCTCCTTGGTCTGCTCCAAGGCCTCGAAGGTGCCCGTGTGCTTGGCGGTGGAGTCGAGGTCCTCGTTGACCATCTTCTCCAAAGTGGTCACCAGCGCTTCATCCAGCGCCAGTGCTTCTGCGTGCTCTACGCACTCGACGTCGCAGTCGAATGCGTGCTCGATGGACGAGCCTACGGTGATGATGCCGTTCGGCCCTGGCATCTTCATCTTCAAGTAGGTGTAGTTGGGGACCGCCATGAATTTGGCGTAGCAGGGCCGCCCAAGTATGGCGTGGTAGGCGCCCTTGAATCCCACCACCTCGAAGGTGAGCGTTTCCTTGCGGAAATTCTTCGCGGTGCCAAACCACACCGGCAGATCGATCTGCCCGAGGGGCGGAACCTGCTTGCCGGGCGCGACGCCATGGAACGGCTTCGTGCTGGGCCGCAGCTGGTCCAACCCGATCCCCATTAAGCGTAGCGTATGCGCGTAGAGGATGTTGAGGCTGCTGCCTCCGTCCATCAAGACTTTTGAGAACCGCTCGTTCCCAATGATTGGGTCGACCACCAGCGGGTACTGGCCCGGGTTGGGGATGCGGTTCGGATGGTCTTCCCTGCTGAAGGTGATGGCGTCTTCCGACCAGTTGAGGAAGGATGGAGGCGCCCTCTCCGCGGCGAGGACCTCGTGCCGCTCCCGCTTGCGCTGGCGGGTCGACATGTCGACGGTTGGTCCCCCAAAGATGAGTAACACGTTTTCCACGGTGGGGAAGCCGCCGGCGTCGCCATCTCCTCCGTCTTTCTTGGCCTCCGCTTCCTTCGCGGCGGCGCGGCCATAGAACTTCTTGAGCATATCGCACTACTCAAGGGTATGGTTCACTGGGGTCTTATGGTAAGGACATGGCTTTTTCAGCATGTCATCGAACACCCCCGGACCTCGAGGGGCCGGTCGAGGGCCCCGTCGAGCCGGGTCGACAGCAAGAGCCTCGGCATTACCGCTGTCGCGCCCCTGCTCGCGCGCCTCGCTGCGCGGCTTCTTTCCCTTCTTGCCCCGCTTATCCTTGTGGTGGGGCTCCCTAGACTTGCTGCCCTCCGCGGGCGCATCATCCAAGCGCTTGCCCTTCTTGCCGTCGAAGATTGCCCCCACGGCCTCCTCTCCTGAGGCGAAACTGGTGGAAATGTCGAATAGCTCGTTGGAGTCCGCGGGCGGGCTGCGCCCCAGCTCTCGCACTAGGTCCCGGCACGTGGTGCCCTCGAGGAAGGCATGCACGATCTCGGATTGCGCCACGCTGGGGAGCTCTGTACAGCGCTTGGAGAAGCGCCGTATGAAGTCCCGCAGCGACTCGCCAGGCTTCAGGGTGCAGGAGCGCAGGTCCCAGGAATTTTCAGGGCGCACGTACGTGCCCTGGTAGTTACCCACGAATGTGCGTACTAGGTCGTCCCAGTTGTGGATCTGGCTGGCGGGCAGGTGCTCGAGCCACGTCCGGGCTGCATCGCCGAGGTGCAGGGGCAAGTTGCGGATGATGACCTCATCGCTGGTGGCCCCGCCCAACTGGCACGCCAGGCGGTAGTCGTTGAGTCACACGCAGGGATCCGTCTCCCCGTTGTACTTGACGATGGTCGAGGGTTGGCGGAAGCGTTGGGGGAAGGCCGCCGCGCGGATCTCCCGGCTGAACACACGGGTCCCCGGGGGCTCCGGCGTCGGAGAGCGGTCTTCGTCGCTGTCGTAACGTCCACCCCGTCGAGAGTGGTAGCCGACCGCTGCTCGCGCGTCCGCCTTGCTCGTGCGCCGGGCGTTGATGACGTTGCGGGCGTCGCCATCCGGCCGCCCGCGCGCGCGTCAAGGAGCCGCTCCTTGGCCGGCGTGCGTCCTGGGTAGGCGGGTCGCCCCGCCGCTTCACCTGCATGGACCGAGGGTTCGCCCCCTGTGCGGCCCTGTCGTCCCGCGCATCCCCCTGTTGGCGGATGCGAGACGCCGAGCTCTCGGCCTGCTGGACGACCGCTTGCTCGATGAGAACCTGCACCTCGCGGTGCAGGTCCCGCGCCTCGGGGGTCGAGGGTGTCGGCATAGCCCGTAGCAGCGTCGCGACGGCAATGAGCTTCTGGCTTGCCCGAGGAGGCGCGTCTGGGTTGTCGACGTTGAAGTCGGCGTTGATGCGGTCGCGGACCTGTTTGCCCAGCTCCCGCGCGGGTTCGCCGCGTGCGGAGGCTTCCCCTCGCCATTGAGGCACGGAGCGCCCGCACCGTCCGCACTCCTCTGCCCGCCTTAGCCTCGAGCTCGCGGGCTCGGGCCGCCGCGCGTCGGCGTCGGCCCCGGCGAGAGTGCTTGGCCCCGCGGCCGGCGCGAAGCGATCCCTGGGGCGGGCGTGACCTCCCCGTGTCTAGCGCCCACAGCGCCGGTGGCGTTGGCTGGGTCGTTGGCGACGACGACGTAGCACTCCCGCGTGGGGTCGTAGCTCCCGGTGCTGGAGTCATCGGAGCAGCCGAACCAGTAGTCCGTAGCGTCCAGGAAACGCCTGAACATGACTGGGTCCGGCACGCTAGAGAAGTCCCACTCCGCGTACCCGTGGAGGTTAGCGGGTGGCGGCGCGTCAAGGGAGCCTAGGGACGATTCGTCACTGGCTGAGGCGCTGGGATCCCTGGCGACGAAAACGTGACGGCCTGGGGGAACCCTGCGCATCGTGGTGTTAACGTTGGCGTTGTAGGCCGTCGTGGCACCACGCAGTCCAATGGGAAAGCACGGTCCGGAGACCGTGCGCTGTCCCGTTGGGGTGGCGGTAGCCGTGATGACGGGCGCGCCGTGCTGAGAGGCGGCGCGCTCGGCCCGCCGTCGCTCGGATCGTGCCCGGCGCGAACACCGACCGCAGCGGCGGCGGCGGCGTGGCGTCGACGGACCCGCGCATCCGCGCTCGCGGGCGTCCGCGCCGTGGTGGTGCGGGCAGCTGCGGCCGGAGCGGTCCCGGCCTGGCACCGCGCACGGAGCTCCTCACGGTTGGTGAAGCGCATGAGGTAGCCGTTCCCCGTGGCCTGAAAGTTCAGGCCCCCGAACCGGATTTCGAACCCGGCGGGGAGGGGGTCCGAGTTGCCCATCCAGTAACGAGTACCACGGTACTCAGTGCGGATCACCATGGAGGGAGTTGACGGATTGACCTTAGGCGCTCGATTGCCCCACGGTGGGCGCCAACTGTCGGTGCGGAATGTGGTCCCAACACTAACCAGTAATAAGCGCCGAGGTCTATCCCTCAATGGTCGATGCTAAGCAATAAGAGACACAGAGTTTATCCTGGTTCCGGCCGAGGGGGCCATACGTCCAGCAGTGGTGTGCTCAAGGCACTATATTGCTCAGCACCGGGGGTGCCTGTAGTGGGGCTGCTACAAGCAAGGCGAGAGAGGAAGCGTAGCTTCCAAGTCCCTGGTGTAGTGGCTGGAGATGTTGTGGGAGAATTGGAGAGCAAGCGCTTGGCGCAGCCTGTCTCCTGTTGCGTTGTGTGCCCGTCTCCCCCTGCGGCAGGGGGGTTCGTCCTCCTTTTATAGATCAAGGAGAGAGCGAATCACATGCGTGCCGTGCTATTTAGCTACGTGAAGGGGCGTGGTGTGCTATGTTGTAGAGTGGGCGGCCGTCCGGACGATCCTTGCAGCGATCCGGCCACCATGGCTTATCTTGTACCCGAACAGTAGCGGCTTCGAGGGTAGAAGGGCAGCGGATGGCTGTGATGTCTTTAGACGGGCTCGAGGGAGTTTCTGACGTCGGTCCGTACGAGGCACAGTGGCAGGTAAGGCGGCGTCCCGTTCCCGCATGCTCCACTGTGCTAGAGCCGTTGCCACAGCGCCCGGCGTGTGGATCGTACGCGCGGGGGCGGCAGCCATGCCGTTAACAGTGGCAGGGATGGCGTCCCACCGGCCTAGCGCCTTCACCTAACCCTGCAAGGTCACAAGAAAGCAAGTCGAGGGTGTGGCCGGCCCCCCTTCGAGGGCTCGGCGCGTTAGTCGTACCGGAGTAGGCGGCGCGGCGTCACGGGACTGGCGCCGGCCTCGCCGCACAGTTCCTCCCACAGTGGTGGGGATGGGATCCCTCCTGGGGAGTTGGTGCGGCGGTGCGGGCGCGAGCCCCGCCGCATGATGGCGCCGCCCCGCCGGTGTCGGGGCATTAAATGCCGCCGTACGGGAGCAGGCGCACGCGTGCGGGCGCCCTCGAGCGAGGCGGACCCCGTTCGAGGGGAGCGAGCCCTCGAGCGAGGTGGACCCCGTTCGAGGGGGGAGCGGGCCCTCGAGCGAGGCGGAGCCTGCTCGAGGTAAGTGTTCCCCCTCGAACGGGACGGAGCCTACCCGAGGGGGGCGTGCATCCTCGAGCGAGGCGAAGCCTGCTCGAGGGGATCTTCGAGAAAGCCGCCTTGGTGGGCCGTTGGGGGCCTCCGCGGCGTGGGTCGTGTCCTGCATGGTTAGGCGAGGTGTGTTTGGCTTCGTCGCATGTTTTAAGCGGGGATTTCCCTATTGTTTAAGGGGACCCCTAGGGCTGTCCCCGACACATCCCTAACAATGTCCAGTGAAATGACTCGAGCTCTTCTGAAGATGGAGTCATGGGTGGCAGCTTGGATTGATTTCTGCTTTCGGTCTGCTTTGAACTTCTTCTCGACGTCGGGAACGAAGACGGAGAACAGTTTGCTCGGGAAGATTGAAGTAGGTGGAAGAAGAACAAGAACAGTGATACTGCCGAGCTTGGATGGAATATGAGCTTTCGTATCGGCGGTTCCGGTTAAACGGTTCCATTTTATAACTGCTGTGAGGCTGTAACGGTCAGTTGACCCAGTCGGGTATCTGGTGTATACAACACAGAGCTCGACAATGGTCAGCCCGTGAGGCATCGGCGTCGTGAATACGGTTGCGGAATTGATGGTAGAGCGACGTCGTGGCGTCGTGTGACCGTGACACTTATGACGATGGGGCTCAACGGTCTAAATAATCGACCGTGATGGGGAGCAAAACGAGAAATTCTCAGTGTACAACGCTTCATGTTTGTGATAGCAACATAGAGAAGTGTAGCAAAAGCTTTGATCGATCCTGGGCGTACTTCCTTGTTCGATTTTTGAGAATTTGAAGTTTAAGAGCACGGACCAAGGACGAATACACGATGGATGACTTCTCCATGTTGACTATTCGAGAACCTTGACTGCTCGAGAAAAATTTCTACTTTTACCGTTTCCACTTGGCTAGCAGGAAAAGGAATCGATGCTACAAGGTCGTCGAGATTCACGACAAGGGACCAATTTGTCAGAGATTTCCAATAAACCATTACAAAGAAAGGAAGGCTAAAGACAGAGTTCCATAATCTCCTGTACGAAAGATGACTTCAAGTGGGAACTTCAAGTAATAATCTTGCTCACACCTTTACTTATTTCGCAAATTTGGGGTTTTAACAACTCATTGTTTTGGAAGTGCAATACTCTTCAAAGTTGATGCAATGCATATGCTTGTGCGGTATGGTTGTCATGATGCACGTTAGAACGACTCGGTTACCCATATGTGTTAGTTATTGCAAGGGCAATCAAAGTAGAGAGGGATCTGTGTGACGAGTTGCTATCTCACAACCAAGATACCTAGCGCGCTCCTAGTGGCAGTCGGGTGGCTGTAGCACACACGATACCCTAGGTTCCGTCGCGGCACCTTTGGTTATGGAATAACATTGTCACCAATCAAGAGAGGTAGAGTAGGGGTACGGAGTTTCATGCGAATGCACATTAGTATACCCATGCTTCCCAGATGCATATGCTATGCAGCGCATGCTCAAAAGGCACATTTTAATTTAAATCACAAGGTTTGAGCAAGACCGAAAAGAACAAGTTCAGGATTGAGGAATCGATTGGATCCTGATTGACACGAGATTGGAGGAGCACAGAACTTGTTTGATCACAACTAGCATAAATGATGCCTACAAAGATCATTACGGAAAGAGGTGTTTAATCAAGGCATTACACTGATGGGGGTTTTCAGAATTACCAAACAACATTTAGAATTACAAGGCAGACTAGCTGCAATGACAAGGTTCCTAGTTCAACCGACAGCGATAGTTGACCAAAAGTGGTCATGGTACACTAGGATTCCTTACAACACTGCACTCTCATGACTTGGATTTTATTCCTGACGGACCAACTTCCAAGGGTGGGATCTTCCACGCTGAAGGACTACAGTGACTCGGGTCCAGACTCAATTCCAGATTCACCTTGGATATCTTCAACATCTTCTTCTTGCGCTGGTCCAGGAATGACAGGTTCTGGGGGTGGAACGGCTAGAGCTTCCAGTTGAGTTTCTAGTTCAAGCATATATTGATCGTTATGCTGCAACAAGAAATTCTGCTCATGTATGATCCCGGTTAACTCTCGTATTTTGGCCTTATCCTTTTGTCTTTCCTTCTTGAGAGTGGTGATCATTACTCGGGCTTCCTTCAACGCTTGAGCTGAACACTCTACTTCCTTAACTTTGTATCTATAGATTTGGTGTCTATAGAATACACTTTCTCCCACCATACGTTGGTAGGTGTCGTACATGGCTTCTGAGAAACGTACTGAGGTGACAAGATCAGGGCTATAGTGAGAGTTGCTCTGGGCTGGAAGGGTAGTTTCTCGTTCACCACCCGGCGCAATGTGTCGCTCGGGTACCGGAATGACTTTAGCTACAGCGTTGGCTATCTCGGCAGGGTGCTTTCCACAGAAGGTTGTGAGTGCTTCGAGAGCAGCCTTCTGCACCGTGTCGGGCAAGTTTCTTCCGTGGGCCATACACTCCCACTCTTCCCAAGCAGGATTGGTCGGGCACGCTGAAATCTTCACCTTCACTTCACAACGAAGGAGTTGGCCTGTGGTCATGACCTCACATGTCGAGTACTCTGGGCAAGTGGTGTACCCAAAGTCCTTCAGGGTGTCCCACAAAAGTGCAGGAAAACCACCCTCCTCGAGGTAGTTCACGAGAGTCCATGATTCCACATCAGCCGTCGTAGAGCCAGCGTTGTCCATCTGGTCATAACGACAAAAGTGAGAACCTGTCGAGTGCGAGTGTACAAAATAACTCGATCCACGAATACGGGTAGGGTTAAGGTATGGGGTAACCATGCATACTTAAATACCATCGTATGCTGAGCTCGAACGAGCAGGCATACCAATGATACAAGGTCTGACAATCGGAAACCAGACTTCCTTACTTGAACCAGAGTCCAACACTTCACAAATCTGCGGCGTAACTTAGCGAGGTTATGAAACTCAAGTTGGGTACGCGAGGTTAAGCTAGAGGATGAGGAAGGTGCTTAACCAAGCAAGATTCCAAAAAGGTTCTAGGAAGATAGTAGACAAGGGTTGGCTCACCGAGCATGACTTGCGGTAAACCTAAGTTATGATCATGAGATTGGGCGAGCAGAACGGGATTAGATTGGAGCAACCTAAGTTAGAATCACCGAGACGAAAGGTTCTTGGACAAGAACAGCAATTTAAGCAACAATTCTATTAAATTTAAGCATGACAACACATCTACACCTAAAGAGGCTAAACAGGACAAAACACGCTATCACTAGTATACCTCAGAGGGCACGGAAACAGACATGAGTTCAGTTTAGGTTCCTTATGATTTTTAACATGATGCAAGACGTCCTAATCGTCCTCACAAGGAATCCAAGCCGAAACTCGGAGTTAGCGCCGGTGGCATGGCACATACACGGATCTCCCTATAATAACTAGTCGAGGTCTAGTCGATGCTTACTTAGCGACTTATGTAACGAGGTTAGTGTACCTGCAGAAGATCACAGAACACAACGAACCTTTCATGCCAGCACTCATGAAAGCGTCCACATACATTACCGTTCACTATAGAAACGGCATCCATGTGTTAAGCCGCTGCATGGACAGTGTCCAACCTCGGACATTCTCCGTTTGAATGGAGTATATCCTTGCCTCGCATGAGCGACATGCGGAATGCTCACGTATGAAACACGTGGCAAAACACAACTCATAAACAGACGCGAAGATGGGATCCGTGGAATGGATCACTCCATCAACCCTCGCAATTCCCGTGATGCGGAACAGCACACGTATAAAACACGTGGCTCATCTAGTTTGGTTGTGCAGGAAAGTAAGTCTGACATAAAGTAATGTGCTGGGAGTTAGCAAAATAAACCATAGATTAATAAGCCACCTGAAAGAACCCAAAAATTTCCCTCTAGGGCCTCTCGGTCTAGTTTATCCTTAACGGACCAACGTGTTTTGCAAATCAAACAATCTTGGCAAATTTTATTTGAAAATCATGTGATTAGAGTTGTTAATTAAACTCTGGTGCTGCAGTCGCTCTGATACCAGCTGTGACAACCCGCCCAGGAAAATACCGTACTATCGCCTAAGACCGATCCACTTTGGCCATTAAGCAATAGTAAAGTATCATCCTGTCATTAGTTGCCGGGTTAACGCCCGGTAAATCACTTGGACATCGAACAGAGGATCGACACATGCATTAAAACTCACGCGAAGGTGAGTCCAGAGTACAACATGAATTAAACCTTTTATTACAAACCATTGTTCATGGCATGGAGTAAAGATTCAGAGTTCAAAAATACAGCGGAAATAATTTAAACTAGCGCAACGGTAAACATCACAGGAGGCCATCCGTGATGTCATCACTTGTCGTCACCCATCCGGTCAATCACACCTGCAACAACAGTTTTAAAGCAAGGCTGAGTATACTAATACTCAGCAAGACTTAACCGTCGGGTGATAGCTACATCACCAAACTCTAGACATGAAAGGCTTTTGGCCGGTGGAGTTTCTTTTGTTGGAAAGCTACTAAGAGTAGATCCTTACTTTCAATCTTTTAGCACAAGTTCTAGTTGATTACCATTTCTAAGGGTGCCAACTAATTCAATCAAGAATTGGACAAGCAATTAATCCATCCAACCATATTCCTCGAGTTCCATCATTATGGGATATCATGGCCAGTTGATTAAGCAGTCTCGGATAACGGTGAGAGGCCGACAATCGATTGATTTAAACCTTGCAAGGTAGACCCAAACACACGGTAGGCTGCCCCGAAGGGACAACTTTCCCAGGCCGTTTCCAAAAGTCTTCGGGTTCGGATCGAATCTTACAGTCCCTGGTGCAGGCTATCCGGCATACCCCACGAGATACCCAGAGTCACCATACACCACCCTTCCCGGTAGCTAGCCGGTTAGGAGATTTCTCAAGAGTAGTAATAGTAGGATCCCGTGCCGCCTCATTAGGGTACTAGGCTTACCGGTCCCATTCCCGGCAAATGTTTGGTACGTTCAAAAGCTTAGCCCACATGACCACTGGACCGGAGCCCAATCCCATGCTCTTACCACACGAGCTATCCATTTAGGGATATCTTATGATTCCTATCTAGGAACCTATTCTCGCGAGTGACGAATATCACTCGACTGCTATCGGGTCCTATAGCATAGCAGCTATCGACCTAGCATACTAGTGATAGAGCATAGGTACCTAGAGATCATGCATCTAGGGTTTCAAATCAACTCCTGAAACGTAAATGCACAATAATAGCAAACATAATTGCATAATTTTAAAAGACGGGGTTAATGATCCGGGGCTTGCCTTCGCTGGCAAGGTTGGCCTTGGGCCCTTCTGGACTTGGGTCCAGGTCTTGAGCTACGTTCACGCACGGCAGCTCTTTGTCGGCACCTTCGTCTCCTCCTTCCGGCACGAGCGTACGTCTACTGGCGGAAAGATCTACACGAAGATGCAAATGCAAGATTTAGTCGACGATTTTTACTTTAATCACTTACAAATCATATTGACAATCAAGGGGTATATTTGTTGGGCACATTCACCTAGATAAGAATACATTCAGCATACTCTTCCATAAAGGAACAATATGCAACTCTTTATTAATTATTCTTTTTGATGGTGATTGTGTACATATATATGTAAATAATTTAATTTAAATTCACCAACAGTAGTGGGTAGGTATATTTAACCTTTTTAACATGATTTGCAACCATCCTCAAGTTAACATGGGTGGTTTGGTGATTTTTCTTTTAAGAAGGTTATTGGTCGTACATGGGGTATTCTTTTATTGCACAATTGAATAAAGGTTTCTTTCTACTTGTCATTTCATGTGAAAGCTTTAATCCTTTTCCTTTCACAAGCAAAGATATGAATAACATTTTTATCCTTGAATTAATTCCTTATCAGCAATGAGAATTAATTATCTTTTAATTAAATTAGATAATACTTTCAAAAGGAAAAAGAATTAAATAAGGGCTTTTCTTTATTTAATTTCTCTTTAATTATTAAAAGGGCTTTTAAGCTTTTTATTAAGCAATTAAATTACCAAAAATTAAAGGAGTGTTTCTTAAGCCTACTAGCACCTATCCTGGTCCATTGGACCCACATGTGAGTGTTGGATGTTAGGAAATTAAATATTATTGAAAATAACAAAGGTTAGCTAGTGATTCAATTTAAATGCACACAAAAATAAGTAAGCATCAAAATTCTCCCAACTTTCTTGTGCATGCTCTCTGATCCTAAACAAGTCTAAGGAACTAGCACATTCACCTAGAGGCTCTACTGAACTTGGTTTATTAGTTTACAAAGGAAAACATGCACATTCACCTAAAGGTTTGATCCTCGAGCTCCCAATTCGGCCAAATAAATAGTCCTGAGAGAAAAGCTCTGGGAACCTTATTTTCCCTTTTTACACTTCCCTTAAAATTTTCTGACCAAACAAGGAAGTCAAAAGGAGCAATTCGGGCGAAATTCGGCGTCATCGGCCGCCGGAACCCTCTGGGCCGGTCGGCCTGGGCTGGCCGGCCCACCCTGTCTCGGGGACCGGGCCAGTCCAGTTTTTTGCACACCGCCCTATTTTTTTCTTCTTTAGCCCATGGGAAAAGTTGGCCTAGTAAATCTTCGCGAAAAACTCCAGAAAATTAAAAAGAAAAACTATTTACAAAAGTTGATGCCTTGTTTTTCATCCTAGGTCGGACGTTCGGGCTCTTCTTCCATGGTGAAGACGTCAACATGGTGAAGGGGTACAACGTCGTGTTCGTAGTAAACCTTAAGCCGCTGACCATTCACCACAAATTGATCGCCGTTTATATCCATAATGGTTACCGCTCCGTTGGAGAACACTGAATGCACAACATAAGGTTTGTCCCATTTGCTTTGCAAATTCCCCTTTCCGAAGGTTTTAAACCTCAAATTGTAGAGGAGGACCTTATCTCCTTCTTTAAATTATTTTTTCTTTAATCTTTTATCATACCACCTTTTGATTCTCTCCTTGTATATGCTTGCGTTTTCATATGCTTTCAACCTCAACTCCTCTAGCTCGCTTATTTGGATTCTTCGTTTCACCACCGCGGCATCGAGATCAAGGTTCATCTCTTTAATCGCCCAATAGGCTTTATGTTCCAACTCAACCGGAAGGTGGCAAGCTTTTCCATAGACGAATTGATAAGGGGTCATACCTATCGGTGTTTTAAACGCCGTTCGATAAGCCCATAAAGCTCCGTCTAATTTCTTTGACCAATCTTTGCCTCCCTTCTCTATGGTCTTGTTGAGTATGCTTTTTAACTGCCTATTTGACGTTTCCGCTTGTCCGTTGGTTTGTGGGTGATAGGCCGTAGAGACCCTATGCTCAATTCCCAACTTGGACAAGCACGTTTTGAAATTCTTCCCGGTGAAGTGAGTTCCTCCATCACTTATCAAGATTCTCGGTGTACCGAAACGAGGAAAAATCACATTCTTGATCATAGTAATGGACTTCTCCGTGGAAGCTTTACGACATGGTATAGCCTCTACCCACTTGGATACATAATCAACCATAACAAGGATGTACTCGAATCCAAATGAGTTTTTAAAAGGCCCCATGAAGTCTATGCCCCATACATCAAATATATCGATTTGTAGGTTGTATTTCAAAGGCATAGAATTTCTCCGAGAGATGTTTCCGGTTCTTTGGCATTCGGGGCATGATGCTACATATCTTTTAGTATCTTCATGCATCTTAGCCAAAAGAATCCGCTTGACCATACTCTTGCTCGGGTTCGAAAATGGCTATAGTGTCCACCGTACTCCGCCGAGTGACACTTTCTCAAAATCTCTACCCTTTCTTCTCTTGGCACACATCTTCTAATTACTCCATCTGTCGGGGACAGCCCTAGGGGTCCCCTTAAACAACTGGGGAATCCCCACTTAAAACCCGCAACAAAGCCGAAGCCAAACACGCCTCGCCTAACCATGCAGGATACGGCCCACGCCACAGGGGCCCCAACGGCCCACTAAGGCGGACCACTCGAAGATCCCCTCGAGCAGGCTTCGCCTCGCTCGAGAATGCACGCCTCCCTCGGGCGGACTCCGTCCCGCTCGAGGGGGTGCACTTATCTCGAGCAGGCTCCGCCTCTCTCGAGGGTCCGCTCCGCCCGCGAACGGGGTCCGCCTCGCTCGAGGGCGCCCCGCACGCGCGCGCTCGCTCCCGTACACGGGCATTTAATGCCCCGACTACGGCGGGGCGGCACCATCATGCGCCCGGGGCTCGCACCCCGGTGCCGCCGCACCAACTCCCCAGGAGGGAGCCCATCCCCGCCACCGTGGGAGGAACTGTGCGGCGTGGCCGGTGCCGGTCCCCGCGACGCCGCGCCGCTCGCTCCGCACGGCTAACGCGCCGAGCCCTCGAAGGGGGGCCGGCCGCACCCTCGACTTGCTTTCTTGTGATCTTGCAGGGTTAGGTGGAGGCGCTAGGCCGGTGGGACGACATCCCTGCCACTGTTAACGGCATGGCCGCCGCCCCCGCGCGTACGAGCCACACGCCGGGCGCTGTGGCAACAGCTCTAGCACTGTGGAGCGTGCGGGAACGGGACGCCGCCTTACCTGCCACTGTGCCTCGTACGGACCGACGTCAGCAACTCCCTCGAGCCCGTCTAAAGACATCACAGCCATCCGCTGCCCTTCTACCCTCGAAGCCGCTACTGTTCGGGTACAAGATACGCCATGATGGCCGGATCGCTGCAAGGATCGTCCGGGCGGCCTCCTACTCTACGGCATAGCACACCACATGCGCTCTCTCCTTGATCTATAAAAGGAGGGCGAACCCCCCCCCCCCCCCCCCCGCCGCAGGGGATAGGAGAACAGAACAACACAGAGAACACCACACGAGACAGGCTACATCGCGCACTTGCTCCCCAATTCTCCCACAACATCTCCAGCCACTACGCCAGGGACTTGGAAGCCACGCTTCCTCTCCCGCCTTGCTTGTAGCAGCCCCACTACAGGCACCCCCGGTGCTGAGCAATATAGTGCCTTGAGCACACCACTGCTGGACGTACGCCCCCCCCGGCCGGAACCAGGATAAACTCTGTGTCTTCTATTGCTTAGCATCGACCATTGAGGGAGAGACCTCGGCGCTTATTACTGGTTAGTGTCGGGACCACATTCCGCACCGACAGTTGGCGCCCACCGTGGCGCATTCTGAGCGCCTAAGGTCCATCAACCCCCTCCATGGTGATCCGCACTGAATACCGCAATACGCGCTACTGCATGGGCAGCTCGGACCCCCTCCCCGCCGGATTCGAAATCCGGTTCGGGGGCCTGAACTTTCAGGCCACGGGGAACGGCTACCTGATGCGCCTCACCAATCGTGAGGAGCTCCGTGCGCGGCGCCAGGCTGGGTCCGCTCCGGCCCCCGCTGCGCGCACCACTGTTGACGGTGAATTTCCGTCAACCTAGAGTAGTTGTTATACATTGGTTTCGATTATGATTTGCAACTAACCGTCCACTAGGCATACTAATGATATAACAAGTTCACACTTGCATGTCGATTTTGGAGTTCATTGTTTACGCAGGAAATCTACACTAAATAGGAGACTTTCGGGATAAGTTCATCAAGCACTTCAAGAGAAGATCATGAAGCCCGTCACAAGTCAAGACACGAAGTGAACAAGACTCCAAACAACCCGAGGACCGAAGCATCAACACGCAAACCTCTCGGGGACTTGGATGTTTACCAACGAGATCAACTCGGCGCCCGAGAGATATTCTCGCACTCAGGACAGCATGATCTTTCGGTGCCGATTCGGAGACTTAAACGGCCTTTAATGGCAAAAGTTTGACTACCAAAGTTGTGGGCCTTGACGATACCTTCGATTTGGACATGTGGAAGGCCCAATTTGGATAAAGGAGCTAGGAGATATGGCCCCCGAAATCCCTGCTGCGCAATCAGTCCGAAATCAGAACAGATTATCTTCCAAGGCCGATTTGGAGATCTTATCTTCGTTTCTAAGGAAAGAAATGAATACCAAAGTTGAAGATAATTTCGTGGCACACAACCTGGACACCGAATTTGCATTATTTGGAGTCCAGACGTGGGAGATATGGCCCTGGCAAGGAAGGACTGCGAATCAGGAAAATCTGACTGATTTTATGGAAACCAAGGTTGCTTCTCTCCCAAGGAGGATTTCGTGCAAGGCAAGGTGGAGCACGCCCAAAGGCACCTCAAGGACATAAATACAACCCCCTAGGCGCCCCAAGGTGGTGACCCATCGAACAAATCATCCTACCGACGCCAATCACCGAAAAACCGCCGCCGCAAGATGAGGGTGAGAGTTAGATGAGCTCGTCGCAAGGATCAACGCCGGCGGAGGGAAGGAAGCAAGAGGAGGACTCCAAGCCACTGGCCTAGGGGTGTTCCCAAGCTCCATCGCTGCCATCTTCATCGACGACGTTCTCCGGAGTCTCCATCACCCCTATGTGCTTCAATCCGTGTAAGATGATGGGGTAATGTCTCCGTTCATCCATAGGATTAGATGGATACATGCTATGTGATCGCTACTTGATTCATGGTTTCAATCTATTGTTTTCATGTTGATGATGCTTTGATGATTAAGGTTAGCTACCATGTTTTTTCGGGCGTATGATATCCGCTACTCCCATAGATTCCATCAATATACCGTGTCCATCATAGGTCTAGTCACGAATATCTTCGCGTAGTGACAGTACGAGAGGAGGGAAAGGGCGAAACCGTGGTCACAACCCCAGGTAGATTGGTTTACCGCTTTCGTGTAGTAGATGCATACCATGTTATCCTAGATCCTAGGGAGGGAACGCTTATCTTTCTTGCTCACTCTCTTGTGTTCACCCTTTACCATCTAGTTTAACCCTAGATTTGTTTGATCAACTTAACTTAGATTAACTTAGGTTAGATTGTTTCACTATTAGATTAATACTCTCTTTCAAAGGTTTTCATTCAACTAGATTAGTACTTGGTTAAGCGCTAGTAATCCCCTTGCTCCGCGGATTGACAAGAACCTTGGGAATCCCGTGGTGAAAAAGGTGTAGGTCCGTACGCTTGCGGATCGTAGGTGGATACGAGTTTTATCCGTCAACAAGCCCCTTTTTTACGGCGCCGTTGCCGGGGGCAAGCCGCTTTGCTACGTTTAATCTAGTATTAATTTTGTTGATTACTAACACCTGACCCTTATTTTCTAAAAAAGGAAAGAAAAAAATCTTTTTTGTTTTTCTTTCTACTTTTCTTGTGCCTAGATGGATTTGTTCACCTCACCATTGGAAGACGAAGAGATGTCGCTAAGGGAGCTAGCAATGCCGTCAATGGAAGACATTGAGATGCAAAAATCAGATTTGACGTTTGCTACAACCCACTATGAAGTGAAGCCCGGAATCATCAAGTTAGTGGCGACAAAACCATTTAGAGGATTGGAGGATGACAACCCATATAGACACATTAAGGAATTCACGATGTTATGCAACACGGTGCAACAAAAAGGAGTTCCGGCCGCTTGGTTCAAGTGGAATCTTTTTCCGTTCTCTCTCGAAGATGAAGCGCGAAGTTGGTACACACTTGCGTCCGTTGAAGCAAAAGGAAATTGGGATGAGCTAGTGAAGAAATTTCTTTTGAAGTTCTTTCCCATAAGCAAGGTCCAAGACTTAAGGAGGCAAGTGCTCACTTTCAAGCAAGGAGAGGATGAAGGAATTGATGAATCATGGGACCGTTTTAATGAACTACTTGAGCGAGGCCCGAACTTGGGATTTTCCGGTGACTTGATGTTGCATACCTTTTATTTTTCACTAACCCCTAACTCGTCTCGTTTTGTAAGCATGTGTGCGGGCGGTGATATATTGGATAAAACAATTAGTGAAGCCGCACAAATCTTAAAAAGGATAAGCAATGGACAAAGAACAATACGAGATTGGCAAAGATGTTGTCAAGAGGAGCAAAACGACAAAAGCAAGCCCAAGGTGCTTGCTGAAATTTCCGAAAAAGATGAACCGAAGGTCAAGGAAGATGAACCGACCATACAAGAAAGTGAAGATCCACTTCCCAAGGTAAGAGAAGTCATTTCGGATGTTAAAAATGTTGAAATTAACATGAATGTAGGCCGAAGTATGTGGAATGCTAGACCATTGGCGGAGTTCAAGCAATCCGGTTGGGTTCAAGTTGATTTCGCCCCACTAATTAACTACCGAAGGAAGGAGGAACGCCGACATGTTGCCAAACTAATTGAAGATATATTTGATCAAGAGATGAGTGGAGAGTCGATCCAAAAGATGTTTGAAGAAGAAAGAGAAGAAGGAGATGAAGGATGGATCGACCGGTTTGACAATTCAAAGATTTATGATGAAGGAAGAGAAGAGTACAACCGTGATGAGCCTAGTGACTCAAAGGATAAATGGGAGGAGATAGGACTCAAGCTAGATGATAGCTTGTGTGCTATTGAAGCCTACACACTAGCAAATCAAGACATGGAAGTACTCAAGGATGAAGGAAAGAGTGAATCAACAATGAGCGATCTTGATGACATGTGGTACATGGAAGATAAAGAAAGCAACATACAAGTCTTTGAAGATGAAGATCTGGTTGATAAAGAAGACTTCAAAGAAGAGATGAATGCGTACATAGTTGAAGGATTACATGTTCCACATGATGAGTTGAAGAAATTGCAAGATGGTGATGAAGAGGCAACTACACTTGTTGAGATCGATTCGCCTTCAACACCGCTTGATGAACCAAATATCACGCTTGTTGAAAAATCTCTAAGGCCAAGGTACGTGCTGAAATCTCAAGATATTATTTGTATTGATGTTGATAAATTCAAATACTCATGCTCAACCAATAGTATGAATGATAGTTTAAATTCTATGCCTTGTTCCAATAGTGATCATGTTGATAGGCTAGATTTTCTTGAGAACGAAAAAGAGGAAAGATTTATTTTTGATCCAATTAATCTCACACCTAAACAACCTTTGCCTAATGATGAGCTAAGTGCTACGCATGAAACATATGCTTCTTTTATTTACACCTTGACTTGTTGCTACAATTCACATGTGGTGTTAATTATGGACGCATATGTTTACAATAAGTTTTGTAAATCTCGATCATGCTTTGCGCTTGGTCAAGCTAATGACCTTAAAGAATCATATGTCGGGAAAGGCCCGATTATCACTAACCATGTAGACAAGGTTTGAATAATGAAAAAAAAGAAGTCATGCCTAAAAGAGTTGCAAGATAAATCATCAACCTCTCCGAATCCCGCGATGGATGCTGCTGTCTTCATCAATTTGAGAGCTTGTTCAGAGGTGTACAAATGGAGAAAATGAGATATCCAGAAGCTCCATCAAGTTACCATTCCAACGCATCAAGAACTAACAAGTTTGAAGACCCGTGCAAGGAGTTATGGAGGAAACATTGATCGTTGCGCGTTCTGAAATTTCTGGACAGATTTCATCGCCGAAGTAAAACGGACGTAACTCTCTTGTCCGGAGTCCGATTTGAGCAAATAAAGACTCGTTGGAAAGGAAATTTTGTGCACTATGCAATGGAGTAGAGCTTGAGTATACTTTCTGTTCTGGACATTAAGAAAAAAATTCATGGAGTGAAGGCAGCACCGAAGGATGATAAAGAAGGAGATAATGATGAAACAAAAGGATGCTTTGGGCAAGTCTTCTATAAGTGATCAAGCACAACATGCGAAGTAAATTAGATCTGCATTGGTACCTTTTCTACTTGCATGAAGGGCCATGGCTACGCAACGAAAAGAAGGTACGTGAGAAAGTCGAGCTCTATGACTTTAAATGAAGCGCTTTTCGGGAGGCAACCCGTTTCTTTATATTTTTACTACTTTCTTAGAGAAAATAAAAAATGGAACTATCTTATGATGATCAACTTGTGGTTATTAATCTAAGTTTAGTTTTCCTTTTTAGAACCACCATCATGTTCATGATCATATTTATTTATTTGCATGCATTGCATTTTGTTATCAATGTGATGTTTCTTTGTATATATGTGTTTTGTACATAGTTGGCTTGGTTGTTATATACTTAATGATGTATGTTTCATTTTCCATGTTAATACTTCATAAGGCCTTATGAGTATTTTTCTTTTGTGATCTTGTGTAAACGTGGTGTTTAAACATGATTGCGGACCATCATCATTAAGTTCGATAAACCTTGCTAGCTTTTCATATGTTTTCATGTTGCATTGGTTAGTTTATAAGCTCTGCAATGCGCTTAATTTTTCTTGTGCTATAAGAGTTATTGATTTAAGGATGGACATGGTGTTTTAACCCTTGATAAATAAACCTTTATGGCTATGGAGAAATTCAACAACCTAGTTGTAAACATGGTGTTTAGAACTAGGTGAAAACATTGTCTTTGTTTATATGCTTTCCTATCATGTGCATACACACCTTGCACCACGTACACTCATTAGGTTTTTATTCCTCATTAAACTAATTATGCCACAAGTTAAGAATCTTAGGAGACATTGTTGGATTGTTGGCAATTCTATCTACTCCCAACCGTCACCTTGGGGGTAGAATGTGCGTTTAAAACGTCTTACAGGCAAGATAAAGACTCTCACTACAAGGAAATTGAAGGATGGCTAAGAAGTGCTTTGTCTTCTTCTTCCATGACTAGCAAAATGCTAAGCATGGGGGAGACCCTGAATCTTCAACACAGAAGTGCAACATGACACTCTAGAAGATAGAATGATAAAGATCGTTAACATCTCCGGATCAATGCGCAAGAAGCCACCAATCTCATCAAAATTCTGCATGGTCTCAAAGGGAAAACACTGGATATTTTTAGATATTTAGAAGCCCCATGAAGTTACGATTCCAACAAATCAATAATCAAGACAATCGGAGGTTCCTACAAGCGGTTATGCCCGAATCACCGAGTGCAACACGTCCTGAAATCAGTTTTGGACAGCACGCAGCGCTGAAGTAAAATGGACATAGCTCCCTTGTTTGAACTCCGTTTTCGATGAATGACCACATGTTGGAAAGGTAATTTCATAAACTTTTCAATAGAGCTATATTTCGATATATTTTCTGTTCTGGACAGAGGGGGAATCCATGAAAAAGAGACAGCAAGGAGATGATGAGAACAAGAAAGAGGAGATGGTGATGACAACATTGAAGAGAAGGGTGACCAATGACTCCATTAAGCATACAAGATCAAATTCAGAAGTTTAGGAGCATTAATAAATCAAGACAAAAGCAAAAGCCACATAGAAAAAGGGGCTTGTTGACGGATAAAACTCGTATCCACCTACGATCCGCAAGCGTACGGACCTACACCTTTTTCACCACGGGATTCCCAAGGTTCTTGTCAATCCGCGGAGCAAGGGGATTACTAGCGCTTAACCAAGTACTAATCTAGTTGAATGAAAACCTTTGAAAGAGAGTATTAATCTAAAAGTGAAACAATCTAACCTAAGTTAATCTAAGTTAAGTTGATCAAACAAATCTAGGGTTAAACTAGATGGTAAAGGGTGAACACAAGAGAGTGAGCAATAAAGATAAGCGTTCCCTCCCTAGGATCTAGGATAACATGGTATGCATCTACTACACGAAAGCGGTAAACCAATCTACCGGGGGTTGTGACCACGGTTTCGCCCTTTCCCTCCTCTCGTACTGTCACTACGCGAAGATATTCGTGACTAGACCTATGATGGACACGGTATATTGATGGAATCTATGGGAGTAGCGGATATCATACGCCCGAAAAAACATGGTAGCTAACCTTAATCATCAAAGCATCATCAACATGAAAACAATAGATTGAAACCATGAATCAAGTAGCGATCACATAGCATGTATCCATCTAATCCTAGGGATGAACGGAGACATTACCCCATCATCTAACACGGATTGAAGCACATAGGGGTGATGGAGACTCCGGAGAACGTCGTCGATGAAGATGGCGGCGATGGAGCTTGGGAACACCCCTAGGCCAGTGGCTTGGAGTCCTCCTCTTGCTTCCTTCCCTCCGCCGGCGTTGATCCTTGCGACGAGCTCATCTAACTCTCACCCTCATCTTGCGGCGGCGGTTTTCTGGTGATTGGCGTCGGTAGGATGATTTGTTCGATGGGTCACCACCTTGGGGCGCCTAGGGGGTTGTATTTATGTCCTTGAGGTGCCTTTGGGCGTGCTCCACCTTGCCTTGCACGAAATCCTCCTTGGGAGAGAAGCAACCTTGGTTTCCATAAAATCAGTCAGATTTTCCTGATTCGCAGTCCTTCCTTGCCAGGGCCATATCTCCCACGTCTGGACTCCCAATAATGCAAATTCGGTGTCCAGGTTGTGCGCCACGAAATTATCTTCAACTTTGGTATTCATTTCTTTCCTTAGAAACGAAGATAAGATCTCCAAATCGGCCTTGGAAGATAATCTGTTCTGATTTCGGACTGATTGCGCAGCAGGGATTTCGGGGGCCATATCTCCTAGCTCCTTTATCCAAATTGGGCCTTCCACATGTCCAAATCGAAGGTATCGTCAAGGCCCACAACTTTGGTAGTCAAACTTTTGCCATTAAAGGCCGTTTAAGTCTCCGAATCGGCACCGAAAGATCATGCTGTCCTGAGCTGCGAGAATATCTCTCGGGCGCTGAGTTGATCTCGTTGGTAAACATCCAAGTCCCCAGAGTTTTGCGTGTTGATGCTTCGGTCCTCGGGTTGTTTGGAGTCTTGTTCACTTCGTGTCTTGACTTGTGACGGGCTTCATGATCTTCTCTTGAAGTGCTTGATGAACTTATCCCGAAAGTCTCCTATTTAGTGTAGATTTCCTGCGTAAACAATGAACTCCAAAATCGACATGCAAGTGTGAACTTGTTATATCATTAGTATGCCTAGTGGACGGTTAGTTGCAAATCATAATCGAAACCAATGTATAACAACTACTCTAGGTTGATGGAAATTCACCGTCAACATCTCCCCCATGCTTAAACCTTGCTCGTCCTCGAGTAAGTGGTCCTCGCTTAAAAGGGAAATCAGCATTGCCTTCCAATGTTATCCCTGCACTTAGTCATTCATGACGAGACAAATTGCTCTCTCTTAAAAATTTATTTTTAAAGTTCAAGTTGTGACCGGCTTCTTTTTCATTATGGAAGATAGACTAACAATAAAGAACAAGCCACATTTAATAAACATGATGCTCTCAAACTTAAGTGAACTTCAAACCATTACCTTGTCACATGGAAGATTTTCAAAAAGATGCATATCCAACATAAGTGAAAATATCTTGCAAAAGCTCATGGAACACTCATCTCATCAAGTCACTCAAGCCAATACTAGATTATTTTCAACCTACTCTACTCATATGTGATAGTGGAAGGCTTATGTGGAGCTTGGAAGGTTAAAAACAATCCTAGCAAAACATACATCCGAAATATTGTCAAATTAAGAGAGAGATCTATTGGAATTACCGAGACTCGTCAAAAAGGCCATGGAAAATAAATGTTGGAAAGAGAGAGGGATGAAACACACACATTTAGATAAGTGGACATGTGCAAGTGGCAAATGGATGATCCCGAGGCACGAGTGAAGTCCTCGTTATCGGATTGCACATGGTTGGAAGATTTGAGTATGGATTTATCATCAAGGCACTTGAGAACTTATGAAGCAAAAAGAACCGAGTAGCATCTTTATTTTTTTCCTTATTTTATTTCCTTCTCATTTTTCTCTCTTTCTTTTTTTCACTTTATTCTTCCTATTTTTCTTACTTTTCTTTTCTTCTTATCAAATATTTTTTTTCATTTTTCATTTTTTTCTTTTGCTCCTCAAAACTTTTTGCAACATAATACTTACATAGCATTTGTGTCAGAGAATGACTCCTCCCCCATGCTTGAACGATGCTCGTCCTCGAGCATAAAAGAGAAGGGAAATGACTGCTAAAGTAAGTATAAATTCCATAATCTTGTAGAATATTTAAATCTCCATCGAGAATTTTACTCCATACTCAAATTGGGTTGTGGACAAGGAGGTGATCACAAAAAGATGTTTTTGGTTTATGGTGGATGCCCAGCGAAGTTTGTGAAATTTTCGATGTGAAAACCCACAATGCATGGACAAAAAGGCTAGCATGAAAAAGTTACACAAAGGAATGACCAGCTTCTTAGTCTCGAACCATAGAAATCAATCCTAATCCAACTCATCAAAACATATGTTTGCAATTTACGGGTTTTGTTATCATAAAACATATATGTATATGGCTTTGGTAGGTAGAACTTTGCAAGAGCATCACAAATATGTAGATAGCATAAAAGTTAAATTTTCATAAAAACAACAAGTTATCCGGCTATCCATAAACTTAAATCAAAGAGCAAAGATATGTATGTGGGTCTAGAGCATAGTCATTTCACCTCCACAAATAAAAGAGCTGGTATTTAAATTAATTTCAGATCATATTATAGAGAGCAATTAGCCAAGACATGTATAACTTCATGTAGGTAAAACAAAGCGGCAAGTTTCATCATCTTTCCGTAAGCATAGGCAATATAGAACATCGAGGTGAACACATGGTCATGCTTATCTATTGAAAGTAAAAAAAGAAACCTAGGTTGTCCTCCTAGTAGCCATGTTATTGTTTGAAGAGAAAAACAAAAGGTTGCACCTAGTTGAGGTTGAAGGCATACTTACAAGCATTTGTGTTTGGAAAAGAGAAGGTCCATGGAGATGTTACCATCCTTTGTAATTCTTCGTTGCCTTCTTCCGACATCTCCATGTATCGATGTGGCTTTTGCTTTTGTCTTGATTTATTAATGCTCCTAAACTTCTGAATTTGATCTTGTATGCTTAATGGAGTCATTGGTCACCCTTCTCTTCAATGTTGTCATCACCATCTCCTCTTTCTTGTTCTCATCATCTCCTTGCTGTCTCTTTTTCATGGATTCCCCCTCTGTCCAGAACAGAAAATATATCGAAATATAGCTCTATTGAAAAGTTTATGAAATTACCTTTCCAACATGTGGTCATTCATCGAAAACGGAGTTCAAACAAGGGAGCTATGTCCATTTTACTTCAGCGCTGCGTGCTGTCCAAAACTGATTTCAGGACGTGTTGCACTCGGTGATTCGGGCATAACCGCTTGTAGGAACCTCCGATTGTCTTGATTATTGATTTGTTGGAATCGTAACTTCATGGGGCTTCTAAATATCCAAAAATATCCAGTGTTTTCCCTTTGAGACCATGCAGAATTTTGATGAGATTGGTGGCTTCTTGCGCATTGATCCGGAGATGTTAACGATCTTTATCATTCTATCTTCTAGAGTGTCATGTTGCACTTCCGTGTTGAAGATTCAGGGTCTCCCCCATGCTTAGCATTTTGCTAGTCATGGAAGAAGAAGACAAAGCACTTCTTAGCCATCCTTCAATTTCCTTGTAGTGAGAGTCTTTATCTTGCACGTAAGACGTTTTAAACGCACATTCTACCCCCAAGGTGACGGTTGGGAGTAGATAGAATTGCCAACAATCCAACAATGTCTCCTAAGATTCTTAACTTGTGGCATAATTAGTTTAATGAGGAATAAAAACCTAATGAGTGTACGTGGTGCAAGGTGTGTATGCACATGATAGGAAAGCATATAAACAAAGACAATGTTTTCACCTAGTTCTAAACACCATGTTTACAACTAGGTTGTTGAATTTCTCCATAGCCATAAAGGTTTATTTATCAAGGGTTAAAACACCATGTCCATCCTTAAATCAATAACTTTTATAGCACAAGAAAAATTAAGCGCATTGCAGAGCTTATAAACTAACCAATGCAACATGAAAACATATGAAAAGCTAGCAAGGTTTATCGAACTTAATGATGATGGTCCGCAATCATGTTTAAACACCACGTTTACACAAGATCACAAAAGAAAAATACTCATAAGGCCTTATGAAGTATTAACATGGAAAATGAAACATACATCATTAAGTATATAACAACCAAGCCAACTATGTACAAAACACATATATACAAAGAAACATCACATTGATAACAAAATGCAATGCATGCAAATAAATAAATATGATCATGAACATGATGGTGGTTCTAAAAAGGAAAACTAAACATAGATTAATAACCACAAGTTGATCATCATAAGATAGTTCCATTTTTTATTTTCTCTAAGAAAGTAGTAAAAATATAAAGAAACGGGTTGCCTCCCGAAAAGCGCTTCATTTAAAGTCATAGAGCTCGACTTTCTCACGTACCTTCTTTTCGTTGCGTAGCCATGGCCCTTCATGCAAGTAGAAAAGGTACCAATGCAGATTTAATTTACTTCGCATGTTGTGCTTGATCACTTATAGAAGACTTGCCCAAAGCATCCTTTTGTTTCATCATTATCTCCTTCTTTATCATCCTTCGGTGCTGCCTTCACTCCATGAATTTTTTTCTTAATGTCCAGAACAGAAAGTATACTCAAGCTCTACTCCATTGCATAGTGCACAAAATTTCCTTTCCAACGAGTCTTTATTTGCTCAAATCGGACTCCGGACAAGAGAGTTACGTCCGTTTTACTTCGGCGATGAAATCTGTCCAGAAATTTCAGAACGCGCAACGATCAATGTTTCCTCCATAACTCCTTGCACGGGTCTTCAAACTTGTTAGTTCTTGATGCGTTGGAATGGTAACTTGATGGAGCTTCTGGATATCTCATTTTCTCCATTTGTACACCTCTGAACAAGCTCTCAAATTGATGAAGACAGCAGCATCCATCGCGGGATTCGGAGAGGTTGATGATTTATCTTGCAACTCTTTTAGGCATGACTTCTTTTTTTTCATTATTCAAACCTTGTCTACATGGTTAGTGATAATCGGGCCTTTCCTGACATATGATTCTTTAAGGTCATTAGCTTGACCAAGCGCAAAGCATGATCGAGATTTACAAAACTTATTGTAAACATACGCGTCCATAATTAACACCACATGTGAATTGTAGCAACAAGTCAAGGTGTAAATAAAAGAAGCATATGTTTCATGCGTAGCACTTAGCTCATCATTAGGCAAAGGTTGTTTAGGTGTGAGATTAATTGGATCAAAAATAAATCTTTCCTCTTTTTCGTTCTCAAGAAAATCTAGCCTATCAACATGATCACTATTGGAACAAGGCATAGAATTTAAACTATCATTCATACTATTGGTTGAGCATGAGTATTTGAATTTATCAACATCAATACAAATAATATCTTGAGATTTCAGCACGTACCTTGGCCTTAGAGATTTTTCAACAAGCGTGATATTTGGTTCATCAAGCGGTGTTGAAGGCGAATCGATCTCAACAAGTGTAGTTGCCTCTTCATCACCATCTTGCAATTTCTTCAACTCATCATGTGGAACATGTAATCCTTCAACTATGTACGCATTCATCTCTTCTTTGAAGTCTTCTTTATCAACCAGATCTTCATCTTCAAAGACTTGTATGTTGCTTTCTTTATCTTCCATGTACCACATGTCATCAAGATCGCTCATTGTTGATTCACTCTTTCCTTCATCCTTGAGTACTTCCATGTCTTGATTTGCTAGTGTGTAGGCTTCAATAGCACACAAGCTATCATCTAGCTTGAGTCCTATCTCCTCCCATTTATCCTTTGAGTCACTAGGCTTATCACGGTTGTACTCTTCTCTTCCTTCATCATAAATCTTTGAATTGTCAAACCGGTCGATCCATCCTTCATCTCCTTCTTCTCTTTCTTCTTCAAACATCTTTTGGATCGACTCTCCACTCATCTCTTGATCAAATATATCTTCAATTAGTTTGGCAACATGTCGGCGTTCCTCCTTCCTTCGGTAGTTAATTAGTGGGGCGAAATCAACTTGAACCCAACCGGATTGCTTGAACTCCGCCAATGGTCTAGCATTCCACATACTTCGGCCTACATTCATGTTAATTTCAACATTTTTAACATCCGAAATGACTTCTCTTACCTTGGGAAGTGGATCTTCACTTTCTTGTATGGTCGGTTCATCTTCCTTGACCTTCGGTTCATCTTTTTCAGAAATTTCAGCAAGCACCTTGGGCTTGCTTTTGTCGTTTTGCTCCTCTTGACAACATCTTTGCCAATCTCGTATTGTTCTTTGTCCATTGCTTATCCTTTTTAAGATTTGTGCGGCTTCACTAATTGTTTTATCCAATATATCACCGCCTGCACACATGCTTACAAAACGAGACGAGTTAGGGGTTAGTGAAAAATAAAAGGTATGCAACATCAAGTCACCGGAAAATCCCAAGTTCGGGCCTCGCTCAAGTAGTTCATTAAAACGGTCCCATGATTCATCAATTCCTTCATCCTCTCCTTGCTTGAAAGTGAGCACTTGCCTCCTTAAGTCTTGGACCTTGCTTATGGGAAAGAACTTCAAAAGAAATTTCTTCACTAGCTCATCCCAATTTCCTTTTGCTTCAACGGACGCAAGTGTGTACCAATTTCGCGCTTCATCTTCGAGAGAGAACGGAAAAAGATTCCACTTGAACCAAGCGGCCGAAACTCCTTTTTGTTGCACCGTGTTGCATAACATCGTGAATTCCTTAATGTGTCTATATGGGTTGTCATCCTCCAATCCTCTAAATGGTTTTGTCACCACTAACTTGATGATTCCAGGCTTCACTTCATAGTGGGTTGTAGCAAACGTCAAATCTGATTTTTGCATCTCAATGTCTTCCATTGACGGCATTGCTAGCTCCCTTAGCGACATCTCTTCGTCTTCCAATGGTGAGGTGAACAAATCCATCTAGGCACAAGAAAAGTAGAAAGAAAAACAAAAAAGATTTTTTTTCTTTTTTTTTTAGAAAATAAGGGTTAGGTGTTAGTAATCAACAAAATTAATACTAGATTAAACGTAGCAAACTGGCTTGCTCCCCGGCAACGGCGCCAGAAAAAAGGGGCTTGTTGACGGATAAAACTCGTATCCACCTACGATCCGCAAGCGTACGGACCTACACCTTTTTCACCACGGGATTCCCAAGGTTCTTGTCAATCCGCGGAGCAAGGGGATTACTAGCGCTTAACCAAGTACTAATCTAGTTGAATGAAAACCTTTGAAAGAGAGTATTAATCTAAAAGTGAAACAATCTAACCTAAGTTAATCTAAGTTAAGTTGATCAAACAAATCTAGGGTTAAACTAGATGGTAAAGGGTGAACACAAGAGAGTGAGCAAGAAAGATAAGCGTTCCCTCCCTAGGATCTAGGATAACATGGTATGCATCTACTACACGAAAGCGGTAAACCAATCTACCGGGGGTTGTGACCACGGTTTCGCCCTTTCCCTCCTCTCGTCCGTCACTACGCGAAGATATTCGTGACTAGACCTATGATGGACACGGTATATTGATGGAATCTATGGGAGTAGCGGATATCATACGCCCGAAAAAACATGGTAGCTAACCTTAATCATCAAAGCATCATCAACATGAAAACAATAGATTGAAACCATGAATCAAGTAGCGATCACATAGCATGTATCCATCTAATCCTAGGGATGAACGGAGACATTACCCCATCATCTTACACGGATTGAAGCACATAGGGGTGATGGAGACTCCGGAAAACGTCGTCGATGAAGATGGCGGCGATGGAGCTTGGGAACACCCCTAGGCCGGTGGCTTGGAGTCCTCCTCTTGCTTCCTTCCCTCCGCCGGCGTTGATCCTTGCGACGAGCTCATCTAACTCTCACCCTCATCTTGCGGCGGCGGTTTTCCGGTGATTGGCGTCGGTAGGATGATTTGTTCGATGGGTCACCACCTTGGGGCGCCTAGGGGGTTGTATTTATGTCCTTGAGGTGCCTTTGGGCGTGCTCCACCTTGCCTTGCACGAAATCCTCCTTGGGAGAGAAGCAACCTTGGTTTCCATAAAATCGGTCGATTTTCCCCGATTCGCAGTCCTTCCTTGCCAGGGCCATATCTCCCACGTCTGGACTCCAAATAATGCAAATTCGGTGTGTCCAGGTTGTGTGCCACGAAATTATCTTCAACTTTGGTATTCATTTCTTTCCTTAGAAACGAAGATAAGATCTCCAAATCGGCCTTGGAAGATAATCTGTTCTGATTTCGGACTGATTGCGCAGCAGGGATTTCGGGGGCCATACCTCCTAGCTCCTTTATCCAAATTGGGCCTTCCACATGTCCAAATCGAAGGTATCGTCAAGGCCCACAACTTTGGTACTCAAACTTTTGCCATTAAAGGCCGTTTAAGTCTCCGAATCGGCACCGAAAGATCATGCTGTCCTGAGCTGCGAGAATATCTCTCGGGCGGCAGTTGATCTCGTTGGTAAACATCCAAGTCCCCGCAGTTTTGCGTGTTGATGCTTCGGTCCTCGGGTTGTTTGGAGTCTTGTTCACTTCGTGTCTTGACTTGTGACGGGCTTCATGATCTTCTCTTGAAGTGCTTGATGAACTTATCCCGAAAGTCTCCTATTTAGTGTAGATTTCCTGCGTAAACAATGAACTCCAAAATCGACATGCAAGTGTGAACTTGTTATATCATTAGTATGCCTAGTGGACGGTTAGTTGCAAATCATAATCGAAACCAATGTATAACAACTACTCTAGGTTGACGGAAATTCACCGTCAACAACCACCACGGCGCAGACGCCCACTGGCGCAGATGCTGCGGGCCCGTCAACGCCACGACGTCGTCGCCGCTCCGGCCGGCGCTCGCGCCGGCGCGGTCCGAGCAGCGGCAAGCTGAACGTGCCGCCTCTCAACGCAGCGCACCCGTCAGCACAACGACCACCGCTCCGACGGGGCAGCGCACGGTCTCCGGGCCGCGCTTCCCCATCGGCCTTCACGGTGCTACGACGGCCTATAACGCCAACGTCAACACGGCAATGCGCCGGGTTCCCCCTGGTCGCCACGTCTTCGTTGCCAGGGGCCATGATGCCTCCGCGGGCGATGAGTCGTCACTAGGCTCCCTTGACGCGTTGCCACCCGCCAACCTCCACAGGTACGCGGAGTGGGACTTCTCCGGCGTGCCGGACCCGGTCATGTTCAGGCGCTTCCTCGACGCTACGGACTACTGGTTTGGCTGCTCCGACGACTCCAGCACCGGGAGTTACGACCCCGCGCGGGAGTGCTGCGTCGTCATCGCCAACGACCCGGCCAATGGCACCGCGCGGTAGGCGCGCGGCGACGGAGGGGTCACGCCGCCCCAGGGATCGCTCCGCGCCTGGCTGCGGGGCCAAGCGCCCCTGCTGGGGTCGACGTTGATGCACAGCTAGCCCAGGCTCGCGAGCTTGAGGCCAAGCTGGCGGAGGAGTATCGAACGGTGCGGCTGCTCCGAGCCTCGATGGTGGGGGAAGCCTCCGCGCGCGGCGAATGCGCGCGAGAGCTGGGCAAACAAGCCCGCGACCGCATCAACGCCGACTTTAACGTCGACAACCCGGACACGCCTCCGCGGGCGAGCCAAGAGCTCATTTCCGCCGCGACACTGCTGCGGGCTATGCCGGCACCCTCGACCCCTGAGGCGCGGAACCTGCAACACGAGGTGCAGGCTCTCATCGAGCAAGCGGTCGTCCAGCAGGCCGAGAGCTCGGCGTCACGCATTTGCCAACAGGGGGATGCGCGGGACGACGGAGCCGCACAGGGGGGCGAACCCTCGGTCCATGCAGGTGAAGCGGCGGGGCGACCTGCCAACCCAGGATGCACGCCGGCCAAGGAGCGGCTCTTTGACACGCACAGGGCGCTGGACGGTGACGCCCGCAACGTCATCAACGCCCGGCGCACGAGCAAGGCGGATGCGCGAGCGGCGGTAGGCTACCACCCTCGACGGGGTGGACGCTACGACAGCGACGAGGACCGTTCCCCGACGCCGGAACCCCCGGGGACCCGTGAGTTCAGCCGGGAGATCCACGCGGCGGCCTTCCCCCAATGCTTCCGCCAACCCTCGACCATCGTCAAGTACAATGCGGAGACGGATCCCCGCGTGTGGCTCAACGACTACCGCCTGGCGTGCCAGCTGGGCGGAGCCACCAGCGACGAGGTCATCATCCGCAACTTGCCCCTGCACCTCAGCGACGCAGCCCGGACATGGCTCGAGCACCTGCCCGCCAGCCAGATCCACAACTAGGACGACCTGGTCCGCACGTTCGTGGGTAACTTCCAGGGCATGTACGTGCGCCCTGGAAACTCCTGGGACCTGCGCTCCTGCACCCAGAAGCCCGGCGAGTCGCTGCGGGACTTCATACGGCGCTTCTCCAAGCGCTGTACAGAGCTCCCCAGCGTGGCGCAATCCGAGATTGTGCACGCCTTCCTCGAGGGCACCACGTGCCGGGACCTCGTGCGGGAGCTGGGACGCAGCCCGCCCGCGGACTCCAACGAGCTGTTCAACATCGCCGCCAGCTTCGCCTCAGGAGAGGAGGCCGTGGGGGCGATCTTCGACGGCAAGAAGGGCAAGCACTCGGACGATGCGCCCGCGGAGGGCAGCAAGTCCAGGGAGCCCCACCGGAAGGACAAGCGGGGCAAAAAGGGAAAGAAGTCGCGCCGCGAGGCGCGCGAGCAGGGGCGCGACGGCGATGATGCCGAGGCCCTTGCTGTTGACCAGGCTCGACGAGGCCCTAGACCGGCCCCTCGAGGTCCGGGGGTGTTTGACGACATGCTGAAAAAGCCATGTCCTTACCACAAGACCCCAGTAAACCACACCCTTGAGCAATGCGACATGCTCAAGAAGTTTTATGGCCGCGCCGCTGCGAAGGAAGCGAAGGCCAAGAAGGACGGAGGAGATGGCGACGCCGGCGGCTTCCCCGTTGTGGAGAACGTGTTCCTCATCTTCGGGGGACCCACCGTCGACATGTCGACCCGCCAGCGCAACCGAGAGCGGCACGAGGTCCTCGCCGCGGAGAAGGCGCCTCCCTCCTTCCTCAACTGGTCGGAGAACGCCATCACCTTCAGCCGGGAAGACCATCCGAACCGCATCCCCAACCCGGGCCACTACCCGCTAGTGGTCGACCCGATCATTGGGAACGCACGATTCTCAAAGGTCTTGATGGACGGAGGCAGCAACCTCAACATCCTCTACGCACATACGCTGCGCTTGCTGGGGATTGGGTTGGACCAGCTGCAGCCCAGGACGACGCCGTTCCATGGCGTCGCGCCCGGCAAGCGAGTCCAGCCCCTCAGGCAGATCGACCGGCCGGTTTGGTTCGGCACCGCGAAGAAGTTCCGCAAGAAAACGCTCACCTTCGAGGTGGTGGGGTTCAAGGGCGCCTACCACTCCATACTTGGGCGGCCCTGTTACGCCAAGTTCATGGCGGTCCCCAACTACACCTACTTGAAGATGAAGATGCCAGGACCAAATGGCATCATCACCGTGGGCTCGTCTATCGAGCACGCGTTCGACTGCGACATCGAGTGCGTGGAGCACGCGGAAGCGCTGGCGCTGGACGAAGCGCAGGTGACCACTTTGGAGAAGATGGTCAACGAGGACCTCGACTCCACCGCCAAGCACACCGGCACCTTTGAGGCCGCGGAGCAGACCAAGGAGGTGCCCCTCGACCCTGCTGCCCCCGAGGGCAAGGCGTTGAGGGTTAGCTCCACCCTCGATCCAAAATAGGAACTGGTGCTCGTCGACTTCCTCCGCGCCAACGCCGACATTTTCGCGTGGAGCCCCTCGGATATGCCAGGCATCCCAAGGGAGGTCGCCGCCGAGCACTCCCTTGACGTCCTGCCTCACGCCCGCGCCGTGCAACAATGGCTGCGCCGCTTCGACGAGGAGCGGCGACGGGCTATCGGAGCGGAGCTGCGGAAGCTTCTCGAGGCCGGGTTCATCAAGGAGGTGTTCCACCCGATGTGGCTAGCAAACCCTGTGCTTGTAAAGAAAAAGAATGGGAAGTGGCGGATGTGTATAGACTACACTAGTCTTAATAAAGCATGTCCTAAAGTTCCTTTTCCTTTGCCACGTATTGATCAAATAGTTGACTCAACGGCTGGGTGTGAGCTGCTTTGCTTCCTTGATGCCTACTCCGGGTATCATCAAATAAAGATGAAGGAGTCCGACCAGCTCGCGACTTCGTTCATCACGCCGTTCGGGATGTTCTGTTACGTCACGATGCCGTTCGGCCTCCGAAACGCGGGTGCAACGTATCAACGTTGCATGCAACACGTTTTCGGAGATCACATCGGACGAACGGTTGAGGCGTATGTGGATGACATCGTCGTGAAAACCAGGAAGGCGGACGACCTGGTTGGCGACCGTAGCATCGCGTTCGGCTGCCTACGGGCCAATGGGGTAAAATTAAACCCCGAAAAATGTGTCTTTGGAGTGCCGCGAGGCATGCTCATAGGATACATCGTCTCTCAGCAAAGCATCGAGGCCAATCCCGAGAAGGTTGCGGCCCTCGAGCGAATGGGCCCGATCCGGGATCTCAAAGGGGTGCAAAAGGTGCTGGGGTGCCTTGCCGCCTTGAGCCGCTTCATCTCGCGGCTCGGCGAGAAGGGCCTGCCCCGCTATTGCCTCCTCAAGAAGCATGAGCGCTTCTCCTGGACCGTCGAGGCCCAGGATGCGCTCGACAAGCTGAAGGCGTCCTTGACCCACGCCTCGATCCTCACGCCGCCGCAGGACGGAGAACCCCTGCAGCTCTACGTGGCCGCAACCACCCAGGTGGTCAGCGCCGTGATCGTGGTGGAGCGCACGGAGGAAGGGCACGCCCTATCGGTCCAGCGACCGGTCTACTACATCAGCGAGGTCCTGTCTGACACCAAGACGCGCTACCCCCAAGTCCAAAAGCTGCTTTATGCGGTGGTCCTCGTACGGTGCAAGCTCCGCCATTACTTCGAGGCCCACCCCGTCACGGTGGTCTCCTCCTTCCCTCTAGGGGAGATCATCCGCAACCCAGACGCGGCGGGCAGGATCGCCAAGTGGTCCGTGGAGCTGATGGGCGAGACGCTCGCCTATGCCCCGCGCAAGGCCATCAAGTCCCAGATCCTGGCGGATTTCGTCGCTGAATGGACGGATACGCAGCTGCCACCGCCACAGATCCAATCAGAGTGCTGGACTCTGTATTTCGACGGCTCAGTGATGAAAACAGGGGCAGGCGCGGGCCTGCTCTTTGTATCACCCCTCGGGGAGCACATGCGGTACACGGTGCGCCTCCACTTCCCCACGTCGAACAACATGGCTGAGTACGAGGCCCTCCTTTGCTGCCTCAAGATCGCCATTGAGTTAGGCGTCAAGCGCCTCAACGTGCGGAGGGATTCGCAGCTCGTGATTGACCAAGTCATGAAGAACGCGAGCTGCCATGACGATAAGATGGAGGCCTACTGCAAGGCCGTGCGAGCCCTCGAAGACAAATTTTACGGCATCGAGCTCAATCACGTGCCCCGCCGGTACAACGAGGAAGCGAACGAGCTGGTCAAGATCGCGTCGGGGCGGATCACCGTCCCCCCGAACGTTTTTGCCCGCGATATTGCCCAGCCCTCGGTCGTCCTCGAGCCTCACCCCTCGAGCCACGCAAAACCCTCGGGGGCTCCCTCGAATCCAGCGGGTGCGGAACCCATGGATGAGGACCCCTCGAACGAGGCGTACGTGCTCTCTCTCCTCGAGAGGTGTGGCACCTATGGGGCTGATGTGATGGACATCGAGCCAGCCCCCGTCAAGGCTGACTGGCGTGACAAGTACGTTGCCTGGATGGCCCGAGGGGAACTCCCCACGGACCGGACCGCAGCCAGACGCATCGCCAGGACGGCCAAGTCCTTTGCCCTCGTTGACGGCGAGCTGTACAAGCGCGCCGCCTCCGGCATCTTGCAGTGGTGCGTGCCCATCCCGGAGGGGCGCGAGCTCCTGCAGGACATCCACGCGGGGATCTGTGGCCATCACGCAGCGCCTCGCACCCTCGTTGGCAATGCCTTCCGCCAAGGCTTTTACTGGCCTACTGCGGTCGCGGATGCCAGTGAGATTGTACGCACCTGCGAGGGTTGCCAGTTTTACGCCCGCAAGTCCAACCTTCCCGCTGATGTCCTGCAGACCATCCCCATAACATGGTCGTTCGCTGTGTGGGGCTAGACATCGTCGGGCCCCTGCGAAAGGCGCCCGGGGGCTTCACCCACTTGTTGGTTGAGATCGACAAGTTCTCCAAGTGGGTGGAGGTGCGCCCCATCACGAATCTCAGGGCTGAACAAGCGGTGACGTTCTTCACCGACATCATCCATCGCTTTGGAGTGCCAAACTCCATTATCACCGACAACGGGTCCCAGTTCACGGGCAGGAAATTCTTGGAGTTCTGCGACAAATTCCACATCCGTGTAGATTGGGCAGCTGTGGCACACCCGCAGACCAACGGCCAAGTAGAATGTGCCAACGACATGATCCTACAAGGCCTTAAGCCTAGAATTTTCGATCAGCTGAACAAATCCGGTCGGAAATGGCTCCAAGAGTTACCAGCAGTCGTGTGGAGCCTAAGGACCACCCCGAGTAGAGCCACCGGGTTCACCCCGTTTTTCCTGGTCCATGGCGCGGAGGCCGTCCTCCCCACGGACCTAGAATACGGGTCGCCCAGGTTTCGAGGCTACGACGAAGACGCCAACCAGCGAGCCCGCGAGGACTCACGGGACCAGCTAGACGAAGCACGTCTCGTGGCCTTGATGCACTCCGCAAGGTATCTGCAGTCCCTCAGGCGCTACCAAGCACGCAAGATACGCCGACGGGACTTCAGTGAAGGGGATTTGGTCCTAAGGCTACGCCAGGACAACCGAGGACGCCACAAGCTATCACCTCCGTGGGAGGGACCCTACGTCGTGGTGAAGGTACTCAAGCCCGGCACGTACAAGCTGGCCAACGAGGACGATGAAGAACTCACCAACGCTTGGAACATCCAATAGCTACATCGCTTCTACCCCTAGCCAGGATTTCCAAGTATTTTTGTTGTAAAAATCACATAACCAACGCCCCAGTTGGTGACAACTATGTAAACGTCATAAGTCTAATGAAAAGGGCAACTCGGCTTTCCCCTGAAACCCAAGTTACCCTCGGGGGCTACTACGGGGGGCATCCCCCCCCCCAAAATAGTCCCATTTTCGCGCAGAAATGAAACAACTCACGCACGCTAAGTTTGTTTTCTACTTCGGCCCCGAGCAAAGATTCGAACAGGTCGCAGGCAGCCTAGCGGAAGGAGCGCGCGAGCCAGAGATAGCCTACGCCTCCGCGAGGATACGGCCCTTCTCTCTCGCCTCCAACCCAGCATGCCACCCACGAAAATCGAACTTCCCTAACTAGAATCTACTCAGGCAGAAGGAGAAACAAAAAAGCGTAATAAACAAAAGACACCACTTCACATTGGCAAACGTTTATGGAAAAAGTAATTTGTTTATTTACAAGGGCCGCACGGCCAGCATACTAATACATAAACAAAAACGGGCCTAGCGCCCGGCTGTCTTCTGGCGGGAGGAGCGGCGGCATCAGCAGCGTCCGGGAAGAGGAACTCCTCGAAGGCTTCGGCAAGTGTCCCGGCGGTGTTGGCGGCGAGCGCGTCCACGCGCTCCATCGCCACCTCGTCCTCAACACCCTTGGGGACGACGTAGCCCTCCACCAGCGCCTCGAAGTTAACCTCGTAGTGGGACCGCACCACCCCGAGGGCCTTCTGGACGCCAAGATGCAGCGCTCGGCGCATGCGCTCGGTGACGTGGCCGCTAAGGGCGCGCAGGCGGGCGGCCGGCCGAGCTATCGGCTCGTGCCTCACCCTCCTCCACGGCCGGCAGGTCTCGAGGGCCGCATTGCGCAACTCCTGCAGCTCCTGCTCGGAGGAGTTGTAGGAGGTCTGCAGCGCCTCGGCCCGTTCAGCCGCGTGCCCCAGCGCGGTGCGCAAGCCTGGAGTTGCCAGACGAGAAATAAATCAGAAAAAGAGTGCGAACCCTCTAAGGGAAACCCAACAAAACAGGAGTCAAACAGCGGCTCACCTTCGACTTGCTTCCTCTCCACCTTGAGGGCGCGGCGCTCGGCCTCGACCGCCTGCTCGAGGCCCCTGACGGTCTCGCCTTGCTCCTGGAGGGCCATCTCTTGGTTTGCGCTCGTGATGCTGAGCACTATCAGCTCGCCCTCGACCTTGGAGAGCTCCGCGTTTCAGCCCTCCAGCGACTTCTGCGCCGCCTCGCGAGCGACGCGCTCCTGCTCCAGCGCCGACTGGGGCGTCGGCAAGGGCGGCTCGCTCCTCGCCGGAGCCGCCCCTCGGCCCCTTGGCGGGCGGTACGCTCTGCGCAGGAGCCGGCCCTCGGAGGTGGCGAGCGCCGCGACCTTGGCGTCAACGGCGGCCCTCAAGTCGTCGGCTTCCTTGCCCCCCCCTCTGCTCGAGCGCGCGCGCCCGCTCCCTCGACCCGGGGCCGCCGCGCCCGCGCCCCCTCGAGCGACGAGCGGAGCCCCCGGTTCTCGTTGCGGACGCCGGCGACCTCCACCTCCCGCTTGGCCGCCGGCGTGCGCATCTTCTCCGAGGTCCGAGCGCGCCGGCCGCGCCGCCTCATCCCCGGTCGATGAGGGCTCGTGCGGACCCGCTCGAGGCTAGAGGGACGCGCGCGAGTCCCGCCTCGCGCTCTCATGGAGCCGATCGCGCGGGGCCATGGCCCGCACGACAACCAGCCGTCCGGGGTCCCGAGGGCGTCAGCGAGCGCGTCGAAGGCGCCGCATCGCTCCCGAAGCTGGTGGAGCTCGGCATTCACCTGGTCGAAGGCGCCGTACTTGTCGCGGGCGCGGCGCTCGAGCTCCTGTCACCCACAAGTCAAAACCCGTAAGCACCGTGATGCAAGGATCGCGTGCGGAAACAAGAGAAAGGGAAAGAAGCAGGCGACGATGCCCCACTTGGAAGACGTGCCACGTGGGGCCGCCATGGACCCTCAGCGCCTCGTTCAACGCTCGGTTAAGCGTGGCGCCATGGTTGCGGAGCTCCCCCACAGCTCCTGCTCCCCCTGCGCGTCGGCGAACGCGTGCGGATCGCCAGCGATCTCCTCTACCTGGGCGGAGTGGCCGGCGCGGGAAGATGAGGCCTCGGCGCCGTGCCCTCGGCCCCCCGCCACCATGTGGCCGGTCGCGTCGCCTCCACGAGGGCCCCCTCCCCGGGACTCCGAGGAGAGCGTGGGGGAAGCTCACCCACCGATCCCACCCGGCAGGCGGGGAGTCGTCGTCCCGGGACCTCCATCACCACCGCCCGGGAGCCGGCGGCGGCGCCGCCCCTCGCGCGCCTCCGTCGGCGCCTCCACCCGCGCCCTCCGCCCGGCCGCGGCGCCCCCGACGCGGCGCCGTGGCCACCGCTTCCGGCCGCGCCTCGGCGACCACGAGCACCCGACCGCCCTCCTCGACCACCACCGCCCGCTCGCCTCCCGCCGCGGCCGCCGCCGCGGACCGCACCTCCATCGCGGCCGCCACCGCGGGCGCACCTCCGTCGCGGCCGCCACCGCGGGCCGCACCTCCGTCGCGGCCGCCACCGCGGGCCGCACCTCCGCCACGGCCGCCGCCGCGGCCGCGCCTCCGCCACGATCGGCGCCCGCCGCTCCTCGACGACCGCCGCCGCGCCGAGGCAGGCCGATCCGCCGCCGAGGCCTCGAGGCCCTCGGGGCGCGCCCTCGCGAGCTCTCGCCCGCCGCCACCGTCGTGCCCGCCCTCGCCCGCGGCCCCGGACGAGCGCCGCCGGGTGGGAACGGACGCGTCCGCCCTCAACACCTTGGCTGGTGCGAGGGGAGGCACGGTCGGCACCACCCTGCACAGGTACAAACAAAAAATCAGAACGCCTGGTCACCGAAAAGCCAAACCCCGCAGAAGAGCAAGCCCCTTACCTCGAAGAGGAGAAGGCGCGCTTCCTCTTCCTCGAGGCCTCGGTAGATGAGGCCGGCGCGGCCGACGCGCCCGTCGCCGCGCCTCCGACGTCCCCGCCCCGCGTGCGGGGTGCGCTTGCGCGCGCGCGCCTCCGCCCGCGCGCGGCGGCCGGCACCTCCGCGGCTCGCGCCGCCCTCGTCGTTGATTGCCCGGCGGTGGGCGTCGTTGCGCCCGCCCCGGCGATGCCGCCCTTGCCACCGGAGGGCGGCTCGCGACGGGGGGGTGCGGGCACCCACCCGTCCGAGGGGCCCCCCCCCCGCCTTCTTCTTCCTCGTCCCCCCTCCGAGGATGAATACTCCTCGGTCCCCGAGAGGGAGAGCCCCCGCCGCTCGCGCGCAGCGGTACTCCTCGCTCCGCCGCCGCGGCGCTCGCGGTGCCGCCTTGCGCGCTCCTTCTTGCGCGCCGCCCGCTCCCGCTCCCGTTGTTGCGCCGCCCGACCGAGCGCGCAGGAGTCGGGGGTGGGAGGAACGGACTTCGCTGCACTCAGGCTCACCAGCTGCAGGTGAGAACGTCGGAAGCACGTCAGGAGCCAGGGGCAACATCAAGAGCGAAAACAGGGCCAAGAACCATACTCACCAGCGGGCCGGTGGGGAGCATCTCGAGGTCCCACGGGGACCGGGTGTCAACGGCGTTCCGCGCCTGCGTGAGCGCGTACCCCCTCTCAAGGGGGGTCGGGAGCATTCGCGACCTCGCCAGCGCGACGGGGTCGGCCTCCTCCGTCATCTCGAAGATGCAGAGCGGCCTCTCTATCAGAGGAACGATCCGCCGGTGGTGGAGGAAGGCGAGGACGCCCGCCGCGGTCAGCCTGCGCGTCGCCAGGTTCTTCAGGGCGGCCAGGAGCGAGTACAGCCGCCTCCGATGCTGGGCCGTGGACACCCCGTAGCCCCAGGAGTTGGGCTTCTCCCGGAGCACCAGACCAGTGTAGGGGGGAGGCCGGGCTCGGTGTTGCGAAGGTAGAACCACCCCCGCTCCCGCCCGGCGTTGTTGGTCGTCATGGTACAAGGGATGTAGTCGTCCTTGTCTTGCGTCCCGCCGAGGCGAGCGACATGCCGCCGGCGCGCACCGCGCGGCGGGGCCTTTGCTCCGTCGTCGGCTGCGTGAACAGCTCCGCGCGGAAGAGGTGTACTCAGAGCTCCCAATTGACTGGGATCCCTAGATACCCCTCACAGACGCCCACGAACGTGGCCGCCTGCGAAATCGCATTCGGCGCGAAGTTGTGTAACTCCACACCGTAGCGGTGACAGAGCGCCCGCATGAAGCGGCTCACCGGCGCGGCCTAACCGCGCTCATGAAAGCGAATGAAGCTCACCACGTAGCCTTCCGGCGGGTTGGGCGCGTGGTCCCACGCCGGCAACACGATCCACTCCGCCGGCCGGCCCTCCTCGTTCGCCGCTAGCTGGCCGGCGGAGACCAGGTCGTTGAGGGCCGCCCGGTTCACCGACGACCGCTCCCATGCGTACGGGTCGAGGATCGTGAGGGGCGGTAGCGGCGCCATGAGAAAAGACAAAGGATCCGAAAACGGAGAACGGAAGGAAGAAGAAGAGCTCTAATGGCGAAGGGCGCGGTGGCAAGAGCGGGACGAAGGCGAGAGCGCAGGGGGCAAGAATGGTGGAACGCTAAGGTAAAAAACCGCCGTTTTCCCTCCCCTCAGATTTATAAGCCGTGGGCGTGCTCTCCGGGGCAGACGTCCCGCGCCCATTAACTGCAAGGAATCTTCTTTCTCGCTGACGTGCGGGCCCCACCACGACCGCGGCGGCCACGCCACCGCGAACAGGCCATCATCACGGCGAAGAATAGCAGGGGCCGTGGCAGGCGGTCACGTCCGCCGCCCACGCCGCCCACTACGCGCGCGCGCGCGGCTGCAACGCCTAAAAAGGCGCGCCCGCGGCTCGAAATCACGCCCTCGGGCGTGGAGCATTTAATGGCCCGGTTCCTTACAAGGTAAGGAGAACCCTCGAGCGGCACGGGCTCCTGGCTCGGGAAAATTTCAACCCTCGAAAGGGTACAGGCGTGAGAAGGTCGCCTCGGGGCCCGTTTGAAACAAAACGAGCACCACAAGCACCCATGCCATGCTGTATTACAGATCAGCGCCTCGGGGGCTCGCCCGAGCCCCTCGATGGTCGCGGATGCCGGGCGGGGAGCGGCTTGCCGCCGCCCCCGCACCATCTTTACGATCGGCACCTCGAGGGCCGCTCGCCCGGGCCCTCTCGATGGTCGCAGATGCTAGGCCGGGAGCGCTTAGCCGCCGCCCCGCACCATTTTTACTGATCAGCGCCTCGAGGGCTGGCTTGCCCAGGCCCCTTGATGATCGCAGATGCAAAGACGGGGTCGCCCAGGCGCCACCCCGCACGGCCCTACTGATCAGAAGTTCGAAACCTGACCCTCGACGGGTTCGAACAGGTGCCCCAGATCACCAGAGTCAGGGACGACGAGGGCACGTGCATTTGAGCCGTTCCTCGAGCCCGCCGGCTCGAGGGTGCCCCATATGTCGTGTTCGAGAGCCAGCGAGGGCAGCTAGCCGGGGAATCCCACCGAGGGAGAGCTTCAGCGCCCTCGGTCCCTAACGAACGGGACCGAGCCCCACCTAGCAAACCCACGCAAGCGCTTCAATGGGCGTGTCTCTGGACCACGCAGCCTACCCTTATCGAACGGGGCATGGGCGTCCACTCGAACCACCCGCTAGCAGCTCAACGAGCAATCCGCAAACCGCGACCCGCTCGATGGGGGTTGCGGAAACCTCACCCTCCGTCCCGCGAAGGGACGACGAGGGCGCGTTAAAAAACAAGTCGTAAAGCTCTACCCGATCGCCTCGAACGGGCCCAGGCTCGGGGGCTTGACGCACGGCTACACCTTCTGGATTGCACCCGCCGGAGATAGTGCCAGCAGTGCGTGCGTCACCGAAGCCGGCTAAGACATTGCCGACGCCGGTTGAAACATGTACCATGCCCTCTGGCCAACTCTGGCGGTTAACCCCTACAGGAGCACCCACGCTCTGCGGGGCTCGGGGGGGCTAGACACGCGGGTCGCGCTAACGCGGCCCCACGGAAAGCGTTCGTGAGACCAGGAGGGAAGAACGTCCTATCAGAAGGTTCCAGCATCTGCGGGAGCCTCAATGGCAAACCCACAGATGCTCGGGGGCTGCGCCGGGGACAGCCCTAGGGGTCCCCTTAAACAACTGGGGAATCCCCACTTAAAACCCGCAACAAAGCCGAAGCCAAACACGCCTCGCCTAACCATGCAGGATACGGCCCACGCCGCAGGGGCCCCAACGGCCCACCAAGGCGGCCCACTCAAAGATCCCCTCGAGCAGGCTTCGCCTCGCTCGAGAATGCATGCCTCCCTCGGGCGGACTCCGTCCCGCTCGAGGGGGTGCGCTACCTCGACCGGTGCTCCGCCTCGCTCGAGGGTCCGCTCCGCCCTCGAACGGGGTCCGCCTCGCTCGAGGGCGCCCTGCGTGCGCGCCTGCTCCCGCACACGGGCATTTAATGCCCCGACGGCGGCGGGGCGGCGCCATTATGCGCCCAGGGCTCGCACCCCGGTGCCGCGCACCAACTCCCCCCGGGAGGAGCCCATCCCCGCCCCTGTGGGAGGAGCGTGCGGCGTGGCCGGTGCCGGTCCGTGGACGCGCACCGCCCCGCTCCGGTACGGCTAACGCGCCGAGCCCTCGAAGGGGGCCGGCCGCACCCTCGACTTGCTTTCTTGTGATCTTGCGGGGTTAGGGTGGAGGCGCTAGGCGGTGGGACGCCATCCCCGCCACTGGCACGGCATGGCTGCCGCCCCCGCGCGTACGAGCCACACGCCGGGCGTTGTGGCAACAGCTCTAGCACTGTGGAGCGTGCGGGAATGGGACGCCGCCTTACCTGCCAATGTGCCTCGTACGGACCGACGTCAGCAACTCCCTCGAGCCCGTCTAAAGACATCACAGCCATCAGCTGCCCTTCTACCCTCGAAGCCGCTACTGTTCGGGTACAAGATACGCCATGATGGCCGGATCGCTGCAAGGATCGTCCGGGCGGCCGCCTACTCTACGGCATAGCACACCACACTCCCTCACATAGCTAAATAGCACGGCACGCATGTGATTCGCTCTCTCCTTGATCTATAAAAGGAGGGCGAACCCCCCCCCCCCCCCCCCGCAGGGGACAGGAGAACAGAACAACACAGAGAACACCACACGAGACAGGCTGCATCGCGCACTTGCTCTCCAATTCTCCCACAACATCTTCAGCCACTACGCCAGGGACTTGGAAGCCACGCTTCCTCTCCCGCCTTGCTTGTAGCAGCCCCACTACAGGCACCCCCGGTGCTGAGCAATATAGTGCCTTGAGCACACCACTGCTGGACGTACGGCCCCCCCGGCCGGAACCAGGATAAACTCTGTGTCTTCTATTGCTTAGCATCGACCATTGAGGGATAGACCTCGGCGCTTGTTACTGGTTAGTGTCGGGACCACAATCCGCACCGACACGAGGCATGCTCCTGTGATACATCGTCTCCCTAACGGGGCATCGAGGCCAACCCCGAGAAGGTTAGCCGGCCTCGAGCGAATGGGCCCGATCCGGACCCTACGCGGGTTCGCCGCCTCGAGCCGCCTTCATCTCGCGCAGCCTCGGCGAGAAAGGCCCGCGCCTCCATCGCCCTCCTCAAGAAGCACGAGACCCTTCCCCCGGGGACCGCGCCGAGAGGCCCGCAGACGCGCTCGACGAGCCGAAGGCATCCCTGACCCACGCCTCGACCCTCACGCCGCCCTCGCACCCGCGAACCCCGCGCAGCCCTCTCCACGCGTGGCCGCGACCACCCCGTGTGGTTAGCGCCTGCAATCGTGGTGGAGCGCACGGGAGGAAGGACACGCCCGCCGGTCCGGGCCGGCCGCCTATTACATCGCTGAGGTCTTGTTCGACACCAAGACGCGCCACCCCTCGTGTCCGTAAGCCGCTCAGTATGCGGTGGTCCTCGCTCGGCGCAAGCTCCGCCATTACTTCGAGGCCCACCCCGCCGCCGCGGTCTCCTCCTTTCCGGCTAGGGGAGATCGTCCGCAACCCGTACTCAGCCGCGGTGTGATCGCCAAGTGGTCCGTGGAGCCGATGGGCGAGACGCTTGCCTGCGCCGCCCGCGCAAGGCCAATCAAGTCCCGCATCCCCGGCGGATTTCTCGCCGCCGAATGGACGGACACGTGCACTCGGCCAACACCGCGTATCCAAGCAAGAGGCCGGACTCTCGTATTTCGACGCCTCGCGTGATGAAAACAGGGGCGGGCGCGGCCTCCGCTCTTCGTGTCACCCCCCTCGGGAGCACATGCGACACGCGGTGCGCCCTCCACTTCCCCGCGTCGAACAACATGGCCGAGTACGAGGCCCTCCTCTCGCGGCCTCAAGATCGCCACCGAGTTAGGCGTCGAAGCGCCTCGACGTGCGGGGGGATTCGCAGCTACGTGATTGATCAAGTCATGAAGAATGCGAGTTGCCACGATGACAAGATGGAGGCCTACCGCAAGGCCGTGCGAGCCCTCGAGGACAAGTTCTATAGCCAGCTCGAGCCCAACCACGTTGCCCCGCCGCACAACGAGGAAGCTTTCGACGAACCGGCCAAAATCGCGTCCGGCGGATTACGGTCCCTCCAAACGTTTTTGCCCTCGTGACATCGCCCACCCCTAACATCTTCGAGCCTCACCCCCTCGAGCCACACGCCAACCCCGGGGCTCCCCTCGAATCCGACGGTGCACCGCGAGCCCGTGGACGAGAACCCCCTCGAACGAGGCGTACGTGCTCTCCCTCCTCAAGGGGTGCCCCGCGCTCACGGGGCCGATGTGATGGACATCGAGCCGCCCCCGTCAAGGCCGACCGGCACGAGCAATACGTAAATTCGAACGAAGATCACGCGAAAACAGCGGGGAGAAACCGGGGGCCGGGCGGGGCAAATTGGGCACAGGCCGGCCGGCCCATCCACTCTCGGAGCCCGGTTCGCACCTGTTGTCGTAAAATCGGCACCTCACGCCAAGCACACGGCAAGGCGAGATCAGTCGGCAACACACGTGGCCGAATCCGGAGACGTGCCGGTCAATTTCCACAAGCTGACAAAGGATGAAAATGGTTAGATAAAACCTGGAACTTGCGGTGGTACCGAACGAGTTCGGTATTTACGGCTATAAAGCCGGTTAGAACGACATATAGCTACGACAAGCTATGCAGCCGGCCAATTCAAACATCATCCAGGTGATAAAACATGTAAAATAGGGCATGGCGAATGTATGACGTATGCATGATGAAAATCGGTCTTTATTTAAACAACATTGCAGCACATAAACATGACCGATTATCAAAGGATAAATCATAATAAAATAAATAAAAAGCGTAGCATGATCATAAATTTACAGTAAACATGCATGCATAGACCGAAAGCTCTAGTCTCTAGCATGTCTAGGTACTTTCAAACCGTCGAGCGTGACATCAAACAAGTTAATCCACCGCATGATACAACTTGTTTGAAATCACACCACCAACCAAGAATAGATCAATCCACTGCATGATGCAATCTAAACATGGAAGGCTAAAAGCATACATTATTTAAAACAAACTTATGAACATGTTTCACTCGTGATAGGGTTGCCGAATACAGATGTACACCCGATTCGGGTTACGGAAGAAAAGGAACAAACTATACTCGGTGTAAGCAGCCACAACACGTAGCAATCTAGATTGATCGAATTCAGCTATTAGAGAGCACGTGACCCATGCACCACATCGAGTTAAAGATTTGAACATACAACATGTGGATCACAAACAAGATAGAGCCGAATCTAGTCAATCTAAATTCGGCAATAAAGTGTTACATGAATTAAACATAAGAGCAAAAATTCAAGAAAAGCAACACATGGTAACTTGATGAATCTATTAGATCGTGCCAAATCTAATAGAGCCGATAACTAACCAAGCTAGATCTTAGCCTACCGCATGACTCATGATCCAACAAGAAAGCCCTCTTGAACCAAGCTTAAATCCACCACATGATACTAAGCATAGGTAACAAGACTACCTGCATCACGGTCTAAATCCGCATGATACTAGACCTTTACAAGGTTGCCGGTACATACGAGAGGTCGACGGATCGATGGCTCCTCTTGAAGAACTCGACGACTCGACTAGAAGGACTCGAAAGTTGGCACGGGGCCGGTTTGTTGTGAAACTGTTCGATCCCTATTACAAACACTAAGGGTTCATATTTATACCCTTGTTCTAACATGACTCCTAGTCGGCTACAATTACAACATTTATGGCCTAAAATTGATACCCTGGCGCCAGTGCCCGTCTCGCACCCGTCATCAACTCGTCCCTTCTTTATATTCAAGCCACGTCATCACGCATTCCCGAATGCTTCCTCTTCCAAGCGTGAAACAACTCTTTGCGAATGATGACATACTCCAGACGCAGACGCCTAGGAATGCTTTAAAGAAAACCTCTTGCCGAATGGTGCTTTTTCCACCAAACTTGGCCCACAGGTCAGTCTCTTCCCTGTACCAATTTTTGGTGTTAACATATGCCCCTTCTATTACGGGATAAAAGATGATTTTATTATGGAATTGACCATAAATGCTCAACGTCCTCAGGCCGAATCCGTTCAACACCCGTTCTTTCCTCCTTCAAACCGTTGGAGTTTTTGCCCAGATCCAAACCCTATTCATCAACCTTTCAAGCCTCAATCTTCAAATGGAGAACCAAGACCAAGCTCTTCAAGTAAATATTATCTTCCTCAAGCTCATTGGTATTACTTTTCTCGAATCTCATCTTAAATTTTTCTTTTGCCCTCTCTTGTTCTTGATAGGCTCTAGCCGCCGAAATGTTGATTCCTGTCGAGGATCAATCAACGTCTTATTTCCTCGGGCCCGTAGGAATCTCCGACCCTTTTGAGTTCATTGCAGCCGAATTCCAGAGGATCCCCTTCAAGACATCCTTTATCCCGAAACCTCATGAGTGGCGGGGCCGGTTTAGAGCGGCCCCTCTGCCCCCAATTGCGAAGTTTGGAGTTGTGGAGGTGGCATAGGAAGTTGGGTCACTTGAGCTTTGACCTTTTGTCTCGCTTGAGTAAACTCAATTTGGTCCGAGGATTGCCACGGTTGAGGCTTGAGAAAGAGTTGGTTTGTGCGCCGTGTAGGCATGCCAAGATGGTAGCCTCTTCTCACCCGCCTCTCACCAAAGTGATGACTGCGCGTCCATGCGAGCTGTTCCATATGGATCTTGTTGGCCCAGCTCGCGTGCGATCTGCAGGTGGGAAGTGGTATGTCCTTGTTGTGGTGGACGACTATTCTCGGTATGCGTGGGTGTTCTTTCTTGAGGAAAAGGGGGAGACGTTTGGTTTTGTTCGGGATCTAGTCTTGAGGTTGAGGAACGAGAGGCACGGAGATGCCATATGAGCAATCCGTAGTGATAATGGCTCGGAATTCAGAAACTCTCGTTTTGAAACCTTTTGCCATGACTTGGGTCTCGAGCACCAGTTTTCGAGTCCGTATACACCTCCACAGAATGGTGTTGTGGAAAGGAAGAATAGGACCTTGTGCGAGATGGCTCGGACGATGCTTGATGAGCATAGGACTCCGAGAAGATATTGGGCTGAGGCGGTGAATACCGCGTGCTATGTGTCAAACAAGATCTACCTCAGAGTGCACAAGAAGAAAACATGCTATGAGTTGATGCATGGTCGCACACCCAAGGTGAGTCACTTCCATGTCTTTGGTTGCAAGTGTTTCATTCTGAACAAAGGCAGGAAGTTGGATAAGTTTGAGGCTAGGTCTGTCGATGGTATTTTCTTTGGTTATGCATCTCATTCTAGAGCATATCGTGTGCTCAATCTTGAAACTAACCAAATCGTGGAGACTTGCGAGGTAACCTTCGACGAGACAGAGCCACGTAGTCAGCTTGTCTTTGAGTGTGCAGGTGATGATGAGCTTGGCGAGGAGATCTTTCAGGAGGAGGAGCATGAACATGGAGACGATGAAGATGGCGGTGTGGTGCCCCCGGCTTACCCTCTCCTACACCTACGACGACAAATCAAGAACGAGGAGAAGCTGATGTTGAGGGGGAGGTAGCATCGAGGCGAGAACCTCCCCGGCAAATACAAGTGGATCACCCAGCTTCGAGGATCATCGGCGACATGAATGAACGCACTACACGGTCGAGGGTTCAGAACAACTCTCATTTCGCTCATGCTGCATTTGTTGCTACTTTTGAGCCCAAAGACATTGGACACGCACTATCTGATCACAATTGGGTTAATTCGATGCATGAGGAGTTGGAGAACTTTGAGAGGAATCAGGTTTGGGAGTTGGTTGACCCTCCCCCAGGGTGTAAGCCGATTGGTACAAAGTGGGTGTGGAAGAACAAAGAGGGAGAGAAAGGTGAGGTTGTGAGAAACAAGTCGAGGCTTGTTGCTCAGGGGTTCAGTCAGAAGTAGGGGATTGACTACGAGGAGACCTTTGCTCCTGTAGCCCGTTTGGAGGCGATTAGGATCCTTCTAGCCTTTTCCGTGGCTAAAGGGTTCAAGTTGCACCAAATGGATGTGAAGAGTGCTTTTCTGAATGGTGTGTTGGAGGAAGAAGTGTATGTGAGGCAACCTCCTGGGTTTGACAGTGAGAAGTACTCCCACCGGTGTACAAGTTGAGAAGGCGTTGTATGGGTTGGAAGCGGCGCCTAGAGCTTGGTATGGTAGGTTGAGGGGGTTCTTGTTTGAGAGAGGTTTTGAGATGGGGAAGGTCGATCGGACCTTGTTTTTCTTAGAGCGAGGGCGAGAGATATCCTAATTGTGCGGGTGTACGTGGATGATATTGTCTTTGGTGGCTCGTCTAGCTCTCTTGTTGCAAGGTTTGCGAGAGGATATGAGCAGGGAATTTGAGATGAGCATGATGGGAGAGTTGCAGTTCTTCCTCGAGCTACAAATCAAACAATCAAAGGAAGGAACATTTGTGCACCAAGCGAAGTACACCAAGGACATTGTGCGGAAGTTCAAGATGGAGGATTCCAAGGCTATGACGACGCCGATGAGTACGACTACGGCTCTTGATGCGGACGAGGAAGGTGAACACGTGGACCAGAAGGAGTACCGGAGCATGATCGGGTCACTCCTCTACTTGACGGCGACGAGGCCGGACATTCGATTCTCGGTATGTACGTGCGCTCGTTTTCAAGCGTCTCCGAGGACTTCGCATCGGCAAGCGGTGAAGTGAATTTTCAGGTACTTGCGTCACACTCCCGACTTCGGCCTTTGGTACTCCGCGTCCTCTTCTTTGGCGCTTCATGGTTTTTCGGACGCGGATTTTGCGGGTGTCGGTTTGATGGGAAGTCCACTTCTGGGACTTGCCAGTTTTTGGGTTCTTCTTTGGTGTCTTGGTCTTCCCGCAAACAATCGAGTGTTGCTCAATCCACTACCGAGGCCGAGTATGTTGCCGCTGCTAGTTGTTGCTCTCAGCTCCTTTGGATTTCATACACCATGAGTGACTTTGGTGAGGAGTATACCCATGTCCCATTTCATTGTGATAGCACCAGTGCCATAAGCGTTGCAAAGAACCCAGTGCTCCATTCCAAAACCAAGCACATAGAAGTGAGGTATCATTTTCTGAGAGACAACGTAGAGAAAGGAAAGATAGCTTTGATCCATGTACCCACACATGACCAACTAGCCGATATTTTCACCAAACCCCTAGATCAAGCAACTTTCACTCGTTTGCGGGGGGAGCTTGGTGTGTGTTTGATTTCTTGAGTTGGGTGTGTGGGAGCTCCTTTGTAGCATATGTATAGCTTTCCTTTATGCATTTCTTGCATTTGGCATGGCATATGTAACATGACGTATAGGCATCCTTGTTTCTTAGATTGCATGCATTTTGTATCATATGCATTGGTTAGGAAAAGCTTCTCTCATATACATTGTTCACCATGGAATGAGGTATATGTCTTTGTGAGCTTGTTTGGTATGCTATGGTTAGTTTGGCTTAGCTCTTGATGATCTTGATGAATAATCCATGGTTGATGGCTATGTTTTTGAAAATGTCACATGTATGCTCTCTCATGTGTAAATGCCTTTATATGATCTTGACATGTTTTAGTGGCTTGGTTATGCTTAATTTGTGGTTGGATAGCTAGTTTATTAGTCATATGGGGCCAAAGGCTCATTTGTCATCATGAATGTTTAGCCCTCTTGCTTCATCTTGTGGAGGGGCATAAGTTCCTTTTTGTCGCAAAGACATTTCATGTACCATATATGAATCTGAAAATGAAATGTAAAATGCTTGGAAAATATGCTCCCATGTCATATATGTTGAATTTAATTTGTTTTGGGTGCTAAACCGTTGCATGATGCCTACCAATGAGAAGTCTCATACATAGAAGTAGGCACATGGCTCGGTGGCTTTGACATGACATGAGGTGCTTGTGGGTGTTTGTGATGGTCTTATGATTAGAATGGTTGTCCTAGCATGAAGTTTGTGTGGCTTTGCCATTTTGATATGTTTTGATCATGTTTAGGACTTTGCTCATGAGAGGCCAGTTTTTCGCAAAATTGCCCAAATTCATCTTAACTTCGTCCAATGGTTGTGAAACTTGGTGATCATGTAGTTGAGATCGATACGAAGCTGTAGAGTATCTAACTTGCTCATTTGGACATGTGTAGCATTCTTTGTTGAATTTTGTCTATTTGAGAAGCTCTAGGTTGAAAATTTTGCATTTTTGGCTTGATTCATGCATTGCCAACAAGGGGGAAAAGTTTGAGCTTGAAATGGATTGCTGGATGCATTTAGAAGGTTTTCAGGTGGTTTTGAGCCATTTCTGGGCTCTGTTGTGCACCGGTCTGACCGGTCGGGGTCACCGGTCTGACCGGTGTGAGTGCTGGTCCTGTGCACATCTTAGTCACCGGTCTGACTGGTGGTGTTGACCGGTCTGACCGGTGTGAGCTGAAGTTGCTGCAGCTGCCCTGTTTTCGCTGGTTTGCATGCATTCGTCCAGGGGGAGGTGCATTGGTTCAGGGGGAGCTTGCTTGTGTGCAGGGAGAGCTCTTTGTGGTTTTTCGTGCTTTGCTTTGGTGGTTTGCGCTCTTTGTTTGAGCTTTGTTTTGCCTCGGATGTGTCGAGCCGTTGCCCTTGCCTAAGGGGTCCGAGACTTGTCTTCTTCAAGTGATCTTGCTCTTTGCCTTTGTTTGGCTTTCGATCACTTGATGGAGTTTCTTTTCGTTTGTTTCTTTTCTTTTTCTTTTCTCTCTTGTTACTTTCGTGTGGGTGTTGTCAATGCACTCATCAAGGGGGAGATTGAGGACCATGTGTGGTTCGAGGACCGGTGGATGGTCGCTTCCTTGTGTGATGAGTGATTGACAACGTTGTGTGGATTGATTCTTGGCTAAGTATTGCAGGTGCAGGTTGCGGCTTGACTGGTGTTGGTGCAGGGAAGAACAAGCACGACAGGTCGTTGCTGGTGAGGCCTCTAGCTGTGGAGAAGACAAGTAGGCTTCGTTCGAGGGACCCGGTGGCCAGCAGGGTCAAGTGCTGGCCGCATGCTGGCATGAACAGCAAGATGAAGTCATGGACGGTTTCTTGGTTGAGCCTCAAAACCAAGGTCGAGCCGGGACTACGTGGGAGACGAGTCATGAGTGGAGATTGGCGGACGCTACACCGAGTTCGCAGGGTTTCCGGTGGTTCACCAGAAAACCACTGGGTTCCTTGGTTGATCCACAAAGCCAAGACCGAAGAACCGAAGACGGAGCTGCAGCGGCGCGGACCGGTCGGCCACCGTGGGTCGGCCGGTCGACCGGTGGGTACCGGTCGACCGGTGAGGAGCACCGGTCTGACCGGTGTGCGACGACGCAGACCGGAGACTTCAAAGCGGAGGACACGCGTCGGGATCGCATGGTTTGCATCGAGGCTACGCAGAGTGCAGTCGCCGGGCATCCGTCCGATGGTGAAGACATGAAGACTTCCAAATCTGCCCTTGAGGGGCTTGTATCCCTAGTTATTAGGAAAGGGCATTTTAGACTTTCGGTTGCCTCCATATAACCCAAGAGGTGAGAGGATGGCTGCCAACTCTTGGAACCCTAGTTCATTTGCTTTCCTATTTTCCCTTCCTATTTTCTTAGGATTTCCATAGGACTAGCTTGAGAGCTTCATGGTGAGATCTTGTTGAGAGGGTTGGATGATCGGGCGGCAAGCTAGACCTTGTATGAACCTTTGTTGCATGTATAGATGATTCGGCGTGGTTCCTCAAGGTTTGGATGTGTTGTTCCCGGTTGTTCTTGGTGGTGATTTTCGGAGCCCTCTTTTGGTGATTTCTTTGGGTTGTTTTTGGGACCTTTCTCTTGGGGATTTGATGGGGGGAATTTGTGGGAACCCTTCGTGGTTCTTTGGGCTGTGATTCCCCTCCCAAATCCGTGAGTAAAGGGGCTCGATTTTGGGGTTTTCCGAGTTCTAGCGTTTGTGGTGTTCTTGGCGGGATTTCTTCGATTCCTCCTTTTTGGACAAGTTTTGGTGGGATTAAACTTGGCTATGGACTCCTCATGAGGTGTTCCTAATATCCCCAAAGTCTTGTTCAAGTCCGTGGAGCGATTCGGGAGATCGAGGATTGGATTTGGGGGAGTTGACCCGCGGGTGCTGTTCATCCCGAGCTGCCCAGGCTACACCGGTCTGACTGGTGCTCTTGACCGGTTTGACCGGTGCAACCCTCGGTGGGTTTTTTCTCGGGTGAACGTCTGTGTGTGTTCGTTGTTGTCCTGTGTTGGAGCTGTTTTGAGTTTGGGTCAGTTTGGAGGTCGGTTGGCCTGTTTGGTGCTTTGGGGGCTTTCAGGTTGTGACCGGTCTAACCGGTGTGTCTCACCGGTCTGACCGGTGTGGAGCCACTTAGTGAAAGTTGCCCAGTTTCACCAGCAGGGACCGGTCTGACCGGTGGTGCTCACCGGTCTGACCGGTGTTGTTCTGTAGACTCGAGGTTTGGTGTTCCGCTACGTTCTCGGGTCGGAAGGTTGTGTGTTGGTTCCTAGGTCCAGTGGCTACGTGGGCTTGGCCAACTTGGGTAGTGAGTCGGAGACGTGTGTTGGAAGCCGCGTTCATCTTGTTTGGAGTTTTCATCTCCTTCGAGAAGAATTTTTATCGGCTCCCATTCACTCCCCCCCCCCCCCCTCTCTGGTTCGCTGTATCGGTCCTTCAGCATATGCACCTGTCTGACGTGGAGAAGACGGCGTTCCGTACCCATCACAGCCACTTCAAGTTCCTGGTGATGTCGTTCGGTCTCTCCAATGCACTGGCTACCTTCCAGGCGCTCATGAACAACGTCCTCCAACCATTCTTACGTCGGTTTGTGCTTGTTTTCTTTGATGACATCTTGATCTACAGTTCGTCTTGGAGTGAGCACTTGCAGCACATCCGCCTCGCCCTTGAGGCCCTCCGACGCCATAGCCTCCACATCAAGCGTTCCAAGTGCTCCTTTGGCGAGCGCTCGGTGGCCTATCTGGGCCACGTCATCTCCTCCAACGGCGTCGCCATGGACGGCAACAAGGTGGAGGCGGTCGCCTCCTGGCCGGAGCCTCGGTCGGCGCATGGCGTTCGCGGCTTCCTGGGCCTTGCGGGATACTACCGCAAGTTCATCCGCGAATTCGGCTCCATCGCCACCCCACTCACGCGCCTCCTCCGCAAGGAGGCCTTCGCCTAGACACCAGAGGCGGTGGAGGCCTTCGCGGCGCTCAAGCAGGCGCTGTCTACGGGACCAGTGCTCCAGATGCCAGACTTCAGCCGGCAATTCATCGTCGACTGTGACGCCTCGGGCACGGGCTTCGGCGCTGTGCTCCACCAGGAGGAGGGACCCCTGGCCTTCTTCAGCCGCCCATTCGCTGCTCACCACAGCAAGCTGGCGGCGTACGAGCGGGGGCTCATCGGCCTGGTACAGGCGGTGCGGCACTGGCGCCCCTACCTCTAGGGTCGGCGTTTCCTCGTCCGCACCGACTACTACAGCTTGAAGTTCCTCCTCGACCAGCGGTTGTCCACTGTTCCTCAACATTAGTGGCTCAGCAAGCTGTTTGGGTTTGACTTCGTGGTGGAGTACCGCCCAGGGCACCTGAACTCTGTGGCCGACGCCCTATCCCGCCGCGACGAGGACGCCTCCGACACGCCACGGGTGCTAGCGATCTCGGGACCAATGTTCGCCTTCCTCGACGAGCTGCGGGCGGCCACCCTATAGGATGCCGAGGCCAGCCGCCTCACACAGCGCCTCCAGGAAGGTGAGCTGGGGGCGCCCTGGCGCTTGGCCGACAGTCTTCTCCTCCACGGCAAGCGCATTTTCGTCACCGACACCGCCAACTTGCGCACGCGCGCCCTAGACCTGGTCCATGCGGTGGGTCATGAGGGCGTCCAGAAGACGCTCCAGTGCCTTCGTGCGGAGTTGTACATCCCGCACGACAAGCGTCTCGTCCAGGACCATGTACGGACATGCGCGACGTGCCAGCGCAACAAGACCCAGACGCTCCAGCCGGCTGGCCTGCTGCAGCCCCTTGAGGTTCCTTCCCAGGTCTGGGCGGACATCTCCATGGACTTCATCGAGGGGCTGCCTAAGGTCCACGGGCGCTCGATGATCCTGACGGTGGTAGACCGATTCTCGAAGTACGCACACTTCATTCCCCTGAGCCACCCGTACACGGCCGCCTTCGTCGCCCGCGCCTTCTTCGACGGGGTCATCCGCTTGCACGGCTACCCGAGTTCCATCGTCAGTGATCGGGACCCGGTCTTCACCAACCGCCTGTGGAGGGACCTCTTCAAGCTGTCCGGCATACAGCTTCGCTTCAGCATGGCGTTCCATCCCCAGACGGATGGCCAGTCGGAGGTGGTCAACAAGGTTATCACCATGTACCTCTGTTGTGCGACTGGCGACCGCCCACGGGCCTGGTGTGACAACCCCATCCGAGATAATTCCTTACTATCGCCTAATCCACTTTATTTGGTCATTAAGCGACAATAAAGAATCATCCCGTTGAGTGTTAACGGGTTTACACCCGGTAAATCACTTGGAAACACAGAGAGGATCGAATGTATGCGTAAAACTCCCACGAAGGAGAGTCCAGAGTGCCTTACAAATTAATATCAAATCCCCGTAGGGTCCATTATTACAAACATGGTTCTTTGACATGAAAGTAAAGGTTCAGAGTTTTATTAAAACAGCGGAAGTACTAATAGCGATACGATATGACAACACTGGAGGCCATCTGTGATGCCATTATTTGACGTCATCATCCACCCATTCCAGCTCCCAGCCGGGTGGAATCTCACCAGGCCAAACAACCTCACCTGAAAGCAACGATTTAAGCAAGGCTGAGTATACTAATACTCAGCAAGACTTACCGGACAAAAGTTACCTCTAGTCATGTAAGGCTTTTGGCTGGTGGGTTTGTTTTGCCAAAAAGCAAATAGGATCATGGATCCTTACATTCAATATTTTAGCTCAATTTCTAGTGAGATTATCATTACTATAATGAGCAACTAATACAATCAAGAATTGTACAATACAATTAATTCACGCAGAAAATTTCACATAGTTCCATCCTTAAGGGATATCATGGCCAGCTGATTAAGCAGTCTCGGATCACGGTGAGAGGCCGACAATCGATTGATTCATAAACCCTTGCAAGGTAAACCTAAACACACGGAGCGGTGCCCCAACAGAGCTGACACCGACCAAACGGTTCCCGAAAAATCCTCGGGTTGGGATAGTAGCCTACAGTCCCGGGTACAATGCTATCTGGCATGCCCCACCTAGTATACCCAGCCTCACACAAGTACCCTCCTCTCGGTTGCAAGCCGAGCAGGAGACGAATCGAGAGTAGTAGTAGTAAAATCCCGTGCCGTCTCATTAAGGTACTAGGCTTATCGTACTCATTTCCGACAAGTGTTTAGTACTTTCAAACACTTAACCAACGAAGCCATTGGACCGGAGCCCAAATCCCATGCTCTTACCACATGAGCGATCCATTTAAACATATGGTGATTCCATAAGGAGATCCTATTCTCGCGAGTGACGAACATCACTCGACTTGTACCAGAACCTTAAAGCATAGCCACTAGCGACCTAACATGCTAGTAAAATATCATAGGTACTTATGGATCATGCAACTAGGGTTTCAATTCAACTCCTGAACGTAAATGCATATACAATAAAAATAAGTAAATTCAGAAGTGTAAAGAAACACATAGGTTAATGAATAAACCGGGGCTTGCCTTCGTTGGCACAAGAAGTTAGACAAACTTCCGGACTTTGGCCCGGGTCTTGCTCTACGGTGACGTAGTGCACATCTCCTCCAGCTCCCTCGTTCACGTCCACTGGCACGAGCGTGTAACTACCGTCAGGAACTTCTACACGGAGGGTGCAAATGTAAGACTTAATGACCATTTTATTTAACGAATTTCAAAACAACTTATGACAACCATGGGGTGCTTGGTTGACCACATTTATCTAGCTAATAATACATTCAACATATTATTCCTATAAAGGAACAATATGCGTTCCTTTATTATCTAGACTTTTTAAATAGTGACTGTGTACACACACACACACACACACACACACACATATATATATATATATATATAATTTACCTCTCCCTAAACAGCAATGGGTTGGTTATAAAATAATTAGCAAGTTTACCACACCAACACATAATCCTTAGGTGAGATTTGTGATTTTCCAATTAATTTTAATATTGAACCTACAAAGGTTCTTCCACATTAATGCACAAAAATAAATCATACAACACCAAGAGTGGTGTTCCCTGATCTCATTGAGTCTAAGACAAACCACTGATCACACATGCGCACATGCTTAAACCATAAAAATAAACATATCAATTATAGCATTTCTATTCACCATAAACAAGATAAATGCATACAAAATAAATATAGCCCTTCTGGACCCAAACTTGCTCTCACTGTTTCTATGGTCCAAAACAAGTCTAGGAAACCAACAAACACATCTATAGCTTTTATAGATCTTGATCTACACATTTATGATTAAAAACAAGCATAAATCAGGAATAAATATTTCTGACAGTGATAAAATCCTGATAAATTCACCAGAGGTGCATTTCAACATTACAAGATGATAGCCAGAAGCTCGGCTCAAAAATAATTATATTTTAAGCTACAAAAATCATCTAGGCAGATTTGACAATAATATAAGATAATTAATATAAAAAGATTCCTTCAGTACCTTTGTGCAACTTTTGGCACAGGACCTACACATGCTAGTGCTCACAACATATCCAAAATCCAGGTCAAGATCATGTATAGATTTTGCAGAATCACAGATCTAGGTATTTTACCCTTCAATTTTTCAAGCAAAAATTGTAGCTCAGAAGTATATACATGCTTTGGGAAAATTGTAGTTCTAGTTACACAGAGCACAACAAAATTGAGTTTGCATTTTTTGGGTTTTTCTACAATTTTATATTGAATTTACAAGTTACTGCTAGAACATACACGAGAGGTAAGAAACCTTTTGCGCACAGACCCTTGAAAGGTGTTGAGTGTTTACAGTTATGCCCCTGGTTCACGAGTATACCCTTGGAAAGAAATCAGAGTGAGCAATGTAGTCCAGGGGCAAGGGGGGCGGCGCGGCCGGCCGGATTCCGGCGACCTCGCCGGCGGCCTTGGCCGGGGAAGTAGCTGGGGAGGGTCTATGAGTTGCGGGGAACCGACTTGGGTGCTTACTCACGGCGAAGAGGCGACCGGCGGTCGGGTGTGGCGAGCCGGCGGCGGCGGCCACTGGGAGCTCTGCTCCGGCGAGCCTGCAGCTCGGGCGGGCCAACAAGCGAGCGTGGAAGCTTCGTTGGTGCAGGAGGGAGGCGGGAGTGGCACGTGTTGGCGTTGCAAGCGGCCGGAGTACAGAGTTCACCGCGGCGGCTCCTATGGCGGATGGCGGCGCATGCCTGTTCTCGCGCGAGGAGAAAGGGGAAGAAGCTTTTATAGCCGGCTCGACGCGGTTGGGTGTTCCTTGCACACCAAGGCGAAAGGAGGGCAGTACAAGGCGCGGCGTGGGCAGTGGGGCGGCCGCGACGTGCGTGGGCGCCGGCCAAGTACGGTGACGCGGCCACCGGTTGGGCGGCGCGGCGGGGACGTGCGGCGCGCGCGGACCGGGAGAGCGGGGCGGTGCGGCGCAAGTGGGAGGGGTCCACGGCGCGCGGACCGGCGGACCAAGGCCGGCCTCGGCGTGCGGGCTCGGCGCGGTCGCGGCACGGCAACGCCGGCGCGCGCGCTCTGGAGCGCCCGAGTCAAAACCCATTTCAACCTGCCTGCTTTGACCGGGGTTTTTCTCCAAAAATTTGAACTGAAGTGGACCAACATTTGAATACCAAAGTTGTAGATCTTGCATTGCTCTACAACTTTCGAAAAAGGCATAGGGTCTTTTTCTCCACCGTTTGCATTTCCACTCCAAATTTCAAATGCCACTCAACATGAAAGTTGTCCCTCGACAAAATACACAACTTTTACATTTGGAGATTTTGAAGTGTTTAGGTGAAATGTGGAGAATGCGGCATACCGGTTGACAAAGGGGGACAAAAAGGGTTCAAGGGGTTTTGAGTAGGGTTTTGACCAAACCTTGACCAGGGTTGACCAAAAGGGGTCATTAGGGGTCATTGGTGATGTTTTCGAGATGATGGCCCAGGTTAACCGTTGTTTGACCAAAGTTAACACTGTTGACCTGCTCATTAGGGTTAACAACTCCGGCTGAAAACCTGGGGCGTCACACCTGGGTGGACTAGCTTTCTTGGGCGGAGTATTGCTACAACACTTCATATCACACGGCGCTCCGCGCGACGCCATTTGAGGTGGTGTACGGCCGACCCCCGCCGCCTCTCCTTCCCCATGCGCCAGGCACTGAGGCGTCGGAGGAGGCCTCTCAGCTACTCTGTGACCGCGACTCCTTCCTCGCCGACATCAGGGAACGACTCCTTCAAGCTCGCAACTATGCCAAGCACTACTACAATCGTCGTCATCGCGAGCTGCAGTTTGCTGTTGGGGATCGGGTCTGGCTACACCTCCTGCATCACCCGACTCAGTCCCTAGAGCCGCGGGCAAAAGGGAAGCTCGGCCCTCGCTACACGGGGCCGTTCCGCATTGTCGAGCGCATCGGGCAGGTGGCATATCGCTTGGCATTGCCGGAAGGCGCTCGTCTCCACGACGTCTTCCACGTCGGCTTGCTGAAGCCCTTCTACGGCGCTCCGCCGCCAGTGCCCCCTCCTCTACCGGCTCTAGAGGAGGGCCGCCTGGTGTCCATTCCGGCGAAGGTACTATAGGCTCGGTGGACGCTTGACTCTTGGGAGCTGCCGGTCGAATGGGAAGGCGAGCCTGATAAGGAAATCACCTGGGAACCGCTCCAAGACTTCAAGGCGCGCTTCCCTGCATTCCAGCTCGAGGACGAGCTGTTTGTGGAGGAGGGGAGAGATGTTACGGGCCAGCCACACCAAGGCCCAGGCACGGCCGATCAGTCTGCGCGGCCAGGGGTGGTGGCGCCCCCAGGCCCATCACCTATTTCCGTCGCCGTTTCCGTAATCGTGGCTAGTTGGTTTCCTTGTTGTAGATGGATTACTTTCCTTAGATATTTTTGTAATTGGAGATATATACTCCCAAGCTGGGAAGGATTGAACAAGTTAGCAATCAATCTGATTGCTGGCCTCAAGGGCCCACCCCTAAACCCTTGTGCCGCCTCCCTGCTCTCCTCCTCCCGTGCGCCCCCTCTCCTCCCTGCGATCACAGCGCACCAGCGCCGCCGTTGTCCACCGCCTCCGCCTCCTTCTCACTCATACTCCCAGCGGGAGATCCCCGGTAGGGCTAGGAACCCTACCATCAACTGATCTGATACATGAAAAACATGTACGCGGAAGTGAATAGAATTGCACAAATATACAATGTATATATTGAATAGCCTAAAGAACATACACAGGCAAATGAAACTCAGAGATGAGGAAAAGGAACATTACTAGAAAAACTAACCAAAAAATACTACTGCACCCAACAAAGTGCCCTGTCCACCAGACCAAACATTGCAGTGGTGGCGAGGAAACTACAGAGAAGTTAAAAACACATGATATGCCCGAGTTAGAAACGTTGCAGCTGTACAGAAGAATGTAACCGCTGCTGACTGAGTCCACACATTCAGCGGAGCGGTGTAGAACGCTAATGCCATGCCCTGGAGGATCCGAGACATAACAATATCACCGCCTTCGAGCAGACAATAATAGTGACTAGGTAACTGAATACAAGTTAGACATTCTCTCCTTTTGGTGTCTGTTAAACAAAGGAAAATAAACAAATATTTGAGCTGATAAGCATAGAAAAAGAAGGAACTTAGTAATAGCTGGCAGAAGGGAAAAGGATTTAAAGTGCATTCAGATGCATCATAAATTTAGGATTGATGCACAGACAAAATGAAAGATGTTATGTAAATGACTGTAAAAATGTTGATGAGTATTACTATAATGCCATTAGAATTTAATGGAAGAGATTAAATTTCCTTGGGCAACATCTGCACATCAGATCATCCCCATCATAGGTAAAAACATTTGCACTTGAGGTTGATGTATTCCATTCACAGAAAGCAAAACCTTCCCCCCTTCCCCAGGTCATCCCCATCTTAGGTGCACTGTGCTCCATGCTACTTGCTAGATATTGACCAGTTGCTACATAGGATGTAAGGTGGCATTGAGGGAAACAACTGTCTGAATATATGCGGAAAAAGGAAAAGAGTAGAGATTCAAATTTCATCATATGCGGGCCATTGGTTTCTTTTTGCTCACGAAAACCATTACAAGAACATGGAAATAAGTAGTGAACTGATTACAGGCATGCCAGGCTCATTGCTACAAAGCAACATGGACATCTTGTGTTTTGTATGCTACTAACGTTGGTGTGTAAGAATAGTAAATGTTATGCTACTAAAGCATGTACCAAACTGCCAACTGTTAAATATTTAGTCTGCTAGCTAAGTACTGTTCCAGTGAGCAGTAAAGTAAATGTGTGAGCTGTACATGGCAAAAAGTCAGTCATTTACTACAGGCGTCAAAATATAGCCTTGCAGGATGCACAATACAGGTCCAAAACCACAATCGTCATATAAATACAGAACACAAAAGTGTGACAACATGGCCAATACAAAATGTGAAGCAAAGTATTTTAAAAAAAACTGTATTGCAAGATAAAAAAATTATAACGAGTATGAACAACTATAACTCATTAAGAATATATTGCTAGCTACCTAATGTGTTGTATAGAATGTAATCATTTAAACCTGATAATTACCTTGTTCGGAAGAGGTTTCCTTGATTCTGGTGCACCTGTTTCATTTGGCTTCAAGATCTGAAAAGAACACATTAAGCTTTCATCTATGCTCAACAGAGCACCTGCATTATCAAATTCACCACAGTAATTTGGAGCTGAGAAGATTGTGACTAATCTTCGTTCTGCAAAGAACTCGTAGCCATCTTCTACCACCTAGGGGAGTAGGGACAATTAATCAAAGGTTCCCAATCTAAAAAGAAAACAAAAAGGTTGAAATACTTTTGGTTACCTGATGAGCTCGGCATACAAGATCTAGATCATTCTTCTCCAAGAATTCTACAAGCTTATCTGCACCAAAGGTGCAAGAAACACCTCTATCACTCTCCCCCCACCCTTCTGTATCAGGACTAGGATCAGACCAAAGGAGATCACACAGAAGACCAGAGTCAGGAATTTCGGTAGGCCTCTCAATATCTTTAATTTGATCCAAGTTATTCAATTCGGGTGAGAGGCCACCATGCATGCATAGTACTTTGTCATCAATAAGCGCTGACATAGGAAAGCAGTTGAAGCAATCACAGAATATCTTCCATAGTCGAACATTGAATCTCCTTTTACATTCATCATAGAAACCGTAAACTCTGTTAATTTTTGCATCTTCATGGTTTCCCCTTAAAAGGTATATATTATCAGGGTACTTCAACTTGTATGCCAGAAGCAGACAAATGGTTTCTAAGCTTTGTTTGCCTCTATCCACATAGTCTCCAAGGAAAATATAAGTTGAAGATGGAGGATAACCACCCAAATCAAATAGCCTCAAAAGATCAACAAACTGACCGTGAATATCACCTGCACGTCAAATTGCAATTCATGTGAATTCAATAAATTGACACCTTTTGTTCTAAGGAAATTAAAGCAGTTGCTCTGAAACACATCAGAACTAAAGCACGTCAAATTGCAATTCATGTGAATTCAATAATGTCTACTTGAAATTGCAAAATGTGTCCTGACTACTTTGAAACATAAGGGGGCACTCATATGACCTATATTTTTGTCAAAGGGCATTTCTCCTAATTTGAATATTTTCTTTCCTGATTTACATAAAATGACCGGTGCTTATCATAATGACAGAGTCTGTAATATAAGGTGCTGCAGATCTGACAGTGGTAAAGTACATCATCCAAAGAACAATAGATAGATTCACCAGGATGCAATTCCAATGACCAGAAAAGGACTTCAACGTATATAAGATTCACCACAGAAGAAAATATCATTTTTGGTAAAAGTGTTGAACATTGAATTCTCTATAAGACCAACAGATGATGTGCCCATGCATGGTTGTATACAGTATAGTGAATTATGGAGTTGTAACAAAGTTACTCATGAGGAGTGTTACACCCAACTTTTGCTTGTGATTTAGGGGTACCCAACAGTTACAGTGTCAAATCGCCAGTACCTAGTTATAGGAACAAGATACTGTGCATGGCCCATCATTGAGAATCGGTCCTCCCTGCTCTATCCACTAGCTATTGACGGCTTTGCCCATCTCCAATGATCTCTTCTGCTTCCTCCTCCATCCTGCTTTTTATTTCTTTCCTTCCCTTGCCCCTCCCTATGGATGTCACTATGTCAGGCAAGAGCCTTGTTGAGTCCATAAAAAGACCCATCCAGGAAAAATAGGGTTCCTACTAGTGCCTAAATATTTTTGGACAGTGCACTATAGAAAAAAAATACTAAAATATAAAGGATTTGTTTATTAAAAAAAAGAAACATAAGCATGAAGAAGAAACATGTAGGGGCAGACAGAGTCATATGTTGACAGAGTCATATGTTGGAAATAATGTAATGCAGACATGAATCCTCTGTTCACAAGACGTAATGCTAGGTTTTTGCTTCAGTGCAAACAATCTCCACAATTTTCTGCAGGCGTGAGGCAAGCACTAGTTATGCAATCCACGTGTCGGATTTGGACCGTGATTGCGAACTGGCTGGGTCTTCCAAAGACCAAACCAGTTGTTCCCCCGACCTCCACGTCGCCACTTCAATGGTGGGAGGCCATTAGCTCACGGCCACGCACTCCCCGTAAAGCTGTTCTCTCGCTAGCGCTACTTATCATCTGGGAGATTTGGAAGGAAACAAACAACCGCGCTTTCGAACGTACAGAGTCTACTGTAACAACACCAGGAGCGAATCTAGCTGAGAACTTCACCGGGGTCATTAGGGTTAAGTTCAGTGTGTGATAGAGTTTTTCCTCTATTTTCTTAGTGATTTAGTGAAGGATTTACAAAATTCGTCAGGGTCAGCTGACCCCGATAAACATGGCTAGATCCGCCCCTGACCAACACTTGTAGCTAAGATCAAAGGAGAGGTCTCACTATGGCTGTCTGCGGGTGCCAAGTGCCTGGCTAGCCTTAGCGTGCCCTTGTAAATACACTGATAGTTTTTTTTCCGGTTAGCCGGCTGTACTTCTCCTCTATATCAATGAAATAGGCACTATCTTGTGTCCGTTCGTTCAAAAATAATAATAAACTAGTTATGCAATCCAACTGCACAACTAAAGAATGTACTTAATAATTTTTAGACAACCACAGGGGATCAGGGATAAAGAAAAATCTATACTGACGTGGGCTGCCAACTTCCAAGACCAACCAAGAAGCAGGACTGGGCAATCACAGCCTCCCGGATAGCATCTTTTTTCCATGCTTCCAGCACATTTGTCTCCAGCACTTTGATGATAATGACATTACACTTGCATACCGGGCCTTACCGAAAAAGCACAAAGCCTGCAGAAACAGGCAAGCAGAGGTGTGGTTCCTTCCTCCCAGAAATGTACAAAAGGGTAAGGCCAGGCGTACCTAATAAGTAAAGACTTGCAATTCTGCTTATTGACCACGAGACAGGGACAGAGACGCGACATTCACAAACTGCACTTTTCAGCCCCATCCAAATGTCGGAGATTACACGTACGAATTGCATGAGCATGGTAAGCCTCTGCTGACCGTTAATCGATTAATCAACCAACGGCTAGGGGTGGTAAAGGGCCATCCTGTTCAGCCTAGCAAATTTAAGCATCGGGCCAAACAAGGGTAGGATGACGGATCATATTAGTATACTTCATTAGATTGTGAAGAATGGATTAGGGCCGTGGCCCATTACCACCCTTACCTACAGCAGGATTTACCCCTAATCACCCAAGAACACGGCACAAATCTAACGCAACTGCAGCAATCAGAATCCAACCCAAATTGTGAGAGTAAACAGAACATGGCACTCGAAATGGGGGCGTGCACATGCAGAGACGAGCCGCAGGCAGGCAAAGGCGGCGGGGGCGCTCACCGCAGATCTTGACGGGCGCGTGGATGCGGAGGAGGTTGGGCTGCGAGAGCAGCACCTGCTTGGCCTCGACGCAGAGCTTCCGGATCTCGGCCTCCGACAGCTGCACCTGCCTCCCGCCGCGGCCGCCCTCGACGAGGCGCCGCACCACCTCGTCGACCGCCGCAGCGTCCATCGCCCCCATCGACGCCCGCGTCATCATCATCGTTGCTCTCCCGTCTCTAATCCCTCGAGCAACCAATGGCGGAGACTTCCAGGGATGGAGGAGGCGAGGATGGAATGGAATGGAATCGAGAGGGAGCGGAGGCGGTGGCGCGCGTGCGCGAACGGGTGAATGGAATGAATTGATGGAATGATAATAGTGACGGCGGCGGTGGCGGTCGCAATTATGGTTGTGTGGGGCGGGTTCAGATGGGGATTTCGGGGCGGGTTTTGGAATGGGTATCATTTGCGTGGATAGTAACGGGTTTATAGGCCAGCGGGTTGGGGATTATGCCTATGCTTGTTTGGGCGGGTGGGTGCTCCAGATCGAGATCTCGCGCTGCTCCCTACCGCCGTTGCAAGAAGGCCACACTGCCGCTTGCCTTCGTCGTCCGTCGGGCTGCCGAGGTCGGAGCTCTCCGTGGCGGCGCAGCCAGCGCGGTACCCGAGGCCCGGAGTTCCCAGGCTTGCACGCGGCGTCTGCTGCTCGGGCGGCACTGGGGAGGTCCCCGGCGGCTCGTGCTCGTCATCTTCCTTGTGTGCTCTTGCGCCGCCGCAGCACCATGTTCCTCGTGCCCCCTCGGTAATCAGTTTCGTTGCCGGGGGGCTTTGCCCCACGGTTCTTGTTAAAAAAAAAACGACGACGACGGCTGGCGTCGTAATTTTGTTTTCGGATTTCGATCTGGGGCAACGCGCTCACTAATTAACTTATGCAATGCGATGCAGCAGTGAGGGGAGAGCATGGGTGGCAGACGGTGCCGAAGCGGCAGTAGGCAGCGGCGGAGCCTCCCGTGGGCAGCAGAGGGAGAAGGCCTGGAGCAGGTAGCGTTCGTTGGGATTCAGGTCGCCGCCGGCGCCGCGGTGGAACAGGCCGACGACGCTTCATCCATTCACTAGCCCCTTGGCGCTTTACCTGAGGCCGGCCGCTGCGATATGCTTCCGCTCATTGTTCCATACGCGCGTGCGCGTGGATCTGGGAGAACGAGCTCAATCCACGGTGGCGGCGGGTCTCGGTCCGACGGCCGGCCTCGATGCGACTGGTAAATGGTGATGGCGAGGAGGGGACAACTTGATGCGGCACTAAGCCCGAGCCGTCGAGCGGCCATAGAGACGTCGCATGTCGGCGGTGTAGCGGCTCCAGACCTCGTTGTTGGTGTTACAGCAACTTTAGCAGCTCCCTTTCCCGTCCCCAATACAAAAAAACAGTGATATAGGGGATTAGATGCTAAAAAAAATCTCTCCAGCAGCCTTCCTATCCCCTTCTCTTTTTCTCCATGGACTAAAACTCTCTCTCCATCCCCTTTATAAGAGCAACTGCAGCAGATGGAGTAAATTCCATCCCCTATTTGAAGTTATTGGGGGTGGAGTAAAAATATTTTCATCCCTAAAACACAACCTGCTCCAGCAGTTTCCCTATTTTCCTTCCCAACTCGTGGGTCCCACAATGCCACATCATCTTCTCCACCCCTCCCCCAAATCTTGCATCTGTAGCGTTGTGGAGGCAGGAGGTAGAATCGAGTGGGTCCCACTGATAGGGGGTGGAGGAGAGGTTCCCTTTATAAAGGGGATGGAGAGGGAGTTTTAGTCCATGGAGAAAAAGAGGGAAGGGGATATGGAGGCTGCTGGAGAGGTTTTTTAGCATCTGATCCCCTATATCACTGTTTTTTGGTATTGGGGATCGGAAAGGGGAGCTGCTAAAGTTGCTCTAAAGGGAACCTCTCCTCCACCCCCTATCAGTGGGACCCACTCACTTTATAAAGGAGAAGATGATGTGGCATTGTGAGACCACGAGTTGGGAAGGAAAATAGGGAAACTGCTGGAGCAAGTTGTGTTTTAGGGATGAAAATATATTTACTCCACCCCCAATAACTTCATATAGGGGATGAAATTTACTCCATCTGATGGAGTTGCTCTTAACGTGTCAAGTTGTTAGTCCATGAGACTAAAACATGTGTACACATGGTTTCTCGAGTTGTTACGATTGAGCACATAGATTTCATGTTGTAAATTGTATATAGAGGTTGTTGTAATCTATAGGGATTGGCTCAACCTAAACAAACTCGGGATAACACCTTGTAAGCCAAGCAAGGGGCTCTTGCTTGCTCTATTTAACAAAGGTGCGGCCTCCTACAGGAGGTTCAACGCTTCCCAAACTTTTACATGGTAATCAGAGCTATCCTCTACCTACTCCAATCTAACCTCCAACTTCTTGCCATGTCGACCTCTGCCGGTGCCGCTCTCCCTTCCACCTTTGGTCATCCCGTGACCGAGAAACTCACCAAGGCCAACTTCGCCTTGTGGAAGCTACAAGTCCTCCCTGCGATCCAAGGAGCGCAACTTGTTCGCTTCATTGATGGAAGCTCACCGGCTCCACCAGAGGAGATCAAGACTGGCACCGGCGACGACGCCAAGAAGGAACCAAATCCTGCGTATGCGACATGGCTTGCACTTGATCAGCAAGTCTTCAGCTACATCGTCACCTCCCTCACCAAAGATGTCCTCAAGCAAGTCGCTACGTGCGCTACCGCGGCACAGCTGTGGAAGTCGCTTGAGGAGATGGGTGCCTCGCAGACTCGGGCGTGCAAGGTGAACACCCGCATCGCGCTTGCCACCACCAAGAAGGGCTCCATGACCGTCGACGAATACGTCGGCAAGATGCGTTCCCTGGCTGATGAGATGGCATCGGCAGGGAAACCCATTGATGACGAAGAGCTCGTCTCCCACATCTGCACCGGCCTTGACATAGAGTTTAATCTCGTCGTCTCGGCCATCCTCGTTCATGTTGAGCCGATCTCTATGACTGAGCTCGCAACTCAACTGAATGCGTTCGAGCAGCGCATGGATCTCCTTCACGGGTCCTCCTCTTCATCAGCAAATTTGGCGTCTCGTGGTCGTGGCAATGGCCGCGGAAATCGTGGTCGTGGTGGTCGCGGTCGTGGCAATGGCCCCAGCGGTCGTGGCCGTGGCAACTTCAACTCCAACTCCAACAAGCCTAAGCCGAGATGCCAGGTCTGCAAGAAGGATGGCCACACCATGATCGACTGCTGGTACCGTTTTGATGAGAGCTTCGTCGCGCCTGAAGAGAAGAGCGCGAACATAGTGGCTCATGGAGGATATGGAGTGGACTCCAATTGGTACTCTGATACTGGAGCTATTGACCATGTCACAGGCGAACTGGACAAGATGATGATCCGGGATCGCTACAATGGAGGTGAACAGATCCATATGGCAAACGGATCAGGTATGGATATTACACATGTTGGCCGTGTTATTTGTCACACTCCAGAACGAAATTTATTCCTTAATAATGTTCTTTATGTTCCTAGTACTACAAAAAATCTTGTTTCCGTTCATAGGCTAGCATCAGATAATAATGCCTATTTTGAATTTCATCCGAATCATTTTCTTATTAAGGATCAAACAACGAAGAGAACTCTTCTAGAAGGAACATGTAAAGGGGGCCTCTACCCCTTGCCAGTTGCAGCCCTCAGGAATAAACAAGTCCTCAGTGTGTCAAGTGGTGCTCATCCATCCTTGGAAAGGTGGCATCACCGCTTGGGGCATCCATCATTTCATATAGTTCAGCAAGTCATAAATAAGAACAAGTTGTCTTGTTCTAGCGAGTCTAAAGTAGGTTCAGTGTGTGATTCATGTCAAATGGCCAAGAGCCATCAGTTGCCTTATCCAAAGTCGTCAAGTCAGTCCAATTTTCCTTTAGAACTTGTTTTTTCCAATGTATGGGGGCCAACTTGTGATTCCTTTGGACGTAATAAATATTATGTGAGTTTCATTGACGACTATAGCAAATTCACATGGATCTATCTCCTCAAACACAAATCTGAAGTTTTCCAACCTTTTCATGAGTTTCAAGGTCTTATTGAAAGGCAATTCGATCGAAAAATTTTTGCCTTGCAACCTGATTGGGGGGGAGAGTATGAGAAGTTAAATTCCTTCTCCACTAAAACCGGGATTGTTCACCTGGTTTCTTGTCCACATGCTCATCAGCAGAATGGCGCAGCTGAAAGAAAACACAGACACATAGTTGAAGTGGGTCTTTCTTTACTTGCGCAATCCTCCATGCCTTTAAAATATTGGGATCAAGCCTTCTTAACTGCTACCTATTTGATTAATAGGACTCCTAACAAAGTTATAAACAACTCTACTCCCCTGGAACGCCTCTACAAGATGCAAATTGATTACACCTCTCTTAGTGTTTTTGGGTGTGCTTGTTGGCCAAATCTTAGGCCATACAATTCCCATAAATTAGCCTTTCGATCAAAGCAATGTGCCTTTCTCGGCTATACTAACCTTCACAAGGGCTTCAAGTGCCTAGATATTGCATCTGGGTGCGTGTATATATATCACGCGATGTGGTTTTTGATGAGAGCATTTTTCCTTTTGCTAAGTTGAACCCAAATGCTGGCGCACACCTTAGATCAGAACTTCTCCTTTTGCCATCTGAACTCCTAAATTCATCTAGTTCTTGGGGTGTACAAATGCATGACAATGTGTCTAATACCCTGCCTGCTAACCATGCCTAAGTTTTCGGGAAGAAAATATGGAAACTTTTGGTGCAAATATTGGTACAGGAGCTCATTTAACCTGTAGACTCCCACCGGCGTATCCACCTCGGAGTTAGTGGCGAACTCTGACGGCGTATCAACTCCAGGCACAGGCGCCGGCGCATCTACCTCGGGTCCATACGCAGCCGACACACCGACAACTGCTGGTTCCTCGTCGCCCAACCCTTCGTCGCCGCGTGGCCCGCGGTCTCCCGGCATGTCGCACGAGTGTGGGGGAGCAGGATCGTCTGCGCACGTACCTTCATCACCGCTCGCGCCACACGCACCGACTGGATCCGTGCGCCGCTCCCTGAACCCGAGGCTGATCTCCCAGGATCATCTGCGGACCGCCCAGGATCGGCTGCGACATCTGATCTTCACCAACAAGATGCCCTGGTTGTTCCTACACCTTCTCGTCCACGAACTCGACTACAGTTTGGCATTTGGAAGGAGAAGCAATTCCTGATGGTATAGTGCGGTATGGACTTCTTACTACAAATGGTGAGCCAAATAACTTAGAAGAAGCTTTCAATAGTGAGAATTGGAAAAATGCTATGGATGACGAATTCTTGGCCCTGCAAAGAAATAAGACCTGGCGTCTTGTACCTCCTGAAAAAGGGAGGAATGTCATAGATAGCAAATGGGTATTCAAAATTAAGCGAAAGGCGGATGGTACCATAGATAGAAATAAAGCACGATCAGTGGCCAAAGTGTACAAGTAGCGGTATGGAATTGATTATGAAGACACTTTCAGTCCAGTTGTCAAGGCAGCAACAATCAGATTAATCCTTTCCATTGCTGTGTCTAATGGTTGGAGTCTCCGTCAGTTGGATGTGCAGAACACGTTTCTTCATGGTGTTCCAGAGGAAGATGTATACATGAAGCAACCTCCTGGGTATAAGGATAAAAGATTTCCTAATTATCTTTGCAAACTTGACAAGGCCCTTTATGGTTTGAAACAAGCACCTCGAGCCTGGTATCATCGATTGAGTGTCAAGCTCCAAGAGTTAGGGTTCAAACCATCAAAGGGAGACACTTCTCTCTTCTATTTCAGGAAGGGCGACCTGGTTATGTTTGTTCTCATATATGTGGACGACATCATAGTGGCAATCTCATCTTTGGAAGGAACAAAATGTCTATTAAAAACTCTCAAATCTAATTTTGCATTGAAAGATTTGGGAGACATACATTACTTTCTTGGTATTGAGGTTACAAAGCTAGGAGATGGAATACTCCTATCTCAAGCCAAGTATAGCAACGATGTTCTAAAAAGAACAGGTATGCAGAAGTGCAAGCCCGCAAACACACCAATGTCTACACCGAAAAAACTCTCTGCATATGAGGGTACGCCATTGGGAGCAGAAGACTCAACCCGGTTCAGAAGCATCGTTGGGGCATTACAGTACTTAACTCTCACTAGACCAGACATTTCCTTCGTTGTAAATAAGGTATGTCAGTTCCTCCATGCGCCAACGTCAGTACATTGGACAACAGTCAAACTGTGACAACCCCATCCGATATAATTCTGTACTATCACCTAAACCACTCCATTTGGACATTAAGAAATAATAAAGAATCATCCCATTGAGTGTTGCCAGGTTTACGCGTGGTAAATCACTTGAAAACACAGAGAGGATCGAACGTATGCATTAAAACTCCCACGAAGGAGAGTCCAGAGTGCCTTACAAATTAACATCAAATTTCCCGCAGGGTCCATTATTACAAACATAGTTCTTTGACATGCAAGTAAATAGTTCAGAATTTATTGAAAACTGCGGAAGGAACTAAGTGGTACGATCACATCATAGGAGGCCTGTCCATGATGCAATCACTGCTCGTCCTCCACCCATTCCAGCTCCCAGCCAGGTGGAAGTTCTCCGGGCCACACATCACATGCATTACCAGGAAACAACATTTATAAAGCAAGGCTGAGTATACTAATACTCAACAAGGCTTACCTGTCTAAAAGAAAGACTTTACCTCTAATCATGCATGGCTTTTGTCTAGTGGGTTTGTTTGCCAAAAAGCTGTTAAGTAGTGAGTCCTTACTTTCACATTTTAGCTCATGTTCTAGTAGAAGTAATCATTACTAGATAAGCAACTATTGCAATCACAGTTGTACAAACAATTAATCAATAATAATCTTCACAAAGTTCCATCATAAAGGGATATCATGGCCAGTAGATTAAGTAGTCTCGGATAACGGTGAGAGGCCGACAATCGATTGATTCAAACCTTGCAAGGTGGACCTAAACACACGGGAGGTACCCTCCCTAAGAGTTCACCAACCAGGCGGTTCCCGTCATTCCTCGGTTTGGGGATAATAGCTCACAGTCTTAAGTACAAGGTTTATCTGGGCTATGCCACTAAGGTGGCGAGCCCGGGGCCGCAACCCTGAGAGTAGTGATAGTAAAACCCCGTACCGCCTCATTTAGGTACTAGGCTTACCGTGCCCATTTTCGACAAGTGTTTAGTACTTTCAAACACTTAACCAACGAAGCCATTGGACCGGAGCCCACATCCCATGCTCTAACCACATGTGCAATCCATTTAAGCAATATGGTGATTCCATAAAGGAGATCCTATTCTCGCGAGTGACGAACATCACTCGACTTGTACCAGATCCTTAAAGCATAGCAGCTAGCGACCTAACCTGCTAGTAAAAGATCATGGGTACTTAAGGATCGTGCAACTAGGGTTTCAATTCAACTCCTGAACGTAAATGCACATAAGATAACAATAAATAAATTCAGAAGTTTAAGGAAACACATGGGTTAATGAATAAACCGGGGCTTGCCTTCGTCAGCACAAGCAGACACACAAACTTCCAGACTTTGGTCCGGGTCTTGCTCTACGGTCACGTAGTGCACGTCTCCTCCCGCTCCCTCGTCCTCGTCAGCTGGCACAAGCGTATAGCTACCGTCGGTGGACTTCTACACGGAAAATGCAAATGCAAGATTTAATTGGCAGATTGAGTTAATTCGTCACAAAACCACTTTTGGTAACCATGGGGTGCATGCTTGACCACATTCACCTAGATAAAGATACATTCAGCATACTCTTCCTATAAAGGAACATTTTGTGATGCTTTATTAGCTAGACTTATTAATAGTGACTAAGTACATATAATAAATAAATTAATTTAATTTAATTATCAATCAGTAGCAAATAACCACAAGAATTCTATGGTTGGCCATATTCACCTTAAAAAAAGTATTTAAGCATTTACTCATTTAAAAGTAAACACAAAATGCTATTTAACACTCTCTTGATGGTGATGGTGTACACATCTATAAAAGAATATTTCATTTAATTACAAAACAGTAAGGAAAAGTGCTCTCATGCCACAAGATATTTTCCAAACTCATTTATATTGCTTATGCACAAAAGAAATGGGGTTTTTCTACTTTTCCCTCACTAGATTAACCTAGTTTTCAACCTTCAATCAACCAATCACACCTCAAAACTTGCCCAACAGTACCCACTGGTCCTACTGACTAGGGAGCACTTATTTGGGCAGCAAGCAACAAGTTTGAGCCACTGCAAATAAAATGCACACAATAAAGGTATTTCTAGCTAGCATTTAAAGGATTAATGCATATAAAAATAAATATAACAGAAATGAAGCCAAACTTTCTCCTACACATGCTCTGGCCTAAAACAAGCCTAAGAAACCAACAAACCCACTTATAGCTATTATGTATCTTGATATACACATTTATGAATAAAAACAAGCATAAATCTGGAAATAATATTTCTAATAGAGATAAAATTAGGGTAAACTCACCAGAGGTGCATTATAGCATAACATGACAATACCCGGAAGTAGGGCTCAAAAATAATTATATTTTAAGTTACAAAAATCATCTAAGCAGATTTGTCAATATCACAAGATAATTTCTATAAAAAGATTCCTTCAGTAACTTTGTGCAAATATTGGCACAGAACCTACACATGCTAGTATCTACAACATATCCAAAATCCAGCTCAAGATCATGTATGGATTTTGCAGAATTACAGATCTAGGTAATTCACACTTCAATTTTTCAAGCAAAAACTAAAGCTCAAAAGTATATACATGCTTTGCAGAAATTGTAGTTCTAGTCACACAGAGCACAACAAAATTGGGTTTGCAATGTTTGGATTTTTCAACGATTTTATATGGATTTTTAAGTCACTAGTTCAAATAACAAAACTAGGAAGAATCTTTCAGCACTCAGCCCTTGGGACTTTTGAACCTTCACAAACATGCCCTCGCATTTAACATGCAGGCCCCCCGGGGAAAACTCCCCTTCACAACTCTACCCTTCCGCGGCGGAGCAGTCTCGCCGGCGGCGAGGTAGGTCCGGGGAATGCAAACAAGCAAGAGGGGTGATCGATTTGACTCACAAGGGACTGATTCGCGGCGGTGGCTCGGGCGAAGAGAGGTCCGGCGATGGCCGGCGGCGAAGCAATGACGGTGCGGCCGCCGCGGCTCGGGTTCCGGGCAAATGCCGGCGAGGCTAGACCATCACGTATGCTTGGGGGCTCGAGTGGATACTAAGGAAGAACTAGGGGTCACTGGTTTAACACGGCAGCAAGCGGAGTTGCAATGTCGCCGACGGCGCTAATGGCGGGCGGCGGCGGATAGCTCGGTAGCTCGGGCGCGCGAGGGAAAAGGAAGGGGAGGGTTTTATAGGCGCTTAGAGACGGTTCGCCCTCACCATCGTGGCCTACAGGGGCTCCAGCATGGGCGCGGGGTGGTGGCGACGTGCGGCGGCGCCGACGGCCAATGGGGAAAGGCGGTTCGCCCGTCGGCGAGTGTGCACAGGCCGCGTGGCACCAACCTAGGCCTCCACGCAAGCGTCATGGCCTCTAGTGCACGGTGGCGTCGGCGCGGGCCTCGGACCGCGGGGTTTCCGACGCCTCGGCGTGCGCGCACGAGCCGGGGTACGGCGCGGCCGACATGGCGGCACGCGGGCGACGTCGTGCGCGGGAGCGCCGGTTGCACCGACCCGTTTCATTTAGCCTTCTTTCAATTGATTTTTCTCCAAAATTCCAAACAGAAGTGCTCCAAACTTTGAATACCAAAGTTGTCAAGCAAATTACCCTCTACAAGAATGCCAAAAGCTCTAGTGTGGTTTGATCAACAGATTGAGCACAAATTGCAAAGGAACTTGACTGAAAACTAGGCGCCAGTGAACAGTGACCCAACACCTTGATTTGCATTTTTCACCATCTTACACTCCAAACTAGCAATGTCACTCAACAGAGAAGTTGTGTGCCTTGACAAACTGCACATTTTCCCATTGGGTGATTTGGAAGTGTTTAGTGAAATTTTGAAGAACGTGCCAAAGTTCTAGAATGGCACAAAGGTCAAAGAGGGAAAACTAGGGTTTAAGGTAGGGGTTAGACCAAGGGTTGACCTAGGATTCCCAAGAGTAGTTAGAGAAGGTATTAAGAGGGTCATTAGCACCAATTACAACTGATCAAAAACACGGGGTGTTACACAAACGGATCTTGAGATATGTAAAGCATACGGCTGGTTTGGGACTGAAAATATCAAGATCCCCGTCGACTCTTGTCAGCGGGTTTTCAGATGCCGACTGGGCCGGGTGTGTTGATGATAGACGTTCCATTGGTGGGTTTGCCATTTTCTTCGGAAGTAATCTCATCTCCTGGAGTGCAAGGAAACAGGCTACTGTCTCTAGATCAAGCACAGAGGCTGAATATAGAGCGATGGCCAATGCCACTGCAGAGATTATTTGGGTACAATCTCTCTTGCGCGAACTAGGGATTCGATCACCTCCAACTGCAAGACTATGGTGTGATAATATTGGAGCAACCTACTTGTCAGCAAATCCAGTGTTTCATGCTCGGACGAAACACATCGAGATCGATTACCACTTTGTTCGAGAACATGTGGCACAAAAGCTTCTTCATGTTCGCCTCATTGGGACGGGAGATCAAGTCGCCGATGGGTTTACCAAACCTCTCACGACTCAGAAGTTGGAAGAACTAAAGAGCAATCTCAACCTCGGATCGCCCGGTTAAGATTGAGGGAGGATGTTAATGTGTCAAGTTGTTAGTCCATGAGACGTAAAACATGTGTACACATGGTTACCCGAGTTGTTACGATTGAGCACATAGATTTGATGTTGTAAATTGTATATAGAGGTTGTTGTAATCTATAGGGATTGGCTCAATGTAAACAAACTCGGGATAACACCTTGTAAGCCAAGCAAGGGGCTCTTCCTTGCTCTATTTAACAAAGGTGCGGCCTCCTACGGGAGGTTCAACGCTTCCCAAACTTTTAAAGCTGGTGCCTGGTGGGGTGGGGGCGGGGCGGGTAGTAAAGTACACGGGGTGGGGTGGGGCGAGGTGGCAGAATGGCATTATTAATTATGTGTTGGGCGGGTCTGGGGAGGGTTTAGCCCCATTAGCAGGCCTACCAAGGGATCATCTAGACCGTGACCAGCGGGATGGGCCATCGAATGGTGCTTGGATGGAGCGGATGGTGTCGGATGGACGGATGCTACCGGAGGGGTGTGATTATTCGTACTAGTTGCGGATTTAGAAAACATTATTCGTAGTTGCGTTCTGGCAGTTTTTGTGAGAATTACTTTGTTGTTGAACGGATTTGGTTGGGTAAAGTCTGATCTGGCCTGATGTGGGATATGGGTAAAGTTTGATCATGTCCATTCCACAAAACATCAAAGTATCATGTTCTATTAAGAAACAAGTAGTGATACACGATACAACTTTCATGATGCAACTAAGGAGGTGCTTGGTTTACAACTTTCATGATGCAATTAGGGAGGTGCTTGGTTCTAACGTAGACGGAAATAGAATCAAATTACAATGTATTTGACCCTGAAATGAGTGATTAAAATCTTTATTTGGTTGCACTATGATAATGTAATCAGATTGCGGTGTCTGCATTAAATCTGATTAAGGTGGGAGGAAGTGTGTGGGGTAGGTAACACACATCTATAAAACTTATATAGGTGAGACCCACTACAAGTCATGGCTGGATTTCTCTCAACATGCAAGCATTCCACGTCATCATCCACTATGTGCCATGTCACCATCCACTATACGCCATGTCATCATCCATCAAATCACATATTTATGTCTTAAATCGATTTTCTGTGGCTTATAGCATGTACATCACACCATAAAATTCCTGCTGACGATTTTAGAATGATCTTTGGTGTCACTACCTTCACATTTCACCTTAAAATTTTGTTTAAAAAATTCTCGCAGCAACGCGCGGGGTATCACCTAGTTACTAGTATATACCTATGTGCAGGTGTAGTATAGCATTCTACGCCCTACTACCCGGCAACCAACCAACAACGAGCCAACCCACCCTCCCACCCATCTTTTCTTCTCGGCGCCCGTTAGCCGCGTCACGTGCCCGACCCGCTATCCTCCCTACCGGCCCACCCCCACGAGATAAATCCGTTCAGGCGATTCATTGCCTCCCACCTAGTTCCTTTTTGCCGAGCCTTACAGGGCGGCGGCGATTCGGCGACGGCCGCGGGGGAGGGCGGCGGCGTGGGTCTCCGACGGCGGTCGCGAGGAAGGGCTCAAGTGGTACGCGTTCTCTGCATCTCCTTTGCTCCGCGAGCCCCTGGAGGCTTCTAACCTTTTTGTTTGTCGGGAGGCAGATCGAAGGCGACAGCGGCGCGAGGTGAGGCTGCAGCGGCGCGCCACTGGGAAGGGTCAGCCAGGGTCTTTGCCTGGTTTTTGGCCCTCCTTGGTTGCGCTTGCCTAGGGTTCCATTTCCCCCCTGCATTTTTCTTCTCATATTAGGGTGATGATGGCATTCTGATTCACGTTTTGTTTTATGAACGGTAGCAGCACTGTGAAATTTGGGTGATCCCCGTGCACAATGCACATCCTGCTCTTCCATTATTGTTATATACAGGATTCTTTGCTTGTGTCGTCACGCGTTTATGGATGTGTCGTACTTTATTTCCATGGATATTTCGGGTAGTTCATGTAGCACTACACATTTTACTAAGAGGTTTAGCTAGAATGTATTGTAGGAATGTTTTTTGCTTCAAGAATCGACCGACACCATGCTTTTTTTCTTTTGTTAGATCATTTTTGCGCAACTCCATGAGTTTTAGTAGTGCCAGTAGTAAGGTATTGATCAGTAATTTAAGCAGCAGAAATAATTTGGCCTCATCATTATCCCTTCATTTAGTAATTTCAAGTTAAGGGTTCCATAGTGGCCTGCAGCTTTTTATCTATAGTATGTTTTGCAACTAACACCCCTGTGTCCATGAGCAGTTTAACCATTGTAGTTTAATATTCTTAATGTCGTAGTTCAGTAGTTGTGATAGTAGTGATTTGTAGTCAAGTCAATCACCTTATTCTTTCAGTAATTTCCACTGCTTTTTGTTCAGTAGTAGTGATAGCAGTTCAGTAGTTCATTAAATTACACCCCCTGTAATCACCTGTTTCTATTTTTACTTATGAATGAATGGTTGGTATAACTAAGCGTATTTTGCAATTTGTTTTTTTATAGTAATTTAGTGATTAGTAATCGCTTAATGATTTAGTAATTCGGTGATACATTCGGTGTTGAGCTTTTTACGGTTTACGCTCAATGGTTCTTTTTGTCCGGTAATTTGTCATTCACTTTTCTTTAGTAACGGACCACCAATTGCTTTTGATATGGAAAAGCATAACCAAGACATATAAGTCTCGGCGGCAATTTATTTGCAATTTACTAAATGCAAGTTAACGATTTTAACTAGTGAGGTTTTGCCAACATAACACCCAAGGTGTGCACGTCAAATGAATGCATTATTTGTTACGTATGATTCTTTCCCGAGTACTATCCCCTAACACATCTATTTCTTGAATCCCAATACATGACACAATTTTCTTTACCACAAGCGCATAGGAAAAAGGCCCTTTTCTACCGAGATTGAAGAATCGCCTCCACCACACATCCGCAACCCCGTCGACATGGCACCACTTTGCTAAATTATCGTTTCACAGATTATGTGTTTCTAATGTTGAATTAAAATTTTAAGTGTACCCTGCCGTAAGATGATTACCGAATGCACAAGTGCTTGTATCGAGCCGTAGGCTATCTAGGTTTGAATAAGCATTAGATGGCCAATGCCTTTTTTCCCGCACTACCATAGAGTCTATTAGTGTCCAATATAAAATTTTCCCTATTCACTTGTAGCTCCAAATGTCATCTTTGTTCATTAGAATTTTCCTTCATAATACCGTAATAGATCGTAGTAATTCTTATTTTTTATTAACTTACAAAATGCTTTAGCAATCCTCATTTGTTTACTAATTTAAATAATTGCATATTCTAATGCAACACACTATTCTTTGCAATGCCTTCTTCCCGCTTAGTTCATTAGTAAGACAAACTATATGAGGACCTCCCGAGAATATTTATTGAATCAATGCAATTGAGTTGGTCCAATAAAGAATAGATATTGTGCTTTATTTTCGAGCAGACATGGGCACAATACTACCCCCTCTTGCAATGTTCAGTAAAATTAGTTTAGTTATTTTGGGGTTTGATACTAAGCTAGGCACGTTCAACAGAAATTAAGTAGTACTCATTTGTTTATCAATTCCTAAGCATGCAATTTTTGGGCTCTGTGGTGTATCTCTTCAACTAGTGATATAATATCCATTGTCCCCAAAAGTGATGTACATCTTTTCCTTCACTGGGGTGAGGCTGGAGAACCACTTCTTATCTCTGGTCATGTGTCGGGAACATCTGGAGTCGATCAACCAAATGTTCTCCAAGCCTCCTGCCTGTAGTCAGAAACAAGAACGAGAATGAGCTAGCGACTCGACACTGGGGTTAGCACAAAGAAAGTTAAACCAGTGTCGAGCCATCTGCTCAAAGGAGGGGTTAGCAAACATCATTCCCTTGCCACCAAACTTCCCATGTCCCATGGAAGGAGTACGAGCACCACGAGGGGGAAAACGTGGTCCGTAGTTCCTCTGGAACCCAAAGCTGCGATCATCTCCCCTAAACCCGTATTGATGATGTGTAGGGGGACGTACAGCAAAACCACCACGAGCCCGACCAAACCTCTCACCAGAACGCACACCATCATCTCTCCTAACAAACCTCTCACCACCACCTCTCTGTGGGAACCTACCACCCTGAGCTCCAACTCTACCAACACTCTTCACACTTCCCACACCCCATGGAAGTGGCACTCTACGATCAGGAATACCATGAGACTGGCGATACCTGTCCTGGTTTGCTTGCTCCCTAGCAAGCCTCTCATCCCTCTTCCTCTTATAGCAAAACTCTGCTAGGTGTCTCTCCTTGCCACAATACTCACACCTGAAGGGGATGGGTTTTGGTTTTGGCTCTGGCTTATCTTTAGGTTTCTCACCCTTCTCACTCACAAACTTCACGGGTTTCTGGAAGTCATTTGTCTTAGGTGGGAATTTGGGTGGATCTTGGGTTGTGTCAAGCTTGTTGCAAAGGTGGTTGGGCTTTGATGTGAAAGAGTTCTTGGGTGCTTTTGGAAGTGGAATTTGGATGTCTCCGATCACCTCAAACTCGGGGTTAGACTCAACACACTTCTCATACACACTCTCCCCACTATTCTCTCCCACTTTCTCACCCAACTTCTCAAAACCCAAACCACGACCATCAGCTCTCTTGAACTCCTCAATCATGATTTTCAATTGAGGTTCCTGCCCAGACAACCAACCCAACACCTTCCTCAAGTAATCATTCTCCTCATAAATGACATCCAAACGGGAAGTAAGTTCAAGATTGCGCAAAGTAACTTCATCACAGCTAGTGCATGCATTGACAACAGGAGATTTCAAAGTAGCTTCCAAAGTGCTAATGGTAGAACGAGCATCAACAAGCTTAGCATGCATGGTAGGACATGATTTACAGGCACCAAGCAAAGTGGGTCTAGCCTTAAGCTCATCATACTTAGTCCTAAGAGCATCTAGTTTAGCCAAAGTGGAAGCATTCTTCTCATTAAACAACTTGATCTCATTCAACCATGCATCACATTCAGGACACTCAACATCATCAGGAGTAGTAGGAGCAAGTTTCAAAGAGTCATTCTCAAGTTTCAATTCAAGCAATTTGGACTCTAACTCTCCTACTTTCTCACTAGCATTCTCAAGTTGAGCCCTAAGATCTTTCCTCATCTTCTTAGCATCTCTCAACACACTATCACGGTTGTCAATCAAGTCATTCAACCTAGTGATCTCAGCAAGCAAAGAGTCGGGGTCACGATTTACCTCATCCTCCGAGTCGGAGTCGCTGTCTTCCTTCTCGCTCTTCTTGCTGCTCGAGCTATGGGCCATGCCACAAAAGCTTTCAAGCGCCACATAGCTCAATCCACTGAGGTTCCGGCTTGCACTCTTCTTGCCCTTGCGCCTCCCGGCGTCTTCATCTTCACTGCTTGAGCTTGACTACGCGTCGCTTGAGCTTGAGTCGACGTCGCTTGCACCGGCCACCATGGCTCTTGCCTTGTCCTTCTTGTAGCCGCCCGTGCTCGGTCGCCGCTTGTCCTTGTCCTTGCTCTTGGACTTGCTGAAGTGCTTGCCCTTGGAGGAGTACTTGTCTTCACGCCTCGGGTGCGCCTTGTACTCGCTCATCTTGTACTTGTTCTCCTCCGCTTCCGGGCACTCGGTGATGAAGTGTCCACGCTTGCCACACTTGTAGCATGTCCCCGAGCTCCGCCTTGCATTCCTCCGGCTCTCATGTAGTCGATCAAACCTCCTTGAGAGCAAGGCCAGCTCCTCCTCGCCCAGCACATTAAACTCCTCATCTGGAATAGACATAAGAGAAGACAAGGAAAACTATCGACAGGAAGAGTTAGATTTGCCCTTTGATCCGCCCACAAGAGCAAGACTATGGTCAGTTGAGCCCTCATGCTTGGATTGCAACTACCTGTCAACCTCAGCCGACTTAAGCTTAGAAAAGAGGTCATCCAACTCAATGGTCAAATATTGCCCAGACTCCTTGATGGCCTCAACATTAGCACCACAAACATTTGGATCCAAGACATGCAAGAGCTTCAAAGCTTGATCATGCTCAGTGTAAGGGAAATCCTCAACATTAGCCTTCATGTTGTTCACGATGGCGGTGAACCTCTGAAACATCGCATCAATGTCCTCACCGGGAAGTTGAGTGAAGTTCTCATATTGCATCCGGTAAGAGACAAAGAGGCGAGCCTTCACATGGTTATCACCACCGTGAGCCACCAACAACTTCTCCCAAATTTTCCAAGCAAGATTCAAATGGCGAACACGCTCAAACTCAGGATCACACAAGCTCCGGACCAAGTGATCAACGGCTTTTGCATTTGCCTTATACTTGGCCTTAGCACTGGCATCGGTCACCATAAGAGTATGGATGTTGACCGGAATATCATAGGTCTTGTCAAGCATAATGAACTCCAACAACTTGCCACGAAGAAAGATCATCATACGAGCCGCCCACTTGTGGTGACCCTTGCCATCGAAGTGCGGCGGACCGCCCCGCTCAACATACGCCATCTTAGGATTCGAGACTTGTTAAAGTCACAAAGAATCCGGCACCAAGTTCTGATACCAATTGAAGGATCGGATGGCGACTAGAGAGGGGGAGTGAATAGGAGCCGGTAAAAATTCTTCTCAAAGAACCCGGCCTATACCCTAGACAATTCCCGGTCACACACAAGCGATGGACCGAATCACACGCCAATCGTCAAGACAACGAGGTTATGGATCAACCTCTAGTCTTAGGAATGATTCCTTGAAGCACACGCAGAAGCACGAGAAAGGAAGGGAGGAATCGAACCAAGAAGCAAAGCCGCGACCACCGGCGGACCGTCCCGCCGGGCGGGGGCGGGCGTCCGCGATGGCCGCGCGCGGACCGTCCCAGCAGGGGTACGCGGACCGACCGTCCGCACCCTTGCCGTGGACTGCCGGCCCGAGCCGCGGACCGTCCGTTCAGCGAACGAACCACCGAAACCGACTCGAGAAAAACGGACCGTCCGCGAAGACCGGGCGGACCGTCCGCGCGGGCCACGGACCGTCCGCTACTGAAGCTCGGACCGTCCGCAAACCGGCTACAACGAAAACCTAAAACCAAACCGGATCAAAACGAAACGAAACAAGTACACGAAGAACGCCTCACGAACTGGCTCCTCGCGGACTGTCCGCCGACCCCTCGCGGACCGTCCGCGCCTCACGGACAGAACTGAAAACAGCCTGACCTCGAAGGTCAACTCCCCCAAATCATCATCGGATTTCCCAAATGGTAGAAGCTGTAGAGATAAGGCTTTGGGGACTTGAAGAGCGTCACACAAGGATGCTATAGCCAAAACATCTTGCCTCCTAACTCCCTAAATCACCGGGAATCGCGAATCCTTTGAGCACCACCAAAAGCTAGAGCTCCGACCGAAAATCCTTGAATCGAAGTGGTTTTCCGGCGTTTGAGGGCACAAGATCAATCACAAAGGTGCACAAGGCATCCATACATCTTTCCCTCAAAGAAATCCGGGGAGAAACCCACTCAAATCCGCGGAACCACACCAAGGACAAGAGCACCAAAAACAAGCACGCAAAAGACCACGAAAAACACAACGCCGAATCTTCTATACAAACCAGGAAAGATTCACAAGGTCTAGCATGCCGCCCTAGCATCCATCCCTCTCAACAAATCTCACATGAAGCTCTCATGCTAGCCTAGAGAAAAATGGAGAATAAAATAGCTACGAAAATGAGAAATGGGAGGGGGAAATGAAACCCTAAGTCGCGGAGAGAGAGAGCCATACACACACACATGGCTTATATATCGGGTCTCGCCGGTGTGGGAAATGACTCGACTACCCCTAACTCAACTAGTGGCGATACAACCCACGCAGGGGCATTTATGTAATGTTTGTGGGTCTTGCCATCGGACGGCCACGCCTTCGCCGCACCCCGTGTCCTCCCGACGCAAGCCATGCGATCCCGCCGCGTGTCCTCCCCCTCGAAGGTTCCCGACACGCCCAGATCCCATCTCCCTCGTGTTGGGCCTTCGGACTTGGTTTTGAGGCCCAAACCAAGAAACCGTCCTCCGATGGTTTTGTGGACAAACCACCAAACCCCGCGTGCTCGATCCGGCCTCCCGCCAAGCCTCTTGACTCGACCGCCACCGTGCACCGGCTCGATCGTCCATGACTTCGTCTTGCTCGTCTCGCCACCATGTGGCCCGCACCTAGTCCCGTCGTCCACCGGGTCCCTCGAACCGAGCCTACTTGTCTCTCCATCTCCCGGAGGCCCCTCAAGGCTGAAGACCTTTCGCACCCGTTCTTCACCTGCAACAACACGAACTAGGCCGCAGCCTACACCTGCGCACTGAGCCAAGAGTCAGTCCAACACCCGTTGTCAATCACTCATCACTGAGGAGCGGTCATCCATCGACCACCGGAACGCTCCTGGTCCTCAGCACCCGCCGACGAGACCGACGCCAACAGAGACGCCCGACGTGAACGCAACAGAAAGCGGAACGAACGGCGCCGACGTCTCCACGAGTCCCTTCCCATCCGGAACCTCGCGGAAGCACTCGACCAAGTCGAGAGCCGGGTGCACACTACCCCAGAGCAATGCCTCATGTCTATCACTACGATAGCATGTTAGGCTCAGGGGATGCGTGCGGGAGAAGTCATCGCCAAGCTCGCGGAGGACGCCTACTTCATGCGAGTTGACAACAGGGTCACTCAAGTGCCCCCCGTCAGGAACCGCCAGCAAGACAACGAAGCCACAAGTCGCAGTGCGGACATCGGTCGCAACCGTACTCGAGGCGAGCTACGCCAACCCCAACCGTACCCGGGCATCGGCCAGTGGACCCTCTCATGGTGGCAACAGCGTCGGCGGCGCCGGCGGCAACCGTGAGATCATCCCTCACTGTGACCCTGGCAGTGGAGGCAGTGACGGCGGGAGCTCCAACCATGGGGCTGGCAGGAAAGCCAGGGGCAGAGGCGGCCGCGGCGGCCGAGGCCACGCGAACAGCCACGCCTCCAGAGCTTCACGTGGCGGTTTCGACGCCCGCAAGAAGATCGAAGAACTTCAGTGCAAGAAGTCCTCCACGACAGGCGACAACGATGGCTTCCCCTCCTTCTCTGCACGGCTTCGCAACCTACTTCTCCCGGAGAAATTCAAGCCTCTGGGGATCACCAAGTACGACACGAAGCAGGATCCAGTGCAGTGGCTCAGATGTTACGCCCTCTCCATCGAGAACACTGGCGGCAATAACGACACGAAGTGCCTCCACTTCCCTTTCTGTCTGGATCAAGCACCGCTTACATGGCTCGTGTCACTCGAGAAGTACTCGATCGACAAGTGGGACCAGCTTAAGGAACAGTTCACTAGCAACTTCGCGGGCGCTATGGGTCGCTCAGGTACTCGCATGGACCTGGCAATGGTGAAGCGGGAACAGGGCGAGACCCTTCGCAAGTACATGCGGCGCTTCTTCGACAAGCGCGCCACCGTAGTCTATGTCTCTGACAAGGAGGTCATCGACCTCTTTCAAGACGGTCTCTACCACCGTCGCACCTTTGAAGACTTCGGTCGTCGCCGCCCGAGCTCCATCACCCACCTCAAGGACATGATCACCTCCTGGGCTGATGAAGAAGACAAGGCTAATGCCAAGTACGATGCCACCCGTGGCAAGAGCAAGCAGAACACGGGCGGCAACAACAACAACAATGGGAACCAAGGCGGTCGCAGCAACAACTACTCGGGTCCCAATCGCAAGCGCAAGCCAGACAACACCGTCGCGGCTATCTAGCGCCCTGCGAAAGACAACTCGAAGAAGACCTCCGGTGGCTTCAAAGACTTGCTGAAAGAGAAGTGCCCGTGGCATCTGGACGGCAACCGCACCACCGAGCAGTGCTACCAACTGCGGCAAGCACTCAAGGATACTGCAGAGCCACAGCACCCTCACGACAAGAAAGGCAAGAAGAAGGCCGACGAGGGCAACAGTGACTTCCAGGAACCCGACAAGACGATGAACGTCCTCTTCGGCGGACTACCCAACCGACGGGCTCAGAAAGCCACTCGACGAGAAGTCATGAGCATTGAACCAGCGGTTCCGACCCCTCTCCGGTGGTCGGAGGTACCCATTACCTTCTCCCGCGTGGATCAATGGACAAGCTTCTCTGAACCGGGACGGTTCCCACTCGTCCTGAAGCCGGTGGTCACGGGCTCCAAACTCAACAAGGTCCTCATCGACGGTGGAAGCGGGCTCAATGTCCTTTTTACCAAGACCTTGAAGAAGATGAAGCTCGACATCACCCACATGCTCACTAAGAGCACCTCGCCTTTCTACGGCATCGTCCCCGGGAACGCGGCCATCCCACTGGGCTCAGTGGTTCTGCCAGTTACCTTCGGGGAAACAAGGGACAACTACCGCACCGAGTACGTCAAGTTCGAAATCGTGGACTTTGAGACGTCCTACCATGCCATCCTCGGCAGACCAGCTATCGCCAAGTTCATGGCACTACCCCACTACACCTACTTGGTACTCAAGATGCCAAGTCCGGTCGGTGTACTCTCACTGCAAGGGGACTTGAAGATATCCTTCGACTGTGACACAGAAGCTGTGGAACTCGCAGCCACAAATCAAGTACCCAACGCAATGATGGAGATCTACGCTGCATCCAAGAAGCTTGCCCCAAGTGAACTCGACATCCCAGAGAAGTCGGACAAAGCCAACAAGACTCAGCCAGCTGAGGAAGTTCTAGTCAAGACAATTGACCTTGGGACAGGCGACAGCAGCAAGACCACCACCATCGGGGCAGGCCTCGACCCGAAATAGGAAGACGCGCTCATCAGCTTCCACCAGGCTAACCGAGACATCTTCACGTGGAAACCAGTGGACATGCCAGGGGTGCCCAGGGAGCTGATTGAGCATTCACTCAACGTCGACCCTAAAGCTACCCCGAAGCGACAACACCTCCGACGCTTCGCCGACGATCGACGGGATGCCATCAAGAAGGAACTCGCCAAACTACTCGCGGCTGGCTTCATCAGAGAAGTCTTCCATCCTGAGTGGCTCGCCAACCCCGTCCTCGTCCGCAAGAAGAACTCGAACGAGTGGAGGATGTGCGTCGACTACACCGACCTCAACAAGCACTGCCCCAAGGACCCTTTCGGGTTGCCGCAGATTGATCAAATCATCGACTCCACGGCAGGTTGCGACCTGCTCTGCTTCCTCGACTGCTACTCCGGGTACCACCAGATCGCAATCAAGGAAGAAGACCAGGAGAAGACCGCATTCATCACCCCGTTTGGCGTGTACTGCTACACGACCATGTCCTTCGGGTTGAAGAACGACGGTGCTACCTACCAACGAGCTATCCAGGCCTGCTTCAAGAGGCAGCTCAACAAGAACGTCGAAGCTTACGTGGATGATGTGGTCGTCAAGACCAGAAACTCGAGCACGCTCATCGTCGATCTTGAAGAGACTTTCGCATCCTTGCGAGAGTTGGAAGCTCAACCCGAACAAGTGCGTCTTCGACGTATCGTCGGGCAAACTACTCGGCTTCATCATCAGCCACCGCGGCATCGAAGCCAATCCTGAGAAGATCTCTGCCATCACCAGCATGAAAGCTCCCACGTGCATCAAAGACGTGCAGAAGCTAACTGGATGCATGGAGGCCCTGAATAGATTCATCTCGAAGCTTGGAGAACGGGGGCTCCCCTTCTTCAAACTACTCAAGCATCAAGAGAATTTTGTGTGGACTCCAGAGGCAGACCAAGCCCTTGCTCCAAGGACTTCCTATTAAAGCCTCCAGTCCTCACGGCGCCTCGCAAAAGTGAGCAGCTGCTGCTCTACCTCGCTGCAACTACTTACGTGGACAGTACTGCCATCATTGTTGAGCGGCAGGAAGACGGCCACGCCTATCCAGTCTAGCGCCCAGTCTACTTCGTCAGTGAGGTCCTGTCAGAATCCAAGGCACGCTATCAGCCAGTACAGAAGCTACTGTACGCAGTGCTCATTACCTCGCGGAAGCTATGACACTACTTCCAGGAGTACTCGATCTCCGTCGTCACCGACTACCCGCTCGGCGACATCCTGCGGAACCAAGATGCTACTAGAAGAATCTCCAAGTGGGCAGTCGAACTCGGCGCCCTCAACATCGACTTCAAGTCACGCACAGCCATCAAGTCGCAAGCGCTAGTCGACTTCATGGCGGAGTGGCGGGAGAATCAGCTACCTACTCCAACTGAGCGCCCAGAGCACTGGGTGATGTACTTCGACGACTTGCTCAAGCTCGAAGGTGCAGGTGCAGGGGTACTCTTGATCTCTCCAACGGGCGAACAACTCAAGTACGTCCTGCAGATCTTTTGGAAGGTCTCAAACAACGAAGCCGAGTACGAAGCTCTGCTACACGGGCTCCGCCTCGCGGCTTCACTGGGCATCAAGCGGCTATTAGTCTACGACGACTCCGCAGTGGTCATCAACCAAGTAAACAAGTCATGGGACCGCAATAAGGAGAACATGGACGCCTACTGCCTAGAAGTCCGCAAGCTCGAGAACAAGTTCTACGGTCTCGAGTTCCACCACGTCGTCCGCGACAACAATGTTGCAGCGGACGTCCTGTTGAAGCTTGGTTCTACTCCCGCTCAAGTACCAGCGGGTGTCTTCGTCCACGAGCTTCACGCGCCATCCATCCCGGAGCCGGCGCCACCGACCACTGATCCAGCGCATCCCCTAGCTGGCCAAGAGGTCATGATGATAACCGTGGACTGGAGGCAACCCTTCATCGACTACCTCCGCGAGCAGAAGGTTCCCTCGGACAAGAACTTGGCCGAGCAACTCATCCGTCGCGCCAAGTCCTACGTCCTAGTCGGAGACAAGCTCTACAGGCGGGGTGCATCTTCTAGAGTACTCATGAAGTGTGTTCCCCGAGAAGAAGGCAAGGGCATCTTGGAGGAGCTCCACAAAGGCGTTTGCAGCAACCACGCGTCTTCTCGCACGCTGGTCAGCAAGGCCTTCCGACGAGCTTTTTATTGGCCCACAGCTCTGGGCGACACCGAAGAACTCGTCAGAAGGTGCCAAGGGTGCCAATATTTCGCCAAGCAACAACATGTCCTGGCCTACAAGCTAGTCACCATACTGCCAACCTTGCCCTTCGCCTGTTGGGGGCTCGACATGACTGGGCCACTCCCGACTGCGCCAGGTGGATTCAACAGAGTACTGGTGGCCATCGACAAGTTCACCAAGTGGATCGAGGTCAAGCCGGTCACATGCCCCAAGGCCGACAGAGTACTCGACTTCTTGGACAAACTCGTGCATCGCTACGGACTACCCCACCGCATCATCACAAATCTGGGCTCCAACTTCAACAATCACCAGTTCTGGGGGTACTGCGAGAACAGCGGGATCGACGTCCGATATGTCTCAGTTGCCCATCCTCGGGCCAATGGACAAGTCGAGCGCACCAATGGGATGGTACTCGACGCTCTCAAGAAGCGACTGCACGATGCTGCTAATTCAAAAGGAGGCAAGTGGATCAAGGAATTACCCAATGCACTCTGGGGGCTACGTACTCAACCCTCCAAGCCAACGGGACAATCGCCATACTTCCTGGTCTACGGCTCCGAAGCAATTCTCTCTGCTGATGTCATGTGGGATTCACCAGCAGTAGAGTAATACGACGAAGGCATATCCGAAGACAGCAGACGAGTTGATATCGATGGACTCGAAGAAGCTCGCTGCGCCGCCCTCGTCCAATCAGCAAGGTACCTCGAGGGTATCCGACGCTACCACGATCGCAACGTCAAGGAATGCTCCTTCAACGTTGGAGATCTTGTCCTCCGCCGCATCCATAACACGGAAGGACTGCACAAGCTCAGCTCGCCCTGGGAAGGTCCCTTCACAGTTGCAAAGGTGACCGGACCAGGCTCCTATCGCCTCGAGATGCTCAAAGGTGAAGACATCAACAACTCGTGGAATATCGACCAGCTCTGTCGATTCTACGCCTAGTCTATCGACTACCCTAGGGGCTCAAGTCTACACGACTACTTCAAAACCCCTTCGCTGTAAGCGGCCTCCGGGTCCAGACACTAGTCTCCGGACTACTCTACTCCAAGATCTAGCGTCAACGGCTACTAACGGATCTTGGGCTGCTCCGAGCGACAAAGGACTCCAGCAGCGGTCTACTGAGAGACCATGTACACCTAGATCCAGCCTATAGGGCTACTAACGGATCTACTGCTGTAAGCGGCTACACGCCCTAGCACCACTTAGCCATAGGCGTCCTCCGAGTCCTGGCGACTACTCTTGTAAAACGGCCCTGGCCATCCAGGTGTATTTCTCTCGGTAATAAAGTTTGATTACCTACCAACTGATTTACTGCTTTTTCCCTCAACGGGTCTACTGGCGAGTACGACTACTCGTGACAACTCCACAATGAGAACTCCACATACACACCTTGCGACAACGAGTACTCATTTCTGAGAATCTTTCTCATTTCATACTTAAACAAGTTCAATACAACTCTGTTTATACAATTACTGCTACAAGCTAACCTTACAGGACTACTGAAGGTTAAGCTTTTCGGCGACCTGCTCAGCAATTGGCGCCATCTGCTCCAGGAGCTCCGCGTACTGCTCATCAGTGCAGTTGGCGGCTAGTCCACCAGCAACTACATCCACTGGAGCCTTCGGGAAGTACGACTTCATGTACACCAATGTCTGATTGGCGATCCACTTCGCCAAGTGCTTGACGTACGTCGCCAGACGACTGGGAGCTTCTCTCAGCCGGTCCACCAACAGAGCTATCTTCGGCCCGCCCGGATGAGGCACCAGTAGCCTCACAATGGGAAGCGCGGCTTCTTCGAGTTCCTTCAGCTGGGCCCGCAACTTCTCGCTGTCCTCGTTCAGCTTCTGCAGAGATTTGTAGAAGTTGACGAGGTCACGATCTGAGGCAATTCGAAGCTCCATGTGCTTATCGCACTCGTAAGCCAACTACTTATAGTCATATTCAAGTACCTCACGGGCCTCCTTTTCCCGGTAGAAGAGGTTCTTCATGTCGACTTTTGAAGTTCTCAGCTGCTCGACATGGGTCTCAAGCTCTGCAATCAACAAGCAAGACGGGTCAGATTACTGCAAGGTACTTCCAATGGGTACTCGGCAAGACAGTAGCGTACCTTTGTTCTTATTGCGGAGCGACTTGTTCTTCCACACCAGCTCGTCGCTCTTCGCCTGCATATCCTGGACTTTGTTATGATACTGGGCGAAGGCGCTGTCAAGTTTCGACTGGAGCATGGCGGATTGTTTCCCGACCTTTACGAGTTGTTCCTCCAAGGCCTCCGCCCGGAGCACTGCGTCGCCGTACCCCTGGAGCATGCCAGACTTTTGTCGGGATCTCTCCACGACATCCTGCAGCAGACACCAGCTGTCACTTGGGTACTCAGCATCTATGGCAGATTGACTACTCAAGGGCATCGACAACTCACCTTCATCCACTGCCCGGCTTGGCGCATCGCTTCCAAGTGACGTGCTACCGCCGCCGGGTCGACGAGGTCGTCTGCCAGGAGTTCAACCCCACCACGACTACTCATGGCGGCTCCAGACATCGGCGCCGAGCAGATTGGCTCCGCATCTTGAATCTCCGACGAACAGACGACTACTTCCAAGGTTGACTCTGGCAGTACATCGTCGCGCTCTTCTCCGGCCATCGCGGGGGCTTCTCCGCTGGCTACCTCCGCCAGCTCGGGGGCTGCTCCGGCGGCTCCTTGGGTCTCCGGCGCCAAGGCTTCAATGGGCACCGCCTTGAGGATGGTGCTTCCTTCGGCTTCGGCCCCTGTCAACAGAAGACAACTGGATTAGTCTCTCTTGGCGGTTACGACTACTCCTTGAGGACGACTGCGTTCGTGTAGGGTACTCACCCTCTACAATGCTGGCCTCCGGCAATGTAGCCTCTACGGCCGGCACCTCGGACTCTGCTTGAGGGGCAGGAGCGGACTCCTCAGCGGCTGGCGCGGATTCCTCTTCAGCCACTACTGCGCTAGGTTCATCCTCATCCCAGGTCAAGTTCGTGGATTTCCTGCAGAGTACACAACTGGTTGTCAACCAAGTACGACTACCAAACCACATGTACTACTCGGAAAAGATCTTCACTTACAGGCTCGACCGGACTACTGTCACGGTTGGGGTGCCAAGTATGCTGGCGATGTCGACTAGTCCAACTTCAGCAGGCGCCTCCTCTTCGGCCTCAGTATCCGTTGGCTCTACCGCAACAGCCACGGCCGGTTCAGTTCTCCCCTCAGCAACTGGGGGCTGACGTGTCAATTGCGCCACGAGTTCTTCCACGGTGGGGGCTGGACTGCGGCTGGCTCTAGCTGGCTCTCCCACCGTATCCAAGTCGCCTTCATCCCCTTGGTCTACAGGGTCGGAAGGCGGGATCTCCTACGAGTAACAGAATTCTTTCGTCAGCATACACAACATTGAGAAACAAGTACTCGACTACCCTACTCAAGGATCTTACCTCTTAGGATGTGGTCTCAGTGACCTTAAGCTTCTTGGCTACATGCTTGCGGGCCACGTTGCACGGCTTCCTTGGCGGTGCAGGCAAACTAGCCTCCAAGCTAGTTGGAGGATCTTGGATGAGAAGGACATTGGGTAGTCCAGGACGGCTGAATCTCGACCGCAGCTGGAACCGCTCTTGAAGCATCTCCTCGTCATCTTCGTCCGATGTGTCTTTGACGACAATAGTGTCATCCCCTTCGCCGAATTCGCGGTGCTCCTTGGCCTTGCCCTTCCCCTCCTCTGGGATTTCGACGAGCTAAGGAGGTGACGCCGGCTCGGAGACAAACTTCACTATGTCATCCTGCAAGAAGCACATTGGGTGAGCACGACTACTACTACATAATCAGTACTCAACACTGAGTACGACTACTGACCTCGTTCGGTGGACGCGCGGTGGAGTACTCGGGCATGGGGCAGGGTGTGTACGCTGGCATGTCCTTGAAGATTCTTCCCAGCCTGTCAACGATGTCGTCTTCGTCGATTTCATCACCGGGCATCCGTGACGAGTCGCCGTCGCCGGTGTACTGGTAGCCCAGGGTATCGCGAGCCATCAGCGGCTGCACCCTCCTCTTTCATGAAGCTGAAGGCCACATGCTCGGCCCTCAGCCCGGCTGCTCTTAACCTTTGATCTTCGCCAGCAGTTCGGGTAGCTGGATACCCTCCTGCATCGTCGGCTCGGTGTTCCACCAGGGTCGGTGCTTTGGCTGCTTCCAGCTGGGCTTCGGCAGCTCCGGGTGGTGGCTTGAAGGACCGAATAGGCGACCAGAGAGGGGGGGAGTGAATGGGAGCCGATAAAATTCTTCTCGAGGGAGATTGAAACTCCGACAAGATGAACTAGCTCGGTCGAACCCCCGAAATCACACGCTCCACACTTCAACCTTCCGTTTGCCAAAACCACGTAGCCACTGGAGTGCTACTGGTCCTAGGAACAAACTCTACCAGCAACAACAACACACACGCAGCACCGACAGCGGAAACAACTCGAAAGCCGGCTAACCGAGGGGGGGCGGTTAGACCGGGTATAGGGGGCGGTTAGACCGCCTCCACCGGCAACCAAGAAATCCTCGAAACGCCTCTTCCGAGCACCAAAACTCACCACGGTTTCACCAACAGAGACCTCCGCGGTCAAGGCCATGCTAGCTACCGTAAAATCTTGGCGAAAACCAAAACTTCACCCAAGGGCCTAGGGGCGATTAGACCGGCTACCGGGGGCGGTCTAACCTCCCGTTCCCGCAACGAACCCCGACCAAGAACACCTAGCAACCGCACGAGAAAGACCCCAAATTTCACCCGGACACTCCTCCGATCAAGGCGAACAAACTCACGAGAGGAAAATCCGGCGAAACAAAACTTTGACCCGGAAACACCCGGGCGGTTAGACCGCCCCCCGTAGGCGGTTAGACCGCCCCTTCCCGAAAACGAACCCGCGGGTCAAACCTCAACTTCCTCGCGCCCGATCTCCCGAATCACTCCACGGATTGCGCCAAACTTCGGGAATAGGCCGGGTTACCTCCTGGGCAACCTCTACCTCAAAGGAATCGACCCGAAACGCTCACAATCAAGAGGAATCGAAGAAATTGCTTCTCTAGGTCAAGAACTCGCCCAACTCGAGAAACCACCAAATCGAGTCCGATTCAAAGGGGATTTGGGGGCAAAGTCACCAGCCAAAGAGGCACAAGAACCTCATACGTGACACCCTCCAAAAACCCCAAGAAATCGTCCTCAAAACACCGCCAAAAGAGCTCCGAAAATCAACACAAAAGAGACGGGAAAACCACCATGATGAACAACGCCAAACCTTCTATACATGCCATGAAAGGTTCGTACAAGGTCTATCTTGCCACCCAAACATCCATCCCTCTCTCTAGATCTCACATGAAGCTCTCAAGCAAGTCCTCTAAAAACTAGGGAAAATGGAGAACGAAAATGGAAAAACAAATGAGCTAGGGTTCCAAGAGTTGGCGGCCATCCACCCATCTAATGAGTATATATGGAGGCACCCAAAAGACTAAACTACCTTTCACTAATAACTAGGGATACATGCCCCTCGAGGGCGAATTTGGAAGTCTTCATGTCTTCACCATCGGACCGATGCCCGGCGACCGCAACCTGCTTAGCCTCGACGCAAGCCTTGCGATCCCGACGCGTGTCCTCCGCTTCGAAGCTTCTTGGCGGCGGCGGCCGTGGCGGTCGACCGCCCCCCCGGGCGGTTAGGACCGGCCCGGAGGATCCGACCGGCCCCGGCGGTCTGACCGCCCCTCCTGGGCGGTTGAACCGGCCTGGGTGGCCGCACCTCCTCGTCGAGTCTTCGGCCTCGGTTTTGTGGCTCAACCGAGTAACCCAGTGGTTTTCTGGTGAACCACTGCAAACCCCGCGAACTCGGTGTAGCCTCTGCCAATCTCCACTCATGACTCGGCTCCCACGTAGTCCCGGCTCGACCTTGGTTTTGAGGCTCTACCAAGAAACCGTCCACAACTTCATGTTGTTGTTCATGCCACCATGCGGCCCGCACTTGACCCCGGCCGGCCACCGGTCCCTCGAACGAAGCCTACTTGTCTTCTCCACACCTGGAGGCCTCACCGGCAACAACCTTTCGCGCTTGTTCTTCACCTGCACCAACACGAGTCAAGCCGCAACCTGCACCTGCAATACTTAGCCAAGAATCAGTCCACACAACGTTGTCAATCACTCATCACACAAGGAAGCGACCATTCATCGGTCCTCGAACCACACATTGTCCTCAGTTGGTGATGTAGAACCACTTCGACTTCCAATCTTGGTTGGAGTCGATCAACTTGTATGCTAGGTACTGCTCCGCGGCGTCCTCGCGCATCTGGATGCCGGCTCCTCCAACTACTCGGGGGTTGTTGGCACTCGGCTGGGGCTTCACTCGGAAAAACTTCCGGAAGAGTACCTAGTGGGGTTTGATCCCCAAGAAAGCTTCGCAAAAATGGACGAAAACGGAGGTGTGGAAGATACCATTGGGGTTGATATTGAGGTACTCAATGCCGTAGTACTCCAATAGCCCCTTGAAGAAGTTGCTCGCCGGGAGAGCCAACCCGCGCTCCACGAACCGCGTGAACATCGGGATCTCATCCAGATTCTTCTCCATTGGGTATGGATCTCCCGCGGCGGCGCGCCACATGTCGACTTCTTTCTCCCGGTGAAATCCACTGTTCAGCAGCGCCAGCAGGTCCTCCGTCTTTGCCTTTGACTTTTTCCACTCTTGGTTGGGATTTGGGCGCGGCGGAGACACCGGCGGCGATGATCCCCCGGCGGCTTCCTCTCGAGATCTCTTTTTCCCGCCGGCGGTTTTCAAGCTCTTGGACGACGAAGGCTTCATTCTCCAAGTGCACTGGGTTTTCACTCGCATTCGCTCGGGGGCTACGGCGATGGCTTCCGGCGGGGGCGCGCTTGGATCTACAATTTCCACTGAGGTGGCAGTGTGCACTAGCGGCGGATTCTAGGCAAGATCTGCTCGGAATGGCTTCAAGTGCGTGTGGTGAAAAACCCTAAGGGTTTCGGCTTCTATTTATAAGTCAACAGACAACTCCTCAACGACCGGATGGATAAGTTTCAAGACGGCTGACTCAGCGGCAGCGCCTGACCCTTCAACTTCCAGTAGTTGATGCGCCTTCTCTCAGGGGCTCAGCTACATTTAATCAATTCTCTGGGTAGCAACAAGATTCACGAGCAACTCAGGACACATTCTACATACAAGATGACCCTTCAATTCGAGAGGAAGTACTCGACCAAGGCTCGGGGGCTCCGCGCCACGTGTCCTTCGGTTTTTTCTCCGGATTTTGCGGGATAATCTTGCCAGAACTTCAGATGGACCCTTAGCCAGAGTCTACGACTCAACCTAAGGCTCGGGGGTTACTCCATATGGAGTGCGATTTTGCAATCGCACTTCCATATCAACTTCGGCTTCAAGGCAACACGGGTATAGTTGAAGACCTTCGAGAGCAGAACTCGGGGACGCTTGGGAACTACTCGAGAAGACTTCAGGATTACTCAAAGATCAGCTGGAGTACCTTCCAGCCTCGGGATGCTTCAAATATTCTTGAGGACTTTCGACTTGTAGTACTCGGGGACGCTTGAGGACTACTCGTCAAGGCCGTCAAGGCTACTCGAGGCTATCCTGCTCGACTATAAATACTCGGGGGCTTGTCGTATGGACCTCCCTGCGCCCACTACCTCGGTGGGTACCAGGACCGACTACTCGGTGGCCCCTGGGACTACCCGACTTGTGCCGCACGGTACCTGATGGCGTGAGACGCAAGGACTACGGTGGAGAAGTACTCAGATAGGAAGCTGTACATGCCTAATGTGTAGAGGACTCCTAGACGTACACAACTAGTACTCTCTCCCTAAACCGACCTGTAACCCTGCCTCCCGAACTATATAAGGCAAGGCAGGGACCCTTCTCTCTCATATTACGCATCATCTTGTAATCACATCCAATCAATCAGAGCTACGCAGCATACAGGATGTAGGGTATTACACACCTCGCAGCCCGAACCTGTCTAAATTGTGTGCCACGTGTCTCTTCCTTCGAGTTACCGATCTCGGCGAGGCCACATTCATCTACCTTGGGTACTCCCCTTGGTAGGTTGCCGATCTAAAACACCGACAGGCTTACAGCAGAACCTGGGGTGTATTCTTTTTACAGCAGAATCTATTCTAGCATTGCATTACTGAATCTTGATGACAGAGAGAAACGAAAGATATTCAGTAAATTGGATCTCCCATATCTGACATTTGCATTACTGACATAAGTTAAATTTGGAGCAATATTAACATTTGCATTACCGACATAAGTTAAATTGATATATCTCCATATCAGTTACAACAACTCAATAAAAATAACACTAAGGAGACAGTCTGAGGAGATAGTTACTGAAAAAACAAGCATCTTCATACAAATGTTATCTTTAATTTTCTTGTCAATTTTCTTGTTCCAAGAACTTTCCATCACACATATGTCCGCGAAATGCTGCTCTACTAGTGCTATTTGAACACGCACAATGCTCCTTTAGGATGTGCCACTCCCGATTCTTTCTCAGCTCAAGGAAGACAACCAAACTAATTTCCTGCAAGTTGTCGCCGGCGATTTCGAAAATCTCACTTTGCCACAAGAGCATGGTCTACCCTGCATCTTGTGTGTCTGCAACATTGCACATATTACTGAAATTGCTGAAAAGAAGGGACAATGCTAATCAAATACTAAGTTACTCAAAACAGAATGCTAATCAAAGCCACGAACAATGGTAAATGGTTGAAGAATCCTGAAGTAATGTTTGACAAGTAGTGAAGGTTGTCCAGTTATAGATCTGGTACAAAGATGCAAATATATTAGAATACCGATAGAGATATTACTGATCAACATTCATATTACTAAGGGGCTTTGGTATTACTAATCAAAATTCAGATTACTAAGATGGTGAAAACATTAACTAAGTAATGCTACTGAAAACAAAGATGTTAAATTACTAAACTAAATAATATCTCATAACTGAATAGAAAATTACTGCAGATAAAAACTTTCTATTCAGTTAATATATTTGGTGAAAAAGAAAAAGAAATAGTGATGAGACACTTGTGTACTGATAAAACATATTTGGTTTACTGAATTATCATATAAGTTATTAATACAAAAAAAAATTACTGCAGTAAGTAAGAAGAGCATAAAAATAGATTATTGAGGTACCGTATAATGGTGATTTCTGAGGGTGTGGTGCATGTGAGTGACAAGGTAACGTTGAAGAGGGTTTCTCTTGTGAAGTCTTTGGGTTTCAATTTGCTTTCGGTTCCTCAGTTGCTTGATGAGGGCTTTGAGGTGCGTTTCAAGTCTGGCGAGTCTCGTTTGCTGGATTCTCGAGGTGATCTTGTTTGTATGATCATCCCCGAGGGTCGATTTTCGTGGATTTCTCTCGTTCTTTGGGTCCTGCTCACTGTTTGATGGCTGGTCCTTCTTCTGATTTGTGGAAATGGCATAGGCGGTTAGGTCACTTGAGCTTTGATTTGGTTTCCCGCTTGAGTGGTCTAAACCTTGTCCGAGGATTGCCGAGGTTGAAGCTTGAGAAGGATTTGGTTTGTGCTCCGTGTAGGCATGGCATGATGTAGCCACTCCCCATCCACCCCTGACCGATGTCATGACCGAGCGTCCGACAGAGCTGTTGCATATGGATCTTGTTGGGCCAGCTCGAGTTCGCTCGGTGGGTGGGAAGTGGTATGTCCTTGTTGTGGTGGACGATTACTCTCGCTATGCCTGGGTGTTTTTCTTGGAAGACAAGAGTGAGACATTTGGCTTTGTTCGAGATCTGATCGTGAGGTTGAAAAACGAGAGGCATGGGAATGCCATTCGAGCTATCCATAGTGATAACGGCTCAGAGTTCAAGAACTCTCGTTTTGATGCCTTTTGTCGTGATCTAGGTCTTAAACATCAGTATTCGACCCCTTGTGTGCCTCCTCAAAATGGAGTTGTGGAAAGGAAAAATCGGACTCTTTGTGAGATGGCTAGGACGATGCTCGACGAGCACAGGACTCATAGGAGGTATTGGGCTGAGGCGGTCAATACGGCTTGTCATGTCTCTAACAGGATTTTATTGCGATCTTTCAAGAAGAAAACTTGTTATGAGCTGATGCATGGTCGAGCACCCAAGGTGAGTCATTTCTGAGTTTTTGGTTGCAAATGCTTTATTCTTAAGAAGGGAAAACTCGACATGTTTGAGGCTAGGTCTAGTGATGGGATTTTCTTTGGATATGCTAACCATTCTAGAGCCTATAGGGTGCTTAACCTTGAGACTAACAAAATCATGGAGACTTGCGAGGTAACCTTCGACGAGACAATGCCATGTATCTCTCTTGGTTTTGAATGTGCAGGTGATGAAGAGATGGCCGAGGACCTCTTTGAAGAGGAGAAGGATGAAACTGAAGATGATGATGGTGAGAACCATGCGGCTGAAGCAGATTGTGTACACACTACTTCCCCTACGACCACTACGGAGGGTGGACTGTCTACTTCATGGACAACGACGGTGCGACAAGAGGACCAGGCGAGAGAAGCTGAAGTTGAGGGGGAGGTAGTCTCGAGGCGTGAGGCTCCCCGGCGGATTCAAGAAGTGCATCCCCTATCGAAGATCATTGGGGACATCGACAAACGTACTACACGGTCAAGGTCTAGGAATTCCTCTCATTTCGCTCATGCTGCATTTGTTGCCACCTTTGAGCCCAAGGACATTGGACACGCTTTATCTGATGCAAACTGGGTCAATTCTATGCATGAGGAGTTGGAAAACTTTGAGAGGAACCAAGTGTGGGAGTTAGTTGAACCACCACCAAATTGCCATCCTATAGGAACCAAATGGGTTTGGAAGAACAAAGAGGGAGAGAATGGGATGGTTGTGAGGAAGAAGTCCAGACTTGTTGCTTAGGGTTATAGTCAGAAGGAGGGGATCGACTATGAGGAGACCTTTGCTCCTGTAGCCCGTCTTGAGGCAATTCAAATCCTTCTAGCCTTTGCCGTGGCTAAAGGGTTCAAGTTGTTTCAAATGGATGTGAAAAGTGCTTTTCTGAATGGGGTCATAGAGGAGGAGGTGTATGTGAAGCAGCCACCGGGGTTTGAGAGTGAGAAGTATCCACACAGGGTGTATAAGTTGAAAAGGGCTCTGTATGGGTTGAAACAGGCGCCCCCGGCTTGGTATGGGAGATTGAGAGGTTTTTTGGTGAGCAGAGGGTTTGTGATGGGTACCGTGGATAGGACCTTGTTTCTCCTCAAGAATGGGAATGACTTGTTGATTGTGCAGATATACGTGGATGATATTGTCTTTGGTGGCTCGTCACATAACCTTGTTGCCAAGTTTGCAGATGAGATGAGCAGGGAATTCGAGATGAGCATGATGGGCGAGTTGCAATACTTTCTCGGGTTGCAGATCAAGAAAGTGAAGGACGGAACATTTGTACATCAGACCAAGTACACGAAAGACATGCTGAGGAAGTTGCAGATGCAAGATGTGAAGCCTATGTCGACACCCATGGGGAGTACGACTACTTTGGATGCGGACGAGGACGGAGAACCAGTGGACCAGCGGGAGTACAGGAGCATGATCGGCTCCCTCCTCTACTTGACGGCGACGAAACCAGACATACAGTTCAGTGTGTGTCTGTGCGCTCGTTTTCAGGCTTCGCCGAGGACATCACATCGACAGGCCGTCAAGAGGATCTTCAGGTACCTGCAGTCTTCCCCTGGTCTTGGTCTTTGGTATTCTTCCTCTTCGACTCTTTCTCTTCATGGTTTTTCTAATGCGGATTTTGCTGGTTGTCGAGTCGAGAGGAAGTCTACTTCAGGTTCTTGTCAGTTTCTTGGGTCCTCGTTGGTTTCGTGGTCTTCCCGCAACCAGTCTAGTGTAGCTCAGTCTACCACCGAGGCAGAGTATGTTGCAGCCGCGAGTTGTTGTTCCCAGCTGTTGTGGATTTCATACACTTTGAGAGACTTTGGTGAGGAGTGCACCCAGATCCCACTTCTTTGTGATAGCACTAGTGCCATAAGCGTAGCGAAAAACCTTGTGCTTCACTCCAGAACCAAACATATAGAGGTGAGGTACCATTTCTTGAGAGACAATGTGGAGAAAGGGACCATTGTGTTGAGCCATGTCCCTACCCAAGATCAGCTTGCAGACATTTTCACAAAGCCTCTCGACCAAGCTACATTTGTGCGCTTGCGGGGGGAACTTGGGGTTTGTTGCCCTTTCTAGTTGATTCTTGGGGGATTTACTTTTTGTACCATTTGTATCATACCATGTTTACTTTGATGTATATACATGCTTTGCTTGATGTATAAACCATGGTAGAATAGCCATCTTGTCATATATCATGTTGCATTTGTATCATATTGCATTTTAGGATGATGAGCTTCTTTTATATGCCTTATTTGAGTCTCTTTGGCTATTTGTGAGATATTGGTCATATGTGTGGAGAAATGGCTATGTGAGGCTATGCTCTTGGAATATTTGAGATATATATGTTGTGAGATAGCCCTTTTTGAATCAAATGCTAATCTTGACTAAATTTGATGAAATGTGCTCCACTCATGTGTAGTAGTGTATCCATGTCACGTTTTGGTCTAAATGTGCTTTCTATGCTTAGATTGTGCTTGGATGTCTTTTTCTTGCATTTGGGCCAAAGGCCGAATATCATTGTGAATGTTTAGCCTCTGTTGCATTCATGGGGGAGCATAAGCTTCTTTTTGCCGCAAAGGCACTTCATGTACCACGAAATAAATTAATCTTGAAAAGAAGTGTGTATGCTTGAAAAATGCTCCATCCATCATGTTTATGCTTAAAATGTCTTATCTTTCACATATGGGTTCAAAACATGTTGCATGATGTTCACCAGTGGAGAAGTCTCCCAGAAGTGGACACATGGCTCATGAGCTTTAACATGACATGCTTTGCTTTATGGGTGTTTGCAATGATCTTTTGTTAAGAATTTGATCTCCTTGTATGATCTCTGGATGATAGGCATGTTTTTTATTAGAATATGACATGGATAGGCTTTTACATTTGAAGTGAGCCATCTTTTGATAAAACTGCTCAAAATCTGAAAATTTTGCTTTGTCACATGCCTATATTTCCATATATTACTTGTGGCAATGCTTTGACTATGTTATGCTCCATATATGTGCTCTTTGTCTCATTCCTAGCCTTTGACACTAAATTTGGCCTATTTTAGAAGCTCATGTAGATGTCTATATGCTTTGTTTTGCATTTCTGCATTTTCACCTTGATTCATACATTGTCAACAAGGGGGTGAAGAGGTGAGCTTAATGAAAATTCAGAAGAGGTGAGCTAAAATTTGGAAGTTTGCACCCACATGTTTAGGAGGAGCTTGCATTTGTTCAGGGGGAGCTTTCTTGCCGTTTTCAGTGTGGAGTTTGTGCTTTGCTTGGCTTGTGACCTTTCTTTGCCTTTCTTTGGTTTTGGTCATGAGTTGAGCTTCTTTGTTTTTCTTTCGTCTTTCTTTCTTTCTCTGAATTTCATTTCGCGTTGTGTGTTGTCAATGCACTCATCAAGGGGGAGATTGAGGACCAGGAGCGTCCCGGTGGTCGATGGATGACCGCTCCTCAGTGATGAGTGATTGACAATGGGTGTTGGACTGACTCTTGGCTCAATGCGCGGTGTGAGGCTGCGGCCTAGTTCATGTTGTTGCAGGTGAAGAACGGGCGCGAAAGGTCTTCAGCCTTGAGGGGCCTCCGGGAGATGGAGAGCCAAGTAGGCTCGGTTCGAGGGACCCGGTGGACGACGGGACTAGGTGCCGGCCACATGGTGGCGAGACGAGCAAGACGAAGTCATGGACGATCGAGCCGGTGCACGGTGGCGGTCGAGTCAAGAGGCTTGGCGGGAGGCCGGACCGAGCACGTGGGGCTTGGTGGTTTGTCCACAAAACCATCGGAGGATGGTTTCTTGGTTTGGGCCTCAAAACCAAGTCCGAAGGCCCAACACGACGGAGACGGGATCTGGGCGTGTCGGGAAGCTTCGAGGGGGAGGACACGAGGCGGGATCGCATGGCTTGCGTCGGGAGGACGCGGGGTGCGGCGAAGGCGTGGTCGTCCGATGGCAAGACCCACAAACATTACATAAATGCCCCTGCGTGGGTTGTATCGCCAGTAGTTGAGTTAGGGGTAGTCAAGTCATTTCCCACACCGGCGGGACCCGATATATAAGCCATGTGTGTGTGGATGGCTCTCTCTCTCCGCGACTTAGGGTTTCATTTCCCCCCTCCCATTTCTCATTTTCGTAGCTATTTTCTTCTCCATTTTTCTCTAGGCTAGCATGAGAGCTTCATGTGAGATTTGTTGAGAGGGATGGATGCTACGGCGACATGCTAGACCTTGTGAATCTTTCCTGGTTTGTATAGAAGATTCGGCGTTGTGTTTTTCGTGGTCTTTTGCGTGCTTGTTTTTGGTGCTCTTGTCCTTGGTGTGGTTCCCCGGATTTGAGTGGGTTTCTCCCCGGATGTCTTTGAGGGAAAGATGTATGGATGCCTTGTGCACCTTTGTGATTGATCTTGTGCCCTCAAACGCCGAGAAACCACTTCGATTCAAGGATTTTCGGTCGGAGCTCTAGCTTTTGGTGGTGCTCAAAGGATTCGCGATTTCCGGTGATTTAGGGAGTTAGGAGGCAAGATTTTTGGGCTATAGCATCCTTGTGTGACGCTCTTCAATTCCCTAAACCCTTGACTCTACAGCTTCTACCGTTTGGGAAATCCGATGATGATTTGGGGGAGTTGACCTTCGAGGTCGGGCTGTTTTCAGTTCTGTCCGTGAGGCGCGGACGGTCCGCGAGGGGTCGGCGGACAGTCCGCGAGGAGCCAGTTCGTGATCCGTTCTTCGTGTTCTTGTTTCGTTTCGTTTTGATCCGGTTTTGTTTTAGGTTTTCGTTGTAGCCGGTTTGCGGACGGTCCGAGCTTCAGTAGCGAACGGTCCGTGGCCCGCGCGGACGGTCCGCCCGGTCTTCGCGGACGGTCCGTTTTTCTCGGGTCAGTTCTGGTGGTTCTGTTCGCTTTAACGGACGGTCCGCGGCTCGGGCGGACGGTCCGCGGCAAGGGTGCGGACGGTCCGCGCGGTACCTGCCGGACGGTCCGCGCGGCCATCGCGGACGATCCGCCTCGCTCGGCCGGACGGTCGCCGCAGGCCGGCAGCTTTGCTTCTTGGTTCGATTCCTCCCTTCCTTTCTCATGCTTCCACGTGTTCTTCAAGGAATCGTTCCTAAGCCTAGAGGTTGATCCATAACCTCGTTGTCTTGACGATTGGCGTGTGATTCGATTCATCGCTTGTGTATGACCGGGAATTGTCTAGGGTATAGGCCGGGTTCTTTGAGAAGAATTTTTAACGGCTCCTATTCACTCCCCCCCCCTCTCTAGTCGCCATCCGATCCTTCAGGTGCATCGGCGGACAACTCGTCCGCTGAGATATCCTCGAGATATCGGTAAGGGACTGTCCCTGAGGGCCCCGACGTCTCGTTGGTAGTCATGAAGACTTGCCGATCAGGAGAGCCAAGGCTGGAGTCACTGGTTACCACCTCTGTCGGGGTGTGCTCCTCAGTTGGAGCTAGCGGTGTTCCCTCTTGGAACGGAAGTGAGTCGAGGTAGGCGACGCAGCATGAGTTCTCGTCTGTCTGGTATGCGGGCTTGCGGTCTGGCCAGTAGACGAATCTGCCGGCGGGTGTAGATGTTATAACCAGGCCGGAGGTAGGTCCTGACAATGGTTGCTCCATCGTGTAGGTCTCGGACTCGGGCTCGTCCGGGTCCGCTTCGAAGTCGAATTCGTAAGAGGAGTCCGAGTAGTAGCCGGAGATGGGGTCGGAGTCCGAGTTGTACTCGGAGGCGATTTCCTTCCCAGCTCGGCGTGTGTAGAGAGCCTTCGCGTGGGCCTTGCTAGCGATGCAGAGGCCGTACGGGAAGTGCTCATGGAGTGGGGAGTCCGCACACGACGGCTCGATAGCCGGCTCGCATGCGATGGCCCACGGTGATGTTGAGTTCGAGTTGGAGTCGGATCCAAGCTCGAAGTCCGCGTGCTAGTTGTAGAGCGAAATTTCACCGAATTTCCCGGCGAGATCGCCCGTGACTACTTCGGGAAGCGTCACAAGGCTAGTCTTCGGGTTCGGTGGCATGGTGAGGCGGCGCTGGAAGGATCTGGCGCCATCAGCAGTGCAGACCCAGAAGCCGAAGACGAAGGTGTCGCCGCGGTTGAAGGCGACAGTTGGCTTGATGAAGATGGAAGCCGTCGAGTTCGCCATATGATCTTCGGCGAGATCCCCTACCCGGCGCGCCAGCTGTCGATGTTTTAGACCAGCAACCTACCAAGGGGAGTAACCGAGGTAGATGAATGTGGCCTCGTCGAGATCGGTAACTCGAAGGAAGAGACACGTGGCACACAATTTAGACAGGTTCGGGCCGCGAGGTGCGTAATACCCTACGTCCTGTATGCTGCGTAGCTCTGGATTGATTGGATGTGATTACAAGATGATGCGTAATCTGAGAGAGAAGGGTACCTGCCTCGCCTTACATAGTCCGGGAGGCAGGGTTACAGGTCGGTTTAGGGAGAGAGTACTAGTCGTGTACGTCTAGAAGTCCTCTACACATTAGGCATGTACAGCTTCCTATCCGAGTACTTCTCCACCGTAGTCCTTGCGCCTCACGCTATCAGGTACCGTGCGGCACAAGTCGGGTAGTCCCAGGGACCCACCGAGTAGTCGGTCCTGTTACCCACCGAGGTAGTGGGCCCAGGGAGGTCTATACGACAAAGCCCAAGACATTTTCTGAACATTGTGAAGTATGGAGATTCCAAAAGCAGTGTTGAATTAAAGTAACGTCTACTAGTAGCATTGTGCATAAGTGCATTAGGAGCCAATATACTGATGAGTTATTCAAATAGCATCTGTTCTTTGCAAATACTTCAATCTTTCTACATGGATTACCGCTGCAAGGCCTCGCCTGATTGAAAATCATCTGTTAGTAGTTTTTTGTTCAGTAATCTTTTTCAAAAATCTTTTGTTCAGTAATCCAAACAACTTAAGTAAGCAACCTTAGCAGTGCATACCATTTGAGATGTTCAGGCAACAGAGATTACTGATAGAGCTTACTAATAGATTACTGACAGCTATTGATATTACACTTGATTACTAACAGAGATTACTGGTAGTGATTACTGATAGATTGGATTACTGACATATTATCGACAGAAACTAGATTATAGAGCAGAGATTGGATTACTGGGAGAGATTACTGAGGACCAGGAGCGTCCCAGTGGTCGATGGATGACCGCTCCTCAGTGATGAGTGATTGACAACGGGTGTCGGACTGACTCTTGGCTTAGTGCGCAGGTGTAGGCTGCGGCCTAGTTCGTGTTGTTGCAGGTGAAGAACGGGCGTGAAAGGTCTTCAGCCTTGAGGGGCCTCCGGGAGATAGAGAGACAAGTAGGCTCGGTTCGAGGGACCCGGTGGACAGCGAGACTGGGTGCGGGTCACATGGTGGCGACACAAGCAAGACGAAGTCATGGGCAAGCGAGCCGGTGCACGGTGGCAGTCAAGTCAAGTGGTTTGGCGGGAGGCCGGACCGAGCACGAGGGGTTTGGTGGTTTGCCCACAAAACCATCGGCGGACGGTTTCTTGGTTTGGGCCTCAAAACCAAGTCCGAGGGCCCAACACGACGGAGACGGGATCCGGGCGTGTCGGGAAGCTTTGAGGCGGAGGACACGCGGCGGGATCGCATGGCTTGCGTCAGGAGGACGTGGGGTGCGGCAAAGGCGTGGCCGTCCGATGGCAAGACCCACAAACATTACCTAAATGCCCCTGCGTGGGTTGTATCGCCAGTAGTTAAGTTAGGGGTAGTCGAGTCATTTACCACTCCGGCGGGACCCGATATATAAGCCATAAGGGTGTGTGAGTGGCCCTCTCTCTCCGCGACTTAGGGTTTCATTTCCTCCATCCCATTTCTCATTTTCATAGCTATTTTTCTTCCATTTTCTCTAGGCTAGCATGAGAGCTTCATGAGAGATTTGTTGAGAGGGATGGATGCTAGGGCGGCATGCTAGACCTTGTGAATCTTTCCTGGTTTGTATAGAAGATTCGGAGTTGTGTTTTTCGTGGTCTTTTTGTGCTTGTTTTCGTGCCTTTGTTCCCGGTGCGATTCCGCGGATTTGAGTGGGTTTCTCCCCGGATTTCTTTGAGGAAAACATGGATAGATGTCTCGTGCATCTTTGTGATTGATCTTGTGCCCTCAAACGCCGGGAAACCACTTCGATTCGAAGTTTTTCATTCGGTGCTCTAGCTTTTGGTGGTGCTCAAAGGATTCGCGATTCCCGGTGATTTAGGGAGTTAGGAGGCAAGATTTTTGGGCTATAGCATCCTTGTGTGACGCTTTTCAAGTCCCCAAACCCTTGTCTCCACAGCTTCAACCGTTTGGGAAATCCGATGATGATTTGGGGGAGTTGACTTTCGGGGTCGGCCATTTTCTGCTCTGTCCGCACCTGGCAGACGGTCCGCGAGGACCCGGCGGACGGTCCGCGCCGCTAGGGTTCGTCCCGTGTTCTTTGTGTTCTTGCTCGTCTTTCGTTTCCATCCGTCGCAATTTTGTTTTTCGGTTGGACGGAGTTTCGGACGGTCCGCAGCAGAGGGCGGACGGTCCGCGGGCGCCTGGCGGATAGTCCGCGTGCTCCCCGCGGACGGTCTGTGGTTCGTGGGTCGCTGCGGTTGGTTCTGTGTGATTTAACGGAGGGTCCGCGGCGAGGGCCGGACGGTCCGCAAGGTTGGCGCGGACGGTCCGCGGTAGCGGGCGGACAGTCCGCGAGGCCAGTGCGGACGGTCCGCCCCTCCTGGCCGGACGGTCCGCCAGAGCCTGTGAGCTTTGCTTGTTGGTTCGATTCTTTCCTCCCTTTCTCGTGCTTCCGTGTGTGCTTCAAGGAATCGTTCCTAAGGCTAGAGGTTGATCCATAACCTCGTTGTCTTGGCAATTGGTGTGTGATTCGATCCATCGGTTGTGTGAGACCGGGATTTGACTAGGGCATAGGCCGGGTTCTTTGGGAAGAATTTTTACCGGCTCCTATTCACTCCCCCCCTCTCTAGTCGCCATCTGATCCTTCAATTGGTATCAGAGCTTGGTGCCGGATTCTTTGCGACTTTGACAAGTTTCGAATCCTAAGATGGCGTACGTTGAGCGGGGCGGTCCGCCGCACTTCGATGGCAAGGGTTACCACAAGTGGGCGGCTCGAATGATGATCTTTCTTCGTGGGAAGTCGTTGGATTTCATTGTGCTTGACAAGACCTATGCTATTCCGGTCAACATCCATACTCTTATGGTGACCGATGCTGGTGCTAAGGCCAAGTATGAGGCTAATGCAAAGGTCGTTGATCACTTGGTCCGGAGCTTGTGTGATCCTGAGTTTGAGCGTGTTCGCCATTTGAATCTTGCTTGGCAAATTTGGGAGAAGTTGTTGGTTGCTCACGGTGGTGATAACCATGTGAAGGCTCGCCTCTTTGTCTCTTACTGGATGCAATATGAGAATTTCACTCCACTTCCCGGTGAGGACATTGATGTGATGTTTCAGAGGTTCACCACCATCGTGAACAACATGAAAGCTAATGTTAAGGATTTTCCTTACACCGAGCATGATCAGGCTTTGAAGCTCTTGCATGTCTTGGACCCAAATGTTTGGGGTGCTAAGGTTGAGGCCATCAAGGAGTCTGGGCAATATTTGACTATTGAGTTGGATGACCTTTTTTCTAAGCTTAAGTCGGCTGAGGTTGACAGGAAGTTGCAATCCAAGCATGAGGGCTCGACTGACCATAGTCTTGCTCTTGTGGGCGGATCAAAGGGCAAATCTAACCCTTCCTGTCGACAGTTTTCCTTGTCTTCTCTTATGTCCATTCCAGATGAGGAGTTTGATGTGCTGGGTGAGGAGGAGCTGGCCTTGCTCTCAAGGAGGTTTGATCGACTACACGAGAGTCGGAGGAATGCAAGGCGGAGCTTAGGGACGTGCTACAAGTGTGGCAAGGGAGGCCACTTCATCGCCGAGTGCCCGGAAGCGGAGGAGAACAAGTACAAGGTGAACGAGTATAAGGCGCACCCGAGGCGTGAAGACAAGTACTCCTCCAAGGGCAAGCACTTCAACAAGTCCAAGAGCAAGGACAAGGACAAGCGGCGACCGAGCAAGAGCGGCTACAAGAAGAACAAGGCAAGAGCGATGGTGGCCGGTGCGAGCGATGTCGACTCAAGCTCAAGCGACGAGCAGTCAAGCTCAAGCAGCGAAGATCAAGACACCAGGAGGCGCAAGGGCAAGAAGAGTGCAAGCCGGAACCTCAGCGGGTTGAGCTATGTGGCGCTTGAGGGCTTTTATGGCATGGCCCATAGCTCAAGCAGCAAGAAGAGCGAGAAGGAAGACAATGACTCCGACTCGGAGGATGAGGTAAATCGTGACCCCGACTCTTTGCTTGCTGAGATTGCTAGGTTGAATGGCTTGATTGACAACCGTGATAGTGTGCTAAGAGATGCCAAAAAGATGAGGAAAGATCTTAGGGCTCAACTTGAGAATGCTAGTGAGAAAGTAGGAGAGCTAGAGTCCAAATTGCTTGAATTAAAACTTGAGAATGACTCTTTGAAACTTGCTCCTACTACTCCTGATGATGTTGAATGTCTTGAGTGTGATGCATGGTTGAATGAGATCAAGTTGCTTAATGAGAAGAATGCTTCTACTTTGGCTAAACTAGATGCTCTTAGGATTAGGTATGATGAGCTTAAGGCTAGACCCACTTTGCTTGGTGCTTGTAAATCATGTCCTACTATGCATGCTAAGCTTGTTGATGCTCGTTCTACCATTAGTTCTTTGGAAGCATCTTTGAAATCTCCTGTTGTCAATGCATGCACTAGCTGTGATGAGGTTACTTTACGCAATCTTGAACTTACTTCCCGTTTGGATGTCATCTATGAGGAGAATGGCTATTTGAGAAAGGTGTTGGGTTGGTTGTCTGGGCAGGAACCTCAATTGAAAATCATGATTGAGGAGTTCAAGAGAGCTGATGGTCGTGGTTTGGGGTTTGAGAAGTTGGGTGAGAAAGTGGGAGAGAACAGTGGGGAGAGTGTGTATGAGAAGTGTGTTGAGTCTAACCCCGAGTTTGAGGTGATCGGAGAGATCCAAGTCCCACTTCCAAAAGCACCCAAGAACTCTTTCACACCAAAGCCCAACCACCTTTGCAACAAGCTTGACACAACCCAAGATCCACCCAAATTCCCACCTAAGACAAATGACTTCCAGAAACCGGTGAAGTTTGTGGGTGAGAAGGGTGAGAAGCCTAGAGAGAAGCCAGAGCCAAAACCAAAATCCACCCCCTTCAGGTGCGAGTATTGTGGCAAGGAGAGGCATCTTGTAGAGTTTTGCTACAAGAGGAAGAGGGATGAGAGGCTTGCTAGGGAGCAAGCAAACCAGGACAGGTATCGCCAGTCTCATGGTATTCCAGAGCCTAGAGTGCCACTTCCACGGGGTGTGGGAAGTGTGAGGAGTGTTGGCAGGTTCCCACAAAGAGGTGGTGGTGAGAGGTTTGCTAGGAGAGATGATGGTGTGCGTGCTGGTGCGAGGTTTGGTCGGGCTCGTGGTGGCTTTGCTGGACGTCCCCCTACTCGTCCTCAGTACGGGTTTAGGGGAGATGATCGCAGCTTTGGGTTCCAGAGGAACTACGGACCACGTTTTCCCCCTCGTGGTGCTCGTACTCCTCCCATGGGACATGGGAAGTTCGGTGGCAAGGGAATGATGTTTGCTAACCCCTCTTTTGAGCGAGATGGCTCGACACTTTGTTTAACTTTCTTTGTGCTAACCCCGGTGTCGAGTCGCTAGCTCATTCTCGTTCTTGTTTCGACCTGTAGGCGGTGGGTTGGAGGACATTTGGTTGATCGACTCCGGGTGTTCTCGACACATGACCGGAGATAAGAAGTGGTTCTCCAGCCTCACCCCAGTGAAGGAAAAGATGTACATCACATTTGGGGACAATGGATGAGGAAGGGTGATGTCTGAGGGTGTTGTGCATGTGAGTGACAAGGTAACGTTGATGGCTGGTCCTTCCTCTGATTTGTGGAAATGGCATAGGCGGTTGGGACACTTGAGCTTTGACTTGGTTTCCCGCTTGAGTGGTCTTGACCTTGTCCGAGGATTGCCGAGGTTGAAGCTTGAGAAGGATTTGGTCTGTGCTCCTTGTAGGCATGTGTAACACCCTAATTTTATTAAAATTTTGGCTTTATAAAAATTTGCTAGCAACCATTTATTTGCCTAAGGAATATAAGGATGTTTATTTATTGTTAGGCATTTAAAACTTTTCTAAATAAAGTTAATGAAATATAGGAATTAATTGTGGCATTCATGCTGGTGCATTATTTTTGGTTGCTGGGATTCGAACTCAAATTTGAATTCCATGGTTTGAATCCTTTTCTGAAAATTCCTAAACCTTTTTCCCTCCCTACCCTTTTCCTTCTTCACTTTCGACCCGGCCTCTTAGCGACCCGGCGGCCGTTTTTTTCCTTTTATTCCGGCCCGCTCGCGCCTTGCGGCCCGGCCTAGCCGGCCGCCGGCCCGGCCCGGCCCGGCCCGGCCGGCCGCTTCGGCCGCCGGCCGCTCCCCCTCCGCCCGCCGCCGCCGACCGCCCGGGCCCACACGTCATTCCCTCCCCCGCGCTCGTCCCCGACCGGGACTCGCCCGCGCCGCCGCCGCCCGAGTCCGGCTCGGCACGCCTCCCCGTGCGTGGCGCGCACGCCAAGGGGCCGCCCCGGGCCCTTATAAGTCGTCCGCCGCCCCCCGGACCGCCTACCCGAGACGCCCGCCGCCCGCCGCCTCTTGCGCCGCGCCCTCGCCGGAACCCTAGCTCGAGTTTCGCCGCCGCCGTCGAGATCCCGCCGCCGTTGTCCTTCCGCCGCCGGGAATCGCTCCGAGCCGCGCAAGGAGGGTGAGCATCGCGCCCGGTGCTACACGTCATCGTCCCCGTGCACCCCCGCCACCCCCCGCGACCTCGCCGGAGTCCGCGCCCCCGCGCCGCCGCGTCGACCGCCCGCGCCGCCGCATCTTCGCCCGAGCCGCCGGCCTAGATCGGTCCCCCGGTTCGCGCGCGTCGTGTAGGTGCCCTCCGCGTCCCCATCCGTGGCCGGAAACCCTAGATTTGGGTCCCGCCGGCGAGCTCCGCCGCCCCGCCGCCGCGGCCGCTCGCCGCCGGCTTTGGCCCGCCGCCGGCCACACGCACGCGTCCGTGGCCGCCGGATCGAGATCCGACGCCCCCCCGATCCAATCCAGCCGCACCGCTTCGCCCGCATGCGACCGCAACCGTCGGATCCGGATCCAATGGATGCGGATCGAGTCAACTCGAGTCAGCCGGTCAAACCCGCCGCCAGCCCTGGCAATTTTGCAGAAAAGCCCCTGAGTTTCTTATATTTACAAAAATACCCTTCCACCTTAGAAGTTTTCTTACAGTTTAGTCCTTTTTCTTTATTTTAGCCCAAAACCTTTTCAAATCTTTACAGATTAGTCCCTATACCTTCCCTAAGTCATAACTTAGTCGTTTTAGCTCCGATTTTAGCGTTCTTTATGTCCACGCGTTCGTCTCGAAGCGTAGATTAGTTTTATGCTACTGTTTAGATCTGTTTGATCTGTTTGGTGACTGTTTCTTATTTATTCCTATTGTATGCTTGTATGTGATGATTGTGGACCGTAGAGAGCGATTCGTTCGAGGGATTTGAAGATCCAGTCGCGCAAGAGTTTGAGCAGCAAGGCTTTGTTGAAGGCAAGTATTCCTTGATGCATGCCCGCTTGTCCTACATAACATGCATTTAAATTCAACTTTGTTTTACTTTTCCGCTTCCATTAATTTGATGGGAACCTATTAAGGATCATGCCTAGCTTTTTACTACCTCTACCTTGATGCCAGGAATTAAATTAATCTTGTGGTAGTTATTGCTTAGCATGCTCAACTGGGAATTGGTATTAATCAACTTGGTTACCTTTCGTTATTCTATGTTCCGTTTATGATCTTTTACTTTACAAGACCACTTTAATGTGTAATCGGAACATGGAGAACCACCCAGGAAAACAAGACAACCACAAGAACTAATGGGCAATGGTCTTGGTGAATAGTTAGGAACTTTAGCTTGGGATGGTCTTACCTGATAAGGACAAGGGATCGGCGGTACTTTGGGGTATAGACTCGCTCTAGCAGGGGGTTGGGTGAGGTATTCTTTTTATGGTGGGGTATCGACCTGCTAGGGGACTTTATACCTTGCTAACTGATCCGGACCTTGTGGGTCATAACTTGCTAGGGAACCTTTGTAAAGGACATGTAGCGTCCCTATGCAATCACACCTCGGAAGTGTGATATGGTGTCTTGCAAACACCGCATGGTTGGGTCCAAAGTTCTTCGGAGCTTTTACGCTGCTTGTGGGTAAAGATGTACAACCTCTGCAGAGTGTTAAACTAATCGATTAGCCGTGCTCACGGTCAAGAGCGGCCTGGACACTCACATGATTAAATTATGGAACTTTAATGTTTAATTGTTGTTCTATTCTTTATTTATGATGCTTATATCTTGTTAATTGGGTTGGTATGAACTTACACTTTTAGTAATCAGGTTGCTAATAAAACTTGACCAACTAAAATGCTAAAGTGCTTGAACCTTAGCCATCCACCATATGACCTTGCATGTTATGTTGTTCTCTCTTGCTGAGTACGATATGTGCTCACGCTTGTTTATTCTCTAGCATCTACAATACCCGGATTTGCTGCTCAGACTGGGAGAACTTTGAAGATATTCCAGGAGATTTCCAGGAGTTCTAGGTGTGCGCAGGCTTCAGTCATCTGCCTGTGGAGGCATTTTGTCCACTGCGAGAACTCGTTTGTTTAAGACTCGTTTAGGACTATGGTTTGTAATAACTCTTTATTCGTGTGGCACTGTTTATGGTATTCATAATGTCTAAGCGTGTGTGTAACTTGATCCTGGCGCACACGTGATCAATGCATTCGGTTTTGCCTTTAAAACTGGGTGTGACAGAGTGGTACCAGAGCTGTGTTGACTGTAGGAACGCTAGCCTAGATAGAAATGGTCGAACTAAGGATTTTATACTCATAGAAGCTTTCTCTTACATGCTTGCTTTATTCTTATTAACCTTACTCTTGTCTTTTTGCTTCACTCTTGAGCTGTCTGCATTCTTTACCTTGTGCTTGCTTTAGCTCTCGTCCTTTTTGCCTTACCATCTTTCTCATTCTGCACTACACTACAGATGGTTCGTAGCTTGAAGACCTCTCGGTGGAGCGGTCCATCGGTATGCTCCACGGAACGATACCATGATTTGCATGATGGAGATACGGATGAGGAGATTGAGATGGAGCACACGCACCCGTGGTTTTCCCTAACCTTATCATGGTGCCTGACGATGAGGAAGATCCGGAGGAGATTATTCCAGAGGAGGATGAGCTAGCTGAACAACCAAACCTAGAGGAGCAAGCGCCAGGATAAGATGAGGATCACCTCGATCAAGAGATGGAAGAACAAGAGCAAGAGGAGGAAGATGTGGAAGCGATCTGGGAAGTGTACCACTACAGAGCTGATGGAGTAGGCATTCCCATGGCAGACCACCTGAGAGCAATGGCACTTCACCTGGGCTATGACAAGGCCCCTGTCTACTATTGTGAGCTGTGGACTCATCCGTGGTTCGAGCCCCATTGGGAGGTTGCTGCCATCTTGGAGGAGTACATTCCATGCCGTGGAGTGAAGGAGGTGTCCAAGCATCATGACGTGGCTCACATGACTACTATGGATGCTGGGATAGCAGAGTCAGCTCGGAGGGCGCTTTATGTGCTCTCTCACAAGGAGCGTGACAGGTTGGAGGATACCCACTGCCGTTACACACCTTTCAGAGCAAGTGGGGAAGCCAAGACTTACATCGCCCCAGCACCAGCCTATGAAGGGACGCTCAACAACGTTCGGAGTCTACTGGCCGCTGTGAACACTGCATTGGATGATGCCAACAACACTCTATATGTAGCACAGCAGCAGATTTTCACTCTGGAGACGCAGAGGCGTGCCCTAGAAGCTGCACTACAGAACAGGGAGCAGCCAGAAGCCCATGAAGCCACAGAAGGATGTACCTCCCCGTCACCCAAGAGGCCACACTACGACTTCCCTGATGCCCGCACAGATGCCATGGCAGAAGATAGTCCTTAGGTTTAAGATTAAGGGTAGGATTCCTTTGTAATTGCTAGTAGACGATCGGTAAAGTGTGTTTAGATTAGAGGTGTGGTTGAATGCTTGATTTTGTGCTTAATGTATGAGTTGGATTTTTGGTTGAGTGCAATGTGTTGTGGAGTGATGACCACAACAACATTGGTTTAGTAGTAAGTTTGTGGGGGTTAACTTTCAGTCTCAATCAGTTATCTATCTTAATCTTTTTGTCCCTTTAAGTTTTCCCTTAATGCAAATTCGAGATCCCTAAATCTGTTCGCGCAGTTTTCTGAGTCAGCTCCACTGTTTTAATTTTATCTTGGGTTACAGAACTCCGATTGCAGTAAAACCAATTGGAAAAGTTCAAGAATTTCGTGACTGAATTTCTGTGAAAAATTCAGAATATTTGGATGGATAACCAGAGAGTTATGACTGAAACATTACAGCCTCACGAATCTGTTAAACACTGCTGACCTACCTGACTTGTTTATTTTATAACCAGAGCTACACAACTCCGATTGAGGTGATTCCAGTTGGAGTAGTTTCGTAATTTCATTACCTTTTATCAGTCCAAAAGCCATAATTTTTGGTTACTCACACTGAGAGCTATGCCTGATTGTTTGGAGTCAAAAGAATCTGTCTTATCTGAATATCATTCCTATCTTAACTTCCTAAGTTTAACCCTTGGTGCAATCATCTAAAATAATGTCCCTAACACTCAGATGGTGAACACCAGGTCAGGATCAGGTGTTGATCAACCAGCAGGAAGAGCACCCCAGCTGGTACAAATGGATCCCGCTCTGCAGCAGTTCCTGTAGGCACAGACCCAGCTCCTCCAGAACTTGACCACCACCGTGACAAACTTGCAAGCCCAGGTCAACAATCCGCCGGTGCCGCCACCCGCGCCTCGCAACAAGCACCGGGAGTTCATGAGTCATCACCCTCCTGTGTTTACTCACGCCGCTGATCCACTAGAAGTGGAAGATTGGCTCAAGACAATATTGAAGATGCTCACTACCTGTCAGTGTGACGACAGAGAGAAGGTCTGTCTTTGCGGGACGACTTCAAGGATCTGCGGCCTCTTGGTGGGATGCGTACTGCGCCGCTCATGCCGCCCCAGACACTATCACTTGGGAGGAGTTTACCACCAACTTCGGGAGCCATCACATACCCTCCGGAGTCATGAAGATCAAGAAGAAGTAGTTCCTTTCTCTCGAAGCGAGGAGGAATGTCGGTGGGCGAGTATAGAGACAAGTTAACCGAGTTGTCTCGCTATGCGGTGAGGAGGTTGCTGAAGATAGGAAGAAGCGAGAGCTGTTCTCGGATGGGTTAGGCGGTTCGGCTGCGGTACCGGCTGATGTCCTATCCTTTCCCCAACTTTCGGCGGCTAGTTGATGCCGCCATCCGCTTGGAGCACAAGCGCAAGGAGCTCGGAGAGCGAGAAAGAGGAAGGCCGCCGGCTACGGGCGGTTTGGGAGTGCGTCTCGCCCGCGCTTCAACCCACCGCCGAACACCCCGTTCCGCTTTGGGGGACCGGGTGGAAACTTTGGGCGGCCGCAGGTCCCGGCGTCTGCTCGGCGGTTCCGGCGGTCGCTCGGCGGTTTCGGCGTCCTGTTCCTCGGACTCCCCGCCCGGTTCCCGGTAGAGAGTCGGCGAGAGAGCCCCGGTTGGCACACACCCGTAAGGACCGTGGCACCGCCCAATCCCGCCACCACTACTTGCTTCAAGTGCGGAGAGCTTGGTCACTATGCCAATGCTTGCCCAAAGAGGAACCCTCTACACACCCCCGTGCGGGAACCGGCGGTAGACAAGGAGCGGAAGCCAAACCCCGCGGTCTAACAAAGGACAACGAGAGCTATGCACGAGGCAAGGCGATGCACGTTGATGCTGAAGTCGCTCAGGAGAACCCCAGAGTAGTGCTCGATATGTTTCTAGTCAACTCTACTCCTGCCTCAGTTTTGTTTGATTCTGGAGCATCCCATTCTTTCATTACATCCCAGTTCGTAGCTCAACATAATCTACCTATCAGTCCCATGTCTCGCCACATGTTAGTTACCTCACCTGGGGGGAATTGAAAGCTATCTATAAATGTGATAACGTCCATCTCAAGATTGTGGGCAGAGATTTCCGTGCCAACCTTATAATCTTGGATTCAAAGGGGATCGATGTGATATTGGGAATGGGATGGTTGACCGCGTGTGATGCGGTGATACAGTGTGCTAAGAGGTCAATTCTTTCTTACAAGTCCAGCTGGTGAAAGATTTGAGTTTGCAGCAGATCCTGCACCATCAAATGCCAGTGCCGTGAATAAGCTTGATGGAGCAGCCTTGGAAGACATACGAGTAGTGTGCGATTATCCTGATGTGTTTCCCGAGGAGTTGCCAGGTATGCCCCCCGACCGAGATGTTGAGTTCGTTATTGATCTTTTACACAAATCGCCCCTATCTCTAAGCGCCCATATAGAATGTCTAGTGATCAGTTACAAGAACTTAAAGCTCAGATTAAAGAATTATTGGGTAAAGGGTTTATCCGTGCTAGTTCATCACCCTAGGGAGCACCCGTTATCTTTGTGGGTAAGAAAGATGGCACACAGAGGATGTGTGTCGATTACAGGTCCCTTAATGATGTTACCATCCAGAACAAGTATCCTCTGCCACGTATTGAAGATTTGTTTGATCAGATGAGAGGAGCTAAAGTGTTTTCTAAGGTCGATCTGCGATCTGGTTATCATCAGTTGAAGATTAGGCCTTCAGATATTCCTAAGACATCTTTTACTACCAGATACAGACTTTATGAGTACACAGTTATGTCTTTTGGGTTAACCAATGCACCCGCGTACTTTATGTACTTGATGAACAAGATCTTTATGGAGTATCTGGACAAGTTTGTTGTGGTATTCATTGATGACATTTTGATCTACTCCAAGAATGAGGAGGACCATGAGGAGCATTTGAGACTTGTGTTGCAGAAGCTGAGAGAGCATGAGTTATATGCGAAGTTCAGCAAGTGCGAGTTCTGGCTCAAGGAAGTGTCTTTTCTAGGTCATATCATCACCAACGGAGGTATTGCGGTGGATCCCGGCAAGGTTAGTGATGTATTGAAGTGGGAAGCCCCTCGTACGATTGTACGAGATCCGGAGTTTCCTTGGACTTGCTGGTTACTATCGTCGGTTTATTGAAGGATTCTCCAAGATTGTGAAGCCTCTCACTACATTGCTAGAGAAGGACAGAGAGTTCAAATGGACCAATGCATGTCAGTCCAGTTTTGAAGAGTTAAAGAAGCGGTTAACCACAACACCTGTTCTAGTAATGCCTGATCTACGAAAGAGTTTTGACATTTACTGTGATGCATCTCGACAAGGTCTAGGATGTGTGTTGATGCAAGAAGGTCATGTTATAGCCTATGCATCTCGTCAGTTGAGGAAGCATGAGTTGAACTATCCTACGCATGATCTTGAGTTAGCAGCAGTGGTTCATGCATTGAAGATTTGGAGACACTACATTATGGGAACTAAGTGTCAGATCTATATCGATCACAAGAGTCGAAGTATATCTTCACCCGGAAGGATCTTAATCTAAGACGGCGTCGTTGGTTAGAGTTGATCAAGGACTATGATCTAGAGATTCACTATCATCTGGTAAAGCGAATCGGTTGCTTGATGCTTTGAGTCGGAAGGGCCACACTAACATGGCTATGACCATTCGGTTTCTCGACGAGTTGGTAAAAGAGTTTGAAAGGCTCAACTTGAAAGTGGTTGCACATGCGAAGGAGTGACTTTGGAAGTACGGTCCACTGCGGAGCAAGAGATACGTAAGTGGCGGCTAGAGGATCTTTGGAATACGAAAAATTAAGGAGAGTATGCAACAAGGAGAAGCCCCGCATTTCACGAGAAGATGAGCAAGGAACCGTGTGGTTTAAGAACCGGTTGTGTGTACCGGAGACGGGAGATCTCGGAGAGACGATCTTGAGAGAACCTCACGACTCGGCTTATTCTATCCATCCGGGCGGTACTAAGATGTACCGGGATCTCAAACGAGAGGTATTGGTGGTACGGTATGAAGAGAGACGTGGCCGCACATGTGGCTTTGTGTGACACTTGCCACCGGGTTAAGGCTGAACATCAGAGACCCGCTGGTTTGCTTCAACCATTGAAGGTGCCTGAGTGGAAGTGGGAAGAGATCGGGATGGATTTCATAGTGGGTTTACCCCGAACCCGAGATGGTTATGATTCGATTTGGGTTATCGTGGACCGTTTGACTAAGGTAGCTCACTTCATTCCGGCAAAGACTACTTATACAGGAGCTAAGTTGGCAGAACTATACATGTTCAAGATTGTGTGTTTACATGGTGTACCAAAGAAGATCGTGTCAGACAGAGGTACTCAGTTTACTTCTCGTTTCTGGGGGAAGTTGCATGAATCTCTGGATACTAAGTTAAACTTCAGCTCAGCTTATCATCCACAGACAGATGGACAGACAGAGAGAACCAATCAGATCCTAGAAGACATGCTGAGAGCATGTGCGCTTAAGCATGGTTGTAGTTGGGATAAGAGCTTGCCATATGCTGAGTTCTCTTATAACAACGGCTACCAAGCCGATCTCAAAATGTCACCCTTTGAGGCCCTGTATGGAAGGAAGTGTAGAACCCCGTTATATTGGAGTGAGACAGGCGAAAGGCAGTTATTTGGGGCAGATATCATCAGAGAAGCGGAGAAACAAGTTCAGATCATCAGAGAAAATTTGAGGATTGCTCAGTCTAGACAGAAAAGTTATGCAGACGACAAACGAAGGGATGTGGTCTTTCAGGAAGGCGATTATGTGAATCTCAAGGTGTCACCGATCAGAGGTTTGCGTCGATTCAGAGTTAAAGGAAAGTTGTCACCTCGGTTTATTGGACCTTTCAAGATCCTTGAGAGAGTGAGAGAAGTGGCTTACAGATTGGAGTTGCCAGTCCAGCTAGCTGATGTGCATGATGTGTTCCATATTTCTCAGTTAAAGAAGGGTTTTTGTCCTCATGACAAGGAGCCGTTACCCTTGGACGATCTAAGCGTTAAAGAGGATCTCACTATTGTTGAACACCCCATTCGGATATTGGAAACAATGACAAGGGTCACCAGGAATAGTGTGATTAAGATGTGCAAAGTACAATGGAGTAATCATGCAGAGGATGAGGCAACATGGGAAAGAGAGGATGAGCTGAAAGCAGAATTTCCAAATCTTTTTCCCAATCTGTCCGAATCTCGAGGGCGAGATTCTTCTTAAGGGGGGTAGGATTTGTAGCACCCTAATTTTATTAAAATTTTGGCTTTATAAAAATTTGCTAGCAACCATTTATTTGCCTAAGGAATATAAGGATGTTTATTTATTGTTAGGCATTTAAAACTTTTCTAAATAAAGTTAATGAAATATAGGAATTAATTGTGGCATTCATCTTTGCGTGCATTATTTTTGGTTCTTTGGGATTCGAACTCAAATTTGAATTCCATTATTTGAATCCTTTTCTGAAAATTCCTAAACCTTTTTCCCTCCCTACCCTTTTCCTTCTTCACTTTCAGCCCAGCACTCTTAGCAGCCCAGCAGCAGCCGTTTTTTTCCTTTTATTCCAGCCCGCTCGCGCCTTGCGGCCCAGCTAGCCAGCCCCGCCCGGCCCCGGCCCGGCCGGCCCGGCGGCCACTTCGGTCGCCCGGCCCGCTCCCCCTCCGCCCGCCGGCCGCCGACCGCCCGGGCCCACACGTCATCCCCTCCCCCCACGCTCGTCCCCCGACCGGGGACTCGCCGCGCGCCGCCGCCGCCCAAGTCCGACTCGGGCACGCCTCCCCGTGCGTGGCGCGCACGCCAAGGGGCCGCCCTAGGCCCTTATAAGGCGGCCGCCGCCCCCGGACCGCCTACCCGAGACGCCCGCCGCCCGCCGCCTCTTGCACCGCGCCCTCGCCGAACTCTAGCTCGAGTTCCCGCCGCCGCCGTCGAGATCCCGCCGCCGTTGTCCTTCTGCCGCTAGGGAATCGCTCCGAGCCGCGCAAGGAGGTGAGCATCACGCCCGTGCTACACGTCATCGTCCACGTGCACCCCGCCACCCCCCGCGACCTCGCCGGAGTACGCGCCCCGCGCCGCCGCGTCGACCGCCCGCGCCGCCGCATCTCCGCCCGAGCCGCCGCCCAGATCGGTCCCCCCGCTTCGCGCGCGTCGTGTAGGTGCCCTCCGCGTCCCCATCCGGTGGCCGGAAACCCTAGATTTGGGTCCCGCCGGCGAGCTCCGCCGCCTGCGCCGCCGCAGCCCGCTCGCCGCCGGCTTTGGCCCGCCGCCGGCCACACGCACGCGTCCGTGACCGCCGGATCGAGATCCGACGCCCCCGATCCAATCCGGCCGCACCGCTTCGCCCGCATGCGACCACAACCGTCGGATCTAGATCCAATGGATGCGGATCGAGTCAACTCGAGTCGGCCCGGTCAAACCCGCCGCCGGCCACCGGCAATTTTGCGAAAAAGCCCCCGAGTTTCTAATATTTACAAAAATACCCTTCCACCTTAGAAGTTTTCTTACGGTTTAGTCCTTTTTCTTTATTTTAGCCCAAAACCTTTTCGAATCTTTACGGATTAGTCCCTATACCTTCCCTAAGCCATAACGTAGTCGTTTTAGCTCCGATTTTAGCGTTCTTTATGTCCACGCGTTCGTCTCGAAGCGTAGATTAGTTTTATGCTACTGTTTAGATCTGTTTGATCTGTTTGGTGACTGTTTCTTATTTATTCCTATTGTATGCTTGTATGTGATGATTGTGGACCGTAGAGAGCGATTCGTTCGAGGGATTTGAAGATCCAGTCGCGCAAGAGTTTGAGCAGCAAGGCTTTGTTGAAGGCAAGTATTCCTTGATGCATGCCCGCTTGTCCTACATAACATGCATTTAAATTCACTGTTTTACTTTTCCGCTTCCATTAATTTGATGGGAACCTATTAAGGATCATGCCTAGCTTTTTACTACCTCTACCTTGATGCCAGGAATTAAATTAATCTTGTGGTAGTTATTGCTTAGCATGCTCAACTGGGAATTGGTATTAATCAACTTGGTTACCTTTTGTTATTCTATGTTCCGTTTATGATCTTTTACTTTACAAGACCACTTTAATGTGTAATCGGAACATGGAGAACCACCCAGGAAAACAGTACAACCACAAGAACTAATGGGCAATGGTCTTGGCTGAATAATTAGGAACTTTAGCTTGGGATGGTCTTACCTGATAAGGACAAGGGATCGGCGGTACTTTGGGGTATAGACTCGCTCTAGCAGGGGGTTGGGTGAGGTATTCTTTTTATGGTGGGGTATCGACCTGCTAGGGGACTTTATACCTTGCTAACTGATCCGGACCTTGTGGGTCATAACTTGCTAGGGAACCTTTGTAAAGGACATGTAGCGTCCCTATGCAATCACACCTCGGAAGTGTGATATGGTGTCTTGCAAACACCGCATGGTTGGGTCCAAAGTTCTTCGGAGCTTTTACGCTTGCTTGTGGGTAAAGATGTACAACCTCTGCAGATTGTTAAACTAATCGATTAGCCGTGCTCACTTTGTCAAGAGCGGCCTGGACACTCACATGATTAAATTATGGAACTTTAATGTTTAATTGTTGTTCTATTCTTTATTTATGATGCTTATATCTTGTTAATTGGGTTGGTATGAACTTACACTTTTAGTAATCAGGTTGCTAATAAAACTTGACCAACTAAAATGCTAAAGTGCTTGAACCTTAGCCATCCACCATATGACCTTGCATGTTATGTTGTTCTCTCTTCTTGAGTACGATATGTGCTCACGCTTGTTTATTCTCTAGCATCTACAATACCCGGATTTGCTGCTCAGACTGGGAGAACTTTGAAGATATTCCAGGAGATTTCCAGGAGTTCTAGGTGTGCGCAGGCTTCAGTCATCTGCCTGTGGAGGCATTTTGTCCACTGCGAGAACTCGTTTGTTTAAGACTCGTTTAGGACTATGGTTTGTAATAACTCTTTATTCGTGTGGCACTGTTTATGGTATTCATAATGTCGAAGCGTGTGTGTAACTTGATCCTGGCGCACACGTGATCAATGCATTCGGTTTTGCCTTTAAAACTGGGTGTGACAGCATGGCAAGATGGTAGCCACTCCCCATCCACCCCTGACCGATGTCATGACCGAGCGTCCGACAGAGCTGTTGCATATGGATCTTGTTGGGCCAGCTCGAGTTCGCTCGATGGGTGGGAAGTGGTATGTCCTTGTTGTGGTGGACGATTACTCTCGCTATGCTTGGGTGTTTTTCTTGGAGGATAAGAGTGAAACATTTGGTTTTATTCGAGATCTGATCGTGAGGTTGAAAAACGAGAGGCATGGGAATGCTATTCGAGCTATCCGCAGTGATAATGGCTCTGAGTTCAAGAACTCTCGTTTTGATGCCTTTTGTCGTGATCTAGGTCTTGAACATCAGTATTCGACCCCTTATGTGCCCCCTCAAAATGGAGTTGTGGAAAGGAAAAATCGGACTCTTTGTGAGATGGCTAGGACGATGCTCGTTGAGCACGGGACTCCTAGGAGGTATTGGGGCCGAGGCGGTCAATACGGCTTGTCATGTTTCCAACGGATTTTATTGCGAGCTTTCAAGAAGAAGACTGTTATGAGCTTATGCATGGTCGGGCACCCAAGGTGAGTCATTTCCGAGTCTTTGGCTGCAAGTGCTTTATTCTTAAGAAGGGAAAACTCGACAAGTTTGAGGCTAGGTCTAGTGATGGTATTTTCTTTGGATATGCTAACCATTCTAGAGCCTATAGGGTGCTTAACCTTGAGACTAACAAAATCATGGAGACTTGCGAGGTAACCTTCGACGAGACAATGCCATGTACCTCTCTTGGCTTTGAATGTGCAGGTGAAGAGGAGATGGCCGAGGACCTCTTTGAAGAGGAGAAGGATGAAGCTGGAGATGATGATGGAGAGAAACATGCGCCTGAAGCTGAGTGTGTACCCACTACTTCCCCTACGACCACTACGGAGCGTGGACCATCTACTTCGTGGACAACGACGGTGCAACAAGAAGATCAGGCGAGAGAAGCTGAAGTTGAGGGGGAGGTAGTCTCGAGGCGTGAGGCTCCTTGGCGGATTCAAGAAGTGCATCCCCTGTCGAAGATCATTGGGAACATCGACGAACGCACTACACGGTCAAGGTCCAAGAATTCCTCTCATTTTGCTCATGCTGCTTTTGTTGCCACCTTTGAGCCCAAGGACATTGGACACGCTTTATCTGATGCAAACTGGGTCAATTCTATGCATGAGGAGTTGGAAAACTTTGAGAGGAACCAGGTGTGGGAGTTAGTTGAACCACCTCCAAATTGCCATCCCATAGGAACCAAGTGGGTTTGGAAGAACAAAAAGGGAGAGAATGGGATGGTTGTGAGGAAAAAGTCCAGACTTGTTGCTCAGGGGTTTAGTCAGAAGGAGGGGATCGACTATGAGGAGACCTTTGCTCCTGTGGCCTGTCTTGAGGCAATTCGAATCCTTCTAGCCTTTGCCATGGCTAAAGGGTTCAAGTTGTTTCAGATGGACGTGAAGAGTTCTTTTCTGAATGGGGTCATAGAGGAGGAGGTGTATGTGAAGCGACCACCGGGTTTGAGAGCGAGCCGTACCCACACGGGGTATACGGAGTTGAAAAGGGCTCGTATGGGTTGAAATAGGCGCCCCGTGCTTGGTATGGAAGATTGAGAGGTTTTCTCGTTGAGCGAGAGGGTTTGTGATGGGTACCGTGGATAGGACCTTGTTTCTCCTCAAGCATGGAAATGACACCGTTGATTGTTCGGATATACGTGGATGATATTGTCTTTGGTGGCTCGTCACATAACCTTGTTGCCAAGTTTGCGGATGAGATGAGCGGGGAGTTCGAGATGAGCATGATGGGCGAGTTGCGGTATTTTCTCGGGTCGCGATCAAGCAAGTGAAGGATGGAACGTTCATGCACCAGACCAAGTACACGAAAGACATGCTGAGGAAGTTCCAGATGCAAGATGTGAAGCCGATGTCGACTCCCATGGGGAGTACGGCCACTTTGGATGCGGACGAGGATGGAGAACCAGTGGACCAGCGGGAGTACAGGAGCATGATCGGCTCCCTCCTCTACTTGACGGCGACGAGGCCAGACATACACCCGTTCGGCGTGTGTCTGTGCGCTCATTTTCAGGCTTCGCCGAGGACATCACATCGACAGGCCGTCAAGAGGATTTTCAGGTACCTACAGTCTGCCCCTAGTCTTGGCCTTTGGTATTCGTCCTCCTCGACTCTTTCTCTTCATGGTTTTTCCGATGCAGATTTTGCTGGTTGTCGAGTCGAGAGGAAGTCTACTTCTGGTACGAGCCAGTTTCTTGGGTCTTCGTTGGTCTCATGGTCTTCCCGCAAGCAGTCTAGTGTAGCTCAGTCTACCACCGAGGCGGAGTATGTTGCTGCCGCGAGTTGTTGTTCCCAGCTGTTGTGGTTTCATACACTTTGAGAGACTTTGGTGAGGAGTGCACCCAGATCCCACTTCTTTGTGATAGCACCAGTGCCATAAGCGTAGCCAAAAACCCAGTGCTTCACTCCAGAACCAAACACATAGAAGTGAGATATCATTTCTTCAGGGACAATGTGGAGAAAGGAACCATTGTGTTGAGCCATGTCCCTACCCAAGATCTGCTTGCAGACATTTTCACAAGGCCTCTCGACCAAGCTACATTTGTGCGCTTGCTGGGGGAACTTGGGGTTTGTTGCCCTTTTGAAGGACCGGATTGGCGACCAGAGAGGGGGGGAGTGAATGGGAGCCGATAAAAATTCTTTCTCAAAAGAATTCGGCCTATATCCCAATCGAAACTCCGTGAGTCACACACGAACCAGCGGAAGCACACACAAACCTCTCTCGGTACCTTAGGAACAAGTCTTTGAGGGCTAGGAAGCAAAGCGGAAGCAAGCACGAAAGAACTTGAGCAACAACGAAGAAGGCTGAGACCTACGGTCAACCGCACAAGTGACCGGGTCACCCGCAGCCTTACAGAGCCGCACGGTCACCCGGCACAAATGACCGGGTCAACCTACCCCCTTCGGGTCACCGGCACAGTGACCGGATCACCCGGACAGCCCGGAAAACCGCCCCGCGAATTCGCCCCAAACTTTAGATCAAAGGATCTCCCAAACCACTTGGGGTCTTGAGACGCAATTTTGGGGAGATGATGAACACCCCAAGGAGAGGTTATGCCCCAAAAATTACGGCCTCAAACTACCTACAACTCCCGGAATCGTAAATCCTTTCCAAGAACACAATAACCTAGGGTTCATCCAAAAGTCAACGAATCGAAGGCCAAATCCGGCGTTTGAGGGGTCAAGATCATCCACAAAGAGGCACAAGGCACTCACCCATGATCCCCTCAAAGAAATCCGGAGAGAAACGCCTTCAAATCGACGAATCGAGCGACGAACGAAAATCCTCAAAAAATACCTCCGAAAATCGCGGAAAAAGAAAAACGCCGGAGCAAAGGATTTGGCACAAGATTGAGAAGGATGAATTCACTATGAATATCTTGTCCAATCGATTACAAGCCACTCCTAGAATCAAAATCTAAGATGGCAAAAAGCTCCAATCAAAGAGCCACTCTCTCCTCTCTCCCTCTCTCCCCAAAGCACTCCAAAATGAAAGAGTACCGCCACCTCTAGCCCAAGAGTTGGCTGAAAATTCAGCCCCCTCCTCCTATATATAGGCCCTCCGGAAAAGACCGAAGTGCCCCTACACTAGGAGTACAACACAAGCCCTCACAGGGGCATTTTGGTCAACACATGAAGTTCACCATCGGACGGCCGCACATCCATCAGGCCTTCACGTCCTCCCGACGCAAGCACCTCGATCATGCCGCGTGTCGCCCGCCTCGAAGCTTCCCGACGCACCGGATACCGTCTCCGTCACGTCAGGCCCTCGGGCTCGGTTTTGAGGCCCAAACCGAGAAACCCTCCTCCGATGGTTTTGTGGCCAAACCACCAAACCCCGCGTACACGGCCCGGCCTCACCACGCCAAGCGTCGAGCCCGCCAAGCCTTTCACCTCCGGCGCCGGACGGTCTACTCAGTCTTGCCTCGTTCCTTGACTTGGCCACCACCGATGCACCGGCTCCATGTCCACGACTTCGTCTTGCTCTTCTTGCACCATGCGGCTCGCACTTGATCCCGTCGGCCACCGGGTCCCTCGAACCAAGCCTACTTGTCTCTCCACTCCTCGGAGGCCCCGCAAGGCTAAGACCTTTCGCGCCTGTTCTTCACCTGCACCAACGCAAACCAAGCCGCAACCAACACCTGCAATACTAGACCAAGAGTCAGTCCACACAACGTTGTCAACCACTCCTCACGAGTGCATTGACAACACACCACATAAACAATAAGGTAAATACACAAAATAAAACACACACAACACAACTCAACACTACACACACAAAGCTTCAAACCATCCGGTCAATCACTCATCACACACGAACCAAGGTACTTCTCAACTTGGTTCCTCAATCTCCCCCTTGATGAGTGCATTGACAAAAGAAGGTCAAAAAGCAAACAAGAACTCATTCAAGCGCCACAAAGCCAATAAAAAGCAAACAAAAGGCCACTTGAAGTGAGAAGGGATAAAAACATGCTCCGACAAATTCCTCTCGAAACCAAAGCAAGCACAAGGCTAAGCGCAATCGAACGAACACACTACCAACATGCAATCCCTAAAAGCCATCAAACCAAAATGCTCAACACAAAGTGCAATAAACCACTTACCAAAACACTTGTCAACCGCTCATCACCATCAAATCAAGGTTCATATCAACTTGATTTTCCAAATTTCTCCCCCTTGAGGAGCGGATTGACAATAAGTGAGCACAAAGAAATGGTTTGAGAGGGCAAAGACCGAACACCTCATCCAAGTGAAAGAGACCACACAAGAGCAAAGAACAAGGTCACTTGGCATGAGAGAAACCACAAAGGCCAACTCAATGTCTCTGTCCCCAAAGACATGGGCAACGGCTCGACACAACCGAGACAAGAATGCATGATCCCTCAAGAAGAGGCACAAAGGGCTCAACACCGATCATGGACAAGCGAAATCACACGATCCCTCAAGAAGAGGCACAAAGGGCTCAACACCAATCATGTGATAATCGAAAACATAAGTCAACCGCCGCTCCTCAAGAAGAGGCAAAGGGGCTCAACACCACCGCACAAGAGCACAAAACTCACAAGCTCCCCCTAAACACATGAACTAGGACAAAAGAGCATACAAAGCTCACCCTAAACTCATGAGATAGAGAAAAGAGCACACCAAGCTTACAAGCTCCCCCTAAACACATGCACTAGGGACAAAGAGCATACAAAGCTCACCCTAAACACACGTGATAGAGCAAAAAGCAACCACCAAAGCACAACTCAGGCAAACAAAGGAGACTCACCAAAGCTCCCCCTACACAAATGCAAGCTCCCCCTGAACATGTGGAGCAAACTCCCAAATTTTAAATGCAGTTTTCTGAATTTTTCATTAAGCTCACCTCTTCTCCCCCTTGTTGACAATGTATGAAGCAAGATGAAAATGCAGAAATGCAAAACAAAGCATATAAACATCTACATGAGCTTCTCAAATAGGCCAAACTTAGTGACAAAGGCTAGAAAAGAGACAAAAAGTACATATATGGATCATAACAAAGTCAAAGCATTGCCACAAGTAATATATGGAAATATAGGCATGTGACAAAGCAAATTTTCAGATTTGAGTAATTATATCAAAAGATGGCTCACTTCAAATGTAAAAGCCTATCCATGTCACACTTGAGCCACAAACATGCATACCATTCAAAGATCATACAAGGATATCAAATTCTCAAGCAAAAGATCATGGCAAACACCCATAAAGCAAAGCATGTCATGTCAAAGCTCATGAGCCATGTGTCCACTTCGGGAGACTTCTCCACCGGTGAACATCATGCAACATGTTTAGCACCCATATGTGAAAGATAATACATTTTAAGCATAAACATGATGGATGGAGCATTTTTCAAGCATGCACACTTCTTTTCAAGATTAATTCATTCCATGGTACATGAAGTGCCTTTGCGGCAAAAAGAAGCTTATGCTCCTCCATGAATGCAACATAGGCTAAACATTCACAATGATATTGACCTTTGGCCCAAATGCAAGAAAGAGACATCCAAGCACAATCTAAGCATGAAAGGCACATTTAGACCAAAAAGTGACATGGATATACTACTACACATGAGTGGAGCACATTTCATCAAATTTAGTCAAGATTAGCATTTGATTCAAAAAGGCTATCTCACAACACATATATCTCAAATATTCCAAGAGCATAGACTCACATAGCCATTTCTCCACACACATGCCCAATATCTCACAAGTATCCAAAGAAACTCAAATGAGGCATATGGAAGAAGCTCATCATCCTAAAATGCAATATGATACAAATGCAACATAGGTAGATATGTACATCAAAAGGAACATGATATATGACAAAATGCGAGACACAAATGTCAAACCTACCAAAGTCTATACATCATGATATATGATACAAATGCAATGCGTAAATGCATAGGGAGACAAGGAACTTGACTTAACACCAATAAAGCTCACAAGGGAACACATCAACCAAGAATCGCTCCAAGCGAGAGAAGATCCACCAAAGGTCCCAATTGAGTACCATAGAAAAAGTACCAATTGCAAAACCACAAAGATCCCAATTGAATACCATAGAAGGAATATCAATTTAAGGATCACAAAGACTGCCCAAAAAGCCACAACCCTTCTTGGAATCAAATTTCCTATCAAAAGAAGCCAAGCTCCCCCTCAACCAAGGGCAACTAACAAAGCAAAAGCTAGGAAAAGTAAGAGCAAGGAAAAAACTCTAAAACCAACCAAAAAAAAGGAACAACAACACAACTCGAAGACAAGACAAGCCCAAAACTCCAAGGAAAGCTCACAACATGCTACACAATGCATTGATAATATCAAATAACATAAATAGAGCATTGTAACATGATTCCACAAATATGAATAAGCATGGGCAAGCAAGTATGTCAACAAGGTACAACACTAAACCAAAATGATACCAAAGAACAACATGCCAAACACTATACAAGAACTAAACAAAGGCATGATACAAGATCACATGGATCATCCACCAACATATATTACAAAGCTAGCATGACAAGATATACATGGGGGACAAACATGCTAACGGAAAGGTACCATCGAGCTAGACAAACATGATATGAATGAACAACATGACATATCCGAGCAATCAACCATAAAGCATGACATGATGTTCATAAATAACATCCACCATAAAATCATACAAAGATAGCAATATAGATATTCAAGATCACAAAGCTATCATGAACAAGGTGGCTAGCCTACCATGGTTTTCACACAAGCAAGACACAAGTATATACAAGAGAGGACAAGGGGAAAAGAAAACTCACTATACATGTGTACAAAGGCTTTCAAGAGCCATCCAAAATGGTGTGGAGAACCATCAAGTCTCCATTTAGCTCATGTTCTCCAACCACGTCTCCATACCTATACACAAGGAGACGAGAAAGACCGAGCCTTGGATCCCAAAGGGTTAGCAAGCACGTACTTGGGAATCCAAGATTTGGTCACACGGGTAAGTGGTGCACACAACCTATCATGTGGGTTAGCATGATGCAAATGCCGGTTGGAATGAAAAGTCTTTTGAACACCCTTGGAACCATGCCTCAAAGAAGTCACTCGCGAGGAAAGTCGAGTGCTACCACAAGAAAAAAGGCAAAGATCCTTCGGGGTCGTAGGAGAAGAACCAACACAAGCACCACGGGAAGCATGTCGCGGACCAACACAAGAAACACTAGAAGCATGTCCACGAGCATGGCCTAACTCACTAGAAAGAGTGTCATAAGACCCATCCACAAATCGCGCCTTCTTAGGCTCACAAGTGTTCATGCCATGAGAAAGGCTATGAACAACCAAAGGCCTAGAGGCACCTCCTCGCCGTATTCTCCTTGCCGGCGGTAGCAAAAGCTCTCTTGATGCCCATCCTTCCCACAAGGAGAGCAATGGTACAAAGGCTTATCGAGAGGCACGGTCTGAGTAGATGAATTACCATTGTCTTGTAAGTGGGAAGTCCCTTGGGACTTAGAGCATGAAGCATCAACCCCAACATCCAACTTGGTGCCCACATTAGAATCACACGTGCCATGAGACAGGCTACGTGGCTTCTTAAAAGCTTTAGCACGCACACGTCGCTCGTGCTTGACACGGCGAAAGCAAAACTCAACGGTATGCCCATCCTTCTTGCAAAAGGTGCATTGGAACCTCGGCTTGGGAGTATGAGTTCCAAATATGTGGGAGGCACCCTTTCCATTCAAATCACCTTGGGCAACACCGAAGAAGCAACAAGCTTAGAAGTAGCTATGGGAGAGCTATCCAAAGCACTAGCACACTTACTACCATCCAAAGACTCACACTTAAGAGAAGAAGTCGACTCCAGCTTGACAAGAGAAGTGAGAATCCAAACCCTTGGCACAAAGACTCTTGCACCTTGTGCGCAAAACCTCATTTTGAGACTTGAGGCGCTCATAAGTACCACATGTCATATTTCTCAAATTATTGATTTCTTCTTCAATGCATTTAGCATATGTGGTACGCAAGAGTTCGTTTTCTTTCTCAAGGTTGGCACTCATCTCATCATGCTCAACCAACTTGGCGCTCATATCATCGCGCATTTTCTTTAAAGCCAAAACTTCACTTTCCAAATCAATGCATGAAGTGCAAATGAGACCACATGAACAAGTACCATCATTTACACCCATCAAAGCATCATCACCATCATCACAAGAAGTATGGCAAGCATCCTCTACAAAAAACAAAGAGCACTTGCTACAAGGCATGGATTTTATATCACAAATTTCAGCCCTAGCATGCTCAAGATCATCTACACATGTGGTGTGAGTAAATTTTAATTCATTAATTTCAGCATGCAAAGACTCACAAGAAACACATGGTAAAGAAGCACTTGTCTCTAACAAAGCAATCTTACTCCTAGCCATATCAAGCTCATCATTCAAAACAACACAAGAGTTGCAAGGCATAGAAGCATTGGATTTCAACAAGTCAATTTCAGATTGCAAGTTAGCAAGAGATGATCTCAATTCATCATTCTCAAAATCAAGATTGTCGCATGCTCTTATAAAAGCTTCAACATGCATTTTGCACCAGTTAACTTCATCTTTTAATTTCTCATTTTCAAGACACAAGGCATCGCAAGATTTGCAAGGCAAAGAAGCTTTGAAATTTAACACCTTAATTTCGGATTTCAAGCATGCAATGGAAGCAATCAAAGCATCATTTTTAGCATGCATGGTGTTACAAGAAGTGCAAGAATTCAAAGCACGAGACATCCAATGAGCCATACCACATTTCAACCTAGTAAGAGAGCATTTCATCTTCTCATTCTTCCTATGCAAGGCATCACACAAATCTATGTTTCTCCTATGCAAGTCTCCACAATCACGCTCACCATCATCCAACCTATTGCATAGGATCAAGATAGCTTTGGCAAGTGTACCTTTGTTCATGCCTCCTAGCTTGTGGTAGAGCTCGCCTTTCTTGATGTCACCATCTCGATAGTCCTCGATGAGAGAAATCATCTCCTCCACTTCGGCTTCCGCCTCAACCGCCATACTCCTCCTGCTCAAAGAACCACAAGGAGAAGAACTTGGTGCCATAATCAAGGTACCGGTTAGGATTAGCCGAAAGCAAACTCGAGGAACAAGCAACGATGCAAAGAGAGCACTCAAAAAGCCTCAATTCTCTAACAACTACTGACGAGTTCAATAGCAAAGGATCTTATCTTTTTCCCAAAATTTTACCACTGAACAAGGAGCACCAAAGATAGAGGCACAAAAAATTTCAGCTCAAAATAAGGTGAAATGAAGTCTAGAGAAAATCCAGAAGAAACAAGACAAAGCCGCAAGAGACATAAATGAGGATTTTTCAATTATCTTCTTGATTTTTTCTGAATTTTTGAAGACCTCAAAATGATCTTCAATTACCTACAAATGGAGTCAAGAAACTTCTGTAAAAATTTGAGCCAAAACGGAGCACCGAGCGAAAAGTTATGCCCGTTTTACTGAAGGTATCTCAAGTTATGGTTTTCCAAGGACACAACTCCAAATCGTCGGACTCAAAGCGTGCAAACCAAGGTAGCAAGCAAAAGCACCTCTTTCCTCTAGTCACCCAATGGATTCAAGACTTGTTAGAGCCAAAAGAATCCACAACCGGCTCTGATACCAATTGAAGGACCGGATTGGCGACCAGAGAGGGGGGGAGTGAATGGGAGCCGATAAAAATTCTTTCTCAAAAGAATTCGGCCTATATCCCAATCGAAACTCCGTGAGTCACACACGAACCAGCGGAAGCACACACAAACCTCTCTCGGTACCTTAGGAACAAGTCTTTGAGGGCTAGGAAGCAAAGCGGAAGCAAGCACGAAAGAACTTGAGCAACAACGAAGAAGGCTGAGACCTACGGGTCAACCGGACAAGTGACCGGGTCACCCGCAGCCTTACGAGCCGCACCGGGTCACCCGGCACAAATGACCGGGTCAACCTACCCCCTTCGGGTCACCCGGCACGGTGACCGGATCACCCGGACGACCCCGTAAAACCGCCCCGCGAATTCGCCCCAAACTTTATATCAAAGGATCTCCCAAACCACTTGGGGTCTTGAGACGAAATTTTGGGGAGATGATGAACACCCCAAGGAGAGGTTATGCCCCAAAAATTACGGCCTCAAACTACCTACAACTCCCGGAATCGTAAATCCTTTCCAAGAACACAATAACCTAGGGTTCATCCAAAAGTCAACGAATCGAAGGCCAAATCCGGCGTTTGAGGGGTCAAGATCATCCACAAAGAGGCACAAGGCACTCACCCATGATCCCCTCAAAGAAATCCGGAGAGAAACGCCTTCAAATCGACGAATCGAGCGACGAACGAAAATCCTCAAAAAATACCTCCGAAAATCGCAGAAAAAGAAAAACGCCCGGAGCAAAGGATTTGGCACAAGATTGAGAAGGATGAATTCACTATGAATATCTTGTCCAATCGATTACAAGCCACTCCTAGAATCAAAATCTAAGATGGCAAAAAGCTCCAATCAAAGAGCCACTCTCTCCTCTCTCCCTCTCTCCCCAAAGCACTCCAAAATGAAAGAGTACCGCCACCTCTAGCCCAAGAGTTGGCTGAAAATTCAGCCCCCTCCTCCTATATATAGGCCCTCCGGAAAAGACCGAAGTGCCCCTACACTAGGAGTACAACACAAGCCCTCACGGGGGCATTTTGGTCAACACATGAAGTTCACCATCGGACGGCCGCACATCCATCGAGCCTTCACGTCCTCCCGACGCAAGCACCTCGATCATGCCGCGTGTCGCCCGCCTCGAAGCTTCCCCGACGCACCCGGATACCGTCTCCGTCACGTCGAGGCCCTCGGGCTCGGTTTTGAGGCCCAAACCGAGAAACCCTCCTCCGATGGTTTTGTGGCCAAACCACCAAACCCCCGCGTACACGGCCCGGCCTCACCACGCCAAGCGTCGAGCCCGCCAAGCCTTTCACCTCCGGCGCCGGACGGTCTACTCGCTCTTGCCTCGTTCCTTGACTTGGCCACCACCGATGCACCGGCTCCATGTCCACGACTTCGTCTTGCTCTTCTTGCACCATGCGGCTCGCACTTGATCCCGTCGGCCACCGGTCCCTCGAACCAAGCCTACTTGTCTCTCCACTCCTCGGAGGCCCCGCAAGGCTAAGACCTTTCGCGCTCGTTCTTCACCTCGCACCAACGCAAACCAAGCCGCAACCAACACCCGCAATACTAGACCAAGAGTCGGTCCACACAACGTTGTCAACCACTCCTCACGAGTGCATTGACAACACACCACATAAACAATAAGGTAAATACACAAAATAAAACACACACAACACAACTCAACACTACACACACAAAGCTTCAAACCATCCGGTCAATCACTCATCACACACGAACCAAGGTACTTCTCAACTTGGTTCCTCACCTTTCTAGTTGATTCTTGGGGGATTTTCTCTTGTACCATATGTATCATACCATGTTTTACTTTGATGTATATACATGCTTTGCTTGATGTATAAACCATGGTAGGATAGCCATCTTGTCATATATCATGTTGCATTTGTATCATATTGCATTTTAGGATGATGAGCTTCTTTCATATGCCATATTTGAGTCTCTTTGGATATTTGTGAGATTTTGGTCATATGTGTGGAGAAATGGTAATGTGAGGCTATGCTCTTGAAATATTTGAGATATATGTGTGGTGAGATAGCCCTTTTTGAAATAAATGCTAATCTTGACTAATTTTTTGATGAAATATGCTCCACTCGTGTGTAGTTGTGTATCCATGTCACAGTTTGGTCTAAATGTGCTTTACATGCTTAGATTGTGCTTGGATGCCTTGTTCTTGCATCTGGGCCAAAGGCCGGATATCATTTTGAATGTTTAGCCTATGTTGCATTCATGGGGGAGCATAAGCTTCTTTTTGCCGCAAAGGCACTTCATGTACCATGAAATGATTTAATCTTGAAAAGAAGTGCATAATGCTTGAAAAATGCTCCATCAATCATGTCTATGCTTAAAATGTCTTATCTTTCACATATGGGTGCAAAACATGTTGCATAATGTTCACCAGTGGAGAAGTCTCCCCGAAGTGGACACATGGCTCATGAGCTTTGACATGACATGCTTTGCTTTATGGGTGTTTGCCATGATCTTTTGCTAAGAATTTGATATCCTTGTATGATCTTTGAGTGTATGCATGTTTGTGGCTCAAGTGTGACATGGATAGGCTTTTACATGTGAAGCGAGCCTTCTTTTGGTAAAACTGCTTAAATCTGAAAATTCTGCTTTGTCACATGCTTGTATTTTCATATATTACTTGTGGCAATGCTTTGACTATGCTATGATTCATGTGTGTGATCTTTGTCTCATTTTTTACCTTTGACACTAGATTTGGCCTATTTGAGAAGCTCATGTAGATGTTTATATGCTTTGTTTTGCATTTCTACATTTTCACCTTGATTCATACATTGTCAACAAGGGGGAGAAGAGGTGAGCTTAATGAAAATTCAGAAGAGGTGAGCTGAAATTTGGGAGTTTGCATTTGCTCAGGGGGAGCTTTCTTGCTGTTTTCGGTGTGGATTTTGTGCTTTGCCTGGCTTGTGACCTTTCTTTGCCTTTCCTTGGTTTTGGTCATGAGTTGAGCTTCTTTGTTTTTCTTTCTTCTTCCTTTCTTTCTTCCTCTGGATTTCATTTCGTGTTGTGTGTTGTCAATGCACTCATCAAGGGGGAGATTGAGGACCAGGAGCGTCCCAATGGTCGATGGATGACCGCTCCTCAGTGATGACTCTTGGCTTAGTGCGCAGGTGTAGGCTGCGGCCTAGTTCGTGTTGTTGCAGGTGAAGAACGGGCGCGAAAGGTCTTCAGCCTTGAGGGGCCTCTGGGAGATGGAGAGACAAGTAGGCTCGGTTCTAGGTACCCGGTGGACAGCGGGACTGGGTGCGGGTCACATGGTGGCGACACAAGCAAGACGAAGTCATGGGCAAGCGAGCCGGTGCACGGTGGCGGTCAAGTCAAGTGGTTTGGCGGGAGGCCGGACCGAGCACGCGGGGTTTGGTGGTTTGCCCACAAAACCATCGGCGGACGGTTTCTTGGTTTGGGCCTCAAAACCAAGTCCGAGGGCCCAACACGACGGAGACGGGATCCGGGCGTGTCGGGAAGCTTCGAGGCGGAGGACACATGGCGGGATCGCATGGCTTGCGTCGGGAGGACGCGGGGTGCGGCAAAGGTGTGGCCGTCCGATGGCAAGACCCACAAACATTACCTAAATGCCCCTGCGTGGGTTGTATCGCCAGTAGTTAAGTTTAGGGTAGTCGAGTCATTTACCACTCCGGCGGGACCCGATATATAAGCCATAAGGGTGTGTGAGTGGCCCTCTCTCTCCGCGACTTAGGGTTTCATTTCCTCCCTCCCATTTCTCATTTTCGTAGCTATTTTTCTTCCATTTTCTCTAGGCTAGCATGAGAGCTTCATGAGAGATTTGTTGAGAGGGATGGATGCTAGGGCGGCATGCTAGACCTTGTGAATCTTTCCTGGTTTGTATAGAAGATTCGGAGTTGTGTTTTTCGTGGTCTTTCTGTGCTTGTTTTCGTGCCTTTGTTCCCGGTGCGATTCCGCGGATTTGAGTGGGTTTCTCCTCGGATTTCTTTGAGGAAAACATGGATAGATGTCTCGTGCATCTTTGTGATTGATCTTGTGCCCTCAAACGCCGGGAAACCACTTCGATTCGAAGTTTTTCATTCGGTGCTCTAGCTTTTGGTGGTGCTCAAAGGATTCGCGATTCCCGGTGATTTAGGGAGTTAGGAGGCAAGATTTTTGGGATATAGCATCCTTGTGTGACGCTTTTCAAGTCCCCAAACCCTTGTCTCCACAGCTTCAACCGTTTGGGAAATCCGATGATGATTTAGGGGAGTTGACTTTCGGGGTCGGGCGTTTTCTGCTCTGTCCGCACCTGGCAGACGGTCCGCGAGGACCCGGCGGACGGTCCGCGCCGCTAGGGTTCGTCCCGTGTTCTTGCTCGTCTTTCGTTTCGATCCGTCGCAATTTTGTGTTTCGGTTGGACGGAGTTTCGGACGGTCCGCAGCAGAGGGCGGACGGTCCGCGGGTCCCTGGCGGACAGTCCGCGTGCTCCCCACGGACGGTCCGTGGTTCGTGGGTCGCTGCGGTTGGTTCTGTGTGATTTAACGGACGGTCCACGGCGAGGGCCGGACGGTCCGTAGGGTTGGCGCGGACGGCCCGCGGTAGCAGGCCGGACAGTCCGCGAGGCCAGTGCGGACGGTCCGCCCCTCCTGGCCGGACGGTCCGCCAGAGCCTGTGAGCTTTGCTTCTTGGTTCGATTCTTTCCTCCTTTTCTCGTGCTTCCGCGTGTGCTTCAAGGAATCGTTCCTAAGGCTAGAGGTTGATCCATAACCTCGTTGTCTTGGCAATTGGTGTGTGATTCGATCCATCGTTTGTGTGAGACCGGGATTTGACTAGGGCATATGCCGGGTTCTTTGGAAAGAATTTTTACCGACTCCTATTCACTCCCCCCTCTCTAGTCGCCATCTGATCCTTCAATTACTTTATTGCCAACAAATATTAGTAATTTAGGACATTGTCCTCTCAAAATAATGGAAGATCCTCTGATTGGCATGGGTACTTTTTTTTGTCTGACCTGCAGTAACCGGAAGCTCCACATGCCACAACGAGTAGGTAATATTGTTTCTTTTGTATTCATCTCCTTTAGTAATTCGAAATAATTATCGACAAAAATGAAATGTTTGTCAGCAACCTCTTTTTGCTTTAGTATTTTTAGTAATTCTCCCAGACATCCTGCTTCAGTAATTTGATAATTTCATTCCCTATAACAGGGATCAAAATCAATGCGAGAAAATCAAAAGGTCAATTACCCGTGGGCTTCAAATTCCACTCAATTTCTCCATGCCTTCGCTCCATTTTTTGGTTAGGATCAAGTTTCATGCATATATTGACATATAAGTGTATACAGAAACAGTATCACGTAAAGAAAGAGAAAGATTGTCAGAGTTTTACGCTTAATCCTGGAAACGAAGACACCAAACTCCACAAGCATTCGAATGGGGATTGCGTACGCCTAGAACCAGCAACATCTTCACAAGACTTCAGAGTAGCTTTCTCCTTCTGAGCAACATTGTTTATAGCAAGGGTGAGCACTTGTCGTACTCAGCAAGTGTGGGGAAAGTATGAATGCAAAGACTTTATAGTGGACTGGGCTATAAGCATTTAGCATTTTAGTTGATCAAGTTTTATTAGCACCTGATTACTAATAAAAGTATAAGTTTATACCAACCCACAATTAAACATAAAGATAAGAAAAACGCCATAAGCATATGGCTAACATAACCAAAGAGCACGATTTAAGTCCATCTTCAAGTTCGATTAATCATGTGAGGGTCCAGGCCGCTCTTGACCGTGAGCACGGCTAATCGATTAGTTTTACACTCTGCAGAGGTTGTACATCTTTACCCACAAGTCGCGTAAAAGCTCTGAGGAACTTTGAACCCAACCACGCGATGCCGGCCAAGCATCATACCACACTACCGAGGTGTGGCTGCATAGGGACGCTAGAAGGCCTTTACAAAGGTTCCCTAGCAAGTTGTGACCCACAAGGTCTGGATCAGTTAGCAAGGTATAAAGTCCCCTAGCAGGTCGATACCCCACCATAAAAAGAATAACTCACCCAACCCCCTGCTAGAGCGAGTCCATACCCCGCAGTACCGCCGATCCCTTGTCCTTATCAGGTAAGATCACCCCAAGCCAAAGTTCCTAATTATTCAGCCAAGACCATTGCCCATTAGTTCTTGTGGTTATACTATTTTCCTGGGTGGTTCTCCATGTTCCGATTAATGCACAATGATCTTGTATTAAAATTATCATAAAGGAACATAGAGCATAAAATGATAACCATGTTGATTATTACCAACCCAGTTGAGCACACTAAGCAACATCTACCATCAGAATTAATTAACACCGGGTTTAAGATAATGGTCAAAAGAGGCTAATCATCCTTAACAGGAACCCATCAAAATTAATGCAAAGAAATGCAACAGTGATTAATAAAATAATTCTTAGGACAAAAGATCAAGGACACACTTGCCTTTAACCAAAGAGTAGTTGCTCAGAATGTCTTCACCTTCAAGCTTTCGAAGCTCTCAAACAACGTTCCTTCTACTCGCATCAATCATCGGGCACAAACATACACAAAGCAAACAAACAAGCATATACTAAGAACAAAGCACCAATCAAAAGAATGCTTTAAAAGAACGCACTAAAGGATATGCTTGATTAGATGGATCACTAAAGAACACAAAGTGTGCTTGGAAGGGAAATGCTTGGTTAACTTTGAAGAGATGGTCGCGGAAGATTGAACAAGGACCGGAAAGATCATACTGAGATAGAGCTCGATTCTATTGTTTACACAAACGCAAGAAATGCTGAATCAGAACTAAGCTCGAAACTATCTTGAGATCATTATCAAACAACAAGAGACTACACTTGGCATATTTTAATTAAGAAATCATGTGAAAGAATATTTCAGAGAAATACTCTATGTTACCATTAAATAAGTTACATTTAATTAAAGAAATCACGATAAACCTAATCATGTTTTATTTATAAAATTCGAGTAGAAGTTATGCCAAATTAACAATTGCTTTAGAAAGATAAAGCAAGTATAAGAGATCTAAGCAAGTAACTTTAAGTCACGCGTTCAACTAAACATATATAATATTGAAAAGGCATTTATGATGTCATTAGGCATATTTACTTTATTATGAAAACCGATGTTTAACTCTAACTTCTTTTATTTAGAAAAAACTAGTTATGAATAGAGATTAACCAATTACATCATGATTAAAGAAAACCGGATTAGAACCTAATCACCTTTTTTTATTTATAAAAGCATTGGAATAAGAATTAGTCAAGATTAACACACATCTTTAGTATTAAAACAAGTAACAGGTGATACACATGCTAACGCACAAGGTTAAGGTGAAACGAACTAGAACCGTAGAAACGAACTATAGCACGCACACAAACCTTAGGCTGGGGTTTAGGAGAACTAGTCCACAAAAAGAACTCAGATGAACAACTGGCACACTAACCAAGGGTGAACTGATCTGATAGGTGAAACAGATAACAAAGTAAACTCTAAGGAATGGTAGCTACGATAGGTTAGGCACAAGAACACAGCTGATTCATGAACTAGCTAGGTGTTAAAGATTGGATCACATAAAACTGAAAGAGTGTAGTTGTCTTACATAAAAGACAATTACGATAGGATGGTATGTACTAGGATTGGAAAGATCTGGAGCTTGAAAGAAGGCTAGCCCTACAACAAAGACACTGGGACAGAGCTTGGTAAAGAATGTCTATCGAACGATTTGCATAAATAAGGGAACAAGGCTATGAGCTGGATTTATTTTAATTAACAAAATATATGTAAGGATATTTCATAAATAAAATACCCTCAGTTGGAATGAAAGTAAATTAAACTTTATTTACAAAACCGGTATAAAGAACTAGTCAAGTTTTATTTATAAAGATTCATATTTTGATTAAACCGATTAAACATTTAATTTAGAAAAACTAAACTATATGAATAATCTAAACGAAACTTTGTAATTCGAGTAGATCATATTATTATTAAAAATATTATTGTATTGGCATTAATCAAATTAATATTTATTATAAAAGCCGATATAAAAGCCTAATCAAATTTTAATTAGACAAGATTAATTAACTATTTAAACAAATTAATCATTTGGTTTACGAAAACCGAGATAAAGATCTAATTAACTAATATGTATAAAAACATGTGATAGAAACATTAATCAAATTAAATTTGCTTATGAAAAACGATATATAGATCTATATTGCTATTATCTATAAAAGGCATGTATAACTAGTCATTAATCAAAATTAATATTAATTTTATTTTCAGAAACAAAACATGGTGAAAACACTCCACTAACGCGTGCTTTACATTATTATGAAACCAACGCAACTTGAACGGATTAAATCGGAGCTAAAACAAAGATTCTATGGAGAAAACAAGATTGCAGGGGCCTGAACGAGATTAACCATAGTCTTCATGGGCTAGCTGAGAAGATATGCAAGACGCACTGAATAGTGCTCTCAAAAAGGTTAAAGATCGGGGATAGATTTGATAAAAGGCTTGGGTTGGATCTGCTTGTATGGATCTAGGACTTCCAGGGGTTATCATGTGAAAAGAGTAAAACACATAAAATCAAAACCGGATAACAGGATCTACTAGGGGGCTATTCGCTAAACAGCCAACTCTTCCCCTTCCTCTGGCTCACGGCGGACGGCGGCCTGGCCAGCCAAATTGCCGGCACCCTGGCCATCTACGGGTTCGGTTGAGGTGAGGAAATGGGAGAGGAGAGGGAGGAGGACTTGTGCAGCTGCTTACCCTCGGCGGAAGACGACGACAACGGCCGGAATTCAAGGAAGGACAAACCGGCGGTTGGCCATGGTGGCCGGCTCGGACTTCAAGGAGCTGCGGGGTTCCGGTGAGCCTCCGGCGACGAGGATGGCCGGCAGGCGTGCAGCTCGTCGAGGACGTCCTCCCAGCGGCCTCGGGTGGCTCCGACTGGTCCTCACGGCGGCGAACGGGCGGCCGGAGCCGCAGGCGGCGGCGGCGGCGTCCGCGTGTGGGCGGCGGCGGCTCGAGGAGCGGGGCGCGCGAGGGGGCTCGGGCGGCGCAGCGAAATAGGCGCGCGGATTTGTCGTGCTCGGCACGCACGCCCGGGCGTGGGGACGCCGGGACTCCGCGGAGTCCAGGGCGGAGGCCGGCCGGATGGGCCTCGATGGGCTCCACGCGGCCGGCACAGGGCCACGGCGGCTATTGGACCGGGTCGGGCGGGTCTGCGATTTGGGCCTAGTTGGGCTGTGGCTTGGTGGGTTGCGGCCTGCGGAGCAACTGCGACCAGCGAAGGAGTTGAGGGAGCACCACTAGACTTCAACCGACGGGCCGAGTTGGGCTGGCGTGCGGCTAAGGGAAGAGAGTTGTGGGGCACCGCCGGACTTCGGCTGCTGGGTTGAAAGCAGCTGTGGGCCAAAAGAGAGGAAGGAATAAAAGGAAGAAGGGAAAATGGATTTATTTCCAGAATTTATTTTCGGGAAAAGAATAATCTAGAAATAGCTAGATAATTCATAAAAGCCACGAAAAACATTCCGAAAATTCCAGGAAAATTCCTAGAGATAGATTAAGACATGAACAATCCAAATTAAGCATTTGGAGCTCATGAAAAAGATTTTAGAGCCTTCTAATAAATAGAAACTGCTCAAGAAAAATGAGAATAATTTCCAAAAAAGTCCGGAAAATTCTTGGGAAAGTTATGACAGCTCCTAAATGCATTTTTGAAACCTTTCGCACTCAAGAACCACTAGATGCATCGACATGAATGCAACACACATGAATTTTTATTTAATTTAGAAAATCAAACAAAGGATTTTTCCTGTACTATATTCCCTGTAAAGAAAATAAATGTTGGAAAGAATTTTAAAATTATGAGAAAATTGTTATTTAATTATTCTCTCTATTCACATCCTGAAATTGAAAATTTCAGGGTGTGACAATGGAAGAAGACCTTCTCGCACAAGGTACCATACCAGCGGTCGTTGATTGGCCCGAGCGAGTGAAGAATTGGTATTATGCTCATGCAGGCACAATTAACTCCAAAGATGGTACCCTTGATTACCCACCCTCGTTACGAGAGACTGCACTTGAAATATTGAAAATACTTGAAGATGTCAGAGCGGGCAGAGTGAAGGTTGACAGAAAGATCGATGAGCTCACTGTGGCTCTCAAGAATCCTGAACACCCAGGACGTTGCAGGGGCTTCGGGGTGGTACCATGGAAATTTGGCTTCATGGAAAGATTGCCACCTATCGAAGCCGCAGAAGAAGAAGAGAGCGCGAAGAGGAGAAACGACAGCAAGAGTTAGAAAAAAACTTAAAGAACACGAAGAAAAGTTGATGGCAGATATTGAACGGCGAGTGGCCCCTGCTGTAAATGAGATGGCCCCAACACAAGGACTGCCTCTAGTACAAGTTCCTTCTGCTCAAAAAAGCAGTTGTGCTTCTGCGGTGGTTCCCGAAGAGCAAAGGGCAATAGAAGGAGTTCAAGTGGACAGCCAACGGTACCCTGTGGATGACATCTGTCAACGCACCAGATGTGAGCTTCACAAGCCATTTGGCAACAGCAAAATGAATGTATGTCTAATTCATGCTTTTATTACCTCAATAATTGATCATATATATTACTTTGATTTTTGTGGATAGGCATTCACAATGCTAATAATAACTAATTAAATATTTATTCTCAGGTGGTGGACAGAAGTGCTTTTGCACAGTTTCCTGGACAGACGAGCCACGACATGTCGATTCCACCTGGCTACGCCTCAGTTAGCGTTGAGAGGATATGTCAACCTGATTTTGAGGAGCTAGAGATAGATATCCTAGGAGGTGACGGGGAAAAGACACTTAAGGATGCGCTGCACTATATCATATTATGGCAAAAACGTTACATCATCATAATCCCCGAGAATGATGGATCTCCGAGAGACCACCTGGAGCCGGGGCAGCCATCGTCTCCAGGGCCGTCATCAGCACTACCTGCTCGCTCACCTTCTCCGCAACAACCATACGACAATTCGGGTGAACAGAGCACCAGCGATCACGATGATGACATTCCTCCCAATTCACCTCAGCAACCATTCGCCACAAGCTCTCGAGCGCAATCTTTCAGGTCGGTGCAACAACCAAAGAAAAAACGAAAATGATCAGCAAAGAAAAATCCAGAGGCAAAGACAGATGAAGAAACATAAGGGTCTGTACAGAAAGAAGTCAAGGACTTCTTTGAAAAAGCGAAAGAAAGAAGAAAACTGGAAGAGCTGGAGGCCAAAAAAATGAAGGTCGTAAGGAGAGACTCAAGGCTTTCATAGACGATAAGGAAACAAAAAGGAGATGGAAACCGCCGTTGGAAACAGACTATGAGCGTTCAGTGGACAAGTCTTATGGTAAGAAGAAACAACGATGGTCGCCGAATAGTTACATCGAGCAAATACCCGCGTCGACGTCAGGGACCGCCACCACAGACAAGAACAAGGAGATTCCTGCGTCGACGTCGGGGACCGCTGCCCCAGACAAGAACAAGGAGATTCCTGCGTCGACATCGGGGACTGCCAGAAACATCGAGCAAATACCTGCATCCACGACCCATCAGACTAACTTGTTTGCAGGCATGAGTCCATAAGTGCAAAAAAGCTATTGACAACATGGGTGAAGACGAATTGGCTCAGGTCATTAGCTTTTTTGAACAAACAAAGCTGCGTATTGGTGGTCTTATTGGCCTTGAAAACCTACCAGCAGATAAAAATCAAGAATTTAGGCTTTGAGCTAGGAAAACCTCTAGAGAAGCCAAAATTGGTCAACAAGCTCCCAACTAAGATGCGTAGATTTCATGACTGGTACTTGAAGAAGTCAGCTGAGGGCCTGGAGATGTTTGGTATGCTCGTGAGAGCTTGAGATTTTGCCCTTCAAAACAAGAAGGTGGTCTAGCTCCAATTCACTGATATCTGTGAAATTTACCATCTAGACGACTTGAATACTGATCTTATGATGGCCTGGTGTCTGTACGTGACATATTTTCATATGTTTATAAATAACTTTATTACATTTGTCGATCTACTAATTAACATTTGACTTTCTTCTTGTGTAGCCTGCAACTTACTGAGATGGGAAGGATGGGTTATTCAAGAATTGCTTTCAAGGACCCATCAAAAGTTAACGCGGATGAGATTAAATACCAACGACAACCAACAATCGAGAGCATTTTTAGGCACTTATATGAGTTTCATTACAAGAACCTTATACTACTGCCTTACAACTTCAAGTAAGTATGTTTATCATCTAATTATCATTGCTAATTCTATTTAGTCAATTCTAATCTCCATGAGGATGCATACAGATTCCACTGGGTTCTACTCATAATCAGTATCAACAATAGCAACATCAATGGGTATGATTCATTGAGAAAAGATCGCTCAGAATACCAATACCTTGAAGATGTATTCCACAAGTAATAATTCTATCTATGTCATTTTCTTTAATGCAATATATATATTTAGCTTTTATACTAACATATTTTATCTTTTATTATTTTGCCTCAGAGCTTGGACCAAGTTCATTGCAAAGCACCAAGGAGCATTTCAACCCAAAATTAGATGGGTGTATGACTTTCCGGTACGTATACAAATAACAACTTCAGATTCGGAATATTTAAAATGTATAACACTACAATTTCATATTCTGTTCTCCTCTCCAATTTAGTGTTTGAGACAAGAGCAAGGAAATAATTTATGCGGTACTACATTTGTGAGTCATACACCATCACAGTGGCAACGCGGATGATGATAGTGTAAGTAGATAAACCTATTCATAATACATCATTCTTATCCTTTTTGTATGTTTAATCACTTGCTATATTATATCGACCTATTTGCAAATTATAGAGGATTATAAAAAGGGACGCACTCATTGAGAAGGATTGTCTCTTGGCAATTCAAGAAGCTCTCGTGGAATTGCTCATGGACGAGGTGGTTAATCCACAAGGAAAACATGATTATGACAGCCATCCAATTGACCGACTCACCTCCGAGGAAAGCTAAATGAGACTAGAAATTTGAACTGAATGATATTTTGATGTATATATATATTATATGGGGTTTTTATGTATATATACTAGTTTAAGAAAATACTATTTATTTTGATGTGTATAAAATATTATGTGTATATATAGGGTTTAATTTATATATAAGTCTAGACTAACTGTGTATATGGTATATATATGCAGGTATATACCTATATACAAGTTCAAATACGTATACGTGCATATACGGGTTAGAAAACAATTAGAATATACGCTCAAATCGAAAACCAAAAAAAGAGAAACGAGACCCTTTAGTCTTGGTTGGTATTACCAACCGAGACTAAAGGGGGTGGGCGCAGGTGCTGGCGTGCCCCCTTTAGTCTCGGTTCGTAATACCACCCGAGACTAAAGAAACTAAATCGGGGGCCTTTTGTCTCGGAACTTTAGTCCCGGTTGGACTTGAGAGACCTATACCCCTCTCCAACCGGGACTAAATCCCCTCTCCCTACCAGTTTATATTCGTGTATGGAGTCATATATCCCTCACCTAGATCATTTGTTAACATGGGTGAACGGTAAAGACAGTGTAAGCGTGGTGCTCATATTGTATTTATATGCGATTGCACCCTATATGTCGGGTCGTGTTGTAGATCATGGTGGTGACAACACTATTGAGTCCTTCGCAGTCCTCCCCCGTGTATAGGATAAGTGGAGCCTTATACTATTTGGGTTGTTTCAAGTTTCAGGTTTGATCATCCTGGATAGTCTCCCCATGCATTACTATAATAGTTCTTCTTCCGTGATTGTTAAATGTTTGCACTAATCATAGTTTGCATTGGCATAGAGTTTAGAGTTACCGAGGAGTATCGTCTCTAACTAGACTTTGCTATGTTTCTCTTGCTATAATGGCACTTTCTAGCTGCTCATGATGTTATGACTTGAACAATGCTATCAATATCTTTATCTTTATGTGACTTACCCCTGTTTATAGAAATTGATATATTTTAAATTTGGCCACTCTACATTATAAAACTGAGAGATGAGCATGTATTAGCTATTATGGATTGAAAAGACTTCTTTCCCTGTGGTAGAATATAAATAAGATACCCGATTTTAATCCTGGTTAAAATGCTACAATGGTATATTCATATCTGTTAGCTTGTGGATTCCTTGTTTATATATATCTTCTTTTCTATAGATCCAAGGCATATGTAAGATTATCATATCCATGCGTTTTCGGGCACACTTGTCAGGGCTGATAACCTGTCAGATGGTGAGATCTGTACAGCCCATGGGGTGTTAATCCCTGTGGTTTAGTTGTTCGGCGAGGTGAAATCTAAGGCTAAGAACTCGAAGGTTGCGCAGGAGCACACGTAACACAGAGAACACGATGAGTTTATACTGGTTTGGGCCTCTGGAGAGTGAAACCCTACGTCCAGTTGTCGGTGTAGATTGCTTGAGGATTGCATATGTTTACAATCAGTCGCCTCGCCCGCCTTATATTGGCTAGCGGATGAGGTCGATTCCCAGACTCCTGGTCGGTTATGACCTGGAGACATAAGTCTAGATTACAACACTTGCCATATCCTATTGATCTACTTAGTCTGAATCCACCGATGTCTTGTCTTGTACGCCAAGTCTTGTGGTCATGCTGAACTAGGTCGTCTGGGGAATCTTCTGGAAGGTCTTTAGGAGGTCGTGTGGGCCACCAACTAGGTTGGTTGTGTCCACTGACAGGTCGGCGGGTCTTCTGCTAGGCCGGACCCACTTGTCGGGGACGGCCGTGAACATGGTCAGTGGGGACCTAGGGGTACCTATGTCTCACAAGCCCCCGAGTGAGGTGTAGGCGCAACGTCCTTAGAAAGGTCATGACGAAGTCGTAGAGCTGTCGATGGGTTGAATAGCATGCATGTCGGTCCACAAGAAAAAATGACAAGTCAGCTTAGCACCGACCTGTTTGAAGTCTTTGCCGAATGAAAAGAGGTCGAGTGACGACCTATAGGAAGCGGGCTTCGAATAGATCGAAACGACGATGAAAAATTTAGAGGGCGTCAAGGACACACTCATAGAGTAGTATCCAAGCATCGTGGCAGGCAGGATGGCCGGTATGATGATCCAAAAAGAAAAAGAAAGTAGGTCGAGTAACGACGTGATGAGAAATGGGTTTCCTAACAGGTCGGTACGACGAGGAAAACGAGATTGCGTCAGAGACGCACTCGTAGAGTAGTCCCCAAGCATTGAAGCAGGCAGTATGGCTGGTTTGATGCTCAAAAAGAGAAGAAGACTGAGTCATGGTCTTGATCAAATGATGTATAGAGACACCCAGATCTTAGAGCATAGCTGCAAGGAGTCTGGCAGGGCCGACCTCAAGGAGGCCTTCTAGGCGTGCTAACCTCGAAGAGGCCTTAATCAACAATATCCAGTATCCGAGGATACCCAACAGGATCCTGAAAGGTGTGTCGTATGAAGAGGCTGTCAATGATGAAACTGACAAAGCTATGTTGATCTTGAACGTATGAAGTGTAGAGACATCCAGATATCCTGTGTGGCTGCAAGGAGTCTGGCAGAGCCACTCGAGGCATGTCGACTTCACGAAGGTCTCAATACATAAGCGCCCAAGCACCCAGAAGTGCTTAGCAAGGCTATCAAGCGCGCACCCCACAGGGAGGCCTTCATTCTCGACGTAAAATCTAGGGTGTCTAGAACAGGCTGGCACGACTACACTAGCACACCGACCTCGGAAGGTCACACATTCAGGGCGCCCAACTAGGTTGGCAGAGCCGCAGACATACCAAGATTTTGCAAGACCCTAGGTATTAAGGCACACCAACCTCAAGGAGGTCATTTTGGTGTCTAGACGACCAACATAGCTGCCAGCCATCTAGTGGAGCCATGATACTAAGGTATTGTTGAACTCAGCAATAGGCACACTAACCATGGAGGCCCGACGAAAATCATAAATCTCCATGATGGTTCTGATCACCAGGTGCCCAGAAGGATCTAGCAGAGCAGCGAGGCGCGCCTACCCCAGAAGGTCTTCAATCGAACCTACGACCATTCTGCCCAGGAAACGAAAATATAGGCAGATTGTAATAGGTACTTTTACGTGCAGAGCCGTAGCGGGTGCACCAAGACGCAGAGCCTAGAGGGTGCAAATAAAAGACATCAGGTCATAGAGGAAGGTCGTGGAGTCGTCATCGTATGGGACTTAGTTAGGCGCTGGGCCCTTTGACACATGGTCAGGTTTTGTCTTGTTCCGTAGATTGCGGGGTCACGAGTCAACAACAGTGGTCAAAGATTCCCTTGCCACCCAAAAAATGACAAACTGCCCACGATTCGAGGGGGGTACTGTAGCCATGTGACTTTGCGGTAGGCTCATGCATCATTGATGCACCAGCGACAAAGATGTTGCGAGACAGTGAATAAAGTCGTCGCCTTTTATCATACACATGTTTGCAGGCCTTCTGGACCACGTGGTGATAGTGTCATCACTTCGCTAGCTACCCGAGGTATGGCTTTGTCTATAAATAGCACCGTGTGACTGGAGGAGGCAAGCACCGAGCATTGTTGAGCTATGAAGCTGCAGGGTAATTTTGAAACCATGCCATGGGCATGCGTTCGTCCACCAGATTGTAGATTGCTGCGCTGGTAGAAGCTTGGAGCTAGGAGAACTCTTGTGAAATGTAGGTAGCACCCCCACTCTTTGTACCTTGTCTCTGTGTGGTACCAAGTAGAGTTTGGAGGTGATGCTGTACCAGCTCGAGGTGCAGCTGGGCGTCACTAGTGAGCATCGGGTGCTCGTCAGGGGTCAGCATCCTGTGCCGAAGAGCAAGCTCGTATCTGTATTCCAATAGTCGGGGCCGAACATGCCCTGTTACGTGTGACGTCCGACAGCTGTCTCCTGCAAGGTTGCTATCAAGGCCCTTGTGCTAGGAGAAATCTCGCGACGTGCTCTGCTTCGACAAAGTAGGTCACACAGATTGCTCTGGGTAGACCAGGTCTTGTAGTATGTTTATCTTTTGGTGTCGGATTCCGGGTCCAATAAGGTTGCTGGTGACTTGTGTACCTTCGGACGAACCGTGTAATGTTCGCTCTCTTGTGTCATGTACTTGGTCGTTTTGACAAAATGATTTGTCAAAGACCTAAGTTGATACGGTTTGGGGGCTTATTGACCTTGTGAAGATCGAAATGTTATCATTGTGATGACCCGGTGATGTTGTTTATGTTTGACGACCTAAACTCAGAGCTTAGGTTGTTTCTCATTTTCCTGGCGAAGAATTTGGCATGATTTTCTTGTGAAATTATCAGAATAGAGCTGTTGCGATAAGCACCGTACGACAGAAGGAGCCGCAGCGGGTGGACCCGGTGGACCCCCTTATAAATAGAATATCACGGGTCGCAGTTGACCTCACTCGTCTTCTTCTACCTCCCATCGCTTTCACCACCGCTGCACCGTAGCCACCGTAGCCTTGCGCCCACGTTTCTTGCGTGCTTTTCCAGTCCATCGCCATCTCCCACCATCTGCGTGCTAGCACCGCTACCTGCACCGTGCATCGCTGCTGATGCACATCAAAACCCTGTGCACCTTTAGATCCCGATCCAACCCTAGCGAAAAAATGGCGGCGGAAGCTCTCTCGATCCCGGACCCACACGTTGTGTGGGTGCGGTCGACGATGACAGAGGCCAAGATCTAATCCCTGGTGGACCGAGGGCTGTTGAGGCCGAAGGAGGAGGTGGAGTGGAAGGCGGCGGCGGGAGAGGAGTTCCCAACCAAAGATGTTAAAGAGCAGGTGGTCTTCTCGTCGTACTTTGAGTGTGGCTTCAACCTCCCGGCAGGCGATTTCTTCTGGGGTCTTCTGTTCTACTACAAGCTGGAGTTGGTACATCTTGTTCCCAACTCCATCACCGTAGTATCGACCTTCATTCATTTCTGTGAGGCATATATGGGGATATCACCTCACTTTCTTCTTTGGAGGCACTTGTTTTGTGTGTAATGTTCTGCTTGAGGTCGGGCCTCAAGTTAGAGTGGATAGGCACCGATCTCCACGACAACACTGCTGGGTGGAGGTCAGAGTTGTTTTACATTGCCGATCAGCTGCAGGCACTTCCACGGTGTTCTGTCCACAAGCCCGTGAAGATTTTTGAATGGGACTTGGGGTAGTCTTGTCGTGAGACTGATGATATCAAGGAGGTCTTGGAGCTAGTCAAGGACCTGAAGAACAGGGGTGTGATATGGGGTTCAGTCGCGAGGTTGTTTTGCTGGTGGCCGATTCAGCCGATCAAGGATCGAGTCCACCCAACATATGAATACTAGGGGTAGTCAGACCTCACCCGTGAGGTGAACCGCAAGGTCTCCAAGGAAGAGATGGCAGCCAGGGTGTCGCAGATCTACTCCGGAAAGGTGAAGATCAACAAGTGCCCGAAGGCACATTCGTTGAAGAGGCCGGCTGGCCTGGTAAGTCCTAGGACTATTTTAGGTTGTTTCTTTCTGTTGGTTGCTGTACGTCATTTGACCCGTTGGTCTTTGTCTGTAGTAGGTTCACGAACGGTAGTTTTGGTGCCCAGCACCTCTTCACATTGGCGAGCAGCACCGGCGGAAGCTGAGGTCAGACAAGTACCAACCTCCGGCGACCAGGATGCTGGAGAACTACGAGTCTGATATGTCGGTGGAGGCCGATGAAGGTACTGACAATGAGGTCGGTGGAGACACTGGGACAGACCTAGAGGCAAGTGGTGCCACAAAGCCCAAGCGCAAGACCAGGGCGTCGATAGCAAAGCAGTCAGTCTCGACGGCTGCTGCTAAGGCTACCGCGGTGAAGGCCGCGGAGAAGAAGAAGAGGAAGAGGAAGACAAGTCCTCCGCAGGCGGTTAAGACGCCGATGATTCCGACACCATTGACCAAGGAGGTCAATTCTGAAGAAGAAGAAGAAGAAGAAGAAGAAGAAGAAGAAGAAGAAGAAGAAGAAGAAGAAGAAGAAGAAGAAGAAGAAGAAGAAGAAGAAGAAGAAGAAGAAGAAGAAGAAGCCACCGAGGAGCCACTGGTTGTTGAAGAATGGTCGGTGAGGTGGTAGATGAGCCCCGTGGCCAAGAGGTAGCGGGAATTGGTGCAGAAGACGACGGAGGATGCCCTCCGTCAAGGTTTGGAGGTGCAGCGGGCTGCCGCTGCTACGCAGGCAAAGATGCCTGTTTTGAATAGGCCGCAGATTTTTAGGCCGAAGCCTCGTGTTCTGACCGTTACGAGGTAAGGTCGTGGGCACTCCGTACTTTTGACTTATTGTTGCGAGGTGTTCAAGTTATTTGTTTGTGGCGTGCTTTGTAGGTCGGTTGCGGAGCCTCAGCGCAACCTAGGTGCTCAGGCCTCGCCTTCCCGTACAAGGTCGTTCGACCATGGAGCCGCGGCGCAATTGCTGGTTGATGACGCGAGGACGGCAACGCCTCCACTGGCTGCCGATCAAGGGGGTGACTCCGCCGCAAGCTGCGGACTCAAGGACGGTGACCCGTCCACCTACTGCTGATGCGGGAGCACAAGGTGCGGTAGGGGACGTCAGAACGTCGGCCTCTCCTCGAGTCATTGATGTAGATCCTCTCAGCGTGATGCCTGGTGGGATGGAGGAAGACCTGGTCAAGGACTGGGCCTAGATTGACCAAGCACCGTGAGGCCCGGGGATGTTTGGCACACAGGTACCTGATTCTTCTCCATCAAGGCTAAGGTTGCCGCGACAAGAGATTGACTGGAATGACACTCCTTGGCAGGAGGACATCTTCGACGACAATGACGATATGCAGGCCGTGCAGACTAGCATTATAACCATCAATGTTGCATTGATGGTGAGTTTGCTTCTGATGTTTTTTCGGACAATGTATTGTTGAGCTGTTACTGATGAGTTGTTGTGTTATACCAGGCATAGGCAGATCGTGCGAAGGGTTGGATCGACCTGCTGAAGAATGCTAAGGCAATAAAGCAACAAGTTACTGAACTTGAGCAAGAGCTTAAACAGGTCCGTGAGGCGGCGACCGCGGAGAAAAAGAAGCTCGAGGACGAGCTCACCGAGGAGAAGGACAAGACCCAGGAGGCCAACATGCAGTTTAATGCTGTGAGCATTGGTAAGGTCAAAACATGGTGTTGTTGATTTTCTTGAAGAGCTGAGGCACTTCCACAAGCATGAGGAGGAGCTCAACAACGATCTGAAGAACACCAAGGAAAAGGTCCGGTCCTTGGAGTTGACGCTTCGGGAGGTTGAGGCTGGGGGCCAAGAGCTCAAGCGGGCGATGAAAGAAGCTGCTGACAGTGAGTATGTTGTATCTCAAAAGCTGGCTTATGAGAAACGAGCTCGACAAGACCTTGAGGTCAATCTTGAGGTGGCTTTGAAGTCATTGCAGAATGACCAAGTGACCATTGCAGGATATGAGGTGGAGCTGAACGACCTGAAGGGCGCTGCCAATTATGCTATGGACTGCATAGCGGTGCCGGTTGAAGGGGGGAGGCGAAGTCTATTGTTGATTGTCTCATAGAGAACCCTGACAGGCTCCTCACATTGCTGAAGGCGACGAGCTTGGCAATAGCTACAAATACGCTGGTGAGGGTGAAGTCTCACTACCCCGACATTGACATGACCAAGGCCAAGGGGGGTGCTGATGCTGAGAAAGACCTCGCAACCCTGGAGTTGGAAGTTCAAGATGCCGCCATGGAGGTGCCGGACTCCTTGGACTATGAAGGTGATGACAACGGGTAGTTGTCTTGGACTAGGAGCTGTACCTCCTCTTCTCAGTCATGTAAACAGTGCTTCTTGACGAATATTTTGTTTATGCCTAAGTGAAGTACTTGCCTTGTGCCTGTGTGAGCTTGGTAGTCTTGTAGATGACGACATATTGTTTCTTGCCTCGCTAACCACTACTCATGGAGAGGTTGGCTTACCGATCTTCACAGCTCAGCGTGGAGGCTTACGTGAGGTCGGCGCGCGAGGAGTCTAGGACTCAGGTCTGGTGACCTTATTGACCAAGCATGCTCGCAGCGATAGAGGGTGTATACCCACTAGGGACGATGTCCTCAGGTCGAACGACCCTTAGGTTGGCTTTGAGCCAAACCCCTGAGCATGTCGAGGGGCAGGAGTAGGAGAAAATTATAACCCTCAGGTTTTACAACCCATGTATTGGCTTTAGCCAGGCCCCCGAGCGTGTCGAGGGGGAGGGTAAATGACATGAGAGAGGAGGAGGTAGGGCTCGGCACACAACAGCTGACTGCTTGAACTAATATTTATTTAATCTAAAAAAGGTACAAGGAAAAGAAATACATAGCTGTGATTTAAAAACTATTCTACGGGTAGAATCATCGGAGATGCTCCACGTTGCAGGGGTTTGGCACTCCTTGCCCATCACCCCATTGGATGCGATATGTGTATGGACTGATGACTTCGGTGACGATGAAAGGTCCTTCCCAGGGGGTAGAGAGCTTATGCATGCGTCGGTCTTTTGGATGCACCTAAGGACGAGGTCGCCAACATTGAAGGAAGTTTCCCTAATGTTGCAATCATGATACCAATGAAGTTGTTGGTCGTGATGAGCTTGTCTCATGGTAGCAGCTAGCCTTTGTTCTTCAAGGCTGTCAAGGCCGACTCATCGTGTTTGCTCGGTTTCTCACTCCTCGTAGAACTGAATGTGTGGAGCTCCGAAGGCGACGTCGGTGGGTAATATGGCTTCTGATCCGTAGACCAATAAGTAGGGCGAAAAGCCCGTGGCGGAGCTGACTTGGGTCCTTAGACCCCAAATCACGTGTGGTAGCTCAGCTAACCACCTGGTGGCTGTTGACGGTGAAAATCCGTCAACCTAGCCATGAGTTTACCTTCGGTGTTGGCATAAGTTTTATACCTTATCCATTGGTACTAACCCCCATGGTATAACAAGTTTACTTGTGCATGTCGGTTTTGGAGTTTAGTGTTTATGCAGGGTTTAGCGTTGAAATCAAGACTTCCGGGATAAGTTCCTTAAGCACCTCATGACAAGACCTTGAAGCCCAGTACAAGTCAAGCAATGAAGTTAACACGACTCCAAGAAGGCCAAGGACCCAACCCGAGAAAATGGAAAACTCCGAGGACCGAGCCAGAAAAGTGCTGAATCTTGCGAGACAAGGAGCTTCGTCCAATTCAGAGAGAAACTGACGACAAGGGTCCACATGCAAAAGAGGGAAGGATCTAGAAGACTCGGGAAGCAACACCGGGCGAAGGAGGCAACGGATTGGGCCGAGATGGGCCCAGGCCGGTCGGCCCAGGCCGGCCGGCCCAGCCCGTCTTGAGGCCCAGTCGGCCCCCCCTTTGACCTAGGTGCCTCTCGGGCTATTTATAGCCCCCTGACCGAGAGCCACACATCAATCATTTCGTCATCCGCCGCCGAGGAGCAAAGAAGCTTGAGGGACACCATCTCGGAGATGAGGGTCGTGCTAGTTGTCTAGGGTCTCACTAGCCGGCGTGGGAACCTTGCATGGAAGACCACGTCGGAGCTCCGGAGCAAGGATCAGATCGAGGTAGGATCCCGGTGGTGATCTTGTTCATGTAGTCATTCATGGTGAAGTTTTTATAGTGAATCCGATTTCTAGCGATCAAGTGCCTTCTCGATGATTTTGTTTTCTTCTTGGTTTTGCTTCTTCCCCAATCTAGTCTATAGCTAGATTGCATAGGGTGCTCTTGTAGCCGCGGTGGCTAGAGGTGCATACCGGACCGACCAAGTGATTTCAACTTGTTCTTATCGAACTCGCCCTAGACTACCCGCATGAATAGGGATACATTGTGACAGAACGGAGGTTCCGAAAGGCGGGCGTTTTCGGAGTCAGACCCGAGGCCATGATTTAAAGATGCTTTTAATGAGATTCGCTTTTCTATCTTCATCTATCTTGTTTGGAGCTACAACATAAGCATGATCTAGACTCTCTAGATCGATTATCTCTTGCTTTCTCTTGCTACCTCTTTAGTAGATTAAATTAGATGTGTTTTCTTGATAATATCTTAGATTAAGATGCAACTTAGTTCTTCATAAGATAGCTTTCCTTACTTTACTAGATAGAATCCTTGCGTTGCACATTGTTCCACGGATTCGATACCTTGGGTTCACCACTCGAGGGAAGAAGGGTCCCTTGACTACGACGGGGGATTTGTCCGCTTGCAAATCCATATGAACTTTGATACGATAATCTACCGTCAACAGTGGCATAGTTTGAGGCATCGTCAAAGATATGATCTTTGATAGCTTGAATGGCACACTCGATCTGGCCGTTGCACTAAGGGTGGGCGACCGAGGAGTAGTAGACGTCGATGGTGTTGTCCTGACAGAAATCCCAAAAGGCAGAGACCAGGTTGGTGATGTTCCTCTTAGGTACACTGAAGCGGTGTGTTATGTCTTGCATGAATTTTGCTGCTTCTTACGATCTTACTTTCGCAACAGGTCGGACTTCAATCCACTTGGTGAATTAGTTGACGGCTACCAATATAAACCTGTATCCACCCGGGGCAGTTCGGAATAGTCCCACTGAGTCAAGACCCCACATGGCAAAGGTTCATGATGGAGGAATTGTGCGCAGGGCCCGAGCTGGTAGGTGCTCACTACGGGAGAAGCAAAATTCCCCGAGTGCCACGTGCTTCCCCGAGTGCCAAAAATCGGGCACTCGGGAAGACAATCTTCCCGAGTGTTGCACTCGGGAAGAAAAGCACTCGGGGAAGATGGCCTTCCCCGAGTGCCCGAAAGGGCAAAGCACTCGGGGAAGAAAGGCACTCGGGAAGGCCCTCTTCCCCGAGCGCAACACTCGGGGAAGACAAGCACACGGAAAAATAAAGTTGCATTTGACGGCGCAAGTAGACGCGAACCGTTTAAAAAAAATTGGAAAAGCTCTTCCCCGAGTGCCTAGTCATTGGCACTCGGGGAAGGCTACCTCTTCCCCGAGTGCCTTGTCCCTGGCACTCGGGGAAGGCCTCTTCCCCGAGTGCCTAGTTTCTGGCACTCGGGGAAATATTTATTTTTTTTTGTTTTTTTTGCCCCAATTTTTTTGTGAGGCCTTCAAACTTTATTTAAGACTCCTTGCCCAACTTTGGCTTACATTTGAAGTTTTTTGTTATATTTCGTTAGTTTTTTCTTTTTCTTGAATTTTTAGGAAAAGTTCAAATTTGAACTGGCAGTACATGAAATCATATAATTTGGCGATTCGAAAAATGATATTCATGATATTTGGTGTATATTGAGGCCTTATCCAACCACTCACATGAAATATCGAGCATCTTGTTGCCGTGACATGACTAACAACATACGGGAAAAGTGTTTATGAATTACGAGAAAATCCGGACGAAGTCCGAAAAACACGTAATTTGGGATAGTCGAAATTAGACAGATTCCTTCTATCTAGGTGAGGATGTCTATATTGTGGCTCGCAAGCCGGACAAGTTTATTATTGTCCATATGCTTGCAAAACCGACCCACGTCTCCGGGGTTGGTATATTGTGCACAAGGTGTCACCACGTGGTAAATGTGCTCGCCCAAACGATGACGATTACAACTTGAACCCACCCACGGATAACGAGGAGTTTTATCAACAAGACGAGGGGCTACCAGGGATGCTTGAGATAGACTTAACTGAAGATATTGAAATGGAAGTAGACGAGGAATGGATTGTTGACGAGGAAGCTGCAGATGAGGTGCATGATCCGAGAGACTTGAAAATGCTTGATGGATTACAACTAGACAATGACAGCGATGAGGATGAGGCTGTTGACGATTTGGAGGCTCTTGATAGTGATGACGAGACCTATCGTCGAAATAATCCCGATCATGAAGAATATTAGAAATACATGTAATACTTCTCGTTTTAATACTTGTAAATATTAGAAAAACATGTGATACTTCTCGTTTTAATACTTGTAAATACATTTTTTTTGTTTTGCTTCCTTGCTAATTACTTCTCGTTTACCAAGACTAATACCGGTTTATTTGTTTTAATTGCGGTGTGATGGGGCCCACTAGGAGGTGTCGCTCGACTTACTCGAGACAGCGGGAGCGGAGGCGGAGCCGGAGCCGCCGACGGGGAGCCGGAGCCCTCACGGAGGCGGGGAGGAGGGCTAGGGGCACAGCCGAGACGACCTTGGCTCCTCTCGTTCTTCTAGGGGCGAGGACGTCGCTCTCGGATGTACGACGAGGGGGGCCCACCCGCGTCTGAGGAGGCGGATCCGCACGCGTCCGAGGGGGCGGGGGTTCGACTTCCACTACGGCCTCGCAACCATATAAGCGAGGTCCCGGCCCGGCCCCCGAAGCGACCGATTCCCGTTGACCGCCGCCCACCGATTGCACCCCGGGGGATAGGTAATTAAGTAACTTCATATGTTCTTCATTTGATATATAGAAAAATCAGAATAAGAACTAATAATAACTATTGTTAACCACTTGTGCGAGAACCGGATACTTGTTGAGGAGGGGGTGGAGGCTCGCAATGTCAATGGGATCTTGGGACTTCGTGTAGGGAGCACTTCCCCGGCTCCGGTGTACAAGTCGAGGAGGATGTGGAGGGAGAGTTACCCTCGTTTGACCGCACGCTCTCTTCCCCGCGCCCGAACCGTACGAAACTTAGCGGATCGGGTGATTTCGCAGTTATGGGTAAGCCTTTCTCGCTCTACGGCCCTCATTTCATTGCTTTCATTGTTCAAATAAAATAATGGATACCTCGTGTCTTTATGCGGGACTTCTTCGGATGCCGACGGGACGGGGAGGAAAGGGCGTATCGGGTGGCTTACGCTTCTCGTAAAAGACGTGTCTCGGACTTGTATTATGAGGCCCGCCCCCCGCGCGCACATTGACTACAACGCCACCTACCGTAATAGAAGAATCAACGGAAAGCGAGGCAAGAAGTGACACGAGAGATTCGACAAGGGAGCGATACCTCCCCGGTAAATACAAAACATCTCCTATTGATCTCTTTTCGCATTATTACCTATGCCAATTTGATCTTCGATGGCTTGTAGGTGATTCCGAGCCGGTGCGCAACCTTTTGCGATTGGCCGGGGTCGCTATTGTGGATAAATGGTTGGACGCGGACGCGTAAGATGCACCAAGAGAAAAAAAGACCACCGTATGCCGATGCCGGGTGCACCTCACCACCGGGCGGCGCCCGGCCTCGGCAAATACAAAAAGACATATGTAAGTCGACACCACTTGTCTAATATAGCCGCGTTCAATTCTAATTGATTCCTAACCACATGTTGGCTTTTTTGTAGGAGGCGGCGCACGGTGGCCGGCCAATTACCCAACTCGAGGCGTATGCTCTCGCCCACATGGGCCCGGCCAAGTCCAACATCGAGTACAACCCCGATGCGGGCCCAGAGGCGTACACAAACTCCAGCGTCCACACCCGCCTTAGTTCGTACACGGAGGCATTAAGGTTAGTCCACGGGCCAGACTACGACCCGAGGTCCGAGGAACACCTTGATCCTGAGCTAGTGATGAGGATTGGGCAAGGCAAGAAGCATGGACGGTTCTACATTGGTGACGGCATCCTCAACACGGCCTCTACTCCTCCTCTCGACCGCCTACGAGCAGCGAGCACGAGCTCTAGTGTGCCCATAAGCCAGCGGCCGACAGCGATAATGTCACTCCAGGTAAGTATTCTCACTTTCATTAGTCGTTCTTTGACTTTGACTTTTACGTTCATTAGCTCTGCATTCTTGGAACATTGTTGTCAAATATTGCAGGCCGAGATGCAGCGTCTTCGGCGAAAGCGGACAGGAGGCCTTGCTTGCCGAGCGGGAGGCCGAGCGGGCCCAGCGGGAGGCCGAGAGGGAGGCTGAGCGGGCCGAGCGGGAGGCCCAGCGGGAGACGATGCAAGGTTTGCTCGCGTTCGTGCAACAACTTGGGCGAGCAGCAAGGTTTGCGGATCCCAAAGACAACTCGCTTGCACCACCACGACCACCTCCACCACCTCGTCGAGAGTCCACCCCTGGCACCCCGGTGAGTATAAGCACAATTGTTTTACTTTTTGTGCTAATGCTTAGTGTCAAACCTAGTGTCGGCCTTCGTGCCTGATGTGTTGATTTGTCGGCCTTCGTGCCCGAGTTGTTGATTTGTCGGCCTTCGTGCTGGAAATGTGGTTGTCGGCCTTCGTGTCGACCTTTTTGCAGGTTTTGGAAACCTCCCCATGTAGGGGAGGTGCTGCCGAAATTTTCAACTTTTCTTTACAACTTGGATTTTTATCTTGTTACTCACGTGCAATTTTTTTTATTCAGCGGCTCTCGGGGGCGTCGTCGAACCATGTCGGAGGGTCGCCGGGATGCACGTCGGGGCATCCCCAGCCGGAGCTTCGCCGGGGTCGCACGTCGGGCCGGGATCCCAGTTGCCGTGAGCCACCCGCGGACTCGTTTATATGTATTGAACTTGTGAACTTGGAATAATGTGTACTTTTGGATATGTGGTTTGTATGTGTACTTTTGGATATGTGGTTTGTATGTGTACTTTTCGATACGTGGTTTGTACTTTTGTGCACTCATTTTTATGTATTCCGGATATGTTTGGCCACACTTTTGGATGTGTCGTTTTTAATTTATAAATGTGGTTTGTGAGATATTGAAGTTGAATTGTGATTTATATATATATATGTTTTATTTGTCACAAGGTAAAGCAAAAGAAAAAAACAAAAAAAAACAAAAAAAAAGGGGAAGGAGGGCTTCCCCGAGTGCCTGGGCACTGGGCACTCGGGGAAGAGGAAAAATAAAAAAAAAAAACAGCACCCTTCCCCGAGTGCCCTGCGCCTGGCACTCGGGGAAGACCAAAATTAAAAAAAAACCCCAGCACCCTTCCCCGAGTGCCCTGCGCCTGGCACTCGGGGAAGACCAAAAATAAAAAAAAAAAAAGCACCCTTCCCCGAGTGCCTCTGCGCACGGCACTCGGGGAAGAATTTTCAAAAAAAAAAAAAAAAAAAAATTCTTCCCCGAGTGTTGCACTCGGGGGAAGAGGTTACAAAAAAAAAAGGAAAATTCTTCCCCGAGTGTTGCACTCGGGGAAGAGTAAAAAAAAAAAACCCGTCGACGGCGTTAAATCTTCCCCGAGTGCTACCGTGGCACTCGGGGAAGTCTTCCCCGAGTGCACGATTTTTGGCACTCGGGGAAGAGCTCTTTCCCGTGAGAAGCATCCCCGGAAGCTCTTCCCCGAGTGTTGCACTCGGGGAAGGCTTCCCCGAGTGCTTTTTGCTCTTCCCCGAGTGCTTTAGGCACTCGGGAAGAAGGCGGCCGCCGTAGTGGCTGCAGTTTGGCAAAGAATTGGCATCCTTTGCACCTCTTTACGAGGTCTTTTGCATCATTCATGGCCGCAGGCTAGTAGAATCCAGATCGGTACACCTCACCGACCAAGATGACGGACGTTTTGTGGCAGCCACATTCGCCGTCGTGAATCTCAGCCAGGAGCTATAGACCTTCTGATCGCAAGATGCACTTCATCAAGACGCCACTGGAGGTGACTTTTCTGTAAATGTCGGTACCTATCACGACGTAGTTGGCATTTCGTCATGTGATACTCTCACATTCTGCCTTATCTTCTGTAACCAATTGATCGAGTATGAAGTCTATGAAAGGCTTGCGCCAATCATCCTCTTTTTCTGATATTAGCACGTCACGGGGAAGTGCTGGGGCTTGGTCGTATTTAGGTGGATCTGGACTGTCTAGGTCTAGTAGCTTGATTGAAGGCTTGCATAGGTCTTGGACGAACACACCTGCTAGGACTAAACCTCGTCAAGAGGCTAGTTTGGAAAGTACGTCGGCTGCCACATTATTGTTTTGTGGTACGTGTTGAAACTCGATTCCTTCGAAATGTCCTTCGAGTTTGCGAATCTCAGCACAGTAAGCATCCATCTTGTCTTTGACACAGTCCCACTCCTTGTTGACTTGTTCGATGACGACCTTAGAATCACCAAAACCAACTTGTCGCTTGATGCCAAGGGACACTGCTATACGGAGTCCGTGAATCAGGGCTTCACATTCTGCTCCATTGTTGGAGACCTTTTAGTGTATCTGCACGACATACTTGAGCTATTCTCCCTGAGGAGACATGAGTAATATGCCTGTGCCTATGCCTTCGAGGTTGAGGGCACCGTCGAAGTACATTATCCCATGTTCTGGCCACTCCTTCGGAGGGGGCATCTGGATCTCTGTCCACTCAGACACAAAGTCTGCGAGGATCTGTGACTTGATTGCTTGCCGAGGGCAAAACTCAATATCAAACGCTCCAAGCTCGACCGACCACTTGACGATGCGGTCGTTGGTGTCACAGCTGCGGATGATTTCTCCTAGTGGAAATGACGATGAGACTGTGATCTTGTGGGCTTGGAAATAATGACGAAGCTTTCTCAATGTAATCAGGAGTGCGTAGAGCAACTTCTGAGGCTATGAGTAACATGTTTTAGCGTCGGCCAGGACCTCGCTTACATAATAAACATGTCTTTGCACAGGATAGGCCTATCCTTCTTCTTCTCGTTCAGCGACGAGAACCGTGCTGACCACATTAGTGGTGGCGGAGATGTAGAGGAGTGTTTCTCCTGGAACTGGTGGTGTCATGACCAGTGATGTCACCAAGGATTCTTTAAGAGTTTCAAATGCTTTTTGTGCCTTGTCGTCCCATACAAACTTGTCTGCCTTCTTCAATAGCTTGAAGAAGGGTAAGCCTTTCTCACTGAGCTTGCTGATGAAATGACCTAGAGCCGCCATCATGCCTATAAGCTTCATGACGTCTTTCTTATTGGATGGCTTGGCCATGTTGCTTATAGCATCAACCTTCGCAGGGTTGGCTTCGATGCCTCGGTGCCCGACCCTGAAGCCCACAAGCAATCCGGAAGGCACAACAAAGACACGCTTTGTCGGGTTGAGCTTCCATTGGAACTCTCGTAGATTGGCGAAGGTTTTGGTGAGGTCGACGATGAGCTGATCTTCCTTGGTAGTCTTGATAGGTCGTGCAGTCTTGTTTACTGCAAGTGCGTGCTCAGCCAGCCTCATGGGGACACCAGGCATGTCGGATGGGCTCCAAGCAAAGATGTCAGCGTTGTCCCTGAGGAAACTGGTGAGTGCGAGTTCCTATTTGGGGTCGAGGTTGGCCCCGATGATGACTTCCTTGGATGCGTCGGGCAGGCCGAGGCAAACCTTCTTTACAGCTGGACTTCGGTCCAGAGCTGTGCTTGTGCATTTTTGCTCTGGTACCTCCTGAGTAGTTTGGTCGATCTTGGCTACCTGGGTGACCATGACCATTGTTGCAGCATTGACTGCGGAGTCTTTAGAGAGGTCGACTGTGGCGCTCTCACAGTTGTTGGAGACCATGATGTCCCCGAGGACGGAATGGATTTCGTTTGGCGCCGGCATCTTCATGATGAGGTAGGTGTGTTGAGAATGGCCATGAACTTGGCCAGCATAGATCGGCCGAGAATGGTGTGGTAGGAGGAGCGGAAGTCCACGACCTCAAACGTTAGGTATTCCGTGCGGAAGTTCTCCTTTGTGCCAAAGGTGACTGGTAGACATACACGACTTATGGGGTATGCGGCCTTGCTAGGCACAACCCCATAAAAGGGTTCGTCACAGGCGGTCATCTTGCTGAAGTCGAAGTCCATTTTTCTGAGCATCTTTGTGAAGATGATGTTCAGGCTGCTGTCCCCATCAATGAGGGTCTTAGGTAGGATCACCCTGTCGACTATGGGGTTTTCGACCAGCAGGTAAGTCCCGGGGTCAGGTATGTGGACCCAATGATCTTTCTTGGAACCCATTTGCCTTATCTCTTGTCCTTTAAGCTACCTCCTTGCATGATATGCTCTAAGCTTCCTTGTCTTACAAGTTTCTAGTTGTGCACTTGATTTTCACACTATCATTTTGTGCACACACTTAGGGGGAGCTTAGTTTGTATCATGCTAGTCTCATGAGCTTGTGATCCACCTTAGTCATTCTTACATGTGGTATCTTCATTGATATCATACATATGGATCATGGTTCATCCGGTTTTCTCCCTTGTATTTAAAATTTCTCCTTGAGCTATGTTTGCTAGGACGTGCTAGTTTCCTTGGAGCCCTTTTGTTTTGGACTTTTTGGAGATTTTATTCCAAAGGGGCAGAATGTGGGACCAAAGCAAGCTAGTGTTTCCAAAGTGGAAGAGGAAAGCTATGTGTGAACATAGGAAGATAAGATCAAAAGGGGGGGGGAGTTTGATCTAGAGGGAGTTTGGATAATGGTAAGCATCCAAGCAAGTGTAAGTGGCTCTAATTTTTTCAATTTTTGCAAATTTATGCTTGCAAATGTAGTGAACATGGCCTCATTTGCCATTTGTTCGAGTTGATTTTGGTGATTCATGTTAATACAAGCAATGGGACTAACCACTTTGTTGAGCATGTCTTTGTAGGCATTTCTAGGTCCCATGGATGTTACCACATGTTAACATACTCATGCACAAGCCCAAGTTAACATGTCATACCACAAGTTAACATACCATAAACATGTTAGGTTACTTACAGCAAAATTGAGGACTTAGTATATATTTTGAGGCTATAAGTAATGGCATGTTAAGTATGTTAAGGATGTTAAGTTGAAGCAAAGGTCCAAGTTGAAGACGCGAAGAAAAGGAAGGAAAAAGACACCGTCGGATGAACCGATGGTACCATCGGTGCATAGCGTCGGTGTAGTTGGTACACTGCGTAGGAGGCAAAATGAAGTTGGCACTGTCGGATGAACCGACGGTCCATTTTGTAGATGTGCCGGATGAATTGCAGAGGAAGAGCAGCGAAGACAGTAGCACCGGATGATCCAACGGTCTGAGTGAGGACACCGTCGGTCTATCCGACGCTCAGTTTGAATCAAGATAGAGATGCGTCAAGACGAAGTCTTCAACACCAGATGAATCGACGCCTTGGTCAAGGGGAAGCGTCGGTCCATCTGACGGTCGAGTGGAAGCTACCAGAGATGTTTTGGCCACGGGTCTTCGGCACCGGATGAACCGACACACCGTCGGTGTAATACGTCGGAGCAGTTGTGTCAGCGGATCTTCAACGGCTACGTGACGTGGAGGGCACCGGATGAACCGACGCCTAGAAAAAGCATAGCATCAGTTCATCTGACGCTACCTTTTTCAGCAGCTTTTAGCCAACGGCTAGTTTGAAGCCTTGGGCTATTTATACCCCCTCCACTCACCCATTTGAGGTTGCTGGATTGTGTGGAAGTGCAGAGGAGTTCAAGACACCTAGAAGATCATATGCAATCCATCCAAGTGCTTAATTGCTCATCCATAGACTTGCATATGCTTAGTGTATGTGCTTAGTGATTGGCTTAGCTTAGAGCTGAGTGAGTCCAAGGTTGTGTTAACACCAAAAATTGGTATAGGGAAGAGACTGACATGTGAGCCGAATTTGGCAGAAGAACACCATTCGGCAGGAGGTTTTCCTCAAAGAATTAGGTAGAGGCGTCTGCGGTCGGGAGTACATCGTCATTCAGCAGGAGAGCTGTTCCACGGATGAAAGTGGAAGCATTCGGGAGTGCGTGATGACGTGGATTGGATACAAAGAAGGAGACGAGTTGATGATGGATACGAGACGGACATGAAGCCTTGGTGTTAATTATAGGTAATAAATATTGTAATCGTGGTCGACTGGGAGTCGTGTTAGAACCAGGGTATAAATATAAACCTGTAGTGTTTGTAATAGGGATTGAACAATTTCACAAAAAACCAGCCCCGTGCCAACTTTCGAGCTCTTTTAGTCGTGTCGTTGAGTTCTTCGAGAGGAGCCATCGATCCATCGACCTCCGTAACTACCGGCAACCTTGTATCATGTCTAGTATCATGCGGTGGATTTAGATCGTGATGCAAGTAGTCTTGTTACCATGCTTAGTATCATGCGGTGGATTTAAGCTTGGTTCAAGAAGGTTTCCTTGTTGGATCATGAGTCATGCGGTAGGCTAAGATCTAGCTTGGAACTAGTTATCGGCTCTATTAGATTTGGCAAGATCTAATAGATTCATTAAGTTACCATGTGTTTCTTTGAATTTTACTTTTTTGCATTTAATTCATGTAACACTCTTATTGGATCATGAGTCATGCCTGAGACTTCTGGTTGAGGAGAAGCTTTGTGAGACTGGGACTGAATCATGATGAGGAGAAGAACTCCCCATAGTTTGATCCACCAAAGTTTCCTCTGCAACTAACAAGTATGGGGTGAGTGCCAATGAAGAAAAATGATTAAAGAATAAGATGATGAAAATATTACCAGTTGATGAAGCATTGGCAGAATCTGTAATAACCACTAGTTGCTGTGTTTTGGTCTAAAATCATGCAAAGATAAAGATGATCAGAATGAAGAATGGCATTATGCTCAGGAGGGGAAGGTGTTCTAACCTGAATAACTAGACTTTTGCTTGTTCTTTTCTTCTTGACAGTTGAAGAAGCAATCAGAGATGGGGCTTTCCTTTTGTCAGAAACTGGCCTGATAAGAGTTGGATCTAGCACGGCATGGCTAGACATCAGTTGAGCCAGAGTAGGGGATCGACATCCCAAAGCAGAGATTGGGCCTTCAATCTCATAAAGGATTGTCCTGGCAAGTGGGGCAGGTATTGTATCCTGCAAAATGATAGGATCATGATCAGTGAGGAGGAGTATGATTAAAAACAGATGTAAGAAAGGGAGATGAACATATTACCTCTGAAGTTGGTTGGAAGTCAGGCATTAATTCAAGACAGATAGGGTGTACTGGCATGTTAAAAATGTGATCATGAAGTTCTTGCCACCAAAGAATGAAAGAAGGATGAGCAAATGTTATTGGCACAAAGGGCTTGGGTGTATAAATAGTCGTGCTGCATTTATATTCAAAAATCCTTCTTGCTTCCATGGATTCTTTGATATCCTCTCTAGGCTTGAGAATTTCATTGAGAAATAACCTTGGGGGAACTTGGCCACATCCTAATTGCATGGCCATCATGTTAGGCTGATAGTACTCAAAGGTACTCTGAACCAGCCTTCCTCCACAGAATTCTGCTGGCAGAATACAGGATGGATGAAAGCATTAAAGATTGCTATGGAATGTATATCATCACATCCAGTTTCAAAACTAAATTCACAAGGAAGAGTCAGGTTGTCATTGTCGAGATATGGGAACCAAAGAGGATTGGCAAAACCCCTGAAAAAGAGTTCAAATAGTTGGCCAATGTCTTTGTTGATAGACACAGTGGAAGCAACTTCTCCATTGGTTTGGCAGCTTTTGGTGCTCTGAGTCTCTCATTCCTTGTAGTTGGTTGAAGGGAAATGCCGATTGTTGAGGTTAATAGCAACAATCTGATGCATGTATAATTGCAGCCACATCTGAACAAACCACCGAGGACCATTGACACAAGGGATCTTTTTGCTGGTGTGCATCAGATAGGTTGTTTGATGAAGCATATGATAGACACTTCCTAGAAGGTACTTCCCAAGGGGAATTGGCTGGGATTTGGCTGCAATAAACTCAGAGGGATCGGAAACTCCTACGGGCCCGAGGAAATAAGATGCTGCTTGTTCCTCGACGGGAATCAAGATTTCGGCGGCTAGAGCCTATCAAGAACAAAAGAGGGCGAAAGGAGAAATTTGAGATGGGATTCGAGAGAGGTAATACCGAATGTGCTTGAGGAGAATAAGATTTACCTAGAAAGCTTGGTATTGGTTCGCCATTTGAAGATTGAAGCTTGAAAAATTGATGAGCTAGGGTTTGGATCTAGACGAAGGCTCCAACGGTTTAAAGGAGGAAAGAACGGGTGTTGAACAGATTTGGCCTGGGGACATTGAATATTTTATGGTCAATTCCAGAATAAAATCACCTTTTATCCCGTAATTGAAGGGGCATATGTTAATACCAAAAATTGGTATAGGGAAGAGACTGACATGTGAGTCGAATTTGGCAGAAGAACACCATTCGGCAGGAGGTTTTCCTCAAAGCATTCGGTAGAGGCGTCTGTGGTCGGGAGTACATCGTCATTCGGCAGGAGAGCTGTTCCACGAATGAAAGCGGAAGCATTCGGGAGTGCGTGATGACGTGGATTGGATACAAAGAAGGAGATGAGTTGATGATGGATATGAGACGGACATGACGCCATGGTGTTAATTTTAGGTAATAAATATTGTAATTGTGGTCGATTGGGAGTCATGTTAGAACCAAGGTATAAATATAAACCCTTAGTGTTTATAATAGGGATCAAACAATTTCACAAGAAACGGGACCGTGCCAACTTTCGAGTCCTTCTAGTCGTGTCGTCGAGTTCTTCGAGAGGAGCGATCGATCCGTCAACCTCCGTAAGTACCGGTAACCTTGTATCACGTCTAGTATCATGCGGTGGATTTAGATCGTAATGCAAGTAGTCTTGTTACCATGCTTAGTATCATGCGGTGGATTTAAGCTTGGTTCAAGAAGGTTTCCTTGTTGGATCATGAGTCATGCGGTAGGCTAAGAATGAAAGAAGGATGAGCAAATGTTATTGGCACAAAGGGCTTGGGTGTATAAATAGTCGTGCTGCATTTATATTCAAAAATCCTTCTTGCTTCCATGGATTCTTTGATATCCTCTCTAGGCTGGAGAATTTCATGGAGAAATAACTTTGGGGGAACTTGGCCACATCCTAATTGCATGGCCATCATGTTAGGCTGATAGTACTCAAAGGTACTCTGAACCAGCCTTCCTCCACAGAATTCTGCTGGCAGAATACAGGGATGGATGAAAGCATTAAAGATTGCTATGGAATGTATATCATCACATCCAGTTTCAAAACTAAATTCACAAGGAAGAGTCAGGTTGTCATTGTCGAGATACGGGAACCAAAGAGAATTGGCAAAACCCCTGAAGAAGAGTTCAAATAGTTGGCCAATGTCTTTGTTGATAGACACAGTGGAAGCAGCTTCTCCATTGGTTTGGCAGCTTTTGGTGCTCTGAGTCTCTCATTCCTTGTAGTTGGTTGAAGGGAAATGCCGATTGTTGAGGTTAATAGCAACAATCTGATGCATGTATAATTGCAGCCACATCTGAACAAACCACCGAGGACCATTGACACAAGGGATCTTTTTGTTGGTGTGCATCAGATAGGTTGTTTGATGAAACATATGATAGACACTTCCTAGAAGGTTCTTCCCCAGGGGAATTGGCTGGGATTTGGCTGCAATAAACTCAGAGGGATCGGAAACTCCTACGGGCCTGAGGAAATAAGATGCTGCTTGTTCCTCGACGGGAATCAAGATTTCGGCGGCTAGAGCCTATCAAGAACAAAAGAGGGCGAAAGGAGAAATTTGAGATGGGATTCGAGAGAGGTTATACCGAATGTGCTTGAGGAGAATAAGATTTACCTAGAAAGCTTGGTATTGGTTCGCCATTTGAAGATTGAAGCTTGAAAAATTGATGAGCTAGGGTTTGGATCTAGACGAAGGCTCCAACGGTTTAAAGGAGGAAAGAACGGGTGTTGAACAGATTTGGCCTGGGGACGTTGAATATTTTATGGTCAATTCCGGAATAAAATCACCTTTTATCCCGTAATTGAAGGGGCATATGTTAATACCAAAAATTGGTACAGGGAAGAGACTGACATGTGAGTCGAATTTGGAAGAAGAACACCATTCGGCAAGAGGTTTTCCTCAAAGCATTCGGTAGAGGCGTCTGTGGTCGGGAGTACATCGTCATTCGGCAGGAGAGCTGTTCCACGAATGAAAGCAGAAGCATTCGGGAGTGCGTGATGACGTGGATTGGATACAAAGAAGGAGATGAGTTAATGATGGATATGAGACGGACATGACGCCATGGTGTTAATTTTAGGTAATAAATATTGTAATTGTGGTCGATTGGGAGTCATGTTAGAACCAAGGTATAAATATAAACCCTTAGTGTTTATAATAGGGATCAAACAATTTCGCAAGAAATGGGCCCGTGCCAACTTTCGAGTCCTTCTAGTCGTGTCGTCGAGTTCTTCGAGAGGAGCCATCGATCCGTCAACCTCCGTAAGTACTGGTAACCTTGTATCACGTCTAGTATCATGCGGTGGATTTAGATCGTGATGCAAGTAGTCTTGTTACCATGCTTAGTATCATGCGGTGGATTTAAGCTTGGTTCAAGAAGGTTTCCTTGTTGGATCATGAGTCATGCGGTAGGCTAAGATCTAGCTTGGAGCTAGTTATCGGCTCTATTAGATTTGGCAAGATTTAATAGATTCATTAAGTTACCATGTGTTGCTTTGAATTTTACTTTTTACGTTTAATTCATGTAACACTCTTATTGCCCAATTTAGATTGATTAGATTCGGCTCTATCTTGTTTGTGATCCACGTATTGCACGCTCAAGTCTTTGGCTTGACATGGCAAGCGGGTCATGCGTTCGCTATAGCCGAATTCAGATCAATCTAGATTGTCACGTGTTGCAGGTTCAAGCTCGTTGATCTTGCATAGATCTTGACAGAACCGGGTATCATGCGGTAGATGCAGGTTTTTGGATTGTCTTAGAGCTAGTCATCCGGTGGACTAGAATTCGATTCAATCTGATAGATTTATCATCCTTGGCAATGTTTGTTCCTTCTCCACGGAACCCGATTCGGCTGTACAGCCGTATTTGGTAGTCCCCTCACGAGTGAAACATGTTCATGAGTTTGCTTTAAATAATGTATGCTTTTAGCCTTCCATGTTTAGATTGTATCATGCGGTGGATTGATTTATTCTTGGTTGGTGGTGTGATTTCAAACAAGTTGTATCATGCGGTGGATTAACTTGTTTGATGTCATGCTTGACGGGTTCGAGAGTACCTACACGCGGTAGACTAGTGCTTTTGGCCTATGCATGCTTATTCACTGCAAATTCATGATCATGCTTCGCTTTTATTTAATTTATCATGCTTTATCCTTGATAATCGGTCATGGTTACATGTTGTAATGTTGTTTAAATAAAGACCGTTTTTTTCATGCTTACATCATACATTCGGCAGTGCTCTGTTTACACGCTTTATAAATTCCCGAATGATGTTTAAATCGCTGACAGATAGCTTGTTTGTGGCTATATGTTGTTCTAACTGGCTTTATAGCCGTAAATATGGAACTGTCTGGTACCACCCGGCAAGTTCCAGGTTTTATCTAATCGTTTTCATCTTTTGTCAGTTTTAGGGAAAATTGACTGGCACGATTCCGGATTTCGACGCCTGGGCCATGTGTGTGAAGCCAGCTAATCCGGCTTGTTGTGTGCTTGGCGTGAGGTGCTGATTTTACGTCACCAGGTTGTGCCAACCTTGTGAGGTGATTCTTGAGTGAATCAAGTTGTACAAGGTTCGCCGGAAGCCTTGGGGCCTAAGTGGCTCACCGGCAATCGTCATCGACCCTCCGGCTTGGTGTGGAGTGGCGAGGACACTTTGTGCGGGGGACGTGGAGACCCCCTTCCTTGGTGGAGAAGCTCTTTAGTGGAGGCGGCATCAAGGTGACCAAGGGAGCTTGGCAAGTGCCTGAGTGGCTAGCCTTTGTGGTCAGTAAAGTGGTGCTCTTGGGAGAGACTTGGTGACCGGGATACAATACTCTTGTGTGAGTGCTTCAACAACATGGACTAGGGGTGGCTTAGTGCCTACCGATACCACGTGATAAATCGCGTGTAAGAGTTTGCTTCCTCTCATCCCCTTTACGTTTCCGCATTTACTCTATTGCAATCTTTGCTTGCCTTTTCTTTCCTAGAGTAGTATCATGCTAGGATTGGCTATAGGTTGTAAACTTTGTTTTGGGATGGGAGTTTCACACTAGAACAACCCTAGTTGCACATCTAGATAGTATGTTCTAGTTTATCTTTGTGTAAATATAGTGTAGCCATAGGTTAAGGTTTTAAGTTGCCTAATTCACCCCCTCCCCCTCTTATGCTAACGAGCATACGATTCCTTACACCTTGTAAGTCAAATCTTTTCCCATCTCTATGTCTTCCAGCAGTAATGGTTCTATTCTGACCTCACTCGTATATTTCTTTATCTGTGATACATGAAACACATCATGTACTCCTGACAACTGCATTGGCAACTCCAACTGGTAGGCTACTTCTCCTCTTCTGTCCATGATGTTGAAATGTCCTATAAACTGAGGTGACAACTTCCGTCTGACATTGAACCTTCATAGACCACGGATAGGTGACACTCTGAGGTATGCATAATCACTAACTTCCAAAACCACTTCTCTTCTTTGAGGATCAGCATAACTCTTCTAACGTGACTGTGCAGCTTTGAGATTCTCCCTAATGATCTCAACCTGCCTTTGTGCGTCCCTTATGTTGTCCGGTCCAAATAGCTGACTCTCTCTAGTCTGGTTCCAAAACAAGGGTGTTCTGCACTTTTTTCCATACAAAGCTTCAAATGGTGCCATCTTGATGCTAGACTGATAGCTGTTGTTATAAGCAAATTTTGCATAAGGCAAACTCTTATCCTAGCTACCTCTATTCTTCAATGCACACGCTCTCAGCATGTCCTCAAGAATCTGATTTGTTCTTTCTGTTTGTCCATCAGTCTGAGGTTGGTATGCTGAACTGAAATTTAGCTTTGTATCCACTGATTCATGTAACTTCTGCCAAAACTGTGAAGTGAACTGAGTGCCCCGATGGGACACTATCTGCTTCGGTACCCCATGTAAAGACACTGTCCTTGAATTATATAACTCTGCCAACTTGACTCCTGTATAAGTCGTCTTTACTGGAATAAAGTGTGCTACCTTGGTTAATCTATCCACAATAACCCATATAGAATCATACCCATCACAAGTACGGGGTAATCCCACTATGAAATCCATACCAATCACTTCCCACTTGCACTCAGGTACCTTTAAAGGTTGAAGCAATCCTGCTTACTCAGCTTTCACTCTTTGACATGTGTCACACAAAGCTACATGAGCTGCTACATCCTTTTTCATCCCATACCATCAGTACCTTTGTTTCGAATCCTGATACATCTTAGTACTCCCAGGATGAATAGAGTAAGATGAATTGTGTGCTTCCTTCAAAATAGTTTCTCACAGCTCCTTCATCTCAGGTACACAATAACTGTTCTTGAACCACATAGTTCCTTGCTCATCTTCCCTGAACTCTGGAACCTTACCCATCTTTATCAGCTTCTTATACTCTGCAATCGTCTCATCAGTCAATTTCCCTTTTCTAATATCCTACTCAAGAGTCGACATAATTTCTAGTGTCAAAGTTTCATTCTGAGCAACTATCCCCAGGATAAGCTGTGCCATCTCCCAACATAACTCTTGAGGTAACAAGTGACCTATTAGCATGTTGGTCTGACTCTTCCAACTCAAAGCGTATGCTACCACATTTGCTTTACCAGGATGATCCTGAATATCCAGATCGTAATCTTTAATTAACTCCAACTATCTTTGTTGCCTTAGATTAAGATCCTTGTATGTAAAGATGTACTTCAGACTCTTATGATCAGTGAAAATCTGACACTTATTCCCAATCATATAATGCCCCCAGATTTTCAAAGCATGAACAACTGCTGCTAGCTCAAGATCACGTGTATGATAGTTATGCTCATGTTTCCTTAACTTCCTTGAAGCATATGCTACTACCTTTCCTTCCTGCAACAACACACAACCCAATCCTTGCCGAGAAGCATCACAATACACATCAAACCCTTTTTGTATGTCTGGCATTATCAACACAAGAGATATTGTCAATCTTTTCTTTAATTCCTCAAAACTAGCTTGACACTTTTCATCCCACTTAAACTCCTTACCCTTCTCAAGTAGAGTCGTAAGGGGTTTCACAATCTCCGAGTATCCCTCGATGAATCTACGATAATATCCTGCAAGTCCATGGAAACTTCTGATCTCCAGTACATTCTTAGGCGGACTCAATTCCACAGATCCCAAACCTTGCTTGGATCCACTGCAATTCCTCCATCAGTGATAATATGTCCGATAAAGGAGACCTCCTTCAACCAGAAATCACACTTGCTAAACTTGGCATACAACTGATGTTCATGGAGCTTCTGCAACACAAGCTTCAAGTGTTCTTCATGTTCTTCCTCACTCCGAGAGAATAACAGAATATCATCAATGAACACCACAACAAACTTATCAAGATACTCCATGAATACCTTGTTCATCAAGTACATGAAGTACGCTGGAGTGTTGGTCAAGCCAAAAGACATCATAGTGAACTCATATAACCCATATCTAGATGTGAATACTGTTTTTGGTATATCCTCCACTCGGATTTTCAACTGATGGTAACCTAATCTAAGATCTATCTTGGAGAAAACTTTTTCTCCCCTCATCTGATCGAACAAATCCTCAATCCGGGGTAAAGGGTATTTGTTCTTGATAGTAACCTCATTAAGTGATCGATAGTCTATACACAATCTCCTAGATCCATCCTTCTTATCAACGAAAAGTGTGGGGTCTCCCCATGGTGAAGAACTAGGATGGATAAACCCTTTACTATGTAGTTCCTCTATTTGTTTCTTTAATTCAGCTAAATCTTTGACATCCATTCTATAAGGTCTTTTTGATATAGGAGCAGTACCAGGTATAAGTTCAATACTGAATTCAATGTCACAGTTAGGTGGCATACATGGCAGATCCTCTGGAAATACATCAGGGAATTCACTCAGTACTCTTATATCCTCCAAGGCCTTGCCTTCTACTGAATTCATAGTACCACTGTTGGATGAGGGTGTACCCACATATTCTATTCTCTCTCCTTGCGGACTGGTCAAGAATACGGACTTCTTTCGACACTGAATAACTCCATCACAGCTTCTTAACCAATCCATCCCTAGAATGACATCTATCCCCCATGATTTTAAGACTACTGGATTAGAAAGAAAGTCTACTCCTATGATATTAATCATTACTTGTGGGCATATATAACCAGTTTTCATTTCTCCTCCCGGGGAGCTAACTATCAGTGGATTCTTCATGAAACTCATAGATAAGTTATGTTTTGTCACAAATTGATTAGTTATGAAAGAATGTGATGCTCCTGAATCAAACAATACTGTAGCGGGTATAGAGTTGACGGGATACATACCCAACACCACGCCGGAGTCATTCTAAGCTTGCTCCACAGATACATGATTAACCCGGCCATGCACATAGTTTTGCTGGCCTCTCTTGCTAGGAGCTTATGGAGTGCGAGGCTGTGAAGATGGCTGCCTAGACCTGTGACTGTTATCCCTCTGAGGGTTCTGCAATGCTCTCTTAGGACAGATGTTAGCATAGTGTCCTAGGTCTCCACACTTGAAACATCCATTGGGCTGAACAGGGGTAGTGTTCCTGACAGGTGCCCCAGAGCCATTGTTGGAACGACTCTGCTGAGGAGTAGGAGCTCAGGGTGTCTGAGGGTTGAAACGTTGTGGTTGAAACGAGCGCTGCAGCTGCAAATTTTGTGGATACCTTCCTCCTTGTCCACCAGGACGATATTGAGACGGACTCTGCTGTGAACTGAAGCGAGGGCGAGTGTTACTACTTGACTGCCCATGTGACTAGAACTTGCGTTTCTGCTCGCCCAGTTCCTTCTTCTTGCTCTCCAGTCCAATTGCCTTGTTCAATAATGTCTGGAAATCCGGAAAGGTGTGACTCCGCAGCTGATAGTTGAGAGGCCCAATCAACCCATCCAAAAACTTTCCTGCCTCTTAAGATCAGTGTTCACTTCATATGGTGCATAACGGGAGAGATGAGTGAACTTGTCCAAGTACTCAGTAACTGACATGCTTCCCTGCCTCAGTGCCAAGAACTCCTTCTGCTTAAGCTTGAATACCCCTGAAGGGATGTGATAAGTACGGAAGTTGTCCCGGAACTCTTGCCAAGTGATGTTGTGCCTGTTGGGATGCGTAGTTGCATATGCATCCCACCAATCACCAGCCTACCCAACAAGTCTACCAGCAACATACAAAACCATCTCCATGTTAGTGCACTGAACAATCTCCAGTTTCTTGGTAATCGTCATCAACCAATCATCTACATCCAGCGGATCAGTTGAATGAGAGTAAGTAGGAGGATTGTGGCTCATGAATTCCTTGTGCCTATCCCTGGGCGTCGGTGGAGCTAGCTGTGGTGGTTGGTTTTGCTAAGCATTCATGTTCTGAACAGTGTTGGTGAGATTCTGGATCAGCTGCATCTGCGCTTCAAATAACTGCTGCATTGCCGGATCCATTGCTTGATTGACCGGCGGTGGTGGTGCTTGATTCTGTTGATTAGCAATATGAGCACGGATCACAGGCGGTACGTCTTGACCTCCTCACGACCTGGTGTTTACCATCTGATCATTAGAAAAATTTATTTCAGAGAGGTGTATTGAATTGATACATAAGAAGATAAACTCAAAACGATAAAGCAACACGGACTTCCAACTAGGACAAATTCTGTTGACCTCAATGAATCAGGTGTAACTGTCTATACTATTATCCAAAAATCATGATTTTTACCATATTGTGAAGTTTAAAATTATAAAAGTATTCCAACTGGAATCACCTCAATTGGAGGTGTACAACTCGAGATTAAATTCAAATAGTGCAGCTGTGTCAGCAGAAATTACAGATTTTGATGTGCTCAATACTTTGTGCATAACTCCCAGTATATATACTGTATTTTATTGAATTTTTGAGAGAAACTCATCCTCAAAATTTGTGAACTAACCCAACTGGTTTCATATCAAACGGAGCTCTGTAGCTCGAGATAAAAGTAAAACATTACTACTATGTCAAATAACTGCGAGAACGGATTTGCATCATTCCAAACTTGCATGAGAGATAAAATAGAAGACAACCAGATTTGGACCCAAACTAACTTTATTTAACTCAATGGTTTCTTGTTGTATTGTGGCATACAACTCACACAAAAAAATCCAAATCAAACATGTGTTCAAGAAACAACCATTATTACAAGCATTCGTCCTCACAGGAACGGTCTATCGAAACATAAAAAGGTAAAGGTAGGCATCCTAAGATCCTAGCCCAGACAAGTTGTAGCTTCTGGTGTGCCGTAACGGAGCTTCTTGCGTGGAGGAGAGGCTGTGGTGCTATACGACATTGCTTCCTGAGGTGGCCACAGACCAGCAAGCTATGTTTCCAGACGAGCAATCCTAGCCTGAGCAGTTTGCAGTTCCTCATGGTACCTATCCAACTCGGCTGTAGCACCTTCAAGATCAGTGTTTAGTGCAACAGTCACCCGAGCCAAGATGTCAATATGGTCATCTCCTCCAGCAGGTACAATGGTCTCCTCAGAGCCACTCACGCGATGAGGAATGTGGTGGAACTCAGACCCATGCAGACGATCACATTGAGCATTGCAAAGCGACCAGAGAGCCCTTCTAGCTGCATCATCGACAGCAACCTCAACAGTGGAGAAGTGAGCAATGCTATAGTGTGATGAGCAGTTCATCCAGCCATTGGTACCAACCAGAGGCACACGGATGTAGACACAGCTTGTGTAGTAATCCCTCATACCAGGCTCACTGAACAAAAAGATTGGTGGTATCCTAGCTCCACCAAAAACCCACCACAAGAATGCCTTTGCTCCAAAACCCTACCAACTATGGAACAAACTCGACACAAACCCAGATTCACCCATTTCCCCTCACTCCACAGATGATTTCCAAAAGCCTATCAAGTTCACGAGCACATTGGGGAATGTGTTCCTTGGGAAAGAAATCGAGAAGCCGAGTGAGGAGGAACCGGTTGAGAGGCCAAGTGAGGAGAAACCGGGTGAAAGGCCAAGTGAAGAGAAACCAGTTGAGAAGTCGAGTGGAGAGAAACCAAGTGAGCAGCCCAACCCAAGCCTAAACCTAAGCTCGTGCGGTTTCTTTGTGACTATTGTGGGAGAGATGGCCACAAGGGTGAGTTTTGCTTCAAAAGGAAGTGTGAGGAGAAAATGGCGAAGGAGTGGGCTAACAATGACAAGTACCACCCTTCCAATGGTGTACTTGAGCCTCGTGTGCGGATGCTCAGGGCCAAGGAGATTGTGAGGTTGGTTCCGGCTTGGGAGATCGAAAGGCTGCAGGAAGTGCTGTTGGCCGGGCTACACCAGTCAGACCGGTGCGTCACACCTGTCAGACCGGTGTAGGTCTGGGCAGACATGGGGCTGGTTTTCGTGCACGGGAAGAGTCACATTTTGGTTCAGGAGGTTGTGGTTTTGGTGGTTGGTCTGGAGAGTTTGCAGGTGGTCAGTTTGCTAGGCATTGTCCCCCTGGTTCTCAATACGGGGAAGAGAGGAGTCGTAGCTTTGAGTTGGAGAGAAGGAACGGTCCATGGTCTTCCTTTCATGGTTTTGGTCCTCCTCCAATTACAGAGGGTTGGTTCCCTCGTAGTGGTTACCGTGGTGGTGTTCGTGGAGGTAGCTTTGATAGGAGAGATGTTTTGGATTGCTCTAACCCCACTTTGGAGCAAATGGCTCAGCATTGGTTTTACTCTTTTGGTACAACACCAGTGCTGAGTCATTTGTTCGCTCACGTGCTCTATGGACCATGTGTGGTTCTAGGACCGGTGGAAGGTCGCTTCCTGGTGTGATGAGTGATTGACAACGTTGTGTGGACTGATTCTTGGCAAAGTATTGCAGGTGCAGGTTGCGGCTTGACTAGTGTTGGTGCAGGTGAATAATAAGCGCGTAAGGTCATCGCCGGTGAGGCCTCCAGGTGTGTAGAAGACAAGTAGGATTGGTTCAAGGGGCCCGGTGGCCAGTGGAGTCAAGTGCGGGCCGCATGGTGGCAAGAACAACGGGACGAAGTCGTGGACGATTTCTTGGCTGATCCTCAAAACCAAGGTCAAGCCGGGACTACGTGGGAGCCGAGTCATGAGTGGTGATTGGCGGAGGCTACACCGAGTTCGCAGGGTTTGCAGTGGTTCCCCAGAAAACCACTTGGTTACTCGGTTGAGCCACAAAACCGAGACCGAAGACTCGACGAGAAGGTGCGGCCACCCAGGCCGGTCTAACCGTCCCGGAGGGACGGTCTGACCGCTTGGCCGGTCTAACGCCTAGGGGGTGCGGTCTGACCGCCCGGGTCGCAGGCGCCGAGAAGCTTCGAAACAGAGGACACGCGTCGGGATCGCAAGGCTTGCGTCGAGGCTAAGCAGGTTGCGGTCGCTGGGCATCCGTCCGATTGCGAAAATTTGAAGACTTTCACTGCTGAGGGGCTTGTATCCCTAGTTATTAAGTAAGGGTAGTTTAGTCTTTTGCGTGCCTCCATATAAACACATGAGGGATGGATGGTAGCCAACCCTTGGAACCCTAGCTCATTTGTTTTTCCATTTTCATTCTCATTTTCCTCTAGTTTTTCCTAGCACTAGCTTGAGAGCTTCATGTGAGATCTTGAGAGAGGGATGGATGTATGGGTGGAAAGCTAGACCTTGTACGAACCTTCATGGTATGTATAGATGATTTGGTGTGGTTCCTCAAGGTTGTGTGGAGCTTTTGCCGTCCTTCTTTGTGGTGATTGTCGGAGCTCTTTGTTGTGATTTTCTTGGCGGAGTTTTGAGGACGATTTCTTGGGGCTTTTGTTGGATGTCACGTATAAGGACTTTGGATGGTTACTTTGCCCCCAAAATCCTCCTTGAATCGTGCTCGATTTGGTTATTTTTCGAGTTGCTCGAGTTCTTGCCTTAGAGAGCCGATTTCTTTGATTCCTCTTGATTGTGAGTGATTCGGGTCGATTCCTTTGAGGTAGAGGTTGCCCAGGAGGTAACCCAGCTATTCCCGAAGTTTCGCTGCAATCCGTGGAGTGATTCGGGAGATCGGGCGATGGGAAGTTTAGGGTTGACCCACGGGTAGGTTTTCTGTAAGGGGCAGTCTAACCGCTTAGGGGGCAATCTAACCGCCCTGGGCCTTCCAGGTGAAGGTTTCAAGTTTCCTAGATTTTCCTCTGTGAGTTTGTTCGCCTTGATCAGAGGAGCGTTCAAATGAAATCTCGAGTCGTTTCTGTGCTGTTTGCTAGGAGTCCTTGCTCGGAGTTTCCTGTTGGGTACAGGAGGTTAGACCGCCCCTAGTAGCCGGTCTAACCGTCCCTAGGCCCTTGGGTGAAGTTTTGGTTTCCACCAAGATTTCCTGATAGCCAGCTTGTCCTTGATCAGAGATTTCTGCTGGTGAAACCGTGAGGTGTTTTGGCGCTCGGAAGAGGCTTTACGGAGGTTTTCTTGGTCACCAGGTGGAGGCGGTCTAACCGCCCCCATACCCGGTCAGACCGCCCCCCTCCTGTCAGCCGGCTCCCTAGTTGTTTCCGCTGTCGTGTTAGTGTAGGAGTCAAGGCTGCTGGTAGTGTTTGCTCCTAGGACCAGTAGCACTTCAGTGGCTACGTGGTTTTGGCAAACAGAAGGTAGAAGTGCGAAGCGTGTGACTTAGGGTGTCCGACCAAGCGAGTTCATCTTGTTGGAGTAGTGATCTCCTTCAAGAAGAATTTTTATCAGCTCCCATTCACTCCCCCTCTCTGGTCGCCTAATCGGTCCTTCAATTGGTATCAGAGCCAATTTTCAGGTCTTTATTGACTCTAGCCAGTCTATGAACCAAAGATGGCGTACCAGGAACGGGGTTCGGGTCCTCCTCACTTCGATGGTAAGAACTACCATATGTGGAGTCAGCGGATGGCAGCATTCCTCTGCGGAAAGGGTCAGATCCTTTGGGATGTTACAGTGGACACAGGCTATGTCCAGCGGATGAACTTCCTTGCTCCAGGATCGAGGGACATGTTCGACGCCAACAACAAGGCAGTCGACTACTTGCTTCGTGCTCTGTGTCAGCCTGAATTCGATCGGGTGCACACGGAGAGCTTGGCTTGTAGAATATGGTCGGTGTTGAAGGAAGCTCATGTTGGAAACTCCTAGGTTCAGGCTTGGATGTATGCGACTTACCGGAGAGAGTACGAGAACTTCACTCATCTCCCCGGTGAGTCCATCGATGCCTTGTTTCAGAGGTTCACGGTTGTGGTGAACAACATGAGGGCCAATGTGGACGTGCTCCCGTACGATTATCATGATAGTGCCGTCAATATTTTGGACTCGTTGGATCGTACAGTTTGGGGCGGAAAATTCGAGGCCATTGTGGAGTCGGAGAAGTATGACACTCTGACTATAAACGAGCTATTCTCGAAGCTCAAGTCGGCTGAGGTGGATCGGGGCATGACAACCAAGATTGAGGGCCCGACTGATTCCCATAGTCTCTCCCTCACCGGTGGCTCAAAAGGAAAGCCTAACGCTAACCAATCCACCTGGATGTTCTCTTTGCCCTCTCTGATGTCTATGCCAGTTGAGGAGTTCGACGTCCTTGGAGAGGACGAGCTGGCGTTGCTGACGAGGCAGTTCGAGAGGCTACACGACCCCCTGGTGAACATGAGGAGGAACACGAGGACATTCTTCCAGTGCAGCAAGCTTGGACACATCGTCGCTGACTGCCCCGAGAAGGTCGAGAACAAGGACAGCTACAAGCACAAGTCGAAGACGGATGGCAAGTACCGGTTGAGGTGTGACCACAAGAGCAAGCACAAGGTCAAGCGTAAGGATGAGCGGCGATTGAGGAAGAAGGAGAGCCGAGGCAAGGCCTGAGCGATGGTTGGAGCGAGCGACATCGACTCCAGTTTCGCGTACTCCACCTCGAGCTCAAGCAACAGTGAAGATGAAGGTGATCGTCGCAAGGATAGGAAGTCGTCTAGGAACCTGAGCGGACTAAGCTGCTTCGCTAGAGACGGCTTCTGTACCATGGCGTTGAGCTCCGGCAGCAAGAAGAGCACACAGAGCGACTCAGACTCTGACTTCGACGATGAGGTGCGTGATGAACTCCCCTTCTTGCGCCAGGAGAATGAACGGCTTGGCTTGTTGCTTGATAATTATGATGACATCTTAGAGAGGCTAAGAAAATAAGGAAAGAGCTTAGGGCCTTGCTTGAGGATGCTAGGACTAGAGTGGCTGAGCTAGAAACACAGAATTTGGATGCTAAGCTTGAAATTGATTCTCTGAAAGCTTCACCTGTTGTTTCTGATGAAATTGAATGTGCTGATTGTTCTATTTTCCTTGCTGATCTTGCCTTGTTTAAGGAAAAGCATGCCTCCATGTATGAGGAACTAGATGTGCTTAGGGTTGAAGTGGCTGAGCTTAAGTCTAGACCTGCTTTGCTAGGTGCTTGCACTTCTTGCCTTGTTTTGCATGGAAAAATTGATGAGATGCATGCTTACAATGTTTCTTTTGAGGCTAAGTTGAATGAACCAATTCCTACATCATGCTCCACCTGTGAATTGCATGTTTTGATGAATCTGGAACTTGCACATTATGTTATCGTTTGTTGGATGAGAATGATGAGTTGAGAAAGTTGATGGGTTGGTTGTCGGGTCATGAGCCTCAGTTGAGGATAATGATCGAGACATACAAGAGGCAGGATGATGAGGGACTTGGGGCAAACAAGGTTAGTGAGGGAAGTGGAGAGAATATCCCAGAGCCACCAAAAACCCACCACAAAAATGATTTTCCCCCAAGCCTAATCATCTTAGGAACCGACTAGACACAACCCCAGCTCCACCCATGTTTCCTCCACAAACAAATGATTTCCAAAAGCCTATGAAGTTTGTGAGCACCTTAGGGAAAGTGTTCTTTTGGAAAGAATGAGAGAAGGCAAGTGAGGAGAACCCGTTGAAAACCGAGTGGAGAGAAACCAAGTGAGCAGCCCCATCCTAAGCCTAAGCCTAAGCCCATAAAGTTTCATTGTGGCTATTGTGGATGAGTTTTGCTTCAAGAGGAAGCGTGAGGAGAGGATGGCAAAGGAGTGGGCGAACAAGGATAGGTACAACCCTTCCCATGGTGTACCTAAGCCTCGTATGCCACTGCCCAGGGAAAAGCTGTTGTGAGGAGCATTCCGACATGTGGAGACATGAGTTCCCACGGCCGAGGGTTTTTTCTGGAGAGGGCGGTCAGACCGGCCTAGCTAGGCGGTCAGACCGGCCCTGCCCAGATGGGGGCGGTTAGACCGGCCAGGCTAGGCGGTTTAACCGGCGCCCCCAGAATACTTGGTCGAGAGGTTTTCGAGGTGGTGAGTTGAGTGGTTTCCGTTCTGGAGGTCGTGGTGCTGGTGGTTGGTCTGGAGAGTTTGTAGGTGGTCAGTTTGCAAGGCGTTCTCCCCCTCGTGCTCAATACGGGGATGGGAGGAGTTGTAGCTTTGAGATGGAGAGGAGGGACGGTCCACGGTCTTCCTTTTGTGGTTTGGGTCCTTCTCCAATTAGAGAGGGATGGTTCCCTCATAGTGGTTTTCGTGGTGGTGTTCGTGGAGGTAGCTTTGGTAGGAAAGATGTTTTGGATTGTGCTAACCCCACTTTTGAGAAAATGGCTCGACACTGGTTTTACTCTTTTGGTACTAACCCAGTGCTGAGTCGTTTGTTCACTCACATGCTCGTTTTTTAATTTCTGGTGGGAGACTTGAAGAACATTTGGTTGATTGACTCCGGTTGCTCGAGGCATATGACCGGAGACAAGGGGTGGTTCTCAAGTATCGTCCCGGTGGTGACAAAGAGGTACATCACTTTTGGGGACAATGGCCGAGGGCGTGTGCTTTAAGAAGGTGAGATTAAGGTGAGTGACAAGATCACTCTGAGGCGTGTTTCTCTTGTTCAATTTCTTGGATACAATCTGCTTTCTGTGTCCCAGTTGTTGCATGAGGGTTTGGAGGTGTTGTTTCGGCCTGGTGGTTCTCGGATTTTGGACTCTCGAGGGGACCTTGTTTGTATGGTCATTCCCGAGGGTCAGGTGTTTTGAGATGATTTTTCTAAGTCTTCTGGTGTTGAGCGTCGTTTCTTGGCCGCTTCTTCGAGTGAGCTATGGAAGTGGCATAGGAAGTTGGGTCACTTGAGCTTTGACCTTTTGTCTTGCTTGAGTAAGCTCAATTTGGTCTGAGCATTGCCATGGTTGAGGTTTGAGAAAGAGTTGGTTTTGTGCACCGTGTAGGCATGCCAAGATGGTAGCCACTTCTCACCTGCCTCTCACCGATGTGATGACTGAGCGTCCATGCGAGCTGCTCCATATGGACCTTGTTGGCCCAGCTCGTGTGCGATCTGCGGGTGGAAAGTGGTATGTCCTTGTTGTGGTGGACGACTACTCTCGGTATGTGTGGGTGTTCTTTCTTGAGGAGAAAGGGGAGACGTTTGGTTTTGTTTGAGATCTTGTCTTGAGGTTGAGGAACGAGAGGCACGGAGATGTCATACGAGCAATCCGCAGTGACAATGGCTCAGAATTCAGAAACTCTCGTTTTGACACCTTTTGCCATGACTTGGGTCTTGAGCACCTGTTTTCGAGTCCATTTACGCATCCCCAGAATGGTGTTGTGGAAAGGAAAAACAGAACCTTGTGTGAGATGGCTCAGACGATGCTTGATGAGCATAGGACTCCAAGAAGGTTCTGGGCTAAGGCGGTGAATATCACGTGCTTTGTGCCGAACAGGATCTACCTCAGAGTACATAAGAAAAAAACCTCTTATGAGTTGATGCACGGTCGCACACCCAAGGTGAGTCACTTCTATGTCTTTGGTTGCAAGTGTTTCATTCTTAAGAAAGGGAAGAAGTTGGACAAGTTTGAGGCTCGGTCGGTCGATGGTATTTTCTTTGGTTATGCATTTCACTCTAGAGTATATCGTGTGCTCAATCTTGAAACTAACCAAATCGTGGAGACTTGCGCGGTAACCTTCGATGAGACATAGCCACGTAGTCAGCTTGTCTTTGAGTGTGCAGGTGATGATGAACTCGGTGAGGAGATCTTTCAGGATGAGGAGCATGAACATGGAGATGATGAAGATGGCGGTGTGGTGCCCGCGGCTGAACATACTTCGACTACAGTGATGGATGGCCCCTCTCCCACACCTACGACGACAAACCAAGATCGAGGAGAAGCAACTGTTGAGGGGGAGGTAGCATCAAGGCGAGAACCTCCCCGGCGAGTACAAGTGGATCACCCAGCTTCAAGGATCATCGGCGACATGAATGAACGTACTTTATGGTTGAGGGTTCGGAACAATTCAAATTTTGCTCATGCTGCATTTGTTGCCAACTTTGAGACCAAAGACATTGGACACACACTATCTGATCATAATTGGGTTAATTCGATGCATGAAGAGTTGGAGAACTTTGAGAGGAATCAGGTTTGGGAATTAGTTGACCCTCCCCCAGGGTGCAAGCCGATTGGAACAAAATGGGTGTGGAAGAACAAAGAGGGAGAGAAAGGTGAAGAGGTGAGAAACAAGTCAAGACTTGTTGCTCAGGGGTTCAGTCAGAAATAGGGGATCAACTACGAGGAGACCTTTGCTCCCGTAGCTCATTTGGAGGCAATCAGGATCCTTCTAGCCTTTGTCGTGGCTAAAGGGTTCAAGTTATACCAGATGGATGTGAAGAGTGCCTTCTTGAATGGTGTGCTGGAGGAAGAAGTGTTTGTGAGGCAGCCACTGGGTTTGGAGCGAGAAGTACCCCCACCGGGTGTACAAGTTGAGGAAGGCGCTGTATGGGTTGAAGCAGGCGCCTAGAGCTTGGTATGGTAGGTTGATGGGGTTTCTGTTTGAGTGAGGGTTTGAGATGGGGAAGGTCGATCAGACCTTGTTTCTTCTCAGGCAGGGCAGAGTATCCTGATTGTGCAGGTGTACGTGGATGATATTATCTTTGGTGGCTCGGCTAACTCTCTTGTTACATGGTTTGCAGAGGATATGACCAGGGAATTTGATATGAGAATGATGGGTGAGTTGCAGTTCTTTCTCGGGCTACAAATAAAGCAATCAAAAGAAGGAAGCACCAAGCTAAGTACACCAAGGATATTGTGAGGAAGTTCAAGATGGAGGACTCCAAGGCCATGGCGACGCCTATGAGTACGACTACAGCTCTTGATGCGGATGTGGAAGGTGAACACGTAGACCAGAAGGAGTATTGGAGCATGATAGGGTCACTCCTCTACTTGACGGCAACAAGGTCGGACATCCAGTTCTCAGTATGTTTGTGCGCTTGTTTCAAGCGTCTCCAAGGACTTCGCATCAGCAAGCGGTCAAGCGCATATTCAGGTACTTCCGTCACACTCCCAACTTCGGCCTGTGGTACTCCGCGTCTTCTTCTTTGACGCTTCATGGTTTTCAGACGCGGATTTTGCTGGGTGTCGGTTGGATAGGAAGTCCACTTCTGGGACATGCTAGTTTTTGGGATCCTCATTGATGTCTCGGTCTTTCTGCAAACTGTCGAGTGTTCCTCAATCCACTACCGAGGCAGAGTACGTTGCCACAGCTAGTTGTTGCTCTCAGCTCCTTTGTATCACATATACTATGAGTTACTTTGGTGAGGAGTATACCCATGTCCCACTTCAATGTGACAGCACCAATGCCATAAGTGTTGCAAAGAACCCAGTGCTCCATTCCAAAACCAAGCACATAGAAGTGAGGTATCATTTTCTGAGAGACAACATAGAGAAAGGGATGATAGCTTTGATCCATGTACCCACACATGACCAACTAGCCGATATTTTCAACAAACCCCTAGATCAAGCAACTTTCACTCGTTTGCGGGGGGAGCTTGGTGTTTGTTAGATTTCTTGAGTTGGGTGTGTGGGAGCTCCTTTTGTAGCATATGTATAGATTTCCTTTGTGCATTTCTTGCATTTGGCATGGCATATGTAACATGATGTATAGGCATCTTTGTATACTAGATTGCATGCATTTTGTATCATATGCATTGGTTAGGAAAAGATTCTCCTATATACATTGTTCACCATGGAATGATATGTATGTCTTTGTGAGCGTGTTTGGTAAGTTATGATTAGTTTCGCTTAGCTCTTGATAATCTTGGTTTATATCCATGGTTGATGGCTATGTTTTTGAAAAATGTCACATGTAGGCTCTCTTGTGAGTAAATGCCTTTATATGATCTTGACATGTTTTAGTGGCTTGGCTTTGGATAGCTTCTTTTGATCATATTGGGCCAAAGGCTCATTTGCCATCATGAATGTTTAGCCCTCATGCTTTATCTTGTGAAGGGGAATAAGTTTCTTTTTGTCGCAAAGACATTTCATGTACCAAATATGAATCTGAAAATGAAATGTAAATTGCATGGAAAATGTGCTCCCATGTCATATGTGCTAAAATTATTTTGCTTTGCATGCTAAACCATTGCATGTTGTCTACCAATGAGAAGTCTCATATATAGAAGTAGGCACATGGCTCGGTGGCTATGACATGACATGAGGTGCTTGTGGGTGTTTGCGATGGTTTTATGATTAGAATGGTTGTCCTAGCATGAAGTTTGTGTGGCTGTGCTATTTTGAAATGTTTTGCTCATGTTTAGGACTTTGCTCATGAGAGGGAAAATTTTTGCAAAATTGCTGAATTCTATCTTAGCTTCTGTCGGTGCGGAATATGGTCCCGACACTAACCAGTAGAAAGCGCCAAGGTCTATCCCTCAATGGTCGATGCTAAGCAATAAGAGACACGGGATTTATCCTGGTTCCGGCCGAGGGGGCCGTACGTCCAGCAGTGGTGTGCTCAAGGCACTATATTGCTCGGCACCGGGGTGCTCGTAGTGGGGCCGCTACAAGGCGGGAGAGGAAGCGTGGCTTCCAAGTCCCTGGTGAAGTGGCTGAAGATGTTGTGGGAGAATTAGAGAATGAGTACGTGGTGTGCCGTGTGCTATCTGTTCGTCCTCCCGCGGCTGGGGGTTCGCCCTCCTTTTATAGATCAAGGAGGAGGCGAATTACATGCGCGCCGCGCTATCTAGCTACGTGGGGAAGCACGACGTGCTATGCTATAGAGTGGGCGGCCGTCCGGACGATCCTTGCAGCGATCTGGCCATCATGGCCTATCTTGTACCCGAACAGTGGCGGTTCGAGGGTAGAAGGGCGGCGGATGGTGGTGATGTCTTCTGATAGGCTCGAGGGAGCTGCTGACGTTGGCTCGTACGGAGTACGGGGTAGGTAAGGCGGCGTCCCGTTCCCGCACGCTCCACGGTCCGGAGTTGTTGCTTCGGCGCCCGGCGTGCGCCCGCACGCGCGGGGACGGCGGCCATGCCGCGCGCGGCGGGGATGGCGTCCCACCGCCTAGCGCCTCCACCTAACTCCGTAGGGTCACAAGAAAGCAAATCGAGGGTGCAACCGGCCCCCTTCCGGGGGCTCGGCGCGTTAGCCGTATCTGGAGCGGCGCGTGGCGTCACGGGATCGACACCGGCCGCGCGCACGGTCCCTCCCCACAAAGTGATGGGGATGGGCTCCTCCCCGGGGAGTTGGTGCGGCGCACGCCGGGCGCGAGCCCCGGCGCATGATGGCGCCGTCCCGCCGGTGTCGTGGCGTTAAATGCCCGTGTACGGGGGGCCGGCGCACGCGTGAGGGGCGCCCTCGAGCGAGGCGGCCCCCGGTCGAGGGCGGGACGGTCCCTCGAGCGAGGCAGAGCCTGCTCGAGGGGGAGCGGGCCCTCGAGCGAAGCGGAGCCCGCTCGAGGGAAATGCACCCCCTCGAATGGGGAGGAGCCCGCCCGAGGGGGACGCGCATTCTCGAGCGAGGCGGAGCCTGCTCGAGGGGATCTTCAAGAGATCTGCCTTGGTGGGCCGTCGGGGTCCCTGCGGCATTGGCCGTATCCTGCATGGTTAGGCAAACTGTGTTTTGGTTTTGTTGCGGGTTTTAAGTGAGGATTTCCCCGTTGTTTAAGGGGACCCCTAGGGCTGTCCCCCGACGCAGCCCCCGAGCATCTCGCGGGTTTGCCATTGAGGCTCCCGCAGATGCTGGAACCTACTGATAGGACGTTCTTCCCTCCTTGTTTTGCGAACGCTTTCCGTGGGGCCGCGTTAGCGGACCCGCGGGTCTAGCCCCCGAAGCCCTGCAGGGGCGTGGATGCCCCTGCAGGGGTTAACCGCGAGAGCTGGTCAGAGGGCGTGGCACATGTTTCAACCGGCATCGGCAATGTCTCAGCCGACTTCGGTGACGCACGCGCTGCTGGCGCTGTCTCCGGCGGGTGCAAACCAAGGAGGTGTAGCCATGCGTTAAGCCCCCGAGCCTGGACTTGTTTCTTAACGCGCCCTCGCCGTCCCTCCGCGGGACGGAGGGTGAGGTTTCCGCAACTCCCATCGAGCGGGTCGCGAATTGCGGATTCCTCTTTGAGCTACTAGTGGGTGGTTCGAGTGGACGCCCATGCCCTCTTCGATAAGGGTAGGCTGCGTGGTCCAGAGACATGTCCATTGAAGCGCTTGCGTGGGTTTGCTAGGTGGGGCTCGGTCCCGTTCGATAGGGACCGAGGGCGCGGAAGCTCTCCCTCGGTGGGATCCCTCGGCTAGCTGCCCTCGCTGGCTCTCGAACACGACATGTGGGGCACCCTCGAGCCGACGGGCTCGAGGAATGGCTCGAATGCGCGTGCCTTCGTCGTCCCTAACTCTGCGATCTGGGGCACCTGTTCGAACCCGTCGAGGGTCGGTCCGAACCTCGATCGCAGGGCTGTGCGGGGCGGCGCCTGGGCGGCCCCATCTTTTGCGTTTGCGGCCGTCGAGGGCTCCAGGCGAGCCAGCCCCCGAGGTGCTGGTCGGTAGCATAGCATGGCATGGGTGCTCGCGGTGCCTGCTTTACTTCAAGCGGGCCCCGGGCGACCTTCTCACGCATGTGCCCTTTTTAGAGAGTTGATATCGTCTCGAGCCAGAGGCTCGTGCCGCTCGAGGGTTTTGCGTGGCGTGGGTGCTCGCGGTGCCTGCTTTACTTCAAGCGGGCCCCGGGCGACCTTCTCACGCCAATGTCCCTTCGAGGGCTGACATCGTCTCGAGCCAGGGGCTCATGCCGCTCAAGGGTTTTGCGTCGCATGGGTGCTCGCGGTGCCTGCTTTACTTCAAGCGGGCCCCGGGCGACCTTCTCACGTCGATGTCCCTTCGAGGGCTGACATCGTCTCGAGCCAGGGGCTCGTGCCGCTCAAGGGTTTTGCGTGGCATGGGTGCTCGCGGTGCCTGCTTTACTTCAAACGGGCCCCGGGCGACCTTCTCACGTCGTTGTCCCTTCGAGGGTTGAATTTACCCCGAGCTAGGGGCTCGCCCCGCTCGAGGGTTCTCCTTGCTTGGCAAGGGACCGGGTCATTAAATGCCCTACAGTAGAGGCTGCGGTTTCGCAACGCGGGCACACTTTTTTAGGCGTTGTGGCCGCGCGCGCGCGCGCGTAGTGGGCGGCGTGGCAGCCGGACGTGACCGCCTGCCTCGGTCCCTGCTAGTCTTCACCGTGATGATGGCCCGTCCACGGTGATGTGGCCGCTGTGGTCGTGGCGGGGCCCGTTCGTCAGCGTGAAGAGAAGATTCCCTGTAGTTAATGCGCGCGGGACATCCGCCCCGGAGAGCTCGCCCGTGGCTTATAAATCTGAGGGGAGGGGGAAGCGGCGGTTTTTTACCTTAGCGCTCTGCCATTTCAGCCCCCTGTGCCTTCGTCTTCGCCTCGCCTTCGCCACCGTGCGGCTTTGCCATTCGAGTTCTTCTTCCTCCTCCTGTCCTCCGCTCTCGCATTCCTTTGCCCTCTTCTCATGGCGCCGCCTCCGCCCGTCACGATTCTTGACCCGTACGCCTGGGAGAGGTCGTCGGCGGACCCCGTGGCTCTCAACGAGCCGGTCACCGCCGGCCACCGGCGGCAAATGAGGAGGGCCGCCCGGCAGAGTGGATAGTGCCGCCGGCGGGGGACCGCGCGCCCAACCCGCCGAAGGCTACGTGGTGAGCTTCGTTCGCTTCCAAGAGCGAGGCTTCAACGCGCCGGCGAGCCGCTTCATGCGGGCGTTGTGCCACTACTACGCGCGTGGAGCCGCACAACTTCGCACCCAACACGATCTCGCGGCGGCCACGTTCGTGGGCGTCTGCGAGGGGTATCTGGGGATCCCAGTCAACTGGGAGCTCTGGGTACACCTCTTCCGCGCGGAGCTCTTCACGCAGCCCACGACGGAGCCGAGGACCCACCGCGCGGTGCGCGCCGGCGGGATGTCGCTCGCCCTGCGGGGGCAGTTCAAGGACCATTACATCCCCTGCACCATGATGATGAACAACGCCGGCTGGGAGCGGGGATGGTTCTACCTGCGCAACGCCGAGCCCGGCCTCCCCCCCTACACCGGTCTGGTGTTCAAGGAGAAGCCCAACTCTTGGGGCTACGGGGTGTCCACGCCCCAGCACCGGAGGCGGCAGGACTCGGTCCTGGCCGCCCTGAGGAGCCTGTCGGAGCAGGGGCTGACCGCGATGGGCGTCCTCGCCTTCCTCCATCACCGGCTGGTCGTGCCCCTGATGGAGAGGCCGCTCTGCATCTTTGAGATGACAGAGGAGGCGGACCCGATTGCGTTGGCGAGGTCGCGGATGCTCCCGACCCCCATCGGGCGGCAGTACGCGCTCACCTGGGCGCGGAGCGCCGTCGACACCCGGATGCCGACGCACCCGGACCGACCCCCGTGGGATCTCGAGATGCTCCCCACCGGCCCGCCGGTGAGTGTGATTCTTGATTCCGTTTTAGTTTTCTCGGTGCTGCCTCTACCTCCCCGACGCGTCTTTGATGTTCCCGCATGCACCGGGCGAACTTCACCGCCGCGAAGGTCCGTTCCGCCCACCCCCCCCGATTCCCGCGCGCTTGGTCGGGCGGCGCGGCCACGGGAGCGGGGAGCGGGCGGCGCGCGCGGAGGGAGCGCGCAAGGCGGCACAACGAGCGCCGCGAACGACGGAGCGCGGAGTACCGGCGGCGCGAGGAGCCGGGGCTCTCCTCCCCGGGACTGAGGAGTACTCGTCCTAGGAGGAGGACGAAGAGGAAGAGGCTGAGGGGCGGGGCCCTTCTGATAGGTGGGAGCCCTCGCCCCGTCGCCGCCGAGCCGGCTCCGGCGGCAAGGGTGGCATCGCCCGGGGGCAGGCGCAACGGCGCCCGCCGCCGGCAATCGACAACGGGGGCGGCGCGCGCCGCGTAGGCGCCGACGCGCACTACGGGGCGCGCGCGGCGAGCGCGTCCGTGCGTGCGGCGAGCGCGCTCCGCGAGCGGGGCCGGCCCGTGCGCGCGGTGGCGACGTCGGAGGCGCGGCGGCGGGCGTGCCGGCCGCGCCGGCCTCATCCGCCGAGGCTTCGAGGAAAAGGAAGCGCGCCTTTTCCTCCTCGAGGTAAGGGGCTCGATCCTCTACTTGGTTTGATTTTTTGATGATCGGGGCGTTCTAACCCCTCTCGTTTGTGCTGCGCGGGTGGTGCCAATCGTGCCTCCCCTCGCACCGGCCAAGGTGCCGAGGACGGACGCGTCCATCCCCACCCCGCGGCGCTCGTCGAGGGCGTCGCGGGCGGGGGGCAAGCACGGCGGCGGCGGGCGAGAGCTCGCAGGCGCGGGCCGGGACCCCGAGGCCTCGACCGGCGGATCGGCACGCCATGGCGCGGCCGGTGCTTGCCGAGGAGCGGCCGGCGCCGGCCGTGGCGAGGCGCGGCCCACGCCGGCGGTCGTGGCCGAGGCGCGGCCGATGGTGGCCGGCCGCGACGGAGGCGCAGCTTGTGGCGCCAACCGCGGCGGAGGCGGGGCCGGTGCAGCCCGCGGTGGCACCCGTGGTCGCGGAGGCACACCCCGGAGGCGGTGGCCGCCGGCGGAGGGCGGCCGGCGCCCACCGCCGCGGGGGCGCGGCCGAGGTGGTGGTTGCGGCGCCACGTCAAGCGTCCGTGGCCGTGGAGGCGCAAGTGGAGGCGCCGGCGGAGGCGGCGCAAGGGTTGGCGCCCGCCGGCGGTTCCCGGGCGGAGGTGGTGGAGGTCCCGGACGACAACTCCTCGCCGCCCCGGTGGGATCGGTGGTCGAGCTTCCCCACGCGCTCCCCCCGAGCCCCGGGAGGGGGCCCTCGTGAGGCGGCGCGAGGGTCACATGGTGGCGGGGGACCGAGGACACGGCGCCGAGGCCTCGTCCTCCCGCGCCGGCCACTCGCCCGGTAGAGGGGGGCGGCGGCGATCCGCCCGCGTTCGCCGACGCCCGGGGAGAGCGGAGCTCGGGGAGAGCTCCGGAGCCACGGCGCCACGCTCGACCGCGCGCTGAACGAGGCGCTGAGGGTCCATGGCAGCCCCGCATGGCGCGTCTTCCAGGTAGGGCGTTGTTGTTTGTTTTCTTCGTTTTCTTATTTTTGTGCGCTGTTTCTATGTGGTGGCGCTTACGGGTTTTGAGTTGTGGGTGACAGGAGCTCGAGCGCCACGCCCACGACAAGTACAACGCCTTCGATCGGGTGAACGCCGAGCTTCACCAGCTCCGGGAGCGATGTCGCGCTTTCGACACGCTCGCCGATGCTCTCAGGACCCCGGACGGCTGGTTGGCGTACCGGGCCGTGGTCTTTTGCGACGAACTCCCCGAGAGCACGAGGCAGGACCCGGCGCGCCGCTCTAGCCTCGAGCTGATCTGCACGGCTCACATCGATCGTGATGAGGCGCTGTGGCAAGCGCGCTCGGACCTGGAGAAGATGCGGACGCTGGCGACCAACTGGGAGGCGGAGGTGGCCGGCGTCCGCGGCGAGAACCGAGGGCTCCGCTCATCGCTCGAGGGGGCGCAGCGCGGCAGCCGCCGGGCCGAGGAGCGGGCGCGCGGGCTAGAGCAACGGGCCAAGGAGGCCGACGACTTGATGGCCGCCCTCGACGCCAAGGCCGCGGCGCTCGTCGTCGCCGAGGAGCAGCTCCCCGCAGAGCGCACCGCCCGCCAAGGGGCCGAGGGGTGGCTCCGGCGGGGAGCGAGGCCGCCCTCGTCGACGCCCGGACGGCGCCGGGAGCAGAGTGCGTCGCTCGCGAGGCGGCGCAGAAGTCATTGGCGGAGCGGGACGCCAAGCTCTCTAAGACCGAGGGCGAGTTCATTATGCTCAGCATTACGAGCGCAAACCAAGAGCTGGCCCTCCAGGAGCAGGGTGAGGCCGTCAAGCGCCTCGAGCTGGCGGTCGAGGCCGAGCGCCGCGCTCTCGAGGTGACTCTTGCTTTGTTGGTTTTCCTGTTAGGGGGCTCGCATCCCCCTTTCTGATTTCTTTCTTGTCTTGGCGATTCCAGGCTTGCGCACCGCCCTGGGGCATGCAGCTGAACGGGCCGAGGCGCTGCAGGCTTCCTATAACTCCTCCGAGCAGGAGCTGCAGGAGCTGCGTGGTGCGGCCCTCGAGACCTCGCCAAGCCGTGGAGGAGGGCGAAGCACGGGCCGGCGGCTCGGCCGGCCGCCCGCTCGCGTGCCCCCGGCGGTCACGTCACCGAGCGGATGCGCCGGCGCTGCATCTGGGCGTCCAGACGGCCCTCGGAGTGGTGCGGTCCCACTACGAGGTCAACTTCGAGGCGCTGGCGGAGGGCTACATCGTTCCCGAGGGCGTCGAGGACGAGGTAGCGATGGAGCGTGTGGATGCGCTCGCCGCTGACGCCGCCGGGTCGCTCGCTGAAGCCTTCGAGGAGTTCCTCTTCCCGGATGCTGCTGACATTGCCGCTCCTCCCGCCTGAAGACAGTTGGGCGCTAGGCCCGTTTTTATTCGTGTATCAGTATTCTGGCCATGCGGCCTTTGTAAATAAGCACATTATCTTAGTCGTAAACATTTGTTGATACGAAATGAAGTCTTTTGCTTATTGCGCTTTTTTGTTTCTCCTTCTTCCTGAGTAGATTTTACTTAGGGGAGTTCGATTTTCGCGGGGGCCTACCGGGTTGGAGGCGAGAGAGAAGGGCCATATCCTCGCGGCGTAGGCTATCTCTGGTTTGCGCGCTCCTTCCGGTAGGCTGCCTGCGCCCTGTTCGAATCGTTGCTCGAGGTTGAAGTAAGAAACAAACTTAGCGCGTGTGAGTTGCTTTATTTTTGCGCGAAAATGGGACCATTTTGGGGGGGGGTGCCCCCCACAGTAGCCCCCGAGGGTAACTTGGGTTTCAGGGGAAAGCCGAGTTGCCCTTTCCATTTGACTTGAAGTGTTTACATAGTTGTCACCAACTGGGGCGTTGGCCATATGATTTTTACAACAGAAAATGCTTGGGAATCCTAGCTAGGGGTAGAAACGACGTAGCTGTTGGATGTTCCAAGCGTTGGTGAACTCTTCACCGTCTTCGTTGGCCAGCTTGTACGTGCCGGGCTTGAGTACCTTCACCACGACGTAGGGTCCCTCCCATGGGGGCGATAGCTTGTGGCGCCCTCGGTTGTCTTGGCGTAGCCTTAGGACCGTATCCCCTTCCCCGAAATCCCGCCGCGCATCTTGCGTGCTTGGTAGCGCCCGAGGGATCGTTGGTACCTCGCGGAATGCATCAAGGCCACGAGGCGTGCCTCGTCCACCGATCCGGGCGAGTCCTCGCGGCTCGGCCGGGCCGGCATCCTCGTCATAGCCTCGAACCCTAGGCGATCCGTATTCTAAGTCCGTGGGGAGGACGGTCTCCGCGCCATGGAATAGGAAAAACGGAGTGAACCTAGTGGCTCTGCTCGGGGTGGTCCTTAGGCTCCACACAACCGCTGGTAGTTCTTGGAGCCATTTTCGCCCAGATTTGTTTAACCGGTCGAAAATTCTGGCTTTAGGCCTTGTAAGATAATGCCATTGGCACGCTCTACTTGGCCGTTGGTCTGTGGGTGTGCCACAGCTGCCCAGTCCACACGGATGTGGAACTTGTCACAGAACTCCAAGAACTTCCTACCCGTGAACTGGGACCCATTGTCGGTGATGATGGAGTTTGGCACTCCAAAGCGGTAGACGATGTCGGTGAAGAATGTTACCGCCTGCTCTGCCCTGAGATTCGTCATGGGGCGCACCTCCACCCACTTGGAGAACTTGTTGATCGCGACCAACAAGTGGGTGAAGCCCCCGGGCGCCTTCCGCAGGGGCCCGACGATGTCCAGCCCCCACACGGCAAATGGCCACGTTACAGGGATGGTTTGCAGGGCATGGGCGGGCAAGTTGGACTTGCGAGCGTAGAACTGGCACCCTTCGCAGGTGCGCACGATCTCGCTGGCGTCCGCGACCGCGGTAGGCCAGTAAAAGCCCTAGCGGAACGCGTTGCCGACGAGGGTGCGGGGCGCGGCGTGGTGGCCACAGATCCCCGCGTGGATGTCCCGTAGGAGCTCGCGCCCCTCGGGGATGGGCACGCACCGCTGCAGGATGCCGGAAGCGGCGCGCTTGTACAGCTCGCCGTCAACGAGGGCAAAAGACTTGGCCATCCTGGCGATGCGCCTGGCCGCGGCCCGGTCCGAGGGGAGTTCCCCTCGAGCGATCCAGGCGATGTATTTTTCGCGCCAGTCCGCCTCAGCAGGAGCTGGGTCGATGTCCATCACATCGGCCTCGTGGGAGCCATACCCCACGAGGAGGGAGAGCACGTACGCCTCGTTCGAGGGGTCCACGTCCATGGGTTCTGCACCTGCTGGGTTCGAGGTAGCCCCCGAGGGTTCGTCGTGACTCGAGGGGTGGGGCTCGAAGACGAACGAGGGCTGAGCGACGTCGCGCGCGAAAACGTTCGAAGGGACAGTGATCCGCCCGGACACAATCTTGGCGAGCTCGTCTGCCTCCTCGTTGTACCGGCGGGGTACATGGTTGAGCTCGATGCCGTAGAACTTGTCCTCGAGGGCTCGCACGGCTTTGCAGTAGGCCTCCATCTTGTCGTCATGGCAGCTTGCGTTCTTCATGACTGGATCAATTACGAGTTGCGAGTCCCCCCGCACGTCGAGGCGCTTGACGCCTAACTCAATGGCGACTTTGAGGCCGCAGAGGAGGGCCTCGTATTCGGCCATATTGTTAGACGCGGGAAAGTGGAGGCGCACCGCGTAACGCATGTGTTCCCCGAGGGGTGATACGAAGAGCAGGCCCGCGCCGGCCCTGTTTTCATCACCGAGCCGTCGAAGAACAAAGTCCAGCACTCCGCTTGGATCTGCAGCGGCGGTAGCTGCGTGTCCGTCCATTCGGCGACGAAATCTGCCAAGATTTGGGATTTGACGGCCTTTCGCGGGGCGTAGGCGAGCGTCTCGCCCATCAGCTCCACGGACCACTTGGCGATCCTGCCCGCAGCGTCGGGGTTGCGGATGATCTCCCCCAGTGGGAAGGAGGAAACCACCATGACGGGGTGGGCCTCGAAGTAGTGGCGGAGCTTGCGCCGCGCAAGGACTACCGCGTACAGCAACTTCTGGACCTGGGGGTAGCGCGTCTTCGTGTCTGACAGGACCTCGCTGATGTAGTAGACCGGCCGCTGTACAGGCAAGGCGTGCCCTTCCTCTGTGCGCTCTGTGATGATCACGGCGCTGACCACCTGGGTGGTTGCGGCCACGTAGTGCTGCAGGGGTTCGCCGTCTTGCGGCGGCGTGAGGATTGGGGCGTGCGTTAGAGACGCCTTCAGCTTGTCGAGCGCATCCTGGGCCTCGGCGGTCCAAGAGAAGCGCTCGCGCTTCTTGAGTAGGCGGTAGAGGGGCAGCCCCTTTTCACCGAGCCGCGAGATGAAGCGGCTCAAGGCGCAAGGCACCCCGGACCTTTTGCACCCCCTTTGAGGTCCCTCGGATCGGACCCATTCGTTCGAGGGCCGCAACCTTTTCGTGGTTGGCCTCGATTCCCCGTGGCGTACAATGTATCCCGGAGCATGCCTCGCGGCACTCCAAAGACACACTTTTTGGGGTTTAACTTGACCCCATTGGCTCCGTGTAGGCGGCCGAACGCGACGCCAAGGTCGCCAACCAGTCGTCCGCCTTCCCGGTCTTTACGACGATGTCGTCTACGTACGCTTCGACCGTCCGCCCGATGTGATCCCCGAAAACGTGCTGCATGCAGCGCTGGTATGTCGCACCTGCGTTTCGGAGGCCAAATGGCATCGTGACGTAGCAGAACGTCCCGAACGGTGTGATGAACGAAGTCGCGAGCTGGTCGGACTCCTTCATCTTTATTTGGTGATACCCGGAGTAAGCATCAAGGAAGCAAAGCAATTCACACCCAGCCGTTGAATCAATGATCTGATCAATGCGTGGCAAAGGAAAAGGAACTTTAGGACATGCTTTATTAAGACTAGTGTAGTCTATACACATCCGCCACTTCCCATTCTTTTTCTTTACAAGCACGGGGTTTGCTAGCCACGTTGGGTGGAACACCTCCTTGATAAATCCGGCCTCGAGAAGCTTCCGCAGCTCCACTCCGATTGCCCGTCGCCGTTCCTCGTCGAAGCGGCGGAGCCGTTGTTGCACGGCGCGGGCGTTTGGCAGGATGTCAAGGGAGTCCTCGGCGACTTCCCTCGGGATGCCAGGCATATCCGAGGGGCTCCACGCGAAGATGTCGGCGTTGGCGCAGAGGAAGTCGACGAGCACCACTTCCTATTTGGGATCGAGGGCGGAGCTGACCCTCAACGCCTTGCCCTCGGGGGCTGAAGGGTCGAGGGGGACCTCCTTGGTCTGCTCCGCGGCCTCGAAGGTGCCGGCGTGCTTGGCGGCGGAGTCGAGGTCTTCGTTGACCATCTTCTCCAAAGTGTTCACCGCCGCTTCATCCGGCGCCGGTGCCTCTCGTGCTCTACGCACTCGACGTCGCGAGCGAATGCGTGCTCGATGGACGAGCCGACGGTGATGACGCCGTTTGGTCCCGGCATCTTCATCTTCAAGTAGGTATAGTTGGGGACCGCCATGAATTTGGCGTAGCAGGGTCGCCCAAGTATAGCGTGGTAGGCTCCCTTAAACCCCACCACCTCGAAGGTGAGGATCTCCTTGCGGAAATTCTTTGGGGTGCCAAACCAAACTGACAGGTCGATCTGCCCGAGGGGCTGGACCTGCTTGCCGGGCGCGATGCCGTGGAATGGCTTCGTGCTGGGCCGCAGCTGGTCCAACCCGATCCCCATCAGGCGCAACGTATGCTCGTAGAGGATGTTGAGGCTGCTGACTCCGTCCATGAGGACCTTCGAGAACCGCGCGTTCCCGATGATGGGGTCGACCACCAGTGGGTACTGGCCCGGGTTGGGGACGCGGTTTGGGTGGTCTTCCAGGCTGAAGGTGATGGCGTCCTCCGACCAATTGAGGAAGGACGGAGGCGCCCTCTCCGCGGCGAGGACCTCGTGCCGCTCCTTCTTGCGCTGGCGGGTTGACATGTTGACGGTTGGCCCCCCAAAGATGAGGAACACGTTTTCGACGGCGGGGAAGCCGCCTGCGTCGCCGTCGCCTCCGTCTTTCTTGGCCTCTGCCTCCTTCGCGGCAGCGCGGCCATAGAACTTCTTGAGCATATCGCACTGCTCAAGGGTGTGGTTCACTGGGGTCTTGTGGTAAGGACATGGCTTTTTTAGCATGTCGTCAAACACCCCCGGGCCTCGAGGGGCCGGTCGAGGGCCCCGTCGAGCCGGGTTGACAGCAAGGGCCTCGGCATTACCGCCGCCGCGCCCCGTTCACGCGCCTCGCGCGCGGCTTCTTTCCCTTCTTGCCCCGCTTGTCGTTGCGGTGGGGCTCCTTGGACTTGCTGCCCTCCGCGGGCGCGTCCTCCGAGCGCTTGCCCTTCTTGCCGTCGAAGATCGCCCCCACGGCCTCTTCTCAAGAGGCGAAGCTGGTGGCGATGTCGAACAGCTCGTTGGAGTCCGCGGGCGGGCTGCGTCCTAGCTCCCGCACGAGGTCCCGGCATGTGGTACCCTCGAGGAAGGCGTGCACAATCTCGGACTGCGCTACGCTGGGGAGTTCCATGCAGCGCTTGGAGAAGTGCCGTATGAAGTCCCGCAGCGACTCGCCGGGCTTCTGTGTGCAGGAGCGCAGGTCCCATGAATTTCCGGGGTGCACGTATGTGCCCTGGAAGTTGCCCACGAACGTGCGGACCGCATCGTCCCGGCCTGTGGATTTGGGCCGGCGGGCAAGTGCTCGAGCCATGTCCGGCCGCGTCGCCGAGGTCCGGGGGCAAGTTGCGGATGATGACCTCGTCGGCGGTGGCCCCGCCCCCCGCGGCAAGCCAAGTGGTAATCATTGAGCCACACGCGGGGGTCCGTCTCCCCGTTGTACTTGACGATGGTCGAGGGTTGGCGAAAGCGGCCGGGGAAGGCCGCCGTGCGGATCTCCCGGCCGAACACACGAGTCCCCGGGGGCTCCGGCGTCGGGGAGCGGTCCTCGCCGCCGTCGTAGCGTCCGCCCCGTCGAGGGTGGTAGCCCAACGCCGCCGTGCGTCCGCCCCGCTCGTGCGCCCGGCGTTGATGACGTTGCGGGCGTTGCCATCCGGCGCCCGTGTGCGTCAAGGAGCCGCTCCTTGGCCGGCGTGCGTCTCGGGTCGGCGGGTCGCCCCGCCGCGTCCTCCCGCGTGGACCGAGGGTTCGCCCTCCCCGGTGCGGCTCCGTCGTCCCGCGCATCCCCCCCGTTGGCGGATGCGTGATGCCGAGCTCTCGGCCCGCCGGACGGCCGCTTGCTCGATGACGCTTGCACCTCGCGGTGCGGGTCTCGAGCCCTCGGGGGTCGAGGGTGCCGCATGGCCCGCGGCAGCCGTCGAGGCGGAGATGAGCTTTTGGCTCGCCCGCGGGGGTGCGTTCGCGTTGTCGATGTTGGGGACGGTGTTGATGCGGTCGCGGACACCGTCGGCCCACCCCGCGCGCGTTCGCCGCGCGCGGAGGCTTCCCCGCCATTGAGGCGCGGAGCGCCCGCACCGTCCGCATTCCTCCGCCGGCTTGGCCTCGAGCTCGCGGGCTTGGGCCACCGCGCGTCGGCGTCGGCCCCGCAGGGAGCGCTTGGCCCCGCGGCCGGCGCGTGGCGATCCCCCCGGGGCGGGGCGTGACCTCCCCGTCTCCGCGCCCACCGCACCGGCGGCATTGGCTGGGTCGTTGGTGATGACGGCGTAGCACTCCCGCGCGGGATCATAACTCCCGTGCTGGAGTCGTCGGGAGCGGCCCGAACCGCAGTCCGTAGCGTCTAGGAAACGCCGGAACATGACCGGGTCCGGCACGCCGGAGAAGTCCCACTCCGCGTACCCGTGGCAGTTGGCGGGTGGCAACGCGTCAATGGAACCCAGAGACGACTCGTCTCCCGCTGAGGCGCCGGGATCCCTGGCAACAAAGACGTGACGGCCAGGTGGAACCCTGCGCATCGTGGTGTTGACGTTGGCGTTGTAGGCCGACGTAGCGCCACGCAGCCCGATGGGGATGTGCGGTCTGGAGACCGTGCGCTGTCCCGCCGGGATGGTGGCAGTCGTGACGGCGGGCGGGCCGCGGCCGAGAGGCGGCGCGCTCGGCCTTCCGCCGCTCGGACCGCGCCCGGCGCGAACGCCGCCGCAGCGACGGCGGCGTCGTGGCGTCGACGGGCCCGTGGCATCCGTGCTCGCGGGCGCCCGCGCCGCGGTGATGCGTGCGGCGGGGACCGGAGCGGACCCGGCCTGGCGCCGCGCGCGGAGCTCCTCACGGTTGGTGAGGCGCATGAGGTAGCCGTTCCCCTTGGCCTGAAAGTTCAGGTCCTCGAACCAGATTTCGAACCCGGCGGGGAGGGGGTCCGAGCTGCCCATGCAGTAGCGTGTACCACGGTACTTAGTGCGGATCACCATGGAGGGAGTTGGTAAAATGACCTTAGGCGCTCAGATTGCCCCACGGTGGGCGCCAACTCTCGGTGCGGAATATGGTCCCGACACTAACCAGTAGAAACCGCCAAGGTCTATCCCTCAATGGTCGATGCTAAGTAATAAGAGACACGGGATTTATCCTGGTTCCGGCCGAGGGGGCCGTACGTCCAGCAGTGGTGTGCTCAAGGCACTATATTGCTCGGCAAGACCGGGGTGCTCGTAGTGGGGCTGCTACAAGCAAGGCGGGAGAGGAAGCGTGGCTTCCAAGTCCCTGGTGAAGTGGCTGAAGATGTTGTGGGAGAATTGGAGAATGAGTACGTGGTGTGCCGTGTGCTATCTGTTCGTCCTCCCGTGGCTGGGGGGTTCTCCCTCCTTTTATAGATCAAGGAGGAGGCGAATTACATGCGAGCCGCGCTATCTAGCTACGTGGGAAGCACGACGTGCTATGCTGTAGAGTGGGCGGCCGTCCGGACGATCCTTGCAGCGATCTGGCCATCATGGCCTATCTTGTACCCGAACAGTGGCGGTTCGAGGGTAGAAGGGCGGCGGATGGTGGTGATGTCTTCTGATAGGCTCGAGGGAGCTGCTGACGTTGGCTCGTACGGAGTACAGGAGTAGGTAAGGCGGCGTCCCGTTCCCGCACGCTCCACGGTGCTGGAGTTGTTGCTTCAGCGCCTGGCGTGCGCCTGCACGCGCGGGGACGGCGGCCATGCCGTTACAGTGGCAGGGATGGCGTCCCACCGGCCTAGCGCCTCCACCTAACCCTGTAGGGTCACAAAAAAGCAAATCGAGGGTGCAACCGGCCCCCCTTCGAGGGCTCGGTGCGTTAGCCGTCATCGGAGCGGCGCGCGGCGTCACGGAACCGACACCGCCCGCGCCGCACGCTCCCTCCCCACAGTGATGGGGATGGGCTCCTCCCTGGGGAGTTGGTGCGGCGGCACCGGGGCGCGAGCCCCGGCGCATGATGGCGCCGTCCCGCCGGTGTCGGAGCGTTAAATGCCCGTGTACGGGGGCCGGCGCACGCGTGAGGGGCGCCCTCGAGCGAGGCGGCCCCCGGTCGAGGGCGGGACGGTCCCCTCGAGCGAGGCGGAGCCTGCTCGAGGGGGAGCGGGCCCTCGAGCGAAGCGGAGCCCGCTCGAGGGAAACGCACCCCCTCGAACGGGGCGGAGCCCGCCTGAGGGGGACGCGCATTCTCGAGCAAGGCGGAGCCTGCTCGAGGGGATCTTCAAGAGATCTGCCTTGGTGGGCCGTCGGGGTCCCTGCGGCATGGGCCGTATCCTGCATGGTTAGGCAAACTGTGTTTTGGTTTTGTTGCGGGTTTTAAGTGAGGATTTCCCCGTTGTTTAAGGGGACCCCTAGGGCTGTCCCCGACAGCTTCGTCCAATGGTTGTGAAACTTGGTGATCATGTAGTTGATGTCATTACAAAGCAATAGAGTATCTAACTTGCTCTTTTGGACATGTGTAGCATCCTATGTTGAAGTTTGTCTGTTTGAGAAGCTCTAGGTTGCATCTTTTGCATTTTTTGGCTTGATTCATGCATTGTAAACAAGGGGAAGAAGTTTGAGTTTCAATTGGCTTGTTGCACGCATTTAGAAGGTTTCCAAGTTGTTTCGAGCTATTTTTGAGCTCGGGCAGTTTCCCAGGTGGCATCGGCCTGACCGGTGATGTGCACCGGTCTGACCGCTTTAGTCCCCAGGTGCTGGGCGATCTTGTCCACCGGTCTGACTGGTGAGGGTGACCGGTCCGACCGGTCAGAGCTGAGCCGTTGCAGCTGCACTGTTTCATGAAGTGGTTTGCATGCATTCGTCGAAGGGGAGTTGCATTGGTTCAGGGGGAGCTCTTTGTAGTTTTCGAGCTTTGGTGGTGGTTTGCGCTCTTTGCTTGAGCATAGTTTTGTCTTGGATGTGTCGAGTCGTTGCCCTTGCCTAAGGGTTCTAAGATTTGTCTTCTCCAATTGATCTTGCTCTTTGCTTTTCTTTGGTTTTCGAACGCTTGTTGGAGTTTTCTTTTCGTTCATTTCTTTTCGTTTTCTTTTCTCACAAATTACTATATATGGGTGTTGTCAATAAACTCATCAAGGGGGTGATTGAGGACCATGTGTGGCTCGAGGACCGGTGGATGGTCGCTTCCTTGTGTGATGAGTGATTGACAATGTTGTGTGAACTGATTGTTGGCTAAGTATTGCAAGTGCAGGTTGCGGCTTGACTGGTGTTGGTGCAATTGAAGAACAAGCGTGAAAGGTCGTTGCCGGTGAGGCCTCCAAGTGTGGAGAAGACAAGTAGGCTTCGTTCGAGGGACTCGGTGGCCAGTGGAGTCAAGTGCGGGCCACATGGTGGCAAGAACAGCAAGATGAAGTCATGGACGGTTTCTTGGTTGAGCCTCAAAACCAAGGTCGAGCCGGGACTACGTGGGAGCCGAGTCATGAGTGGCGATTGGCGAGGCTACACCGAGTTCGCGTTGTTTCCGGTGGTTCACCAGAAAACCACTAGGTTCATTGCTTGATCCACAAAGCCATGTCCGAAGAACCGAAAATGGAGGTGCAACAACATCGGACCGGTCTGACCGGTGGGTAGGGGTCTAACCGGTGAGGAGCACCGGTCTGACCGATGTGCGATGACGTAGTCTAGAGGCTTTGAAGTGGAGGACACGCGTCGGGATCACAAGTCTTGCATCGAGGCTAAGCAAGTTTGCAGTCACTGGGCATCCGTCTGATCGAGCGATGACAAAGATTTCTGAATTCTCCCACGAGGGGCATGTATCCCTAATTAGCTAGTTAGAGTATTTTAGACTTTTAGTTGCCTCCATATAACCCAAGGGGTGAGAGGATGGCAGCCAACTCTTGGAACCCTAGCTCATTTAATTTTCCTATTTTACCTTCCAATTTTCCCTAGTGTTTCTATAGGACTAGCTTTGGAGCTTCATGGTGAGATCTTGTGAGAGGGAAGGATGACAGGTAAGGCTGCAAAGGGGTAACCGTTAGGTGCACATCCGATCTCCTTAGTTCAATTATTTGTACTACTTCTTCAAAATTGAGTTGAAGTAGTGCAAATAATTGAACTAAAGAGGTTCGGAGGTGCACCACATCATATTCAATTTGCACCCCTAATGACAGGGCGGCAAGCTAGACCTTGTATGAACCTCTTTGTGATGTATAGATGATTCGGCGTGGTTCCTCAAGGATTGGATGTGTTGTTCCCGTTCGTTCTTTTTGGTGATTTTCGGAGCCTTTTCTTGGCGTTTTTTCGTGGAGCGATTTCGAGGCCTTTCTCTCTGAGATTTGGTGGGGGTGTATGCATGAACCCTTCGTGGTTCTTTTCCCTTTGATTCCCCTCCCAAATTCGTGAGCAAAAGGGCTCGATTTTCGGGTTTTCGGTGTTCTAGGGTTAGAGGAGTTCTTGGCGGGATTTCTTCGATTCCTCTCGATTTAGCAAGTTTTGGTGGACGAAATCTTGGCTATAGAGTACACATGAGGTGTTCCTACTATCCCCAATGTCTTGCGTAAATCCGTGGTGCCATTCGGGAGATCGGGAGTTGGATTTGGGGGAGTTGACCCGCGGGTATTGTTCATCCTGAGAGCTCAGGCCACACCAGTCTGACCGGTGCCTCTCACCGGTCTGACCGGTGCAGACTCCTGTTGAGTTTGGTCCGGGTGAACATCTAGATGAGTTCGCTGTTGTCCTGTGTTGCTGCTGTTTCAAGTTTGGGTCAGTTTGGAGCTCGGTAGTTCTATTTGGTAGATTTGGGGTTTCCTGGCTTTAACCGATCTGACCGGTGAGCTACATCGGCATGACCGATGTAGGGGCTTTTCTGTGGAAATTCCCAGGTTTCACCAGCAGGGACCGGTCTGACCGGTGGTGCTCATCGGCCTGACCGGTGTAGGTCAGTGAGGCTCGAGTAGGTGTTCCGCTGCGTTCTCGGGTTCTCGGGTTTAGATGTTCCGCTGCGTGGTCTTGTCCAACTTGTGTAGTGAGTCGGAGATGTGTGTTGGAAGCCGTGTTCATCTTGTTGGAGCCTCTATCTCCTTCGAGAAGAATTTTTATCGGCTCCCATTCACTCCCTCCCCTATCTGGTTCGCCGTTTCCGTCCTTGACTCTTCCTACTCCTTCTGCTCCGATGGCGGCGAGTGGAATTGGGGAAAATCTCCCCCCCCCCCTTCGCGGTGGCCATGAGAGGTCCCCTCCCGAGCTTGCGGTGCGTCGCCCCCACGGTGGCATCATGGGAGTAGACAGGTGAAAAGGTGGAGAGGGCGACTGGCAAGCGTGGCCCGACAGGCGGTGACTCAAGGTGGAGGGTGGAGGTAAAGGGTTAGGTGGGCCTTAACAGGACGACGTCCTGGCAGCACAGGCGGGCTGACGGCAAAGTTCGAGGTGGTCTAGCGAACTTCAACGACGAGGTTAAGCCCAACTTTGAACCAGATTAGGCCCAACAGTGGTTGAGGGGTTTAACTATTTCTGGTTTATAAAAGCATCCACAAATTATTATAATTCCAATCTGAATTTGGATTCAGATTTGAACACCACTCATTTGAAAACCAAACAAAATCCAATAACTCCAAAATAAATCACACTAACATTTACAAATACTAAAATTTATATTTTAGCTTAAATTATAAATTTATATTCTAGGAAATTGGGATAAGATGAGAAGACAATCTTATAAATTTTAAAGGTGCACACAATTTCACCAAACAAAATTAAAATCCACATTTTTCACATTTTAAAACACCTCGTAAAAATACGGGATGTTACACCTCCACTCACTGAGACTGATTCGCTTTCAACACCGCTAGATGTGAAGGAACGAAACGGCGAACCAAAGGGGGGGAGTGAATGGGAACCGATAAAAAATTCTTCTCGAAGGAGATAGAGGCTCCAACAAGATGAACACGGCTTCCAACACACGTCTCCGACTCAACTACCGATGGCCTGCATCGGTCAGACCGGTGACACCGGTCAGACCGGTGGACAGAGCCGGTCAGGTCGGTGGCTACAGCAGCCGCACAACAATTGTCCAGAGAGCCTTAGTGACTTCTTTAGGCCCTGGAACAAAAACACCCCCAAAACACAACCTGCACGGAAGAAGAATCCTACACAAAGCCAACCAAAATACCTCCAAAATTGCCAAGAACAGACCAGCAACAACACAACCCAAAAACACACGAATTTAGCAGCTCACTCGAGGCAAATCCTACAAAGGGCTCACACCGGTTAGACCGGTCAAGAGCACCGGTCAGACCGGTGTAAACTGGGCAGCTCAGTGTGGACAAAACCCGCGGGTCAACTCCTCCAAATCCAACTCTTGATCTCCCGATTCGCTCCACAGATCCGAACAAGACTTTGGGGATAGTAGGAACACCTCATGGGCACTCTATAACCAAGTTATGGTCCATCAAAACTTGTTCAATCAAGAGGAATCAAAGAAATCCTTCCAAGAATTCCACTAACCCTAGAACATCAAAAACCCCAAAATTGAGCCCCTTTGCTCACATATTTGTGAGGGGAATCAAAGGGAAAAGAACCACGAAGGGCTCATGCAACATCCCCCACCGAATTGCAAAGAGAAAGGCCTCAAAATCGCTCCAAGAAAATCACCAAGAAAAGGCTTCGAAAATCACCAAAAAGAACGAACAGGAGCAACACAACCAAGCCTTGAGGAACCACACCGAATCATCTATACATCACAAAGAGGTTCATACAAGGTCTAGCTTGCCGCCGAATCATCCTTCCCTCTCACAAGATCTCACCATGAAGCTCTCAAGCTAGTCTTATAGAAATCCTAGCGAAAATAGGAAGGGAAAATAGGAAAACCAAATGAGCTAGGGATCCAAGAGTTGGCTGCCATCCTCTCACCTCTTGGGTTATATGGAGGCAACCGAAAATCTAAAATGCCCTTACTAACTAATTAGGGATACATGCCCCTCGAGGGGGAATTCAGAAATCTTTGTCATCGCTCCATCGGACGGATGCCCAGCGACCGCAAACTTGCTTAGCCTCGACGCAAGCCTTGCGATCCCTACGCATGTCCTCCACTTCGAAGTCTCCGGACTATGTCATCACACAATGGTCAGACCGGTGCTCCTCACCGGTCAAACCGGTCAGACCCACCGGTCAGACTGGTCTGATGCTGCTGCACCTCCGTCTTCGGTTCTTCGGTCTTGGCTTTGTGGATCAACCAAGGAACTCAGTGGTTTTCTAGTGAACCACCGGAAACACCGTGAACTCGGTGTAGCCTACGCCAATCACCACTCATGACTCAGCTCTAACGTAGTCCCAGCTCGACCTTGGTTTTGATGCTCAACCAAGAAACCGTCCATGACTTCATCTTGATGTTCTTTCCACCATGCGGCCCGCACTTGACTCCGTTGGCCACCGGGTCCCTCGAGCGAAGCCTACTTGTCTTCTCCACACCTGGAGGCCTCACCGGCAACGACCTTTCGCACTTGTTCTTCACCTGCACCAACACCTGTCAAGCCGCAACCTGCACCTACAATACTTAGCCAAGAATCAGTGCACACAACGTTGTCAATCACTCATCACACAAGGAAGCGACCATCCACCGGTCCTCGAACCACACATGGTCCTCAAGATGAACCAAATATCACTCTTATTGAAAAAGCTCTAAGTCCAAGGTACACACACTTAAATCTGAAGATATTGTTGGTATTGATGATGATAAATTCAAATGCTCGTGTTTGACCAATAGTATCAATGATAGTTTAAATTCTATGCCTTGTTCCAATAATGATCATTTTTACATGCTAGATTTTCTTGAGAATGATGAAGAGGCAGTGTTTATGTTTGAACCAATTAATTATATGCCTAAATAGCCTTTCCTAAGGATGAGCTAAGTGCTTTGCATGAAACATAAGCTTCTTTTAATTACACCTCGTCGTGTTAATTATGGATGCGTACGTTTACAATAAGTTTCGTAAATCTCGATCATGCTTTGCACTTGGTCAAGTTAATGACCTTAAAAAAGGGCACATGTCAGGAAAAGACCTAATTTTCACTGAACATGTAGACAAGGTTTGAATAATGAAGAGAGAAGTCATGCCTAAAGAGTTGCAAGATAAATCATCAACTGTCGTATAGACCTCTCTGGGCCCACTACCTCGGTGGGTACCAGGACCGACTACTCGGTGGGCCCCTGGGACTACCCGGCTTGCGCTACACGGCGCCTGATGGTGTGGAGCATAAGGACTACGGAGGAGAAGTACTCGGTTAGGAAGCTGTACATGTCCTGCACTGTATGGAAGACTCCTAGACGTACCCGACTAGTACTCTTTCCCTACTCCGACTTGTAACCCTACCACCCGGACTATATAAGGCGGGGCAGGGACCCTTCTCTAGCATCTCATCCAATCCACAGCGCACTATTACACCATCTTGTAATCGTGCCCAATCAATCCAGAGCTACGCAACATACAGGACGTAGGGTATTATGCACCTCGCGGCCCGAACCTGTCTAAATCGTGTGCCACGTGCCTCTTCCTTCGAGTTACCGATCTCGGCGAGGCCACATTCATCTACTTCGGGTACTCACCTTAGTAGGTTGCCAGTCTAAAACACCGACAGCTGGCGCGCCAGGTAGGGGCTCTCGCCCGAGATCACATGGCGAACTCGACGGCTCCAGTCTACTTCAAGCCAACCGTCGCCTTCAACTGCGGCGACACCTTCGTGTTCGGGGCCTGGGTCTACACTGCAGACGGCGCGGGCTCTTTCCAGCGCCGCCTCACCATGCCGCCCAACCTGAAGACCGGCTTCGTGATGCTTCCTGAAGTTGTCACAGGCGAGCTCGCCGGCAAGTTCGGCAAAATTTCACTCTTCAACCACCACGCTAACTTCGAGCTCGAGTCCGCTTCCAACTCGAACTCGACGTCTCCATGGGCCATCGCATGCGAGCCGGCTGCCCAGCCATCGCAGGTGATCCCCTCACCTCGTGAGCGCTCCGCGCGTGGTCCCCGCATCCTCTGCTGGGCCCGCACGGGGGCTCCCTATTCGCGCCGGGCCGGCAAGGAGCCCGTACCCGAGTACAACTCGGACTCCGACATCGCCCCCGGCCACGCTTCGGACTCCAACCCTCTCTCTGAGTTCTACTCGAACCCCGCATACGAGTTCGACTTTGGGTCGGACCCTGAGGATCCCGAGTCCGAGGACAACTCCACTGAGCATCCCCTGTCAGGGCAGGCCTCTGGGCTGGTTATAACATCCACACCGGCCGGCAGATTCGTCTACTAGCCAGACCGCAAGCCTGCAGACCTGATAAGTGGAGACTCACGCTACGTCGCCTACATCGACTCGCTACCGTTCCAGGAGGGAACACCCCTAGCCCGGGCTGACTCGAGCACACCAACAGAGGTGGCACCTTCTGAGTCCAGCCTTGGCACCCCTGATCGCCAAGTCTTCATGGCTGCCGGCGACACCCCAGGACCTTCAGGGACGGCTCAAGACAAGTACCTTGAAGACATCTCCTCCGACGAGCTCTCTGCTGACGCCCCAGCAAACGAGGCCCCCGCAGACAGAGACGCTCGACATGAGCGTAACCGGAAGCGCAGCGAACGTCGCCGACGCCTCCGCGACAACTTCCCCGTCCGCAACCTTGCGGAAGCTCTCGAGGCGGTCGAGAGCAGAGTACACACTACCCCCGAGCAATGCCTCATGTCGATCACGGCGATCGCACGCCGGGCTCAGGGCATATGCGCTGGAGAGGTCATCGCCAAGCTCGCTGAAGACGCCTACTTCATGCGGGTCGACAACAGGGTCAACCAACCTCCTCCCGCCAGGCACCGCGACAACGAAGCCACAAGTCGCAGCGCCAACAACGGTCCCAACCGTACTCGAGCTGAGCTCCCCGCTCAGCCCAACCGCACTCGCTCCAACGCCTGCGGACCCACACAGGGTGGTAACAGCCACCGCAAAGTCGTCCCTCACTGTGCTCCGGCCGGCGGCGGCGGCCATGACCCTGACGGCGGCGGCAGCGACAGTGGAAGCTCCAACCGTGGAGCCATTAGAAGGGCCGGTGGCGGCGGCAGTCGCGGCGGCCGAGGCCACGCGATCAGCCACGCCTCTAGCGCCTCACAGGGCGGCTACGACGCCCGCCAGAAGATTGATGAGCTGCGGTGGAAGAAGTCGACCACCACAGGCGACAACGACCGCTTCCCCGCCTTCTCACCTCGACTTCGCAACTTGCTCCTCCCCGACAAGTTCAAGCCTTTGGGGATCACCAAGTACGACGCGAAGCACGACCCCATCCAGTGGCTCAGGTGCTACGCCCTCTCCATCGAGAACGCTGGCGGCAACAACGACACCAAGTGCCTCTACTTCCCCTTCTGCCTGTTCCAAGCTCCACTCACATGGCTCGAGTCGCTGGACAAGCACTCAATCGACAAATGGGACCAGGTGAAGGAGCAGTTCACCAGCAACTTCGCGGGCGCCATGGGCCGATCGGGTACTCGCATGCACCTGGCCATGGTCAAGCAGGAACAAGGCGAGACCCTCCGCAAGTACATGCGCCGCTTCTTAGACAAGTGCGCTACTGTAGTCGACGTCACTAACAAGGAGGTCATCGACCTCTTCCAAGACGGCCTCTACCATCGCCGCACCTTTGAAGACTTCGGTCGCCGCCGCCCCAAGTCCATCCCGCACCTCAAGGACATGATCACGTCCTGGGCGGATGAAGAAGACAAGGCCAATGCTAAGTATGACGCCATCCATGGCAAGACCAAATAGAACCCCAGCGGTGGCAGCGGCAACAATGCGAACCAAGGCGGTCGCAACAACAACAACAACAACAACAACTACTCGGGTCCCAACCGCAAGCGCAAGCCAGACAACACTGTCGTGGCTATACAGCGCCCTGCGAAGGAGAACTCGAAGAAGAACTCTGGCGGCTTCAAAGACCTGTTGAAGAAGAAGTGCCCGTGGCATCCAAATGGCAACCACACCACCGAGTAGTGCTACCAACTCAGGCATGCACTCAAGGATACGCCAGAGCCACCGCACCCTCACGACCAAAAGGGCAAGAAGAAGGATGGCGACAACAACGACTTCCAGGAACCCGACACGGCCGTCAACGACCTCTTCGGTGGACTGCCCAGCAGGTGGGAGTAGAAGGCTACCCGTCGAGAATTCATGTCCATTGAGCCAGCGGTCCCGACCCCTCTCAGGTGGTCGGAGGTACCCATCACCTTCTCCCGCGCGGATCAATGGACCAGCTTTTCCGAACCAGGGCGCTTCCCCCTCGTCCTGAAGCTAGTGGTCGCGGGCTCCAAGCTCAACAAGGTCCTCATCAACGGTGGAAGCGGGCTCAACATCCTTTTCACCAAGACCTTGAAGAAGATGAAGCTCGACATCACCCACATGCTCACCAAGAGCAATACGCCCTTCTACGGCATCGTCCCCGGCAACGCGGCTATCCCACTGGGCTCAGTGGTCCTGCCAGTTACCTTCGGGGAATCTCGGGACAACTACCGTACCGAGTACATCAAGTTCGAGGTCGCGGACTTCGAGACTTCCTACCACGCCATCCTCGGTAGACCGGCCATCGCCAAGTTCATGGCGGTGCCCCACTACACCTACTTGGTACTCAAGATGCCAAGACCAGCGGGTGTACTCTCTCTCCAAGGGGACTTGAAGATCTCCCACAACTGCGACACATAAGTCGTGGAGATCGCTTCTACGAATCAAGTACCCAACGCTATGATGGAGGTCTACGCCGCGTCGAAGAAGCTTGCTACAAGTGAACTCGACATCGCGGAGATGTCTGACAGAGCCAACAAGCCTCAGCCACCTAAGGAGGTTCCTTTCAAGACGATCGACCTCGGAACAGGCGACCCTAGCAAGACCACCACCATCGGGGCTGGCCTCGACCCCAAATAGGAAGATGCGCGCATCAGCTTCCTTCGGGCTAACCGCGACATCTTCGCGTGGAAGCCAGCGGACATGCCAGGAGTGCCCAGGGAGCTGATTGAGCACTGCCTCAACGTCGATCCTAAGGCCACCCCCAAGCGACAACACCTCCGACGTTTTGCCGACGACAGACGTGACGCCATCAAGAAGGAACTCGCCAAACTACTCGCGGCTGGCTTCATCAGAGAAGTCTTCCATCCTGAGTGGCTCGTCAACCCCGTCCTCGTCCGCAAGAAGAACTCGAACGAGTGGAGGATGTGCGTCGACTACACCGACCTCAACAAGCACTGCCCCAAGGACCCCTTCGAGCTGCCGCAGATTGATCAAGTCATCGACTCCACGGCGGACTGCGACCTGCTCTGCTTCCTCGACTGCTACTCCGGGTACCACCAGATCGCGATCAAGGAAGAAGACCAGGAGAAGACCGCGTTCATCACCCCGTTTGGCGCGTACTGCTACACGACCATGTCCTTCGGGTTGAAGAACGCCGGCGCCACCTACCAACGAGCTATCCAGGCCTGCTTCAAGAGGAAACTCAACAATAACGTCGAAGCCTACGTGGATGACGTGGTCGTCAAGACCAGAAACTCCAGTACCCTCATCGACGACCTTGAGGAGACCTTCGCGTCTTTGCGCGAGTACCGCTGGAAGCTCAACCCGAACAAGTGCGTCTTCGGCGTACCTTTGGGCAAACTACTCGGCTTCATCATCAGCCAACGCGGCATCGAAGCCAACCCCGTGAAGATCTCCGCCATCAGCAGCATGAAAGCTCCCACGAGCATCAAAGATGTCCAGAAGCTGACCGGGTGCATGGCGGCACTGAACAGATTTATCTCGAAGCTTGGAGAACGGGGGCTCCCCTTCTTCAAACTACTCAAGCATCAGGAGAATTTCGTGTGGACTCCAGAGGCGGATCAAGCCCTTGTCAGCTCAAGGACTTCCTATCGAAGCCGCCGGTCCTCACGGCTCCTCGCAAGGGCGAGCGACCCATCGCTCTACCTTGCCGCGACTACTCACGTGGTCGATCGCCATCATCGTCGAGCGGCAGGAAGACGGCCACGCCTACCCAGTCCAGCGCCCAGCCTACTTCGTCAGCGAGGTCCTATCAGAGTCCAAGGCACGCTATCAGCCCGTGCAGAAGCTCCTGTACGCAGTACTCATCACCTCACAGAAGCTACGACAGTACTTCCAGGAGTACTCGGTCTCCGTCGTCACCAACTACCCGCTCGGTGACATCCTGCGGAACCAAGATGCTACTGGAAGAATCTCCAAGTGGGCAGTCGAGCTCGGCGCCCTCACCATCGACTTCAAGCCACGCACAGGCATCAAGTCGCAGGCGCTAGTCGACTTCATGGCGGAGTGGCGGGAGAACCAGCTACCTACTCCAACCGTGCGACCAGAGCATTGGGTGATGTACTTCGACGGCTCACTCAACCTCGAGGGCGCAAGTGCAGGGGTACTCCTGATCTCTCCAATGGGCGAACAACTCAAGTACGTCCTGCAGATCTTCTGGAAGGTCTCAAACAATGAAGCCGAGTATGAAGCTCTCCTACACGGGCTCCGCCTAGCAGCTTCACTAGGAATCAAGTGGCTACTAGTCTACGGCGACTCCGCAGTGGTCATCAACCAAGTCAACAAGTCCTGGGACCGCAACAAGGAGAACATGGATGCCTACTGCCTAGAAGTCCGCAAGCTCGAGAACAAGTTCTACGGTCTTGAGTTCCACCACATCGTCTGCGACAACAACATTGCAGCGGACATTCTCTCGAAGCTTGGATCTACCCGCGCTCAAGTACCAGCGGGCGTCTTCATTCACGAGCTTCACGCACCATCCATCCCGGAGCCGGCGCCACTGACCACTATTCCAGCGCACCCACAGGCTGGACAGAAGGTCATGATGATCGACGTGGACTGGAGGCAACCCTTCATCGACTACCTCAGCGAGCAGAGGGTTCCCTCGGACAAGAACTCGGCCGAGCAGCTCATCCGCCACGCCAAGTCCTACGTCCTCGTCGGAGACAAGCTTTACAAGCGGGGCGCATCTTCCGGAGTACTCATGAAGTGCGTCCCTCGGCAAGAAGGCAAGGACATCTTGGAGGAGATCCACAAGGGCGTCTGCGGCAACCACTCGTCCTCCCGCACGCTAGTCAGCAAGGCCTTCCGGCGGGCTGTCTACTGGCCCACCGCTCTGGGCGATGCTGAAGAACTCGTCAGAAGGTGCCAAGGATGCCAGTACTTCGCCAAGCAGCAACACGTCCCAGCCTACAAGCTAGTCACCGTACCGCCAACCTGGCCCTTCGCCTGCTGGGGGCTCGACATGATTGGGCCACTACCAACTGCGCCAGGTGGTTTTAACAGAGTATTGGTGGCCATTGACAAGTTCACCAAGTGGATCGAGGTCAAGCTGGTCACATGCCCCAAGGCTGACAGAGTACTCGACTTCCTGGATGAACTCGTGCATCGCTACGGACTACCCCACCGCATCATCACGGACACGGGCTCCAACTTCAACAATCACCGCCCGGGGAGTACTGCGAGAACAGCGGGATCGACGTCCGATACGTCTCAGTTGCCCATCCTCGGGCCAACGGACAAGTCGAGCGCGCCAACAGGATGGTCTCGACGCTCTCAAAAAGCGGCTACACGATGCTGCTAACTCCAAAGGAGGCAAGTGGATCAAGGAACTACCCAACGCACTCTGGGGGGTACGTACTCAGCCATCCAAGCCAACGGGGCAATCCCCTTACTTTCTGGTCTACGGCTCCGAAGCAATCCTCCCTGCCGACGTCATATGGAACTCGCCAGCAATGGAGCATTACGACGAAGGCGTCTTAGAAGACAGCAGACGAGTTGACATCGACAGCCTCGAAGAAGCTCACTGCACTTCCCTCGTCCAATCAGCACGGTACCTGGAGGGTATCCGACGCTACCACGATCGCAACGTCAAGGAACGCTCCTTCAACGTTGGTGATCTCGTCATCCGTCGTATCCAGAACACGAAAGGGCTACACAAGCTCAGCTCCCCCTGGGAAGGTCCATTCACCGTGGCAAAGGTGACCGGGCCGGACTCCTACCGCCTCCAGACACTTGAAGGCGATGACATCAACAACTCGTGGAACGTCGACTAGCTCTGTCGATTCTACGCCTAGTCTACACGACTACTCCGGGGTTCAAGTCTACACGACTCCATCAACACCCCTCCGCCGTAAGCGGCCTCCGGGTCCTGGCTCCAGTCTACGGACTACTCCCCGTCCGGGATCCGGCCCGCGCGGCTACCTACGGATCCTGGGCTGCGACGAGCGACAAAGGACTCTAGCAGCGGTCTATTAAGAGACCATGTACTCCAAGATCCAGTCTACACGGCTACTTTTGGATCTACTGCTGTAAGAGGCTACTCGCCCTAGCACCACTTAGCTGTAAGCGGCCTCCTGGTCCTGGCAACTACTCTGTAACTACGGCCCTGGCCATCCAGGTGTACTTCTTCAGTAATAAAGTTTGATCGTTCATCAACTTCTTTCTTGCCTACTCCCCTTAACGGGACTCTTGTCGAGTACGACTACTCGCATCCACTCCACGATGGGGCTCCGCACTCTGAGATCGCGACTACGAGTACTCATTGCTGGAATTTTCCTTTCATTAACAATTAAGCAATTCCATTACAATTGTTTTTGTACAACTTTGGCTATGAGCTAACTATTACAGGGCTACTGGAGATTGAGCTTATCGGCTACTTGCTCCGCAATGGGCGCCATCTCGCTCCGGCGGCCTCCGCGTCGCTCATCGGTACAATTGGCGGCTACCCCGCCAGCGACTACCTCCACGGGCACCTTCGGGAAGTAGGACTTCATGAAGGCCAAGACTTGCTTCGGGATCGACCTCGCCATATGCTTCACATAAGCCGCCAGCCGGCTGGGGGCTTCCCTGAGGCGATCCACTAGCGGAACGATCTTGGGGCCGCCCAGATGAGGCACCAACAACTCGTGGAACGTCGACTAGCTCTGTCGATTCTACGCCTAGTCTACACGACTACTCCGGGGTTCAAGTCTACACGACTCCATCAACACCCCTCCGCCGTAAGCGGCCTCCGGGTCCTGGCTCCAGTCTACGGACTACTCCTCTCCAGGATCCAGCCCGCGCGGCTACCTACGGATCCTGGGCTGCGACGAGCGACAAAGGACTCTAGCAGCGGTCTATTAAGAGACCATGTACTCCAAGATCCAGTCTACACGGCTACATTTGGATCTACTGCTGTAAGAGGCTACTCGCCCTAGCACCACTTAGCTGTAAGCGGCCTCCTGGTCCTGGCAACTACTCTGTAACTACGGCCCTGGCCATCCAGGTGTACTTCTTCAGTAATAAAGTTTGATCGTTCATCAACTTCTTTACTGTCTACTCCCCTTAACGGGACTACTGCCGAGTACGACTACTCGCATCCACTCCACGATGGGGCTCCGCACTCTGAGATCGCGACTACGAGTACTCATTGCTGGAATTTTCCTTTCATTAACAATTAAGCAATTCCATTACAATTGTTTTTGTACAACTTTGGCTATGAGCTAACTATTACAGGGCTACTGGAGATTGAGCTTATCGGCTACTTGCTCCGCAATGGGCGCCATCTGCTCCAGCAGCTCCGCGTACTGCTCATCGGTACAATTGGCGGCTACCCCGCCAGCGACTACCTCCACGGGCACCTTCGGGAAGTAGGACTTCATGAAGGCCAAGACTTGCTTCGGGATCGACCTCGCCATATGCTTCACATAAGCCGCCAGCCGGCTGGGGGCTTCCCTGCGGCGATCCACTAGCGGAACGATCTTGGGGCCGCCCAGATGAGGCACCAAGAGCCCTGCGATCGGCAGCGCGGCTTCTTCAAGATCCTTCAGCTGGGCCCGCAGCGCCTCACAATCTTCATTCAACTTCTGCAACGAGTTGTAGCAGTTGATGAGATCGCGGTCAGAAGCAATCCGAAGCTCCATGTGCTTCTCGCACTCGAAGGCAAGTTCTTTATAGTCGAGCTCGAGTACCTGGCGGGCCTCCTGCTCCCGGTAGAAGAGGTTCTTCATACTTGTCTCCGAGGACTTCAACTGCTCCATCTGGCCCTCAAGCTCTGCAATACAACAAAGCGCAGCGAGTCAGACTACCTCTCGACCTCCAATAACTACCCAACAAGTCAAGCGGCGTACCTTTGTTATTGTTGCGGAGTGTCTTGTTCTTCCGCACCAAGTCGTCGCCCTTTGCCTGCAACTCCTGGATGTCATTATGATACTTGCCAAAAGCGGCGTCGAGCTTGGACTGCATGGCGACCGCTGGCTCGCGACTTCAAAAGCTGATCCTCTAGTGCCTCAGCCCGGAGCACCGTGTCACCAAAGCCTTGCAGCATGTTGGACTTCTCGCGGGACCTCTCCACGACGTCCTGCACAGACAACACATGTCACACGAGCACTCAACAATAGAGGATTGACTACTCAGAGGCTAAGATTACTTACCTTCATCCAGTGCTCAGCCTGGCGGACCGCCTCCAGGTGCCTGGCCACCGTCGCCGGGTCGACCAGATCATCCGCGAGCAGCTCCACCCCGCCGCGACTACTCGCGGCGGCCTCCGTCATCGGCGCAGAGCGGATGGGCTCTGCGTCCTGGATCTCCGGGTAGCGGACAACCACCTCCAGAGCAACCTCTGGTGGCACGGTGGCCTCCTCTCCTCCACTCGCCGCAGCGGCTTCCTCGGCAACCTCCTCCATCGGCACGGGGGCTCCCTCAGCAGCCTCCGGCGCTTGTGATGTCGACTTCTCCATGTGCACCACTGCAGGGATGTCGCTCCCTTCGGCCTCGACACCTGACAAGAAGACGTCAAGTGCATCAGCAACTACGACTACTCTATGGGGAAGGCTAGAACCACAGTGGAACACTTGCCCTCGACCACGCTGGCCTCGGGGGGGGCAGGAGTTGACTCCTCAACGGGCGGCGCGACTTCTTCCTCCGCCACCATCGTGGAGGGCTCATCTCCCTCCCAGGACAAGTTTGTTGATTTCCTGCAGAAGTACACAAAGCTTGTTGTCATTCAAGCTCAACTACTACACCAAGTACTACTCGGGAAAAGCTCAGTACTTACAAACTTGACCAGACTATCGTCACGGCCGGGGCACCGAGGATGCTGGCAATGTCTACCAGTCCACCCTCGGCGGGCGCCTCCTCTTGCGCCTCCGCAGCCGCTGCCTCCTCTGCAGCAACGGTAGCCGGAGCAGCGCCCTCCCGCGCTTCTGCGGCCACCACCTCTTCGACGGCGGGGGCTGCGGGTTCTGTGCTCTCTTGACGAGCAGGGGGCTGGCGCTCCAACTGCGCTATGAGCTCCTCGACAGTGGGGGCTGGACTACGACTCCCAGCGGGCTCCCCCACTGTGTCCCACTCGTCTTTGTCACCCTCCTCGATGGGCTCCGTCGGCGGCACCTCCTGCATACAAGGAAGACTAGTCATCAGCAAGTGAACTCACACGACGGGTACTCGACTACACTAGTCAAGACATCTTACCTCTTGAGGCGTGGTCTCTGAGACCCTCAGCTTCTTCGTCACCCGCTTGCGGGCGGCGTTGCGCGGCTTCCGTGGCGGCGCAGCTAGACTAGCCGGTTGGTCTTGCACGAAGGGTACATGAGGCAAGCCGGGACGGCTGAACCTCGACCGCAGCTGGAAGCAGTCCTGTAGTGTCTCCTCGTCGTCGTCGTCGTTGTCGTCGGACGTGTCTTCTATGATGACAGTGTCATCTCCTTCGCCGACCTCTTACCGCTCCTTGGCTCTGGCTTTCCCTTCCTTCGGGACCTCGATTCCCTGGCGGGGCGGCTGCGGCTCGGAGACAAACCTCTTCAAGTCGTCCTGCAAGACGCAAGACATCAGCGCGACTACTCACAAGCAAGGACTACTCGACTAGGGGGTACGGCTACTTACCTCCTTTGGCGGGCGCGCGGCGGAGTACTCCTGGACGGGGCACGCCGTGTACGGCGGCATGTCCTTGAAGATGAGCGTCAGCCTCTCGATGATGACGTCGTCGTCCATCTCGCCTCCGAGCATCCGCGACGTGTCGTCGTCGCCGGTGTACTCGAAGCCTAGGGTGTCGCGGGCCATCAACGGCTGCACCCTCCGCTTCATGAAACTGAAGGCCACGTGCTCGGCCCTCAGTCCAGCTTCTTTGAGCACCTTGATGCGTGCCAGCAGCTCGGGGAGCTGGATCCCCTCCTGCATCGTGGGCTCCGTGTTCCACCAGTCCCGGTGCCTGGGCTGCCTCCCGCTCGGCTTCGGCAGGCCGGGGTGGTGGTTCGTGACGTAGAACCACCTCGCCTTCCAATCGGCGTTGGAGTCGATGAGCTTGTACGCGAGGTACTGCTCGGCGGCGTCCTCCCGCATCTGGATGCCGGCTCCGCCTACTACTCGAGGATTGCTGGCGCTCGGCTGTGGCTTCACCCAGAAGAATTTCCGGAACAGGATCTAGTGCGGCTTGATCCCCAGGAATGCTTCACAAAAATGGACGAAGACTGTAGTATGGAAAATGCCATTAGGGTTGAGATTGAGGTACTCAACTCCGTAGTACCCGAGGAGGCCTTTGAAGAAGTCGCTGGCCGGAAGCGAGAGTCCGCGCTCCGTGAAGCGCACGAACATCGGGATCTCGTCTTCAGCTTTCTCCATTGGGTACGGATCTCCGGCGGCGGCTCTCCACATATCCACCTCCTTCTCCCGGATAAATCCGCTGTTGAGAAGGGCCAACAAATCCTCGGTCTTCACCTTTGACTTTTTCCACTCGCGGCTTGGATCTGGCCGCGGTGGAGACATCGGCGGCGCTACCCCTGTGGCAGCCATGGCAGTCTCGTCACGACCCCTCTTCTTCTCGGCGACCTTCGCAGACTTGGACGGTGAAGGCTTCATTCTCCAAGTACACGGCGTCTTCACGCTCATCCGCTCGGGGGCTACTCGCGGAAGCTTCGTGGCGGCGCGCTTGGATCTCTTGCGGACACGGTGGCGTGCGGCCCATGTGGATGTCGCACTCGAAGGCAAGTCAATTCGAAATGACTACAGCAGCGATGGGTGAAAAACCTTAAGGGTTTTGGTTTCTATTTATAAGTCAAATCGGCCCTCCAACGGCCAGATGGATAAGTCCATGCTCGGCTGACTCAGCGGCCGCACGTGACTCTTCGCATTCTACTAGTCGACGCGCCTCACCTCAGGGGCTCGGCTACTTCTACTCGACTACCTGGGAAGCGACAAGACTCAGGAGCATCTCAGGACACATTCTTCAAGATGACCCTCCAATTCGAGAGGAAGTACTCGACTCAAGGCTCGAGGGCTCCGTGCCACGTGTGTCGGGGACCGCCCTAGGGGTCCCCTCAAACAATGGGGGAACCCTCACTTAAATTCCTCGCATCAAAATGAACTAAGCCTAACCATGCGAGAGGACTAACCATGCGGGACGTGGCCCATGCGACGAGACTTCGGAGGCCCACCAAGGCCCTCGCCTAATGAGACCCCTCGAGCGAGGGCTCCGCCTCGCCCGAGGGTACACTCCCTCCTCGAACGGGCTCCGCCCCCGCTCGAGGGGCAACCTCCTCCTCCGAACGGGCTCCGCCCCGCTCGGAGGGGCGGCCTCCTCCCTCGAACGGGCTCCGCCCCGCTCGAGGGGCAACCTCCTCCTCGAACGGGCTCCGCCCCGCTCGAGGGGCAACCCCCTCCTCGAACGGGTTCCGCCCCGTCCGAGGGGCGACCCTTCCCTCGAGCGGTCCGCCCCGCTCGAGGGCTCGCTCCCCCCCTCGAGCGGGCCTCACCTCGCTCGAGGGTTCGCTCCACCCTCGGGCCGGGGCCCGCCACGCTCACGGCGCCCGCACGCGTGCGCCGGCCCCGTACTTGGGCATTTAACGCCCGACGCCGCGGACGGCGCCATCATGCGCCGGGGCTCACGCCCGGTGCCGCCGCACCAACTCCCCGGGGAGGAGCCCATCCCCGCCCGCGTTGGGTGGACTGTGCGGTACGGCCGGCGTCAGTCCCATGACACCGCGCGCACGCCACTGTACGGCTAACGCGCTCGACTCTCGAAAGAGGGCCGGGCGCACCCTCGACTCCACTTTCCCGTGACCCTGCAGGTTAGGTGAGGGACGCTAGGCCGGTGGGTGGCCATCCCGGCCACTGTAACGGCGCGGCCGCCGTACCCACGCGCGCGGGCACACGCCTGACTCCGCAGGCGCACGCCCGAACACTGCAGCAACCACTCCACCACCGCAGAGCTCATTGGGAAGGAACGCCGTTCTGCCCGCTCCTGTGCCCCGTACCGGCCATCATCAGCACCCCCCTCGAAGCCTATCAGGGGACGCCATCGCCATCTGCCGCCTCCTACCCTCGAACCGCCACTGTTCGGGTACAAGGTAGGCCATCATGGCCGGATCGCAGCGAAGATCGACCGGACGGTCGCCCGCTCTACACCGTAGCACGACGTGCTCCCACACGCAGCTAGGTAGCGCGGCGTGCATGTAACTCGCCGCTCCCTTGGCCTATAAAAGGGAAGGCGAGCCCCCCGGCCGCGGGGGGAACGGATCCGGAGGAACACGGCGCACCGTGCACTCACTCTCTTATTCTCCCACAACATCTTCGGCTACTCACCGGGGACTTGGGAGCCACGCTTCCTCTCCCGCCTTGCTTGTATTTGCCCCACTACAAGCACCCCCGGTCTGAGCAATATAGTGCCACGAGCACACCACGCTTCTTGGACGTACGGCCCCCTCGGCGGGAACCGGGATAAATCCTTGTGTCATTTGTTGCTTAGCATCGACCATTGAGGGATAGACCTAGGCGTTATCTACCGGTTAGTGTCGGGACCATATTCCGCACCGACGCTTGGCGCCCACCGTGGGGCAAACGAGCGCCTAAGGTCATTTCGCTAACTCCCTCCATGGTGATTCGCACCGAGTACCGTAGCACCCGCTACAACATGGGTAGCTCGGACCCTCCTTCCGGCGGGCTCGAGATCCGCTTCGGGGACTTGAACTTCCGGGCCACGGGGAACGGCTATCTCATGCGCCTCACCAACCGGGAGGAGCTACGCGCGCGCGCGGCGGGAGGCCGGGTCCGCTGCGGTCTCCGCCGCACGCACGACACCGGCGCGGGCGCCGGCGGTACGGATGCCGCGGGACCGTCGACGCCGCGGCGCCGTCGCCGCTGCGGGGCCGCGCTCGCGTCGGGCGCGGTCCGGCGGCGGCGGGCGAGCGCGCGCCCGGCCGCGCGGTGCGCCCACCGTCACGGCGGCCGCCACCGCCCCGGCGGGACCGCGTGCGGTCTCGGGACCGCGCATCCCCATCGGGGGCTGCGTGGCGCCACTACGGCCTACAACGCCAACGTCAACACGACAATGCACGGGGTTCCGCCTGGTCGGCACGTCTTCGTCGCCGGGGATCCCGGCACTTCGGCCGGCCGGACGAGTCGTCCCCGGGCTCCGTCGACACGATGCCACCCGCCAACCGTCATGGGTACGCGAGTGGGACTTCTCCTCGGTGTGCGGACCCGGTCGCGTTCGGGCGCTTCCTCGACGCCACGGACTGCGGGTTCGGCCGCTCCGACGACTCCCGACCGGGAGCTACGACCCCACGCGAGAATGCTTTGCGCCGTCATCACCAACGACCCGGCCAACGCCGCCGGTGCGGCGGGCGCGGAGATGGGGAAGTCACGCCGGCCCCGGGGGGTTGCCACGCGCCCGGCCGCGGGGCCGAGCGCTCCCGCCGGGGCCGACGTCGACGCGCGGCGGCCCAAGCTCGCGAGCTCGAGGCCAAGGCGGCGAGGAGTACGGACCGTGCGGCTACTCCGCGCCTCGATGGCGGGAGGAGGCCTCGCGCGCGGCGAACGCGCGCGGGAGCTAGGCCGACAAGTCCGCGACCGCCTCAACCCCGTCCCCAACGTCGACAACGCGGATACTCCGCCGCGAGCGAGCCAAAAGCTCATCGCCGCCGCGACACTGCTGCGCGCCATGCCGGCACCCTCGACCCCCGAGGCTCGAGACATGCACCGCGAGGTGCGGACCCTCCTTGAGCAAGCGGCCGTCCGGCAAGCCGAAAGCTCGGCCTCACGCATCCGCCAACGGGGGGACGCGCGGGGTGATGATCCCGGCACCGGGGGCGAACCCTCGGTGCATGTGGGTCGACCTTGGCCGACCGAGGACGCACGCCGGCCAAGGAACGGCTCCTCGACACACGCGGGCGCCGGATGGCGACGCCCGCAACGTCATCAACGCCGGGCGCACCGGCCAAGGCGGACGCGCGAGCGGCCAGGGGCTACCACCCTCGAAGGGGTGGACGCTACGACAGCGGTGAGGATCGCTCCCCGACACCGCAGCCCCGGCACCCGCGTGTTCAGCCGGGAGATCCGCACGGCAGCGTTCCCCCAGCGCTTCCGTCAACCCTCGACGATCGTCAAATACAACGGGGAGACGGACCCTCGTGTTTGGGTCAACGACTACCGCCCCGGCTTGTCGGTGGGCGGGGGCCACCAACGACGAAGTGATCATCCGCAACTTGCCCCCCGCATCCGGGCGACGCGGCCGGACATGGCTCGAGCACTTGCCCGCCGGCCCGGATCCACATAGCGGGACGATCTAGTCCACACTTTCGTGGGCAACTTCCGGGGCACATACGTGCGCCCGGGAACTCTGGGATGCGCGCTCCCGCACGCGAAGCCGGGCGACTCGGCGCGGGACTTCATACGGCGCTTCTCCAAGCGGCGCACGAGCTCCCCGGCGTGGCACGGTCGAGAGATCGTGCACGCGTTCCTCGAGGGCACCACGTGCGGGACCTTGTGCGCGAGCCGGGACGCGGCCCGCCCACGGACTCGAACGAGGCTGTTCGACATTGCCACCGGCTTCGCCTCGGAGAGGAGGCCGTGGGGGCAATCTTCGATGGCAAGAAGGGCAAGCGCCCGAGGACACGCCCGCGGAGGGCGGCGGGTCCAAGGAGCCGCGCGCAACGACAAGCGGGGCAAGAAGGGGAAGAAGCCGCGCCGCGAGGCGCGCGAGCGGGGCGCAACGGCGGCAACGCCGAGGCCCTCGCCGTTGACCCGGCCCGACGGGGCCCTCGGCCGGCTCCTCGAGGCCGGGGGTGTTCGACGACATGATGAAGAAGCCATGCCCCTACCACAAGACCCCCGTGAATCACACTCTTGAGCGAGTGCGACATGCTCAAGAAGTTCTGTGGCCGTGCCGCCGCAAAGGAGGCGAGAGGCCAAGAAGGATGGGGGCGACGGCGGCGCGAGTAGCTTCCCCCCGTCGAAAATGTGTTCCTCATTTTTGGGGGACCTACTGTCGACATGTCAACCCGACGGCACAAGAAGGAGCGGCACGAAGTCCTCGCGCGAGAGAGGGCGCCTCCGGCCTTTCTCAGCGGTCGAAGGATGCCATCACCTTTAGCGGGATGATCACCCAAACCGCATCCCGAACCGGGCCGATACCCCCGGTGGTCGATCCCATCATTGGGAACGCCGGTTTTCGAAGGTCCTTATGGACGGAGGCGATAGCCTCAATATCCTCTTCGCGCATACATTGCGCCTAATGGGGATTGGGCTGGACCAGCTGCGGCCCGGCACGAAGCCGTTTCACGGCATCGCGCCGGAAACGGGTTCAACCCCTCGGGCGGATCGATGCGCCCGTCCGGTTCGGACCCCCAAGAATTTCCGCAAGGAAACCCTCACCTTCGAGGTGGTGGGATTCAAAGGGGCCTACCATGCCATCCTTGGGCGACCATGCTATGCCAAGTTCATGGCGGTTCCCATCTACACGTACCGAAGATGAAGATGCGGGTCCAAACGGCGTCATCACCGTCGGGTCGTCGATCGAGCATGCATTCGGCTGCGATGTCGAGTGCGTGGAACATGCGAGAGGCGCTAGCGCCGGATGAAGCGGTGGTAAACACACCGGAGAAGATGGTCAATGACGACCTCGGCTCCGCCACCAAGCACGTCGGCACGTTCGAGGCCGCCGAGCAAACCAAAGGGGTCCCACTCGACCCATCGACCCCCGAGGGCAAAGCATTGAGGGTCGGCACGACCCTCGATCCTAAATAGGAAGCGGTGCTCGTCGACTTCCTCCGCGCCAACGCCGACGTTTTCGCGTGGAGCCCCTCGGACATGCCGGCATCCCGAGGGAGGTCGCCGAGCACTCCCTTGATATCCTGCCTAACGCTCGCGCTGTTCAGCAGCGGCTGCGCCGCTTCGACGAGGAACGGCGACGGGCGATCGGAGTGGAGCTGCGGAAGCTCCTCGAGGCCGGATTCATCAAGGAAGTGTTCCACCCGACATGGTTAGCTAATCCTGTGCTTGTAAAAAAGAAGAATGGGAAGTGGAGGATGTGTATTGACTACACCAGTCTCAATAAAGCATGTCCAAAAGTTCCTTTGCCACGCATAGATCAGATCGTTGATTCCACTGCCGGGTGTGAACTACTCTGTTTCCTTGATGCCTATTCGGGATATCATCAAATAAAAATGAAGGAGTCCGACCAGCTCGCGACTTCGTTCATCACACCGTTCGGGACGTTCTGTTACGTCACGATGCCTTTTGGCCTCAGAAACGCGGGCGCAACATATCAGCGCGTCATGCGGCACGTTTTTGGGGACCATATCGGGCGGACGGTCGAGGCTTACGTAGACGACATCGTCGTCAAAACCGAGAAGGCGGACGACCTGGTTAGCGATCTTGGCATCGCATTCGGTACTCGCGGGCCAACGGGGTCAAGCTCAACCCCCGAAAAATGTGTCTTTGGAGTGCCGCGGGGCATGCTCCTAGGATACATCGTCTCCCAACGGGGAATCGAGGCCAACCCTGAAAAGGTCGCGGCCCTCGAGCGAATGGGTCCAATTCGGGACCTCAAAGGGGTGCAGAAGGTGTTGGGGTGCCTTGCCGCCCGAGCCGCTTCGTCTCGAGGCTCGGTGAGAAGGGCACTGCCCCTCTCCGCTGCTCAAGAAGCACGAGCGCTTCTCTTGGACCGCCGAGGCCCGGGGAAGCGCTCGACAAGGCTGAAGGCATCTCCCGACGCACGCCCCAATCCTTACGCCGCCGCGAGACGGCGAACCTCTCCAACTCTACGTGGCCGCAACCACCCAGGTGGTCAGCGCCGTGATCGTTGTGGAGCGCACGGAGGAAGGACATGCCTTGCCCGTGCGAGAGGCCGGTCTACTACATCGAGCGAAGTCCTATCGGACACGAAGACGCGCTACCCCTGTGTCCGGAGAAGGCGTTGTATGCGGTAGTCCTCGCGCGGCGCAAGCTCCGCCACTACTTCGAGGCCCACCCAGTTACGGTGGTCTCTTCCTTCCCGTTAGGAGAGATCATTCGCAACCCCGACGCGGCGGCGGAATTGCCAAGTGGTCCGTGGAGTTGATGGGCGAGACGCTCGCCTACGCCCCCGCGCAAGGCCATCAAATCGCAAATCCTAGCCGATTTCGTCGGCTGAATGGACGGACACGCGAGCGCCGCCCCCTCGGATTCAAGCGAGTGCTTTGGACTGCGGTTCTTCGACGGCTCGGTGATGAAGACAGGAGCGGGCGCGGGCACCTTCGTGTCACCCCTCGGGGAGCACATGCGCTACGCAGTGCGTCTCCACTTCCCCGCGTCTAACAATATGGCGGAATACGAGGCCCTCTCTCTGCGGCCTCAAAATCGCCATTGAGTTGGGCATCAAGCGCCTCGATGTGCGAGGGGATTCGCAGCTCGTGATCGACCAAGTCATGAAGAACGCGAGGCGCCACGACGACAAGATGGAGGCCTACTGTAAAGCCGTGCGAGCCCTCGAGGACAAATTTTACGGCATCGAGCTTAATCATGTACCCCGCCGGTACAACGAGGAAGCAGACGAGCTGGCAAAGATAGCGTCCGGGCGGATCACCGTTCCCCCGAACGTTTTCGCGCGCGACATCGCACAGCCCTCGGTAACCTTCGAGCCCTACCCCTCGAGCGACGGCGGACCCTCGGGGGCTCCCTCGAATCCAGCGGGTGCGGACCCCATGGAAGAGGACCCTTCGAACGAGGCGTACGTACTCTCCCTTCTCGAGGGGTACGGCTCCCACGAGGCTGTCGCAATGGACATCGAGCCGGCTCCCCGTCCGGGCGGATGGCGGGAGAAGTTCATCGCCCGGATTGCTCGAGGGGAGCTCCCCCGCGGAGCCGGGCCACGGCCGGGCGCATCGCCGGGATGGCCAAGTCATTCACCCTCGTCGACGGCGAGCCGTACAAGCGCGCCGCGTCGGGCATCCTCCGCGGTGTATACCCATTCCCGAGGGGCGCGAGCTCCTACGGGACATCCACGCGGGGATCGCGGCCACCACGCCGCGCCGCGCACCCTCGTCGGCAACGCGTTCCGCCAAGGCTTCTATTGGCCTACCGCGGTCGCAGACGCCAACGAAATCGTGCGCACTTGCGAAGGGTGCCAGTTCTACGCCCGCAAGACCAACTTGCCAGCTCAAGCTCTGCAAACGATCCCCGTAACATGGCCGTTCGCTGTGTGGGGATTAGACATCGTCGGGCCCCTGCGGAAGGCGCCCGGGGGCTTCACCCACCTGCTCGTCGCGATCGACAAGTTCTCCAAGTGGGTGGAGGTGCGCCCCATTACGAATTTGAGGGCCGAGCGGCGGTCACGTTCTTCACCGACATCGTCTACCGCTTTGGAGTGCCAAACTCCATCATCACGGACAACGGGTCCCGCTTCACGGGCCGGAAGTTCTTGGAGTTCTCCCGACAAGTTCCACATCCGAGTGGATTGGGCAGGCTGTGGCGCACCCACGGACTAACGGCCAAGTGGAACGTGCCAACGGCATGATCCTACGGGGCCTCAAACCCGAAATTTTCGACCAACTCAACAAATGCGGCCGAAAATGGCTCCAAGAACTGCCGGCGGTCGTGTGGAGCCTAAGGACTACCCCAACCGAGCCACGGGTTCACCCCGTTTTTCCTAGTCCATGGCGCGGAGGCCATCCTCCCCACGGATGCGGAATACGGGTCGCCCAAGGTTCGGGGCTACAACGAGGATGCTAACCAGCGAGCCGCGAGGACTCAATGGGACCGGCTAGACGAAGTACGCCTTGTGGCGTTGATGCACTCCGCAAGGTATCAACGATCCCTACGACGCTACCAAGCGCGCAAGATACGTCGCGGGGATTTCGGCGAGGGGGATTTGGTCCTAAGGCTACGCCAAGACAACCGAGGGCGCCACAAGCTATCGCCCCCATGGGAGGGACCCTACGTCGTGGTGAAGGTGCTCAAACCGGGCACGTACAAGCTTGCCAACGAGGACGGCGAAGAACTCACCAACGCTTGGAACATCCAACGCCTACGTCGCTTCTACCCTTAGCTAGGATTTCCAAGCATTTTCCGTTGTAAAAACGCACGGCCAACGCCCCGCTTGGTGTCACCTATGTAAACACTCCGAATCTAATAAAAGGGCAACTCGGCTTTCCCCCCGAAACCCAAGTTACCCTCGGGGGCCTACGCGGGGGGCACCCCCCCACCCCCCCCAAATGGTCCCATTTTTTTCGCGCAAAAAACGTAATAACACGCGCTAAGTTTGTTTCCTACTTCAACCACGAGCCACGATTCGAATAGGGCGTAGGTGGCACAGCGGAAGGAGCGCGCGAGCCAGAGACAGCCTACGCCAGCGTGGCTATGGCCCGTCTCTCTCGCCTCCAACCCAGCGGGCCCCTGCGAAAGGCGGACTCCCCTAACTAGAATCTACTCAGGAAGAAGAAGAAGCAAAAAGCGCAATAAGCAAGCGATTTCATTTACAAACTGACCATGTTCACGAAACGACTTGTTTATTTACAAGAGGCCACGAGGCCAGAGTTCTGATACACATAAACAAAAAACGGGCCTAGCGCCCAGGTGCTTTCAGGGCGGGTGGAGGCGGCGGGATAAGCGGCGTCGGGAAGAGGAATTCTTCGAAGGCCTCGGCGAGCGACTCGGCGGCGTCAGCAGCAAGCGCGTCCGCACGCTCCATGGCCACCTCGTCCTCGACGCCCTCGGGCACGATGTAGCCTTCCGCTACGCCTCGAGGTTGACCTCGTAGTGGGATCGCACCACTCCGAGGGCCTTCGCACGCCCGGGTGCAACGCCCGACGCACCCGCCCCGTGACGTGGCCACCGAGGAGCGCGTAGGCGGGCGGCCGCCGAAGCGCCGGCACGGGCATCGCCTTCCTCGACGACGCGACGGGTCTCGAGGGCCGCGTCCGCCGGCTCCCTGCCAGCTCTGCTCGGAGGAGTTGTAGGAGGCTGCGAGGGCCTCGGCCCGCCCAACAGCATGCCCCAAAGCTGTGCGCAGGCCTGGAAGCGACAAGACGACAAGAAATCAGAAAGGGGGAGACGAACACTCTAAAGCTAACAAACAGGGTCAGACAGTAGCTTACCCTCGACTTGCCTCTTCTCCAGATCGAGGTCGCGGCGCGCGGACTCGAGCGCCAGCTCGAGATGCTGGACGGTCTCGCCTTGCTCGACGAGGGCCATCTCCTGGGCGGCATTGCGTGCGAGCGCCAACGCCTCATCTTCAACCTCGGAGAATGCGGCGTTCCGCTCCTCCGGCGACTTCTCTCCCGTGTCTCGCGCGCGACGCGCTCCCGCTCCGGCGCCGTCGGGGCGTCGCCAAGGGCAGCCTGCTCCTGCTGGAGCCGCCCCTCAGCCCCCTGGCGGGCGATGCGCTCTCGCCGGAGCTGCCCCTCGGCGGCGACGAGAGCCGCGGCCTTGACGTCGAGGACGGCCTTCAGGTCATCGGCCTCCTTGGCGCGCTGCTCCAGCCCGCGCGCCGGCTCCTCGGCCGGCGGCCGCTGCCGCTGCGCTCCCTCGAGCGACGTGCGGAGCTCCCGGGCCTCGGCGCGAGCGGTGGCCACCTCCGCCTCCCAGGTGGCGGCCAACGTCCGCGTCTTGTCCAGGTCCTCGCGCGCGTTCCACAGTGCCTCGTCGCGATCGACGAGGGCCGCGCGGATCCGCTCGAGGCTCGCGTGACGTGCCGTGCCTCCGCCCGAGCTCTCGGGGAGCACGTCGCACCACGCCATCGCCCGGTAGACCAGCCAGCTGTCCGGCGTCCTAAGAGCTTCCGCAAGCGCGTCGAAAGCGCTGCATCGCTCCCGGAGCTGGCGGGCCTCGGCGTTCACCTGGTCGAACGCGCTGTACTTCTCGTGGGCGCGGCGCTCGAGCTCCTGGCATCCACACATCGAGCCTCGTAAGCGCCAAGTCTTGAATACAGCACGCGAAAGCGAAAAAGGGAAAGAAGAAGAGCAACAGTGGCACACCTGGAAGACGATCCAGGCCGGGCCGCGCGTGGACCGCCGGCGCCTCGTTCAACGCGCGGTTGAGCGTGGCGCCGTGGCTCGAAGCTCGCCCCAGAGCTCCTGCTCCCTCTGGGCGTCAGCAAACGCGGGGGGGTCCTCCGCGGCCCCCACTGGGCGGGCGACCGGCGTGGGAGGACGAGGCCTCGGCGTCGTGCCCTCGGCCCCCCACTATCACGTGACCCTCGTGCCGCCTCACGAGGGCCCCCTCCTGGGGCTCGGGGGAGTTCACGGGCCAGCTGGCCCACTGGTTCCACCCAGGCGGCGGGGAGTCATCCGAGAGCTCCACCACCTCCGCCTGGGGACCGCCGGCGGGCGGAGCCGCCTGCTCCGCCTCCGCTGGCGCCCCCACCGCGCCTCCGCGGCCGCGAGCGCCGTTGTGGCGCCGTTGCCGCCACCTCCGTCCGTGCCGCCACATCCGCGGGCGCTCCGCGAGGTTGCGCCCGCTCCGCCTCCTCCGCGGTGGCCGCCACGCGGGCGGCACCTCCACCGTGGCCGCCGCCGCGGCCGCGCCTACGTGGCGACCGGCGCCGCCGCCCCCGGCGACCTGGCCGCGCGCGCGCGGCGGGCTGATCCACGGCCGGGGGCCTCGGCCCCGGCGGGCCTGCTTTGCGCGCTCGTGCCGCCGCCGCGCCTATCCCCGGGCGCGACCCCCTCGACGAACGCCGCCGGGTGGGGATCGACGCGTCCGTCCTCGCACCTTGGCCGGTGCAAGAGGAGGGACGGTTGGCACGCCCTGCGCAAACACGAACGGAGGATTAGAGCGTCTAATAGCCAAAGCAAACTAAGGCCAAGCAAAGGAAGAAGGGAGAAACCCACCGAAACCGCGGAATCACACCGGGAACAAAGGCAAGGAAACAAGCACGAAAAGCCACGGAAAACAACCCCGAATCTTCTATACAAACCAGGAAAGATTCACAAGGTCTAGCATGCCGCTCCTAGCATCCATCCCTCTCAACAAATCTCCATGAAGCTCTCATGCCACTTGTAGAAAATGGAAGAAAAATAGCTACGAAAATGAGAAAGAGGAGGGAGAAAATGAAACCCTAAGTCGCGAGCGAGAGAGCCATCCACACACACTCATGGCTTATATATCGTGTCCCGCCGTGAGTGGTAAATGACTCGACTACCCCCTAACATAACTACCGGCGATACAACCCACGTAGGGGCATTTAGGTAATGTTTCAGGGGTCTTTCCATCGACGGCCACGCCTTTGCCGCACCCTCGCGTCCTCCCGACGCAAGTCATGCGATCCCGCCGCGTGTCCTCTACGAAGCTTCCCCGACACGCCCGATCCCGTCCTCTCCGCCGTGTTGGGCCCTCGACTTGGTTTTGAGGCCCAAACCAAGAAACCGTCCGCCGATGTGCACTCACTCTCTTATTCTCCCACAACATCTTCGCCTACTCACCGGGGACTTGGGAGCCACGCTTCCTCTCCCGCCTTGCTTGTATTTGCCCCACTACAAGCACCCCCGGTGCTGAGCAATATAGTGCCACGAGCACACCACTGCTGGACGTACGGCCCCCTCGGCCGGAACCAGGATAAATCCTTGTGTCATTTGTTGCTTAGCATCGACCATTGAGGGATAGACCTAGGCGTTATCTACTGGTTAGTGTCGGGACCATATTCCGCACCGACAACGTGTCCTTCGGTTTTTTCTCTCCGGATTTTTCGGGATTTTCTTGCCAAGACTTCAGATGGACCCTGAGCCAGAGCCTACGACTCAACCTAAGGCTCGGGGGCTACTCCATATGTAGTGCGATTTTGCAATTGCACTTCCATATCAGCTCCGGCTTCAAGACAAGACGGGCATTTTTTGAAGACCTTCGAAGGCAGCACTCGAGGACGCTTGGGACTACTCGAGAAGACTTCAAGATTGCTCAAACATCAGCTGGAGTACATTCCAGCCTCGGGATGCTTCGACTACTCTTGAGGACTTTTGACTTGTGGTACTCGGGGACGCTTGAGGACTACTCGTTAAGGCCGTCAAGACTACTTGAAGCTATCCTTCTCGACTACAAAGTACTCGGGGGCTTGTCGTATGGACCTCCCTGGGCCCACTACCTCGGTGGGTACCAGGACTGACTACTCGGTGGGCCCTTGGGACTACCCGGCTTGCGCTACATGGCGCCTGATGGCGTGGAGCACAAGGACTACGGAGGAGAAGTACTCGGTTAGGAAGCTGTACATGTCTTGCACTGTATGGAAGACTCCTAGACGTACCCGACTAGTACTCTTTCCCTACTCCGACTGGTAACCCTGCCTCCCGGACTATATAAGGCGGGGCAGGGACCCTTCATTAGCATCTCATCCAATCCACGGCGCACTATTACACCATCTTGTAATCGTGCCCAATCAATCCAGAGCTACGCAGCATACAGGACGTAGGGTATTACGCACCTCGCGGCCCGAACCTGTCTAAATCGTGTGCCACGTGTCTCTTCCTTCGAGTTACCGATCTCGGCGAGGCCACATTCATCTACTTCGGGTACTCCCTTAGTAGGTTGCCGGTCTAAAACACCGACATCAACCTCCCCAAATCCCGTGATGGGTGCTGCTGTCTTCATCAATTTGAGAGCTGGTTCAGAGGTGTACAAATAAAGAAAATGAGATGTTCAGAAGCTCTGTCAAGTTTCCATTCCAATGCATCCTGAACCAACAAATTTGAAGACCCGTGCAAGGAGTTAGGGAGAAAACATTGAGCCTTGCGCATTCTAAAATTACAGGACAGATTTCATCACCGAAGTAAAACGGATGTAACTCTCTTGTTCGGAGTCTGATTTGGTCAAATAAAGACTTATTGGAAAGGAAATTTTTTGGACTGTGCACTAGAGTAGAGCTTGGGTTTACTTTCTTTTCTGGACATTAAATAAAAGTTCGTTGAGTGAAGGCAGCACCGAAGGGTGACAAAGAAGGAGATGGCGATGAAGCAAAAGGATAACATGGGCAAGTCTTCTATTAATGATCAAGTACAACATGTGAAGTGATTGAAAGCTACGTTGACGCCTTTTCTTCATGCATGAAGGGCCATGGCTTTGCGGGGAGAAGAAGGTATGTGAGAAAGTCAAGCTCTATGACTTTAAATGAAGCGTTTTTCGGGAGGCAACCTGTTTAAAGAATGACACCATCCTATGATAATTAACTTTTGGCTAATTTATCTATGTTTCATTTTATTTTTAGAACCCCCATCATGTTCATTCTCATATTTATCTATTTGCATGCATTCATTTTCTCATCAACGTCTTGGCACATACATGTTTTCTATTTAGTGGGCTTGGTTGATTTATATACTTAATGATGTATTTATATACTTAATGATGTATGCTTCATTTGCATGCATTCATTTTTTCATCAACGTCTTTCAATATACATGTTTTGTATTTAGTGGGCTTGGTTGATTTATATACTACATACACAAACAAAGAACAAACCTACATAAGCTAACAATGTGACCATCTCGATACCATGCATACATAAAATAAATAAGATTAGCCAACAAAATGATCTCACCCTTGTATCCCACTGAAGTAGAGAAATGCAAGACTGGGATCCGATGAGTGTTGGCCTTGCCTTTCAAGAACACTAGGTTGCACTTGCCTATTTATCGAGGACAACAGTAATCACGTGAGCTCGGTGTAGCATTGCTAACGTTACTATGGAAAATGTGAGATGCTCGGAATATAGTCAAGCCTACGCGTGATAGGAATCTATCTAGGTCAGAATCTTCAGTGGCGTGCATCGATTAAATGTGTGGACGATGGGTATCACCGTGTCAGGGGGTGAATCTGGGACAGATCCGCTAGGGGGCGACCCAAGCGGTTGTAGGTTGATTGGAGGGGATCGGGACCTAAGAGCATAGGTGGTAGTTCGCAAGAGGAACTCGGAATACGGCGAGAATGGCTAAGGACACAAGGAATTAGACTGGTTCACGCCTCCAAAGAGTAAAACCCTACGTCCAATATGTGGTCGAATTATCTATGAATGGGGGAGTCCCCTCGAATGGAGCTCTTGCCCGTATTATATGGTCAGTGGGATAAGGCTTGCATTCGAGGTCGGTGGACCCTCATCGGGGTTGATTACAAGTTAGGAAGTTCATCTTCCATGATTACAGGGCAAATCTCGTGATCTGCGGACCTACTGGCGGCATCGAGTCACGACCTGGGGGAGAGTCTTGTGCCACAAGCCATGCTGGTCCTCTGGGATCTGGATAAGGTCGCCTGAGCTCTTCCAAGGTCGTCGAGGTTGCAGATAAGGTCTCCGGGCCCACTTGCAGGTCGGTGGGGCTTCTGACAGGTTGAGTCCTCTTGACAGGTACCTCCAGGACCCTATTCGGTGGGGACCCATGGGTACCGATGTCTCTCAAGCCCCGATCGACGTGTAGGCGTAGCGGCTGAGACGACGTCATGGCGCCGTAAAGGTCGCCCCGGGTGCATGAGGATCTATAAAAGAAAATCCTCATGAGCGCTCATGAAGTTGAACGTCAAGCTCCTGGAACACAGATCCAGGAGTTTGAAGTGAAGACAAGGTGCTGTAGTTGTTGAAGAACCACTGAGCTGACCAGAGTTAGGGAAGATCATCATGCCTTCGAGAAAGGTCTTTATGTCGACCAAAGGGAGGTCGAGCGGAAGGATGGTGGGAGCTCGCTTCTGGTATGTCGACGCGATGTAGGCAAAGAGGGCATCATAAGATGAACTTGTGGCTTAGCTCCCGAGCAGTAAGGTGACCTGCAAGGTCGGTTTGATGCTTGAAAAATAAACCGAGAAGCTACGGCTTTCTGCTTGTGCTTGAAGATGCTCTTCCTGTTGAGTCAGACAAGTTATCCAGAATCTTTGCAGGGCGGTACCAGTCTCTAGGAATCTTGTCTTGTAGCAACCCGCGGGCGTAGTGTACAAGCACAAGACTTGCACAAAGCAATAATGCACCTGCTGCCACGACAGGACAAAAAACTGAAATGTTGTCATCAGGCACGTGACAGACGTGCCAGCACTTCTGGTAACAGTGTTGCGAATAAGGACGCCACGCCAGCTGAAGGAAATATGACAGCAAAGACTGAGCTCCACTCCTATAAATAGGGGGTCTCATGACTTACTTCTTGAACCAAGTAGGAGTATCATGGTGAAGCCGCTTAATAATTATACAGTGCTGTGGTCTTGTGTGCTTCCACCCGAGCATAATGCTGGAGTATCATCTCTTGGAGCTAGAAGAATGCTTGCGAAGTTGGGAGAACTCCACCAATCTCTGCGGCCGCGCCCAGCGAGGAATCCAGGTGCAGCATGGGGAAGTACATTCCTTGACGGACCTTCTGAGTAAGGGCCTAATATGGTGTTGGGAACCACAATGCTGCACTGGGGAAGGCCTAAGGTGACACTGGTCCAATTTGGAATCTTGTGAGAGCACGCTAGTAAAAGATGGGACTCCACAGGAAACCTTCTGGGGTCAGAGTAGAGGTGGCTTTGTGGCAGCCGTGACCTTGGCGGTGTTGGAGGTCTCCAAGTAGGTCCTCAAGCTAGAAGAAACCTTGCGACATGCTTCATCAATCAAGGTTGCAACGTAGGCACCATGTAAGGTAGATTAGGACCTTTAATATGTTTGCACCTTGTAATTGTCTTGGAGCAAGGTCTTTTCTAGCTCACGAAGCTTTTATACACATGTTTGCATCGCAACTGATGTGTCTTGACCAATGTGAAGAGGCGCCCGGGCAGCAAAATGCATGGCGGCCAAGGTCACGGCGGGGCTGTAGAAGCATGCTAACCTTCAGAAGGTCACAGTAATTGACAAGAGAACCCGTGTCGACCTGAGTCAACACGGTCGCTGCGTAGTGGCAGAACATAGGAGCGTCATTCCTGAATTATGTAGGTCAGAATCGACCTAGAAGGCAACAGGGCCTCAGCAGGGCGCTGTGATTATGACCAAGAGGTCGTCAATGGGCAGTAGAGCCTTTAAGCACGGGGCCATTGATAAAGTTGAGCTGCTGTAGGTCAGGATGACCTAGATGGCATGTATGCAGTTGGGCCTAGGAGACGTGGTGTGAACCCACCGTGGGAAGGCCGAAGCGACCTAGGAGGCTGCCGATGCCTTGGCAACCTTGAATGGATGGTAGAATCTGGCCCAAAGGTCATCCGTGGGTCTTGACGACCTTGAACATCGTACCAGAGATATTTATGTTTGAGGGATTGGATGTGGGGCATAATGAGTCCACGTCACCCGAAGCGTTATGGAACTAGCCTTAACGACTATTTTATCATTAGGCTGAAAGAGCCATTGAGCGGTAGATCCACGGAAGGCGACGAGCCGTTGGGTCGCCGTGATTTATGACAGAGAGACATTAGGCGCGACCACCCGTTGCGCTGCTGGGGCCCGACCTTGCCTTGCTGTCTTTTCTACAATGCATTAGGGTTCTGCCGCAACTCCATTGCTCAGATAGAATAGCTCCACCGCCGTGCTTAGGTCCGCCGTGCGCTATGACCTCGCATGCGAACCAAAACCCTTGTGGTGTTTAGATCCAAGTCCATCGACTTCAAAGAAGGGAAGATGGAGTCGGTGCCGATTCCACCGTCGCACACTGTTAGGGAGCTATCCGTAGTGACGGAGGAGCACATCCAGGCCTTGGCGACCCGTGGGTTGCTGAGGCCCAAGGAGGAGGTCAGCTGGAGGACGGCGACGGGTGAGGAGTTTCCGACCGAGGGGCTCGACAGGCGACTTCTTCCGCGGCCTTCTCTTCTTCTATCGGATCGAGTTGGTACACCGCGGCCATTACCACCATTTCCATGTTCATCCACCTCTGCGAGGCCTACCTCGGTATAGCACCACACTTCCACTTGTGGCATCACTTCTTCGAGCTCAAGAAAACGGGGAAGTTCGGGGTCGTGGGGAGCGTCGACTTCATGCTGCGCCGATACATGAAGCCGGAGTACGTCGACCTTGTGCTCCCCGACAACACCGCCGGCTGGAAAGTAGGGGTGGCTCTACCTCTACAATCCCACGGCGGTGCTTCCTGACAGAATGGGGCGATTGAGGATCATGTGTGGTTCGAGGACCGGTGAATGGTCGCTTCCTTGTGTGATGAGTGATTGACAACGTTGTGTGGACTGATTCTTGGCTAAGTATTGCAGGTGCAGGTTGCGGCTTGACTCGTGTTGGAGCAGGTGAAGAACAAGCGCGAAAGGTCGTCGCCGGTGAGGCCTCCAGGTGCGGAGAAGATAAGTAGGCTTCGTTCGAGGGACCCGATGGCCAGCGGGGTCAAGTGCAGGTCGCATGGTGGCATGAACAGCAAGATGCAGTCGTGGACGGTTTCTTGGTAGAGCCTCAAAACCAAGGTCGAGCCGAGACTACGTGGGAGCCAAGTCTTGAGTGGAGATTGGCGGTGCTACACCGAGTTCGCGGGGTTTGCAGTGGTTCACCAGAAAACCACTGGGTTACTCGGTTGAGCCACAAAACTGAGGCTGAAGACTCGACTAGGAGGTGCGGCCACCCAGGCCGGTTCAACCGCCCAAGAGGGGCGGTCAGACCGCCTGGGCCGGTCAGATTGCCCGGTCCGGTCTAACCGCCCAGTGGGGGCGGTTTGACCGCCCTGGTCGCTGGCGCCGAGATGCTTCGAAGCGGAGGACACGCGTCGGGATCGCAAGGCTTACGTCGAGGCTAAGCAGGTTGCGGTCGCCGGGCATCTGTCCGATGAAGAAAATCTAAAGACTTCCAAATTCGCCCTTGAGGGGCATGTATCCCTAGTTATTAGGTAAGGGTAGTTTAGTCTTTTGGGTGCCACCATATATACTCTTTGAGGGGATGGATGGCAGCCAACTCTTGGAACCTAGCTCATTTGTTTTTCCTTTTTTGTTCTCTTTTTCCATAGTTTTTCCTAGGACTAGCTTGAGAGCTTCATGTGAGATCTAGAGAGAGGGATGGATGTATGGGTGGCAAGCTAGACCTTGTACGAACCTTCATGGTATGTATAGATAGTTCGGCGTTGTTCCTTAAGGTGGTGAATTGTTTTTCCCGTCCTTCTGTGTGGTGATTTTCGGAGTACTTTGTTGGCGGAGTTTTGAGGACGAGTTCTTGGGGTTTTCGGTGGGTGTCACGTATGAGGATCTTGTGCCTCTTTGGCTGGTGACTTTGCCCCCAAATCTCTCTTGAATAGGACTCGATTTGGTGGTTTTTCGAGTTGGGCGAGTTCTTGACCTAGAGAGGCGATTTCTTCGATTCCTCTTGATTGTGAGCGATTCGAGTCGATTCCTTTGAGGTAGAGGTTGCCTAGGAGGTAACCCAGCTATTCTCGAAGTCTCGCTACAATCCTTGGAGTGATTCGGGAGATCGGGCGCGAGGAAGTTGAGGTTTGACCCGTGGGTTGGTTTTCTGGAAGGGGCGGTCTAACCGCCAGGAGGGGGCGGTCTAACCGCCCTGAGCTTTCCAGGTCAAAGTTTTGTTTCGCCGGATTTTCCTCTGTGAGTTTGTTTACCTTGATCAGAGGAGCGTTTGGGTGAAATTTCGGGTCGTTCTCGTGCCGTTTGCTAGAAGTTCTTGTTTGGAGTTCGTTGCTGGGTACAGGAGGTTAGACCGCCCCTGGTAGCCGGTCTAACTGCCCCTAGGCCCCTGGGTAGAATTTTGGTTTTCGCCAAGATTTTCAGGTAGCTAGCATGGCCCTGACCAGAGATCTTTGTTGGTGAAACCGTGGTGCGTTTTGGTTCTCGGAAGAGGTGTTTCGGAGGATTTCTTGGTTGCCTGGTGGAGGCGGTCTAACCGCCCCCCATACCCGGTATAACCTCCACCCTCTGGACAGCCGGCATTCGAGTTGTTTCCGCTGTCGTGGGTGTGTGTGTGTTGAGGTTGCTGGTAGTGTTTGTTCCTAGGACCAGTAGAACTCCAATGGCTACGTGGTTTTGGCAAACGGAAGGTAGAAGTGCGGAGCGTGTGATTTTGGGGGTCCGACCGAGCGAGTTCATCTTGTCGGAGTTTCAATCTCCTTCGAGAAGAATTTTTATCGGCTCCCATTCACTCCCCCCCTCTGGTCGCCTAATTGGTCCTTCAAGTGGTATTAGAGCCTGTTCGGGTCTTTGTTGACTCTAACCAGTCTAAGATCCAAGGATGGCGTACCAGGAACGGGGTTCGGGTCCCCCACACTTCGATGGCAAAAACTACCAGATGTGGAGTAAGAGGATGGGTGCGTTCCTCCGCAGAAAGGGTCAGATCCTTTGGGATGTCACGGTGGACACAGGCTATGTCCAGCCGATGGACTTCCTCGCTCCAGGATCGAGGGACAGATTCGACGCCAACAATAAGGCGGTCGACTACTTGTTTCGTGCTTTGTGTCAGCCTGAGTTCGATCGGGTGCACACCGAGCACTTGGCTTGTAGAATTTGGTCGGTGCTGAACGAGGCTCATGTTGGGAATGCCCAGGTTCAGGGACGGATGTATGCGACCTACCGGAGAGAGTACGAGAACTTCACTCATCTCCCAGGTGAGTCCATCGATGCCTAGTTCCAGATGTTCACGGTGGTTGTGAACAACATGAGGGCCAATGTGGCGTGCTCCCGTACGATGATCATGATAGAGCGGTCAAGCTCTTACACTCTTTGGATCGTACAATATGGGGCGAAAAGTTCGAGGCCATTGTCGAATCGGAGAAGTATGACACTCTGACGGTGAATTAGCTGTTCTCGAAGCTCAAGTCGGCTAAGGTGGATAGGGGCATGACTGCCAAGCTCGAGGGTCCGACTACTTCCCATAGTCTTGCCCTCGTTGGTGGTTTGAATGGGAAGGCTAACACTAACCCATCCACCAGGATGTTCTCTTTGTCCTCTTTAATGTCTATGCTAGATGAGAAGTTCGACGTGCTTCGAGAGGACGAGCTGGCGCTCCTGACGAGGCGGTTCGAGAGGCTGCACGAGAACCGAGTGAACATGAGGAGGAACACAAGGACATGCTTCAAGTGCGGCAAGACTAGACACTATTTCGCCGAGTGTCCGGAGGTAAACAACCACGACAAGCACAAGTTCATGGACAAGAGGAAGAAGTCCAAGAAGAAGGATCATGAACATGGGAAGAAGGCTCGGTCTCGAGAGAAGATGAAGAGATCGAGCGACATTGAGTCCGATTACGAGGACACGTCTTCAAGCTCGAGTGATGAAGACGAAGAGGATCACAAGAAGAAGAAGAAGAAGAAGAAGAAGAAGAAGAAGAAGAAGAAGAAGAAGAAGAAGAAGAAGAAGAAGAAGAAGAAGAAGAAGAACCTCGACAAGTATCTCAACGGCCTCTGTGTGACGGGCCTAAGCCTCAAGGACGACTTCTGCGGCATGGCTCTCAGTTTGAGCAGCAAGAGAAGCCAGAAGGACACCTCAGACTTGGATTCCGAGGATGAGGTATGTGATGAGCTCTCTTCTTTGCGCAAGGAGAATGAGGAGTTGGTTGACTTGCTTGATAATTGCGATCACATGCTTAGAGAGGCTAAGAAGCTTAGGAAGGAGCTTAGATCTTTGCTCGAGGATGCTAGGACTAGAGTGGCTGAGCTAGAAACACAGGTTCTTGATAGCAATCTTGAAATTGATTATCTTAAGGCTAGCCCTGTTGTCTCTGGTGAGAATGATTGTACTGATTGCTCTGCTTTCCTAGCTGACTTGACTGATCTTAGGGAGAAGTATGCCTCCAAGTGTGAGGAACTAGATGTGCTTAGGGTTGAGTTAGCTGAGCTACAATCTAGACCCACCTTGCTTGGTGCTTGCACTTCTTGCCCTGGGTTGCAAGAAAAACTTGTTGAGCTTCGTTCTCGCATTGTTTCGCTAGAAGCTGATTTGAAAGTGCTTATTCCAACTTCTTGTTCTACATGTGAATTACATGTAGTAAAGAATTTGGATCTTGCAAAATGTGTTGGTCGTTTGCAAGATGAGAACGATAAGTTGCGTGAAGCGCTGAGTTGGTTGTCGAGTCAAGAACCTCAGCTTGGTATGATGATTGCTAGCTGTAAGCGCTTTGATGGTTGGGCTCTGGGATTGGATAAGGTTGGTGAGGGCAGTGGTGAGAGAGAAGGGAAGTTTGGGAATGTTTCAGTTCCACCACAACCCACACCCAAAGACAAGTTTGCATCCAAGCCAAACCAACCAAGAGAAAAATCGAGTGAGAAAGCAAGTGAAAAGCCTAGTGAGAAACCAAGTGAGAAGCCTTGTGAAGAGCCGCACCCCAAGCCTAAGCCCAAACCAATCCTTTTCCATTGTGAGTTTTGTGGAAAGGATGGTCACAAGAGAGAGTTTTGCTATAAGAGAAAGAGAGAGGTGAGAATGGCTAAGGAGTGGACGAACAAGGACAGGTACCACCCTTCTTATGGTGTGCCTGAAACTCATATGGCACTGCCTAAGTGATAGGGCTTTATGCGTAAGGTTCCGGCATGGGGAGATGAGAAATCCTGTAGCCACGGTGGTGGTCTGAAGAGGGCGGTCATACCGGCCAGGCATGGCGGTCAGACCGGCCCTGCCCAGGGAAGAGCGGTCAGATTGGCTTGGCCAGGCGGTCAGACCGGCCCTCCCCAGATTTCTGGGCAGTTCGGTTTCCGAGGTCGTGATGCTGGTGGTTTCAGTTTCCTTGGTCATGGTGCAGATGGTAGACACTTTGAGTCTGGTGGTGTTGAGTTTGCTGGACGTTCTCCACCTCGTGATCAATATGAGTTTGGGAGAGGCCGCAGCTTTGAGTCTCTGAAGGACTACGGACCACGCTTTCCTTCTTGTGGTACTCGTACTCCTCCAGTGAGACGGGAGTGGTTTTCCCATGGTGGTTCCAGGTTTGATAGGTTTGACAGGATGGATCGCTGCATTGATAGGCAGGGTAGAATGAATGTTGCTAACCCTACTTTCGAGGAAATGGCCCGACACTGGTTTGCTACTTTTGGAACTAACCCCAGTGTTGAGTCGTTTGCTCGTTCTCGCTCTTGGTTTTGAGTGGCAGATGGGAGGCCCGGAGAACATTTGGTTGATATAGGGGGTGGTTCTCCGGCCTCATACCCCGGTGGTGACATGGAGGTACATCACTTTTGGGATGGTGGACAAGGATAAGAGACTTCTGAAGAAATGATAAAGGTAAGTGAATTTGTGACCTTCAAGTGTGTGCCTTGGTCAAGCCACTTGGTTCTTTTTGCTCTTTGCCCTATCTCATGTGTGTAAGGTGAGCTTTGTATGCTCTTTGGCCTTAATGCTTGAGTTTAGGGGGAGCTTGTGGTTTTTGTGCTCCTTTGCTATTTTGCCGGTGGTGTCGAGCCCTTTTTGCCTCCCCTCGAGGAGCCGTTTTTTTTGTGAGCTTTGTGTGTGTGTTTGATTTCTTGAGTTGGGTGTGTGGGAGCTCCTTTGTACCATATGTATAGTTTCCTTTTTGCATTTCTTGCATTTGGCATGGCATATGTAACATGATGTCTAGGCATCCTTGTATCTTAGTTTGCATGCATTTTGTATCATATGCATTGGATAGGAAAAGCTTCTCCTATATACATTGTTCACCATGGGATGCTATATATGTCTTTGTGAGCTTGTTTGGTATGCTATGGTTAGTTTGGCATAGCTCTTGATGATCTTGATGAATAATCCATGGTTGATGGCTACGTTTTTGAAAAATGTCACATATATGCTCTCTCATGTGTAAATGCCTTTATATGATCTTGACATGTTTTAGTGGTTTAGCTATGCTTAATTTGTGGTTGGATAGCTAGTTTATTGATCATATGGGGCCAAAGGCTCATTTGCCATCATGAATTTTTAGCCCTCTTGCTTTATCTTATGGAGGGGCATAAGTTCCTTTTTGTCGCAAAGACATTTCATGTACCAATTATAAATCTGAAAATGAAATGTAAAATGCTTGGAAAATATGCTCCCATGTCATATGTGCTAAATTTAATTTGCTTTGGGTGCTAAACCGTTGCATGATGCCTACCAATGAGAAGTCTCATATATCGAAGTAGGCACATGGCTCGGTGGCTTTGACATGACATGAGGTGCTTGTGGGTGTTTGTGATGGTCTTATGATTAGAATGGTTGTCCAATCATGAAGTTTGTGTGGCTTTGTCATTTTGACATGTTTTGCTCATGTTTAGGACTTTGCTCATGAGAGGGAGATTTTTTGCAAAATTGCTCAAATCCTTTTTAGCCTTGTCCAATGGTTGTGAAATTTGGTGATCATGTAGTTGAGGTCATTACGAGCCTGTCAAGTATCTAACTTGCTCGTTTGGACTTGTGTAGCTCCTTGTGATGAATTTTGTATATTTGAGAAGCTATATGTTGAAACTTTTCGCATTTTGCCTTGATTCATTCATTGTCAACAAGGGGGAGAAGTTTGTGCATGCTTTGGGCACACGGGAGTGTTTGGAAGGTGTTCAAATTGGTTCGGGCAAATTTTGAGTAGTTTGGTGCAGGGCCGGTCTCTTGGGGCGGTCTAACCGCCCCCAGGCGGTCAGTTGCTGTGCAGGCGGTCTAACCGCCCTGTGAAGGCGGTCTAACCGCCCTGCGCATGTTGAGCAGATTTTTGCTCTTTGCTGCATTCCCGTGTTGCTTTGCTGCATTGGTTCAGGGGGAGTGTGCTTTGGCTCAGGGGGATCTTGCATATGTGCAGGGGAGCTCTTTGTGGTGTTCGAGCTTTGGTTCGGTGGTTTGCGCTCTTTGTTTGAGCATGGTTTTGTCTCGGATGTGTCGAGCCGTTGCCCTTGCCTAAGGGGTCCGAGACTTGTCGTCCTCGAGTGATCTTGATCTTCGCCTTTCTTTGGCTTTCGATCGCTTGTTGAGGTTTATTTTTATTTGTTTCTTTTCTTTTTCTTTTCTCTCGTGTTACTTCATGTGGGTGTTGTCAATGCACTCATCAAGGGGGAGATTGAGGATCATGTGTGGTTCGAGGATCGGTGAATGGTCGCTTCCTTGTGTGATGAGTGATTGACAACGTTGTGTGGACTGATTCTTGGCTAAGTATTGCAGGCGCAGGTTGCGGCTTGACTCGTGTTGGTGCAGGTGAAGACCAAGCGCGAAAGGTCGTCGCCGGTGAGGCCTCCAGGTGTGGAGAAGACAAGTAGGCTTCGTTCGAGGGACCCTATGGCCAGCGGGGTCAAGTGCGGGCCGCATGGTGGCATGAACAGCAAGATGAAGTCGTGGACGGTTTCTTGGTAGAGCCTCAAAACCAAGGTCGAGCCGGGACTACATGGGAGCCAAGTCATGAGTGGAGATTGGCGGAGGCTACACCGAGTTTGCGGGGTTTGCAGTGGTTCACCAGAAAGCCACTGGGTTACTCGGTTGAGCCACAAAACCGAGGCCGAAGACTCGACGAGAAGGTGCGGCCACCCAGGCCGGTTCAACCGCCTAGGAGGGGCGGTCAGACCGCCTGGGCCGGTCAGATTGCCCGGGCCGGTCTAACCGCTCAAGGGGGCGGTCTGACCGCCCTGGTCGCTGGCGCCGAGATGCTTCGAAGCGGAGGACACGCGTCGGGATCCCAAGGCTTGCGTCGAGGCTAAGCAGGTTGCGGTCGCCGGGCATCCGTCGAAGGAAGAAAATCAGAAGACTTCCAAATTCGCCCTTGAGGGGCATGTATCCCTAGTTATTAGGTAAGGGTAGTTTAGTCTTTTGGGTGCCACCATATATACTCTTTGAGGGGATGGATGGCAGCCAACTCTTGGAACCCTAGCTCATTTGTTTTTCCCTTTTCGTTCTCTTTTTCCCTAGTTTTTCCTAGGACTAGCTTGAGAGCTTCATGTGAGATCTAGAGAGAGGGATGGATGTATGGTTGCAAGCTAGACCTTGTACGAACCTTCATGGTATGTATAGATGGTTCGACGTTGTTACTCAAGGTGGTGAAGTGTTTTTCCCGTTCTTCTTTGTGGTGATTCTCGGAGTTTTTGTTGGCGGAGTTTTGAGGACGATTTCTTGGGGTTTTTGGTGGGTGTCACGTATGAGGATCTTGTGCCTCTTTGGCTGGTGACTTTGCCCCCAAATCTCTCTTGAATCGGACTCGATTTGGTGGTTTTTCGAGTTGGGCGAGTTCTTGACCTAGAGAGGCGATTTCTTCGATTCCTCTTGATTGTGAGTGATTCGGGAGATCGGGCGCGAGGAAGTTGATGTTTCACTCGCGGGTTGGTTTTCTGGAAGGGGCGGTCTAACCGCCAGGAGGGGGCGGTCTAACCGCCCTGGGCTTTCCAGGTCAAAGTTTTGTTTCGTCGGATTTTCCTCTATGAGTTTGTTTACCTTGATCAGAGGAGCGTCTCGGTGAAATTTTGGGTCGTTCTCGTGCCGTTTGCTAGGAGTTCTTGTTTGGAGTTCGTTGCTGGGTACAGGAGGTTAGACCGCCCCTGGTAGCCGGTCTAACCGCCCCTAGGCCCCTGGGTGGAGTTTTGGTTTTCGCTAAGATTTTCTGGTAGCTAGCATGGCCCTGACCAGAGATCTTTGTTGGTGAAACTGTGGTGCGTTTTGGTGCTCGGAAGAGGTGTTTCGGAGAATTTCTTTGTTGCCTGGTGGAGGCGGTCTAACTGCCCCCCATACCCGGTCTAACCGCCCCCCCTCCGGACGGCCCGGCTTTCGAGTTGTTTCCCGCTGTCGTGGGTGCGTGTGTGTTGAGGTTGCCGGTAGTGTTTGTTCCTAGGACCCGGTAGCACTCCAGTGGCTACGTGGTTTTGGCAAACGGAAGGTAGAAGTGCGGAGTGTGTGATTTTGGGGGTCCGACCGAGCGAGTTCATCTTGTCGGAGTTTCAATCTCCTTCGAGAAGAATTTTTATCTCTGGTCGCCTAATCGGTCCTTCAGCGATCTCCCGTCCCGTTCCCGGAGTGGACCAACCATCTCACGTCGCGATAGACGGAAGAGCTGCACCCTCTGCTGGACAACCTGGAGAGGTTAAAGGCGGAAGGGCTAACCGACGGCTTGGTCGCTATAAGCTTCAGCCGTCGGTTGATTCAGCCCATCCAGGACCGGGTCTACCCGGCCTTTGAGTAGTGTTGACGGTGAAATTCCATCAACCTAGCCATGAGCTTACCTTCGATGTTGGCATCAATTTTATATCTTACCCATTGGTACTAACCCTCTTGGCATAACAAGTTCATTTGTGCTTGTCGGTTTTGGTGTTTAGTGTTTATGCAGGAATTTAGTGTTGAAAGAAAGACTTCTGGGTAAAGTTCATCAAGCACCTCATGACAAGACCTCGAAGCCTGGTACAAGTCAAGCAATGAAGTGAACATGACTCCAAGAGGCCCAAGGACCAAACCCGTGAAGATGGAAAACTCCGAGGACCCAGATAGAAAATGCAGAATCTTACGGGACAAGGAGCTTCATCTAAACTGCGTTGAAACTAACGTCAAGGGCCCACATGCAGTTGGGGGAATACTCTAGAAGTCTCGGGAAGAAATACCAAGTGAAGGAGGCCGCGGGCTAGGCCAAAGTGGGCCCAGGCCAGCTAGTCCAGCCCACTTCGAGGCCCAGTCACCCCCTTTGACCTAGCTACCATTCGGGCTATTTATAGCCCCGAGGCCAGACGCCACACATCAACTCATTCGCCAGCTGCTGCTGAGGAGCAGAGAAGAGAGGGACACCATCTCGGAGAGGAGAGGGTCGAGCTAGTTGACTAGGATCTCCCTAGCCGGCGTGGGAACCTTGCAAGGAAGACCACGTCGGAGTTCCCGGAGTTAGAAGCAAGATCAATGTAGGATCCCGGTGGTGATCTTGATTCATGTATCATGTATTATGTTCAATTATCAAGTTGCAATACGATTTTTAGCGATCGAGTGTTTCTCCTACGATTATGATTTCAATCGGATTTTCGTATCTTAAGATCTATTCTCGAGATAGATCATTGAGGGTGTTCTTGTAACTGTGGTGGCTAGAGGTGCATGCCTGACCTTCCGTGAGATTTCAACTTGTTCTTTGGACTCGCCCTGGACTAACCCGCACGAATAGAGGTGCGTTGTGACAGAACGATGGCTCCAAAAGGCGGGCGTTTTCGGAGACGGACGGGAGGCGACGTTTTCGAAGTCGGACGGGAAACCGTGGTTTAAAGATTCTTTTTATGATATTGAACTTGGTTACTTTTTCTTTGCTCGGAACTTCAACTAAGGCTTGCTCCAATCTCTCTAGATAGGTTTATCTATCCCTCTCTACCTCTTCCTACCTCCGGTTTTCATAGATTAGATTCGTTTTCACGATGTTCTCTAGATTAGATGCATAAAATTCCCCTTTAAAGATCAAAGTTCTCGGCTTTATTAGATTGATTCTTGCATCACACATTTGTTCCATGGATTCGATACCTTGGGTTCACACTTGAGGGAAGAAGGGTCCCTTGACTATGATGGAGGACATGTCCGCTTGCAAGTCCAATTGAAGTTTGATACGAATATACACTGTCAACAAGCCCCTTTTTCTGGTGCTGTTGCCGGGGAACAAGTGATCAAGATTCAATCTTTTATTGCTTTTTGTGAATAATTTTCAGTTTCCTTTTGGTTTTTCTTTTTGCATCTACTAACTTTTGATCATCCTCAAATCAATCTAATCTAGTTTGTATAACCCTAGTTTTCTTAGATTTGTTTGTCCAAAAGCGGAGGCCGAGGGATCGTCAGAGTCTCCAAAGGAATCACCACCTCAAAGCCCTAGGGAGAATCGACTTCCACCAATGGGAGAACAACCACAGGCAGAGCGCAAGATCGGGGAGCTATACACCCCGGACATCGTCGACCTACCAATCTTGAACCTCGCGGAGATTAGAAGGTCGTTCGAGATCAAGACCTCAACAATCCGAATGGTGCAACATTCACCCTTCACAAGTAAAGAGGATCCGAACCTTCACCTCCAAGGGTTCATTCAACTTTGTCAAACATTCAACATGGACGGGGTGACTCAATATAAAATGAGGGAAAGGCTCTTTCCGTTCTCGTTACATGGAAAGGCTTTGCAATGGTTCTACTTTCAACCGGCAGAGACGGTGCAAAATTCAGACACATTGATGAGGGCCTTCTGTTAACACCAAAATTTGGTAAGGAGTCTGACTTGTGGGTCCAGCTCGGTCAGGAGTCCGTATGGCGGAAGGAAGGTTTCCTCAGAAGCATTCGGCAGAGAGATCCGCGGTCGGCTATCTGCTTCCTTTCGGCAAGGGAACAGTTGAGCTGATTTTGCGGGATTGAATGGTGACGTGGCTCAAGCAGGAGGGACGAATGGATGGATAAGCGATCAAGCTTAGAGATAAAATTAGGTATCGAATCCATTCGAGGTTGTGCTCGGCAGGGTATAAATGTGAGCCCTGGTTGTATGTAACAGATATACGTAATCATTCTCAATACACACCGGCTTTACGCCAAACCTTAGAGTCCGTTCGTCGTGTCGTCGAGTTCTTCGAGAGGGTTCATCGATCCGTCGACCTCCGTGAGTACCGGCAACCTTGTATCATATCTAGTATCATGCGGTGGATTTAGATCTGATGCAAGTAGTCTTGTTACCATGCTTAGTGTCATGCGGTAGATTCAAGCTTGGTTCAAGAAGGTTTCTTGTTAGGTCATGAGCCATGCGGTAGGCTAAGATCTAGCTTGAAGCTAGTTATCGGCTCTATTGGATTTTGGCAAGATCCAATAGATTCATTAAGTTACCCCGTGTTGCGTTGAGTTTTGCTTTATGTTTAAATTCATGTAACACCTTTTTGCCCAATCTAGATGGTTTTGGATCGGCTTTACATCTTTTGGTGATCCTTATGCGAGTCAAATTTGATCCTTTGGTTATTTTAACACATGGATCACGTGCTCTTCAATAGCCGAAACCGAATCGATCTAGGTTGTTACGTGTCGCGGGTTCAAGCTTGCCGATGTCTGTATAAATCTTGAAAGAACTAGGTATCACGCGGTAGATGCAGGTTTTTGGGTTGCTTTGGAGCTAGTAATCCGGTGGATTAGATTTCAAATCAATCTGATAGATTTATCTTGCTTGGTAATGTTCGTTCCTTCTTCATAGACCCCGAATCGGTTGTTCAGCCGCATTCGGTTATGTTTCTCACGAGTAGAACACGTGCGTAATTTATGCTTTAAATAATGTATGCTTTTAGCTTTCCATATTTAGATCGTATCATGCGGTGGATAGATATATTTGTGGAAAGTGGTGCAATCCTCATGCAAGTTGTATCATGTGGTGGATAGATTTGTTTTGGCATCGTACCCGACGGGTTTTAAAGTACCTAGGCATGCGGTAGACTAGTGCTTTGGATCTATGCATGCTTGTTAATTACATGTTTATGCTCGCGCTTTACTTTATTTATTTATTTAATGTTGATCACCACGGGGATCGGTCGCGATCTTATGCACGTTCATCTTTGCCCAAACAAAGACCGATCGCCGTCATGCTTATGTCATCCATTTGGCTATGTCATTTTTTCCTTCTTAAAGTTCCCGAATGGTTTCAGTTTATTGGCAGATAGCTTCCTATAGCTATATGTCATCCCATCTGGCTTCGTAAGCCGTAAATATGGAACTGTCTGGTACCACCCGGCAAGTTCCAAGCTTTGGTATCTAACTACTTTATCTTCTGTTAATTTTCAGGGAAAATTGACTGGCACGTCTCGTGATTCTTTGCGCGTGTCAAGCTAGCTTGTTCGGCTTGCTGTGTGCTTGGCGCTAGGTGCATATTTCGCGTCAACACACTTTTTGGCACGCCCAGTGGGACCACAGCCGAAAATCAAGATGCCTGACATCGGGGATATCATGGACGTCAACATTGAAGACCTCTCTCCTGAACAACGGCAGCAGCTCCAGGACGCCGTGGATCAATTCCAGCAGAAGTGTATGCTGTCCTTCAAGAAGAACAGGAGTGGCGTCCCGTACCTGAAAAACGAGATGCCCAGGGTATTGTTGCCGGGGGAGAGCGACGCCACAACCAAGCAGGAGAAGGAGGAATGCATACATGCGTTCCGAGATGCCGCGGACCACATCTTGAGCAGGCACCACAAAGCTTTCCTTGGTGCGTTCAAACAGATGATGGTAGCTGTCTTCGGTCCAGGCATGGAGCAGGCATTCAGCAAGGCACCCATTCAAGCAGGCACCGTGGAGTTGGGCGAATCCAGTTCTCAACCGCTGTTGCGAGCCAACCAGCCCGACCTCCTCCTCAAAGCGGCCGGGAGTCAAGCTTTCCACCTCCTCCACAAGGTCTCGGGGGACAACCGGCTCGGCCCCCCCTTGCAGCCGCGGGGAGGACGATCAGTTCAGACACCACCGCAGGGCAGCACGGGTCAACCTGTGCAACAGTCGAACCCGTACCAGCCCACGTACGGGGAGTTGGCATTCGGCTCGCCTGGGGCCCCTTTTGCTTCCGGCCACAGGATCGCTCCAGCAACCAATTGGCTACAGAGGAATCTATACGGCGGAGGCTACCACGAGGTAGGGAACTACGGAGCCATCGACGCTCTTCCGAATCCGGGATACAGACCAGCTGCAAACACGCAGGAAGACGACGTCCTGGCGCAGAAGATGGCCGATTTGATGCAGAATCAATTCGGCCTCAAACCAAAAATGCAAGGACCTACCTACATGCCATTGTTCCCGGAGTGGTACTACAACGTGATCCTTCCGCCAAGGGTAAAACCCCCGACGGAATTCACAAAGTTTTCGGGGCAGGACGACACGAGCACGGTGGAGCACATTGCTCGCTACATGATGCAGCTTGGAGAGTGCTCGGCTGAAGAAGCGTTGAGAGTTAGATACTTCCCCGCGTCGTTGACGGCTCCGGCGTTCCAATGGTTTTCATCTTTACCCCCGCAATCAGTCAGCACATGGAAGGAGCTGGAGCGGAAATTCCACGCCCACTATTTCAGCGGCAGCTCAGAGAAGAAGCTAATCGACCTCGCTACCCTGAAGCAGAGGCACAGTGAGACGCCCTTGGAATTCCTTAGGAGGTTCAGGGAAGTTAAGGGCATGTGTTTTTCGCTCAACTAGCCAGATGACCAGTTGGCTGACATGGCCATTGCCAGAATGCTGCCGGCCGTGTGTGAGAAGCTGTTTGGCATGGAGTTCGATAACTTGGGGCAGCTGTCCCAAAAGCTGTCGTTAATGAGAAACCAAGCATACAGCTTCAAGAAGGACGCTAGATTCGGTAAGCAGCACGATGTGGCGGATATCTACAACCAGTTCCTAGACAAGGCCGACCTGGTGGAAGAATCTGATGATGAACAGGACGTGGCTGCGACCGAAATCATGTGGGGAAAAGAGCCACTAACTATGAATCAGCGCTGGGTCAAACAGACCAAAGGTACCTACGATTTCGACATTACGAAAGCTGACAAGCTATTTGAGCTCTTGGTAAAGGAAGGCCGAATCAGATTGCCTGTAGGGCATTCCATGCTTCGGCCCGATGGAGTAAAGGAGAAACGTTACTGTGGCTTCCACGACAGGAACTCGCACTCCATCAACGACTGCAGGGTCTTCAGAATGAGGATCCAGAGAGCCATCCAGGAGGGGCACCTCAAATTTGATAACAAGATGAAGCTGGATGGCCACCCCTTCCCTCAGAACATGGTGGGTTTTTCGGTCAACATGGTGACAGCTGAGGAGAAGGGCAAGGTCAAAGTCTTGACCTCAGCTAGGGCAAGGCAGGATGGAGCAGTTGACCCGGAGCGTCAGGTAACTTTGGAGAAAGTGCATGGTGAAGCCCCCCGCGATCTCAAGAGCCACATCGAAATCGGGGAATCATCCAGAGCTAGGCCCAAGGTGACCATGCATATCCTCCTCAACAAGTGGCAGCGCCAGCTGGAAAAGGAGCGCTACCAGAAGCGGAAGTACGAGGGGGAGAAGCGCAGGGCAGAGGAGGAAGCACACAAGAGAGACCTGGAGCAATACACACGCGAGCAGGAACGCGCGCACTGGGGATGTGCATTCTTCAGGCACTGTTGGAACGAGGAATTGAAGCTGCCCACACTGAGGAACTGCCCTGAGTGCAGCGACAGGTATTTCGAGTACAGTCAAGAGACTGCCAATCGACGATCCATCCATGAGAGAATTGGAAGGATACATCCTAGCAAGGATCGGCGCCAAAAAATTGAGATCATTGATCATCCCAGGAAGAGGCAAGCTGATTTAAGGTGGGCTGATCAAGAGGAAGACGAGGACGAGTACATCTGGCAGAAGGGGCAATGGTGCCCGCCCGGTCTAAGAAAGAGTCAGAAGCGAAGGGTTCAGCGCTTGAGGAACCGTGAGCTAAGGCAGGCTGGGATCCAGACAAGGCAGGTGTGGCGTCCAAAGGACAAACCTGAAGGGTCAAAGCGTTCGGCTCCAGCATGCATGGTATACTTTCTGCCGAATGAATTTATGGCTCCTGCTAATCAGGTTGTGCAGGAAGAGGCGTCCCTGGATGATGAGCAGGTTGAGGGGCTGATGGCACAGCTGGTGCTAGCCAAGCAAGCCGTCTTCGACAAACCGGCCAAAAATCGACACATGAGGCCGCTGTACTTGAAGGGATATGTCAATGGCAAACCATTGACCAAGATGTTTGTCGACGGTGGAGCGGCAGTCAATGTAATGCCGTACACCACCTTCAGGAAACTTAGCATGGGCCCCAGCGATCTGACGCCTACAAGCATAATACTAAATGATTTCGCTGGGAATCCTTCAGACACCAAGGGATGCGCTCACGTGGATCTGATGATAGGGTCCAAGACACTGCTCACGACCTTCTTTGTTATTGAGGGTAAAGGAGCCTACAGCCTACTGCTTGGACGGGACTTGATTCATGCCAATTGCTGCGTCCCATCCACCATGCATCAGCAGCTCATCCAATGGGTGGATGATGATATTGAGGTGGTCCAAGCAGATGACTCCGTGAGCGTTGCAAACATGGAACCAGCTTCCTGGGAGTATCAAGGCATTGACTGCTTCTCAGGGAAAGACTGGGGAGAAGGTCCTGTTGAACCTGTCAGCAGCGATCAACAACCGATTCAAGCAGTCGGCTCTTATAGCAATTTTTAATGGAGAACCCTGTCGATGGTACTGACGGCAAGTTGGGGCGAGGATTCATGTCGGCTGATAAATTAGAAGAGGTTGACATTGGAAGCGGTGACAAGCCAAGGCCGACGTTCATCAGAGCAAACTTGCAATCAGACTTCAGGGAGGAATTAATCAAGCTACTAAAGGAATATAAGGATTGCTTCGCCTGGGATTATTCAGAGATGCCTGGACTGGATCGCTCCATCGTTGAGCATCGGTTGCCAATCAAATCTGGTTTCAAACCATACAAGCAACCACTCCGGAAGATCTACAAGGACGAAGTATTGGCCGATGTGAAGAAAGAAGTTGAAAGATTACTTGATGCAAACTTCGTTCGGCCATGCAGATATGCGGAGTGGATTTCTAACATTGTCCCTGTTTACAAGAAGAATGGAAAGATGGGGGTCTGCATAGATTTCAGGGATTTGAACAGAGCTACTCCGATGGATGGTTACCCCATGCCTATTGCCGATTTGCTGGTTGACGCCGCTGCTGGGCACAAAGTTATCAGTTTCATGGATGGCAATGCGGGATACAACCAAATTTTTATGGCAGTAGAAGATATATCAAAAACGGCCTTCAGATGTCCTGGTCATATAGGCCTATTTGAATGGATAGTCATGACATTTGGACTGAAAAATGCTGGTGCAACTTATCAGCGAGCCATGAATTACATCTTTCACGATTTGATCGGCAAAATTGTTGAAATTTACATTGACGATGTCGTGATCAAGTCCCTAAGTCATGACACGCATTTGGAAGATGTGAAAAGGACCTTGGAGTGCACCCGAAAGCATGGCTTAAAGATGAATCCAAACAAATGCGCTTTTGGAGTATAAGCTGGAGAATTCTTGGGATTTTTGGTCCACGAAGGGGGGATTGAGGTTGGCAAGAAGAGCATGAAGGCCATTGATGAAGTTGTCCCTCCAACTAATCTCAAGGAGTTGCAATCACTGCTCGGCAAAATTAATTTCGTAAGGAGATTCATTTCAAATCGTCACAGAAGGTTTCTTCGTTCTCTCCATTGCTGAAGCTAAAGAAAGATCGAGAAGTTCACATGGGGCGACGAACAACAAAAGGCTTTTGATGAGATCAAGCAATACATGAAGGAGCCACAGTCTTTGGATAAGCCTTTCAAGTTGTATGTGGCGGCCGATACCCAAACCATTGGATCGGCCCTTATTCAAGAAATCGAAGGAAAGGAGCGGGTGGTAGCATATCTTAGCTGAAAACTACTCGATCCTGAAACCAGGTATTCGGCTGCAGAGAAGCTGTGCTTGTGCGTGTACTACTCGTGTACAAAGTTTCGGCACTACTTGTTTAATGCCGAATGCACTGTGTATTCCAAGTTTGATGTAATAAAACATATGTTATCTATGCCAATTTTGAATGGCAGGATTGGCAAATGGATCTTGGCTTTATCAGAGTTTGAGTTAAAGTTCGAATCGGCAAAAGCTATTAAAGGTCAGATCATTGCCGATTTTATAGCTGAACATCGTGATCCGTCAATTGATTTGCTTGAAATTACTCCGTGGGCTTTATTTTTTGATGGATCATCATATGGTAAAGGTGGGGGAGTAGGGATCCTACTGATTTCGCCTAGAGGTGAGATGTTTGAATTTGCCATCCCTATACAGCCCACTGTTACAAACAATCAGGCTGAGTACGAGGCATTGCTTCGGGGGCTTCAATATTTGAGAGAAGTTGGGGCCGTTTCGGTTGAAGTTTATGGAGATTCAGAGTTGGTAATCAAGCAATTGAATGGCCAATACGAATGCAAAAGTGAGGCAATGAGGAGTTACTACGAAGAATGCAGGGAGATCTTGAAGAGCTTTCCGTTAGTAACTCTGCAGCATATTCCTAGGGAGCATAACAAAGAAGCGAACAGGTTGGCTCAGAGCGCCTCTGCTTACAAATAGAGTCAAGAAGCGTTTGCCCCGAATTTCAGCTCTGAAATCAATTCAGCCCACGAGAAGTACCCATCACATTTATCCAACAGAATAATAGACAAAAAATTTTCATACAGAATTCAGCCCATAAGACAATCACAGAATTCAGCCCATAAGACAATCACATATTTGTGTATCTTTTCCAATCTCATTTTGCATCACATAATTTTATCTGTTGCAAAGTTTGCATCAGCAGCATCTATACAACAGGTCCTCATCAGCATCTATTCAGCGGCAAAAATGAAGCTCCACAAACAGAAGTATGAACCAACAAAAAACTCTATATAGCAGCCACATTTTCCAACAAAAAAGACATGCAAAAAAGACATGCAGGTCGCCAGGAGCATCAGTTGTACATCACACCATGAGCCAACTTCTCACCATGAGCCACCAGCAGGTCACCAGGATGTGAACCTCGAAACCAAAAGAATAAGACAGTTAACTTGCAGTGCTAACAAGACAAAAACAATATTATGTAGCTATTAGCATGCCAGATTGTTTAGAAAAAACATATAGAACCATTCCTACAATATAGAACCACCTGGACCACAAATACACAAATATTAGAAAAACTAGGTGGAACGGATGTGCCAAAATATCTAAATCACAAATCCACATCAAGTATCATGTTAGTATTAACAAGCTAACAAGTAAGAGCTAACATGCTCGCATGCGTGTGCGGGGAAAACAAGGATCCGGATCCATACAAGGACAAGCAAAGGGCAACATATGGCAATCCAACTAGCAAAATAACATATTCTTGGTTCCGGGAAAATATAACATACCCTCATGCACGACCAAGCAAACGTTCAAGTTTTGCTTCCAAAGCAGCTTGCTTCTTCTCCATATCCTCCTTGTCCCTTATCCTTGCTCGTTCCATTTCCTGCAGGTTGCCTTGACAAAACTTCAATTTCGACACGGCGATCGCTCACAACGGATCGAAGGTCACCATTGGCCCTTATCTCCACTTCTAGTCGTGCTTGAACACTCTTTGCACTAGATCTTGGTTTCCCAGACACGATCCCCGCATTCTGAAGGAATGTATTGTTTTTGCACTTTTCATTGAGGACATCAGCTACAACCTGAGTTGCAAGCCTTGGTTCTTCACCTTCAATTAGTGCTGCCGCCAACCGATTCTCCATTTCAATCTTGCAAGACATCAGCAAATAACATTTGTAACTTAGAACAATTTAAAATAAGCAACTGAAAACATCATAGGATAACTTACAATGGCAGATTGTACATTAGGCATGTAGCCCTTCTTCCTCTTGCTGAAGTGAGTCAGCTTGAACAAACCAAACGCATCCAATTCATTACCCTCATTCTCGCCTGCCTGAAAAGAATGTGCAGCAAGAAACTTCATATTTGTGCAGCAAGAAACTTAAGGTTTGTGCATCAAGAAACTTCATGTGTGCAGCAACGAACTTTGTATTTGTGCAGCATGAAATTAAACATAATTGATTTGCTAAAACCTAACAGAACAGCATGTTAACTTGAACAAAACTGGTTTTCAATTGTTGCAAATAACCATGGCTAACTTACCAGTTTCTCTACAAAAACGGATAGCTACATGATCCGGTTGTACCGAGGGAATTTGACCAAATCCCGGTTGTCTTTGTTCTTTTGACGACTCGCCTACATCATATAAAGAACAAAAGTTATACAAGTGCCGAAGTAGGAAGTACAAGGCAATAGTTGGTTTTTTGTACCATTTTTTCAGGTTTCTTCCATGCTTCCACAAGGTGAAGCCACTCATCATCACTTGTCGGCGGGTTCATTGGAGAAGTCCTCGTGACCAAATGAAGTGGGAAAGGATCAAAAAATTTTCATTCAGCCTATGTCGTTGTTGGCGAACTGCAGTTTTCATCATCTCAACACAACCCTTTCTAATTGTAGCATCATCAGTGTTGATGTCAAACTTGGCCTATCCAGATGGAACACGTATGAGAACTATAATATTTGAAAAAAGAAATAGCTTGCGGGACATTTAACTTGACTTATCAATTGTTTTCAGATAAGATAAATATCAAACAGTACACAATTGTCGTCAGCTTATCAGTTATCATGTCTAAAAACAGTCATGTCATGAACGAGAAACAACTCAAAAGTTGTGTATAAGTTGCAGCCACAAAATGAGTACCATTTCACTAATTTAACATAGTTGTAAGCTAAAAGTCATGTCATGATTCCTACCACATTGGGTAGCGATTCGGAAAGTTTAGAGAATAACTTACACGAAGGCATCCCGAAGAAAAGCTTCAATCAATGCGGGTCTTTTCTTGTACTCCTTCCAATGCAACAACACAAGCACATGGTTTCTAAGCGCAATATTGCATTCGGTGGCAAACTTGGCGGCAATGATAGGTGTGAGGGGCCGATGCTTCCTTCGGGTATAATGATGGGTAGCTTGCCACGGCGAGATCTCGTTTATCCTCTGGAGGCCATGCCCCATGTTAGCTCCTCGATTCCAAGGCACCTCTACTCCTTGTAATAAATGATCAATGAAATTGCTATTAGCGTGCAGCAACATAACCAGCAATGTGATATGTAACATGAAAAATAATGAACAACCACCTTCAATGTTATCCTCGTCACCATCATTCTGGGGAATGCCATCAGCTCCATCATCTAGTAAGAAGATGTAAGTTAGCATTCATCACAAATCAAAGGTTAGCATGAGTGGTACACACATGGAACTAGAAAGAACCACCTTCGCTTGCCATATGAGTGAGATTGTGAGACTGAGAAATGGCATCAGTTGCATCATCTAAAGAGATGTAGCAAGTTAGATTGCATTAATCATGTAAACAAGCATTACGAGAATGATAGAAGAACCATGGTACTCACCATGAGCAAGAATCGGCACATGAAGCTCACTTAGTTCAGCGGCAAATGGCACATGGTCACTTGGTTGGACAGCTGCCACACGGTCACTTGGTTCGTGTTGCCATGTGTTCACTTGGTTCAAGGTACGCGCCACGTGATCACTTGGTTCGGCGAGCTGCCACATGGTCACTTGGTTCGGCCCGCCGGCATGTGGAGGTGGAGGTCACTTGGTTCGACGGCCGAGCATTGCTTTCCTTTGACTTTTTACGTCTAGTGGGTGGTTCATGTGCAAAAACCCTCTTACGAGACCCAAATCTAACACCACACGAAGGAGGAACTCGAAGTTTGATTCTTAGTGCTTGTAACATCTCTTCGTCTTCGGCTCGGTAGAAATAGAAGCATGGATTACTGAATAGAGTTTTCATAGAAGGAAAAATGTATTAGTAAGCACACAACAATTGAAAGGATTGGGAAGTTGGAAGAATTGGCACCTTTGCAGTGCCATTTGATGAGATGGCATCTCATTCAGCATCATCATCTTGTAAAGGATCATATTCATATTCTGAGTTTTCACTATGCTGTTTGGTATTGTTATTTCCTTGAGAAATGGCAGATGTTCGAAAGTATGGATAGTTGTTAACGATTCCTAGCTGCTTTAGTCGTGCACTGTTTTGCATACAATTTCGGAGACGCAGCTCTTCGTACTCCTCCAACGGTGTTTCTAAGAGACAAGAGAAAACAAGAACATATTAGGGCCTCCACAGATGGTTGTGATGCCGTAAATAATAGCTATCTACTTCGTGTGAATAGTTTATAGTGCTAGCTATACCCATCTCACCTCCTCTCTCCTGCACTCCTGGCTGTTTCTTTCAGGTGAAGACTAGTTGAGGGAATGAGCAGACAGACCACTCCTGGCTTTTGCTTGCTACTAGTTATATATGCCAGCCCAATGATTTCATATACCGGTGCTGCCGGGTCTATTTATGGCTTGCAAATAATACAACAAGCCAGGCAGCAAGCCAATCCATTATATTGCATTGTCTGCCACCACCACAACCACAGTGCACACACACAAAAAAAAAGAAACCGATCGACAAGTAGAGTGCAAGTAAGGCAAGTCATCTATTATCAGTACCTCACTTTACCATAGTTTTAGAACACAGTACTACACTTTACCATAGCTTGCAAATGGTTCAACAAGAATTAAATATTCCATGCTACCAAAGACAGTGCTACCATCATAGCTGTAATATAACACCAAAAGGTACAGATGCATGACCAGTTTCAGGTTTTCAGAGTCCTATAAGGCTTTAGACTGTCAATTAAACGTTATATGTTTCAACATGGATTTGACCATAGTAATATATGCTAACATTCTTCCATGACTAATTGAGAAAGTCACTGACAAAGGTTTGCAAATCACTGCACGAAATAAACATAAGCTTACACTGACAGAGGTAAATCATTGCAATGCAAGTATTCAATGTCAAGTCATCCCATCATAAAAGTAGGAGATTAACAATGACAGGTAAATCATAGCTATGCACCCTAAGCACTCATCCCATCATAAAAGTAGGAGATTAAACCATACAGAGGAGGTACGTGTAAGGAACACAAACTTGTGATCTGACGTGGTGCTTGTGGCTTCTTTTGCGCACCACCCTTCGCCGACATGGTGGAGGTCTTGGGCTTCGTGCTGGTGGTCTTTTGGTTCGCGCTGGAGATCTTGGGGTCGGTGCAGTACGTCTTGGGGTAAGAGCTTGAGCTTGCCAGTGGTAGGTGTACACCGACCGCGCCGCCATCTTCTGATACTTGTACGCTCACCGCACCACCCGCTTCTGGTAATCCAATTAGTGTAACTTAGTCAAATAAACTCCACAAATAAACTTAAGGCAATAATCATAGCAGTATAGCAGAAGCATTTTGAATGCTGAATACGGAAATAGGAGTACTCATAATCAGATGTGAGCAAAACCAGACAATCAGGTTAAAAATATCAGCCACTGAATTTATTTACATTCGGATTAACATGTACACGGATTAAATATACTTGACATCACAACATGAATAATTCCGAACATTGAATAATTACGAACAAATATCAGCATTGAATTACATTTCATGACATTGACATCATATCATTTACATCATTGCCTCGGAGTTAACAAATTGGCCTCGGATGATTTGATATAAAAAGCGAGAACAAATGGTTCATGGCAACCATGGAAGCGTGAGACACATCCATCCCGGTATTTGAAAAACATGGGCATGGATGTGTCACACGTTTTGATGAGTGCCATGAGAGGTAATATACATCCGATCATCATCATAGGCAAAAGTGGAGCAAAGGAAGAACACGAGAATGTTGGCCTCGGATATGTTTGCATTTCATTTGAACTTGAACTTGGAGCTTAACGATAGAAAGCGAGAACAAAGAGGATGTCATGGCAGGCATGGAACCATGGGAGACATCCATCCCGGTCATGATAGATTGCACGGGAATGGATGTGTCGCATGGTTTGATGACAGAGACATGAATAATAGAACAGGAAAAATAAACATCTTCATAGGCAAAACAGAACAGACGACCAACAGCTCCAGTCCCTCACAAGTTCAAGTTCATCAATTCAAGAATCATCATAGGCCTCAGAATGTATTCCAGATAAGGGCTCACTCAAATAACCAACAGAAGCTACACAAATAGTATAAAGTAACGGATAAAAAACAATATGGCGAACGGACCCGCCGCGGCGCCATCGGTGCTTCGCGCCGACCGCCGGTTGTGGGTCTGCGCGCCGCCACGTCGGCCCGTCGGTGCCGCGGCCGGCCCCTAATGCCGCACCACCCGCTTTGGTAATCCAATAGTGTAACTTAGTCAACAAATAAACTTAAGGCAATAATCATAGCAGTATAGCACAAGCATATTGAATGCTGAATACGGAAATAGTAGTACTCATAATCAGATGTGAGCAAACCAGACAATCAGGTTAATAAATATCAACCCTGAATTTATTTACATCCAGATTAACATGTCTTACACAGATTCAATATACTATCCGACAACAAGATTTGCATCCTACATTCTATCAGGTACTCGAACAATTAAACCTACTTCTATCCAGTACTCAGGACAATTACTAAATAACAGCAAGCAAACCTTCCCAAGAGAAAACACATAAACATCTGCTAACAAACATAATCAGGACAAGGTTTTATCTGGATCATAGCAGCATACAAACAAATAGCTAACAAACATTCTACTGCATATGACAGCAAACAAACAGCAGCTCTTGCAACATAGGACATCGATGGAGTAGGGGGAAGGAGCACAAACTTGTTATCTGGCGTGGTGCTATTGGCGTGGTGGAGGTCTTGGGGTAGGAGCCATCTTCTGGTAGGTGGAGACCCGCGCGCAGCGGATCCGTTGGTGCGGCGCCGACCGCTGGTTGTGGGTGTTGTGCCGCCGCATCGGCCATCGGTGCCGTGCTGGCCCTCGATGCCGCACCACCCGCCGGCCATCGGCCCCGCGCCGTCGCGCCCGCCATCGGTGCTTTGCGCCGCACGCCGGTGGTAGATGGACGGCCGACGAGTCCTTGAAGCGTCGGTCCTTGAAGCGAGACATCGATCTAGGGTTGCGACACCGCGGGCGGGGATGGAGAAATGCGGCCGCGGGATGGGGGGAAATGGGGCTAGGGTTGCGGACCCGGCCGGGCATCGTGCGCCGTCGAGGGGCGGACCCGCCGGGCGTCGTGCGCCGTCGAGGGGCGGACCGGCCGGGGCACCCGCGGGCCGAGGAGGCTAGGGTTTCAAAGGCGGGCCGAGGAGAGGAGAGGGGGAGAATGAGTGGGTGGGTGGGAGGGATTTGGGAGATTTCATATCCCGCACCCGCGCTGTGCGCCCGCGGTGGGTGGGCGAATGACGTTGACGAACTTGCCACTGGGTCAATGACGTGTGGGTCCCAACTTGGTTGGGCCCACACGTCAGCCACTGAAGTGTGGGTTTTCATGTCGCACTGAAGTGTGGGCCGAGCGGGGGTGGGTGGGCTGCGAGAGGGACGGACGGGTGGGCCCGAGTTTTGAGATGAGATTGGAATGGTATGGTGTTTGACTTTGAACAAATCCATATTTAAAATGTACTTGAATGAAGAACAAACTAAAACGAAACTTGTAGAAATTGAATTTAGAAAAATTTAGAAAAAAGAATCAACCGATTTGGATTTCGTACGAGGAAGAAAAACAGTTTACAAGTTTTATCCGAAGATTCAAAACAGAAATTTACACTTGCTATGAAGCGGGATGAACAGTTGTGGTTTCTCTTTTTAATCTTTGACTAAAACTTGTAACTAGTTTTTATGCCTCATAAAAACTCCAAATTGGTTGATTCTTTTTTCTAAAATTTTCTAAAATCGAAATCTATCTATATAATGTGTTTGTTTTTGTCATTTCAAATTTCGTGATGAAGTTTTAACAATTCAAGATTGAAATGTTTTTCAAAGTGGTGATTTCGGACCACATTTTGAAACCCCGAATGATTTAGGTTGAAGAAGTGATGAATACCAAAGTTTTAAGACTCATCCATATCTACAAACTTATGGCTAATCCAAATGTAAATAATTAGTTTGGCAACAGTTTGATAGGGATAATTCAAACTTACACTTCGAATATACAGTGTAGTAATTCAAATTATATCGTAAAATGCTCCGATGGTTCTACGAATTGGCGTGGCAACATAATTTGGGTCCATAAACTTGTCATAAAAATTTCAAATGATTTCAATAATGGCGGAACACACGTTGTTTGTAAACAGATACATGTCTTGCACACTTTCTTGAAATGTTACTTGAACATTCAAGTGCATCATACCTTTCGAAATTTCGAATTCACATAAACTTGAAACTTGGCCGTAAGGTTGTGCTTAGTTCATTATTGCAAAATACGAAGTTACATTACTAATATTTGTTGAAAACAAACTCTTTTTCTAATCGGTATTTTGAGGAACTAGATAAATGGACATAAATAAGATCTTCAAAATTGAATCTGTACAAAAAAAACTTCATTAAAGAAAAGAGTGTGATTTTAGAAAAATTCAGGAAAAAAGCGTCGAAATCGGATTATATATGACGAAGAAATACTAGTTGCAAGATTTAATTCCAGATCAAAAGAATAAATACCAACTATCCATGTGTTCTTCACTGCCAAGATAGCCGAGCCAATAGGGTGCGACACACTGGTAGCCCTTACGGTGTATTGTATGAGTAAGTTAATTTCAACACTTATAAACGAATTTACATATGGCGCAGTGGTGGGACTTCCTCAAGTTGTTGTCGTCGGTCTTGAGTTCGAGTTGTGGCTCGTCCCAATTTTTGGACAAATTTTTTGGTTTAAATTTTTGGACAATTTTAAAAAATTGTGCTATGGGGGTCGAAGAGTCACGGCCCGGCCCACCCGAGCTCGACCGGCGAGCGTGAAGCCCAGCGACAGGAGCTCGAGTGGGCCGAGGCAGCCCACTAAGCCCCACATAGCAGGATAAGCAAGCACTGATGGATCTTATGTCGGAATTCGAAAGTGCCAGTACCGCCTGCACTTTTAAGGTGGGTTGCGCTCTTCTACGGCGCCGAGGTGGGACTAAAATCTACACTGAGATGCGCCAAGGGGGAAATAGTTAGTTGGGTCGGCCCATTTCGTCCCCTCCGTCTCCCCATCTAAATAGTTAGATGCGCCATCCATTTTCTTTAATTAGTCTCCGTCTCCCCATCTTCCCGATCAGCCTAGGCGTCTCTGTCCCCTCTTCCCCATCTTCCCCATCTTCCCGATGGCGGGCCGCAGCAAGGAGGGATCCGCAGCGAGGGCCGGCGGTGGATCGAGGGGCCGCACCGGAGCAACCCAGGTGAGCGGCGGTCGCGGAGGGAGGACCCACGGCGAGAGATCCTCGGCGCGCGGCCGCGGCGGTGGGAGGGCCCGCACCGATGGATCCGGCGCGCGCGGCCGCAGCGGAGTGAAGGGCCGCGGCGGAGGTAGCCTCCACAGCGCCGCCACGCAGAAGCGTGATGCGCGCGGCCGTTTCACGGCTAGTACACCGCCGACATCGTCCTCCTCGGGTGGGCGCCGCGGGACCTCCGGTACACCGAGGACGTCGTCCTCCTCTTTGTCCTCCGGTACACGCGGCGCCGGAACCTCGTCCTCGTCTTCATCCGGGATGCACGTCATCTCCTCCACGTCGTCCGAAGGCCAGCATCCATCGGGTCAGAGGAGGCAGCCGGTACTGGGACGCAAGCGAGGCCATGGTGAACAGAGGTAAAGTTTTACTAAAGTTGGTTGTGTTCTTCAAGATGTTTTATCAAAATTCAATGGCTGTTTGATGTTGATGTTGCCTGTAGTTGAGATTGCCTTCAGTTCTATATACACATTTACTAAAAGTTTGTATGCTAGAATCATACCTCTTGTTTATGGACTTGAAATAATAATACCTATTAAATTGATATAATTGTTGAGGTTAAGAAATTGATATCAAAATTCACAAGTTAGCTTCGATCATTCACTTTTCTTTAGTTTGTCATGGCCATTGAGTATCTCTACTGCTTGTCTTCTTCGATGTTTTATCAGGGGGTACAAGATGTGTTGTCAAAATTCAATGGTTGTTTGCTGATTGTTAAATTATTTTTCTGCATTGATAATGTGCCCGGTTGCCCTTCACTTGGTCATTGGAGAGTATCGCTAACAGATACCAATTTTGCATCAAGATCGCTAACTTGCAAGTTCTTACTAATGGGCTAGATTTATTAATAATCAGTTCATAGGCTAAATTCTTTGCTGTCATATGCTAATGATGAATTTTGTAATTCAGTGGTACATTCAGTTCCTTCTCACAAGTTTATTTTTGAATTTCCTTCCATGTAGTGGTGAGATAGGTTGTTCCAAGCATGTGAGAATCATCATTCCGGACTCAGATGGTGAACAAGACAACAACAACAATCCGTTGCCATCGGAAGCGGTCGGACCGTCGAAAAGACGGGTGAGCTAGGACCGCATTGTATGGCTGCGTTGTCTACTACGATGCTTGTAAAGTCAAACAACTTATGTGTGTTGTCTTGCTGCGAGAAAATTCCCGTACGCCATCGGGTTAGGCGGTACAGCGGGATCGCTATGATGATTTGCGTGAGCGAATTGAGGACCCGAGGTTGGACATTGATGGAACACATGAAATCATGGAAGAGCACACGAAGGAATTCATGGACAACGTTGTCGACAAGTTAGATGAGATGGGGAAGAAGATCCGCAAGCTTGAGTTGAAAGTCAAGGGCAACAAGTAGTAAAGTCGTAGTACTTAGCATAAATAATTAAGTCAAGGGCAATGCGGGAGTTGTGAAGCTTCTTTTGCTTTTGGCGGCAACAAGTAGTGAAGCTTCTTTTGCTTAGAACCAAGGATACGTGTTCCGTGATGTGTCATGATGGTTCATGTATATATGCTATCAGAGACATGTTGCTGCTAAGTGTAGTGAACTTAATGAAAATTAGTCCTATTATCTATCCTTCTGTGTGTTGATCTGATGGCTGAAATCTATTCCTTATATATGCTATCTATTCCCAGATTGTTATGTGATGGCTGCTGGACAACTGAACATGTGCCTGTTTCATCAGTTCCCAGCATGTGCTATCTATTCCTTATATATATGCTACCTATTCCCAGATTGCAATGGTTTCATACGACCATGGCATGTCTTTGGTTGCACAACAATGAACATGTCTTACACACGACATGTCTTGCATAATTTCTCATTCAAATAATTTAGAACTGCATGTCTTACAACCCAAGCATTACAACTCCCAGGTTATTAACTAGGTAAATAAGTTACAACTCTCATGGACATGTGCCATGGATGCCCGACAACGGTGATGCTCCTCCCTGGATGCTAACAATCTGTTTCACCCGGCAACTTCACGGATGCTCCTCACCGAAAATAAAACACACAACTAAAGACTTTCGACTAAATTGGTTCGGTCACATCAAAAGTGGTAAGAAGTAATTCAAATTAATAGCATGGACTTACATTTATTCAAATTGGTTCTTGTCACATAACGACAAAATGCTAGAAAAGATGGACTTACATTTATTCATCATCACTTTGTCAACCTCCATTGCGGCACCGGCTTCTTCATCGGCTGAAGTACTCCAAAAGTGTGTCATCTTCTTCTTCCTCACCACCAGCGACTTGTGCTTCTTCGTCTCTATCTTTAATCAACCGAGCAATATCGGTAGCTTCAAACATAAGGCCTTGTTCATCATCTCTATTCAAGGGCTTATCGGTTGTAGTGCTTGAAGCGGTTCTCGTGTACCATCCTCTTCACAACACTCATCCTCTTGATATGCGGGAGCATTATAGTGTGCGATTCAATTTCCCTCACATTGTAAAGATGCCTATGGTCAAATGTTTGGACAATTTGCCAATTTTTTCCCAACTTGGTGTCTGGTAAATAAAAGATTTTCCTAGCCTGAGTGGCCAAAATGAAACAATCATTCTTGTACCATAGACTTTGAATATTGATGCTTTTAAAAAAACCATCATATTGAAGTTCAGTTTTCTTCCCATCCAGTTTATACCAGCCACATTTAAACAGCACCACTGACCTATCATCCTCTGGATATTCTAACTGCACTATCTCTTTCAGGGTTCCAAAGAAATCAATGAGCACATTATTATGTGAGGCCTGTGCCATTACACCGCTGTTTTGTGTTTTCTTGTTGCTGTCTCGATCAACAGTATTGAAGCGAACACCATTCACTATGCATGAGGTGTATTTCTTGACTCTGAAATCAGGACCACATGCCAAGGTAAATAGATCAGCATCTATCTCTTCTTGACCATCATTCCTCAACTTCATGATCTGTCATGCAACACACAGCCCATCAAAATCTATACTACAAAATATGGTTATCTAAAATATTATCGGAGTAAACTCACATGGTTCCTGAACCAAGTCTGGAATCCTAGCCGGGCTGTTTTTTCAATGTTAGCCACCCCTTGTCTCTCTAATTGTTCTTTGAACATTCTGCATATATAAAAAATTAACTAAGCATATGTAGAATACACAAAGATGTCATACAATAGTTTAATGGTCAGAACTTACGTGACATATTTTTCAGCTTGACTAGAGTTGTTCAACACATACCACACCATTTGATCAAAGCAATCTTCATCATATACAAGCTCAGGCGCCGACATAAAATGAACTCCATGCCCAAAAACGTCAACACCATAGGCCTCTTCATTAGAAAAACCTATGTTCCTTGGTTCCGATTAAATCTTGTTTCAACACCATCCAAGTATCTAGAGCAAAATGTCAAACATTCATCGGCAATATATGCCTCGGCTATAGACCCTTACGGTCGAGCCCCGTTCCTCACATAGCGCTTCAAAGTATACAACCGCCTCTCAATTGGGTACATCCACCCATACGCACGGGGCCTGCGAGCAAAGCCTCATCGGGTAAATGTACGGCAAGGTGTATCATCACATCAAAGAAAGCCGGGGGGAATATTTTCTCAAGTTTCACCGAATTATAGGGATCTCTTTCTTCATTTCAGCCAACACATCCTTGTTAAGGGTTTTCTTTGCGAGTTCCCTAAAAAACTTCCCTAATTCTGCTAATGCTTCATATATATCCTTGTCCAAAAAACCTCTCATAGCAGCGAGGTAATATTCTTTGCAACAAGATATGACAATCATGCGTTTTGAGTCCTTGTACCTTGGTTCCATCAACATTTATACATCTTGAGATATTGGAAGCAAAGCCATGCGGAAACTTTACCTCTGCGAGAAAATCACAAAAGGCCGCCTTCTTTTTTTTTGGACAAAGTATATCGAGCATTTGGCATCTCACATGAATCTCCATTCTCTTTAAATTGCAACTCCTTTCTAATTCCAAGATCTTTCAAATCAAGCCTAGCTTTAACTGTGTCCTTTGTCTTCCCAAGTATATTGAGAATTGTCGCAATCAGGCTCTCACATATGTTTTTCTCGATGTGCATGACATCGAGATTGTGCCTTAACTTCAATTTATGCCAGTATGGCAACTTCCATAAGCACATCATGCGGCTCCATATTTTCACATGAGCACCTTCAGAGTTTGAACGTTTCCTTTTCCCACATACTTGTGGATTCATTGCTTTCTCCAGTTCAGCTAACAACTCTTCCATAGTGAATTGACCTGGTGGATCATCGGTTTCATGAAGGCCGGCAAACAGATTGTTTCTCCGCAATGGATGTCCCTCTGGAAGGAAACAGTAGTGTCCAAAATAACCAATTTTGGACCTTAGGCCGTAGGAAAGAGGGTGCTTATCACAGTGAGTATATGCAAAATAACCTTTTGTGGTTCGACCTGAAAGAGTGCTCAAAGCAGGGTAATCATGGATGCGCCACAAAACTGCAGCATGAAGGTCAAACTATTTGCGAGTATTGGCATCATAAGCACGCACACCTTTCCAAAGCTCAATCAAATCTTCCACCAGAGGCTCCAAAAATACATCAAAATCCTTCCCGGGGGATTTAGGACCTGGTATAAGCAAAGCCATAATAAAGTTGGACTCCTCCATGCATGCCCAAGGTGGAAGGTTGTATGGCACCACAAACACAGGCCATATGTTGTATCTTGTGTTCTATTCTAAAAATGGGTTGAACCCGTCAGTAGCAAGGCCAAGCCTGATGTTTCTTGCATCTTTAGCAAATTCCGGATATTCTTTGTCGAAATCTTGCCATGCATCACCATCGATTTGGGTGACTCATTTCCTTCTCACCGGGTTGCCGCTTGTCGGTCGTGCCATTGTGCTAGTAGTGATGCTTCTATGGTTGCAAAGAGCCTCTTGACCTAGGTGCTAGCGGAAAATGCCTCAACACCTTCTGTGGAATCTTCTTTCTTTCTTCATCCTTCCATCTCGAAAGACCACAAACTAGACACTTGTCAAGGTGGGCATATCTCTTTCTGAACAAAACACAACTATTGCCGCACGCATGTATCGATTCGTATCCAAGACCTAATTCCTTCAAAAGATTCTTTGCTTCATTGTATGATTTGGGGAGTGCATTGCCCTCTGGGAATGCTTCAGCCAACAACTTCAATATTGCGAGAAAATGCGAATTGCTTATCCTATACAAGGACTTCATATGAAGAAGGTTAACCACAAATGAGAACCTTGAAAACTTGCTACAACCAAGATAAAGCCGACGCTTTGCCTCTCTCATGACTATTTTGAAAAATGACTGCGAGTCATGAGGGTGCGTAGCGACATCCTCATTTTCGGCATCCTCATTTTACGCATCCTTTCTTCCTTCTCTCTTTTGCGGCATGTAGGCCTCCTATAAGGTTCCCCAAACGATCGGCACTTGCCATCTTCTCCCACATTTTCCCCACAACCAACACCGCAATCCTCTCCCACATTTCCCCTATCACCACTGTCATGCACATCAATAGGGTGCTCAACAACATCTACATTGACATCCTCTCCATGATGAAACCAACGAGTATAACTACTATCCATACCATTCATCAAAATGTGCTTCTTCACAACGGTGACGGTGATACTTGTGATTCGGGCATCTTGAACATGGGCACAAAATCTCAACATTGTCACCGAACTTCCTGCAACGAAGCTCATAAATTGTCGACTCCATCAATGTGTTCGGAGGAAAACAACCTTCCATGAACCCATCTTCTATCCATCTAACCAAGCATTACACAAAAGACACAAATCAACACCTGCGCACCAATTCAAATCTATAAGTACAACAAAGTCAAGAAACAAATGTACCTTTCCTCGGCTCGTGGTGCGACGGGAGTTCGGGCGGAAGGGGCGGCGGGAGGAAAGGCGACGGCGGCGGCGCGGGGATGGCGTGGTGGGCGGTGGCGTCATGGATGGCGGCATTGGCGGGGGCGGCGGCGAGATGTGGGTGGTGGGCGGTGGCGTCATGGATGGCGGCATTGGCGGGGGGCGGCGGCTTGGTAGGCAACGGCGGCGGTGCGGGGCGTCGGTTACGGTAGGCGGCGGCGGCACGGACGGCGGCGGCGGCGGCGGTGCGGGGGCGGCGCCGGCGGTGGGGCGGCGGCGGCGGAAGGGAAGTCTGCATCTGGATTGATGTGAAACTTCAATCCTTTTACTCCTCTGGGTAGATAGGTTCAAAAACATTTAAATGTTAGATACAGTCACAAACAACGTTGTAGCCCAGTGGTAGAAGCGCGCTTGGGTCAGGCGTGAGGTTGGGGGTTAGATTCCCCTTGGCTGCAGGTTTTCCTTTTTCAGAGGAACTCATGCCTTGGGTGAGCTAGCGCTTGTGTGGCAGTGAAGTGGGCCCTAGATGATTGCGTGGCAGTGAGGTGGCATCTGGATGAGGTGGCGCTTGCGTGGCAGTGTGGTGGGCCGTGGGCGCTTACGTGGTGGTGACGTGGCGCCTGGGTGATGTGGCGCCTGTGTGGCAGTGTGGTGGGCCCTAGATGCTTGCGTGGCAGTGAGGTGGCAACTAGGTGACGTGGCGCTTGCGTGGCAGTGTGGTGGGCCCTAGATGCTTGCGTGGCAGTGAGGTGGCAACTGGGTGACGTGGCGCTTGCGTGGCAGTGTGGTGGGCCCTGGGCGCTCGCGTGGTGGTGACGTGGCGCCTGGGTGACGTGGCGCCTGCGTGGCAGTGTGGTGGGCCCTAGCAGTGTGGTGGGCCCTGGGCGCTCGCGTGGTGGTGACGTGGCGCCTGGGTGAGGTGGCGCCTGCGTGGCAGTGTGGGTGGGCCCCGGGCGCTCACGTGGTGGTGACGTGGCGCCTGCGTGGCAGTGTGGGTGGGTCCTAGGTGCTGGTGAGGTGGCTGTTTTTTTACGGATCGCGACGAATCTTCTAAAACGTCGCGGTGTTGTGGGCCGTATTGCGACAAATTTAACAAATCGTCGTGATGTTTTGGGCTTCAATATCCATCCATGCACGTCCGTGACGAAAAAATATGAATACGTCGTAGAATCGCGACAAACTAAACAAATCGTCGCAGTGTTTGTGACGAAAAAATGGAATACGTCGTAGAATCGCGACGAATTTAACAAATCGTCGTAGTGTTTTGGGCTTCGATGCAAATCCGTGACGAAAAAAAGGAATACGTCGTAGAATCGCGACGAATTAAAGAAATCGTCGCAGTGTTTTGGGCTGCAATGCACATTCGTGACGTTTTCTGAAAACGTCGCGGAGAAAGCGTCACAGATTAAATAGTTTCTTGTAGTGTTAACACATGGATCACATGCTCTTCAATAGCTGAAACCGAATCGATCTAGGTTGTTACGTGTCGCGGGTTCAAGCTTGCCGATGTCTGTATAAATCTTGAAAGAACTGGGTATCACGCGGTAGATGCAGGTTTTTGGGTTGCTTTGCAGCTAGTCATCCGGTGGATTAGATTTCAAATCAATCTGATAGATTTATCTTGCTTGGTAATGTTCGTTCCTTCTTCATGGACCCCGAATCGGTTGTTCAGCCGCATTCGGTTATGTTTCTCACGAGTAGAACACGTGCGTAATTTATGCTTTAAATAATGTGTGCTTTTAGCTTTCCATATTTAGATCGTATCATGCGGTGGATAGATCTATTTGTGGAAAGTGGTGCGATCCCCATGCAAGTTGTATCATGCGGTGGATAGATTTGTTTTGGCATCGTACCCGACGGGTTTTAAAGTACCTAGACATGCGGTAGACTAGTGCTTTGGATCTATGCATGCTTGTTTATTACATGTTTATGCTTGTCGGGCACAGCCCTAGGGGCCCCCTTAAACAATGGGGAAGACCTCACTTAAAACCCGCAACGAAACCCAAATACGTTAAGCCTAACCATGCAGGTGCCTAACCATGCAGGACAAAGCCAACAGGGACTCCGACGGCCCATCGAGGCGGCCCACGTAAGGATCCCCTCGAACAGGCTCCGCCTCGTTCGAGGATGCGCGCTACCTTCGGGCGGGCATCGCCCCGATTGAGGGGCAGCACTCCCTTCGGGCGGGCATCGTCCCGCTCGAGGGGCAGCACTTCCCTCGAGCGGGCTCCGCCTCGATCGAGGGTACGCCCCGCCCTCGGCCGGGGTCCGCCACGCTCGAGGGTGCCCTCACACGTGCGCCGGCCCTGTACACGGGCATTTAACACCCTGACGCCGCAGGACGGCGCCATCATGCGCACAGGGCTCGCGCCCGGTGCCACCGCACCAACTCCCCGGGGAGGAGCCCATCCCCGCCCGCGTGGGAGGGGACTGTGCAGCGCGGCCCGTGTCAGTCCCGTGACACCGTGCGCACGCCCCAGTACGGCTAACGCGCCGAGCCCTCGAAAGGGGGCCGGCGCACCCTCGATGCACTTTCTTGTGACCCTACGGGGGTTAGGTGGAGGCGCTAGGCCGGTGGACTGCCATCCCCGCCCGCGCGGCGTGGCCGCCGTGCCGCGTGTGCAGGCGCACGCCGGGCCCTGTAGCAACGACTCCAGCCCCGTGAAGCGCGTCGGGAAGGAACGCCGTTCTGCCTACTCCTGTACTCCGTACAGGCCTGTGTCAGCACCTCCCCCGAGCCTATCAGAGGACATCACCGCCATTCGCTTCTCTTCTACCCTCGAACCGCCACTATTCGAGTACAAGTCAGGCCATGATGACCAGATCGCTGCAAGGATCGCCCGGACGGCCGCCCACTCTACAGCGTGCGCCATCACCAACAACGACACCAAGTGCCTCTACTTCCCCTTCTGCCTGGACCAGGCTCCACTCACATGGCTCGAGTCGCTGGACAAGCACTCGATTGACAAGTGGGACCAGCTGAAGGAGCAGTTCACCAGCAACTTCGCGGGCGCCATGGGCCGATCGGGTACTCGCATGGACCTGGCCATGGTCAAGCAGGAACAAGGCGAGACCCTCCGCAAGTACATGTGCTGCTTCTTCGACAAGCACGCCACCGTGGTCGACGTCACCGACAAGGAGGTTATCGACCTCTTCCAAGATGGCCTCTACCATTGCCGCACCTTTGAAGACTTTGGTCGCCGCCGCCCCAAGTCCATCCCACACCTCAAGGACATGATCACGTCCTGGGCGGATGAAGAAGACAAGGCCAACGCCAAGTACGACGCCATTCGTGGCAAGACCAAGCAGAACCCGGGCGGCGGCAGCGGCAACAATGCGAACCAAGGCGGTTGCAACAACAACAACAACTACTACTACTCGGGTCCCAATCGCAAGCGTAAGCCAGACAACACTGTCGCGGCTATTCAGCACCCTGCGAAGGAGAACTCAAAGAAGAACTCCGGCGGTTTCAAAGACTTGCTGAAGGAGAAGTGCCCGTGGCATCCAAACGGCAACCACACCACCGAGCAGTGCTACCAACTCAGGCATGCACTCAAAGATACACCAGAGCCACCGCACCCTCACGACAAAAAGGGCAAGAAGAAGGACGGCGACAACAACGACTTCCAGGCACCCGACAAGACCATCAACGTCCTCTTCGGTGGACTGCTCAGCAGGCGGGAGCAGAAGGCTACCCGTCGAGAAGTCATGTCCATTGAGCCAGCGGTCCCGACCCCTCTCAGGTGGTCGCAGGCACCCATCACCTTCTCCCGCGCGGATCAATGGACCAGCTTCTCCGAACCAGGGCGCTTCCCCCTCGTCCTGAAGCCAGTGGTCGCGGGCTCCAAGCTAAACAAGGTCCTCATTGACGGTGAAAGCGGGCTCAACGTCCTTTTCACCAAGACCTTGAAGAAGATGAAGCTCGACATCACCCACATGCTCACCAAGAGAAACACGCCCTTCTACGGCATCGTCCCCGGCAACGCGGCTATCCCATTGGGCTCAGTGGTCCTGCCAGTTACCTTCGGGGAATCTCGAGACAACTACTGTACCGAGTACATCAAGTTCGAGGTCGCGGACTTCGAGACTTCCTACCACGCCATCCTCGGCAGACCGGCCATCGCCAAGTTCATGGCGGTGCCCCACTACACCTACTTAGTACTCAAGATGCCAAGCCCAGCGGGTGTACTCTCTCTCCAAGGGGACTTGAAGATCTCCCACGACTGCGACGCAGAAGCCGTGGAGATCGCTTCTATGAATCAAGTACCCAACGCTATGATGGAGGTCTACGCTGCGTCAAAGAAGCTTGCTACAAGTGAACTCGACATCCCGGAGAAGTCTGACAGCGCCAACAAGCCTCAGCCACCTGAGGAGGTTCTTGTTAAGACGATCGACCTCGGAACATGCGACCCCAGCAAGACCACCACCATCTGGGCTGGCCTCGACTCCAAATAGGAAGACGCGCTCATCAGCTTCCTTCGGGCTAACCGCGACACCTTCGCGTGGAAGCCAGCGGACATGCCAGGAGTGCCCAGGGAGTTGATTGAGCACTGCCTCAACGTGGATCCTAAGTCCACCCCCAAGTGACAACACCTCCGCGTTTTGCCGACGACAGACGGGACGCCATCAAGAAAGAACTCGCCAAACTACTCGCGACTGGCTTCATCAGAGAAGTCTTCCATCCTTAGTGGCTCGCCAACCCCGTCCTCGTCCACAAGAAGAACTCGAACGAGTAGAGGATGTGCGTCGACTACACCGACCTCAACAAGCACTGGCCCAAGGACCCCTTCGGATTTCCGCGGATTGATCAAGTCATCGACTCCACGGCGGGCTGCAACCTGCTCTGCTTGCTCGACTGCTACTCTGGGTACCACCAGATCGCGATCAGGGAAGAAGACCAGGAGAAGACCGTGTTCATCACCCCGTTAGGTGCGTACTGCTACACGACCATGTCCTTCGGGTTGAAGAACGCCGACGCCACCTACCAACGAGCTATCCAGGCCTGCTTCAAGAGGCAACTCAACAAGAATGTCGAAGCCTACGTGGATGACGTGGTCGTCAAGACCAGAAACTCCAGTACCCTCATCGACGACCTTGAAGAGACTTTCGCGTCTCTGCGCGAGTACCGCTGGAAGCTCAACCCGAACAAGTGCGTCTTCGGTGTACCTTCGGGCAAACTACTCGGCTTCATCATCAGCCAGCGCGGCATCGAAGCCAACCCCGAGAAGATCTCCGCCATCACCAGTATGAAAGATCCCACGAGCATCAAATACGTCCAGAAGCTAACCGGGTGCATGGCGGCACTGAACAGATTTATCTCGAGGCTTGGAGAATGGGGGCTCCCCTTTTTCAAACTACTCAAGCACCAAGAGAAGTTCGTGTGGACCCCAGAGGCGGATCAAGCCCTTGCCCAGCTCAAGGACTTCCTATCGAAGCCGCCGGTCCTCACGGCTCCCCGCAAGGGCGAACAGCTACTGCTCTACCTCGCTGTGACTACTCATGTGGTCAGTACTGCCATCGTTGCCGAGCAGCAGGAAGACGGCAACGCCTACCCAGTCCAGCGCCCAGTCTACTTCGTCACCGAGGTCCTATCAAAGTCCAAGGCACGCTATCAGCCTGTGCAGAAGCTCCTCTACGCAGTACTCATCACCTCGCGGAAGCTACGACACTATTTTTAGGAGTACTCGATCTCCGTCGTCACCGACTACCCCCTCGGCGACATCCTGCGGAACCAAGATGCTACTGGAAGAATCTCCAAGTGGGCAGTCGAGCTCGGCGCCCTCACCATCGACATCAAGCCACGCACAGCCATCAAGTCGCAGGCGCTAGTCGACTTCATGGCGGAGTGGCGGGAGAACCAGCTACCTACTCCAACTGTGTGACCAGAGCATTGGGTGATGTACTTCGACGGCTCACTCAACCTTGAGGGCGTAGGTGCAGGGGTACTCCTGATCTCTCCAACGGGCGAACAACTCAAGTACATCCTGCAGATCTTTTGGAGGTCTAAAACAACGAAGCCGAGTACGAAGCTCTCCTACATGGGCTCCGCCTCACGGCTTCACTGGGCATCAAGCGGCTACTAGTCTACGGCGACTCCGCAGTGGTCATCAACCAAGTCAACAAGTCCTGGGACCGCAACAAGGAGAACATGGACGCCTACTGCCTAGAAGACCGCAAGCTCGAGAACAAGTTCTATGGTCTCGAGTTCCACCACATCATCTGCGACAACAACGTTGCAGCAGACGTTCTCTCGAAGCTTGGATCAACCCGCGCTCAAGTACCAGCGGGTGTCTTCGTTCACGAGCTTCACGCTCCATCCATCCCGGAGCCGGCGCCACCGACCCTTTGTCCCGGCACACACCCACCGGTGGACGGGGAGGTCATGATGATCGACATGGACCGGAGGCAACCCTTCATCGACTACCTCAGCGAGCGAGAAGGTTCCCTCGGACAAGAACTCGGCCGAGCAGCTCATCCGCCGCGCCAAGTCCTACGTCCTCGTCGGAGACAAGCTTTACAAGCGGGGCGCATCTTCCGGAGTACTCATGAAGTGCGTCCCTCGGCAATAAGGCAAGGACATCTTGGAGGAGATCCACAAGGGCGTCTGTGGCGACCACGCGTCCTCCCGCACGCTGGTCAGCAAGGCCTTCCGGCGAGCTTTCTACTGGCCCTCTGCTCTAAGCGACGCTGAAGAACTCGTCAGAAGGTGCCAAGGATGCTAGTACTTCGCCAAGCAGCAACACGTCTGTCGGGGACAGCCCTAGGGGTCCCCTTAAACAATGGGGAAAGCCTCACTTAAAACCCGCAACGAAACCCAAATACGTTAAGCCTAACCACGCAGGTGCCTAACCATGCAGGACACAGCCCACAGGGACTCCGACGGCCCATCGAGGCGGCCCACGTAAGGATCCCCTCGAACAGGCTCCGCTTCGTTCGAGGACGCGCGCTCCCTTCGGGCGGGCATCGCCCCGCTCGAGGGGCAGCACTTCCTTCGGGCGGGCGTCGCCCCGCTCGAGGGGCAACACTTCCCTCGAGCGGGCTCCGGCTCGCTCGAGGGTACGCCCCGCCCTCGGCCGGGGTCCGCCACGCTCGAGGGTGCCCCCCACACGTGCGCCGGCCCCGTACATGGGCATTTAACGCCCTGACGCCGCAGGACGACGCCATCATACGCCCGGGGCTCGCACTCCGGTGCCGCCGCACCAACTCCCCAGGGAGGAGCCCATCCCCGCCCGCGTGGGGAGGGGCGTGCAGCGCGGCCAGTGTCAGTCCCGTGACACCGTGCGCACGCCCTAGTACGGCTAACGCGCCGAGGCCTCGAAAGGGGGTCGGCGCACCCTCGATTCACTTTCTTGTGACCCTACGGGGTTAGGTGGAGGCGCTAGGCCGGTGGACTGCCATCCCCGCCACTGTAACGGCGTGGCCGCCGTACCCGCGCGTGCAGGCGCACGCCGGGTCCTGTAGCAACGACTCCAGCCCCGTGAAGCGCGTCGGGAAGGAACGCCGTCTGCCTATTCCTGTACGCCGTACGGGCCTGCGTCAGCACCTCCCTCGAGCCTATCAGAGGACATCACCACCATCCGCCGCTCTCCTACCCTCGAACCACCACTGTTCAGGTACAAGTCAGGCCATGATGACCAGATCGCTGCAAGGATCGCCCGGACGGCCGCCCATTCTCCATCGTAGCACGTCGTGCTTCTCCACATAGCTAGATAGCGCGGCATGCATGTAGTTCGCCTCCCCCTTGATCTATAAAAGGGGGACGAACCCCCCAGCCGCAGGGGGACAGGAGACACAGAACGGCGACACGCTCAAGGCCACAGACCAAGAGCCCTTGACATACGCTGTGCACTCACTCTCTTGTTCTCCCACTACATCTTCAGCCACTCCACTAGGGACTTGGAAGCCACGCTTCCTCTCCCACCTCGCTTGTAGCAGCCCCACTACAGGCACCCCCGGTGCTGAGCAATATAGTGCCGTGAGCACACCCCTGCTGGACGTACGGCCCCCTCGGCCGGAACCAGGATAAAAACCCTGTGTCACTTGTTGCTTAGCATCGACCATTGAGGGATAGACCTCGGCGCTATCTGCGGTTAGTGTCGGGACCATATTCCGCACCGAGCGCTGGCGCCCACCGTGGGGCAAACGAGCGCCTAAGGTCATTCCGTCAACTCCCTCCATGGTGATTCGCACTGAGTACTGTGCTACACGCTACTGCATGGGTAGCTCGGACCCCCTCCTAGCCGGGTTCGAAATCCGCTTCGGGGACCTGAACTTTCAAGCCACGGGGAACGGCTATCTCATGCGCCTCACCAACCGTGAGGAGCTCCGCGCGCAGCGCTAGGCCAGGTCAGCTTTGGCCCCCGCCACGCGCGCCACCACGGCGCAGGTTCCCGCAGGCACGGATGCCGCGGGCCGGCGCGCGCCACGACGCCACCGTTGCTCCGAGCGGCGTTCGCGTTAGGCGCCGACCGAGCGGCGGTAGGCCGAGCGCGCCGCCGCCCGGCGCGGTGCGCCGACCATCACGACCGCCACCGCCCCGACGGGACAGCGCAGTCTCTGGACCGCGCATCCCTATCGGGCTGCGGGGCGCTACGACGGCCTACAACGCCAACGTCAACACGACGATGCGCAGGGTTCCGCCTGGCCGCCACGTCTTCGTCGCCAGGGACCCCGGCGCCTCAGCAGCAGATGAGTCATCCCTGGGCTCCGTCGACACGATGCCACCCGCCAACCGCCACGGATACGCGGAGTGGGACTTCTCCGGCGTGCCGGACCCAGTCGCGTTCCGGCGTTTCCTCGACGCCGCGGACTACTGGTTTGGCTGCTCCGACGACTCCAGCACGGGGAGCTACGACCCCGCGCGGGAGTGTTGCGCCGTCATCACCAACGACCCGGCCAACGCCGCCGGTGCGGGGGGCGCCGAGACGGGGAAGTCACACCGCCCCGGGGGGATCGCCGCGTGCCCGGCCGCGGGGCCAAGCGCTCCGCCGGGGCCGACACCGAGCGCCCGACTGGCCCAAGCCCGCGAGCTCGAGGCCAAGGCGGCGGAGGAATACCGAACGGTGCGGTTGCTCGCGCCTCAATGGCGGGGGAAGCCTCCGCGCGCGGCGAACGCGCACGGGAGCTGGGCCGACGGGTCCCCGACCGCATCAACACCGTCCCCAACGTCGAAAACGCGGACGTGCCCCCGCGGGCGAGCCAAAAGCTCGTCGCCGCCGCGACGCTGCTACGTGCTATGCCAGCACCCTCGACCCCCGAGGCTCGAGACATGCACCGCGAGGTGCAAACTCCCATCGAGCAAGCGGCCGTCCGGCGGGCGAGAGCTCGGCCTCACGCATCCGCCAACGGGGGGGATGCGCGGGGCGATGAAGCCGCACCAGGAGGCGAACCCTTGGTGCACGCGGGGGGACCAGCGGGGCAACCCGCCGAGCAAGGGCGCACGCCGGCCAAGGAGCGACTCCTTGACGCACGCAGGGCGCTGGATGGCGACGCTCACAACGTCATCAACGCCAGGCGCACCAGCAAGGCGGACGCACGAGCGGCAAGGGGCTACCACCCTCGACGGGGTGGGCGCTACGACAGCGGCGAGAACCGCTCCCCGACGTCGGAGCCCCCAGGCACCTGCGTGTTCAGCCGGGAGATCCGTGCGGCAGCGTTCCCCCAACGCTTCCGCCAACCCTCGACGGTCGTCAAGTACAACGGGGAGGCAGACCCCCGCGTGTGGCTCAACGACTACCGCTTGGCTTGCCAGCTGGGCGGGGCCACCAGCGACGAGGTCATCATCCGCAACCTGCCCCTACATCTTGGCGATGCGGCCCGGACATGGCTCGAGCACTTGCCCGCCAGCCAAATCCATAACTGGGATGACCTAGTCCACACGTTCGTGGGCAACTTCCAGGGCACATACGTGTGCCCTGGGAACTCATAGGACCTGCGCTCCCCGCACGCGAAGCCCGACGAGTCGGCCGCGGGACTTCATACGGCGCTTCTCCAAGCGCGCACGGAGCTCCCCAGCGTGGCGCAGTCCGAAATCGTGCATGCCTTCCTCGAGGGCACCACGTGCCGGGATCTCGTGCGGGAGCTGGGACGCAGCCCGCCTGCGGACTCCAACGAGCTGTTCGACATCGCCACCAGCTTCGCCTCCGGGGAGGAGGCCGTGGGGGTGATCTTCGACGGCAAAAAGGGCAAGCGCTCCGAAGACGCGCCCGCGGAGGGCAGCAAGTCCAAGGAGCCGCACCGCAACGACAAGCGGGGCAAGAAGGGGAAAAAGCCGCGCCGCGAGGCGCGCGAGCGGCGCGCGCGGCGGCAACGCCGAGGCCCTCGCTGTCGACCCGGCTCGACGGGGCCCTCGACCGGCCCCTCGAGGCCCGGGGGTGTTCGATGACATGCTGAAAAAGCCATGTCCCTACCACAAAACCCCAGTGCATCACACCCTTGAGCAGTGCGACATGCTCAAGAAATTCTACGGTCGTGCCGCCGCGAAGGAGGCAGAAGCCAAGAAAGACGAAGGCGATGGCGACGCGGGCGCCTTCCCCGCCATCGAAAATGTGTTCCTCATCTTTGGGGGACCAACTGTCGACATGTCGACACGCCAATGCAAGAAAGAGCGGCACGAGGTCCTCGCCACTGAGAGGGCGCCTCCGTCCTTCCTCAATTGGTCGGAGGACGCCATCACGTTCAGCCGGGAGGACCACCCAAACCGCGTCCCCAACCCGGGCCAGTACCCGCTGGTGGTTGACCCCATCATCGGGAACGCCCGGTTCTCAAAGGTCCTCATGGACGGAGGCGGCGGCCTCAACATCCTCTACGCGCATACGCGCGCGCCTAATGGGGATCGGATTGGACCAGCCGCGGCCCGGATGAAGCCGTTCCACGGCATCGCGCCGGCAAGCGGGGTTCAACCCCTCGGGCGGATCGACTTGCCGGTGCGGTTTGGCACCCCTAAGAACTTCCGCAAGGAGACCCTCACCTTCGAGGTGGTGGGGTTCAAGGGGCCTACCATGCTATACTTGGGCGACCCTGCTATGCCAAATTCATGGCGGTCCCCAATTATACCTATCTAAAGATGAAGATGCCCGGCCCGAACGGCGTCATCACCGTCAGCTCGTCGATCGAGCACGCGTTCGACTGCGATGACGAATGCGTGGAGCACGCAGAGGCACTAGCGCTGGATGAAGCGCTGGTGAACACGCTGGAGAAGATGGTCAACGAAGACCTCAACTCCGCCGCCAAGCACGCAGGCACCTTCGAGGCCGCGGAGCAGACCAAGGGGGTCCCCCTCGACCCTTCGGCCCCCAAGGGCAAGGTGTTGAGGGTCAGCTCCATCCTCGACCCCAAATAGGAAGTGGTGCTCATCGACTTCCTCCGCGCCAACGGCGACATCTTCGCGTGGAGCCCCTCGGACATGCCAGGCATCCCGAGGGAAGTCGCCGAGCACTCCCTTGACATCCTGCCAAATGCTCGCGCCGTACAGCAACGGCTCCGCCGCTTCGACGAGGAGCGGTGACGGGCAATCGGAGCGGAGCTGCGAAAGCTTCTCGAGGCCGGATTCATCAAGGAGGTGTTCCACCCAACGTGGCTAGCAAACCCCGTGCTTGTAAAGAAAAAAAATGGGAAGTGGCGGATGTGTATAGACTACACTAGTCTCAATAAAGCATGTCCTAAAGTTCCTTTTCCTTTGCCACGCATTGATCAAATCATTGACTCAACGGTCCGGGTGCGAGCGCTTCTGTTTCCTTGATGCTTATTCCGGGTACCACCAGATAAAGATGAAAGAGTCCGACCAGCTCGCAACCTCGTTCATCACACCGTTCGGGACGTTCTGCTAAGTCACGATGCCATTTGGCCTCAGAAACGCGGGTGCAACATACCAACGTTGCATGCAACACGTTTTTGGGGATCACATCGGGCGGACGGTCGAAGCGTACGTGGACGACATCGTCGTGAAGACCAGGAAGGCGGACGACCTGGTTGGCGACCTTGGCGTCACGTTCAACTGCCTACGGGCCAATGGGGTCAAGTTAAACCCCAAAAAATGTGTCTTTGGAGTGTCGTGAGGCATGCTCCTGGGATACATCGTCTCCCAACAGGGAATCGAGGCCAACCCTGAAAAGGTCGCGGCCCTCGAATGGATGGGTCCGATCCGGGACCTCAAGGGGGTGCAGAAGGTGTTGGGGTGCCTTGCCGCCTTGAGCCGCTTCATCTCGCGGCTCGGTGAGAAGGGCCTGCCCCTCTACCGCCTACTCAAGAAGCACGAGCGCTTCTCCTGGACCACCGAGGCCCAGGATGCACTCGACAAGCTAAAGGCGTCTCTGACGCACGCCCCAATCCTCACGCCGCCGCAGGACGGCGAGCCCCTGTAGCTCTACGTGGCCGCAACCACCCAGGTGGTGAGCGCCATGATCGTTGTGAAGCACACGGAGGAAGGGCATGCCTTGCCTGTGCAGCGGCCAGTCTACTACGTCAGCGAGGTCCTCTCGGACACGAAGACGCGCTACCCACAGGTCCAGAAGCTGCTGTACGCAGTGTTTCTTGCGCGGCGCAAACTCCGCCACTACTTCGAGGCCCACCCGGTCACGGTGGTTTCCTCCTTCCCACTAGGAGAAATCATCCGCAACCCCGACGCCGCGGGCAGGATCGCCAAGTGGTCCGTGGAGCTGATGGGCGAGACGCTCGCCTACGCCCCGCGCAAGGCCATTAAGTCCCAAATCTTGGCGGATTTCGTCGCCGAATTGACGGACACGCAGCTGCCGCCGCCACAGATCCAAGCGGAGTGCTGGACTCTATTCTTCGACGGCTCGGTGATGAAAACGGGGGCGGGCGCGGGCCTGCTCTTCGTGTCACCCCTCGGGGAACACATGCGGTACGCGGTGCGCCTCCACTTCCCCGCGTCTAACAACATGGCTGAATACGAGGCCCTCCTCTGCGGCCTCAAAATCGCCATTGAGTTAGGTGTCAAACGCCTCGACGTAAGGGGCGACTCGCAGCTCGTGATTGATCAAGTCGTGAAGAACGCGAGCTGCCATGACGACAAGATGGAGGCCTACTGCAAGGCCGTGCGAGCCCTCGAGGACAAGTTCTACGGCATCGAGCTCAACCATGTGCCCCGCCGGTACAACGAAGAGGCGGACGAACTCGCCAAGATCGCGTCTGGGCGGATCACCGTCCCCCCGAACGTTTTCGCGCGCGACATCGCTCAACCCTCGGTCGCCTTCGAGCCCTACCCCTCGAATCACAACGAACCCTCGGGGGCTCCCTCGAATCCAGCGGGTGCGGAGCCCATGGACGAGTACCCCTCGAACGAGGCGTACGTGCTCTCCCTTCTCGAGGAGTACGGCTCCCACGAGGCCGACGTGATGGACATCGAGCCGGCCCCCGTCCAGGCGGACTGGCGGGAGAAATACAGTGCCTGGATCGCTCGAGGGGAACTCCCCGCGGAGCGGGCCGCGGCCAGACGCATCGCCAGGATGGCCAAATCGTTCACCCTCGTCGACGGCGAACTGTACAAGCGCGCCGCCTCCGGCATCCTACAGCGATGCGTGCCCATTCCCGAGGGGCGCGAGCTCCTGCGGGACATCCACGTGGGGATCTGTGGCCACCACGCCGCGCCCCGCACCCTCGTCGGCAACGCGTTCCGCCAGGGCTTTTACTGGCCCACTGCGGTCGCGGACGCCAGCGAGATCGTGCGCACTTGCGAGGGGTGCCAGTTCTACGCCCGAAAGTCCAACTTGCCCGCCCATGCCCTACAGACCATCCCCGTAACATGGCCGTTCGCCGTGTGGGGGCTGGACATCGTCGGGCCCCTGCGGAAGGCGCCCGGGGGCTTCACCCACTTGTTGGTCGCGATCGACAAGTTCTCCAAGTGGGTGGAGGTGCGCCCCATCACGAATTTAAGGGCAGAGCAGGCGGTGACATTCTTCACCGACATCGTCTACCGCTTTGGAGTGCCAAACTCCATCATCACCGACAACGGATCCCAATTCACGGGCAAGAAGTTCACGGGAGTTCGCGACAAGTTCCACATCCGTGTGGATTGGGCGGGCCGTGGCGCACCCACGGACCAACGACCAAGTGGAACGTGCCAATGGCATGATCTTACAAGGCCTAAAGCCCGGAATTTTCGACCGGTTGAACGGATCCGGGCGGAAATGGCTCCAAGAACTACCAGCGGTTGTGTGGAGCCTAAGGACCACCCCGAGCAGCGCCACTGGGTTCACCCCGTTTTTTCTAGTCCACGGCGCGGAGGCCGTCCTCCCCACAGACTTAGAATACGGGTCGCCCAAGGTTCGAGGCTATAACGAGGATGCTAACCAACGAGCCCGCGAGGACTCGTTGGACCAGCTGGACGAAGCGCTCCTCGTAGCCTTGATGCATTCCGCGAGGTACCAGCAGTCCCTCAGGCGCTATCAAGCACGCAAGATACGCCGGCGGGATTTCAGTGAAGGGGACCTGGTCCTAAGGCTACGCCAAGACAACCGAGGGCGCCACAAGCTATCGCCCCCATGGGAAGGACCCTACGTCGTGGTGAAGGTACTCAAGCCCGGCACATACAAGTTGGCCAACGAGGACGGTGAAGAGCTCACCAACGCTTGGAACATCCAACAGCTACGTCGCTTCTACCCTTAGCTAGGATTTCCAAGTATTTTTTGTTGTAAAACCGCACGGCCAACACCCCAGTTGGCTACAACTATGTAAAAGCTTTGAGCTCAATAAAAAGGGCAACTCGGCTTTCCCCTGAAACCCAAGTTACCCTCGGGGGCTACTGCGGGGGGCATCCCCCCCCCCAAAATGGTCCCATTTTTTCGCGCAAAAAACGCAACAACCCATACGCGCTAAGTTTGTTTCCTACTTCAACCTCGAGCCACGATTCGAACAGGGCGCAGGCGGCACAGCGGAAGGAGCGTGCGAGCCAGAGATAGCCTACACCGCGTGGATATGGCCCTTCTCTCTCGCCTCCAACCCAGCGGGCCCCCTGCGAAAATCGAACTCCCCTAACTAGAATCTACTCAGGAAGAAGGAGAAACAAAAAGCGTGATAAACAAACATCTTCATTTACAGCAAATGCTCATGTTCTTGAAACAACTTGTTTATTTACAAAAGGCCACGAGGCCAGAATACTGATACACATAAACAAAAAACGGGCCTAGCGCCCAACTGCTTTCAGGCGGGAGGAGCAGCAGCATCAGGGACGTCCGGAAAGAGGAACTCCTCGAAGGCCTCGGCGAGCGACCCGACGGCGTCGGCAGCGAGCGCATCCACACGCTCCATGGCCACCTCGTCCTCGACGCCCTCGGGAACGATGTAGCCTTCGCCGGCGCCTCGAAGTTAACCTCGTAGTGGGATCGCACCACTCCGAGGGGCCTTCTCGGACGCCCGGTGCCGGCGCCGGCGCATCCGCTCGGTGACATGGCCACCAAGGGCGCGCGGGCGGGCGGCCGGCCCGGCGTCGGCCTGTGCCTCGCCCTCCTCGACGGCGCGGCAGGTCTCGAGGGCTGCATCGCGCAGCTCCCGCAGCTCCTGCTTGGAGGAGTTGTAGGAAGCCTGCAGCGCCTCGGCCCTCTCAGCCGCGTGCCCCAGGGCAGTGCGCAAGCCTGGGAACACCAAGGCAAGAAAGAAATCAGAAAAAGGGAATGCGAGTTCCCAATCAAAAAACCAACAAGACGAGAGTCAGACTTTGGCTCACCTTCGACTTGCTTCTTCTCCATCTCGAGGTCGCGGCGCACGGCCTCGACCGTCAGCTCGAGGCGCTCGACGGTCTCGCCCTGCTCCCGGAGGGACAGCTCCTGATTGGCGTTGGTGATGCTGAGCATGATCACCTCACCCTCGGCATTGGAGAGCTTGGCGTCCCGATCTGCCATGGTCTTCTGCGTCACCTCGTGGGCGGCGCGCTCCTGCTCCAGCGCTGCACGGGCATCAGTGAGGGCGGCTGCTCTGCCGGGAGCCGCTCCTCAGCCCCTCGACGGGCGGTGCTCTCTTGCGGGAGCCGCTCCTGCGACGATGAGGGCCGCGGCCTTGGCGTCGAGGGCGGCCTTCGGGTCGTCGGCCCTCGTTGGCCGGTGCTCCGGCTCGCGCGCCCGCTCCTCAGCCGGCTGCTGCGCCTGCGCCCCCTCAAGCGACGAGCGAAGCTCCCGGGCTTCGACACGGACGGTCGCCACCTCCGCCTCCCAGTTAGCGGCCAGCGTCCGCGTCTTCTCCAAGTCCTCGCGCGCGTGCCACAGCGCCTCATCACGATCGATGAGGGCTGCGCGCACCCGCTCGGAGGCTTGAGCGGCGCGCCGTGTCTGCCCTCGAGCCCTCGGGCAACTCGTCAGGCCAGGCCGGGGCCCGTACGCCGGCCCAGGTGTCCGGGGGACACGAGAGCGTCGGCAAGCGCGTCGAAAGCGCCGCCTGCTCCCCGGAGGCGGTGGACCTCGGCGTTCACCCAGTCGAACGCATCGTACTTGTCGTGGGCGCGACGCTCGAGCTCCTGGCAACCATAGAATCAAAACCCATAAGTACCGCGACACGAAGGCAGCATACACAAACGAAAGAAAGGAGAGAACGAGCAACCACGGCTAACACGGAAGACGAGCCATGCGGGCCGCCATGGACCCGCGGTGCCTCGTTCGGCGCGCGGTTGAGCGTAGCGCCGTGGCTCGGGGAGCTCGCCCCGAGCTCTGCTCCCCCCCGGCGTCGGCAAACGCGAGGGGGGGGTCATCGACGGCCCCCTCCCCGGGCGGGGGCGGCCGGCGCGGGAGGACGAGGCCTCGGCGCCGTGTCCTCGACTCCCCACCACCGAGGTGACCCTCGCGCCGCCTCACGAGGGCCCCCTCACGGGGCTCGGGGGGAATTCGTGGGCTAGGCGGCCCCGCGATCCCCACCCGGGCGGCGGAGAGTCGTCCGAGTCCTCCACCACCTGCGCGCGAGAACGCCGGCGGGCGCCGCCGCTCGTGCCGCCTCGCCGGCGCCTCCACTCGCCGCGGCCACCACCTGCGGCCGCGCCTCCGCGGCCACGGGCGCCGTGGGTTGCTCCCGCTCCGCCTCCTCCACGAGCAACGGCCCCCGCGGGTTGCGCCTCCACCACCGCCGGCGGCCGCGGCTGCACCCCCACGACGGCCGGCGCGCCGGCCGCTCCTCGCCGACCGCCGACCGCGCCGCGGCGGGCGATCCGGTGGCCGAGGCCTCGGGGCCCCCCGGCCGCACCCTGCGAGCTCTCGCCCGCCGCCGCCGTGCTTGTCCCCGCCCGCGGCGCCCTCGACGAGCGCCGCGGGGTGGGGATGGACGCGTCCGTCCTCGGCACCTTGGCGGTGCGAGAGGAGGCACGGTTGGCACCACCTGCGCGAGGCACGAACGGGAGGGTTAGAACGCCTAATCATCAACAAATCAAACCGAGCGAAGCATCGAGTCCCTTACCTCGAGGAGGAAAAGGCGCGCTTCCTCTTCCTCGAAGCCTCGACGGACGAGGCCGGCGCGGCCGCGCGCGCCCGCCGCCGCGTCTCCCCGACGGCGCGCCGCCGCGCGCGGTCGCGCCCGATGTCGCGCCTCCCGACGGCGCCGCCGCACGCGCGCGGGTGCGCTCGCCCCGCGTGCGGATGCGCCTGCCGCCGCGCTCCCCGACGACGCCGCCGCGCGCGCGGACGCGCTTCCCCGCGCGCGGCACGCTCGATGCGCGCGCGGGCGCGCGCGCCGTGCGCGCCCCCGACGAGCGCGGCGGCGCCTCTGCGGCACGCGCCGCCCTCGATGTCGATGGCCCGGCGGTGGGCGCCGCCGCGCCCACCCCGGGCGATGCCGCCCTCGCCGCCGGCGCCGGCTGCGGCGACGGGGCGCAGGCTGCCACCTGTCAGAGGGGCCCTCCCCCTCAGCCTCTTCCTCTTCGTCCTCCTCCGAGGACGAACACTCTTCGGTCCCCGGGGAGGAGAGCCCCAACTCTTCGCGCCGCCGTACTCCGCGGCCCGCCGATCGCGACGCGCTTGACGTCGCCTCGCGTGCTCCCTCTTGCGCGCCACCTCCTCCCCGCCGGCTGGCCGCCGCGCCGCCCGGCCCGGCGCGCGGGGAGTCGGGGGGGGTGGGCGGAACGGACTTGGCGACGGTGAAGGTCACCGACTGCACACGGGAGCAACAAGGGCGCGTCGAGAGGCAAAGACAACACAAAGAACTAAAACGAAATCAAGAACTACGCTCACCAACGGGCCGGTGGGGAGCATCTCGAGGTCCCACGGGGGTCCGACCCGCGAGGCATCGGCGGCGTCGGGTGTCGACGGCGCTCCGCGCCCGGGTGAGCGCATATGGCCGCTCGAGGGGCGTCGGGAGCATCCGCGACCTCGCCAGGTCGACGGGGTTGGCCGCCTCTGTCATCTCGAAGATGCAGAGCGGCCTCTCCATCAAGGGCACGACCCGCCTATGATGGAGGAAGGCGAGGACGCCCATCGCGTTCAGCCCCATCGTCGCCAGGCGATGCAGCGCGGCCAGGACCGACTCCTGCCGCGCCCGATGCTGGGCCGTAGACACCCCGTAGCCCCAGGAGGCAGGCCTCTCCTTGAACACCCGGCCGGTGTAGGGGGGAAGGCCGGGCTCGGCGTTGCACAGATAAAACCATCCCCGCTCCCAGCCGGCGTTGTTCGTCGTCATGGTGCAGGGGATGTAGACGTTCTTGAATTGCCCCCGCAGGGCAAGCGACATCCCGCTGGCGCGCACCGCGCGGCGGGTCCTTGGCTCCGTCGTGGGCTGCGTGAAGAGCTCCGCGCGGAAAAGGTGTACTCAGAGCTCCCAATTGACTGGGATCCCCAGGTACCCTTCGCAGACGCCGACGAACGTAGCCGCCTGCGAAATAGCGTTGGGGGCGAAGTTGTGCAACTCCACTCCATAGTGGTGGCACATCGCCCGCATAAAACGGCTCGCCGGCGTGTTGAAGCCCCGCTCGTGGTAGCGGATGAAGCTGACCACATAGCCCTCCGGCGGGTTGGGTGCACGGTCCGCCGCCGGCGGCACTATCCACTCCGCCGGACGTCCGTCTTCATTGGCCGTCAGCTGGCCGGCGGCGACTAGCTCGCCAAGGGCCAGCGGCGTCACCGTCGACCTCTCCCAAGCATACGGCTCCAGGATCGTGAGGGGAAGCTGAGGCGGCGCCATGAGGAAGGACGAAGGAATGCGAGGACGGAGGACAAGGAACGGAAGAAAGGCTCTAACGGCGACACCGCGCGGTGGCAAGAGCAAGGCGAAGACGAATGGGCGGTGGACTGAAAATGGTGAGGCGTCAAGGTAAAAAAAAACCGCCGTCTCCCCCACCCCTCAAATTTATAAGCCGACGGGGCGAGCTCTCCGGAGCGGATGCCCCGCTCGCATTAACTGCAGGGAATCTTCCCTTCACGCCGACGGATGGGCCCCACCACGACTGCAGCGGCCACATCACTGCAGGCGGGCCATCATCACGGCGGAGACCCGCAGGGGCCGAGGTGAAGCCGTCACGTCCACCTGCCACGCCGCCCACTACGCGCGCGCGCGACCGCAGCGCCTAAAAAGACGCGCCCGCGCTGCAAAAACCTCAGCCTCGACTGCGAGGCATTTAATGATCGGGTCCCTTGCCAAGCAAGGAAAACCCTCGAGCGGGGCGATGAGGACCAGGAGCGTCCCAGTGGTCGGTGGATGACCGCTCCTCAGTGATGAGTGATTGACAATGGGTGTTGGACTGACTCTTGGCTTAGTGCGCAGGTGTAGGCTGCGGCCTAGTTCGTGTTGTTGCAGGTGAAGAACGGGCGCGAAAGGTCTTCAGCCTTGAGGGGCCTCCGGGAGATGGAGAGACAAGTAGGCTCGGTTCGAGGGACCCGGTGGACAGCGGGGACTGGGTGCGGGTCACATGGTGGCGACACAAGCAAGACGAAGTCATGGACAAGTGAGCCGGTGCACGGTGGCGGTCAAGTCAAGTGGTTTGGCTGGAGGCCGGACCGGGCACGCGGGGTTTGGTGGTTTGCCCATAAAACCATCGGCGGACGGTTTCTTGGTTTGGGCCTCAAAACCAAGTCCGAGGGCCCAACACGACGGAGACGGGATCCGGGCGTGTCAGGAAGCTTCGAGGCGGAGGACACGCGGCGGGATCGCATGGCTTGCGTCGGGAGGACGCGGGGTGAGGCAAAGGCGTGGCCGTTCGATGGCAGACCCACAAACATTACCAAAATGCCCCTACGTGGGTTGTATCGCCAGTAGTGTAGTTAGGGGTAGTCGAGTCATTTACCACTCCGGCGGGACCTGATATATAAGCCTGGAGTGTGTGTTGATGGCTCTCTCTCTCCGGGACTTAGGGTTTCATTTCCCCCTTCTTTTTCTCATTTTCGTAGCTATTTTTCTTCCTATTTTCTCTAGGCTAGCATGAGAGCTTCATGAGAGATTTGTTGAGAGGGATGCATGCTAGGGCGGCATGCTAGACCTTGTGAATCTTTTCTGGTTCGTATAGAAGATTCGGGGTTGTTTTTCGTGGCTTTTTTGCTTATTTTCGTGCCCTTGTTCCCGGTGTGATTCCGTGGATTTGAGTGAGTTTCTTCCCGGATTTCTTTGAGGAAAACATGGTTAGATGTCTTGTGCATCTTTGTGCTTGATCTTGTGCCCTCAAACGCTGGGAAACTACTTCGATTCGTGAGTTTTCGTTCGGTGCTCTAGCTTTTGGTGGTGCTCAAAGGATTCGCGATTCCCGGTGATTTAGGGAGTTAGGAGGCAAGATTTTTGGGCTATAGCATCCTTGTGTGACGCTTTTCAAGTCCCCAAACCCTTGTCTTTATAGCTTCAACCGTTTGGGAAATCCGATGATGATTTGGGGGAGTTGAATTTCGAGGTTGGGCGTTTTTTTGCTCTGTCCGAGCCTCGCGGACGGTCCGCGCCCTCCTGGCGGACGGTCCGCGCCGCTCGTGTTCGTCCCGAGTTCTTCGTGTTCTTGCTCGTCCTTTGTTTCGATCCGTCGTGATTTTGGTTTTTGGTTGGACGGAGTTTCGGACGGTCCGCGGTGTCAGGCGGACGGTCCGCGGGTGCTTGGCGGACGGTCCGCGTGCTCCCCGCGGACGGTCCGTGGCACGGGGGTGGCTTTGGGTCATTCTCGTGTGATTTAACGGACGGTCGCGGCTCGGGCCGGACGGTCCGCGGCTCGGGTGCGGACGGTCCGCGATGCCCCGGCCGGACGGTCCGCGCGGCTCTTGCGGACGGTCCGCCCCCCTCGCGCGGACGGTCCGCCGAGCCTGTGTGCTTTGCTTCTTGGTTCGATTCCTTCCTCCCTTTCTAGTGCTTCCGCGTGTGCTTTGAGGAATCGTTCCTAAGGCTAGAGGTTGCTCCATAACCTCGTGGTCTTGGCGATTGGTGCGTGATTCGATCCATCGCTTGTGTGTGACCGGGATTTGAGTAGGACATAGGCCGGGTTCTTTGGGAAGAATTTTTACCGGCTCCTATTCACTCCCCCCTCTCTAGTCGCCATCTGATCCTTCAATTGGTATCAGAGCTTGGTGCCGAATTCTTTGCGACTTTGACAAGTCTCGAATCCTAAGATGGCGTACGTTGAGCGGGGCGGTCCGCCGCACTTCGATGGCAAGGGTTACCACAAGTGGGCGGCTCGTATGATGATTTTTCTTCGAGGAAAGCTGTTGGATTTTATTGTGCATGACAAGACCTACGCTATTCCGGTCAACATCCATACTCTTATGGTGACCGATGTCGATGCCAAGGCCAAGTATGAGGCTAATGCAAAAGCCGTTGATCACTTGTGCCGGAGCTTGTGTGATCCAGAGTTTGAGCGTGTTCGCCATTTGAATCTTGCTTGGCAAATTTGGGATAAGTTGTTGGTTGCTCACGGTGGTGATAACCATGTGAAGGCTCGCCACTTTGTCTCTTACCGGATGCAATATGAGAATTTCACTCCACTTCCCGGTGAGGACATTGATACGATGTTTCAGAGGTTCACCGCCATCGTGAACAACATGAAGGCTAATGTTGAGGATTTTCTGTACTCCGAGCATGATCAGGCTTTGAAGCTCTTGCATGTCTTGGATCCAAATGTTTGGGGTGCTAAGGTTGAGGCCATCAAGGAGTCTGGGAATTATTTGACTATTGAGTTGGATGACCTCTTTTCTAAGCTCAAGTCGGCTGAGGTTGACGGGAAGTTGCTATCCAAGCATGAGGGCTCGGACTGACCATAGTCTTGCTCTTGTGGGAGGATCAAAGGGCAAATCTAACCCTTCCTGTCGACAGTTTTCTTTGTCCTCTCTTATGTCCATTCCAGACGAGGAGTTTGATGTGCTGGGCGAGGAGGAGCTGGCCTTGCTCTCAAGAAGGTTTGAACGACTACACGAGAGTCGGAGGAACGCAAGGCGGAGCTCAGGGACGTGCTACAAGTGTGGCAAGTGTGGCCACTTCATCGCCGTGTGCCCGGAAGCGGAGGAGAACAAGTACAAGGTGAACGAGTACAAGGCGCACCCGAGGCGTGAAGACAAGTACTCCTCCAAGGGCAAGCACTTCAACAAGTCCAAGAGCAAGGACAAGGACAAGCGGCGACCGAGCAAGAGCGCCTACAAGAAGAACAAGGCAAGAGCGATGGTGGCCGGTGCGAGCGACGTCGACTCAAGCTCAAGCGAGGAGCAGTCAAGCTCAAGCAGCGAAGATGAAGACGCCGGGAGGCGTAGTGGCAAGAAGAGTGCAAGCCGGAACTTCAGTGGGCTGAGCTGTGTGGTGCTCGAGGGCTTTTGTGGCATGGCCCATAGCTCAAGCAGCAAGAAGAGTGTGAAGGAAGACAGCGACTCCGACTCGGAGGATGAGGCAGGAGGCTTGGAGAACATTTGGCTGATCGACTCCGGGTGTTCTCGACACATGACCGGAGATAAGAAGTGGTTCTCCAGCCTCACCCCAGTGAAGGAAAAGATGTACATTACATTTGGGGACAATGGACGAGGTAGGGTGCTTTCAGAGGGTGTTGTGCATGTGAGTGACAAGGTAACGTTGAAGAGAGTGGCTCTTGTGAAGTCTTTGGGATTTAATTTGCTTTCGGTTTCTCAGTTGCTTGATGAGGGTTTTGAGGTGCGTTTCAAGTCTGGCGAGTCTCGTTTGCTTGATTCTCGAGGTGATCTTGTTTGTATGATCATCCCCGAGGGTCAGATTTTCAGGGCTGATTTCTCTCGTTATTTGGGTCCTGCTCGCTGTTTGATGGATGGTCCTTCTTCTAATTTGTGGAAATGGCATAGGCGGTTGGGACACTTGAGCTTTGATTTGGTTTCCCGCTTGAGTGGTCTTGACCTTGTCCGAGGATTGCCGAAGTTGAAGCTTGAGAAGGATTTGGTTTGTGCTCCTTGTAGGCATGGTAAGATGGTAGCCACTCCCCATCCACCCCTGACCGATGTCATGACCGAGCGTCCGACAGAGCTGTTGCATATGGACCTCGTTGGGCCAGCTCGAGTTCGCTCGGTGGGTGGGAAGTGGTATGTCCTTGTTGTGGTGGACGATTACTCTCGCTATGCATGGGTGTTCTTCTTGGAGGATAAGAGTGAAACTTTTGTTTTTGTTCGAGATCTGATTGTGAGGTTGAAAAACGAGAGGCATGGGAATGCTATTCGAGCTATCCGCAGTGACAATGGCTCTGAGTTTAAGAACTCTCGTTTTGATGCCTTTTGTCGTGATCTAGGTCTTGAACATCAGTATTCGACCCCTTATGTGCCCCCTCAAAATGGAGTCGTGGAAAGGAAAAATCGGAATCTTTGTGAGATGGCTAGGACGATGCTCGATGAGCACAGGACTCCTAGGAGGTTTTGGGCTGAGGCGGTCAATACAGCTTGTCATGTTTCCAACCGGATTTTATTGAGAGCGTTCAAGAAGAAGACCTGTTATGAGCTTATGCATGGTCGGGCACCCAAGGTGAGTCACTTCCGAGTTTTTGGCTGCAAGTGCTTTATTTTGAAGAAGGGAAAACTCGACAAGTTTGAGGCTAGGTCTAGTGATGGTATTTTCTTTGGATATGCTAACCATTCTAGAGCCTATAGGGTGCTTAACCTTGAGACTAACAAAATCATGGAGACTTGCGAGGTGACCTTCGACGAGACAATGCCATGTACCTCTCTTGGTTTTGAATGTGCGAGGTGATGAAGAGATGGCCGAGGACCTCTTTGAGGAGGAGAAAAATGAAGGTGGAGATGATGATGGGGAGAACCATGAGCCTGAAGCTGAGCGTGTACCCACTACTTCCCCTACAACCACTTTGGAGCATGGACCGTCTACATCATGGACAACGACGGTGCAACAAGAGGACCAGAGCGAGAGAAGGGCCGAAGTTGAGGGGGAGGTAGTCTCGAGGCGTGAGGCACCCCGGCGGATTCAAGAAGTGCATCCCCTGTCGAAGATCATTGGGAACATTGATGAACGCACTACACGGTCGAGATGAGATGAGCAGGGAGTTCGAGATGAGCATGATGGGCGAGTTGCAGTATTTTCTCGGGCTGCAGATCAAGCAAGTGAAGGACGGTACATTTGTGCACCAAACCAAGTACATGAAAGACATGCTGAGGAAGTTCCAGATGCAAGATGTGAAGCCGATGTCGACTCCCATGGGGAGTACGGCAACTTTGGATGCGGATGAGGACGGAGAACCGGTGGACCGGCGGGAGTACGGGAGCATGATCGGCTCCCTCCTCTACTTGACGGCGACGAGGCCGGACATACGGTTCGGCGTGTGTCCGTGCGCTCGTTTTCGAGCTTCGCCGAGGACATCACATCGACAAAGCCGTCAAGAGGATTTTCGGGTACCTACGGTCCGCCCTCGGTCTTGGCCTTGGTATTCTTCCTCCTCGACTCGTCTCTTCATGGTTTTTCCGATGCGGATTTTGTTGGTTGTCGAGTCGAGAGGAAGTCTACTTCGGTACTTGTCGGTTTCTTGGTTCTTCGTTGGTCTCATGGTCTTCCCGCAAGCGAGTCTAGTGTAGCTCGGTCTACCACGGAGGCGGATTATGTTGCCGCCGCTAGTTGTTGCTCCCAGTTGTTGTGGATTTCATACACTTTGAGAGACTTTGGTGAGGAGTGCACCCAGATCCCACTTCTTTGTGATAGCACCAGTGCCATAAGCGTAGCCAAAAATCCACTGCTTCACTCCAGAACCAAACATATAAAAGTGAGGTATCATTTCCTGAGGGACAATGTGGAGAAAGGAACCATTGTTTTGAACCATGTCCCTACCCAAGATCAGCTAGCCGACATCTTTACAAAGCCTCTCGACCAAGCTACATTTGTGCGCTTGCGGGGGGAACTTGGGGTTTGTTGCCCTTTCTAGTTGATTCTTGGAGGATTTCCTTTTTGTACCATATGTATCATACCATGTTTACTTTGATGTATATACATGCTTTGCTTGATGTATAAACCATGGTAGGATAGTCATCTTGTCATATATCATGTTGCATTTGTATCATATTGCATTTTTAGGATGATGAGCTTCTTTCATATGCCATATTTGAGTCTCTTTGGCTATTTGTGAGATATTGGTTATATGTGTGGAAAAATGGTGATGTGAGGCTATGCTCTTGGAATATTTGAGATATATGTGTGGTGAGATACCCCCTTTTGAAATCAATGCTTAACTTGACTAATTTTTTGATGAAATTTGCTCCACTCATGTGTAGTTGTGTATCCATGTCACAGTTTGGTCTAAATGTGCTTTTCATGCTTAGATTGTGCTTGGATGCCTTGTTCTTGCATTTGGGCCAAAGGCCGGATATCATTGTGAATGTTTAGCCTATGTTGCATTCATGGGGGAGCATAAGCTTCTTTTTGCCGCAAAGGCACTTCATGTACCATGAAATGAATCAATCTTGAAAAGAAGTGCATAATACTTGAAACATGCTCCATCCATCATGTCTTTGCTTAAAATGTCTTATCTTTCACATATGGGTGCAAAACATGTTGCATGATGTTCACCAGTGGAGAAGTCTCCCCGAAGTGGACACATGGCTCATGAGCTTTGACATGACATGCTTTGTTTTATGGGTGTTTGCCATGATCTTTTGCTGAGAATTTGATATCCTTGTATGATCTTTGAGTAATATGCATGTTTGTGGCTCAAGTGTGACATGGATAGGCTTTTACATGTGAAGCGAGCCTTCTTTTGGTAAAGCCGCTTAAATCTGAAAATTTTGCTTTGTCACATGCTTGTATTTTCATATATTACTTGTGGCAATGCTTTGACTATGCTATGATTCATGTGTGTGATCTTTGTCTCATTTTTAGCCTTTGACACTAGATTTGGCCTATTTGAGAAGCTCATGTAGTTGTTTATATGCTTTGCTTTGCATTTCTGCATTTCACCTTGATTCATACATTGTCAACAAGGGGGAGAAAAGGTGAGCTTAATGAAAATTCAGAAGAGGTGAGCTGAAATTTGGGAGTTTGCATGAGTTTACATCCACATGTTCAGGGGGAGCTTGCATTTGTTCAGGGGGAGCATTCTTGCTGTTTTCGGTGAGGATTTTGTGATTTGCTTGGCTTGTGACCTTTCTTCGCCTTTCTTCGGTTTTGGTCATGAGTTGAGCTTCTTTGTTTTTCTTTCTTCTTTCTTTCTCTTTTTCTCTGAATTTCATTTCGCGTTGTGTGTTGTCAATGCACTCATCAAGGGGGAGATTGAGGACCAGGAGCGTCCCAGTGGTCGGTGGATGACCGCTCCTCAGTGATGAGTGATTGACAACGGGTGTTGGACCGACTCTTGGCTTAGTGCGCGGGTGTAGGCCGCGGCCTAGTTCGTGTTGTTGCGGGTGAAGAACGGGCGCGAAAGGTCTTCGAGCCTTGAGGGGCCTCGGGGAGATGGAGAGACAAGTAGGCTCGGTTCGAGGGACCGGTGGGACGGGGCCCGGGTGCGGGCCACATGGTGGCGACACAAGCAAGACGAAGTCATGGACAAGTGAGCCGGTGCACGGTGGCGGTCAAGTCAAGTGGTTTGGCGGGAGGCCGGACCGGGCACGCGGGGTTTGGTGGTTTGCCCATAAAACCATCGGCGGACGGTTTCTTGGTTTGGGCCTCAAAACCAAGTCCGAGGGCCCAACACGACGGAGACGGGATCCGGCGTGTCGGGGAAGCTTCGAGGGCGGAGGACACGCGGCGGGATCGCATGGCTTGCGTCGGGAGGACGCGGGGTGCGGCAAAGGCGTGGCCGTCCGATGGCAGACCCACAAACATTACCAAAATGCCCCTACGTGGGTTGTATCGCCAGTAGTGTAGTTAGGGGTAGTCGAGTCATTTACGACTCCGGCGGGACCTGATATATAAGCCTGGAGTGTGTGTTGATGGCTCCCAGCTCCCAGCCGGCGTTGTTCGTCGTCATGGTGCAGGGGATGTAGACGTTCTTGAATTGCCCCCGCAGGGCAAGCGACATACCGCCGGCGCGCACCGCGCGGCGGGTCCTTGGCTCCGTCGTGGGCTGCGTGAAGAGCTCCGCGCGGAAAAGGTGTACCCAGAGCTCCCAATTGACTGGGATCCCCAGGTACCCTTCGCAGACGCCGACGAACGTAGCCGCCTGCGAAATAGCGTTGGGGGCGAAGTTGTGCAGCTCCACTCCGTAGTGGTGGCACATCGCCCGCATAAAACGGCTCGCCGGCGTGTTGAAGCCCCGCTCGTGGTAGCGGATGAAGCTGACCACATAGCCCTCCGGCGGGTTGGGTGCACGGTCCGCCGCCGGCGGCACTATCAACTCCGCCGGACGTCCGTATTCATTGGCCGTCAGCTGGCCGGCGGCGACTAGCTCGCCAAGGGCCAGCGGCGTCACCGTCGACCTCTCCCAAGCATACGGCTCCAGGATCGTGAGGGGAAGCTGAGGCGGCGCCATGAGGAAGGACGAAGGAATGCGAGGACGGAGGACAAGGAACGGAAGAAAGGCTCTAACGGAGACACCGCGCGGTGGCAAGAGCAAGGCGAAGACGAAGGGGCGGTGGACTGAAAATGGTGAGGCGTCAAGGTAAAAAAAAACCGCCGTCTCCCCCACCCCTCAGATTTATAAGCCGACGGGGCGAGCTCTCCGGAGCGGATGCCCCGCTCGCATTGCTTGCGGGGAATCTTCCCTTCACGCCGACGGATGGGCCCCACCACGACTGCAGCGGCCACATCACTGCAGGCGGGCCATCATCACGGCGGAGACCCGCAGGGGCCGAGGCGAAGCCGTCACGTCCACCTGCCACGCCGCCCACTACGCGCGCGCGCGACCGCAGTGCCTAAAAAGACGCGCCCGCGCTGCAAAAACCGCAGCCTCGACTGCGAGGCATTTAATGATCGGGTCCCTTGCCAAGCAAGGAAAACCCTCGAGCGGGGCGATGAGGACCAGGAGCGTCCCAGTGGTCGGTGGATGACCGCTCCTCAGTGATGAGTGATTGACAATGGGTGTTGGACTGACTCTTGGCTTAGTGCGCGAGGTGTGAGGCCGCGGCCTAGTTCGTGTTGTTGCAGGTGAAGAACGGGGCGCGAAAGGTCTTCAGCCTTGAGGGGCCTCCGGGAGATGGAGAGACAAGTAGGCTCGGTTCGAGGGACCCGGTGGACAGCGGGACTGGGTGCGGGCCACATGGTGGCGACACAAGCAAGACGAAGTCATGGACAAGTGAGCCTGTGCACGGTGGCGGTCAAGTCAAGTGGTTTGGCGGGAGGCCGGACCGGGCACGCGGGGTTTGGTGGTTTGCCCATAAAACCATCGGCGGACGGTTTCTTGGTTTGGTCCTCAAAACCAAGTCCGAGGGCCCAACACGACGGAGACGGGATCCAGGCGTGTCGGGAAGCTTCGAGGCGGAGGACACGCGGCGGGATCGCATGGCTTGCGTCGGGAGGACGCGGGGTGCGGCAAAGGCGTGGCCGTCCGATGGCAGACCCACAAACATTACTAAAATGCCCCTACGTGGGTTGTATCGCCAGTAGTGTAGTTAGGGGTAGTCGAGTCATTTACCACTCCGGCGGGACCTGATATATAAGCCTGGAGTGTGTGTTGATGGCTCTCTCTCTCCGGGACTTAGGGTTTCATTTCCCCCCTTCTTTTTCTCATTTTCGTAGCTATTTTTCTTCCTATTTTCTCTAGGCTAGCATGAGAGCTTCATGAGAGATTTGTTGAGAGGGATGGATGCTAGGGCGGCATGCTAGACCTTGTGAATCTTTTCTGGTTTGTATAGAAGATTCGGGGTTGTTTTTCGTGGCTTTTTGTGCTTATTTTCGTGCCCTTGTTCCCGGTGTGATTCCGCGGATTTGAGTGAGTTTCTTCCCGGATTTCTTTGAGGAAAACATGAATAGATGTCTTGTGCATCTTTGTGCTTGATCTTGTGCCCTCAAACGCCGGGAAACTACTTCGATTCGTGAGTTTTCGTTCGGTGCTCTAGCTTTTGGTGGTGCTCAAAGGATTCGCGATTCCCGGTGATTTAGGGAGTTAGGAGGCAAGATTTTTGGGCTATAGCATCCTTGTGTGACGCTTTTCAAGTCCCCAAACCCTTGTCTCCATAGCTTCAACCGTTTGGGAAATCCGATGATGATTTGGGGGAGTTGACTTTCGAGGTCGGGCGTTTTTCTGCTCTGTCCGAGCCTCGCGGACGGTCCGCGCCCTCCTGGCGGACGGTCCGCGCCGCTCGTGTTCGTCCCGAGTTCTTCGTGTTCTTGCTCGTCCTTTGTTTCGATCCGTCGTGATTTTGGTTTTTGGTTGGACGGAGTTTCGGACGGTCCGCGGTGTCAGGCGGACGGTCCGCGGGTGCTGGCGGACGGTCCGCGTGCTCCCCGCGGACGGTCCGTGGCACGGGGGTGGCTTTGGGTCGTTACCGTGTGATTTAACGGACGGTCGCGGCTCGGGCGGACGGTCCGCGGCTCGGGTGCGGACGGTCCACGATGCCGGCCGGACGGTCCGCGCGGCTCTTGCGGACGGTCCGCCCCTCTGCGCGGACGGTCCGCGAGCTCGTGTGCTTTGCTTCTTGGTTCGATTCCTTCCTCCCTTTCTAGTGCTTCCGCGTGTGCTTTGAGGAATCGTTCCTAAGGCTAGAGGTTGATCCATAACCTCGTGGTCTTGGCGATTGGTGCGTGATTCGATCCATCGCTTGTGTGTGACCGGGATTTGAGTAGGACATAGGCCGGGTTCTTTGGGAAGAATTTTTACCGGCTCCTATTCACTCCCCCCCTCTCTAGTCGCCATCTTCTCTAGTCGCCATCTGATCCTTCAGGCGAACCCCTGGCTCAAGACAAGGGCAACCCTCCATGGGATATCGACGTGAGAAGACCACCCGGGGCCTGCTTGATGTAAAGCAGGCACCACGGGCGCCCATGCCGCGTAAAACCCTCGAGCGGCACGAACCCTCGACTCAAAACGAAAACAACCCTCGACGGGATATCGACGTGAGAAGGCCGCCCGGGACCTGCTTGATGTAAAGCAGGCACCACGGGCGCCCATGCCGCGTAAAACCCTCGAGCGGCACGAGCCCTCGACTCAAAACGAGAACAGCCCTCGATGGGATATCGGCGCGAGAAGGTCGCCCGGGACCTGCTTGATGTAAAGCAGGCACCGCGGGCACCCATGCCGCGTAAAACCCTCGAGCGGCACGAGCCCTCGACTCAAAACGAGAACAGCCCTCGATGGGATATCGGCGCGAGAAGGTCGCCCGGGACCTGCTTGATGGAAAGCAGGCACCACGGGCACCCATGCCGCGTAAAACCCGCGAGCGGCACGAGCCCCCGGCTCGAGACAACATCAGCCCTCTAAAAAGGGCACGCGCGTGAGAGGGTCGCCCAGGGCCTGCTTGAAGTAAAGCAGGCACCGCAAGCACCCATGCCGCCCTGTGCTACCAACCAACGCCTCGAGGGCTGGCTCGCCCAGAGCCCTCGACGGCCGCGAACGCGAAAAGACGGGGCCGCCCAAGCGCCACCCCGCACGGCCCTACTGATTAGAGGTCCGAAGCCTGACCCTCGACGGGTCCGAACGGGCGCCACGGATCGCGAGTTAGGGACGACGAGGGCACGCGCATTCGAGCCGTTCCTCGAGCCCGTCGGCTCGAGGGTGCCCCACATGTCGTGTTCGAGAGCCGGCGAGGGCGGCCTAGGGGGGGGGATCCCACCGAGGGAGAGCTTCCGCGCCCTCGGTCCCTATCGAACGGGACCGAGCCCCACCTAGCAAACCCACGCAAGCGCTTCCATGGACGTGTCTCCGGACCGCGCGGCCTACCCTTATCGAACGGGGCATGGACGTCCACTTGAACCACCCGCTAGCGGCTCGACGAGGAATCCGCAATCCGCGACCCGCTCGATGGGGGTTGCGGAAACCTCACCCTCCGTCCCGCGGAGGGACGGCGAGGGCGCGTTAAAAAACAAGTCGCCAAGCTCTACCCGATCGCCTCGAACGGGCCAAGGCTCGGGGGCTTGACGCACGGCTACACCTACTTGAAATTGCACCGGCGCGGGAGACCGCGGCGGTGCGTGCACCCCGAAGCCGGCTGAAATACCGCCGATGCCGGTTGGCATATGTGCCACGCCCTCTGACCAAAATTCTCGCGGTTAACCCCTGCAGGAGTACCCACACTCCTGCAGGGCTTCGGGGGCTAGACCCGCGGGTCCGCTGACGCGGCCCCAAGGAAAGCGTTTGCAAAACAAGGAGGGAAGAACGTCCTATCAGTAGGTTCCAGCATCTGCGGGAGCCTCAATGGCAAACCCACAGATGCTCGGGGGCTACTGTCGGGGACAGCTCTAGGGGTCCCCTTAAACAATGGGGAAAGCCTCACTTAAAACCCGCAACGAAACCCAAATACGTTAAGCCTAACCACGCAGGTGCCTAACCATGCAGGACACAACCCACAGGGACTTCGACGGCCCATCGAGGCGGCCCACATAAGGATCCCCTCGAACAGGCTCCGCCTCGTTCGAGGACTCGCGCTCCCTTCGGGCGGGCATCGCCCCGCTCGAGGGGCAGCACTTCCTTCGGGCGGGCGTCGCCCCGCTCGAGGGGCAACACTTCCCTCGAGCGGGCTCCGCCTCGCTCGAGGGTACGCCCCGCCCTCGGCCGGGGTCCGCCACACTCGAGGGTGCCCCCCACGCGTGCGCCGGCCCCGTACACGGGCATTTAGCGCCACGACGCCGCGAGACGGCGCCATCATGCGCCCGGGGCTCGCACCCCGGTGCCGCCGCACCAACTCCCCAGGGAGGAGCCCATCCCCGCCACTGTGGGAGGGGACTGTGCAGCACGGCCAGTGTCAGTCCCGTGACACCGTGCGCACGCCCTAGTACGGCTAACGCGCCGAGCCCTCGAAAGGGGGCCGGCGCACCCTCGATTCACTTTCTTGTGACCTTACGGGGTTAGGTGGAGGCGCTAGGCCGGTGGACTGCCATCCCCGCCACTGTAACGGCATGGCCGCCGTACCCGCGCGTGCAGGCGCACGCCGGGCCCTGTAGCAACGACTCCAGCCCCGTGAAGCGCGTCGGGAAGGAACGCCGTTCTGCCTATTCCTGTACGCCGTACGGGCCTACGTCAGCACCTCCCTCGAGCCTATCAGAGGACATCACCACCATCCGCCGCTCTCCTACCCTCGAACCGCCACTGTTCGGGTACAAGTCAGGCCATGATGACCAGATCGCTGCAAGGATCGCTCGGACGGCCTCCCATTCTCCAGCGTAGCACGTCGTGCTTCTCCACGTAGCTAGATAGCGCGGCATGCATGTAGTTCGCCTCCCCCTTGATCTATAAAAGGGGGACGAACCCCCCAGCCGCAGGGGGACAGGAGACACAGAACGGCGACACGCTCAAGGCCACAGACCAAGAGCCCTTGACATACGCCGTGCACTCACTCTCTTATTCCCCCACTACATCTTCAGCCACTCCACTAGGGACTTGGAAGCCACGCTTCCTCTCCCACCTCGCTTGTAGCAGCCCCACTACGGGCACCCCGGTCTTTGAGCAATATAGTGCCGTGAGCACACCCCTGCTGGACGTACGGCCCCCTCGGCCGGAACCAGGATAAAAACCATGTGTCACTTGTTGCTTAGCAACGACCATTGAGGGATAGACCTCAGCGCTATCTACTGGTTAGTGTCGGGACCATATTCCGCACCGACAACATCCCAGCCTACAAGCTTGTCACCATTCCGCCAACCTGGCCCTTTGCCTGCTGGGGGCTAGACATGATTGGGCCACTGCCAACTGCGCCTGGTGGTTTCAACAGAGTATTGGTGGCCATCGACAAGTTCACCAAGTGTATCGAGGTCAAGCCGGTCACATGCCCCAAGGCTGACAGAGTATGTACTCGACTTCCTGGATGAACTCGTGCATCGCTACGGACTACCCCACCGGATCATCACAGATCTGGGCTCCAACTTCAACAACCACCATTTCTGGGAGTACTGCGAGAACAGCGGGATCAACGTCTAATATGTCTCAGTTGCCCATCCTCGGGCCAACGGACAAGTCGAGCGCGCCAATGGGATAGTGCTCGACGCTCTCAAGAAGCGGCTACACGATGCTGCTAACTCCAAACGAGGCAAGTGGATCAAGGAACTACCCAACGCACTCTGGGGGCTACGTACTCAGCCATCCAAGCCAACGGGGCAATCCCTTTACTTCCTGGTCTACGGCTCCGAAGAAATCCTCCCTGCCGACGTCATATGGAACTCGCCAGCAGTGGAGCATTACGACGAAGGCATCTCAGAAGACAACAGACGAGTTGACATCGACAGCCTCGAAGAAGCTCGCTGCGCTGCCCTCGTCCAATCAGCATGATACCTGGAGGGTATCCAACGCTACCACGATCGCAATGTCAAGGAACGCTCCTTCAACGTTGGTGATCTCGTCCTCTGTCGTATCCAGAACATGGAAGGGCTACACAAGCTCAGCTCCCCTGGGAAGGTCCCTTCACCGTGGCAAAGGTGACCGGGCCGGGCTCCTAACGCCTCCAGACACTTGAAGGCGAAGACATCAACAACTCGTGGAACGTCGACCAGCTCTGTCGATTCTACGCTTAGTCTACACGACTACTCTGGGGTTCAATTCTACACGACTACATCAACACCCCTCTGCCGTAAGCGACCTCCGGGTCCTGGCCCCAGTCTCCGGACTACTCCTCGCCAGGATCCAGCCCGCGTGGCTACCTACGGATCCTGGGCTGCGACGAGCGACAAAGGACTCTAGCAGCGGTCTACTAAGAGACCATGTACTCCGAGATCCAACATACACGACTGTTGTAAGCGACTACTCGCCCTAGCACCACTTAGCTGTAAGCGGCCTCCGGGTCCAGGCAACTACTCTGTAACTACGGCTCTGGCCATCCAGGTGTACTTCTTCAGTAATAAAGTTTGATCATTCATCAACTTCTTTACTGTCTACTCCCCCCAACGGGACTACTGCCAAGTACGACTACTCGCATCTACTCCACGATGGGGCTCCACACTCTGAGATCGCGACTACAAGTACTCATTGCTGGAACTTTCCTTTCATTAATACTTAAGCAATTCCATTACAATTGATTTTGTACAACTTTGGCTACGAGCTAACTATCACAAGGCTATTGGAGATTGAGCTTATCGGCTACTTGCTCCGCAATGGGCGCCATCTGCTCCAGCAGCTCCGCGTACTCCTCATCGGTACAGTTGGCGGCTACCCCGCCAGCAACCACCTCCACGGGCGCCTTCGGGAAGTAGGACTTCATGAAGGCCAAGACTTGCTTCGGGATCGACCTCGCCATATGCTTCACATAAGCCGCCAGCCGGCTGGGGGCTTCCCTGAGGCGATCCACAAGCGGAGCGATCTTGGGGCCGCCCGGATGAGGCACCAAGAGCCTTGCGATCGGCAGCGTGGCTTCTTCAAGATCCTTCAGCTGGGCCCGCAGCGCCTCGCAATCTTCATTCAACTTCTGCAACGATTTGTAGCAGTTGACGAGATCGCGGTCAGAAGCAATCCGAAGCTCCATGTGCTTCTCGCACTCGAAGGCAAGTTCTTTATAGTCGAGCTCGAGTACCTGGCGGGCCTCCTGCTCCCGGTAGAAGAGGTTCTTCATATCTGTCTCGGAAGTCCTCAACTGCTCCACCCGGGTCTCAAGCTCTGCAAAACAACAAGACGCGGCGGGTTAGACTACCTCTCGACCTCCAACAACTACTCAACAAGTCCAGCGGCGTACCTTTATTCTTGTTGCGGAATGTCTTGTTCTTCCACACCAAGTCGTCGCCCTTTGCCTGCAACTCCTGGATGTCATTATGATACTTGGCAAAAGCGGCATCGAGCATGGACTGCATGGCGGCCGCGTGCTTCCGCGACTTCAAAAGCTGATCTTCTAGTGCTTCAGCCCGGAGCACCGCGTCACCAAAGCCTTGCAGCATGTTGGACTTCTCGCGGGACCTCTCCACGACGTCCTGCACAGACAACACATGTCACACGAGTACTCAACAACGGAGAGGATTGACTACTCGAAGTTAAGACTACTTACCTTCATCCATTGCTCGGCTGGCGGACCGCCTCCGGGGTGCGCCGGCCACCGTCGCCGGGTCGACCAGATCGTCCGCGAGCAGCTCCACTCCGCTACGACTACTCGTGGCAGCCTCAGTCATCGGCGCAGAGCGGATGGGCTCTGCGTCCTGAATCTCCGGGGAGCGGACAATCACCTCCAGGGCAGCCTCTGGCGGCACGGTGGCCTCCTCTCCTCCGGTTGCCACGGCGGCTTCTTCGGCGACCTCCTCCACTGGCTTGGGGGCTCCTTCAGCAGCTTCTGGCGCCTGTGGTGTCGACTTCTGCATGGGCACCGCTGCAGGGATGTCGCCCCCTTCGGCCTCAACGCCTGACAAGAAGACGTCAGGTTTATCAGCTGCTATGACTACTCTATGGGGAAGACTAAAACCTCAGTAGAGTACTCACCCTCGACCACGCTGGCCTCGGGTAATGCAGCCCTAGCAGCCGGCGCTTCTGACTGTGCCTGAGGGGCTGGGGTAGACTCCTCGACGGGCGGCGCGACTTCTTCCTCTGCCACCATCATGGAGGGCTCATCCCCGTCCCAAGATAGGTTTGTTGATTTCCTACAAAAGTACACAATTGGTTGTCATTCAAGCTTGACTACTACACCAAGTACTACTCGGGAAGGCTCAGCACTTACAGGCTCCACCGAACTTTCGTCACGGCCGGGGCGCCGAGGATGCTGGCAATGTCCACCAGTCTGCCCTCGGCGGGCGCCTCCTCTTGCGCCTCTACAGCCGTTGCCTCCTCTGCAGCAACGGTAGCCGGAGCAGCACCCTCATGTGCTCCTGCGGCCACCACCTCTTCGACGGCGGGGGCTGCGGGTTTTGTGCCCTCTTGAAGTGCAGGGGGCTGGCGCTCCAACTGTGCTATGGAGTTCTTCAAAAGTGGGGGCTGGGCTACGACTCCCAGTCGGCTCCCCCACTGTGTCCCACGCGCCTTCGTCGCCCTCATCGACGGGCTCCGTCGGCGGCACCTCCTTCATACAAGGAAGATCAGTCATCATCAAGTGAACTCGTACGACGGGTACTCGACTACACTAGTCAAGACATCTTACCTCTTGAGGCGTGGTCTCTAAGACCCTCAGCTTCTTCGTCACCCGCTTGCGGCCTGGGTTGCGCGGCTTCTGTGGCGGCGCAGCCAGACTAGCCTCCAGGCTAGTCGGCGGATCTTCCACGAGGGGTACATGAGGCAAGCCGGGACGGCTGAACCTCGACCGCAACTGGAAGCGGTCCTGTAGTGTCTCCCCGTCGTCGTCGTCGTCGTCGGACGTGTCTTCTACGATGACAGTGTCATCTCCTTCGCCGATCTCTCGCCACTCCTTGGCTTTGGCTTTCCCCTCTTTCGGGATCTCGATTCCCTGAGGGGGCGGCTGCGGCACGGAGACGAACCTCTTCAAGTCGTCCTGCAAGGCACAAGACATCAGCGCGACTACTCACAAGCAACGACTACCCGACTAGGGGGTACGGCTACTTACCTCCTTTGGCGGGCACGCGGCAGAGTACTCTTGGACCGAGCACGCCGTGTACGGTGGCATGTCCTTGAAGATGCGCGTCAGCCTATCAATGATGTCGTCGTCGTCGACTTCACCTCCAGGCATCCGCGACGTGTCACTGTCACCAGTGTACTCGAAGCCTAGGGTGTCGAGGGCCATCAGTGGCTGCACCCTCCGCTTCATGAAGCTGAAGGCCACGTGCTCGGCCCTCAGCCCGGCTTCTCTAAGCTCCTTGATGCACGCCAAGAGCTCGGGGAGCTGGATCCCCTCCTGCATCGTGGGTTTCGTGTTCCACCAGTCCCGGTGCCTGGGCTGCCTCCCGCTCGGCTTCGGCAAGCCGGGGTGGTGGTTCGCGATGTAGAACCACCTCGCCTTCCAATCGGCGTTGGAGTCGATGAGCTTGTACGCTAGGTACTGCTCAGCGGCGTCTTCTCGCATCAGGATGTCCGCTCCTCCAACTACTCGCGGGTTGCTGGAGCTCAGCTGCGGCTTCACCCGGAAGAATTTCCGGAACAGGATCTAGTGCGGCTTGATCCCGAAGAATGCTTCACAAAAATGGACGAAGACTGCGGTATGGAAAATGCCGTTAGGGTTGAGATTGAGGTACTCAACTCCGTAGTATGCAAGGAGGCCTTTGAAGAAGTCGCTGGCCGGAAGTGCGAGTCCGCGCTCCGCGAAGCACGCGAACATCGGGATCTCGTCTTCAGCTTTCTCCATTGGGTACGGATCTCTGGCGGCGGCTCTCCACATATCCACCTCCTTCTCTCGGATAAATCCGTTGTTGAGAAGGGCCAACAAATCCTCGGTCTTCACTTTCGACTTTTTCCACTCGCGACTTGGATCTGGCCGCGGTGGAGACATCGGCGGCGCTGCCCCCGTGGCAGCCGTGGCGGCCTCGTCAGGACCCCTCTTCTTCCCGATGGCCCTCGTAGACTTGGACGATGAAGGCTTCATTCTCCAAGTACATGGCGTCTTCACGCGCATCCGCTCGGGGGCTACTCTGGAAGCTTTGGGTGGCGGCGCACTTGGATCTACTGCGGCGGCAGTGTGCGCTGGAAGTGGATCCACCTCATATCGATTCAAAATGGCTACAACAGCGATGGGTGAAACACCCTAAGGGTTTTGGCTTCTATTTATAAGTCAAACCGGTCCTCCAACGGCCAGATGGATAAGTCCGCGCTCGGCTGACTCAGCGGCCGCGCGTGACTCTTCGCATTCTACTAGTCGACGCGCCTCACCTCGGGGGTTCGGCTACTTCTACTCGACTACTTGGGAAGCGACAAGGCTCAGGAGCATCTCAGGACACATTCTTCAAGATGACCCTTCAATTCGAGAGGAAGTACTCGACTCAAGGCTCGGGGGCTCCATGCCACGTGTCCTTCGGTTTTTTCTCTCCGGATTTTTCGGGATTTTCTTGCCAAGACTTCAGATGGACCCTCAGCCAGAGCCTGCGGCTCAACCTAAGGCTCGGGGGCTACTCCATATGGAGTGCGATTTTGCAATCGCACTTCCATATCAGCTCTGGCTTCAAGACAAGACGGGTATTTTTTGAAGACCTTCGAGGGCAGCACTCGAGGACGCTTGGGACTACTCGAGAAGACTTCAAGATTGCTCAAACATCAGCTGGAGTACATTACAGCCTCGGGATGCTTCGACTACTCTCTTGAAGACTTTTGACTTGTAGTACTCGGGGACGCTCGAGGACTACTCGTTAAGGCCGCCAAGACTACTTGAAGCTATCCTTCTCGACTACAAAGTACTCGGGGGCTTGTCGTATGGACCTCCCTGGGCCCACTACCTTGGTGGGTACCAGGACAGACTACTCGGTGGGCCCCTGGGACTACCCAGCTTGCGCTACACGGCACCTGATGGTGTGGAGCACAAGGACTACGGAGGAGAAGTACTCGGTTAGGAAGCTGTACATGTCCTGCACTGTATGGAAGACTCCTAGGCGTACTCGACTAGTACTCTTTCCCTACTCTGACTTGTAACCCTGCCTCCCGGACTATATAAGGCGAGGCAGGGACCCTTCTCTAGCATCTCATCCAATCCACGGCGCACTATTACACCATCTTGTAATCGTGCCCAATCAATCTAGAGCTACGCAGCATACAGGACGTAGGGTATTACGCACCTCGCGGCCCGAAACTGTCTAAATTGTGTGCCACGTGTCTCTTCCTTCGAGTTACCGATCTCGGCGAGGCCACATTCATCTACTTCGGGTACTCCCCTTAGTAGGTTGCCGGTCTAAAACACCGACACATGACGATTCCATGTTCTGTTGATTCATTCAAGTTTGAGAAGGCATTATGCAACCTTGGAGCAAGTGTGAGCGTCATGCCAAGGGATGTGTTCGAGAAGCTGCACCTATCATTGGAGCCTACGGGCATGTGCTTGGAGTTGGGTGACAACTCCATTCGCTACCCCCTAGGCATCGCTGAAGATGTGCTTGTGAAGGTTGGACACCACTTCATCCCTGTCAACTTTGTGGTACTAGAGATGGGAGAGAGGGAGAAGACACCACTCATCCTTGGGAGGCCTTTCCACAACACCATGGGAGCTACCATCGAAGTCGGCCAGGGGGAGATCAAGTTCAACTGTAACGGCGAGAGGAGTTCTTTCAAGTTTCGACCATGCCTCGAGGTATGCAACATGATCGAATTAAATATATTCCGCTTCATCGTCGTGTCGTTAAGGAAGAGCCAAGGAAGAATGAAGAGCCGGAGAAGAAGGAAACGAAGGAAATCAAAGAGGTTGTTGCATCCGTCAAGATAAAGGAACAAAAGTCGCCTGTGAAGACCAAAAAGATGACTAAGCCACAGAATAAGCCCGTGTCCAAGATGGTGCGGAAGTGGGTACCCAAGATTGCAACACCCGCAAAGAGCGTTGATCATAAACCCTTTACATGAGCCATCCTATGTGTTATTTGCTTCTTTCGAGAAATCAAAACCAAGAAAAATTCAAAACCTATCTCAACCTTTCATCCTCTTCATGATGTTATGGTTGACTTGTTATATATACAAAAAACACATGGGTAGAGCCACGCCTTGTGCCTAGATGTTATTTAAATTTCAGCACGTGGTAGGACTCGTGTGAACCTAAATACTTGACTTTTGGTTGGTTTAAAAAAATCTTTATCCTTGGTTTCTTTAAGTTTATAATTTTTCTAACTCATTTAATTTTATTTCATTCAAAATCTCTCTCATTTAGCCAAAATTAGAACCTAAACCTATGCACCATGTTCAAGTCAGGAAAAGTTTGCTCTCAACTAATGAAAGCAAACAATACCGGTGAGACTAACATAAAAGTAGTCGGAAAATATCTTTGACCTACATTTGTTTTAAATACTTTAAAACTTCTCTAAATTTATATTTGAACTCTGTCAGATGGTGAGATCTAGACAGCCCACAGGGGTGCTAATCCAAGAGGTTTAGTTGTTCGGTGGGGCGGAATCTAAGGCTAAGAACTCGAAGGTTGCACACGAGTATGCGGAACACAGAGAACAAGGCGAGTTTATACTGATTCGGGCCTCCAGAGAGTAATACCCTACGTCTAGTTGTTGGTGTCGATTGCTTGGGGATTGTGTGATTGTATAAGGGGTCGCCTTGTCCGCCTTATATTGGCCAGCGGACGAGGTCGGTTCCCAGACTCCTGGTCGGTTACGATCAGGAGACCTAAGTCTATGTTACACATCTTGTCATATCCCGTCAATCTGCTTTGGGCGAAAGCCACCAAGGTCTAGTCTTGTACACCGAGTCTTAAGGTCATGATGGATTAGGTCGTCTGGGGAATCTTCTGGAAGGTCTTCAAGAGGTCGTGTGGGCTGCCAACTAGGTCGTTTGGGCCCACTGACAGGTCGGCGGGTCTTCTGGTAGGCCGAACCCATTTGTTGGGGACGGTCGTGAGCCTGGTCGGTGGGGACCCAGGGGTACCCATGTCTCACAAGCCCCTAAGTGAGGTGTAGGTGTAGCGACCTTAGAAAGGTCATGACAATGTCATAGAGCTATCGACCGGTCGAATAGCATGCACATCGGTCCAAAAAATAAAAGAACAAATCAGCTTAGTAGCCGACCTGTTTGAAGTCTTGCCGAATCGAAGGGAGGTCGAGTGACGACCTATAGGAAGCAGGCTTCCAGCTGATTGAAACGACGATGAAAAAATTCAGAGGGCATCAAAGATGCACTCATAGAGTAATATCAGAGCATCGTGGTGGGCAGGATGGCCCGTATGATGATCCAAAAAAGAAGAGAAGAGAAGAAAAAGTAGGTCGCGTAATGATGCTATAAGAAACGGGTTTCCCAGCAGGCTGGTTTGATGCTCAAAAAAAGAGATGAAAACTGAGACATGGTCTTGATCGAACAAAGTGTAGAGGCACCCAGATCTCCTAGCGTAGCTGCAAGGAGTCTGGCAGGGCCGACCTCAGGGAGGCCTTATAGGCGTGCAGACCTTGAAGAGGCCTCAAATAAACAACGCCCAGTATCTGATGATACCCAGCAAGATCCTGAAAGGTGCGTCATGTGAAGAGGTCTTCCATGGTGTTTGAAATTGTCGACGATTGTGACAACCCGCCCAGGAAAATACCGTACTATCGCCTAAAACCAACCCACTTTGGTCATTAAGCATCAGTAAAGTATCATGTTGTCGTTAGTTGCCGGGTTAACGCCCGGTAAATCACTTGGAATTAAAATAGAGGATCGACATATGCATTAAAACTCACACGAAGGTGAGCCCAGAGTACAACACGAATTAAATCCAAATTATTACAAACCATTTTTCATGACAGTTTGAAAACATTTAGAATTCGAAAATAGCGGAAATAAATAAACTAACGCAACGATACACATCACAGGAGGCCATCCGTGATGCCATCACTCATCTTCTTCCACCCATTCCAGCTCCCAGCAGGGTGGAATCTCACAAGGCCAAACAACACCTGCAACAACATTTATAAAGCCAGGCTGAGTATACTAATACTCAGCAAGACTTAACCGCCGAGTGATAACTACATCACCAAACTCTAGACATGACAGACTTTTTGGCCGGGGAGTTCTTTTGCTGAAAAACAACCAAAGGGTATGTCCTTACTTTCATTATTTTAGCACAAGTTCTAGTTGATTAACATTTCTAAGTGTGCCAACTAATTCAATCAAGGATTGTACAATACAATTAATTCACGCAGAAGCTTTCACCAAGTTCCATGATTAAGGGATATCATGGCCAGTTGATTAAGTAGTCTCAGATAACGGTGAGAGGCCGACAATCGATTGGTTTATAACCTTGCAAGGTAGAACTAAAAACATGGAGCGGTGCCCCAATAGAGTTGACACCTACCAGGCGGTTCCCAAAAATCCTCGATTTGGAATCGAATCTTACAGTCCCGGGTACAAGGCTATTTGGCATGCCCCACCCAGTACACCCAGCCTCACACATGTACCCACCTCCCGGTTGCAAAACAGTAGGTGGTTACTCAAGAGTAGTAATAGTAAGTTCCCGCACCGTCTCATTATGGTACTAGGCATACCGGTCACATTCCCGACAAGTGCTTAGTATGTTCAAAAGCTTAGCCCACGAAAGCCACTGGACCGGAGCCCAAATCTTATGCTCTTACTACATGAGCAATCCATTTATAAGGATCTTATGATTCCAACATAAAAACCTATTCTCGCGAGTGACAAGCCTCACTCGACTTCTAACGGTCCTATAGCATAGCAGCTATCGACCTACCATACTAGTGATAGAGCACAGGTACCTAGGGATCATGCAAATAGGGTTTCAATTCAACTCCTGAATTGTAAATGCACAATCATAGAAAAAGATAATTGCACAATTTTAAAAGACGGGGTTAATGATCCGGTGCTTGCCTTCGCTGGCTAGGTTGGCCTTGGGCCCTTCTGGACTTTGGTCCAGGTCTTGAGCTACGTCCACGTACTGCAGCTCTTCGTCAGCACGTCTGTCTCCTCCTTCCGGCACGAGCGTATATCTACCGTTAGGAAGATCTACACGAGGATGCAAATGCAAGATTTATTTGACAATTTTTAATTTAATTAATTACAATCAACAAATGACAATCATGGGGTGCATGGTTGACCACTTTCACCTAGATAAGAATACATTCAGCATACTCTTCAAATAGGAACACTAGGCAGCTCTTGGTTAATTATTCTTTTTGATAGTGACTGTGTACATATTTATGTAAATAAATGAATTTAAATTACACAAACAGCAATGGGTTGGTATTTATATTTTTAAAAAGATTTTCATCACACACATGGTCATCAAAGGTGGGTTGGTGATTTTCCCATTTAATTGACTATTAAGCCTTAAATTGCTTCCATAGCTTTTATTCAAGAAATAAATTATGAGAATTTAGTGGAAGGGTTTATTAAACACTAAACACCTATAACAATCCACTGGACACACATGCATGCTTAGGATAGCTAAGAAATTTATTATTTTGAAAATAACAAAAGCTAGCTAGTAAAACAAGGTAAATGCACACAAAAATAAATACTCATAAAAATTTCCTAACTTTCTCACATATGTTATATGGTCTAAAACTAGGCTACAAATGCAACATATACACCTAGAAATATTATGGATCTTGACTTATGCAATTACAAAGAAAAGCAAGCATATTTCAAGAATAAATATTTCTGATAATTATAAAATTGTGATTAATTCACCAGAGGTGCATTTTGGCATAAAGAGACAACATGCAGAATCTGGTCACAAAAATCTAATTATTCTTAGCTACAAAAATCATTTGGACAGATTCTGCATAAATAGAAAACAATTTTTCTAAAAAGATTTACAACATAACTTTGTGCAATTTTTGGTACAGGATCTAGCCATAACATAACACACAACATATCCAAAAATTAGCTATTGGGGGTTCATGGATTTTGAGATACAACAGATCTAGGTTTTTCACATTTATATTTTTCAAACAAAAAATGACGGCCGATGGCGGACAACACTGACATATGGCATGGGCGTGCTCGGGTGAGGAGGACGCTCCCCTGCTTAAATAGGTGGCGTGGGCGGCCCGAGCTGTCGCGGTGAAGGGGGGGTGCCCCGGCTTCAATGTCGTGGTACGATGGCATCGGCAGGCGCGTGTGACAGACGGACGCCGACGGACCGACGGGTATTGTTGACGGATAAAAGACGTATCCCTCTACGATCCGCAAGCGTACGGACCCCACACCTTTTTCACCACGGGATTCCCAAGGTTCTTGTCAATCCGCGGAGCAAGGGGATTACAAGCGTTCGATCAACAACGACACACTAGCTACTAAAACCCTAACTACTATTATACTAGAAAACACTAAACTACACTAAAGAGAATGATAAACGATCAAGAGAGAAGACACTCGCCCACGGGTCTACGATACTAGAGCATGCAATCGCTTAAAGACATGAAAAACCAATCTAATCTATCGGGGTTGTGACCACGGTTTCGCCCTTTCCCTCCTCTCGTACCGTCACTACGCGAAGGTATTCATGACTAGACCTTTGATGGCCACGGCGTATTGAATGGATCCAAGGAAGCATTGGAGCTCGTACTCCCTCTACGGCATGGTAGCTAACCTTTAAGCATTAAAGTATATTCAACACAAGATGATAGATAGAAAATCCGACAAAGTGCGATTACATCTCACGATCGATTACAACCCATGGACGAATGAGAAGATTACCCCATCAAGGTGCTGATCATGGCACCGTTGATCATGGTTTCCCTTCCGCCGGTGTCTTCCTCCTTCTCCACGAGAGGGTGCTTCCTTCGAGGTGGTTGATCTCCGGCCGGAGATCCTCCTCCTCTCTCTCTAGCTTGTGGATGGCCTTCGGTGCGAATAAACTCCTCTCTCGTCCGTTGGCGGCGCGTCGGGGGTTTTAGGGTCGAAGATCCTTCGAGGGCAAGGAAGACGGGACCGAACCGGTGCCCGAAGTGGGGCCGGGCCGATCCGGCCGGGCCGGCCGGCCCGAGCCCGGTTCGGCCGGTTCGGTCGCCCTTTTTGCTCCGTGGGTCCTCGTGCACTTATCTACTTCGCCCCCTCCACTTGGATGATTTTGACGCTGTTATCCTCGCGATCAAGATGGAGACTCTCTTTGCATGAAGTTTGATCTTTTACGCTTCAATCCCCGGGGGTGTTCCTCGTAGCACTTCGGTCCTCACCACCATTGGAAGTAATTTCAGCGAGCTCATGAACACGAACAAGACTCCATGAATGCTCCTTTGAACTTATTGCAAATCCGTCCTTTATGTCCATGATTTCCTACATAAATACAACACTTCCAAATGCATGCACAAAGATGAACTTGTTATATGATTAGTGTGCCTAGTGGCGGGTTAGTTTAATAATCAAATCCAAACCAAAGTGTAATGAACATGCTAGGTGCACCAAAATACACCGTCAACATCTCCCCCACACTTAGCTCTTGCTCGTCCTCGAGCAAGTACTCGTAAAAGAACTTCGTCCAAGGCGTGTAATCGTGTACCACTTATCCTTCTTCACAAGTTAGTCAATCCCTTCATCATTAATACATAAACACAAAGTAATGATAATCAAACATAAACATGGGCGTTTAGAACTTTTACCACGTCAAGATTTACCCCACAACTCAAACTCTTCACTCGAAGCCTTCAATTTCAGCCATACTTACTTCTTTGCTTCCATCGGAGGGTTTTTATGGTTTTCAAAACAAAAATTCCTGCAACAAGTGTTAGACAAAAACCTTTCTCCAAGCTCTCTCAAGTCACTCATATGAAGTGTCTATCCTAACCAAATTTTATAAAACTCTCACCTCCCATTAATCTCTCATATATCATGTAAAAGTGGAGCTATAGGTAGGGCTAGCGCAATCAACACAAGTATTGTCAAACTAAGAACTTCCTCTAATGGTTGTCTACCTTTCGAGCCAATGATCATGAGAATTAACCATATGTAGGGATATCAAGGACGAGAAGATTTAGAATGGTGGACATGTGCAAGGGCAAAAGAAAATTGTGACTTCAAGGCACCAATGATGTCCTCGTTGTCGGATTGCACATGGTTGGAAATAGAGTAAAAGTTTCGTCTCACAATCAACGTGACATCCTTCCTTACACTTTATTATTTTTCTTTTCTTTCACTTGATCCATCCCTCTCATATCTTCATTGCTAACTCATCTTTCTCTTTTCTTTTTCTTCCTTCATTCACATATGATGATTTTTTTTTTTCTTTTTTTTTCTTTTTTTTTTCTTTTCCATACACATACTTTTTCTCTTTATTTTTCTCTCTCTTGACATCTTTTCAAAGCTTTCAATTCTCCCTTTTCTCGCATGCACACAATCTGAAATTTTTAAATAAACCATGCTAGAGACGAGACGAAACTTTGAAAATAGGTTGTGTTCAAGGAATACGATGTTCAAAAGAGATGTATAGGGTTGGGTATGGAATCCAGTGATATACATGACTTTCGTTGCGAAAGTCATGAACTGAATATATGACGAGGCTAGCAACAAAAGATAAGTACAAGGACATGATCATTGCTCGAAATTAAAACTCACCAAGAGAGAAGGGTCCTAGCCTAACTCATCGTGCTAATCACACTTATAGTGGAGCGAAAAAAACAAACTTGGCTTTGGATAGGAATTTTTTATACTCTCAACTTGGAAAAAGAGATTTTGCTAACCTTTATTACAAGGGTTTTAATATAATTTTCAGAACTGAAATCCTCCAATTTTTAGCATCGAACATAGCACAACTAGCATGTGAAGCTCAAGATCGAAGTGCGGTATGGGTACTTTAAGTAGTAGTGATTCCACTAAGCACCACGGTAAACGATTTTCAAACCACATACTTGTGTTCATATATCAAGAATCGAAGATTAGACAAACAAGTAAATAAAGATAAACAATATATAAAACACAAAGATATATATAAGACTCTTTTTATTTGGTTTTCTTGACTCAACACTAGTTTAAGACACTTGCAAAAATTTAAAACCGACTCGAAAACTAAAAACTCATTAAAACGCTAAGACTCTCACACGAAGATTAAACCGAACCTAATCTTGAAGTTCAAAAGCTAAGGCTAGCGAGCTAGCTCTCCCCCACACTTAAAACATACGACGTCCTCGTCGTATCTTACAAAAACCAAAGGGGAAAACTAGATCTAATGGTACTTCGAGCAAGCCTTGCACCACTTGCCTCTCATGTTTCCAACCATGCCGAAAAGTTTGCGCACGTTACGGTTAAGGAACTTGTAGTCATCTTCAACTACGCGCTCCAAGTCCTCCATACGCCGCTTCATCGCTTCCATGGTTTGAAGACATTCGTCGGCCGACGCGTAGAGAGCTGCGATGGATTGACGGCAAACTCGACAGACACCGGATGCAATCCGAAGGGGTCGTCGTCGCCATAATCTCCACCGTTGTCACCACCGTCGTCGCCACCTCCATTGTTGTCGCCTTCGCCACCGCCGTTGCCGTCGCCGTTGGGGCCCTCGGGGAGTCCTTTCGTAGGGCTGCTCGCCCCAATCATCATCATCTCTACCGGCGGCCGCCCACGAGCTCGGGCTACGATCGTCGGAGTAGTCGCTATCCCCATATTCCTTAGGCTCCGGCGACACCTCCTTGTAATCCTTACGCTTGATGCCTTGGAGACGTGCCGACCTTCGAACGGGTGTAGGGACCTTCTCTCCTTTGACGGGGTTGCGAGATGCAAGAGCTCGGTCGGGACACGTCCTCCGCAACGGATACGTGCGGTCCTCTTGACGGGTAGCTTGACCTCGCATCGCATCGCCTCCTCCATCGATGGCTTCTTGGCTTCTACCTTCAACTCTAAGCTTTTTGGAGGCTCAATGGCTGCTACAAGGGTGCAACACATTGCTTGAAAGGATTGATTCTCGAGCTCCCAATTCGGCCAAATATATAGTCCTGAGAGAAAAGCCCCGGGAACCTTATTTTCCTTTTTTACACTTCCCTTAAAATTTTCGACCAAACAAGGAAGTCGAAAAGGAGCAATTCGGGCGAAATTCGGGGACATCGGGCGTCGGGCCCCCCTTGGGCCGATCCGACGGGCCGGCCGGCCCACCCTGCCTCGGGGGCCGGGCCGGTCCGGTTTTTTGCACACCGCCCTTATTTTTTTTTTCGTCCTCGGCCCGTGGAAAAAGTTGGCCCGTTAATCTTCGCGAAAAACTCCGAAAGCTAAAAGAAAAATTATTTACGAGAAGTTGGTGCCTTGTTTTTCGTCCTAGGCGGGACGTTCGGGCTCTTCCTCCATGGTAAAGACGTCAACATGATGAATGGGCACGATGTCGGGTTCGTAGTAAACCTTAAGCCGCTGTCCATTCACCACAAATTGATCGCCGTTTATATCCATAATGGTTACCGCTCCGTTGGAGAACACCGAATGCACAACATAAGGTCCGTCCCACTTGCTTTGCAATTTCCCCTTTCCGAAGGTTTTAAACCTCGAATTGTAGAGGAGGACCTTATCTCCTTCTTTGAATTCTTTTTTTCTTCAATCTTTTATCATACCACCTTTTGATTCTCTCTTTGTATATGCTTGCGTTTTCATAAGCTTTCAACCTCAACTCCTCTAGCTCGCTTATTTGAATTCTCCGTTTCACCACCGCGGCATCGAGATCAAGGTTCATCTCTTTAATCGCCCAATAGGCTTTATGTTCTAACTCAACCGGAAGGTGGCAAGCTTTTCCATAGACGAATTGATAGGGGGTCATACCTATCGGTGTTTTAAACGCCGTTCGATAAGCCCATAAAGCGCCGTCTAATTTCTTTGACCAATCCTTGCCTCCCTTCTCTATGGTCTTGTTAAGTATGCTTTTTAATTGCCTATTTGACGTCTCCGCTTGTCCGTTGGTTTGTGGGTGATAGGCCGTGGAGACCCTATGCTCAATTCCCAACTTGGACAAGCACTTTTTGAAGTTCTTCCGGTGAAATGAGTTCCTCCATCACTTATCAAGATTCTCGGTGTCTCGAAACGGGGAAAAATCACGTTCTTGATCATAGTGATGGACTCCTCCGTGGAAGCTTTACGACATGGTATAGCCTCTACCCACTTGGATACGTAATCGACCATAACAAGTATATACTCGAATCCAAATGAGTTTTTAAAAGGCCCCATGAAGTCTATGCCCCATACATCGAATATGTCGACTTGCAAAGTTCGTATTTCAAAGGCATATAATTTCTTTGAGAGATGTTTCCGGTTCTTTGGCATTCGGGGCATGACGCAACATATCTTTTAGTATCTTCATGCATCTCCGGCCAATAGATTCCGCTCGACCATACTTTGGCTTCGGTTCGAAAATGGCTATAGTGCCCACCGTACTCCGCCGAGTGGCACTTCCTTAGAATCTCAAGCCTCTCTTCCCTTGGCACACATCTTCTCATCACACCATCATTGCCAAGCTTGAAGAGGTATGGTGCATCCCAAAAATATTTCTTACTTTCGGAAATTATCTTCCTTTGAGTGTTTTTGTCTAGATGATCGAGGGGCATCTTTCGAATCGCTCGAATGATGTCGATCATCCAAGTATCTTTATCAAGCACTCTATAGAGGTGGTCATCTCTCATCTTGTCTTCTATGGGCTCTTTATCATCTTGCCCACGATTCATCCTAGACAAATGATCGGCCACAACATTCTCCACCCCCTTTTTATCACGAATTTCAACATCGAACTCTTGGAGAAGAAGGATCCAACGAATCAAACGAGGTTTAGCTTCCTTCTTAGCCAAGAGATACTTTATAGCCGCGTGATCGGTGTAAACAATGACTTTCGAGTTCACGATGTAGGATCTGAATTTTTCGAAAGCGAATACCACCGCTAGCAATTCTTTTTCCGTAGTAGCGTAATTTAATTGTGCCCCACTAAGAGTTTTGCTAGCGTAGTAAACGGCGTGAACTCGGCCTTCCTTTCTTTGTCCCAAGACCGCGCCTACGGCGTAGTCACTTGCGTCACACATGATCTCGAAAGGTTGGCTCCAATCCGGAGGTTGGATGATGGGAGCACTCACCAACGCATTTTTTAAGGTCCGGAATGCCGCTAGACACTTCTCATCAAAGTCGAAAGCCACATCTTTTTGAAGAAGGTGCGTTAAAGGCTTGGTGATCTTTGAGAAGTCCTTTATAAATCTTCTATAGAATCCGGCATGGCCTAGAAAGCTCCTTAAGGACTTAATATCCGTAGGAGGTGGGAGTTGCTCAACCGTCTCTACCTTTGCCTTGTCCACTTCAATTCCTCTCTCGGATATAACATGTCCGAGCACTATGCCTTGCTTAACCATGAAGTGGCACTTTTCCCAATTTAAAACCAAATCTACCTCCGCACACCTCGTAAGGACCTTTTCTAAGTTTGCTAAGCAATCCATGAACGTCTTCCGTAAACGGAAAAATCATCCATGAACACTTCAACAATTTCTTCGATGAATTCCGAAAACACGGCCATCATGCAACGTTGAAAAGAGGCCGGAGCGTTGCATAGGCCGAAGGGCATCCTCCTATATGCAAACGTTCCGTAAGGACACGTAAATGTTGTCTTATGTTGATCTTCCGGGTGAATGGGAATTTGCATGAACCCCGAGTATCCATCGAGAAAGCAAAAATAAGTGTGGTTTGCTAACCTCTCGAGCATCTCGTCTATGAACGGTAAGGGGAAGTGATCTTTCTTCGTCGCTTTGTTAAGCTTACGGTAATCGATACACATCCGCCACCCGGTCACGGTTCTTTGCGGTATCAATTCGTTCTTCTCATTCTTCACCACGGTCAAACCTCCTTTCTTCGGTACACAATGTACCGGGCTCACCCATTCGCTATGTGGAACCGGATAGATGATTCCGGCATCAAGTAACTTGATAACCTCTTTCTTTACTACCTCTCGCATGGCATGGGTTAGCCTCCTTTGGTGGTCCACTACGGGCTTACATTGGTCTTCCATTGGTATACGATGAGTGCAAAAGGCTGGGCTAATACCTTTGAGATCGTTAATTGAATATCCAATCACCTTCCTATGTTTTTTTAATAAAATCAGCAACGCTTCATTTTCTTCGGGACTCAACTCGTCGCTCACAATGACTGGATAAGTTTTGTCCGGGCCCAAAAATTCATATTTTAATCCCTTGGGCAAAGGTTTAAGGTCTACTTCGGGCACTTGTGGCTCCTCGGGTTTGATTTCTCCTATGTCTTCGAACTTTTCTTCCTCCACGCTACCATCATGCGGCTCTAAGCCTTTTGTTGCTTCCTCTAGTTCTTCATCTTGTTGATTACTAATTTGATTTTCCATCGCTCTTTGCAGCGGGTCTCTAAGGGTTTCAACAAAACAAAGACTATCTATCTCTTCTATTTCTTCATCTTCGGGAGGAAAAGGAGTAAGGTGCTTAGAAGCGCGAAGAAAGTTATATGTGTACTTTGTTCCATTAAGGTTCATTGTTACTTTGCCTTCTCCGCATCTAACACGGCATCAACCAACTTAAGAAAAGGCCTACCTAAGATTATATGATCAGAATTACCATGGTAAGCATCAATAACAAAGAAATCGGTTGGTATATAGTTTCTAGAGATTTTTACTTTCATGTTGCAAGCAATACCTAGAGGTTTGATAGTTCTACCATCTCCCATAATTAATTTCGTTGATGTTGGAGCTAAGTCTAGGTTGTGGTATTGAACTTTATCGTAAATTTTAGAAGATAGAACACTTACTTGGGCTCCGATGTCGCATAAGGCTTTGCATTGAACTCCGTTGATCTCGCAACTCAAGTGCGGCGTCATCTTCTCTTCTTCTTCGGATCCGATCGAATAAATTTCAGCAAGGCGAGCGTATGGTGATGCTTCGGGCTTGATCCCCATGATCCTCTTCACCTCGGCAATATGTTCCGGATCCACCACATCATCTCCAAAGAGCTTTTCAAAAATCTCACCGGTGGTTTCGAGGTCGTATGAATTTTCAGCTTTCCTCTCCGGTGGGAAATCCACTTCCAATGCTCTTGCCATCCCCTTTTGATTAGGGAACGGTCTTCTCTTGTCGAATACTTCTCCGTAATCAATAGGAACCCAATCCATTGGCTCGAACTCCCTTAGTGGCTTCGCGCTTGACATGCTTCTCTTATTCGTCTCATTTGGTGCGGCGAAGTCGACGTTTGGTGTAGTTCTTGACTTGATGTGTTCTTGTTTAAGCTTCTCCATGATTGGCTCCTCTTTTGTGACTTCGGGGTTGCCTCTTTAGAAAAATCAGCAAGCTTTTTCTTCCTTGAATTAAATTCCGGCTCTTCCGCAAGTCTTGTTTCCCAATCTCTTCGCATGGCGGCCGCTTTACTAACTTTTTGTAGAAGTTGGGCGGCTTCCGTGAGTGTTTTCTCCATGAGATCCCCACCGCACACATTTCGACGTGTCGCATGCAACTAGGGGTTAGGGAAAAGAAAAATGTATGCAAGAGTACGTCACCGGTGAAGCCGAGTTTTGGTCCTTGTTCGATTAATTCATTAAACCTATCCCAGGCTTGGTCTATCCCTTCCTCTTCTCCTTGCATAAAATTGATCACTTGCCTCCTTAGATGTTGAACCTTGCTCATTGGAAAGAACTTCTCGCAAAACTTCTTTGTCAACTTGTTCCAATTGCCTTCAACTTCAAAGGACGCAACCGAATACCATGTCTTTGCTTTGCCGGCAAGTGAGTAGGGAAAGAGATTCCATTTGAACCATTCATCGGGAACTCCTTCTTGACGCACCGTGTTGCATATTGTCGTGAAATCCCTTATGTGTCTATATGGGTTCTCCGTAACCATCCCTTCAAATGGGTTTTCCGCCACCATCTTCATGATCTTGGATTTAATTTCATACTTGGTCGCTTCGAGCTTCGAATCCGACTCTTGTACCTTTATGTCTTCACATCGAGGGCTAGCGTAATCCCTTAATGATTTCTCCGGTTCTTCCACGGGTTGATTAACGAACTCCATCTAGACAATAAGATAAAAACAAAAACAAAAAAGAAACAAGTGTTTTTCGATAATATATGTTAGATATAGCAAATAAAAGATAAACTAAAATATAAAACTAAGTTAGATGCAAATCAAACGATGTAAACTAACTTGCTCCCCGGCAACGGCGCCGGAAAAAGGGGCTTGTTGACGGATAAAAGACGTATCCCTCTACGATCCGCAAGCGTACGGACCCCACACCTTTTTCACCACGGGATTCCCAAGGTTCTTGTCAATCCGCGGAGCAAGGGGATTACAAGCGTTCGATCAACAACGACACACTAGCTACTAAAACCCTAACTACTATTATACTAGAAAACACTAAACTACACTAAAGAGAATGATAAACGATCAAGAGAGAAGACACTCGCCCGCGGGTCTACGATACTAGAGCATGCAATCGCTTAAAGACATGAAAAACCAATCTAATCTATCGGGGTTGTGACCACGGTTTCGCCCTTTCCCTCCTCTCGTCTTGTCACTACGCGAAGGTATTCATGACTAGACCTTTGATGGCCACGGCGTATTGAATGGATCCAAGGAAGCATTGGAGCTCGTACTCCCTCTACGGCATGGTAGCTAACCTTTAAGCATTAAAGTATATTCAACACAAGATGATAGATAGAAAATCCGACAAAGTGCGATTACATCTCACGATCGATTACAACCCATGGACGAATGAGAAGATTACCCCATCAAGGTGCTGATCATGGCACCGTTGATCATGGTTTCCCTTCCGCCGGTGTCTTCCTCCTTCTCCACGAGAGGGTGCTTCCTTCGAGGTGGTTGATCTCCGGCCGGAGATCCTCCTCCTCTCTCTCTAGCTTGTGGATGGCCTTCGGGTGCGAATAAACTCCTCTCTGTCCGTTGGCGGCGCGTCGGGGGTTTTAGGGTCGAAGATCCTTCGAGGGCAAGGAAGACGGGACCGAACCGGTGCCCGAAGTGGGCTGGGCCGATCCGGCGGGCCGGCCGGCCCGAGCCCGGCTTTCGGCCGGTTCGGTCGCCCTTTTTGCTCCGTGGGTCCTCGTGCACTTATCTACTTCGCCCCCTCCACTTGGATGATTTTGACGCTGTTATCCTCGCGATCAAGATGGAGACTCTCTTTGCATGAAGTTTGATCTTTTACGCTTCAATCCCCGGGGGTGTTCCTCGTAGCACTTCGGTCCTCACCACCATTGGAAGTAATTTCAGCAAGCTCATGAACACGAACAAGACTCCATGAATGCTCCTTTGAACTTATTGCAAATCCGTCCTTTATGTCCATGATTTCCTACATAAATACAACACTTCCAAATGCATGCACAAAGATGAACTTGTTATATGATTAGTGTGCCTAGTGGCGGGTTAGTTTAATAATCAAATCCAAACCAAAGTGTAATGAACATGCTAGGTGCACCAAAATACACCGTCAACAGGTATACCGGCGGCGCGGTCCTGGCGGCGAGTGCGGGAGCTCGATGCAGTGGGGACGCGCGTCTTGAGGAGTGCGGCGCACGGACGGGGGGGTCGCGGTCCCGCCTCGCACACGTACGGCGGTGTACGGCGCGGCGCGCGCGCGCTCTGGAGCACGGCCACGACATCGCGGCACGACACGCGTCTGCACATGGCGGTTTACCCTAGTTTGACTGCGTTTATCTCAGAATTTCTCAACTAAAGTGCACTAAGTCATGAATAGGAAAGTTGTAGATCTCACTACCCTCTACAACTTTTACAAAGGCTCTAGGGTGTTTTTCTCAACGGATTTTGCACAATCTGCTGCCAAACATTGAATGCCACTATGTTCCGGTAAACAGGAGCTGCTGACGGTTGACCAAGTTTTTCATCCTTTTCCACTAAAAATTTGAAATGCTACTCAACATGAAAGTTGTTTCCCTCAACAAACTGGACAACTTTCATATTGGGAGATTTTGAAGTGTTTAGGTGAAATTTGGAGAACGCGGCAAAAGTTCTGGAGGACGTTCAAAGACATTAGGTTTTCAGTGGGGTTTGACCGTGCTTTTGACCATGGGTTGACCACAAGGGTTTGTTGACTTGGTCAAGGGGGTCAATAGAGATTGTTAGCGAGATTTTCGAGGTGAGGACCCAGGTTGACCTAGGTTTGACCAATGTCAGCAGGTTTGACTCAGCTGATTCGGTCATTAGCGCTAATGACGCTAATTAAAAACCTGGGGCGTCACAGCCTACCCCCTTAAACAGAATCTCGTCCCGAGATTCGAAAGTAAAAGACAAAGTAGGGAGGGTTCTCGAATAGAGATGTTACCCATGAAATTCAGTTGGTTTTGCTTCACTTGAAAACTTTGCTTCTTGCTGTGGTTGCCATTAGCAGATCCGGGGTTCTGGTTCTACTGCTTGGGCTTCTGACGCCTAGGGTTCGGGCACTCATTTACATAATGCCCGAGCTGTCTACAATTGTAGCCTATGCGAGGCGAAAGTTCTTTAGGCTTGGACACTTGATGTTGATTCTTTTGGTACTGGAAATTTCCCGAAGGCTTGTTCTGGAATGAGGTCATTCTCCACTGCCCAGATGGCGGGGGTTGTGAAGACCTATGCGTATGCTTCTTGACAAACCGGAGCTGCTTGCTCGATTCACTGCCGGAAGTGAAATCAGCTTGTCGCTTTCTATCTTTCTGTGCCTTCTTCATGGCATCCTTTTGGGAGATAGCTTTGTTTACTAACTCACAATAACTATTAGGGTCCAACAGTATTAGTCTTTCGTACAAGTCACAGCCGAGACCATCACGGAAACATTCCATCTTCTTAGCATCAGTGTCCACGTGATGTCCTCCGTACTGACAGAGATTATTGAACTTCTGTGCAAATTGGTACTCGATATCCGCTCCTTGCTTCAGAGCCAACAACTCTCTCATTTTTCTGTCCATAAGTCCTTTAGGGATATGGTGGTCCTTGAAAGCTTGCTTGAACTCAACCCAAGTGACATCATGCCCAACAGGTTGCATAGACTTGAAATGTTCCCACCACATCAGTGCTTCACCGTGAAGTTGCAAGATTGCAAAGTTTGCCTTGCACTCCTCGGAGCAAGGAAGGGTAAAAGCAGAAAACTTGGCCTCTATGGCTCTGACCCATGCGTCAGCTTCAAGTGGTTCTTCTGCCTTAGTGAACGTTAGAGGCTTCATCCCAATAAACTGGGTGTATGTCGTGACCGTATGCGGTCCCTCATGATTGGCCCCATGCGGAGGTCTCTGTTCCAGCTGTTGTACTCACTGGTCCATCTGTTGTTGCATCTACAGGAGCTGGCACAATACGTCAGTTTGCGCTATCAGGAGTTCCTCTGTCGGTGTCAGGGGTGGTAGTGGTGGTGGGTCACCACTACCTAAGGCACCAAAACCATTGGGAGTGTTGCGTGTCGGTCCGACCATCTGAAAAATTGAGTTTTCATTAAACACACATTCTTAAGCTTGCTCATAAGATTGACAAGTAGAATATGTACGATGAAAGCTCATTTACGGTAAGTTTTACAGAACCGGACAACGTAGCGGCAATAAGCATAAAATTCAGAAATCGATTCTCATGTACCGATAATTCTCATTTAAGGTCAGCAGACGTACTCCAAAGTTGGTATTCAACTCGAGATCAAGATTTGATCACAACTAGCTCAATTCACATTCCACACACCACAACCGAGGTGTTTAACAACAACATTACAGCGATGGGAGATCTCAGAATCATCATAACAACACCTGGGTTCACAATGCAGACTAGTTGCATCAAGAAAGCTCCTAATCCAGCCTACCACAAAACTCAACCAAGAGCGGTTGTACACACTCGGGGTTTCCTTACTACTACTACACTCGTATGACTTAAAATGTTCTTACAAGAACACCAACTTCAACTTAAACAACAGGCTAGTCTTGGTTTACTTCCTACGGTTTGAATCTATCATGCCGAAGAAAGATACGGTGAAGCAGGTCTAGACTCTACTCCAGACTCTCCTTGAATTTCTTCGGCATCTTCTTCTTCTGGTCCAGGAATAACATGTTCCGGAGGTGGAGCTGCTATAGATTCTAGTTGATTCTCTAGTTCTAACATGTATTGGTCATTATGCTGCAACAGGAAATTCTGCTCATGGATAAATTCACTTAATTCTCGTATCTTGGCCTTATCCTTGCGTCTTCCCTTCTTGAGAGTAGCTATCATTTCTCGTGCTTCCTTCAAAGCTTGAGCGGTGTTCTCCATTTCTTTAACTCAGTACCTATAGATTTGGTGTCTATAGAATACACTTTCTCCCACCATTCATCAGTAGGTGTCGTATATGGCTTTAGAGAAATGAACTAAGCTGACAAGATCAGGACTATAGTGAGAGATGCCCTGAGTTGGAAGAAAAGCTTCGCGTTCGACACAAGGTACAGTGTGTCACTCAGGTATAGGAATCACTTTGGCTGCAGAGCTAGCTACCTCGTCAGGATGCTTCCCATAAAAAGTCTTGAGCACTTCGAGAGCAGCCTTCTGCACAGTGTCAGCCAGGTTCAGTCTTTGTGCCTTACACTCCCATTCTTCCCAAGCAGGATTGGTCGGGCACACGAAAATCTTCACCTTCACTTATGTGAGACATGGGTACCCCTTGGTCCCCACCGACCAGGCTCACGGCCCTCCCCGTCAAGTGGGTTCGGCCTACCAGAAGACCAGCCGACCTGTTAGTGGGCCCAACCGACCTAGTTGGTAGTCCACACGACCTCCTGAAGACCTTCCACAAGATTTCCCAGACGACCTGATCCATCATGACCTCAAGACTTGGCGTACAAGACAAGACCTTGGTGGACTTCGCCCAAAGCAGATTGACGGGGTATGGCAAGATGTGTAACGTAGACTTAGCTCTCCTGGTTGTAACCGACCAGGAGTTGGGGAACCGTCCTCATCCGCTGGCCAATATAAGGCGGACGAGGCGACCCTTTGTAATCTCGGCCAATCCTCAAGCAATCTACACCAACAGCTGGATGTAGGGTATTACTCTCCGGAGGCCCGAACCAGTATAAACTTGTCGTGTTCACTGTGTTCCGCGTACTCGTTTGCGACCATCGAGTTCTTAGCCTTAGACTTCTCCCCGCCGAACAAATAAACCACAGGGATTAACACCCCCATGGGCTGTCTAGATCTCACCATCTGACAGTTGGCATGCCAGGTAGGGGTAAGTCAAGGTTCTTCGTGCAACTCGATGGCTTCGACCAATGGCATCATCTTCCCGGAGAGCATGGCAAACTTCCTCGCCAACCCCGTCGACATCTGCTTCGGCTCGATGCTGGCGACATCCACCGAGCCAGCCGCCTGCCTCGTCATCGAAGGCAACGCGGTCACCACCAACCAACAGATTGAAATAGATCTGTCAAAGAAGACCCACCCACCCACTCCTAGCGACCTAATCGTTGGAATCGATCGTGTCGAGGACATGCTCTCTAACATAATCAAAATTTGTGAGCGCGTCAAACACCCGCGCACCTCTAGCATGCCTCTTGGCTTGCGCAACGCCTATCACGTGGCATAATGCTACATGAAGCGCAAGATCCTGATCGAATCTGGACTCTACCATCAAGATCGTGGAAGCCACAGGAATTACCTTGACGAGCCCTTCCCTATCCATGAAAACTCCAAGCACACCGCACGCCAGTGCCGTGTCCTCAAAAAGTTTCGCTGACCTCTTACCATGGCTCACCGCCGCTGGTTGAACGAAGAGTCGTCTCTAGACCGCCTTGAGTTCCAGGTTGCCCACACAACGATCTCCCCGAACTATCCGGGAGAAGAGTCCGAAACCCTAGATCGCCAGATCTTGGTCGTCTCTGCAGATGTACCACCTCAAGACGGAGAAACAGACGCGCAGCGTCAAGAACATGAATACGCCAACACCGCCCGAGCTGTCCAACGACAACAAGAGATCGCTGCCCCAGGTGCAGACCTCCAGCTGGCCAATGTCAGACAGGTCAACGCCAATGGCACGCAACAAGCCCTTGTGGCACCAGTGGCCCCACAGCAACGACGCCAAGATGATCCACCTCGTGCCAACAGACTACGCGGCGAGATCTCCTCAGGGACTTCGAGCGTGACGAACTTGAAGTTTACAACTCACCACAGACCAATTTGGGAGCTTGAAGATTCTCCAGCGATCCGACACCTCCAAGCCAACGTCTGTGTTGCAGCTGCTCAGATAGAGGAAAGAGGTCCTGGATCCAGTAGGTCTGCGGCAAGTTCCTATTCCAGAAGCAGATCAGAGCGTCCTTGCCAGCGACATCGTAGCCAGGGTCCCTGTCGTATGGACCTCCTTGAACCCACTACCTCGGTGGGTACCAGGACCGACTACTCGGTGGGCCCCTGGGACTACCCGACTTGTGCCGCATGGCACCTGATGGCGTGAGGCGCAAGGACTACGGTGGAGAAGTACTCGGTGTGTAGAGGAGTCCTAGACGTACAAGACTAGTACTCTCTCCCTAAACCGACTTGTAACCCTGCCTCCTGGACAATATAAGGCGAGGCAGGGACCCGTTTCGTCTCTCACGAGATTACGCATCATCTTGTAATCACATCCAATCAATCCAGAGCTACGCAGCATACAGGACGTAGGGTATTACGCACCTCGCGGCCCGAACCTGTCTAAATTGTGTGCCACGTGTCTCTTCCTTCGAGTTACCGATCTCGGCGAGGCCACATTCATCTACCTCGGGTACTCCCCTTGGTAGGTTGTCGGTCTAAATCACCGATAGATGGCGCGCCAGGTAGGAGATCTCATCGAAGATCATATGGCGAACTTGACGGCTTCCATTTTCATCAAGCCAACCGTCGCCTTCAACCGCGGAGACACCTTTGTCTTCGGCTCCTGGGTCTGCACTGCTGAGGGCGCGGGATCTTTCCAACGCCGCCTCACCATGCCGCCCAACCTGGAGACTGGGCTCGTGATGCTTCCTGAAGTAGTCACGGGCAATCTCGCCGGAATATTCGGCGAAATTTCGCTCTACAACCAACACACTGACTTCGAGCTCGGATCCAACTCCAACTCGAACTCGACGTCCCCGTGGGCTATCGTATGTGAGTCGGCTACCCAGCCATCGCGTGCGGCCTCCCCACTCCGTGAGTGCTTCGCACGTGGCTCTCGCAACGTCAACAGGGCCCACGCGAAGGCTCCCACTACACGCCGGGCCGGCAAGGAGATCGTACCCGAGTACGGCTCGGACTCCAACACCGTCCTCGGCTACAGCTCGGACTCCAACCCTCTCTCTGTCTTCTACTCGAACTCCTCCTACGAGTTCGACTTCCGGTCGGACCCTGATGAGCTCGAGTCCGAGAACATCACTACAGAGCAACCCCTGTCAGGACCAGCTTCCGCCCTGGTTATAACATCTACACCCGCCGGGAGATTCGTCTACTGGCCAGGTCGCAAGCCCGCAAACCTGACAAGAGGGAACTCACGCTGTGTCGCCTACCTCGACTCACTTCCATTCTAGGAGGGAACACCGCTTTCCCAAGTTGGGGAGCACACTCCGACAAAGCTGGCAACCAGTGACTCCAGCCTTGGCTCTTCTGATCAGCAAGTCTTCATGACTACCAACGAGATGCCTAGGCCCTCAGGGATAGTCCCTGATCAATATCTCGAGGACATCTCAGCGGACAAGTTGTCCGCCAACGCGCCCGCCAACGAGACCGACGCCAACAGGGACGCTCGACGTGAACGCAACAGAAAGCGGAACGAACGGCGCCGACGTCTTCGCGAGTCCCTTCCCATCCGGAACCTCGCGGAAGCACTCGACCAAGTCGAGAGCCGAGTGCACACCACCCTAGAGCAATGCCTCATGTCTATCACTACGATAGCACGTCAGGCGCAGGGGATGCGTGCGGGACAAGTCATCGCCAAGCTCGCGGAGGACGCCTACTTCATGCGAGTCAACAACAGGGTCACTCAAGCGCCCCCTGTCGGGAACCGCCAGCACGACAACGAACCGACAAGTCGCAGTGCGGACATCAGTCGCAACCGTACTCGAGCGGAGCTACCAGCTAACCCCAACCGTACTCGGGCAACAGCCGGTGGACCCTCTCATGGTGGCAACAGCGCCGGCGGCGGTCGGGAGATCATCCCTCACCACGATCCTAGCGGTGGAGGAAGCGACGGCGGGAGCTCCAACCATGGGGCTGACAGGAGAGCTGGGGGCGGAGACGACTGCGGCGGCCGAGGCCACGCGGACAGCCATGTCTCCGGCACCTCACGTGGCGGCTTCGACGCCCGCCAAAAAATCGAAGAACTACGACGCAAGAAGGCCTCCACGACAAGCGACAACGATGGCTTCCCCGCCTTCTCTACACGACTTCGCAACCTACTTCTCCCAGAGAAATTCAAGCCTCTGGGATCACCAAGTACGACGCGAAGCAGGATCCAGTGCAGTGGCTCAGATGCTACGCCCTCTCCATCGAAAACGCTAGTGGCAACAACGACACAAAGTGCCTCTACTTCCCCTTCTGTCTGGACCAAGCCCCGCTTACATGGCTCGAGTCACTCGAGAAGTACTCGATCGACAAATGGGACTAGCTGAAGGAATAGTTCACCAGCAACTTTGCGGGCGCTATGGACCGCTCGGGTACTCGCATGGACCTAGCAATGGTAAAGCGGGAACAAGGCGAGACCCTTCGCAAGTACATGCGGCGCTTTTTCGACAAGCGCGCCACCGTAGTTGATGTCTCTGACAAGGAGGTCATCAACATCTTCCAAGACGGTCTATACCACTGTCGCACCTTCGAAGACTTCGGTCATCGCCGCCCAAGCTCCATCACTCATATCAAGGACATGATCACCTCCTGGGCTGATGAAGAAGACAAGGCTAACGCCAAGTACGACGCCATCCGTGGCAAGAGCAAACAGAACACGAGCGGCGGTAGAAACAACAACGGGAACTAAGGCGGTCGCAGTAACAACTACTCGGGTCCCAATCACAAGCGCAAGCCAGACAACACTGTCGTGGCTATCCAGCGCCCTGCGAAAGATAACTCGAAGATGACCTCTGGCGGCTTCAAAGACTTGCTGAAAGACAAGTGCTCGTGGCATCTGGACGGTAACCACACCACCGAGCAGTGCTACCAACTTCGGCGAGCACTCAAGGATACTCCAGAGCCACGGCACCCTCGCGACAAGAAAGGCAAGAAGAAGGCTGACGAAGGCAACGACGATTTCCAGGAACCCGACAAGACGGTGGACGTCCTCTTCGGTGGACTACCCAACCGACGGGCTCAGAAAGCTACCTGTGGAGAAGTCATGAGCATTGAACCAGCGGTCCCGACCCCTCTCTGGTGGTCGGAGGTACCCATTACCTTCTCCCGCGCGGATCAATGGACAAGCTTCTCTGAACCAGGATGGTTCCCACTCGTCCTGAAGCCAGTGGTCGCGGGCTCCAAACTCAAGAAGGTCCTCATCGACAGTGGAAGCGGGCTCAACGTCCTTTTTACCAAGACCTTGAAGAAGATGAAGCTCGACATCACCCAAATGCTCACTAAGAGCACCTCGCCTTTCTACGGCATCGTCCCCGGGAACGCGGCTATCCCACTGGGCTCAGTGGTTCTGCCAGTTACCTTCGGGAAAACAAGGGACAACTACCGTACCGAGTACGTCAAGTTCGAAGTCGCGGACTTCAAGACGTCCTACCATGCCATCCTCGGTAGACCGGCTATCGCCAAGTTAATGGCGGTACCCCACTACACCCACTTGGTACTCAAGACGCCAAGTCCAGCCGGTGTACTCTCACTGCAAGGGGACTTGAAGATATCCTTCGACTGCGACACAGAAGCTGTGGAACTCGTAGCTACGAATCAAGTACCCAATGCAATGATGGAGATCTACGCTGCGTCAAAGAAGCTTGACCCAAGCGAACTCGACATCCCAGAGAAGTCGGACAAAGCCAACAAGCCTCAGCTAGCTGAGGAAGTTCTAGTCAAGACAATTAACCTCGAGACAGGCGACAGCAGCAAGACCACCTCCATCGGGACGGGCCTCGACCCGAAATAGGAAGATGCGCTCATCAACTTCGTCCGGGCTAACCGAGACATCTTCGTGTGGAAACCAGCGGACATGCCACGGGTGCCCAGGGAGCTGATCGAGCATTCACTCAACGTCGACCCTAAAGCTACCCAGAAGCGACAACACTACCGCCGCTTCGCCGACAACAAATGAGACGCCATCAAGAAGGAACTTGCCAAACTACTCGTGGCTAGCTTCATAAGAGAAATCTTCCATCCTGAGTGGCTCGCCAACCCCGTCCTTGTTCGCAAGAAGAACTCAAACGAGTGGAGGATGTGCGTCGACTACACCGACCTCAACAAGCACTTCCCCAAGGACCGTTTCGGGTTGCCGCGGATTGATCAAGTCATCGACTCCACGGCGGGCAGCGACCTGCTCTGCTTCCTCGACTGCTACTCCGGGTACCACCAGATCGCAATCAAGGAAGAAGACCAGGAGAAGACCGCGTTCATTACCCCGTTTGGCGCGTACTGCTACACGACCATGTCCTTCGGGTTGAAGGACGCCGGCGCTACCTACCAACGAGCTATCCAGGCCTGCTTCAAGAGGCAACTGAACAAGAACGTCGAAGCTTACGTGGATGACGTGGTCGTCAAGACCAGAAACTCCAACACACTCATCGCCGATCTTGAAGAGACTTTCGCATCCCTACGAGAGTACCACTAGAAGGTCAACCCGAACAAGTGCGTCTTCGGCGTACCGTCGGGCAAACTACTCGGCTTCATCATCAGCCACCGCGGCATCGAAGCCAATCCCGGGAAGATCTCCGCCATCACCAGCATGAAAGCACCCACGTGCATCAAAGACGTGCAGAAGCTAACCGGGTGCATGGTGGCTCTGAACAGATTCATCTCGAAGCTTGGAGAACGGGGGCTCCCCTTCTTCAAACTACTCAAACATCAAGATAAGTTCATGTGGACTCCAGAGGCAGACCAAGCCCTTGCCCATCTCTAGGACTTCCTATCAAAGCCACCGGTCCTCACGGCTCCTCGCAAAGGCGAGCAGTTGCTGCTCTACGTCGCTGCGACTACTCACGTGGTCAGTACTGCAATCATCGTCGAGCAGCAGGCAGACGGCCACACCTACCCAGTCCAGCGTCCAGTCTACTTCGTCAGCGAGGTCCTGTCAGAATCCAAGGCACGCTACCAGCCTATACAGAAGCTTCTGTATGCAGTGCTCATCACCTCGCGGAAGCTACGACACTACTTCCAGGAGTACTCGATCTCCGTGGTCACCGACTACCCGCTTGGCGACATCCAGCGGAACCAAGATGCTACTGGAAGAATCTCCAAGTGGGCAGTCGAACTCGGCGCCCTCAACATCGACTTCAAGCCACGCACAGCCATCAAGTCGCAGGCACTAGTCGACTTTATGGCGGAGTGGCGGGAGAATCAGCTACCTACTCCAACCGAACGCCCAAAGCACTGGTAATGTACTTCGACGCCTCGCTCAAGCTCGAAGGCGCAGGTGCAGGGGTACTCTTGATCTCTCCAACGGGCGAACAACTCAGGCACGTCATGCAAATCTTCTGGAAGGTCTGAAACAACGAAGCTGAGTACGAAGCTCTGCTACACGGGCTCCGCCTCGCGGCTTCAATGGGCATCAAGCGGCTACTAGTCTACGGCGACTCCGCAGTGGTCATCAACCAAGTCAACAAGTCATGGGACCGCAACAAGGAGAACATGGATGGCTACTGCGTAGAAGTCCGCAAGCTCGAGAACAAGTTCTACGGTCTCGAGTTCCACCACGTCGTCCGCGACAACAACGTTGCAGCGGACGTCCTATCGAAGCTTGGTTCTACTCACGCTCAAGTACCAGATGGCGTCTTCGTCCACGAGCTTCACGCGCCATCCATCCCAGAGCCGGCGCCAGCAACCACTGATCCAGCGCATCCCCCGGCTGGCCAGGAGGTCATGATGATCGACGTGGACTGGAGGCAACCCTTCATCGACTATCTCAGCGTGTAGAAGGTTCCCTCGAACAAGAACTTGGCCGAGCAACTCATTCGCTACGCGAAGTCCTACGTCCTAGTCGGAGACAAGCTCTGCAGGCAGAGTGCATCCTCTGGAGTACTCATGAAGTGCGTTCCCCAAGAAGAAGGCAAGGGCATCTTGGAGGAGATCCACAAAGGCGTCTGCGGCAACCACGCGTCCTCTCACACGCTAGTCAGCAAGGCCTTCTGACGAGCTTTCTATTGGCCCACAGCTCTGGCGACGCCGAAGAACTCGTCAGAAGGTGCCAAGGGTGCCAATACTTCGCCAAGCAACAATATGTTCCAGCCTACAAGTTAGTCACCATACCGCCAACCTGGCCCTTCGCCTGCTGGGGGCTCGACATGATTGGGCCACTCCCTACTGCGCCAGGTGGATTCAATAGAGTATTGGTGGCCATCGACAAGTTCACCAAGTGGATCGAGGTCAAGCCGGTCACATGCCCCAAGGATGACAGAGTACTGTACTTCTTGGATGAACTCGTACATCGCTACGGACTACCCTATCCCATCATCACAAGCTTGGGCTCCAATTTGAACAATCACCAGTTCTGGGAGTACTACGAGAACAGCGGGATCGACGTCCGATATGTCTCAGTTGCCCATCCTCGGGCCAATGGACAAGTTGAGCGTGCCAATGGGATGGTGCTCGGCGCTATCGAGAAGCGGCTACACAATGCTACCAACACTAAAGGAGACAAGTGGATCAAGGAACTACCCAATGCGCTTTGGGGGCTACGCACTCAACCCTCCAAGCCAACGAGACAATCGCCATATTTCCTGGTCTACGGCTCCGAAGCAATCCTCCCCGCTGATGTCATGTGGGACTCACCAGCAGTAGAGCAATACGACAAAGGCATATCTGAAGACAGCAGACGAGTTGACATCGATAGACTCGAAGAAGATCGTTGTGCCGCCCTCGTCCAATCAGCAAGGTACCTCGAGGGTATCCGACGCTACCACGATCACAGCATCAAGGAACGCTCCTTCAACGTTGGTGATATTGTCCTCCGCCGCATTCAGAACACGGAAGGACTACACAAGCTCAGCTCACCCTGGGAAGGTCCCTTCATAGTTGCAAAGGTGACCGGACCGGGCTCCTATCGCCTCCAGACACTTGAAGGCGAAGACGTCAACAACTCGTGGAATATCGACCAGCTCTGTCGATTCTACACCTAGTCTACCGACTACCCTGGGGGCTCAAGTCTACACGACTACTCAAAGACCCCTTCGTCGTAAGCGGCCTCCGGGTCCAAGCACTAGTCTCCGGACTACTCTACTCCAAGATCCAGCGCTAACGGCTACTAACGGATCTTGGGCTGCTCCGAGCGACAAAGGACTCCAGCAGCGGTCTACTGAGAGACCATGTACTCCTAGATCCAGCCTACACGGCTACTAACGGACCTACTGCTGTAAGCGGCTACAAGCCCTAGCACCACTTAGCCGTAGGCGGCCTCCTGGTCCTGGCGACTACTCTTGTAAAACGGCCCTGGCCATCCAGGTGTACTTCTCTCAGTAATAAAGTCTGATTATCTATCAACTGATTTACTGTCCCTTTCCCTCAACGGATCTACTTGCGAGTACGACTAGTCGTGACAACTCCACAATGAGAACTCCACATACACACCTTGCGACAACGAGTACTCATTTCTGAGAAGTTTTCTCATTTCATACTTAAACAAGTTCATTACAACTATGTCTATACAATTATTGCTACAACCTAACCGCATAGGACTACTAGAGGTAAAGCTTCTCGGCGACCTGCTCAGCAATTGGCGCCATCTGCTCGAGGAGCTCCGCGTACTGCTCGTCCGTACAGTTGGATGCTAGTCTGCCGGCGACTACATCAACTGGAGCCTTTGGGAAGTACGACTTCATAAATGCCAAGATCTGGTTTGGGATCGACTTCGCCAAGTGCTTGACGTACGTCGCCAGACGACTGGGAGCTTCTCTCAGCCGGTCCACCAAGGGAGCTATATTCAGTCCGCCCGGATGAGGCACCAGTAGCCTCGCAATGGGAAGTGCGGCTTCCACAAATTCCTTCAGCTGGGCCCGCAGCTTCTCGCAGTCCTCGTTCAGCTTTTGCGGAGATTTGTAACAGTTGACGAGGTCACGATCTGAGGCAATTTGAAGCTCCATGTGCTTATCGCACTCGTAAGCCAACTGCTTATAGTCATATTCAAGTACCTCACGGGCCTCCTTCTCCAGTAGAAGAGGTTCTTCATGTCGACTTCTGAAGCCCTCAGCTGCTCGACACGACCCTCAAGCTCTGCAATCAACAAGCAAGGTGGGTCAGACTACTGCAAGGTACTTCCAATGGGTACTCGACAAGACAATACGTACCTTTATTCTTGTTGCGGAGCGACTTGTTCTTCCGCACAAGCTCGTCGCTCTTCGCCTGCATATCCTAGACTTCGTTGTGATATTGGGCGAAGGCGCCGTCCAATTTCGACTGGAGCATGGCGGAGTGCTTCCGAGCCTTCACGAGTTGTTCCTCCAAGGCCTCCGCCCGGAGCACTGCGTCGCCATACCCCTGGAGCATGCTGGACTTCTATCGGGATCTCTCCACGACGTCATGTAGCAGACAACAGATGTCAACTGGATACTCAGCATTCTACGGCAGATTGACTACTCAAGAGCATCACCAACTCACCTTCGTCCACTGCTTGGCCTGGCGCATCGTTTCCAAGTGACGTGCCACCACCGCCGAGCCGACAAGGTCCTCTGCCAGGAGTTCAACCCCACCACGACTACTCGTGGCGGCTCCAGACATTGGCGCCGAGCGGATTGGCTCCGCATCCTGAATCTCCGACGAACGGACAACTACTTCCAGGGTTGATTCTGGCAGTATATCGTCGCGTTCCTCTCCAGCCATCGTGGGGGCTTCTCCGCTGGCTACCTCCATGAGCTCGAGGGCTTCTCTGGCGGCTCCTTAGGCCTCCGGTGCCTGGTCTTCAACGGGCACCACTTCGGGAATAATGCTTCCCTCGGCTTCGGCCCTTGTCAACAAGAAGACAACTGGATTAGTCACCCTTGGCGGTTACGACTACTCCTCGAGGATACCTGCGCTCGTGTAGTGTACTCACCTTCTATGATGATGGCCTCCGGCAATGCAGCCTCCATGGCTGGCGCCTCGGACTCTACTTGAGGGGCGGGAGCAGACTCCTCAGTGGCTGGCGCGGATTCCTCTTCAGCCACCGCCGCGCTAGGTTCATCCCCATCCCAAGTCAAGTCCGTGGATTTCCTGCAGAGTACGCAACTGGTTGTCAACCAAGTATAACCACCAAACCAAATGTACTACTCGGGAAAGATCTTCACTTACAGGCTCGACCGGACTACTGTCACGGTTGGGGCGCCGAGAATGCTGGCGATGTCGACCAGTCCAGCCTCAGCAGGCGCCTCCTCTTCTTGGGCCTCAGTAGCCGTTGGCTCTTTCGCAACAGCCACGGACGGTTCAGTACTCCCCTCGGCAACTGGGGGCTGGTGCGTCAGTTGCGCCACAAGTTCTTCTACGGTGGGGGCTGGGCTGCGGCTGGCTCCAGCCGGCTCTCCCACCGTATCCCAGTCGCCTTCGTCCCCTTGTTCTGCGGGGTCGGAAGGCGGAATCTCCTACAAGCAACAGAATTTCGTCATGAGCATACACAACATCAAGAAACAAGTACTCGACTACACTACGCATGGAGCCTACCTCTTGGGATGTGGTCTCTGTGACCTTAAGCTTCTTGGCCACACGCTTGCGGGCCACGTTGCGTGGCTTCCTTGGCGGCGCAGGCAAACTAGCCACCAAGCTAGTTGGAGGATCCTGAATGAGAGGGACGTTGCGCAGTCTAGGGCGGCTGAATCTTGACCGTAGCTAGAACCGCTCTTGAAGCGTTTCCTCATCATCCTCGTCCGCCATGTCTTCAACGGCAACAGTGTCGTCTCCTTCACCGACTTCGCGGCACTCCTTGTCCTTGCCCTTCCCCTCATCTGGGATCTCGACAAGTCGAGGAGGCGACGTCGGCTCGGAGACAAACTTCACTATGTCATCCTGCAAGAAGCACATTGGGTGAGCACGACTACTACTACATAATCAGTACTCGACTTGAGTACGGCTACTGACCTCATTGGGTGGACGCGCCGCGGAGTACTCGGGCACGGGGCATGGTGTGTACACCGGCATGTCCTTGAAGATTCTCCCTAGCCTGTCGATGATGTTGTCGTCATCAATCTCATCCTTGGGCATCCGTGACATGTCGTCGTTGCCGGTGTACTGGTAGCCCAAGGTGTCGCGAGCCATCAGCGGCTGCACCCTCCTCTTCATGAAGCTGAAGGCCACATGCTCGGCCCTTAGCCCAGCTTCTCTCAAAGCCTTGATCTTCGCCAGCAGTTCGGGTAGCTGGATACCCTCTTGTATCGTCGGCTCGGAGTTCCACCAGGGCCGGTGCTTCGGCTGCTTCCCGCTGGGCTTCGGCAGCTCCAGGTGGTGGTTGGTGATGTAGAACCACTTTGACTTTCAATCTTGGTTGGAGTCGATCAACTTGTACGAAAGGTACTACTCCGCGGTGTCCTCGCGCATCTGGATGCCGGCTCCTCCAACTACTCGGGGGCTGTTAGCACTTGGCTGGGGCTTCACTCGGAAAAACTTCCGGAAGAGTACCCAGTGGGGTTTGATCCCCAAGAAGGCTTCACAGAAGTGGACGAAGACAGAGGTGTGGAAGATACGGTTGGAGTTGAGGTTGAGGTACTCAATGCCGTAGTACTCCAAGAGCCCCTTGAAGAAATCGCTCGCTGGGAGAGCCAACCCGCGTTCCGCGAACCGCGTGAACATCGGGATCTCATCTGGATTCTTCTCCATGGGGTACGGATCTCCCGCGGCGGTGCGCCACATGTCGACTTCCTTCTCCCGAAGAAATCCACTGTTCAGCAGCGCCAGCGGATCTTCGGTCTTCTCCTTCAACTTCTTCCACTCCTGTTTGGGATTGGGGCGTGGCAGAGACACTGGCGGCAATGACCCTGCGGCGGATCCGGCGGCTTCCTCTCAGGATCTTTTCTTCCCGCCGGTAGTCTTCAAGCTCTTGGACGGCGAGGGCTTCATTCTCCAAGTGCAACGGGTTTTCACTCGCATTCGCTCGGGGGCTACGGCGGTGGCTTCCGACGGCGGCGCGCTTGGATCTACTATCTCCTCTGAGGTGGCAGTGCGCACTGGCGGTGGACTCTAGGCACGATCTGCTTGGAATGGCTGCAAGTGCGTAGGGTGAAAAAACCCTAAGGGTTTCGGCTTTTATTTATAAGTCAACGTGCGGCTCCTCAACGGCCGGACGGATAAGTCTCCAGACGGCTGACTCAGCGGCAGCGTTGTCGGTGTTTTAGACCGGCAACCTACTAAGGGGAGTACTCGAAGTAGATGAATGTGGCATCGCCGAGATCGGTAACTCGAAGGAAGAGACACGTGGCACACAATTTAGACAGGTTCGGGCCGCGAGGTGCATAATACCCTACGTCATGTATGCTGCGTAGCTCTGGATTGATTGGGCACGATTACAAGATGGTGCAATTGTGCGCCGTGAGATGAGATTGGATGCTAGAGAAAGGTCCCTGCCTCGCCTTATATAGTCCGGGAGGCAGGGTTACAAGTCGGAGTAGGGAGAGAGTACTAGTCGAGTACGTCTAGGAGACTTCCATACTGTGCGGGACATGTACAGCTTCCTAACCGAATATTTCTCCTCCGTAATCCTTGTGCTCGACGCCATCAGGTGCCGTGTAGCGCAAGCCGGGTAGTCCTAGGGGCCCACCGAGGAGTCGGTCCTGGTACCCACTGAGGTAGTGGGCCCAGGGAGGTCCATACGACAAGCCCCCAAGTACTTTGTAGTCGAGAAGCATAGCTTCAAGTAATCTTGACGGCCCTAACGAGTAGTCCTCAAGCGTCCCCGAGAACTACAAGTCAAAAGTCCTCAAGAGTAGTCGAAGCATCCCGAGGCTGGAATATACTCCAGCTGATGTCTGAGCAATCCTGAAGTCTTCTCGAGTAGTCCCAAGCGTCCTCGAGTGCTGCCCTCGAAGGTCTTCAAAAATGCTCACGTTGTCTTGAAGCCAAAGCTGATATGGAAGTGCGATTGCAAAATTGCACTCCATATGGAGTAGCCCTCGAGCGTTAGGTTGAGTCGTAGGCTCTGGCTGAGGGTCCATCTGAAGTTTTGGCAAGAATATCCTGAAAAATCCGGAGAGAAAAAACCGAAGGACACGTGGCACGGAGCCCCCGAGCCTTGAGTCGAGTACTTCCTCTCGAATTGAAGGGTCATCTTGTAGAATGTGTTGTGAGATGCTCCTGAGTCTTGTCGCTTCCCAGGTAGTCGAGTAGAAGTAGGCAAGTCTCCGAGGTGAGGCGCGTCGACTAGTAGAATACGAAGAGTCACGCGCGGCCGCTGAGTCAACCGAGCGCAGACTTATCCATCTGGCCGTTGGAGGGCCATTTTGACTTATAAATAGAAGCCAAAACCCTTAGGGTTTTTCACCCATCACTGCTGTAGCCATTTCGAATAGATCTTGGCCAGAATAACCTCCAGCGCACGCCGCCGCCGCTGTAGATCTGAGCACGCCGCCACCCAGAGCTGCCAGAGTAGCCCCCGAGCGAATGCGTTTGAAGACGCCGTGCACTTGGAGAATGAAGCCATCGCCGTCCAAGGCCGCGAAGACCGCCAGGAAGAAGAGGGGCCGTGACGAGGCCGCCGTGTCTGCCGCGGGAGCAGCACCGCCGATGTCTTTACCGCGGCCAGATCCGAGCCGCGAGTGGAAAAAGTCGAAGACGAAGACCGAAGATTTGCTGGCCCTCCTCAACAGCGGATTCATCCGTGAGAAGGAGATGGACAGTTGGAGGGCTGCCGCCGGGGACCCGTACCCCATGGAGATGAGCGAAGACGAGATCCCGATGTTCGCGTGCTTCGCGGAGTGCGGACTCGCCCTTCCGGCGAGCGACTTCTTCAAAGGCCTCCTGGGGTACTACGGCGTCGAGTACCTCAACCTCAATCCCAACGGTATTTTCCATACCGCTGTCTTCGTCCACTTCTGTGAAGCGTTCCTGTGGATCAGGCCCCACTGGATCTTGTTCCGGAAGTTCTTCCGGGTGAAGCCGCAGCCTAGCGCCAGCAACACGCGAGTAGTTGGTGGAGCAGGAATCCAGATGCGGGAGGACACTGCCGAGCAGTTCCTTTCGTACAAGCTCATCGACTCCAACCAGGACTGGAAGGCGAAATGGTTCTACATCACGAACCACCACCCCGGGTTGCCGAAGCCGAGCGGGAAGTAGCCCATACATCGCGCCTGGTGGAACACAGAGCCCACGATGCAGGAGGGGATTCAGCTTCCCGAGCTGTTGGCGCGCATCAAGGTGCTGAGAGAAGCCGGGCTGAGGGCCGAGCACGTGGCCTTCAGCTTCATGAAGAGCAGGGTGCAGCCACTGATGGCCCGCGACACCCTGGGTTTCGAGTACACCGGCAACGACAACACGTCGTGGATGCCAGGAGGCGAGGTCGACGACGACGACATTGTCGATAGGCTGACGCGCATCTTCAAGGACATGCCATCGTACACGGCGTGCCCTGTCCCAGAGTACTCCGCCGCGCGCCCGCCAAAGGAGGTAAGTAGCCGTACCCCCCCGTCAAGTACCCATCCCTTGTGAGTAGTCGCGCTGATGTCTTGTGTCTTGTAGGACGACTTGAAGAAGTTCGTCTCTGAGCCGCAGCGGCCCCCTCAAGAAGTCCAGATCCCGGAGGAGGGAAAAACCAAGGCCAAGGAGCGGCGGGAAGTCGGCGAAGGAGATGACACCGTCATCGTGGAGGACACGTCCGACGAGGATGACGACGAGGAGACGCTGCAAGACCGCTTCCAGCTGCGGTCGAGGTTCAGCCGTCCTGGCCTACCTCACGTGCCCCTCGTTGGGGGAACCCCACTGTTGAAGAGCTTTTGGCGCAGCTAGAGCGCCAGCCCCCTGCTCCTCAAGGAAGCACGGAGCCCGCAGCCGCCTCCGCTGAAGAAGTGGTGGCCGCAGGAGCGCAGGAGGGCGCTGCACCGGCTGCCGTCGCTGCAGAAGAGGCAGCGGTCGTGGAGGCGCGAGAAGAGGCGCCCGCCGAGGCTGGACTGGTAGATATTGCTAGCATCCTCGGCGCCCCTAGTCCGGTCAAGTTTGTAAGTGTTGAGCCTTCCCGAGTAGTACTTGGTGTAGTAGTCGAGCTTGATTGACAACCAATTTGTGTACTTCTGCAGGAAATCAACAGATCTGTCCTGGGAGGTTGATGAGCCCTCTACAGTGGTGGCGGAGGAAGAAGCCATGCCTCCCGCTGACGAGTCCGCTCCCACTCCTCAGGCGGAGTCTGAGGCGCCGTCTGCTGGAGCTGCATTACCCGAGGCCAGCGTGGTCGAAGGTGAGTACTTTGCTGAGGCTATAGTACCCCCCATAGAGTAGTCGTAGTCGCTAATGCACTTGTCTTCTTCTTGACAGGTGCTGAGGCCGAAGGGAGCGACATCCCGGCGGCGGTGCCCATGCAGAACTTGACACCACAAGGGACGGAGGCTGCTGAAGGAGCTCCCGAGCCAATGGAGGAGGCCGCCGCGGAGGCCGCCATGGCGACCGGAGGAGAGGAGGCCACCGTGCCGCCGGAGGCTGCTCTGGAGGTGGTTGTCCACTCCCCGGAAATCCAAGACGCGGAGCCCATCCGCTCTACGCCGATGACTGAGCCCACCGCGAGTAGTTGTGGCGGGGTGGAGTTGCTGGCAGATGACTTGGTCGACCTGGCGACGGTAGCCAGGCACCTGGAGGCGGTCCGCCAGGTTGAACAATGGATGAAGGTGAGTAGTCTTAACTCCTGAGTAGTCAATCCTCTGTTGTTGAGAACTCATTTGACTTGTGTTGTCTATGCAGGACGTCGTGGAGAGGTCCCGCGAGAAGTCTAACATGCTGCAAGGCTTCGGCGGCGCGGTACTCCAGGCTGAAGCGCTGGAAGATCAACTCTTGAAGTCCCGGAAGCACGTGTCCGCCATGCAATCCAAGCTCGACGCAGCCTTTGCCAAATATCACAATGACATCCAGGAGATGCAGGCAAAGAGCGACGACTTGGTGTGGAAGAACAAGACACTCCGCAACAAGAACAAAGGTACACCGCTTGACTTGTTGAGTAGGTGTTGGAGGTCGAGAGGTAGTCTAACCCGCTGCGCCTTGTTGTTTTGCAGGGCTTGAGACCCGGGTGGAGCAGTTGAGGACCTCAGAGACAGATATGAAGAACCTCTTCTACCGGGAGCAGGAGGCCCGCCAGGTACTCGAGCTTGACTATAAGGAACTTGCCTTCGAGTGCGACAAGCACATGCAGCTTCGCATTGCTTCCGATCGTGACCTCGTCAACAGCTACAAATCATTGCAAGAGTTGAACGAAGACTGCGAGGAGCTGCGGGCCCAGCTGAAGGAACTTGAAGAAGCTGCGCTTCCGATTGCAATACTCTTGGTGCCTCATCCTGGCGGCCCCAAGATAGCACCGCTTGTGGATCGCCTCAAGGAAGCCCCCAGCCGGGTGGCGGCGTATGTGAAGCATCTGGCGAGGTCGATCCCGAACCATGTGCTGGCCTTCATGAAGTCTTATTCTCGAAGGCGCCCGTGGAAGTAGTCGTTGGCGGGGTAGCCGCCAACTGTACAGACGAGCAGTATGCGGAGCAGCTGGAGTAGATGGCGCCCATTGCGGAGCAGGTCGCCGAAAAGCTTAACCTCCAATAGCCCTGTAATAGTTAGCTCATAGTAGTATGTGTACAAAAACATTTGTAATGTAATTGTTCAAGTATTAATGAAAAAATGGTTCCATCAATGAGTACTCGTAGTCGCGATCTTAGAGAGCGGAGCCCCATCGTGGAGTTGATGTGAGTAGTCGTACTCGGCGGTAGTCCCGTTGAGGGAAGTAGACAGTAAAGAAGTTGATGATCAATCAGACATTATTACTGAAGAAGTACACCTGGATGGCCAGGGCCGTAGTTACAGAGTAGTCGCCTAGACCCGGAGGCCGCTTACGGCTAAGTGGTGCTAGGGCGAGTAGCCGCTTACAGCAGTAGATCCGTAAGTAGCCGTGTAGGCTGAATCTTGAAGTACATGGTCTCTTAGTAGACCGCTGCTAGAGTCCTTTGTCGCTCGTCGCAGCCCATGATCCGTAGGTAGTCGCGCAGGCTGGATCTTGGAGAGGAGTAGTCCGGAGACTAGTGCCTGGACCCGGAGGCCGCTTATAGCGAAGGAGTAGTCCGGAGACTGGTGCCTGGACCCGGAGGCCACTTATGGCGGGGGGTCTTGATGTAGTCGTGCAGACTTGAACCCCGGAGTAGTCGTGTAGACTAGGCGTAGAACCGACAGAGCTGGTCGACGTTCCACGAGTTGTTGATGTCTTCGCCTTCAAGTGTCTGGAGGCGGTAGGAGCCCGGCCCGGTCACCTTTGCCACGGTGAAGGGACCTTCCCAGGGGGAGCTGAGCTTGTGTAGTCCTTCCGTGTTCTGGATACGACGGAGGACGAGATCACCAACGTTGAAAGAGCGTTCCTTGACGTTGCGATCATGGTAGCGTCGGATACCCTCCAGGTACCTTGCTGATTGGACGAGGGTAGCACAGCGAGCTTCTTCGAGTCCATCGATGTCAACTCTTCTGCTGTCTTCAGAGACGCCTTCGTCGTAATGCTCCACTGCTGATGAGTTCCATATGACGTCAGCAAGGAGGATTGCTTCGGAGCCGTAGACTAGGAAGTAAGGGGATTGCCCCGTTGGCTTGGAGGGCTGAGTACGTAGCCCCCAGAGTGCATTGGGTAATTCCTTGATCCACTTGCCTCCTTTGGAGTTAGCAGCATCGTGTAGCCGCTTCTTGAGAGTGTCGAGCACCATTCTGTTGGCACGCTCGACTTGTCCGTTGCCCTAAGGATGGGCAATTGAGACGTATCGGACGTCGATCCCGCTGTTCTCGCAATATTCCCAGAACTTGTGGTTGTTGAAGTTGGAGCCCAGATCTGTGATGATGCGGTGGGGTAGTCCGTAGCGATGCACGAGTTCAACCAGGAAGTCGAGTACTCTGTCAGCCTTGGGGCATGTGACCGGCTTGACCTTGATCCACTTGGTGAACTTGTCGATGGCCACCAATACTCTGTTGAAACCACCCGGCGCAGTTGGCAGTGGCCCGATCATGTCGAGCCCCCAGCAGGCAAAGGGCCAGGTTGGCGGTATGGTGACTAGCTTGTAGGCTGGGACGTGTTGCTGCTTGGCGAAGTATTGGCATCCTTGGCACCTTCTTACGAGTTCTTCGGCGTCGCCCAGGGCTGTGGGCCAGTAGAAAGCTCGCCGGAAGGCCTTGCTGACCAGCATGCGGGAAGACGCGTGGTTTCCAAAGACACCCTTGTGGATCTCTTCCAAGATGTCCTTGCCTTCTTTCCTGGGGACGCACTTCATGAGTACTCCAGAAGATGCGCCCCGCTTGTAAAGCTTGTCTCCGACAAGGACGTAGGACTTGGCGCGGCGGATGTGCTGCTCGACCAAGTTCTTGTCCGAGGGAACCTTCTACTCGCTGAGGTAGTCGATGAAGGGTTGCCTCCAGTCCACGTCGATCATCATGACCTCCTGTCCAGCCGGTGGGTGCGCTTGGACAGTGGTCGGTGGCGCCGGCTCCAGGATGGATGGCGCGTGAAGCTCGTTGAAGGATCGGATGGCGACTAGAGAGGGGGGGAGTGAATAGGAGCCGGTAAAAATTCTTCTCAAAGAACACGGCCTATACCCTAGTCAAAACCCGGTCACACACAAGCGTTGGAACGAATCACACACCAATCGCCAAAACAACGAGTCCTAGAAACACACGCGAAAGCACGAATGAAGGAGGGAGGAATCGAACCAAAGAGCAAAGCAGCCAGGCTCTGGCGGACCGTCCGGACAGGAGGGGCGGACCGTCCGCTCAGGCCTCGCGGACCGTCCGGCCTCGCCCTCGCGGACCGTCCGCGCCAACCCCGCGGACCGTCCGGCCGTACACCGCGGACCATCCGTTAAAGCACACGAACACCGAAGCGACCCGAGAAAAACGGACCGTCCGCCGAGGCCGGCGGACCGTCCGCGCCACCCGCGGACCGTCCGCTACTCAAGCCCGGACCGTCCGCAAACTGGCTGCAACAAAAACCAAAAGCCAAACCGGATCGAAAACAAAGGCGTGAAAGAACACGAAGAACACACGAAGAACACTGTACACGCAAACCGTCCGCCTGGCCCTCGCGGACCGTCCGCCAAGCACGAACAGAACTGAAAACTGCTCGACCCAGAAAGTCAACACTCCCAATTCATCACCGGATTTCCCTAACGATAGTAGCTGTTGAGACAAGAGTTTGGGGACATGTAAAGCGTCAACCAAGGATGCTATACCCCAAAAATTTCGTCTCCTAACTCCCTAAATCATCGGGAATCGCGGATCCTTTGAACACCACCAAAAGCTAGAGCACCGAACGAAAATCCTTGAATCGAAGTGGTTTCCCGGCGTTTGAGGGCACAAGACTAATCAAAAAGATGCACTAGACATCCATCCATGTTTCCCTCAAAGAAATCCGGGGAGAAACCCACTCAAATCCGCGGAATCACACCAAGAACAAAGGCACCAAAAACAAGCACGAAAATAGCACAAAAGAGCTCCGAAAAAGCAATAAAAGAATTTCGGGAATAGAAAGATTGGCACAAGATTTAGAGGATGAAATCACTATGAATATCTTGTCCAATCGATTACAAGCCACTCCTAGAAACCAAATCTAAGATGGCAAAAAGCTCCAATCAAAGAGCCACTCTACCCTCTCTCCCAAAGCACTCCAAAATGAAAGAGTACCGCAGCCTCTAGCCCAAGAGTTGGCTGAAAATTCAGCCCCCTCCTCCTATATATAGGCCCTCCGGAAAAGACCGAAGTGCTCCTACACTAGGAGTACAACACAAGCCCTCACAGGGGCGTTTTGGTCAACACATGAAGTTCACCATCGGACGGCCGCGCATCCATCAGGCCTTCACGTCCTCCCGACGCAAGCACCTAGATCATGCCGCGTGTCGCCCGCCTCGAAGCTTCCCGACGCACCCGATACCGTCTCCGTCACGCCGGACCCTCGGGCTCGGTTTTGAGGCCCAAACCGAGAAACCCTCCTCCGATGGTTTTGTGGCCAAACCACCAAACCCCACGTACACGGCCCGGCCTCACCACGCCAAGCGTCGAGCCCGCCAAGCCTTTCACCTCCGGCGCCCGACGGTCTACTCGGCCTTGCCTCGTTCCTTGACTTGGCCACCACCGATGCACCGGCTCCATGTCCACGACTTCGTCTTGCTCTTCTTGCACCATGCGGCTCGCACTTGATCCCGTCGGCCACCGGGTCCCTCGAACCAAGCCTACTTGTCTCTCCACTCCTCGGAGGCCCCGCAAGGCTAAGACCTTTCGCGCCTGTTCTTCACCTGCACCAACGCAAACCAAGCCGCAACCAACACCTGCAATACTAGGCCAAGAGTCAGTCCACACAACGTTGTCAACCACTCCTCACGAGTGCATTGACAACACACCACATAAACAATAAGGTAAATACACAAAATAAAACACACACACCACAATTCAACACTACACACACAAAGTTTCAAACCATCCGGTCAATCACTCATCACACACGAACCAAGGTACTTCTCAACTTGGTTCCTCAATCTCCCCCTTGATGAGTGTATTGACAAAAGAAGGTCAAAAAGCAAACAAGAACTCATTCAAGCGCCACAAAGCCAATAAAAAGCAAACAAAAGGCCACTTGAAGTGAGAAGGGATAAAAACATGCTCCGACAAATTCCTCTCGAAACCAAAGCAAGCACAAGGCTAAGCGCAATCGAAGAGACACACTACCAACATGCAATCCCTAAAAGCCATCAAACCAAAATGCTCAACACAAAGTGCCATAAACCTCTTACCAAAACACTTGTCAACCGCTCATCACCATCAAATCAAGGTTCATATCAACTTGATTTTCCAAATTTCTCCCCCTTGAGGAGCGGATTGACAACAAGTGAGCACAAAGAAATGGGTTGAGAGGGCAAAGACCGAACACCTCATCCAAGTGAAAGAAACCACACAAGAGCAAAGAACAAGGTCACTTGGCATGAGAGAAACCACAAAGGCCAACTCAATGTATCAGTCCCCAAAGACATGGGCAACGGCTCGACACAACCGAGACAAGAATGCATGATCCCTCAAGAAGAGGCACAAAGGGCTCAACACAGATCATGGACAAGCGAAATCACACGATCCCTCAAGAAGAGGCACAAAGGTCTCAGCACCAATCATGTGATAATCGAAAACATAAGTCAACCGCCGGCTCCTCAAGAAGAGGCAAAGGGGCTCAACACCACCGGCACAAGAGCACAAAAATCACAAGCTCCCCCTAAACACATGAACTAGGACCAAAGAGCATACAAAGCTCACCCTAAACTCATGAGATAGAGAAAAGAGCACACCAAGCTCACAAGCTCCCCCTAAACACATGCACTAGGGACAAAGAGCATACAAAGCTCACCCTAAACACACGTGATAGAGCAAAAAGCAACCACCAAAGTACAACTCGAGCAAACAAAGGAGACTCACCAAAGCTCCCCCTACACAAATGCAAGCTCCCCCCGAACAAGTGGAGCAAACTCCCAAAATTTAAATGCGCTTTTCGAATTTTTCATTAAGCTCACCTCTTCTCCCCCTTGTTGACAATGTATGAAGCAAGGTGAAAATGCAGAAATGCAAAACAAAGCATATAAACATCTACATGAGCTTCTCAAATAGGCCAAATCTAGTGTCAAAGGCTAAAAACGAGACAAAGATTACATATATGAATCATAGCATAGTCAAAGCATTGCCACAAGTAATATATGGAAATATAGGCATGTGACAAAGCAAATTTTCAGATTTGAATAATTATATCAAAAGATGGCTCACTTCAAATGTAAAGGCCTATCCATGTCACACTTGAGCCACAAACATGCATACCATTCAAAGATCATACAAGGATATCCAATTCTCAACAAAAGATCATTGCAAACACCCATAAAGCAAAGCATGTCATGTTAAAGCTCATGAGCCATGTGTCCACTTCGGGGAGACTTCTCCACTGGTGAACATCATGCAACATGTTTTGCACCCATGTGTGAAAGATAAGACATTTTAAGCATAAACATGATGGAGGGAGCATTTTTCAAGCATAAACACTTCTTTTCAAGATTAATTCATTTCGTGGTACATGAAGTGCCTTTGCGGCAAAAAGAAGCTTATGCTCCTCCATGAATGCAACATAGGCTAAACATTCACAATGATATCGGCCTTTGGCCCAAATGCAAGAAAGAGACATCCAAGCACAATCTAAGCATGAAAGGCATATTTAGACCAAAAAGTGACATGGATATACTACTACACATGAGTGGAGCACATTTCATCAAATTTAGTCAAGATTAGCATTTGATTCAAAAAGGCTATCTCTCAACACATATATTTCAAATATTCCAAGAGCATAGCCTCACATCACCATTTCTCCACACATATGACCAATATCTCACAAATAGCCAAAGAGACTCAAATGAGGCATATGGAAGAAGCTCATCATCCTAAAATGCAATATGATACAAATGCAACATAGGTAGATATGTACATCAAAAGGAACATGATATATGACAGGATGCGAGGCACAAATGTCAAACCTACCAAAGTCTATACATCATGATATATGATACAAATGCAATGCAGAATGCATAGGGAGACAAGGAACTTGACTTAACACCAATAAAGCTCACGAGAGAACACACCAACCAAGAATCGCTCCAAGCGAGAGAAGAGCCACCAAAGGTCCCAATTGAGTACCATAGAAAAAGTACCAATTGCAAAACCAGCAAAGATCCCAATTGAATACCATAGAAGGAATATCAATTGGAGGATCACAAAGACTGCCCAAAAAGCCACAACCCTTCTTGGAATCAAATTCCCTATCAAAAGAAGCCAAGCTCCCCCTCAACCAAGGGCAACTAACAAAGCAAAAGCTAGGAAAAGGAAGAGCAAGGAAAAACTCTAAAACCAACCGAAAAGAGGAACAACAACACAACTCAAAGACAAGACAAGCCCAAAACTCCAAGGAAAGCTCACAACATGCTACACAATGCATTGATAATATCAATTAACATAAATAAAGCATTGTAACATGATTGCACAAATATGAATAAGCATGGGCAAGCAAATATGTCAACAAGGTACAACACTAAACTAACATGATACCAAAGAACAACATGCCAAACAATATACAAGAACTAAACAAAGGCATGATACAAGATCACATGGATCATCCACCAACATATATTACAAAGCTAGCATGACAAGATATACATGGGGGACAAACATGCTAACAGGAAAGGTACCATCGAGCTAGACAAACATGATATGAATGAACAACATGACATATCCGAGCAATCAACCATAAAGCATGACATGATGTTCATAAATAACATCCACCATAAAATCATACAAAGATAGCAATATAGATATTCAAGATCACAAAGCTATCATGAACAAGGTGGCTAGCCTACCATGGTTTTCGCACAAGCAAGACACAAGTATATACAAGAGAGTACAAGGGGAAAAGAAAACTCACTATACATGTGTACAAATGATTTCAAGAGCCATCCAAAGCGGTGTGGAGAACCATCATGTCTCCATTGAGCTCATGTTCTCCAACCGCGTCTCCATACCTACACACAAGGAGACAAGAAAGACCGAGCCTTGGATCCCAAAGGGTTAGCAAGCACGTACTTGGGAATCCAAGATTTGGTCACACGGGTAAGTGGTGCACACAAACTATCATGTGGGTTCGCATGATGCAAATGCCGGTTCGAATGAAAAGTCTTTCGAACACCCTTGGAACCATGCCTCAAAGAAGTCACTCGCGAAGACAGTCGAGTGCTACCACAAGCAACAAGGCAAAGATCCTTCGGGGTCGTAGGAGAAGAACCAACACAAGAACCACGGGAAGCATGTCGCGGACCAACACAAGAAACACTAGAAGCATGTCCACGAGCATGGCCTAACTCACTAGACAGAGTGTCATATAACCCGTCCACAAATCGCGCCTTCTTAGGCTCACAAGTGTTCATGCCATGAGAAGGGCTATGAACAACCAAAGTCCTAGAGGCACCTCCACGCCGTATTCTCCTTGCCCGGCGGTAGCAAAAACTCTCTTGATGCCCATCCTTCCCACAGTGAGAGCAATGGTACAAGGGCCTATCGAGAGGCACGGTCCGAGTGGATGAATCACCATTCTCTTGTAAGTGGGAAGTCCCTTGGGACTTAGAGCATGAAGCATCAACCCCAACATCCAACTTGGTGCCCACATTAGAATCACACATGCCATGAGAAAGGCTACGTGGTTTCTTAAAAGCTTTGGCACGCACACGTCGCTCGTGCTTGACACGGCGAAAGCAAAACTCAACGGTATGCCCATCCTTCTTGCAAAAGGTGCATTGGAACCTCGGCTTGGGAGTATGTGTTCCAAATATGTGGGAGGCACCCTTTACATTCAAATCACCTTGGGCAACACCGGAAGAAGCAACAAGCTTAGGAGTAGCTATGGGAGAGCTATCCAAAGCACTAGCACACTTACTAGCATCCAAAGACTCACACTCAAGAGAAGAAGTCGACTCCGGTTTAGAAGAAGCAAATTTAGAAGCATCAACATCGGAGTGACAAGAGAAGTGAGAATCCAAACCCTTGGCACAAAGACTCTTGCACCTTGTGCGCAAAACCTCATTTTGAGACTTGAGGCGCTCACAAGTACCACATGTCATATTTCTCAAGTTATTGATTTCTTCTTCAATGCATTTAGCATATGTGGTACGCAAGAGTTCATTTTCTTTCTCAAGGTTGGCACTCATCTCATCATGCTCAACCAACTTAGCACTCATATCCTCGCGCATCTTTTTCAAAGCCAAAACTTCATTTTCCAAATCAATGCATGAGGTGCAAACAAAATCACATGAACAAGCAACATCAATTACATCTCGCAAAGCATTATCATCATTGCAAGAAGTATGGCAAGCATCCTCAACCAGCAACAAAGAACACTTGCTACAAGGCATGGATTTTATATCACAAATTTCAGCCCTAGCATGCTCAAGATCATCTACACATGTGGTGTGAGTCACTTTTAATTCATTAATTTCAGCATGCAAAGACTCACAAGAAACACATGGTAAAGAAGCACTTGTCTCTAACAAAGCAATCTTACTCCTAGCCATATCAAGCTCATCATTCAAAACAACACAAGAGTTGCAAGGCATAGAAGCATTGGATTTCAACAAGTCAATTTCAGATTGCAAGTTAGCAAGAGATGATCTCAATTCATCATTCTCAAAATCAAGATTGTCGCATGCTCTTCTAAAAGCCTCAACATGCATTTTGCGCCAACTAACTTCATCTTTTAATTTCTCATTTTCAGCACACAAGGCATCGCAAGATTTGCAAGGCAAAGAAGCTTTGAAATTTAACACCTTGATTTCAGATTTCAAGCATGCAATGGAAGCAATCAAAGCATCATTTTCAGCATGCATGGTGTTACAAGAAGTGCAAGAATTCAAAGCACGAGACCTCCAATGAGCCATACCACATTTCAACCTAGTAAGAGAGCATTTAATCTTCTCATTCTTCCTACGCAAGGCATCACACAAATCTATGTTTCTCCTATGCAAGTCTCCACAATCACGCTCACAAACATCCAACCTATTGCATAGGATCAAGATAGCTTTGGCAAGTGTACCTTGGTTCATGCCTCCTAGCTTGTGGTAGAGCTCGCCTTTCTTGATGTCACCATCTCGATAGTCCTCGATGAGAGATATCATCTCCTCCACTTCGGCTTCCGCCTCAACCTCCATACTCCTCCTGCTCAAAGAACCACAAGGAGAAGAACTTGGTGCCATAAACAAAGTACCGGTTAGGATTAGCCGAAACCAAGCTCAAGGAACAAGCAACGATGCAAAGAAAGCACTCAAAAAGCCTCAATTCTCTAACAACTACTGACGAGTTCAATAGCAAAGGATCTTATCTTTTTCCCAAAATTTTACCACTGAACAAGGAGCACCAAAGATAGAGGCACAAAAAATTTCAGCTCAAAATAAGGTGAAATGAAGTCTAGAGAAAATCCAGAAGAAACAAGACAAAGCCGCAAGAGACATAAATGAGGATTTTTCAATTATCTTCTTGATTTTTTCTGAATTTTTGAAGACCCCAAAATGATCTTTAGATCTTTAGATCATTTTGGATCACCTACAAATGGAGTCACGAAACCTCTGTAAAAATTTGAGCCAAAACGGAGCACCGAGCGAAAAGTTATGCCCGTTTTACTGAAGGTATCTCAAGTTATGGTTTTCCAAGGGCACAACTCCAAATCGTCGGACTCAAAACGTGCAAACCAAGGTCGCAAGCAAAAGCACCTCTTTCCTCTAGTCACCCTATGGATTCAAGACTTGTTAGAGCAAAAAGAATCCACAACCGGCTCTGATACCAATTGAAGGATCGGATGGCGACTAGAGAGGGGGGGGGGAGTGAATAGGAGCCGGTAAAAATTCTTCTCAAAGAACCCGGCCTATACCCTAGTCAAAACCCGGTCACACACAAGCGTTGGAACGAATCACACACCAATCGCCAAAACAACGAGTCCTAGAAACACACGTGGAAGCACGAATGAAGGAGGGAGGAATCGAACCAAAGAGCAAAGCAGCCAGGCTCTGGCGGACCGTCCGGACAGGAGGGGCGGACCGTCCGCGCGAGCCTCGCGGGACCGTCCGCCTGCCCTCGCGGACCGTCCGCGCCAACCCCGCGGATCGTCCGCCGTACACCGCGGACCGTCCGTTAAAGCACACGGAACACCGAAGCTACCCGAGAAAAACGGACCGTCCGCCGAGGCCGGGCGGACCGTCCGCGCCACCCGCGGACCGTCCGCTACTCAAGCCCGGACCGTCCGCAAACTGGCTGCAACAAAAACCAAAAGCCAAACCGGATCGAAAACAAAGGCGTGAAAGAACACGAAGAACACGCGAAGAACACTGTACACGCGGACCGTCCGCCTGACCCTCGCGGACCGTCCGCCAAGCACGAACAGAACTGAAAACTGCTGGACCCCGAAAGTCAACACTCCCAATTCATCACCGGATCTCCCTAACGATAGTAGCTGTTGAGACAAGAGTTTGGGGACATGTAAAGCGTCAACCAAGGATGCTATACCCCAAAAATTTCGTCTCCTAACTCCCTAAATCATCGGGAATCGCGGATCCTTTGAACACCACCAAAAGCTAGAGCACCGAACGAAAATCCTTGAATCGAAGTGGTTTCCCGGCGTTTGAGGGCACAAGACTAATCACAAAGATGCACTAGACATCCATCCATGTTTCCCTCAAAGAAATCCGGGGAGAAACCCACTCAAATCCGCGGAATCACACCAAGAACAAAGGCACCAAAAACAAGCACGAAAATAGCACAAAAGAGCTCCGAAAAAGCAATAAAAGAATTTCGGGAATAGAAAGATTGGCACAAGATTTAGAGGATGAAATCACTATGAATATCTTGTCCAATCGATTACAAGCCACTCCTACAAACCAAATATAAGATGGCAAAAAGCTCCAATCAAAGAGCCACTCTACCCTCTCTCCCTCTCTCCCAAAGCACTCCAAAATGAAAGAGTACCGCAGCATCTAGCCCAAGAGTTGGCTGAAAATTCAGCCCCCTCCTTCTATATATAGGCCCTCCGGAAAAGACCGAAGTGCCCTACACTAGGAGTACAACACAAGCCCTCACAGGGGCGTTTTTGTCGGCACATGAAGTTCACCATCGGACGGCCGCGCATCCATCAGGCCTTCACGTCCTCCCGACGCAAGCACCTAGATCATGCCGCGTGTCGCCCGCCTCGAAGCTTCCCGACGCACCCGGATACCGTCTCCGTCGCGCCAGGGCCTCGGGCTCGGTTTTGAGGCCCAAACCGAGAAACCCTCTCCGATGGTTTTGTGGCCAAACCACCAAACCCCGCGTACACGGCCCGGCCTCACCACGCCAAGCGTCGAGCCCGCCAAGCCTTTCACCTCCGGCGCCGGACGGTCTACTCGGCCTTGCCTCGTTCCTTGACTTGGCCACCACCGATGCACCGGCTCCATGTCCACGACTTCGTCTTGCTCTTCTTGCACCATGCGGCTCACACTTGATCCCGTCGGCCACAGGGTCCCTCGAACCAAGCCTACTTGTCTCTCCACTCCTCGGAGGCCCCACAAGGCTAAGACCTTTCGCGCCTGTTCTTCACCTGCACCGACGCAAACCAAGCCGCAACCAGCACCTGCAATACTAGGCCAAGAGTCAGTCCACACAACGTTGTCAACCACTCCTCACGAGTGCATTGACAACACACCACATAAACAATAAGGTAAATACACAAAATAAAACACACACACCACAACTCAACACTACACACACAAAGTTTCAAACCATCCGGTCAATCACTCATCACACACGAACCAAGGTACTTCTCAACTTGGTTCCTCACTCGTGAACGAAGACACCCGCTGGTACTTGAGGGAAGGTAGATCCAAGCTTCGACAGGACGTCCACTGCAACGTTGTTGTCGCGGACGATGTGTTGGATCTCGAGACCGTAGAACTTGTTCTCGAGCTTGCGGACTTCTAGGCAGTAGGCGTCCATGTTCTCCTTGTTGCGGTCCAGGACTTGTTGACTTGGTTGATGACCACTGCGGAGTCGCCGTAGACTAGTAGCCGCTTGATGCCCAGTGAAGCCGCTAGGCGGAGCCCATGTAGGAGAGCTTCGTACTCGGCTTCGTTGTTTGAGACCTTCCAGAAGATCTGCAGGACGTACTTGAGTTGTTCGCCCGTTGGAGAGATCAGGAGTACCCCTGCACCTGCGCCCTCGAGGTTGAGTGAGCCATCAAAGTACATCACCCAATGCTCTGGTCGCACGGTTGGAGAAGGTAGCTTATTCTCCCGCCACTCAGCCATGAAGTCGACTAGCGCCTGCGACTTGATGGCTGTGCGTGGCTTGAAGTCGATGGTGAGGGCGCCGAGCTCGACTGCCCAATTGGAGATACTTCCAGTAGCATCTTGGTTCCGCAGGATGTCGTCGAGCGGGTAGTCGGTGACGACGGAGATCGAGTACTCCTGGAAGTAGTGTCGTAGCATCCGCGAGGTGATGAGTACTGCGTACAGAAGCTTCTGCACAGGCTGATAGCGTGCTTTGGACTCTAACAGGACTTCGCTGACGAAGTAGACTGGGCGCTGGACTGGGTAGGCGTGGCTGTCTTCCTGCCGCTCGACGATGATGGAAGTACTGATCACGTGAGTAGTCGCAGCGAGGTAGAGCAGTAGCTGCTCGCCTTTGCGAGGGGCCGTGAGAACCGGTGGCTTCGATAGGAAGTCCTTGAGTTGGGCAAGGGCTTGATCCGCCTCTGGAGTCCACACGAACTTCTCTTGGTGCTTGAGTGGTTTGAAGAAGGGGAGCCCTCGTTCTCCAAGCTTCGAGATGAATCTGTTCAATGCCGCCATGCACCCGGTCAGCTTCTGGACGTCTTTGATGCACGTGGGAGCCTTCATGCTGGTGATGGCGGAGATCTTCTCGGGGTTGGCTTCGATGCCGCGCTGGCTGATAATGAAGCCGAGTAGTTTGCCCGAAGGTACGTCGAAGACGCACTTGTTCGGGTTGAGCTTCCAGCGGTACTCGCGCAGAGATGCAAAAGTCACTTCAAGGTCGTCGATGAGGGTACCAGAGTTTCTGGTCTTGACGACCACGTCATCCACTTAGGCTTCGACGTTCTTATTGAGTTGCTTCTTGAAGCAAGCCTGGATAGCTCGTTGGTAGGTGGCGCCGGCGTTCTTCAACCCGAAGGACATGGTCGTGTAGCAGTACGCGCCAAATGGGGTGATGAACGCGGTCCTCTCCTGGTCTTCTTCCTTGATCGCGATCTGGTGGTACCCGGAATAGCAGTCGAGGAAGAAGAGCAGGTCGCAGCCAATCGTGGAGTCGATGACTTGATCAATCCGCGGCAACCCGAAGGGGTCCTTGGGGCAGTGCTGTTGAGGTCGGTGTAGTCGACGCACATCCTCCACTCGTTCGAGTTCTTCTTGCGGACGAGGACAGGGTTGGCGAGCCACTCAGGATGGAAGACTTCTCTGATGAAGCCAGCCGCGAGTAAATTGGCGAGTTCCTTCTTGATGGCATCGCGTCTGTCGTCGGCAAAGCGTCGGAGGTGTTGTCACTTGGGGGTGGCCTTAGGATCGACGTTGAGGTAGTTCTCGATCAATTCCCTGGGCACTCCTGGCATGTCCGCTGGCTTCCACGCGAAGATGTCGCGGTTAGCCCGGAGGAAGTTGATGAGCGCATCTTCCTATTTGGGGTCGAGGCCGGCCCCGATGGTGGTGGTCTTGCTGGAGTCGCCTGTTCCGAGGTCGATCGTCTTGACTAGAACCTCCTCAGCTGGCTGAGGCTTGTTGGCGCTGTCAGACTTCTCCGGGATGTCGAGTTCACTTGTAGCAAGCTTCTTCGACGCAGCGTAGACCTCCATCATAGCGTTGGGTACTTGATTCGTAGAGGCGATCTCCACGGCTTCTGTGTCGCAGTCGTGGGAGATCTTCAAGTCCCCTTGAAGGGAGAGTACACCCGCTGGGCTTGGCATCTTGAGTACCAAGTAGGTGTAGTGGGGCACCGCCATGAATTTGGCGATGGCCGGTCTGCCGAGGATGGCAAGGTAGGAAGTCTCGAAGTCCGCGACCTCGATGTCGGGGACAGCCCTAGGGGTCCCCTTAAACAACGGGGAAATCCTCACTTAAAACTCACAACAAGGCCAAAACACAATTCGCTTAACCATGCAGGGAACAGCCCTCAGGGACTCCGACGGCCCATCGAGGCGGCCCTCTTAGGGATCCCCTCGAACAGGCCCCGCCTTGCTCGAAGATGCACGCTCCCCTCGGGTGGGCTCCGCCCCGCTCGAGGGGTAGCACTTCCCTCGAGCGGGTTCCGCCTCGCTCGAGGGTACGCCCCGCCCTCGAGTGAGTTCCGCCTCGCTCGAGGGTACGCCCCGCCCTCGGCCGGGGTCCGCCACGCCTGAGGATGCCCTTCACGCATGCGCCGACCCTCGTACACGGGCATTTAACGCCCTGACACCGCGGGACAGGCGCCATCATGCGCCGGGGCTCGCACCCCGGTGCCGCCGCACCAACTCCCCAGGGAGGAGCCCATCCCCATCACTGTGGGGAGGGACTGTGCAGCGCGGCCGGTGTCAGTCCCGTGACGCCGTGCGCCTGCTCCAGTACGGCTAACGCGCCGAGCCCTCGAAAGGGGGCCGGATGCACCCTCGATTCGCTTTCTCGTGACCCTACAGGATTAGGTGGAGGCGCCAGGCCGGTGGAACGCCATCCCTGCCACTGTAGCAGCGCGGCAGACATCCCCGCGCGTACAGGCGCACGCCGGACGCTGTATCAACCACTCTGGCACTGTAGAGCGCGTTGGGAAGTAACGCCGTTCTACCTACTCCTGTACTCCGTACGGGCCGACGTCAGCACCTCCCTCGAGCCTATCAGAAGACTTCACCACCATCCGCCGCCCTTCTACCCTCGAACCGCCACTGTTTGGGTACAAGGTAGGCCATGATGGCCGGATCGCCGCAGGGATCGTCCGGACGGCCGCCCATTCTACAGCGTAGCACGTCGCACTCCCCCACGTAGCTAGATAGCGCGGCGTGCATGTAACTCGCCTCCCCCTTGATCTATAAAAGGGGGGCGAACCCCCGGCCGGGGGGGGGACACGAGACGATTCATTCGACCGCAGCACACGACACACCGCGCACTCATTCCCCAATTCTCCCACAATATCTTCGAGCCACTCCACCGGGGACTTGGAAGTCACGCTTCCTCTCCCGCCTTGCTTGTAGCAGCCCCACTACGAGCACCCCGGTGCTGAGCAATATAGTGCCTTGAGCACACCACTGCTGGACGTACGGCCCCCTCGGCCGGAACCAGGATAAAACCCGTGTCTCTTATTGCTTAGCATCGACCATCGAGGGACAGACCTCGGCGCTATCTACTGGTTAGTGTCGGGACCATATTCCGCACCGACAGTTGGCGCCCACCGTGGGGCAAGCGAGTGCCTAAGGTCGTTCCGTCAACTCCCTCCATGGTGATCCGCACTGAGTACCGTGCTACACGCTACTGCATGGGTAGCTCGGACCCCCTCCCAGCCGGGTTCGAAATTCGTTTCGGGGACCTGAACTTTCAGGCCACGGGGAACGGCTATCTCATGCGCCTCACCAACCGTGAGGAGCTGCGCGCGCGCGGCGCCGAGCCGGTCGCCTTTGGGCCCCGCCGCGCGCACCACCACGGCGCGGGGCGCCCGCAGCACGGATGCCGTGGGCCCGTCGGCGCCACGACGCCACCGTCGCTGCGGGGGCGTTCGCGTCGGGCGCGGTCCGAGCGGCGGCGGCCGAGCGCGCCGCCGCCCGGCGCGGTGCGCCCGCCATCACGACCGCCACCGCCCGGCGGCGGGCCGGCGCGCGCGTCTCGGACCGCGCATCCCAATCGGGCTGCGTGGCGCTACGACGGCCTACAACGCCAACATCAACACGACGATGCGCAGGGTTCCGCCTGGCCGCCACGTCTTCGTCGCCAGGGACCCCGGCGTCTCAGCAGGGGATGAGTCATCCCTGGGCTCCGTCGACACATTGCCACCCGCTAACCGCCACGGATACGCGGAGTGGGACTTCTCCGGCGTACCGGACCCAGTCGCGTTCCGGCGTTTTCTCAACGCCGCGGACTACTGGTTTGGCTGCTCCGACGACTCCAGCACCGGGAGCTACGACCCCGCGCGGGAGTGCTGCGCCGTCATCACCAACGACCCGCCAATGCCCGCCGCGCGGTGGGCGCCGGGAGACGGGGGAAGTCACACCCGCCCCGGGGATCGCGGCGCGCCCGGCCGCGGGCCGAGCGCTTTTGCCGGGGCCGACGACGACGCGCGCCTAGCCCAAGCCCGCGAGCTCGAGGCCAAGCCGGCGAAGGAATACCGAACGGTGCGGCCGCTCCGCGGCTCAATGGCGGGGGGAAGCCTCCGCGCGCGGCGAACGCGCACGGGAGCCGGGCCGACGAGTCCGCGACCGCATCAACACCGTCCCCAACATCGACAACGCGGACGCGCCCCCACGGGCGAGCCGAAGCTCGTCGGCCGCCGCGACGCCGCCGCGGGCCATGCCGCACCCTCGACCCCCGAGGCTCGAGACACGCACCGCGAGGTGCAAACTCTCATCGAGCAAGCGGCCGTCCGGCGGGCCAAGAGCTCGGCCTCACGCATCCGCCAACGGGGGGGGATGCGCGGGACGACGAAGCCGCGCGCGGGGGCGAACCCTCGGTGCACGCGGGAAGACCGGCGGAGCGGCCCGCCGACCAAGGGCGCACGCCGGCCGGGGAGCGACTCCTTGACGCGCGCGCGCAGGCGCCGGATGGCGACGCTCGCAACGTCATCAACTCCGGGCGCACTAGCAAGTCGGACGCACGAGCAAAGCAAGGGGCTACCACCCTCGACGGGGTGGGCGCTACGACGGCGGCGAAGACCGCTCCCCCGACGCCGGAGCCCCCCGGGCACCCGTGTGTTCGGCGGGAGATCCGCGCGTCGGCGTTCCCCCCAACGCTTCCGCCAACCCTCGACGATCGTCAAATACAACGGGGAGACGGACCCCCACGTGTGGCTCAACGACTACCGCTTGGCTTGCCGGTGGGCGGGGCCACCGCCGACGAGGTCATCATCCGCAACTTGCCCCTGCATCTTGGCGACGCGGCCCGGACATGGCTCGAGCACTTGCCCGGCCGGCATCCACAACTGGGACGACCTGGTCCACACGTTCGTGGGCAACTTCCAGGGCACATACGTGCGCCCTGGAAACTCATGGGACCTGCGCTCCTGCACTCAGAAGCCCGGCGAGTCGCTGCGAGACTTCATACGGCGCTTCTCCAAGCGCTGCACGGAGCTCCCCAGCGTCGCGCAGTCCGAAATCGTGCACGCCTTCCTCGAGGGCACCACGTGCCGGGATCTCGTGCGGGAGCTGGGATGCAGCCCGCCCGCGGACTCCAACGAGCTGTTCGACATCGCCACCATCTTCGCCTCCGGAGAGGAGGCCGTGGGGGCGATCTTCGACGGCAAGAAGGGCAAGCGCTCAGAGGACGCGCCCGCGGAGGGCAGCAAGTCCAAGGAGCCACACCGCAACGACAAGCGGGGCAAGAAAGGGAAGAAGCCGCGCCGCGAGGCGCGCGAGCAGGGGCGTAACGGCGGCAACGCCGAGGCCCTCGCTGTTGACCCGGCTCGACGGGGCCCTCGACCGGCCCCTCGAGGCCCGGGGGTGTTCGATGACATGCTGAAAAAGCCATGTCCCTACCACAAAACTCCCGTGAACCACACCCTTGAGCAGTGCGACATGCTCAAGAAGTTCTATGGTCGTGCCGCCGCGAAGGAGGCAGAGGCCAAGAAAGACGGAGGCGATGGCGACGCAGGCGGCTTCCCCGCCGTCGAAAACGTGTTCCTCATCTTTGGGGGACCAACTGTCGACATGTCGACACGCCAACGCAAGAAGGAGCGGCACGAAGTCTTCGCCGCTGAGATGGCGCCTCCGTCCTTCCTCAATTGGTCGGAGGACGCCATCACGTTCAGCCGGGAGGACCACCCAAACCGCGTCCCCAACCCGGGCCAGTACCCGCTGGTGGTCGACGCCATCATCGGGAACGCCCGGTTCTCAAAGGTCCTCATGGACGGAGGCAGCAGCCTCAACATCCTCTACGCGCATACGCTTGTTGACGGTGAAAATCCGTCAACCTAGCCATGAGTTTACCTTCGGTGTTGGCATGAATTTTATACCTTATCCATTGTTAGTAACCCCCGTGGTATAACAAGTTCACGTGTGCATGTCGGTTTTGGAGTTTAATGTTTATGCAGGGTTTTAGTGTTGAATGCAAGACTTTCGGGATAAGTTCATCAAGCACCTCATGACCAGACCTTGAAGCCCCGTACAAGTCATGCAATGAAGCAAACTTAACTCCAAGAAGCCGGGGACTTGATCCGAGAAGACGACAGACTCCGGGGACCGACCGGAAAAGTCTCGAATCTTGCAAGACAAGGAGTTGAGTCCAATTCGGAGAGAAACCGACGACATGGACCTACATGCGTAAGGGGGAAACATCCGGGAAGCAAGGGAACCGACGTGGGGCAAAGGAGCCCACGGGCCGGGCCTAAATGGGCCCGGGCCGGTCGGCCCGGTCCGGTCGGCCCTGTGCCCATTTTGGGCCCAAACACCCTCTCCTTTGCCCTAGCCGCCAATCGGGCTATTTATAGTCCCCTGACCGAGAGCCACGGGGAGGAGATTTCGTCTTCGGCCGCCGAGAAGCGAGAGAAGAGAGGGACACCATCTCGGAGAGGAGAGGGTCGAGCTAGTTGACTAGGGTTCCCCTAGCCGACGTGGGAACCTTGCACGAGAAGACCACATCGGAGTTCCGGAGCTAGAAGCAAGATCAAGGAAGGATCCCGGTGGTGATCTTGTGTATGTATCATTGTCATAGTTGAATTATCAAGTTGAATCTTTTCCTAGCGATCAAGTGTTTCCTCGAAGATTTCGTTTTTTGATCGGCTTTGCTTATTTCAATTCTATTCTCGAGATAGATTACATAGGGTGTTCTTGTAGCCGCGGTGGCTAGAGGTACACGCCGAATCTTCCGAAAGAATCTCGACTTGTCTTTTGACTCGCCCTAAGCTCCCCGCATGAATAGGGATACGTTGTGACGAACGGGGGTCTCGAAAGGCGGATGTTTTCGGATTTGGACGGAAACCACGATTTAAAGAGACTTCTATTAAGATTCGATTTGCTACTTCTTCTCTTGCTTGGAACTTCAACAAAAGGCTTACCCCGATCCCTCTAGATCGGTTTATCTACCCAATCTTACTTTGTTTTCTCCGGTTTTTAGTAGATTAGATTCGTTTTGTGTCTTTTACTTAGATGCATTAGGGTTTCTTTTATCGAAGATTGAAGTTACTTGGCTTTAATAGATTAAGTTTTGCGTCACACATTTGTTCCACGGATTCGATACCTTGGGTTCACCACTCGAGGGAAGAAGGGTCCCTTGACTACGACGGGAGACTTGTACGCTTGCGAGTTACGAACGAACTTTGATACAATTATTAACCGTCAACAAGCCCCTTTTTCTGGCGCCGTTGCTGGGGAGCAAGTGATCATGATTTGATTTTTTATTGCCTTTTTGTAATTTTCAGTTTTCTTTTTTGTTTTTATTTTTGCATCTACTAAATTTTGATCATCCTCAAAATACATCTAATCTAGTTTGTCTAACTCTAGTTTTTATAGATTTGTTTTTACTTTCTAGTTTTTTTTGCATACTTTGTTTATTGCTAACCCTAACAGGAGATGGACGGCTACCTCTCCAACAAACCCAATAATTTTGTGGATGATCCAGAAAAACTTTACAGGCTAAGGAGACGCGAAGCACATCAAGCTAAAAAGCTGGATTTTGTAGATTCGGAGTCGGAAGACAAAGGATCGCAGGAATCTCCGAAGAATTCACAACCTCAAAGTCCGCGGGAGAATCGAGTTCCACCGATGGGTGACCAACCACCGGAAGAACGCAAGATTGGGGAGCTATGCACCCCAGACATCATCGACCTACCAATCTTGAACCTCGAGGAGATCGGAAGACCGTTCGAGATCAAGACCTCAACCATCCGCATGGTGCAACATTCACCCTTCACCGGCAAAGAGGATCCGAACCTTCACCTCCAAGCATTCATTCAACTATGTCAGACTTTCAACATGGATGGGGTGACTCAAGACCAAATGAGGGCAAGGCTTTTTCCGTTCTCACTACTCGTGAAGGCTTTGCAATGGTTCCACTCTCAACCGGCGGAGACGGTGCAAAATTGGAACACGTTGATGAAGGCTTTCATGAAGGAATACTACTCACCGGGTAAAACTCAAAGTTTGCGTAATAAGATTGCCACCTCTGTTCAATATCCTAGAGAAACTATCTCGGAGGCATTCGAGCGCTTCAACGAGTACACTCGGGCGGTTCCACATCACAAGTTCCCGAAAGAAGACCTCGTGCAAAAGTTCTATCAAGGACTCACCATGGCGTCAAGGACGATCATCGATGCATCGGCGGGAGGATCTATCATCGAGCTTACACCGACGGAAGCTTTCACGCTATTCAAGATGGTCGCGGATAATGATACGTGGGCGTCGTCCGGGCGCCTACATCCGGTTCAACCCACGGGCAACGTCAAAGGAGTCTTGCAAGTCGAGAAGGAGAACATACTTGAAGGCAAGATCGACTCGCTCATGAGGAGGTTGGAGAAGATGGAGATGGAAAAGAAAGAGGCTCAAGACTTGAAGGCCGCCGAAGCAAGGTCCACATGCGAAGAATGTGGAGAGTATGGCCATGTCCGCAAAGATTGTCCGGAGGAAGCCAAAGTGCTCGACTACATGAGGAAGGGAAAATTGCCGAACTTCCGCTACGGGCAAGGTAGGCCTCAATTCAATGCAAGCTCATCTATTCCTAACGCGGTTCCGCTTCGTATACAATTGAAGGAGTTCATGGATGAGCAAGCTAAGATCAACAAGGACACCGTCACCAAGTTCAAGACCATAGACAAGGTGTTGGAGAACATTGATAGCAAAGTGACGGAGGTCGGAAGTTCCAATCATCAAGTGCTTAACATGATGAAGATGCTTGAGACGCAAGTTGGACAACTTGCGGGGCGCCTCACTAATGATGAAGGGAAGCTTCCGGGACAACCCAAATGTCCCGAATCGGCGAAGGCCATTCAAACACGTTCGGGGAAGGAGACCGAAGATCCGGAACGTTCCGCGAGAGCAAGGAAGCTTAAACCATCCACCGAGGTGGAAGGAGCTACTAAAGAGAAGGTTACGGGGATCGTCACCGAGGAACCCGAATTCGAGATGCCGGAGGATGACACGAGGATACCGCAACTCAAGCCACGCTACTTCCGAGGTAAACTTGACAACCACTTTGAGAAGTTTGTGGAAGTTGTGCGTAGACTTAGCATCAACATGCCATTACTAGATGCCCTACAAGTACCTACATATTCTCGTTACTTTAAAGATATACTTGCAAATAAATATGAGATAGCAACACTCGGGGTAGATCATGTCAAGATGTCCGAGGAGTGTAGTGCAGCTATTGCTTATGGGCTAGAGAAGCGAAGGACCCGGGTGCCCTACAATTCCATGTTCGGTTGGTTCTTTCAACTTCGAGAAGGCGTTATGCGACCTTGGAGCTAGTGTGAGTGTCATGCCGAGGGATGTGTTCGAGAAGCTACGCCTACCGATGGAGCCTACGGGAATATGTTTGGAGTTGGGAGACAACTCCATTCGCTATCCCTTGGGCATTGCTCAAGATGTACCCGTGAAGATTGGACACCACTTCATCCCCGTCGACTTCGTTGTGCTCGAGATGGGAGAGAGGGAGAAGCCGCCGCTCATCCTAGGGAGGCCGTTCCTCAAGACCGTGGGAGCTACTATTGATGTTGGCAAGGGGGAGATCATGTTCGATATCAACGGAGAAAGGAGTTCCTTCAAGTTCCGTCCAAGGATTGAGGCATGCAACATGATTGGAGTGAAGGGAGAACCAAAACAAACGGAGGGGCTGAAAAAGAAGAAGGAGCCGAAAAAAATGAACGTAACGAAAATCAAAGAAGGTGTTGCATCCGTCAAGACAAAGGAAGAGAAGCCGCCCGTGAAGACCAAAAAAATGACTAAGCCAACTAAGCCGGAAGACAAGCCCGCGCCCAAGATGGTGCGGAAGTGGGTACCCAAGATTGCAACGCCCGCAAAGAGCGTTGATCCGGAGTGATCAAGTGAAGAAGTCTAGCTATAGACTATAAACGAAGCGCTAGGCGGGAGGCAACCCGTTTAGTCAAGTCGAGTCAAGAATAAGCTACCGGGAGGACAACCCGATTCCAGGTTTTTCGAGTATTTTTAATAATTTAGTTTTTGAGTTTTATTACGCAAAGACATTAGACTTAGAAGTGGTTGAACAATATTAGAGACATAATTCTTTATTGAATGTTTGCTTTATCATAAACCCTTTGCATGAACCCTCCTATGTGCTTGTTTGATTCTTTTCTTTTCGAGAAACCTCAACCAAATAATTTCAGAACCAAGCTCAACCTTTCACCCTCATTATGGTGCTGAGGTTGACTTATTTTTCATGCTAAAACCACACGAGTAGAGCCACGATTTATATTCAAGTGTTAAAAAAAAAATTCAGCACGTGGTAGGACTCGCGTGAACCTAGAAATCAAAGCTTTTGATTGGTTTTAAAAATCTTTATCCTTGGTTTCTCTAGGATTAGAATTTTTCTAAGCCTATTCTAATTTTGTTCTGTTCAAAATCTTTCTTATTTAGCCAAAATTAGAACCTAAACCTATGCCCCCATGATCAAGTCAGGAAATGTTTGCTCTCAACCGATGAAGGCAAACTATACCGGTGAGACCGAAATCGACGTAGTCGAAAAATATTTTCGGCTTACATTTGTTTTTAATGGTTTAAAAACTTCTCTAAAATTATGTTTGAGCTCTTGCATGGCTCTGAAAAATATTTTAAATTTCGAATTAGAGGAGTGCTTAACCTTAAACACACCTAAATGGAGGCAATCTAGTTTGAATTAATCATGCATGCACCATTGGATTCCCTTTTATCAACTTTCACCAATTCCACATGCAAAGGACAAGCATGGTGGGCAGCAAGCATCAACTTTGCAGGATTTTCATGGTGGCATGTGAAGCAAGTGGAGCTAGGGAGCATGGACATGACCCAAAGCATGGAGCATCAAGTGGGAGGACCAAGGAGTGGACGAGAGCGTTTGGGCGGTGCAACTCGTGGAGCACGCGGGCAGGAAAGTTGCAGAGGCGAAATGATCGTGCTGGGAGAAAGACGCGGCGGGGAGGAGCCAGAAGACCCCCGGGCCGGCCGGCCTGGGCGGCCGGCCGGCCCGACCTACTTAGGCGGCCCCCGGCTCCCGTTTTTCGCAGGCAAGCTTCCCTCTCCTTCCCTTGTATGTGTGTTCAAGTTTGTGTGCTCAGAACCTCCGTAGACATAGCCAACCATCCCAAGCTTGATAGCTCAAGAAAAAAAAATCCACATCCTTAATCCACTCAAAGTCCACATCCGAAGCAAAGAGTTTAAGTGCCTAGTTTACCGGTTGCAACCCGGAGTTTTAGTTGAAGAAAGAGTGCAGCAACCATGTGGAAGAAGACCACAAGTCTCTTCTCCAAGAAGAAGAGTTCGTCGTCGTCCAAGCCGTCATCAACCACGTCTTCGAGGAGGCACTCGGTTTCCGAGTCTCCCGGAGCATGGAGACGGATACGGCACCACCGAGGAGGAACGATGCTCTCCTCCTTGGTGGTATGAGGGCTGCGAGAAGCACTTCCATGAGGTTCACCGAACCTCGTGGGCACACGGAGGAGCAGCCCGCGCCACCACGACGATCGACTCGCTCAACCGTGCCGCCTACTTACACCCCGACACACTCTTCGTACGGCTTCATCATCTTGTCGGCGGAGGAGGAGGAGAGGCTCGCCAATCTTGAGAAGAGGCTTGTGCCGAACGTCGAGTTCGACGACCAAGCACTCTACACCTTGGGTTTTTGCACCGACATATACTATATGTTGGGGCACCTCGGATGGGTGCAGTTCTCCAACGGAATATCGGTGGACACCCATTTGGGTTACGCCTTGGAAATTTTAATGACTATTGCACCCATCGTTGATGATGATGGGGTGCAAAGCTTGTCATTCCGTTTGGAGGGAGTCCAACAAGTGGTTCCCTACGAGCACGTTAGGGAGCTGCTTGGATTCCACAAGGGAGCTCCGAGAAAGTTGACGTGCCACCCGCATGTTAGCGGGATTTTGGAACATGATCTCCGGAGAAGCCCATCAACAACGCAATTGCATCCGCAACCCCATTATCCGGATATTTCACTCTTGGATGTGCAAGAGGATATTGGGGAGGATGAAGGAAACAAAGGTGACCGACACGGAGTTGAATTGGCTATACTCGGCTTTAATTGCCAGGCAGCCAATAGACCCCTCTTACCTCATGATCAACCGTTGGTGTTGTGAAGCAACATCGGGGGCGGGTAATATTGGTTCGGGGTGTTACCTCTCCATGTTGGCCTTTTCCTTGCGGCCGGGGATCGCAAGAAACCCCGCTCACCTTTTGCGTGGTACCTCTCTCGGCTTTGAATATTTGCGGCAAGGCAAATACATTAGTGGAGATGAGAGAGGAGGTTATCGGTTGGCCATAGTGAACCTACCCCTTCCCAACGAGAGGCTTAGGCTTTTCAATGAGGGGAGAGAAGATTGGTTGGAAGAGGGACTTCTTGTCCCTGCGAGGAAGAACAAGAGAGGAAGAATTGTAGAGGAGGGAACATCCTCCGCACAAGCGAGTGGAGCACAACCCAATGTGCAACCATTCGGCGGAGTTCCTCCTCCGCCAAGTTATTACGGAGGGCCACAAGAGCAAGCATGGGGGGTGGTGCACCGGTACCCCCACAAAGTTATGTTGTGCCCAACGCTAACTTCGCGGAGTCCTACGCTCATCATCCCCAACCACAACAAAGCATGGCCATTATTGGAGGGTATGCTGCAAGAAATGCTCAAAACATCGCAGCCATCCAAGCTAACGCAGCTCAACTCGGTGAAGGCAACGCTAATATTGCCTTTGAACTTGGGCGCCTTCACCTTGTGGAGCCAAATCAATTCGTCGGAGGGAATGTCCAATCGTATTATGAGCAAGGGTATTATTATCAAGATTATCAACATCAACCACCGGCGGAGGACTAGAAGATTTAGGAACTTTAGTTTTCTTTTCTTTTCTTTTTCTCTCGTAATTTTCAGCTTTTTCTTATGTGTGTTTGCGTAGTATTTTCTGTTTTTATTTAAATTTCAGCAAGCATGTTTGTTTATTTTCAGTATGTATTTCAACTTGATGTCATCATTAATAAAGACACCACCTTGATTATATCATTGGAAAAGTTACAAAATTCGTGCCATGATGATATATGATTATAATTGCAGCTTTGTTCATCTTTGTAATTGATTTATGCATGTTTAACCTAGTGCTCTCTTAAAAATACAAATCTGAATTTATTTAAATGCTAGCTTAATTTTCAGCGGAGTTTATGATTAAAATAAAGACCCATAGTGTTTTATGTGCTCTCAAGTTATGAATAGATTAAAGATGTCTTTTATGCTCAAAAATATCGCTAACCTTGTCACGAATATCACTTGTGTGTTGCTCAACCTATCCAAAGCCCGATATATATTTGAGTGCATGAACCTTAGTGTACAAGATTTATTTTTGAGTGAGTTATTGCAGGCCATGATTTCTGCGGCCCGAGACTAAGAAGTTGGTCATTCCATTTTTGCGTATCTATCTTTTTGCTAGCCTCTTATCCGTGCATTGTGTATCCCCGCATCGGAGATCTCACAAACTTCGCCGGATATCCACCCTTAAACCAAATATCATTTTTTGTGATTACCTCCTTGACCACAACCTATCGTTGAGAATGGATCATCAATTCAAGGAAGATCGCAAGACGGTGCCAACGTTGAAGATTTCAAGTATCTCTCCAAGGAAAAATATTCCGGTACCTACCTTATTTTTCGCCTCTTTGCTCGAGGACGAGCAACGTCTAAGCATGGGGAGGAGGTAGGTACGGTGCAGTTTTAGAGTTAAAAGGGGAATATTTAAAAAAATGATGATGAAAGAACAAACATTCGGCGATATACGTGACTTCCGAGAAAGAAAAAAAATATATATAATGAATGAATGAAAGAAAGAAAGAAAGAAAGAAAAGAATGAGAAATATGAGAAAGAGAAAAAATATATGTGCGTAAAGTGAACTCCCCGGTTCTCTAAAAGTGCATTCAAGGCTTCAAGTAAAAAAAAGAGCCATTCTCATTTTCCAACCATGTGCAATCCGATAACGAGGACTTCCTTTGTGCCTCGGGATCACTCTTTGTCATTTGCACATGTCCACTCATCTAAAAGTGTGTGTATTTTTCTCTTTCCCCTCCTTGATTTGACATTATTTTCCAATGACCTTTTTGACGAGTCTCGGTAAGACCATGAGAAGCTTGTCTTGTTTTGACAACACCTCATTTATAAAATCTTGTTAGAACTAAACTTTCCCAAAGCTCCATATAAGCCTACCACACATATATATAAGAGGGAAAGGAGTAGAATATATAGGCTTGAGAGACAAGTGAGATGAGAGTTCATGAGCAATATTCAAGATGATTTAAATTTGTGAATTTGGTTTAGCTTTTCTTCATCTCGTTCTTTATTTCAAAAATTCTGAGATCTATTTAAAACTTTGTGAGCATGTTAATACTTGTGGGATAAGCTTAATAAGAATCTTCCCTCCGTAGAGATGAAGGCTAGCACATTATGGAACTTTAATGAACTAAAATTTTGAGAGCATTATGTTTTCTCATGTGTGATCAAGTGCAAAGTTTAAACATTGTTTAGCAATGATGATATCCATTGAAGGCTTACTCGAGGACGAGCAAGGTTTAAGCATGGGGGAGATGTTGACGGTGAAAATCCGTCAACCTAGCCATGAGTTTACCTTCGGTGTTGGCATGAATTTTATACCTTATCCATTGGTACTAACCCCCGTGGTATAACAAGTTCACGTGTGCATGTCGGTTTTGGAGTTTAATGTTTATGCAGGGTTTTAGTGTTGAATGCAAGACTTTCGGGATAAGTTCATCAAGCACCTCATGACCGGACCTTGAAGCCCCGTACAAGTCATGCAATGAAGCAAACTTAACTCCAAGAAGCCGGGGACTTGATCCGAGAAGACGACGGACTCCGGGGACTCGACCGTAAAAGTGTTGAATCTTGCAAGACAAGGAGTTGAGTCCAATTCGGAGAGAAACCGACGACATGGACCTACATGCGAAGGGGGAAACATCCGAGAAGCAAGGGAACCGACGTGGGGCAAAGGAGCCCACGGGGCCGGGCCTAAATGGGCCCGGGCCGGCCGGCCCGGCCCGGTCGGCCCGGTGCCCATTTTGGGCCCAAACACCCTCTCCTTTGCCCTAGCCGCCAATCGGGCTATTTATAGTCCCCCGACCGAGAGCCACGAGGAGGAGATTTCGTCTTCGCCGCCGAGAAGCGAGAGAAGAGAGGGACACCATCTCGGAGAGGAGAGGGTCGAGCTAGTTGACTAGGGTTCCCCTAGCCGACGTGGGAACCTTGCACGGAAGACCACGTCGGAGTTCCGGAGCTAGAAGCAAGATCAAGGAAGGATCCCGGTGGTGATCTTGTGTATGTATCATTGTCATAGTTGAATTATCAAGTTGAATCTTTTCCTAGCGATCAAGTGTTTCCTCGAAGATTTCGTTTTTCGATCGGCTTTGCTTATTTCAATTCTATTCTCGAGATAGATTACATAGGGTGTTCTTGTAGCCGCGGTAGCTAGAGGTACACGCCGGATCTTTCGAAAGAATCTCGACTTGTCTTTTGACTCGCCCTAAGCTCCCCGCATGAATAGGGATACGTTGTGACAGAACGGGGGTCTCGAAAGGCGGATGTTTTCGGATTTGGACGGGAAACCACGATTTAAAGAGACTTCTATTAAGATTCGATTTGCTACTTCTTCTCTTGCTTGGAACTTCAACAAAAGGCTTACCCCGATCCCTCTAGATCGGTTTATCTACCCAATCTTACTTTGTTTTCTCCGGTTTTTAGTAGATTAGATTCGTTTTGTGTCTTTTACTTAGATGCATTAGGGTTTCTTTTATCGAAGATTGAAGTTACTTGGCTTTAATAGATTAAGTTTTGCGTCACACATTTGTTCCACGGATTCGATACCTTGGGTTCACCACTCGAGGGAAGAAGGGTCCCTTGACTACGACGGGAGACTTGTACGCTTGCGAGTTACGAACGAACTTTGATACAATTATTAACCATCAACAACGCTGCGCCTGATGGGGATCGGATTGGACCAGCTGCGGCCCAGCACGAAGCCATTACATGGCATCGCGCCGCAAGGTGTCCAACCCCTCGGGCGATCGACACGCGCCTTGGTTTGGCACCCCAAAGAATTTCCGCAAGGAAACCCTCACCTTCGAGGTGGTGGGATTTAAGGGGGCCTACCATGCCATACTTGGGCGACCCTGTTACGCCAAATTCATGGCGGTCCCCAATTATACCTACCTAAAGATGAAGATGCCCGGCCCGAACGGCATCATCACCGTCGGCTCGTCGATCGAGCACGCGTTCGACTGCGATGTCGAATGCGTGGAGCACGCAGAGGCACTAGCGCTGGATGAAGCGCTGGTGAACACGCTGGAGAAGATGGTCAACAAAGACCTCGACTCGCCGCCAAACACGCCGGCACCTTCGAGGCGCGAGAGCGGACCAAGGGGGTCCCCCTCGACCCTTCGGCCCCCGAGGGCAAGGCGTTGAGGGTCAGCTCCACCCTCGACCCCAAATAGGAAGTGGTGCTCGTCGACTTCCTCCGCGCCAACGCCGACATCTTCACGTGGAGCCCCTCGGACATGCCGGGCATCCCGAGGGGAAGTCGCCGAGCACTCCCTTGACATCCCCGCCAAACGCCCGCGCCGTGCAGCAACGGCTCCGCCGCTTTGACGAGGAGCGGCGACGGGCAATCGGAGCGGAGCTGCGGAAGCTTCTCGAGGCCGGATTCATCAAGGAAGTGTTCCACCCAACGTGGCTAGCAAACCCCGTGCTTGTAAAGAAAAAGAATGGGAAGTGGCGGATGTGTATAGACTACACTAGTCTTAATAAAGCATGTCCTAAAGTTCCTTTTCCTTTGCCATGCATTGATCAAATCGTTGATTCAACAGCTGGGTGCGAATTGATCTGTTTCCTCGATGCCTATTCCGGGTACCACCAAATAAAGATGAAAGAGTCCGACCAGCTCGCGACCTCGTTCATCACACCGTTCGGGACGTTCTGCAACGTCACGATGCCATTTGGCCTCAGAAATGACGGTGCAACATACCAGCGCTGCATGCAGCACGTTTTTGGGGATCACATCGGGCGGACGGTCGAAGCATACGTGGTCGACATCGTCGTAAAGACCAGGAAGGCGGACGACCTGGTTGGCGACCTTGGCGTCGCGTTCAACTGCCTACGGGCCAATGGGGTCAAATTAAACCCCGAAAAGTGTGTCTTTGGAGTGCCGCGAGGCATGCTCTCGGGATACATCGTCTCCCGGCGGGGAATCGAGGCCAACCCCGAAAAGGTCGCGGCCCTCGAACGAATGGGTCCGATCCGGGACCTCAAAGGGGTGCGAAGGTGTTGGGGTGCCTTGCCGCCTTGAGCCGCTTCATCTCGCGGCTCGGTGAGAAGGGCCTGCCCCTCTACCGCCTACTCAAGAAGCACGAGCGCTTCTCCTGGACCACCGAGGCCCAGGATGCGCTCGACAAGCTGAAGGCGTCTCTAACGCACGCCCCGATCCTCACGTCACCGCAGGACGGCGAGCCCCTGCAGCTCTACGTGGCCGCGACCACCCAGGTGGTGAGCGCCGTGATCGTCGTGGAGCTCATGGAGGAAGGGCATGCCTTGCCTGTGCAGCGGCCGGTCTACTACATCAGCGAGGTCCTCTCGGACACAAAGACGCGCTACCCCCGGTGTCCGGGGAAGTTGCCGTACGCGCAGTGGTTCTTGCGCGGCGCAAACTCCGCCACTACTTCGAGGCCCACCCCGTCACGGTGGTTTCCTCCTTCCCACTAGGAGAGATCATCCGCAACCCCGACGCCGCGAGCAGGATCGCCAAGTGGTCCATGGAGCTGATGGGCGAGACGCTCGCCCATGCCCCGCGCAAAGCTATCAAGTCCCAAATCTTGGCGGATTTCGTCGCCGAATGGACGGACACGCAGCTGCCGCCGCCACAGATCCAAGCGGAGTGCTGGACTCTGTTCTTTGACGGCTCGGTGATGAAAACAGGGGCGGGCGCGGGCCTGCTTTTCGTGTCACCCCTCGGGGAACACATGCGGTACGCAGTGCGCCTCCACTTCCCCGCGTCTAACAACATGGCTGAATACGAGGCCCTCCTCTGCGGCATCAAAATTGCCATTGAGTTAGGCGTCAAGCGCCTTGACGTGCGCGGCGACTCGCAGCTCGTGATCGATCAGGTCATGAAGAACGCGAGCTGCCACGACGACAAGATGGAGGCTTACTGCAAAGCCGTGCGAGCCCTCGAAGACAAGTTCTACGGCATCGAGCTCAATCACATGCCCTGCCGGTACAACGAGGAAGCGGACGAGCTCGCCAAGATCGCGTCCGGGCGGATCACTGTCCCCCCGAACGTTTTCGCACGCGACGTCGCTCAACCCTCGGTCGTTTTCGAGCCCTACCCCTCGGGTCACAACGAACCCTCGGGGGCTCCCTCGAATTCAGCGGGTGCGGAACCCATGGACGAGGACCCCTCGAACGAGGCGTACGTGCTCTCCCTTCTCGAGGGGTATGGCTCCCACGAGGCCGACGTAATGGACATCGAGCCGACCCCTGTCCAAGCGGACTGGTGGGAAAAATACATTGCCTGGATCGCTCGAGGGGAACTCCCCGCGGACCGGGCCGCGGCCAGGCGCATCGCTAGAATGGCTAAGTCTTTTGCCCTCGTCGACGGCGAGCTGTACAAGCGCGCCGCCTCCGGCATGCTACAGCGATGCGTGCCCATTCCCGAGGGGCGCGAGCTCCTGCGGGACATCCACGCGGAGATCTGTGGCCACCACCCCGCGCCCCGCTCCCTCGTCGGCAACGCATTCTGCCAGGGCTTTTACTAGCCCACTGCGGTCGCAGACGCCAGCGAGATCGTGCGCACCTGCGAAGGGTGCCAGTTCTACGCCCGCAAGTCCAACTTGCCCGCCCATGCCCTACAGACCATCCCCGTAACATGGCCGTTCGCCGTGTGGGGACTGGACATCGTCGGGCCCCTGCGGAAGGCGCCCGGGGGCTTCACCCACTTGTTGGTCGCGATCTACAAGTTCTCCAAGTGGGTGGAGGTGCGCCCCATCACGAATCTAAGGGCAGAACATGCAGTAACATTCTTCACCGACATCGTCTACCGCTTTGGAGTGCCAAACTCCATCATCACCGACAATGGGTCCCAGTTCACGGGCAAGAAGTTCTTGGAGTTCTGCGACAAGTTCCACATCCGTGTGGATTGGGCAGCTCTGGCGCACCCACAGACGCACGGCCAAGTAGAACGTGCCAATGGCATGATCTTACAAGGCCTAAAGCCCAGAATTTTCGACCAGTTGAACAAATCTGGGCGGAAATGGCTCCAAGAACTACCAGCGGTTGTGTGGAGCCTAAGGACCACCCCCGAGCGAGCCACTGGGTTCACCCCGTTTTTCCTAGTCCACGGCGCGGAGGCCGTTCTCCCCACGGACTTAGATTACGGTTCGCCCAGGGTTCGAGGCTATGACGAGGACACCGGCCGGCCGAGCCCGCGAGGACTCGTTGGACCAGCTGGACGAAGCACGCCTCGTAGCCCTGATGCATTCCGCGAGGTACCAGCAGTCCCTCAGGCGCTATCAAGCACGCAAGATACGCCGGCGGGATTTCAGCGAAGGGGATCTGGTCCTAAGGCTACGCCAAGACAACCGAGGGCGCCACAAGCTGTCGCCCCCATGGGAGGGACCCTATGTCGTGGCGAAGGTACTCAAGCCCGGCACGTACAAGCTGGCCAACGAGGACGGTGAAGAGCTCACCAACGCTTGGAACATCCAACAGCTACGTCGTTTCTACCCCTAGCTAGGATTCCCAAGCATTTTTTCTGTTGTAAAAATCACACGGCCAACGCCCCAGTTGGTGGCAACTATGTAAACATTTCAAGTTTAAAAGAAAGGGCAACTCGGCTTTCCCCTGAAACCCAAGTTACCCTCGGGGGCTACTGCGGGGGGGCACCCCCCCCCAAAAACGAAACAACGCACGCTAAGTTTGTTTCCTACTTCAACCTCGAGCCACGATTCGAACAGGGCGCAGGCGGCACGGCGGAAGGAGCGTGCGAGCCAGAGATAGCCTACGCCGCGTGGGTACGGCCCTTCTCTCTCGCCTCCAACCCAGCAGGCCCCCTGCGAAAATCGAACTCCCCTAACTAGAATCTACTCAGGAAGAAGGAGAAACAAAAAGCGTGATAAACAAATAACTTCATTACAGCAAATGTTCATGAAACAACTTGTTTATTTACAAAAGGCCACGAGGCCAGAATACTGATACACATCAAAAACGGGCCTAGCGCCCAACTGCTTTCAGGCGGGAGGAGCGGCAGCGTCAGCGGCGTCCGGGAAGAGGAACTCCTCGAAGGCTTCGGCGAGCGACCTGGCGGCATCGGCGGCGAGCGCGTCCACACGCTCCATGGCCACCTCGTCCTCGACACCCTCGGGGATGACGTAGCCTTCCACCAGCGCCTCGAAGTTGACCTCGTAGTGGGACCGCACCACTCCGAGGGCCTTCTGGACGCCCAGCTGCAGCGCCCGACGCATCCGCTCGGTGACATGGCCACCAAGGGCACGCAGCGGGCGGCCGCAGAGCCGCCGGCTTGTGCCTCGCCCTCCTCGACGGCGCGGCAGGTCTCGAGGGCCGCATCGCGCAGCTCCCGCAGCTCCTGCTCGGAGGAGTTGTAGGAAGCCTGCAGCGCCTCGGCCCGCTCAGTCGCGTGCCCCAGGGCGGTGCGCAAGCCTGGAATCGCCAAGACAAGAAAGAAATCAGAAAGGAGGATGCGAACCCTCTAACAGAAAAACCAACAAGGCAAGAATCGAACAGTGGCTCACCTTCGACCTGCTTCCTCTCCATCTCGAGGGCGCGACGCTCGGCCTCGACCGCCAGCTCGAGGCACTTAACGGCCTCACTCTGCTCCTGGAGGGCCATCTCCTGGTTTGCGCTCGCAATGCTGAGCACAATGGCCTTGGAGAGCTTGGCGTCCCGATCCGCCAAGGACTTCCGCGTCACCTCGTGGGCGGCGCGCTCCTCGCTCCCGGCGGCCGCCCGGCGTCGACGAGGGCGGCCGGCTCCTCGCCGGAGCCGCCCCTCGGCCCCTTGGCGGGCGGTGCTCTCTTGCGGGAGCCGCTCCTCGGCGGTGACGAGGGCCGCGGCCTTGGCGTCGAGGGCGGCCTTCGGGTCGTCGGCCTCCTTGGCCCGCCGCTCCCGCCCCCGCGCGCCCGCTCCTCGGCCCCGGCGCCGCCGCGCCCGCGCCCCCTCAAGCGACGAGCGAAGCTCCCGGGTTTCGGCGCGGACGGTAGCCACCTCCGCCTCCCGGTTAGCGGCCGGCGTCCGCGTCTTCTCCAAGTCCGAGCGCGCGTGCCCGCGGCGCCTCATCACGGTCGATGAGGGTCGCGCGCACCCGCTCGAGGCTCGAGCGGCGCGCCGTGTCCTGCCTCGAGCTCTCGGGGAGCTCGTCGGGGCCGGAGCCGGGGCCCGTACGCCGCCCGCCGTCCGGGGACCTGAGAGCATCGACAAGCGCGTCGAAAGTGCTGCACCGCTCCCGGAGCTGGTGGACCTCGGCGTTCACCCGGTCGAAGGCATCGTATTTGTCGTGGGCGCGGCGCTCGAGCTCCTGGCACCCACACACCAAAGTCCGTAAGCATTACGGCACAGAAACAACACACGAGGATGAGAAGAAGAAGAAAACGAGCGACGACGCCCTACCTGGAAGGCGCGCCATGCAGGGCCGCCATGAACCCGCAATGCCTCGTTCAGCGCACGATTGAGCGTGGCGCCGTGGCTTCGGAGCTCGTCCCAGAGCTCCTGCTCCACCCGAGCGTCAGCAAATGCCGGAGGATCGTCGGTGGCCCACTCCACCTGGGCGGGGTGGCCGGCGCGGGAGGACGAGGCCTCGGCACCGTGTCCTCCGTCCCCCGCCACCATGTGCCCCTCATGCCGCCTCACGAGGGCCCCCTCCCCGGGGCTCGGGGGGAACGCATGGGGAAGCTAGCCCACCGATCCCACCGGGCGGCGGGGAGTCGTCATCCGGGACCTCCACCACCTCCGCCGGGAACCGCCGGCGGGCACCGCCCCTCGCGCCGCCTCCACCGGCGCCTCCACTCGCGCCTCCGTGACCGCGGGCACCGCCGCAAGCCGCGCCCGCCCCGCCTCCTCTGCGGCACCGGCGCCGCGGACCGCGCCTTCGCGCAGCCAGCCTCTCGCGCGGCCGCGCCTCCGCCACGACCGCCGCCGCGACCGCGCCCCCACGACGGCCGGCGCCGGTCGCTCCTCGGGGACCGCCGGCCGCGGCGCGGCGGACCGATCCGTTGGCCGAGGCCACGGGGCCCCGGCCCGCGCCCCCGCGAGCTCTCGCCCGCCGCCACCGTGCTTGCCCCCGTCCGTGACGCTCTCGACGAGCACCGCCGGGGTGGGGATGGACGCGTCCGTCCTCGCACCTTGGCCGGTGCAAGGGGGAGGCACGGTTGGCACCACCGCGCAGGGCACAAACGAGAGGGTTAGAGCGCCTAATCATCAACTAATCAAACCAAGTAAAGCATCGAGCCCCTTACCTCGAGGAGGAAAAGGCACGCTTCCTTTTCCTTGAAGCCTCGGCGGATGAGGCCGGCGCGGCCGGCGCGCCCGCCGCCGCGTCTCCCCGATGGCGCCGCCGCACGCACGGGCGCACCCGCCCCGCGCACGGGCACGCCCGACGCCGCGCCTCCCCGAAGGGCGCCCCGCGCGCGCGCAGCACGCTTGCCCCGCGCGCGGTACGCTTGCCGTGGCACCGCCCGACGACGCGCCGCCATGCGCGCGAGCACGCTCGCCCCGCGCGCGCAGCACACTTGACGCACGCACGGCGCGCGCGCGCGCGCGCGCCCCCGAGGTGCGCGCCGACGCCTCGGCGCGCGCGCGCCGTCCCCGATGTCGATTGCCCGGCGTCGGGCGCCGCGCGCCCGCCCCGGGCGATGCCGCCCTTGCCGCCGGCGCCGGTTCCGGCGACGGGGGCGCAGGCTGCCACCTATCAGAGGGGCCCTCCCCCTCAGCCTCTTCCTCCTCGTCCTCCTCCGAGGATGAGTACTCCTCGGTCCCCGGGGAGGAGAGCCCCAGCTCTTCGCGCCGCCGGTACTCCGCGGCCCACCGGTCGCGTCGCGCTTGATGTCGCCTCGCGCGCTCCCTCTCGCGTGCCGCCCGCTCCCCGCTCCCCGCGCTGCGCCGCTCGGCCAAGCGCGCGGGAGTCGGGGGTGGGCGGAACGGACTTGGCGACGGTGAAGCTCACCAGCTGCACATAGGAGCAACAAGGACGCGTCACGAGACAGAAGCAAGACTAAGAACCAAAACAAAATCAAGAACCAAACTCACCAGCGGGCCGGTGGGGAGCATCTCGAGGTCCCATGGGGTCCGGCCCGCAGGCATCGGCGCCCGGGTGTCGACGGTGCTCCGCGCCCGGGTGAGCGCATATGGCCGCTCGAGGGGCGTCGGGAGCATCCGCGACCTCGCCGTATCGACGGGGTTGGCCGCCTCTCGTCATCTCGAAGATGCAGAGCGGCCTCTCCATCAAGGGCACAACCCGCCTGTGATGGAGGAAGGCGAGGACGCCCACCGCGTTCAGCCCCATCGCCGCCGCGGCGCGGCAGGCGGCCGGGGACCGACTCCTGCCGCCTCCGATGCTGGGCGTGGATACCCCGTAGCCCCAGGAGTCAAGCCTCTCCTTGAACACCCGACCGGTGTAGGGGGGAGGCCGGGCTCGGCGTTGCGCAAGTAGAACCATCCCCGCTCCCGGCCCGGCGTTGTTCGTCGTCATGGTGCAGGGGATGTAGACGTTCTTGAATTGCCCCCGCAGGGAAAGCGACATCCCGCCGGCGCGCACCGCGCGGCGGGTCCTCGGCTCCGTCGTGGGCTGCGTGAAGAGCTCCGCGCGGAAAAGGTGAACCCGGAGCCGCCGCTGACCGGGATCCCCAGGTACCCTTCACAGACGCCCACGAACGTGGCCGCCTGCGAAATCGCGTTGGGGGCGAAGTTGTGCAGCTCCACTCCGTAGTGGTGGCACATCGCCCGCATGAAGCAGCTCGCCGGCGCGTTGAAGCCCCGCTCGTGGTAGCAGATGAAGCTCACCACGTAACCCTCCGGCGGGTTGGGCGCGCGGTACCCCGCCGGCGGCACTATCCACTCCGCCGGGCGTCCATCTTCATTGGCCGCCAACTGGCCAGCGGCGACTAGCTCGCCAAGGGCCAGCTAGGTCACTGACGACCTCTCCCAAGCGTACGGCTCCAAGATCGTGAGGGGAGGCTGAGGCGGTGCCATGAAGAAGGCGAAGAAAAGCAGGAGCGGAGGACAAGGAACGGAAGAAAAGTTCTAACGGCGACACCGCACGGTGGCAAGGGCGAGATGAAGACGAAGGGGCGGGGGACAGAAAATGGTGAGGCGTTAAGGTAAAAAACCGCCGTCTCCTCCACCCCTCAGATTTATAAGCCGACGGGCGAGCTCTCCGGAGCGGATGCCCCGCTCGCATTAACTGCAGGGAATTTTCCCTTCACGCCGACGAACGGGCCCCACCACGACTGCAGCGGCCACATCCGCGCGGGCGGGCCATCATCACGACGAAGACCCGCGGGGACCGAGGCGGCGGGCCACGTCCACCGCCACGCGCGCCCACTACGCGCGCGCGCGTGGCCGCAGCGCCTAAAAAGACGCGCCCGCGCTGCAAAAAACCGCAGCCTCGACTGCGAGGCACTTAATGACCGGGTCCCTTGAAAAGCAAGGAGAACCCTCGAGCGGGGCGGACCCCCGGCTCGAGATGACAATAACCCTCGATGGGATATCGGCGCGAGAGGGTCGCCCGGGGCCTGCTTGAAGTAAAGCAGGCACCGCGGGCACCCATGCCGCGCAAAACCCTCGAGCGGCACGAGCCCTCGGCTCGAGACAAGGGCAACCCTCGATGGGATATCGACGTGAGAAGGCCGCCCGGGACCTGCTTGATGTAGCGGTGCACCGCGGTACCCATGCCACGTAAAACCCTCGAGCGGCACGAGCCCTCGGCTCAAAACGAAAACAGCCCTCGGTGGGACATCGACGTGAGAAGGCCGCCCGGGACCCCCGCTTGATGTGGGAGCGGTGCACCGCGGGTACCCATGCCACGTAAAACCCTCGAGCGGCACGAGCCCCGGCTCGAGACAATATCAACCCTCTAAAGAGGGCACGCGCGTGAGAGGGTCGCCCGGGCCCCGCTTGAAGTAAAGCGGGCACCGCAAGCACCCATGCCGCGCCGTGCTACCAACCGCGCGCCTCGAGGGCCGGCTCGCCCAGACCCCTCGACGGCCGCGAACGCAAAAGACGAGGCCGTCCAGGTGCGGCCCCGCACGGCCCTACTGATCAGAGGTTCGAAGCCTAACCCTCGACGGGTTCGAACAGGCGCCACAGATCGCAGAGTTAGGGACGACGAGGGCACCGGGGGATCCCACCGAGGGAGAGCTTCCGCGCCCTCGGTCCCTATCGAACGGGACCGAGCCCCACCTAGCAAACCCACGCAAGCGCTTCCATGGACGTGTCTCTGGACCGCGCAGCCTACCCTTATCGAACGGGGCATGGACGTCCACTTGAACCACCCGCTAGCAGCTCGACGAGGAATCTGCAATCCGCGACCCGCTCGATGGGGGTTGCGGAAACCTCACCCTCCGTCCCGCGGAGGGACGGCGAGGGCGCGTTAAAAAACAAGTCGCAAAGCTCTACCCGATCGCCTCGAACGGGCCAAGGCTCGGGGGCTTGACGCACGGCCACACCTCCTTGAAATTGCACCCGCCGGAGATAGTGCCAGCAGCGCGTGCACCCCCGAAGCCGGCTGAAACACCGCCGATGCCGGTTGGAATATGTGCCATGCCCTCTGACCAATTTCTCGCGGTTAACCCCTGCAGGAGCACTCACACTCCTGCAGGGCTTCGGGGGCTAGACCCGTGGGTCCGCTGACGCGGCCCCACGGAAAGCGTTCGCAGAACAAGGAGGGAAGAACGTCCTATCGGCGGGTTCCGGCATCCGTGGGAGCCTCAATGGCAAACCCACGGATGCTTGGGGGCACTTGTCGGGGACGACCCACGGGGGAAATCCTCACTTAAAACCCACAACAAGGCCAAAACACAATTCGCTTAACCATGCGGTGGGGAACGGCCCACGGGGGACTCCGACGGCCCATCGAGGCGGCCCTCTTAGGGATCCCCTCGAACGGTGCCCCGCCTCGCTCGAAGATGCACGCTCCCCTCGGGTGGGCTCCGCCCGCTCGAGGGTACGCCCCGCCTTCGAGTGAGTTCCGCCTCGCTCGAGGGTACGCCCCGCCCTCGACCGGGGTCCGCCACGCCCGAGGATGCCCTTCACGCATGCGCCGACCCTCGTGCACGGGCATTTAACGCCCTGACACCGGCGGGACAGCGCCATCATGCGCCGGGGCTCGCACCCCGGTGCCGCCGCACCAACTCCCCGGGGAGGAGCCCATCCCCATCACTCGGGGGGAGGGACTGTGCAGCGCGGCCGGTGTCAGTCCCGTGACGCCGTGCGCCTGCTCCAGTACGGCTAACGCGCCGAGCCCTCGAAAGGGGGCTGGACGCACCCTCGATTCGCTTTCTCGTGACCCTACAATATTAGGTGGAGGCGCCAGGCCGGTGGAACACCATCCCTGCCACTGTAGCAGCGCGGCAGACATCCCCAGCGTACAGGCGCATGCCGGACGCTGTATCAACCACTCTGGCACTATAGAGCGCGTTGGGAAGGAACGCCGTTCTACCTACTCCTCTACTCCGTACGGGCCGACGTTAGCACCTCCCTCGAGCCTATCAGAAGACTTCACCACCATCCGCCGCCCTTCTACCCTCGAACCGCCACTGTTCGGGTACAAGGTAGGCCATGATGGCCGGATCGCCGCAGGGATCGTCCGGACGGCCGCCCATTCTACAGCGTAGCACGTCGCACTCCCCCACGTAGCTAGATAGCGCGGCGTGCATGTAATTCGCCTCCCCCTTGATCTATAAAAGGGGGGCGAACCCCCCAGCCGCGGGGGACACAGACAGATTCATTCTGACCAGAGCACACGACACACCGCGCACTCATTCCCCAATTCTCCCACAATATCTTCAGCCACTCCACCAGGGACTTGGAAGCCACGCTTCCTCTCCCTCCTTGCTTGTAGCAGCCCCACTACAGGCACCCCCGGTGCTGAGCAATATAGTGCCTTGAGCACACCACTGCTGGACGTATGGCCCCCTCGGTCGGAACCAGGATAAAACCCGTGTCTCTTATTGCTTAGCATCGACCATCGAGGGACAGACCTCGGCGCTATCTACTGGTTAGTGTCGGGACCATATTCCGCACCGACACTCGAACTTGATGTACTCGGTACGGTAGTTGTCCCGAGATTCCCCGAAGGTAACTGGCAGGACCACTGAGCCCAGTGGGATAGCCGCGTTACCGGGGATGATGCCGTAGAAGGGCATGTTGCTCTTGGTGAGCATGTGGGTGATGTCGAGCTTCATCTTCTTCAAGGTCTTGGTGAAGAAAACGTTGAGCCCGCTTCCACCGTCGATGAGGACCTTGTTGAGCTTGGAGCCCGCGACCACCAGCTTCAGGACGAGAGGGAACCGTCCTGGTTCGGAGAAGCTGGTCCATTGATCTGCGCGGGAGATGGTAATGGGTACCTCCGACCACCTGAGAGGGGTCGGGACCGTTGGTTCAATGCTCATGACTTCTCGACGGGTAGCCTTTTGTTCCCGCCTGCTGGGTAGTCCACCGAATAGGACGTTGACCGTCTTGTCGGGTTCTTGGAAGTCGTTGTTATCTCCGTCGTTCTTCTTCTTGCCCTTTTTGTCGTGAGGGTGCGGTGGCTCTGGAGTACTCTTGAGTGAATGCCTGAGCTGGTAGCACTGCTCGGTGGTGTGGTTGTCGTTCAGATGCCACGGGCACTTCTCCTTCAGCAAGTCTTTGAAGCCGCCGGAGTTCTTCTTCGAGTTCTCCTTCGCAGGGCGCTGGATATCCGCGACAGTGTTGTCTTGCTTGCGCTTGCGGTTGGGACCCGAGTAGTTGTTGTTGTTGTTGCGACCGCCCTGGTTCCCATTGTTGCCGCTGTCGCCGCCCGCGTTATGCTTGTTCTTGCCACGGATGGCGTCGTACTTGGCGTTTGCCTTGTCTTTTTCATCCGCCCAGGACGTGATCATGTCCTTGAGGTGGGGGATGGATTTGGGGCGGCGACGACCGAAGTCTTCAAAGGTGTGGCGGTGGTAGAGGCCGTCTTGGAAGAGGTCGATGACCTCCTTGTCGGTGACATCGACTACGGTAGCGCGCTTGTCGAAGAAGCGGCACATGTACTTGCGGAGGGTCTCGCCTTATTCCTGTTTGACCATGGCCAGGTCCATGCGAGTACCCGATCGGCCCATGGCGCCCGCGAAGTTGCTGGTGAACTGTTCCTTCAGCTGGTCCCACTTGTCGATCGAGTGCTTGTCCAGCGACTCAAGCCATGTGAGTGGAGCTTGGTCCAGGCAGAAGGGGAAGTAGAGACACTTGGTGTCGTTGTTGCCCCCAGCGTTCTCGATGGAGAGGGCGTAGCACCTGAGCCACTGGATGGGGTCCTGCTTCGCATCGTACTTGGTGATCCCCAAAGGCTTGAACTTGTCGGGGAGGAGCAAGTTGCGAAGTCGAGGTGAGAAGGCAGGGAAGCCGTCGTTGTCGCCTGCAGTGGTTGACTTCTTCCACCGCAGCTCCTCAATCTTCTCGCGGGTGTCGTAGCTGCCGCGACTGCCGCCGCCGCCAGCCCTCCTGTTGGCTCCATGGTTGGAGCTTCCGTCGCCGCCGCCATCAGGGTCGCGACCGCCGCCGCCGGCAGGAGCACGGTGAGGGACGACCTCGCAGTTGCTGTTGCCACCCTGTGGAGGTCCGCCGGCGTTTGAGCGAGTACGGTTGGGCTGAGCTGGGAGCTCAGATCGAGTACGGTTGGGACCGAGGTTAGCCCTGCGACTTGTAGCTTCGTAGTCGCGGTGCCTGGCGGGAGGAGACTGGTTGACCCTGTTGTCGATCCGCATGAAGTAGGCATCTTCAGCGAGCTTGGCGATGACCTCTCCAGCGCGTATGCCCTGAGCCTGGCGTGCGATCGCCGTGATCCACATGAGGCATTGCTGAGGAGTAGTGTGTACTCTGCTCTCGACTGCTTTGAGAGCTTCCGCGAGGTTGCGGATGGGGAGGTTGTCCCGGAGGAGCCGGCGCCGTTCGCTGTGCTTCCTGTTGCGCTCGCGTCGAGCGTCTCTGTTGGCGGGGGTCTCGTCTGCTGGTGCATGGGCAGACAGCTCGTCGGAAGAGATGTCTTCAAGGTACTTGTCCTGAGTCGTCCCTGAAGGTCCTGGGGTGTCGCCGGCAGCCATGAAGACTTGGCGATCAGGGGTGCCAAGGCTGGACTCAGAAGCCGCCACCTCAGTTGGGGTGTTCGAGTTAGCTCGGGCAAGTGGTGTTCGCTCCTGGAACGGGAGCGAGTCGATGTAGGCGACGTAGCATGAGTCTCCGCTTATCAGGTCAGCGGGCTTGCGGTCTGGCCAGTAGACGAATCTCCCGGCCGGTGTGGAGGTTATAACCAGCCCAGAGGCCGGCCCTGATAAGGGATGCTGAGTGGAGTTGTCCTCGGACTCAGGATCCTCTGGGTCCGACCCCAAGTCGAACTCGTATGCGGAATCCGAGTAGAACCTGGAGTGGGGGTTGGAGTCCGAACCGTGGCCGGGGGCGGTGTCGGAGTCCGAGTCGTACTCGGGTACGGGTTCCTTGCCGGCCCGGCGCGAAGAAGGAAACTCCGTGCGGGCCCGGCTGGTGATGCGGGGACCACACACAGGGCGCTCACGGGGTGATGGGACCACGTGCGACGGCTGAGCAGCCGGCTCGCATGCGATGGCCCATGGAGACGTCGAGTTCGAGTTGGAAGCGGACTCGAGCTCGAAGTCGGCGTGGTGGTTGAAGAGCAAAATTTTGCCGAACTTGCTGGCGAGTTCGCCTGTGACAACTTCTGGAAGCGTCACGAAGCCGGTCTTCGGGTTGGGCGGCATGGTGAGGCGGCGCTGGAAGGACCCCGCGCGTCAGCAGTGCAGACCCAGGCGCCGAACACAAAGGTGTCGCCGCGGTTGAAGGCGACGATTGGCTTGAAGTAGACAGGAGCCGTCGAGTTCACCATGTGATCTCGGGCGAGATCCCGTACCTGGCGTGCCAGCTGTCAGTGTTTTAGACCGGCAACCTACTAAGGGGAGTACCCGAAGTAGATGAATGTGGCCGCGCCGAGATCGGTAACTCGAAGGAAGAGACACGTGGCACACAATTTAGACAGGTTCGGGCCGCGAGGTGTGTAATACCCTACGTCCTGTATGCTGCGTAGCTCTGGATTGATTGGGCACGATTACAAGATGGTGTAATTGTGCACCGTGAGATGAGATTGGATGCTAGAGAAAGGTCCCTGCCTCGCCTTATATAGTCCGGGAGGCAGGGTTACAAGTCGGAGTAGGGAGAGAGTACTTGTCGAGTACGTCTAGGAGTCTTCCATACAGTGCGGGACATGTACAGCTTCCTAACCGAATACTTCTCCTCCATAGTCCTTGTTCTCCACGCCATCAAGTGCCGTGTAGCGCAAGCCGGGTAGTCCCAGGGGCCCACCGAGTAGTCAGTCCTGGTACCCACTGAGGTAGTGGGCCCAGGGAGGTCCATACGACAAGCGCCTGACCCTTCAACTTCTAGTAGTCGTTGTGCCTTATCTCGAGGGCTCGGCTACATCTAATCAATTCCCTAGGTAGTGACAAGGTTCAAGAGCAACTCAGGACACATTCTACATACAAGATGACCCTTCAATTCGAGAGGAAGTACTCGACTCAAGGCTCGAGGGCTCCGTGCCATGTGTCCTTCGGTTTTTTCTCTGGATTTTGCGGGATAATCTTGCCAAAACTTCAGATGGACCCTCAGCCAGAGTTTACAAATCAACCTATGGCTCGGGGGCTACTCCATATGGAGTGCGATTTTGCAATCGCACTTCCATATCAGCTTCGGCTTCAAGATAACACGAGTATTGTTGAAGACCTTAAAGAGCAGTTCTCGAGGATTCTTGGGACTACTCGAGAAGACTTCAGGATTACTCAAATATTAGCTGGAGTACATTCCAGCCTCGGGATGCTTCAAGTATTTGTTGACGGTTAATAATTGTATCAAAGTTCGTTTAGACTTGCAAGCGGACAAGTCTCCCGTCGTAGTCAAGGGACCCTTCTTCCCTCAAGTGGTGCCCAAGGTATCGAATCCGTGGAACAATGTGCAACGCAAGGATTCAATCTAGTAAAGCAAGGTAAGATATCTTTTGAAGACAAGTTGCATCTAATCTACTAACTCATAAAGGAAACATGTCTAATCTAATCTACTAAAGAGGTAGCAAGAGAAAACAAGAGATACCCGATCTAGAGAGTCTAGATCATGCTTATGTTGTAGCTCCAAACAAGACAGATGAAGATAGAAAAGCGAATCTCATTAAAAGCATCTTTAAGTCGTGGCCTCCCTTCCGACTCCGAAAACGCCCGCCTTTCAGAACCCCCATTCTGTCACAACGTATCCCTACTCATGCGGGTAGTCTAGGGTGAGTTCGATAAGAACAAGTTCAAATCACTTGGTCGGTCCGGTATGCACCTCTAGCCACAGCGGCTACAAGAGCACCCTATGTAATCTATCTTAAGTATAGATCGTAGAAGAAGCAAAACCAAGAAGAAAACAAAATCATCGAGAAGGCACTTGATCGCAAGAAATCGGATTCACTATAATACTTCACCATGAATGATTACATGAACAAGATCACCACCGGGATCCTACCTCGATCTTGATCCTTGCTCCGAAGCTCCGACGTGGTCTTCCATGCAACGTTCGCACGTCAGCTAGGGAGACCCTAGACAACTAGCACGACCCTCATCTCCGAGATGGCGTCCCTCAAGCTTCTCTGCTCCTCGGCGGCGGATGACGAATTCATTCCTCTGTGGCTCTCGGTCAGGTGGCTATAAATAGCCCGAGATGCAACTAGGTCAAAGGGGGGCCGACTGGGCCTCGAAATGGGCTGGGCCAGCCTTCCTGGGCCGGCCGGCCTGGGCCCACTTTGGCCCAGTCCACTGCCTCCTTCGCCTGGTGTTGCTTCCGGAGTCTTGTAGATCCTCTCCCCTTTTGCATGTGGGCCCATGTCGTCAGTTTCTCTCCGAATTGGACAAAGCTCCTTGTCTTGCAAGATTAAGCACTTTTCTGGCTAGGTCCTCAGAGTTTTCCATCTTCTCGAGCTTGGTCCTTGGGCTCTTGGAGTCATGTTCACTTCATTGCTTGACTTGTACCAGGCTTCAAGGTCTTGTCATGAGGTGTTGAATGAACTTATCCCGGAAGTCTTGCTTTCAATGCTAAAACCCTGCATAAACACTAAACTACAAAACCGACATGCACAAGTGAACTTGTTATACCACGGGGGTCAGTACCAATAGATAAGGTACAAAAGTCATGCCAACACCGAAGGCAAACTCATGGCTAGGTTGACGGAATTTCACCGTCAACAGCTCCCCCATGCTTAAACCTTGTTCGTCCTTGAGTAAGCATTTGATGGATATCATCGTTGCCTTTCATTGTTTAAACCTTGCACTTGATCATACATGAGAAAACATAATGCTCTCAAAAGTTTAGTTCGTTAAAGTTCCATAATGTATTACCTTCATCCCTACAGAGGGTAGATATTTAATTAAGCTTATCCCACAAGTATTAACATGCTCCCAAAATTTAAATAGATCTCAGAAATTTTAAAATAAAGAACAAGATGAAAAAGAGCTAAACCAAGTTCACAAATTTAAACCACCTTGCATCTTGCTCATGAACTCTCATCTCATCTTGTCTCTCAAGCTTATTTATTCTACTCCTTTCCCTCTCATAACATTCATTTATGTGGTAGGCTTTATATGGAGCTTTTTGGGAATGTTTAGTCCTACCAAGATATTATAAATGAGATGTTGTCAAAACTAGACAAGCTTCTCATGGTCTAACCGATACTCGTCAAAAAGGTCATTGGAAAATAATGTTAAATCAAGGAGGGGAGAGAGAAAAATACACACACTTGAGATAGGTGGACATGTGCAAATGGCAAAGAGTGATCCCGAGGCACAAAGGAAGTCCTCGTTATCGGATTGCACATGGTTGGAAAATGAGTATGGATCTTTTAATCTTGAAGCCTTGAAATTCCTAATGCACTTTAGAGAACCGAGGAGTTCACTTTATTTTTATTTTTACACATACTCATATATTTTTTCTTTTCTTTTTTTCCTTATACATATATTTTTTCTTCTTTATTTCTTTTTCTCATTTTTTTTCTTTCTCATCAAAATTTTTTATTTGCCCCCCTTTGAACTCTAAGATTTCATTGTACCTACCTCCTCCCCCATGCTTAGACGTTTGCTCGTCCTCGGGCAAAGAGGTGATAAAGATAAGGTAGGTACTGGAAATACTTTTCCTTTGGAGAGATACTTGAAATCTTCAATGTTGGCACCATCTTGCGATCTTTCTTGAATTGACGATCCATTCTCAATGATAGGTCGTGGTCAAGGAGGTAATCACAAAATATGATATTTGGTTTTAAGGATGGATATCCGGCGAGGTTTGTGAGATCTCCGATGTGGGGATACACAATGCACGGATAAGAGGCTAGCAATAAGATAGATACGCAAAAACGGAATGACCAGCTTCTTAGTCTCAGGCCAGAAAAATCAAGGCCTGAAATAACTCACCCAAAAATAAACCTTGTATACTAAGTTTTTGCACTCAAATATTTATACGGCTCTGGATAGGTAGAGCAACATGCATGTGGTATTTATGACAAGGTTAGCTTTACATTTAAGAACAAAAATAAATTATCTTTAATCCATCTAAAACTTGAGAGCACATAAAACACTATTGGTTTTATTTTAATCGTAACCTCTGCTAAAGATTAAGCTAGCATTTAGATAAATTTAACATGCATAAAACATTTACAAAGATAAACAAAGTGGCAATTATAATCATGTATCATCATGGAACAAACTTTGTAACATTACTAATGGTAAAAACTAAGTGGTGACATTATTCATGATGAAAATAGAAACTAACACACATGCTGAAAATTAAAGTAAAACTAAAACTTAAAGTAAAAGCTGAAAATACTACGCATACACAGGCAACAAGCTGAAAATTAAAGAAAAGGGGGTAAAGGAAAGATAACTAAAGCTCCTCCTCTCTCTAATCTTCGCCGGTGGTTGACATTGATAGTCTTGGTTGTTGCACCCTTGCTCATAATAGGATTGCACCGCTCCTCCTATGAATTGTCTAACGGTGCTAGGTGAAGGTATCAAATCTCATAAGCGATATTTGCATTTCCTTCACCCATTTGGTTTGCATTGGTTTGGATGGCTGCAATAAATTGCATGTTTCTCGCAGCGTATCCTCCAATAGTGGCCACATTTTGTTGTGGTTGAGGAAGGTGTGCATATGGCTCCGCAAAGGCTATGTTGGGCACCGCAAAATTTGGTGGGGGTATGGCTGCACCACTCCCCCATGCTTGCATTGGTACACCACCGTAGTAACTTGGCGGCGCCGGAATTCCTCCAAATGGTGGCGAATAATTTTGTTGTGCACCTCCTTCTTGGGTCGTGGAAGAACCTTCTCTTATAATCCTTCTCTTTGTTTTTCTTCAATGGCACAAGAAGTCCTTCTGTAACCAAACTTTTCTCCCTCAAGATAAAGTTAATCTTTAATTGGAAGGGGTAAATTCACTTTGGCCACTTTAAAGCCTCCTCTCTCATCTTCAATTATATATTTTCCTTTCTTCAAATCTTAGGGAAGTTCGGGTAGGAGATGCTTCGGGTTCCTTGTAATACCCGGTCTTAAGGAGATAGACAACGTGGAGAGGTAACACCCCGAACCAATATCTCCCGAACTCGATGTTGCTTCACAACACCACCGGTTGATCAAGTGAGTGGGGTAGATTGGCTGCCTGGCAATCAAAGCCGAGTAAAGCCAACTCAACTCCATGTCGGTTACCTTTGTTTCTCTCATTCTCCCCAAAATCCTTTTTGCACATCCATGAGTGAAACTCTTGGATGATTTTGTTCCGGATAAAATTTCTTTGTTGCTACGCTTCTCCCGCGATCATACTCCAAAAACCTTTCCATGTGCCTCCATGCATATTCACTTATTCCAGAGCTCCCTTTTGAAAACCGAGCTATTCCCTAACACATAGGGAACCGCTTGTTCAATCAAGATAGGAGACACTCGCCCATGGGTCTATGATACTAGAACATGCAATCATTTCGAACATGAAAACCAATCTAATCTATCAGGGGTTGTGACCACGGTTTCACCCTTTCCCTCCTCTCGTACTGTCACTACGCGAAGGTATTCATGACTAGACCTATGATGGACACGACGTATCGAATGGATCCATTCAACACAAGATGATAGATAGATAATCCAACAAAGTATGATTACATCTCAAGATCATTACAACCCATGGATGAAAGGAGATTAACCCATCAAGGTGCTAGACATAGCACCGTTGATCATGGTTTCCCTTCCGACGGTGTCTTCCTTCTTTTCCACTTGTGGGTGCTTCCTTCGAGGTGGTTGATCCCCCTCCGGAGATCTCCCTCCTCTCTCTAGCTTGTGTATGGCCTCCTGGTGCGAATGGCTCTCTCCAAACGGAATGAGAGACTCGGCATTCCTTCATCAAGGATATGCGCCATGGTCATGAGAATTTCTTAGGCGAATTCCTTGTGGGTGTTTGTCGACACTCCGTTAGAGAATTTCACCCAACCTCGGTGTCCTGTATGAAAACCCAATAAGTGGAGAGCTTAGTCGTTGAAGTCGACGTTTGCTATAAGACTCTACTCAAGGCAAGCGAGCTTGTTGACGGTGTATTTTGGTGCACCTAGCATGTGCATTACACTTTGGTTTGGATTTGATTATGGAACTAACCCACCACTAGGCACACTAATCATATAACGAGTTCATCTTTGTGCATGCATTTGGAAGTGTTGTGTTTATGTAGGAAAACATGGACATAAAGGACGGATTCGCAACAAGTTCAAAGGAGCATTTACGGAGTCTTGTTCGTGTTCATGAGCTTGATGAAATCACTTCCAATGGTGGCGAGGACCGAAGTGCTACGAGGAACACCCCCGGGGATTGAAGCGTAAAAGATCGAACTTCATGCGAAGAGAACCTCCACCTTGGACGCGAGTATAACATCATCAAAATCATGCAAGTGGAGGGGGCAAAGTACATAAGTGCATGAGGACCCACGGAGCAAAAGGGGCGACCAAACCGGGCCGAGTGGGCTCGGGCCGGTCGGCCCGGGCCGGCCGGCCCAGCCCAGTCCGGTGGCCAGTTCGGTCCCGTTTTCCTTGCCCTCGAAGGATCTTCAACCCTAAAAGCCCCGAGGCGCCGCCAACACCGGAGAGAGAGTCATTCGCACCAGAAGGCCATCCACAAGCTAGAGAGAGAGGAGGAGGATCTCCGGCGGGAGATCAACCACCTCGAAGGAAGCACCCTCTCGTGGAGAAGAAGGAAGACACCAGCGGAAGGGAAACCATGATCAACGGTGCCATGATCAGCACCTTGATGGGGTAATCTTCTCATTCGTCCATGGGTTGTAATCGATCTTGAGATGTAATCGCACTTTGTCGGATTATCTATCTATCATCTTGTGTTGAATATACTTTCATGCTTAAGGTTAGCTACCATGCCGTAAAGGGAGTACGAGCTCCAATGCTTCCTTGGATCCATTCAATACGTCATGTCCATCAAAGGTCTAGTCATGAATACCTTCGCGTAGTGACAGTACGAGAGGAGGGAAAGGGAGAAACCGTGGTCACAACCCCGATAGATTAGATTGGTTTTCATGTCTTTAAGTGATTGCATGCTCTTGTATCGTAGACCCGTGAGCGAGTGTCTTCTACCTTGATATCTTAATCATTCTCTCTAGTATAGTTTAGTTGTTTTCTAGTTTAATAGTAAGTTAGGGTTTTAGTAGCTAAGTGTGTCATAGTAGATCAATCGCTTGTAATCCCCTTGCTCCGCGGATTGACAAGAACCTTGGGAATCCTGTGGTGAAAAAGGTGTGGGGTCTGTACGCTTGCGGATTGTAGAAGGATACGTCTTTTATCCATCAACAAGCCCCTTTTTCTGGCGCCGTTGCTGGGGAGCAAGTTAGTTTACATCGTTTGATTTGCATCTAACTTAGTTTTATATTTAGTTTATCTTTTATTTGCTTTATCTAACATATATTATCTAGAAAAACACTTGTTTCGTTTTTGTTTTTGTTTTTATCTTATTGTCCAGATGGCGTTCGTTAATCAACCCGTGGAAGAACCGGAGAAATCATTAAGGGATTACGCTAGCCCTCGATGTGAAGACATATAAGTACAAGAGTCGGATTCGAAGCTCGAAGCGACCAAGTATGAGATTAAATCCAAGATCATCAAGATGGTGGCGGCGAACCCATTTGAAGGGATGGTTACGGAGAACCCATATAGACACATAAGGGATTACACGACAATATGCAACACGGTGCATCAAGAAGGAGTTCCCGATGAATGGTTCAAATGGAATCTCTTTCCCTACTCACATGCCGGCAAAGAAAAGACATGGTATTCGGTTGCGTCCTTTGAAGTTGAAGGCAATTGGAACAAGTTGACATAGAAGTTTTGCAAGAAGTTCTTTCCAATTAGCAAGGTTCAACATCTAAGGAGGTAAGTGATCACTTTCATGCAAGGAGAAGAGGAAGGGATAGACCAAGCCTGGGATAGGTTTAATGGATTGATCGAACAAGGACCAAAACTCGGCTTCACCGGTGACGTACTCTTGCATACATTTTTCTTTTCCCTAACCCCTAGTTGCATGCAACACGTCGAAATGTGTGCAGGTGGGGATCTCATGGAGAAAACACTCACGGAAGCCGCCCAACTTCTACAAAAAATTAGTAAAGCGGCTGCCATGCGAAGAGATTGGGAAACAAGACTTGCGGAAGAGCCGGAATACAATTCAAGGAAGAAGAAGCTTGCTGATTTTTCTAAAGAGGCAACCCCGGAAGTCACAAAACAGGAACCAATCATGGAAAAGCTTGAACAAGAACACATCAAGTCAAGAACTACACCAAGCATCGATTTCGCCACACCAAATGAGACAAACAAGAGAAGCATGTCAAGCGCGAAGCCACTAAGGGAGTTCGAACCAATGGATTGGGTTCCTATTGATTATGGAGAAGTATTCGACAAGAGAAGACCGTTCCCCAATCAAAAGGGAATGGCAAGAGCAATGGAAGTGGATTTCCCACCGGAGAAGAAAGCTGAAAATTCATACGACCTTGAAACCACCGGTGAGATTTTTCAAAAGCTCTTTGGAGATGATATAGTGGATCCGGAACATATTGCCGAGGTGAAGAGAATCATGGGGATCAAGCCCGAAGCATTACCATACGCTCGCCTCGCTGAAATTTACTCAATAGGATCCGAAGAAGAAGAGAAGATGACGCCACACTTGAGTTGCGAGATCAACGGAGTTCAATGCAAGGCTTTATGCGACATCGGAGCCCAAGTAAGTGTTCTATCTTCTAAAATTTACGATAAAGTTCAAGACCACAACCTAGACTTAGCTCCAACATCAACGAAATTAATTATGGGAGATGGTAGAACTATCAAACCTCTAGGTATTGCTTGCAACATGAAAGTAAAAATCTCTAGAAACTACATACCAACTGATTTCTTTGCTATTGATGCTTACCATAATAATAATGATCACATAATCTTAGGTAGGCCTTTTCTTAAGTTGGTTGATGCCATGTTAGATGCCGGAGAAGGCAAAGTAACAATGAACCTTAATGGAACAAAGTACACATATAACTTTCTTCGTGCTTCTAAACACCTTACACCTTTTCTTCCCGAAGATGAAGAAGTAGAAGAGGTAGATAGTCTTTGTTTTGTTGAAACCCTTAGAGACCCGCTGCAAAGAGCGATGGAAAATCAAATTAGTAATCAACAAGATGAAGAACTAGAGGAAGCGACAAAAGGCTTAGAGCCGCATGATGGTAGTGTGGAGGAAGAGAAATTCGAAGACATGGGAGAAATCAAACCCGAGGAGCCACAAGTGCCCGAGGTAGACCTTAAACCTTTGCCCAAAGGATTAAAATACGAATTTTTGGGTCCAGACAAAACTTATCCAGTCATTGAAAGCGACGAGTTGAGTCCCGAAGAAAATAAAGCGTTGCTGATTTTATTAAAAAAACATAGGAAGGTGATTAGATATTCGATTAATGATCTCAAAGGAATTAGCCCAGCCTTTTGCACTCATCGTATACCAATGGAAGACCAATGTAAGCCCGTAGTCGACCACCAAAGGAGGCTAACCCATGCCATGCGAGAGGTAGTAAATGAAAGTGCATCTTGGCCCCTAATTATTTTGGTGATAATGACAAGCACGATTTGAGGTATTTAATGCTTCGACAAGATGTGTGCAGGGCTTAAACGAATGAAATCCTTTTGAATGATCAAAGGAAGTCCCCCCAATTTCAAGATGATGTTTTCTAATTCAAGTCAAGGCTTAATTCACTTTTACTTTTGAATTTGAGTATAGGAAACACCGTACTATAAAGGGGGATGCAATTCAATAACCAAGAGATGCTAAAAGTGCTCTAGAAGGGATTCTAAGTGAGTGAGAAGGGTTGAGAGTCGACACGTGCACTTATGCTTAACTTTTCTAAAAATCAGTGCCCTGGCCGGTTCTACCGACCCCATGTCGGTTCTACCGACCAGAGCTCATCGGTAGTACCGGCGCAGGGCCGGTATACCGATATGCGTTCTCTGGCTCAGTTTTGCCAGGGGGCCGGTACTACCGACCCTGTGTCGGTAGTACCGAGGTTATACGAGTTTGCACAGTAACGGCTAGTTTTCAGCCCCTAGTATTTAACCCCTCTTCTCCCTCCTCACTCATTGCTGACCAACCACGGGACAAACACTTCCTTGAGCATTCACTCCACCTCCCTCACCTCCTCTAGAGCTAATCCTTGGTTCCCTTGAGCTAAGACTTGAGAAGTGAGGTGATTTCTAGTGAAGTGTGACAAGCTTTGAGAGCCCCATCGTTCTTCCCCTTCTCAAGAGCACTTGAAGCATCTCCGGGTTGTTTTGTTGCATTTGTTACTCTTGAAGCTTGCTTCTAGACGGTTAGGCGTCGCCCGCGAGTGCCCTCTTGGTGTGGTGCACCGGGATCGTTTGTATTGCCCTCTCCTTCGTGGAGAAATCTTAGTGAGCACCAATCTTCCTTTGTGGGGGTTGGAAGAGGAAAAGAGGCTCTTGGTGATAGCCCTCCCTTTGTGGGATCCTCAACGGAGACGTAGCATCCTTTGTGGGTGTGAACTTCGGATTAAATTCTGTGTCTCCTTTGCTTGCTTGCGTTTCTTCATTTCTAGCTAACCCTAGAACTTATTTTTAGCCCGATCTATCTTTTGGTTGCTATCCAACTGGTTTCTGTGGTTGCAGGTGGTTCTTAGCATCTAAACTTAAACTTTGATTCAAGTAGAATTGCTAGAAACCGCACAGATTTCAAATTTCGTTTTAAGAATCTTCTGCCTGTCGGTAGTACCGACCTGGTACCGGTAGTACCGACGCCGTCGGTAGAACCGGCACCACGTCGGTAGTACCGACAGCATATTTAATCCGCTGCTTTTGTTTCAGAAATTTGAAGTGATCCTATTCACCCCCCCCCCCCCTCTAGGCATCACAAGGTCCTTTCAGTAAAGAAAGAGGTTATCAAGTTACTTGATGCCGGAATCATCTACCCGGTTCCGCATAGCGAGTGGGTGAGCCCGGTACATTGTGTACCGAAGAAAGGAGGTTTGACCGTGGTGAAGAATGAGAAGAACGAGTTGATACCGCAAAGAACCGTGACCGGGTGGCGGATGTGTATCGATTATCGTAAGCTTAACAAAGCGACGAAGAAAGATCAATTCGCCCTACCGTTCATTGACGAGATGCTCGAGAGGTTAGCAAACCACGCTTATTTTTGCTTTCTTAATGGATACTCGGGGTTCATGCAAATTCCCATTCACCCGGAAGATCAACATAAGACAACGTGTACGTGCCCTTACGGAACGTTTGCATATAGGAGGATGCCCTTCGGCCTATGCAACGCTCCGGCCTCTTTTCAACGTTGCATGATGGCCGTGTTTTCGGAATTCATCGAAGAAATTGTTGAAGTGTTTATGGATGATTTTTCCATTTATGGGAAGACGTTCATGGATTGCTTAGCAAACCTAGAAAAGGTCCTCACGAGGTGTGCGGAGGTAGACTTGGTACTAAATTGGGAAAAGTGCCACTTCATGGTTAAGCAAGGCATAGTGCTCGGACATGTTATATCCGAGAGAGGAATTGAAGTGGACAAGGCTAAGGTAGAGACGGTTGAGCAACTCCCAGCTCCTACGGATGTTAAGTCCTTTAGGAGCTTTCTAGGCCATGCCGGATTCTATAGAAGATTTATAAAGGACTTCTCGAAGATCACTAAGCCTTTAACACATCTCCTTCAAAAGGATGTGGCTTTCGACTTTGACGAGAAGTGTCTAGCGGCATTCCGGACCTTGAAAAATGCGTTGGTGAGTGCTCCCATCATCCAACCTCCGGATTGGAGCCAACCTTTCGAGATCATGTGTGACGCAAGTGACTACGCCGTAGGCGCGGTCTTGGGTCAAAGAATAGAAGGCCGAGTTCACACCGTTTACTATGCTAGCAAAACTTTTAGTGGGGCACAATTAAATTATGCCACTACGAAAAAAGAGTTGCTAGCGGTGGTATTCGCTTTCGAAAAATTCAGATCTTACATCGTGAACTCGAAGGTCATTGTTTACACCGATCACGCAGCCATAAAGTATCTCTTGGTTAAGAAGGAAGCTAAACCACGTTTGATTCGTTGGATCCTTCTTCTCCAAGAGTTTGATGTTGAAATTCGTGATAAAAAGGGGGTGGAAAATGTTGTGGCCGATCATTTGTCTAGGATGAATCGTGGACAAGATGATAAATAGCCCATAGAAGATAATATGAGAGATCACCACCTCTATAGAGTGCTTGATAAAGATACTTGGATGATCGACATCATTCGAGCAATTCGAAAGATGCCCCTCGATCATCTAGATAAAAACACTCAAAAGAAGATAATCTCCGAGAGTAAGAAATATTTTTGGGATGTACCATACCTCTTCGAGCTTGGCAATGATGGAGTGATGAGAAGATGTGTGCCAAGAGAAGAGAGGTTTGAGATTCTAAGGAAGTGCCACTCGGCGGAGTACGGTGGGCACTATAGCCATTTTCGAACCCAAGCAAAAGTATGGTCGAGCGGATTCTATTGGCCGGAGATGCATGAAGATACTAAAAGATATGTTGCATCATGCCCTGAATGCCAAAGAACCGGAAACATATCTCAAAGAAATTCTATGCCTTTGAAATACAACTTACAAATCGACATATTCGATGTATGGGGCATAGACTTTATGGGCCCTTTTAAAAACTCATTTGGATTCGAGTATATCCTTGTTATGGTTGATTATGTATCCAAGTGGGTAGAGGCAATACCATGTCGTAAAGCTTCCACGGAAGAGTCCATCACTATGATCAAGAACGTGATTTTTCCCCGTTTCGGTACACCGAGAATCTTGATAAGTGATGGAGGAACTCATTTCACCGGGAAGAATTTCAAAAAGTGCTTGTCCAAGTTGGGAATTGAGCATAGGGTCTCTACGGCCTATCACCCACAAACCAACGGACAAGCGGAGACGTCAAATAGGCAACTAAAAAGCATCCTCAACAAAACCATAGAGAAGGGAGGCAAAGATTGGTCAAAGAAATTAGATGGAGCTTTATGGGCTTACCGAACGGCGTTCAAGACACCGATAGGTATGACCCCTTATCAATTCGTCTATGGAAAAGCTTGCCACCTTCCGGTTGAGTTGGAACATAAAGCCTATTGGGCGATTAAAGAGATGAACCTCGATCTCGATGCCGCGGTGGTGAAATGAAGAATCCAAATAAGCGAGCTAGAGGAGTTGAGGTTGAAAGCATATGAAAACGCAAGCATATACAAGGAGAGAATCAAAAGGTGGTATGATAAAAGATTAAAGAGAAGAGAATTTAAAGAAGGAGATAAGGTCCTCCTCTACAATTCGAGGTTTAAAACCTTCGGAAAGGGGAAATTGCAAAGCAAGTGGGACGGACCTTATGTTGTGCATTCGGTGTTCTCCAACGGAGCAGTAACCATTATGGATACAAACGGCGATCAATTTGTGGTGAATGGTCAGCGGCTTAAGGTTTACTACGAACCCGACGTCGTGCCCCTTCACCATGTTAACGTCTTCACCATGGAGGAAGAGCCCGAACGTCCCGCCTAGGACGGAAAACAAGGCATCAACTTTTGTAAATAGTTTTTCTTTTAGTTTTCTGGAGTTTTTCGCGAAGATTTACTCGGCCAACTTTTTCCCATGGGCTAAGGAAAAAAAATAGGGCGGTGTGCAAAAAAAACTGGACCGGCCCGGCCCCGAGGCGGGGGTGGGCCGGCCGGCCCAGGCGGACCGGCCCAGAGGGTCCCGGCGGCCGATGACGCCGAATTTCTCCCAAATTGCTCCTTTTTGACTTCCTTGTTTGGTCAGAAAATTTTAAGGGAAGTGTAAAAAAGGAAAATAAGGTTCCCAAGGCTTTTCTCTCAGGACTATTTATTTGGCCGAATTGGGAGCTCGAGGATCAAACCTTTCAAGCAATATTTTGCACCCTTGTAGCAGCCATTGTGCCCCCAAGAAGCATAGAGTGAAGCTAGAAGCTTAGAAACCATCGATGGAGGAGGCGATGCGATGCGAGCTCAAGCTACCCGTCAAGAGGACTGCACGCATCCGTTGCGGAGGGCGTGTCCCGACCGGAGCTCTTGCATCTCGCAACCCCGTTGAAGGAGAAAAGGTCCCTACTCCCGTTCCAAGGTCGGAACGCATCCAAGGCATCAAGCGCAAAGACTACAAGGAGGTGTCGCCAGAGCCTAAGGATTATGGGGGTAGCGACTACTCCGACGATCGTAGCCCGAGCTCGTGGGTGGCCGCTGGAAGAGATGATGATGATTGGGATGAGCAGCCCAACGAAAGACCTCCCGAAGGCCCCAACGGCGACGGGAATGATGGCAACGAAGGCGACGACAATGGAGGTGGCAACGACAGTGGTGACGATGGTGGAGATAATGGCGACGATGACCCCTTCGGATTGCATCCGATGTGTTGTCGAGCTTGCCGTCAATCCATCGCGGATCTCTACACGTCGGCCGACGAATGTCTCCAAGCCATGGAAGCGATGAAGCAGCGTATGGAGGACTTGGAGCGCGTAGTCGAAGACGACTACAAGTTCCTAAACCGTAATGTTCGCAAACTTTTCGGCATCGTTGGAAACATGAGAGGCAAGTGGTGCAATACTTTCTTGAAGTACCACTAGATCTAGTTTTCCCCTTAGGATTTTTGTAAGATACGACGAGGACGTCGTATGTTTTAAGCGTGGGGGAGAGCTAGCTCGCTAGCCTTAACTTTTGAACTTCAAGTTTAGGTTCGGTTTAATCTTCGTGTGAGAGTCTTAGTGTTTTTAATGAGTCTTTAGTTTTTGAGTGTGTTTTAAAATTTTTGCAAGTGTCTTAATTTAGTGTTGAGTCAAGAAAAACAAATAAAAAGAGTCTTTGTACATATCTTTGCGTTTTATGTATTGCTCATCTTTATTCACTTGTTTGTTTAATCTTCGATTCTTGATATATGAACATAACTATGTGGTTTGAAAAACGTTTACCGTGGTGCTTAGTAGAATTGCTACTACTTAAAGTACCCATACCACACTTCGATCTTGAGCTTCACATGTTAGTTGTGCTATGTTCAATGCTAAAAGTTGGAGGATTTCATTTCTGAAAATTATCTTAAAACCCTTGTAATAAAGGTTAGCAAAACCTCTTTTTCCAAGTTAAGAGTAAGAAAAAATTCCTATCCAAAGCCAAGTTTATTTTTTTCGCTCCACCATAAGTGTGATTAGCACGATGAGTTAGGCTAGGACCCTTCTCTCTTGGTGAGTTTTAATTTCAAGCAATGATCATGTTCTTGTGCTTATCTTTTGTTGCTAGCCTCGTCATATATTCGGTTACGTGACCTTCACAACGGAAGTCACGTACATCACCGAATTACATACCCAACCCTATACATCTCTTTTGTACATCGTATTCCTTGAACACAACCTATTTTCAAAGTTTCGTCTCGTCTCTAGCATGATTTATTTAAAATTTCAGATTGTATGCATGCGAGGAAAGAGAGAATTGAAAGCTTTGAAAAGTTGTCAAGAGAGAGAAAAAAAATAAAGAGAAAAAGTATGTGTATGGAAAAGAAAGAAAGAAAGAAAGAAAAAAATCATATGTGAATGAAAGAAGAAAAAGAAAAAGAAAAAGATGAGGTAGCAATGAAGATATGAGAGGGATGGATCAAATGAAAGAAAAGAAAAAAAGTGTAAGGAAGGGTGTCACATTGATTGTGAGACGAAACTTTTACTCTATTTCCAACCATGTGCAATCCGACAATGAGGACATCATCGGTGCCTTGTAGTCACAATTTTCTTTTGCCCTTGCACATGTCCACCATTCTAAATCTTCTCATCCTTGATGTCCCTACATATGGTTAATTCTCATGATCATTGGCTTTGAAAGGTAGACAACCATTAGAGGAAGTTCTTAGTTTGACAATACTTGTGTTGATTGCGCTAGCCCTACCTATAGCTCCACTTTACATGATATATGAGAGATTACTGGGAGGTGAGAGTTCTATAAAATTTGGTTAGGATAGCCACTTCATATGAGTGACTTGAGAGAGCTTGGAGAAAGGTTTTATCTAATACTTGTTGCAGGAATTTTTGTTTTAAAAATCATAAAAACCCTCCGATGGAAGCAAAGAAGTAAGTATGGCTGAAATTGAAAGCTTCGAGTAAAGAGTTTGAGTTGTGGGGTAAAACTTGACGTGGTAAAAGTTCTAAACGCCCGTGTTTGTGTTTGATTATCATTACTTTGTGTTTATGTATTAAAGATGAAGGGATTGACTAACTTGTGAAGAAGGATAAGTGGTACATGATTAAAACACCTTGGACGAAGTTCTTTTACGAGTACTTGCTCGAGGACGAGCAAGAGCTAAGCGTGGGGGAGATGTTGACGGTGTATTTTGGTGCGCCTAGCATGTTCATTACACTTTGGTTTGGATTTGATTATGGAACTAACCCGCCACTAGGCACACTAATCATATAACGAGTTCATCTTTGTGCATGCATTTGGAAGTGTTGTGTTTATGTAGGAAAACATGGACATAAAGGACGGATTCGCAACAAGTTCAAAGGAGCATTTACGGAGTCTTGTTCGTGTTCATGAGCTTGATGAAATCACTTCCAATGGTGGCGAGGACCGAAGTGCTACGAGGAACACCCCCGGGGATTGAAGCGTAAAAGATCGAACTTCATGTGAAGAGAACCTCCATCTTGGACGCGAGGATAACATCATCAAAATCGTGCAAGTGGAGGGGGCAAAGTACATAAGTGCATGAGGACCCACGGAGCAAAAGGGGCGACCGAACCGGGCCGAATTGGGCCTGGGCCGGTCGGCCCAGCCCACTCCGGTGGCCGGTTCGGTCCCGTTTTCCTTGCCCTCGAAGGATCTTCAACCCTGAAACACTTGCAACCAAAGACATGGAAGTGACTCAACTTGGGTGTGCGACCATGCATCAACTCATAGCATGTCTTCTTCTTGTGCACTCCGAGGTATATCCTGTTCGACACATAGCATGCGGTATTCACCGCCTCAGCCCAATACCTCCTCGGAGTCATATGCTCATCAAGCATCGCCCGAGCCATCTCGCACAAGGTCTTGTTCTTCCTTTCCACAGCACCATTCTGGGGAGGCGTATACGGACTCGAAAACTGGTGCTTAAGACCCAAGTCATGGCAAAAGGTTTCAAAACGAGAGTTTCTGAATTCCGAGCCATTATCATTGCGGGTAGCTCATATGGCATCTCCGTGCCTCTCGTTCCTCAACCTCAAGACTAGATCTAGAACAAAACCAAACGTCTCCCCCTTATCCTCAAGAAAGAACACCCACGCATACCGAGAATAGTCGTCCACCACAACAAGGACATACCAGTTCCCACCCGCAGATCGCACACGAGCTGGGCCAACAAGGTCCATATGGAGCAGCTCGCATGGACACTAAGTCATCACATCGGTGAGAGGCAGGTGAGAAGAGGCTACCATCTTGGCATGCCTACACGGCGCACAAACCAACTCTTTCTCAAGCCTCAACTGTGGCAATCCTCGGACCAAATTGAGTTTACTCAAGCGCGACAAAAGGTCAAAGCTCAAGTGACCCAACTTTCTATGCCACTTCCACAACTCACTCGAAGAACCAGCCAAGAAAAACGCTCCACACCCGAAGACTGAGAAAAATCAGCACGAAACACCTGACCCTCGGGAACGACCATACAAACAAGGTCCCCTCGAGAGTCCAAATCCGAGAACCACTTGGCCAAAACAACACCTCAAAGCCCTCATCCAACAACTGGGATACATAAAGCAAATTGTACCCCAGCGATTGAACAAGAGCAACACGCCTCAGAGTGATCTTGTCACTCACTTTGATCTCACCTTCTGAAAGCACATGCCCACGCCCATTGTCCCCAAAGGTGATGTACCTCTTCGTCACCACCGGGATGAGATTTGAGAACCACCCCCTGTCTCCGGTCATATGCCTCGAGCAACCGGAGTCAATCAACCAAATGTTCTTCATGTCTCCCACCTGAAATTCAAAAACGAGCACGTGAGCGAACAAACGACTCAGCACTGGGGTTAGTACTAAAAGAGTAAAACCAGTGCCGAGCCATTTGCTCGAAAGTGGGGTTAGCACCTCCACGAACACCACCACGGTAACCACCCTGAGGAAACCATCCCTCTCTGCCTGGAGGAGGACCAAAACCACGAAAGAGAACCCGTGGACCGACCCTCCTCTCCTTCTCAAAGCTACGACTCCTCCCATCCCCGTAGTGAACTCGAGGGGGAGAACGCCTAGCAACCTGACCACCTGCAAACTCTCCAGCCCAACCACCAGAACCACGACCTCCAGAAACAACCCTCGCACCTGTACGAGCAGGAAACCCAAAACGCTGCCTGTCCAGGCCTGCACCGGTCTGACCGGTGCCCCACACCGCCTCCAACAGCCTTCCGCTCTCCCCAAGCCTGAACTGTCCTCACATTCGCCTTGGCCCTGGGCATCTGCACACGAGGCTCAAGTACACCATCGGAAAGGTGGTACTTGTCCTTGTTAGCCCACTCCTTTACCATTCTCTCCTCACGCTTCCTCTTGAAGCAAAACTCCTCCTTATGGCCATCTCTCCCACAATAGCCACAATGGAACCTCACAAGCTTAGGCTTAGGCTTGGGATGTGGCTGCTCACTTGGTTTCTCTCCACTCAAATCCTCCACCGGTTTCCCCTCACTAGCCTTCTCACCTTCTTTCCCAAAGAACACTTTCCCCGAAGTGCTCACAAACTTGATAGGCTTTTGTAGATCATTTGTGGGTGTAGGAAACACGGGTGGAGCTGGGGTTGTGTCTAGTCGGTTCCTAAGATGGTTAGGTTTTGGAGGGAAATCATTTTTGTGGTGGGTTTTTGGTGGCTCCGGGATATTCTCTCCACTTCCCTCACCAACCTTGTTTGCCCCAAGTCCCACACCATCCTGCCTCTTAAACACCTCGATCATCATCCTCAACTGAGGCTCATGACTGGACAACCAACCCATCAACATCCTCAAGTCATCATTCTAATCCTGCAAACAATCAACATAATGTGCAAGTTCCAAATTTTTCAAAGCATGCATTTCACAGGTAGTGCATGATGTAGGCATGGGTTCCTTCAATTTAGCCTCAAGAGAACTAGTGTATGCATGCATCTCATCAATCTTAGCATGCAAAACAGGGCAAGAAGTGCAAGCACCTAGCAAAGCAGGTCTAGACTTAAGCTCAGCCACTTCAACCCTAAGCACATCTAGTTCCTCACACTTGGAGGCATGCTTCTCCTTAAACAAAGCAAGATCAGCAAGAAATATGGAGCAATCAGCACAATCAACCTCATCCGAAACAACAGGGCTAGCCTTAAGGGAATCAATCTCAAGCTTGCTATCAAGCACCTGTGTCTCTAGCTCAGCCACTCTAGTCCTAGCATCCTCGAGTGAAGCCCTAAGCTCTTTTCTCATTTTCTTGGCCTCTCTAAGCATGTCATCACGGTTATCAAGCAAAGAGCCAAGCCTCTCATTCTCCTGGCGCAAGAAGGGGAGTTCATCACGCACCTCGTCGTCGGACTCAGAGGACGAGTCGCTCTGTGTGCTCTTCTTGCTGCCGGAGCTCAGCACCATGGTGCAGAAGCCATCTCTCGCAAAGCAGCTCAGCCCGCTCAGGTTCTTGGACGACTTCTTGTTCTTGCGACGATCACCTTCATCTTCACTGCTACTCGAGCTCGAGGTGGAGTACGCGGAACTAGAGTCGACGTCGCTTGCTCTGACCATCGCTCGGGCCTTGCCTCGGCTCTCCTTCTTCCTCGATCGTCGCTCGTTCTTGTACTTGTTCTTGTGCTTGCTCTTGTGGTCGCGCCTCGAACGGTACTTGCCATCTGTCCTCGACTTGTGCTTATAGCTGTCCTTGTTTTCGACCTTCTCCGGGCAGTCGGTGATGAAGTGTCCCAGCTTGCCACACTGGAAGCATGTTCTCGTGTTCCTCCTCATGTTCACGCGGTTCTCGTGCAGCCTCTCGAACCGCCTCGTCAGGAGCGCCAGCTCGTCCTCTCCAAGCTCGTCGAACTCCTCATCTAGCATAGACATCAAAGAGGAGAAAGAGAACATCCAGGTGGATGGGTTAGAGTTAGCCTTTCCTTTGGAACCACCAATGAGGGCAAGACTATGGGAATCAGTCGGTCCCTCGAGCTTGGCAGTCATGCCCCTATCCACCTCAGCCGACTTGAGCTTCGAGAACAGCTCGTTCACCGTCAGAGTGTCATACTTCTCCGACTCCACAATGGTCTCGAACTTTCCGCCCCAAATCGTACGATCCAAAGAGTGTAAGAGCTTGACCGCTCTATCATGATCATCGTATGGGAGCACATCCACATTGGCCCTCATGTTGCTCACAACCACCGTGAACCTCTGAAACAAGGCATCGATGGAATCACCGGGAAGATGAGTGAAGTTCTCGTACTCTCTCCGGTAGGTCGCATACATCCGTGCCTGAACTTGGGCATTCCCAACATGAGCCTCCTTCAACACCGCCCAAATCCTACAAGCCAAGTGCTCGGTGTGCACCCGATCGAACTCAGGCTGACACAAAGCACGAAACAAGTAGTCGACCGCCTTATTGTTGGTGTCGAATCTGTCCCTAGATCCTGGAGCGAGGAAGTCCATCGGCTGGACATAGCCTGTGTCCACCGTGACATCCCAAAGGATCTGACCCTTTCCGCGGAGGAACACACCCATCCGCTTCCTCCACATCTGGTAGTTCTTGCCATCGAAGTGTGGAGGACCCGAACCCCGTTCCTTGTACGCCATCCTTGGATCTTAGACTGGTTAGAGTCAACACAGACCCGAACCTGCTCTGATACCACTTGAATGACCGATACAGCGAACCAGAGAGGGGGGGAATGAATGGGAGCCGATAAAAATTCTTCTCGAAGGAGATGGGAACTCCAACAAGATGAACAAGGCTTCCAACACACGTCTCCGACTCAGTACCAAAGTTGGCCAAGCCCACATAGCCACTGGAGTGCCACTGGACCTAGGAACCAACACACAGCCTTCCGACCCGAGAATGCAGCGGAACACCAAACCTTGAGTCTACAGACCCACACCAGTCAGACCGGTAAGCACCACCGGTCAGACCGGTCCCTGCTGGTGAAACTGAGCAACTTTCACTAAGTGGCTCTACACCGGTCAGACCAGTGAGACACACCAGTCAGACCGATCACAGCCTGAAAGCCCCCAAGGCACCAAACAAGCCAACCGACCACCAAACTGACCCAAACTCGAAACAGCAACACCACGGGACAACAGCGAACACACCAAGACGTTCACTCGAGCAAAATCCCACCGAGGCTTGCACCGGTCAGACCGGTCAAGAGCACCGGTCGGACCGGTGTAGCCTGGGCAGCTCGGGATGAACAGCACCCGCGGGTCAACTCCCCCAAATCCAAACCTCAATCTCCCGAATCGCTCCACGGACTTGAACAAGACTTTGGGGGTATTAGGAACACCTCATGAGGAGTCCATAGCCAAGTTTAATCCCACCAAAACTCGTCCAAAAAGGAGGAATCAAGGAAATCCCGCCATGAGCACTTCCAACGCAAGAACTCAAGAAACCCCAAAATCGAGCACCTTTACTCACAGATTTGGGAGGGGAATCACAGCCCAAAGAACCACGAAGGGTTCCCACAAATTTCCCCCATCAAATCCCCAAGAGAAAGGTCCCGAAAACAACCCAAAGAAATCACTAAGAGAGGGCTCCGAAAATCACCACCAAGAACAACCGGGGAAAACACATCCAAACCTTGAGGAACCACGCCGAATCATCTATACATGAAATCCCTCTCAACCAGATCTCTCCATTAAGCTCTCTTGCTAGTCCTATCGAAAATCTAAGGAAAATAGGAAGGAAAATAGGAAAACAAATGAGCTAGGGTTCCAAGAGTTGGCTACCATCCTCTCACCTCTTGGGTTATATGGAGGCAACCGAATGTCTAAAATGCCCTTTCCTAATAACTAGGGATACAAGGCCCTCAAGGGCGGATTTGGAAGTCTTCATGTCTTCACCATCGGACGGATGCCTGGCGACCGCACCCTGCGTAGCCTCGACGCAAGCCATGTGATCACGACGTGTGTCCTCCGCTTCGAAGTCTCTGGACTGCGTCATCGCACACCGGTCAGACCGGTGCTCCTCACCGGTCGGCCGGGGTACCCACCGGTCGAGCCGGTCCGCACTCTTTGCGGCACGACCGTCTTCGGTTCTTCGATCATGGCTTTGTGGATCAACCAAGGAACCCAGTGGTTTTCTGGTGAACCACCGGAAACCCCACGAACTCGGTGTAGCCTCCTCCAATCTCCACTCATGACTTGGCTCCCACGTAGTCCCGGCTCGACCTTGGTTTTGAGGCTCAACCAAAAAACCGTCCACGACTTCATCTTGCTGTTCATGCCACCATGCGGCCCGCACTTGACCCCGTTGGCCACCGGGTCCCTCGAACGAAACCTACTTGTCTTCTCCACACCTGAAGGCCTCACTGGCAACAACCTTTCGCGCTTGTTCTTTACCTGCACCAACACCAGTCAAGCCGCAACCTGCACCTGCAATACTTAGCTAAGAATCAGTCCACACAACGTTGTCAATCACTCATCACACAAGGAAGCGACCATCCACCGGTCCTCGAACCACACATGGTCCTCAAAAAAGCTTGTAGGTTTCTTCCATGATTGCAGCACTCTCCCTCACAAATATATATCTGGGGTTTTCAACCGGTAATAAGGTACACAAATATTATTTTGGAGTCTGGACTTTGAGTGGATTAAGGATGTGATTTGTTGCACGAAACAAGCGAGGTGGATGGCTAAGTCTAATATGGTTTCAGACTACAAACTTGAGAACAGAAAAAAGATGGATAGGAGACTTACCTCTCTCCTAGCTCGGTTCTTCTCCAGCGCACTCATGCTTGCTTTGTTGCTTCGTGACCGCGTGCACCTTCCAAATGTTCTCGTCCACTCCATCGCTTGTATTATGGCTCCTTCCACTTGATGTTTTCGCTTTGAGTCACTTCCATACTCCCTTGCCTCACATGCCTCCATGATATTCCTACAAAACAAAGCCTTGGCTGCCCCCCATGCTTGTACTTTGCATGTGGTTTGATAAAAGATGTTGGAGGGGCATCCCATGATGCATCATGGTGCATGTATGGTTAAGTTAACTAGATTGCCTCCCTCTAAGCATGCTTTAATGCTAAGCACTACTCTAATTTCGAAAATAAAAATTATAAACATAGATATTAATGAGTTAATTATAAATTTAGAGGAGTTTTTTAAGCATTGAAAACAAATGTAAGTCGAAAAATATTTCCGACTACTTTTATGTTGGTCTCATCGGTATTGTTTGCCTTCATTAGTTGAGAGCAAACTTTTCCCGGCTTGATCATGGGGGCATAGGTTTAGGTTCTAATTTTGATTAGATAAGAGAGATTTTGAATGAAATAAAATTAAATGAGGCATAGAAAAATTCTAATCTTAAAGAAACCAAGGATATGGATTTTTAAATCAACCAAAAGTCAAGTTTCTATGTTCACGCGAGTCCTACCCCGTGTTGAAATTTAAATAACATCTAGATACAAGTCTTGGCTCTACTCGTGTGTTTTTAGCATGTAAAACAAGACAACCACAACATCATAAAGAGGATGAATGGTTGAGATAGGTTCTGAATTTTTTTGGTTTTGGTTTCTCGAAAAAAAGCAAACAACATAGGATGGCTCATGTAAAGGGTTTATGATCAAGCAAAATATTCAACCAAGAATTATGTTTCTAACATGGTTCAACCATTCTAAGTCTAATGTTATCCATGAATGATTACATGAACAAGATCACCACCGGGATCCTACCTCGATCTTGATCCTTGCTCCGGAGCTCCGACGTGGTCTTCCATGCAAGGTTCCCACGTCGGCTAGGGAGACCCTAGACAAGTAGCACGACCCTCATCTCCGAGATGGTGTCCCTCAAGCTTCTCTGCTCCTCGGCGGCGGATGACGAATTCTTTCCTCCGTGGCTCTCGGTCAGGGGGCTATAAATAGCCCGAGATACAACTAGGTCAAAGGAGGTCTGACTGGGCCTCGAAATGGGCTGTGCCGGGCGGCCTGGGCCGGCCGTCTTGGGCCCACTTCGGCCCAGTCGACGACCTCCTTCGCCTGGTGTTGCTTCCCGAGTCTTCTAGATCCTCTCCCCTTTTGCATGTGGGCCAATGTCGTCAGTTTCTCTCCGAATTGGATAAAGCTCCTTGTCTTGCAAGAGTCAGCACTTTTCTGGCTAGGTCCTCAGAGTTTTCCATCTTCTTGGGCTTGGTCCTTGGGCTCTTGGAGACATGTTCACTTCATTGCTTGACTTGTACCGGGCTTCAAGGTCTTGTCATGAGGTGCTTAATGAACTTATCCCGGAAGTCTTGCTTTCAACGCTAAAGCCCTGCATAAACACTAAACTCCAAAACCGACATGCACAAGTGAACTTGTTACACCACGGTTGTTAGTACCAATGGATAAGGTACAAAAGTCATGCCAACACCGAAGGTAAACTCATGGCTAGGTTGACGGAATTTCACCGTCAACAGTATTCTTGAGGACTTTTGGCATGAGTACTTGGGGACGCTTAAGGGCTACTCATCAAGGCCGTCAAGACTACTCGAAGCTATCCCGCTCGACAACAAAGTACTCGAGGGCTTGTCGTATGGACCTCCCTGGGCCCACTACCTCGGTGGGTACCAGGACCGACTACTCGGTGGGCCCCTGGGACTACCCGACTTGTGCCGCACGGTACCTGATGGCGTGAGACGCAAGGACTACGGTGGAGAAGTACTCGGATAGGAAGCTATACATACCATGTACTGTGTAGAGGACTCCTAGACGTACACGACTAGTACTCTCTTCCTAAACCGACTTGTAACCCTGCCTCCTGGACTATATAAGGCGAGGCAGGGACCCCTTCCCTCTCTCACGAGAATACGCGTCATCTTGTAATCACATCCAATCAATCCAGAGCTACGCAGCATACATGACATAGGGTATTACGCACCTCGCGGCCCAAACCTGTCTAAATTGTGTGCCACGTGTTTCTTCCTTCGAGTTACCAATCTCGGCAAGGCCACATTCATCTACCTCGGGTACTCCCCTTGGTAGGTTGCTAGTCTAAAACACCGATAGTCCCCTCGACCCGGTGGATGTAGAAGGAAGAGGTGAAAACAAAGTAATGCAGCCGGGTAACCCCGCTGCTAACGCTGCAGCCAATGCTCCAGCCAACCCAACGACTAATGCTCCACCAAATGCCCAGGCTAATGCCGCTGGCTATGCCGCTAACAATGCAGGCAATGCTGCTAACATCCAAGGTGACCCTGCCCCAAATCCAAGACGCAATGCAGTTTTGGAAGTCTTCAAGTTTTCTCCATCGGACGGATGCCCGGCGACCGCAACCTGCTTAGCCTCCACGCATGCCTTGTGATCCCGACGCGTGTCCTCCGCTTCAAAGATTCCGGACTGCGTCATTGCACACCGGTCAGACCGGTGCTCTTCACCGGTCAGAGTAGTACCCACCGGTCAGACCGGTCAGACCCACCGATCAGACCGGTCTGGAACTACTGCAGCATCGTCTTCAGTTCTTCGGTCTTGGCTTTGTGGATCAACCAAGGAACCCAATGATTTTCTGGTGAACCACCGGAAACCCCGCGAACTCGGTGTAGCCTTCGCCAATCTCCACTCATGACTCGACTCCCACGTAGTCTCGGCTCGACCTTGGTTTTCAGGCTCAGCCAAGAAACCGTCCATGACTTCATCTTGCTGCTCATGCCACCATGCGGCCCGCACTTGACTCCGCTGGCCACCGGGTCCCTCGAACGAAGCCTACTTGTCTTCTCCACACTTGGAGGCCTCACCGGCGACGACCTTTCGCGCTTGTTCTTCACCTGCACCAACACCAGTCAAGCCGCAACCTGCACCCGCAATACTTAGCCAAGAATCAATCAACACAATATTGTCAATCACTCATCACACAAGGAAGCGACCATCCACCGGTCCTCGAACCACACATGGTCCTCAATCTCCCCCTTGATGAGTGCATTGACACCACCCACACAAACTAATAAGAGAGAAAAGAAAAAGAAAAGAAACGAACAAAAAGAAACTCCAACAAGTGATCGAAAACCAAACAAAGGCAAAGAGGAAGATCACTTGAAGAAGACAAGTCTCGGACCCCTTAGGCAAGGGCAACGGCTCAACACATACGAGACAAAACAAAGCTCAAGCAAAGAGCGCAAACCACCAAAGAAAAGCTCGAAAAACCACAAAGAGTTCCCCCTGCACACATGCAAGCTCCCCCTGAACCAATGCACCTCCCCCTGGACGAAAGCATGCAAACCACTTGAAAATAGGGCAGCTGCAACAACATCAGCTCACACCGGTCAGACCGTTCACCACCACCGGTCAGACCGGTGCCCAACATGTGCACAGGACCAGCACTCTGACTGGTCAGACCGGTGACCTCGACCGATCAGACCGGTGCACACCAGAGCCCAGAAATAGCTCGAAACCACCTGAAAACCTTCTAAAAGCATGCAGCAAGCCATTTTAAGCTAAAACTTCTCCCCCTTGTTGGCAATGCATGAATCAAGCCAGAAATGCAAAACTTTCAACCTAGAGCTTCTCAAATAGACAAAATTCAACATAGGATGCTATACATGTCCAAATGAGCAAGTTAGATACTCAATAGCTTTGTATTGACATCAACTACAAGATCACCAAATTTCACAAGCATTGGACGAAGCTATGATGGATTTGGGCAATTTTGCGAAAAATTTGCCTCTCATGAGCAAAGTCCTAAACACGATCAAAACATATCCAAATGACGAAGCCACACAAACTCCATGCTAGGACAGCCATTCTAATCATAAGACCATCACAAACACCCACAAGCACCTGATGTCATGTCAAAGCCACCGAGCCATGTGCCTACTTCTATGTATGAGACTTCTCATTGGAAGACATCAAGCAACGGTTTAGCACCCAAAGAAAATTAAATTTAGCACATATGACGTGGGAGCACATTTTCCAAGCATTTTACATTTCATTTTCAGATTCATAATTGGTACATGAAATGTCTTTGCGACAAAAAGGAACTTAGGCCCCTCCACAAGATAAAGCACGAGGGCTAAACATTCATGATGGCAAATGAGCCTTTGGCTCCATATGATCAATAAACTAGCTATCCAACCACAAATTAAGCTTAACCAAGCCACTACAACATGTCAAGATCATATAAAGGCATTTACACATGAGAGAGCATACATGTGACAATTTTTCAAAAAACATAGCCATCAACCATGGATTATTCATCAAGATCATCAATAGCTAAGCCAAACTAACCATAGCATACCAAACAAGCTCACAAAGTCATAAAAAGCATTCCGTGGTGAACAATGTATATAGCAGAAGCTTTTCATATCCGATGCATATGATACAAAATGCATGTAATCTAAGATACCAGGATGCCTATGCATCATGTTACATATGCCATGCCAAATGCAAGAAATGCACAGAGGAAAGCTATACATATGCTACAAAGGAGCTCCCACACACCCAACTCAAGAAATCAAACACACACCAAGCTCCCCCCGCAAACGAGTGAAAGTTGCTTGATCTAGGGGTTTGGTGAAAATATCGGCTAGTAGGTCATGCGTAGGTACATGGATCAAAGCTATCTTCCCTTTCTCTATGTTGTCTCCCAGAAAATGATACCTCACTTTTATGTGCTTGGTTTTGGAATGGAGCACTGGGTTCTTTGCAATGCTTATGGCACTAGTGCTATCACATTGAAGTGGAACATAGATATACTCCTCACCAAAGTGACTCATGGTGTATGAAATCCAAAGGATCTGAGAGCAACAACTAGCAGCGGCAACATACTTGGCCTCGGTAGTGGATTGAGCAACACTCGGCTGTTTGCGGGAAGACCAAGACACCAAAGAAGAACCCAAAAACTGACAATTCCCAGAAGTGGACTTCCTATCCAACCGACACCCGGCAAAGTCTGCATCCGAAAAACCATGAAGACGCGGAGTACCAAAGGCCGAAGTTGGGAGTGTGACACAAGTACCTGAAAATTTGCTCTACTGCTTGCCGATGCGAAGTCCTTGGAGACGCTTGAAAACGAGCGCACAGACATACCGAGAACTGGATGTCCGGCCTCGTCGCCGTCAAGTAGAGGAGTGACCCGATCATGCTTCGGTACTCCTTCTGGTCCACATGTTCACCTTTCTCGTTCGCATCAAGAGCTGTAGTCGTACTCATCGGCGTCGTCATAACCTTGGAATCCTCCATCTTGAACTTCCGCACAATGTCCTTGGTGTACTTAGCTTGGTGCACAAATGTTCCTTCCTTTGATTGCTTGATTTGTAGTCCGAGGAAGAACTACAACTCGCCCATCATGCTCATCTCAAATTCCCTGCTCATATCCTCTGCAAACCTTGCAACAAGAGAGTTAGACGAGCCACCAAAGACAATATCATCCACGTACACCTGCACAATCAGGATATCTCTGCCCTGCCTCAGTAGAAACAAGGTCTGATCGACCTTCCCCATCTCAAAAGCTCTCTCAAACAAGAACCCCCTCAACCTGCCATATATACCAAGGTCTAGGCGCTTGTTTCAACCCATACATCGCCTTCCTCAACTTGTACCCCCGTGGGGGTACTTCTCACTTTCGAACCCCGGTGGTTGCCTGACATACACTTCTTCCTCCAACACACCATCTAGGAAAGCATTCTTCACATCCATTTGGTGCAACTTGAACCCTTTAGCCACAGAAAAGGCTAGAAGGATCCTTATCGCCTCCAAACGGGCTACGAGAGAAAAAGTCTCCTCGTAGTCGATCCCCTCCTTCTGACTGAACCCCTGAGAACCAAGCCCTGACTTGTTTCTAACCACTTCACCTTTCTCTCCCTCTTTGTTCTTCCACACCCACTTTGTACCAATCGGCTTACATCCTGGGGGATGTCACACTCGATTTTCCGAAGGAAACCAAGTGCATACCTATATGCATGCCAGGATCAAGTTTCATGCAAATAGTGACATATAAGTGAATAACAGAAACAATATCACGAAAGAAAAAGGGAAATTATCAGAGTTTACGCTTAATCCTGGAAACGAAGGCTCCAAACATCACAGGCAGTCGACTGGGGGTTGCGTACGCCTAGCACCAGCAACATCTTCACGAGACTTCATAGTAGCTTCCTCCTTCTGGGCAACATTATTTATAGCAAGGGTGAGCACTTGTCGTACTCAGCAAGTGTGGGGAAAAGAATGAATGCACATGCTTTATAGTGGACTGGCTATAAGCATTTAAGCAATTTTAGTTGGTCAAATTTTATTAGCACTTGATTACTAATAAAGTATAAGTTTATACCAACCCTCATTAAGCATAAGATAAGAGGTACGCCATAAGCACATGGCAAGCATAACCAGAGAACACGATTTAAGTCCATCTTCAAGTTTGATTATCATGTGAGGGTCCAGACCGCCCGTGACCGTGGGCACGGCTAATCGATTAGTTTTACACTCTGCAGAGGTTGTACATCTTTACCCACAAGTCACGTAAAAGTCCCGAAGAACTTTAAACCCAACCATGTGATGCTGCGTAGGCATCATACCACACTACCGAGGTGTGATTGCATAGGGACGCTACAAGGCCTTTACAAAGAGTCCTCCCATGCGTATTAGTCCATAGTAGTATGTCATAGAGGCTATCTTTCGCACCACACTTCTATTACGGACGGTCAGCCATAGAGTACTTCCGTTCCAAGACCACTCCGGAATAGAAGTAGCCATGAAAGCATTCCTCCGTCCCCAACCTACTATGCGAGTAATGACCACACAAAGACTTCCCTAATTACTCGGCCAAGACCAGAGCCATATAGTCCTTGTGGTTGCACTATTGTCCTGGGTGGTCGCTCCAAGTTCCGATTAATCATATGGTCTTGTATTAACATCCAAAGATATAGCATAAAGGTATAGCATGATTCATTAAAATTGTTCATTAAAACCACCATAACCCAGGTATAGCAACTAAGCATAGCTACCCAACATAAATGTAAACCCAGGTTAACAAGGAATGATCATAAAGACTAGGTAATCTTTAATAGGAACCCATCAAAATTAATGCAAGCATTGCAATGAGTGATTAAATATAATTCTTAGGACAAAAGATCAAGGACACACTTGCCTTTAACCAAAGAGTAGTTGCTCAGAATCTTCAACTTCAAGCTCTTCCAAGCTCCTCGAACGGCGTTCACTTTAAGCGCATCAATCATCGGGCACAAACATACACAAAGCAAACAAACAAGCATACTAAGAACAAAACACCAATCAAAACGGAAGCTTTAAAAGAACGCACTAAAGGACAGGCTTGATTAGATGGACCACTAAAGCACACAAACCGTGCTTAGAGGAAGAAATGCTTGGTTTTCTTTAAAGAGATGGTTGTGGAAGATTGAGCAAGGACCGGAAAGATCACATTTAGATTGAGCTGAGAAAAGAACGTCTAACGAACGTTTTGCATATATGAGAGAGCAAGGCTATGAGCTAGGTTCTTTTTAATTAACAAAACAAATATAAAGGATATTTTAGAAATAAAATACCCTATGTTGACATTAATGCAACATTAAACTTTATTTATGAAACCGGTGTAAAGAACTAGTCAAGTTTTATTAATAAAGATTCATATATTGATTAAACCGATTAAACATTTAATTTAGAAAAACTAAACTATATGAACAATCTAAACGAAACTTTGTAATTCGAGTAGGTCATATTATCATTAAAAATATTAGGGTATTGGCATTAATCAAATTAACATTTATTATAAAAGCCGATGTAAGAGCCTAATAAAATTTTAATTAGAAAAGATTAATTAACTATTAAACAAATTAACATTTGGTTTACGAAAACCGAGATAAAGATCTAATTAACTTTTATGTACAAAAACATGTGATAGAAACATTAATCAAATTAAATTTGCTTATGAAAAACGATGTATAGATCTATGTTAGTTTTATTTATAAAAGGCATGTATAACTAGGCATTAATCAAAATTAATATTAATTTTATTTTCAGAAAACAAAACATGGTGAAAACACTCTGCTAGTGCGTGCTTTACATTATTATGAACCTAACGCAACATGAACAAACGGAGCTAAAACGAAGATTTTATGAGCAAAACAAGATTGGAGGACCTATCTGCAATTAACTATAGACTTCAGGGGCTAGCTGAGAAGAAACCCGAGACACAAGAAACAGTGCTCGTGAAAAGTCTAAAACTCAGGGTTAGATCTATAAAAGGGTCGGGTGGGATTTATGTGTGAAAGGTGGGATTCCTATAGGGGGTTTTCCACAAAAGGTACAAGACACAAGATTGGATCTAAAGATTGCATCATCTTCCAGGGACCTAAACACAAGAGCCGAGACCATCGTCTTTATCTGGTTCGTTACCAACAGGGATGAACACAACTCATGGCACACAGGAACATGCTCCAAGACCATCAGATCGACGGTGTTCCAGTTAGCTAGGTGCTTGGGTGAAACGCAAAACGGAGAGAGGAGATCGAGGGGATCGCAGGGAGGTTCTCACCAGCGTTGGAGACAAAGGGGAGCGGACAGATCTTGGAGAAGTTGGCAGACAGTTGACCGACGAACAATAGCTCGGGGCGGCCAAATCGCTGGCGACCTGGGCAGTTAGAGCTTCAATTGATTAGCGCGGGAGGTAGAGGGGATCGAGGGTAGTGCGTGGGGGTGCTTTCCTGCAGCGGAAAGGTCTTGGGTCGGCCGGATTTCGGTCAGCGGCGGCGGACGCCTGAGCGGTCGATCCTGCTCCCTATGGACGGCGACGCCCTGGAGGAACTCCAGCACCGGGAGGCTGCTCGCGAGGGGCGGAACGACGCTGGGAAGCTCCTAGCGGTGCTCGTTTGCCTTGAAGGTCATCAAAGGTGACGAATCAGGCGAGCAAGCTTGGCAGCTCCGGTCAGCGGTGCGGTGGAGCGCAGGCAAGCGAGACGCGGGCGATGGCGGCGGCAGGAGACAAGGGGCGCGCGAGGAGGCTTGGCCAGGACCTATATAGGGCGCGGAACACTAGAGTGCTGGGCACGCACGCCGAGGCCGAGGGCCGGCGGCGGCGGCGGCCGTGAAGGCTTTGGCGTCCTGCGGCCGATAGGCCATGCGCGGGCCGGGCGGCTCGGCCGGTGCGGGCGCGGGCGGGTCGGAGCGGGTCGGACCATCGGGCTTGGCCCATTCCAGAAGGATAGTTTTTTTTTGAAATTATTTCTAATGCAAAAACAATTCCAGAAAAACCTAGAAATTGTTTAAAGGCACGAAAAATACTCCGAAAATCACAAAAATTCCAGGAAAATTCCTAGAGATAGATTAAGACATGAACAATCCAAATAAAGCATTTGGAGCTCATGAATAAAATTTTAGAGCCTTCTAATAAATAGAAATAGCTCAGGGAAAATGAGAATAAATCCCCGAAAAATCCGGAAAATTCTTGGAAGGTTTTGGACAGCTCCTAAACGCATTTTTGAAATCTATTGCACTCAAGAACCACTAGATGATTCGACATGAATGCAACACAATCAACTTTGTTTTAATTCGGAAAATTAAACAAAGGATTTTCCTATACTATATTCCCTGTAAAGAAAAATAAATGTTGGAAAAATTTTAAAATTATGAGAAAATCGTTATTTAATTGTTCTTTCTATTCACATCCTGAAATTGGAAATTTCAGGGTGTGACAGGGGAGGGTCAACCAAATCTCAAACCTGATTCCCCTCAAAGTTCTCCAACTCCTCATGCATCAAATTAACCCAATTGTGATCACATAGTGCGTGTCCAATGTCTTTGGGCTCAAAAGTAGCAACAAATGCAGCATGAGCGAAATGAGAATTGTTTGGAACCCTCGACCGTGTAGTGGGTTCATTCATGTCACCGATGATCCTTGAAGCTGGGTGATCCACTTGTACTCGTCGGGGAGGTTCTCGTCTCGATGCCACCTCCCCCTCAACAACAGCTTCTCCTCGATCTTGATTTGTCGTCGTAGGTGTAGGAGAGTGTCCGTCCACCACCGTAGTCGAAGTAGTGGGTCCATGTTCAGCCGGTGCCACCACACCGCCATCTTCATCATCCCCATGTTCATGCTCCTCCTCCTGAAAGATCTCCTCGCCAAGCTCATCATCACCTGCACACTCAAACACAAGCTGACTACGTGGCTGTGTCTCGTCGAAGGTTACCTCGCAAGTCTCCACGATTTGGTTAGTTTCAAGATTGAGCACACGATATGCTCTAGAATGAGATGCATAACCAAAGAAAATACCATCGACAGACATAGCCTCAAACTTATCCAACTTCTTCCCTTTCTTCAAAATAAAGCACTTGCAACCAAAGACATGGAAGTGACTCACCTTGGGTGTGCGACCGTGCATCAGCTCGTAGCATGTTTTCTTCTTATGCACTCTGAGGTAGATCCTATTCGACACATAGCACGCGGTATTAACCGCCTCAGCCCAGTACCTTCTCGGAGTCCTATTGGGGACCATGTGTGGTTCGAGGACCGGTGGATGGTCGCTTCCTTGTGTGATGAGTGATTGACAATGTTGTGTGGACTGATTCTTGGCTAAGTATTGCAGGTGCAGGTTGCGGCTTGACTCGTGTTGGTGCAGGTGAAGAACAAGCGCGAAAGGTCGTTGCCGGTGAGGCCTCCAGGTGTGGAGAAGACAAGTAGGCTTCGTTCGAGAGACCCGGTGGCCAGCGGGGTCAAGTGCGGGCCACATGGTGGCATGAACAGAAAGATGAAGTCGTGGACGGTTTCTTGGTAGAGCCTCAAAACCAAGGGCGAGCCGGGACTACGTGGGAGCCGAGTCATGATTGGAGATTGGCGGAGGCTACACCGAGTTCGCGGGGTTTGCAGTGGTTCACCAGAAAACCACTGGGTTACTCGGTTGAGCCACAAAACCGAGGCCGAAGACTCGACGAGGAGGTGCGGCCACCCAGGCCGGTTCAACCGCCCAGGAGGGGCGGTTAGACCGCCTGGGGCCAGTCAGATCCCCAGGGACGGTCTAACCGCCCAGGGGGGGCGGTCTGACCGCCCTGGCCGCCGGCGCCGAGAAGCTTCGAAGCGGAGGACACGCGTCGGGATCGCAAGGCTTGCGTCGAGGCTACGCAGGGTGCGGTTGCCGAGCATCCGTCCGATGGTGAAGACATCAAGAATTCCAAATCCGCCCTTGAGGGGCATGTATCCCTAGTTATTAGTGAAGGGTAGTTTAGTCTTTTGGTGCCTCCATATATACTCATTAGATGGGTGGATGGCAGCCAACTCTTGGAACCCTAGCTCATTTGGTTTTTCCATTTTCGTTCTCCATTTTCCTTAGGATTTTAGAAGGCTAGCTTGAGAGCTTCATGTGAGATCTAGAGAGAGGGATGGATGTTTGGGTGGCAAGCTAGACCTTGTACGAACCATTCATGGCATGTATAGAAGGTTTGGCGTTGTTCATCATGGTGGTTTTCCCGTCTCTTTGGTGTTGATTTTTGGAGCTCTTTTTGGCGGTGTTTTGAGGACGATTTCTTGGGGTTTTTGGTGGGTGTCACGTATGAGGTTCTTGTGCCTCTTTGGCTGGTGACTTTGCCCCCAAATCCCCTTTGAATCGGACTCGATTTGGTGATTTCTCGAGTTGGGCGAGTTCTTGACCTAGAGAAGCGATTTCTTCGATTCCTCTTCATTGTGAGCGTTTCGGGTCGATTCCTTTGAGGTAGAGGTTGCCCAGGAGGTAACCCAGCTATTCCCGAAGTTTGGCTGCAATCCGTGGAGTGATTCGGGAGATCGGGCGCAAGGAAGTTGAGGTTTGACCCGCGGGTTCGTTTTCCGGAAGGGGCGGTCTAACCGCCTACGGGGGCGGTCTAACCGCCCGAGGTGTTTACGGGTCAAAGTTTCGTTTCGCCGGATTTTCCTCCGTGAGTTTGTTCGCCTTGATCGGAGGAGTGTCTCGGTGAAATTTGGGGTCGTTCTCGTGCGGTTTGCTAGGTGTTCTTGGTCGGAGTTCGTTCTTCGGGTACGGGAGGTTAGACCGCCCCGGGTAGCCGGTCTAACCGCCCCTAGGCCCTTGGGTGAAGTTTTGGTTTTCACCTAGTTTTTACGGTAGCTAGCATGGCCTTGACCGAGAGATCTCCGTTGGTGAAACCGTGGTGAGTTTTGGTGCTCGGAAGAGGCGTTTCGGAGGATTTCTTGGTTGCCGGGTGGAGGCGGTCTAACCGCCCCCTATACCGGTCTAACCGCCCCCTTTGGTTAGCCGGCTTTCGAGTTGTTTCCGCTTGTCGGTCTTGCGTGTGTGTTGTGGTTGCTTGGTAGAGTTTGTTCCTAGGACCGGTAGCACTCCGGTGGCTACGTGGTTTTGGCAAACGGAAGGTTGAAGTGCGGAGCGTGTGATTTTGGGGGTTCGACCGAGCTAGTTCGTCTTGTCGGAGTTTCAATCTCCCTCGAGAAGAATTTTTATCGGCTCCCATTCACTCCCCCCCCTCTGCGGTCGCCTAATCGGTCCTTCAAGTGGTATCGAGCCGGTTCGGGTCTTTGTTGACTCTAACCGGTCTAAGATTCAAGGATGGCGTACCGAGAACGGGGGTTCGGGTCCTCCACACTTCGATGGCAAGAACTACCGGATGTGGAGCAAGCGGATGGGTGCGTTCCTCCGCGAAAGGGTCGTTTGCTTTGGGATGTCACGGTGGACACAGGCTATGTCCAACCGATGGATTTCCTTGCTCCAGGGTCGAGGGACAGATTCGACACCAACAATAAGGCGGTCGACTACTTGTTTCGTGCTTTGTGTCAGCCTGAGTTCGATCGGGTGCATACCGAGCACTTGGCTTGTAGGATTTGGGCGGTGTTGAAGGAGGCTCATGTTGGGAACGCCCAGGTTCTGGCACGGATGTATGCGACCTACCGGAGAGAGTACGAGAACTTCACTCATCTCCCCGGTGAGTCCATCGATGCCTTGTTTCAGAGGTTCACGGTGGTGGTGGACAACATGAGGGCCAATGTGGACGTTCTCCCGTACGATGATCATGATAGAGTGGTCAAGCTCTTACACTCTTTGGATCGTACAATATGGAGTGGAAAGTTCGAGGCCATAGTCGAGTCGGAGAGGTATGATACTCTGACGGTCAACGAGCTGTTCTCGAAGCTCAAGTCGGCTGAGGTGGATAGGGGCATGACTGCCAAGCTCGAGGGACCGACTGACTCCCATAGTCTTGCCCTCGTTGGTGGTTCCAAAGACTAACTCTAACCCATCCACCAGGATGTTCTCGTTTTCCTCTTTGATGTCTATGCCAAATGAGGAGTTTGATGACCTTGGAGAGGACGAGCTGGCGCTGTTGGTGAGGCGGTTCCAGAGGCTGCACGAGAACCGCGTGAACATGAGGAGGAACACGAGGACCTGCTTCCAGTGCGGCAAGCCGGGACACTTCGTCGCCGACTGCCCGGAGAAGGCCGAGAACAAGGACAGCTACAAGCACAAGCCGAGGATGAACGATGGCAAGTACCATTCGAGGCGCGACCACAAGAGCAAGCACAAGAACAAGTACAAGAACGAGCGACGATCGAGGAAGAAGGAGGGCCGAGGCAAGGCCCGAGCGATGGTTGGAGCGAGCGACGTCGACTCCAGTTCCGCGTACTCCACCTCGAGCTCGAGCAGCAGTGAAGACGAGGGAGATCGCCGCAAGAACAAGAAGTCGTCCAAGAACCTGAGCGGGATGAGCTGCTTCGCGAGAGATGGCTTCTGCACCATGGCGCTGAGCTCCGGCAGCAAGAAGAGCACACAGAGTGACTCGGACTCTGAGTCTGACGACGAGGTGCGTGATGAACTTCCCTTCTTGCGCCAGGAGAATGAGAGGCTTGGTTCTTTGCTTCATAACCGTGATGACATGCTTAGAGAGGCCAAGAAAATGAGGAAAGAGCTTAGAGCTTCACTCGAGGATGCTAGGACTAGAGTGGCTGAGCTAGAGACACAGGTGCTTGATAGCAAGCTTGAGATTGATTCTCTTAAGGCTAGCCTTGTTGTTTCGTATGATAATGATTGTGGTGATTGTTCCATATTCCTTGCTGATCTTGCTTTGTTTAAGGAGAAGCATGCCTCCAAGTGTGAGGAACTAGATGTGCTTAGGGTTGAAGTGGCTGAGCTTAAGTCTAGACCTGCTTTGCTAGGTGCTGGCACTTCTTGCCCTGTTTTGCATGCTAAGAATGATGAGATGCATGCTTACACTAGTTCGCTCGAGGCTAAATTGAAGGAACCCATGCCTACATCTTGCTCTACCTGTGAAATGCATGCATTGAAAACTTTGGAGCTTGCACATTATGTTGATCGTTTGCAGGATGAAAATGATGACTTGAGGAAGTTGATGGGTTGGTTGTCCGGTCATGAGCCTCAGTTGAGGATGATGATCGAGGCCTTTAAGAGGCAAGATGGTGAGGGGCTTGGGGCAAACAAGGTTGGTGAAGGAAGTGGAGAGAATATCCCGGAGCCACCAAAAACCCACCACAAAAATGATTTCCTTCCAAAACCCAACCATCTTAGGAACCGACTAGACACAACCCCAAGCACCACCTATATTTCCTACACCCACAAATGATCTCCGAAGGCCTATCAAGTTTGTGAGCACTTCGGGAAAGTGTTCTTTGGGAAAGTGAGTGAGAAGGCAAGTGAGGAGAAATCGGTGGAGGAGTTGAGTGGAGAGAAACCAAGCGAGCAGCCCCAATCCAAGCATAAACCCAAGCTTGTGAGGTTCCGTTGTGGCCATTGTGGGAAAGAGGGTCACAAGGATGAGTTTTGCTTCAAGAGGAAGCGGGAAGAGAGGATGGCAAAGGAGTGGGCGAACAAGGATAGGTACAACCCTTCCCATGGTGTACCTAAGCCTCGTATGCCACTACCCAGGGGTAAGGCTGTGGTGAGAAGTGTTCGGCATGGGGAGATGCGAGTTCCCGCGGCCGAGGAGCGATTCTAGAGGGGGCGGTCGGGACCGGCCCGGCTAGGCGGTCGGACCGGCCCGGCCCGCAGAGGGGGCGGTTAGGCCGGCCCGGCTAGGCGGTTTAACCGCCCCCCCCCCCCCGGTGCACTCGGGCGGAGTTGTTTTCGAGGTGGTGAGTCGAGAGGTTTCAGGTCTGGAGGTGGATTTGCTGGTGGTTGGTCTGGAGAGACAGCAGGTGGTCAGGTTGCTAGGCATTCTCCCCCTCGAGTTCACTACGGGGATGGGAGGAGTCGTAGCTTTGAGAAGGAGAGGAGGGACGTTCCACGGGTTGTCTTCCGTGGTTTTGGTCCTCCTCCAGGTAGTGAGGGGTGGTTCCCTCGGAGTGGTTACCGAGGTGGTGTTCGTGGTGGTAGTTAGGGTAGGAAAGATGGCTTGATGTGTGCTAACCCCACTTTCGAGCAAATGGCTCAGCACTGGTTTTCCTCCTTTGGTACTAACCCCAGTGCTGAGTCGTTTGTTTGCTCACGTGCTTGTTTTTGAATTTCAGGTGGGAGACTTGAAGAACATTTGGTTGATTTACTCCGGTTGCTCGAGGCATATGACCGGAGACAGGGGTGGTTCTCAAGTCTCGTCCCGGTGGTGACGAAGAGGTACATCACCTTTGGGGACAATGGGCGTGGGCGTGTGCTTTCAGAAGGTGAGATAAAAGTGAGTGATAAGATCACTCTGAGGCGTGTTGCTCTTGTTCAATCGCTGGGGTACAATTTGCTTTCTGTGTCCCAGTTGTTGGATGAGGGCTTTGAGGTGTTGTTTTGGCCAGGTGGTTCTCGGATTGTGGACTCTCGAGGGGACCTTGTTTGTATGGTCGTTCCCGAGGGTCAGGTGTTTCGTTCTGATTTTTCTCAGTCTTCGGGTGTGGAGCGTTGTTTCTTGGTTGGTTCTTCGAGTGAGTTGTGGAGGTGGCATAGGAAGTTGGGTCACTTGAGCTTTGACCTTTTGTCTCGCTTGAGTAAACTCAATATGGTCTGAGGATTGCCACGGTTGAGGCTTGAGAAAGAGTTGGTTTGTGCTCCGTGTAGGCATGCCAAGATGGTGGCCTCTTCTCACCCGCCTCTCACCGATGTGATGACTGAGCGTCCATGCGAGCTGCTCCATATGGACCTTGTTTGCCCAGCTCGTGTGCGATATGCGGGTGGGAAGTGGTATGTCCTTGTTGTGGTGGACGACTATTCTCGGTATGCGTGGGTGTTCTTTCTTGAGGAGAAGGGGGAGACCTTTGGTTTTGTTTGAGATCTAGTCTTGAGGTTGAGAAATGAGAGGCACGAAGATGCCATACGAGCTATCCACAGTGATAATGGCTCGGAATTCAGGAACTCTCGTTTTGAAACCTTTTGCCATGACTTGGGTCTTGAGCACCAGTTTTCGAGTCCGTATACGCCTCCCCAGAATGGTGTTGTGGAAAGGAAGAACAGGACCTTGTGCGAGATGGCTCGGACGATGCTTGATGAGCATAGGACTCCGAGGAGGTATTGGGGCGAGGCGGTGAATACCGCGTGCTATGTGTCGAACGGGATATACCTCGAGTGCACAAGAAGAAGACATGCTATGAGTTGATGCATGGGCGCACACCCAAGGTGAGTCACTTCCATGTCTTTGGTTGCAAGTGTTTCATTCTGAAGAAAGGCAGGAAGTTGGATAAGTTTGAGGCTAGGTCTGTCGATGGCATTTTCTTTGGTTATGCATTTCATTCTAGAGCATATCGTGTGCTCAATCTTGAAACTAACCAAATCGTGGAGACTTGCGAGGTAACCTTCGACGAGACAGAGCCACGTAGTCAAGCTTGTCTTTGAGTGTGCGGTGATGATGAGCTTGGCGAGGAGATCTTTCGGGGAGGAGGAGCATGAACATGGTGATGATCAAGATGGCGGTGCGGTGCCCCCGGCTGAACATGTACCCACTACTTCGACTACGATGATGGATGGATCCTCTGCTACACCTACGACGACAAATCAAGAACGAGGAGAAGCTGATGTTGAGGGGGAGGTAGCTTCGAGGCGAGAACCTCCCCGGCGAGTTCAAGTGGATCACCCAGCTTCGAGGATCATCGGCGACATGAATGAACGCACTACACGGTCGAGGTTTTGAAACAATTCCCATTTTTCTCATGCTGCGTTTGTTGCTTCTTTCGAGCCCAAAGACATTGGACACGCACTATCTGATCACAATTGGGTTAATTCGATGCATGAGGAGTTGGAGAACTTTGAGAGGAATCATGTGTGGGAGTTTGTTGACCCTCCCCCAGGGTGTAAGCCGATTGGTACAAAGTGGGTGTGGAAAAACAAAGAGGGAGAGAAGGGTGAGGTTGTGAGGAACAAGTCGAGACTTGTTGCTCGGGGGTTCGATCGGAAGGGAGGGGATTGACTACGAGGAGACCTTTGCTCCCGTAGCCCGTTTGGAGGCGATTAGGATCCTTCTAGCCTTTTCTGTGGCTAAAGGGTTCAAGTTGCACCAGATGGATGTGAAGAGTGCTTTTCTGAATAGTGTGTTGGAGGAAGAAGTGTATGTGAGGCAGCCTCCGGGGTTTGAGAGCGAGAAGTACCCCCACCGGGTGTACAAGTTGAGAAAGGCGTTGTATGGGTTGAAGCAGGCGCCTAGAGCTTGGTATGGCAGGTTGAGGGGGTTCTTGTTTGAGAGAGGTTTTGAGATGGGGAAGGTCGATCACACCTTGTTTTTGCCGAGGCAGGGCAGAGATATCCTGATTGTGCAGGTGTACGTGGATGATATTGTCTTTGGTGGCTCATCTAACTCTCTTGTTGCAAGGTTTGCAAATGATATGAGCAGGGAGTTCGAGATGAGCATGATGGGTGAGTTGCAGTTCTTCCTCGGGCAACAAATCAAGCAATCAAAGGAAGGAACATTTGTGCACCAGGCTAAGTACACCAAGGACATTGTGAGGAAGTTCAAGGTGGAGGACTCCAAGGCTATGACGACGCCGATGAGTACGACTACAGCTCTTGATGCGGACGAGGAAGGTGAACACGTGGACCAGAAGGAGTACCGGAGCATGATCGGGTCACTCCTCTACTTGACGGCGACGAGGCCGGACATACAATTCTCAGTGTGTCTGTGCGCTCGTTTTCAAGCGTCTCCGAGGACTTCGCATCGGCAAGCAGTGAAGAGAATTTTCAGGTACTTGCGTCACACTCGCGACTTCGGCCTTTGGTACTCCGCGTCCTCTTCTTTGGCGCTTCATGGCTTTTCAGACGCGGATTTTGCCAGGTGTCGGTTGGATAGGAAGTCCACTTCTGGAACTTGCCAGTTTTTGGGTTCTTCTTTGGTGTCTTGGTCTTCCCGCAAGCAGTCCAGTGTTGCTCAATCCACGACCGAAGCCGAGTATGTTGCCGCTGCTAGTTGTTGCTCTCAGCTCCTTTAGATCACCTACACCATGAGTGACTTTGGTGAGGAGTATACCCATGTCCCACTTCAATGTGATAGCACCAGTGCCATAAGCGTTGCAAAGAACCTAGTGCTCCATTCCAAAACCAAACACATAGAAGTGAGGTATCATTTCATGAGAGACAACGTAGAGAAAGGGAAGATAGCTTTGATCCATGTACCCACACATTACCAACTAGCCGATATTTTTACCAAACCCCTAGATCAAGCAACTTTCACTCGTTTGCGGGGGGAACTTGGTGTGTGCTTGATTTCTTGAGTTGGGTGTGTGGGAGCTCCTTTGTAGCATATGTATAGCTTTCCTTTGTGCATTTATTGCATTTGGCATGGCATATGTAACATGATGTATAGGCATCCTTGTATCTTAGATTGCATGCATTTTGTATCATATGCATTGGATAGGAAAAGCTTCTCCTATATACATTGTTCACCATGGGTTGCTATATATGTTCTTGTGAGCTTGTTTGGTATGCTATGGTTAGTTTGGCTTAGCTCTTGATGATCTTGTTGAATGATCCATGGTTGATGGCTATTTTTTGAAAAACGTCACATACATGCTCTCTCATGTGTAAATGCCTATATATGATCTTGACATGTTTTAGTAGCTTTGCTATGCTTACTTTGTGGTTGGATAGCTAGTTTATTGATCATATGGGGCCAAAGGCTCACTTGCCATCATGAATGTTTAGCCCTCTTGCTTAATCTTGTGGAGGGGCATAAGTTCCTTTTTGTCGCAAAGACATTTCATGTACCAATCATATATCTGAAAATGAAATGAAAAATGCTTGGAAAATATGTTCCCATGTCATATGTGCTGAAATTAATTTGCTTTGGGTGCTAAACCGTTGCATGTTGCCTACCAATGAGAAGTCTCATACATAGAAGTAGGCACATGGCTCGGCGGCTTTGACATGACATGAGGTGCTTTTGGGTGTTTATGATGGTCTTATGATTAGAATGGCTATCCTAGCATGAAGTTTGATTGGCTTTGCCATTTTGATATGTTTTGCTCATGTTTAGGTATTTGCTTGAGAGAGTAACATTTCGCAAAATTACTCAAATCCTTTTTTAGCCTTGTCCAATGGTTGTGAAACTTGGTGATCACGTAGTTAAGGTCATTACGAACCTGTCGAGTATCTAACTTGCTCATTTGGACTTGTGTAGCTCCTTGTGATGAATTTTGTATATTCGAGAAGCTATATGTTGAAAGTTTTCGCATTTTGCCTTGATTCATGCATTGTCAACAAGGGGGAGAAGTTTGTGCATGTTTTGGGCACACGGGGAGTGTTTGGAAGGTGTTCCAATTGTTTCGGGCACATTTTGAGCGGTTTGGTGCGGGGCCGATCTCTTGGGGCGGTCCTGCGCCCCCCGGGCGGTCGGATCCGGCACGGGCGGTCTAACCGCCCGTACGAGCGGTCTAACCGCCCTGGGCGGTGTGAGCAAGTTTCTCGCTCTTTGTTGCATTCCCGAGTTGCATTGATGCATGTGTTCAGGGGGAGTGTGCTGTGGCTCAGGGGGAGCTTGCATATGTGCAGGGGGAGCTCTTTGTGGTGTTCGAGCTTTGCTTTGGTGGTTTGCGCTCTTTGCTTGAGCTGTGTTTTGTCTCGGATGTGTCGAGCCGTTGCCCTTGCCTAAGGGGTCCGAGACTTGTCTTCTTCAAGTGATCTTGTTCTTTGCCTGTCTTTGGCTTTCGATCGCTTGTTGAGGTTTCTTTTTATTTGTTTCTTTTCTTTTCCTTTTCTCCTGTGTTACTTCATGTGAGTGTGTTGTCAATGCACTCATCAAGGGGCAGATTGAGGACCATGTGTGGTTCGAGGACTGGTGGATGGTCGCTTCCTTGTGTGATGAGTGATTGACAACGTTGTGTGGACCAGGAGCGTCCCAGTGGTCGGTGGATGACCGCTCCTTAGTGATGAGTGATTGACAACGGGTGTTGGACTGACTCTTGGCTTAGTGCGCAGGTGTAGGCTGCGGCCTAGTTCGTGTTGTTGCAGGTGAAGAACGGGCGCGAAAGGTCTTCGGCCTTGAGGGGCCTCCGGGAGATGGAGAGACAAGTAGGCTCGGTTCGAGGGACCGGTGGACGGCGGGGACCGGGTGCGGGTCACATGGTGGCGACACAAGCAAGACGAAGTCATGGACAAGTGAGCGGTGCACGGTGGCGGTCAAGTCAAGTGGTTTGGCGGGAGGCCGGACCGAGCACGCGGGGTTTGGTGGTTTGCCCACAAAACCATCGGCGGACGGTTTCTTGGTTTGGGCCTCAAAACCAAGTCCGAGGGCCCAACACGACGGAGACGGGATCCGGGCGTGTCGGGAAGCTTCGAGGCGGAGGACACGCGGCGGGATCGCATGGCTTGCGTCGGGAGGACGCGGGGTGCGGCAAAGGCGTGGCCGTCCGATGGGAAGACCCACAAACATTACCAAAATGCCCCTACGTGGGTTGTATCGCCAGTAGAGTAGCTAGGGGTAGTCGAGTCATTTACCACTCCGGCGGGACCTGATATATAAGCCTGGAGTGTGTGTTGATGGCTCTCTCTCTCGGTGACTTAGGGTTTCATTTCCCCCCTTCTCTTTCTTATTTTCGTAGCGATTTTTCTTCCTATTTTGTCTAGGCTAGCATGAGAGCTTCATGTGAGATTTGTTGAGAGGGATGGATGCTAGGGCGGCATGCTAGACCTTGTGAATCTTTCCTGGTTTGTATAGAAGATTCGGGGTTGTTTTTCGTGGCTTTTTGTGCTTATTTTCGTGCCTTTGTTCCCGGTGTGATTCCGCGGATTTGAGTGAGTTTCTTACCGGATTTCTTTGAGGGAAACATGGATAGATGTCTTGTGCATCTTTGTGCTTGATCTTGTGCCCTCAAACGCCGGGAAACTACTTCGATTCGTGAGTTTTCGTTCGGTGCTCTAGGTTTTGGTGGTGCTCAAAGGATTCGCGATTCCCGGTGATTTAGGGAGTTAGGAGGCAAGATTTTTGGGCTATAGCATCCTTGTGTGACGCTTTTCAAGTACCCAAACCCTTGTCTCCACGGCTTCAACCATTTGGGAAATCCGATGATGATTTGGGGGAGTTGAGTTTCGAGGTCGGGCATTTTTTCGTTCGTCCGAGCCTCGCGGACGGTCCGCGGCCTCTGGCGGACGGTCCGCGCCGCTCGAGTTCGTCCCGAGTTCTTCGTGTTCTTGCTCGTACTTTGTTTCGATCCGTTGTGAATTTGGTTTTTGGTTGGACGAAGTTTCGGACAGTCCGCGGTGTCGGGCGGACGGTCCGCGGGTGCTTGGCGGACGGTCCGCGTGCTCCCCGCGGACGGTCCGTGGCACCGGGGTGTCTTTGGGTCGTTCGTGTAAATTAACGGACGGTCCGCGGCTAAGGCCGGACGATCCGCGGCCGGGTGCGGACGGTCCGCGATACCCGGCCGGACGGTCCGCGCGGCTCTTGCGGACGGTCCGCCCCTCTGCGCGGACGGTCCGCCAGAGCCTGTGTGCTTTGCTTCTTGGTTCGATTCCTTCCTCCCCTTTCAAGTGCTTCCGCGTGTGCTTCGAGGAATCGTTCCTAAGGCTAGAGGTTGATCCATAACCCCGTGGTCTTGGCGATTGGTGCGCGATTCGATCCATCGCTTGTGTGTGACCGGGTTTTGAGTATGACATAGGCCGGGTTCTTTGGGAAGAATTTTTGCCGGCTCCTATTCACTCCCCCCCTCTCTAGTCGCCATCTGATCCTTCAATTGGTATCAGAGCTTGGTGCCGGATTCTTTGCGACTTTGACAAGTCTCGAATCTTAAGTTGGCGTACGTTGAGCGGGGCGGTCCGCCGCACTTTGATGGCAACGGTTACCACAAGTGGGCGGCTCGTATGAGGATTTTTCTTCGAGGAAAGCTGTTGGAGTTTATTGTGCTTGACAAGACATATGCTATTCCGGTCAACATCCATACTCTTATGGTGACCGATGCCGATGCCAAGGCCAAGTATGAGGCTAATGCAAAAGCCGTTGATCACTTGTGCCGGAGCTTGTGTGATCCGAGTTTGATCGTGTTCGCCATTTGGATCTTGCTTGGCAAATTTGGGATAAGTTGTTGGTTGCTCACGGTGGTGATAACCATGTGAAGGCTCGCCTCTTTGTCTCTTACCGGATGCAATATGAGAATTTCACTCCACTTCCCGGTGAGGACATTGATGCGATGTTTCGAGGTTCATCGCTATCGTGAACAACATGAAGGCTAATGTTGAGGATTTTCCGTACTCCGAGCATGATCGGGCTTTGAAGCTCTTGCATGTCTTGGATCCAAATGTTTGGGGTGCTAAGGTTGAGGCCATCAAGGAGTGCGGGAATTATTTGACTATTGAGTTGGATGACCTCTTTTCTAAGCTCAAGTCGGCCGAGGTTGACGGGAAGATGCTATCCAAGCATGAGGGCTCGACCGACCATAGTCTTGCTCTTGTGGGAGGATCAAAGGGCAAATCTAACCCTTCCTGTCGACGAGTTTTCTTTGTCCTCTCTTATGTCCATTCCGGATGAGGAGTTTGATGTGCTTGGGCGAGGAGGAGCCGGCCTTGCTCTCAAGAAGGTTTGAACGACTACACGAGAGTCGGAGGAACGCAAGGCGGAGCTCGGGGACGTGCTACAAGTGTGGCAAGCATGGCCACTTCATCGCCGAGTGCCGGATGCGAGAGGAGAACAAGTACAAGGTGAACGAGTACAAGGCGCACCCGAGGCGTGAAGACAAGTACTCCTCCAAGGGCAAGCACTTCAACAAGCCCAAGAGCAAGGACAAGGACAAGCGGCGACCGAGCAAGAGCACTTACAAGAAGAACAAGGCAAGAGCGATGGTGGCCGGTGCGAGCGACGTCGACTCAAGCTCAAGCGAGGAGCAGTCAAGCTCAAGCAGCGAAGATGAAGACACCGGGAGGCGCAGTGGCAAGAAGAGTGCAAGCCGGAACCTCAGCGGGCTGAGCTGTGTGGCGCTTGAGGGCTTTTGTGGCATGGCCCATAGCTCAAGCAGCAAGAAGAGTGTGAAGGAAGACAGCGACTCCGACTCGGAGGATGAGGTAAACCGTGACCCCGACTCTTTGCTTGCTGAGATTGCTAGGTTGAATGGTTTGCTTGATAACCGTGATAGTGTGCTGAGAGATGCCAAAAAGATGAGGAAAGATCTTAGGGCTCAGCTTGAGAATGCTAGTGAGAGAGTAGGAGAGTTAGAGTCAAAATTGCTTGAATTGAAACTTGAGAATGACTCTTTGAAACTTGCTCCTACTCCTCTTGATGATGTTGAGTGTGTTGAATGTGATGCTTGGTTGAATGAGATCAAACTGCTTAATGAGAAGAATGCTTCTATTTTGGCTCAACTAGATGCTCTTAGGATCGAACATGATGAGCTTAAGGCTAGACCTACTTTGCTTGGTGCTTGCAAATCATGTCCTACTATGCATGCTAAGCTTGTCGATGCTCGTTCTACCATTAGTTCTTTGGAAGCATCTTTGAAATCTCCCGTTGCAAATGCATGTTCTAGCCGTGATGAAGTCACTTTGCGTAATCTTGAACTTACTTCCCGTTTGGATGTCATCTATGAGGAGAATGACTATTTGAGAAAGGTGTTGGGTTGGTTGTCCGGGCGGGAACCTCAATTGAAAATCATGATTGAGGAGTTCAAGAGAGCCGATGGTCGTGGTTTGGGGTTTGAGAAGTTGGGTGAGAAAGTGGGAGAGAACAAGTGGGGAGAGTGTGTACGAGAAGTGTGTTGAGTCTAACCCCGAGTTTGAGGTGATCGGAGAGATCCAAGTCCCACTCCCAAAAGCACCCAAGAACTCTTTCACACCAAAACCCAACCACCTTTGCAACAAGCTTGACACCACCCAAGATCCACCCAAATTCCCACCTAAGACAAATGATTTCCGAAACCGGTGAAGTTTGTGGGTGAGAAGGGTGAGAAGCCTAGAGAGAAGCCGAGCCAAAACCAAAACCCATCCCCTTCAGGTGTGAGTATTGTGGCAAGGAGAGGCATCTTGCGAGTTTTGCTACAAGAGGAAGAGGGATGAGAGGCTTGCTAGGGAGCAAGCAAACCGGGACAGGTATCGCCCGGCCTCGCGGTATTCCCCGAGCCTAGAGTGCCACTTCCACGGGGTGTGGGAAGTGTGAGGAGTGTTGGCAGGTTCCCACAGAGAGGTGGTGGTGGTGAGAGGTTTGTCAGGAGAGATGATGGTGTGCGTGCTTGGTGAGAGGTTTGGTCGGGCTCGTGGTGGTTTTGCCGGACGTCCTCCTACTCGTCCTCGGTACGGGTTTAGGGGAGATGATCGCAGCTTTGGGTTCCGAGAGGAACTACGGACCACGTTTTCCCCCTCGTGGTGCTCGTACTCCTCCCATGGGACATGGGATGTTTGGTGGCAAGGGAGTGATGTTTGCTAACCCCTCTTTTGAGCGAGATGGCTCGACACCGGTTTAACTTTCTCCGTGCTAACCCCGGTGTCGAGTCGCTAGCTCATTCTCGTTCTTGTTTCGATTTGCGGGCGGGGAGGCTTGGAGAACATTTTGTTGATCGACTCCGGGTGTTCTCGACACATGACCGGAGATAAGAAGTGGTTCTCCGGCCTCACCCCGTTGAAGGAAAAGATGTACATTACATTTGGGGACAATGGACGAGGTAGGGTGCTTTCAGAGGGTGTTGTGCATGTGAGTGACAAGGTAACGTTGAAGAGAGTGGCTCTTGTGAAGTCTTTGGGTTTTAATTTGCTTTCGGTTTCTCAGTTGCTTGATGAGGGTTTTGAGGTGCGTTTCAAGTCCGGCGAGTCTCGTTTGCTTGATTCTCGAGGTGATCTTGTACGTATGATCATCCCCGAGGGTCGATTTTCGTGGCTGATTTCTCTCGTTCTTTGGGTCCTCGCTCGCCGTTTGATGGCCGGTCCTTCTTCGATTTGTGGAAATGGCATAGGCGGTTGGGACACTTGAGCTTTGATTTGGTTTCCCGCTTGAGTGGTCTTGACCTTGTCCGAGGATTGCCGAAGTTGAAGTTTGAGAAGGATTTGGTTTGTGCTCCTTGTAGGCATGGTAAGATGGTAGCCACTCCTCATCCACCCCTGACCGATGTCATGACCGAGCGTCCGACGTAGCCGTTGCATATGGACCTTGTTGGGCCGGCTCGAGTTCGCTCGGTGGGTGGGAAGTGGTATGTCCTTGTTGTGGTGGACGATTACTCTCGCTATGCCCGGGTGTTCTTCTTGGAGGATAAGAGTGAGACTTTTGGTTTTGTTCGAGATCCGATCGTGAGGTTGAAAAACGAGAGGCATGGGAATGCTATTCGAGCTATCCGCAGGTGATAATGGCTCCGAGTTCAAGAACTCTCGTTTTGATGCCTTTTGTCGTGATCTAGGTCTTGAACATCGGTATTCGACCCCTTATGTGCCCCCTCAAAATGGAGTCGTGGAAAGGAAAAATCGGACTTTTTGTGAGATGGCTAGGACGATGCTCGATGAGCACGGGACTCCTAGGAGGTTTTGGGCCGAGGCGGTCAATACGGACTTGTCATGTTTCCAATCGGATTTTATTGAGAGCTTTCAAGAAGAAGACCTGTTATGAGCTTATGCATGGTCGGGCACCCAAAGTGAGTCATTTCCGAGTTTTTGGCTGCAAGTGCTTTATTTTGAAAAAGGGAAAACTCGACAAGTTTGAGGCTAGGTCTAGTGATGGTATTTTCTTTGGATATGCTAACCATTCTAGAGCCTATAGGGTGCTTAACCTTGAGACTAACAAAATCATGGAGACTTGCGAGGTGACCTTCGACGAGACAATGCCATGTACCTCTCTTGGCTTTGAATGTGCAGGTGATGAAGAGATGGCCGAGGACCTTTTTGAAGAGGAGAAAGATGAAGCTGGAGATGATGATGGGGAGAACCATGCGCCTGAAGCTGAGCATGTACCCACTACTTCCCCTACGACTACTTTGGAGCATGGACCGTCTACTTCATGGACAACGACGGTGCAACAAGAGGACCAGGCAAGAGAAGCTGAAGTTGAGGGGGAGGTAGTCTTGAGGCGTGAGGCTCCCCGGCGGATTCATGAAGTGCATCCCATGTCGAAGATCATTGGAGACATCAATGAACGCACTACACGGTCGTGGTCCAGGAATTCCTCTCATTTTGCTCATGCTGCTTTTGTTGCTACTTTTGAGCCCAAGGACATTGGACATGGTTTATCTGATGCAAACTGGGTCAATTCTATGCATGAAGAGTTGGAAAATTTTGAGAGGAACCAGGTGTGGGAGTTAGTTGAACCACCTCCAAATTGCCATCCCATAGGAACCAAGTGGGTTTGGAAGAACAAAGAGGGAGAGAATGGGATGGTTGTGAGAAACAAGTCCAGACTTGTTGCTCAGGGGTTTAGTCAGAAGGAGGGGATCGACTATGAGGAGACCTTTGCTCCTGTGCCCCGTCTTGAGGCAATTCGGATCCTTCTAGCCTTTGCCGTGGCTAAAGGGTTCAAGTTGTTTCAGATGGACGTGAAGAGTGCTTTTCTAAATGGGGTCATAGAGGAGGAGGTGTATGTGAAGCAACCACCTGGGTTTGAGAGCGAGTTGTACCCACACGGGGTATACGGGTTGAAAAGGGCTCGTATGGGTTGAAACGGGCGCCCGTGCTTGGTATGGGAGATTGAGAGGTTTTCTTTTGAGCAAAGGGTTTGTGATGGGTACCGTGGATAGAACCTTGTTTCTCCTCAAGCATGGAAATGACTTGCTGATTGTTCAGATTTACGTGGATGATATTGTCTTTGGTGGCTCGTCACATAACCTTGTTGCCAAGTTTGCGGATGAGATGAGCGGGGAGTTCGAGATGAGCATGATGGGCGAGTTGCGGTATTTTCTCGGGCGCGAGATCAAGCAAGTGAAGGACGGTACATTTGTGCACCGGACCAGGTACACGAAAGACATGCCGAGGAAGTTCCGGATGCAAGATGTGAAGCCGATGTCGACTCCCATGGGGAGTACGGCCACTTTGGATGCGGATGAGGACGGAGAACCGGTGGACCGGCGGGAGTACGGGAGCATGATCGGCTCCCTCCTCTACTTGACGGCGACGAGGCCGGACATACGGTTCGGCGTGTGTCCGTGCGCTCGTTTTCGAGCTTCGCCGAGGACATCACATCGATAGGCCGTCAAGAGGATTTTCGGTACCTACGGTGCCCTTGGTCTTGGCCTTTGGTATTCTTCCTCCTCGACTCGTCTCTTCATGGTTTTTCCGATGCGGATTTTGCCGGTTGTCGAGTCGAGAGGAAGTCTACATCTGGCACTTGTCAGTTTCTTGGTTCTTCGTTGATCTCATGGTCTTCCCGCAAGCGATCTAGTGTAGCTCGGTCTACCACGGAGGCGGAGTATGTTCTTGCCGCTAGTTGTTGCTCCCGACCGTTGTGGATTTCATACACTTTGAGAGACTTTGGTGAGGAGTGCATCCAGATCCCACTTCTTTGTGATAGCACTAGTGCCATAAGCGTAGCCAAAAACCCAGTGCTTCACTCCAGAACCAAACATATAGAAGTGAGGTATCATTTCCTGAGGGACAATGTGGAGAAAGGAACCATTGTTTTGAGCCATGTCCCTACCCAAGATCGGCTAGCCGACATCTTCACAAAGCCTCTCGACCAAGCTACATTTGTGCGCTTGCGGGGGGAACTTGGGGTTTGTTGCCCTTTCTAGTTGATTCTTGGGGGTTTCCTTTTGTACCATTTGTATCATATCATGTTTTTACTTTGATGTATGTACATGCTTTGCTTGATGTACAAACCATGGTAGGATAGCCATCTTGTCATATATCATGTTGCATTTGTGTCATATTGCATTTTAGGATGATGAGCTTCTTTCATATGCCATATTTGAGTCTCTTTGGCTATTTGTGAGATATTGGTTATATGTGTGGAGAAATGGTGATGTGAGGCTATGCTCTTGGAATATTTGAGATATATGTGTGGTGAGATAGCCCCTTTTGAGATAAATGCTTCACTTGACTAATTTTTTATGAAATATGCTCCACTCGTGTGTAGTTGTGTATCCATGTCACAGTTTGGTCTAAATATGCTTTTCATGCTTAGATTGTGCTTGGATGCCCTGTTCTTGCATTTGGGCCAAAGGCCGGATATCATTGTGAATGTTTAGCCTATGTTGCATTCATGGGGGAGCATAAGCTTCTTTTTGCCGCAAAGGCACTTCATGTACCATGAAATGAATCAATCTTGAAAAGAAGTGCATAATGCTTGAAAAATGCTCCATCAATCATGTCTATGCTTAAAATGTCTTATCTTTCACATATGGGTGCAAAACATGTTGCATGATGTTCACCAGTGGAGAAGTCTCCCCGAAGTGGACACATGGCTCATGAGCTTTGACATGACATGCTTTGCTTTATGGGTGTTTGCCATGATCTTTTGCTGAGAATTTGATACCCTTGTATGATCTTTGAATGGTATGCATGTTTGTGGCTCAAGTGTGACATGGATAGGCTTTTACATGTGAAGCGAGTCTTCTTTTGGTAAAACTGCTTAAATCTGAAAATTTTGTTTTGTCACATGCTTGTATTTTCATATATTACTTGTGGCAATGCTTTGACTATGCTATGATTCATGTGTGTGATCTTTGTCTCATGTTTAGCCTTTGACACTAGATTTGGCCTATTTGAGAAGCTCATGTAGTTGTCTATATGCTTTGCTTTGCATTTCTGCATTTTCACCTTGATTCATACATTGTCAACAAGGGGGAGAAAAGGTGAGCTTAATAAAAAATTCAGGAAAAGGTGAGCTGAAATTTGGAAGTGTGCATCCACATGATCAGGGGGAGGCATTTGTTCAGGGGGAGCTTTCTTGCTGTTTTCGGTGTGGATTTTGTGCTTTGCTTGGCTGGTGACCTTTCTTCGCCTTTCTTCGGTTTTGGTCATGAGTTGAGCTTCTTTGTTTTTCTTTCTTCTTTCTTTTCTCTTTTACTCTGAATTTCATTTCGCGTTGTGTGTTGTCAATGCACTCATCAAGGGGGAGATTGTGGACCTGGAGCGTCCCAGTGGTCGGTGGATGACCGCTCCTTAGTGATGAGTGATTGACAACGGGTGTTGGACTGACTCTTGGCTTAGTGCGCAGGTGTAGGCTGCGGCCTAGTTCGTGTTGTTGCAGGTGAAGAACGGGCGCGAAAGGTCTTCAGCCTTGAGGGGCCTCCGGGAGATGGAGAGACAAGTAGGCTCGGTTCGAGGGACCCGGTGGACGGCGGGACTGGGTGCGGGTCACATGGTGGCGACACAAGCAAGACGAAGTCATGGACAAGTGAGCCGGTGCACGGTGGCGGTCAAGTCAAGTGGTTTGGCGGGGAGGCCGGACCGAGCACGCGGGGTTTGGTGGTTTGCCCACAAAACCATCGGCGGACGGTTTCTTGGTTTGGGCCTCAAAACCAAGTCCGAGGGCCCAACACGACGGAGACGGGATCCGGGCGTGTCGGGAAGCTTCGAGGCGGAGGACACGCGGCGGGATCGCATGGCTTGCGTCGGGAGGACGCGGGGTGCGGCAAAGGCGTGGCCGTCCGATGGGAAGACCCACAAACATTACCAAAATGCCCCTACGTGGGTTGTATCGCCAATAGAGTAGCTAGGGGTAGTCGAGTCATTTACCACTCGGCGGGACCTGATATATAAGCCTGGAGTGTGTGTTGATGGCTCTCTCTCTCTCTCGGTGACTTAGGGTTTCATTTCCCCCCTTCTCTTTCTTATTTTCGTAGCGATTTTTCTTCCTATTTTCTCTAGGCTAGCATGAGAGCTTCATGTGAGATTTGTTGAGAGGGATGGATGCTAGGGCGGCATGCTAGACCTTGTGAATCTTTCCTGGTTCGTATAGAAGATTCGGGGTTGTTTTTCGTGGCTTTTTGTGCTTATTTTCGTGCCTTTGTTCCCGGTGTGATTCCGCGAATTTGAGTGAGTTTCTTCCCGGATTTCTTTGAGGGAAACATGGATAGATGTCTTGTGCATCTTTGTGCTTGATCTTGTGCCCTCAAACGCCGGAAAACTACTTCGATTCGTGAGTTTTCGTTCGGTGCTCTAGGTTTTGGTGGTGCTCAAAGGATTCGCGATTCCCGGTGATTTAGGGAGTTAGGAGGCAAGATTTTTGGGCTATAGCATCCTTGTGTGATGCTTTTCAAGTACCCAAACCCTTGTCTCCACAGCTTCAACCGTTTGGGAAATCCGATGATGATTTGGGGGAGTTGACTTTCGAGGTCGGACATTTTTCTGTTCTGTCCGAGCCTCGCGGACGGTTCGCGGCCTCCTGGCGGACGGTCCGCGCCGCTCGAGTTCGTCCCGAGTTCTTCGTGTTCTTGCTCGTCCTTTGTTTCGATCCGTTGTAATTTTGGTTTTTGGTTGGACGAAGTTTCGGACAGTCCGCGGTGTCGGGCGGACGGTCCGCGGGTGCTTGGCGGACGGTCCGCGTGCTCCCCGCGGACGGTCCGTGGCACCGGGGTGTCTTTGGGTCGTTCGTGTAAATTAACGGACGGTCCGCGGTTAAGGTCGGACGATCCGCGGCCGGGTGCGGACGGTCCGCGATACCCGGCCGGACGGTCCGCGCGGCTCTTGCGGACGGTCCGCCCCTCCCCGCGGACGGTCCGCCAGAGCCTGTGTGCTTTGCTTCTTGGTTCGATTCCTTCCTCCCCTTTCAAGTGCTTCCGCGTGTGCTTCGAGGAATCGTTCCTAAGGCTAGAGGTTGATCCATAACCCCGTGGTCTTGGCGATTGGTGCGCGATTCGATCCATCGCTTGTGTGTGACCGGGTTTTGAGTAGGACATAGGCCTGGTTCTTTGGGAAGAATTTTTGCCGGCTCCTATTCACTCCCCCCCTCTCTAGTCGCCATCTGATCCTTCACGTTGTGTGGACTGATTCTTGGCTAAGTATTGCAGGTGCAGGTTGCGGCTTGACTCGTGTTGGTGCAGGTGAAGAACAAGCGCGAAAGGTCGTTGCCGGTGAGGCCTCCAGGTGTGGAGAAGACAAGTAGGCTTCGTTCGAGGGACCCGGTGGCCAGCGGGGTCAAGTGCGGGCCGCATGGTGGCATGAACAGCAAGATGAAGTCGTGGAAGGTTTCTTGGTAGAGCCTCAAAACCAAGGGCGAGCCGGGACTACGTGGGAGCCGAGTCATGAGTGGAGATTGGCGGAGGCTACACCGAGTTCGCGGGGTTTGCAGTGGTTCACCAGAAAACCACTGGGTTACTCGGTTGAGCCACAAAACCGAGGCCGAAGACTCGACGAGGAGGTGCGGCCACCCAGGCCGGTTCAACCGCCCGGGAGGGGCGGTCGGACCGCCCTGGGGGGCCGGTCGGATCCCCGGGGCCGGTCTAACCGCCCAGGGGGGCGGTCTGACCGCCCTGGCCGCCGGCGCCGAGAAGCTTCGAAGCGGAGGACACGCGTCGGGATCGCAAGGCTAGCGTCGAGGCTACGCAGGGTGCGGTTGCCGGGCATCCGTCCGATGGTGAAGACATCAAGAATTCCTAATCCGCCCTTGAGGGGCATGTATCCCTAGTTATTAGTGAAGGGTAGGTTAGTCTTTTGGGTGCCTCCATATATACTCATTAGATGGGTGGATGGCAGCCAACTCTTCGAACCCTAGCTCATTTGGTTTTTCCATTTTCGTTCTCCATTTTCCTTAGGATTTTAGAAGGCTAGCTTGAGAGCTTCATGTGAGATCTAGAGAGAGGGATGGATGTTTGGGTGGCAAGCTAGACCTTGTACAAACCATTCATGGCATGTATAGAAGGTTTGGCGTTGTTCATCATGGTGGTTTTCCCGTCTCTTTGGTGTTGATTTTCGGAGCTCTTTTTGGCGGTGTTTTGAGGACGATTTCTTGGGGTTTTTGGTGGGTGTCACGTATGATGTTCTTGTGCCTCTTTGGCTGGTGACTTTGCCCCCAAATCCCCTTTGAATCGGACTCGATTTGGTGATTTCTCGAGTTGGGCGAGTTCTTGACCTAGAGAAGCGATTTCTTCGATTCCTCTTGATTGTGAGCGTTTCGGGTCGATTCATTTGAGGTAGAGGTTGCCCAGAAGGTAACCCAGCTATTCCCGAAGTTTGGCTGCAATCCGTGGAGTGATTCGGGAGATCGGGCGTGAGGAAGTTGAGGTTTGACCCGCGGGTTCGTTTTACGGGAAGGGGCGGTCTAACCGCCTACGGCGGGGGCGGTCTAACCGCCGGGGTGTTTCCGGTCAAAGTTTTGTTTCGCCGGATTTTCCTCTCGTGAGTTTGTTCGCCTTGATCGGAGGAGTGTCCGGCTGAAATTTGGGGTCGTTCTCGTGCGGTTGCTAGGTGTTCTTGGTCGGAGTTCGTTGTCGGGTACGGGGAGGTTAGATCGCCCCGTGTAGCCGGTCTAACCGCCCCTAGGCCCTTGGGTGAAGTTTTGGTTTTCACCAAGATTTTCCGGGTAGCTAGCATGGCCTTAACCAGAGATCTCTCGTTGGTGAAACCGTGGTGAGTTTTGGTGCTCGGAAGAGGCGTTTCGGAAGATTTCTTGGTTGCCGGTGGAGGCGGTCTAACCGCCCCCTATACCCGGTCTAACCGCCCCCTCTGGTTAGCCGGCTTTCGAGTTGTTTCCGCTGTCGGTGCTGCGTGTGTGTTGTGGTTGCTGGTAGAGTTTGTTCCTAGGACCAGTAGCACTCCAGTGGCTACGTGGTTTTGGCAAACGGAAGGTTGAAGTGCGGAGCGTGTGATTTTGGGGGTTCGACCGAGCTAGTTCTTCTTGTCGGAGTTTCAATCTCCCTCGAGAAGAATTTTTATCGGCTCCCATTCACTCCCCCCCTCTCTGGTCGCCTAATCGGTCCTTCACCTATGCTCATCAAGCATCGTCCGAGCCATCTCACACAAGGTCATGTTCTTCCTTTCCACAACACCACTTTGGGGAGGCGTATACGGACTCGAAAATTGGTGTTCAAGTCCCAAGTCATGGAAAAGGTTTCAAAACAAGAGTTTCTGAATTCCGAGCCATTGTCACTGCGGATTGCTTGTATGGCATCTCCGTGCCTCTCGTTCCTCAACCTCAAGACTAGATCTCGAAAAAACCAAACGTCTCCATCTTATCCTCGAGAAAGAACACCCACGCATACCGAGAATAGTCGTCCACCACAACAAGGACATACCACTTCCCAACCGCAGATCGCACGTGAGTTGGGCCAACAAGATCCATATGGAGCAACTCGCATGGACGCTCCGTCAAAACATCGGTGAGGGGAGGGTTAGAAGAGGCTACCATATTGGCATGCCTACACGGTGCACAAACCAACTCTTTCTCAATCCTCAACCGTGGCAATCTCAGACCAAATTGAGTTTACTCAAGCGAGACAAAAGGTCAAAGCTCAAGAGACGCAACTTCCTATGCCACTTCCACAACTCACTCGAAGAACCAGCCACGAAACAACGCTCACACCAGAAGACTTAGAAAAATCAACATGAAACTCCTGACCCTTAGGAACGACCATACAGACAAGGTCCCCTCGAGCGTCCAAAATCCGCGAACCACCAGGCCGAAACAACACCTCAAAACCCTCATCCAATAGCTGGGACACAGAAAGAAGATTGTACCCCAGCGATTCAACAAGAGCAACACGCCTGAGAGTGATCTTGTCACTCACCTTAATCTCACCTTATGAAAGCACACGCCCACACCCATTGTCCCCAACAGTAATGTACCTCCTTGTCACCACCGGGACGAGACTTGAGAACCACCACTTGTCTCCGGTCATATGCCTCGAGCAACTGGAGTCAATCAACCAAATGTTCTCCAAGTCTCCCACCATAAATTCAAAAACGAGCACATGACCGAACAAATGACTCAGCACTGGGGTTAGTACCAAAAGAGTAAAACCAGTGCCGAGCCATTTGCTCAAAAGTGGGGTTAGCACAAACCAAGCCATCTTTCCTACGAAAACTAACTCCACGAACACCACCACGGTAACCACCATGAGGGAACCAACCCTTTCTACTTGGAGGAGGACCAAAACCACGAAAGAAAGTCCGTCGACTGTCCCTCCTCTCCTTCTCAAAGCTATGACTCCTCCCATCCCAGTAGTGAACTCGAGGGGGAGAATGCCTAGCAACCTGACCTCCTGCAAACTCTCCAGCCCAACCACCAGAACCACGACCTCCAGAAACAAACCTCGCACCTGTACGAGCATGAAACCCAAACTGCTGCCTGCCAAGCCTGCACCGGTCGGACCGGTGCCCTTCACCGGTCTGACCGGTGTAGCCTGGGTAGCAGCACCTCCAACAGCCTTCCGCTCTCCCCAAGCCCGAACTGTCCTCACACTCGCCTTGGCCCTGGGCATCTACACATGAGGCTCAAGTACACCATCGGAAGGGTGGTACTTGTCCTTGTTATCCCACTCCTTCGCCATTCTCTCCTCTCGCTTCCTCTTGAAGCAAAACTCATCCTTATGGCCATCTCTCCCACAATAGCCACAATGGAACCTCACAAGCTTAGGCTTAGGCTTGGGCTGTTGCTGCTCACTTGGTTTCTGTTCACTCAACTTCTCCACCGGTTTCTCCTCACTAGCCTTCTCACTTTCTTTCCCAAAGAACTCTTTCCCCGAAGTGCTCACAAACTTGATAGGCTTTTGGAGATCATTTGTTGGTGTAGGAAACATGGGTGGAGCTGGGGTTGTGTCTAGTCGGTTCCTAAGATGGTTAGGTTTAGGAGGGAAATCGTTTTTGTGGTGGGTTTTTGGTGGCTCTGGATATTCTCTCCACGTCCCTCACCAACCTTGTTTGCCCCAAGTCCCTCACCATACTGCCTCTTAAATGCCTCGATCATCATCCTCAACTGAGGCTCATGACCAGACAACCAACCCATCAACTTTCTCAGCTCGTCATTCTCATCCTGCAAACGGTCAACATAATGCGCAAGTTCCAAATTCTTCAAAGCATGCATTTCACAAGTAGAGCAAGATGTAGGAATTGGTTCTTTCAGCTTAGCCTCAAGTGAAACAGTGTAAGCATGCATCTCATCAATCTTAGCATGTAAAACAGGGCAAGAAGTGCAAGCGCCTAGCAAAGCAGATCTAGATTTCAGCTCAGCCACTTCAACCCTAAGCACATCTAGTTCCTCACACATGGAGGCATGCTTCTCCTTAAAAAAAGCAAGATCAGCAAGAAAGATGGAGCAATCAGCACAATCAACCTCATCAGAAACAACATGACTAGCCTCAAGGGAATCAATCTCAAGCTTGCTATCAAGAACCTGTTTTTCTAGCTCAACCACTCTAGTCCTACATCCTTGAGTGAAGCCTTAAGCTCTTTTCTCATTTTCTTGGCCTCTCTAAGCATGTCATCACGGTTATCAAGCAACGAGCCAAGTCTTTCATTTTCCTGACGCAAGAAGGGAAGCTCATCACACACCTCGTCGTCGGAATCAGAGTACGAGTCGCTCTGTGTGCTCTCCTTGCTGCCGGAGCTCAGCGCCATGGTGTAGAAGCCGTCTCTAGCGAAGCAGCTCAGCTCGCTCTGGTTCTTGGATGACTTCCTGCTCTTGCGTTGATCACCTTCGTCTTCACTACTGCTTGAGCTCGAGGTGAAGTACGCAGAACTAGAGTCGACGTCGCTTGCTCCCACCATCGCTCGTGCCTTGCCTCGGCTCTCATTTTTCCTCGATCGTCGCTCGTCCTTGTGCTTGCTCTTGTGCTTGCTCTTGTGGTCACACCTTGACCAGTACTTGCCATCCATCCTTGACTTGTGCTTGTAGCCATCCTTGTTCTCGACCTTCTCCGGGCAGTCGGCGACGAAGTGTCCCGGCTTGCCGCACTGGAAGCATGTCCTCGTGTTCCTCCTCATGTTCACCCGGTTCTCGTGTAGCCTCTCGAACCTCCTCGTCAGCAACGCCAACTCGTCCTCTCCAAGCACATCAAACTCCTCATCTGGTATAGACATCAAAGAGGACAAAGAGAACATCCTGGTGGATGGGTTAGTGCTAGCCTTTTCTTTCGAGCCACTAACGAGGGCAAGACTATGGGAATTAGTCGAACCCTCGAGCTTGGCTGTCATGCCCCTATCCACCTCAGCCGACTTGAGCTTCGAGAACAGCTCATTCACTGTCAGAGTGTCATACTTCTCCAACTCGACAATGGCCTCGAACTTTCCGCCCCAAATCGTACGATCCAAAGAGTGTAAGAGCTTGACATCTCTATCATGATCATTGTACGGGAGCACGTCCATATTGGCCCTCATGTTGTTCACAACCACTGTGAACCTCTGAAACAAGGCATCGATGGACTCACCGGGGAGATGAGTGAAGTTCTCGTACTCTCTCCGGTAGGTCGCATACATCCGAGCCTGAGCCTGGGCATTCCCAACACGAGCTTCCTTCAACACCAACCAGATTCTACAAGCCAAGTGCTCGGTGTGCACCCGATCGAACTCAGGCTGACACAAAGCACGAAACAAGTAGTCGACCGCCTTATTGTTGGCGTCGAACATGTCCCTCGATCCTGGAGCAAGGAAGTTCATCGGCTGGACATAGCCTGTGTCCACCGTGACATCCCAAAGGATCTGACCCTTTCCTCTGAGAAACGCAGCCATCCGCTTACTCCACATCTGGTAGTTCTTGCCGTCGAAGTGTGGAGGACCCAAACCCCATTCCTGGTACGCCATCCATGGATCTTAGACTGGTTAGAATCAATAAAGACCCGAACCGGCTCTGATACCACTTGAAGGACCGATACGGCGAACCAGAGAGGGGGGGGGAGTGAATGGAAGCCGATAAAAAATTCTTCTCGAAGGAAACAAAGACTCCAACAAGACGAACACGGCTTCCAACACACGTCTCCGACTCACTACCCAAATTGGCCAAGTCCACGTAGCCACTGGAGTGCTACTGAACCTAGGAACCAACACACAACCTTCCGACCCGAGAATGTAGCGGAACACCAAACCTCGAGTCCACTGACGAACACCGGACAGACCGGTGAGCACCACCGGTCAGACCGGTCCCTGTTGGTGAAACTTGGCGACTTCCACAGAAAGGCTCCACACCAGCCAGGCTGGTGCAACACACCGGTCAGACCGGTCACAACCAGAAAGCCCCAAAACACCAAACAGGCCTATCTACCTCCAAACAGACCCAAACTCGAAACAGCCCCAACACAGTTCAACAACAAACACACCCAGACGTTCTCCCGAGCAAATACCCACCAAGGGTTGCACCGGTCAGACTAGTCAAGAGCACTAGTCAGACCGGTGTAGCCTTGGCAGCTCGGGATGAACAGCACCCGCGGGTCAACTCCTCCAAATCCAAGCCTTTATCTCTCGAATTGCTCCATCGGCTTGAACAAGACATTGGGGACAATAGGAACACCTCATGAGGAGTCCATAGCCAAGTTTAATCCCACCAAAACTTGTCCAAATTAAACAAGAGGAATCGAAGAAATTCCGCCAAAAACACCTCATGAGGAGTCCATAGCCAAGTTTAATCCCACCAAAACTTACTCATGGATTTGGGAGGGGAATCACAGCCCAAAGAACCACGAAGGGTTCCCACAAATTCCCCCATCAAATCCCCAAGAGGAAGGTCCCGAAAACACCAGAAGAAAAACACCAAGAGAGGGCTCCGAAAATCACCACCAAGAACAACCGGGAACAACACAACAAGGCCTTGAGGAACCACGCCGAATCATCTATACATGCCACAGAGGTTCATACAAGGTCTAGCTTGCCGCCCGATCATCCAACCCTCTCACAAGATCTCACTATAAAGCTCTCAAGCTAGTCCTATATTAATCCTAAGAAAATAGGAAGGGAAAATAGGAAACCAAATGAACTAGGCTTCCAAGAGATGGCTGCCCTCCTCTCACCTCATGGGTTATATGGAGGCAACCGAAAGTCTAAACTACCCTTACTTAACAGCTAGGGATACAAGCCCCTCAAGGGCGGTTTTGGAAGTCTTCATGTTTTCTCCATCGGACGAATGCCCGGCGACCGCAACCTGCTTAGCCTCGACGCAAGCCTTGTGATCCCGACGCGTGTCCTCCGCTTCGAAGATTCCGGACTGCGTCGTCACACACCGGTCAGACTGGTGCTCTTCACCAGTCAGACTGGTACCCACCGGTCAGACCGGTCTGGCACTGCTGCAGCACCGTCTTCGGTTCTTCGGTCTGCGCAAGCGATCCGGCGAAGCCTACGTAACAGATCCACCAAGACCTTCCACCTTCCTCAAAGGAGACTTTAATATGGTCATCAACGACTAGTGCAAGTTCCACCGCGATGCCAAGCACACCATGAGGGAGTGCGAGCTGCTAAAACGTGCTCTTGGGGTAACATCTACCTCCAAGAAGACCAGGAGCAACAACAATGACGACCGCAATGGTGGTCAACGCTTCGAGAATCGCAACCATCGACCTGATCAATGAGATTACTGAGACCGTAGACCCTATCCTTGCAATGATGATGGGGATCGGCGTGATTATCGCTGCGACTACCGCCGCGATGACAGACGCGACAACTACCGTCGCGACGGCCGCACCGACAAGCATGACAAAAGCGATCATCATGATGATCGCCACGATGACCGTCACAATGACCAGCGTGATGATCGACGTCGCCAGGACGATCACAACCGCCCAGACAACAACCGTAAGGAGCGGACACCTCCGCCACTGTTGACGGTGAAAATCCGTCAACCTAGCCATGAGTTTACCTTCGGTGTTGGCATGAGTTTTATACCTTATCCATTGGTACTAACCCCCGTGGTATAACAAGTTCACGTGTGCATGTCGGTTTTGGAGTTTAATGTTTATGCAGGGTTTTAGCGTTGAATGCAAGACTTTCGGGATAAGTTCATCAAGCACCTCATGACAAGACCTTAAAGTCCCGAACAAGTCATGCAATGAAGTAAAATTAACTCCAAGAAGCCGGGGACTTGATCCGAGAAGACGACGGACTCCGGGGACCCGACCGGAAAAGTGCCGAATCTTGCAAGACAAGGAGTTGAGTCCAATTCGGAGAGAAACCGACGACATGGACCTACATGCGAAGGGGGAAACATCCGGGAAGCAAGGGAACCGACGTGGGGCAAAGGAGCCCACGGGGCCGGGCCAAAATGGGCCCGGGCCGGCCGGCCCGGTCCGGTCGGCCCGGAGCCCATTTTGGGCCCAAACGTGCTCTCCTTTGCCCTAGCCGCCAATCGGGCTATTTATAGTCCCCTGACCGAGAGCCACGAGGGAAGAATTCGTCTTCGGCCGCCGAGGAGCAGAGAAGAGAGGGACACCATGTCGGAGAGGAGAGGGTCGAGCTAGTTGACTAGGGTTTCCCTAGCCGACGTGGGAACCTTGCATGGAAGACCACGTCGGAGTTCCCGGAGCTAGAAGCAAGATCAAGGAAGGATCCCGGTGGTGATCTTGTGTATGTATCATTGTCATAGTTGAATTATCAAGTTGAATCTTTTCTTAGCGATCAAGTGTTTCCTCGAAGATTTCGTTTTTCGATCGGCTTTGCTTATTCCAATTCTATTCGTACGATAGATTACATAGGGTGTTCTTGTAGCCGCGGTGGCTAGAGGTACACGCCGGATCTTCCGAGAGAATCTCGACTTGTCTTTTGACTCGCCCTAAGCTCCCCGCATGAATAGGGGTACGTTGTGACAGAACGGGGGTCTCGAAAGGCGGATGTTTTCGGATTTGGACGGGAAACCACGATTTAAAGAGGCTTCTATTAAGATTCGATTTGCTACTTCTTCTCTTGCTTGGAACTTCAACAAAAAGCTTACCCCGATCCCTCTAGATCGGTTTATCTACCCAATCTTACTTTGTTTTCTCCGGTCTTTAGTAGATTAGATTTATCTTTGTTTTGTGTTCTTATCTAGATGCATTAGGGTTTCTCCTTTACCAAAGATTGAAGTTATTTGGCTTTACTAGATCAACTCTTGCGTCACACATTTGTTCCACGGATTCGATACCTTGGGTTCACCACTCGAGGGAAGAAGGGTCCCTTGACTATGACGGGAGACTTGTACGCTTGTGAGTCACAAACGAACTTTGATACAATTATTAACCGTCAACAAGCCCCTTTTTTACGGCGCCGTTGCCGGGGAACAAGTGATCGGGGATTTGATTTTTTATTGCTTTTTTTTGTAATTTTCAGTACTGATTTTGTTTTATTTTTGCATCTACTAAACTTTGATCATCCTCAAAATACATCTAATCTAGTTTGTCTAACTCTAGTCTTTATAGATTTGTTTTGTTTTCTAGTTTTCTTTGCATACTTTGCTTATTGCTAACCCTAACCGGAGATGGTTGGCTACCTCTCCAAGAAACCCAAGCTTTTTTGTGGATGATCCAGGAAAACTTTACAGGCAAAGGAGACGTGCAACACAAAAGTTGAAGGACCGCCGGAATCTCCAAGGGAATCACCACCTCCAAGTCCAAAGGAAGATCAACCTACCGACATCGTTGATCTACCTATCATAAACCTTCAAGATGCCGGAAGGCCGTTCAAGATCAAGGTCTCAACTATCCGCATGACGACTGCGAAAGCTGAATGCATACGAGTCGGATTCCTTGAGTGGCATATCGGTTTACTTAAGAGGAGGATGGAGAAGATGGAGATGGAGAAAGAAGCTCAACACCTAAAGGCCGCCGAAGCAAGATTCTCATGCAAGGAGTGTGTGGAGTACGACCATGTCCAAGATCAACAAGGACGCCGTCACTAAGTTCGAGGCTATGGAGAAAATATTGAAGAATTTAGATGGCAAGGTGACGGAGGTCGGAAGCTCTATACGTGAAGTGTTCATCATGATGAAGATGCTAGACGCAAGTGGGACAACTTGCCGGGCGCCCGATGGGTAACGAAGAAGAATATCCGAGACAACTCCAAGGTCCCAAGACGGCGAAGGCTACTCAAGCTCATTCGGGAGAGATGAAGGATCACACTAGAGACCATGAAGATCACGACCGAAGGACCGGAGTTCGAGATGCCGAGCCACAAGGAAGTTGTTGCATCCGTCAAGACCAAAGGACAAAGCCAGCCTGTGAAGACCAAAAAAATTGACTAAGCCAAAGCGGATACCCAAGATTGCAACGCCCACAAAGAGCGTTGATCCGGAGTAATCAAGTGAAGAAGTCTAGCCATGGACTATAAACGAAGCGCTAGGCGGGAGGCAACCCGTTTCGTCAAGTCAAGAATAAGCTACCGGGAGGACAACCCGATTCCAGGTTTTTCGAGTCTTTTTAATAATTTAGTTTTGAGTTTTATTACGCAAAGACATTAGACTTAGAAGTGGTTGAACAATATTAGAGACATAATTCTTGATTGAATGTTTGCTTTATCGTAAACCCTTTGCATGAACCCCCCTATGTGCTTGTTTGATTCTTTTCTTTTCGAGAAACCCTCAACCAAATAATTTCAGAACCTTAACTCAACCTTTCACCCTCATTATGGTGCTGAGGTTGACTTATTTTTCATACTAAAACCACACGAGTAGAGCCACGATTTATGTTTAAGTGTTAATAAAATTCAGCACGTGGTAGGACTCGCGTGAACTTAGAAATCAAAGCTTTTGGTTGGTTTTAAAAATCTTTATCCTTGGTTTCTCTAGGATTAGAATTTTTCTAAGCCTATTCTAATTTTGTTTTATTCAAAATCTTTCTTATTTAGCCAAAATCAGAACCTAAACCTATGCCCCCATGATCAAGCCGGGAAAAAGTCTGCTCTCAACCGATGAAGGCAAACTATACCGGTGAGACCGAAATCGACGTAAAAAGAAAATATTTTCGACTTGCATTTGTTTTTAATGGTTTAAAAACTTCTCTAAAATTATGTTCAAGCTCTTGCATGGCTCTGAAAAATATTTTAAATTTCGAATTAGAGGAGTGCTTAACCTTAAACACACCTTAATGGAGGCAATCTAGTAATCATGCATGCACCATTGGATTCCCTTTCTTCAACTTTCACCAATTTCACATGCGAAGGACAAGCATGGTGGGCAGCAAGCATCAACTTTGTAGGAATTTCATGGTGGCATGTGAAGCAAGTGGAGCTAGGGAGCATGGACATGACCCAAAACATGAAGCATCAAGTGGAAGGACCAAGGAGTGGACGTGAGCGTTTGGGCGGTGCAACTCGTGGAGCACGCGGGCGGGGAAAGTTGCGAGAGGTGAAATGATCGTCCTGGAAGAAAGACGAGGGCGGGGGAGGAGCACCGAGGCCGGCCTCACCTACATAAGGAGCCCCCCCGACTCCCGTTTTCTGCAGGCAAGCTTCCCTCTACTTCATTTGTTTGTGTGTTCAAGTTTGTGTGCCCAAAACCTCCGTAGACATAGCCAACCTTCCCAAGCTTGATGACTCAAGAAAAAAAAATCCACATCCTTAATCCACTCAAAGTCCACATCCGAATCAAAGAGTTTAAGTGCCTAGTTACCGGTTGCAACCCGGAGTTTTAGTTGAAGAAAAGAGTGCAGCAACCATGTGGAAGAAAACCACAGGTCTCTTCTCCAAGAAGAAGAGTTTGTCGTCATCCAAGCCGTCATCAACCACGTCTTCGAGAAGGCACTCGGTTTCCGAGTCTCCCCGGAGCATGGAGACGGATACGGCGCCACCGAGGAGGAACGATGCTCTCCTCCTTGGTGGTATGAGGGCTGCAAGAAGCACTTCCATGAGGTTCACCGAACCTCGTGGGCACACGGAGGAGCAGCCCGCGCCACCACGACGATCGACTCGCTCAACCGCACCACCTCCTTACACCCCGACACACTCTTCGTACGGCTTCATCATCTTGTCGGCGGAGGAGGAGGAGAGGCTCTCTAATCTTGAGAAGAGGCTTGTGCCCAACGTCGAGTTCGACGACCAAGCACTCTACACCTTGGGTTTTTGCACCGACATATACTATATGTTGGGGCACCTCGGATGGGTGCAGTTCTCCAACGGAGTATCGGTGGACACCCATTTGGGGTTCGGCTTGGAAATTTTAATGACTATTGCACCCATCGTTGATGATGATGGGGTGCAAAGCTTGTCATTCCGTTTGGAGGGAGTCCAACAAGAGGTTCCCTACGAGCACGTTAGGGAGCTGCTTGGATTCCACAAGGGAGCTCCGGAGAAAGTTGACGTGCCACCCGCATGTTGGCGGGATTTTGGAACATGATCTCCGGAGAAGCCCATCAACAACGCAATTGCATCCGCAACCCCATTATCCGGATATTTCACTCTTGGATGTGCAAGAGGGTATTGGGGAGGATGAAGGAAACAAAGGTGACCGACACGGTGTTGAATTGGCTATACTCGGCTTTAATTGCCCGGCAGCCATTGCACCCCTCTTACCTCATGATCAACCGTTGGTGTTGTGAAGCAACATCGGGGGCGGGTAATATTGGTTTGGGGTGTTACCTCTCCATGTTGGCCTTTTCCTTGCGGCCGGGGATCGCAAGAAACCCCGCTCACCTTTTGCGTGGTACCTCTCTCGGCATTGAGTATTTGCAAGGCAAATACATTAGTGGAGATGAGAGAGGAGGTTATCGGTTGGCCATAGTGAACCTACCCCTTTCGAATGAGAGGTTTAGGCTTTTCACCGAAGGAAGGAAAGATTGGTTGGAAGAGGGATTACTTGTCCCTGCAAGAAAGAACAAAAGAGGAAGAATCGTAGAGGAGGGAACATCCTCCGCACAAGCGAGTGGAGCACAACCCATGTGCAACCATTCGGCGGGGTCCCTCCTCCGCCAAGTTATTACGGAGGGCCACAAGAGCAAGCATGGGGGGGTGGTGCACCGGTACCCCCACAAAATTATGTTGTGCCCAACGCTAACTTCGCGGAGTCCTACGCTCATCATCCCCAACCACAACAAAGCATGGCCATTATTGGAGGGTATGCTGCAAGAAATGCTCAAAATATCGCAGCCATCCAAACTAACGCAGCTCAACTCGGTGAAGGCAACGCTAAAATTGCCTTTGAACTTGGACGCCTTCACCTTGTGGAGCCAAATCAATTCGTCGGAGGGAATGTCCAATCATATTACGAGCAAGGGTATTATTATCAAGATCATCAACATCAACCACCGGCGGAGGACTAGAAGGTTTAGGAACTTTAGTTTTCTTTTCTTTTCTTTTTCTCTGTAATTTTCAGCTTTTGCTTATGTGTGTTTGCGTAGTATTTTCTGTTTTTATTTTTCAGCAAGCATGTTTGTTTATTTTCAGTTTGTATTTCAACTTGATGTCACCATTAATAAAGACACCACCTTGATTATATCATCGGAAAAGTTACAAAATTCGTGCCATGATGATATATGATTAAAATTGCAGCTTTGTTCATCTTTGTAATTGATTTATGCATGTTTAAGCTAGTGCTCTCTTAAAAATACAGATCTGAATTTATTTAAATGCTAGCTTAATTTTCAGCGGAGGTTATGATTAAAATAAAGACCCATAGTGTTTTATGTGCTCTCAAGTTATGAATAGATTAAAGATGTCTTTTATGCTCAAAAATATCGCTAACCTTGTCACAAATATCACTTGTGTGTTGCTCAACCTATCCAAAGCCTTCTATATATTTGAGTGCATAAACCTTAGTGTACAAGATTTATTTTTAAGTGAGTTATTGCAGGCCATGATTTCTCTGGCCCGAGACTAAGAAGCTGGTTATTCCATTTTTTGCGTATCTATCTTTTTGCTAGCCTTTTATCCGTGCATTGTGTATCCCCGCATCGGTGATCTCACAAACTTTGCCGGATATCCACCCTTAAACCAAATATCATTTTTTTGTGATTACCTCCTTGACCACAACCTATCGTTGAGAATGGATCATCAATTCAAGGAAGATCTCAAGACGGTGCCAACGTTGAAGATTTCAAGTATCTCTCCAAGGAAAAATATTCCGGTACCTACCTTATTTTTCGCCTCTTTGCTCGAGGATGAGCAACGTCTAAGCATGGGGGAGGAGGTAGGTACGGTGCAGTTTTAGAGTTCAAAGGGGAATATTTTAAAAAAAATGATGATGAAAGAAAAAAAAATCCAGCGATACTCATGACTTTCAAGGTATAAAAAAATCAAAACTTCGTTGTGGAAGTCATGGGCTGAATATATGACGAGGAAAAAAATGAATGAATGAAAGAAAGAAAAGAATGAGAAATATGAGAAAGAAAAAAAATGTGCGTAAAGTAAATTCCCTAGCTCTCTAAAGGTGCATTCAAGGCTTCAAGTTAAAAGGATCCATTCTCATCTTCCAACCATGTGCAATCCGATAACGAGGACTTCCTTTGTGCCTCGGGATCACTCTTTGCCATTTGCACATGTCCACTTATCTAAAAGTGTGTGTATTTTTCTCTTTCCCCTCCTTGATTCAACATTATTTTCCAATGACCTTTTTGACGAGTCTCGGTAAGACCATGAGAAGCTTGTCTTGTTTTGACAACACCTCATTTATAAAATCTTGTTAGGACTAAACTTTCCCAAAGCTCCATATAAAATCCTACCACATATATATGAGAGGGAAAGGAGTAGAATATATAGGCTTGAGAGACAAGTGAGATGAGAGTTTATGAGCAATACACGAGATGATTTAAATTTGTGAATTTGGTTTAGTTTTTCTTTATCTCGATCTTCATTTCAAAAAAATCTGAGATCTATTTAAAACTTTGTGAGCATGTTAATACTTGTGGGATAAGCTTAAAAAGAATCTACCCTCCGTAGAAATGAAGGCTAGTACATTATAGAACTTTAACGAATTAAAATTTTGAGAGCATTATGTTTTCTCATGTGTAATCAAGTGCAGAGTTTAAACATTGTTTAGCAATAATGATATCCATCGAAGGCTTACTCGAGGACGAGCAAGGTTTAAGCATGGGGGAGATGTTGACGGTGAAAATCCGTCAACCTAGCCATGAGTTTACCTTCGGTGTTGGCATGAGTTTTATACCTTATCCATTGGTACTAACCCCCGTGGTATAACAAGTTCACGTGTGCATGTCGGTTTTGGAGTTTAATGTTTATGCAGGGTTTTAGCGTTGAATGCAAGACTTTCGGGATAAGTTCATCAAGCACCTCATGACAAGACCTTAAACTCCCGAACAATTCATGCAATGAAGTAAAATTAACTCCAAGAAGCCGGGGACTTGATCCGAGAAGACGACGGACTCCGGGGACACGACCGGAAAAGTGCTTCGAATCTTGCAAGACAAGGAGTTGAGTCCAATTCGGAGAGAAACCGACGACATGGACCTACATGCGAGAAGGGGAAACATCCGGGAAGCAAGGGAACCGACGTGGGGCAAAGGAGCCCATGGGGCCGGGCCAAAATGGGCCCGGGCCGGCCGGCCCGATCCGGTCGGCCCGGAGCCCATTTTGGGCCCAAACGTGCTCTCCTTTGCCCTAGCCGCCAATCGGGCTATTTATAGTCCCCTGACCGAGAGCCACGAGGGAAGAATTCGTCTTCGGCCGCCGAGGAGCAGAGAAGAGAGGGACACCATGTCGGAGAGGAGAGGGTCGAGCTAGTTGACTAAGGTTTCCCTAGCCGACGTGGGAACCTTGCATGGAAGACCACGTCGGAGTTCCCGGAGCTAGAAGCAAGATCAAGGAAGGATCCCGGTGGTGATCTTGTGTATGTATCATTGTCATAGTTGAATTATCAAGTTGAATCTTTTCTTAGCGATCAAGTGTTTCCTCGAAGATTTCGTTTTTCGATCGGCTTTGCTTATTCCAATTCTATTCGTACGATAGATTACATAGGGTGTTCTTGTAGCCGCGGTGGCTAGAGGTACACGCCGGATCTTCCGAGAGAATCTCGACTTGTCTTTTGACTCGCCCTAAGCTCCCCGCATGAATAGGGATACGTTGTGACGAACGGGGGTCTCGAAAGGCGGATGTTTTCGGATTTGGACGGGAAACCACGATTTAAAGAGGCTTCTATTAAGATTCGATTTGCTACTTCTTCTCTTGCTTGGAACTTCAACAAAAAGCTTACCCCGATCCCTCTAGATCGGTTTATCTACCCAATCTTACTTTGTTTTCTCCGGTCTTTAGTAGATTAGATTTATCTTTGTTTTGTGTTCTTATCTAGATGCATTAGGGTTTCTCCTTTACCAAAGATTGAAGTTATTTGGCTTTACTAGATCAACTCTTGCGTCACACATTTGTTCCACGGATTCGATACCTTGGGTTCACCACTCGAGGGAAGAAGGGTCCCTTGACTACGACGGGAGACTTGTACGCTTGCGAGTCACAAACGAACTTTGATACAATTATTAACCGTCAACAGCCACCACACAAAGGGGGCAACCCCAATGGTGCATTCCAGAAGGCCAACCGCGAGATCAACTTCATCGTCGGTGGTCACCAAGTGATCAAAACCAACCGGCAAACTCAATCGAACGCCAGAGACATCGGGCACGTCAACACTGAAAATCAACGACCTCTACGGTGGTCTGAATTCCCAATCACTTTCTCTAGGAAGGATCATTGAGTTCACATTCCCGACCCCGGAACCTATCCGCTGGTCGTCAACCCCATAGTTAATGGGGCCTGGTTGCTTAAGACCCTCATCGACGGACGCAGCAGCCTGAACATCATTTTCACAAAGATGCTACGCAAAATGGAGTTCGACTTCTCCAAAATGACCACCTGTGATGAACCCTTCTACGTGGTCGTGCCCAGCAAGGCTGCATACCACATAGGTCGTGTGTGCCTGCTGGTCACCTTCCTCAAAGAGGAGAACTTCAGAACGGAGTACCTGACGTTCAAGGTCGCGGACTTCCGCTCATCATACCACGCTGTCTTCGGACGACCTATGCTTGCCAAGTTCATGGCTATACAACATCACACTTACCTCATCATGAAGATGCTGATGCCAAACGGAACCCTTTCCGTCCTCGAGGACATCTGGTCTCCTAAAATTGTGAAAGCGCTACCGTCGAGCTCTCCAAAGATTCAGCAATCAAAGCCGCAGCAACGGTCATGGTCGCTCAGGCAGCCAAGATCGACAAAACTACTCTTCAAGTACCGGAGCAAAAGCATAAAAGCACAACTTTGGACCCAAGTCCAGCCGTCAAGAAGGTTTACCTCGGCCTGCCAACGCATCCAAGGAAGTCATCATCGGGGCCGACCTCGACCCCAAATAGGAACTGGCGCTCACTAGCTTCTTCTGACATCTTCGCATGGAGTCCGTCCGATATGCCAGGAATCCCCAGGGATCCGGCTGAGCACAGACTCGAAGTCAACAACACCGCTTGATCTATCAAGCAAAAGCTCCGGCGATTTGCAAAAGATAGAAAACAAGCTATAAAAGTAGAAGTCTTTAAGCTCTTAGCTGCAGGTTTTATTAGAGAATGCCAACACCCGGTTTGGCTCGCAAACCCGGTTCTTGTACCAAAGAAAACTGGTGGATTAAGAATGTGTATTGATTTCACCGATCTTAACAAGCACTGCCCAAAGGATCTGTTCCCTCTCCCTCGTATCGACAAGGTCGTGGACTCCACAGCCGGTAGCGTCCTACTCGGCTTCCTCGACTGCTACTCAGGGTATCATCAGATAGCCCTACATCCCGACGACAAAGACAAGACAACGTTCATAACGCCCCACGACATCTACTGCTGTAAGGTCATGACCTTTGGCCTGAAAAATGCCTGAGCAACCTACCAAAAGGCAATTCAAAAGTGCTTGAAGACGCAAACTGGGAAGAACGTCGAAGCCTATGTGGACGATGTGGTCGTCAAGACTACAAAGGAAGACAAGCTCATCACCGACCTAACAGAAACCTTTGCAAATCTAGGAGAGTTCCAATGGAAGCTCAATCCAACAAAATGTGTCTTTGGTGTCCCTTCCGGATTGCTTCTAGGCTTCATGGTCGGGCACCGAGGCATCGAGGCCAACCCAGCGATGATCGACGCTATACGCAAGATGGCCAAGGCATCCAACAAGAAAGACGTCACGAAGCCCACCGGTATGATGGCAGCTCTAGGTCGTTTCATCAGCAAGCTCGGTGAAAAAGGACTACCTTTATTCAAGCTACTGAAGAAGGCTGACAAGTTCGTATGGGACGACGAAGCCCAGAAAGTGTTCGAGGCTCTCAAAGAGTCCTTGATAACACCACCAGTTATGACACCTCCAATACCAAAGGAAACACTCTTACTCTACATCTCTGCCACCACTAATGTGGTTAGCACGGTTCTCGTCGCAGAGCGAGAAGAGGAAGGGCAGGCCTATCCTGTTCAACGACCTGTATATTACATGAGCGAGGTCCTAGCCGACACTATAACACATTACACACAACCTCAGAAGCTGCTCTATGCGCTCCTAATCACGTCGAGAAAGCTTCGACACTACTTCCAAGCACACAAGACCGTGGTCCCGTCTTCATTCCCCTTGGGAGAGATCATCTGCAACCGCGACGCCGACGACCGCATCGTCAAGTGGTCAGTCGAGCATGGAGAGTTTGAAATCGAGTTTTGCCCCAAACAAGCGATCCAGTCGCAGATCCTCGCAGACTTTGTGTCTGAATGGATAGAGTTCCAGATGTCCCCTCCCAAGGAGCGGCCTGAACACTGGATCATGTACTTCGACGGCGCCCTCAACCTCCAAGGAGCAGGCGCAAGCGTGTTACTCATCTCTCCCCATGGAGAGCAGCTCAAGTACGTCCTGCAGATTCATTACTAGGCCTCTAACAACGGAGTAGAATACGAAGCCCTAATCCACGGCCTCTGTATAACAGTGTCCCTCGGTATCAAGCGACTACTAGCTTTCGGTGATTCCAAGGTCGTCAACGAGCAAGTCAACAAAGAGTGGGATTGCGTCATGGACACGATGGATGCTTACTGCACTGAGATTCGTAATCTCGATGGCCACTTCGAGGGGATCGAATTCCAGCATGTCCCACACAACAACAACATCGCCGTCGACGTGCTTTCCAAACTATGCTCTCGTCAAGCTCTAGTCCCAGCAGGCGTATTTGTCCAAGACCTATGCAAGCCTTCAATCAAGCTCTTGGATCCTAATAATCTAGAACCACCTTCAAACGACCAAAATCCAGCGCCTCCCCGTGATGTGCTCATGACTGAAAAAGAGGACGATTGATGCAAGCCCTTCATAGTCTTCATACTCGACTAGCTTGTCCCCGATGACAAAGTGGAGCAAGAACGTATCACGTGACGAAGTCCTAATTACGTCGTGATGGGTTCCAACCTATACAGGAAAGCTGCCACCACGGGCATCTTGATGAAGTGCATCCTATGATCGGAGGGTCTACAACTCTTAGTCGAGATACACAGTGGTGAGTGCGGCTGCCACGCGACATCCACGAACTTGGTCGGTAAAGGATACCGATCTGGATTCTATTGGCCCACGGCCGTAACTGACGCTAAAGACCTCGTCAAGAGGTGCAAAGGATGCCAGTTCTTTGCCAAACAGCAGCACCTGCCAGCTCAGGCCCTGCGCACTATTCCTCCATCTTGGCCCTTCGCTATGTGGGGTCTCGACGCGGTAGGACTATTTCATACCGCTCCAGGCGGCTACAAACATATCCTGGTTGCTATAGACAAATTCACTAAGTGGATTGAGGTCCGACCTGTTGCGAAAGTAACATGGAAGAAGCAGTTAAATTCATCGGAGACATCAAACACCGCTTCGGTGTGCCTAACAGGATCATCACCGACCTAGGCAAAGCTTTCACCGGCTCGGTCTTCTGGGACTTCTGCCAAGATAACCTCATTGACGTCTACTATTCCTCGGCCGCCCACCCATGGTGTAAAGGCCAGGTCGAAAGAGCCAACGGCGTGGTGCTCCAAGCACTCAAGGACCGTATCTACGACGACGCCTCCAACTACGCCACTAGATGGCTAGCTGAGATGCCTCACGTAATATGGGGTCTCAGGACTCAAGTCAGCTCTGCGACAGGCTTTTCGCCCTTCTTTTTGGTCTACGGATCAGAAGCTATACTTCCTACCGACATCACTTTTGGAGCTCCGCGAATTCAGTTCTACGAGGAAGGAGAGGCCGAGCAAACACGTCGCATCGACCTCGACAGTCTCGAAGAAAAAAAACACACCACTGTCATGAGACAAGCTCGTCATGACCAGCAGCTACATCGCTACCACGATCGCAATGTTAGGGAAACCTCCTTCACGTTGGCGACCTCGTCCTTAGACGCATCGAAAAGACTGTCGGCATGCACAAGCTCTCTGCCCCTTGGGAGGGACCTTTCATCGTTACGGAAGTAGTTAGCCCGTCAACATATCGACTTCAGTGGGGTGATGGAAAGGAGTGCCCAACCCTTGGAACGTGGAGCATCTACGACGATTCTATCCGTAGACTAGTTTCTTTTCAAGCTATGTATTTCCCCTTTTGTATTTCTCTTTTTCAGATTAAATAAAAAGTATTTCAAGTAGTCCTCTGCTACGAGTCGAGCACTACCTTTTCCTTCCTCATATTATAAACCCGCCTTGACATGCTCGGGGGCTTGGCTAAAGGCAACATCTTGGTCGCAAGACCTAGGGGTTCTAAGTCTTCCTTATTTCTTCCCCTCGACATGCTCGGGGGCTTGGCTAAAAAGCCAACCTAAAGGTCGCCCTACCTAAGAACATCATCGCGAATAAGTATGAAGCCTCCTACCGCCACGAGCATGCTTTGTCAGAAAGGTCGCCAAACCTGAGCCCCGGGCTTCTCCCTCGTGCGCCGATCTCTCGTAAGCCTCTACACTGAGTTGTCGAGGTCGGCAAGCCAGCCTCTCCGTGAGTAGTGGTTAGCGAGTCAAGAATACAAAATGTTGTCATCTACAAGACCAACCAGAGCTCACGCAGGCAAAAGGCAAGTACTTCGCTAAAGATTTCTTCAAAATATCTCTAAAAGTTTTTACAAGTCATGAGGGGAGGGGGAGGTACAGCTCCTAGCTACTACTGGTTGCCGCCGTCGCCACCTTCACTACCGGCTGCACCATCGCCTTCAAAGTCGATGCTCTCCGCCACCTCGGTGGCGGCTTCATCAACTTCGAGCTCTAGGGCTTGAAGGTCCTTCGTGGTGTCAGCACCTCCCTTGATCTTGGTCATGTCGACCTTAGGATAGTGGGACTTGACTCTCACCAACGCATCAGTCGCAGCCGCCAAACCGGTTGCCCTCAATAAAAGCAACAACCTGTTTGGAGTGTCTACCAGGCGATCGACGATGGACTGCTGCTGATTCCCTTCCTTCGGAACAGGTATGCAAGACATTGCATAATTGGTAGCACCCTTGAGGTCGTTCAGCTCCAGCTCATACCCTGCAATGGTGATTTGGTCACTCTACAATGACTTCAAAACAACCTTGAACTCGACTTTAAGGCCCCGACAAGCTGCGGTCACATAAGCCAGCTTTTGAGATATGGCGTACTCACTCTCAGTGGCTTCCTTCATTACTCGTTTGAGTTCTAGGCCCCCAGCCTCGATCTCCCAAACTCTGACCTCCAGATCCGGAATCTTGCTCCTGGAAGTTGCTAGAGCATTCTTTAGCTCCTCTTCACGGTTACGAAGATCTGCGCACACAACAGTTAGCTGACTGCTAATGACCATCTGTTCAAAAAGGGACAAAGACTCACTAGTAGCTGATGTGTTAAACTGCGCAGTGGCCTCCACGGCCTTGCGCCTCTCCTTAGCAAGCTCGTCCTCAAGCCTCTTCTTATTGGCGGCTGCCACCTCACGAACCTCCTTGAGCTCTCGCTCAAGGTCAGTAATACGTTGTTCCTTCTCCTCGGCATGTTGCAGCTGGTCGGCCCGGCCCTTGGCCCTCTCTGCCAGTGACTGTTACAAAATCACAAGGTCAATGCTTCAAAAGCAAAACAATCAAGCAGTGATAATACATCACTGACTACTCACAATGAGTGCGTGATTGATGGTAATGATGCTGGTCTGCAAGGCCCGCATGTACTCATTGTCTTCGAACCAATCCTCCTGCCAAGGGGTGTGATCCCAATTAATTCATCGATGTGGCAACCTTGGGCTTGAAGTTGAAGATAGAGGTACCTGTGCGCTGGACGCTTCCGGACCTCCCGGCACCAGGTCGATCTGAGGCGGGTCCCTGGCCACGTCTTCAGTCCCACCAGGAACAGCCCTGGTAGGGTCAACTTCAACGACTGTTGGAGAGGTCGTTGCCCCGACCTCCCCAATTGTGGTCTCAACACCCTCAGCGGTGTGTAGGGAAGAACCTGCCCTCGTGTCAGTCACAGGTGGCGAAGTCGTCAACCCCTCTGCCATTCCTCACATCAGGGTAGTGGTATGCGCATCATCTGCAAGCGCCTCCCCTAGGACCTGTTGCTCAGGCGACCTCGTGCGAGACGGAGATGATGGGGCAACCAGCACCCCTTGTGGTCTTGCCACCGGTCTGCACGGCAAAAATACTTCGTCAAGATTGAGTTCAGATAAAAAGTATAAAGATAGCATCAGCTCTAAAGTTAATACCTCGGCACAGTCGGAAGCTGAGTCTTCGACCAAAACACCCGAGGCTTAATAGCCGCAGGTATCTTCGCCTGCGCTGCCGCAGCGCTGCGCTGTGCCTCCAAACCACATCGGAGAGCGTCTTCCGACGTCTTCTGGACCAGCTCACACTGCCTCTTGGCAGCAGGACTCTCCGGCCTCCTCGCTGCCTGGTCTTCAGGGACCGGCAGCTCTTCGATAGCCTCATCCTTCTTCTCCTCCTCCTCCTCCTCCTCATCTTCTGACCCGACCTCCGGCGAGCGAGGTGTCGGAATCGTTGGAGTAGCGACAGCCGGAGTGGATGCAGCCCTCCTCTTCCTATTCTTCTTCTGCTCTGCGGCTTTCACTGCAGAGATTGCAGTGGCAACGGCCGAAGCAGACTTCTTAGCCACTGTCGACCTGGTCCTGCGTCGGATTTTGCGACGCCGGCGGCTGGATCTGCTCCAGCCTCCGCGTCAGTTTCTTCGTCGGCGTCCACCGACGAGTCAGACTCATAATTCTCCAGCAGACGACCTGATGGAGGTTTGTACTTGTCCGACCTCAGCTTTCTCTGATGTATCTCCCCCTCAGGGAGAGGCGCCGAGCACCACATCTGGAGCTCGCTCACCAACAAAAACAGATGACATAAATGCTATACGACCTAAGTGAATCAAGAAAGCAAAGTACAACGACCTAAAGACAGATCCCAGGATCTTACCGGGTCAGCCGGTCTCTTCAACGAGTGTGCCCTCGAGCACTTCTTCACCTTGACATTCCCAAAATACATCTGGGAAACTCTAGCTGCCATCTCCTCCTTGGAAACCTTGCGGTTCACCTGGCGTGTGGGATCTAATTGCCCACAGTACTCATACGTCGGGTGGACCCGATCCTTGATCGGCTGGATCATCCGCCGACAGTACGACCTCGCCACCGTCGCTCCTGTCACTCCTCGTCTCTTCATGTCAATGACTAGTTCCAGGATCCCCTTCAGGTCCTTGAGTTCGCGGGTGGAGAGTCCAAGATCCCACTCGCTAATTTTCACTGGCTTACGGCTAGTTCGCCGTGAAAGACCTGGAATTTGGTCCACAATGTGGAACCACTCCGATCTCCACCCGGCAGTGTTGTCAGGAAGGTTGGTGTCTATCCATTCTGCCTTGAAGCCTGACCTCAAATTGAACATCACAGCTCCCACTGGCCCCGACCTTTTCCAGTGCTTTTGACACAGAAAAAATGCCTCCACAATGTGAAGTGAGGCTCTATCCCCAGATACGCCTCACAAAAATGGATGAAAGTTGACACTACAGTGATGGAGTTAGGAACGAGGTGTACCAACTCCAGCTTGTAGTAGTACAACAGGCCGCAGAAGAAGTCTCCCACCGGGAGGTTCAAGCCGCGCTCGAAGAAGGAACTGAAGACGACCTACTCCTTGACGTCCTCGCTCGGAAAATCTTTCCCGACGGCTGCACTCCACTCCACCTACATCTTCGGCCGAAGAAGCACCCGGTCCACCAACACCTGGATCTTGTCCTCGGTCATGGTCGACTGGACCCACGCCGCCTGGGGGTCCGAGATGCAAATTGTATCCACCGCCATCTCAGGGTTAGGGTATGCGATGGATCTAATGTTGCACAGGGACTTAATGCGCATATGCCGGAGGCGTACAGCGCGAAGCGGTGGCAATAGCACGGGCTTAGCCAAAGAACGAAGTTGGGCACGGGAGCAAGGAGGTCGCAAGATCGCTGTGGAGCAAAAAGTGGAAGAAAATGATGGGAGCGAGAGGAAGAAGACGAAGGGAATGAGGTCACCTCGGTTAGGCTCACTCTATTTATAGGGGGGCCACCGAATCTATCCGTTGCGGCTCCTTGCTCCGTACAACACGCCCCAACGGCTCTATCCCGAAAAGTTCGCGAGAAGATTGAGGCGGATTTTTCGCTAACAGACCAAGCGCCATGACCTAAATCTGAGTTTAGGTTGTCATCCCAACGAGAAGATAACATCAGGTTGTCCTGATGGCAAACACAATTTACAAGCCCCCACATCATATAAAATTAGGTCTTTGGCGAATCGTTTTGCCAAATCGACCAAGTACATGACAAAAGAGAGCGAACATTACATGGATTACCCTCAGGGTACCTACGACCTGCAACCTTATTGGATCCAGAATCCGAAGGTACACAAGTCGCCTACGACCTTACTGGATCCAGAACCCGACACATGGATAAACATAATGAGGACCATGTGTGGTTCGAGGACCTGTGGATGGTCGCTTCCTTGTTGGATGAGTGATTGACAACTTTGTGTGGACTGATTCTTGGCTAAGTATTGCAGGTGCAGGTTGCGGCTTGACTCGTGTTGGTGCAGGTGAAGAACAAGCGTGAAAGGTCGTTGCCGGTGAGGCCTCCAGGTGTGGAGAAGACAAGTAGGCTTCGTTCGAGGGACCAGGTGGCCAGCGGGATCAAGTGCGGGCCGCATGGTGGCATGAACAGCAAGATGAAGTCGTGGACGGTTTCTTGGTAGAGCCTCAAAACCAAGGTCGAGCCGAGACTACGTGGGAGCCAAGTCATGAGTGGAGATTGGCAGAGGCTACACCAAGTTCGCGGGGTTTGGAGTGGTTCACCAGAAAACCACTGGGTTACTCAGTTGAACCACCAAACCGAAGCCGAAGACTCGACAAGGAGGTGTGGCCACCCAGGCCAGTTCAACTGCCCACGAGGGGCGGTCAGACCACCTGGGCCGGTGAGATTGACCGGGCTGGTCTAACCGCCCAGGGAGGCGGTCTGACCACCCTGGTCGCTAGCGCCCTGGTCGCTAGCGCTGAGATGCTTCGAAGCGGAGGACACACATCGGGATCGCAAGGCTTGCGTCGAGGCTAAGCAGGTTGCGGTCGCCGGGCATCCGTCCGATGAAGAAAATATGAAGACTTCCAAATTCGCCCTTGAGGGGCTTGTATCCCTAGTTATTAAGTAAGGGTAGTTTAGTCTTTTGGGTGCCTCCATATATACTCTTCGAGGGGATGGATGGCAGCCAACTCTTGGAACCCTAGCTCATTTGTTTTTCCATTTTCGTTCTTATTTTCCCCTAGTTTTTCTTGGGAATAGCTTGAGAGATTCATGTGAGATCTAGAGAGAGGGATAGATGTATGGGTGGCAAGCTAGACCTTGTACGAACCTTCAGAGTATGTATAGATGGTTCGGCGTTGTTCCTCAAGGTGGTGATGTGTTTTTCCCGTCCTTCTTTGTGTTGATTTTTGGAGCTCTTTGTTGGCGGAGTTTTGAGGACGATCTCTTGGGGTTTTTTGTGGGTGTCACGTATGAGGATCATGTGCCTCTTTGGCTGGTGACTTTGCCCCTAAATCTCTCTTGAATCGGACTCGATTTGGTGGTTTTTCGAGTTGGGTGAGTTCTTGACCTCGAGAGGCGATTCCTTCGATTCCTCTTGATTGTGAGCGATTCGGGTTGATTCCTTTGAGGTAGAGGTTGCCCAGGAGGTAACCCAACTATTCCAAAAGTTTCCTGCAATCCGTGGAGTGAATTCGGGAGATCGGGCGCTGAGAAGTTGAGGTTTGACCCGCGGGTTCGTTTTCTAGAAGGGGCTGTCTAACCGCCTGGAGGGGGCGGTCTAACTGCCCTGGGCCTTCCAGGACATAGTTTTGTTTCACCGGATATTCCTTTGTGAGTTTGTTCGCCTTGATCAGAGGAGCGTCTGGGTGAAATTTCGGGTCGTTCTCGCGGCGTTTGCTAGGAGTTCTTGTTTGGAGTTCGTCGCTGTGTATAGGAGGTTAGACCGCCACTGGTAGCTGGTCTAACCGCCCCTAGGCCCCTGGGTGGAGTTTTGGTTTTCGCCAAGATTTTCTGGTAGCTAGCATGGCCCTGACCAGAGATCTCTATTGGTGAAACCGTGCTGCGTTTTGGTGCGCGAAAGAGGTGTTTCGAAGGATTTCTTGGTTGCCTGGTGGAGGCGGTCTAACCGCCACCCATACCCGGTCAACCGCCCCCCTCTGGACAGTCGGCTCCCGAGTTGTTTCCGCTGTCGTGGGTGCGTAGGAGTTGAGGTTGCTGGTAGTGTTTGTTCCTAGGACCAGTAGCACTCCAGTGTGAAGGACCGATACGGCGAACCAGAGAGGGGGGGGGGGGGGGAGTGAATGGGAGCCGATAAAAATTCTTCTCGATGGAGATGAGAACTCCAACAAGACGAACACGGCTTCCAACACACGTCTCCGACTCACTACCCAAGTTGGCCAAGCCCACGTAGCCACTGGAGTGCCACTGGACCTAGGAACTAACACACACAGCCTTCCGACTCGAGAACGCAGCGGAACAACAAACCCCGAGTCTACAGACCCACACCGGTCAGACCGGTGAGCACCACCGGTCGGACCGGTCCTGCGCAGTGAAACCGTGCAACTTCCACTAAGTGGCTCTACACCGGTCGGACCGGTGAGACACACGGTCGGACCGATGGCACCGAAAGCCCCCAAGACACCAAACAGGCCAACCGACCACCAAACGGACCCAAACTCGAAACAGCAGCAACACGAGACAAAAAAGAACACACCAAGACGTTCACCCGAGCAAAAACCCACAAGGGCTCGCACCGGTCAGACCGGTCAAGAGCACCGGTCAGACCGGTGTAGCCTGGGCAGCTCGGGATGAACAGCACCCGCGGGTCAACTCCCCCAAATCCAAATCTCGATCTCCCGAATCGCTCCACGGACTTGAACAAGACTTTGGGGATATCATGAACACCTCATGAGGAGTTCATAGCCAAGTTTAATCCCACCAAAACTCGTCCAAAAAGGAGGAATCGAAGAAATCCCGCCGAAAGCACTTCCAACCCAAGAACTCAAGAAACCCCGAAATCGAGCACTTTTACTCACGGATTTGGGAGGGGAATCACAGCCCAAAGAACCACGAAGGGTTCCCACAAATTTCCCCCATCAAATCCCCAAGAGAAAAGTCCCGAAAACAACCCAAAGAAATCACCGAGAGAGGGCTCCGAAAATCACCACCAAGAACTACCGGGGAAAACACATCCAAACCTTGAGGAATCACGCCGAATCATCTATACATGAAACAAAGATTCGTACAAGGTCTAGCAAGCCGCCCGATCATCCATCCCTCTCTACAAGATCTCTCCGTGAAGCTCTCTTGCTAGTCCTATGGAAAACCAAGAGAAAATAGGTGGAAAATAGGAAAACTAATGAGCTAGGGTTCCAAGAGTTGGCTGCCATCCTCTCACCTCTTGGGTTATATGGAGGCAACCGAATGTCTAAAATGCCCTTCTCTACTAACTAGGGATACAAGCCCCTCAAGGGCGGATTTGGAATTCTTGATGTCTTCACCATCGGACGGATGCCCGGCGACCGCACCCTGCGTAGCCTCGACGCAAGCCATGCGATCCCGACGCGTGTCCTCCTCTTCGAAGATTCCGGACTGCGTCGTCGCACACCGGTCAGACCGGTGCTCCTCACCGGTCAGACCGGTCCCCACCGGTCAGACCGGTCAGACCCACCGGTCGAGCCGGTCCGTGCCGCCGCACCTCCGTCTTCGGTACTCGGTCTTGGCTTTGTGGATCAACCAAGGAACCCGGTGGTTTTTACGGTGAACCATAGGAAACCCCGCGAACTCGGTGTAGCCTCCGCCAATCTCCACTCATGACTTGGCTCCCACATAGTCCCGGCTCGACCTTGGTTTTGAGGCTCAACCAAGAAACCGTCCACGACTTCATCTTGCTTGTTCATGCCACCATGCGGCCCGCACTTGACCCCGCTGGCCACCGGGTCCCTCGAACGAAGCCTACTTGTCTTCTCCACACTTGGAGGCCTCTCCGGCAACGACCTTTCGCGCTTGTTCTTCACCTGCACCAACACGAGTCAAGCCGCAACCTGCACCTGCAATACTTAGCCAAGAATCAGTCCACACCATGTTGTCAATCACTCATCACACAAGGAAGCGACCATCCACCGGTCCTCGAACCACACATGGTCCTCACAGTGGCTACGTGGTTTTGGCAAACGGGAGGTAGAAGTGCGGAGTGTGTGATTTTGGGGGTTCGACCGAGCAAGTTAATCTAGTTGGAGTTTCAATCTCCATTGAAAAGATTTTTATCGGCTCCCATTCACTCCCCCCTCTCTGGTCGCCTAATCGGTCCTTCACATACTACAAGCCCTGAGCTACTCAGAGCGGTCACCACGACCTACTCTGCCACAACAGGGCATGTCGCGACACTTCTCCTAGCATCAAGACCTTGATGGCGGCCTTGCAGGGACCTACTTCAGGACAACACGTAATCTAAGGCATGCTCAGCTCCAACTATTAGAATGGAGACACGAGCTTGCTCTTCGGTGTTGAACACCAAGCCCCGGTGAGCTCTCGGTGCTCACCAGAGACGTCCTGATATAGCTCCAGCTCGACCAGCAGCACCTCCAAACTCTGCCTGGTACCACGCAGAGGCTGGGCTCAAAGGATGGAGATATTGCCTGCACTTCGCGAGAATTCTCCTAGCTTCAAGTATCTACAAGAACATAGCTCTACATTCTGGTGGACGGTCGCATGCCCATGGCATGGCCTCAAAACTACCCTGCGGCTTCATAGCTCAACAATGCTTGGCGCTTGCCTCCTTCAGCCTCACGGTGCTATTTATAGCCGACACTGTGCCTCGGGCAGCTGGCGAAGTGATGACACTGTTATCACGTGATACTGGGACCTGTAAGCCTGTGCATGATTAAAGGCGACGACATTACTTTCTTTTGACTCATGACATCTTTGTCGTTTGTGCATCAATGATGCCTGAGCCACACCGCAGAGGTCACATGGCTACGGTAATCCCCTCGATCAGTGGGCAGCTTGTCGTTTTCTGGGTGGCAAGAGCACCTCCGACCATTGTTGACCCGTGATCCTGCAGTCTACGCTACAAGAGAAAGCCTGACCCTGTGTCAGAGGGCTCTGCGCCTAACTTAGCCCCCCTTCGACGACAACTTCACGACCTTCTTCTACGACCTGATGTCTATTATTTGCACCCGCTATGGCTCTGCATGTAAACGGAACCGTTCCAATTAGCCTATATTTCTGTTTCCTGAGCAGAATGGTCGTAGGTTCGATTGAAGACCTTCCGAGGTAGGCATGCCTCGCTGCCCTGCCAGATCATTCTAGGCACCTAGAAATCAGTAATACTATGGAGATCAGAAGTATTAAGGAGATCTACAATTTTTGTCAGGCCTCCGTGGTCAGTGTTCCTATTGTTGCTAAGGTCAACAATATCTTAGTATCACGGCTCCACTGGGTGGCCAGCAGCTATGTTGGTTGTCTAGACACCAAAACTACTTCCTCAAGGTTGGTGTGCCATAAATACCTAGGTCTTGCAATACCGCGGTATGTTTACGGCTCTACCAACCTAGTTGGGTGCCCTGGATGCTTGACCTCCTGAGGTTGGTGTTCTTTTGTAAGCCCTGCCAGCCCGCCCTGGACATCAAAAATCTCATGATAAGAGTGAAGGCCTCTCTGTGGGGTCCGCGCCTGATGGCCCTGCCAAGTATCTCTTGTGCTTGGGCGCTTCTGACTTGAGACCTTCTTGAGGTCGGCACGCCTCGAGTGGCTCTGCCACTCCTTACAGCCATGCAAGAAATCTGGGTGTCTTTACACTCCATACGTTCAAGATCAACACATTTTTGGCTCCATCATCGACCGACCCCGGACATCGCAACTTCAGCTACGACGTAATCGACAACCTATTCACGCAACATAGCTTCCAAGACCTTGATGGGTATCCTCGGATACTAGGCATTGTTTATTTGAGGCCTCTTCGAGGTCGACACGCCTGCAACGCCTCCCTGAGGTCGGCCCTGCCAGACTCCTTGCAGCCATGCTGGGAGATCTGGGTGTCTCTACTCTTCGTTCGATCCAAGACCATGACTTAGTTTTTCTTCTCTTTTTGGAGAATCAAACTAGACATGCTGTCTGCTTCAATGCTCAGGGACTATTCTACGAGTGCGTCTTCGATGCCCTCTTGTTTTCCTCGTCGTACCGACCTATTAGGAAATCTGTTTCTCATCACGTCGCTACTCAACCTACTTTTTCTTCTCTTCTTCTTTTTGGATCATCATACCGGCCATCCTGCCCGCCATGATGCTCGGATACTACTCATGAGTGCATCTTCGATGCCCTCAGAATTTTTTCATCGAGGTTTCGATCTATTGGAAGTCTGCTTCCTATAGGTCGTCACTTGACCTCTCTTCTTTCGGCAAGACTATAAATAGGTCAGCTGCCAAGTTGATTTGTTCTTTTTCTTTTGGATCGACGTGCATGCTATTCGACCTGTCGATAGCTCTACGACTTCGTCATGACCTTTTTAAGGTTGCTGCGCCTACACCTCGCTCGGGGGCTTGTGAGACATGGGTACCCCTGGGTCCCCACGGACCAGGCTCACGGCCGTCACCGTCAAGTGGGTCCAGCCTACCAGAAGACCCGCCGACCTGTTAGTGGGCCCAACTGACCTAGTTGGTAGACCACACGACCTCCTGAAGACCTTCCAGAAGATTCCCGAGACAACCTGACCCATCACGACCTCAAGACTTGGCGTACAAGACAAGACCTCGGTGGACTTCGCCCAAAGTAGATTAACGGGGTATGGCAAGATGTGTAACCTAGACTTAGATCTCTTGGTTGTAACGGACTAGGAGTCAGGGAACCGACCTCATCCACTGGCCAATATAAAGCGGACGAGGCGACCCTTTGTAATCTCGACCAATCCTCAAGCAATCTACACCGACAACTGGACGTAGGGTATTACTCTCCGGAGGCCCGAACCAGTATAAACTCACCGTGTTCTCTATGTTCCGCGTACTCGTGTGCGACCTTCGAGTACTTAGCCTTAGACTTCTGCCCACCGAACAAATAAACCACAGAGATTAACACCCTCGCGGGCTGTCCAGATCTCACCATGTGACAACTTCACAACGAAGGAGTTGGCCGGTGGTCATGATCTCACGTGTCGAGTACTCTGCGTAAGAAGTGCACCCAAAGTCCTTCAGGGTGTCCCACAAAACTGTAGGAAATCCACCCTCCTCGAGGTAGTTCACAAGAGTCCATGCTTTCACATCAGCCGACGCAGATCCAATGTTGTCCATCTGGACATAACGACAAAAGTAAGAACCAGTCGGGTGCGAGTGTACAAAGATAATTCGATCCGCGATAAAAGAGTAGGTGGTCAATAATTGGGGTAGCCATTGGTACAAACATACAACTTGGCAAGGTTTTGGCAGTTGTGAACAAAATTCATAACTTAAACTAGAGTCCCAAAAAATCTTGAATTGTTGTAGCACTCAGCAAGATTAGGAGACACATCTTTGGTATACAAAGATTCATTCGAAAGGTTAGGAAGGTGCTTTAACTAAGCATGATTTCAGATTTGGTTCTGGGAAAGATAGCAGAACAGAGGTTGACTAAACCAAGCATAACTTGACATATACAAAAGATATGATTGTGAGCTTTTGCGAGCAGGAACTAGAGTAGATGTGGAGCAACTTGGGTAAAGATCTCCTAGACAGAAAGATTATGGGATAGGGGACAACAATCTAAGCAACAACTCTAATAGATTTATGGACAACAACACATCTACATCTGAGAGGCTAGGCAGGACAAAACATACTATCAATATTTTACCTTAGAGAGCACATAAACAAGTATGGGTTCAGTTTTGAGCTTTCACGATTTTTAGCATGATGCAAGACGTCCTATTCGTCCTCACAAGGCAATCAAGCCAAAACTCGAAGTTAGCGCCGATGGCAAGGCACATACACATTTCTCCCTATAATAACTAGTCGAGAACTAGTCGATGCTCACTTTGCGACTTACGAAAAGAGGTTAGTGTACCTGCAGAAGATCACATAACACAACGAACCTTTCATGCCAGCACTCATGAAAGCATCCACATACATTACCGTTCACTATAGAAACGACATCCATGCGTTAAGCCGCTGCATGGACAGCGTCCAAACTCGGACACCCTCCGTTTGAATGGAGTGTATCCTTGCCTCGCATATTTGACATGCGGAATGCACACATATAAAACACGTGGTGACAACATAACTTATGACCAGACGCGAAGATGGGATCTGTGGAATGGATCACTCCATCAACCCTCGCAATTCTCGTGATGCGGCACAACACACGTATAAAACACGTGGCTCATCTAGTTTTGTTGTGCAAGAAAGTAAGTCTGACATAAAGTATTGTGCTGGAAGTTAGCAAAAATAAACCATAGGTTAATAAGCCACCTGAAAGAACCCAAAATTTCCTCTAGGGCCTCTCGTTCTAAATTATCCTTAACGGACCAATGTATTTTGCAAACACAACCAATTTTGGCAAGTTTTATTCAAAAACCAGTGATTAAGGTTGTTGATTAAACTCCGGTGCATACAATCGCTCTGATACCAGTTGTGACAACCCACTCAGGAAAATACCGTACTATCGCCTAAAACCAACCCACTTTGGTCATTATGCAACAGTAAAGTATCATCCTGTCGTTAGTTGTCGGGTTAGCGCCCGGTAAATCACTTGGAATTTGAACAGAGGATCGACATATGCATTAAAACTCACACGAAGGTGAGACCAGAGTACAACACGGATTAAACCCAAATTATTACACACCATATTCTTGACAGAACAAAAAGATTTGGAGTTCAAAAACGCAATGATACACATCATAGGAGGCCATCCGTGATGCCATCACTCGTCCCATTCCAGCTCCCGGCCGGGTGGGATCTCACAAGCCCAAACAACACCTGCAACAACATGTATAAAGCAAGGCTGAGTATACTAATACTCAGTAAGACTTAACCGTCGAGTGATAACTACATCACCAAACTCTAGACACGAGAGGCTTTTTGGCCGGGGAGTTCTTTTGCTGAAAAGCAACCAAAGGGTATGTCCTTACTTTCATTATTTTAGCACAAGTTCTAGTTGATTATCATTTCTAAGTGTGCCAACTAATTCAATCAAGGATTGTACAATACAATTAATTCACGCAGAAGCTCTCACCAAGTTCCATCATTAAGGGATATCATGGCTAATTGATTAAGCAGTCTCAGATAACGGTGAGAGGCCGACAATTGATTGGTTTATAACCTTGCAAGGTAGACCTAAACACATGGAGTGGTGCCCCAACAGAGTTGACACCTACCCGGCGGTTCCCAAAAATCCTCGATTTGGGATCGAATCTTACAGTCCCGGGTACAACGCTATCTGGCATGTCCCACCCAGTACACCCAGCCTCACACATGTACCCACCTCCTGGTTGCAAAACGGTAGGTGGTTACGCGAGAGTAGTAATAGTAAGTTCCCGCACCATCTCATTATGGTACTAGGCATACCGGTCCCATTTCCGACAAGTGCTTAGTACGTTCAAAGCTTAGCCCACGAAAGCCACTAGACTGGAGCCCAAATCCCATGCTCTTACCACATGAGCAATCCATTTATAAGGATCTTATAATTCCAACATAAAAACCTATTCTCGCGAGTGACAAGCCTCACTCGACTTGTAACGGTCCTATAGCATAGCAGCTATCGACCACCATACTAGTGATATAGCATAGGTACCTAGGGATCATGCAAATAGGGTTTCAATTCAACTCCTGAAACGTAAATGCACAATCATAGCAAAAGACAATTGCATAATTTTAAAATACGGGGTTAATGATCCGGGGCTTGGCTTCGTTGGCAAGGTTGGCCTTGGGCCCTTCTGGACTTTGGTCCAGGTCTTGAGCTATGTCCACGTACCGCAGCTCTTCGTCAGCACCTTTGTCTCCCCCTTCCGGCACAAGCATATATCTACCGTCTGGAAGATCTACACGAGGATGCAAATGCAAGATTTATTTGACGATTTTTAATTTAATTAATTACAATCAACCAATGACAACCATGGGTGCATGGTTGACCACTTTCAATTAGATAAGAATACATTCAGCATACTCTTCCAAAAAGGAACACTAGGCAGCTCTTTGTTAATTATTCTTTTTGATAGTGACTATGTACATATTCATGTAAAAAATTAATTTAAATTACACAAACAGCAATGGGTTGGTATTTATCTTTTTAAAAAGATTTTCATCAGACACAAGGTCATCAAAGGTGGGTTGGTGATTTTTCCCCATTTAATTGACTATTAAGCCTTAGATTGCTTCCATAGATTTTATTCAAAAATAAATTATGAAAATTCAGTGTAAGGGTTTATTAAACACTAAACACCTATAACAATCCACTAGACACACATGCATGCTTAGGATAGCTAAGAAATTAATTATTTTGAAAATAACAAAAGCTAGCTAGTAAAACAAGGTAAATGCACATAAAAATAAATACTCATAAAAATGACCCTAACTTTCTCACATATGTTATATGGTCCAAAACTAGGCTAGGAATGCAAGATATACACCTAGAACTATTATGGATCTTGACTTATGCAATTACAAAGAAAAGCAAGCATATTTCAAGAATAAATATTTCTGATAATTATAAAATTGTGATTAATTCACCAGAGGTGCATTTTGGCATAAAAAAGACAACATGTAGAAGTAGGTCAGAAAAATCTAATTATTTTTAGCTACAAAAGTCATTTGGACAGATTCTGCATAAATAGAAAACAATTTTTATAAAAAGATTTACAACATAACTTTGTGCAATTTTTGGTACAGGAGCTGGTCATAACATAACACACAACATATCCAGAAATTAGCTACATGGGTTTATGGATTTTGAGATACAACAGATCTAGGTTTTTCACATTTTTATTTTTCAAGCAAAAATTATCAGGAAACAGCCTTGGCAAGAATAACAAAAGTTGTAGTACTTTTTACCAGGAATCCAAAAAATAGGCTTGCATTTTTCTAAGTTTTCTTCGATTTTCTACAAATTTTACAAGATTAAGCACCTACACCTAGATCTAGAAGTGACAGTTTTATGAACAGACCCTCGAATTTTGCAGACAGGCCCTCGGGACGAAAAATTAGATTGCAATTGGGTCCCTGGCGCCATGGCCGGCGGAGAGAGCTCGATTCCGGCGAGGGGAAGGCTCGGTTCGGCCGGGAAAGGGCAGGGGAGTGGTGTAGGCTCACCTAGGGTTCCATTCCGTGGGTTGTTGGCGGCGGAGGAGCAGCCGGCGGCGGTGCTCGGCGACGCCGGCGGACGGTAGCTGCAAGGAGCTTCTGCTCCGGCATGCTGGATGGCAATGCTCCGCAACAGGAAGCTCAGTAGGCTTCAGTGAGGTTGTGGGGAGGTGGAGGAGGGCTCAGGCAGCAAGGTGCGCGATAGGAAAGTGGAGCTCGTCTCGTGGGCTCCAATGGCGGCCGATGGCGGACAGCACTGGCATATGGCAATGGCATGCTCGAGCGAGGAGGACACTCCCCTACTTAAATAGGTGGCGTGGGCTGCCCGGGTTGTCGCGGTGAAGGGGGGTGCCCTGGCTTCAATGTCGCGGTACGACGGCATCGGCAGGTGCGTGTGACAGATGGACGCCGACGGATCGACGGGTATAGTGGCGGCGCGGTTCGGGCGGCGAGTGCGGGAGCTCCACGCAGTGGGGAGGCGCGTCCCGAGGGAGTGCGGCGCACAGACCGGGGGTCGCGGGCCTGCCTCGCACACGTACGGTGACGTACGGTGCGGCGTGCACATGCGGGCACGCTCTGGAGCGAGGCCACGACGTCGCGGCACGACATGCGTCTGCACATGGCGGTTTACCCTGGTTTGACTGCGTTTATCTCAAAATTTCTCAACTAAAGTGCACTAAGTGATGAATAGGAAAGTTGTTGATTCCACTACCCTCTACAACTTTTACATAGGCTCTAGGGTGTTTTTCTCAACAGATTTTGCAAAATCTGCTGCCAAACTTTGAATGCCACTCCGTTCCGGTGAACAGGAGCTGCTGACGGTAGACCAAGTTTTTCATCATTTTCCACTCAAAATTTGAAATGCCACTCAACATGAAAGTTGTGTCCCGCGACAAACTGGACATCTTTCATATTAGGAGATTTTGAAGGGTTTAGGTGAAATTTTGAGAACGCGGTAAAAGATCCGGAGGACGTTCAATAACATTAGGTTTTCGGTGGGGTTTGACTGTGCTTTTGACCAAGGGTTGACCACAAGGGTGTGTTGACTTAGTCAAGGGGGGTCAATAGGGATTGTTGGCGAGGTTATAGAGGTGAGGACCCAGGTTGACCTCGGTTTAACCAATGTCAGCAGGTTGACTCAGCTGATTCGGTCATTAGCGCCAATGACACTAATTAAAAACCTAGGGCATCACAACAATGAAGATGTAGGAGTTACGTCGATCTTGAACATATGGAGTGTAGAGGCACCTAGATATCCTGCATGACTGCAAAGAGTCTGGTAGAGCCACCCGAGGCATGCCGACCTTAGGAAGGTCTCAAAAAAGCGCCCAAGTACCTGAAGATACTTGGCAGGGCCATTAGGCATGCACCCCATTGGGGAGCCTTCATTGCCTACGTAAAATCCTAGGTGTCCAGAGCAGGCTGCCAGGGCTACAAGAGCACACCGACCTCGGAAGGTCACACATCCAGGGCGCCCAACTGGGTTGGCAGGGTCGTAAATATACCAAGGTATTGCAAGACCTAGGTGTTAAGGCATGCCTACCTCGAGGAGGTCGTTTTGGTGTCTATCCATAACTGTAGTGTCGACATTGATCCATTTCTATGAGGCATATCTAGGGATATCGCCTCACTTCTTGTTATGGAGGTATTTGTTCTGTGTGGAGAGCACTGGCAAGAGCTCAGGGCCAGTGGGGGCTGTGATGTTCTCCTTGAGGTCGGGCCTCAAAGCAGAGTGGATAGACACCGATCTCCCCGACAACACTGCTGGGTGGAGGTCAGAGTGGTTCTATATTGTAGATCAGCTGCCTGGGCTTCCGCGTCGTACTGGCCATAAGCCAGTGAAGATGAATGAGTGGGGTTTAGGGTTGTCTTCTCATGATCGTGGTGAGCTCAAGGCGGTCCTGGAGTTGGTCAACAATGTGCAGGAGACTGGGGCTGATGGCAATCGTGGTGGCTAGGTCGTTTTGCCGACAGATGATCCAATCGATCAAGGATCGGGTTCACCCGGCATACGAGTACTAGGGGCACTCGGACCCCACGCGTGAGGTGAACCGCAAGGTCTCCAAGGAGGAGAGGGCGGCCAGGGTGTCCCAGATGGTCTCTTGGAAGGTGAAGGTGAAGAAGTACCCTAAGGCACACTCACTGAAGAGGTCTCATGACAGCAGCATGTCTCTGTTCTTCGAGACTATCGAGGTCGACGCGACGTGTTTGCTCGACCTCTCCTTCCTCATAGAATTGGATGTGTGGAGCTCCAAAGGCGACATCGCTAGGTAAAACAACCTCCGACCCGTAGACCAGAAAGACGGGCGAAAAGCCCATGGCAGAGCTGACTTGAGTGTTTAGACGCCAAATCACATGCGGTAGTTCGGCTAGTCACCGGGTTGTGTAGTTGGAAGCGTCATCGTAGATACGATCTTTAAGAGCCTGGAGGACCATGTTGTTGGCTCTTTCGACCTGGCCGATGCAGTGAGGGTGGGCGACCGAGGAGTAGTATACGTTGATAGTGTTGTCTTGGCAAAAGTCCTAAAAGACCGAACCAGTGAAAGCTTTGCCCAGGCCGGTGATTATCCTATTGGGCACACCAAAGAGATGCGTAATGTCTCTGATGAATGTTGCGTCTTCTTCCAATGTTAGTTTCGCAACAGGTCGGACTTCAATACATTTGGTGAATTTGTCTACGGCGACCAGGATGTGTTTGTAGCTGCCTGGGGTGGTACGAAACGGTGCTAAAGCATCAAGACCCCACATAGAAATGGGCCATGATGGAGGGATGGTGCACAGGACCTGAGCTGGCAGATGCTGCTGCTTGGTGAAGAATTGACATCCTTTGCACCTCTTAACGAGATCTTTAGCATCGATCACGACCATGGGCCAGTAGAATCCAGATCAGTAAGCTTTGCTGACCAAGTTGGTGGATGTCGTGTGGCAGCCATACTCGCCACTATCGATCTTAGCTAGGAGCTGTAGACCTTCTGATCTTAAGATGCCTTTCATCAAGACGCCACTAGAGGTGGCTTTTCTGTATAGGTCGGTGCCAATCACGACACAGTTCGTCGTGTGATATGCTCTCTTTCTGATTTGTCGTCAGGGATGAGCTGGTCGACTATAAATTCTATGAAGGGCTTGCGCGAACCATCTTCTTTTTCTGACAAGAGCACGTCATGGGGAGGTGCTGTATTTTGATCACTTGGAGGTGGTTCTGGGTTATCCAGGTCCAAAAGCTTGATTGAAGGCCTGCGTAGGTCTTGGACGAACATGCCTGCTGGGACTAGAGCTCGTCGAGAGCCTAGTTTAGAAAGTACATTCGCAGCTATGTTATTGTTCCGTGGAACGTGCTAAAACTTGATCCCCTCGAAGTGTCCTTCGAGCTTGCGAATCTTTGTGCAGTATGCATCCATCGTTTCCTTGACGCAGTCCCACTCCTTGTTGACTTGATCGATGACAACCTTAGAATCGCCAAACGCCAGTAGTCGCTTGATGCCAAGGGACACTGCTACGCGTAGCCCGTGGATCAGGGCTTCATACTCTACACCATTGTTGGAGGCCTTGTAGTGAATTTGCAGGACATACTTAAGCTGCTCCCCCTGAGGAGAGATAAGTAGCACGACTGCGCCTGCTTTGTCGAGGTTAAGGGCACCATAGAAGTACATTACTCAAGGTTCAGGCCGCTCCTTGGGAGGGGGCATCTGGATCTCTGTCCACTCAGGCACAAAGTTAGCGAGGATCTGTGATTTGATCGCTTGCCGGGGGAAAAACTCGATGTCGAATTCTCCAAGCTCGACCGACCACTTGATGAAGCGGCCGCTGGCGTCTCGGTTGTAGATGATCTCTCCTAAGGGGAACGATGATGGAACCATGATCTTGTGAGCTTGGATGTAGTGACGAAGCTTTCTGGACATAATCAGGAGCGCATAGAGCAGCTTTTGAGGTTGTGTGTAATGTGTATTAGTGTCGGCTAGGACCTCTCTTACGTAATACACAGGTCGTTGAACAAGATAGACCGGCCCTTCTTCTTCTCGCTCAGTGACGAGGATTGTGCTGGCCACATTAGTGGTGGCAGAGATGTGGAGTAGGAAAGTTTCCTTTGGGTTTGGCGGAGTCATGATTGGTGGCGTCGTCAAGGACTCTTTGAGAGCCTCAAATGCTTTCTGGGCTTCATTGTCCCACACAAACTTGTCTGCCTTCTTCAATAGCTTGAAGAAGGGTAAGCCTTTCTCACCGAGCTTGCTGATGAAATTTCTTGTCAGTTTCTTGGGTCCTCGTTGGTTTCGTGGTCTTCCCGCAAGCAGTCTAGTGTAGCTCAGTTTACCACCGAGGCAGAGTATGTTGCAGCCGCGAGGTGTTGTTCCCAGCTGTTGTGGATTTTATACACTTTGAAAGACTTTGGTGAGGAGTGCACCCGGATCCCACTTCTTTGTGATAGCACTAGTGCCATAAGCATAGCGAAAAACCCTGTGCTTCACTCCAGAACCAAACATATAGAGGTTAGGTACCATTTCTTGAGGGACAATGTGGAGAAAGGGACCATTGTGTTGAGCCATGTCCCTACCCAAGATCAGCTTGCAGACATTTTCACAAAGCCTCTCGACCAAGCTACATTTGTGCGCTTGCGGGGGGGGGGGGGGGGGCTTGGGGTTTGTTGCCCTTTCTAGTTGATTCTTGGGGGATTTCCTTTTTGTACCATATGTATCATACAATGTTTACTTTGATGTATATACATGCTTTGCTTGATGTATAAACCATGGTAGGATAGCCATCTTGTTATATATCATATTGCATTTGTATCATATTGCATTTTAGGATGATGACCTTCTTTTATATGCCTTATTTGAGTTTCTTTGCCTACTTGTGAGATATTGGTCATATGTGTGGAGAAATGGCTATGTGAGGCTATGCTCTTGGAATATTTGAGATATATATGTTGTGAGATAGCCCTTTTTGAATCAAATGCTAATCTTGACTAAATTTGATGAAATGTGCTCCACTCATGTGTAGTAGTGTATCCATGTCACGTTTTGGTCTAAATGTGCTTTCTATGCTTAGATTGTGCTTGGATGTCTTTTGCTTGCATTTGGGCCAAAGGCCGAATATCATTGTAAATGTTTAGTATAGATGGGCAATGGTGCTCCATGGAGAGACCCTGTAACCAACCACCAATCCATTTAAAGAAATAAGGAGCACTGTTTTATCCATTTTGCCAAACTGGTTATTCAAGGTTCTCCAAAGGATACAGAGGGCCGACCCATATCACACACATCAACGAGCTGTGCGCCTGGAACGGCTCGTTGGCATTGTTCTTTTTTGCGTGCTTGCATGCTCGTTATGTACTCTGCATATGGTGGTCCCCTCCGCCTGCCTCCGCCGACCGCCGGTGGTGGGCTACATCGCCGCCGCCAGAGCCATCCTCCCTGGGAGCGCTTGTCGCCGGTGTCCTCCAGGACTCCTCGTGCCTCCACTACCACTGCAATGCTGCGGCCATTGTGTGGCAACAACTCTGTTCTTAACCCAATCGTCGTGCGTGCTCATGGATGGGGCCATTGCCGGCGATGGAGGCGGCGCGGTGAGCCTCGGGCCTCGGCAGCGGTGGCACAACGAGCCTTGGCAGCTGGATGCGGCAACCGCGACAGAGTGGAGATGGGGCTATCTGTGAACGATGCAATGCCAGGGTCAACGACAGTGGCAGTGCCAGTGGTAGCGGCAGCGAGCCTCTCGGGCCTCAGGTCTCACCATCTCAGCAGTACGGTGCGACGGCGGCGCAACAAGCCTCGGGACTTGGCAGCCGTATGGGGCAGCAACAAAAGAGAGGACCAGACATGGGGCAATGGAGCAACCGTAGAAAACGAAGAGGACTGACGTCCGGCGTAGTGTTGTGAAGGAAGAGGTTCGATCCACGCAATCCGTAGGTTGATTTAGGTTCGATCCGTTGCCCCTCTAATATATTATGTGTTGAATTAGGACCCCACTAGATTCGATTTTGTGGATAGGTTCGACGAACCAATGGTTCGATCCGATCCACCCCCACCTTTAATGTTTAGCCTATGTTGCATTCATGGGGGAGCATAAGCTTCTTTTTGCCGCAAAGGCACTTCATGTACCATGAAATGAATTAATCTTGAAAAGAAGTGTGTATGCTTGAACAATGCTCTACCCACCATGGTTATGCTTAAAATGTTTTATCTTTCACACATGGGTGCAAAACATGTTGCATGATGTTCACCAGTGGAGAAGTCTCCCCGAAGTGGACACATGGCTCATGAGCTTTAACATGACATGCTTTGCTTTATGGGTGTTTGCAATGATCTTTTGTTAAGAATTGGATACCCTTGTATGATCTCAGGATGATATGCATGTTTTTGGCTCGAATATGACATGGATAGGCTTTTACATTTGAAGTGAGCCATCTTTTGATATAATTATTCAAATCTGAAAATTTGCTTTGTCACATGCCTATATTTCCATATATTACTTGTGCCAATGCTTTGACTATGTTATGATCCATATATGTGCTCTTTGTCTCATTTCTAGCCTTTGTCACTAAATTTGGCCTATTTGAGAAGCTCATGTAGATGTTTATATGCTTTGTTTTGCATTTCTGCATTTTCACCTTGATTCATACATTGTCAACAAGGGGAAGAAGAGGTGAGCTTAATGAAAATTCAGAAGAGGTGAGCTAAAATTTGGAAGTTTGCATCCACATGTTCAGGGGGAGCTTGCATTTGTTCAGGGGGAGCTTTCTTGCTGTTTTCAGTGTGGAGTTTGTGCTTTGCTCGGCTTGTGACCTTTCTTTGCCTTTCCTTGGTTTTGGTCATGAGTTGCGCTTCTTTGTTTTTCTTTCTTCTTACTTTCTTTCTCTGAATTTCATTTTGCGTTGTGTGTTGTCAATGCACTCATCCTTGCACTCATCGTTGTGTGTTGTGTGTTGGAAGGGGGAGATTGAGGACCAGGAGCGTCCCGGTGGTCGATGGATGACCGCTCCTCAGTGATGAGTGATTGACAACGGGTGTTGGACTGACTCTTGGCTCGGTGCGCAGGTCTAGGCTGCGGCCTAGTTCGTGTTGTTGCAGGTGAAGAACGGGCGCGAAAGGTCTTCAGCCTTGAGGGGCCTCCGGGAGATGGAGAAACAAGTAGGCTCGGTTCGAGGGATCCGGTGGACGGCGGGACTAGGTGTGGGCCACATGGTGGCGAGGCGAGCAAGACAAAGTCATGGACGATCGAGTCGGTGCACGGTGGCGGTCGAGTCAAGGGGCCTGGCGGGAGGCCGGGCCAAGCACGCGGGGTTTGGTGGTTTGCCCACAAAACCATCGGAGGACGGTTTCTTGGTTTGGGCCTCAAAACCAAGTCCGAAGACCCAACACAACGGAGACGGGATCCGGGCGTGTCGGGAAGCTTCGAAGCGGAGGACACGCTGCGGGATCGCATGGCTTGCGTCGGGAGGACGCGGGGTGCGGCGAAGGCGTGTGTTGGGGGTTACCCGAAAAATTCGGATGACAACCCTAACACGAGAGAGAATGCTTATCACGTTCAAGTACAAAGCAAGAGCGCAAAGAGACTGTGATTCCCTCTGCAAATAGCACAAGTTCCAAAAAGTCTGAATCTGTTTACACGTGCCCTCGCACCCCCTTTTATAGGGAGACGAAGGGACTTTTACATACCAAAAACACCCTCAGCCTCAGACCCTCAGTCTAGTGTGAACGCATACAAGAATGTCTTTTTCGTCTAACATATTCGCAAATCTGCCACTAGTTCACACTCTAAACTCGGACTTTTTGGGACAACAACTTTGACTTTGCTTCTCCCCCGGTTCGTGAATGTCTTCATGTGAAACTCCCGAACTGGGTCTTCAACAGATTCCCGAATTGGCCTTCGCTTCTCCACCGGTTCGTGCATGTTCTCACGCGTGACTCCCGAACTTAGCCCTTGACAGATCCCCGAATCGGCCGTCCTCCGAAGTTCGGGCCACTGACAGCTCGAGACTCCGGGCTTCCACATGTTCATGACCCCATTTCTTCACTGAATCAAGATCCCCAAACTTCATACATTCGCGAATTCGGGGCTTCACAGGTTCCAGGCTTCCGAAAATCGTGAGTTTCCTGCCCCTGAAAAAACATGTCTCAAGAACTTTGTCTAACTTAACGTTTCGAGGGTGACGGGTTTTTCTGAATTCCCCAACACTAGCCCCTCGGGGAAGCGGGTTGACTCCGACGATATGATTCCACGAACCCTTCGGAAATTTAGTAAAAAACGTCACCCTTGGAACGTCGGAGGGACACGCGTCGCCCAGGAGCCCTAGGACGGTTAGATCAAGGCAGGTTTCGTGGAAGTACCCCTCCCCGCCCCTATAAATAGCGTGCTGCCATTGTTAAAAAATTTTACGTCCTTTCTGCTCTCTTGCGGTTCGTGAATTTTTCGTGTTCGCGGAACCTGGTCTTCTGTTGAAAAGCTCGCGAACTTCTGGTGCTCTTCGCATCTTCTAAGGTATTATTTTATTTCCCCCTTCTTAATTCTTACTTGTCATACTTTGGTGCAGTAGTATCTCAGTTTTATGAGCTTCATTTTCGAATGTTGTTCTTAACGGTTCGTATGTTTGTCTCTGTTGGTTAGGTGGCTAGAGTTAAAAGCACAGCTAGACCCATGACTACCGAAGAGCTTATTGCAGCTGGTCTTCCGCTTGACCCTGTCGCCGAAGGTGCTGAGCATGCTGCACCAACCGAAGATTTTGGTTCTCCCAGCGGCTCCAGGAGTTGCGAAGACGGGGAGGTCCAATCTGATGACGGCGAAGATATCGGAGACGTGGATGCCGGCGTCAGTGACCTAGTTAAGGCGAAGACTTCCGGCTCGCTGTCTCCTTCACTCGTCTTCGGAGAGTCCAAGGCGACCACCAATATGATTCGGGAGTATGAGAGAGTCGGGTTCTTTCCTCCGGGCGCTGGGCGAGCCCCTCTCGACGAACAAATCCCTACCCCCAGGGAGGGAGAATTTGTGGTCTTTCGTGACTTCTTCATCTGCGGACTTAGGTTCCCCTGCGACCCAATCCTGCCCGCTATTCTGGATGCATTCTCGGTGAAGATTCACCAGCTTTCGCCGACGTCATTTCTTGAGTTGTCAAAGTTCATTTGGATCTTGAAAACCTTCGGCTGCAACCCCAGCGTTGCCGCCTTTGCCAGATTTTATGAACTGGTTATTATCCCCGAAGTCGTCAAGGGTAGCGATGGGCAGTTCTATCACACACAGCACGCGTGTTGTACCTTCAACACCCGTCTCCAGAACACCTGAAAGGGGATCACCCAAATCCAGATTGCTCCCTGCTGTAAGTCTAACCTCACCGAGGACTGGAACGCTCATTGGTTCTATTTGAAGATCAACATGTCCGAAGTTCCCGGCTACACCGGCCCGACTCATCCCTTGTCTTGCCCGATTGAGCCCCTGACTGCGGTGAACACGGCCGAATTCAATCAGCGGGCCCTGGGGATCAGGAACTGCGAAAGTGCCTTTCATCTTGCTAGTACCATACTTGGTGGCCACGATATCATCGAAGAGTTCGTGGCCGCCAGGATCTGGCCTATTTCAAGTGGTTGGGTGCCCACTGAGATCGTGCACCTTAAGGTGAACTGGGCTGCGCAAGAGGTGCCTTTCCCGAAGTTCGGGATTAAACTTCGCGAAGATCAGAGTGCCGATGCCTTCATGGTTGAGATAGAGAAAAGGGTGAACGCAATGATCGGCGAATACACCATGAACGAGTACAAGGCGTACAAGGCTCTCGTGAAGCACAAAAGAAGGATCAATCGCGTGTTCTCTGAAGCTTGCGGTGACAAGTCTTTCAATTCTCGAGGCCCGGGTCCCAAGCTGAAGGTTCTCGCAGTTGCAGTGGCCAGTTGTTCGGCTGCCCCCATTAACGCCCCCCCGAATAAGGTCTTCGAAGCGAGGCTCAGCATCTATCAGCGAAGGCACTTCCTCTGGGGTCAAGCCATCAAGGACGAGATCTCTAGAATCGTCGAAGCGCAAACGCAAGACTTCCGAGCGAACTTCGGATGCAGACTTCAAGCGGCTTCGGGCCTTGCCAAGATGAGTCAGAAAAAACTGAAGAAAGCGGTGAAGAAGGTTTCTACCGTCGGGGTTCGGCGAGTCCCCTCTGCCTTTGATGACGACGCCTTCGAGGAAGCAGACAGCCGGAAAGGTGTTTGCTTTTGGCCTCTGTTTAACTTTCGAAAGAACTGTTTGTCGGATTCTGAGAAGGAATTCGTGGATGTTGATTCCTTTTCAGATGCTGCTCCCGAAGCTCGCAAGGAGGTTGCACCTGATGCTGCTGATGAGCCCGCTGTTGAAGCTGAAGTTGCTATCCCCACTGAGGCCCCCGTTGCTGCTGAAGTCACTGCTGCCGATATCTCTCAGCCCGCTCTCTCTCGGGATGAAGCCTCCCCCGAATTCGCCAAAGAGCTTGAGCTTACTGTACAAAGGGGGGAGCATCCTACCGAACACGCTCCCTTGGTCGAAGTTCGGGAGGTTGTTCCCGAAGATCAAACTCTCTCTCCTTCTTTGGCCGCTTTCAACAAGAGCTTCGGTACGTCTCATCGCGGCAAATTATTAAGTGTTGACTTCGAGACAACTGGCGCTGGGAGCAAGACTTCTAAGATTTTAACACTGTGGAAATCATCTATGACTGTTGATGAATCAGGAGGGGAGAGTTCGGGACAACCTGAAGGAGCTGCTCCGGGTTCTGAGAAAGGGCCTCATCCTTCTCACGAAGCCACCCCCTCGCCTCAGGGTAGAGCTTCTTCTGGTTCGGCTAAACAGGTCACCATGCAGTATTTTAGTAAACAAGGTTCGTCCCTTCTCAGTACCTTTTCGTGCTTTTCTCCGATTCTTGAATTTTGATCGGAGGCTAACCTGAATTTTTCAGAATTCAAGGATCTTTTGCACTCTTACGCTCCCTCGAAGCTAGCGCGCTTTCAGGAGGATTATGCACTCAAACACTCTATGCTCAGGAAAGTTGCCGTAGAGCGGTTCATTGAACAAGAGAAGGCGAACAAGCAGCTCTCCCAGCAATCTAAGGAACTCAAACGGAGCTTCGCCCTCGCACAATCCGCGAACATTGAACTTGAGAAGATGGTGGCTGAGTTGGCGGAGGCTCTGAAGACAAGTCAGGATGAAAAAAGGCTCGTGGAGTCGGCTCTTGAGCAGTCCAAGAAGGAACTTGAAAAGGTTCAAAAGTCCCACGAAGATGACCTTAGTGTGATCGAGAATCTTCGGGAGAAGCATGAGAGGGCTATGAAAATTGCCGAAGATCTCCGTATTAACAATGGCAGCCTCGCGAAGTCTCTGAGCGCGAAAGATCGCAAAATCCTGGATCTTGAGAAAGCACTTGCAGATCAGAGTGAGGCTTCCAAGAAGTTTACTTCTGGGATTCTGGAGAAATTGAAACTACTCTATGAGGAATACAAGAAGTCCTAGAATGAATTCGGCGTTCATCCAGCTCCTCTTCCGGTTAACATCGAGATTCCCGAATTCATGGATTGGATGGAGACCGAGTTCAAGGCCCTTACTGAGGTGATCTCCGGCGCCAGTGACTTCGCGGCTGCCTTCTCCGTGGAGAGCATTTTGAAGATTCTTCATGACTTCGACTGCGCTGACTTGGAGAAGTTTCGCGAGTATATCTCCCAATTCCCCAGTGCCACAAGCACTGCGATACTTCGAGCTAATGCTGATGTTTAGGCTATCAAGAACAAGTTTGCAAGGGAATTTTGGTTAACTAGTGGGAAGGAGACCGTCAAGGTCATTGCGCGCGCGAAACTCGCTGAGGTAGTTTCTTGTTCGATTTCGTAACTTGTGTCTGCCACCGATGTTTCAGTCTCTCGAATTCCCTTCACATTTGCTTTTCTTTCTTTTTCAGCTGAACGAGGAGGAGAATCTTGAGAACGTCGTTGCATCCCCCGAAGGGTCAACTTCCGGCGAGGATTCGAGCAAGTCAGGCGAAGGGGGTTCGGGCGGCAGCAGCAGCAGTAGTAGCAGTGATGCGGGCAGCGACGACGGGCAATCTTCTGAGCACGAGGACAGTTCTCCGAAGGTGGATGTCATGAATTAGATGTTATGTCCGAACTTTGCACATATTCAAGGTTGCCTGTACATTTGTGTAGACTTACTTAGTTTCTCTGAACAAATGTTTTGTATACTTTAACCTGCGCAGGTCCTGCAAGCTGGGCCTGCGCAGGACGTGTTGCCGCTACGAATTCATCGAGATAGGATGTTTGTTAGTGGCGGAGCGTGGCGCCTGTTCAAACAGGCGCATCCCGAGCAAGACTTCTCTGATTTTTGGCTTGAGGCCTCGCTTAAATTGTCTATTGGCTGTTTTGATCTCTCTTCATTTTTCTTGTTTCGTAAGAAAAGATGTTCTGCATCCTTTACTTCGCGCTCCGCAAAGATTATGCTAGCGATATGGCTGAAAACAATATTTGTAAACCAGGACATGTTGTAGAACTTTCATTTTAAATTTCGCACTGACTGTTGTAATTATTGAGGAACTATTCGGAACTGTTGTAATTATTGAGGAACAATATTTGTAAACCAGGACATGTTGTAGAACTTTCATTTTTATGCGAATAAGGCAATGAATACGTTTTTTTCTTGAAAAAACGTCACCCTCCCCCACCTTGTTGTTTTGCATGAAAACTTGAAGGCATGTTGAGGAAGCTTGCAGTTCGCGCATTTCGATCGAGTATACCTTTAGGAGGAATATTCGTTAACTTTTGAAAATTTGAACTGTCATCGCACAAGTCGACAAATTTTGTTTTAAAATTTTGTGGACTTGATCCAACTGGCAGACTTGCCCCGGTTGATACTGCAACCCTTAGTTGCTTCAACCGAGACTTTCTACGATTTTTTGAACGAGCCCCTTGCCCCTTTCTCACAACGATGTTATGACAAAAAACGTTTCGGCAATTTACGGTAAAGAAAAATCTGGAGGCAACCTCCTACGCATTCACTCTCTCGAAATCATCCTGCAGACTTTTTTCGGTGGAAATCCCCTCGTGGATGGGATTTTCTAGGCCACAGCTTACTGCTGTCCCGGGCGTTTTTGGGTGGGAATCCCTTGGTGGATGGGATTTTCTAGGCCACAACTTGTTGTTGTCTCAGGCCTCTTTTGGTGGGAATCCCTTGATGGATGGGATTTTTTAGGCCACAACTTGTTGTTGTCTCAGGCCTCTTTTTTCACAATGGAATTCTGGCTATCACGAAGCCTTTCTCACGAACTTTTTTTCTTTTTCACGATGGGATTTTGGCTATCACTGTGCCTTTTCTCACGAACTTTTTCTTTTTTCACGATGGAATTTTGGCTATCACGAAGCCTTTTCTCACGAACTTTTCCTTTTTTCACGATGGAATTTTGGCTATCACGAAGCCTTTTCTCACGAACTTTTTCTTTTTTCACGATGGAGTTTTGGCTATCACGAAGCCTTTCTCACGAACTCTTTCTTTTTTCAGGATGGAATTTTCAAGTTACGCGATTTGGGGGAATACTCTTTTCATATATATATCACAAAGAGTATTTACATAGGATACGCCTCATTAAAAACCTTTTCTCTTGATTTAGAGGCCCCTTTGCAAGGAAAAGAGTACGGTCCTTCTTATTCTAATGCGACTAGAAGAAGTAAAACTAATTTTTTCTTCCGAAATCACTTATAGACACGTGATTCGGATTTTTTAGCTTTCTAGAATACAAACTTACGAAAATAGAAAACTACTATATGTTACATCTAGGTACAACTAGGGTTGTCATGGATAATACCTTTTTAGACTGTTAGCATTCCACGAATACGGCAAGTCTTCGCCAGTTTGCTCCATCAAGCGAAAAGCCCCTGGCATATCTGTTTCCCTGGCGATGTAAGGCCCCTCCCATGACTCATGAAGTTTTGCTGGGTTCTCCCAATTTTTCTTCCTCTTCAACACAAGATCACCAGTTTTGATGTCCTTTCGGACCACCTTCTTGTCTATCCATGCCCTTGTTTCTCTCTGGTATTTCTCGATGTTTTCTGCGGCATCAAGGATTGTTAGCTCGATCATGTCCTTTTCCACCCTCTTATCAATTTCCTCTATCTCTTTTCCTTTCAGGACCCTCATGCTTTCATTCTTGATTTCCTCCGGTGTCATAGCCTCAGTCCCGAAAAGTAGGCGAAAAGGCGTGAAACCTGTTGCCCTTGATACTGTGGTGTTGTGAGACCAGATCACCTTCGGAAGTTCATCCACCCACTTTCCCTTTTTCTGATCAAACAAACATTTCTTGCTTCCCGAAAAAATCAGGCCATTGGCTCTTTCAACTGCACCATTGGACTGTGGGTGATATACTGACGAAAATTTCGCCTGTGTGCCTAAGGTTTTGCAGTATTCTTTGAAGGTGTAGCAGTCAAACTATTTGCCATTGTCAACCGTTAATTCTCTAGGAACCCCGAACCTGCAGACTATGTTCTGCCAAAAGAATTTCGAACCGTTGCGGTACTCGTGATATTCGCGAGCGGTTTTGCCTCCACCCACTTCGTGAAATAATCGACTGCAACAGCTGCGAATCGGCAGTTGCCTTGAGCCGTTGGCAACGGGCCCCCGGATCCATTCCCCACCTTTGCGAGAGGCCAAGTCGGTGGAATTAGGTGAAGCGGCATTGAAGGCGGATTCGTTGATTTCCGTTTTCTGGCATGCTTCACATTGCCGAACTAACATCTTGGCATCAATGTTTATGGTGGGCCAATAGAATCCCTACTTTATCGCCTTTCCGGCCAAAGCCCTGGTGCCTATGTGTGCCCCACAGAATCTGCTGTGAATTTCCTTTAGAAGTTCCCGACCTTTTTCGGAGGTGATGCAGCGCAGCCAAGGCTCAGTGACTCCTGATTTGTATAATTCTCCATTCACTACTGTATAGCCCCGAGCTCTTTGCTTCAATCTTTTTTCCTCCAACTCATCTTGTGGTTCGTAATGTCCTCTCAAATAGGCCATGATTTCAGCTCTCCAGTCGGGAGTTTCCACTACATTCACGATTTTGGCTCTCGAATCCTTGATGGACGGTTCTCTGATGATTTCGAAGAACACATCTGGGGGTAGCTCTTGATTTCTAGCTGCCGCTTTCGCCAGTTTGTCTGCCTCATTGTTGTCATCCCTTGGGATATGCTGGACTGAGTATCCTTTGAAGTGTTTTTCCATTTCTCTGACTTTTTCGAGATATTTCATGAGGACAGGATTGCTTGCCTCGCTTTCTTTCTCGATATGCTCTTGGATCACTTTCGAGTCCGTTCTGATTATGAAGGTCTGATGCCCCAAGGCTCTCATTTTTCTTAGTGCCAACAGAAGAGCTTCATATTCTGTTGTGTTGTTCGTGGAATGCTCATTGTTTGTGAATACGAGCCGAGCTGCGTATCTTATGACCACTCCCGTCGGGGATGTTACAACAGCCGAAATTCCAACCCCCTTGTGACACCAACCCCCGTCACACTGTACTATCCTAGGTTCGGGTGCATCTTCCTCGAGGTTCTGAGCAGGTGAAGTCCAGTCCACGACAAAATCTGCCAGAACATGCGATTTTATTGCACTTCTTCTCTCAAAGTCTACTACATACTCAGAAAGCTCAGCGCCCCACTTGATGATTCGGGTGGATGCCTCCCTATTTGCAAACAAATCCCTCAATGGCTGGTTGGTGATGACTCTTATTCTGTGACCCTCGAAGTAATGCCTTAGTTTCCTTGCTGCCATGATGACCGCATATGCGATTTTTTCCAGCTCGGAATAAAAGATCTTGGAACCAGACAGTGCTTCAGAGGCGAAGTATACGGGAATTTGTCTGAGCTTTACTTCTTCCTCTTCTTCTTGCATTAGCACCGCACTTACTGCCGAATTTGATGCAGACACATATAGCAGAAGTGGCAATTTGGGTTCGGGAGGACAAAGTTTGGTCATGGTGGACAAGTAATCTTTCAGTTCGTGAAAGGCCCGCTTCTGAGGTTCAGACCACTGGAAATTCTTAGCACTTCTGAGGACTTGGAAGAATGGCAAGCTTTTTTCTGCGGCTCTGGGGATGAATCTGTTAAGGGCAGCCACTCTCCCTGTCAGTTTTTGCACATCTTTTAGTGAGACTGGGTCTTGCATTTCCACCAGGGCCTTGATTTTGTCGGGATTTGCTTCTATGCCTTTTGTTGGTACTAGGCATCCAAGAACTTTGCCCTTGTGAATGCCGAATACACATTTCTCCGGATTCAGTTTTAGATTCGCTGCTCTCATGTTCGCGAATGTTTCCGCAAGGTCACTGATGTGGTCTTTCCTCCGAACGCTTTTGACAACTATGTCGTCCACATATGCCAAGATTATTCTCCGAATCTGCTTGTGTAGTACTTTTGCTATCATTCTTGAAAATGTACACCCCGCGTTCTTTGGCCCCTCTGGCATTCTTACGAAGCAAAATGTTCCGAAGGGAGTGATGAAACTTGTCTTCTCCTCGTCCTCCTTACGAACACTGATCTGATGGTACCCGGAGAATATGTCCAGGAGCGAGAGCATCTCACTATTGGCTGCATCATCCACGATTTTGTCTACCCTCTCCAAGGGAAAATCGTCTTTCTTGCATGCCTTGTTCAAATCGGTGAAGTCCACGCACATTCTCCACTTCCCATTTTTTTTCTTGACTGGCACAGTGTTGGCTAGCCATACCGGGTACTTGACTTCTCTGATTACCTGTGCATCTTGTAACCTCTGAACTTCTGCTTCGACTGCTTTGACCTTTTCCTCAGACATTTTCCGAAGTTTTTACTTCTTGGGTGGTATTTTTTCATCTGTTTCGAGGGCATGTTCGATGATATCCTTGTCAACACCTTGCAGGTCCTTAGCTGACCAAGCGAAAATATCCTTGTTTCTGTTCAGAAATCGTATAAGGTCCTTGTCCTCTTCGGCGCTAAGGTTGGCCCCTATTATGACTGCTCTATCGGGCATGTCATCCAGATACACTTTCTTTGTTTTATCTTCTGCGGTTATCTCATTTTTTTCCTTGTCCCGCTTAGGTTCTTCGTAGGTTTCCTTCTTCTGGTCAGCTGCTTTCAGCTGGTACACGTTCGTTTGGCCGGGCGTGTGGCCTTTTTCTATGTTTCTGGCTTCTTGCTGATTGCCGAACACTGTGATGACCCCTTTGGGCGCAGGCATCTTCATGCATAAGAATTGTTGTCTTATGACAGCATCCAACTTGTTCATGAACCCTCTGCCGAAAATCGCGAGGTATGGATGGTAAATGTCAACTACAACGAAAGTGAGGCTCTCCGTTCTGGCATTCTCAAGATCTCCGAAAGAAACTGGGAGTGATATTTTTCCGACCGGCTTGATGGGCTTTCCTCCGAACCCCTACAGCGGGTAGGCTGGTGGGTCCAACATGTGCTGGCTTAGGTTCATCTTTTCAAACGTTTTCAAGAACAGGATATCCGCCGAACTCCCGTTGTCAAATAGGACTTTTCCTATAACCCATCCAGCTATGTTCACTTCAATGACCATGGCGTCATTGTGAATCGCGGATTTCAGCCTAAAATCTTCTTCTGTGAAGGTGATTGGCACCTTTGCCCACTCCGGCCGTGCAGCTGGGCCGTCATTGATGATAGTATTCACAGACCTGAAGTAATTGTTTCTTTGCTTTTTGGTCTCGAATTCCTGGGTTGCGGTTGCTGGATTGCCTGGATCGCTTGTGACTGAGGAAAAAACTGTTGCGACGGCTGCCACGTTGACCGTGGCGCCTTTGGAATTGCCGAAGCGGGACGAGCTTGACCGCGGGTTCGCGAGGTGAGGTTGCCAGAAATTCGGGCGAAACTGGCTTGGCATTGAGGATGCGATACTCATTAGTGCTTTCTCTTGCTGAATTCTTGCCATGTTCTTCTTTGTTTCTGGGCACCCTTCGGTGTTGTGGCCCCTTCCATGATACTGGCAATAGAAATGAGAATCTTTCGGGTTGTGGTTCGTGAGTGCTAGGGGTCCTCTGCCTCTCCCCCTTCCTCTGGGATTAAACCCTCCCCTGGTGCTTGGCCTGCTGCCCTGTTCGGGTTGCGAATTTTTGACGTTGTTGACATTTCGCGGATACTGGTGTGGTGCCTTCCACGTCATTTCCCTGTTGCCTTGTCTTGCCTCATTCCGTTCGGCCACTCTTCTGCGATGGTCATCATCTGACAAAATGTACTCCTCCAATTTGTGAAAGAGTTCCTCAACTGTCTTGGGTTTCTTTCTTGTGAGATGTGAAGCTGTAGGCCCTGGGGTGAGACCCTTGATTAGTGCGTTGATCGTTGTTTTGTCATCAGCTTCGGGGATTTGAGACCTTTGTTGCAAGAACCTTCTCACGAACTTCCGCAGTGGTTCTCTATCCTTCTGCTTACAGTTATACAAATCTGAGGCTTCGGCTGTTGTGTGTGGAACATCTGAAATGCTTGCATGAACTTTGTCTTGAGATCTACCTAGTTGTAGACTGAATGTGGAGGCAGTAGTGAGTACCAATTCAGTACTGGTCCTTCGCAAGCTATGATGAAGGATTTGGCCAGTGCAACATCATCCCCTCCTGCCGAATTCACAGCTGATTCGTATCTCATGAGGAACTGTCTGGAGTTTTCGAAGCCGTTATATTTGGGGAGAGAGACAGGCTTAAACTTCGGTGGCCAAGGTGCTGTTTGCAGCCCTATTGACAGCGGCATTTCAGAATCCACGAAGTGTGAGACTCCATTTCCCACGAAGAAGTTTTATTTCAGGGGTTCTCTTGCCGGTCCAGGGTTCTGTTGCGGTGACTCCTGCCACAGGGAACTGTTTTCTTACTCTTTCATTTCATCAATTTCTCTCTGTATTGCCTCAATTTGCTCTTTTGCTTTGTTGAGCTGCTCTAGCTTTTCTGAGATTTTTCTCTTTGCTTGCAACTGAGCTGCGAACTTTTCTTTGTCTTTCTGTAGCTGCTGTATCTTTTGCTGAACCATTTGCAGCTCCCTGTCTATGGTGTCATCATCATCCACATTCTCAAACTCTTGTGGTTCAGCAGGCTGTTCTTGGGTGTGAGCTGTCTTTTCTGCTCTTGCCTTCATGAGAGCTTCGAGCTTTTCTCTCCGTTGTTGGTCTGTTGTGTTAGAAGATTCAGGAATGAAAGAGGTTTCATTCCCTTGGGTAGGATGGTGATCGTCTCTGTTTGCCTGTGCCGGAACGTTCTTCTTGGATTTCTTCTGAGGTGGCATCGTGAGTTTCTTGTCGGCTGGAACACGGTGGGCGCCAATGTTGGGGGGTTACCCGAAAAATTCGGATGACAACCCTAACACGAGAGAGAATTCTTATCACGTTCAAGTACAAAGCGAGAGTGCAAAGAGATTGTGATTCCCTCTGCAAATAGCACAAGTTCCAAAAAGTCTGAATCTATTTACACGTGCCCTCGCGCCTGGCGGACAGTCCGCGTGCTCCCAGTGGACGGTCCGTTATTCGGGGTCGGTTCTGGAGGTTTTGTTCGCTTTAACGGACGGTCTGCGGATCAGGCCGGACAGTCCGTGGCAAGGGTGCGGACAGTCCGCTGTACCCTGCCGGACGGTCCGCGCAGCCATCGCGGACAGTCCACCCTGCCTGGCCGGACGGTCCGCCAGAGGCTGCCAGCTTTGCTTCTTGGTTCGATTCCTCCCCCCTTTCTTGTGCTTCCGCGTGTGCTTCGAGAAATCGTTCCTAAGACTAGAGGTTGATCCATAACCTCGTTGTCTTGGCGATTGGTGTGTGATTCGATCCATCGCTTGTGTGAACGGGATTTGACTAGGGCATAGGCCGGGTTCTTTGAGAAGAACGTTTATTGGCTCCTATTCACTCCCCTCCTTTCTAGTCGCCATCCGATCCTTCAGTCGTGTGTTGGTTCCTAGGTCCAGTGGCACTCTAGTGGCTACGTGGGCTTGACCAACTTGGGTAGTGAGTCGGAGACGTGTGTTGGAAGCGGAGTTCATGTTGTTGGAGTGTTCATCTCCTTCGAGAAGAATTTTTATCGGCTCCCATTCACTCCCCCCCTCTCTGGTTCGCCGTATCGGTCCTTCAAGTGGTATCAGAGCCGTTCGGGTCTTTGTTGACTCTAACCTGTCTAAGATCCAAGGATGGCGTACCAGGAATGGGGTTCGGGCCCTCCACACTTCGATGTCAAGAACTACCAGATGTGGAGTAAGCGGATGGCTGCATTTCTCGGAGGAAATGGTCAGATCCTTTGGGATGTCACGGTGGACACAGGCTATGTCCAGCCAATGAACTTTCTTGCTCCAGAATCGAGGGACATGTTCGACGCAAACAATAAGGCGGTCGACTACTTGTTTCGTGCCTTGTCTCAGCCTGAGTTCGATCGGGTGCACACAGAGCACTTGGCTTGTAGAATCTGGTTGGTGTTGAAGGAGGCTCATGTTGGGAATACCTAGGTTCAGGCACGGATGTATGCGACCTACCGGAGAGAGTATGAGAACTTCACTCATCTCCCCGGTGAGTCCATCGATGCCTTGTTTTAGATGTTCACGGTGGTTGTGAACAACATGAGGGCTAATGTGGACGTGCTCCCGTATGATGATCATGATAGAGCTATCAAGCTCTTACACTCTTTGGATCGTACAATTTGGGGCGGAAAGTTCGAGACCATTGTGGAGTCGAAGAAGTATGACACTCTGACGGTGAACGAGCTGTTCTCGAAGCTCAAGTCGGCTGAGGTGGATATGGGCATGACTGCCAAGCTCGAGGGCCCGATTGATTCCCATAGTCTTGCCCTCGTTGATGGTTCGAAAGAAAAGGCTAACACTAACCCACCCACCAGGATGTTCTATTTGTCCTCTTTGATGTCTATGCCAGATGAGGAGTTTGATGTGCTTGGAGAGGACAAGCTGGCGTTGCTGACGAGGAGGTTCGAGAGGCTGTACGAGATCTGGGTGAACATGAGGAGGAACACGAGGACATGCTTCCAGTGCGGCAAGCTGGGACACTTTGTTGCCGACTGCCCGGAGAAGGTTGAGAACAAGGATGGCTACAAGCACAAGTCGTGGATGGATGGCAAGTACCGGTTGAGGTGTGACCACAAGAGAAAGCACAAGAACAAGCACAAGGACGAGCGACGATCAAGGAAGAAGGAGAGCCGAGGCAAGGCACGAGCGATGGTGGGAGCGAGCGACGTCGACTCCAGTTCCGCGTACTCCAGCTCGAGCTCAAGCAGCAGTGAAGACGAAGGCGATCATCGCAAGAGAAGGAAGTCGTCCAAGAACCTGAGCGGGCTGAGCTGCTTCACGAGAGACGGTTTCTGCACCATGGCGCTGAGCTCCGGTAGCAAGAAGAGCACACAGAGCGACTTGGAATCTGATTCCGACGACGAGGTGCGTGATGAACTTCCCTTCTTGCACCAGGAGAATGAGAGGCTTGGCTCTTTGCTTGATAACCGTGTTGACATGCTTAGAGAGGCCAAGAAAATGAGAAAAGAGCTTAGGGCTTCACTGGAGGATGCTAGGACTATAGTGGCTGAGCTAGAAACACAGGTTCTTGATAGCAAGCTTGAGATTGATTCCCTTAAGGCTAGCCCTGTTGTTTCTGATGAGGTTGATTGTGCTGATTGCTCCATCTTTCTTGCTGATCTTGCCTTGTTTAAGGAGAAGCATGCCTCCAATTGTTTGTAACTAGATGTGCTTAGGGTTGAAGTGGCTGAGCTTAAATCTAGACCTGCTTTGCTAGGTGCTTGCACTTCATGCCCTGTTTTGCATGCTAAGATTGATGAGATGCATGCTTACACTACTTCCCTTGAGGCTAAGCCGAAAGAACCAATTCCTACATCTTGCTCTACCTGTGAAATGCATGCTTTGAAGAATTTGGAACTTGCGCATTATGTTGATCGTTTGCAGGATGAGAATGATGAGCTGAGAAAGTTGATGGGTTGGTTGTCTGGTCATGAGCCTTAGTTGAGGATGATGATCGAGGAATTTAAGAGGCAGGATGGTGAGGGACTTGGGGCAAATAAGGTTCGTGAGGGAAGTGGAGAGAATATCGCAGAGCCACGAAAAACCCACCACAAAAATGATTTCCCTCCAAAACCTAACCATCTTAGGAACCGACTAGACACAACCACCTGTGTTTCCTATACCAACAAATGATCTTCAAAAGCCTATCAAGTTTGTGAGCACTTCGGGGAAAGTGTTCTTTGGGAAAGAGAGTGAGAAGGCTAGTGAGGATGAACCGGTGGAGATGTTGAGTGGAGAGAAACCAAGTGAGCAGCCACAGCCCAAGCCTAAGACTAAGCTTGTGAGGTTCCATTGTGGCTATTGCGGGAAAGAAGGCCATAAGGATGAGTTTTGCTTCAAGAGGAAGCGATAGGAGAGAATGGCGAAGGAGTGGGCTAACAAGGACAAGTACCACCCTTCTGATGGTGTACTTGAGCCTAGTGTGCAGATGCCCTGGGCTAAGGCGAGTGTGAGGACAGTTCGGGCTTGGGGAGATCGGAATGCTGTTGGAGGTGCTGCTACCCAGGCTGCACCGGTCAGACCGGTGTGGGGCACCGGTGGGGCACCGGTCTGACCGGTGCAGGCCTAGACAGGCAGCAGTTTGAGTTTCATGCTTGTACAAGAGAGAGGGTTGTTTCTATTGGCTGGGTTGGAGAGTTTGCAGGAGGTCAAGTTGCTTAGCATTCTTCCCCTCAAGTTCATTACGGGGATGGGAGGAGTCGTAGCTTTGAGAAGGAGAGGAGGGATGGTTCACGGGCTTTCTTTCGTGGTTTTGGTCCACCTCCAGGCAAAGAGGGGTGGTTCCCTCAGGGTGGTTTCCGTGGTGGTGTTCGTGGAGGTAGCTTTGGTAGGAGAGATGGTTTGATTTGTGCTAACCCCACTTTCGAGCAAATGGCTCGGCATTGGTTTTACTCTTTTGGTACTAACCCTAGTGCTGAGTCGTTTATTCGCACACGTGCTCGTTTTTGAATTTCAGGTGGAAGACTTGAAGAACATTTGGTTGATTGACTCTAGTTGCTCGAGGCATATGACCGGAGACAGGGGGTGGTTCTCAAGTCTCGTCCCAGTGGTGACAAGGAGGTACATCACTTTTGGGGACAATGGGCGTGGGCGTGTGCTTTCAGAAGGTGAGATTAAAGGTGAGTGACAAGATCACTCTCAGGCGTGTTGCTCTTGTTCAATAGCTGGGGTACAATTTGCTTTCTGTGTCCCAGCTTTTGGATGAGGGTTTTGAGGTGTTGTTTCGGCCAGGTGGTTCTCGGATTTCGAACTCTCGAGGGGACCTTGTCTGTATGGTCGTTCCTGAGGGTCAGGTGTTTCGTGCTGATTTTTCTCAGTCTTCGGGTGTGGAGCATTGTTTCTTGGCTGGTTCTTCGAGTGAGTTGTGGAAGTGGCATAGGAAGTTGGGTCACTTGAGCCTTGACCTTTTGTCTCGCTTGAGTAAACTGAATTTGGTCCGAGGATTGCCACTATTGAGGCTTGAGAAAGAGTTGGTTTGTGCGCCGTGTAGGCATGCTAAGATGGTAGCCTCTTCTCACCTGCCTCTAATCGATGTGATGACTGAGCATCCATGCGAGCTGCTCCATATGGACCTTGTTGGCCCAGCTCGTGTGCGATCTGCGGGTGGGAAGTGGCATGTCCTTGTTGTGGTGGACGACTACTCTCAGTATGCATGGGTGTTCTTTCTCGAGGATAAGGGAGAGACGTTTGGTTTTGTTCGAGATCTAGTCTTGAGGTTGAGGAACGAGAGGCACGGAGATGCCATACGAACAATCCGTAGTGACAATGGCTCGGAATTCAGAAACTCCCGTTTTGAAACCTTTTGCCATGACTTAGGTCTTGTGCACCAGTTTTCGAGTCTGTATACGCCTCCCCAGAATGGTGTTGTGGAAAGGAAGAACAGGACCTTGTGCGAGATGGCTTGGACGATGCTTGATGAGCATAGGACTCCAAGGAGGTATTGGGCTGAGGTGGTGAATACCGCGTGCTATGTGTCGAACAAGATCTACCTCATAGTGCATAAGAAGAAAACATGCTACGAGTTGATGCACGGTCGCACACCCAAGGTGAGTCACTTCCATGTCTTTGGTTGCAAGTGCTTTATTCTAAAGAAAAGGAGGAAGTTGGATAAGTTTGATGCTAGGTCTGTCGATGGTATTTTCTTTGGTTATGCATCTCATTCTAGAGCATATCGTGTGCTCAATCTTGAATCTAACCAAATCGTGGAGACTTGGGAGGTAACCTTCGACGAGACACAACCACGTAGTCAGCTTGTCTTTGAGTGTGCAAGTGATGATGAGTTTGGCGAGGAGATCTTTCATGAGGAGGAGCATGAACATGGAGACGATGAAGATGGCGGTGTGGTGCCCCCGGCTGAACATGTACCCACTACTTCGACTACGGTGGTGGACAGACCCTCTCCTACACCTACGACGACAAATCAAGAACGAGGAGAAGCTGTTGTTGAGGGGGAGGTAGCATCGAGGCGAGAACCTCCCCGGCGAGTACAAGTGGATCACCCAGCTTCGAGGATCATCGGCGACATGAATGAATGCACTACACGGTCGAGGGTTCGGAACAATTCTCATTTCGCTCATGCTGCATTTGTTGCTACCTTTGAGCCCAAAGACATTGGACACGCACTATCTGATCACAATTGGGTTAATTCGATGCATGAGGAGTTGGAGAACTTTGAGAGGAATCAGGTTTGGGAGCTAGTTGACCCTCCCTCAGGGTGTAAGCCGATTGGTACTAAGTGGGTGTGGAAGAATAAAGAGAGAGAGAAAAGTGAGGTTGTGAGAAACAAGTCGAGGCTTGTTGCTCAGGGGTTCAGTCAGAAGGAGGGGATCGACTACGAGGAGACCTTTGCTCCCGTAGCCCGTTTGGAGGCAATAAGGATCCTTCTAGCCTTTTTCGTGGCTAAAGGGTTCAAGTTGCACCAAATCGATGTGAAGAGTGCTTTCCTAAATGGTGTGTTGGAGGAAGAAGAGTATGTGAGGCAACCTCCGGGGTTTTAGAGTGGGAAGTACCCCCACCGGGTGTACAAGTTGAGGAAGGCGCTGTATGGGCTGAAGCAGGCGCCTAGAGGTTGGTATGGCAGGTTGAGGGGGTTCTTGTTTGAGAGAGGTTTTGTGAATGGGAAGGTCGATCAGACCTTGTTTCTACTGAGGCAGGGCTGAGATACCCTGATTGTGCAGGTGTACGTTGATGATATTGTCTTTGGTGGCTCGTCTAACTCTCTTGTTGCAAGGTTCGCAGAGGATATGAGCAGAGAATTTCAGATGAGCATGATGGGTGAGTTGCAGTTCTTTCTCGGGCTACAAATCAAGCAATCAAAGGAAGGAACATTTGTGCACCAAGCTAAGTACATCAAGGACATTGTGCGGAAGTTCAAGAAGGATGATTCCAAGGCTATGACGACGCCAATGTGTACGGCTACGGCTCTTGATGCGGACGAGGAAGGAGAACACGTGGACCAGAAGGAGTACCGAAGCATGATCGGGTCACTCCTCTACTTGACGGCGACAAGGCCGGACATCCAGTTCTCGGTATGTCTGTGCGCTCATTTTCAAGCGTCTCTGAGTACTTCGCATCGGCAAGCGGTGAAGCGAATTTTCAGGTACTTGCATCACACTCCCGACATTGTCCTTTGGTACTCCGCATCCTCTTCTTTGGCGCTTCATGGTTTTTCAGACGCGGATTTTGCCGGGTGTCGGTTGGATAGGAAGTCCACATCTGGGACTTGCCAGCTTTTGGGTTCTTCTTTAGTGTCTTGGTCTTTTCGCAAACAGCCGAGTGTTGCACAATCCACTACTGAGGCCGAGTACGTTGCCGCTGCTAGTTGTTGCTCTCAGTTCCTTTGGATTTCATACACCATGAGTGACTTTGGTGAGGAGTATACCCATGTCCCTCTTCAATGTCATAGCACCAGTGCCATAAGCGTTGCAAAGAACCCAGTGCTCCATTCCAAAACCAAGCACATAGAAGTGAGGTATCATTTTCTGAGAGACAACGTAGAGAAAGGAAAGATAGCTTTGATCCATGTACCCACACATGACCAACTAGCTAATATTTTCACCAAACCCCTAGATCAAACAACTTTCACTCGTTTGCGGGGGGAACTTGGTGTGTGTTTGATTTCTTGAGTTGGGTGTGTGGGAGATCCTTTGTAGCATATGTATAGCTTTCCTTTGTTCATTTCTTGCATTTGGCATGGCATATGTAACATGATGTATAGGCATCCTTGTATCTTAGATTGCATGCATTTTGTATCATATGCATTAGATAGGAAAAGCTTCTCCTATATACATTGTTCACCATGGAATGCTATTTATGTCTTTCTGAGCTTGTTTGGTATGCTATGGTTAGTTTGTCTTAGCTCTTGATGATCTTGATGAATAATCCATGGTTGATGGCTATGTTTTTGAAAAATGTCACATATATGCTCTCTCATGTGTAAATGCCTTTACATGATCTTGGCATGTTTTAGTGGCTTTGCTATGATTAATTTGTGGTTGGATAGCTAGTTTATTGATCATATGGGGCCAAAGGCTCATTTGCCATCATGAATGTTTAGCCCTCTTGCTTTATCTTGTGGAGGGGCATAAGTTCCTTTTTGTCGCAAAGACATTTCATGTACCAATTATGAATCTGAAAATAAAATGTAAAATGCTTGGAAAATGTGCTCCCATGTCATATGTGCTGAATTTAATTTGTTTTGGGTGATAAACCGTTGCATGATGCCTACCAATGAGAAGTCTCATACATAGAAGTAGGCACATGGCTCGGTGGCTTTGACATGACATGAGCTGCTTGAGGGTGTTTATGATGGTCTTATGATTAGAATGGCTGTCCTAGCATGAATTTTGTGTGGCCTTGCCATTTTGATATGTTTTGATCATGTTTAGGACTTTGCTCATGAGAGGCAATTTTTTCGCAAAATTTCCCAAATCCATCTTAGCTTTGTCCAATGGTTGTGAAACTTCGTGATCTTGTAGTTGATGACGATACGACGCTATAGAGTATCTAACTTGCTTATTTGGACATGTGTAGCATCCTATGTTGAATTTTGTCTATTTGAGAAGCTCTAGGTTGAAAGTTTTGCATTGTTTGCTTGATTCATGCATTGCCAACAACGGGGAGAAGTTTGAGCTTGAAATGGCTTGCTGGATGCATTTAGAAGTTTTTCAGGTGGTTTCGAGCCAATTCTGGGCTCTGATGTGCACCGGTCTGACCGGTCGAGGTCACCGGTCTGACCGGTCAGAGTGTTGGTCCTATGCACATGTTGGGCACCGGTCTGACCAGTGGTGGTGAGCGGTCTGACCGGTGCGAGCTGAAGTTGTTCAGCTGCCCTGTTTTCAAGTGGTTTGCGCATTGGTTCACGAGGAGTTGCATTGGTTCAGGGGGAGCATGCATGTGTGCAGGGGGAACTCTTTGTGTATTTTTCGAGCTTTGTTTCGGTGGTTTGCGCTCTTTGCTTGAGCTTTGTTTTGTCTCGGGTGTGTCGAGCTGTTGCCCTTGCCTAAGGTGTCCGATACTTGACTACTTCAAGTGATCTTGCTCTTTGTCTTTGTTTGGCTTTCGATCGCTTGTTGGAGTTTCTTTTTGTTCGTTTCTTTTCTTTTTCTTTTCTCTGTTGTTACTTTCGTGTGGGTGTTGTTAATGCACTCATCAAGGGGGGAGATTAAGGACCATGTGTGGTTCGAGGACCGGTGGATGGTTGTTTCCTTGTGTGATGAGTGATTTACAACGTTGTGTGGACTGATTCTTGGCTAAGTATTGCAGGTGCAGGTTGCATCTTGACTCGTGTTGGTGCAGGCGAAGAACAAGCGTGAAAGGTCGTCACCGGTGAGGCCTCCAGGTGTGGAGAAAACAAGTAGGCTTCGTTCGAAGGACCCGGTGGCCATCGGGGTCAGTGCGGGCCGCATGGTGGCATGAACAGCATGATGAAGTCGTCGACGGTTTCTTGGTTGAGCCTCAAAACCAAGGTCGAGCCGGGACTACGTGGGAGCCGAGTAATGAGTGGCGATTGGCGGAGGCTACACCGAGTTCGCATGGTTTTCGGTGGTTCACCAGAAAACCACTGGGTTCCTTGGTTGATCCACAAAGTCAGACCAGTCTAATTGGTGGTCTGACCGGTGTAACCGGTGGGTACCGTTCTGACCGGTGAGGAGGACCGGTCTGACCGGTGTGCTTCGAAGCAGTCCGGAATCTTCGAAGGGGAGGACACGCGTCGGGATCGCAAGGCTTGAGTCGAGGCTAAGCAGGTTGCGGTCGCCGGGCATCCGCTTGAAGACTTCCAAAACCGCCCTTGAGGGGCTTGTATCCCTAGTTATTAGGAAAGGGTATTTTAGACTTTCGGTTGCCTCCGTATAACCCATGAGGTGAGAGGATGGCAGCCAATCTCTTGGAACCCTAGTTCATTTGCTTTCCTATTTTCCCTTTCTATTTTCTTAGGATTTCCATAGGACTAGCTTGAGAGCTTCATGGTGAGATCTTGTTAGAGGGTTGGATGATCGGGCGGCAAGCTAGACCTTGTATGAACCTTTGTGTCTTGTATAGATGATTCGGCGTAGTTCCTCAAGGCCTTGTTGTGTTGTTCCCAGTTTTTCTTGGTGGTGATTTTCGGAGCCCTCTCTTGGTGTTTTTTCTCGGGGGTGTTTTCGGGAACTTGCTCTTGGGGATTTGATGGGGGAAATTTGTGGGAACCCTTTGTGGTTCTTTGGGCTGTGATTCCCCTCCCAAATTTGTGAGTAAAGGGGCTCGATTTCGGGGTTTTCCGAGTTCTAGGGTTAGAGTTGTTCTTGGCGGAATTTCTTCGATTCCTCCTTTTTGGACAAGTTTTGGTGGGATTAAACTTGGCTATGGACTCCTCATAAAGTGTTCCTATTATCCCCAAAGTCTTGTTCAAGTTTGTGGAGCGATTCAGGAGATCGAAGTTTGGATTTGGGGGAGTTGACCCGCGGGTGCTGTTCATCCCGAGCTGCTCAGGCTACACCGGTCTGACCGGTGCTCTTGACCGGTCTGACCGGTGCAACCCTTGGTGGGTTTTTGCTCGGGTGAACGTCTGGGTGTGTGTTGACGGTGAAAATCCGTCAACCTAGCCATGAGTTTACCTTCGGTGTTGGCATGAGTTTTATACCTTATCCATTGGTACTAACCCCCGTGGTATAACAAGTTCACGTGTGCATGTCGGTTTTGGAGTTTAATGTTTATGTAGGGTTTTAGTGTTGAATGCAAGACTTTCGGGATAAGTTCATCAAGCACCTCATGACAAGACCTTGAAGCCCGTACAAGTCATGCAATGAAGCAAACTTAACTCCAAGAAGCCGGGGGACTTGATCCGAGAAGACGACGGACTGCGAGGACACGACCGAAAAAAATCTTGAATCTTGCAAGACAAGGAGTTGAGTCCAATTCGAAGAGAAACCGACGACATGGACCTACATGCGAAGGGGGAAACATCCGAGAAGCAAGGGGCGACGTGGAGCGAAGGAGCCCTCGGGGGCCGGGCCTAGATGGGCCCGGGCCGGCCGGCCCGGTCCGGTCGGCCCCGGGCCCATCCGGGGCCCAAATGCCCCCTCCTTTGCCCTAGCCGCCAATCGGGCTATTTATAGCCCCCACGACCGAGAGCCTCGCGAGAAGAATTTGTCATCGGCCGCCGAGGAGCGAGAGAAGAGAGGGACACCATCTCGGAGAGGAGAGGGTCGAGCTAGTTGACTAGGGTTCCCCTAGCCGACGTGGGAACCTTGCACGGAAGACCACGTCGGAGTTCCCGGAGCTAGAAGCAAGATCAAGGAAGGATCCCGGTGGTGATCTTGTGTATGTATCATTGTTATAGTTGAATTATCAAGTTTAATCTTTTTCTAGCGATCAAGTGTTTCCTCGAAGATTTTGTTTTTCGATCGGCTTTGCTTATTCCAATTCTATTCTCGAGATAGATTACATAGGGTGTTCTTGTAGCCGCGGTGGCTAGAGGTACACGCCGGATCTTCCGAAAGAATCTCGACTTGTCTTTTAACTCGCCCTAAGCTCCCCGCATGAATAGGGATACGTTGTGACAGAACGGGGGTCTTGAAAGGCGGATGTTTTCGGATTTGGACGGGAAACCACGATTTAAAGAGGCTTCTATTAAGATTCGATTTGCTACTTCTTCTATTGCTTGGAACTTCAACAAAAGGCTTACCTCGATCCCTCTAGATCGTTTTATCTACCCAATCTTACTTTGTTTTCTCCGGTCTTTAGTAGATTAGATTCGTTTTGTGTCTTTTACTTAGATGCATTAGGGTTTTATCGAAGATTGGAGTTACATGGCTTTATTAGATTAAGTTTTGAGTCACACATTTGTTCCACGGATTCGATACCTTGGGTTCACCACTCGAGGGAAGAAGGGTCCCTTGACTACGACGGGAGACTTGTACGCTTGCGAGTCACAAACGAACTTTGATACAATTATTAACAGTCAACAAGCCCCATTTTCTGGCGCCGTTGCTGGGGAACAAGTGATCAAGATTTGATTTTTATTGCCTTTTTGTTATTTTCAGTTTTCTTTTTGTTTTTATTTTTGCATCTACTAAATTTTGATCATCCTCAAAATACATCTAATCTAGTTTGTCTAACCCTAGTTTTTATAGATTTGTTTTTACTTTCTAGTTTTTTGCATACTTTGTTTATTGCTAACCCTAACAGGAGATGGACGGCTACCTCTCCAACAAAGCCAATAATTTTGTGGATGATCCAGAAAAACTTTACAGGCTAAGGAGACGCGAAGCACATCAAGCTAAAAAGCTGGATTTTGTAGATTCGGAGTCGGAAGACAAAGGATCGCATGAATCTCCGAAGAATTCAGCACCTCAAAGTCCTCGGGAGAATCGACTTCCACCGATGGGTGACCAAGCACCGCAAGAACGCAAGATTGGGGAAATATGCACCCCAGACATCATCGACCTACCAATCTTGAACCTTGAGGAGATCGGAAGACCGTTCGAGATCAAGACCTCAACAATCCGCATGGTGCAACATTCACCCTTCACCGGTAAAGAGGATCCGAACCTTCACCTCCAAGCATTCATTCAACTATGTCAGACTTTCAACATGGATGGGGTGACTCAAGACCAAATGAGGGCAAGGCTTTTTCCGTTTTCACTACTCGGGAAGGCTTTGCAATGGTTCCACTCTCAACCGGCGGAGACGGTGCAAAATTGGAACACGTTTATGAAGGCTTTCATGAAGGAATACTACTCACCGGGTAAAACTCAAAGCTTGCGTAATAAGATTGCCACCTTTGTTTAATATCCTACGGAAACTATCTCGGAGGCATTCGAGCGCTTCAATGAGTACACCCGGGCGGTTCCACATCACAAGTTCCCGAAAGAAGACCTCGTGCAAAAGTTCTATCAAGGACTCACCATGGCGTCAAGGACGATCATCGATGCATCGGCGGGAGGATCCATCATCGAACTTACACCGACGGAAGCTTTCACTCTATTCAAGAAGGTCGCGGATAATGACACGTGTGCGTCGTCCGGGCGCCTACATCCGGTTCAACCCACGGGAAACATCAAAGGAGTCTTGCAAGTGGAGAAGGAGAACATACTTGAAGGCAAGATCGACTCGCTCATGAAGAGGTTGGAGAAGATGGAGATGGAAAAGAAAGAGGCTCAAGACTTGAAGGCCGCCGAAGCAAGGTCCACATGCGAAGAATGTGGAGAGTATGGCCATGTCCGCAAAGATTGTCCGGAGGAAGCCAAAGTGCTCGAGTACATGAGGAAGGGAGAATTGCCGAACTTCCGCTACGGGCAAGGTAGGCCTCAATTTAATGCAAGCTCATCTATTCCTAACGCGGTTCCGCTTCGTATACAATTGAAGGAGTTCATGGATGAGCAAGCTAAGATCAACAAGGACACCGTCACCAAGTTCAAGACCATAGACAAGGTGTTGGAGAACATCGATAGCAAGGTGACGGAGGTCGGAAGTTCCAATCATCAAGTGCTTAACATGATGAAGATGCTCGAGACGCAAGTTGGACAACTTGCGGGGCGCCTCACTAATGATGAAGGGAAGCTTCGGGACAACCCAAATGTCCCGAATCGGCGAAGGCCATTCAAACGCGTTCGGGGAAGGAGACCGAAGATCCGGAACGTTCCGCGGGAGCAAGGAAGCTTAAACCATCCACCGAGGTGGAAGGAGCTGCTAAAGAGAAGGTTACGAGGATCGTCACCGAGGAACCCGAATTCGAGATGCCGGAGGAAGACACGAGGATACCGCAACTCAAGCCACGCTACTTCTGAGGTAAACTTGACAACCACTTTGAGAAGTTTGTGGAAGTTGTGCGTAGTCTTAGCATCAACATGCCATTACTAGATGCCCTACAAGTACCTACATATTCTCGTTACTTTAAAGACATACTTGCAAATAAATATGAGATAGCAACACTCGGGGTAGATCATGTCAAGATGTCCGAGGAGTGTAGTGCAGCTATTGCTAATGGGCTAGAGAAGCAAAAAGACCCCGGGTGCCCTACAATTCCATGTTCAGTTGGTTCTTTCAACTTCGAGAAGGCGTTATGCGACCTTGGAGCTAGTGTAAGCGTCATGCCGAGGGATGTGTTCGAGAAGCTACAGCTACCAATGGAGCCTACGGGAATATGTTTGGAGTTTGGAGACAACTCCATTCGCTATCCCTTGGGCATTGCTGAAGATGTACCCATGAAGATTGGACACCACTTCATCCCCGTCGACTTCGTTGTGCTCGATATGGGAGAGAGGGAGAAGCCGCCGCTCATCCTAGGGAGGCCGTTCCTCAAGACCGTGGGAGCTACTATTGATGTTGGCAAGGGGGAGATCATGTTCGATATCAATGGAGAAAGGAGTTCCTTCAAGTTCCGTCCAAGGATTGAGGCATGCAACATGATTGGATTGAAGGGAGAACCAAAACAAACGGAGGGGCCGAAAAAGAAGAAGGAGCCGAAAAAAATGAATGTAAAGAAAATCAAAGAAGGTGTTGCATCCGTCAAGACAAAGGAAAAGAAGCCGCCTGTGAAGACCAAAAAAATGACTAAGCCAACTAAGCCGGAAGACAAGCCCGCGCCCAAGATGGTGTGGAAGTGGGTACCCAAGATTGCAACGCCCGCAAAGAGCGTTGATCCGGAGTAATCAAGTGAAGAAGTCTAGCTATAGACTATAAACGAAGCGCTAGGCGGGAGGCAACCCGTTTCGTCGAGTCAAGAATAAGCTACCGGGAGGACAACCCGATTCCAGGTTTTTCGAGTCTTTTTAATAATTTAGTTTTTGAGTTTTATTACGCAAAGACATTAGACTTAAAAGTGGTTGAACAATATTAGAGACATAATTCTTGATTGAATGTTTGCTTTATCATAAACCCTTTGCATGAACCCTCCTATGTGCTTGTTTGTTCTTTTCTTTTCGAGAAACCTCAACCAAATAATTTCAGAACCTAACTCAACCTTTCACCCTCATTATGGTGCTGAGGTTGACTTATTTTCCATGCTAAAACTACACGAGTAGAGCCACGATTTATATTTAAGTGTCAATAAAATTCAGCAAGTGTAGAATTTGCGTGAACATAGAAATCAAAACTTTTGGTTGGTTTTAAAAATCTTTATCCTTGGTTTCTCTAGGATTAGAATTTTTCTAAGCCTATTCTAATTTTGTTTTATTCAAAATCTTTCTTATTTAGCCAAAATTAGAACCTAAACCTATGCCCCCATGATCAAACCGGAAAATGTCTGCTCTCAACCGATGAAGGCAAACTATACCGGTGAGACCGAAATCGACGTAGTCGAAAAATATTTTCGACTTACATTTGTTTTTAATGGTTTAAAAACTTCTCTAAAAATTATGTTTGAGCTCTTGCATGGCTCTGAAAAATATTTTAAATTTCGAATTAGGGGAGTGCTTAACCTTAAACACACTTAAATGGAGGCAATCTAGTTTGAATTAATCATGCATGCACCATTGGATTCCCTTTTATCAACTTTCACCAATTCCATATGCAAAGGACAAGCATGGTGGGCAGCAAGCATCAACTTTGCAGGAATTTCATGGTGGCATGTGAAGCAAGTGGAGCTAGGGAGCATGGACATGACCCAAAGCATGGAGCATCAAGTGGAAGGACCAATAATGCAAGAAAAGGAGTGGACGAGAGCGTTTGGGCGGTGCAACTCGTGGAGCATGCGGGCGGGGAAAGTTGCGAGAGGCGAAATGATCGTCTGTTGGAAGAAAGTCGAGGCGGGGAGGAGCCGGGGAGGACCCCGGGCCGGCCGGCCCAGGCCGGCCGGCCTCACCTACATAAGGAGCCCCCGGCTCCCGTTTTCTGCAGGCAAGCTTCCCTCTCCTTCCTTTGCTTGTGTGTTCAAGTTTGTGTGCTCAAAACCTCCGTAGACATAGCCAACCTTCCCAAGCTTGATAGCTCAAGAAAAAATCCACATCCTTAATCCACTCAAAGTCTACATCCGAAGCAAGGAAGTTTAAGTGCCTAGTTACCGGTTGCAACCCGGAGTTTTAGTTGAAGAAAAGAGTGCAGCAACCATATGGAAGAAGACCACAAGTCTCTTCTCCAAGAAGAAGAGTTTGTCGTTGTCCAAGCCATCATCAACCACGTCTTCGAGGAGGCACTCGGTTTCCGAGTCTCCCCGGAGCATGGAGACGGATACGGCACCACCGAGGAGGAACGATGCTCTCCTCCTTGGTGGTATGAGGGCTGCAAGAAGCACTTCCATGAGGTTTACCGAACCTCGTGGGCACACGGAGGAGCAGCCCGCACCACCACGACGATCGACTCGCTCAACCACGCCACCTCCTTACACCCCGACATACTCTTCGTACGGCTTCATCATCTTGTCGGCGGAGGAGGAGGAGAGGCTCTCTAATCTTGAGAAGAGGCTTGTGCCCAACGTCGAGTTCGACGACCAAGCACTCTACACCTTGGGTTTTGGCACCGACATATACTATATGTTGGGGCACCTTGGATGGGTGCGGTTCTCCAACGGAGTATCGGTGGACACCCATTTGGGGTTCGCCTTGGAAATTTTGATGACTATTGCACCCATCATTGATGATGATGGGGTGCAAAGCTTGTCATTCCGTTTGGAGGGAGTCCAACAAGTGGTTCCCTACGAGCACGTTAGGGAGCTGCTTGGATTCCACAAGGGAGCTTCGGAGAAAGTTGACGTGCCACCCGGCATGTTGGCGGGATTTTGGAATATGATCTCCGGAGAAGCCCATCAACAACGCAATTGCATCCGCAACCCCATTATCCGGATATTTCACTCTTGGATGTGCAAGAGGGTATTTGGGAGAATGAAGGAGACAAAGGTGACCGACACGGAGTTGAATTGGCTATGCTCGGCTTTAATTGCCAGGCAGCCAATAGACCCCTCTTACCTCATGATCAACCGTTGGTGTTGTGAAGCAACATCGGGGGCGGGTAATATTGGTTCGGGGTGCTACCTCTCCATGTTGGCCTTCTCCTTGCGGCCGGGGATCGCAAGAAACCCCGACCACCTTTTGCGTGGTACCTCTCTCGGCATTGAGTATTTGCGGCAAGGCAAATACATTAGAGGAGGTTATCGGTTGGCCATAGTGAACCTACCCCTTCCGAATGAGAGGCTTAGGCTTTTCACCGAAGGGAGGGAAGATTGGTTGGAAGAGGGACTCCTTGTCCCTGTAAGGAAGAACAAAAGAGGAAGAATCGTAGAGGAGGGAACATCCTCCGCACAAGTGAGTGGAGCACAACCCAATGTGCAACCATTCGGCGGGGTCCCTCCTCCGCCAAGTTATTACGGAGGGCCACAAGAGCAAGCATGGGGAGGTGGTGCACCGGTACCCCCACCAAATTATGTTGTGCCCAACGCTAACTTCGCGGAGTCCTACGCTCATCATCCCCAACCACAACAAAGCATAGCCATAATTGGAGGGTATGCTGCAAGAAACGCCCAAAACATCGCAGCCATCCAAGCTAACGCAGCTCAACTCGGTGAAGGAAATGCAAATATTGCCTTTGAGCTCAGACGCCTTCACCTTGTGGAGCCAAATCAATTCGTCGGAGGGAATGTCCAATCATATTATGAGCAAGGGTATTACTATCAAGATCATCAACATCAACCAGCGGCGGAGGACTAGAAGATTTAGGAACTTTAGTTTTCTTTTCTTTTCTTTTTCTCTGTAATTTTCAGCTTTTGCTTATGTGTGTTTGCGTAGTATTTTCTGTTTTTATTTAAATTTCAGCAAGCATGTTTGTTTATTTTCAGTTTATATTTCAACTTGATGTCATCATTAATAAAGACACCACCTTGATTATATCATTAGAAAAGTTACAAAATTCGTGCCATGATGATATATGATTATAATTGCAGCTTTGTTCATCTTTGTAATTGATTTATGCATGTTTAAGCTAGTGCTCTCTTAAAAATACAAATCTGAATTTATTTAAATGCTAGCTTAATTTTCAGCGGAGGTTATGATTAAAATAAAGACCCATAGTGTTTTATGTGCTCTCAAGTTATGAATAGATTAAAGATGTCTTTTATGCTCAAAAATATTGCTAACCTTGTCACAAATATCGCTTGTGTGTTGCTCAACCTATCCAAAGCCTTATATATATTTGAGTGCGTAAACCTTAGTGTACAAGATTTATTTTTGAGTGAGTTATTGCAGGCCATGATTTCTCTGGCCCGAGACTAAGAAGCTGGTCATTCCGTTTTTGCGTATCTATCTTTTTGCTAGCCTTTTATCCGTGCATTGTGTATCCCCGCATCGGAGATCTCACAAACTTCGCCGGATATCCACCCTTAAACCAAATATCATCTTTTGTGATTACCTCCTTGACCACAACCTATCGTTGAGAATGGATCATCAATTCAAGGAAGATCGCAAGACGGTGCCGACATAGAAGATTTCAAGTATCTCTCCAAGGAAGAATACCCCGATACCTACCTCATTTTTCGCCTCTTTGCTCGAGGACGAGCAACGTCTAAGCATGGGGAGGAGGTAGGTACGGTGCAGTTTTAGAGTTCAAAAAGGGAGTATTTTAAAAAAATAATAATAATATAATGATGAAAGAAAAAAATCCGGCGATAATCATGACTTTCAAGGTGAAGAAAGAAAAATATATATAATGAAAGAAAGAAAGAAAGAAAGAAAGAAAGAAAAGAATGAGAAATATGAGAAAGAGAAAAAAAATATATGTGCGTAAAGTGAACTCCCTGGCTCTCTAGAAGTGCATTCATGGCTTCAAGTTAAAAAGATCCATTCTCATTTTTCCAACCATGTGCAATCCGATAACGAGGACTTCCTTTATGCCTCGGGATCACTCTTTGCCATTTGCACATGTCCACTCATCGAAACGTGTGTGTATTTTTCTCTTTCCCCTCCTTGATTTAACATTATTTTCCAATGACCTTTTTGACGAGTCTCGGTAAGACCATGAGAAGCTTGTCTTGTTTTGACAACACCTCATTTATAAAACCTTGTTAGGACTAAACTTTCCCAAAGCTCCATATAAAGCTTACCACACATATATATGAGAGGGAACGGAGTAGAATATATAGGCTTGAGAGACAAGTGAGATGAGAGTTCATGAGCAATATACAAGATGATTTAAATTTGTGAGCTTGGTTTAGCTTTTCTTTATCTTGTTCTTTATTTCAAAAATTCTGAGATCTATTTAAACTTTGTGAGCATGTTAATACTCGTGGGATAAGCTTAATAAGAATCTACCCTCCGTAGAAATGAAGGCTAGTACATTATGGAACTTTAATGAATTAAAATTTTGAGAGCATTATGTTTTCTCATGTATGATCAAGTGCAAGGTTTAAACATTGCTTGGCAATGATGATAACCATTGAAGGCTTACTCGAGGACGAGCAAGGTTTAAGCATGGGGGAGATGTTGACGGTGAAAATCCGTCAACCTAGCCATGAGTTTACCTTCGGTGTTCGCATGAGTTTTATACCTTATCCATTGGTACTAACCCCCGTGGTATAACAAGTTCACGTGTGCATGACGGTTTTGGAGTTTAATGTTTATGCAGGGTTTTAGTGTTGAATGCAAGACTTTCGGGATAAGTTCATCAAGCACCTCATGACAAGACCTTGAAGCCACGTACAAGTCATGCAATGAAGAAAACTTAACTCCAAGAAGCCAGGGACTTGATCCGAGAAGACGACAGACTCCGAGGACCCGACCGAAAAAAGTCTTTGAATCTTGCAAGACAAGGAGTTGAGTCCAATTCGGAGAGAAACCGACGACATGGACCTACATGCGAAGGGGGAAACATCCGGGAAGCAAGGGAACCGACGTGGAGCGAAGGAGCCCTCGGGGCCGGGCCTAGATGGGCCCGGGCCGGCCGGCCCGGTCCGGTCGGCCCGGGCCCATCCGGGGCCCAAATGCCCCCTCCTTTGCCCTAGCCGCCAATCGGGCTATTTATAGCCCCCCGACCGAGAGCCTCACGAGAGAAGAATTCGTCATCGGCCGCCGAGGAGCGAGAGAAGAGAGGGACACCATCTCGGAGAGGAGAGGGTCGAGCTAGTTGACTAGGGTTCCCCTAGCCGACGTGGGAACCTTGCACGGAAGACCACGTTGGAGTTCCCGGAGCTAGAAGCAAGATCAAGGAAGGATCCCGGTGGTGATCTTGTGTATGTATCATTGTTATAGTTGAATTATCAAGTTGAATCTTTTTCTAGCGATCAAGTGTTTCCTCGAAGATTTCGTTTTTCGATCGGCTTTGCTTATTCCATTTCTATTCTCGAGATAGATTACATAGGGTGTTCTTGTAGCCGCGGTGGCTAGAGGTACACGCCAGATCTTCCGAAAGAATCTCGACTTGTCTTTTAACTCGCCCTAAGCTCCCCGCATGAATAGGGATACATTGTGACAGAACGGGGGTCTCGAAGGGCGGATGTTTTCGGATTTGGACGGGAAACCACGATTTAAAGAGGCTTCTATTAAGATTCGATTTGCTACTTCTTCTCTTGCTTGGAACTTCAACAAAAGGCTTACCCCGATCCCTCTAGATCGGTTTATCTACCCAATCTTACTTTGTTTTCTCCGGTCTTTAGTAGATTAGATTCGTTTTGTGTCTTTTACTTAGATGCATTAGGGTTTTATCAAAGATTGGAGTTACATGGCTTTATTAGATTAAGTTTTGCGTCACACATTTGTTCCACGGATTCGATAGCTTGGGTTCACCACTCGAGGGAAGAAGGGTCCCTTGACTACTACGGGAGACTTGTACGCTTGCGAGTCACAAACGAACTTTGATACAATTATTAACCGTCAACAGTGTGTTCGCTGTTGTCCTGTGTTGCAGCTGTTTCGAGTTTGGGTCAGTTTGGAGGTCGGTAAGCCTGTTTGGTGATTTGGGGGCTTTCAGGCTTGGACCGGTCTGACCGGTGTGTTGCACCGGCCTGACCGGTGTGAAGCCAGTTAGTGGAAGTCGTCAACTCTCACCAGCAGGGACCGGTCTGACCGGTGGTGCTCACCGGTCTGACCGGTGTTGGTCAGTGGACTCGAGGTTTGGTGTTCCGCTGCGTTCTCGGGTCGGAAGGTCGTGTGTTGGTTCCTAGGTCCAGTGGCACTCCAGTGGCTACGTGGGCTTGACCAACTTGGGTAGTGAGTTGGAGACGTGTGTTGGAAGCCGAGTTCATCTTGTTGGAGTGTTCATCTCCTTCGAGAAAATTTTTTATCGGCTCCCATTCACTCCCCCCTCTTTGGTTCGCCATATCGGTCCTTCATTGTCGACGTAGGCCACGAGGTCACCGATGGTATATGCGTCAGCTTCATGAATCTTCTCAAAGAGCTTGATGTTGGTGATCCCCTTGTTGTAGTAGGCAATGACGTCTTCATCTTTAACACCTGCGAGGGTGTTGCGGTTCTCAAAGTAGTGGTTGGTGTACTCTCGGAGAGTTTCGTCACGCCTCATACCCACTCTTGAGAGGTGGTGAGTGTTGTCAGGACAATTATAGGTCGCCTGGTAGTTAGTCGTGAAGAGGCGAGACAGCGTTGCCTAGGAGGTGATACACTCTGCTGGGAGATTGTCGAGCCACATTAGTGGTTCCTTGCCCATCACAAGGGGGAAGTATCCCTCCATGTGATCTTTGTTGCCTCTAGAGGTGCATGCTGCAATGCTGTACATCTTGAGCCATATGCTCGGATCATAGCGACCGGCATATTTCTCAATGGCCGGTTTGAAGTCCTTGGGGTATCTGATCGTCCGGAGATGACGTGAGAATGCAGGGAAGTTGTTGACCGCTCCTGGGCTTGCGGACGGGGCGTAAGATGTCAGGATGACGTAAAGGTTGTTAGGAGGACCATTGTCTTGGTCGTAGTGGGTACATCGTAGGAGATCTTGGTCATGCATATGTTGGAGACCTGCTGCTTGGAGCGGGTTGTTAGGATCGAGGGCGTCAGGGACCCCATTTTCACGATCATAATTAGCACATCGTGCTATCTCCACTTCGTCTCTTATACGTTGACGTTGCCTTCCATGTGCTTGGTTAATTTGTACTGAAGGAGGTTGAGCTCCTGCATTCTATCTTGGGTTTGCGAGGACGTTTCTCTGAATGTTGGCTGCGTTGTTGGCGACATTGCCAGTGGTGTTGATCGGGGCATTGGCTGCAGGATTGGCTGGAGCATTAGCTACGGCGTTAGGTGGAGCATTAGCTACAGCATTAGCAGCGGGATTGACCGTTAGCACTACTTCGTTTTCACCTCATCCCTCTTCAGCCACTGGCTCAAGGGGACCCTGGCTGCGACGTCGTTGGTGAGGGCATTCCGATCTACTCCTGGAGTAGGAACTTGTTGTGGATCTGCTATATCCAGGACCTCTTTCTTCGATTTATGCAGCGGCAACACGAGCGTTGGCTTGGAGACGTCGGACCGCTGGAGAACCTTCGAGGTGGTTTAGAGCGGCAAGAGCAACTACCAAGTTGGTTTGTGTAGAGTTGTAAACTTCCAGTTCGTCACGCTCGAAATCCCTGAGGAGGTCTCTGGCGCGTACTCGGTTGGCAGGAGGTGGGTCATCGTGTCGTCGCTGCTGAGGGGTAGCTGGTGCCGCAGGTGCTTGTTGCCCGTCGTTGGCGTTGACTGTCCCGCATTGAGCGGTTGTTGACCAGGCTGTTGGCCTGCACCCAGGGCAGCAACAGTGATCTCTTGTTGTCGTAGGACAGCTATGGCAGCATTAGCGTTCTCACGCTCCTGGCGTTGTTCATGTGTTTCTCCATCTCACGGAGCTTCTTGAGGACACGACACTGGCGTGCAGTGTATTTGGGGTTCTCGTGGATACGGCAGGGTTCGTCGAGGTGGCTACTGCGGCTTCCACAATCTTGGGTCTTGGGTCCAGATTCGATCTGAATCTTGCGCTTCATGTAGCGTGATGCCACGTGAGCTGCGTTGTGCAAGCCGAGAGGTATGCTAGAAGGCGACGAGGTTCTTCGAGGGCGCTTGATGCGTTCGCAGACTTTGATCATGTTGGAGAGAATATCTTCAACACGATTAATTCCAGCGATTAGGTCACTTGAAGTGGGTGGGTGGGATTCTGACGACAGTTCTGTTTCGATCTGTTGGCCAGTGGTGACCGCGCTGCCTTCGATGACGAGGTAGGCAGCTGGAGCGGTGGATTTCGCCGACATCGAGCCAAAGCGGATGTCGACGGGATTGGCAAGGAAGTCCGCCATGCTCTCCAGGAAGATGACGCTGTTAGTCGAAGCCATCCAGTTGCATGTAGAACCTTGATTCCTCCCCTACCTAGCGCGCCAACTGTCAGATGGTGTGATCTAGAACTCAAAGGTCGCACAGGAATACGCGGAACACAGAGAACAAGGCGAGTTTATACTGGTTCAGGCCTCCGGAGAGTAATACCCTATATCCAGTTGTTGGTGTAGATTGCTTGGGGATTGTGTGATTGTACAAGGGGTCGCCTCGTCCGCCTTATATTGGCTAGCGGACGAGGTCGTTTCCCAGACTCGTGGTCGGTTACGACCAGGAGACCTATGTATATGTTACACATCTTGCCATATCTCGTCGATCTGCTTTGGGCGAAATCCACCGAGGCGTTGTCTTGTACGCCGAGTCTTGAGGTCGTGATGGATTAGGTCATCTGGGTAATCTTCTGGAAGGCCTTCAGGAGGTCGTGTGGGCTACCGACTAGGTCGGTTGGGCCCACTGACAGGTCGGTGGGTCTTCTGGTAGGCCGGACCCATTTGTCGGGGACAGCCGTGAGCCTGGTCGGTTGGGAGCCAGGGGTACCCATGTCTCACAACTCATTTATAGCTCTGAGTTTATTTTTAATCTTCGAAATTAGAGGAGTGTTTAGCTTTAAGACATGCTTAGAGGGAGGCAATTTGATTAAACGAACCATGCAAGCACCATGATGCATCAGGGGATGCTCTTCCATCATCTTTCATCAAAGCCACATGCAAAGGACAAGCATGGGGTGCAGCAAGGCCTTGTTTTGCAGGAAAATTATGGAGCCATGTGAGGCAACGGAGCATGGACACGACTCAAAGCAAAGACATCAAGTGGAAGGACCAATAATGCAAGCAAAGGAGTGGATGAGAGAGTTTGGGTGGTGCAACCCGTGGAGCATGTGATCACAAAAGTCACAAAGCAAGGATGAGTGTACTGGAAGAAAACCGAAGCCAAGAGGGGCAGGAATCCACCCAGGCCGGCCGGCCTCCCCCTATTTAAGCACCCTAGTTCTCCCCTTCGGCAGGTAAGTCTTCCATCCAGCTCTCTATTCTTGTGCTCAAGTTTGTAGTCCATAACCAACGAAATAAATTTTGTGTGCCTTGTTACCGATTGAAAACCCCGGGATTATATTAGAGAGGAGAGTGCAGCAAACATGTGGAAGAAAACTACAAGCCTTTTTACCAAGAAGAAGGGATCGTCATCATCCAAGCCATCATCGACACATCTTCGAGGAGGCACTCAGTTTTCGAGTCTCGTCAGAGTATGGAGGAGGATGTGGCACTGCTGAGGAGGAACGACACTCTTCTCTTCGATGGCATGAGGTCCACAAGAAGCTCCTCTATGAGGTTCACCGAGGAGCCACTCGTCCCACCTCGTCATTCAACATGATCATTCGCTCCACTTCCATAGGCTCCGCAGTACTTCGAATATGGATTTATCATCATGACGGAGGAGGAAGAGGAGGAGAAGTTCGCTCTCCTTGAGAAGAGGCTTCTAGAGAACGTCGACTTCCATGACCAAGCTCTCAACATATTGGGTTTTGGCACAAATATTTACTACATGTTGGGACACCTAGGATTGGTGCAATTCTCCAACGGGGTGTCGGCAAACATCCACAAGGAATTCTCCTTGAAAATTCTCATGACCATGGCGCCTATCCTAATGAAGGGGTGCTGAGTCTCTCGTTCCGTTTGGAGGGAATTCAACAAGTGGTTCCCTTTGAATATATTCGGGAACTACTTGGTTTTCAAAAGGTAGCTCTAGAACTAGTGGACTTGCCGGAAGGCATGTTGGACGGTTTTTGGAATATGATCACGGGAGGAGCCCACCAACAAAGAAATACTATCTGGAACACCATCGTCCAAGTGTTTCACTCATGGATGTGGAAAAGGATTTTGGGGAGAATGAGAGAAACAAAGGTAACCGAGACAGAGTTGAATTGGCTTTACTCGGCTTTGATTCAATGGTCGGTTCTTTTGTTTCAATCTTTTGTTAATGTTGACGATGCTTTGATGCCTAAGGTTAGCCACCACGCTTTTTGGGAGTATAGGCCTCACTACTCCCGTAGATCCTATCAACATAACATTTGTAGGTTTAGCTAAAGTGGCCTCATCACCACACCTCAATAAATTAGTTTAGCTTCACCATGATAGGCGGTTGCATGTTCAAGAATTCACAAACCCTATGGGCTAATATCCATCCAAACTTGTGCACCTCACTTGCCACCCTCCAACAATAATAATAAAGAAAATTAACCATAATTTCCATCACTCCATATACTTCTTTTGTGTGTTTTCCCACCAGCAAGAAACCCCTGGTGCACTTGTTGTGAGTTAGTGCAATAACAATGAGGAAGAGAGCCACCAATATCTTCACAAGAAGACACGATCTTCGAGGAGGCACTCGATTTCTGAGTCTCCCTGAAGCATGGAGGTAGACGTGGAACCACCGAGGAGCAACACGCTGCCCTTGGTTGCACGAGGAGTACACGAAGTTTATCCATGTGGTACACCGAACCGTGAGGACACACGTGAGAGCCACCCGTTCCACCATGACGCTGAAATCGTTCACCTGCTCCACCACCATAGACTCCGAGGCGTTCCAATCGATTCACCATGAAGATGAAGGAGGGAGAGGCTTGTTCATTTTGAGAGGAAGCTTGTTCCAAATGTTGACTTCGATGAAAATGTGCTCCAAGTGTGGGGATTCTAATCTTGAGCAACCTTAGATGGGTGAAATTCTTTAATGGACTTGGTCTAAGAACTCACAAGGAGCTTGCCTTGGAAATTCTTATACATTAGAACCGGTTATTAATGAAGGAGTGTCGTGCCTCTCATTCCGCCTTGAAGAAGAAGAGCAACTAGTATATTGGAGAACTACTCGGTTACAAGAAGGAAGCCTGGAGCAAGTTGATACCCAAGAAAAAAATATTAGAAGGATTTTTGGGGAATGATTTCGAGAGAAGGTTACAAGAAACCCAAAATTCCTCGTCGTCTGGATTTTCTTTGGGGTCGAGATGAGAAGAGAAGGTGCAAGTTGATGTTCCTCTTTCCAAACATGGGGCTGAGTTTATTTGTTGAAGGGAGACAAAAATTGGTTAGATCGTTAGATGAAGGATTTATTGTAGAAAGGGAAATTGTGTAAGTGGGATCATCCTCCGTAGCACAAGACAAAGGAGGGGCTGTGCATGAAGCTAATAAACAACCATTGAAGGAGTCCAGTGCCACCACCATATGAAGGAAGTATGTCAAATGAAAGCATGGGGGAGTGGGGCAGCCACACCACCACGTGCCCCACCATACATGTTCCTCACAAAGTTTTCATGGCGCTCCATCCAACAAATGCAAGAAGAAGGGACTGCAAACATCACCTATAAAATTGGTCACCTTCACCATTGGAGCAATTTAGAGGAGGACCGGCGCAATCACAATACAAGCAAAGATACAATGTGCTGGACCATCAATACCAACCACCGAAAAATAAAGGAAGGAGGAGGAATAAAAGAAAGTAATAATGCTTTCAAATTCGGTTTGATTTTCTTTATTTTCAGCTTTTGTGCAAGTTTACATATGTGTAGTATTTTCTGTTTTTATTTTCAGCATGTGTGATAATAGTAGAGTTAGTTTAAGATCAACATGAATAAAGTTTCCCACCTTGATCAACCTTTGGTAAAAATATTAAGTTGAAGGCATGATAATATATGATGAATAGTTGTCACTTTGCTCAACTTTTGTACTGGTTTTATGCATGATTAAGCTAATGCTCTCTTTAATATGAATCTGAAATTAATTAAACACTACATTAATCTTTTGTGGAGGTTATGATAAAAATAAGACCCATAGTGTTATTTTCATGCTCTCAATTTTGGATGAGTTAAAGATGATTTGTTCTTAAAAATATATATTCTAACCTTGTTATTAATACTACTTGCATTTTGCTCTACCTATCCAAAGCCATATATATATGTTGAGTGCATAAACATTACTGTACAAGAATTTATTTTGGGTGAGTTATTTCAGGCCTTGATTTCTCTGGCCCGAGACTAAGAAGCTAGTCATTCTGTTTTTGCGTATCTAACTTTTTGCTAGCCTTTCTATCCGTGCATTATGTATCCCCACATCGGAGATTTCACAAACCTCACCGGATATCCACCCTTAAAACCAAAAATATCATCTTTTGTGTTTACCTCCTTGACCACAACCTATCATTGAGTATGGATCGTCAATTCAAGGAAGATCGCTAGATGGTGATAAGGTTAAAGATTTCAAGTATCTCTCCAAAGGAAAAATATTTCTAGTACCTACCTTATCTCTATCACCTCTTTGCCCGAGGATGAGAAAATGTTTAAGCATGGGGGAGGAGGTAGGTACAATGAAATTTAGAGTACAAGGGGAGAAAATAAAAAAATGATGAAAGAAGGGGAAAAATGAGTATAAATAAGAAAGAGAAAGAGATAAAGAAAATAGGTATGAGAAAATACAAAAATGAGTTTATAAAAATAAAATAAAGTGAACACCCCAATTCTCTAAAGTGCATTAGGAATCTGAAAACTTTAAAGATTTAAGATCCAAACTCTTCTTTGCAACCATGTGCAATCCGATAACGAGGACTTCCTTTGTGCCTAGGGATCACTCTTTGCCATTTGCACATGTCCACCTATCTCAAACTGTGTGTATTTTTCTATCCCCCTCCTTGGTATAACATTATTTTCCAATGACCTTTTTGACGAGTTTCGATAAGACCATGAGAGGCTTGTCCGGGTTTTGACAACATCTCATTTATAATATCTTGGTAGGACTAAACTTTCCCAAAAAACTCCACATAAAGCCTTCCACTATATATTAAGAGGGGAAAGGAGTAGAATGAATAGGTTTTGAGAGATAAGATGAGATGAGAGTACATGAGCAAGATCCAAGGAAGTTTATTTTTGAACTTGGTTTAGCTCTTTTTCTTCATCTCGCTCTTAACTTTAAAATTTATAAGATTCATTTGAAATTGAGAGCATGAGGTAATTACTTGTGGGAAGTGCTTAAATTAATATCTACCCTCTATAAGGATGAGGGCTAGTACATTATGGAACTTTAATGATTAAATCATTGAGAGCATTACAATTTCTTGTGTATGATTAAGTGCATGGTATAAGCAATGAAAGGCAACATTGATATTTATTAAAGACTTACTCGAGGACGAGCAAGGTTTAAGCATGGGGGAGATGTTGACGGTGAATTGCCCTCAACCTAGCCATGAGATTATCTTTCATGTTGACATTGATTTGTTATTCTAACAACAAACTAACCCCCGTACATAACAAGTTGACTCTTGCATGCCGGTTTTGTAGTTCATTGTTTACACATGAAATCTACGCTAAATAGGAGACTTTCGGGATAACTTCATCAAGCACTTTGGAAAAAGATCATGAAGCCCGACAAGAGTCAAGTCTGAAGGACCGATTAGGTGAACCAGAGAGGGGGTGAGTGAATGGGTGACGATAAATATTCTTCTCAAAGGAGATGAGAACTCTAACAAGATGAACATGACGTCCAAAACATGTCTCCGACTCAACTACCCAAATTGTCCAAGACAACGCAGCCACTGGAGTGCTACTGGTCCTAGGAACCAACAACCACCTTCACGGACTTGATAATGCAGCAGAACTAGCAACCGAGCGCAACGGACCTAGACCGGTCAGGCTGGTGAGCACCACCGGTCAAACCGGTCCCTGCTGGCAAAATCTGGGAACTTCCACAGAAGGCCCCTACACGGTCGGGCCGGGTGTAGCTCACCTATCGGACCGACCGAGTTCAAGCCAGGAAACCCCAAATCCACCAAACAGGCCTACCGAGCTCCAAACTTACCCAAACTCGAAACAACAGCAACACGGGAAAACAACGAACTCACTAAGATGTTCACTCGAGGCAAAGCCCACAGAGCCTCTAAATCGGTCAGACCGGTGAGCTCACCGGTAAGGTAAGTCAACTCCCCCAAATCCAACTCCTGATCTCCCGAATCACTCGACAGATTTGTGCAAGACTTTGGGGATAGTAGGAACACCTCATGGGTACTCCATATCCAAGATTTGGTCCACAAAAACTTGCAAAATCAAGAGGAATTTAAGAAATCCCACCGAGAACGCCTCTAACCCTAGAGCACCGAAAACCCCAAAATCGAGCCCCTTTGCTCACGGATTTGGGAGGGCAATCAAAGGGATAAGAACCACGAAGGGCTCAAGCATATACCCCCACCAAATCCGAAAGAGAAAGGCCTCGAAGTTGCTCCAAGGAAATCGCCAAGAAAAGGCTCTGAAAATCACCGAAAAGAATGAATGGGAACAACACATCCAAGCCTTGAGGAACCACACCAAATCATCTATACACACCAAAGAGGTTCATACAAGTTCTAGCTTGCCGCTCGATCATCCTTCCCTCTCGCAAGATCTCACCATGAAGCTCTCAAGTTAGTCCTATGGAAATCCTAAGGTAAATAGGAAGGGAAAATAGGAAAGCCAAATGAGCTATGGTTCCAAGAGATGGCAGCCATCCTCTCACCACTTGTGTTATATGTTGAAAATCGAAAGTCTAAAATACCCTTACTAACTAACTAGGGATACATACCCCTCGAGGGTGAATTCAGAAATCTTTGTCATCGCTCCATCGGACGGATGCCTAGCGACTGCAAACTTGCTTAGCCTCGACGGAAGCCTTGCGATCCTGACGCGTGTCCTCCGCTTCGAAGTCTCCGGAATGCGTCATCATACACTAGTCAGACCGGTGCTCCTCACCGGTCAGACCAGTACCCACCGAATAGACCGGTCAGACCCACCGGTCAAACCAGTCTAGAGGTGCTGCACCTCCGTCTTTGATTCTTTGGTCCTGGCTTTGTGGATCAACCAAAGAACCTAGTGGTTTCCAGGTGAACCACCGGAAACCCCGCGAACTCAGTGTAGCCTCCGCCAATCACTACTCATGACTCGGCTCCCACATAGTCCCCGCTCGACCTTGGTTTTGAGTCTCAACCAAGAAACCGTCCATGACTTCATGTTGCCATTCTTGCCACCATGCCTCCAGCACTTGACCCCGCTGGCCACCGGGTCCCTCGAACCAAGCCTACTTGTCTTTTCCACACCTGGAGGCCTCACAGGCAACAACCTTTCACGCTTGTTCTTTACCTGCACCAACACCAGTCAAGCCGCAACCTACACTTGCATTACTTAGCCAAGAATCAGTCCACACAATGTTGTCAATTACTCATCACACTAGTAAGCGACCATCCACCAGTCCTCGAACCACATATGGACCTCAAAGACACACGATGAACATGACTCCAAATGACCCAAGGACCGAAGCGTTAATGTGCAAATCCTCAGGGATTCAACCAGAAAATAGCGAAGCTTGGATAATAAGGATTCAAGCTTTAACCGCGAAGGAGACGATGACAAAGATTTCTGAATTAATCTTTTGTGGAGGTTATGATAAAAATAAGACCCATAGTGTTATTTTCATGCTCTCAATTTTGGATGAGTTAAAGATGATTTGTTCTTAAAAATATATATTCTAACCTTGTCATTAATACTACTTGCATTTTGCTCTACCTATCCAAAGCCATATATATATGTTGAGTGCATAAACATTACTGTACAAGAATTTATTTTGGGTGAGTTATTTCAGGCCTTGATTTCTCTGGCCCGAGACTAAGAAGCTAGTCATTCTGTTTTTGCGCATCTAACTTTTTGCTAGCCTTTCTATCCGTGCATTATGTATCCCCACATCGGAGATTTCACAAACCTCACCGGATATCCACCCTTAAAACCAAAAATATCATCTTTTGTGTTTACCTCCTTGACCACAACCTATCATTGAGTATGGATCGTCAATTCAAGGAAGATCGCTAGATGGTGACAAGGTTGAAGATTTCAAGTATCTCTCCAAAGGAAAAATATTTCTAGTACCTACCTTATCTCTATCACCTCTTTGCCCGAGGATGAGAAAATGTCTAAGCATGGGGGAGGAGGTAGGTACAATGAAATTTAGAGTACAAGGGGAGAAAATAAAAAAATGATGAAAGAAGGGGAAAAATGAGTATAAATAAGAAACAGAAAGAGATAAAGAAAATAGGTATGAGAAAATACAAAAATGAGTTTATAAAAATAAAATAAAGTGAACACCCCAATTCCCTAAAGTGCATTAGGAATCTGAAAACTTTAAAGATTTAAGATCCAAACTCTTCTTTGCAACCATGTGCAATCCGATAACGAGGACTTCCTTTGTGCCTAGGGATCACTCTTTGCCATTTGCACATGTCCACCTATCTCAAACTGTGTGTATTTTTCTATCCCCCTCCTTGGTATAACATTATTTTCCAATGACCTTTTTGACGAGTTTCGATAAGACCATGAGAGGCTTGTCTGGTTTTGACAACATCTCATTTATAATATCTTGGTAGGACTAAACTTTCCCAAAAAGCTCCACATAAAGCCTTCCACTATATATTAAGAGGGGAAAGGAGTAGAATGAATAGGTTTTGAGAGATAAGATGAGATGAGAGTACATGAGCAAGATCCAAGGAAGTTTATTTTTGAACTTGGTTTAGCTCTTTTTCTTCATCTCGCTCTTAACTTTAAAATTTATAAGATTCATTTGAAATTGAGAGCATGAGGTAATTACTTGTGGGAAGTGCTTAAATTAATATCTACCCTCTATAAGGATGAGGGCTAGTACATTATGGAACTTTAATGATTAAATCATTGAGAGCATTACAATTTCTTGTGTATGATTAAGTGCATGGTATAAGCAATGAAAGGCAACATTGATATTTATTAAAGACTTACTCGAGGACGAGCAAGGTTTAAGCATGGGGGAGATGTTGACAGTGAATTGCCCTCAACCTAGCCATGAGATTATCTTTAATGTTGACATTGATTTGTTATTCTAACAACAAACTAACCCCCGTACATAACAAGTTGACTCTTGCATGCCGGTTTTGTAGTTCATTGTTTACACATGAAATCTACGCTAAATAGGAGACTTTCGGGATAACTTCATCAAGAACTTTGGAAGAAGATCATGAAGCCCGACAAGAGTCAAGTCTGAAGGACCAATTAGGTGAACCAGAGAGGGGGTGAGTGAATGGGTGACGATAAAAATTCTTCTCGAAGGAGATGAGAACTCTAACAAGATGAACATGACGTCCAAAACATGTCTCCGACTCAACTACCCAAATTGTCCAAGACCACGCAGCCACTGGAGTGCTACTGGTCCTAGGAACCAACAACCACCTTCACGGACTTGAGAATGCAGCAGAACTAGCAACCGAGCGCAGCGGACCTAGACCGGTCAGGCTGGTGAGCACCACCGGTCAAACCGGTCCCTGCTGGCAAAATCTGGGAACTTCCACAGAAGGCCCCTACACCAGTCAGGCCGGTGTAGCTCACCGGTCAGACCAGTTCAAGCCAGGAAACCCCAAATCAACCAAATAGGCCTACCGAGCTCCAAACTTACCCAAACTCGAAACAACAGCAACACGGGAAAACAACGAACTCACTAAGATGTTCACTCGAGGCAAAGCCCACAGAGCCTCTAAATCGGTCAGACCGGTGAGCTCACCGGTCAGGCTAAGTCAACTCCCCCAAATCCAACTCCTGATCTCCCGAATCACTCGACGGATTTGTGCAAGACTTTGGGGATAGTAGGAACACCTCATGGGTACTCCATATCCAAGATTTCGTCCACAAAAACTTGCTAAATCAAGAGGAATTTAAGAAATCCCACCGAGAACGCCTCTAACCCTGGAGCACCAAAAACCCCAAAATCGAGCCCCTTTGCTCACGGATTTGGGTGGGCAATCAAAGGGACAAGAACCACGAAGGGCTCAAGCATATACCCCCACCAAATCCGAAAGAGAAAGGCCTCGAAGTTGCTCCAAGGAAATCGCCAAGAAAAGGCTCTGAAAATCACCGAAAAGAATGAATGGGAACAACACATCCAAGCCTTGAGGAACCACACCAAATCATCTATACACACCAAAGAGGTTCATACAAGTTCTAGCTTGCCGCTCGATCATCCTTCCCTCTCGCAAGATCTCACCATGAAGCTCTCAAGTTAGTCCTATGGAAATCCTAAGGTAAATAGGAAGGGAAAATAGGAAAGCCAAATGAGCTATGGTTCCAAGAGATGGCAGCCATCCTCTCACCACTTGTGTTATATGTTGAAAATCGAAAGTCTAAAATACCCTTACTAACTAACTAGGGATACATACCCCTCGAGGGCGAATTCAGAAATCTTTGTCATCGCTCCATCGGACGGATGCCTAGCGACTGCAAACTTGCTTAGCCTCGATGGAAGCCTTGCGATCCTGACGCGTGTCCTCCGCTTCGAAGTCTCCGGAATGCGTCATCACACACTAGTCAGACCGGTGCTCCTCACCGGTCAGACCAGTACCCACCGATTAGACCGGTCAGACCCACCGGTCAAACCAGTCTGGAGGTGCTGCACCTCCGTCTTTGATTCTTTGGTCCTGGCTTTGTGGATCAACCAAAGAACCTAGTGGTTTCCAGGTGAACCACTGGAAACCCCGCGAACTCAGTGTAGCCTCCGCCAATCACCACTCATGACTCGGCTCCCACATAGTCCCCGCTCGACCTTGGTTTTGAGTCTCAACCAAGAAACTGTCCATGACTTCATGTTGCCATTCTTGCCACCATGCCTCCCGCACTTGACCCCGCTGGCCACCGGGTCCCTCGAACCAAGCCTACTTGTCTTTTCTACACTTGGAGGCCTCACAGGCAACAACCTTTCGTGCTTGTTCTTTACCTGCACCAACACCAGTCAAGCCGCAACCTACACTTGCATTACTTAGCCAAGAATCAGTCCACACAATGTTGTCAATTACTCATCACACTAGTAAGCGACAATCCACCAGTCCTCGAACCACATATGGACCTCAAAGACACACGATGAACATGACTCCAAATGACCCGAGGACCGAAGCGTTAATGTGCAAATCCTCAGGGATTCAACCAGAAAATAGAGAAGCTTGGATAATAAGGATTCAAGCTTTAACCGCGAAGGAGACGATGTCAAAGGCCCACATGCAAGTGCACACAAATAAGGAATCGCGTGAGAAGCAATCGGGGAGGAAACTGGGGACAAACTGGGCCCAGGCCGGCCAGCCCAGCCCATTCTGGGCCCGGTTTGGCACCCCCTTTGACCTAGCCACCATTCGGACTATTTATAGCCCCTCGCCAAGAGCCACGGAGAGATTGATTCACCATCCGCTGCCGAGGAGCAAAGAAGAGAAGGTGAGGACCGGAGCGTCAGAGGACTGGTGGATGGTCGCTCATGGCTGTGATGAGTGATTGACAACATGGTCTGGACTGACTTTTGGCTGAGTATTGCAGGAGTAGGTTGTGGCTTGATTTGCGTTGGTGCAAGTGAAGAGCGAGCACGAAAGGTCTATGGCTTGGGGGGCCTCCGAGGTGTGGAGAGACAAGTAGGCTCGGCTTTTGGAACCCGGTGGCCAGCGGGGTCGAGTGCGGGCCGCATGGTAACAAGATAAGCAAGGCGAAGTCGTGGAAAGGAGCCGGTGCAGGGTAGAGGCTCAAGACCGGAGTCTGCACGTGGGGTTTACGGTGGTTCACCGCAAAACCGTCCGATTACTTGGTTGAGCCACAAAACTAAGACCGGAGGCTCGGCGAGTGGAGATGGGATCCGGGCGTGCCAAGAAGCTTCGATGCCGGCGAACAAGTGGTAGGATCACAGGGCTTGCATCAGGAAGACTCGGTGTGCGGCGACGGCGTGGTGGTGCGATGAAGAGGAATGCTACATGACCTATATGCCCCTGAGGGGTTTGTGTCACAACTTAAGTGCGAGGGGTAGCGTGGTCTTTTACCTGGCCCGGAGGTACTCATATACCATAGGTTTAGATTTTTCATGCATTTGTAAAGATTCTGAACTCCGAGTGAATGGAAACTTTCATGGTTGCGTCGATTTCCCTCTTGTAGCTCGTATGATTTTCGTGTCTTTTTCGAGCTATTTTCGTTGGATTTTCGTGTGCGGCTTCTTCCTTCAATTCTGAGGTGTTTGGGTTCATATTTGTTGGTGGGAATCATGAATAGTTGCCTCGTGCATCTTTGTGCTTGATCATGACCCTCAAACTCCGAATTAGGGCTCCGATTGAAGGATTTCAGTTGGAACCCTTGCTCTTTGGGAGAGTTCGGTAGAATCTCGATTCCTCTCAATTCAGTGGGTTTGAGGCTACAATTGGTTTGCAGTTTGGTGGTGGCTCCACTAACTCCCACACTTGGTTTCTCTCAAAATTCTCTAACTCCTCATGCATGGCATTCACCCAATTAGGATCACATAGAGTGTGTCCAATGTCTTTTAGCTCAAAACTAGCAACAAAAGCTGAATGAGCAAAGTGAGAAGCACTTCTGGACCATGAACGTGTCGTACACTCAATGATGTCGCCGATGATTCTTGAGAATGGATGATCAACTTGTACATGCCTCGGTGCCTCTCGCCTGGAGACAACCTCCCCCCTCAGTAGTTGCTTCCACTTGATCTTGTTGAATCGTAGGCAATGTAGGGGATGGACCATCATGCATCATAGTCGTCGTAGTGGATGTGTGGGTACATGCGTGGCTGGAGCTTCACCATCATCACCATCATCCTCTTCAGCATCATCCTCCTCTTCCTCAAAGATCTTCTTGCCAACTTTGTTATCACTTGCACACTTAAAGACAGACGAATTGCATGGTTGTGTCTCGCCGAAGGTCACCTCGCAAGTCTCCATGACTAGGTTAGTATCAAGGTTGAGCACACGAAATGCTCTAGAATGACTAGCATAACCCAAGAAAATCCCATCAGAAGACCTTGACTCAAACTTATCAAGCCTACCCTTCTTGAGAATGAAGCACTGACAACCAAAAGCCCTGAAATGGATCACTCTAGGTGCTCGCCCGTGCATGAGCTCATAGCACGTCTTGTTCAATAAGGCCCTTAGAAAAATCCGGTTCCCAACATGCATGAGGTATTCACCGCTTCCACCGAATATCTCCTTGGAGTCCTATGCTCATCAAGCCATCTCACGAAGGGAACTATTTTTCCTCTCAACCACACCATTCTGACAAGCCACATAGGGAAAAGAAAACTGATGTTCGAGATCCAAATCACGACAAAAGGTTTCAAAACAAGAGTTTTTGAATTCACTGCCATTGTCGCTACGAATAGCTCGAACAACATCTCCATGTCTCTCATTCTTCAACCTCAAGATCAGATCCCTCACAAAACCAAACGTCTCCCCCTTGTCAGCCAAAAAGAAGACCCAAGCATAGATAGAATAGTCGTCCACTATCACAAGGACATACCATTTCCCCCCGCCGAGCACACACGAGCTGGACCAACCAAGTCCATATGGAACAGCTCGCATGACCTCTCTGTCATAACGAATGTCAGAGGCGGATGAGAGGCGGTGACCATCTTACCATGCCTACACGGAGCACATAGCAAATCCTTTTGTTATTTCAATTTTGGCAATCCTCGGACTAATCCAAGCCCACTCAAGCATGACAACAAGTCAAAACTCAAGTGACCTAGTCACCTAGGCCATTTCCAAAGCTTCGCCGAAACACCAGCAACCAAACAACGAGAAGAGCCAACACACTGAGAAAAATCGGCTCTGAAAATTTGACCCTCGGGGACGATCGTGCACACAAGATCGCCTCGAGAATCCAAAACACGAGAACAACCCATTTTTAAATGGACTTCAAAACTCTCATAAAGAAGTTGGGAGATAGAGAGAAGATTGTACCCCAAAGACTTTACAAGAGAAACACGCCTAAGAGTCACAGACTCACTCACCTTCACCGTGCCCACTGAAAGCACTCTAACTTTCCCATTATCCCCAAAAGTGATGTACTCTTTGGTCATCACCGGGGTGAGGCTGGAGAACCACCGTTGATCTCCGGTCATGTGTCGAGAGCAACCAGAGTCAAACAACCAAAAGCCCTCCATGCCTACCACCTGCAAAATAAAAAACGAGAGAAAGAGTGAGCAAAGGACTCAACACTGGGGTTAGTACAAACGAATCAAACTAGTGCCTAGCCATTTGCTCAAAAGTGGGGTTAGCAAAATCCTTTCTATCTCTCCTAGGTGGAGCACCCACACGTCCCCTTAGAGGACTACGCATACCACAAAAGCGAGACCGTGGCCCGTTGCTCCTCTAGGACCTAAAGCTATGATCGTCGCCCCCATACTCATATTGTCTAGGAGCAAAGCAACGTCCAGCAAACTCACCATGCCCAAACCCAACACGCCTACCACCTTCTCTATGTGGTGGCTCACCTCGAGGCACAAACTCACGCCTCTCTCGAGGGTAAATGGTACGCACCATACCCTCACCTCTCGTCACCAACCTAGGCTCAGGGACACCACGAGAAGGGTGGTACCTGTCCTTGTTGTCCAACTCTCTAGCCAACTTCTCCTCACGCTTCCTTCTGAAGCAAAACTCAGCAAGGTTTCCATCCCTCCCACGATGCTCAAAATGGAAGGGTTTCGGTTTTGGCTTTGGTTTTGGGTTCTCTTTGGGCTCTAGCTTCTCCTCACTCGATTTCTCTCATTTCTTCCCAAAGAACTCATTCCCCAAGACACTCTTGAACTTGATGGGTTTCTGGAAGTTGTCGGTTTGTGGAGGAAACACGAGTGGAGCTGGGGTTGTGTCTAGTCGGTTCCTAAGATGATTCGGCTTAGGAACAAAAGCATTTTTGTGGTGAGTTTTTGGTGGCTATAGGATATCACTCTCACCACTTCCCTCACCAGCCTTCTTTGCCCCAAGCACTTCCCCATCCTGGCACTTGTATGTCACGATCATTATCCTCAACTGAGGCTCATGACCAGACAACCAACCCATCAACTTTCTCATCTCATCATTCTCATCCTGCAAACGATCAACATAGTGTGCAAGCTCTATATACTTCACAACATTTATTTCACAAGTGGAGCAAATTATAGGAATAGGAGCTTTTAGCTGAGCCTCTAGAAATCTAGCATACACAAGCAAAACATCTTGCTTCTCATGCAAAATAGGACAAGAAGTACAAGCACCAAGCAAGGGGGGCCTAGATTTCATCTCATCTAGCTCAACCCTAAGCACATCTAGTTCCTCAACCTTGGAGGCATACTTCTCCTTAAGCACAGTCAATTCACCAAGAAAAGTGGAACAATCAGTGCATTCAAGTTCATTGGTCACAACAGGAGCAGACTTAAGAGAATCTATTTGAACCCTACCATCATCAAGCAAAGATTCTAGCTCAACCACGTTCTCCTTAGCCTTCCAAGCAAAGACCTACACTCCCTCTTCTCCTTGTTGGTCTTTCTAAGTACATAATCACGGTTGTGAAGCAAGTCATTCAACCTAGCATTCTCCACTATAAATAAAGATGGATCATTCTTTACCTCTTCCACTTGCTTGGAGTCGGAGCCCGAGTCATCCTTGTTGCTCTTCTTGCTTGCGGAGCTATGTGCCATGCCGCAAAAGGCTTGGGCGGCGAAGCACAATCCGTTGATGTTCTTGCCCGACCGCTTGCCCTTGTGCCGGTTTTCTTCTTGATCACTCGAGCTTGATGAAGAGTAGTAGGAGCTTGAGTCGATGTCACTTGCACCGGCCACCATCGCTCGCTCCTTCTTCTAGTGACCACAACTCTTCCCCGACCTCTGCTCAGACTTGTTCTTGCCCTTGTAGTCATCCCTCGAGCGGTACTTGTGGTCGGTCCTCGAACGGTGCTTGTGCTCGGGCTTGACCTCCATGGCTTCTGGGCACTCGGCGATGAAGTGCCTGTGCTTCCCTATTGATGGATAAAAGACGTGTCCACCTTCATTTGCAAGCGTACGAACCTACACCTTTTTCACCAGGGATTCCCTAGGTTCTTGTCAATCCGCGGAGCAAGGGGATTACAAGCATTTGATATACCCTACTGTTGACGGTGAAAATTCTTCAACCTAGCCATGAGGTTACCTTCGGTGTTGGCATAAGTTTTATACCTTATCCATTGGTACTAACCCCCATGGTATAACAAGTTCACTTGTGCATGTCGGTTTTGGAGTTTAGTGTTTATGCAGGGTTTTAGCATTGAAAGCAAGACATCTGGGATAAGTTCATCAAGCACCTTGTGACAAGACCTTGAAGCTCGTACAAGTCATGCAATGAAGCAAACTTGACTCCAAGAAGCTAGGGACTCAACCCGAGAATATGAAAAACTCCGAGGACCTAACCAGAAAAGTGCCGAATCTTGTGAGACAAGGAGCTACGTCCAACTCAGAGAGAAACTGACGACAAGGGCCTTCATGCAGAAGGGGGAAGCATCTAGAAGACTCGGGAACCGATACCACGCGAAGGAGGCCGGGAACTGGGCCTAGATGGGCCCAGGCCGGCCGGCCCAGGCCGTCCGGCCCAGCCCAGTGCTGGGCCCAAACCCCTTTCCTTTGACCTAGCCGCCATTCGGGCTATTTATAGCCCCGGGGTCGAGAGCCACGGAGGATCCATTTCGTCCTCAGCCCCCGAGGAGCAGAGAAGAGAGGGACATCATCCCGGAGAGAGAGGGTTGAGCTAGTTGACTAGGGTCTCCCTAGCCGACGTGGGAACCTTGCACGGAAGACCATGTCGGAGTTCCCGGAGCTAGAAGCAAGATGAAGGTAGGATCCCGGTGGTGATCTTGTTTATGTATCATTGTATTAGTTGAATTATCAAGTTGAATCTATTTCTAGCGATCAAGAGTTTCTTCGATGATTTCGTTTTTCGATCGGCTTTGCTTATTCTTGATCTATTCTCGAGATAGATCACATAGGGTGTTCTTGTAGCCGCGGTTGCTAGAGGTACACGCCAGATCTTTCGAAAGAACTCGACTTGTCCTTGGACTCGCCCTAGACTATCCGCATGAGTAGGGATACGTTGTGACAGAACGGGGGTTCTGAAAGGCGGGCGTTTTCGGAGTAGGATGTGAAACCACGATTTAAAGAGGCTTCTAATAAGATTTGATTTGCTACTTCTTCTCTTGCTTGGAACTTCAACAAAAGCTTAACCCGATCTCTCTAGATTGGTTTATCTACCATATCTATCTTTGTTATCTCCAGTCTTTAGTATATTAGAATAGTTTTGTGTTCTTTATCTACATGCATTAGGGTTTCTCTTTATCGAAGATTGAAGTTGCTTGGCTTTACTAGATCATCTTTTGCGTCACACATTTGTTCCACGGATTCGATACCTTTGGTTCACCACTCGAGGGAAGAAGGGTCCCTTGATTACGACGGGAGACTTGTCCGCTTGCAAGTCTAAACGAACTTTTATACAACTATTAACCGTCAACAAGCCCCTTTTTCTAGCGCCGTTGCCGGGGAGCAAGTGATCACGATTTGATCTTTTATTGATTTTTTGTAATTTTCAGTTTTTTTAGTTTTTCTTTTTGCATCTACTAAACTTTGATGATCCTCAATAAATCTAATCTAGTTTGCCTAACCCTAGTTTTCATAGATTTGTTTTTACTTACTAGTTTTTGCATATTTTGTTTATTGCTAACCATAACAGGAGATGGACGGCTACCTCTCCAACAAACCTGATAATTTTGTGGATAATCCAGAAAAACTTGACAGGCTAAGGAGACACAAAGCACATCAAGCTAAAAAGCTGGATTTTGTAGATTCGAAGTCGGAAGACAAAGGATCGAAGGAATCTCCGAAGAATTCACCACCTCAAAGTCCTCGGGAGAATCGACTTCCACCGATGGGTGACCAACCGCAAGAGCGCAAGATTGGGGAGCTATGCACCCCGGACATCATCGACCTGCCAATCTTGAATCTTGAGGAGATCGGAAGACCGTTTGAGATCAACACCTCAACAATCCGCATGGTGCAACATTCACCCTTCACCGGTAAAGAGGATCCGAACCTTCACCTCCAAGCATTCATTCAACTATGTCAGACTTTCAACATGGATGGGGTGACTCAAGATCAAATGAGGGCAAGGCTTTTTCCGTTCTCACTACTCGGGAAGGCTTCCGCTCTCAACCAGTGGAGACGGTGCAAAATTGGAACACGTTGGTGTAGGCTTTCATGAAGGAATACTACTCGCCGGGTAAAACTCAAAGTTTGCGTGATAACATTGCCACCTTTGTTCAATATCCTATGGAAACTATCTCGGTGGCATTCGAGCGCTTCAACGAGTACACTTGGGCGGTTCCACATCACAAGTTCCCGAAGGAAGACCTCGTGTAAAAGATCTATCAAGGACTCACCATGGCGTTAAGGACGATCATCGATGCATCGGCGGGGGGATCTATCATCGAGCATGCACCGATGGAAGCTCTCACTCCATTCAAGGAGGTCGTGGATAATGACACATGGGCGTCATCCGGGCGCCTACATCCGGTTCAACCCACGGGGAATGTCAAGGGAGTCTTGCAAGTGGAGAAGGAGAACATACTTGCAGGCAAGATTGATTCACTCATGAGGAGGTTTGAGAAGATGGAGATAGAAAAGAAAGAGGCTCAAGACTTGAAGGCCGCCGAAGCAAGATCCACATGCGAAGAATGTGGAGAGTATGGCCATGTCCACAAAGATTGTCCGGAGGAAGCAAAAGTGCTCGACTACATGAGGAAGGGAGAATTACCGAACTTCCGCTACGGGCAAGGTAGACCTCAATTTAATGCAAGCTCAACCATTCCGAATTCGGTTCCGCTTCATATACAATTGAAGGAATTCATGGACGAGCAAGCCAAGATCAACAAGGACACCGTCACCAAGTTCAAGACCATAGACAAGGTCTTGGAGAACATCGATAGAAAAGTGACGGAGGTCCGGAGCTCCAACCATCAAGTGCTCAACATGATGAAGATGCTCGAAATGCAAGTGGGACAACTTGCCGGGCGCCTCACAAATGATGAAGGTAAGCTTCCGGGACAACCTAAAGGTCCCGAATCGGAGGCCATTGAAACACGTTCGGGAAAGGAGACCGAAGATCCGGAGCGTCCCGCGGGAGCAAGGAAGCTTAAACCATCCGCCGAGGCAAAGGAAGTTGCTAAGGAGAAGGTTACGGGGATCGTCACCGAAGAGCCCGAATTTGAGATGCCGGAAGAAGAGACGAGGATACCACAACTTAAGCCACACTACATCCGAGGTAAACTTGACAATCACTTTGAGAGTTTGTGGAGGTTGTGCGTAGACTTAACATCAACATTCCATTATGAGATGCCCTACAAGTACCTACATATTCTCGTCACTTTAAAGACATACTTGCAAATAAATATGAGATAGCAACACTCGGGGTAGATCATGTCAAGATGTCCGAGGAGTGTAGTGCCGCTATTGCTAATGGGCTAGAGAAGCAAAAGTACCCCGGATGCCCAACAATTCCATATTCCGTTTGTTCATTCAATTTCGAAAAGGCGTTATGCGACCTTGGAGCAAGTGTGAGCGTCATGCCAAGGGATGTGTTCGAGAAGCTATGCCTACCATTGGAGCCTATGGGTATGTGTTTGGAGTTGGGAGATAACTCCATTCGCTATCCCTTGGGCATTGCCAAAGATGTACCCGTGAAGGTCGGACATCACTTCATCCCTGTTGACTTCGTGGTGCTCGAGATGGGAGAGAGGGAGAAGCCGCCGCTCATGCTTGGGAGGCCTTTCCTCAAGACCGTGGGAGCTACTATTGATGTTGGCAAGGGGGAGATCATGTTCGACATTAACAGAGAAAGGAGTTCTTTCAAGTTCCGACCACGACTCGAGGCATGCAATATGATTGATGTTAAAAATGTACCACCTCATTGTCGCGTTGTTAAGGAAGAACCAAGGAGGAAGGAAGGGCTGAAAAAGAAGAAAGAGCCGAAGAAGAAGGACGTGAAGAAAGTCAAGGAAGATGTTGCATTCGTCAAGACAAAGGAAGAGAAGCCGCTTGTGAAGACTAAAAAAATGACTAAGCCGGAAGACAAGCCCGTGCCCAAGATGGTTGAGGACCATGTGTGGTTCGAGGACCGGTGGATGGTCGCTTCCTTGTGTGATGAGTGATTGACAACGTTGTGTGGACTGATTCTTGGCTAAGTATTGCAGGTGCAGGTTGCGGCTTGACTCGTGTTGGTGCAGGTGAAGAACAAGCGTGAAAGGTCGTCGCCGGTGAGGCCTCCAGGTGTGGAGAAGACAAGTAGGCTTCGTTCGAGGGACCCGGTGGCCGGCGGGGGTCAAGTGCGGGCCGCATGGTGGCATGAACGGCAAGATGAAGTCGTGGACGGTTTCTTGGTTGAGCCTCAAAACCAAGGTCGAGCCGGGACTACGTGGGAGCCAAGTCATGAGTGGAGATTGGCGGAGGCTACACCGAGTTCGTGGGGTTTCCGGTGGTTCACCAGAAAACCACTGGGTTCCTTGGTTGATCCACAAAGCCAAGACCGGAGAACCGAAGATGGAGGTGCGGCGACACCGGCCGTCCGACCGGTGGGTCCCGGCCGGTCCGGCCGGTGGGGACCGGTCGGCCGGTGAGGAGCACCGGTCCGGCCGGTGTGCGGCGACGCGGTCCGAATCTTCGAAGCGGAGGACACGCGTCGGGATCGCATGGCTTGCGTCGAGGCTACGCGGGGTGCGGTCGCGGGCATCCGTCCGATGGTGAAGGCATCAAGAATTCCAAATCCGCCCTTGAGGGGCTTGTATCCCTAGTTAGTAGAGAGGGGCATTTTAGACATTCGGTTGCCGCCTATATAACCCAAGAGGTGAGAGGATGGCAGCCAACTCTTGGAACCCTAGCTCATTAGTTTTCCTATTTTTCCACCTATTTTCTCTAGGTTTTCCTTAGGACTAGCAAGAGAGCTTCACGGAGAGATCTTGTAGAGAGGGATGGATGATCGGGCGGCTTGCTAGACCTTGTACGAATCCTTGTTTCATGTATAGATGATTCGGCGTGATTCCTCAAGGTTTGGATGTGTTTTACCCGGTTGTTTTTGGCGGTGATTTTCGGAGCCCTCTTCCGGTGATTTCTTTGGAGTGTTTTTGGGGCTTTTCTCTTGCTGATTCGGTGGGGGAAATTTGTGGGAACCCTTCGTGGTTCTTTGGGCTGTGATTCCCCTCCCAAATCCGTGAGAAAAGTTGCTCGAATTTGGGGTTTCTTGAGTTCTTGGGTTGGAAGTGCTTTCGGCGGGATTTCTTCGATTCCTCCTTTTTGGACGAGATTTGGTGGGATTAAACTTGGCTATGGACTCCTCATGAGGTGCTCCGATATCCCCAAAGTCTTGTTCAAGTCCGTGGAGCGATTCGGGAGATCGAGATCCGGATTTGGGGGAGTTGACCCGCGGGTCTTGTTCATCCCGAGTCGCCCGAGCTACACCGGTCCGACCGGTGCTCTTGACCGGTCCGACCGGTGCGGGCCCTTGTGGGATTTTGCTCGGGTGAACGTCTTGGTGTGTTCGTTGTTGTCCCGTGTTGCTTTCTTTGTTTCGAGTTTGGGTCCGTTTGGTGGTTGGTTGGCTTTGTTTGGTGCCTTGGGGGCTTTCGGGCTACCATCGGTCCGACCGGTGTGCCTCACGGTCGACCGGTGTAGAGCCACTTAGTGAAAGTTGCTCGGTTTCACCGGCGAGGGCCCGGCCCGACCGGTGGTGCTCACCGGTCGACTCCGTGTGGGTCCGTAGACTCGGGGTTTGTTGTTCCGCTGCGTTCTCGAGTCGGAAGGCGTGTCCTGTTGGTTCCTAGGTCCGGTGGCACTCCGGTGGCTACGTGGGCTTGGCCAACTTGGGTAGTTGTCGGAGACGTGTGTTGGAAGCCGCGTTCGTCTTGTTGGAGTTCTCATGTCCATCGAGAAGAATTTTTATCGGCTCCCATTCACTCCCCCCCCCTCTCGGTTCGCCGTATCGGTCCTTCAAGTGGTATCGAGCCGGTTCGGGTCTTTGTTGACTCTAACCGGTCTAAGATCCAAGGATGGCGTACCGAGAACGGGGTTCGGGTCCTCCACACTTCGATGGCAAGAACTACCGGATGTGGAGCAAGCGGATGGGTGCGTTCCTCCGCGGAAAGGGTCGGCTGCTTTGGGATGTCACGGTGGACACAGGGCTATGTCCGGCCCATGGATTTTCTTGCTCCGGGGGTCGAGGGACGGATTCGACGCCAACAATAAGGCGGTCGACTACTTGTTTCGTGCTTTGTGTCGGCCGAGTTCGATCGGGTGCACACCGAGCACTTGGCTTGTAGGATTTGGGCGGTGTTGAAGGAGGCTCATGTTGGGAACACCCGGGTTCGAGCACGGTTGTATGCGACCTACGGAGAGAGTACGAGAACTTCACTCATCTCCCGGTGAGTCCATCGATGCCTTGTTTCGAGGTTCACGGTGGTGGTGAACAACATGAGGGCCAATGTGGACGTGCTCCCGTACGATGATCATGATAGAGCGGTCAAGCTCTTACACTCTTTGGATCGTACGATATGGGGCGGAAAGTTCGAGGCCATAGTCGAGTCGGAGAGGTATGATACTCGACGGTGAACGAGCTGTTCTCTAAGCTCAAGTCGGCTGAGGTGGATAGGGGCATGACTGCCAAGCTCGAGGGACCGACTGACTCCCATAGTCTTGCCCTCGTTGGTGGTTCCAAAGGAAAGACTAACTTTAACTCATCCACTAGGATGTTCTCGTTTTCCTCTTTGATGTCTATGCCAGATGAGGAGTTTGATGACCTTGGAGAGGATGAGCTGGCGCTGTTGACGAGGCGGTTCGAGAGGCTGCACGAGAACCGCGTGAACATGAGGAGGAACACGAGGACCTGCTTCCAGTGCGGCAAGCTGGGACACTTCGTCGCCGATTGCCCGGAGAAGGCCGAGAGCAAGGACAGCTACAAGCACAAGCCGAGGATGAACGATGGCAAGTACCGTTCGAGGCGCGACCACAAGAGCAAGCACAAGAACAAGTACAAGGACGAGCGACGGTCGAGGAAGAAGGAGGGCCGAGGCAAGGCCCGAGCGATGGTTGGAGCGAGCGACGTCGACTCCAGTTCCGCGTACTCCACCTCGAGCTCGAGCGGCCGGCGAAGACGAGGGAGATCGCCGCAAGAACAAGAGGATGTCCAAGAACCCGAGCGGGGCCGAGCCGCTTCGCGAGAGATTGCTTCGCACCATGGCGGCGAGCTCCGGCAGCAAGAAGAGCACACGGAGCGACTCGGACTGCGAGTCCGACGACGAGGTGCGTGATGAACTTCCCTTCTTGCGCCGGGAGAATGAGAGGCTTGGCTCTTTGCTTGATAACCGTGATGACATGCTTAGAGAGGCCAAGAAAATGAGGAAAGAGCTTAGGACTTCACTCGAGGATGCTAGGACTAGAGTGGTGAGCTAGAGACACGGGTGCTTGATAGCAAGCTTGAGATTGATTCGCTTAAGGCTAGCCCTATTGTTTCGATGAGAATGATTGTCTTGATTGCTCTATTTTCCTTGCTGATCTTGCTTTGTTCAAGGAGAAGCATGCCTCCAAGTGTGAGGAACTAGATGTGCTTAGGGTTGAAGTGGCTGAGCTTAAGTCTAGACCTGCTTTGCAAGGTGCTTGCACTTCTTGCCCTGTTTTGCATGCTAAGATTGATGAGATGCATGCTTACACTAGTTCGCTCGAGGCTAAATTGAAGGAACCCATGCCTACATCTTGCTCTACCTGTGAAATGCATGCATTGAAAAATTTGGAGCTTGCACATTATGTTGATCGTTTGCGGGATGAGAATGATGATTTGAGGAAGTTGATGGGTTGGTTGTCCGGTCCACGAGCCTCGGTTGAGGATGATGATCGAGGCCTTTAAGAGGCAAGATGGTGAGGGGCTTGGAGCAAACAAGGTTGGTGAGGGGAGTGGAGAGAATATCCCGGAGCCACCAAAAACCCACCACAAGAATGATTTCCCACCAAAACCTAACCATCTAAGGAACCAACTAGACACAACCCCAGCTCCACCCGTGTTTCCTACACCTACAAATGACCTACAAAAGCCTATCAAGTTTGTGAGCACTTCGGGGAAAGTGTTCTTTGGGAAGGAGAGTGAGAAGGCTAGTGGTGAGAAACCGGTGGAGGGTTTGAGTGGAGAGAAACCAAGTGAGCGACCACATCCCAAGCCAAAGCCTAAGCTTGTGAGGTTCCATTGTGGCTATTGTGGGAGAGATGGCCATAAGGAGGAGTTTTGCTTCAAGAGGAAGCGAGAGGATAGAATGAAGAAGGAGTGGGCTAACAAGGACAAGTACCACCCTTCCGATGGTGTACTTGAGCCTCGTATGCAGATGCCCAGGGGCAAGGCGATTGTGAGGACAGTTCGGGCTTGGGGAGAAAAGAAGGCTGCAGGTGGTGTTGCTGCCCAGGTCACACCGGTCAGACCGGTGTGGGGCACGGTCGGACCGGTGCGGGCACAGACGGACGACGCGGTGTTCGGGTTTCGAGCTCGTACGGGTGCAAGGGTTGTTTCGGTGGTCGTGGTTACGGTGGTTGGGGCTGGAAAGAGTGCGGGTGGTCGGTTGCTAGGCGTTCTCCTCCTCGTGCTCAATACGGGGATTGGAGGAGTCGTGGCGTTGAGTTGGAGAGGAAGGACGTTCCACGGGCTTTCTTGCGTGGCTTTGGTCCTCCAGGCAGAGAGGGGTGGTTCCCTCAGGGTGGTTACCGTGGTGGTGTTCGTGGAGGTAGCTTTGGTAGGAGAGATGCTTTGGTTGGTGCTAACCCCACTTTCGAGCAAATGGCTCGGCACTGGTTTTCCTCCTTTGGTACTAACCCCAGTGCTGAGTCGTTTGTTCGCTCACGTGCCTATGTTTGATTTTTCGGGTGGGAGACTTGAAGAACATTTGGTTGATTGACTCCGGTTGCTCGAGGCATATGACCGGAGACGGGGGGTGGTTCTCAAGTCTCGTCCGGTGGTGACGAAGAGGTACATCACCTTTGGGGACAATGGGCGTGGGCGTGTGCTTTCGGAAGGTGAGATAAAAGTGAGTGACAAGATCACTGCGAGGCGTGTTGCTCTTGTTCAATCGGCTGGGGTACAATTTGCTTTCTGTGTCTCAGTTGTTGGATGAGGGTTTTGAGGTGTTGTTTCGGCCTGGTGGTTCTCGGATTGTGGACTCTCGAGGGGACCTTGTGTGTATGGTCGTTCCCGAGGGTCAGGTGTTTCGTGCTGATTTTTCTCAGTCTTCGGGTGTTGAGCGTTGTTTCTTGGCTTGTTCTTCGAGTGAGTTGTGGAGGTGGCATAGGAAGTTGGGTCACTTGAGCTTTGACCTTTTGTCTCGCTTGAGTAAACTCAATTTGGTCCGAGGATTGCCACGTTTGAAGCTTGAGAAAGAGTTGGTTTGTGCTCCGTGTAGGCATGCCAAGATGGTGGCCTCTTCTCACCCGCCTCTCACCGATGTGATGAGCGAGCGTCCATGCGAGCTGCTCCATATGGACCTTGTTGGCCCGGCTCGTGTGCGATCGCGGGTGGGAAGTGGTATGTCCTTGTTGTGGTGGACGACTTTTCTCGGTATGCGTGGGTGTTCTTTCTTGAGGAGAAGGGGGAGACGTTTGGTTTTGTTCGAGATCTAGTCTTGAGGTTGAGGAACGAGAGGCACGGAGATGCCATACGAGCTATCCGCAGTGATAATGGCTCGGAATTCAGGAACTCTCGTTTTGAAACCTTTTGTCATGACTTGGGTCTTGAGCACCAGTTTTCGAGTCCGTATACGCCTCCCCAGAATGGTGTTGTGGAAAGGAAGAATAGGACCTTGTGTGAGATGGCTCGGACGATGCTTGATGAGCATAGGACTTCGAAAAGGTATTGGGCTGAGGCGGTGAACACCGCGTGCTATGTGTCGAACAGGATATACCTCAGAGTGCACAAGAAGAAGACATGCTATGAGTTGATGCATGGTCGCACGCCCAAGGTGAGTCACTTCCATGTCTTTGGTTGCAAGTGTTTCATTCTGAAGAAAGGCAGGAAGTTGGATAAGTTTGAGGCTAGGTCCGTCGATGGCATTTTCTTTGGTTATGCATCTCATTCTAGAGCATATCGTGTGCTCAATCTTGAAACTAACCAAATCGTGGAGACTTGCGAGGTAACCTTCGACGAGACAGAGCCACGTAGTCAGCTTGTCTTTGAGTGTGCAGGTGATGATGAGCTTGGCGAGGAGATCTTTCAGGAGGAGGAGCATGAACATGGAGATGATGAGGATGGCGGTGCGGTGCCCCCGGCGAACATGTACCCACTACTTCGACTACGATGATGGATGGACCCTCTGCTACACCTACGACGACAAATCAAGAACGAGGAGAAGGCGATGTTGAGGGGGAGGTAGCTTCGAGGCGAGAACCTCCCCCGGCGAGTTCAAGTGGATCACCCGGCTTCGAGGATCATCGGCGACATGAATGAACGCACTACACGGTCGAGGGTTCGGAACAATTCCCATTTTGCTCATGCTGCGTTTGTTGCTTCTTTCGAGCCCAAAGACATTGGACACGCACTATCGATCACAATTGGGTTAACTCGATGCATGAGGAGTTGGAGAACTTTGAGAGGAATCAGGTGTGGGAGTTGGTTGACCCTCCCCCAGGGTGTAAGCCGATTGGTACAAAGTGGGTGTGGAAAAACAAAGAGGGAGAGAAGGGTGAGGTTGTGAGGAACAAGTCGAGACTTGTTGCTCAGGGGTTCAGTCAGAAGGAAGGGATCGACTACGAGGAGACCTTTGCTCCCGTAGCCCGTTTGGAGGCGATTAGGATCCTTCTAGCTTTTTCTGTGGCTAAAGGCTTCAAGTTGCACCAAATGGATGTGAAGAGTGCTTTTCTGAATGGAGTGTTGGAGGAAGAAGTGTATGTGAGACGACCTCGGGGGTTTGAGAGTGAAAAGTACCCCCACGGGTGTACAAGTTGAGGAAGGCGCCGTATGGGTTGAAGCGGGCGCCTAGAGCTTGGTATGGCGAGGTTGAGGGGGTTCTTGTTTGAGAGAGGTTTTGGGATGGGGAAGGTCGATCGGACCTTGTTTTTGCCGAGGCGGGGGAGAGATATCCCGATTGTGCGGGTGTACGTGGATGATATTGTCTTTGGTGGCTCGTCTAACTCTCTTGTTGCGAGGTTTGCGAGATGATATGAGCGGGGAGTTTGAGATGAGCATGATGGGTGAGTTGCAGTTCTTCCTCGGGCTACAAATCAAGCAATCAAAGGAAGGAACATTTGTGCACCAGGCTAAGTACACCAAGGACATTGTGAGGAAGTTCAAGATGGAGGACTCCAAGGCTATGACGACGCCGATGAGTACGACTACAGCTCTTGATGCGGACGAGGAAGGTGAACACGTGGACCAGAAGGAGTACCGGAGCATGATCGGGTCACTTCTCTACTTGACGGCGACGAGGCCGGACATACAGTTCTCAGTGTGTCTGTGCGCTCGTTTTCAAGCGTCTCCGAGGACTTCGCATCGGCAAGCAGTGAAGCGAATTTTCAGGTACTTGCGTCACACTCCCGACTTCGGCCTTTGGTACTCCGCGTCCTCTTCTTTGGCGCTTCATGGTTTTTCAGACGCGGATTTTGCCGGGTGTCGGTTGGATAGGAAGTCCCACTTCGGGACTTGCCGCTTTTTGGGTTCTTCATTGGTGTCTTGGTCTTCCCGTAGCGGTCGAGTGTTGCTCAATCCACGACCGAGGCCGAGTATGTTGCCGCCGCTAGTTGTTGCTCTCGGCTCCTTTGGATCACCTACACCATGAGTGACTTTGGTGAGGAGTATACCCATGTCCCACTTCAATGTGATAGCACCAGTGCCATAAGCGTTGCAAAAAACCCAGTGCTCCATTCCAAAACCAAGCACATAGAAGTGAGGTACCATTTCCTGAGAGACAACGTAGAGAAAGGAAAGATAGCCTTGATCCATGTACCCACACATCACCAACTAGCCGATATTTTCACCAAACCCCTAGATCAAGCAACTTTCACTCGTCGCGGGGGGGAACTTGGTGTGTGTTTGATTTCCTGAGTTGGGTGTGTGGGAGCTTTCTTTTGCCGATGGTGTCGAGCCCGTTTTGCCTCCCCTCGAGGAGCCGGTTTGTAGCATATGTATAGCTTTTCTTTGTGCATTTCTTGCATTTTGGCATGGCATATGTAACATGATGTATAGGCATCCTTGTATCTTAGATTGCATGCATTTTGTATCATATGCATTGGTTAGGAAAAGCTTCTCTTATATACATTGTTCACCATGGAATGAGATATATGTGTTTGTGAGCTTGTTTGGTATGCTACGGTTAGTTTGGCTTAGCTCTTGATGATCTTGATGAATAATCCATGGTTGATAGCTATGCTTTTGAAAAATGTCACATGTATGCTCTCTCATGTGTAAATGCCTTTACATGCTCTTGACATGTTTTTGTGGCTTTGCTATGCTTAATTTGTGGTTGGATAGCTAGCTTATTGATCATATGGGGCCAAAGGCTCATTTGTCATCATGAATGTTTAGCCCTCTAGATTTATCTTGTGGAGGAGCATAAGTTCCTTTTTGTCGCAAAGACATTTCATGTACCATTTACAAATCTGAAAATGAAATGAAAAATGCTTGGAAAATGTGCTCCCATGTCATATGTCTTGAATTTAATTTGCTTTGGGTGCTAAACCGTTGCATGATGCCTACCAATGAGAAGTCTCATACATAGAAGTAGGCACATGGCTCGGTGGCTTTGACATGACATGAGGTGCTTGTGGGTGTTTGTGATGGTCTTATGATTAGAATGGCTGTCCTAGCATGAAGTTTGTGTGGCTTTGCCATTTTGATATGCTTTGATCATGTTTAGGACTTTGCTCATGAGAGGCAAGCTTTTCGCAAAATTGCCCAAATCCATCTTAGCTTCGTCCAATGGTTGTGAAACTTGGTGATCATGTAGTTGAGATCGATACGAAGCCGTAGAGTACCTAACTTGCTCTTTTGGACATGTGTAGCATTCTTTGTTGAATTTTGTCTATTTGAGAAGCTCTAGGTTGCATTTTTTGCATTTTTTGGCTTGATTCATGCATTGCCAACAAGGGGGAGAAGTTTGAGCTTGAAATGGCTTGCCGGACGTGTTTAGAAGGTTTTCGGGTGGTTTCGAGCCATTTACGGGCTCTCTTTGTGCACCGGTCCGACCGGTCGGGGTCACCGGTCCGACCGGTGTGAGTGCTTTGGTTCTGTACACATGTTGCACACCGGTCTGACCGGTGGTGTTGACCGGTCTGACCGGTCAGGGCTGGTTTGTTGCAGCTGCCCTGTTTCAAGTGGTGTCTTGCATGCATTCGTCCAGGGGGAGTTGCATTGGTTCAGGGGGAGCTTGCATGTGTGCGAGGGGGAGCTCTTTGTGGTGTTCGAGCTTTGTTTTCGTGGTTTGCGCTCTTTGCTTGAGCTTTGCTTTGTCTCGGATGTGTCGAGCCGTTGCCCTTGCCTAAGGGGTCCGAGACTTGTTTCCTTCAAGTGATCTTGCTCTTTGCCTTTGTTTGGCTTTCGATCGCTTGTTGGAGTTTCTTTTTGTTCGTTTCTTTTCTTTTTCTTTTCTCTCTTGTTACTTTCGTGTGGGTGTTGTCAATGCACTCATCAAGGGGGAGATTGAGGACCATGTGTGGTTCGAGGACCGGTGGATGGTCGCTTCCTTGTGTGATGAGTGATTGACAACGTTGTGTGGACTGATTCTTGGCTAAGTATTGCGGGTGCGGGTTGCGGCTTGACTCGTGTTGGTGCGGGTGAAGAACAAGCGCGAAAGGTCGTCGCCGGTGAGGCCTCCGGGTGTGGAGAAGACAAGTAGGCTTCGTTCGAGGGACCGGTGGCCGGCGGGGGTCAAGTGCGGGCCGCATGGTGGCATGAACGGCAAGATGAAGTCGTGGACGGTTTCTTGGTTGAGCCTCAAAACCAAGGTCGGCCGGGACTACGTGGGAGCCAAGTCATGAGTGGAGATTGGCGGAGGCTACACCGAGTTCGTGAGGTTTCCGGTGGTTCACCGAGGAAAACCACCGGGTTCCTTGGTTGATCCACAAAGCCAAGACCGGGAGAACCGAAGATGGAGGTGCGGCGGCACCGGCACCGGTCGACCGGTGGGTCCGACCGGTCGGCCGGTGGGGACCGGTCGACCGGTGAGGAGCACCGGTCCGGCCGGTGTGCGACGACGCGGTCCGGAATCTTCGAAGCGGAGGACACGCGTCGGGATCGCATGGCTTGCGTCGAGGCTACGCGGGGTGCGGTCGCCGGGCATCCGTCCGATAGTGAAGGCATCAAGAATTCCAAATCCGCCCTTGAGGGGCTTGTATCCCTAGTTAGTAGAGAGGGGCATTTTAGACATTCGGTTGCCGCCTATATAACCCAAGAGGTGAGAGGATGGCAGCCAACTCTTGGAACCCTAGCTCATTAGTTTTCCTATTTTTCCACCTATTTTCTCTAGGTTTTCCATAGGACTAGCAAGAGAGCTTCACGGAGAGATCTTGTAGAGAGGGATGGATGATCGGGCGGCTTGCTAGACCTTGTACGAATCCTTGTTTCATGTATAGATGATTCGGCGTGATTCCTCAAGGTTTGGATGTGTTTTACCCGGTTGTTTTTGGCGGTGATTTTCGGAGCCCTCTTCGGGTGATTTCTTTGGAGTGTTTTTGGGGCTTTTCTCTTGGTGATTCGGTGGGGGAAATTTGTGGGAACCCTTCGTGGTTCTTTGGGCTGTGATTCCCCTCCCAAATCCGTGAGAAAAGTTGCTCGAATTTGGGGTTTCTTGAGTTCTTGGGTTGGAAGTGCTTTCGGCGGGATTTCTTCGATTCCTCCTTTTTGGACGAGATTTGGTGGGATTAAACTTGGCTATGGACTCCTCATGAGGTGCTCCTGATATCCCCAAAGTCTTGTTCAAGTCCGTGGAGCGATTCGGGAGATCGAGATTTGGATTTGGGGGAGTTGACCGCGGGTCTTGTTCATCCCGAGTTGCCCATGCTACACCGGTCGACCGGTGCTCTTGGCCGGTCCGACCGGTGCGGGCCCTTGTGGGATTTTGCTCGGGTGAACGTCTTGGTGTGTTTGTTGTTGTCCCGTGTTTCTTTGTTTCGAGTTTGGGTCCGTTTGGTGGTTGGTTGGCTTTGTTTGGTGCCTTGGGGGCTTTCGGGCTACCATCGGTCCGACCGGTGTGCCTCACCGGTCGGCCGTGTAGAGCCACTTAGTGAAAGTTGCTCGGTTTCACCGGCGAGGGACCGGTCGACCGGTGGTGCTCACCGGTCGGCCGGTGTGGGTCCGTAGACTCGGGGTTTGTTGTTCCGCTGCGTTCTCGAGTCGGAAGGCTGTGTCTATTGGTTCCTAGGTCCAGTGGCACTCCAGTGGCTACGTGGGCTTGGCCAACTTGGGTAGTTGTCGGAGACGTGTGTTGGAAGCCGCGTTCGTCTTGTTGGAGTTCTCATCTCCATCGAGAAGAATTTTTATCGGCTCCCATTCACTCCCCCCCTCTCTGGTTCGCCGTATCGGTCCTTCAATGGTGCGGAAGTGGGTACCCAAGATTGCAACGCCCGCAAAGAGCACTGATCCTAAGTAATCATGTGAAGAAGTCTAGCTATGGACTATAAACAAAGCGCTAGGAGGGAGGCAACCTGTTTCGTCGTGTCAAGAATAAACTACCGGGAGGACAACCCAATTCCAAGTTTTTCGAGTATTTTTAATAATTTAGTTTTGAATTTCATTACGCAAAGACATTAGACTTAGAAGTGGTTGAACAATATTAGAGACATAATTCTTGGTTGAATATTTTGCTTGATCACAAACCCTTTACTTGAATCCTCCTATGTGTTTGTTTGTTTCTTTTCGAGAAACCACAACCAAATAAATTCAGAACCTAACACAACCCTTCATCCTTATTATGGTGTTGCGGTTGACTTATTTTTCATGCTAGAAACACACGAGTAGAGCCACGGCTTATACCTAGGTGTTAATTAAATTTCAGCACGTGGTAGGACTCGCGTCAACCTAGAAACTAAACTTTTGGTTGGTTTAAAAATCTATATCCTTGGTTTCTCTAAGATTTGAATTTTTCTAAGCCTCATTTAATTTTGTTTTATTCAAAATCTCTCTCATTTAGCCAAAATTAGAACCTAAACCTATGCCCCCATGATCAAGCTGGGAAAAGTTTGCTCTCAACCAATGAAGGCAAACTATACCGGTGAGACCGATATCAACGTAGTCGGAAAATATTTTCGACTTACATTTGTCTTTAATGGTTTAAAAACTTCTCTAAATTTATGCTTGAGCTCTTCCATAGCTCTGAAAATATTTTTAATTTTCGAAATTAGAGGAGTGCTTAGCCTTAAACATACTTAGAGGGAGGCATTCTAGTTTAAGTTAATCATGCATACACCATTGGATGCTCTTCCATCAACTCTCATCAAGACCACATGCAAAGGACAATAATGGGTCGGCAGCAAGCATAACTTTGCAGGAAATTCATGGTGACATGTGAAGCAAGTGGAGCAAGGGAGCATGGACATGACTCAAAGCATGAAGCATCAAGTGGAAGGACCAATAATGCAAGAAAAGGAGTGGACGAGAGCGTTTGGGCGGTGCAACTTGTGGAGCACGCGGGCAAGAAAGTCATGGAGGAGAAATGATCACGCTGGGAGAAAACGGAGCCCTGGGGAGGCACGCGGCCACCCAGGCCGGTCGGCCCAGGCCGGCCGGCCTCCTCTACAAAAGGAGCCCACCGGCTCCCGTCTTCTGCAGGCAAGCGTCCCTCTCCTTTTTCACTTTGTGTGCTCAAGTTCCTGTGCCGAGAACCACCGTAGACATAGCCAACCTTCTCAAGCTTGATAGCTCAAACAATTCACACCCTTAATCCACTCAAAAGTCCACATTCCGAAGTAAGTTTTTAAGTGCCTAGTTACCGGTTGCAACCTGGAATTTTAGTGGAGAGAAGAGTGCTGCAATCATGTGGAAGAAAACCACAAGTCTCTTCACCAAGAAGAAGGGGTCATCGTCATCCAAGCCATCTTCAACGACGTCTTCGAGGAGGCACTCGGTTTCCGAGTCTCCTCGGAGCATGGAGGAGGACACGGCACCGCCAAGGAGGAATGACACTCTCCTCCTCGGTGGCATGAGGGCAACAAGGAGCACGTCCATGAGGTTTACCGAACCTCAAGGGCGCATGGAGGAGCCGCCCGTCCCACCTCGAGAAGAGGCTTGTGGCCAACGTCGACTTCGACGATCAAGCACTCAACTACTTGGGTTTCGGCACGGACATATATTATATGATGGGAACCTTGGATAGGTGCAATTCTCCAACGGGGTGTCGGCAAACACCCACAAGGATTTGCCTTGGAAATCTTAATGACTATTGCGCCTATCCTTGATGAGGGGGTGCAAAGTTTATCATTCCGTTTGGAGGGAATCCAACAAGTGGTTCCCTAAGAGTATGTTAGGGAGCTACTTGGGTTCCAAAAGGGAGCTCCGGAGAAAGTCGACATGTCGAACGACTTGTTAGATGCGTTTTGGAATTTAATTCTGGAGAAGCCCACCAACAATGCAATTCCATCCGCAACCCCATTATCCAAGTGTTCCACTCTTGGATGTGCAAGAGGATTATGGGGAGGATGAGGGAGACGAAGGTGACCGACACGGAGTTGAATTGGCTCTACTCGGCTTTAATTGCCAAGCAGCCAATAGACCCCTCATACCTTATGATCAACCGATGGTGTTGCGAGGCAACATCGGGATCGGGAGATATTGGTTCGGGGTGCTACCTCTCTATGTTGGCCATCTCCCTAAGGCCGAGGATCACAAGAAACCCTGAACATATTGTACATGGGACCTCTCTCGGCCTTGAGTATTTGAAACAAGGTAAATAGATTAGTGGGGATGAGAGAGGACGCTTTCATGTGGCCAAGGTGAACCTACCCCTTTCGGACGCAAGGCTTAGGCTTTTCATTCAAGGGAAGGAAGATTGGTTGGAAGAGGGACTCCTTGTCCTGGCAAAGAAAAACAAAAGAGGAAGAATCGTAGAGGAGGGATCCTCCTCCGCACAAGTGGTTGGTGCACAACCTAACTATGTACCACCATTTGGCGGGATTCCTACTCCGCCAAGTTATTACGGAGGGCCACAAGTGCAAGCATGGGGGGGTGGTGCACCGGTACCCCCACAAAATTATGTGGTGCCCAACGTAACCATCACGGAGCACTACACACAATATCCCCAATCACAACAAAGCATGACCATAATAGGAGGGTATGTTGCGAGAAATATGCAAAACGTCGCAGCCATCCAAACCATCACGGCTCAACTTGGTGAGGGCAATGCAAATATTGCCTATGAGCTTGGACGCCTTCACCTAGTGCAGCCGGATCAATTCGTTGGAGGGATGTCCAACGCTACTAGGAGCAAGGGTACAACTATCAAGATTATCAACACCAACCACCGACGGAGGATTAGGAAGAAGGAGTAACTTTAGTTTTCTTTTCTTTTCCCTTTCTCTGTAATTTTCAGCTTCTGTTTGCTTGTGTTTGTGTAATATTTTCAGTTTTTATTTAAATTTCAGCAAGTGTGTTAGTTTATTTTCAGCATGTATTTCAGTTTGTTTTCATCATTAATAAAGACACCACCTTGTTTACACCATTGGGAAAGTTACAAAATTTGTGCCAAGATGATATATGATTATAATTGCCGCTTTGTTTATCTTTGTAATTGATTTATGCATGTTAAAGTTGGTGCTCTCTTAAAATATGAATCTGAATTTATCTAAATGTTAGCTTAATCTTTAGCGGAGGTTATGATTAAAATAAAGACCCATAGTTTCTTATGTGCTCTCAAGTTATAGATAGATTAAAGATAGTTTTTATGCCTAGAACTATCGCTAACCTTGTCATGAATATCGTTTGTGTGTTGCTCAACCTATCCAGAGCCTTATATATATTTGAGTGCATAAACCTTAGTGTACAAGATTTATTTTTGAGTGAGTTATTGCAGGCCATGATTTCTCTGGCCCGAGACTAAGAAGCTGGTCATTCCGTTTTTTTTGTGTATCTATCTTTTTGCTAGCCTTTTATCGGTGCATTGTGTATCCCCACATTGGAGATCTCACAAACCTCGCCGGATACCCACCCTTAAAACCAAATATCATCCTTCGTGATTACCTCCTTGACCACAACCTATCATTGAGAATGGATCATCAATTCAAGGAAGATCGCAAGACGGCGCCAACATTGAAGAATTCATGCATCTCTCCAAGGAAAAATATTTCCGGTACCTACCTTATTTATCGCCTCTTTGCTTGAGGACAAGCAACGTCTAATCATGGGGGAGGAGGTAGGTACAATGCAATTTTAGAGTTCAAAGGGGAGCAAATAAAAAATTTTATGAGAAAGAAAAAAAGAAAAAAATGAGAAAAAGAAAGAAAGAAAGAAAGAAAGAAAGAAAGAGATATATGAGAAAAAGAAAAAATATGAGTATGTGTAAAAATAAAAATAAGGTGAACTCCCCGGTTCTCTAAAGTGCATTAGGAATTTCAAGGCTTCAAGATTAAAAGATCCATACTCACTTTCCAACCATGTGCAATCTGATAATGATGGCTTCCTTTGTGCCTCGGTAAGACCATGAGAAGCTTGTCTTGTTTCCCCTCCTTGATATAACATCATTTTCCAATCACCTGTCCACCTATCTCAAGTGTGTGTATTTTTCTCTTTCCCCTTCTTGATATAACATCATTTTCCAATCACCTTTTTGACGAGTCTCGATAAGACCATGAGAAGCTTGTCTTGTTTTGGCAACATCTCATTTATAATATCTTGGTAGGACTAAACTTTTCCAAAAGCTCCATATAAAGCTTACCACACATATATGTTATGAGAGGGAAAGGAGTATAATATATTGGCTTGAGAGACAAGATTAGATAATGGTTCATGAGCAATATGCAAGATGATTTAAATTTGTGAACTTGGTTTAGCTCTTTTTCATCTAGTTCTTAAAATTCAAAATTTCTGAGATCTATTTAAATTTTGGGAGCATGTTAATACTTGTGGGATAAGCTTAATTAAGAATCTGCCCTCCGTAGAGATGAAGGCTAGTACATCATGGAACTTTAACGAATTAAAATTTTGAGAGCATTATGTTTTCTCATGTATGATCAAGTGCAAGGTTTAAACATTGATGGGCAACGATGATATCCATCGAAGGCTTACTCGAGGACGAGCAAGGTTTAAGCATGGGGGAGAAGTTGACGGTGAAAATCCGTCAACCTAGCCATGAGTTTACCTTCGGTGTTGGCATAAGTTTTATACCTTATCCATTGGTACTAACCCCCGTGGTATAACAAGTTCACTTGTGCATGTCGGTTTTGGAGTTTAGTGTTTATACAGGGTTTTAGTGTTGAAAACAAGACTTTCGGGATAAGTTCATCAAGAACCTTATGACAAGACCACGCGAAGGAGGCTGTGAACTGGGCCTAGATGGGCCCAGGCCGGCCGGCCCAAGCCGGCCGGCCCCGCCCAGTCTAGGGCCCAATCCCCCCTCCTTTGACCTAGCCGCCATTCGGGCTATTTATAGCCTCGGGGTCGAGAGCCACGGAGGATCCAATTCGTCATCGGCTGCTGAGGAGCATAGAAGAGAGGGACACCATCCCGGAGAGGAGAGGGTCGAGCTAGTTGACTGGGGTCTCCCTAGCCGACGTGGGAACCTTGCACGGAAGACCACGTCAGAGTACTCGGAGCTAGAAGCAAGATCAAGGTAGGTTCCCAGTGGTGATCTTGTTTATGTATCATTGTATTAGTTAAATTATCAAGTTGAATCTATTTCTAGCGATCAAGAGTTTCTTCGATGATTTCGTTTTTCGACCGGCTTTGCTTATTCTAGATCTATTCTCGACATAGATCACATAGGGTGTTCTTGTAGCCGCTGTGGCTAGAGGTACACGCCGAATCTTCTGAAAGAACTCGACTTGTCCTTGGACTCGCCCTAGACTACCCGCATGAGTAGGGATACGTTGTGACAGAACGGGGGTTCCGAAAGGCTAGCGATTTCGGGGTCGGACGGGAAACCACGATTTAAGAGGCTTCTAATAAGATTTGATTTGCTACTTCTTCTATTGCTTGGAACTTCAACAAAAGGCTTAACCCGATCTCTCTAGATCGGTTTATCTACCCTATCTATCTTTGTTATCTACGGTCTTTAGTAGATTAGCTTAGTTTTGTGTTCTTTATCTAGATGCATTAGGGTTTCTCTTTATCAAAGATTGAAGTTGCTTGGCTTTACTAGATCATCTTTTGCGTCACACATTTGTTCCACAGATTCGATGCCTTGGGTTCACCACTCGAGGGAAGAAGGGTCCCTTGACTACGACGGGAGACTTATCCGCTTGCAAGTCTAAATGAACTTTGATACAATTATTAACCGTCAACATCTACTCACTAACTACCTAAACTCTATCTATGATTAAACTAGAAAACGACTACACTACACTAGAGAGAACGATTAAGCTATCAAGATAGAAGACACTCGCCCATGAGTCTACGATACTTGAACATGCACCCGCTTAAAGCATGAAAACCAATCTAATCTATTGGGGGATGTGACCACGGTTTCGCCCTTTCCCTCCCCCCCGTACTGTCACTACGCGGAGGTATTCGTGACTAGACCTATGATGGACACAGCGTATTGAATAAGTCCAAGGGAACATTGGGGCCCTTACTCCCTTTACGGCACGGTAGCTAACCTTAATCATGAAAGCATATTCAATACAAGATGATAGATAGATGTTCCAACAAAGTAACGACTACATTTCAAGACCAATTACAACCCATGGACGAATGAAAAGATTACCCCATCAAGGTGCTAGACATGGCACCATTGATCATGGTGACGCTTCCGACGGTGTCTTTCTTCTTCTCCACTAGTGGGTGCTTCCTTCGAATGGGCGATCCTCCTCCGGAGATCTCCTCCTCTCTCTCTAGCTTGTGGACGGCCACTTGGTGCGAATAGCTCTCTCTAATGCAAATGGCAGCGCCTCTAGGGACTTAGGGTTGAAGATCATTCGGGTGCAAGAGTTCGGTCGCCCCTTCGCTCTCGTGGGTCCTCATGCATTTACACACTTTGCCCCCTCCACTTGCACCATTTTGACGATGTAATCCTCGCGTCCAAGATGGAGGTTCTCCGTGCATGAAGTCCAGTCTTTTACTCTTCAATCCTCTAGGATGTTCTTTTGTAACACTTCGTTCCTCGCCACCATTTGAAGTGATTTCATCAAGCTCATGAACACGAACAACACTCCGTAATTGCTCATTTGAACTTGTTGTGAATCCGTCCTTTATGTCCATGTTTTCCTACATAAACCCAATACTTCCAAATGCATGCACAAAGATGAACTTGTTATATGATTAGTGTGCCTAATGGCTGGTTAGTTCAATAACCAAATCAAAACCAAAGTGTAATGAATATGTTTGGTGTACCAAAATACACCGTCAACATTCCCACACCGGTAGCACAAGCCCGAGCTCCTCCGAGCGTTCTTCCAGTTCTTGTACATGCGCTCGAACCACCTGCTCAACAACGCAAGATCCTCCTCACCCAGCACGTCGAACTCCTCATCTAGCACGGACACAAGGCAAGACAAAGAAAATTGTCTTAAAGACATGTTAGCATTAGTCCATCAACCAGATACGAGAGCCAGACAATGGGGATCAGTTGGGTTCTCGATCTTTGCACGCACCCCACGGTCCACCTCGGACAACTTGAGCTTGGAAAACAGCTTGTCCACCATGAGGGTCTCATACTTCTCTGACTCTAGGATGGCCTCGCTCTTCCCACTCCACATGGTACGATCCAGAGAATGCAAGAGCTTGACAGCCCTGTCATGGTCATCATATGGGAGCACAACCACATTAGCCCTCATGTTGTTCACGATCACCGTGAAACGCTGAAACATGGCATCTATAGACTCACCGAGGAGATGAGTGAAGTTCTCGTACTCTCCACGGTAGGTTGCAAAGAGCGAAGCCTGAACCTAAGCATTCCCGGGATGAGCATTCTTCAACTGCTCCCAAATCCTGCACACCAAATCATCTGTCCGAACCCGTTCGAATTTGGATTCACACAGAGAACGGTACAGGTAGTTGACTGCCTTGTTGTTGGTGTTGAACATATCCCTCAAGCCTGGAGCAAGGAAGTTCACAGGATGAACATAAGTTGTGTTCGCCGTGACATCCCACCGGATCTGACCATTGCCACGGAGGAAAGCAGCCATCCGCCTTTGCCACATATGGTAGTTCTTACCATCATCGTGTGGACGACCCGAACCCCGTTCCTGGTATGCTACCTTTGGATCTTAGACTGGTTAGAATCACGGAAGTCCGTAACTAGCTCTGATACCAATTGAAGGACCGATTAGGCGACTAGAGAGGGGGGGTGAATGGGAGCTGATAAAAATTTTTCACGGAGGATGAACTCGGCCTATGCCCCAACTTCACTACCAAGGATTCCCGCACGCGCTTGCCTAAGTCGCGTAGTCACAACGGACTTACCAACCATAGGAGCAAACCCCGGACGATCCCAAAGCGAAAGCGAAACTCAAAGAGCAAAGGACTTATCAGCTCAGCATTAGACCAGGCGGACCGTCCGCAAGCACCAAGCGGACCGTCCGCAAGGCCTACTATCTGAAAATAACCCCTGAACCTCCAGTACTGCACCCTTAATAATGAACTATCCATGATGGGCCTGCGGACCGCCCGCCCCATCACGGAATCCTTCAAGATCAAGCACAAAGATTCACGAAGCAACTATCCATGATTACCACCAACAAATCCAAACCCAAACACCTCAGAATCGAAGGAACAAACCACGCACGAAAAACCGACGAAAATACCTCGAAAAAGACACAAACAACTAACGAGCTACGAGCGGAGAATCAACACGGCCATGAAAGATTCCATTAACTCGGAGGCCAGATTCTTTACAAATAGAGGAAAAATCTAACCCTATGGAGCAAGGAAATGAGAAGCAGTCCAGATGGATGGTTTGCCTAGAAACCCTGGAGCTAATATATATCAGTCCCCTCTGGGCTAGGAAAAATACCACACTACCCCTAGCACTTAAGTTGTGATACAACCCCTCAGGGGCAAATAGGTCATGTAGCACTCCTCTTCATCGCACGGTCACACCGTTGTTGCAGACCGTGTCCTCCCGACGCAAGCCCTGCAATCCCGCCACGCGCCCGCCGGCATCGAAGCTTCTCGACGCGTCCGGATCCGGTCTCCGCCCACCAAGCCTCCGGTCTTGGTTTTGTGGCTCAACCAAGTAACCCGACGGTTTTCTGGTGAATCGCCGCAAACCCTGCGTGCAGACTCCGGTCGTGAGCCGCTACCCTACACTGTCTCTGGTCGATGACTTTCTCTTGCTTTCCTCGCCACCATGCAGCCCGCACTTGTCCCCGTTGGCCACCGGGTCCCTCGAGTTAGGCGTACTTGTCTCTCCACTCCTTAGAGACCCCGCAAGGCATATACCTTTCGCACCCACTCTTCACCTGCACCAACGCAAATCAAGCCGCAACCTGCACCTGCAATACTTAGACAAGAGTTAGTCCACACAATGTTGTCAATCACTCATCACAGCTAGGAGCGACCATCCACCGGTCCTCAGATGCTCCGGTCCTCATAGGTTCAATGACTTGCTTGACAACCGTGATGATGTGCTTAGAAAGACCAACAAGGAGAAGAGGGAGTATAGGTTTTTGCCTGGAGATGCTAAGGAGAAGGTGATTGAGCTAGAATCTTTTCTTGATGATGCTAGGGCTCAAATAGATTCTCTTAAGTCTGCTCCTGTTGTGACCAAGGAACCTGAATGCACTGATTGTTCCACTTTTCTTGTTGAATTGGCTGTGCTTAAGGAGAAGTATGCCTCCAAGGTCGAGGAACTAAATGTGCTTAGGGTTGAGCTAGATGAGATGAAATCTAAGCCCTCCTTGCTTAGTGCATGCACTTCTTGTCCTGTTTTGCATGAGAAGCTAGATGTTTCGCTTGTTTATGCTCAATCGCTAGAAGCTCCTATTCCTACTATTTGTTCGACTTGTGAAATAAATGTTGTGAAGAATATGGAGCTTGCACACTATGTTGATCGTTTGTAGGATGAGAATGATGAGTTGAGAAAGTTGATGGGTTGGTTGTCTGGTCATGAGCCTCAGTTGAGAATAATGATCAAGACATACAAGCGCTAGTATGGGGAAGCGCTTGTGGAAAAGAAGGTTGGTGAGGGAAGTGGTGAGAGTGATATCCCAGAGGCACCAAAAACCCACCACAAAAATGCCTTTGTTCCTAAACCAAATCATCTTAGGAACCGACTAGAAACAACCCTAGCTCCACCCGTGTTTCCTCCACAAACTGACAACTTCCAGAAACCCATCAAGTTCAAGAGTTTCTTGGGGAATGAGTTCTTTGGGAAGAAGGGAGAGAAACCGAGTGAGGAGAAACGAAGTGAGGAGAAACCAAGTGAGGAGAAGCCATAGCCCAAAGAGAACCCAAAACCAAAGCCAAAACCGAAACCCTTCCATTGTGAGCATTGTGAGATGGATGGGCACCTTGTTGAGTTTTGCTTCGGGAGGAAGCGTGAGGAGAGGTTGGCTAAAGAGTTAGCCAACAAGGACAGGTACCGCCCTTCACGTGGTGTGCTTGAGCCTAGGTTGGTGGCAAGAGGTGAGGGTATGGTGCGTACCATTTACCCTCGTGAGAGGCGTGAGTTTGTGCCTTGAGGTGAGCCACCACATAGAGAAGGTTGTAGGCGTGTTGCGTTTGGGCGTGGTGAGTTTGTTGGACCTTCCTTTTCTCGTGGACAATACGAGTATGGGGGGAATGATCCCAGCTTTAGGTCCCAGAGGAGCTATGGGCCACGGTCTCCCCTTCGTGGTACGTGTAGTCCTCCAAGGGGACGTGTGGGTGTTCCACCTAGGAGAGGTAGGATGGATTTTGCCAACCCCACATTTGAGCAAATGGCGAGGCATTGGTTTGATTTGTTTTGTGCTAACCCCGGTGCTGAGTCTTTTGCTCACTCTCACTCTCGTTTTTTATTTTGCAGGTGGGAGGCATGGAGGGCTTTTGGTTAATCGATATCGGACATCGGTTGCTCTTGACACATGACCGGAGATCGACGGTGGTTCTCCAGCCTCACGCCGGTGATGACCAAAGAGTACATCACTTTTGGGGATAATGGGAAAGGTAGAGTGCTTTCAGTGGGCACGGTGAAGGTGAGTGAGTCTGTGACTCTTAGGCGTGTTTCTCTTGTCAAGTATTTGGGGTACAATCTTCTCTCTGTCTCCTAACTTCTCGATGAGGGTTTTGAAGTCCCTTTTAAAACGGGTTATTCTCGTGTTTCGGATTCTCTTGGCGATCTTGTGTGCACAATCGTCCCCAAGGGTCAGATTTTCAGAGCCGATTTTTCCCAGTGCGTTGGCTCTTCTCGTTGTTTGGTTGCTGGTGTTTCGGTGGAGCTTTGGAAATGGCATAGGAGATTAGGTCACTTGAGTTTTGACTTGTTATCATGCTTGAGTAGGCTAGGATTAGTCTGAGGATTGCCAAAGATGAAATACCAAAAGGATTTGGTATGTGCTCCGTGTAGGCATGGTAAGATGGTCGCCGTCTCTCATTCGCCTCTGACATTCGTTGTGACTGAGAGGCCATGCGAGCTGTTCCACATGGACTTGGTTGGTCCAGCTCGTGTGTGCTCGGCGGGTGGGAAATGGTATGTCCTTGTGATCGTGGATGACTATTCTCGCTATGCTTGGGTCTTCTTTTTGGCTGAAAAGGGGGAGACGTTTGGTTTTGTGAGGGATCTAATCTCGATGTTGAAGAATGAGAGACATGGAGATGTTGTTCGAGCTATTCTAGTGACAATGGCAGTGAATTTAAAAACTCTTGTTTCGAAACCTTTTGTCGTGATTTGGGTCTCGAACATCAGTTATCTTCTCCCTATGTGGCTTGTCGGAATGGTGTGGTTGAGAGGAAAATTGTTCCCTTTGTGAGATGGCTCGGATGATGCTTGATGAGCATAGGAATCCGAGGAGATATTGGGCGGAAACGGTGAATACTGCTTGCCATGTTGGGAACCGGATTTTTCTGAGGGCCTTCTAGTATAAGATGTGCTATGAGCTCATGCACGGGTGAGCACCTAGAGTGAGCCATTTCAGGGCTTTTGGTTGTCGGTGCTTTATTCTCAAGAAGGGTAGTCATTCTCGAGCATTTCGTGCGCTCAACCTTAATACTAACCTAGTAATGGAGACTTGTGAGGTGACCTTCGACAATACACAACCATGCAATTGGTTTGTCTTTGAGTGTGCAGGTGATGACGAAGTTGGCAAGAAGATCTTTGAGGACGAGGAGGGTGATGCTGGAAAGGATGAAGGTGAAGCTCCAGCCACGCATGTACCCTCTACTTCCACTACGACGACTGGGGACCAGGAGCGTCCCGGTGGTCGATGGATGACTGCTCCTCAGTGATGAGTGATTGACAACGGGTGTTGGACTGACTCTTGGCTCAGTGCGCAGGTGTAGGCTGCGGCCTACTTCGTGTTGTTGCAGGTGAAGAACGGGCGTGAAAGGTATTCAGCCTTGAGGGGCCTCCGGGAGATGGAGAGAGAAGTAGGCTCGGTTCGAGGGACCTAGTGGATGGCGGGACTAGGTGCGGGCCACATAGTGGCGAGACGAGCAAGACGAAGTCATGGACGATCGAGCCAGTGCACGGTGCCGGGAGGCCAGGCCGAGCACGCAGGGTTTGGTGGTTTGCCCACAAAACCATCGGAGGACGGTTTCTTGGTTTGGGCCTCAAAACCAAGTCCGAAGACCCAACACGATGGAGAAGGGATCCGGTTGTGTCGGGAAGCTTCGAAGCGGAGGACACGCGGCGGGATCGCATGGCTTGCATCGGGAGGACGCGGGGTGCGGCGAAGGCGTGGCCGTCCGATGGCAAGACCCACAAACATTACATAAATGCCCCTGCGTGGGTTGTATCGACAGTAGTTGAGTTAGGGGTAGTCGAGTCATTTCCCACACCGGCGGGACCCGATATATAAGCCATGAGTGTGTGTGGATGGTTCTCTCTCTCTCCGTGACTTAGGGTTTCATTTCCCCCCTCCCATTTCTCTTTTTTTCTGGTCTATTTTCTTCTCCATTTTCTCTAGGCTAGCATGAGAGCTTCATGAGAGATTTGTAGAGAGGGATGGATGCTAGGGCGGCATGCTAGACCTTGTGAATCTTTCCTGGTTTGTATAGAAGATTCGGTGTTGTGTTTTTCGTGGTCTTTTTCGTACTTGTTTTTGGTGCCTTTGTTCTTGCTGTGGTTCCGCGGATTTGATTGGGTTTCTCCCCGGATTTCTTTGAGGGAAACATGGATGGATGTCTTGTGCATCTTTGGGATTGATCTTGTGCCCTCAACCGCCGGGAAACCACTTCGATTCAAGGATTCTCGTTCGGAGCTCTAGCTTTTGGTGGTGTTCAAAGGATCCGCGATTCCCGATAATTTAAGAAGTTAGGAGGCAAAATTTTTGGGGTATAGCATCCTTGGTTGACGCTTTTCATGTCCCCAAACTCTTTTCTCAACAGCTTCTACCGTTTGGGAGATCCGGTGATGGATTGGGAGAGTTGACCCTCGGGGTCGAGCAGTTTTCTGCTCTGTCCGTGCGGCGCGGACGGTCCGCGAGGCGGTGGTGGACGGTCCGCGGGCTGCGTGTTCTTCGCCTGTTCGTCGTGTTCTTGCGCGCCTTTGCTTTCAATCCAGTTTTGTTTTAGGTTTTCGTTGCAGCCGTTTCGCGGACGGTCCGAGCTTCAGTAGCGAACGGTCCGGAACCCGCGCGGATGGTCCGCTCGGTCTTTGCGGACGGTTCGTTTTTCTTGGGTCGGTTCTGGTGGTTCTATTGTCTTTAACGGACAGTCTGTGGCTCCCGGCCGGACGGTCTATGTGTCCCTTGCGGACTGTCCGCGGCATCTGGCCGGATTGTCCGCGCGGCCTTTGCGGACAGTTCGCCCCGCCTGGCCAGACAGTCCGCCCGAGGCTGACAGCTTGGTTCCTTGGTTCGATTCCTCCCTCCTTCTTTCGTGCTTCCGCGTGTGCTTCAAGGAATCGTTCCTAAGACTTGAGGTTGATCCATAACCTCATTGTCTTGGCGATTGGTGTGTGATTCGATCCATCGCTCGTGTCTGACCATGATTTGTCTAGGGTATAGGTCAGGTTCTTTGAAAAGAATTTTTACCGGCTCCTATTCACTCCCCCTCCTCTCTAGTCGCCATCCGATCCTTCAATTGGTATCAAAGCTTGGTGCCGGATTCTTTGTGACTTTGACAAGTCTTGAATCCTAAGATGGCGTACGTTGAGCGGGGTGGTCCGCCGCACTTCGATGGGAAGGGTACTACAAGTGGGCGGCTCGTATGATGATCTTTCTTTGTGGCAAGTTGTTGGATTTCATTGTGCTTGACAAGACCTATGCTATTCCGGCCAACATCCATACTCTTATGGTGACTGATGCCGGTGCTAAGGCCAAGTATGAGGCAAATGCAAAAGTCGTTGATCACTTGGTCCGAAGCTTGTGTGATCCTGAGTTTGAGCGTGTTCGCCATTTGAATCTTGCTTGGCGAATTTTGGGAGAAGTTGTTGGTTGCTCACGGTGGTGATAACCATGTGAAGGCTCGCCTCTTTGTCTCTTACCGGATGCAATATGAAAACTTCACTCAACTTCCCGGTGAGGACATTGATGCGATGTTTCAGAGGTTCACCACCATTGTGAACAACATGAAGGCCAATGTTGAGGATTTTCCTTACACTGAGCATGATCAAGCTTTGAAGCTCTTGCATATCTTGGACCCAAATGTTTGGGGTGCTAAGGTTGAGGCCATCAAGGAGTCCGGGCAATACTTGACTATTGAGTTGGATGACCTCTTTTCTAAGCTCAAGTTGGCTGAGGTTGACAGGAAGTTGCAATCCAAGCATGAGGGCTCGACTGATCATAGTCTTGCTCTTGTGGGTGGATCAAAGGGCAAAGCTAACCCTTCCTGTTGACAGTTTTCCTTTTCTTCTCTTATGTCTATTCCAGATGAGGAATTTGATGTGCTGGGCGAGGAGGAGCTGGCCTTGCTCTCAAGGAGGTTTGATCGACTACATGAGAGCCGGAGGAATGCAAGGCGGAGCTCGGGGACATGCTACAAGTGTGGCAAGCGTGGACACTTCATCGCCAAGTTCCCGGAAGCGGAGGAGAACAAGTACAAGATGAGCGAGTACAAGGCGCACCCGAGGCGTGAAGACAAGTACTCCTCCAAGGGCAAGCACTTCAGCAAGTCCAAGAGCAAGGACAAGGACAAGCGGCGACCGAGCAAGAGCGGCTACAAGAAGGACAAGGCAAGAGCCATGGTGGCCGGGACAAGCGACGCCGACTCAAGCTCAAGCGACACGTAGTCAAGCTCAAGCAATGAAGATGAAGACGCCGAGAGGCACAAGGGTAAGAAGAGTGCAAGCCGGAACCTTAGTGGATTGAGTTGTGTGGCGCTTGAAGGCTTTTGTGGCATGGCTCATAGCTCAAGCAGCAAGAAGAGCGAGAAGGAAGACAGCAACTCCGACTCGGAGGATGAGGTAAATCGTGACCCTGACTCTTTGCTTGCTGAGATCACTAGGTTGAATGGCTTGATTGACAACAGTGATAGTGTGTTGAGAGATGCTAAGAAGATGAGGAAAGATCTTAGGGCTCAACTTGAGAATGCTAGTGAGAAAGTAGGAGAGTTAGAGTCTAAGTTCCTTGAATTGAAACTTGAGAATGACCCTTTGAAACTTGCTCCTACTATTTCTGATGATGTTGAATGCTCTGAGTGTGATGCATGCTTGAATGAGATCAAGTTGCTTAATGAGAAGAATGCTTCTACTTTGGCTAAACTAGATGCTCTTAGGACTGAGTATGATGAGCTTAAGGCTAGACCCACTTTGCTTGGTGCTTGTAAATCATGTCCTACTATGCATGCTAAGCTTGTTGATGCTCGTTCTACTATTAGATCTTTGGAAGCTTCTTTGAAATCTCTTGTTGTCAATGCATGCACTAGCTGTGATGAAGTTACTTTGCGCAATCTTGAACTTACTTCCCGTTTGGATGTCATCTATGAGGAGAATGACTATTTGAGGAAAGTGTTGGGTTGGTTGTTCGGGCAGGAACCTCAATTGAAAATCATGATTGAGGAGTTCAAGAGAGCTGATGGTCGTGGTTTGGGTTGTGAGAAGTTGGGTGAGAAAGTGGGAGAGAACAGTGGGGAAAGTGTGTACGAGAAGTGTGTAGAGTCTAACCCCGAGTTTGAGGTGATCGGTCGGAGACATCCAAGTCCCACTTCCAAAAGCACCCAAGAACTCTTTCACACCAAAGCCCAACAACCTTTGCAACAAGCTTGACACAACCCAAGATCCACCCAAATTCCCACCTAAGACAAATGACTTCCAGAAACCCGTGAAGTTTGTGAGTGAGAAGGGTGAGAAATCTAGAGAGAAGCCAGAGCCAAAACCAAAACCCATCCCCTTCAGGTGTGAGTATTGTGGCAAGGAGAGACATCTAGCAGAGTTTTGCCACAAGAGGAAGAGGGATGAGAGGCTTGCTAGGGAGCAAGCAAACCAGGACAGGTATCGCCAGTCTCATGGTATTCCTGAGCCTACAGTGCCACTTCCACGGGGTGGTGGAAGTGTGAGGAGTGTTGGTAGAGTTGGAGCTCAGGGTGGTAGGTTCCCACAGAGAGCTGGTGGTGAGAGGTTTGATAGGAGAGATGATTGTGTACATGTTGGTAAGAGGTTTGGTCGGGCTCGTGGTGGTTTTGCTGGACGTCCCCCTACTCGTCCTCAATACGGGTTTAGGGGAGATGATCGTAGCTTTGGGTTCACAAGGAACTACGGACCACGTTTTCCTCCTCGTGGTGCTCGTACTCCTTCCATGGGACATGGGAAGTTTGGTGGCAAGGGAATGATGTTTGCTAACCCCTCTTTTGAGCAGATGGCTCGACACTGGTTCAACTTTCCGTGTGCTAACCCCAGTGTCGAGTCGTTAGCTCATTCTCGTTCTTGTTTCTGACTACAGGCAGGAGGCTTGGAGAACATTTGGTTGATCGACTCCGGATGTTCCCGACACATGACCGAAGGTAAGAAGTGGTTCTCCAGCATCACCCCAGTGAAGGAGAAGATGTACATCAAATTTGGGGATAATGGACGAGGAAGGGTGATTTCTGAGGGTGTGGTTCATGTGAGTGACAAGGTGACGTTGAAGAGGGTTGCTCTTGTGAAGTCTTTGGGTTTCAATTTGCTTTCGGTTTCTCAGTTGCTTGATGAGGGCTTTGAGGTGCGTTTCAAGTCTGGTGAGTCTCGTTTGCTGGATCCTCGAGGTGATCTTGTTTGTATGATCATCCCCGAGGGTCAGATTTTCAGGGCTGATTTCTCTCATTCTTTGGGGCCTGGTCACTGTTTGATGGCTGGTCCTTCTTCTGATTTGTGGAAATGGCATAGGAGGTTGGTACACTTGAGCTTTGATTTGGTTTCCCGCTTGAGTGGTCTTGACCTTGTCTGAGGATTGCCGAGGTTGAAGTTTGAGAAGGATTTGGTTTGTGCTCCGTGTAGGCATGGCAAGATGGTAGACACTCCCCATCCACCCCTGACCGATGTCATGACCGAGCGTCCGACAGAGCTGTTGCATATGGTCCTTGTTGGGCTAGCTCGAGTTCGCTCAGTGGGTGGGAAGTGGTATGTCCTTGTTGTGGTGGACGATTACTCTCGCTATGCCTGGGTGTTTTTCTTGGAAGACAAGAGTGAGACATTTGGTTTTGTTCGAGATCTGATCATGAGGTTGAAAAACGAGAGGCATGGGAACGCTATTCGAGCTATCCGTAGTGATAATGGCTCAGAGTTGAAGAACTCTCGTTTTGATGCCTTCTGTCGTGATCTAGGTCTTGAACATCAGTATACCCCTTATGTGCGCCCTCAAAATGGAGTTGTGGAAAGGAAAAATCGGACTCTTTGTGAGATGGCTAGAACGATGCTCGATGAGCACAGGACTCCTAGGAGATATTGGGCTGAGGCGGTCAATACAGCTTGTCATGTTTCCAACAAGATTTTATTGCGAGCTTTCAAGAGGAAGACCTGTTATGAGCTGATGCATGGTCGGGCACCCAAGGTGAGTCATTTTCGAGTCTTTGGCTGCAAGTGCTTTATTCTTAAGAAGGGAAAACTCGACAAGTTTGAGGCTAGGTCTAGTGATGTGATTTTCTTTGGTTATGCTAATCATTCTAGAGCCTATAGGGTGCTTAACCTTGAGACAAACAAAATCATGGAGACTTGCGAGGTAACCTTCGACGAGACAATGCCATGTACCTCTCTTGGCTTTGAATGTGCAGGTGATGAAGAGATGGTCGAGGACCTCTTTGAAGATGAGAAGGATGAAGCTGGAGATGATGATGGAGAGAACCATGCGCCTGAAGCTGAAGGTGTACCCACTACTTCCCCAACGACCACTACGGAGGGTGGACCGTCTACTTCATGGACAACGACGGTGCGACAAGAGGAACAGGCGAGGGAAGCTGAAGTTGAGGGGGAGGTAGTCTCGAGGCGTGAGGCTCCCCGGTGGATTCAAGAAGTGCATCCCCTATCGAGGATCATAGGGGACATCGACGAACGTACCACGCGGTCAAGGTCTATAAATTCCTCTCATTTCGCTCATGCTGCATTTGTTGCCACCTTTGAGCCCAAGGACATTGGACATGCTTTATCTGATGCAAACTGGGTCAATTCTATGAATGAGGAGTTGGAAAACTTTGAGAGGAACCAAGTGTGGGAGTTAGTTGAACCACCTCCAAATTGCCATCCTATAGGAACCAAATGGGTTTGGAAGAACAAAGCGGGTGAGAATGAGATGGTTGTGAGGAACAAGTCCAGACTTGTTGCTCAGGGATATAGTCAGAAGGAGGGGATAGACTATGAGGAGGCCTTTTCTCCTGTGGCCCGTCTGGAGGCAATTCGAATTCTTCTAGCCTTTGCCGTGGCTAAAGGTTTCATGTTGTTTCAAATGGATGTGTGTGACACCCTAAAATTCCATCACTTAAATCACTTAGCAATTTAAAATGTCTTAAGGATTTAAGGAGATTAAAATGCAAAATAAAATTTAGCTCTAAAATATTAAAGATAATATAATAAAGATAGAGACAACAAGTGTATGTGCATCATCATTTGGCTTGCATGATTTTGTTGCTTGAGTAGTCTCTTAAAAGCCTATAAAATATTTGAGAAAAGTTTGCAAAAGTTTGAAATGGATTTGAGTTCAAAATGGTTTTGAAAATGAGGTTTGAAAAAGAAAAAAAAAAAGAAAAACCCCGCGCCTTACCCCTTTTCGGCCCCGGACCCGGCCCCCGGCCCACTTCCCTCCCCCCCCCCCTTCTCTTTTTCTTTTTCGGCGCGCCGACGGGTGGGCCCCACCCTCGTCCCCCCTCCCACCGCTCCCCCTTCCTTTCTTCTTCCTCGCGCCCGCGCCGCCGCCGCCGCACGCCGTGGAATCCGCTCGGCCCCGCCCCTTCCCCTTCCTTCTTTTCCTCCCCAAGCCCCGCCAATTAAGGCAAGTAACCGCCGTGTTCAATTGGGGGCCGTTTCCCCTTTCCTTACCCCCGCCCGTGATGGCCGCCGGCCATCAATGGCATCCCGCCGCCGCCCGGCCTTTGGCCGCTTCACCTTCCATCCCCGTGCCCTATTTAAGCTCGCGCACGCACTCCTTAGCCTCCTTTCGCCTCCGCAAAGACACACACGCCCGAGCCCGAGCTCAATTGCCCCAGCACCGCCGCTCTGCTTTCCGCCGCCGCCGTCGTCTCGTCGCCGCCGGTGAAAGGCTTGGTCTCCCACCCATCTCTCGTTGATCAATAGCTTCGCGAGAGTCTTGACTTGCTCATGCGCCCGCGAAGTTCACGCTCCCGACGCCCGTGGCGCCCGCGCCCGTGCTCGCCGGAGCGCCGCCCGAGCCGCCGTCGACACCAAGCCGCCTCGCTGCCGCTCCTCTTCCACTTTTCGGCCCATCTTCATCGTCTGTGCGTGGTGAGTGTTTACCCCCACCCAATTTCCCCTTGTATCGTGCACGGCATCGAGTTCCCGAGCTCGCCGGAGTGCCCGCGCCGCCCCCTTACGGTGCTGGCCGCCGGTGAGGCCCGAACGCCCCTGTAGACCTCACGAACACGTGCGCAAGTATCCCTGCAACGTTTTGCCCTAACATGTGGTCGAGGAAATGGCCGGGAACGCCGTCCAGGGCTCACGCCGGCGAGTCCCCGCCGCGCGCCGCCGCCCTCCGGCGTCGTCGCCGCCGCCCACCGCATGTGGTTGATCGGGACCGTTAGATCGCGAGCGGACGGATAGGATCACATACCCTTTCGTTTAAAGGGGATGGTCCACGGTGGACCCATGGACCGCACCCACGGCCGGTCCATGGTGCACCGAGGCGTCATCCGCCGTTGGATCTCGGATCCACGGTGTGGAGTGGCCATTTTGTTAAAGAGTCCCCGGATTTTCAAACCTTCACAAGCCGGTCCTTCCACCTTTGAAAGTTTTTGCGGATAGGTCCCGATTCTTGCGTTTAGCCCCCGTTTACCCTATTTAATTATGCTTTAAGCCCTTTTCACTACTTTATGCATATAAACCCCCTGTTTTAATTTATACAAATGTTTTAGCCCCTGAATTTATTCACAAACAACCCCGTAGACTTAGTTTTCTTGCAATTAGGCCCCCGAAAACTCGTTTTAACCATATCTTTCTCATTTTAACTCCGTTTTTAGTGTTCTATATACCGAAACGATCGTCTCGACGAGTAGAATCTTTTAAACAGTAAATTTACCAGTTTTATTTCTGTTTGGTGTACTGTTTTGTTTATTGATTGTTATTCATGCTTGACTCGTAGATATCGTGCTCGTTTCGTCCGAGCTCCCCGTCGGAAGTGATCCGGAAGAACCTGTCTTCGAAGAGGAATTCACCCAGCTGGTAGAGGAAGGCAAGTGGATTTCCCCCTCTCGCATAATCTTTTTGAACCTATGTCACCGCATGCTAAACAATGTTTATTATTCCCGTTGATATGCATAAATCCGATGGGCAAACACCTAGCTAAGGACTTGACTAGATGCTTTACCACTTTACCTTGATCAACCTTGTTTAAACTTATGTTTGGGGTAGATAAATGCTTAGCTTGCTCAACATAAGTTTAGTTATGCTTGTTTATGTTATTCATCTCGGTTCGTTATGTATGTGCTTGTGCTTAAACAAGATAACTTGATATAATCGGAACATGGAGAACCACCCAAGATAACAGTACAACCACAGTCCACATGGCTCTGGCTTAGCCAAGTAATTAGGAGAGTGGGGTAGCTGATAGCTCTTTTCCGAGAGGGGCACAGGGGGCCGGAGTTGAAGGGGTATAGCCCGGTCCTTTTGGGGTAGCAGCCTTGGCTAAGGTGTTGACCACTAGGGAGGGTTATGGCCCGCTCCGCTGCTGTAACTGTTGCGGGCTGTTGGTTTCTCTTCTTTCCTTTGTAAAGGCTTCGTAGTGGACCCCTAGCCACTCACCTTGGAAGTGTTTAAGGGTCTAGCTAACCCGGGCAAGATGGGGAACACGAACTGTGGGTAAAGTGTACAACCTCTGCAGAGTGTAAAACTGATCGATCAGCCGTGCTCACGGTCACGAGCGGCTTGGACCCTCACATGAGTAATAAACTTGAAGATTAATGTAAATCGTGGGTTGGAGGTTTGGTTTGAGGTTTCTTTTTAAAAGGTTAAGTGGGTTGGTATGAACTTACATCTAGTAACTAGGTGCTTGCTAATAAAACTTGACCAACTTATAAAATGCTTACCGCCGTGAACCATAGCCTATCCTTGACAAGCCTTGCATTTTCCCCCACTTGCCGAGCTCCAACCATAAGTGTGCTCACCCTTGCTTACCGCCGTTCGGAGGAGAACGTCGGAGGCGAGGACGAGTACCGGAGTGACTTCGAGGAGTTCTAGGCATGCGGATCCCCCGGTCATCATGCCCGTGGATGTCGGCGATGGAGTTGCTCGTCGTCGTTTAGTTATCGTTTTGTTCGGACCTTCGAGTCCACCCTTATGGATGTAATAAAGGATGTAATACCTGGGTTTAAACTCTTGTACGTTTTGTTACGGCAATGGTATTACTCTCGTTTTGTCTAATCATGTGTGTGTAAATGATCCCGGCGCACATATGAGATGCATTCGGTTTTCCTTGTAAAATCGGGTGTGACAAAGTGGTACCGAGCCGTGATGACCGTAGGACGCGGCCTTAGTTAGAAATGGACGAAATTAAGGATTCATGTTCTAGAAAGCCACATCATGCTTCAAATCATCTTATTTACGCACTAAAAATCTAATTTAACTTTGTTTATCATTTTTAACTATCATTTTGATTTATTCCGCACTCGAGATCGTTTTGCTTTGACGGATGGCCGGGACTTACATGACCCCTCGCAAGAGCACCGGTGGACGCTTTCCCTCTTTGGACGGCGGCTCCTCGCCATCGCCTTGAGGATGTTGAGGAGGAACGAGGAGGAGTTCCGGCGGGGAGGTTGAGGTTGAGGAAGATCCAAGAGAGGTCCGCACGGAGGAAGAAGAAGAGGATCCCGAAGAAGTTGAGATGGAGGAGGAAGAGCCGGAAGAGCCATTGGAACGACCACCACGGTACGATGGCACAGGTGCTTGAGGCGGACGCAGACGGTGACATTGTGATTCCACCGGCGCTGCCGATCCAATGAGGAAGCCCCCCCTGCACCTGCTGATCCTGAGCCAGAAGGTGATCCAGAAGATTCCAGTGATGACAGTGTGGGTGAGGATGATGGTAATCATGCTGCTGACAACCCAGAGGAAGATGAAGATCCCCGCTACCATGGAGCTGAATATCATAAGCACGCTACTGAAGATGAGAATGGGCGGTTCTGCATTCTCTTGTGGGATGTTCTGAGGTATTTGGGGTATACCATAAAGCCTCTTTATGTGACCAAGCATTTCAGTGAGCCTGGAATGAGGGATTACTACACTTGCAAAGTTTACATCAGGAAGCCTCTGAATGATACTGAAGGATGGAGGCATCGCTCATCCCACCATAGCACAGCTCAGTTCTCTACGGATGATGCTTTGCGGTGAATGATGCGGCAAGGAGGGCACTCGGTCGGTTTGTAATGCTAATCGAGTGCGGTTGTTCCGGTCGGAGTACCGTCATGTGCCTCGGCGTGCAAGTGGCACGGAAGTGACCGTGGTGCCGGCAGGAGGCGATGACCGCATCGATGTCTTGGCAAGGGTGACCGCTGCTCTGAATGCTGATCTGGAGGGAGCAACTTTGGAGATAAACAGGTATCATGAAGAGCTGCAGTCGCTCGAGCAAAGATAGCACGACCGGAAGCACAACTTGCGGGACAAAGAATCGCCTCGGAAGTCATGCCATACCAGACTACAGCTTCCCCTCCGCGCAAAAGGCTTCGTTACAACACTGATGAAGCTACCACTCGTCTTGGCTAGGATCCTAGGATGCTCGCCTTTATCATTTACCTTTTCGATAGACCGTTCTCGCGTGAACGTATTTGCTTGTAATAATGAATGCTGTTTGCAAACATGTTTGAGTTGGATCTTTGCTTGATTGTAATTGTATGGTGGAGTGATGGCCACTATGCAATCTGAAATTTTAAGTTAATTAAAGTTTGGTTTGGGTTTTATCGGTTGTCATTGCTTAATCTCTTATGCAAATGTGATTGGATCAAATCTGTTTTCGCAGTCATATGACATGTCAGTAATGTTTTGCTTATAACTCAAGCTACAGAATTCCAAATGACATGAAACCAGTTGGGTTAGTTCACAAATTTAGAGGATGAATTTCTGTCAAAAATTCAATGGTATACAATACATATTCTGGGAGTTATGCACAAAGTAATGAACATGACAGAATCTGTGAATTTCTGCTGACATAGCTGTACTGTTTGAATTATATCTCGAGTTGTACATATCCAAATGAGGTGATTCCAGTTGGGTTGGTTCCATAACTTTATACACTATAATCTGGTAAAAATTCGTGGTCATTGGATATTTATACAGAAAGTTATGCATAATTCTTTGAGGTCAACAGAATCTGTCTTAACTGAAGTACATGCTGTCATTTTACTTTGAGTTATTCTCTTATGCAATGATTCAAGTACAATTATCGAGATATGATTTTTCTAACGGTCAGATGGTAAACACCAGGTCCGGAGGAGGTCAAGACGTGCCACCTGTGATCCGGGCACATATTGCAAATCAACAAAACCCAGCACCACCTCCACCAATCAACCAAGCAATGGACCCGAACATGCAGCAATTCCTGGCAGCGCAGATGCAACTGATACAAAACCTTACCAATACTGTGCAGCAGATGCAAGCTCAACAGAATCAGCCACCACCACCGATGCCACCACCACCCCCGCCACCAAGGGACAGGCACAAGGAGTTCATGAGTCACCACCCCCCTACATTTTCTCATTCACCGATCCACTAGATGCCGATGACTGGCTGAAGACCATTACTAAGAAGCTGGAAATCGTACAGTGTACTGACAGGGAGATGGTTTTGTATGCTGCTGGAAGACTGGTGGGGCAGGCTGCAGATTGGTGGGATGCGTACTCTCAAGCTCATCCCAACAGGCAGAACATCACTTGGCAGGAATTCCGTGACAACTTCCGCACCTATCATATTCCTTCAGGGGTTCTCAAGCTTAAGCAGAGGGAGTTCTTGTCGCTGAGGCAAGGCAATATGTCGTGATCGAGTATCCGGACAAGTTCACTCACTTGTCACGTTATGCACCCGATGAAGTCAACACCGACCCAAAGAGGCAAGAAAGGTTCCTGGATGGCTTGATCGGTCCTCCGAACTATCTACCGCAGTCACATCTTCCGGACTTTCGTACGCCGGTAAACAAAGCTATTGGGCCGGGAAAGCAAGAGGAGGGAGATGGGTGAACATAAACGCAAGTTTCGGTCTCGGGGCGATCAAGCGGTAACACCCGTCCCCGTTACGGTTCTCGGCGGAGCTCGACTCCATATCGTCCCGGTGGACAAGCCGGGAGGTACCCACAGAACATGCGGCTCCGGCGCTCGTTTCAGCCGCGGCGCTTCAATCCTCGGACACCCGAGCTCCTACCCCTCGGCCCGAATCGTCCTAGCAACAACTGCGGGGCACCTGTCGAAACACCAGCCCTGTTCGGCCGGGTGGATGCTTCAAGTGCGGAGAGCCGGGGCATTATGCTAACAACCGTCCAAAGAGGGTGATGCGGACTCCACGAGAGGGACATTGGGAACGGGATCGGGCAGCCATCTTCTCGGGCTCGTACTCCACGGACACCCGGCAAGAGAGGCCAGCGAGTCATGTGCGTGGCCGAGTCAATCATGTATCGGTGGAGCAAGCTCGGAATGATGCCGGCGTGGTATTGGGTACGTTTTTCGTCAACTCGTACCGCTACCGTATTATTTGATTCGGGAGCATCACATTCATTTATAACCGATCAATTTGTGGCAAAATATAACTTACCTATGAGTACAATGAAGAATTCACCGATAGTTAGCACTCCGGGGGAGAAATGAAAACCGGTCACATATGTCCACAAGTAAAGATTAATATCATGGGGGTAGACTTTCTTGCTAACCCGGTAGTTCTAAAATCATGGGGAATAGATGTCATTCTTGGTATGGATTGGTTGAGGAGTTGTGATGGAGTTATTCGATGCGGAAGAGGTCGGTATTGTTAACAAGTCCTCAAGGGGAAAGAGTAGAGTATGTGAGTGCACCCTCGTCCGTCAAAGGAGTTATGAACTCGTTGAAGGCAAGGCCTTGGAGGATATAAGGGTAGTGAATGAATTCCCCGATGTATTTCCGGAGGATTTACCGTGTATGCCACCCGATCGTGACATTGAATTTAGTATTGAACTTATACACGGTACTCGCTCCTATATCTAAAAGACCATATAGAATGGATGTTAAAGATCTAGCTGAACTAAAGAAACAAATTGAAGAATTACTTAGTAAAGGGTTTATCCGTCCTAGTTCATCACCATGGGGAGCCCCCACACTCTTCGTTGATAAGAAGGATGGTTCTAGGAGGTTGTGTATAGACTATCGATCACTTAATGAAGTTACTATCAAGAATAAATACCCTTTACCTCGGATTGAGGATTTGTTTGATCAAATGAGAGGAGCTAAGGCTTTCTCTAAGATAGATCTTAGATCGGGATATCATCGATTGAAAATCCGTGTGGAGGATATACCAAAGACAACATTCACTTCTAGATATGGGTTGTATGAGTTCACCGTGATGTCTTTTGGCTCGACCAATGCACCAAAGATACTTTATGTATTTGATGAACAAGGTATTCATGGAGTATCCGGATAAGTTTGTTGTGGTATTCATTGATGATATATTGGTATTCTCTCGGAGTGAAGAAGAACATGAAGAACATTTGAGGCTTGTGTTACGAAGTTACGAGAACATCCCGTACGCTAAGTTCAGCAAGTGTGCTTTCGGTTGAAGGAGGTATCTTTTCTCGGACATATCATCACGGATGGAGGCATAGCGATCGATCCAAGCAAGGTTCGGGATGTATTGAACCGGAGTCCGCCTAAGAATGTGCCGGAGATCGAAGTTTCCTTGGTCTTGCGGGATACTATCGGAGGTTCATTGAAGGGTTTTCTAAGATAGTGAAGCCACTTACCACTCGCTCGAGAAAGGAAGAGAATTCAAATGGGATGAGAAGTGTCGGGCTAGTTTTGAGGAATTGAAGAAGAGGCCGACCACAAAGACTCGTGTTGATCATGCCGGACATACACAAAGGGTTTGATGTGTACCGTGATGCCTCTCGGCAAGGTTTGGGATGTGTGCTAATGCAAGAAGGAAAGGTAGTCGCTTATGCTTCAAGGCGGTTGAGGAAACATGAGCGGAACTATCCTACTCATGATCTTGAGTTAGCTGCGGTTGTTCACGCATTGAAGATCTGGAGACATTATATGATTGGGAACAAGTGTAAAATCTTTACTGATCATAAGAGTCTGAAATATATCTTTACTCAGAAGGATCTGAATTTGAGGCAAAGAAGATGGTTAGAGTTGATCAAAGATTATGATTTGGATATTCAGTATCATCCAGGGAAAGCGAATGTTGTGGCAGATGCTTTGAGTCGAAAGGGACAGACTAATATGCTATTGGGACATCTGTTACCTCAAGAACTATGTTGGGAGATGGCACAGCTTAACCTGGGAATGGTTGCTTCGAGTGAGACTTTGACATTAGAGATTGAATCGACACTTGAGCAGGATATCAGGAAGGGACAGTTGACTGATGCCAAGATTGCGAGAATACGGGGAAGTTGATTAAATTGGGCAAAGTTCCGGAATTCGGGGAAGATGAGCAAGGAACAAGTGTGGTTTAAGAACGAGAACTGTGTACCCGAGATCAAGGAGTTGAGAGAAGTTATCTTGAAGGAAGCACATGATTCGGCTTACTCTATACACCCCCGGTAGTACCAAGATGTATCGGGACTTGAAGCAGAGATACCGGTGGTATGGGATGAAGAAGGATGTGGCGGCTCATGTAGCTTTGTGTGATGTGTGCCAAAGAGTGAAGGCCGAGTATCAAAGACCGAGCAGGATTGCTACAACCTCTCGAAGGTACCCGAGTGGAAATGGGAGGAAATCGGTATGGATTTCATAGTGGGATTACCTCGTACTCGTGACGGGTATGATTCTATCGGGTTATTGTGGATAGATTAACCAAGGTAGCGCACTTCATTCCAGTGAAGACGACCTATACTGGAGTGAAGCTAGCTGAGTTGTATAATTCAAGGATAGTGTGTTTGCACGGGGTACCGAAGAAGATAGTGTCAGATCGAGGCACACAGTTCACCTCACGGTTTTGGCAGAAGTTGCATGAATCGATGGATACAAAGTTAAACTTCAGCTCAGCATACCATCCTCAAACAGATGGGCAGACAGAGAGAACAAATCAGATACTCGAGGATATGTTGAGAGCCTGTGCATTAAAGAACAGTGACAGTTGGGATAAGAGTTTGCCTTATGCAGAGTTTGCTTATAACAACAGCTATCAGTCTAGTATCAAGATGGCACCTTTTGAAGCTCTGTATGGAAGAAAGTGTAGAACACCGTTGTTTTGGAATCAGACTGGTGAAAGGCAGTTCTTTGGGCCAGACAGCATACGAGAAGCAGAAAAGCAAGTTGAAATCATAAGAGAAAATCTTAAGGCAGCACAGTCTAGACAGAAGAGTTATGCCGATCCTCGGCGAAGAGAAGTGATCTTGGAAGTCGGTGATTATGCATACCTCAGAGTGTCACCTATTCGAGGGTTACGAAGGTTTAATGTCAGGGGAAAGTTATCACCTCGATTTATCGGACCGTTCAAGATTTTGGAACGGAAAGGAGAAGTGGCATACCGGTTAGAGCCGGCCAAAGACACAGTTGTCAGGAGTTCATGACGTGTTTCATGTGTCTCAGCTAAAGAAATGCACGAGTGAGGTCAGAATAGAACCGGTACAGTTAGAGGATATCCAAATGGAGAATGACCTGACATACAAAGAATACCCTGTTAAGATCTTGGATGTGTCAGAAAGAGTTACCAGAAGTAAGATTATCAGAATGTGCAAAGTGCAGTGGAGTCATCACACCGAGGAAGAGGCAACTTGGGAAAGAGAGGATGAACTCAAGGAAGACTTTCCTCAGCTGTTCTCTAAGTCTTCTGAATCTCGGGACGAGATTCTCTTTAAGGGGGTAGGATTTGTGACACCCTAAAATTCCATCACTTAAATCACTTAGCAATTTAAAATGTCTTAAGGATTTAAGGAGATTAAAATGCAAAACAAAATTGGGCTCTAAAAATATTAAAGATAATATAATAAAAATAGAAACAACAAGTGTATGTGCATCATCATTTGGCTTGCATGATTTTGTTGCTTGAGTAGTCTCTTAAAAGCCTATAAAATATTTGAGAAAAGTTTGCAAAAGTTTGAAATGGATTTGAGTTCAAAATGGTTTTGAAAATGAGGTTTGAAAAAGAAAAAAAAAAAAGAAAAACCCCGCGCCTTACCCCTTTTCGGCCCGCACACCCCAGCCCGGCCCACTTCCCTTCCCCCCCCTTCTCTTTTTCTTTTTCGCGGCGCCGACAGGTGGGCCCCACCGTCGGCCTCCCACCGCTCCCCTTCCTTTCTTCTTCCTCGCGCCCGCGCCGGCCGCCGCCGCACGCCGTGGAATCCGCTCGGCCCCGCCCCTTCCCCTTCCTTCTTTTCCTCCCCAAGCCTGCCAATTAAGGCAAGTAACTGCCGTGTTCAATTGGGGGCCGTTTCCCCTTTCCTTACCCCAGCCGTGATGGCCGCCGGCCATCAATGGCATCCCGCCGCCGCCCGGCCTTTGGCCGCTTCACCTTCCATCCCCGTGCCCTATTTAAGCTCGCGCACGCACTCCTTAGCCTCCTTTCGCCTCTGCAGCACACACACGCCCGAGCCCGAGCTCAATTGCCCCAGCACCGCCGCTCTGCTTTCCGCCGCCGCCGTCGTCTCGTCGCCGCCGGTGAAAGGCTTGGTCTCCCACCCATCTCTGTTGATCAATAGCTTCGCAGGAGTCTTGACTTGCTCATGCGCCCGCAGTTCACGCTCCCGACGCCCGTGGCGCCCGCGCCCCGTGCTCGCCGGAGCGCCGCCCGAGCCGCCGTCGACACCAAGCCGCCTCGCTGCCGCTCCTCTTCCACTTTTCGGCCCATCTTCATCGTCTGTGCGTGGTGAGTGTTTACCCCCACCCAATTTCCCCTTGTATCGTGCACGGCATCGAGTTCCCGAGCTCGCCGGAGTGCCCGCGCCGCCCCCTTACGGTGCTGGCCGCCGGTGAGGCCCGAACGCCCCTGTAGACCTCACGAGCACGTGCGCAAGCATCCCTGCAACGTTTTGCCCTAACATGTGGTCGAGGAAATGGCCGGGAACGCCGTCCAGGGCTCACGCCGGCGAGTCCCCGCCGCGCGCCGCCGCCCTCCGGCGTCGTCGCCGCCGCCCACCGCATGTGGTTGATCGGGACCGTTAGATCGCGAGCGGACGGATAGGATCACATACCCTTTCGTTTAAAGGGGATGGTCCACGGTGGACCCATGGACCGCACCCACGGCCGGGTCCATGGTGCACCGAGGCGTCATCCGCCGTTGGATCTCAGATCCACGGTGTGGAGTGGCCATTTTGTTAAAGAGTCCCCGGATTTTCAAACCTTCACAAGCCGGTCCTTCCACCTTTGAAAGTTTTTGCAGATAGGTCCCGATTCTTGCGTTTAGCCCCTGTTTACCCTATTTAATTATGCTTTAAGCCCTTTTCACTACTTTATGCATATAAACCCCCTGTTTTAATTTATACAAATGTTTTAGCCCCTGAATTTATTCACAAACAACCCCGTAGACTTAGTTTTCTTGCAATTAGGCCCCCGAAAACCGTTTTAACCATATCTTCCTCATTTTAACTCCGTTTTTAGTGTTCTATATACCGAAACGATCGTCTCGACGAGTAGAATCTTTTAAACAGTAAATTTACCAGTTTTATTTCTGTTTGGTGTACTGTTTTGTTTATTGATTGTTATTCATGCTTGACTCGTAGATATCGTGCTCGTTTCGTCCGAGCTCCCCGTCGGAAGTGATCCGGAAGAACCCGTCTCCGAAGAGGAATTCACCCAGCTGGTAGAGGAAGGCAAGTGGATTTCCCCCCTCTCGCATAATCTTTTTGAACCTATGTCACCGCATGCTAAACAATGTTTATTATTCCCGTTGATATGCATAAATCCGATGGGCAAACACCTAGCTAAGGACTTGACTAGATGCTTTACCACTTTACCTTGATCAACCTTGTTTAAACTTATGTTTGGGGTAGATAAATGCTTAGCTTGCTCAACATAAGTTTAGTTATGCTTGTTTATGTTATTCATCTCGGTTCCGTTATGTATGTGCTTGTGCTTAAACAAGATAACTTGATATAATCGGAACATGGAGAACCACCCAAGATAACAAGACAACCACGGTCCACATGGCTCGGCTTAGCCAAGTAATTAGGAGAGTGGGGTAGCCGATAGCTCTTTTCCGAGAGGGGCACAGGGGGCCGGAGTTGAAGGGGTATAGCCCGGTCCTTTTGGGGTAGCGACCTTGGCTAAGGTGTTGACCACTAGGGAGGGTTATGGCTCGCTCCGTCTTCGTAATCGTTGCGGGCTGTTGGTTTCTCTTCTTTCCTTTGTAAAGGCTTCGTAGTGGACCCCTAGCCACTCACCTTGGAAGTGTTTAAGGGTCTAGCTAACCCGGGCAAGATGGGGAACACGAACCGTGGGTAAAGTGTACAACCTCGCGGAGTGTAAAACCGATCGATCGCCCGTGCTCACGGTCACGAGCGGCTTGGACCCTCACATGAGTAATAAACTTGAAGATTAATGTAAATCGTGGGTTGGAGGTTTGGTTTGAGGTTTCTTTTAAAAGGTTAAGTGGGTTGGTATGAACTTACATCTAGTAACTAGGTGCTTGCTAATAAAACTTGACCAACTTATAAAATGCTTACCGCCGTGAACCATAGCCTATCCTTGACAAGCCTTGCATTTTCCCCCACTTGCCGAGCTCCAACCATAAGTGTGCTCACCCTTGCTTACCGCCGTTCGGAGGAGAACGTCGGAGGCGAGGACGAGTACCGGAGTGACTTCGAGGAGTTCTAGGCATGCGGATCCCCCGGTCATCATGCCCGTGGATGTCAGCGATGGAGTTGCTCGTCGTCGTTTAGTTATCGTTTTGTTCGGACCTTCGAGTCCACCCTTATGGATGTAATAAAGGATGTAATACTGGTTTAAACTCTTGTACGTTTTGTTACAGCAATGGTATTACTCTCGTTTTGTCTAATCATGTGTGTGTAAATGATCCTGGCGCACATATGAGATGCATTCGGTTTTCCTTGTAAAATCGGGTGTGACAATGTGAAAAGTTCTTTTCTGAATGGGGTCATAGAGGAGGAGGTGTATGTGAAGCAGCCACCGGGGTTCGAGAGTGAGAAGTTTCCACACAGGGTGTACAGGTTGAAAAGGGCTCTGTATGGGTTGAAACAGGCGCCCCGGGTTTGGTATGGGAGATGGAGAGGTTTTCTGGTGAGTAGAGGGTTTGTGATGGGTGCCGTGGATAGGACCTTGTTTCTCCTCAAGCATGGGAATGACTTGTTGATTGTGCAGATATACGTGGATGATATTGTCTTTGCTGGCTCGTCACATAACCTTGTTGCCAAGTTTGCAGATGAGATGAGCAGGGAATTCGAGATGAGCATGATGGGCGAGTTGCAGTACTTTCTCGGGCTGCAGATCAAGCAAGTGAAGGATGGAACATTTGTACATCAGACCAAGTACACAAAAGACATGCTAAGGAAGTTCCAGATGCAAGATGTGAAGCCTATGTCGACACCCATGGGGAGTACGGCTACTTTGGATGCGGACGAGGACGGAGAACCAGTGGACCAGCGGGAGTACCAGAGCATGATCGGCTCCCTCCTCTACCAAACAGCGACGAGGCCAGACATACAGTTCAGTGTGTGTCTATGCGCTTGTTGTCAGGCTTCGCCGAGGACATCACATCGACAGGCCGTCAAGAGGATTTTCAGGTACCTACAGTCTGCCCCTAGTCTTGGCCTTTGGTATTCTTCCTCCTCGACTGTTTGACTTCATGGTTTTTCTGATGCGGATTTTGATGCTGCTGAGTCGAGAGGCAGTCTACTTCTGGTTCTTGTCAGTTTCTTGGGTCCTCGTTGGTTTCGTGGTCTTCCCGCAAGCAGTCTAGTGTAGCTCAGTCTACCACCGAGGTAGAGTATGTTGCAGCCGCGAGTTGTTGCTCCCAGCTGTTGTGGATCTCATGCACTTCGAGAGACTTTGCTGAGGAGTGCACCCAGATCCCACTTCTTTTTGATAGCACCAGTACCATAAGCGTAGCGAAAAAACCCAGTGCTTCATTCCAGAACCAAACACATAGAAGTGAGGTACCATTTCTTGACAGACAATGTGGAGAAACGGACCATTGTGTTGAGCCATGTCCCTACCCAAGATCAGCTTGCAGACATTTTCACAAAGCCTCTCGACCAAGCTATATTTGTGCGCTTGCGGGGGAACTTGGGGTTTGTTGCCCTTTCTAGTTGATTCTTGGGGGATTTACTTTTGTATCATATGTATCATACCATGTTTACTTTGATTTATATACATGCTTTGCTTGATGTATAAACTATGGTAGGATAGCCATCTTGTTATATATCATGTTGCATTTGTATCATATTGCATTTTAGGATGATGAGCTTCTTTCATATGCCTTATTTGAGTTTCTTTGGCTATTTGTGAGATATTGGTCACGTGTGTGGAGAAATGGCTATGTGAGGCTATGCTCTTGGAATATTTGAGATATATGTGTTGTGAGATAGCGCTTTTTGAATCAAATGCTAATCTTGACTAAGTTTGATGAAATGTGCTCCACTCATATGTAGTAGTGTATCCATGTCACGTTTTGGTCTAAATGTGCTTTCTATGCTTAGATTGTGCTTGGATGTCTTTTTCTTGCATTTGAGCCAAAGGCTGAATATCATTATGAATGTTTAGCCCATGTTGCATTCATGGGGGAGCATAAACTTCTTTTTGCCGCAAAGGCACTTCATGTACCATGACATAATTTAATCTTGAAAAGAAGTGTGTATACTTGAGAAATGCTCCATCCACCATGTTTATGCTTAAAATGGCTTATCTTTTAAACATGGGTGCAAAACATGTTGCATGATGTTCACTAGTGGAGAAGTCTCCCCGAAGTGGACACATGGCTCATGAGCTTTAACATGACATGCTTTGCTTTATGGGTGTTTGCAATGATCTTTTGTTGAGAATTGGATATCCTTGTACGATCTCTGGATGATATGCATGTTTTGGCTAGAATATGACATGGATAGGCTTTTACATTTGAAGTGAGCCATCTTTTGATAAACTGCTCAAATCTGAAAATTTGCTTTGTCACATGCCTATATTTTCACATATTACTTGTGGCAATGCTTTGACTATGTTATGATCCATATATGTGCTCTTTGTCTCATTTCTAGCCTTTGACACTGGATTTGGCCTTTTTGAGAAGCTCATGTAGATGTTTATATGCTTTGTTTTACATTATTGCATTTTCACCTTGATTCATACATTGTCAACAAGGGGGGGAAGAGGTGAGCTTAATGCAAATTCAGAAGAGGTGAGCTAAAATTTGGAAGTTTGCATCCACATGTTCAGGGGGAGCTTGCAGTTGTTCAGGGGGAGCTTTCTTGCTGACTCAGCGTGGACTTTGTGCTTTGCTCGGCTTGTGACCTTTCTTTGCCTTTCTTTGGTTTTGGTCATGAGTTGCGCTTCTTTGTTTTTTTTCTTCTTACTTTCTTTCTCTGAATTTCACTTCGCGTTGTGTTGTCAATGAACTCATCAAGGGGAGATTGAGGACCAGGAGCGTCCCGGTGGTCGATGGATGACCGCTCCTCAGTGATGAGTGATTGATAACGGGTGTTGGACTGACTCTTGACTCAGTGCGTAGGTGTAGGCTGCGGCCTAGTTCGTGTTGTTGTGGGTGAAGAACGGGCGCGAAATGTCTTCAGCCTTGAGGGGCCTCCGGGAGATGGAGAGACAAGTAGGCTCGGTTTGAGGGACCCGGTGGATGGCGGGACTAGGTGCGGGCCGCATGGTGGCGAGACGAGCAAGACGAAGTGATGGACGATCAAGCCGATGCACGGTGCCGGCAGGCCGGGCCGAGCACGCGGGGTTTGGTGGTTTTCCCACAAAACCATCGGAGGATGGTTTCTTGGTTTGGGACTCAAAACCAAGTCCGAAGACCCAACACGACGAAGACGGGATCCGGGCGTGTCGGGAAGCTTCAAAGCGGAGGACACGCGGCGGGATCGCATGGCTTGCGTTGGGAGGACGCGGGGTGCGGCGAAGGCGTGGCCGTCCGATGGCAAGACCCACAAACATTACATAAATGCCCCTGCGTGGGTTGTATCGCCAGTAGTTGAGTTATGGGTAGTCGAGTCATGTCCCACACCGGCGGGACCCGATATATAAGCCATGAGTGTGTGTGGATGGCTCTCTCTCTCCGTGACTTAGGGTTTCATTTCCCCCCTCCCATTTCTCTTTTTTTCTGGACTATTTTCTTCTCCATTTTCTCTAGGCTAGCGTGCTGAGCTCACGGAGCAGTTGTTTGCCGGAGAGCACGCTCTTGAGATGACTCAGGTGCAGCTCGCTCACACTAAGGCTTAGCGTTTTGCCTTGGTGCAGAACGTGATGGAGATGCAGAACCGGGTAGCAGAGATGGAGATTGAGGTAGAGGTGTGACAGGCGATGGCCCAGCAGGGTCAGCAGCCGCCGGTCGCACCATCGGCCGCACCTGCCGCTCCAGACGAGATACAGGGAGATTCAGGTTTGAGCGAGGGCAGTACTGGTGGTCCACCACCTGACTCTCCGGACACTAGTACTGGTTCCGTTGCAGGTTGCTAGTAGTTTAGCAGGTGTTGTTCAAGGATGATCATGTACTCTTAGTTTAGCCTCCTCAGCTATCTTTTGTGTAAGGGTAGAGGCTGCTCAGAGAGTATATTGGATGACCTTTTGCTGTACATGGGTATTTAAGCGGTTCCAGGACTCCGCATCTTGTAATGCGTAGATGGACATCTCGGTGTAGTCATGTTTAATGATTAATTCAGGGTTGTTTTGATCAAAATCTTGTTTTGTGTTGAATGCCAATCTTGTGTGACGTGTTGTGGAGATCATGCTCACTGAAACTCACCACCATCGCATAAGCGTACCGAGAACTATGGCGAAAATAGTGCAGTTCGGCCTACAGCAAAAACAGATAGGCAGGACCCCGGTGTTGGAATTTTTCGGGCATGTTAACGTTGGATTTAGACCTCGGGCTGAATACCAATGTGGGAGCTCAGGAAATTTTGCACTTGCTGACCAAAAATGGGGATTTTTTCTATTGCGGGCAGAGAGTTATGAATTTTCTAGTAACTCTGTTTTGCTGTCCGGTTTTCCACCAAATTGATGCTATGAGTTTCATTCTGCATATTCTTTTTGTGGATAACGTAAACAAGCTTGTGAATATGGGACTAATGAAAATCTCATGGATTTCAGATGGTGGGACAAACCTGTGCTTCTCCTAGTGGCTTTGGTGCAAGCGGGAGTGACGCTCCGCCTCCTCCTCCCAACATGACCATCCAGTAGCAGTTTATGGTCACCCAAACCGAGGTGATGAGGCAGCTCTTGCAGACGCAATAGCAGCTTGCTCAGTAGCTGCAGAATAACCCTCGTGGAGAAAACATCGACGGCCAGCCTCGAGTCACAAAATATGAGCATTTCTATGCCATGAAGCCCCCGACTTTTTAAGAGGCCAAGGAGCCACTGGCTGCCGATGCGTGGATCAAGGCTATTGAAGCCAAGTTCTCTGTGTTCACCTTGCCCTGCTCCAAGGAGCGAAAGGCCAACTTTGCTGCTCCCCAGCTTCGTGGTGCAGCCTTAATATGGTGGGAGAACTTCAGGACCTTGATTCCTGCCGGACACCAAATCACATGGGCTGAATTCAAGCAGGCCTTCAAGGAACATCACATTCCTAAGGGTCTCATGGATAGGAAGATGAAGGAGTTGCTTGCTTTAAAGCAAGGAGCTGACACGGTGTATGAGTATGCAAAGAAATTCAATGCCTTGTGTCAGTATGGCGGGCATCATGTGGAGAATGATGCCAAGAAGATAGAGCGTTTCCGTGATGGGCTGCATGGGGATCTCTATGAGAGGCTTAACCTTTATGAGCCTAACAGCTATTAGGACCATGTGAACAAGGCCATTTCTCAAGAGGATGCCATGTGCAAAGCCCAGAGGGATAGAAAGAGGCAGGCCGGATTCACCACCACCGGTGGGTCTGGCAAGAAATTCCGTTTCATCAAGAAAGGTACTCAGGGTCCTTCCCAGTCATCTTCAACTGGACACTGGAGGGTGACCCTGTCTCAGAACAAGCCATTTGGGAACTTTCAGTTCCGTAAGGCTCAGCAACAACCATCCAAGCCTAATGCACCCCCGGCTAACAACAACAACAGTGCTATCAAGGATCGCCGCTGCTATAATTGTGGGCAACCCGGACACTATGCCAATGAGTGCCCCAAGCCCAGAAAGAACAAGCAGGGTGAAAGCTCAGGTTTCAGTCAGGGGAATCAAGTCAAGAAGCCCGTGGTGCAAGTCAAGCAGGGTAAACTCAACTTCACCACCCTGGCTGACGTTCCAGAGGGCGCAGTAGTGCCGACGGTACTTTCTCTATCCGTGATCACCCCATTAGAATATTGTTTGATTCTGGAGCGACTCATAGTTTCATCAGTGAAAGCCTAGTGAGCAAGTTAGGCTTACATTCTTGTCATACTAAGGACTCTTTCGTCGTAGCCACGGCGGGAGGAAGAATCCTCTCCAACACTATAACCAAAGCCGTTCCCTTGCAGCTCGGCAGTAAAACTTTCTTAACCAACCTAATTCATTTGGGATTAGGAGGTCTAGATGTGATTCTAGGAATGAATTGGTTGACCCAACATCAAGTTGTTTTGGACATTGCCACTAGAATGATAGAAATCCATTCCCCTACCAGTGGTCATACTATCTTGTACCTACCGCAAGTGGGAAACACCCATCCTTGTTCCTATGCTGCCGTAGCCACCCGACTAGAAGATATTCCAGTGGTGTGCGAGTATCCCGATGTCTTTCCAGACGACTTGCCTGGTATGCCACCAGACAGAGACGTCGAATTTGTCATAGAAGTTCAACCCGGTACCGCACCAATATCTAAAAGACCCTACCGAATGCCACCCATAGAACTGGCAGAGTTGAAGGTTCAGTTGCAAGAACTACTTGATAAGGGGTATATCCGCCCAAGTTCTTCTCCTTAGGGAAGTCCCGCTCTGTTTGTGAAAAAGAAAGATGGTAGTTTGCGGATGTGTGTTGACTATCGTCCACTCAATGCGGTGACAATTAAGAATAAATACCCGTTGCCCTGCATTGATGTTCTCTTTGATCAATTGGCTGGTGCCAAGGTCTTTTCCAAGATTGGTCTTCGATCGGGCTATCATCAAATAAAAATTCGAGCGAGTGACGTACCAAAGACATCCTTTTCCACCAGATACGGTCTCTATGAATTCCTAGTGATGTCTTTTGGTCTCACCAATGCATCTGCCTATTTCATGTACCTTATGAACTCAGTTTTCATGAACGAACTGGACAAGTTCGTAGTGGTCTTCATCGATGATATTCTCATTTATTCCAAGAGCGAAGCCGAGCATGCGAAGCATCTTCGTATTGTTTTGCAGCGATTGAGGGATCACAAACTCCATCCCAAATTATCCAAATGCAAATTTTGGTTGGATAGTGTGAAGTTTTTGGGTCATACTATTTCCAGAGATGGTATCTCCCTGGATCCTAGCAAAGTGCAGGAGGTCATAGATTGGAAGCCACCCAAATCAGTACACCAAATCCGTAGCTTTTTGGGTCTAGCAGGCTATTATCGTCGGTTTATTCCGGATTTCTCCAGAATAGCCAAACCCATGACTGAGCTTCTGAAGAAGGGTGTCCAGTTCGTGTGGAGCGAGGAATGTGACACAGCTTTTCACACCTTGAGGAAACACTTAACCTCAGCTCCTGTATTGACTCAACCGGATATGTCCAAATCGTTTGAGGTGTTTTGTGACGCTTCGGGCACTGGTCTTGGTTGTGCTCATGCAAGAAAACCGAGTCATTGCCTATGCCTCACGGGCACTTCGACCTCATGAGAAGAATTATCCAACCCATGATCTTGAGTTAGCAGCAGTTGTGCATGCCTTGAAGCTTTGGCGGCACTACCTGATGGGTAATCACTGTAATATCTACACCGACCATAAGAGTCTCAAGTACATTTTCACTCAATCTGACTTGAATATGAGGCAACGAAGATGGTTGGAATTAATCAAGGATTATGATTTGGAAGTCCATTATCATCCCGGCAAGGCTAACGTGGTTGCGGATGCACTTAGCCGCAAGCATTGCAATATGTGACGTTAGAGCCGAAGAATGAAGCTTTATGTGAAGAAATGAGGAAGCTTAGCTTGGAAGTGGTCGAACATGGCAAGCTTCATGCTGTTTCGATCGAATCCCCTCTCCATGAGAGAATTGCTATAGCTCAACTCAGCGACGAAGAGATTCACAAAATCAACCAAAAATTATAAGAGGGAGACCCTAAGTATGAATGCTTCTGAAAGGATGATAAGGGAGTTGTTTGGTTCGGACAAAGGTTAGTAGTACCAGGGAATCAAGAATTAAAGAAGGAAATTTTAGATGAGGCTCATCTCTCTAAATTCACCATTCACCCCGGGAGTACCAAGATGTACCGAGATCTTAGGGAAAATTTTTGGTGGTCAAAAATGAAGGGTGAAATTGCCGAGTATGTGTCCATTTGTGACACGTGCCAAAGAATCAAGGCTAGTCATCTAAAGACTGCGGGTCAAATGCAACCATTAACCATCCCTGCATGGAAGTGGGACGATATCAGTATGATTTCATTGTCGGTTTACCTCTCACGCCTCGGAAACATGATTCCATTTGGGTCATAGTGGACCGACTCACCAAGACCGCTCACTTTATCCCCATTCACACCACTTATTCAGCTGAGCGATACGCGGAAATCTATATTGATCTCATAGTGCGACTACACGGTGTCCCCAAGACTATCTTGTCAGATCATGGCACTCAGTTCGTCGCTCGTTTCTGGGCACAAGTGCACGAATCTTTGGGAACCAAGTTAATCCATATTTCCAGTTATCACCCCCAGACTGATGGTCAGACGGAAAGAGTAAACCAAGTAGTAGAAGATATGTTGAGAGCTTGTGTCATTCATTTTGACAAATCATGGGACAAATGCCTTGCTCTAGCAGAGTTTGCTTAAAACAATAGGTATCAGGCCAGTCTGAAGATGGCCCCGTTTGAAGCCTTGTATGGAAGAAGATGTCGTACCCCTTTGAATTGGTCACAAGCGGGTGAACGAACCTTATTTGGCCCTAAGCTAGTGCAAGAAGCCGAAGAAAAAGTGAGTGTTATTAGAGAGAAGCTTAGGGCAGCTCAGATGAGGCAAAAGAGCTACCATGATAAAGCTAGAGCTCCCCGAGAGTTCGAAGTTGGTAATTATGTATACCTAAAGGTATATCCGACCAAAGGTGTACAACGTTTTGGAGTAAAAGCGAAATTAGCTCCACGCTATATTGGTCCTTATGAAGTCACCGAGAAGTTTGGTACGACTGCTGATCGTATTCGACTTCCTGTCCAATTATCTGCAGTGCACGACGTGTTTCACGTCTCGCAATTGAAGAAGTGTGAGCAAGTCCCTGAGGCACAAATAATTGAAGAGACCAATGCAGAAATAGAACCAGACCTATCGCTAGCGGAGTATCCAATGAGGGTATTAGACCATAAAGAAAGGTAGACTGGAAAACAAAAGGTGAAAATGTACAAGATACAATGGAGTCACCACACCAAAGAAGAAGCTACATGGGAGACCGAGCAGTTTCTCAACGCCAAGTACCCCGACTTTCTGCCGAGTCAAGCTCGTAAGTGAACTCTCCTCACGTGCTTCCGATTCGAATCTCGGGACGTGATTCTCGTTAAGGGGGGTAGGATGTAACATCCCGTGTTTTTGCTCAGTGACAAATTGTGCTTATAACCCACTTAATCACCCCTATAAATCACCTTGAGGACCATAGGTCAACCCTTGGTCAAAACCCTAGCTCAAAACCCCTTGTTGCTCCCCTAACCCTTGATGCCATTCTAGAACTTTGGCGCGTTCTCTAAAATTTCCCTAAACACTTCAAAACCACCCAAAGGGAAAAATGTGCAGAATGTTGAGGCACACAACTTTGCTGTTGAGTGGCATTGGAGATTTGGAGGAATTCTTGATGAAACAGGCCTTGGAGGGTGTTATGCTCCTGTTCACGGGCACCAAGTTTTTAGCCATGTTGGCATGGCGTTCCTGCTTCATCCCTGGGACAAAACCCTTGCAAGCCTTTGTGAAAGTTGTAGAGGAATCCCTAATCTCCAACTTTGGTTCAGATACTAAGGTGCAGATTAGTTTGGAAAACTGGAGAAAAACAAATTTGGAAATCAAATCTGGAAATACATTTGCACCGGGAGCGCCGGAACGCGTCCAGAGCGCGACGTCGCGCGCGACCACGTCGACCACCGCCGTACGCACCGTACCCGCTTCGAGCGCGCACGCCGAGTTGTCGGTGTGACCGCCGGTCACCGCGCAAAGACCGGCGAGCACCCGAACGTGCCGTCCGTGGCAAGTGGGGAGGGCCGATAGTGCGAATCCGCCGGCGGGGCGCACCGTCCGCGGCGCGCCATTGGCCGCCGGAGCGGCGCACGTCGCCGGCCATGCCCTCGCCTCCCCTATGCGGTCTAGTGGTCCGGCACATTCCTACCTACCCCAACCGAACTTCCCGCGCGCTTATAAGCCGGTCCTCGCCGTTCCTCGCGCGCATGCGTGCCTGCCCGAGCCGCCGCCGTCCGCCATTGCCGCTGCTCAGTGAGCATCATGCTCCGCTTGTTTTCCTCGCGCACCAGTGAGCCTCAGGCCTTCCTTGTGAACCACAACACCTCCCCGAGCCATGTATTGATCAAACGGAGTCACCCATTCGCCGGAGCCCGAGCCTCCACGGCCGCCGCCGGACCGCCGCCGTCGAGCTCGCTCCTCCGCCACTTCTCCAAGCCCCGTGACCTGCCTGGTACCTTCCCTGGGTCACATGGAAGCTTCCTGGGCGGCACGTGGTTGAGCCAGGCCCTTTCCCTCACCGCCGTCGAACTTCCCGCGGGCGTGCCGCCGCTGCTCCGCCGCCGCCGCTCGCCGGAGTCCCCACCGGCTGATCCACCGCCGCCAATCGGTAGCTGGTAAGCCCAATCGACGATCCCCTTGCGTGTTGGTGTGGCCGAGCCCTACCTCGCCGCCGGCGAGCCGGTTCCCACCGTCGGGCTCGAGGGGGGAAGACCCAAGGGTATAGTTGTGAAGATTTCAAAAGTTCTAAGGTCCCTGGCGTAAAAAGATTGTTCTCAGTTTTGTGTTTGAGTCCAGCACCTTGTAAAATCGATTAAAAATCGTAGAAAATTCAAAAAGTAGCAAACCCAATTTTGCTGTGCTCAGTGTGCAAGAACTACAACTTTGTCCAAATATGTATATACTTTTGAGATTTAGTTTTTGCTTGAAAAATAGGAAAGTGAAATGCTTAGATTGGTGTTTCTGCCAAATCCACCCAAGCTCTTGAGCTGGATTTTGGATATGTTGTGATCACTAGTATGCCTAGCCTCTGTGCCAAAATTTGCGCAAAGTTACTGAAGGGATCTTCTTGAATAAATTATTTTGTGATATTGGAAAATCTGCTTAGATGATTTTTGTAGCTCCAAAAATAATTGTTTTTGAGCCCAACTTCTGGCTATAGTCTTGTTATGTTAAAAAGCACCTTTAGTGAATTTACCATGATTTTATCTCTGTTAAAAATATTATTTCCTCATTTATGCTTGTTTTTAATCATAAATATGTGTAGCATGTTTCATGAAGTCTATACGTTTGTTTGTTAGTTCTTTAAGCTTGTTTTGGACCAGAGTGTGTGTAGGAGAAAGATGGGGCTCAAGTCTATGCTATTTATTTTCATATGCATTATCCCTTTTATGCTAACTAGGAATGCTCAAATTTTGGTATGTTGAAGTCCTTGGTGCTAAAACCCTTTGCTTGCTGTCCATGTATGCCTCCTGGTCAGTAGGATCAGTGGGGGGTGGCTGGATCAGTTGTGTGTTTTGAGTTATGCATGAGAAGCTCAAAACTAGAATAATCTAGAAGAGGATAAAAATAAGGAAAATCAATACCTCTAGTGCATGCCTTAAGAATAAGTGTTAGGAAAAGTAACTTGGTGCTAGGAATATAATGGCCTTGCTGTTTGTTGTTAAATTAATTAATTCTTTAATAGATGTGCACACAATCACCTTAAAAGGGTAGGCTAAATAGGCCTCGGTTTAATTCTTTTAAAAGGAGGAATGTGCAAATACTTTTGTTAAGGTGAATATGCCAACCATACACTCCTAGTGGCTGTTGCTACTGTTTGTGAATTAATTTAAATTAATTACACTCCTAACCCCTGCATGGCATTCTCCGTGTAGAAGTCCCCGAGGGTAGCTTTACGCTTGTGCCGGTTGACGAGGACGAGGGAGCTGGAGGAGACGTGCACTACGTGACCGTAGAACAAGACCCGGGCCAAAGTCCGGAAGTTTGTGTGTCTGCTTGTGCTGACGAACGCAAGCCCCAGTTGGTTCATTAACCCCAGTGTTTCTTTAAAACTTCTGAATTTACATTCTTGTTATTGTATGTGCATTTACGTTCAGGAGTTGAAATGAAACCCTAATTGCATGATCCATAAGTACCTACGATCTTTTACTAGCATGTTAGGTCGCTAGTTGCTATGCTTTAAGGATCCGGTACAAGTCGAGTGATGTTCGTCACTCGCGAGAATAGGATCTCCTTTATGGAGTCACCATATTGATTAAATGGATTGCTCATGTGGTAAGAGCATGGGATTTGGGCTCTGGTCCAATGGCTTCGTTGGTTAAGTGTTTGAAAGTACTAAACACTTGTCGGAAATAGGTACGGTAAGCCTAGTACCTAAATGAGGTGGTACAAGGTTTTACTATCACTACTCTTAGGGTTGCGGCCCCGGGCTCGCCACCCGAGTGCATGCGCGAGGCTGGGTGACCTTAGTGGTGTAGCCCAGATAAACCTTGTACTTAAGACTTTGAGCTATTATCCCCAAACTAAAGAATGACGGGAACCGCCTGATTGGTAAACTCTTAGTGAGGGCACCTTTCGTGTGTTTAGGTACGCCTTGCAAGGTTTTGAATCAATCGATTGTCGGCCTCTCACCGTCATCGGAGACTACTTACCCGACTGGCCATGATATCCCTTTATGATGGAACTTTGTGAAGATTATTATTTTGAATAATTGTTTGTACAACTTGGATGTAATAGTTGCTTACCTAGTAATGACTACTCCTACTAGAACATGAGCTAAAATGTGAAAGTAAGGATTCACTACTTAGTAGCTTTTTGCAAACAAACCCACTAGACAAAAGTCTTGCATGATTAGGGGTAAAGTCTTTTCTTTTAGACGGGTAAGTCTTGCTGAGTATTAGTATACTCAGCCTTGCTTTATAAATGTTGTTCCAGGTAATGCCTCTGATGTGTGGCCCGGAGAACTTCCACTCGACTGGGAGATGGAATGGGTGGATGACGAAGAATGATTACATCATGGACAAGTCTCCTATGATGTGATCGTATCGTTTAGTTATCTTCCGCTGTTTGCAATAAACCCTGAACCATTTACTTTTATGTCAAAGAACTATGTTTGTAATAATGACCCCTACGGGGATGTGATGGTTAATTTGTAAGGCACTCTGGACTCTTCTTCGTGGGAGTTTTAATGCATTCGTTCGATCCTCTCTGTGTTTCCAAGTGATTAACCGGGTGTAAACCCGGCAACACTCAACGCGATGCTTCTTTATTATCGCTTAATGACCAAAAGGAGTGGTTTAGGCGATAGTACGGAATTATCTCGGGTGTCGTTGTCACAAAGATCAAGTGGAAGCAGCTGCTGAGGGGGAGGTTGTCTCCAGACGAGAGGCAACGAGGCGCGTACAAGTTGATCATCCACCCTCAAGAATCATCATCAACATCAATGAGCGTACGAGGTTGGTTGCTCAGGGCTATAGTCAGAAGGAGGGGATAAACTATGAGGAGACATTTGCTCCTGTAGCCCGTTTGGAGGCAATTAGGATCCTTCTAGCCTTCTCTGTGGCTAAAGGGTTCAAGTTGTACCAAGTGGATGTGAAGAGTGCCTTCTTGAATGGGTTTTTAGAAGAGGAAGTTTATGTGAAGAAACCATCGGGCTTTGAGAGTGCTGAGTTTCCCCACAGGGTGTATAGGCTGAGAAAGGTGTTGTATGGGCTGAAACAAGCTCCCCGTGGTTGGTATGGCCATTTGAGGGGGTTCTTGTTTAGCAAGGTGTTTGAGATGGGCAAGGTTGATAAGACCTTTTTCTCCTTAGGCAGGGTAATGATATCCTAATTTTTCAGGTATACGTCGATTATATTGTCTTTGGTGGCTCATTTCACTCTTTGGTTGCGAGGTTTGCAGAGGGTATGAGCAAAATATTCGAGATGTCTATGATTGGAGAATTGCAGTTCTTTCTCTGGCTTCAGATCAAGCAGGAGAAGGAGGGAACACTTGTGCATCAAGCCAAGTACACGAAGGACATCCTCAAAAAGTTCAAGATGGATGATTCAAAACCCCTGTCGACACCGATGATTACGACTACAGCTCTCGATGCGGATGAGGACGGAGAGCCCGTGGACTAGAAGGAGTACCAGAGCATGATCGGCTCCCTCTTGAACTTGACGGCGACGAGACCGGACATCTAGTTTTATGTGTGTCTGTGTGCTTGTTTTCAGGCGTCGCCGAGGACATCACATCAGCAGGCCGTCAACGCATCTTCAGGTATCTTCAATACACTCCTAAGCTCGGTCTTTGGTACCCAGTGTTCTCTTCTTGGTTGTTCGGATGCCGACATTGCGGGGTGTCGAGTCGATAGGAAGTCAACTTTGGGGACTTCCAGTTTTTAGGATATTCGCTTGTTTCTTAGTTTTCTCGCAAACAGACTAGTGTAGCTCAATCTACCACAGAAGTCGAGTATATTGCTGCCGCTAGTTGTTGCTCCCAGCTGCTTTGGATGACATACACACCGAGTGACTTTGGTGAGGAGTGTTCCCATGTACCTCTTATGTGTGATAGCACGAGTGCCATTAGTGTTGCCAAAAATCCTGTGCTACACTCCAGAACCAAACACATAAAAGAGAGGTACCACTTCCTGAGAAACAAAGTTGAGAAGGAAAACATAGACCTCATCCATGTACCTACAGAAAAGCAGCTTGCCGATATCCTAACCAAGCCTTTGGACCAAGCTGCATTTGCTCGTTTGCGAGGAGAGCTTGGAGTTGTTTTTCCTTTTTGAGCTTCGGCTGGGAAGGTTGATGTACATATGCATGTTGCATTTTCATTCATGTATTATATCATGGTTGCATCTTTGTATCAGACTGCATTTGTAACATATGCCATAGAGATGTGCTTCTCTCATATGCTTTTCTCACCATAATATGCTAGAGATGAGGTTATGACCTTTCTTGTGATGCTCATAAGATGTATAGCTATGCACTTGCTAGCTTTGGGATATATATGCTTGTGGATGCCTTCTTTTTGTAAAAAGGCTATATGCTCCTCTCTTGTGAGTAGAATGCCTTTCATGTTTTTTTTGGGTGCTTATGGCTATAACTTGCTTAATTTGTTCTTGGAACCATGTTCTTTTCATTTGGGATCAAAGATCCACTTATCATCATGAATGTTTAGCCTAAATGCTACCTTGTGGAGAAGCCTAAGCTTCTTTTTGCCGCAAAGGCACTCCATGTACCATGTTTAACTTGTAAATCATGAAAATGGTATGTGAAATGCCTATGCTTGTAAAATGTGCTTCCATGTCTTAATGCTTTAAATTCCTTATCTTGGGTACTAAACCGTTGCATGGTGTTCACCAATGAGAAGTCTCATATCTAGAAGTGGACACAAGGCTCGGTGGCTTTGACATGACATGAGATAGCTTGTAGGTGTTTGTGATGACCTTCTGATGAGAATTTGTGACCTAGCACAAAGTTTGTGAGTTATATGTTGTTTGTGCTCAGTTTGATCATGTTTAGGTCTTATGCTCATGAGAGAGAATTTTTGTGAAAAATGCTTCATGTTGACCATGGCTATGTCACTTCCTTATATGTCCCTTTCTATCTTGTTGGCAATGTTTGTGCTCAAATTGTGGCTATCTTGCCTTGTCTATGTCTCAATTTGAGCATGTTGTAGTGCTCTTTGCATATTTGAGAAGCACATACTTGCACTTGTAGACTTGATTCATGCATTACCAACAAGGTGGAGCAATACCCAATTCATGTCTTTTCTTTTTCTTTTTTCTTATAATTGGTTACTTGTGTGTGTTGTAATGCACTCATCAAGGGGGGGATTGAGAACCGGAGTGTCTGAGGACCGGTGGACGGTCGCTTCTGGCTGTGATGAGTGATTGTCAACGTGGTGTCGACTGACTCTTCGCCGAGTATTGCAGGTGCAAGTTGCGGCTTGATTTGCATTGGTGCAGGTGAAGAGTGGGCGCAAAGGTCTATGCTTTGCGGGGCCTCCGAGGAGTGGAGAGTCAAGTAGGCCTGAATTGAGGGACCCGGTGGCCAGCGGGGTCAAGTGTGGGCCACATGGTGGTGAGAAAAGCAAGACGAAGTCGTCGACCAGAGTCGGTGCACGGCTGTGGCTCACGACCGAAGTCTGCACGTGGGGTTTGCGGCGGTTCACTAGAAAACTGTCGGGTTACTTGGTTGAGCCACAAAACCAAGACCGGAGGTTCGACGGGCAGAGACGGGATTAGGGCGCGCCGAGGAGCTTCGATGCTAGCGGACACGTGACGGGATCGCAGGGCTTGCGTTGGGAAGACGCGGTCTGCGGCGACGGCGTGGCCGTGCCATGAAGAGGAGTGCTACATGACCTATTTTCCCCTGAGGGGTTGTATCACAACTTAAGTGTTAGGGGTAGTGTGGTCTTTTGCCTGGCCCAGAGGGGACTGATATATATTAGCTCTAGGGTTTCCAGGCAAACCATCCATCCGAACTGCTTCTCACTTCCTTGCTCCATATGGTTAGATTTTTCCTCCGTTTGTAAAGAATCTGACCTCCGAGTGAATGGAAGCTTTCATGGATGCGTCGATTCCCGTTTTGTGGCTCGTTGGATTTTTGTGCCTTTTTTCAAGCTATTTTCGTCAGATTTCGTGCACAGCTTGTTCCTTTGATTCTGAGGTATTTGGGTTCGGATTTGTTGGTCGGGATCATGGATTGTTTCCTCATGCATCTTTGTGATTGATCTTGGCCTGGGGTTCTTCGTGTTCGTCGCGTGTTCTTGAGCGTCATCATTTCGATCCATTTGGCCAGCTGTTTCTGGCCGGGAGGAATTTGGCGGACTGCCCGCCTGGACGTCGCGGACCGTCCGTGCGGCATCGGTTGCTCGCGGACCGTTCGAGGGCAGGGCGCGGATTGTCCGTGATTTGAGGTGCGCTACTGGAGGGTCGACTTTCTTTTTCGGACCGTCCGTCCGTGACCCGCAGACCGTCTGCCCGGTCACCGCGGACTGTCCGCTTGGTGCCTCCCAGAGCTACTAAGTGCTTTGCTTTTTGAGCTGTGCTTCCGCTTTGGGATTGTTTGGAGTTTGTTCCTAGGGTTGGTAGGTCCATTGTGACTACGCGACCTTGGCAAACTCGTGTGGGAATCCTTGGTTGTGAATTTGGGGTATAGGCTGAGTCCTCTCTTTGGAGAAGAAGTTTTATCTGCTCCCATTCACTCCCCCCTCTCTGGTCGCCTAATCGGTCCTTCACTGTCGGTTTCCTGCTGCTGCCTGGCAGTGTCCGGGAGGCTTTGCTCTATCCTCTCGGCACTTGCATCGAGACTATGAAGGTGATTATCAATGTTGAAGAGGCCCTGGTCGATGATGGCATACTGCTCCTCGTGGTACCCGTACAGGTACCTCTGAGGAAGGTCGTGTCCTAGGTTGGTTGGCTTCCAAAGCGGGCTGACCGAGAGTGTGTTGAGCTAGAGCAGATAGAGGCACTGGGGGCTAACTTCTACTGGATTGTGGCTGCTACTGGTGGCTACTAGAGGGTCCTGCTCCGCCTTATGTCGGCGCCTGCTGTGTGGTGCTTGTTGGGATGAGGTTCCTGTCACTTCTGCGAGTGCGCGATCGGGAGGCTGACCCGAGCCAGAGATGTTGTGTCGTGAGGGTCTAATCGTCTCCACATCGTCCTCGGATGCCAAGTTCAGAGTAAACTTTTTGACTTGATAAAGACCAAGCTCTGGGCATGGGAGGACGATTGTTGTGGAGGAAGGGGGTAAAGCATGACTTGCTCTCCCTCAACACGCTTCAATAGGTGGGCTTGTACAAAATGTTCCTCATCGAAACTCTCGCGGGGTGTGTCCAATTATGTGACCTGGGCTCCTACCACTATGTGAAAACCTAAAATAGGTCACACAGCATTTGTAACGGGCCCTTAACGACCGTTACATCCACCCACATCTGTAACAGTTATTGTTTGATGCCCATTACCTATAAGCGCGCCAGGACGACACCCGGGTTGGCCTCCAATACGCCCGTTACCAACGTGGACTTCTGGTAACGGCCTTCTTATGCCTGTTACATAAATTTTGTGTAACGGATGTTAAATAGAGCCTGTTACAAATGTTAAATATATCGGTAATGGGCTTGTAAAGTCCGTTACGATCAATACCCTATCAGTAATAGCTACTTAAGTCTGTTACTGATCGCTGCCGTATTGGTAACGGACTATAAAGTACGTTACCGATAATTTCGTACTGGAGACGCATGCTTGTAGGATGCGTCTAGTTTGCTGGCGACCAAATTGGATGTGTCTCGTGTCTTAGGACTCGTCTCCTTTGATTGCCACCCAGGGTCGCCTTTTTTCTCGCATCGGAGATGCATGTTGTTATTACTCGTCTATGTCTTCTCCTTCTGACACCACTCGCTCTCTCTCCGCGGAAGGTCACTCCTCTTCCGACAACAACACTCGCTCTCTCTCCTCACAAGGTCACTCGCTCGATCTGTGTGCTCAGATGCCCCCGCCGCCCTGTCCCGTTCGCCACCGCCAGTTGCACGCGCTCTGAGGATCGCTCTTAATTTCTCTCTTCAGTAAGTCGGCGCTGCATCATGCCGGCTGGCCGTGTGCAAGACGGCGAAAGGGGCCAGAGCGGATGTCGACCGCACCGTCTCCCGCGCTGTCGCCACGGCCGCGATGCTGCCTCTGATCCTCCTCCTCGGCAGTGCTCGACTCGTAGAAAGTCCTCGTCAAGGTGAAAATTAATTGGCCCCTCTTATTGAAATTCTTCAGTTGTCGTAATCCTCTTGTGTGTTATTGGTTTTTTGTGTGATGATTTATGCTCATTTGGTGTATGGAATGCAGATGGCGTTTGCTACTAGGTTTTGGATGTACAGACAACCTCAAGAATATTGAGAGAATTTCTTAAGCGGGGTCAATGGTTTTCTAAATCAAGCAGAGGCGGATATGAGAAACCGCGGTGTTCAGGCAATGCTTTGCCCCTGTATTGATTGTCTCAACAAAAAGAAATTCGCACAACGGGAAATCATTTTTCATCATTTAGTCACATGTGGTTTCACAAAAATGTACACGTGTTGGAATAAACATGGTGAATAAGGCCTTAATGAACTCGAAGCAGGCTGCCTAAATGAAGGTAAAGTGCGACGCCATGCTACCAACCATAATGAAGACCTTGATGATAGTGGACTTTTTGAGGGAAATGAAACATTATTCCCACCAAATGTGTTGAGGCCTGAGGATATCACTGATCAAGGAGTTAGGGGCTTCGATGATTGTGAGGTGTTGCAGCGTGTGCACAATGTTGATCAAATGTTGTGGGATGTTGAGTTTCAACGAGTGTACACATCTTCTGAATTAGCGAGGCTGAATCAGTCCATTGATGATTCAAAGAAACCCCTCTATCCTGCTTGCCAGAAGTACTCTCGCCTTTCTGGTGATCTAAAACTTGTGCACCTTAAGGAAGATCATGGTTGGAGCAACAAAAGTTCAAACATCTATTGGATGTGCTTAGAGACATGCTACCTGAAGGAAACCAAATAGCAGAGTTTGTCGATGAGGCGAAGAAGATAATTTGTCCTCTGGGAATAGAGGTTGAAAAAATCCATGCATGCAAGAACAATTGTGTATTGTTCCGTGGAGATTTTGCAGACCTTGACAAGTGCCCCAAGTGTGGCTTTGATCGGTACAAGAGGAAAAAGGATGGTGGAGATGATAGTAATGCTGATGATGAGAACGAGCCTGGCGAGATCAGAGGCAAGAAGAAGAAGGCTAACAAAGGGGCTCCTGTGAGGGTGGCATGGTATTTTTGCATCATTCCTCGGCTAAGAAGATGGTTCGCAACACAAAAGGAGGACCAACTCTTGCGTTGTCATGACGAAGGACGAAAGGAGCTTAATTATAAGAAAGATGGCATGTTCAGGCATCCCGCAGATGCAACGCACTGGGGTAACATTAATACCCACTTCCCATGGTTTGACGACAGAAGGAGCATACAGTTTGCTATTAGCACAGATGGCGTGTACCCATTCGGTAACCAGAGCTCAACACGTAGCACCTGGCCTGTCATGCTGTTGTTGTACAACCTTCCACCTTGGCTATGCAACAAACAGAAATGTATGATGCTGACAATATTGGTCTCTGGGCCAAAGCAATCTGGCGACTTTAGTCTACTTGAGGCCACTAGTTGTTGACTTGAAGATATTGTGGAAGCCTGGTGTGCCGGAGGTTTGGGATAAGTACAAGCGTGAGGAGTGCACAATGAATGCCATGTTGTTCACCGCCATCAACGACAACCAGGATCATCGCAACCTCTCTGGCCAGAGTAAAAGGAAAGGTGTAGCTTGCCCACACTGCTTGGGAGATACTTGCACAATATGGCTAAGACATTCAAAAAATACGTATGTATGGGGCACCGTTGTTTCCTCAGCAAGAAACATCCATGCCGGGCCATGGACTGTCAGTTTAATGGGGAAAAGGATAATCGAGACGCGTTGTTGCATGTGATTGGAGATTTGGTCCACTTGAAAGTCAAGGACATCAAAACTATCGAGGAGTTACCCAAACTAACTGAAAAACCCCTTGGCAAAAGAAAGAAACGAGATGGTGAAGAAAAAGATGGAATGTGGAACAATAAATCAATTCTATGGGAGCTAAAGTATTGGCTGATGTTTGGATGTGCGTCATTTGATTGACAACATGCATGTCATGAAGAATGTTTGTGAAGCTAGTTTTGGAACATTGTTACAACAGAAGTCCAAAGGAAAAGATCATGAAAATGCAAGGAATGATCTTAAAGAGCTGGAAATTAGGCCCGAGCTCTATGTAGAGGAAACAAAGATGGGGATGAACCTTTCAGTTGTTGCAATCACCTTGTCAAAGGCAGAGAGAAAAGAATTCTGTCAGTTTTTGCAAGATTTGAAAGTACCTTCAGGCTACTCATCACTTTAAGATGCTAGTGTCAGTGAAGGACATGAAAATGAATTTCAACTTGATGAAGTCTCATGATTGCCATGTGTTGATGACAACTCTTCTTCCTGTGGCACTTAGAGGTATCAAGACAGAACTGGTTCGCGACGAGGTCATGAGCTTGTGTTTATTCTTCAATGCAATAGAATAGAAGGTGAATGATGAGGAAAAACTATTGGACTTGGATAGGAGGCATTTCGAGACCCTAAGCCTGCTTGAAGCTAACTTCCCACCATCATTCTTTGATCTCATGCTGCATCTAGCACCACACCTCGCGAGGAAATCTGGTTCCTTAGCCCATCTTACCTTCATCAGATGTTTCCATATGAGAGGTTCTATGGATTCCTGAAATCATTGGTACATAACTGGTTATTTCTGGAGGGAGCCATTGTTCGTGGCTACGAGACCATCGAAGTAGTGGAGTGGGCCATGGGTTATATGGACCCACAAAACCTGGTGTGCCTCGCTCACGGCATGAAGGTTGGCTATCAGGTGATGGGACCATGTGGAAAAGGTCAGTCACTCCAGATGCAGATGCCTTCCAAAAGGCTCATTTCACCGTGATACAACAGCTGCACCTAATTACACCTTTTGCCAATGAGCACAAATGACAACTACGTGAAGACAACCCTAACCATGGTAGGGCATGGCTTGCAAAGATGCACATGCAAGGTTTCAGCAGGCGGCTCCGATATTACGTCGAGGCATGCAACAATAATGATGTAATTACCGACAAGATAAGGAATCTAGTAGCGGGGCCATTGTTCACTATTACAAGATACGAAGGAATGGATATCAATGGATACACGTTCTACACCATGACCAGGATAAAAAGAGTGTCTATCATATTAGTGGTGTGCGTGTACGGGTCGTCGTTGACGACAGTCATGACGATGATGATGACACGAAGACAGGCACATATTATGGTCAAATAGAGGAGATATGGGAGCTTGATTATGTAGGATTGAAGGTAGCCTTATTTTGGTGTAGATGGGTCACCAATGGGAAGAGAGCTGTGAGTAAGGGCAAATATGGTTATGTTAGTGTTGATCTCCGGGTCTTTGGTTATAAAAACGAACCATTTTTCTTCGCCAACGATGTTGAGCAAGTGTTCTATGTACCTAACCTTGCAATGAAGAACTGGTCTGTGGTTGTGCCTGAAAAAAGGATTCTGGGGATTGTCGATGTTGTTGAGGAGGAGGAATGCAACCAGTTTGACGAAATTCCATCCTTTGACACTTGATACAAGTTCCAACTCTTGGGAACTAACAAAACACAGTATTTGTGAAGCGACCATAGTGAAAAAATCCATATATAGAAATCAAAGAAGAAAAATCTAGCCTGATTTCCGCTGAATCCTTTTTGTTATGCCGGAGGATGTGTCTATTGGTGAAAATGAAACCGTTTTGGAATCGATGTTGAGCAAACATGTCACTTGAGATGCAAAATCACACACACACAAATAATAGTCATCATTGATACATCAGAACAAGGTTACAATGCGGACATATCTTCATGATGCGATATGCAAAATAACACACACAGATTACAATCATCATTAATACATCAGAACAAGGTTACAATGCGGCCATATCTTCATGACGAGATATGCAAAATCACACATACACATCGATCTTGCTCGCAGGTCATCGATTTTACTGCACGTGGTCAACGAACAAGCTCCATTTCTGTTGATGGCTTAGAGACCTGATTCCTGGCTTGCAATGAGACCACAAAGCATCCTGAACCAGCACTATTGGTTTGCAAGAGCCTTCCGCGAGTGGAGGGAGAAAGCATAGGAAAAATAATGATCATTGGACATAGGATGAATTCTGTCGGATTGTTAATCCTGAAAACAATGATCATTTGACACATGATGAATTCTGTCAGATTTTGCAACCCTATTTTTGGTTTGTAAGAGCCCAAGTGTGACGGAAAAGTTACAGCAGGCTTTCCGTTGGCTTGTTCATCCTGATGCCAGGAGCTTTTGGGTTACCTTCCCCAGACACAGCTGTGAGCAAAGGGTATGTCACAAGAATTCTTATGGCAGCTGTGTTAGAGGGATGAGCAACCCAATCACCCATATCCTAAGAATTCTTCTAGCAACTGAGAGATCGAGGAGGAGGAAGAAGAGAGAAAAGCAAAAGCTTGCGCCCTACAAGATCTATTCGTTGCGCCATATATAGCTAGATCTAAATCTAAAGAAGAAGGAAGCAAGTGACTTGCTTTATTGTATTAGAAGAAGGAATCATATAGCTAGATCTTAATCTAGAGAAGAAGGAAGCAACTTGAAGTGAGGAGGACCGATAGGTGTCGGTGACTTTTTATAGCAAAAACAAGGAAGGGATAAGATCAAGAGCACAAGAAACGGCCGGGAAGGTTCCCAAGATGGTCAATGGCGAAACTATTGTCAGTCAATGGCTGAGAGCAAAGGTACGGTAGTGATTCCAATGTAGAATTAAATGATATGCGGAGTAACCAAACATCATCTCCACCAGATGACGCATACTCTTACCACTACTGCTCTACATAATCTTGATTCTCATTATATATCCCAACCTCCTATGTGCACTAAAGTTAGTCACACACTAGGGTGTCCTATATTTGAGGCACTCCATTGTATGTTTTCAAATAGCTTATTGCTGTTAATTAATATCTTTCTGTTATTGTCAAAAAAATTGTAGTCATCATCTCCAAAAATAGAGAGGAAGGGATAAGCGATCAAGAGCACAGGAAATGGGAAGGTTCCCATGACGGTCAATGGTGAAACTGTTGCCAGTCAATAGCTGAGAGCAGAGCTGCAGAGGTAGTGATTCAAATGTAGAATTAAATGATACACGGAGTAACAAAATGTCGTCTCCATTGCATACTTAAACCGTGTTTGGAAACAAATCTCCTGTATCTTCCCCTTCCAAAACAATCAGATCCCCTGCCCCTTCATCTCTACCTGCGAAAAACGACAACTTCCTACTCCTCATCGTCACCATTACCGGTCGGTGTGACGCCCCAGGTTTTTAATTAACCTTAACAGCCGGTCATGCAGCTAACAGTGGTCAAATCATGGTAAACCTGGGGCCTCACCTCGAAAAACTAACAAACCTACCCTAGTGAACCATTTTGACTAGTAGACACACTTGTGGGGCCAACCCATGTTCAAAGACTTGGTCAAACCCCTTTGTTCCCCTAGTGTCCGTAGATGTCTGACGGAACTTTTGCCGCGTTCTCCAAAATTTACCTAAACACTTAAAATTATACCTTTATGAAAGTTGTCCATCTTGTTGAGGGACACAACTTTCATGTAGATAGGCATTTCAAATTTTGAGTGGAAAAGCTTGAAAAATTGATTGCAAAGGCAGGATTCACTGTTCAAAAGAACAGGCTGACATTCAAAGTTGGCATTGTGTAATTCAAAATCCGTGGAGAAAAACCCCCTATGGACTTTTTGAAAATTGTAGAGGGTAGCTACATCTCTAACTTTCATGTTCACCGCTTGGTCAAGTTCTCTTAAAAAATTTGGAGAAATTTGAATTCAAACAGAGCACCAGCAAATTGAAAGTGGGGGCAAGGCGCCCTACGCCGCGACGTCGCGCGGTGCGCCGGCCGCCCTCGGCTTCCGCGCCCGCGCGTCTCTCGACGCCGCCCTCCGCTCGAGGCATGTGGCGCCCGAGACCCACGCGCCCGAAGGTCACCCTACCCTAGGCGCCTCGAGCCGCGCCGGCAATACCGCCGTACCGCGCCGTGCGCGTGGCGGACCCCCGGTCCGTCCGCGGCGCCGGCCGTACGCTCGGCGGTCGAGCCGCCGTAGCACAATGATGCTTCCCCGCCGTCATCCACCGTCACCCACGGATGAGCCGGACTATTTAAACCCCGTCCTTCTCCCCCTCCGCGCGCCATCCCGAGCCACCGCCGCGCCGCGCCCCGCCATTGTCGCCGCCGCCTTGAGCTCGCGCCCCCGCTCGCGCTCACCGCCGGCCAACCACTCCGCTAGCTTCCCTAAACCCCGGTGCACCTCCCGGGGTCACGTGTTGCCCGGCATAGCCTCCCCCTCGCCGTCACCCCGAGCCGCCGCGGAAACCGCCGCCGGCCACCGTCGATCCCCCACGTCCCGGCGGCCCCTCCGCCCTAACTCCGACCCCCATTGACCCTCGGTGAGCCCCCGGTCGAGCCCCACCGCCGCCCGGCCGGGAGCGCCGTCGGCTCGCCGGAATTGGCCGGAGCCGCACCGCCCCCCCCCCCCCCGGCCAAGGACCCAATTACAGGGTTCGAGATCTTAGTAGGGTGTTTTGTGAAAATTTTAGGACCTGTCTAATGAAGCTATCTCGGTTTTCTTGCTAGTTCGTCCAGTGCAGTAGAAATTCCCTAGAAAATTCAGAAAAATTCCAAATCAATTTTGTTGGATTCATGGGGAGAAATCCCACAACTTTTGTTATTCTCACATGGTCTGGTTCTGAATATTTTTAACATGAAAAATAGGATTGTGAAATACCTAGATCTGCCATAACTCAAAAACTATAAATCCTCTGCATCCAAGTTTTGGATACGTTGTATGTCTTGTCATGGCTAGCTCCTGTGCCAACAATTGCACAAATTTATGCAGTAAAACTTTTTATATAAATTGTTTTCCATTTCTGCAGAAACTACCTAGATGATTTTTGTAGCTAAATATATTTATGTTTTTGTGCCCAACTTGTGCATACTGTCTTGTTATGTCAAAACACACCTCTGGTGAATTACTCATGATTTTTGGTTTAGCAGAAATGTTTATTCTTAATTTGTGCATGTTTTCCCTTGTAAATTAATGGAGCAAGATCAATATAGTTTTTGGGTGTACATGCTGGTTTTTTAGGCTTGTTTAGGTCTAGAGAGCATGCAGGAGAAGTTTGGACCATTTTGATGCTTATTTATTTTTGTGTGCATTTAATTTGAATCACTAGCTAGTCTTTGTTATTTTCCAAATATTTTGTTTTCTAGCTTCCAAGCCTTACATGTGGGTCCAGTGGACCAGTATGGGTGCTGTTATGCTTGAGAAGCACTTCTTTAAATTTTTAATGATTTATTGCTTAATAAAAAGCTTTAAAGCCCTTTTAAAGATTAAAGAGAAATTAAATAAGGAAGACCCCTTTTAATTCATTTTTCCTTTTTGGAAAGTAATACCTAATTTATTTAAAAGTTAATAAAAATATCCTTGCTGGTAAGGAATTAACTCATGGATAAAAATATTGTTCACACCCTTGCTAGTGAGAGGAAAAAGATTTAAACCTTCACATGAAATAACAAGTGCAAAAGAAACATTTAATCGAATGTGCAATAAAAGAATAGATCATGTATAACTAATAACTTTCCTAGATGAGATGTGCTATCTAGATACTTGTTAAGGTGAATATGACCAACAAGAGTTGGATAAGATAAAAAACTGTCACATCACCTGAACCGCGCATTGCATTCCGTGTAGATCTTTCGGACGGTGAGTACTCCCTTGTCCCGGAGACCGAGGAAGGAGGAGCAGAAGCTTCGCTGCAGTACGTGGAAGTGCTCGGCGACACCAAGGGTGCCCAGGCTAATCTAGCTGACAAAGGCAAGCTCCGGTGCATCTAACCTAGTTTTCAAATTTTGTTATTCAATTATCTATGGATGCTTGTGCATTTCAGTTCAGGAGTTGAATGGAACATTAGATGCATGATCCCTAGGTACCCTTGTCCTTACTAGTATGATAGTTCGATAGCTGCTAAGCTATAGGACCGTTCCAAGTTGGGTGATGACCTGTGACACCCTAATTTTACTAAAAATTTGGCTTTATTAAAATTTGCTAGAAACCTTTAATTGCTTAAGGAATATAAGGTTGTTTTATTTATTTTTAGGCATTTAAAACTTTTCTAAAATAAAGTTAATAAAATATAGGAATTAATTATGGCATTCATGCTGGAGCATTATTTTTGGTTGCTGGAGTTCAAATTCAAAATTTGAATTCTATTTATTTGAATCCTTTTTCTAAAACCCAAACCTTAATTCCCAAACCTTAAACCCCTTACCCCTACCCCTTTCCGGCTCGGCCGTCGGCCTCCCCGGCCCGGCGGGCCGCCGCGGCCCGCTCAACCCGGCGCGCGGCCCAACCCCGGCCGAGCCGGGCCGCCGCGGCCCGGCTCGCGCGCACCGCTTCGCGGCCCACCGGCCGGCTCCGCCGGCCCGCCGGCCCGCCGCACCCGCCTCCCGCGCCCGGGTCGGCCGACCCGTGGGTCCCGCCGGTCATCCCCGAGCTCGGGTCGTCCCCGACCCGGACTCGACCGCGCCGCCGCATCGGAGTCTGAGCTCCGCACGCCTCCTTCGCGTGGCCCGCACTCCAAGGCCGGGTCCCCGGGCCTTTATAAGCCGTACGCCGCCCCCTGTACCGCCTACCGGTCGCCACTCGAGCCAGAGCCTCCAGCCGTGCGCAGCCGCCACCGGAAACCTAACACTAGGTTTCCACCGCTGCTTTCGGTTTCCTGCCGTCGACACCGCCTCGTCATCAAGGAGCTCGCCCTGAGACGCGCAAGGAGGTGAGGGACCCGCCGGCATCGCTTGCCTTCATCCCCGTGCACCCCGTCACCCTCGGAACCTCGCCGGACTTCGCCACCCTCGCCGAGCCGCGCCGTCGCGCCAAGCACCCGCGCCGCCGCGTCTCCACCGCGACCGCCACCCTAGATCGCCTCGACGCTTCGCGTGCTTCGCGTAGACGCAACCCGCGTCTTAATCCGTGACCGGGAACCCTAGATTAGGGTTTCGTCGGCGAGCCCGCCGCCGTTCGCCGCCGGTCGCCGCCGCCGGGCAACGCATTCCGCCGCCCCTCGCTTGCGCGCATCCTGCGCCGTCGGATTAAGATCCGACGCCCATGTCCAATCCCACCGCCTGCAAGCCATCTCAGCCCTTGGATCCAGATCCAACGGATCTAGATCGAGTCAACCCGGTCAACTAGGTCAGAACCCCCGCCGGCCCAACAGTTTTTCAGAAAACACCCCAAGTTTCCGGAATTCACAGATATCCCCTTCCACCTAAGAAGTTTTCCTTGCAGTTCAGTCCTTTTCCTTTATTTTAGCTCAGAATCTTTTCAGATCTTTACAGATTAGTCCCTGCATTTTCCCTAAGCCATAACTTGGTGGTTTTAGCTCCGATTTTAGTGTCGGGGACCGCCCTAGGGGTCCCCTCAAACGATGGGGGAACCCTCACTTAAATTCCTGCATCAAATGAACTAGGCCTAACCATGCAGGGAACTAACCATGCAGGACGTGGCCCATGCAGCAGGACTTCGGAGGCCCCGCCAAGATAGCCCGACCACGAGACCCCTCGAGCAGGCTCCGCCTCGCCCGAGGGTACACCTCCTCCTCGAACGGGCTCCGCCCCGCTCGAGGGGCAACCCCCTCCTCGAACGGGTTCCGCCCCGTTCGAGGGGCGACCCTTCCCTCGAGCGGTCCCGCCCCGCTCGAGGGCCCGCTCCCCTCGAGCGGGCCTCGCCTCGCTCGAGGGTTCGCTCCACCCTCGGCCGGGGCCCGCCACGCTCACGGGCGCCCCGCACGCGTGCGCCGGCCCCGTACTTGGGCATTTAACGCCCCGACGCCGCGGAGACGGCGCCATCATGCGCCGGGGCTCACGCCCCGTGCCGCCGCACCGGCTCCCCAGGGAGGAGCCCATCCCCGCCACTGTGGGGAGGACTGTGCGGTACGGCCGGTGTCAGTCCCATAACACCGTGCGCACGCCACTGTACGACTAACGCGCCCAACCCTCGAAAGGGGGCCGGGCGCACCCTCGATCCCACTTTCCCGTGACCCTGCAGGTTAGGTGAGGGACGCTAGGCCGGTGGGTGGCCATCCCGCCACGCGTAACGGCGCGGCCGCCGTACCCACGCGCGCGGGCTCACGCCTGACTTCGCAGGCGCACGCCCGAACACTGCAGCAACCACTCCACCACCGCATAGCTCATTGGGAAGGAGCGCCGTTCGCCCGCTCCCGTGCCCCTGTACCGGCCATCATCAACACCTCCCTCGAAGCCTATCGGGGGACGCCATCGCCATCCGCCGCCTCCTACCCTCGAACCGCCACTTTGTTCGGGTACAAGGTAGGCCATCATGGCCGGATCGTAGCGAAGATCGACCGGACGGCCGCCCGCTCTACACCGTAGCACGACGTGCTACCACACGCGGCTAGGTAGCGCGGCGTGCATGTAACCCGCCGCTCCCTTGGCCTATAAAAGGGAAGGCGAGCCCCCGCCCGCGGGGGGACGAATCCGGAAGAACACGGCGCACCGTACACTCACTCTCTTATTCTCCCACAATATCTTCGGCTACTCACCCGGGGACTTGGGAGCCACGCTTCCTCTCCCGCCTTGCTTGTATTTGCCCCACTACAAGCACCCCCGGCCGAGCAATATAGTGCCACGAGCACACCACTGCCGGGACGTACGGCCCCCTCGGCCGGAACCGGGATAAATCCTTGTGTCATTTGTTGCTTAGCATCGACCATCGAGGGATAGACCTAGGCGTTATCTGCGGGTTAGTGTCGGGACCACTTTCCGCACCCAGTTGGCGCCCACCGTGGGGCTAACGAGCGCCTAAGGTCATTTCGCTAACTCCCTCCATGGTGATTCGCACTGAGTACCGTAGCACCCGCTACAACATGGGTAGCTCAGACCCCCTTCCGGCCGGGTTCGAGATCCGCTTCGGGGACTTGAACTTCCAGGCCACGGGGAATGGCTATCTCATGCGCCTCACCAACCGTGAGGAGCTACGCGCGCAGCGGGAGGCCAGGTCCGCTCTGGTCACCGCCGCACGCACGACGCCGGCGCGGGCACCCGCGAGCACGAATGCCGCGGGTCCGTCGACGCCGCGACGCCGTCGCCGCTCCGGGCTACGCTCGCGTCGGGCACGGTCCGAGCGGCGGCGGGCCGCGCGCGCCGCCGCCCAGCGCAAGGCGCCCACCGTCGCGACGACCGCCACCGCCCCGGCGGGACCGCGCGTGATCTCGGGACCGCGCATCCCCATCGGGCCGCGTGGCGCTACTACGGCCTACAACACCAACGTCAACACTACAATGTGCGGGGTTCCGCCCGGTCGGCACGTCTTCGTCGCCGGGGATCCCGGCACTCTCGCCGACGGACGAGTCGTCCCCGGGCTCCGTCGACACGATGCCACCCGCCGCCCGCCACGGGTACGCGGAGTGGGACTTCTCCGATGTGCCGGACCCGGTCGCGTTCGGGCGCTTCCTCGACGCCACGGACTGCGGTTCGGCCGCTCCGACGACTCCGCACCGGGAGCTACGACCCCACGCGGGAATGCCGCGCCGTCATCACCAACGACCCGGCCAACGCCGCCGGTGCGGCGGGCGCCGGAGATGGGGAAGTCACGCCGGCCCCGGGGGGCCGCGACGCGCCCGGCCGCGGGACCAAGCGCTCCCGCCGGGGCCGATGTCGACGCGCGGCGGCCCAAGCTCGCGAGCTCGAGGCCAAGCCGCGCAGAGGAGTACGGACCGTGCGGGCGCTCCGCGCCTCGATGGCGGGGAGAGGCCTCTCGCGCGCGGCGAACGCGCGCGGGAGCCGGGCCGACGAGTCCGAGACCGCCTCAACCCCATCCCCAACGTCGACAACGCGGATACTCCGCCGCGGGGCGAGCCAAAAGCTCATCGCCGCCGCAACACCGCCGCGCGCCATGCCGGCACCCTCGACCCCCGAGGCTCGAGACATGCACCGCGAGGTGCGAGCCTCCTTGAGCAAGCGGCCGTCCGCAAGCCGAAAGCTCGGCCTCACGCATCCGCCAACGCGGGGGACGCGCGGGGTGATGATCCGGCACAGGGGGCGAACCCTCGGTGCATGCGGGTCGACCCGCTGACCAGGGACGCACGCCGGCCAAGGAACGCCTCCTCGACACACGCAGGGCGCTGGATGGTGACGCCCGCAACGTCATCAACGCCAGGCGCACCAGCAAGGCGGACGCGCGAGCGGCCAGGGGCTACCACCCTCGAAGGGGTGGACGCTACGACAGCGGTGAGGATCGCTCCCCAACGCCGGAGCCCCCGGGCACCCGCGTGTTCAGCCGGGAGATCCGCACGGCAGCGTTCCCCCAGCGCTTCCGTCAGCCCTCGACGATCATCAAATACAACGGGGAGACGGACCCTCGTGTTTGGCTCAACGATTACCGCCTGGCCTGTCAGCTGGGCGGGGCCACCAACGACGAAGTGATCATCCGCAACTTGCCCCTGCATCTGGGCGACGCGGCCCGGACATGGCTCGAGCACTTGCCCGCCAGCCAGATCCACAACTGGGACGATCTAGTCCACACCTTCGTGGGCAACTTCCAGGGCACGTACGTGCGCCCCGGGAACTCCTGGGATCTGCGCTCCTGCACGCAGAAGCCAGGCGAATCGCTGCGGGACTTCATACGACGCTTCTCCAAGCGCTGCACAGAGCTCCCCAGCGTGGCACAATCCGAGATCGTGCACGCGTTCCTCGAGGGCACCACGTGCCGGGACCTAGTGCGCGAGCTGGGACGCAGCCCGCCCACGGACTCGAACGAGCTGTTCGACATTGCCACCAGCTTCGCCTCCGGAGAGGAGGCCGTGGGGGCAATCTTCGATGGCAAGAAGGGCAAGCGCTCCGAGGACACGCCCGCGGAGGGCGGCGGGTCCAAGGAGCCGCGCCGCAACGACAAGCGGGGCAAGAAGGGGGAAGAAGCCGCGCCGCGAGGCGCGCGAGCGAGGGCGCAACGGCGGCAACGCCGAGGCCCTCGCTGTTGACCCGGCCCGACGGGGCCCTCGACCGGCTCCTCGAGGCCGGGGTGTTCGACGACATGATGAAGAAGCCATGCCCCTACCACAAAACCCCCGTGAATCACACTCTTGAGCAGGTGCGACATGCTCAAGAAGTTCTATGGCCGTGCCGCCGCGAAGGAGGCGAGAGGCCAAGAAGGATGGGGGCGACGGCGACGCGGTGGCTTCCCCGCGTCGAGAATGTGTTCCTCATTTTTGGGGGACCCACTTGTCGACATGTCAACCCGGCGGCGCAAGAAGGAGCGGCACGAAGTCCTCGCCGCAGAGAGGGCACCTCCGGCCTTTCTCAGCTGGTCGAAGGATGCCATCACCTTTAGCCGGGATGATCACCCAAACCGCATCCCGAACCCGGCCGGTACCCCCTCGGTGGTCGATCCCATCATTGGGAACGCCGGTTTTCGAAGGTCCTTATGGACGGAGGCGTAGCCTCAATATCCTCTTCGCGCATACATTGCGCCTAATGGGGATTGGGCTGGACCAGCTGCGGCCCAGCACGAAGCCGTTTCACGGCATCGCGCCCGGAAAGCAGGTTCAACCCCTCGGGCAGATCGATCTGCCCGTCTGGTTCGGGACCCCCAAGAATTTCCGCAAGGAAACCCTCACCTTCGAGGTGGTGGGATTCAAAGGGGCCTACCATGCCATCCTTGGGCGACCATGCTATGCCAAGTTCATGGCGGTCCCCAACTACACGTACCTGAAGATGAAGATGCCGGGTCCAAACGGCGTCATCACCGTCGGGTCGTCGATCGAGCATGCATTCGACTGCGATGTCGAGTGCGTGGAACATGCGAGAGGCGCTAGACGCTGGATGAAGCGCTGGTAAACACGCTGGAGAAGATGGTCAACGACGACCTCAGCTCCGCCACCAAGCACGTCGGCGCGTTCGAAGCCGCCGAGCAAACCAAAGGGGTCCCTCTCGACCCATCGGCCCCCGAGGGCAAAGCGTTGAGGGTCAGCACGACCCTCGATCCTAAATAGGAAGCAGTGCTCGTCGACTTCCTCCGCGCCAACGCCGACGTTTTCGCGTGGAGCCCCTCGGACATGCCAGGCATTCCGAGGGAGGTCGCCGAGCACTCCCTTGATATCTGCCTAATGCTCGCGGCGTTCGGCGGCGGGCCGCGCCGCTTCGACGAGGAACGGCGACGGGCGATCGGAGTGGAGGCCGCGGAAGCTCCTCGAGGCCGGATTCATCAAGGAAGTGTTCCACCCGACATGGTTGGCTAATCCTGTGCTTGTAAAAAAGAAAAATGGGAAGTGGAGGATGTGTATTGACTACACCAGTCTCAATAAAGCATGTCCAAAAGTTCCTTTTCCTTTGCCGCGCATAGATCAGATCATTGATTCCACTGCCGGGTGTGAACTACTCTGTTTCCTTGATGCCTATTCGGGCTATCACCAAATAAAAATGAAGGAGTCCGACCAGCTCGCGACTTCGTTCATCACACCGTTCGGGACGTTCGTTACGTCACGATGCCTTCGGCCTCGAAACGCGGGCGCAACATATCGGCGCGCATGCAACACGTTTTTGGGGACCATATCGGGCGGACGGTCGAGGCTTACGTAGACGACATCGTCGTCAAAACCGAGGAAGGCGGACGACACGGTCGGCAATCTTGGCATCGCATTCCGGTCGCGGGCCAACGGGGTCAAGCTCAACCCCGAAAAATGTGTCTTTGGAGTGCCGCGGGGCATGCTCCTAGGATACATCGTCTCCCGACGGGGAATCGAGGCCAATCCGAAAAGGTCGCGGCCCTCGAGCGAATGGGTCCAATTCGGGACCTCAAAGGAGTGCGAGAAAGTGTTGGGGTGCCTCGCCGCCTTAAGCCGCTTCGTCTCGAGGCTCGGTGAGAAGGGCCTCGCCCCTCTACCGCTGCTCAAGAAGCACGAGCGCTTCTCTTGGACCGCCGAGGCCCGGGGAAGCGCTCGACAAGCCGAAGGCATCGCCGACGCACGCCCCAATCCTTACGCCGCCGCAAGACGGCGAACCCCTCCAACTCTACGTGGCCGCGACCACCCGGGTGGTCGCCGCCGTGATCGTCGTGGAGCGCACGGAAGAAGGGCATGCCTTGCCGTGCGAGGCCGGTCTACTACATCGGCGAGGTCCTATCGGACACGAAGACGCGCTACCCCCGAGTCCGAAGGCTCGTTGTATGCGGTAGTCCTCGCGCGGCGCAAGCTCCGCCACTACTTCGAGGCCCACCCAGTCACGGTGGTCTCTTCCTTCCCGTTAGGAGAAATCATTCGCAACCCCGACGCGGCAGGCAGAATTGCCAAGTGGTCCGCGGAGTTGATGGGCGAAACGCTCGCCTACGCCCCCGCGCAAGGCCATCAAATCACAAATCCTTGCCGATTTCGTCGCGGAGTGGACGGACACGCAGCTGCCGCCCCCTCGGATCCAAGCGAGTGGCCGGACTGCGTTCTTCGACGGCTCGGTGATGAAGACGGGAGCGGGCGCGGGCTGCTCTTCGTGTCACCCCTCGGGGAGCACATGCGCTACGCAGTGCGTCTCCATTTCCCCGCGTCCAACAATATGGCAGAATACGAGGCCCTCCTCTGCGGCCTCAAGATCGCCATCGAGTTGGGCGTCAAGCGCCTCGACGTGCGAGGGGATTCGCAGCTCGTGATCGACCAAGTCATGAAGAACGCGAGCTGCCACGACGACAAGATGGAGGCCTCTCGTAAAGCCGTGCGAGCCCTCGAGGACAAATTTTACGGCGTCGAGCTTAATCATGTACCCCGCCGGTACAACGAGGAAGCGGATGAGCCGGCAAAGATAGCATCCGGCGGATCACCGTTCCCCCCGAACGTTTTCGTGCGCGACGTCGCGCGGCCCTCGGTAACCTTCGAGCCTTACCCCTCGAGCAACGGCGGACCCTCGGGGGCTCCCTCGAATCCAGCGGGTGCGGACCCCATGGAAGAGGACCCCTCGAACGAGGCGTACGTACTCTCCCTTCTCGAGGGGTACGGCTCCCACGAGGCTGTTGCAATGGACATCGAGCCGGTTCCCGTCCAGGCGGACTGGCGGGAGAAGTACATCGCCTGGATCGCTCGAGGAGAGCTCCCCGCAGACCGGGCCACAGCCAGGCGCATCGCCAGGATGGCCAAGTCATTCACCCTCGTCGACGGCGAGCTGTACAAGCGCGCCGCGTCGGGCATCCTCCAGCGGTGTATACCCATTCCCGAGGGGCGCGAGCTCCTACGAGACATCCACGCGGGAATCTGTGGCCATCACGCCGCGCCGCGCACCCTCGTCGGTAACGCGTTCCGCCAAGGCTTCTATTGGCCCTCGCGGTCGCGGATGCCAACGAAATCGTGCGCACTTGCGAAGGGTGCCAGTTCTACGCCCGCAAGACCAACTTGCCAGCTCAAGCTCTGCAAACGATCCCCGTAACATGGCCGTTCGCCGTGTGGGGATTAGACATCGTCGGCGCCCCTGCGGAAGGCGCCCGGGGGCTTCACCCACCTGCTCGTCGCGATCGACAAGTTCTCCAAGTGGGTGGAGGTGCGCCCCATTACGAATTTGAGGGCCGAGCGGGCGATCACGTTCTTCACCGACATCGTCTACCGCTTTGGAGTGCCAAACTCCATCATCACGAACAACGGGTCCCGGTTCACGGGCGGAAGTTCTTGGAGTTCGCGACAAGTTCCACATCCGAGTGGATTGGGCACCGTGGCGCACCCACGGACTAACGGCCAAGTGGAACGTGCCAACGGCATGATCCTACGGGGCCTCAAACCCGCAATTTTCGACCGGCTCAACAAATGCGGCCGAAAATGGCTCCAAGAACTACCGGCGGTCATATGGAGCCTAAGGACTACCCCAGCGAGCCACCGGGTTCACCCCGTTTTTCCTAGTCCATGGCGCGGAGGCCATCCTCCCCACGGATGCGGAATACGGTTCGCCCAAAGTTCGAGGCTACAACGAGGACGCTAACCGGCCGAGCCCGCGAGGACTCACCGGATCGGCTAGACGAAGTACGCCTCGTGGCGTTGATGCACTCCGCAAGGTATCAACGGTCCCTACGGCGCTACCAAGCATGCAAGATACGTCGAAGGGATTTCGGCGAGGGGGACACGGTCCTAAGGCTACGCCAAGACAACCGAGGGCGCCACAAGCTATCGCCCCCATGGGAGGGACCCTACGTCGTGGTGAAGGTGCTCAAACCGGGCACGTACAAGCTTGCCAACGAGGACGGCGAAGAACTCACCAACGCTTGGAACATCCAACGACTACGTCGCTTCTACCCTTAGCTAGGATTTCCAAGTATTTTCCGTTGTAAAAACGCACGGCCAACGCCCCAGTTGGTGTCACCTATGTAAATACTCCGAATCCAATAAAAGGGCAACTCGGCTTTCCCCTGAAACCCAAGTTACCCTCGGGGGCTCTTGCGGGGGGGCACCCCCCCCCCAAATGGTCCCATTTTTTCGCGCAAAAAACGTAATAACACGCGCTAAGTTTGTCTCCTACTTCAACCACGAGCCACGATTCGAACGGGCGTAGGCGGCACGGCGGAAGGAGCGCGCGAGCCGAGGAGACGGCCTACGCCGCGTGGCTATGGCCCGTCTCTCTCGCCTCCAACCCGGCGGGCCCCCTGCGAAAGGCGGACTTCCCTAACTAGAATCTACTCGGGGAAGAAGAAGAAGCAAAAAGCGCAATAAGCAAGCGATTTCATTTACAAACTGACCATGTTCACGAAACTACTTGTTTATTTACAAGAGGCCACGAGGCCGAGTTACGATACACACAAACAAAAAACGGGCCTAGTGCCCAGGTGCTTTCAGGCAGGTGGAGCGGCAGCATCAGCGGCGTCCGGGAAGAGGGAATTCTTCGAAGGCCTCGGCGAGCGACTCGGCGGCGTCGGCGGCAAGCGCGTCCGCACGCTCCATGGCCACCTCGTCCTCGACGCCCTCGGGCACGATGTAGCCTTCCGCTACCGCCTCGAGGTTGACCTCGTAGTGGGATCGCACCACTCCGAGGGCCTTCGCACGCCCGGGTGCAACGCCGGCCGCACCCGCCCCGTGACGTGGCTGCCGAGGGGCGCGTGGGCGGGCGGCCGGCGAGCTGCCGGCCTGGACATCGCCTTCCTCGACGGCGTGACAGGTCTCGAGGGCCGCGTCCCGCAGCTCCTGCAGCTCCTGCTCAGAGGAGTTGTAGGAGGCCTGCAGGGCCTCGGCCCGCCCAACAGCGTGCCCCAAAGCTGTGCGCAGGCCTGGAAGCGACAAGACGACAAGAAATCAGAAAGGGGGAAACGAACCCTCTAAAGCAAAAACTAACAAGCAGGGTCAGACAGTAACTTACCCTCGACTTGCCTCTTCTCCAGATCGAGGTCGCGGCGCGCGGACTCGAGCGCCAGCTCGAGATGCTGGACGGTCTCGCCTTGCTCGACGAGGGCCATCTCTTGGGCGGCATTGCGTGCGGCGCCGGCGCCTCATCCTCAACCTCGGAGAATGCGGCGTTCCGCTCCTCCGGCGACCTCTCCGCCGTCTCGCGCGCGACGCGCTCCCGCTCCCGGCGCCGTCGGGCGTCGCGAAGGGCGGCTGCTCTCGCCGGAGCCGCCCCTCGGCCCCCGACGGGCGATGCGCTCCTGCCGGAGCGCCCCTCGGCGGCGGCGACGAGAGCCACGGCCTTCACGTCGAAGGCGGCCTTCGGGTCATCGGCCTCCTTGGCGCGCGCTGCTCCGGCCCGCGCGCCCGCTCCTCGGCCCCCGGCGCCGCGCTGCGCTCCCTCGAGCGACGTGCGGAGCTCCCGGGCCTCGGCGCGAGCGGTGGCCACCTCCGCCTCCCAGGTGGCGGCCAACGTCCGCGTCTTCTCCAGGTCCTCGCGCGCGTTCCACAGCGCCTCGTCACGATCGACGAGGGCTGCGCGGATCCGCCCGAGGCTCGGGTCACGCGCCGCGTCCCGCCCCGAACTCTCGGGAAGCACGTCGCACCACGCCATCGCCGGTACACCGGCCCGGTCCCGGCGTGCGAGGGCATCCGCAAGCGCGTCGTAAGCGGCGCATCGCTCCCGGAGCCGGGCGGGCCTCGGCGTTCACCCCGGTCGAACGCGCTCGTACTTTTCGCGAGCGCGGCGCTCGAGCGCTCGGCATAACACACATCGAATCCCGTAAGTGCCAAAATTTGGGTGCAGCACGCGAAAACGAAAAAAGGAAGGGAAACGAGCAACCGTGGCTCACCTGGAAGACGGTCCGGGGGGCCGGGCCGGTGGACCCGCAGCGCTTCGTTCAACGCACGGTTGAGCGTGGCGCCATGGCCCAGGAGCTCGCCCCAGAGCTCCTGCTCCCCCCGGGCGTCAGCAAATGCCGGGGGATCCTCCACGGCCCCCCCCCACGGGCGGGGCGGCCGGCGCGGGGAGGACGAGGTCTCGGCATCGTGCCCTCGGCCCCCCGCCGTCATGCGACCCTCGTGCCGCCTCACGAGGGCCCCCTCTCGGGGCTCGGGGGAAGTTCGCGGGCCGGCCGGCCCCTGGTTCCACCCGGGCGGCGGGGAGTCATCCGAGAGCTCCACCACCTCCGCCCCGGGGACCGCCGGCGGGCGGAGCCGCTCGCGCCGCCTCCGCCGGCGCCTCCCCGCGCCTCCGCGACCACGGGCGCCCGTCGTGGCGCCGTGGCCGCCACCACCGTCCGCGCCGCCACCTCCGCGGGCGCTCCCGCGAGGGCTGCGCCCGCTCCGCCTCCTCCGTGGCGGCCGCCACCGCGGGCGGCACCTCCACCGTAGCCACCACCGCGGCTGCGCCTCCGTGGCGGCCGGCGCCGGTCGCCCCCCGGCAACCTCCGGCTGCGCCGCGGCGGGTTGATCCGCCGGCCGGCCCCCGAGGCCTCGGCCGGGCCTTGCGAGCTCATGCCCGCCGCGCGCGCTCGTTCCCTCGGCGCGACCCCCTCGACGAGCGCCGCCGGGTGGGGATCAGCGCGTCCGTCCTCAGCACCTTGGCCGGTGCAAGAGGAGGAACGGTCGGCACCGCCCTCGCGCAATCACGAACGGAGAGTTAGAACATCTAACCACCGGCACACCAAAGCCACACAAAGGAAGGCAAGGCTACGTACCTCGCGGAGGAAAAGGCCCGCTTCCTTTTCCTCGAGGCCTCGGACGGGGCCGGTGTAGCGGTCACGCCCGACGCGGCGCCTCCCCGATGGCGCCGCCGCACGCGCGGGCACGCGCGCCCGTGCGCGGGCGCGCGCGCCGCCGCACCCCCCGACGGCGCCACGGTGCGCGGGGGCACGCTTGTCCCGCGCGCGGGCACGCCTCCCGACGCGCCCCTCGACGACGACGCCGCTCGCGCGGACGCACCCCCGCCGCGTGCGGGCACGCTCGACGCGCGCGCGCGCGGGCACGTCCGCCGCGCGCGCCTCCGCGGCGCGCGCCGGCCACCTCCGCGGCGCGTGCCGCCCCGACGACGACGCACCGGCGGCGGACGCCGACGCGCCCGCCCCGGACGAAGCCGCCCCCGACGCCGGCGCGAGATCCGGCGACGGGGGCGCGGGCGCCACCGTGCGAGGGGCCCTCCCCCCTCGGACTCTTCCTCCTCGTCCCCGATCCGAGGACGAGGGCTCCTCGATGTCGGGGGAGGAGAGCCCCGGCTCCTCCCGCCGCCGGTACTCGGCGGACCGTGCGTCGCGACGCGCCCCGGCGCCGCCTTGCGTGCTCCCCTCGGCGCGCCGCCCGCTCCTCGCTTGCTCCCCGCCGCGCCGCCCGGCCGAGCGCACGGGGAGTCGGGGGGGTGGGTGGAACGGACTTGGCGATGCGGGCGCACCAACTCGCGCGCAAGAGTGACAATGGCGCGTCAAGAAACATAAACGAGAACGAGGACCAAAACGAGAGTAGAAAACCACACTCACCAACGGGCCGGTGGGAAGCATCTCGATATCCCACGGGGTCCGACCCGCGGGCGTCGGCGTCCGGTGTCGACGGCGCTCCGCGCCGGGGTGAGCGCGTACGGCCGCTCCGGCGGCGTCGGGGAGCATCCGCGACCTCGCCGGGTCGACGGGGGTTGGCCGCCTCCGTCATCTCGAAGATGCGGAGCGGCCTCTCCATCAACGGCACGATTCGCGGTGATGAAGGAAGGCGAGGACGCCCATCGCGTTGAGCCCTTCCCTCGCCCGGCCCGCCGCAGGGCGGCGAGGACGGACGCCCTGGCGCGCCGGTGGTTGGCCGTAGGCAACCCGTAGCCCCGGCGGTCCGGCCTCTCCTTGAACACCCGCCGGTGTAGGGAGGGGAGGCCGGGCTCGGCGTTGCGCGAGATAAAACCATCCCCGCTCCCGGCCGGCGTTGTTCGTCGTCATGGTGCGGGGGGGATGTAGAAGTTCTTGAGCCGCCCTCGCGGGGCAAGCGACATCCCGCCGGCGCGCACCGCGCGGCGGGTCCCTCGGCTCCGACGTGGGCTGCGTGATCGGCTCCCCGCGGAAGAGGTGTACCCGAGCTCCCAATTGAGCGGGATCCCCGGGTACCCTTCGCGAGACGCCCACGAATGTGGCCGCCGCGAGATAGCGTTGGGGGCGAAGTTGTGCGGCTCCACCCCGTAGTGGTAGCACAACGCCCGCATGAACGTGCTCGCCGGCGCGTTGAAGCCGCGCTCGTGGTAGCGGAGAAAGCTCACCACGTAACCCTCCGGCGGATTGGGCTCGTGGTGCGACGCCGGCGGCACGATCCACTCCGCCGGCGCCCTTCTTCGTTGGCCGAGAGCGGCCGGCGGCGACCGGTTCGCCCGGGGGCGGCCGGGTCACGGTCGACTTCTCCCAGGCGTACGGCTCCAGGACCCTGATCGGAGGCTGAGGCGGCGCCATGAGGGAGGACGAACGAGTACGAAGGTGGAGGACGAGGAAACGAGGAGAAAGCTCTAAGCAAGCGAGCCCGCGCGACGGCAAGGGGTGAGACGAAGGCGAAGAGGCGGAGGACTAAAACGGTGAGGAGCCAAGGTAAAAAACCGCCGCCTACTCCTTCCCGCGGTTTATAGGCAACGGGCGAGTTCTCCGGAGCGGACGCCCCCGCCGCATTTGCCTGCGGGAATCTTTCCGTCGCGTCGGCAAGCGGGTCCCACCACGACCGCAGCAGCTCTAACACTTGCGGGCGGGTCATCATTACGGCGAGACCGGCAAAGACAACCGAGGTGAAACCGTCACATCCGCCGGCGCCCGCCGCCCACTACGCGCGCGCGCGGAGCGCGACGCCGCCTAAAAGCGCGCCGGCGGGCGCAAAACCCGCGGCCACGCCCCGCAAGGCAATTAAATGCCGGGCCCCTTGCCAAGCAAGGAGAGCCCTCGAGCGAGGCGAATCCTCGGCTCGAGACGAGGGGGTGACCCTCGATGGGATATCGGCGTGAGAAGGTCGCCGGGACCTGCTCGATGTAGAGCGAGGCCACCGCGGGCACCCATGCCACGTAGGACCCTCGAGCGGCATGACCCCCAACTCGAAACAAGGCGACCCTCGATGGGATATCGGCGTGAGAAGGTCGCCCGGGACTGCTCGGTGTAGAGCGAGGCGCCGCGGGCACCCATGCCACGTAGGACCCTCGAGCGGCATGACCCCCAACTCGAGACGATGTCGACCCCCTAAAGAAGGCACGCGCATAAGAGGATCGCCCAGGTCACGCTTGAAATAGAGCGACACCGAAAGCACTCATACCACGCCATGCCACCAACCAGCACCTCGAGGGTCGGCACGCCCAGACCCCTCGACGGCCGCAAACGCGAAAAAGACGGGGCTGGCCTAGGCACGGCCCCCGCACGGCCTTGCGATCGGAGGTTCGAAGCCGACCCTCGACGGGTTCGAACAGGCGCCCCAGATCACCAGAGTCAGGGACGACGAGGGCACGCGCATTCGAGCCGTTCCTCGAGCCCGTCGGCTCGAGGGTGCCCCACATGTCGTGTTCGAGAGCCAGCGAGGGCAACTAGCCGGGGGATCCCACCGAGGGAGAGCTTCCGCGCCCTCGGTCCCTATCGAACGGGACCGAGCCCCACCTAGCAAACCCACGCAAGCGCTTCCATGGACGTGTCTCCGGACCGCGCGGCCTACCCTTATCGAACGGGGCATGGACGTCCACTTGAACCACCCGCTAGCGGCTCGAAGAGGAATCCGCGATTCGCGACCCGCTCGATGGGAGTCGTGGAAACCTCACCTCCCGAGCCCGCGGAGGGACGGCGAGGGCGTGATAAAAAACAAGTCGTCGAGGCTCGACCCGATCGCCTCGAACAGGCCAAGGCTCGGGGGGCTTGACGCACGGCTACACCTCCTTGGAATTGCACCCGCCCGAGACAGGTGACGGGGGAGCGTGCACCCCCGATGCCGGCTGAAATACCGCCGATGCCGGTTGGCATATGTGCCACGCCTTTCGACCGAATTGCTCGCGGTAAACCCCCCTGCGGGGAGAGCCCACACTCTGCGGGGCTTCGAGGGCTGGACCCGCGGGTCCGCTAGCGCGGCCCCACGGAAAGCATTCGCAAACAAGGAGGGAAGAACGTCCTATCGGTAGGTTCCGGCATCCGCGGGAGCCTCAATGGCAAACCCGCGGATGCTCGGGGGCTGCGTCGGGGACCGCCCTAGGGGTCCCCTCAAACGATGGGGGAACCCTCACTTAAATTCTGCATCAAATGAACTAGGCCTAACCATGCGGGGAACTAACCATGCGGGGACGTGGCCCATGCAGCAGGACTTCGGAGGCCCCGCCAAGATAGCCCGACCACGAGACCCCTCGAGCAGGCTCCGCCTCGCCCGAGGGTACACCTCCTCCTCGAACGGGCTCCGCCCCGCTCGAGGGGCAACCCCCTCCTCGAACGGGTTCCGCCCCGTTCGAGGGGCGACCCCTTCCCTCGAGCGGTCCCGCCCCGCTCGAGGGCCCCGCTCTCCCCTCGGCGGGCCTCGCCTCGCTCGAGGGTTCGCTCCACCCTCGGCGGGGGCCCGCCACGCTCACGGGCGCCCCGCACGCGTGCGCCGGCCCCGTACTTGGGCATTTAACGCCCGACGCCGCGGGGACGGCGCCATCATGCGCCGGGGCTCACGCCCGGTGCCGCCGCACCCGCCTCCCCGGGGAGGAGCCCATCCCCGCCCGCGTGGGGAGGAGCGTGCGGTACGGCCGGTGTCAGTCCCATAACACCGTGCGCACGCCACTGTACGACTAACGCGCCCAACCCTCGAAAGGGGGCCGGGCGCACCCTCGATCCCACTTTCCCGTGACCCCGCAGTTGGGTGAGGGACGCTAGGCCGGTGGGTGGCCATCCCGGCCACTGTAACGGCGCGGCCGCCGTACCCACGCGCGCGGGCTCACGCCCTCGACTCCGCGGGCGCACGCCCGAACACTTGCGGCAACCACTCCACCACCGCATAGCTCATTGGGAAGGAGCGCCGTTCGCCCGCTCCCGTGCCCCGTACCGGCCATCATCAACACCTCCCTCGAAGCCTATCGGGGGGACGCCATCGCCATCCGCCACCTCCTACCCTCGAACCGCCACTTTGTTCGGGTACAAGGTAGGCCATCATGGCCGGATCGTAGCGAAGATCGACCGGACGGCCGCCCGCTCTACACCGTAGCACGACGTGCTACCACACGCGGCTAGGTAGCGCGGCGTGCATGTAACCCGCCGCTCCCTTGGCCTATAAAAGGGAAGGCGAGCCCCCAGCCGCGGGGGGACGAATCGGAAGAACACGGCGCATCGTACACTCACTCTCTTATTCTCCCACAATATCTTCGGCTACTCACCGGGGACTTGGGAGCCACGCTTCCTCTCCCGCCTTGCTTGTATTTGCCCCACTACAAGCACCCCCGGTGCCGAGCAATATAGTGCCACGAGCACACCACCGCCGGACGTACGCCCCCTCGGCGGGAACCGGGGATAAATCCTTGTGTCATTTGTTGCTTAGCATCGACCATCGAGGGATAGACCTAGGCGTTATCTGCGGGTTAGTGTCGGGACCACTTTCCGCACCGACATTTAGTGTTCTTTATGTCCACGCGTTCGTCTCGAAGCGTAGATTGGTTTTATGCTACTGTTTAGATCTGTTTGATCTGTTTGGTGAATGTTTCTTATTTATTCTTGTTGTATGCTTGTTTGTGATGATTGTGGACCGTAGAGAGCGATTCGTTCGAGGGATTTGAAGATCAAGTCGTGCAAGAGTTTGAGCAGCAAGGCTTTGTTGAAGGCAAGTATTCCTTGATGCATACCCTCTTGTCCTACATAACATGCATTTAAATTCACTTTCTTTACTTTTCCGCTTGCATTAATTTGATGGGAACCTATTAAGGATCATACCTAGTCTTTTACTACCTTTACCTTGATGCTGGGTCTATCAAATTAATCTTGTGGTAGCTATTGCTTAGCATGCTCAACTAGGATTGTTATTAATCAAACTTGGTTACTTTTCTTATTCTATGTTCCGTTTATGATCTTTACCTTACAAGACCACTTTAATATGTTAATCGGAACATGTAGAACCACCCAGGAAAACAGTACAACCACAAGAACTAATGGGCAATGGTCTTGGCTGTATAATTAGGAACTTTAGCTTGGGATGGTCTTACCTGATAAGGACAAGGGATCGGCGGTACTGTGGGGTATAGACTCGCTCTAGCAGGGGGTTGGGTGAGTTATTCTTTTTATGGTGGGGTATCGACCTGCTAGGGGACTTTATACCTTGCTAACTGATCCGGACCTTGTGGGTCATAACTTGCTAGGGAACCTTTGTATAGGCCATGTAGCATCCCTATGCAATCACACCTCGGTAGTGTGGTATGGTGCCTTGCAAACACCGCATGGTTGGGTCCAAAGTTCTTTGGAGCTTTTACGCTGCTTGTGGTTAAAGATGTACAACCTCTGCAGAGTGTTAAACTAATCGATTAGCCGTGCTCACGGTCAAGAGCGGCCTGGACACTCACATGGTTAAATTATAGAACTTTAATGTTTAATTGTTGTTTATTCTTTATTTATGATGCTTATATCTTATTAATTAGGTTGGTATGAACTTACACTCTTTCGTAATCAGGTTGCTAATAAAACTTGATCCACTAAAATGCTTAACTGCTTGAACCTTAGCCATCCACCATATAGCCTTGCATGTTATGTTGTTCTCTTTTGCTGAGTACCTCATGTGCTCACGCTTGTTTATTCTCTTGCATCTACAATACCCGGATTGCTGCTCAGACTGGGTGAACTTTGAAGATATTCCAGGAGATTTCCAGGAGTTCTAGGTGTGCGTATTCTTCAGTCAGCTTCCTGTGGAGGCATTTTGTCCGTTGCGAGAACTCGTTTTTTAAGACTCGTTTAAGACTATGGTTTGTAATAACTCTTTAATCATGTGGCACTGTTTTTGGTATTCATTATGTCTAAGCGTGTGTGTAACTTGATCCTGGCGCACACGTGATCAATGCATTCGGTTTTGCCTTTAAAACTGGGTGTGACAGAGTGGTACCAGAGCTGTGTTGAATTTAGGAACGCTAGCCTAGATAGAAATGGTCGAATTAAGGATTTTATAATCATAGAAGCTTTCTCTTACATGCTGGCTTTACTTCTATTAACCTTACTCTTGCGTTTTTGCCTTACTCTTGAGCTATCTGCATTCTTTACCTTGTGCTTGCTTTAGCTCTCATCCTTTTTGTCTTACCATCTATCTCATTCTGCACTGCACTACAGATGGTTTGCGATTTGAAGACCTCTCATGCTAGAGCAGTCCACCAGTATGCTCCACAAGAACAGTACAATGACTTCCATGACGGAGACATAGATGAGGATATTGAGATGGAGCCTGCACCTATGGTCTTCTCTAACCTTATCATGGTACCTGATGATGAGGAGGATCCAGAGGAGATGATCCCAGAGGAGGATGAGCCAGCTGAACAGCCAAATCTAGAGGAGCAAGTGCCAAGAGAAGATCAGGATCACCTTGATCAAGAGGTGGAGGAAGAAGAACAAGAGCAAGAGCAAGAGGAGAAAGCTGAGGAAGCGATATGGGAAGTGTACCACTACAGAGCTGATGGAGTAGGCATTCCCATGGCAGACCACCTGCAAGCTATGTTACTCCGCTTGGGCTATGATAAGGCCCCTGTCTACCATTGTGAGCTATGGACTCATCCGTGGTTCGAGCCTCGTTGGGAAGTTGCTGCCATCCTGGAGGAGTACATTCCATGCCGTGGAGTGAAAGAGGTGTCCAAGCATCATGATGTGGCTCACGGGACTACTATGGTTGCTGGTATAGCAGAGTCAGCTTGAAGGGCGCTCTATGTGCTCTCTCACAAGGAGCGTGACAGGTTGGAGGATACCCACTGCCGTTACACACCTTTCAGAGCCAGTGGGGAAGCCAAGACCTACATCGCCCCCACACACCACCTATGAAGGAACGCTGAACAATGTCCGGAGTCTACTTGCAGCTGTGAACACCGCACTGGACGATGCCAACAACACTCTATATGCGGCACAACAGCAGATTTTCACTCTGGAGACACAGAGGCGTGCCTTAGAAGCTGCACTTCAGAACAGGGAGCAGCCAGATGCTCATGAAGCCACAGAAGGATGTACCTCCCCGTCGCCCAAGAGGCCACACTACGACTCCCCTAACACCTGCACAGATGCCATGGCAGAAGATAGTCCTTAGGTTTAAGTTAAGAATAGGATCTTTTTGTAATCGCTAGTAGACGATCGGTAAAGTGTGTTTAGTTTATAGGTGTGGTTGAATGCTTGGTTTTGTGCTTAATGTTTAAGCTGGATTTTTGTTTGAGTACAATGTGTTGTGGAGTGATGACCACAACGACATTGGTTTAGTAGTAAGTTTGTGGGGGTTACCTTTCAGTCTCAATCAATGATCTATCTTAATCCTTTTGTCCCTTTAAGTTTTTCCTTAATGCAAATCCGAGATCTCTAAATCTGTTCACGCAGCTTTCTGAGTCAGCTGCACTGTTTTAATTTTATCTCGGGCTACAGAACTCCGATTGTAGTAAAACCAATTGGAAAAGTTCAGAAATTTTTTGACTTATTTTCTGCGAAAAACTCAGAATATTTGGATGGATAATCAGAGAGTTATGACTGAAACATTACAGCCTCACGAATCTGTTAAACCCTGCTGACCTACCTGACTTGTTTATTTTATAACCAGAGTTACACAACTCCTATTAAGGTGATTCTAGTTGGAGTGGTTTTGTAATTTCATTAACTTTTATCAGTCCAAAATCCATAATTTTTGGTTACTCACACTGAGAGTTATGCATGATTGTTTGGAGTCAACAGAATCTGTCTTATCTAACCATCATTGCTATCTTATCTTTCTGAGTTTAACCCTTGGTGCAATCATCTAAAGTAATGTCCCTAACACTCCGATGGTGAACACCATGTTAGGATCAGGAGTTGATCAACCAGCAGGAAGAGCACCCCAGCCAGCACCAATGGATCCCGCTATGCAGCAGTTCCTGGAGGCACAGACTCAGCTTCTCCAGAACCTGACCAACACCGTGACAAACTTGCAAGCCCAGGTCAATAACCCACCGGTGCAGCCACCGGCGCCTCGCAACAAGCACCGGGAGTTTATGAGTCACCACCCTCCTGTGTTCACTCATGCCGCTGATCCACTGGAAGATGAAGATTGGCTGAAGACAGTGCTGAAGATGCTCAATACCTGTCAGTGTGACGATAGAGAGATGGTCCTGTATGCTGCAGGACGACTTCAAGGATCTGCAGCCGCTTGGTGGGATGCGTACTCTGCCGCTCATGCCGCCTCAAACACTATCACTTGGGAAGAGTTTACCACCAACTTCAAGATCCATCACATACCCTCTGGAGTCATGAAGATCAAGAAGAAGGAGTTCCTTTCTCTGAAGCAGGGAGGAATGTCAGTGGCTGAGTACAGAGACAAGTTCACTGAGTTGTCTCGCTATGCAGCTGAGGAGGTTGCGGAATACAAGAAGAAGCAGGAGCTGTTCCTGGATGGGTTAGCTGGTTCGCTACAGTACCAGCTGATGTCCTATCCTTTCCCCAACTTTCAGCAGCTAGTTGATGCCGCCATCCGCTTGGAACACAAGCGCAAGGAGCTCGGAGAGCAGAAGAGGAAGGCCGCCAGCTCTGGGCAGTTTGGGAGTGCGTCTCGCCCACGCTTCAACCTACCGCCGAACACCCCGTTCTGCTTTGGGGGACCGAGTGGAAACTTTGGGCAGCAGCAGTCCCAACGTCCTGCTCAGCAGTTCCAGCAGTCTGCTCAACAGTTTCAGCGTCCTGTTCCTCAGACTCCACGCTCAGCTTCCCAGCAGAGTCAGCAGAGAGCTCCAGTTGGCACACCTGTGAGGTCCGTGGCACCTCCTAATCCTGCCACCACTACTTGCTTCAAGTGCGGAGAGCTTGGTCACTATGCCAATGCTTGCCCAAAGAGGAACCCTCCACACACCCCAGTGCAGAACCAGCAGCAGACAAGGAGCGGAAGTCAGACCCCGCAGACCAACAAAGGACAACAGAGCTATGCACGAGGCAAGGCAATGCACGTTGATGCTGAAGTCGCCCAAGAGAACCCCATAGTAGTGCTCGGTATGTTTCTAGTCAACTCTACACCTGCCTCAGTTTTGTTTGATTCTGGAGCATCCTCTTCTTCCATTACATCACAGTTCGTAGCTCAACATAATATACCCATCAGTCCCATGTCTCGCCACATGTTAGTTACCTCACCTGGGGGGAATTGAAAGCCATATATAAGTGTGACAACGTCCATCTCAAGATTGTGGGCAGAGATTTCCGTGCCAATCTTATAATCCTGCATTCAAAGGGGATTGATGTGATACTGGGAATGGGTTGGTTGACCGCGTGTGATGCGGTGATACAGTGCGCTAAGAGATCAGTCCTTCTTACAAGTCCAGCTGGTGAAAGGTTTGAGTTTGCAGCAGATCCCGCACCATCAAACGCTAGTGCTGTGAATAAGCTTGATAGAGTAGCCTTGGAAGATATACGAGTGGTGTGCGATTACCCTGATGTGTTTCTTGAGGAGTTGCTAGGTATGCCCCCTGACCGAGATGTTGAGTTCGTTATTGATCTTTTGCCTGGTACTGCTCCTATCTCTAAGCGCCCATATAGAATGTCTAGTGATCAGTTACAAGAACTTAAAGCTCAGATTAAAGAATTAATGGGTAAAGGGTTCATTCGTGCTAGTTCATCACCTTGGGGAGCACCCGTTATCTTTGTGGGTAAGAAAGATGGCACACAGAGGATGTGTGTTGATTACAGGTCTCTAAATGATGTTACCATCAAGAACAAGTATCCTCTGCCATGTATTGAAGACTTATTTGATCAGATGAGAGGAGCTAAAGTGTTTTCTAAGATTGATCTGCGATCCGGATATCATCAGTTGAAGATTAGGCCTTCGGATATTCCAAAGACAGCTTTCACTACCAGGTACGGATTGTATGAGTACACAGTTATGTCCTTTGGGTTAACCAATGCACCCGCCTACTTCATGTACCTGATGAACAAGATCTTTATGGAGTATCTGGACAAGTTTGTTGTGGTATTCATTGATGACATTTTGATCTACTCCAAGAATGAGGAAGAGCATGAGGAGCATTAGAGGCTTGTGTTGCAAAAGCTAAGAGGGCATGAGTTATATGGAAAGTTCAGCAAATGTGAGTTCTGGCTCAAGGAAGTGTCTTTTCTGGGTCATATCATCACCAACAGGGGTATTGCGGTAGATCCAAGCAAGGTCAGTGATGTGTTGAGGTGGGAAGCCCCTCGTTCAGTGTCTGAGATCAGGAGTTTCCTTGGACTCGCTGGTTACTATCGTCGATTCATTGAAGGATTTTCCAAGATTGTGAAGCCTCTCACCACATTGCTAGAGAAGGACAGGGAGTTCAAATGGACCAGTGCATGTCAGTCCAGTTTCGAAAAATTAAAGAAGCGATTAACCACAGCACCTGTTCTAGTAATGCCTGATCTGCAGAAGAGCTTTGACATCTATTGTGATGCATCTCGACAGGGTCTAGGATGTTTGTTGATGCAAGAAGGTCACGTTATAGCCTATGCATCTCGCCAGTTGAGGAAACATGAGTTGAACTACCCCACGCACGATCTTGAGTTAGCAGCAGTGGTTCATGCATTGAAGATTTGGCAGATCTATACTAATCACAAGAGTCGGACAGAGGTACTCAGTTCACTTCTCGTTTCTGGGGGAAGTTGCATGAGTCTCTCGATACTAAGTTAAATTTCAGCTCAGCTTATCATCCACAGATAGATGGACAGACAGAGAGAACCAATCAGATCCTAGAAGACATGTTGAGAGCATGTGCGCTTAAGCATGGTGGTAGTTGGGATAAGAGCTTGTTGTACGTTGAGTTCTCTTATAACAACAGCTTCCAAGCCAGTCTCAAAATGTCACCCTTTGAGGCCTTGTATGGAAGGAAGTGTAGAACTCCGTTATACTGGAGTGAGACAGGAGAAAGGCAGTTATTCGGGGCAGACATCATCAGAGAAGCAGAGAAACAAGTTTAGATTATTAGAGAGAACTTGAGGATTGCTCAGTCTAGACAGAAAAGTTATGCAGATGGTAAACGAAGGGATGTGGTCTTTCAGGAAGGTGACTACGTGTACTTAAAGGTATCACCTATCAGAGGTTTGCGTCGATTCACAGTTAAAGGAAAGTTGTCACCTCGGTTTATCGGACCTTTTAGGATCCTTGAGAGAGTGGGAGAAGTGGCTTACAGGTTGGAGTTGCCAATCCAGCTAGCTGATGTGCATGATGTATTCCATATCTCTCAGTTGAAGAAGGGTTTTGGTTCTCATGACAAGGAGCCGTTACCCTTGGACGATCTAAATGTTAAAGAGGATCTCACTATTGTTGAACACCCTATTCGAATTTTGGAAACTATGACAAGGGTCACCAGGAATAGTGTGACCAAGATGTGCAAAGTACAGTGGAGTAATCTTGCAGAGGATGAGGCAACATGGGAAAGAGAGGATGAGCTGAAAGCTGAGTTTCCAGATCTTTTTCCCAATCTGTCCGAATCTCGAGGACGAGATTCTTCTTAAGGGGGGTAGGATTTCTAACACCCTAATTTTACTAAAAATTTGGCTTTATTAAAATTTGCTAGAAATCTTTAATTGCTTAAGGAATATAAGGTTGTTTTATTTTTTTAGGCATTTAAAACTTTTCTAAAAAAAAGTTAATAAAATATAGGAATTAATTGTGGCATTCATGTTGGAGCATTATTTTTGGTTGCTGGAGTTCAAATTTAAAATTTGAATTCTATTTGTTTGAATCCTTTTCCTAAAACCCATACCATAATTCCCAAACCTTAAACCACTTACCCCTACCCCTTTCCGGCTCGGCCGTCGGCCTCCCGGCCCGGCGGCCGCCGCCACGGCCGCTCAACCCGGCGCGCCGCCCAACCCGAGCGCCGGGCCGCCGCGGCCCGGCTCGCGCGCACCGCCTCGCGGCCCACCCGGCCCGGCTGCGCGGCCCGCCGGGTCGCCGCACCCGCCTCCCGCGCCACGGGTCTCTCGACTCGTGGGTCCCGTCGGTCATCCCCGACCGGGACTCGACCGCGCCGCCGCCTCGGAGTCCGAGCTCCGCATGCCTCCTTCGCGTGGCCCGCACGCCAAGGCCGGGTCCCCAGGCCTTTATAAGTCGTCCGCCGCCCCCTGGACTGCCTACCCGCCGCCAACCGAGCTAGAGCCGCCAGCCGTGCGCAGCCGCCACCGGAACCCTAACCCTAGGTTTCCTCCGCCGCTTTCGGTTTCCCGCCGTCGACGCCGCCTCGTCGTCAAGGAGCTCGCCCTGAGAAGCGCAAGGAGGTGAGGGACCCGCCGGCATCGCTTGCCTTCGTCCTCGTGCACCCCGTCGCCCTCGGAACCTCGCCGGACTTCGCCACCCTCGCCGAGCCGCGCCATCGCGCCAAGCACCCGCGCCGCCGCCTCTCCACCGCTACCGCCTCCCTAGATCGCCTCGCCACTACGCGTGCTTCGCGTAGGCGCAACCTCGCGTCTTAATCTGTGACCGGGAACCCTAGATTAGGGTTTCGCCGCCGAGTCTGCCGCCGGTCGCCGCCGCCGGCCGACGCACCCCGCGCCGTCGGATTAAGATCCGACGCCCCTGTCCAATCCCACCGCCCGCAAGCCGTCTCAGCCCTTGGATCTAGATCCAACGGATCTAGATCGAGTCAACCCGGTCAACTAGGTAAGAACCCCCGCCGGCCCAGCAGTTTTGCGGAAACCCCCCAAGTTTTCCGGAATTCACAGATATACCCTTCCACCTTAGAAGTTTTCCTTGCAGTTCAGTCCTTTTCCTTTATTTTAGCCCAGAATCTTTTCAAATCTTTACAGATTAGTCCCTACACCTTCCCTAAGCCATAACTTGGTCGTTTTAGCTCTGATTTTAGTGTTCTTTATGTCCACACGTTCGTCTCGAAGCGTAGATTAGTTTTATGCTACTGTTTAGATTTGTTTGATCAGTTTGGTGACTGTTTTTTATTTATTCTTGTTGTATGCTTGTATGTGATGATTGTGGACCGTAGAGAGCGATTCGTTGGAGGGATTTGAAGATCAAGTCGTGCAAGAGTTTGAGCAGCAAGGCTTTGTTGAAGGCAAGTATTCCTTGATGCATACCCGCTTGTCCTACATAACATGCATTTAAATTCACTGTCTTTACTTTTCCGCTTTCATTAATTTGATGGGAACCTATTAAGGATCATACCTAGTCTTTTACTACCTTTACCTTGATGCTGGGTCTATCAAATTAATCTTGTGGTAGCTATTGCTTAGCATGCTCAACTAGGATTGGTATTAATCAAACTTGGTTACTTTTATTATTCTATGTTCCGTTTATGATCTTTACCTTACAAGACCACTTTAATATGTTAATCGGAACATGGAGAACCACCCAGGAAAACAGTATAACCACAAGAACTAATGGGCAATGGTCTTGGCTGTATAATTAGGAACTTTAGCTTGGGATGGTCTTACCTGATAAGGACAAGGGATCGGCGGTACTGTGGGGTATAGACTCGCTCTAGCAGGGGGTTGGGTGAGTTATTATTTTTATGGTGGGGTATCGACCTGCTAGGGGACTTTATACCTTGCTAACTGATCCGGACCTTGTGGGTCATAACTTGCTAGGGAACCTTTGTATAGGCCATGTAGCGTCCCTATGCAATCACACCTCGGTATTGTGGTATGGTGCCTTGCAAACACCGCATGGTTGGGTCCAAAGTTCTTTGGAGCTTTTACGCTGCTTCTGGGTAAAGATGTACAACCTCTACAGAGTGTTAAACTAATCGATTACCTGTGCTCACGGTCAAGAGCGGCTTGGACACTCACATGATTAAATTATGGAACTTTAATGTTTAATTGTTGTTTATTTCTTTATTTATGATGCTTATATCTTATTAATTGGGTTGGTATGAACTTACACGCTTTAGTAATCAGGTTGCTAATAAAACTTGATCCACTAAAATGCTTAACTGCTTGAACCTTAGCCATCCACCATATGGCCTTGCATGTTATGTTGTTCTCTCTTGCTGAGTACGTCATGTGCTCACGCTTGTTTATTCTCTTGCATCTACAATACCCGGATTGCTGCTCAGACTGGGAGAACTTTGAAGATATTCTAGGAGATTTCCAGGAGTTCTAGGTGTGCGTAGTCTTCAGTCAGCTGCCTGTGGAGGCATTTTGTCCGCTACGAGAACTCGTTATTTAAGACTCGTTTAAGACTATGGTCTGTAATAACTCTTTAATCGTGTGGCACTGTTTTTGGTATTCATTGTCTAAGCGTGTGTGTAACTTGATCCTGGCGCACACATGATCAATGCATTCGGTTTTGCCTTTAAAACTGGGTGTGACATGACCTCACTCGCGAGAATAGGTTCCTAGATAGGAATCACAATATATCCTTAATTGGATTGCTCATGTGGTAAGAGCATGGGACTTGGGCTCCGGTCCAATGGCTATTGTAGGTTAAGTGTTTGAACGTACTAAGCACTTGTCGGGAATGGGACCGGTAAGCCTATTACCTTAATGTGACGGCTAGGGATGGAACTGTCACTACTCTTGGGGTTTGTCTCACGGCTAGCTACCGGTGGTGTATGGTGAGTCCGGGTACTTTGTGGGGTAGTTCGGATAGCCTGCACCAAAGACTGTGGCCTTTCATCCCGACCCGAGGATTTTTGGGAACTGCCTGGGAAAGTTGTCCTTGCGGGGCAGCCTACCGTGTGTTTAGGTCTACCTTGCAAGGTTTGAATCAATCGATTGTTGGCGTCTCACTGTTATCTGAGACTACTTACTCCACTAGCCATGATATCCCTATTGATGGAAGTTGATCAATATTAGGCTTGATTAATTGTATTATACCACTTTGTCTGCACTAGATGGCTAATTTAGTAAAGATTAAACCCACTAAAACTTGTGCTAAAACCTTGAAAGTAAGGACATACTCTTTGTTACTTTTCAGCAAAATAAACTCAGTGGCCAAAAGCCTTTCATGTCTAGATTGGTTAAGTAGTTATCACCGACAGGTAAGTCTTGCTGAGTATTAGTATACTCAGCCTTGCTATAATATGTTGATCCAGGTAATGCTTTCGGTGATGTGTGGCCCGGAGAGATCCCGCCCGGCTGCAAGCTGGAGTGGGTGGAGGACGACGACTGAAGGCATCATGGATGGCCTCCCGTGGTGTTTCTGCTTCCATTAGTTTAATTCCGCTGTTTCAAAACTCTGAACTATTTCGTTATGGCAAAAACTTTGGTTTGTAATAATTAAACCCTTCAGGGTACAAATTTGGATGTTAATGATGTTGTATCTCTGGACTCACCTTCGAGTGAGTTTTAATGCATATATTTCGATCCTTGTTGCCATTCAAGTGATTTACCGGGCGTTAACCTGGCAACTAACGACAAGATGATATTTATTATCGCTTAATGTCCAAAGTGGATTGGTTTAGGCGATAGTACGGTATTTTCCTGGGCGGGTTGTCACAGCCAGAGATGGATAGCATGCCGGGAAGATGCAGACGGCATCAACCGTCGTCGCTGTTGGGCCTCCCTCAAGACCTCCGCACTGACATCGGTGTGACCTCAGAGCGACCCTTGGCTGACCTCCATAGCCTACGTGGTACTTGCTCGACCATGCGTTGCATGTGCGGCCATGGTGACGTTGGCCGGTGTTTGTCGATAGAGGGGATACGAGATGTGATCTCTTGGGTGTGGGACCCCATAGCTTACAAAGCATTCATTGCTATAATAACCGGTCTCGAGAATCTGGAGGCTTGCTTCCTCTCCGGGATCAAAGCCTTCTTCATCGAAAACAAGGAATACAATGATCTCCATCGTGCTGCCGAGGGTGGGCACGATGCGGTGGCCTATCTATATGCCATCTTGCTCTACAGAGACAATGGCGGTGCCGCTGTCGAAGACACCGAGAAGTGGAACATGAGGCGGGTCGTGGGCGGCGGCAATACGACGTCGAGATGGCTGAGCAATGAGGAGTGTCTGCCTTTACGCGAGAAGGCCGCATGTGCGCTCCACTACTCAACTTGGTGCATTTGGGGTGAACCGCTGCTGCCTTCGGCACAGGTGCGCGGCGATCAGCCGTGCGCAGGCAATGGCGGTAGCATGGAAAAAGGTTGGCTTCGAATTTCTCTGTTTTACAATGAAGACTGTAGGCTGCGATGCGTAACTGTGAAGTTTGCACAGAGTATTGGAATAGGAATAGGAATCAGTAGTACATTAGCTTTTGTATGATGCTCGAATTATCTGTGTAAAATTTTGGGAGTGCAGCAAATCTGATGTGGGTTATCAGCCCCGCATCGTTAATGACTGTGGGGCCCAGTTCTATTCAAATGAAGAACAATTCCCATTTCTCCTTTTAATCTGCAATCAAATGTTGTAACAAGTATTTTTTCGTCGTTTTTAGTCCAAATTTGATATTTTTTTCCAAATTTTTCTAAAATCACCATCTTTTCATTAATTTCATTGTTTAGTGTTCATTCCGTTTGTTGAATAATGTTTATACGCCTCATTTTGTTCTTTGTAAGTACAACATAAAAATAATATTTTTTTACACAACCAGTAGTGATGAAACTTTACATTTCGTAAGCTTAAGGTGAACACATGTCACACCTGTTTTGCAAGGAAAACCAAGTGCAAAACTATATGCATGCCAGGATCAAATTTCATGCATATAGTGACATATAATTGAATACAGAAAGTGGGAGCAACATTGTTTATAGCAAGGGTGAGCAATTGTCGTACTCAGCAAGTGTGCGGAACGAATGAATGCAAAGGCTTTATAGTGGACTGGGCTATAAGCATTTAGCATTTTAGTTGGTCAAATTTTATTAAACAACTATTTACTAGCAAATATAAGTATATACCAACCCACATTAAGCATAAAGAGATAGATAAGATACGCCATAAGCATATGGAAAGCATAATAATGATTTATGTCCATCTTCAAGTTCAATTATCATGTGAGGGTCCGGGGCGCTCTTGACCGTGATCACGGCTAATCGATTAGTTTTGCACTCTGCAGAGGTTGTACACTTTCACCACAAGCAGCGTAAAAGCTCCGAAGAACTTTGAACACAACCATGCGATGCCAGCTAGGCACCATACCACACCACCGAGGTGTGGCTGCATAGGGACGCTACAAGGCCTTTACAAAGGTTCCCCAGCAAGTTGTGACAACAAGGTCCGGATCAGTTAGCAAGGTATAAAGTCCCCTAGCAGGTCGATACCCCACCATAAAAAGAATAACTCACCCAACCCCCTGCTAGAGCGAGTCCATACCCCGCAGTACCGCCGATCCGTTGTCCTTATCAGGTAAGATCACACCAAGCTAAAGTTCCTAATTATTCAACCAAGATCAGTGCCCGTTTAGTTCTTGTGGTTGTACTATTTCCTGGGTGGTTCTCCATGTTCCGATTAACATAGAAAAGGTACTCTTGCAATTATAATTATCATAAAGGAATATAGAGCATAAAGAATAACCCTGTTGATTATTACCAACTCAGTTGAGCACACTAAGCAACATCTACCATCAATATTAATTAAGAACCAAGTTCAAGATAATGATCAAATGAGGCTAGTCATCCTTAATAGGAACCCATCAACAATTAATGCAAAGCAATGCAATAGTGATTAAGAAAGTTATTGGGACAAATGATCAAGGACACACTTGCCCTTAACCATAGAGTAGTTGCTCAGAATGTCATCACCTTCTTGCACTTCAAACTTCTCGGACAACGTTCAGTCTACTCGCGTCAATCATCGGCACACGCATACAAAGCAAGCAAGCAAACAAACATACTAAGAACAAGGCACCAATCAAAAAGAAAAGCTTAAAAAGAACATACTAAAGGATAGGCTCGATTAGATGGATCACTAAAGAACACAAAGTGTGCTTGGAAGGGAAAGACTTGGTTTGCTTTAAAGAGATGGAATGATCACACTGAGATAGAGCTTGATTCTATTGGTTACGCAAGCGCAAGAACCGCTGAAAACAGAATTAAGCTCAAAACTATCGTCAGGTCATTATCAAACACCAAGAGACTACACTTGGCATATTTTAATTAAGAAATCATGTGAAAGAATATTTCAGAGAAATACTCTGTGTTACCATTAAACAAGATACATTTAATTAAAGAAATCACGATAACCTTAATCATATTTTATTTATAACATTCGAGTAGAAGTTATGTCAAAATAACAATTACTTTAGAAAGATAAAGCAAGTATAAGATATCTAGATGAGTAACTTTAAGTCACATGTTCAACTAAACATATTTAATGTTGAAAAGGCATTTATGATGTCATTAGGCATATTAACTTTATTATGAAAACCGATTTTTAACTCTAACATCTTTTATTTAGAAAAACTAGCTATGCATAGGGATTAACCAATTAAATCATGATTAAGAAAGCCGGATTAGAGCCTAATCACCTTTTATTTATAAAAGCAATGGAATAAGAATTAGTCAACACTAACATGTAGTTTTAGTGTTAAAACAAGTAACAGGTGATACACATGCTAACGTACAAGTTAAGGTGAAACGAACGAGAATGGTAGAAGCGAACTATAACGCACACACAAACCTTAGGCTAGGGTTTAGGAGAACCAGTCTACAAAGACAACTCGGATGAACAACAGACACACTAACCATGGGTGATCTGATCTGACAGGAGAAACAGATAATAGGGTAAACTCTTAAAGAAAGGAAGCTACAATAGATTAAGTACAAGAACATAGCTGATTCAAAAAGAGACAACCTAACTGAGATAGGATAGACATGAACTAGATATTGATGATCGAGATTCTAAGAGAAACATGAAATAATCATGGTAGTTTTACTTGATAAATAAATACAGAACAGAAACTCTAAGATATCTACTTGGATCACCAAAGCACACAAACCGTGCTTAGAAGGGCAAAGCTAAGCTAGATGTAGGAAACAAATTGATCTGAACTAGAACTAGATTTAGAAAGATCTAAAGCTTACACAAGGCTAGAAACACAAAAGAGAACGTCTAACGAAAGATTTGCATCTATGAACATAAGAGACTATGCGAGCTAGGTTTATTTTAATTAACAAAACAAATATAAAGGATATTTTAGAAATAAAATACCCTATGTTTACATTAATGCAATATTCTATTTTATTTGCAAAACTGAAGTAATGGACTAGTCAAATTTTATTTACAAAAGTTCATGTGTCAATTATATCAGCTAAACAATTTATTCACGAAAAGGTTAGAACAACTAATCGAATTAAGACACATGACGCATTGAGCTAAACAAACTTAATTTAGAAATTACATGCATGTTAACATTAGGCAAGTTAACATTTATTATAAAAGACGGTGTAAAAGCTTAATTAACTTTTAATTAGAAAGGTTAATTAATTATTAAACAAATTAATATTTGGTTGTGAAAAGCCGAGTTAAAGATCTAATTAGATTTTATTACAAAAGCATGTGAGAGAAACATTAATCAAATTATATTTGGCTATGAAAAACGGTGTATAGATCTATATAGCTTTTATTTAGAAAATGCATGCATATCTAGGCATTAATCAAATTTAATATTAAATTTATTTTCAGAAAACGATCATGATAAAAATTCACTTCTAACACGTACTTTGCATTATTATGGACCTAACACAACCTGAACGGATAAAAACGGAGCTAAAACAAAGAATCGACGAGCAAAACAAGATTGAAAGGACCTAGTCGTGATTAACCGTAGATTTCAGGGAGTAGCAGAGGAAATCTGCAAGACACATTGAATAGTGCTCATGAAAAGGATAAAGGACAAGGTTAGATATGAAAACGAACGTGGGTGGGCTTTATGTGTGAAAGTGGGATGTTTCTTGGGGGTTTGCTGCAGATTTACCAAGACACATATCTTTGGTGGGAATTTTCTTTTTGTCCAGGGATCTGATCACAAAACAGGCATCTCTTTCAAGCTTTGGTTCGATCCATGGCTGGAACATACAGGAGCTCCTGGCCGGCGGTGATTGGACCAGTTCGGTGGCCTAGGGGTCCGATTGAGGCTCAAAACGGAGGGAGAAGGGTGTGGAGAAGTCAAGGAGGTGCTCATCTGCGGCTAGGAGGACGGGAGATGGCCGGATTTTGGCGCACACAGGATGATGGAGATGGCGGCCTACAGGTCTGCTCGTTCCAATCGCCAACAACCTGCGCAGCTAGGGCTTCGATTGGGTGGCACATAAGATAGAATAGAGGAAGGGGACCTCAGGGAGGTGCTCACCACGGGCGGAGGTAGAAGGAGTCGGCCGGACTCGGTTGCACAGCGGACGACGGTCTGCAGCTCGGTCCTTGCACCATGGCGGCACCTCGGGGCACCTCCAGTGTCCAGAGGATGCTCTCCCGACGCGGCTTGGTATCGTGGAGCCCCTGGTGGCGTAGACTTCATTTGTCGGCACTCCATTGTTGTGAATCAGGGCAGCAAGCTCGACGGTGTCGCACAGCTTGGATGGTCGGTGTGCGGCGGCTTTTCGTGAGGCCATGCAGGGCAGCAGGACGAGTTGAGGATGGGCACGCAGCATACGGGTGCTCCACCTTAAATAGGCGCGGGAGGCAGCACGGTGTGGCGCTCACGCCAAGGAAACTGCGGCGACGGTGGCGCTCTGCCGTGTCCATGGCGGACTGCAGGGCCAGGCCTCGATGGGCTCCAACGGGCTCACGGCTGGGCCAGAGGAAGCGGGTCGGGCGTTCGGGCTCGGCCCAGTTAGATAGGATAGGATTTCTTTTTATTTTCTGAAATCATTTTTCATTGCGAAAACAATTCCAATAAAGACTAGAAATTGTTTAAAGGCACGAAAAATACTCCGAATATCACAAAAATTCCAAGAAAATTCCCAGAGCTATATTGGAGCATGAACAACCCAAAGAAAGTATTTGGAGCTCATGAAAAAGATTTTAGAGCCTTCTAATAAATAGAAATATCTCGAGGAAAATGAGAATACATTCCTGAAAAAATCCAAAAAATTCTCGGAAGATTTTGGACAGCACCTAAACGTATTTTTGAAACCTTTTGCACTCAAGAAGCACCAAGATGCATCGGCTTGATTGCAACACACACAACCATTTATTTAATTTATAAATCAAACAATGGCTTTTCCTATACTATATTTCCTATAAAGAAAAATAATTGTTGGAAAAGTTTTAAAATTGTGAGAAAATTGTTGTTTTATTATTCTCTCTATTCACATCCTGAAATTGGAAATTTCATGGTGTGACAAACCTACACCCCTTAAAAGGAATCTCGTCCCGAGATTCGAAGAAAGGAGAAACAAGGAGAAGGGAGATAAACAAGAACTATACGATTATGGTAGGTAGGCGGTCATCCTGTTTTGTCGATCGTTGTGAAGTCTTTATTCCTCTTCTTGTCTTGGTCATTGGGGTCTTCATCAGAGTGAGCTAGATTGGATAATAACAAGCACAAGATGGAAAAGAAGGTAGAGTGATGTCTTCTTTCTTCAACTTGCTTACTTCTTGATTGTGACGGTGGTAGTAGCATTTGCTTGTTGATGACGTTGGTGTGGCCTTCATTGCCTGATTTTGGTGTCCTTCTTTTGATGATGTAGAGAGGAAGGAAGGTGACAAGGAGATGGGAGGTACAAAAGGAGAACCCAACTACGCAACTAATGTTATTGCAGATATAAGATCCACAATACACCAACACTCACTGCAAAGAAACAAATCAACCAAGGTCATAAAACCAAGCATCATTATGCAAACACACAATTTGACCAATCAAGACAGTCAAATGAGCGATGCTAACGTAGTTAGTAGTCATAGGTTATCCTCCTAAGCAGGGCATACCTTCAATGGTCACCGAAGCTTGACTTCAGGCGATGAGTTGATAGCTGCTTTGTTCACGTGACTTGGGTAGGCTTGCTTCACGGTACGTGGCATGGATCATCTAAGAAGTAGAACGACACTTTGCAATGAAAAGACATGGAAACAAAGAGAAGTCCCAAGTTGCATTATACAAAGGAGAAGTTAAATGAAGAAGATATGTGGATAAGAATTGACAGCTAGGTTCAAAATAGATAGTCAAGCAAGATATCCAGGATATGCCTTGCATGGGACAAGTGGAAAGGGAAAACAAGGTCAAGATCAAGGTAGGGGTCTTAACATTTGCATAACAATGAAGTGAAAATAAAAAGAAGTTAAGTGGGAAAGGTTAAGATATCAAGGGGATTTTCAAAAGAAAATGATCAAAGAGTGGGATTATTCATCACATAGCTCAAAGGGAAGGTAGTGATGAATTTCAGATCAAATGAAACCTTAAGGAATGACCATTGCTAACTAGGCTTACGTCCTATGGTCGATACAGCTCTGATATCACTCTGTCAGACCTGTTTTTCCAAGGAAAACCAAGTGCAAAACTACATGCATGCCAGGATCAAATTTCATGCATATAGTGACATATAAGTGAATACAGAAACAGTATCACATAAGCAAAAGGAAAAGGTGTTAACACCAAAATTTGGTAAGGTAAGGAGTCTGACTTGTGGGTCCAACTCGGTGAGGAATCCGTCCGGCGTAAGGAAGGTTTCTTCAGATGATTTCGGTAGAGGAGTCCGCGGTCGGCAATTTGCTTCCGTTCAGCAAGGAAATTGTTGCGCTGATTTTGCGGGATTGCGTGGTGACATGGCCCGAGCGGAAGGGACGAATGGATGGATAAGCGATTGCACTTAGAGATAAATTAGGTATCGAATCCATTCGAGGTCATGCTTAACAGGGTATAAATATGGACCCTGAATGTATGTAACATACATTCAAAACATTCTCAATACAAACCAGCTTTACGCCAAATCCTAGAGTCCTTTGTCGTGTCGTCGAGTTTTGCGAGAGGATTCATCGATCCGTCGACCTCCGTGAGTACCGGCAACCTTGTATCATGTCTAGTATCATGCGGTGGATTTAGATCTGATGCAAGTAGTCTTGTTACCATGCTTAGTGTCATGCGGTAGATTCAAGCTTGGTTCAAGAGGGTTTCTTGTTAGGTCATGAGCCATGCGGTAGGGTAGGATCTAGCTTGAAGCTAGTTATCGGCTCTATTGAATTTTGGAAAGATTCAATAGATTCATTAAGTTACCCCATGTTGCTTTGAGTTTTTACTTTACGTAACACTTCTTTGCCCAATCTAGATGGGTTCGGATCGGCTCTATCTTTTTGATGATCCTTATGCGAATCGAGTTCGTACCTTTGGCTTAAATAGCACGTGGATCACATGTTCCTGATAGCCGAAACCGAATCGATCTAGGTTGTCACGTGTTGCGGGTTCAAGCTTATCAAATCTTGTATAAATCTTGAAAGCACTGGGTATCACGCGATAGATGCAAGTTTTTGGGTTGTTTTGGAGCTAGTCATCCGGTGGATTAGATTTCAATCCAATCTAATAGGTTTATCTTGTTTGGTAATGTTCGTTCCTTCTTCATGGACCCCGATTCGGCTGTTCAGCCGTATTCGGTTATGCTTTCATGAGTAAAACGTGTTCATAAGTTATGCTTTAAATATTGTATGCTTTTAGCTTTCCGTATTTAGATTGTATCATGCGGTGGATAGATCTATTTGTGGACGGTGGTATGATTTCAAACAAGTTGTATCATGTGGTGGATAGATTTGTTTGGTATCATGCCTGACGGGTTTTAAAGTACCTAGACATGCGGTAGACTAGTGCTTTGGACCTATGCACGCTTGTTTATTACATATTTATGATCATGCCTTTACTTCATCTATTGTTTAATGTTATTTATCACGAGGATCGGTCATGGCTTTGCGCACGTGCATTTTTATCAAAATAAAAACCGATCTATCGCCATGCTTACATCATCTATTCGGCTATGTTACTTTTTGCACGTTAAAGCTGCCGAATGGTTTCTAGTTTGCTGGCAGATAGCTCTTTATAGCTACATGTCATCTCACTTGGCTTTCTAGCCGTAAATATGGAACTGTCTGGTACCACCCGGCAAGTTCCAAGCTTTGGGATTTAACTACTTTGTCTTTTGTTAATTTTCAGGGAAAATTGACTGGCACGTCTTGTGATCTCTTCGCGTGTGAAGCTAGCTTGTTCGGCTTGCTGTGTGCTTGGCGTGAAGTGCATATTTTACGTCAACACACTTTTTGGCACGCCTAGTGGGATGATAGTCGAAAATCAAGATGCCCGACATCGGTGACATTATGGATATCAACATCGAGGACCTCTCTACGGAGCAGCAGCAACAGCTAAAGGATGTTGTGGATCAGTTCCAACAGAAGTGCTTGCTGTCATTTAAAAAGAACAGGAGTGGCGTCCCATACCTCAAAAATGAGATGCCTAGGGTTCTATTGCCAGGAGAGAGTGACGCTACAACTCAGAAGGAGAGGGAGGAATGCATGCAAGCGTTTCGAGACGCAGTAGATGACGTGCTAAGCAGGCACCATAGAGCTTTCCTGGGTGCGTTCAAACAGATGATGGTGGCTGTTTTCGGCCCGGACATGGAGCAAGTATTCAATCGAACACCCCTTCAGGGAGGCACCGTGGAGATTGGAGGGTCTAGTTCTCAGCCGCCATTGCGAAGCTAGCCAGCCCAGCCTCCTCCGCAGAGCGTTGGAAGCCAAGCCGTCCAGCCTCCTCCACAAGGCGCTGGAGGTCGACCAGTTCAACCCCCTCTCCGGGCCGCGGGGAGGACGGCCCGGTCCGGCCACCTCCACGGGCAAAGACACGGGTCAACCTATGCAACAGCCGAACCCATATCAGCCCACGTATGTGGAGTTGGCATTTGGCTCGTCTAGAGTTCCACCTGCTTCCGGCTACAGGATTACCCCAGCTAGCAACAGACTGCAGAAGAATTTGTACGGTGGAGGCTACCACGAAGTGATGAACTATGGTGCCATCGATGCTCTCCCGAATCCGGCCTACAGCCCAGCTACAGGCGTATAGGAGGACGATATCCTGGTTCACAAGATGGCCGACTTGATGCAGAATCAATTCGGCCTCAAACCTAAAATGCAGGGACCTACCTACACGCCTCCGTTCACGGAGTGGTATTACAATGTGATCCTGCCGCCAAGAGTAAAACCTCCGACGGAATTTACAAAATTTTCCGGGCAGGATGACACGAGCACGGTGGAGCACATTGCTCGCTAGCTGATGCAGCTCGGAGAGGCCTCATCTGAAGAGGCGTTCAGGGTCAGGTACTTCCCCATGTCACTGACGGGCGCAGTGTTCCAGTGGTTCTCATCTTTGCCTCCCCAATCAATTGGCACATAGAGGGAGCTGGAGCGAAAATTCCACGCCCATTACTTCAGCGGTAGCACGGAAAAGAAGCTCATCGACCTCGCCACTCTGAAGCAGAGACACAGTGAGACACCCTTGGTGTTCCTCAGGAGGTTCAGGGAAATCAAAGGCATGTGTTTTTCATTGAATCTGCCGGATGATCAGTTGGCCGACATGGCCATGGCAGGAATGCTGCCGGCCGTACGAGAAAAGCTGTTTGGTATGGAGTTTGATAACCTGGGTCAACTGTCCCAAAAGCTGTCATTGATGAGCAACCAAGCCTACGGTTTTAAGAAAGACGCCAGGTTCGGCAAACAGCACGACGTAGATGATATCTACAATCAGTTCCTGGAGAAGGCCGATCAAATGGAGGACTCTGACAATGATCAGGATGTGGCTGCTGCTAAGATCATGTGGGGGAAGGAACCGTTGACCATGAATCAGCGCTAGATCAAGCAGACCAAAGGCACGTACGATTTTGACGTCACTAAAGCTGATAAGCTGTTTGAATTCCTGGTGAAGGAAGGCCGAATCAAGTTGCCTGAAGGGCATTCCATGCTTCGGCCCGATGGAGTAAAGGAGAAACGTTACTGCGGCTTCCATGACAGGAATTCTCACTCCATCAACGACTGCAGGGTCTTCAGAATGAGGATCCAAAAGGCTATCCAGGAGGGTCATCTCAAGTTTGACACCAAGATGAAGCTGGACGGCCACCCTTTTCCCCAGAACATGATAAGCTTTTCTATCAACATGGTGACAGCCGAGAAAAAGGGCAAGGTCAAGGTCTTGACTTCAGCCAGGGCAAGACAGGATGGAGCAGTAGACCCAGAACGTCAAGTGACCTTGGAGCAGGTTCATGGTGAAGCCCCTCGCGTTCTCAAGAGCCATGTCGTGATCGGGGAGTCATCCAGGGCCAAACCCAGGGTGACTACGCACATCCTTCTCAACAAGTGGCAGCGCCAGCTAGAGAAAGAGCGCTACCAGAAACGAAAGCACGAGGAGGAGAGGCGCAGGGCCGAAGAAGACGCGCGCAGGAGAGATCTGGAACAGTACACGCGCGAGCAGGAGCGCGCGCATTGGGGGTGCACCTTCTTCAGGCACTGCTAGAACGAAGGGTTGAAGCTTCCTACGCTGAGAAATTGCCCTGAGTGCAGCGACAGGTACCTAGAGTATAGGCAGGAAACTGCCAATCGCCGATCCGTCCATGAAAGAATTGGAAGGATACATCCCAGTGAGGATCGGCGCCAAAAAATTAAAATCATTGATCACCCCAGGAAGAGGCAAGCTGATTTGAGATGGGCTGATCAGGAGGAAGATGAGGACCAGTACGTTTGGCAAAAGGGGCAATGGTGCCCGCCTGGTTTAAGAAAGAGTCAAAAAAGGAGGGTCAACGCTTGAGGAACCGCGAACTGAGGCAGGCGGGGGTCCAGACGAGACAGGTGTGGCGTCCAAAGGATAAACCTGAAGGATCAAACCGTTCGGTGCCGGCATATATGGTATATTTTCTGCCGAATGAATTTATGGCTCCTGCTAATCAGGTCGTGCAGGAAGAAATGTCCCTGGACGATGAAAAGCTTGGGGGACTGATGGCGTGGCTGGTGCTAGCCAAGCAAGCTATCTTCGACAAACCGGCCAAAAATCGACACATGAGGCCGCTATACTTGAAAGGATATGTCAATGGCAAGACATTGACCAAGATGTTTGTCGACGGTGGAGCGGCAGTCAACGTGATGCCGTACACCACTTTCAGGAAACTTGGCATGGGCCCTGGCGACTTGAAACCTACAAGCATAATTCTAAACGATTTCGCTGAGAATCCTTCAGATACCCAATGGGTGCGCCCACGTGGATCTGATGATCGGGTCCAAAACACTGCTCACAACCTTCTTTGTCATCGAAGGTAAAGGAGCCTACAGCCTACTGCTTGGACGGGACTGGATTCACGCCAACTGCTGCGTCCCATCTACCATGCATCAGCAGCTCATCCAATGGGTAGATGACGATATTGAGGTGGTCCAAGCAGATGACTCCGCGAGCATCACAAGTGTGGAACCAGCTTTCTGGGAATATCAGGGTATTGACTGTTTCTCAGGAAAAGACTAGGGAGAAGGTCCTGTTGAGCCTGTCAGCAGTGATCAACAGCCGATTCAAGCAGTCGGCTCTTATAGCAATTTTTAATGGATAACCCCGTCGATGGTACTGATGGCAAGTTGGGGCGAGGATTCATGTCGGCCGATAAATTGGAGGAAGTTGACATTGGAAGCGGTGACAAACCAAGGCCGACATTTATCAGCGCAAACTTGCAATCAGACTTCAGGGAGGAGTTGATCAAGTTGCTTAAGGAATATAAAGATTGCTTCACTTGGGATTATTCCGAGATGCCTGGACTGGACCATCCATTGTTGAGCATCGGTTGCCAATCAAATCTGGTTTTAAACCATACAAGCAACCTCCCCGGAAAATCTACAAAGATGAAGTATTGGCCGATGTGAAGAAAGAAGTTGAAAGATTACTTGACGCAAACTTCGTTCGGCCATGCAGATATGCGGAGTGGATCTCTAATATTGTCCCTGTCTACAAGAAGAATGGAAAGATGAGGGTCTGCATAGATTTCAGGGATTTAAACAGAGCTACTCCTATGGATGGTTACCCCATGCCTGTTGCCGATTTATTGGTTGACGCCGCTGCTGGACACAAGGTTATCAGTTTCATGGATGGTAATGCGGGATACAACCAATTTTTTATGGCAACAGACGATATATCAAAGACAGCCTTCAGATGTCCTGGTCATATAGGCCTGTTTGAATGGATAGTCATGACATTTGGGTTGAAGAATGCCGGCAACTTACCAGCGAGCCATGAACTACATCTTTCATGAGTTGATCGGCAAAATTGTTGAAATTTACATTGACGACGTTTCATGAGTCTTTGAATCATGACACACATTTGGAAGACATGAAGATAACCTTGGAGTGCACCCGGAAGCATGGTTTGAAGATGAATCCAAACAAATGCGCTTTTGAGGTATCAGCTGGAGAGTTCTTGGGATTCTTGGTCCACGAAGGGGGGATTGAAGTTGGCAAGAAAAGCATGAAGGCCATTGATGAAGTTGTCCCTCCAACTAATCTCAATGAGTTGCAATCACTGCTCGACAAGATTAATTTTGTAAGGAGATTCATCTCAAATCTGTTACAAAAGGTTTTGACGTTTTCTCCATTGCTGAAGCTTAAGAAAGATCAGACGTTCACGTGGGGCGACGAACAACAAAAGGCTTTTGACGAGTTCAAGCAATATATGAAAGAACCACCAGTACTAGTCCCTCCGCAGTTGGATAAGCCTTTCAAGTTGTACGTGGCGGCCGATACCCAAACCATTGGATCAGCCCTTATTCAAGAATTCGAAGGAAAGGAGCGGGTAGTGGCATATCTTAGCCGAAAATTACTTGATCCTGAAACCAGATATTCGGCTGCTGAGAAGCTGTGCCTATGCGTATACTACTCGTGTACAAAATTTCGGCACTACTTGTTAAATGCCGAATGCATTGTATACTCCAAATTTGATGTAATAAAACATATGTTATCTATGCCGATTTTGAATGGTAGGATTGGCAAGTGGATCTTGGCTTTATTAGAGTTTGAGTTAAAGTTCGAATCGGCAAAAGCTATTAAAGGTCAGATCATTGCCGACTTTATAACTTAACATCGTGATCCATCAATTAATTTACTTGAAATTACTCCTTGGGCTTTATTTTTTGATGGATCATCATGTGGTAAAGGTGGGGGAGTAGGGATTTTATTGATTTCACCCAGAGGTGAGATGTTTGAGTTTGCTATCCCTATACAGCCCACTGTCACAAACAATCAGGCTGAGTACGAGGCATTTCTTCGGGGGCTTCAATATTTGAGAGAAGCCGGGGCCATTTCGGTTGAAGTTTATGGAGATTCAGAGTTGGTAATAAAGCAATTGAACGGCCAATACGAATGTAAAAGTGATGCGCTGAGGAGTTACTACGAAGAATGCAGGGAAATCTTGAAGAGCTTTTCGTTGGTAAATCTACAGCATATTCCTAGGGAACATAATGAAGAAGCAAATAGGTTGGCTCAGAGCGCTTCTGGTTATAAAGAGAATCAAGAAGCATTTGCCACGGAGATATGTGCGCTGGGAATGGATCTTGCGGAGGATGATTGGAGAAAAGAGATCGTTGAATATTTGAAGGATCCATCCCGAAAGGTCTCTAGGAAGCTCAGGTACAAGGCCATAAAATTTGTTCTTCTGGATGATAGTTTTTTTTACAAACCACTAGATGGGGTGTTGCTACAATGCCTGGGTCCAGAAGAAGCTAAAAGGATGATGAGTGAGGTACATGATGGGATATGCGGAGCACACCAATCAGCCTACCGCATGAAATGGGTTATCAGGCAAGCTGGGTGCTTTTGGCCGACGATATTGGAGGACTGCTTTGAGTATTACAAGGGATGTCAAGACTGCCAGAGGTTTGGAAATATTCAAAGAGTTCCTGCATCAGCATTAAATCCCATCATCAAGCCATGGCCATTCAGGGGCTGGGGTATAGACCTGATTGGCCAGATTAATCCACCATCTAGCAAGGGGCATAAGTTTGTGCTTTTGGCTACAGATTACTTTACCAAATGGGTTGAGGCAATTCCATTGAAGAAGGTGACATCAGAAAACATGGTTGAGTTTGTCAAGGAACACATCATCTATCGGTTTGGAATCCCTCAAACGATCACGACTGATAAAGGAGCCCAGTTTGTGTCATTGGAGTTCAGAGAGTTTGCCGAAGGCATGGGGATCAAACTGTTCAATTCTTCTCCTTATTATGCCCAAGCTAATGGTCAGGCAGAGGCTTCTAATAAGATCATGATCAAGCTTATACAAAAGAGGATCAACCAGAAGCCAAGAAGGTGGCATTCGGTGCTCAGAGAGGCTTTGTGGGCTTACCGAATGGCCCCTCATGGAGCTACAAAAACATCTCCTTACAAATTGGTTTATGGGCACCATGCGGTTTTACCTTGGGAAGTGCAATCAGATGCTAGGAGAGTAGTTTGCAAAAGGATATAAGCTCCAAGGATTACAGTGGCTTAATGATGGATGAGCTAGAAGATTTGCACATGATCCGTCTTAGGGCCCTGGAAAATATTGAAAAGAACAAACTGCGAGTTGCCAAATATTACAACAAGAAAGTAAAAGTTAGGCAATTTGCAGAAGGAGATTTGGTTTGGAATGCGTTACTGCCGATTGGAACCAAATACAGTGAATTCGGCAAATGGTCCCCTAACTGGGAAGGACCCTTTCGAGTGGTCAGATGTGTGCCTGGCAATGCCTACATGTTGAAAACTTTACTAGGAGAAGATTTTTCCGCTGCAATAAATGGAAGATATTTGAAGAAATATTATCCTAGTATTGAAATCGATCGGTGATCACCAGCATTGGGATAACATGCATCTGATACAGGAATAGCCGACGCTCAAGAACGAGGCCACCTTTAGAACAAAATTCCCAAACAGAGGGAATGGCCAGTGCCTAGATGCATTGCCCTTAGCGCAAAACTACATTACAAATGCTTCTTGCAGGTTTACATCTAACAACCCTGGTGATCAGGACTACGAGGAGGCGGGAAGCAGAAGGCCTGGCGTAAGAAGCGAAAGTATGATTCAATCTTTTCTTTGCTTGTTCGGCTGCTCCCTCTTCAGTTGCTCCAGAACCACCGTGACGGCAACTTGGAATGCGTGGGGATGACCACGATTTGCTGCCTCCACCAAGCTGTCCCAAGCCGCTTTCAGGTTATTGTACCTATCAGAGACATCTGAGACAGAAGAGTGGTCGTTAGGGGCAGAGATCCAGATGTGAGCACGGGGTCAGAAAGGAGTTGAAGATATTTACCTCCTACTAGTGCATCCAAAGCCATGCGACGCTCGCATTCGGCCTGGCAAGGAGCGGTGATGTCCCGGAGGTCATGTTCCAGGTGCCGAACACGACGGCGCAGTTGATGGCTGATTCAATACTCGGGCGTGGTATTCTCTGCTTCAAGGGAAGAATCAGAGGAGATATACTCAGGCATGTCCTCGGCCCCAATGATTTCCTCAGGAGGCAGATCGAGGCTGAAAGAGAAAAAATAGAGTGGAGGTAAAACGCGAGATCACATAAGGAGGCACGAAGCAAATCAAAGGAAAAACTCACTCGCGAATCGTGCATTTCTTTGGGATGCTGCCCTCCTGGGGCTGCTTGCCTTTGTCCATGGCCTTGGGGTTTTTTCATCTGAGAGCAGGGGTGAAGATGAGAAGTGATGGTTGAGTGTGCGAGTGGATTTGCAGGGCATCTCAGCAGGCTATTTTATTGAATGAGAGAGTGCGTTGGGAGTGATGACTGGCCGGCGTGCATCATTGGAATACCAAGCGGCAGGGTTTCCTCCCGAATGCTTATGGGTTTTTCTGCGGATTTTGAGCTAAAGGGCATCTATTTTCGCGTGTTCGGCTCAAGCGAGTTCCCGAATACGTTTAAGGAGAAACAAGATTCACAGATGCAAACACAGAAAAAATCATCGCAGTACACGCCCGAGAATGAAAAGTTCTTTATTTATTGCCGATATCAAACATCCCTGATACAATCTAATCAAAGAGCCTGTTTAGCACAGACTGGGGATGAGTGAGATCGGCAATGGCGTCGCCGTGGCCGTCGAGGCGCTCCAAGATGATCTCGATCTCGTCTATGTCTTCTGGTGCGCCGCCCCAGAAGCCGCGCGGCCTGGTGGAGTAGTCGATGTCGGTGTGCGTCGCCATGGCGGCCAGGCCCAAAGTGGTGCCCAAGCGGATGCCGTGGGTGGCCACTTCATCCACGCGGTGTTCCACCGCGGCAAGGCGCTCCGCCGGCGTATCTCCGCGGGCGTTCACCTTGTCAGCCAATTGCTCCACCAACATTTTTAGCTGGTTGAGCTCAGCGTCACGGGCTGCAAAATGCAAGATAAAGGTGATTAGTATCAAAAGCCAGATTGGATTAGGGAGCGGTTCTAGAGCCGTACCGTCAATGGTCGCCAGCAGCTGCTTGCGCTGGTCCTCCCACTCCAGTTCGGCTTTGCCAGCCCTTTTGGAGACGTCTTCCAGCTCGCGCTGGGCCACCTCCAGCTCCGCCTTGAAGCGGAGAGCATCAAGTTCCCCGTAGGGCACGGGGGAGTAGTGGTCTGACTCCGAGGAGTCGTCCGGCAGGGGCTGACCGGCCGGTGCAGAAGATGGATTCCATTAAATGAGCCTGAAATAGAGATGATCGTCAAAAACAAAGAAGGGGTCAAAGATGAATCGTAAAGGAAAAAGTTGACGATTATTGCCTTCGACTCACACTGGCGCGGCGCCCTTCCGCCTTGTCGGCGACGCGGCGCCTGTTGTTGCTGCTCGCCATGCTTCTGGGATTTGCGCTGATTGGGAAAAGAAGATTTGAGGTTGGCGAAGATTTGAGGGCTAAAGGCTTGGTGAAGAGCTGAGGGCACCTGCGGTTTCCATTTATAGCCCTGGCGAAATAGATCGTGGCCTTAGGTCGTGGCCTTGGATTGTGGCCCGTATCCCAAGAAACTTGGAAGGTGGAGAGGTTTCCTTGACCAATCCGCCGTCAGGTCATTTGGAGTTCAAGGCTGAGTCATATTCGGTTGACTGGCTCAGCTAAAAGCAAGTTAAGGTGCCGTTCGGGTATGGAATTTTTGGGTTACTGATTACCGAATGGATCATTCAGCGTTGCAATTAAGGACGTGCAGAGAAAAGAGAAAGTAAATTTAAAAAGGCAAATGTTGCAAGGACGGCCAGTTCGGTTACACATCGATCAGTACAGCTAAATGTTCAAATACTTTGCAATTACATTGGAGGCGTTCAATGTTGTTTGGTGAATGTTCTCCATCCGTTCTTGATAATCTTTCTGGGAATTGGACAGGATGGTGAGTTCTGCATCACAGTGATTCATCTCAGCTATGGCCGATGTTGCTTCCTCTTGGATCTTCTCTATCAGTCCAGAAAGTTCGGCTATCTTCTTGTCGTCAGCTTCTATTTCTGCTGATAAGCTTTTCAGCTCTGCCTCCAGTGCGGCCTCTCTGGCGATTTTCAACTCACGAGCAGCTTGCAGATTGGCCAATATCCCTTTGTGACTCTCAGTTTGAGATTGTGCTCCCTTCACGGCTTGTTCAGCTTTGGCTTTCTTTTGTTCAACAGCTGGGCGGGAAGACACATTTCTCAGAGCTCGTCTTATGGCTACATAGTGAACATCCAAACCAGAGATGGGTTCAAGTGAGGTCTTGATATCCTCAGGGAGTTCTTGGCTGATGGGTCCAAGCATTTCTTCGAAATGATCGAGATCTCTGATTTGATCTCGAGCGTCTCTCTGCAGGCAGTCAAAATTTTCCTTGAGCTTTCTTGTACTTCCTCTAGCAAGGCTTGAGGCCCTGCTTCCCTTGTCTCAGCAATTGGATTATCCTCCATTGATGGGTTTGATAATGATGGAGCCTGATCCTGAAAGAATAACATTGCCGAGTCAGGAGTGTTGGGAAATAAAAAAAGATATCAGGGTTAAGTGCAAGTGTTTACCTCATGCCTAACTTCCTGAACTGGAATAGGGTTTTGTTCAGTTTCAGGGGCGATTTCTGGAGCCACTAGTGAAGGAGGTGCTCGTGGTAAAGCCGAAGCTTCTGTGTGAGAGGGTGCTGATACAGTCTCTAGCAACTCTGAAGCTTCTGGCTGGAGAGGAGATGGATTTACCTCTGCTAAGGTTGAGGTTTCTGCCTGACCAATAGGGGATTGAGCCCCTGAGGGACTTGAAGGCTCTGGTTGGATGGGAAAGTTCATCTCTGGCGAGGTTGGTGTTTCTATCTGAGCAGGGGGTGATTGAGTCCCTGATGAAGATGAGATCTCTACTTGGGCGGATGGCTCAGCCCTTGGTGGACTTGCATGTTGAGAGACAGGGACATCCACAAGTTGATCCACCATTGTTTCTTCTGCAAATACCAGATAAGGGTAAATGCTAGTGTTGGTCTTTGAGGAAGGAGTAATAAAGGTCATACCAGTAAATGGAGCATTGGCAGGTTCTGAAGCTGAGGATTGCTGAATTTTAGTCTGAAATCGCCAAGACGAAATTTATCAGTAAACAGTAATCTTGAGGTAAAGAGAGAGGAAATTTTACCTCGGTAAGGACTTTCTTGATGGTTCTTCTCTTCTTGGCAGTTGGAGGTGCGATCAGAGACAGGCCTTGCCTCTTGTCAGTGGTAATACTGGACAAAATTGGGTCTGTTGTGGCATACCTAGCCATCATTGAGCCAGGGTTGGTGATCTAAATCCCAATGCTGAGATTGGGCATACTGCATTGTAAGCAATCGCCCTGGCTAGAGGGGCAGGCACTGTATTCTGTGGGTAAAAAAAATCAAGATCATGGTTAAAAGAAGAAATGTCTGATTTAAAGAAAAGGACAATCATGTTACCTCTGAAATTGGCTGAAAATCAGGCATCAGTTCTATGCAAAATGAGTGCACAGGCTCACTGAAAATATGGTCATGGAATTCTTGCCACCAAGAGTTGAAGGTGGGGTGAGCTACTGTTGTAGGTGTGAAAGGCCAGGTGTAAACAGTTGGACTGCATACATACTGAAAAACCCTGCTGGTTTGAGTAAGTTCTTTAATTTCCTCTCTGGGTTTGAGGAATTCATGCAGAAATAGTCTTGGGGGCATCTGGCCACATCCAAGTTGTCGAGCCATCATATTGGGCTGGTAGTATTCATAAGTGTTGTGGTTTGCCTCCCTCCACTAAATTCAGCTGGCAGAATGCATGGATGGATGAGGATATTGAGGATTTCCAGAAATCTTCCATCTTGGCATCCAGCTTCAGAGGAGAACTCACAAGGGAGGGTTAAATTATCATTGTCCAAGTAAGGAAGCCAGAGAGGGTTGGCGAAGCCTTTGAAGAAAAGCTCAAAGAGTTGGCTGACATTCTGGTTGATGGGAACAGTTGAAGAAGCTTCTCCATAGGTGTGGCATCCTCTGGTGACCTAGACTTCCCCTTCATGATAGTTGGATGAAGGAAAAAAACCTGGTGTTGAGGTCAATACCAACGATCTGGTGCATGTGCAGTTGTAGCCACATCTGTACAAACCACCAAGGGCCATTGACACACGCTATCTTCTGGCAGGTGGACATTTGGGTGACGGTTTGATGAAGCATGTGATATACACTGCCCAGGTGGTATTTTCCAAGGGGAAGGCGCTTACCACTAGCCAATTGTGTAGCCATTACAATATGATTCAGAGTAGGCTCATTGGCTTTACCACAGAAGATAAACCTGCACAACCACATGTTCAGGAATGCCCTTTATTCAACTTCATCAAGGGGGCCATCTTTCATATGATTCTGGATATAATTTTTATATCCGCTCCCTGATTTCACTCCTGCTTGTCTTCTGCAACCTCTGAAGTCCCAGGGATGAACAGATCCTGAAATATCAAGGCCGGTAATCATGTATACATCGGCCAGAGTTGGAGACATTGGGCTGTGACCAAAAAGGAAGGCGTTGACGCCATTTGACTAGAAGTGGCAAGCCGCTATCAAAAGGTCTTCATTTTTGGGGGTCTCGGCCAAAGAAAGCTCCAAGCATTGAGCAATACGGAGGGTATCCCAGTTTTGGTCCTGACACTTTTATCCGCAAGGACTCTTTTGTACCAATTCCTCCAGCCCGCAATTGGGGGCAAGGGCCAGTTCTTGAAGGCGTCCTGCCACAGGGGAGGCTTAGTTAAAGCCGCTTTGAAGGGGATCCTTTCGGATTCAGCTGCGATGAATTCTCGAGGATCAGAAACTCCCACGGGACCAAGGAAGTAGGACGTCGAATTGGCCTCAATGCGAATCAATAGCTCAGTGGAAAGCTCCCGAGGGAAGGCAGAGAAGGAATCTAAGGTAAAACATTGAAAAGCTAAGTGCCGAATGAATCTTATGGTGGAGGAATTTACCTGAGCAGCTTGATTTTGACCCGCCATCGAGGATTTGAGCTTAGAAAAAGGTGATCTAGGGTTTGGATCTGGGTGAAGACTCCGATGGATTGCGAAGAGAGAGAACGGGTGTTGAACAGATTCAATTTGAAGACGTCGGTGGCTGGAGTCAATTCCGGAATAAAATCACTTTTATCCCATAATTGAAGGGGCATATGTTAACACCAAAATTTGGTAAGGTAAGAAGTCTGACTTGTGGGTCCAACTCGGTGAGGAATCCGTCCGGCGGAAGGAAGGTTTCTTCAGATGATTTCTGCAGAAGAGTCCGCGGTCGGCAATTTTCTTCCGTTCGGCAAGGAAACTTTTGCGCTGATTTTGCGGGATTGCGTGGTGACGTGGCCCGAGCGGAAGGGACGAATGGATGGATAAGCGATCGCACTTAGAGATAAATTAGGTATCGAATCCATTCAAGGTCATGCTTAACAGGGTATAAATATGGACCCTGAATGTATGTAACATACATTTGAAACATTCTCAATACAAACCGGCTTTACGCCAAACCCTAGAGTCCTTTGTCGTGTCGTTGAGTTCTGCGAGAGGATTCATCGATCTGTCGACCTAGTACCGGCAACCTTGTATCATGTCTAGTATCATGCGGTGGATTTAGATCTGATGCAAGTAGTCTTGTTACCATGCTTAGTGTCATGCGGTAGATTCAAGCTTGGTTCAAGAGGGTTTCTTGTTAGGTCATGAGCCATGCGGTAGGCTAAGATCTAGCTTGAAGCTAGTTATCGGCTCTATTGAATTTTGGCAAGATTCAATAGATTCATTAAGTTACCCCGTGTTGCTTTGAGTTTTTACTTTATGTAACACTTCTTTGCCCAATCTAGATGGGTTCGGATCGGCTCTATCTTTTTGATGATCCTTTATGCGAATCGAGTTCGTACCTTTGGCTTAAATAGCACGTGGATCACATGTTCTTGATAGCCGAAACCGAGTCGATCTAGGTTGTCACGTGTTGCGGGTTCAAGCTTATCAAATCTTGTATAAATCTTGAAAGAACTGGGTATCACGCGGTAGATGCAAGTTTTTGGGTTGTTTTGGAGCTAGTCATCCGGTGGATTAGATTTCAATCCAATCTGATAGGTTTATCTTGTTTGGTAATGTTCGTTCCTTCTTCATGGACCCCGATTCGGCTGTTCAGCCGTATTCGGTTATGCTTTCATGAGTAAAACGTGTTCATAAGTTATGCTTTAAATATTGTATGCTTTTAGCTTTCCGTATTTAGATTGTATCATGCGGTGGATAGATCTATTTGTCGACGGTGGTATGATTTCAAACAAGTTGTATCATGCGGTGGATAGATTTGTTTGGTATCATGCCTGACGGGTTTTAAAGTACCTAGACATGCGGTAGACTAGTGCTTTGGACCTATTCATGCTTGTTTATTACATATTTATGATCATGCCTTTACTTCATCTATTGTTTAATGTTATTTATCACGAGGATCGGTCATGGCTTTGCGCACGTGCATTTTTATCGAAATAAAAACCGATCTATCGCCATGCTTACATCATCTATTCGGCTATGTTACTTTTTGCATGTTCAAGCTCTCGAATGGTTTCTAGTTTGCTGGCAGATAGCTCTTTATAGCTATATGTCATCTCACTTGGCTTTCTAGCCGTAAATATGGAACTGTCTGGTACCAAACGGCCAGTTCCAAGCTTTGGGATTTAACTACTTTGTCTTTTGTTCATTTTCAGGGAAAATTGACTGGCACGTCTTGTGATCTCTTCGCGTGTGAAGCTAGCTTGTTCGGCTTGCTGTGTGCTTGGCGTGAAGTGCATATTTTACGTCTACAAAAGGATCATCAAAGTATTACGCTAAATCCTGGAAACGAAGGCACCAAACTCCACAAGGAGTCGTCTGGGGGTTGCGTACACCTAGCACTCCACAACATCTTCAGCGAAGTCCAGAGTAGATTCCTCTTTCTGAGCAACATTGTTTATAGCAAGCGTGAGCACTTGTCGTACTCAGCAAGTGTGGGGAAAGAATGAATGCAAAGGCTTTATAGTGGACTGGGCTATAAACATTTAGCATTTTAGTTAGTCAAATTTTATTAAACAACTATTTACTAGCAAATATAAGTATATACCAACCCACATTAAGCACAAAGAGATAGATAAGATACGCCATAAGCATATGGCAAGCATAACAATGATTTAAGTCCATCTTCAAGTTCAATTATCATGTGAGGGTCCAGGGCGCTCTTGACCGTGAGCACGGCTAATTGATTAGTTTTACACTCTGCAGAGGTTGTACACTTTCACCACAAGCAGCGTAAAAGCTCCAAAAAACATTGAACCCAACCATGCGACACTAGCTAGGCACCATACCACACTACCGAGGTGTGGTTGCATAGGGATGTCACAAGGCCTTTACAAAGGTTCCCCATCAAGTTGTGACCCACATGGTCCGAATCAGTCAGCAAGGTATAAAGTCCCCTAGCAAGTCGATACCCCACCATAAAAAGAATAACTCACCCAACTGCCTGCTAGAGCGAGTCCATACCCCACAGTACCGACGATCCCTTGTCCTTATCAGGTAAGATCACCGCAAGCTAAATTTCCTAATTATTCAGCCAAGACCAGTGCCTGTTTAGTTCTTGTGGTTGTATTGTTTTCTTGGGTGGTTCTCCATGTTCCGATTAACATGGAAAAGGTAGTCTTGCAATTAAAATTTTCATAAAGGAACATAGAGAATAAAGAATAAGCATGTTGATTATTACCAACCCAGTTGAGCAACATCTACCATCAGTATTAATTAAGAACCAAGTTCAAGATAATGCTCAAATGAGGCTAGTCATCCTTAATAGGAACCCATCAAAAATTAATGCAAAGCAATGCAATAGTGATTAAGAAAGTTATTGGGACAAAAGATCAAGGACACACTTGCCTTTAACCATAGAGTAGTTGCTCAGAATGTCTTCACCTTCTTGCACTTCAAACTTCTCGGACAACGTTCAGTCTACTCGAATCAATCATCGGCACACGCATACAAAGCAAACAAACAAGCATACTAAGAACAAGGCACCAATCAAAGAGAAAAGGTTAAAAAGAACGTACTAAAGAATAGGCTCGATTAGATGGATCACTAAAGAACACAAAGTGTGCTTGGAAGGGAAAGACTTGGTTTGCTTTAAAGAGATGGCTATGAAATGTTGAGCAAGGACCGGAAAGATCACACTGAGATAGAGCTTGATTCTATTGGTTACGCAAGCGCAAGAAACGCTGAAAACAAAACTAAGCTCGAAACTATTGTGAGATTATTATCAAACAACAACAGACTACACTTGGCGTATTTTAATTAAGAAATCATGTGAAGGAATATTTCAGAGAAATACTCTATGTTACCATTAAACAAGTTACATTTAATTAAAGAAACCATCATAATTCGAATCATATTTTATTTATAACATTCGAGTGGAAGTTATGTCAAATTAACAATTACTTTAGAAAGATAAAGCAAGTATAAGATATCTAGACGAGTAACTTTATGTCACGTGTTCAACTAAACATATTTAATATTGAAAAGGCATTTATGATGTCATTATCCATATTAACATTATTATGAAAACTGATGTTTAACTCTAACATCTTTTATTTAGAAAAACTAGCTATGAATAGGGATTAACCAATTACATCATGATTAAATAAAACTGGATTAGAACCTAATCACCTTTTATTTATAAAAGCAATGGAATAAGAATTTGTCAAGACTAACATGTACAAACCTTAGGCTAGGGTTTAGGAGAACCAGTCTACAAAGAGAACTCGGATGAACAATAGACACATTACCAAGGGTGATCTGATCTGACAGGAGAAAAAGATAATAGGGTAAACTATTAAAGAAAGGTGGCTAAAATAGATTAAGTACAGGAACATAGCTGATTCAAAAAGAGACAACCGAACTGAGATAGGATAGACATGAACTAGATATTGATGATCGAGATTCTAAGAGAAACATGAAATAATCATGGTAGTTTTACTTGATAAAGTAATGCAGAATGGAACCTCTATGATATCTGCTTCGATCACCAAAGCACACAAAAGAGAACGTCTAACGAACGATTTGCATCTCTTAACATAAGAGACTATGCGAGCTAGGTTTATTTTAATTAACAAAACAAATATAAAGGATATTTCAGAAATAAAATACCCTATGTTGACATTAATGCAATATTCTATTTTATTTGCAAAACCGAAGTAAAGGACTAGTCAAATTTTATTTACAAAAGTTCATGTGTCAATTATATCAGCTAAACAATTTATTCACAAAAAGGTTAGAACAACTAATCGAATTAAGACACATGACGAGTTGAGCTAAACAAACTTAATTTAGAAATTACATGCATGTTAACATCAGGCAAGTTAACATTTATTATAAAAGACGGTGTAAAAGCTTAATTAACTTTTAATTAGAAAAGTTAATTAATTATTACACAAATTAATATTTGATTGTGAAAAACCAAGTTAAAGATCTAATTACATTTTATTACAAAAGCATGTGAGAGAAACATTAATCAAATCAAATTTGATTATGAAAAACGGTGTATAGATCTATATAGCTTTTATTTAGAAAATGCGTACATATCTAGGCATAAATCAAAATTAATATTTAATTTATTTTTAGAAAACAATCATGATGAAAATTCACTTCTAACACGTACTTTGCATTATTATGGACCTAACGCAACTTGAACGGATAAAAACGGAGCTAAAACAAAGAATCGACAAGCAAAACAAGATTGAAAGGACCTAGTCGTGATTAACTGTAGATTTTAGGGAGTAGCAGAGGAAATCTGCAAGACACATTGAATAGTGCTCGTGAAAAGGATAAAGGATAGGGTTAGATATGAAAAAGAACGTGGGTGGGCTTTATGTGTGAAAGTGGGATCTTTCTTGGGGGTTTGCTGCAGATTTACCAAGACACATATCTTTGGTGGGGATTTTCGTTTTGTCCAGGGATCTAATCACATAACAGGCATCTCCTTCAACCTTTGGTTCGATCCATGGCTGGAACGTACAGTGGCTCCTGGCCGGCGGTGATTGGACCAGTCCAGCAGCCTAGGGGTCCGATTGAGGCTCAAAACGGAGGGAGAAGAGTGAGGAGAAGTCAAGGAGGTGCTCACCTCTGGCTAGGAGGACCGGAGATGGCCGGATTTTGGCGCACACAGGACGATGGAGACGGCAGCCTACAGGTCTGCTCGTTCTAATTGCCAACAACCTGTGCAGCTACGGCTTCGATTGGGTGGCACATGAGATAGAAGAGAGGAAGGGGACCTCAGGGAGGTGCTCACTACGGGCAGAGGTAGAAGGAGTCATGCGGACTCGGGTGCACGACGGACGACGGTCTGCAGCTCGGTCCTCGCGCCATGGCGGCACCCCGGGGCAGCTCCGGCGTCGGGAAGATACTCTCCGGACGCGGCTCGGCATCACGGAGCCCCTAGTGGCGTCGACTTAATTCGTCGGTGCTCCATTGATGTGAATCGGGGCAACAATCTCGACGGTGACGCACGGCTCGGATGGTCGGCGTGCGACTACTTTTCGTGAGGCCATGCAGGGCCGTGGGGCGAGTTGAGGCAGGGCGTGCGGCTAACGGGTGCTTGAAGGATCGGATGGCGACCAGAGAGGGGGATTGAATAGGAGCCGGTAAAAATGCTTCTCAAAGAACCCGGCCTATACCCTAGACAAAACCCGATCACATACGAGCGATGGATCGAGCCACACACCAATCGCCAAGACAACGAGGTTATTGATCAACCTGAAGTCTTAGGAACGATTCTTTGAAGCACACGCGGAAGAACGAAACAGGAGGAAGGAATCGAACCAATGAACAAAAGCCGGCCTGCGGCGGGCGTCGGCCGGGCGGGGCGGACGGTCCCCACAAGGCCGCGCGGACTGTTCGGCAGGGTATCGCGGACTGTCCGCACCCTTGCCACGGACCGTCCGGCCTGAGCCGCGGACTATCCGAAAAAGACACCAGAACCACCAGAGATGCACCGCGAATAACGGACCGTCTGCGGGGAGCACGCGAACTGTCCGCCAGGCACCTGCGGACCGTCCGCCCAGCACACGCGGACCGTCCGAAACTTCATCCAACCAAAACTCGAAAACACCGCGGATCGAAAGCGAAGCCGAGCAAAAACACGAAGAACACGCGACGAACACGCCCGGCGCGGACCGTCCGCCAGGTCCAGGCGGACTGTCCGCGAGGCATGGACAGAGCAGAAAACTGCTCGACCCCGAAGGTCAACTCCTCCAATCCATCACCGGATCTCCCAAACGGTAGAAGCTGTTGAGACAAGGGTTTGGGGACAAGTTAAGCGTCAAACAAGGATGTTATACCCCAATTTTGCCTCCTAACTCCCTAAATCACTGGAAATCACGGATCCTTTGAACACCACCAAAAACTAGAGCTCCGACCGAAGAACCTTGAATCAAAGTGGTTTCCTGGTGTTTGAGGGCACGAGATCAATCCTAAAGATGCACAAGACATCCATCCATGTTTCCCTCAAAGAAATCCGCGGAGAAACCCACTCAAATCCGCGGAACCACACCAAGAACAAAGGCACCAAAAACAAGCACGAAAAAGACCACGAAATTCACAACGCCGAATCTTCTATACAAACCAGGAAAGATTCACATGGTCTAGCATGCCGCCCTAGCATCCATCCATCTCAACAAATCTCTCATGAAGCTCTCATGCTAGCCTAGAGAAAATGGAGAAGAAAATAGTCCAAGAAAAAGAGAAACGAATGGGGGAAATGAAACCCTAAGTCACGGAGAGAGAGAGAGCCATCCACACACACTCATGGCTTATATATCGGGTCCCGCCGGTGTGGGAAATGACTCGACTACCCCTAACTCAACTACTGGTGATACGACCCATGCAGGGGCATTTTTGTAATGTTTGTGGGTCTTTCCATCGGACGGCCACGCCTTCGCCGCACCCCGCGTCCTCTCGACGCAAGCCATGCAATCCCGCCACGTGTCCTCCGCTTCGAAGCTTCCCGACACGCCCGGATCCCGTCTCTGTCGTGTGAAGGACCGATACGGCGAACCAGAGAGGGGGCGAGTGAATGGGAGCCGATAAAAATTCTTCTCGAAGGAGATGGAGACTCCAACAAGATGAACGCGGCTTCCAACATACTTCTCCAACTCACTATCCATGTTGGTCAAGCCCACGTAGCCACTGGAGTGCCATTGGACCTAGGAACCAACACACAACCTTCCGACCCGAGAACGCAGCGGAACACCAAACCTCGAGTCTACAGACCCACACCGGTCAGACCGGTGAGCACCACCGGTCAGACCGGTCCCTGCTGGTGAAACTGAGCAACTTTCACTAAGTGGCTCTACACCGGTCAGACCGGTGAGACACACCGGTCAGACCGATCACAGCCTGAAAGCCCCCAAGGCACCAAACAGGCCAACCGACCACCAAACTGACCCAAACTCGAAATAGCAATACCACAGGACAACAGCGAACACACCAAGACGTTCACCCGAGCAAAATCCCACCGAGGGCTGCACCGGTCAGACCGGCCAAGAGCACCGGTCAGACCGGTCAAGAGCACCGGTTAGACCGGGGTAGCCTGGGAAGCTCGGGATGAACAGCACCCGCGGGTCAACTCCCCCAAATCCAAACCTCGATCTCCCGAATCGCTCCATGGACTTGAACAAGACTTTGGGGATATTAGGAACACCTCATGAGCAGTCCATAACCAAGTTTACTCCAACCAAAACTCGTCCAAAAAGGAGGAATCAAGGAAATCTCGCCAAGAGCACTTCCAATCCAAGAACTCAAGAAACCCCAAAATCGAGCACCTTTACTCACGGATTTGGGAGGGGAATCACAGCCCAAAGAACCACGAAGGGTTCCCACAAATTTCCCCCATCAAATCCCCAAGAGAAAGGTCCCGAAAACAACCCAAAGAAATCACCAAGAGAGGGCTCCGAAAATCACCACCAAGAACAACCGGGGAAAACACATCCAAACCTTGAGAAACCACGCCGAATCATCTATACATGAAACAAAGGTTCATACAAGGTCTAGCAAGCCGCCCGATCATCCATCCCTCTCAACAAGATCTCTCCATGAAGCTCTATTGCTAGTCCTATGGAAAACCTAAAGAAAATAGGAAGGAAAATAGGAAAACAAATGAGCTACACTACAAGAAACTATTTAATCCGTGACGTAACCATTCTGTCACGGATTAAATAAAACTCGTCGCAAATCAGCATCTGCGACGATTTACATTTTCGTGGTGGAATGAACGTCATTGATTAAATCTCTCGATGTTCCCTTAATAAATGTCGCGATCCGTGACGTATCTGAATCGTCACGGAGCAGCTCGAGGCCCATGCAGCCCAACCCATGGCTCACTATCCGTGACAAAATAAAATCCTCACGGATTGCTACTGACATGGTAGCTGACATGGACGATGATGTGGCATCCTACGTGGACAATGACGTGGCATCCTACATGGACGATGACATGGCATCCTGCGTGGACGATGACGTGGCATCCTGCGTGGATGATGACGTGGCATCCTACATGGACGATGACGTGGCATCCTGCGTGGACGATGACGTGGCATCCTACGTGGACGATGACGTGGCATCCTACATGGACGATGACGTGGCACCGTACGTGGATGATGACGTGGCAAAAATTTTAAGCCCAACAGATACAAATTCTGGCCCACCACAGCCCATTTCAGAATTATATTATAGCATAAAATTAGCAAAATTAACCCATATTCAACCCATTTTTCAGAGGGTACATTTTTCCAACACATTTACCAAAATTCAATGAACAGAAAAATCATATACAATCAGATACAATCACTGGGCAAAAAAACCCAGCAAACACAATCAGATATTGAGGCAGATAACACATGCTTTCAGATGTCTACCGTTCCTAAAACACTACACCTTCCTCTTTGTTATTCTGCCACTCTTTTCTCTGACTCCTTGCGAGTTCGTATAAATCCTGAAATAAAGGAAACCGGAATCCAATGAGAAAAGACAATCAAATATAGGACAACTCAACTTTGAATTTTCTTGCAAGCTATATATATATAAGGGGAAACCAAACTAAAACTGGAGTTCTAGATAAAACGTGCATTGTACAATGAAAGTATCACTATAAGCATAGAATTGGCATCATAAATCAACAGAATAGGAATGATGCAAAAAGAAGCTTGTTGTGCTAATTTAGCCTATAGTAGAGCATATGAGAGCAATATCTGAAACAACACATGAAATCTGCACTTGGAAACATGCTCTACCGACAAACCACATCCATTGATCAATGATCATATGCATGAGCATCAGAAGTTCAGAACATAACTTTGTTGACGGCGTTAACCGACAAGCAAAAATAACTTTGGGTTCAACCAAATAACTTAAATTCAATGTTGACACCGAAAATTAACCGAATGGTTAATAGAGGATCACCATGATCAAATAGCTTAGTTTCCTTTTCGGAAAAGAGTTAGTTTCCATTCACAAGGTACTATTGCGGATGCAGATACTCAAATCAACCGAGAGGCGAGAGATCAAACGAAGTTTTCTTTCCCCAAAACGGGGCATCCTCTCGATTTCATTTAGAAAATTGTTTATGTCGGTTTTAAAATGCCTTCCCGTATGTGCCGACATAACCGATTAAAATGCTCGGAGAATTGGTTGTGATATTAAATCTCTACGGGCCACATACAATAATCGAGCCCCGATCTATGGATGACACACACAAGGGAAATAATCGGCTACCACGGATGCAAACGAGACAATACCATAAGAATTTCAATCAAGAAACAATACCTACAATAGTTAGCCGGTAGTTGTTCACTTACCAAGATACATTGCGTAGCCAAACAAGCGGATGCTTGGCCGGTTTGAAGCCAAACAGGCGTGGAAATAACACGAAACATGCTCCCGCATAGATTGCGTAGCATGACGGATATTAGTCATAGATGACGAATTTTGACTAATCGCTCTATAAATCGTGCAAAAATGCTTTGCGACCGAGCCGTGAGGAGACCACAAAGGCATCGTAAATCATGAAATGGTCCTTGGGTTAGTTTAGACAACTTCATCTATTTTCTCGCTCAAACCAAAATTATCAAGATACGGACCCCGCACAAGACAAGACAATCGAGTAAGTTATTTGAAGGAGTTCGGAGATTAAGTTACGGAGTTGAGACGCAACTATAATTAAAAGAAATTGCTCGTCATCGTTGTAAGTTGTGAAAAATAGATGTCACGAAACCAAAGATTTCACCGGAACAGTCTTGTTAAACATGCTCCTAGAGATGCACGGCGGTGCAATCGAAGCTTATATAGTGCCAAAAAGCTCAAGAAAGAGTCGTTGCGATCGACTTTAAATTAGGAACTTGAGAAGCCGCACGGGGCCGATTGCTGCAATCATGTCCTTCCTTGCTATGATGTTGACTCGGTTCCCGGAATATGCGGTTAACCTCCATTATTATGTTGACATATACTCGGCATAGTAGCACCTCGGTGGAGCATCAGCGTCGGGTCAACCGATTGGAGGTAGTCACCCCGGTTTTTTATGACCTTATCTCGTTGGTCATTACCAACCTTAGCGCTAGCAAGGTGGGACTACTACGGGCATTCTTGCACCCGTTATCCTAGTGACTTAAATAGGATCAAGCCGGAACATCACCTATCCAAAATCAAGAATGCGGCTCTATATGGCAAAATTCAAGCACAACAATTATCAACAAAATTGATCGGCGAGTTTTCGTGAGTTCTTTTCAAATTGTAGCCACTCTAGTTCGAAACAATTGGACACATTAATCACTAGAGTAATTGTGAGTTGTGACTTAACAAATCCAACCCTAACGAGCAATGGTCATAGATCACGGATACACACACTTCTCAATAGTGAAATCGAATACCGGAGCTTCGAATTATCAAGACATTTTAAACGAGTTCGGAGATCGATTTAACCGGTACCAAGCACTATTCACTAGTAGATGTTAAACAAAACAAAATTGCACTAACACCTGGTGGAGCATCAACTGTCAGGTCAACTAATTCAGGATAGCACTAAGCCAAAACAGATGATGCTGTGTGTGCAAGAGCAAAAGAGTTTATTATGGGTACTGTACTCTAGATGGTATCTGCTGCCATCTGATCTGGTATGCTGAGGTTGTTTGTTCCCTCCTTGCCACATCCACTATCCAAATACATAGCCACGACATGTAGCTACTTCCTCCGGTTTGGTAAATCAATCTATCATGACATACATGAGCTAAATCAAGTTTCTACAAAAACTAAATTCATGAAAATTGTGAGTATGGCATATGGGTTCAAATGTCACAATTATGTTTCCTACCAAAATACATCCAGGACAGACCAAACTTTGTCTTGGCCACCGTCAAAAAACCAAAATAGCCTCGCTCTCCCGAAAAAGCACCGGTATGTTGTCGGCACCATCGCAAGCCACCGCCGGAAATTGCATACCGCAATGCCGGTCAACATTGTCAAGAGCATCAACTAGTTGTCCAAAGAAACCGAAGTCGAATCCGTAATAAAAAGGTATACATTCTTTACGGCAAGACAAATTTCCCGGTGCTACTTAAATCACCGAACCGTCCGGATCGCAAATCAATCTATCATGAACTGCCCTTATGACTAAATCAATACTCACGGACTAAAGTACACAAGAAAAAACAAAAAAAGTTGTTTAAAAAACTAGCTCACTTCAGGTAACATGAAAGTGTTTCAGAAAAAATACACGATAGAATATACAAGCTCACTTCAGAAGCAAAAGGCAGTAAACAGTGAATTAAACTAGCATTGCATATCCCTTTGAAAAAAGGCTGACATATTCTAACTGAACTTATATGGACCGGGATGCATTCTATTGACACAGGCATGACTTGCATAGAGAAAAGAAATGAAAAATGACAATTAGTTTTGTACAACATTAAATCCAATGTCCCTGGTAGATTGAAAACTAATAATCTCCCTAGTAGATGGAAAAAAGACCACATATATTCCCCGGGGTAACTTTGTATGAGACTGTTATGCTCTCTTTCCCTACATAATTGGACATATATTATTTTTCTTAAAACATGAAGAGAAAGAGGCAATGATCTACAAACATAAGGAGGACTAACACTAACTGGATCCTTATATGCTGCAGGCAACGACATTTTGTACAAGATATGTCCAAGACCAGCAGCCAGGTGCCATTCACCCTGACATACCTTGTCTAGTAATCATATTTATTGATGAACTAGAATTCCATAAAGACGAATCCATTGACTAGAGCACGAATTATACAGTGGCATCCATATTCCGAAGAACTCATCCAAGATGCGGAACAACAATGCGGGACCTTCATCCGACCGAGAACGACCAAGATGCAGAACAACCAAGATGCGTTATTTTGAATATACTAACCTGATCAAGCAAGTGAATGTTTGGTGAGGCCGCCGAAGCAAGCAAAGCAATCGAATTGAAGAAAGAAGAAGGCGAGCCGAAGCAAGCAAGCACTCACAGCTTGGCGTTGTCAGCTTGAGCGTCCTGAAGCATATGTCGTAGAGCGCCTCGTTGTCGAGCACCATGCACTTGTCGGCGTTCTCGACGAGCTGGTGCACGGAGAGCGTGGCGTTGTAGGGCACGACGACGGTGTCGGAGACCGTGGGCGACGGGAAGACGGAGAAGGTGAGCATCATCCGGTCGGGGTACTCCTCACGGATCTTGGTGATGTGGAGGGTGCCCATGCTGGAGCCGGTGCCGCCGCTGAGGGAGTGGCGGACACGGAAGCTCGCGGCGCGCGAGATCCGGCCGCCGGGGGTGAGTCGCGACGGATCCGAAACCGACAAAATGAATCAATTAAGGCACCGCACCCTGCAGGCAGTCGCAGTTCTCCGCCTCCTTCCTGACAACGTCGAGCACCGAGTCGATGAGCTCCGCCCCCTCGGTGTAGTGCACCTTGGCCCAGTTGTTCCCCGCCCCCGACTGGCCGAAGACGAAGTTGTCCGGGCGGAAGATGTTGCCGTAGGGCCCCGAGCGCACCGATCCATGGTCCCCGGCTCGAGGTCCATGAGCACCGCGCGGGGCACGAAGCGGTCGCACGAGGCCTCGTTCTAGTATACGTTGACGCGCTCGAGCTGGAGGTCCGAGTCGCTGCCGTAGCGGCCGGTGGCGTCGATGCCGTGCTCGGCGCAGACCACCTCCCAGAACTTGGCGCCGATCTGGTTGCCGCACTGGCTGCCCTGGATGTGAAGGATCTCCCTCATGGTGGTGTGGTTGGGGATTTGGATTTGGATTGGGTGGGGATCTATCGATCGATTCGAGGGGGAGGGAGGGAGCGGAGAGAGAGAGGAAGGAGAAGGATGGACTTGCAGTAGTGGAGGTGGGGAAGCCAAGGAGGGTGGACTTGCAGCCGCTGCCGCACTTGCAGCCGGAGCCGCACCCGCAGTTTCCTCCGCAGCACGACATCCTGACGAGATCAATTTTTGACGAAGAGAACAAGGCCGCGACCGCGCTTGGGCGGGGGAGGAGGAGGGTCGGAGGAGGCGTCATTGAGGTCGTTGCGGGCGCCGGACATGGTGGTAGGGCTAGGGTTTGCTCCCTCGAGATTTGGTTGGGTTGGGTGGGGATCGATCGATTTGGTTGGACATGGAGGTGGAGACGGGGGCGGGGAGGAGGCTGGGGGCGGCGGGCTCTCTCCGGGCCGGGGTCCATGGGGGTTGCATCTGCTCCATGCGCGATGGATCTGAGGAGGGAGAGGGAGAGGCGAGGAGGAGAGGGAGCGGGCGGCGGGAAGAGGCTGAGGGGAGGGGGAGGCAGCGGAATAGGGTTTGGGGATCCTTTTATACGAAGCAAACACAATTTTAGCCGTCCGTTCGCAGATGAACGGTCTAAAATGATTGGGCCGTTTTGGGCTTAAACGGGCTCGTTACATTTCTCTCCCCTCGCTTAAATTTTTTCTTTTTCTTTTTTCATTTATTTGAAATAAGAAAATAATCATAATTTGAACTATGTGTACCTCCAATAGGATTGGAAAAATTTCACAAAAATCATAATTAGTCTTCTATGGTCCATTCTAGGCCACATATAGGAGATCGACGAAAACTTCAATTGACTTGTAGGAAAAACTCGAACTTCTACTAGTCACCTTGTTGTAAAATAATGATAATGATACTTAAATTTGTTCAAAACATTCTACAAATTGACATGAAACCATATTTTAAGCGTATAATGCTCCTATAAAAAATTCATATGGTTTTGATAAAGTGAGATTATAGATGTTCACAAATAGGACATAAGACTCACATAGTTTCCTACAATTGAAAACAAACTTTAAGATTTGAACAACTACTAACGTGACCGAACTTGTATGCACCTCAATTTTTGACACCATCTCATGTTGACCATAACATTAGAGAATATTAAGTTATATTAGCAATTATTATGAAAAAACATGTTTTTTATATTCTCTTTTTAGTTGGAAAAGTTATGTTGTATGAAAAGAAACCAAGAAATAGTCATTAAGATACAAACAAATGGTACTGAGTAAAACATCTCGATTTTAGAAAAAATTAGGAAAAAGAATCAAGCGATTTGGAGTTCGTATGAGGAAGAAAAACAGTTTACAAGTTTTATCCGAAGATTAAAAACAGAAATTGCAATTGCTATGAACTGAGATGAACAAGTGTGTTTTCTCTTTTAATCTTTGACTAAAACTTGTAACTAGTTTTTCTGCCTCATACTAACTCCAAATTCGATGATTATTTTTTCTAAAATTTTCTAAGATCATTCTCTAGCAAGATCTACAACTTTAACAAATGAAAAAATGAGGTGGCGCCTGCGTGGCAGTGAGGTGGGCCCCGGGCGCTCACGTGGTGGTGACGTGGCGCCTAAGTGAGGTGACGCCTGCGTGGCAGTGAGGTGGGCCCCTGACGCTCGCGTGGTGGTGACGTGGCGCCTGGGTGAGGTGGCGTCTGCGTGGCAGTGTAGTGGGCCCTGGGCGCTCACGTGGTGGTGACGTGGCACCTGGGTGAGGTGGCGCCTGCGTGGCAGTGAGGTGGGCCCCGGGAGCTCACGTGGTGGTGACGTGCCGCCTCGATGAGGTGGCGCCTGAGTGGCAGTGAGGTGGGCCCCTGGCGCTCGCGTGGTGGTGACGTGGCGCCTGGGTGAGTTGGCGCCTGCGTGGCAGTGTGGTGGGCCCGGGGCACTCACGTGGTGGTGACGTGGCGCCTGGGTGAGGTGGCGCCTGCGTGGCAGTGAGGTGGGCCCAAGCGCTCGCGTGGTGGTGACGTGGCGCCTAGGTGAGGTGGCGCCTGCGTAGCAGTGAGGTGGGCCCCTAGCGCTCGCGTGGTGGTGACGTGGCGCCTAAGTGAGGTGACGCATGCGTGGCAGTGAGGTGGGCCCCTGGCGCTCGCGTGGTGGTGACGTGGCGCATGGGTGAGGTGGCGCCTGCGTGGCAGTGTGGTGGGCCCCGGTCGCTCACGTGGTGGTGACGTGGCACCTGCGTGAGGTGGCGCTCGCGTGGCGGTGAGGTGGGCCCCCCGGCGCTCGCGTGGTGGCGACGTGGCGCCACGGGTGAGGTGGCGCCTGTGTGGCAGTGTGGTGGGCCCGGGCGCTCACGTGGTGGTGACGTGGCGCCTGGGTGAGGTGGCGCCTGCGTGGCAGTGAGGTGGGCCCCTGGCGCTCTCGTGGTGGTGACGTACGTGGCGCTTGGGTGACGTGGCGCCTGCGTGGCAGTGTGGTAGGCCCTTGGCGCTCACGTGGTGGTGAGGTGGCGCCTGGGTGAGATGGCGCCTGCGTGGCAGTGAGGTGGGCCCTGGGCGCTCACGTGGTGGTGACGTACGTGGCGCTTGGGTGAGGTGGTGTCTGTGTGGCAGTGTGGGTGGGTCCTTGGTGCTGGTGAGGTGGTTGTTTTTTAGGGATCGCGACGAATCTGCTAAAACGTCACGGTGTTGTGGGCCGTATTGCGACGAATTTAACAAATCGTTGTGATGGTTTGGGCTTCAATATCCATCGATGCACGTCCGTGACGAAAAATATGAATACGTCGTAGAATCGCGACAAACTAAACAAATTGGCGCAGTGTTTGTGATGAAAAAAAGGAATACGTCGTAGCATCGCGACGAATTTAACAAATCATCGCAGTGTTTTGGGCTTCAATGCACATCCGTGACGAAAAAAAGGAATACGTCGTAGAATCGCGATGAATTAAAGAAATTGTCGCAGTGTTTTGGGCTGCAATGCACATTCGTGACGTTTTCTGAAAACGTCGCGGAGAATGCGTCACATATTAAATAGTTTCTTGTAGTGCTAGGGTTCAAAGAGTTGGCTGCCATCCTCTCACCTCTTGGATTATATGTAGGCAACCAAATGTCTAAAACGCCCTTCTCTACTAACTAGGGATACAAGCCCCTCAAGGGCGGATTTGGAATTCTTGATGTCTTCACCATCGGACGGATGCCCGGCAACCGCACCCTGCGTAGCCTCGACGCAAGCCATGCGATCCCGACGCGTGTCCTCCGCTTCGAAGATTCTGGACTCCGTCGTCGCACACCGGTCAGACCGGTGCTCCTCACTGGTCAGACCGGTCTAGCGCTGCTGTAGCTCCGTCTTCGGTTCTCCGGTCTTGGCTTTGTGGATCAACCAAGAAAACCAGTGGTTTTCTGGTGAACCACCGGAAACCCCGCGAACTCGGTGTAGCCTCCACCAATCTCCACTCTTGACTTGGCTCCCACATTCCCCCTCGGCTCGAAGGCCAGGGCGTCCACAAGGGCAGGGAAGTGGCCTTCCTCACCTTGGTGGCCACGGGCCGTAGTGCAGGCGTCGGTGAAGTGCGGTGGCGCGGCTCGTTGGTGGGGAGGAAGACGAAGGCTGCGGTGCGACGTCGAGGAAGTAGGGGAAGTAGGGAAAGTAGGCGTTATCGGCGATGGCGGGTCCGGCTCCTCCCACGGGCGGCTCCGGTCTTCACGGCAGACGGCTCCCCCACGGACGGCTCCACTCCTCCTCCTTCCCCCTCCACTTCCCTTCTCCTCCGGCGGGTCGGTGTGTGTGTGGACAGGGGAGCAACTCCCCGAGGTGGCTAGGGTTGGGATCTCCCCTGGGGTCTCGGCGGTGGCTTAAATAGCGGCGCGCGGCGAGGGGCACGTGGATGGCCGGGATGCGCCGGGGGGCGCGAGGCACGCCGCGACGGCGAAGCCCGCGGCCGGCTCGCCGCTTTCGCTTTAGGCGTCAGCCAAAGCACCGAGGTAGGGGATGACGCGGTTGCGTCAGTGTGGTCCCGGGATGACGCGGTGCGGGGCCCGCTTGTCAGCGTCTGAGCGGCCGTGCGCGGTAGGTGGAGGCCGCGGGGTTGGTAGCTGGGCCGCGGTTGGGCCGGAAGCGGGGTTAGGCTAGATAGGAGGTTGGCGGCTTGCTATGAGTGGAAGCGTTTTCCTTTTTAGTTTTAGTTTGATTCAAATTTGAATTCCCATTTCAAATTTGAATCCACACAAAGAAAATCCAAATAAAACCCAAATAAAGATCCAGCTTATCACACTAGAAAGTTATAAGCCCTAAAATTGTTGATGGTATTTCTCCCCCTCACAAGAATCTCGTCATCGAGATTAAGAAGTCACCTCTATTTCGAAGATATGAGGGTATTTCTCCCTCAAGGCGGACTCCTTTTCCCACGTTGCTTCGCGCTCGGAGTGATTACTCCAGAGCACCTTGCAGAAGCGCGTGGTGGTGTTCCTAGTTGACTTCTCCGCCGAGTCCAGGATTCGAACTGGGTACTCCAAGTACTCCAGGGTCTCCTGAACGTCGAGTGCCTGAGCGGGCAGTCTCTTCTCGACGACCACACACTTCCGAAGCTGAGACACGTGGAACACTGGATGCACTCAGGTAAGTTCCGGGGGTAGTTCGAGCTTGTAAGCCACCCTCCCGATCCTTTTTACAATCGGATACGGGCCAACATACCTAGGGGACAGTTTCCCCTTGACGTGGAACCTCTTCGTACCCCGGAGGGGTGACATTTTCAAGTAGATGTGTTCTCCCACTTCAAACAAGATGTCCCTCCGTTTTGGGTCCGCGTGGCTCTTCTCCCTACTCTGAGTTATCTTCATATTTTCTCTGACCTTGGCGACATTTTCCTCGGCCTCAACAATGTCGTCGGGACCGAAAAAGGTTTGCTCCCCCACCTCGGACCACATCAACGGTGTTCGACACTTTCTGCCGTAAAGGGCTTCGAAGCGAGCCATCTTCAAGTTGGCCTGGTAGCTGTTGTTTTACGAGAACTCGGCATAGGACAGACTCTTTTCCCAATCGGACCCGTAGGTCAACACACAAGCCCTCAGTAAGTCTTCTAGGACTTGATTTACTCTCTCTGTCTGGCCATCCGTCTGAGGGTGGAAAGCTGTGCTATACTTCAGCTCGGTGCTCATGGAAGCATGTATACCTTCTGTTTGACACAATACTCCTTAGAGCCCCATGAAGCTTTAGAATATTGTCACATAAAGTTCCGCAAGCCGGCTCACGCTATAGTTTGCCTTTACGGGCAAGAAGTGTGCTACCTTGGTCAACCGATCGACAATCACCCAAATGGAGTCGTTTCCTTTCTGCGTGCGCGGCAACCCCACAATGAAGTCCACACCGATATCATCCCACTTCCACGTGGGTATCTCAAGTGGTTGCAGCAGACCAGCAGGCCGCTGATGTTCTGCCTTCACCCTCTGACATGTGTCGCATCGAGCGACGTACTCGGCAATGTCTTCCCTCAACTTCTCCCACCAGAACCATACCTTCAGGTCCTTGTACATCTTGGTGCAACCAGGATGGATCGAGTATCGAGAGTCGTGAGCCTCTCTAAGGATCGAGTCCCGAACCTCCCTGTCCTGGGTACGCATATGCGGTCCTTCAACCATAGCGTGCCCTGGTCATCAAGGCGATAATCGGCTGCCTTGCCTCCCTCCCTCTGGCGCTTTACCTCTTGAATCTCCAGACACCCTTTCTGAGCCTGACGGATCTGGTCTTCGAGCGTGTATTTCACTCTCAACTCATTCAACTGCCCTTCCTCTACTATCTCCAAACTCAGCCTCTCCAGCTCCTCATACAAAGCCGTCTGTTCTTCACGCACCATCAAGTTGATGCAGTAGTGCTTGCGACTTAGTGCGTCGGCTACGACGTTTGCTTTGCCGGGGTGGTAGTGGATGCTCAGGTCGTAGTCCTTGATCAGCTCCAGCCATCTCCTTTGTCTCAGGTTCAATTCAGACTGGGTGAAGATATACTTCAGGCTCTTGTGATCAGTATAAATGTCACACTTGTTACACATCAGATAGTGCCTCCAAATCTTCAAGGTGTGGATGACAGCGGCTAGCTCAAGGTCGTGTGTAGGGTAGTTCTCCTCATGCTTCCTAATCTGCCGCGAGGCATAGGCTACCACCTTGCCTCCCTGCATCAACATGCAGCCGAGCCCCTGCCTTGACGCGTCACAGTACACCACGAAGTCCCTGCTCGCGTCGGGCAAGGTCAAGACCGGTGTAGTGGTGAGGCGAGTCTTGAGCTCCTGAAAGCTTGCTTCGCACTTGTCTGACCACACAAACGGTGTGTTGCTCTTCAACAGCTCTGTCATGGGCTTCGCGATCTTGGAAAAGTTCTCGATGAATCGACGGTAGTATCCGGCTAATCCAAGAAAACTGCGAATCTCTGTCACAACTTTGGTGACTGCCACTTGGACACTGCTTCTATCTTGCTCAGGTCTACGGCCACTCCTTTGGCTGACAACACGTGACCAAGAAAGGTGACTTCCTCCATCCATAACTCACACTTGCTGAACTTGGCGGACAACTGATGCTGCCTGAGCTTTCCCAACATGATTCTCAGGTGCTTCTCGTGCTCCTCTGCGGTTTGGGAGTAGACCAGTATATCGTCAGTGAAGACGACGACACACTTGTCCAACTCATCCATGAAGACCTTGTTCATCATGCTCATGAAGTACGTCGGGGCATTTGTCAGGCCAAACGACACGACTGTGTACTCGTATTGCCCATACCGGGTAACAAACGCCGTCTTGTGGATGTCCTCCTGGCGAATCTTCATCTGGTGATATCCCAACCAGAGATCAATCTTGCCTAAGTATTTGGCTTGCCTTAGCTGATCCATCAGGTCATCGATCCTGGTAGCGGGTACTTGTTCTTGATGGTCACCGCATTTAGGGCGCGGTAGTCAACGCACAGACGTTGAGTCCCATCTTTCTTCGGAACGAGCAGTGCCGGTGAGCCCCAAGGTGAAGCACTTGGTCGGATGAACCCCTTCTCGAGCAGTGAGTCTAGCTCTGCCTTCAACAGTTTCAGCTCAACCTCTGCCATACGGTACGGGCTCTGGGCTATCGGCGCTCTTCCGGGCACCAAGTTAATCACAAACTCCACATCACGATCGGGAGGTAGCCCAGGAAGGTCCTCTGGGAACACATCCTCATACTCGCAGACTACCGGCACATCCGATATGGCCTTCGTGTGAAGTCTGTACACAGTGGTATGTCCCGAGACTTCATTGGCTCAAAGGTAACTCTCATCCTGTCAGGGTGCACTAGGGTCACAAGTCTCGGTGAAGTGGAGATGTCACCTTTGTGGGTAGTGATCCAATCCATCCCCAATATCACATCAATGATATGGGAAGGCAATACGGTCAGATCCCCATAGAACTTGTGGCCTTGGATGTCCACATCCACTCCCTTTGCACAGCAAGGTGCATCGGATATCCCCGAGCGGAGAGCTCGTGATAATGGGAATTGATTGGGTGGTTGTAGGGAGGGAGAGTTTGTTCACAAACCGTGAGGTAACATACGACCCGGTTGCACCAGTGTCAAAGAGAACCAAAGCAGAAGCACCACAAACTAAAAACTTACCGATCACGACGTCAGGGGCGTCAGTAGCCTCCTCCTCAGTAAGGTGGTTCAGCCTCCCACGGCCGGCGGCCGGCGGTGGCGCAGCCTGAGGAGGTCGGCCTGCTAGAGCAGGTGCCCTCGCGGGGGTGGCAGCGGCCTTCTTGTCGGGACAGTTGTAGGACTTGTGGTCGGGCTTGCCACAAGCGAAGCAGGTGACGGTGAAGCCTCCCGCGGCGGGCCTCGCGGTGCTCGGTGGAGCACGAGTGTAGCCTCCAGTCTCTTGGGGATAGCCGTGGTTCCTCCCTCCAGGGAACGGGCTACATCCACCTCCTTCGAAGCCACGCCCAGGCTGGTTGTGCCCCGGGCGGTAGCTCCCCCTCAGCATGTTGCTCTGTCTGCTCCTCGGCTTCTGGAAGGATCGGTCGGGCTGGTCCCGATCTCCCATCATCTTCTTGCCCCTCATGCGCTTCTCGTGGCTCCTCCTCTTGTCCTCGACCGCGATGGCGCGGTTGATGAGGTGGCGAAGGGACTTGTGCTCGCTCGCCTTCAGCGCCTGGCGAAGGCCATGGTGAAGGCCTCGTAGGAACCAAAACTGCTTCTTCTTGTCGGTGTTGGTGTCGTCGGGGGCGTACCGCATCATCTTCATGAAGTGACGCTCGTACTTCTCGACCCTCATCGCCCCCTGTGTCATGGTGCGGAACTCCTGCGCCTTCTGGACCAGCAGCTCACCGGGAATGTACTGCTCTCGGAACGCCTCGCAGAACTCCAGCCAAGTGATGAATGTTGGGTTCGGGTGGGTGACAGTGTAGTTGTCCCACCATGCCCTGGCAGGACGCTCCAGCTGGTGCGCGGCGATGGCGACGCACTCCTCGTCAGAGCAGACGGTGAGGTCGAGCTTGGTCTCGATCACCCTCAGCCAGTCGTCGGCCTCGAGTGGGTCATCCGAGTAGCTGAAGGTGGGGGCCTTCAGACGGATGAACCTCTCGATCTTCCTCGTGAGGTCCTCGTCCTGCAAAGCAACGTGGTTTCCACCATTGCCACGGTGCTCCATGGCTTCCGCCATCCTCTGCATCAGCTGAGTCTGGAGCGCCATCACCTCCACCAAGTTAGGTGGGGGTGGTGGTGGCTGGTCCGGCTCAGGCTGGCCTCGCTCGGCTCCTCCTTGCTCAACTTCACCCTCAGGATCCTCGGGCGGTGGTGACGGCGCTCCATCACCAAGGGCCCTAGCACCCAAAGCTCCTCCATGCAGGGGTGGGCGTCCACGGCCACGTCCGCGTCCACATCCCTTCGGGGCTTCTTCCTCAGCAGCTGCCTCCTCGAGGTGAGTCATCAGCCGGTTGGATCGGCGGATCGACATCCTTCTGAAAACATAAGTGAGGGGGAAAGGTTTACACATCATCACACACCAACATACACATGAGTCTAAGGCAAACATGAAAATAATTCTAATTATAACCTACACACAAGGGGGAAAAGCATTAAGACACGAACAACTCCATTAAGATCCAAGCATACATCTAGCATGAATGATACACTTGCTCCCCTGAGGCTGACTCAGACCTTAGGGGTAGCAGCAACAAGTCAACACTCTAATACATCGGTACAATCTCAAAAGGGTAGTGTCTACAAGGTTTGGCATGACTCTCTTCATGCACCGGAACATGCTCGCGGCTGCATGGAACAACTCATGGAAACTACTAGCACACTACACTCCTCTAGGTCATGCCCTCGCTCAGCCCTCTACTCAGTGCGCGCCTTCTTGTACGAGACGGGGTAACGGTCCTTAGTGGGGTAGTCCGGCAAAAAGATCCGGGACACCAAGGCGTGAGCCTCTTGAACCTCCTCGGTCTCGACGGAGGGCGGCAGTCGGGCCATCGGGCACAGGTGAAGCTTGAGGAGGGACTGGTGTAGCTCGAAGGTCTCAGTGCGGATGTCATGCTGAGACTTGGAGGGTAGCTCTCCATTGAGCTCGAAGAGCTCGTCCACGCGAAGCGAGTCGGCGTCCTCCCAAGTCCTCCTCAGTCTCTCGACCTTGTCCCTTAGATAGACGGCCGTGCATGTGAGCCACTCGAGGTTGGCGACGTTGTCCGCCCGGCTCTTCTCCAGCTTCTCCACCTTGAACCGATCACAACCGAGCAGGTGAGCGCATACCGTGAGCAGGTCATCCTTGCGCTCGATCTTGTCCTTCAGCCTGTTCTGACTCACTGTCAGCCTGCGGAGGTCCTCCTTGATGTGCAGCATCTCCTCACAGGTGTCCACCCTCCCTCCCTCGGACTGTAGCAGGACAGTGGTCGCACGGTCGAGGCTCTGCTCGAGCTGGCGAACACGGTAGCGTAGGGCGCTGTTCTCTCTCGCCAGCTGGACACAGCGTGGCTAGTACTGGTGGGCGTCGACAGTGGCGTCTCTGATCTGGACGAAGAGGGTACGTGACTCGTCCTCCAGGCGGTGTGTGTAATTGTCGAGGTCGACCAAGTTGCTGGCCGTCTCCAACAGGGTCTCGTCAGACTCGCGGAAGGGAGCAGCGTCGACGTCGTCCTGGATCCCCTCGTACGAAGGAACTCCGTCCTCGAGCGGTGTGAGGTGCTAGTAGTCCCGGGGTAGCAGCCGAAGCATCCCGAACTCGAAGGAGGCGCGGTACTACACGAGAAGGCAGCCCAGTGCCTGATGGCAGGCGACGTCCAGCGCGGTCGCGACGGTGAGTGTAGCGCTGTAGCACACCTCTCACTTGAACCCCGGGAGACTCGGGTGAGGGAGCACGGCGACCGTGCAGAGCACCATCGGCCCTGTTACGGCAGGTACGTACTCGGCGCGGTACGTGACGTAGGTCGGAGGGACTCCAAGCCTGAGAAGGGCCCTCTCCATCCAGTGGCAGATCGCCCCGCATGTCTTGGGGGTGATCTCAGCGTCCTGGCGCTCCATCTCCTGTGAAACGCAAGAAATTTCTGTTAGCGCAAGTGAGTAAGAAGTTTTCAAAAAGGGAATGAGTTTTTATAACATAGCTCAAGGGTATAACTATAAAAGTAGCGCTTATAGAGTCCTGACTCTATCAGCCATTTCTAGGGATACGTGCTACGGTCAAGCATGGCTCTCTACCACCTGTAAAACCCTGGATTTTCATGGAAAATCCGAACCCTTGTACCATCGCGATAGTCCCCGGATCAGTGGCTATCGCATACAGAACGTCTCACAAATGAATACACAAAGTCATACATCGCATCACATAAGGATAATGGTACATAATTTATTACATGTCCATTATGGAGTACATCAATACAAGCCTCTTGGCTGAATCAGAGTGAAAATTCTACGCAACTGCAGCTATCTCCGCAGAAGGGTCTCCATCTTTTATTCTTCCCGCCACAGGCATCCTTGAGCGAAGCGACGCATCCCTCAGTCGTACCATCCGTCGGTGTTGATGTCGAACTCGGTCTCATACCCTGCACACCCAAAGTCTATCCCCAAGGAGTGGGATAGGTCGACGTCACCAACTGTATGCAGCTTTAAGTGGCCTATCATCTAAAGGGAGGAAAAGAGACAAGGAAGCGGCTATGTTTTCTTGTGCGGCAGCAGCAGAGTATAAACAAGGTATCTCCAACAATATCCCCAAACCCCAAGCCTCTCAACACAACTCAGAACCACTTGGTCACCCAGGAGACCCGTCTCCACAACCTACTCCTGTCTAGGGTCGGTGCGAGAACTTCCTCTCCTCGCACCTCAATGATTGCAACTGGATCGACGAGGTAGATGGAGCCTCTCTCCTCTAGCTGGCTACAACCACGACTCACCACACACTCTGCTATAGGGGGGAAGGTAGAAATCCTAAACATGAGGAACGAACATGTCGTCTAGGCTGTGTCCATGACCGAGGACGCGGCTATGGCTATAGATCGAACAACTCGGCAGAGTGTGTACACCTGTACCCATCCCGGGATGGCACCCGGCCGGTGTACGGCCGACCGAGCCCAACCTACCGGGCGAACTCTCGGTAGTTACGGTCCCATCCTGCATCCATCCCTCAAAACGGTCCCCTCCCCCCCCCCCCCCCCCCCCCCGCGAAGGGACGACACCGGAACCGTGAAATGCACCCGTGTGGCCACACGGGAGTCGCTCTGAGAGGGTGGTCTCACCTCCACCGCTCCCCCACTGATACCCCGCTATCCTTCCTAAGCAGGTATGGTTCCGCACTTGCCGAGCTCAACTCGGCCCTAACCCCACGCTCGGCAGGGTGGTGTGTACGAAGTCCTAAAGACAAGTTGATCCACTCGGTTTCAGACCGGGGCGAGCTCATATCCTCCAAGCGCAAGTAAAACCCCAACACCTAGGCTCCGAACACCGTAACAGTAGGGAAACACTGAGGAGTGCACCCCTATCCCCGATCCCAGATCAGTTGTTTCGAGCTCACCCCCGCCAAGGTACCCAAAACGCCTTCTCCTGCCGGTTTTTACCCCACACACGCCGAGAACCAGTAATCCCATCCCAACACATGCATCGCGAAGCTCAGCGTATATGCACGCTCATATAAACATATATATAGTGGTAGTAGTGCAATCAAGGACAGGATAATAAAAGAGGCAGTGCAAGGTTCATCAACATGCATATAAAGTGAAGTGCTAGCAATTCTACTTAGCAATGCCTAATAGGAATTTCATGAATCAGTCGGGCGTGAACCTGGGGTCGGGTAGTCCTCTGCGGTGAAGTCGTCGGCGTAGTCGTACTCCGGGATCAGCTCCCCGGCTCCAGTTGCTCCTAATAGCGCGAAAGGAAAACAAATAGCAGTCCTATCGCAATTAACTCCAAAGGAACACAAATAAGAACCAAAAGAGATCAAACACCACCCTAGCCCAGAGCTTAAGATTTTAGAGAATTTCTGGAAAAGGTTTCACAATTTTCGGAGTTAATACGAATTTACTATGGTTTTTGAAAGAGAAAATAGGGTTTTTGGAAAAAGGAAAATACGTTAAACCCCTTAATCAGGCTCAGCCACACCGGATCCCCCAGATCCGGATCGGATGCGGCCGGGCCACCCGCAGCCCGCGTGTGGCTTGGCCACCATTGGCTGCCGCAGGCGATCCAGCAGGGGATCCGTGCGGCTCGGCGCGGTGCGGGCCGGCGTGTGGCCGTGATGGGAAAGGCCCAGCCGCAGCAGATCCTGGTGGATTGGTTGCGGCCACGCCAGCAAGTGGCCACTCGTGCACAACCCAAACCTGTGCTTTCTACAACGAGCCTAGGTGCTCGACGAAATGCCCAAGAGGGAGATGGCGGCGCGGGATGACCTTGCCGGCGGCGAGTCCCACGGCGCCTGGGCGACTGGCCAAAATGGGTAACCACAAGGAACCCCCTTGGGTTGCTGGGCTCAAAGGGCGCAAGACCGGGGGTTGGTGGCCGTCGCGGTGAGGCCGTTGCCGGTGTGGGCGCGGCGACGTCGGCGCGACGGTGGTGTTGGTGACTCTTCCTAGTGCGGGGGCGTGCGAACGCGCGTGCGGCGGCGTGCGCGAGGCGGCATGCACGGGCAAGGTAAATACCACGGCTAGGGTAGGGGTTGGCCGCGATAGGGGCGTCGCGGCGGGGAATGCGGCGGAGCCGGGTCGACGCCATGGGTGGCGGCGAGCACGGCGCTCGCGGTCGGCTCACGAGTGTGCGTGCGGGGTTCGGCCGGTGGCAAGGTGTGTTCGTGGGGGCCAAGGAAACGGTGTCCCTCCCCTTTGCGACCGCGTGCGTGACCTACCCGGCCACGGCGAGGCCGAGGCGGTGCGGCCGTCCTAAACGCGGCGGCGAGTCCCACGCGAGAGAAAAGGGACCAAGGTCCAGCCTTGGCCCCGGGGTCGATGTGCGCGCGTGCTGGGGTGCGCAATGGCACGAGGGCGTCGGGTTCGTGTGGCTACACGCATGACGCGAATGTGAGCACCAATGGCATGGCGCGGCGTTGCGGACGCGAGTGGCACGACACGGCTTACAACGGCGACAAGGAGAGGCTAGGCCAGAGGGGAAGTGCGCTGTTGACTGTTAATAGTTGTATCAAAGTTCGTTTGTGACTTGCAAGCGGACAAGTCTCCCATCGTAGTCAAGGGACCCTTCTTCCCTCGAGTGGTGAACCCAAGGTATCGAATCCGTGGAACAAATGTGTGACGCAAAAGTTGATCTAGTAAAGCCAAGTAACTCCAATCTTCGATAAAAGAAACCATAATGCATCTAGGTAAAAGACACGAAACTAATATAATTTACTAAAGACCAGAGATAACAAAGTAAGATTGGGTAGATAAACCGATCTAGAGAGATCGGGGTAAGCCTTTTGTTGAAGTTCCAATCAAGAGAAGAAGTAGCAAATCGAATCTTATAAGAAGCCTCTTTAAATCATGGTTTCCCGTCCAAATCCGAAAACATCCGCCTTTTGGAACCCCCGTTCTGTCACAAGGTATCCCTACTCATGCGGGGAGTCTAGGGCGAGTCAAAACACAAGTCGAGATTCTTTTGGAAGATTCGGCGTGTACCTCTAGCCACCGCGGCTACAAGAACACCCTATGTAATCTATTGGAATAAGCAAAGCCGATCGAAAAACGAAATCTTCGAGGAAACACTTGATCGCTAGGAAAAGATTCAACTTGATAATTCAACTATGATAATGATACATAAACAAGATCACCATCGGGATCCTTCCTTGATCTTGCTTCTACCTTCGGGAACTCCGACGCGGTCTTTCATGCAAGGTTCCCATGTCGGCTAGGGAGACCCTAGTCAACTAGCTCGACCCTCTCCTCTCCGAGATGGTGTCCCTCTCTTCTCTACTCCTTGGCGGCCAATGACGAATTCGATTCCCCGTGGCTCTCGGTCAGGGGGCTATACATAGCCCGAATGGCGGCTAGGGCAAAGGAGGGGGCAAATGGGCCCTAGACAGGGCTGGGCTGACCAGCCTGGGCCGGCCGGCCTGGGCCCATCCAGGCCCAGCCCGAGGCCTCCTTTGCTCTATGTCGGTTCCCTTGCTTCCTGGATGTTTCCCCCTTCTGCATGTTGGTCCATGTCATCAGTTTCTCTCCGAATTGGGCATAACTCCTTGTCTTGCAAGATTCAACACTTTTGTGGTTAGGTCCTCGGAGTTTGTCGTCTTCTCGGATCAAGTCCCTGACTTCTTGGAGTTAAGTTTGCTTCATTGCATGACTTGTACAGGGCTTGAAGGTCTTGTCATAAGGTGCTTGATGAACTTATCCCGAAAGTCTTGCTTTCAATGCTAAAACCCTGCATAAACACTTAACTCCAAAATCGACATGCACACGTGAAATTGTTATACCACGGGGGTTAGTACCAATGGATAAGGTATAAAACTTATGCCAACACCGAAGGTAAACTCATGGCTAGGTTGACGGATTTTCACCGTCAACATCTCCCCCATGCTTAAACCTTGCTCGTCCTCGAGGTAGCCTTCGATGGATATCATCGTTGCCAAACAATGTTTAAACCTTGGACTTGATCATACATGAGAAAACATTATGCTCTCAAAATTTTAATTTGTTAAAGTTCCATAATGTACTAGCCTTCATCTCTACGGAGGGTAGATTCTTAATTAATCTTATCCCACAAGTATTAACATGCTCACAAAGTTTAAATAGATCTCAGAATTTTTGAAATAAAGAATGAGATAAAGAAAATATAAACCAAGTTCACAAATTGAAATCATCTTGCATATTGCTCATGAACTCTCAACTCGCTTGTCTCTCAAACCTATAATTCTACTCTTTTCCCTCTCATATAACATATATGTGTGGTAGGCTTTATATGGAGCTTTGGGAAAGTTTAGTCCTACCATGATTTTAAAAATGAGATATCGTCAAAACAAGACAAGCTTCTCATGGTCTTACCGAGACTCGTCAAAAAGGTCATTGGAAAATGATGTTAAATCAAGGAGGGGAAAGAGAAAAATACACACACTTTAGATGAGTGGACATGTGCAAATGGCAAAGGGTGATCCCAAGGCACAAAGGAAGTCCCCGTTATCGGATTGCACATGGTTGGAAAATGAGAATAGATCTTTTAATCTTGAAGCCTTGAATTTCCTAATGCACTTTAGAGAACCGGGGAGTTCACTTTACGCATACTCATATTTTTTTGCTTTCTTCTTCTGATATATCATTTTCTTTCTTTCTTTTCCTCATCCATCAATTTTTTTTCTTACTTTTTGTCATACATTCGGTAACGGGTCTTTCACATTTGATTTTTTAATACACCCCTTTAATTTTTTTAATTGCTCCCCTTTGAACTCTAAAATTGCACCGTACCTACCTCCTCCCCCATGCTTAGACATTGCTCGTCCTCGAGCAAAGAGGCGGTAAATAAGGTATGTACGGGAAATATTTTTCCTTGGAGAGATACTTGAATTCTTCAATGTTGGCACTGCCTTGCGATCTTCTTTGAATTGATGATCCATTCTCAATGATAGGTTGTGGTCAAGGAGGTAAACACAAAAGATGATATTTGATTTTAAGGGTGGATATCTGGCGAGGTTTGTGAGATCTTCGATGCGGGGATACACAATGCATGGATAAAAGGCTAGCAAAAAGATAGATATGCAAAAACGGAATGACCAGCTTCTTAGTTTCAGGCCAGAGAAATCATGGCCTGCAATAACTCACTCAAAAATAAATCTTGTATACTAAGGTTTATGCACTCAAATATATATTAGGCTCTGGATAGGTTGAGCAACACACAAGTGATATTTATGACAAGGTTAGGAATATTTTTGAGTCTAAAAACCATCTTTAATCTATTCATAACAAGAGAGCACATAAAACACTATGGGTCTTTATTTTAATCATAACCTCTGCTAAAGATTAAGCTAGCATTTAAATAAATTCAGATTCGTATTTTAAGAGAGCACTAGCTTTAACATGCATAAATCAATTACAAAGATAAACAAAGCGGCAATTAAAATCATATATCATCATGGCACAAATTTTTGTAACTTTTCCAATGATATAAACAAGGTGGTATCTTTATTAATGATGAAATCAAGTTGAAATACGAACTGAAAATAAACAAACACACTTGCTGAAATTTAAATAAAAACAGAAAATATTACGCAAACACACACAAACAAAAGCTGAAAATTACAGAGAAAGGGAAAAGAAAAGACAACTAAAGTTCCTTAATCTTCCTAGTCCTCCGCCGGTGGTTAGTGTTAATAATCTTGATAGTAGTACCCTTGCTCGTAGTATGGTTGGACATCCCCTCCAACGAATTGATCCGGCTCCACTAGGTGAAGGCATCCAAGCTCATAGGCAATATTTCCATTGCCCTCACCAAGTTGAGCCGCGTTGGCTTGGATGGCTGCGACGTTTTGGGCGTTTCTCGCAACATACCCTCCAATTATGGCCACGCTTTGTTGCGGTTGGGGATATTGTGCGTAGGGTTCCGCGAAGTTTACGTTGGACACCACATAATTTGGTGGGGGTACCAGTGCACCACCCCCCATGCTTGCTCCTGTGGCCCACCGTAATAACTTGGCGGAGGAGGAATCCCGCCGAAAGGTGGCGCAACATTGGGTTGCGCACTACCCGCTTGTGGGGAGGAGGATCCCTCCTCTACGATTCTTCCTCTTTTATTTTTCCTTGCCGGGACAAGGAGTCCTTCTTCCAACCAATCTTCCCTCCCTTGGATGAAAAGCCTAAGCCTCACATCCGGAAGGGGTAGGTTCACCGTGGCTAAACGAAAACCTCCTCATTCATCTCCACTAATGTATTTGCCTTGTCGCAAATACTCAATGCCGAGAGAGGTACCACGCAAAAGATGTTCGGGGTTTCTTGTGATCCCCGGCCGTAGGGAGATGGCCAACATAGAGAGGTAGCACCCCGAACCAATATGTCCCGCTCCCGATGTTGCCTCGCAACACCAACGGTTGATCACAAGGTATGAGGGGTCTATTTGCTGCTTGGCAATTATGGCCGAGTAGAGCCAATTCAACTCCGTGTCGGTCACCTTCGTCTCCCTCATCCTCCCCAATACCCTCTTGCACATTTGAAGGATCAGATGGCGACTAGAGAAGGGGGGAGTGATTAGGAGCCTGTAAAAAATCTTCTCAAAGAACCCGGCCTATACCCTAGACAAACATCGGTCACACACAAGCGATGGGTCGAATCACACACTAACCACCAAGACAACAAGGTTATAAATCAACCTCAAATCTTAGGAACCATTCCTTGAAGCACACGCGGAAGCACGGAAGAAGAAGGGAGGAATCGAACCAAGAAACAAACCAGCGAGGCTCTGGCGGACCGTCCGGCCAGGAGGGGCGGACTGTCCGCACGAGCCAAGCGGACCGTCCCCCAAGGTACTACGGACTGTCCGCACAGGTACGGCGGACCGTCCGGCCTGGGCCGCGGACTGTCCGTTAAAGCCAACAGAACCTCCAAAATCAAACCTCGAAAGGCAACCGCGGACTGTCCGCCCGGCACACGCGGACCGTCCGAAACTTTGCCCAACCAAAGCTCGAAAACACAATGGATCGAAAGCGAAGCTGAGCAAGAACACGAAGAACATGCGACGAACACGCACGTCGCGGACCGTCCGCCACCAGCACGCGGACTGTCCGCGCCCTACGGACAAAACTGAAAACAGCCTCACCTCGAAGGTCAACCCCTGCAATCCATCACCGCATCTCCCAAACGGTAGAAGCTGTTGAGACAAGAGTTTGGGGACATAAAAAACGTCAACCAAGGATGATATACTCCAAAAATTTCGCCTCCTAACTTCCTAAATCACTGGGAATCGCGGATCCTTTGAACACCACCAAAAGCAAGAGCTCCGAACGTGAATCCTTGAATCGAAGTGGTTTCCCGGCGTTTGAGGGCACAAGATCAATCCCAAAGATGCAAAAGACATCCATCCATGTTTCCCTCGAAGAAATCCGAGGAGAAACCCACTCAAATCCGCGGAACCACACCAAGAACAAAGGCACCAAAGACAAGCACGAAAAAGACCATGAAATTCACAACGGTGAATCTTCTATACAAACCAGGAAAGATTCACAAGGTCTAGCATGCCGCCCTAGCATCCATCCCTCCCAACAAATCTTGTCTCAACAAATCTTGTCATCCTCCCCAATACACTCATGGCTTATATATCGGGTCCCGCCGGTGTGGGAAATGACTCGACTACCCCTAACTCAACTACTGGCGATACAACCCACGCAGGGGCATTTATGTAATGTTTGTGGGTCTTTCCATCGGACGGCCACGCCTTCGCCGCACCCCGCGTCCTCCCGACGTAAGCCATGCGATCCCACCGCGTGTCCTCCGCTTCGAAGCTTCCCGACACGCCCGGATCCCATCTCCGTCGTGTTGGGCCTTCAGACTTGGTTTTGAGGCCCAAACCAAGAAACCGTCCTCCGATGGTTTTGTGGGCAAACCACCAAACCCCGCGTGCTCGGCCCGGCCTCCCGCGAAGCCTCTTGACTCGACCGCCACCGTGCACCGGCTCAATTGGCCACGACTTCGTCTTGCTTGTCTCCCACCATGTGACCCGCACCTAGTCCCGCCGTCCACAGGGTCGCTCGAACCGAGCCTTCTTGTCTCTCCATCTCCCGGAGGCCCCTCAAGGCTCAAGACCTTTCGCGCCCATTCTTCACCTGCAACAACACGAACTAGGCCGCAGCCTACACCTACGCACTGAGCCAAGAGTTAGTCCAACACCCGTTGTCAATCACTCATCATTGAGGAGCGGTCATCCACCGACCACCGGGACGCTCCTGGTCCTCAATCTCCCCCTTGATGAGTGCATTGACAACACACAACACGAAATGAAATTCAGAGAAAGAAATAAATAAGAAAGAAAAACGAAGAAGCTCAACTTGTGACCATAACCAAAGAACGGAAAAGAAAGGTCACAAGCCGAGCTAAGCACAAACTCCACACTGAAAACAGCAACGAAGCTCCCCCTGAACAAATGCAAGCTCCCCATGAACATGTGGATGCAGCCTTCCAAATTTTAGCTCACTTCTTCTGAATTTGCATTAAGCTCACCTCTACTCCCCCTTGTTGACAATGTATGAATCAAGGTCAAAATGCAGGAATGAAAAACAACGCATGTAAACATCTACATGAGCTTCTCAAATAGGCCAAATTTAGTGTCAAAGGCTAGAAATGAGACAAAGAGCACATATATGGATCATAAGATAGTCAAAGCATTGCCACAAGTAATATATGAAAATATAGGCATGTGACAAAGCAAATTTTCAGATTTGAGCAGTTTTATCAAAAGATGGCTCACTTCAAATGTAAAGGCCTATCCATGTCAATTCTAGCCAAAAACATGCATATCATCCAGAGATCATACAAGGATATCCAATTCTCAACAAAAGATCATTGCAAACACCCATAAAGCAAAGCATGTCATGTTAAAGTTCATGAGCCATGTGTCCACTTCGGGGAGACTTCTCCACTGGTGAACATCATGCAACATGTTTTGCACCCATGTGTAAAAGATAAGACATTTTAAGCATAAACATGATGGATGGAGCATTTTTCAAGCATACACACTTCTTTTCAAGATTAATTCATTTCATGGTACATGAAGTGCCTTAGCGGCAAAAAGAAGCTTATGCTCCCCCATGAATGCAACATAGGCTAAACATTCACAATATAGTGGCCTTTGGCCCAAATGCCAGAAAAAGACACCCAAGCACAATCTAAGCATATAAAGCGCATTTAAACCAAAACGTGACATGGATACACTACTAAACATGAGTGGAGCACATTTCATCAAATTTAGTCAAGATTAGCATTCGATTCAAAAAGGACTATCTCACAACACATATATCTCAAATATCCCAAGAGCATAGCCTCACATAGCCATTTCTCCACACACTTGACCAATATCTCACATGTAGCCAAAGAAACTCAAACAAGGCATATGAAAGAAGCTCATCATCCTAAAATGCAATATGATACAAATGCAACATGATATATGACAAGATGGCTATCCTACCATGGTTTCTACATCAAGCAAAGAATGTATATACATCAAAGTAAACATGGTATGATACATATGGTACAAAAGAAAAACCCCCAAGAATCATCTAGAAAGGGCAACAAACCCCAAGTTCCCCCTGCAAGCGCACAAATGTAGCTTGGTCGAGAGGCTTTGTAAAGATGTCTGCAAGCTGATCTTGGGTAGGGACATGACTCAACACAATGGTCCCTTTCTCCACATTGTCTCTCAAGAAATGGTATCTCACTTCTATGTGTTTGGTTCTGGAGTGAAGCACTGGGTTTTTCGCTACGCTTATGACACTGGTGCTATCACAAAGAAGTGTGATCTGGGTGCACTCCTCACCAAAGTCTCTCAAAGTGTATGAGATCCACAACAGCTGGGAACAACAACTCGCGGCTGCAACATACTCCGCCTCGGTGGTAGACTGAGCTACACTAGACTGCTTGCGGGAAGGCCACGAAACCAACGAGGACCCAAGAAACTGACAAGAACCAGAAGTAGACTTCTTCTCGACTCGACAACTAGCAAAATCCGGATCAGAAAACCCATGAAGAGAAAGAGTCGAGGAGGAATAATACCAAAGGCCAAGACCAGGGGCAGACTGTAGGTACCTGAAGATCCTCTTGACGGCCTGTCGATGTGATGTCCTCGGTGAAGCCTGAAAACGAGCGCACAGACACACACTGAACTGTATGTCTAGCCTCATTGCCGTCAGGTAGAGGAGGGAGCCGATCATGCTCCTGTACTCCCGCTGGTCCACTGGTTCTCCGCCTCGTCCGCATCCAAAGTAGCCGTACTCCCCATGGGTGTCGACATAGGCTTCACATCTTGCATCTGGAACTTCCTCAGCATGTCTTTCGTGTACTTGGTCTGATGTACAAATGTTCCGTCCTTCACTTGCTTGATCTGCATCCCGAGAAAGTACTGCAACTCGCCCATCATGCTCATCTCGAATTCCCTCTTCATCTCATCTGCAAACTTGGCAACAAGGTTATGTGACGAGCCACCAAAGACAATATCATCCACGTATATCTGCACAACCAACAAGTCATTTCCATGCTTGAGGAGAAACAAGGTCCTATCCACTGTACCCATCACGAACCCTCTAGTCAACAGAAAACCTCTCAATCTCCCATACCAAGCCCGGGGCGCCTGTTTCAACCCATACAGAGCCCTTTTCAACATGTACACCCTATGTGGATACTTCTCACTCTCGAACCCCGGTGGCTGCTTCACATACACCTCCTCCTGTATGACCCCATTCAGAAAAGCACTTTTCACATCCATTTGAAACATCTTGAACCCTTTAGCCACAGCAAAGGCTAGAAGGATTCGAATTGCCTCAAGACGAGCCACAGGAGCAAAGGTCTCCTCATAGTCGATCACCTCCTTCTGACTATATCCCTGAGCAACAAGTCTGGACTTGTTCCTCACAACCATCCCATTCTCTCCCTCTTTGTTCTTCCAAACCCATTTGGTTCCTATAGGATGGCAATTTGGAGGTGGTTCAACTAACTCCCACACTTCGTTCCTCTCAAAGTTTTCCAACTCATCATGCATAGAATTGACCCAGTTTGCATCAGATAAAGCGTGTCCAATGTCCTTGGGCTCAAAGGTGGCAACAAATGCAGCATGAGAGAAATGAGAGGAATTTCTAGACCTTGACCGCGTAGTACGCTCGTCGATATCCCCAATGATCCTCGATAGAGGATGCACTTCTTGAATCCGCCGGGGAGCCTCACGCCTCGAGACTACCTCCCCCTCAACTTCAACTTCTCTCGCCTGGTCCTCTTATCGCACCGTCGTTGACCATGAAGTAGACGGTCCACCCTCCGTAGTGGTCGTAGGGGAAGTAGTGGGTAGACCTTCAGCTTCAGCCGCATTGTTCTCTTCATCATCATCTCCAGCTTCATCCTTCTCCTCTTCAAAGAGGTCCTCGGCCATCTCCTCATCACCTGCACATTCACAGCCAAGAGAGGTACATGGCATTGTCTCGTCGAAGGTTACCTCGCAAGTCTCCATGATTTTGTTAGTCTCAAGGTTAAGCACTCTATAGGCTCTAGAGTGGTTAGCATATCCAAAGAAAATCCCATCGCTAGACCTAGCCTCAAACTTGTCGAGTTTTCCCTTCTTAAGAATAAAGCACTTGCAGCCAAAGACTCGAAAATGACTCACCTTGGGTGCCCGTCCATGCATAAGCTCATAACAGGTCTTCCTCTTGAAAGCTCGCAATAAAATCCTGTTGGAGATATGACAAGCCGTATTGACCGCCTCAGCCCAATACCTCCTAGGAGTCCTGTGCTCATTGAGCATCGCCCTAGCCATCTCACAAAGAGTCCGATTTTTCCTTTCCACAACTCCATTTTGAGGGGGCACGTAAGGGGTCGAATACTGATGTTCAAGACCTAGATCATGACAAAAGGCATCAAAATGAGAGTTCTTGAACTCAGAGCCATTATCACTGCGGATAGCTCGTATAGCATTCCCTTTCCTCTCGTTTTTCAACCTCACGGTCAGATCTCGAACAAAACCAAATCTCTCACTCTTGTCTTCCAAGAAAAACACCCAGTCATAGCGAGAGTAATTGTCCACCACAACAAGGACATACCACTTCCCACCCACCGAGCAAACTCGAGCTGGCCCAACAAGGTCCATATGCAACAGCTCTGTCGGACGCTCGGTCATGACATCGGCCAGGGGTCGATGGGGAGTGGCTACCATCTTGCCATGCCTACACGGAGCACAAACCAAATCCTTTTCAAACTTCAACTTCGGCAATCCTCGGACAAGGTCAAGACCACTCAAGCGGGAAACCAAATCAAAGCTCAAGTGACCTAACCGCCTATGCCATTTCCACAAATCAGACGAAAGACCGGCCATCAAATAGCGAGCAGGACCCAAAGAACGAGAGAAATCAGCCCTGATCATACAGACAAGATCACCTCGAGAATCCAGCAAACGAGACTCACGAGACTTGAAATGCACCTCAAAGCCCTCCTCAAGCAACTGAGAAACCGAAAGCAAATTGAAACCCAAAGACTTCACAAGAGCAACCCTCTTCAACGTTACCTTGTCACTCACATGCACCACACCGTCAGAAATCACCCTTCCTTGTCCGTTGTCCCCAAAAGTGATGTACATCTTTTCCTTCACTGGGGTGAGGCTGGAGAACCACTTCTTATCTCCGGTCATGTGTCGGGAACATCCGGAGTCGATCAACCAAATGTTCTCCAAGCCTCCTGCCTGTAGTCAGAAACAAGAACAAGAATGAGCCAACGACTTGACACTGGGGTTAGCACAAAGAAAGTTGAACTAGTGTCGAGCCATCTGCTCAAAAGAGGGGTTAGCAAACATCATTACCTTGCCACCAAACTTCCCATGTCCCATGGAAAAAGTACGAGCACCACGAGGGGGAAAACGTGGTCCGTAGTTCCTCTGGAACCCAAAACTGCGATCATCTCCCCTAAACCCGTATTGAGGATGAGTAAGGGAACGTCCAGCAAAACCACCACGAGCCCGACCAAACCTCTCACCAGCACGCACACCATCATCTCTCCTAACAAACCTCTCACCACCACCTCTCTATGGGAACCTACCACCTTGAGCTCCAACTCTCCCAACACTCCTCACACTTCCCACATCCCGTGAAAGTGGCACCCTAGGCTCAGGAATACCATGAGACTGGTGATACCTGTCCTGGTTTGCTTGCTCCCTAGCTAGCCTCTCATCCCTCTTCCTCTTGTAGCAAACTCTGCTAGATGTCTCTCCTTGCCACAATACTCACACCTGAAGGGGGTGGGTTTTGGTTTTGGCTCTGGCTTCTCTTTAGGTTTCTCACCCTTCTCACTTACAAACTTCACGGGTTTCTGGAAGTCATTTGTTTTGGGTGGAAATTTGGGTGGAGCTTGGGTTGTGTCAAGCTTGTTGCAAAGGTGGTTGGGCTTTGGAGTGAAAGAGTTCTTGGGTGCTTTTGGAAGTGGGACTTGGATGTCTTCGATCACCTCAAACGCGGGGTTAGACTCAACACACTTCTCATCCACACTCTCCCCACTGTTCTCTCCCACTTTCTCACCCAACTTCTCAAAACCCAAACCACGACCATCAGCTCTCTTGAACTCCTCAATCATGATTTTTAATTGAGGTTCCTGCGCAGACAACCAACCCAACACCTTCCTAAAATAATCATTCTCCTCATAGATGACATCCAAACAGGAAGTAAGTTCAAGATTGCGCAAAGTAACATCATCACAGCTAGTGCATGCATTGACAACATGAGATTTCAAAGAAGCTTCCAAAGTGCTAATGGTAGAACGAGCATCAACAAGCTTAGCATGCATAGTAGGACATGATTTACAAGCACCAAGCAAAGTGGGTCTAGCCTTAAGCTCATCATACTCAGTCCTAAGAGCATCTAGTTTAGCCAAAGTGGAAGCATTCTTCTCATTAAGCAACTTGATCTCATTCAACCATGCATTACATTCAGGACATTCAACATCGTCAGAAATGGTAGGAGCAAGTTTCAAAGAGTCATTCTCAAGTTTCAATTCAAGCAATTTAGACTCTGATTCTCCTACTTTCTCACTAGCATTCTCAAGTTGAGCCCTAAGATCTTTTCTCATCTTCTTAGCATCTCTCAACACACTATCACGGTTGTCAATCAAGCCATTCCACCTAGTGATCTCAGCAAGCAAAGAGTCGGGGTCACGATTTACCTCATCCTCCGAGTCGGAGTCGCTGTCTTCCCTCTCGCTCTTCTTGCTGCTTGAGCTATGAGCCATGCCACAAATACCTTCAAGCGCCATACAGCTCAATCCACTGAGGTTCCGGCTTGCACTCTTCTTGCCCTTGCACCTCCCGGCGTCTTCATCTTCACTGCTTGAGCTTGACTGCGCGTCGCTTGAGCTTGAGTCGACATCGCTTGCACCGGCCACCATGGCTCTTGCCTTGTCCTTCTTGTAGCCGCCCTTGCTCGGTCACCGCTTGTCCTTGTCCTTGCTCTTGGACTTGCTGAAGTGCTTGCCCTTGGAGGAGTACTTGTCTTCACGCCTTGGGTGCGCCTTGTACTCGCTCATCTTGTACTTGTTCTCCTCCGCTTCCGGGCACTCGGGGATGAAGTGTCCACACTTGCCACACTTTTAGCATGTCCCCGAGCTCCGCCTTGCATTCCTCTAGCTCTCATGTAGTCGATCAAACCTCCTTGAGAGCAAGGCCAGCTCCTCCTCGCCCAGCACATCAAACTCCTCATCTGGAATAGACATAAGAGAAGACAAGGAAAAGCGCGTCGACAGGAAGGGTTAGCTTTGCCCTTTGATCCGCCCACAAGAGCAAGACTATGATCAGTCGAGCCCTCATGCTTGGATTGCAACTTCCTGTCAACCTCAGCCGACTTGAGCTTAGAAAAGAGGTCATCCAACTCAATGGTCAAGTATTGCCTGGACTCCTTGATGGCCTCAACCTTATCACCCCAACCATTTGGGTCCAAGATATGCAAGAGCTCCAAAGCTTGATCATGCTCAATGTAAGGAAAATCCTCAACATTGGCCTTCATGTTGTTCACGATGGCGGTGAACCTCTGAGACATCGCATCAATGTCCTCACCGGGAAGTTGAGTCAAGTTCTCATATTGCATCCGGTAATAGACGAAGAGGCGAGCCTTCACATGGTTATCACCACCGTAAGCAACCAACAACTTCTCCCAAATTTTCCAAGCAAGATTCAAATGGCAAACACGCTCGAACTCAGGATCACACAAGCTCCGGACCAAGTGATCAACGGCTTTTGCATTTGCCTCATACTTGGCCTTAGCACTGGTAGCGGTCACCATAAGAGTTTTGATCTCAGTCGGAATAGCATAGGTTTTGTCAAGCACAATGAAATCCAACAACTTGCCACGAAGAAATATCATCATATGAGCTGCCTACTTGTGGTAACCCTTCCCATCGAAGTGCGGCGGACCACCCCGCTCAACGTACGCCATCTTAGGATTCAAGACTTGTCAAAGTCACCACGAATCCGGCACCAAGCTCTGATGCCAATTGAAGGATCGGATGGCGACTAGAGAGGGGGGGAGTGAATAGGAGCCAGTAAAAATTCTTCTCAAAGAACCCGGCCTATACCCTAGACAAATCCCGGTCACACACGAGCGATGGGTCGAATCACACACCAACCGCTAAGACAACAAGGTTATAGATCAACCTCAAGTCTTAGGAATGATTCCTTGAAGCACACACGGAAGCACGAAAGAAGAAGGGAGGAATCGAACCAAGACACAAACCAGCCAGGCTCTGGCGGACCGTCCGGCCAGGAGGGGCGGACTGTTCGCACGAGCCAAGCGGACCGTCCGCCAAGGTACCGCGGACTGTCCGCACAGGTACGGTGGACCATCCGGCCTGGGCTGCGGACTGTCCGTTAAAGCCAACAGAACCTTCAGAATCGAACCCCGAAAAATGGATCGTCCGCGGGGAGCACACGGACTGTCCGCCAGGCACCCGCGGACTGTCCGCCCGGCACACGCGGACCGTCCGAAACTTTGCCCAACCAAAGCTGGAAAACACAACGGATTGAAAGCGAAGCTAAGCAAGAACCCGAAGAACACGCAACAAACACGCACGTCGCGGACCGTCCGCCACCAGCACGCGGACTGTCCGCACCCTACGGACAGAACTTAAAACAGCCCGACCTCGAAGGTCAACCCCTCCAATCCATCACCGGATCTCCCAAACGGTAGAAGCTGTTGAGACAAGAGTTTGGGGACATGAAACGCGTCAACCAAGGATGCTATACCCCAAAAATTTCGCCTACTAACTTCCTAAATCACCGGGAATCGCGGATCATTTGAACACCACCAAAAGCTAGAGCTCCAAACGTGAATCCTTGAATCGAAGTGGTTTCTCGGCGTTTGAGGGCACAAGATCAATCCCAAAGATGCACAAGACATCCATCCATGTTTCTCTCAAAGAAATCCGTGGAGAAACCCACTCAAATCCGCGGAACCATACCAAGAACAAAGGCACCAAAAACAAGCACGAAAAAGACCACGAAATTCACAACACCAAATCTTCTATACAAACCAGGTAAGATTCACAAGGTCTAGCATGCCGCCCTAGCATCCATCCCTCTCAACAAATCTCTCATGAAGCTCTCATGATAGCCTAGACAATAAATGGAGGAGAAAATGTCTCGGGAAAATGAGAAATGGGAGGGAGGAAATGAAACCCTAAGTCACGGAGAGAGAGCCATCCACACACTCATGGCTTATATATCGGGTCCCACCGGTGTGGGAAATGACTCGACTACCCCTAACTCAACTACTGGCGATACAACCCACGCAGGGGCATTTATGTAATGTTTGTGGGTCTTGCCATCAGACGGCCACGCCTTCGTCGCACCCCGCGTCCTCCCGACGCAAGCCATGCGATCCCGCCGCGTGTCCTCCGCTTCGAAGCTTCCCGACACGCCCGGATCCCGTCTCCATCGTGTTGGGCCTTCAGACTTGGTTTTGAGGCCCAAACCAAGAAACCGTCCTCCAAAGGTTTTGTGGGCAAACCACCAAACCCCGCGTGCTCGGCCCGGCCTCCCGCCAAGCCTCTTGACTCGACCGCCACCGTGCACCGGCTCAATTGTCCTCGACTTCGTCTTGCTCGTCTCGCCACCATGTGACCCGCACCTAGTCCTACCGTCCACCGGGTCCCTCGAACCGAGCCTACTTGTCTCTCCATCTCCCGGAGGCCCCTCAAGGCTGAAGACCTTTCGCGCCCGTTCTGCATCTGCAACAACACGAACTAGGCCGCAGCCTACACCTGCACACTGAGCCAAGAGTTGAAGGACCGAATAGGCGACCAGAGAGGGGGGAGTGAATGGGAGCCGTTAAAAATTCTTCTCGAGGGAGATTGAAACTCCGACAAGACGAACTAGCTCGGTCGAACCCCCGAAATCACATGCTCCGCACTTCTACCTCCCGTTTGCCAAAACCACGTAGCCACTGGAGTGCTACTGGTCCTAGGAACAAACTCTACCAACAACCACAACACACACGCAGCACCGACAGCGGAAACAACTCGAAAGCCGGCTAACCAGAGGGGGCGGTTGGACCGGGTATAGGGGGCAGTTAGACCGCCTCCACCTGGTAACCAAGAAATCCTCTGAAACGCCTCTTCCGAGTACCAAAACTCACCACGGTTTCATCAACAGAGATCTCTGGTCAAGGCCATGCTAGCTACTAGAAAATCTTGGCGAAAACCAAAACTTCACTCAAGGGCCTAGGGGCGGTTAGACCGGCTACCTGAGGTGGTCTAACCTCCTGTACCCAGCAACGAACCCCGACCAAGAACACCTAGCAAACTGCACGAGAACGACCCCAAATTTCACCCAGACACTCCTCTGATCAGGGCGAACAAACTCACATAGGAAAATCCGGCGAAACAAAACTTTGACCCGGAAACACCCGGGCGGTTAGACCGCCCCCTCGTAGGCGGTTAGACCGCCCCTTCCGTAAAACGAACCCGCGGGTCAAACCTCAACTTCCTCGCGCCCGATCTCCCGAATCACTCCACGGATTGCAGCCAAACTTCGGGAATAGCCGGGTTACCTCCGGGCAACCTCTACCTCAAAGGAATCGACCCGAAACGCTCACAATCAAGAGGAATCGAAGAAATCGCTTCTCTAGGTCAAGAATTCGCCCAACTCGAGAAACCACCAAATCGAGTCCGATTCAAAGGGGATTTGGGGGCAAAGTCACCAGCCAAAGAGGCACAAGAACCTCATACGTGACACCCACCAAAAACCCCAAGAAATCGTCCTCAAAACACCGCCAAAAAGAGCTCCGAAAATCAACACCAAAGAGACGGGAAAACCACCATGATGAACAACGCCAAACCTTCTATACATGCCATGAATGGTTCGTACAAGGTCTAGCTTGCCACCCAAACATCCATCCCTCTCTCTAGATCTCACATGAAGCTCTCAAGCTAGCCTTCTAAAATCCTAAGGAAAATGGAGAACGAAAATGGAAAAACCAAATGAGCTAGGGTTCAAAGAGTTGGCTGCCATCCACCCATCTAATGAGTATATATGGAGGCACCCAAAAGACTAAACTACCCTTCACTTATAACTAGGGATACATGCCCCTCGAGGGCGGATTTGGAATTCTTGATGTCTTCACCATCGGACGGATGCCCGGCGACCGCACCCTGCGTAGCCTCGACGCAAGCCTTGCGATCCCGACGCGTGTCCTTCGCTTCGAAGCTTCTCGGCGCCGGTGGCCAGGGCAGTCTGACCGCCCCCCTGGGCGGTTAGACCGGCCCGGTGGATCTGACCGGCCCCAGGCGGTTTGACCGCCCCTCCTGGGCAGTTGAACCGGCCTGGATGGCCGCACCTCCTCGTTGAGTCTTCGGCCTCGGCATTGTGGCTCAACCGAGTAACCCAGTGGTTTTTTGGTGAACCACTGCAAACCCCGCGAACTCGGTGTAGCCTCCGCCAATCTCCACTCATGACTCGGCTCCCACGAAGTCCCGGCTCGACCTTGGTTTTGAGGCTCTACCAAGAAACCGTCCACGACCTCATCTCGCTGTTCATGCCACCATGCGGCCGCAGTTGACCCCGCTGGCCACCGGGTCCCTCGAACGAAGCCTACTTGTCTTCTCCACACCTGGAGGCCTCACCCGCAACGACCTTTCGCGCTTGTTCTTCACCTGCACCAACACGAGTCAAGCCGCAACCTGCACCTGCAATACTTAGCCAAGAATCAGTCCACACAACGTTGTCAATCACTCATCACACAAGGAAGCGACCATCCACCGGTCCTCGAACCACACATGGTCCTCAATCTCCCCCTTGATGAGTGCATTGACAACACACTCACATGAAGTAACACAAGAGAAAAGGAAAAGAAAAGAAACAAATAAAAAGAAACCTCAACAAGCGATCGAAAGCCAAACAAAGAGCAAGATCACTTGATGAAGACAAGTCTCGGACCCCTTAGGCAAGGGCAACGGCTCGACACATCCGAGACAAAACACAGCTCAAGCAAAGAGCGCAAACCACCAAAGCAAAGCTCGAACACCACAAAGAGCTCCCCCTGCACAAATGCAAGCTCCCCCTGAGCCACAGCACACCCCCCCTGAACACATGCATGAATGCAACTCGGGAATGCAACAAAGAGCAAAAACTTGCTCACACTGCCCAGGGCGGTTAGACCGCCTGTGCCTGATCTGACCGCCTGGGGGCGGTTAGACTGCCCCAAGAGACCGGCCCTGCACCAAACTGCTCAAAATATGCCCGAAACAATTGGAACACCTTCCAAACACTCCCAGGTGCCCAAAACATGCACAAACTTCTCCCCCTTGTTGACAATGCATGAATCAAGGCAAAATGCGAAAACTTTCAACATATAGCTTCTCGAATATACAAAATTCATCACAAGGAGCTACACAAGTCCAAATGAGCAAGTTAGATACTCGACAGGTTCGTAATGACCTTAACTACGTGATCACCAAGTTTCACAACCATTGGACAATGCTAAAAAGGATTTGAGTAATTTTGCGAAATGTTACTCTCTCACAAGCAAATACCTAAACATGAGCAAAACATATCAAAATGGCAAAGCCACTCAAACTTCATGCTAGGACAGCCATTCTAATCATAAGACCATCATAAACACCCAAAAGCACCTCATGTCATGTCAAAGCCACCGAGCCATGTGCCTACTTCTATGTATGAGACTTCTCATTGGTAGGCAACATGCAACGGTTTAGCACCCAAAGCAAATTAATTTCAGCACATATGACATGGGAACATATTTTCCAAGCATTTTTCATTTCATTTTCAGATTTATGATTGGTACATGAAATGTCTTTGCAACAAAAAGGAACTTATGCCCCTCCACAAGATTAAGCAAGAGGGCTAAACATTCATGATGGCAAGTGAGCCTTTGGCCCCATATGATCAATAAACTAGCTATCCAACCACAAAGTAAGCATAGCAAAGCCACTAAAACATGTCAAGATCATATATAGGCATTTACACATGAGAGAGCATGTATGTGACATTTATCAAAAAATAGCCATCAACCATGGATCATTCAACAAGATCATCAAGAGCTAAGCCAACACAACCATAGCATACCAAACAAGCTCACAAGAACATATATAGCAACCCATGGTGAACAAAGTATATAGGAGAAGCTTTTCCTATCAATGCATATGATACAAAATGCATGCAATCTAAGATACAAGGATGCCTATACATCATGTTACATATGCAATGCCAAATGCAAGAAATGCACAAAGGAAAGCTATACATATGCTACAAAGAAGCTCCCACACACCCAACTCAAGAAATCAAGCACACACCAACTTGCCCCCGCAAACGAGTGAAAGTTGCTTGATCTAGGGGTTTGGTGAAAATATCGGCTAGTTGGTCATGTGTGGGTACATGGATCAAAGCTATCTTCCCTTTCTCTACGTTGTCTCTCAGGAAATGATACCTCACTTCTATGTGTTTGGTTTTGGAATGGAGCACTGGGTTCTTTGCAATGCTTATGGCATTGGTGCTATCACATTGAAGTGGGACATGGGTATACTCCTCACCAAAGTCACTCATGGTGTAGGTGATCCAAAGGAGCTGAGAGCAACAACTAGCAGCGGCAACATACTCGGCTTCGGTCGTGGATTGAGCAACACTCGACTGCTTGCGGGAACACCAAGACACCAAAGAAGAACCCAAAAACTGGCAAGTCCCAGAAGTGGACTTCCTATCCAACCGACACCCGGCAAAATCCGCGTCTGAAAAGCCATGAAGCGCCAAAGAAGAGGACGCGGAGTACCAAAGGCCGAAGTCGGGAGTGTGACGCAAGTACCTGAAAATTCTCTTCACCGCTTGCCGATGCGAAGTCCTCGGAGACTCTTGAAAACGAGCGCACGTACACACCGAGAATCGTATGTCCGGCCTCGTCGCCGTCAAGTAGAGGAGTGACCCGATCATGCTCCGGTACTCCTTCTGGTCCACGCGTTCACCTTCCTCATCCGCATCAAGAGCTGTAGTCGTACTCATCGGCGTCGTCATAGCCTTGGAGTCCTCCATCTTGAACTTCCTCACAATGTCCTTGGTGTACTTAGCCTGGTGCACAAATGTTCCTTCCCTTGATTGCTTGATTTGTAGCCCGAGGAAGAACTGCAACTCACCCATCATGCTCATCTCGAACTCCCTGCTCATATCATCTACAAACCTTGCAACAAGAGAGTTAGATGAGCCACCAAAGACAATATCATCCACGTACACCGCACAATCGGGATATCTCTCGCCCGCCTTAGCAAAAACAAGGTCCGATCGACCTTCCCCATCTCAAAACCTCTCTCAAACAAGAACCCCCTCAACCCGCCATACCAAGCTCTAGGCGCCGCTTCAACCCATACATCGCCTTCCTCAACTTGTACACCGGTGGGGGTACTTCTCACTCTCAAACCCCGAGGTCGTCTCACATACACTTCTTCCTCCAACACTCCATTCGAAAAGCACTCTTCACATCCATTCGGTGCAACTTGAACCCTTTAGCCACGGAAAAGGCTAGAAGGATCCTAATCGCCTCCAAATGGGCTACGGGAGCAAAGGTCTCCTCGTAGTCAATCCCCTCCTTCGACCGAACCCCCGAGCGACAAGTCTCGACTTGTTCCTCACAACCTCACCCTTCTCTCCCTCTTTGTTTTTCCACACCCACTTTGTACCAATCGGCTTACACCCTGGGGGAGGGTCAACAAACTCCCACACCTGATTCCTCTCAAAGTTCTCCAACTCCTCATGCATCGAGTTAACCCAATTGTGATCAGATAGTGCGTGTCCAATGTCTTTGGGCTCGAACGAAGCAACAAACGCAGCATGAGCAAAATGGGAATTGTTTCGAACCCTCGACCGTGTAGTGCGTTCATTCATGTCGCCGATGATCCTCGAAGCTGGGTGATCCACTTGAACTTGCCGGGGAGGTTCTCGCCTCGAAGCTACCTCCCCCTCAACATCAGCTTCTCCTCGTTCTTGATTTGTCGTCGTAGGTGTAGCAGAGGGTCCATCCATCATTGTAGTCGAAGTAGTGGGTACATGTTCAGCCGGGGGCACCGCACCACCATCTTCATCATCACCATGTTCATGCTCCTCCTCCTGAAAGATCTCCTCGCCAAGCTCATCATCACCTGCACACTCAAAGACAAGCTGACTACGTGGCTCGTCTCGTCGAAGGTTACCTCGCAAGTCTCCACGATTTGTTTAGTTTCAAGATTGAGCACACGATATGCTCTAGAATGAGATGCATAACCAAAGAAAATGCCATCGACAGACCTAGCCTCAAACTTATCCAACTTCCTGCCCTTCTTCAGAATGAAACACTTGCAACCAAAGACATGGAAGTGACTCATCTTGGGTGTGCGCCCATGCATCAACTCATAGCATGTCTTCTTCTTGTTCACTCTGAGGTATATCCTGTTCGACACATAACACGCGGTATTCACCGCCTCAGCCCAATACCTCCTCGGAGTCCTATGCTCATCAAGCATCGTACGAGCCATCTCGCACAAGGTCCTGTTCTTCCTTTCCACAACACCATTCTGGGGAGGCGTATACGGACTCGAAAACTGATGTTCAAGACCCAAGTCATGGCAAAAGGTTTCAAAATGAGAGTTCCTGAATTCCGAGCCATTATCACTGCGGATAGCTCGCATGGCATCTCCGTGCCTCTCGTTCCTCAACCTCAAGACTAGATCTCGAACAAAACCAAACGTCTCCCCCTTCTCCTCAAGAAAGAACACCCACGCATACCGAGAATAGTCGTCTACCACAACAAGGACATACCACTTCCCACCCGCAGATCGCACACGAGCTGGGCCAACAAGGTCCATATGGAGCAGCTCGCATGGACGCTCAGTCATCACATCGGTGAGAGGCGGGTGAGAAGAGGCCACCATCTTGGCATGCCTACACGGAGCACAAACCAACTCTTTCTCAAGCCTCAACCGTGGCAATCCTCAAACCAAATTGAGTTTACTCAAGCGAGACAAAAGGTCAAAGCTCAAGTGACCCAACTTCCTATGCCACCTCCACAACTCACTCGAAGAACCAGCCAAGAAACAACGCTCCACACCCGAAGACTGAGAAAAATCAGCACGAAACACCTGACTCTCGGGAACGACCATACAAACAAGGTCCCCTCGAGAGTCCACAATCCGAGAACCACCGGCCGAAACAACACCTCAAAGCCCTCATCCAACAACCGGGACACAGAAAGCAAATTGTACCCCCCGATTGAACAAGAGCAACACGCCTCAGAGTGATCTTGTCACTCACTTTTATCTCACCTTCTGAAAGCACACGCCCACGCCCATTGTCCCCAAAGGTGATGTACCTCTTCGTCACCACCGGGACGAGACTTGAGAACCACCCCCTGTCTCCGGTCATATGCCTCGAGCAACCGGAGTCAATCAACCAAATGTTCTTCAAGTCTCCCACCTGAAATTCAAAAACAAGCACGTGAGCGAACAAACGACTCAGCACTGGGGTTAGTACCAAAGGAGGAAAACCAGTGCCGAGCCATTTGCTCGAAAGTGGGGTTAGCACACATCAAGCCATCTTTCCTACCATAACTACCACCACGAACACCACCTCGGTAACCACTCCGAGGGAACCACCCCTCACTGCCTGGAGGAGGACCAAACCCACGGAAGACAACCCGTGGAACGTCCCTCCTCTCCTTCTCAAAGCTACGACTCCTCCCATCCCCGTAGTGAACTCGAGGGGGAGAATGCCTAGCAACCTGACCACCTGCTGTCTCTCCAGACCAACCACCAGCAACTCCACCTCCAGACCTGAAACCTCTCGACTCACCACCTCGAAAACCACTCCGCCCGCAGTGGGGGGGGGGCGGTTAAACCGCCTAGCTAGGCCGGTCTGACCGCCCCCTCTCGGGCCGGGCCGGTCCGACCGCCTAGCCGGGCCGGTCTCGACCGCCCCCTCCAGAATCGCTTCTCGCCGCGGGAACTCGCATCTCCCCATGCCGAACACTTCTCACCACGCCCTTACCCCTGGGTAGTGGCATACGAGGCTTAGGTACACCATGGGAAGGGTTGTACCTATCCTTGTTCGCCCACTCCTTTGCCATCCTCTCTTCCCGCTTCCTCTTGAAGCAAAACTCATCCTTGTGACCCTCTTTCCCACAATGGCCACAACAGAACCTCACAAGCTTGGGTTTAGGCTTGGATTGGGGCTGCTCGCTTGGTTTCTCTCCACTCAACTCCTCCACCGATTTCTCCCCACTTGCCTTCTCACTCACTTTCCCAAAGAACACTTTCCCGGAAGTGCTCACAAACTTGATAGGCCTTCGGAGATCATTTGTGGGTGTAGGAAATATAGGTGGAGCTGGGGTTGTGTCTAGTCGGTTCCTAAGATGGTCGGGTTTTGGAGGGAAATCATTTTTGTGGTGGGTTTTTGGTGGCTCCGGGATATTCTCTCCACTTCCTTCACCAACCTTGTTTGCCCCAAGCCCCTCACCATCTTGCCTCTTAAAGGCCTCGATCATCATCCTCAACTGAGGCTCATGACCGGACAACCAACCCATCAACTTCCTCAAATCATCATTCTCATCCTGCAAACGATCAACATAATGTGCAAGCTCCAAAATTTTCAATGCATGCATTTCATAGGTAGAGCAAGATGTAGGCATGTGTTCCTTCAATTTAGCCTCGAGCGAACTAGTGTAAGCATGCATCTCATCAATCTTAGCATGCAAAACAGGGCAAGAAGTGCAAGCACCTAGCAAAGCAGGTCTAGACTTAAGCTCAGCCACTTCAACCCTAAGCACATCTAGTTCCTCACACTTGGAGGCATGCTTCTCCTTAAACAAAGCAAGATCAGCAAGGAATATGGAGCAATCAAGACAATCGTTCTCATCGAAACAACGGGGCTAGCCTTAAGCGAATCAATCTCAAGCTTGCTATCAAGCACCCGTGTCTCTAGCTCGGCCCACTCTAGTCCTAGCATCCTCGAGTGAAGCCCTAAGCTCTTTCCTCATTTTCTTGGCCTCTCTAAGCATGTCATCACGATTATCAAGCAAAGAGCGAAGCCTCTCATTCTCCCGGCGCAAGAAGGGAAGTTCATCACGCACCTCGTCGTCGGACTCGCAGTCCGAGTCGCTCCGTGTGCTCTTCTTGCCGCCGGAGCTCGGCGCCATGGTGCGAAGGCATCTCTCGCGAGCGGCTCGGCCCGCTCGGGTTCTTGGACGACTTCTTGTTCTTGCGGCGATCTCCCTCGTCTTCACTGCTGCTCGAGCTCGAGGTGGAGTACGCGGAACTGGAGTCGACGTCGCTCGCTCCAACCATCGCTCGGGCCTTGCCTCGGCCCTCCTTCTTCCTCGATCGTCGCTCGTCCTTGTACTTGTTCTTGTGCTTGCTCTTGTGGTCGCGCCTCGAACGGTTCATCCTCGGCTTGTGCTTGTAGCTGTCCTTGTTCTCGGCCTTCTCCGGGCAGTCGGCGACAAAATGTCCCGGCTTGCCGCACTGGAAGCAGGCCCTCGTGTTCCTCCTCATGTTCACGCGGTTCTCGTGCAGCCTCTCGAACCGCCTCGTCAACAGCGCCAGCTCGTCCTCTCCAAGGTCATCAAACTCCTAATCTGGCATAGACATCAAAGAGGAAAACGAGAACATCCTGGTGGATGGGTTAGAGTTAGTCTTTCCTTTGGAACCACCAACGAGGGCACGACTATGGGAGTCAGTCGGTCCCTCGAGCTTGGCAGTCATGCCCCTATCCACCTCAGCCGACTTGAGCTTCGAGAACAGCTCGTTCACCGTCAGAGTATCATACCTCTCCGACTCGACTATGGCCTCGAACTTTCCGCCCCATATCGTACGATCCAAAGAGTGTAAGAGCTTGACCGCTCTATCATGATCATCGTACGGGAGCACGTCCACATTGGCCCTCATGTTGTTCACCACCACCGTGAACCTCTCGAAACAAGGCATCGATGGACTCACCGGGGAGATGAGTGAAGTTCTCGTACTCTCTCCGTAGGTCGCATACATCCGTATCCGAACACTGGGCGTTCCCAACATGAGCCTCCTTCAACACCGCCCAAATCCTACAAGCCAAGTGCTCGGTGTGCACCCGATCGAACTCAGCCTGACACAAAGCACGAAACAAGTAGTCGACCGCCTTATTGTTGGCGTCGAATCTGTCCCTCGACCCTGGAGCAAGGAAATCCATCGGCTGGACATAGCATGTGTCCACCGTGACATCCCAAAGCAGCTGACCCTTTCCGCGGAGAAACGCACCCATCTGCTTGCTCCACATCTGGTAGTTCTTGCCATCGAAGTGTGGAGGACCCGAACCCCGTTCCTGGTACGCCATCCTTGGATCTTAGACTGGTTAGAGTCAACAAAGACCCGAACTGGCTCTGATATCACTTGAAGGACCGAATAGGCGACCAGAGAGGGGGGGAGTGAATGTGAGCCGATAAAAATTCTTCTCGAGGGAGATTGAAACTTCGACAAGACGAACTAGCTCGGTCGAACCCCCGAAATCACACGCTCCGCACTTCTACCTCCCGTTTGCCAAAACCACGTAGCCACTGGAGTGCTACTGGTCCTAGGAACAAACTCTACCAGCAATGACAACACACACTCAAGACCGACAAGCGGAAACAACTCGAAAGCCGGCTAACCGAGGGGGCGGTTAGACCGGGTATAGGGGGCGGTTAGACCGCCTCCACCCGGTAACCAAGAAATCCTCCGAAACGCCTCTTCCGAGTACCAAAACTCACCACGGTTTCACCAACAGAGATCTCTCGGTCAAAGCCATGCTAGCTACCGAGAAAATCTTGGCGAAAACCAAAACTTCACCCAAGGGCCTAGGGGCGGTTAGACCGGCTACCCGGGGCGGTCTAACCTCCGGTACCCAAAGAACGAACCCCCGACCAAGAACACCTAGCAAACCGCACGAGAACAACCCCAAATTTCACCCGGACACTCCTCCGATCAAGGCGAACAAACTCACAGAGGAAAATCCGGCGAAAAAAATTTGACCCGGAAACACCCAGGGCGGTTAGACCGCCCCCTGTAGGCGTTTAGACCGCCCCTTCCAGAAAACGAACCCGCGGGTCAAACCTCAACTTCCTCGCGCCCGATCTCCCGAATCACTCCACGGATTGCAGCCAAACTTCGGGAATAGCTGGGTTACCTCCTAGGCAACCTCTACCTCAAAGGAATCGACCCGAAACGCTCACAATCAAGAGGAATCGAAGAAATCACTTCTCTAGGTCAAGAACTCGCCCAACTCGAGAAACCACCAAATCGAGTCCGATTCAAAGGGGATTTGGGGGCAAAGTCACCAGCCAAAGAGGCACAAGAACCTCATACGTGACACCCACCAAAAACCCCAAGAAATCGTCCTCAAAACACCGCCAAAAAGAGCTCCGAAAATCAACACCAAAAAGACGGTAAAACCACCATGATGAACAACGCCAAACCTTCTATACATGCCATGAATGGTTCGTACAAGGTCTAGCTTGCCACCCAAACATCCATCCCTCTCTCTAGATCTCACATGAAGCTCTCAAGCTAGCCTTCTAAAATCCTAAGGAAAATGGAGAACGAAAATGGAAAAACCAAATGAGCTAGGGTTCCAAGAGTTGGCTGCCATCCACCCATCTAATGAGTATATATGGAGGCACCCAAAAGACTAAACTACCCTTCACTAATAACTGGGGATACATGCCCCTCGAGGGCAGATTTGGAATTCTTGATGTCTTCACCATCGGACGGATGCCCGGTGACCGCACCCTGCATAGCCTCGACGCAAGCCTTGCGATCCCGACGCGTGTCCTCCGCTTCGTAGCTTCTCGACGCCGGCGGCCAGGGCGGTCAGACCGCCCCCCTGGGCGGTTAGACCGGCCAGGTGGATCTGACCGGCCCCAGGAGGTCTGACCGCCCCTCCTAGGCGGTTGAACCGGCCTGGGTGGCCGCACCTCCTCGTCGAGTCTTCGGCCTCGGTTTTGTGGCTCAACCGAGTGACCCAGGGGTTTTTACGGTGAACCACCGCAAACCCCGCGAACTCGGTGTAGCCTCGCCCAATCTCCACTCATGACTCGGCTCCCACGAAGTCCCGGCTCGACCTTGGTTTTGAGGCTCTACCAAGAAACCGTCCACGACCTCATCTTGTTGTTCATGCCACCATGCGGCCCGCACTTGACCCCGGCGGCCACCGGGTCCCTCGAACGAAGCCTACTTGTCTTCTCCACACCGGAGGCCTCACCGGCAACGACCTTTCGTGCTTGTTCTTCACCTGCACCAACACGAGTCAAGCCGCAACCTGCACCTGCAATACTTAGCCAAGAATCAGTCCACACAACGTTGTCAATCACTCATCACACAAGGAAGCGACCATCCACCGGTCCTCGAACCACACATGGTCCTCAAGAGTCAGTCCAACACCCGTTGTCAATCACTCATCACTGAGGAGCGGTCATCCACCGACCACCGGGACGCTCCTGGTCCTCAACATCCAAGAGTGAAATATTCGGATAATGGGGTTGCGGATGCAATTGCGTTGTTGGTGGGCTTCTTCATAGATCAAATTCCAAAATCCATCTAACATGCCGGGTGGCAAGTCAACTTTCTCCGGAGCTCCCTTATGGAATCCAAGTAGCTCCCTAACGTGCTCGTAGGGAACCACTTGTTAGACTCCCTCCAAACGGAATGATAAGCTTTGCACCCCATCATCAAGGATAGGTGCAATGGTCATCAAGATTTCCAAGGCGAACTCCTTGTGGGTGTCCGCCGATACTCCGTTGGAGAATTGCCCCCATCCAAGGTGTCCCAACATATAGTATATGTCGGTGCCGAAACCCAAGTTGTACAGTGCTTGGTTGTCGAACTCGACGTTGGGCACAAGCCTCTTCTAAAGACGAGAGAGCCTCTTCTCCTGCTCCTCAGACAAAATGATGAAGCCATACGAGGAATATATCGGAGTGTAAGGAGGCGACGCGGTCGAACGGGTCGATTGTCATGGTGGCACAGGCGGCTCCTCCTCGTGCCCTTGAGGTTCGGTAAACCTCATGGACGTGCTCCTTGCTGCCCTCATGCCACCGAGGAGGAGAGCGTCGTTCCTCCTTGGTGGTGGTGCCGTATCCGTCTCCATGCTCCGAGGAGACTCGAAAACCGAGTGCCTCCTCGAAGACGTCATCGACGATGGCTTGGATGACGATGAACCCTTCTTCTTGGAGAAGAGACTTGTGGTTTTCTTCCACATGGTTGCTGCACTCTTCTCTCCACTAAAACTCCGAGTTGCAACCGGTAACTAGGCACTTAAAATCTTACTTCGGGATGTGGACTTTGAGTGGATTAAGGTGGTGGATTTTTTGAGCTATCAAGCTTGGGAAGGTTGGCTATGTCTACGGAGGTTTTGGGCACACTAACTTGAACACACAAACTAAGGAAGGAGAGGGAAGCTTGCCTACAGAAAACGGGTGGCCTCTGGCTCCTCCGCGCCTCAGCATTCTTCCAGCACGATCATTTCTCCTCTGCAACTTTCTTGCCCGCGTGCTCCACGAGTTGGACCGCCCAAACGCTCTCGTCCACTCCTTTTCATGCATTATTGGTCCTTTTCTTGCATTATTGGTCCATGCTTCCTTGCTCTACTTGCTTCACATGCCACCATGAAATTCCTGCAAAGTTCATGCTTGCTGCCCACCATGCTTGTCCTTTGCATGTGGACTTGGTGAAAGTTGATGAAAGGGTATCCAATGGTGCATGCATGATCAATTCAAACTAGATTGCCCCCCTTTAAGTGTGTTTAAGGTTAAGCACTCCTCTAATTTCGAAATTTAAAAATATTTTTCAGAGCCATGCAAGAGCTCAAGCATAAATTTAGAGAAGTTTTTAAACCATTAAAAACAAATGTAAGTCGAAAATATTTTCTGACTACGTTGATATCGGTCTTACCGGTATAGTTTGCCTTCATCGGTTGAGAGTAAACTTTTCCCGTCTTGATCATGGGGGCATGGGTTTAGGTTCTAATTTTGGCTAAATGAGAGAGATTTTGAATAAAAGAAAATTAGATGAGGCTTAGAAAAATTCTAATCCTAGAGAAACCAAGGATATGGATTTTTGAACCAACCAAAAGTTTTAATTTCTAGGTTCACGCGAGTCCTACCACGTGCTTAAATTAAAATAACACCTAGGTATAAGTCGTGGCTCTACTCGTGTGTTTTTAGCATGAAAAATAAGTCAACCACAGAACCATGATAAGGGTGAAGGGTTTAGTTAGGTTCTGAAATTATTTGGTTGTGGTTTCTCGAAAAGAATCAAACAAACACATAGGAGGGTTCATGCAAAGGGTTTATGATAAAGCAAAATATTCAATCAAGAATTATGTTTCTAATATTGTTCAACCACTTCTAAGTCTAATGTCTTTGCGTAATAAAACTCAAAACTAAATTATTAAAAAGACTCGAAAAACCTGGAATCGGGTTGTCCTCCCAGTAGCTTATTCTTGACTCGACGAAACGGGTTGCCTCCCGCCAGCGCTTCGTTTATAGTCCATGGCTAGACTTCTTCACTTGATTACTTCGGATCAACACTCTTTGCGGGCATTGCAATCTTGGGTACCCACTTCCGCACCATCTTGGGTATGGGCTTGTCTTCCGGCTTAGTTATTTTTTTTGGTCTTCACAGGTGGCTTTTCTTCCTTTGTCTTGACGGATGCAACATCTTCTTTGATTTTCTTTACGTTCATTTTTTCCGGCTCCTTCTTCTTTTTCAGCCCCTCCTTTTTCTTTGGTTCTCCCTTCACTCCAATCATGTTGCATGCCTCGATTCGTGGTCGAAACTTGAAGGAACTCCTTTCTCCGTTGATACCGAACATGATCTCCCCCTTGCCAACATCAATAGTAGCTCCCACGGTCTTGAGGAAAGGCCTCCCTAGGATGAGCGGCGGCTTGTCCCTCTCTCCCATCTCGAGCACCACGAAGTCGACGGGGGTGAAGTGGTGTCCGACCTTCACGGGTACATCTTCGGCGATGCCCAAGGGATAGCGAATGGAGTTGTCTCCCAACTCCAAACATATACCCGTAGGGTCCATTGTTAGGCGTAGCTTCTCGAACACATCCCTCGGCATGACACTCACACTTGCTCCAAGGTCGCATAACGCCTTCTCGAAGTTGAAAGAACCAACCGAACATGGAATTGTAGGGCATCCGGGGTCCTTTTGCTTCTCTAGCCCATTAGCAATAGCGGCACTACACTCCTCGGACATCTTGAAATGATCTACCCCGAGTGTTGCTATCTCATATTTATTTGCAAGTATGCATTTAAAGTAAAGAGAATATGTAGCTACTTGTAGGGCATCTAGTAATGGCATGTTGATGCTTAGTCTATGCACAACCTCCACAAACTTCTCAAAGTGGTTGTCAAGTTTACCTCGGAAGTAGCGTGGCTTGAGTGGTGGTATCCTCGTGTCTTCCTCCGGCATCTCAAATTCGGGCTTTTCGGTGACGATCCCTGTAACCTTCTTTTTAGCAACTCCTTCCACCTCGGTGGATGGTTTAAGCTTCCTTGCTCCCGCGGAACGTTCCAGATCTTCGGTCTCCTTCCCCGAACGTGTTTGAATGGCCTTCGCCGATTCGGGACTTTTAGGTTGTCCCGAAAGCTTCCCTTCATCATTAGTGAGGCGCCCCGTAAGTTGTCCAACTTGCGTCTCGAGCATCTTCATCATGTTGAGCACTTGATGATTGGAACTTCCGACCTCCATCACTTTGCTATCGATGTTCTCCAACACCTTGTCTATGGTCTTGAACTTGGTGACGGTGTCCTTGTTGATCTTAGCTTGCTCATCCATGAACTCCTTCAATTGTATACAAAGAACCGCGTTAGGAATTGATGAGCTTGCATTAAATCGAGGTCTACCTTGCCCGTAGCGGAAGTTCGGCAACTCTCCCTTCCTCATGTAGTCGAGCGTTTTGGCTTCCTCCGGACAATCTTTGCGGACATGGCCATACTCTCCACATTCTTCGCATGTGGATCTTGCTTTGGCGGCCTTCAAGTCTTGAGCCTCTTTCTTCTCTATCTCCATCTTCTCCAACCTCCTCATGAGTGAGTCGATCTTTCCTTGAAGTATGTTCTCTTTCTCTACTTGCAAGACTCCTTTGACGTTCCCCGTGGGTTGAACCGGATGTAGGCGCCCAGATGATGCCCATGTGTCATTATCCGCGACCTTCTTCAATAGCATGAAAGCTTCCGTCGGTGTAAGCTCGATGATAGATCCTCCCGCCGATGCATCGATGATCGTCCTTGACGCCATGGTGAGTCCTTGGTAGAACTTTTGCACGAGGTCTTCCGTCGGGAACTTGTGATGTGGAACCGCCCGAGTGTACTCGTTGAAGCGCTCGAATGCCTCCGAGATAGTTTCCATAGGATATTGAACTAAGGTGGCAATCTTATTACGCAAGCTTTGAGTTTTACCCGGCGAGTAGTATTGCTTCATGAAAGCCTTCATCAACGTGTTCCAATTTTGCACCGTCTCCGCCGGTTTAGAGTGGAACCATTGCAAAGCCTTCCCGAGTAGTGAGAACGGAAAAATCTTTACCCTCATTTGATCTTGAGTCACCCCATCTATGTTGAAAGTCTGACATAGTTGAATGAACGCTTGGGGGTGAAGGTTCGGATCCTCTTTACCGGTGAAGGGAGAATGTTGCACCATGCGGATCGTTGAGGTCTTGATCTCGAACGGTCTTCCAATCTCCTCAAGGTTCAAGATTGGTAGGTCGATGATGTCCGGGGTGCATAGCTCCCCGATCTTGCGTTCTTGCGGTGGTTGGTCACCCATCGGTGGAAGTCGATTCTCCCGAGGACTTTGAGGTGGTGAATTCTTCGGAGATTCCTTCGATCCTTTGTCTTCCGACTCCGAATCTACAAAATCCAGCTTTTTAGCTTGATGTGCTTCGCGTCTCCTTAGCCTGTAAAGTTTTTGTGGATCATCCACAAAATTATCGGGTTTGTTGGAGAGGTAGCCGTCCATCTCCTGTTTAGCAATAAACAAAGTATGCAAAAACTAGAAAGTAAAAACAAATCTATAAAAACTAGGGTTAGACAAAATAGATTAGATGTAATTTGAGGATGATTAAAGTTTAGTAAATGAAAAAAGAAAAACTAAAAGAAAACTGAAAATTACAAAAAGGCAATAAAAAAATCAAATCTTGATCACTTGTTCCCTGGCAACGGCGCCAGAAAAAGGGGCTTGTTGACGGTTAATAGTTGTATCAAAGTACGTTTGTGACTTGCAAGCGGACAAGTCTCCTGTCGTAGTCAAGGGACCCTTCTTCCCTCGAGTGGTGAACCCAAGGTATCGAATCCGTGGAACAAATGTGTGACGCTAAAGTTGATATAGTAAAGCCAAGTAACTCCAATCTTCGGTAAAAGAAACCCTAATGCATCTAGGTAAAATACACAAAACAAATCTAATCTACTAAAGAGCGGAGATAACAAAGTAAGATTGGGTAGATAAACCGATCTAGAGAGATCGGGGTAAGCCTTTTGCTGAAGTTCCAAGCAAGAGAAGAAGAAGCCTCTTTAAATCATGGTTTCCCGTCCAAATTCGAAAACATCCGCCTTTCGGAAGCCCCGTTCTGTCACAACGTATCCCTACTCATGCGGGGAGTCTAGGGCGAGTCAAAAGACATGTCGAGATTCTTTCGGAAGATCCGGCGTGTACCTCTAGCCACAGCGGCTAAAAGAACACCCTATGTAATCTATCTCGAGAATAGAATTGGAATAAGCAAAGCCGATCGAAAAACGAAATCTTCGAGGAAACACTTGATCGCTAGGAAAAGATTCAACTTGATAATTCAACTATGATAATGATACATACACAAGATCACCGCCGGGATCCTTCCTTGATCTTGCTTCTAGCTCCGGGAACTCCGACGTGGTCATTCGTGCAAGGTTCCCACGTCGGCTAGGGAGACCCTAGTCAACTAGCTCGTCCCTCTCCTCTCCGAGATGGTGTCCCTCTCTTCTCTACTCCTCGGCGGCCGATGACGAATTCGATCCCCTGTGGCTCTCGGTCAGGGGGCTATAAATAGCCCAAATGGCGCCTAGGGCAAAGGAGGGGGCAAACGGGCCCTAGACAAGGCTGGGCCGACCGGCCTGGGCCGACCGGCCTGGGCCCATCCAGGCCCAGCCCGAGGCCTCATTTGCTCTATGTCGGTTCCCTTGATTCCTGGATGTTTCCCCCTTCTGCATGAAGGTCCATGTCGTCAGTTTCTCTCCGAATTGGGCATAACTCCTTGTCTTGCAAGATTCAGCACTTTTCTGGTTAGGTCCTCAGAGTTTGTCATCTTCTCGGATCAAGTCCCTGACTTCTTGGAGTTAAGTTTGCTACATTGCATGTCTTGTACGGGGCTTTAAGGTCTTGTCATAAGGTGTTTGATGAACTTATCCCGAAAGTCTTGCTTTCAACGCTAAAAACCTGCATAAACACTAAACTCCAAAACCGACATGCACACGTGAACTTGTTATACCACGGGGGTTAGTACCAATGGATAAGGTATGAAACTTATGCCAACACCGAAGGTAAACTCATGGCTAGGAGAACGTATTTTCACCTTCAACATGCGCGTTGACGAAGGCAGCGACACCTGCAAATGATTTTGACCCAGCCTGGCTCGAAGGCCGGCATCACCAGTGGCGGCGCGGAGCGACGGCTTGTCCCCCCTCAGCTCGAAGGCCGGGGCGTCCACAAGGGCAGGGAAGTGGCCTTCCTCACCTTGGTGGCCACGGGCTGTAGTGCAGGCGTTGGTGAAGTGCGGTGGCGCGACTCGTCGACAGGGAGGAAGACGAAGGCGATGGTGCAACGTCGAGGAAGTAGGGGAAGTAGGGGAAGTAGGCGTTCTCGGTGACTGAGGGTCCGGCTCCTCCCACGGGCGGCTCCGGTCTTCGCGGCGGACAGCTCCCCCACAGACGGCTCCACTCCTCCTCCTCCCCCCTCCACCTTCCTTCTCCTCCGGCGGGTCGGTGTGTGTGTGGAGAGGGGAGCAACTCCCCGAGGCGGCTAGGGTTGGGAGCTCCCCCGGGGTCTCGTAGTGGCTTAAATAGCGGCGCGCGGTGAGGGGCACGTGGATGGCCAGGATGCGCCGGGGGGGCGCGAGGCACACCGCGACGGTGAGGCCCGCGGCCGGCTCGCCGCTTTCGCTTTAGGCGTCGGCCAAAGCGGCCGAGGTAGGGGATGACGCGGTTGCGTCGCCGTGGCCCGGGATGACGCGGTGCGGGGCCCGCTTGTCAGCGTCCGAGCGGCCGCGCGCGGTAGGTGGAGGCCGCGGGGTTGGTAGCTGGGCCGCGGTTGGGCCAGAAGTGGGGTTAGGCTAGATAGGGGGTTGGCGGCCCGCTATGAGTGGAAGTGTTTTCCCTTTTTAGTTTTAGTTTGATTCAAATTTGAATTCCCATTTCAAATTTGAATCCACACAAAGAAAATCAAATAAAACCCAAATAAAGATCCAGCTTATCACACTAGCAAGTTATAAGCCCTACAATTATTGATGGTGCCAAATTAAATCTAGGAATCCGGGAAAGAAACAAGAAGGCATCCATATTTGTTGCATCAGCACTCAAATACAAATCAAGTTTTTTGAAATTCCACATTTTGAAAACAAGAAAAATCTAAGGATGTTACATCTGGCATGCTCCAGGGGTACGGCGACGCAGTGCTCCGGGCAGAAGCCTTAGAAGAACAACTCGTGAAGGCCTGGAAGCACTTCGCCGCACTTCAGCCAAAGCTTGACGGCGCCTTCGCCTAGTACCACAATGAAGTCCAAGACATGCAAGCGAAGAGCGACGAGCTTGTGCGGAAGAACAAGTCACTCCGCAACAAGAATAAGGGTACGTGTTGTCTTGTCGAGTACCCATTGGAAGTAGCTTGTAGTAGTCTGACCCGCCTTGCTTTGTTGATTGCAGAGCTTGAGACTCATGTCAAGCAGCTGAGGGCCTCAGAAGTCGACATGAAGAACCTCTTCTACCGGGAGAAGGAGGCCCGTGAGGTACTTGAGTATGTCTACAAGTAGTTGGCTTATGAGTGCGATAAGCACATGGAGCTGCGCATTGCCTCCGATCGTGACCTCGTCAACTGCTACAAATCCTTGCAGAAGCTGAACGAGGACTACGAGAAGCTATGGCCCTGGATGAAGGAACTCGAGGAGGTCGCACTTCCCATCGAGAGGCTACTGGTACCTCACCCGGGCGGACCGAAGATAGCTCCATTGGTGGACCGGCTGAGGGAAGCACCCAACCGTCTAGCGGCGTACGTCAAGCACTTGGCGAAGTCGATCCCCAACCAGATCCTGGCGTATATGAAGTCGTACTTCCCGAAGGCTCCAGTTGACGTGGTCGCCGGCGGACTAGCCGCCAACTACACGGACGAGCAGTACGCGGAGCTGCTGGAGCAGATGGCGCCAATTGCTGAACAAGTCGCCGAGAAGCTCAACCTCCAGTAGTCCTGTAGTGTTAGCTCGTAGCAGTAGTTGTAGATAAACAAAGTTGTAATGAACTTGTTTAAGTATGAATGAGGAAAACTTCCATAAATGAGTACTCGTTGTCGCGATGTGTGTATGCGGAGTCCCATCATGGAGTTGTCACGAGTAGTCGTACTCGCCAGTAGACCCGTTGAGGGAAAAGACAGTAAATCCGTTGATGGATAATCAAACTATATTACTGAGAGAAGTACATCTGGATGGCCAGGGCCATTTTACAAGAGTAGTTGCCAGGACCCGGAAGCCGCCTACGGCTAAGTAGTGCTAGGGCGTACAGCCGCTTACAACAGTAGATCTGTTAGTAGCCGTGTAGGCTGGATTTAGGGGTACATGGTCTCTCAGTAGACCGCTGCTGGAGTCCTCTGTCGCTCGGAGCAGCCCAAGATCCGTTAATAGCCGCGTAGGCTGGATCTTGGAGTAGAGTAGTCCAGGAACTGGTGCATAGACCCGGAGGCCGCATACAGCGAAGGGGTCTTTGAGTAGTCGTGTAGACTTGAGCCCCCAGGGTAGTCAATAGACTAGGCGTAGAATCGACAGAGCTAGTCGATGTTCCGCGAGTTGTTGATGTCTTCGCCTTCAAGTGTTTGGAGGCGGTAGGAGCCCGGTCCAGTCACCTTTGCAACTGTGAAGGGACCTTCCCAGGGCGAGCGGAGCTTGTGTAGTCCTTCCGTGTTCTGGATGTGGCGGAGGACAAGATCGCCAACGTTGAAGGAGCGTTCCTTGACGTTGCGATCGTGGTAGCGTCGGATACCCTCGAGGTACCTTGCTGATTGGACGAGGGCTGCACAGCGAGCTTCTTCGAGTCCATCGATGTCAACTCATCTGCTGTCTTCAAATATGCCTTCGTCGTATTGCTCCACTGCAGGTGAGTCCCACATGACATCAGCAGGGAGGATTGCTTCGGAGCCGTAGACCAGGAAGTATGGCGATTGTCCCGTCGGCTAGGAGAGTTGAGTACGTAGCCCCCAGAGAGCATTGAGTAGTTCCTTGATCCACTTGCCTCCTTTGGCGTTGGCAATGTCGTGTAGCCGCTTCTTGAGAGCATCGAGCACCATCCCATTGGCGCGCTCGACTTGCCCATTGGCCCGAGGTTGGGCAACTGAGACATATCGGACGTCGATCCCGCTGTTCTCGCAGTACTCCCAGAACTGGTGATTGTTGAAGTTGGAGCACAGGTCTGTGATGATGCGGTGGGGTAGTCCGTAGCGATGTACGAGTTCATCCGGGAAGTCGAGTACTCTGTTAGCCTTGGGGCATGTGACCGGCTTGACCTCGATCCACTTGGTGAACTTGTCGATGGCCACCAGTGCTCTGTTGAATCCACCTTGCGCAGTTGGGAGTGGCCCAATCATGTCGAGCCCCCAGCAGGCGAAAGGCCAGGTTGGCGGTATGGTGACTAGCTTGTAAGCCGGGACGTGTTGTTGCTTGGCGAAGTATTGGCACCCTTGGCACCATCTGACGAGTTCTTTGGCGTCGCCCAGAGCTGTGGGCAAATAGAAATCTCGTCAGAAGGCCCTGCTGACCAGCGTGCGAGAGGACGCGTGGTTGCCGCAGACGCCTTTGTGGATCTCCTCCAAGATGCCCTTGCCTTCTTCTCGGGGAACGCACTTCATGAGTACTCCAGAAGATGCGCCCCGCCTGTAGAGCTTGTCTCCGACTAGGACGTAGGACTTGGCACGGCGGATGAGTTGCTCGGCCAAGTTCTTGTCCGAGGGAACCTTCTGCTCGCTGAGGTAGTCGATGAAGGGTTGCCTCCAGTCCACGTCGATCATCATGACCTCCTGGCCAGCCGGGGGATGTGCTAGATCAGTGGTAGATGGCGTCGGCTCCAGGATGGATGGCGCATGAAGCTGTTCACAGCCGCCATGCACCCCGGTCAGCTTCTGCACGTCTTTGATGCACGTGAGAGCTTTCATGCTGGTGATGGCGGAGATCTTGTCGGGATTGGCTTTGATGCCGCGGTGAATGATGATGAAGCTGAGTAGTTTGCCCGACGGTACGGTGAAGACGCACTTGTTCGGGTTGAGCTTCCAACGGTACTCTCGCAGGGATGCGAAAGTCTCTTCAAGATCGGCGATGAGCGTGTTGGAGTTTCTGGTCTTGACGACCACGTCATCCACATAAGCTTCAACGTTCTTGCTGAGTTGCCTCTTGAAGCAGGCCTGGATAGCTCATTGGTAGGTAGCGCCGGTGTTGTTCAATCCGAAAGACATGGTCGTGTAGCAGTACACGCCAAACGGGGTGATGAACGCGGTCTTCTCTTGGTCTTCTTCCTTGATTGCGACCTGGTGGTACCCAGAGTAGCAGTCGAGGAAGCAGAGCAGGTCGTAGCCCACCATGGAGTCAATGACTTGATCGATCCGCGGAAACCCGAAGGGGTCCTTGGGGCAGTGCTTGTTGAGGTCGGTGTAGTTGACACACATCCTCCACTCGTTCGAGTTCTTCTTGCGGACGAGGACGGGGTTGGCGAGCCACTCAGGATGGAAGACTTCTCTGATGAAGCCAGCCGTGATTAGTTTGGCGAGTTCCTTCTTGATGGAGTCCCGTCTGTCGTCGGCGAAGCGACTGAGGTGTTGTCGCTTCGGGGTAGCTTTATGGTCGACGTTGAGTGAATGCTTAATCAACTCCCTGGGCACCCCTAGCATGTCCACTGGTTTCCACACGAAGATGTCGCGGTTAGCCCGGAGGAAGTTGATGAGTGCGTCTTCCTATTTGGGGTCGAGACCCACCTCGATGTTGGTGGTCTTGCTGCTGTCGCCTGTCCCAAGGTCAATTGTCTTGACCAGAACCTCCTTAGCTGGCTGAGGCTTATTGGCTTTGTCCGACTTCTCTGGGATGTCGAGTTCACTTGGGGCAAGCTTCTTCGACGCAGCGTAGATCTCCATCATTGCATTGGGTACTTGATTCGTAGCTGCGAGTTCCACATCTTCTGTGTCGCAGTCGAAGGATATCTTCAAGTCCCCTTGCAGTGTGAGTACACCCACTAGCCTTGGCATCTTGAGTACCAAGTAGGTGTAGTGGGGTACCGCCATGAATTTGGCGATAGCCGGTCTGCCGAGGATGGCATGGTAGGACGTCTCAAAGTCCGCGACTTCGAACTTGACGTACTTGTTACGGTAGTTGTCCCTTGTTTCCCCGAAGGTAACTGGCAGAACCACTGAGCCCAGTGGAATAGCCGTGTTCCCGGGGACGATGTCGTAGAAGGACGAGGTGCTCTTGGTGAGCATGTGGGTGATGTCGAGCTTCATCTTCTTCAAGGTGTTGGTGGAAAGGACGTTGAGCTCGCTTCCACCATCGATGAGGACCTTGTTGAGATGGAGCCCGTGACCACCGGCTTCAGGACGAGTGAAAACCATCCCAGTTCAGAGAAGCTTGTCCATTGATCCGCACGGGAGAAGGTAATGGGTACCTTCGACCACCTGAGAGGGGTCGGGATCGCTGGTTCCATGCTCACGACTTCTCGACGGGTAGCTTTCTAAGCCCGTCGGTTGGGTAGTCCGCCAAAGAGGACATTGACTGTCTTGTCGGGTTCCTGTAAGTCGACGTTGCCTTCATCGGTCTTCTTCTTGCCTTTCATGTCGTGAGGGTGCCGTGGCTTTGGAGTGTCCTTGAGTGCTCGCCGAAGTTGGTAGCACTGCTCGGTGGTGTGGTTGCCATCCAGATGCCATGGGCACTGCTCCTTCAGCAAGTCTTTGAAGCCGCCGGAGGTCTTCTTCGAGTTCTCCTTCGCAGGGCGCTGGATAGCCGCGACAGTGTTGTATGGCTTGCGCTTGCGGTTGGGACCCGAGTAGTTGTTGCTGCGACCGCCTTGGTTCCTGTTGTTGCTGCTGCCGCCGCCCGTGTTCTATTTTCTCTTGCCACGGATGGCATCATACTTGACGTTGGCCTTGTCTTCTTCATCAGACCAGGAGGTGATCATGTCCTTGAGGTGGGTGATGGAGCTTGGGCGGCGACGGACGAAGTCTTCGAAGGTGCGATGGTGGTAGAGACCGTCTTGGAAGAGGTCAATGACTTCTTTGTCAGAGACATCAACTAAGGTGGCACACTTGTCGAAAAAGTGCCGCATGTACTTGCGAAGGGTCTCGCCTCGTTCCTGCTTCACCATAGCAAGGTCCATGCGAGTAGCCGAGCGGCCCATAGTGCCCGCGAAGTTGCTGGTGAACTGCTCCTTCAGCTGGTCCCCACTTGTCAATCGAGTACTTCTCGAGTGACTCGAGCCATGTGAGCGGAGCATGGTCCAGACAGAAGGGGAAGTAGAGGCACTTGGTGTCGTTGTTGCCACCAGCGTTCTCGATAGAGAGGGCGTAGCATCTGAGCCACTGCAATGGATCTTGCTTCGCGTCGTACTTGGTAATTCCCAAAGGCTTCAATTTCTCTGGGAGGAGTAGGTTGCGGAGTCGCACAGAGAAGGCAGGGAAGCCATCGTTGTCGCCTGCCGTGGAGGCCTTCTTGCAACGTAGTTCTTCGATTTTCTGGCGGGCGTCGAAGCCGCCACGTGAGGCGCCGGAGACATGGCTATCCGCGTGGCCTCGGCCGCCGCGGTCGCCACCGCACCCAGCTCTCCTGTTAGCCCCATGGTTGGAGCTCCCGCTGTCGCTGCCTCCACCGCCAGGATCGCGGTGAGGGACGATCTCCCGGTCACCACCAGCACTGTTGCCACTCTGAGAGAGTTCACCAGCTATTGCCCGAGTACGGTTGGGATGAGCTGGTAGCTCCCCTTGAGTACGGTTGCGACCGATGTCTGCACTGCGACTTGTGGCTTCGTTGTCGCGGTTCCTAACGGGGGGCGGTTGAGCGACTCTGGTGTTGACTCGCATGAAGTAGGCGTCTTCCGCGAGCTTGGCAATGACTTGTCCCGCGCGCATCACCTGAGCCTGACGTGCTATCGTAGTGATAGACATGAGCATTGCTCTGGGGTAGTGTGTACCCGGCTCTCGACTTGGTCGAGTGCTTCTGCGAGGTTGCGGATGGGGAGGGACTCGCGGAGACATCGGCGCCGTTCGTTCCGCTTTCTGTTGCGTTCACGTCGGGCTTCTCTGTTGGCGGCGGTCTCGTCGGCGGGCGCGTTGGCGGACAGCTCGTCTGCTGAGATATCCTCAAGGTATTGGTCAGGGACCGTCCCTGAGGGCCCTGGCGTCTCGTTGGTAGTCATGAAGACTTGCCGGTCGGGAGAGCCAAGGTTGGAGTCTCTAGTTGCCACCTCTGTCGGAGTGTGCTCCCTAGCTGGAGCAAGTGTTGTTCCCTCCTGGAAGGGAAGTGAGTCGAGGTAGGCGACGTAGCTTGAGTTCCCTCCTGTCAAGTATGCGGGCTTGCGGTCTGGCCAGTAGACAAATCTCCCGGTGGGTGTAGATGTTATAACCAGGCCGGAAGCTGGTCCTGACAGGGGTTGCTCTATGGTGTTGTTCTCGAACTCGGACCCGAAGTCGAACTCGTAGGAGGAATCCGAGTAGAAGCCGGAGAGAGGGTTGGAGTCCGAGTTGTAGCCGGGGACAGTGTCAGAGTCCGAGTCGTACTCGGGTATGATCTCCTTGCCGGCCCGGCGCGTGGCGGGAGCCTTCGAGTGGGCCCTGATGACGTTGCGGGGGCCGTGTGCGAAGCGCTCACGGAGTGGGGAGGCCGCACACGATGGCTGGGTAGCCGGCTCGCATGCGATAGCCCACGGGGATGTCGAGTTCGAGTTGGAGTCGGATCCAAACTCGAAGTCGGCGTGTTGGTTGTAGAGCGAATTTTCACTGAATTTTCCTGCGAGATCACCAGTTACTACTTCGGGAAGCCACGTGCGACATGGTTGGGCGACATGGTGAGGCGGCATTGGAAGGATCCAGCGCCGTCAGCGGTCCAGACCCAGGAGCCGAAGACGAAGGTGTCGCCACGCTTGAAGGCGACGGTTGGCTTGATGAAGATGGAAGCCGTCGAGTTCGCCATGTGATCTTCGGCGAGATCCTCTACCTGGCGCGCCAGCTGTCGGTGTTTTAGACCGGTAACCTACTAAGGGGAGTACCCGAAGTAGATGAATGTGGCCTCGCCGAGATCGGTAACTCAAAGGAAGAGACACATGGCACACAATTTAGACAGGTTCGGGTCGCGAGGTGCGTAATACCCTACGTCCTGTATGCTGCATAGCTCTGGATTGATTGGGTGTGATTACAAGATGGCGTAATCTGATGCGTATATGAGAGAGGAGGGGTCCCTACCTCGCCTTATGTAGTCCGGGAGGCAGGGTTACAAGTCGGTTTAGGGAGAGATTACTAGGAGTCCTCTACACCGTACATGGTATGCGTAGCTTCCTATCCGAGTACTTCTCCACCGTGGTCCTTGCGCCCCACTCCAACAGGTACCGTGCGGCACAAGTCGGGTAGTCCCAGGGGCCCACCGAGTAGTCGGTCCTGGTACCCACCGGGGTAGTGGGCCTAGGGAGGTCCATACGACATGAACAACATAAGGGCCAATGTGGCTGTCAAGCTCTTAAACTCTTTGGATCGTACGATTTGGGGCGGAAAGTTCGAGGCCATTGTGGAGTCGGAGAAGTATGACACTCTGACGGTGAACAAGCTGTTCTCGAAGCTCAAGTTGACTGAGGGGGATATGGGCATGACAGCCAATCTCGAGGGCCCGACTGACTCTCATAGTCTTGCCCTCGTTGGTGGTTCGAAAGGAAAGGCTAACACTAACCCATCCAATAGGATGTTCTCTTTGTCCTCTTTGATGTCTATGCCAGATGAGGAGTTCGACATGCTTGGAGAGGACGAGCTGGCGTTGCAGACAAGGAGGTTCGAGAGGCTGCACGAGAACCGGGTGAACCTGAGGAGGAACACGAGGACATGCTTCCAGTGCGGCAAGCCGAGACACTTCGTCGCCGACTGCTTGGAGAAGATCGAGAACAATGATGGATACAAGCACAAATCATGGACGGATGGCAAGTCCCGGTCGAGGCGTGACCACAAGAGCAAGCACAAGAACAAGCACAAGGACGAGCGATGATTGAAAAAGAAAGAGAGCCGAGGCAAGGCCCGAGCGATGGTTGGAGCGAGCGATGTCGACTCCAGTTTTGCGTGCTCCACCTCAAGCTCAAGAAGTAGTGAAGATGAAGGTGATCGTTGCAAGAGCAGGAAGTCATCCAAGAACCTGAGCGGGCTGAGCTACATTGCGAGAGACGGCATCTCCACCATGGCGCTGAGCTCCGGCAGCAAGAAGAGCACACAGAGTGACTCAGACTCTGACTTCGATGACAAGGTGCATAATGAACTCCCCTTCTTGCGTTAGGAGAATGAACGGCTTGGCTTGTTGCTAGATAATCGTGATGACATGCTTAGAGTTTCTAAGAAAATGAGAAAAGAGCTTAGGGCATCACTCGAGGATGCTAGGACTAGAGTGGCTGAGCTAGAAACACAGAATTTGGATGCTCAGCTTGAAATTGACTCTCTGAAAGCTTCACCTGTTGTTTCTGATGAAGTTGAATGTGCTGATTGTCCTATTTTCCTTGCTGATCTTGCCTTGTTTAAGGAAAAGCATGCCTCCAAGTGCGAGGAACTAGATGTGCTTAGGGTTGAAGTGGCTGAGCTAAAGTCTAGATCTCCTTTGCTAGGTGCTTGCACTTCTTGCCCTGTTTTGCATGAGAAAATTGATGAGATGCATGCTTATACCGTTTCTCTTGAGGCTAAATTGAAAGAACCAATTCCTACATCTTGCTCTACCTGTGAATTGCATGCTCTGAAGAATCTAGAACTTGGACATTATGTTGATCGTTTGTAGGATGAGAATGATGAGTTGAGAAAGTTGATGGGTTGGTTGTCTGGTCATGATCCTTAGTTGAGTATAATGATCGAGACATTCAAGAGGCAGGATGGTGAGGGACTTGGGGCAAAAAAGGTTGGTGAGGGAAGTGGAGAGAATATCCCAGAGCCACAAAAAACCCACCACATAAATGATTTCCGTCCTAAACCTAACCATCTCAGGAACTGGCTAGACACAACCCCAGCTCCACCCGTGTTTCCTCCACAAACAAATGATTTCAAAAAGCCTATCAAGTTTGTGAGCACTTCGGGAAAAGTGTTCTTTCAGAAAGGGAATGAAAAGGCTAGTGAGGAGAAACCGGTTGAGAAGCCGAGTAGAGAGAAAACAAGTGATCAGCCCCAACCCAAGCCTAAACCCAAGCTTGTGAGGTTTCATAGTGGCTATTGTGAGAGAGATGGCCATAAGACTGAGTTTTGCTTAAAGTGGAAGTGAGAGGAGAGAATGGTGAAGGAGTGGGCTAACAAGGACAAGTACCACCCCTCCAGTTGTGTACTTGAGCCTCGTGTGCAGATTCCCAGAGCTAAGGCGAGTGTGAGAACAGTTCCGGCTTGGGAAGAGTGAAAAGCTGCAGGAAGTGCTGCTATAGGTGTGAAACTGGTCAGACCGGTTTTGAAACCGGTCAGACCGGTTTGGAGTCTGCAAGGGGGCAAGTTTGGTTTTCATGCTCGTGAGGAGTCTCAGTTTGTCTCAGGTGGTCGTGATTCTGGTGGTTGGTCTGGAGAGTCTGCAGGTGGTCAGTTTGCTAGGCGTTCTCCCTCTCGTGCTCGATACAGGGATGGAAAGAGTTGTAGCTTTGAGATGGAGAGGAGGTACGATCCACGGTTCTCCTTTCGTGGTTTTGGACCTCCTCTAGGCAGAGAGGGTTTGTTTCCTCGGAGTGGTTACCGGGGTGGTGTTCGTGGAGGTAGTTTTGATAGGAGAGATGCTTTGGAGTGTGCTAACCCCACTTTCGAGTAAATGGCTCGGCACTGGTTTTACTCTTTTGGTACTAACCCTAGTGCTGAGTCGTTTGTTCGCTCACGTGCTTGTTTTTTAATTTCAGGTGGGAGACTTGAAGAACATTTGGTTGATTGACTCCAGTTGCTCGAGGCATATGACCGGAGACAAGGGGTGGTTCTCATGTCTCGACCCAGTGGTGACAAAGAGGTACATCACCTTTGGTGAGTGACAAGATCACTCTCAGGCATGTTGCTCTTGTTCAATCGCTTGGATACAATTTGCTTTCTGTGTCCCGGCTGTTGGATGAGGGTTTTGAGGTGTTGTTTCGGCCTGGTGGTTCTCGAATTTTGGACTCTCGAGGGGACCTTGTCTGTATGGTCGTTCCCGAGGGTCAGATGTTTTGAGCTGATATTTCTCAGTCTTCTGGTCTTGAGAGTTGTTTCTTGGCTGGTTCTTCGAGTGAGTTGTGGAAGTGGCATAGGAAGTTGGGTCAGTTGAGCTTTGACCTTTTGTCTCGCTTGAGTCAACTCAATCTGGTCCGAGGATTGCCATGGTTGAAGTTTGAGAAAGAGTTGGTTTGTGCTTCGTGTAGACATGCCAAGATGGTAGCCTCTTCTCACCCGCCTCTCACAGAGGTGATGACTGAGCGTCCAAGCGAGCTGCTACATATGGACCTTGTTGGCCCAGCTCGTGTGCGATCTGCAGGTGGGGTGTGGTATGTCCTTGTTGTGGTGGACGACTACTCTCGGTATGCGTGGGTGTTCTTTCTCGAGGATAAGGGGGAGACGTTTGGTTTTGTTCGAGATCTTGTCTTGAGGTTGAGCAACGAGAGGCACGGAGATGCCATACGAGCAATCCGCAGTGACAATGGCTCAGAATTCAGAAACTCTCATTTTGAAACTTTTTGCCATGACTTGGGTCTTGAACACCAGTTTTCGAGTTTGTATACGCCTCCCTAGAATGGTGTTGTCGAAAGGAAAAACATAACCTTGTGTGAGATGGCTCGGACGACGCTTGATGAGCATAGGACTCCGAGGAGGTTCTGGGCTGAGGCGGTGAATACCGCGTGCTATGTGTCAAACAGGATATAGCTCAGAGTGGATAAGATGAAAACCTGCTACGAGTTGATGCACGGTCGCACACCCAAGGTGAGCCACTTCCATGTTTTTGGTTGCAAGTGCTTTATTCTGAAGAAAGGGAATGTAAGGAGGGGTGAATTAGGCAATTGAAAACCTTAACCTATGGCTTCACTATTTTTGCACAAAGATAATCTAGAACATAATATCTGGATGTGCAACTAAGGTTGTTCTGGTGTGAAACTCCCATCCCAAAACAAGGTTTGCAACCTATAGCGAATCCTAGCATGATACTACTCTAGGAAAGTAAAGGTAAGCAAAGATTGCAATAGAGTAAATGCGGAAACGTAAAGGGGATGAGAGGAAGCAAACTCTTGACAGGCGATTTATCCCGTGGTATCGGTAGGCACTAAGCCACCCCTAATCAACATTGTTGAAGCACTCACACAAGAGTATTGCTTCCCGGTCACCAAGTCTCTCCCAAGAGCACCACTTGACTTGCCACAAAGGCTAGCCACCTACGCACTTGCCAAGCTCCCTTGGTCACCTTGATGCCGCCTGCACTAATGAGCTTCTCCACCAAGGAAGGGGGTCTCCACGCCCCCCACCCACAAAGTGTCCTCGCCGCTCCACACCAAGCCGGAGGGTCGATGACGATTGCCGGTGAGCGACTTAGGCCCCAAGGCTCCCGGCGAACCTTGTACAACTTGATTCACTCAAGAATCACCTCACAAGGTTGGCACAACCTTGCACTCACTCTGCTCTAAGCTAAGCCTAGCACTAAGCACATAGACAAAGCATATGCAAGTTTAAGGATGAGCAATTAAGCACTTGGATGTATTAGATATGATCTTCTAGGTGTCTTGAACTCCTCTGCACTTCCACACAATCCAGCAACCTAAAATGGGTGAGTGGAGGGGGTATAAATAGGCCAAGACACTCAAAGAGCCGTTGGCTAAGGGTCACTGAAAAAAGGTAGCATCGGATGAACCGATGTTATGCTTTTCCAGGGCGTCGGTTCATCCGGTGCCCTCCACATCACTTAGCCGTTGCAGCTCTGCTGACACAACTGTTCTGACGCTATACACTGATGATGCATTGGTTCATTCGGTGCTGAAGACCCCGCGGCCAAGTCGTCTTTGTTAGCTTTCACGTGACCGTCGGATATACCGACAGTTCCCCTTGACCAAGGCGTCGGATCATCTGGTGCTGAAGACTTTGTCTTGGCACGTCTCGGTCTTCATTCAAGCTGAGCGTCGGATAGACCGACAATGTCCTCGCTCAGATCGTCGGATCATCCAGTGCTACTGTCTTCGCTACTCTTCCTCTGCAACTCGTCCGACGCTAATAGGAAATGGACCGTCGGTTCATCCGACGGTGCCTAGGGTTTCAACCAGTGTACCAACTCGTCCGACAATTGCACCGACACTTGCTATGTTGGTACCGTCGGTTAATCCGACGGTGTCTTTTTCCTTCTTTTTCTTCGAATCTTCAACTTGGATGTTTGCTGCAACTTAACATACTTCACATACTTAACATGCCATTACTTATAGCCTCAAAATATATACTAAGTCCTCAAAATTGCTATAAGTAACCTAACATGTCCATGGTATGTTAACTTGTGGTATGACATGTTAGCTTGGGCATGGAATGTTAACTTGTGGTAACATCCATGGGACCTAGAAATGCCTACAAAGACATGCTCGACAAAGTGGTTAGTCCCATTGCTTGTGTTAACATGAATCACCAAAATCATCTCGAACAAATGGGAAATGGGGCCATGTTCGCTACAATCTCCCCCTTTTTGGTGATTTATTGTGACGCCCCAGGTTTTTAATTACCGTCATTAACGCTAATGACCGGATCAGCCGAGTCAAACCAGTCAAACACCGGTCAAACATAGGTCAACCTGGGTCATCACCCGAAAACCTCGCCAATGATCCCTAATGAACCCCTTGACCAAGCCTACACACACCCGTAGTGGACCCTTGGTCAAAGACACGGTCAAAATCGGCTTAACCGTTGACGTCAGCGAATGTCGTCCGAAACTTTTGCCGCGTTCTCCAAAATTCATCTAAACACTTCAAAATCTACCTTTTTGAAAGTTGTCCATCTTGTTGAGGGACACAACTTTCATGTAGATTCATTTCAAATTTTGGGTGGAAATTGGTGAAAAACACGATCCACTGACAGTACCTCCTGTTTTCCAGAATAGGCCGACATTCGAAGTTGGCACGACATTCCTGCCAAATCCGTCGAGAAAAACACTAGACGACCTTTACGAAAGTTGTAGAGGGTAGTTAGATCTACAACTTTCCTATTCATTGCCTGGTGCACTTTTATTTAAGTTTTTGGAGCTACGCGTGTTCAAACAGGGGCGCAACGACACAATTTCGGGCCGGCACGCCGCGCTGCGACGTCGCGCGCCGCGACACGCGCGCGCGCGCGCGCGCGCGCCCCCGCCGCGCCGGTCGCCCACGCCTCGACGTCCGGCCCACGCACCGCTCCTTCCCCAGGGAACACGCACACTGAGGCGCCCTTGAAGACCGTGCGCGCCTCACCTTTCGGATCGGCCCGTACACGGCGTTCGCACACAAACCGGCGGTCTTTGTGTTGTCGTCCGGCGTGCACGCGCCCCAAGGCACCCCCCGTCCATCCCCTGGTCGCTAGGAGGGTCGCCCGTCGCTATAAAGCACCGCTGCCCCTTCGCCCCACACGCAGACCTCCATCCCGCGGCCAACCGCACTGCCACCGGCGCAATGGGATGCCGCCACGGCGAGCACCCCGCCCTACCGGCGGTTTTCCCCAACTAAACCACCCAACACCCTCTCTGGCACGTGTGGATGCTCGTCTCCTCGCCCCTCCTCCCCACCGAGCCGCTCTCGCCGGACATTGGACAGCCGTGGCGGCCGCCACCCCGGGCTGTCGATGCGCCGCTCGCCGGCGGGTCCCCCCTCCCATAATTCGGCGATCCTCCGCTCCTAGGTGGGCTAGGGGATCTCTCCGGCCCCTCCCCGCCCAACCCCGCCGCCGGCCCCGCCGGGGTCCTGGCGGAGCCGCGCCGGGCGGCCGCGAGGGCTACATTGTGAGAAGGAAACTCTTTCTAAGGGCTACAGCGCAAAAGTAAGGGTATGGTTGTGAACCCAGAAAACTTCGAGGGCCTAGCTGCAAAGTAGTTCTTAAATAGTACTTGAGCTTTGACTGATTCTTGTAAATTGCGTAGAAAATCACAGAAAAATCAGAAAAATGTAGAACCAATTTGGTTGGATTCATGGTGAAATACCCCACAACTTTTGTTATTCTGGCCTGAGCTAATTCCTTTTAGTTTTTGCATGAAAAATACAAATGTGAAAACCCTAGATCTGCAATATCTCAAAAACCATAAATTTTCTGTAGCTAATTTTTGGGTATGTTGTGTGCTAGGTCATGACTAGCTCCTATGCCAAAAATTGCACAAAGTTATGATGTAAATCGTTTATAAAAATGTTTTTCCATTTCTGGCAGATCTGCATCAATGATTTTTCTTGCTAAATATATTTATGTTTTTGAGCTCAATTTGTGCACACTGTCTTGTAATACCAAAATACACATCTTGTGAATTAATCATGATTTTTGGCTTTCCAGAAATATTTATCCTCTAATTATGCATGTTTTCCTTTGTAAATTAATAAGCTAAGATCAGTAGAGTTTTTATGTGAACATCCTGGTTCTCTAGGCTTGTTTAGGACCAGAGGGCATCCATAAGAAAGTTTGGATCATTTTGATGCTTATATATTTTTGTATGCATTTAAATTGAATCACTAGCTAGCCCTTTGTTATTCTCCATAGTATTTAATTTCCTAGCATCCAACACTCACATGTGGGTCCAATGGACCAGGATAGGTGCTAGTAGGCTTAAGAAACACTAATTTAATTTTTGGTAATTTAATTGCTTAATAAAAAGCTTAAAAGCCCTTTTTAATATTAAAAAGAAATTAAATAAACAAAAGCCCTTAGTTAATTCTTTTTCCTTTTTGAAAGTATTACCTAATTTAATTAAAAGATAATTAATTCTCATTGCTGCTAAGGAGTTAATTCAAGGATAAAAATATTATTCATATCTTTGCTTGTGAAAGGAAAAGGAGTAAAGGTTTCACATGAAATGACAATTACAAGGAAACCTTTATTCAATTGTGCAATAAAAGAATAACCCATGTACAACCAATAACCTTCCTAAAAGAAAAATCACCAAACCACTCATGTTAACTTGAGGGTGGTTGCACATCACGTTAAAAAGGTTAAATATACCTACCCACTACTGTTGGTGAATTTAAATTAAATTATTTACATATATGTACACAATCACCATCAAAAAGAATAATTAATAAAGAGTTGCATATTGTTCCTTTATGGAAGAGTATGCTGAATGTATTCTTATCTAGGTGAATGTGCCCAACAAATACACCCCTTGATTGTCAATATGGTTTGTAAGTGATTAAAGTAAAAAAAACCGTCGAATAAATCTTGCATTTGCATCTTCGTGTAGATCTTTCCGCCAGTAGACGTACGCTCGTGCCGGAAGGAGGAGACGAAGGTGCCGACAAAGAGCTGCCATGCGTAAACGTAGCTCAAGACCTAGACCCAAGTCCAGAAGGGCCCAAGGCCAACCTTGCCAGCGAAGGCCAGCCCCGGATCATTAACCCCGTCTTTTAAAATTATGCAATTATGTTTGCTATGATTGTGCATTTACGTTTCAGGAGTTCAATGAAACCCTAGATGCATGATCTTTAGTTACCTATGCTCTATCACTAGTATGCTAGGTCGATAGCTGCCATGCTATAGGACCCGATAGAAGTCGAGTGATGTTCGTCACTCGCGAGAATAGGTTCCTAGATAGGAATCATAAGATATCCTTAAATGGATTGCTCATTTGGTAAGAGCATGGGATTGGGCTCCGGTCCAGTGGCTTTCGTGGGCTAAGCTTTTGAACGTACCAAACATTTGCCGGGAATGGGACCGGTAAGCCTAGTACCTTAATGAGGCGGCACGGGATCCTACCGTTACTACTCTTGAGAAATCTCCTAACCGGCTACCTACAAGGAAGGGTGGTGTATGGTGACTCCGGGTATCTCGCGGGGTATGCCGGATAGCCTGCACTAGGGACTGTAAGATTCGATCCCAACCCAAGGATTTTTGGGGACGACCTGGGAAAGTTGTTCTTGCGGGGGCAGCCTACCGTGTGTTTGGGTTTACCTTGCAAGGTTTAAATCAATCGATTGTCGGCCTCTCACCGTTATTCGAGACTGCTTAATCAACTGGCCATGATATCCCATAATGATGGAACTCGAGAAATATTGTTGTATGAATTATTTGCTTGTCCAATTCTTGATTGGATTAGATGGCACATTTAGAAATGGTATTCAACTAGAACTTGTGCTAAAATTTTGAATGTAAGGATCTACTCTTAGCAGCTGTTTCAGCAAAAGAAACTCTACCGGCCAAAAGCCTTTCATGTCTAGAGGTTGGTGATGTAGTCATCACCCGACGGTTAAGTCTTGCTGAGTATTAGTATACTCAACCTTGCTTTTAAAAACGGTTGTTGCAGGTGTGACTGATCAGAAGGGTGACGACAAGTAATGACATCACAGATGGCCTCCTGTGATGTTTACCATTGTGCTAGTTTAAATTATTTCCGCTGTATTTTCGAACTCTGAACCCCTACTCCATGTCAGGAACAATGGTTTGTACCAAAATATTCTAATCTATGTTGTACTCTGGACTCGCCTTCGTGTGAGTTTTAATGCATGTGTCGATCCTCTGTTCGATGTCCAAGTGATTTACCAGGCATTAACCCGGCAACTAACGACAGGATGATACTTTACTATTGCTTAATGACCAAAACAGATTGGTCTTCGGCGATAGTACGGTATTTGCCTGGGCGGGTTGTCACAGCTGGTATCAGAGCGACTGCATGCACCAGAGTTTAATTAACAACTCTAATCACATGATTTTCGAATAAAATTTGCCAAGATTGTTTGATTTGCAAAACACGTTGGTCCGTTAAGGATAAACTAGACCGAGAGGCCCTAGAGGGAAATTTTTGGTTTCTTTCAGGTGGCTTATTAATCTATGGTTTATTTTGCTAACTCCCAGCACATTTTACTTGTGTCAGACTTACTTTCCCGCACAACCAAATTAGATGAGCCACGTGTTTTATACGTGTGCTGTTCCGCATCACGGGAATTGCGAGGGTTGATGGAGTGGTCCATTCCACGGATCCCATCTTGGCATCTGTTTATGAGTTGTGTCTTGCCACGTGTTTTATACGTGAGCATTCCGCATGCTGCTCATGCAAGGCAAGAATATACTCCATTCAAACGGAGGATGTCCGAGGTTGGACGCTGTCCATGCAGCGGCTTAACGCATGGATGCCGTTTCTACAGTGAAAGGTAATGTATGTGGACGCTTTCATGAGTGCTGGCATGGAAGGTTCGTGGTGTTCTGTGATCTTCTGCAGGTACGCTAACCTTGTTGCATAAGTCGCTAAGTAAGCATCGACTAGATCTCGACTAGTTATTATAGGGAGATACATGTATGTGCCATGCCACCGGCGCTAACTTCGAATTTTGGCTTGATTGCCTTGTGAGGACACATAGGACGTCTTGCATCATGTTAAAAGTCATAAAAAGAACCTAAACTAAACTCACGTCTGTTTCCGTGCTCTCTGAGGTAAAATAGTGATAGCGTGTTTTGTTCTGTTTAGCCTCTTTAAGTGTAGATGTATTGTCATGCTTGATTTATTAGAGTTCTTGCTCAAATTGCTGTTCTTTTCCAAGAATCTTTCGTCTAGGTGATCTTAACCTAGGTTGCTCCAATCTAATCCAGTTTCTGCTCGCCCAAGATCACGATCACAACTTAGGTTAACCGCAAGTTATGCTCGGCCAGTCAACCCTGGTCTTGCCATCTCCCTAGAACCTTTTTAAAACCTTGCATGGTTAAGCACCTTCCTAATCCTCTAGTTCAACCTTGCGTCCCCGACCATGAGTCTGGAAACATTGCTAGGTTGCTACGCAAAAATTGAGAAGTGTTGGACGTTGGTTTAAGATTAGGAAGTCCAGTTTCTGGTTGCCAGACCTGGTACCATTTGGTATGCCTGCTCGTTCGAGTCCAGCATACATTGGGTCTTAGTATGCATAATTACCCCACACCTTAACCCCTACCCGTATTCGTGGATCGAGTTACCTTTGTACACTTGTACACCCTCCGTCCCAAAATATTTGCACCCTTTGACTTTTACAGATCACATTTGACCATTCGTCTTATTCAAAATATTAGCGAAAATACAAAAATAATTATGATATACTTAAAATATATACGATGATAAAACATGTCATAGCAAAATAAATAATATTTTCACAATTTTTTCGAACAAGACGAATGGTCAAAAGTGAAGCGCAAAAGTCAATAAGTGCAAATATTTTGGGACGGAGGGAGTACCCGACTGATTCTCACTTTTGTCGTTATGTCCAGATGGACAACGCTGGCTCTACGTCGGCTGATGTGGAATCATGGACTCTCGTGGACTACCTCGAGGAGGGTGGTTTTCCTGCACTTTTGTGGGACACCCTGAAGGACTTTGGGTACACCACTTACCCAGAGTACTCGACACGTGAGGTCATGACCACAGGCCAACTCCTTCGTTGTGAAGTGAAGGTGAAGATTTCAGTGTGCCCGACCAATCCTGCTTGGGATGAGTGGGAGTGTACGGCACACGGAAGAAACTTGTCCGACACGGTGCAGAAGGCTGCTCTTGAAGCACTCACAACTTTCTGTGGAAAGCACCCTGCCGAGATAGCCAACTCTGCAACTAAAGTAATTCCGATACCCGAACGACACGTTACACCGGTGGTGAACGAGAAGCTATCCTCCCAGCCCAGAACAACTCGCAATATAGTCCTAACCTTGTCACCTCAGTCCGCTTTTCGGAAGCCATGTACAACACCTACCAACGAATGGTGGGAGAAAGCATATTCTATAGACACCAAATCTATAGATACAAAGTTAAGGAAGTGGAGTGTTCAGCTCAAGCATTGAAGGAAGCCCGAGCAATGATCGCTACTCTCAAGAAGGAAAGACGCAAAGACAAGGCAAAGATACAAGAGTTAACCGAGATCATACATGAGCAGAATTTCTTGTTGCAGCATAACGATCAATATATGCTTGAACTAGAAAATCAACTGGAAGCTATAGCAGCTCCACCCCTAGAACCTATCATTCCTGGACCAGCGCAAGAAGAAGATGTTGAAGATATCCAAGGTGAATCTGGAATTGAGTCTGGACCCGAGTCACCGTAGTCCTTCAGCATGGAAGATCCCACCCTCAGAAGTTGGTCCGTCAGGAATAAAATCCAAGTCGTGAGAGTGCAGTGTTGTAAGGAATCCTAGGGGACCATGACCACTTTTGGTCAACTATCGCTGTCGGTTGAACTAGGAACCCTGTCATTGCAGCTAGTCTGCTTTGTATTCCAAATGTTGTTTGGTAATGCTGAAAGTGTACTGCCTTGATTAAACATTTCTTTCCGTAATGATCTTTGTAAGCATCATTTATGCTAGTTGTGATCAAACAAGTTCTTTGCTCCGCCAAACTCGTGTCAATCAGGATCCAATCGATTCCTAAATCCTGAACTTGTTTCTTTTGGTCTTGCTCAAACCTTGTGATTTAAATTAAAATGTTGCTTTTGAGCATGCGCTGCATAGCATATGCATGTGGGAAGCATGGGTATACTAATGTGCAATCACATGAAAACTTCGTGCCTTCTTCCTTACCTCTCTGGTTGGTGATGTTGTTATCCCATGATTAAAGGTGCCGCGACGAAACCTAGGGTATCGTGTGTGCTGCAGCCACCCGACTGCCACTAGGAGCGCGCTAGGTATCTTGGTTGTGAGATAGCAACTCGTCACACAGATCCTCTCCCTACTATTGATTGCCCTTCCAATCATCAACGCATATGGGTAACCGAGTCGTTCTAACGTGCACCATGAGCACCATACCGCACAAGCATATGCATTGCATCAACTTTGAAAAGTATTGCACTTTCAATACAACGAGTTGTCAAAACCTCAAAATTTGCGAAATAAGTAAAGGTGTGAGCAAGATTATTCCTTGAAGTTCCCACTTGAAGTCATCTTTCGTACAGGAGATTATGGAACTCTGTCTTTAGCCTTCCTTTCCTTGTAATGGTCTATTGGAAATCTCTGACAAATTGGTCCCTTGCCGTGAATCTTGACGACCTTGTAGCATCGATTCCTTTTCCTGCTAGCCAAGTGGAAACGGTAAAAGTAGAAATTTTTCTCAAGCAGTCAAGGTTCTCGAATAGTCAACATGGAGAAGTCATCCATCGTGTATTCGTTCTTGGTCCGTGCTCATAACCTTCAAATCCTCAGAATCGAGCAAGGAAGTACGCCCAGGATCGATCGAAGCCTTATGCTACGCTCCTCTGTGTTGCTATCGCAAACATAAAGCATTGTACACTGAGCTTTTCTCGTTTCGCTCCCCATTACGGTCGATCATTTAGACTGTTGAGCCTCATCTGAATCAGTGTCACGCCCGTACGACGCCATGACGTCGCTCTACCATCAATTTCTGCAACCGTATTCCCGACGCTGAAGCCCCACGGGCTGACCATTGTCGAGCTCCGTGTTGTATACACCAGATACCCGACTGGGTCAACTGACCGTTACAGTCCCGCAGCGGCTATAAAAATGGAACCTTTTACCCTGAACCGCCGATACGAAAGCTCCATTTCCATCAGAGCTCGGCATTATCACTGTTCTTGTTCTTCTTCTAGCTAGCCTGGCTACTTGCCACTAGAGCACCTCTCCCAGCTACTTTAATCCTCTCGAGCAAATTGTTCTCCTTCTTCATTTCCGACGTCAAGAAGAACCTCGGAGTAGGCCGAAAGCAGAAATCAATCCAAGCTGCCACCCATGACTCCGTCTTCGGAAGAGCTCGAGTCGTTTCGCTGGACATTGTTAGGGATGTACCTCTGTATCGTAGGAGGATTGTGTCTGCTATTAGCTGTGAATGTGCACATTCATCGTCCGCTTCCTCATGAACGGCGATGAGGTAGTAAGGAAAAGAACCTTGCACCTTTTTGTTCCATCTGCATTTTCCAATCATGAGATGTGTAGACCAGGCTTTACCAAATTGATATTGTGACTTTTGGATGTCCGGTTTGCATCGCTTACCGTGAACAAGTCTCGTAGAGTATTTTCGAATTATAGGTTTCTGGGCGAGATTCTGAACACGTACTAATTGAGGACCGAAATTTCCAGATATTCCGACTGGCATGGATCAACCCCTATGGTTTTGATGCTTCGGGTAGTGGTGATCTCACGCTACCGTCACCCAAGGTGTTAACAGAAGCTTTCATAGCAGCGTGTACCGAAGTGTTGTGCCAACTCCTGCAAGCACAACAACGAATGGCTCAGCAACTACCGCAAATGCCACCGTTGCAACAGAAGATTCAACCTTCCAAGCCCTACTCACCAGAAGTACCCACCTAGAGGGACATAAACGCCATTGTCGGTGCAACCCAACTGTTAGAAGGGCAGAATTCAATGTTGAACCAGATGGTGTACGATATCATCCAAGGACGTTATGGGAAACCATATCAGAATAGTTTGGCAGACAGTCTCTCTCAGTCCTTATCTGCCTCTATGGTCGAACAAACCCGTTTGTTCAATCTGTTGGAGGAGTATGTTAACCAAGACCAACCCCAAGCCTCCGACTCAATATTACCACCTTCTCGATTACCATTGGATCTTAGGGCAGAAGAGAGGGCAAATAAAGGCAGTAAACGAAAACTATCTGAGATAGATGTAAGTGAGTGGGAAATTACCTGTACGGAGACCCATCCGCACAAGAGCAAACGAAGGTGTAACCCTAGCAAGGCCACTCGACTCCCCGTGAGTAAAACACCGTCGCAAGCCACGAAGTCAGCAAGGAAAAGGGAGAGGAAGAGGCTCAGCCGTATCAAGAAAGCCCCGCAACAAATCTCCAAGCCCGGGGACATTCCACCCCGTTTGTACTACAATTGTAGACAACCCGGGCATTACACAAAGGTGTGCCCGAACCCAAGAAAGCAGAACCTCCAGCAACACAAGCAGAACCCCGGATCCGCTATCACCAACTACGACAATGAGCCGAGCCCTCAAGTGGAGCAAAGCCAACTGAATTTCTTAGGTAACACCTCTATCCCAGAACCATTCCTCACCTCCCCTTGTAATTTCGAATCTCAGGACGAGATTCTTCTTAAGGGGGGTAGGATGTGACGCCCCAGGTTTTTAATTACCGTCATTAACGCTAATGACCGGATCAGCCGAGTCAAACTAGTCAAACACCGGTCAAACCTAGGTCAACCTGGGTCATCACCCGAAAACCTCGCCAATGAACCCTAATGAACCCTTTGACCAAGCCTACACACACCCGTAGTGGACCCTTGGTCAAAGACACGGTCAATACCGGCTTAACCGTTGACGTTAGCGAATGTCGTCCGGAACTTTTGCCGGGTTCTCCAAAATTCATCTAAACACTTCAAAATCTACCTTTTTGAAAGTTGTCCATCTTGTTGAGGGACACAACTTTCATGTAGATTGGCATTTCAAATTTTGGGTGGAAATTGGTGAAAAACTCGATCGACTGACAGTACCTCTTGTTTTCCAGAACAGGCCGACATTCAAAGTTGGCACGACGTTCCTGCCAAATCCGTCGAGAAAAACACTAGACGACCTTTACGAAAGTTGTAGAGGGTAGTTAGATCTACAACTTTCCTATTCATTGCCTTGTGCACTTTTATACAAGTTTTTGGAGCTACGCGTGTTCAAATAGGGGCGCAGCGACACAATTTCGGGCCGGCACGCCGCGCTGCGATGTCGCGCGCCGCGACGTGTGCCGCGCGCATGCCGCGCCCCCGCCACGCCGGCCGCGCCGCCCCGCGCCGGCCGCCCACGCCTCGACGTCCGGCCCACGCACCGCTCCTTCCCAGGGCACAAGCACACCGAGGCGCCCTTGAAGTCCGTGCGCGCCTCACCTTTCGGACCAACCCGTACACGGCGTTCGCACACAAACCGGCGGTCCTTGCGCTGTCGTCCGGCGTGCACGCGCCCCAAGGCACCCCCAGTCCATCCCCTGGTCGCTAGGAGGGTCGCCCGTCGCTATAAGACACCGCTGCCCCTTCGCCCCGCGCGCAGACCTCCACCCCGCGGCCAACCGCACTGCCACTGGCGCCAAGGGAGGCCACCACGGCAAGCACCCCGACCTACCGGGGGTTTTCCCCAACTAAACCACCCAACACCCTCTCTGGCACGTGTGGATGCTCGTCGCCTCGCCCCTCCTCCCCACCGAGCCGCTCTCGCCGGACATAGGACAGCCGCAGCGGCCGCCACCCCGGGGCGTCGGTGCGCGCTCGCCGGCGAGTCCCCCTCCCAAAATTCCGGCGCCCCTCCGCTCCTAGGTGGGCTAGGGGATCTCTCCGGCCCCTCCCCGGCCAACCCCGCCACCGGCCCAGCCGGGATTTTGGCCGGAGCCGTGCCGGCCGGCTGCGAGGGCTACATTGTGAGAAGGAAACTCTTTCTAAGGGCTACAGCGCAAAAGTAAGGGTATAGTTGTGAACCCAGAAAACTTCGAGGGCCTAGCTACAAAGTAGTTCTTAAATAGTACTTGAGCTTTGACTGATTCTCTGTACCTAATTTTTGGATATGTTGTGTGCTAGGTCATGACTAGCTCCTATGCCAAAAATTGCACAAAGTTATGATGTAAATCTTTTTATAAATATGTTTTTCCATTTCTGGCAGATCTGCATAAATGATTTTTCTTGCTAAATACATTTATGTTTTTGAGTTCAACTTGTGCACACTGTCTTGTAATACCAAAATACACATCTTGTGAATTAACCATGATTTTTGGCTTTCCAGAAATATTTATCCACTAATTATGCATGTTTTCCTTTGTAAATTAATAAGCTAAGATCAGTAGAGTTTTTATGTGAACATGCTGGTTCTCTAGGCTTGTTTTGGACCAGAGGGCATGCATAAGAAAGTTTGGATCATTTTGATGCTTATTTATTTTTGTATGCATTTAAATTGAATCACTAGCTTGCCCTTTGTTATTCTCCATAGTATTTAATTTCCTAGCATCCAACACTCACATGTGAGTCCAATGGACCAGGATAGGTGTTAGTAGGCTTAAGAAACACAACTTTAATTTTTGGTAATTTAATTGCTTAATAAAAAGCTTAAAAGCCCTTTTTAATATTAAAAAGAAATTAAATAAAGAAAAGCCCTTAGTTAATTCTTTTTCCTTTTTGAAAGTATTATCTAATTTAATTAAAAGATAATTTATTCTCATTGCTGCTAAGGAATTTATTCAAGGATAAAAATATTATTCATATATTTGCTTGTGAAAGGAAAAGGATTAAAGCTTTCACATGAAATGACAAGTACAAAGAAACCTTTATTCAATTGTGCAATAAAAGAATAACCCATGTACAACCAATAACCTTCCTAAAAGAGAAATCACCAAACCACTCATGTTAACTTGAGGGTGGTTGCAAATCATGTTAAAAAGGTTAAATATACCTACCCACTACTGTTGGTGAATTTAAATTAAATTATTTACATATATATGTACACAATCACCATCAAAAAGAATAATTAATAAAGAGTTGCATATTGTTCCTTTATGGAAGAGCATGCTGAATGTATTCTTATCTAGGTGAATGTGCCCAACAAATACACCCCTTGATTGTCAATATGGTTTGTAAGTGATTAAAGTAAAAAAACCGTCGAATAAATCTTGCATTTGCATCTTCGTGTAGATCATTCCGCCAGTAGATGTACGCTCGTGCCGGAAGGAGGAGACGAAGGTGCCGACAAAGAGCTGCCGTGCGTAAACGTAGCTCAAGACCTGGACCCAAGTCCATAAGGGCCCAAGGCCAACCTTGCCAGCGAAGGCAAGCCCCGGATCATTAACCCCATCTTTTAAAATTATGCAATTATGTTTGCTATGATTGTTCATTTACGTTTCAGGAGTTGAATGAAACCCTAGATGCATGATCTTTAGGTACCTATGCTCTATCACTATTATGCTAGGTCGATAGCTGCCATGCTATAGGACCCGATAGAAGTCGAGTGATGTTCGTCACTCGCGAGAATAGGTTCCTAGATAGGAATCATAAGATATCCTTAAATGGATTGCTCATGCGGTAAGAGCATGGGATTGGGCTCCGGTCCAGTGGCTTTCGTGGGCTAAGCTTTTGAACGTACCAAACATTTGCCGGGAATGGGACCGGTAAGCCTAGTACCTTAATGAGGCGGCACGGGATCCTACCGTTACTACTCTTGAGAAATCTTCTAACCGGCTAGCTACCGAGAAGGGTGGTGTATGGTGACTCTGGGTATCTCGCGAGGTATGCCGGATAGCCTGCACCAGGGACTGTAAGATTCAATCCCAACCCGAGGATTTTTGGGGACGGCCTGGGAAAGTTGTTCTCGCGGGGGCAGCCTACCGTGTGTTTGGGTTTACCTTGCAAGGTTTAAATCAATCAATTGTCGGCCTCTCACCGTTATCCGAGACTGCTTAATCAACTGGCCATGATATCCCATAATGATGGAACTCGAGAAAAATTGTTGTATGAATTAATTGCTTGTCCAATTCTTGATTGGATTAGATGGCACATTTAGAAATGGTAATCAACTAGAATTTGTGCTAAAATTTTGAAAGTAAGGATCTACTCTTAGCAGCTGTGTCAGCAAAAGAAACTCCACTGGCCAAAAGCCTTTCATGTCTAGAGGTTGGTGATGTAGTCATCACCCGACGGTTAAGTCTTACTGAGTATTAGTGTGGACCAGGAGCGTCCCAGTGGTCGGTGGATGACCGCTCCTTAGTGATGAGTGATTGACAACGGGTGTTGGACTGACTCTTGGCTTAGTGCGCAGGTGTAGGCTGCGGCCTAGTTCGTGTTGTTGCAGGTGAAGAACGGGCGCGAAAGGTCTTCAGCCTTGAGGGGCCTCCGGGAGATGGAGAGACAAGTAGGCTCGGTTCGAGGGACCCGGTGGACGGCGGGGACTGGGTGCGGGCCACATGGTGGCGACACAAGCAAGACGAAGTCATGGACAAGTGAGCCGGTGCACGGTGGCGGTCAAGTCAAGTGGTTTGGCGGGAGGCCGGACCGGGCACGCGGGGTTTGGTGGTTTGCCCACAAAACCATCGGCGGACGGTTTCTTGGTTTGGGCCTCAAAACCAAGTCCGAGGGCCCAACACGACGGAGACGGGATCCGGGCGTGTCGGGAAGCTTCGAAGCGGAGGACACGCGGTGGGATCGCATGGCTTGCGTCGGGAGGGACGCGGGGTGCGGCGAAGGCATGGCCGTCCGATGGCAAGACCCACAAACATTACCAAAATGCCCCTACGTGGGTTGTATCGCCGTAGTGTAGTTAGGGGTAGTCGAGTCATTTACCACTCCGGCGGGACATGATATATAAGCCTGGAGTGTGTGTTGATGGCTCTCTCTCTCCGCGACTTAGGGTTTCATTTGCTCCCTCCTCTTTCTCATTTTCGTAGCTATTTTCCTTCCTATTTTCTCTAGGCTAGCATGAGAGCTTCATGAGAGATTTGTTGAGAGGGATGGATGCTAGGGCGGCATGCTAGACCTTGTGAATCTTTCCTGGTTTGTATAGAAGATTCGGGGTTGTTTTTCGTGGCTTTTTGTGCTTATTTTCGTGCCTTTGTTCCCGGTGTGATTCCGCGGATTTGAGTGAGTTTCTTCCCGGATTTCTTTGAGGGAAACATGGATAGATGTCATGTGCATCTTTGTGCTTGATCTTGTGCCCTCAAACGCCGGGAAACGACTTCGATTCGTGAGTTTTCGTTCGGTGCTCTAGCTTTTGGTGGTGCTCAAAGGATTCGCGATTCCTGGTGATTTAGGGAGTTAGGAGGCAAGATTTTTGGGCTATAGCATCCTTGTGTGACGCTTTTCAAGTACCCAAACCCTTGTCTCCACAGCTTCAACCGTTTGGGAAATCCGATGATGATTTGGGGGAGTTGACTTTCGAGCTCGGGCATTTTTCTGTTCTGTCCGAGCCTTGCGGACGGTCCGCGCCCTCCTGGCGGACGGTCCGCGCCGCTCGAGTTCGTCCCGAGTTCTTCGTGTTCTTGCTCGTCCTTTGTTTCGATCCGTTGTGATTTTGGTTTTTGGTTGGACGAAGTTTCGGACGGTCCGCCGGTGTCGGGCGGACGGTCCGCGGGTGCTTGGCGGGCGTCCGCGTGCTCCCCGCGGACGGTCCGTGGCACGGGGGTGTCTTTGGGTCGTTCTGTGTAAATTAACGGACGGTCCGCGGCTAAGGCCGGACGGTCCGCGGCCCGGGTGCGGACAGTCCGCGATACCCGGCCGGACGGTCCGCGCGGTTCTTGCGGACGGTCCGCCCCTCCTGCGTGGACGGTCCGCCAGAGCCTGTGTGCTTTGCTTCTTGGTTCGATTCCTTCCTCCCCTTTCTAGTGCTTCCGCGTGTGCTTCGAGGAATCGTTCCTAAGGCTAGAGGTTGATCCATAACCTCGTGGTCTTGGCGATTGGTGCGTGATTCGATCCATCGCTTGTGTGTGACCGGGTTTTGAGTAGGACATAGGCCGGGCTCTTTGGGAAGAATTTTTAACGGCTCCTATTCACTCCCCCCCCCTCTCTAGTCGCCATCCGATCCTTCAATTGGTATCAGAGCTTGGTGCCGGATTCTTTGCGACTTTGACAAGTCTTGAATCCTAAGATGGCGTACGTTGAGCGGGGCGGTCCGCCGCACTTCGATGGCAAGGGTTACCACAAGTGGGCGGCTCGTATGATGATTTTTCTTCGAGGAAAGCTGTTGGAGTTTATTGTGCTTGACAAGACATATGCTATTCCGGTCAACATCCACACTATAATGGTGACCGATGCCGATGCCAAGGCCAAGTATGAGGCTAATGCAAAAGCCGTTGATCACTTGTGGCGGAGCTTGTGTGATCCGAGTTTGAGCGTGTTCGCCATTTGAATCTTGCTTGGCAAATTTGGGATAAGTTGTTGGTTGCTCACGGTGGTGATAACCATGTGAAGGCTCGCCTCTTTGTCTCTTACCGGATGCAATATGAGAATTTCACTCCACTTCCCGGTGAGGACATTGATGCGATGTTTCAGAGGTTCACCGCCATCGTGAACAACATGAAGGCTAATGTTGAGGATTTTTCGTACTCCGAGCATGATCAGGCTTTGAAGCTCTTGCATGTCTTGGACCCAAATGTTTGGGGTGCTAAGGTTGAGGCCATCAAGGAGTGTGGGAGTTATTTGACTATTGAGTTGGATGACCTCTTTTCTAAGCTCAAGTCGGCTGAGGTTGACAGGAAGATGCTATCCAAGCATGAGGGCTCGACCGATCATAGTCTTGCTCTTGTGGGAGGATCAAAGGGCAAATCTAACCCTTCCGTCGACGGTTTTCTTTGTCCTCTCTTATGTCCATTCCGGATGAGGAGTTTGATGTGCTCGGGCGAGGAGGAGCTGGCCTTGCTCTCAAGAAGATTTGAACGACTACACGAGAGTCGGAGGAACGCAAGGCGGAGCTCAGGGACGTGCTACAAGTGTGGCAAGCGTGGCCACTTCATCGCCGAGTGCCCGGAAGCGGAGGAGAACAAGTACAAGGTGAACGAGTACAAGGCGCACCCGAGGCGTGAAGACAAGTACTCTTCCAAGGGCAAGCACTTCAACAAGTCCAAGAGCAAGGACAAGGACAAGAGGCGACCGAGCAAGAGCACCTACAAGAAGAACAAGGCAAGAGCGATGGTGGCCGGTGCGAGCGACGTCGACTCAAGCTCAAGCGAGGAGCAGTCAAGCTCAAGCAGCGAAGATGAAGACGCCGGGAGGCGCAGTGGCAAGAAGAGTGCAAGCGGAACCTCGGCGGGGCCGAGCCGTGTGGCGCTCGAGGGCTTTTGTGGCATGGCCCATAGCTCGAGCAGCAAGAAGAGTGTGAAGGAGGACAGCGACTCCGACTCGGAGGATGAGGTAAACCGTGATCCCGACTCTTTGCTTGCTGAGATTGCTAGGTTGAATGGTTTGCTTGATAACCGTGATAGTGTGTCTGAGAGATGCCAAAAAGATGAGGAAAGATCTTAGGGCTCAGCTTGAGAATGCTAGCGAGAAAGTAGGAGAGTTAGAGTCAAAATTGCTTGAATTGAAACTTGAGAATGACTCTTTGAAACTTGCTCCTATTACTCCTGATGATGTTGAATGTGTTGAATGTGATGCTTGGTTGAATGAGATCAAAATGCTTAATGAGAAGAATGCTTCTATTTTGGCTCAACTAGATGCTCTTAGGATCGAACATGATGAGCTTAAGGCTAGACCTACTTTGCTTGGTGCTTGCAAATCATGTCCTACTATGCATGCTAAGCTTGTTGATGCTCGTTCTACCATTAGTTCTTTGGAAGCATCTTTGAAATCTCCTGTTGCAAATGCATGCTCTAGCTGTGATGAAGTCACTTTGCGTAATCTTGAGCTTACTTCCCGGTTGGATGTCATTTATGAGGAGAATGACTATTTGAGGAAAGTGTTGGGTTGGTTGTCTGGGCAGGAACCTCAATTGAAAATCATGATTGAGGAGTTCAAGAGGGCTGATGGTCGTGGTTTGGGGTTTGAGAAGTTGGGTGAAAAAGTGGGAGAAAACAGCGGGGAGAGTGTGTACGAGAAGTGTGTTGAGTCTAACCTCGGGTTTGAGGTGATCGGAGAGATCCAAGTCCCACTCCCAAAAGCACCCAAGAACTCTTTCACACCAAAGCCCAACCACCTTTGCAACAAGCTTGACACAACCCAAGATCCACCCAAATTCCCACCTAAGACAAATGATTTCCGAAACCGAGTGAAGTTTGTGGGTGAGAAGGGTGAGAAGCCTAGAGAGAAGCCGAGCCAAAACCAAAACCCATCCCCTTCGGTGTGAGTATTGTGGCAAGGAGAGGCATCTTGCGAGTTTTGCTACAAGAGGAAGAGGGATGAGAGGCTTGCTAGGGAGCAAGCGAACCGGGACAGGTATCGCCGGCCCTCGCGGTATTCCCGAGCCTAGAGTGCCACTTCCACGGGGTGTGGGAAGTGTGAGGAGTGTTGGCGAGGGTTCCCACGGAGAGGTGGTGGTGAGAGGTTTGTCGGGAGAGATGATGGTGTGCGTCTTTGGTGAGAGGTTTGGTCGGGCTCGTGGTGGTTTTGCTGGACGTCCTCCTACTCGTCCTCGGTACGGGTTTAGGGGGGATGATTGCAGCTTTGGGTTCCGGAGGAACTACGGACCACGTTTTCCCCCTCGTGGTGCTCGTACTCCTCCCATGGGACATGGGAAGTTTGGTGGCAAGGGAGTGATGTTTGCTAACCCCTCTTTTGAGCGAGATGGCTCGACAACGGTTTAACTTTCTATGTGCTAACCCCGGTGTCGAGTCGCTAGCTCATTCTCGTTCTTGTTTCGACTGCGGGCGAGGAGGCTTGGAGAACATTTGGTTGATCGACTCCGGGTGTTCTCGACACATGACCGGAGATAAGAAGTGGTTCTCCGGCCTCACCCCGGTGAAGGAAAAGATGTACATCACATTTGGGGACAATGGACGAGGTAGGGTGCTTTCGAGAGGGTGTTGTGCATGTGAGTGACAAGGTAACGTTGAAGAGAGTGGCTCTTGTGAAGTCTTTGGGTTTTAATTTGCTTTCGGTTTCTCAGTTGCTTGATGAGGGTTTTGAGGTGCGTTTCAAGTCCGGCGAGTCTCGTTTGCTTGATTCTCGAGGTGATCTTGTCCGTATGATCATCCCCGAGGTTCGGATTTTCGGTGGCGATTTCTCTCGTTCTTTGGGTCCTCGCTCGCTGTTTGATGGCCGGTCCGTCTTCTCGATTTGTGGAAATGGCATAGGCGGTTGGGACACTTGAGCTTTGATTTGGTTTCCCGCTTGAGTGGTCTTGACCTTGTCCGAGGATTGCCGAAGTTGAAGTTCGAGAAGGATTTGGTTTGTGCTCCTTGTAGGCATGGTAAGATGGTAGCCACTCCCCATCCACCCCTGACCGATGTCATGACCGAGCGTCCGACGGAGCCTGTTGCATATGGACCTTGTTGGGCCGGCTCGAGTTCGCTCGGTGGGTGGGAAGTGGTATGTCCTTGTTGTGGTGGACGATTACTCTCGCTATGCCACGGGTGTTCTTCTTGGAGGATAAGAGTGAGACTTTTGGTTTTGTTCGAGATCCGATCGTGAGGTTGAAAAACGAGAGGCATGGAAATGCTATTCGAGCTATCCGCAAGTGATAATGGCTCTGAGTTCAAGAACTCTCGTTTTGATGCTTTTTGTCGTGATCTAGGTCTTGAACATCAGTATTCGACCCCTTATGTGCCCCCTCAAAATGGAGTCGTGGAAAGGAAAAATCGGACTCTTTGTGAGATGGCTAGGACGATGCTCGATGAGCACAGGACTCCTAGGAGGTTTTGGGCTGAGGTGGTCAATACAGCTTGTCATGTTTCCAATCGGATTTTATTGAGAGCTTTCAAGAAGAAGACCTGTTATGAGCTTATGCATGGTCGGGCACCCAAAGTGAGTCATTTCCGAGTTTTTGGCTGCAAGTGCTTTATTTTGAAAAAGGGAAAACTCGACAAGTTTGAGGCTAGGTCTAGTGATGGTATTTTCTTTGGATATGCTAACCACTCTAGAGCCTATAGGGTGCTTAACCTTGAGACTAACAAAATCATGGAGACTTGCGAGGTGACCTTCGACGAGACAATGCCATGTACTTCTCTTGGCTTTGAATGTGCGGGTGATGAAGAGATGGCCGAGGACCTCTTTGAAGAGGAGAAAGATGAAGCCGGAGATGATGATGGGGAGAACCATGCGCCCGAAGCCGAGCATGTACCCACTACTTCCCCTACGACCACTGCGGAGCATGGACCGTCTACTTCATGGACAACGACGGTGCAACAAGAGGATCAGAGCGAGAGAAGCTCGAAGTTGAGGGGGGAGGTAGTCTCGAGGCGTGAGGCTCCCGGCGGATTCAAGAAGTGCATCCCCTGTCAAAGATCATTGGAGACATCAATGAACGCACTACACGGTCGAGGTCCGGGAATTCCTCTCATTTTGCTCATCTCGCTTTTGTTGCTACTTTTGAGCCCAAGGACATTGGACATGCTTTATCCGATGCAAACCGGGTCAATTCTATGCATGAGGAGTTGGAAAATTTTGAGAGGAACCGGGTGTGGGAGTTAGTTGAACCACCTCCAAATTGCCATCCCATAGGAACCAAGTGGGTTTGGAAGAACAAAGAGGGAGAGAATGGGATGGTTGTGAGGAACAAGTCCGGACTTGTTGCTCGGGGGTTTAGTCGAAGGAGGGGATCGACTACGAGGAGACCTTTGCTCCCCGTGGCCCGTCTTGAGGCAATCCGGATCCTTCTAGCCTTTGCCGTGGCTAAAGGGTTCAAGTTGTTTCAGATGGACGTGAAGAGTGCTTTTCTGAATGGGGTCATAGAGGAGGAGGTGTATGTGAAGCAGCCACCTGGGTTTGAGAGCGAGTTGTACCCACACAGGGTATACAAGTTGAAAAGGGCTCTGTATGGGTTGAAACAGGCGCCCCGTGCTTGGTATGGGAGATTGAGAGGTTTTCTTTTGAGCAGAGGGTTTGTGATGGGTACCGTGGATAGAACCTTGTTTCTCCTTAAGCATGGAAATGACTTGTTGATTGTGCAGATATACGTGGATGATATTGTCTTTGGTGGCTCGTCACATAACCTTGTTGCCAAGTTTGCAGATGAGATGAGCAGGGAGTTCGAGATGAGCATGATGGGCGAGTTGCAGTATTTTCTCGGGCTGCAGATCAAGCAAGTGAAGAACGGTACATTTGTGCATCAAACCAAGTACACGAAAGACATGCTGAGGAAGTTCCAGATGCAAGATGTGAAGCCGATGTCGACTCCCATGGGGAGTACGGCCACTTTGGATGCGGATGAGGACGGAGAACCAGTGGACCAGCGGGAGTACAGGAGCATGATCGGCTCCCTCCTCTACTTGACGGCGACGAGGCCAGACATACAGTTCAGCGTGTGTCTGTGCGCTCGTTTTCAAGCTTCGCCGAGGACATCACATCGACAGGCCGTCAAGAGGATTTTCAGGTACCTACAGTCTGCCCCTGGTCTTTGCCTTTGGTATTCTTCCTCCTCGACTCTGTCTCTTCATGGTTTTTCCGATGCGGATTTTGCTGGTTGTCGAGTCGAGAGGAAATCTACTTCTGGCACTTGTCAATTTCTTGGTTCTTCGTTTGTCTCTTGGTCTTCCCGCAAGCAGTCTAGTGTAGCTCAGTCTACCACAGAGGCGGAGTATGTTGCTGCCGCGAGTTGTTGTTCCCACCGCCGTGGATTTCATACACTTTGAGAGACTTTGGTGAGGAGTGCACCCGGATCCCACTTCTTTGTGATAGCACCAGTGCCATAAGCGTAGCCAAAAATCCAGTGCTTCACTCCAGAACCAAACATATAGAAGTGAGGTATCATTTTCTGAGGGACAATGTGGAGAAAGGAACCATTGTTTTGAGCCATGTCCCTACCCAAGATCAGCTGGTCGACATCTTTACAAAGCCTCTCGACCAAGCTACATTTGTGCGCTTGCGGGGGGAACTTGGGGTTTGTTGCCCTTTCTAGTTGATTCTTGGGGGATTTCCTTTTTGTACCATATGTATCATACCATGTTTACTTTGATGTATATACATGCTTTGCTTGATGTATAAACCATGGTAGGATAGCCATCTTGTCATATATCATGTTGCATTTGTATCATATTGCATTTTAGGATGATGAGCTTCTTTCATATGTCATTTTTGAGTCTCTTTGGCTATTTGTGAGATATTGGTTATATGTGTGGAGAAATGGTGATGTGAGGCTATGCTCTTGGAATATTTGAGATATATGTGTGATGAGATAGCCCCTTTTTGACATAAATGCTAAACTTGATTAATTTTTGATGAAATTTGCTCCACTCGTGTGTAGTTGTGTATCCATGTCACAGTTTGGTCTAAATGTGCTTTTCATGCTTAGATTGTGCTTGGATGCCTGTTCTTGCATTTGGGCCAAAGGTCGGATATCATTGTGAATGTTTAGCCTATGTTGCATTCATGGGGGAGCATAAGCTTCTTTTTGCCGCAAAGGCACTTCATGTACCATGAAATGAATTAATCTTGAAAAGAAGTGCATAATGCTTGAAAAATGCTCCATCCATCATGTCTATGCTTAAAATGTCTTATCTCTCACATATGGGTGCAAAACATGTTGCATGATGTTCACCGGTGGAGAAGTCTCCCGAAGTGTACACATGGCTCATGAGCTTTGACATGACATGCTTTGCTTTATGGGTGTTTGCCATGATCTTTTTCCGAGAATTTGATATCCTTGTATGATCTTTGAGTAATATGCATGTTTGTGGCTCAAGTGTGACATGGATAGGCTTTTACATGTGAAGCGAGCCTTCTTTTGGTAAAATTGCTTAAATCTGAAAATTTTGCTTTGTCACATGCTTGTATTTTCATATATTACCTGTGGCAATGCATTGACTATGCTATGATTCATGTGTGTGATCTTTGTCTCATTTTTTGCCTTTGACACTAGATTTGGCCTATTTGAGAAGCTCATGTAGGTGTTTATATGCTTTGCTTTACATTTCTGCATTTTCACCTTGAATCATACATTGTCAACAAGGGGGAGAAAAGGTGAGCTTAATGAAAATTCAGAAAAAGGTGAGATGAAATTTGGAAGTGTGCATCCACATGTTCAGGGGGACGCATTTGTTCAGGGGGAGCTTTCTTGCTGTTTTCGGTGTGGATTTTGTGCTTTGCTTGGCTTGTGACCTTTCTTCGCCTTTCTTCGGTTTTGGTCATGAGTTGAGCTTCTTTGTTTTTCTTTCTTCTTTCTTTTCTCTTTTACTCTGAATTTCATTTCGCGTTGTGTGTTGTCAATGCACTCATCAAGGGGGAGATTGTGGACCAGGAGCGTCCCAGTGGTCGGTGGATGACCGCTCCTTAGTGATGAGTGATTGACAACGGGTGTTGGACTGACTCTTGGCTTAGTGCGCAGGTGTAGGCTGCGGCCTAGTTCGTGTTGTTGCAGGTGAAGAACGGGCGCGAAAGGTCTTCAGCCTTGAGGGGCCTCCGGGAGATGGAGAGACAAGTAGGCTCGGTTCGAGGGACCCGGTGGACAGCGGGACTGGGTGCGGGCCACATGGTGGCGACACAAGCAAGACGAAGTCATGGACAAGTGAGCGGTGCACGGTGGCGGTCAAGTCAAGTGGTTTGGCGGGAGGCCGGACCGGGCACGCGGGGTTTGGTGGTTTGCCCACAAAACCATCGGTGGACGGTTTCTTGGTTTGGGCCTCAAAACCAAGTCCGAGGGCCCAACACGACGGAGACGGGATCCGTGCGTGTCGGGAAGCTTCGAAGCGGAGGACACGCGGCGGGATCGCATGGCTTGCGTCGGGAGGACGCGGGGTGCGGCGAAGGCGTGTCCGTCCGATGGCAAGACCCATAAACATTACCAAAATGCCCCTACGTGGGTTGTATCGCCAGTAGTGTAGTTAGGGGTAGTCGAGTCATTTACCACTCCGGCGGGACCTGATATATAAGCCTGGAGTGTGTGTTGATGGCTCTCTCTCTCCGCGACTTAGGGTTTCATTTGCTCCCTCCTCTTTCTCATTTTCGTAGCTATTTTCCTTCCTATTTTCTCTAGGCTAGCATGAGAGCTTCATGAGAGATTTGTTGAGAGGGATGGATGCTAAGGCGGCATGCTAGACCTTGTGAATCTTTCCTGGTTTGTATAGAAGATCCGGGGTTGTTTTTCGTGGCTTTTTGTGCTTATTTTCGTGCCTTTGTTCCCGGTGTGATTCCGCGGATTTGAGTGAGTTTCTTCACGGATTTCTTTGAGGGAAACATGGATAGATGTTATGTGCATCTTTGTGCTTGATCTTGTGCCCTCAAACGCCGGGAAACGACTTCGATTCGTGAGTTTTCGTTCGGTGCTCTAGCTTTTGGTGGTGCTCAAAGGATTCGCGATTCCCGGTGATTTAGGGAGTTAGGAGGCAAGATTTTTGGGCTATAGCATCCTTGTGTGACGCTTTTCAAGTACCCAAACCCTTGTCTCCACAGCTTCAACCGTTTGGGAAATCCGATGATGATTTGGGGGAGTTGACTTTCGAGATCGGGCATTTTTCTGTTCTGTCCGAGCCTCGCGGACGGTCCGCGCCCTCCGGCGGCGGACGGTCCGCGCCGCTCGAGTTCGTCCCGAGTTCTTCGTGTTCTTGCTCGTCCTTTGTTTCGATCCGTTGTGATTTTGGTTTTTGGTTGGACGAAGTTTCGGACGGTCCGCGGTGTCGGGCGGACGGTCCGCGGGTGCTTGGCGGACCGTCCGCGTGCTCCCCGCGGACGGTCCGTGGCACGGGGGTGTCTTTGGGTCGTTCGTGTAAATTAACGGACGGTCCGCGGCTAAGGCCGGACGGTCCGCGGCCCTGGTGCGGACGGTCCGCGACCCGGCCGGCCGGACGGTCCGCGCGGTTCTTGCGGACGGTCCGCCCCTCTGCGCGGACGGTCGCCGAGCCCTGTGTGCTTTGCTTCTTGGTTCGATTCCTTCCTCCCCTTTCTAGTGCTTCCGCGTGTGCTTCGAGGAATCGTTCCTAAGGCTAGAGGTTGATCCATAACCTCGTGGTCTTGGCGATTGGTGCGTGATTCGATCCATCGCTTGTGTGTGACCGGGTTTTGAGTAGGACATAGGCCGGGCTCTTTGGGAAGAATTTTTAACGGCTCCTATTCACTCCCCCCCCTCTCTAGTCGCCATCCGATCCTTCAATTAGTATACTCGGCCTTGCTTTAAAAACTTTTGTTGCAGGTGTGATTGATCAGAAGGGTGACGACAAGTAATGACATCACGGATGGCCTCCTGTGATGTTTACCGTTGTGCTAGTTTAAATTATTTCCGCTGTATTTTTGAACTCTGAACCCCTACTCCATGTCAGGAACAATGGTTTGTACCAAAATATTCTAATCTATGTTGTACTCTGGACTCGCCTTCGCGTGAGTTTTAATGCATGTGTCGATCCTCTGTTCGATGTCCAAGTGATTTACCGGGCGTTAACCCGGCAACTAACGACAGGATGATACTTTACTATTGCTTAATGACCAAAGCGGATCGGTCTTAGGCGATAGTACGGTATTTGCCTGTGCGGGTTGTCACATTTATGAAAACATAAGCAAAACAAGCATAAATTTGCAAAAAATGACAAAATTAGAGCCGCTTACACTTGCTTGGATACTTACCATCATCCAAACTCCCCCTAGATCAACCTTCCCCCTTTTTGATCTTCTTTTCCTATGTTCACATTCTCCCTTTTGGTCTCATATCCTTGAAACCACTAGCTTGCTTTGGTATCACATTCTCCCCCTTTGGAATAAAATCTCCAATAAGTCCAAAACAAAAGGGCTCCAAGGAAACTAGCATGTCCTAGCAAACATAGCTTAAAGAGAAATGTTAAATACAAGGGAGAAAGCCACATGAACCATGATCCATATGTATGATATCAATGAAGATACCACATGTGATAATAATTAAGGTGGATCACAAGCTCATGAGACTAGCATGATACAAACTAAGCTCCCCCTAAGTGTATGCACAAAATGATAGTGTGAAAAACAAGTGCACAACTACAAACTTGCAAGACAAGGAAGCTTAGAGCATATAATGCAAGGAGGTAGCTTTAAAGGACAAGAGATAAGACAAATGGGTTCTTGTTACATTACCACTTGTAGATATCACTTGTAGTGTTTTGATCGTGCATACCTTCGGGGGTTGATCGTCTTTACCTTGTTGGCACCACATTGAGATGAGCCACTTAAAATGATATCACTAGAGGTGACACCAGTTGAAAGAAGCTTGCAAAGAAAACACTTGTGGTACCACAAGGATTAGGAATGTATGAGTACATTGCCTTTGAACTTATATAAAGACATAAGCTCACAAGGACATGACTCAATAGCATGAAGCTCATATTGCTATATTCACTCTTTTAGAGATGTTAGATCACACTATGAGTGAAATAGCATTCTCTTAGAATGAGATTCCGCACCACAACTGAGGACTAGGAGCGTCCCGGTGGTCGATGGATGACCGCTCCTCAGTGATGAGTGATTGACAACGGGTGTTGGACTGACTCTTGGCTTAGTGCGTAGGTGTAGGCTGCGGCCTAGTTCGTGTTGTTGTAGGTGAAGAATGGGCGCGAAAGGTCTTCAGCCTTGAGGGGCCTCCGGGAGATGGAGAGACAAGTAGGCTCGGTTCGAGGGACCCGGTGGACGGCGGGACTAGGTGCGGGCCACATGGTGGCGAGATGAGCAAGACGAAGTCATGGACGATCGAGCCGGTGCACGGTGGCGGTCGAGTCAAGAGGCTTGGCGGGAGGCCGGGCCGAGCACGCGGGGTTTGGTGGTTTGCCCACAAAACCATCGGAGGACGGTTTCTTGGTTTGGGCCTCAAAACCAAGTCCGAAGGCCCAACACAACAGAGACGGGATCCGGGCGTGTCGGGAAGCTTCGAAGCGGAGGACACGCGGCGGGATCGCATGGCTTGCGTCAGGAGGACGCGGGGTGCGGCGAAGGCGTGACCGTCCGATGGCAAGACCCACAAACATTACATAAATGCCCCTGCGTGGGTTGTATCACCAGTAGTTGAGTTAGGGGTAGTCGAGTCATTTCCCACACCGGCAGGACCCGATATATAAGCCATGAGTGTGTGTGGATGGCTCTCTCTCTCTCCGCGACTTAGGGTTTCATTTCCCCCTTCCTCTTTCTCTTTTTCCTAGACTATTTTCTTCTCCATTTTTCTCTAGGATAGCATGAGAGCTTCATGAGAGATTTGTTGAGAGGGATGGATGCTATGGTGGCATGCTAGACCTTGTGAATCTTTCCTGGTTTGTATAGAAGATTTGGCGTTGTGGTTCCCGTGATGATTTTCGGAGTCATTTTTGTGCTATTTTCGTGCTCGCCTTGATTCTCGTTTTCTAGATGGTTTTGGCTCGGATTTGTTTGGGGGATTCATCCATGAGTGCCTTGTGGCTCTTTTCCCAGTGATCTCTTGCCCCCAAACTCCTCAAATCGTACTAGATTCGTGATTCTTTGGATGAACTCGTGGGTAGAACTTGAGCTCGTGTGATTCGCAATTCCGGTGTTTTGGTGGGTTTGGAGACGAAATTTTTGGGGCATAATCTCACCTAGGGGTGCTTAACATCTCCTCCAAATTTCGTCTCAAGACTCCAAGTGGTTTGGGAGATCCGTCGATCGAAAGTTTGGGGCTGTTTCGCGGGCTGATTTTTAGGGGGGGCGGTACTACCGACACAATGCAGGTGGTACCGATGACCTGATTTTCAGCTGCCAGAGAGTCCTTATCGGTAGTACTGACACAAGGTCGTTAGTACCGATAGTCGGAAGTACCGACCCAGTGCCGGTAGTATCGATAACCTGGTTTTTAGGTGCCAGTAAGCCCATATCGGTAGTACCGACCTGGGGCCGCTAGTACCGACATTTTCTGCTGCAGTTGGCCTCGCACTAGCTTTTTCTCTCGGTTCGTTTGGCACTTGCTTCCGCTTTGTTATTAGGCTTGATCTAACTTGTTCCTAGGGTCAGTAGGTCCGTTGTGACTACGTGATCTTGGCAAGTGTGTGCGAGATTCTTCGGAAGTGATTTGGGGGCATAGGCCAAGTTCTTGAGAAGATTTTTTATCGTCTCCCATTCACTCCCCCCTCTCTAGTCGCCTAATCGGTCCTTCAATTGGTATCAAAGCTTGGTGCCAGATTCTTTGTGACTTTGACAAGTCTTGAATCCTAAGATGGCGTACGTTGAGCGGTGCGGTCCGCCGCACTTCGATGGGAAGGGTTACCACAAGTGGGCGACTCGTATGATGATCTTTCTTCGTGGCAAGTTGTTGGATTTTATTGTGCTTGACAAGACCTATGCTATTCCGACCAACATCCATACTCTTATGGTGACCGATGCCGGTGCTAAGTCCAAGTATGAGGCAAATGCAAAAGCTGTTGATCACTTGGTCTGAAGCTTGTGTGATCCTGAGTTTGAGCGTGTTCGCCATTTGTATCTTGCTTGGCAAATTTGGGAGAAGTTGTTGGTTGCTCACGGTGGTGATAACCATGTGAAGGCTCGCCTCTTTGTCTCTTACCACATGCAATATGAGAACTTCACTCAACTTCCCGGTGAGGACATTGATGCGATATTTCAGAGGTTCACCGCCATCGTGAACAACATGAAGGCCAATGTTGAGGATTTTCCTTACATTGAGCATGATCAAGCTTTGAAGCTCTTGCATATCTTGGACCCAAATGTTTGGGGTGCTAAGGTTGAGGCCATCAAGGAGTCTGGGCAATATTTGACCATTGAGTTGGATGACCTCTTTTCTAAGCTCAAGTCGGCTGAGGTTGACAGAAAGTTGCAATCCAAGCATGAGGGCTCGACTGACCATAGTCTTGCTCTTATGGGCGGATCAAAGGGCAAAGCTAACCCTTCCTGTCGACAGTTTTCCTTGTCTTCTCTTATGTCTATTCCAGATGAGGAGTTTGATGTGCTGGGCGAGGAGGAGCTGGCCTTGCTCTCAAAGAGGTTTGATCGACTACATGAGAGCCGGAGGAATGCAAGGCGGAGCTCGGGAACATGCTACAAGTGTGGAAAGCGTGGACACTTCATCGCTGAGTGCCCGGAAGCGGAGGAGAACAAGTATAAGATGAGTGAGTACAAGGCGCACCCGAGGCGTGAAGACAAGTACTCCTCCAAGGGCAAGCACTTCAGCAAGTCCAAGAGCAAGGACAAGGACAAGCGGCGACCGAGCAAGGACGGCTACAAGAAGGACAAGGCAAGAGCCATGGTGGCCGGTGCAAGTGACGTCGACTCAAGCTCAAGCGACGCGCAGTCAAGCTCAAGCAGTGAAGATGAAGACGCCGGGAGGCGCAAGGGCAAGAAGAGTGCAAGCCGGAACCTCAGTGGATTGAGCTGTGTGGCGCTTGAAGGCTTTTGTGACATGGCCCATTGCTCAAGCAGCAAGAAGAGCGAGAAGGAAGACAGCAACTCCGACTCGGAGGATGAGGTTAATCGTGACCCTGACTCTTTGCTTGCTGAGATCACTAGGTTGAATGGCTTGATTGACAACCGTGATAGTGTACTACGGGATGCCAAAAAGATGAGGAAAGAACTTAGGGCTCAACTTGAGAATGCTAGTGAGAGAGTAGGAGAGTTATAGTCTAAATTGCTTGAATTGAAACTTGAGAAGGACTCTTTGAAACTTGCTCCTACCATTTCTGATGATGTTGAATGTCCTGAATGTGATGCATGGTTGAATGAGATCAAGTTGCTCAATGAGAAGAATGCTTCCACTTTGGCTAAACTAGATGCTCTTAGGACTGAGTATGATGAGCTTAAGGCTAGACCCACTTTGCTTGGTGCTTGTAAATCATATCCTAATATGCATGCTAAGCTTGTTGATGCTCGTTCTACCATTAGCACTTTGGAAGCTTCTTTGAAATCTCCTGTTGTCAATGCATGCACTAGCTGTGATGAAGTTACTTTGCGCAATCTTGAAATTACTTCCCGTTTGGAAGTCATCTATGAGGAGAATGACTATTTGAGGAAGGTGTTGGGTTGGTTGTCTGGGCAGGAACCCCAATTGAAAATCGTGATTGAGGAGTTCAAGAGAGCGGATGGTCGTGGTTTGGGTTTTGAGAAGTTAGGTGAGAAAGTGGGAGAAAACAGTGGGGAGAGTGTTTATGAGAAGTGCGTTGAGTCTAACCCCGAGTTTGTGGTGATCGGAGACATCCAAGTCCCACTTCCAAAAGCACCCAAGAACTCTTTCACACCAAAGCCCAACCACCTTTGCAACAAGCTTGACACAACCCAAGATCCACCCAAATTCCCACCTAAAAAAAATGACTTCCAGAAACCGGTGAAGTTTGTGATTGAGAAGGGTGAGAAACCTAGAGAGAAGCCAGAGCCAAAACCAAAACCCATCCCCTTCAGGTGTGAGTATTGTAGCAAGGAGACACATCTAGCAGAGTTTTGCTACAAGAGGAAGAGGGATGAGAGGCTTGCTAGGGAGCAAGCAAACTAGGACAGGTATCGCCAGTCTCATGGTATTCCTGAGCCTAGAGTGCCACTTCCACGGGGTGTGGGAAGTGTGAGGAGTGTTGGTGGAGTTGGAGCTCAGGGTGGTAGGTTCCCACAGAGAGGTGGTGGTGAGAGGTTTGATAGGAGAGGTGATGGTGTGCGTGCTGGTGAGAGGTTTGGTTGGGCTCATGGTGGTTTTGCTGGACGTCCCCCTACTCGTCCTCAATACGGGTTTAGGGGAGATGATCACAGCTTTGGGTACCAGAGGAACTACGGACCACGTTTTCCCCCTCGTGGTGCTCGTACTCCTTCCATGGGTCATGGGAAGTTTGGCGGCAAGGGAATGATGTTTGCTAACCCCTCTTTTGAGCAGATGGCTCGACACTGGTTCAACTTTCTTTGTGCTAACCCAGTGTCGAGTCATTGGCTCATTCTCGTTCTTGTTTCTGACTACAGGCAAGAGGCTTCGAGAACATTTGGTTGATCGACTCCGGATGTTCCCGACACATGACCGGAGACAAGAAGTGGTTCTCCAGCCTCACCCTAGTGAAGGAAAAGATGTACATTACTTTTGGGGAAAATGGACGAGGAAGGGTGATTTCTGAGGGTGTGGTGCATGTGAGTGACAAGGTAACGTTGAAGAGGGTTGCTCTTGTGAAGTCTTTGGGTTTCAATTTGCTTTCGGTTTCTCAGTGGCTTGATGAGGGCTTTGAGGTGCGTTTCAAGTCTGGTGAGTCTCGTTTGCTGGATTCTCGAGGTGATCTTGCTGTATGATCATCCCCGAGGGTCAGATTTTCAGGGATGATTTCTCTCGGTCTTTGGGTCCTGCTCGCTGTTTGATGGCCGGTCCATCTTCTGATTTGTGGAAATGGCATAGGCGGTTGGGTCACTTGAGCTTTGATTTGGTTTCCTATTTGAGTGGTCTTGACCTTGTCCGAGGATTGCCAAGGTTGAAGTTCGACAAGGATTTGGTTTGTGCTCCGTGTAGGCATGGCAAGATGGTAGCCACTCCCCATCCACCCCTAACCGATGTCATGACCGAGCGTCCGACAGAGCTGTTGCATATGGACCTTGTTGGGCCAGCTCGAGTTCGCTCGGTGGGTGGGAAGTGGTATGTCCTTGTGGTGGTGGACGATTACTCTCGCTATGCTTGGGTGTTTTTCTTTGAGGACAAGAGTGAGACATTTGGTTTTGTTCGAGATCTGATCGTGAGGTTGAAAAACGAGAGGCAAGGGAATGCTATTCGAGCTATCCACAGTGACAATGGCTCAGAGTTCAAGAACTCTCGTTTTGATGCCTTCTGTCGTAATCTAGGTCTTGAACATAAGTATTCGACCCCTTCTGTGCCCCCTCAAAATGGAGTTGTGGAAAGGAAAAATCGGACTCTTTGTGAGATGGCTAGGACGATGCTCGATGAGCACAAGACTCCTAGGAGGTATTGGGCTGAGGCGGTCAATACGGCTTGTCATGTCTCTAACGGGATTTTTTTGCGAGCCTTTAAGAGGAAGACCTGTTATGAGCTTATGCATGGTCGGGTACCCAAGGTGAGTCATTTTCGAGTCTTTGGGATGCAAGTGCTTTATTCTTAAGAAGGGAAAACTCGACGAGTTTGAGGCTAGGTCTAGTGATGGGATTTTCTTTGGATATGATAATCATTCTAGAGCCTATAGGGTGCTTAACCTTGAGGCTAACAAAATCATGGAGACTTGCGAGGTAACCTTCGACGAGACAATGCCATGTACCTCTCTTGGCTTTGAATGTGCATGTGATGAAGAGATGGCTGAGGACCTCTTTGAAGAGGAGAAGGATGAAGCTGGAGATGATGATGGAGAGAACCATGCGCCTGAAGCTGAGTGTGTACCCACTACTTCCCCTACGACCACTACGAAGGGTGGACCGTCTACTTCATGCACAACGACGGTGCGACAAGAGGACCAGGCGAGAGAAGCTGAAGTTGAGTGGGAGGTAGTCTCGAGGCGTGAGGCTCCACAGCGGATTCAAGAAGTGCATCCCCTATCGAAGATCATTGGGGACATCGACGAACGTACTACGCGGTCAAGGTTCAGAAAATCCTCTCATTTCGCTCATGCTGCATTTGTTGCCTCCTTTGAGCCCAAGGACATTGGACACGCTTTATCTAATGCAAACTGGGTCAATTCTATGCATGAGGAGGTGGAAAACTTTGAGAGGAACCAGGTGTGGGAGTTAGTTGAACCACCTCCAAATTGCCATCCTATAGGAACCAAATGGGTTTGGAAGAACAAAGAGGGTGAGAATGGGATGGTTGTGAGGAACAAGTCCAGACTTGTTGCTCAGGGATATAGTCAGAAGGAGGGGTCGACTATGAGGAGACCTTTGCTCCTGCGGCCCGTCTTGAGGCAATTCGAATTCTTCTAGCCTTTGTAGTGGCTAAAGGGTTCAAGTTGTTTCAAATGGATGTGAAGAGTGCTTTTCTGAATGGGGTCGTAGAGGAGGAGGTGTATGTGAAGCAGCCACCAGGGTTCGAGAGTGAGAAGTATCCACACAGGGTGTTCAGGTTGAAAAGGGCTCTGTATGGGTTGAAACAGGCGCCTCGGGCTTGGTATGGGAGATTGAGAGGTTTTTTGTTGAGTAGAGGGTTCGTGATGGGTACCGTGGATAGGACCTTGTTTCTCCTCAAGCATGGGAATGACTTGTTGATTGTGCAGATATACGTGGATGATATCGTCTTTGGTGGCTCGTCACATAACCTTGTTGCCAAGTTTGCATATGAGATGAGCAGGGAACTCGAGATGAGCATGATGGGCGAGTTGTAGTACTTTCTCGGGTTGCAGATTAAGCAAGTGAAGGGTGGGACATTTGCACATCAGACCAAGTACACGAAAGACATGCTGAGGAAGTTCCAGATGCAAGATGTAAAGCCTATGTCGACACCCATGGGGAGTACAGCTACTTTGGACGCCTACGAGGACGGAGAACCAGTGGACCAGCGGAAGTACCGGAGCATGATCGGCTCTCTCCTCTACCTGACGGCGACGAGGCCAGACATACAGTTCAGTGTGTGTCTGTGCACTCGTTTTCGAGGCTTCGCCGAGGACATCACATCGACGGGCCGTCAAGAGGATCTTCGGTACCTGCGGTCCGCCCCTCGGTCTTGGCCTTTGGTATTCTTCCTCCTCGACTCTTTCACTTCATGGTTTTTCTGATGCATAATTTGCTGGTTGTCGAGTCGAGAGGAAGTCTACTTCTGGTACTTACCAGTTTCTTCGGTCCTCGTTGGTTTCGTGGTCTTCCCGCAAGCAGTCTAGTGTAGCTCAGTCTACCACCGAGGCGGAGTATGTTGGAGTCGCGAGTTGTTGTTCCCAGCTGTTGTGGATCTCATACACTTTGAGAGACTTTGGTGAGAAATGCACCCAGATCCCACTTCTTTGTGATAGCACCAGTGCCATAAGCGTAGCGAAAAACCCAGTGCTTCATTCCAGAACCAAACACATAGAAGTGAGGTACAATTTCTTGAGAGACAATGTGGAGAAAGGGACCATTGTGTTGAGTCATGTACCTAACCAAGATCAGCTTGCAGACATCTTTACAAAGCCTCTCGACCAAGCTACACTTGTGCGCTTGCGGGGGGAACTTGGGGTTTGTTTCCCTTTCTAGTTGATTCTTGGGGGTTTTACTTTTGTACCATATGTATCATACCATGTTTTTCCTTTGATGTATATACATGCTTTGCTTGATGTACAAACCATGGTAGGATAGCCATCTTGTTATATATCATGTTGCATCTGTATCTTATTGCATTTTAGGATGATGAGCTTCTTTTATATGCCTTATTTGAGTCTCTTTGGCTACTTGTGAGATATTGGTCATATGTGTGGAGAAATGGCTATGTGAGGCTATGCTCTTGGAATATTTGAGATATATATGTTGTGAGATAGCCCTTTTCGAATCAAACGCTAATCTTGACTAAATTTGATGAAATGTGCTCCACTCATGTGTAGTAGTGTATCCACGTCACGTTTTGGTCTAAATGTGCTTTCATGCTTAGATTGTGCCTGGATGTTTCTTTCTTGCATTTGGGCCAAAGGCCGATATCATTGTAAATGTTTAGCCTATGTTGCATTCATGGAGGAGCATAAGCTTCTTTTTGCCGCAAAGGCACTTCATGTACCATGAAATGAATAAATCTTGCAAAGAAGTGTGTCTGCTTGAAAAATGCTCCATCCATCATGTTTAAGATTAAAATGTCTTATTTTTCACACATGGGTGCAAACATGTTGCATGATGTTCACCAGTGGAGAAGTCTCCCCGAAGTGGACACATGGCTCATGAGCTTTAACATGACATGCTTTGCTTTATGGGTGTTTGCAATGATCTTTTGTTGAGAATTTGATATCCTTGTATGATTTCTGGATGATATGCATGTTTTTGGCTAGAATATGACATGGATAGGCTTTTAAATTTGAAGTGAGTCATCTTTTGATAAAACTACTCAAATCTGAAACTTTGCTTTGTCACATGCCTATATTTCCATGTATTACTTGTGGCAATGCTTTGACTATGTTATGATCCATATGTGTGCTCTTTGTCTCATTTCTAGCCTTTGACACTAGATTTGGCCTATTTGAGAAGCTCATGTAGATGTTTATATGCTTTGTCTTACATTTCTGCATTTTCACCTTGATTCATACATTGCCAACAAGGGGGAAAAGAGGTGAAGAGGTGAGCTTAATGAAAAATTCAGAAAAATACATCCACATGTTCAAGGGGAGCTTGCATTTTTTCAGGGGGAGCTTTCTTGCTGTTTTCAGTGTGGAGTTTGTGCTTTGCTCGACTTGTGACCTTTCTTTGCCTTTCTTTGGTTTTGGTCATGAGTTGAGCTTCTTTGTTTTTCTTTCTTCTTTCTTTCTTTCTCTGAATTTCATTTCACATTATGTGTTCTCAATGCACTCATCAAGGGGGAGATTGAGGACCAGGAGCGTCCCGGTGGTCGATGGATGACCACTCCTCAGTGATGAGTGATTGACAACGGGTGTTGGACTGACTCTTGGCTCAGTGCGCAGGTGTAGGTTGCGGCCTAGTTCGTGTTGTTGCAGGCGAAGAACGGACGCGTAAGGTCTTCAGCCTCGAGGGGCCTCCAGGAGATGGAGAGACAAGTAGGCTCGGTTCGAGGGACCCGGTGGACGGTGGGACTAGGTGTGGGCCACATGGTGGCGAGATGAGCAAGACGAAGTCATGGACGATCGAGCCGGTGCACGGTGGCGGTCGAGTCAAGAAGCTTGGCGGGAGGCCGGGCCAAGCACGCGGGGTTTGGTGGTTTGCCCACAAAACTATCGGAGGATGGTTTCTTGGTTTGGGCCTCAAAACCAAGTCCGAAAGCCCAACACGACGTAGACGGGATCCGGGCGTGTCGGGAAGCTTCGAAGCGGAGGACGCGCGGCGGGATCGCATGGCTTGCGTCAAGAGGACGCGGGGTGCGGCGAAGGCGTGGCCGTCCGATGGCAAGACCCACAAACATTACATAAATGCCCCTGCGTGGGTTGTATCACCAGTAGTTGAGTTAGGGGTAGTCGAGTCATTTCCCACACCGGCAGGACCCGATATATAAGCAATGAGTGTGTGTGGATGGCTCTCTCTCTCCGCGACTTAGGGTTTCATTTCCCCCTTCCTCTTTCTCTTTTTCCTAGACTCTTTTCTTCTCCATTTTTCTCAAGGCTAGCATGAGAGCTTCATGAGAGATTTGTTGAGAGGGATGGATGCTAGGGCGGCATGCTAGACCTTGTGAATCTCTCCTGGTTTGTATAGAAGATTCGGCATTGTGGTTCCCGTGATGATTTTTGGAGTCATTTTTGTGCTATTTTCGTGCTCGTCTTGATTCTTGTTTTCTAGACTGATTTGGCTCGGATTTGTTTGGGGGATTCATCCATGAGTGCCTTGTGCCTCTTTTCCCTGTGACCTCTTGCCCCCAAACTCCTCAAATCGTCCTAGATTCGTGATTCTTTGGATGAACTCGTGAGTAGAACTTGAGCTCGTGTGATCCGCGATTCCCGGTGCTTTGGTGAGTTTGGAGACTAAATTTTGGGGCATAATCTCACCTAGGGGTGCTTAACATCTCCTCCAAATTTCGTCTCAAGAATCCAAGTGGTTTGGGAGATTCGTCGATCGAAAGTTTGGGGCTGTTTCGCGGGCTGATTTTAGGGGGGGGTGGTACTACCGACACAGTGCAGGTAGTACCGATGACCTGATTTTCAGCTGCCAGAGAGTCCTTATCGGTAGTATCGACACAAGGTCGGTAGTACCGATAGTCGGAAGTACCGACCCAGTGCCGGTACTACCGATAACCTGGTTTTTAGGTGCCAGTAAGCCCATATCGGTAGTACTGACCTGGGGCCGCTAGTACTGACATTTTCTGCTGCAGTTTGCCTCGCGCTAGCTTTTTCTCTCGGTTCGTTTGGCGCTTGCTTCCGCTTTGTTCTTAGGCTTGATCTAACTTGTTCATAGGATCAGTAGGTCCGTTGTGACTACGTGATCTTGGCAAGTGTGTGCGAGATTCTTCGGAAGTGATTTGGGGGCATAGGCCAAGTTCTTGAGAAGATTTTTTATCGGCTCCCATTTACTCCCCCCTCTCTGGTCGCCTAATCGGTCCTTCAGGAATGCGTTGCTAAGGGACTACACAAAATAAGCTTAAAACAATGTTAGTCCCATAACTAAACCATAGGATGAGCCCCCCCTAAATGTGTGCATTTAGTGTTTGAATCACCAACCAAATGTATGCACATTACTCATGACAACAAAAGGGAAGCTAACCCTATAGCTTGCTCATGATGCAAAGAGATATAAATGAGAACGTGCACCATGAAAGAACAAGTGTTGCTTTCCTACAAACTAATCAAACCATGTAAGTTGCTCATGTGTTAGCACATGACACAATTATACATGAGATCGGTTCATGTTTCCATTACCTCAACCAGGGAACTTGGGCAAGATATGTCCAACTTGCATGCTTGGCTTCTAGGCTTGAATCTTCACAACTTCTTTGTGCCAAGCCTCCCAAGTCCCTGCTCTCAAGGCCTTCAAGTGGCCTTTGGAACCCAAACCATTTGAGGCCCCTTCATGTTGGTGATAACTTCCATGGGCACCCAAATAGGTTGGTTCCAACCCCGCTCCTCCTTCATCTTCCCAACCTTGTGTGCAACCAGCTTGCCATTAGCCTTCTTCTTGATGATGTAGGTGTTGCTCTTGGTCTGGTTCTTGTGGTTGGGCTTGGTGTAGATGAGGAAGCTCTTGATGGTGGGCTTGAACTTCTTCTTCTCGCCCTTGTCCATCTTCTTGACAATTTGAGGGCATTTGTAGAACTTGTGCCCTTCTCCATGACACTTGTAGCAAGTCACGGTTGCACCCTTCTCAAGCTTCTTCACCATGGGATCACGGTTATCTTGAGAAGGTTGGACTTTGCTCTTCATGTCTTGAGAGATGTTCACTTGTTCCTCATCATTCTTGCCCTTGCCCATCAAATTTGCCAACCTCTCTCGGAGCCATTTTACTTCTTGATTGAGCTCATCATTTTTCTTGCATATGAGACAATCACATGTTTCTACAACAACATCTCACTGCAAGATGGTGAGCAATATTCATCAATTAAATCAATGCAAGAAGTTAAAGCATCTACCTTGGAGATAGGAATAACACAAGGGATAGATGATTCATTAAGCTCAAAGGAATTACTTGTTTTAGTCTCATTGCTCTCAAGCTTAGATTTTAGCTCATCATACTCCTTGCTAAGCAATTTGAATTTGCACAAAAAATGTTCATAATTTGTAGCAAGGGTTGCACTATGATCATTGAGAGCATTTAGTTCTTTAATTTTATTAGATTGTTTCTTAAGCATTCCTTTTTGCTCATGGACTAGCTCAACAAGACTATCAAGAGAGGTGGTGTTGGATTCATCATCACTTACATTGCTTTCCATACCTTTGGCTCTAAGGCACATGTGTAGTGATGATGAAGGACCTTGCATGAAGCGGGTGGTGAAGTTCTTTCTCGATTCATCACTAAAGCTAGAAGGACTTGATTCTCCACCACTTGTCCACTCACGGACGGCGATACTTGCTTCTTGCCATGGTCTCCTCTCCTTGACCACCTTCTTCCTAGGCTTGTGCTCGATCTTGGTGAACTTGATGTGTTGATTATGATGCCCTTCTCTTAACTGGACGTTGTAGCCGTACATGTTGTCTTTCTTCACATACATGAACATCTTCTTCACGTACTCTGCCACCATGGATTTAACCTCTTCATCACTTGAGGAACCTTCATCGTCACCATCATCATCATCATCCTCGCTTTAGCTTCCATCAGTAGCCATCCTACTCAACATCTTCTCTTGTTGGCTTGAGAGCGCATGGCTTATAGTTGGAGAGGATGGTTCTTGGGGCTTTTCTTGGGGCGCCTTCTTTGACTTGGGCATGATTTGAAGCTCATGTTCCATGATTTTGCTCAGGATATGAGATAGCTTCAGATCTTCGAGCTTCTTCTCCTAGATGATAGCCTTCACCAAGTCATAATCGGGCTTCCGGAGACTTTGAAGGATCTTGCGGATGATGTTCAAGTCCGTGATATTCTTCACACCTAAAGTGTTGATCTCATTGACAAGCACATTTAGGCGTGAGTACATAGATTCGGCATTTTCATTTGTAAGTTGCTTAAAGCTATTGAATTCCTCAAGGAGACAACCGTAACATTCATTAGCAACTTCTTTGGAACCCTCATTTTGTACCTTGATGGTTTTCCATAGCTCATGAGCATTTTCACAATTAAAAACTCTACTGAAAACGCCTACATCTAGTGAGGACAAAATGATACTCTTAGCAATCACATCAAATTGCTTTTCCTTCTTAGTACCATTTCTCATGCCTTCATCGGTGACTCTCCAAACATCAAGGTCCTTTGCTTGGAGATAAGCCTCCATGAGAACCTTCCACCGAGGATATCCCGTGCAATCGAAATGTGGAGCCAAACCTAAGGTATCGACCCCTTTCATTCCTCTATAGAGCAACTCACTAGGCGGTGAAGCCTAACGGTTCCAATTGAGCCGGTTTTCACAGTTTACCAATCGAATTGGCGTTTCCTTGCGAAGGAAGTGAGTCCCGACTCTGATACCACTTGTAAGGAATCGGATGCCCATTAGACTAAGAGGGGGAGGGGGTGAATTAGGCAATTAAAAACCTTAACTTATGGATTCACTGTTTTTACACAAAGATAAACTAGAACATACTATCTAGATGTGCAACTAAGGATGTTCTAGTGTGAAACTCCCATCCCAAAACAAGGTTAGCAACCTATAGCCAATCCTAGCATGATACTACTCTAGGAAAGTAAAGGCAAGCAAAGATTGCAATAGAGTAAATGCGGAAACGTAAAGGGGATGAGAGGAAGCAAACTCTTGACACGCGATTTATCTTGTGGTATCGGTGGGCACTAAGCCACCCCCAGTCCACGTTGTTGAAGCACTCACACAAGAGTATTGCTTCCTGGTCACCAAGTCTCTCCCAAGAGCACCACTTGACTTGCCACAAAGGCTAGCCACTTAGGCACTTGCCAAGCTCCCTTAGTCACCTTGATGCCGCCTCCACTAAGGAGCTTCTCCACAAAGGAAGGGGGTCTCCACGTCCCCACACAAAGTGTCCTCGCCGTCCACACCAAGCCAGAGGGTCGATGACGATTGCCGGTGAGCCACTTAGGCCCCAAGGCTTCCGGCGAATCTTGTACAACTTGATTCACTCAAGAATCACCTCACAAGGTTGGCACAACCTTGCACTCACTCAGCTCTAAGCGAAGCCTAGCACTAAGCTCATACACAAAGCATATGCAAGTCTAAGGATGAGCAATTAAGCACTTGGATGGATTGGATATGATCTTCTAGGTCTCTTGAACTCCTCTGCACTTCCACACAATCCAGCAACCCCAAATGGGTCAGTGGAGGGGGTATAAATAGCCTAAGGCACTCAAAGAGCCATTGGCTAACGGTCACTAAAAAAGGTAGCGTCGGATGAACCGATGCTATGCTTTTCCAGGGCGTCGGTTCATACGGTGCCCTCCACGTCACTTAGCCGTTGCAGCTCTGCTGACACAACTGTTCCGACGCTATACACCCACGGTGCGTTGGTTCATCCGATGCTAAAGACCCCGTGGCCAAGTCGTCTCTATTAGCTTTCACGCGACCGTTAGATAGACCGACGCTTCCCTTTGACCAAGGTGTCTGATCATCCGGTGCTGAAGACTTCATCTTGGCGCGTCTCTATCTGTATTCAAACTGACTGTCGGATAGACCGACGGTGTCCTCGCTCAGATCGTCGGTTCATCCGGTGCTACTGTCTTCGTTGCTCTTCCTCTGCAACTCGTCTGACGGTGCCTAGGGTTTCAACCAGTGTACCAACTCGTCCGACGATTGTGCCGACACTTGCTATATTGGTACTGTCGGTTCATCCGACGGTGTCTTTTTCCTTCTTTTTCTTCTCGTCTTCAACTTGAATCTTTGCTTCAACTTAACATACTTAACATACTTAACATGCCATTACTTATAGCCTCAAAATATATACTAAGTCCTCAAAATTGCTATAAGTAACCTAACATGTCCATGGTATGTTAACTTGTGTTATGACATGTTAGCTTGGCATGGTATGTTAACTTGTGGTAACATCAATGGGACCTAGAAATGCCTACAAAGACATGCTCGACAAAGTGGTTAGTCCCATTGCTTTTGTTAACATGAATCACCAAAATCAACTCGAACAAATGGCAAATGGGGCCATGTTCGCTACAGGGAAGAAGTTGGATAAGTTTGAGTCTAGGTCGGGCGATGGTATTTTCTTTGGTTATGCATCTCACTCTAGAGCATATTGTGTGCTCAATCTTGAATTTAACCAAATCGTGGAGTCTTGCGAGGTAACCTTCGATGAGACACAACCACGTAGTCAGCTTGTCTTTGAGTGTGCAGGTGATGATGAGCTTGGCGAGGAGATCTTTCAAGAAGAGGAGCATGAACTTGGAGATGATGAAGATGGCGGTGTGGTGCCCCCGGCTGAACATGTACCTACTACTTCGACTACAGTGGTGGACAGCGCCCTCTCGCACACCTACGACGACAAAAGATCGAGGAGAAGCTGCTGTTGAGGGGGAGCGAAATGAATGAACGCACTACATGGTCTAGGGTTCGGAATAATTCTCATTTTTCTCATGCTGCATTTGTTGCCACCTTTGAGCCCAAAGACATTGGACACGCACTATCTGATCATAATTGTTTTAATTCGATGCATGAGGAGTTGGAGAACTTTGAGAGGAATCAGGTTTGGGATTTGGTTGACCCTCCCCTAGGGTGTAAGCCGATTGGTACAAATTGGGTGTGCAAGAACAAAGAGGGAGAGAAAGGTGAAGTGGTGAGAAACAAGTTGAGGCTTATTACTCAGGGGTTCAGTCAGAAGGAGGGGATCGACTACGAGAAGACCTTTGCTCCCGTAGCCCGTTTGGAGGCGATAAGGATCCTTCTAGCCTTTTTCGTGGCTTAAGGGTTCAAGTTGCATCAAATGGATGTGAAGAGCGCCTTCCTGAATGGTGTGTTAGTGGAAAAAGTGTATGTGAGGCAACCACCTGGGTTTGAGAGTGAGAAGTACCCCCACCGGGTGTACAAGTTGAGGAAGGCGCTTTATGGGTTGAATTAGGCGCCTAGAGCTAGGTATGGTAGGTTGAGGGGGTTATTGTTTGAGAGAGGTTTTGAGATGGGGAAGGTTGGTCAGCCCATGTTTCTACTTAGGCAGGGCAGAGATATCCTGATTGTGCAGGTGTACGTGGATGATATTGTCTTTCGTGGCTCGTCTAACTTCTTGTTGCAAGGTTTGCAAAGGATTTGAGATGAGCATGATGGGCGAGTTGTAGTTCTTCCTCGGGCTACAAATCAAGCAATCAAAGGAAGGAACATTTGTGCACCAAGCTAAGTACACCAAGGACATTGTGTGGAAGTTCAAGATGGAGGACTCCAGGGCTATGGCGACGCCGATGAGTACGACTACAGCTCTTGATGCGGACAAGGAAGGTGAACACGTGGACCAGAGGGAGTACCAGAGCATGTTCGGGTCACTCCTCTAATTGACGGCGACGAGGCCGGACATCCAGTTCTCGGTATGTTTGTGCGCTCGTTTTCAAGCATCTCCGAGGACTTCGCATCGGCATGCGGTGAAGCGAATTTTCAGGTACTTGCGTCGCACTCCCGACTTCGGCCTTTGGTACTCCGCGTCCTCTTCTTTGGCTTTTCATGGTTTATCGGATGCGGATTTTGGCGAATGTTGGTTGGATAGGAAGATCACTTCTGGGACTTGCCAGTTTTTGGGATCTTCTTTGGTGTCTTGGTCTTCCCGCAAACAGTCGAACGTTGCTCAATCCACTACAGAGGCGTAGTACGTTGCCGCAGCTTGTTGTTGCACTCAGCTCCTTTGGATCACATACACCATGAGCGACTTTGGTGAGGAGTATACCCATGTCCCACTTCAATGTGACAGCACCAAAGCCATAAGTGTTGCAAAGAACCCAGTGCTCCATTCCAAAACCAAGCACATAGAAGTGAGGTATCATTTTCTCAGAGACAACGTAGAGAAAGGAAAGATAGCTTTGATTCATGTAACCACAAATGACCAACTAGCCGATATTTTCACTAAACCCCTAGATCAAGCAACTTTCACTCTTTTGCGGGGGGAGCTTGGTGTGTGTTTGATTTCTTGAGTTGGGTGTGTGGGAGCTCCTTTGTAGCATATGTATAGTTTCCTTTGTGCATTCGTTGCATTTGGCATGGCATATGTAACACGATGTGTAGGCATCCTTGTATCTTAGAATGCATGCATTTTGTATCATATGCATTTTGTAGGAAAAGCTTCTCTCATATACATTGTCCACCATGATGTGCTATATATGATCTTGTGAGCTAGAATGGTATGCTATGGTTAGTTTGGCTTAGCTCTTGATGATCTTGATTTATATCCATGGTTGAAGGCTATGCTTTTGAAAAATGTCACATATATGCTCTCTCATGTGTAAATGCCTTTATATGATCTTGACATGTTTTAGTGGCTCGGTTACGCTTAATTTGTGGTTGGATAGCTAGTTTATTGATCATATGGGGCCAAAGGCTCATTTTCCATCGTGAATGTTTAGCCCTCTTGCTTTATCTCGTGAAGGGGCATACGTTCCTTTTTGTCGCAAAGACATTTCATGTACCAAGTACGATTCGGAAAATGAAATGTAAAATGCTTGGAAAATATGCTCCCATGTCATATGTGCTGAATTTATTTTGCTTTGGGTGCTAAACCGTTGCATGATGTCTACTAATGAGAAGTCTCATATATAGAAGTAGGCACATGGCTCGGTGGCTTTGACATGACATGAGGTGATTGTGGGTGTTTGTGATGGCCTTATGATTAAAATGGTTGTCCTAGCATGAAGTTAGTGTGGCTTGGCTATTTTGACACGTTTTGCTCATGTTTAGGACTTTGCTCATGAGAGGGTAAATTTTCGCAAAATTGCTCAATTCTTTTTTAGCTTCGTCCAATGGTTGTGAAACTTGGTAGTCCTAAAGTTGATATCATTATGAAGCTGTAGATTATGTAACTTGCTCATTTGGACATTTGTAGCATCTTGTGATGAATTTTTTATATTTGAGAAGCTCTAGATTGAATTTTTTTCATTTTTGAGCCTTGATCTATGCATTGGCATCAAGGGGGAGAAAGAAAGGTGGAGAAAAGTTGCATTGCATCCCTAGAACCTATCCCAAGAGTCAAGGGGGAGCTTGTGCATTTCTTTTGCATTTTTGGCTTTTGGTGGGTGTGGTCTGCTGTACGAAATCGACTTGACCGGTTTTGGGAACCGGTCTGACCGGTTTTTGTGAAACCGGTCCGACCGGTTTTGGGAACCATCCTGACCGGTTTGTGTCCTGAGTTGGCACTTGTTCAGGGGGAGTTTGCATATGTGCAGGGGGAGCTCTTGTTTGCTTTGGTGGTTTGCACTCTTTGCTTGAGCATGGTTTTGTCTCGGATGTGTCGAGCCGTTGCCCTTGCCTAAGGGGTCCGAGACATGTCTTCTTCAAGAGATCTTGTTCTTTGCCTTTCTCGGCTTTCGATCACTTGTTGGAGTTTCTTTTTATTCGTTTCTTTTCTTTTTCCTTTTCTCGGATTACCAAATGTGTGTTCTCAATGCACTCATCAAGGGGGAGATTGAGGACCATGTGTGGTTTGAGGACCGGTGGATGGTCACTTCATGATGTGATGAGTGATTGACAACGCTGTGTGGATTGATTCTTGGCTAAGTATTGCAGATGCAGGTTGCGGTTTGACTCGTGTTGCTGCAGGTGAAGAACAAGCGCGAAAGGTCGTTGTCGGTGAGGCCTCCAGGTGTGGAGAAGACAAGTAGGCTTCATTCGAGGGACGCGGTGGCGAGCGGGGTCAACTGCGGGCTGCATGGTGGCAAGAACGGAAAGATAAAGTCAACGGACAGTTTCTTGGTTGAGCGACAAAACCAAGGTCGAGCCGGGACTTCGTGGGAGCCAAGTCATGAGTGGTGACTGACGGAGGCTACATCAAGTTCGCGGGGTTTGTGGTGGTTCACCAGAAAATCACCGGGTTACTCTGCTGAGCCACAAAGCCGAGGCTGAAGACCGGGCGTGGCTGTCTGGCCAAAACCGTCCTGACCGGTTTGGAGAACTGGTCTGACCGGTTTGGGGCCGTAGGGCGCCGGAAGCTTCGAAGCGGAGGACACATGTTAGGATCGCAAGGCTTGCGTCGAGTCTAAGCGAAGTGCGGTCGCTAGGCATCCGTCCGTTGGTGCTACAAAGGCAAATTCCCAAAGTGCCCATGGTGGGCGTGTATCTTAGTTTAGGCCTTAAAGGCATTTTAGACTTTAGGCTTGCCTGCATATAACCCTAGACATGAGAGGATGGCAGCCAACTCTTGGAACCCTAGATCATTTGTTTTCCTATTTTTCCCTTCCTATTTTCTTAGATTTCGATAGGACTAGCTTGGGAGCTTCATGGTGAGATCTTGTGAGAAGGTTGGATAATCAGCGGCAAGCTAGACCTTGTATGAACCTCCTTGGTATGTATAGATGATTCGGCGTGGTTCCTCAAGGCTTTGTTGTGTTGTTCCCGGTTGTTCTTGGTGGTGATTTTCGGAGCCCTCTCTTGGTGGTTTTCTTCGGTGTGTTTTCGGGACCTTGCTCTTGGTGATTTGATGGCGGAAATTCATGTGAACCCTTTGTGGTTCTTTTGTCTTTGATTCCCCTCCCAAATCCGTGAGTTAAGGGGCTTTATTTTGGAGTTTTCAGAGTTCTAGGATTAGAGGTGTTCTCGAGGGTTGACTTTTGATTCCTCTTGATTGAGTGGGTTTTGGGGACCGAGCTTCTAGCCAAGGGTAGCCCACGAGGTACCCCATCTATCCCCAAAATCTCACTTTGATCCGTGGAACGAATCGGGAGATCGATTGGTGGAAGGTTTGAGTTTTTCCCGCGGGTTGAGTTCTTCCCGACTGTCCAGACCAAAACCGGTATGACCGGTTTCCCAAACCAGTCTGACCGGTTTAGTCCTATGGGCTGTCATGAAGAGTTTTTTGAGCAAGGAAGTCCCTGTTGTGCTATGGCTATTCTTGTTCAAAGGAGGAGAGGTTCTTGAGGAAGGAAGGGTTTTTGGGGAGTTTATGGACAGAACCGGCCTCACCGGTTTCCCCTGCCTGTGTGAGGCTAAGTCCAATAGAAGCGGTCTGACTGGTTTCACAAACCGGCCTGACCGGTTTGGGCTGCTAGCAGCCGTGTTGTGTGTGTTTCTGTTGCGTGTGTGCTGTGGCTGTTGGTTGGGTCTTGCTCCTAGGTCCAGTAGCACTTCAGTGGCTGCGTGGACTTGGCAAGAGAAGCTTGTGGAGGTGCACGAGTGAAATCGGTTTCATAGGCTGAATTCTTGAATAGAATTTTTATCGGCTCCCATTCACTCCCCCCTCTTTGGTTCGCCGTTTCAGTCCTTCTTGTGGTATCAAAGCCGGTTCGGGTCTTTATTGACTCTAACCAGTAAGATCCAAGGATGGCATACCAGGAACGGGGTTCAGGTCCTCCACACTTTGATGGAAAGAACTACCAGATGTGGAGTAAGCAGATGGCGGCGTTCCTCCGCGGAAAGGGTCAGATCCTTTGGGATGTCACGGTGGACAACAGCTATGTCGAGCTGATGAACTTCTTTGTTCCAGGATCGAGGGACATGTACAACGCCAACAATAAGGCGGTCGACTACTTGTTTCGTGCTTTGTGTCAACCTCATTTCGATCGGGTGCACACGGAGAGCTTGGCTTGTAGAATTTGGTCGGTGTTGAGAGAAGCTCATGTTGGAAATGCCCAGGTTCAGGCTCGGATGTATGTGACCTACCGGAGAGAGTACGAGAACATCACTCATCTCCCCAATGAGTCCATCGATGCCTTGTTTCAGAGGTTCACGGTGGTTGTGTACAACATGAGGGCCAATGTGGACGTGCTCATGTACGATGATGATGATAGAGCTGTCAAGCTCTTGCACTCTTTTGATCGACAATTCGAGGCTTGTTGCTCAGGGGTTCAGTGAGAAGGAGGGGATCGACTACGAGGTGACCTTTGCTCCCGTAGCCCGTTTGGATGCGATAAGGATCCTTCTAGCCTTTTCCGTGGCTAAAGGGTTCAAGTTTCACCAAATGGATGTGAAGAGTGCTTTCCTGAATGGTGTGTTGGAGGAAGAAGTGTATGTGAGGAAACCACCGGGGTTTGAGAGTGAGAAGTACCCCCACCGAGTGTACAAGTTGAGGAAAGCGCTTTATGGGTTGAGGTAGGCGCCTAAAGCTCGGTATGGTAGGTTGAGGGGGTTCTTATTTGAGAGAGGTTTTGAGATGGGGAAGGTTGATCAAACCTTGTTTCTACTTAGGCAGGGCAGAGATATCCTGATTGTGCAGGTGTACGTGGATGATATTGTATTTGGTGGCTCGTCTAACTCTCTTGTTGCAAGGTTTGCAGAGGATATGAGTAGGGAATTTGAGATGAGCATGATGGGCGAGTTGTAGTTCTTCCTCGGGCTATAAATCAAGCAATCAAAGGAAGGAACATTTGTGCACCAAGCTAAGAACACCAAGGATAATGTGCGGAAGTTCAAGATGGAGGACTCCAAGGCTATGGAGACGCAGATGAGTATGACTACAGCTCTTGATGCGGACGAGGAAGGTGAACACGTGGACCAGAAGGAGTACCGGAGAATGTTCGGGTCACTCCTCTACTTGACGGCGACGAGGCCGGACTTCCCGTTCTCGGTATGTCTGTGTGCTCGTTTTCAAGCGTCTCCGAGGACTTCGCATCGGCAAGTGGTGAAGCGAATTTTCAGTTACTTGCGTCACACTCCCGACTTCGACCTTTGGTACTCCGTGTCCTCTTCTTTGGCTCTTCATGGTTTTTCGGATGCGGATTTTGCCGGGTGTCGGTTGGATAGGAAGTGTGACAACCCCACACGAGATAATTTCGTACTATCGCCCAAACCACTCCATTGGGTCATTAAGCGATAATAAAGAATCATCCCGTTGAGTGTTGCCTGGTTTACACCCGGTGAATCACTTGAAAACAGAGAAGATTGAACGTATGCATTAAACTCCCACGAAGGAGTGTCCAGAGTGCCTTACAAATTAATACCCAACTCCCCGTAGGTTCATTATGACAAATCATGGTACTTTGACAAGAAAGTAAATGGTTCAGAGTTCTATTAAAACAGCAGAAGTACTAATAGCGATACGATATGACATCACTAGAGGCCATCCGTGATGCCATTACTCGGCGTCATCATCCACCCATTCCAGCTCCCAGCCGGGTGGAATCTCACCAGGCCAAACAACTTCACCTGAAAGCAACAATTAGCAAGGCTGAGTATACTGATACTCAGCAAGACTTACCCGACAAAAGTTACATCTAGACATGTAGGCTTTTGGCTGCTGGGTTTGTTTTTCCAAAAAGCAACTAGGATCATGTATCCGTACTTTCAATATTTTAGCTCAGATTCTAGTGAGATTATAATTACTATGATGAGCAACTAATACAATCAAGAATTGTACAAAACAATTAATTCACGCAGAAGATTTCACATAGTTCCATCATTAAGGGATATCATGGCCAACTGATTAAGCAGTCTCGGATAACGGTGGGAGGCCGACAATCGATTGATTCATAAACCTTGCAAGGTAGACCTAAACACATGGAGCGGTGCCCCAACAGATCCGACACCGACCAAACGGTTCCCGAAAATCCTCGGGTTGGGATCATAGGCTACAGTCCCAGTACAAGGCTATCTGGCATGCCCCACCTAGTACACCTAGCCTGACACAAGTACCCTCCTCCCGGTTGCTAGCCGGGCAGGAGACGAATCGAGAGTAGTAGTAGTAAAATCCCGTGCCGTCTCATTAAGGTACTAGGCTTACCGCTCCCATTCCCGACAAGTGCTTAGTACGTTCAAAAGCCTAGCCCACGAAGCCATTGGACCGGAGCCCAAATCCCATGCTCTTACCACATGTGCAATCCATTTATAAATATGGTGATTCCAAAAACGAAATCTTATTCTCGCGAGTGACGAACATCACTCGACTTTTACCGGGTCCTTAGAGCATAGCTACTAACGACCTAGCATACTAGTAAAAGAACATATGCACCTAGAGATCATGCAACTAGGGTTTCATTCAATTCTTGAACGTAGATGCACATAGAATAACAAAGATAGTTGCATAATTAAAATAAAACATGGGTTAATGATAAACCGGGGCTTGCCTTTGTTGGCACAAGCAGTTACACAAACTTCCGGACTTTGGCCTGGGTCTTGCTCTATGGTGACGTAGTGCACGTCTCGTCCTGCTCCCTAGTTCACATCCACTGGCACGAGCGTGTAACTACCGTCGGGAACTTCTACACGGAGGATGCAAATGCAAGACTTAAGTGGCAATTTGATTTAATTAATTTCAAAACAACTTATGACAACCATGGGGTGCATGGTTGACCACATTCACCTACATAATAATACATTCAACATACTCTTCCTTTAAAGGAACAACTTGTGATGTTTATTATCTAGACTTTTTAATAGTGATTGTGTACATATATACATATAAATAAATTAATTTAATTCTCACAAAACAGAAAGGGGTTGGTCATAAACTAGTTAGCAAGTTTTACCACACGAACACATAAACCTTAGGTGACATTTGTGATTTTCCAATTAATTTCAATATTAAACCTACAAAGGTTCTTTCACTTTTATTCAACAAAACAATTAGTAAAACACCAAGAGTGGAGTTTCCTGAACTCAATAAGTCTAATATAAGCCACTTCTCACACAAGCACACTCGCTTAAGCAATAAAAAGAAATATGTTAAATATAGCATTTCTATTCACCATGAACAAGATAAATGCATATAAAAATAAATAAAGAACTACTGGACCCAAACTTTCTCTCATTACTTCTCTGGTCCAATACAAGTATAGGAAATCGAGAGACACATCTATAGCCTTTATAGATCTACACATTTATGATTATAAACAAGAATAAATAAGGAAATAATACTTATAATAGAGATAAAATTATGATAAATTCCCCAAAGGTGCATTTCAACATTACAAGATGATAGCCAGAAGTTGGGCCCAAACAAAATTTATTTTAAGCTATAGAATTCATCTAGGCAGATTTGACAATAATACAAGATAAATCATATAAAAAGATTTCTTCAGTAACTTTGTGCAATTTTTGGCACAGGACCTACACTTGATAGTACTCACAACATATCCAAAATCCAGCTCAAGATCTTGTATGAATTTTGCAGAATCACAAATCTAGGTATTTCACATTTCAATATTTCAAGCAAAAACTAAAGCTTAAAAGTACATACATGCTTTGTAGAATTTGTAGGTTTAGTCACACAGAGCACAACAAAATTGGTTTTGCAATTTTTGGATTTTTCTACGATTTGATATGGATTTTACAAGTCGCAGCCAAAACACACAAAAGGGGAAGAACCAATTTTCACGAGGACCCGTGGAAAGTTTTAAAAGATCACAGATAGGCCCTTCGTTTGCACAAAACTCCCTGGAATTAGTTGGGACCCTACAATATGACCCTTGGGGCACCGGGGCGGCGCGGCCGGCCGCATTCGGCGAGGCCGGCGGCGGGGGTGGCGGGAAAGTGGGGGAAAGTGGTCTAGGAGTTGCATAGGCTCAATTTGAGTGCTCACCCGTGGTGGAACTAGTGCCGGCGGGCGGCCACGGCGGAGACCGGAGGCGGCGGCCGCTGGAGGCGTTACTCCGCCGAGCTGGCGGCTCGGCCTGGCCAACAAGCGAGTGTGGGACCTTTGCTGGTACAAGAGGAAGGCAGCAGCACGTGTTGGCGTTGAGAGCGGCCGGAGGGTGGAGCCTGCCGTGAGCACTGATGGCGGCGGCAATGGCGGCTTGGTGGCTCTGCAACGCGCGTGACGGATGGCGTCGACATTTTTATAGCCAAGCTTCGAGTTGGGAGGAAGGTAACTTGCGCACCAAGGCGAGGGTGGGCAGTACATGGCGCGGCATGGGCAATAGGACGGCGACGACGTGCGGCTGCGACTGCCCTATGGCGGGAGGTGGTGCCGCCGTCCAACCCGTGGCCTGACAACGATGCCCACGACGTCACGCACAGGGTTCCTGGATCGGTGCACAAACCGACGGACGCTAGCGTGCCTCGGTGTGTGGACTAGGGGGAAGAAACCACGGCGGCGCGCACGGCATGGCGCGGGGAGCGCGTTCCGGCGTTTAAGCGCAAAACAATTTAATGTACCCTTGTTTGACTGCCATTTTCTCACGATTTTTGAACTAAAGTGCTACAAACAATGTATACAAATGTTGTAGACCTATCATACATCTACAATTTTTTTAAAGGGCATATAGCCTTTTTCTCAACCATTTGTGCACAATAGGCATGCCAAGATGGTTGTTTTCTGGGTGCCTGTGAATAGTAACCCTGGGCGTTGACTTGAGTTTTTCACCTATTTAGCTTCAAATCTCAAATGCTACTCAACATGAAAGTTTTGTTCCTCGACAAAACCAACAACTTTTACATTGGGAGATTTTGAAGTGTTTAGGTGAAATTTGGAGAACGTGGCAAAAGTTCCGGGCGACAAAGGGAGTCAAAGGGTGTTCAAAGGGATTTGACTAGGGTTTGACCAAACCTTGACCACTAGTTGACCAAGGGGTGTCATTAGGGTTTGTCGATGATGTTTTCGAGGTGATGGCCCAGGTTGACTGTCGTTTGACCAAAGTCCACACAGTCGACCTGCTCATTAGAGTTAATGACTCCGGCTGAAAACCTGGAGCGCCACAGCCTACCCCCCTTAAACAGAATCTCGTTCCGAGATTCAACAACATGAATAGAGCAATTTCTTCCAACAAGGCAAAGGTTACAAAGGTGGGAGATATACTCGCCTACATTTCTATATAGCTAGAATTCAGATGGCGCTAAAGATACATGGGGCTCTCCTCACTGCCTCAACGTAGTTCATGAGGAAGTGGGCGATGGATGTGTACATGGAAAGCTAAAAGAAGACAAACTCCACCGACGATGCAGAGGTACATCGCTACAAGCGTCCAACGGAGCGATTCGAACATCTCCACGAACTGAGGCATGGTCAACGATGCAACTGAGGTTCTTCTCTCGGTCTTCTCCCGAGCTTCTTCTGGAGGTTGTCGACGAAGACGGCGGAATGGCTTGCTCGGCGAGTGGGCGAAGCAATGGCAGAGATGGGCTAGTGGCGGGTTGGCCAAAAACTAGCTGGAGAGATAAACAAGAGGGCCGGCACTGTCGAGCTTGAAAGCAGGCGAGACTTGGCAATGGCAACACCGCAGAAGGGTTTCACTTTTTAGACCTCAATGGAACGCAATGGTCATCTCAACCGAATGAGGTAGGGACTAGCGGAGTGATCCGGCGGTTGCCACACGAGGCTCGATAATGGTCGGCCCGTGGGTCTCGGTGACGTGATCGTGGCCGCGGGAAACGAGATGGCAGGGTGACGCTACGGCGTCGTACCATCGTGGCACTGAAAAGAATGGGGTCCAACGGTCTAAAAATCCGACCGTGGTTTCTCGAGAAAAACTTTGATCCTACTACTTCAACGTAGCCGGTCATTTGATGTGAATCTAGGATAGCTTTGAGATTAGGCGGAAAGACCAAGTTGAGAAAGAGATTTTTTATGAAGAAAGGGAAGGCTAGTAAACAAATGTTTGTTACATTTGTTCACTAAGATTCTTGACTTTAGTTCTTAAAAAGTATCTAAAATGTGAGGATGGAGTAAAGTTCCACCATCAAAAGTCCACAGTAAGGAGGAAGGCTCTCGGATAGAAAATTACCCGTGAAATTGAGCTGGCCTTGTTTCACTTGAACCGTGGGCTTCTTGTCATGATTGCCCTTGGCTACTCCGGGGTTCTGATTCTGCTGCTCGGTCTAGATCTTCCTAGGGTTTGGGCACTCATTGGCATAATGCCCTGGTTGCCTACAATTATAGCAGATGCGGGGTGGAAGTTCCTTTGCCTTGGAGACTTGTTGCTGAGTTTGTCGGTACTGAAGAATTCCCGAAGGCTTATGCTGGGACGGAGTCATTCTCCAATGGCCCGATGCGGATGATTGGGAATAACCATGCACGTTCTTCTTGACGAAACAAAATTTCTTGCCCGATCCATCTCCCGAAGCAAAGTTGTACTGTCTCTTCTTCTCTTTTTGTACCTTCATCATGACATCCTCTTGAGAGATAGCTTTGTTCACTAACTCGTGATAACTGTTGGGCTCTAGTAGGTTTAGCCTTTCATACAATTCACTCTTAAGACCATCACGGAAGCGTTCCATCTTTTTGGCATCAGTGTCCACGTGATGTTCCCCATATTGGATAAAACTATTAAACTTTCGTGCGTACTAATACACAATGTCATCACCTTTCTTAAGAGCAAGCAACTCTTTCATCTTTCTAACCATGAGTCCTTTTGGGATGTGGTGATCCTTGAAAGCTTTCTTGAACTCAGTCCAAGTGATTTCATGTCCAGCAGGTTGCATGGACTTAAAATGCTCCCACCACATTAAAGCTTCTCCACGAAGCTGCAAGGTTGCAAAGCTAGCTTTGCGCTCCTCGGAACAAGGTAGAACAAATGCATAAAATTTGGCCTCAATGGCCCTAACCCATGCATCAGCATCAAGGGGCTCTTCTGCTTTAGTGAAAGTTGGGGGCTTCATCCCGATGAACTGGGAATAGGTGGTAACCATCTGTGGTCCATCATGATTAGCTCCCATTGGAGGTCTTTGCTGCATCTGTTGGGCGATTTTCTGTTGCGTCTGTAAAATCTGGCGCAACACTTGTTTGGGTGGCCAAGAAAGTCTCCACCGGCGTCATGGGTGGTGGCAGTGGTAGATCACCACTACTCGACGTGTCAAAACCATTGGGGGTGCTACGTGTCGATCCGACCATCTGAAAAGTTAAGTTCTCATTAAACACATATTCATAAGCTTGTTCACACAAATTAACAAGTAGAATATGCATGACGAAAACACATTCATGGTAACTTTCGGATTCGGATAGCACGACGGTCATAAGCATAAAATTCATAAATCCTTGCTTATACGCCGAAAAATTCTCATTTTTGATCGGTGGATGTAGGATTTCATACGCTCCAATGTTGGTACTCAACTCCAAGTCAATTTCAAACATTATCATGCCCGAAAAATTTTGTCACCGAGGTCCTGTCTAGCTGTTTTCACAGAAGGCTGAGGTACACAAAATTACCATAACTCTCGGTACGTATATTGAAACATGATAAAACCGGTGAGCATGATCTCCACAACATTCCACACACTTGATATTCGACACATGGTCCAATGTTGATCACAACCAACGTCATTACAAGATCCATTCTGCAACAACTCTCCTACAACACACCACTTTATTGGAAACATAACCAACATCAACTAGATAACCATCTAGCCTGGGTTCACTTAAGGTGAAGCAGGTCCAGTCTCCACTTCGGATTCTCCTTGGATCTCCTCGGGATCTTCTTCCTCCTTGGGTTCAAGAATGGCAGGTTCAGGAGGTGGAGCTGCTACAGCTTCTAGTTGATTCTCCAAGTCAGCATATATTGATCATTATGCTGCAATAAGAAATTCTGCTCATGAATGACTTCACTCAATTCTTGTATGGTTGCTTTATCCTTGCGTCTTTTCTTCTTAAGACGGGCTATCATTGCTCGAGCTTCCTTCAACTCTTGGATGATAGCTTCTGCACCATTTACCTGTTGTCTTTAAAATTGGTGTCTCTAGAACATGCTTTCTTCAACCATCACTTGATAGGTGTCAAACATAGCTTTAGAGAAACAGATTGAGGTGACAAGTTCAAGACTATGGGGAGGATTGCCCTGAGCGGAAAGAAAAGCTTCGTGCTCGATCCCATGTCCAGAATGTGGCTTAGGTAAAGGAATCACCTTGGGTGTAGTGCTAGCTACCAAATCAGCGTGCTTCTCACAAAAAGTTGTGAGTCCTTCCAAAGCAGCCTTTTGCACGGTGTCAGCCAAGTTCAACCCTTGTGCCTTCACCTCCCATTCTTCCCAAGTAGGATGTGTCGGGCACACGGGGATCTTCACCTTCACTTCCCAACGAAGCAGTTGTCCTGTGGTCATGAGCTCACGTGCTGACTACTCAGGATACGCTGTGTACCCAAAGTCCTTTAGGATGTCCCACAAAAGTGCAGGAAAACCACCCTCCTTGAGGCAGGAGGTTGTGAATCCACGCCTGCGCATCAACGGTCATGGATCCGGAGGCAGACATCTAGAATAAGTGACAAATGTCAGAACCAGATGCAAACACGTGCACAAAGATAAGTTCTCACGACTGTAAAAGAAGGTTGCATACACAGACCACTACTAAAGGTTTCAACTTTACACAAGATTTTGGTGAACAAAAGGAATCGTTTGATCCTCAAGTGAATAATATTTGGGGCAGCCATTCACACAAGGTTCAACAATATTTTAATCATGAATGCATACGTCCTAAACGACCTCACACACATGGATCCAAAAAGACGTAGTTAGTGCCGGTGGCAAGCTTATAATCGGCTCTCCTTATAATAACTAGTCGGAACTACTCGATTCGTACTTAACGACTTACGAAACGTTGTCAGTGTACCTACAGAAAACGAACCTTCCGTGCCAGCACGTCACGAAAGCGTCCACAGACATTACCGTTCACTATAGAAACGATATCCATGCGTCAAGCCGCTACATGGACAGCGTCCAACCTCGGACACCCTCCGTTTGAATGGAGTGTATCCTTGCCTCGCATGGTCAACATGCGGAATGCACACGTATGATAAACGTGGCGACACCTAAACTCATAACTTGATGCGAAGATGGGATCCTTAGAATGGATCACTCCATCAACCCTCGCAATTCCCGTGATGCGGAACAACACACGTATAAAACACATGGCTCATCTAGTTTGGTTGTGCAAGAAATTAAGTCTGACATAAAGTAAAGTGCTGGACGTTAGCAAAATAAACCATAGATTCTTATGCCAACTTAAAGAACCCAAAAATTCCCTCTAGGGCCTCTCGATCTAGATCATTGCTTAACGATCCAACGGATTTTCAAAATCCAATCAATCTTGGCAAGTTTTATTGTAAATCTTGTGATTGGTATTAATCTAATCACTCTGGTGCATACGGATGCTCTGATACCAGCTGTGACAACCCCACCCGAGATAATTCCGTACTATCGCCCAAACCACTCCATTTGGTCATTAAGCGATAATAAAGAATCAACCCGGTTAGTGTTGTCAGGTTTACACCCGGTAAATCACTTGAAAACAGAGAGGATCAAACGTATGCATCAAACTCCCACGAAGAGGTCCAGAGTGCCTTACAAATTAATACCCAACTCCCCGTAGGGTTCATTATTACAAATCATGGTACTTTGACAAGAAAGTAAATGGTTCAGAGTTTTATTAAAATAGCGGAAGTACTAATTGCGATACGATATTACATCACTCGAGGCCATCCGTGATGCCATTACTCGACATCATCATCCACCCATTCCAGCTCCTAGCCGGGTGGAATCTCACCAGGCCAAACAACTTCACCTAAAAGCAACAATTAGCAAGGCTGAGTATACTAATACTCAACAAGACTTAATCGACAAAAGTTACCTCTAGACATGTAGGCTTTTGGCTAGTGGGTTTGTTTTGCGAAAAAGCTACTAGGATCATGGATCCTTACTTTCAATATTTTAGCTCAGATTTTAGTGAGATTATCATTACTATGATGAGCAACTAATACAATCAAGAATTGTACAAAACCATTAATTCACGCAGAAGATTTCACATAGTTCCATCATTAAGGGATATCATGGCCAGCTGATTAAGCAGTCTTGGATAACAGTGAGAGGCCGACAATCGATTGATTCATAAACCTTGCAAGGTAGACCTAAACACACGGAGTGGTGCCCCAACAGAGCCGACACCGACCAAACTGTTCCCAAAAATCCTCGGGCCGGGATAATAGCCTACAGCCTCGGGTACAAGGCTATCTGGCATGCCCCACCTAGTACACCCAGCCTCACACAAGTACCCTACTCCCTGTTGCAAGCCGGGCAGGAGACAAATCGAGAGTAGTAGTAGTAAAATCCCGTGCCGTCTCATTAAGGTACTAGGCTTGCCGGTCCCATTCCCGACAAGTGCTTAGTACGTTCAAAAGCTTAGCCCACGAAGCCACTGGACCAGAGCCCAAATCCCATGCTCTTACCACATGACCAATCCATTTATAAATAGGGTGATTCCAAAAAGGAAATCTTATTCTCGCGAGTGAAGAGCATCACTCGACTTTTACCAGGTCCTTAGAGCATAGCTACTAAGGACCTAGCATACTAGTAAAAGAACATAGGCACCTAGAGATCATGCAACTAGGGTTTCATTCAATTCCTGAACGTAAATGCACATAGAATAACAAAGATAGTTGCATAATTTAAATAAAACATGGGTTAATGATAAAACGGGGCTTGCCTTCGTTGGCACAAGCAGTTAGACAAACTTCCAGACTTTGGCCCGGGTCTTGCTCTACGGTGATGTAGTGCAGGTCTCCTCCAGCTCCCTCGTTCACGTCCACTGGCACGAGCGTGTAGCTACCGTCGGGAACTTCTACATGGAGGATGAAAATGCAAAACTTAAGTGACAATTTGATTTAATTTATTTCAAAACAACTTATGACAACCATGGGGTGCATGGTTGACCACATCCACCTAGATAATAATACATTCAACATACTCTTCCTTTAAAGGAACAATTTGCGATGCTTTATTATCTAGAATTTTTAATAGTGATTGTGTACATATATATATAAATAAATAAATTCAATTCTCACAAAACAGAAAGGGTTTGGTCATAAACTAGTTAGCAAGTTTTACCACACCAACACATAATCCTTAGGTGACATTTGTGATTTTCCAATTAATTTCAATATTAAACCTACAAAGGTTGTTTCACTTTTATTCAACAAAACAAATAATAAAACACCAAGAGTGGAGTTTCCTGAACTCAATAAGTCTAATAGAAGCCACTGCTCACACAAGCACACTCTCTTAAGCAATAAAAACAAATATGTTAAATATAGCATTTCTATTCACCGTAAACAAGATAAATGCATATAAAAATAAATAAAGCACTTCTGGACCCAAACTTTCTCTCACTGTTTCTCTGATCCAAAACAAGTCTGGGAAACCAACAAACACATCTATAGCCTTTATAGACTTGATCTACACATTTATGATTAAGAACAAGCATAAACCAGGAAATAATATTTATAACAGAGATAAAATTATGATAAATTCCCTAGAGGTACATTTCAACATTACAAGCTGATAGCAAAAATAAATTTAATTTAAGCTATAGAATTCATCTAGGCAGATTTGACAATAATACAAGATAAATCAAAAAAAATATTTCCTTAGTAACTTTGCGCAATTTCTGGCACAGGACCTACACATGCTAGTACTCACAACATATCCAAAATCTAGCTCAAGATAATGTAAGGATTTTGCAGAAACACAGATCTAGGCATTTCACATTTCAATTTTTCAAGCAAAAATTAAAGCTCAAAAGTATATACATGCTTTGTAGAATTTGTAGGTTTAGTCACACAGAGCAAAACAAAATTGGTTTTGCAATTTTTGGATTTTTCTACGATTTGATATGGATTTTACAAGTTGTAGCCAAAACATACAAAAGGAGATGAACCAATTTTCACAAGGACCCCTAGAAAGTTTTAAAAGATCACAGATAGGCCCTTCGTTTGCACAAAACTCCCTGGAATTACTTGGGACCCTACAATGTGGCCCTTGGGGCACCGGGGCGGCGCAGCCGGCCGGATTCCGGCGAGGCCGGCGGCGAGGGTGGCCGGGAAAGTTGGGGAAAGTGGTCTAGGAGTTGCATAGGCTCGATTTGAGTGCTCACCCGTGGTGGAGACCGGCGGCGGCGGCCGCTGGAGGCATTACTCCGGCGAGCTGGCGGCTCGGCCTGGCCAACAAGCGAGTGTGGGACCTTTGCTGGTACTAGAGGAAGGCAAGAGTAGCACGTGTTGGCGTTGCAAGCGGCCGGAGGGTGGAACTTGTCGTGAGCACCGATGGCGGTGGCAATGGCGGCTTGGTGGTTCTGCAACGCGCGTGACGGACGGCGTCGACGTTTTTATAGCCAAGCTTCTAGTAGGTGAGGAAGGTAACTTGCGCACCAAGGCGAGGGAGGGCAGTACAAGGCGCGGCATGGGCAGTAGGACGGTGACGACGTGCGACCGCGACTGGCCTATGGCGGGAGGCGGTGCCGCCGTCCAACCCGTGGGAATGCACCACGTGGCCTGACACTGGGGCCCACCGACGTCACGCACAGGGTTCCCGGAGCGGCGCACAGACCGACGGACGCTAGCGTGCCTAGGCGTGCGGGCCAGTGGGGAAGAAACCGCGGCGGCGCGCACGGCATGGCGCGGGGAGCGCATTCCGACGTTCATGTTCGAAACAATTTAATGTACCCCTGTTTCACTGCCATTTTCTCGCGATTTTTGAACTAAAGTGCTACAAAAGTTGTAGACCTCTCAAACATCTACAACTTTTGTAAAGGGCATATGGCCTTTTTCTCAACCATTTGTGCACAATAGGCATGCCAAGATGGCTGTTTTCTGGGTGCCTGTGAATAGTAACCCTGGGCGTTGACTTGAGTTTTTACCTATTTAGCTTCAAATCTCAAATGCTACTCAACATGAAAGTTTTGTTCCTCGACAAAACCCACAATTTTACATTGGGAGATTTTGAAGTGTTTAGGTGAAATTTGTAGAACGCGGCAAAAGTTCCGGGCGACAAAGGGAGTCAAAGGGTGTTCAAAGGGATTTGACTAGGGTTTGACCAAACCTTGACCACTAGTTGACCAAGGGGTGTCATTAGGGTTTGTCGATGATGTTTTCAAGGTGATGGCCCAGGTTGACTGTTGTTTGACCAAAGTCAACACAGTCGACCTGCTCATTAGAGTTAATTACTCCAGCAGAAAACCTGGGGCGTCAAAGGAAGTCCACTTTTGGGACTTGCCAGTTTTTGGGATCTTCTTTGGTGTGTTGGTCTTCCCGCAAACTGTCGAGTGTTGCTCAATCCACTACAAAGGCAGAGTATGTTGCCGCAACTAGTCGTTGCTCTCAGCTCCTTTGGATCACATACACCATGAGAGACTTTGGTGAGGAGTATACCCATGTCCCACTTCAATGTGACAGCGCCAGTGCCGTAAGTGTTGCAAAGAACCCAGTGCTCCATTCCAAAACCAAGCACATAGATGTGAGGTATCATTTTTGAGAGACAACGTAGAGAAAGGAAAGATAGATTTGATCCCTGTACCCACACATAACCAACTAGCCGATATTTTCACCAAACCCCTAGATCAAGCAACTTTCACTCATTTGCGGGGGGAGCTTGGTGTGTATTTGATTTCTTGAGTTGGGTGTGTGGGAGCTCCTTTGTAGCATATGTATAGTTTCCTTTGTGCATTTCTTGCATTTGGCATGGCATATGTAACATGATGTATAGGCATCCTTGTATCTTAGAATGCATGCCTTTTGTATCATATGCATTTTGTAGGAAAAGCTTCTCTCATATATATTGTTCACCATGAGGTGCTATATATGATCTTGTGAGCTAGTTTGGTATGCTATGCTTAGTTTGGCTTAGCTCTTGATGATCTTGATTTATATCCATGGTTGATGGCTATGCTTTTGAAAAATGTCACATATATGCTCTCTCATGTGTAAATGCCTTTATATGATCTTGACATGTTTTAGTGGCTTGGTTACACTTAATTTGTGGTTGTATATCCAGTTTATTGATCATTTGGGGCCAAAGGCTCATTTGCCATCATGAATGTTTAGCCCTCTTGCTTTATCTTGTGAACGGGCATAAGTACCTTTTTGTTGCAAAGACATTTCATGTACAAAGTATGAATCTGAAAATGAAATGTAAAATGCTTGGAAAACTTGCTCCCATGTCATACCAATGAGAAGTCTCATATATAGAAGTATGCACATGGCTTGGTGGCTTTGACATGACATGAGGTGCTTGTGGGTGTTTGTGATGGTCTTATGATTAGAATGGTTGTCCTAGTATGAAGTTTGTGTGGCTTGGCTATTTTTGAAATGTTTTGCTCATGTTTAGGACTTTGCTCATGAGAGGCTAAATTTTTGTAAAATTGCTCAATTCTTTTTTAGCTTCATCCAATGGTTGTGAAACTTGGTAGTAATGAAGTTGATGTCATTACGAAGCTGTAGAGTATCTAACTTGCCCATTTGGACATGTGTCGCATCTTGTGATGATTTTTGTATACTTGAGAAGCTCTAGGTTGAATTTTTTCATTTTTGAGCCTTGATCCATGCATTGGCAACAAGGGGAGAAAGAAAGGTGGAGAAAAGTTGCATTGCATCCCTAGAACTCCCAAGAGTCAAGGGTGAGCTTGTGCATTTCTTTTGCATTTTTGGCTTTTGGGGGGTGTGGTCTGCTGCACGAAATCGGCCTGACCGGTTTTGGGAACAGGTCTGACCGGTTTTGGTGGAACCGGTCTGACCGGTTTTGGGAACCGGACTGACCGGTTTGTGTCCTGAGTTGGCACTTGTTCAGGGGGAGTTTGCATATGTGCAGGGGGAGCTCTTGTTTGCTTTGGTGGTTTGTGCTCTTTGCTTGTGTCGGTGCGGAATATGGTCCCGACACTAACCAGTAGATAACGCCTAGGTCTATCCCTCGATGGTCGATGCCAAGCAACAAATGACACAAGGTTTTATCCTGGTTCCGGCCGAGGGGGCCGTACGTCCAGCAGGGGCGTGCTCGTGGCACTGTATTGCTCAGCACCGGGGGTGCTTGTAGTGGGGCAAGTACAAGCGTGGCGGGAGAGGAAGTGTGGCTTCCAAGTCCTTGGGTGAGTGGTCGGAGATGTTGTGGGAGAATAAGAGAGTGAGTGCACGGTGCGCTGTGTTCCTCCGACTCGTCCCCCCCCGCGGCTGGGGGCTCGCCTCCCCTTTTATAGGCTAAGGGGGCGGCGAGTTACATGCACGCCGCGCTGCCTAGCTACGTGAGGGAGCACGTCGCGCTACGGTGTAGAGTGGGCGGCCGTCCGGACGATCTTCGCCGCGATCCGGCCATGATGGCCTACCCCGTACCCGAACAAAGTGGCGGTTCGAGGGTAGGAAGGCGGCGGATGGCGGTGGTGTCCTTTAATAGGCTTCGAGGGAGGTGCGATGATGGCCGGTACGGGGGAACGGGCGCGGGCGACCGGCGTTCCTTCCCAATGCGTTCCGCGGCGGCGGAGTGGTTCTTTGCGCAGTGCTCGGGCGTGCGCCGCGGAGTCGGGCGTGCGCCTGCACGCGTGGGTACGGCGGCCGCGCCGTTACAGTGGCCGGGATGGCCATCCACCGGCCTAGCACCCCTCACCTAACCTGCAGGGTCACGTGAAAGTGAATCGAGGGTGCGCCCGGCCCTCTTTCGAGGGTCGGGCGCGTTAGCCGTACAGTAGTGGGCGCGCGGTGTCACGGGACTGACACCGGCCGTACCGCACAGTCCATCCCACAGTGGCGGGGATGGGCTCCTCCCTGGGGAGTTGGTGCGGCGGCACCGAGGCGTGAGCCCAGGGCGCATGATGGCGCCGCCCTGCGGCGTCAGGGCGTTAAATGCCTAAGTACGGGGCCAGCGCACGCGTGCGACGCGCCCGTGAGCGTGGCGGGCCCCGGCCCGAGGGCGGAGTGGACCCTCGAGCGAGACGGGACTCGCTCGAGGGGGGAGCGTGCCCTCGAGCGGGACGGGACCGCTCGAAGGAAGGGGTTGCCCCTCGAACGGGGCGGAGTCCGTTCGAGGAGGAGCGTGTCCTCGAGCGAGGCGGAGCCCCGCTCGAGGGGTCTTCTAGACGGGCTGTCTTGGTGGGCCTCCGGAGTCCTGCTACATAGGCCATGTCCTGCACGATTAGTTTCCTGCATGGTTAGGCCCAGCGTGTTTTGATACCGGGGTTAAGTGAGGATTCTCCGTCGTTTAAGGGGACCCCTAGGGCGGTCCCCGACAGCTTGATCATGGTTTTGTCTCGATGTGTCGAGTCGTTGCCCTTGCCTAAGGGGTCCGAGACTTGTCTTCTTCAAGTGATCTTGTTCTTTGCCTTTCTCGGCTTTTGATCACTTGTTGGAGTTTCTTTTTATTTGTTTCTGTTATTTTCCTTTTCTCTGATTAGCAAATGTGTGTGTTGTCAATGCACTCATCAAGGGGGAGAGTGAGGACCATGTGTGGTTTGAAGACCGGTGGATGGTCGCTTCCTGGTGTGATGAGTGATTGACAATGTTGTGTGGAATGATTCTTGGCTAGGTATTGCAGATGCAGGTTGCGGCTTGACACATGTTGGTGTAGGTGAAGAACAAGCGTGAAAGGTCGTTGCCGGTGAGGCCTCCAGGTGTGGAGAAGATAAGTAGGCTTCGTTCGAGGGACCCAGTGGCCAGCGGGGTCGAGTGCGGGCCGCATGGTGTCAAGAACGGCAAGATGAAGTCAATGGGCGGCTTCTTGGTTGAGCCACAAAACCAAGGTCGAACCGGCACTTCGTGGGAGCCAAGTCATGAGTGGTGATTGGCGGAGGCTACATCAAGTTCGCGGGGTTTGCGGTGGTTCACCAAAAGATCACCGGGTTACTCGGCTGAGCCACAAAGCCAAGGCCGAAGACCGGGTGTGGCTGTCTGGCCAAAACCAGCCTAACCGGTTTGGAGAACCAGTCTGACCGGTTTGGGGTCGCAGGGCGCCGGAAGCTTCGAAGCGGAGGACACGCGTCGGGATCGCAAGGCTTGCATTGAGGCTAAGTGAAGTGCGGTCGCTGGGCATCCATCCGATGGTGCTACGAAGACAAATTCCCAAAGTGCCCTTGGTGGGCGTGTATCTTAGTTTAGGCCTTAGGGGCATTTTAGACTTTAGGCTTGCCTCCATATAACCCAAGAGGTGAGAGGATGGCAGCCAACTCTTGGAACCCTAGCATATTTGTTTTCCTATTTTTCCCTTCCTACTTTCTTAGGATTTCCATAGGACTTACTTGAGAGCTTCATGGTGAGATCTTGTGAGAGGGTTGGATGATCGGGCGGCAAGCTAGACCTTGTATGAACCTCCTTGGTATGTATAGATGATTCGGCATGGTTCCACAAAGCTTTGTTGTGTTGTTCCCGATTGTTCTTGGTGGTTTTCTCGGTGTGTTTCCGGGACTTTTCTCTTGGTGATTTGATGGGGGAAATTCGTGTGAACCCTTTGTGGTTCTTTTGTCTTGGTTTCCCTCCCAAATCTGTGAGTTAAGGGGCTCGATTTTGGAGTTTTCGGAGTTCTAGGGTTAGAGTTGTTCTTGTGGGTTGACTTTCGATTCCTCTTAATTAAGTGGGTTTTGGGGACCGAGCTTCGAGCCAAGGGTAGCCCACGAGGTACCCCATCTAACCCCAAAGTTTCACTTTGATCCGTGGAACGAATCGAGAGATCGATTGGTGGAAGGTTTGAGTTTTCTTCGCGGGTTGAGTTCTTCCCGACTGTCCAGACCAAAACAGGTCTGACCGGTTTCCCAAACCGATCTGACCGGTTTAGTCCTGCGGGCTGTCGTGAAGAGTTTTTTGAGCAAGGAAGTCCATGTTGTTCTATGGCTATTCTTGTCCATAGGAGGAGAGGTTCTTGAAGCAAGAAGGGTTTTTGGGAGTTTCTGGACAGAACCGGCCTGACCGGTTTGCCAAACCGGTCTGACCGGTTTCCCCTGCCAGTGTGAGGCTAAGTCCAACAGAAGCGGTCTGACTGGTTTCAGAAACCGGGCTGACCGGTTTGGGCAACCAGCAGCCGTGTCGTATGTGTTTCCGCTGCGTGTGTGTTGTGGCTGTTGGTTGGGTCTTGCTCCTAGGTCCAGTAGCACTTGAGTGGCTGCGTGGACTTGGCAAGAGAAGCTTCTGGAGGTGCACGAGTGAAATCGGGTACATAGGCCGAATTCTTGAATGGAATTTTTATCGGCTCCCGTCCACGCCCCCGCTCTGGTTTGCCGTTTCGGTCCTTCAAGCTATCCAACCACAAATTAAGCATAACCAGGCCACTAAAATATGTCAATATCATATAAAGGCATTTACACATAAGAGAACATATAAGTGACATTTTCAAAAAATAGCCATCAACCATGGATTATAAATCAAGATCATCAAGAGCTAAGCCAAACTAACCATATCATACCAACCTAGCTCACACGACCATATATAGCACAACATGGTGAACAATGTATATAGGAGAAGCTTTTCCTAAACAATGCATATGATACAAAATGCATGCAATCTAAGATACAAAGATGCCTATACATCATGTCACATATGCAATGCCAAATGCAAGAAATGCTTAAAGGAAAACTATACATATGCTACAAAGGAGCTCCCACACACCAACTCAAGAAATCAAACAAACACCAAGCTCCCCCCCCCCCCCCGCAAACGAGTGAAAGTTGCTTGATCTAGGGGTTTGGCAAAAATATCGGGTAGTTGGTCATGTGTGGGTACATGGATCAAGGTTATCTTCCCTTTCTCTACATTGTCTCTTAAAAAATGATATCGCACTTATATGTGCTTGGTTTCGGAATAGAGCACTGGGTTCTTTGCAACACTTATGGCACTGGTGCTATCACATTGAAGTGGGACATGGGTATACTCCTCACCAAAGTCACTCATGGTGTATGTGATCCAAATGAGCTGAGAGCAACAACTTGCTGCGGCAACATACTCTGCCTCGGTAGTGGATTGAGCAACACTCGACTATTTGCGGGAAGACCAAGACACCAAAAAGATCCCAAAAACTGGCAAGTCACAGAAGTGGACCTCCTATCTAGCCGACACCCGACAATATCCGTTTCTGAAAAACCATGTAGCGCTAAAGAAGAAGATGTGGAGTACCAAAGGCCAAAATCGGGAGTGTGACGCAAGTACCTGAAAAATCGCTTCACCGCTTGCCGATGCGAAGTCCTCGGAGACGCTTGAAAACGAGCGCACAGACATACCGACAACTGGATGTCTGGCCTCATCGCCGTCAAGTAAAGGAGTGACCCGATCATGCTCCGGTATTCCATCTGGTCCATGTGTTCACCTTCCTCATCCGAATCAAGAGCTGTAGTCATACTCATCGGTGTCGCCATAGCCTTGGAGTTCTCCATCTTAAACTTCCTCACAATGTCCTTGGTGTACTTAGCTTGGTGCACAAATTTTCCTTCCTTTGATCGCTGGATTTGTAGCCCGAGGAAGAACGACAGCTCACCCATCATGCTCATCTCAAATTCCCTGCTCATATCCTCTGCAAACCTTGCAACAAGAGAGTTAGATGAGCCACCAAAGACAAAATCATCCACGTACACCTGCACAATCAGGATATCTTTGCCATGCCTGAGTAAAAACAAGGTCTGATCGACCATTCCCATCTCAAACCCTCGCTCAAACAGCAAACCCCTCAACCTACCATACCAAGCTCTAGGCACCTACTTCTACCCATACAACGCCTTCCTCAACTTGTACACCCGGTGGGGTTACTTCTCACTCTCAAACTCCGGTGGTTTCCTCACATACACTTCTTGCTCCAACACACCATTCAAGAAGGCACTCTTCACATCCATTTGGTGCAACTTGAACCCTTTAGCCACAGAAAAGGCTAGAAGGATCCTAATCGCCTCCAAATGGGCTACGGGAGCAAAAGTCTCCTTGTAGTCGATCCCCTATTTCTGACTAAAACCCTGAGCAACAAGTCTTGACTTGTTTCTCACCACTTCACCTTTCTCTCCCTCTTTGTTCTTCCACACACATTTTGGCCCAATCGGCTTACACTATGGGGGAGGGTCAACCAATTCCCAAACCTGATTCCTTTCAAAGTTCTCTAACTCCTCATGCATCGAATTAACCCAATTATGATCAGATAGTGTGTGTCCAATGTCTTTGGGCTCAAAGGTGGCAACAAATGCAGCATGAGTGAAATGAGAATTGTTCCGAACCCTCGACCGTGTAGTACGTTCATTCATGTCGCTGACGATCCTCAAAGCTGGGTGATCCACTTGTACTCGCCGGGGAGGTTCTCACCTTGATGCTACGTCCCCCTCAACAGCAGCTTCTCCTTGATCTTGGTTTGTCGTCGTAAGTGTGGGAGAGGGGCCGTCCATCACCGTAGTCGAAGTAGTGTGTACATGTTCAGCCGCAGGCACCACACCGCCATCTTCATCGTCTCCATGTTCATGCTCCTCCTCCTGAAAGATCTCCTCACCAAGTTCATCATATCTTGCACACTCAAAGACAAGGTGACTATGTGCCTGTGTCTCGTCGAAGGTTACCTCGCAAGTCTCCACGATTTGGTTAGTTTCAAGATTGAGCACACGATATGCTCTAGAGTGAGATGCATAACCAAAGAAAATACCATCGACCGACCTAGCCTCAAACTTATCCAACTTCTTCCCTTTCATTAGAATAAAGCACTTGCAACCAAAGACATGGAAGTGACTCACCTTGTGTGTGCGACCGTGCATCAACTCATAGCAGCTTTTCTTCTTATGCACTCTGAGGTAGATCCTGTTAGACACATAGCATGCGGTATTCACCGCCTCAGCCCAGAACATTCTCGGAGTCCTATGCTCATCAAGCATCGTCCAAGCCATCTCACACAAGGTCCTGTTTTTCCTTTCCAAAACATCATTCTGAGGAGGCGTATACGAACTCGAAAACTGGTGTTCAAGACCCAAGTCATGGCAAAAGGTTTCAAAACGAGAGTTTATGAATTTTGAGGCATTGTCACTACGGACTGCTCGTATGGCATCTCCGTGCCTCTCATTCCTCAATCTCAAGACAAGATCTCGAACAAAACCAAACGTCTCCCCTTTCTCCTCAAGAAATAACACCCACACATATTGAGAGTAGTCATCCACCACAACAAGGACATACCACTTCCCACCCACAGATCGCACACGAGCTGGGCCAACAAGATCCATATGGAGCAGCTCGCATGGACTCTCAGTCTTCACATCGATGAGAGGCGGGTGAGAAGAGGCTACCATCTTGGCATGCCTACATGGTGCACAAACCAACTCTTTCTCAAGCCTCAACCGTGGCAATCCTCGGACCAAATCGAGTTTACTCAAGCGAGACAAAAGGTCAAAGCTCAAGTGACCCAACTTCCTATGCCACTACCACAACTCACTCGAAGAACCAGCCAAAAAGCAACGCTCAACACCAGAAGACTGAGAAAAATCAGGTCGAACCACCTAACCCTCAGGAACGACCATACAGACAAGGTCCCCTCGAAAGTCTAAAATTCGAGAACCACCAGGCCGAAACAACACCCCAATACCCTCATCCAATAGCTGGGACACAAAAAGCAAACTATATCCATGCGTTGAACAAGAGCAACAAGCCTGAGAGTGATCTTGTCACTCATGTTGTGGCGATAGCCAAAGCTACCATGCACCAACAATAAGAGTAAACTGAAGCTCAACAACCAAAACCAGAATACAAAACAAAGGACAACCAAAAGCTCTTTACTCAATAGTATATTTCTCAAAAGCAGATCCCCTTTACAATTGCCGTTCATCTCCTTTTATAGGGAGGCGAACGGACTTTTTACATTCCGAGAATACCCTCGTGTGAAATGGATCAAAACAGAATGTGCTAGGCTATTTTTGGGAATCTCCAATTAGGTCCCCACGTAATCGGCACTTCATGATGTAACGCCGCAAATCGCGGCGCCTTTCTTGTTGTCATCACGTGCGCCTATCGGGAGAAGACCTTCAATCTTTTGGAGACTCCCCTTTCGCCTGGCACCTTTCGTCACCTGAAACACAGATCACATTCAAACGTAAAATCGTTAGATGTTAGGGACGACGAAACCCCCCAAGCGAAACCCAGGCCACGACTAACTGGGTGAGCAAGATTCGTCTCTGGGGTTTCGTCGTGGGGAAAACCAAACAGCCTGATCGAGACCCTAATGCCCCGGGTTATTCTGAGCTTATTTGGCGGTTTCGCAGGCGATGAAGGGTATTGGTCGAAAGACGGATTCTGAGAGATGAAAATGGATTCAAGAACTCCTGGGGTTTCTCCGCTGGGCCTTTCGCATAAAAATTTGGGCAACTGAATACACTCTTTTATTTTTGGTATACGAAAGGCTTGATTCTGAATCCCCCCAATAACTCACCTTAATCTCACCTTCTGACAGCACACGCCCTCGCCCATTGTCCCCAAAAGTGAAGTATCTCTTCGTCACCACCGGGACGAGACTTTAGAACCAACCCTTGTCTCCGGTCATATGCCTCGAGCAACCGGAGTCAATCAACCAAATGTTCTTCATGTCTCCCACCTGAAATTCAAAAACGAGCATGTGAGTGAACAAACGACTCAGCACTAGGGTTAGTACCAAAAGAGTAAAACTAGTGCGGAGCCATTTGCTCAAAAGTGGGATTAGCACAATCCAAAACATCTTTCCTAACAAATCTACCTCCATGAACACCAGGACTGAAACCACTCGACTCACCACCTCGAAAACCACTCCACGCAGAATTGTGGGGGCGCGGATGAACCACCTAGACAGGACGGTCTAACCGCCCCCCTCTGGGCAGGGTCGGTCTGACCACCTAGTCAGGACGGTCTGATTGCCCTCTCTAGAAACACCCCTCGGCTGAGGGAACTCGCATCTCCCCATGCCGAAATGCTTCTCACCACATCTTTACCCATGGGCAGTGGCATACGAGGCTTAGGTACACCAAGCGAAGAGTTGTACCTATCCTTGTTCGCCCACTCCTTTGCCATACTTTCCACACACTTCCTCTTGAAGCAAAACTCATCCTTGTGGCCCTCTTTCCACAATAGCCACAATGAAACTTTATGGGCCTAGGCTTAGGCTTAGGATGGGGCTGCTTACTTGGTTTCTCTCCACTCAGTTTTTCAACCGGTTTCTCCTCACTAGGCTTCTCACCTTACTTCTCCTCACTTTCTTAGCTTCTCAAAGCATGTCATCGCGATTATCAAGCAACAAGCCAAGTCGTTCATTCTCCTGACGCAAGAAGGGAAGTTCATCACGCACCTCGTCGTCGGAGTCGGAGTCCGAATCACTCTGTGTGCTCTTCTTGCTGTCGTAGCTTAGCGCCATGGTGCAGAAGCCGTCTCTAGCAAAGCAGCTTAGCCCGCTTAGGTTCCTAGACGACTTCCTGTCCTTGCAACGATCACCTTCATCTTCACTACTGCTCGAGCTCGAGGTGTAGTACGCGTAACTGGAGTCGACGTCGCTCGCTCCAACCATCGCTCGGGCCTTGCCTCAGCTCTCCTTCTTCCTCGATCGTCGCTCGTCCTTGCTCTTGCCCTTGTGCTTGCTCTTGTGGTCGCGCCTCGACCGGTACTTGCCATCCGTCTTCGACTTGTGCTTGTAGTTGTCCCTGTTCTCGACCTTCTCAGGGCAATCGGTGAAGAAGTGTCCCGGCTTGCCGCACTGGAAGCAATTCCTCGTGTTCCTCCTCATGTTCACTCGATTCTCATGCAGCCACTCGAATCTCCTCGTCAGCAACGCCAGCTCATCCTCTCCAAGCACATCAAACTCCTCATCTGGCATAGACATCAAAGAGGACAAAGAGAACACCCTAGTCGATGGGTTAGCGTTATACTTTCCTTTTGAGACACCGATGAGGGCAAGACTATGAGTGTCAGTCGGGCCCTCAATCTTGGCTGTCATGCCCCGATCCACCTCAGCCGACTTGAGCTTCGAGAACAGCTCGTTCTCAGTCAGAGTGCCATACTTCTTCGACTCCACAATGGCCTCAAACTTTCCACCCCAAACCGTACGATCCAAAGAGTGTAAGAGCTTGACAGCTCTATCATGATCATCGTATGGGAGCACGTCCACATTGACCCTCATGTTGTTCACCACAACCGTGAACCTCTGAAACAAGGCATCGATGGACTCACCAGGGAGATGAGTGAAGTTCTCGTACTCTCTCCGGTAGGTCGCATACATCCGAGCCTGAACCTGGGCGTTTCCAGCATGATCTTCCTTCAACACTGACCAGATTCTACAAGCCAAGCTCTCCGTGTGCACCCGATCGAATTCAGGCTGACACAGAGCACGAAACAAGTAGTCGACCGCCTTGTTGTTGGCGTCGAACATGTCCCTCGATCCTGGAGCAAGGATGTTCGTCGACTGGACATAGCCTGTGTCCACCGTGACATCCCAAAGGATCTGACCCTTTCCGCGGAGGAACGCCGCCACCCGCTTACTCCACATCTGGTAGTTTTTCCATCGAAGTGTGGAGGACCCAAACCCCGTTCCTGGTACGCCATCCTTGGATCTTAGACTGGTTAGAGCCAATCAAGACCCGTAACCGACTCTGATACCAATTGAAGGACCGATTAGGCGACCAGAGAGGGGGGGGGGGGGGGGAGTGAATGGGAGCCGATAAAAATTATTCTCAAAGGAGATCGAAACTCCAACAAGATGAATTCGCTCGGTCGGATCCCCAAAATCACACACTCCGCACTTCTACCTTCCGTTTGCCAAAACCACGTAGCCACTGGAGGGCTACTGGTCTTAGGAACAAACACTACCAGCAACCTCGACTCCTATACGAGCACGACAACAGAAACAACTCAGGAGCCGACTGACAGGAGGGAGGTGGTCCGACCGGGTATGGGGGGCGGTTAGACTGCCTCCATTTGGTGACCAAGAATTCCTCCGAAAAGCCTCTTCCGAGCACCAAAACACACCACGATTTCACCAACAGAAATCTCTGGTAAAGGTCAAGCTAGCTACCAGAAAATCTTGGAGAAAACCAAAACTTCACCCAGGGGCCTAGGGGCAGTTAGACTGGTTAACAGGGGCGGTCTAACCTCCTGTACCCAGAAAAGAACTCCAAGCAAGAACTCCTAGCAAACAACATGAAAACCACCCAAGATTTCACCTAAACACTCCTCTGATCAAGGTGAACAAACTTACAGAGGAAAATCCGGCAAAATCAAAACCTCGACCAGGAAAGCCCAGGGCGGTTAGACTGCCCCTTCCAGAAAACTTACCCGCGGGTCAACCCTCAATTTCCCATCGCCCGACCTCCCGAATCACTCCACGGATTGCAGCAAAACTTCGGGAATAGTTGGGTTACCCCCTGGGCAACCTCTACCTCGAAGGAATCGACCCAAAACGCTCACAATCAAGAGGAATTGAAGAATTCGGCTCTCTAGGGCAAGAACTCGAGCAACTCGAAAAACCACCAAATCGAGTCTGATTCAAACGAGATTTGGGGGCAAAGTCACCAGCCAAAGAGGCACAAGGTCCTCTTACGTGACACCAAACAAAATCCCTAAGAAATCGTCCTTGAAACTCCACCAAGAAAATCACAATAAAAAGCTCCAAAAATCACCATAGAGAAGGACGAGAAAAGCACCACACAACCTTGAGGAACCACGCTGAATCATCTATACATACCATGAAGGTTCATACAAGGTCTAGCTTGCCACCCGTACATCCATCCCCCTCTCAAGATCTCACATGAAGCTCTCAAGCTATTCCTAGGAAAACTAAGGGAAAATGAGAATGAAAATGGAAAAAGAAATGAGCTAGGGTTCCAAGAGTTGGCTGCTATCCATCCCCACAAGAGAATATATGGAGGCACCCAAAAGACTAAACTACCCTTACTTAATAACTAGGGATACAATCCCCACAAGGGCGAATTTGGAAGTCTTCAGATTTTCTACATCGGACGGATGCCCAACGACCGCAACCTGCTTATCCTCGACGCAAGCCAACGCGTGTCCTCCGCTTCGAAGCTTCTCGGCAGTAGCGACCAGGGCGGTCGGAGCGCCCCCCCTGGGCGGTTAGACCGGCCAGGCGGTCAGACCGCCCCTCCTGGGCGGTTAGACCGACCTGGATGGCGGCACCTCCTCGTCGAGTCTTCGACCTCAGTTTTGTGTCTCAACCGAGTAACCCAGTGGTTTTCTGGTGAACCACTGCAAACCCCACGAACTCGAAGTAACCTTCGCCAATCGCCACTCATGACACGGCTCCCACGTAGTCCCGGCTCGACCTTGGTTTAGGCTCAACCAAGAAACCGTCCACAACTTCGTCCCGTTGTTCTTGCCACCATGCGGCCCGCACTTGACACTGCTGGCCACCAGGTCCCTCGAACCAAGCCTACTTGTCTTCTCCGCACCTGGACGCCTCACCAGCGACGACCTTTCACGCTTGTTCTTGACCTGCACCAACACCGGTAAAGCCGCAACCAGCATCTGCAATACTTAGCCAAGAGTCAGTTCACACGACGTTGTCAATCGCTCATCACATCAGGAAGGGACCATCCACCGGTCCTCGAACCACACATGTTCCTCAGGACCACCGTGTCAGCGAGACTTTTGCCCACTCGCGCGCGTGCCCCGGCAAAACAACCACCCACTCACGCGACGCCTCGGTTCCCGTGGAATACGGGCCCGCAGAGTCTGTGTGCAGTCTTGATGGAACGGTGACGTCCGTCGCGTCAGCTGAGATGCCCGCACCCATAACTGCACCCTCATTCACCACGACAGTCAAAACTGCCCGGACGAATCATCCCCTGGCTACAATGGCTAGAATTACAAATAAAAGCTCACGAGCGAGTCTCAAACTCACTCACGAGCTCGGGGGCTACATCCGGCGGATGCGCTCGCACGCACCCACCGAGAACATGGAGAACACTGCCAACACCAAGATCATCCGGTTGAGCCTCAACACGACTCCTTGACTCCCTCCCAGGCTCGGGGGCTACTGTCGAGGGCCCGAATTAGGGCCCCCTTTGACGGCGAGATTATCTCCCCTAAAACAATAAGACATTCCAACACCATTGGCAATGTGAAGGGCAAGATCGACAACGTCAAGGCAACGATTCAAGACAAGGAGACAAGACCCTAGTCAAAACCCACACTAGCAAGACGTCTAGTCTCTGGCCAGTTGGCTGCATCTCCGACCAATTCCCCACTAGAGGGAATCCGACGACAAGTCTCCGCCTCGCACGAGAAGTCTCTGCCTCGCACGATAAGTCTCCACCTCGCACGACAAGTCTCTGCCTCGAACGACAAATCTCCGCCTCGCACGAGAAGTCCGACCCCGACTGGCACGTGGGCCCAAACGCACAGCGTGAGCGCCACCACTGACGCATGTAGGGGAATGGTTCCCTGTGCCATGCAAATACAACAGTTGGCAGCCATGCAAGGAGCTCGCCCCGACAAGGGCCTTAATGCTGGTCTCACCGGCTGTGCGGCCATCACATCGCCTTCATCTCCCACTCTACCACACGCAAGCCCAGCCAGAGGCACTCAAGCACCCTCTACAACGCGCACAAGCCTAAACTTAGGCTCGGGCGTGGCAAGCTAGGCAAGTACTCAGGCAGACCAAGACATGCCCAAACTACTCGGGGAGGAGGCCAAGCGTCCCGGAGTGAACAGTCTAGCCCGGCCACACGGCGGCTCCCCTAACAAGGCGTCACGACTCAGCTTGCCAAGCGTCCCGGAGTGAACAGTCTAGCCCGGCCACATGGAGGCTCCCCTAACAAGGCGTCACGACTCAGCTTCAATGCACCCCGACGGACAGTGATGTATGACGGGACGTGCCAGCTACCAAGCACAGTAACTCTTTTTACTTCCCCCTTGTGCCCCTTCCATTGTGACTATAAAAGGGAGAGGAGGGCAACAGTTGCAAGGGTTAGACCTTCATAGGATCGATCACCATCTCAAGGGACATGGGCTCGACACCCTCTCCCGAGCATCTTGCAACCCCTACTACAAGCACTCCTAGCTCGGGAACATGGCAGCACCACACAGGACATAGGGTATTATTCCTTAGAGGCCCGAACTAGTCTAAATCCCATTGTCTCCTGCGCTAACCATTCGAGCCCGACGCACGACCGATACAAATTTACTGCCAGCGTTAGAGAACCCGGCACTTCAATGTTCAAGCAAACATTCTAGGAAACTATGTGAGAGATGTAGATATTTGTACACAAGTATATTATTCCTTCCTCAAAACCATTTGAAAATTTGAAGACAAGTCTAGGTACCCAAATTATATTGGCAAGTCAATTTGTAGATTTTTTACAACACACTAAATATTAGTAGAATTATTACATCATTAACATGGGATGTAAAAACAGATTCGAAGAATCTTGGGCACACAAATGTGACCGTTGATATTTTACTCAAATACTAAATGTCCAAATACGAATTGTTCGTATTTTTATGATTTTTAGGTGTTGTTTTATGGCCTCTAGTATTTTAGGGAAGCACGTTTCATTCGAATGAAAATAGTAGCTAGCCCACGCGTCAGCGTCAGCAGCCAAGATAAAACGATAACCGCTGCCCGCCCGTTGGACCCAACTCCCAACAAAGGCGATGCGGGTTCACTAACCATCGTCGCCAATGACACTAGCCCACTCGTCAGCGCCACTAGGCAAACCGTGCACGGGCTGCTCAAAATTTCCCACCTATATTGACTATTATGCCCATGAAATTTCAATTTCTACACAGAGCCATCAAGGGCTTGCCAGTAGTTTCATTAAACACAGTTACGTGTGTCGTTCATATTTGGCTCCTCGCTCGACAGATCCACAACGCCCGCATTCTCCCCACTGCTGCCGCCACTCGCCCCGCTCGCCTTCGTCGCTCTCTCCCCGCTGCAGCCCTGCTCTTCTCCAGCCTCACCGCTCCCTACGTGATGATGGTGACGAGGACGCGGTTACTGGTGTGCGGATGTACATCTTCCTAGCCAACCTAAATACGGTTGACGCAGATCCGTCGACAACCTAAATTCATGAAAAGCATTGAGGATGTTAGCATACTTTAATTCTGCTATGCTTTGAATGAACCAGATCGACAGTTAAGCTTTCGACCTGTTAGCATACTATAATTCTGCTATGCTTTGAATGTACTAGATCGACAGTTATCCTTTGCACCTATTAGCATATACTTTAATTCTGCTATGCTTTGAATGTACCAGATCGACAGTAATGCTTTGGACCTGTTAGCATCTTTTAATTTTGATGGCCACATAAGGAAACTGAGACTTGCATTGCAGTGGTTTATAATATAGTGCCGCATTGGCAACATTTCAGATTTAGTAAGATGATGTAATTTGCAGCCTTTCTTGCTGTAGTCAATGCTGCCAAGTATGTTGGACCCAGTCGGTGGTTCATTTACCACGCTCCTCTCATGGCGCATTGGTCAATCCAGCTTCATTTCAATGTCTTCTAGGAAGCGAGAGCAGAATGTCATGCACCCCTCTAAGATATATCCCTCTATTATCGAACCTTGTGGATGTGCCCTGTTCCTAACATATCCTTTAAGTGTATGTAGATACCTCTCGATTGGATACATCCACCGATAACACACTAGTCCACCAACTCTTGCCTCCTCAACTAAATAAACCAGCAAATGCATCGTAATGTCAATGAATGCTATTGGGAATATCATCTAAAGCTTACATAAAGTCTGTGCAATTGATGCGCTTAGTGTTTCCATGTCACTTTTCACCACCTCCTTTGAACACGATGCATTGAAAACCTGCTAAGCTCAATCAATGGCCTAGCAACAGCTTCAGGCAAGATATGCCTTGCAACTAAGGGCAACTATTTCTGCAAAATAACACGATAGTCATGTGATTTCAGTACCTTGTATCCATCCACATCCACACATTTCTTTATATTAGACCCGTATCCATCAGGCATCCTCACTCCTACTAAGAATGTGGATAACATCTTCTTTTGATCCATGTCTAAGGAGTATAATGATGGTGGCAAACTATACTCTCCATTCTCCACCACTGGATGTTGATCCTGCTGTATCCCAAGATGTTGCATGTCCAGCCATGCCTTTGCACTATCCTTACACTTACCATCTATGTGAAGCAACATCCCAATAATGCTTTCACAGACATTTTTATCGATGTGCATAACATCTAAGTTGTGCCTTATAAGCAATGTTTCCCAGTAAGGAAGCTAAAAAATATACTCTTCTTTCTCCACATACATAATGTCTTCTTCTCATTGCTTCCTTTTTTGTTGTTGTCCCAAATTTTGGTTGCTCAAAACTATTATACTGCTACAGAACTTGAGGACCGGTCAATGGAATAGGTGCCTTCCTCATCTCTGTCATGTTGTTGAAGCTACTTTTGCTCTTGCGCCACCTATGGTTCTGAGGGAGAAATCGACGATGGACATGCAAACTTTCCTTTAGTACTCCAACCAGATAGCATGGCATAGGCAGGGAAGTCATTTATGGTCCACAACAGAAGCGCATGAAGAGTAAATTTCTCCTTTTTATCCTCATCCCATGTTTCAACACCTTTCACCCATAACTCTATCAGCTCATCAATTAGGGGTTGCAAATAGACATCAATATGCATACCAAGTGATTTTGGCCCAGCGATCAGCATAGACATCATCCAATAAGGTTGCTTCAAACACAACCAAGGAGGCAAGTTGTAAGGGATTAGGATGATAGGCCATGTAGTATATGCAACACTGAACATCGCAAACCGATTAAAGCCATCAGCTACAAGACCAAGCCGTATGTTCTGAGGTTCCTTAGAAAAATCCTTATACACTTTATTCACATGCTCCCATGCCAATGAGTCTGTCGGGTGACACATTTTCCCATCATTTACTACTTCTTCCTCATGCCAACGCATCATCTTCGAAGTTGATGCTCTCATAAACAATCTTTGCAACTGAGGAATAAGTGGAAAATAACGAAGGATCTTACATGGAAAACGCTTCTACTTCTTTCCACAATCAATGTCAACAGGATCATCCTTTTCAGTAACCTCTATCTCTTTGCACCTAGATTCATCGCATGTTGGGCACTTATCCATTCAGCATAATCCCCATGAAATAACACACAACCATTGGCTCAGGCATGAATCTTTTCGTAATGCAGGCCTAGATCACGAATAACCCTTTCCACTTTCTCCAAGGAAGTTGGTAGACAATGACCATCAGGAAGCACAAGCAATAACAACCAAAGTATGCCTTCTAGATTGCAACTACTAATACCATCCATGCATTTAATGTGAAATAGCATAACAATGAAAGAAATCTTTGTAACCTCTTTGCAACCTGGATACAACTCCTTCTTTGCCTCATCTAGTAACCTAAAAAGTTTTTTTGCAGTCGGAGTTTGCTCATCCTCTTCTCTGCTTCCTGTCACTTGTCCATGTATAACACCTCTGATTAGTGAAGAATCAATTCATGGGAACTTTTAGCATGGTCTATTGCAGCGCCATCATCGATCTCATTTTGAACCAACGGAGGCTCACAATTACCTTCTCCTTCAGTGAAACTCTCATCAAACCCTCTAAGTGCCACGTGAGTTCCAACCTCCTTTTCACTTTGATAAGACATATAGCGGCATCGAGTACAAGGTCATGGAGCTGTTTCTTCATTAGATGTGCCCCGAAAAACACTTTCTAAATATTTCTTGAATCTTGCCTACCATTCTAAAGTATATCTGGACATTTGCATCCAGATGTTATATTCATTTGCCATCCTTCACAATAACCCTACATTTAGCACAAATCTATATAATAAATACCTACGATCAAGCTAATGTTTTGAATTCACAAGCTATTTTGCTAATGACCATCATATGTTGTACCACCTCTGAAAAAGAGTTCGGAATTCTTCAACAGTTCATGAAGAAAAAGAAAATTAATTAATTAGGACCCTGTGTTGCCTGCTCACCTTGTTTGAAGCACACTAGTAGCCAGGTGAGGGTCGCGGACCAAGCCGAGGTCACCAGAGCCGGATCGCTGCAGGCCGGAGTGAAACACGGGCATAAGCCCTTTGCCGCAGCGCAACCGTTGCCGTCGGCGTCTCCTTGCACCGAGAATGAGAGGATCGGGGCACGACGCTGCAGGATGGGGACACGCTGACGGGCCGTCGCCGTTTTTCGCTGGTGCCGTGGCGGTAGTGCCGGTGCTTCCGTACCACATGACGTAGTCGTGACCTATCTGAGTCGAAGGACTTGTTTTTTTGAGAAGGACTCAAACTCTTTTCTTCCAATTGGTCGAGGGATCAAACATGGCGAGAAAAGATAGGGTGTTTTTTCTTGTCACGCGCCGAAGGGTGGGGTGGGCTGCATTATTTATTTTTTTGCCTTTAAATCACGTCATCCCTTTAAATGAATTTGCATAAATCATTTGTGGCAATAAAACTTAATTAATGCAACAACTTTTTATGGATACAACAGGCACATAAGCTATTGCAATAAAGGTAAAAATTTATGCAACGTTTTTCATCATGGCCGCATACATGTCTATTCGCAACGAACTTAATGTTCATGGCAAAAAACACACAACAAACGCAATGAAAAATTTTATGGTTGCAATATGCACACGCGGTATCGCAACAAATAATACAATTTAGACAATGTTTTTTCATTGTGGCGACAACCATGCCTATTCGCAGCCAACAAAATGTTCGTGGCAACAAAGACACATCAAATGCAACGAATGAATTTCGCGATGCAACAGGCACATGAGCTATCGCAACAAAAGTTAAGTTGTAGAAAACGTTCTTTCAGTGTGGCCACAAGCATGCCTATTCGCAACCAAATAATTTATCGTGGCAACAAACACACATCTATCGCAACGATAAATCCTAACTATCGCAATGCACAATTAGTTGTGGCAATAGGTACCCATAAAGGCAACCACCTTTTTTATAGTAGCATTGACACCAACCTCTTGCAACGAATGTTGCATCAAACGCAACCTGCATTATTGGTGGCCATAAGATCAAGATATCGCAACCCATTAATATGTTGGTTGCTACAAGATCAAATATTGCAACCAAATGTGTGGTGTTGCAAAACAAAATGGTGCTCTAAGGGTCAATTCCTAGTAGTGTTGTTCTATGCCATGGCCCTAGTTTACCACTGCAAGCTCTGGACTCACCAATGGTTTGAGCCCCACTAGGAGGTTGCAGCTATCCTGTATGAGAATGTGCCATTCCATGGAGATAAGGAGATGTTTAGGCATGAATATGTGGAAGACAGGACCACCATGTAAGCAGGCATCGCAGAAGTAGCACGGAGGGCACTCTATGTACTCTCCCACCAAGAACGTGGTAGGTTGGAGGACACCCGCTGCAGATACACACCTTACAAAGCAAGTGGAGAGGCCAAAACCTAGATCACACCAGCTCCAGCTTATGAAGGAACACTGACAATGTCTGGGGTTTGCTAGCTGTTGTCAACACTGCCTTGAATGGCACCAACAACACCCTCTATGCGGCACAACAACAGGTCTTTACTCTGGAGTTGGAAAAGCATGCCTTGGAGGTTGCATTGTTGAACAAGGAGCAACTAGTGATCCATGAAGCTGCAGAAGCACACACCTCCCAGTCACCCAAGAGGCCATGCTATGACTCCCCCGATGCCCGCACTGGAGTCAGCGCGGTCAAATCTCGATAACAAGCATCGATAACTCCAGTTATCCAGTGAACCGTCAAGGTAGGGCACCTCAACAGCCACAAATGGATCAAGCTATGCAACAATTCATTCAGGCTCGGACCGAGCTCCTCCAGAATTTGTCCAACATTGTGGTGAACCTGCAAGCCCAAGTCAATAATCAACCCCAGTAGCAGCAGGCACCTCACAATAAGCATCGGGAGTTCATGAGCCACCATCCACTTGAGGCTGAGGATTGGCTGAAGACAGTGCTGAACATGCTCACTATCACATAGTGAATGACAGAGAGAAGGTCTTATGTATTGCAGGAAGGCTTCAGGGGTCAGCTTCTGCCTATTGGGATGCTTATGTCGCCGCTCATGCCGCTCTAGATACTATCACATAGGACGAGTTCACCACCAACTTCAAGAGCCACCACATACCACCTGGCCTCATTAAGATGAAGAAGAAAGAGTTTCTTTCTCTCAAGTAGGCGGGAATGTCAGTGGATGAGTTCAGAGACAAGTTCATCAAATTGTCTCGCTACGCACCGGAGGAGGTTGTTGAGGATAATAAGAAGCAGGAGCTATTCCTAGATGGGTTAATTAGACTACTATAGTATCAGCTGATGTGTCTCACCTTTCCCACGTTCCAGCACCTAGTAGGCAATGTCATCCGTCTGGAGTAGAAGCGTAGGGAGCTAGGAGAGCAGAAGAGGAAGGCCATCAGCTCTGGATAGTTCGGGAGCATCTCTCGCACTCGCTTCACCCCACATTAGAGTACACCCTTCCACTTTGGAGGATCAGGTGGGAACAGCAGCAGTCCCTACATCCCGCTCAGCCATTCCAGCAATTAGGACAGCAGTTTCAGCGCTCTGCACCTCAGACACCGTGCCCCACTTTCCAGCAGAACCAGTAGAGAGCTCCAATTGGTACACCAATGAGGTCCATTGCGCCTCCCAACCCCACGTCTACTACTTGCTTCAACTATGGTGACCTTGGTCACTATGCCAATGTGTATCCCCAGAAGCAACCCCAAGCATCCCAGTGCAGAACCAGTAGATGAAGGTCCTTGTTTGGTTTTGATAATTGAGTTACAACTTAGGTGTACTAATGTGTGGTTGAGTTAAATACATAAGTGATTTGTCCACTAGTAAGTATGTGATGAAGGAGTTCATTACATTTGAGACATGACATGGAGTCATGTGACTAGATGGAAAAGATCAAGACAAAACTTGGCTTGACGGACCGGTTGCAAGTGCGAAGGAAAAGTTAGAGGCTAAGCACTGGACCGCGTGACGGGATGGTTAAGTAATGACTTGGCGCCGAAGGACCAATGCAACGGTGAAGAGCAAGTGAAGTCAAGATTGATGAACCAACATGTGACATGATGATATGAAGTGGGTCATACTATTTGTGATGGTGTTTATGGATATTAGAGAAGATGGAATGGAATGCGCAAGGCAAAGGTATATAAAATAGGAATTATATTTTACTGGTCATAGGTGTGTAGAGAAGTTTATGACCGGGTTTAGGATAGATGGTCGTACTATCAAGAGGGGCAAACTTGTTTGCGTATCAGTCATCTAGTGCCACATGAGCGTTCTAACATTGTGATGTTTCTAGTATCGAGTGGCGTGGTAAAGAGAGTTAAAATCCCTTTGAAAAATAATTGTGAAAATGCTAACTCACTCACTCTTAAGGTGGTACATTTATGGGGTTGGCACATTTGCAAAGGGGTTGAAGATTTGGTTGATGGTTTTGGTTTACGGTGGATCTTTGTTAGCAATTTTGCTTTGATCCAAAGTGTTTTGGGTCAAGCATTCAGTTGGGATGGATAGTACTCTGAATAAGGTTTCCATAGAGTCCAAGATCACCTAATTCCAACATCGGAGCTAAATGTTAGAGTTGTTTTACCGAGCCTCGGTTGTGCTGAAAATTGAAGGCCGCGGACAGTCCGCGAGTGATGGACGGACAGTCCGCGGTTTGATCGGATTTTAGACAAAGATGAGTTTTTGACCTTCCAGGGGTCGGACAGTCCGTCCGTAGGTGATGGACAGTCTGTCCTTTGACCTCGGAAAGTCCGTCTGGGCATCACGGACTGTCCGTGACGCACCAACGACAAGTTTTTTGAATGACGGACAACCTGGGAATGTATCGCAGACAATCCAAGAGAGCCGCTAGAGCTCAGGAAAAGAGTGTAACGGCTAGTTTTATTCCTCCCTCTATAAATAGAAGGGTGCCCGAGACTTGGAGGGTGTTGGGCACCTTGGGGATGTGTTTCTCATGGTAGTGCTTGGCTTGGGAGCCCTCTAACTCACTTGTGCTTGTGAGATTGCAAATCGATTGCGAGTGAGTGCAAATCTAGTGCTTTGCTTTGTGAGATTGGATCGAGTGGCACTAGGTGTTCGTGTTACTCTTGGAGGTTTCCACCTCCTAGACTGCTTGGTGGATTGTGGCTCTGTTGAAGCACACAAGGAGATTGTGCGTGGCTCCGGAGAAGGCTTTGTGTGGGGGATTGTGCTCACCCCGCGAGGATCGCGAAGAGCAACTCTAGTGGAGCATGTCATTGAGTTACCTCACTTGCGAGTGGTGTCTTGGTGTGCCTAGAGTGGCAAGTGGCATGAGAGCTTTGCCCAAGAACCATCGAGGTGTTGGTTGACACAATTAGGACTAGCTTGGTGGCAACCAAGTGAATCTCAGGATAAAAATCACCATGTCAACATTGTCTACTCTTCTCGGTGGTTTGCACTTCTCGATCACAGGCATTGCATTTACATTCTTATATATATCTTGTGCTTGTGTGATTGCTCCTAAAATTAGTTGGCTTGTGTAGCTTGCTAATTATCTTCTTGCTTGTGTAGCTAGAAGTAATGATGTTGCAACTAATTAGGTTGTGTAGGTTAATTAGTCTCGTTGCTTAGTTTGTGTAGCTAAATAAATTGAGATTTTGGATTAGACTTGTGTAGTCTTGTCCATTGTGCATCTAGTGAGCTTAGGTAGGCTTTGTGCTTTTGATCATTAGAATTGTGTAGGAGCTCCCCGGTGCTTAAAGTACTAGTGGCATAGGTTTGTGTGTCCTTGCTCCTAAGTTTGTTTATGTGAGCTCTTTGTAGCCGACACCTCTTTTGCTTTGTGTAGGATATTCTAAAGGTGTTTTAGACTTATAGATAGAGGGGGTCTAGTCTTGGCTAGATCGATAGTTTAAATTCCGCATTTGTTTCGGTTAGTTGTTGCGTTAAGTTTTTAGAAAGGACTATTCACCCCCCTCAAGTCCGCCATCTCGACCCTACAAGTGGTATCAGAGCTGAGGTCTCTCATTTGTGGTCTTTACCGACCGGAGAGGACGGCGAACTACAGGCTATATGTTGAGTGTCCACACAATTTTGATGGCACACACTTTACGCGGTGGAAAAATTGGATGATATGCAATTTTAAGTTCATTGGCCCTCAAATGTGGTGGATTGTAGATGTGGGTTTTTCTCATGCTATTGATGAGAACATTGCTACTCAAGGGCAAGAGAAATGCCTACATCTCGATTGCCATGCTACTAGCATCATTTATAGATCTTTAGATGATTGCATATTTTGGGAGATTATCAACATGAAGAATGCTCATGAGATTTGGATTTATCTCAATGAGAACTATGGCGTGGTCTCTGATGATAACGATGGTAAGCCCAATGAGGAGGCGCATGAGGATGTTAAGCATGACAAAATATATACCATGTTCTTCACAAATAGATTCCTATTCTACTTGTATATATTGTGATACTAACATTTTGAAGGATAAAAATGAGCTCAAAAATGAAGTATAGAATTTGAGAAACAAGTTAGAAAGCAAGAGCAAGGGCAAGAACAATAATATGCAAGAAGAAAAGATTTCCCACCTCATGTGCTATTGGTGCCATGTTGACGGTGAAAACTCGTCAATCTAGCCATGAGTTTACCTTCGGTGTTGGCATAAGTTTTATACCTTATCCATTGATACTAACCCCCGTGGTATAACAAGTTCACGTGTGCATGTCGGTTTTGGAGTTTAGTGTTTATGCAGGGTTTTAGCGTTGAAAACAAGACTTTCGGGATAAGTTCATCAAGCACCTTATGACAAGACCTTGAAGCCCCGTACAAGTCATGCAATGAAGCAAACTTAACTCCAAGAAGCCAGGGACTTGATCCGAGAAGATGACAAACTCCGAGGACCTAACCAGAAAAGTGCTGAATCTTGCAAGACAAGGTGTTATGCCCAATTCGGAGAGAAACTGACGACATGGACCTACATGCAGAAGGGGGGAAACATCTAGAAGACACGGGAACCGACGTAGAGCAAAGGAGGCCGCGGGCTGGGCCTGGATGGGCCCAGGCCGATCGGCCCAGCCCTGTCCGGGGCCCGTTTGCCCATTCCTTTGCCCTAGCCGCCATTCGGGCTATTTATAGCCCCCTGACCGAGAGCCACGCATGATCCAATTCGTCATCGGCCGCCGAGGAGCAGAGAAGAGAGGGACACCATCTTGGAGAGGAGAGGTTCGAGCTAGTTGACTAGGGTCTCCCTAGCCGACGTGGGAACCTTGCACGGAAGACCACGTCGGAGTTCCCGGAGCTAGAAGCAAGATCAAGGAAGGATCCTGGTGGTGATCTTGTGTATGTATAATTATCATAGTTGAATTATCAAGTTGAATCTATTCTTAGCAATCAAGTGTTTCCTCGAAGATTTCGTTTTTCGATAGGCTTGGCTTATTCCAATTCTATTCTCGAGATAGATTACATAGGGTGTTCTTGTAGCCGCGGTGGCTAGAGGTACACGCCGGATCTTCCGAAAGAATCTCGACTTGTCTTTTGACTTGCTCTAGACTCCCCGCATGAGTAGGGATACGTTGTGACAGAACGGGGGTTCCGAAAGGCGGATGTTTTCGGATTTGGACGGGAAACCACGGTTTAAAGAGGCTTCTTATAAGATTCGATTTGCTACTTCTTCTCTTGCTAGGAACTTCAACAAAAGGCTTAACCTGATCTCTCTAGATCGGTTTATCTACCTAATCTTACTTTGTTATCTCCGGACTTTAGTAAATTAGATTAGTTTCGTGTCTTTTACCTAGATGCATTAGGGTTTCTCTTTTACCTAGATTGGAGTTACTTGGCTTTACTAGATCAACTTTTGCGTCACACATTTGTTCCACGGATTCGATACTTTGGGTTCACCACTCAAGGGAAGAAGGGTCCCTTGACTACGACGAGAGACTTGTCCGCTTGCAAGTCATAAACGAACTTTGATATAACTATTAATCGTCAACAAGCCCCTTTTTCTGGCGCCGTTTCTGGGGAACAAGTGATCAAGATTTGATTTTTTATTGCCTTTTGTAATTTTCAGATTTCTTTTAGTTTTTCTTTTTGCATCTACTAAACTTTGATCATCCTCAAAATACATCTGATCTAGTTTGTCTAACCCTAGTTTTTATAGATTTGTTTTTACTTTCTAGTTTTTGCATACTTTGTTTATTGCTAACCCTAACAGGAGATGGACAGCTACCTCTCCAACAAACCCGATAATTTTGTGGATGATCCAGAAAAATTTTACAGGCTAAGGAGATGCGAAGCATATCAAGCTAAAAAGCTGGATTTTGTAGATTCAGAGTCGGAAGACAAAGGATCGAAGGAATCTCTGAAGAATTCACCACCTCAAAGTCCTCTAGAATCGACTTCCACCGATGGGTGACCAACCACCGCAAGAACGCAAGATCGGGGAGCTATGCACCCCGGACATCATTGACCTACCAATCTTGAACCTTGAGGAGATCGGAAGACCGTTCGAGATCAAGACCTCAACAATCCGCATGGTGCAACATTCACCTTCACCGGTAAAGAGGATCCGAACCTTCACCTCCAAGCATTCATTCAACTTTGTCAGACTTTGAACATGGATGGGGTGACTCAAGATCAAATTAGGGCAAGGCTTCTCCATTCTCGCTACTCGGGAAGGCTTTGCAATGGTTCCACTCTCAACCGGCGGAGACGGTGCAAATTTGGAACATGTTGATGAAGGCTTTCATGAAGGAATACTACTCACTAGGTAAAACTCAAAGCTTGCATAATAAGATTGCCACCTTTGTTCAATATCCTACGGAGACTATCTCGGAGGCATTCGAGCGCTTCAATGAGTACACTCGGGCGGTTCCACATCACAAGTTCCTGAAGGAAGACCTCGTGCAAAAGTTCTATCAAGGACTCACCATGGCGTCAAGGATGATCATCAATGCATCGGCGGGAGGATCTATCATCGAGCTAACACCGACGGAAGCTTTCACTCTATTCAAGAAGGTCGCGGATAATGACACATGGGTGTCATCCGGGTGCCTACATCTGGTTCAACCCACGGGGAACGTCAAAGGAGTCTTGCAAGTGGAGAAGGAGAACATACTTGAAGGCAAAATCGACTCGCTCATGAGGAGGTTGGAGAAGATGGAGATAGAAAAGAAAGAGGCTCAAGACTTGAAGGCCGCCGAAGCAAGATCCACATACGAAGAATGTGGAGAGTATGGCCATGTCCGCAAAGATTGTCCATAGGAAGCCAAAACGCTCGACTACATGAGGAGGGAGAATTGCCAAACTTCCGCTACGGGCAAGATAAACAAGGACACCGTCACCAAGTTCAAGACCATAGACAAGGTGTTGGAGAACATCGATAGCAAAGTGACGGAGGTCGGAAGTTCCAATCATCAAGTGCTCAACATGATGAAGATGCTCGAGACGCAAGTTGGACAACTTGCGGGGCGCCTCACTAATGATGAAGGGAAGCTTCCGGGACAACCTGAAAGTCCCGAATCGGCGAAGGCCATTCAAACACGTTCGGGGAAGGAGACCGAAGATCCGGAACGTTCCGCGGGAGCAAGGAAGCTTAAACCATCCACCGAGGTGGAAGGAGTTGCTAAAGAGAAGGTTATGGGGATCGTCACCGAAGAACCCGAATTTGAGATGCCGGAGGAAGACATGAGGATACCGCAACTCAAGCCATGCTACTTCCGAAGTAAACTTGACAACCACTTTGAGAAGTTTGTGGAGGTTGTGCGTAGACTTAGCATCAACATTCCATTACTAGATGCCCTACAAGTACCTACATATTCTCGTTACTTTAAAGACATACTTGCAAATAAATATGAGATAGCAACACTCGGGGTAGATCAAGTCAAGATGTCTGAGGAGTGTAGTGCTGCTATTGCTAATGGGCTAGAGAAGCAAAAGGACCCCGGATGCCCTACTATTCCATGTTTTGTTGGTTCTTTCAACTTCGAGAAGGTGTTATGCGACCTTGGAGCTAGTGTGAGCGTCATGCCAAGGGATGTGTTCGAGAAGCTACCACTTCATCCCCGTCGACATCGTGGTGCTCAAGATGGGAGAGAGGGAGAAGCCGCCACTCATCCTTGAGAGGCCTTTCCTCAATACCGTGGGAGCTACTATTGATGTTGGCAAGGGGGAGATCATGTTCGATATCAACGGAGAAAGGAGTTCTTTCAAGTTTCGACCACGAATCGAGGCATGCAACATGATTGGAGTGAAGGGAGAACCAAAGAAAAAGGAGGGGCTGAAAAAGAAGAAGGAGCCGAAAAAAATGAACGTAAAGAAAATCAAAGAAGGTGTTGCATCCGTCAAGACTGAGGAAGAAAAGCCGCCTGTGAAGACCAAAAAAATGACTAAGCCGGAAGACAAGCCCGCGCCCAAGATGGTGCGGAAGTGGGTACCCAAAATTGCAACGCCCGCAAAGAGCGTTGATCCGAAGTAATCAAGTGAAGAAGTCTCGCTATGGACTATAAACGAAGCGCTAGGCGGGAGGCAACCCGTTTCGTCGAGTCAAGGATAAGCTACCGGGAGGACAACCCGATTCCAGGTTTTTCGAGTCTTTTTAATAATTTAGTTTTGAGTTTTATTACAAAGACATTAGACTTAGAAGGGGTTGAACAATATTAGAGACATAATTCTTGATTGAATATTTTACTTTATCATAAACCCTTTGCATGAACCCTCCTATGTGTTTGTTTGGTTCTTTTCGAGAAACCACAACCAAATAATTTTAGAATCTAACTCAACCTTTCACCCTTATTATGGTGCTGTGGTTAACTTATTTTTCACACTGAAAACACACGAGTAGAGCCACGACTTATACCTAGGAGTTAACTAAATTTCAGCACGTGGTAGGACTCGCGTGGACCTAGAAACTAAACTTTTGGTTGGTTTTAAAAATCTATATACTCGGTTTCTCTAAAATTAGAATTTTTCTAAGCCTCTTCTAATTTTCTTTTATTCAAAATCTCTCTCATTTAGCCAAAATTAGAACCTAAGCCTATGCCCCCATGATCAAGCCGGGAAAAGTTTGCTCTCAACCAATGAAGGCAAACTATACCGGTGAGACCAATATCAACGTAGTCGGAAAATATTTTTGACTTACATTTGTTTTTAATGGTTTAAAAACTTCTCTAAATTTATGCTTGAGCTCTTGCATGGCTCTGAAAATATTTTTAAATTTCTAAATTAGAGGAGTGCTTAACCTTAAACACACTTAAAGGGGGGGGGCAATCTAGTTTGAATTGATCATGCATGCACCATAGGATACCCTTTCATCAACTTTCGTCAAGACCACATGCAAAGGACAAGCATGGTGGGCAGCAAGCATAAACTTTGCAGGAATTTCATGGTGGCATGTGAAGCAAGTGGAGCAATGGAGCCTGGACATGACTCAAAGCATGAAGCATCAAGTGGAAGGACCAATAATGCAAGAAAAGGAGTGGACGAGAGCGTTTGGGCGGTGCAACTCATGGAGCACGCGGGCAAGAAAGTTGCAGAGGAGAAATGATCATGCTGGAAGAAAGTCGAGGCGGGGAGGAGCCAGAGGCCACCCAGGCCGGTCGGCCCAGGCCGGCCGGCCTCCCCTACTTAAGGAGCCCCCCGGCTCACGTTTTCTGCATGCAAGCTTCCCTCTCCTTCCTCAGTTTGTGTGTTCAAGTTTGTGTGCCCAGAACCTCCGTACACATAGCCAACCTTCCCAAGCTTCCACTAAAAGTCCACATCCGAAGTAAAGTTCTTAAGTGCCTAGTTACCATTTGCAACCCGGAGTTTTTGTGGAGAGAAGAGTGCAGCAACCATGTGGAAGAAAACCACAAATCTCTTCTCCAAGAAGAAGGGTTCATCGTCATCCAAGCCATCGTCGACGACGTCTTCGAGGAGGCACTCGGTTTCCGAGTCTCCTCGGAGCATGGAGACGGATACGGCACCACCAAGGAGGAACGACGCTATCCTCCTTGGTGGCATGACGGCAACAAGGAGCACGTCCATGAGGTTTACCGAACCTCAAGGGCACACGGAGGAGCCGCCCGTTTGAGGACCATGTGTGGTTCGAGGACCGGTGGATGGTCGCTTCCTTGTGTGATGAGTGATTGACAACGTTGTGTGGACTGATTCTTGGCTAAGTATTGCAGGTGCAGGTTGCGGCTTGACTGGTGTTGGTGCAGGTGAAGAACAAGCGCGAAAGGTCGTCGCCGGTGAGGGCTCCAGGTGTGGAGAAGACAAGTAGGCTTCGTTCGAGGGACCCGGTGGCCAGCGGGGTCAAGTGCGGGCCGCATGGTGGCATGAACAGCAAGATGAAGTCGTGGACGGTTTCTTGGTTGAGCCTCAAAACCAAGGTCGAGCCGGGACTACGTGGGAGTCGAGTCATAAGTGGAGATTGGCGGAGGCTACACTGAGTTCGCGGGGTTTCCGGTGGTTCACCAAAAAACCACTGGGTTCCTTGGTTGATCCACAAAGCCAAGACCGAAGAACCGAAGACGGTGCTGCAGCAGTGCGAGACCGGTCTGATCGGTGTGCGACGACGCAATCCCGAGACTTCAAAGCGGAGGCCACGCGTCGGGATCGCATGGCTTGCGTCGAGGCTACGCAGGGTGCGGTCGCTGGACATCCGTCCGATGGTGAAGACATGAACACTTCCAAATCCGCACTTGAGGGGCTTGTATCCCTAGTTATTAGGAAAGGGCATTTTAGACATTCGGTTGCCTCCATATAACCCAAGAGGTGAGAGGATGGCAGCCATCTCTTGAAACCCTAGTTTATTTGCTTTCCTATTTTCCCTTCCTAATTTCTTAGGATTTCCATAGGACTAGCTTGAGAGCTTCATGGTGAGATATTGTTGAGAGGGTTGGATGATCGGGCGGCAAGCGAGACCTTGTATGAACCTTTGTGGCTTGTATAGATGATTCGGCGTGGTTCCTCAAGGTTTGGATGTGTTGTTCTCGGTTGTTCTTGGTGGTGATTTTCGGTGCTCTCTCTTGGTAATTTTCTCAGGGCATTTTCGGGACCTTGCTGTATGGGATTTGATGGGGGAAGTTTGTGAGAACCCTTCTTGGTTCTTTGGGCTGTGATTCCCCTCCCAAATCCATGAGTTAAGGGGCTCGATTTTGGTGGTTTCAGAGTTCTAGGGTTGGAAGTGCTCTTGAGGGTTGACTTTCGATTCCTCTTGATTTAGCAAGTTTTGGTGGACCAAATCATAGCTATGGGATACCCATGAGGTACTCATAGTATCCCCAAAGTCTTGTTCGAATCCGTGGAGCGAATCGGGAGATCGGTGGTTTTGAGGAAAAAGGTCTCTCTCTAGGGTTCCTAGCTTAAATCCTTTTTTCTCGTGGTGATGGCATGATCTTCTTGGGAAGATTCTTTGGGAAAAGCTTCTTTGTGGTGTTGAGAGGCCTTGGTTCAAATTTCGTGATTTTTGGAGGTCGTTTGATCGAGTTTTGCCTTTTTCCCCTTTCCCTCTCGAAGGCTGAAATTTTACTCCGGGCTTTTCTCTGGGAAAAAACCCAGAGTATCCGGACTTTTATTCAGGACTTTTTCTCTGGAAACCCCGGAGACTCCGGGAAAAAGTGCGGAGATTCCGGACTTTCCGGTGAGGTTTGCCTAGGCTTGTTCGATTGTGCTTCCGCTTTGTTTCTAAGCTTGCACTAACTTGTTCCTAGGGTCGGTAGGTCCGTTGTGACTACGTGATCTTGGCAAGTTTGTGTAGAGGTCTTTGGAAATGACTTTGGGTCTTAAGTTGAGTTCCTGGAGAAGAATTTTTATCGGCTCCCATTCACTCTCCCCCTCTCTGGTTCGCCGTTTCGGTCCTTCAAGTGTTATCAGAGCCGATTCGGGTCTTTCTTGACTCTAACCAGTCTAAGATCCAAGGATGGCGTACCAGGAACGGGGTGCGGGTCCTCCACACTTTGATGGCAAGAACTACCAGATGTGGAGTAAGTGGATGGGTGCAGTCCTCCGCGGAAAGGGTCAGATCCTTTGGGATGTCACGGTGGACACAGGCTATGTCCAGCCGATGGACTTCCTCGCTCCAGGATCGAGGACAGATTTGACGCCAACAATAAGGCGGTCGACTACTTGTTTCGTGCTTTGTGTCAGCCTGAGTTCGATCGGGTGCACACCGAGCACTTGGCTTGTAGAATTTGGACGGTGTTGAAGGAGGCTCATGTTGGGAATGCCCAGGTTCAGGCACGAATGTATGCGACCTACCGGAGAGAGTACAAGAACTTCACTCATCTCCCCGGTGAGTCCATCAATGCCTTATTTCAGAGGTTCACGGTGGTTGTGAACAACATGAGGGCCAATGTGGACGTGCTCCCGTACGATGATCATGATAGAGCTTTCAAGCTCTTACACTCTTTGGATCGTACAATATGGGGCGGAAAGTTTGAGGCCATTGTGGAGTCAGAGAAGTATGACACTCTGATGGTGAACGAGCTATTCTCAAAGCTCAAGTCGGCGGAGGTGGATAGGGGCATGACTGCCAAGCACGAGGGTCCGACTGATTCCCATAGTCTTGCCCTCGTTGGTGGTTTGAAAGGAAAGGCTAACACTAACCCATCCACCAGGATGTTCTTTTTGTCCTCTTTGATGTCTATGCCAGATGAGGAGTTCGACGTGCTTGGAGAGGACGAGCTGGTGCTCCTGACGAGGCGATTCGAGAGGCTGCACGAGAACCGAGTGAACAGGAGGAGGAACACGAGGACATGCTTCAAGTGTGGCAAGGCTGGATACTTTTTCGCCAAGTGTTCAAAGGTGAACAACCACGACAAGCACAAGTTCAAGGACAAGAAGAAGAAGTCCAGGAAGAAGGATCATGGACATGGGAAGCAGACGCGGTCTCGAGAGAAGATGAAGAGATCGAGCGACATCGTGTCTGATTCCGAGGACACGTTATCAAGATCGAGTGATGAAGACGAAGAGGATGACAAGAAGAAGAAGAAGAAGAAGAAGAAGAAGAAGAAGAAGAAGAAGAAGAAGAAGAAGAAGAAGAACCTCGGCAGGTATCCCAACGGCCATTGTGTGACGGCCCTAAGCCTCAAGGACGACTTCTGTGGCATGGCTTGCAGTTCGAGCAGCAAGAGAAGCCAGAAGAACGCCTCGGACTTGGATTCCGAGGATGAGGTATGTGATGAGCTCTCTTCTTTGCGCAAGGAGAATGAGGAGTTGGTTGACTTGCTTGATAATCGTGATCACATGCTTAGAGAGGCTAAGAAGCTTAGGAAGGAGCTTAGATCTTTGCTCGAGGATGCTAGGACTAGAGTGGCTGAGCTAGAAACACAGGTTCTTGATAGCAAGCTTGAAATTGATTCGCTTAAGGCTAGCCCTGTTGTTTCTGATGAAAATGATTGTGCTGATTGCTCTGCTTTCTTAGCTGACTTGACTGATCTTAGGGAGAAGTATGCTTCCAAGTGTGAGAAACTAGATGTGCTTAGGGTTGAGTTGGTTGAGCTACAATCTAGACCCACTTTCCTTGGTGCTTGCACTTCTTGCCCTGGTTTGCATGAGAAAATTGTTGAGCTTCGTTCTCGCATTGGTTCGCTAGAGGCTGATTTGAAAGTGCCTATTCCTACTTCTTGTCTACATGTGAGTTGCATGCTATGAAGAATTTGGATCTTGCAAAATGTCTTGGTCGCTTGCAAGAGGAGAATGATAAGTTGCGTGAAGCGCTGAGTTGGTTGTCGAGTCAAGAACCTCAGCTTGGTATGATGATTGCTAGCTGTAAGCGCTTTGATGGTTGGGCTTTGAGATTGGATAAGATTGGTGAGGGCAGTGGTGAGAGAGAAAGGAAATTTGGGAATGTTTCAGTTCGACCACAACCCACACCCAAAGACAAGTTTGCATCCAAGCCAAACCAACCTAGAGAAAAGCCTAGTGAGAAACCAAGTGAAGAGCCCCACCCCAAGCCTAAGCCCAAACCAATCCTTTTCCATTGTGAGTTTTGTGGAAAGGATGGTCACAAGAGAGAGTTTTGCTATAAGAGAAAGAGAGAGGCGAGAATGGCTAAGGAGTGGGCGAACAAGGACAGGTACCACCCTTCTCATGGTGTGCCTGAGCCTCGTATGCCACTGCCTAAGGGAAAGGGCTTTGTGCGTAAGGATCCGGCATGGGGAGATGAGAAATCCCGTAGCCGCGGTGGTGGTCTGGAGAGGGCGGTCAGACCGGCCTGGCTAGGCGGTCAGACCGGCCCTGCCCAATGAAGAGCGGTCAGACCGGCCTGGCTAGGCGGTCGGAGCCCGCCCTCCTCGCATTTCAGGCGTTCTGTTTTCGAGGTCGTGATGCTGGTTGTTTCAGTTCCCTTGGTTATGGTGCAGATGGTAGACACTTTGAGTCTGGTGGTGTTGAGTTTGCTGGACGTTCTCCACCTCGTGACCAATACGAGTTTGGGAGAGGTCGCAGCTTTAAGTCTTAGAGGGGCTACGGACCACGCTTTCCTTTTCTTGGTACTCATACTCCTCCGGTGAGACGGGAGTGGTGTTCCCACGGTGGTTCCAGGTTTGATAGGTTTGACAGGATGGATCGCTGTATTGATAGGCAGGGTAGGTTGAATGTTGCTAACCCTACTTTTGAGGAAATGGCCCGACACTGGTTTCACACCCTTGGGACAAACCCTAGTGTGGGACTAACCCTAGTGTTGAGTCATTTGCTCGTTCTCGCTCTTGGTTTTGAGTTGCAGGTGGGAGGCCCGGAAAACATTTGGTTGATATCGGGGGTGGTGCTTCGGCCTCTGTAACACCCTAATTTTTACTAAAAATTTGGCTTTATTAAAATTTGCTAGAAACCATTTACTTGCTTAAGGAAAATAAGGTTGCTTTATTTATTATTAGGGATTTAAAACTTTTTCTAAAATAAAGTCAATGAAATATAGGAGTTAATTGTGGCATTCATGCTGGCGCATTTTTTTTTGGTTGCTGGAATTCAAATTTGGATTTGAATTCTATTGTTTGAATCCTTTCCTAAAAATCCCTAAACCTTCTTCCCCCCCCCTACCCTATTCCTTCTTCGTTTTCAGCCCAACCCTCCTAGCAACCCGCGCGGCCCGCTTGCAACGGCCCGGCCCGGCCGCCGGCTCGCGTGCGCCGGCCCAGACGGCCTTTTGGCCTAGCTAACCGCCGCCGCTAGCCCGCCTCGCCGCTTCCCCCTCGCGCAGCCTATGACAGGTGGACCCCACCTGTCATCCCCAACCTCCCGTGCCCCAGCCGGACTCGCTCCCGAGTCCGACTCGCCGCCGCCGCGGAGTCCGTGCTCCACACGCGTCCCCGTGTGTGGCCCGCACGCCAAGGAGCCCGCCCGAGCTATTTAAGGCACGCCGTCGCCCCCGGACGCCCCCACCCGAGCCGCCCTAGCCAATCCGCTGCCTGCCGCCTCGCCGGAACCCTAGAGCGCCGCCGCCGCCGCTGTTCCCCGATTCCACCGCCACTTCGTCGCCGTGGGATCGCCCAGGAGCTACGCAAGGAGGTGAGGAGCTCCCTCGGTGCCGCTTGTTGTCATCCCCGAGCATCCCGTCGCCTTGGAGCCGTTGCCGGAGCTACCTTGCCGCGCCGCCGCGTCGTCCCGCCGCTCCGCCGCATCTCCGCCGCGGCCGTTGGCCCCGCTAGCTCCGCGTGCTCGCGCGCCGCGCCTAGACGCTACCCACGCCTCAAACCGTGGCCAAACACCCTAGATCGGGGTCCTCGCCGGCGAGCCCGCCGCCGTCCGCCGCCGCTTGCCGCCGCCGGCCTACGCCTCCCTGCCGCCCGCCGGTTGCTCGCGATCCGAGCCGTCGGATCTAAATCCGACGCGTTCCGCCGTCCCCGTCGCTCGCACGACACCTCAGCCCTTGGATCTAGATCCAACGGATCTAGATGAACCCGACCCATTCAACTAGGTCAAACCCGCCGCCAGCCATGGCAATTTTGCAGAAAAGCCCCTGAGTTTCCTATATTTACAAAAATACCCTTCCACCTTAGAAGTTTTCAGTTTAGTCCTTTTTCGTTATTTTAGCCCAAAACCTTTTCAAATCTTTACAGATTGGTCCCTACACCTTCCCTAAGCCATAACTTAGTTGTTTTAGCTCCGATTTTAGCGTTCTTTATGTCCACGCGTTCGTTTCGAAGCGTAGATTAGTTTTATGCTACTGTTTAGATCTGTTTGATCTGTTTGGTGACTGTTTCTTATTTATTCCTTTTGGATGCTTGTATGTGATGATTGTGGACCGTAGAGAGCGATTCGTTCGAGGGATTTGAAGATCAGGTCGTGCAAGAGTTTGAGCAGCAAGGCTTTGCTGAAGGCAAGTATTCCTTGATGCATGCCCGCTGGTCCTACATAACATGCATTTAAATTCACTGTTTTTACTTTTCCGCTTGCATTAATTTGATGGGAACCTATTAAGGATCATGCCTAGCTTTTACTACCTCCACCTTGATACCGGGAATTAAATTAATCTTGTGGTAGCTATTGCTTAGCATGCTCAACTGGAAATTGGTATTAATCTACTTGGTTACCTTTTTGTTATTCTATGTTCCGTTTATGCTCTTTTACTTTACAAGACCACTTTAATATGATAACCGGAACATGGAGAACCACCCAGGAAAACAGTACAACCACAAGAACTAATGGGTAATGGTCTTGGCTGAATAATTAGGAACTTTAGCTTGGGATGGTCTTACCTGATAAGGACAAGGGATCGGCGGTACTGTGGGGTATGGACTCGCTCTAGCAGGGGGTTGGGTGAGTTATTCTTTTATGGTGGGGTATCGACCTGCTAGGGGACTTTATACCTTGCTAACTGATCCGGACCTTGTGGGTCATAACTTGCTAGGGAACCTTTGTAAAGGCCATGTAGCGTCCCTATGCAATCACACCTCGGAAGTGTGATATGGTGTCTTGCAAACACCGCATGGTTGGGTCCAAAGTTCTTCGGAGCTTTTACGCTGCTTGTGGGTAAAGATGTACAACCTCTGCAGAGTGTTAAACTAATCGATTAGTCGTGCTCACTGTCAAGAGCGGCCTGGACAATCACATGATTAAAGTATGGGACTTTAATGTTTAAATTGTTGTTTTATTCTTTATTTATGATGCTTATATCTTATTAATTAGGTTGGTATGAACTTACACCTTTAGTAATCAGGTTGCTAATAAAACTTGACCTACTAAAATGCTAAAGTGCTTGAACCTTAGCCATCCACCATATGGCCTTGCATGTTATGTTGTTTTCTCTTGCTGAGTACGATATGTGCTCACGCTTGTTTATTCTCTTGCATCAACAATACCCGGATTCGCCGCTCAGACTGGGAGAACTTTGAAGATATTCCAGGAGATTTCCAGGAGTTCTGGGTGCGTGTAGTCTTCAGTCAGCTGCCTGTGGAGGCATTTTTGTCCGCTGCGAGAACTCGTTTATTTAAGATTCGTTTAAGACTATGGTTTGTAATAACTCTTTATTCATGTGGCACTGATTTTGGTATTCATAATGTCTAAGCGTGTGTGTAACTTGATCTTGGCGCACACGTGATCAATGCATTCGGTTTTGCCTTTAAAACCGGGTGTGACAGAGTGGTCCCAGAGCTGTGTTGACTGTAGGAACGCTAGCCTAGATAGAAATGGTCGAACTAAGGATTTTATACTCATAGAAGCTTTCTCTTACATGCTTGCTTTATTCTTACTAACCTTACTCTTGTCTTTTTGCTTCACTCTTGATCTGTCTGCATTCTTTACCTTGTGCTTGCTTTAGCTCTTGTCCTTTTTGCCTTACCATCTTTCTCATTCTGCACTACACTACAGATGGTTCGTAGTTTGAAGACCTCTCAGGTTGGAGCAGTCCATCAGTATGCTCCGCAGGAACAGTACCATGATTTGCATGATGGAGATACAGATGAGGAGATTGAGATGGAGCCTGCACCTGTGGTTTTCCCTAACCTTATCATGGTGCCTGACGATGAGGAAGATCCGGAGGAGATGATTCCAGAGGAGGATGAGCTTGCTGAACAGCCAAACCCAGAGGAGCAAGCGCCAGAAGAAGATGAGGATCACCTGTGTAACATACCAGAATCTTGAATGTTTTACAATGTGTCAATTTTCGCAAAAATTTAAAACTTTTTGTTTGAACTTGTGTGCTACCAAATTTGATCCCAATTTGCTAGCCTCTCACCTTAAATTCAATATAAAATAAAACCATATATAAATTATTTTCAAATTATGGTATAAATGTGAGTTGGATTTCTTGGATTTTATTTGGTGTTCAATGGTGTGGAGTTTGGATTTGAAAGTAATTCAAATTCAAACTATATTCAAACTATAATGAAATCTATATTCAAAACTATTTGCAAAAGCTAACTGCTAACATGGGCCGCTACTCAGCCACAGAAGTTCTTCAGAGGCCCCTCAACCCCTTCACCCTTAACCGGACTCCACCCTGATCTTCACCGCATGGCCCACTATCGCTCAACATCACAGCCCAGCAAGGCCCGTCGGCCTTCCCTCTCCTTTCCTTCACTGACCGGCGGGACCCATCCGTCAGCCAGGGGACTATTCCCCTTTCTCCTCCCCGTGACCGTGCACATCCACGCAACGAACAGAGGCCGGCGCCGCACCTCCTGCTCCGCATCGCGCCCTGCCCGCCAGATGCGCGCCGCGTGGCCATGGGCACGGACGCCAATGATCACCGCCGTCTACTGCACTCGCCCAACCCTAGCCTGCCCCTATAAAATCGGCCTCACCCTCTTTCTCTAGACCGCCGCCGCCCATGGGAAAATCCCAAGCCGCCGCCGCCAGAGGCCCCTTTCCCCTGCACCACCACCAACCCGATTGGGGATTTCCCCCATCTCTGATGGCCGCTGCCTAGTGTGGAGAAGCAGAGAAGAAGTGAAGAGGAAAGCCGCCCAAGCCACCAGAGCACTGCGCCACCGCCGTCTGGACGCGCCACGCCGGTGCCATTCGGGTGGGCTACGTTGCGCCCTCGCTACCAGGGACGGCGATGTCGAGTTGAAGCTGCCGCCATGGACGCCGGGTGCCGCAAGCACCATAGCCACCCCTGCTGTCCGTGAAGAACCGGGAACGTCGCCCACAAGGAGCACCGCACCGCGCCAGGGGCATCACATCCTCACCGCCGTGAACGACCACACCGATGGAGACCGTGAGGAGCGCCGCGACTTCAACTCCAAGTCGAAGCTGTTGTGCGCTCACCCTGAGCCGAAACGCGAAGAGACCGGGATGGACCGGAGATGCCATGGCAACATCGACCTGCTGAATGCAGTTGCCTTCCACCTCACCCACCACCTGCTCGCTCTTTTGCATGAAAGGTGAGATGCACACACCAGTAGCCTTTTTACCCTTCCTCTTGCTTGCGGCCCGATCCTTTTGTATCCAAGCTAATACCTTGCTTGCTTGTATGGCACCACCCACGACGATCGCAACGCCATCCACCTGGAGTCGTACCCACACACCGGGCCGACGCTGACGACGGCGTGCACGAGGAAGGCAAGCCAGAGATGGACGCCCTCACCCTTGATTCTCGTCATGCCCGATCTGCCTGCGTCGACTCACTGCGTCCACGACCTTCACCCTGCCTCTGCTCAGACCCGCACGGTGAGCAACATCAGTAGCTTTGGCCTTGCCCTGTAGGTGTTCGATCAAATGTATGAGCGAGCCTTTGAGTCCTCAACGACCCTAGCTTTCTCCTTTTTGATGTCTCTGCTTTGCTGGCCAGCGTGCCGTGATCATCTCCTCGCAGTCACGACTAGCTGCACAGCCCATCGTCCAAGGTTGCAGCCTATCCTTCCTATGCCTGCAACCTGTTCGATCTTATGCCGGAACCACAAGTTATCGCCGTTCTTCTTCCTCTTCACCAAGCACTACGCCATGACGATCTCTAGCTGAACCAAAGCTGCTACCATGTTTGTCGCCATCATCCTCAAGGCAGGAACACGTTGCCACAAGCCCGTCACTTTGGTCGCCCTCGACGTGTTCGACAGATTGACCTTCATGTCAACGAGCCCGTTGGTGAGCCCTGCAGCCAAGCCAACTTCTTTATTACCCTCCGATGCATGCCTGTGTCGCCAGCCTTCGTGCTGTGCCTGCTCCCTGTGAACATTAGTGACCTTGGGTGCCTGTTCTATAGCTCCACCGTGGCATGCCCACCACCTGTTCGATGTTTTGCCTAAACAATACCTTTCGCACTTAAGTGGGCTGAAGCTTTCACCCTTCATTGTGTCTGTGCCTGACCGGCCTTCGAGCCGCTTACTCCTAGCCGTGGCCATGCCACACTCACCGCCGCCGCATCCTGCCGTCGCCTTGTGTTGCCGACCTTCGAGTCGTGCATTTTCTTGTAGGTGCCGCTCGCCGTCGCTTGCCTCTTATCACCTTAGCCGTTATTGACCGAGAGGTTGTGGCCCAGTCATTGTCTCATTTCCGCTCGTTGATGCCATGCAACGTGTGCTGCCTTGCTGCCCTCTACCTCGTCTTTCCCACACTACTGCACCTACCCTCTGTGCATGCCGGTCAACAAGTCGTTGGGCGTTGCGCGGGCCCTGGGACGCTAGTGCCCCGCACACGCGGTAAACACGTCGTGAACATGGGACGCTGTGGACACGCACGTGTGAGCGACCTTGTCGCCCAGACAAGCCACAAACCTTTGTCGCCTCTCGCCGCACCTGCTTTGCTACAAACCGCATGCTCGCTCTCACTCAACCTTGTTTCGTGTTGCGAAGCGCGTGCCATGCCATGTGCTTGTAATTAGGATGTCGTGCATGATGGACGGCCGTGCCGTGAGCAGAGGCCTCTGCTTCACGCACGGAACCCCATGTTGCAACCTAGCTACTTCGCCATGGTCAACACCGTATCGCCAGCACATGCATCGTTGCGCTCCTGAGCATGCCTTGTCGCTCCTTCACCCCCTTTTATCAATCACTAGTCGATCCTTTCATCCCTTCTATGCTGTTGCCGCATATCTTGGCATGATAATGCCTTTCCTAGTTTATCTCCATCTGGCTTGCTATCATCATCCGTTGCGCTAACGCTTGAATCCTCTGTGAGCTAAAACCTAGCAAGTGCTTGTTTTCAGCCTCTCCGCTTTCCTGCTTGCAGGCTTGATCACCTAAGATCTTAGCCGTAAGACCCGTAAGCTAACTTTGAACTAACTCTTGATCCTACCCTGTTTTCTAGGATATAAAAACTAGTTGCTTAAACTAGTTTTGTTTTAAAACCAATTGCTCTATTTCAATTATTTAAACCAGTGCTGATTGTATTTAGCTTGGAGTTTATTTGGATCTTCTAAATTGGTTTTTATCGATGTTTTTGCATTAGATGAATGCTCGTTATTTATTTCCACATCGCATCTCGTGTAGGCTTGTGTTCGTGTTGAAGACCCGAGCTGCGACGACTGAGGAGACGCGACTACCCCGACTTTGCCCGAGAGGACGCTCAACCTCTACTACTCTACGACGACTACCGCGCAGGTGTCATGTCACTCCCAACCATGTAGAACCCATGCATGCTATTAGTTGCTAGTGCTATATTTATGTTACTTGATTTGATGGATTGCATAGCCATTTGTTTAGCCACGCCTTGATATTTGAAATATCCTGTTTCCTTGCCCTACCTACCTCGGGGCTAGCTACAGACCCCTAGCTAGTCCCATATACCAACTATCCATACTTTTGTTGCTTGATTATGGATGGTTCTCTGGGTTTGGACTGAGATGTGGGAGATCTCGGTGTGTTCTAGCGTGAGTTCTGGGTGTGTTCTTCCTTGATGTGTTACTGGTGGGAGCGAGCCGTTTGGTTACTTGTGAACGCCTACCTCGGGGAGATGCGATGCGGCCTCTCGCCGGCGGCGTGTCGGACGGGATGGAGATGGTGAGTGCTCGCTCTCGGCCATTAAGGACCGATCGTCAGTTGACCTTGCTTCAGTGGACTTTTACCGTACAAACCGCCCGCCTTGTATTGGGCAGGGGTGCGGGGTGAGACTCGTAGTGGATAGCACCCGTCCTGTAGGCGGATCGGTGTGATCGTGTCGGGAGACGGCTTTCCTCCTTAGAAGACTTCGCCCCGGCGAGGCCGGGGAAGGGATTCACAGCTTCGAGGGACCCATCGCTGGCAGTATGAGCTCTACGGCGGGGGGCCGCGCCGGACTCGGAGACGCGGGGAGGGTACTATCCACTTACTTGGACTCCGGCCGTATGGTAGGGTTTGGGACGGCGGCCACCGTTTCCGGCTCTACTCGGGCGGGTACGGTTGTACAACCTCCGCGAGTGTTAAACCTATAGCTATAGTCCGTGTCCACTGGTTATGGACAGTTCTCTGATCTCTCACCTGGCTAGACTCTTTTCTTGTGCTTCTTCTCTCCCCCGAGTGAGTGAGCCCGGCCTGAGGCCGTTGAGATGTGGGGATAGGAGCAGGTGGGCCCCACATCGCAGATGAGAGTTGGGAGCTGTATCGTGGTTGTGATTCAGTGCTTTGGTGTGGACATCCTTGTTGAGGGGTGCGGACCCCGGAGGTGTGGACCTCAGAGGTGTGGACCTCGAGGGTGTGGACCTCCGGAGGTGTGGACCTCGCCGCTATTCTCGCATACCTTGATTGTTGCTACCGCGTTGCTGCATGCATAACTTTCTACAGCCCAATATAGGTTTTATCCATGCATGCTAGATTCAACCACCGCTTTTGCTCTTTGTTGGGAAGCTGACATGACCTACCCGCTTATCGGGTAGATGCTGGCATTTCAGACTCGGTGACCGTCTACGACTACAACTTCGGTGACGAAGGTGTGAAGACTAGAGCTGGTCCTATGCTCGAGTTTGCCTGTGGAGCTGGAGACGCTTCGCTTATATAGATCCGCTGCGTAGGTGTTTTACCTTTCTTGATTCGATCTGTTGGACTTGTACCGGCTTGTGCCGAAGAGTTGTACTCTGATGTTGTAATAATAATATTATGTAATTCTTCTTTTATTCCCGTGTTGTATGGATTTGTACCACTTGAGACAGGGATTGCACGTGATAGCCTCTTCCTGGGACTATCACGGAGGTGCAGAGAGTCGGGTTTCCGTTCGCGGAAATTCGGGTCATTACAACCTGGATCAAGAGATGGAAGAACAAGAGTAAGAGGAGGAAGATGTGGAAGCAATCTGGGAAGTGTACCACTACAGAGCTGATGGAGTAGGCATTCCCGTGGCAAACCACCTGAGAGCAATGGTACTTCGCCTGGGCTATGATAAAGCCCCTGTCTACCATTGTGAGCTGTGGACTCATCCGTGGTTCGAGCCCCATTGGGAGGTTGCTGCCATCTTGGAGTAGTACATTTCGTGCCGTGGAGTGAAGGAGGTGTCCAAGCATCATGATGTGGCTCACAGGACTACTATGGATGCTGGGATAGCAGAGTCAGCTCGGAGGGCGCTCTATGTGCTCTCTCACAAGGAGCGTGACGGGTTGGAGGATACCCACTTGCCGTTACACACCTTTCGGAGCAAGTGGGGAAGCCAAGACTTACATCGCCCCGGCACCGGCCTATGAACGGACGCTCAACAACGTTCGGAGTCTGCGGCAGTTGTGAACACTTGCATTGGATGATGCCAACAACACTCTATATGCGGCACGGTGCAGATTTTCACTCGGAGACGCGAGAGGCGTGCCCTAGAAGCCGCACTTCGAACGGGGGAGCGACCGAAGCCCATGAAGCCACGGAAGGATGTACCTCCCCGTCACCTAAGAGGCCACACTACGACTCCCCTGACGCCCGTACAGATGCCATGGCAGAAGATAGTCCTTAGGTTTAAGATTCAGGGATAGGATCTCCTTGTAATCGCTAGTAGACGTTCGGTAAAGTGTGTTTAGATTAGAGGTGTGGTTGAATGCTTGATTTTGTGCTTAATGTATGAGTTGGATTTTTGGTTGAGTGCAATGTGTTGTGGAGTGATGACCACAACGACATTGGTTTAGTAGTAAGTTTGTGGGGGTTAACTTTCAGTCTCAATCAGTTATCTATCCTAATCTTTTTGTCCCTTTAAGTTTTCCCTTAATGCAAATTCGAGATCTCAAAAATCTGATCGCACAGTTTTCTGAGTCAGCAGCACTGTTTTAATTTTATCTCGAGCTACAGAACTCCGAGCTACAGAACTCCGATCGCACAGTTTTCAAGAATTTCGTGACTGATTTTCTGTGAAAAATTCAGAATATTTGGATGGATAACCAGAGAGTTATGACTGAAACATTACAGCCTCACGAATCTGTTAAACACTGCTGACCTACCTGACTTGTTTATTTTATAACAAGAGCTACACAACTCCGATTGAGGTGATTCCAGTTGGAGTAGTTTCGTAATTTCATTAACTTTTATCAGTCCAAAACCCATAATTTTTGGTTACCCAAACTGAGAGCTATGCCTGATTGTTTGGAGTCAACAGAATCTGTCTTATCTTCCTGAGTTTAACCCTTGGTGCAATCATCTAAAATAATGTCCCTAACACTCAGATGGTGCACACTAGGTCAGGATCAGGTGTTGATCAACTAGCAGGAAGAGCACCCCAGCCAGTACAAATGGACCCCGCTATGCAGCAGTTCCTGGAGGCACAGACCCAGCTTCTCCAGAACTTGACCACCACCGTGACAAACTTGCAAGCCCAGGTCAACAATCCGCCGGTGCCGCCACCCGCGCCTCGCAACAAGCACCAGGAGTTCATGAGTCATCACCCTCCTGTGTTTACTCACGGCGCTGATCCACTAGAAGCTGAAGATTGGCTCAAGACAATGCGAAGATGCTCACTACTGTCAGTGTGACGACAGAGAGAAGGTCCTGTATGATGCAGGACGACTTCAAGGATCTGCAGCCGCTTGGTGGGATGCGTACTCTGCCTCTCATGCCGCCCCAGACACTATCACTAGGGAGGAGTTTACCACCAACTTCAGGAGCCATCACATACCCTCTGGAGTTATGAAGATCAAGAAGAAGGAGTTCTTTTTTCTGAAGCAGGGAGGAATGTCAGTAGCTGAGTATAGAGACAGGTCCACTGAGTTGTCTCATTACGCAGCTGAGGAGGTTGCTGAAGATAGGAAGAAGCAGGAGCTGTTCCTGGATGGGTTAGCTGGTTCGCTGCAGTACCAGCTAATGTCCTATCCTTTCCCCAACTTTCAGCAGCTAGTTGATGCCGCCATCTGCTTGGAGCACAAGCGCAAGGAGCTCGGAGAGCAGAAGAGGAAGGCCGCCAGCTCTGGGCAGTTTGGGAGTGCGTCTCGCCCGCGCTTCAACCCACCATCGAACACCCCGTTCCGCTTTGGGGGACTGGGTGTAAACTTTGGGCAGCAGTAGTCCCAGCGTCCTGCTCAGCAGTTCCAGCAGTCTCCTCAGCAGTTTCCGCGTCCTGTTCCTCAAACTCCCCGCCCAGTTTCCCAGCAGAGTCAACAGAGAGCCCCAGTTGGCACACCTGTAAGGTCTGTGGCACCGCCCAATCCTGCCACCACTACTTGCTTCAAGTGCGGAGAGCTTGGTCACTATGCCAATGCTTGCCCAAAGAGGAACCCTCCACACACCCCTATGCAGAACCAGCAGCAGACAAGGAGCGGAAGCCAAACCCCGCAGTCTAACAAAGGGCAACAGAGCTATGCACGAGGCAAGGCGATGCACGTTGATGCTGAAGTCGCTCAGGAGAACCCCAGAGTAGTGCTCGATATGTTTCTAGTCAACTCTACTCCTGCCTCAGTTTTGTTTGATTCTGGAGCATCCCATTCTTTCATTACATCCCAGTTCGTAACTCAACATAATCTACCTATCAGTCCCATGTCTCGCCACATGTTAGTTACCTCACCTGGGGGGGAATTGAAAGCTATCTATAAATGTGATAACGTCCATCTCAAGATTGTGGGCAGAGGTTTCCGTGCCAACCTTATAATCTTGGATTCAAAGGGGATCGATGTGATATTGGGAATGGGATGGTTGACCGCGTGTGATGCGGTGATACAGTGTGCTAAGAGATCAATCCTACTTACAAGTCCAGCTGGTGAAAGATTTGAGTTTGCAGCAGATCCGGCACCATCAAATGTTAGTGCCGTGAATAAGCTTGATGGAGCAGCCTTGGAAGACATACGAGTAGTGTGCGATTATCCTGATGTGTTTCCCGAGGAGTTGCCAGGTATGCCCCCTGACCGAGATGTTGAGTTCGTTATTGATCTTTTACCTGGTACCGCCCCTATCTCTAAGCGCCCATATAGAATGTCTAGTGATTAGTTACAAGAACTTAAAGCTCAGGTTAAAGAATTATTGGGTAAAGGGTTCATTCGTGCTAGTTCATCACCTTGGGGAGCACTCGTTATCTTTGTGGGTAAGAAAGATGGCACACAGAGGATGTGTGTTGATTATAGGTCCCTTAATGATGTTACCATCAAGAACAAGTATCCTCTGCCACGTATTGAAGATTTGTTTGATCAGATGAGAGGAGCTAAAGTGTTTTCTAAGATCGATCTGCGGTCTGGTTATCATTAGTTGAAGATTAGGCCTTCAGATATTCCTAAGACAGCTTTTACTACCAGGTACTGACTTTATGAGTACACAGTTATGTCTTTTGGGGTTAACCAATGCACCCGCGTACTTTATGTACTTGATGAACAAGATCTTTATGGAGTATTTGGACAAGTTTGTTGTGGTATTCATTGATGACATTTCGATCTACTCCAAGAATGAGGAGGACCATGAGGAGCATTTGAGACTTGTGTTGCAGAAGCTGAGAGAGCACGAATTATATGCGAAGTTCAGCAAGTGTGAGTTCTGGCTCAAGGAAGTGTCTTTTCTAGGTCATATCATCACCAACGGAGGTATTGCAGTGGATCCCAGCAAGGTTAGTGATGTATTGAAGTGGGAAGCCCCTCGTACAGTGTCTGAAATCCGGAGTTTCCTTGGACTTGCTGGTTACTATCGTCGGTTTATTGAAGGATTCTCCAAGATTGTGAAGCCTCTCACTACATTGCTAGAGAAGGACAGGGAGTTCAAATGGTCTAGTGCATGTCAGTCCAGTTTTGAAGAGTTAAAGAAGCGGTTAACCACAACACCTGTTCTAGTAATGCCTGGTCTACGAAAGAGTTTTGACATTTACTGTGATGCATCTCGACAAGGTCTAGGATGTGTGTTGATGCAAGAAGGTCATGTTATAGCCTATGCATCTCGTCAGTTGAGGAAGCATGAGTTGAACTATCCTACGCATGATCTTGAGTTAGCAGCAGTGGTTCATGCATTGAAGATTTGGAGACACTACATTATGGGAACTAAGTGTCAGATCTATACTGATCACAAGAGTCTGAAGTATATCTCCACCTAGAAGGATCTTAATCTAAGACAGCGTCGTTGGTTAGAATTGATCAAGGACTATGATCTAGAGATCCACTATCATCCTGGTAAAGCAAATTTGGTTGCTGATGCTTTGAGTCGGAAGGGCCACACTAACATGTCTATGACCATTCAGTTTCCTGACGAGTTGGTAAAAGAGTTTGAAAGGCTCAACTTGAAAGTGGTTGCACATGCAGAAGGAGTGACTTTGGAAGTACAGTCCACTCTGGAGCAAGAGATACGTAAGTGGCGGCTAGAGGATCTTTGGAATACGGAAAATTAAGGAGAGTATGCAACAAGGAGAAGCCCCGGATTTCACGAGAAGATGAGCAAGGAACCGTGTGGTTTAAGAACCGGTTGTGTGTACCGGAGACGGGGAGATCTCGGAGAGACGATCTTGAGAGAAGCTCACGACTCAGCTTATTCTATCCATCCAGGCAGTACTAAGATGTACCAGGATCTCAAGCAGAGGTATTGGTGGTACGGTATGAAGAGAGACGTGGCCGCACATGTGGCTTTGTGTGACACTTGCCACCGGGTTAAGGCTGAACATCAGAGACCCGCTGGTTTGCTTCAACCATTGAAGGTGCCTGAGTGGAAGTGGGAAGAGATCGGAATGGACTTCATAGTGGGTTTACCTCGAACCCGAGATGGTTATGATTCGATTTGGGTTATCGTGGATCGTTTGACTAAGGTAGCTCACTTCATTCGGTAAAGACTACTTATACGGGGAGCTAAGTTGGCGGAGCTATACATGTCCCGGATTGTGTGTTTACATGGTGTACCAAAGAAGATCGTGTCGGACGAGAGGTACTCGGTTTACTTCTCGTTTACGGGGAAGTTGCATGAATCTCTGGATACTAAGCTAAATTTCAGCTCCGCTTATCATCCACGGACGGATGGACGGACAAAGAGAACCAATCGGATCCCGGAAGACATGCGAGAGCACGTGCGCTTAAGCATGGTTGTAGTTGGGATAAGAGCTTGCCGTATGCTGAATTCTCTTATAACAACAGCTACCAAGCTAGTCTCAAAATGTCACACTTTGAGGCCCTGTATGGAAGGAAGTGTAGAACCCCGTTATATTGGAGTGAAACAGGAGAAAGGCAGTTATTTGGGACAGATATCATCATAGAAGCAGAGAAGCAAGTTCAGGTCATCAGAGAAAATTTGAGGATTGCTCAGTCTAGACAGAAAAGTTATGCAGATGGCAAACGAAGGGATGTGGTCTTTCAGGAAGGCGATTATGTGTACCTAAAGGTGTCACCTATCAGAGGTTTGCATTGATTAAGAGTTAAAGGAAAGTTGTCACCTCGGTTTATTGGACCTTTCAAGATCCTTGAAAGGGTGGGAGAAGTGGCTTACAGATTGGAGTTGCCAGTCCAGCTAGCTGATGTGCACGATGTATTCCATATTTCTCAGTTAAAGAAGGGTTTTGGTCCTCATGACAAGGAGTCGTTATCCTTAGATGATCTAAATGTTACAGAGGATCTCACTATTGTTGAACATCCCATTCGGATATTGGAAACCATGACAAGAGTCAGCAGGAATAGTGTGATTAAGATGTGCAAAGTACAGTGGAGTAATCATGTAGAGGATGAGGCAACATGGGAAAGAGAGGATGAGCTGAAAGCAGAGTTTCCAGATCTTTTTCCCAATCTGTCCGAATCTCGAGGACGAGACTCTTCTTAAGGGGGTAGGATTTGTAACACCCTAATTTTTACTAAAAATTTGGCTTTATTAAAATTTGCTAGAAACCATTTACTTGCTTAAGGAAAATAAGGTTGCTTTATTTATTATTAGGCATTTAAAACTTTTTCTAAAATAAAGTCAATGAAATATAGGAGTTAATTATGGCATTCATGCTGGCGCATTGTTTTTTTGTTGCTGGAATTCAAATTTGGATTTGAATTCTATTGTTTGAAACCTTTCCTAAAAATCCCTAAACCTTCTTTCCCCCCTACCCTATTCCTTCTTCGTTTTCAGCCCAACCCTCCTAGCAACCCGCGCGGCCCGCTTGCAACAGCCAGCCCAGCCGCCAGCTCGCGTGCGCCGGCCCGGACGGCCTTTTGGCCCAGCTAACCGCCACCGCCGGCCCCGCCTCGCCGCCTCCCCCTCGCGCGGCCTATGACGGAGTGGACCCCACCGTCATCCCCCGACCTCCCGTGCCCCGGCCGGACTCGCCCCCGAGTCCGAGCTCGCTGCCGCCACGGAGTCCGTGCTCCACACGCGTCCCGGTGCGTGGCCCGCACGCCAAGGAGCCCGCCCGGGCTATTTAAGGCACGCGCGTCACCCCCGGACGCCCCCACCCGAGCCGCCCTAGCCAATCCGCCGCCTGCCGCCTCGCCGGAAACCTAGAGCGCCGCCGCCGCCGCTGTTTCCCGATTCCGCCGCCACTTCGTCACCGTGGGATCGCCCAGGAGCTGCGCAAGGAGGTGAGGAGCTCCCCGGTGCCGCTTGTTGTCATCCCCGAGCATCCCGTCGCCTTGGAGCCGTCGCCGGAGCTACCTTGCCGCGCCGCCGCGTCGTCCCGCCGCTCCGCCGCATCTCCGCCGCGGCGGTTGGCCCCGCTAGCTCCGCGTGCTCGCCCGCCGCGCCTAGACGCTACCCGCGCCTCAAGCGTGGCCAAACACCCTAGATCGGGGGTCCTCGCCGGCGAGCCCGCCGCCGTCCGCCGCCGCTCGCCGCCGCCGACCTACGCCTCCCCGCCGCCCGCCGCTTGCTCGCGATCCGAGCCGTCGGATCTAAATCCGACACGTTCCGCCGTCCCCGTCGCCCGCACGACACCTCAGCCCTTGGATCTAGATCCTTCAACAAATCTAGATCAACCCGACCCGGTCAACTAGGTCAAACCCGCCGCCAGCCCTGGCAATTTTGCAGAAAAGCCCCTGAGTTTCCTATATTTACAAAAATACCCTTCCACCTTAGAAGTTTTCAGTTTAGTCCTTTTTCGCTATTTTAGCCCAAAACCTTTTCCAATCTTTACAGATTGGTCCCTACACCTTCCCTAAGCCATAACTTAGTCGTTTTAGCTCCGATTTTAGCGTTCTTTATGTCCACGCGTTCGTTTCGAAGCGTAGATTAGTTTTATGCTACTGTTTAGATCTGTTTGATCTGTTTGGTGACTGTTTCTTATTTATTCCTTTTGGATGCTTGTATGTGATGATTGTGGACCGTAGAGAGCGATTCGTTCGAGGGATTTGAAGATCAAGTCGTGCAAGAGTTTGAGCAGCAAGGCTTTGCTAAAGGCAAGTATTCCTTGATGCATGCCCGCTTGGCGCCCCGATCCGCCAAGGTCTTCCGCGTCACCTCGTGGGCGGCGCGCTCCTGCTCCAGCGCGACACGGGCGTCGGTGAGGGCGGCCTGCCCCTGCTGGAGTCGCTCTTCAGCCCCTTGGCGGGCGGTGCTCTCTTGCAGGAGCCGCTCCTCCGCGACGACGAGTGCCGCGGCCTTGGCGTCGAGGGCGGCCTTCGGTCGTCGGCCTCCTTGGCCCGCCGCTCCCGGCTCGCGCGCCCGGCTCCTCGGCCGGCGGCTGCGCGCGCGCGCCCCCTCGAGCGATGAACGAAGCTCCCGGGCTTCGACGCGGACGGTCGCCACCTCCGCCTCGCAATTAGCGGCCGGCGTCCGCGTCTTCTCCGGGTCCTCGCGCGCGTGCCACGGCGCCTCATCACGATCGATGAGGGGCCGCGCGCACCCGCTCGAGGCTCGAACGGCGCGCCGTGTCCTGCCTCGAGCCCTCGGGCAGCTCGTCGGGCCACGCCAAGGCCCGGTACGCTAGCCAGCTGTCCGGGGACCGGAGAGCGTCGGCAAGTGCGTCGAAAGCGCTGCACCGCTCCCGGAGCTGGCGGACCTCGGCGTTCACCCGGTCGAACGCATCATACTTGTCGTGGGCGCGACGCTCGAGCTCCTGGCAACCGCAGAATCAAAACCCATAAGCGCCGTGATACGAATGCAGCATGCGCAAACGAAGGAAAGGAGAAAACGAGTAACCACGGCTAACCTGGAAGACGAGCCACGCCGGGCCGCCATGGACCTGCAGCGCTTCGGTTAGCGCGCGGTTGAGCGTAGCGTCATGGCTCCGGAGCTCGCTCCAGAGCTCTTGCTCCCCCCGGCGTCGGCAAACGCGGGGGGGATCATCGACGGCCCCCCTCCATCGAGGCGGGGGCGGCGGCGCGGGGAGGACGAGGCCTCGGCTCCATGTCCTCGACCCCCCACCACCAGGTGACCCTCGCGCCGCCTCACGAGAGCCCCCTCCCGGGGCTCGGGGGGGTCGTGGGCCGGGTGGCCCCCCGGTCCCATCCGGGCGGCGGGGAGTCGTCCGAGACCTCCACCACCTCCGCTGCGTCTCCGCGGCCGCGGGCGCCCGGTACGGCGCCACGGCCACCACCTCCGTGCGCCCTGCGGCCACCGCGCCGCGGGTTGCTCCCGCTCCGCCTCCTCCACGGCGGCGGCCCCCGCGCGGCCGCGCCTCCACCACGGCCGCTGCGGCGGCCCTGCGCCCCCACGATGGCGGCGGCCGCTCCTCGGCCGACCGCCGACCGCGCCGCGGCGGGCGATCCGGTGGCCGAGGCCTCGGGGCCCCGAGACGCATCCCGCGAGCCTTCGCCCGCCGCCGCCGTGCTCGTCCCCGCCCGCGGCGCCCTCGACGAGCGCCGCCGGGTGGGGATGGACGCGTCCGTCCTCAGCGCTTTAGCAGGCGCGAGAGGAGGCACGGTTGGCACCACCCTGCACAGGCACGAACGGAGGGTTAGGACGCCTGATCATCAACAAGTCAAACCGAGCGAAGCATCGAGTCCCTTACCTCGCGGAGGAAAAGGCGCGCTTCCTCTTCCTTGAAGCCTCGGCGGATGAGGCCGGCGCGCGGCGGCGCGCCCGCCGCCGCGTCTCCCCGACGGCGCCGCCGCGCGCGCGGGCACGCCGCCCGCCCCGCGCGCGGTCACGGCCGATGTAGCGCCTCCCGGCGGCGCCGCGCGCGCGGGTACGCTCGCCCCGCGTGCGGCGCGCGCCGCCGCCGCGCCCCCGACGACGTCGGCGCGCGCGCGGACGCGCTTCCCCCGCGCGCCGGCACGCTCGATGCGCGCGTCGGCGCGCTCGCCGTGCGCGCCCCCCGACGAGCGCGGCGGCGCCTCGCGCGGCGCGCGCCGCCCTAGATGTCGATGGCCCGGCGGCGGGCGCCGTTGCGCCCGCTCCGGGCGATGCCGCCCTCGCCGGCGGCGCCGGTCCGGCGACGGGGGCGCGAGGGCGCCACCGTCCGAGGAGCCCTCCCCCTCAGCCTCTTCCTCTTCGTCCTCCTCCGAGGACGAGCACCATTCGGTCCCCGGGGAGGAGAGCCCCAGCTCTTCACGCCGCCGGTACTCCGCAGCCCGCCGGTCGCGACGCGCTTGACGTCGCCTCGCGCGCTCCCTCTTGCGCGCCGCCTCCTCTCGGCGCCGCCGCCGCGCGCCGCCCGACCCAGCGCGCGGGAGTCGGGGGTGGGCGGAACGGACTTGGCGATGGTGAAGGTCACCGGCTACACACAGGAGCAACAAGGGCGCGTCAGGAGGCAAAGACAACGCAAAGAACTAAAACGAAATCAAAAGCCAAACTCACCAGCGGGCCGAGGGGGAGCATCTCGAGGTCCCACGGGGGTCCGACCCGCAGGCATCGGCGGCGTCCGGGTGTCGACGGCGCTCCGCGCCCGGGTGAGCGCATATGGCCGCTCGAGGGGCGTCGGGAGCATCCGCGACCTCGCCAGGTCGATGGGGTTGGCCGCCTCTGTCATCTCGAAGATGCAGAGCGGCCTCTCCATCAAAGGCACGACCCGCCTATGATGGAGGAAGGCGAGGACGCCCACCGCCCTCAGCCCCATCGTCGACAGGCGCTGCAGCGCGGCCAGCACCGACTCCTGCCGCGCCCGATGCTGGGGCGTGGACACCCCGTAGCCCCAGGAGGCAGGCCTCTCCTTGAACACCCGGCCGGTGTAGGGGGGAAGGCCGGGCTCGGCGTTGCGCAGGTAGAACCATCCCCGCTCCCAACCGGCATTGTTCGTCGTCATGGTGCAGGGGATGTAGACGTCCTTGAATTGCCCCCGCAGGGCAAGCGACATCCCGCGGCGCGCATCGCGCGGCGGGGTCCCTCGGCTCCGTCGTGGGCTGCGTGATGAGCTCCGCGCGGAAGAGGTGTACCCAGAGCTCCCAATTGACTGGGATCCCCAGGTACCCTTCGCAAACACCCACAAATGTGGCCGCTTGCGAGATCGCGTTGGGGGCGAAGTTGTGCAGCTCCACCCCGTAGTAATAGCACATCGTCCGCATAAAGGTGCTCGCCGGCGCGTTGAAGCCCCGCTCGTGGTAGCGAATGAAGCTGACCACATAACCCTCCGGCGGGTTGGGCTCACGGTCCGCCGCTGGCGGCACGATCCACTCCGCCGGACGTCCATCTTCGTTGGCTGACAGTTGGCCGGCGGCGACCAGTTCGCCAAGGGCCAGCTGCGTCACCGTCGACCTCTCTCAGGCGTACGGCTCCAAGATCGTGAGGGGAAGCTGTGGCGGCGCCATGAGGAAGGACGAAGGAATGCGAGGACGGAGAACGAGGAACGGAAGAAAGGCTCCAACGGCGACACCGCGCGGTGGCAAGAGCAAGGCGAAGACAAAAGGACGGGGGACTGAAAACGTTGAGGCGCTAAGGTAAAAAACCGCCGTCTCCCCACTCCCTCAGATTTATAAGCCGACGGGGCGAGCTCTCCGGAGCGGGCGCCCCGCTCGCATTAACTGCAGGGAATCTTCCCTTCACGCCGACAGACGGGCCCCACCACGACTGCAACGGCCACATCACCGCAGGCGGGCCATCATCACGGCGGAGACCCGCAGAGGCCGAGGCGAAGCCGTCACGTCCACCTGCCACGCCGCCCACTACGCGCGCGCGCGCGGCCGCAGCGCCTAAAAAGACGTGCCCACACTGCAAAAAACCGCGGCCTCGACTGCGAGACATTAAATGATCGGGTCCCTTGCCAAGCAAGGAGAACCCTCGAGCGGGACGAACCCCTGGCTCGAGAAAAGGGCAACCCTCGATGGGATATCGACGTGAGAAGGTACTCGGGCCCTGCTTGATGTAAAGCAGACGCCGCGGGTGCCCATGCCACGCAAAACCCTCGAGTGGGACGAGCCCCTGGCTCGAGACAAGGGCAACCCTCGATGGGATATCGACGTGAGAAGGTACTCGGGCCCTGCTTGATGTAAAGCAGACGCCGCGGGTACCCATGCCACGCAAAACCCTCGAGCGGGACGAACCCTCGGCTCGAAACGAAAACAACCCTCGATGGGATATCGACGTGAGAAGGTACCCGGGCCCTGCTTGATGTAAAGCAGACGCCGCGGGTACCCATGCCACGCAAAACCCTCGAGCGGCACGAGCCCCCGGCTCGAAACAACATCGACCCTCTAAAAAGGGCACACGTGTGAGAGGGTCGCCCAGGGCCTGCTTGAAATAAAGCAGAAACCGCAAGCACCCATGCCGCGCCGTACTACCAACCAGCACCTCGAGGGCTGGCTCGCCCAGATCCCTCGACGGCCGCAAACGTGAAAAGACGGGGCCGCCCAGACGCCACCCCGCACGGCCCTACTGATCAGAGGTTCGAAGCCTAACCCTCGACGGGTTCGAACAGGCGCCACAGATCGCAGAGTTAGGGACGACGAGGGCACGCGCATTCGAGCCGTTCCTCGAGCCGTCGGCTCGAGGGTGCCCCACATGTCGTGTTCGAGAGCCAGCGAGGGCAGCTAGCCGGGGGGATCCCACCGAGGGAGAGCTTCCGCGCCCTCGGTCCCTAGCGAACGGGACCGAGCCCCACCTAGCAAACCCACGCAAGCGCTTCCATGGACGTGTCTCCGGACCGCGCAGCCTACCCTTATCGAACGGGGCATGGACGTCCACTTGAACCACCCGCTAGCAGCTCGACGAGGAATCCGCAATCCGCGACCCGCTCGATGGGGGTTGCGGAAACCTCACCTTCCGTCCCGCGGAGGGACGGCGAGGGCGCGTTAAAAAACAAGTCGCCAAGCTCTACCCGATCGCCTCGAACGGGCCAAGGCTCGGGGGCTTGGCGCACGGCTACACCTCCTTGAAATTGCACCCGCCGGAGACAGTGTCAGCGGTGCGTGCACCCCCGGAGCCGGCTGAAATACCGCCGATGCCGGTTGGCATATGTGCCACGTCTCTCTGACCAAAATTCTCGTGGTTAACCCCTGCAGGAGTATCCACACTCCTGCAGGGCTTCGGGGGCTAGACCCGCGGGTCCGCTGACGCGGCCCCACGGAAAGCGTTCGCAGAACAAGGAGGGAAGAACGTCCTATCGGTAGGTTCCGGCATCCGGCGGGAGCCTCAATGGCAAACCCACAGATGCTCGGGGGCTACTGTCGGGGACAGCCCTAGGGGTCCCCTTAAACAATGGGGGAAACCCCACTTAAAACCCCGAACAAAACCCAAAAACATTAAGCCTAACCATGCAGGTGCCTAACCATGCAGGACACGGCCCACAGGTACTCCGACGGCCCATCGAGGCGGCCCACATAAGGATCCCCTCGAACAGGCTCCGCCTCATTCGAGGCTGCACGCTCCCTTCGGGCGGGCGTCGCTCCGCTCGAGGGGCAGCACTTCCCTCGAGCAGGTTCCGCCTCGCTCGAGGGTACGCCCCGCCCTCGGCCGGGGTCCGCCACGCTCGAGGGTACCCCTCACGCGTGCGCCGACCCCGTACACGGGCATTTAACGCCCCGACGTCGCGGGGACGGCGCCATCATGCGCCGGGGCTCGCACCCGGTGCCGCCGCACCAACTCCCGGGGAGGAGCCCATCCCCGCCCCCGTGGGGAGGGTGCGTGCGCGTGCGGCCGGTGTCGGTCCCGTGACGCCGCGCGCACGCCCGTACGGCTAACGCGCCGAGCCCTCGAAGGGGGCCGGCACACCCTCGATGTACTTTCTTGTGACTCTACGGGGGTTAGGTGGAGGCGCTAGGCCGGTGGACCGCCATCCCCGCCACGCGCAACGGCGTGGCCGCCGTACCCGCGCGTACGGGGCGCACGCGGGGCCCTGTAGCAACGACTCCAGCCCTGTGAGGCGCGTCGGGAAGGAACGCCGTTCTGCCAACTCCTGTGCGCCGTACGGGCCCACGTCAGCACCTCCCTCGAGCCTATCAGAGGACTTCACCGCCATCCGCCGCTCTCCTACCCTCGAACCGCCACTGTTCGGGTACAAGTCAGGCCATGATGACCGGATCGCTGCAAGGATCGCCCGGACGGCCGCCCACTCTACAGCATAGCACGACGTGCTTCTCCACGTAGCTAAATAGCGCGGCATGCATGTAGTTCGACTCCCCCTTGAACTATAAAAGGGGGACGAACCCCCCAGCCGCGGAGGAGGGACTTAGACTGATTCATCCCACACAGTGCACTCACTCTCTCATTTTCCCACAACATCTTCAGCCATTCCACTAGGGACTTGGAAGCCACGCTTCCTCTCCCGCCTCGCTTGTAGCAGCCCCATTACAGGCACCCCCGGTGCTGAGCAATATAGTGCCGAGCATACCCCTGCTGGACGTACGGCCCCCTCGGCCGGAACCAGGATAAAACCTTGTGTCACTTGTTGCTTAGCATCGACCATTGAGGGATAGAATTCGGCGCTATCTACTGGTTAGTGTCGGGACCATATTCCGCACCGACAGTTGGATAGCTAGTTTATTGATCATATGGGGCCAAAGGCTCATTTGCCATCATGAATGTTTATCCCTCTTGCTTTATCTTGTGGAGGGGCATAAGTTCCTTTTTATCGCAAATACATTTCATGTACCAGTTATGAATTTGAAAATGAAATGTAAAATGCTTGGAAAATGTGATCCCATGTCATATGTGCTGAATTTAATTTGCTTTGGGTGCTAAACCGTTGCATGATGCCTACCACTGAGAACTCTCATACATAGAAGTAGGCACATGGCTCGGTGGCTTTGACATGACATGAGGTGCTTGTGGGTGTTTGTGATGGTCTTATGTTAGAATGGTTGTCCTAGCATGAAGTTTGTGTGGCTTTGCCATTTTGACATGTTTTGCTCATGTTTTGGTTTTTGCATATGAGAGAGTAACTTTTCGCAAAATTACTCAAATCCTTGTTAGCCTTGTCCAATGGTCGTGAAACTTGGTGATCATGATGTTGATGTCATTACGAAGCTGTAGAGTATCTAACTTGCTTATTTGGACATGTGTAGCATCTCGTGATGAATTTTGCATACTTGAGAAGCTCTAGGTTGCATTTTAAAAATTTGTGCCTTGATTCATGCATTGGCAACAAGGGGGAGAAAGAAAGGTGAAAAAAAAGTTGCATTGCATTCCTAGAACCTATCCCAAGAGTCAAGGGGGAGCTTGTGCATTTGTTTTGCATTTTTGGCTGCTGAGCATGCACAAGTCCAAGGGAAGTGTGTTTTGGCTCAGGGGGAGTTGCATATGTGCAGGGGGAGCTCTTGTATGCTTTGGTGGTTTGTTCTCTTTGCTTGAACATGGTTTTGTCTTGAATGTGTCGAGTCGTTGCCCTTGCCTAAGGGGTCCGAGACTTGTCTTCTCCAAGTGATCTTGCTCTTTGCCTCTCTTCGGCTTTAGATCGCTTGTTGGAGTTTCTTTTATTTGTTTGTTTTCTTTTTTTTCCTTTTCTCTTTGTTTACCAAATGTGTGTGTTGTCAATGCACTCATCAAGGGGGAGATGAGGACCAAGTGTGGTTCGAGGACCGGTGGATGGTCGCTTCCTTGTGTGATGAGTGATTGACAACGTTGTGTGGACTAATTCTTGGCTAAGTATTGCAGGTGCAGGTTGCGGCTTGACTGGTGTTGGTGTAGGTGAAGAACAAGCGCAAAAGGTCGTTGCCGGTGAGGCCTCCAGGTGTGGAGAAGACAAGTAGGCTTCGTTCGAGGGACCGGTGGCCGGCGGGGGTCAAGTGCGAGCCGCATGGTGGCATGAACAAGCAAGATGAAGTCGTGGACGGGTTCTTGGTTGAGCCTCAAAACCAAGGTCGAGCCGGGACTACGTGGGAGCCGAGTCATGAGTGGATATTGGCGGAGGCTACACCGAGTTCGCGGGGTTTCCGGTGGTTCACCAGAAAACCACTGGGTTCCTTGGTTGATCCACAAATCCAAGACCGAAGAACCAAAGATGGTGTTGCAGCAGTGCCAGACCGGTCTGACCTGTGGGTCTTACCGGTCTGACCGGTGGGGAGCACCGGTCTGACCGGTGTGCGACGACGCAGCCCGTAGACTTCGAAGCGTAGGACACGCGTCGGGATCGCATGGCTTGCGTCAAGGCTACGTAGGGTGCGGTCGCCGGGCATCCGTCCGATGTGTCGGGGACAGCCCCGAGGGTCCCCGAAAACAACCAGGGGAATCCCGCTTAAAACCTGCAAAAAAACCAAAACAAAACACCTCTCACTTAAACACACACACACAAGGCACGGCCCACACCGCGGTGGCCCCCACGGCCCACCAGAGTGGCCCAGTCAAAGGCTCCCTCGAGCGGGCTCCGCCCCGCTCGAGGGTTCACACCTCCCTCGAGCAGGCTCCGCCCCGCTCGAGGGTCCACGCCTCCCTCGAGCGGGCTCCGCCTCGCTCGAGGGTTCACGGTTCCCTCGAGCGGGATCTGCCTCGCTCGAGGGTTCATCTCCGCCTCGCTCGAGGCCCCCTCACGAGCACGCCCACCCCCGCACGCGGGTACGGGCATTTAATGCTCTGACACAGCAGAGCCGTGCCATCATGCGCCTGGGAATCACGCCCCGGCGCTGTTTTGCTAACTCCCTAGAAGGGAACCCATCCCCGCCACTGTGGGAGACTGTGCGACATGGCCAGTGTCAGCTCCGTGACACTGCGCCGCCTACTCCCATACGTCTAACGTGTCACGCCCTTGAAGGGGGGCCGGCCACACCCTCGAACCACTTTCTCGTGAATCTACAGGGGCAAGCCATGACGTTAGGCCGGCGGAACGCCATCCCCACCACTGTTGGTCCTATCTGGCCGCCCCCGTGCTTGTAGCACCACGCCGGGCGCTGTTATAACCACTCCGGCGCTATCAGACACGCGGGGACGGGACGCTGCCACGCCTGCCGCTGTATCCCGTACGTATCCCCGTCAACGTCGAGCCCGTCTGAAGACGCCACGGTCAACCACTACGCCCCTACCTTCGAAGCCGCCACTGTTCGGGTACAAGACACTTTATGACGACAAGACTGAGGACGGCCGCCAACTCCGCGGCACTGCACGCCATACTTCCCTATGTAGCTAAACAGTGCAGCATGCCTATAATTCACCCCCTCCTTGGTCTATAAAAGGAAGGTGAACCCCTTCGCTGCAGGGGACATCGGAGATCGAACATCCCATCGGAGATCGGACATGCACGCTCTTCAATTCTCCCACAACATCCGAACTCGCTTCGATCACCCGACCAGGGACTTGGAGGCCGCACTTCCTCTCCCGCCTTGCTTGTAGCCGCCCCACTACAGGCACCCCGGTGCAGAGCAATATAGTGCCTCAAGCACACCCCTGCTGGACGTACGGCCCCGGCCGGAACCTGGATAAACCCCGTGTCTTTTGTTTCTTAGCACCGACCATTGAGGGATAGACCTTGGCACTTACTACTAGTTAGTGTCAGGACTACATTCCCCACCGACAGTTGGCGCCCACCGTGGGGCACGCGAGCGCTGAAGGTCAACCCGTCATCAACTCCCTCCATGGTGATTCGCACCGAGTACCGCGGTAAGCGCTACTCCATGGGCAGCTCGGACCCCCTCCTCGCTGCGTTCGAAATCCGGTTGGGGGGGCCTGAACTTCCAGGCTACGGGGAACGGCTACCTGATGCGCTTCACCAACCGTGAGGAACTCCGTGTGCGGCGCCAAGCTGGGGGCGCGCAGGGTGCCGAGCCCTCAGTCCACGCAGGTGGTGCGGCCGAGCCCCCTGCCAACCCGGGGCGCACGCCGGCCAAGGAGCGGCTCCTCGACACACGCGGACAGGCGCGGGACGGCGATGCCCTCAACGTCATCAACACTCGGTGGACAAGCAAAGCGGAGGCGCGGGCGGTGGCAGGCTACCACCCTCGGCGAGGTGGACGCTACGATAGAGATGAAGATTGCTCGCCGACGCCGGAGCCCCCGGGAACCCGCGTGTTCAGCCGGGAGATCCGCACGACGGCCTTTCCCCAGCGCTTCGGCCAGCCCACGACCATCGTCAAGTACAACGGGGAGACGGACCCCCGCGTGTGGCTTAACGACTACCGTCTAGCGTGCTAGCTGGGCGGAGCCACCACATCATTCGCAACCTCCCCCTGCACCTCGCCGACTCGGCGCGGACGTGGCTCGAGCACCTGCCGGCCAGCCAAATCCACAACTGGGATGACCTGGTCCGCACGTTCGTTGGCAACTTCCAGGGCACGTATGTACGCCCTGGGAACTCCTGGGACCTGCGCTCTTGCACCCAGAAGCCCGGCGAGTCGCTCCGAGACTTCATACGGCGCTTCTCCAAGCGTTGCACGGAGCTCCCGAGCGTAGCGCAATCCGAGATTGTGCACGCCTTCCTCGAGGGCACCACGTGCCGGGACCACGTGCGCGAGTTGGGGCACAGCCCACCGGTCGACTCGAACGAACTGTTCGACATCGGCACCAGCTTTGCCTCAGGCGAAGAGGCGGTGGGGGCAATCTTCGACGGCAAGAAGGGCAAGCGCACGGACGACACGCCTGCGAAGGGCAGCAAGTCCAAGGAGCTCAACCAGAAGAACAAGCGGGGCAAGAAGGGGAAGAAGCCGCGCCACGATGCTCGCGAGTAGGGACACGACAGCGACGACGCCGAGGCCCTTGCTGTGGACCCGGCTCGAGGGCCCTCGACCGGCCCCTCGAGGTCCGGGGGTTTTTGACGACATGCTGAAGAAGCCATGTCCCTACCACAAGACACCGGTCAACCACACCCTCGAGCAATGCGACTTGCTCAAGTGGTTCTATGGCCGCACCACCGCGAAGGACGCCGAAGCCAAGAAGGACGGGGGTGATGGTGACGCCGGCGGCTTCCCCGATGTGGAAAACGTTTTCCTCATCTTCGGGGGGGCCGACCGTCGACATGTCGAGCCGCTAGAGCAAGAGGGAGTGGCACGAGGTTCTCGCCACTGAGAAGGCGCCTCCTTCCTTCCTCGACTGGTCAGAGGACGCCATCACCTTCAGCCGCGAGGATCACCCGAACCGCATCCCCAACCCGGGCTAGTACCCGTTGGTGGTCGACCCGGTCATCGGGAATGTGCGGTTCTCGAAGGTCCTAATGGACGGAGGCAGCAGCCTCAACATCCTCTACGCGCACACGCTGCGCCTGTTGGGGATCGAGTTGGACCAGCTGCGGCCCAGCACGACGCCATTCCATGGCGTCGCACCCGGCAAGCGCGTCTAGCCCCTCGGGCAGATCGACCTGCCTGTTTGGTTCGGCACACCGAGCAACTACCGTAAGGAGATGCTCACCTTCGAGGTTGTGGGGTTCAGGGGTGTGTACCACGCCATACCTGGGCGGCCCTGCTACGCCAAATTCAAGGCAGTCCCCAACTACACCTACCTCAAGATGAAGATGCCGGGGCCAAACGGCGTCATCACCGTGGGCTCGTCCATCGAGCACGCCTTCGACTGCGACGTCGAGTGCGTGGAGCACGCGGAAGCCTTAGAGCTGGACGAAGCGCTGGTGGCCAACATGGAGAAGATGGTCAACGAGGACCTCAGCTCCACCGCCAAGCACGCTGGCAGCTTCGAGGCTGCCGAGCAGACCAAGGAAGTGCCCCTCGACCCTGCTGCCCCCGAGGGCAAGGCGTTGAGGGTCAGTTCTACCCTCGATCCGAAATAGGAAGTGGTGCTCGTCGACTTCCTCCACGCCAACGCCGACATCTTCGCGTGGAGCCCCTCGGACATGCCAGGCATCCCGAGGGAGGTCGCCGAGCACTCCCTTGACATCCTACCTCACTCCCGCACCGTCCAGCAACGGCTCCGCCGCTTCGACGAGGAGCGGCGGCGGGCGATCAGAGCGGAGCTGCGGAAGCTCCTCGAGGCTGGCTTCATCAAGGAAGTGTTCCACCCTACGTGGCTAGCCAATCCTGTACTGGTAAAGAAAAAGAATGGGAAGTGGCGGATGTGTGTAGACTACACCAGTCTTAATAAAGCATGTCCAAAAGTTCCTTTTCCTTTGCCGCGTATTGATCAAATTGTCGATTCGACCACCGGGTGTGAACTACTTTGCTTCCTTGATGCCTATTCCGGGTACCACCAAATAAAAATGAAGGAGTCCGACCAGCTCGCGACGTCATTCATCATGCCATTCGGGATGTATTGCTACGTCACGATGCCGTTCGGCCTCCGAAACGCGGGTGCGACGTACCAGCGGTGCATGCAGCACGTTTTCGAAGACCACATCGGGCGAACCATCGAGGCATACGTGGACGACATAGTCGTGAAAACCAGGAAGGCGGACGACCTGGTTAGCGACCTCACCATCGCGTTTGGCTGCCTACGGGACAACAGGGTAAAATTAATGCCCGAAAAATGTGTCTTTGGTGTGCCGCGGGGCATGTTTCTGGGATACATTGTCTCCCAGTGAGGCATCGAGGCCAACCCCGAAAAGGTTGCGGCCCTCGAACGAATGGGTCCGATTCGGGACCTCAAAGGGGTACAAAGGGTGCTGGGGTGCCTTGCCGCCTTGAGCCGCTTCATCTCGCGGCTCAGCGAGAAAGACTTGCCTCTCTACCGTCTCCTCAAGAAGCACGAGCGCTTCTCCTGGACCGCCGAGGCCCAGGAGGCGCTTGACAAGCTGAAGGCGTCCTTGACCCACGCCCCAATCCTTACGCCGCCATAAGACGGCGAGCCTCTGTACCTCTACGTGGCTGCAACTACCCAAGTGGTCAGCGTCGTAATCGTTGTGGAGCGCACGGAGGAAGGACACACTTTACCGGTTCAGCGGCCGGTGTACTACATCAGCGAAGTCTTGTCCGACACCAAGACGTGCTACCCCCATGTCCAGAAGCTGCTTTATGCAGTGGTTCTCACGCGGCGCAAGCTTCGCCACTACTTCAAAGCCCACCCTGTCACGGTGGTTTCTTCCTTTCCATTGGGGGAGATCATCTGCAATCCGGACGCAGCGGGCAGAATCACCAATTGGTCAGTAGAGCTGATGGGCGAGACGCTTTCCTACGCCGCGCAAGGCCATTAAGTCCCAAATCTTGGCGGACTTCGTCGCCGAGTGGACGGACACGCAATTGCCGCCGCCACAAATCCAATAAGAGTGCTAAACTCTGTACTTCGACGGCTCGGTGATGAAGACAGGAGCGGGCGCGGGCCTGCTCTTCGTGTCACCCCTCGGGGAGCACATGCGGTACGCTGTGCGCCTTCAGTTCCCCGCGTCAAACAACATGGCTGAGTACGAGGCCCTGCTTTGCGGCCTCAAGATCTCCATCGAAATAAGCATCAAACGCCTCAACGTGCGGGGGGATTCGTAGCTCGTGATCGACCAGGTCATGAAAAACGCGAGCTGCCATGACGACAAGATGGAGGCGTACTGCAAGGCCGTGCGGGCCCTCAAGGACGGGTTCTACGGCATCGAGCTCAATCACGTGCCCCGCCGACACAACGAGGAGGCAGACGAATTATCCAAGATTGCGTCGGGGCGGATCACTATCCCCCCGAACGTTTTCGCTCGGGATGTCGCCCAACTGTCCGTCGCCCTCGAGCCACACCCCTCGAACCACGCGGAACCCTCGGGGGCTCCCTCGAATCCAGCGGGCACAGAGCCCATGGACGAGGACTCCTCGAACGAGGCGTACGTGCTCTCCCTTGTCGAGGGGTATGGCGCTAGCGAGGCCGAAGTCATGGACGTCGAGCCAGCTCCCAGCGGGGCGTACTAGCGCGACAAATACATCGCCTGGATGGACCGAGGGGAACTCCCCTCGGACCGGTCCGAGGCCAGGTGCATCGCCAGGATGGCCAAATTGTTCGCCCTCATCGACGGCGAGCTGTACAAGCGCGCTGCCTCAGGTATCCAGCAGCGATGCGTGCCCATCCCCGAGGGGCGCGAGCTCCTCCGGGACATTCACGCGGGCATCTGCGCCAACCATGCCGCGCCCCGCACCCTCGTAGGCAACGCGTTCCGCCGGGGCTTTTGCGGCCTTGCGGTCGGCGGCGCCGGCGAGATCGTGCACACTGCCGAAGGGTGCCAGTTCTACGCCCGTAAATCCAACCTCCCTGCGCACGTCCTGCAGACCATCCCCATCACGTGGCCTTTCGCCGTGTGGGGGCTGGACATCGTCGGGCCCTTGCGGAAAGCGCCCGGGGGCTTCACCCGCCTGTTGGTCGCGATCGACAAATTTTCCAAGTGGGTGGAGGTGCGCCCATTACGAATCTCGGGCGAGCGAGGGCGGTGACGTTCTTCACGGACATTGTCCATCGCTTTGGAGTGCCAAATTCCATCATCACCGACAACAGGTCCCAGTTCATGGGCAGGAAATTCCTGGAGTTTTGCGACAAGTTCCACATCCATGTGGGGGGCGGTACGTGTGGCACACCCACGGACCAACGGCCAAGTAGAGCGCGCCAACGGCATGATTCTACAAGGCCTCAAGCCTAGAATTTTCGATCAGCTGAACGAGTCTGGTCGAAAATGGCTCCAGGAACTACCTGCGGTCGTGTGGAGCCTCAGGACCACCCCAAGCAGAGCCACCGGGTTCACCCTGTTCTTTCTAGTCCATGGCGCGGAGGCCGTCCTCCCCACGGATTTAGAATATGGGTCACCAAGAGTGCGGGGCTATGACGAAGGCACCAACCAGCGAGCCCGCGAGGACTCACTGGACCAGCTGGACGAAGCACGCCTTGTGGCCCTGATGCACTCCGCTAGATACCAGCTGTCCCTAAGGCGCTACCAGGCTCGGAAGGTACGCCGGCGGGACATCAACGAAGGGGATCTGGTCCAGAAGCTACACCAAGACAACCGAGGACGCCACAAGCTATCACCTCCGTGGGAGGGACCCTACGTCGTGGTGAAGGTGCTCAAGCCCGACATGTACAAGCTAGCCAACGAGGATGGCGAAGAACTCACCAACGCTTGGAACATCCAGCAGCTACGTCGCTTCTACCCCTAGCTAGGATTTCCAAGTCTTTTGTTGTAAATTACGTGCCCAACACCCCAGTTGGCAACAAACATGTAAATAGCAGCAGTTCAATAAAAAGGGCAACTCGGCTTTCCCGTGAAACCCAAGTCACCCTCGGGTCCTACTACGGGGGGCATCCCCCCCCCCCAAAATGGTCCCATTTTTTCGCAAAAAACGCACGCGTGCTAAGTATGACTCGACCTTAGCCTCGAGTAAAATTCAGATAGGGCGCGGATGGCCTAGCGGAAAGGGTGCGCAAGCTAGAGATAGCCTACGCCTCCACGAGGATACGGCCTCTCTCTCTTGCCTCCGGCCCAGCAGGCTGCTCGCGAAAATCGAACTCCCCAAAACTCGAACTTACTCAGGCAAATGAAGAAACAAAATAGCGCGATAAAGTAACAAACACCATTCACTTCCACAAGTGTTCGAGACGGTCCACGGGTAGGAGAAGATTTGAGAAGGAGAGGAGGGACGGTCCACGGGTTGTCTTCCGTGGTTTTGGTCCTCTTCCAGGCAGTGAGGGGTGGTTTCCTCGGAGTGGTTACCGAGGTGGTGTTCGTGGTGGTAGTTATGGTAGGAAAGATGGCTTGATGTGTGCTAATCCCACTTTCGAGCAAATGGCTCGGCACTGGTTTTCCTCTTTTGGTACTAACACCAGTGTTGAGTCGTTTGTTCGCTCACGTGCTCATTTTTGAATTTCAGGTGGGAGACTTGAAGAACATTTGGTTGATTGACTCCGGTTGCTCGAGGCATATGACCGTAGACAGGGGGTGCTTCTCAAGTCTCGTCCCAGTGGTGACGAAGAGGTACATCACTTTTGGGGACAATGGGCGTGGGCGTGTGCTTTCATAAGGTGAGATCAAAGTGAGTGACAAGATCACTCTGAGGCGTGTTGCTCTTGTTCAATCGCTAATGTACAATTTGCTTTCTGTGTCCCAGTTGTTGGATGAGGCCTTTGAGGTGTTGTTTCGGCCAGGTGGTTCTCGGATTGTGGACTCTCGAGGGGACCTTGTCTGTATGGTCGTTCCGGGGGTCGGGTGTTTCGTCTTGATTTTTCTCAGTCTTCGGGTGTGGAGCGTTGTTTCTTGGCTGGTTCTTCGAGTGAGTTGTGGAAGTGGCATAGGAAGTTGGGTCACTTGAGCTTTGACCTTTTGTCATGCTTGAGTAAACTCAATTTGGTCCGAGGATTGCCACGGTTGAGGCTTGACAAAGAGTTGGTTTGTGCTCCGTGTAGGCATGCCAAGATGGTGGCCTCTTCTCACCCGCCTCTCACCGACGTGATGACTGAGCGTCCATGCGAGCTGGTCCATATGGACCTTGTTGGCCCAGCTCGTGTGCGATCTGCGGGTGGGAAGTGGTATGTCCATGTTGTGGTGGACGACTATTCTGCGGGTGGGAAGTGGTATGTCCATGTTGTGGTGGACGACTATTCTCGGTATGCGTGGGTGTTCTTTCTTGAGGATAAGGGGGAGACGTTTGGTTTTGTTCAAGATCTAGTCTTGAGGTTGAGGAACGAGAGGCAAGGAGATTCCATACGAGCTATCCGCAGTGATAATGGCTCGGAATTCAGAAACTCTCGTTTTGAAACCTTTTGCCATAACTTGGGTCTTGAGCACCAGTTTTCGAGTCCGTATACGCCTCCCCAGAATGGTGTTGTGGAAAGGAAGAACAGGACCTTGTGCGAGATGGCTCGGACGATGCTTGATGAGCATAGGACTCGAGGAGGTATTGGGGCGAGGCGGTGAATACCGCATGCTATGTGTCGAACGGGATATACCTCGGAGTGCACAAGAAGAAGACATGCTATGAGTTGATGCATGGTCGCACACCCAAGGTGAGTCACTTCCATGTCTTTGGTTGCAAGTGTTTCATTCGAAGAAAGGCGGGGAAGTTGGATAAGTTTGAGGCTAGGTACGTCGATGGCATTTTCTTTGGTTATGCATCTCATTCTAGAGCATATCGTGTGCTCAATCTTGAAACTAACCAAATCGTGGAGACTTGCGAGGTAACCTTCGACGAGACGAGCCACGTAGTCGGCTTGTCTTTGAGTGTGCAGGTGATGATGAGCTTGGCGAGGAGATCTTTCAGGAGGAGGAGCATGAACATGGAGATGATGAAGATGGTGGTGCGGTGCCCCCGACTGAACATGTACCCACTACTTCGACTACGATGATGGATGGACCCTCTGCTACACCTACAACGACAAATCAAGAACGAGGTGAAGCTGGTGTTGAGGGGGAGGTAGCATCGAGGCGAGAACCTCCCCGGCGAGTACAAGTGGATGACCCAGCTTCGAGGATCATCGGCGACATGAATGAACGCACTACACGGTCGAGGGTTCGAAACAACTCCCATTTCGCTCATGCTGCATTTGTCGCTACTTTTGAGCCCAAAGACATTGGACACGCACTATCTGATCACAATTGGGTTAATTCGATGGATGAGGAGTTGGAGAACTTTGAGAGGAATCAGGTGTGGGAGTTGGTTGACCCTCCCCCAGGGTGTAAGCCGATTGGTACAAAGTGGGTGTGGAAAAACAAAGAGGGAGAGAAAGGAGAAGTTGTGAGGAACAAGTCGAGGCTTGTTGCTCAGGGGTTCAGTCAGAAGGAGGGGATCGACTACAAGGAGACCTTTGCTCCCGTAGCCCATTTGGAGGCGATTAGGATCCTTCTAGCCTTTTCCGTGGCTAAAGGGTTCAAGTTGCACCAAATGGATGTGAAGAGTGCTTTCCTGAATGGAGTGCTGGAGGAAGAAATGTATGTGAGGCAGCCTCGGGGGTTTGAGAGTGAGAAGTACCCCCACGGGTGTACAAGTTGAGGAAGGCGGCTTGTATGGGTTGGAAGCGGGCGCCTAGAGCTTGGTATGGCGAGGTTGAGGGGGTTCTTGTTTGGGAGAGGTTTTGAGATGGGGAAGGTCGATCGGACCTTGTTTTTTTGAGCGGGGCGAGAGATATCCTTATTGTGCGGGTGTACGTGGATGATATTGTCTTTGGTGGCTCGTCTAACTCTCTTGTTGCAAGGTTTGCGAGATGATATGAGCGGGGAGTTTGAGATGAGCATGATGGGTGAGTTGCAGTTCTTCCTCGGGCTACAAATCAAGCAATCAAAGGAAGGAACATTTGTGCACCAGGCTAAGTACACCAAGGACATTGTCAGGAAGTTCAAGATGGAGGACTCCAAGGCTATGACGACGCCGATGAGTACGACTACAGCTCTTGATGCGGACAAGGAAGGTGAACACGTGGACCAGAAGGAGTACCGGAGCATGATCGAGTCACTCCTCTACTTGACGGCGACGAGGCCGGACATACAGTTCTCGGTGTGTCTATGCGCTCGTTTTCAAGCATCTCCGAGGACTTCGCATCGGCAAGAAGTGAAGCGAATTTTTAGGTACTTGCGTCACACTCCCGACTTCGGCCTTTGGTACTCCGCGTCCTCTTCTTTGGCGCTTCATTGTTTTTCAGACGCGGATTTTGCCGGGTGTCGGTTGGATAGGAAGTCCACTTCTGGGACTTGCCAGTTTTTGGGTTCTTCTTTGGTGTCTTGGTCTTCCCGTAAGCAGTCGAGTGTTGCCCAACCCACGACCGAGGCCGAGTATGTTGCCGCTGCTAGTTGTTGCTCTCAGCTCCTTTGGATTTCATACACCATGAGTGACTTTGGTGAGGAGTATACCCGTGTCCCACTTCAATGTGACAGCACCAGTGCCATAAGCGTTGCAAAGAACCCAGTGCTTCATTCCAAAACCAAGCACATAGAAGGAGGTATCATTTTCTGAGAGACAACGTAGAGAAAGGAAAGATTGCTTTGATCCATGTACCTACACATGACCAACTAGCCGATATTTTCACCAAACCCCTAGATCAAGCAACTTTCACTCGTTTGCGTGGAGAACTTGGCGTGTGTTTGATTTCTAGAGTTGGGTGTGTGGGAGCTCCTTTGTAGCATATGTACAGTTTCTTTTGTGCATTTCTTGCATTTGGTATTGCATATGTAACATGATGTATATGCATCCTTGTATCTTAGATTGCATGCATTTTGTATCATATGCATTGGATAGGAAAAGTTTCTCCTATATACATTGTTCACCATGGGTTGCTATATATGTTCTTGTGAGCTTGTTTGGTATGTTATGGTTAGTATGGCTTAGCTCTTGATGATCTTGATGAATGATCCATGGTTGATGGCTAATTTTTTGAAAAATGTCACATATATGCTCTCTCATGTGTAAATGCCTTTGTATGATCTTGACATGTTTTAGTGGCTTTGCTATGCTTAATTTGTGGTTGGATAGCTAGTTTATTGATCATATGGGGCCAAAGTCTCATTTGCCATCATGAATGTTTAGCCCTCTTGTTTTATCTTGTGGAGGGGCATAAGTTCCTTTTTGTCGCAAAGACATTTCATGTACCAATTATGAATCTGAAAATGAAATGAAAAATGCTTGGAAAATATGCTCCCATGTCATAAGTGCTGAATTTAATTTGCTTCGGGTGCTAAACCGTTGCATGATGCCTACCAATGAGAAGTCTCATAAATAGAAGTAGGCACTTGGCTCGGTGGCTTTGACATGACATGAGGTGCTTGTGGGTGTTTGTGATGGTCTTATGGTTAGAATGGCTGTCCTAGCATGAAGTTTGTGTGGCTTTGCCTTTTTGGTTTGTTTTGATCATGTATAGGACTTTGCTCATGAGAGGCAAGTTTTTCACAAAATTGCCCAAATCCATCTTAGCTTCGTCCAATGGTTGTGAAACTTGGTGATCATGTAGTTGAGATCGATACGAAGCCGTAGAGTATCTAACTTGCTCATTTGGACATGTGTAGCATTCTTTGTTGAATTTTGTCTATTTGAGAAGCTCTAGGTTGAAAGTTTTGCATTTTTTGCTTGATTCATGCATTGCCAACAAGGGGGAGAAGTTTGAGTGGCTTTGCCATTTTGATATGTTTTCTCATGTTTAGGTATTTGCTTATGAGAGAGTAACTTTTCGCAAAATTACTCAAATCTTTTTTAGCCTTGTCCAATGGTTATGAAACTTGGTGATCACGTAGTTAAGGTCATTATGAACCTGTCGAGTATCTATCTTGCTCATTTGGACTTGTGTAGCTCCTTGTGATGAATTTTGTATATTTGAGAAGCTATATGTTGAAAGTTTTCACATTTTGACTTGATTCATGCATTGTCAACAAGGGGGAGAAGTTTGTGCATGCTTTGGGCACCTGGGAGTGTTTGGAAGGTGTTCCAATTGGTTTGGGAAAATTTTGAGCAGTTCGGTGCAGGGCCGGTCTCTTGGGGCGGTTTAACCACCCCCTGGCGTTCAGATGTGGCATAGGCATTCTAACCGCCCCGCATAGGTGGTCTAACCGCCCTGGGCAGAGTGAGAAGGTTTTTGTTCTTTGTTGCATTCTCGCGTTGCATTGCTGCATTTGTTCAGGGGGGTGTGCTTTGGCTCAGGGGGAGCATGCATATGTGCAGGGGGAGCTCTTTGTGGTGTTCGAGCTCTGTTTTGGTGGTTTGCGCTCTTTGCTTGAGCTGTCTTTTGTCTCGGATGTGTCGAGCCATTGCCCTTGCCTAAGGGGTCCGAGACTTGTCTTCTTCAAGTGATCTTGCTCTTTGCCTTTCTTTGGCTTTCGATCGCTTGTTGAGGTTTCTTTTTTATTTGTTTTTTCTTTTCCTTTTCTCTTGTGTTACTTCGTGTGAGTGTGTTGTCAATGCACTCGTCAAGGGGGAGATTGAGGACCATGTGTGGTTTGAGGACTTGTGGATGATCGCTTCCTTGTGTGATGAGTGATTGACAACGTTGTGTGGACTGATTCTTGGCTAAGTATTGCAGGTGCAGGTTGCGGCTTGACTCGTGTTGGTGCAGGTGAAGAACAAGCGCGAAAGGTCGTTGCCGGTGAGGCCTCCAGGTGTGGAGAAGACAAGTAGGCTTCGTTCGAGGGACCCGGTGGCCAGTGGGGTCAAGTGCGGGCCGCATGGTGGCATGAACAGCAAGATGAAGTCGTGGACGGTTTCTTGGTAGAGCCTCAAAACCAAGGTCGAGCCGGGACTACGTGGGCGCCGAGTCATGAGTGGAGATTGGCGGAGGCTACACCGAGTTCGCGGGGTTTGCAGTGGTTCACCAGAAAACCACTTGGTTACTCGGTTGAGCCACAAAACCGAGGCCGAAGACTCGACGAGGTGGTGCGGTCACCCAGGCTGGTTCAACCGCCCAGGAGGGGCGGTCAGACCGCCTGGGGGCGGTCAGATCTCCCGGGCCGGTCTAACCGCCCAGGGGGGGCGGTCTGACCGCCCTGGCCGCCGGCGCCGAGAAGCTTCGAAGCGGAGGACACGTGTCGGGATCGCAAGGCTTGCATCGAGGCTAAGCAGGTTGCGGTCGCCGGGCATCCGTTCGATGGTGAAGACATGAAGACTTCCAAATCCGCCCTCGAGGGGCATGTATCCCTAGTTATTAGTGAAGGGTAGTTTAGTCTTTTGGGTGCCTCCATATATACTCATTGAATGGGTGGATGGCAGCCAACTCTTGGAACCCTAGCTCATTTGTTTTTCCATTTTCGTTCTCCATTTTCCTTAGGATTTTAGAGGATTAGCTTGAGAGCTTCATGTGAGCCCAGAGAGAGGGATGGATGTTTGGGTGGCAAGCTAGACCTTGTACGAACCTTTCATGGCATGTATAGATGGTTCGGCGTTGTTCATGTTGGTGGTTTTCCCATCTCTTTTGTGTTGATTTTCGGAGCACTTTGTTGGCGGTGTTTTGAGGACGATTTCCTGGGGTTTTTGGTGGGTGTCACTGTAACAGCCTAATTTTACTAAAAATTTGGATTTATTAAAATTTGCTAGAAACCATTTATTTGTTTAAGGAAAATAAGGTTGCTTTATTTATTTTTAGGCATTTAAAACCTTTTCTAAAATAAAGTCAATGGAATATAGGAATTAATTGTTGCATACATGTTGGAGCATTTCTTTTGGTTGTTGCAATTCAAATTCAAATTTGAATTCTAATGTTTGAAACCCCTTTTCAAAAAAATGCTAAACCCTTTCTCTTTCTTCCTTAACCCCTTTCCCCCTTCCAGCCCAACCCAGCCTTCCCACCCTAGCAACCCCGCGCTGCAGCCCAACCCAGCAGCTGACGGCCCAGCAGCTATTGCAGCCGCGGCCCGCGCAAGCGCCCGCGCGGCCCGCTGAACGGCCTCGGCCCGGCCGGCCCGCCTAGGCTGTCGCGGCCGCTCCCCGCCTCCGCCGCCGAGGCTAACCGTGGGCCCCGGTGGTCATCCCCTACCACGCGCTCGTCCCCGAGCCCGGGACTCGCCGCGCGCCGCCGCCGCCCGAGTCGGGGCGGGGTGCGCGTCCCCGTGCATGGCCCGCACACCAAGGCCGGGCCCCGGGCTATTTAAGGCGCACCGCCGCCCTTGGAAGCCCTACCCGAGCCACCCTAGCCAACCCGCCGCCTGCCGCCTCACCGGAACCCTAGGTCTAGCGCCGCCGCCGTCGGGTTCTCGTCACCGCCGTCGCTCCGTCGCCGTGAAGTCGCCAAGGAGCCGCGCAAGGAGGTGAGCATCGCGCCCGCGCCACAAGACGTCGAGTCTGTGCTCCGTAGGGACCAGGAGACCTCGCCGGAGTTCACCGCCACACCGAACTGTGCCGCCGCGTCGCCGGTCCTCTCGCCGCCTCTCTGCCGTAGTCGCCGCCCCTGCCCGCCTTGCCAGTTTGCGTGCGTCGCGTAGGTGCCCTCCGCGTCCTGGCCGTGGCCGAGAAACCCTAGATTAGGGTCTTCACCGTGAGCCTGCCGCTCGTCCGCCGCCGCTCGCCGCCGCCGGCTGCGCTCCCCCGCCGCCCGCCGCTTGCTCGCGACCTCGGCCGCCGGATCAAGATCCGCCGCGCCGGATTCAACCCCGTCGTCCGCGCCGCCCGCAAACAGCAGCAGCCGTTGGATCTAGACCCAATGGATCTAGATCAAGCCGACCCAAGTCAATAGGTCAACTCCGCCGCCAGCCCTGGCAGTTTTGCAGAAAAGCCCCTGAGTTTTCCTATATTCACAGATATACCCTTCCACCTTAGAAGTTTCTTTACAGTTTAGTCTTTTTTCTTTATTTTAGCCCAAAATCTTTTTAAATCTTTACAGATTAGTCCCTACACCTTCTCTAAGCCATAACTTAGTCGTTTTAGCTCCGATTTTAGCGTTCTTTATGTACACGCGTTCGTTTCGAAGCTTAGATTAGTTTTATGCTACTGTTTAGATCTGTTTGATCTGTTTGGTGACTGTTTCTTATTTATTCTTATTGTATGCTTGTATGTGATGTTTGTGGACCGAAGAGAGCGATTCGTTCGAGGGATTTGAAGATCAAGTCGTTCAAGAGTTTGAGCAGCAAGGCTTTGTTGAAGGCATGTATTCCTTGATGCATGCCTGTTTGTCCTACATCACATGCATTTGAATTCACTGTTTTTACTTTTCCGCTTGCATTACTTTGATGGGAACCTATTAAGGATCATGCCTAGATTTTTACCTTGATACCGGGAATCAAATTAATGTTGTGGTAGCTATTGCTTAGCATGCTCAACTGGGATTGGTATTAATCAACTTGGATACCTTTTTTTATTCTATGTTCCGTTTATGATCTTTTACTTTACAAGACCACTTTAAATATGTTAATCGGAACATGGAGAACCACCCAGGAAAACAGTACAACCACAAGAACTAGTGGGCAATGGTCTTGGCTGAATAATTAGGAACTTTAGCTTGGGATGGTCTTACCTGATAAGGACAAGGGATCGGCGGTACTGTGGGGTATGGACTCGCTCTAGCAGGGGGTTGGGTGAGTTATTCTTTTATGGTGGGGTATCGACCTGCTAGGGGACTTTATACCTTGCTAACTGATCGGACCTTGTGGGTCATAACTTGCTAGGGAACCTTTGTAAAGGCCATGTAGTGTCCCTATGCAATCAAACCTCGGAAGTGTGATATGGTGCCCTGCAAACACCGCATGGTTGGGTCCAAAGTTCCTCGGAGCTTTTACGCTGCTTGTGGGTAAAGATGTACAACCTCTGCAGAGTGTTAAACTAATCGATTAGCCGTGCTCACGGTCAAGAGCGCCCTGGACACTCACATGATTAAATTATGGAACTTTAATGTTTCATTGCTGTTTTATTCTTTATTTATGGTGCTTATATCTTATTAATTGGGTTGGTATGAACTTACACCTTTAGTAATCAGGTTTCTAATAAAACTTGATCAACTAAAATGCTGAAGTGCTTGAACCATAGCCATCCAGCATATGGCCTTGCATGTTATGTTGTTCTCTCTTGCTGAGTACGATATGTGCTCACGCTTGTTTATTCTCTTGCATCTACAATACCCGGAATTGCTGCTCGGTACGGGAGAACTTTGAAGATATTCCGGGAGATTTCCGGGAGTTCTAGGTGTGCGTAGTCTTCGATCAGTACTGTGGAGGCATTTTGTCCATTTGTGATAACTCGTTTATTTAAGATTCGTTTAAGACTATGGTTTGTAATAACTCTTTATTCGTGTGGCACTGATTTTGGTATTCATAATGTCTAAGCGTGTGTGTAACTTGATCCTGGCGCACACGTGATCAATGCATTCGGTTTTGCCTTTAAAACTGGGTGTGACAGAGTGGTACCAGAGCTGTGTTGACTGTAGGAACGCTAGCCTAGATAGAAATGGTCGAACTAAGGATTTTATACTCATAGAAGCTTTCTCTTACATGCTTGCTTTATTCTTATTAACCTTACTCTTGCCTTTTTGCCTTACTCTTGAGCTATCTGCATTCTTTACCTGGTGCTTGCTTTAGCTCTCATCCTTTTGGCCTTACCATCTTTCTCATTCTGCACTGCACTACAGATGGTTCGTAGTTTGAAGGCCTCTCAGGCTGGAGCAATCCATCAGTATGCTCCACAGGAATAGTATAATGACTTGCATGATGGAGACACAGATGAGGAGATTGAGATGGAGCCTACACCTGTGGTTTTCCCTAACCTTATCATGGTGCCTAATGATGAGGAAGATCCGGAGGAGATGATTCCAGAGGAGGATGAGCTAACTGAACAGCCAAACCTAGAGGAGCAAGCGCCAGGAGAAGATGAGGATCACCTTGATCAAGAGATGGAGGAAGAAGAACAAGAGCAAGAGGAGGAAGCTGAGGAAGCGATCTGGGAAGTGTACCACTACAGAGCTGATGGAGTAGGCATTCCCATGGCAGACCACCTGAGAGCGATGGTACTCCGCCTGGGCTATGATAAGGCCCCTGTCTACCATTGTGAGCTGTGGACTCATCCGTGGATCGAGCCCCATTGGGAGGTTGCTGCCATCTTGGAGGAGTACATTCCATGCCGTGGAGTGAAGGAGGTGTCCAAGCATCATGATGTGGCTCACAAGACTACTATGGATGCTGGGATAGCAGATTCAGCTCAGAGGGCGCTCTATGTGCTCTCTCACAAGGAGCGTGACAGGTTGGAGGATACCCACTGCCGTTACACACCTTTCATAGCAAGTGGGGAAGCCAAGACTTATATCGCCCCAGCACCAGCCTATGAAGGAACGCTCAACAATGTCCGGAGTCTACTTGCAGCTGTGAACACCGCATTGGATGATGCCAACAACACTCTATATGCAGCACAGCGGCAGATTTTCACTGCGGGAGACGCAGAGGCGTGCCTTAGAAGCTGCACTTCAGAATAGGGAGCAGCCAGAAGCCCATGAAGCCGCAGAAGGATGTACCTCCCCGTCACCCAAGAGGCCACACTACGACTCCCCTGACGCCCGCACAGATGCCATGGCAGAAGATAGTCCTTAGGTTTAAGATTAAGGATAGGATCTCTTTGTAATCGCTAGTAGACGATCGTTAAAGTGTGTTTAGTTTAGAGGTGTGGTTGAATGCTTGATTTTGTGCTTAATGTATGAGTTGGATGTTTGGTTGAGTGCAATGTGTTGTGGAGTGATGACCACAATGACATTGGTTTAGTAGTAAGTTTGTGGGGGTTAACTTTCAGTCTCAATCAATTATCTATCTTAATCTTTTTGTCCCTTTAAGTTTCCCCTTAATGCAAATTCGAGATCCCTAAATCTGTTCGCGCAGCTTTCTGAGCCAGCTGAACTGTTTAAATTTTATCTCGAGCTACAGAACTCCGATTACAGTAAAACCAATTGGAAAAGTTCAAGAATTTTGTGACTGATTTTCTGTGAAAAATTCAGAATATTTGGATGGATATCCAGAGAGTTATAACTGAAACATTACAGCCTCACGAATCTGTTAAACACTGCTGACCTACCTGACTTGTTTATTTTATAACCAGAGCTACACAACTCCGATTGAGGTGATTCTAGTTGGAGTAGTTTCGTAATTTCATTACCTTTTTTCAGTCCAAAATCCATAATTTTTGGTTACCCGAACTGAGAGCTATGCCTGATTGTTTGGAGTCAACAGAATCTGTCCTATCTGAATATCATTGCTATCTTATCTTTCTAAGTGTAACCCTTGGTGCAATCATCTAAAATAATGTCCCTAAAACTCAGATGGTGAACACCAAGTCAGGATCAGATGTTGATCAACCAGCAGGAAGAGCACCCCAGCCAGTACAAATCGATCCCGCTATGCAGCAGTTCCTGGAGGCACAGACCCAGCTCCTCCAGAACTTGACCAACACCGTGACAAACTTGCAAGCCCAGGTCAACAATCCACCGGTGCCGCCACCCGCGCCTCGCAACAAGCACCGGGAGTTCATGAGTCATCACCCTCCTGTGTTTACTCACACCGCTGACCCACTTGAAGCTGAAGATTGGCTAAAGAGAGTACTGAAGATGCTCACTACCTGTCAGTGTGACGATAGTGAGAAGGTCATGTATGCTGTAGGACGACTTCAAGGATCTGTAGCCGCTTGGTGGGATGCGTATTCTGCCGCTCATGCCGCCCCAGACACTATCACTTGGGAGGAGTTTACCACCAACTTCAGGAGCCATCACATACCCTCTGGAGTCATGAAGATCAAGAAGAAGGAGTTCCTTTCTGCGAAGCGGGGAGGAATGTCGGTGGGCGAGTACGGAGACAAGTTCACCGAGTTGTCTTGCTATGCGGGCGAGGAGGTTGCTGAAGATAGGAAGAAGCGAGGAGCTGTTCTGGATGGGTTAGGCGGTTCGGCTGCGGTACCGGGCCCGATGTCCTACCATTTCCCTAACTTTCAGCAGCTAGTTGATGTCGCCATCCGCTTGGAGCACAAGCGCAAGGAGCTCGGAGAGCAGAAGAGAAAGGCCGCCAGCTCTGGGCAGTTTGGGAGTGCGTCTCGCCCGCGCTTCAACCCACCGCCGAACACCCCGTTCCGCTTTGGGGACCGGGTGGAAACTTTGGGCGGCGGCGGTCCCGGCGTCTGCTCGGCGGTTCCCGGCGATCCGCTCGGCGGTTTCGGCATCCTATTCCTCGGACTCCCCACCCGGTTCCCGGCCCGAGTCGGCGAGAGATCCCCAGTTGGCACACCTGTAAGGTCCGCGGCACCGCCCAATCCTGCCACCACTACCTGCTTCAAGTGCGGAGAGCTTGGTCTCTATGCCAATGCTTGCCCAAAGAGGAACCCTCCACACACCCCTGTGCAAAACCAGCAGCAGACAAGGAGCGGAAGCCAAACCCCGCAGTCTAACAAAGGACAACAGAGCTATGCACGAGGCAAGGCGATGTACATTGATGCTGAAGTCGCTCAGGAGAACCCCAGAGTAGTGCTCGGTATGTTTCTAGTCAACTCTACTCCTGCCTCAGTTTTGTTTGATTCTGGAGCATCCCATTCATTCATTACATCCCAGTTCTAAGCTCAACATATTCTACCTATTAGTCCCATGTCTCGCCACATGTTTGTTACCTCACCTGGGGGGGATTGAAAGCCATCTATAAATGTGACAACGTTCGTCTCAAGATTGTGGGCAGAGATTTTCGTGCCAATCTTATAATCCTGGATTCAAAGGGGCTCGATGTGATATTGGGAATGGGATGGTTGACCGCGTGTGATGCGGTGATACAGTGTGCTAAGAGATCAATCCTTCTTACAAGTCCAGCTGGTGAAAGGTTTGAGTTTGCAGCAGATCCCGCACCATCAAACACTAGTGCCGTGAATAAGCTGGATGGAGCAAGCTTGGAAGACATACGAGTAGTGTGCGATTATCCTGATGTGTTTCCCGAGGAGTTGCCAGGTATGCCCCACGACCGAGATGTTGAGTTCGTTATTGATCTTTTACACAGTCTTGCTCCTATCTCTAAGCGCCCATATAGAATGTCTAGTGATCGGTTACAAGAACTTAAAGCTCGGATTAAAGAATTATTGGATAAAGGGTTCATTCGTGCTAGTTCATCACCTTGGGGAGCACACCGTAATCTTTGTGGGTAAGAAAGATGGCACACGAGAGGATGTGTGTTGATTACGAGTCTCTTAATGATGTTACCATCAAGAACAAGTACCCTGCGCCACGTATTGAAGATTTGTTTGATCGGATGAGAGGAGCTAAAGTGTTTTCTAAGATCGATACGCGATACGGTTATCATCGATTGAAGATTAGGCCTTCGGATATTCCTAAGACGGCTTTTACTACCGGTACGGACTTTATGAATACACAGTTATGTCCTTTGGGTTAACCAATGCACCCGCGTACTTCATGTACTTGATGAACAAGATCTTTATGGAGTATCTGGATAAGTTTGTTGTGGTATTCATTGATGACATTTTGATCTACTCCAAGAATGAGGAAGACCATGAGGAGCATTTGAGGCTTGTGTTGCAGAAGCTGAGAGAGCATGAGTTATATGCAAAGTTCAGCAAGTGTGAGTTCGCGCTCAAGGAAGTGTATTTTCTAGGTCATATCATCACCAACGGAGGTATTGCGGTAGATCCCAGCAAGGTTAGTGATGTATTGAAGTGGGAAGCCCCTCGTACAGTGTCTGAGATCCGGAGTTTTCTTGGACTTGCTGGTTACTATTGTCGGTTTATTGAAGGATTCTCCAAGATTGTGAAGCCTCTCACTACATTGCTAGAGAAGGACAGGGAGTTCAAATGGACCAGTGCATGTAAGTCCAGTTTTGAAGAATTAAAGAAGCGGTAAACCACAGCACCTGTTCTAGTAATGCCTGATCTACGGAAGAGCTTTGACATATATTGTGATGCATCTCGACAAGTTCTAGGATGTGTGTTGATGCAAGAAGGTCATGTTATAGCCTATGCATCTCGTCAGTTGAGGAAGCATGAGTTGAACTATCCTACGCATGATCTTGAGTTAGCAGCAGTGGTTCATGCATTGAAGATTTGGAGACATTACATTATGGGAACTAAGTGTCAGGTCTATACTGAACACAAGAGTCTGAAGTATATCTTCACTCAGAAGGATCTTAATCTAAGATAGCGTCGTTGGTTAGAGTTGATCAAGGACTATGATCTAGAGATTCACTATCATCCGGGTAAAGCGAATCTGGTTGCTGATGCTTTGAGTCGGAAGGGCCACACTAACATGGCTATGATTATTCAGTTTCCCGATGAGTTGGTAAAAGAGTTTCAAAGACTCAACTCGAAAGTAGCTGCACATGCAGAAGGAGTGACTTTGGAAGTACAGTCCACTCTGGAGCAAGAGATACGTAAGTGGCAGCTAGAGGATGCTGGAATACGAAAAATTAAGGAGAGTATGCAACAGGGAGAAGCCCCAGATTTCACAGAAGATGAGCAAGGAACCGTGTGGTTTAAGAACCGGTTGTGTGTACCAGAGACAGGAGATCTCAGAGAGACTATCTTGAGAGAAGCTCACGACTCAGCTTACTCTATCCATCCAGGCAAAACTAAGATGTACCAGGATCCCAAGCAGAGGTATTGGTGGTACGGTATGAAGAGAGATGTGACCGCACATGTGGCTTTGTATGACACTTGCCACCGGGTTAAGGCTGAACATCAGAGACCCGCTGGTTTGCTTCAACCATTGAAGGTGCCTGAGTGGAAGTGGGAAGAGATCGTAATGGACTTCATAGTGGGTTTACCACGAACCCGAGATGGTTATGATTCGATTTGGGTTATTGTGGATCGTTTGACTAAGGTAGCTCACTTCATTCCGGTAAAGACTACTTATACGGGAGCTAAGTTGGCAGATATACATGTCCAGGATTGTGTGTTTGCATGGTGTACCAAAGAAGATCGTGTCAGACAGAGGTACTCAGTTTACTTCTCGTTTCTGGGGGAACTTGCATGAGTCTCTGGATACTAAGCTAAATTTCAGCTCATCTTATCATCCACAGACAGATGGACAGACAGAGAGAACCAATCAGATCCTAGAAGACATGCTGAGAGCATGTGCGCTTAAGCATGGTGGTAGTTGGGATAAGAGCTTGCCATATGCTGAGTTCTCTTATAACAACAGCTACCAAGCCAGCCTCAAAATGTCACCCTTTGAGGCCCTGTATGGAAGGAAGTGTAGAACCCCGTTGTACTGGAGTGAGACAGGCGAAAGACAGCTATTTGGGGCATATATTATCAGAGAAGCGGAGAAGCAAGTTCAGATCATTAGAGAAAATTTAAGGATTGCTCAGACTAGACAGAAAAGTTATGCAGATGGCAAACGAAGGGATGTGGTCTTTCAGGAAGGCGATTATGTGTACTTAAAGGTGTCACCTATCAGAGGTTTGCGTCGATTCAGAGTTAAAGGAAAGTTGTCACCTCGGTTTATTGGACCTTTTAAGATTCTTGAGAGAGTGGGAGAAGTGGCTTACAGGTTGGAGTTGCCAATCCAGTTAGCTAATGTGCATGATGTATTCCATATCTCTCAGTTGAAGAAGGGTTTTGGTCCTCATGACAAGGAGCCGTTACCCTTGGATGATCTAAACGTTAAAGAGGATCTCACTATTGTTGAACATCCTGTTCGGATATTGGAAACAATGACAAGGGTCACCAGGAATAGTGTGATTAAGATGTGCAAAGTACAGTGGAGTAATCATGCAGAGGATGAGGCAACATGGGAAAGAGAGGATGAGCTGAAAGCAGAGTTTCCAGATCTTTTTCCCAATCTGTCAGAATCTCGAGGACGAGATTCTTCTTAAGGGGGTAGGATTTGTAACACCCTAATTTTACTAAAAATTTGGCTTTATTAAAATTTGCTAGAAACCATTTATTTGTTTAAGGAAAATAAGGTTGCTTTATTTATTTTTAGGCATTTAAAACCTTTTCTAAAATAAAGTCAATGGAAAATAGGAATTAATTGTTGCATACATGCTGGAGCATTTCTTTTGGTTGTTGTAATTCAAATTCAAATTTGAATTCTAATGTTTGAAACCCCTTTTCAAAAAAATGCTAAACCCTTTCTCTTTCTTCTTTAACCCCTTTCTCCCTTCCAGCCCAACCCAGCCTTCCCAGCCGAGCAACCCCGCACTGCGGCCGAACCCGGCGGTGGCGACGGCCCGGCGGCCGTTGCAGCCGTGGCCCGCGCAAGCGGCCGCGCGGCCCGCTAATGGCTTCCGGCCCGGCCGGCCCGCCTAGGCGTCGCGGCCGCTCCCCGCCTCCGCCGGCCGGGGCCGACCCGTGGGCCCTAGTGGTCATCCACTACCCCGCGCTCGTCCCCGACCGGGACTCGCCCGCGCGCCGCCGCCGAGTCCGATTGGGGTGCTCGTCCCCGTGCGTGGCCCGCACGCCAAGGCCGGGCCCCGGGCTATTTAAGGCGCGCCGCCACCCTTGGAAGCCCTACCCGAGCCGCCCTAGCCAACCCGCCGCCTGCCGCCTCACCGCAACCCTAGGTCTAGCGACGCCGCCGTCGGGTTTTCGTCACCGCCGTCGCTCCGTCGCCGTGAAGTCGCCAAGGAGCCGCGCAAGGAAGTGAGCATCGCGCCCGCGCCACAAGACGTCGAGTCCGTGCTCCGTAGGGACCAGGAGACCTCGCGGGAGTTCACCGTCGCACCGAACCCGTGTCGCCGCATCGACCGGTCCTCTCGCCACCTCTCCGCCGTAGCCGCCGCCCCTGCCCACCTCGCCAGTTCGCGTGCGTCGCGTAGGTGCCCTCCGCGTCCTAGCCCGTGGCCGAAACCCTAGATTGGGGTCTTCACCGGCGAGCCCGCCGCCGTCCGCCGCCGCTCGCCGCCGCCGCTGCGCTCCCCACCGCCCGCCGCTTGCTCGCGTCCTCGGCCGCCGGATCAAGATCCGACGCGCCGGACTCAACCCCGTCGTCCGCACCGCCCGCAAACAGCAGCAGCCGTTGGATCTAGATCCAATGGATCTAGATCAAGCCGACCCAAGTCAATAGGTCAACTCCGCCGCTAGCCTTGGCAGTTTTGCAGAAAAGCCCCTGAGTTTTCCTATATTCACAGATATACCCTTCCACCTTAGAAGTTTCTTTACAGTTTAGTCTTTTTTTCTTTATTTTAGCCCAAAATCTTTTTATATCTTTACAGATTAGTCCCTACACCTTCCGTAAGCCATAACTTAGTCGTTTTAGCTCCGATTTTAGCGTTCTTTATGTCCACGCGTTCGTTTCGAAGCGTAGACTAGTTTTATGCTACTATTTAGATCTGTTTGATCTGTTTGGTGACTGTTTTTTATTTATTCTTATTGTATGCTTGTATGTGATGATTGTGGACCGTAGAGAGCGATTCGTTTGAGGGATTTGAAGATCAAGTCGTGCAAGAGTTTGAGCAGCAAGGCTTTGTTGAAGGCAAGTATTCCTTGATGCATGCCCGTTTGTCCTACATCACATGCATTTGAATTCAATGTTTTTATTTTTCCGCTTGCATTAATTTGATGGGAACCTATTAAGGATCATGCCAAGATTTTTACTACCTTTACCTTGATACCGGGAATCAAATTAATCTTGTGGTAGCTATTGCTTAGCATGCTCAACTGGGATTGGTATTAATCAACTTGGATACCTTTTGTTATTCTATGTTCCGTTTATGATCTTTTACTTTACAAGACCACTTTAAATATGTTAATCGGAACATGGAGAACCACCCAGGAAAACAGTACAACCACAAGAACTAGTGGGCAATGGTCTTGGCTGAATAATTAGGAACTTTAGCTTGGGATGGTCTTACCTGATAAGGACAAGGGATCGGCCGTACTGTGGGGTATGGACTCGCTCTAGCAGGGGGTTGGGTGAGTTATTCTTTTATGGTGGGGTATCGACCTGCTAGGGGACTTTATACCTTGCTAACTGATCCGGACATTGTGGGTCATAGCTTGCTAGGGAACCTTTGTAAAGGCCATGTAGCGTCCCTGTGCAATCACACCTCGGAAGTGTGATATGGTGCCTTGCAAACACCGCATGGTTGGGTCCAATGTTCCTTGGAGCTTTTACGCTGCTTGTGGGTAAAGATGTACAACCTCTGCAGAGTGTTAAACTAATCGATTAGCCGTGCTCACGGTCAAGAGTGGCCTGGACACTCACATGATTAAATTATGGAACTTTAATGTTTAACTGCTGTTTTATTCTTTATTTATGATGCTTATATCTTATTAATTGGGTTGGTATGAACTTACACCTTTAGTAATCAGGTTGCTAATAAAATTTGATCAACTAAAATGCTAAAGTGCTTGAACCTTAGCCATCCACCGTATGTCCTTGCATGTTATGTTGTTCTCTCTTGCTGAGTACGATATGTGCTCACGCTTGTTTATTCTCTTGCATCTACAATACCCGGATTTGCCGCTCAGACTGGGAGAACTTTGAAGATATTCCAGGAGATTTCCAGGAGTTCTGGGTGCGCGTAGTCTTCGGTCGGTACTTTGCTCGTGGAGGCATTTTTGTCCGCTGCGAGAACTCGTTTATTTAAGATTCGTTTAAGACTATGGTTTGTAATAACTCTTTATTCATGTGGCACTGATTTTGGTATTCATAATGTCTAAGCGTGTGTGTAACTTGATCCTGGCGCACACGTGATCAATGCATTCTTTTTTGCCTTTAAAACTGGGTGTGACAGTCACGTATGAGGTTCTTGTGCCTCTTTGGCTGGTGACTTTGCCCCCAAATCTCCTTTGAATCGGACTCGATTTGGTGGTTTCTCGAGTTGGGCGAGTTCTTGACCTAGAGCAGCGATTTCTTCGATTCCTCTTGATTGTGAGCGTTTCGGGTCGATTCCTTTGAGGTAGAGGTTGCCCAGGAGGTAAACAGCTATTCCCGAAGTTTTGTTGCAATCCGTGGAGTGATTCGGGAGATCGGGCGCGAGGAAGTTGAGGTTTGACCCGCGGGTTCGTTTTCTGGAAGGGGCGGTCTAACTGCCTGCAGGGGGCGGTCTAACCGCCCTAGGTGTTTCCAGGTCAAAGTTTTGTTTCACCGGATTTTCCTCTGTGAGTTGGTTCGCCTTGACCAGAGGAGTGTCTGGGTGAAATTCGGCGTTGTTCTCGTGCTGTTTGCTAGGTGTTCTTGGCTGGAGTTCGTTGCTGGGTACAGGAGGTTAGACCACCCTAGTAGCCGGTCTAACCGCCCCTAGGCCCCTGGGTGGAGTTTTGGTTTTCGCCAAGATTTTCTGGTAGCTAGCATGGCCTTGACCAGAGATCTTTGTTGGTGAAACCGGGGTGAGTTTTGGTGCTCGGAAGAGGCATTTCGGAGGATTTCTTGGTTACCAGGTGGAGGCGGTCTAAACGCCCCCTATACCCGGTTTAACCGCCCCCTCTGGTTAGCCGGCTTTCGAGTTGTTTCTTCTGTCGTAACTGCGTGTGTGTTGTGGTTGCTAGTAGAGTTTGTTCCTAGGACCAGTAGCACTCCAGTGGCTACGTGGTTTTGGCAAACGGAAGGTAGAAGCACGAAGCGTGTGATTTCGGGGGTTCGACCGAGCTAGTTTGTCTTGTCGGAGTTTCAATCTCCCTCGAGAAGAATTTTTATCGGCTCCCATTCACTCCCCCCCCCCTCTCTGGTCGCCTAATCGGTCCTTCATCGGGGACAGCCCTGAGGGTCCCCGAAAACAACCAGGGGAATCCAGCTTAAAACCTGCAAAAAAAACCAAAACAAAACACCTCTCACTTAATCACACACACAAGGCGCGGCCCACACCCACGGCCCAATAGAGTGGCCTAGTCAAAGGCTCCCTCGAGCGGGCTCCGCCCCGCTTGAGGGTCCACGCCTCCCTCACACGGGCTCCGCCCCGCTCGAGGGTCCACGGCTCCCTCGAGCGGGCTCCACCTTGCTCGAGGGTTCACGCTTCCCTCGAGTGGGCTCCGCCTCGCTCGAGGGTTCATCTCCGCCTCGCTTGAGGCCCCCTCACGAGCACGCCCACCCTCGCACGCGGGTACGGGCATTTAATGGTCTGACATAGCAGAGCCGTGCCATCATGCGCCTGGGAATCACGCCCCGGCGCTGTTTTGCCAACTCACTAGAAGGGAGCCCATCCCCGCCACTGTGGGAGACTGTGGGACATGGCTAGTGTCAGCTCCGTGACACTGCGCCGCCTACTCCCGTACGGCTAACGTGCCGCGCCCTTGAAGGGCGGCCGGCCACACCCTCGAACCACTTTCTCGTGAATCTACAGGGGCAAGCCATGACGTTAGGCCGGCGGAACGCCATCCCCGCCACTGTTGGTCCTGTGAGGCCGCCCCCGTGCTTGTAGCACCACGCGGGGCGCTGTTACAACCACTCCGGCGCTGTCAGGCACGCGGGGACGGGACGCCGCCACGCCTGCCGCTGTATCCCGTATGGATCGCCGTCAACGGCTTCCTCAAGCCCGTTTGAAGACACCACGGTCAACCACTACGCCCCTACTCTCGAAGCCTTCACTGTTCGGGTACAGGACACGTTATGACGACAAGACTGCGGACGGCCGCCAACTCCGCGGCGCTGCACGCCATACTTCCCCGTGTAGCTAAACAGTGCGGCATGCCTGTAATTCACCCCCTTCTTGGTCTATAAAAGGAAGGTGAACCCCTTCGCCGCAGGGGACATCGGAGATCGAACATCCCATAGGGATCAACACATACACACTCTTCAATTCTCCCACAACATCCGAACTCGCTTCGATCACCCCACCAGGGACTTGGAGGCCACACCTCCTCTCCCGCCTTGCTTGTAGCCACCCCACTACAGGCACCCCGATGCAGAGAAATATAGTGCCTCGACCACACCCCTGCTGGACGTACGGCCCCGGCCGGAACTAGGATAAACCCTGTGTCTTTTGTTTCTTAGCACCGACCATTGAGGGATAGACCTTGGCGCTTACTACGAGTTAGTGTCGGGACTACATTCCCCGCCGACAGATGGTGAAGACATGAAGACTTCCAAATCTGCCCTTGAGGGGCTTGTATCCCTAGTTATTAGAAAAGGGCATTTTAGACATTCGGTTGCCTCCATATAACCCAAGAGGTGAGAGGACGGCAGCCATCTCTTGAAACCCTAGTTCATTTGCTTTCCTATTTTCTTAGGATTTCCATAGGACTAGCTTGAGAGCTTCATGGTGAGATCTTGTTGAGAGGGTTGGATGATTGGGCGGCAAGCTAGACCATGTATGAACCTTTGTGGCTTGTATAGATGATTCGGTGTGGTTCCTCAAGGTTTGGATGTGTTGTTCCCGGTTGTTCTTGGTGGTGATTTTCGGTGCTCTCTCTTGGTGATTTTCTCGGGGCGTTTTCGGGACCTTGCTCTTGGGGATTTGATGGGGGAAATTGGTGGGAATCCTTCGTGGTTCTTTCGGCTGTGATTCCCCTCCCAAATTCGTTAGTTAAGGGGCTCGATTTTGGTGGTTTCGGAGTTCTAGGGTTGCAGGTGCTCTTGAGGGTTGACTTTCGATTCCTCTTGATTTAGCAAGTTTTGGTGGACCAAATCATAGCTATGGGATGCCCATGAGGTACTCCTAGTATCCCCAAAGTCTTGTTCGAATCTGTGGAGCGAATCGAGAGATCGGTGGTTTTGAGGAAAAGGGTCTCTCTCTAGGGTTCCTAGCTTAAATCCTTTTTTCTGGTGGTGATGGATTGATCTTCTTGGGAAGATTCTTTGGGAAAAGCTTCTTTGTGGTGTTGAGAGGCCTTGGTTCAAATTTCGTGATTTTTGGAGGTCGCTTGATCGAGTTTTGCCTTTTTCCCCTCTCCCTCTCGAAGGCTGAAATTTTACTCAGGGCTTTTCCCAAGGAAAAAACCCGGAGTATCTAGACTTTTATTCCGGACTTTTTCTCCGGACTTTTTCTCCGGAAACCCCGGAGACTCCGGGAAAAAGTGCGGAGATTTCGGACTTTCCAGTGAGGTTTGCCTAGGCTTGTTCGATTGTGCTTCCGCTTTGTTTCTAAGCTTGCTCTAACTTGTTCCTAGGGTCAGTAGGTCCGTTGTGACTATGTGATCTTGGCAAGTTTGTGTAGAGGTATTTGGAAGTAACTTTGTGTCTTAAGTCGAGTTCCTGGAGAAGAATTTTTATAGGCTCCCATTCACTCCCCCCCTCCCCTCTCTGGTTCGCCGTTTCGGTCGTTCACTGTTCCACCACGACGATCGACCCGTTCAACCGCGCCACCTCCATACACTTCGATATATTCCTCATATGGCTTCATCATATTGTCGGAGGAGGAGGAGAAGAGGCTCTCTCGTCTTGAGAAGAGACTTGTGCCCAACGTCGAGTTCGACGACCAAGCACTCTACTACTTGGGTTTCGGCACCGACATATACTACATGTTGAGGCATCTTGGGTGGGTGCAATTCTCCAACGGAGTGTCGGCGGACTCCCACAAGGAGTTCGCCTTAGAAATCTTGATGACCATTGCACCTATCCTTGATGATGGGGTTCAAAGTTTATCATTCCATTTGGAGGGAGTCCAACAAGTGGTTCCCTACGAGCATGTTAGGGAGCTACTTGGATTCCATAAGGGAGCTCCGGAGAAAGTTGACGTGCCACCCGGCATGTTAGATGGATATTGGAATTTGATCTCCGGAGAAGCCCACCAACAACGCAATTGCATCCGCAACCCCATTATCTGAGTATTCCACTCTTGGATGTGTAAGAGGGTATTAGGGAGGACGAGGGAGACGAAGGTGACCGACACGGAGTTGAATTGGCTCTACTCGGCCTTAATTGCCAAGCAGCCAATAGACCCTCATACCTTATGATCAACCGTTGGTCTTGCGAGGCAACATCGGGAGCGGGACATATTAGTTCGGTGTGCTACCTCTCTATGTTGGCCTTCTCCCTACGGCCGGGGATCACAAGAAACCCCGAACATCTTTTGCGTGGTACCTCTCTCGGCATTGAATATTTGCGACAAGGCAAATATATTAGTGGAGATGAGAGAGGAGGTTTTCGTTTGGCCACGGTGAACCTACCCCTTCCGGATGCGAGGCTTAGGCTTTTCATCCAAGGGATGGAAAATTGGTTGGAAGAGGGACTCCTTTTCCCGACAAGGAAAAATAAAAGAGGAAGAATCGTAGAGGAGGAACCACCTCCGCTCAAGTGGGTAGTGCACAACCCAATGTTGCGCCACCTTTCGGTGGGATTCCTCCTCCGCCAAGTTATTACAGATGTCCACAAGAGTAAGCATGGGGGGTGGTGCACTGGTACCCCCACCAAATTATGTAGTGCCCAACGTAAACTTCGCGGAGCCCTACGCACAATATTCCCAACCGCAACAAAGCGTGGCCATAATTGGAGGGTATGTTGCGAGAAATGTGCAAAACGTCGCAGCCATCCAAGCCAACGCGGCTCAACTTGGTGAGGGCAATGCAAATATTGCCTATGAGCTTGGACGCCTTCACCTAGTGGAGCCGGATCAATTCGTTGGAGGGGATGTCCAACCTTACTATGAGGAAGGGTATTACTATCAAGATTATCAACACCAACCACCGGCGGAAGACTAGGAAGATTAAGGAACTTTAGTTTTGTTTTCTTTTCCCTTTCTCTGTAATTTTCAGCTTTTTTTTGTGTGTGTTTGCGTAATATTTTCTGTTTTTATTTAAATTTCAGCAAGTGTGTTTGTTTATTTTCAGTTTGTATTTCAACTTGATTTCATCATTAATAAAGATACCACCTTGATTACATCTTTGGAAAAGTTACAAAAATTTGTGCCATGATGATATATGATTATAATTGTCGCTTTGTTTATCTTTGTAATTGATTTATGCATGTTAAAGCTAGTGCTCTCTTAAAATACAAATCTTAATTTATTTAAATACTAGCTTAATCTTTAGCGGAGGTTGTGATTAAAATAAAGACCCATAGTGTTTTATGTGCTCTCAAGTTATGAATAGATTGAAGATGGTTTTTATGCTCAAAAATATTGCTAACATTGTCATAAATATCACTTGTGTGTTGCTCAACCTATCTAGAGCCAAATATATATTTGAGTGCATAAACCTTAGTGTACAAGATTTATTTTTGAGTGATTTATTACAGGCCATGATTTCTCTGGCCCGAGACTAAGAAGCTGGTCATTCCGTTTTTTGCGTATCTATCTTTTTGCTAGCCTTTTATCCGTGCATTGTGTATCCCCGCATCGGAGATATCACAAACCTAGCCCGATATCCACCCTTAAAACCAAATATCATTTTTTGTGATTACCTCCTTGACCACAACCTATCGTTGAGAATGGATCATCAATTCAAGGAAGCTCGCAAGACGGTGCCAACATTGAAGAATTCAAGTATCTCTCCAAGGAAAAATATTTCCGGTACCAACCTTATTTACCGCCTCTTTGCTAGAGGACGAGCAACGTCTAAGCATGGGGGAGGAGGTAGGTACGATGCAATTTTTAGAGTTCAAAGGGGAGCAATTAAAAAAAGGTTCAAAGGGGTGCAAATAAAAAAAATCAAAACTCCAATGTGAAAGTCTCGTTACCGAATGTATGACAAAAAAATGAATGAATGAGAAAAAGAATGAAAGAAACAAAGAAAAAAGAGAAAAAGAGAAAAATATGAGTATGCGTAAAGTGAGCTCCCCGGTTCTCTAAAGTGCATTAGGAAATTCAAGGCTTCAAGATTAAAAGATCCATTCTCATTTTCCAACCATGTGCAATCCGATAACGAGGACTTCCTGTGTGCCTTGGGATCACTCTTTGCCCTTTGCACATGTCCACTCATCTCAAGTGTGTGTATTTTTCTCTTTCCCCTCCTTGATATAACATCATTTTCCAATGACCTTTTTGACGAGTCTCGGTAAGACCATGAGAAGCTTGTCTTGTTTTGACAACATCTCATTTATAAAATCTTGGTATGACTAAACTTTCCCAAAGCTCCATATAAAGCCTACCACATATATGTTATGAGAGGGAAAGGAGTAGAATATATAGGCTTGAGAGACAAGTGAGATGAGAGTTCATGAGCAATATGCGAGATGATTTAAATTTGTGAACTTGGTTTAGCTTTTCTTTATCTCATTCATTATTTCAAAAATTCTGAGACCTATTTAAACTTTGGGAGCATGTTAATACTTGTGGGATAGGCTTAATTAAGAATCTACCCTCCGTATAGACGAAGGCTAGTACATTATGGAACTTAAACGAATTAAAATTTTGAGAGCATTATGTTTTCTCATGTATGATCAAGTGCAAGATTTAAACATTGTTTGGCAACAATGGTATCCATCGAAGGCTTACTCGAGGACGAGCAAGGTTTAAGCATGTGGGAGATGTTGACGGTGAAAATCCGTCAACCTAGCCATGTGTTTACCTTCGGTGTTGGCATAAGTTTTATACCTTATCCATTGGTACTAACCCCCGTGGTATAACAAGTTCACGTGTGCATGTCGGTTTTGGAGTTTGGTGTTTATGCAGGGTTTTAGCGTTGAAAACAAGACTTTCGGGATAAGTTCATCAAGCACCTTATGACAAGACCTTGAAGCCCCGTACAAGTCATGCAATGAAGCAAACTTAACTCCAAGAAGCAAGGGACTTGATCCGAAAAGATGACAAACTCCGAGGACCTAACCAGAAAAGTGCTGAATCTTGCAAGACAAGGAGTTATGCCCAATTCAGAGAGAAACTGACGACATGGACCTACATGCAGCCCTATCTAGGGCCCGTTTGCCCCCTCCTTTACTCTAGCCGCCATTCGGGCTATTTATAGTCCCCTGACCGAGAGCCACGCATGATCCAATTCGTCATCGGCTGCCGAGGAGCAGAGAAGAGAGGGACACCATCTCGGGGAGGAGAGGGTCGAGCTAGTTGACTAGGGTCTCCCTAGCCGACGTGGGAACCTTGCACAGAAAACCACGTCGGAGTTCCCGGAGCTAGAAGCAAGATCAAGGAAGGATCCCGGTGGTGATCTTGTGTATGTATCATTATCCTAGTTGAATTATCAAGTTGAATCTATTCTTAGTGATCAAGTGTTTCCTTGAAGATTTCGTTTTTTCGATCGGCTTTGCTTATTCCAAATCTATTCTCGAGATAGATTACATAGGGTGTTCTTGTAGCCGCGGTGTCCAGAGGTACACGCCGGATCTTCCAAAAGAATCTCGACTTGTCTTTTGACTCGCCCTAGACTCCCCGCATGAGTAGGGATACGTTGTGACAGAACGGAAGTTCCGAAAGGCGGATGTTTTCGGATTTGGACGAGAAACCACGGTTTAAAGAGGCTTCTTATAAAATTCGATTTGCTACTTCTTCTCTTGCTTGGAACTTCAACAAAAGGCTTAACCGGATCTCTCTAGATCGGTTTATCTACCTAATCTTACTTTGTTTTCTCCGGTCTTTAGTAGATTAGATTAGTTTCGTGTCTTTTACCCAGATGCATTAGGGTTTCTCTTTTACCGAATATTGGAGTTACTTGGCTTTACTAGATCAACTTTTACGTCACACATTTGTTCCACGGATTCGATACCTTGGGTTCACCACTCGAGGGAAGAAGGGTCCCTTGACTACGACGAGAGACTTGTCCGCTTGCAAGTCATAAACGAACTTTGATATAACTATTAACCGTCAACATGCCATAATTTGGGACATCTTGCAAAGTATTGCTCAACCAAATGTCGTCAAGATGAGCCAAAAGAAAAATCCCAAAATCGAGTTCAAGTCAACTATCAAGATGGTGATTTGGGGATGATGATGATGATGATGAAGAAGAAGACAAGAAGAGGTGGTAAAGCAAGAGCAAGGCATCACGCTCCTAATTAAGATGCACAGAAGATGAGGAAGATTCAAGATGAAAAGAATGATCATGCTCACATCGAGTATTTCAAGTGCAAAGATATGAGACACTTTGCCTCGAGGTGTCCTACCAAGCTTGAGAACAAGATTCAAGCAACGTTGAAGAGGCAAGGCAATGAGAAACAACATATAAGAAAAGAAGAGAAGGTTCAATCAAAGAGAGTTAGTTACTCATGTCGAGAAAGAGGACAGTGGCTAATTAATGTCCCCTAGGTAACAATTCTAAGCCTATTTCAATTGATGATGATATTATGCTTAGAAAGGATGGCAATGGTACCTCATTTGTTGCAATTGCAAAACATCCCGCTACTCATACTAAGGTTGTTCCTAAGTATGTTGCACCTAACTTGAGAGGACCCAAATTAGTTTGGGTACCATCAAAAAGTGGATGATTGTTTGTAGGTACCATAGGCAATGGAGGCTTGACTCATTTGATTTTATAATTGATCATCATATGTTGGGTCACATATTGAAGCTTAATGCTACTTCATTATCCCAATGCCATTACAATTTAGTTAATTCCAAATGCTATCAACATACAAGAGTCATTTATCAAGCTGTGGTGACTTATTAGGAATATTTGGAGGCTTGCAAAATTTTTGAGTTGAAGCTTGCTATGGGTTGATCTTGGCATAATTACCAGCTGACATATGTGATCAAGGACAGCCATATGATTTGGATTGCAATGGGAAAGTTAATGTCAGTTTGCACATGACAATGAGAATCCTTGGCTGCTAATATACATTGTTGACAAGTATATCAATGGCAGTTAAAGAATAGATTAATTGCTACGAATTTTGAAGGGTCTAAACTCAGTTATGCTCAGTTTAGTATGACAGCCATGGTTGAGATCATTGCCACAAGGTGTATATGATTGTGGACATCCACAAATTCAAGTTTCAGTGAGATCTTCAAATTTATATCCTTATGCCAGCAACTTCTTTGGAAGCACCCACCAATATGCAAATCTGAAAATCAGCTATATTGATGTATATCCATTTTATCAGTTATGGGTAAATTGAGATGTCAGGTCATTTGCACCCAAGCCTACACAAGCTCCAAACTAAAATGCCACTTATTGCTATCAACAAAGGTTGTTTAGAATCTTGAGATTTATGAATAGACAACAACCATGCACAATAGAAACTTACGGACAACTATGTACTCAAATTAATGACAACTATGTGCAGCATCAACTTGGTGATATTTGCTGAAATTTCTCATTCAAAAAGCTGAAGGGAAAATTTACTTTGGGTTAAGTCAAATTCAGATATTGAGCTTCACAAACTTAAGAAAATTTGAGATGTATATGATTGGTGAATGAAACTTCATTCTTGGTCCACAAATCAAGCAAATTGGTGGAAGACAGATTTGCTTGCCAATCTAAATATGTGAATGACATATTGAAGAACTTTGGTATGAAAAATGCAATATCAATCAAGGCACATATAGTCACAAATGAACATCTTCATCGTGATGAGAAGGTTTTTTGGTTCGAGACATTTTTACTTCAATGGTGCTAGTTGAAGTATTGAGGATAATCTTGAGCAATGACCCCGATTCATACACCAAATCAGCCAAAAATTAAAGTTTCTCAAGCTGACAAAGAAAAGGAGGCACGGACCGTCCGCCACGTATTCACGAACTGTCCGTATAGATCGCAAAATCTCACAGAGCCTCTGGATGTCTGGACAAGAATTTCGGACTGTCCGTCGGTGGTCCATGAACTATTCGACAGTTAACCACGGACTGTCCGACCGTGTTGCACGGACTGTCCGTGTGCGATGTGTGCATGTGAGATCACCAAGGCTGGGACATAACGAGTCATCCATCTCTCTATTTCATTTTTGGATTAATTTGGATGGATATTTTCGAGATATTCATTTTAGTAAGTATACTGAATGGACATGTTTTGTGAAAGTATTAAATCAAGTTGATATCAAGTTTGATTCAATTTGAAGAAGTATAGCTCAAATTTAGAAATCTGACCTATATTGCAAAAATTGAGCTAACTGTGATGATAGCCATGTTTGAGTGATCAAATATATTTGGATTGGCTTAAAAATTGGTATACATTCTCTAAACTTATTATATGAGTTTCTGTGAAAATGTCATGAGTATTAAATAAGAGATACTTCTGTTTTGAAGTGGATCTTGTCACACATGTGCAGCAGTTTTCAGCATGCAGCATTCGGAAAGATGTGAAATCTGGCAGCAATTGAGAAGTCGAATGAAGGTCAAATTTTTGTGGCTGGAAGATGACTTATTGAAGCACATCTCCACCAAATTTCATGATCATTGGATTTGTACATTGGGAGTTATGAATTATTCTTTGGATTGATCAAAAGTCACCTTGATTGAAAGGTCCTCAAGTTGGAATCATGCTTATAGTAAATTGGGGAACCTAAGATTAGTTTTGATATGAGATTGAAGCATGAAAGTAATGAGTATAAGGTCATTGGATTGTGGAGTGCATTTGGCACACATTTGTATTCAAGTTGAAGATCAAGACCAAGCTCAAGATAATGATGGAGATTAAGTTCTAGTGATTATTGGAGATCATCTGGAAGAAAGAAACGGACTTCAATTCAAGTGAATATCTAGAATCGTTCTTGGAGAGTTCACTTCTCTCTTGAGAGGGGCGAGCCACCCAATGGTGGGATTGACAAGCACGGTGCTTGGAAGGCCTACATGGAAGTGGTGATCTAAGGGCGTTCAAGATATTTAGTTGAAGCAATCAAAAGGGTTGATTTACAAAGAAATCGACACACCCAAAAGAGAGCTAGTGATGGCATTTTAATTGGTAGTGTAAGTTAGTTCTCTTATGCAAGCATTGATCAAAAGAAGAAGCAAGACAACCACAACAAGAAAAATACACTTTATCATTAGGGGCTCTCAATTCATATGGGTGAAGGATGGAATTCAAATTGTTATTCATTGATCTTCACCAAGCTCTTAATTGGACTTCATATTGCTATTGCAGAGCTAAATTCGAAACTTATTCACTATCCTCTACTCCAATATAGCAAAGGTATCATTGTAATGTGCATTAATCATTTTCATCCCTTACTATTATGTGGTTAGTGCATATAGTACATGTTTATAGGATCATGCCTTAAAAATAACAAGTTTTTAGATTCATATCCTACCACTATTACTTGGTTGTTTATGTGATCGAGTGGTTAGTATATGAGTTTGTCCATGAGCTAGTAAACCCAAGTACTTGATGTATTTTGGATTGCCAATAAGTGACAAGAACAACCTTGATAAGATAACCTCTTCATGCGTGTGAAGAAGCTTAGAAAGGGTTTCAACTAGTCTCGGAAGCTTAGGCAAATTATTTTATTCAAGTCAAAAAATGAGAAGCTCATGGAAACAATCTAGTTCAATAATAAGACAACAATGAAATGGTTATCAAGTTTCATCCTACAAGTGGTTTTCATCATACAAGTGGTCTCTAGATTGGTATCTCTTTAAGTGGTATATTTTCAATTTGTATTATTCAAGTGGTGTCTAGAACATGATATATCACAATTGATCCTCAACTTTAAGTGATCGATTCAAATAGGGAAAGCTACCCTCTCACACAAGAGTTCAATTAGATTAAGTGGGATGACATATGCTTTGACATAGAGGGAGAAGCCCCACTACATGGCATCAAGGTGAAGGATCCTACAAGTGACATACATGTGGCTTTTCAACTTGGTCTTCATGCTTCCACATGTGGTAGTTACAAGTGGTGTCTACACCATACGGTGGTGTCCATCAAAAAATTGAAGATTCAAGAATCAATTATCTACCCCTAGTACCACCGTTTGTATCAAAAGTTGCATACCTTTTATGGTTATTGATGACAAAGGGGGAGAGATTAAAAAAGATATGAAATTGTCTTTGTATATGTAATGACAAAGGGGGTGAGACAGTATGGACATAATCAAGAGGGAGCAAAAAATGCATGAAAGGAGTAAAATGCTTGGACAAAGAGAAGTACAAAAGTAGGTGGATCAAACTCATGAATTTGATTGATTGCATTTTATATGTGCATATTCATGTGCTTGCTTGCATATTCATAAGTCCTAAAATTCAATATGCATACTTGTGTGGTGTATGCTAGTTATAGGATTTGAATGATGAAATGATAACTAGCATGCACATGTTGGTAGCTAGATATGTTCTTTTGTAAAACTAGAAACTTGGCTATAATATTGATTTCATGAGGTAGCTAGTGTGGTTCTTGTGGTATCTAGCTAATTATGGTGCTAAGGATGGACTTCAATGTGCGACATCAATTGGTATCACGATACAATGGTGTCGGTGCGGAATGTGGTCCCGACACTAACCAGTAGATAGCGCCGAGGTCTATCCCTCAATGGTCGATGCTAAGCAACAAGTGACACAAGGTTTTATCCTGGTTCCGGCCGAGGGGGCCGTACGTCCAGCAGGGGTGTGCTCACGGCACTATATTGCTCAGCACCGGGGGTGCCTGTAGTGGGGCTGCTACAAGCGAGGCGGGAGAGGAAGCGTGGCTTCCAAGTCCCTAGTGGAGTGGCTGAAGATGTTGTGGGAGAATAAGAGAGTGAGTGCACGGCGTGGGATGAGTCTGTCTGAGTCTGTTTTTTCTGCGGCTGGGGGGTTCGTCCCCCTTTTATAGTTCAAGGGGGAGGCGAACTACATGCATGCCGTGCTATTTAGCTACGTGGAGAAGCACGACGTGCTATGCTGTAGAGTGGGCGGCCGTCCGGGCGATCCTTGCAGCGATCTGGTCATCATGGCCTGACTTGTACCCGAACAGTGGCGATTCGAGGGTCGGGAAGCAGCGGATGGCGGTGATGTCCTCTGATAGGCTCGAGGGAGGTGCTGACGCAGGCCCGTACGGCGCACAGGAGTTGGCAGAACGGCGTTCCTTCCCGACGCGCTTCACGGGGCTGGAGTCATCGCTACAGGGCCCGGCGTGCGCCTGCACGCGCGGGTACGGCGGCCACGCCGTTACAGTGGCGGGGATGGCAGTCCACCGGCATAGCGCCTCCACCTAACCCTGTAGAGTCACAAGAAAGTACATCGAGGGTGTGCCGGCCCCCTTTCGAGGGCTCGGCGCGTTAGCCGTACCGGGGCGTGCGCGCGGTGTCACGGGGACCGACACCGGCCGCACCGCACGCACCCCCCCACGGTGGCGGGGATGGGATCCTCCTTGGGGAGTTGGTGCGGCGGCACCGGGTGCGAGCCCGGGCGCATGATGGCGCCGTCCGCGGCGTCGGGCGTTAAATGCCCATGTACGAGGCCGGCGCACGCGTGAGGGGTACCCTCGAGCGTGGCGGACCCCGGCCGAGGGCGGGGCGTACCCTCGAGCGAGGCGGAACCTGCTCGAGGGAAGTGCTGCCCCTCGAGCGGGGCGATGCCCGCCCGAAGGGAGCGCGCAGCCTCGAACGAGGCGGAGCCTGTTCGAGGGGATCCTTATGTGGGCCGCCTCGATAGGCCGTCAGAGTCACTGTGGGCCGTGTCCTGCATGGTTAGGCACCTGCATGGTTAGGCTTAATGTTTTTGGGTTTCGTTCCGGGTTTTAAGTGGGGTTTCCCCCATTGTTTAAGGGGACCCCTAGGGCTGTCCCCGACAGTAGCCCCCGAGCATCTGTGGGTTTGCCATTGAGGCTCCCGCAGATGCTGGAACCTACGATAGGACGTTCTTCCCTCCTTGTTCTGCGAACGCTTTCCGTGGGGCCGCGTCGGCCGACCCGCGGGTCTAGCCCCGAAGCCCCTGCGGGGGTGTGGGTACTCCTGCAGGGGTTAACCGCGAGAATTTTGGTCAGAGAGACGTGGCACATATGCCAACCGGCATCGGCGGTATTTCAGCCGGCTACGGGGGTGCACGCACCGCTGACACTGTCTCCGGCGGGTGCAATTTCAAGGAGGTGTAGCCGTGCGCCAAGCCCCCGAGCCTTGGCCCGTTCGAGGCGATCGGGTAGAGCTTGGCGACTTGTTTTTTAACGCGCCCTCGCCGTCCCTCCGCGGGACGGAAGGTGAGGTTTCCGCAACCCCCATCGAGCGGGTCGCGGATTGTGGATTCCTCGTCGGGCGCTAGCGGGTGGTTCAAGTGGACGTCCATGCCCCGTTCGATAAGGGTAGGCCGCGCGGTCGGAGACACGTCCATGGAAGCGCTTGCGTGGGTTTGCTAGGTGGGGCTCGGTCCCGTTCGCTAGGGACCGAGGGCGCGGAAGCTCTCCCTCGGTGGGATCCCCCCGGCTAGGCCGCCCTCGGCGGCTCTCGAACACGACATGTGGGGCACCCTCGAGCCGACGGGCTCGAGGAACGGCTCGAATGCGCGTGCCCTCGTCGTCCCTAACTCGCGATCCGTGGCGCCTGTTCGAACCCGTCGAGGGTCAGCCTTCGAACCTCTGATCAGTAGGGCCGTGCGGGGTGGCGCCTGGGCGGCCCCGTCTTTTCACGTTTGCGGCCGTCGAGGGGTCTGGGCGAGCCAGCCCTCGAGGTGCTGGTTGGTAGTACAGCACGGCATGGGTGCTTGCGGTTCCTGCTTTATTTCAAGCAGGCCCTGGACGACCCTCTCACGCGCGTTCCCTTTTTAGAGGGTCGATGTTGTTTCAAGCCGGGGGCTCGTGCCGCTCGAGGGTTTTGCGTGGCATGGGTACCCGCGGTGCCTGCTTTACATCAAGCAGGTCCCGGGTACCTTCTCACGTCGATATCCCATCGAGGGTTGTTTTCGTTTTGAGCCGAGGGTTCGTGCCGCTCGAGGGTTTTGCGTGGCATGGGTACCCGCGGTGCCTGCTTTACATCAAGCAGGTCCCGGGTACCTTCTCACGTCGATATCCCATCGAGGGTTGCCCTTGTCTCGAGCCAGGGGCTCGTCCCGCTCGAGGGTTTTGCGTGGCATGGGTACCGCGGCGCGCCGCTTTACATCAAGCAGGGCCCGGGTACCTTCTCACGTCGATATCCCATCGAGGGTTGTTTTCGTTTTGAGCCGAGGGTTCGTGCCGCTCGAGGGTTTTGCGTGGCATGGGTACCCGCGGTGCACTCGCTTACATCAAGCGAGGTCCCGGTACCTTCTCACGTCGATATCCCATCGAGGGTTGCCCTTGTCTCGAGCCAGGGGCTCGTCCCGCTCGAGGGTTTTGCATGGCATGGGTACCCGCGGCGCCTGCTTTACATCAAGCAGGGCCCGGGTACCTTCTCTTGTCGATATCCCATCGAGGGTTGCCCTTGTCTCGAGCCAGAGGCTCATCCCGCTCGAGGGTTTTGCGTGGCATGGGTACCCGCGGCGCCTGGTTTACATCAAGCAGGGCCCGGGTACCTTCTCACGTCGATATCCCGTCGAGGGTTGCCCTTGTCTCGAGCCAGGGGTTCGCCCCGCTCGAGGGTTCTCCTTGCTTGTCAAGGGACCCGATCATTTAATGCCTCGCAGTAGAGGCCGCGGTTTTTGCAGCACGGGCACGTCTTTTTAGGCGCTGCGGCCGCGCGCGCGCGTAGTGGGCGGCGTGGCAGGCGGACGTGACGGCTTCGCCTCGGTCCCTTCGGGTCTCCGCCGTGATGATGGCCCGCCTGCAGTGATGTGGCCGCTGCGGTCATGGTGGGGCCCGTCCGTCGGCGTGAAGGGAAGATTCCTTGCAGTTAATGCGAGCGGGGCGCCCGCTCCGGAGAGCTCGCCCCGTCGGCTTATAAATCTGAGGGAGTGGAAAAACGGCGGTTTTTTACCTTAGCGCCTCACCGTTTTCAGTCCCCCGTCCTTTCGTCTTCGCCTTGCTCTTGCCACCGTGCGGTGTCGCCGTTGGAGCCTTTCTTCCGTTCCCCGTTCTCCGTCCTCGCATTCTTTCGTCCTTCCTCATGGCGCCGCCACAGCTTCCCCTCACGATCTTGGAGCCGTACGCCTGGGAGAGGTCGACGGTGACGCCGCTGGCCCTTGGCGAACTGGTTGCCGCCGGCCAGCTGTCAGCCAACGAAGATGGGCGTCTAGCGGAGTGGATCGTGCCGCCAGCGGCGGACCGTGAGCCCAACCCGCCAGAGGGTTATGTGGTCAGCTTCATTCGCTACCACGAGCGGGGCTTCAACGCGCCGGTGAGCACCTTCATGCGGGCGATGTGTCACTACTACGGGGTGGCGCTGCATAACTTCGCCCCCAACGCGATCTCGCAGGCGGCCACATTTGTGGGCGTTTGTGAACGGTACCTGGGGATCCCAGTCAATTGGAAGCTCTGGGTACACCTTTTCCGCGCGGAGCTCATCACGCAGCCCACGACGGAGCCGAGGACCCGCCGCGCGATGCGCGCCGGCGGGATGTCGCTTGCCCTGCGGGGGCAATTCAAGGACGTCTACATCCCCTGCACCATGACGACGAACAATGCCGGTTGGGAGCGGGGATGGTTCTACCTGCGCAACGCCGAGCCCGGCCTTCCCCCCTACACCGGCCGGGTGTTCAAGGAGAGGCCTGCCTCCTGGGGCTACGGGGTGTCCACGCCCCAGCATCGGGCGCGGCGGGGAGTCGGTGCGGCCGCGGCTGCGGCGCTCGTCGACGATGGGGGCGAGGGCGGTGGGCGTCCTCGCCTTCCTCCATCATAGGCGGGTCGTGCCTTTGATGGAGAGGCCGCTCCGCATCTTCGAGATGACGAGAGGCGGCCAACCCCATCGACACGGCGAGGTCGCGGATGCTCCCGACGCCCCTCGAGCGGCCATATGCGCTCACCCGGGCGCGGAGCGCCGTTGACACCCGGACGCCGCCGATGCCTGCGGGTCGGACCCCGTGGGACCTCGAGATGCTCCCCACCGCCCCGCTGGTGAGTTTGGCTTTTGATTTCGTTTTAGTTCTTTGTGTTGTCTTTGCCTCCTGACGCGCCCTTGTTTCTCCTGTGTGTAGCTGGTGACCTTCACCATCGCCAAGTCCGTTCCGCCCACCCCCCGACTCCCCGCGCGCCGGGCGGGCGGCGCGCGCGGCGGCGGCCGGCGAGAGGAGGCGGCGCGCAAGAGGGAGCGCGCGAGGCGATGTCAAGCGCGTCGCGACCGGCGGGCCGCGGAGTACGGCGGCGTGAAGAGCCGGGGCTCTCCTCCTCGGGGACCGAGTGGTGCTCGTCCTCGGAGGAGGACGAAGAGGAAGAGGGCCGAGGGGGAGGGCCCCTCGGACGGGTGGCGCCTCGCGCCCCGTCGCGGAGCCGGCGCCGGCGGCGAGGGCGGCATCGCGGGGCGGGGCGCGGCGGCGCCCGCCGCCGGCCTTCGACATCGAGAGCGGCTCGTGCCGCGAGGCGCCAACGCGCGCTCGTCGGGGGCGCGCACGGCGAGCGTGCCGACGCGCGCATCGATTGTGCCCGCGCGCGGGGGGAAGTGCGTCCGCGCGCGCGCGCGTCGTTGGGGGGCGCGGCGGCGGGGGCGCGCCCACACGCGGGGTGAGCGTGCCGCGCGCGCGCGGCGCGCGTCGGGAGGCGCTACGTCGGGCGTGACCGCGCGCGGGGCGGGCGCGCGCCGCGCGCGGCGGCGCCATCGGGGAGACGCGGCAGCGGGCGCGCCGGCCGCGCCGGCCTCATCCGCTGAGGCTTCAAGGAAGAGGAAGCGCGCCTTTTCCTCCTCGAGGTAAGGGACTCGATGTTTCGCTCGGTTTGACTGGTTAATGATCAGGCGTCCTAACCCTCCGTTCGTGCCTGTGCAGGGTGGTGCCAACCGTGCCTCCTCTCGCGCCTGCCAAGCTGCTGAGGACGGACGCGTCCATCCCCACCCGGCGGCGCTCGTCGAGGGCGCCGCGGGCGGGGACAAGCACGGCGACGGCGGGCGAAGGCTCGAAGGATGCGGGCCGGGGCCCCGAGGCCTCGGCCAACGGATCGGCCCGCCGCGGCGCGGTCGGCGGTCGGCGAGGAGCGGCCGGCGCCGGTCGTCATGGGGGGCGCGGCCGCGGCGGCCGGCGTGGTGGAGGCGCGGCCGCGCGGGGCGGCCGCCGCGGAGGAGGCGGAGCGGGAGCAACCCGCGGCGCCGGTGGGTGAGAGGCGCGGCCGAGAGGTGGCGGGCGTGGCGCCGTACCCGGGCGCCCGCGGCCGTGGAGACGCGCGGCGGAGGTGGTGGAGGTCTCGGACGACTCCCCCGCCGCCCGGATGGGACCGGTGGGCCGGCGGCCCACGATTCCCCCGAGCCCCGGGGAGGGGGCCCTCGTGAGGCGGCGCGAGGGTCACCTCGGTGGTGGGGGGTCGAGGACATGGCGCCGAGGCCTCGTCCTCCCGCGCCGGCCGCCCTGCCCCGATGGAGGGGGCCGTCGATGATCCCCCTGCGTTTGCCGACGCCAGGGGGGAGCAGGAGCTCTGGAGCGAGCTCCGGAGCCACGGCGCTACGCTCAACCGCGCGCTAACCGAAGCGCTGCAGGTCCATGGCGGCCCGGCGTGGCTCGTCTTCCAGGTTAGCCGTGGTTGCTCGTTCTCTCCTTTCCTTCGCCTGTGCATGCTGCATTTGTATCACGGCACTTATGGGTTTTGATTCTGTGGTTGCCAGGAGCTCGAGCGTCGCGCCCACGACAAGTATGATGCGTTCGACCGGGTGAACGCCGAGGTCCGCCAGCTCCGGGAGCGGTGCAGCGCTTTCGACGCGCTTGCCGACGCTCTCGGTCCCCGGATGGGCCGGTTAGCGTACGGGCCCCCGGCACGGCCCTCGACGAGCTTCCCGAGGGCTCGAGGGGGACACGGCGCGCCGCTCGAGCCTCGAGCGGGTGCGCGCGGCCCTCATCGATCGCGATGAGGCGCGCGGGCACGCGCGCGAGGACACTGAGAGAAGACGCGGACGCGGCGGCCGCTAATTGGGAGGCGGAGGTGGCGACCGTCCGCGTCGAAGCTCGGGAGCTTCGCTCATCGCTCGAGGGGCGCGGGCGCGCGGCCGCTGGGGCCGAGGAGCGGGCGCGCGAGCCGGAGCGGCGGGCCAAGGAGGCCGACGACCCGAAGACCGCCCTCGACGCCAAGGCCGCGGCCCTCGTCGTCGCGAGAGGAGCGGCTCCTGCAAGAGAGCATCGCCCGCCATGGGGCCGAAGAGCGACTCCGGCGAGGGCGAGGCCGCCCTCACCGACGCCCGTGTCGCGGCCGGGAGCGAGGAGCGCGCCGCCCACGAGGTGACGCGGAAGACCTTGGCGGATCGGGACGCCAAGCTCTCCAAGGCTGAGGGCGAGGTGATTATGCTCAGCATCACCAACGCCAGCCAGGCGACGTCCCTCCGGGAGCAGGGCGAGACCGTCGAGCGCCTCGGGCGGACCGGTCGAGGCCGTGCGCCGCGACCTCGAGATGGAGAAGAAGCAAGTCGAAGGTGAGCCACAATCTGACTCTTGTCTTGTTGGGTTTTCGATTGGGAACTCGCATTCCTTTTTTCTGATTTATTCCTTGCCTTGGTATTCCCAGGCTTGCGCACTGCTCTAGGGCACGCGGCAGAGCGGGCCGAGGCGCTGCAGGCCTCCTACAACTCCTCCGAGCAGGGGCCGCGGGAGGCCGCGCGATGCGGCCCTCGAGACCGCCGCACCGTCGAAGAGGGCGAGGCACAGGCCGGCAGTTCGCTGGCCAGCCGCCTGTGCGCCCTTGGTGGCCATGTCACCGAGCGGATGCGCCAGGCGCTGCACTGGGCGTCTAGAAGGCCCTCGGAGTGGTGCGATCCCACTACGAGGTTGACTTCGAGGCGCTGGCAGAAGGCTACGTCGTTCCCGAGGGTGTCGAGGACGAGGTGGCCATGGAGCACGTGGATGCGCTCGCTGCCGACGCCGCCGGGTCGCTCGTCGAGGCCTTCGAGGAGTTCCTCTTCCGGACGTCGCCGATGCGTCGCTCCTCCCGCCTGAAAGCAGTTGGGCGCTAGGCCCATTTTTTGTTCATGTGTATCAGTATTCTGGCCTTGTGGCCTTTTGTAAACAAACAAGTTGTTTCATGAACATAAGCGATTCTTTGTAAATGAAGTTGTTTGTTTATCACGCTTTTTGTTTCTCCTTCTTCCTGAGTAGATTCTAGTTAGGGGAATTCGATTTTCGCAGGGGGCCCGCTGGGTTGGAGGCGAGAGAGAAGGGCCATAGCCACGCGGCGTAGGCTATCTCTGGCTCGCACGCTCCTTCCGCTGTGCCGCCTGCGCCCTGTTCGAATCGTGGCTCGAGGTTGAAGTAGGAAACAAACTTAGCGCGTGTGGGTTGTTGCGTTTTTTGCGCGAAAAAATGGGACCATTTTGGGGGGGATGCCCCCCGCAGTAGCCCCCGAGGGTAACTTGGGTTTCAGGGGAAAGCCGAGTTGCCCTTTTTATTGAGCTTAAAGCTTTTACATAGTTGCAACCAACTGGGGCGTTGGCCGTGTGGTTTTTACAACAAAAATACTTGGAAATCCTAGCTAAGGGTAGAAGCGACGTAGCTGTTGGATGTTCCAAGCGTTTGTGAGTTCTTCACCGTCCTCGTTGGCTAACTTGTATGTGCCGGGCTTGAGTACCTTCACCACGACGTAGGGTCCCTCCCATGGGGGCGATAGCTTGTGGCGCCCGCGGTTGTCTTGGCGTAGCCTTAGGACCGAGTCCCCTTCGCGAAATCCCGCCGGCGTATCTTGCGTGCTTGATAGCGCCTTAGGGACCGCTGGGTACCTTGCGGAATGCATCAAGGCTACGAGGCGCGCTTCGTCCGAGGCGATGCAACGAGTCCTCGCGGGCTCGTTGGTTAGCATCCTCGTTATAGCCTCGAACCTTGGGCGACCCGTATTCTAAGTCCGTGGGGAGAACGGCCTCCGCGCCGTGGACTAGAAAAAACGGGGTGAACCCGGTGGCTCGCTCGGGGGTGGTCCTTAGGCTCCACACAACCGCGGGTAGTTCTTGGAGCCATTTCCGCCCGCATTTGTTCAGGCGGTCGAAAATTTCGGGCTTGAGGCCTTGTAAGATCATGCCATTGGCACGTTCCACTTGGCGCGTTGGTCCGTGGGTGCGCCACGACTGCCCAATCCACACGGATGTGGAACTTGTCGCGGAACTCCAAGAACTTCTTGCCCGTGAATTGGGATCCATTGTCGGTGATGATGGAGTTTGGCACTCCGAAGCGGTAGACGATGTCGGTGAAGAATGTCACCGCTTTGCTCGCCCTTAGATTCGTGATGGGGCGCACCTCCACCCACTTGGAGAATTTGTCGATCGCGACCAACAGGTGGGTGAAGCCCCCGGGCGCCTTCCGCAGGGGCCCGACGATGTCCAGCCCCCACACGGCGAACGGCCATGTTACGGGGATGGTTTGTAGGGCATGGGCGGGCAGGTTGGTCTTGCGGGCATAGAACTGGCACACCTCGCAGGTGCGCACGATCTCGCTGGCGTCTGCGACCGCAGTGGGCCAGTAGAAGCCCTGGCGGAACGCGTTGCCGACGAGGGTGCGGGGCGCGGCGTGGTGGCCACAGATCCCTGCGTGGATGTCCCGCAGGAGCTCGCGCCCCTCGGGAATGGGCACGCACCGTTGTAGGATGCCGGAGGCGGCGCGCTTGTACAACTCGCCGTCGACGAGGGTGAACGATTTGGCCATCCTGGCGATGCGCCTAGCCGTGGCCCGGTCCGCGGGGAGTTCCCCTCGAGCGATCCAGGCAATATATTTCTCCCGCCAGTCCGCCTGGACGGGGGCCGGCTCGATGTCCATCACGTCAGCCTCGTGGGAGCCGTACCCCTCGAGGAGGGAGAGCACGTACGCCTCGTTCGAGGGGTCCTCGTCCATGGGCTCCGCACCCGCTGGGTTCGAGGGAGCCCCCGAGGGTTCGCGCCGTGGTTCGAGGGGTAGGGCTCGAAGGCGACCGAGGGTTGAGCGATATCGCGTGCGAAAACGTTCGGGGGGACGGTGACTCGCCCGGACGCGATCTTGGCGAGCTCGTCCGCCTCTTCGTTGTACCTGCGGGGCACATGATTGAGCTCGATGCCGTAGAACTTGTCTTCGAGGGCTCGCACGGCTTTGCAGTAGGCCTCCATCTTGTCGTCGTGGCAGCTCGCGTTCTTCATGACTTGATCGATCATGAGCTGCGAGTCGCCCCTTACGTCGAGGCGCTTGACGCCCAACTCAATGGCGATTTTGAGGCCACAGAGGAGGGCCTCGTATTCGGCCATGTTGTTAGACGCGGGGAAGTGGAGGCGCACCGCGTACCGCATGTGTTCCCCGAGGGGTGACACGAAGAGCAGGCCCGCGCCCGCCCCCGTTTTCATCACCGAGCCATCGAAGAACAGAGTCCAGCATTCCGCTTGGATCTGTGGCGGTGGTAGCTGCGTGTCCGTCCATTCGGCGACGAAATCTGCCAAGATTTGGGACTTAATGGCCTTGCGCGGGGCGTAGGCGAGCGTTTCGCCCATCAGCTCCACGGACCACTTGGCGATCCTACCCGTGGCGTCAGGGTTGCGGATGATTTCTCCTAGTGGGAAGGAGGAAACCACCGTGACGGGGCAGGCCTCGAAGTAGTGGCGGAGTTTGCGCCGCGCAAGAACCACCGCGTACGGCGGCTCCTCTCGGACCTGTGGGTAGCTCGTCTTCGTGTCCGAGAGGACCTCGCCGATGTAGTAGGCGGCCGCCTGCACCGGCGGGGCATGTCCTTCCTCCGTGCGCTCCACAACGATCACGGCGCTCACCACACGGGTGGTCGCGGCCACGTAGAGCTGCAGGGGCTCGCCGCCCCGCGGCGGCGTGAGGATCGGGGCGTGCGTCAGTGACGCCTTTAGCTTGTCGAGCGCGTCCTGGGCCTCGGTGGTCCAGGAGAAGCGCTCGTGCTTCTTGAGTAGGCGGTAGAGGGGCAGGCCCTTCTCACCGAGCTGTGAGATGAAGCGGCTCAAGGCGGCAAGGCACCCCAACACCTTCTGCACCCCTTGAGGTCCCGGATTGGACCCATCCGTTCGAGGGCCGCGACCTTTTCAGGGTTGGCCTCGATTCCCCGTTGGGAGACGATATATCCCAGGAGCATGCCTCGTGGTACCCCAAAGCCACATTTTTCGGGGTTTAACTTGACCCCATTGGCCCGTAGGCAGTTGAACGCGACGCCAAGGTCGCCAACCAGGTCGTCCGCCTTCCTGGTCTTCACGACGATGTCGTCCACGTACGCTTCGACCGTCCGCCCGATGTGATCCCCAAAAATGTGCTGCATGCAACGTTGGTATGTCGCACCCGCGTTTCTGAGGCCAAATGGCATTGTGACGTAGCAGAACGTCCCGAACGGCGTGATGAACAAGGTCGCGAGCTGGTCGGACTCTTTCATCTTAATCTGGTGGTATCCGGAATAAGCATCAAGGAAACAGAGCAGTTCGCACCGAGCAGTTGCGTCAACAATTTGATCAATGCGCGGCAAAGGAAAAGGAACTTTAGGACATGCTTTATTGAGACTAGTGTAGTCTATACACATCCGCCACTTCCCATTCTTTTTCTTTACAAGCACGGGGTTTGCTAGCCACGTTGGGTGGAACACCTCCTTGATGAATCCGGCCTCGAGAAGCTTCCGCAGCTCCGCTCCGATTGCCCGTCGCCGCTCCTCGTCGAAGCGGAGGAGCCGTTGCTGTACGACGCGAGCATTTAGCAGGATGTCAAGGGAGTGCTCGGCGACTTCCCTCGGGATGCCTGGCATGTCCGAGGGGCTCCACGCGAAGATGTCGGCGTTGGCACGGAGGAAGTCGACGAGCACCACTTCCTATTTGGGGTCGAGGGTGGAGCTGACCCTCAACGCCCTGCCCTCGGGGGCCGAGGGGTCGAGGGGGACCCCCTTGGTCTGCTCCGCAGCCTCGAAGGTGCCTGCGTGCTTGGCGGCGGAGTTGTGGTCTTCGTTGACCATCTTCTCCAGCGTGTTCACCAGCGCTTTATCCAGCGCTAGTGCCTCTGTGTGCTCCACGCATTCGGCATCGCAGTCGAACGCGTGCTCGATCGACGAGCCGACGGTGATGACGCCGTTCGGGCCGGGCATCTTCATCTTTAGGTAGGTATAATTGGGGACCGCCATGAATTTGGCATAGCAGGGTCGTCCAAGTATAGCATGGTAGGCCCCTTTGAACCCCACCACCTCGAAGGTGAGGGTCTCCTTGCGGAAGTTCTTAGGGGTGCCAAACCAGACCGGCAAGTCGATCTGCCCGAGCGGTTGAACCAGCTTGCCGGGCGCGATGCCGTGGAACGGCTTCATGCTGGGCCGCAGCTGGTCCAATCCGATCCCCATCAGGCGCAGCGTATGCGCGTAGAGGATGTTGAGGCTGCTGCCTCCGTCCATGAGGACCTTCGAGAACCGGGCGTTCCTGAGGACCATGTGTGGTTCGAGGACCAGTGGATGGTCGCTTCCTTGTGTGATGAGTGATTGACAATGTTGTGTGGACTGATTCTTGGCTAAGTATTGCAGGTGCAGGTTGCGGCTTGACTGGTGTTGGTGCAGGTGAAGAACAAGCGCGAAAGGTCGTCGCCGGTGAGGCCTCCAGGTGTGGAGAAAACAAGTAGGCTTCGTTCGAGGGACCCGGTGGCCAGCGGGGTCAAGTGCGGGCCGCATGGTGGCATGAACAGCAAGATGAAGTCGTGGACGGTTTCTTGGTTGAGCCTCAAAACCAAGGTCGAGCCGGGACTACGTGGGAGCCAAGTCATGAGTGGAGATTGGCGGAGGCTACACCGAGTTCGCGGGGTTTCCGGTGGTTCACCAGAAAACCACTGGGTTCCTTGGTTGATCCACAAAGCCAAGACCGAAGAACCGAAGACGGAGGTGCAGCAGCACCAGACCGGTCTGACCGGTGGGTCTGACCGGTCTGACCGGTGGGGACCGGTCTGACCGGTGAGGAGCACCGGTCTGACCGGTGTGTGACGACGCAGTCCGGAATCTTCGAAGCGGAGGACACGTGTCGGGATCGCATGGCTTGCGTCGAGGCTACGCAGGGTGCGGTCGCCGGGCATCCGTCCGATGGTGAAGACATCAAGAATTCCAAATCCGCCCTTGAGGGGCTTGTATCCCTAGTTAGTAGAGAAGAGCATTTTAGACATTCGGCTGCCTCCATATAACCCAAGAGGTGAGAGAATGGCAGCCAACTCTTGGAACCCTAGCTCATTAGTTTTTCTATTTTCTACCTATTTTCTCTAGGTTTTCCTTAGGACTAGCAAGAGAGCTTCACGGAGAGATCTTGTAGAGAGGGATGGATGATCGGGCGGCTTGCTAGACCTTGTACGAATCTTTGTTTCATGTATAGATGATTCGGCGTGATTCCTCAAGGTTTGGATGTGTTTTCCCCGGTTGTTTTTGGTGGTGATTTTCGGAGCCCTCTTCCGGTGATTTCTTTGGAGTGTTTTTGGGGCTTTTCTCTTGGTGATTCGGTGGGGAAATTTGTGGGAACCCTTCGTGGTTCTTTGGGCTGTGATTCCCCTCCCAAATCCGTGAGAAAAGTTGCTCAAATTTGGGGTTTCTTGAGTTCTTGGGTTGGAAGTGCTTTCGGCGGGATTTCTTCGATTCCTCCTTTTTGGACGAGATTTGGTGGGATTAAACTTGGCTATGGACTCCTCATGAGGTGTTCCTGATATCCCCAAAGTCTTGTTCAAGTCCGTGGAGCGATTCGGGAGATCGAGATTTGGATTTGGGGGAGTTGACCCGCGGGTGCTGTTCATCCCGAGTCGCCGGAGCTACACCGGTCCGGCCGGTGCTCTTGACCGGTCTGACCGGTGCAAGCCCTTGTGGGTTTTCGCTCGGGTGAGCGTCTTGGTGTGTTCTTTGTTGTCCCGTGGTGCTGTTGTTTCGAGTTTGGGTCCGTTTGGTGGTCGGTTGGCTGTTTGGTGCCTTGGGGGCTTTCGGTCGCCATCGGTCTGACCGGTGCGTCTCACCGGTCTGACCGGTGTAGAGCCACTTAGTGGAAGTTGCTCAGGTTCACCAGCGGGGACCGGGCTCGACCGGTGGTGCTCACCGGTCTGACCGGTGTGGGTCTGTAGACTCGGGGTTTATTGTTCCGCTGCGTTCTCGAGTCGTAAGGCTGTGTGTGTTGGTTCCTAGGTCCAGTGGCACTCCAGTGGCTACGTGGGCTTGGCCAACTTGGGTAGTGAGTCGGAGACGTGTGTTGGAAGCCGTGTTCGTCTTGTTGGAGTTCTCATCTCCATCGAGAAGAATTTTTATCGGCTCCCATTCACTCCCCCCCCTCTCTGGTTCGCCGTATCGGTCCTTCAAGTGGTATCAGAGCCGGTTCGGGTCTTTATTGACTCTAACTAGTCTAAGATCCAAGGATGGCGTACCAGGAACGGGGTTCGGGTCCTCCACACTTCGATGGCAAGAACTACCAGATGTGGAGCAAGCGGATGGGTGCGTTCCTCCGCGGAAAGGGTCACTGCTTTGGGATGTCACGGTGGACACAGGGCTATGTCCGGCCGATGGATTTCCTTGCTCCAGGGTCGAGGGACAGATTCGACGCCAACAATAAGGCGGTCGACTACTTGTTTCGTGCTTTGTGTCAGCCTGAGTTCGATCGGGTGCACACCGAGCACTTGGCTTGTAGGATTTGGGCGGTGTTGAAGGAGGCTCATGTTGGGAACGCCCGGGGTTCGAGGGCACGGTTGTATGCGACCTCCGGAGAGAGTACGAGAACTTCACTCATCTCCCCGGTGAGTCCATCGATGCCCTGTTTCAGAGGTTCACGGTGGTGGTGAACAACATGAGGGCCAATGTGGACGTGCTCCCGTACGATGATCATGATAGAGCGGTCAAGCTCTTACACTCTTTGGATCGTACGATATGGGGCGGAAAGTTCGAGGCCATAGTTGAGTCGGAGAGGTATGATACTGCGACGGAGAACGAGTCGTTCTCGAAGCTCAAGTCGGGCGAGGTGGATAGGGGCATGATTTGCGCCAAGCTCGAGGGACCGACCGACTCCCATAGTCTTGCCCTCGTTGGTGGTTCCAAAGGAAAGACTAACTCTAACCCATCCACCGGGATGTTCTCGTTTTCCTCTTTGATGTCTATGCCGGATGAGGAGTTTGATGACCTTGGAGAGGACGAGCCGGCGGCGTTGACGAGGCGGTTCGAGAGGCCGCACGAGAACCGCGTGAACATGAGGAGGAACACGAGGACCTGCTTCCCGTGCGGCAAGCGGGACACTTCGTCGCCGACCGCCCGGAGAAGGGCGAGAGCAAGGACAGCTACAAGCACAAGCCGAGGATGAACGATGGCAAGTACCGTTCGAGGCGCGACCACAAGAGCAAGCACAAGAACAAGTACAAGGACGAGCGGCGGTCAAGGAAGAAGGAGGGCCGAGGCAAGGCCCGAGCGATGGTTGGAGCGAGCGACGTCGACTCCAGTTCCGCGTACTCCACCTCGAGCTCGAGCGGCCGGCGAAGACGAGGGAGATCGCCGCAAGAACAAGAAGTCGTCCAAGAACACGAGCGGGGGCGAGGCGCCGCGAGAGATGGCTTATGCACCATGGCGCGAGCTCCGGCGGCAAGAAGAGCACACGGAGCGACTCGGACTGCGAGTCCGACGACGAGGTGCGTGATGAACTTCCATTCTTGCGCCGGGAGAATGAGAGGCTTGGCTCTTTGCTTGATAACCGTGATGACATGCTTAGAGAGGCCAAGAAAATGAGGAAAGAGCTTAGGGCTTCACTCGAGGATGCTAGGACTAGAGTGGGCGAGCTAGAGGCACGGAGTGCTTGATAGCAAGCTTGAGATTGATTCGCTTAAGGCTAGCCCGTTGTTTCGATGAGAATGATTGTCTTGATTGCTCCATATTCCTTCTTCGATCTTGCTTTGTTTAAGGAGAAGCATGCCTCCAAGTGTAAGGAACTAGATGTGCTTAGGGTTGAAGTGGGCGAGCTTAAGTCTAGACCTGCTTTGCTAGGTGCTTGCACTTCTTGCCTGTTTTGCATGCTAAGATTGATGAGATGCATGCTTACACTAGTTCGCTCGAGGCTAAATTGAAGGAACCCATGCCTACATCTTGCTCTACCTGTGAAATGCATGCATTGAAAAATTTGGAGCTTGCACATTATGTTGACCGTTTGCAGGATGAGAATGATGATTTGAGAAAGTTGATGGGTTGGTTGTCCGGTCACGAGCCTCAATTGAGGATGATGATCGAGGCCTTTAAGAGGCAAGATGGTGAGGGGCTTGGGGCAAACAAGGTTGGTGAGGGAAGTGGAGAGAATATCCCGGAGCCACCAAAAACCCACCACAAGAATGAGTTCCCACCAAAACCTAACCATCTAAGGAATCGGCTAGACACAACCCCAGCTCCACCCGTGTTTCCTACACCCACAAATGACCTACAAAAGCCTATCAAGTTTGTGAGCACTTCGGGGAAAGTGTTCTTTGGGAAGGAGAGTGAGAAGGCTAGTGGTGAGAAACCGGTGGAGGGTTTGAGTGGAGAGAAACCAAGTGAGCGACCACATCCCAAGCCAAAGCCTAAGCTTGTGAGGTTCCATTGTGGCTATTGTGGGAGAGATGGCCATAAAGAGGAGTTTTGCTTCAAGAGGAAGCGAGAGCGAGAGAATGAAGAAGGAGTGGGCTAACAAGGACAAGTACCACCCTTCCGATGGTGTACTTGAGCCTCGTATGCGGATGCCCGGGGGCAAGGCGATTGTGAGGACGGTTCGGGCTTGGGGAGAGAAGAAGGCTGCGGGTGGTGCTGCTGTCCGGAGTCACACCGGTCGGACGGTGTGGGGCACCCGGTCGGGACCGGTGCGGGCACAGACGGACGGATGTTCGGGTTTCGAGCTCGTGCGGGTGCGAGGGTTGTTTCCGGTGGTCGTGGTTACGGTGGTTGGGGTGGAAAGGGTGCGGGTGGTCGGTTGCTAGGCGTTCTCCTCCTCGTGCTCAATACGGGGATTGGAGGAGTCGTGGCGTTGAGTTGGAGAGGAAGGACGTTCCACGGGCTTTCTTGCGCGGTTTTGGTCCTCCTCCAGGCAGAGAGGGGTGGTTCCCTCAGGGTGGTTACCGTGGTGGTGTTCGTGGAGGTAGTTTTGGTAGGAGAGATGCTTTGGTTGGTGCTAACCCCACTTTCGAGCAAATGGCTCGGCCTTTGGTTTTCCTCTTTTGGTACTAACCCCGGTCTTTGAGTCGTTTGTTCGCTCACGTGCCTATTTTTGATTTTCGGGTGGGAGACTTGAAGAACATTTGGTTGATTGACTCCGGTTGTTCGAGGCATATGACCGGAGACGGGGGGTGGTTCTCAAGTCTCGTCCGGTGGTGACGAAGAGGTACATCACTTTTGGGGACAATGGGCGTGGGCGTGTGCTTTCGAAGGTGAGATAAAAGTGAGTGACAAGATCACTGCGAGGCGTGTTGCTCTTGTTCAATCGCTGGGGTACAATTTGCTTTCTGTGTCTCAGTTGTTGGATGAGGGTTTTGAGGTGTTGTTTCGGCCTGGTGGTTCTCGGATTGTGGACTCTCGAGGGGACCTTGTTTGTATGGTCGTTCCCGAGGGTCAGGTGTTTCGTGCTGATTTTTCTCAGTCTTCGGGTGTTGAGCGTTGTTTCTTGGCTGGTTCTTCGAGTGAGTTGTGGAAGTGGCATAGGAAGTTGGGTCACTTGAGCTTTGACCTTTTGTCTCGCTTGAGTAAACTCAATTTGGTCCGAGGATTGCCACGGTTGAAGCTTGAGAAAGAGTTGGTTTGTGCTCCGTGTAGGCATGCCAAGATGGTGGCCTCTTCTCACCCGCCTCTCACCGATGTGATGAGCGAGCGTCCATGCGAGCTGCTCCATATGGACCTTGTTGGCCCGGCTCGTGTGCGATGCGGGTGGGAAGTGGTATGTCCTTGTTGTGGTGGATGACTATTCTCGGTATGCGTGGGTGTTCTTTACGGAGGATAAGGGGGAGACGTTTGGTTTTGTTCGAGATCTAGTCTTGAGGTTGAGGAACGAGAGGCACGGAGATGCCATACGAGCTATCCGCGGTGATAATGGCTCGGAATTCGGGAACTCTCGTTTTGAAACCTTTTGTCATGACTTGGGTCTTGAGCACCGAGTTTTCGAGTCCGTATACGCCTCCCGAGAATGGTGTTGTGGAAAGGAAGAACGGGACCTTGTGCGAGATGGCTCGGACGATGCTTGATGAGCATAGGACTCGAGGAGGTATTGGGGTGAGGCGGTGAATACCGCATGCTATGTGTCGAACGGAATATACCTCGGAGTGCACAAGAAGAAGACATGCTATGAGTTGATGCATGGTCGCACACCCAAGGTGAGTCACTTCCATGTCTTTGGTTGCAAGTGTTTTATTCGAAGAAGGGCGGGGAAGGTTGGATAAGTTTGAGGCTAGGTACGTTGATGGCATTTTCTTTGGTTATGCATCTCATTCTAGAGCATATCGTGTGCTCAATCTTGAAACTAACCAAATCGTGGAGACTTGCGAGGTAACCTTCGACGAGACGAGCCACGTAGTCGGCTTGTCTTTGAGTGTGCGGGTGATGATGAGCTTGGCGAGGAGATCTTTCGGGAGGAGGAGCATGAACATGGTGATGATGAAGATGGCGGCGTGGTGCCCCCGGTGAACATGTACCCACTACTTCGACTACGATGATGGATGGACCCTCTGCTACACCTACGACGACAAATCAAGAACGAGGAGAAGGGCGATGTTGAGGGGGAGGTAGCTTCGAGGCGAGAACCTCCCCGGCGAGTTCGGGTGGATCACCCGGCTTCGAGGATCATCGGCGACATGAATGAACGCACTACACGGTCGAGGGTTCGAAACAATTCCCATTTTGCTCATCTTGCATTTGTTGCTTCTTTCGAGCCCAAAGACATTGGACACGCACTATCGATCACAATTGGGTTAACTCGATGCATGAGGAGTTGGAGAACTTTGAGAGGAATCGGGTGTGGGAGTTGGTTGACCCTCCCCCCAGGGTGTAAGCCGATTGGTACAAAGTGGGTGTGGAAAAACAAAGAGGGAGAGAAGGGTGAGGTTGTGAGGAACAAGTCGAGACTTGTTGCTCAGGGGTTCAGTCAGAAGGAGGGGATCGACAAGGAGGAGACCTTTGCTCCCGTAGCCAGTTTGGAGGCGATTAGGATCCTTCTAGCCTTTTCTGTGGCTAAAGGGTTCAAGTTGCACCAAATGGATGTGAAGAGTGCTTTTCTGAATGGAGTGTTGGAGGAAGAAGTGTATGTGAGACAGCCTCCGGGGTTTGAGAGTGAGAAGTACCCCCACGGGGTGTACAAGTTGAGGAAGGCGGCGTATGGGTTGAAGCGGGCGCCAGAGCTTGGTATGGCGAGGTTGAGGGGGTTCTTGTTTGAGAGAGGTTTTGAGATGGGGAAGGTCGATCGAGACCTTGTTTTTCTTGAGGCGGGGGCGAGAGATATCCTGATTGTGCGGGTGTACGTGGATGATATTGTCTTTGGTGGCTCGTCTAACTCTCTTGTTGCGAGGTTTGCGGATGATATGAGCAGGGAGTTTGAGATGAGCATGATGGGCGAGTTGCAGTTCTTCCTCGGGCTACAAATCAAGCAATCAAAGGAAGGTACATTTGTGCACCAGGCTAAGTACACCAAGGACATTGTGAGAAAGTTCAAGATGGAGGACTCCAAGGCTATGACGATGCCGATGAGTACGACTACGGCTCTTGATGCGGACGAGGAAGGTGAACACTTGGACCAAAAGGAGTACCGAAGCATGATCGGGTCACTCCTCTACTTGACGGCGACGAGGCCGGACATACAGTTCTCAGTGTGTCTGTGCGCTCGTTTTCAAGCGTCTCAGGGACTTCGCATCGGCAAGCGGTGAAGAGAATTTTCGGTACTTGCGTCACACTCCCGAGCTTCGGCCTTTGGTACTCCGCGTCCTCTTCTTTGGCGCTTCATGGCTTTTCGGACGCGGATTTTGCGGGTGTCGGTTGGATAGGAAGTCCCCTTCGGGACTTGCCGAGTTTTTGGGTTCTTCGTTGGTGTCTTGGTCTTCTCGTAAGCGGTCGAGTGTTGCTCAATCCACGGCCCAGAAGCCGAGTATGTTGCCGCGCTAGTTGTTGCTCTCGGCTCCTTTGGATCACCTACACCATGAGTGACTTTGGTGAGGAGTATACCCATGTCCCACTTCAATGTGATAGCACCGGTGCCATAAGCGTTGCAAAGAACCCGGTGCTCCATTCTAAAACCAAGCACATAGAAGTGAGGTATCATTTCACGAGAGACAACGTTGAGAAAGGAAAGATAGCGTTGATCCATGTATCCACACATCACCAACTAGCCGATATTTTCACCAAACCTCTAGATCAAGCAACTTTCACTCGTTTGCGGGGGGAACTTGGTGTGTGTTTGATTTCTTGAGTTGGGTGTGTGGGAGCTTTCTTTTGCCGGTGGTGTCGAGCCCGTTTTGCCTCCCCTCGAGGAGCCGGTTTGTAGCATATGTATAGCTTTCTTTTGTGCATTTCTTGCATTCGGCATGGCATATGTAACATGATGTATAGGCATCCTTGTATCTTAGATTGCATGCATTTTGTGTCATATGCATTGGTTAGGAAAAGCTTCTCTCGTATACATTGTTCACCATGGAATGAGATATATGTCTTTGTGAGCTTGTTCGGTATGCTACGGTTAGTTTGGCTTAGCTCTTGATGATCTTGATGAATAATCCATGGTTGCTAGCTATGCTTTTGAAAAATGTCACATGAATGCTCTCTCATGTGTAAATGCCTTTACATGCTCTTGACATGTTTTTGTGGCTTTGCTATGCTTAATTTGTGGTTGGATAGCTAGCTTATTGATCATATGGGGCCAAAGGCTCTTTTGCCATCATGAATGTTTAGCCCTCTAGATTTATCTTGTGGAGGAGCATAAGTTCCTTTTTGTCGCAAAGACATTTCATGTACCATTTACAAATCTGAAAATGAAATGAAAAATGCTTGGAAAATATGCTCCCATGACATATGTGCTGAATTTAATTTGCTTTGGGTGCTGAACCGTTGCATGATGCCTACCAATGAGAAGTCTCATACATAGAAGTAGGCACATGGCTCGGTGGCTTTGACATGACATGAGGTGCTTGTGGGTGTTTGTGATGGTCTTATGGTTAGAATAGGCTGTCCTAGCATGAAGTTTGTGTGGCTTTGCCATTTTGATATGCTTTGATCATGTTTAGGACTTTGCTCATGAGAGGCAAGTTTTTCGCAAAATTGCCAAAATCCATTTTAGCTTCGTCCAATGGTTGTGAAACTTGGTGATCATGTAGTTGAGATCGATACGAAGCCGTAGAGTACCTAACTTGCTCATTTGGACATGTGTAGCTTTCTTTGTTGAATTTTGTCTATTTGAGAATCTATAGGTTGCATTTTTTGTATTTTTGGCTTGATTCATGCATTGCCAACAAGGGGGAGAAGTTTGAGCTTGAAATGGCTTGCTGGACGTGTTTGGAAGGTTTTCAGGTGGTTTCGAGCCATTTCTGGGCTCTGTTGTGCACCGGTCTGACCGGTTAGGGTCACCGGTCTGACCGGTGTGAGTGCTCGTCCTGTACATATGTTAGGCACCGGTCTGACCGGTGGTGATGACCGGTCTGACCGGTGTGAGCTGAAAGTGATGCAGCTGTCCTGTTTTCAAGTGGTTTGCATGCATTCGTCCAGGGGGAGTTGCATTAGTTCAGGGGGAGCTTGCATGTGTGCAGGGGGAGCTCTTTGAGAGTTTTCGAGCTTTGTTTCGGTGGTTTGTGCTCTTTGCTTGAGCTTTGCTTTGTCTCGGATGTGTCGAGCCGTTGCCCTTGCCTAAGGGGTCCGAGACTTGTTTCCTTCAAGTGATCTTGCTCTTTGATCGCTTGTTGGAGTTTCTTTTTGTTCGCTTCTTTTCTTTTTTCTTTTCTCTCTTGTTACTTTCGTGTGGGTGTTGTCAATGCACTCATCAAGGGGGAGATTGAGGACCATGTGTGGTTCGAGGACCGGTGGATGGTCGCTTCCTTGTGTGATGAGTGATTGACAACGTTGTGTGGGCGATTCTTGGCTAAGTATTGCGGGTGCGAGGTTGCGGCTTGACTCGTGTTGGTGCGGGTGAAGAACAAGCGCGAAAGGTCGTCGCGGTGAGGCCTCCGGGTGTGGAGAAGACAAGTAGGCTTCGTTCGAGGGACCCGGTGGCCGGCGGGGGTCAAGTGCGGGCCGCATGGTGGCATGAACAGCAAGATGAAGTCGTGGACGGTTTCTTGGTTGAGCCTCAAAACCAAGGTCGGCCGGGACTACGTGGGAGCCAAGTCATGAGTGGAGATTGGCGGAGGCTACACCGAGTTCGCGGGGTTTCCGGTGGTTCACCGAGAAAACCACGCGGGTTCCTTGGTTGATCCACAAAGCCAAGACCGGAGAACCGAAGACGGAGGTGCGGCGGCACCGAGGCCGGTCCGCCCGGTGGGTCCGGCCGGTCCGGCCGTGGGGGCCGGTCGGCCGGTGAGGAGCACCGGTCGGCCCCGTGTGCGGCGACGCGGTCCGAAATCTTCGAAGCGGAGGACACGTGTCGGGATCGCATGGCTTGCGTCGAGGCTACGCGGGGTGCGGTCGCCGGGCATCCGTCCGATGGTGAAGACATCAAGAATTCCAAATCCGCCCTTGAGGGGCTTGTATCCCTAGTTAGTAGAGAAGGGCATTTTAGACATTCGGTTGCCTCCATATAACCCAAGAGGTGAGAGAATGGCAGCCAACTCTTGGAACCCTAGCTCATTAGTTTTCCTATTTTCTACCTATTTCCTCTAGGTTTTCCTTAGGACTAGCAAGAGAGCTTCACGGAGAGATCTTGTAGAGAGGAATGGATGATCGGGCGGCTTGCTAGACCTTGTACGAATCCTTGTTTCATGTATAGATGATTCGGCGTGATTCCTCAAGGTTTGGATGTGTTTTCCCCGGTTGTTTTTGGTGGTGATTTTCGGAGCCCTCTTCCGGTGATTTCTTTGGAGTGTTTTTGGGGCTTTTCTCTTGGTGATTCGGTGGGGAAATTTGTGGGAACCCTTCGTGGTTCTTTGGGCAGTGATTCCCCTCCCAAATCTGTGAGAAAAGTTGCTCGAATTTGGGGTTTCTTGAGTTCTTGGGTTGGAAGTGCTTTCGGCGGGATTTCTTCGATTCCTCCTTTTTGGACGAGATTTGGTGGGATTAAACTTGGCTATGGACTCCTCATGAGGTGTTCACGATATCCCCAAAGTCTTGTTCAAGTCCGTGGAGCGATTCGGGAGATCGAGATTTGGATTTGGGGGAGTTGACCCGCGGGTGCTGTTCATCCCGAGTCGCCCGGGCTACCGGTCGCCCGGTGCTCTTGGCCGTCCGACCGGTGCAAGCCCTTGTGGGTTTTCGCTCGGGTGAGCGTCTTGGTGTGTTCTTTGTTGTCCCGTGGTGCTGCTGTTTCGAGTTTGGGTCCGTTTGGTGGTCGGTTGGCTTTGTTTGGTGCCTTGGGGGCTTTCGGCTGCCATCGGTCGGCCGATGCGTCTCCGCCGGTCGACCGGTGTAGAGCCACTTAGTGGAAGTTGCTCGGGTTCACCGGCGGGGACCGGTCTGACCGGTGGTGCTCACCGGTCTGACCGGTGTGGATCTGTAGACTCGGGGTTTATTGTTCCGCTGCGTTCTCGAGTCGTAAGGCTGTGTGTGTTGGTTCCTAGGTCCAGTGGCACTCTAGTGGCTACGTGGGCTTGGCCAACTTGGGTAGTGAGTCGGAGACGTGTGTTGGAAGTCGTGTTCGTCTTGTTGGAGTTCTCATCTCCATCGAGAAGAATTTTTATCGGCTCCCATTCACTCCCCCCCTCTCTGGTTCGCCGTATCGGTCCTTCAGTTCCCGATGATGGGGTCAACCACCAGCGGGTACTGGCCCGGGTTGGGGACGCCGTTCGGGTGGTCCTCCCGGCTGAATGTGATGGCGTCCTCCGACCAGTTGAGGAAGGACGGAGGCGCCCTCTCAGCGGCGAGGACCTCGTGCCGCTCCTTCTTGCGTTGGCGTGTCGACATGTCGACAGTTGGTCCCCAAAAGATGAGGAACACATTTTCGACGGCGGGGAAGCCCGCGCGCGTCGCCATCGCCTTCGTCTTTCTTGGCCTCTGCCTCCTTCGCGGCGGCACGGCCATAGAATTTCTTGAGCATGTCGCACTGCTCAAGGGTGTGGTCTGCACCGGGGTCTTATGGTAGGGACATGGCTTCTTTAGCATGTCATCGAACACCCCCTGGCCTCGAGGGGCCGGTCGAGGGCCCCGTCGAGCCGGGTCGACGAGCGAGGGCCTCGGCGTTGCCGCCGTCGCGCCCCGCTCGCGCGCCCGCGCGGCGCGGCTTTTTCTCCTTCTTGGCCCGCTTGTCGTTGCGGTGCGGTTCCTTGGACTTGCTGCCCTCCGCGGGCGCGTCCTCGGAGCGTTTGCCCTTCTTGCCGTCGAAGATCGCTCCCACGGCCTCCTCCCCGGAGGCGAAGCTGGTGGCGATGTCGAACAGCTCATTGGAGTCCGCAGGCGGGCTGCGTCCCAGCTCCCGCACGAGGTCCCGGCACGTGGTGCCTTCGAGGAAGGCGTGCACGATCTCGGACTGTGCCACGCTGGGGAGCTCCGTGCAGCGCTTGGAGAAGTGCCGTATGAAGTCCGCGGCGACTCGCGGGCCCTCGCGTGCGAGGAGCGCGAGTCCCATGAGTTCCCGGGGCACACGTATGTGCCCCGGAAGTTGCCCACGAACGTGTGGACTAGGTCGTCCCGGTTATGGATGCGGGTGGCGGGCAAGTGCTCGAGCCATGTCGGGCCGCGTCGCCAAGATGTAGGGGGCGGGTTGCGGATGATGACCTCGTCGGCTGGTGGCCCCGCCCAGCTGGCAAGCCAAGCGGTAGTCATTGAGCCACACGCGGGGGTCCGTCTCCCCGTTGTACTTGACGATCGTCGAGGGTTGGCGGAAGCGTTGGGGGAACGCTGCCGCGCGAATCTCCCGGCTGAACACACGGGTGCCGGGGGGCTCCGGCGTCGGGGGAGCGGTCCTTGCCGCTGTCGTAGCGCCCACCCCGTCGAGGGTGGTAGCCCCTTGCCGCCCATGCGTCCGCCTTGCTGGTGCGCCTGACGTTGATGACGTTGCGAGCGTCGCCATCCAGCGCCCTGCACGCGTCAAGGAGTCGCTCCTTGGCCGGCGTGCGCCCTTGCTCGGTGGGTTGCCCCGCTTGTCCCCCCGTGTGCACCGAGGGTTCGCCTCCCGGTGCAGCTTCGTCGCCTCGAGCATCCCCCTGTTGACGGATGCGTGAGGCCGAGCTTTCGGCCTGCTGGACGGCCGCTTGCTCGATGAGAGTTTGCACCTCGCGGTGCATGTCTCGAGCCTCGGGGGTCGAGGGTGCTGGCATAGCCCGCAGCAGCGTCGCGGCAGCGACGAGCTCGGCTCGCCCGCGGGGGTACGTCCGCGTTTTCGACGTTGGGGACGGCGTTGATGCGGTCGCGGACTGTCGGCCCGGCTCCGCGCGCGTTCGCCGCGCGCGGGGGCTTCCCCTGCCATTGAGGCGCGGAGTAGCCGCACCGTTCGGTATTCCTCCGCCAGCTTGGCCTCAAGCTCGCGGGCTTGGGCAAGGCGTGCGTCGACGTCGGCCCCGGGCTGGAGCGCTTGGCCTCGCGGCCGGGCGCGCGGCGATCCCCGGGGCGGTGTGACTTCCCGTCTCCGGCGCCCACCGCCGGCGGCATTGGCGGGTCGTTGGTGATGACGCGCGCGGCACTCTCGCACGGGGTCGTAGCTCCCCGTCTTCGGAGTCGTCGGGAGCGGCCGAACCCGGTGGTCCGCGGCGTCGAGGAAACGCGGAACGCGGCCCCGGGTCGGCACGCCGGGAGAAGTCCCACTCGCGTGCCGTGGCGGTTGGCGGGTGGCATCGTGTCGACGGAGCCCGGGGATGACTCATACACTGCGAGGGCGCGGGGTCCCCGGCGACGAAGACGTGGCGGCGGGGGCGGAACCTCGCGCATCGTCGTGTTCACGTTGGCGTTGTAGGCCGTCGTGGCGCCACGCGGCCGGTGGGGATGCGCGGTCGGAGAGATCGCGCGGCCCCGCCGCCGGGGCGGTGGCGGTCGTGGTGGCGGGCGCACCGCGGCCGGGCGGCGGCACGTTCGGCCCGCCGCCGCTCGAATCGCGCCCCGACGCGGCGCGCCCGCGAGCGACGGTGGCGTCGTGGCGCCAACGGGCCCGCGGCATCCGTGCCTCCGGCGCCGCCGCGCCGTGGTGGTGCGCGCGGCGGGGGCCAATGCGACCTAGCGGCGGCGCTGCCCGCGGAGCTCCTCACGGTTCGTGAGGCGCATGAGATAGCCGTTCCCCGTGGCCTGAAAGTTCAGGTCCCAGAAGCGGATTTCGAACCCGGCCGGGAGGGGGTCCGAGCTACCCATGCAGTAGTGTGTAGCGCGATACTCGGTGCGAATCACCATGGAGGGAGTTGGTGGAGTGACCTTAGGCGCTCGTTTGCCCCACGGTGGGCGCCAACTGTCGGTGAGGAATGTGGTCCCGACACTAACCAGTAGATAGCGCCGAGGTCTATCCCTCAATGGTCGATGCTAAGCAACAAGTGACACAAGGTTTTATCCTGGTTCCGGCCGAGGGGGCCGTACGTCCGACGAGGGGTGTGCTCACGGCACTATATTGCTCAGCACCGGGGTGCCTGTAGTGGGGCTGCTACAAGCGAGGCGGGAGAGGAAGCGTGGCTTCCAAGTCCCTAGTGGAGTGGCTGAAGATGTTGTGGGAGAATAAGAGAGTGAGTGCACGGCGTGGGATGAGTCTGTCTCCGTCTTTTGTACCCCCGCGGCTGGGGGGTTCGTCCCCCTTTTATAGTTCAAGGGGGAGGCGAACTACATGCATGCCGCGCTATTTAGCTACGTGGAGAAGCACGACGTGCTATCTTTGTAGAGTGGGCGGCCGTCGGGCGATCCTTGCGGCGATGCGGTCATCATGGCCCGACTTGTGCCGAACGAGTGGCGATTCGAGGGTCGGGAAGCGGCGGATGACGGTGATGTCCTACGATAGGCTCGAGGGGAGGTGCGCGCGAGGCCGTACGGCGCACGGGGAGTTGGCGAACGGCGTTCCTTCCCGACGCGCTTCACGGGGGGGCTGGAGTCATCGCTACGGGGGCCGGCGTGCGCCCGCACGCGCGGGTACGGCGGCCACGCGCGTTACGGTGGCGGGGATGGCGGTCCACGGCATAGCGCCTCCACCTAACCCCGTAGAGTCACAAGAAAGTACATCGAGGGTGTGCGGCCCCCTTTCGAGGGGCTCGGCGCGTTAGCCGTGCGGGGGCGTGCGCGCGGTGTCACGGGGCCGACACGGCCGCCGCGCACGTACCCTCCCACGGTGGCGGGGATGGGCTCCTCCCCGGGGAGTTGGTGCGGCGGCACCCGGGGTGCGAGCCGGGCGCATGATGGCGCCGTCCGCGGCGTCGGGGCGTTAAATGCCCGTGTACGGGGCCGGCGCACGCGTGAGGGGTACCCTCGAGCGTGGCGGACCCGGCCGGAGGGCGGGGCGTACCCTCGAGCGAGGCGGAACTGCTCGAGGGAAGTGCGCCCCTCGGCGGGGCGATGCCCGCCCGAAGGGGAGCGCGCGGCCTCGAACGAGGCGGAGCACTGTTCGAGGGGATCCTTATGTGGGCCGCCTCGATAGGCCGTCGGAGTCACTGTGGGCCGTGTCCTGCATGGTTAGGCACCTGCATGGTTAGGCTTAATGTTTTTGGGTTTCGTTCCGGGTTTTAAGTGGGGTTTCCCCCATTGTTTAAGGGGACCCCTAGGGCTGTCCCGACAAATGGTTTATCCTATATACCTTAGCATCACTAATAGTGTTAACACTCCCAAAATTTCATATTTATGCACATGTGCAAGCTTGAAACCAAACGTTTGAGCACATATATAGGGGGATTTATCACTACCTAGTTGGATTTTATGGTGCTTATCCAAATTCTAACATAGAGCTGAAATGTTGCATAAGAATTATAAAATTCAAACAAACTTAATTTCCATATCTTTGTAGAGTTGTAATCAATTACCAAAAAGGGGGAGATTGAAGGTCCTTGTTTGGTTTTGATAATTGAGGGACAACTTATGTGGACTAAGGTGTGGTTGAGTGAAATACACAGGTGATTTGTCCACAAGTATGTATGTGATGAAGGAGTTTATTGCATTTGAGACATGACATGGAGTCATGTGACTAGAGGGAGAAGATCAACACAAACCTTGGCTTGACGGACCGGTTGCAAGTGCGAAGGGCAAGTTAGAGGCTAAGCGCTGGACCATGTGGCGGGATGCTTGAGTAATGAATTGGCGCCGAAGGACCAATGCAACGGTGAAGAGCAAGTGAAGTCAAGATTGATGAACCAACACGTCACATGATGATATGAAGTGGGTCATATAATTTGTGATGGTGTTGATGGATATTAGAGAAGATGGAATGGAATGCGCAAGGCAAAGTTATACAATAGGAATTTCATTTCACTGGTCATAGGTATGTAGAGAAGTTTATGACCGGATTTAGGATAGATGGCCATACTATCAGGAGGGACAAACTTGTTTGCATATCGGTCATCTAGTGCCACTTGAGCGATCTAACATTGCGATGTTTCTAGTATCGAGTGGCATGGTAAAGAGAGTGAAAATCCCTTTGAAAAATAATTGTGAAAATGCTAACTCAATCAAAATTAAGGTGGTACATTTATGGGGTTGGCACATTTGCAAAGGGGTTGAAGATTTGGTTGATGGATTTGGTTTGTGGTGGATCTTAATTAGCAATTTTGCTTTGATCCAAAGTGTTTTGGGTCAAGCATTCAGTTGGGATGGCTAGTACTCTGAATAAGGTTTCCATAGAGTCCAAGATCACCTAATTCCGACAACGGATCTAAAAGTTAGAGCTGTTTTACCGAGCCTTGGTTGTGCTGAAATTGAAGGCCACGGAAAATCCGCGAGTGATGGACGGACAGTCCGCGGTTTGATCGAATTTTAGATAGAGACGAGTTTTTGACCTTCTAGCGGTTGGACGGTCCATACGTAGGTGATGGACAGTCCGTCCTTTGACCTCGGACAGTCCATTTGGGCATCACGGACTGTCCATGACGTACCAACGGCTAGTTTTTTGAATGACGGACAGTTTGGGAATGTATCGCGGACAGTCCGAGAGAGCCGTTAGAGCTCGAGAAAAGGGTGTAACAGCTAGTTTTCTTCCTCCCTTTATAAATAGAAGGGTGCCCGGGACTTGGAGGATATTAGGCACCTTGGGGATGTGTTTCTCTTGGTAGTGCTTGGCTTGGGAGCCCTCTAACTCACTTGTGCTTGTGAGATTGCAAATCGATTGCGAGTGAGTGCGAATCTAGTGCGTTGCTTTGTGAGGTTGGATCGAGTGGCACTAGGTGTTCGTGCTACTCTTGGAGGTTGCCACCTCCTAGACTGCTTGGTGGATTGTGGCTCTGTTGAAGCACACAAGGAGATTGTGCGTGGCTCCGGAGAAGGCTTTGTGAGGGGGATTGTGCTCAACCCGCAAGGATCGCGAAGAGCAACTCTAGTGGAGTGTGTCATTGAGTTACCTCACTTGCGAGTGGTGTCTTGGTGTGCCCAGAGTGGCAAACAGCTTGAGAGCTTTGCCCAATGTTGACGGTGAAAATTCGTCAACCTAGCCATGACTTTACCTTCGGTGTTGGCATAAGTTTTATACCTTATCCATTGGTACTAACCCCCGTGGTATAACAAGTTCACTTGTGTATGTCGTTTTTGGAGTTTAGTGTTTATGCAGGGTTTTAGCGTTGAAAGCAAGACTTTCGGGATAAGTTCATCAAGCACCTTATGACAATACCTTGAAGCCCGTACAAGTCATGCAATGAAGCAAACTTAACTCCAAGAAGTCAGGGACTTGATCCGAGAAGATGACAAACTCCGAGGACCTAACCAGAAAAGTGCTGAATCTTGCAGGACAAGGAGTTATGTCCAATTCGTAGACAAACTGACGACATGGACCTACATGCAGAAGGGGGAAACATCTAGAAGACACGGGAACCGACATCAAGCAAAGGAGGCCGCGGGCTGGGCCTGGATGGGCCCAGGCCGGCCGGCCCAGCCCTGTCCAGTGTCTGTTCGCCTCCTCCTTTGCCCTACCCGCCATTCGGGCTATTTATATCCCCGGGGTCGAGAGCCACGCATCATCCAATTCGTCATCGGCCGCCAAGGAGCAGAGAAGAGAGGGACACCATCCCGGAGAGGAGAGGGTCGAGCTAGTTGACTAGGGTCTCCCTAGCCGACGTGGGAACCTTGCACGGAAGACCACGTCGGAGTTCCCGGAGCTAGAAGCAAGATCAAGGAAGGATCCCGGTGGTGATCTTGTGTATGTATCATTGTCATAGTTGAATTATGAAGTTGAATCTATTCCTAGCGATCAAGTGTTTCCTCGAAGATTTCGTTTTTCGATCGGATTTGCTTATTCTAAATCTATTCTCGAGATAGATTACATAGGGTGTTCTTGTAGCCGCGGTGGCTAGAGGTACACGCCGGATCTTCCGAAAGAATCTTGACTTGTCTTTTGACTCGCCCTAGACTCCCCGCATGAGTAGGGATACGTTGTGACAGAACGGGGGTTCCGAAAGGCGGATGTTTTCGGATTTGGATGGGAAACCACGATTTAAAGAGGCTTCTTATAAGATCCGATTTGCTACTTCTTCTCTTGCTTGGAACTTCAACAAAGGATTAACCCGATCTTTCTAGATCGGTTTATCTACCCAATCTTACTTTGTTATCTCCGGTCTTTAGTATATTAGATTAGTTCCGTGTCTTTTACCTAGATACATTAGGGTTTCTCTTCTACCGAAGATTGAAGTTACTTGGCTCTACAGATCATCTTTTGCGTCACACATTTGTTCCACGGATTCGATACCTTGGGTTCACCACTCGAGGGAAGAAGGGTCCCTTGACAACGACAGGAGACTTGTCCGCTTGCTAGTCTAAACGAAATTCGATACAACTATTAACCGTCAACAAGCCCCTTTTTCTGGCGCCGTTGCCGAGGAACAAGTGATCAAGATTTGATTTTTTATTGCCTTTTCTTGTAATTATCAGTTTTCTCTTAGTTTTTCTTTTTGCATCTACTAAACTTTGATCATCCTCAAAATAAATCTAATCTAGTTTGTCTAACCCTAGTTTTCATAGATTTATTTTTACTTTCTAGTTTTTGGATACTTTATTTATTGCTAACCCTAACAGGAGATGGACGGCTACCTGTCCAACAAACCCGATAATTTCGTGGATGATCCAGAAAAACTTTACAGGCTAAGGAGACGCGAAGCACATCAAGCTAAAAAGCTGGATTTTGTAGATTCGGAGTCGGAAGACATAGGATCGAAGGAATCTCCGAAGAATTCACCACCTCAAATTCCTCGGGAGAATCGACCTCCACCGATGGGTAACCAACCGCAAGAGTGCAAGATTGGGGAGCTATGCACCCCGGATATCATTGACCTACCAATCTTGAACATTGAGGAGATCGGAAGACCGTTCGAGATCAAGACCTCAACAATTCACATGGTGCAACATTCTCCCTTCACCGGTAAAGAGGATCCGAACCATCACCTCCAAGCGTTCATTCAACTATGTTAGACTTTCAACATTGATGGGGTGACTCAAGATCAAATGAGGGCAAGGCTTTTTCCGTTCTCACTACTCGGGAAGGATTTGGAATGGTTCCACTCTCAACCGGCGGAGACGGTGCAAAATTGGAACACGTTGATGAAGGCTTTCATGAAGCAATACTACTCGCCGGGTAAAACTCAAAGCTTGCATAATAAGATTGACACCTTTGTTCAATATCCTATGGAAACTATCTCGGAGGCATTAGAGCGCTTCAACGAGTACACCCGAGCAGTTCCACATCACAAGTTCCCGAAGGAAGACCTCGTGCAAAAGTTCTATCAAGGACTCACCATGGCGTCAAGGACGATCATCGATGCATCGGCGGGATGATCCATCATCGAACTTACACCGGCGGAAGCTTTCACTCTATTCAAGAAGGTCGCGGATAATGACACATGGGCGTCATCCGGGCGCCTACATCCGGTTCAACCCACGGGGAACGTCAAAGGAGTCTTGCAAGTGGAAAAGGAGAACATACTTGAAGGAAAGATCAACTCACTCATGAGGAGGTTGGCGAAGATGGAGATAGAAAAGAAAGAGGCTCAAGACTTGAAGGCCGCCGAAGCAAGATCCACATGCGAAGAATGTGGAGTGTATGGCCATGTTCGCAAAGATTGTCCGGCGGAAGCCAAAACACTCGACTACATGAGGAAGGGAGAATTGCCGAACTTCTGCTATGGGCAAGGTAGACCTCAATCCAATGCAAGCTCATCCAATTCGAATTCGGTTCCACTTCGTATACAATTGAAGGAGTTCATGGATGAGCAAGCCAAGATCAACAAGGACACCGTCACCAAGTTCAAGACCATAGACAAGGTGTTGGAGAACATCGATAGCAAGGTGACGGAGGTCGGGAGCTCCAACCATCAAGTGCTCAACATGATGAAGATGCTCGAGACGCAAGTGGGACAACTTGCGGGGCGCCTCACTAATGATGAAGGGAAGCTTCCGGGACAACCCAAAAGTCCCGAATCGGCGAAGGCCATTCAAACACGTTCGGGAAAGGAGACCGAAGATCCGGAACGTTCCGCAGGAGCAAGGAAGCCTAAACCGTCCGCCGAGACGAACGGAATTGCTAAGGAGAAGGTTACGGGGATCGTCACTGAAGAACCCGAATTTGAGATGCCAGAGGAAGACACAAGGATACCACAACTCAAGCCATGCTACTTCCGAGGTAATCTTGACAGCTACTTTGAGAAGTTTGTGGAGGTTGTGCGTAGACTTAGCATCAACATGCCATTACTAGATGCTCTACAAGTACCTACATATTCTCGTTACTTTAAAGACATACTTGCAAATAAATATGAGGCAGCAACACTCGAGGTAGATCAAGTCAAGATGTCCGAGGAGTGTAGTGCCACTATTGCTAATGGGTTAGAGAAGCAAAAGGACCCCGGATGCCCTACTTCGAGAAGTTGGTTCTTTCAACTTCGAGAAGGCGTTATGCGACCTTGGAGCATGTGTGAGCGTCATGCCAAGGGATGTGTTCGAGAAGCTACGCCTACCATTGGAGCCTACGGGAATGTGTTTGGAGTTGGGAGATAGCTCCATTCGCTATCCCTTGGGCATTGCCGAAGATGTACCCGTGAAGGTCGAACACCACTTCATCCCCGTCGACTTCGTGGTGCTCGAGATGGGAGAGAGGGAGAAGCCGCCGCTAATCCTTGGGAGGCCTTTCATCAAGACCGTGGGAGCTACTATTGATGTTGGCAAGGGGGAGATCATGTTCGATATCAACGGAGAAAGGAGTTCCTTCAAGTTTCATCCACGACTCGAGGCATGCAACATGATTGGAGTGAAGGAAGAACCAAAGAAGAAGGAGGGGCTGAAGAAGAAGAAAGGGACGAAAAAGATGAATATAAAGAAAATCAAGAAAGGTGTTGCATCCATCAAGACAAAGGAAGAAAAGCCGCCTGTGAAGACCAAAAAAATGACTAAGCCGGAAGACAAGCCCGCGCCCAAGATGGTGCGGAAGTAGGTACCCAAGATTGCAACGCCCGCAAAGAGCGTTGATCCGAAGTAATCAAGTGAAGAAGTCTAGCTATGGACTATAAACGAAGTGCTAGGCGGGAGGCAACCCGTTTCGTCGAGTCAAGAATAAGCTACCGGGAGGACAACCCGATTCCAGGTTTTTTGAGTCTTTTTAAAAGTTATTTTTGAGTTTTATTACGCAAAGACATTAGACTTAGAAGTGGTTGAATAATATTAGAGACATAATTCTTGGTTGAATATTTTGCTTTATCATAAACCCTTTGCATGAACCCTCCTATGTGTTTGTTTGTTTCTTTTTGAGAAACCACAACCAAATAATTTCAGAACCTAACTCAACCCTTTATCCTTATTATGGTGCTGTGGTTGACTTATTTTCATGCTAAAACCACACGAGTAGAGCCATGACTTATATCTTGGTGTTAATTAAATTTCAGCACGTGGTACGACTCGGGTGAACCTAGAAACTAAACTTTTGGTTGGTTTAAAAATCTATATCCTTGGTTTCTCTAAGATTATAATTTTTCTAAGACTCATTTAATTTTGTTTTATTCAAAATCTCTCTCATTTAGCCAAAATTAAAACCTAAACCTATGCCCCCATGATCAAGTCGGGAAAAGTTTGCTCTCAACCAATGAAGTGTAGCGAACATGGCCTCAGATGCCATTAGTTCGGAGTTTGATTTTGGTGATTCATTACAACATGATCATTGGGACTAACCATATTGTTTGAGCATGTCTTTGTAGACACTTCTAGGTCCCAAGGATGCAAGAAAACCCCATGCAAAAATGCCAAAACAAAGGGTCAAAACCGAGCAAGAAAAGGAAAAGAGAAGACACCGTCGGATGAGCCGACGGTCCCTCATTTACAAGCGTCGGTGCAATCGTCGGACGAGTTGGTACACGGGGTGAAACCCTAGGTACCGTCGGATGAACCGACGGTCCAATTTCTACATGCGTCGGACGAGTTGCGGACGAAGAGCGGCGAAGGTAGTAGCACCGATGATCGACGGTCTAAGTGGGGACCCCGTCGGTCTATCCGACGCTCGGTTTGAATCAAGACGAGAGACGCGCCAAGACGAAGGCTTCGGCCCGGATAATCCGACGCCTTGGTCAAGGCATAGCGTCGGTCTATCCGACGGTGCGGTTAGAAGCTAACGATCCGACACGGACGCGAGGCCTTCGGCCGACGGATGATCCGACGTAGCGTCGGAGCATAGCGTCGGAGCGGTTGTGTCGAGAACCTCAACGGCTACGTGACGTGGGAGGGGCACCGGATGAACCGACGCCCTGGAAAAGCATAGCGTCGGATCATCCGACGGTACCTTTTTCGGTGGACGTCGACCAACGGCTAGTTTGATGCCTTGGGCTATTTATACCCCCTCCACTCACTCATTTGAGGTTCTTTGGATTGAGTGGAAGTGCGAAGAGTTCAAGACACATTGAAGATCATATCCAATCCATCCAAGTGCTTAATTGCTCATCCTTAGTGCATGCTTTGTGTATGTGCTTAGTGCTAGGCTTAGCTTAGAGCTGAGTGAGTGCAAGGTTGTGCCAACCTTGTGAGGTGATTCTTGAGTGAATCCAGTTGTACAAGGTTCGCCGGAAGCCTTGGGGCCTAAGTGGCTCACCGGCAATCGTCATCGACCCTCCGTCTTGGTGTGGAGCGGCGAGGACACTTTGTGTGGGGGATGTGGAGACCCCCTTCCTTGGTGAAGAAGCTCCTTAGTGGAGGCGGCATCAAGGTGACCAAGGGAGCTTGACAAGTGCCTAAGTGGCTAGCCTTTGTGGCAAGTAAAGTTGGTGCTCTTGGGAAAGACTTGGTGACCGGGAAGCAATACTCTTGTGTGAGTGCTTCAACAACGTGGACTAGGGGTGGCTTAGTGCCTACCGATACCACGGGATAAATCGCGTGTCAAGAGTTTGCTTCCTCTCATCCCCTTTACGTTTCCGCATTTACTCTATTGCAATCTTTGCTTGTCTCTACATTCCTAAAGTAGTATCATGCTAGGATTGGCTATAGGTTGCAAACCTTCTTTTGGGATGGGAGTTTCACACTAGAACAACCGTAGTTGCACATATAGATAGTATGTTCTAGTTTACCTTTGCGCAAAATTAGTGAAGCCATAGGTTAAGGTTTTAAGTTGCCTAATTCACCCCCTCCCCCTCTTAGGCTAACGGGCATCCGATTCCTTACAAGTGGTATCAGAGCCGGGACTCACTTCCTTCACAAGGAAACGCCAATTCGATTGGTAAATTGTGAAAACCGGCTCATTGGAACGGTTAGGCTTCACCGCCTAGTGAGTTGCTCTATAGAGGAATGAAAGGGGTGGATACCTTAGGTTTGGCTCCACATTTCGATGGCACGGGCTATCCTCGGTGAAAGGTTCTCACGGAGGCCTATCTCCAAGCAAGGGACCTTGATGTTTGGAGAGTCACCGATGAGGGCATGAAAAATGGTACTAGGAAGGAAAAGCAATTTGATGTGATTGCTAAGAGTATCATTTTGTCCTCACTAGATGTAGGCGTTTTCAATAGAGTTTTTACTTGTGAAAATGCTCATGAGCTATGGAAAACCATCAAGGAGCAAAATGAGGGTTCAAAAGAAGTTGCTAATGAACGCTACGGTTGTCTCCTTGAGGAATTCAATAGCTTCAAGCAACTTGCTAATGAAAATGCTGAATCTATGTACTCACGCCTAAATGTGCTTGTCAATGAGATTAATGCCTTTGGTGTGAAGGACATCACGGACTTGAACATCAACCGCAAGATCCTTCAAAGTCTCCGAAAGCCCGACTATGACTTGGTGAAAGCAATCATCTACGAGAAGAAGCTCGAAGATTTGAAGCCATCGCATATCTTGAGAAAGATCATGGCACAGGAGCTTCAACTAATGCCCAAGTCAAAGGATGTCTACTCGTGGAAGCTCAAGCGAAGATGATGGTGATGATGGTGATAATGAAGATTCCTCAAGTGATGAAGAGGTTGAATCTATGGTGGCCGAGTACGTGAAGAAGATCTTCAAGTATGTGAAGAAAGTCAACATGTATGGCTACAACATCCACTTGAGAGAAGGGCGCCATCATCAACACATCAAGTTCACCAAGATTGAGCACAAGCCCAAAAGGAAGGTGGTCAACGAGAGAAGACCAAGGCAAGAAGCAACCTTCGCCGTCCGCGAGTGGACAAGTGGTGGATCAAGTTCTTCTAGCTCAAGTGATGAATCAAGAAAGGACTTCACCACCCGCTTCATGCAAGGTCCTTCATCATCACACATGTGCCTCATGGCCAAAGGTATGGAAAGCAATGTAAGTGATGACGAATCCGACACCACCTCTCTCAATGATCTTGTTGAGCTAATCCATGAGCAAAAAGGAATGCTTGAACAACAAGCTAATGAAATCAAAGAACTCAATGCTCTCAATGATCTTAGTGACACCCTTGCTACAAATTATGAACATTTGTTGTGCAAATTCAAATTGCTTAGCAAGGAGTGTGATGAGCTAAAATCTAAGCTTGAGAGCAATGAGACTAAAACAAGTAATTCCTTTGAGCTTGATGAAACATCTATCCCTTGTGCAATTCCTATCTCCAAGGTAGATGCTTCAACTTCTTGCATTGATTTAATTGATGAATCTTGCTCACCATCTTGCCATAAGAATGTTGTTGTAGAATCATGTGATTATCTCATAGGCAAGGAAAATGATGAGCTCAAGCAAGAAGTGAAATGGCTCCGAGAGAGATTGGCAAACTTGATGGGCAAGGGCAAGAACGATGAAGAACAAGTGGACATTTCTCAAGACATGAAGAGCCAAGTCCAACCTTCTCAAGATAACCGTGATCCCATGGTGAATAAGCTTGAGAAGGGTGCAATCGTGACTTGCTACAAGTGTCATGGAGAAGGGCACAAGTTCTACAAATGCCCTCAATTTGTCAAGAAGATGGACAAGGGCGCAAAGAAGAAATTGAAGCCCATCATCAAGAGCTCCCTCATCTACACCAAGCCCAACTGCAAGAACAAGACCAAGAGCAACACCTACGTCATCAAGAAGAAGGCAAATGGCAAGGTGGTTGCACACAAGGTTGGGAAGATGAAGGAAGAGCGGGGTTGGAACCAACCTATTTGGGTGCCCAAGGAAGTCATCACCAACATGAAGGGGCCTCAAATGGTTTGGGTTCCGAAGGCCACTTGAAGGCCTTAAGTGTGGGGACTTGGGAGGCTTGGCACAATCAAGATGAGAAGATTCAAGCCTATAAACCAAGCTTGCAAATTGGACATGTGTTGCCCAAGTTCCCCGATTGAGGTAATGGAAACTAGGACCCATCTCTTGTATCATTGTAGCTCCATTGCCTTGTTTAGGTTGCATTTGTTGCAATGTTTACATATGGTAGGTAGCTTGTGTCATCTGCTAACCCATGAGCAATCTACATGGTTTGATTAGTGTGTAGGAAAGCTACACTTGTTCTTTCATGGTGCATGTTTTCATATATATCTCTTTGCATCATGAGCAAGCTATAGGGTTAGCTTCCCTTTTGTTTTCATAAACAATGTGCATACATTTGGTTGGTGATTCAAACACTAAATGCACACATTTAGGGGGAGCTCGTCCTATGGTTTGGTTATGGGACTAACATTGTTTCAAGCTTTTCTTATGTAGTCCCTTAGCGACGCGTTCGGTGCGGTGTTTCATTCTAAGAGAATGCTATTTCACTCTCAATGTGATCTAACATCTCTAAAAGAGTGAATATAGCAATATGAGCTTCATGCTATTGAGTCGTGTCCTTGCGAGCTTATGTATCTATATAAGTTCAAAGGCAATGTACTCATACATTCGTAATCCTTGTGGTACCCCAAGTGCCTTCTATACAAGCTTCTTTCAAGTGGTGTCACCTAGTGATATCATTTCCAAGTGGCTCATCTCAATGTGGTGCCAACAAGGTAGAGAGGATCAACCCCGGAGGTATGCAATAATCAAAAGACTACAAGTGATATCTACAAGTGGTAATGTAACAAGAACCCATTTGTTTTATCTCTTGTCCTTTAAGCTACCTCTTTGCATGATATGCTCTAAGCTTCCTTGTTTTACAAGTTTGTAGTTGTGCACTTGTTTCTCACTACCCTTGTCTTGCAAGTGGTATTCTTTTTATGCACACACTTAGGGGGAGCTTAGTTTGTATCATGTTAGTCTCATGTGCTTGTGATCCACCTTAGTCATTCACACATATGGTATCTTCATCGATATCATACATACGGATCATGGTTCATGCGGCTTTCTCCCTTGCATTTAACATCTCTCCTTTGAGCTATGGTTGCTAGATCTTGCTAGTTTCCTTGGACCCGTTTGCTTTGGACTTTTTGGAGATTTTATTCCAAAGGGGGAGAATGTGAGACCAAAGCAAGCTTGTGGCTTAAGCTTACAAGTGGGCTCAAGGATGCTTACGAGTGATTTCAAGGATATGAGACCAAAGGGGGAGAATGCGAACATAAGATCAAAAAGGGAAAGGGGGAAGTTTGATCTAGGGGGGTTTGGATGATGGTAAGCATCCAAGCAAGTGTAAGTGGTTCTAATTCTGTCAATTCTAGCAAATTTATGCTTGCTTTGGTTGTGTTGTCATAAATCACCAAAAAGGGGGAGATTGTAGCGAACATGGCCTCACATGCCATTAGTTCGGAGTTTGATTTTGGTGATTCATGACAACATGATCATTGGGACTAACCATATTGTTTGAGCATGTCTTTGTAGACACTTCTAGGTCCCAAGGATGCAAGAAAACCCAGGCAAAAATGCCAAAACAAAGGGTCAAAACCGAGCAAGAAAAGGAAAAGAGAAGACACCGTCGGATGAACCGACGGTCCCTCATTTACAAGCGTCGGTGCAATCGTCGGACGAGTTGGTACACAGGGTGAAACCCTAGGTACCGTCGGATGAACCGACAGTCCAATTTCTACATGCGTCGGACGAGTTGCAGAGGAAGAGCAGCGAAGGTAGTAGCACCGGATGATCTGACGGTCTAAGTGGGGACCCCGTCGGTCTATCCGACGCTTAGTTTGAATCAAGACAGAGACGCGCCAAGACGAAGGCTTCAGCACCGGATGATCCGACGCCTTGGTCAAGGCATAGCGTCGGTCTATCCGACGGTCTGTTAGAAGCTAACAGTACTGACCTGGACGCGAGGACTTCAGCACCGGATGATCCGACGTAGCGTCGGAGCATAGAGTCGGAGCAGTTGTGTCAGAGAACCTCAACGGCTACGTGACGTGGGAGGGGCACGGATGAACCGACGCCCGGAAAAGCATAGCGTCGGATCATCCGACCGGTACCTTTTTCGGTGGACGTCGCCCAACGGCTAGTTTGATGCCTTGGGCTATTTATACCCCCTCCACTCACTCATTTGAGGTTGCTGGATTGAGTGGATGTGCAGAAGAGTTCAAGACACATTGAAGATCATATCCAATCCATCCAAGTGCTTAATTGCTCATCCTTAGTGCATGCTTTGTGTATGTGCTTAGTGCTAGGCTTAGCTTAGAGCTGAGTGAGTGCAAGGTTGTGCCAACCTTGTGAGGTGATTTTTGAGTCAATCCAGTTGTACAAGGTTCGCCGGAAGCCTTGGGGCCTAAGTGGCTCACCGGCAATCGTCATCGACCCTTCGGCTTGGTGTGGAGCGGCGAGGACACTTTGTGTGGGGGACGTGGAGACACCCTTCCTTGGTGGAGAAGCTCCTTAGTGGAGGCGGCATCAAGGTGACCAAGGGAGCTTGACAAGTGCCTAAGTGGCTAGCCTTTGTGGCAAGTCAAGTTGGTGCTCTTGGGAGAGACTTGGTGACCGGGAAGCAATACTCTTGTGTGAGTGCTTCAACAACGTGGACTAGGGGTGGCTTAGTGCCTACCGATACCACGGGATAAATCGCGTGTCAAGAGTTTGCTTCCTCTCATCCCCTTTACGTTTCCGCATTTACTCTATTGCAATCTTTGCTTGTCTCTACATTCCTAGAGTAGTATCATGCTAGGATTGGCTATAGGTTGCAAACCTTCTTTTGGGATGGGAGTTTCACACTAGAACAACCGTAGTTGCACATGTAGATAGTATGTTCTAGTTTACCTTTGCGCAAAATTAGTGAAGCCATAGGTTAAGGTTTTAAGTTGCCTAATTCACCCCCTCCCCCTCTTAGGCTAACGGGCATCCGATTCCTTACATGAAGGCAAACTATACCGGTGAGACCGATATCAACGTAGTCGGAAAATATTTTCGACTTACATTTGTTTTTATTGGTCTAAAAAACTTCTCTAAATTTATGCTTGAGCTCTTTCATAGCTCTGAAAATATTTTTAATTTTCAAATTAGAGGAGTGCTTAACCTTAAACACACTTAAAGGGAGGCAATCTAGTTTAAATTAATCATGCATGCAACATTGGATACCCTTTCATCAACTTTCATCAAGACCACATGCAAAGGACAAGCATGGTGGGCAGCAAGCATAAACTTTGCAGGAATTTCATGGTGGCATGTAAGCAAGTGGAGCAAGGGGGCATGGACATGACTCAAAGCATGAAGCATCAAGTGGAAGGACCAATAATCCAAGGAAAGGAGTGGAAGAGAGCGTTTGGGTGGTGCAACTCGTGGAGCACGCGGGCAAGGAAGTCATGGAGGATAAATGATCGTGCTGGAAGAAAGCCGAGGCGAGGAGGAGCACCAGGACTCCCAGGCCGGTCGGCCCAGGCCGGCCGACCTCCCCTACTTAAGGAGCCCCCCGGCTCCCGTTTTCTGCAGGCAAGCTTCCCTCTCCTTCCTCAGTTTGTGTGTCCAAGTTTGTGTGCCCAGAACCTCTGTAGACATAGCCATCCTTCCCAAGTTTGATAGCTCAAAAAAATCCACAACCTTAATCCACTTAATGTCTACATCCCAAAGTAAGTTCTTAAGTGCCTAGTTACCGGTTGCAACCCGGAATTTTAGTGGAAAGAAGAGTGCAGCAACCATGTGGAAGAAAACCACAAGTCTCTTCTCCAATAAGAAGGGTTCATCATCATCCAAGCCGGCTTCAACGACGTCTTCGAGGAGGCACTCAGTTTCCGAGTCTCCTCGGAGCATGGAGGAGGATACGGCACCACCAAGGAGGAACGACGCCCTCCTCCTCGGTGGCATGAGGGCAACAAGGAGCACGTCCATGAGGTTTACCGAACCTCAAGTGCACATGGAGGAGCCGCCCGTTCCACCTCGACGATCGACCTGTTAAACCGCGCCACCTCGAAACACTTCGATAAATTCCTCATATGGCTTCATCATATTGTCGGAGGAGGAGGAGAAGAAGCTCTATCGTCTTGAGAAGAGACTTGTGCCCAACGTCGAGTTCGACGACCAAGCACTCAACTACTTGGGTTTCGGCACCGACATATATTACATGTTGGGGCACCTTGGATGGGTGCAATTCTCCAACGGAGTGTCGGCGGACACCCACAAGGAGTTCGCCTTGGAAATCTTGATGACCATTGCACCTATCCTTGATGATGGGGTGCAAAGTTTATCATTCCGTTTGGAGGGAGTCCAACAAGTGGTTCCCTACGAGCATGTTAGGGAGCTACTTGGGTTCAATAAGGGAGCTCCGGAGAAAGTTGACGTGCCACCCGGCATGTTAGACGGATTTTGGAATTTGATCTCCGGAGAAGCCCACTGTAACACCCCGTGTTTTTGCTCAGTGAAAAATTGTGCTAATGACCCACTTAATCACTCCTATAAATAACCTTAAGGACCTTAGGTCAACCCTGGTCAAAACCCTAGCTCAAAACCCCTTTTGTTTCCTTAAACCCCTGATGCCATTTTGGAACTTTGGCGCGTTCTCCATAATTTCCCTAAACACTTCAAAACCACCGTAAGGGAAAAATGTGTAGAATGTTGAGGCACACAACTTTGCTGTTGAGTGGCATTTAAAATTTTGAGGAATTCTTGGTGAAACAAGCCTTGGAATGTGCCCTGTTCCTATTCACAGGCGCCGAGTTTCTAGCCGTGTTGGCATGGTGTTCCTGCTCGGATTCGTGGACAAAACCCCTACAAGTACTTGTCAAAGTTGTAGAGGAATGTTTAATCTTCAACTTTGCTTCAGACCCTAAGGTGCAGTTTAGTTTGAAAAATTTGAGAAAAACAATTTTGAAAATGGCTCAGTGAAATGCCATCAGCCCGGGAACGCCAGAGCGCGCCCACACGCGACGTCGTGCACGCGTGCCACGCCAGCGGCCATACGCGCGCGCGCGCGCGCATGACGAGGCACCGGCGGACCCCGGCGATCCATGCGCCGCGCCGGCATGCCACCGTGGGTGACGACCGCGAGCGTTGGGACGGCGCCGGGTGGCCGTTTTCCACTCGCCGGCGTGCCAACCGCTGCACGCCATTGGCCGCCGCGCCGCCACACGTCGCAACGCCTTGCTGCCCACGCCGCGCGTGCACCGGCAACGTGGTTGACCCCACGACCTCCTAACCGACCTTCAGCGTCCATATAAACCCGTCCTGGTTGCTCCCCGCGCGCACACGCGTTTCCACCCGAGCTGCCGCCGTCCGCCATTGGCGTCGCCGGTGTGAACCCAACTCCAGACGCCGTCCACATTCACCCAAGCACCTGGGCTCACCTCTGTGCCTCACAAAACCTCCCCGAGCCGTTTATTGATCGAGCCTTGCTCCACCTTCGCCGGAAACCGAGTTCCCGCGGCTGCCGCCGTTGAGCTCGCCCCTCCGCCGCTTCTCCAAGCCCCGTGACCTGCCTGGCACCTTCTCTGGGACACATGGAAGCTCCCCGTGCAGCACATGGTTGAGCCTAGGCCCTTCACCCACCGCCGTCTAGCTTCTCGCGGGCGCGCCGCCGCTGCTCCGCCGCCGCCGCTCGCCGGAGTACTCACTGCTCGATCCACCGCCACCAATCGGTCGCAGGTGAGCCTAATCGACGATCTCCCTTGCTTGTTTGCGTGCCCGAGCCCTACCTCGCCGCCGGCGAGCCGGCTCCCGCCGTCGGGCCCGAGGGGGATGAACCGAGGGCATATATGTGAGGATTTCAAAAGTGTTAGGGTCCCCAGCGCAAAAAGATTCTTCCCTGTTTTGTAAACTAGTCCAGCACCTTGAAAAATCGATTAAAAATCGTAGAAACATCCAAAAATAGCAAACACAATTTTGCCGTGCTAAGTGTAACAAGGACTACAACTTTGTCTCAATATGTATATACTTTTGAGATTTAGTTTTTGCTTGAAAAATAGAAATGTGAAATGCTTATATTGGTGTTTCTGCAAAATCCACCCAGGCTCTTGAGCTGGATTTTGGATATGTTGTGATGAATGGTATGCCTAGCCTCTGTGCCAAAATTTGCACAAAGTTGCTGAAGGGATCTTCCTGAATAAATTATTTTGTGATATTGGTAAATCTGCTTAGATGATTTTTGTATCTCTAAATATAAATATCTTTGAGCCCAACTTCTGGCTAGTCTTGTTGTGTTAAAATGCACCTTTGGTGAATTTACCATGATTTTACCTATGATAGAAATATTATTTCCTCATTTATGCTTGTTTTTAATCATAAATATGTGTAGCATGTTTCATAAAGGCTATATGTTTGTTTGTTAGTTCTTTAAGCTTGTTTTGGACCAGAGTATATGTAGGAGAAAGATGGGGCTCATTCCTGTGCTATTTATTTTCATATGCATTATCCCTTTTATACCAAATAGGAATGCTCCTATTTTGGTGTATTTAAATCAATGGTGCTAAAACCCTTTTGTTTGCTGTCCATGTATGCCTCCTGGTCAGTAGGACTAGTGGGGGGGTTGCTGGATCAGTTTGTATGTTTTGGTTATGCTAAGGAGCTCAAACTAGAATAATCTAGAAAAGGGAAAATAAGGAAAATCACCTCTCTAGTGCATGACTAAACGAGAAGTGTTTGGAAAAGTAAATTGGTGCTAAGATAGTAATTTCCTTGCTGTCTGTGGCAAATAAAATGTTTCTTAAATAGATGTGCACACAATCACCTTAAAAGGGTAGGCTAAATAGGCCTTGGTGTAATTCTTTTAAAAGGAAAAATGTTTAAATACTTTTGTTAAGGTGAAGATGGCCAACCATATAATCCTTGCAGCTCCTTGCTACTGTTTTTGAATTAATTTAAATAATTACCCTCCTAATCACGGCATTGCATTCCCCGTGTAGAAGTCCCCGACGGTAGCTATACGCTTGTGCCAGCTGACGAGGACGAGGGAGCTGGAGGAGACGTGCACTACGTGACCGTAGAACAAGACCCGGGCCAAAGTCCGGAAGTTTGTGTGTCTGCTTGTGCTGACGAAGGCAAGCCCCAGTTTATTCATTAACCCCTGTGTTCTTTAAAACTTCTGAATTTACTTCTTGTTATTGTATGTGCATTTACGTTCAGGAGTTGAAATGAAACCCTAGTTGCATGATCCATAAGTACCTATGATCTTTTACTAGCATGTTAGGTCGCTAGTTGCTATGCTTAAGGATCCGGTACAAGTCGAGTGATGTTCGTCACTCGCGAGAGTAGCATCTCCGTTATGGAATCACCTTATGTTTAATTGGATTGCTCATGTGGTAAGACCATGGGATTTGGGCTCCGGTCCAATGGCTTCGTTGGTTAAGTGTTTGAAAGTACTACACACTTGCCGGAAATGGGAACGGTAAGCCTAGTACCTAAATGAGGCGGTACGGGGTTTTACTATCACTACTCTTAGGGTTGCGGCCCCAGGCTCGCCACCCGAGTACATGCGTGAGGCTGGGTGACCTTAGTGGCGTAGCCCAGATAAACCTTGTACTTAAGACTGTGAGCTATTATCCCCAAACCAAAGAATGACGGGAACCGCCTGGTTGGTGAACTCTTAGTGAGGGCACCCTCCGTGTGTTTAGGTCCACCTTGCAAGGTTATGAATCAATCGATTGTCGGCCTCTCACCGTCATCTGAGACTACTTACCCGACTGGCCATGATATCCCTTTATGATGGAACTTTGTGAAGATTATCACTTTGATTAACTGTTTGTACAACCTTGGTTGTAGTAGTTGCTTATTTAGTAATAATTACTTCAACTAGAACTTGAGCTAAAATATGGAAAGTAAGGATTCACTACTTAGCCGCTTTTTGGCAAACAAACCCATTAGCCAAAAGCCTTGCATGATTAGAGGTAAAGTCTTTTCTTTTCGACGGGTAAGTCTTGCTGAGTATTAGTATACTCAGCCTTGCTTTATAAATGTTGTTCCAGGTAATGCATCTGAGGTGTGGCCCGGAGAACTTCCACTCGGCTGGGAGCTGGAATGGGTGGATGACGAAGAATGATTGCATCATGGACAAGCCTCCTATGATGTGATCATACCTGGGAGCAGGTAATGCATTCGTTCGATCCTCTCTATGTTTCCAAGTGATTTACCGGGTGTAAACCCGGCAACACTTAACGGGATGCTTCTTTATTATCGCTTAATGACCAAATGGAGTGGTTTCGGCGATAGTACAGAATTATCTCGGGTGGGGTTGTCACAGCTGGTATCAAAGCGATCGACTGTACCAGAGTGATTAGTTTAATACTAATCACATGTTTTACAATAAAACTTGCCAAGATTGTTTGGATTTCGAAAATCCGATGGATCGTTAAGGAATGATCTAGATCGAGAGGCCCTAGAGGGAATTTTGGGTTCTTTAAGGTGGCATAAGAATCTATGGTTTATTTTGCTAACTTCCAGTACTTTACTTTATGTCAGACTTACTTTATTGCACAACCAAACTAGATGAGCCACGTGTTTAATACGTGCGCTGTTCCGCATCACGGGAATTGTGAGGGTTGATGGAGTGATCCGTTCCATGGATCCCATCTTCGCGTCTAGATATGAGTTGTGGTGTCGCCACGTGTTTCATACGTGTGCATTCCGCATGTCGATCATGCGAGGCAAGGATACACTCCATTCAAATGGAGGGTTTCCGAGGTTGGACGCTGTCCATGCAGCGGCTTGACGCATGGATACCGTTTCTATAAGTGAACGCTAATGTATGTGGACGCTTTTGTGATGTGCTGGCACGAAAGGTTCGTTTTCTTCAGGTACACTAACCATGCTCGTGAGTCGTTAAGTGCGAATCGAATAGCTCTGACTAGTTATTATAAGGAGAGCCGGTTATAAGCTTGCCACCGGCACTAACTACGTCTTTTGGATCCATTTGTGTGAGGTCATTCTAGGAGTGTGCATGCATAATTAAAATCTTGATCAACCTAAAATTGGTTCCCAATTGCTTGAATCATTTTTCCAGGGTGAATTGATTGATCTTAGATAAGTTTTCCTCCCTTTTGAAGTTAGGAAAATTCAGGCAGATTCTGTCTCTGTCATTTAGCAATTTTTGTAGCCAAATCTGTAAGGAATCGGAATAGGCATCCTTTAGGAAAGTTGTTTGTTATCAAGTTGAGCATCCACTGTGAATTTTTCAGGATTTTAGGAGTTTTCTGTACAAAGTTATGCTCAGTTTAGCGAGTCTCTGTTATGCTGTTTTTCAGAACAGCACCCTACCGCAAAAGAAATTTTTCGAGCGTGTTCCAATCCAAATTAGATTTACCTTTGAATACCAAAAGTGTGTGTAATCATGTCTTTAAGTTACTGGGAAAATTGGGAGTTTGTGGGGTCCTGGTTTTTATGATATGAATTTTTGTTCATACCTACCAGATTTTTTCCCTATTGCTCGCTGATGTCGATTGATATCTAACGTGTAGTTCCTAATTGTTGTACAGATGGCGCAGCGACCGACCTACGAGATCGACGCGAACGGTACGATTCGTACCGATGCCCTTCACTGGGAGGGTTTTCCCCGTATCTTGTGGGAGACTCTCAGTGAGTTGGGCTATGTTACGCCGCCGCTGTACGAGGTGGTCTCGTTTTGGGACCAGGGTGTTCCCTACACCCGCACGACCGCGACGGTGCTTCCTCACCCCGAGCACCCGGAGTGGGCGGACTTGAGCATGGTGTTCTTTGCTCACCGTGGTGTTGAGTCGGTTGAGTCCGCGGCCATGCGGATTCTTCACACCTTCTGTGAGCAGCACCCGGACGAGGTGATGCTTACTGCGCTGGGTTTGTTTCCGGCCATGGACCCACTCGACCCAGCTTGGCATGAGCGGCTCTCGCTCACCGACGTGCTACTCACGGCAGACCCTCCAGCGGTTGTTGTGCGTCAGCTTCTGAGGTTCTTGGAGGCGGTGTACAACATGCAGATGTTTCGCCTTTCCACTCAGGGTATGCTCTCCGTTGTGTTGATGGACTCCATAGCGATGAGGGATATCCTTACTCTTGACCTTCAGTACGAGTGCCAGACCGTTGCTCACCTCCAGCGGGAGATCGTTACGCTTCAGGGCGAGCGCATTCAGTGGCACCAGGAGCGTGCTGAGCTCACGGAGCAGTTGTTTGCCCGAGAGCACGCTCTTGAGATGACTCAGGTGCAGCTCGCCCACACCGAGGCTCAGCGTTTTGCCTTGGTGCATAACGTAATGGAGATCCAGAACCAGGTAGCAGAGATGGAGATTGAGGTAGAGGTGTGGCAGGCGATGGCCCAGCAGGGTCAGCAGCCGCCGATAGCACCACCGGCCGCACCTGCCGCTCCATACGAGATACAGGGAGTTTCACGCTTGAGCGAGGGCAGTACTGGTGGTCCACCACCTGACTCTCTGGACACTAGTACTGGCTCCGCTGCAGGTTACTAGTAGTCTTAGCAGTTGTCTTTAGAGGATCGTGTACTCTTAGTTTAGCCTCCTCAGCTACCTTTTCTGTAAGGGTAGAGGCTGCTCAGAGAGTATAGCGGATGACCTTTTGTTGTACATAAGTGTGTAAGCGGTTCCAAGACTCCGCATCATGTAATGCGTAGATGGATATCTCAGTGTAGTCATGTTTAATGAAAAAATCCAGGTTGTTGTGACCAAAATCTCGCCTGGTGTTGAATACCAACCTTGTGTATTATGTTGTGGAGATCATGGTCACCAAAATTCACCACCATTGCATAAGCGTACCCAGAACTATGGCGAAAATAGTGCAGTTCGGCCTACAGCAAAAACAGCTATGCAGAACCCCGGTGTTGGAATTTTTTGGGCATGTTAACGTTGGATTTAGATCTCGGGTTGAATAGCAATGTTGGAGCTCAGGAAATTTTGCACTTGCTGACTAAAAATGGGGATTTTTGCTATTGCGGGCAGAGTTATGAATTTTCTAGTAACTCTGTTGTGCTGTCCGGTTTTCCACCAAATTGATGCTATGAGTTTCATTCTGCATATTCTTCTTGTGGATAACGTAAACAAGCTTGCGAGTATGTGACTAATGAAAATCTCATGAATTTCAAATGGTGGGACAAACTCGTGCTTCTCCCAATGGCTTTGGTGCGAGCGGAAGCGACGCTCCACCTCCCCCTCCCAACATGACCATCCAGGAGCAGTTTATGGTCACCCAAACCGAGGTGATGAGGCAGCTCTTGCAGACGCAGCAGCAGCTTGCTCAGCAGCTGCAGAATAACCCTGGTGGGGAAAACATCAATGGCCAGCCTCGAGTCACCAAATATGAGCATTTCTATGCCATGAAGCCCCCGACTTTTGAAGTGGCCAAGGAGCCACTAGCTGCCGATGCATGGATCAAGGCTATTGAAGCCAAGTTCTTTGTGTTCACCTTGCCCTGCTCAGAGGAGCGAAAGGTCAACTTTGCTGCTCTCCAGCTTCGTGGTGCAGCATTGATATGGTGGGAGAACTTCAGGACCATGATTCCTGCCGGACACCAGATCACATGGGCTGAATTCAAGCAGGCCTTCAAGGAACATCACATTCCTAAGGGTCTCATGGATAGGAAGATGAAGGAGTTGTTGGCTTTAAAGAAAGGAGCTGACACGGTGTATGAGTATGCAATGAAATTCAATGCCTTGTGTCAGTATGGTGGGCATCATGTTGACAACAATGCCAAGAAGATAGAGCGTTTCCGTGACGGGCTACACGGGGATCTCTATGAGAGGCTTAACCTTTATGAGCCTAACAGCTATCAGGACCTTGTGAACAAGGCCATCTCTCAAGAGGATGCCATGTCCAAAGCCCAGAGGGATAGAAAGAGGCAGGCCGGATTCACCACTACTGGTGGGTTGGGCAAGAAATTCCGTTTCATCAAGAGAGGTACTCAGGGTCCTCGCTAGTCATCTTCAACTGGACACTGGAGGGTGACCCCGTCTCAGAACAAGCCATCTGGGAACTTCTAGTTCCGCAAGGCACAGCTGCAACCATTCAAGCCTAGTGCACCCCCGACTAATAACAACAACAACAACAGTGCTATCAAGGACCGCCGCTACTATAATTGTGGGCAACCCGGACACTATGCCAATGAGTGCCCTAAGCCCAGGCGGAGCAAGCAGGGCGAAAGCTCAGGTTTCCGTCAGGGGAACCAAGTCAAGAAGCCAGTGGTGCAAGTCAAGCAGGGTAAACTCAACTTCACCACTTTGGCTGACGTTCGGAGGGAGCGAGCGAAGCGGCTGACGGGTACTTTCTCTATCCGTGATCACCCCATTAGAATATTGTTTGATTCTGGAGCGACTCATAGTTTCATTAGTGAAAGCCTAATGAGCAAGTTAGGCTTACATTCTTGCCATACCAAGGACTCTTTCGTCGTAGCCACGGCGGGAGGAAGAATCCTCTCCAACACTATAACCAAAGCCGTCCCCTTGCAGCTGGGCAGTAAAACTTTCTTAACCAACCTAATTCATTTGGGATTAGGAGGTCTAGATGTAATTCTGGGAATGAATTGGTTGACCCAACATCAAGTTGTTTTGGATATTGCCACTAGAATGTTAGAAATCCATTCCCCTACCAGTGGTCATACTATCTTATACCTACCCCAAATGGAAAACGCCCATCCGTGCTCCTATGCTGCCGTAGCCGCCCAATTAGAAGACATTCTAGTGGTGTGCGAGTATCCCGATGTCTTTCCAGACGACTTGCCTGGTATGCCACCAGACAGGGACGTCGAATTCGTCATAGAACTTCAACCAGGTACCGCACCAATATCTAAAAGGCCCTACCGAGTGCCACCCAAAGAACTAGCAGAGTTGAAGGTCCAGTTGCAAGAATTGCTTGATAAGGGATATATCTGCCCAAGTTCTTCTCCTTGGGGAAGTCCCGCTCTGTTTGTGAAAAAGAAAGATGGTAGTTTGCGGATGTGCGTTGACTATCGTCCCCTTAATGCAGTGACAATTAAGAATAAATACCTGTTGCCACGCATTGACATTCTTTTTGATCAATTGGCTGGTGCCAAAGTCTTTTCCAAGATTGATCTTCGATCTGGCTATCATCAAATCAAAATTCGAGCAAGTGACGTACCAAGGACAGCCTTTTCCACCAGATACGGTCTATATGAATTCCTAGTGATGTCCTTTGGTCTCACCAATGCACCTGCCTATTTTATGTACCTTATGAACTTAGTTTTCATGAATGAACTGGAGAAGTTCGTAGTGGTCTTCATTGATGATATTCTCATATATTCCAAAAGCGAAGCCGAACATGCGAAGCATCTTCGTATTGTTTTGCAGCGATTGAGAGATCACAAACTCTATGCCAAATTCTCCAAATGTGAATTTTGATTGGATAGTGTGAAGTTTTTGGGCCATACTATTTCCAAGGATGGTATCTCCGTGGACCCTAGCAAAGTGCCGGAGGTCATGGATTGGAAGCCACCCAAATCAGTACACCAAATCCGTAGCTTCCTGGGTCTAGCAGGATATTATCGTCGGTTTATTCCGGATTTCAGAATAGCTAAACCCATGCCAGAACTTTTGAAGAAGGGTGTCAAGTTTGTGTGGAGTGAGGAGTGTGACCAAGCTTTTCACACCTTAAGGAAACACTTAACCTGAGCTCCCGTATTGACTCAACCGGATATGTCCAAACCGTTTGTGCTGTTTTGTGACGCTTCGGGCACTGGTCTTGGTTGCGTGCTCATGCATTAAAACTGAGTCATTGCCTATGCCTCACGGGCACTTCGACCTCATGAGAAGAACTATCCGACTCATGATCTTAAGTTAGCAGCAGTCGTCCATGCCTTGAAGCTTTGACGGCACTACCTGATTGGTAATCACTGTAATATCTACACCGACCACAACAAACTCAAGTACATTTTCACTCAATCTGACTTGAATATGAGGCAACGAAGATGGTTGGAATTAATAAAGGATTATGATTTGGAAGTCCATTATCATCTCGGCAAGGCTAACGTAGTTGCGGATGCGCTTAGCCGCAAGCATTGCAACTATGTGACGTTAGAGCCAAAGAATGAAGCTCTATGCGAAGAAATGAGGAAGCTTAGCTTGGAAGTGGTCGAGCACGGCAAGCTTCATGCTGTTTCGATCGAATCCCCTCTCCACGAGAGAATTGGTATAGCTCAACTCAATGATGAAGAGGTTCAAAAAATCAGACAGAAATTAGAAGAAGGAGACCCCAAGTATGATTGTTTCCGAAAGGATGACAAGGGAGTTGTTTGGTTCGGACAAAGGTTAATAGTACCACGGAATCAAGACTTAAAGAAGGAGATTTTAGATGAGGCTCATCTCTCTAAATTCACCATTCACCCCGTAAGTACCAAAATGTACCGAGATCTAAGGGAAAATTTTTGGTGGTCAAAAATGAAGGGTGAAATAGCCGAGTATGTGTCCAGTTGTGACACATGCCAAAGAATCAAGGCTAGTCATCTAAAGACCGCGGGTCAAATGCAGCCATTAACCATCCCTACATGGAAGTGGGACGATATCAGTATGGATTTCATTGTAGGTTTACCTCTTACGCCTCGGAAACATGATTCCATTTGGGTCATAGTGGACCGACTTACCAAGACCGCTCACTTTATTACCGTCCACACCACCTACTCAGCTGAGCGATACGCGGAAATCTATATTGATCTCATAGTGCGACTACACGGTGTTCCCAAGACCATCTTGTCCGATCGTGGCACTCAATTTGTCGCTCGTTTCTAGGCACAAGTGCACGAATCTTTGGGAACCAAGTTAATCTATAGTTCCAGTTATCACCCCCAGACCGATGGTCAGACAGAAAGAGTAAACCAAGTAGTGGAAGATATGTTGAGGGCTTGTGTCATTCATTTTGACAAATCATGGGACAAATGCCTTGCGCTAGCAGAGTTTGCTTACAACAATAGCTACCATGCTAGTCTGAAGATGGCCCCGTTTGAAGCCTTGTATGGAGGAAGGTGTTGTACCCCTTTGAATTGGTCTCAAGTGGGCGAACGAACCTTGTTTGGCCCTAAGCTAGTGCAAGAAGCCGAAGAAAAGGTGAATGTTATTAGAGAGAATCTGAGGTCAGCTCAGATGAGGCAAAAGAGCTACCATGATAAGGCTAGAGCTCCCCGAGAGTTCGAAGTTGGTAATCACGTATACATAAAGGTATCTCCAACCAAGGGCGTGCAACGCTTTGGAGTAAAATGGAAATTAGCTCCACGCTATATCGGTCCTTATGAAGTCACCGAGAAGTTTGGTACGACTGCCTATCGAATTCGACTTCCCGACCAATTATCTGTAGTGCACGACGTGTTTCACGTCTCGCAATTGAAGTGTGAGCAAGTTCCAGAGACACAAATAATTGAAGAGACAAATGTGGAAATAGAATCGGATCTATCGCTAGCAGAGTATCCAATGAGGGTATTGGACCATAAAGAAACGCAGACTCGAAGACAAAAGGTAAAAATGTACAAGATACAATGGAGCCACCACACAAAATAAGAAGCTACATGGGAGACCGAGTAGTTTTTCAACGCCAAGTACCCCGACTTCCTTCCGAGTCAAGCTCGTAAGTGAACTCTCCTCACGTGCTATTGATTCGAATCTCGGGACGAGATTCCCGTTAAGGGGGGTAGGCTATAACACCCCATGTTTTTGCTCAGTGACAAATTGTGCTAATGACCCACTTAATCACTCCTATAAATAACCTTAAGGACCTTAGGTCAACCCTGGCCAAAACTCTAGCTCAAAACCCCTTTTGATTCCTTAAACCCCTATTGCCATTCTGGAACTTTGGCGTGTTCTCCAAAATTTCCCTAAACACTTCAAAACCACCCAAAGGGAAAAATGTGTAGAATGTTGAGGCACAAAACTTTGCTGTTGAGTGGCATTTAAAATTTTGAGGAATTCTTGGTGAAACAAGCCTTGGAATGTGCCCTGTTCCTATTCACAGGAGCCAAGTTTCTAGCCGTGTTGGCATGGTGTTCCTGCTCGGATTCGTGGACAAAACCCCTACAAGTCTTTGTGAAAGTTGTAGAGGAATGTTTAATTCAACTTTGCTTCAAACCCTAAGGTGCAGTTTAGTTTTAAAATTTTAAGAAAAGCAATTTTGAAAATGGCTCAGTGAAATGCCATCAGCCCGGGAACGCCAGAGCGCGCCCACACGCGACGTCGTTCACGCGTGCCACGCCGGCCGGCCGTACGCACGCCGCGCGCACACGCCGAGGCACCGGCGGACCCAGTGGTCCATGCGCTGCGCCCATTCACCCAAGCACCTAGGCTCCAGACGCCGTCCCCATTCATCCAAGCACCTAGGCTCGCCTCTGTGCCTCACAAAACCTCCCCGAGCCGTTTATTGATCAAGCCTTGCTCCACCTTCGCCGAAAACCGAGTTCCTGCGGCCGCAGCCGTCCAGCTCGCCCCTCCGCCGCTTCTCCAAGCCCCGTGACCTGCCTGGCACCTTCTCTGGGTCACATGGAAGCTCCCCGTGCAGCACGTGGTTGAGCCCAGGCCCTTCCCTCACCGCCGTCTAGCTTCCCGCGGGCGCGCCGCCGCTGCTCCGCCGCCGCCGCTCGCCGGAGTACTCATTGGTCGATCCACCGCCACCAATCGGTCGCAGGTGAGCCTAATCGATGATCCCCCTTGCTTGTTTGCGTGCCCGAGCCCTACCTCGCTGCCACCATCGGGCCCAAGGGGGATGAACCGAGCACATATCTATGAGGATTTCAAAAGTGTTAGGGTCTCAGCGCAAAAAGATTCTTCCATGTTTTGTAAACTAGTCCAGCACCTTGTAAAATCGATTAAAAATCGAAGAAAAATCCAAAAATAGCAAACCCAATTTTGCTGTTCTCAGTGTAACAAGAACTAAAACTTTGTCCTAATATGTATATACTTTTGAGATTTAGTTTTTTCTTGAAAAATAGAAATGTGCAATTCTTAGATTGGTGTTTCTGCAAAATCCACCCAAGCTCTGGAGCTGGATATTGGATATGTTTTAATTAATGGTATGCCTAGCCTCTGTGCCAAAATTTGCATAAAGTTGCTAAAGGGATCCTCCTGAATAAATTATTTTGTGATATTGGTAAATATACTTAGATGATTTTTGTTGCTCTAAATATAATTATTTTTGAGCCCAACTTCTGGCTATAGTCTTGTTGTGTTAAAAAGCACCTTTGGTGAATTTACCATTATTTTATCTCTGATAGAAATATTATTTCCTCATTTATGCTTGTTTTTAATCATAAATATGTGTAGCATGTTTCATGAAGGCTATATGTTTGTTTGTTAGTTCTTTAAGCTTGTTTTGGACCAGAGTATGTGTAGGAGAAAGATGGGGCTCATTCCTGTGCTATTTATTTTCATATGCATTATCCCTTTTATACCAAATAGGAATGCTCCTATTTTGGTGTATTTAAATCAATGGTGCTAAAACCCTTTTGTTTGCTGTCCATGGATGCCTCCTGGTCAGTAGGACCAGTGGGGGGTTGCTGGATCAGTTTCTATGTTTTGGTTATGCTAAGGAGCTCAAACTAGAATAATCTATAAAAGGGAAAATAAGGAAAATCACCTCTCTAGTGCATGACTAAAGGAGAAGTGTTTGGAAAAGTAAATTGGTGCCAAGATAGTAATTTCCTTGCTGTCTGTGGTAAAAAAAAGTGTTTCTTAAATAGATGTGCACACAATCACCTAAAAAGGGTAGGCTAAATAGGCCTTGGTGTAATTCTTTTAAAAGGAAAAATGTTCAAATACTTTTGTTAAGGTGAAGATGGCCAACCATATAATCCCTGCAGCGCCTGGCTACTGTTTTTGAATTAATTTAAATAATTACCCTCCTAATCACTGCATTGCATTCCCCGTGTAGAAGTCCCCGACGGTAGTTATACGCTTGTGCCGGCTGACGAGGACGAGGGAGCTAGAGGAGACGTGCACTACGTGACCGTAGAGCAAGACCCGGGCCAAAGTCCGGAAGTTTGTGTGTCTGCTTGTGCTGACGAAGGCAAGCCCGATTTATTCATTAACCCCTGTGTTCTTTGAAACTTCTGAATTTACTTCTTGTTATTGTATGTGCATTTACGTTCAGGAATTGAAAAGAAACCCTAGTTACATGATCCATAAGTACCTATGATCTTTTACTAGCATATTAGGTCGCTAGTTGCTATGCTTAAGGATACGGTACAAGTCGAGTGATGTTCGTCATTCGCGAGAGTAGGATCTCCTTTATGGAATCACCTTATGTTTAATTGGATTGCTCATGTGGTAAGAGCATGGGATTTGGGCTCCGATCCAATGGCTTCGTTGGTTAAGTGTTTGAAAGTACTAAACACTTGCCGGAAATGGGCACGGTAAGCCTAGTACCTAAATGAGGTGGTACAGGGTTTTACTATCACTACTCTTAGGGTTGCGGCCCCGGGCTCGCCACCCGAGTACATGCGTGAGGCTGGGTGACCTTAGTGGCGTAGCCCAGATAAACCTTGTACTTAAGACTGTGAGCTATTATCCCCAAACCAAAGAATGACGGGAACCGCCTGGTTGGTGAACTCTTAGTGAGGGCACCCTCCGTGTGTTTAGGTCCACCTTGCAAGGTTATGAATCAATCGATTGTCGGCCTCTCGCCGTCATATGAGACTACTTACCCGACTGGCCATGATATCCCTTTATGATGGAACTTTGTGAAGATTATCACTTTGATTAATTGTTTGTACAACCTTGGTTGTAGTAGTTGCTTATTTAGTAATAATTACTTCAACTAGAACTTGAGCTAAGATATGGAAAGTAAGGATTCACTACTTAGCAGCTTTTTGGCAAACAAACCCATTAGCCAAAAGCCTTGCATGATTAGAGGTAAAGTCTTTTCTTTTAGACGTGTAAGTCTTGCTGAGTATTAGTATACTTAGCCTTGCTTTATAAATGTTGTTCCAGGTAATGCATCTGAGGTGTGGCCCGGAGAACTTCCACCCGGCTGGGAGCTGGAATGGGTGGATGACGAAGAATGATTGCATCATGGACAGGCCTCCTATGATGTGATCGTACCGTTTAGTTATCTTCCGCTGTTTTCAATAAACTCTGAACCATTTAGTTTCAAGTCAAGGAACTATGTTTGTAATAATGACCCATGCGGGGATGTGATGGATAATTTGTAAGGCACTCTGGACTCTCCTTCGAGGGAGTTTTAATGCATTCGTTCGATCCTCTCTGTGTTTCCAAGTGATTTACCGGGTGTAAACCCGGCAACACTCAACGGGATGCTTCTTTATTATCTCTTAATGACCAAATGGAGTGGTTTAGGCGATAGTATGGAATTATCTCGGGTGGGGTTGTCACAGCCACCAACAACGCAATTGCATCTGCAACCCCATTATCCGAGTATTCCACTCTTGGATGTGTAAGAGGGTATTGGGGAGGATGAGGGAGACGAAGGTGACCGACACAGAGTTGAATTCGCTCTACTCGGCTTTAATTTCCAAGCAGCCAATAGACCCCTCATACCTTATGATCAACCGTTGGTGTTGCGAGGCAACATCGGGTGCAGGAGATATTGGTTCGGGGTGCTACCTCTCTATGTTGGCCATCTCCCTACAGCCGGGGATCACAAGAAACCCCGAGCATCTTTTTCATGGGACCTCTCTCAGCATTTAATATTTGCGACAAGGCAAATATATTAGTGGAGATGAGAGAGGAGGTTTTCGTTTGGCCACGGTGAACTTACCCCTTCCGGATGCAAGGCTTAGGCTTTTCATCCAAGGGAGGGAAGATTGATTGGAAGAGGGACTCCTTGTCCCGGCGAGGAAAAATAAAAGAGGAAGAATCGTAGAAGAGGGATCCTCCTCCACACAAGCGGGTAGTGCACAACCCAATGTTGTGCCACCTTTCGGTGGAATCCCGCCTCCGCCAAGTTATTACTGAGGGCCACAAGAGCAAGCATGGGGGGTGGTGCACCGGTACCCCCACCAAATTATGTGGTGCCAAACGTAAAGTTCGCGGAGCCCTACGCACAATATCCCCAACCGCAACAAAGCGTGGCCATAATTGGAGGGTATGTTGCGAGAAATGCGCAAAACGTCGCAACCATCCAAGGCAACGCGGCTCAACTTGGTGAGGGCAATGCAAATATTGCATATGAACTTGGACGCCTTCACCTAGTGCAGCCGGATCAATTCGTTGGAGGGGATGTCCAACCTTACTACGAGCAAGGGTACTACTATCACGATTATCAACACCAATCACCAGCGGAGGACTAGGAGGAAGAAGGAACTTTAGTTTTCTTTTCTTTTCCCTTTCTCTGTAATTTTCAGCTTTTGTTTGTGCGTGTTTGCGTAATATTTTCTGTTTTTATTTAAATTTTAGCAAGTGTGTTTGCTTATTTTCAGCGTGTATTTCAGCCTGATTTCATCATTAATAAATGAACCACCTTGATTATACCTTTGGAAAAGTTATAAAAATTTGTGCCATAATGATATATGATTATAATTGCCGCTTTGTTTATCTTTGTAATTGATTTATGCATGTTTAAGCTACTGCTCTCTTAAAATACGAATCTGAATTTATTTAAATGCTATCTTAATCTTTAGCGGAGGTTATGATTAAAATAAAGACCCATAGTGTTTTATGTGCTCTCAAGTTATAAATAGATTAAAGATGGTTTTATGCTAAAAAATATCGCTAACCTTGTCATAAATATCACTTGTGTGTTGCTCAACCTATCCAGAGCCTAATATATATTTGAGTGCATAAACCTTAGTGTACAAGATTTATTTTTGAGTAAGTTATTGCAGGCCATGATTTCTCTGGCCCGAGACTAAGAAGCTGGTCATTCCGTTTTTGCGTATCTATCTTTTTGCTAGCCTTTTATCTGTGCATTGTGCATCCCCACATTGGAGATATCACAAACCTCGCCGGATATCCACACATAAAACCAAATATCATCTTTTGTGATTCCCTCCTTGACCACAACCTATCGTTGATAATGGATCATCAATTCAAGGAAGATCGCAAGACGGTGCCAACATTGAAGAATTCAAGTGTCTCTCCAAGGAAAAATATTTCCGGTACCTACCTTATTTATCGCCTCTTTGCTCGAGGATGAGCAACGTCTAAGCATGGGGAGGAGGTATGTACGATGCAATTTTAGAGTTCAAAGGGGAGCAAAAAAAAATTTATGAGAAAGAAAAAAACAGAAAAAGAAAAAAATGAGAAAAAGAAAGAAAGAAAAAAAGAAATATATGGGAAAAAAGAAAAAGAAAAATATGGGTATGTGTAAAAAAAATAAAGTGAACTCCCCGGTTCTCTAAAGTGCATTAGGAAATTCAAGGCTTCAAGATTAAAAGATCCATGCTCATTCTCCAACCATGTGCAATCCGATAATGAGGACTTCCTTTGTGCCTCGGGATCAGTGTTTGCCATTTGCACATGTCCACTCATCTCAAGTTTGTGTATTTTCCTCTTTCCCCTCCTTGATATAACATTATTTTCCAATGACCTTTTTGACGAGTCTCGGTAAGACCATGAGAAGCTTGTCTTGTTTTGACGACATCTCATTTATAAAATCTTGGTAGGACTAAACTTTCCCAAAAAAGCTCCATATAAAGCCTACCACATATATGTGATGAGAGGGAAAGGAGTAGAATATATAGGCATGAGAGACAAGCGAGATGAGAGTTCTTGAGCAATATGCAAGATGATTTAAATTTGTGAACTTGGTTTAGCTTTTCTTTATGTCATTCTTTATTTCAAAAATTCTGAGATCTATTTAAATTTTGGGAGCATGTTAATACTTGTGGGATAAGCATAATTAAGAATCTACCCTCCGTAGAGATGAAGGCTAGTACATTATGAAACTTTAATGAATTAAAATTTTGAGAGCATTATGTTTTCTCATGTATGATCAAGTGCAAGGTTTAAACTTTGATGGGCAAAGATGATATCGATCGAAGGCTTACTTGAGGACGAGCAAGGTTTAAGCATGGGGGAGATGTTGACAGTGAAAATCCGTCAACCTAGCCATGAGTTTACCTTCGGTGTTGGCATAAGTTTTATACCTTATCCATTGGTACTAAACCCCGTGGTATATCAAGTTCACTTGTGTATGTCGGTTTTGAAGTTTAGTGTTTATGCATGGTTTTAGCGTTGAAAGCAAGACTTTTGGGATAAGTTCATCGATCACCTTATGACAATACCTTGAAGCCCGTACAAGTCATGCAATGAAGCAAACTTAACTCCAAGAAGTCAGGGACTTGATCCGAGAAGATGACAAACTCCGAGGACCTAACCAGAAAAGTGCTGAATCTTGCAAGACAAGGGGTTATGTCCAATTCGGAGAGAAATTGACGACATGTACCTACATGCAGAAGGGGGAAATATCTAGAATACACGGGAACCGACATCAAGCAAAGGAGGCCGCGGGCTGGGCCTGGATGGGCCTAGGCCGGCCGGCCCTGCCCTGTCTAGTGCCCGTTTGCCCCCTCCTTTGCCCTAGCCGCCATTCGAGCTATTTATAGCCCCGGGGTCGAGAGCCACACATCATCCAATTCGTCATGATCCGCCAAGGAGCAGAGAAGAGAGGGACACCATCCCGGAGAGGAGAGGGTCGAGCTAGTTGACTAGGGTCTCCCTAGCTGACGTGGGAATCTTGCACGGAAGACCACGTCGGAGTTCCCGGAGCTAGAAGCAAGATCAAGGAAGGATCCCGGTGGTGATCTTGATTATGTATCATTGTCATAGTTGAATTATCAAGTTGAATCTAGTCCTAGCGATCAAGTGTTTCCTCGAAGATTTCGTTTTCTGATCGGCTTTGCTTATTCTAAATCTATTCTCGAGATAGATTACATAGGGTGTTCTTGTAGCCGCGGTGGCTAGAGGTACACACCAGATCTTCCGAAAGAATCTCGACTTGTCTTTTGACTCGCCCTAGGCTCGCCGCATGAGTAGGGATACGTTGTGACAGAGCGGGGGTTCCGAAAGGCGGATGTTTTCGGATTTGGACGGGAAACCACGATTTAAAGAGGCTACTTATAAGATTCAATTTGCTACTTTTTTTCTTGCTTGGACTTCAACAAAGGCTTAACCCGATCTCTCTAGATCGGTTTATCTACCCAATCTTACTTTGTTATCTCCGGTCTTTAGTAGATTAGATTAGTTTCGTGTCTTTTACCTAGATGCATTAGGGTTTCTCTTTTACCGAAGATTGAAGTTACTTGGCTTTACTAGATCATCTTTTGCGTCACACATTTGTTCCACGGATTCGATACCTTGGGTTCACCACTCGAGGGAAGAAGGGTCCCTTGACTACGACGGGAGACTTGTCCGCTTGCAAGTCTAAACGAAATTCAATACAACTATTAACTGCCATCACCCAAGAACCATCGAGGTGTTGGTTGACACAACGAGGACTAGCTTGGTGGCAACAAAGTGAACCTCAGGATAAAAATCACCATGTCAACATTGTCTACTCTTCTCGGCGGTTTGCACTTCTCAATCACAAGCATTGTATTTACATTCTTATATATATATCTTGTGCTTGTGTCATTGCTCCTATAATTAGTTGGCTTGTGTAGCTTGCTAATTATCTTCTTGCTTGTGTAGCTAGAAGTAATGATGTTGTAACTAATTAGCTTGTGTAGCTTAATTAGTCTCTTTGCTTAGTTTGTGTAGCTAAATAAATTGAGCTTTTGGACTAGACTTGTGTAGTCTTGTCCATTGCGCATCTTGTGAGCTTAGGTAGGTTTTGTGCTTTTGCTCATTAGAATTGTGTAGGAGCTCCCCGGTGCTTAAAGTATTAGTGGTATAGGTTTGTGTGTCCTTGCTCCTAAATTTGTTTATGTGACCTCTTCGTAGCTCGGCACCTCTTTTGCTTTGTGTAGGATGTTCTAAAGGTGCTTTAGAGTTATAGATAGAGGGGGTGTAGTCTTGTCTAGATCAATAGTTTAAATTCTGCATTTGTTTCGGTTAGTTGTTGCGTTAAGTTTTTAGAAAAAACTATTCACCTCCTCTGGTCGGCCATCTCGACCCTACAACAGATGCAGCGTGAGAGGAGTGGGAATCAGACCCCACAAGACAACAAGGGACAACAAAGCTATTCACTTAGCCAGGTGAACCACGTCGTTGCTGAAGCAGCTCATGAGATTCCTAAAGTAGTGCTCGATATGTTCCTAGTCATCTCCATACCCACCTCAGTTCTATTTAATTCAGGAGCATCCCATTCTTTCATTACCTCCCAGTTCGTAGCCCAGCATAACATACCCATTAGCCCCATGCCTCGCCATATGCTAGTTAGCTCACCAGGGGGAATTGAAAGCATCATATAAGTGCGACAATGTCAGTCTCAACATATTAGGCAAAGATTTCCGAGCTAATATTATAGTATTAGAATCGAGAGGAATCGATGTGATACATGGGATGGGATGGTTGACAGTGTGTGACGTGGTGATTCAGTGTGCTAAGAGGTCGATCTTTCTCACTAGTCCAGCTGAGGAAAGGATCGAGTTTGCAGTAGACCCACCACCACCAGCAACCAGTACAGTGAATCAGCTCGATGGGAAAGCTTTGAGGATACAAGAGTGGTGTGCGATTACCGTGATGTTTTTCCTGAGGAGCTACCAGGTATGCCACTGGGTTAAAGTGGGAAATCACATGCATAATTTCCCTATCTTTTTTCTCAATCTATCCGAATCTCGAGGACGAGATTCATTTTAAGGGGGGTAGACTTGTAACACCCTATTTTCAAATTTTGCCTTTTAATAAAATTGCTAGAAACAATTGTTTATGCTTTTAAGGACTATAAGGTTTTCTTTAATTTTTCACAGGCATTTACATACTTCTGAAATTAAATAAATTAATCATAGGGGTTTATTGTTGCATTCATTCTAATGCATTGCTTTTGTTTGAATTAATTCATGTTTGAATTTGAATTCATTTGTTTGAAGCCTTTTCAAAATAGTTAAGCCTTTTTCATCTATCTCTCATGCTTTCCTCCCTTTCTGTCACGTTTTGTTTTGGAGCCTAGCTGCTGGAAGTCCGGCAAACGCCCCTCGTCTCTCCCTCTTCGCTCGCTCTCCTCGCTCCCCTCGGTCCAGCAGGCTGCGGCCCAGCAGCCTACACGGACCAGCTCCACCTTCCCACGCTGCAGTCGCTGACTGGTGGCCCCACCCTCATCAGCTACCTCTTTTGTGCCCGAGTCAGACATGAGCTCGTGCCTGAGTCCCAGCCGCACCTGGCTCCACACCGCCTCCCCCTGGCTTGGCCCGCATGCCAAGGCACGCCTCTCGGCCTTTATAAGCGGTAGCCGCCATGTGCTCGCAATCCCAGAAACCCTAGCTGCCCTAGCCCCTTGCACCGACCGAGCTTGCGCAACCCTAGCACGCTGTCGCCGTCGATCTGAGCCACCGCCACCTCTCCGCCGCCAAGAAGCTGCCCCGGAGGACCGCGTGGACGAAGGGAAGCCGCCGGTGCCGCTTGTACGCGTCACCAACCTCTTCGCCTTCCGTAGGTCGTTGTTGAAGTTTCACTGCCACCATTGCCTGCCTCGCTAAACCGTCTGCCTTGTACCTTTAAGGTTGGCCCTTTGCCCCGATTAAGTTCCTTTGGTCACGCACTACGTCTTGGTGCAAACCGCACACAAAAATGGGCACCCTAGCTCGTTTCGGTCCTACGCCAGTGAGTTCGCCGCTGTTCGTGCGCTTGCACGCGATTTCAGCCGTCGGGTCAAGATCTGACAAATCTGACCCAATCCAACTGGGTCAATACCGGTCTTCCCCAAGCTGTGTTGTGTAGTTTTGCAGAAAAGCCCTTGGGTTTTCTGGTTTCATAGATGTACCCTTCCGCGTGTAAAGATCTTTGCAGTTAGGTCCTTTTCTTTACGGTTGGTTTAGACCATAGACTCCCTGGTTTTAGCACCCGAGGTCCAGTCTTTACCGTTTTGCATTGTAGACCTTTTGAACTTTAGACCTTTTTGCACCCAAGGCCCTCGGTATCTTGCTATTTAGCCCCTATAAGCTTAGACTTCCTGCAGTTTAGTCCCTGTATCTTGTTTTAGACGTAAAATACACATTTTAGCTCCGTTTTAGTGGTCTTTATATCCATCATCCATGTGTTCGTATCGATGAGGAGATTAGTTTTCAATTGTTTATTTTTCTATTTGCTATTATTGCTGTACTGTTTCTTATTTAATTGCATTGTATGGTTGTATGTAAAAGTGTGGAGCGTAGTGAATGATCCGTACGTGGAGTACACTGTCCTTGAAGATCCCGAAGACTTTGAGCAGTAGCAAGCTTGGGTAGAAGGAAAGTCCTTGCTGCATCCCCGTTTATCCTATTACAATATGCATTTTAATTACAACATTATTTATTTATTGCATTGCATTAATATGATGGGTCCTATACTTTTGACTAGTGTTGTTTACCCTATGTATTGATCAAACTGGGTTTACTTTATGTTTGGTAGCACTTGCTATAGCATACCTTGGTTTTGGGTAGTTTAATGGAACAATCATTGAAAGACATCGGTACCAATGGGTCCCCACCGACTAGGGTCCCAGAGGTCCCTGTCAAGTGGACCTGACCTGTCAGAAGCCCCACCGACCTACATGTGGACCCAGAGACCTTATCCCCAATCCCGACGACCTTGGAAGACTCCAGAAGACCTTATCTGAATCTCGGAAGACCCACCAGGCTTGTGGCGCAAGGTTCTCCCTTAGGTCGCGGCTTGGTGCTGCAAGTAGGTCCGCAGATCACGGGATTCATCCTGTAATTATGGAAGATGACCTTCCCCACTTGTAACCGACCCCGATGAGGGTCCACCGAGCTCGAATGGAAGCCCTGCCCCATTGACTATATAAGACGGCCTAGAGCTCCATTCGAGGGGACTTCACCATTCACGCATAATTCTGGACGTAGGATTTTACTCTCCTGAGGCTTGAACCAGTCTAAATCCCTGTGTCCTTTTCCATTCTCACCATATTCCGAGTTCCTCCTGCGAACTACCACCTATGCTCTTAGGTCCCGATCACCTCCAATCAACCTACAACTGCTTGGGTTGCCCATAGCGGATCTGTCTAGGTCTCACCCGCTGACAGTTGGCGCGCCAGGTAGGGGTGATCGGGAACTCACTGTGCAGCATGGTGGCCCGATCTGCTGTTGATTTCCCGGCGAGCACGGCAGACATCCTCGCCAACCTTGTGGAGATTTGTTTCGGCTCCTTCATGGCGACCTCAACTACATTGGCGGTGGTGACCTCCCCGGTAATCGCTGTGAAGATCCCAGTTACACCCGTCACCGTCCCTATTTCCAATCTGGCGTCGAAGACCCACCCCCCCAAACCCTATGACATTGTTCAGTGAATGGAGCGCATCATCGACCATGATGGAGGAGACCCCAAGATCTACTCTGGGCGGCAGGAGTTATCTGGCAACCTCAACACCGAGCTTCGCGCCTGCCGCGATCCGCTTGACGTGTCGTGCACCTATCACAAGGGTGCGCGACACACCCTCCACGGCAGCCGGTTGCTGAAGAAGATCATCTAGGAGCATGTTGCTCCTCGTACCACACGGACTCCCACGTCTCCAGATGGCGGTGAGTTCCAAAAGGTCTAAATCCACGTCTCACTCAACGACCAGGGCTCCATCCTGCGGTGGGTCCTGGTTGTGTCAGAGAACGAACTGCCACGTCTCGGTGCGACAGATTCCGAGGAAGCACACCAGATCCAAGGCAACACCAACCGCGCCCAGCGAAAGGCAGAAGAGCAACACCACGCGGTACCCCCTTTCGCTCGAGATATCTATTTCGAGTTTGAAGAAGCGGGGCTACCGACGTTCAACGGCCCTCAGGCCAACCTGATGTGCACATGCCAAACCTCACTTACATAATAGAGTCAAAGATGACTCCTTTTCAAGAGGAGGAGGATGTCGTGGACATCCCACGAGTTACACAAGACCGAGCATCAGATACACAAGCTTTTGCACTTCAAGGACGTATTACACGTAGCCATGCTTAGGAACTCCAACAAAAGGTGAATTCTTTCCTTGCTAAAATTAATTTCAAAATATATGAGAATGTTATACTACCTAAAACTTGTACTTTAGTTATCCTTAGTAATATATGAGGAGGATTGTACAACTAAAACATGGAGAAGAAGTAAACAACAAGAAACAATCGGACCAAGAATTACAAGCTCAAACCAAGGATCCAAGAGAATTTCGTTTGGACGACAATTCGGACAAGCCTGGAAACCAAGAATCATCCGTTCGGAACGAGGATCCAGGAGGATTCCGTTCGGATGATTGTTTGGACAATCTTGGAAACCGAAAATCACTCGTTTAGAATAAGGATCCAGGAAGTTCGCTTCAGATCTCCACTTCAAGCTAGTTACAACCATCCTTGGTCAGGTATAAATCTAGTTATCCCTGCTGTTTTAAAGAAATTTAGCTGTTGTTCTTGAACCTACTGTTGTGAAGATCGGGCCATCCTTGTGATGATCCAAATCGGCACCTATCAAGTGGTAATCAGAACTATCGTTGACATGGTAGGCTTTGTTTTCACACACCCTCCCACCCTTTATAATTTGTTGCTGGTTCATCCATCATATTCATATTTGTTCTTGTCCTATAATCCACTGAAAAGCCATACAAAAAAATCCTATTGCCATTTTATTGGTACTATTACTTTGTGTTCATTTCGTTCATGTTGTTGCTAGTCACCGCCTTTGTTCTTCCGCCCTTACTTTTGTTTAATTTTTTATCTGCACCCCTCTTAGTTGTTTTGTGTTTGTTGTTACTAAAAACAGAAACAATTGTGAAAGAAAGAGCAAAAAAAGAGGAAAAAAAAGAAAAGAGAATTGAAAGGTTGCAAGGGGTTGTGTTGTGGATTTGTTATCAAAAGTTTCATGTTCGTATATTAAGTTAGTGTTGATTCTGGACAATAACATTAACATCTTGTTTGGACGGTTTGTTGCACTTTGTTTCACTACCATAGCCTCCCTTGATCAGCCACCTATAGCTCAACAAAAACATGAAACCGTAACTGTCGTCTTGTATCCGTTCAACTACTTAATCATAGGTTTGGTTATGCTACACTAGTACACTCATGGTCCTTAAAAACGAGTAAGAACTTGGGTAAGCAAGAGGTGAGGTTGTGAGATTCCACATATTTTTTCCTATTCCACTTTATCTTGCAATATCCTAACATGGCAGGATCCAATCCAAGTTTTTGTGGTGGTAGACATAGAGGAAAAGAGCTACCAATCTCTCGAGCTGAGTTACATCACTTTGAAAACTCACTTGTGCTAGCCATGGAGAGGATGTTCGATGAACGTCTTCCAATCTCAAATAGTGGGGTACGACATTAACGTGTCAAAAACCTGAATGATGGTCATTTTGACCATAGAGGACAGCATGGGAAAGGTGCTCGAGGGCATAGTTCTCGCCCTCATGTGCTTATTGGTGCTAAAGATTATTACGTGTTTGCAAAAAGAAAAATTCAGCAAGAGACACCAATAAGATCCTCTGGTCAGCAACACCCATGTGAGAAAGAGTGCCACTAGTCAAAATTGAGTGTGAGAGTTCAAAATGAGAAGAAGAGAGACTCCACCATATGTGAGGAAGAGTTCCACCAAACAAAACTGAGTGTGAGAGTTCAACATGAAAATACGAGAGATTCCACCATATGTTAGAGAGATACACAACAATTGAGTGAAAAACAGGAATCTTGTGAGGAATTATTTACTACTAACATGATAATTCCTTCTCTTAGTTGTGTGCTGCAGACTCATGACAAACATGAAGTGGTGAAGTATGATCAGCCCCCAATTTTCAAAGAAGAAGGTCAGTTGATGACCATGGACAAAGGTACTAAAACTTCATTGTATTTGCAACATAAGAATCAGCTTGAAGCTAATAATAATGCAAATGCTGCTCTGTTGCCTTTACAGAACTTGGTGAAGTATGATACGGATGCATATGTTGCATCACAAGATGTTGAAGTAATTGTGTATCAAAACCTATGTGAGAAAGAGAGCCACATAGCCAAATTGAAACAGAGTGAAACCAAAAGTGAGTTATGTGACTCCACCCACAGTGAGCACAAGAGTACAAACAATGAAAATGTGAGGGATACACTACATAGCAATAGAAAGTTTGAATGCCAATCGTGTGACAATATTTTTGAAACTAACCCTTTCATCTCTACCGCTAGTATTTTATTTCCAAGTGTGCAGATATGCAGTAAAAATGAGGAAGCCATGACTATTCATGATGTCACCATACTTGTCGAGAGAGATGAGAAGGTAGCCAAGCAATTAATTCAACTTTATGCAGCCCACAACATGATACATGATGAGGCTAGTGGTGAGATTTTAGAAACGTCATCCATGATACTAGCACTGATACAACTTATACAAGGTACTGAAAATAATTTAGATCTATGTAACACCCTGAAATTTTCCAATTTCAGGATGTTAATAGGGAAAATAATTAAACAACGATTTTCCCATAATTTTAAAAATTTGCCCAAGATTTATCTTCTTTACACGAAATTTAGAATGAGAAAATCAATTGATTGTTTTTATAAATTAAATAAAATAAATGTATGTGTGTTGGAATTATTTTGGTTGGATTTGTTTGTTATGTGTTGAAAAAAAAGAAAAAAAAAACAAAACAACCATACCTATCTAACCTATCCCGCGGCCCATCCTCCCTCCCCGCGGCCCACCAATTTCACCCGGCCCAATTAAACCCGCCGACCCACTCTTCTTCCTCTCTCCCTCCTATCTTTTTTTTCTTTCTTCTTTAACACCGCCGGCCCACCTCTGTTTCCCGGCCCAACAGCCACAGCGGCCTGCTCCACCCCTCCCTATCTCTCACCAGCTGACAGACGGGGCCCACGTGTCAGGCCCGTCTTCTACCTCCCACCGCCGCCTGCTCCTGGCCATGGCCGGCGCCCCCTTCCGCATCTCGGCCGCCCCAACGCCCCTCCCTCTCTCGCGTCGCTTCCTCCTCCACGGGCGCGCATTCAAAGCGCCGTCACGCACTCATCCCGCGCCGCCTCGGCCTTTTCTCTCCAGCCGCACAAAGCCCCACCACAATTCATGGCGGCCGCCGGTGTGCCCGCGCCCCACCGCCATGCCGTCCTCTCCTCTCCCCCCTCCACCCTATAAAGGATCCCCTCGAGCTCCTCTACTCCTCGCACCGCTCCTCCTCGTCTTTTCCTCGGCCGCAGCGCCGCCGCCCGGAGCTCACCGCCGCAGTCCGCCGCGCCGCCTCGATCTCCTTCGCCGTGCCTCTCCCTCCCTTCCGAGCTCGCAGGTGATTTCCCCCTAGTCCTCCTCTTCGTTGTGGTAGTTTTTCGTCGCGATTAGTGGCCGGAAGACCCTGTTTGGCCGCCGCCGGCGAGCCGGCCGGCGAGCCGCCGCCGCCGCGCCGCACGCCGCCGTCCCGCCGCCGTTCGCCGCCGCCTGGCCGCGCGCGGCGTCCACAGCCGCTCGATCTGAGCCGACGGCTCAGATCAATCCAAGCCGCCCCGGTCAACCGAGTCGTACCGGTCAACCCTAGGTCTCCACCCCCACTTTGCAAAAACACCCCTGCTGTTTCAAATATCACAAAAAGACCCTTCCACCTTATAAGATCTTTACAGTTAGGTCCAGGTTTTCTCAGTTAAACCCTTATCTTCTCTGGTTTTCCCACCCGCAGTCCTTAAGTGTTTTTTAGCACGTTAGCCATTTGGTTTGTATACGTAATTAGGTTTAGGCCCCTGTTTTCTTGCAGTTTAGCCCCTAAACCTTGTTTAGTGCGTAGTTTTCACGTTTTAGCTCCGTTTTTAGCGTTTCAAATTGTGTTAGGTTCATAATAACTCAAAGAACATAATAGAGACAATGTTGAACCTGTTACTTGCTTTGTAATTTATTTAATATTTAAATATGATTAAATACTAATATATACATGCTTTTCAAATTAAAATTTGATTAGAGATCAACACGTGTTTTTATAAGAAATATAATTTGGTTAATTCTTATTTAAATAATCTTTCCAATTAAAAGCTAATTAGAGTTATATCTCGCTTTTCATAATAAAACTTAAATTAATTAATATATATTCAATTTGCTTTCTAAATAAAAGTAACATAGGTTTATCCCGAGTTTTCATAATTAAATATTAAATTGATTAATATGAACATAAATATGTTTCTAAACTATAATTTACTTAGTACAATTCGAAATGTAAAGATATTCGTTTAGATGCTTTACATACTTCGTTTAAATTAAAATGTTTAATTTGCATAAAATAATACATGAATATTTACAAATAAAATTGGAATAAGTTATACACCGTTCCTTTTATATAAATATAACTTGCTTAATTATTAAATAAGGTATTTCTCTGAAATAACCTATGCACATCTTTTTGAATTAAAATTTACCAAGCACATAGCCTTGTGTGAGATAATCCAAATCTTACGATAGTTCCGAGTCTTTTGCGTTCGCGGTCCTAGAACCAAACCTTGTCCTCTTTTAAAGCTTTTCATGCTTGGTGTATTTTTCTTAGTTGTTCTTGTTTGACTGCTCTGCATGTTGTGCTCGATGTTTGCTTCGAGTAGAAGATCGAGCTGCTGATCGAAAGTCCTGAAGATCAAGAGCTTAAAAGAGCAAGAGCAGAAGAGCAAGAGTAACTTTTTGTTGAGAAAGGCAAGTGACCCTAACCATCCTTCTACCTATGCTTTAATACAAGAACACTGTAAATTAATCGGAACATGGAGAACCACCCAGGAAAACAGTACAACCACAAGACATATGGCTCTGTCTTGGCCAATTAATTAGCGAAGTCTTGTGTGGCTATTAGCCTTAGTAGCTTTGGGTATGGAGGAATGCTTTTATGACTCTTCTACTCTGGACAGGTTTTGGAACGGAAGTGCTCTTCTAGGCTAACCTGGTCTGAGGGTAGAAAGAGGGTACGAAAGATAGCCTCTAGGACGTGCTACTATGGGCTAATACACATGGGAGGACTCTTTGTAAAGGCCTCGTAGCGTCCCTATGCAACCACACCTAGGAAGTGTGGTATTGTGCCTACTTTTGCACAGCATGGTTGGGTTCAAAGTTCTTCGGAACTTTTACGCGACTTGCGGTGAAAGTGTACAACCTCTGCAGAGTGTTAAGCTGTTATAACAGCCGTGCTCACGGTCAAGAGCGGCCTGGACCCTCACATGATTAATGAACTTAAAGGTGGATTTAAAATTGCTTTCCGGTTATTTCTGTGGCCTTGCTGAGTACAAACCATAAGTGTACTCACCCTTGCTTAAATGCTGCTCAGAAAAAGGAGAAGGTGCACGAAGTCCAGAAGATGGTGCTAGGCGTACGCTACCCCTAGTCGATTGCCTGTGAAGATTGGAGCCTTTGCTTCCCCAGGATTCCGCTGTAAATCTCTGATAATCTCTTTCTTTACGTGATATTGTTTCTGTTATACACTATGATGTCACTATATGTATGAAACTTGGTCCTGGCATACATATAGTTAAGCACTTAGTTTTCCTCGGAAAATCGGGTGTGACAATCTGAATATGCAAAATATTGTGGTGAGTGATTTTGATAAAGCACATGTTTTAAGTAGACTTAATCATACAATTTGTGCTGATTTGGTAGTGTCATATTGATCATACCTTTGCTTAAAGTTTGCAAGTTGCTAACCATTGTTCAATCATTTATGACCTTTTCTATGCTTTGATATGGTTGATTTACATGATACTTTGCACTCATATATCAAGTACTATGCATACAAATAAGTTTTGTGATGTGGAAATGAATACTCATAATATTATTATTTCAGCAATAGAACATAATCCAAACCTTTGTGCTGATTTGGTTGAACAACATATTGATAAATTTGATCATAAAATTTGTGATGATAATAATATTTGTGCTTTGATTGATCCTTACAATATTTTATATGGCAATAAAAACCACTAATTTCTGTTGATTAGTGGTGCTGAAGTTTTTGACAAGCTATCTCCTACCAACTGGTTGTTTTACACCATGCTTGATACACCCATTTATCTCAACAAAATGCTTGAGAATATTTCTGTGATAACATCTCCAAGATCTTTGAACACAGTTCATAGCTGCAAGTTTACATTTATTTTCATTGGAAATCATGTTGTCAATAAGTTTTATGTTCATGCCATTTGCATAACTGATGACAAGCTTGCTGATTTGAAGTCAAACATGTTGGGTGATAATTCTTGTGATTTATATTTTCCTAATGAGATGAATCAATTGTTTAGTGCTTGTAATTAAGAACCTTTAATATCTTTCCCTTGTTCATCTAATCCACCGAAGGAAAACACTCAAACAAGTACAATCTGTGCACATGTTCGACATTTGTTCTCGTCCATTAGCATTGACTTTAAAAGGCATACAACTAAATATATCCATAAATTGTGCAACAAAATTTTTGGGATTGTTATGAATGTTTCATCACCATATTTTGAACGATTTGATCTTGGAATGGTGAGATTGGATATGTTAAATCAATTGTGTTGTTTGCATGAAATTTTTGTTCTCCCATCACATAAATTATTTGTAGGTACACAAAAGTCAATCATGATGTTTCATCATGGTAAGATGAAAGTGGATAATAAAATATTTCAATCTAACATTCTTTTGTGGTACAATCAAAAGTCGAGGTCGACTTTTTTCCAAGGAAGGGAGGATGATGCGAATATCATGATGATTGTGACATATGGACCAACTCTATGTAGTTTTTCTTTGCTTGAGAATGGTGTTTTCCACAACAAAGGCAATGACAAATCAATTGACCTATTCATATACCATGCATATACTTTTGCTCTTTTGCTCAATCTTTATTCAGGTTAAGAAAAGCTTGGAGTAGCTTATCCTCAAGAGGGAGAGAAAGATCAACGTTACTTATGGGCATTAGAAGCCATCATTGTCAAACAACTATCCAAGGTGAAAGCTAAATTAAAATTATATCTTTCTTATTTTCCTATGGCAAAGCTACTGTTTGGATTGTATGATTATAGATCGAAACACCTTGGAATATTGGAGGAAATAAAATCCACAACACCAACACATCTTCATTTGAATCATTTCAACCATGAAGGGGTTGTTGAGTGTCCTAGAAAGAAAAAGAAGATTCATATGCAAAGGAAGTACAATGCAGCAACACTCCTCGACATTGGTGACCTAGCTCCATTCATTGGATCAATAAAGTCGAGGACGACTCCTTATCAAGAGTAGGAGGATGATGTGCCCATGCCAAGCCTCACTTACATAACATAGTCGAAGACAACTCCTTTACAAGAGGAGGATGATGATGTGGACATCCCACGAGTTACATAGGACGAAGCATCAGATACACAAGCTCTTTCACTTCAAGGACCTATTACACGTAGCCATGCTAAGGAACTCCAACAAAAGGTGAATTCTTTCTTTGCTAAAATTAATTTCAAAGTATATGAGAATATTATACTACCTAAAAGTTGTACTTTGGTTATCCTTAGGAATATACACGAAGAGGACAGTACAAAAAAAACATGGAGAAGAAGTAGACAACAAGAAACAGATGGACCAAGAATCACAAGCTCAAACCAAGGATCCAGGAGACTTCTGTTCGGACGACAGTTCGGACAAGCCTAGAAACCAAGAATGTAACACCCTTATTGTCGAAAATATGATTTTTAATAAAAATTGTTAGCAACCTTTGGTTTGCTCTTAAGGACTATAAAGTTTTCTTTAATTTCTTTTAGGCATTTATTAATTTTCAAAATAAAATAAATTAATCATAGGAGTTTAATGTTGCATACATGCTGATGCATTGCTTTTGAGTGTTTGAATTCATTTGTTTGATTGATTTTCAAAATAGTTAAAACCTTCTCCTTTTCTCTTTTCCCCCCTTTCCCTTTCTGGCCCATCTCAACTTGATCCCAACCCACAGTAGTCCGCCGCTGCTCCCTCAGCCCCACCCCGCAGCCGCTCACCACCCTCTCGGTCGCTCGCTTTCAGCCTAGCACGGCCCATCACCTCAAGTCCTCCCGCGTTCCCTCAAGCCTCTGGCCGGGTCGCATTTGCTCCTCGTCAGGTCGCAGCCCAGCTCTGTACACAGCCTAGCACCGGCCCGTGAACTGCCACTAGCTGCGCCTCGCCTTCGGTCACTGACACACGGGCCTGCGCCGTCATCACTAACTTGCGTCGTGCTGAAGCCGGACACGGGAGACCCGGTCGATTCCGCCTCGGGCGCCGCCTGCTAGGCGTGGCCTGCACGCCAACGCGCTGCCCCTTGGCCTACTTAAGGGTCGCCGCCACCCGCCTTTCCCGTTTCCCCAAACCCTAGGCCATTCGAGCCCCCAGCGCCACGCCACCAAACCCTAGCTTCTGTCGCTGCCGTCGTCCCGCTGTTTCGTCGCCTTCCCGTCGCTGAGGAGAGCTCCAGGAGATCCACAAGGAGGTAAGGGAGCTTTTGTTGCCGCTTGGTCTCGTCTCCGCGCTCTGAGACGCCGTATCGAGCTCGCCGGAGTTTGCCGTCGGGTGTCGTCCGCCTCACCGAGTAGCTGACGACCGTCGTCGCCTACGCGTATGCCCTAGTGCCATAGATCGATCCTTCGCGTCGCAAGCTTCGCTCTGGTGCAATCCTCGTCAAAAACCATGCTTCCTATCCCTAGATCGAGACGGCTCACCGGAGTTGTCTGTGCGCTACCGCTCGCCAGCGAGTTTCCCCGTCGCCTGTGCACTGCCACCCTGATGCTCTCAATGCCAGCCTCTGATCTGGATCGGGCGATTCGAATAGAGGTAAAGGTCAACCCCAACCCACAAGTAAAGGTCAACCCCAACCCACACCCTGCAGTTTTGCAATAAAACCCCTGCGCTTTTAGATTTCACAAGCCGGTCCTTCCAACGTTTAACTTTTATTACATATGGGTCCCAGTTTCTTAGGTTTGGTTAAGAAGCTTTAGTTCTTTTTGCAAATAAGTCCCTAATCTTGTTCAAGTCACATCTTCTTCGTTTTAGCTCCGTTTTTAGCATCCTTTATGTCTATGCGATCACCTCGACAAGTTGATTAATGTGATGGGACTAGTGTTGTTTACGTTGTGCCTTGATCAACTGGTGCTACAACATGTTTTGGATGGTTTAATGGAACAAACTTTTAATCTTGATTTACTTTATGCTATTCATGCCATACAAGAATACTATGCTTGTTTAATCAGAAGATAGAGAACCACCCAGGAAAACTGTACAACCACAAGGTATATGGCTCTGCCTTGGTAAATAACTAGTTACTTTAGTGTTGGGATAGCCTTACCTGATAAGGGCAAGGGGGGTGCCATTGGGGTATAGACTCACTCCAGTAGGGAGTTGGGCTTTTCTAAGACACGATACTTACTAGGGAACTTTATACTCCGCAACGACATGGAACCTTCGCGGGTTGTTTCACACTAGGGAATCTTCGTAAAGGCCTCATAGCATCCCTATGCAACCACACCTCGGTAGTGTGGTATTGTGCCTACTTTTGCACAACATGGTTGGGGTCCAAAACTCTTTGAGTTTTTATGTGATTTGTGGTGAAAGTGTACAACCTCTGTAGAGTGTGAAACTGGCTAGTTAGTCGTGCTCGCGGTCAAGAGCAGCCTGGACCCTCACATGATTAACTCTATGAAAGATGGTCTTTAATAACTTGCGCATTACATTTTATGGGTTTTTATGCATCTTTTAAGTGGGTTTGGTATACACTTACACTTGTTAGTAATAGTTGCTTAATAAAATTTTACCAACTAAAATGCTTAACTGCTTTGCAACCACTAGCCTTCCACCATAAAGCCTTGCATGTTGTTTTAGTTTCTTTCCCTAGTCGAGTACGACATGTGCTGATGCTTGTTCTTTTATATTGCATCTACATTATTTGGCTGCTGCTCAGATAGACATTTTGAGGACTATCCTGGTGGATTCGACAGGGTTCTAGGCGTTCGTCTTTCCAGTCAGCTGCCTGTGGAGGACTTCTACATTTACTTTTTCCAATGATAGCTACTCGATGTGTTAGAATAAAGACTATCGGTCATGTACTAAAATTTTAATAATTCTTTTACGTTGTTGGCGTGTGTGTGTAACTCGATCCTGGCGCACATATGTTTATGCATTCGGGTTTGTCCTTTAATCCAGGTGTGACAGAATGGTATCAAAGCCGTGTTGACTGTAGGACGTTAGCCTAGTTAGAAAATGGTTGAATTTATGGATTATGATATCTTAGAAGTCATTCTCATGTTATGCTATAAATTCTACTTTAATATATATCTATCCTTGTTTTTACTCCCACCCTTGATATTCTACTTGTTCTCTATCTTATCTTTGGCTAATCTTTTATCTCTATGCTTCCTTTCTCTTGCTTCAAGGAATCTTTACCATACGTTCTATGCTCTCTGATATTTTCCTATCTTTATCCTATACATGTTCATAATTGTTCATTAATCTTTTGACCCTATCTTGTTCAACCAAAGATCTTCATTAGGATCTTGGAGTTCTTTAGGTTTTATGCTTTTGTAAACGTTAGTCTCGATCGCCGTTAGGTGTGCTTAGCTTAGTGGTGTGTTTGAATGTTTGATCTCGTGTTAATGCTTGATTTGGATCTTTGTTTGAGTGCAATGTGTTGTGGATTATACCACAATGACATTGGTTTAGTAGCTAGTTTTCTTAGTGGGTTTAAGTTCTGTTCAACCGTCCCTAATCTTGGTTAATCTTAATCATTATCAAGTCTTTACTTATCTATCTTGGAATCTAATTTGCTGCAAATCTGTTCACGTCAATACCAGACATAACAGTTGTGTTTTGATAATATCTTGAACTACAGAGCTCCGAAAAATGTAAAACCAATTGGTTTAGTTCATAATCTTCATAAGTGAAATTCTATCAAAATTCAGCCATATCCAGCACATATTCCATCAGCTATGCTCGAAACATTGGAGCTACCAGAAACTGTAAAACCCTGCTGACATAGTTACCTTCATTATTTCATATGTCGGGCTATAGTCCTCCAATTGAGGTAAATCCAAGTGGAGTAGTTCAAAATTTAATCAGTTTTATTCTGTTCAAAAGTCATAAATTTAGGTTACATAGACGGAGAGCTATGCCCGAAACTTTGGAGGTTCCCGAATCTGTTAACACTGCTGATACACCTGACTTGTTTATTTCATAACTAGAGTTGTAGAGATCTGATTGAGGTGATTCCAGTTGTGTTGGTTCCGTAATTTCATTACATATCACTGGTAAAAGGCTTATAATTTTTGGCTCTCCACGTTGAGTTATACCTGAATAACTGAAGTCAACAGAATCTGTATAATACTGAAATTCTTCATTACTTTACCTTTTGAGTTTTACTCCTGACTCAAAAATCTAAAGTGATGTCCCTAACACTCAAATGGTGAACACCAGGTCAGCATCTGAAGTTAATCAACCGGCAGGGAATCGTCAAGGGAGAAGCAACCGTTCAGATACAGCACCACATCCAGGACAAATGGATCCGGCCATGGAGCAGTTTTTCCAGACCCAGACTCAGCTTCACGAGAACTTGACCAACACTATGGCCAACCTGCAAGCCCAAATAAACAATCCACTTGTGCAGCAGCAAGCGCCACACAACAAGCACTGTGATTTCATGAGCCATCACCCCCAGTGTTCTCCAATGTAGTTGATCCCCCAAATGATATCACCTGGGATGAATTCACTACCAACTTCAGGAGCCATCAACCAGCCGGTCTCATGAAGATGTAGAAGAAGGAGTTCATGTCCCTCAAGCAAGAGGGAATATCAGTGGCTGAGTTCAAAGACAAGTTCAATGACTTGTCACGCTATGCACCTAAGGAAGTTGCTGATGACAGTAAGAAGCAAGAGCTGTTCCTAGATGGGCTAAGTGGACCACTTTAGTATCAGCTGATGTCTCACACTTTCCCCACATTGAAGAACCTGGTAGACAGTGCCATCCGTCTGGAGTACAATTGTAGAGAGCTGGGAGAGCAGAAGAGGAAAGCCACCTGCAATGGACATTCTGGGAGTGTCACTCGTCCTCACTTCAGCCCACAATAGAGCACACGTTTCCGCTATGGAGGATCAGGTGGGAACATTGGGCAGTAGCAGTCCCCACGTTCTGCTCAGCAATTCCAGCAGACGGGGCAGCAGTTTCAGCAGTCCACTCCTTAGACACCGCACCCCACTTTCCAGCAGAATCAGCAGGGAGCTCGAATGGGTACACCAGTGAGAGCCGCTACACCTCCAAACCCTGCAAACACCACTTGCTTCAAGTGTGGTGAGCTTGGTCACTATGCTAATGTGTGTCCCCAGAGGCAGCAGATGCAACAGGGAAGGAATGGCAATCAGACCCCGCAAACCAACAAAGGACAGCAGAGCTACTCACATGGCAAGGTGAACCATGTTGATGCTGAAGCCCCTCAAGAGAATCCTAAAGTTGTGCAGGGTATGTTCCGATAGTCAACTCCATACCTGCCTTCGTTCTATTTGATTCAGGAGCATCACATTCTTTCATTATCTCTCACTTCGTAGCTCAGCATAACATACCAATTAGCCTTATGCCTCGTCACATGCTAGTTAGTTCACCAGGGGGGAATTGAAAGCATCCTATAAGTGTGACAATGTCAGTCTCAAGATTTTGGGCATAGATTTACGGGCTAATCTTATAATACTAGAGTCGAGAGGAATCGATGTTATACTTGGGATGGGATGGTTGACCGCATGTGATGCGATGATTCAGTGTGCTAAGAGGTCGATTCTTCTCACTAGTCCAACTGGGGAAAGGATTGAGGTTACAGCAGATCCACCATCGCCAACCACCAGTATAGTGAATCAGCTAGAGGATATAAGAATGGTCTGCAAGTATCCTGATGTTCATCCTGTGGAGATGCCAGGTATGCCACCAGATTAAAAGTGGGATGACAGAGGCAGAGCTTCCCAATCTTTCTCTTTTTCTTTCCGAATCTCTGGGCGAGATTCTTGTTAAGGGGTGTAGACTTGTAACACCCTAATTTTCGAAAATTTGAATTTTAATAAAACTTTTCAGCAACCTTTGCTTCGCTCTTAAGCACAATAAGGTTTTCTTTAATTTCTTTTAGGCATTTATTAATTTTCAAAATAAAATAAATGAATCATAGGAGTTTAATATTGCATACATGCTGATGTGTTGCTTTTGAGTGTTTGAATTCAAATTTGTGTTTGAATTCATTTGTTTGATTGTTTTTCAAAATACTTAAAACCTTCTCCTTTTTTTATTTCCCCCTCTCCCTTTCTGGCCCGTCCCAACTTGAGCCCAACCCACAGTAGTCTGCCGCTGCTCCCTCAGCTCCACCCCACAATCGCTTACCACTCTCTCGGTCGCTCGCTTTCAGCCCAGCGCGGCGCATCACCTGAAGTCCTCCCGCGCTCCCACAGGCCTCTGACCGGGTCACCGTTGCTCCTCGTCAGGCCGCAGCCTAGCTCCGCACACGGCCCAGCACCGGCCCGTGAACCACCGCCAGCTGCGCCTCGCCTTCGATCATTGACACGCGGGCCCGCGCCATCATCCCTAACCTTGCATCGTGCTGAAGCCGGACACGGGAGACCCGGTCGATTTTGACTCTGGCGCCGCCTCCTAGGTGTGGCCCGCACGCTAAGGCACTGCCCCTTGGCCTACTTAAGGGTCGTTGCCACCCGCCTTGCCCACTTCCCCAAACCCTAGGCCACCCGAGCCGCCGCGCCACGCTACTAAAACCCTAGCTTCGTTCGCAGCCGTTATCCCACTGTTTTGATGCCTTCCTGTTGCTGAGGAGAGCTCCGGGAGCTCCGCAAGGAGGTAAGGGAGCTTTTGTTGACGCTTGGTGTCGTCTTCGCGCATTGAGTCACTGTATCGAGCTTGAAGGACTGACACGGCGAACCAGAGAGGTGGGGAGTGAATGGGAGTCGATAAAAATTCTTCTCGAAGGAGATAGAGGCTCCAACAAGATGAACACGGCTTCCAACACACGTCTCCGACTCAACTACGACCAAGCTCCAAGACGCAATGCAGGAGCTCAGCCTCCTTCGGTCCAGGCCAGTCATGCGGAGGGAAGTCAGCGTCACCACATAAGAGATGAAGTCGAGATAGCTCGACGTGCTAACTACGACAGCGAGCACGGGGTCCCTGACGCCCTCGACGCTAACAACCGTATTCAAGCTACAGATATCTAGATCATGCACGATCAAGAACTCCTATGACGTGCCCAGTACAACCAAGACAACGGCAAGCGCGGGAGCAGTCAATAATTTCCCAGCTTTCTCACGACATCTCCAAACGATCAGATACCCCAAGGACTTCAAGCCATCCATTGAGAAGTACAACGGTCGCTCCGACCCGAGTATATGGCTCAAGATGTACAGCATAGCGGCGAGTGCCTCTAGATGCAATAAAGACCACATGGCGGGATACTTTCCCCTCGTGATGGGCAAGGCACCACTCCTGTAGCTCAACAATCTCCCAGCAGAGTGCATCACCTCCTGGGCAACTCTTTCTCGCCTCTTCACGACCAACTACCAGGTGACCTACAATCGTCCTAGCAATACTCACCACCTCGCTAGAGTGCGGATGAGAAGTGATGAAACTCTCCGAGAGTACACCAACCGCTACTTCGAGAACCGCAACACCCTTGCAGGTGTCAAAGACGATGACGTCATCGCCTACTACTAAAAGGGAATCACCAACATCAAGTTGTTGAGAAGATACACGAAGCCGACGCAAAAACCATTGGTGACCTCATGGCCTACGTCGGCAAGCTAGTTGACACGCAAGATGCGGTAATGCATGACTTCAACGGACAAGACCATGATGATAGAGGCACCAGGTCGCGCAAGCGATCTGGTGAAGCCTATGTAACAGATCCACCAAGACCTTCCACCTTCCTCAAAGGTGACTTCAATATGGTCATGGACGACCAGTCCTAGTTCCACCGCGACGCCAATCACACCATGAGGGAGGGCGAGCAGTTGAAGCGTGCCCTTGGAGTCCCATCTACCTCCGAGAAGACCAGAAGCAACGGCAATGACGACCGCAATGGTGGCCAACGCTTCGACAATCATAACCGTCGACCTAATCGACGAGATTACCTTGACCGCAGGTCCTATCCACGCAATGACGATAGGGATCGATGTGATTATCGCCGTAACTACTGCTGCGACGACAGACGTGATGACTACCGTCGCAATGACCGCAACGACAAGCGCGACGACCACAGAAGTGATCGACGTGATGATCGCCATGATGATCATCACAACGACCGACGAGACGACCGGCGTGATGATCGACGTCGCCAGGGTGACCACAGTCCCCGCGACAACAACCGCAAGGAGCAGACTCCACCACCACTGCCCAAAGGGGGCAACCCCAATTGCGCATTTCAGAAGGCGAATCGCGAGATCAACTTCATCGTTGGAGGTCACCAAGCGACCAAAAGTAACAGACAGACTCGATCAAACGCCAGGGAGATCGGGCACATCAACACCGAAACCCGCGACCTCTGCGGTGGTCTGAATTCCCAATCACTTTCTCCAGGAAAGATCATTGGGTTAACATCCCTGACCCCGGAACTTATCTGCTGGTCGTTAACCCCATAGTCAACAGGTCCTGGTTGCCTAAGACCTTCATCGACAGAGGTAGTAGCTTAAACATCATCTTCACACAGACGCTGCGCAAGATGGAGTTCGACTTCAGCAAGATGACTGCATGTGACAAACCCTTCTACGGGGTTGTGCCCGGAAAGACTGCATATGCCATAGGTCGTGTATGCCTCTCAGTCACCTTTGGCACATAGCAGAACTTCTGTACAGAGTACCTGATGTTTATCATGAAGATGCTAGTGCCAAACAGGATCCTCTCCGTCCTCGAGAACATCATGGTGTCTTACAACTGTGAAAGTGCCACTGTCGAGCTCTCCAAAGATTCAGCGATCAAAGCCGCAACAACGGTCATGGTCGCACAGGAAGCCAAGATCGACGAAACAACTCTGCAGGTACCAGAGCAGAAGTGCACAACCACAGCGTTGGACCCGAGTCCAACTGTCAAGAAGGTTTTCCTCGGCCTGCCCAATGCATCCAAGGAAGTCGTCATCGGGGCCGACCTCGACACCAAATAGGAACTCGCGCTCATCAGCTTCCTCAGGGACAACGCTGACTTCTTCACATGGAGTCCATCCGATATGCTTGGGTTCCCCAGGGAGCTGGCTGAGCACAGACTTGAAGTTAGCAAGACCGCACGACCTATCAAGCAAAGCTCCGGCGATTTGCAAAAGATAGAAAACAAGCTATAGAAGTAGAAGTGTGTAAGCTCTTAGCTGCAGGTTTTATTAGATAATGTCAACACCCGGTTTGGCTCGCAAACCCGGTTCTTGTACCAAAGAAAACTGGTGGATTAAGGATGTGTATCAATTACACCGACCTTAACAAGCACTGCCCGAAGGATCCATTTCCTCTTCCTTGTATTGACCAGGTCGTGGACTCCATGGCTAGTAGCGTCCTACTTTGTTTCCTTGACTGCTACTCAGGGTATCACCTGATTGCCCTGCATCCCGACGACGAAGATAAAACAACGTTCATAATGCCTCATGACATCTATTTCTACAAGGTCATGACCTTTGGCCTGAAAAATGCTGGAGCAACATACCAGAAGGCAATCCAGAAATGTTTGAAGTCCGAAATCGGGAAGAACATCGAGGCCTATGTAGACGATGTGGTCGTCAAGACCACAGTGGAAGACAAGCTGATCGCCGACCTTCACAGAAACCTTCGCCAATCTGCAAGAATTCCAGTGGAAGCTCAACCCAACAAAGTGTGTCTTTGGTGTCCCCTTCGGACTGCTCCTGGGCTTCATGGTCGGGCACCGAGGTATTGAAGCCAACCCAGCGAAGGTTGACCCCATACGCAAGATGGCCAAGCCATCCAACAAGACAGACATCATGAGGTTTACTGGCATGATGGTGGCTCTAGGTCGTTTCCTCAGCAAGCTCGGTGAAGAAGGCCGACAAGTTCGTATGCGACGACGAAGCCCAAAAAGCGTTAAAGGCTCTCAAAGAGTTCTTAACGACACCACCAGTCATGACACCTCCGATTCCGAAGGAAACACTCCTACTTTACATCGCTGCCACCACTAACGTGGTCAGCATAGTTCTCGTCCCCGAGCGAGAAGAAGAAGGGCAGCCCTATCTTGTTCAACGACCTGTGTACTACGTGATTGAGGTCCTGGCCGACGCTAAGACACGTTACACACAACCCTGGAAGTTGCTCTACGCACTCCTGATCACATCGAGAAAGCTTCAAAATTACTTCCAAGCTCACAAGATTGTGGTTCTATCTTCGTTCCCGCTAGGAGAGATCATCCGTAACTGCGACGCCAACGGCCGCATCGTCAAGTGGTCAGTCGAGCTAGGAGAGTTCGAAATCGACTTTTGCCCTTGAAAAGCGATGAAGTCGCAAATCCTCACCAACTTCATGTCTGAATGGACAGAGATCCAGATGCCCCCTCCCAAGGAGCGGCCTGAACACTGGATAATGTACTTTGACGACTCCCTCAACCTCGAAGGGCAGGTGCAGGCGTATTGCTCATCTCTCATCAGGGGGAACAGCTCAAGTACGTCATGCAAATCCACTACAAGGCCTCCAACAATGGAGCGGAGTATGAAGCCCTGATCTACGGGCTCCGCATAGTAGTGTCCCTTAGCATCAAGCGACTGCTAGCTTTTGGTGATTCCAAGGTCGTCATCGAACAAGTCAATAAGGAGTGGGACTGCGTCAAGGACACGATGGATGCTTACTGTGCTGAAATTTGTAAACTCAAAGGCCACTTTGAGGGGATCGAGTTCCAGCACGTCCCACGGAACAACAACGTCGCCGCCGATGTACCCTCCAAACTAGGCTCTCGTCGAGCTCAAGTTCCAGCAGGCGTGTTCGTCCAAGACCTACGAAAGCCTTCAATCAAGCTTCTAGATCCTAATAATCCAGAACCACCTCCAAACGACCAAAACTCAGCACCTCCCCGCGACGTGCTAATGTCAGAAAAAGAGGATGATTGGCGCAAGCCCTTCATAGACTTTATAGTCGACCAACTTGCCCACGATGAAAAGGCAGAGCGAGAATGCATCACGAGACAAAGCGCTAAATACGTCGTAATTGGTTCCGACCTATACAGGAAAGCTGCCTCTTCTGGCATCTTGATGAAGTGCATCCTACGATCAGAAGGTCTACAGCTCTTAGCTGAGATTCACAGCGGCAAGTGTGGCTGCCACGCCTCCAACTACGCCACCCACTAGTTAGCCGACCTACCACACGTGATTTGGGGTCTCAGAACTCAAGTCAGCTCTACTACAGGCTTTTCGTCCTTCTTTCTGGTCTATGGATCAGAAGCTATACTACCTACCGACGTCACTTTCGAAGCTCCACGGATCCAGTTCTATGAGGAAGGAGAGGCCGAGCAAACACGACGCATTGACCTTTACAGCCTCGAAGAACAAAGACTCGGTGCCATCATGAGACAAGCTCGTCACAACCAACAGCTATGTCATTACCACGATCGCAACGTTAAGGAAACTTCCTTTAACATTGGCGACCTCGTCTTCGGACGCATCCAGAGGACCAACGACATGCACAAGCTCTCTGCCCCTTAGGAGGGACCCTTCATCCTCAAAGAAGTTATCAGCCCGTCTACTTATCGAATCCAGTGGGGCGACGGGCAAGGAGTACCCAAACCCTGGAGCGTGGAGCATCTACGTCGATTCTATCCGTAGAATAGTTTTAAACTTAAGCTATGTATTTCCTTTTCTTGTACCCTTTTTTCAGATTTAATAAATAAATATTTTAAGCAGTCATCTGCTATGAGTCGAACACTACCTCCTCCTTCCTCATGCTTCCCTCTCCACCTCGACATGCTTGGGGGCTTGGCAAAAGCCAACATATGGGTTGCAAAACCTGGGGGTTCAGAGTCCTTCCTAGTCCTCCCCTCGACATGCTCGGGGGCTTGGCTCAAAGCCAACCTAAGGGTCATACGACCTAAGGAAACCGTTTTTAACAAGTGTGAAGCCTCTTGCTACCGCGAGCCTGCTTGGTCGAAAAGGTCGCCAGACCTGAGCTCTATGCCCCCCTCGCGTGTTGACCTCGCGTAAGCCTCCATGCTGAGCTGTGGAGGTTGGCAAGCCAACCTCTCCGTGAGTAGTGGTTAGCGAGTCAAGAACACAAGACGTCGACATCTACAAGATCAACCAAGCTCGTACAGGAAAAGGCAAGAACTTCGTTAAATTTCTTCAAATATTACTTACAAGTTATGAGACAAGGGGGAGGTACAACTCCTAACTCAAGACTATTGGTCACCACCATCGCCACCATCGCCTTCAAAGTCGATGTTCTCCATCACTTCATTGGCGGCCTCTTCAACCTCGAGCTCCAAGGCTTGAAGGTCCTTCGTGGTGTCAGCACCTCCCTTGATCTTGGCCATGTCAACTGTCGGGGACAGCCCTAGGGGTCCCCTTTAACAACGGGGAAATCCCCACTTAAAACCCGCAACAAAGCCAAACACCCTTTGCCTAACCATGCAGGATACAGCCCATGCCGCAGGGACCCCAACGGCCCACCAAGGCGGCCCTCTTGAAGATCCCCTCGAGCAGGCTCCGCCTCGCTCGAGGATGCGCGCACCCCTCGGACAGGCTCCGCCCCGTTCGAGGGGGTGCGCTCCCTCGAGCGGGCTCCGCCTCGCTCGAGGGCCCGCTCCCCCTCGAGCAGGCTCCGCCTCGCTCGAGGGTCCGTCCCGCCCTCGACCGGGCTCCGCCTCGCTCGAGGGCGCCCGCACGCGTGCGCCCGCCCCCGTACGCGGGCATTTAACGCCCGACACCGGCGGGACGACGCCATCATGCGCCCGGGGTTCGCGCCCCGGTGCTGCCGCACCAACTCCCCAGGAGGGAGCCCATCCCCATCACTGTGGGGAGGGACTGTGCAGCAGGACCGGTGCCAGTCCCGTGACGCCGTGCACCTGCTCCAGTACGGCTGACGCGCCGAGCCCTCGAAGGGGGGCCGGCTGCACCCTCGATTTGCTTTCTTGTGACCCTGCAGGGTTAGGTGGAGGCGCTAGGCCGGTGGAGCGCCATCCCTGCTACTGTTACGGTATGGCTGCCGCCCCCGCGCGTGCAGGCGCACGCCAGGCGCTGTAGCAGCGGCTCCAGCACCGTGGAACGCGTTGGGAAGGGACGCCGTTTTACCTACTCCTGTACTCCGTACGGGCCAACGTCAGCAGCTCCCTCGAGCCTATCAGAAGACATCACCACCATCCGCCGCCCTTCTACCCTCGAACCGCCACTGTTCGGGTACAAGATAGGCCATGATGGCCAGATCGCTGCAAGGATCGTCCGGGCGGCCCCCCACTCTACGGCATAGCATGTCGTGCTTCTTCACGTAGCTGGATAGCGCGGCGCGCATGTGATTCGCCCCCTCCTTGATCTATAAAAGGAGGGCAAACCCCCTTGCCGCGGGGGAGAGAGACGGAGACAGACAGACAACACAACAGGAGACGAGTTGCGCCACGCACTTGCTCTCCAATCCTCCCACAACATCTCCAGTCACTACGCCAGGGACTTGGAAGCCAGCCTTCCTCTCCCGCCTTGCTTGTAGCAGCCCCACTACAGGCACCCCCGGTGCTGAGCAATATAGTGCCTTGAGCACACCACTGCTGGACGTACGGCCACCTCGGCCGGAACCAAGATAAATCCCGTGTCTCTTATTGCTTAGCATCGACCATTGAGGGATAGACCTCGGCGCTTTCTACTGGTTAGTGACGGGACCATATTCCGCACTGACAGTTGGAGCCCACCGTGGGGCAATCTGAGCGCCTAAGGTCATTCCACCAACTCCCTCCATGGTGATCCGCACTGAGTACCGTGGTACACGCTACTGCATGGGCAGCTTGGACCCCCTCCCTGCCGGGTTCGAAATCCGGTTCGGGGGCCTGAACTTTAAAGCCACGGGGAACGGCTACCTCATGCGCCTCACCAACCGTGAGGAGCTCCGTGCGCGGCGCCAGGCCGGGTCCGCTCCGGTCCCCGCTGCACGCACCACCACGGCGCGGACGCCCGCAAGCACGGATGCCGCGGGCCCGTCAACGCCACGACGCCGCCGCCGCTGCGGGCGCATTCACGCCGGGCACGGTCCGAGCGACGGCGGGCCGAGCGCCACCTCTCAGCGCGGCGCGTCCGCCGTCACAACAACCACCATCCCAGCGGGACAGCGCATGGTCTACGGACCGCGCGTCCCCATTGGGCTGCGTGGCGCCACGTCGGCCTACAACGCCAACGTCAACACCACGATGCGCAGGGTTCCGCCCGGCCGTCACGTCTTCATCGCCAGGGATCCCGGCACCTCAGCGGGTGACGAGTCGTCCCTGGGTTCCCTCGATGCGTTGCCGCCCGCCAACCGCCACGGGTACGCGGAGTGGGACTTCTCCGGCGTGCCGGACCCAGTCATGTTCCGGCGTTTCCTCGACGCTACGGACTACTGGTTCGGCTGCTCCGACGACTCCAGCACCGGAAGTTACGATCCCACGCGGGAGTGCTATGCTGTCATCATCAACGACCCAGCCAATGCCGCCGGTGCGGTGGGCGCTGGAGACGGGGAGGTTACGCCTGCCCCAGGGATCGCCACGCGCCTGGCCGCGGGGCCAAGCGCTCCCCGCCGGGGCCGACGCCGACGCGCAGCTGGCCCAAGCCCGCGAGCTTGAGGCCAAGCAGGCGGAGGAATACCGGATGGTGCGGCTGCTCCGTGCCTCAATGGCAGGGGAAGCCTCCACGCGCGGCGAACGCGCGCGGGAGCTAGGCAAACAGGTCCGTGACCGCATCAACACCGACCCCAACATCGACAACGCGGACGCACCCCCGCGGGCGAGCCAAAAGCTCATCGCCGCCGCGCCGCCGCCGGCGGCCATGCCGGCACCCTCGACCCCTGAGGCGCGAGACCTGTACCGCGAGGTCCAGGCTCTCATCGAGCAAGCGGCCGTCCGGCGGGCCGAGAGCTCGGCCTCACGCATCCGCCAACGGGGGGGATGCGCGGGACGACGGAGCCGCACGCGGGGGGCGAACCCTCGGTCCACGCGGAGAGGGGCGGCGGGGCGACCCGCCGACCCGGGACGCACGCCGCCAAGGAGCGGCTCCTTGACGCGCGCGGGCGGCTGGATGGCGATGCCCGCAACGTCATCAACGCCGAGCGCACGAGCGGGGGCGGACGCCCGGCGGCGGTGGGCTACCACCCTCGACGGGGCGGACGCTACGACAGCGGCGAGGACCGCTCCCCGACGCCGGAGCCCCCAGGGACCCGTGTGTTCAGCCGGGAGATCCACGCAGCGGCGTTCCCCCAACGCTTCCGCCAACCCTCGACCATCGTCAAGTACAACGGGGAGATGGACCCCCGCGTGTGGCTCAACGACTACCGCTTGGCTTGCTAGCTGGGCGAGGCCACCAGCGACGAGGTCATCATCCGCAACTTGCCCCTGCACCTCGGCGACGCGCCCGGACATGGCTCGAGCACTTGCCCGCCAGCCAAATCCACAATTGGGATGATCTGGTCCGCACGTTCGTGGGCAACTTCCAGGGCACGTACGTGCGCCCCGGAAATTCATGGGACCGCGCTCCGCACACACGAAGCCCGGCAAGTCGCTGCGGGACTTCATACGGCGCTTCTCCAAGCGCTGCACGGAGCTCCCCAGCGTGGCGCAGTCCGAGATCGTGCACACCTTCCTCGAGGGCACCACATGCCGGGACCTCGTGCGGGAGCTGGGACGCAGCCCGCCCGCGGACTCCAACGAGCTGTTCGACATCGCCACCAGCTTCGCCTCTGGAGAAGAGGCCGTGGGGGCGATCTTTGACGGCAAGAAGGTCAAGTGCTCGGAGGACGCGCCCGCGGAGGGCAGCAAGTCCAAGGAGCCCCACCGCAACGACAAGCGAGGCAAGAAGGGAAAGAAGCCGCGCCGCGAGGCGCGCGAGCAGGGGCGCGACGGCGGTAATGCCGAGGCCCTTGCTGTTGACCCGGCTCGACGGGGCCCTCGACCGGCCCCTCGAGGACCGGGGGTGTTTGATGACATGCTAAAAAAGCCATGTCCTTACCACAAGACCCCAGTAAACCACACCCTTGAGCAGTGCGATATGCTCAAGAAGTTCTATGGCCACGCCGCCGCGAAGGAGGCAGAGGCCAAGAAAGACGGAGGCGATGGCGACGCAGGCGGCTTCCGCGCTGTGGAAAACGTGTTCCTCATCTTTGGGGGGCCGACCGTCGACATGTCGACCCGCCAGCGCAAGAAGGAGCGGCACGAGGTCCTCGCCGCGGAGAAGGCGCCTCCCTCCTTCCTCAATTGGTCGGAGGACGCCATCACCTTCAGCCGGGAGGACCACCCGAACCGCGTCCCCAACCCGGGCCAGTACCCGCTGGTGGTCGACCCCATCATCGGGAACGCGCGGTTCTCGAAGGTCCTGATGGACGGAGGCAGCAGCCTCAACATCCTCTACTGAGGACCATGTGTGGTTCGAGGACCGGTGGATGGTCGCTTCCTTGTGTGATGAGTGATTGACAACGTTGTGTGGACTGATTCTTGGCTAAGTATTGCAGGTGCAGGTTGCGGCTTGACTTGTGTTGGTGCAGGTGAAGAACAAGCACGAAAGGTCGTTGCCGGTGAGACCTCCGAGTGTGGAGAAGACAAGTAGGCTTCGTTCGAGGGACCCGGTGGCCGGCGGGGGTCAAGTGCGGGCCGCATGGTGGCATGAACAAGCAAGATGAAGTCGTGGACGGTTTCTTGGTAGAGCCTCAAAACCAAGGTCGAGCCGGGACTACGTGGGAGCCGAGTCATGAGTGGAGATTGGCGGAGGCTACACCGAGTTCGCGGGGTTTGCGGTGGGTTCACCGTAAAACCACCGGGTTACTCGGTTGAGCCACAAAACCGAGGCCGAAGACTCGACGAGGAGGTGCGGCCACCCGGGCCGGTTCAACCGCCCGGGAGGGGCGGTCGGACCGCCCGGGGCCGGTCGGAGTCCCCGGGGCCGGTCCTAACCGCCCAAGGGGGGCGGTCCGACCGCCCCGGCCGCCGGCGCCGAGAAGCTTCGAAGCGAGAGGACACGCGTCGGGATCGCAAGGCTTGCGTCGAGGCTACGCGAGGTGCGGTCGCCGGCATCCGTCCGATGGTGAAGACATCAAGAATTCCAAATCCGCCCTTGAGGGGCATGTATCCCTAGTTATTAGTGAAGGGCGTTTTAGTCTTTTGGGTGCCTCCATATATACTCATTAGAGGGGCGGATGGCAGCCAACTCTTGGAACCCTAGTTCATTTGGTTTTTCCATTTTCGTTCTCTATTTCCCCTAGGATTTTAGAAGGCTAGCTTGAGAGCTTCATGTGAGATCTAGAGAGAGGGATGGATGTTTGGGTGGCAAGCTAGACCTTGTACGAACCATTCATGGCATGTATAGAAGGTTTGGCGTTGTTCATCATGGTGGTTTTCCCGTCTCTTTGGTGTTGATTTTCGGAGCTCTTTTTGGCGGTGTTTTGAGGACGATTTCTTGGGGCTTTTGGTGGGTGTCACGTATGAGGTTCTTGTGCCTCTTTGGTTGGTGACTTTGCCCCCAAATCCCCTTTGAATCGGACTCGATTTGGTGGTTTCTCGAGTTGGGCGAGTTCTTGACCTAGAGAAGCGATTTCTTCGATTCCTCTTGATTGTAAGCGTTTCGGGTCGATTCCTTTGAGGTAGAGGTTGCCCGAGAGGTAACCCGGCCTATTCCCGAAGTTTGGCTGCAATCCGTGGAGTGATTCGGGAGATCGGGCGCGAGGAAGTTGAGGTTTGACCCGCGGGTTCGTTTTCCGGAAGGGGTGGTCTAACCGCCTACACGGGGCGGTCTAACCGCCCGGGTGTTTCCGGGTCAAAGTTTTGTTTCGCCGGATTTTCCTCTCGTGAGTTTGTTCGCCTTGATCGGAGGAGTGTCCGGGTGAAATTTGGGGTCGTTCTCGTGCGGTTTGCTAGGTGTTCTTGGTCGGAGTTCGTTGCTTGGGTACGGGAGGTTAGACCGCCCCGGTAGCCGGTCTAACCGCCCCTAGGCCCTTGGGTGAGTTTTGGTGTTCGCCAAGATTTTCTCGGTAGCTAGCATGGCCTTGACCGCAGAGATCTCTCGTTGGTGAAACCGTGGTGTGTTTTGGTGCTCGGAAGAGGCGTTTCGGAGGATTTCTTGGTTGCCGGTGGAGGCGGTCTAACCGCCCCCTATACCGGTCTAACCGCCCCCTCCGGTTAGCCGGCTTTCGAGTTGTTTCCGCCGTCGGTCTGCTGCGTGTGTGTTGTGGTTCTTTGGTAGAGTTTGTTCCTAGGACCAGTAGCACTCCAGTGGCTACTTGGTTTTGGCAAACGGGAGGTAGAAGTGTGGAGCGTGTGATTTCGGGGGTTCGACCGAGCTAGTTCGTCTTGTCGGAGTTTCAATCTCCCTCGAGAATAATTTTTATCGGCTCCCATTCACTCCCCCCCTCTCTGGTCGCCTTATCGGTCCTTCATCTACGCGCATACGCTGCGCTTGATGGGGATCGGGTTGGACCAGCTGCGGCCCAGTACGAAGCCGTTCCACGGCATCGCGCCCGACAAGCATGTCCAGCCCCTCGGGCAGATCGACCTGCCAGTTTGGTTTGGCACCGCGAAGAATTTCCGCAAGGAGATCCTCACCTTCGAGGTGGTGGGGTTCAAAGGGGCCTACCATGCTATACTTGGGCGACCCTGTTACGCCAAATTCATGGCGGTCCCCAACTATACCTACTTGAAGATGAAGATGCCAGGACCGAACGGCGTCATCACCGTCGGCTCGTCCATCGAGCACGCATTCGACTGCGACGTCGAGTGCGTAGAGCACGCAGAGGCACTGGCGCTGGATGAAGCGCTGGTGACCACTTTGGAGAAGATGGTCAACGAAGACCTCGACTCCGCCGCCAAGCACACCGGCACCTTCGAGGCCGCGGAGCAGACCAAGGAGGTCCCCCTCGACCCTTCTGCCCCCGAGGGCAAGGCGTTGAGGGTCAGCTCCGCCCTCGATCCCAAATAGGAAGTGGTGCTCGTCGACTTCCTCCGCGCTAACGCCAACATCTTCGCGTGGAGCCCCTCGGATATGCCAGGCATTCCGAGGGAGGTCGCCGAGCACTCCCTTGACATCCTGCCTCACGCCCGTGCCGTGCAGCAACGTCTGCGCCGCTTCGACGAGGAGCGGCGACGGGCAATCGGAACGGAGCTGCGGAAGCTCCTCGAGGCCGGGTTCATCAAGGAGGTGTTCCACCCAACGTGGCTAGCCAACCCAGTGCTTGTAAAGAAAAAGAACGGGAAGTGGCGGATGTGTATTGACTACACTAGTCTTAATAAAGCATGTCCTAAAGTTCCTTTTCCTTTGCCACGTATTGATCAAATCGTGGATTCAACAGCTGGGTGTGAATTGCTTTGCTTCCTTGATGCTTACTCCGGGTATCACCAAATAAAGATGAAGGAGTCCGACCAGCTCGCGACTTCGTTCATCACGCCGTTCGGGACGTTCTGCTGCATCACGATGCCGTTTGGCCTCCGAAACGCAGGTGCGACATACCAGCGCTGCATGCAGCACGTTTTCGGGGATCACATCAGACGGACAGTCGAGGCGTATGTGGACGACATCGTCGTAAAGACCAGGAAGGCGGACGACCTGGTTGGCGACCTTGGCATCGCGTTCGGCTGCCTACGGGCCAACGGGGTCAAATTAAACCCTGAAAAGTGTCTTTGGAGTGCCGCGGGGCATGCTCCTGGGATACATCGTCTCCCAACGGGGAATCGAGGCCAACCCCGAAAAGGTCGCGGCCCTCGAACGAATGGGTCCGATCCGGGACCTCAAAGGGGTTCAGAAGGTGCTGGGGTGCCTTGTCGCCTTGAGCCGCTTCATCTCGCGGCTCGGTGAGAAGGGCCTGCCCCTCTATCGCCTCCTCAAGAAGCACGAGCGCTTCTCCTGGACCGCCGAGGCCCAGGATGCACTCGACAAGCTGAAGGCGTCTCTAACGCACGCCCCGATCCTCACCCCGCCGCAAGATGGCGAACCCCTGCCGCTCTACATGGCCGCAACCACCCAGGTGGTCAGCGCCGTGATCGTCGTGGGGCGCACGGAGGAAGGGCACGCCTTGCCTGTACAGCGGCCGGTCTATTACATCAGCGAGGTCCTGTCAGACACCAAGACGCGCTACCCCTAGGTCCAGAAGTTGCTGTACGCGGTAGTCCTTGCGCGGCGCAAGCTCCGCCACTACTTCGAGGCCCACCCCGTCACGGTGGTCTCCTCCTTCCCACTAGGGGAGATCATCCGCAATCCCGACGCTGCGGGCAGGATCGCCAAGTGGTCCGTGGAGCTGATGGGCGAGACGCTTGCCTACGCCCCGCGCAAGGCCGTCAAATTCCAAATCTTGGCTGATTTCGTCGCTGAATGGACGGATACGCGGCCTACCGCCGCCGCGGATTCAGCGAGTGCCGGACTGCGTTCTTCGACGGCTCGGTGATGAAAACGGGGGCGGGCGCGGGCCTGCTCTTCGTGTCACCCCTCGGGGAACACATGCAGTACGCGGTGCGCCTCCACTTCCCCGCGTCTAACAATATGGCTGAATACGAGGCCCTCCTCTGCGGCCTCAAAATCGCCATTGAGTTAGGCGTTAAGCGCCTCGACGTGCGGCGGGACTCGCAGCTCGTAATCGATCAAGTCATGAAGAACGCGAGCTGCCATGACGACAAGATGGAGTCCTACTGCAAAGCCGTGCGAGCCCTCGAGGACAAGTTCTACGGCATCGAGCTCAACCATGTGCCCCGCCGGTACAACGAGGAGGCGGACGAGCTGGCCAAGATTGTGTCCGGGCGGATCACCGTCCCCCCGAACGTTTTCACGCGCGACGTCGCTCAGCCCTCGGTCGTCTTCGAGCCCCACCCCTCGAGTCACGACGAACCCTCGGGGGCTCCCTCGAATCCAGCAGGTGCGGAACCCATGGACGAGGACCCCTCGAACGAGGCGTACGTGCTATCCCTCCTCGAGGGGTATGGCTCCCACGAGGCCGACGTGATAGACATCGAGCCGGCTCCTGTCAAAGCGGACTGGCGTGACAAATATGTCGCCTGGATCGCTCGAGGGGAACTCCCCACAGACCGGGCCGCGGCCAGGCGCATCACCAGGATGGCCAAGTCCTTTGCCCTCGTTGACGGTGAGCTGTACAAGCGCGCCGCCTCCGGCATCCTGCAGCGGTGCGTGCCCATCCCCGAGGGGCGCGAGCTCCTACAGGACATTCACACGGGGATCTGTGGCCACCACGCCGCGCCCGCACCCTCGTCGGCAACGCGTTCGCCGGGGGCTTTTGCGGCCTACCGCGGTCGCGGATGCCAGCGAGATCGTACGCACCTGCGAAGGGTGCCAGTTCTACGCCCGCAAGTCCAACTTGCCCGGCCATGCCCTGCAGACCATCCCCGTAACGTGGCCACTTGCCGTGTGGGGGCTGGACATCGTCGGGCCCCTGCGGAAGGCGCCGGGGGCTTCACCCACCTGTTGGTCGCGATCGACAAGTTCTCCAAGTGGGTGGAGGTGCGCCCCATCACGAATCTCAGGGCCGAGCAGGCGGTAACATTCTTCACCGACATCGTCTACCGCTTTGGAGTGCCAAACTCCATCATCACCAACAATGGGTCCCAGTTCACTGGCAGGAAGTTCTTGGAGTTCTGCGACAAGTTCCACGTCCGTGTGGATTGGGCAGCTGTGGCACACCCACAGACCAACGGCCAAGTAAAGCGTGCCAATGGCATTATCTTACAAGGCCTAAAGCCCAGAATTTTCGACCAGCTAAACAAATCTGGGCGAAAATGGCTCCAAGAGTTACCAGCGGTTGTGTGGAGCCTAAGGACCACCCCGAGCAGAGCCACTGGGTTCACCTCGTTTTTCCTAGTCCATGGCGCGGAGGCCATCCTCCCCACGAACTTAGAATACGGATCGCCCAGGGTTCGAGGCTATGACGAGGATGCCAACCAGCGAGCCCGCGAGGACTCGCTGGATCAGCTGGACGAGACACGCCTCGTGGCCTTGATGCATTCCGCGAGGTACCAACAGTCCCTCAGGCGCTACCAAGCACGCAAGATACGCCTGTGGGATTTCAGCTAGGGGGATTTGGTCCTAAGGCTACGCCAAGACAACCGAGGGCGCCACAAGCTATCGCCCCCATGGGAGGGACCCTATGTCGTGGTGAAGGTACTCAAGCCCGGCACGTACAAGCTGGCCAACGAGGACGGTGAAGAGCTCACCAACGCTTGGAACATCCAATAGCTACGTCGCCTCTACCCCTAGCTAGGATTTCCAAGCATTTTTTGTTGTAAAAATCATATGACCAACGCCCCAGTTGGTGACAACTATGTAAACACCTCAAGTCTAATGAAAAGGGCAACTCGGCTTTCCCCTGAAAACCAAGTTACCCTCGGGGGCTACTGCGGGGGGCCCCCCCCCCCAAAATGGTCCCATTTTCGCGCAAAAATATAGCAATTCACACGCGCTAAGTTTGTTTTCTACTTCAACCCCAAGCAACGGTTCGAACAGGGCGCAGGCGGCCTAGCCGAAGGAGCGCGCGAGTCAGAGATAGCCTACGCCGCGAGGATACGGCCCTTCTCTCTCGCCTCCAACCCAGCAGGCCCCCCGCGAAAATCGAACTCCCCTAACTAGAATCTACTCAGGAAGAAGGAGAAACAAAAAGCACAAACAAACAAAAGACTTCATTTTGTATCAGCAAATGTTTACAATCAAGATAACTTGTTTATTTACAAGGGCCGCGTGGCCAGAATACTGATACACAAATAAAAACGGGCCAAGCGCCCAGCTGTCTTCAGGCAGGAGGAGCGGCGGTGTCAGCAGCGTCCGGGAAGAGGAACTCCTCGAAGGCTTCAGCGAGCGACCCGGCGGCATCAGCGGCAAGCGCGTCCACGCGCTCCATCGCCACCTCATCATTGACGCCCTCGGGAACGACGTAGCGCTCGGCCAGCGCCTCGAAGTTGACCTCGTAGTGGGACCGTACCACTCCGAGGGCCTTCTGGACGCCAAGATGCAATGCCCGGCGCATCCGTTCGGTGACGTGGACGCCAAGGGCACGCAGGCGGCTGGCAAGCGAGCTTCCGGCCTGCGCTTCACCCTCCTCCACAGCCTGGCAGGTCTCGAGGGCCGCATCACGCAGCTCCTGCAACTCCTGCTCGGAGGAGTTGTAGGAGGCCTGCAGCGCCTCGGCCCTCTCGGCCGCATGCCCCAAGGCAGTGCGCAAGCCTGGAGTCACCAAGACAAGAAAGAAATCAGAAAAAGGAATGCGAATTCCCAAACACAAAACCAACCAAACGGGGAGTCAAGCGGCGGCTCACCTTCAACTTGCTTCCTCTCCGCCTCGAGGTCACGGCGCTCGGCCTCGACCGCCGACTCGAGGCCCTTGATGGTTTCGCCCGTTTTCTGGATGGCCGGCTCCGGCTCGCGGCGCTGATGCCGAGCACCACCGGCTCGCCCTCGACCTCGGAGAGCTTGGCGTCTCGCTCCGCCGGCAACACGCGCCGCCTCGCGCGGCGACGCGCTCCTGCTCCCGACGCGGCCGGGGCGTCGGCGAGGGCGCTTGCTCCCGCCGGGAGCCGCCCCTCGGCCCCTTGGCGGGCGGTGCGCTCGCAAGAGGCGCGCTCCTCAACGACGGCGAGCGCCGCGACCTTGGCTCATGAGTAGCGCCAGCTCGTCCGCAGCTCAGCAGCTCTTGGCTCGTCAGCAGCGCCAGCGCCAGCTCGAACCGCCTCGTCAGCAGCGCCAGCTCGTCCTCTCCAAGCATGTCAAACTCCTCATCTTGCACCGATATCAAATAGGACAAGGAGAACATCCTGGTGGATGGGTTAGTGTTAGACTTTCCTTTCGAGCCACCGATGAGGGCAAGATTGTGAAAGTCAGTCGGGCCTTCCATCTTGGCTGTCATGCCCCGATCCACCTTAGCCGACATGAGCTTCGAGAACAGCTCGTCTATGGTCAGAGTGTCATACTTCTCCGACTCCACAATGGTCTCGAACTTTCCACCACAAACCGTATGATCCAACGAGTGTAAGAGCTTGATGGCTCTATCATGATCATCATACGAGAGCACGTCCACATTGGCCCTCATGTTGTTCACCACAACCGTGAACCTCTGAAACAAGGCATCGATGGACTCACTAGGAAGATGAGTGAAGTTCTCGTACTCTCTCCGGTAAGTCACATACATCCGAGCCTGAACCTGGGCGTTACAACATGAGCTTCCTTCAACACCGACCATATTCTACAAGCCAAGCTCTCCGTGTGCACCCGATCGAATTCAGGCTGACACAGAGCACGAAACAAGCAGTCGACCGCCTTGTTGTTGGCGCCAAACATGTCCCTCGATCCTAGAGCAGGGAAGTTCATCGGCTAGACATAGTCTGTGTCCACGTGACATCCCAAAGGATCTGACCCTTTCCGCGGAGGAACGCCGCCATCCACTTACTCCACATCTGGTAGTTTTTGCCATCGAAGTGTGGAGGACCAGAACACTGTTCCTGGTAAACTATCCTTGGATCTTAGACTAGTTAGAGTCAATCAAGACCCGTAACCGGCTCCGGTACCACTTGAAGGACTGATACAGCGAACTAGAGAGGGAGTGAATGGGAGCCAATAAAAATTCTTCTCGAAGGAGATAGAAGCTCCAACAAGATGAACACGACTTCCAACACACGTCTCCGACTCAACTACCCAAATTTGTCAAGACCACGTAGCCACTGGAATGCTACTGATCCTAGGAACCAACAAACAACTTTCCAAGCCAAAACTTACCAACACGCAGAGCGGAAACTTGCACGGTTTGCTGCCTGTGCTACACTGGTCAGACCGATGGCCTGCGCCGGTTAGGCCGGTGACACCGGTCAGACCGGTGGACAGAGCCGGTCATGCCGGTGACTACAGTAGCCACACAACAAATGTTCCAGAGAGCCTCAGTGACTTCTCTAGGCCCTAGAACAAAAACACCCTCAAAGCTCAACCTGCACGGAAGAAGAACCCTGCACAAAGCCAACCAAAACACCTCCAAAACTGCCAAGAACTGACCAGTACCAACACAACCCAAAGGCGCATGGATTCAGTAGCTCACCTGAGGCAAATCCAAAAAACGGATCACACCGGTCAGACCGGTCAAGAGCACCAGTCAGACCGGTGTAACCTGGGCAGCTCGGGATGAACAGAACCCGTAGGTCAACTCCTCGAAATCCAACTCCCGATCTCCCGATTCGATCCACGTATCCGGACAAGACTTTGGAGATAGTAGGAACACCTCATGGGCACTCCATAGCCAAGTTATGGTCCACCAAAACTCGTTGAATCAGGATGAATCAAAGAAATCCCGCCAAGAACTCCTCTAACCCTAGAACACCAAAAACCCCAAAATCGGGCCCCTTTGCTCATGGATTTGGGAGGTGAATCAAAGGGAAAAGAACCACGAAGGGTTCATGCATACATCCCTGCACCATATCCCAAAGAGAAAGGCTTCGAAATCGCTCCAAGAAAAGGCTTCGAAAATCACCAAAAAGAACAAACAGGAACAATACATCCAAGCCTTGTGGAACCACGCCGAATCATCTATACATCACAAAGAGGTTCATACAAGGTCTAGCTTGCCACCCGATCATCCTTCCCTCTCACAAGATCTCACCATGAAGCTCTCAAGCTAGTCCTATAGAAATCCTAGGGAAAATAAGAAGGGAAAATAGGAAGGGAAAATGGGAAAACCAAAGGAGCTAGGGTCTAAGAGTTGGTTGCCATCCTCTGACCTCTTAGGTTATATGGAGGTAACTGAAAGTCTAAAATGCCCTAACTAGCTAATTAGGGATACATGCCCCTCGAGGGCGAATTTGGAAATCTTTGTCATCGCTCCATCAGACGGATGCCCAGCGACCGCAAACTTGCTTAGCCTCGACGCAGGCCTTGCGATCCTAACGCATGTCCTCCGCTTCGAAGTCTTCGGACTGCGTCGTCGCACACCGGTCAGACTGGTGCTCCTCACTAGTCAGACCGATTAGACCCACCGGTTAGACCGGTCTTATGCTGCTGCACGTCCATCTTTGGTTATTCGGTCATGGCTTTGTGGATCAACCAATGAACCTAGGGGTTTTCTTGTGAACCGTACCACTGGAAACCCTACGAACTCGGCGTAGCCTCCGCCAATCGCCACTCATGGCTTGGCTCCCACGTAGTCCCGGCTCAACCTTGGTTTTGAGGCTCAACCATGAAACCGTCCATGAGTTCATCTTGTTGTTCTTGCCACCATGCGGCCCACACTTGACTCCACTGGCAACCAGGTCCCTCGAACGAAGCCTACTTGTCTTCTCCACACCTGGAGGCCTCACCGGCAATGACCTTTCGCGCATTTTCTTCAGCTGCACCAACAACAGTAAAGCCGCAACCTTCACCTGCAATACTTAGCCAAGAATTAGTCCACACAACGTTGTCAATCATTCATCACACTAGGAAGCAACCATCCACCGGTCCTCGAACCACACATGTTCCTCAGAGCTCGCTAGAGTTCGCCGTCGGGTGCAGTCCGCCTCACCGCCGCCATCGCCTGCGCGTCCGCCCTAGTGCCATAGACAGATCCTTCGCGTCGCAAGCTTCGCTCTGGTGCAAACCTCATCGAAAACTGTGCCTCCTATCCCTAGATCGAGATGGCTCACCGGAGTTGTCTGTGCGCCGCCGCTCACCGGCGAGTATCCCCGTCGCCTGTGCACCACCGCCCTGCTACTCTCGTTGCCAGCCATCCGATCTGGATCGGGCGATCTGGATCGATCTCATTCCAGAGTCAAACCGACAAGTGACGGTCAACCCCAACCCGCGCCCTGTAGTTTTGCAATAAACCCCTGCGCTTTTAGATTTCCCAGGTCGGTCCTTCCACCGTTGAACTTTTCTTACAAATAGGTCCAAGTTTCTTCGGTTTAGTCCAGAAGCTTTCTCATGCAAATAAGTCCCTAATCTTGTTTAGGCTGTATCTTCTTCAATTTAGCTCCGTTTTTAGCGTTCTTTATGTCCATGAGATCGTCTCGACGAGTAGATTAGTTTTCTATTGCTTTTGTCTCTGTTTGATATGATTGGTGTCCTGTTTCTTAATTACTTGTATCGTATGCTTGTATGCTACCGTGTGGAGCGTAGTGAACGATCAATTTGTGGAGTACGCTGCTGTTGAAGATCAAGAAGGTTTTGAGCAGCAGCATGCTTGGGTTAAAGGCGAGTCCTTGCTGCATTCCCTTGGGTCCTATTAGAACATGAATTTTAATTACACCGTTATTTACTTTTTGCTTGTATTAATGTGATGGGACTTATGCTAAGGTGTGACTAGTGTTGTTTACCTTGTGCCTTGATCAACCAGGTGTTTTACTTTATGCTATTCATGCCATACAAGAATACTATGCTTGTTTAATCGGAACATGGAGAACCAGCCAGGAAAACTGTACAACCACAAGGCATATGGCTCTACCTTGGCTAAATAACTAGTGACTTTAGTGCTGGGATGGCCTTACCCGATAAGGGTGAGGGGAGCGCCAGTATGGTATAGACTCGCTCTAGTAGGTAGTTGGGCTTTTCTAAGACACGGAACCTACTAGGGGACTTTATACTCTGCAATGACTCAGAACCTTCATAGGTTCTTTCACACTAGGGAATCTTCGTAAAGGCCTCATAGCGTCTCTATGCAACCACACCTCAGTAGTGTGGTATTGTGCCTAGTTTTGCACAACATGTTTGGGTCCAAAACTCTTTGAGTTTTTACACGACTTGTGGTGAAAGTGTACAACCTCTGCAGAGTGTAAAACTGATTGTTTAGCCGTGCTCACGGTCAAGAGCGGCCTAGACCTCACATGATTAACTCTATGGAAGATGGACTTAATAACTTGTGCATTACATTTTATGAGTTTTTATGCATCTTTTAAGTGGGTTTGGTATACACATACACTTGTTAGTAAATATTTGCTTAATAAAATTTGACTAACTAAAATGATTAACTGCTTTGCAACCACTAGCCTTCCACCACAAAGCATTGCATGTTGTTTTCGTTTCTTTCCCTTATTGAGTACGAGATCTGTTGATGCTTGTTGTTTTATATTGCATCTACACCATCCAGCTGCTGCTCAGATGGACATTTTGAGGACTATCCTGGTGGATTCGTCTCTCCAGTCAGCTGCCTGTGGAGGACTTCTACGTTTACTTTGTCCACTGCTAGTCACTTGGTGTGTTAGAATAAAGACTATTAGTCATGTAATGAAATTTTAATACGTCCTTTACGTTTTGGCACTATTTTTGTATTCACTGAGTCGACGCGTGTGTGTAACATGATCCTGGAGCACATGTGATCAATCATTCGGGTTTGTCCTTAAATCCGGGTGTGACAAAGAATCATCCATTCAGAATGAGGATCCAGGAGGATTCCGTTCGGATGATTGTTCGGACAATCTCAGAAACCGAGAATCACCATTCGGAATAAGGATCTAGGAAGTTCGCTTCAGATCTCCACTTTAGGCCAGTTCGGACCTGCATAATGAATCGACCATAACTCTTTGGTCATGATGTCTCTAGAGCCCCATGAGTACTTGATGGAATGTGCTTGAAGTCAACTTTCCAATGCAAGAAACCGTATATCCATTGGACTTCCCAATAAAGAGTTATGATAGATTTAGTGGAGGCTGTACAGAAGGTCAACAGTCTTGCGAGTCCACCTCGGGAGTTGATTTCTTAGGAGCCTTTTCACATACTTAGCCTCTTCATTTCCATATCGAATTCACACCCATCTAGGAGGGTTGTTCCTAGTATAACTATCCCCCTATGTACTACTGAAAATGAGGTTTTGATAATGATGAATTGATAGCCACATATGGTTTGTTCTTCGAGGACTTGTGACGAGATCTCGCTGAGGTCCCCTAATTCATGCTCTACTGCTTCCGTTCGGCTGCAATGTATCGTGTGGATTAGTTCCGTCTTGTGGTTCTGCGGTCATACGGAGATCGAGTCGAAGTCCATTGCGGTTTCGGTGCCTCTCTCCCCGTTGTTTGGTCACAACCAACCTTGGTCAGGTATAAAGCTAGTTATACCTACTGTTCTAAAGCAATTTATCTATTGTTCTTGAACCTACTGTCGTGAAGATCGAGCCATCCATATGCTGATCCAAATCGGCACCTATCACAACCTTGGTGCTTTCATGGCACGTCTACAATAAACCAACCCCTCACCCAAGGCCGAAGCGGCCATGGCCTACCTACGGGTCACTACAGCCCTAGTAGAAGAGAAGAGTGCGGCGTCCAAGTCTGCAGTGTCCCCATCAAGCCGACACTGGCGCAGTTGATCTAATCGACCTGCACACAGCAAACTCCCTACCATCTAGGAGGAGGTCAACCAGAACAAGCTCGAACAGCCTCAGGCGAACAGCGCGAGGGACGGTGACCTCCGCGCCAACCTCGACAAGAACAAACGTGCACGCGACGCCCTCGACCACATCGACCAGAACCACCATGAGCGGGAGGAGTTGAAGCTGCGGCATCACGCATAGTACGACTGCGAGTACGGCCCTCCCGGTGTTGTCCATCACATCATGGAGCGCGAGGAGCGCGACCGCCACAACATCAAGAACAAGTGACGTGCCCAGTACGAGGCGGACTATGGCCACCCAGAGGCCCCTGTCCCAAACCCAGATCGCCAGCCTAGATCCCAGATCGTCACCCCTGCACGGAGCCAGAGTGGCACCCAAGTTGGGGGCAGCGGCGATGACATGGCCATCACAGCTTTCCCCACGTTGGACCCTCGCCTCAGATTGGTCACCTACAACGACAACTTCAAGCCAAACATCTAGAGAGTACGATGGCCGCTCTGACCCAACATCTGGCTATCGACCAACTATGTCGCTGTCAAGGCGGCAAGTGGCAACTTCGACCACATGGCGGCCTACTTCCCGCTGGTGATGGGTGATGCACCGTCGCTGTGGCTCAACAGGAAGGCAACACCACCTGATGGGCCGACCTATCCCAGGCCTTCACATCAAACATCCAGGCAACCTACAATTGACTTGGAAACGCCTTCAACCTCGGGAGGGTGACCATGAAGACCAACAAGCGGTTTTGCGACTACACCAACCGGTTCTTCGAGAACAGCAACACCTGTGTTGGCGTCCGGGAGGACCAGGTCATTGTCAGCTACAAGAAGGGCATCCGAGATAGCAAGATCTTTGGGAAGATCCACATGTCAAGGGACACCACAGTTGCGACACTCATGGAGGTCGTAAAGAAGCTCATCAACATCGAGAAGGCATTTCTCAACTAGTTTGACTCTGACGCCAAGTGCGACGCAGGGACATCTGGTGCCACGGCCTACCCAAGCTCCAAGAGGCCCTCAAAGGTGCTCATGACAGAGGGACGAAGACCCTCGACGTTCAACGTTGAGGAGTTCAATGTGGTGCTCGATAGCCCTTGCACATTACACAAGGGGGCTACACACAACGTCCACTGTTGCTCACAATTCAAGAGTGTGTCCTGCACCCCAAAAGACCCGAAGCAACCTAGAGGTGATGGAGATCGGTCGTCCTCACGTCGCTACAACAACAACCGCCGTGACGATCGATGTGGCCACGTCTATGATAGTCGCCACGACGACCGGTGACGTGACGAGCAGTAGCCGGAGGACCGCCACGACGAGCGCAACCTACCTCTTTCACCGACGACTGGCAACCCCAACGGCCCCTTCCAGTAGGCCAGGAGGTCGATCAACAAGATCGTTAGTGGCCCGAAGTCTAGCATGAGCAAGAGGCGTTATTGCAAGGATAAGTGAGAGATCCAGCTCATCCACACCAAGCCGTCGCTGCCCCTACGTTGGTCAGAGCAGCCAATCACATTCTCAGGGTTGACCAATCGGTCCATATCCCAGATCCAGGGTCCTACCCCCTCGTCGTCGAGCCAATCGTCAAGGGGGGCTGCTTCCTCAGACCCTTATCAACAGTGGTAGTGGGCTCAATGTCATCTTCGTCGAGACCTTGAAGAAGATGGACTTCGACTTCAAGAGGTTGACAGCGTGCAATGAGCCCTTCTTCGGCATCGTCCCTAGCAAGGCGGCCTACCCCATGGGTCGGGTCTCCCTCCTGGTGACCTTTGGCACCGAGGAGAACTTCCGCATGGAGTACCTCAACTTCGAGGTCGCTGACTGTGACAACCCGCCCAGACAAATACCGTACTATCGCCTAAGACCGATCCGCTTTGGTCATTGAGCAATAGTAAAGTATCATCTTGTCGTTAGTTGCCGGGTTAACGCTCGGTAAATCACTTGGACATTGAACAGAGGATTAACACTCAGCAAGACTACCGTCGGGTGATGACTACATCACCAACCTTTAGACATGAAAGGCTTTTGGCCGGTGGAGTTTCTTTTGCTAAAACAGCTGTTAAGAGTAGATCCTTACTTTCATAATTTTAGCACAAGTTCTAGTTGATTACCATTTTTAAATGTGCCATCTAATCCAATCAAGAATTGGACAAGCAATTAATTCATACAACAATATTTCTCGAGTTCCATCATTATGGGATATCATGGCTAGTTGATTAAGCAGTCTCGGATAACGGTGAGCGGCCGACAATCAATTGATTTAAACCTTGCAAGGTAAACCCAAACACACGGTAGGCTACCCCCACGAAAACAACTTTCCCAGACCGTCCCCAAAAATCCTCGGGTTGGGATCGAATCTTACAGTCCCTGGTGCAGGCTATCCGGCATACCCCGCGAGATACCCGGAGTCACCATACACCACCCTTCCCGGTAGCTAGCCGGTTAGGAGATTTCTCAAGAGTAGTAACGGTAGGATCCCGTGCCGCCTCATTAAGGTACTAGGCTTACCGGTCCCATTCCCGGCAAATGTTTGGTACGTTCAAAAGCTTAGCCCACGACAGCCACTGGACCGGAGCCCAATCCCATGCTCTTACCACATGAGCAATCCATTTAAGGTTATCTTATGATTCCTATCTAGGAACCTATTCTCGCGAGTGACGAACATTACTCGACTTCTATCGGGTCCTATAGCATGGCAGCTATCGACCTAGCATACTAGTGATAGAGCATAGGTACCTAAAGATCATGCATCTAGGGTTTCATTCAACTCCTGAAACGTAAATGCACAATCATAGCAAACATAATTGCATAATTTTAAAAGACGGGGTTAATGATCCGGGGCTTACCTTCGCTCGCAAGGTTGGCCTTGGGCCCTTCTGGACTTGGGTCCAGGTGTTGAGCTACGTTTACGCACGGCAGCTCTTTGTCAGCACCTTCGTCTCCTCCTTCTGGCACAAGCATATGTCTACTGGCGAAAAGATCTCACTACTAGGAATCGACCCTTAGAGCACCAAATTTTCTGGCAACACCACATATTTGGTTGCAATAGTTGGTTTTATAGCAACCAACGTATTAATGCGTTGCGATATCTGGGTGTTATGGCAACCAAAAATGTGGGTTGCATCTGTTGAAACAGTCGTTGCAACAGGTTGGTGTTAATGCCACGGTGAAAATGGTGGTCGCCTTTGTGGGTAGCTATTTCCACAACTGATTGTGCATTGCGATAGTATCGATTTAATGTTGTGATACATATGTGTTTGTTGGCACGAATATTTAATTCGTTGCGATAATGCATGCCTATGGCCACGATGAAATTTCGTTGCGTAGAGTGCAAACTTTGTTGCGATAGCTGATGTGCCTGTTGCATCCAAAAAATCATTCGTTGCGTTTGATGTGTGTTTGTTGCCACGAATATTTAGTTGGTTGCGATTATGTCGGCTTTCAACCACGATGAATTAACATTGCCTAAAACTTAAACCTGGTTGCGATAGGTCATGTGACTGCTGCATCCAGAAAACAAATCGTTGCATCAATTAGGTTTTATTGCCACGATAAATTTGGTGAATTCATTAATTTTTTTTGTTGTGGTAAAAGATTTTATGATGATGTAATTAAACCCACCTGCACTTTTGAAGAAAGAAAAATAAGCAAGCCTAATTGGGTTGTATTGTTGTGGCCGGCTTGCTAACAAAATTAGGAAAAAAATCATGCCTCTAGCCCAGCCCACCGACGCATGAGGAGAGGGAAAAAATACCTGAGAAGAAAAAAAGGCCGACTCATGCCTGCGTATGCGCCCTGTGTAGGTCGGACCTCGGCCAGTCGGCAACAGCATGGTCGCAGAAAAAAAGAAAAAAACATGTCGGCAACAGGAATTGAACCTATGACCAACCACTTGAGAGATAGAGAAGTTACCATTGTGCTACTTGGTTGTTGATGCCAAATCTTAGTATTTATTTATTTTGAATAACTCCTATAGGTACTGTTGTTTGCCACGCGAGCGCCACCTCAGCCAGGCACCACACATCACTGCCACGCGAGCCGCGCCACCTCACCTGACCATGTCATCAGTTAATAAAAATTTTAAAAATCAAACCACGCAAATGGGGGAGTGTGGTTCGAGCCCAAGACCACAAGGTCTCAATAGATGGAACGACTACCACTGCACCACTTCACTGTGTGTGATGGTTTTATTGTAGTTCTTTTTATATAAATCGAGGTTTGGGACCACGTGGCAACACTGGGATGGTCGAGTTGCTTCGTCGGGACCACGTGGCGCATGATGAGCTCGTTTTCCCGTCGTTTTTTTAATCTACAACTAAAATTTGTAACTAGTGTTTCTAGGTCATAGTAACTTCAAATTGAGTGAATGTGACAATGCTCAGAACACCGTGACGATTTGTTAAAAGTCGTCGCATTCTGGCCCACAATGCTCCGACGTTTTAGCAGATTTGTCACGATCAATAATTAACAAATAGTCATGTTACGAAATAAAAAAAGAGGTGAGCTACCATTGAGCTTCCACACCCAGAGGACGCCGCACCCGCCCATGCCTCCAGCCGTCTGCGATTTAAATTCGGTGTGCAAAAAATGGGCTGCGAGCAGACTCGAACCCAGGACCTGGCTGTTCGGAGGTGAGGTGAGCTACCATTGAGCTTCCTTTTATTTTGTGATTTATATTTCTTATGTATATCATTTATATTGCACCATACATACTGTTGTTTGTAAAGTCAAAAAAATCAGCCGCCCCGTCAAAAAAATGAGGAGGCCGGGGCTCGAACCCGCGACCTAGGAGAAACAAATTTTTTTTGAGCATCTAGGAGAAACAAATTAGATATGTTACCATTGAGCTACAAGCAATGTTGTGTTTGTTTGCAGAAGTTTATTTCTATATCCTTTAAAAACTTGTTGCACTCATCCAATCATGTTTCGCCACGTGGCGGGCGGAGATGAAGAACATATGATTATCATATTTATTTTTTTAATCTGAAATTAAATCTTGTAACTAGTTTTTCTCCAACGTAAAATCTTCAAATTGGATGGTTCTTTTTTTCAAATTTTTCTAAAATCTACCTTTCCTTCAAGTATGTTTTGTTTGTATATAAATTGTTATTTATCGAAAATTTTATATGTAACTTGCATTTCTTCCAAAAAGTAATAACTACGAGCAAGAGTTTTTTACACTAGATGATGTCAAATGGAAAAATGATGAATACCAAAGTTTCATATCTCATCAAGATCTACGACCTTTATTTAGGTCATTTTGTCATTTTCAAATGTGCCAATAATATGTAGTACAAATTTGACAAGTCTCTAACATAGTTTCATAAACAATGTGATGAATTTTTTGTGAAAATGTTATGGTCAACATAGAAGCTTAAATATGATTTTTGTGAAATTTTTCCAGCTTTATTGGTGGTACACATAGGTCAACTAGGAATTACTCTTGGTAAGCATGCGGATATTCAATTAAATGATAGAAAATAACAAATATGTTCAAACAAATCTTGAAACACCTAAAAGGAAACTTAAATGTTGTCTGCTACATTTGAAAAATGTATTGAGGATATATAAGGTAATTAGTTTTCAAGTTACGTCATAAAGGTGTCTTAATTTTGTATTTGAAAATAGAAAACCAACCTTTTTTAAGAAAAAATGGTAATGTAACTTCATATTTGAAAATGTTATGGTCAACATAAGGTTGTGTTCAAAATTTATATGCATATGAGTTCAAAATAATGTTGAGGTATTCGAATCTCAAAGTTTGACTTTGAGTTTTAGAAAACTATGAGAGGGATGTATCCATTTCTAAACAATATAGGTTCCTCTGTTATCGAAATCATTTGAAAATTTTATGTCAAGTTTAAACATCCATAAAATGATTCCATGTCAATTTTTAGAATTTTCGAAAAAATTTTAGATATTATTATCATTATTTTATAACAATGTGACTAGTACAAGTTCAAGTTTTCCATGTAAGTAAATTGAAATTTTCGTCAATCTCCTAGATGTGGGCTTGAATGAACCATAGGCGCCTAAATTTAGTTTTTTTAATTTTTGTAATCTTATTAGAGGTACATATAGGTCCATTTAGAATTATTTTCAGTAAACACGTAAGAATTTATTTATATGATAGAAAATAGTAAATCTCTTCCACATATTCTGAAACTCATAGGTTGCAACTTATATGTTGTCTTCTACATGTGAGAAATGGATTGGTGGTATTTAAGATAGCTATTTGAGTTTGTTTCTAAGGTTTGTTATTTAGGTTTAAAAAAATAAAAGGGATGTTAAATCTGCATAAACGGGCTCAAAGAGCTTTTTCTGGGTTGTTTTTGGGCTCAGTTAGCACGTCCCAACTATTTTCGACTGTCCATCTGATACTGACGGTTGAGATGATTCGTGCTGCAAATAAATATCATCCAACCCTCCCTTCTGCTCCCGCAACCCTAGTTGTCTCCCTCATCCTCCAGTCTCCACTCATCCTACCTCAAGCCGCCACTAGCTCATCGACGCCCCCATCTCGTTCTCCCCTCTACCCCTACCCACACTGCCCCATACGTGCCCCCACCTCAGCTCACCTTTGCTACCCCCTTCTCGTTGGTCCCACGGGCGGCGCGGGTGCGGGACCCGGCTGGCCTCACGGCGCGCGGCGGTGCACGGCCAGGCGACCTCCTGGCTGCGGCGCGAGCGCAGGGCTAGGTCGGGCTCCCAGCAGTGCGGGACCAGGCGGCACGGGGCTAGGGCAGCGGCCTCCTTGACGTGGAGCTAAGGAGCCAGTCTCCTCGGCGCAAGGGTGGTGGAATCCTCGGCTCGATGTTTGACATCGCCTTGCTTGAAGTCGGCATCTGCGGGATGCAGCTCATCCGCAACATCACCAACAGCCTCGAAGTCAGGCTGGTCTTCTCGATTCAACTCTCTCTCTCTTCTAGTCGTTCCTCAGCAGGGGTTCTCCAGCTGTGCATGCGTGATTTAGATCTGCTCCTGCTACTGATCAATTCACACTTAATTAATTTTGTCATTTCAATTCTCGATTTAGATCTGCTCCTGGTGCTGAAGGAGAAGGGGGCGGCCGGCGTGCTGGAGAACTTTGACGAGGGGAAGATGTACTCGCTGCTTCTGCTTGGAGAAGGCGAGCAAGGTGAATCCCGGGTCTGCTTGTGCTCAAGTTCCTGTGATTACTGCTTGTTTGCTAGGTGTTTGTTTTCACTCTTTCAGTGCACAAGTTCTGTTAGCTACAGTGAAGAAGCTAGTTAATTCATTCATTCATGCGAGTGCCTACTCGTTACATAGATAAACAATAGCTACAGTGAAGAAGCTAGTTAATTCATTCATGCGAGTGCCTACTCATTACATAGATAAACAAGGCTAGTTAACTCCAAATCAGATCAGAGCTCTATCATACATTCACAATTTTATTGTGTTATGTATACCATGATGCAATGTAGAGATTTTATAAGACAAGTCTAAACCTTGTACTGTTAGTAGATCTTCTAGCTCGACCTCTAGGACTCCAGGTTCTGCCATCCTGGTACTTGACTTTTCCTCCTCTGTTTAATTCGTGCTTTGCTTTGTTCGATTGAGTTCTGTTCTATGCTACCCTTGCTAGCTGCAGCTGGTGCTGGTGTGTAATTTGTGCTCTACTCTGTTCGATTAGTGCTCTGCTCTATGCTGCCCCTACTGCAGTTGCTGGAACAATGGTAAGATTTAGTATTCTCTAATATGTTCAATTAGTACAACTGCAGCACTCTTTATCATGAATGAGATTACACCCCAATGTTACACTATATATTATTTCTTGGCTATTTATTCTCTTCTATTTCATCTCTCATGTCGAGGATTAGTGTTTGGCATAATCTACCGATTTCGTACTGCTATATTTCACAATTGCCCATGTTATCTGAAATGCTTAGCATCTCAATATTGTCTTGTGATTTTCTATGCATTTTTGCTTTGGATATTAGAAAAATGAAAAATTTAGTGCTTCCTTGGATTGAGAACTTATACAACAACACATGCTTGTGACAGATAAAATTGCATCTCTATATCTCAATGCAAAGAACAAAACACTTTTTTATGTTGCATTTGAAACTCATGGTGAATGATATCAACATAATATTCCAGTATTTTGCATAGCAGGAAGAGGATGTCAACATTTTCTTTGGTGCCTTTTGAAACCAGGAAGCCCCTGATGAGCTTGAATTTGTTGCCTTTTGAAACTTTTGCTATGTTTAACTGATTAATTGAATTTCTGCTGGTTGCAGTTCTTCATAAAACACTTGAGAAATACTGTAGATACGCACTTTCTAATCATAGTGAAGACCAATGCATTTGAAAGATTGTGTATCAATACATATTCTCCTGAAAAAAGTTGGTTTCTAGTCTATGTGATAAATGACTAGTGTATGCTTTGTATAGGAAGGAACTTCTGTGTTCCTACTTTTCAATACATTTCTAACTCTGAAAAAATAAGTTATTCTTTATTTATTCGCTAAAACCTAACTCCTGGTTTCAAGTGTTGGCCGACAAAAAGGCTCTAGGATTGACTAGTGAATGTTGATTACTGAATGATTAATTCTTGACACCACCTGATTCTACTACTTATGCCTACTTGATGTATTTGTAAACTGAGACAAATATTACTTTCCTCACATAAATAAATACTTGTTCTTTGCATAAATTATTTGATATATGCTTTTTTGTGTTGTGGGAATAAATAAACTACATTACATTTTTTAGTGTACCATTGGATTGCCATATAATTCATATCTTCGGTGAACAGACACAGTTTTTTTATAAGAACTAATCTAGTGTATGCTAATTTAATCATATATGCTTTCATGATTCGCAGAGAAACTCAAACAGCCAAAACAATTAGAGAAAGCTACCATGGATTACTGTTGATGGGCGGCCGACAAGAATGATGTACGTGGAGCTGATGAACTTGGAGCAACCAGGGGACTCGTTTTTAGAACAATTTATTATATGCTAAACAATGTAGTGAACTTAGTTAAATGTGGTGTCTTTATTTTGTTAGTTCTGGTCATGTTCAATCAAGACGAATTCTGGTCATTACCTGTTACTATGTTTTGAGACAATCTTAAATAAAGAATTACTCAGTTATTAAATGTCATGTGCATGTTGTGCAATTGATTTGTAAACTACTATTCAAATTCACCTCGTTGCGTTGCATCTAACCTCTATTACCACCCACACAAATTCGTTGCAACATATGTATATTACCTCGAAGACTAATTCGTTGCATTACCATACCATCTATTGCCACCATATCTGATTTGTTGCAAAAGCATTGTAATGCAATGGATCGGAATTCGTGGTAATAAGACTATATGCCTACATAGCTTTGGAGTGGCAATACTTTTCTATTGCAACACATTTGGTCGTGGCAATCATGAACTATTGCATCCTAGCGTTTGGCCGCAATAAAACCTGAGGCAACCAATAAAGACGTTGCAATATTTACTCTTGCAACCAAAAATTGGTTGCATTTCCTTTTTTGTTTATTGCCATATTTGTTATTACAACCTTGTATAGGTTGCATTAGGCTTCTTTTGCATTGCAATATTTTTTGTAGCAACCAACTATTGGTTGCAATAGGATTTTTTGTCATTGCATTAACAAACTCTATTGCAACACATCATCTTATGGTTGCCTCAGGCTATTGCACCGTTCCAATTGCAACCATTTGTCGACCACCTCACTTCGATGCAACTGATTCCAGATGCAACCAAAACAGCCATATTGCAACCATATACAGGTGTTGGCAAAGTATTGATTTCTAGTAGTGTCTACACGAAGATGCAAATGCAAGATTTATTACGGTTTTTTACTTTAATCACTTACAAACCATATTGACAATCAAGGGGTGTATTTGTTGGGCACATTCACCTAGATAAGAATACATTCAGCATACTCTTCCATAAAGGAACAATATGCAACTCTTTATTAATTATTCTTTTTGATGGTGATTGTGTACATATATATGTAAATAATTTAATTTAAATTTACCAACAGCAGTGGGTAGGTATATTTAACCTTTTTAACATGATTTGCAACCACCCTTAAATTAACATGAGTGGTTTGGTGATTTCTCTTTTAGGAAGGTTATTGGTTGTACATGGGTTATTCTTTTATTGCACAATTGAATAAAGGTTTCTTTGTACTTGTCATTTCATGTGAAATCTTTAATCCTTTTCCTTTCACAAGAAAATTTATGAATAATATTTTTATCCTTGAATTAATTCCTTAGCAGCAATGAGAATTAATTATCTTTTAATTAAATTAGATAATACTTTCAAAAAGGAAAAGAATTAACTAAGGGCTTTTCTTTATTTAATTTCTTTTTAATATTAAAAAGGGCTTTTAAGCTTTTTATTAAGCAATTAAATTACCAAAAATTAAAGTAGTGTTTCTTAAGCCTACTAGCACCTATCCTGGTCCATTGGACCCACATGTGAGTGTTGGATGCTAGGAAATTAAATACTATGGAGAATAACAAAGGGCTAGCTAGTTATTCAATTTAAATGCATACAAAAATAAATAAGCATCAAAATGATCCAAACTTTCTTATGCATGCCCTCTGGTCCTAAACAAGCCTAGAGAACTAGCATGTTCACATAAAAACTCTACTGATCTTAGCTTATTAATTTACAAAGGAAAACATGCATAATTAGAGGATAAATATTTTTGGAAAGCCAAAAATCATGATTAATTCACAAGATGTGTATCTTGGTATTACAAGACAGTGTGCACAAGTTGACCTCAAAAACATAAATATATTTAGCAAGAAAAATCATTTATGCAGATCTGCCAGAAATGGAAAAACATTTTTATAAAACGATTTACCTCATAACTTTGTGCAATTTTTGGCATAGGAGCTAGCCATGACCTAACACACAACATATCCAAAAATTAGTTACAGAGGATTTACGGTTTTTGAGATATTGCAGATCTAGGGTTTTCACATTTGTATTTTTCATGCAAAAACTAAAAGGAATTAGCTCAGGCCAGAATAACAAAAGTTGTGGGGTATTTCACCATGAATTACATTTTTCTGCTTTATCTGTGATTTTCTACACAATTTACAAGAATCAGTCAAAGCTCAAGTACTATTTAAGAACTACTTTGCAGCTAGGCCCTCGAAGTTTTCTGGGTTCACAACTATACCCTTACTTTTGCGCTGTAGCCCTTAGAAAGAGTTTCCTTCTCGCAATGTAGCCCTCGCGGCCGGCCGGCGCGGCTCCGGCCAAAATCCCGGCGGGGCCGGCGGCGGGGTTGGCGGGGAGGGGCGGAGAGATCCCCTAGCCCACCTAGGAGCGGAGGGGCGCCGGAATTTTGGGAGGGGGACCCGCCGGCGAGCGGCGTACCGACAGCCCGGGGTGGCGGCCGCCGCGGCTGTCCAATGTCCGGCGAGAGCGGCTCGGTGGGGATGAGGGGCGAGGCGACAAGCATCCACACATGCCAGAGAGGGTGTTGGGTGGTTTAGTTGGGGAAAACCGCCGGTAGGGTGGGGTGCTCGCCGTGGCGGCCTCCCATGGCGCATGTGGCAGTGCGGTTGGTCGCGGGGTGGAGGTCTGCGCGTGGGGCGAAGGGGCAGCGGTGCCTTATAGCGACGGGCGACCCTCCTAGCGACCAGGGGATGGACGGGGGGTGCCTCGGGGCGCGTGCACGCCGGACGACAGGGCAAGGACCGCCGGTTTGTGTGCGAACGCCGTGTACGGGTCGGTCCGAAAGGTGAGGCGCGCACGGACTTCAAGGGCGCCTCGGTGTGCGTGTGCCCTGGGGAAGGAGCGGTGCGTGGGGCGGACGTCGAGGCGTGGGCGGCCGGCACCGGGCGGCGCGCGAGGTGCGGCGGGGGCGCGGCGTGCGCGCGGTGCGTGTCGCGGCGCGCGACGTCGCAGCGCGGCGTGCCGGCCCGAAATTGTGTCGCTGCGCCCCAGTTTGAACACACGTAGCTCCAAAAACTTGAATAAAAGTGCACAAGGCAATGAATAGGAAAGTTGTAGATCTAACTACCCTCTACAACTTTTGTAAAGGTCGTCTAGTGTTTTTCTCGACGGATTTGGCAGGAACATCGTGCCAACTTCGAATGTCGGCCTATTCTGGAAAATGGGAGGTACTGTCAGTCGATCGAGTTTTTCACCAATTTCCACCCAAAATTTGAAATGCCAATCTACATGAAGGTTGTGTCCCTCAACAATATGTACAACTTTCAAAACGGTAGATTTTGAAGTGTTTAGATGAATTTTGGAGAACGTGGCAAAAGTTCCGGACGACATTGGCTGACGTCAACGGTTAAGCCGGTTTTGACCGTGTCTTTGACCAAGGGTCCACTACGGGTGTGTGTAGGCTTGGTCAAGGGGTTCGTTAGGGTTCATTAGCGAGGTTTTCGGGTGATGACCCAGGTTGACCTAGGTTTGACCGGTGTTTGACTGGTTTGACTCGGCTGATCCGGTCATTAGCGTTAATGACGGTAATTAAAAACCTGGGGCGTCACAGCCTACCCCTCTTAAGAAGAATCTCGTCCCGAGATTCGAAATTACAAGGGGAGGTGAGGAATGGTTCTGGGATAGAGGTGTTACCTAAGAAATTCAGTTGGCTTTGCTCCACTTGAGGGCTCGGCTCGTTGTCGTAGTTGGTGATAGCGGATCCGGGGTTCTGCTTGTGTTGCTGGAGGTTCTGCTTTCTTGGGTTCGGGCACTCCTTTGCGTAATGCCCGGGTTGTCTACAATTGTAGCACAAACGGGGTGGAATGTCCATGGGCTTGGAGATTTGTTGCGGGGCTTTCTTGATACGGCAGAGCCTCTTCCTCCCCCTTTTCCTTGCTGACTTCGTGGTTTGTGACGGTGTTTTACTCACGGGGAGTCGAGTGGCCTTGCTAGGGTTACACCTTCGTTTGCCCTTGTGCAGATGGGTCTCCGTACAGGTAATTTCCCACTCACTTACATCTATCTCAGATAGTTCTTGTTTACTGCCTTTATTTGGCCTCTCTTCTGCCCTAAGATCCAATGGTAATCGAGAAGGTGGTAATATTGAGTCGGAGGCTTGGGGTTGGTCTTGGTTAACATACTCCTCCAACAGATTGAACAAACGGGCTTGTTCGACCATAGAGGCAGATAAGGACTGAGAGAGACTGTCTGCCAAACTATTCTGATATGGTTTCCCATAATGTCCTTGGATGATATCGTACACCATCTGGTTCAACATGGAATTCTGCCCTTCTAACAGTTGGGTTGCGCCGACAATGGCATTTATGTCCCTCTGGGTGGGTACTTCTGGTGAGTAGGGCTTGGAAGGTTGAACCTTCTGTTGGAACGGTGGCATCTGCAGTAGTTGCTGATCCATTCGTTGTTGTGCTTGCAGAAGTTGGCACAACACTTCGGTACGTGCTGCTATGAAAGCTTCGGTTAACACCTTGGGTGACGGTAGCGTGAGATCACCACTACCCGATGCATCAAAACCATAGGGGTTGATCCATGCCGGTCGGAACATCTGAAAATTTCGGTCCTTAATTAGCACGTGTTCAGAATCTCGCCCAGAAACCTATAATTCAAAAATACTCTACGAGAGTTGTTCACGGTAGGCGATGCAAACCGGACATCCAAAAGTCACAATATCAATTTGGTAAAGCCTGATCTACACTTCTCATGATTGGAAAATGCAGATGGAACAAAAAGGTGCAAGGTGCTTTTCCTTACTACCTCATCGCCGTTCATGAGGAAGGGGACGATGAATGTTCACATGCACAGCTAATAGCAGACATAATCCTCCTACGATACAGAGGTACATCCCTAACAATGTCCAGCGAAACGACTCGAGCTCTTCCGAAGACGGAGTCATGGGTGGCAGCTTGGACTGATTTCTTCTTTCGGCCTACTCCGAGCTTCTTCTTGACGTCGGAAATGAAGACGGAGAACAGTTTGCTCGAGAGGATTGAAGTAGCTAGGAGAGGTGCTCTAGTGGCAAGTAGCCAGGCTAGCTAGAAGAAGAACAAGAATAGTGATAATGCCGAGCTCTGATGGAAATGGAGCTTTTGTATCGGCGGTTCAGGGTAAAAGGTTCCATTTTTATAACCGCTGCGGGACTGTAACAGTTAGTTGACCCAGTCGGGTATCTGGTGTATACAACACGGAGCTCGACAATGGTCAGCCCGTGGGGCTTCGGCGTGGGAATACGATTGCGGAAATTGATGGTAGAGCGACGTCATGGCATCGTACGGGTGTGACACTGATTTAGATGAGGCTCAACAGTCTAAATGATCGACCGTAATGGGGAGCGAAACGAGAAAAGCTCAGTGTACCACGCTTTATGTTTGCGATAGCAACACAGAGGAGCGTAGCATAAAGCTTCGATCGATCCTGGGCGTACTTCCTTGCTCGATTATGAGGATTTGAAGGTTATGAGCACGGACCAAGAACGAATACACGATGGATGACTTCTCTATGTTGACTATTCGAGAACCTTGACTACTCGAGAAAAATTTCTACTTTTACCGTTTCCACTTGGCTAGCAGGAAAAGGAATCGATGCTACAAGGTCGTCGAGATTCACGGCAAGGAACCAATTTGTCAGAGATTTCCAATAGACCATTACAAGGAAAGGAAGGCTAAAGACAGAGTTCCATAATCTCCTGTACGAAAGATGACTTCAAGTGGGAACTTCAAGGAATAATCTTGCTCACACCTTTACTTATTTCACAAATTTTGAGGTTTTGACAACTCGTTGTTTTGAAAGTGCAATACTTTTCAAAGTTGATGCAATGCATATGCTTGTGCGGTATGGTGCTCATAATCCATGTTAGAACGACTCGGTTGCCCATATGCGTTGATGATTGGAAGGGCAATCAATAGTAGGGAGAGGATCTGTGTGACGAGTTTCTATCTCACAACCAAGATACCTAGCGCGCTCCTTGTGGCAGTCGGGTGGCTGCGGCACACACGATACCCTAGGTTCCGTCGCGACACCTTTAATCATGGGATAACAACATCACCAACCAGAGAGCTAAGGAAGAAGGCACGGAGTTTTCATGTGATTGCACATTAGTATACCCATGCTTCCCACATGCATATGGTATGCATCGCATGCTCAAAAGCAATATTTTAATTTAAATCACAAGGTTTGAGCAAGACCAAAAGAAACAAGTTCAAGATTTAGGAATCGATTGGATCCTGATTGACACGAGATTGGCGGAGCACAGAACTTGTTTGATCACAACTAGCATAAATGATGCTTACAAAGATCATTACGGAAAGAGATGTTTAATCAATGCAGTACATCGATGAGGGCTTTCAGCATTACCAAACAACATTTGGAATACAAGGCAGACTAGCTGCAATGACAAGGTTCCTAGTTCAACCGACAGCGATAGTTGACCAAAAGTGGTCATGGTCCCCTAGGATTCTTTACAACACTCCACTCTCACGACTTGGATTTTATTCCTGACAGACCAACTTCCGAGGGTGGGATCTTCCATGCTGAAGGACTATGGTGACTCGGGTCCAGACTCAATTCCAGATTCACCTTGGATATCTTCAACATCTTCTTCTTGCGCTGGTCCAGGAATGACAGGTTCTAGGGGTGGAGCTGCTATAGCTTCCAGTTGATTTTCTAGTTCAAGCATATATTGATCGTTATGCTGCAACAAGAAATTCTGCTCATGTATGATCTCGGTTAACTCTTGTATCTTTGCCTTGTCCTTGTGTCTTTCCTTCTTGAGAGTAGCGATCATTGCTCGGGCCTCCTTCAACGCTTGAGCTGAACACTCCACTTCCTTAACTTTGTATCTATAGATTTGGTGTCTATAGAATACGCTTTCTCCCACCATTCGTTGGTAGGTGTCGTACATGACTTCCGAAAAGCGGACTGAGGTGACAAGGTCAGGACTATATTGCGAGTTGTTCTGGGCTGGGAGGATAGTTTCTCGTTCACCACCCGATGTAACGTGTCGCTCGGGTATCGGAATTACTTTAGCTGCAGAGTTGGCTATCTCGGCAGGGTGCTTTCCACAGAAAGTTGTGAGTGCTTCAAGAGCGGCCTTCTGCACCGTGTCGGACAAGTTTCTTCCGTGTGCCGTACACTCCCCCTCATCCCAAGCAGGATTGGTCGGGCACACTGAAATCTTCACCTTCACCTCACAACGAAGGAGTTGGCCTGTGGTCATGACCTCACGTGTCAAGTACTCTGGGTAAGTGGTGCACCCAAAGTCCTTCAGGGTGTCCCACAAAAGTGCAGGAAAACCACCCTCCTCGAGGTAGTCCACGAGAGTCCATGATTCCACATCAGCCGACGTAGAGCCAACGTTGTCCATCTGGACATAACGACAAAAGTGAGAATCAGTCGGGTACGAGTGTACAAAGGTAACTCGATCCACGAATACGGGTAGGGGTTAAGGTGTGGGGTAATTATGCATACTAAGACCCAATGTATGCTGGACTCGAACAAGCAGGCATACCAAATGGTACCAGGTCTGGCAACCAGAAACTGGACTTCCTAATCTTGAACCAACGTCCAACACTTCTCAATTTTTGCGTAGCAACCTAGCAATGTTTCGAGACTCACGGTTGAGGACGCAAGGTTGAGCCAGAGGATTAGGAAGGTGCTTAACCAAGCAAGGTTTTAAAAAGGTTCTAGGGAGATGGCAAGACTAGGGTTGACTGGCCGAGCATAACTTGCGGTAAACCTAAGTTATGATCGTGAACTTGGGCGAGCAAAAACTGGATTAGATTGGAGCAACCTAGGTTAAGGTCACCTAGACGAAAGATTCTTGGACAAGAACAGCAATTTGAGCAACAACTCTAATAAATCAAGCATGACAATACATCTACACTTAAAGAGGCTAAACAGAACAAAACACGCTATCACTATTTTACCTCAGAGAGCACGGAAACAGACGTGAGTTTAGTTTAGGTTCTTCTTATGACTTTTAACATGATGCAAGACGTCCTATGCGTCCTCACAAGGCAATCAAGCCAAAATTCGAAGTTAGCGCCGGTGGCATGGCACATACACGTATCTCCCTATAATAACTAGTCGAGATCTAGTCGATGCTTACTTAGCGACTTACGCAACAAGGTTAGCGTACTTGCAGAAGATCACAGAACACAACGAACCTTCCATGCCAGCACTCATCAAAGCGTCCACATACATTACCGTTCACTATAGAAACGGCATCCATGCGTTAAGCCGCTGCATGGACAGCGTCCAACCTCGGACATCCTCTGTTTGAATGGAGTATATCCCTGCCTCGCATGAGCGGCATGCGGAATGCTCACGTATGAAACACGTGGCAAGACACAACTCATAAACAGATGCGAAGATGGGATCCGTGGAATGGACCACTCCATCAACCCTCGCAATTCCCGTGATGCGGAACAGCACACGTATAAAACACGTGGCTCATCTAGTTTGGTTGTGCGAGAAAGTAAGTCTGACGTAAGGTAAAATGTGCTGGGAGTTAGCAAAATAAACCATAGATTAATAAGCCACCTAAAAGAAACCAAAAATTTCCTTCTAGGGCCTCTTGGTCTAGTCTATCCTTAACGGACCAACGTGTTTTGCAAATCAAACAATCTTGGCAAATTTTATTCGAAAATCATGTGATTAGAGTTGTTAATTAAACTCTGGTGCATGCAATCGCTCTGATACCAGCTGTGACAACCCGCCCAGGCAAATACCGTACTATCGCCTAAGACCGATCCGCTTTGGTCATTAAGCAATAGTAAAGTATCATCCTGTCGTTAGTTGCCGGGTTAACGCCCGGTAAATCACTTGGACATCGAACAGAGGATCGACACATGCATTAAAACTCATGCGAAGGCGAGTCCAGAGTACAACATAGATTAGAATATTTTGGTACAAACCATTGTTCCTGACATGGAGTAGGGGTTCAGAGTTCGAAAATACAGCGGAAATAATTTAAACTAGCACAACGGTAAACATCATAGGAGGCCATCCGTGATGTCATTACTTGTCGTCACCCTTCTGATCAATCACACCTGCAACAACAGTTTTTAAAGCAAGGCTGAGTATACTAATACTCAGCAAGACTTAACCGTCGGGTGATGACTACATCACCAACCTCTAGACATGAAAGGCTTTTGGCCGGTGGAGTTTCTTTTGCGGAAACAGCTGCTAAGAGTAGATCCTTACTTTCAAAATTTTAGCAGAAGTTCTAGTTGATTACCATTTCTAAATGTGCCATCAAATCCAATCAAGAATTGGACAAGCAATTAATTCATACAACAATATTTCTCGAGTTCCACCATTATGGGATATCATGGCCAGTTGATTAAGCAGTCTCGGATAACGGTGAGAGGCAGACAATCGATTGATTTAAACCTTGCAAGGTAAACCCAAACACACGGTAGGCTGCCCCCGCGAGAACAACTTTCCTAGGCCGTCCCCAAAAATCCTCGGGTTGGGATCGAATCTTACAGTCCCTGGTGTAGGCTATACGGCATACCCCGCGAGATACCCGGAGTCACCATACACCACCCTTCCCGGTAGCTAACCGGTTAGAAGATTTCTCAAGAGTAGTAACGGTAGGATCCCGTGCCGCCTCATTAAGGTACTAGGCATACCGATCCAATTCCCGGCAAATGTTTGGTACGTTCAAAAGCTTAGCCCACGAAAGCCACTAGACCGGAGCCCAATCCCATGCTCTTACCACATGAGCAATCCATTTAAGGATATCTTATGATTCCTATCTAGGAACCTATTCTCGCGAGTGACGAACATCACTCGACTATCAGGTCCTATAGCATGGCAGCTATCGACCTAGAATACTAGTGATAGAGCCACTACAAAAAATCTCGTGGTCTATGACGGTCAATTTTCGTCACGGATCATCAAAATTTCGTCATAAAATGACATCTATGACGAAATTTGAGAACGTCATGTATTGAGAGTCACGGATCCCTTCTCGTGACGTCCTTAAATTTTCGTCATGGATTAGCGTGATCTATGACGTTCTCAAACCGTCATAGATTGGTGTAAAGCCCATTGAACCCAGCCCGAAGCCCAAAATATGTGACGAAAGTGATCGTCATGGATTAACTTGCCACATCACTCATAGAGACAAGGTGGCTGCTGACATGGAAGATGATGAGGCGCTGACGTGGCAGGCACAAGGTAGCTAGATGACGCATTGTTGATGTGGCTGCCACATGTCACTGCCTGGCTGCCACGTGTCGCTACCGTGGCTGCCACATGGCGCTACCGTGGCTGCCACGTGGCGTTGACGTGGCAAATTCAGTACCGATCGTATTTCCACAAAACAGAATACAACAATAAAGCCACACATTTCAATAAAAATAATTCTTAAATTAATAAATCTCCAATACATTCACACCACCTCAATGGCAAACAAAATATAATTTCTGTCAACAAAGCTCAATAGGCCCAATTTTTAAACTTAGTCATTCAACAGTAAATACAAAATCGACATAAAATTCAACCCAACAATCCTAGAAATCACAAAACAACAAATCAAATGTCCTTGTAGCATCACTAGTACTCCAACAGTCCGGAACTCCAGATATCAGGTCCATTGATTACTGATCACTTCTCTTATGCATCTAAGCCATAACCTGAAAGAGGAACATTACCGGAAAAAAGAGTTGGCATTGGTTGTCGGCTTCACCGACCTCATTTCTTCTTCAAATCTGCATAAGGAGCATACCAGTGATAAGTTAAATAATATAGACCACCAAGTTGTGCACTAACAATATATCATATATATTGTGCTAGACAAATAGTTCACTGCAGAACAAAATAGAGACCAAAGAGGATAAGCTACTAAGTACAAACATGCAGCATGTGCAAAAAAATACTGAGAAATTTAAGCAAACACAAGATATTTGGATGCACACATACAACATTATGCAATGAAACCATGGCATTATCAGACAAGAAATTTCTAGACTACTAAACTAGTAGGCTAACAAGTGAGTTGCGTTGTTTATTGATGACTATGTGAATTAATATTCTAGTGGCCGCCGCAAGTAGATATAAATCACAGTGTTAGTTGTCATGGAAGCGCCTAAGAACACAAACATATAAATTGTGTAGTAGTCAACAATTGAGATAAAAATATAGCTAGTAATTAGAAATGCGGAATAACATCATGTTCCATGCCGAAAGTAATTCCAAGTAAAGTTGTCATAATGTACTTATTTCTAAGACAAGAAGTAGTAAATAAAAGGTTATGCTACGGGATTTCGACCGAAAGCATGCGAGAGAAAATAGTTGCAAGTTAGAGAAGCGAGAGATGCATAACTACGGTGGTATAATCTCCGAAATAGTAACCACACCGGTGCGAGAGAAAGGAAAGGAACAGACATGAACAACTAAAGCGCTAGCAATGATTACTCGGCTAGATATTCTCTCGTTGATGTTCACCGTTGCAGTTCAACTCGCTCACCTGAATCAAGCTGCACAAATAAACTGCAAACACTGGTGCTATACAGAGAAATATGCAACAAGAAAACTCAGGACACAGGAAGTAACCTGATGAAGCACTGACCACACGCAAGAACAAACAGAGAAGTTTGAGCTCCACTCTGAAATGCAAGAAATTCGATCAGAACAAATCGAATCGACAAGGGATTCGAACCACTACCTCATGGTGACAGGACTAAACAAATCCGAGGAGCTGAACCTCAAAAGATTGAGAATTTCTCACCAATTTCAGAATTTCCAGGACTAAACAAATCCGAGAAGCTGAACCTCAAAACATTTATCAACCAACGTATGATTCAATCAGGTTTGAAGTGTCTTAGCATGCTTTCTACAAGATGAGCATTACAACTAAATTGATAGTACGTCCACCCACTTATTCCATACACAGTAGCTATCATGGAAAAATCAACGTGCAGACAGGAAACAGTCATCGCATCAATGAAGCAGCAAATCTGCAACGAAAAATAGCTCCCAATCCTGCACTACCAAAAGGAGAAGCAGCAAAAATAGCTTCCAATCCGCACTTCCGGTGAGCTATATATCAAATGTTCCATTTGGTCTGAATATATAATCTTCCGGTGAGCTATATATCAAATGTTTGCAGTAGTGGTACTAGCCACACCAGGAGAAATATAGACTAAATATAGTAGTAGTACGTACATCCAACTTGGCGAAAATTATTTAACAAAAAAAAGGTTGGAGAGATCATCATTCATCAACAAACCATCGTCGTTGAAAAACCACAACTGTTGGTCCAAATGCTAGCTAATGCGAATTGCGAAAGAATGAAATTGAAGCTCTGGATGGCGACATTTCCTATATATCATCTGGAAAAAGAATACCCTGAATGATGTACATGTCGATTATTAGATGGAAGGACTAATTGCAACCTCAGTTTCAGTTTGTTCTGCAAACAGTGTGGTAGACGAACATCTCGATCAGAACAAGATTATTAGATGGATTATTAGATGGATTGATTAAATTTGCCTGGATGAGGTAGCGTACGCACCTGTGGCCTGAGGGCGAGGAGAGGCGCGCCTTGGCCGTCCATGAGGAGCAGTTCGCCGGCGAAGATCTTGGTGCGCCGCGAGTAGTTGCCGACGCGGAAGGCGAGGGCGCCGCCGGCGTCGTCGTAGACGGAGAAGCCGTCGGTGCCCTGGAAGCCCATGCTCGACCTCTTCCACACCGTGTGCGATGCGGGGGCCGCCACCGCCGGCGGCGGCGGCGGCGACGACGCGCGCGGCCGCCGGCATCTTCGCCGCGGCGGCGTGGAAGGAGGTCGGGTCGCGTCGTCGTCGTCGGGTGGATCCGGACCGCACTACCAAAAGGAGAAGCGAAGAAACGTTCCAAAGGGAACCTCAAATCCGCGGCGAGCCGGCGCGTGGAGGAGGCGGGAGGCTGTGGACCCCGGCGAGCTGCGACGCGCGGCGGGAGGAGGAGGCGGCCATGGCGGGCGCGGTCTTTGGCGGCGGCGCCTGCTCTTCGCTTTTTTCCGCCCTTTCTCCCCCAACTCGATTCGAGCTATCATAACTGGTGAGGGGGTTGGAGAGCTCAGTGGCAGCGGCGGCCGTGCCTGTGGTGGTGGATGGGGGTGGGAGCAGGAGTTAGAGTTTCGGCTGGTGAGGGGAAGTCTAATGATTATATATCATCAGCACGCGATCTGAGCCATCGATCAGAAATGGACGGCCAGAATTTATGTGGGCTTTTGGGCCATAATGGGCCTGTTTATATTCCTACTATGCTTAACATTTTTCTTTTTTTTCATTTTTTTGTAATATGGAACAATTCCAATTTGAACTATATGTATCTCAAATAAAATTTAAAAAAATTATCAAAATTATATTTTAAGTACTTCTGATCTACTATAACTCGTATTCTGAAAATATATGAAAGTTTCAAATGTTTCTTGTCACAATTCAAACTTCTACTTGCATATTTACTGTAAAATAATGATAGTAAAATCTAAAACTTCTTAAAAACTTCTAAAAATTGCCATGAAATCATTGTATTGATGTTTAAACTTGACATAAAAGTTTCATTGGATTTTGCAAAAAAGAAGTGTACATTGCTCACAAAATGAATGGATCCCTCATATTGTTTCATACATCTCAACATGAACTTTGATATTTGAACACCTCATAACGTTTTCCCACTCCATTACATCTAAACTTTGTACCCAAACATAAGTCGACCTTGACTTTAACAATTATGAAGTTTAATTACTAATTGGCATGGAAAAAACATGTATTTATGTTATATGCTTTAATAGAAGGAAACAAGCCCTATGAAGATTATACTATTAATAATAATTAACATAAAAACAAATGAAATTATATGGAAGAACGTGATTTTAGAAAAAAATTAGGAAAAAGAATCAACCGATTTGGAGTTCGTATGAAGAAGAAAAACAGTTTACAAGTTTTATCCGAAGATTAAAAACAGAAATTGCACTTGCTATGAACTGAGATGAACAAGTGTGTTTTCTCTTTTTAATCTTTGTCTAAAACTCGTAACTAGTTTTTCTGCCTCATACTAACTCCAAATTGGATGATTCTTTTTTTCTAAAATTTTCTAAAATCATTCTCTACCAAGATCTACAACTTTAACAAATAAAAAATGGTTTTTCTATATAGTTGTGCAAAAAGTTGATTTTTCTAAATTTTAAATCACTAATGAGTACACCCTTGTGAAGAAAGTTGCAAAATTGTTATCTTATAAACATTTGTGAGTTTTGATTACCAATTGTTGTGCAAAAACTTATTTTTTTCAATTTTTTAAATAACTAATGTGTACACCCTTGTTCATTTTTCATTACCTCATAGTAAATAGAATAATTCTATTAACACCTCAATTCTTGGTCATGTACACCTCAATTCTACACATAACCTTAAATTTACTCTTCTATTAACACAAGGGGGTCACGGTGCCATTTATTATGCAAAAAACATATTTTTCTATTTTAAAATACCTAATTAAGACACATTTATGAATTAACCGAAAAACTAATTATCTTATATACCCCAAATATATTTTTCGCATGTAAAAGAACACATTTAAGTTGTCTCTTAGAAGTTTCAAGATTTTTCGAACAAAATGCTATTTTCTATCATTTAAATGAATTTATGCGGATTTATTAGAAATAATTGAATGTTGAACTCATGGATGGCAAAAAGTCTAGTGGTGACCCTCCATTTTCGCAAATTTGGGCCGGCCTTTTGGGCTATGCCTTTGGGCCGGCTTTGTTGTGCAGCGTGGGCTGGTTTGGTTGTCCGGGGTGGGTTTCCTAAGCACGTCAAGTAGTTAAAGGGCCGCCAGCAGACTTTGACTCCGGTTAGCAAGCCCAAATCACTTTGACACCTATTCAATTCTTGCGAAAGTCTAGTTTTCATCCCTAAACTCGTAACTACACAAAGCATATCCTTCAACCTTTGAAATTGTAAAGACTACATCTAGAACTTGGTTATGCGTAGTTTTATAAATGATTTTGTCTTTTTCTTTTTTTATCTATATATTGAATATATAATATTATATGCTTTAGAAAAAATTTTAAATTTAGATTTTTAAATTTAAGACTGTTATTATCTATAATTCTTTTCATACATTATATGATTTTGTAAATTTATTAATCATGAGGAAATGTTGAAATGCAATGTGGGTCGGATTATGATGAAATTGGCGCAACATCATGGTGCTTAGACTTTGTATTGGGCTTTCATATCCAACACTGCTAATCCATGACGAAATTTGACGGTTGTCATGGAAGTAGTGTGATCTGTGACGAAATCTATGACAAAATTGGCAGAACGTCATAGTGTTTAGACTTCATATCGGGCTTCATATCCAGCACTGTGAATCTATGACGAAATCTGACTATTTGTCATGGATGCAGTGTGATCTATGACGAAATATAAAAACGTCATGAGAATTTCGTCATAGATCAAAGGATTTCTTGTAGTGAGCATAGGTACCTAAAGATCATGCATCTAGGGTTTCATTCAACTCCTGAAACGTAAATGCACAATCATAGCAAACATAATTGCATAATTTTAAAAGATGGGGTTAATGATCCGGGGCTTGCCTTCGCTGGCAAGGTTGGCCTTGGGCCCTTCTGGACTTGGGTCCAGGTCTTGAGCTACGTTTACACACGGCAGCTCTTTGTCGGCACCTTCGTCTCCTCCTTCTGGCACGAGCGTACGTCTACTCGCGGAAAGATCTACACGAAGATGCAAATGCAAGATTTATTCGACGGTTTTTTTACTTTAATCACTTACAAACCATATTGACAATCAAGGGGTGTATTTGTTGGGCACATTCACCTAGATAAGAATACATTCATCATACTCTTCCATAAAGGAACAATATGCAACTCTTTATTAATTATTCTTTTTGATGGTGATTTTGTACATATATATGTAAATAATTTAATTTAAATTTACCAACAGCAGTGGGTAGGTATATTTAACCTTTGTAACATGATTTGCAACCACCCTCAAGTTAACATGAGTGGTTTGGTGATTTCTCTTTTAGGAAGGTTATTGGTTGTACATGGGTTATTCTTTTATTGCACAATTGAATAAAGGTTTCTTTGTACTTGTCATTTCATGTGTAAGCTTTAATCCTTTTCCTTTCACAAGCAAACATATGAATAATATTTTTATCCTTGGATTAATTCCTTAGCAGCAATGAGAATTAATTATCTTTTAATTAAATTAGATAATACTTTCAAAAAGGAAAAAGAATTAACTAAGGGATTTTCTTTATTTAATTTCTTTTTGATATTAAAAAGGGCTTTTATGCTTTTTATTAAGCAATTAAATTACAAAAAATTAAAGTAGTGTTTCTTAAGCCTACTAGCACCTATCCTGGTCCATTGGACCCACATGTGAGTGTTGGATGCTAGGAAATTAAATACTATGGAGAATAACAAAGGGCTAGCTAGTTATTCAATTTAAATGCATACAAAAATAAATAAGCATCAAAATGATCCAAACTTTCTTATGCATGCCCTCTGGTCCTAAACAAGCCTAGAGAACTAGCATGTTCACATAAAAACTCTACTGATCTTAGCTTATTAATTTACAAAGGAAAACATGCATAATTAGAGGATAAATATTTTTGGAAAGCCAAAAATCATGATTAATTCACAAGATGTGTATATTGGTATTACAAGACAGTGAGCACAAGTTGAGCTCAAAAACATAAATATATTTAGCAAGAAAAAACATTTATGCAGATCTGCCAGAAATGGAAAAACATTTTTATAAAGCAATTTACCTCATAACTTTGTGCAATTTTTGGCATAGGAGCTAGCCATGACCTAACACACAACATATCCAAAAATTAGCTACAGAGCATTTATGGTTTTTGAGATATTGCAGATCTAGGGTTTTCATGCAAAAACTATAAGGAATTAGCTCAGGCCAGAATAACAAAAGTTGTGGGGTATTTTTCCATGAATCCAACAAAATTGGTTTTACATTTTTCTGATTTTTCTGTGATTTTCTACGCAATTTACAAGAATCAGTCAAAGCTCAAGTACTATTTAAGAACTACTTTGCAGCTAGGCCCTCGAAGTTTTCTGGGTTCACAACTATACCCTTAATTTTGCGCTGTAGCCCTTAGAAAGAGTTTCTTTCTCGCAATGTAACCCTCGCGGCAGGCCGGCGCGGCTCCGGCCAAAATCCCGGCGGTGCGGCGGCGGGGTTGGCCGGGGAGGGGCGGAGAGATCCCCTAGCCCACCTAGGAGCGGAGGGGCGCGGAATTTTGGGAGGGGGGACCCGCCGGCGAGTGGTGCACCGACGGCGGGGGGGGGGGGGGGCGGCCGCCGCGGCTGTCCAATGTCCGGCGAGAGCGGCTCGGTGGGGGGAGGAGGGGCGAGGCGATGAGCATCCACACGTGCCAGAGAGGGTGTTGGGTGGTTTAGTTGGGGAAAACCACTGGTAGGGCGGGGTGCTCGCCGTGGCAGCCTCCCATGGCGCCGGTGGCAGTGCGGTTGGCCACGGGGTGGAGGTCTGCGCGCGGGGCGAAGGGGCAGCGGTGCCTTATAGCGACGGTCGACCCTCCTAGCGACCAGGGGATGGATGGGGGGTGCCTTGGGGCGCGTGCACGCCGGACGACAGCGCAAGGACCGACGGTTTGTGTGCGAACGCCGTGTACGGGTCGGTCCGAAAGGTGAGGCGCGCACGGACTTCAAGGGCGCCTCGGTGTGCGTGTGCCCTGGGGAAGGAGCGGTGCGTGGGCCGGACGTCGAGGCGTGGGCGGCGCGCGCGGGCGCGCGCGGCTAGGTGCGGCGGGGGGCGCGGCGTGTGCGCGGCGCGCGTCGCGGTGCGCGACGTCGCGGCGCGGCGTACCAGCCCGAAATTGTGTCGCTGCGCCCCTGTTTGAACACGTGTAGCTCCAAAAACTTGAATAAAAGTGCACAAGGCAATGAATAGGAAAGTTGTAGATCTAACTACCCTCTAAAACTTTCGTAAAGGTCGTCTAGTGTTTTTCTGGACGGATTTGGCAGGAACGTCGTGCCAACTTCGAATGTCGGCCTGTTCTGGAAAACAGGAGGTACTGTCAGTCGATCGAGTTTTTCACCAATTTCCACCCAAAATTTGAAATGCCAATCTACATGAAAGTTGTGTCCCTCAAAAAGATGGACAACTTTCAAAAAGGTAGGTTTTGAAGTGTTTAGATGAATTTTGGAGAACGCGGCAAAAGTTCCGGACGACATTCGCTAACGTCAATGGTTAAGCCGGTGTTGACCGTGTCTTTGACCAAGGGTCCACTACGGGTGTGTGTAGGCTTGGTCAAGGGGTTCATTAGGGTTCATTAGCGAGGTTTTCGGGTGATGACCCAGGTTGACCTAGGTTTGACCGGTGTTTGACTGGTTTGACTCGGCTGATCCGGTCATTAGCGTTAATGACGGTAATTAAAAACCTGGGGCGTCACACTGACTTCAAGTCTTCGTACCACACCATCCTAGGTCGTCCTATGTTGGCTAAGTTCATGGCCATCCCGCACTACACCTACTTCGTGTTGAAGATGCCGGCTCCCAATGGGGTCCACACTGTCTATGCTGACCTCATGGTCTCGTTCAAATACAACAACGAGGCCCTGGACAAAGCCACGATGAACATCTGCATCGACGCCTCGGTAGTCATGGTCGCCGAAGTTGCAAAGGTCTCCGCGCCGGCCTCACCATCCCAGAGCAGAAGCGCACTAACACCACCCTCGACGCCATGCCGGCGACAAAGAAGGTCTGCCTCAGCCTTGTCGACCCAAACAAGACGGTGGTCATCGGTGACAACCTCAGGGAGAAATAGGAACTCGCGCTCACCAGTTTCCTCCGGGATAACACCGACATATTCACATGGACCCCATCGGATATGTCGGGTGTTCCAAGCGAGCTGGCTGAGCAATCCTTGGATGTGAGCAAGACGGCCAAGACAATCAAGCAGAAGCTGCGCTGCTTCACGAAGGATCGCAAGGAGGTCATTAGGGTCAAGATTATAAAGCTCTTAGCTGCCGGATTCATATGTGAGTGTAAAAATCCGGTTTGGCTTGCCAACCTGGTGCTTGTACCCAAGAAAACTGGTCAATGGAGAATGTGTATCGACTACACCAATCTCAACAGGCACTATCCTAAAGACCCCTTCCCTCTACCTCGCATCGACCGGGTTGTTGACTCCATGACTGGAAGCATCCTTCTATGCATCCTCGACTGCTACTCAGGGTATCACCAGACAGCCCTGAAGTTCTCTGACCAGGACAAAACAACATTCATAACGCCACATGGCATCTACTGCTACACATCCATGTCGTTTGGCCTCAAGAATGCTGGATCGATCTACTAGAAGGCCATCCATAAGTGCTTGGAGTCCCAGATCGGCGACAATGTTGAAGCATACGTTGATGACGTAGTGGTCAAGACCACGGTGGAGGAAAATCTCATCGCCGACCACGGCCAGACCTTTGCCAACCTCTGGCACTACCACTGGAAGCTCAATCCGGAGAAGAACATCTTTGGTGTTCCATCCGACAAGCTCCTAGGCTTCATGGTCATCCACTGAGGCATCGAGGTGCCCCACTAAGGTTGACGCCATCCGCAGGATGAAGAGACCCACCAGAAGAAAGACGTAATGAAGCTCACAGGCATGATGACTGCTTTAGGCCGCTTCATCAACAAGCTCAGGGAGAAAGGTCTGCCCTTCTTCAAACTGCTAAAAAAGTCTGACAAGTTCGAGTGGACAGATGATGCAGACTAAGCTCTGGAAGAAGTAAAGACCTTCCTCACGACGCCTCCGGTCATGGTGCCCTCGGCGCCCAAAGAGACCTTCCTTCTTTACATCTCTGTGTCCATGCGGTGGTCAGTACGGCCCTGGTGGCATAACGACCTGAAGAAGGTCAACCTTACCCCGTCGAGTGAGCTGTCTACTACGTCTGCGTCGTCCTTTCTGACAAAAACATTAGGTACTCACAACCTTAAAAGATGGTGTATGCCCTCCTCATCACCTCGAGCAAGCTCTATCACTATTTCCAATCGCACAGGATTAAGGTTGTGTCCAGATTCCTCTTGGGAAAAATTCTACACAGCCGCGACAACACTGGGAACATCATCAGGTGGTCGATCGAGCTAGGCGAGTTCGAACTTGAGTTCTTTCCACGACAGGCTATCAAGCCCAGATCCTCGGAAACTTCATCTCTGAATGGTCAGAGACCCAGCAACCCCCACCGACGGAGAAGTCAGAGCACTGGAAGGTGTATTTTGATGGCTCCCTAAACCTCGAAGAAGCAGGTGCGGGCGTACTCTTCATCTCCTCTCAGGGCCGTTGGGGAGGTATCCGAAGACTCAGATAGGATCCCCAAACACAGGAGAACAGGAATACTGAGTATGCGAATGTTCAAGTCTGGAACACAATACACGAAAGAGGAGACAAAGAATCCCCTAAAGACTACTCACGCCTCAAAAGTTGTGAATCCCTTTACACGTGCCCTCGCGCCCCCTTTTATAGGGAGACGAAGGGACTTTTACATTCCGAAAATACCCTGGAATCTAATAGTGTGAACATGTACATGAATGTCTTTTACATCCCGTGATTTGCGAAGCTATTTTCATATATTTACAAGCCTGCCATCAGTTCACACATCAAACCCTGACTTTTGCGGTAACATCTTTGACTTGTCTTCCTTCTAGTTCATGAGTCTCCTATACATGAAAATCTTCATACGTCATGATCTCCGAATTTGGACTTTAGTAGATTCCCCAATTTCGCAGATTCCCGATTCCGGAGTTTCGCAGGTTCGCGACTTTAGATCTTCACAGATTCGCGATTTCGCAGGTTCATGATTCCAGATCTTCATAGACTCACAACTTCAAGGCTTCGCAGGTTCATGATTCCAGATCTTCATGGACTCACGACTTCAAGGCTTCGCAGGTTCGAGATTCCAAATCTTCATAGACTCGCGACTTCAAGTCTTCGTAGGTTTGTGATCCCGTATCTTCGCAGATTTAACCACTCTGAAACAGACAGCATATTCACGCGAAGAAGCCTAATTCAGATGTCATTTTCATGGACTGACGACTTCAAGACTTCGCAGGTTTGACATTCCAAATCTTCATAGACTCGCGACTTCAAGGCTTCGCATGTTTGTGATCCCGTATCTTCGCAGATTTAACCACTCTGAAACAGACAGCATATTCACGCGAAGAAGCCTAATTCAGATGTCATTTTCGGACATTACTTGGAAACTTATTTCATGAACTTCGGCAAATCCAACGTTTTGAGGGTGGAAGGTTTTTCCCGAATTCCCCAACACTAGCCCCTCGGGGAAGCGGGTTGACCCCGACGATCTGTTTCCACGAAAACTCTTGAATTCTGGTAAAAAATGTCACCCTCGGAATGTCGATGTGGACACACATCCTCCGGAAAACTCGCAACGGTCGAATCAAGGCGAGTTCTTGAAACTACCCCCCCCCCTCGCCCCTATAAATAGACAGCTCTCAGTGTGAACATTTTTCACTGCTTCCCCGTTTTTCTCCGAACTTTTGGTTGTGATTTCGCCGAGAAGGTTTTTCGCGAGTAAGGGTCTGAAGACTCAAGGATTCGTCAACTTTCGAAGGTACTATTTCTCTGTTACGCTCTTCTTTCTTTTATGATTCAAACTCATGAATTATATTTTGTGTACATTTACTTGCGAAAAATTATCCTAGATTTTATTCTCGTATTACTGTTGAATAGGTGGCCCGCGTTAAAAGCACTACCAGACCTATGACGACTGAAGAGTTGGCTGTCGCTAGCCTTCCGGCCGAGCTAGAAATTCAAGATCATGAGATTGCTCAACCCCCAGAATACCACAACTATCCTTCTGCTAGTGGATCCGGGATTCGCGAAGATGGGGAAATTAGATCAGAAGAGGAGGAAATCAGAGATGTCGATGCTGATGTCAAATATCTTATTGCAGCAAAGCAATCAGGACCTCTTCCTCCGTCCTTGATTTTCAGGGAGTCTAAAGTTACAGCCAACTTGATTAGAGAGTACGAGGCATCTGTTTTTTTTCTTGCGGCACCGGACATGCTCCATTAGACGAATAAGTTCCTACTCCCGAAGTTGGCGAAGTTGTCGTATTTCGCGACTTCTTCACTTGTGAATTGAGGTTCCCTTGTGATCCCATTCTTTCCGTGATACTAGACGCATTTTTTGTGAAGATTCACCAACTTTCACTGAACTCGTTTGTGGAAGTATCCAAGTTCATCTGGATTATGAAGACTTTCGGCTACAACTTTGGGGCCGATGTTTTCACCCGATTATTTGAGCTAGTTATTTGTCAGACGTTATCAATGTCGACGATGGTCAATTTTACAAAGCTCACTACACATGCTGCACCTTCAACACCCGTCGACAGTTTATGCGAAAGGGGATCACGCGAATTCAGATCGCGCCCTGCTGCAAGACAAATTTCACGGAGGACTAGAGTTTGTACTGGTTCTATGTCAAGGTGGACATGTCTATAATTCCTGGTTACGAAGGACTAGCTCACCCTCCCTCCACACCTATTAAGGCATTAATTGTTGTTTGCACTGCTCCTTACAACCATTGAGCGGCTGGAATCAGGAACGGCGAGAATGCATTCCACCTCGCAAAGCATGACCCTTGGTGGCTGCGACATTATCGAGGAGTTCACCGCTGCCCAATCTTGGCCGATTTCTTATGGTTGGGCCCCTACCGAAATCGTGAAATTCAATTTCAACTGGGCAGCACAAGAAGTTCCTTTCCCGAAATTCGGCTCCAACTGAGAGACAGCCAAAGTGCCGATGAATTCATGGTCGAAATTGAAAGAAGAGTGAATCTCATGATTGGTGAGTACACCATGAATGAGTATAAAGCATACAAGAACTTGGTGAAACACAAGAGGAGGATAAATCGGGTGTTATCCGAGGTTTGTTGAGACAAATTTTTTCATTCGCAACGTCCAGGCCGCAAACTGAAGATGCATGCGGTTGCTGTAGCCAGTTGCTCGGCTGCGCCTCTGAAGGCTCCAAGAAGAAATTCCACGAAGAGTACTAAACTAATTATCAGTGAGACGACGTCCTCTAGTGTTCAGCCTGCGAAGACCAAGTCTCTTGAATCATCGAAATGGAAGCGGATATCCTCCGAACATGTTTCGGACACCGAGCTTGAAGCGGCTTCCGACCTTGCTCAGATGAGCCGAAAGAAATCTAAAAAGTCTATTAAGAAGATTGTTGTTGCTGAAGTTCGACGAGTCCCTTCAATCTTTGATGATGATGTTTTCGCGGAACCCAGCCATAAAGGTTTTTCTTCTTGACCTTTCTTAAGATTCAATTTTCATGAACAAGGCACTCCAGGCTCTGAAAATGAATTCGTGGATGTTGGCTCTTTTTCAGATGTCGTTCTTGAAGTTCGGAAGGAAATTGATATGATTGCTGCTAATGATGTGATTGAAGTTGTTGAAGCTCGACCCTCCACCGAGGCTTCTTCTGAATTCTCGAAGGAACTTGAGATGACAATTCAAGATTTCAACACTTTGGAAATCGCCTACCCTTATTGATGAAACCGGAGAAGGGGTTTCAGAACATTCGACTCAACTGCTCGAACAAAATGTTCATGATTATGTGAAGAAACCCTGCACCTCCTCGAAGAGAACTTCTGTTTCTCTGGGCAAAGCTTCTGCAAGTTCGCGGAAGAAGGTGAAGGACCGAAACGACGAACCAGAGAGGGGGGAGTGAATGGGAGTTGATAAAAATTCTATTCAAGAATTCGGCCTATGAACCAGATTTCACTCGTGCACCTCCGCAAGCTCCTCTTGCCAAGTCCACGTAGCCACTGAAGTGCTACTGAACCTAGGAGCAAGACCCAACCAACAGCCACAACACACACGCAGCGGAAACACACACAACAAGGCTGCTGGTAGCCCAAACTGATCAGGTCGGTTTCTAAAACCGGTCAGACCGCTTCTGTTGGACTTAGCCTCACGCAGGCAGGGGAAACTGGTCAGACCGGTTTGGCAAACCAGTCAGACCGACTTTGTCCTAAACTCCCCAAAGTTCAAAAAACACATCAAGAGCCTTTCCACGCTTGAACAAAAGAAGCCATAGTGCAACAGAGACTTCCTTGCTCAAAAACCCTTCTCGACAGCCCACAGTGCGAAACCAGTCAGATCGGTTTGGGAAACCGGTCAGGCCGGTTTTTGCCTAGACAATAGGGAAGAACACAGCCCGCGGGAAAAACTCAACTCTTCCACCAAACTATCTCTCGTTTCGTTCCACGGATCAAAGTGAGACTTTGGGGATAGTTGGGGTACCTCGTGGGCTACCCTTACCTAGAAGCTCAGTCCCCAAAACCCACTATATCAAGATGAATCGAAAGTCAACTCTCAAGAACACCTCTAACCCTATAACTCCGAAAACACCAAAATCGAGCCCCTTAACTTGCAAATTTGGGAGGGGAATTGTCGGTGTTTTAGACCGGCAACCTACTAAAGGGAGTACCCGAAGTAGATGAATGTGGCCTCGCCGAGATCGGTAACTCGAAGGAAGAGACACGTGGCACACAATTTAGACAGGTTCGGGCCGCGTGGTGCGTAATACCCTACGTCATGCATGCTGCGTAGCTCTGGATTGATTGGGCACGATTACAAGATGGTGTAATAGTGCGCCGTGGATTGAATGAGATGTGTTGTGTTCCTAGAGAACGGTCCCTGCCTCACCTTATATAGTGCGGGAGGCAGGGTTACAAGTCGGAGTAGGGAGAGAGTACTAGTCGAGTACGTCTAGGAGTCTTCCATACAGTGCAGGACATGTAGAGCTTCCTAACCGAGTACTTCTCCTCTGCAGTCCTTGTGCTCCACGCCTTCAGGTGCCGTGTAGCGCAAGCCGGGTAGTCCCAGGGGCCCACCGAGTAGTCGGTCCTGGTACACACCGAGGTAGTGGGCCCAGGGAGGTCCATACGACAAGCCCCGAGTACTTTGTAGTCGAGAAGGATAGCTTCAAGTAGTCTTGACGGCCTTAACGAGTAGTCCTCAAGCGTCCCTGAGTACTACAAGTCAAAAGTCCTCAAGAGTAGTCGAAGCATCCCGAGGCTGGAATGTACTCCAGCTGATGTTTAAGCAATCTTGAAGTCTTCTCGAGTAGTCCCAAGCGTCCTCGAGTGCTGCCTTCGAAGGTCTTCAGGAAATGCCCGTCTTGTCTTGAAGCCGGAGCTAATATGGAGGTGCGATTGCAAAATCGCACTCCATATGGAGTAGCCCCCGAGCCTTAGGTTGAGTCGCAGGCTTTGGCTGAGGGTCCATCTGAAGTCTTGGCAAGAAAATCCTGAAAATTCCGGAGAGAAAAAACCGAAGGACACGTGGCACGGAGCCCCCAAGCCTTGAGTCGAGTACTTCCTCTCGAATTAAAGGGTCATCTTGAAGAATGTGTCCTGAGATGCTCCTGAGCCTTGTCGCTTCCCAGGTAGTCGAGTTGAAGTAGCCGAGCCCCCGAGGTGAGGCGCGTCGACTAGTAGAATACGAAGGGTCACGCGCAGCCGCTGAGTCAGCCGCGCGCGGACTTATCGTTCTGGCCGTTGGAGGACCGGTTTGACTTATAAATAGAAACCAAAACCCTTAGGGTTTTCCACCCATCTGTGCTGTAGTCATTTCGATTCCATCTGAGGTAGATCTACTTCCAGCGCACGCTGCCGCCTTAGTAGATCCAAGTGCGCCGCCACCCAGAGCTTTTAGGGTAGCCCCCGAGCGGATGCGCGTGAAGACGCCCTGCACTTGGAGAATGAAGCCTTCACCGTCCAAGTCTGCGAAGGCCGCCGGGAAGAAGAGGGGCCGCGAAGAGGCCGCCGCGGCTGCCACTGAAGCAGCACCGCCAATGTCTCCACCGCGGGCCGATCCAAGCCGCGAGTGGAAGAAATCAAAAGTGAAGACCGAAGATCTGTTGGCCCTCCTGAACAGCGGATTCATCCGGGAAAAAGAAGTTGATATGTGGAGGGTCGCTGCCGGAGATCCATATCCGATGGAGAAAGCCGAAGACGAGATTCCGATGTTTGCGCGATTCGTGGAGCGCGGACTCGCGCTCCCGGCTAGTGATTTCTTCAAGGGCCTCCTCGGGTACTATGGAGTTGAGTACCTGAATCTAAACCCTAACGGTATTTTCCATATTGCGGGCTTCGTGCATTTTTGTGAGGCTTTCCTTGGGATCAAGCCGCATTGGATCCTCTTCCGGAAGTTTTTCCGGGTGAAGCCGCAGCCAAGCGCCACCAATCCAAGAGTAGTCGGAGGAGCCGGCATCCAGTTGAGAGAAGACGCCGCGGAGCAGTACCTGGCGTACAAGCTCATTGACTCCAACACCGATTGGAAGACGAGGTGGTTCTACATCACAAACCACCACCCCGGCCTGCCGAAGCCGAGCGGAAGGCAGCCCAGGCACCGCGAGTGGTGGAACACGGAGCCCACCATGCAGGAAGGGATCCAGCTCCCCGAGCTGCTGGCACGCATCAAGGTGCTCAGGGAAGCTAGACTGAGGGCCGAGTATGTGGCCTTCAGTTTCATGAAGCGGAGGGTGCAGCCACTAATGGCCCATGACACCTTGGGCTTCGAGTACACCGGCGACGACGACACGTCACGGATGCCCGGAGGCAAGATGGACGACGACGACATCATCGAGAGGCTGACGCGGATCTTCAAGGATATGCCGCCGTACACGGCGTGCCCTGTCCAGGAGTACTCCGCCGCGCGCTCGCCAAAGGAGGTGAGTAGTCGTACTCCCCTAGTCGAGTAGTCCTTGCTTGGGGTAGACGTGCTGATGTCCTATGTCTTGCAGGATGACTTGAAAAAGTTTGTCTCCGAGCCGCAGCCGCCCCCTCATGGGATCGAGATCCCGAAGGAAGGGAAGGCCAAAGAAAAAGAACGGCGAGAAGTCGGCGAAGGCGATGACACCGTCATCGTGGAGGACACCACCGACGACGACGACGACGACGAGATGTTGCAGGACCGCTTTCAGTTGCAGTCGAGGTTTAGCCGTCCAGGCTTACCTCATGTGCCTCTTGTGCAAGACCCCCCGGCTAGCCTGGAGGCTAGCCTGGTCGCGCCGCCACGGAAGCCGCGCAACCCCGCCTGCAAGCGGGTGACAAAGAAGCTGAAGGTCTCGGAGACCACGCCTCAGGAGGTATGATGTCTTGACTAGAATAGTCGAGTACCCATCGTACGAGTACGCTTGCTAATGAGCAGTCTTCCTTGTATGCAGGAGGTGCCGCCAGCGGAGCCCGTCGAGGAGGGCGACGAAGGCGGATGGGACACAGTGGGGGAGCCGGCCGGAAGTCGTAGTCCAGCCCCCACTGTCGAGGAGCTCTTGGCACAGTTGGAGCGCCAGCCCCCTGCTCCACAGGAGAGCACGGAGCCCGTAGCCGCCGCCGTTGAAGAGGTGGTGACTATAGGAGCGCAGGAGGGCACTGCGCCGGCCGCCGTTGCTGCAGGGGAGGCGGTAGCCGCAGTGGCGCCGAAGGAGGCGCCCTCCGAGGGTGGACTGGTAGACATTGCCAGCATCCTCGGTGCCCTGACCGTGACAATAGTCCCGTCAAACTTGTAAGTACTGCATCTTCCCGAGTAGTACTTGTAGTAGTCGAGGTTGACTGACGACCAATTGTGTGTGCTTCTGCAGGAAATCGACGGATCTGTCCTGGGAGGGGGATGAACCCTCTTCGGCGGTGGCGGAAGAAGTCGCGCCGCCCGCCGAGGAGTCCGCTCCTGCTTCCCAGGCGGTGCCCGAGCTGCCGGCTACCGAAGCGCCGTTGCCGGAGGCCAGCGTAGTCGAAGGTGAGTACTCTTCTGAGGCTGTAGAGCTCCTCGAGGAGTAGTCGTTGTCACTAATACACTTGTCTTCTCTTTGACAGGTGCTGAGGCTGAAAGGAGTGACATCCCTGCGGGGGTGCCAATGCAGAAGTCGACACCAAGCGTGCCGGAGGCTGCCGGAGGAGCCCCCGAGCCCATGGAGGAAGTCGTCGAGGAAACCGCCGTGGCGGCCGGAGGAGAGGGAGTCATCATGTCGCCAGATATCGCTCTGGAGGTGGCTATCCGCTCCCCGGAGATCCAGGACGCAGAGCCCATCCGCTCTGCGCCAATGACGGAGGCCGCCGCGAGTAGTCGTGGCGGGATAGAACTACTCGCGGACGATCTTGTCGACCCGGCGACGGTGGCTAAGCACCTGGAGGCAGTCCGCCAGGCCGAGCAGTGGATGAAGGTATGTAGCCGTAGCTTCTGAGTAGTCAATCCTTTGTTGTTGAGTACTTGTTGACGTGTGTTGTCTATGCAGGACGTCGCGGAGAGGTCCCGCGAGAAGTCCAACATGTTGCAGGGTTTTGGTGACGCCGTGCTCCGGGCTGAGGCTCTGGAAGAGCAGCTTTTGATGTCGCGGAAGCACGCGGCCGCCATGCAGTCTAAGCTCGACGCCGCCTTCGCCAAATATCACAATGATGTCCAAGAGTTGCAGGCGAAGGGCGATGACTTGGTGCGGAAGAATAAGAGCCTCCGCAACAAGAACAAAGGTACGCCGCTGGACTTGTCGGGTAGTTGATGGAGGTCGAGAGGTAGTCTGACCCGCTGCACTATTGCTGTGTTGCAGAGCTTGAGGGCCAGGTGGAGTAGCTGAAGTCCTCGGAGACGAGCATGAAGAATCTCTTCTACCGGGAGCAAGAAGCCCGCCAGGTACTCGAGCTCGACTACAAAGAACTTGCCTTCGAGTGCGAGAAGCACATGGAGCTCCGGATTGCATCCTACCGCGACCTCGTCAACTGCTACAAATCATTGCCAAAGTTGAATGAAGACTGCGAGGCGCTGCGGGCCCAACTGAAGGAGCTTGAGGACGTCGCACTGCCGATCGCAAGGCTCTTGGTGCCGCACCCGGGCGGCCCAAAGATTGCTCCACTGGTGGATCGCCTCAAGGAAGCCCCGAGCCGGTTGGCAGCTTGTGTGAAGCATATGGCAAGGTTGATCCCAAAGCAGGTCTTGGACTTCATGAAGTCCTACTTCCCGAAGGCCCCAGTGGAAGTAGTCGCTGGCGGGGTAGCCGCCAACTGCACCGATGAGCAGTACTCGGAGCTGCTGGAGCAGATGGCTCCCATCACGGAGCAGGTAGCCGATAAGCTTAATCTCCAGTAGCCCTGTAATAGATAGCTAGTAGCCAAAGTTGTACAAAAACAATTTTAATGAATTGCTTAAGTATTAATGAAAGAAAATTTCCAGCAATGAGTACTCGTAGTCACGATCTCAGAGTGCGGAGCCCATCGTGGAGTGGATGCGAGTAGTCGCACTCGGCGGTAGTGGTCCCGTTGAAGAGAGTAGACAGTAAAGAAGTTGATGAACGATCAAACTTTATTACTGAAGAAGTACACCTGGATGGCCAGGGTCGTAGTTATAGAGTGGTCGCCTGGACCCCGGAGGCCGCTTACAGCTGGGTAGTGCTGGAGCGGGTAGACGCTTACAGCAGTAGATCCGTAAGTAGCCGTGTAGGTTGGATCTTGGAGTAAATGGTCTCTTAGTAGACCGCTGCTAGAGTCCTTGACGCTCGTCGCAGCCCAGGATCCGTAGGTAGTCGCACGGGCTGGATCTTGGAGAGGAGAAGTCCGGAGACTGGAGCCAGGACCCGGAGGCCGCTTACGGCAGGGGGGGTGTTGATGTAGTCGTGTAGACTTGAACCCCGGAGTAGTCGTGTAGACTAGGCGTAGAATCGACAGAGCTGGTCGACGTTTCACGAGTTGTTGATGTCTTCTCCTTCAAGTGTCTGGAGGATGTAGGAGCCCGGCCCGGTCACCTTTGCCACAGTGAAGGGACCTTCCCAGGGGGAGCTGAGCTTGTGTAGTCCTTCCGTGTTCTGGATACGGCGGAGGACAAGATCTCCAACGTTGAAGGAGCGTTCCTTGACGTTGCGATCATGGTAGCGTCGGATACCCTCTAGGTACCTTGCTGATTGGACGAGGGCAGCGCAGCGAGCTTCTTCGAGGCTATCGATGTCAACTCGTCTACTGTCTTCTGAGACGCCTTCGTCGTAGTGCTCCACTGCCGGCGAGTTCCATATGACGTCGGCAGGGAGGATTGCTTCGGATCCGTAGACCAGGAAGTAAGGGGATTGCCCCGTTGGCTTGGATGGCTGAGTCCATAGCCCCCAGAGTGCGTTGGGTAGTTCCTTGATCAACTTGCCCCCTTTGGAGTTAGCAGCGTCGTGTAGCCACTTTTTGAGAGCGTCGAGCACCATCCCGTTGGCGCGCTCGACTTGTCCGTTGGCTCGAGGATGGGCAACTGAGACGTATCGTACGTCGATCCCACTGTTTTCGCAGTATTCCCAGAACTGGTGGTTGTTGAAGTTGAAGCCCAGGTCTGTGATGATGCGGTGGGGTAGTCCGTAGCAGTGTACGAGTTCATCCAGGAAGTCGAGTACTCTGTCAGCCTTGGGGCATGTGACCGGCTTGACCTCGATCCACTTGGTGAATTTGTCGATGGCCACCAATACCCTGTTGAAACCGCCTAGCGCCGTTGGCAGTGGCCCAATCATGTCGAGCCCCCAGCACGCAAAGGGCCAGGTTGGTGGTATGGTGACTAGCTTGTAGGATGGGACGTGTTGCTGCTTGGCGAAGTACTGGCATCCTTGGCACCTTCTGACGAGTTCTTCGGCATCGCCCAGAGCTGTGGGCCAGTAGAAAGCTCGCTGGAAGGCCTTGCTGACCAGCGTGCGTGAGGACGCATGGTTACCGCAGATGCCCTTGTGGATCTCCTCCAAGATGTCCTTGCCTTCTTCACGAGGGACGCACTTCATGAGTACTCCGGAAGATGCGCCCCGCTTGTAAAGCTTATCTCTGACGAGGACGTAGGACTTTGCACGGTGTACGAGCTGCTCAACCAAGTTCTTGTCTGAGGGAACCTTTTGCTCGCTGAGGTAGTCGATGAAGGGTTGCCTCCAGTCCACGTCGATCAGCATGACCTCCTGCCCAGCTGGTGGGTGAGCTGGGACAGTGGTCGGTGGCGCCGGCTCCGGGATGAATGGCACGTGAAGCTCGTGAACGAAGACACCCGCTGGTACTTGAGCGTAGAACTTGTTCTCGAGCTTGCGGACTTCCAGGCAGTAGGCGTCCATGTTCTCCTTGTTGCGGTCCCAGGACTTATTGACTTGGTTAATGACCACTGCGGAGTCGCCGTAGACTAGTAGCCGCTTGATGCCTAGTGAAGCCGCGAGGCGGAGCCCGTGTAGAAGGGCTTCGTACTCAGCTTCGTTGTTTGAGACCTTCCAGAAGATCTGCAGGACGTACTTGAGTTGTTCGCCCGTTGGAGAGATCAGGAGTACCCCTGCACCTGCGCCCTCGAGGTTGAGTGAGCCGTCGAAGTACATCACCCAATGCTCTGGTCGCACGGTGGGAGTGTTGACGGTGAAAATCCGTCAACCTAGGCATGAGTTTACCTTCGGTGTTGGCATGACTTTTGTATCTTATTCATTGGTACTAACTCCCGTGGTATAACAAGTTCACTTGTGCATGTCGGTTTTGGAGTTAAGTGTTTATGCAGGGTTTTAACGTTGAAGGCAAGACTTCCGGGATAAGTTCATTAAGCACCTCATGACAAGACCTTGAAGCCCGATACAAGTCAAGCAATGAAGTGAACATGACTCCAAGAGCCCAAGGACCAAGCCCGAGAAGATGATAAACTCTAAGGACCGAACCAGAAAAGCGCTGAATCTTGCAAGACAAGGAGTTGAGTCCAATTCGGAGAGAAACCGACGTCAAGGGCCCACATGCAAAATGGGAGAACATCTAGAAGACGCGGGAAGCAACACCGGGCGAAGCAGGCCACGAGATGGGCCGAATTGGGCCCAGGCCAGTCGGCCCAAGCCGGCCGGCCCAGCCCTTTTCGGGGCCCAATCAGCCTCTCCTTTGACCTAATTGCTTCCCAGGCTATAAATAGCCCCCTGACCGAGAGCCACGCAAGAACCGAAGTCGTAATCCGCCACCGAGGAGCAGAGAAGCTTGAGGGACACCATCTCGGAGATGAGGGTCGTGCTAGTTGTCTAGGGTTTCCCTAGCCGACGTGGGAACCTTGCATGGAAGACCACGTCGAAGCTCCGGAGCGAGGATCAAGATCGAGGGAGGGCCCCGGTGGTGATCTTGTTCATGTAATCATTCATGGTGAAGTTTGTAAGTGAATCCGATTTCTAGCGATTAAGTGCCTTCTCGATGATTTTGTTTTCTTCTTGGTTTTGCTTCTTCTACGATCTAGTCTATAGCTAGATTACATAGGGTGCTCTTGTAGCCGCGGTGGCTAGAGGTGCATACCGGACCAGCCAAGTGATTTCAACTTGTTCTATCGAACTCGCCCTAGACTACCCGCATGAATAGGGATACGTTGTGACGAGACGGGGGGTTCCGAAAGGCGGGCGTTTTCGGAGTCGGATGGGAAGGCCACGATTTAAAGATGCTTTTAATGAGATTCGCTTTACTATCTTCATCTATCTTGTTTGGAGCTACAACATAAGCATGATCTAGATTCTCTAGATTGGTTATCTCTTGGTTTCTCTTGTTACCTCTTTAGTAGATTAGATTAGATTCGTTTTTTTTATGAGTTAGTAGATTAGATGCAACTTGTCTTCATAAGATAGCTTACCTTGCTTTACTATATTGAATCCTTGCGTTGCACATTGTTCCACGGATTCGATACCTTGGGTTCACCACTCGAGGGAAGAAGGGTCCCTTGACTACGACGGGAGACTTGTCCGCTTGCAAGTCTAAACGAACTTTGATACAACTATTAACCGTCAACAAGCCCCTTTTTCTGGCGCCGTTGCCGGGGAACAAGCAATCAAGTTCCGATCTAGTATCGCTTATCTTTCAGTTTTTCTTTTGATTTTCTTTTGCATCTTTTATGTTTGATCATCCCCAAAAAGAAAAAAAAGGAGTCAATCTAATCTAGTTTTGATTAACCCTAATTTTTATTTTGTTAGATTTTTGTTTTATTGCTAACCCTAACCGGAGATGGTTGGCTACCTCTCCAAGAAACCCAAACTTTTTTGTGGTTGATCCAGGAAAACTTTACAGGCAAAGGTGACGTGCAACACAAGCTAAAGGGTTGGAAACCCTAGATTCAAAAGTCAAACTCCAAGGACCATCAAAATCTCCAAGGGATCACCACCTCCAAGTCAAGACGCTGGAAGGCCGTTCCAATCAAGAGGAGGATGGAGAAGATGGAGATGGAGAAAGAAGCTCAACACCTATAGGCCGCCAAAGCAAGATCCACATGCAAGGAGTGAGAAGTGTTCATCGTGATGAAGATGCTAGACGCAAGTGGGACAACTTGCCGGGCGCCCGATGGGTAACAAAGAAGAATTTCGGAGACAACTCCAAGGTCCCAAGACGGCGAAAGGCTACTCAAACTCATTCGGGAGAGATGGAGGATCACACTAAGGAGACCATGAAGATCACAACCGAAGACCGGAGTTCGAGATGCCGAGCCACAAGGAAGTTGTTGCATCCGTCAAGACCAAAGGACAAAGCCAGCCTGTGAAGACAAAAAAATGACTAAGCCAAAGTGGGTACCCAAGATTGCAACGCCCGCAAAGAGCATTGATCCGGAGTAATCAAGTGAAGAAGTCTAGCCATGGACTATAAACGAAGCGCTAGGCGGGAGGCAACCCGTTTCGTCGAGTCAAGAATAAGCTACCGGGAGGACAACCCGATTCCAGGTTTTTCAAGTCTTTTTAAATATAATTCAGTTTTGAATTTTACTACGCAAAACATTAGACTTAGATGGTTGAACAATATTAGAGACATAATTCTTGGTTGAATATTTTGCTTGATCATAAACCCTTTACATGAACCATCCTATGTGATTGTTTGCTTCTTTTTCGAGAAACCACAACCAAAAAACTATTTCAGAACCTAACTCAACCCTTCACCCTCATTATGGTGCTGTGGTTTACTTGTTTTTCATGCTAAAAACACTCGAGTATAGCCACGACTTGTATCTAGATGTTATTTAAATTTCAGCATGTGGTAGGACTCGCGTGAACCTAGAATCTTGATTTTTGGTTGATTTAAAAATCCATATCCTTGGTTTCTCTAAGATTAGAATTTTTCTAAGCCTCACTTAATTTTATTTCATTCAAAATGTCTCTCATCTAATCAAAATTAGGACCTAAACCTATGCCCCCATGATCAAGCCGGGAAAAGCTTGCTCTCAACTAATGAAGGCAAACAATACCGGTGAGACCGATATCAACGTAGTCGGAAAATATTTTCGACTTACATTTGTTTTTAATGGATTAAAAACTTCTCTAAATTTATTCTTGAGCTCTTGCATGGCTCTGAAAAATATTTTTAAATTTCGAAATTAGAGGAGTGCTTAGCCTTAAACACACTTAAAGGGTGGCAATCTAGTTAACCTAACCATACATGCACCGTGATACATCATGGGATGCCCCTCCAACATATTTTATCAAACCACATGCAAAGTACAAGCATGGGGGGCAGCCAAGTCTTTGTTTTGTAGAAATATCATGGACGCATGCGAGGCAAGGGAGTATGGAAGTGAGTCAAGCGAAAACATCGAGTGAAAGGAGCAATAATGCAAGCGAAGGAGTGGACGGGAACGTTTGGAAGGTGTACGCGGTCACGAAGCAACATGAATGCACTAAAGAAGAACCGAGCCAAGTGGAGGAGAGAGGTAAGTCTTTCATCCAACTCTTTGTTCGTGTGCTCTAGTTTGTAGGCCGGAACCACCTTAGACTTAGCCATCCACCGCGTTTGTTTCGTGCAACAAATCACATCCTTAATCCACTCAAAGTCCATACTCCAAAATAATATTTGTCTACCTTGTTACCGGGTGAAAACCCCGGATATATATTTGTGAGGGAGAGCGCTGCAATCATGAAAGAAAATTACAAGCCTTTTCACCGAAGAAGAAGGGATCATCGTCGTCTAAGCCATCATCGGCAACCTCTTCGAGGAGGCACTCGGTTTCCGAGTTTCCTTGGAGTATGGAGGAGGACACGACACCGCCGAGGAGGAACCACTCTTCTCCTTGGTTGCATGAGGGCCACACGAAACTTGTTTATTAGGTTTACCAAACTTCAATAACATATGGAGGAGCCGCTCGTCCAACCTCGCCACTTGACACGATCATCCGCTCCACCTCCATACGCTCCGCGGTATTCCGAGGGGTATGTCATCATGATGGAGGAGGAGAAGAAGCTCGCTCGCCTTAAGTAGAGGCTTGTAGCGAACGTCGACATCGACGACCAAGCTCTCCACATATTGGGTTTCATACGGGACACCGGTGCAATTCTCTAACGGAGTGTCGGCAAACACCCACAAGGAATTCACCTAGGAAATTTTCATGACCATGGCGCATACCCTTGATGAAGGAGTCCTGAGTCTCTCATTCCGTTGGAGGGAGCCCACAAGTGGAGAAGAAGGAAGACACCGTCGGAAGGGTAACCTTGATCAACGATGCTATTTCTAGCACCTTGATGGGGTAATCTCCTTTCATCCATGGGTTGCAATCGATCTTGAGATGTAATCACACTTTGTTGGAATATCTATCTATCTATCATCTTGTGTTGGAAATACTTTAATGCTTAAGGTTAGCTACCATGCCGTAAAGGGAGTAAGGGCTCTATGCTTCCTTGGATCCATTCAACACAATCCCCGATAGATTAGATTGGCTTTCATGTTCGAAACGATTACATGTTCTAGTATCGTAGACCCATAGGCGAGTGTCTCCTATTTTCAAAAAGGGAACTCCGAAACAAGTGGATGTGCATGAAGGCACAAGGGAAGGTTTTTGGAGTATGATCACCGGAAGAGACCATCAACGAAGAAATACTATCCGGAAACCCATCATCCAAGTGTGTCACTTTTGTGCAAGTGGATTTTTGGGAGAACAAGAGAGACAAAGATAACCAACACGGAGTTGAATTGGCTTTACTCGGCTTTGATTGCCAAGTGGCCAATAGACCCCTCTTACCTCATGATCAACCGGTGGTGTTGTTAAGCAACATCGAGTTCGGGAGATATTGGTTCGGGGTGTTGCCTCTCCATATTGGCTATCTCCTTAAAACCGGGTATTACAAGGAACCCAAGTCATCTCCTACCCGGGACTTCCCTAGGAATGTATGAAGAATGGAAAATATAAGAGTGAAGATGAGAGAGGAGGCTTCCAAGTGGCCTAGGTGAATTTGCCCCTTCCGGGTTGAAGATTAAGACTTTTCTTGAGGGGAAGAAGATCAGTTAGAGGAAGGACTTCTTGTGCCGGCGAAGAGAAAAAAATAATAATAGAGAAGGATTAGGAGAAGGTTTTTCCACGACCCAAGAAGGAGGTGCACAAAAAAATTATGTCCCACCATTGGGAGGAACCCCGGCGCCGCCGAGTTACTACGGTGGTGTACCAATACAAGCATGGGGGAGTGGTGCAGCCATACCCCCACCAAATTTTGCGGTCCCCAACGTAGCCTTTGCGGAGCCATTTGCACATCTTCCTCAACCACAACAAAATGTATCCACCATTGGAGGATACGCTGCAAGGAACATGCAATTTATTGCAGCCATCCAAACCAATGCAAACCAAATGGGTGAAGGAAATACAAACGTCGCTTATGTGCTTGGACACCTTCACCTAGTACCGTCGGACAATTCATAGGAGGAGAGGCGCATTCCTATTACAAGTAAGGGTATAACAACCAAGACTATCAATATCAACCACCGGTGGAAGATTAGAGAGAGGATGAGCTTTAGTTATCTTTCCTTTACCCCTTTTCTTTAATTTTCAGCTTGTTTGCACCTATGTATGCGTAGTATTTTCAGTTTTACTTTAATTTTTAGTGTTAGTTTAATTTTTCAGCGTGTGTCTTAGTTTTTTATTTTCATCATGAATAATGTCGCCACCAAGTTTTTACCTTTGGTAAAGTTACAAAGTTTGTGCCATGATGATATATGATTATAATTGCCGCTTTGTTTATCTTTGTAATTGATTTATACATGTTTAACCTAGTGCTCTCTTAAAAATACAAATCTGAAATTATCTAAATGCTAGCTTAATATTCAGCGGAGGTTATGATTAAAATAAAGACCCATAGTGTTTTATGTGCTCTCAAGTTATGAATAGATTAAAGATGTCTTTTATGCTCAAAAATATTGCTAACTTTGTCACAAATATCACTTGTGTGTTGCTCAACCTATCCAAAGCCTAATATATATTTGAGTGCATAAACCTTAGTGTACAAGATTTATTTTTGAGTGAGTTATTGCAGGCCATGATTTCTCTGGCCCGAGGCTAAGAAGCTGGTCATTCCGTTTTTGCGTATCTATCTTATTGCTAGCCTCTTATCCGTGCATTGTGTATCCCCACATCGGAGATTTCACAAACCTCACCGGATATCCACCCTTAAAACCAAATATAATCTTTTGTGTTTACCTCCTTGACCACAACCTATCGTTGAGAATGGATCATCAATTCAAGGAAGATCGCAAGACGGTGCCGACATTGAAGATTTCAAGTATCTCTCCAAGGAAAAATATTTCCGGTACCTACCTTATTTTTCGCCTCTTTGCTCGAGGACGAGCAACGTCTAAGCATGGGGGAGGAGGTAGGTACAGCACAGTTTTAGAGTTCAAAGGGGAGCAATTTAAAAAAAAAACAGAGAAGAAGTTCAAAAGAGGAGCAAGCAAATAAAAAAAAATCAAAACTCCGTTGTGAAAGTCACGTAACCGAATATATGATAGAAAAAAATGAATGAAAGAAAGAAACAAACAAACAAACAAACAAAAGAATGAGAAATATGAGAAAGAGAAAAAAATATATATGCGTAAAGTGAACTCCCCGGTTCTCTAAGAGTGCAATCAAGGCTTCAAGTTTAAAAGATCCATTCTCATTTTCCAACCATGTGCAATCCGATAACGAGGACTTCCTTTGTGCCTCGGGATCACTCTTTGCCATTTGCACATGTCCACTCATCTAAAGGTGTGTGTATTTTTCTCTTTCCCCTCCTTGATTTAACATTATTTTCCAATGACCTTTTTGACGAGTCTCGGTAAGACCATGAGAAGCTTGTCTTGTTTTGACAACACCTCATTTATAAAATCTTGGTAGGACTAAACTTTCCCAAAGCTCCATATAAAGCCTACCACACATATATGTTATGAGAGAGAAAGGAGTAGAATATATAGGCATGAGAGACAAGTGAGATGAGAATTCATGAGCAACATGCAAGGTGATTTAAATTTGTGGGTTTGGTTTAGCTCTTTTCTTATCTCGTTCTTTATTTCAAAAATTCTGAGATCTATTTAAACTTTGTGAGCATGTTAATACTTGTGGGATAAGCTTAATAAGAATCTACCATCCGTAGAGGTGAAGGCTAGTACATTATGGAACTTTAACGAATTAAACTTTTGAGAGCATTATGTTTTTTTCATGTATGATCAAGTGCAAGGTTTAAACATTGATGGGCAACGATGATATCCATCGAAGGCTTACTTGAGGACGAGCAAGGTTTAAGCATGGGGGAGATGTTGACGGTGAAAATTCGTCAACCTAGCCATGAGTTTACCTTCGGTGTTGGCATGTCTTTTGTATCTTATTCATTGGTACTAACCCCCGTGGTATAACAAGTTCACTTGTGCATGTCGGTTTTGGAGTTAAGTGTTTACGCAGGGTTTTAACGTTGAAAGCAAGACTTCCGGGATAAGTTCATTAAGCACCTCATGACAAGACCTTGAAGCCCGATACAAGTCAAGCAATGAAGTGAACATGACTCCAAGAGCCCAAGGACCAAGCCCGAGAAGATGATAAACTCGAGGACCGAACCGTAAAAGTGTTGAATCTTGAAAGACAAGGAGTTGAGTCCAATTCGGAGAGAAACCGACGTCAAGGGCCCACATGCAAAAGGGGAGAACATCTAGAAGACGCGGGAAGCAACACCGGCAAAGCGAGGCCACGAGATGGGCCGAATTGGGCCCCAGCCGGCCGGCCTAGGCCGGCCGGCCCGGCCCTTTTCGGGGCCCAATCGGCCTCCCCTTTGACCTAATTGCTTCTCGGGCTATAAATAGCCCCCCGACCCGGAGCCACGCAAGAACCGAAGTCGTAATCCGCCGCCGAGGACCGAGAAGCTTGAGGGACACCATCTCGGAGATGAGGGTCGTGCTAGTTGTCTAGGGTTTCCCTAGCCGACGTGGGAACCTTGCATGGAAGACCACGTCGGAGCTCGGAGCGAGGATCAAGATCGAGGGAGGGCCCGGTGGTGATCTTGTTCATGTAATCATTCATGGTGAATTTTGTAAGTGAATCCGATTTCTAGCGATTAAGTGCCTTCTCGATGATTTTGTTTTCTTCTTGGTTTTGCTTCTTCTACGATCTAGTCTATAGCTAGATTACATAGGGTGCTCTTGTAGCCGCGGTGGCTAGAGGTGCATACCGGACCGGCCAAGTGATTTCAACTTGTTCTATCGAACTCGCCCTAGACTACCCGCATGAATAGGGATACGTTGTGACAGAACGGGGTTCCGAAAGGCGGGCGTTTTCGGAGTCGGATGGGAAGGCCACGATTTAAAGATGCTTTTAATGAGATTCGCTTTACTATCTTCATCTATCTTGTTTGGAGCTACAACATAAGCATGATCTAGATTCTCTAGATTGGTTATCTCTTGGTTTCTCTTGTTACCTCTTTAGTAGATTAGATTAGATTCGTTTTCTTTATGAGTTAGTAGATTAGATGCAACTTGCCTTCATAAGATAGCTTACCTTGCTTTACTATATTGAATCCTTGCGTTGCACATTGTTCCACGGATTCGATACCTTGGGTTCACCACTCGAGGGAAGAAGGGTCCCTTGACTACGACGGGAGACTTGTCCGCTTGCAAGTCTAAACGAACTTTGATACAACTATTAACCGTCAACAGGGAGTAGGCAGCTGGTTCTCCCGCCACTCTGCCATGAAGTCGACTAGCGCCTGCGACTTGATGGCTGTGCGTGACTTGAAGTCGATGGTGAGGGCGCCGAGCTCGACCGCCCACTTGGAGATTCTTCCAATAGCATCTTGGTTGCAGGATGTCGCCGAGCGGGTAGTCGGTGACGACGGAGATCGAGTACTCCTGGAAGTAGTGTCGTAGCTTCCGCGAGGTGATGAGTACTGCGTACAGAAGCTTCTGCACAGGCTGATAGCGTGCCTTGGACTCTGATAGAACCTCGCTGATGAAGTAGACTGGGCGCTGGACTGGATAGGCGTGGCTGTCTTCCTATCGCTCGACAACGATGGCAGTACTGACCACGTGGGTAGTCACAGCGAGGTAGAGCAGTAGATGCTCGCCCGTGTGAGGAGCCGTGAGGATCGACGGCTTCGATAGGAAGTCCTTCAGCTGGGCAAGGGCTGGATCCGCCTCTGGAGTCCACACGAACTTCTCTTGATGCTTGAGTAGTTTGAAGAAGGGGAGCCCCCGTTCTCCGAGCCTCGAGATAAATCTGTTCAGTGCCGCCATGCACCCGGTCAGCTTCTGCACGTCTTTGATGCTCGTGGGAGCTCTCATGCTGGTTATGGCGGAGATCTTCTCGGGGTTGGCCTCGATGCCGCGCTGGCTGATGATGAAGCCGAGTAGTTTGCCCGAAGGTACGCCGAAGACGCACTTGTTCGGGTTGAGCTTCCAGCGGTACTCGCTCAGTGATGCGAAAGTCTCTTCAAGGTCGTCGATGAGGGTACTGGAGTTTCTGGTCTTGACGACCACGTCATCCACGTAGGCTTCGACGTTCTTGTTGAGTTGCCCTTTTGGGCGGTGCCCGGATAGCTCGTTGGTAGGTGGCGCCGGCGTTCTTCGGCCCGAAGGACATGGTCGTGTAGCAAGATGCGCCAAACGGGGTGATGAACGCGGTCTTCTCCTGGTCTTCTTCCTTGATCGCGATCTGGTGGTACCCGGAGTAGCAGTCTAGGAAGCAGAGCAGGTCGCAGCCCGCCGTGGAGTCGATGACTTGATCGATCCGCGGCAACCCGAAGGGGTCCTTGGGGCAGTGCTTGTTGAGGTCAGTGTAGTCGACGCACATCCTCCACTCGTTCGAGTTCTTCTTGCGGACGAGGACGGGGTTGGCGAGCCACTCAGGATGGAAGACTTCGCTGATGAAGCCAGCCGCGAGTAGTTTGGCGAGTTCCTTCTTGAGCCACCAAAGACAATATCATCCACGTACACTTGCACAATCAGGATATCTCTGCCCTGCCTAAGTAGAAACAAGGTCTGATCAACTTTCCCCATCTCAAAATGGGCTACGGGAGCGAAAGTCAATCCCCTCCTTCTGACTGAACCCCTAAGCAACAAGCCTCGACTTGTTTCTCACCACTTCATCTTTCTCTCCCTCTTTGTTCTTCCACACCCACTTTGTTCTAATCGGCTTACACCCTGGGGGGAGGGTCAACCAATTCCCAAACCTGATTCCTCTCAAAGTTCTCCAACTCCTCATGCATCAAATTAACCCAATTATGATCAGATAGTGTGTGTCTAATGTCTTTGGGCTCAAAGGTGGCAACAAATGCAGCAAGAGCGAAATGAGAATTGTTTCGAACCCTTGACCATGTAGTACGTTCATTCATGTCACCGATGATCCTTGAAGCTGGGTGATCCACTTGTACTCGCCGGGGAGGTTCTCTCCTTGATGCTACCTCCCCCTCCACTATAGCTTCTCCTCGATCTTGGTTTGTCGTCGTAGGTGTAGGAGAGGGGCCGTCAACCACTGTAGTCGAAGTAGAAGGTACATGTTCAGTCGGGGGCACCACACCGCCATCTTCATCATCTCCAAGTTCATGCTCCTCCTCCTGAAAGATCTCCTCGCCAAGTTCATCATCACCTGCACACTCAAAGACAAGCTGACTACATGGTTGTGTCTCGTCGAAGGTTGCCTCGCAAGTCTCCACGATTTGGTTAGTTTCAAGATTGAGCACACGATATGCTCTAGAATGAGATGCATAACCAAATAAAATTCCATCGACCGACCTAGCCTCAAACTTATCCAACTTCTTCCCTTTATTAAGAATAAAGCACTTGCAACCAAAGACATGGAAGTGACTTACCTTGGGTGTGCGACTGTGCATCAACTCGTAGCAGGTTTTCTTCTTATGCACTCTGAGGTAGATCCTGTTTGACACATAGCATGTGGTGTTCACCGCCTCAGCCCAAAACCTTCTCGGAGTCCTATGCTCATCAAGCCGTCCGAGCCATCTCACACAAGGTCCTGTTTTTCCTTTCCACAACACCATTCTGGGGAGGCGTATCAGACTCAAAAGCTGGTTTTCAAGACACAAGTAATGGCAAAAGGTTTCAAAATGAGAGTTTCTGAATTCTAAGACATTGTCACTGTGGGTTGCTCGTATGGCATCTCCGTGCCTCTCGTTCCTCAACCTCAAGACAAGATCTCGAACAAAACCAAACGTCTCCCCCTTATCCTCGAGAAAGAACACCCACGCATATCGAGAATAGTCGTCCACCACAACAAGGACATACCACTTCCCACCCGCAGATCGCACACGAGTTGGGCCAACAAGGTCCATATGAAGCAACTCGCATGGACGCTCAGTCATCACATCGGTGAGAGGCGGGTGAGAAGAGGCTACCATCTTGGCATGCCTACACGGCGCACAAACAAACTCTTTCTCAATCCTCAACCGTGGCAATCCTCGGACCAAATTGAGTTTACTCAAGCGAGACAAAAGGTCAAAGCTCAAGTGACCCAACTTCCTATGCCACTTCCACAACTCACTCGAAGAACCAGCCAAGAAACAACGCTCAACACTAGAATACTGAGAAAAATCAGCTTGAAACACCTGACCCTCGGGAACGACCATACAGACAAGGTCCCCTCGAGAGTCCAAAATCCGAGAACCACCAGGCCGAAACAACACCTCAAAGCCCTCATCCAGCAGCTGGGACACAGAAAGCAAATTGTATCCAAGCGATTGAACAAGAGCAACTCGCCTCGAACTGATCTTGTCACTCACCTTAATCTCACCTTCTGAAAGCAGATGCCCATGCCCATTGTCCCCAAAAGTGATGTACCTCTTTGTCACCACCGGGACGAGACTTGAGAACCACCCCTTGTCTCCGGTCATATGCCTCGAGCAACCGAAGTCAATCAACCAAATGTTCTTCAAGTCTCCCACTTGAAATTCAAAAATGAGCACGTGAGTGAACAAACGACTCAACATTGGGGTTAGTACCAAAAGAGTAAAACCAGTGCCGAGCCATTTGCTCGAAAGTGGGGTTAGCACAAACCAAACCATCTTTCCTACCAAAGCTACCTCCACGAACATCACCTCGGTAACCACTCCGAGGAAACCAAACCTCTCTGCCTGGAGGAGGACAAAAGCCATGAAATGAGAACCGTGGATCGTCCCTCCTCTCCATCTGAAAGCTGCGGCTTCTTCCATTCTCGTATTGAACACAAGAGGGAGAATGCCTAGCAAACTGAGCACCTGCTGACTCTCCAGACCAACCACCAGAACCACGACCACCTGAGACAAACCGAGACTCCTCACGAGCACGAAAACCAATCTTGCCACCCTGCAGATCCCAAACTAGTCTGACCGGTTTCAAAACCGGTCTGACTGGTTTCACACTACCAGCAGCACCTCCTGCAGCCTTTTGCTCTCCCCAAGCTGAAACTGTTCTCACACTCGCCTTAGCTCTGGGCATTTGCACACGAGGCACAAGTACACAACTGGAGGGGTGGTACTTGTCCTTGTTATCCCACTCCTTTGCCATTCTCTCCTCTCGCTTCCTCTTGAAGCAAAACTAATCCTTATGGCCATCTCTCCCACAATAGCCACAATGAAACCTCACAAGCTTGGGTTTAGGCTTAGGTTGGGGTTGTTCACTTGGTTTCTCTCCACTCAACTTCTCAACCGGTTTCTCCTCACTAGCCTCCTCACTTCCTTTCCCAAAGAGCACTTTCTCAGAAGTACTCACAAACTTGATAGGCTTTTGGAAATGATTTGTTTGTGGAGGAAACACGGGTGGAGCTGGGGTTGTGTCTAGTCGATTCCTAAGATGGCTAGGTTTAGGAGGGAAATCATTTTTGTGGTGGGTTTTTGGTGGCTCTAGGATATTCTCTCAAGTTCCCTCACCAACTTTGTTTGCCCCAAGTCCCTCACCATCCTGCCTCTTGAATGTCTCGATCATTATCCTCAACTGAGGCTCATGACCAAACAACCAACCCATCAACTTTCTCAACTCATCATTCTCATCCTGCAAACGGTCAACATAATTCAGAGCATGCATTTCACAGGTAGAGCAAGATGTAGGAATTGGTTCTTTCAACTTAGCCTCAAGAGAAACAGTGTAAGCATGCATCTCATCAATTTTACCACTTCAATCCTAAGCACATCTAGTTCCTCACACTTAGAGGCATGCTTTTCCTTAAACAATACAAGATCAGCAAGGAAAATAGAGGAATCAGCACATTCAACATCATCAAAAACAAGAGGTGAAGCTTTCAGAGAATCAATTTCCAGCTTAGCATCCAAATTCTGTGTTTCTAGCTTAGCCACTCTAGTCCTAGCATCCTCGAGTGAATCTCTAAGCTCTTTCCTCAATTTCTTAGCCTCTCTAAGCATGTCATCACAATTATCAAGCAACAAGCCAAGCCGTTCATTCTTCTGGCGCAAGAAGGGGAGTTCATCATGCACCTCGTCGTCGGAGTCAGAGTCCGAGTCGCTCAGTGTGATCTTCTTGCTGCTGGAGCTCACCGCCATGGTGCAGAAGCCATCTCTAGCGAAGTAGCTCAGCCCGCTCAGGTTCTTGGACGACTTCCTGCTCTTGCGATGATCACCTTCATCTTCACTGCTGCATGAGCTCGAGGTGGAGTACGTGGAACTGGTGTCGACGTCGCTCGCTCCAACCATCGCTCAGGCCTTACCTCGGCTCTCCTTCTTCCTCGATCGTCGCTCGTCCTTGTGCTTGTTCTTGTGCTTGCTCTTGTGGTCACGCCTCAACCGGTACTTGCCATCTGTCCTTGACTTGTGCTTGTAGCCATCCTTGTTCTCGATCTTCTCCGGACAAAATTCATGCAAGCATTTCAGATGTTCCATGACACAACAGCTCAGTCATCAGACCTATATAACTGCAAGCAAAAAGATAGATAGGCATTATGAAACTTTGTGAGAAGATTCGTGCAGCAGAGATCCCAGATTCCCGAGGCGGATGACAAAACAACGATCAAGGCACTGATCAAGGGTCTGACTCCAGGACCAACAGCTTCGCACTTGACACGAAAGAAGCCAAAGACAATTGATGAACTTTTTCATGAACTTGAAGAATACATCTTATCCGATGATGATCATCGCAGAAGAGTGCCTGAACGAAATGAACCGCGACAAAGCAATAAAGAAATGACTTGGAGACCTCAATCCTAGAATCCATGAAACATCAACAATGTGGAAAATCCTCAGTCTGACAAAAACAACAGACTAAGCACAAGAGGAGGATTTGCACCCAGGGGAAGGGGAAGAGGACCCTGAGACTCACGAATCACAACCCAAGAGATTCATACTTGTATTTTCAGTACCATGGAAGAGGTCAGTAGACAATGGAAGCTCGGCAGACATTCTATTCTTCAAAACATTTGAGAAAATGAACCTAAGTTAGCATATGTTGCATCCGCCAGATTACCCATTGCAAGGTTTTGGAGGAAAACCAATCAAGCCAGTTGGAAAAGTATCACTTCCCTTATCTTTCGGAGATCTTGACAACGCCAGAACAGAAACCCTCACCTTTGATGTGGTTGACATCTAGCATCCATACCTCGCGATTTTCGGCAGAGGTTTCATGAACAAGTTCGATGCGGTCATAAGACAACAGTTCTTGTGTATGAAGATACCAGCGCCAAAGGGGTTATCACAGTGTTTGGCGATCAGCAAGAGGCCAGAAACATAGAAAAAGGCCATACTCCGGGCCAAGTCAATGTGTACTAGTTGAAAACAACTGAAGAAAGAAAAGAACCTTACGAAGAGGCCAAGAGAGACAAAGAAAAGATCGAGATAGCAGCTGGTGGTGAAACCAAGAAAGTATACCTGGATGATATGCCTGATAGAGCAGTCACAATTGGAGCTCACCTCAATCCCGAAGAAGAGAAAGAGCTCATACAATTTTTAAACAAGAACAAGGATGTTTTCACCTGGTCAGCCAAAGATTTGCAAGGCGTCGACAGGGACATCATCGAACAGACGAAAAAATAGTGCCGAAAAAGCAAAAACTTTGGAAGATGTGTGAGGAAAAGGCAAAAGCAGTTGAAACTGAAGTGCAAAGGCTACAAGACGCGAAAGTGATCAGAGAAGTGAAATATCCCGTCTGGCTGGCAAACACTGTACTAGTGAAAAAGAAGAATGGAGAATGGAGAATGTGTATAGACTAAATAGATTTGAACAAGGCATGCAATAAGGACGATTTTCCCTTAGAAAGGGTAGATAAAATCGTGGATGACTCCTTCGTAACATTCTGTTTCATGAGAATGGCAGAAGGACTGAAAAACGCAGGATGCACATTTTTTAGAATGATAGCAATAGTGCTTCATCCTCAACTTCGGAGGAACATTCTGGCATACGTGGATGACATAGTCGTCAAAAGTGTCCATAGAAGAGACCATATCAGTGATCTGGCAGAAACTTTCGCGAACTTGAGGGCAGCGAACCTAAGGTTGAATCCTGAGAAGTGTGTTTCGGCATTCACAAAGGGAAAGTTCTCGGGTGTCTGGTCTCAACAAAAGGAATAGAGGCAAATCCTGACAAAATCAAGGTGCTGATAGAAATGCAAGACCCAGTTTTCGTGAAGGATGTGCAAAAATTGACAGGAAGAGTCACCGCGCTCAACAAGTTCATTCCTAGGGCTGCAGAAAGAAGTCTGACATTCTTCCAAGTTCTCAGAAGCACTAAGAATTTTCAGTGGTCTGAAACTCAGAAGCAAGCGTTCCAAGAACTAAAAGATTACCTGTCAAACATGACAAGTTGTGCCCTGTTGAGCCAAGATAACCACTTCTGCTATGTGTTTCTGCATCAAGTTCGGCAGTGAGTGTTGTATTAGTGCAAGAAAAGGAGGAAGAAGGAAAGCTCAAGCAAATCCCAGTGTATTTTGCTTCGGAAGCCCACTCTGGTTCAAAAATCTTTTATTCTGAGCTGGAGAAAATAGCGTACGCAATCATCATGGCTGCGAGAAAGCTGAGACACTACTTCGAGGGTCACAGAATAAGAGTCATCACAAATCAACCACTAAACGACTTGTTCGCAAATAGAGAGGCATCTACCCGAATCATCAACTGGGGTGCTAAACTCTCAGAATGCATTGTGGACTTCGAGAAAAGAAGCGCAATAAAATTGCAAGTACTGGCAGATTTTGTCGTAGATTGGACTTCGCCAACCCAAAATCTAGATGAAGAAAAACATGCACCTTGGATAGTGCAGTGTGATGGAGCTTGGTGTCACAAGGAGTTGGAATTTCAGCAGTTGTAACATCTCCGGCGGGAGTTGTGATAAGATATGCAGCTCGACCCATATTCGCGAATAACGAGCATTCCACGAACAATACAACAGAATATGAAGCTCTACTTCTAGCACTGAGGAAGATGAAGGCTTTGGGAATGCAAACCTTCATAATCAAGACAGATTCAAAAGTTATTCAGGACATATTGAAAAAGAAAGTGAAGCAAGGAATCCTGTTTTGATGAAATACCTTGAAAAATTCAGAGAAATGGAAAGACATTTCAAAGGTTATTCAGTGCAACACATTCCAAGAGATGACAACAACGAAGCAGACAAACTAGTGAAAGTAGTAGCCAGAAATCAAGAAATGCCTCCTGATGTGTTCTTCGAAATCATCAAAGAACCATCTATCAAGGAATCAAAGCCAAAAATTGTAAAGGTTGTGGAAACTCCCGATTGGAGAGCAGAAATCATGGCTTATCTGAGAGGCCATTACGAACCACATGATGAGTTGCAGGAAAAGAGACTGAAACAAAGGGCAAGGGGCTATGCAGTAGTAAATGGAGAGCTTGTCATATCGACCTCCCTGGGCCCACTGCCTCGGTGGGTACCAGGACCGACTACTCGGTGGGCCCCTGTGACTACTCGGCTTGTGCCGCACGGCACCTGATGGCGTGAGGCGCAAGGACTACGGTGGGGAAGTACTCAGATAGGAATATACATGTCCTGTACCATGTAGAGAACTCTTAGTCGTACCCGACTAGTACTCTCTACTCAAACCGACCTGTAACCCTGCCTCCCGGGCTATATAAGGCGAGGCAGGGACCCCTCTCTCTCTCATACGCATCATCTTGTAAACACATTCAATCAATCCAGAGCTACGCAGCATACAAGATGTAGGGTATTACGCACCTCACGGCCCGAACCTGTCTAAATTGTGTGCCACGTGTCTCTTCCTTCAAGTTACTGATCTCGGTGAGGCCACGTTCATCTACCTCGGGTACTCCCCTTGGTAGGTTGCCGGTCTAAAACACCGACAGAGCTGTATAAATCGGGAGTCACTGAGCCATAGTTGAGGTGCATCACCTCTGAAAATGTCTTGAACTTCTCAAAGAAATCCACTGTGGATTCTGTGGTGCACACATAGGCACTAGGGCTCTAGCTGGAAAGGCAATAAAGCAAAGATTCTATTGTCCTACCATAAACATAGATGCGAAAGCACTGGTTTGGCAATGTGAAGCATGCCAGAAAACGGCGAATCAACAAAATTTACATTCCATGCCAGTTCACCTAATTCCACCGTCATGGCCCTTGCAAAGGTGGGGAATGGATCTAGTCGGACCATTACCAACAGCTCAAGGAAACTGTAGATTCGCAGCTATCGCTGTGGACTATTTCACGAAGTAGGTAGAAGCAAAACCACTCGCGAACATCAAGGCACCAACAATTCAGAAGTTCTTCTGGCAAAACATAATCTGCAGATTTGGAGTTCTGAGAGAATTGACTCTGGACAATGGGAAACAATTCGATTGTTACACTTTCAAATAATATTGCAAGTCCATGGGCACTCATGCGAAATTCTCATCAGTGTATCATCCGCGGTCTAATGGAGCAGTTGAAAGGGCAAATGGGCTGATATTTTCAGGAATCAAGAAGTTCTTATTTGATCAGAAGAAGGGCGAATGGGTCCATGAATTGCCAAAAGTAATTTGGTCCCACAACACTACAATGTCAAGAGCCACAGGTTTCATACCTTTTCGCCTACTCTTCGGCACCGAAGCAATGACACCAGAGGAAATCAAGAATGAAACATGAGAGCGCTGAAAGCAAAAGAAATCAAAGAGGTTGACCAGAAAGTAGAAAAAGACATGATTGGGCTGACAATCCTTGAAGCTGCCGAGAACATTAAGAAGTACCAAAAGGAAACCAAGGCATGGAAAGACAAGAAAGTGGTTAGAAAAAACATCAAAACCGGTGATTTGGTGTTGAAAAGAAAGAAGAACTGGAGAACCCGGGGAAACTTCATGAATCTTGGGAAGGGCCATACATAGCAAAAGAAACAGACATGCTGGGGGCTTTTCGTTTGCTAGAGCGGACTGGAGAAGAGTTACCATATTCGTGGAATGCTGACAGCCTGAAAAGGTACTACCCTTGAGAATACCAGAGTTAGATAGATTTATTTTAGAGAATTTTCCTTTTTCACAAATTTTACATTCTAGAAAATCAAAATTCGAGTCACGAATCTATAAGTGATTTCGGGAACAAAAACATTTTCCTTTTCTGCAATTTCATTAGAATAAGGAGGACCTTACTCTTTTCCTTGCAAAGGAGGCTCTAAATCAAGAGGCAAGGTTTGTAACAAGGCGGATCTTATGTAAATACTCTTTGTGATATATACGAAAAGAGTCTTCCCTCAAATCGTGCATTATGTGGATTCCATCGTGTGAAAGAGAAATTCGTGAAAAGTCTTCATGATAGCCGAGATTCCATTGTGTGAAAGAGAAATTCGGGAAAAGGCTTCGTGATAGCCGAGATTCCATCGTGTGAAAGAGAAATTCGTGAAAAGGCTTCGTGATAGCCGAGATTCCATTGTGTGAAAGAGAAATTTGTGAAAAGGCTTCGTGATAGCTGAGATTCCACTATGTGAAAGAGAACTTCATGAAAAGGCTTTGTGATAGCCAGAATTCCATCGTGAAAAGGAAGAGTTTGTGAAAGGGCTTTGTGATAGCCAGAGGCTCTGTGAAAGCCTAAATCCCACCGTCATAGGGATTCCCACCGACAAGGTCTGAGACAACAAGTTGTGGCCTAAATCCCACCGTCAAAGGGATTCCCACCAAGAGGCCTGAGACAACAACAAGTTGTGGCCTAAATCCCACTGTCAAAGGGATTCCCACCAAAAGGCCTGAGACAACAACAAGTTGTGGCCTAAATCCCACCATCAAAGGGAATCCTACCTAAAGGGCACGAGACAGCAGTAAGTTTTGGCCCAGTTTCTATCATGAAAGGATGTTTCGCTGAAAAATTCTGAAAATTAACGAGAATTACGACCAGTCGAATGTATATGTTCTTGTTAAAGAATTTTTTGTAAAGTTCATGAATTACTTTTGCGATGAATGTTCTCCGTTGAAAAGGCAAGGGGCTCGAGGGAAGATTCGTAAATAATCATTGTTGAAGCAACTGAGGGTTGCAATATCAATAAGGGAAAGTGTGCCAAGCGAGTCAAGTCCACAAATATTGTGAAGAAAATTTTGTCGACTTGTGTTACTTTACTTATGATTTCAAAATTCGCGAACAATTCACAAGAGTTCAGATGATCAAAACATTGAAAGGAAACTTTAACTTCCTTAGCCTACTTTGAATGTTTCATGCAAAACGGCAAGGTGGGGAAGGGTGATGTTTTTTCTCAAAAAACGTCTTTATTGCCTTAGTTGCATAAAATTTCGATATAGTATCATCATAATTACATTCGGAAAAAACAATTTCTAAAACAAAAGTTCAACAATGTGTCCTAGGTTGCCACCATCATTTTCTACAGCATCGCTAGCGTAGGCGAAGTCTATTCTAGTGGTGATGGGGTTAAGGGGCCCCGTCTTCAGAACCCTCGAAGAACTTGAATTTGCAGCATTGGGGCTCTCATCATCGCAAAGCAGGAAGAACAAAGAAAGGTCGAAACAATTCATTGAAAATATAAGCGAGACTTCAAGCCAAAAATCGAAAAAATCTTGCTCTGGATGAGCTTCCTTGAACAATCGTCATGCTTCACCACTGACAAACATGTTTCCACGATGAATTCGTAACGGCAACACATGCTGTGCAGGCCCAACTTGCAGGACCTACGTAGGTTAAAGTTTACAAAACAAATTGTTCAGATATCACAACCATTTGACTTTACATATTTGTACAAATCGCCACAAAGGGCAAGTGTTTTGGCAATGTCAGTCGATGATATCGACCTTCGGAGAATTTTCTTCGTGTTCAGAATTTTCTTCAGTGTCACTGCCGCTGCCACTGCTGTCGCTAGAACCTTCCCCGTTCGTGTCTGTGGCCTCATCATCTTCATCTTTAGAAGAAGACTCTGGTGATGCGATGCTTTTTCCTCGCTTCTGTGACGCCCCAGGTTTTTAAATACCGTCATTAACCCTTAACAGCCGGTCAAAGGGTCAATCGTGGTCAAACCTAGGTCAACCTGGGCCCTCACCTCGGAAGACTCACTAACACACCCTAGTGACCCTAAATTAATAGTAAACACACTTGTGGGGCCAACCCATGGTCAAAGGTTGGGTCAAACCCGTTGCCACCCCAGTGTCCACAGGTGTCTGCCGGAACTTTTGCCGCGCTCTCCAAAATTCACCTAAACACTTAAAATTCTACCTTTAGGAAAGTTGTAGATCTTTTTTTTTGAGAAACACTGTGGGGGAGATCCCCACAGTTAAAAAACTCTTATTAAATTAGGGAAATAAAAGGTTTACTTACAGATTAACTAATAGCATCTAACCAAGCACAAAAAGCTGATCGCAGATCAACTTTAAACCTAATAGACTGAGCAATACATTGGAATCTGAAATTAGCAAACCAAATGTCTAAGGAGTGGTCTCTTCTATTGAAGACTCTGTCATTTCTCACTTTCCACAACTCCCAGGCTGCTAGAAGAACTATTTCTGTGAAGAATTTTAGGTTGCTGGCTCGTCGAGCATGGATGATCATATCAGTAATGTCAAGATTTAGGTCCCAGTGAAAACCAATCCTGTCCCAGCACTGACAAGCAAAAGGACACTGAAAGAACAGGTGTTCAATTGTTTCCTCCGTACCAGCAGTGCACAGCACACAGAAATCATCACTTCTTTCTCCTATATGTCTCCTTGAAAGCATATTCTTAGTGTTAAGACGGTCTACCAGGATGAGCCAAAAGAAGAATTTCACTCTTGGAATACACCTTGATTTCCAGATAATTTTGAAGATAGGATTGCCTTCAACCATACTATATATATGATCATAAAACTTCTTGGCCGAATAATCATTTCCCCAAACAGGTCTCCAGATATCATTTGAATCTTCATCAAACTGAATGCCCTGCAGAATTTCCTGCAGATCCTCCAGCTCTAGCATGGCCTCATCAGAGAGAGGTAACCAAAAGATGTCATCAATGTTGACTGCCTCTACCACCTCCTGAACTGAAGCTCTGTCAGATTTAGCGAACGATGCTAGCCTGGGAAAGGAACGTGAGAGGATGGACTCAGTCCATCTGTCTTCCCAGAAACAAGCCGAGGATCCATCGCCAATGATACAGAAGGAAAATCCTCTGAAAATATTATTCAATCTCCAAATGTCCTTCCACCAGAAGGAACCAACCTCTCTTGTTGCATGAGGAACCTTATTACGATAATACTTGAACCAGACTAATTGTACCCAAGGAATGTCACACTTATTGTAGAACTTATGAAGATGTTTAAGCAGCAGGGCATCATTTTGTAGCCTGAGATTAATAACACCAAGTCCCCCTTTGGTCTTGGGTCGCTGCACTGTTTCCCAGGCTACAAGGTTTCCACCTTTCTTTTTGTCTGAGTTACCTCTCCACAGGCACTGTTTTCTAATACGATCAATGTTTTCAATAACTCCACGGGGTAACCTGATTGTGCACATGGCATATGTGGTGATGGGAGTTATAGCTGCATTTAACATCTGAAGCCTTCCGGTGTAAGAAAGCCAGGTTGTGCAACCCGAGAGCTTTCTTTCCACTCTATCCATCATCGGTGTTAAATCTTCCATTTTTGGTTTGGTTGTTCCCATTGGGAGTCCAAGGTAAGTGAAAGGGAAGGATCCAATACTGCAGCCAAAAGTCAAGGACAACCTCTGCATTTCGTCTTCTTCCACATTGATTGGCAGTATTTGAGACTTATTAAAGTTCACTTTGAGCCCGATTGACTCGAAGCAAAGGTGTTCAAAAGGGATTTAAGGAAGAAGAGTTGTTGAGCATCTGCTTGCATAATCATCAAGGTGTCGTCCGCATATTGGACAATGGGGAAATCATCCATTTGTTGTGGGATAGGCAACTTCAAGAGATTCAGAGACTTGGCATTGTTGACTAAAATGCGGAGAAGTTCGATTTGCTAAGACAAAGAGTAATGGTGAAAGAGGGTCCCCTTGTCTCACCCCTCTTTTGCAATTAAAAAATTTCCCTGGAACACCATTTAACAGCACAGCTGTTGTGGCTGAGTTGAGGATTTTAGTAACCCAGTTTATCCAGACTAATGGGAAACCCATATGCTCCATCACCTTCAGGATCACTTGATGTTCTACCAAGTCAAAAGCTTTCTCAAAGTCTAGCTTGAGGATAATTATCTTTCTCTTTGATTGTTGGCATTGGTGGATATACTCAAAACACCAGGCGAGGTAGTCCTGGATGCTTCTTGACCTTATAAAGCCATACTGATTTTTGTGCAACAAATCTCTTATCTTCAATTGTAATCTATCTGCTAGAATTTTGGTTACCATCTTGGGGGACAAATTCATAAGAGAAATAGGCCTGTAGTCATTTACTGTTTCTGGGCAGTCTTTCTTCGGGATCAGGGTGATAAAGGAGCTATTGATGCCTTCTAAAGTGCCTGGGCCATGAAAGAAATTGTCACAGAGTTTATAAAAATCCTCTTTTACCAAGTGCCAGCATTTCTTCAGAAAAAGCCCATTGAAGCCATCAGGCCCTGGTGCCTTATCTGTGGGCATCTTTTTAACAATTGAGTCTATTTCTTCTTTCAAGACAGGCAAGGCTAAGCTGTCCGGGTTCTCTGCGGGTTGAATGAGATGATGGAGGTTGAAAAGCATAGTGGTTGGGATGCGATTCCAAGCTTTGTTTTCGAATGCTACCCAAAGCAATCCTTCTTTACCTGCATGATCTTGAACCCAAATGCCATCATTTAGAAGCTGAGTGATTGTATTTCTCCTGTGTGAGATGGTGGCCATTGCATGAAAGAATTTTGTGCATTCATCTCCAAACTTGATTCGACTATTGGTAAATCTTTTCCTCCAATATAGATTCTTATAATGGAGAAGATTCCTGAGATGGCTTTTGAGGATAGTCCTGAGATTGATTTCTGGATTAAATAAGCCTCTTCTGTCTTCTATCTGATCTAGGAAAAAGATGACTGTGTTGCAATTCTTAATCAAAAGACTCAGATTGGACAAATGCTTGCTCCATGATTTCAAATCTGCTCTGAGTTTCTTAAGCTTAGATGATAGGTTCCTTGTTGGGTTGCTAAGTTCTCTTGAACTGTTCCAACTGCTCTGAACCGTATTAAGAAAAGACTCTTGTTCTGTCCAAAAATTCTCAAACCTGAAGATTGGACTTCTGGGGATTTTGGTGCTGACTGCAATTCTACAAGGGATATGGTCCGAAGTGATCTTTGCTAGAGGAAGTACTTCTGTATTTGGGTAATGTATGGTCCAGTTAGGAGAAGTGAAGAACCAATCTAACTGTTCCAAGAGGGGGTCGTTCTGCATGTTGCTCCACGTGAAAGCTCTTCCTTTTAGGGGTAACTCAATTAGTCCCAAATGTCCAATAGCTTCATTGAAAACCAGTGTGTTAGCGAGGTTTCCTCCTGGCTTGTTTCTGTTGCCCAGAGAACGGTAGAAGTTAAAGTCGCCAAGAAAAATCCAGTCTACCCGATCTGTCACCTCGCAGCTTTTAAACCAATGAATGAAGTTTGATCTTTCTGGTTCGACGCATGGACCATAAACGTTGGAGAGGAACCAGTTATCCCCATTGTGGAGGGAAGTGAATCTAGCTGTGATGCAAAAAACCCTCTTTTCAATAATTTGACCCCGGAACGTAGAACTACACCAAATGAGTAAAAGACCCCCTGAGGCGCCGTTCGAGGGAGCAAAGTCAAATCTATCAAATCGCCTAGGAGCAAACTTTCTGATGAAAGAGATGTCAAAATCTTCGCGTTTGGTCTCTTGGAGGCAAACAATGGAACAACCAGATTCTTCGATTTTATCTCTGATGGCATCACACTTGCCAGTACCATTTAGGCCACGTATGTTCCAGCAAAGTATGTTCCACACACGATTATCCATAAAAAGGCCAAAAGAAAAGTATCAAGGCTATAGAAACCAGTTCTACAGCAAAGCAAAAGCTCAGGAGGGAGCACACAGTTTTCTCAAGCAAATAAGAGTTTAACAAAAGAACAGCAAGTCCCACTGCATCTTCTGTACAGAATTCAGATGTTGTTCTGATCATCATCATCTGGAATTGCTGTTTCTGCAGATGGAGTCTGCATCAGGGCTTCATTGGATAGCTCCTCAGGGGCTACCCCACAATCAATTCCCCACGACTGCAGCAGGGAGATCGGCACCGGTCCAGCTTCACCTGTCGAGTCATCTATGGTTATCACACTGATCTTGCGCTTCTTCGAGGGTTCTTTGTCAAGCATGACAGCGCAGAAGCCATCAGCCTTGTTGTTTCTAGCACTGCGCCTGACACTGCTCTGAACCAAGGGGATGGCTGCATTGGACACTGACGTGGCAAGGGCAAGAGATCGGGCTCTAGATCTCCCAGTCCTCTTGGTCTGAATGCTGACCTCAGACGTGATCTGCTCAGTGCCTGCAGCTGCTTCTGGGGAGTGTGGAGCAGTGATAATTCTCCTTCTCTTAGCTGCATTCAGAATGTTAGGTAACAGATCAAGGAGCAGGGCAGGATAGCAAGGCTGCCAGGGAACAATCTCAAGTCCAGAGGCTGTGCTGTGTTGTTCAACAAGATTAGAGGCTTGCTTCATCTAAGGCTGGGTCTACAGGAGGGATCGATCTATCTGAAAGGTTCTGAAAAGAGGAGCTGGCGAATTGCTTGTGCTTGGAGTGTCTCTTCTATGAAAGAGGGAGATAGTGGCACAATGGCTCTGGGTGGCCAAAAATCTGGCTAAACTTTCATCAAGAGGGGAGCTTGCATCGCTCGAGGAAGAAGAGCCGTCGTCGAGCTGAATCCCATTGAATACATCCTCCAAAGCAATATCAACCCCTGTTGCTCGAAGGAAACGCAGGGAGGAACCAGACATGTCAATATCAATCAGATCCTGGGGGGCTTCAGGGTGCTGAGGTAGCTGAGGAGGTTCTTCTGCCTGCTGTTGAACTGCAAGGTTCTGATTGGGCAGAATGACAGGATCCCAGGCAGGCCATGGGTCATCAGCTTCATCATCTGCATTGTCTGCGTTGTCATCTTGTCCTTCTTGCTCACCTTGTGCATTCTGCATAGCTTGATGATTAACCACATCAGGATGTGGGTTTCCTCCAAAAACCCCCAGGTTCAGGGCTGTACCCTGCTGCTCCTCTTCCCAGTTCGGTTCAATCGGGTTGGGGCCCATCACCACAGGCGGGTGTTCAGGGTGAGGCTCACCATCAATCGGAACAGGGTTTTCATCAGCAGGAAAAGCATCTGGGAAGTGTCCATTGAGAATGTACACTGGCAGTGTCCATGAACGACCAGCTCCACCAGTCAAAGTACCTCTGGAAACAATCAAGCTACGAGGAACTCTATCCGAGCTTAACAAAAGGACTTGCACCAAAATCCTCGACTTATCATTTCAAGTTGTAGATCTTGTTGAGGGACACAACTTTTATGTAGATTATCATTTCAAATTTTGAGGGGAAAATCTTGAAAACCCCCTTGCAAGCCAGAAAACACTGTTGGCCAGAACAGGCTGACATTCAAAGTTGGCATTCAAATAATTTCAAATCTAGGCAGAAAAACCCCATATAGCCTTTGTAGAAAATGTTGCTGGTAGCTAGATCTACAACTTTGGTATTCATCACTTGGTTGACTTTTGTTCAAATTTTTGGAGAAAAGTTGACTGGAACAGGGCACCAGCAAAAGGGTTTGGGCCAGAGCGCACCGCGCCGTGACGTCGTGCGCGCCCGTGCGCCGCCCGTCGCCGGCCGCGCGCCGCCGGCCCGGCGTCCGCGCACACGCCTCCCAAGGCCGCGCCCACCCCAATGCGCTCCATCCCGAGGTCCCGCGCGCCCCAACACGTCCCCCGCCCCAAGGCACGCCGAGTCCGCGCCGGCCATGCCGCCGTACGCGCGCGCGCGCGCACGGACCGGCGGTCCGTCGGCGACGCCGCCGCCGCGCGCGCGCGCGCATCGAGCCGCCGTAGCACGGCCGCATCTTGCGCCATCACCCTTCGTCACCCGGTGCTCGCCCGCCTACTTAAACCCCCCCCCCCCCTCACGCCCCTCCGCGCGCCGCCGCATGCTCCTCCCCGCCATTGCCGCCGCCGCACGCTGCTAGAGCTCCTCGCTCGTGCTCGTCGCCGGCCAGCCACCCTAATAGCTCCAGGAGGGTGCTAGTGAAGCTCCAAGGCCCGCCTTTGTTGCCCAAGACCGCGCCTCCTTGCCACTTTTCCCCGAGCCGCCGTGGGTGCCGCCGCCGGTCGTCGCCGTGCGCCCTCGCCGAGCTCGCCCCGACCCCGCCACCACCGCCAATCGACTAGTGGTGAGGCCAATCGCACCCCCGTGCCACGTCCTGTAATGCCAAAATACACATCCTGTGAATTAATCATGAATTTTGGATTAACAGAAATAATTATTCTTGTTTTATGCATGCTTTCCTTTGTAAATTAATAAACCAAGTTCAGTAGAGGTTCCATGTGAACATGCTGGTTCTTTAGGCTTGATTAGGACCAGAGAGCTTGCACGAGAAAATTTGGATCACTTTGATGCTTATTTATTTTTTATATGCATCTAAATGGAATCACTTGCTAGCCTTTGTTATTTTCCATAATATTTAATTTCCTAGCATCCAACACTTACACGTGGGTCCAATGGACCAGGATGGGTGCTAGTAGGCTTAAGAAACACTCATTTAATTTATGGTAATTTTAATTGTTTAATAAAAGGCTTAAATGCCCTTTTAATATTAAAGGGAAATTGAATAAAGAAAAATCCCTAATTAATTCTTTTTCTTTTTCAAAAGTATTATTTAATATAATTAAAAGATAACTAATTATCATCACTATTAAGAAATTGATTCATAAATAAGAATATCAATTACATCTTTATTGGTGAAGATAAAAAGAATTAAAGCTTTCTCATGAAATGATAAGCTTAATAAAAAACCTTTATTCAAATCTGGAATAAAAGATGTAACCCATGTACAACCAATAACCTTCCTAAAAGAGCAAAATTAGATGAATGCTTGTTAAGGTGAATATGACCAACCCGGAGTTGGATAAGACAACAAACTATCACATCACCTAAAGTGCATTGCATTCCGTGTAGACCTTCCGGACGGAGATTACTCCCTTGTCCCGAAAACCGAGGAACGAGGAGCGGAAGGTTCTCTGCAGTACGTGGAAGTACTCGACACCGAGGGTGCCCAAGCTAACCTAGCTGACGAAGGCAAGCTCCGGTGCATCTAACCCAGTTTTAAAATTCTTTATTCAATTATCTATGAATGATTGTGCATTTACGTTCAGGAGTTGAATGAAACCCTAGATGCATGATCCTTAGGTACCTTTTGTCCCTACTAGTAGGATAGATCGATAGCTGCTAAGCTATAGGACCGTTACAAGTCGGGTGATGACCTCACTCGCGAGAATAGGTTCCTAGATAGGAATCACAATGTATCCTTAAATGGATTGCTCACGTGGTAAGAGCATGGGATCTGGGCTCCGGTCCAGTGGTTATGTGGGTTAAGTTTTTGAACGTACTAAGCACATGTCGGGTATGGGACCGGTAAGCCTAGTACCTTAATGAGACGGCTAGGGATGGAACTGTCACTACTCTTGGGATTCGCTCTCACGGCTCGCCACCGGTGGTGTATGGTGACTCCGGGTATCTCGCGGGGTATGCCGGATAGCCTGCACCAAAGACTGTGGCCTTTCATCCCGACCCGGGGATTTTTGGGGACGGCCTGGGAAAGTTGTCCCTTGGTGGGCAGCCTACCGTGTGTTTGGGTTTACCTTGCAAGGTTTAAATCAATCGATTGTCGGCCTCTCACCGTTATCCGAGACTACTTACTCCACTAGTCATGAGATCCCTAATGATGGAAGTTGATGAATATTATGCTTGATTAATTGTATTGTACAGCTTTGCTTGTACTAGTTGGCTAATGTAGTAAAGGATAAACCTACTAGAACTTGTGCTAAAATCTCGAAAGTAAGGACCTACTCTTTGTTAGTTTTTAGCAAAAGCAACCCAGTAGCCAAAAAGCCCTTCATGGTCTAGATTTGGTGAAGTAGCTATCACCGACGGGTAAATCTTGCTGAGTATTAGTATACTCAGCCTTGCTGTTATGTGTTGATCCAGGTAATGCCTTCAGTGATGTGTGGCCCGGTGAGATCCCGCCCGGCTGGGAGCTGCAGTGGGTGGAGGACGACTACTAAAAGCATCATGGATGGCCTCCCGTGGTGTCTTCGCTTCCGTTAATTAATTTCCGCTGCTTTTCGAAAACTCTGAACTATTTCGTCATGACAAAACTATGGTTTGTAATAAATAAACCCCCTCGGGGTATGAATTTGAATGTTAATGTTGTCGTATCTCTGGACTTGCCTTCGAGTGAGTTTTAATGCATATATTCGATCCTTGTGCTCTTCAAGTGATTTACCGGGCGTGGCCGACGTCCAACAGGAGCTGTAGGCTCAACCTGTCCCCCATCATCAGTTGGCTGGATGGGATGCTTGGCCTGATGTTGAGCAACAGCAGGAGAATGAGTGGCAGGATGAAGTTGATCAGCTTATGGAAGAACCTGTTCAACAGCAAGATTCAGTCACTTTTGATCAGTCAGGATCTACAGCTGAGTATCTGAGGGCTCATGGTCCTGACATTGTGCTGAATGTTGAAGATGTCCTAACTGGGAAGTTCAAGGCAGGTTCCTCTTCCTCCACTTCATCTGATGCATCTTCTCCAGTTGACTCTGAGGTGCAGAGCATGCTACACCCCACTTTGCAGTCAGTTGAGATGACAGCCTTTCAGAACCTGCTGATTCCCAGTATTCCTCTAGTGCTGCATTTCCCAGTATCTGTCAATACTTCACTCATACAAGCTCTCATCTCTGGTTCTACTTCGGTGCACCACACTTCAGATGATTCACTTGCTATTGTTCCTGTGAAGCCTCCTAGTTTGCATTCTGTTCTTCTGCATCTTTGGGCCTTTTGGCACAGCGACATTCAGGCACACCCAAGCAGCAGTAGCACAGATATGGAAGTGGAAGTCCCTGCTGACCAATCTCTTGAACCCCTGCTGGATTCACCCCTTCAGGTTGGGGCCTCATCTGGGGCCTCATCTGTTTCTCAGCGAACTAGGAAGGCTTTGTCTCTGCCCAAGACAGTCTCTAAAAGAAACAGCAGGAAGCCTCTTGTAACACAAGGGTGTAGGAGAAGCAGTAGGCTTAATATCTTTGAAGGGTTTAAGCATTCTCAGCTGCCTGACAAGACTCCCAGGAAGAAGAGGAAGGTCCTGGAGAGTGCTGCTCTTCACCTTTTGGACAATCCTCCTAGGCCTTCTGAAATTGTCCCTGCCCCTGTCCCAATTGAGACTCTTCAACAATGGGGGCTGTTCTGCAATGTGTCTCCTAGTGAGCTCACAACTGATGAACTTATGACAAGGAAGACAAATGATGGACAGGATGTTGTGCCTTAATTTCCTAGTGTCCAAGTGTTATTTTGTTTCTTTCTGGCTTCTCTGTTTAGCCTGGTTTATCTCCCTTTTGGTGGACTTTAGTAGTTTTAGCTACTATGTCTTCACTCTGGTGGAATTTAGTAGTTTCAGCTACTATGTCTTTATTCTGTGGTGCTTGTGGGCCTTTCAGACTCTTCTGTGCTTGTCTGTTGGACCTGTGCCTTTTTTATGCTGTGCCCCCATTGTCTGGCTATGGATCTTCTACTGGCATCCTTTACATATTCTTTCATGGCCGTGTTTGGATTATGCTCTGGTAGTTTTAATCCCCTCTTTTATTACCTCGGTAACAAATGAACAATAGGAATTGGAATATTTTGTGTTGGAACATACGAGGTCTTAATGCCATTGACAAGCATGATGCTGTTAGAAATAAAATCGAAGAGAGCGGTTCCTCTATTATCTGTTTACATGAAACAAAACTGCAAAGTGTTGATATGCATTTTATAAGGAAATTTGCCCCGAGACGCTATGATAAGTTTGATTTTGTCCCCTCCCTGGGTGCTTCTGGTGGAATTCTTGTGATATGGAATAGTGCTGATTTTCTCGGGTTGACTTTAGATAAGCAGCCTTTTGGTATTACAATTTCCTTTACCTCCCAATTCAACTCAGCGATGTGGAAACTCACCACGGTTTACGGCCCATGCCATGACCCTGAGAGATCTGCTTTTGTTCACTGGATGCGCTCTCATGTTATTGACGACGAGGAGAACTGGTTATTTCTTGGTGACTTTAATTTTTACAGATCCCTGGAGGATAGAAACAAGCCTGGAGGAAATCTATCGGATACTCTAATTTTTAATGACCTTTTGGGTCACCTGGGTTTGCTGGAGCTGCCTTTAAAAGGAAGAGCCTTTACCTGGTCCAATATGCAACAGGACCCGCTTCTAGAACAATTGGATTGGTTCTTCACATCTGCGAATTGGACAGTTCAATATCCGAATACACTTGTGCTTCCTTTGGCTAAAATTACTTCAGATCATATTCCTTGCAAGATTACTATTGGTACTGACATCCCCAAGGCAAACATTTTTCGCTTTGAGAACTTTTGGCCAGAGCATCCTGGATTTTTAGAAGCTGTGGTTTCTGCTTGGGATGAACCGGTGAGGAATTCTAATTCCTCTGCTAGTGTTTTGGCAGGAAAATTAAAGAATACAAGATTTAAATTGAAGAACTGGAGTAAAAGTTTGTCCCAGCTTTCCTCATTGATCAAGAACTGTAACAAGGTTATTTTTTTCCTAGACTCTCTTGAGGATTGCAGACAACTTCTGTTGACAGAATGGAATCTGAGATTTACTATTAAAAGACAGTTGAAAATGCTTCTGAGATATAAAAACTTATACTGGAGGAAGAGATTCACTGTCAACAAAATACGGTTTGGGGATGAATGTACTAAATTCTTTCATGCTATGGCTACAGTCTCTCATAGGAAAAATTCCATCACCTACCTAAGAGATGACACTGGTAATCAAGTACATGATCATGAAGGGAAAGCTGCTCTTCTCCTACAGGAATACAAGAATAGAATGGGAATTTCTTTACAGCCGAATATGCTCTTTGATTTGTTTCAACTAGTTTCCATTACTCGAGATGCGGGACGGTCTAGTGGCACCTTTTACGCCACGGGAGATTGATAATATCATCAAAATGGTTCCCATTGACAAAGCTCCAGGGCCAGATGGTTTTAATGGTTTATTTCTAAAGAAGTGTTGGGGGATCATCAAAAAGGACTTTTACATTCTCTGCCAGGATTTCTTTGACTGCAATATTAATTTAGACTGCTTGAATGAATCCTTCATTACTCTTGTGCCAAAGAAGAATAACCCTGAATCTGTAAATGACATTCGGCCTATTTCCCTCCTTAACAGTAGTATCAAATTTATCACTAAGATTCTTGCAGAGAGGCTACAGGCTGTAATCTTAAGTTTGCTCCATGCTAATCAATATGGTTTCATAAAATCAAGATCCATTCAGGACTGCATTGCTTGGTGCTTTGAATATATTCATCAGTGTCAACAAAGCAAGACGGAGATTGTCATTCTAAAGCTTGATTTTGCAAAAGCTTTTGATACTGTTGAACACAATGCCATTCTTAGCATGATGGAGGCTTTAGGTTTTCCTGCAAAATGGTTGTCATGGATTAAAGCTATTCTCTCTTCTGGCACTTCTTCAATTCTGCTCAATGGTACCCCTGGAAGGAAATTTAAATGTAAAAGGGGAGTTCGACAGGGTGATCCTCTTTCCCCGCTGTTATTTGTTCTGGCTGCCGAGTTACTTCAGTATGTTATCAATGATGCACTACGAAACAATCACTTGTCTTTGCCAATCCCTCATGTCGCCAATGACTTCCCAGTTGTGCAATATGCAGATGATACTATCTTGTTCCTACCAGCTGATAGAGCACAACTGCTTCATCTTAAGGGCCTCCTACAAAGTTTTGCTGATTCCACAGGCTTGAGAGTCAATTTCCACAAGTCTTCTATGGTCCCCCTGAATGTGTCTGAAACTAAGATACAAGACCTAGCTGCAGCTTTTGGTTGTCAAATTGCCAGCATGCCTTTTACCTATTTGGGTCTCCCAATGGGTACAACCAAACCTCGAATGGAAGATCTCACTCCACTAATGGATAGAGTTGAGAGGAGACTGAATGCTTGTTCGATATTTCTTTCATACACTGGTAGGCTTGAGATGATCAACACAGTCCTTACTTCAACGGTGACCTATGCCATGTGCTCCATCAAGCTGCCTGTGGGAGTAATTGACAATATATATAGAATGAGAAAGCAATGTTTGTGGAGAGGTAATCATCCAGATAAGAAGGGGGGTAACTTAGCTGCTTGGTCTATGGTACAGAGGCCGAAATCCAAGGGAGGACTGGGTATCATCAATCTGAGATTACAAAATGAGGCTTTGCTTCTCAAGCAACTCAACAAGTTTTACAATCATATGGATATCCCTTGGGTTCATTTAATCTGGAATAAATATTATCTTGGGAAAGTTCCTCATGCTTCCTCGGAGATTGGTTCCTTTTGGTGGAAAGATGTTTTCCGCCTAAATATCCCCTTCAGAGGGATTGCCTTTTGTGTTTTGGGAAATGGTACTACGGTCACTTTTTGGGAAGATCTGTGGTGTGGTCAAGTTTTGGCTCATAAGTTTCCAAGACTTTTTTCTTTTGCCAGGAATACTGCCATCTCTGTCCAAGATTTTGCGCAAGCTGATGATCTAGACACACTGTTTGCCTTGCCTCTATCGATTGAAGCTCATGAGGAATTGCTACGGCTTGATGTCTTTGTTGCTTTACGTGGAACTAAATCCCAGTTGAACATGATCCTTGGTCTTTCGCTTGGGGAAACCAAAATTACACCTCTAGAAGGTATTATCGAATGGTGTTTGAGAACTTTCAGTCTTCTCGGATCTTCACGCTCATCTGGCAGTCCAAGTGTATAAACAGGCTCAAATTCTTCATATGGTTAGTCCTGGTGGATCGTTTAAATACAAGGACTATGCTTTTACGGAGGAACTATAATGTGCAACCCAATGCTTGCTGCGTCTTATGTACTGCTAATGAGGAGGAAGACATTGATCATCTTTTCTTTTCCTGTGTGTTTGCTTTCGGTTGTTGGGCAAAACTTGGCATCAGCTGGAACATGAACCTACCGATTGATGAAAGGGTTCTTCAAGCTTTTCGGATGTCTACCCTAGAGTTCTTCATGGAGGCCTTCGTCATAGCAAGTTGGGAGATCTGGAATCTCAGAAATGCTGTCATCTTTGATAATGGTTTAGCTTCTGTTAGCACTTGGGTTAGGAAGTTTCAAGCTCAGGGTTTTCTTCACATCGTGAGAGTGAAGAGTGATAGGCATGCTTCTTTTATTTCGTTTTTGGAGAGTATCTCTTAATGTAATGGTAGCCTCCCTCCTCCCTCTCTTTTCCCTCTGGTTCCTGCTTGTACATATACTCCTTTGGTTTAATTAAGTTTTTCTAAGCTGTGGGGAACTCCCCCACAGTATTTTCCTCAAAAAAAAACTAACGACAGGATGATACTTTATTATTGCTTAATGACCAAAGTGGATCGGTCTTAGGCGATAGTACGGTATTTTCCTAGGCGGGTTGTCACAGTTGGCATCAGAGCTTATATGCACCAGAGATTAATTAACAAACCTTAATCACTGATTTTGAATAAAATATGCCAAGATTTTCTGATTTTCCAAAATACGTTGGTCCGCTAAGGATAAACTAGACCGAGAGGCCCTAGAGGGAATTTTGGGTTCTTTCAGGTGGCTTAAATAACCTATGGTTTATTTTGCTAACTTCCAGCACATTACTTTATGTCAGACTTACTTTCATGCACAACCAAACTAGGAGCCACGTGTTTTATACGTGTGCTGTTCCGCATCACGGGAATTGCGAGGGTTGATGGAGTGATCCATTCCACGGATCCCATCTTCGCGTCTGTTTATGAGTTGTGTGTCGCCACGTGTTTCATACGTGTGCATTCCGCATGTCGCTCATGCGAGGCAAGGATACACTCCATTCAAACGGAGGGTGTCCGAGGTTGGACGCTGTCCATGCAGCGGCTTAACGCATGGATACCGTTTCTATAATGAACGGTAATGAATGTGGACGCTTTCGTGACGTCTCGGCACGAAAGGTTCGTTTTCTGCAGGTACATAACAGCGCTTCGTTAGTCGTTAAGCAAGTACCGTATAGCTCTCGACTAGATATTATAGGGAGAGACGATTAAAAGCCTTGCCACCAGCACTAACTTCGATTTTTGGCTTGATTGCCATGTGAGGTCGAATAGGACGTCTTGCATGCATATTAAAATCGAAACAACTAAATTGGACCCAAAAATCAAATGTCCATATGCTCTCTAAGGAAGTTTATGCTAGTGTGTGCTTTTTATAAATTAGAAGTACCGCTCATACCTAGCCGTCATGCTGCCGAAATTTTGTGAAAAATTGTCTACCTTGTGCTAGGTTTAATTAAAACCAAATTGTTAAAAAAAATAATTGCTCCTCAGCTAGCTGTCTTGTAATAGCAAATCGCAATCCTAGTTTCGATGGGTTGGTTCACACTTCCCTAGGCACATCCAGGTTAAGGACCATTCATCTTGTTTCCGTGATTGATGCTCAACCTTAAAAAGCTTAATTAAAAGTATTAAAGGTTTAATATAAAAATTTGGGAAATTTTGGAGGTTTCTGGATTTTTGGTTATGAATTTTATTCACAGCTGCCAGAACTTCACCATTTGACATGCCGTTCTCTTTGAGATCTGACATGAGTTACATTTGTGTACAGATGGATTTCCCCGTGTTCCACCGGTTCGACGGCGACGATACGATCCATACCAACGGGTTGCCCGGGAGGGTTTTCCGCGCTTGGCGTGGGGAAGCACTCGGTGCCGCGGAGCTACCTCACCCCCACCGACTTACGAGGTGAAGGAGTTTGAGCGCTTTGGCGTTCCCCGCTGCAGAGTGATCGTTACGTTCGCCACACCCGGACCACGGCGGCGGTTTGACTTGAGCTTTATTTACTGGGGATTTATCACTCACGAGTCCGTGGAGTCAGCCGCCCTCAGAGTGCTGACAGACTTTTGTGGCCACAACCCCAACGTGGTAGCTCTTTCTCCGTTTGGACTGTTTCCTACTGTGAGTCCTCACGACCCAGCTTGGTTGGACCATATGGACCACCTACGGGAGCTACGGACCCTAGCAGAGCCGTTGGATGTTACCCAGATGCTTGCCCGTTGTCTGAACATGGTCTTCACACTTCAGGGGCTGCGTTATAACAACACAGCGATTATTGCACAGCGCTTGGAGGCATCTAGACGCGATTGGCGGCTTTCGGCGGCACACCGGCGGTGAACTTCACGCTTACCCAGGTGCAGCAGGAGAATGATAGGCTGCGTGCTAGGAAGTTCCAGTTGGAGCTTGAGAGAGGTGACCGCCTACAGAGGATCGTGGATCTGGAGGCGGAGAACCATGCACTAGAGGAGGATGCCGACGCTCACGAGATAGAGAGGCTGACACTACTGCAGAACATTGATGAGATGCAGGAGCACGTGCAGGAGGCCGAGGTACAGGTGGCAGCCTTGCAGGCTATAGTGGCCTTACGACCCATCGCCCCCGTACGAGGGCACACCGGAGGAGAAGCGGGGGTGTCCGGTCCGGATCGACGAGCCGGGCGGGGACCACCGCTACCGACTCCCCCAGCTTCGCCTTCGTACAGTGGTGCTTCAGTGGGCAACTAGGTTGCCGACAGCAGGGATTAGGAGGATGTCGATCCTATCGAGTTGTCTTTGAGATGTTAGAGTAGTTGGCTTGACAGCACGTCTTCTTGCCAAGCAACTATTGTATCGTGCGTCTTCGTGGCAAGCAACTATTGTATCGTGTCATGTCATGATGTTTCAAATTCGAGTTTTAATGTCGTTGAACCTTGTTCTATCATGTTGTAATAAAGAATGCTTAAGCTTGTATGCTTTAAGTAAATTTCGTTGTCATTCAAATTTGAAATTTTCATGCGTTTGAATACCAGATCCTTGGATAAATCGTTGCAAATGACCACGCTTGTCAATGTTGCATTCTCTCCTAAAAACGTTGGTAAAACAAAGCATTTTTAGGAACATCACTCGTTGCCAGCAAATAAGTGCTCTTTCGTATACCACCTTCTTTGGTATCCGGAATGACGATGATCGTTCGAAAGTAATTATGAGCCATGCAATTGGGTAATCGCCGTCCTAACCGTGTTGAGAAGAACGATTCTATGCATCTTGGTGGCTATAGAATATTGTTGATTGTTGCTGTCCTCATTGTTTAAGTACTAAATGAGATGTGATTATGCATGATCGTGCTTGTCATCATTTGGAGTAAGCTTTTGGTTATCTCACTAATAAAGCTCACTTTTCAGATGGTGGGAACCACGCGCAGCTCTCCCAACGGTTTCGGAGCGAGTGGTAGTGGTGACTTGCCACCACCCCCGCCCATGACACCGACGGAGGCCTTCATGGCCACCCAAACCGAGGTGCTGCGCCAGATCCTGCAGACGCAGCAGCAGATCGCCCAGCAGATGAACCGAGGGCCGCCACACAGGGCCAATCACGACGGGCCTAACCAGGCCACGACGTACGCCCAGTTCATCGCCATGAAGCCGCCAACCTTCGCTAAAGCAGAAGACCCTCTGGAAGCTGAGGCTTGGGTCAAGGCCATAGAGGCAAAATTCACTGCCTTTGTGCTGCCTTGCTCCGAGAAGAACAAAGCGAACTTCGCAGCACTGCAACTACGAGGGGAAGCTTTGATGTGGTGGGACCACTTCAAGTCAATGGAGCGAGGCCGCGCTGTGACTTGGGAAGAGTTCACGCAAGCTTTCAAGAGCCACCACATCCCCAAGGGTCTGATGCATAGGAAGATGAGGGAGCTGTTGGCCCTCCGTCTGGGATCTGACTCCGTGTACCGCTTTGCTCAGAAGTTCAATAGCTTATGCCAGTACGGTGGGCATCATGTTGATACTGATGCCAAGAAGATGGAGAGGTTTCGGGACGGGCTTGATGGCAAGCTGTATGAGCGCCTGAATCTGCTCGAGCCCACAAACTTCCATGAGCTAGTGAACAAGGCTATCTCGCAAGAGGATTCTATGAAGAAGGCCCATGGGGACAACAAGAGGATGTTCAGTTTCACCCCAGGAAGCGGAACAAACAAGAAGTTTCGCTTTGTGAAGAAGGAAGCTCCAGGCCCATCCCAGCAATCATCAACTGGATGCTGGACGATGAAGCCACCCCAGGGCAAACCCGCAGGGAACTTCCAATTCCGCCGTGCCCAGCAGCAGGCTCCAAAGCCTATTGCACCCCCTCGTGATGTTGGAGATCATCGTTGCTACAACTGTGGCCAGCCAGGGCACTACATTAGTGAGTGTGCCAAGCCCAGGCAGATCAAGCCCAACCCGCAGAATCAGGGTGCGGGAAGCAAGCCTACCACTCCGGCCAAGAAGCCCATGGTGCAAGTGCGCCAAGGCAAGCTGAACTTCACTACCATGAATGACATCCCAGCAGGAGCTCCAGTACTCACGGGTACATTCTCTATCAACGACACTCCTGTTAAGATTTTGTTCGATTCGGGAGCTACCCATAGTTTCATCAGTGAAAGGCTAATAAACAAACTGGGTTTGAAGGGTTCTCATACCACTTCCACTTACAAGATAACTACTCCCGGAGGCCAAATCACCTCAAATATCTTAATCCGAGGAGTACATTTGGGTTTAGGTAGTAAAATCATTCCAACAAACCTTATCGTCATAAACTTGGTTGGAATGGATGTCATTTTGGGTATGGAATGGATGAATCAACATAAGATGATTCTAGATATATCGGATAGGGTCGTAGAGATCAACTCTTCTACGGTCAGGCACACTACCTTGTACCTACCTTTCCGGGACGGTACCGACTCTGGTGCCTATGTGACCATTATCTCCTCTCTTGATGAAATTCCAGTAGTATGTGAGTACCCGGATGTCTTTCCCGATGAGTTGCCTGGTATGCCACCAGAAAGAGATGTCGAGTTTGTGATCGAACTCCAGCCCGGTACCGCACCCATTTCCAAAAGACCTTATCGCATGCCACCCAAAGAGTTAGCCGAATTAAAGACCCAACTCCAAGAATTGTTAGATAAGGTTTACATTCGCACGAGCTCTTCTCCTTGGGGTTGCCCTGCTCTCTTTGTCAAAAAGAAAGATGGTAGCTTGAGAATGTGCGTAGATTACCGACCACTCAATGCAGTCACCATCAAAAACAAATACCCGCTTCCTCGAATTGATGTTCTTTTCGATCAATTGGCTGGTGCCAAAGTCTTCTCTAAGATTGATCTTCGTTCTGGCTACCACCAAATCAAAATTCGACCGTGAGACATTCCTAAAACCGCTTTTTCCACTCGTTATGGTCTTTACGAGTTCTTGGTCATGTCTTTCGGACTTACTAATGCGCCTACCTACTTCATGTACCTCATGAACTCCATGTTCATGACGGAGCTCGATAAATTTGTCGTGGTCTTTATCGATGATATTCTCATCTATTCTAAGAGCGAGAAAGATCACGCCAATCATCTCCGAGTTGTCCTTTAGTGTTTGCGAGATCACAAGCTTTATGCTAAGTTCTCCAAATGTGAATTCTGGTTGAAAAGTGTCAAATTCTTAGGGCACACCATTTCCCACGATGGTATCTCCGTAGATCCTAGCAAAGTTCAAGAGGTGATGGATTGGAAACCACCCAAATCCGTGCATCAAATCCGCAGTTTCCTAGGATTGCCGGGATACTACCGTCGATTCATTCCTAACTTTTCTAGAATCGCAAAACCCATGACCGAATTACTCAAGAAAGGAGTGAAATTCGTGTGGAGTGAAGCATGTGAGAAAGCTTTTCACACCCTCAGACAACATCTAACTTCAGCCCCAGTGCTAGCTCAACCCGATAATTCCAAACCGTTTGAAGTCTTTTGTGACGCATCAGGCACGGGTCTCGGCTGTGTCCTTAGCAAGAAGGCCGAGTCATTGCCTATGCTTCACGAGCACTCCGACCCCATGAGCTCAATTATCCTACCCACGATCATGAATTGGCTGCTGTTGTTCATGCCCTCAAGATATGGAGACATTATATAATGGGTAATCGTTGCAATATCTTCACCGATCACAAGAGCCTCAAATACATCTTCACCCAGTCAGAATTGAACATGAGACAGAGAAGATGGCTTGAGTTGATTAAGGATTATGATCTAGAAGTGCACTATCATCCTGGCAAAGCAAATGTTGTTGCGGATGCTCTTAGCCGCAAAGATCATTGCAACCACCTAGAGTTGGAGCCAGTCAGTGAACCCTTGTGTGAAGAAATGAGAAGGCTCAACTTAGAAGTGGTACCACAGGGAATTCTTTATGCCTTGACGGCAGAGTCAAATCTTTATGACAGAATTGTCACCGCCGCCGCAATGATGCAGATATTCAAACCATCCGGCAGAAAATAGCAGAAGGAGACCCCAAGTACACTTGTTTCCAGAAGGATCACCAAGATGTGGTCTGGTTTGGGAAACGTCTAGTGGTCCCCGTTGACCCAGAAATCAAGAAAAGCATGCTAGATGAAGCTCACAAGTCCAAATTCTCTATTCATCCCGGTAGTACCAAGATGTACCAAGATCTGAAGCAGAACTTTTGGTGGTCCAATATGAAGGTGGATGTAGCCAAGTATGTAGCCGAGTGCGATACTTGCCACCGGATGAAAGCAAGTCATTTGAAATCGGCAGGAGTACTCCAACCCCTGTCGATACCTATGTGGAAGTGGGACGATATTAGTATCGATTTCATTGTGGGTTTACCCCTAACGACTAGAAAGGACTCTATTTGGGTGATTGTGGATAGACTAACCAAGACCGCTCACTTCATTGCCGTGCACACCACTTACTCCGTGCAACAACATGCAGAGTTGTACGTGGACCATATAGTTCGTCTGCATGGAATCCCAAAGACTATAATCTCTGATAGAGGGACCCAGTTTGTAGCTCGTTTTTGGGAACAGTTGCATGAGTGTTTGGGAACTCAGCTAATCCGCGGTTCCAGTTATCATCCGCAGACCGATGGTCAGAAGGAGAGGATAAATCAGATTCAAGAGGACATGTTGAGAGCAAGCATCTTGCATTTTGACAAGAGTTGGGACAAGTGTTTGTCCTTGGCAGAGTTCTCTTACAATAACAGCTATCAAGCCAGCTTGAAAATGGCACCGTTCGACGCTCTGTACGGACGTAGATGCCGCACTCCGCTGAATGGGTTAGAGGCCGGAGAGAGAACACTCTTCGGGCCAGAATTAGTTAAGGAGGCCGAAGAAAGGGTGCAAGTGATAAGAGAGAATTTGAAGATGGCACAGATGAGGCAATAGAGTTACCATGACAAGGGAACCACACCTCGACACTTTGAAGTGGGAGATTACGTGTATTTGAAAGTATCCCCCACCAAAGGTGTGCAATAGTTCGGAGTATGGGAAAGTTAGCCCCGCGCTACATTGGACCATATGAAGTCATAGAAGTATGTGGACCCGTGGCTTACCGTATCCAATTGCCAGAATGGTTTTCCGCAGTTCACAATGTGTTCCATGTAACTCAGTTGAAGAAGGGAATGCCTGTTCCGGAGAATGAGATCATCACGGAAGCTAATGCTTGGATCAAGCCAGATTTCTCGCTCGTCGAGCATCCATTGAAGGTACTAGACCAAAAAGAGCGAAAGACCTGAAGGCAGACCGTACGAATGTACAAGATCCAATGGAGCCATCACACGGAAGAAGAAGCCACATGGGAGACGGAGGATTATCTTAACACCAAGTATCCGGGCTTCCTCCAATCTCGAAACAGTGAGTCTTTCTCCCCATCTCTTCGTTGTCGAATCGAATCTCGGGACGAGATTCCATTTAAGGGGGGTAGGCTGTGACGCCCCAGGTTTTTAATTACCGTCATTAACCCTTAACAGCCGGTCAAAGGGTCAACCGTGGTCAAACCTAGGTCAACCTGGGCCCTCACCTCGGAAAACTCACTAACACACCCTAGTGACCCTAAATGAATAGTAAACACACTTGTGGGGCCAACCCATGGTCAAAGGTTGGGTCGAACCCCTTGCCACCCCGGTGTTGAAGGACCGATACGGCGAACCGAGAGGGGGGGGGAGTGAATGGGAGCCGATAAAAATTCTTCTCGATGGAGATGAAAACTCCAACAAGACGAACACGGCTTCCAACACACGTCTCCGACTCACTACCCAAGTTGGCCAAGCCCACGTAGCCAGCGGAGTGCCACCGGACCTAGGAACCAACACACACGGCCTTCCGACTCGAGAACGCGGCGGAACAACAAACCCCGAGTCTACGAGACCCACACGGTCGGACCGGTGAGCACCACCGGTCGGACCGGTCCCCGCCGGTGAAACCGAGCAACTTCCACTAAGTGGCTCTACACCGGTCGGACCAGGTGAGACACACCGGTCGGACCGATGGCGACTCGAAAGCCCCCAAGGCACCAAACAAGCCAACCGACCACCAAACGGACCCAAACTCGGAACAAGCCAGCAACACGGGACAACAACGAACACACCAAGACGTTCACCCGAGCAAAAACCCACAAGGGCTTGCACCGGTCGGACCGGTCAAGAGCACCGGTCGACCGGTGTAGCACGGGCGACTCGGGATGAACAAGACCCGCGGTCAACTCCCCCAAATCCAAATCTCGATCTCCCGAATCGCTCCACGGACTTGAACAAGACTTTGGGGATATCATGAACACCTCATGAGGAGTTCATAGCCAAGTTTAATCCCACCAAATCTCGTCCAAAAAGGAGGAATCGAAGAAATCCCGCCGAAAGCACTTCCAACCCAAGAACTCAAGAAACCCCAAAATCGAGCACCTTTTCTCACGGATTTGGGAGGGGAATCACGGCCCAAAGAACCACGAAGGGTTCCCACAAATTTCCCCCATCAAATCCCCAAGAGAAAAGCCCCGAAAACAACCCAAAGAAATCACCGAGAGAGGGCTTCGAAAATCACCACCAAGAACAACCTAGGGAAAACACATCCAAACCTTGAGGAACCACGCCGAATCATCTATACATGAAACAAAGGTTCGTACAAGGTCTAGCAAGCCGCCCGATCATCCATCCCTCTCTACAAGATCTCTCCGTCTAGCTCTCTTGCTAGTCCTAAGGAAAACCTAGAGAAAATAGGTGGAAAATAGGAAAACTAATGAGCTAGGGTTCCAAGAGTTGGCTGCCAACCTCTCACCTCTTGGGTTATATAGGCGGCAACCGAATGTCTAAAATGCCCTTCTCTAACAACTAGGGATACAAGCCCCTCAAGGGCGGATTTGGAATTCTTGATGTCTTCACCATCGGACGGATGCCCGGCGACCGCACCCTGCGTAGCCTCGACGCAAGCGATGCGATCCCGACGCGTGTCCTCCGCTTCGAAGATTCCGGACTGCGTCGTCGCACACCGGCCGACCGGTGCTCCTCACCGGTCGACCGGTCCCCACCGGTCAGACCGGTCAGACCCACCGGTCGACGGCCTCCGTGCCGCCGCACCTCCGTCTTCGGTTCTCCGGTCTTGGCTTTGTGGATCAACCAAGGAACCCGGTGGTTTTTCGGTGAACCACCGGAAACCCCGCGAACTCGGTGTAGCCTCCGCCAATCTCCACTCATGACTTGGCTCACACGTAGTCCGGCTCGACCTTGGTTTTGAGGCTCAACCAAGAAACCGTCCACGACTTCATCTTGCTTGTTCATGCCACCATGCGGCCCGCACTTGACCCCGCCGGCCACCGGTCCCTCGAACGAAGCCTACTTGTCTTCTCCACACCGGAGGCCTCACCGGCGACGACCTTTCGCGCTTGTTCTTCACCCGCACCAACACGAGTCAAGCCGCAACCTGCACCCGCAATACTTAGCCAAGAATCGGTCCACACAACGTTGTCAATCACTCATCACACAAGGAAGCGACCATCCACCGGTCCTCGAACCACACATGGTCCTCAATCTCCCCCTTGATGAGTGCATTGACAACACCCACACGAAAGTAACAAGAGAAAAGAAAAAGAAAAGAAACGAACGAGAAAGAAACTCCAACAAGCGATCGAAAGCCAAACAAAGGCAAAGAGCAAGATCACTTGAAGAAGACGAGTCTCGGACCCCTTAGGCAAGGGCAACGGCTCGACACATCCGAGACAAAGCAAAGCTCAAGCAAAGAGCACAAACCACCGAAACAAAACTCGAAAACACACAAAGAGCTCCCCCCGCACACATGCAAGCTCCCCCGAACCAATGCAACTCCCCCGGACGAATGCATGCAAAACGGTGAATTAAAACGGGGGCAGCTGCAAAGCAATTTCGGCTCACACCGGTCGGACCGGTCATCACCACCGGTCGACCGGTGCCTAACATGTGTACGGGACCAGCACTCACACCGGTCGGACGGTGCTCTTCACCGGTCGACCGGTGTAAAACGAAACCCGTAAATGGCTCGAAACCACCGAAAACCTTCTAAATGCTTCCACTAAGCCATTTCAAACTCAAACTTCTCCCCCTTGTTGGCAATGCATGAATCAAGCCAAAAATGCAAAACTTTCAACCTAGAGCTTCTCAAAGATACAAAATTCAACAAAGAATGCTACACACGTCCAAATGAGCAAGTTAGGTACTCGACGGCTTCGTATCGATCTCAACTACATGATCACCAAGTTTCACAACCATTGGACGAAGCTAAGATGGATTTTGGCAATTTTGCGAAAAACTCGCCTCTCATGAGCAAAGTCCTAAACATGATCAAAGCATATCAAAATGGCAAAGCCACACAAACTTCATGCTAGGACAGCTATTCTAACCATAAGACCATCACAAACACCCACAAGCACCTCATGTCATGTCAAAGCCACCGAGCCATGTGCCTACTTCTATGTATGAGACTTCTCATTGGTAGGCATCATGCAACGGTTTAGCACCCAAAGCAAATTAAATTCAGCACATATGACATGGGAGCACATTTCCAAGCATTTTTCATTTCATTTTCAGATTTGTAAATGGTACATGAAATGTCTTTGCGACAAAAAGGAACTTATGCTCCTCCATAAGATAAATCAAGAGGGCTAAACATTCATGATGGCAAATGAGCCTTTGGCCCCATATGATCAATAAACTAGCTATCCAACCACAATTTAAGCATAGCAAAGCCACAAAAACATGTCAAGAGCATGTAAAGGCATTTACACATGAGAGAGCATACATGTAACATTTTTCAAAAGTATAGCTATCAACCATGGATTATTCATCAAGATCATCAAGAGCTAAGCCAAAACTAACCGTAGCATACCAAACGAGCTCACAAAGACATATATCTCATTCCATGGTGAACTATGTATATGAGAGAAGCTTTTCCTAACCAATGCATATGATACAAAGTGCATGCAATCTAAGATGCAAGAATGCCTATACATCATGTTACATATGCCATGCCAAATGCAAGAAATGCACAAAGGAAAACTATACATATGCTACAAAACCGGCTCCTCGAGGGGAGGCAAAACGGGCTCGACACCACCGGCAAAAGAAAGCCCCCACACACCCAACTCAAGAAATCAAACACACACCAAGTTCCCCCGCAAACGAGTGAAAGTTGCTTGATCTAGGGGTTTGGTGAAAATGTCGGCTAGTTGGTCATGTGTGGGTACATGGATCAAAGTTATCTTTCCTTTCTCGACGTTGTCTCTCAGAAAATGATACCTCACTTCTATGTGCTTGGTTTTGGAATGGAGCACTGGGTTCTTTGCAACGCTTATGGCACTGGTGCTATCACACTGAAGTGGGACATGGGTATACTCCTCACCAAAGTCACTCATGGTGTAGGTGATCCAAAGGAGCCGAGAGCAACAACTAGCAGCAGCGGCAACATACTCGGCCTCGGTCGTGGATTGAGCAACACTCGATCGCTTACGGGAAGACCAAGACACCAACGAAGAACCCAAAAGCGGCAAGTCCCGGAAGTGGACTTCCTATCCAACCGACACCCGCAAAATCCGCGTACGAAAAACCATGAAGCGCCAAAGAGGAGGACGCGGAGTACCAAAGGCCGAAGTCGGGAGTGTGACGCAAGTACACGAAAATTCTCTTCACCGCTTGCCGATGCGAAGTCCTCGGAGACGCTTGAAAACGAGCGCACGGACACACCGAGAACCGTATGTCCGGCCTCGTCGCCGTCAAGTAGAGGAGTGACCCGATCATGCTCCGTACTCCTTCGGTCCACGTGTTCACCTTCCTCGTCCGCATCAAGAGCCGTAGTCGTACTCATCGGCGTCGTCATAGCCTTGGAGTCCTCCATCTTGAACTTCCTCACAATGTCCTTGGTGTACTTAGCCCGGTGCACAAATGTTCCTTCCTTTGATTGCTTGATTTGTAGCCCGAGGAAGAACCGCAACTCACCCATCATGCTCATCTCGAACTCCCTCGCTCATATCATCCGCAAACCTCGCAACAAGAGAGTTAGACGAGCCACCAAAGACAATATCATCCACGTACACCCGCACAATCGGGATATCTCCGCCCCTGCCTCGGCAAAAACAAGGTCCGATCGACCTTCCCCATCTCAAAGCCTCTCTCAAACAAGAACCCCCTCAACCTCGCCATACCAAGCTCTAGGCGCTCGGCTTCCAACCCATATAACGCCTTCCTCAACTTGTACACCCGGTGGGGGTACTTCTCACTCTCAAACCCCGGAGGCTGCCTCACATACACTTCTTCCTCCAGCACACCATTCAGAAAAGCACTCTTTACATCCATTTGGTGCAACTTGAACCCTTTAGCCACAGAAAAGGCTAGAAGGATCCTAATCGCCTCCAAACGGGCTACGGGAGCAAAGGTCTCCTCGTAGTCGATCCCCTCCTTCTGACTGAACCCCTGAGCAACAAGTCTCGACTTGTTCCTCACAACCTCACCCTTCTCTCCCTCTTTGTTTTTCCACACCCACTTTGTACCAACCGGCTTACACCCTGGGGGAGGGTCAACCAACTCCCACACACCGATTCCTCTCAAAGTTCTCCAACTCCTCATGCATCGAGTTAACCCAATTGTGATCAGATAGTGCGTGTCCAATGTCTTTGGGCTCAAAAGAAGCAACAAACGCAGCATGAGCGAAATGGGAATTGTTTCGAACCCTCGACCGTGTAGTGCGTTCACTCATATCGCCGATGATCCTCGAAGCTGGGTGATCCACTTGAACTCGCCGGGGAGGTTCTCGCCTCGAAGCTACCTCCCCCTCAACATCAGCTTCTCCTCGTTCTTGATTTGTCGTCGTAGGTGTAGCGAGAAGGTCCATCCATCATCGTAGTCGAAGTAGTGGGTACATGTTCGGCGGGGGCACCGCACCTCCATCCTCATCATCTCCATGTTCATGCTCCTCCTCCTGAAAGATCTCCTCGCCAAGCTCATCATCACCTGCACACTCAAAGACAAGCTGACTACGTGGCTCTGTCTCGTCGAAGGTTACCTCGCAAGTCTCCACGATTTGGTTAGTTTCAAGATTGAGCACACGATATGCTCTAGAATGAGATGCATAACCAAAGAAAATGCCATCGACAGACCTAGCCTCAAACTTATCCAACTTCCTGCCTTTCTTCAGAATGAAACACTTGCAACCAAAGACATGGAAGTGACTCACCTTGGGTGTGCGGCCATGCATCAACTCATAGCATGTCTTCTTCTTGTGCACTCTGAGGTATATCCTGTTCGACACATAGCATGCGGTATTCACCGCCTCGGCCCCCCAATACCTCCTCGGAGTCCTATGCTCATCAAGCATCGTCCGAGCCATCTCGCACAAGGTCCCGTTCTTCCTTTCCACAACACCATTCGGGGAGGCGTATACGGACTCGAAAAGCGGGTGCTCAAGACCCAAGTCATGGCAAAAGGCTTCAAAACGAGAGTTCCTGAATTCCGAGCCATTATCACTACGGATAGCTCGTATGGCATCTCCGTGCCTCTCGTTCCTCAACCTCAAGACTAGATCTCGAACAAAACCAAACGTCTCCCCCTTATCCTCGAGAAAGAACACCCACGCATACCGAGAATAGTCATCCACCACAACAAGGACATACCACTTCCCACCGCGAGATCGCACACGAGCTGGGCCAACAAGGTCCATATGGAGCAGCTCGCATGGACGCTCAGTCATCACATCGGTGAGAGGCGGGTGAGAAGAGGCCACCATCTTGGCATGCCTACACGGAGCACAAACCAACTCTTTCTCAAGCTTCAACCGTGGCAATCCTCGGACCAAATTGAGTTTACTTAAGCGAGACAAAAGGTCAAAGCTCAAGTGACCCAACTTCCTATGCCATTTCCACAACTCACTCGAAGAACCGGCCAAGAAACAACGCTCAACACCCGAAGACTGAGAAAAATCAGCACGAAACACCTGACCCTCGGGAACGACCATACAAACAAGGTCCCCTCGAGAGTCCACAATCCGAGAACCACCAGGCCGAAACAACACCTCAAAACCCTCATCCAACAACCGAGACACGAAAGCAAATTGTACCCCAGCGATTGAACAAGAGCAACACGCCTCAGAGTGATCTTGTCACTCACTTTTATCTCACCTTCTGAAAGCACACGCCCACGCCCATTGTCCCCAAAGGTGATGTACCTCTTCGTCACCACCGGGACGAGACTTGAGAACCACCCCCTGTCTCCGGTCATATGCCTCGAACAACCGGAGTCAATCAACCAAATGTTCTTCAAGTCTCCCACCTGCACATCAAAAATAGGCACGTGAGCGAACAAACGACTCAAAGACCGGGGTTAGAACCAAAGGAGGAAAACCGGCCGAGCCATTTGCTCGAAAGTGGGGTTAGCACCAACCAAAGCATCTCTCCTACCAAAGCTATCTCCACGAACACCACCATGGTAACCACCCCGAGGGAACCACCCCCTCTCCGCCCGGAGGAGGACCAAAACCACGCAAGAAAGCCCGTGGCACGTCCTTCCTCTCCAACTCACCGCCACGACTCCTCCAATCCCCGTATTGAGCACGAGGTGGAGAACGCCTAGCAACCGACCACCTGCACCCTTTCCAGCCCAACCACCAGAACCACGACCACCAGAAACAACCCTCGCACCTGCACGAGCTCGAAACCCGAACATCCGTCCGTCTGTGCCCGCACCGGTCCGGCCGGGTGCCCCACACCGGTCCGACCGGTGTGGTCCGGGCAAAGCAGCACCACCGCAGCCCTCTTCTCTCCCCAAGCCCGAACCGTCCGCACAATCGCCTTGCCCCCGGGCATCCGCATACGAGGCTCAAGTACACCATCGGAAGGGTGGTACTTGTCCTTGTTAGCCCACTCCTTTTCCATTCTCTCCTCTCGCTTCCTCTTGAAGCAAAACTCCTCCTTATGGCCATCTCTCCCACAATAGCCACAATGGAACCTCACAAGCTTAGGCTTTGGCTTGGGATGTGGGCCGCTCACTTGATTTCTCTCCACTCAAACCCTCCACCGGTTTCTCACCACTTGCCTTCTCACTCTCCTTCCCAAGGAACACTTTCCCCGAAGTGCTCACAAACTTGATAGGCTTTTGTAGGTCATTTGTGGGTGTAGGAAACACGGGTGGGAGTCGGGGTTGTGTCTAGTCGGTTCCTTAGATGATTAGGCTTTGGTGGGAAATCATTTTTGTGGTGGGTTTTTGGTGGCTCCGGATATTCTCTCCACTTCCCTCACCAACCTTGCTTGCCCCAAGCCCCTCACCATCTTGCCTCTTAAAGGCCTCGATCATCATCCTCAAGCGAGGCTCGTGACCGGACAACCAACCCATCAACTTCCTCAAATCATCATTCTCATCCCGCAAACGATCAACATAATGTGCAAGCTCCAAATTTTTCAATGCATGCATTTCACGGGTAGAGCAAGATGTAGGCATGGGTTCCTTCAATTTAGCCTCAAGCGAACTAGTGTAAGCATGCATCTCATCAATCTTAGCATGCAAAACGGGGCAAGAAGTGCAAGCACCTAACAAAGCAGGTCTAGACTTAAGCTCGGCCACTTCAACCCTAAGCACATCTAGTTCCTCACACTTGGAGGCATGCTTCTCCTTGAACAAAGCAAGATCGGCAAGGAAAATAGAGCAATCAAGACAATCATTCTCATCGAAACAACGAGGCTAGCCTTAAGCGAATCAATCTCAAGCTTGCTATCAAGCACCCGTGTCTCTAGCTCACCCACTCTAGTCCTAGCATCCTCGAGTGAAGCCCTAAGCTCTTTCCTCATTTTCTTGGCCTCTCTAAGCATGTCATCACGGTTATCAAGCAAAGAGCCAAGCCTCTCATTCTCCCGGCGCAAGAAGGGGAAGCTCATCACGCACCTCGTCGTCGGACTCGCAGTCCGAGTCGCTCCGTGTGCTCTTCTTGCTGCCGGGAGCTCAACGCCATGGTGCGAAGCCGTCTCTCGCGAAGCGGCTCGGCCCCGCTCGGGTTCTTGGACGACCTCTTGTTCTTGCGGCGATCTCCCTCGTCGTCGCTCGCCGCTCGAGCTCGAGGTGGAGTACGCGGAACCGGAGTCGACGTCGCTCGCTCCAACCATCGCTCGGGCCTTGCCTCGGCCCTCCTTCTTCCTCGATCGTCGCTCGTCCTTGTACTTGTTCTTGTGCTTGCTCTTGTGGTCGCGCCTCGAACGGTACTTGTCGTCGTTCTTCCTCGGCTTGTGCTTGTAGCCGTCCTTGTTCTCGGCCTTCTCGGGCGGTCGGCGACGAAGTGTCCCGGCTTGCCGCACCGGAAGCAAGTCCTCGTGTTCCTCCTCATGTTCACGCGGTTCTCGTGCGGCCTCTCGAACCGCCTCGTCAACGGCGCCGGCTCGTCCTCTCCAAGGTCATCAAACTCCTCATCCGGCATAGACATCGAGAGAGGAAAACGAGAACATCCTGGTGGATGGGTTAGAGTTAGTCTTTCCTTTGGAACCACCAACGAGGGCAAGACTATGGGAATCGGTCGGTCCCTCGAGCTTGGCGATCATGCCCCTATCCACCTCGGCCGACTTGAGCTTCGAGAACGGCTCGTTCACCGTCGAGTATCGTACCGCTCCGACTCGACTATAGCCTCGAACTTTCCGCTCCATATCGTACGATCCAAAGAGTGTAAGAGCTTGACCGCTCTATCATGATCATCGTACGGGAGCACGTCCACATTGGCCCTCATGTTGTTCACCACCACCGTGAACCTGCGAAACAAGGCATCGATGGACTCACCGGGGAGATGAGTGAAGTTCTCGTACTCTCTCTCCGTAGGTCGCATACAACCGTGCTCGAACCCGGGCGTTCCCAACATGAGCCTCCTTCAACACCGCCCAAATCCTACAAGCCAAGTGCTCGGTGTGCACCCGATCGAACTCGGCCGACACAAAGCACGAAACAAGTAGTCGACCGCCTTATTGTTGGCGTCGAAGCCGTCCCTCGATCCCGGAGCGAGGAAATCAACCGGCCGGACATATCCTGTGTCCACCGTGACATCCCAAAGGATCTGACCCTTTCCGCGGAGAAACGCACCCATCCGCTTGCTCCACATCTGGTAGTTCTTGCCATCGAAGTGTGGAGGACCCGAACCCCGTTCCTGGTACGCCATCCTTGGATCTTAGACTCGTTTAGAGTCAATAAAGACCCGAACCGCCTCGATACCACTTGAAGGACCGATACGGCGAACCAGAGAGGGGGGGGAGTGAATGGGAGCCGATAAAAATTCTTCTCGATGGAGATGAAAACTCCAACAAGACGAACACGGCTTCCAACACACGTCTCCGACTCACTACCCAAGTTGGCCAAGCCCACGTAGCCACTGGAGTGCCACTGGACCTAGGAACCAACACACACAGCCTTCCGACTCGAGAACGCGGCGGAACAACAAACCCCGAGTCTACGGACCCACACCGGTCGGACCGGTGAGCACCACCGGTCGACCGGTCCCCGCCGGTGAAACCGAGCAACTTCCACTAAGTGGCTCTACACCGGTCGGCCGGACCGGTGAGACACACCGGTCAGACCGATGGCAGCCTGAAAGCCCCCAAGGCACCAAACAAGCCAACCGACCACCAAACGGACCCAAACTCGGAACAGCAGCAACACGGGACAACAACGAACACACCAAGACGTTCACCCGAGCAAAAACCCACAAGGGCTTGCACCGGTCGAGCCGGTCAAGAGCACCTGGGCCGTCGACCGGTGTAGCACGGGCGACTCGGGATGAACAAGACCCGCGGGTCAACTCCCCCAAATCCAAATCTCGATCTCCCGAATCGCTCCACGGACTTGAACAAGACTTTGGGGATATCATGAACACCTCATGAGGAGTTCATAGCCAAGTTTAATCCCACCAAATCTCGTCCAAAAAGGAGGAATCGAAGAAATCCCGCCGAAAGCACTTCCAACCCAAGAACTCAAGAAACCCCAAAATCGAGCACCTTTTCTCACGGATTTGGGAGGGGAATCACAGCCCAAAGAACCACGAAGGGTTCCCACAAATTTCCCCCATCAAATCCCCAAGAGAAAAGCCCCGAAAACAACCCAAAGAAATCACCGAGAGAGGGCTCCGAAAATCACCACCAAGAACAACCGGGGAAAACACATCCAAACCTTGAGGAACCACGCCGAATCATCTATACATGAAACAAAGGTTCGTACAAGGTCTAGCAAACCGCCCGATCATCCATCCCTCTCTACAAGATCTCTCCGTGAAGCTCTCTTGCTAGTCCTAAGGAAAACCTAGAGAAAATAGGTGGAAAATAGGAAAACTAATGAGCTAGGGTTCCAAGAGTTGGCTGCCAACCTCTCACCTCTTGGGTTATATAGGCGGCAACCGAATGTCTAAAATGCCCTTCTCTAACAACTAGGGATACAAGCCCCTCAAGGGCGGATTTGGAATTCTTGATGTCTTCACCATCGGACGGATGCCCGGCGACCGCACCGCGTAGCCTCGACGCAAGCGATGCGATCCCGACGCGTGTCCTCCGCTTCGAAGATTCCGGACTGCGTCGTCGCACACCGGTCGACCGGTGCTCCTCACCGGTCGGGACCGGTCCCCACCGGTCGAGCCGGTCCGGTCTTCGTTGCACCTCCGTCTTCGGTTCTCCGGTCTTGGCTTTGTGGATCAACCAAGGAACCCGGTGGTTTTCTGGTGAACCACCGGAAACCCCGCGAACTCGGTGTAGCCTCCGCCAATCTCCACTCATGACTTGGCTCACACGTAGTCCCGGCTCGACCTTGGTTTTGAGGCTCAACCAAGAAACCGTCCACGACTTCATCTTGCTGTTCATGCCACCATGCGGCCCGCACTTGACCCCCGCCGGCCCACGGGTCCCTCGAACGAAGCCTACTTGTCTTCTCCACACCGGAGGCCTCACCGCGACGACCTTTCGCGCTTGTTCTTCACCCGCACCAACACGAGTCAAGCCGCAACCCGCACCCGCAATACTTAGCCAAGAATCGGTCCACACAACGTTGTCAATCACTCATCACACAAGGAAGCGACCATCCACCGGTCCTCGAACCACACATGGTCCTCAAGTGTCCACAGGTGTATGCCGGAACTTTTGCCGCGTTCTCCAAAATTCACCTAAACACTTAAAATTCTACCTTTAGGAAAGTTGTAGATGTTGTTGAGGGACACAACTTTCATGTAGATTGGCATTTCAAATTTTGAGGGGAAAATCTTGAAAAACCCCTTGCAAGGCAGAAAACACTGTTGGCCAGAATAGGCTGACATTCAAAGTTGGCATTCAAATAATTTCAAATCTAGGCAGAAAAACCCCATATAGCCTTTGTAGAAAATGTTGCTGGTACCTAGATCTACAACTTTGGTATTCATCACTTGGTTGACTTTTGTTCAAATTTTTGGAGAAAAGTTGACTGGAACAGGGCACCAGCAAAAGGGTTTGGGCTAGAGCGCGCCGCGCCGCGACGCCGCGCGCGCGCCGTGCGCCGCCCATCGCCGGCCGCGCGCCGCCGGCCCAGCGTCCGCGCACACGCCTCCCAAGGCCGCGCCCACCCCAATGCGCTCCATCCCAAGGTCCCGTGCGCCCCAACACGTCCCCCGCCCCGAGGCACGCCGAGTCCACGCCGGCCACGCCGCCGCACGCGCGCGCGCGCCACGGACCGGCGGTCCGGTCGGCGACGCCGCCGCCGTACGCGCGCGCATCGAGCCGCCGTGGCACGGCCGCATCTTGCGCCGTCACCCTTCGTCACCCGGTGCTCATGCGCCTACTTAAACCCCCCCCTCCCCTCGCGCCCCCTCGCGCGCCGCCGCATGCTCCTCCCCGCCATTGCCGCCGCCACACGCCGGCCGGAGCTCCCCGCCCGTGCTCGTCGCCGGCCGCCCACCCTAATAGCTCCGGGAGGTGCTAGAGAAGCTCCAAGGCCCGCTTGTTGCCCAAAGACCGCGCCTCCTTGCCCCTTTTCCCCGAGCCGCCGTGGGTGCCGCCGCCGGCCGCCGCCGTGCGCCCTCGCCGGAGCTCGCCCCGACCCCGCCACCACCGCCAATCGACCAGTGGTGAGGCCAATCGCACCCCCGTGCCACGTGTTGCCCTGCCCCAGCCCCACATCGCCGCCGGCGAGCCCTCCCGCCGCCGCGAGGGTACGGTTGTAAATTCCACGGACTTAGTTGTGAAGAAACCTAACTAGCTTTTCTTGCAGTTTGGTCCAGTGACTTGAAAAATGCCTAGAAATTCACAGAAAAAATCCCAAACCAATTTTGTAGGGTTCAGGATGATAAATCCCACCTCTTTTGTTTTATACTCATGGCTAGATTCTAAATAGTTTTAGCAGGAAAAATACAAATGTGTTACACATAGATCTGTCATAACTTGAAATCTATAACTCCTCTGTAGCCAAATTTTGGATATGTTGTGTCTAAAGATATGACTAGATGCTGTGCCAAAAATTGCACAAAGTTATGCAGTAGATCTTGCTAAATAAATTATTTTCCATTCCTGCAGTAACTGCTTAGATGATTTTTCTTGTTAAATATATTTATGTTCTTGAGCTCAACTTGAGCACACTGTCCTGTAATGCCAAAATACACATCCTGTGAATTAATCATGAATTTTGGATTAACAGAAATAATTATTCTTGTTTTATGCATGCTTTCCTTCGTAAATTAATAAACCAAGTTCAGTAGAGGTTCCATGTGAACATGCTGGTTCTTTAGGCTAAAATCGCACTCCATATGGAGTAGCCCCTGAGCCTTAGGTTGAGTCGTAGGCTCTGGCTGAGGGTCAATCTGAAGTTCTGGCAAGATTATCCCGCAAAATCCGGAGAAAAAACTGCAGGACACGTGGCACGGAGCCCCCGAGCCTTGAGTTGAGTACTTCCTCTCGAATTGAAAGGTCATCTTGAATGTAGAATGTGTCCTGAGTTGCTCTTGAATCTTGTCACCACCCAGGGAGTTGAGTAGATGTAGCCAAGCCCCCGAGATAGGGCGCATCAACAACTGGAAGTTGAAAGGTCAAGCGGCCGCTGGTGAGTCAGCTGTTGAAGCATATCCATCACGCAGTTGCAGAGCCGCCGGTTGATGTATAAATAGAAGTGGCTGAAGAAGCTTCCGCGCCTGCTGTCAAGGAGTCCGCTCCCCTCCCCCAAGGCGAGGCCGTGGCACCAGCTGCGGAGGCTACGCTGCCAGAGGCTAGCATGGTAGAAGGTGAGTGCATTGCGGATGCGCAACCTTCGTCCATTAGTAGTCATAGCCCCTGGAAGCTGATCCCGTGTTTCTTCTGATGATAGGGGCAGAAGTCGATGGAAGTACCATCCCCGAGGCTGTGCCCGTGGTTTCAGAAGCCGAAGTAGCCGCTGGAGCGACATCTGAGCCGACGGAGATAGCCGGCGGAGGAGCCCCCGGGGTGGACGAAGAAGTGCGCGGCGACGTACTACCGGGGTCGAACCTGGAAGTAGTCGTCCGCTCGCCGGAGATTCCGGATGCGGAGCCGATTCGTTCGGCACTGATGTCCGAGGCCGCCGCGAGTAGTCGTGGTAGACTCGAGCTTCTGGCAGACAATCTTGTCGACCCGGCGACAGTAGCGCGCAACTTGGAAGCGATGCAGCGGGCGGAGCAATGGATGAAGGTACGTGACTGTACCCTTGATTAGTCGAGTTCCGATAGGATGAGATACTTAAGTAGTTGATGCCTTCTGCAGGATGTCGTGGAGAGGTCCCGACAGAAATCCGAGATGCTCCAGGGGTTTGGCGACGTGGTGCTCCGAGCCGAGACTTTGGAGAAAGAACTCACCAAGGCCAAGAAGCACTCCGCCATGCTCCAGTCCAAGCTCGATGGCGCCTTCGCCCAGTATCATAATGAAGTGCAGGATATGCAGGCGAAGAGCGATTGTCACACCCGGCCCAATTTGGATGGCCCATGAGTGGCCCATGAGCGTAGGTGCGCGTGTTTAGTGCCACATTGCTAGTTGAGCAAGGGTGGAGCCAACTTATAAGCCTTTGTCCACCAGCCATACCACCCTCGGGTTAACCCTTTTACACGAAGCGAGGACGAAAGTGTAAGCAGGGTGATATGTGTACGTGTGCTCGCCCCTACGGAAGGGCTGGGTAGTGCGGCTTTGGTGTGAGGGGTGTTACAAATGGTATCAGAGCCGACCCTCGCGGTTGCGCGTACGGGTCAGTGTGCGGAGATAGGGCGCATGGCGCGTGTGGGCCTGAGATGGGACACACGGCGTGGCATATGGGTCGGCGCTGGACGTACGGTCGTGCGCTAAGAGGGGAGGTTCCTGGACATTTTCTCGGGTCAGTGTGCGGACATATGCATGTGCATGTGGGCCTGGGATGGGGCACATGACATGGCGTATGGGTCGGCACTGGACGGGTGAGTTGGACCGACGAGGACGTCGGGTTCTTTGAGGGGGGGTGAATGTCACACCCGACCCAATTTGGATGGCCCATGAGTGGCCCATGAGCGTAGGTGCGCGTGTTTAGTGCCACATTGCTAGTTGAGCAAGGGTGGAGCCAACTTATAAGCCTTTGTCCACCAGCCATACCACCCTCGGGTTAACCCTTTTACACGAAGCGAGGACGAAAGTGTAAGCAGGGTGATATGTGTACGTGTGCTCGCCCCTACGGAAGGGCTGGGCAGTGCGGCTTTGGTGGGCGGGGTCTTACAGCGATGAACTTGTTCGGAAGAACAAGTCGCTCTGCAATAAAAACAAGGTATGTCGCTGACTTGTCGAGTACTTATTGGGAGTACCCAGTAGTAGTCTGACATCATCTCCTGAGTTGTTTCCAGAGCTTGGGACCCGAGTTGAGCAACTCAAGGCATCAGAAGTCGACATGAAGAATCTCTTCTACCGGGAGAAGGATGCCCGCGAGGTACTTGAGTATGATTATAAGCAGTTGGCCCATGAGTGCGATAAGCACATAGAGCTTTGGATTGCCTCGGATCGTGATCTTGTCAACTTCTACAAATCTCTGCAGAAGCTGAACGAAGATTGAGAGAAGTTGCGGGGACAACTCAAGGAACTTGAAGAAGCTGCACTTCCCATCGCGAGGCTGCTGGTGCCTCATCCGGGCAGGCCGAAGGTTGCTCCGTTGGTTGACCGGTTGAGAGAAGCTCCCGGCCATCTGACGACTTATATCAAGCATCTGGTGAAGTCCATCCCAAATAAAATCTTGGCGTACATGAAGTCGTACTTCCCCAAGGCTCTGGTAGACGTAGTCGCGGGTAGACTAGCCGCCAATTGTACTGATGAGCAGTACGCGGAGCTGTTGGAGCAGATGGCACCGATAGCTGAACAAGTCGCCGAGAAGATGAACCTTCAGTAGTCCTGTAGGGTTAGCTTGTAGCAAAGATTGTATATAAACAAAGTTGTAATGAACTTGTTTAAGTATGTGATGAAAGAAGTTCCATGAAATGAGTACTCGTTGTCGCAATGTATGTATGCGGAGTTCCCATGTTGTGGAGTTGTGCGAGTAGTAGTACTCGACGATAGACTCGTTGAGAGAGACACAGTAAATGAGTTGATTGATAATCAAACTTTATTACTAAAAAGTACACCTGGATGGCCAGGGCCGTTTACAAATGTCGTCGCCAGGACCCGGAGGCCGCCTACAGCTAAGTAGTGCTAGGGCACATGGCCGCTTACAGCTGAAGATCCATTAGTAGCCATATAGGCTGGATCTAGAAGTACATGGTCTCTTGATAGACCGCTGCCAGAGTCCTCTGACGCTCTGAGCAGCCCGAGATCCGTTAGTAACCGTTAACGCTGGACCTTCGAGTAGAGTAGTCCGGAGACTAGTGCTTGGACCCGGAGGCCGCTTATAGCGAAGGGGTCTTGAGGTAGTTGTGTAGACTTGAGCCCCCAGAGTAGTCGGGGGACTACGCGTAGAACCAACAGAGCTGGTCGACGTTCCACGAGTTGCTGATGTCTTCGTCTTCAAGTGTCTGTAGGCGATAGGAGCCTGGTCCGATCACCTTTGCAACTATGAAGGGACCTTCCCAAGGCGAGCTGAGCTTGTGCAGTCCTTCCGTGTTCTGGATACGGCGGAGGACGAGATCGCCAACGTTGAAGGAGTGTTCCTTGACGTTGCAGTCGTGGTAGCGTCGGATACCCTCAAGGTACCTTGCTGATTGGACGAGGGCAGCGCAGCGAGCTTCTTCAAGTCCGTCGATATCAACTCGTCTGCTATCTTCAGATATGCCTTTGTCGTATTGCTCCACTGCCGGCGAATCCCACATAATGTCGGCAGGTAGAATAGCTTCGGAGCTGTAGACCAGGAAATATGGCGACTGTCCCATCAACTTGGAGGGTTGAGTACGCAGCCCCCAGAGTGCGTTGGGTAGTTCCTTGATCCACTTGCCTCCTTTTGTGTTAGCAGCATCGTGCAGTCGCTTCTTGAGAGGGTCGAGTACCAACCCGTTGGCGCGCTCGACTTGTCCATTGGCCCGTCGATGGGTGACTGAGACGTATCGGGCGTTGATCCCGCTGTTCTCGCAGTACTCCCAGAACTGGTGATTGTTGAAGTTGGAGCCCAGTTCTGTGATGATGCGATGGGGTAGTCCGTAGCGATGCATGAGTTCATCCAAGAAGTCGAGTACTCTGTCGGCCTTGGGGCATGTGACCACTTGACCTCGATCCACTTGGTGAATTTGTCGGTGGCCACCAAGACTCTGTGGAATCCTCCTGGTGCAGTCGGAAGAGGCCCAATCATGTCGAGCCCCCAGCAGGCGAAGGACCAGGTTGGTGGTATTGTGACTAGCTTGTAGGCTGGGATGTGTTGTTGCTTGGCGATATATTGGCACCCTTGGCACCTTCTATTGAGTTTTTCGGCATCGCCCAGAGCTGTGGGCCAGTAGAAGGCTCGTCAGAAAGCCTTGCTGACCAGCGTACATGAAGACGCGTGGTTGCCGCAGACGCCTTTGTTGATCTCCTCCAAGTTGCCCTTGCCTTCTTCTCGGGGGACACACTTCATGAGTACTCCAAAAGATGCGCCCCGCCTATAGAGCTTGTCTCCGACTAGGACGTAGGACTTGGCGCAGCGGATGAGTTGCTCGGCCAAGTTCTTGTCCGTGGGAACCTTCTGCTCGCGGATGTAGTCGATGAAGGGTTGTCGCCAGTCCACGTCTATCATCATGACCTCCTGGCCAGCTGAGGGAGGTGCTAGGTCAGTGGTCGTCGGCGCCGGCTCCGGGATGGATTGCGCGTGATGCTCATGGACGAAGACACCCGCTGGTACTTGAGCACGAGTAGAACCAAGCTTCGACAGGACGTCCGCTGCAACATTGTTGTCGTGGACGACTTGATGGAACTCGAGACCGTAGAACTTGTCCTCGAGCTTGTGGACTTCTAGGCAGTAGGCGTACATGTTCTCCTTATTGCGATCCCAGGACTTGTTGACATGGTTGATGACCACTGCAGAGTCGCTGTAGACTAGTAGTCGCTTGATGCCTAGTGAAGCCGTGAGGCGGAGCTCATGTAGAAGAGCTTCGTACTCGGCTTCATTGTTTGAGACCTTCCAGAAGATCCGCAGGATGTACATGAGTTGTTCGCCCGTTGGGGAAATCAAGAGTACCCCTGCACTTGCGCCTTCAAGCTTGAGCGAACCGTCGAAGTACATCACCCAATGCTCTGGGCGCTCAGTTGGAGTAGGTAGCTGATTTTCCCGCCACTCTGCCATGAAGTCGACTAGTGCCTGCAACTTGATGGCTGTTCGTGTCTTGAAGTCGATGTTGAGGGCGCCGAGTTCGACTGCCCACTTGGAGATCCTTCCAGTAGCATCTTAGTTCCGCAGGATGTCGCCGAGCGGGTAGTCGGTGACGACGGAGATCAAGTACTCCTGGAAGTAATGTCACAGGTTTCGCGAGGTAATGAGCACTGCATACAGTAGCTTCTATACTGGTTGATAGCGTGCCTTAGATTCCGACAGGACCTCGCTGACGAAGTAGACTGGCCGCTGGACTGGGTAGGCGTGGCCGTCTTCCTGCCTCTCAACAACGATGGCATTACTGACCACGTGAGTAGTCGCAGCGAGGTAGAGCAGTAGCTACTCCTTTTTGGGAGGAGTCGTGAGCACTGGTGGATTGGATAAGAAGTCCTTGAGCTGAGCAAGGGCTTGGTCTACCCCTGGAGTCCACACCAACTTCTCTTGATGCTTGAGTAATTTGAAGAAGGGAGCCCCCATTCTCCAAGCTTCGAGATGAATCTGTTCAGGGCCGCCATGCACCCGGTGAGCTTCTGTACGTCTTTGATGCACGTGGGAGCTTTCATATTGGTGATGGCAGAGATCTTCTCGGGATTGGCTTCGATGTCGCGATGGCTGATGATGAAGCCGAGTAGTTTACCCAACGGTACGCCGAAGACGCACTTGTTCGGGTTGAGCTTCCAGCGGTACTCTTGCAAGGATGCGAAAGTCTCTTTAAGATCTGCGATGAGCATGTCGGAGTTTCTGGTCTTGACGACCACGTCATCCACATAGGCTTCGACGTTCTTGTTGAGCTTCCTCTTGAAACAGGCCTGAATAGCTTGCTGGTAAGTAGTGCCGGCGTTCTTCAACCTGAAAGACATGGTCGTGTAGCAGTATGCGCCAAACGGGGTGATGAACGTGGTCTTCTCCTGGTCTTCCTTGATAGCGATCTGGTGGTTCCCAGAGTAGCAGTCAAGGAAGCAGAGCAGGTCGCGGCCCGCCGTGGAGTACATGACTTGGTCTATCCGCGGCAACCCAAAGGGGTCCTTGGAACCGTGCTTGTTGAAGATGGTGTAGTCAACACACATCCTCCACTCGTTCGAGTTCTTCTTGCGGACGAGGACGGGGTTAGCGAGCCACTCAGGATGGAAGACTTCTCTGATGAAGCCAGCCGCGAGAAGTTTGGCGAGTTCCTTCTTGATGGCATCCCGTCGGTCGTCGGCAAAATGTGGACATGTTGTCGCTTCGGGGTAGCTTTAGGATCGACGTTGAGTGAGTGCTCGATCAGATTCCTGGGCACCCCTGGCATGTCCGCTGGTTTCCACGCGAAGATGTCTCGGTTAGCCCGGAGGAAGCTGACGAGCGCGTCTTCCTATTTCGGGTCGAGGCCCGCCCCGATGGTGGTGGTCTTGCTGCTGTCGCCTATCCCGAGGTCAATCGTCTTGACTTGTGAAGGATCGGATGGCTACTAGAGAGGGGTGAGTGAATAGGAGCCAGTAAAAATTCTTCTCAAAGAACCCGGCCTATACACTAGACAAATCCAGGTCACACATGAGCGATGGATTGAATCGCACACCAACTGTCAAGACAACAAGGTTATGGATCAACCACAAGTCTTAGGAACGATTCCTTGAAGAACACGCGGAAGTACGAAAGAAAGAGGAAGGAATCGAACCAAGGAACAAAGCAGCCAGGCTCTGGCGGACCGTCCGGCCAGGAGGGGCGGACTGTCCGCACGAGCCAAGCGGACTATCCGCCATGGTACCGTGGACTGTCCGCACAGGTACGCTGGATCGTCCGGCCTGGGCCGCGGACTGTCCGTTAAAGCCAACAGAACCTTCAGAAGCGAACCCCGAAAAACGGATCGTCCGCGGGGAGCACGCGGACTGTCCGCCAGGCACCCGCGGACTGTCCGCCCTGCACACGCGGACCGTCCGAAACCTCGCCCAACCAAAACTTGAAAACACAACGGATCGAAAGCGAAGACGAGCAAGAACACGAAGAACACGCGAAGAACAGCGTGCTCTTGGACCGTTCGCCAGCCCCTCGCGGACTGTCCGCGCTTCACGGACAGACCTAGAAATAGCCCGACCTCGAAGGTCAACTCCTCCAAATCATCACCGGATTTCCCAAACGGTAGAGCTATTGAGACAAGAGTTTGGGGACTTGATAAGTGTCAAACAAGGATGCTGTACCCCAAAAATCTCGCCTCCTAACTCCCTAAATCACCGGGAATCGCGGATCCTTTGAACACCACCAAAAGCTAGAGCTCCGACCGAAAATCCTTGAATCGAAGTGGTTTCCCGGCGTTTGAGGGCACAAGATCAATCACAAAGATGCACTAGACATCCATCCATGTTTCCCTCAAAGAAATTCGGGGAGAAACCCACTCAAATCCGCGGAATCACACCAAGAGCAAAGGCACGAAAAACAAGCACGAAAAAGACCACGAAATTCACAACGCCGAATCTTCTATACAAACCAAGAAAGATTAACAAGGTCTAGCATGCCGCCCTAGCATCCATCCCTCTCAACAAATCTCTCATGAAGCTCTCATGCTATCCTAGAGAAAATGGAGAAGAAAATAGTCCAGGAAAAAGAGAAATGGGAGGGGGGAAATGAAACCCTATGTCACGGAGAGAGGGAGCCATCCACACACACTCATGGCTTATATATCGGGTCCCGCCGGTGTGGGAAATCACTCGACTACCCCTAACTCAACTACTGGCGATACAACCCACGCAGGGGCATTTATGTAATGTTTGTGGGTCTTGCCATCGGACGGCCATGCCTTCGCCGCACCACGCGTCCTCCCGACGCAAAACATGCGATCCCGCCGCGTGTCCTCCGCTTCGAAGCTTCCCGACACGCCCGGATCCCGTCACCATCGTGTTGGACCTTCGGACTTCGTTTTGAGGCCCAAACCAAGAAACCGTCCTCCGATGGTTTTGTGGGCAAACCACCAAACCCCGCGTGCTCGGCCCGGCCGCCCGCCAAACCTCTTGACTCGACCGCCACCGTGCACCGGCTCGATCGTCCATGACTTCGTCTTGCTCGTCTCGCCACCATGTCTCGCCGTCCACCGGGTCCCTCGAACCGAGCCTACTTGTCTCTCCATCTCCAGGAGGCCCCTCAAGGCTAAAGACCTTTCGCGCCCGTTGTTCACCTGCAACAACACGAACTAGGGCGCAGCCTACACCTGCGCACTGACCCAAGAGTCAATCCAACACCCGTTGTCAATCACTCATCACTGAGGAGCGGTCATCCATCGACCACCGGGACGCTCCTGGTCCTCAATCTCCCCCTTGATGAGTGCATTGACAACACACAACGCGAAATGAAATTCAGAGAAAGAATGTAAGAAGAAAGAAAAACAAACAAGCGCAACTCATGACCAAAACCAAAGAAAGGCAAAGAAAGGTCACAAGCCGAGCAAAGAACAAACTCCACACTGAAAACAGCAAGAAAGCTCCCCCTGAACAAATGCAAGCTCCCTTGAACATGTGGATGCAAACTTCCTAATTTTAGATGCATTTTTCTGAATTTTTCATTAAGCTCACCTCTTCACCTCTTCTCCCTCTTGTTGACAATGTATGAATCAAGGTGAAAATGCAGGAAAGTAAGACAAAGCATATAAACATCTACATGAGCTTCTCAAATAGGCCAAATCTAGTGTCAAAGGCTAGAAATGAGACAAAGAGCACACATATGGATCATAGCATAGTTAAAGCGTTGCCACAAGTAATATATGGAAATATAGGCATGTGACAAAGCAAATTTTCAGATTTGAGCAGTTTTATCAAAAGATGGCTCACTTCAAATTTAAAGGCCTATCCATGTCATATTCTAGCCAAAAACATGCATATCATCCAGAGAGCATACAAGGATATCAAATTCTCAACAAAAGATCATTGCAAACACCCATAAAGCAAAGCATGTCATGTTAAAGCTCATGAGCCATGTGTCCACTTCAGGGAGACTTCTCCACTGGTGAACATCATGCAACATGTTTTGCACCCATGTGTGAAAGATAAGACATTTTAAGCATAAACATGATGCATGGAGCATTTTTCAAGCATACACACTTCTTTTCAAGATTAATTCATTTCATGGTACATGAAGTGCCTTTGCGGCAAAAAGAAGCTTATGCCCCTCAATGATTGCAACATAGGCTAAACATTCACAATGATATCGGCCTTTTTGCCCAAATGCAAGAAAGAGATATCCAATCACAATCTAAGCATGAAAGGCACATTTAGACCAAAACGTGACATGGATACACTACTACACATGAGTGGACCACATTTCATCAAATTTAGTCAAGATTAGCATTTGATTCAAAAAGGCTATCTCACAACACATATATCTCAAATATTCCAAGAGCATAGCCTCACAAAGCCATTTCTCCACACACATGACCAATATCTCACAAATAGCCAAAGAAACTCAAATAAGGCATATGAAAGAAGCTCATCATCCTAAAATGCAATATGATACAAATGCAACATGATATATAACCAGATGGCTATCCTACCATGGTTTATACATCAAGCAAAGCATGTATATACATCAAAGTAAACATGGTTTGATACATATGGTACAAAAGTAAATCCCCAAGAATCAACTAGAAAGGACAACAAACCCCAAGTTCCCCCCGCAAGCGCACAAATGTAGCTTGGTCGAGAGGCTTTATAAAGATGTCTGCAAGCTGATCTTGGGTAGGGACATGACTCAACACAATGGTCCCTTTCTCCACATTGTATCTTAAGAAATGATACCTCACTTCTATGTGTTTGGTTCTGGAATGAAGCACTGGTTTTTTCGCTACGCTTATGGCACTGGTGCTATCACAAAGAAGTGGGATCTGGGTGCACTCCTCACCAAAGTCTCTCAAGGTGTATGAGATCCACAACAGCTGGGAACAACAACTCGCGGCTACAACATACTCTGCCTCGGTGGTAGACTGAGCTACACTAGACTGCTTGCGGGAAGACCACGAAACCAACGAGGACCCAAGAAACTGACAAGAACCAGAAGTAGACTTCCTCTCGACTTGGCAACCAGCAAAATCCGCATCAGAAAAACCATGAAGTGAAAGAGTCGAGGAAGAAGAATACCAAAGGCCAAGACCAGAGGCAGACTGTAGGTACCTGAAGATCCTCTTGACGGCTGGTCGATGTGATGTCCTCGGCGAAGCCTGAAAACGAGCGCACAGACACACACTGAACTGTATGTCTGGCCTCGTCGCCGTCAGGTAGAGGAGGGAGCCGATCATGCTCCGGTACTCCCGCTGGTCCACTGGTGCTCCGTCCTCGTCCGCGTCCAAAGTAGTCGTACTCCTCATGGGGGTCGACATAGGCTTCACATCTTGCATCTGAAACTTCCTCAGCATGTCTTTCGTGTACTTGGTCTCATGTACAAATGTTCCGTCCTTCACTTGCTTGATTTGCAACCCGTGAAAGTACTGCAACTCGCCCATCATGCTCATCTCGAATTCCCTGCTCATCTCATCTGCAAACTTGGCAACAAGGTTATGTGACGAGCCACCAAAGAAAATATCATCCACGTATATCTGCACAGTCAACAAGTCATTCCCATGCTTGAGGAGAAACAAGGTCCTATCCACGGTACCCATCACGAACCCTCTGCTCAACAGAAAACCTCTCAATCTCCCATACCAAGCTCGGGGCGCCTGTTTCAACCCATACAGAGCCCTTTTCAACCTGTACACCCTGTGTGGATACTTCTCCCTCTCGAACCCCGGTGGCTGCTTCACATACACCTCCTCCACCATGACCCCATTCAGAAAAGCACTCTTCACATCCATTTGAAACAACTTGAACCCTTTAACCATGGCAAAAGCTAGAAGGATTCGAATTGCCTCAAGACGGGCCACAGGAGCAAAGGTCTCCTCATAGTCGATCCTCTCATTTTGACTATATCCCTGAGCAACAAGTCTGGACTTGTTCCTCACAACCATCCTATTCTCACCCTCTTTGTTCTTCCAAACCCATTTGGTTCCTATAGAATGGCAATTTGGAGGTGGTTCAACTAACTCCCACACCTGGTTCCTCTCAAAATTTTCCAACTCCTCATGCATAGAATTGACCCAGTTTGCATTAGATAAAGCGTGTCCAATGTCCATGGGCTCAAAAGAGGCAACAAATGCAGCATGAGTGAAATGAGAGGAATTTCTAGTCCTTGACCGCGTAGTATGTTCGTCGATGTCCCCAATGATCTTCGATAGGGGATGCATTTCTTGAATCCGCTGGGAAGCCTCACGCCTCAAGACTACCTCCCCCTCAACTTCAGCATCCCTCGCCTGGTCCTCTTGTCGCACCGTTGTTGTCCATGAAGTAGACGGTCCACCCTCCGTAGTGGTCGTAGGGGAAGTAGTGGGTACACACTCAGCTTCAGGCGCATGGTTCTCTCCATCATCATCTTCAGCTTCATCCTTCTCCTCCTCAAAGAGGTCCTCAGCCATCTCTTCATCACCTGCACATTCAAAGCCAAGAGAGGTACATGGCATTGTCTCGTCGAAGGTTACATCGCAAGTCTCCGTGATTTTGTTAGTCTCAAGGTTAAGCACTCTATAGGCTCTAGAATGGTTAGCATATCCAAAGAAAATCCCATCACTAGCCCTAGCCTCAAACTTGTCGAGTTTTCCCTTCTTAAGAATAAAGCACTTGCATCCAAAGACTCAGAAATGACTCACCTTGGGTGCCCGACCATGCATAAGCTCATAACAGGTCTTCCTATTGAAAGCTCGCAATAAAATCCTGTTGGAGACATGACAGGCCGTATTGACTGCCTCAGCCCAATACCTCATAGGAGTCCTGTGCTCATCGAGCATCGTCCTAGCCATCTCACAAAGAGTCCGATTTTTCCTTTCCACAACTCCATTTTGAGGAGGCACAAAAGGGGTCGAATACTGATGTTCAAGACCCAGATCACGACAGAAGGCATCAAAACGAGAGTTCTTGAACTCTGAGCCATTATCACTGCGGATAGCTCGAATAGCATTCCCATGCCTCTCGTTCTTCAACCTCGCGATCAGATCTCGAACAAAACCAAATGTCTCACTTTTTTCCTCCAAGAAAAACACCCAGGCATAGAGAGAGTAATCATCCACCACAACAAGTACATACCACATCCCACCCACCGAGCGAACTCGAGCTGGCCCAACAAGGTCCATATGCAACATCTCTGTCGGACGCTCGGTCATGACATCGGTCAGGGGTGGATGGGGAGTGGCTACCATTTTGCCATGCCTACGCGGAGCTGAAGGATCAGATGGAGACTATAGAGGGGGGGAGTGAATAGGAGCCGGTAAAAATTCATCTCAAAGAACCCGGCCTATACCCTAGTCAAATCCCGGTCTCACACCAGCGATGGATCGAATCACACACCTATCGCCAAGACAACGAGGTTATGGATCAACCTCTAGTCCTAGGAACGATTGCTTGAAGCACACGCAGAAGCACAAGAAAAGGAAGGGAGGAATCGAACCAAGAAGCAAAGCACACAGGCTCTGGCGGACCGTCCGGCCAGGAGAGGCGGACTGTCCGCACGGGCCACGCGGACCGTCCGCCAATGTGGCTGACGGACCGTCCGCGAAGGTACGGCGGACCGTCCGGCCGGGGCCGCGGACCGTCCGTTAAATCCAACGGAGAACCACCGAAGCGAACCCCGAAAACGGACCGTCCGCGGGGAGCACGCGGACTGTCCGCCAGGCACCCACGGACCGTCCGCTCGCTACTGCGGACTGTCCGAAACCACTTCCAACCAAAACTCAAAACCAAAATGGATCGAAACGAAAGGCGAGCAAGAACACGAAGAACACCCGACGAACAGGCAACCCGCGGACCGTCCGCAACCTCCCCGCGGACCGTCCGCACCGCACGGACAGAGCAGAAAAATGCTCGACCTCGAAGGTCAACTCCCCCAAATTATCATCGGATTTCCCAAACGGTTGAAGCTGTGGAGACAAGGGTTTGGGGACTTGAAAAGCATCACACAAGGATGCTATAGCCCAAAAATCTTGCCTCCTAACTCCCCAAATCACCGGGAATCGCGAATCCTTTGAGCACCACCAAAAGCTAGAGCACCGAACGAAAATCCTTGAATCGAAGTGGTTTCCCGGCGTTTGAGGGCACAAGATCAATCTCAAAGATGCACGACACATCTATCCATGTTTCCCTCAAAGAAATCCGGGGAGAAACCCACTCAAATCCGCGGAATCGCACCGAGAACAAAGGCACGAGAACAAGCACAAAAAGACCACGAAAAACACAACTCTGAATCATCTATACAAACCAGGAAAGATTCACAAGGTCTAGCATGCCGCCCTAGCATCTATCCCTCTCAACAAATCTCTCATGAAGCTCTCATGCTAGCCAAGAGAAAATGGAAGAAACATAGCTACGAAAATGAGAAATAGGAGGGAGGAAATGAAACCCTAAGTCACGGAGAGCAAGCGCCACTCACACACCCTCATGGCTTATATATCGGGTCCCGCCGGAGTGGTAAACGACTCGACTGCCCCTAACTTAACTACTGGCGATACAACCCACGCAGGGGCATTTAGGTAATGTTTGTGGGTCTTGCCATCGGACGGCCACGCCTTTGCCGCACCCCGCGTCCTCCCGACGCAAGCCATGCGATCCCGCCGCATGTCCTCCGCTTCGAAGCTTCCCGACACGCCCGGATCCCGTCTCCGTCGTGTTGGGCCCTCAGACTTTGTTTTGAGGACCAAACCAAGAAACCGTCCTCCGATGGTTTTGTGGGCAAACCACCAAACCCCGCGTGCTCGGTCCGGCCTCCCGCCAAATCACTTGACTCGACTGCCACCGTGCACCGGCTCGATTGTCCATGACTTCATCTTGCTCGTGTCGCCACCATGTGGCCCGCACCCAGTCCCGCTGTCCACCGGGTCCCTCGAACCAAGCCTACTTGTCTTTCCATCTCCCGAGGCCCCTCAAGGTCGAAGACCTTTCGCGCCCGTTCTTCACCCGCAACAACACGAACTAGGCCGCAGCCTACACCTCGCGCACTAAGCCGGGAGTCGGTCCAACACCCGTTGTCAATCACTCATCACCGAGGAGCGATCAACCACCGACCACCGGGACGCTCCTGTCCTCAATCTTCCCCCTGATGAGTGCATTTGCAACCCACAACGCCAAAAGAAATTCGAGAGAAAGAAAGAAAGGAAGAAGAAAGAAAAACAAAGAAGCTCAACTCATGACCAAAACCAAGGAAAGGCAAAGAAAGGTCACAAGCCAAGCAAAGCACAAACTCCACACCAAAATCAGCAAGAGAGCTCCCCCTGAACAAATGCAAGCTCCCCCTGAACATGTGGATGCAAACTTCCAAATTTTAGCTCACCTTTTCTGAATTTTCATTAAGCTCACCTCTTCTCCCCCTTGTTGACAATGTATGAATCAAGGTGAAAATGCAGAAATGCAAAACAAAGCATATAAACATCTACATGAGCTTCTCAAATAGGCCAAATCTAGTGTCAAAGGCTAAAAATGAGACAAAGATCACACATATGAATCATAGCGTAGTATAAGCATTGCCACTAGTAATATATGAAAATACAAGCATGTGACAAAGCAAAATTTTCAGATTTAAGCAGTTTTACCAAAAGAAGGCTCGCTTCACATGTAAAAGCCTATCCATGTCACACTTGAGCCACAAACATGCATACCATTCAAAGATCATACAAGGATAGCAAATTCTCAGCAAAAGATCATGGCAAACACCCATGAAGCAAAGCATGTCATGTCAAAGCTCATCAGCCATGTGTCCACTTCGGGGAGACTTCTCCACTGGTGAACATCATGCAACATGTTTTGCACCCATATGTGAAAGATAAGACATTTTAAGCATAGACATGATGGATGGAGCATTTTTCAAGCATGACACACTTCTTTTCAAAATTAAATCATTTCATGGTACATGAAGTGCCTTTGCGGCAAAAAGAAGCTTATGCTCCTCCATGAATGCAACATAGGCTAAACATTCACAATGATATTCGGCCTTTGGCCCAAATGCAAGAAAAGGCATCCAAGCACAATCTAAGCATAGAAAGCACATTTAGACCAAAACGTGACATGGATACACTACTACACATGAGTGGAGCACATTTCACCAAAAAATTAGTCAAGATTAGCATTTATTTCAAACAGGGCTATCTCACCACACATGTCTCAAATATTCCAAGAGCATAGACTCACATCACCATTTCTCCACACATATGACCAATATCTCACAAATAGTTAAAGAGACTCAAATAAGGCATATGAAAGAAGCTCATCATCCTAAAATGCAATATGATACAAATGCAACATGATATATGACAAGATGGCTATCCTACCATGGTTTATACATCAAGCAAAGCATGTATATACATCAAAGTAAAACATGGTATAATACATATGGTACAAGAGAAAATCCCCCAAGAATCAACTAGAAAGGGCAACAAACCCCAAGTTCCCCCCGCAAGCGCACAAATGTAGCTTGGTCGAGAGGCTTTGTAAAGATGTCGGCTAGCTGATCTTGGGTAGGGACATGGCTCAACACAATGGTTCCTTTTTCCACATTGTCCCTCAAGAAATGATACCTCACTTCTATGTGTTTGGTTCCGGAGTGAAGCACCGGATTTTTGGCTACGCTTATGGCACCGGTACTATCACAAAGAAGTGGGATCCGGGTGCACTCCTCACCAAAGTCTTTCAAAGTGTATGAAATCCACAACAGTCGGGAACAACAACTCGCGGCGAAGCAACATACTCCGCCTCGGTGGTAGACCGAGCTACACTAGATCGCTTGCGGGGAAGACCATGAAACCAACGAAGAACCAAGAAACCGGCAAGTACCGAAGTAGACTTCCTCTCGACTCGACAACCAAAGCAAAATCCGCATCGAAAAACCATGAAGAGAAAGAGTCGAGGAGGACGAATACCAAAGGCCAAGACCAAAGGGGACCGTATGTACCGAAAATCCTCTTGACGGCCTGTCGATGTGATGTCCTCAGCGAAGCCTGAAAACGAGCGCACAGACACACGCTGAACTGTATGTCTGGCCTCGTCGCCGTCAAGTAGAGGAGGGAGCCGATCATGTTCTTGTACTCCCGCTGGTCCACTGGTTCTCCGTCCTCATCCGCATCCAAAGTGGCCGGACTCCCCATGGGAGCCGACATCGGCTTCATATCTTGCATCTGAAACTTCCTCAGCATGTCTTTCGTGTACTTGGTCTGGTGCACAAATGTTCCATCCTTCACTTGCTTGATCTGCAGCCCGAGAAAGTACTGCAACTCGCCCATCATGCTCATCTCGAACTCCCTGCTCATCTCATCTGCAAACTTGGCAACAAGGTTATGTGACGAGCCACCAAAGACAATATCATCCATGTATATCCGAACAATCAACAAGTCATTTCCATGCTTGAGGAGAAACAAGGTCCTATCCACGGTACCCATCACAAACCCTCTCGCTCAACGAGAAAACCTCTCAATCTCCCATACCAAGCACGGGGCGCCTGTTTCAACCCATACAGAGCCCTTTTCAACCTGTACACCCTGTGTGGGTACAACTCGCTCTCAAACCGAGGTGGCTGCTTCACATACACCTCCTCCTCTATAACCCCATTCAGAAAGGCACTCTTCACATCCATCTGAAACAACTTGAACCCTTTAGCCATGGCAAAGGCTAGAAGGATCCGAATTGCCTCAAGACGGGCCACAGGAGCAAAGGTCTCCTCATAGTCGATCCCCTCCTTCTGACTAAACCCCTAAGCAACAAGTCTGGACTTGTTCCTCACAACCATCCCATTCTCTCCCTCTTTGTTCTTCCAAACCCACTTGGTTCCTATGGGATGGCAATTTGGAGATGGTTCAACTAACTCCCACACCTGGTTCCTCTCAAAGTTTTCCAACTCCTCATGCATAGAATTGACCCAGTTTGCATCAGATAAAGCATGTCCAATGTCCTTGGGCTCAAAAGTGGCAACAAAAGCAGCATGAGAAAAATGAGAGGAATTCCTGGACCTTGACCGTGTAGTGCGTTCGTCGATGTTCCGAATGATCTTCGACAAAGGATGCACATCTTGATTCCGCCGGGGAGCCTCACGCCTCGAGACTACCTCCCCCTCACCTTCAGCTTCTCTCGCCTGGTCCTCTTGTCGCACCGTCGTTGTCCATGAAGTAGACAGTCCACGCTCCGTAGTGGTCGTAGGGGAAGCAGTGGGTACACACTTAGCTTCAGGCGCATGGTTCTCTACATCATCATCTCCAGCTTCATCCTTCTCTTCAAAGAGGTCCTCGGCCATCTCTTCATCACCTACACATTCAAAGCCAAGAGAGGTACATGGCATTGTCTCGTCGAAGGTTACCTCGCAAGTCTCCGTGATTTTGTTACTCTCAAGGTTAAGCACCCTATAGGCTCTAGAGTGGTTAGCATATCCAAAGAAAATACCATCACTAGACCTAGCCTCAAACTTGTCGAGTTTTCCCTTCTTAAGAATAAAGCACTTGCAGCCGCTCATAACAGGTCTTCTTCTTGAAAGCTCGCAATAAAATCCTGTTGGAAACATGACAAGCCGTATTGACCGCCTCGGCCCAATACCTCCTAGGAGTCCTGTGCTCATCGAGCATCGTCCTAGCCATCTCACAAAGAGTCCGATTTTTCCTTTCCACAACTCCATTTTGAGGGGGCACATAAGGGGTCGAATACTGATGTTCAAGACCTAGATCACGACAAAAGGCATCAAAACGAGAGTTCTTGAACTCTGAGCAATTATCACTGCGGATAGCTCGAATAGAATTCCCATGCCTCTCGTTTTCAACCTCACGATCAGATCTCGAACAAAACCAAATGTCTCACTCTTGTCTTCCAAGAAAAACACCCAAGCATAGCGAGAGTAATCATCCACCACAACAAGGACATACCACTTCCCACCCACCGAGCGAACTCAAGCTGGCCCAACAAGGTCCATATGCAACAGCTCTGTCGGACGCTCAGTCATGACATCGGTCAGGGGTGGATGGGGAGTGGCTACCATTTTGCAATGCCTACACGGAGCACAAACAAAATACTTCTCAAGCTTCAACCTCGGCAATCCTCGGACAAGGTCAAGACCACTCAAGCGGGAAACCAAATCAAAGCTCAAGTGTCCCAACCGCCTATGCCATTTCCACAAATCAGAAGAAGGACCGGCCATCAAACAGCGAGCAGGACCCAAAGAACGAGAGAAATCAGCCCTGAAAATCTGACCCTCGGGGATGATCATACAGACAAGATCACCTCGAGAATCCAGCAAACGAGACTCACCAGACTTGAAACGCACCTCAAAACCCTCATCAAGCAACTGAGAAACCGAAAGCAAATTGAAACCCAAAGACTTCACAAGAGCAACCCTCTTCAATGTTACCATGTCACTCACATGCACAACACCCTCAAAAATCACCCTTCCTCGTCCATTGTCCCCAAATGTGATGTACATCTTTTCCTTCACTGGGGTAAGGCTGGAGAACCACTTATTATCTCCGGTCATGTGTCGGGAACATCCGGAGTCGATCAACCAAATGTTCTTCAAGCCTCCTGCCTGTAGTCAGAAACAATAACGAGAGTGAGCTAGCGACTCGACACTGGGGTTAGCACAAAGAAAGTTAAACCAGTGTCGAGCCATCTGCTCAAAAGAGGGGTTAGCAAACATCATTCCCTTGCCACCAAACTTCCCATGTCCCATGGGAGGAGTATGAGCACCACGAGGGGGAAAACATGGTCCGTAGTTCCTCTGGAACCCAAAGCTGCGATCATCTCCCCTAACCCCCTATTGAGGACGAGTAGGAGGACGTCCAGCAAAACCACCACGAGCCCGACCAAACCTCTCACCAGCACACACACCATCATCTCTCCTCTCAAACCTCGCACCACCACCTCTCTATGGGAACCCGCCAACACTCCTCACACTTCCCACACCCCGTGGAAGTGGCACTCTAGGCTCAGGAATACCATGAGACTGGCGATACCTGTCCTGGTTTGCTTGCTCCCTAGCAAGCCTCTCATCCCTCTTCCTCTCGTAGCAAAACTCTGCTAGGTGTCTCTCCTTGCCACAATACTCACATCTGAAAGGGATGGGTTTTGGTTTTGGCTCTGGCTTCTCTCTAGGCTTCTCACCCTTCTCACTCACAAACCTCACCGGTTTCTGGAAGTCATTTGTCTTAGGTGGGAATTTGGGTGGATCTTGGGTTGTGTCAAGCTTGTTGCAAAGGTGGTTGGGCTTTGGTGTGAAAGAGTTCTTGGGTGCTTTTGGAAGTGGGACTTGGATGTCTCCGATCTCCTCAAACTCAGGGTTAGACTCAACACACTTCTCATACACACTCTCCCCACTGTTCTCTCCCACTTTCTCACCCAACTTCTCAAACCCCAAACCACGTCCATCAGCTCTCTTGAACTCCTCAATCATGATTTTCAATTGAGGTTCCTGCCCAGACAACCAACCCAACACCTTCCTCAAATAGTCATTCGCCTCATAGATGACATCCAAACGGGAAGTAAGTTCAAGATTGCGCAAAGTGACTTCATCACAGCTAGAACAAGCATTTGCAACACGAGATTTCAAATATGCTTCCAAAAACTAATGGTAGAACGAGCATGAACAAGCTTAGCATGCATAGTAGGACATGATTTACAAGCACCAAGCAAAGTAGGTCTAGCCTTAAGCTCATCATACTCAGTCCTAAGAGCATCTAGTTGAGCCAAAGTAGAAGCATTCTTCTCATTAAGCAACTTGATCTCATTCAACCATGCATCACACTCAAGACATTCAACATCTTTAGGAGTAGTAGGAGCAAGTTTCAAAGACTCATTCTCAAGTTTCAATTCAAGCAATTTGGACTCTAACTCAACTACTTTCTCACTAGCATTTTCAAGTTGAGCCCTAAGATCTTTCCTCATCTTCTTAGCATCTCTCAACACACTATCACGGTTGTCAATCAAGCCATTCAACCTAGTGATCTCAGCAAGCAAAGAGTCGGGGTCACAATTTACCTCATCCTCCGAGTTGGAGTTGCTGTCTTCCTTGTCGCTCTTCTTGCTGCTCGAGCTATGGGCCATCCCACAAAAGCCTTCAAGCGCCACACAGCTCAACCCACTGAGGTTCCGGCTTGCACTCTTCTTGCCCTTGCGCCTCCCGGCGTCTTCATCTTCACTGCTTGAACTTGACTGCTCGTCGCTTGAGCTTGAGTCGACGTCGCTCGCACCGGCCACCATGGCTCTTGCCTTGTTCTTCTTGTAACCACTCTTGCTCGGTCGCCGCTTGTCCTTGTCCTTGCTCTTGGACTTGTTGAAGTGCTTGCCCTTGGAGGAGAACTTGTCTTCACGCCTCGGGTTCGCCTTGTACTCGTTCATCTTGTACTTGTTCTCCTCCGCTTCCGGGCACTCGGCGATGAAGTGGCCATGCTTGCCACACTTGTAGCACGTCCCTGAGCTCCGCCTTGCATTCCTCTGACTCTCGTGTAGTCGATCAAACCTTCTTGAAAGTAAGGCCAGCTCCTCCTCGCCCAGCACATCAAACTCCTCATCTGGAATAGACATAAGAGAAGACAAGGAAAACTGTCGACAGGAAGGGTTAGATTTGCCCTTTGATCCGCCCACAAGAGCAAGACTATGGTCGGTCGAGCCCTCATGCTTGGATTGCAACTTCCTGTCAACCTCGGCCGACTTGAGCTTAGAGAAGAGGTCATCCAACTCAATAGTCAAATACCGCCAGACTCCTTGATGGCCTCAACCTTAGCACCCCAAACATTTGGGTCCAAGACATGCAAGAGCTTCAAAGCCTGATCATGCTCGGTGTAAGGAAAATCCTCAACATTAGCCTTCCTGTTGTTCACGATGGTGGTGAACCTCTGAAACATCGCATCGATGTCCTCACCGGGAAGTGGAGTGAAGTTCTCATATTGCATCCGGTAAGAGACAAAGAGGCGAGCCTTCACATGGTTATCACCACCGTGAGCAACCAACAACTTTTCCCAAATTTGCCAAGCAAGATTCAAATGGAGAACACGCTCAAACTCAGGATCACACAAGCTCCGGACCAAGTGATCAACGGCTTTTGCATTTGCCTCATACTTGTCCTTAGCACCGGCATCGGTCACCATAGGAGTATGGATGTTGACCGGAATAGCATAGGTCTTGTCAAGCACAATGAAATCCAACAACTTGCCACGAAGAAAGATCATCATACGAGCCGCCCACTTGTGGTAACCCTTGCCATCGAAGTGCGGTGGACTGCCCCGCTCAACGTACGCCATCTTAGGATTCGAGACTTGTCAAAGTCGCAAAGAATCCGGCACCAAGCTTTGATACCAATTGAAGGATCAGATGGCGACTGGAGAGGGGGGGAGTGAATAAGAGCTGGTAAAAAAACTTCTCAAAGAACCCGGCCTATACCCTAGTCAAATCCCGGTCTCACACAAGCGATGGATCGAATCACACACCTATCACCAAGACAACGAGGTTATGGATCAACCTCTAGTCCTAGGAACGATTCCTTGAAGCACGCGCGGAAGCACAAGAAAGGAAGGGAGGAATCGAACCAAGAAGCAAAGCACACAGGCTCTGGCGGACCGTCCGGCCAGGAGAGGCGGACTGTCCGCACGGGCCATGTGGACCGTCCGCCAATGTACCGCGGACTGTCCGCGAAGGTACAGCAGACCGTCCGGCCTGGGCCGCGGACTGTCTGTTAAATCCAACAGAACCACTAGAAGCGAACCCCGAAAAACGAACCGTTCGCGGAGAGCACGCGGACTGTCCGCCAGGCACCCGCGGAACGTCCGCCCGCTGCTGCGGACTGACCGAAACCACTTCCAACAAAAACTCAAAACCAAAACGGATCGAAACGAAAGGCGAGCAAGAACACGAAGAACACCCGACGAACAGGCAACCCGCGGACCGTCCGCGACCTCCCCGCGGACCGTCCGCGCCGCACGGACAGAGCAGAAAAATGCTCGACCTCGAGGGTCAACTCCCCCAAATCATCATCGGATTTCCCAAACGGTTGAAGCTGTGGAGACAAGGGTTTGGAGACTTGAAAAGCGTCACACAAGGATGCTATAGCCCAAAAATCTTGCCTCCTAACTCCCCAAATCACCGGGAATCGCGAATCCTTTGAGCACCACCAAAAGCTAGAGCACCGAACGAAAATCCTTGAATCGAAGTGGTTTCCCGGCGTTTGAGGGCACAAGATCAATCACAAAGATGCACGACACATCTATCCATATTTCCCTCAAAGAAATCCGGGGAGAAACCCACTCAAATCCGCGGAATCGCACCGAGAACAAAGGCACGAAAACAAGCACAAAAAGACCACGAAAAACACAACTCCGAATCTTCTATACAAACCAGGAAAGATTCACAAGGTCTAGCATGCCGCCCTAGCATCCATCCCTCTCAACAAATCTCTCATGAAGCTCTCATGCTAGCCTAGAGAAAATGGAAGAAAAATACCTACGAAAATGAGAAATAGGAGGGAGGAAATGAAACCCTAAGTCACGGAGAGCAAGCGCCACTCACACACACTCATGGCTTATATATCGGGTCCCGCCGGAGTGGTAAATGACTCGACTACCCCTAACTTAACTACTAGCGATACAACCCACGCAGGGGCATTTAGGTAATGTTTGTGGGTCTTGCCATCGGACAGCCACGCCTTTGCCGCACCCCGCGTCCTCCCGACGCAAGCCATGCGATCCCGACGCGTGTCCTCCGCTTCGAAGCTTCCCGACACGCCCGGATCCCGTCTCCGTCGTGTTGGGCCCTCGGACTTGGTTTTGAGGCCCAAACCAAGAAACCGTCCTCCGATGGTTTTGTGGGCAAACCACCAAACCCCGCGTGCTCGGTCAAGCCTCCCGCCAAACCACTTGACTCGACCGCCACCTTGCACCGGCTCGATTGTCCATGACTTCATCTTGATCGTGTCGCCACCATGTGGCCCGCACCCAGTCCCGCTGTCCACCGGGTCCCTCGAACCGAGCCTACTTGTCTTTCCATCTCCCGGAGGCCCCTCAAGGTTGAAGACCTTTCGCGCCCGTTCTTCACCTGCAACAACACGAACAAGGCCGCAGCCTACACCTGTGCACTAAGCCAAGAGTCAGTCCAACACCCCGTTGTCAATCACTCATCACTGAGGAGCGGTCAACCACCGACCACCGGGACGCTCCTGGTCCTCAGGAGCACGAACCAAATCCTTCTCAAACTTCATCTTCGGCAATCGGACAAGGTCAAGACCACTCAAGCGGAAAACCAAATCAAAGCTCAAGTGACCCAACCGCCTATGCCATTTCGACAAATCAGAAGAAGGACCGGCCATCAAACAGCGAGCAGGACCCAAAGAACGAGAGAAATCAGCCCTAAAAATTTGACCCTCAGGGATGATCATACAAACAAGATCACCTCGAGAATCCAGCAAACGAGACTCACCAGTCTTGAAACGCACCTCATAGCCCTCATCAAGCAACTGAGAAATCGAAAGAAAATTGAAACCCAAAGACTTCACAAGAGCAACCCTCTTCAACGTTACCTTGTCACTCACATGCACTACACCCTCAGTAATCACCCTTCCCCGTCCATTGTCCCCAAACGTGATGTACATCTTTTCCTTCACTGGGGTGAGGCTGGAGAACCACTTCTTGTCTCCGGTCATGTGTCGGGAACATCCGAAGTCGATCAACCAAATGTTCTCCAAGCTTCTTGCCTGTAGTCAGAAACAAGAACGAGAATGAGCCAACGACTCGACACTGGGGTTAGCACAAAGAAAGTTGAACCAGTGTCGAGCCATCTGCTAAAAAGAGGGGTTAGCAAACATCATTCCCTTGCCACCAAACTTCCCATGTCCCATGGAAGGAGTACGAGCACCACGAGGGGGAAAACGTGGTCCGTAGTTCCTCTGGAACCCAAAGCTGCGATCATCTCCCCTAAACCTGTATTGAGGACCGGAGGGGGACGTCCGACAAAACCACCACGAGCCCGACCAAACCTCTCACCAGCACTCACACCATCATCTCTCCTATCAAACCTCTCACCACCACCTCTCTGTGGGAACCTACCACCCTGAGCTCCAACTCTACCAACACTCCTCACACTTCCACCACCCTGTGGAAGTGGCACTCTAGGCTCAGGATTCCATGAGACTGGCGATACCTGTCCTGGTTTGCTTGCTCCCTGGCAAGCCTCTCATCCCTCTTCCTCTTGTAGCAAAACTCTACTAGACGCCTCTCCTTGCCACAATACTCACACCTGAAGGAGATGGGTTTTGGTTTTGACTCTGGCTTCTTTCTAGGCTTTTCACCCTTCTCACTCACAAACTTCACATGTTTCTGAAAGTCATTTGTTTTGGGTGGGAATTTGGGTGGATCTTGGGTTGTGTCAACCTTGTTGCAAAGGTGGTTGGGCTTTGGAGTGAAAGAGTTCTTGGGTGCTTTTGGAAGTGGTGCTTTTGGAAGTGGAACTTCAACACAGTTCTCATACACACTCTCCCCACTGTTTTCTCCCACTTTCTCACCCAACTTCTCAAAACCCAAACCACGACCATCCGCTCTCTTGAACTCCTCAATCATGATTTTCAATTGAGGTTCCTGCCCAGACAACCAACCCAACACCTTCCTCAAATAATCATTCTCCTCATAGATGACATCCAAAAGGGAAGTAAGTTCAAGATTGCGCAAAGTAACTTCATCACATCTAGTGCATGCATTGACAACAGGAGATTTCAAAGAAGCTTCCAAAGTGCTAATGGTAGAAGGAGCATCAACAAGCTTAGCATGCATAGTAGGACATGATTTACAAGCACCAAGCAAAGTGGGTCTAGCCTTAAGCTCATCATACTCAGTTCTTAAGAGCATCAATTTAAGCCAAAGTGGAAGCATTCTTCTCATTAAGCAACTTGATCTCATTCAACCATGCATTACACTCAGAACATTCAACATCATCCGAAATGGTAGGAGTAAGTTTCAAAGAGTCATTCTCAAGTTTCAATTCAAACAATTTATACTCTAACTCTCCTACTTTCTCACAAGCATTCTCAAGTTGAGCCCTAAGATTTATCCTCATTTTCTTAGCATCTCTCAACACACTATCACGGTTGTCAATCATGCCATTCAACCTAGTGATCACAGCAAGCAAAGAGTCGGGATCACGGTTTACCTCATCCTCTGAGTCGGAGTCGGTGTCTTCCTTCTTGCTGCTTGAGCTATGGGCCATGCCACAAAAGCCTCCAAGTGCAACACAGCTCAACCCACTGAGGTTCCGGCTTGCATTCTTCTTGCCCTTGAGCCTCCCGGCGTCTTCATCCTCACTGCTTGAGCTTGAATGCGCGTCGCTTGAGCTTGTGTCAATGTCGCTTGCACCGGCCACCATGGCTCTTGCCTTGTCCTTCTTGTGGCCGCCCTTGCTCGATCGCCGCTTGTCCTTGTCCTTGCTCTTGGACTTGCCGTAGTGCTTGCCCTTGGAGAAGTACTTGTCTTCACGCCTCGGGTGCGCCTTGTACTCGCTCATCTTGTATCCGCTTCCGAGCACTCTGCGATAAAGTGTCCACACTTTCCACACTTGTAGCATGTCCCCGAGCTTCGCCTTGCATTCCTCTGGTTCTCATGTAGTCGATCAAACCTCCTTGAGAGCAAGGCCAGTTCCTCCTCGCTCAGCACATTGAACTCATCATCTGGGATGGACATGAGAGAAGACAAGGAAAACTGTCGACAGGAAGGGTTCGTGTTGGCTTTGCTCTTTGATCCTCCCACAAGAGCAAGACTATGATCAGTCGAGCCCTCATGCATGGATTGCAACTTCCTGTCAACCTCGGCCGACTTGAGCTTAAAAAAGGGGTCATCCAACTCAATAGTCAAGTATTGCCCGGACTCCTTGATGGCCTCAACCTTAGCACCCCAAACATTTGGGTCCAAGATATGCAAGATCTTCAAAGGTTGATCATGCTCGGTGTAAGGGAAATCCTCAACATTGGCCTTCATGTTGTTCACGATGGCGGTGAACCTCAGAAACATCGCATCAATGTCCTCACCGGGAAGTTGAGTAAAGTTCTCATATTGCATCCGGTAAGAAACAAAGAGGCGAGCCTTTACATGGTTATCACCACCGTGAGCAACCAACAACTTCTCCCAAATTTACCAAGCAAGATTCAAATGGCGAACACGCTCAAACTCAGGATCACACAAGCTCCGGATCAAGTGATCAACGGCTTTTGCATTTGCCTCATACTTGGCCTTAGCACCGGCATCAGTCACCATAAGAGTGTGGATCTCAGCCGGAATACATAGGTCTTGTCAAGCACAATAAAATCCAACAACTTGCCACGAAGAAAGATCATCATACGAGCCGCCCACTTGTGGTAACCCTTCCCATCGAAGTGCAGAGGACCGCCCCGCTCAACGTACGCCATCTTAGGATTCAAGACTTGTCAAAGTCACCACGAATCCGGCACCAAGCTCTGATACCAATTGAAGGATCGGGTGGCGACTAGAGAGGGGGGAGTGAATAGGAGCCGGTAAAACTTCTTCTCAAAGAACCCGGCCTATACCCTAGACAAATCCCGATCACACACGAGCGATGGATCGAATCACACACCAACCGCCGAGACAACAAGGTTATGGATCAACCTCAAGTCTTAGGAACGATTCCTTGAAGCACATGCGGAAGCACGAAAGAAGGAGGAAGGAATTGAACCAAGGAACAAAGCAGACAGGCTCTGGCGGACCGTCCGGCCAGAAAGGGCGGACTGTCCGCACGAGCCAGGCGGACTGTCTGCACGAGCCAAGCGGACTACCCGCACAGGTACGGCGGACCGTCCGGCCTAGGCCGCGGACTGTCCGTTAAAGCCAACAGAACCTCCAGAAGCGAACTCCGAAAACGGATCATCCGCAGGGAGCACGTGGACTGTCCGCCAGGCACCCGCGGACTGTCCGCCCGGCACACGCGGACCGTCCGAAACCTCGCCCAACCAAAACTCGAAATCACAACGGATCGAAAGTGAAGACGAGCAAGAACACGAAGAACACGTGAAGAACAGTGTGCTCGCGGACCGTCCGTCAGCCCCTCGCGGACTGTTCGCGCTTCACGAACAGACCCAGAAATAGCCCGACCTACAAGGTCAACTCCCCCAAATCATCACCGAATTTCCCAAACGGTAAAAGCTATTGAGACAAGAGTTTGGGGACTTGATAAGCGTCAAACAAGGATGCTATACCCCAAAAATCTCGCCTCCTAACTCCCTAAATCACCGGGAATCGCGGATCCTTTGAACAACACCAAAAGCTGGAGCTCCGACCGAAAATCATTGAATCGAAGTGGTTTCCCGGCATTTGAGGGCACAAGATCAATCACAAAGATGCACTAGACATCCATCCATGTTTCCCTCAAAAAAATCCGGGGAGAAACCCACTCAAATCTGCGGAATCACACCAAGAGCAAAGGCACCAAAAACAAGCACGAAAAGACCACGAATTTCACAACGCCGAATCTTCTATACAAACCAGGAAAGATTCACAAGGTCTAGCATGCCGCCCTAGCATCCATCCCTCTCAACAAATCTCTCATGAAGCTCTCATGCTAGCCTAGAGAAAATGGAGAAGAAAATAGTCCAGGAAAAAGAGAAATGGGAGGGGGGAAATGAAACCCTAAGTCACGGAGAGAGGGAGCCATGCACACACACTCATGGCTTATATATCGGGTCCCGCTGGTGTGGGAAATGACTCGACTACCCCTAACTCAACTACTGGCGATACAACCCAGGCATGGGCATTTATGTAATGTTTGTGGGTCTTGCCATAGGACGGCCACGCCTTCGCCGCACCCCGCGTCCTCCCAACGCAAACCATGTGATCCCGCCGCGTGTCTTCCGCTTCGAAGCTTCCCGACACGCCCGGATCCGGTCTTCGTCATGTTGGGCCTTCGGAGTTGGTTTTGTGGCCCAAACCAAGAAACCGTCCTCCGATGGTTTTGTGGGCAAACCACCAAACCCCGCGTGCTAGGCCCGGCCTCCCTTCAAGCCTCTTGACTCGACCGCCACCGTTCACCGGCTCGATCGTCCATGACTTCGTCTTGCTCGCCTCGCCACCATGTGGCCCGCACCTAGTCCCGCCATCCACCGGGTCCCTCGAACCGAGCCTACTTGTCTCTCCATCTCCCGGAGGCCCCACAAGGCTGAAGACCTTTCGCGCCCGTTCTTCACCTGCAACAACACGAACTAGGATGCAGCCTACACCTGCGCACTTAGCCAAGAGTCAGTCCAACACCCGTTGTCAATCTCTCATCACTGAGGAGCGGTCATCCATCGACCACCGGGACGCTCCTGGTCCTCAACTTGAACCTCCTCAGCTAGCTGACGCTTGTTGGCGTTGTCCGACTTCTCTGGGATGTCGAGTTCACTTGAGGCAAGCTTTTTGGATGCAGCGTAGATCTCCATTATTGCGTTGGGTACTTGATTCGTGGCTGCGAGTTCCACAGCTTCTATGTCGCAGCCGAAGGATATCTTCAAATCCCCTTGTAACGAGAGTACAACGGCCGGACTTGGCATCTTGAGTACCAAGTATGTGTAATGAGGTACCGCCATGAACTTGGCGATAGCTGGTCTGCCGAGGATGGCATGATAGGAAGTCTCGAAGTCCGTGACTTGGAACTTGATGTACTCAGTGCGGTAGTTTTCCCTTATCTCTCCAAAGGTAACTGGCAAGACCACTGAGCCTAGTGGGATAGCCGCGTTCCCGAGGACGATGCCGTAGAAAGGCGAGGTGCTCTTGGTGAGCATGTGGGTGATGTCGTGATTCATCTTCTTCAAGGTCTTGGTGAAAAGGACGTTGAGCCCGCTTCCACCGTCGATGATAACCTTGTTAAGTCTGGAGCCCACGACTACCGGTTTCAGGACGAGAGGAAAACGCCCTGGTTCAGAGAAGCTTGTCCATTGATCCGCGCGGGAGAAGATAATGGGTACCTCTGATCACCGGAGAGGGGTCGGGACCGCTGGTTCAATGCTTAGGACTTCTCGTCGAGTGGCCTTCTGAGCCCGTCGGTTGGGTAGTCCGCCGAAGAGGACGTTCACCGTCTTGTTGGGTTCTTGGTAGTCGCCGTTGCCTTCGTCGGCCTTTTTCTTGCCTTTCTTGTCGTGAGGGTGTCGTGGTTCTGGAGTATCCTTGAGTGCTCACCGGAGTTGGTAGCACTGTTCGGTAGTGTGGTTGCCGTCAAGATGCCACGGGCACTTCTCTTTCAGCAAGTCTTTGAAGCCGTCGGAGGTCTTCTTCGAGTTGTCTTTCACAGGGAGCTGGATAGCCGCGACTGTGTTGTCTGGCTTGCACTTGTGATTAGGACCTGAGTAGTTGCTACTGTGACCGCCTTGATCCCTGCTATTGTTGTTGTTGCCGCTCGTGTTCTGCTTGCTCTTGCCACGAATGGCGTCGTACTTGGCGTTAGCCTTGTCTTCTTCATCAGCCCAAGAGGTGATCATGTCCTTGAGGTGGGTGATGGAGCTCGGACGGCGATGACCGAAGTCTTCAATGGTGCGACTGTGGTAGAGACCATCTTGGAAGAGGTCGATGACCTCCTTGTCGGTGACGTCGACTACGGTGGCGCGTTTGTCGAAGAAGCGCCGCATGTACTTGCGTAGGGTCTCGCCCTGTTCCTGCTTCACCATTGCCAGATCCATGCGAGTACCCGAGCGACCCATAGCACCCGCGAATTTGCTGGTGAACTGGTCCTTGAGCTGGTCCCACTTGTCGATCGAGTACTTCTCGAGTGACTCAAGCCATGTAAGCGGAGCTTCATCTAGGCAGAAGGCAAAGTAGAGGCACTTTGTGTCATTATTGCCACCAGCATTTTCGATGGAGAGGGCGTAGCATCTGAGCCACTATACTGGATCTTGCTTCGCATCGTACTTGGTGATCCCCAGTGGTTTGAATTTCTCCGGGAGAAGTAGATTGCGAAGCCGTGCAGAGAAGGCGGGGAAACCGTCGTTCTCGCCTGTGGATTTGTTGTGCCGAATTTCCTCGATTCTGCGACGGGCATCGTAGCCGCCGCCCGAGACACCAGTGACATGGCTGTTTGCGTGGCCTTGGCCGCCGCGATCGCCCCCGCCACCGGCTCTCCTTCCAGCCCCGTGTGAGGAGCTTCCGCCGCCGCTGCCTCCGCCGCTAGGATCGCGATGAGGGACGATATCGCGGTTACCGCCGGCGCTGTTGCCACCCTGAGAAGGTCCACCGGCCGATGCCCGAGTACAGTTGGGGTTACTCGGTAGTTCTCCTCGAGTATGGTTGCGTCCGTTGTCAGCTGGACTGCGACTTGTGGCTTCGTTGTCGGGTTGGCGAGTTCTGACGGGAGGCACTTGAGCAACTATGTTGTCAACTGTCATGAAGTAGGCGTCCTCCGCAAGCTTGGCGATGACTTCTCCCGCGCGCATCCCCTGAGCCTGACGTGCTATCGTAGTGATAGACATGAGGCACTGCTCTGGGGTAGTGTGCACCTGGTTTTCGACTTGGTCGAGAGCCTCTGCGAGATTCTGTATGGGTAGGGTCTTACAGAGATGTCGGTGCCATTCGTTCCGCCTTCTGTTGCGCTCACGTCGGGCGTTCTTGTTGGCGTCGATTTCATCTGCGGGTGCATTGGCAGACAATTTGTCTGCTGAGATATCCTCGAGATATCGGTTAGGATGTCTCCCTGAGGGTCCCGGGGTCTCATTGGTAATCATGAAGACTTGACGATCAGGAGAGCCGAGGCTGGAGTCGCTAGTCGCCACCTCTGTTGGAGTGTGCTCCTCAGCTGGAGCTAGCGGTGTTCCCTCATGGAAGGGAAGTGAGTCGAGGTAGGCGACGCAGCGTGAGTTCCCGTCTGTCAGGTCTACGGGCTTGTGGTCTGGCCAGTTGATGAATCTCCCGGCGGGTGTAGATGTTATAACCAGGCCGGAAGCTGGTCTTGACAGCGGTTGCTTAGTCGTGTTGTTCTCGGACTCGGGCTCGTCAGGGTCCGCCCCGAAGTCGAACTCGTAGGAGGCATCCGAGTAGTAGCCGGAGACGGGGTTGGAGTCCGAGTTGTACTCGGAGACGATCTCTTTCTCGGCCCAGCGCACAGAAAGAGCCTTAGTGTGGGCCCTACTGGCATTGCAGACGCCGTATGGGAAGTGCTCATGGAGTGGGGAGTCCGCAGACAATGGCTCGATAGACGACTTACATGTGATGGCCCACAGGGACGTCAAGTTCGAGTTGGAGGCGGATCTAATCTCGAAGTCGGCGTGTTGGTTGTAGAGTGAAATTTCGAAGAATTTTTCGGCGAGATCGCCTGTGACTACTTCGGGGAGCGTCACAAGCCCGGTCTTCGGGTTGGGCGCCATGGTGAGGCGGCGCTGGAAGGATCCGGCACCATCAGCAGTGCAGACCCAAGAGCCTAAGACGAAGGTGTCGCCGCGGTTGAAGGCGACGGTTGGCTTGATGAAGATTGAAGCCGTCGAGTTCGCCATGAGATCTTCGGCGAGATCCCCTACCTAGTGCGCCAGCTGTCAGTGTTTGAGACTGGCAACCTACCAAGGGGAGTACCTGAGGTAGATGAATGTGGCCTTGCCGAGATCTGTAACTCGAAGGAAGAGACACGTGGCACACAATTTAGACAGGTTCGAGCTGCGAGGTGCATAATGCTCTACGTCTTGTATGCTGCGTAGCTCTAGATTGATTGGGTGTGTTTACAAGATGATGCGTATGAGAGACAAGGGTCCCTACCTCGCCTTATATAGCTCGGGAGGCAGGGTTACAGGTCGGTTCAGGGACAGAGTTCTAGTCGGGTACGTCTAGGAGTTCTCTACACAGTACAGGACATGTATAGCTTCCTATCCGAGTACTTCTCCACCATAGTCCTTGCGCCTCACACCATCAGGTGTCGTGTGGCACAAGCCGGGTAGTCCCAGAGGCCCACCAGTAGTCGGTCCTGGTACCCACCGTGGTAGTGGGCCTAGGGAGGTCCATACGACAGCGCGTCCGGTGCCCGCAGGAAAAAAAGCAGTTGCCTCGTATTATCTAATTAAGTTGGTTGTAACTTTAGACTCCCCAAAAATCAAGGACGGAGGAAGAGGTCCCGATTGCTTTGCTGCAATAAGATCTTTGACATCAACATCAACAACTCCGATTTCCTCCTCTTCTGATCTAATTTCCCCATCTTCGTGAATCCCAGATCCACTAGCAGAAGGAGAGTTGTGGTCTTCTGGGGGTTGAGCAATCTCATGATCTTGAATTTCTGGCTCGGCCGGAAGGCCAGCGGCAGCCAGCTCTTCTGTTTTCATAGGTCCGGCAGTGCTTTTAACGCGGGCCACCTATTCAACAGTAATACAAGAATAAAATCTAAGATAATTATTCGCAAGTAAAAGTACGCAAAATATAATTCATGAGTTTGAATCATAAAATAAAGGAGTGTAACAGAGAAATAGTACCTTAAAAAGTTGACAAATCCTTGAGTCTTCAGACCCTTACTCGCGAAAAACCTTCTCGGCGAAATCACAACCAAAAGTTCGGAGAAAAATGGGGAAGCGGTGAAAAATTTTCATAGTGAGAGCTCTCTATTTATAGGAGTGAGGGGGGTAGTTTTAAGAACTCGCCTTGATTCGACCGTTGCGAGTTTTCCGGAGGACGCGTGTCCACTCCGACATTCTGAGGGTGACGTTTTTTACAAGAATTCAAGAGTTTTCATGGAAACGTATCGCCAGAGTCAACTCACTTCCCTGAGGGGCTAGTGTTGGGGAATTTGGGAAAAACCTTACACCCTCGAAATGTCGGATTTGACGAAGTTCATGAAATAAGTTTCCAAGTAATGTCCAAAAATGACAGTCGAATTAGGCTTCTTCGCGTGAATATGATATCTGTTTCAGGGTGGTTAAATCTGCGAAGATACAGGATCACGAACCTGTGAAGCCTTGAAGTCGCGAGTCTATCAAGATCTGGAATCTCGAACTTGCGAAGCCTTGAAGTCGGGAGTCCATGAAGATCTGGAATCATGAACCTGGGAAGCCTTGAAGTCGTGAGTCTATGAAGATCTAGAATCATGAACCTCATGACTTCAAGGCTTCGCAGGTTCATGATTCCACCATGTCGCGCACGCCACCCCCCCCCTCGTGCCCGCCGGCCCGCCCACGCGACCACCCGCCACCGTACCGCGCCCGCGGCCCCCGTGCTCGCCGGCTCGCTACCGTGCCCACCGGCCGCCACCGCGACCGCCCGCCATCGCGCCGCCCGCCCACCACCGCGCTAGCTCGCCGGACCGCCGCCCGCCGGCCCGCTCGCCCGCCATCGCGGCCGCCGTGCCCACCGGCCCCCCGCGCCCGCCTCCACACGGCCTAGGATTGGGGAGGATGAACTGGTGAAGGGATTGGTGAGGGTGAACCGGTGAAGAAGAAAATGAGATTAGGGAGGGTGAAGAAGAAAATGAGACTGACTGGTGGGACCTGCAGGAATAGTATCGAGCTGGTAGCCAAACACCCCTATTTGAGCTTGGAGTTTGGAGTGGAGTCTGCTCCACCTGGAGTTTTGGAGTGGAGCAGCTCCACCTGGAGTTGGAGCCATGCCAAACAGGCCCTAACTGCGTCAAACTAAACCACCCCGTTGCGGTGGTAGAACTACTCACCCTGCCTGACCTCTGCGGTCCTCTCTTTAAGGATCTTTACTAGATCCTTAGTCTCCGCTAGCTCTTTCTTCAGGGCATCCTCTGTCTCCTTGGTGCCTGAACCCATTCAAGGTCGAAATATAAGAAAAAGACCTAAGGGGCACGTGGAGTCAATCTTTGGCGACCTAAAAAACTTACCCTCTACCACGGCTTGGAGGTCGCTAGCCGTATCCTTCGCCTTCCGCTCAGCGACCTCCAACTTATTCTCCAATGAGGCCACCTCCTTTTTCACCTGGCCGGACATGGCCTCTTTCACGCACTGGATTTTTTGTGCGGCTTCGATCTTGGTCTGTGGAGAAGCCTCTCGAGCCGCGGTAGCTTCCGCGTGGGCGTTGGCCGCCTCCGTCACTTGGTCCGCCCAAGCCTGAGCTCAATTGGCAAGCGACTACAATAAAAGAAAGCAGGCTTTGATTTAAGACCTCACAAAATGATCATCATTAACAATAAGGGTTGAAGTGTCAAGGTGCAAATCCCTATCGTGAGTGTCTGCTCGATCATGCGTGACGCCTTCTTAAAGTCGTCGACATCGCGATGGTCGGCGATGATGTCGTCCTCCCATGGGGTCCCGATGTACAGGCACCGATCATCGTCATCTTCCACGTGGGCACCCCCAGATCAGTGGCCTTTGGCCCTAGCATTGGATGTGGGTCGGCCATGCAGAGGTCATCTTGTTCCTGTCCGGTGGGCGGAGCAGTACTGGTCCCACCTTCTCCGCCACGGACACCGCTGTCGCCCCTGCCCCAATAACCGGGATCATCAGATCCGTCGTCGAGACCGCCGGCGACTACTCCACCGGTGCCTCTTTCCCCTTGCTCTCGAACGCATCTTGGCTTGAGGCATTATCGACGCTCTCCGACGTGGCCAGGGGTGCTCCATGTACAAACAATGACCTCAACCAATCAGCAGCAACAGAAAAATCGATGTGCAAAACACGGAGGGGTATATGTATCGTGACTGTCAGATGGTGAGATCCAGACAGCCCACGGGGGTACTAATCCTAGTGGTATAGTTGTTCGGTGGGGCAGAATCTAAGGCTAAGAACTCGAAAGTCGCACACGAGTACACGGAACACAGAGAACACGATGACTTTATAGTAGTTCGGGCCTCCGGAGAGTAAAACCCTACGTCCAGTTGTTGGTGTAGATTGCTTGGGGATTGCGTATGTTACAAGGGGTCACCTCGTCCGCCTTATATTGGCCAGCGGATGAGGTCGGTTCCCAGACTCCTGGTCGGTTATGACCAGGAGACCTAAGTCTACGTTACACATCTTTGCCATATCCCGTCGATCTGCTTTGGTCGTCATCGATTGAGGTCTTGTCTTGTACGCCAAGTCTTGAGGTCGTGTTGAACTAGGTCGTCTAGGGAATCTTCTTGAAGGTCTTCAGGAGGTCATGTGGGCTGCCAACTAGGTCGGTTAGGCCCACTGACAGGTCAGCGGGTCTTCTGGTAGCCCCGACCCACTTGTTGGGGACGGCCGTGATCTTGGTCAATGGGGACCCAGGGGTACCCATGTCTCACAAGCCCCCGAGCGATGTGTTGGCGCAGCAACCTTAGAAAGGTCATGATGAAGTCACAAAGCTATCGACAGGTCAAATAGCATGCACGCCGGTCGAAAAGAAAAAAAGAACAAATCAACTTGGTAGCCGATCTGTTTGACGTCTTGACGAATTGAAGGGAGGTCGAGTGACTACCTATAGGAAGCAGGCTTCCAATAGATTGAAATGACGATGGAAAAAATTCAGAGGGCATCGAAGATGCACTCATAGAGTAGTATTCAAGCAAATGAGTAGCGACGTGATGAGAAGTAGATTTCCCAACAGGTCCATACGACGAGGAAAACAAGAGGACGTCGAACACGCACTCGCAGAGTAGTCCCCGAGCATTGAAGCAGGCAGCATGGGTGGCTTGATGCTCAAGAGAGAATAAAACTGAGTCATGGTCTTGATCGAACGAAGTGTAGAGCACCTAGATCTCCGAGTCTGGTAGGGCCGACCTCAAGGAGGCCTTGTTGGCATGCCGACCTCAAAGAGGCCTCACGTCATCAATGTCTAGTACTCGAGGATACCCAGTAGAATCTTGCAAGGTGTGTCGAATGAAGAAGTCATCGATGACGTCGTAGCTGTAGTTGCAATGTTGGGGTTGATTGATGATGAAGCCATAAATCTGGTGATCTTTGATCGATTGGAGTGTAGAGACATCGAGATTTCCTGCATAGCTGCAAGGAGTCTGGCAGAGCCACCCGAGGCATGCCGACCTCAAGAAGGTCTCAAGACAAAAAGCGCCCAAGCACCCGGAGATACTTGGCAGGGCCGTTAGGTGTGCACCCCGCAGGGAGGCCTTCATTCCCAACGTAAAATCCTGGATGTCTAGAGCAGGCTAGCGAGGCTACACGAGCACACCGACCTCGCAAGGTCACGCATCCAGGGCGCCCAACTAGGTTGGAAGGGCCAGAGTCATACCTAGGTATTGCAAGACCTTGGTATTTGAGGCACACCGACCTCAAGGTGGTCGTTTTGGTGTCCAGATGACCAACATAGCTACTGACCGTCCAGCAGAGCCATGATACTAAGGTATTGGCGACCTCAGCAATAGGCACACTAACCACGGGGGCCCGATGAAACATTGTAGATCTCCATGATGCTTCTGATCTCCATGGTACTTTTAGATCTCTAGGCGCCCAGACGGATCTGGTTATGTAGCTGGGCGCACCTACCCCGGAAGGCCTTCAATTGAACCTACGACCATTCTGCTTAAGAATCAGGAATGTAGGCTGATTGGAATTGGTCTGTTACGTGCAAAGCCATAGCGGGTGCACCAGGACGCAGAGCCTAGCGGGTGCAAATAAAAGACATCAGGTAGTACACAAAGGTCGTGCATTTGTCATCAAAAAAGAGGGGGGTCTAAAATTAGGCTATGAGCCTCTTGACACAGGGTCAGGTTTTGTCGTGTAGCGTAGACTTCAGGGTCACAGGTCAACAGTGGTCGGAGATTCTCTTGCCACCCGAAAAATGACAAACTGTCCACTGATCGAGGGGGTTACTATAGCCATGTGACTCTGCGGCGGGCTCAGGCATCATTGATGCACTAACAACAAAATACGTCATGAGCCAAGGAAATAAAGTCGTCGCTTTTAATCATGCACATGTCTGCAGGTCCCAGGACTATGTGGTGACAGTGTCATCACTTTGCCAACTGCCCAAGGCTTGGCTCCGGCTATAAATATCACCATGAGGCTGAAGGGGGCAAGCACTGAGCCCTGTTGAGCTATTAAGCCTCATAGTTGTGTTTCCACCATGCCGTGGGCATGTGTTCATCCACCAGATTGTAGGGTCTTGTTCTTGTAGAAGCTTGGAGCTAGGAGAACTCTCGCAAAATGTGGGCAACACCTCCACTCTCTATGCCCTGCCTCTGTGCGGTACCAGGTAGAGTTTGGAGGTGATGTTGTTCGAGCTGGAGCTATAGCAGGACGTCACTGGTGAGCACCGGGTTCTCACTAGGGCTTGGAATCCCACACCGAAGAGCAAGCTCGTGACTGCAATACAGTAGTTTGGTCCGAGCATGCCTTAGGTTGCGCGGCGTTCGACAACTGTCTCCCGCAAGGCCGCCATCAAGGTCCTGGTGCTAGGATAAGTCTCGCGACGTGCTCTGCTTCGGCAAAGTAGGTCGTGGTGATTGCTCTGGGTGGCCCAGGTCTTGTAGTATGTTTATCTTGTGTATCAGGAGCTAGATCCAGTGAGGTCGCAGGCGACTTATGTACCTTTGAGCGGTCCATGTAATGTTCGCTCTCTTCTGTCATGTACTTGGCCGATTTGACAAAATGATTTGTCAAAGACCTAAATTAATATGATGTGGGGGCTTACAAAATGTGTTTTCCATCAGGGCGACCTAATGTTGGTTTGTTGTTTTGCTAATGATCTAAACTCAGGGTTTAGGTTGGGCTTTGTTTTGTGAACGATGAATCTGTTGTAATCTTCTCGCGAACTTCCTGGAATAGAACCGTTGGGGCGTGTTGTACGGCGGAAGGAACTGCAATGGGCAAATCCAGTGGACCCCCCTATAAATTGGGCGGCCCGGGTTGGGGTTGACCCCATTCTCCTTTCTTCTTCCTCCCGTCGCTCACACTTCCACCGCCGTCACTCTCCCACAATCTTGCGACTGCTTCGCTCTCGCACTTGACTTCCATCCGTTCTCCAGCTCCGGCTGTCCACGCGCTAGCACCACCGCTCTGTGCTTCCCTACGCCGCACATGCACATCAAGACCTTCTAGCGGCATTAGATCCAGTCTGAACCCTAGCAGTGAGATGGTGGCGGGGGCAGCTTCCATCCCGGACACGCAGATGGTGTGGGTCGGATCGACGATGACGGAGGCCAAGATCCAAGCTTTAGCAGATCATAGGCTGCTCCGGTCGAAGGCAGAGGTGGACTGGAAGGCCGCGGCTAGGGAGTAGTTCCCAACTGAAGACGTCAAGGAGCAAGTTTTCTTCGCGTCCTTCTACGAGCGCGGCTTCAACCTCCCCGTGCGGGATTTCTTCCGCGACCTGTTGTACTACTACAAGTTGGAGCTGGTACATCTTGTCCCCAACTCCATTACCATAGTGTCGACCTTAATTCACTTCCATGAGGCGTATCTGGGGATATCACCTCACTTCTTGTTGTGGAGGTATTTGTTCTATGTAAAGAGCACTGGCAAGAGGTTGGGGCCAGTGGGGGCTTTGATGTTCTTCTTGAGGTCGGGCCTCAAGACAGAGTGGATAGATAGCGATCTCCCCGACAACACTGCTAGGTGGAGGTCGGAGTGGTTTTACATTGCAGATCAACTTCCTAGGCTTCCACGTCATACTGGCCACAAGCTAGTGAACATATCAGAGTGGGATTTAGGGTTGTCATCCCGTGACCTCGAGGACCTCAAGGGGGGTCCTCGAGATGGTTAGCGACATGAAGAAGTGGGGGTGACAGGAGCTACGATCGCTAGGTCGTATTGCCAGTGACTAATACAGTCGATCAAGAATTGAGTTCACCCCGCGTACGAATATTGGCGGCAGTCAGACCCCACTCGTGAGGTTAGCCGCTTGGTCTCCAAGGAGGAGATGGCGGCCAGAGTATCCCAGATGTACGTTGGGAAGGTGAAGATAAAGAAGTGCCCTAAGGCACACTCGCTCAAGAGGCCGGCTGACTCGGTAAGACCCTAAGACTTACTTTTATGTTGTTTTACTTTGTTTGCCATTGTTTACATCATGTCGTTTTCTCGGTCGTCTGCTTACAGGCACGCGAGTGTCAGATGTGGTGCCCCGCGCCTCTTCCTAAAGGCGAACTGCACCGGAGGAAGCTTAGGTTGGACAAATAGAAACCTCCAACAGGTCGTCTGCTGGAGTTTTATGAGTCTGGCTCGTCGGTGGGGGCGGATGAAGACACCGACATTGAGGTCGGAGGTGATGCCAGGACGGGCCTGGACGCTGGTGTCGCCGCGAAGTCCCAGCGCAAGACCCGGTCGACGGCAGCGAAGCAGTTAGTCTCAACGGCTGCTACTGCGGTCTCTATGGTTAAGGCTGCGGAGAAGAAGAAAAAGAGGAAGAGGAAGGCAACTTCCCCACTAGTGGTAGTGATGCCATCGATTCCGACACCCCGATCAAGGGTGGTTGAATCGTAAGAGGAAGAGGATGACGAAGCTGTTGAGGAGTCGCCGGTTGAGGAGGCTCGGCTGGCAAGGAGGTTAGAAAGCCCTGCCACCAAGAGGCAGCGGGAATTGGTGAAGACGTCGGAGGATGCCCAGCGTCGTGGTTTGGAGGCACAGCGAACTGCTGCCGCAGCGCAGACAAAGTTTCTTGCATCGATTAGGCCTCGGTTCTTTAGGCCGAAGACCCACGTTCCGGCCATCACGAAGTAAAAAGTCTTAAGCACTTGATCTTTTTGCTTGTTGCTGTCATGCTTGCGAGGTTCTATTTTTTTATGTGGCATTGTTGTGCAGGTCGGTGGCAGACCCGCAGCACGACCTGAGCGCGCCGGCTTCCCCCTCCCGCATGAGGTCAGCTGACCCTAAGGTCGTCGGGGAGTCGCTGGTGGATGATGCACAGATAGCAACCCCACCGCGGGGAGCGGCTGAGAGTAGCAACTTCACCGCCAGTGGCGAATTCAAAGGTGGCGAGTCCTCCGCGCATTATTAAAGCAGGGGAGGGAGCCGCTGTTGGGGACGTCAGAGCGGCGGCCTCCCAACGAATAATTGACGTCGATCCCATCAGTGCCTTACCGGCTGTGGCTGACGACCTGGTCCAGGACCAACCTTAGATTGACCAGGCGCCAGGAGGTCTGGGGATGTCTGGCGCACAGGTACCTGAATCTTCTTCTTTAAGCCCGAGGTTACCGCGCCGGGAAATTAACTGGAACGGCACCACTTGGCAGGATGACATCTTTGAGGATAATGAAGATATGCAAGCGCTGCGGAGTAGCATCGTGACCATCAACCACACGCTGACAGTAAGTTTGTTTGCGATGTACTTTTCTTGATGATGTTTGTGTTGAAGTGTTGCTAACGAGCTTGTTGTGCTATGGCAGTCCTTAGCAAAGCAGGCAAAAAGACAATTCGACCTGCTAAAGAATGCAGCGGAGAGGGAGCAACGGATTACTGACCTTTAGTAGGAGCTCAAGCAGGTCTGTGAGGTGGCGGCTGCCGAAAAGAAGACGCTCGAGGACGAGCTCGCCGAAGAAAAGCGCAAGGCCGCGGAGGCTACTGCGCATTTCAACACTTTGTCCATTGGTAGGTCGAGTTGTTGTATTGATGATCTTGTCACGGGAAGTCTTTTTGTAGCATGCTAACTTGTGTCATCTCATAGGCTTCCGCAACCGTGAAGAGGAGCTCGACACCGCCTTGAAGAACACCAAGGAAAAGGTTCGAAACTTGGAGGTGATCCTCCGGGAGGTGGAGGCTGGGGGCCAGGACCTCAAGTGGGCGATGAAGGAAGCTGCCGACAGTGAGTACGCCATATCTCAAAAGTTGGCTTATGAGACGGGAGCTCATCGGGGCCTTGAGGTCGAAATCGAGGCTGTCTTGAAGTCGTTGCAGAATAACCAAGTAACCATTGCAGGGTATGAGGTGGAGCTGAACGATCTGAAGGGTGCGAGCAACTATGCAATGGATTGCACAGCAGTGCTGGCTGAAGGGGAGGAGGCGAAGTCCATCGTGGATCGGCTTATAGAAACTCCTGATAGGCTTGTGACTTTGCTGAAGGCGGCGAGCTTAGGGGCAGCTACAGACGCGCTAGTGAGGGTGAAATCTCACTACCCTGACGTCGACATGCGCAAGGTCAAGGCTGGTCCTGACGCTGAGAAGTTCCTCGGAGTGGAGTTGGAGGTTTGAGATGCCGCCATCGAGGTGATGGATAATCTGGACTATGAAGGTGATGATGGCGAAGCGTAGTCTGCACATAGGAGTAGTACCTTCCTCTCCTCTCAGTCTTGTAAACAGGTCCTGCGGGAGAAACACTTTTGTTGGACCTGAATGAATAACTTTGCCTTGTGCCTGTGCGAGCTTGGTAGTCTTTTGTAGATGACGACGTCTTGTTTCTTGTCTCGCTAACTACTTCTCAGAGAGAGGTTGTCTTACCGACCTCCACAGCTCAGCGTGGAGGCTTACGGGAGGTTGGCGCGTGAGGGAGGAGGCCAAGGGCTCTGGTCTGGCGACCTTTCTGACCAAGCATGCTCGCAGCGACAGGAGGCTTTGTATTCATTAGGGATGATATCCTCTGGTCAAGTGACCTTTAGGTTGGCTTTGAGCCAAGCCCCCGAGCATGTCGAGGGTGAGGAGTAGGTGATGATCTGTGACCCCTAGGTTTTGCAACCCATGTATTGGCTTTAGCCAAGCCCCCGAGCATGTCGAGGGGGAGGGTTTGTGATATGAGAGGGGAGAGGGTAGTACTCAACACATAGTAGATGACTGCTTGAAATATTTATTTATTTAATCTGAAAAAGTACAAAGAAAGGAAATACATAGCTGGAATTTAAAAAACTATTCTATGGATAGAATCATCATAGGTGCTCCACGTTCCAAGGGTTTGATACTCCTTGCCGTCGCCCCATTGAAGGCGGTAAGTGGATGGCCTAATGACTTCGGTGACGATGAAGGGTCCTTCCGAAGGGGCAGATAACTTGTGTATGTCGTCAGTCTTCTGGATGCGCCTAAGGACGAGGTCGCCAATGTTAAAGGAAGTTTCCTTAACGTCGCGGTCGTGATGGCATCGAAGTTGTTGATCATGACGGGCTTGTCTCATGACATCAGCGAGTCTCTGCTCTTCAAGGCTATCGAGGTCGACGCGGCGTGTTTGTTCGGCCTCTCCTTCCTCGTAGAACTGGATGCATGGAGCTACAAAGGCGACGTCGGTGGGTAGTATGGCTTCTGATCCATAGACCAGAAAGAAAGGTGAAAAGCCCGTGGCGGAGCTGACTTGAGTTCTTAGACCCCAAATCACATGCGGTAGCTTGGCTAGCCACCGGGTGGCATAGTTGGAGGCGTCATCGTAGATACGATCTTTGAGAGCCTGAAGGACCATGCTATTGGCTCGTTTGACCTGGCCGTTGCACCGAGGGTGGGCGACCGAGGTGTAGTAAATGTCGATAGTGTTATCTTGGTAGAAATCCCAGAAGGCGGAGCCGGTGAAGACTGTACCCAGGTCGGTAATGGTCCTGTTGGGCACACCGAAGCGGTGTGTGATATCTCAGATGAACTTTGCCGCTTCTTCTGATGTTACTTTCGCAATAGGTCGGACTTCAATCCACTTGGTGAATTTGTCTACGGCGACCAAAATGTGTTTGTAGCCGCCTGGGGCCATATGAAACGGTCCTACAGCGTCAAGACCCCACATGGCGAAGGGCTAGGATGGAGGGATGGTATGCAGGACCTGAGCCGGCAGGTGCTGCTATTTGGCAAAGAATTGACATCCTTTGCACCTCTTAACAAGGTCTTTAGCATCGGTCATGGTCGTGGGCCAGTAAAATCCAGATCGGTATGCCTTGCCGGCCAGGTTGGCAGATGCCGCGTGGCAGCCACACTCGCCGCTATGGATCTCAGCTAGGAGCTGTAGACCTTCTGATCTCATGATGCATTTCATCAAGACGCCAGTAGAGGCGGCTTTTCTGTATAGGTCGGTACCGATCACGGCGTAGTTGGCACTTCGTCATGTGATGCGTTCTCTTTCTGCTTTGTCGTCCGGGACGAGCTAGTAAAGTATGAAGTGTATGAAGGGCTTGCGCCAATCGTCTTGTCTTTATGACATCAACACGTTGCGGGGAGGTGCTGAAGCTTGGTCGTGTTGAGGTGGTTCTGGGTTTTCTCGATCCAGAAGCTTGATTGAAGGCTTGCGTAGGTCTTGGACGAACATGCCTGCTGGGACTAGAGCTCGTCGAGAGCCTAGTTTGGAAAGTACATCGGCGGCAACGTTATTGTTTCGTGGGATGTGCTGGAACTCGATTCCTTCAAAGTGGCCTTTGAGTTTGCGAATCTCAGCACAGTAAGCATCCATCGTGTCCTTGACACAGTCCCACTCCTTGTTGACTTGCTCGATGACGACATTGGAATTGCCGAAAGCCAGTGGTCTCTTGATGCCAAGGGACACTGCTATACAGAGCCTGTGAAATAGGGCTTCGTACTCTGCACCATTGTTGGAGGCCTTGTAGTGGATTTGCAGGACGTACTTAAGCTGCTCCCATTGAGGAGAGATGAGTAGTACGACTGTGCCTGCTCCTTCAAGGTTGAGGGCACCGTCAAAGCACATTATCTAGTGTTCAGGCCGCTCCCTGGGAGGGGGCATCTGTATTTCTGTCTACTCAGACACGAAGTCTGCGAGGATCTACGAATTGATCGCTTGCCGGGGGCAAAACTCGATTTCAAATTCTCCAAGCTCAACTGACCACTTGACGATGCGGCCGTTGGCGTCTTGTGATCTTGGAAGTAGTAACGAAGCTTTCTCGATGTGATCTGGAGAGCATAGAGCAACTTCTGAGGCTGAGTATAACGTGTCTTAGCGTCAGCCAGGACCTCGCTTACATAGTACATAGGTTGTTGAACAGGATAGGCCTGCCCTTCTTCTTTTGTTCAGCAACAAGGACTGTGCTGACCACATTAGTGGTGGCAGAGATGTAGAGTAGGAGTGTTTCCTTTGGGATTGGCAAGGTCATGATTGGTGGCGTCATCAAGGATTCTTTAAGAGGTTCAAATGCTTTTTGGGCATCATTGTCCCACACAAACTTGTCTGCCTTCTTCAGTAGCTTGAAGAAGGGTAAACCTTTCTCGCTGAGCTTGCTGATGAAACGACCTAGGGCCGCCATCATTCATGTGAGCTTAATGACATCTTTCTTGTTGGATGGTGAAGGACCGGCTTGGCGACAAGAGGGGGGAGTGGATGGGAGCCGATAAATGTTCTTCTCAAGAAATCGACCTATACCCCAAATCACTTCCGAAGAATCTCGCACACACTTGCCAAGATCACATAGTCACAACGGACCTACTAACCCTAGGAACAAGTTAGATCAAGCCTAGGAACAAAGCAGAAGCAAGCATGAAAAGAACCGAGAGAAAGGGCTAGCGCGAGGCAAACTGGAGCAAAAATTGTCGGTACTACCGGCCCCAGGACGGAACTACCGATATGGGCTTACCGGCACCTAAAAACCAGGTTATCTGTACTTCTGCCACTGGGTCGGTACTTCGGACTATCGGTACTACCGACCTTGTGTCAGTACTACCGATAAAGACTATCTAACAGTTGAAAAGTAGGTTATCGGTACTTCCTGGACAGGGTCGGAAGTACCGCAACCCCCCCCCCCTAAAAATCAGCCCGCGAAACAGCCCCAAATTGTGGATCGACGGATCTCCCAAACCACTTGGAGTCTTGAGACGAAATTTCGGGGAGATGATGAACACCCCAAGGAGAGGATATGCCCCAAAAATTATGGTCTCAAACTCCCTACAACTCCCGGAATCGTGAAACCCGTGCCTCTACCTCAAGAACGCGAAGAACATAAAAACCATCAAAATCAAAGCTGTTTCAGAGGGTTTATTGGAGCAAGATCACCAAGCAGAGAGGCACAAGGTCCTCATACGTGACATCCAACAAGAATCCCTCAAAGAAACGCCCCCGAAACTTCTCCATGAAAATTCCTCCAAAAATACCTCTGAAAATGTACAAAAAGAAAAACACACGGAATTAAAGAATTTGTCAGAAGATTAAGACGAAGATTTCACTATGAATCACTTAGCTATATCCGGTTACAAGCCACTCACAAGAATTACAAATCTTGGATGGCAAAAAGCTCAAACAAAGAGCCACTCTCTCCTCTCAACCTTTCTCCCCAAAGCACTCTAAAATGAAAGAGCACTCCACCTACAAGCCAAAAAGTTGGCTGAAAATTCAGCCCCCTCCTATATATAGGCCCTCCGGAAAAGACCGAAGTACCCCTACACTAGGAGTTACAACTGAAGCCCTCACAGGGCATTTGGGTCAAAACATGAAGTTCTCCATCGGACGGCTGCACATTCATCGGGCCTTCGCGTCCTCCCAACGCAAGCCCCTCGATCATGTCGCGTGTCGCCCGCTTCGAAGCTTCTCGGCGCGCCCGGCTCCCGTCTCCGCCCGCCGAGCCTCCAGTCTTGGTTTTGTGGCTCAACCAAGTAACCCCGACGGTTTTGTGGTGAACCACCGTAAACCCCGCGGACTCGGTGCAACCTCCACGCCAATCCAAATCATGACTTGGCCGCCACGTCGTCCCGGCTCGGTGTTAGTTTTGTGGAGTAACCAACCAAACCCCACGTGCAGACTTTGGTTGTGAGCCGCTTGAGGACCATGTGTGGTTCGAGGACCGGTGGATGGTCGCTTCCTTGTGTAATGAGTGATTGACAACGTTGTGTGGACTGATTCTTGGCTAAGTATTGCAGGTGCAGGTTGCGGCTTGACTGGTGTTGGTGCAGGTGAAGAACAAGCGTGAAAGGTCGTCACCGGTGAGGCCTCCAGGTGTGGAGAAGACAAGTAGGCTTTGTTCGAGGGACCCGGTGGCCAGCGGGGTCAAGTGCGGGCCGCATGGTGGCATGAACAACAAGATGAAGTCATGGACGGTTTCTTGGTTGAGCCTCAAAACCAAGGTCGAGCCGGGACTGCGTGGGAGCCAAGTCATGAGTGGAGATTGGTGGAGGCTACACCGAGTTCGCGGGGTTTCCGGTGGTTCACCAGAAAACCACTGGGTTCCTTGGTTGATCCACAAAGCCAAGACCGAAGAACCGAAGACGGAGCTGCAGCAGCGCCAGACCGGTCTGATCGGTGGGGAGCACTGGTCTGACTGATGTGCGACGACGCAGTTCGGAGACTTCGAAGCGGAGGACACGCGTCGAGATCGCATGGCTTGCGTCGAGGCTACGCAGGGTGCGGTCGCCAGGCATCCGTCCGATGGTGAAGACATGAAGACTTCCAAATCCGCCCTTGAGGGGGGTGTATCTCTAGTTGTTAGAGAAGGGTATTTTAGACTTTCGGTTGCCTCCATATAACCCAAGAGGTGAGAGGTTGGCAGCCAACTCTTGGAACCTTAACTCATTTGTTTTCCCATTTTCCTTCCTATTTTCCTTAGGTTTACGATAGGACTAGCAAGAGAGCTTCATGGAGAGATCTTGTTGAGAGGGATGGATGATCGGGCGGCTTGCTAGACCTTGTATGAACCTTTGTTTCATGTATAGATGATTCAGCGTGGTTCCTCAAGGTTTGGATGTGTTTTCCCCGGTTGTTCTTGGTGGTGATTTTCGGAGCCCTCTCTTGGTGATTTCTTTGGGTTGTTTTTGGGACTTTTCTCTTGGGGATTTGATGGGGGAAATTTGTGGGAACCCTTCGTGGTTCTTTGGGCTGTGATTCCCCTCCCAAATCCGTGAGTAAAGGTGCTCGATTTTGGGGTTTCTTCAGTTCTTGGGTTGGAAGTGCTCTTGGCGGGTTTCCTTGATTCCTCCTTTTTGGACGAGTTTTGGTGGGATTAAACTTGGCTATGGACTCCTCATGAGGTGTTCCTAATATCCCAAAAGTCTTGTTCAAGTCCGTGGAGCGATTCGGGAGATCGAGGTTTGGATTTGGGGGAGTTGACCCGCGGGTGTTGTTGAAGGACCGATACGGCGAACCAGAGAGGGGGGAGTGAATGGGAGCCGATAAAAATTCTTCTCGATAGAGATCGAAACTCCAACAAGATGAACGCGTCTTCCAACACACGTCTCCGACTCACTACCAAGATTGGCCAAGCCCACGTAGCCACTAGAGTGCCACTGGACCTAGGAACCAACACACACAGCCTACCGACTCGAGAACGCAGCGGAACACCAAAACTCGAGTCTACAGACCCACACCGGTCAGACCAGTGAGCACCGCCGGTCAGACCGGTCCCTGCTGGTGAAACTGAGCAACTTTCACTAAGTGGCTCTACACCGGTCAGACCGGTGAGACACACCGGTTAGACCGATGGCAGCCTGAAAGCCCCCAAGGCACCAAACAGGTCAACCAACCACCAAACTGACCCAAACTCGAAACAACAGCTATACGGGACAACAACGAACACACCAAGCCGTTCACCCGAGCAAAAACCCACCAGGGCTCGCACCGGTCAGACCGGTCAAGAGCACCGGTCAGACCGGTGTAGCCTGGGCAGCTCGGGATGAACAGCACCCGCGGGTCAAATCCCCCAAAACCAAATCTCGATCTCCCGAATCGCTCCACGGACTTGAACAAGACTTTGGGAATATTATGAACACCTCATGAGAAGTCCATAGCCAAGTTTAATCCCACCAAAACTCGTCAAAAAGGAGGAATCGAAGAAATCCCGCCAAGAGCACTTCCAACCCAAGAACTCAAGAAACCCCCAAAATCGAGCACCTTTACTCACGGATTTGGGAGGGGAATCACAGCCCAAAGAACCACGAAGGGTTCCCACAAATTTCCCCCATCAAATCCCCAAGAGAAAGGTCCCGAAAACAACCCAAAGAAATCACCGAGAGAGGGCTTCGAAAATCACCACCAAGAACAACCGGGAAAACACATCCAAACCTTGAGGAACCACGCCGAATCATCTATACATGAAACAAAGGTTCGTACAAGGTCTAGCAAGCCGCCCGATCATCCATCCCTCTCAACAAGATCTCTCCGTGAAGCTCTCTTGCTAGTCCTAAGGAAAACCTAAGGAAAATAGGTGGAAAATAGGAAAACTAATGAGCTAGGGTTCCAAGAGTTGGCTGCCATCTTCTCACCTCTTGGGTTATATAGAGGCAACCGAAAGTCTAAAATGCCCTTCTCTAACAACTAGGGATACAAGCCCCTCAAGGGCGGATTTGGAAGTCTTCATGTCTTCACCATCGGACAGATGCCCGGCGACCGCACCCTGCGTAGCCTCGGCGCAAGCCATGCGATCCCGACGTGTGTCCTCCGCTTCGAAGATTCCGGACTGCGTCGTCGCACACCGGTCAAACCGGTCCCCACCGGTCAGACCGGTCAGACCCACCGGTCGGGACCGGTCCGCGGCGGCTCGCTGCAGCTCCATCTTCGGTTCTCCGGTCTTGGCTTTGTGGATCAACCAAGGAACCCAGTGGTTTTCTGGTGAACCACCGGAAATCCCGCGAACTCAGTGTAGCCTCCACCAATCTCCACTCATGACTTGGCTCCCACGTAGTCCCGGCTCGACCTTGGTTTTGAGGCTCAACCAAGAAACCGTCCATGACTTCATCTTGCTGTTCATGCCACCATGCGGCCCGCACTTGACCCCGCTGGCCACCGGGTCCCTCGAACGAAGCCTACTTGTCTTCTCCACACCTGGAGGCCTCACCGGCGACGACCTTTCGCGCTTATCCTTCACCTGCACCAACACCAGTCAAGCCGCAACCTGCACGTACAATACTTAGCCAAGAATCAGTCCACAAACATTGTCAATCACTCATCACACAAGGAAACGACCATCCACCGGTCCTCGAACCACACATGGTCCTCAGCTGTTCATCCCGAGCTGCCCAGGCTACACCGGTCTGACCGGTGCTCTTGACCAGTCTGACCGGTGCAACCCTCGGTGGGATTTTGCTCGGGTGAACAACTTTGTGTGTTCGCTGTAGTCCTGTGATGCTGCTGTTTCGAGTTTGGGTTAGTTTGGTGGTCGGTTGGCCTGTTTGGTGCCTTGGGGGCTTTCAGGCTGTGATCGGTCTGACCGGTGTGTCTCACCGGTCTGACCGTTGTAGAGCCACTTAGTGAAAGTTGCTCAGTTTCACCAGCAGGGACCGGTCTGACCGGTGGTGCTCACCGGTCTGACCGGTGTGGATCTGTAGACTCGAGGTTTGGTTTTCCGCTGCGTTCTCGGGTCGGAAGGTTGTGTGTTGGTTCCTAGGTCCAGTGGCACTCCAGTGGCTACGTGGGCTTGGCCAACTTGGGTAGTAGTCGGAGACGTGTGTTGGAAGCCGTGTTCATCTTGTTGGAGTTTCCATCTCCTTCGAGAAGAATTTTTATCGGCTCCCATTCACTCCCCCCTCTCTGGTTTGCCGTATCGGTCCTTCAAGTGGTATCATAGCAGGTTCGGGTCTTTGTTGACTCTAACCAGTCTAAGATCCAAGGATGGCGTACCAGGAACGGGGTTTGGGTCCTCCACACTTCGATGGCAAGAACAACCAGATGTGGAGCAAGCGGATGGGTGCTTTTCTCCGCGGAAAGGGTCAGATCCTTTGGGATGTCACGGTGGACACAGGCTATGTCCAGCCTATGGACTTCCCTGCTCCAGGATCGAGGGACAGATTCAACGCCAACAATAAGGCGGTCGACTACTTGTTTCGTGCTTTGTGTCAGCCTGAGTTCGATCGGGTGCACACCGAGCACTTGGCTTGTAGGATTTGGGCGGTGTTGAAGGAGGCTCATGTTGGGAATGCCTAGGTTCAGGCACGGATGTATGCGACCTACCGGAGAGAGTACGAGAACTTCACTCATCTTCCCGGTGAGCCCATCGATGCCTTGTTTCAGAGGTTCACGGTGGTTGTGAACAACATGAGGGCCAATGTGGACGTGCTCACGTACGATGATCATAATAGAGCGGTCAAGCTCTTACACTCTTTGGATCGTACGATTTGGGGCGGAAAGTTCGAGGCCATTGTGGAGTCGGAGAAGTATGACACTCTGACGGTGAACGAGCTGTTCTCGAAGCTCAAGTCGGCTGAGGTGGATAGGGGCATGACTGCCAAGCTTGAGGGACCGACTGATTCCCATAGTCTTGCCCTCATTGGTGGTTCCAAAGGAAAGGCTAACTCTAACCCATCCACCAGGATGTTCTCTTTCTCCTCTTTGATGTCTTTGCCAGATGAGGAGTTCGACGAGCTTGGAGAGGACGAGCTGGCACTCCTGACGAGGCGGTTCGAGAGGCTCCACGAGAATCGCGTGAACATGAGGAGGAACACGAGAACATGCTTCCAGTGCGGCAAGCCGGGACACTTCGTCGCCGACTGCCCGGAGAAGGCTGAGAACAAGGACGGCTACAAGCACAAGCCGAGGATGGACGGCAAGTACCGTTCGAGGTGCGACCACAAGAGCAAGCACAAGAACAAGTACAAGGACGAGCGACGATCGAGGAAGAAGGAGAGTCGAGGTAAGGCCCGAGCGATGGTTGGAGCGAGCGACGTCGACTCCAGTTCCGCGTACTCCACCTCGAGCTCGAGCAGCAGTGAAGACGAAGGTGATCGTCTCAAGAACAAGAAGTCATCCAAGAACCTGAGCGGGCTGAGCTGCTTTGCGAGAGATGGCTTCTGCACCATGGCGCTGAGCTCCGGCAGCAAGAAGAGCACACAGAGCGACTCGGACTCTGAGTCCGACGACGAGGTGCGTGATGAACTTCCCTTCTTGCGCCAGGAGAATGAGAGGCTTGGCTCTTTGCTTGATAATTGCGATGACATGCTTAGAGAGGCCAAGAAAATGAGAAAAGAGCTTAGGGCTTCACTCGAGGATGCTAGGACTAGAGTGGCTGAGCTAGAGAAACAGGTGCTTGATAGCAAGCTTGAGATTGATTCCCTTAAGGCTAGCCCTGTTGTTTCGGATGAGGTTGATTGTGCTGATTGCTCCATATTTCTTGCTGATCTTGCTTTGTTTAAGGAGAAGCATGCCTCCAAATGTGAGGAACTAGATGTGCTTAGGGTTGAAGTGGCTGAGCTTAAGTCTAGACCTGCTTTGCTAGGTGCTTGCACTTCTTGCCCTATTTTGCATGCTAAGATTGATGAGATGCATGCTTACACTAGTTCTCTTGAGGCCAAATTGAAGGAACCCATGCCTACATCATGCTCTACCTGTGAAATGCATGCTTTGAAAAATTTGGAACTTGCACATTATGTTGATCGTTTGCAGTATGAGAATGATGACTTGAGGAAGTTGATGGGTTGGTTGTCTGGTCATGAGCCTCAGTTGAGGATGATGATCGAGGCGTTTAAGAAGCAGGATGGTGAGGGACTTGGGGCAAACAAGGTTGGTGAGGGAAGCGGAGAGAATATCCCGGAGCCACCAAAAACCCACCACAAAAATGATTTTCCCCCAAAACCTAACCATCTTAGGAACCGACTAGACACAACCCCAGCTCCACCCGTGTTTCCTACACCCACAAATGATCTACAAAAGCCTATCAAGTTTGTGAGCACTTCGGGGAAAGTGTTCTTTGGGAAAGAAAGTGAGAAGGCTAGTGAGGGGAAACCGGTGGAGGAGTTAAGTGGAGAGAAACCTAGTGAGCAGCCACATCCCAAACCTAAGCCTAAGCTTGAGAGGTTCCATTGTGGCTATTGTGGGAGAGATGGCCATAAGGAGGAGTTTTGCTTCAAGAGGAAGCGTGAGGAGAGAATGGCAAAGGAGTGGGCTAACAAGGACAAGTACCACCCTTCCGATGGTGTACTTGAGCCTCGTGTGCAGATGCCCAAGGCCAAGGCGAATGTGAGGACAGTTCAGGCTTGGGGAGAGCGGAAGGCCGTTGGAGGTGCTCTGTCGCCTGGGTCACACCGGTCAGACTGGTGTGGGGCACCGGTCAGACCGGTGCAGGCCTGTACAGGCAGCGTTTTGGGTTTCGTGCTTGTACTGGTGCGAGGGTTGTTTCTGGGGGTCGTGGTTCTGGTGGTTGGGCTGGAGAGTTTGCAGGTGGTCTGGTTGCTAGGTGTTCTCCCCCTCGAGTTCACTATGGGGATGGGAGGAGTCGTAGCTTTGAGAAGGAGAGGAGGGAAGGTCCACGGGTTCTCTTTCGTGGTTTTGGTCCTCCTCCAGGCAGAGAGGGGTGGTTCCCTCAGGGTGGTTACCGTGGTGGTGATTGTGGAGGTAGCTTTGGTAGGAGAGATGCTTTGGTTGGTGCTAACCCCACTTTCGAGCAAATGGCTTGGCACTGGTTTTACTCTTTTGGTACTAACCCCAGTGCTGAGTTGTTTGTTTGCTCACGTGCTCGTTTTTGAATTTCATGTGGGAGACTTGAAGAACATTTGGTTGATTGACTCTGGTTGCTCGAGGCATATGACCGGAGACAGGGGTGGTTCTCAAGTCTCGTCCCGGTGGTGACGAAAAGGTACATCACCTTTGGGGAAAATGGGCGTGGGCGTGTGCTTTCAGAAGGTGAGATTAAAGTGAGTGACAAGATCACTCTGAGGCATGTTGCTCTTGTTCAATCGCTGGGGTACAATTTGCTTTCTGTGTCCCAGCTGTTGGATGAGGGCTTTGAGGTGTTGTTTCGGCCAGGTGGTTCTCAGATTTTGCACTCTCGAGGGGATCTTGTCTGTATGGTCGTTCCCGAGGGTCAGGTGTTTCGTGCTGATTTTTCTCAGTCTTCGGGTGTGGAGCGTTGTTTCTTGGCTGGTTCTTCGAGTGAGTTGTGGAAGTGGCATAGGAAGTTAGGTCACTTGAGCTTTGACCTTTTGTCTCGCTTGGGTAAACTCAATTTGGTCCGAGGATTGCCACGGTTGAGGCTTGAGAATGAGTTGGTTTGTGCGCCGTGTAGGCATGCCAAGATGGTAGCCTCTTCTCACCCGCCTCTCACCGATGTGATGACTGAGCGTCCATGCGAGCTGCTCCATATGGACCTTGTTGGCCCAGCTCGTGTGCGATCTACGTGTGGGAAGTGGTATGTCCTTGTTGTGATGGACGACTATTCTCAGTATGCGTGGGTGTTCTTTCTCGAGGATAAGGGGGAGACGTTTGGTTTTGTTCGAGATCTAGTCTTGAGGTTGAGGAACGAGAGGCACGGAGATGCCATACGAGCTATCCGCAGTGATAATGGCTCGGAATTCAGAAACTCTCGTTTTGAAACCTTTTTCCATGACTTGGGTCTTGAGCACCAGTTTTCGAGTCCGTATACGCCTCCCCATAATGGTGTTGTGGAAAAGAAGAATAGGACCTTGTGCGAGATGGCTCGGACGATGCTTGATGAGCATGGGACTCCGAGGAGGTATTGGGCTGAGGCGGTGAATACCACGTGTTATGTGTCGAACAGGATATACCTCAGAGTGCACAAGAAGAAGACATGCTATGAGTTGATGCATGGTCGCACACCCAAGGTGAGTCACTTCCATGTCATTGGTTGCAAGTGTTTCATTCGAAGAAAGGCGGGGAAGTTGGATAAGTTTGAGGCTAGGTCTGTCGATGGTATTTTCTTTGGTTATGCATCTCATTCTAGAGCATATCGTGTGCTCAATCTTGAAACTAACCAAATCGTGGAGACTTGCGAGGTAACCTTCGACGAGACAGAGCCACGTAGTCAGCTTGTGTTTGAGTGTGCAGGTGATGATGAGCTTGGCGAGTAGATCTTTCAGGAGGAGGAGCATGAACATGGTGATGATGAACATGGCGGTGTGGTGCCCCCGGCTGAACTTGTACCCACTACTTCGACTACGGTGATGGACGGACCCTCAACTACACCTACAACGACAAATCAAGAACGAGGAGAAGTGTAACACCCTAAAATTCCATCACCAAATTAATATAAGCAACCACGTGTTTTAGATTTTATTTCTAAGGATTAAATAAATTATCAAATAAATTTGGCCTTTAAAATATTTAAATATCATTTTTAATAATTTAGAAGTAATAAGTGCTTGTGCATCATGTTTTGAATGCATGGTTTTATTATTTGATTGAGTGAAGTTTTAAAAAGCTTTTTAAAATGTTTTGAAAATCTTGTACTGTTTTGAAAAGAGTCCAATTTCAAAAGTTTGAAGAAAAAAACGAATTTGAAAAGAATTTAAAAAAAGAAAGCCCGCTCTCCCTCTCCTCTCTTCTTTCTCCCTAGCCGGCCCAACCTTTCTTTTTTTCTTTTAGCCCGCAAAGGCTTCCAGGCCAACGGCCTTTTCCCCGCGCGCGCAAGCGGCCTGCATCGGCCCGCCCGCTCCCCCCCCGCCCGGCTCGCGCGTCTCGTCTTTTTTTTTTTTTCTCTTTTAAACACCAGAGGCTGACAAGTGGGGCCCGGTCGTCAGGACCTCCTCCCACCTCCAGCGCCTCCTCTGCCCCGCATCCAGCGCCGCCGCCGGCCGTTTCTCCTCGTCTCCCGCGCCTCCTCTCTTCATTCCTCACCTCTAATACACAATTAAGTCTTGGCTTCACTACTCCCTCCTTTACTCCCTTCCGTTTTCCCTAATCAAAGCCTCCTCCCTTGATAGCAATCAAGGCCGCCGGTGACCTCCTGGCCATTGATGGCCTTAGCCCTTCCGGCCGACGCTCCTTGGCCTATAAGGGTCGTGATCGAGCCCCTGTCTCGCCCTTTCCGCACCCGTGCATACCCTGCACCGCTATCCCCTCTCGCGCGCGTCATCGCCGATCGACCTCCGCCGCCGGGCCATTGCTGGCCAAGCCGTCGGTGGAGTAACCCTTTCACCCTCCCTGTTATCTCTCTCTCTCCATCGCGAGGCGCTCACCCGTGGCCTCTCTCTGTACCAGGACTGCCCTCCCTCGCCACTGGACCGAGCCGCGGAACCCGGAGCACCGCCGTCATCTTCAACCTTCGGCCGCCGTCGTCGATCTCTTTCTACGCGGCGTCTCGGGCTCCGTCGTTTCCCCTCAGGGCTTCCCAGCAAGGTGAGAACCCCACTCCCTCCCTTTCTTTCCTGCGTCCCGAGCCGTAGCACCGACGCTCGCACGCCGGCGAGGTCCGCCGCCGCCCCTTCCGATGTGCGTTGTTGTGGTCGCCCGAACCATCTCCCAAACCCCCTCGATGAGTTCGCCTTGCTCTCAGCTACGTGTAGGTCTGTTCCGCGCTCAAAACCGTGGCCCGGAGCTCGAGATCGAGCAACGCCGGCGAGCCTCCGGCGAAGCACCGCCGGGCGCCGCATGCGTGCCACCGCGACCGCCCGATCCAAAATCAACGGCGCGGATTAGATCGGGGCATACCCCTTAGATCGGTCCACGGTGGACCAATGGACCCGGTCCACCGCGCCGGTCCACCGCACGCGTCAGCCTTGCGTCATGCCTGCGTCAGTGACGTGCCGGCCGTCGGATGCCGGCGGACGGCGCGGATCGCCCCGGCCCTAGGTCATCAGAGCCGCCGCCGCACGCACGCCTCGTCCGCCGTCCGATCCGGCGCGGACGGTCTGGATCTCGCCCCGGCCCGAGTTAAACCAGAAGATGCCGGTCAACCGAGCCTCTCACCGGTTTTTTCTTAAAGAGACCCCCTATTTTCTTAGTTTCGCAACCAGGTCCTTCCACCTATAGAAATCCATTCAGTTAAGTCATGTTTTCAACGTTTAAGCCCCTGTCCTTTTTAGTTCTTCCCATCAGAGTTCCATTCTTGATCTTTTACACTATAAACCTTGGGTTTATATGTGTAATTATGTTTTAGCCCCTGGTTTCTTGCAGTTAAGCCCTCGGAAGCCTTGTTCCTTCGCAGAAAAGCCCCTGAAACTTGTTTTAGCCATATCTTTTCCATCCTAGCTCCGTTTTAAGCGTTCTTGGTGTCCACGCAACCGTCTTTTCAAGCTCGTCAGTTTTGGAACCTTGTTTTGGCCGTATCTTGTGCGTTTTAGCTCTGTTTCCACCGTTTCAAGTTGCGTTAGGCTCATATCAATTAAAACTACGTGATAGGACCAATGTTGTACATGTTCTTTGTTTTATAATTTATTTAAATGTTAAATATGATTAAATCTTATTATGCATGCTTTTCTAATTAAAATCTAAATAGCGTTCAACACGTGTTTTCATAAGAAAGTTAATATGCTTAATACTAGTTAAATATTTCTTATAATTAAAAGCTAATTAGATGTGTACCTTGGTTTTCATAATCAAACTTAAATTGAGTAATATTTATGCAATTTGCTTCTTAAATAAAAGCAATATAGGTTTATCCCGAGTTTTCTTAATTAAATTGTTAATTTGATTAAAATGAATATAAATGTGTTTTTAAGTTGTAATATGATTAGTTTAACTCGGAATATAAAGATAAACGCCTAGATGCTTTTACATGCTTCTTTTAAATTAAATGTTTAATTTGCATAAGTTAAACTTGAATATTTATAAATAAAATTGGACTAGGTTTCAATCGTATCTTAAATATAAAATAACTTGCTTAATTATAAGTGGGGTATTTCTTTGAAATAACCCATACACATGACTTTATTTAATTAAAATATACCAAGCACATAGCTAGCTCTTGTTTGTGATCATCCAAAGCTCTCGATAGTTCCTAGTGCTTTTGTGTTCGCGTTCCTAGAGCCAACCCTTGTCTTCTCTTTAAGCTTTTCATGCTTGGTGTATTGTTTTATTTATTGTATGTTTTCTTGTGTGCTCGTAGACATCGTGCCAGTTTCAAGTGAGCAGTCAGTTGGAGTGGATCAAGAGCAAGTGTTTGAAGAAGAAGAGCCCCAGTGTTTAAGCAAGGAAGGCAAGTGGATTTCTCCCCCTGCATATTCTATTTTGTCCCACACAACTTGCATGATAACTAAGTTTACATTTAAATGTTGTACTGCATAAATTTGATGGGAATCACCTTTTTAAGGACATGACTAGACTTTTATCCCTTTACCTTGGACAACCCTTTTAAATAAATGTTTTGGGTAGAAATGCTTAGTTGCTACAACTTGGAATGGTTAAGTGAATCTTTTGCAATATGTTGAATGATGATCATGATAACTTTGGTGATATATTTATTTGTGTATGTGCTTATGGTTAATAACAAGATCATATATGATTTAATCGGATGGAGAACCACCCAGGAAAACAGTGCAACCACAAGACATATGGCTCTGTCTTGGCCAATTAATTAGGGAAGTCTTGTGTGGCTATTAGCCTTAGTAGCTTGGGGTACGGACGAATGCTTTTATGACTCTTCTACTCTAGACGGGTTTTGGAACATAAGTGCTCTTCTGGGCTAACCTAGTCTGAGGGTAGAGAGAGGGTACGAAAGATAGCCTCTAGGCGTGCTACTATGGACTAATACACATAGGAGGACTCTTTGTAAAGGCCTCGTAGCGTCCCTATGCAACCACACCTCGGAAGTGTGGTATTGTGCCTACTTTTGCACAACATGGTTGGGTTCAAAGTTCTTCGGGACTTTTACGCGACTTGTGGTGAAAGTGTACAACCTCTGCAGAGTGTAAAACTGTTATAACAGCCGTGCTCACGGTCAAGAGCGGCCTGGACCCTCACATGATAATCAAACATAAAGATGGAATTAAATTGTGGTTTCTTGTGCGTTTTTGAGAGGAGATGCTTTCCTAAATGCTTAAGTGGGTTGGTATAAACTTACACCTAGTAATTAGGTGCTTGCTAATAAAATTTGACCAACATTAAAATGCTAACCGCAGCAAAACTCTTAGCCTATCCTTGATGGCCTTGCATCTTTCCCCCACTTGCTGAGTAAAAGCATCGCCACAAGATAGTATTGCAATATAGGCATGTGACAAAGCATGAGTTCAGTTTATTCATTATTTCAAAATGTCACCTCATGAGCAAAATCCTAACCATGCACCATTCGTAGTAAGAAACAAGCTAGATCTTAGCAAATAGCATGAAAGGACATGGATTCTCAACAAGAGGTCACCACAAACACCCACATGTGAACATATGTACATGTCAAAGCACCGAGCCATGTGTCTACTTCGGGAAGACTTCTTCACAGGTAGACATCATGTAACGGCTGCGCTAACATGGGTTAGTGGTGAGATAAAAGCATAGGGGGCAAAACATACACGACATGATGAGAGCAAAAATTTTCCAAGCAATCTTTTTCCAAGCTTCCTTTTCTCATCATTTCTCAAGCATAGTGCCTTCATTTTCCCAGATTATTAAGGTACATGGTACATGCAAGTGTCATTTTGGCACAAAGAAGCTTAGGCTCCCCCATAGGTTGAAAAATGGGCTAAACATTCATGCTGACAAAGATCTTTGACCCAAAAGAGGAGAACACATATCCAAGCATGATCTAAGCAAAATACAACCATTTGAGCACAAACAAAGCATGGAACTTCTTCTACTCACGGGTGAAAGCATTCCATAGATTATATGTCAAGTTTAGCATTTCATTCCTAAAAGAGCTATCTCATCATGAATATACCACTATACAACCAAGAGCATATCCGAACATCACCATTTCACTACTAGCATACACAAAATCTCACAAGTAGCATAAGGTAGTACACATGGCATATAGGAGAAGCTTATGTACAAAATGTAACCATGACATGTGCAAAAGAGACTATCCTATCATGGTACACAAAGTAAACATGATGCATATGTTACAAGAGAACCTCAACTATAGAGTGAACAAGGTCATGTATGATACAAATGCAAAGTAAAATGCATGGGGAGACAAGAGACTCGACTCATCATCAAGAAAGCTCACAAGAGAACACACCAACCAAGAGCAAACTCCAAAGATCCCAATTGAGTACCATAGACAAGATATCAATTGAAAGATCACAAATGGCCACCAAAAGCCAAGCCAAAACCCTAAAAACCAAATTCCCATTGAAATAAGCCGAGCACCCCCTCAACCAAAGACTACTAGCAAAGCAAAAGCTAGAGAAAGAAGAAGCTCAAAAGAAAAGCTCTAAAACCAATCTAAAAGGGGAAAAGCCAAATAAGGAGCAAAATGCAACCCAAAGACAAGCCAATCCCAAAAGCCAAGGAATGCTCAAAGCATGCTACACAATGCATTGACAATAATAATCAAGATAAATAAAGCATTGTAACATGATTCCACATATATGATAAGCATGGGCTAACAAGCACGTCAATAAAGTGCATAACTATACAAAAAGCCTAGCACAAAAAAATCAATGAACAACATGCCAAACATGATACAAGAACTAAACAAAGGCATGATACAAGATCACACGGATCAACCACCAAGATATATCACAAAGCTAGCATGACAAGATATACATGAGGAGGGCAAACATGCTAACAAGAGAGGATACCAAAGAACTAGACAAAATGATATGGATGAACAACATGTCATAACCACAAGAGGACAACCATAAGTAGAGCATGATGTTCATATATATCATCCACCACATTATCATACAAAGGATAGCAAGATAGGTATACAAGATCACACAACTATCATGAACAAGGTGGCTAGCCTACCATGGTTTATACACAAACATGACACAGGAGCAAAGCATGAAACAAGTATACAAGTGAGTACAAGGAGAAAAGGAAAACTCACTATACATGTGTACAAAGGCTTTTGAGAGCCATCCAAAGTGGTGTGGAGAACCATCTTGTCTTGAGCCTTGGATCACAAAGGGTTAGCAAGCACATACTTGGGTATCCAATACTTGGTCACACGGGTAAGGGATGCACTCAACTTATCAAGTGGGATAGCATGATGCAAATGCTGGTTCGAGTGAAAAGGATTTCGAGCACTCTCAGAATCATGCCTCAAAGGAGCAACTCGCGAAGAAAACCAAGTGCTACCATAAGCAAAAAGTCAATGATCCTTCAAGGTCGTAGGAGAAGAACCAACAACACCATGGGAAACATGTCGTGGACCAACACAAGAAGCACTAGAGGCATGTCCACGAGCATGGTTTAACTCACTAGAAAGAGTGTCATAAAACCCGTCAACAAAATGTGACTTCTTAGGCTCACAAGTATTCATGCCATGAAAAGGGCCATGAACAACAAAAGACCTAGAAGCACAAGCTCGGCGCATTTTCCTTGCACGGCGGTAGGAAAAGCTCTCTTGATGCCCATCCTTCCCACAAATAGAGCAATGGTACAAAGGCCTATCAAGAGGCACGGTCCGAGTGGACGAATCACCATTCTCATGTAAGTGAGAAGTCCCTTGGGACTTAGAGCAAGAAGCATCAACCCCAACACTTGACTTGGTGCCCACATTAGAATCACATGTGCCATGAGAGAGGCCACGTGGCTTCTTAAAAGCTTTGGCACGCACACGTCTCTCGTGCTTTACACGGCGAAAGCAAAACTCCACAGTATGTCCATCTTTCTTGCAAAAAGTGCAATGGAAGTTTGGTTTGGAAGTATGAGTTCCAAAGAAATGAGAAGCGCCCTTGCCATTCGAATCACCTTGGGCAACACCAGAAGAAACAACAAGCTTAGGAGTAGCTATGGGAGAGCTATCCAAAGCATTAGCACACTTACCACCATCCAAAGACTCGCGCTCAAGAGAAGAAGTCAACTCCGACTTAGAAGAAGCAAATTCAGAAGCATCAACATTGGAGTGACAAGAAAAGCGAGAATCCAAACCCTTGGCACAAAGACTCTTGCACCTTGTGCACAAAACCTCATTTTGATACTTGAGGCGCTCACAAGTACCACATGTCATCTCGCGAAGCACGCAACATCTCTTCAAAGTCTGAGAACAAAGACACACAAGAAGAAAAAGAAAAACACACTGGATTATAGAACTTGTCACAAGATTAAGATCAAGATTTCACTATGAATCACTTAGCTATATCCGGTTACAAGCCACTCATAAGAATCACAAATCTTGGATGGTAAAAATCTCAAACAAAGAGCCACTCTCTCCTCTCACCCTTTCTTCCCAAAGCACTCCAAAATGAAAGAGCACTCCACCTACAAGCCAAAGAGTTGGCTGAAAATTCAGCCCCCTCCTATATTTAGGCCCTCCGAAAAAGACCGAAGTACCCCTACACTAGGAGTTACAACTCAAGCCCTCACAGGGGCAGTTTGGTCAACACATGAAGTTTCCATTGGACGGTCGCGCATTCATCAGGCCTTCGCGTCCTCCCAACACAAGCACCTCGATCATGTCGCGTGTCGCCCGCTTCGAAGCTTCTCGACGCGCCCGGATCCCGTCTCCGCCCGCCGAGCCTCCGGTCTTAGTTTTGTGGCTCAACCAAGTAACCCCGACGGTTTTGTGGTGAACCGCCATAAACCCCGCGGACTCGGTGCAGCCTCCACGCCAATCCCACTCATGACTTGGCCGCCACGTCGTCTTGGCTCGGTGTTGGTTTTGTGGACTAAACCAACCAAACCCCGCATGCAGACTTCGGTTGTGAGTCGCTACCCTGCACCGGCTCCACCTTGGTTTTGAGGCTCAACCAAGAAACCTTACCCGACTTCGTCTTGCTTTTCTTGCCACCATACGGCCCGCACTTGACCCCACTAGCCACCGGGTCCCTCGAACCAAGCCTACTTGTCTTCTCCACACCTGGAGGCCTCACCGGCAACGACCTTTCGCGCTTGTTCTTCACCTGCACCAACATGAGTCAAGCCGCAACCTGCACCTGCAATACTCGGCCAAGAGTCAGTCCACACAACATTGTCAACCACTCGTCCCGAGTGCGTCGACAACACACCACTAAAATGATATGAGAAATGACTACTCAACACAACACACACAAAGCCTCAAATCATCCGGTCAATCGTTCATCATATATACACCAAGGCACATATCAACTTGGTTTCTCAATCTCCCCCTTGATGAGTGCATTGCCAAAAGATGATTTGAAAGCAAAAGGAATGAACCCATCCAAGTTCCTAAAAGAGAAGAAAAAACAAACACGAGGCAACTTGAAATGATCAGGGAAAATGCATGCTCCAGCCAAAAACTCTCGGAACCAAAGGTAGCACAAAGGCTAAACACACCCGAAGAGTCACAACACCTACAAGCATTCCCGAAAAGCCATCAAACCAAAATGCTCATCTCAAAATCAATCTTCTCCCCTTAGCAAGATGTTCATCACTCTAAAATCAAGAAAAGGCAAAAAGTGAACACATGAGCACAAAAGAGCGAGCAACATGTGTAAAGACGCTCCTCACTATAAAATCAAGGTACATGTCAACTTGATTTGCTCAATTTTCTCCCCCTTGATGAGTGTGTTGACAACAAATGAGCACAAAGAAATGGTTTGGGAAGCAAAAGTCAAAAAGCTCATCCATGTGAATGAAGATCACACAAGGGCAAAGAGCCAAAATCACTTGGCATGAGAAGAATCACATCAACTTGGCAAAATCTCGGTCCTCAAAGACATGGGCAACGGCTCGATACAACCGAGACAAGAACACATGATTCCTCAAGAAGAGGCTCAACCAAGAAACCGTATCCGACTTCGTCTTGCTTTTCTTGCCACCATACTGCCTGCACTTGACCCACTGGCTACCAAGTCCCTCGAACCAAGCCTACTTGTCTTCTCCACACCTGGAGGCCTCACCGGCAACGACCTTTCGCGTTTGTTCTTCACCTACACCAATACGAGTCAAGCTGCAACTTGCACCTGCAATACTCAGCCAAGAGTCAGTCCACACAACATTGTCAATCACTCATCCTGAGTGCGTCGACAACACACCACTAAAATGATATGATAAATGACTACTCAACACAACACACACAAAGCCTCAAATCATCCGGTCAATCGCTCATCATATATACACCAAGGCACATATCAACTCGGTTCCTCAAATGGCTTGGCCGTCTTGCGAATAGTGTCGACCTTCGCAGGGTTGGCTTCAATGCCTCCGTGCCCGACCATGGAGCCCAGGAGCAATCCAGAGGGCACACCGAAGACACACTTGGTTGAGTTGAGCTTCCATTGGAACTCTCGTAGGTTGGCGAAGGTTTCAGTGAGGTCGGCGATGAGCTAAGCTTCGACATTCTTCCCGATATGTGACGTCAGACACTTCTGAATTGCCTTCTGATATGTTGCTCCAGCGTTTTCAGGCCGATGGTCATGACCTTGTAGCAATAAATGCCTTGAGGCATTATGAACGTCGTTTTGTCTTCGTCGTCAGGGTGCAGGGCTATCTGGTGATACCCTGAGTACCAGTCGAGGAAACAGAGTGGAACGTTACCAGCCGTAGAGTCTACAACCTAGTCGATGCGAGGAAGAGGGAAGGGATCCTTTGCGCAGTGCTTGTTGAGGTCAATGTAATCGATACACATCCTTAATCCGCCAGTTTTCTTTGGTACAAGGACCGGGTTTGCGAGCCAAACCGGGTTTACATTCTCTGATAAATCTTGCAGTTAAGAGCTTATAGACTTCTACTTCTATAGGTTGTTTTCTATCTTTTGCAAATCGCTGGAGCTTTTGCTTGATAGGTCGTGCAGTCTTGTTGACTTCAAGTGTGTGCTCAGCCAGCTCCCTGGGGACACCAGGCATATCGGATGAGCTCCATGCGAAGATGTCAGCATTGTCCCTGAGGAAATTGGTGAGCACAAGTTCCTATTTAGGGTCGAGGTTTGCCCCGTGACAACTTCCTTGGATGCATCGGGCAGGCCAAGGCAAACTTTCTTGGCCGCTGGACTTGGGTCCAAAGCCGTGCTTGTGCGCTTCTATTCTGGTACCTCCAGGGTGGTTTGGTCGATCTTGGCTGCCTGAGCGACCATGACCGTTGTTGCTGCTTTGATCGCTGAGTCTTTGGAGAGCTCGACGGTAGCGCTTTCGCAGTTGTAGAAGACCATGATATCCCCGAGGGCGGAGAGAATTCCGTTTGGTGCTGGCATCTTAATGATGAGGTAGGTGTGATGAGGTATGGCCATGAACTTGGCGAGCATAGGTCGCCCGAGGATGGCATGGTATGAGGAGCGGAAGTCCGCAACCTCAAACGTCAAGTATTCCGTGCGGAAGTTCTCCTTTGAGCCAAAAGGTGACTGGTAGGCATACATGACCTATGGGGTACGCGTCCTTGCCAGGCACGACCCCGATAAGGGCTCATCATAGGCAGTCATCTTGTTGAAGTCGAACTCCATCTTTCGTAGCGTCTCTGTGAAGATGATGTTCAAGCTGCTGCCCCCGTCGATGAGGGTCTTAGGCAGGAAGGCCTCGTCGACTATGGGATTAACGTCCAGTGGGTAAGTCCCGGGGTCAGGGATGTTTACCCAATGATCTTTCCTGGAGAAAGTGATTGGGAATTCAGCCCACCACAGAGGCCGCGGGGTTTCAGTCTTGACATGTCCGATCTCCCTAGCGTTTGATCGGTTCTGCCTGTTGCTTTTGGTCGTTTGGCGTCCGCCGATGATGAAATTGATCTCTCGGTTAGCAGACTGGAACACACCGTTGGGGTTGCCCCCTTTAGGCAGTGGTGGTGGAGTCCGTTCTTTTCTATTGTTGTTGTGGCAGTTGTGGCCGTCTTGGCGACGTCGGTCATCACGTCGGTCATCTCGGCGATCATTGCGCTGGTCGTCATGGCGATCATCCTTGCGGTCGTTGCGCCTGTCGTTGCAGTCATTGTGACGATAGTTGTCACGTCTGTCGTCATGGAGGTAGTCGCGGCGATAATCACGTCGATCCCTGTCGTCATTGCGACGGTAGGGCCTGCGATCACGATACTCACGTCGATCAGGTCGACGGTTACGGTTGTCAAAGCGTTGGTCACCGTCCCGGTCATCGTTGTTGCTGCTCTTGATCTTCTAAGAGGTAGACAGGACCCCAAGGGCACGCTTCAACTGCTCACACTCCCTCATGGTATGCCTAGCGTCGCGGTGGAACTGGCATTGGTCGTCCATAACCATGTTAAAGTCACCTTTGAGGAAGGTGGAAGGTCTTGGTGGATCTGTCATGTAGGCTTCGCCAGATCGCTTGCGCGACCTGTTCCCTCTGTCATCGTGGTCTTCGCTGTTGAAGTTGTGCATCACCACGCCTTGAGTGTCGACTAGCTTGTCGACGTAGGCCATGAGGTCGCCGATGGTATGTGTGTCAGCTTCATGGATCTTCTCAAATAGTTTAATGTTGGTGATCCCCTTCTTGTAGTGGGCAATGACGTCCTCGTCTTTGACACCCGCTAGGGTGTTGCGGTTTTTGAAGTAACGGTTGGTGTACTCTCACAGAGTTTCGTCACGTCTCATCCGCACCCTGGCGAGGTGGTGAGTGTTGCCAGTACGATTATAGGTCACCTAGTAGTTGGTCGTGAAAAGGCAAGACAACGCTGCCCAGGAGGTGATGCACTCTGCTGGGAGATTGTCGAGCCACAGGAGTGGTGCCTTGCGCATCACAAGGGGGAAGTATCCCGCCATGTGGTCTTCATTGCCTCTAGAGGCGCATGCCGCAATGCTATACATCTTGAGCCATATACTTGGGTTAGAGCGACCGTCGTACTTGTCAATGGCCGGTTTGAAGTCCCTGGGGTATATGATTGTCCAAAGACGTCGTGAGAACACAGGAAAGTTGTTGACCGCTCCCGGGCTTACTGACGGGGCGTAAGCTGCTGTGATGACATAAAGGTCATCAGGCGGACCATTGTCTTAGTCGTAGTGGGCACGTCGCAGTTCTTGGTCATACATACGTCGGAGTCCGCTGCTTGGACGGGGTTGTTGGCACAGAGGGCGTCAGGGACCCCATGTTCACAATCATAATTAGCACATCATGCTATCTCCACTTCATCTCTTATACGTTGACACTAGTTTCCTTCTGCGGACACTACGTGAAAACCCACTTTGGTAACGGGTGCGAACTGCTATTGGTAATGGGCATCACGCCCGTTACCTTTCAAGCGTTACAAATAGCCCAACATCGGTAACGGGCAAATAACTGGCACATGTAACGGGCATTAAAGAGAAGCCCGTTAACGATCTGCTAGTACCAGTAACCTGGTACCACGATATTGGTATCGGGCAACCATCTGTACCCGTTACCAATAATAGCAAAGGTAACGTGCATTAAAGAGAAGCCCGTTACCAATCTGTTGGTATCAGTGACCTAGGCCACAATATCGGTAACGGGCAACAATCTTTGCCCATTACCAATGTTGAATTAAAAACAGAAAAATACATTCCATTCTTTTATTTTATACATACATGCATACACAAGTATACAATTACATACACTCAATTTCATCCATACATTCAGACACTCAGTTTCATACATACATTCACACACTCATCAGTTAGTCTGGAAAGGATATTTAAGGATACATACAGGGACATACATTTAGACCTACATACATAGAGGTGATCCAAAAATCTTTAAGTATTTCCCAGCTAACAGAAATTAATAGGTGAAGACTTAGGCAAACAAGCTGGCTTATATGGCTGTAAAGACAATTTTTCCTTGCACATAGTATCCGCAAGAGAACTGCAGGCGAGTTGTTTGAAGTTTATACGTCAATAATTTATCTTTGGCCGTAGATTTGTCTTGGAAACTTTGTTAAACATCAATTTTATAAGGCTGTGCAGTACAATCTTATTATGGCCAAAGGGAGTACTCCTAGATGCTAACCAACTACAGAGGTTACACTGATGCTGTCGATTTCACTTCCTAATGAACCAATCAGACAGAAGCATGTGACCATCTATTGGACAAAACATGATAGCAATTGTAGAGAACTAGTACTTACAGATTCATATAGTTGCATTATGAAGATGCTTTCATGTTACTGTTTTGTTTACCAGATAAGGAATAGATATAGCAACACTTGTTTAGTAGCACTTGAAAACATCAGTTGTAAAGCTTTTACATATGGCATCAATTCCATTATCATGTTACATGTGAATTCCTCCCTTACATATTCATGACCCCACGTTCCAATGTTCCCTTCAGATCCCAACAAACGATACTTTAGGCTCTCCTGAAACAATGTGTCGGGAATCAAATTTTAGCAGCTGGGAACAAGGAGTTAGCATGGGAACAGCTGAAGATTTCCCCTCCACAACAGAAAAGAAATAGCTTGTCTACCACAGTAATAAGGGAGATAATTATCGAGCAGAAACATACCCGGTATGTCAAACTTTGGGAAATCTGGCATCATAGTTAAGTGATCTATACACTAGAGTCTAAGTAAAATGAAACCAATATGTTATTTCCTCCCAAGTTTGACTCATCTATTTCGTTCTTTTCAAATTCCATAGAAAAGTGAGAAATCCAGGTTTGTTTTCTCTATGTACCCTTGGATTCATTTCAATGCTATTCAAATTGATAGATATATACTAGACAGGGCAATATTCATATGTTCTTCGATCTTTCCTTAATATTTCATCTACTTAAAAATAGCTGGAGTGCCAGACTTATTAACAGCTAGTTAAACTTACGGTAGCTGAAATTTCTGCCATTTCAAGCCTTACAACAGTCAAGTTCACATTACCTGTTGTTGCACACTTGTTCTGGACTTCATATTTGCTCCTCCTTGGATTCCAACACTCAACAAACAACTGATTGTAAAAACCTATCAATCGAAGAGATAGTAGTTAGCAATCCGAGCTCCCCCCGAACCATCCGAAAAGAAAACAGCCAAACAAATCTAGGAGTGCTGGTCATCGGTTTGCGACTACTGTTCAGTTTCAGCAAAGTAAACACAAAAAATTCCAGCTAAGGATCCAAGAACAAACTTGCCGATCACTATTGTTCTAAACCAGTTTCAGCAAAGTTAAATTGCAGTACTAGTTGTGATGTAGAAACAGATACTAATTAGTGAACTATTACCAACAGATCCCAAGAACAAGGTAGTACTAATTAGTGAACAATTATCAACAGAGGATTACAAAACACTGGAATGAAAAAATCTACTCAAAGCTCTTGGAACTTTTTCCTATGAACTGAGAGCAGTGTGGGAGATAGTGAGGAGCTGAGCGCTATGTTTATTTAAATCACTAAAGCCTAGATAATTGTGACAAGAATTGTACAAACGCATGCTGCAATGGTTAATCAACAAAACTGGACGGATGGGACAATGACAGAACAAACCAAAGTACCCTATCTACTTTTAGTTTATTTAATCCACCAACTTAGCAAACCTTCCTGCTGTCAGCTGATAAAAATAAAACAAAACAAAACCAAGCTTAGTTAGGCTACATCAAATAAAAGAGGTTTTGCTATCCTCTGTTTTGCTATCTCACTAATATCCCTTTCCTACGGTTTTCTACATTCCCACGTTTTTCATTCCTTTGTTCCAAAGAGCCTAATTGAAGGGAATTGCATAGACAATGCTAAAGAATCTCCATGGATCTTAAGGCACAGGTGCACTCTGTACATAAATGGCATGAAAAAAAAGTAGTAACTAGGATTCGGGACTTATCATTTAACATAGACAAAAATAATGTTAGGCATTAGTTGAGCTCCTAGCATGTCACTTTATTCTAAGTTAGCATTGTTGCATGTATAAATTCAAATTTCATGTGAAGAAGATCCGAATTCATGAGGAAAAAAAACTGGGATTTAAGATTATTACTTACCTACCTCAGATGGAGATATACAACATGTGTCTAGAAAAATTAACAGAGCATTATGGTTCAGGCATCCTGTAAAGCAGTAAACAAACAAACCATCACACAATGTCTTTGATAAAATTTAGGTGTTAGCAATTAACCCTCAAGTTAAAACTACACTGCAAATTCATTCAAATTCTTTATCCTACTAACTGAAATATTGTTTACATGGATTGAATATGTCAAGTTAATTAAAGCAAAGGGACCTGCCATGTTCTAGCACAAAAGGAGATGAAAATATAGGAACCACTGAGCTAGTAAATATGATTAGCTATTACTAGTTCATGTGTATCAATGCATTGAAACAAAGAACACCAAGATTATTCAATGTATCAGTTTCCCACTACGATACAAAAAAACATGATGAACACACAAATCTACTTATATCAGATCTCAATCTACAAGTAAATGCGTGCAAAGAGAATTGAGGAGTTGTGAACCTTCACCAGATCTCAAAGTAATTGGAATAGGATAGCTCCACTGGATCTCCCTCCGTGTCAGGCGAGATGTCGTCATCAGGTGAGGAGAAGATCTGCAGCCACCTGATCTCCCTCCGTTTCAGGCGGGCATGGAGGATGACGCCGCACGGGAGAGAACCGCCCACGATCTGCCCGGAGGGAGCTGATGCGCCACCTGTCGCCGTTGGTGCTTGCGCCCACCTGGCGAGGAAGAGCGGCACCCTAGCTAGCCAAACAACCGAGAGGAGTGGACACGAGGATGAGGGGGAGAGACACACACACACAGAGAGAGAGAGAGAGAGCTGACATGAGGAAGGACCTGCCGCCGGCATCCGCCGCCTCGCGGGCGCTCGCTTCGGCGCGGCCGCGTGCACGCGCAAGTAGATCTCGCGATGGAGAGCGAGGGAGAGACCGAGGGAGATGCAGATTTGGTGCGTGAGGCGACAGGGAGAGGGGGCGTGGACTCCGGCCATGATGAGCACAGCGGCGTCGGCAGCGAGTAAGCCGAAGATGGGGGCGGCTTCGTCACCACTGAAGGTGGAGGCCGCCATGGGTGCAGGGATAGAAGATCTCGCTGCAGAGAGGGAGGAGAGGGGAGGCGCGGGGGGGTGGAGTATGATGAGCAACAGACATTGTGCGGTGCGTTACCACAAATATTAAAGATAACGCGTATTAATCGGCACCCGTTACTGATAAGTTTGGGCTGCACCTTGGAAGTCTTATATGTAACGGACATACACTATTGGTAACGGATGTTGTTTGACGCCCGTTACTAATCTGGGACCTTGTAACGGACATTGTGTGCCCGTTACCAATGTTGCGCGACCTATTTCAGGTTTTCACGTAGTGTGATTGGCCTGTATTAGAGGAGGTTGAGCTCCTACATTGTGTCCTTGGTTTGCGACGGCGTTTCCATGAATGTTGGCAGCGTTAGCTGTGTTGTTGGCGACGTTACCAGCCGCGTTGGCTGGAGCGTTTGTCGGGGCATTGGCTGTGGGGTTAGCTAGAGCATTAGATGCAACATTGGCAGCGGGGATGACCGGCTACATGACTTCGTTTTCACCTTGTCCCTCTCCAGCCACGGACTAAAGGGGACCCTGGCTACGGCGTCGGTGGCGAGGATGTTCCGATCTGCTCTTGGAATAAGTACTTGTTGTGGATCGACTGTATCCAGGGCCTCTTTCTTCGATCTGGGCAGCGGCGACGAGAATGTTAGCTTGAAGACGTCGGACCGCCGGAGAATCTTCGAGATGGTTTAGGGCGGCAAGAGCGGCTCCTAAGTTGGTTTGAGGAGCATTGTAAACTTCAAGGCCATCACGCTCAAAGTCTGTGAGGAGGTCTATGGCACGTATTCGGTTGGGCGCGATGTTGATTGTCGTGGCGTCGCTGATGAGGGGCAGCCAGTGCCGTAGGTGCTTGTTGCCCAGTGTTGTCGTTGACCTGTCCGGCGTTGAGCGGTTGTTCACCTGGTTGTTGACTTGCACATGGGGCAGCAGCTGCAAGCTCTTTTGTCATCGAACGGCTCTGGCAGCGTTGGCGTTCTCACGCTCTTGGAGTTGCTCATCTGTATCTCCATCTTGAGGTGGTACATCTGCAAAGTCGACCAAGATCTCGCGATCTAGGGTCTCAAACTCCTCTCCTGGATAGTTTGGGGAGATAGTCCTACAGGCGATCTGGAACGCGAGGTGGTCCGGAGATGACTCTCGGTTTAGTTGGCGACGATGAGCCGCAGTGAGAGGTTGACGAAGCTTCTTAAGGACACGGCGCTGGCGCGCTGTGTGTTTAGGATTCTCGTGGATAGGGAAGGGCTCGTCGAGGTGTTTCCTGCAGCTTCCACGATCTTGTGTATGTGTTCTAGATTCGATCTGGATCGTGCGCTTCATGTAGTGGGTTGCTATGTGAGCTGCGTTCCGCAAGCCAAGAGGCGTGCTGGATGGAGATGAGGTCCTGCGAGGGCGCTTGACGCGTTCGCAGACTTTGATCGTGTCGGAGAGCATGCCTTCGACGCGATTGATTCCAGCGATTAGATCGCTAGGAATGGGTGGCTGGGTTTCCGGCAATTGATCTGTTTCGATCTGTTGGTCGGTGGTGACCGCGTTGTCTTCGATGATGAGGCAGGCAGTGGATTTCGCCTGCATCGAGCCAAAGCAAATGTCGACAGGATTGGCGAGGATGTCTGCCATGCTTTCTGGGAAGATGACGTTGTTGGTTGAAGCCATCGAGTTGCACAAAGAACCCTGATTCCTCCCCCTACCTGGCGCGCCAACTGTCAGATGGTGAGATCTAGACAGCCCACAGAAGTGCTAATCCCAGTGATTTAGTTGTTCAGTGGGGTGGAATGTAAGTCTAAGAACTCGAAGGTCGCACACAAGTACGCGGAACGCAGAGAACATGGCGAGTTTATACTTGTTCCGGCCTCCGGAGAGTAAAACCCTACGTCCAGTTGTTGGTGTAGATTTCTTGGGGATTGCGTATGTTACAAGGGGTCGCCTCGTCTGCCTTATATTGGCCAGCGGATGAGGTTGGTTCCCAGACTCCTGGTCGGTTACGACTAGGAGACCTAAGTCTACGTTACACATTTTGCCATATCCCGTCGATCTGCTTTGGTCGTCATCCACTGAGGTCTTGTCTTGTACGCCAAGTCTTGAGGTCCTGCTGAACTAGGTCATCTAGGGAATCTTCTAGAAGGTCTTCAGGAGGTTGTGTGGGCCGCCAACTAGGTCGGTTGGGCCCACTGACAGGTCGACGGGTCTTCTGATAGGCCGGACCCACTTGTCGGGGACGACCGTGAGCCTGGTCGGTGGGGACCCAGGTGTACCCATGTCTCACAGTGACTTACTTGGTCGCCGGCCTCAGCCCGGGCTTGCAGGGCTTAGGAGGGGCCTTCCTTGCCCTCTTCTGCGATCCAGCATCACCCAATGAATCAACGCCCGACCTGCAGCGCTCCTCCGTCGCAGAAGTCCTTTGGGGCATCTCCGTCACCCGCTCCTCCGTTGATGTAGCTTTGCGAGGCGCCTCTATGGATGGGACCTCTATCACGTCCGGTGACTTGGCGTCATCCTTCTCATCGTCAACGTCAATTGTCACAACGCTAGAAATGACCATCGCCGTGTCCGCTGACATAGCAGGCCCGGTCTTCTTCCGCTTCTCCTTCTTGGCCTCCACTTTCTAGGTCGCGGTGATCGTGGTCGCAGCCCGGGAGGCAGACATCTTTCCTGTCATCTGCTGCGTGTGCCACGGCTCGAACATAGCGACCTTGGGCGGAGCCCTATTCGTGACGGGAGCATCATCATCGCTCCCCATTGACGAATCAGAGATATACTCCTCAACGCACTACTGTGGAGTCGCCCGCGTGTCTGCTGTAGCATGAACCTTGTAACTGTGCTCCTCGTCGTTGCGCAGTGGTGCAGGGCGCCAGTAGATGCCCTCGCGATGCTGAAAACAAGAAAAAGACAAGAAAGTTAAAAGGACCTACATCACAAGTTTTCAAACTCTTAGGAAGGAGGAAACAAAGGTTGCAAACTCACCACATCATAAGGTCGATACACACTGCACCTTGAGGCTCTCTCGATTGCGGATGCTCCCATCGAAGATGTTCTTCACCCGCGTTGCCATCTCCCTTTTGGAGACCTTGCGCTTGGTGACCCGGGTGGGGTCGGACTAGCCCTATTACTCAAAGGCCTGGTGGACCCAGACCTGGATGGGTTGCATCAACTGATGGCTAAAGCTTATAGCCACCGCGCCGCCGGTCAGCTCCTCCGCCTTCAACCTCTCTAGGTCGTCCAGCAGAGGGTGCAGCTCTTCCGTCTCTCGCGACATGAGATTATGGTCCACTCTGGGAATGGAACGGGAGCTCGCCAGGTCTTGTTAGGAAGCACTGGTGCAGGGTTGTCGAGGTAGAGCCCCCCCTACTTCCAGCGGCTGGTGTTGTCGGGAGCACGAGGTCAATGTACTCTGACTTCTTATATCGACACAGCATGAAGCCGATGCTGCCCACGACCGCGACCTTCCCCGTCTTTTTGAGCTCGAAGAAGTGGCGCCACAAATGGAAATACAGAGCTATGCCGAGGTAGGCCTCACAGGGGTGGATGAATGAGGACATGATGGAGATGGCGTTTGGAATGAGGTGTACCAGCTTGATCCAGTAGAAGAAGTGGAGGTTGCGGAAGAAGTCACCCGCCGGGACCCCGAATCCGCGCTCGATGTGCGCGAGGAACACGACGGTCTCGCCAATCCCCTCTGTCAGGAACTCCTCGCCCGCCGCCGGCCTCCAACAGACCTCCGCCTTAGGCCTCAGCAACCCACAGGTCTCTAGGGCCTAAATCTGCTCCTGTGTCACCATGGAAGGCTCCTAGACGGTGAGTGGTGGCAGATGAGGACCGGAGCGTCCGAGGACCGGTGGATGGTCGCTCTTGGCTGTGATGAGTGATTAACAACGTGGTGTGGACTGAATCTTGGCCGAGTATTGCAAGTGCATGTTGCGGCTTGATTTGCGTTGGTGCAAGTGAAGAGTGGGCGCGGAAGGTCTGTGCCTTGCGGGGCCTCCGAGGAGTGGAGAGACAAGTAGGCCTGACTCGAGGGACCCGGTGGCCAGCGGGGTCATGTGCGGGCCGCATGGTGGCAAGAAAAGCAAGACGCAGTCGTCGACTGGAGACGGTGCAGGGTAGCGGCTCACGACCGGAGTCTGCACGCGGGGTTTGCGGCGGTTCACCAGAAAACCGTTGGGTTACTTGGTTGAGCCACAAAACCAAGACCAGAGGCTCGGCGGGCGGAGACGGGATCCGGGTGCGCCGAGAAGCTTCGATGCCGGCGGATGCGTGGCGGGATCGCAGGGCTAGCATCTGGAGGACGCGGTCAGCGGCAACGGCGTGGCCGTGCAATGAAGAGGAGTGCTACATGACCTATTTGCCCCTGAGGGGTTGTATCACAACTCAAGTGCTAGGGGTAGTGTGGTCTTTTGCCTGGCCTGGAGGAGACTCATATATATTAGCTCTAGGGTTTCCAGGCAAACCATCCATCCGGACTGCTTCTCATTTCCTTTGCTCTCTAGGGTTAGATTTTTCCTCTGTTTGTAAAGAACATGACCTCCGAGTGAATGGAAGCTTTCATGGTTGCGTCGATTCCCGGTTTGTAGCTCGTTGGATTTTCGTGTCTTTTTCGATATATTTTTGTCGGTTTTTCGTGCGCGGCTTGTTCCTTCGACTCTGAGGTGTTTGGGCTCGGATTGGTTGGTGGGAATCATGGATAGTTGCCTTGTGCATCTTTGTGCTTGATCTTGATCCCCCAAACTCCGAGTTCGGCCTCTGATTGAAGAATTTCAGTTGGAAACCTAGCTTTGTTCTTGAGCTTGGTAGAATCTTGATTCGTCTCGATTCATTGGGTTTGAGGCTACAAATTCGTAGGCATAGCATCTCCTAGAGGCGCTTCACCTTCACCTATGATTTGGTAGCAATCCCTTGGTTGATTCGGGAGATCGGGTAGTGGGAAGGAGGAGTTGACCTTCAAGAGGTCGGGTTCGGGCTGTTGTCTGTGCTCCACGCGGATGGTCCGCACGCCCCTGGCGGACAGTTCGCGAGGTGGCTTTCAGCCAGCATTTCGTTGTGTTCTTCGCATGTTCTTGCGTGCTTTTCGTTCGATCCATTTTGCCGGTGGATTTTTGGTGCACGAAGTTCGCGGACGGTCCGTACTAGAGTGCTGGACGGTCCGTGACGGGGCGGACGGTCCGCGAGCCCATCACGGATGGTCCGTTATTGAGGGTGCACTATTGGAGGTTCGGGGGTTGTTTTCGGATGGTCCATCATAGCCTCGCGAATAGTCAGCCTAGGCCTCGCGGACGGTCCGCTTGGTGTCTGCGGACAGTCCGCCCAGGCCTCGCGGACGGTCAGCCAGGTGCTTGCGGACAGTCCACCTGGTCCAGTGCTGAGCTGCTAAGTTCTTTGCTCTTTGAGTTTCGCTTTCGCTTTGGGATCATTTGGAGTTTGCTCCTAGGGTTGGTAGGTCCGCTGTGACTATGCTACCTTGGCAAACTTGCGTGGGAATCTGTGGTTGTGAATTTGGGGCATAGGCCGAGTTCTCTCTTTGGAGAAGAATTTTTATCGGCTCCCATTCACTCCCCCCTCCCTTCTCTGGTCGCCTAATCGGTCCTTCAGCAGAATCGGTGTCGGCTCCATCTTCTCTTCCTCGAAGCCGATGGACTTGGATCTAAACACTACAGGGTCTTGGTTCGCATGCGAGGTCACGGTGCATGGCAGACTTAATCATTGCGACACTGCTGATTCTCTGTGAGCAAAAGAGTGGCGGCGGAACCCTATTGCAGAGTAGAAATAAAAGCAAGTAAAGGTCTCTAGCCCATGGACCGGCCTTATATAGTTGGGCCCCAGCAGCGCAACGGGTAGCCACGCCCAACGTCTCTTCAGTGAAAATCATGGCGACCCTACGGTTCGGTGCCTCTCACAAATCTACTGCTCAACGGCTCTTTTGGCCTAACTGTAAAATGGCAGTAACTGCTAGTTCCGTACGGGAATTTGCGTCCGCCGGCCTCCGATCAGCGCTTTGGCTGATGTGGACTCGTTACGCCCGACATTGAAGTCCCCAAACATAAATATCTCCAGTATGACATTCAAGGTTGCCAAGACCCACAGGCGACCTATGGGCTAGCTTTATCTACCATTCAAGGTCATTAAGGCACCAACAACCTCCCAGTTCGCCTCGGCCTCTGCACAGTGGGTTCACACCACGTCTCCTAGGCCCAGCTGCCTACATGCCTCCTAGGTTGCCTCGACCTACAGCGGTGAAATTCTATCAACGGCACCGTGCTTAAAGGCTCTACTGCCCGTTGACGACCTCTTGGTCATACTCACATATCCTCGCTGAGGCCCTATTGCCTTTTAGGTCGTCCATGACCTACGGAATTCAGGACTAACACCCTGCATTGTGCCACTGCACTGCGTCCATATTGACTTAGGTTGATGCAGGTTTTCTTGTCAATTACTATGACCTTCTGAAGGTCGGCGTGCTTCTACAGCCCCGCCGGGACCTTGGCGATGCCTCTGCTGCCCGGGTGCCTCCTCAGATCAGTCAAGACACATCATTTGCCATTCAAGTATGTGTATAAAAGCTTCATAAGCTACAAAAGACCTTGGCCCAAGGCCAATTACAATACGCCAACATATTAAAGGTCCTGATCTACCTTACATGGTGCCTACAACGCAACCTAGACTGATGAAGCGCGTCACAAGCTTTCTTCTAGCTTCAGGACCTACTTGGAGACTTCCACCGTCGCCGAGGTTGTGGGTGCCACAAAGCCACCTCTAATCTAGCCCCGGAAGGATTCCTGTGGAGTCCCATCTTTTGCTCGAGTGCTCTCACAAGATTCCAAATTGGACCAGTGTCACCTCAGGACTTTCCCGGCGCAGCATAGTGGTTCCTAATACCACATTAGGCCCTTGCTCACAAGGCCCGTCAAGGCATGTACTGCTCATGCTGCACCTGGATCCCTCGTTGGGCGTGGGCGCAAAGATTGGTGGAGTTCTCCCAACTTTGCAAGCATTCTTCTAGCTCCAAGAGATGATACTCTAGCATTACGCTCGGGTGGATGCACACAAGAACAGGGCACTGCATAATTATCAAGCTGCTTCGCCATGGTACTCCTACTTGGTCCAAGAAGTAAGTCATGAGCCCCCCTATTTATAGCAGTGGAGCTCGTTCATGGCTGTCACCTGTACTTCAGCTGGCATGGTGTCCTTATCCACAACACTATTACCACGTGGAGCATGAGGTATTCGTCTGCTACTGGGAACACTGACACGTTTGTCATGGGCCTAATGACCACTTTTCAGCATTTGTCCCATAGTGGTAGCAGCTGCATCTATGCTTGGGGCAGGTCCTGTGCTGATACAGTACACTCGTGGGGTGCTACATGGCAAGATTCTTGGCGCCTAGTACTGTCTTGCAAAGATTTTGGATGACTTGTCTTATTCAAAGGGAAGAGCATCTTCAAGCACAAGATAAAGGCCGTAGGTTCTTGGTTTGTTCGTCGAGCATCAACCCAACCTTGCACGTCGCCTTACTACTCAGGGGGCTACTCCACAAGTGCGTCTTGTGACGCCCTCCTTTCCTACATTGCATCGACCTACCAGAAAGCGAGCTTCTACCATCCCTCTAAAGGGACCTACTTAAAAGGCACTACGATCTTCCCTAATTCCTGTCAGGTTGGCGGTCCTTCAACACTATAGCACATTGTCTTCACTTCAAACCCCTGGATCTACGCTCCAGAAGCTTGATGTTCGACTTAGTATGCGCTCAGAAGATTTTCCTTTTTGGATCCTCGTGCACCCTACACGACCTTGATGGCGCCATGACTTCGCCAAGCTTCGACATGACCTCGTCTCGGCCCTATGCCTACACGTCAATCGGGGGCTTGAGAGACATGGGTACCCATGGGTCCCCACCGACCAGGGTCCCAGAGGTCCCTGCCAAGTGGACCCGACCTGTCAGAAGCCCCACCAACCTGCAAGTGTACCTGGAGACCTTATCCACAACCCCGACGACCTTGGAAGACTCCAGAAGACCTTATCTGGATCCCGGAAGACCCACCGGGCTTGTGGCACAAGGCTCTCCCCTAGGTCGCGGCTCGGCGCTGCCAGTAGGTCCGCATATCACGGGATTCACCCTATAATTATAGAAGATGTCCTTCCTAACTTGTAATTGACCCCGATGAGGGTCCACCGACCTCGAATGGAAGCCCTGGCCCGTTGACCATATAAGGCGGCCTAGAGCTCCATTTTAGGGGACTTCCCCACTGAAGCATAATTCCACCACATACTAGATGTAGGGTTTTACTCTCTGGAGGCCTAAACCACTCAAGCATTCTCACAATATTCCAAGTTCCTCCTGCGAAGTACCACCTACGCTCTTAGGTCCCGATCCCCTCCAATCAACCTACAACCGCTTGGGTCGCCCCCTAGCGGATCTGTCCAGGTCGGACCCCTGACAATCATCAATTGGATTTATTTTTGCTATTCATTCATGTAATGCAAGAACACTTTGCCTGTTAATCAGAACATGGAGAACCACCTAGGAAAACTGTACAACCACAAGACATATGGCTTTGTCTTGGCCAAAGAGTTAGAAACCTTGATGTTGTGGCGATCTTACTTGAAAGGGGCCAATGGGGAGGCGTTGTTGGGGTATAGACCTGCTCTAGCTGGGAGTTGGGTTTATTCTTTTATGGCAGGATATTGACCTGCTAGGGGCTTTATGCCCTGCTTCGTCCTGAAACCTAGTGGGTTGCTACACATTAGGGAATCTTTGTAATGGTCTCGTAGTGTCCCTAAGTAGCCACATCTCGGTAGTTTGGTATTGTGGCTACTTTTGCATAGCATGGTTGGCTCTAAAGCTCTTCGAAGTTTTTACATGACTTGTGGTGAAAGTGTACAACCTCTGCAGAGTGTAAAATTGACTAGTTAGTGGTGCCCACGACCAAGGGCGGCGTGGACCCTCACATGAGTATCTTTATGGAAGATGGAACTTCAAACTTGTGTATTGCATTTTATGGTTCTAATGCATTTATTATTTGGGTTTTGGTATACACTTATACTGGCAAGTAATAGCTGCTTAATAAAACTTGACCAACTAAAATGCTGATCTGCTATGTAACCACAAGCCTTTCACCATAAAGCCTTTGCATGTTGTTATAGTGTTTCCCTTGTTGAGTACGACATGTGCTCATGCTTGTTGTTTTATATTGCATCTACACATCCTGGCTACTGCTCAGATGGACATTTTGAGGATTTCCCTGGAGAATTCGACGAGTTCTAGGCGTTTGCTCCCTCAGTCAGCTGCCTGTGGTGGACGCCTGTGTTTACTTTTCCGCTGTTAGCTACTTGAACATGTGATAGTTTAAAGACATTCAATTATGTAATAATGTTACTAAACCAGATGCAATTTGACCTGAGGCAGAATCTAAACTAGGGAAGACATAATGATCAGGCTGATAGGAGGGCTCAGGAAGATTTGCAGAAGGATAAGGGGAAAGAGGTACCTAATCAAGAAAATTCCACAAAGGAGAGTCAGATGGGGAAAGGGGCTGAAGATGGTAAAGATAATGCTGGCATTTGTAAGAGATGTGGCAAGATTGGACACAAGTCTGAAGCCTGCTTTAAGCCAATTCAATGCCCAAGATGCAAAAAAGAAGGTCATGTGGCCAGAGCTTGTCCTGAGATCTTACCCTGGGAGTGTATAGCTCTTTTTTGTGGATTGGCAGCTCCAGACTTAGGTTTTCATATTATCCTGGATGATGAGTATGGGGAAGCAACAAAAGAATTGACAAACACTGTAGTCATCACAATCAAGGAAGGGTGGTGAATGCTAGACAAATTGAGGGGGAGTTTAAGGCTCAAGCTGGCCCTGCATCTACTTGGAGATGGTTTGCAAAAAAGATTGCTGATAACAAATTTCAAATGAAATTTCCCACAGCACAGAAGGTTGAGGAGCTTTCTTTCTTCACTGGAATGGAAATGAGGACTGTTCCTGGCATAAAATTCAGAGTGGATAAATGGGATCCTTATGTGGGAGCAAAAGCTGAACTGCAAACAGCATGGTTCAGGATTTATGGACTCCGTGCTGAGAGAAGATCTGAGAAAAGGGTTGCCTTTGTGGCATCTTTGGTGGGAATACCGCTGGAGGTAGACAAACACAATTTGAAAAGGTGGGAGTATGTGAGAGTGAAAATTGGGTGCAGGGATATCTCAAAAGTCCCTGCAACTGTGGAGGGGCTTATGGACCTACATTTCTTTGACTTTAGTTTCCAGAGAGAGGTGCTGGTGGAGGGAGGATCCACATCATGGAACACCTGGACCAGGAACGCTGACAGATCCAATGAAGACAATCCGTCACCGAAAAAAGCTAGAAAAGGAGAGAAGGATAATACCCAACAAGGGGCATCGACCTCAAAAGCTGGACAGATTAACACTACAAGCAGCCATGGAGTGAACTACAAAGGGCAGTGCGCGGGCCCATGGGAGAAGCTGGAAATGATGGAGATAATACTGGAGGGGATGACATTAAGGGCAAAGGAGATAGTGATGAGGGGAGTGAAGATTCTGGACCTTATTTTGAGGATCTGTTATCTCCAGGAGGGGAACACTTGCATTTTGGCACTTGGAGGCCTACCGAGATTCAAAAAATTGCAAGAATGCAGATTAGTGAGGAGAGGACAGTGGCCCTGAATGAATATGGTTCAAATCTCTTTAAGTACAAGTATGACCCTTTGGCTGTCATTGAAGCAAAGTTTGCAATGACACAAGAAAAGAAAAATGGTGAAGGATATGGGAAAGATAAAGATGGTCAGAGAGATGCAGCTGAAGAATGTGCTGTGAAAACAGTGGAAGAAGAGCTTGTGGTGTTAAATAAATCTCAAGGCATGCAAACTCAACCCAGTCCTAAGCTAGGGACACAGGAAGGCCCTGGAGCAGAATGGTCTAGTCAGGAGGAAGTGGGTGAGAGAATGGCTGAAGGGGAAGTAGTCAGGGTGAACCGAACCGGAAAATGTACAGCATCCCCGAACTGGGAAGAAATAGAGACGGAAGACGAGATTGAGGGGGGCGGCACTGAAAAACTGAACAACCCGGGGGGTGATGATGATGAGAACAAAGATAGTGCTATTGCAGACCAAGCTATGAAAGAATCTCTGACTGAGGAGGACAAGGTCAACAAGACACATGTGGAGGAGGCCAAGAGGCAAACAAGACAGAGCCAAAGGATCAAAGAACAAGGCCTGGAGGGGATCAAGATAGCGGACAAGGCTGCCCTGGTGGCTCAGATGAAGAATTTGGAAGGTAATCATTTAAAACTTAAGAACTCCTTTGCAGTTCTTTCTAATAATGAATTAATTGTTAGAGCCGGTAAGATGGGTGTGGAGACTAGCAGGATAGATATGGAAAAGATTGAACTAATTAAGGATCTAGAAGCTGCTAGAGCTAATATGGAGAACAGAATGGAAGATACTCATGAATCAGCAGAGATAGAGAATATAGTACCTCTCCCCTTAGAGGTGATGAAATATATAGAATGGAAGTCTGATTCCTCACATGAGGAAGGGTTTAGAGTTGCTTCAAAAAAAGAAGTAGGAAAAAAGGTAGAAAATCAAGGATTACTACTTTCAAAGAGACCGAAGGAGCGGGGACTCATCCTCTTGATGAGAACCCTCCCTTTGAAGGAGGGAGTACTAGACATTGTGCTAAGTATAACCTCAGAAAAGGCGCTGCATGGAATAAAAAATAATAATGATAGGAATTATCTGGAATTGTAGAGGGGTTGCCAAAAAGGGGATGGGGACTTGCATCAAGGACTTGCTCTTAGAGTTTAAGGCAGACTTTGTGAGGCTCCAGGAAACTATGAGGAAAAAATATACAGATAAGTTTTTTAGAAAAATTGATCCTCATCAGAATTATACCTGGCACTGGCTGCCCTCAAATGGTAGATCTGGGGGGATTCTTTGTGGAGTTAAAACAGAAGAGTATGAAGTGATCAAAGTGGAGGAGCATGAATTTGCAGTAACTGCTGAGGTTTTGGATAAAAAATTAAAACAAAAAATGAGATTGGTCACAGTGTATGGACCAACGCATGATGACAAAAAAGAGCAGTTCCTTACGGAACTGTCTACAATTTGTGCCAAAAAGGACCTTCCACTCATGGTGGGGGGGGGTTTTAATATCTTGAGATATAGTGATGAGAAGAATAAAAACTTTTGTTGGAATAGATTTTCTGACATGTTTAATTGGATAATAAACTCATATGAAATGAGAGAGATAGCTCTAAATGGAGGAAAGTATACTTGGAGTAATAATCATGTGGATCCCACTCTGGAGAAGCTGGACAGAATACTGATGAATGACAAATGGGAAACAAGATTCCCTTTGTCAAATGTAAGGAAAATACCCAGATATATGTCAGATCACAACCCTTTACTGCTAGGGACTGATACTGAGAAAATTAAGAAAACAAAGAGTTTTTGCTTTGAGACTTCCTGAATCAAACATGCTGATTTCTTACCCAAGATGAAAGAAATTTGGGGAGAACATGTGGTCACAGACAATGTGGTGGATAATTGGCACATTAAACTGAATAGGGTTAAAAAGTTTTTGAAAGGGTGGGGTCTGAATCTGAAAGGTCAAACCAGAAGATATAAACTGATGTTGCAAAAAGAGCTAGATGTGCTTGAGCAAAAGGAAGAAGAGGGTGTGCTTTTTCCAGGTCTTTTAGATAGAAGAACTTTTATTCAAACTGAATTAATGATGCTGTTGGAAGAAGAGGAACTATATTGGCATAAAAGATCTAACACTGATTGGCTCCTGAAGGGGGATAATAACACTGATTACTTTCATAAAAAGGCTAATGGGAAGAAAAGAAGGAATATAATTTTTAACCTAGATAAAGATGGAGAGTGATTGAGTAAAGATGAGGAGATGCTGAAACATGCCACATAGTACTATAATACCCTGTTTGGACCCTCTGATAGTCCAACTTTCTCTCTTGATCCTGATTGCTGGGATCAAGATGAAAAAGTGAACAATGAGGAGAATGAGGCTTTAATCAGACCATTCTCTGAAGAAGAAATAAAAAAAGTGGTGATGAATATGAAAAAAAATACAGCTCCTGGTCCTGACCACTTGCCTATAGAATTCTATGTTGCTTGCTGGGGATTTATTAAAGAAGATCTGATGAGACTGGTAAATGCTTTCTGGAGGAATGAGTTGGATATTGACAGATTAAACTACGGAGTGATAACACTAATCCCCAAGTCTAATGAGGCGGTGAAAATTCAGCAATATAGGCCGATCTGTCTACTGAATGTGAGTTATAAAATCATAACGAAAACGCTGATGTTGAGATTTGAGGACAGTATGAGCAGAATAATCAATAAGAGTCCGAACGCTTTTATCAAAGGAAGGAATATTATGGATGGAGTAATGTGCCTTCATGAAATTCTGCATGATACCAGAAGCAAAAAGAAAGACAGGATCACACTGAAATTAGATTTTGAAAAAGCCTATGATAAAATCAACTGGAGATTTTTGTTGGAAACCTTGAAACAAAGGGGGTTCTGCGAAACTTGGTGCAAATGGATTGAGAAAGTAGTGTGCAGCGGAACTCTCAGTGTTAAAGTGAATGAGAAGGTTGGAGATTATTTTAAGAGTAAGAAAGGTGTAAGACAAGGGGACCCTCTGTCTCCCCTTTTGTTTAACTTAGCTACTGACTGTTTGGCCAAGATGGTACAAACAGCCCAAAAAAATGGGATGATTAAGGGATTAGTTGAAAATTACATTCCCAATGGAGTGGCAATTTTACAGTATGCGGATGACACAATACTATGTATGGAGGAGAACCAGGAGATTGCTAGGAATATGGAGATTCTGCTGTACATTTATGAAAAGATGTCAGGTCTCAAAATCAATTTTGATAAGAGTGAAGTAGTGATGACATCGATGGATGAGGTGAAATCTAATATGTATGCTGAGATGTTCAATTGCGCTATAGGGCAGTGGCCAATAAAGTATCTTGGAGTCCCGGTGGCGGGGTCCAGGTTACACATTAAAGATTGGGTGAGGCTGCATGAGAAGGTGATAAAAAAATTGGCAGGATGGCAATGTGCCTCCTTGTCAGCTGGAGGGAAAATGGTCTTGATAGATGCTTGCCTCAGCAACATTCCAACTTATGCTATGTCTATGTATTTGATCCCAAAAACGGTGATCAAGAAAATTGATGGAGTTAGAAAGAAATTCTTCTGGCAAGGAGGTGGAGTCAAAAAGAAATACCACCTAGTGAAATGGGTTGTGATTACGAGAACAAAAAAGAAAGGAGGACTAGGGATTAAAGATTTAAAGAGAATGAACCTAAGTTTACTTTGTAAATGGTGGTGGAAATTAGAAACTGGAGAGGGACTATGGCAGGAGATAGTAAGGAAAAAGTATAAGATCAAAGGGGGTATAGCCAGGTTAAAACACAAACCTGATAATTCCCCTGTGTGGAATGACCTTCTAAAAGTAAAAGAGCTTTATTTGGCTGGTAGGCAGTTTATAGCTAGTAATGGCTCAGAAATTGATTTCTGGAGAGACCCTTGGTGTGGTGCTGTTACTTTACAGGATAAATTCGGTTGTTTGTTTGAGATTTGTAATGAACAATCTGGGAGTGTAGCTGACATGGCTGGTAAGAGATGGAGTTTCACCTTCAGGAGGTGGTTGGATGAAAGTGCTCAGAATCAACTTAGGCAAATGAGGAACATACTGACATCCTGTGCTTTGGGCCAACAAAAAGATAAACCCATTTGGATTTGGGAAGCAAAAAGAAAATTTTCTGTCAAATCTATGTATGCTCACCTGTGTAGTGCTGATGCTGAAAAGCCTAATAAAAATCTGTGGAAAGCCAAAATACCACTGAAAATCAAGATTTTTATGTGGTTAATCCAGTTGAATGCAATACTGACGAAAGATAACCTTGCCAAAAGAAAGTGGCAGGGGGATAAAAGATGTAGTTTTTGCAATGAAGAGGAAAGTACAGTTCACCTTTTCTTTGAATGCTACCTTGCCAGATATATCTGGAGTCTGATAACATGGGTAATTGGAGGTAATCGCGGGCCGTCGAACTTTGTCTCAATACGGGACTGGAGCAATATGTTTCTTCCAGATAATAAAAAAATTCATATGGTGGGGCTTTCAGTTGTCTGCTGGGCTTTGTGGAAAACCCGCAACAGGGTGTGTTTTGAGGGGAAACGTGTTAGATCTCCTACTGAGATCATTTGCTTAGCTTCATCTTTGATATCTTATTGGGCAGGTCTTCAGAAGGACGACACAAAGGAGGTCCTGGAAGATGGTGCAGAGATGCTCAAAAACGCGACGCTAGCCTTCCACACCCAGATGATGCACCAAGCTGATCCGGGAGCAGGGGCGGTACTGCTGCAGTAGGGAGATGCTGAATCGCCATGCTGAAGATCGGGGGCAAAAAGATTTAAACTGTGTGGGTGTTAGGCTGATGCTTGCTTGTGGTAGCTGGATCTCGGCTGGCTAGGCGTTAGAACTCTTTCAAGCGGTTTTGCTGAAAAAACTGTCTGTGGTCTTTTGTTAGCGTCATCGGTTGTTCCACCCCCTCAGTAGGGATTGCCCTGTGTGCAAATTCGCTGCTGAGGGTTTAGAAAACCTGCTGTAGTTTTCTTGATCATTTTCTTGTCGACTTACTCGAACGTTTTTAAGTTGAACCAAGACTTTGTAATTTCGTTACATCAGTAATGAAATTCGGGCATAGCCCTTGGTGGAAAAAATGTAATAATGTTACTACTTTACTTTCTTTATACACTGTCTTTTGGTTATCACTATGTCGATGCATGTGTGTAAACTTTGGTCCTGGCGCACATGTATTCATTGCATTCGGATTCGCCTTTAAATTCGGGTGTGACACAGGGCAGGTGGCTTGCGTTGGGAGCTCCTTGGTCCTAGCTAAGGTATGTCCCTGCGGTTCCATGTTGACATTGTTGGGTTGCACGGAGCCATTTTTTCAGCACAAGAGATGCAAAGGTAGCGGGAAGCTTGTTTGCTACTACTTGTCTAAGTGCGTTCTTGAGGTGCAGTCTTGTCCGGGCAAAAGCCTTCAATGACACTCATGTCAGTTGTAATGGTGGTGGCATACTTGTGTGTCACTCCCCTGCTGGGGGCACCACTATGTGAGGACCATGTGTGGCTCGAGGACCGATGGATGGTCGCTTCCTTGTGTGATGAGTGATTGACAATGTTGTGTGGACTGATTCTTGGCTAAGTATTGCAGGTGCAGGTTGCTGCTTGACTCGTGTTGGTGCAGGCGAAGAACAAGCGCGAAAGGTCGTTGCCGGTGAGGCCTCCAGGTGTGGAGAAGACAAGTAGGCTTCGTTCGAGGGACCCGGTGGCCAGCGGGGTCAAGTGCGGGCCGCATGGTGGCATGAACAACAAGATGAAGTCGTGGACGGTTTCTTGGTAGAGCCTCAAACCAAGGTCGAGTCGGGACTATGTGGGAGCCGAGTCATGAGTGGAGATTGGCGGAGGCTACACCGAGTTCGCGGGGTTTGCAGTGGTTCACCAGAAAACCACTGGGTTACTCGGTTGAGCCACAAAACCGAGGCCGAAGACTCGACGAGGAAGTGCGGCCACCCAGGCCGGTTCAACCGCCCAGGAGGGGCGGTCAGACCGCCTGGGGCCGGTCAGATCCCCCGGGCCGGTCTAACCGCCCAGGGGGGCGGTCGACCGCCACGGGCCGCCGCGCCGAGAAGCTTCGAAGCGGAGGACACGCGTCGGGATCGCAAGGCTTGCGTCGAGGCTAAGCGGGTTGCGGTAGCCGGGCATCCGTCCGATGGTGAAGACATGAAGACTTCCAAATTCGCCCTCGAGGGGCATGTATCCCTAGTTATTAGTGAAGGATAGTTTAGTCTTTTGGGTGCCTCCATATATACTCATTAGATGGGTGGATGGCAGCCAACTCTTGGAACCCTAGCTCATTTGTTTTTCCATTTTTCGTTCTCCATTTTCCCTAGTTTTTAGAAGGCTAGCTTGAGAGCTTCATGTGAGATCTAGAGAGAGGGATGGATGTTTGGGTGACAAGCTAGACCTTGTACGAAACTTTCATGGCATGTATAGAAGGTGTGGCGTTGTTCATCATGGTGGTTTTCCCGTCTCTTTTGTGTTAATTTTCGGAGCTCTTTTGGCGGTGTTTTGAGGACGATTTCTTGGGGCTTTTGGTGGGTGTCACGTATGAGGTTCTTGTGCCTCTTTGGCTGGTGACTTTGCCCCCAAATCCCTTTTGAATCGGACTCGATTTGGTGGTTTGTCGAGTTGGGCGAGTTCTTGGCCTAGAGAAGCGATGTCTTCGATTCCTCTTGATTGTGAGCGTTTCAGGTCGATTCCTTTGAGGTAGAGGTTGCCCAGAAGGTAACCCAGCTATTCCCGAAGTTTGGCTGCAATCCGTGGAGTGATTCGGGAGACCGGGTGCGAGGAAGTTGAGGTTTGACCCGCGGGTTCGTTTTCTGGAAGGGGCGGTCTAACCGCCTACGAGGGGCGGTCTAACCGCCCTGGGTGTTTCCGAGTCAAAGTTTTGTTTCGCCGGATTTTCCTCTGTGAGTTTGTTCGCCTTGATCAGAGGAGCGTCTGGGTGAAATTTGGGGTCGTTCTCGTGCTGTTTGCTAGGAGTTCTTGGTTGGAGTTTGTTGCTTGGTACAGGAGGTTAGACCGCCCCTGGTAGCCGGTCTAACCGCCCCTAGGCCCCTGGGTGGAGTTTTGGTTTTCGCCAAGATTTTCTGGTAGCTAGCAAGGCCTTGACCAGAGAACTTTGTTGGTGAAACCGTGGTGAGTTTTGGTGCTCGGAAGAGGCATTTCGGAGGATCTCTTGGTTACCAGGTGGAGGCGGTCTAACCGCCCCTATACCCGGTCTAACCGCCCCCTTCTGGTTAGCCGGCTTTCGAGTTGTTTCCGCTGTCGTTGCTGCGTGTGTGTTGTGGTTGCTGGTAGAGTTTGTTCCTAGGACCAGTAGCACTCCAGTGGCTACGTGGTTTTGGCAAACGGAAGGTTGAAGTGCGGAGCGTGTGATTTCGGGGGTTCGACCGAGCTAGTTCATCTTGTCGGAGTTTCAATCTCCCTCGAGAAGAATTTTTATCGGCTCCCATTCACTCCCCCCCCCTCTCTGGTCGCCTAATCGGTCCTTCAAGTGGTATCAGAGTCGGTTCGGGTCTTTATTGACTCTAACCAGTCTAAGATCCAAGGATGGCGTACCAGGAACGAGATGCGGGTCCTTCACACTTCGATGGCAAGAACTACCAAATGTGGAGCAAGCGGATGGGTGCGTTCCTCCGCGGAAAGGGTCAGCTTCTTTGGGATGTCACGGTGGACACAGGCTATGTCCAGCCGATGGATTTCCTTGCTCTAGGGTCGAGGGACAGATTCGACGCCAACAATAAGGAGATCGACTACTTGTTTCGTGCTTTGTGTCAGCCTGAGTTCGATCGGGTGCACACCGAGCACTTGGCTTGTAGGATTTGGGCGGTGTTGAAGGAGGCTCATGTTGGGAACGCCCAGGTTCAGGCACGGATGTATGCGACCTACCGGAGAGAGTACGAGAATTTCACTCATCTCCCCGGTGTGTCCATCGATGCCTTGTTTCAGAGGTTCACGGTGGTTGTGAACAACATGAGGGCCAATGTGGACGTGCTCCCGTACGATGATCATGATAGAGCGGTCAAGCTCTTACACTCTTTGGATCGTATGATTTGGGGCGGAAAGTTTGAGGCCATTGTCGAGTCGGAGAAGTATGACACTCTGACGGTGAACGAGCTGTTCTCGAAGCTCAAGTCGGCTGAGGTGGATAGGGGCATGACTGCCAAGCTCGAGGGACCGACTGATTCCCATAGTCTTGCCCTCGTTGGTGGTTCCAAAGGAAAGGCTAACTCTAACCCATCCACCAGGATGTTCTCCTTTTCCTCTTTGATGTCTATGCCAGATGAGGAGTTTGATGACCTTGGAGAGGACGAGCTGGCGCTGTTGATGATGCGGTTCGAGAGGCTGCACGAGAACTGCGTGAACATGAGGAGGAACACGAGGATGTGCTTCCAGTGCGGAAAGCCGGGACACTTCGTTGCTGACTGCCCGGAGAAGGCCGAGAACAAGGACAGCTACAAGCACAAGCCGAGGAAGGACGGCAAGTACCATTTGAGGCGCGACTACAAGAGCAAGCACAAGAACAAGTACAAGGACGAGCGACAATCGAGGAAGAAGGAGAGCCGAGGCAAGGCCCCAGCGATGGTCGGAGCGAGCGACGTCGACTCCAGTTCCACGTACTCCACCTCGAGCTCGAGCAACAGTGAAGACGAAGGCGATTGTCGCAAGAACAAGAAGTCATCCAAGAACCTGAGCGGGCTGAGCTGCTTCGCGAGAGATGGCTTCTGCACCATGGCGCCGAGCTCCCGGCGGCAAGAAGAGCACACGGAGCGACTCGGACTGCGAGTCCGACGACGAGGTGCGTGATGAACTTCCCTTCTTGCGCCAGGAGAATGAGAGGCTTGGCTCTTTGCTTGATAACCGTGATGACATGCTTAGAGAGGCCAAGAAATTGAGGAAAGAGCTTAGGGCTTCACTCGAGGATGCTAGGACTAGAGTAGCTGAGCTAGAGGCACAGGTGCTTGATAGCAAGCTTGAGATTGATTCGCTTAAGGCTAGCCCTGTTGTTTCGGACGAGAATGATTGTGCTGATTGCTCCATATTCCTTGCTGATCTTGCATTGTTTAAGGAGAAGCATGCCTCCAAGTGTGAGGAACTAGATGTTCTTAGGGTTGAAGTGGCTGAGCTTAAGTCTAGACCTGCTTTGCTAGGTGCTTGCACTTCTTGCCCTGTTTTGCATGCTAAGATTGATGAGATGCATGCTTACACTAGTTCGCTTGAGGCTAAATTGAAGGAACCCATGCCTACATCATGCTCTACCTGTGAAATGCATGCATTGAAAAATTTGGAACTTGCACATTATGTTGATCGTTTGCAGGATGAGAATGATGACTTGAGGAAGTTGATGGGGTGGTTGTCCGGTCATGAGCCTCAGTTGAGGATGATGATCGAGGCCTTTAAGAGGCAAGATGGTGAGGGACTTGGGGCAAACAAGGTTGGTGAGGGAAGTGGAGAGAATATCCCGGAGCCACCAAAAACCCACCACAAAAATGATTTCCCTCCAAAACCCAACCATCTTAGGAACCGACTAGACACAACCCCAGCTGCACCTATATTTCCTACACCCAGAAATGATCTCCGTAGGCCTATCAAGTTTGTGAGCACTTCCGGGAAAGTGTTCTTTAGGAAAGTGAGTGAGAAGGCAAGTGAGGAGAAATCGGTGGAGGAGTTGAGTGGAGAGAAACCAAGCGAGCAGCCCCAATCCAAGCCAAAACCTAAGCTTGTGAGGTTCCGTTGTGGCCATTGTGGGAAAGAGGGTCACAAGGATGAGTTTTGCTTCAAGAGGAAGCGGGAAGAGAGGATGGCAAAGGAGTGGGCGAACAAGGATAGTACAACCCTTCCCATGGTGTACCTAAGCCTCGTATGCCACTGCCCAGGGGTAAGGCTGTGGTGAGAAGTGTTCCGGCATGGGGAGATGCGAGTTCCCGCGGCCCGAGGAGCGATTCCGGGAGGGGGTGGTCGGACCCGGCCGGCTAGGCGGTCGGACCGGCCCGCCCCGGAGGGGGGGCGGTTAGGCGCGGCCCGGGCCGGGCGGTTTAACCGCCCCCCCGGACCTCGGGCGGAGTGGTTTTCGAGGTGGTGAGTCGAGAGGTTTCGGGTCCGGAGGTGGAGTTGCCTGGTGGTTGGTCCGGAGAGACGGCGGGTGGTCGGTTGCTAGGCATTCTCCCCCTCGAGTTCACTACGGGGATGGGAGGAGTCGTAGCTTTGAGAAGGAGAGGAGGGACGGTCCACGAGTTCTCTTTCGTGGTTTTGGTCCTCCTCCAGGCAGAGAGGGGTGGTTCCCTCAGGGTGGTTACCGTGGTGGTGATTGTGGAGGTAGCTTTGGTAGGAGAGATGCTTTGGTTGGTGCTAACCCCACTTTCGAGCAAATGGCTCGGCACTGGTTTTCCTCCTTTGGTACTAACCCCAGTGCTGAGTCGTTTGTTTGCTCACGTGCTTGTTTTTGAATTTCAGGTGGGAGACTTGAAGAACATTTGGTTGATTGACTCCGGTTGCTCGAGGCATATGACCGGAGACGGGGGGGTGGTTCTCAAGCCTCGTCCGGTGGTGACGAAGAGGTACATCACTTTTGGGGACAATGGGCGTGGGCGTGTGCTTTCGAGAAGGTGAGATAAAAGTGAGTGACAAGATCACTGCGAGGCGTGTTGCTCTTGTTCAATCGCCGGGGTACAATTTGCTTTTCGTGTCCCGGCTTGTTGGATGAGGGCTTTGAGGTGTTGTTTCGGCCAGGTGGTTCTCGGATTGTGGACTCTCGAGGGGACCTTGTCTGTATGGTCGTTCCCGAGGGTCAGGTGTTTCGTGCTGATTTTTCTCAGTCTTCGGGTGTGGAGCGTTGTTTCTTGGCTGGTTCTTCAAGTGAGTTGTGGAAGTGGCATAGGAAGTTGGGTCACTTGAGCTTTGACCTTTTGTCTCGCTTGAGTAAACTCAATTTGGTCCGAGGATTGCCACGGTTGAGGCTTGAGAAAGAGTTGGTTTGTGCTCCGTGTAGGCATGCCAAGATGGTGGCCTCTTCTCACCCGCCTCTCACCGATGTGATGACTGAGCGTCCATGCGAGCTGCTCCATATGGACCTTGTTGGCCCAGCTCGTGTGCGATCTGCGGGTGGGAAGTGGTATGTCCTTGTTGTGGTGGACGACTATTCTCGGTATGCGTGGGTGTTCTTTCTCGAGGATAAGGGGGAGACGTTTGGTTTTGTTCGAGATCTAGTCTTGAGGTTGAGGAACGAGAGGCACGGAGATGCCATACGAGCTATCCGCAGTGATAATGGCTCGGAATTCAGGAACTCTCGTTTTGAAACCTTTTGCCATGACTTGGGTCTTGAGCACCAGTTTTCGAGTCCGTATAGGCCTTCCCAGAATGGCGTTGTGGAAAAGAAGAATAGGACCTTGTGCGAGATTGTAACACCCTTATTCTATTAAAAACTTGGCTTTATTAAAATTTGCTAGCAACCATTTAATTGCTTAAGGAGTATAAGGTTGTTTTATTTAATTTTAGGCATTTAAAACTTTTCTAAAATAAATTTAATGAAATATAGGAATTATGTGTTGCATACATGCTGGAGCATTATTTTGGTTGCCTGGAATTCAAATTCAAAGTTTGAATTCTATTGCTTGGAGCCTCTTCCTAAATCCCAAAACCTTTTTCCTTTTCCTTTAAACCCTTAACCTTATTTCGGCCCGACCCGGCAAGAAGAACGGCGGGCCGCCGGCCCGCGGGGCCCGACCCGCCGCCCGGCCGCTCGGCCCGCGCGCCGTGCACGCGCGCGCCCGCCCTAGCTAGCCCCGGCCCGCGCGCGCGCGCCGCCCGGCGGCCGCTTGGCCCCGGCAAGCCGCGCGGCCCGCCTCGCGCGCCCTCGCCGCCGACCGCCGGGGCCCCCTCGTCGGCCCCGCCCTCGCCGCGTCGCGCCCACCGACGGGCGGGCCCCGCCGTCATCCCTCCCGTGGCCGCCCGGACTCCGCCGCCGCCGCGCCACCGAGTCCGACCCGCGCCCGCGCCCTCCTCCGCGTGGCCCGCACGCCAAGGTGCTCGCGCCGGGCTATTTAAGGCCGCCGCCGCCTCCCCGGACCCCAACCCGAGCCACCCGAGCCGCCCCTAGCCCTTGCGCGCGCCTCGCCGGAACCCTAGCCGCGCCACCGTTCGAGCTCGTCGCCGCCGCCGTTGAACCCCGCCGCCGTCGCCTCTCCGCCGCCAAGGAACCGCCCGGAGAGCCGCGTAAGGAGGTGAGGAGCACCCCCGTGCCGCACGTCGTCGTCCCCGAGCCCCTTTTCGCCCCTAGCGCCGTCGGCCGGAGCCCGCGCCCCGCGCCGCCGCGTCGGCCACCCGCTCCGCCGCGCCGTCGCCCCGAGCCGCCGCCCCTAGATCGCTCCGCGGTCTCGCACGCGTCGCGTAGGTGCCGTCCGCGCTTCGAATCGTGGCCGGAAACCCCAAATCCGGTCCCCGCCGGCGAGCCCGCCGCCGCCCGCCGCCGCTCGCCGTCGCCGGCCCTCGCACGCCGCCGCCCCGCCGCTTGTGCGTCACCGTGGGCGTCGGATGACGATCCGGCGCCCTAGATCTAAGCCACCGCACCGCTTCGCCCGCACGCAACCACGGCCACCGCATCTAGATCCAACGGATCTTGATCGACCAACCCAGAGCCCACCCTACCGTGCGAACTCTCGGTAGTTACGGTCCCATCTGCATCCGGCCCTCAAAGCGATCCCCCTCGCAAAGGGAAGATTGCACGGAGCGGCAGAAATGCCCCCGTGTGGCCACACGGAGTCGCTCACGAGAGGGTGGTCTCACTCCCACCTCTCCCCCGCGATACCTACATCCCCTGCGGCGGTATGGTTACACTTGCGAGGAGCTCCAACTCGGCCTAACCCCACGCTCGGCGAGGTGTTGTGTACGAAATCTTATCGACGAGTTGATCCACTCGGTTTCGGACGGGGGCAAAACTCATGTCCTCCATCCGCAAGTAAAACCCCAACACACAGGCTACGAAAACCGTTAAAGTAGGGATACAACGAGGTACACCCCTATCCCCCGTCCCCGGATCGGTTGTTTCGAAGCTCACCCCGCCAAAGTACCCCAACGCCTCCTGTTGGTTTTACCCCACTCACGCCAAAACCACTATTCCCATCGCAAACATGCATCGAAGCTCGGGCGCATATACATGCTTATATACGTATATGGTAATTGGGACGTCAAGGACAAGATAATAAAAGAAGCGTGCAAAATTCATCATCATGCATTTAAAGTAGGCGCTAGCATACTACATAGCAATGCCTAATAGGTATTCGAGAATCGGTCGGGGCGTGAACACTGCGTGCGAGTAGTCATCGGTGTAGTCGATCTCAGAGCTCGGCTCCCAGAGGCTCTAGCTACTCTTTTTGACGCGTAATCAAAATAAAGGCGGGTCTATTGCAATTAACTCCAAATGAATAACAATTAAGAGCCAAAAGAGAGTGAACACTAGCCTATCACGGAGTTTATAACTTTAGAAGAGCTTTGGAAAAGGTTTCACAATTTTTGGAGCAAATGAATTTTTCTAGGATTTTCCAAAGGCAAATACATTAACTATAAGCTAACTACGGAGTTGGCTCTAAGGGCTCTAAGCTATCTATAAGGCGGCTGCAAGCTAGCTCTTCGAACTCACATGGCTGCCACATAGGTAGCTATAAGGCGACCCATGCATAAGTGGGCGCACATGGTGTGGGTGGTGACCACAAATGATTCCGGCCGGATCTGAGTGGTCCAGTGAGGTGCAAGCAAATGCGTGGCTTGCGAGTGGTTGGACAGCCACACATGATCCAAAGGATCTGCCGCGGCTCGATGAGGTGCGGGTAAAGGTGTGGCTGAGGTGTGGTTGGCTCGGTGCACGGGATCCCACGGGATCCGCTACGGGTGGGACGGCGTGTAGGCAGGCACGTGGAGTTAATCCCTACTGGTTATGGGGTTGCGCCCAAGGTGGCCGATGGAAAGCTCCAAAGGAACGGTGGCGGGAAAGGGGCTCATCGGCGGCGAGGTTGGTCGGTGACTCGACCTCACACGACTCAACGCGGCTCTGGTACACCTAGGGATCCATCTAGGCAAAGAAAAGGGTTGCCTTGGTCGGAAACTCGGCACGGCGGCGGCGGAGGAGCTGACTTGGCGTCCGGGAGACAGCGAGGGGTTTCGGCGACAAGGCTAGGATGGCCGGCGCCGGTGAGGTTGTATGCGCTCGCGTGCCTGAGAGCAAACGCGTACACGGGTTGGTCCGGCGCTCACGCGCCTCGACGGAAAGGATGCTCTTGACAACTGGGTTCCGGCCGCGATAGGCTGAGCGGCGGTCAGGTTCGGCTCACATGCGCGAACGTGTTCACCGGGCTCGAGCAAGGAGAGCAAAGGTGACAGCTTGGTCGAGCGCATGCACGAGCATGCGGCTGTGAGATGAAGCTCCCAGATGAGCACGGCGGCGCGATGGTAAACGACTTGGTGCAGCTCGAGCTCCGCGGTGTCGCGACTGGGGTGTCCATGGTGGCGTGGCGGCTCGCTTGAAAGGGCGTGCGTGCGTGTGAACATGCACGTGCACCATTTGGACAGGGAGAGCAGGGCTCGACTCCCTCGGGTGCGGGTGTGCGTGGGCCCAACGCGGCGGCGAGAAGTGGCCGGTGGGACAAGGTCGGGCGAGTGAGGTTTTGATAAGGGAGGCGCGAAAGCCACAACACGTGCTAGGTCGCGTCTTGGCTTCGGCTTGTATGCGGAGAAGAAGCGTGCGCGGTGGTGAGCATTGGTCGGCCAGGCGGCGTCCATGTCCTCATTTGAGCGCATAGGCATGTCGGTGGCTTGGCCACGGCGGCGAGCTCGCGGTGGCACACGCGAGGTGTTCTCTTGCGTGCGTGCGTGTGGACGATCACATGCACGCGGCTTGGAGGCGCGCGCTCGTGGGCCCGGGCGGTCGGAGAGGACGTCCTCGACGGTGAGGTGAAACAGAGAGACGAGGTGGTCGCGATCTGGGTGCTTTGGTTTCGCTCGAGTGTCCAAGGCGACGGTTGGGTTGGCGTGGGTGAGTGCCGGTGGCTCGACCACGATGGTGAGAGCAAGAAGGATGGCGATGCAGTCGCGACAAGGGCAAAGCCTCGGGCGGCAGACGGCTCGGCGGCGCGGTTCCTCGCGCCGGCGTCGGCGTCCCTCACACGGGCATGTGTGTGCGCGCGGTTGGACAAAGTAAGACACGAAGCATGAAAACAGATGCTAGGGCAACGTGGGGTAGAGAAAAAGGCGGTCTTGGCCGGCGTCGACCCACGGTGATGAGGACGCGCGGCGGTGAAGAAGCATAGATCTCGAACGAGCGGCCCCCGGGTGGTCCATCGCCGCGGTTTGCACGCGAGCGCGTGCGCGCGGGCGTTCGCGAGCTCCAAGGTGGAGCCGGCCTTCGCGCAACCGAGGTGGAAAGAACTTCCCGGCGGCGGACAAGCGCGGTCAAGGCATCGGAACGAGAGGTGCGCGTGCCGGCATGCGAACGGAGCATCCGCGGCTCGCCGGAGCAAGCACTGGGGGCGTGGTACGGGCGACATGCGCGTCGCGCGGTCGTGAGACGCCAGCGCGGTGAAGTGGGGGCGACACGGCCCGGCGCGGGGACTAGGGTGTCTACGGCGGCGTGTTCGCTCTCTCGCGCGCGTGCATGTGGGTGTGTGCACTCGTTCGGCTAGGAAAGGCGAGTCTCACCACGGCGGGCGTGCGCACATGGGTTGGACAAGGAGAGCGGGGTTCGACCCTCGGGTGTATGCGTTCGCATTTGTGCGGACGTCGGCGGCGTGGCCACGGCGGCGACACGGAAACCGACGGCGCGTGCATGGCGGCGACACGGGGAGACAGAGCACGACGAACGGATTTAGGAGAGGGCGGTCGGGGTCGAGGTGGCCAAAGGGTTCGAACTTGGGGTCGATGGCTCGACGGACACCGTGCGCGGCATTTAGAGTTCGCGGTGACGGCACGACGGAATGTCGGCACGGTCCGCAGAGACGAGGGTGAAGCGGGGGCTCGGCCCCTCGGTTACTGCGTTCGTGTGCGTGCGGGCTGCCCAAGCCCGACGCCGGCCATGGCGGGGACACGGCCCGATGGTGTGCACTAGGCAAGGGAACAAAGAAAGGGGGACGACGAGGAACGGCCCGGCGGTGTTGGTTAGGCACATACACCAGCGAACGACCTCGCGTGCGCGTGAGTGCGCGTGCACAGGTTCGACTAGGAAGAACAGGGCCTTGGCCCGGTGGTGGTGTATGCGGGCAAAACGTCAGTGGCACAGCCGTGGCGATGGAACAACGCCGACAACATGCGCACGACAAGGGTTTGTGCTCACATGACTCCTGGCCAAAGAAAGGCAAGGCCTTGGCTCGACGGTGGCGTGCTCGGCTGTGGGGCGGCGGCAAACGGAGCTCGGCGACACACGTCGAACAAACGAACGACACAGCGTGCATGGCAATGGAGCGGCGCGCGGCGTGTGACGGCGGCGGAACAGCGGCAGAAGCTCGGCTCGATGGCGGCTCTCCAACGGCGGCGGGTCGCCGCGGCGCGGCGAGGTAGCGAGCAACATACAAACGAGCGAGCTCATGAGGCTCGGTCCGGCCTCGGCTCGAAGGCCGAGGGTCACAACAAGGTTGAGGGTTGAGGATCCCTTCGCCGGCTCTGGACATGGCGGCGAAGAAGGTGCGATGGAGCGGAGGAAGGCGGGGGGGGCTCGGCTTGGTGGGGAAGCGGGCGGCACGATGCCGTCTCCGGTAGGTCCGGCTCCTATTCGCGGTGGCGACTTGACCTGGGACGCTCGGCTTGGGCGTTGGCGTCCACGGCTCGGCTGCTCGGCTTCGCGGCGGCCACGCACGGGCGGACGACGACGAGGACGTGCGAGCCGGCCTCTATGGCCCGGCCTCTGGATCCTTCTCCCTATCCCCTTCTTCCCCTTCACGAACGGCGAAATGGTGGCTCCAGCATGGCGTCGCAGCCCACGCACCACAGCGGCCCCCGGCTTCAACCCCGCCTCCCGCGCCTCCTTTCTTCCTCCAACTCCCTCCTTCTTCAACCTGGTGGTGTCTACAGCGGATTTGGGGAAAGAAACCCCAAAGGGGGGTGGCGGCGCACAGGGAGTAGATTGGGGATTTTTATAGGGCGGATACTAGGGTTCGAGGGTGCAAGCGGGAAGTGCAGATGCGGCACAGGGGGTGACGCGGCAGCATCCGGCGCGCCGGCGCGACGGGGGGGTGGCGCCCATGGGCGCGTCGGCACGGTGGTCCCTCCCGCCCCCACGGCCGGGTCACGAGGCACAACGAGAGGGAGAAGGTGGGAGAAGAGGGGCTGACCGGCGGGCTCCACATGGCAGCGATCAAGAGTTTGTCTCTCTCATTCTCCCAAAAATCCACTTGCACAAAAGTGACACTCTTGGATGATGGGGTTCCGGATAGTATTTCTTCGTTGGTGGTCTCCTCCCGTGATCATACTCCAAAAACCTTCCCATGTGCCTTCATGCACATCCACTTGTTCCGGAGCTCCCTTTTGAAAATAGGAGACACTCGCCCATGGGTCTACGATACCAGAACATGTAATCGTTTCGAACATGAAAGCCAATCTAATCTATCGGGGATTGTTTTGAATGGATCCAAGGAAGCATAGAGCCCTTACTCCCTTTACGGCATGGTAGCCAACCTTAAGCATTAAAGTATTTCCAACACAAGATTATAGATAGATAACCCAACAAAGTGTGATTACATCTCAAGATCGATTGCAACCCATGGATGAAAGGAGATTACCCCATCAAGGTGCTAGAAATAGCACCGTTGATCAAGGTTACCCTTCCGACGGTGTCTTCCTTCTTCTCCACTTGTGGGCTCCCTCCAACGGAATGAGAGACTCAAAGCACTCCTTCATCAAGGGTATGCGCCATGGTCATGAAAATTTCCTAGGTGAATTCCTTGTGGGTGTTTGCCGACACTCCGTTAGAGAATTGCACCGGTGTCCCGTGTGAAACCCAATATATGGAGAGCTTGGTCGTCGATGTCGACGTTCGCTACAAGCCTCTAATTAAGGCGAGCGAGCTTCTTCTCCTCCTCCGTCATGATGACATACCCCTCGGAATACCGCGGAGCGTATGGAGGTGGAGCGGATGATCGTGTCAAGTGGCGAGGTTGGACGAGCGGCTCCTCCATATGTTATTGAAGTTTAGTAAACCTAATAAACGAGTTTCATGTGGCCCTCATGCCACCAAGGAGAAGAGTGTAGTTCCTCCTCGGCGGTGCCGTGTCCTCCTCCATACTCCGAGGAAACTCGGAAACCGAGTGCCTCCTCGAAGAGGTTGATGGCTTAGACGACGATGATCCCTTCTTCTTCGGTGAAAAGGCTTGTAGTTTTCCTCCATGATTGCAGCACTCTCCCTCACAAATATATATCCGGGGTTTTCACCCGGTAACAAGGTACACAAATATTATTTTGGAGTCTGGACTTTGAGTGGATTAAGGATGTGATTTGTTTGCACGAAACAAACGCGGTGGATAGCTAAGTCTAAGGTGATTCCGGCCTACAAACTAGAGCACACGAACAAAGAGTTGGATGAAAGACTTACTTCTCTCCTCCTCTTGGCCCGGTTCCTCTCTAGTGCATGTTGCTTCGTGACCGCGTACACCTTCCAAACGTTCCCGTCCACTCCTTCGCTTGCATTATTGCTCCTTCCACTTGATGTTTTCGCTTGATTCACTTCCATACTCCCTTGCCTCACATTCCTCCATGATATTCCTACAAAACAAGGCCTTGGCTGCCCCCCATGCTTGTACTTTGCATGTGGTTTCATAAAAGATGTTGGAGGGGCATCCCGTGATGTATCATGGTGCATGTATGGTCAAGTTAACTTGATTGCCTCCCTCTAAGCATGTTTTAAGGCTAAGCACTACTCTAATTTCGAAATTTAAAAATATTTTTCAGGGCCATGCAAGAGCTCAAGCATAAATTTAGAGAAGTTTTTAAACCATTAAAAACAAATGTGAGTCGAAAATATTTTCCGACTACGTTGATATCGGTCTCACCGGTATTGTTTGCCTTCATTAGTTGAGAGCAAGCTTTTCCCGGCTTGATCATGGGGGCATAGGTTTAGGTCCTAATTTTGATTAGATGAGAGAGATTTTGAATGAAATAAAATTAAGTGAGGCTTAGAAAAATTCTAATCTTAGAGAAACCAAGGATATGGATTTTTAAACCAACCAAAAATCAAGTTTTTAGGTTCACGCGAGTCCTACCACATGCTGAAATTTCAATAACATCTAGATACAAGTCGTGGCTCTACTCGAGTGTTTTTAGCATGAAAAACAAGTCAACCACAACATCTTAAAGAGGATGAAAGGTTGAGTTAGGTTCTGAATTTTTTTGGTTTTGGTTTCTCGAAAAAGAAGCAAACAACATAGGATGGTTCATGTAAATGGGTTTATGATCAAGCAAAATATTCAACCAAGAATTATGTCTCTAATATAGTTCAACCATTCTAAGTCTAAGGTTTTGCGTAGTAAAATTCAAAACTGAATTAAAAAGACTCGAAAAACCCGGAATCGGGTTGTCCTCCCGTAGCTTATTCTTGACTCGACGAAACGGGTTGCCTCCCGCCTAGCGCTTCGTTTATAGTCCATGTCTAGACTTCTTCACTTGATTACTCCGGATCAACGCTCTTTGTGGGCGTTGCAATCTTGGGTACCCACTTTGGCTTAGTCATTTTTTTTGGTCTTCACAGGCTGGCTTTGTCCTTTGGTCTTTACTTCCTTGTGGCTCGGCATCTCGAACTCCGGTCCTTCGGTCGTGATCTTCATGGTCTCTAGTGTGATTCTTCATCTCTCCCGAGTGAGCTTGAGTAGCCTTCGCCGTCTTGGGACCTTGGAGTTGTCTCGGATATTCTTGTTTGTTACCCATCGGGCGCCCGACAAGTTGTCCCACTTGCGTCTCTAGCATCTTCATCATGATGAACACTTCGCATGTGGATCTTGCCTTGGCAGCCTTTAGGTGTTGAGCTTCTTTCTCCATCTCCATCTTCTCCATCCTCCTCTTGATTTGAAGGCCTTCCGGCGTCTTGACTTGGAGGTGGTGAATACCTTGGAGATTTTGATGGTCCTTCGAGTTTGACTTTTGAATCTAGGGTTTCCAACACTTTAGCTTGTGTTGCACGTAACCTTTGCCTGTAAAGTTTTCCTAGATCATCCACAAAAAAAGTTTGGGTTTCTTGGAGAGGTAGCCAACCATCTCCGGTTAGGGTTAGCAATAAAACAAAAATCTAATAAAAGAAAAATTAGGGTTAATCAAAACTAGATTAGATTGATTTTTTTTTTCTTTTTGGGGATGATCAAACATAAGAGATGCAAAAGAAAATCAAAAGAAAAACTGAAAGATAAGCGATACTAGATCGGATCTTGATTGCTTGTTCCCCGGCAACGGCGCCAGAAAAAGGGGCTTGTTGACGGTTAATAGTTGTATCAAAGTTCGTTTAGACTTGCAAGCGGACAAGTCTCCCGTCGTAGTCAAGGGACCCTTCTTCCCTCGAGTGGTGAACCCAAGGTATCGAATCCGTGGAACAATGTGCAACGCAAGGATTCAATCTAGTAAAGCAAGGTAAAGCTATCTAATGAAGAACTAAGTTGCATCTAATCTACTAACTCATAAAGAAAACGAATCTAATCTAATCTACTAAAGAGGTAGCAAGAGAAAGCAAGAGATAACCAATCTAGAGAATCTAGATCTTGCTTATGTTGTAGCTCCAAACAAGATAGATGAAGATAGAAAAGAGAATATCATTAAAAGCATCTTTAAATCGTGGCCTTCCCATCCGACTCCGAAAACGCCCGCCTTTCGGAACCCCCGTTCTGTCACAACGTATCCCTATTCATGCGGGTAGTCTAGGGCGAGTTCGATAGAACAAGTTGAAATCACTTGGCCGGTCCGGTATGCACCTCTAGCCACCGCGGCTACAAGAGCACCCTATGTAATCTAGCTATAGACTAGATCGTAGAAGAAGCAAAACCAAGAAGAAAACAAAATCATCGAGAAGGCACTTGATCGCTAGAAATCGAATTCACTTACAAACTTCACCATGAATGATTACATGAACAAGATCACCACCGGGGCCCTCCCTCGATCTTGATCCTCGCTCCGGAGCTCCGACGTGGTCTTCCATGCAAGGTTCCCACGTCGGCTAGGGAAACCCTAGACAACTAGCACAACCCTCATCTCCGAGATGGTGTCCCTCAAGCTTCTCTGCTCCTCGGCGGTGGATTACGACTTGATTGATGCGTGGCTCTCGGTCAGGGGGCTATTTATAGCCTGAGAAGCAATTAGGTCAAAGGGGAGGCCGATTGGGCCCCGAAAAGGGCTGGGCCGGCCGGCCTGGGCCCAATTCGGCCCATCTCGTGGCTCGCTTCGCCGTGTTGCTTCCCGCGTCTTCTAGATGTTCTCCCCTTTTGCATGTGGGCCCTTGACGTCGGTTTCTCTCCGAATTGGACTCAACTCCTTGTCTTGCAAGATTCAGCACTTTTATGGTTCGGTCCTCGGAGTTTATCATCTTCTCGGGCTTGGTCCTTGGGCTCTTGGAGTCATGTTCACTTCATTGCTTGACTTGTATCGGGCTTCAAGGTCTTGTCATGAGGTGCTTAATGAACTTATCCCGGAAGTCTTGCTTTCAACGTTAAAACCCTGCGTAAACACTTAACTCCAAAACCGACATGCACAAGTGAACTTGTTATACCACGGGGGTTAGTACCAATGAATAAGATACAAAAGTCATGCCAACACCGAAGGTAAACTCATGGCTAGGTTGACGGATTTTCACCGTCAACAGCGGGTCAAACCCTAACTTCCTCGCGCCCGATCTCCCGAATCACTCCACAGATTGCAACAAAACTTCGGGATTAGCTAGGTTACCTCCATGGGCAACCTCTACCTCAAAGGAATCGACCCGAATCGCTCACAATCAAGAGGAATCGACGAAATCGCCTCTCTAGGTCAAGAATTAGTCCACACAACGTTGTCAATCACTCATCACACAAGGAAGTGACCATCCACCGGTCCTCGAACCACACATGGTCCTCAATCTCCCCCTTGATGAGTGCATTGACAACACCCACATGAAGTAACACAAGAGAAAAGGAAAAATAAAAGAAACAAATAAAAAGAAACCTCAACAAGCGATCGAAAGCCAAAGAAAGGCGAAGAGCAAGATCACATGAAGAAGACAAGTCTCGGACCCCATAGGCAAGGGCAACGGCTCGACACATCCGAGACAAAATCATGCTCAAACAAAGAGCGCAAATCACCGAACCAAAGCTCGAACACCACAAAGAGCTCCCCCTGCACATATGCAAGCTCCCCCTGAGCCAAAGCACACTCCCCCTGAACAAATGCAGCAATGCAACACGGGAATGTAACAAAGGGCACAAACCAGCTCACTCTGCCCAGGGCGGTTAGACCGCCTACCCAAGGCGGTTAGACCGCCTACCACTCATCTGACCACCTGGGTGTGGTTAGACCGCCCCATGTGACTGGCCCTTCACCAAACTGCTCAAAATTTGCCTGAACCACTTGGAACACCTTCCAAACACTCCCAGGTGCCCAAAACATGCACAAACTTCTCCCCCTTGTTGACAATGCATGAATCAAGGCAAAATGCAAAAACTTTCAACATATAGCTTCTCAAGTATACAAAATTCATCACAAGGAGCTACATAAGTCCAAATGAGCAAGTTAGATACTCTACAGGTTCGTAATGACCTTAACTACGTGATCACCAAGTTTCACAACCATTGGACAAGGCTAAAAAGGATTTGAGTAATTTTGCGAAAAGTTACTCTCTCACAGGCAAAAACCTAAACATGAGCAAAACATGTCAAAATGGCAAAGCCAGACAAATTTCACGCTAGGACAGCCATTCTAATTATAAGACCATCACAAACACCCACAAGCACCTCATGTCATGTCAAAGCCACCGAGCCATGTGCCTACTTCTATGTATGAGACTTCTCATTGGTAGACATCATGCAACGGTTTAGCAGCCAAAGCAAAATAGATTCAGCACATATGACATGGGAGCACATTTTCCAAGCATTTTTCATTTCATTTTCAGATTTATAATTGGTACATGAAATGTCTTTGCGACAAAAAGGAACTTATGCCCCTCCACAAGATGAAGCAAGAGGGCTAAACATTCATGATGGCAAATGAGCCTTTGGCCCCATATGATCAATAAACTAGCTATCCAACCATAAATTAAGCATAGCAAAGCCACTAAAACACGTCAAGATCATATAAAGGTATTTACACATTAGAGAGAGCATATATGTGACATTTTCAGAAATATAGCCATCAACCATGGATCATTCATCAAGATCATCAAGAGCTAAGCCAAACTAACCATAGCATACCAAACAAGCTCACAAAAACATATATAGCGTCCCATGGTGAACAATTTATATAGGAGAAGCTTTTCCTATCCAATGCATATGATACAAAATGCATGCAAACTAAGATACAAAGGATGCCTATACATCATGTTACATATGCCATGCCAAATGAAGAAATGCACAAAAGAAAGCTATACATATGCTACAAAGGAGCTCCCACACACCCAACTCAAGAAATCAAACACACACCAAGTTCCCCCCGCAAACGAGTGAAAGTTGCTTGATCTAGGGGTTTGGAAAATATCGGCTAGTTGGTCATGTGTGGGTACATGGATCAAAGCTATCTTTCCTTTCTCTACGTTGTCTCTCAGAAAATGATACCTCACTTCTATGTGCTTGGTTTTGGAATGGAGCACTGGGTTCTTTGCAACGCTTATGGCACTGGTGCTATCACATTGAAGTGGGACATGGGTATACTCCTCACCAAAGTCACTCATGGTGTATGAAATCCAAAGGAGCTGAGAGCAACAACTAGCAGCGGCAACATACTCTGCCTCGGTAGTGGATTGAGCAACACTCGACTGTTTGCGGGAAGACAAAGACACTAAAGAAGACCCCAAAAACCGGCAAGTCCCAGAAGTGGACTTCCTATCCAACCGACACCCGGCAAAATCAGCGTCTGAAAAACCATGAAGCGCCAAAGAAGAGGACGCGGAGTACCAAAGTCCGAAGTCGGGAGTGTGACGCAAGTACCTAAAAATTCGCTTCACCGCTTGCCGATGCGAAGTCCTCGGAGACGCTTGAAAATCAGCGCACAGACATACCGAGAACTGGATGTCCGGCCTCGTCGCCGTCAAGTAGAGAAGTGACCCGATCATGCTCCGGTACTCCTTCTAGTCCACGTGTTCACCTTCCTCGTCCGTATCAAGAGCTGTAATCGTACTCATCAGCGTCGTCATAGCCTTGGAATCCTCCATCTTGATCTTCCGCACAATGTCCTTGGTGTACTTAGCTTGGTGCACAAATGTTCCTTCCTTTGATTGTTCGATTTGTAGCCCGAGGAAGAACTGCAACTCACCCATCATGCTCATCTCAAATTCCCTGCTCATATCCTCTGCAAACCTTGCAACAAGAGAGTTAGACGAGCCACCAAAGACAATATCATCCACGTACACCTGCACAATCAGGATATCTCTGCGCTGCCTCAGCAAAAACAAGGTCTGATCGACCTTCCCCATCTCAAAACCTCTCTCAAACAAGAACCCCCTCAACCTACCATACCAAGCTCTAGGTGTCTGCTTCAACCCATACAGCGCCTTCCTCAACTTGTACACCCCGGAGGTTGCCTCAAATAAACTTTTTCTTCCAACACACCATTCAGAAAAGCACTCTTCACATCCATTTGGTGCAACTTGAACCCTTTAGCCACGGAAAAAGCAATAAGGATCCTAATCGCCTCCAAATGGGCTATGGGAGCAAAGGTCTCCTCGTAGTCAATCCCCTCCTTCTGACTGAACCCTTGAGTGACAAGCCTCGACTTGTTCCTCACAACCTCACCTTTCTCTCCCTCTTTGTTTTTCCACACCCACTTTGTACCAATCGGCTTACACCTTGGGGGAGGGTCAACCAACTCCCAAACCGGATTCCTCTCAAAGTTCTCCAACTCCTCATGCATCGAATTAACCCAATTGTGATCCGATAGTGCGTGTCCAATGTCTTTGGGCTCAAAAGTAGCAACAAATGCAGCATGAGCAAAATGAGAATTGTTCCGAACCCTCGACCGTGTAGTGCATTCATTCATGTCGCCGATGATCCTCGAAGCTGGGTGATCCACTTGTACTCGTCGGGGAGGTTCTCGCCTCAATGCTACCTCCCTCTCAACATCAGTTTCTCCTCGTTCTTCATTTGTCGTAGTAGGTGTAGTAGAGGGTCCGTCCACCACCGTAGTCGAAGTAGTGGGTACATGTTCAGCCGAAGGCACCATACCGCCATCTTCATCGTCTCCATGTTCATGCTCCTCCTCCTGAAAGATCTCCTCGCCAAGCTCATCATCACCTGCACACTCAAGGACAAGCTGACTACGTGGCTCTGTCTCGTCGAAGGTTACCTCACAAGTCTCCACGATTTGGTTAGTTTCAAGATTGAGCACACGATATGCTCTAGAATGAGATGCATAACCAAAGAAAATACCATCGACAGACCTAGCCTCAAACTTATTCAACTTCCTGCCTTTCTTCAGAATGAAACACTTGCAACCAAAGACATGGAAGTGACTCACCTTGGGTGTGCGACCATGCATCAACTCATAGCATGTTTTCTTTTTGTGCACTCTGAGGTAGATCCTGTTCGACACATAGCACGCGGTATTCACCGCCTCAGCCCAATACCTCCTCGGAGTCCTATGCTCATCGAGCATCATCCGAGCCATCTCGCATAAGGTCCTGTTCTTCCTTTCCACAACACCATTCTGGGGAGGCGTATACGGACTCAAAAACTGGTGCTCAAGACCCAAGTCATGGCAAAAGGTTTCAAAACGAGAGTTTCTGAATTCCGAGCCATTATCCCTGCGGATAGATCGTATGTCATCTCCGTGCCTCTCGTTCCTCAACCTCAAGACTAGATCTCGAACAAAACCAAACGTCTCCCCCTTATCCTCGAGAAAGAACACCCACGCATACTGAGAATAGTCGTCCACCACAACAAGGACATACCACTTCCCACCCGCAGATTGCACACGAGCTGGGCCAACAAGGTCCATATGGAGCAGCTCGCATGGACGCTCAGTCATCACATCGGTGAGAGGCGGGTGAGAAGAGGCTACCATCTTGGCATGCCTACACGGCGCACAAACCAACTCTTTCTCAAGCCTCAACCGTGGCAATCCTCGGACCAAATTGAGTTTACTCAATCGAGACAAAAGGTCAAAGCTCAAGTGACCCAACTTCCTATGCCACTTCCACAACTCACTCAAAGAACCAGCCAAGAAACAACGCTCCACACCCGAAGACTGAGAAAAATCAGCACGAAACACCTGACCCTCGGGAACGACCATACAGACAAGGTCCCCTCGAGAGTCTAAAATCCGAGAACCACCGGGCCGAAACAACACCTCAAAGCCCTCATCCAACAACTGGGACATAGAAAGCAAATTGTTCCCCAACGATTGAACAAGAGCAACACGCCTCAGAGTGATCTTGTCACTCACTTTTATCTCACCTTCTGAAAGCACACGCCCACGCCCATTGTCCCCAAAAGTGATGTACCTCTTCGTCACCACCGGAACGAGACTTGAGAACCACCCCTGTCTCCGGTCATATGCCTCGAGCAACCTGAGTCAATCAACCAAATGTTCTTCAAGTCTCCCACCTGAAATTCAAAAATGAGCACGTGAGCGAACAAACGACTCAGCACTGGGGTTAGTACCAAAAGAGTAAAACCAGTGCCGAGCCATTTGCTCGAAAGTGGGGTTAGCACAAATCAAGCCATCTTTCCTACCATAACTACCACCACGAACACCACCTCGGTAACCACTCCGAGGAAACCACCCCTCGCTGCCTGGAGGAGGACCAAAACCACGGAAGACAACCCGTGGACCGTCCCTCCTCTCCTTCTCAAAACTAAGACTCCTCCCATCCCCGTATTGAACTCCAGGGGAAGAACGCCTAGCTAACTGACCACATGCTGACTCTCTAGACCAACCACCAGCAACACCACCTCCAGAACTTAAACCTCTCGACTCACCACCTCAAAAACCACTCCGCCCAGAATTCTGGGGGGGGGGGGGGTTGAACCGCCTAGCCAGGCCGGTCTAACCGCCCCCTCTGGGCAGGGCCGGTCTGACCGCCCCCTCCAGAACTGCTCCTCGGCTGCGGGAACTCGCATCTCCCCATGCCGGAACACTTCTCACCACAGCTTTACCCCTGGGCAGTGGCATACGAGGCTTAGGTACACCATGGGAAGGGTTGTACCTATCCTTGTTCGCCCACTCCTTTGCCATCCTCTCTTCCCGCTTCCTCTTGAAGCAAAACTCATCCTTGTGACCCTCTTTCCCACAATAGCCACAACGAAACCTCACAAGCTTAGGCTTAGGCTTGGATTGGGGCTGCTCACTTGGTTTCTCTCCACTCAACTCCTCCACCGGTCTCTCTTCACTAGCCTTCACACCCACTTTCCCAAAGAACACTTTCCCAGAAGTGCTCACAAACTTGATAGGCTTTAGGAGATCATTTGTGGGTGTAGGAAACACGAGTGGAGCTGGGGTTGTGTCTAGTCGGTTTCTAAGATGGTTAGGTTTTGGAGGGAAATCATTCTTGTGGTGGGTTTTTGGTGGCTCTGGGATATTCTCTCCACTTCCCTCACCAACCTTGTTTTCCCCAAGTCCCTCACTATCCTACCTCTTAAATGCCTCGATCATCATCCTCAACTGAGGCTCATGACCAGACAACCATCCCATCAACTTTCTCAGCTTATCATTCTCATCCTGCAAACGATCAACATAATATGCAAGTTCCAAATTTTTCAAAGCATGCATTTCACAGGTAGAGCATGATGTAGGCATGGGTTCCTTCAATTTAGCCTCAAGAGAACTAGTGTAAGCATGCATCTCATCAATCTTAGCATGCAAAACAGGGCAAGAAGTGCAATCACCCAGCAAAGCAAATCTAGATTTAAGCTCAACCACTTCAACCCTAAGCACATCTAGTTCCTCACACTTGAAGGCATGCTTTTCCTTGAACAAAGCAAGATCAGCAAGAAAGATGGAGCAATCAGCACAGTCAACATCATCTGAAACAATAGGACTAGCCTTAAGGGAATCAATCTCAAGCTTGCTATCAAGCACCTGTGTTTCTAGCTCATCCACTCTAGTCCTAGCATCCTCGAGTGAAGCCCTAAGCTCTTTTCTCATTTTCTTTGCCTCTCTAAGCATGCCATCACGATTATCAAGCAAAGTACCAAGCCGTTCATTCTCCTGGCGCAAGAAGGGAAGCTCATCACGCACCTCGTCGTCGGACTCAGAGTCCGAGTCGCTCTGTATGCTCTTCTTGCTGCCGGAGCTCAGCGCCATGGTGCAGAAGCCGTCTCTAGCGAAGCAGCTCAGCCCGCTCAGGTTCTTGGATGCCTTCTTGCCCTTGCGACGATCACCTTCGTCTTCACTGCTACTCGAGCTCGAGGTGGAGTACACGGAACTGGAGTCGACGTCGCTCGCACCAACCATCGCTCGGGCCTTGCCTCGGTTCTCCTTCTTCCTCGATCGTCGCTCATCCTTGTGCTTGTTCTTGTACTTGCTCTTGTGGTCGCGCCTCGACCGGTACTTGCCATCGTTCCTCGGCTTGTGCTTGTAGCCGTTCTTGTTCTCGACCTTCTCTGGGCAGTCGGCAACGAAGTGTCCTGACTTGCCGCACTGGAAGCATGTTCTCGTGTTCCTCCTCATGTTCACTCGGTTCTCGTGCAGCCTCTCGAACCGCCTCGTCAGGAGCGCTAGCTCGTCCTCTCCAAGCACGTCGAACTCCTCATCTGGCATAGACATCAAAGAGGACAAAGAGAACATCCTAGTGGATGAGTTAATGTTAGCCTTTCCTTTCGAACCACCAACGAGGGCGAGACTATGGGAATCAGTCGGACCCTCGAGCTTGGCAGTCATGCCCCTATCCACCTCAGCCGACTTAAGCTTCGATAACAGCTCGTTCACCGTCAGAGTGTCATACTTCTCTGACTCCACAATGGCCTCGAACTTTCCGCCCCAAATCGTACGATCCAAAGAGTGTAAGAGCTTGACCGCTCTATCATGATCATCGTACGGGAGCACGTCCACATTGGCCCTCATGTTGTTCACAACCACCGTGAACCTCTGGAACAAGGCATCGATGGACTCACCGGGGAGATGAGTGAAGTTCTCGTACTCTCTCCGGTAGGTCGCATACATTCGTGCCTGAACCTGGGCATTCCCAACATGAGCCTCCTTCAGCACCGTCCAAATTCTACAAGCCAAGTGCTCAGTGTGCACCCGATCGAACTCATGCTGACACAGAGCACGAAACAAGTAGTCGACCGCCTTATTGTTGGCGTCGAATCTGTCCCTCGATCCTGGAGTGAGGAAGTCCATCGACTGGATATAACCTGTGTCCACCGTGACATCCCAAAGGATCTGACCCTTTCCGCGGAGGAACGCACCCATCCGCTTACTCCACATCTGGTAGTTCTTGCCATCGAAGTGTGGAGGACCTGAGCCCCATTCCTGGTACGCCATCCTTGGATCTTAGACTGGTTAGAGTCAATAAAGACCCGAACCGGCTCTGATACCACTTGAAGGACCGGTACAGCGAACCAGAGAGAGGGGGGGGAGTGAATGGGAGCCGATAAAAATTCTTCTCGATGGAGATGGAAACTCCAAAAAGATGAACACGGCTTCCAACACACGTCTCCGACTCACTACCCAAGTTAGCCAAGCCCACATAGCCACTGGAGTGCCACTGGACCTAGGAACCAACACACACACCCTTCCGACCCGAGAACGCAGTGGAACACCAAACCTCGAGTCCACTGACCAACACCGGTCAGACCGGTGAGCACCACCGGTCAGACCGGTCCCTGCCGGTGAAACTGGGAAACTTTCACTAAGTGGCTCCACACTGGTCAGACCGGTGAGACGCACCAGTCAGATCGGTCACAGCCTGAAAGCCCCCAAAGCACCAAATAGGCCAACCGACCTCCAAACAGACCCAAACTCGAAACAGCTGCAACACAGGACAACAGCGAACACACTCAGACGTTCACCCGAGCAAAAACCCACCGAGGGTTGCACCGGTTAGACCGGTCAAGAGCACCGATCAGACCGGTGTAGCCTGGGCAGCTCGAGATGAACAACACCCACAGGTCAACTCCCCCAAATCCAAAACTCGATCTCCCGAATCGCTCCACGGACTTGAACAAGACTTTGGGGACATTAGGATGTTGACGGTTAATAGTTGTATCAAAGTTCGTTTAGACTTGCAAGCGGACAAGTCTCCCGTCGTAGTCAAGGGACCCTTCTTCCCTCGAGTGGTGAACCCAAGGTATCGAATCCGTGGAACAATGTGCAACGCAAGGATTCAATCTAGTAAAGCAAGGTAAGCTATCTTATGAAGACAAGTTGCATCTAATCTACTAACTCAAAAAGAAAACGAATCTAATCTAATCTACTAAAGAGGTAGTAAGAGAAAGCAAAAGATAGCCGATCTAGAAAATCTAGATCATGCTTATGTTGTAGCTCCAAACAAGATAGATGAAGATAGAAAAGCGAATCTCATTAAAAGCATCTTTAAATCGTGGCCTTCCATCCGACTCCGAAAACGCCCGCCTTTCGGAACCCCCGTTCTGTCACAACGTATCCCTACTCATGCGGGTAGTCTAGGGCGAGTTCGATAAGAACAAGTTGAAATCACTTGGCCGGTCCGGTATGCACCTCTAGCCACCGCGGCTACAAGAGCACCCTATGTAATCTATCTTAAGAATAGATCGTAGAAGAAGTAAAACCAAGAAGAAAACAAAATCATCGAGAAGGCACTTGATCGCTAGAAATCGAATTCACTTACAGACTTCACCATGAATGATTACATGAACAAGATCACCACCGGGGCCCTCCCTCGATCTTGATCCTCGCTCCGGAGCTCCGACGTGGTCTTCCATGCAAGGTTCCCACGTCGGCTAGGGAAACCCTAGACAACTAGCACGACCCTCATCTCCGAGATACTGTCCTTCAAGCTTCTCTGCTCCTCGGCGGCGGATTACGACTTGGATGATCCGTGGCTCTCGGTCAGGGGGCTATTTATAGCCTGAGAAGCAATTATGTCAAAGGGGAGGCCGATTGGGCCCCGAAAAGGGCTGGGCCGGCCGGCCTGGGCCGACCGGCCTGGGCCCTTTTCGGCCCAATTTGCTGCTCGCTTCGCCGGTGTTGCTTCCGCGTCTTCTAGATGTTCTCCCCTTTTGCATGTGGGCCCTTGACGTCGGTTTCTCTCCGAATTGGACTCAACTACTTGTCTTGCAAGATTCGAAGACTTTTTCTCGGTTCGGTCCTCGGAGTTTGTCATCTTCTCGGGCTTGGTCCTTGGGCTCTTGGAGTCATGTTCACTTCATTGCTTGACTTGTATCGGTCTTCAAGGTCTTGTCATGAGGTGCTTAATGAACTTATCCCGGAAGTCTTGCTTTCAACGTTAAAACCCTGCGTAAACACTTAACTCAAAAACCGACATGCACAAGTGAACTTGTTATACCACGGGGGTTAGTACCAATGAATAAGATAAAAAGGTCATGCCAACACCGAAGGTAAACTCATGGCTAGGTTGACGGATTTTCACCGTCAACATCTCCCCCATGCTTAAACCTTGCTCGTCCTCGAGTAAGCCTTAGATGGATATCATCGTTGCCATCAAAGTTTAAACCTTGCACTTGATCATAAATGAAAAAAACATAATGCTCTCAAAAGTTTAATTTGTTAAAGTTCCATAATGTACTAGCCTTCATCCCTACGGAGGGTAGATATTTAATTAAGCTTATCCCACAAATATTAACATGCTCACAAAGTTTAAATAGATCTCAGAAATTTTGTAAAGAACAAGATAAAGAAAAGAGCTAAACCAAGTTCACAAATTTAAATCACCTTGCATGTTGCTCATGAACTCTCATCTCACTTGTCTCTCAAGCCTATATATTCTACTCCTTTCCCTCTCATAACATATATGTGTGGTAGGCTTTATATGGAGCTTTGGGAAAGTTTAGTCCTAACAAGATTTTATGAATGAGGTGTTGTCAAAACAAGACAAGCTTCTCATGGTCTTACCGAGACTCGTCAAAAAGGTCATTGGAAAATAATGTTAAATCAAGGAGGGGAAAGAGAAAAATACACACACTTTTAGATGAGTGGACATGTGCAAATGGCAAAGAGTGATCCCGAGGCACAAAGGAAGTCCTCGTTATCGGATTGCACATGGTTGGAAAATGAGAATATATCTTTTAAACTTGAAGCCTTGAATGCACTCTTAGAGAACCGGGGAGTTCACTTTAATATATTTTTTTTCTCTTTCTCATATTTCTCATTCTTTTCGTTCTTTCTTTCTTTCTTTCTTTCATTATATATATATATATTTTTCTTGTGAGACCTTCACCTTGGAAGTCACGTACATCATCTTAAATTTTTTTTTCATTCATCAATTTTTTTGATTCATCATTTTTTTTAAAATACTCCCCTTTGAACTCTAAAACTGCACTGTACCTACCTCCTCCCCCATGCTTAGACGTTGCTCGTCCTCGAGCAAAGAGGCGAAAAATAAGATAGGTACCAGAAATATTTTTCCTTTGAGAGATACTTGAAATCTTCAATGTTGGCACCGTCTTGCGATCTTCCTTGAATTGATGATCCATTCTCAACGATAGGTTGTGGTCAAGGAGGTAAACACAAAAGATGATATTTGGTTTTAAGGGTGGATATCCAGCGAGGTTTGTGAGATCTCCAATGCGGGGATACACAATGCACGGATAAAAGGGCTAGCAAAAAGATAGATACGCAAAAACGGAATGACCAACTTCTTAGTCTCGGGCCAGAGAAATCATGGCCTGCGATAACTCACTCAAAAATAAATCTTGTATACTAAGTTTTTGCACTCCAATATTTATATGGCTCTGGATAGGTAGAGCAACACGCAAGAGGTATTTATGACAAGGTTAGCTTTACATTTAAGAACAAAAATAAATCATCTTTAATCCATCTAAAACTTGAGAGCACATAAAACACTGTGGGTCTTTATTTTTATCATAACCTCCGCTAAAGATTAAGCTAGCATTTAGATAATTTCAGATTTGTATTTTTAAGAGAGCACTAGGTTAAACATGCATAAATCAATTACAAAGATAAACAAAGCGGCAATTATAATCATATATCATCATGGCACAAACTTTGTAACTTTACTAATGGTAAAAACTTGGTGGTGACATTATTCATGATGAAAATAAAAACTAAGACACACGCTGAAAAATTAAACTAACACACTTGCTGAAATTTAAATAAAAACTGAAAACACTACGCATACATAGGCGCAAACAAGCTGAAAATTAAATAAAAGGGGGTAAAGGAAAGATAACTAAAGCTCCTCCTCTCTCTAATCTTCCGCCGGTGGTTGATATTGATAGTCTTGGTTGTTGTACCCTTACTTGTAATAGGAATGCGCCTCTCCTCCTATGAATTGTCCGACGGTGCTAGGTGAAGGTGTCCAAGCATATAAGCGACGTTTGCATTTCCTTCACCCATTTGGTTTGCATTGGTTAGGATGGCTGCAATAATTTGCACGTTCCTTGCAGCGTATCCTCCAATGGTGGCCACATTTTGTTGTGGTTGAGGAAGGTGTGCATATGGCTCCGCAAAGGCTACGTTGAGCACCGCAAAAACGGTGGGGGTATGGCTGCACCACTCCCCCATGCTTGCATTGGTACACTACCGTAGTAATTTGACGGCACCGGAATTTCTTCAAATGGTGGCACCTAATTTTGTTGTGCACCTTCTTCTTGGGCCATAGAAGATCTTTCTCCTATAATCCTTCTCCTTTATCATTTTTTTCTTCGCCGGCACAAGAAATCCTTCCTCTAACCAATCTTCTTCCCCTCAAGAAAAAGTCTTAACCTTACTTCCGAAAGGGGCAAATTCACCTAGGCCACTTTGAAGCCTCCTCTCTCATCTTCACTTATATATTTTCCTTTCTTCATATATTCCTAGGGAAGTCCCGGGTAGGAGATGTTTCGGGTTCCTTGTAATACCTGGTTTTAAAGAGATAGTCAACATGGAGAGGCAACACCCCGAACCAATATCTCCCGAACTCGATGTTGCTTAACAACACCACCGGTTGATCATAGGTGAGTGGGGTCTATTGGCCACTTGGCAATCAAAGCCGAGTAAATCCAATTCAACTCCGTGTTGGTTATCTTTGTCTCTCTTATTCTCCCAAAAATCCACTTGCACAACACACTTGGATGATAGGGTTCCGGATAGTATTTCTTTGTTGATGGTCTCCTCCCGTGATCATACTCAAAAAACCTTCCCATGTGCCTTTATGCACATCCACTTGTTCCGGAGCTCCCTTTTGAAAATAGGAGACACTCGCCCATGGGTCTATGATACTAGAACATGCAATCGTTTTGAACATGAAAACCAATCTAATTTATCAGGGGTTGTGACCACGGTTTCGCCCTTTCCCTCCTCTCGTACTCACGCGAAGGTACTCATGACTAGACCTATGATGGACACGATGTGTTGAATGGATCCAAGGAAGCATTGGGGCTCTACTCCCTTTATGGCATGGTAGCTAACCTTAAGCAATAAAGTATATTCAACACAAGATGATGGATATATAATCCAACAAAGTATGATTACATCTCAAGATCGATTGCAACCCATGGATGAAAGGAGATTACCCCATCAAGGTGCTAGAAATAGTATCGTTGATCAAGGTTACCCTTTCGACGGCGTCTTCCTTCTTCTCCACTTGTGGGCTCCCTCTAACGGAATGAGAGACTCAGCACTCCTTCATCAAGGGTATGCGCCATGGTCATGAAAATTTCCTAGGCGAATCCCTTGTGGGTGTTTGCCGACACTCCGTTAGAGAATTGCACCGATGTCCCGTGTGAAACCCAATATGTGGAGAGCTTGGTCTTTGATGTCGACGTTCGCTACAAGCCTCTACTTAAGGCGAGCGAGCTTCTTCTCCTCCTCCTCCGTCATGATGACATACCCCTCGGAATACCGCGGAGCATATGGAGGTGGAGCGGATGATCGTGTCAAGTGGCGAGGTTGGACGAGCGGCTCCTCCATATGTTATTGAAGTTTGGTAAACCTAATAAATGAGTTTCGTGTGGCCCTCATGCCACCAAGGAGAAGAGTGTGGTTCCTCCTCGGTGGTGCCGTGTCCTCCTCCATACTCTGAGGAAACTCGGAAACCGAGTGCCTCCTCGAAGGGGTTGATGGCTTAGATGACGATGATCCCTTTTTCTTTGGTGAAAAGGCTTGTAGTTTTCTTCCATGATTGCAGCACTCTCCCTCACAAATATATATCCGGGGTTTTCACCCGGTAACAAGGTACACAAATATTTGGAGTCTGGACTTTGAGTGTATTAAGGATGTGATTTGTTGCACAAAACAAACGCGGTGGATGGCTAAGTCTAAGGTGATTCCGGCCTACAAACTAGAGCACACGAACAAAGAGTTGGATGAAAGACTTACCTCTCTCCTCCTCTTGGCTCAGTTCTTCTCTAGTGCATGTTGCTTCGTGACCGCGTACACCTTCCAAACGTTCCTGTCCACTCCTTCGCTTGCATTATTGCTCCTTCCACTTGATGTTTTCGCTTGATTCACTTCCATACTCCCTTGCCTCACATGCATCCATGATATTCCTACAAAACAAGGCCTTGGCTGCCCCCCATGCTTGTACTTTGCACGTGGTTTGATAAAAGATGTTGGAGGGGCATCCCGTGATGTATCATGGTGCATGTATGGTCAAGTTAACTTGATTGCCTCCCTCTAAGCATGTTTTAAGGCTAAGCACTACTCTAATTTCGAAATTTAAAAATATTTTTCAGAGCCATGCAAGAGCTCAAGCATAAATTTAGAGAAGTTTTTAAACCATTAAAAACAAATGTAAGTCGAAAATATTTTCCGACTATGTTGATATCGGTCTCGCCGGTATTGTTTGCCTTCATTAGTTGAGAGCAAGCTTTTCCCGACTTGATCATGGGGGCATAGGTTTAGGTCATAATTTTGATTAGATGAGAGAGATTTTGAATGAAATAAAATTAAGTGAGGCTTAGAAAAATTCTAATCTTAGAGAAACCAAGGATATGGATTTTTAAACCAACCAAAAATCAAGTTTCTAGGTTCACGTGAGTCCTACCAGATGCTGAAATTTAAATAACACCTAGATACAAGTCGTGGCTCTACTCGAGTGTTTTTAGCATGAAAAACAAGTCAACCACAGCACCATAATGAGGGTGAAGGGTTGAGTTAGGTTCTGAATTTTTTTTTGGTTGTGGTTTCTCGAAAAAAAAGCAAACAATCACATAGGATGGTTCATGTAAAGGGTTTATGATCAAGCAAAATATTCAACCAAGAATTATGTCTCTAATATTGTTCAACCATTCTAAGTCTAAGGTTTTGCGTAGTAAAATTCAAAACTGAATTACTTGAAAAGGCTCGAAAAACCTGGAATCGGGTTGTCCTCCCGGTAGCTTATTCTTGACTCGACGAAATGGGTTGCCTCCCGCCTAGCGCTTCGTTTATAGTCCATGGCTAGACTTCTTCACTTGATTACTTCGGATCAACGCTCTTTGCGGGCATTGCAATCTTGGGTACCCACTTTGGCATAGTCATTTTTTTTGTCTTCACAGGCTGGCTTTGTCCTTTGGTCTTTACGGATGCAACAACTTCCTTGTGGCTCGGCGTCTCGAACTCCGGTCCTTCGGTCGTGATCTTCATGGTCTCTAGTGTGATCCTTCATCTCTCCCGAATGAGTTTGAGTAGCCTTCGCCATCTTGGGACCTTGGAGTTGTCTCGGATATTCTTTTTTGTTACCCATCGGGCGCCCGGCAAGTTGCCCCACTTGCGTCTCTAGCATCTTCATCATGATGAACACTTCACATGTGGATCTTGCCTTGGCAGCCTTTAGGTGTTGAGCTTCTTTCTCCATCTCCATCTTCTTCATCCTCCTCTTGATTTGAAGGCCTTTCGGCGTCTTGACTTGGAGGTGGTGATTCCCATGGAGATTTTGATGGTCGTTCGAGTTTGACTTTTGAATCTAGGGTTTCCAACCCTTTAGCTTGTGTTGCACGTCACCTTTGCCTGTAAAGTTTTCCTGGATCATCCACAAAAAAGTTTTGGGTTTCTTGGAGAGGTAGCCAACCATATCCGGTTAGGATTAGCAATAAAACAAAAATCTAAAAAGAAAAGAAAAATTAGGGTTAATCAAAACTAGATTAGATTTAATTTTTTCTTTTGAGGATGATCAAACATAAGAGATGCAAAAGAAAATCAAAAGAAAAACTGAAAAATAAGCGATACTAGATTGGATCTTGATTGCTTGTTCCCCGGCAACGGCGCCAGAAAAAGGGGCTTGTTGACGGTTAATAGTTGTATCAAAGTTCGTTTAGACTTGCAAGCGGACAAGTCTCCTGTCGTAGTCAAGGGACCCTTCTTCCCTCGAGTGGTGAACCCAAGGTATTGAATCGGTGGAACAATGTGCAACGCAAGGATTCAATCTAGTAAAGCAAGGTAAGCTATCTTATGAAGACAAGTTGCATCTAATCTACTAACTCAAAAAGAAAACGAATCTAGTCTAATCTACTAAAGAGGTAGCAAGAGAAAGCAAAAGATACCCGATCTAGAGAATCTAGATCATGCTTATGTTGTAGCTCAAAACAAGATAGATGAAGATAGAAAAGCGAATCTCATTAAAAGCATCTTTAAATCGTGCCTTCCATCCGACTCCGAAAACACCCGCCTTTCGGAACCCCCGTTCCGTCACAACGTATCCCTACTCATGCGGGTAGTCTAGGGCGAGTTCGATAAGAACAAGTTGAAATCACTTGGCCGGTCCGGTATGCACCTCTAGCCACCACGGCTACAAGAGCACCCTATGTAATCTATCTTAAGAATAGATCGTAGAAGAAGCAAAACCAAGAAGAAAACAAAATCATCGAGAAGGCACTTGATCGCTAGAAATCGAATTCACTTACAAACTTCACCATGAATGATTACATTAACAAGATCACCACTGGGGCCCTCCCTCGATCTTGATCCTCGCTCTGGAGCTCCGTCGTGGTCTTCCATGCAAGGTTCCCACGTCGGCTAGGGAAACCCTAGACAACTAGCACGACCCTCATCTCCGAGATGGTGTCCCTCAAGCTTCTCTGCTCCTCGGCGGCGGATTACGACTTCGATGATCTGTGGCTCTCGGTCAGGGGGCTATTTATAGCCTGAGAAGCAATTAGGTCAAAGGGGAGGCCGATTGGGCCCCGAAAAGGGCTGGGCCGGCCGGCCTGGGCCGATCGGCCTGGGCCCTTTTCGGCCCAATTTGCTGCCTGCTTCGCCCGGTGTTGCTTCCCACGTCTTCTAGATGTTCTCCCCTTTTGCATGTCGGCCCTTGACGTCGTTTTCTCTCTCGAATTGGACTCAACTCCTTGTCTTGCAAGATTCAACACTTTTCTGGTTCGGTCCTTGGAGTTTATCATCTTCTCGGGCTTGGTCCTTGGGCTCTTGGAGTCATGTTCACTTCATTGCTTGACTTGTATCGGGCTTCAAGGTCTTGTCATGAGGTGCTTAATGAACTTATCCCGGAAGTCTTGCTTTCAACGTTAAAACCCTGCGTAAACACTTAACTCCAAAACCGACATGCACAAGTGAACTTGTTATACCACGGGGGTTAGTACCAATGAATAAGATACAAAAGTCATGCCAACACCGAAGGTAAACTCATGGCTAGGTTGACGGATTTTCACTGTCAACATAGGAACACCTCATGAGGAGTCCATAGCCAAGTTTAATCCCACCAAAACTCGTCCAAAAAGGAGGAATCGAAGAAATCCCGCCAAGAACACCTCAAACCCTAGAACCGAAAAAACCCAAAATCGAGCTCCTTTACTCACGGATTTGGGAGGGGAACCACAGCCCAAAGAACCACGAAGGGTGCCCACAAATTTCCCCCATCAAATCCCCAAGAGAAAGGTCCCGAAAACAACCCAAAGAAATCACCAAGAGAGGGCTCCGAAAATCACCACCAAGAACAACCGGGAACAACACATCCAAACCTTGACGAACCACGCCGAATCATCTATACATGAAACAAAGGTTCTTACAAGGTCTAGCTTGCCGCCCGATCATCCAACCCTCTCACAAGATCTCACCATGAAGCTCTCAAGCTAGTCCTATGGAAATCCTAAGAAAAAAGGTAGGGAAAATATGAAAGCAGATGAACTAGGGTTCCAAGGCTTAGCTGTCATCCTCTCACCTCTTGGGTTATATGGAGGCAACCGAAAGTCTAAAATACCCTTCTCAGATAACTACGGATACAAGCCCCTCAAGGGCAGTTTTGGAAGACTTGAAGCTTTCACCATCGGACGGATGCCCGGCGACCGCAACTTGCTTAGCCTCGACGCAAGCCTTGCGATCCCGACGCATGTCCTCCGCTTCGAAGATTTCGGACTGCGTCATCGCACACCGGTCAGACTGGTGCTCCTCACCAGTCAGACCGGTACCCGCCGGTCAGACCGGTTAGACCCACCGGTCGGGCCGGTCCGCACCGCCGCAAAGACCGTCTTCGGTTCTCCGGTCTTGGCTTTGTGGATCAACCAAGGAACCCAGTGGTTTTTTGGTGAACCACCGGAAACCCCGCAAACTCGGTGTAGCCTCCGCCAATCTCCACTCATGACTCGGCTCCCACGTAGCCCCGACTCGACCTTGGTTTTGAGGCTCAACCAAGAAACCGTCCACGACTTCATCTTGCTGTTCATGCCACCATGCGGCCCGCACTTGACCCCGCTGGCCACCGGGTCCCTCGAACGAAGTCTACTTGTCTTCTCCACACCTGGAGGCCTCACCCACGACGACCTTTCGCGCTTGTTCTTCACCTGCAACAACACCAGTCAAGCCGCAACCTGCACCTGCAATACTTAGCCAAGAATCAGTCCACACAACGTTGTCAATCACTCATCACACTAGGAAGCGACCATCCACCAGTTCTCGAACCTCACATGGTCCTCTCATCCTTCAATTTCCTTGTAGTGAGAGTCTTTATCTTGCCTGCAAGACGTTTTAAACGCACATTCTACCCCCAAGGTGATGGTTGGGAGTAGATAGAATTGCCAACAATACAACAATGTCTCCTAAGATTCTTAACTTGTGGCATAATTAGCCTAATGAGGAATAAAAACCTAATGAGTGTACGTGGTGTAAGGTGTGTATGCACATGATAGGAAAGCATATAAACAAAGACAATGTTTTTACCTAGTTCCAAACACCATGGTTACAACTAGGTTGCCAAATTTCTCCATAGCCATAAAGGTTTACTTATCAAGGGTTAAAATACCATGTATATCCCTAAATCAATAACTCTTATAGGACAAAGAAAATTAAGCACATTGCAAAGCTTATGAACTAACCAAAGTGTCGGTGCGGAATGTGGTCCCGACACTAACCAGTAATAAGCGCCGAGGTCTATCCCTCAATGGTCGATGCTAAGCAACAAGGGACACAGAGTTTATCCTGGTTCCGGCTGGTGAGCCGTACGTCCAGCAGTAGTGTGCTCAAGGCACTATATTGCTCAGCACCGGGGGTGCCTATAGTGGGGCTGCTACAAGCAAGGCGGGAGAGGAAGCGTAGCTTCCAAGTCCCTGGTGTAGTGGCTGAAGGTGTTATGTTGCGTTGCGTTGTGTGTGTGTTGCGTGTGTCTCTGTCCGTCCCCTCTGTCTGTCCCCTGCGGCTGGGGGGTTCGCCCCCCTTTTATAGATCAAGGAGGGAGAGAATCACATGCGCGCCATGCTATTTAGCTACGTGAGAGAGGGTGATGTGCTATGCTGTAGAGTAGGCGGCCGTCTGGGAGATCCTTGCAGCGATCTGGCCATCATGGCGTATCTAGTCACCGAACAGTAGCAGCTTCGAGGGTAGAAGTGCAGCGGACGGCTGCGATGTCCTCAGACGGGCTTGAGGAGGTCGCTGACGTCGGTCCGTACGGAGCACAGTGGCAGGTAAGGCAGCACCCCGTTCCCGCACGCTCCGCGGTGCTGGAGTTGTTGCTACAGCGCCTGGCGTGCGCTCGTACGAGCGGGGGCGGCAGCCATGCCGTTAACAGTGGCGGGGATGGCGTCCCACCGGCCTAGCGCCTCCACCTAACCCTGCAAGGTCACAAGAAAGCAAGTCGAGGGTGCGGCCGGCCCCCCTTCGAGGGCTCGGCACGTTAGCCGTACCGGAGCAGGCGGCGCGGCGTCACGGGACTGGCGCCGGCCACGCCGCACAGTTCCTTCTACAGTGGCGGGGATGGGATCCCTCCTGGGGAGTTGGTGCGGTGGCACCGGGGCGCGAGCCCCAGGCGCATGATGGCGCCGCCCTGCCGTTGTCAGGGCATTAAATGCTCGTGCACGGAAGCAGGCGCACGCGTGCGGGGCGCCCTCGAGCGAGGCGGACCCCGTTCGAGGGCGGAGCGGACCCTCGAGCGAGGCGGAGCCTGCTCGAGGGGGGAGCGGGCCCTCGAGCGAGGCGGAGCCTGCTCGAGGGAAGCGCACCCCCTCGAACGGGACGGAGCCCGCCCGAGGGAGGCACGCATCCTCGAGCGAGGCGGAGATCGCTAGAGGGGATCTTCGAGTGGGCCGCCTTGGTGGGCCGCGTCCTGCATGGTTAGGCGTGTTTGGCTTTGTTGCGGGTTTTTAATTGGGGGTTTCCCAGTTGTTGAAGGGGACCCCTAGGGCTGTCCCCGACAGTAGCCCCCGAGCATCTGTGGGTTTGCCATTGAGGCTCCCGCAGATGCTGGAACCTACTGATAGGACGTTCTTCCCTTCTGGTTTTGCGAACGCTTTCCGTGGGGCCGCATCAGTGGACCCGCGGGTCTAGCCCCCGAAGCCCTGCAGGAGCGTGGGTGCTCCTGGAGGGGTTAACCACGAGAGTTGGCCAGGGGGCATGGTACATGTTTCAACCGGCGTCGGCAATGTCTCGGCCGGCTTCGGTGACGCACGCGCCGCTGGCACTATCTCCGGCGGGTGCAATCCAGAAGGTGTAGCCGTGCGTCAAGCCCCTGAGCCTGGGCCCATTCGAGGCGATCGGGTAGAGCTTTACGACTTGTCTTTTAACGCGCCCTCGCCATCCCTCCGCAGGACGGAGGGTGAGGTTTCCGCAACCCCCATCGAGTGGGTCGCGGATTGCGGATTCCTCGTTGAGCTGCTGGCGGGTGGTTCGAGTGGACGCCCATGCCCCGTTCGATAAGGGTAGGCTGCGTGGTCCAGAGACACGTCCATGGAAGCGCTTGCGTGGGTTTGCTAGGTGGGGCTCGGTCCCGTTCGATAGGGACCGAGGGCGCGGAAGCTCTCCCTCGGTGGGATCCCCCGGCTAGCTGCCCTCGCTGGCTCTCGAATACGACATATGGGGCACCCTCGAGCCGACGGGCTCGAGGAACTGCTCGAACGCGTGTGCCTTCGTCGTCCTTGACTCCGTGATCTGGGGCGCCTGTTCGAACCCGTCGAGGGTCAAGCTTCGAACCCTCGATCGGCAGGGCCGTGCGGGGCGGCGCCTGGGCGGCCTCGTCTTTGCGTCTGCGACCGTCGAGGGGCCTGGGCGAGCCGGCCCTCGAGGTGCTGATTAGTAACAATGGTGCGGGGCGGCGGCTAAGCGCTCCCGGCCTGGCATCTGCGACCATCTAGGGGCCTGGGCGAGCCAGCCCCCGAGGCGCTGATCAGTAACACAGCGCGGCATGGGTGCTTGCGGTGCCCGCTTTGTTCTAAAACAGGTCCGAGGCGACCTTCTCACGCCTGTGCCCTTTAGAGGGTTGAAATTGTCCCGAGCCAGGGGCTCGTGCCGCTCGAGGGTCCTGCGTGGCATGGGTGCTTGCGGTGCCCGCTCTACTTCAAGCAGGCCCCGAGGCGACCTTCTCACGCTTGTTCCCTTGCGAGGGCTGAAACTCTCCCGAGCCAGGGGCTCGTGCCGCTCGAGGGTCCTGCGTGGCATGGGTGCTTGTGGTGCCCGCTCTGTTTCAAGCAGGCCCCGAGGCGACCTTCTCACGCCTGTGCCCTTTCGAGGGTTGAAACTCTCCCGAGCCAGGGGCTCGTGCCGCTCGAGGGTCCTGCGTACCTTGCAAGGAACCGAGCCATTAAATGCTCCACAGTCGAGGCTGTAATTTCTCGTCGTGGGCGCGCTTTTTTAGGCATTGCAGCCGCGCGCGCGCGTAGTGGGCGGCGTGGGCAGGCGGACGTGACCGCCTGCCACGGTCCCTGCTATTCTTCGCCGTGATGATAGCTTGTTCGCGGTGGCGTGGCCGCCGCGGTCGTGGTGGGGCCCGCCCGTCAGCGAGAAAGAAGATTCCTTGCAGTTAATGCGCGCGGGACGTCCGCCCCGGAGAGCTCGCCCGCGGCTTATAAATCTGAGGGGAGGGGAAAACGGCGGTTTTTACCTTAGCATTTCGCCGTTCTCGCCCCCAGTGCTCTCGCCTTCGCTTTGCTCTTGCCACCGCGGCCCTTCGCCATTAGAGCTCTTCCTCTTCTTATTGTCCTCCGCTCTCGCATCCCTCATCTTCTGTCATGGCGCCGCTTCCGCCCCTCACGATCCTCGACCCGTACGCCTGGGAGCGGTCGACGGTGACCCGGCTGGCCCTTGGCGAGCTGGTCTCCGCCCGCCGCCTGGCGGCGAACGAAGAGGGCCGGCCGGCGGAATGGATCGTGCCGCCGGCGGGGGACCACGCGCCCAACCCGCCGGAGGGCTACGTGGTGAGCTTCATCTGCTTCCATGAGCACGGCTTCACTGCGTCGGCGAGCCGCTTCATGCGGGCGCTCTGCCACCGCTATGGCGTGTTGTTACACAACTTCGCGCCAAACGCGATTTCGCAGGCGGCCACATTTGTGGGCGTCTGCGAGGGGTATCTAGGGATCCCAGTCAATTGGGAGCTCTGGCTACACCTCTTCCGCGCGGAGCTCTTCACGCAGCCGACGACGGAGCAGAGGACCCGCCGCGTGGTGCGCGCCGGCGGCATGTCACTCGCCGTGCGGGCGCAGTTCAAGGACGACTACATCCCCTGCACCATGACGACGAATAACGCCGGCTGGGAGCGGGGGTAGTTCTACTTGCGCAACGCCGAGCCCGACCTCCGCCCTACACCGGTCGGGTGTTCAAGGAGAAGCCCGACTCCTGGAGCTACGGGGTGTCCACGCCCCAGCATCGGAGGCGGCTGGGCTCGCTCCTGGCTGCCTTGAGGAACTTGGCGGCGCGCGGGCTGACCGCGGCGGGCGTCCTCACCTTCCTCCACCACCGGCGGGTTGTGCCTCTGATGGAGAGACCGGTCTACATCTACGAGATGACAGAGGAGGCGGACCCCGTCGCGCTGGCGAGGTCGCGGATGCTCCCAACCCCTCTCGGGCGGGCGTACGCGCTCACGCGGGCGCGGAACGCCGTCGACTCTCGGATGTTGCGCCAGGACCGGTCCCCGTGGGACCTCGAAATGCTCCCCACCGGCCAGCTGGTGAGTATGGTTCTTGGCCCTGTTTTCGCCCTTGATGATGCCACCGGCCCCTAACGCGCCTTTGCTGTTCTCGCTTGCAGCTGGTGACCTTCAGCGCCGCGAAGTCCGTTCCGGCTACCCCTGACTCCCGCGCGGTCGGTCGGGCGGCGCCGCAACGGGAGCGAGGAGCGGGCGGCACGCGGGGGAGGGAGCGCGCGAGGCGGCACCGCGAGCGCCGCGAGCGGCGGAGCGAGGAGTACCGGCTGCGCGAGCAGCGAGGGGCTCTCCTCGCCGGGGACCGAGGAGTATTCGTCCTCGGAGGAGGATGAGGAGGAAGAAGCCGGGGGGCAGGGCCCCTCCGATAGGTGGGAGCTCGCTCCCCGTCGCCGGAGCCGCCCTCCGGCGGCAAGGGCAAGCATCGTGCGGGGCGGGCGCAACGGCGCCCGCCTCCGGGCAATCAACGACAGAGGCGGCGCGAGCCGCGGAGGTGCCGGCCCCGCGCGCGCGAGGTGCGCGCGGCAAGCGCGCCCGCACGCGGGGCGGGGCCCGTGCGCGTGGCGGAGGCACCGGGGGGCGCGGTGACCGGCGCGTCGGCCGCGTGGGCCTCATCCGCCGAGGCCCCGAGGAAGAAGAAGCGTGCCTTCTCCTCTTCGAGGTAAGGGGCTTGCTCTTCTGCTGGGTTTGGTTTTTTGGCAACTAGGCGTTCTGACTTTTGCTTGTGCTTGGGCAGGGTGGTGCCAACCGTGCCTCCCCTCGCACCGGCCAAGGTGCTGAGGGCGGATGCGGCCATTCCCACCTGGCGGCGCTCGTCGAGGGCGCGCGCGGCGGGGGCAAGCACCGGCGGTGGCGGGCGAGGGCTCGCAAGGCGCGGGCCGAGGCCTCGAGGCCCTCGCCGGCGGATCGGCCCGCCGCGGCGCAACCGGTGGTCGTCGAGGAGCGACATGCGCCGGTCGTGGTGGAGGCGCGCCCGCGGTGGCGGCCGTGACGGAGGCGCGGTCCGCGGCACCGGGCCGCGGCGGAGCGAGGCGAGGGGTGCGGCCGCGGTGGCGCCCATGGTTGCGGTTGAGGAGGGCGGACGGGCGCTCGTGGTCACGGAGGCGCGGCCGGAGGCGATGGCCATGGCGTCGCGTCAGCGCCCGTGGCCATGGAGGCGCAAGTGGAGGCGCCGGCGGAGGCGCGCGGGGGTCGGTGCCTGCCGGCAGCTCCCGGGCGGCGGTGGTGGAGATCCAGGATGACGATTCCCCGCCGCCCGGGTGGGATCAGTGGGTGAGCTTCCCCACGCTCTTCCCGGAGTCCCAGGAGGGGGCCCTCGTGAGGCGACGCGACGGCCACATGGTGGCGGGGGGCCGGGGACATGGCGCCGAGGCCTCGTCTTCCCGCGCCGCCACTCCGACCGGTGGAGGGGGTCGCTGGCGATCCGCCCGCGTTCGCCGACGCCCAGGGGGAGCAGGAGCTGTGGGAAGAGCTCCAGCGCCACGGCGCCACGCTCGACCGTGCGCTGAACGAGGCGCTGAGGGTCCATGGCGGCCCCGCATGGCGCATCTTCCAGGTAGGGCGTCGTTACTCGTTTTCCTCTTTCCCTTGTTTCTGCGCGCTGTTTCTGTATCATGATGCTTACGGGTTCTAACTTGTGGGTGACAGGAGCTCGAGCGCCGCGCCCGCGACAAATACAACGCCTTCGACCGGGTGAACGCCGAGCTCCACCAGCTCCGGGAGCGATGCGGCGCCTTCGACGCGCTCGCCGACGCCCTCAGGACTCCGGATGGCTGGTTGTCGTACCGGGCCATGGCCTTGCGCGATGAGCTCAACGAGAGCACAAGGCAGGACCCGGCGCTTCCCTCTAGCCTCGAGCGGGTTTGCACAGCCCTTATCGACCGTGATGAGGCGCTGCGGCAGGCGCGCTCGGACCTAGAGAAGATGCGCACGCTAGCGGCTAACTGGGAGGCGGAGGTGGCCGACGTCTGCAACGAGAACCGGGGGCTTCGCTCGTCGCTCGAGGGGGCGCAGGCGCAGCAGCACCAGGCCAAGGAGCGGGCGCGCGCGCTCGAGCGGCAGGGCCAAGGAGGCCAACGACTTGAAGGCCGCCCTCGACGCCAAGGTCGCGGCTCTCGCCGCCTCCGAGGACCGGGCCTCGCGGGGAGCGCACCGCCCGCCAAGGGGCCGAGGGGCGGCTCGAGCAGAGCGAGCCGCCCTCGCTGACGCCCGGTCGGCGCTAGAGCAGGAGCGCGTCGCTCGCGAAGCGGCGCAGAAGTCGCTGGAGGAGCGGAACACCGCGTTCTCCAAGGTCGAGGGTGAGCTGATAGTGCTCAGCATCGCGAGCGCAAACCAGGAGCTGCCCTTCCAGGAGCAGGGCGAGACCGTCAAGGGCCTCGAGCTGGCGGTCGAGGCCGAGCGCCGTGCCCTCGAGGTGGAGAGGAAGCAAGTCGAAGGTGAGCCGCTGTTTGACTCTTGTTTCGCTGGTTCTCCCTTAGAGGATTCGCATCCTTTTTCTGATTTCTTCTTTGTCTGGCAACTCCAGGCATGCGCACCGCTCTGAGGCACGCGGCTGAGCGGGCCGAGGCACTGCAGGCCTCCTACAACTCCTCCGAGCAGGAGCTGCAGGAGTTGCGCGATGCGGCCCTCGAGACCTGCCGAGCCGTGGAGGAGCGCGAGGCGGCGGCCGGAAGCTCGCCGGCCGCCGCCTGCGCACCCTTGGCGGCCACGTCACCGAGCGGATGCGCCGGGCGCTGCATCTGGGCGTCCAGAAGGCCCTCGGAGTGGTACGGTCCCACTACGAGGTCAACTTCGAGGCACTGGCGGAGGGTTACGTCGTCCCCGACGGTGTTGAGGACGAAGTGGCGATGGAGCGCGTAGACGCGCTCGCCGCCGACGCTGCCGGGACGCTCGCCGAGGCCTTCGAGGAGTTCCTCTTCCCGGACGCTGCTGCCGCCGCCGCTCCTCCCGCCTGAAGACAGCTGGGCGCTAGGCCCGTTTTTGTTTTATGTGTCAGTATGTTGGCCGTGCGGCCCTTGTAACTAAACAAGTTATTTTTGCCATAAACATCTGTTGATGTGAAAAGAAGTCTTTTGTTTACTACGCTTTTTTGTTTCTCCTTCTTCCTGAGTAGATTCTAGTTAGGGGAGTTCGATTTTCGCGTGTGGCTTGCTGGGTTGGAGGCGAGAGAGAAGGGGCGTATCCTCGCGGCGTGGGCTATCTCTCGCTCGCGCGCTCCTTCCGCTAGGCTACCCGCGCCATGTTCGAATCTTTGCTCAGGGCCGAAGTAGAGAACAAACTTTGCGCGCGTGAGTTGTTTCGTTTTTGCGCGAAAATGGGACCATTTTGGGGGGTGCCCCCCGCAGTAGCCCCCGAGGGTAACTTGGGTTTCAGGGGAAAGCCGAGTTGCCCTTTGCATTAGACTTATGACGTTTACATAGTTGTCACCAACTGGGGCGTTGGTCATGTGATTTTTACAACAAAAATACTTGGAAATCCTAGCTAGGGGTAGAAGCGACGTACCTGTTGGATGTTCCAAGCGTTGGTGAGCTCTTCGCCGTCCTCGTTGGCCAGCTTGTACGTGCCGGGCTTGAGCACCTTCACCACGACGTAGGGTCCCTCCCATGGAGGGGATAGCTTGTGGCGTCCCCGGTTGTCTTGGCGTAGCCTTAGGACCAATTCCCTTTCGCTGAAATCCCGCCGGCGTATCTTGCGTGCTTGGTAGCGCCTGAGGGACTGTTGGTACCTTGCGGAGTGCATTAAGGCTACGAGGCATGCCTCGTCCAGCTGGTCCAGCGAGTCCTCGCGGGCGCGCTGGTTGGCACCCTCGTCGTAGCCTCGAACCCTGGGCGACCCGTATTCTAAGTCCGTGGGGAGGACGGCCTCCGCGCCATGGACTAGGAAAAACGGGGTGAACCCGGTGGCTCTGCTTGGGGTGGTCCTTAGGCTCCACACGACTGCTGGCAACTCTTGGAGCCACTTTCGACCAGATTTGTTTAGCTGGTCAAAAATCCTTGGCTTAAGGCCTTGTAGGATCATGCCGTTGGCACGCTCTACTTGGCCGTTGGTCTGTGGGTGTGCCACAGCTGCCCAATCCACACGGATGTGGAATTTGTCACAAAACTCCATGAATTTCCTGCCCGTGAACTGGGACCCGTTGTCGGTGATGATGGAGTTTGGCACTCCGAAGCGGTGGACGATGTCGGTGAAGAACGTCACAGCTTGCTCAGTCCTGAGATTCGTGATGGGGCGCACTTCCACCCACTTGGAGAACTTGTCGATCGCGACCAACAAGTGGGTGAAGCCCCCGGGCGCCTTTCGCAGGGGCCCGACGATGTCCAGCCCCCACACAGCGAACGACCATGTTATGGGGATGATCTGCAGGGTGTGAGCGGGAAGGTTGGACTTGCGGGCGTAAAACTGGCAACCCTCGCAGGTGCGTACGATCTCGCTGGCGTCTGCGACCCCGGTGGGCCAGTAGAAGCCTTGGCGGAACGCATTGCCAACGAGGGTACGAGGCGCCACATGATGGCCGCAGATCCCGGCGTGGATGTCCCGTAGTAGCTCGCGCCCCTCGGGGATGGGCACGCACCGCTGCAAGATGCCGGAAGCGGCGCGCTTGTACAGCTTGCCGTCGACGAGGGCAAAGGACTTGGCCATCCTGGCGATGCGTCTGGCCGCGGCCCGGTCCGTGGGGTGTTCCCCTCGGGCCATCCAGGCCACATACTTGTCACACCAGTCAGCCTTGACGGGGGCTGGCTCGATGTCCATCACATCAACCCCATAGGCGCCATACCCCTCGGGGAGGGAGAGCACGTACGCCTTGTTCGATGGGTCCTCATCCATGGGTTCCGCACCCGCTGGATTCGAGGGAGCCCCCGAGGGTTCTGTGTGGCTCGAGGGGTGAGGCTCGAGGGCAACTGTGGGATGAGCAATATCGCGAGCGAAAACGTTCGGGGGGACGGTGATCCTCCCGGACGCGATCTTGGCCAGCTCGTCCGCCTCCTCGTTGTACCGGCGGGGCACGTGATTGAGCTCGATGCCGTAGAATTTGTCCTCGAGGGCTCGCACGGCTTTGCAGTAGGCCTCCATCTTGTCGTCATGGCAGCTCGCGTTCTTCATGACCTGGTCAATTACGAGCTGCGAGTCCCCTTGCACGTCGAGGCGTTTGACGCCCAACTCAATGGCGATCTTGAGGCCGCAAAGGAGGGCCTCATACTCAGCCATGTTGTTCGAGGTGGGGAAGTGGAGGCACACCGTGTAGCGCATGTGCTCCCCGAGGGGTGACACAAAGAGCAGGCCCACGCCCGCCTTGTTTTCATCACCGTACCGTCGAAGTACAGAGTCCAGCACTCTGCCTGGATCTGTGGCGGTGGCAGCTGCGTGTCCGTCCATTCGGCGACGAAATCTTCCAGGATCTGGGACTTGATGGCCTTGCGCGGGGCGTAGGTGAGCGTCTCGCCCATTAGCTCCATGGACCATTTGACGATCCTGCCCGCCGCGTCAGGATTGCGGATAATCTCCCCTAGCGGGAAGGAGAAAACCACTGTGACGGGGTGGGCCTCGAAGTAGTGGCGCAGCTTGCGCCGCGCGAGGACCACCGCATACAGCAGCTTCTGGACTTGAGGGTAGCGCGTCTTGGTGTTAGACAAGACCTCGCTGATGTAGTAGACCGGCCGCTGGACCGGCAGGGCGTGCCCTTCCTCCATGCGCTCCACCACGATCATAGAGCTGATCACCTGGGTGGTTGCGGCCACGTAGAGCTGCAGAGGTTCGCCGTTCTGCGGCGGCGTGAGGACCGGGGCGTGCGTCAGGGACGCCTTAAGTTTGTCGAGCGCCTCCTGGGCCTCGGCGGTCCAGGAGAAGCGCTCGTGCTTCTTGAGGAGGCGATAGAGGGGCAGGCCCTTCTCGCCTTGCCGGAGATGAAGCGGCTCAAGGCGCCAAGGCACCCCAGCACCTTTTGCACCCCCTTGAGGTCCCGGATCGGGCCCATTCGTTCGAGGGCCGTGACCTTCTCGGGGTTGGCCTCGATCCCCCGTTGGGAGACGATGTATCCTAGGAGCATGCCTCGCGGCACTCCAAAGACACACTTTTCGGGGTTTAATTTGACCCCATTGGCCCGTAGGCAGCCGAACGCAATGCCAAGGTCGCCAACCAGGTCGTCCGCCTTCCTGGTTTTCACGATGATGTCATCCACATATGCCTCGACCGTCCGTCCGATGTGGTCTCCGAAAACATGCTGCATGCAGCGCTAGTATGTCGCGCCCGCGTTTCGGAGGCCTAACGGCATCGTGACGTAGCAGAACATTCTGAACAGCGTGATGAACGAAGTCGCGAGCTGGTCGGACTCCTTCATCTTTATTTGGTGATACCCGGAGTAGGCATCAAGGAAGAAGAGCAGCTCACACCCAGCCGTTGAGTCAACAATTTGATCAATGCGTGGCAAAGGAAAAGGAACTTTAGGACATGCTTTATTAAGACTAGTGTAGTCTATACACATCCGCAACTTCCCATTCTTTTTCTTTACAAGTACAGGGTTTGCTAGCCACGTTGGGTGGAACACCTCCTTGATGAACCCGGCCTCGAGAAGCTTCCGCAGCTCCGCTCCGATGGCCCGTCGCCGCTCCTCGTCGAAGCGGCGCAGCCGTTGTTGCACGGCGCGGGCGTGGGGCAGGATGTCAAGGGAGTGCTCGGCGACCTCCCTCGGGATGCCTGGCATATCCGAGGGGCTCCACGCGAAGATGTTGGCGTTGGCGCGGAGGAAGTCGACGAGCACCACTTCCTATTTGGGATCGAGGGTGGAGCTGACCCTCAACACCTTGCCCTCGGGGGCGGCAGGGTCGAGGGGGACCTCCTTGGTCTGCTCCGCGGCTTCGAAGGTGCCGGAGTGCTTGGCGGTGGAGTCGAGGTCCTCGTTGACCATCTTCTCCAAAGTGGTGACTAGCGCTTCATCCAGCGCCAGTGCTTCTGCGTGCTCTACGCACTCAACGTCGCAGTCAAATGCGTGCTCGATGGACGAGCCTACGGTGATGATGTCGTTCGGTCCGGGCATCTTCATCTTCAAGTAGGTGTAGTTGGGGACCGCCATGAATTTGGCGTAGCAGGGCCGCCCAAGTATGGCGTGGTAGGCACCCTTGAACCCCACCACCTCGAAGGTGAGCGTTTCCTTGCGGAAATTCTTCGCGGTGCCGAACCAAACCGGGCGGATCGATCCGCCCGAGGGGCCGGACCTACTTGCCGGCGCGACGCCGTGGAACGGCTTCGTGCTAGGCCGCGACTCGGTCTAACCCGATCCCCGGCAAGTGCGGCCGTATGCACGTAGAGGATGTTGAGGCCGCCGCCTCCGTCCATCAAGACTTTCGAGAACCGCGCGTTCCCGACGATTGGGTCGACCACCGGCGGCATCGGCCCGGGTTGGGGATGCGGTTCGGATGGTCTTCCCGCCGAAAGTGATGGCGTCCTCCGACCGCCTGAGGAAGGAGGGAGGCGCCTTCTCCGCGGCGAGGACCTCGTGCCGCTCTCGCTTGCGCTGGCGGGTCGACATGTCGACGGTTGCCCCCCAAAGATGAGGAACACGTTTTCCACAGCGGGGAAGCCGCCGGCGTCGCCATCTCGTCCTTCTTTCTTGGCCTCCGCCTCCTTCGCGGCGGCGCGGCCATAGAACTTCTTGAGCATATCGCATTGCTCAAGGGTATGGTTCACTGGGGTCTTGTGGTAAGGACATGGCTTTTTCAAAGATGTCATCGAACACCCCCGACCTCGAGGGGCCGGTCGAGGGCCCCGTCGAGCCGGTCGACAAAGAAGAGCCTCGGCATCACCGCCATCGCGCCCCTGCTCGTGCGCCTCGCGGCGCGGCTTCTTCCCCTTCTTGCCCCGCTTGTCCTTGCGGTGGGGTTCCCTGGACTTTCTGCCCTCCGCGGGCGCATCGTCCGAGCGCTTGCCCTTCTTGCCGTCGAAGATTGCCCCCACGGCCTCCTCTCCTGAGGCGAAGCTGGTGGCAATGTAAAACAGCTCGTTGGAGTCCGCGGGCGGGCTGCGCCCCAGCTCCCGCACGAGGTCCCGGCACGTGGTGCCCTCGAGGAAGGCGTGCACGATCTCGGATTGCGCCACACTGGGAGCTCCGTACAGCGCTTGGAGAAGCGCCGTATGAAGTCCCGTAGCGACTCGCCGGCTTCGGGTGGGTGCGAAGCGCAGTCCCGGGAATTCCCGGGCGCACGTACGTGCCCTGGAAGTTACCCACGAACGTGCGGACCAGATCGTCCCAGTTGTGGATCTGGCTGGCGGGCAGGTGCTCGAGCCACGTCCGGGCCGCATCGCCGAGGTGCAGGGGCAAGTTGCGGATGATGACCTCGTCGCTGGTGGCCCCGCCCAGCTGGCACGCCAGGCGGTAGTCGTTGAGCCACACGCGGGGATCCGTCTCCCCGTTGTACTTGACGATGGTCGAGGGTTGGCGGAAGCGTTGGGGGAAGGCCGCCGCGCGGATCTCCCGGCTGAACACACGGGTCCCTGGGGGCTCCGGCGTCGGAGAGCGGTCTTCGTCGCTGTCGTAGCGTCCACCCCGTCGAGGGTGGTAGCCCACCGCTGCTCGCGCGTCCGCCTTGCTCGTGCGCCGGGCGTTGATGACGTTGCGGGCGTCGCGGGTCCGGCGCCCGCGTGCGTCAAGGAGCCGCTCCTTCACCGGCGTGCGTCCCGGGTTTGGCGGGTCGCCCCGCCGCTTCACCCGCATGGACCGAGGGTTCGCCCCCCCCGTGCGGCCCCCGTCGTCCCGCGCATCCCCCCCGTTGGCGGATGCGAGACGCCGAGCTCTCGGCCCGCCGGACCGCCGCTTGCTCGATGAGAACCCTCGCACCTCGCGGTGCAGGTCCCGCGCCTCGGGGGTCGAGGGTGCCGGCATAGCCCGCAGCAGCGTCGCGGCGGCAATGAGCTTCTGGCTTGCCCGAGGAGGTGCGTCTGGGTTGTCGACGTTGAAGTTGGTGTTGATGCGGTCGCGGACTTGTTTGCCCAGCTCCCGCGCGCGTTCGCCGCGTGCGGAGGCTTCCCCTGCCATTGAGGCACGGAGCAGCCGCACCGTCCGTACTCCTCGCGCCTTAGCCTTGAGCTCGCGGGCCCGGGCCGCCGCGCGTCGGCGTCGGCCCTAGCAGAGCGCTTGGCCCTGCGGCCAGGCGCGTAGCGATCCCTGGGGCAGGCGTGATCTCCCCGTCTCCGATGCCCACGGCGTCGGTGGCGTTGGCCTGGTCGTTGGCGACGACGACGTAGCACTCCCGCGCGGGGTCGTAGCTCCCGGTGCTGGAGTCATCGGAGCAGCCGAACCAGTAATCCGTAGCGTCGAGGAAACGCCGGAACATGATTGGGTCCGGCACACCAGAGAAGTCCCACTCCGCGTACCTGTGGAGATTAGCGGGTGGCGGCGCGTCAAGGGAACCCAGGGACGATTCGTCACCGGCTGAGGCGCTGGGATCCCTGGCGACGATGACGTGACGGCCGGGGGGAACCCTGCGCATCGTGGTGTTGACGTTGTTGTTGTAGGCCGTCGCGGCTCCACGCAGACCAATGGGAAAGCGCGGTCCGGAGACCGTGCGCTGTCCCGTTGGACGGCGGTTGTCGTGGTGGCGGGCGCGCCGCGCCGAGAGGCGGCGCGTTCGCCCGCCGTCGCTCGGACCGTGCCCGGCGCGAACGCGGACCGCAGCGGCGGCGTCGTGGCGTCGACGGGCCCGCAACATTTGTGCCGGCGGCGTCCGTGCCGTGGTGGTGCGCGCGGCGGGGCCGGAGCGGACCCGGCCTGGCGCCGCGCGCGGAGCTCCTCACAGTTGGTGAGGCGCATGAGGTAGCCGTTCCCCGTGGTCTGAAAGTTCAGGCCCCTGAACCGGATTTTGAACCCGGCGTGGAGGGGGTCCGAGCTGCCCATGTAGTAACACGTACCGCGGTACTCAGTGTGGATCACCATGGAGGGAGTTGACGGATTGGCCTTAGGCGCTCGATTGCCCCACGGTGGGCACCAACTGTCGGTGCGGAATGTGGTCCCGACACTAACCAGTAATAAGCGCCGAGGTCTATCCCTCAATGGTCGATGCTAAGCAACAAGGGACACAGAGTTTATCCTGGTTCCGGCTGGTGAGCCGTACGTCCAGCAGTGGTGTGCTCAAGGCACTATATTGCTCAGCACCGGGGGTGCCTGTAGTGGGGCTGCTACAAGCAAGGCGGGAGAGGAAGCGTAGCTTCCAAGTCCCTGGTGTAGTGGCTGAAGGTGTTATGTTGCGTTGCGTTGTGTGTGTGTTGCGTGTGTCTATGTCCGTCCCCTCTGTCTGTCCCCTGCGGCTGGGGGGTTCGTCCCCCTTTTATAGATCAAGGAGGGAGCGAATCACATGCGCGCCGCGCTATTTAGCTACGTGAGAGAGGGTGATGTGCTATGCTGTAGAGTAGGCGGCCGTCCGGGAGATCCTTGCAGCGATCTGGCCATCATGGCGTATCTAGTACCCGAACAGTAGCAGCTTCGAGGGTAGAAGTGCAGCGGACGGCTGCGATGTCCTCAGACGGGCTCGAGGGGGTCGCTGACGTCGGTCCGTACGGAGCACAGTGGCAGGTAAGGCAGCACCCCGTTCCCGCACGCTCCGCAGTGCTGGAGTTGTTGCTACAGCGCCTGGCGTGCGCTCGTACGAGCGGGGGCGGCAGCCATGCCGTTAACAGTGGCGGGGATGGCGTCCCACCGGCCTAGCGCCTCCACCTAACCCTGCAAGGTCACAAGAAAGCAAGTCGAGGGTGCGGCCGGCCCCCGTTCGAGGGCTCGGCACGTTAGCCGTACCGGAGCAGGTGGCGCGGCGTCACGGGACTGGCGCCGGCCACGCCGCACAGTTCCTTCTACACGGGCGGGGATGGGATCCCTCCTGGGGAGTTGGTGCGGTGGCACCGGGCGCGAGCCCCGGGCGCATGATGGCGCCGCCCCCGCCGTTGTCAGGGCATTAAATGCTCGTGCACGGAAGCAGGCGCACGCGTGCGGGGCGCCCTCGAGCGAGGCGGACCCCCGTTCGAGGGCGGAGCGGACCCTCGAGCGAGGCGGAGCTCGCTCGAGGGGGGGAGCGGGCCCTCGAGCGAGGCGGAGCCTGCTCGAGGGAAGCGCACCCCCTCGAACGGGACGGAGCCCGCCCGAGGGAGGCACGCATACTCGAGCGAGGCGGAGCCCGCTCGAGGGGATCTTCGAGTGGGCCGCCTTGGTGGGCCGCGTCCTGCATGGTTAGGCGTGTTTGGCTTTGTCGCGGGTTTTTAATTGGGGGTTTCCCAGTTATTGAAGGGGACCCCTAGGGCTGTCCCCGACACAAAGCAACATGAAAACATTTGAAAAGCTAGCAAGGTCTATCTAACTTAAGATGATGGTCCGCAATCATGTTTAAACACCACTTTTACACAAGATCACAAAAGGAAAATACTCATAGGGCCCTATGAAGCATTAACATGGAAACTGAAGCATGCATCATTAAGTATATAAAACAACCAAGCCAACTATGTGCGAAACATGTATATGCAAAGAAGCATCACGTTGATAACAAAATGCAATGCATGCAAATAAATAAATATGATCATGAACATGAGGGTGGTTCTAAAAAGGAAAACTAAATTTAGATTACTAACCACAAGTTGATCATCATAAGATAGTGCCATTCTTTATTTTCTCTAAGAAAGTAGTAAAATATAAAGAAACGGAATGCCTCCCGAAAAGCGCTTCATTTAAAGTCATAAAGATTGACTTTCTCACATACCTTCTTTTCGTCGCATCGCCATGGCCCTTCATACAAGAAGAAAAGGTACCAATACAGCTTTAATTTACTTCCCATGTTGTGCTTGATCACTTATAGAAGACTTGCCCAAAGCATCCTTTTGTTTCATCGTTATCTCCTTCTTTATCATCCTTCGGTGCTGCCTTCACTCCATGAATTTTTTTCTTTATATTAATGCATAGAACAGAAAGTATACCCAGGCTCTACTCCATTGCGCAGTTCACAAAATTTCCTTTCCAACAAGTCTTTATTTGCCTAAATTGGACTCCGGACAAGAGAGTTACGTCCGTTTTACTTCGGCAATGAAATCTGTCCTGAAATTTCAGAACGCGCAACGCTCAATGTTTTCTCCATAACTCCTTTCACGGGTCTTCAAACATGTTGGTTCTTGATGCGTTGGAATGGTAACTTGCTGGAGCTTCTGGATATCTCATTTTCTTCATTTGTACACCTCTGAACAAGCTCTCAAATTGATGAAGACAGTAGCATCCATCATGGGATTTGGAGAGGTTGATGATTTATCTTGCAACTCTTTAAGGCATGACTTCTTTTTTTAATTATTCGAGCCTTATCTACATGGTTAGTGAAAATCGGGCCTTCTCCCGACATGTACTCTTTTAAGGTCATTAGCCTGACCAAGCGCAAAGCATGATCAAGATTTAAAAAACTTATTGTAAACATACGCGTCTATAATTAACACCACATGTGAATTGTAGCAACAAGTCAAGGTGTAAATAAAAGAAGCATATGTTTCATGCATAGCACTTATCTCATCATTAGGCAAATATTCTTTAGTTGTGAGATTGATTGGTTCGAACATAAATGTTTCATCTTTTCCATTCTCAAGAAAATCTAGCCTATCAACATGATCATTGTTGGAACAAGACATAGAATTTAAACTATCATTCATACTATTGGTTGAGCATGAGTATTTGAATTTATCAACATCAATACCAATAATATCTTAAGATTTCAGCGCGTACCTTGGCCTTAGAGCTTTTTCAACAAGAGTGATATTTGGTTCATCTAGCAGTGTTGAAGGCGAATCAATCTCAACGAGTGAAGGTGTCTCTTTGTTACCTTTTTGCACCCCCTCCATCTCATCATGTGGAACGTGTAATCCATCAACTTCATTTGCATTTGTATCTTCTTTGGTCTTCATTGTCATCCTAATCTTCGTCTTCAAGGTCTTGTATGTTACTTTCTTTATCTCCCGTGTACCACATGTCGTCAAGATCCCTCATCGTTGATTCACTCTTTTCTTCATCCTTGAGTACTTCCATGTCTTGACTTGCTATTGTGTGGGATTCAATAGAACATAAGCTATAACCTTCTAACTTGAGTCCTTTCTCCTCCCATTTATCCTTTGAGTCACTAGGCTCGTCACGGTTGTACTCTTCTCTTTTTTCATCATAAATCCTTGAGTTGTCAAACCGGTCGACCCATCCTTCATCTCCTTCCTCTCTTTCTTCTTCAAACATCTTTTGTATTGACTCTCCACTCATCTCTTGATCAAATATATCTTCAACTAGTTTGGCAACGTGTCGGCGTTCCTCCTTCCTTCGGTAGTTGATTAGTGGGGCAAAATCAACTTCAATCCAACCGGATTGATTGAACTGCGCCAATGGTCTAGCATTCCACATACTTCGGCCTACATTTATGTTAGTTTCAACATTTTTAACACCCGAAATGACTTCTCTTACCTTGGGAAGTGGATCTTCAATTTCTTGTATGGTCGGTTCATCTTCCTTGACCTCCGGTTCATCTTTTTCAGAAATTTCAGCAAGCACCTCGGGCTTGCATTTGTCATTTTGCTCCTCTCGACAACGTCTTTGCCAATCTCGTTGCGTTCTTTGTCCATTGCTTTTCCTTTGTAAGATTTGTGCGGCTTCACTAATTGTTTTATCCATTATATCACCACCTGCACACATGCTTACAAAACGAGATGAGTTAGGGGTTAGTGAAAAATAAAAGGTATGCAACATCAAGTCACCGGAAAATCCCAAGTTCGGGCCTCGCTCAAGTACTTCATTAAAACGGTCCCATGCTTCATCAATTCCTTCATCCTCTCCTTGCTTGAAAGTGAGCACTTGCCTCCTTAAGTCTTGGACCTTGCTTATGGGAAAGAACTTCAAAAGAAACTTCTTCACTAGCTCATCCCAATTTCCTTTTGCTTCAACGGACGCAAGTGTGTACCATCTTCGCGCTTCATCTTCGAGAGAGAACGGAAAAAGATTCCACTTGAACCAAGCGGCGGAAATCCTTTTTTGTTGCACCGTGTTGCATATCATCGTGAATTCCTTAATGTGTCTATATGGGTTGTCATCCTCCAATCCTCTAAATGGTTTTGTCGCCACTAACTTGATGATTCCAGGCTTCACTTTGTAGTGGGTTGTAGCAAGCGCCAAATCTGATTTTTGCATCTCAATGTCTTCCATTGACGGCATTGCTAGCTCTCTTAGCGACATCTCTTCGTCTTCCAATGGTGAGGTGAACAAATCCATCTAGGCACAAGAAAAGTAGAAAGAAAAACAAAAAGAAGATTTTTTTCTAGAAAATAAGGGTTAGATGCTAGTAATCAACAAAATTAATACTAGATTAAACGTAGCAAACTGGCTTGCTCCCCGGCAACGGCGCCAGAAAAAGGGGCTTGTTGACGGATAAAACTCGTATCCACCTATGATCCGCAAGCGTACAGACCTACACCTTTTGCACCATGGGTTTCCCAAGGTTCTTGTCAATCCGCGGAGCAAGGGGATTGCTAGCGCTTAACCAAGTACCAAGTACTAATCTAGTTCAATGGAAAACCTTTGAAAGAGTATTAATCTAAAGGTAAAACAATCTAACCTAAGTTAATCTAAGTTAAGTTGATCAAACAAATCTAGGGTTAAACTAGATGGTAAAGGTTGAACACAAGAGAGTGATTAAGAAAGATAAGTGTTCCCTCCCTAGGATCTAGGATAACATGGTATGCATCTACTGCATGAAAGTGGTAAACCAATCTACCGGGGGTTGTGACCACGGTTCGCCCTTTCCCTCCTCTCATATTGTCACTACGTGAAGGTGATCGTGACTAGACCTATGATGGACACGGTATGTTGATGGAATCTATGGGAGTAGCGGATATCATACGCCGGAAAAACACGGTAGCTAACCTTAATCATCAAAGCATCATCAACATGAAAGCAGTAGATTGAAACCACGAATCAAGTAGCGATCACATAGCATGCATCCATCTAACCCTAGGGATGAACGGAGACATTACCCCATCATCTTACATGGATTGAAGCACATAGGGGTGATGGAGACTCCGGAGAACGTCGTCGATGAAGATGGCAGCGATGGAGCTTGGAACACCCCTAGGCCAGCGGCTTGGAGTCCTCCTCTTGCTTCCTTCTCTCCGCCGGTGTTGATCCTTGCGACGAGCTCATCTAACTCTCTCCCTCATCTTGCGGCGGTGGTTTTCTGGTGAATGGCGTCGGTAGAATGATTTGTTCGATGTGGTGGCCGACGGCGGCGGAGGCAATAAATAGACAAACACCTAGGGCAAAGGGGGCACCGAACCGACCCTGGAGTGGGCTGGGCCGGCCGGCCCGGCCGGCCCAGGCCCATTTCGGCCCAGTTCGGCCTTGGTTTTCTCCCTGGTTGCTTCTCGCGTGATCCCTTATTTGTGTGCACATGCATGTGGGCCTTTGACGTCGTTTCCTTCACGGTTAAGGCTTGATCCTTACTATGCAAGCTTCGCTGTTTTCAGGTTGAGTCCCTGAAGACTTGCACGTTGACGCTTCGGTCCTCGGGTCATTTGGAGTCATGTTCATCGCGTGTCTTGAGTATTGTCGGGCTTCATGATCTTCTTCTAAAGTGCTTGGTGAAGTTGTCCTGAAAGTCTCCTCTTTAGCGTAGATTTCCTGCTTAAACAACAAACTCCAAAATCGACATGCAAGTGTGAACTTGTTACATCATTAGTATGCCTAGTGGCGGATTAGTTGCAAATCATAATCGAAACCAATGTATAACAAGTAGTTTAGGTTGACGGAAATTCACCGTCAACAGCTTCTCACTATCAAGTCTAGCTCTTATTTCTTGAATCTGAAGTGCAATAGCAACCCTAGTCCTTTTTTAAGAGGGCGGGCGAAAAGTCCTATATTGGACAACTTTTGCAACTACTTCAGCAGCAGTCTTTGCTACTTAGTCGCCTTGAGGTTCGGCGACCTTGTTCCACGTGAGACTAAAATAGGAAATAAAATGTACGGTTTCAAAAAAAAATACTCACAAATGTTTCTAGTGTCGTTGCAAAGAAGAATGCAAAAGTAGGCAAGTACTTACAATGGCTGCGTCTACTAGAGTGGTGAAGCCATTCTTGCTATAGTCAAAGCACTTGAAATAATAATGTGGAGTTAGCTATTGTTCTTGAGCATGCTTCTGCCTCTATAAATATGTTTGGAAAACAAGCATAATTAAACTGCTAGTATTGAAAAATGGATCATGAAATGAACTACATATCAAAAACATGACTTGTTTCTTTTTGAGGAAAAAAACATGACTTGTTGAGCTTCTTACCAGAAGATTAGCTTGTACAACATAGCTTAGAGATCATGTGTGTTGATGATACTTGACCTTTTCTTGATTTATCGGCGTTTGTAGCACACCTCGCCTTTACAATAATAAAAACTTGTGTAAGAAACATGAATAGATGAACATATCAGTTCATGGAAATGTGGTAGGGGCAAGTTGAAGTTCTATCATACCCTGTCCTTAGGGGTACACCACATGTCAACCAATACCTTCCATTGTGTGTGAGTCAAATTGGTCACAGGAGATTTGGATGGGACTGCATTTGCTGAAACATCATTGAAGTACTTTTGGTTCAAACTATACCGCGTCTGTCTCTGTATCGACTTCAGCATGTCATTGTATGCTTCTACGACAAGTTCACTAGTGGTGTCAATGTCAACTTGCCCCTACCACAAAAAAATATGTAGTTATTCTAATGAATAACAAGAATGGGTTTAAATTATTGAGTCACATGGTAGAATATGTAGTAGGATCACCTCCTGGAGCAATTAGATTGGTTATTCACTTCTCTAAACCGTACTTTGGCTTATCCCAACACTTTGGTGCTCCCCTTGTCTAAGATTAGCTCAGATAATTTACCCTGCGTGATTACAATTGGCTCTAGTATTCCTAAGTCAAATATCTTCAGATTTGAGAATTTTTGGCCTAAGCATCCTGATTTTTGTAGATGCAGTTAAACAAGGTTGGGAGCAACCAATAATGAATGACAGAAGTTCAGCAACCACTCTTCTTGAAAAGCTCACGAACACAAAATATAAGCTAAAACATTGGAGCAAGAATTTGTCACAACTATCATCTCTAATCAAGATTTGTAACAAGGTGATTTTTATCTAGATTCCCTTGAGGAGTGTAGGGTACCCTTTCTCCAAAAATGGAACTGTAGAAAAATTATGAAGGGTCAGCTTCAAATCTATCTCAGATACAAGAATATTTAGTGGAAAAAGGTATACAATCAGTAGAACCAAACTAGGTGATGAATGTACAAAATTCTTCCATGTTATGGCCATAGTCTCTTTTAGAAAGAATACCATCACTTGTTTAAAGGATGATAATGTGAATTGTGTTTACGATCATGAAGGGAAAGCAACGTTCTAGCTTCAGGCCTGCAAAGGTGGAATGGGGGTCTCATTGCATCCCACCATGCTTTTGATCTCTCTCGACTTGTTTCCATCACGGCCAACCTTGACAACCTGGTTGCTCCTATACTCAAGGATGAGATAGATATAATTATTAAGTTGCTTCCCATTGACAAAGCTCCGGGGCAGATGGTTTCAATGGCCTCTTTATCAAAAACTATTGGGAGATTATTAAGGAAGATTATTATAAGATTTGTCAACATTGTTTTGATTCTGATATCAACTTGGGAAGTTTGAATGGCTCCTTTGTCACCATGGTGACTAAAGTCTGAAGGACCGATACGGCGAACCAGAGAGGGGGGGGGAGTGAATGGGAGCCGATAAAAATTCTTCTCGAATGAGATGGAAACTCCTACAAGATGAACACAACTTCCAACACACATCTCCGACTCACTACCCAAGTTGGCCAAGCCCACGTAGCTACTGGAGTGCCACTGGACCTAGGAACCAACACACACACCCTTCCGACCCGAGAACGCAGCGGAACACAAAACCTCGAGTCTTCAGACCCACACCAGTCAGACCGGTGAGCACCACCGGTCAGACTGGTCCCTGCTGGTGAAACTGAGAAACTTTCACTAAGTGGCTCTACACCGGTCAGACCAGTGAGACACACCGGTCAGACCGATCGCAGCCTAAAAGCCCCCAAGGCACCAAACAGGCCAACCGACCACCAAACTGATCCAAACTCGAAACAACAGCAACACGGGACAACAACGAACACACCAAGACGTTCACCCGAGCAAAAACCCACCAGGGCTCGCACCGGTCAGATCGGTCAAGAGCACCGGTCAGACCGGTGTAGCCTGGGCAGCTCGGGATGAACAGCACCCGCGGGTCAACTCCCCCAAATCCAAATCTCGATCTCCCGAATCGCTCCACGGACCTGAACAAGACTTTGGGGATATTAGGAACACCTCATGAGGAGTCCATAGCCAAGTTTAATCCCACCAAAACTCGTCCAAAAAGGAGGAATCAAAGAAATCTCGCCAAGAGCACTTCACCCAAAAACTCAAGAAAACCCAAAATCGAGCACCTTTACTCACGAATTTGGGAGGGGAATCACAGCCCAAAGAACCACGAAGGCTTCCCACAAATTTCCCCCATCAAATCCCCAAGAGAAAAGTCCCGAAAACAACCCAAAGAAATCACCAAGAGAGGGCTCCGAAAATCACCACCAAGAACAACGGGGAAAACACCACCAAACCTTGAGGAACCACGCCGAATCATCTATACATGAAACAAAGGTTCATACAAGGTCTAGCAAGCCGCCTGATCATCCATCCCTCTCAACAAGATCTCTCCGTGAAGCTCTCTTGCTAGTCCTAAAGAAAACCTAAGGAAAATAGGTGGAAAATAGGAAAACTAATGAGCTAGGGTTCAAAGAGTTGGCTGCCATCCTCTCACCCTCTTGGGTTATATGGAGGCAACCGAATGTCTAAAATGCCCTTACCTAATAACTAGGGATACAATCCCCTCAAGGGCGGATTTGGAAGTCTTCATGTCTTCACCATCGGACGGATGCCCGGCGACCGCACCCTGCGTAGCCTCGACGCAAGCCATGTGATCCCGACGCGTGTCCTCCGCTTCGAAGTCTCCGGACTGCGTCGTCGCACACCGGTCGACCGGTGCTCCTCATCGGTCGGACCGGCCGGACCCACCGGTCGACCGGTCCGGCACCGCCGCAGCCTCCGTCTTCGGTTCTTCGGTCTTGGCTTTGTGGATCAACCAAGGAACCCAGGTGGTTTTTCGGTGAACCACTGGAAACCCCGCGAACTCGGTGTAGCCTCCGCCAATCTCCACTCATGACTTGGCTCCCACGTAGTCCCGGCTCGACCTTGGTTTTGAGGCTCAACCAAGAAACCGTCCATGACTTCATCTTTCTATTCATGCCACCATGCGGCCCGCACTTGACCCCGCTGGCCACCGGGTCCCTCGAACGAAGCCTACTTGTCTTCTCCACACCTGGAGGCCTCACCGGCGACGACCTTTCGCGCTTGTTCTTCACCTGCACCAACACCAGTCAAGCCGCAACCTGCACCTGCAATACTTAGCCAAGAATCAGTCCACACAACGTTGTCAATCACTCATCACACAAGGAAGCGACCATTCACCGGTCCTCGAACCACACATGGTTTTCAATCTCCCCCTTGATGAGTGCATTGACAACACCCACACGAAAGTAACAAGAGAAAAAAGAAAAAGAAAAGAAACAAACAAAAAGAAACTCCAACAAGCGATCGAAAGCCGAACAAAGGCAAAGAGCAAGATCACTTGAAGAAGACAAGTCTCGGACCCCTTAGGCAAGGGCAACGGCTCGACACATCTGAGACAAAGCAAAGCTCAAGCAAAGAGCGCAAACGACCAAACCAAAGCTCGAAAAACCACAAAGAGCTCCCCCTGCACACATGCAAGCTCCCCCTGAACCAATGCACCTCCGCTCGGACGAATGCATGCAAGACACCACTTGAAACAGAGGCACCGCAACAACTCGCCCCCGACCGGCCCGACCGGTCAACACCATCGGTCGACCGGTGTGCAACATGTGAACAGAACCAGCACTCACACCGGTCAGACCGGTGACCTCGACCGGTCAGACCAGTGCACAACAGAGCCCAGAATTGGCTCGAAACCACCTGAAAACCTTCTAAATGCGCCCAGCAAGCCATTTCAAGCTCAAACTTCTCCCCCTTGTTGGCAATGCATGAATCAAGCCAAAAATGCAAAACTTTCAACCTAGAGCTTCTCAAATAGACAAAATTCAACAAAGAATGCTACACATGTCCAAATGAGCGAGTTAGATACTCTACGGCTTCGTATCGATCTCAACTACATGATCACCAAGTTTCACAACCATTGGACGAAGCTAAGATGGATTTTGGCAATTTTGCGAAAAACTTGCCTCTCATGAGCAAAGTCCTAAACATGATCAAAGCATATCAAAATGGCAAAGCCACACAAACTTCATGCTAGGACAGCCATTCTAATCATAAGACCATCACAAACACCCACAAGCACCTCATGTCATGTCAAAGCCACCGAGCCATGTGCCTACTTCTATGTATGAGACTTCTCATTGGTAGGCATCATGCAACGGTTTAGCACCCAAAGCAAATTAAATTCAGCACATATGACATGGGAGCACATTTCCAAGCATTTTTCATTTCATTTTCAAATTTGTAAATGGTACATGAAATGTCATTGCGACAAAAAGGAACTTATGCTCCTCCACAAGATAAATCAAGAGGGCTAAACATTCATGATGGCAAATGAGCCTTTGGCCCCATATGATCAATAAACTAGCTATCCAACCACAAATTAAGCATGACCAAGCCACTAAAACATGTCAAGATCATATAAAGGCATTTACACATGAGAGAGCATACATGTGACATTTTTCAAAAGCATAGCTGTCAACCATGGATCATTCATCAAGATCATCAAGACCTAAGCCAAACTAACCATAGCATACAAAACAAGCTCACAAAGACATATAACTCATTCCATGGTGAACAATGTATATGAGAGAAGCTTTTCCTAACCAATGCATATGATACAAAATGCATGCAATCTAAGATACAAGGATGCCTATACATCATGTTACATATGCCATGCCAAATGCAAGGAATGCACAAAGGAAAGCTATACATATGCTACAAAAGAGAGCTCCCACACACCCAACTCAAGAAATCAAACACACACCAAGCTCCCCCCGCAAACAAGTGAAAGTTGCTTGATCTAGGGGTTTGGTCAAAATATCGGCTAGTTGGTCATGTGTGGGTAGATGGATCAAAGCTATCTTTCCTTTCTCTACGTTGTCTCTCAGAAAATGATACCTCACTTCTATATGCATGGTTTTGGAATGGAGCACTGGGTACTTTGCAACGCTTATGGCACTAGTGCTATCACAAAGTTAGTGAAAACCTTGTAGATGATGAATGTTGACCGTGAAAACCTGCGTTAACCTAGCCATGAGTTTACTCTCAAGCTGGCATGACTTTTGTATCTTTATCCATTGGTACTAACCCCCGTGGTATAACAAGTTCACTTGTGCATGTCGCTTTGGAGTTAAGTGTTTACGCAAGGTTTTAACGTTGAAAGCAAGCTTCCGGATAAGTCTTATTAAGCACCTCATGACAAGACCTCGAAGCCCGATACAAGTGAAGCAATGAAGTGAACATGACTCCAAGAGCCCAAGGACCAAGCCCGAGAAGATGATAAACTCCGAGGACCGAAATCCGGTAAAAGTGCGTCGAATCTTGCAAGACAAAAAGTTGAGTTCAATTCGTAGAGAACCACGTCAAGGGCTCCATATGCAAAAAAGGGGAGAACATCTAGAAGACGCGAGAAGCAACACGGTGGCGAAGGAGCCAAGAACCGGGCCGAAACGGGCCCTGCACGGCTGGCCCGCAGCCGGCCGGCCCAAATTTCCCTTGGGGCCCAATCGGCCTCCCTTCGACCTAATTGCTTCTCACGCTATTAATAGCCCCGACCGAGAGCCACGCATCAATCAATTCGTCATCTCGCCGAGGAGCAAGAGAAGCTTGAGGACACCATCTCTCGAGATGAGGGTCGTGCTAGTTGTCTAGGGTCTCCCTAGCCGACGTGGGAACCTTGCAGGGAAGACCACGTCGGAGCTCCGGAGCGAGGATCAAGATCGAGGGAGGGCCCCGATGGTGATCTTGTTCATGTAATCATTCGTGGTGAAGTTTGTAAGTGAATCCGATTTATAGCGATTAAGTGCCTTCTCGATGATTTTGTTTTCTTCTTGGTTTTGCTTCTTCTACGATCTAGTCTAATAAGAGGATGTCAAAGGATTACTCCTTGTCAAATGAATCTCTAGCTTCCCTAAACGCTACTCAGAGTGAGCTTTAATCAAGCTTTTCATGCTTGATGGATAAACATAAAAATCTTGAAGCAAACTATAGCACCCTTTTGGGAAAGCACCAAAGCCAATTCTAAGGCAACACTTGGACTGGGTGCCTCCACCAGCAAAGGTTGTTCCATTTGCTCAAATGTTGATATGTATGTTTCCCAAGAGTAACCATGCAGCTTGAAGAAACAATTAATAGCAAAGACAAGAGATAGCCCTATTGAACATGTTGATCACTCAAGGTAAGAACGGTGCCAAGTCCATTCCTAAGGTGGTTGACAAGCAAGGACTTGGGCACTACAAGAACAACAAGGTCAATGCAGAGTGGTGGTGAAAGGGCATGAGATCCCCTTGTGGAACAAGGGAGGACACCTCAACACTAATATGGACATTGCCCATGGAGTTGCCTCACCTCTACCAACAAAGGGCAAGCCTAAGGTTGTGAACACCGAAGAATGTGGTTGACCACAATCCTCTCCCAACTACACTTGTGACTATGTTGTGACCTTGGACCATAATGGTAAAATGGTGGTCAAGTATGTTGGGGTCTATACCAAGGCTATGAGGAAGAGTGTGTGGGTTCCAAAAGTTTAAGTATCTAACCTCCAAGGACCCAAATCTTTTTGGTGCCTAAACCAAAAGGTTAAACTTGTTTTGTAGGCCTACTCCTCTGGTGGAAGCGCATGGTTGGTTGATAGTGGTGCCACTAATCAAATGACTGTAGATGAAGGCTTATTTGTATCCCTTGATCATTATGACAACCCTACGAAAACTATCATCTATGGAGACAATGGTCAAGGAGATTGTTAGTCTAGCAAATTATCTCAACAACTAATTCAATTGAAGATGTTTATCATGTTCAAGGGTTAGGATACAACTTGTTGTCTAAGCCACAACTTTGTGAGAAAGGCTACAATTGTCTCTTTACCCATGAGGGTGTGACTGCCTCTTGAAGGGAGTGATTCCTCTATTGTCTTTGCGAGTCACCTACGGGGAAGTCCTTACTATGTGGATTTAAAAAAAGTGAAGGTGGACCCCAAAGTTTGCTTAGTGGCAAAATACGACTTGGATTGGCTATGGCATCGCCGACTAGCCCATGCTGGCATGAGGAACTTGGCCAAACTTCAAAAGACGAGCACATCCTAAGACTAACAAATGTTGTTTTTGAGAAAGATAGGTTGTGCAGTGCTAGTCAAGTTGGGAAGCAAGTTGCGCCTCATCATCCCGCCAAGAACATCTATCTTCATCAAGTCCATTAAAGCTACTACACATGGACTTGTTTGGACCAATCACCTACACAAGCATTGGTGGTAAATAAATTGAAGGACCGAAACGCTGAACTCGATTGGGGTGGGGAGTGAATTGGAGCCGATGGGAAAATTCTTCTCGAAGGAGATAGAAGCCGCAACAAGATGAAAACGGCCTTCCAACACATGTCTCCAACTCGCACCCAAGTTGGTCAAGACCACACAACCACCAGAGTGCTACCGGCCCTAGAACCAACAACCAACATCACGACCCCGAGAACGCGCCGCCGAAACACCAACTCGAGCCTCACCGACCTACACCGGTCGTGCCCGTGAGCACCACCGCAAGACCGGTCCCTCGCCGGGCCGAACTCGGGAACTTCCACGTGTGTTGCCCCCGGCACGGTCGCCGTGTCGATGTAGCTCACCGATAGGACCGATTCAAGCCAGGAAACCCTAAGTCTACCAAAATGTGCCTACCGAGCTCCAACCGACCTAAACTTGAAACAACAACAACACAGGACAACAACCAACTCACCCGTATGTTCACCCGAGCAAACTCAACAGACTCGCACCGATCGACTCGTTGAGAGGCTGTGTGTCGAATTGTAACTTGAGCCTCGTGATGAATAGCACCCGCGGGTCAACTCCCCCAAATCCACCACCTCGATCTCCCGACCGCCTACGCATTTGCACAAGACTTTGGCGATAGTAGGAACACCCTCATGGGTACCCAGCCAAGATTTGGTCCACTAAAACTTGCTAAATCGAGAGGAATCGAAGAAATCCCACCAAGAACACATCTAACCCTGTAGCACCGAAAACCCCAAAATCGAACCCCTTTTGATCACGGATTTGGGAGGGGAATCAAAGGGAAAAAGAACCACGAAGGGTTCAAGCATACAATTTCACCAAATCCCAAAGAGAAAGGCTCGAAACCCCTCTAAGAAAATCACCAAGAGAAGGATCCGAAAATCACCAAAAAAGAACAAACGGGAACAACACATCCAAGCCTTGAGGAACCACGCCGAATCATCTAAATATCACAAAAAGGTTTATACAAGGTTCAGCTTGCCGTCCGACTGCCCTCTCACAAGATCTCACCATGAACCTCTCAAGCTAGTCCTATAGAAATCCTAGGGAAAATAGGAAAACCAAATGAGCTAGGGTTCAAAAAAAGTTGGCTACCTTCCTCTCGCCTCTTGGGTTATATGGAGGCAACCAAAAGTATAAAATACCCTTACTAGCTAATTAGGGATACATGACCCTCGAGGCGAATTCAGAATTCACATCGCTCCACCTGATGGATGCCCAACACCGCAAACTTGCTGTTCCCCGACGCGTCTTGCGATCCTAACGTGTGTCCTCCGCCAGAAGTCCTGACCGCATCTCGCACACCGGTCAAACCGGTGCTCCCCACCGGTCGACGGTCCGGCGTCGCTCGCACCTCCATCTTCGTTCTTTCGCTTTGCTTTAGGATCAACCAAAACCTAGTGGTTTTCTCTTCGTGAACCACCGGAAACCCCGCGAACTCGTGTAGCCTTCGCCATTCGCCACCATGCCTCGCTCCCACGCAGTCCCGCCGACCTTGGTTTTGAGGCTCAACCAAGAAACCTGCTCATGACTTCATCTGTCGTTCTTGCCACCATGCTCAAGCCACAATTTGACTCGTTGGTCACCGTGTCCCTCGAGTGAAGCATACTTGTCTTCTCCACACCCTCGGAGGGGCCTCACCCCAACGATCTTTCGCACTTGTTCTTCACCTCGCACCAACACCCGCCTGCCGCAACCTACACCTACAATACTTAGCCAATAATTAGTCGACACAACATCGTCATCACTCATCACACCAAGAAGCGACCACCCACTCTGGCCCTTGAACCACACATGGTCCTCACAAATATGGTTTAGTATGTTGATGGACTTTCCCTTTTCACTTGGGTATTCTTTGGCAGATAAAAGTGAAGCAAAGGAGTTGTGAAGAAGTTCATTAGAAGAGTTCAAAATGAGTTCGAGCTCAAGGTCAAGAACATAAGGAGGACAACGCTTGGAGTTTAGGAACACCGTTGAGGAGTTCCTAGATGAAGAAGGCATCAAGCATGAACTCTCCGGTCGATACACTCTAACAAAATGGCATCGTTGAGAAGAAGAATTGGGACGTTGATTGAAGCGGCAAGGACAATGCTTGATGAATACAAGACTCGGACTCATTTTGGGCGTAAGCCATCAACACCGCATGCCATGCCGTTTCGAACCGCCTACCTCCACAAGTACTTGAACAAGACTCCCTACGAGATCACCCCGTAAGAAGCCTAGTGTGCATTACTTTAGGGTCTCAAAAGTCATTCATACGTAACAAGAAACCCAAAGCCTCAAAGTTTGCATCCAAGGTTGATGAAGGTTTTCTCATCAAGCTGTGGAATCAATTGTTGTTGCCGCAGGACGCCTCGGCTCACTACCTGGCAGGGTACCAGACGACGACGGTGACCCCTGACTACTCCGACTTGTGCCGTGACGAGAGCCGATGCGATGAAGCACAAGGACTACGGAGGAGAAGTACTCTGCTAGGAAGCCGTACATGTCCCGCACCGTATAGAGGACTCCTAGACGTACTCGACTTAGTACCCCTCCCTAAACCGACTTGTAACCCCGCCTCCCGACTATATAAGGCGAGGCAGGACCCCTTTCTCATCATCTCATCTCACGGTGTAATATTGCATCATCTTGTAATCGCACCCAATCAATCCCGAGCTACGCAAAGACAGACGTAGGGTATTACGCACCTCGCGGCCCGAACCCTCGTCTAAATTGTGTGCCACGTGTCTCTTCCTTCGAGTTACCGATTCGGCGAGGCCACATTCATCTACTTCGGTACTCCCTTAGTAGGTTAATGGCCTAAAACACCGAGACATGCCTATTGTGTTTTCAACAAAACCACCAGTTGTGTTGAGACTACGGTAGACGTGAAATTTGATGAATCCAACGGCTCTCAATGAGAGCAAGTTAGTGAAACCTTGTAGATGATGAATGTTGACTGTGAAAATCCGTTAACCTAGCCATGAGTTTACCTTCGGTGTTGGCATGACTTTTGTATCTTATCCATTGGTACTAACCCCCGTGGTATAACAAGTTCACTTGTGCATGTCGGTTTTGGAGTTAAGTGTTTACATTGTGGTTTTAACGTTGAAAGCAAGACTTCCGGGATAAGTTCATTAAGCACCTCTGGACAAGACCTTGAAGCCCGATACAAGTCAAGCAATGAAGTGAACATGACTCCAAGAGCCCAAGGACCAAGCTCCGAGAAGATAATAAACTCGAGGACCGAACTAAAAGTGTTGAATCTTGCATGACAAGGAGTTGGAGTCCAATTCCGTAGAGAAACCGACGTCATGGGCCCACATGCAAAACGGGAGAACATCTAGAAGACGGGAGAAGCAACACCCTGGGCGAAGGAGACAAGAACCGGGCCGAAACGGGCCCCGCGGCCGGCCGGCCCAGCCGACCGGCCTAGCCCTTTTCGGGGCCCAACCACCCGCCTCCCCTTGGACCCATCATTGCTTCTCGTGGCTATTACAGCCCTGACCGAGAGCCACGCATCAATCAATTCGTCATCCGCCGCCGAGGAGCAGAGAAGCTTGAGCGACACTATCTCGGAGATGAGGGTCGTGCTAGTTGTCTAGGGTCTCCCTAGCCGACGTGGGAACCTTGCATGGAAGACCACGTCGCAGCTCCGCAGCGAGTGGATCAAGATCGAGGGGAGGGCCCCGATGGTGATCTTGTTCATGTAATCATTCATGGTGAAGTTTGTTAGTGAATCCGATTTCTAGCGATTAAGTGCCTTCTCAATGATTTTGTTTCTTCTTGGTTTTGCTTCTTCTACGATCTAGTCTATAGCTAGATTACTTAGGGTTGGTCTTGTACGGCGGCGGGCTAGAAGTGCATACCGACTGGCCAAGTGTTTTTAACTTGTTCTTATCGAATCCCCGCCCTAGACTACCCGCATGAGTAGGGATACGTTGTGATGTGATCGGGGGTTCCGAAAGGCGGGCGTTTTCGAGCCCATGTAGAAGGCCACGATTTAAAGATGCTTTTAATGAGATTCGCTTTTCTATCTTCATCTATCTTGTTTTGGAGCTAACATATGCATGATCTAGACTCTCTAGGATCGGTTATCTCTGCTTTCTCTTGCTACCTCTTTAGTAGATTAGATTAGATTCATGCATTTGATCATATCTGATTAGATGCATCTTTGTTCTTCAATAGATAGCTTACCTTGCTTTTACTAGATTGAATCCTTGCGTTGCACATTGTTCCACGGATTCGATACCTTGGGTTCACCACTCGAGGGAAGAAGGGTCCCTTGACTACGACGGGAGACTTGTCCGCTTGCAAGTCTAAACGAACTTTGATACAACTATTAACCGTCAACAATGAAGAACCCGCAAGTGTATCAGTCTTTAGATGGGGATCGGTGAAGTGTTGCCTCGTGAGGCTCAAGTTCAAGCTTCGGGTGACACAAGCAATGAAGATCCACCATCATCAACAAGAGTGGAACCACCAAGTTCTCAAGTTCATCAAGAAGAAAGTCAAGTTCATGGTGATGATCGTGGACGGGGCTTTGATCAATGGGGGAACAAGGTGGTGAAGCTCAAGAAGAAGCTCCAAGGCTGAAGGTGATGATGATGGATTCATTCAACGTCAATCTCAAGCACCACACCCAGAGTACATCAAATTGTTCAACGGGATCATCCCGTCGACAATATACTGGGGAGTATCCAAATAGGGGTAATGTACTCGCTCAAGATTGTCAAATTTTTTGTGCATTTTACTCGTTTGTTTCTCTTGGAACCTTTAGTGTGGAACAAGCTCTTGAGGACCCTAGATTGATTATTGCCCGGAGGAAGAGATGAACAACTTCAAGAGAAGTGAAGTTTGGGAGTTGGTGCCAAGACCCAAGCAAAATGTGATAAGCACAAATGGGTTTTAGGAACAAGCAAGATGAATTCGTGTCGTCACAAAGAACAAGGCAAGGCTCATCGAAAAGGTCACACTCAAGTTGAAGGCTTGGACTTTGGAGAGATTTAGGTTCGGTAGCAAGGCTTGAGTCAATTCGTATCCTTTTAGCCTATGCTACTCATCATGATTTCAAGCTTCATCAAATGGATGTGAAGAGTGCATTCTTGAATGGACCTCTCCAAGAAGCAACCCTTTATGTTGAGCACCCGTTGACTCCGTGTATTTTGGTACACCAAACATGTTCATTGCATAATTTCTTGGTTTGGATTTGTTTATGGAACTAACCGGCCATCAGGGCACACTCAATCATATAACAAGTTCATCTATGTGCATGCATTTTGAAGTTTTGTGTTTATGTAGGAAAACATGGACATAAGAAGGATGTATCTGGCCAACAAGTTCAAAGGAGCATTTACGAGTCTTGTTCGTGTTCATGAGCTTGGTGAAATCACTTCCAATGGTGGCAAGGACCGAAGTGCTACATAGGAACACCCTCAGATTGAAGCGTAAAAGACCCGTACTTCATGCAAAGAGAACCTCCATCCCGGACACGAGGATGACATCACAAATCATGCAAGTGGAAGGGGCAACCGCATAATCACTCAGACGACGTGGAGCGAAGGGGCGATCAAATCCGGGCCGAAATGGGGAATGGGCCGTCGGCTCCAGGCCGCCCGCCCACCACTCCGGGCTCTGCCTGCCCCCCTTTCCTTGCACCCGAAGGATCTTCAACCCTAAAGCCCTGGAGGTGCCGCCATTCGTAGAGGGGAGAGGCATTCACACCAGGAGGCCATCCACAAGCTAGAGAGAGAAGAGGGAGATCTCCGGTGCGGGATCGACCACCTCGAAGGAAGCACCCACAAGTGGAGAAGAAGAAAGACACCGTCGGAAGGGTGACCATGATCAACGGTGCTATGTCTAGCACCTTGATGGGGTAATCTCCTTATTTGTCCATGGGTTGTAATCGATCTTGAGATGTAATCGTACTTTTTTGGAACTTCTATCTATCATCACGTGTTGAACATACTTTTAATGCTTAAGGTTAGCTACCGTGCCGCGTAAAGGGGAAGTAGAGCTCCAATGCTCCCTCGATCCATTCAATACGCCGCGTCCACTGTAGGTCTAGTCACGAATACCTCTCCGCGTAGTGACCGTACGGGGGGAGGGAAAGGGCAAAACCGTGGTCACAACCCCCAATAGATTGGCATTGGTTTTCTTGTTTAAAGTGATTGTGCTGTTCTAGTATCATAGACCCATCGGCGAGTGTCTCCTATCTTGATAGCTTCATCGTTCTCTCTAGTGTAGTTTTAGTCGTTTTCAGTTTAATCATAGTTAGGGTTGAGTAGCTAGTGAGTAGAGGTAGATCAAACGCTTGTAATCCCTGTTCACGGATTGACTAGAACCTTGGGAATCCTATGGTGAAAAAAAAAAAAAAGGTGTAGGTCCGTACGCTTGTGAATCGTATGTGGATATAGTTCTTATCCGTCAACAAGCTCCCTCTTTCCTGCGCGTTGTCGTTATCGTTGGTTTCCATCTAACTTAGTTTTATATTTAGTTTATCTTTTGTTTGCTAATATCTAACACATATTACCTAGAAAACCAATTTGTTTGTTTTTGTTTCTGTTTTTATTTCTGTTGTCTGATGGTGTTCATCAATCAACCTGGAAGAACCGGAGAAATCACTAAGGGATTACGCTAGCCCTCGATGTGAAGACATAAAAGTACAAGAGTCGGATCTGAAGCTCGGAAGCGGATCAACCATGAAATCAAATCCAAGATCATCGAGATGGCGGTGGCAAACCATTTGAGGGATGGTTTTGAGAACCCATAGCAAGATACATAAGGCATTTCACGACGCTATGCAACACGGTGCGTCAAGAAGGAGTTCCCGATGAATGGTCTAAATGAAATCTCTTTCCCTACTCACTTCTGCTCTGCGGAAGCAAAGACATGGTACTCGTTTGCATCCTTTGGAAGTTGAAGGCAATTGGAACAAGTTGACAAAGAAGTTTTGTGAGAAGTTCTTTCCAATTAGCAATGTCTAAACATCTAAGGAGGCAAGTTATCACCTTCATGCAAGGAGAAGAGGAAGGGATAGGCCAATCTTGGAATAGATTTAATGAGTTGATTGAACAAAGACCAAGACTCAAGCCAAGACGTACTTTTGCATACATTTTTCTTTTCCCTAACTCCTAGTTGCATGCAACATGTCCAAATGTGTGCGGGGTAGGGATCTCATGGAGAAAACACTCACGCGTGCTTCAACTTCTACAAAAAATTAGTAAAGTTGGCCGGCTATGCGAAGAGATTGGAAACAAGACTTGCGGAGAGCCGAACACAATTCAAGGATGAAGAAGTGTGCTGAAATTTCTAAAGAGGCACCTCGGTTACAAAGAGGAGCCAATCCCTCGAAAGCTTGAACAAGAACACATCAAGTCAAGAACCACCCCGAGCGTTGACTTCTGCCGTATCAAATGAAACAAACAAGAGAAGCATGTCAAGCGCGGAGCCACTAAGGGAGTTCGAACTAATGGATTGGGTTCCGACGATTAAGTGAGAAGTATTCGATAAGAGAAGACCGTTCCCTAGTCAAAAGGGGATGGCAAGAGCATCGGAAGTAGATTTCCCACCGGAGAAGAAAATGAAAGATTCATACGACCTTGAAACCACCGGGTGAGATATTTCAAAGCTCTTTGGAGATGATGAAGTGGATCCGGAACACATAGCCGAGGTGAAGACAATCATGGGGATCAAGCCCGAAGAATCACCATATGCTCGCCTCGCCGAAGTATACGTGATAATATCCGAAGAAGAAGAGAAGATGGCACCACACTTGAATTGCGAGATCAACGGAGTTCAATGCAAAGCTTTATGCAACATCGGAGCCCAAGTAAGTGTCCTATATTCTAAAATTTACGATAAGGTTCAAGACCACAACCTAGACTTAGCTCCAACATCAACTAAATTAATTATGTGAGATGGTAGAACTATTAGACCTCTAGGTATTGCTTGCAACATGAAGGGTTAGATGGAAATATTATGTTCTCACTGCATTGGAAATATGCCATTGGTATCTCACCGATGTGTGGGTGCCACCACAAACCCACCGGCATGTGGGTCGTAGATGGCATATCTCCAATTTAGCAGAATCATAATGGCATGGTTCAAATTATCCCCAACATGAATGTAAAAATCTCTAGAAAATGTATACCAACCGATTTCTTTGTTATTGATGCTTACCATAGTAATCATGATCACATAATCCTAGGTAGGCCCTTTCTTAAGTTGGTTGATGCCGTGTTGATGGCCGGAAAAGGCAAAGTAACAATGAATCTTAATGGAAAGAAGTACACATATAAATTTTCTTCGCGTTTCTAAACAACCTACACCCTTTCCTCCCGAAGATGAAGTAGAGGAGGTAGATAGTCTTTGTTTTGTTGAAACCCTTAGAGACCCACTGCAAAGAGCGATGGAAAATCAAATTAATAATCAACAATATGATGAGCTAGAAGAAGCAACAAAATGCTTAGAACCGCATGATGGAAGCATGGAGAAAGAAAAATTCGAGGACATAGGAGAGATTATACCCAAGGAGCCACAAGTGCTCGAGGTAGACCTTAAACCTTTGCCCAAAGGATTAAAGTATGAATTTTTGGGCCCAGAGCAAGACTTATCCAAATCATTGTGAATGACGCAGTTGAGTCCCTAAGAAAAATGAGAAGTTGCTGATTTCACTAAAAGAACATAGGAAGGTGATTGGATATTTGATTAATGATCTCAAAGGTCTTAGCCTAGCCTTTTGCACTCATCGTATACCAATGGAAGACCAATGCAAGCCCGTAGTGGACCACCAAAGGAGGCTAACTCATGCCATGAGAGATGTAAAGAAAGAGGTCATCTAGTTACTTGATGCCGAATCATCTACCCTTTCGCATAGCTTAGGTAAGGGAGTCTGGGACATTGTGTACCAAAGAAAGAAGGTTTTCAACCGTAGTGAAGAATGAGAATAATGAGTTGATACCGCAAAGAACCGTGACCGGTGGCGTATGTGTATCGATTATTGTAAGCTAAACAAAGCAACGAAGAAAGATCACTTCCTCACTGCTCATCGACGAGATGCTTCCGAGAGATTATCGAACCACGCTTATTTTTGTTTTCTCGATGGGTACTCGTGGTTCATGCAAATTCTATCCACTCCTAGATGATCAACACAAAACAACATTTACATGCTCCTTATGGAACGTTTGCATATAGAAGGATGCCCTTCGGTCTATGCAACGCTCCGGCCTCTTTTCAACGTTGCATGATGGCCGTATTCTCGGAATTCATCGAAGAAATTGTCGAGGTGTTCATGGATGATTTTTTCATTTATGGGAAGACATTCATGGATTGCTTGGCAAACTTGGATAAAGTCCTCATGAGGTGTGCAGAGGTAGACTTGGTGTTAAATTGGGAAAAGTGCCACTTCATGGTTAAGCAGCAGTAGCAGCAAAGCCTGATGTTAGTATCCGAGAGAGGAATTGAAGTGGACAAGGCCATGGTAGAGACAGTTGAGCAACTCCCACCTCCAACGGATGTTAAATCCTTGAGGAGCTTTCTAGGCCATGCCGGATTCTATAGAAGATTTATTAAGGACTTCTCGAAGATCACTAAGCCTTTAACACATTTCCTTACAAAGGATGTGGCTTTTGACTTCGATGAGAAGTGCCTAGGCGTTTCCGTACCTGGAAAAGTGCTTTGGTGAGTGCTCCCATTATTCAACCTCCCAGATTGAGCCAACCTTCGAGATCATGTGTGATGCAAGTGACTACGCCGTAGAGCTATTTTGGGTCAAAGAAAGGAAAAGTCGAGTTCGCTCGCTACTTCGCTAGCAAACTCTTAATGAGGCACAACTAAACTATACTACGGAGAAAGAGTTGCTAGCGGTGGTACTCGCCTTTGAAAAATCTGCATCTTACATCGTGAATTCGAAGGTCATTGTTTACACCCCGATCACACGACCATCAAGTATCTCTTGGCTAAGAAGAATGCGAAACCACGATTGGATCCGTTGGATCCTTCTTCTCCAGGAGTTCAATGTTGAAATTAATTATAAGAAGGGGGTGGAGAATGTTGTGGCCGATCATTTGTCTAGGATGAATCGTGGACAAGATGATAAAGAGCCCATAGAAGACAAGATGAGATATGACTACCTCTATCGAGTGCTCGACAAAGACACTTGGATGGTTGATATCATTCCGAGCACTCGAAGATGTCTCTTGACCATCTAGATAGAAACTCTCAAAGGAGGATAATCTCCGAAACTAAGGAATACTTTTGAGATGCAACTATACCTCTTCAAACTTGGCAAATGATGGAGTCATGAGAAGATGTGTGCCAAGAGAAGAGAGGCTAGAAATTTTGAGATAGTGTCACTCATGAGTACGGTGGATACTAGAGCCATTTTCGACCCAAGCAAAAGTATGGTCGAGCATATATTCTATTGGTCGTAGATGCATGAAGATACTAAAAGATATATCATGCCTCGAATGTACAAAGAACCGGAAACATCCTAAAAAGAAATTCTATGCCCTTTAGATATAATCTACAAATCGATTTATTCAATGTATGGGGAATAGACTTCATGGGGCTCTTCAAAACTCACATAGATATGAGCATATCTTAGTCATGGTTGATTATGTATCCAAGTGGGTAGAGGCTATGCCATGTCGTAAAGCTCTACTTGAGGAGTCCATAACCATGATCAAGAACGTGATTTTTCCTCAAGCTTCGCATTAATCGAGAATTTTATTAAGCGATGGGGGAACTCATCACAATGGGAAGAATTTCAAAACGTGTTTGTCCAAGAATTGAACATAGGGTCTCATTTCGCCTATCACCCACAAACCAACTGGACAAGCGGAAACTTCGAATCGGCAATTAAAAAGCATCCTCAACAAACCATAGAGAAGGGAGCAAAGATTGGTCAAAGAAATTAGATGGAGCTCGTGGGCTTATCGAACGGCGTTCAAGACACCGATAGTATGACCCCTTATCAATTCGTCTATGGAAAAGCTTGCCACCTTCCGGCTGAGTTGGAACATAAAGCCTATTGGGAGATTAAAGAGATGAACCTTGATCTCGATGTCGCGGTGGTAAAACGAAGGATTCAAATAATCGAGCTAGAGGAGATGAGGTTGAATGCATACGAGAATGCAAGCATATACAAGGAGAGAATTAAAAGGTAGTATGACAAAGGTTGAAGAAGAAAGAGTGTAAAGAAGGAGATAAGGTCATCTCTACAATTCGAAGTTTAAAACCTTCGGAAAGGGGAAATTGCAAAGCAAGAGGGACGGACCTTATGTTGTTCATTCAAGGTTTCCAATGGAGCTATAACCATTATGGATGTGAAAGGTGATCAATTCATGGTGAATGGTCAACGACTTAAGGTCTACTATTTAACCCGACGTTGTGCCCCTTCACCATATTGATGTCTTCAAGCAACAGAAGAGCCCAAACGTCCAAAAAATTTAGGACGAAAAACAAGGTATGGATTTTTGTAAATAGTTTTTCTTTATTTTTCTCCGAGTTTTCAGTGAAGATTTACCGCCGAACTTTTCCCATGTAATGAAAGCGAAAAAAAGGGCTGTGTGACACCCGGAAACCGGACCGACCCCGAATAGGGTGGGCCGGCCGGCCCAAAGGGGGCCCCGCCGGCGGTTCACCCGTTTTTCCCTGCACGTTCATTTTCAAACTTCCTTCTTCGGTCGAAAATATTAAGGGAAGTTTGAATAAGGAAAATGAGGTTTGTAGGGTTTTCCTTTTTCTTTGACTATTTATTCCTCTGCGTAATTGGGAGGTCAGGAATCCTTAAAGGATGATAATGTGAATTGTGTTTACGATCATGAAGGGAAAGCAACGTTCTAGCTTCAGGCCTGCAAAGGTGGAATGGGGGTCTCATTGCATCCCACCATGCTTTTGATCTCTCTCGACTTGTTTCCATCACGGCCAACCTTGACAACCTGGTTGCTCCTATACTCAAGGATGAGATAGATATAATTATTAAGTTGCTTCCCATTGACAAAGCTCCTGGGGCAGATGGTTTCAATGGCCTCTTTATCAAAAACTATTGGGAGATTATTAAGGAAGATTATTATAAGATTTGTCAACATTGTTTTGATTCTGATATCAACTTGGGAAGTTTGAATGGCTCCTTTGTCACCATGGTGACTAAAGTCTGAAGGACCGATACGGCGAACCAGAGAGGGGGGGGGAGTGAATGGGAGCCGATAAAAATTCTTCTCGAATGAGATGGAAACTCCTACAAGATGAACACAACTTCCAACACACATCTCGGACTCACTACCCAAGTTGGCCAAGCCCACGTAGCTACCGGAGTGCCACCGGACCTAGGAACCAACACACACACCCTTCCGACCCGAGAACGCGGCGGAACACAAAACCTCGAGTCTTCGAGACCCACACCGGTCGGACCGGTGAGCACCACCGGTCGACCGGTCCCCGCCGGTGAAACCGAGAAACTTTCACTAAGTGGCTCTACACCGGTCGGACCGAGTGAGACACACCCGGTCGACCGATCGCGACCCTAAAAGCCCCCAAGGCACCAAAAAGTGCCAACCGACCACCAAACCGATCCAAACTCGAAACAACAGGAACACGGGACAACAACGAACACACCAAGACGTTCACCCGAGCAAAACCCACCAGGGCTCGCACCGGTCGGATCGGTCAAGAGCACCGGTCGAGGCCGGTGTAGCTCGGGCGACTCGGGATGAACAAAGACCCGCGGGTCAACTCCCCCCAAATCCAAATCTCGATCTCCCGAATCGCTCCACGGACTCGAACAAGACTTTGGGGATATTAGGAACACCTCATGAGGAGTCCATAGCCAAGTTTAATCCCACCAAAACTCGTCCAAAAAGGAGGAATCAAAGAAATCTCGCCAAGAGCACTTCACCCAAAAACTCAAGAAAACCCAAAATCGAGCACCTTTACTCACGAATTTGGGAGGGGAATCACAGCCCAAAGAACCACGAAGGCTTCCCACAAATTTCCCCCATCAAATCCCCAAGAGAAAAGTCCCGAAAACAACCCAAAGAAATCACCAAGAGAGGGCTCCGAAAATCACCACCAAGAACAACCGGGGAAAACACCACCAAACCTTGAGGAACCACGCCGAATCATCTATACATGAAACAAAGGTTCATACAAGGTCTAGCAAGCCGCCTGATCATCCATCCCTCTCAACAAGATCTCTCCGTGAAGCTCTCTTGCTAGTCCTAAAGAAAACCTAAGGAAAATAGGTGGAAAATAGGAAAACTAATGAGCTAGGGTTCAAAGAGTTGGCTGCCATCCTCTCACCTCTTGGGTTATATGGAGGCAACCGAATGTCTAAAATGCCCTTACCTAATAACTAGGGATACAATCCCCTCAAGGGCGGATTTGGAAGTCTTCATGTCTTCACCATCGGACGGATGCCCGGCGACCGCACCCTGCGTAGCCTCGACGCAAGCCATGTGATCCCGACGCGTGTCCTCCGCTTCGAAGTCTCGGACTGCGTCGTCGCACACGGTCAGACCGGTGCTCCTCACCGGTCAGACCGGTCGGACCCCTCCGTCGGACGGTCCGGCACCGCGCAGCTCCGTCTTCGGTTCTTCGGTCTTGGCTTTGTGGATCAACCAAGGAACCCAGTGGTTTTATGGTGAACCACCGGAAACCCCGCGAACTCGGTGTAGCCTCCGCCAATCTCCACTCATGACTTGGCTCCCACGTAGTCCGGCTCGACCTTGGTTTTGAGGCTCAACCAAGAAACCGTCCATGACTTCATCTTTCTATTCATGCCACCATGCGGCCCGCACTTGACCCCCGCCGGCCACCGGGTCCCTCGAACGAAGCCTACTTGTCTTCTCCACACCCGGAGGCCTCACCGCGACGACCTTTCGCGCTTGTTCTTCACCCGCACCAACACCCGATCAAGCCGCAACCCGCACCCGCAATACTTAGCCAAGAATCGGTCCACACAACGTTGTCAATCACTCATCACACAAGGAAGCGACCATTCACCGGTCCCTCGAACCACACATGGTTTTCAATCTCCCCCTTGATGAGTGCATTGACAACACCCACACGAAAGTAACAAGAGAAAAAAGAAAAAGAAAAGAAACAAACAAAAAAGAAACTCCAACAAGCGATCGAAAGCCGAACAAAGGCAAAGAGCAAGATCACTTGAAGAAGACAAGTCTCGGACCCCTTAGGCAAGGGCAACGGCTCGACACATCTGAGACAAAGCAAAGCTCAAGCAAAGAGCGCAAACGACCAAACCAAAGCTCGAAAAACCACAAAGAGCTCCCCCTGCACACATGCAAGCTCCCCCTGAACCAATGCACCTCCGCCTGGACGAATGCATGCAAGACACCACTTGAAACAGGGCAGCTGCAACAACTCAGCCCTGACCGGTCCGACCGGTCAACACCACCGGTCAGACCGGTGTGCAACATGTGAACAGAACCAGCACTCACACCGGTCAGACCGGTGACCTCGACCGGTCGGACCGGTGCACAACAGAGCCCGAATTGGCTCGAAACCACCCGAAAACCTTCTAAATGCGCCCGGAAGCCATTTCAAGCTCAAACTTCTCCCCCTTGTTGGCAATGCATGAATCAAGCCAAAAATGCAAAACTTTCAACCTAGAGCTTCTCAAATAGACAAAATTCAACAAAAGAATGCTACACATGTCCAAATGAGCGAGTTAGATACTCTACGGCTTCGTATCGATCTCAACTACATGATCACCAAGTTTCACAACCATTGGACGAAGCTAAGATGGATTTTGGCAATTTTGCGAAAAACTTGCCTCTCATGAGCAAAGTCCTAAACATGATCAAAGCATATCAAAATGGCAAAGCCACACAAACTTCATGCTAGGACAGCCATTCTAATCATAAGACCATCACAAACACCCACAAGCACCTCATGTCATGTCAAAGCCACCGAGCCATGTGCCTACTTCTATGTATGAGACTTCTCATTGGTAGGCATCATGCAGCGGTTTAGCACCCAAAGCAAATTAAATTCAGGACATATGACATGGGAGCACATTTCCAAGCATTTTTCATTTCATTTTCAAATTTGTAAATGGTACATGAAATGTCATTGCGACAAAAAGGAACTTATGCTCCTCCACAAGATAAATCAAGAGGGCTAAACATTCATGATGGCAAATGAGCCTTTGGCCCCATATGATCAATAAACTAGCTATCCAACCACAAATTAAGCATGACCAAGCCACTAAAACATGTCAAGATCATATAAAGGCATTTACACATGAGAGAGCATACATGTGACATTTTTCAAAAGCATAGCATTTGTCAACCATGGATCATTCATCAAGATCATCAAGACCTAAGCCAAACTAACCATAGCATACAAAACAAGCTCACAAAGACATATAACTCATTCCATGGTGAACAATGTATATGAGAGAAGCTTTTCCTAACCAATGCATATGATACAAAATGCATGCAATCTAAGATACAAGGATGCCTATACATCATGTTACATATGCCATGCCAAATGCAAGGAATGCACAAAGGAAAGCTATACATATGCTACAAAAGAGAGCTCCCACACACCCAACTCAAGAAATCAAACACACACCAAGCTCCCCCGCAAACAAGTGAAAGTTGCTTGATCTAGGGGTTTGGTCAAAATATCGGCTAGTTGGTCATGTGTGGGTAGATGGATCAAAGCTATCTTTCCTTTCTCTACGTTGTCTCTCAGAAAATGATACCTCACTTCTATATGCATGGTTTTGGAATGGAGCACTGGGTACTTTGCAACGCTTATGGCACTAGTGCTATCGCATTGAAGTGGGACATGGGTATACTCCTCACCAAAGTCACTCATTGTCGGTGTTTTGGACCGGCAACCTACTACGGGGAGTACCCGAAGTAGATGAATGTGACTCGCCGAGATCGGTAACTCGAAGGAAGAGACACGTGGCACACAATTTAGACAGGTTCGGGCCGCGAGGTGCGTAATACCATACATCCTGTATGCTGCGTAGCTCTGGATTGATAGGGCACGATTACAGGATGGTGCAATAGTGCGCCGTGAGTTGAGATTGGATGAGGTGATCCGGAGATCGGTCCCTGCCTCGCCTTATATAGTCCGGGAGGCAGGGTTACAAGTCGGAGTAGGGAAGGAGTACTAGTCGAGTACGTCTAGGAGACCTCTACACAGTGCGGAACGTGTACAGAGTCCTAACCGAGTACTACTCCTGTGTTGTCCTTGTGCTCCACGCCTTCAGGTGCCGTGTAGCGCAAGCCGGGTAGTCCCAGGGGCCCACCGAGTAGTCGGTCCTGGTACCCACCGAGGTAGTGGGCCCAGGGAGGTCCATACGACAAGCCCCCGAGTACTTTGTAGTCGAGAAGGATAGCTTCAAGTAGTCTTGACGACCTTAACAAGTAGTCCTCAAGCGTCCCTGAGTGCTACAAGTCAAAAGTCCTCAAGAGTAGTCGAAGCATCCCGAGGCTGGAATGTACTCCAGGACGTTTGAGCAATCTTGAAGTCTTCTCGAGTAGTCCCAAGCGTCCTTGAAATCCGCCTTTGAAGGTCTTCAAAAATGCCCGCCTTGTCTTGAAGCGGAGCGGTCAAGAAGATGCGATTTGCGGAACCGCCATCCACGTGGAGTAGCCCCCGAGCCTCGAGCCGCAAGGGCTGCGGCCGAGGATCTATCCGAAGTCTTGGCAAGAAAATCCCGAAAAATCCGGAGAGAAAAACCGAAGGACACGTGGCACGGAGCCCCCGAGCCTTGAGTCGAGTACTTCCTCTCGAATTGAAGGGTCTTCTTGAAAAATGTGTCCTGAGATGCTCTTGAGACTAGCCGCGTCCCAGGTAGTCGAGTAGAAGTAGCCGAGCCCCCGAGATGAGGCGCGTCGACTAGTGGAATACGAAGAGTCACGCGCAGCCGCTGAGTCAGCCGCGCGTGGGCTTATTCAGCCGCCCGTTACGGAGGCGTTTTGGCTTATAAATACAAGCCGAAACCCTTAGGGTTTTTCACCCAAGTGAGCCGCGGTCATTCGCCACTTGAATCTTGAAGTAGATCCACTCCGGCGAGCACGCCGCCGTAGTAGATCCGAGCGCATCGCCACCCGAAAGGCCGTAGGGTAGCCCCCGAGCGGATGCGAGTGAAGACTCCCTTTGTTCTTGGAGGATGAAGCCGTCCCGTCGAAGACGTCGAAAGCCGGCGGGAAGAAGAGGAGCCATGCGAGAGGCCGCCGCGGCCGGCACCGGAGCGGCGCCGCCCACGTCTCCACCGCGCGGCGACCCAAGCGCGAGTGGAAAAAATCGAAGGTGAAGACCGAAGACTTGCGACCTTTGTTGAACAGCGGGTCATCAGGGAGAAGCAGATCGACATGTGGAGATCCGCCGCAGGAGATCCCTATCCAATGGAGAAGGCACAAGACGAGATCTCGATGTTCTCGCGCTTCGTGGAGCGCGGTCTTGCGCTCCCAGCGAGTGACTTCTTCAAGGGGCTTCTCAGGTACTATGGCATCGAGTACCTCAACTTGAACCCCAACGGCATCTTCCACACTTCCGTCTTCGTCCACTTCTGCGAAGCTTTCTTGGGAATCAAACCGCACCGGATTCTCTTCGGAAGTTTTTCCGCGTGAAGCCGCGGCCCGGCGCCTCCAACCCCGAGTAGTCGGAGGGGCGGGATCCACGGCGAGGGGAGGATGCCGCGGAGCGTGCACGGCGTACAAGCTCGTGGACTCCAACACCGGCGGAAGACGAGGTGGTTCTACATCACGAACCACCATCCCGAGCTACCGAAGCCGAGCGGGCGGCGCCCGGGCACCGAGAGTGGTGGAACACGGAGCCCACCATGCGGGGAGGGGCTCCGGCTCCCGGAGTTGCTAGCACGCATCAAGACTGCGGGATGCGGGGCCGAGGGCCGAACACGTGGCCTTCGGCTTCATGAAGCGCGGATCCGGCCCGCCGATGGCGAGGGATACGATGGGCTTCGAGTACACCGGCGATGGCGACACGTCGCGGATGCGGGGGGCGAAGTGAGGACAACGACATCATCGAGAGGTTGTCGAGGATCTTCAAGGACATGCCGGAGTACACGGCGTGCCCTGTCGAGGAATACTCCGCCGCGCGCCCGCCCAACGAGGTAAGTAGCCGTACCCCCCTCGTCGAGTAGTAGGCACTTGTAGCAGAGTTGCTAACGCTTTTGTGTTTTTTGCGCAGGATGATGTGAAGCGGTTTGTCTCCGAGCCGCAGCCACCACCGAGCGGAATTGAGATCCCAACGGTGGAGAAGATGAAGGAGCGCCGAGTAGTCGGAGACGACGACGATCCCGTCATTGTGGAGGATACCTCCGATGAAGAAGACGAGGAGACGCTGCAGGACCGCTTCCAGCTGCGGTCGAGGTTTAGCCGTCCGGGCTTGCCTCATGTACCTCTCATCCAAGACCCTCCGCTGGCTCGAAGGCTAGCCTTGCCGCTGCCGCCGAGGAAGCCGCGCAACCCCCGCCAAGAAGCGGGTAGCAAAGAAGATGAAGGTCTCGGAGACCACGCCTCCGGAGGTAAGTCATCTTGAGCAAAGTAGTCGAGTGCCCGGTGAGCGAGTACGGTCGGCGACGAGTAGTCGTCCTTGTGTGCGGGAGAGGCCGCCGGCGAGCCGTGGAGGAAGGCGATGAGGGCATGTGGCCCACGGTGGGGGAACGGGGCCGGAAGCCGAAGTCCGACCCCCCCCGTCGAAGAACTTACGGCGCGGCGGAGGCGCCGGCCCCCGCCACGAAGGGGAGCGAGTACCCGCGACCGCCGCCGTTGAAGAGGTGGAAGCCGCGGAGGGCGCGCGAAACCGCGCGGCCGCCGCCGCCCGTGGAGGAGGCGGTAGTCGGAGAGGCGGAGGAAGAAACGCCCGCCGAGGGTGGACCGGTTGATATCGCCGGCATCCTCGGTGCTCGGCCGTGACTATCGTCCGGTCGAACTTGTAAGTACCACGCCTTCATGAGTAGTACTCATTGTAGTAGTCGATTTTATCGACGACCCTCTGGTGGATACTTGTGCGGGGAGATCCACGGACTTGAGGGCGGGACGGAGAGGAGCCCACGGCGGCGAGAAGCGAAAAGGCCGCGCCGCTCGTTGAGGAGCCCGCTCCGAAGCCCAAGTCGCGACCGAGCCCCCCGGTGCCGAAGCGCCGCCGCGAGAGGCGGTCGCGGTCGAAGGTGAGTACTCCTCCGAAGGCGTAGAGCCCCAAAAAGAGTAGTCGTAGATACTGATGTGCGTGTTCCTTGGTGACAGGCGCCGAAGGAGGTGACATCCCTGCAGGGGTGCCTATGCAGGAGTTGACACCAGAGGCCCCAGAGGCTGCGGTAGGAGCCCCTGAGCCCATGGGGGAAACCGTCGAGAAGTCCGCCGAGGGGGAGGCGGCTACCACGTCGCCAGGGGTTGCCCTGGAGGTGGCTATCCGATCCCCGGAGATCCAAGACGCGGAGCCTATCCGCTCGGCGCCAATGACGGAGGCTACAACGAGTAGCCGTGGCGGGATCGAGGCGCTGCCGACGATCTCGTCGAACCGGCGGTGTTGGCGCAGCACTTGGAGGCGATGCGGCGAGCCGAACAGTGGATGAAGGTACGTAGCCGTTGCCTCCCGAGTAGTCAATCCTTTCGTTGAGTACTCTGCTTGACTTAAACTTGTCTTGTGCAGGACGTCGCGGAGCGATCCCGCGAGAAGTCGAATCTACTGCAAGGCTACGGCGACACGGTACTGCGAGCTGAAGCCCTGGAGGAGCAGCTCATGAAGTCGAGGAAGCATGCGGCCGCCATGCAGTCGAAGCTTGACGCCGCCTTCGCCAAGTACCACAACGATGTGATGGACTTGCAGGCGAAGGGCGACGAGCTGGTGCGGAAGAACAAAGGCCTCCGCAACAAGAATAAAGGTATGTCTCTTGACTTGTCGGGTACTTGTTGGGAGTCATCAAGCTCGACCCGTTGTTGTGTTCGGTGTTGCGAACTCGAAGGCCGGAGTGGAGCGACCGAAAGGCTCGAGAGGTCGGCATGAAGAATCTCTTCTACGGGAGCAAGAAGCCCGCCGTGTACTTGAACTCGACTACAAGGAGCTCGCCCTTCGAGTGCGAGAAGCACATGGAGTTGCGAATTGCATCCGATAGAGACCTCGTCAGCGCTACAAATCTTTGCAGAAGTTGAACGAAGACTGCGAGGCGCTCCGAGCCCAGCTGAAGGACCTTGAAGAGGCTCGCCCTCCCCGATCGCGAGGCTCCCGGTGCCGCACCCGGCGGCCCCAAGATCGCTCCGTTGGTGGATCGACTTCGTGAGGCGCCAAGGGCCGGGCGGCCGCCTACGTGAAGCACATGGCCAAGTCAATCCCGAAGCGAGGTGCGGCCTTCATGAAGTCGTACTTCCCGAAGGCCCCGGTGGAGGTAGTCGCCGGCGGGGTAGCCGCCAGGCCCGCTCGGATGAGCGATACGCGAGGTTCTTGCTGGAGCGAGATGGCTCCCATCGCGGAGCGGTAGCCGATAAGTTGAACCTCCGGTAGCCCCGCATAGATAGCTAGTAGCCGTAATTGTATAGGAAACGAGTTGTAATGAACTTTTTCATATATCAATGAAATGTGATGTTCCATCAATGAGTACTCGTAACCGCGATCTCGAGTGCGGAGCGCCCATCGTGGAGTAGGTGCGAGTAGTAGTACTCGGCTTAGTGGTCCCGTAGCGGGGATTAGGCGGTAAAGAAGTTGATAAACAATCAAACTTTATTCGAAGAAGTACACACGGGGTGGCCGGGGCCGTAGTTACAAGGAGTCGCACGGACCGAAGGCCGCTTACGGGTGAGTAGTACTTTGGAGCGGGTAGCCGCTTACGGTGAGTGATCCGTAGGTAGCCGTGTAGGCTGGATCGCGGATCCGTAAGTAGCCGTGCGGGGGCGGATCTTGGAGTGTGGTCTCTTGGTAGACCGGCTTGCTAGAGTCCCTTGATGCTCGTTGCGGCCCGGGGTCCGTAGGTAGCCGCACGGGGCCGGGACACGGGAGGAGAGTAGTCCGGAGACTTGAAGCCGGGACCGGAGGGTCGCCGCGCGCAAGGGGGGTGTTGATGTAGTCGCGTGGACTTGAACCCGGAGTAGTCGAGTAGACTAGGCGTAGAATCGACGAGAGGCTGGTCGACGTTCCACGAGTTGTTGACTTCTTCGCCTTCAAGTGTTTGGAGGCGGTAGGAGCCCGGCCGGTCACCTTAGCCACGGTGAAGGGGCCTTCCCGAGAGGGAGCCGAGCTTGTGAAGTCCTTCCGTGTTACGGATACGGCGGAGGACAAGATCTCCAACGTTGAAGGAGCGTTCCTTGACGTTGCGATCGTGGTAGCGTCGGATACCCTCCGAGTACCTTGCTGATTGGACGAGGGCGGCGCGGCGAGCTTCTTCGAGGGGCCGTCGATATCAACTCGCTGCTTGTCCTGCGAGACGCCTTCGTCGTAGTGCTCCACCGCTGGCGAGTTCCATATGACGTCGGCGGGGAGGATGGCTTCGAGCCATAGACCGAGGAAGTAGGGGGATTGGCCCGTTGGCTTGGATGGTTGAGTCCGCGGCCCCCGCAGTGCGTTGGGTAGTTCCTTGATCCACTTGCCCCTTTTGAGTTAGCGGCGTCGTGTAGCCGCTTCTTGAGGGCGTCGAGCACCATCCCATTGGCGCGCTCGACTTGTCCGTTGGCCCGTGGGTGGGCGACGGAGACGTATCCCGACGTCGATCCCGCTCGTTCTCGCGGTACTCCCGGGCTGGTGGTTGTTGAAGTTGGACCCCGGTGTCCGTGATGATGCGGTGGGGTAGCCCGTAGCGGTGCACGAGTTCATCCGGGAAGTCGAGTACTCGTCGACTTTGGGGCATGTGGCCAGGCTTGACTTCGATCCACTTGGTGAACTTGTCGATAGCCACCGGTACTGTTGAATCCTCCTGGCGCAGTTGGCAGTGGCCCAATCATGTCGAGCCCCCAGCAGGCAAAGGGCCAGGTTGGCGGTATGGTGACTAGCTTGTAGGCAGGGACGTGTTGCTGCTTGGCGAAGAACTGACATCCTTGGCACCTTCTGACGAGTTCTTCGGCATCGCCCAGGGCTGTGGGCCAGTAGAAGGCTCGCCGGAAGGCCTTGCTGACCAGCGTGCGGGAGGACGCGTGGTTGCCGCATACGCCCTTGTGGATCTCCTCCAAGATGTCCTTGCCTTCTTCGCGAGGGACGCACTTCATGAGTACTCCAGACGACGCGCCTCGCTTGTAAAGCTTGTCGCCGACGAGGACGTAAGACTTGGCGCGGCGGACGAGTTGTTCGGCTGCGTTCTTGTCGGAGGGGACCTTCTGCTCGCTGAGGTAGTCGATGAAGGGTTGCCTCCAGTCCACGTCGATCATCATGACCTCCTGCCCAGCTGGTTGATGGGCCGGGGCAGTGGTCGGTGGCGCCGGCTCCGGGATGGATGGCGCATGAAGCTCATGGACGAAGACGCCGCGCGGTACTTGGGCGCGGGTGGATGCGAGCTTCGAGAGGACGTCCGTCGCAACGTTGTTGTCGCGGACGATGTGATGGAACTCGAGACCATAGAATTTGTTCTCGAGCTTGCGGACTTCTAGGCGATAGGCGTCCATGTTCTCCTTGTTGCGGTCCCGGGACTTGTTGACTTGGTTGATGACCCTTTGCGGAGTCGCCGTAGACTAGTAGCCGCTTGATGCCAAGTGAAGCCGCGAGGCGGAGCCCGTGTAGGAGAGCTTCGTACTCGGCTTCATTGTTCGAGACCTTCCGGAAGATGCGGGACGTACTTTAGTTGTTCGCCCGTTGGAGAGATCGAAGCACTTCGCGCTGCGCCCTCGAGGTTGAGTGAGCCGTCAAAGTACATCACCCAATGCTCGGTCGCACGGTGGGAGCGGTAGGCGGTTCTCCCGCCACTGCGCCATGAAGTCGACTAGAGCTTGCGACTTGATGGCTGTGCGTGGCTTGAAGTCGATGGTGAGGGCGCCGAGCTCGGCGGCCCATTTGGAGATCCTTCGGTGGCGTGCGGGTTCCTCGGGGATGTCGCCGAGCGGGTAGTCGGTGACGACGGAGACCGAGTACTCCCGGAAGTAGTGTCGTAGCTTCGGCGAGGTGATGAGTAGAGCGTACGAAGCACGCACGGGCCGGTAGCGAGCCTTGGACTACGATAGAACCTCGACGAAGTAGGCGGGGCGGGACCGGGTAGGCGTGGCCGTCTTCCCCGCCGCTCGACAACGATGGCGATCCGACCACGTGAGTAGTCGCGGCAAGGTAGAGCGATGGCGCTCGCCCTTGTAGGGAGCCGTGAGGACTGGCGGCTTCGACGGGGAAGTCCTTGAGCCGGGCAAGGGCTTGGTCCGCCTCTGCGGTCCACACGAACTTCTCGTGGTGCTTGAGTAGTTTGAAGAAGGGGAGACCCCGTTCTCCTAGCTTCGAGATGAATACGTTCAATGCCGCCATGCACCCCGTCGGCTTACGGACGTCCTTGATGCTCGTGGGAGCTTTCATCTTGGTGATGGCGGAGATCTTCTCGGGGTTGGCTTCGATGCCGCGTTGGGCGATGATGAAGCCGAGTAGTTTACCCGAAGGTACGCCGAAGACGCACTTGTTCGGGTTGAGCTTCCGGCGGTACTCGCGTAGTGATGCGAAGGTACGTTCAAGGTCGTCGATGAGGGTACCGGAGTCCCCTGGTTTTGACAACCACGTCATCCATGTAGGCCTCGACGTTCTTGTTGAGTTGCCGCTTGAAGCAGTGCCCGGATGGCCCGTTGATAGGTGGCGCCGGCGTTCTTCGGCCCGAATGACATGGTCGTGTAGCGATGACGCGCCAAACGGGGTAATGAACGCGGTCTTCTCTCGGTCCTCTTCCTTGATTGCGATCCGGTGGTACCGGAGTAGCGTCGAGGAAGCGAGAAGCGAGTCGCGGCCCGCCGTGGAGTCGATGACTTGATCAATCCGCGGCAACCCGAAGGGGTCCTCGGGGGCGAGTGCTTGTTGAGGTCGGTGTAGTCGACACACATCCTCCACTCGTTCGAGTTCTTCTTGCGGACGAGGACGGGGTTGGCGAGCCACTCGGGATGGAAGACTTCTCGATGAAGCCGGCGAGTAGCTTGGCGAGCTCCTTCTTGATGGCGTCCCGTCCGTCGTCGGCGAAGCGTCGGAGGTGCTGTCGCTTGGGGGTGGCCTTTGGGTCGACGTTGAGGTAGTGCTCGATCAGCTCCCCGGGCACTCACGGCATGTCCGCCGGCTTCCACGCGAAGATGTCGCGGTTAGCCCGAAGGAAGCCGATGAGCGCGTCTTCCTATTTGGGGTCGAGGCCGGCCCCGATGGTGGTGGTCTTGGTGGGGTCGCCTCGTTCCGAGGTCGACCGACTTGACGAGTACCTCCTCGGGTGGCCGAGGCTTGTTGGCGGCTGTCGGACTTCTGCGGGATGTCGAGTTCGCTTGTGGCAAGCTTCTTCGACGCGGCGTAGACCTCCATCATTGGGGTGGGTACTTGATTTGTTGAAGCGATCACCACGGCCTGCGTATCGCGGTCGTGAGAGATCTTCAAGTCCCCTTGGAGGGAGAGTACGCCGAATTTGGACTTGGCATTTTGAGTACCAAGTATGTGTAGTGGGGCACCGCCATGAACTTGGCGATGGCGGTCCGCCGAGGATGGCATGGTAGGAGGTCTCGATATCCGCGACCTCGAACTTGATGTACTCGGTGCGGTAGTTGTCGCGAGACGCCCCAAAGGTAGCGGCGGTACCACCGAGCCTAGTGGGATAGGCTGCGTTGCACGGGACGATGCCGTAGAAAGGCATGTTGCTCTTGTCGAGCATGGGGGTGACGTCAAGGTTCATCTTCTTCAGAGTCTTGGTGAAGAGGACGTTGAGCCCGCTTCCGCCGTCGATGAGCACCTTGTTGAGCTTAGAGCTCGCCACTGTAGGTTTCAGGACGAGAGGGAAACGTCCTGGTTCGGAGAAACTGGTCCATTGGTCCGCGCGGGAGAAGGTGATGGGTGTCTCTGACCACCTGAGAGGGGTCATAACCGCTGGTTCAATGGACATCACTTCACGGCGAGTAGCCTTCGCTCCCGCCCGCTGGGTAGTCCGTCGAAGAGGACGTTGACGGTCTTCTCGGGTTCTTGGAAGTCGTCGCCGTCCTTCTTCTTGTTCTTCGATCGTGAGGGTGCGGTGGCTCCGGCGCATCCTTGAGTGCATGCCCGAGCCGGTAGCACTTGCTCGGTAGTGTGGTTGCCGTTTGGATGCCACGGGCACTCCTCCTTCGGCGGGTCTTTGAACCCGCTCGGAATTCTTCTTCGAGTTCCCTTTCGGAGGGCGCCGGATAGCCGCGACGGTATTGTCCGGCTTGCGCTTGCGGTTGGAACCCGAGAAGTTGTTGTTGTTGTTGTTGTTGTTGCGGCCGCCTTGGTTTGGATTCTTTGCCGCGCCGCCGCCGCCCCAGTTCTCGCTTGGACTTGCCGCGGATGGCGTCGTACTTGGCGTTGGCCTTGTCCTCTTCATCCGCCCGGGACGTGATCATGTCCTTGAGGTGGGGAATGGACGGGGCGGCGACGACCGAAGTCTTCGAAGGTGCGGCGATGGTAGAGGCCGTCTGGAAGAGGTCGATGACCTCCTTGTCGGTGACGTCCACGACGGTAGCGCGCTTGTCGAAAAAGCGGCGCATGTACTTGCGGAGGGTCTCGCCTTGTTCTCGCTTGATCATGGCGAGGTCCATGCGAGTACCCGAACGGCCCATGGCGCCCGCGAAGTTGCTCGTGAAGCTGTTCCTTCGGTGGTCCCACTTGTCGATTGAGTGCTTGTCCGGCGACTCGAGCCACGTGAGTGGGGCTTGGTCCGGCGAAGGGGAAGTAGAGGCACTTGGTGTCGCTGTTGCCGCCAGCGTTCTCGATGGAGAGAGCGTAGCATCGGAGCCACTGGATAGGATCCTGCTTCGCGTCGTACTTGGTGATCCCCAAAGGCTTGAACTTGTCGGGGAGGAGCAGGTTGCGAAGCCGGGGTGAGAAAGCAGGGAAGCCGTCGCCTTCAGCAGCGGTCGTCGACTTCTTTTGCCGTAATTCCTCGATTCTCTGGCGAGCATCGTACCCGCCCTGAGAGGCGCCGGAGGCGTGGCTGTGCGCGTGGTCGCGGCCGCCGCGGCTACCGCCACCTCCAGCTTTCTTGTTGGCCCCGTGGTTGGAGCCGCCGCCGTCGGCCCCGCCACCGCCGTTGGGGTCGTTGCCGCCGCCACCGGCCGGGGCACGGTGGGGGACGACTTCCCGGTTGCCGTTGTCTTGCGCGTGAAGGTCCGCCGGCGGTGGAGCGTCGACGGTTTGGGTCGAGCGGGATGTCGCCCCGAGTACGGTTAGGGACCGGGGTCAACACCGCGACTAGTAGCTTCGTTGTCGCGAGGCTTAGCCGGGAGAGGTTGGGCCGACTCTCTTGTCTACCCGCATGAAGTAGGCTTCTTCGGCGAGCTTGGCGATGACCTCCCCGGCTCGTATGCCCCGAGCCCGGCGTGCGATCGTTGTGATCGACATGAGGCATTGCTCGGGGGTGGTGTGAACTCGCTCTCAACCGCTCGAGAGCTTCCGCAAGGTTGCGGATGGGGAGGTTGTCTCCGAGCCGCCGGCGTCGTTCGTTGCGCTTCTCGTTACGTTCGCGCCGGGCGTCCCCGTTGGCGTCGGTCTCGTCCGCGGGGGCATCGACGCGGACGGCTCGTCCGCGGAGATGTCCTCCAAGTACTTGTCCGCGGCCGTGCCCGAGGTTCCCGGGGTGTCGCCGGCGGCCATGAAGACTTGACGATCGGGGGTACCCAAGCTTGGCTCGAAGGTGCCACCTCGGTTGGTGTGTTTGAGTCGGCTGGGCTAGTGGTGTTCCCTCCGGAACGGTAGCGAGTCGATGTAGGCGACGTAGCGTGAGTCCTCCTTTGTCGCTCGGCGGGCTTGCGGTGCGGCCGCAGACGTATCTTCCGGCCGGCGTCGATCTTATAACCGGCCCGCAGGCCGGCCCCGACAAGGGAAGCTCGGAGGAGTCGTCTTCGGACTCGGGCTCCTCAGGGTCCGACCCGAAGTCGAACTCGTAGTCCGGGTTCGAGTAGAACTCGGAGAGAGGGCTGGAGTCCGAGACGCGGCCGGGGACGGCGTCGGAGTCCGAGTTGTACTCGGTTACGGGCTCCTTGCCGGCCCGGCGTGGTGTAGAAGCCTCCGTGCGGGCCGGCTGGGAACGCGAGGGCCACGCGCGGAGCGCTGGCGTGGAGAGGGGACCGCCTGCGATGGCCGAGGAGCCGGCTCGCATGCGATGGCCCATGGCGACGTCGGGTTCGAGTTGGAGACGGACTCGAGCTCGAAGTCAGTGTGGAGGTTGGAAAGCGAAATTTCGCCGAACTTGCCGGCGAGCTTGCCCGTGACAACTTCGGGGAAGCGTCACGAGGCCCGTCCTCGAGTCGGGTTGCATGATCAAGCGGCCGGAAGGAGCCCGCGCCATCGCCAGTGCGGACCCGAGCGCCGAAGACGAAGGTGTCGCCGCGGTTGAAGGCGACGGTTGGCTTGATGTGAACGGAAGCCGTCGAGTTCGCCATGTGATCTCGAGCGAGAGCCCCTACCCGGCGCGCCAGTGTCGGTGTTTTGGACCGGCAACCTACTACGGGGAGTACCCGAAGTAGATGAATGTGACTCGCCGAGATCGGTAACTCGAAGGAAGAGACACGTGGCACACAATTTAGACGAGTTCGGGCCGCGAGGTGCGTAATACCCTACGTCCTGTATGCCGCGTAGCTCGGGATTGATAGGGCACGATTACGGGATGGTGCAATAGTGCGCCGTGAGTTGAGATTGGATGAGGTGATCCCGAGATCGGTCCCTCGCCTCGCCTTATATAGTCCGGGGAGGCGGTGGTTACAAGTCGGAGTAGGGAAGGAGTACTAGTCGAGTATGTCTAGGAGACCTCTACACAGTGCGGAACGTGTACAGAGTCCTAACCGAGTACTACTCCTGTGTTGTCCTTGTGCTCCACGCCTTCAGGTGCCGTGTAGCGCAAGCCGGATAGTCCCAGGGGCCCACCGAGTAGTCGGTCCTGGTACCCACCGAGGTAGTGGGCCCAGGGAGGTCCATACGACACTCATGGTGTAGGTGATCCAGAGGAGCTGAGAGCAACAACTAGCAGCGGCAACATACTCGGCCTCGGTCGTGGATTGAGCAACACTCGACTGCTTGCGGGAAGACCAAGACACCAAAAGAGAACCCAAAAACTGGCAAGTCCCAGAAGTGGACTTCCTATCCAACCGACACCCGGCAAAATCCGCGTCTGAAAAGCCATGAAGCGCCAAAGAAGAGGACGCGGAGTACCAAAGGCCGAAATCGGGAGTGTGACGCAAGTACCTGAAAATTCTCTTCACCGCTTGCCGATGCGAAGTCCTCGGAGACGCTTGAAAACGAGTGCACAGACACACCGAGAACTGTATGTCCGGCCTCGTCGCCGTCAAGTAGAGGAGTGACCCGATCATGCTCCGGTACTCCTTCTGGTCCACGTGTTCACCTTCCTTGTCCGCATCAAGAGCCGTAGTCGTACTCATCGGCGTCGTCATAGCCTTGGAGTCCTCCATCTTGAACTTCCGCACAATGTCCTTGGTGTACTTAGCCTGGTGCACAAATGTTCCTTCCTTTGATTGCTTGATTGGTAGCCCGAGGAAGAACTGCAACTCGCCCATCATGCTCATCTCAAACTCCCTGCTCATATCATCTTCAAACTTTGCAACAAGAGAGTTAGACGAGCCACCAAAGACAATATCATCCACGTACACCTGCACAATCAGGATATCTCTACCCTGCCTCAGCAAAAACAAGGTCTGGTCGACCTTCCCCATCTCAAAACCTCTCTCAAACGAGAACCCCCTCAACCTGCCATACCAAGCTCTAGGCGCCTGCTTCAACCCATACAGCGCCTTCCTCAACTTGTACACCCGGTGGGGGTACTTCTCACTCTCAAACCCCGAAGGCTGCCTCACATACACTTCTTCCTCCAACACACCATTCAAAAAAGCACTCTTCACATCCATTTGGTGCAACTTGAAAATCCTTTAGCCACGGTAAAGGCTATAAGGATCCTAATCGCCTCCAAACGGGCTACGGGAGCAAAGGTCTCCTCGTAGTCGATCCCCTCCGTTTGACTGAACCCCTGAGCAACAAGCCTCAACTTATTTCTCACAACCTCACCCTTCTCTCCCTCCTTGTTTTTCCACACCCACTTTGTACCAACCAGCTTACACCCTGGGGGAGGGTCAACCAACTCCCACACCTGATTCCTCTCAAAGTTCTCCAACTCCTCATGCATCGAATTTACCCAATTGTGATCAGATAGTGTGTGTCCAATGTCTTTGGGCTCAAAAGTAGCAACAAATGCAGCATGAGCGAAATGAGAATTGTTTCGAACCCTCGACCGTGTAGTGCGTTCATTCATGTCGCCGATGATCCTCGAAGCTGGGTGATCCTCTTGTACTCGCCGGGGAGGCTCTCGCCTTGATGCTACCTCCCCCTCAACATCAGCTACTCCTCGTTCTTGATTTGTTGTCGTAGGTGTAGTAGAGGGTCCGTCCATCACCGTAGTCAAAGTAGTGGGTACATGTTCAGCCGGGGGCACCACACCGCCATCTTCATTCTCTCCATGTTCATGCTCCTCCTCCTGAAAGATCTCCTCGCCAAGCTCATCATCACCTGCACACTCAAAGACAAGCTGACTACGTGGCTCTGTCTTGTCGAAGGTTACCTCGCAAGTCTCCACGTGGTTAGTTTCAAGATTGAGCACACGATATGCTCTAGAATGAGACGCATAACCAAAGAAAATTCCATCAACAGACCTAGCCTCAAACTTATCCAACTTCTTGCCTTTCTTCAGAATGAAACACTTGCAACCAAAGACATGGAAGTGACTGTCGTATGGACCTCCCAGGGCCCACTACCTCGGTGGGTACCAGGACCGACTACTCGGTGGGCCCCTGGGACTACACGGCTTGCGCTACACGGCACCCGAAGGCGTGGAGCACAAGGACTACATAGGAGTAGTACTCGGTTAGGGAGCTGTACATGTTCCGCACTGTACAGAGGACTCCTAGACGTACTCGACTAGTACTCTCTCCCTACTCCGACTTGTAACCCTGCCTCCCGGATTATATAAGGCGAGGCAGGGACCGATCTCTAGCATCCAATCTCCTCTCATACAACTCACGGCGCACTATTGCACCATTTTGTAATCGTGCCCAATCAATCCAGAGCTACGCAGCATACAGGACGTAGGGTATTACGCACCTCGCGGCCCGAACCTGTCTAAAGTGTGTGCCACGTGTCTCTTCCTTCGAGTTACCGATCTCGGCGAGTCACATTCATCTACTTCGGGTACTCCCCTTAGTAGGTTGCCGGTCTAAAACACTGACAGCTGGCGCGCCAGCTAGGGGCTCTCGCCCGAGATTACATGGCGAACTCGACGGCTCCCGTCCACTTCAAGCCGACCGTCGCCTTCAACCGCGGCGACACCTTCGTGTTCGGCGCCTGGGTCTGCACTGCTGACAGCGCGGGCTCCTTCCAGCGCCGCCTGACCATGCAGCCCAACCCGAAGACAGGCTTCGTGACGCTTCCTGAAGTTGTCACAGGTGAACTCGCCGACAAGTTCGGCGAAATTTCGCTCTTCGACCACCACGCTGACTTCGAGCTCGAGTCCGCTCCCAACACGAACTCGACGTCGCCATGGGCCATCGCATGCGAGCCGGCTGCTCAGCCATCGCAGGCGACCCCCTCACTTCGCGAGCGCTCCGCGCGTGGCCCCCGCATCTTCAGCCGGGCCCGCACGGAGGCTCCCACTTCACGCCGGGCTGGCAAGGAGCCCGTATCCGAGTACAGCTCGGACTCAGACGCCACCCCTGATCGCGCTCCGGACTCCAGATCTCTCTCCGAGTTCTACTCGAACCCGGATTACGAGTTCGACTTCGGGTCGGACCCTGAGGAGCCCGAGTCCGAGGACAACTCCACTGAGCTTCCTTTATCAGGGCCAGCCTCTGGGCTGGTTATAGCATCCACGCCGGCCGGAAGATACGTCTACTGGCCAGACCGCAAACCTGCTGACCTGACAAAGGGAGACTCACGCTACGTCGCCTACATCCACTCGCTACCGTTCCAGGAGGGAACACCGCTAGCCCGGGCTGACTTAAGCACACCAACTTAGGTGGCACCCTTTGAGTCCAGCCTTGGCACCCCCGATCGCCAAGTCTTCATGGCTGCCGGCGACACCCCAGGGCCTTTAGGCACAGCTCAGGACAAGTACCTGGAGGACATCTCCTCCGACGAGCTCTCTGCTGACGCTCCACCGAACGAGACTCCGGCGGACAGAGACACTCGACGTGAGCGTAACCGGAAGCGCAACGAACGTCGTCGACGCCTCCGCGACAACTTCCCCGTCCGCAACCTTGCGGAAGCTCTCGAGGCAGTCGAGAGCAGAGTACACACTACCCCCGAGCAGTGCCTCATGTCGATCACAACGATCGCACGCCAGGCTCAGGGCATACGCGCTGGAGAGGTCATCGCCAAGCTCGCCGAAGAAGCTTACTTCATGTGGGTCGACAACAGAGTCAACGAACCTCCTCCAGCTAAACCCCGCGACAACGAAGCTACTAGTCGCAGCGCCAACAACGGTCCCAACCGTACTCGAGCTGAGCTCCCAGCCGAGCCAAACCGCCGTCGCTCCAACGCCGGCGGACCTTCACTGCAAGACCACGGCAACCGAGAAGTTGTTCCCCACCGCGCTCCGGCAGGTGGCGGCGGCAACGATCCCGACGGCGGCGGCGGCCGACGGCGGCAGCCTCCAACCATGGGGCCAACATGAGGGCTGGGGGCGGCGGCCGAGGCCACGCGAACAGCCACGCCTCCGGCGCCTCACACGGCGGGTACGACGCTCGCCAGAAGATTGAGGAGCTGCGGCGGAAGAAGTTGACCACTGCCGCTGAAGGCGACGGCTTCCCCGCCTTCTCACCTCGACTTCGCAACCTGCTCCTCCCCGACAAGTTCAAGCCTTTGGGGATCACCAAGTACGACGCGAAGCAGGATCTCATCTAGTGGCTCCGATGCTACGCCCTCTCCATCGAGAACGCTGGCGGCAACAGCGACACCAAGTGCCTCTACTTCCCCTTCTGCCTGGACCAAGCACCACTCACTTGGCTCGAGTCGCTGGACAAGCACTCGATCGACAAGTGGGACCAGTCGAAGGAGCGCGCTCACGAGCAACTTCGCGGGCGCCATGGGCCGATCGGGTACTCGCATGGACCTGGCCATGATCAAGCAGGAACAAGGCGAGACCCTCCGCAAGTACATGTGCCGCTTTTTCGACAAGCTCGCTACCGTTGTCGACGTCACTGACAAGGAGGTCATCGACCTCTTCCAAGACGGCCTCTACCACCGCCGCACCATCGAAGACTTCGGTCGTCGCCGCCCCAGGTCCATTCTCCACCTCAAGGACATGATCACGTCCTGGGCGGATGAAGAGGACAAGGCCAATGCCAAGTACGACGCCATTCGTGGCAAGACCAAGCAGAACTAGTGCGGTGGCAGCGGCAGCAATGCGAACCAAGGCGGCCGCAACAACAACAACAACAACTACTACTACTACTCGGGTCCCAACCGCAAGCGCAAGCCAGACAACACTGTCGCGGCTATCCAGCGCCCTGCGAAAGGGAACTCGAAGAAGAACTCTGGCGGTTTCAAGGACCTGCTGAAGGAGAAGTGCCCGTCACATCCAAACGGCAACCACACCACCGAGCAGTGCTACCAGCTCAGGCACGCACTCAAGGAGACGCCGGAGCCTCTGCACCCTCACGACCAAAAGGACAAGAAGAAGGACGTCGACAACAACGACTTCCAAGAGCCTGAGAAGACTGTCAACGTCCTCTTCAGCGGATTGCCCAGCAGGCGGGAGCAGAAGGCTACCCGTCGTGAAGTGATGTCCATTGAACCAGCGGTCCCGACCCCTCTCAGGTGGTCGGAGGTACCCATCACCTTCTCCCGCGTGGACCAATGGACTAGCTTCTCTGAACCAGGACGGTTCCCCCTCGTCCTGAAGCCAACGGTGGCAGGCTCCAAACTCAACAAGGTGCTCATCGACGGTGGAAGCGGGCTCAATGTCCTTTTCACCATGACCTTGAAGAAAATGAAGCTCGACATCACGCATATGCTCACCAAGAGCAACGTGCCCTTCTACGGCATCGTCCCTGGCAACGCGGCTATTCCACTGGGCTCAGTGGTCCTGCCAGTTACCTTCAGGGCATCTCGGGACAACTACCGTACCGAGTACATCAAGTTCGAGGTCGCAGACTTCGAGACCTCCTACCACACCATCCTTGGCAGACCGGCCATCGCCATGTTCATGGCGGTGCCCCACTACACCTACTTGGTACTCAAAATGCCAAGTCCAGCCGGTGTACTCTCCCTCCAAGGGGACCTCAAGATCTCCCACGACTGCGACACAGAAGCCGTGGAGATCGCCTCCACAAATCAAGTACCCAACGCGATGATGGAGGTCTACGCCGCGTCGAAGAAGCTTGCTACAAGTGAACTCGACATCCCAGAGAAGTCTGACAGCACCATCAAGCCTCAGCCACCTGAGGAGGTACTCGTCAAGGCGATCGACCTTGGAACAAGCGATCCCAGCAAGACCACCACCATCGAGGCAGGCCTCGACCCCAAATAGGAAGACACGCTCATCAGCTTCCTTCGGGCTAACCGCGACATCTTCGCGTGGAAGCCAGCGGACATGCCAGGAGTGCCCAGGGAGTTGATTGAGCACTGCCTCAACGTCGATCCTAAGGCCACCCCCACGCGACAACACCTCCGACGCTTTGCCGACGACAGGCGGGACACCATCAAGAAGGAACTCGCCAAGCTACTCGCAGCTGGCTTCATCAGAGAAGTCTTCCATCCTGAGTGGCTCGCAAACCCTGTCCTCGTCCGCAAGAAGAACTCGAACGAGTGGAGGATGTGCGTCAACTACACCGACCTCAACAAGCACTGCCCCAAGGACCCCTTCGGGTTGCCGCGGATTGATCAAGTCATCGACTCCACGGCGGGCTGCGACCTGCTCTGCTTCCTCGACTGCTACTCCGGGTACCACCAGATCACAATCAAGGAAGAAGACCAGGAGAAGACCGTGTTCATCACCCCGTTTGGCGCGTAATGCTACACGACCATGTCATTCGGGTTGAAGAACGCCGGCGCTACCTACCAACGAGCCATCCAGGCCTGCTTCAAGCAGCAACTCAACAAGAACGTCGAGGCCTATGTGGATGACGTGGTTGTCAAAACCAGGGACTCCAGTACCCTCATCGGCGACCTTGAAGAGACCTTCGCATCACTACGCGAGTACCGCTGGAAGCTCAACCCGAACAAGTGCGTCTTCGGCGTCCCTTCGGGCAAACTACTCGGCTTCATCATCAGCCAGCGCGGCATCGAAGCCAACCCCGAGAAGATCTCCGCCATCACCAGCATGAAAGCTCCCATGAGCATCAAAGACGTCCAGAAGCTGACAGGGTGCATGGCGGCACTGAACAGATTCATCTCGAGGCTAGGAGAACGGGGCCTCCCCTTCTTCAAACTACTCAAGCATCAAGAGAAGTTCGTGTGGACTCCAAAGGCGGATCAAGCCCTTGCCCAGCTCAAGGACTTCCTATCAAAGCCACCAATCCTCACGGCTCCTCACAAGGGAGAGCAGCTGTTGCTCTACCTCGCTGCGACTACTCACGTGGTCAGTACTGCCATCGTTGTCGAGCGGCAGGAAGACGGCCACGCCAACCCGATCCAGCGTCCAGTCTACTTCGTCAGCGAGGTTCTATCAGAGTCCAAGGCCCGCTATCAGCCTGTGCAGAAGCTCCTGTAGGCTCTACTCATCACCTCGCGGAAGCTACGACACTACTTCCAGCAGTACTCGGTCTCCGTCGTCACCGACTACCCGCTTGGCGACATCCTGCGGAACCAAGATGCTACCGGAAGAATCTCCAAGTGGGCTGTCGAGCTCGGCGCCCTCACTATCGACTTCAAGCCACACACAACCATCAAGTCGCAGGCACTAGTCCACTTCATGGCGGAGTGGCGGGAGAACCAGCTACCTACTCCCACCATGCGACCAGAGCATTGGGTGATGTACTTCGACGGCTCACTCAACCTCGAGGGCGCAGGTGCAGGGGTACTCCTGATCTTTCCAACGGGCGAACAACTCAAGTACGTCCTGCAGATCTTCTGGAAGGTCTCAAACAACGAAGCCGAGTACGAAGCCCTCCTACATGGGCTCCGCCTCGCGACTTCACTGGGCATCAAGCGGCTACTAGTCTATGGCGACTCCGCAAAGGGTCATCAACCAAGTCAACAAGTCCTGGGACCGCAACAAGGAGAACATGGACGCCTACTGCCTGGAAGTCCGCAAGCTCGAGAACAAGTTCTACGGTCTCGAGTTCCATCACATCGTCCGCGACAACAACGTTGCAGCGGACGTCCTCTCCAAGCTCGGATCCACCCGCGCTCAAGTGCCAGCGGGTGTCTTCGTACACGAGCTTCACACGCCATCCATTCCGGAGCCGGCGCCTCCGACCACTGTCCCAGCCCATCCACCAGCTGAGCAGGAGGTCATGATGATCGACGTGGACTGGAGGCAACCCTTCATCGACTACCTTAGCGAGCAGAAGGTCCCCTCCGACAAGAATGCGGCCGAGCAACTCGTCCGCCGCGCCAAGTCTTACGTCCTCGTCGGAGACAAGCTTTACAAGCGGGGCGCATCTTCCGGAGTACTCATGAAGTGCGTCCCTCGTGAAGAAGGCAAGGACATCTTGGAGGAGATCCACAAGGGCGTCTGCGGCAACCACGCGTCCTCACGCACGCTGGTCAACAAAGCTTTCCGACGAGCTTTCTACTGGCCCACAGCTCTGGGCGACGCCGAAGAACTCGTCAGAAAATGCCAAGGATGCCAAGATTTCGCCCAGAAGCAACACGTCCCGACCTACAAGCTAGTCACCATACCGCCAACCCGGCCCTTTGCCCGCCGGGGGCTCGACATGATTGGGCCACCGCCAACCGCGCCGAGGAGGATTCAACAGGGTACTGGTGGCTATCGACAAGTTCACCAAGTGGATCAAGGTCAAGCCAGTCACATGCCCCAAGGCTGACAGAGTACTCGACTTCCTGGATGAACTCGTACACCGCTACGGGCTACCCCACCGCATCATCACAGACCTGAGCTCCAACTTCAACAACCACCAGTTCTGGGAGTACTGCGAAAACAGCGGGATCGACGTCCGATACGTCTCAGTTGCCCATCCACGGGCCAACGGACAAGTCGAGCGCGCCAATTGGATGGTGCTCGACGCTCTCAAGAAGCGGCTACACGACGCCGCAAACTCCAAAGGGGGCAAGTGGATCAAGGAACTACCCAACGCACTCTGGGCGCTACGGACTCAACCATCCAAGCCAACGGGGCAATCCCCCCTACTTCCCCGGTCTACGGCTCCGAAGCAATCCTCCCTGCCGACGTCATATGGAACTCGCCAGCAGTGGAGCATTACGACGAAGGCGTCTCGAAGACGACGAGACGAGTTGACATCGACAGCCTCGAAGAAGCTCGCTGTGCTGCCCTCGTCCAATCAGCAAGGTAACTGGAGAGTATCCGACGCTACCATGATCGCAACGTCAAGGAACGCTCCTTCAACGTTGGTGATCTCGTCCTCCGCCGTATCCAGAACACGGAAGGACTACACAAGCTCAGCTTCCCCTGGGAAGGCCCCTTCACCGTGGCAAAGGTGACCGGGCCGGGCTCCTATCGCCTCCAAACACTTGAAGGCGAAGACATCAACAACTCGTGGAACGTCGACCAACTTTGTCGATTCTACGCCTAGTCTACACGACTACTCTGGGGTTCAAGTCTACATGACTACATCAACACCCCTTGCCGCAAGCGACCCCCCGGGTCCTGGATCTAGTCTTCGGACTACTACTCTCCAGGGTCCAGCCCGTGCGGCTACCTACGGACCCTGGGCTGCGACGAGCGTCAAGGACTCTAGCAGCGGTCTACCAAGAGACCACACTCCAAGATCCGACCACCGCACGGCTACCTACGGATCTACGATCCAGCCTACACGGCTACCTACGGATCAACTGCTGTAAGCGGCTACCCGCTCCAGCTCTACTCAGCTGTAAGCGGCCTCCGGGTCCAAGCGACTACTTTGTAATTACGGCCCTGGCCACCCAGGTGCACTTCTTCAGTAATAAAGTTTGATTGTTCATCAACTTCTTTACTGTCTACGCCCTACAACGGGGCTACCAAAAGCCGAGTACTAGTACTCGCATCCACTCCACGATGGGGACTCCGCACTCTGAGATCGCGACTACGAGTACTCATTGCTGGAATATTTCTTTCAATAATACTCAAGAAATTCATTACAATTGTCTTCCTGTACAACCATGGCTACTAGCTACCTATTACAGGGCTATTGGAGGTTCAGCTTCTCAGCTACCTGCTCCGCAATGGGAGCCATCTCGCTCCAGCCGGCTCGCATATCGCTCATCGGAGCGCTGGCGGCTACCCCGCCGGCGACTACCTCCACTGGGGCCTTCGGGAAGTGCGACTTCATGAAGGCCAAGACTTGTCTTGGGATCGACCTCGCCATGTGCTTCACGTAGGCGGCCGGCCCGGCTCGGAGCTTCCTTGAGGCGATCCACCAGAGGAGCAATCTTGGGGCCGCCCGGTGCGGCACCAGGAGCCTTGCGATCGGCAGTGCGGCTTCTTCCAATTCCTTCAACTGGGCCCGCAATGCCTCGCAGTCTTCATTCAACTTCTGCAAGGATTTGTAGCAGTTGACAAGATCTCGGTCAGAAGCAATCCGAAGCTCCATATGCTTCTCGCACTCGAAGGCGAGTTCTTTGTAGTCGAGCTCGAGTACCTGGCGGGCTTCTTGCTCCCAGTAGAAGAGGTTGTTCATGCTCGTCTTCGAGGCCTTCAGCTGCTCCACCTGGCCCTCAAGCTCTGCAACACGACAGCAGCACAGCGGGTCAAGGACTTCTCGACCTCTAACAAGTACCCGACCAGTTCAGCGGCGTACCTTTGTTCTTGTAGCGGAGGCCCTTGTTCTTCCGCACCAAGTCGTCGCCCTTCGTCTGCAACTCCTGGACGTCGTTGTGGTACTTGGCGAAGGCGGCGTCGAGCTTCGACTACATGGCAGCTGCGTGCTTCTGCGACTTCACAAGTTGCTCTTCTAGCGCCTCGGCTCGGAGCACCGTGTCGCCATAGCCCTGCAGCAAGTTCGACTTGTCGCGGGACCGCTCCGCAACGTCCTGCACAAGACAACTCAAGTCACAAGAGTACTCAACGACAAAGGATTGGCTACTCAAAAGGCTACGGCTACTTACCTTCATCCACTGCTCGGCTTGACGGATCGCCTCCAGATGCTTGGCCACCGTCGCCGGCTCGATAAGATCGTCTGCGAGCAGCTCTATTCCGCCGCGACTACTCGTGGTGGCCTCCGTCATCGGCGCAGAGCGGATGGGCTCTGCGTCCTGGATCTCGGGGGAGCGGATAGCCACCTCCAGAGCAATCTCTGGCGACGTGGTGACCGCCTCTCCCCCAGCGGACTTCTCGACGACCTTCTCCATGGGCTCGGGGGCTCCTTCCGCAGCCTCCGGGGCCTCTGGTGTCAACCTCTGCATCGGCACCCCTGCAGGGATGTCGTCACCTCCAGCTTCAGTGCCTGTCACAAAGACGACAAGTGCATCAATGCCTATGACTACTCCTCAAAGAGCTTTATAGCTTCAAGAAGGGTACTCACCTTCGACTACGCTGGCCTCCGGCAGCGGCGCCTCGGCAGCCGGTGGCTCAGTCGCGGCCTGGGTAGCGGGAGTGGCCTCCTCGGCGGGCGGCGCGTCTTCTTCCGCCACCGCTGAAGAGGGCTCCTCCCCCTCCCAAGACAAATCCGTGGACTTCCTGCAGAAACACTCACAGATGGTCGTCAGTCAACATCGACTACTGCAACAAGTACTACTCGGAAGGATTCGGTACTTACAAGTTCGATCGAACAATTGTCACGGCCGGAGCACCGAGGATGCTGGCGATATCGACCAGTCCACCCTCGGCGGGTGCCTCCTCCGACGCCCCTGCGGCTACCGCCTCCTCCACAGCAGCGGCGGCCGGCGCAGTGCTCTCCTGCGCTCCTGATGCCTCCACCTCTTCAATGGCGGCGGCTACGGTTCCCGTGCTCACCTGAGGAGCAGGGGGTTGGCGCTCCAGTTGCGCCAAGATTTCCTCAACAGTGGGGGCTGGACTACGACTTCCAGCTGGCTACCCCATCGTGTCCCACACGCCCTCATCGCCCTCTTCGACGGGCTCCGTTGGCGGCACCTCCTGCATACAAGGGAGACTACTCATCAGCAAGCGTACTCGTACAATGGGTACTCGACTACTCTGTTCAAGACAACTTACCTCCTGAGGTGTGGTCTCTGAGACCTTGAGCTTCTTCGTCACCCGCTTCCTAGCGGGGTTGCGCGGCTTCCGTGGCGGCGCAGCCAGGCTAGCCTCCAAGCTAGTTGGGGGGTCTCGTACCAGAGGAACATGAGGCAAGCCCGGGCGGCTAAACTTCGACCGCAGCTGGAAGCGATCCTGCAACGTTTCTACGTCGTCTTCGTCGTCATCGGTGGTGTCTTCCACAACGACGGTGTCATCGCCTTCACCGACTTCTCGCCGTTCCTTCGCCTTCCCCTCCATTGGGATTTCGATTCTGCTCGGAGGTGGCTGCGGCTCGAAGATGAACTTCTTCAAGTCCTCCTGCAAGACACAAGACATCAGCAACTCTACCCCAGGCAATGACTACTCGACTGATAGAGTACGACTACTCACCTCCTTTGGTGGGCCCGCGGTGGAGTACTCCTGTACAGGGCACGCCGTGTACGGCGGCATGTCTTTGAAGATCCGTGAAAACCTCTCGACGATGTCGCTGTCGTCCAGCTCGCCTCCCGGCATCCGCGACGTGTCGTCGTCGCCGGTGTACTCGAAGCCTAGGGTGTCTCGAGCCATCAACGGCTGCACCCTCCGCTTCATGAAACTGAAGGCCACGTGCTCGGCCCTCAGTCCCGCCTCCCTGAGCACCTTAATGCGTGCCAGCAGCTCAGAAAGCTGGATCCCCTCTTGCATGGTGGGCTCCGTGTTCCACCATTCTCTATGCCTGGGCTGCCGTCCGCTCAGCTTCGGCAGGCCGGGGTGGTGGTTCATGATATAGAACCACCTGGTCTTCCAATCAATATTGGAGTCGACAAGTTTGTACACCAGATATTGCTCCACGGTGTCCTCCCTCAGCTTGATGTCGGCTCCTCCGACTACCCTGGGGTTGGTGGCACTTGGCTGCGGCTTGACGCGGAAGAACTTCCGGAAAGCACCCAACGTGGCTTGATCCCGAGGAAGGCTTCGCAGAAGTGCACGATGACCGCCGTGTGGAAGATGCCGTTGGGGTTCAGGTTCAGGTACTCGATCCCGTAGTACCCGAGCAGCCCCTTGAAGAAATCGCTGGCCGGGAGCGCAAGCCCACGCTCCACGAACCGCGCAAACATTGGGATCTCGTCTTCGGCCTTCTCTCCTACCAAAGCTATCTCCACGAACACCACCACGGTAACCACCCTGAGGGAACCACCCCTCTCTGCCTGGAGGAGGATCAAAACCACGAAAGAGAACCCGTGGACCGTCCCTCCTCTCCTTCTCAAAGCTACGACTCATCCCATCCCCGTAGTGAACTCGAGGGGGAAAACGCCGAGAAACCTAACCACCTGCAAACTCTCCAGCCCAACCACCAGAACCACGACCTCCAGAAACAACCCTCGCACCCGTACGAGCATGAAACCCAAAACGCTGCCTGTCCAGGCCTGCACCGGTCTGACCGGTTCTCCACACCGGTCTGACCGATGTGACCTGGACAGCAGCACCTCCAACAGCCTTCCGCTCCCCCAAGCCCGAACTGTCCTCACATTCGCCTTGGCCCTGGGCATTAGCAAACGAGGCTCAAGTACACCATCGGAAGGGTGGTACTTGTCCTTGTTAGCCCACTCCTTTCCCATTCTCTCCTCACGCTTCCTCTTGAAGCAAAACTCCTCATTATGACCATCTCTCCCACAATAGCCACAATGAAACCTCACAAGCTTAGGCTTAGGCTTGGGATGTGGCTGCTCACTTGGTTTCTCTCCACTCAAATCCTCCACCGGTTTCCCCTCACTAGCCTTCTCACTTTCTTTCCCAAAGAACACTTTCCCCGAAGTGCTCACAAACTTGATAGACTTTTGTAAGTCATTTGTGGGTGTAGGAAACACGGGTGGAGCTGGGGTTGTGTCTAGTCGGTTCCTAAGATGGTTAGGTTTTGGGGGGAAATCATTTTTGTGGTGGGTTTTTGGTGGCTCCGGGATATTCTCTCCACTTCCCTCACCAACCTTGTTTACCCTAAGTCCCTCACCATCCTGCCTCTTAAATGCCTCTATCATTATCCTCAACTGAGGCTCATGACCAGACAACCAACCCATCAACTTCCTCAAGTCTTCATTCTCATCCTGCAAACGATCAACATAATGTGCAAGTTCTAAATTTTTCAAAGCATGAATTTCACAGGTAGAGCATGATGTAGGCATGGGTTCCTTCAATTTAGCCTCAAGAGAACTAGTGTATGCATGCATCTCATCAATCTTAGCATGCAAAACAGGGCAAGAAGTGCAAGCAACTAGCAAAGCAGGTCTAGACTTAAGCTCAGCCACTTCAACCCTAAGCACATCTAGTTCCTCACACTTGGAGGCATGCTTCTCCTTAAACAAAGAAAGATCAGCAAGAAATATGGAGCAATCAACACAATCGTTCTCATCCGAAACAACAGGGCTAGCCTTAAGGGAATCAATCTCAAGCTTGCTATCAATCACCTATGTCTCTAGCTCAGCCACTCTAGTCCTAGCATCCTCGAGTGAAGCCCTAAGCTCTTTTCTCATTTTCTTGGCCTCTCTAAGCATGTCATCACGGTTATCAAGCAAAGTGCCAAGCCTCTCATTCTCCTGGAGCAAGAAGAGAAGTTCATCACGCACCTCGTCGTCGGACTCAGAGTCCGAGTCGCTCTGTGTGCTCTTCTTGCTGCCGGAGCTCAGCGCCATGGTGTAGAAGCCGTCTCTCGCGAAGCAGCTCTGCCCGCTCAGGTTCTTGGATGACTTCTTGTTCTTGCGACGATCACCTTCGTCTTCACTGTTGCTCGAGCTCGAGGTGGACTACGCGGAACTGGAGTCGACGTCGCTCGCTCCCACCATCGCTCGGGCCTTGCCTCGGCTCTCCTTCTTCCTCGATCGTCGCTCGTCCTTGTACTTGTTCTTGTGCTTGCTCTTGTGGTCGTGCCTCGACCGGTACTTGCCATCCGACCTCGACTTGTGCTTGTAGCTGTCCTTGTTCTCGACCTTCTCCGGGCAGTCGGCGACGAAGTGTCCCGGCTTGCCGCACTGGAAGCATGTTCTCGTGTTCCTCCTCATGTTCACGCGGTTCTCGTGCAGCCTCTCGAACCGCCTCATCAGGAGCGCCAGCTCGTCCTCTCCAAGCTCGTCGAACTCTTCATCTGGCATAGACATCAAAGAGGAGAAAGAGAACATCCTGGTGGATGGGTTAGAGTTAGCCTTTCCTTTGGAACCACCAACGAGGGCAAGACTATGGGAATCGGTCGGTCCCTCGAGCTTCGATCATGCCCCTATCCACCTCGGCCCGACTTGAGCTTCGAGAACAGCTCGTTCACCGTCAGAGTGTCATACTTCTCTGACTCCACAATGGTCTCGAACTTTCCGCCCCAAATCGTACGATCCAAAGAGTGTAAGAGCTTGACCGCTCTATCATGATCATCGTACGGGAGCACGTCCACATTGGCCCTCATGTTGTTCACAACCACGGTGAACGTCTGAAACAAGGCATCGATGGACTCACCGGGGAGATGAGTGAAGTTCTCGTACTCTCTCCTGTAGGTCGCATACATCCGTGCCTGAACCTGGGCGTTCCCAACATGAGCCTCCTTCAACACCACCCAAATCCTACAAGCCAAGTGCTCGGTGTGAACCCGATCGAACTCAGGCTGACACAAAGCACGAAACAAGTAGTCGACCGCCTTATTGTTGGCGTCGAATCTGTCCCTCGATCTTGGAGCGAGGAAGTCCATCGGCTGGACATAGCCTGTGTCCACCGTGACATCCCAAAGGATCTGACCCTTTCCGTGGAGGAACGCACCCATCCGCTTGCTCCACATCTGGTAGTTCTTGCCATCAAAGTGTGGAGGACCCGAACCCCGAACCGGCTCTGATACCACTTGAAGGACCGATACGGCGAACCAGAGAGGGGGGGAGTGAATGGGAGCCGATAAAAATTCTTCTCGAAGGAGATGGAAACTCCTACAAGATGAACACGACTTCCAACACACGTCTCCGACTCACTACCCAAGTTGGCCAAGCCCACGTAGCCACTGGAGTGCCACTGGACCTAGGAACCAACACACACACCCTTCCGACCCGAGAACGCAGTGGAACACAAAACCTCGAGTCTTCAGACCCACACCGGTCAGATCGGTGAGCACCACCGCCGGGACCGGTCTCTCGCCGGTGAACCGAGCAACTTTCACTAAGTGGCTCTACACCGGCAGAACGGTGAGACACACCAGTCAGACCGATTGCAGCCTGAAAGCCCCCAAGGCACCAAACAGGCCAACCGACCACCAAACTGATCCAAACTTGAAACAACAGCAACACGAGACAACAACGACCACACCAAGACGTTCACCCGAGCAAAAACCCAACAGGGCTCGCACCGGTCAAACCGGTCAAGAGCACCGGTCAGACCGGTGTAGCCTGGGCAGCTCGGGATGAACAGCACCCGCGGGTCAACTCCCCCAAATCCAAATCTCGATCTCCCGAATTGCTCTACGGACTTGAACAAGACTTTGGGGATATTAGGAACACCTCATGAGGAGTCCATAGCCAAGTTTAATCCCACCAAAACTCGTCCAAAAAGGAGGTATCAAAGAAATCTCGCCAAGAGCACTTCCAACCCAAGAACTCAAGAAAACCCAAAATTGAGCACCTTTACTCACGAATTTGGGAGGGGAATCACAGCCCAAAGAACCACGAAGGGTTCCCACAAATTTCCACCATCAAATCCCCAAGAGAAAAGTCTCGAAAACAACCCAAAGAAATCACCAAGAGAGGGCTCCGAAAATCACCACCAAGAACAACCGAGGAAAACACATCCAAACCTTGAGGAACCACACCGAGTCATCTATACATGAAACAAAGGTTCATACAAGGTCTAGCAAGCCCCCCGATCATCCATCCCTTTCAACAAGATCTCTCCGTGAAGCTCTCTTGCTAGTCCTAAATAAAACCTAAGGAAAATAGGTGGAAAATAGGAAAACTAATAAGCTAGGGTTCAAAGAGTTGGCTGCCATCCTCTCACCTCTTGGGTTATATGGAGGCAACCGAATGTCTAAAATGCCCTTTCCTAATAACTATGGATACAAGCCCCTCAAGGGCGGATTTGGAAGTCTTCATGTCTTCACAATCGGACGGATGCCCGGCGACTGCACCCTGCGTAGCCTCAACGCAAGCCATGCGATCCCGACGCGTGTCCTCCGCTTCAAAGTCTCCGGACTGCGTCGTCGCACACCGGTCAGACCGGTGCTCCTCAACGGTCAGACCGGTCAGACCCACCGTCGGACCGGGCGGCGGCGCTGCAGCTCCGTCTTCGGTTCTTTGGTCTTGGCTTTGTGGATCAACCAAGGAACCCAGTGGTTTTCTGGTGAACCACCGGAAACCCCGCGAACTCGGTGTAGCCTCCGCCAATCTCCACTCATGACTTGGCTCCCACGTAGTCCCAGCTCGACCTTGGTTTTTAGGCTCAACCAAGAAACCGTCCATGACTTCATCTTGCTGTTCATGCCACCATGTGGCCCGCACTTGACCCCGCTGGCCACCGGGTCCCTCGAACGAAGCCTACTTGTCTTCTCCACACCTGGAGGCCTCACCGGCGACGACCTTTTGCGCTTGTTCTTCACCTGCACTAACACCAGTCAAGCCGCAACCAGCACATGCAATACTTAGCCAAGAATCAGTCCACACAACGTTGTCAATCACTCATCACACAAGGAAGCGACCATCCACCGGTCCTCGAACCACACATGGTCCTCAAAGTCAATAACCCAGACACCGTTAATGACTTCGGGGCAATCTCTGTCGGTGTTTTAGCCTGGCAACCTACCAAGGGGAGTACCCGAGGTAGATGAATGTGGCCTCGCCGAGATCGGTAACTCGAAGGAAGAGACACGTGGTACACAATTTAGTCAGGTTCGGGCCGCGAGGTGCGTAATACCCTACGTCCTGTATGCTGCGTAGGTCTGGATTGATTGGATGTGGTTACAAGATGATGTGTATGAGAGAGAGGGGTCCCTGCCTCGCCTTATATAGCCCGGGAAGCAGGGTTACAAGTCTGTTTGAGGAGAGAGTACTAGTCGGGTACGGCTAGGAGTTTTCTACATAGTACAGGACATGTATAGCTTCCTATCCGAGTACTTCTCCACCGTAGTCCTTGCGCCCCACGCCATCAGGTGCCATGTGGTACAAGCCGAGTAGTCCCAGGGGCCCACCGAGTAGTCGGTCCTGGTACCCATCGAGGCAGTGGGCCCAGGGAGGTCCATACGACAAGCCCCCGAGTAATTTGTAGTCGAGTAGGATAGTTTCAAGTAGTCTTGATGGCCTTGACGAGTAGTCCTCAAGCGTCCCCGAGTAATACAAGCCAAAAGTCCTCAAAAGTACTTAAAGCATCCCGAGGCTAGAAGGTACTCCAGCTGATCCTTGAGTAGTCTTGAAGTCTTCTCGAGTAGTTCCCAAGCGTCCTCGAGTTCTTCTCTTGGAAATCTTCAATAACACTCTCTTTGTCTTGAAGAAGAAACCACATGAAAAATGCGATTCGAAGAATCGCATTCCATATGGAATGTAGCCCCCGAGCCATAGGTCAAATCGTAGATTCTAGTTGAGAGTCAATCTGAAATTCCGCCAAGATTATCCCGCTAAATCCGGAGAAAAAAGAGAAGGACACATGGCATGGAGCCCCCGAGCCTTGAGTCGAGTACTTCCTCTCGAATTGAAGGGTCATCTTGATTGTAGAATGTGTCATGAGTTGCTCTGGAGTCTTGTCATAACCCAGAGAATTGAGTAAACGTAGCCGAGCCCCCGAGATGAAGCGCATCGACTACTGGAAGTTGAAGAGTCAGGCGGCTGCTGCTGAGTCAGATGTCGATACTTATCCGTCTGGCGTTATAGTGCCACCGGTTGGCTTATAAATAGAAGCCGAAACCCTTAGGGTTTTCCATCCTCCACCCTCGCAGCCATTTGAAATAGATCTAGCCTAGAGTCAGCCACCCGAGCACACTGCCACCGCGCCCTAGGCTGCATATCCACGCGCACCGCTGTTGCTTGCCTCCGGAGAAGCCCCGAGCGAAAGCGAGTGAAAACCCGGTGCATTTGGAGGATGAAGTCTTCTCCGTTGAAGAGCATGAAGACCGGCACTGAAAAGAAGAGATCCCGTGATGAGGCAACTGGATCCGCCCAAGGGTCAACACCACTGACCTCTCCCCTGCGCCCAAATCCAAACAAGGAATGGAAAAAATTCAAGGCGAAGACCGAAGACCTGCTGGCGCTGGTGAACAGCGGTTTCCTCCAGGAGAAGGAGATGGACATGTGGCGCACCGCCGTGGGAGATCCATACCCAATGGAGAAGAACTCCGACGAGATCCCAATGTTCGCGCGGTTCGTGGAGCGCGGGCTGGCTCTCTCGGTGAGCGACTTTTTCAAGGGTCTCCTCAAGTACTACGGTATCGAATACTTGAACCTGAACCCGTCTCCGTCTTCGTCCACTTCTGTGAGGCCTTCGTGGGGATCAAGCCCCACTTGGTCTTGTTTCGAAAGTTCTTCCGATTGAAGCCGCAGCCGAGCGCCAATGAACCAAGAGTAGCCAGAGGAGCCGGCATCCAGATGCACGAAGACGCCGCCGAGCAGTACTTGTCATACAAGCTCATCGACTCCAATTAGGATTGGAAGTCGAAATGGTTCTACATCACCAACCACCACCCGGAGGTGCAGAAGCCGAGTGGGAAGTAGCCAAAGCATCAACCCTGGTGGAACACGGAGCCGACGATGCAGGAGGTGTCGTATGGACCTCCCTGGGCCCACTACCTCGGTGGGTACCAGGACCGATTACTCGGTGGGCCCCTGGGACTACCCGGCTTGCGCTACACGGCACCTGATGGCGTGAAGCACAAGGCCTACAAAGGAGAAGTACTCGGTTAGGAAGCTGTACATGTCCCGCACAGTATGGAAGACTCCTAGACGTACTCGACTAGTACTCTCTCCCTACTCCAACTTGTAACCCTGCCTCCCGGACTATATAAGGCGGGGCAGGGACCCCTCTCTGATCATCTCATCTCACGGCGTACAATTGCATCATCTTGTAATCGTACCCAATCAATCCAAAGCTACACAGCATACAGGACGTAGGGTATTACGCACCTCGCGGCCCGAAACTGTCTAAATTGTGTGCCACGTGTCTCTTCCTTCGAGTTACCGATCTCGGCGAGGTCACATTCATCTACTTCGAGTACTCCCCTTAGTAGGTCGCCGGTCTAAAACACCGACAACTGGCGCGCCAGGTAGGGGCTCTAGCCCGAGATCACATGGCGAACTCGACGACTCCTGTCTACTTCAAGCCAACCATCGCCTTCAACCGCGGTGACACCTTCGTTTTCGGCGCTTGGGTCTGCACTGCTGACGGCGCGGGATCTTTCCAGCGCCGCCTCACCATGCCTCCCAACCCGGAGACCGGCTTCGTGACGCTTCCTGAAGTTGTCACAAGCGAACTCGCCGGCAAGTTCAGCGAAATTTCGCACTTCAACCATCACGCTGACTTCGAGCTCGAGTCCCCTTCCAACTCGAACTCGACGTCTCCATGGGCTATCGCATGCGAGCCGGCTGCTCAGCCATCGCATGTGGTCCCCCCATCCCGCGAGTGCTCCACGCATGGCCCCCGCAACCCCTGCAGGGCCCGCACGGGGGCTCCCTCTTCGCGTCGGGCCGGCAAGGAGCCCGTGCCCGAGTAAAACTCGGACTCCGACACCGCCCCCGGCCACGATTCGGACTCCAACCCCCTCTCCGGGTTCTACTCGGATTCCGCATACGAGTTCGACTTCGGGTCGGACCCAGAGGATCCCGAGTCCGAGGACAACTCTACTGAGCATCCCTTATCAGGGCCGGCCTCTGGGTTGGTTATAACATCCACACCTGCTGGAAGATTCGTCTACTGGCCAGACCGCAAGCCCGCTGACCTTATAAGTGGAGACTCACGCTACGTCGCCTACCTCGACTTGCTCCCGTTCTAGGAGGGAACACCACTTGCCCGGGCTGACTCGTACACTCCAACTGAGGTGGCGAGCTCTGAGTCCAGCCTTGGCAACCCCGATCGCCAAGTCTTCATGGCTGCCGGCGACAGCCCCGGAACATCTGGGACGGCTCCAGACAAGTATCTTGAAGACATCTCCGCAGACGAGCTGTCTGCCGACGCACCTGCAGACGAGACTGCCGCCAACAGGGTCGCTCGATGTGAGCGTATCAGGAAGCGCAATGAACGGCGCCGGGCCGCCGGCGGCTCAGAGACAACCTCCCCATCCGCAACCATGCAGAATCTCTCGAGGCGGTTGAGAACAGAGTACACACTACCCCCGAGCAGTGCCTCATGTCGATCACAGCGATCGCATGCCAGGCTCAGGGAATTCGCGCCGGAGAAGTCATCGCCAAGCTCGCTGAAGATGCTTACTTCATGCGGGTCGACAACAGGGTCAACCAGCCTCCTCCCGCCAGGAACCGCGACAACGAAGCTACAAGTCGCAGCGCCGACCTCGGTCGCAACCGTACTCGAGCTGAGCTCCCGGCTCAGCTCAACCGTACTCGCGCGAACGCCGGCGGACCCTCACAGGGTGGCAACAACAACCGTGAGGTCGTCCCTCACCGTGCTCCTGACGGCGGCGGCCGTGACCCTGACGGCGGCGGCAGCGGCCGACGACGGAAGCTCCAACCACGGAGCCAACAGGAGGGCCGGCAGCGGCGGCAATCGCGGTGGTCGAGACCACTCGAACAGCCACGCCTCTGGTGCCTCACAGGGTGGCTACGACGCCCGCCAGAAGATTGAGGAGCTGCGGCGGAAGAAGTCAGCCACTGCAGGTGACAACGACGGCTTCCCCGCCTTCTCACCTCGACTTCGCAACTTGCTCCACCCCGACAAGTTCAAGCCTTTGGGGATCACCAAGTACGACGCGAAGCAGGACCCCATCCAATGGCTCAGGTGCTATGCCCTCTCCATCGAGAACGCTGGCGGCAACAACGACACCAAGTGCCTCTACTTCCCCTTCTACCTGGACCAAGCCCCACTCACATGGCTCGAGTCGCTGGACAAGCACTCGATCGACAAGTGGGACCAGCTGAAGGAACAGTTCACCAGCAACTTCGCAGGCGCCATGGGCTGCTCGGGTACTTGCCTGGACCTGGCTATGGTCAAGAAGGAACAAGGCGAGACCCTCCGTAAGTACATGCGCCGCTTCTTCGACAAGCGCGCTACCGTAGTCGACGTCACTGACAAGGAGGTCATCGACCTCTTCCAAGACGGCCTCTACCACCTCCGCACCTTTGAAGACTTCGGTCGTCGCCACCCCAAGTCCATCCCCCACCTCAAGGACATGATCACTTCCTGGGCGGATGAAGAAGACAAGGCCAACGCCAAATACGACGCCATCCGTGGCAAGAACAAGCAGAACACGGGCGGCGGCAGCGGCAACAATGGGAACCAAGGCGGTCGCAATAACAACAACTTCTCGGGTCCCAACCGCAAGCGCAAGCCAGACAACACTGTCACGGCTATCCTGTGCCCTGCGAAGGAGAACTCGAAGAAGAACTCTGGCGGCTTCAAAGACTTGCTAATGGAGAAGTTCCCGTGACATCTGGACGGCAATCACACCACTGAGCAGTGCTACCAACTCAGGCGAGCACTCAAGAGTACTCCAGAGCGACCGCACCCTCACGATAAGAAAGGCAAGAGGAAGAACGACGGAGACAACAACGACTTCCAGGAACCCGACAAGACTGTCAACGTCCTCTTCGGCGGACTACCCAGCAGGCGGGAGCAAAAGGCTACCCGTCGAGAAGTCATGAGCATTGAACCAACGGTCCCGACCCCTCTCAGGTGGTCGGAGGTACCCATCACCTTCTCCAGCGCGGATCAATGGACCAGCTTCTCCGAACCAGGGTGGTTCCCTCTTGTCCTAAAGCCAGTGGTCGCGGGCTCCAAGCTCAACAAGGTCCTCATCGACGGTGGAAGCGGGCTCAACGTCCTTTTCACCAAGACCTTGAAGAAAATGAAGCTCGACATCACCCACATGCTCACCAAGAGCAACACGCCTTTCTACGGCATCGTCCCCTGTAACGCGGCTATCCCACTGGGCTTAGTGGTCCTGCCAGTTACCTTCGGGGAGTCTCAGGACAACTATCATACCGAGTACATCAAGTTCGAGGTCGTGGACTTCGAGACATCCTACCATGCCATCCTCGGCAGACCGACCATCACCAAGTTCATGGCGGTGCCCCACTACACCTACTTGGTACTCAAGATGCCAAGCCCAGCAGGTATACTCTCTCTCCAAGGGGACTTGAAGATCCCGCACGACTGTGATACGGAAGCCGTGGAGATCGCCTCTACAAATCAAGTACCCAATGCTATGATGGAGGTCTACGCCGCGTCGAAGAAGCTTGCTACAAGTGAACTCGACATCCCTGAGAAGTTTGACAAAGGCAACAAGCCTCAACCATCTGATGAGGTTCTAGTCAAGACGATCGATCTCGGGACAGGCGACAACAGCAAGACCACCACCATCGGGGCCGGCCCCGACCCCAAATAGGAAGACGCGCTCATCAACTTCCTCCGGGCTAACCGCGACATCTTCGCGTGGAAACCAGCGGACATGCCAGGAGATCCCAGGGAGTTGATTGAGCACTGCCTCAACGTCGATCCTAAGGCCACCCCCAAGCAACAACACCTCCGACGTTTCACCGACGACAGACGGGATGCCATCAAGAAGGAACTCGCCAAACTACTCGCGGCTGGCTTCATTAGAGAAGTCTTCCATCCTGAGTGGCTTGCCAACCCCGTCCTCATCCGCAAGAAGAACTCGAATGAGTGGAGGATGTGCGTCGACTACACTGATCTCAACAAACACTGCCCCAAGGACCCCTTCGGGTTCCTGCGGATTGATCAAGTCATCGACTGTACGGCGAGCTGCGACCTGCTCTGCTTCGTCGACTGCTACTCCGGGTACCACCAAATCACGATCAATGAAGAAGACCAGGAGAAGACCGCATTCATCACCCCGTTTGGCGCGTACTGCTACACGACCATGTCCTTCGGGTTGAAGAACGCCGGCGCTACCTATCAACGAGCTATCCAGGCCTGCTTCAAGAGGCAGCTCAACAAGAACGTCGAAGCCTACGTGGATGACGTGGTCGTCAAGACCAGAAACTCCAGTACCCTCATCGACGACCTTGAAGAGACTTTCGCATCCCTGCACGAGTATCGCTGGATGCTCAACCCGAACAAGTGCGTCTTCGGCGTACCTTCGAGCAAACTACTCGGCTTCATCATCAGCCAACGCGGCATCGAAGCCAAACCCGAGAAGATCTCCGCCATCACCAGCATGAAAGCTCCCACGTCCATCAAAGACGTCCAGAAGCTGATCGGGTGCATGGCGGCCTTGAACAGATTCATCTCGAAGCTTGGAGAACGGGGGCTCCCCTTCTTCAAACTACTCAAGCACCAAGAAAAGTTCGTGTGGACTCCAGAGGCGGACCAAGCCCTTGCCCACCTCAAGGACTTCCTATCGAAGCCACCAGTCCTCACGGCTCCTCGCAAAGGTGAGCAGCTACTGCTCTACCTCGCTGCGACTACTCATGTGGTCAGTACTGCCATCGTCGTCGAGCGGCAGGAAGACGGCCACGCCTATCCAGTCCAGCACCCTATCTACTTTGTCAGCGAGGTCCTGTCAGAGTCTAAGGCACGCTATCAGCCAGTGCAGAAGATTCTGTACGCAGTACTCATCACCTCGCGGAAGCTACGACACTACTTCCAGGAGTACTCGATCTCCGTCGTCACCGACTACCCGCTCGGCGACATCCTGCGGAACCAAGATGCTACTGGAAGAATCTCCAAGTGGGCAGTCAAACTCAGCGCCCTCACCATCGACTTCAAGCCACGTACAGCCATCAAGTCACAAGCTCTAGTCAACTTCATGGCAGAATGGCGGGAGAATCAGCTACCTACTCCAACCGTGCGACTAGAGCATTGGGTGATGTACTTCGACGGCTCACTCAACCTCGAGGGCGCAGGTACAGGGGTACTCCTGATCTCTCCAACGGGCGAACAACTCAAGTACGTCCTGTAGATCTTCTGGAAGGTCTCAAACAACGAAGCCGAGTACGAAGCTCTCCTACACGGGCTCCGCCTCGCGGCTTCACTGGGCATCAAGCGGCTACTAGTCTATGGCGACTCCGCAGTGGTCATCAACCAAGTCAACAAGTCCTGGGACCGCAACAAGGAGAACATGGATGCCTACTGCCTAGAAGTCCGCAGGCTCAAGAACAAGTTCTACGGTCTCGAGTTCCACCACATCGTCCGCGACAACAACGTCGCAGCGGACGTCTTGTCGAAGCTCGGTTCTACTCACGCTCAAGTACCAGCAGGTGTCTTCGTCCACGAGCTTCACGCGCCATCCATCCCGGAGCCGGCACCACCGACCACTGCCCCAGCGCATCCGCCAGCTGGCCAGGAGGTCATGATGATCGACGCGGACTGGAGGCAACCCTTCATCGACTACCTCAGTGAGCAGAAGGTTCCCTCGGACAAAAACTTGGCTGAGCAGCTCATCCGCTGCGCCAAGTCCTACGTCCTCGTCGGAGACAAGCTTTACAAGCGGGGCGCATATTCTGGAGTACTCATGAAGTGCGTCCCCATGCAAGAAGGCAAGGACATCTTGGAGGAGATCCACAAGGGCGTCTGCGGCAACCACGCGTCTTCTCACACGGCGGTCGGCCAAGGCCTTCGGCGAGCTTTCTGCGGCCCACGGCTGCGGGGGCGACAGCTTGAAGAACTCGTCGGAAGGTGCCAAGGATGCCAATACTTCGCCAAGCGACAACACGCTCCGGCCTACAAGCTAGTCACCATACCGCCAACACCGGCCCTTCGCTTCTTGGGGGCTCGACACGATTGGGCCCACCGCCAGCCGCGCTAGGTGGATTCAACAGAGTATTGGTGGCCATCGACAAGTTCACCAAGTGGATCGAGGTCAAGCCGGTCACATGCCCCAAGGCTGACAGAGTACTCGACTTCCTGGATGAACTTGTGCGTCGCTACGGACTACCCCACCGCATCATCACAGACCTGGGCTCCAACTTCAACAATCATCAGTTCTGGGAGTACTGCGAGAACAGCGGGATCGACGTCCGATATGTCTCAGTTTCCCACCCTCGGGCCAACGGACAAGTCGAGCGCGCCAACGGGATGGTGCTCGACGCTCTCAAGAAGCGGCTACACGATGCTGCTAACTCTAAAGGAGGCAAGTGGATCAAGGAACTACCCAACACACTCTGAGGGCTACGCACTCAGCCTTCCAAGCCAACGGGGCAATCCCCTTACTTCCTGGTCTACGGCTCCGAAGCAATCCTCCCTGCTGATGTCATATGGAACTCACCAGCAGTGGAGCACTACGACGAAGGCGTCTCTGAAGACAGCAGACGAGTTGACATTGATGGACTCGAAGAAGCTCACTGCGCTACCCTCGTCCAATCAGCAAGGTACCTGGAGGGTATTCGACGCTACCACGACCGCAACATCAAGGAACGCTCCTTCAACGTTGGCGATCTCGTCCTCCGTCGTATCCAGAACACTGAAGGACTACACAAGCTCAGCTCCCCCTGGGAAGGTCCCTTCACCGTGGCAAAGGTGACCAGGGCCGGGCTCCCTACCGCCTCCCGGACACTTGAAGGCGAAGATGTCAACAACTCGTGGAACGTCGACCAGCTCTGTCGGTTCTTCCCCAATGCCGACAACGCGGACGCGCCCCGCGGGCGAGCCGAAGCTCGTCGCCACCGCGACTGCCGCGCCGGGCCATGCGGCACCCTCGACCCCCGAGGCTCGAGACATGCACCGCGAGGTGCAAACTCTCATCGAGCAAGCGGCCGTCCGGCGGGCCGAGAGCTCGGCCTCACGCATCCGCCAACGGGGGGATTCGCGGGACGATGAAGGCGCGGCCGGGGGGCGAACCCTCGGTGCACGCGGGGGGAAACCCGGCGGAGCGGCCCGCCGACCAAGGGCGCACGCCGGCCGAGGGAGCGACTCCTTGACGCGCGCAGGGCGCTGGACGGCGACGCCCGCAACGTCATCAATGCCAGGCGCACCAGCAGGGCGGACGCACGAGCAGCAAGGGGCTACCACCCTCGACGGGGTGGACGCTACGATAGCGGCGAAGACCGCTCCCCGACGCCGGAGCCCCCAGGCACCCATGTGTTCAGCCGGGAGATCCGCGCGGCAGCGTTCCCCCAACGCTTCCGCCAACCCTCGACCATCGTCAAGTACAACGGGGAGACGGACCCCCGTGTGTGGCTCAACGACTACCGCTTGGCTTGCCAGCTGGGCGGGGCCACCGGCCGACGAGGTCATCATCCGCAACTTGCCCCTGCATCTTGGCGACACGGCCCGGACATGGCTCGAACACTTGCCCGCCGGCCCGGATCCACTAGCCGGGACGACCTAGTCCACACGTTCGTGGGCAACTTCCGGGGGCACATACGTGCGCCACGGAAATTCATGGGACACGCGCTCCCGCACGCGCGAAGCCCGGCGAGTCGCCGCGGGACTTCATACGGCGCTTCTCCAAGCGCGCACGGAGCTCCCCGGTGTGGCGCGGTCCCGAGATTGTGCACGCCTTCCTCGAGGGCACCACGTGCGGGACCTCGTGCGGGGGCCGGGACGCAGCCCGCCGCGGACTCCAACGAGTTGTTCGACATCGCCACCGGCTTCGCCTCGGAGAGGAGGCCGTGGGGGCAATCTTCGACGGCAAGAAGGGCAAGCGCTCGAAGACGAGCGCCGCGGAGGGCAGCAAGTCCAAGGAGCCCCACCGCAACGATAAGCGGGGCAAGAAGGGGGAAGAAGCCGCGCCGCGAGGCGCGCGAGCGAGGGCGCGACGGCGGCAACGCCGAGGCCCTTGCTGTTGACCCGGCCCGACGGGGCCCTCGACCGGCCCCTCGAGGCCCGGGGGTGTTCGATGACATGCTGAAAAAGCCATGTCTCTACCACAAGACTCCCGTGAATCACACCCTTGAGTAGTGCGATATGCTCAAGAAGTTCTATGGCTGTGCCGCCGCGAAGGAGGCAGAGGCCAAGAAAGACGGAGGCGATGGCGACGCAGGCGGCTTCCCCGCCGTCGAAAATGTGTTCCTCATCTTTGGGGGGCCAACTGTCGACATGTCGACGCGCCAACGCAAGAAGGAGCGGCACGACGTCCTCGCCGCTGAGAGGGCACCTCCGTCCTTCCTCAATTGGTCGGAGGACGCCATAACATTCAGCCGGGAAGATCACTCGAACCGCGTCCCCAACCCGGGCCAGTACCCGCTGGTGGTCGACCCCATCATCGGGAACGCCCGGTTCTCGAAGGTCCTCATGGACGGAGGCAGCAGCCTCAACATCCTCTACGCGCATACGCTGCGCCTGATGGGGATCGGATTGGACCAGCTGCGGCCCAGCACGAAGCCGTTCCATGGCATCGCGCCCGGCAAGCAGGTCCAACCCCTCGGGCGGATCGACCCCCGATTTGGTTTGGCACCCCAAAGAATTTCCGCAAGGAGACCCTCACCTTCGAGGTGGTGGGATTCAAGGGGGCCTACCATGCTATACTTGGGCGACCTGTTACGCCAAATTCATGGCGATCCCCAATTATACCTACCGAAGATGAAGATGCCGGCCCGAACGGCATCATCACCGTCGGCTCGTCGATCGAGCACACATTCGGCTTGCGATGTCGAGTGCGCGGAGCACGCAGAGGCACTAGCGCTGGACGAAGCGCTGGTGAACACGCTGGAGAAGATGGTCAACGAAGACCTCAACTCCGCTGCCAAGCACGCTGGCACCTTCGAGGCCGCAGAGCAGACCAAGGGGGTCCCCCTCGACCCTTCAGCCCCCGAGGGCAAGGTGTTGAGGGTCAGCTCCACCCTCGACCCCAAATAGGAAGTGGTGCTCGTCGAGTTCCTCCGCGCCAACGCCAACATCTTCGCGTGGAGCCCCTCGGACATGCCAGGCATCCCGAGGGAAGTCGCCGAGCACTCCCTTGACATCCTGCCAAACGCCCGCGCCGTGCAGCAACGGCTCCGCCGCTTCGACGAGGAGCGGCGACGGGCAATCGGAGCGGAGCTGCGGAAGCTTCTCGAGGCCGGATTCATCAAGGAGGTGTTCCACCCAACGTGGCTAGCAAACCCCGTGCTTGTAAAGAAAAAGAATGGGAAGTGGCGGATGTGTATAGACTACACTAGTCTTAATAAAGCATGTCCTAAAGTTCCTTTTCCTTTGCCACGCATTGATCAAATCGTTGATTCAACAGCTGGGTGCGAATTGCTCTGTTTCCTTGATGCCTATTCCGGGTACCACCAAATAAAGATGAAAGAGTCCGACCAGCTCGCGACCTCGTTCATCACACCGTTCGGGACGTTCTGCTACGTCACGATGCCGTTTGGCCTCAGAAACGCGGGTGCAACATACCAGCGTTGCATGCAGCACGTTTTTGGGGATCACATCGGGCGAACGGTCGAAGCATACGTGGACGACATCGTCGTAAAGACCAGGAAGGCGGACGACCTGGTTGGCGACCTTGGAGTCGCGTTCAACTGCCTGCGGGCCAATAGGGTCAAATTAAACCCCGAAAAATCCGTCTTTGGAGTGCCGCGAGGCATGCTCTTGGGATACATTGTCTCCCAGCGGGGAATCGAGGCCAACCCTGAAAAGGTTGCGGCCCTCAAACGAATGGGTCCGATCCGGGACCTCAAAGGGGTGCAGAAGGTGTTGGGGTGCCTTGCCGCCTTGAGCCGCTTCATCTCGCGGCTTGGTGAGAAGGGCCTGCCCCTCTACCGCCTACTCAAGAAGCACGAGCGCTTCTCCTAGACCACCGAGGCCCAGGGTGCGCTCGACAAGCTGAAGACGTCTCTAACGCACGCCCCGATCCTCACGCCGCCGCAGGACGGCGAGCCCCTGCAGCTCTACGTGGCCGCAACCACCCAGGTGGTCAGCGCCGTAATCGTCGTGGAACGCATGGAGGAAGGGCATGCCTTGCCTGTGCAGCGGCCGGTCTACTACATCAGCGAGGTCCTGTCAGACACAAAGACGCGCTACCCCCAGGTCCAGAAGTTGCTGTACGCGGTAGTTCTTGCACGGCGCAAACTCCGCCACTACTTCGAGGCCCACCCCGTCACGGTGGTTTCATCCTTCCCACTGGGAGAAATCATCCGCAACCCCGACGCCGCGGGCCGGATCGCCAAGTGGTCCGTGGAGCTGATGGGTGAGACGCTCGCCTACGCCCGCGCAAGGCGCGTCAAGTCCCAAATCTTGGCGGATTTCGTCGCCGAATGGACGGACACGCGGCTACCACCGCCGATTCAAGCGGAGTGCTTGGACTTTGTTCTTCGACGGCTCGGTGATGAAAACAGGGGCGGGCGCGGGCCTGCTCTTCGTGTCACCCCTCGGGGAACACATGCGGTACGCGGTGCGCCTCCACTTCCCCGCGTCTAACAATATGGCCGAATACGAGGCCCTCCTCTGCGGCCTCAAAATCGCCATTGAGTTAGGTGTCAAGCGCCTCGACGTACGGGGCTACTCGCAGCTCGTGATCGATCAAGTCATGAAGAACGCGAGCTGCCACGACGACAAGATGGAGGCCTACTGTAAGGCCGCGCGAGCCCTCGAGGACAAGTTCTACGGCATCGAACTCAACCATGTGCCCCGCCGGTACAACGAGGAAGCGGACGAGCTTGCCAAGATCGCGTCCGGGCGGATCACCGTCCCCCCGAACGTTTTCGCGCGCGACGTCGCCCAACCCTCGGTCGTTTTCGAGCCCTACCCCTCGAGTCACAACGAACCCTCGGGGGCTCCCTCAAATCCAGCGGGTGCGGAACCCATGGACGAGGACCACTCGAACGAGGCGTACGTGCTCTCCCTTCTCGAGGGGTACGGCTCCCACGAGGCCGACGTAATGGACATCGAGCCGGCTCCTGCCCAAACGGACTGGCGCGAAAAGTACATTGCCTGGATCGCTCGAGGGGAACTCCCCGCGGACCGAGCCGCGGCCAGACGCATCGCCAGGATGGCTAAGTCTTTTGCCCTCCTCGACGGCGAGGCGACAAGCGCGCCGCCTCCGGCATCCTACAGCGGTGCGTGCCCATTCCCGAGGGGCGCGAGCTCTCGCGGACATCCACGCGGGGGATGCGCGGCCACCACGCCGCGCCCCGCACCCCTCGTCGGCAACGCGTTACGCCGGGGGCTTTTGCGGCCCACTGCGGTTGCGGACGCCAGCGAGATCGTGCGCACCTGCGAAGGGTGCCAGTTCTATGCCCGCAAGTCCAACTTGCCCGCCCACGCCCTACAGACCATCCCCGTAACATGGCCGTTCGCCGTGTGGGGGCTGGACATCGTCGGGCCCCTCGCGGAAGGCGCCGGGGGCTTCACCCACTTGTTGGTCGCGATCGACAAGTTCTCCAAGTGGGTGGAGGTGCGCCCCATCACGAATCTAAGGGCAGAGCAGGCGGTGACATTCTTCACCGACATCGTCTACCGCTTTGGAGTGCCGAACTCCATCATCACCGACAATGGATCCCAGTTCACGGGCAAGAAGTTCTTGGAGTTCTGCGACAAGTTCCACATCCGTGTGGATTGGGCAGCTGTGGCGCACCCACAGACCAACGGCCAAGTAGAACGTGCCAACGGCATGATCTTACAAGGCCTAAAGCCCAGAATTTTCGACCAGTTGAACAAATCTGGGCGAAAATGGCTCCAAGAATTACCAGCGGTTGTGTGGAGCCTAAGGACCACCCCAAGCAGAGCCACTGGGTTCACCCCGTTTTTCCTAGTCCACGGCGCGGAGGCCGTCCTCCCCACGGACTTAGAATACAGTTCACCCAGGGTTCGAGGCTATGACGAGGATACCAGCCAGCGAGCCCGCGAGGACTCGTTGGATCAGCTGGACGAAGCACGCCTCGTGGCCCGGATGCATTCCGCGAGGTACCAGCAGTCCCTCAGGCGCTATCAAGCACGCAAGATACGCCGGCGGGATTTCAGCGAAGGGGATCTGGTCCTAAGGCTACGCCAAGACAACCGAGGGCGTCACAAGCTATCGCCCCCATGGGAGGGACCCTATGTCGTGGCGAAGGTGCTCAAGCCCGGCACGTACAAGCTGGCAAACGAGGACGGTGAAGAGCTCACAAACGCTTGGAACATCCAACAGCTACGTCGTTTCTACCCCTAGCTAGGATTCCCAAGCATTTTTTCTGTTGTAAAAATCACACGGCCAACGCCCCAGTTGGTGGCAACTATGTAAACGTCTCAAGTTTAATAGAAAGGGCAACTCGGCTTTCCCCTGAAACCCAAGTTACCCTCGGGGGCTACTACGGGGGGCATCCCCCCCCAAAATGGTCCCATTTTTTCGCGCAAAAACGAAACAACGCGCGCTAAGTTTGTTTCCTACTTCAACCTCAAGCAACGATTCGAACAGGGCGCAGGCGGCACAGCGGAAGGAGCGAGCGAGCCAGAGATAGCCTACGCCGCGTGGATACGGCCCTTCTCTCTCGCCTCCAACCCAGCAGGCCCCCTGCGAAAATCGAACTCCCCTAACTAGAATCTACTCAGGAAGAAGGAGAAACAAAAAGCGTGATAAACAAATGACTTCATTACAGCAAATGTTTATGTCCAAGAAACAACTTATTCATTTACAAAAAAGGCCACGAGGCCAGAGTACTGATACACATCAAAAACGGGCCTAGTGCCCAACTGCTTTCACGCGGGAGGAGCGGCAGCGTCAGCGGCGTCCGGGAAGAGGAACTCCTCGAAGGCTTCGGCGAGCGACCCGGCGGCGTCGGCGGCGAGCGCGTCCACATGCTCCATCGCCACCTCGTCCTCGACGCCCTCGGGAACGATGTAGCCCTCCGTTAGCGCCTCGAAGTTAACCTTGTAGTGGGACCGCACCACTCCGAGGGCCTTCGGACGCCCCGGGTTGCGACCCGGCGCCGGCGCATCCGCTCGGTGACATGGCCACCAAGGGCACGCGAGGGGGCGGCTAGCCGAGGGGAGCCGCTGGCCACGTGCCTCGCCCTCCTCGACGGCGCGGCAGGTCTCGAGGGCCGCATCGCGCAGCTCCCGCAGCTCCTGCTCGGAGGAGTTGTAGGAAGCCTGCAGCGCCTCGGCCCGCTCAGCCGCGTGCCCCAGGGCGGTGCGCAAGCCTGGAATCGCCAAGACAAGAAAGAAATCAGAAAGGGGGATGCGAGCCCTCTAACAGAAAAACCAACAAGGCAAGAGTCGAACAGTGGCTCACCTTCGACCTGCTTCCTCTCCATCTCGAGAGCGCGACGCTCGGCCTCGACCGCCAGCTCGAGGCGCTTGACGGCCTCGCTCTGCTCCTGGAGGGCTATCTCCTGGTTTGCGCTCGCAATGCTGAGCACAATGAGCTCGCCCTCGGCCTTTGAGAGCTTGGCGTCCCGATCCGCCAAGGACCTCGCGACACCTCGTGGGCGACGCGCTCCTCGCTCCGGCGCCGCCGGGTGTCGACGAGGGTGGCTTTGCTCTCCGCTGGAGCCGCCCCTCGGCCCCATGGCGGGCGGTGCTCTCTCGAAGGAGCCGCTCCTCGGCGGCGACGAGGGCCGCGGCCTTGGCGTCGAGGGCGGCATTCAGGTCGTCGGCCTCCTTGGCCCGATGCTCCAACCCGCGCGCCTGCTCCTTAGCCTGGCGCAGCTGCGCCTGCGCCCCCTCAAGCGACGAACGAAGCTCCCGGCTCTCGCCGCGGACGTTAGCCACCTCCGCCTCCCAGTTGGCGGCCAGCGTCCGCGTCTTCTCCAAGTCCGAGCGCGCATGCCACAGCGCCTCATCACGATCGATGAGAGCTGCGCAGACCCGCTCGAGGCTCGAGCGGCGCGCCGAGTCGTGCCTCGAGTTCTCGGGGAGTTCGTCGGGCCGGGGCCATGGCCGCGCACGCCGCCCAGTGTCCGGGGGGACCCATGAGAGCGTCAGCAAGCGCGTCGAAAGCGCTGCACCGCTCCCGGAGCTGGTGGACCTCGGCGTTCACCTGGTCGAAGGCGTCGTACTTGTCGTGGGCGCGGCGCTCGAGCTCCTGGCATCCACACATCAAAACCCATAAGCGCTACAGCACAGAGGCAGCGCACAAAAATAAGGAGAAGAAGAAAATGAGCGACGACGCCCTACCTGAAAGACGCGCCATGCAGGGCCGCCATGGACCTGCAACGCCTCGGTCAGCGCGCGGTCGAGCGTGGCACCGTGGCGTCGGAGCTCGCCCCCGAGCCCTCTGCTCCCCCGGGTGTCGCAAACGCCGGGGGGGGATCATCGATGGCCCCCTCCCACCGGGCGGAGTGGCGGCGCGGGATGACGAGGCCTCGGCACCGTGTCCTCGGTCCCCCGCCACCATGTGCCCCTCGTGCCGCCTCACGAGGGCCCCCTCCTGGGGCTTGGGGGAACGCGTGGGGAAGCTAGCCCACTGGTCCCACCCGGGCGGCGGGGAGTCGTCATCCGGGACCTCCACCACCTCCGCCGGGAACCGCCGGCGGGCGCCGGCCCTTGTGCCACCTCCACCGACGCCTCCACTCGCGCCTCCGTGGCCGCGGGCGCCCCGACGCGGCGCCAAGGCCACCACCTCCGGCTGCGCCTGCGGAGCCACGGGCGCCGCCGCGGGTTACGCCCGCTCCGCCTCCTGCGCGGTTGGCGCCGCGGACCGCGCCTCCACAGAACGCGGCCCCTGCGGCTGCGCCTCCGCCACGAGCCGCCGCCGCGACTCGCGCCCCCACGACCGGCGCCGGTCGCTCCTCGGGGCCGCCGGCTGCGCCGCGGCGGACCGATCTCTGGCGGCCGAGGCCTCGAGGCCCCGGCCACGCCCGCCGAGCTCTCGCCCGCCGCTGCCGTGCTTGCCCCCCACCCGTGACGCCCTCGACGAGCGCCGCGGGGTGGGGATGGGACGCGTCCGTCCTCGGCACCTTGGCCGGTGCAAGGGGGAGGCACGGTTGGCACCACCGCGCGAGGGCACAAACGAGTAGGGTTTGAGCGCCCCGATCATCAGAAAATCAAACCAAAGCAGAAGATCGAGCCCCTTACCTCGAGGAGGAAAAGGCACGCTTCCTTTTCCTCGAAGCCTCAGCGGATGAGGCCGGCGCGGCCGGTGCGCCCGCCGCCACGCCACCGAGCGCCGCCACCGCGCGCGGGCCCCGCCCCCGCGCGCGCGCGCGCTCGCCGCGCGCACGGGCACGCTAGCCGCACGCGCCCCCGAGGTGCGCGCCGGCGCCTCGGCCGGCACGCGCCACCCCCGATGTCGATTGCTGGCGACGGGCGCCGTTGCGCCCGCCCCCAGGCGACGCCGCCCTTGCCGCCGGAGCCGGCTCCGGCGACGGGGGCGACGGCTCCCACCTATCTGAGGGGCCTCCCCCCTCAGCCTCTTCCTCTTCGTCATCCCCCGAGGACGAGGGCTCCTCAGTCCCCGGGGAGGAGAGCCCCAGCTCTTCGCGCCGCCGGTACTCCGCGTTCCGCCGCTCACGGCGCTCGTTGCGCCGCCTCGCGCGCTCCCTCCCGCGCGCGCCGCCCGCTCCTCGCTCCCGGCCGGCCGCGCCGCACGGCCAAGCGCGCGAGAGTCGGGGGTGGGCGGAACGGACTTGGAGGCGGTGAAGCTCACCAGCTGCAAACAAGAACACCAAGGACGCGTCAGGAGGCAGGAGCAACACCAAGAGCAAAAATAAGAACAAGAACCGCACTCACCAGTGGGCCGGTGGGGAGCATCTCGAGGTCCCACGGGCACCAGTCCGGGTGCACCGGCATGCGGGGGTCGACGGTGTTCCGCGCCCGGGTGAGCGCATACGCCCGCCCGAGGTGGGGACGGGAGCATCCGCGACCTCGCCGGTGTCGACGGGGGTTGGCCGCCTCCGTCATCTCGAAGATGCGGAGCGGCCTCTCCATCGCAGGCACGATCCGCCGATGATGGAGGAAGGCGAGGACGCCCAACGCGTTCGGCCCCTTGCGCCGTCAGGCTCTTCAGGGCGCCCAAGACCGAGTCCTGCCGCCTCCGGTGCTGGGCCGTGGACACCCCGTAGCCCCACGAGCTGGGCTTCTCCTTGAACACCCGACCGGTGTAGGGGGGAGGCCGGGCTCGGCGTTGCGCAAGTAGAACCATCCCCGCTCCCAGCCGGCGTTGTTCGTCGTCATGGTGCAGGGGATGTAGTCGTCCTTGAATTGCCCCCGCAGGGCAAGCGACATCCCGCCGGCGCGCACCGCGCGGCGGGTCCTCGGCTTCGTCGTGGGCTGCGTGAAGAGCTCCGCCCGGAAGAGGTGTACCCAGAGCTCCCAGTTGACCGGGATCCCCAGGTACCCCTCGCAGACGCCCACGAACGTGGCCGCCTGCGAGATCGCGTTGGGCGCGAAGTTGTGCAACTCCACGCCGTAGTAGTAGCACAGCGCTCGCATGAAGCTGCTCGCCGGCGCGTTGAAGCCCCGCTCGTGGAAGCGGACGAAGCTAACCACGTAGCCCTCCGGCGGGTTGGGCGCGCGGTCCGCCGGCGGCGGCACAATCCACTCCGCCGGGCGGCCATCCTCGTTCGCCGACAGCTGGCCGGCGGCGACCAGCTCGCCAAGGGCCAGCGGTGTCACCGTCGACCGCTCCCAGGCATATGGGTCAAGGATCGTGAGGGGCGGAAGCGGTGCCATGAGGAGGAAGCAAAGGGATGCAAAAGCAGAGGACAAGAAACGGAAGGAAAGCTTTAATGGCGACACCGCGCGGTGGCAAAGGCGAGGCGAAGACGAAGGCGCATGGGGCCGAAATGGTGAGGAGCTAAGGTAAAAAACCGCCGTCTCCCGTTTCCCTCAGATTTATAAGCCGCGGGCGAGCTCTCCGGAGCGGATGTCTCGCGCGCATTAACTGCAGGGAATCTTCCCTTCACGCCGACGAACGGGCCCCACCACGACTGCCGCGGCCACATCACCGCGGGCGAGCAACCATCGCGGCGAAGACTAGCAGGGACCGAGGCAAGCGGTCACATCCGCTCGCCACGCCGCCCACTACGTGCGCGCGCGCGGCCGCGACGCCTAAAAAGGCGCGCCCGCGTTGCAGAGCCGCGGCCTCGACTGTAAGGCATTTAATGGCCCGTTCCCTTGCCAAGCAAGGAGGACCCTCGAGCGGGGCGAACCCCTGGCTTGAGACCAAGATAGCCCTCGAAGGGACATCGGCGTGAGAAGGTCGCCCGGGCCTCGCTGGGAAGTAAAGCGGGGGCACCACGAGCACCCATGCCACGTAAAACCCTCGAGCGGTACGAGCCCCTGGCTCAAGACGATTTCAGCCCTCGAAGGGACATCGATGCGAGGAGGCCACCCGGGGCCTGCTTGAAGTAAAGCAGGCACCACGGGTGCCCATGCCGCGCAAAACCCTCGAGCGGCGCGAGCCCCCGGCTCGAAACGATATCAACTCTCTAAAAAAGGGGCACGCGCGTGAGAAGGTCGCCCGGCGCCCACTTGAAGAAAAGCAGGCTCTGCGAGCACCCATGCCACACAGTGCTACCAACCAGCGCCTCAAGGGCTGGCAAGCCCAGACCCCTCGATGGCCGCAAACGCAAAAGACGGGGCCGCCCAGACGCTGCCCCGCACGACCCTACTGATCAGGGGTTCGAAGCCTGACCCTCGACGGGTTCGAACGGGCGCCTCGCATCGCGTAGTCGGGGACAACGAGGGCACGCGCATTCGAGCCGTTCCTCGAGCCCGTCGGCTCGAGGGTGCCCCACATGTCGTGTTCGAGAGCCGGCCGAGGGCGCCTAGCCGGGGATCCCACCGAGGGAGAGCTTCCGCGCCCTCGGTCCCTATCGAACGGGACCGAGCCCCACCTAGCAAACCCATGCAAGCGCTTCCACGGATGTGTCTCCGGACCACGCAGCCTACCCTTATCGAACGGGGCATGGGCGTCCACTCGGATCACCCACTAACAGCTCGAAGAGGAATCCGCAATTCGCGACCCGCTCGATGGGGGTTGCGGAAACCTCACCCTCCGTCCCGCGGAGGGACGGCGAGGGCGCGTTAAAAAACAAGTCGTAAAGCTCTACCCGATCGCCTCGAACGGGCCCAGGCTCGGGGGCTTAACGCACGGCTACACCTCCTTGGCCTGCACCCGCCGGAGACAGCGCCAGCAGCGCGTGCGTCACCGAAGCCGGCTGAAACACTGCCGATGCCGGTTGAGACATGTGCCACGCCCTCTGACCAGTTCTCGCGGTTAACCCCCGCCGGAGCACCCACACCCCTGCAGGGCTTCGGGGCTGAGACCCGCGGGCCCGCCGACGCGGCCCCACCGGAAAGCGTTCGCAAAACAAAGAGGGAAGAACGTCCTATCAGTAGATTCCAGCATCCGTGGGAGCCTCAATGGCAAACCCGCAGATGCTCGGGGGCTACTGTCGGGGACAGCCCTAGGGGTCCCCTTAAACAACAGGGAAGTCCTCACTTAAAACCCACAACAAGGCCAAAACACATTTTGCCTAACCATGCAGAGAACAGCCCACGCCGCAGGGACTCCGACGGCCCATCGAGGCGGCCCTCTTAGAGATCCCCTCGAACGGGCTCCGCCTCGCTCGAGGATGCGCGCTCCCTTCGGGCGGGCTCCGTCCCGTTCGGGGGGAAGCCCTTCCCTCGAGCGGGCTCCGCCTCGCTCGAGGGCTCGCTCCGCCTCGAGCAGGTTCCACCTCGCTCGAGGGTACGCCCCGCCCTCGGCCGGGTCCGCCACGCTCGAGGGTGCCCCCTCACGCATGCGCCGGCCCCCGCACACGGGCATTTAACGCCCCGCCGCCGGCGGACCGGCGCCATCATGCGCCCGGGGCTCGCCCCCGTGCCGCCGCACCAACTCCCCGTGGAGGAGCCCATCCCCATCACCGTGGGGAGGGACCGTGCGCGCGGCCGGTGTCGGTCCCGTGACGCCGTGCGCTCGCTCCAAGACGGCTAACACGCCGAGCCCTCGAAGGGGGCCGGACGCACCCTCGATTCAATTTCTTGTGACCCTACGGGGTTAGGGGTGGAGGCGCTAGGCCGGTGGAATACCATCCCCGCCACCGTAACAGCCGTGGCCGCCATCCCCGCGCGTGTGCGCACGCGGACGCCGTAGCAACCACTCCGGCACCGTGGAGCGCGTTGGGAAGGAACGCTGTTCTACCTACTCCTGTACTCCGTACGGGCCAACGTCAGCACCTCCCTCGAGCCTATCAGAGGACTTCGGCACCATCCGTCGCCCTCCTACCCTCGAACCGCCACTGTTCGGGTACAAGTTAGGCCATGATGGCCAGATCGCCGCAGGGATCGTCCGGACGGCCGCCCACTCTACAGCATAGCACGAAGCACTTCCCCACGTAGCTAGATAGCGCGGCGCGCATGTAATTCGCCTCCCCCTTGATCTATAAAAGGGGGGCGAACCCCCCAGCCGCAGGGGACAGAGAGACATTTCAGACAGGAACTCACAACACACCACGTACTCATCCTCCAATTCCCCCACAATATCTTCAGCCACTCCACCAGGGACTTGGAAGCCACGCTTCCTCTCCCGCCTTGCTTGTAGCAGCCCCACTACAGGCACCCCCGGTGCTGAGCAATATAGTGCCTTGAGCACACCACTGCTGGACGTACGGCCCCCTCGGCCGGAACCAGGATAAACCCCGTGTCTCTTATTGCTTAGCATCGACCATTGAGGGATAGACCTCGGCGCTATCTACTGGTTAGTGTCGGGACCATATTCCGCACCGACAGGCCGCCAGCTGGCCGGGGGCTTCCTTCAGTCGATCCACCAGCGGTGCTATCTTGGGGCCGCCAGGGTGAGGCACGAGCAGCCTCGCGATGGGGAGCGCGGCTTCTTCAAGCTCCTTTAGCTGGGCCCGCAGCCTCTCGTAGACCTCGTTCAGCTTCTGCAACGATTTTTAGCAGTTGACGAGGTCACGATCGGAGGCAATACAAAGCTCCATGTGCTTGTCACACTCGTAGGCAAGCTCCTTATAATCTAACTCGAGTACCTGGCGGGCCTCCTGCTCCCAGTAGAAGAGATTCTTCAGATTCGTCTCTGAAGTCTTCAACTGCTCTATCCGGGTTTCAAGCTCTGCAAACAACAAGGAAAAGCGGGTTAGACTACCTCTCGACCTCCAACAAGTACTCAACAAGACAAGTGGTGTACCTTTGTTCTTGTTGCGGAGCGACTTGTTCTTCTGCACCAAGTCGTCGCTCTTCGCCTGCATCTCCTAGATGTCGTTGTGGTATTTGGCGAAGGCGGTATCAATCTTGGACTGCATGGCGGCCGCGTGCTTCCGGGACTTCACGAGTTGATCCTCCAGCGCCTCAGCCCGAAGCACCGCATCGCCGAAGCCTTGAAGCATGCTGGACTTCTCGCGGGACCTCTCCACGACGTCCTGCACAGACAACATATGTCAGATGGGTACTCAACGCTAGAGGATTGACTACTCAAGAGTTACGACTACTCACCTTCATCCATTGCTCGGCTTGGCGACCGCCTCCCGCATGCCGAGCCACTGTTGTTGGGTCGACCAAGTTGTCCGCCAACAGTTCGACCCTGCTGCGACTACTCGTGCGCCTTCGGTCATCGGTGCAGAGCGGATGGGCTCGCGTCTTGGATCTCCGGGGAGCGTACGACCACCTCCGGGCGGTGTTCGGGGCCGCGCGGTGGCCTCCTCTTCCCCGGTCGTCGCGGCGGCCTCTCCGACGGCCACCTCCATCAGCTCGGGGGCTCCTCCAGTAGCCTCCTGCACCTCTGGTGTCAAATTCTCCATGGGCACCGCCGCTGGGATTTCGTTCCCCCCTTCGGCCTTAGCGCCTGTCAACGAGAAGACAAGTGCATCAGCATCATCTAACAACTACGACTACTCTTTGGGGGGTACTACAGCCTCAACAGAGTACTCACCTTCGACCACGCTGTCTTCAGGCAACGTAGCCTCAGCAGCCGGTGCTTCGGGCTCCGCTTCAGGGGTGGGAGCGGACTCCTCGGCGGGTGGCACGACTTCTTCTTCCGCCATTGCTGCAGAGGGTTCATCCCCCTCCCAGGACAGATCCGTCGACTTCCTACAGAGTACACAAGTCGATTGTCTGTCAAGCAAGACTACCACATCAAGTACTACTCGGGAAGATCCAACACTTACAAGCTTGACCGGACCACCGTCATGGTCGGGGCGCCGAGGATGCTGGCGATGTCCACTAGTCCAGCCTCGGCGGGCGCCTCCTCCCGCGCTTCTGCGGCCACCACTTCTTCCATAGCAGCAGCTGCGGGCTCCGTGCTCTCTTGACGAGCAGAGGGCTGGCGCTCCATCTGCGCTAGGAGTTCTTCGACAGTGGGGGCTGGGCTACGACTCCCAGTGGCCTCCCCCACCGTGTCCCACTCGCCTTCGTCGCCCTGATCAACGGGCTCCGTAGGCGGCACTTCCTGCAAGCAAGGAAGCTCAGTCGTCAACACATAAACTTGAGACACGAGTACTCGACTACACTACTCAAGACGGCTTACCTCTGGGGACGTGGTCTCGGTTGTGACGCCCAAGGTTTTTAATTACCGTCATTAACGCTAATGACCGGATCAGCCGGGTCAAAGTAGTCAAACCCCGGTCAAACCTAGGTCAACCAGGGTCATCACCCGAAAACCTCGCCAATGAACCCTAATGAACCCCTTGACCAAGCCTACACACACCCGTAGTCAACCCTTGGTCAAAAACACGGTCAAAACCGGCTTAACCGTTGACGTCAGCGAATGTCGTCCGGAACTTTTGCCGCGTTCTCCAAAATTCACCTAAACACTTCAAAATCAACCTTTATGAAAGTTGTCCATCTTGTTGAGGGACACAACCTTCATGTAGATTGGCATTTCAAATTTTGGGTGGAAATTGGTGAAAAACTTGATCGACTAACAGTATCTCCTGTTTTTCAGAACAGGCCGACATTCGAAGTTGGCACGACGTTCGTGCAAAATCCGTTCAGAAAAACACCCTGTAGCCTTTTTGAAAGTTGTAGAGGGTGACTAGATCTACAACTTTCATGTTCACTACTTGGTCAAGTTCTATTCAAGTTTTTGGAGATTTTTATTTCCAAACAGTGGCACTGTAAATTTTTGACGGGCCGGCGACGCCGCGCCGCACCGCGCCGCGACGTCGCCGCGTCGCGCGCCGCGCGCGCCCGCGAGCGCCCGCGCCCACCTCGGAGTCGGGGCCCTCGCGTCGCCCAAGGCCGCGCCCTCCCTAGGCCGTGCACCCTCCCGAGGTGAGCACGCGCGCCAAGGCACCTCGAAGTCCCCGCTGCCGCCCGCCGCGCCCGAACGCGCGCCGCCGTGGTCCTTGCGGCCGCCCACCGCCCGTCGCCGTACCGCCGTAGTCCCGGCCCCCGCCCGTGCCGCCCTCTCCCGTTCCCCGCCCGCGCATCGCCTTAAGAGCCGCTCGCTCCTTCCCGACGCGCAACCCCCCCCCCCCCGACGCCGCCCGCGCCGCCCACCGGCGTCCCTCGCGCCGGCCGCGGCGAGCTCCGAGCTCGAGCCGCCCACAAGCCGAATTAAACCGTCCTACGGCTTCTCTAGCACTCACTCGTGCCACTGCCCTCCCTAGCCGCACCACCCCGCTGTCCTCCTTGCCGGAACAGCAGCCGCGGTGACCGCACTCACTAGCCGCCGGCGCGCCGCTCGCCGGAGCCACCTCCGCCCGGTCTAAGCCCTCAAATCGAAGCCTAGCCACCCCTAGACCCTCCCCCGCCCTTCCCCGACCGACCCCGCCGCCGGCCCGGCCGGAATTTGGCCGAAGCCGCGCCGGCCGGCCGCCCCAAGGGTCGCATTGGAAAACCACGATTCTTTCCAGGGTCCTTCTTGCAAAAGGGTAACTCCAACAGTGTTTGCCATTTCCTGTTTCTTGTAAATTGCGTAGAAAATCACAGAAAATTAGAAAAATGCAATTCCATTTTTGTTGGATTCGTGATGAATTATACTGCAACTTTTGTTATTCTGGCCTGAGCTAATTCCTTTTAGTTTTTGCATGAAAAATACAAATGTGAAAACCCTAGATCTGCAATATCTCAAAAACCATATATCCTATGTAGCGAATTTTTGTATATGTTGTGTGTTAGGTCATGACTAGCTCCTATGCCAAAAATTGCACAAAGTTATAATGTAAATATTTTTATAAAAATGTTTTTGCATTCTTGCAGAAACTGCCTAAATGATTTTTCCTGTTAGATATCATTATGTTCTTGAGCTCCACTTGTGCACACTGTCTTGTAATGTCAAAATACACATCTTGTGAATTAATCATGATTTTTAGAATAACAGAAATTATTATACTTGAATTATGCATGTTTTCCTTTGTAAATTAAAAAGCTAAGATCAGTAGAGTTTTTATGTGAACATGCTGGTTCTCTAGGCTTGTTTAGGACCAGAGGGCATGCATAAGAAAGTTTGGATCAATTTGGTGCTCATTTATTTTTGTATGCATTTAAATTGAATCACTAGCTAGCCCTTTGATATTTTCCATAATATTTAATTTCCTAGCATCCAACACTTACATGTGGGTCCAATGGACCAGTATAGATGCTAATAGGCTTAAGAAACACTCCTTTAATTTTTGGTAATTTAATTGCTTAATAAAAAGCTTAAAAGCCCTTTTAATATTAAAGAGAAATTAAATAAAGAGAAGCCCTTATTTAATTCTTTTTCCTTTTCGAAAGTAATATCTAATTTAATTAAAAGATAATTAACTCTCATTGCTGATAAGGAATTAATTCAAGGATAAAAATATTATTCATATCTTTGCTTGTGAAAGGAAAAGGATTAAAGCTTTCACATGAAATGACAAGTACAAAGAAACCTTTATTCAATTGTGCAATAAAAGAGTAACCCATGTACAACCAATAACCTTCCTAAAAGAGAAATCACCAAACCACCCATGTTAACTTGAGTGTGGTTGCAAATCATGTTAAAAAGGTTAAATATACCTACCCACTATTGTTGGTGGATTTAAATTAAATTATGTACATATATATGTACACAATCACCATCAAAAAGAATGATTAATAAAGAGTTGCAGATTGTTCCTTTATGGAAGAGTATGCTGAATGTATTCTTATCTAGGTGAATGTGCCCAACAAATACACCCCTTAATTGTCAAAATGGTTTGTAAGTGATTAAAGTAATAACCGTCGAATAAATCTTGCATTTGCATCTTCGTGTAGATCTTTCCACCTATAGACATACGCTCGTGCCGGAAGGAGGGAGCGAAGGTGCCGACAAAGAGCTGCCGAGCGTGAACGTAGCTCAAGACCTGGACCCAAGTCCAGAAGGGCCCAAGGCCAACCTTGCCATCGAAGGCAAGCCCCGGACCATTAACCCCGTCTTTTAAAATTATGCAATTATGTTTGCTATTATTGTGCATTTACGTTTCAGGAGTTGATTTGAAACCCTAGATGGATGATCCCTAGGTACCTATGCTCTATCACTAGTGTGCTAGGTCGATAGCTGCTATGCTATAGGACCGATAGAAGTCGAGTGATGTTCGTCACTCGCGAGAATAGGTTCCCATATAAGAATCATAAGATATCCTTAAATGGATTGCTCATGTGGTAAGAGCATGGGATTGGGCTCCAGTCCAGTGGTCATGTGGGCTAAGCTTTTGAACGTACTAAACATTCGCCGGGAATGGGACCGGTAAGCCTAGTACCTTAATGAGGCGGCACGGGATCCTACCGTTACTACTCTTGAGAAATCTCCTAACCGGCTAGCTACCGGGAAGGGTGGTGTATGGTGACTCCGGGTATCTTGCGGGGTATGCCGGATAGCCTGCACCAGGAACTGTAAGATTCGATCCCAACCCGAGGATTTTTGGGGACGGCCTGGGAAAGTTGTCCATGCGGGGGCAGCCTACTGTGTGTTTGGAACTACCTTGCAAGGTTTAAATCAATCGATTGTCAGCCTCTCACCGTTATCCGAGACTGCTTAATCAACTGGCCATGATATCCCATAATGATGGAACTCGAGGAATATGGTTGGATGAATTAATTGCTTGTCCAATCTTTGATTGAATTAGTTGGCACATTTAGAAATGGTAATCAACTAGAACTTGTGCTAAAAGATTGAAAGTAAGGATCTACTCTTAGCAGCTGTTTAGCAAAAGAAACTCCACCGGCCAAAAGCCTTTCATGTCTAGAGGTTGGTGATGTAGCCATCACCCAACGGTTATGTCTTGCTGAGTATTAGTATACTCAGCCTTGCTTTAAAACTGTTGTTGCAGGTATGATTGATCGGAAGAGTGACGACAAGTGATGACATCACGGATGGCCTCTTGTGATGTTTACCGATGCGCTAGTTTAAATTATTTCCGCTGTATTTTCGAACTCTGAACCTTTACTCCATGTCATGAGCAATGGTTTGTAATAAATTATGTTAACTCATGTTTTACTCTGGACTCGCCTTCGCGTGAGTTTTAATGCATGTGTCGATCCTCTGTTCGATGTCCAAGTGTTTTACCGGGCGTTAACCCGGCAACCAACGACAGGATGATACTTTACTATGGCTGAATGACCAAAGTGGATCAGTCTTAGGCGATAGTACGGTATTTTCCCGGGCGGGTTGTCACAGCTGGTATCGGAGCGACTGCATGCACCAGGGTTTAATTAACAACTCTAATCACATGATTTTCGAATAAAATTTGCCAAGATTGTTTGATTTGCAAAACACGTTGGTCCGTTAAGGATAAACTAGACCGAGAGGCCCTAGAGGGAAAATTTTTGGGTTCTTTCAGGTGCTTATTAATCTATGGTTTATTTTGCTAACTCCCAGCACATTACTTTATGTCAGACTTACTTTCCTGCACAACCAAACTAGATGAGCCACGTGTTTTATACGTGTGCTGTTCCGCATCACGAGAATTGCGAAGGTTGATGGAGTGATCCATTCCACGGATCCCATCTTCGCGTCTGTTTATGAGTTGTGTCTCACCACGTGTTTCATACGTGAGCATTCCGCATGTCGCTCATGCGAGGCAAGGATATACTCCATTCAAACGGAGAATGTCAGAGGTTGGACGCTGTCCATGCAGCGGCTTAACGCATGGATGTCATTTCTATAGTGAACGGTAATGTATGTGGACACTTTCATGAGTGCTGGCATTAAAGGTTCTTTGTGTTCTGTGATCTTTGCAGGTACACTAACCCCATTACGTAAGTCTGCTAAGTAAGCATCGATTAGATCATGACTAGTTATTATAGGGAGATACGTGTATGTGCCCTGCCACCGGCGCTAACTCCGAGTTTGGCTTGGATGCCTTGTGAGGACACATAAGACGTCTTGCATCATGTTAAAAGTCATGAAAGAACCTAAACTGAACTCACGTCTGTTTCCGTGCTCTCTAAAGGTAAAGTAGTGATAGCGTGTTTTGTTCTGTTTAGCCTCTTTAGGTGTAGATGTATTGTCATGCTTGATTTATTAGAGTTGTTGCTTAGATTGCTGTCCTCGTTCAAGAATCTTTTTTCTAGGTGATCCTAACCTAGGTTGCTCCAATCTAATCCCGTTCCGCTACCCCCAGTTTGTGATCGTACCTTGGTCTACCACAAGTTATGCTTGGTAGTCAACCTTTGTTTTGACATCTCCCTAGAACCTTTTGAAACCTTGCTTGGTGAAGCACCTTCCTAGTTCTCTAGCTCAACCTTGCGTACCCAACTTAAGTTTCATAACCTTGCTAAGTTGCTACGCAAATTTGGGGAAGTATTGGACTCCGGGTTGAGTAGGATGTTCGGTTCCGATTGCCAGACCATGTATCATTGGTATGCCTGCTCGTTCGAGTCCAGCATACGTTGGAGCTTAGTATGCATAATTACCCCATACCTTAACCCTACCCGTGTTCGTGGATCGAGTTACCTTTGTACACTCGCACCCGACTGATTCTCACTTTTGTCGTTATGTCCAGATGGACAACGCTGGCTCTACGTCGGCTGATGTGGAATCATGGACTCTCGTGGACTACCTCGAGGAGGGTGGTCTTACTGCACTTTTGTGGGACACCCTGAAGGACTTTGGGTACACCACTTACCCAGAGTACTCGACACGTGAGGTCATGACCACAGGACAACTCCTTCGTTGTGAAGTAAAGGTGAAGATTTCAGCGTGCCCGACCAATCCTGCTTCGGATGAGTGGGAGTGTACGGCCCACGGAAGAAACTTGTCCGACGCAGTGCAGAAGGCTGCTCTTGAAGCACTCACAACTTTCTGTGGAAAGCACCCTGCCGAGATAGCCAACTCTGCAGCAAAAGTAATTCCGGTACCCGAGCGACACATTGCGCCGGGTGGTGAACGAGAAACTATCCTTCCAGTCTAGAGCAACTCTCACTACAGCCCTGATCTTGTCACCTCAGTCCGCTTTTCAGAAGCCATGCACGACACCTACCAACGAATGGTGGGAGAAAGTGTATTCTATAGACACCAAATCTATAGATACAAAGTTAAGGAAGTGGAGTGTTCAGCTCAAGCGTTGAAGGAAGCCCGAGCAATGATCGCTACTCTCAAGAAGAAAAGACAAAAGGATAAGGCCAAGATACAAGAGTTAACCGAGATCATACATGAGCAGAATTTCTTGTTGCAGCATAACGATCAATATATGCTTGAACTAGAAAATCAACTGGAAGCTCTAGCCATTCCACCCCTAGAACCTGTCATTCCTGGACCAGCGCAAGAAGAAGATGTTGAGGATATCCAAGGTGAATCTGGAATTGAGTCTGGACCCGAGTCACCGTAGTCCTTCAGCGTAAAAGATCCCACCCTTGGAAGTTGGTCCGTTAGAAATAAAAGTTCTGAGTTGTAAGAGTATAGTGTTGGTAAGGAACCCTCGTGCGCAATAACCACATTTGGTTAACTATTGCTGTCGGTTGACTAGGAACTTTGTCATTGCAGCTAGTTTGCACTGTAATTCCAAATGTTGTTTGGTAATTCTGGAAACCCTCATCAGTGTAATGCCTGGATTAAATATCTCTTCTAGCAATGATGTTCGTAAGGCATTATTTATGCTAAGTTGTGATCAATCAAGATCCGTACTCCACGAATTTTGTGCCAGTCAAAGATACAGTCGATTCCTAAATCCTGAACTTGTTTCTTTTGGTCTTGCTCAAACCTTGTGATTTAAATTAAAATGCTGCTTTTGAGCAGGCGCTGCATAGCATGTGCATTTGGGAAGCATGGGTATACTAACGTGCATCCGCATGAAAACTCCGTACCTTTGCCTTACCTCCCTGGATTGGTGATGTTGTTACCTCATAGCCAAAGGTGCCGCGACGGAACCTAGGGTATCGTGTGTGCTGCAGCCACCCGACTGCCACTGGGAGCGCGCTAGGTATCTTGGTTGTGAGATGGCAACTCGTCACACAGATCCTCTCCCTACTTTTGATTGCCCTTGCAATCACTGACTCATCATATGGGTAACTAGTCATCCTAACGTGCATCATGGGCACCATACCGCACGAGCATGTGCATAGTGTCTTCACACGCATATGCATCGCGTCAACTTTGAAAAGTGTTGCACTTTCAAAACAATGAGTTGCCAAAATCCCAAACTTGCGAAATAAGTAAAGGTGTGAGCAAGCCTATTCCAAAGTTTTCGCATACAGTCACTATCCATACAAGAAACTATGGAACTCCTTAAATTAGCCTCCCTTTTCTTGTATTGGTCTTCGAAACTCCTGTCGACTTGGCCTCGTGCTGCAAGTCTCGACGACCTTGTAGCATCGATCCCTCTCCTGCCAGCCAAGCGGAAGTCATAGACGTAGAAATTTTCTCGAGCAGTCAAGGTTCTCGAATAGTCAACATGGAGAAGTCATCCATCGTGTATTCGTTCTTGGTCCGCGCTCATAACCTTCGAATCCCCAGAATCGAGCAAGGAAGTACGCCCAGGATCGATCGAAGCATTTTGGCTACACTTCTCTTTGATGCTATCACAAGCGTGAAGCGTAGTACACCGAGCTTTTCTCGTTTCGCTCCCCATCACGGTCGATTATTTAGACCGTTGAGCCCCATCGTCATCAGTGTCACGACAATACGTCGCCATGACATCGCTCTACCCTCGATTTCCACAACCGTATTCACGACACCGAGATCGCGTGAGCTGACCTTGTTGAGCTCCGTGTTGTCTACACCCGATACCCGACTGGGTCAACTGACCGTTACAGCCCCGCAGCGGTTATAAAATGGAACCGTTTAACTGGAACCACCGATACGAAAGCTCATTTTCCATCCAAGTTCGGCAGTATCACCATTCTTGTTCTTCTTCCACCTACTTCAATCCCCTCGAGCAAGTTGTTCTTCCATGTCGTCCCCGACGTCGCGAAGAAGTTCAGAGCAGACTGAAAGCAGAAATCAATCCAAGCTGCCACCCATGACTCCGTCTTCGGAAGAGCTCGAGTCGTTTCGCTGGACATTGTTAGGGATGTACCTCTGTATCGTAGGAGGATTATGTCTGCTATTAGCTGTGCATGTGCACATTCATCGCCCGCTTCCTCACGAACGGCGATGAGGTAGTAAGGAAAAGCACCTTGTACCATTTTGTTCCATCTGGATTCCCGATCATGGGGTGTGTATACAAAGCTTTACCAAGATGAGATTTGTGACTGTTTGGATGTCCGGTTTGCATCGCTTACCGTGAACAAGTCCCGTAGAGTACGTTCGAATTATAAGTTTCTGTGCGAGAATCTGAACATGCACTAATTAGGTACTTAAATTTTCAGATGTTCAGACCAGCACGGAATAACCCCAACTGATGAATCAGGTAGTGGTGATCTTACGCTACCGCCGCTCACGATGTTGACCGAAGCATTCGTAGCAGCACATACCTAGGTGTTGCGCCAACTCCTGCTAACGCAGCAACGGATGGCTCAGCAATTACCGCAGATGCCACCGTTGCAACAGAAGGTTCAACCTTCCGAGCCCTGTTCACTCGAAGTACCCACCCAGAGGGACATAAACGCCATTGTCGGCGCAACTCAACTGTTAGAAGTGCAGAATTCAGTGCTGAGCTAGATGGTGTACGATGTTATCCAAGGACGTTATGGGAAACCATATCAGAATAGTTTGGCAGACAGTCTCTCTCAGTCCTTATCTGCCTCTATGGTCAAACAAGCCCGTTTGTTCAATCTGTTGGAGGAGTATGTCAATCAAGACCAACCCCAAGCCTCCGACTCAATATTACCACCTTCTCGGCTACCGATGGATCTTAGGGCAGAAGAGAGGGCAATTAAAGGCAGTAAATGAGAACTATCTGAAATAGATGTAAGTGAGTGGGAAATTTCCTGTACGGAGACCCATCCGCACAAGTGCAAATGAAGATGTAACACTAACAAGGCCACTCAACTCCCAGCTAGTGCCACACCTTCGCGAACCACGAAGAGGGTAAAGAAAAAGGAGAGGAAGAGGCTCCGCCTTATCAAGGAAGCCCAGCAACCGATCTCCAAACCCAGAGATCTTCCACCCCGTTTGTGCTACAATTGTAGACAACCCGGGCATTACGCAAAGGAGTGCCCGAACCCAAGAAAGCAGAACCTCCAGCAACACAAGCAGAACCCCGGATCCGCTATCAACAACTACGACAACAAGCCGAGCCCTCAAGTGGAGCAAAGCCAACTGAATTTCTTAGGTAACACCTCTATCCCAGAACCATTCCTCACCTCCCCTTGTAATTTCGAATCTCGGGACGAGATTCTTCTTAAGGGGGTAGGCTGTGACGCCCCAGGTTTTTAATTACCGTGATTAACGCTAATGACCGGATCAGCCGGGTCAAAGCAGTCAAACCCCGGTCAAACCTAGGTCAATTTGGGTCATCACCCGAAAACCTCGCTAATGAACCCTAATGAACCCCTTGACCAAGCCTACACACACCCGTAGTCAACCCTTGGTCAAAAACACGGTCAAAACCGGCTTAACCGTTGACGTCAGCGAATGTCGTCCAGAACTTTTGCCGCGTTCTCCAAAATGCACCTAAACACTTCAAAATCTACCTTCATGAAAGTTGTCCATCTTGTTGAGGGACACAACTTTCATGTAGATTGGCATTTCAAATTTTGGGTGGAAATTGGTGAAAAACTTGATCGACTGACATTACCTCCTGTTTTTCAGAACAGGCCGACATTCGAAGTTGGCACGACGTTCCTGCAAAATCCGTTGAGAAAAACACCCTATAGCCTTTTTGAAAGTTGTAGAGGGTGACTAGATCTACAACTTTCATGTTCACTACTTGGTCAAGTTCTATTCAAGTTTTTGGAGATTTTTACGTCCAAACAGTGCCACTGCAAATTTTTGACGGGCCGGCGACGTCGCGGCGCGAGCGCGCGAGCCCCGCGCCCGCCTCGAAGTCGGGCCCCTCACGTCGCCCGAGGCTACGCCTCTCTAGGCCGTGAACTCTCCCGAGGTGAGCACGCGCGCCAAGGCACCTCGAAGTCCCCGCCGCCGCTTGCCTCGCCCCCGGGAACGCGCGCCGCCGTGGTCCGTGCGGGCCGCCCACCGTGCCCGTCGCCGTACCGCCGTAGTCCGGCCCCGCCCGTGCTGCCCTCTCCCGTTCCCCCGCCCGCGCATCACCTTAAGAGCCGCTGCTCCTTCCCAACGCGCAACCCCCCGCCCCCCCCCCCCCGCCCGCGCCGCCCACCGGCGTCGCCCTCGCGCTCGGCCGTGGCGAGCTCCGAGCTCGAGCCGCCCACAAGCCGAATTAAACCGTCCTACGGCTTCTCTAGCACTCACTCGTGCCACCGCCGTCCCTAGCCGCACCACCCCGCCGTCCTCCTCGCCGAACGGCGCCCGCGGCGGCCGCACTCACCGGCCGCCGCGCGCGGCCTCCCGGAGCCACCTCCGCCCGGTCCAAGCCCTCAAATCAAAGCCTAGCCACCCCTAGACCCTCCCCGGCCCTTCCCCGACCGGCCCGGTCGGAATTTGGCCGGAGCCGCGCCGGCCGGCCGCCCCAAGAGCCGCATTGCAAAACCACGATTCTTTCCGGGGTCCTTCTTGCAAAAGGGTAACTCCAATAGTGTTTGCCATTTCCTGTTTCTTGTAAATTGTGTAGAAAATCACAGAAAAATCAGAAAAATGTAAAACCAATTTTGTTGGATTCGTGATGAATTATACTGCAACTTTTGTTATTCTGGCCTGATCTAATTCCTTTTAGTTTTGGCATGAAAAATACAAATGTGAAAACCCTAGATCTGCAATATCTCAAAAACCATAAATCCTCTGTAGCTAATTTTCGGATATGTTGTGTGTTAGGTCATGACTAGCTCCTATGCCAAACATTACACAAAGTTATATTGTAAATATGTTTATAAAAATGTTGTTCCATTCTTGTAGAAACTGCCTAAATGATTTTTCTTGTTAAATATAATTATGTTCTTGAGCTCAACTTGTGCACACTGTCTTGTAATGTCCAAATACACATCTTGGGAATTAATCATGATTTTTGGATTAACAGAAATGATTATCCTTGAATTATGCATGTTTTCCTTTGTAAATTAATACGCTAAGATCAGTAGAGTTTTTATGTGAACATGCTGGTTCTCTAGGCTTGTTTAGGACCAGAGGGCATGCATAAGAAAGTTTGGATCAATTTGGTACTTATTTATTTTTGTATGCATTGAAATTGAATCACTAGCTAGCCCTTTGATATTTCCATAATATTTAATTTCCTAGCATCCAACACTTACATGTGGGTCCAATGGACCAGTATAGGTGCTAATAGGCTTAAGAAACACTCCTTTAATTTTTGGTAATTTAATTGCTTAATAAAAAGCTTAAAAGCCCTTTTAATATTAAAGAGAAATTAAATAAGGAAAAGCCCTTATTTAATTCTTTTTCCTTTTCGAAAGTATTATCTAATTTAATTAAAAGATAATTAACTCTCATTGCTGATAAGGAATTAATTCAAGGATAAAAATATTATTAATATCTTTGCTTGTGAAAGGAGAAGGATTAAAGCTTTCACGTGAAATGACAAGTACAAAGAAACCTTTATTCAATTGTGCAATAAAAGAGTAACCCATGTACAACCAATAACCTTCCTAAAAGAGAAATCACCAAACCACCCATGTTAACTTGAGTGTGGTTGCAAATCATGTTAAAAAGGTTAAATATACCTACACACTACTGTTGGTGGATTTAAATTAAATTATTTACATATATATGTACACAATCACCATCAAAAAACAATGATTAATAAAGAGTTGCATATTGTTCCTTTATGGAAGAGTATGCTGAATGTATCCTTATCTAGGTGAATGTGCCCAAAAAATACACCCCTTAATTGTCAAAATGGTTTGTAAGTGATTAAAGTAAAAACCGTCGAATAAATCTTGCATTTGCATCTTTGTGTAGATCTCTCCGCTTGTAGACATACGCTCGTGCTGGAAGGAGGGAGCGAAGGTGCCGACAAAGAGCTGCAGAGCGTGAACGTAGCTCAAGACCTGGACCCAAGTCCAGAAGGGCCCAAGGCCAACCTTGCCATCGAAGGCAAGCCCCGGATTTGACCCCGTCATTTAAAATTATGCAATTATGTTTGCTATTATTGTGCATTTATGTTTCAGGAGTTGATTTGAAACCCTAGATGCATGATCCCTAGGTACATATGCTCTATCACTAGTGTGCTAGGTCGATAGCTTCTATGCTATAGGACCGATAGAAGTCGAGTGATGTTCGTCACTCGCGAGAATAGGTTCCCATATAAGAATCATAAGATATCCTTAAATGGATTGCTCATGTGGTAAGAGCATGGGATTGGGCTCTGGTCCAGTGGTCATGTGGGCTAAGCTTTTGAACGTACTAAACATTCGCCGGGAATGGGACCGGTAAGCCTAGTACCTTAATGAGGCGGCACGGGATCCTACCGTTACTGCTCTTGAGAAATCTCCTAACCGGCTAGCTACCGGGAAGGGTGGTGTATGGTGACTCCGGGTATCTCGCCAGGGACTGTACCAGGGACTGTAAGATTCGATCCCAACCCGAGGATTTTTGGGGACGGCCTGGGAAAGTTGTCCTTGCGGGGCAGCCTACCGTGTGTTTGGGTCTACCTTGCAAGGTTTAAATCAATCGATTGTCGGCCTCTCACCGTTATCCGAGACTGCTTAATCAACTGGCCATGATATCCCATAACGATGGAACTCGAGGAATATGGTTGGATGAATTAATTGCTTGTCCAATTCTTGATTGAATTAGTTGGCACATTTAGAAATGGTAATCAACTAGAACTTGTGCTAAAAGATTGAAAGTAAGGATCTACTCTTAGCAGCTGTTTAGCAAAAGAAACTCCACCGGCCAAAGGCCTTTCATGTCTAGAGGTTGGTGATGTAGCCATCACCCGACGGTTAAGTCTTGCTGAGTATTAGTATACTCAGCCTTGCTTTAAAACTGTTGTTGCAGGTATGATTGATCGGAAGAGTGACGACAAGTGATGACATCACGGATGGCCTCCTGTGATGTTTACCGATGAGCTAGTTTAAATTATTTCCGCTGTATTTTCGAACTCTGAACCTTTACTCCATGTCATGAGCAATGGTTTGTAATAAATTATGTTAACTCATGTTGTACTCTGGACTCGCCTTCGCGTGAGTTTTAATGCATGTGTCGATCCTCTGTTCGATGTCCAAGTGATTTACCGGGCGTTAACCCGGCAACCAATGACAGGATGATACTTTACTATGGCTTAATGACCAAAGTGGATCGGTCTTAGGCGATAGTACGGTATTTTCCCGGGCGGGTTGTCACATCGGTGACCTTCAACTTCTTCGACACGCGCTTGCGGGACGCATTGCGCGGCTTCCGCGGCGGCGCGGCCAGACTAGCCTCTAGGCTAGCCGGTGGATCCTGCACGAGGGGAACGTGAGGTAGGCCAGGGCGGCTAAACCTCGACCGCAGCTGGAAGCGGTCCTGCAGCGTCTCCTCGTCGTCATCCTCGTCGGACGTGTCCTCCACGACACCGGTGTCGTCTCCTTCGCCGACCTCCCACCACTCCTTGGCCTTGGTCTTCCCCTCTTCTGGGATCTCGACTTCCTAAGGGGACAGAGGCTGCTCGGAGACAAACTTCTTCAAGTCGTCCTGCAAGACTCAACTCACCAGCACGACTACTCACACGGAATGGGTACTCGACACGGGGTACAGCTACTTACCTCCTTTGGCGGGCGCGCGGCGGAGTACTCCGGGACGGGGCACGCCGTGTACGGTGGCATGTCCTTGAAGATTCACGCCAGCCTGTTAACAATGTCATCGTCGTCGACTTCGTCTCCAGGCATCCGCGACGTGTCGTCGTCACCGGTGTACTCGAATCATGAAGCTTCAGTGATTGCACCCTACGCTTCATGAAGCTGAAGGCCACGTGCTCGGCCCTCAGCTCGGCTTTTCTCAGCACCTTGATCCGCGCCAACAACTCCGGGAGCTGGATCCCCTCCTGCATCGTTGGCTCCGTGTTCCACCACGGGCGGTGCTTGGGCTGCTTCCCGCTCGGCTTCGGCAACCCGGGATGGTGATTCGTGATGCAGAACCATTTGGCTTTCCAGTCTTGGTTGGAGTAGATGAGCTTGTACGAGAGGTACTCCTCGGCGGCGTCCTCCCGCATCTGGATTCCCGCTCCTCCGACTACCCGCGGGTTGCTGGTGCTTGGTTGCGGCTTCACCCGTAAGAACTTCCGGAACAGGATCCAATGGGGCTTGATCCCCAGAACGCTTCACAGAAATGAATGAAGACGACGGTGTGGAAAATACCGTTGGGGTTGAGGTTGAGGTACTCGATGCCGTAGTACCCCATGAGCCCCTTGAAGAAGTTGCTCGCCGGGAGTGAGAGCCTGCGCTCCGCGAATCGCGCGAACATTGGGATCTCGTCTTCATTTTTCTCCATCGGATATGGATCCCCGGCGGCGGCCCTCCACATGTCCACCTCCTTCTCCCGGATGAATCCGCTGTTGAGGAGGGCTAGCAGGTCTTCGGTCTTCTCCTTCGACTTCTTCCATTCGCGGTTCGAATCTGGCCACGGTGGAGACATCGGCGGTGCCGCCCCTGCGGCAGATCCGGTGGCTTCGTCGTGACTCCTCTTCTTTCCGCCGGTGGCCTTCGCGGTCTTGGACGGAGATGGCTTCATCCTCCAAGTGCACGGGGTCTTCACACGCATTCGCTCGGGGGCTACCGCAGTGGCTCTCTCTGGTGGCGGTCGGATCTACACTTCACTCACCTGAGGCGGCGCGCACTAGTGGTGATTTCTGGCCAAGATGTGTTTTGAATCGCTGCGACTGCGTGGGGTGAAAAACCCTAAGGGTTTTGGCTTCTATTTATAAGTCAAAACGGACCTCCAACGGCCAGTTGGATAAGTCTGCGCTCGGCTGACTCAGTGGCCGCGCGTGACTCTTTGTATTCTACTAGTCGACACGCCTCACCTCGGGGGCTCGGCTACCTCTACTCGACTACTTGGGAAGAGACAAGACTCAGGAGCATCTCAGGACACATTCTACAAGATGACCCTTCAATTCGAGAGGAAGTACTCGACTCAAGGCTCGGGGGGGCTCCGTGCCACGTGTCCTTCGGTTTTTTCTCCGGATTTTTCGGGATATTCTTGCCAAAACTTCAGATGGACCCTCAGCCAGAGCCTACGACTCGACCTAAGGCTCGGGGGCTACTCCATATGGAGTGCGATTTTGCAATCGCACTTCCATATCAGCTTCGGCTTCAAGGCGACACGGGCATTTTTGAAGACCTTCGAGGGCAACACTCGCGGACGCTTGGGACTACTCGAGAAGACTTCAAGATTGCTCAAACATCAGCTGGAGTACATTCCAGCCTCAGGATGCTTCGACTACTCTTGAGGACTTTTGACTTGTAGTACTGAAGGACCGATACGGCGAACCAGAGAGGGGCGGAGTGAATGGGAGCCGATAAAAATACTTCTCGAAGGAGATGAAAACTCCTACAAGATGAACACGGCTTCCAACACACGTCTCCGACTCACTACTCAAGTTGGCCGAGCCCACGTAGCCACTGGAGTGCCACTGGACCTAGGAACCAACACACACAACCTTCCGACCCGAGAACGCAGCGGAACACCAAACCTCGAGTCTACAAACCCACACCGGTCAGACCGGTGAGCATCACCGGTCAGAACGGTCCCTGCTGGTGAAACTGAGCAACTTTCACTAAGTGGCTCTACACCGGTCAGACCGGTCAGACACACCGATCAGACCGATCGCAGCCTGAAAGCCCCCAAGGCACCAAACAGGTCAACCAACCACCAAACGGACCCAAACTGGAAACAGAAGCACCACAGGAAAACAGCGAACACACCAAGACGTTCACCCAAGCAAAATCCCACCGAGGATTGCACCGGTCAGACCGGTCAAGAGCACCGGTCAGACCGGTGTAGCCTGGGCAGCTCGGGATGAACAGCACCCGCGGGTCAACTCCCCCAAATCCAAATCTCGATCTCCCGAATCGCTCCACGGACTTGAACAAGACTTTGGGGATATTAGTACACCTCATGAGGAGTCCATAGCCAAGTTTAATCCCACCAAAACTCGTCCAAAAAGGAGGAATCAAGGAAATCCCGCCAAAAGCACTTCCAATCCAAGAACTCAAGAAACCCCCAAAATCGAGCACCTTTACTCACGGATTTGGGAGGGGAATCACAGCCCAAAGAACCACGAAGGGTTCCCACAAATTACCCCCATCAAATCCCCAAGAGAAAGGTCCCGAAAACAACCCAAAGAAATCACCAAAAGAGGGCTCCAAAAATCACCACCAAGAACAACCGGGGAAAACACATCCAAACCTTGAGGAACCATGCCGAATCATCTGTACATGAAACAAAGCTTCATACAAGGTCTAGCAAGCCACCTGATCATCCATCCCTCTCAACAAGATCTCACCATGAAGTCTTCATGTCTTCACCATCGGACGGATGCCCGGCGACCGCACCCTGCGTAGCCTCGACGCAAGCCATGCGATCCCGACGCGTGTCCTCCGCTTCGAAGTCTCCGGACTGCGTCGTCGCACACCGATCAGACCGGTGCTCCTCACCGATCAGACCGGTCAGACCCACGGGTCAGACCGGTCTGGCGCTGCTGTAGCACCATCTTCGGTTCTTCGGTCTTGGCTTTGTGGATCAACCAAGGAACCCAGTGGTTTTCTGGTGAACCACCGGAAACCCCGCGAACTCGGTGTAGGCTCCGCCAATCTCCACTCATGACTCGGCTCCCACGTAGTCCCGGCTCGACCTTGCTTTTGAGGCTCAACCAAGAAACCGTCCATGACTTCATCTTGCTGTTCATGCCACCATGCGGCCCGCACTTGACCCTGCACCAACACCAGTCAAGCCGCAACCTGTACCTGCAATACTTAGCCAAGAATCAGTCCAGACAACGTTGTCAATCACTCATCACACAAGAAAGCGACCATCCACCGGTCCTCGAACCACACATGGTCCTCAATCTCCCCCTTGATGAGTGCATTGACAACACCCACACGAAAGTAAAAAGAGGGAAAAGAAAATGAAAAGAAAGAACAAAAAGAAACTCCTACAAGCAATCGAAAGCCAAACAAAGGCAAAGAGCAAGATCACTTGAAGAAGACAAGTCTCGGACCCCTTAGGCAAGGGCAACGGTTCGACACATCCGAGACAAAGCAAAGCTCAAGCAAAGAGCGCAAACCACCGAATCAAAGCTCGAAAAACCACAAAGAGCTCCCCCTGCATACATGCAAGCTCCCCCTGAACCAATGCACCTCCCCCTGGACGAATGCATGCAAACCAGTTGAAAACAGGGCAGCTGCAGCAACTTCAGCTCACACCGGTCAGACCGGTCAACGCCACCGGTCAGGCCGGTGCCTAAGATGTGCACAGGACCAGCACTCACACCGGTCAGACCGGTGACCTCGACCGGTCAGACTGGTGCACAACAGAGCCCAGAAATGGCTCGAAACCACCTGAAAACCTTCTAAATGCGTCCAGAAAGCCATTTCAAGCTCAAACTTCTCCCCCTTGTTGGCAATGCATGAATCAAGACAAAAATGCAAAACTTTCAACCTAGAGCTTCTCAAATAGACAAAATTCAACAAAGAATGCTACACATGTCCAAATGAGCAAGTTAGGTACTCTACAGCTTCGTATCGATCTCAACTACATGATCACCAAGTTTCACAACCATTGGACGAAGCTAAGATGGATTTTGGCAATTTTGCAAAAAACTTGCCTCTCATGAGCAAAGTCCTAAACATGATCAAAGCATATCAAAATGGCAAAGCCACACAAACTTCATGCTAGGACAGCCATTCTAACCATAAGACCATCACAAACACTCACAAGCACCTCATGTCATGTCAAAGCCACCGAGCCATGTGTCTACTTCTATGTATGAGACTTCTCATTGGTAGGCATCATGCAACGGTTTAGCACCCAAAGCAAATTAAATTCAGCACATATGACATGGGAGCATGTTTTCCAAGCATTTTTCATTTCATTTTAAGATTTGTAAATGGTACATGAAATGTCTTTGCGACAAAAAGGAACTTATGCCCCTCCACAAGATAAAACAAGAGGGCTAAACATTCATGATGGCAAATGAGCCTTTGGCTCCATATGATCAATAAACTAGCTATCCAACCACAAATTAAGCATAGCCAAGCCACTAAAACATGTCAAGATCATATAAAGGCATTTACACATGAGAGAGCATACATGTGACAATTTTTCAAAAACATAGCAATCAACCATGGATTATTCATCAAGATCTTCAAGAGCTAAGCCAAACTAACCATAGCATACCAAACAAGCTCACAAAGACATATATTTCATTCCATGGTGAACAATGTATATGAGAGAAGCTTTTCCTAGCCAATGCATATGATACAAAATGCATGCAATCTAAGATACAAGGATGCCTATACATCATGTTACATATGCCATGCAAAATGCAAGAAATGCACAAAGGAAACTATACATATGCTACAAAGAGAGATCCCACACAACCAACTCAAGAAATCAAACACACACCAAGTTCCCCCCCGCAAACGAGTGAAAGTTGCTTGATCTAGGGGTTTGGTGAAAATATCGGCTGGTTGGTCATGTGTGGGTACATGGATCAAAGCTATGTTTCCTTTCTCTACGTTGTCTCTCAGAAAATGATACCTCACTTCTATGTGCTTGGTTTTAGAATGGAGCACTGGGTTCTTTGCAATGCTTATGGCACTGGTGCTATCACCTTGAAGTGGGACATGGGTATACTCCTCACCAAAGTCACGCATGGTGTATGAAATCCAAAGGAGCTGAGAGCAACAACTAGCAGCGGCAACGTACTCGGCCTCGGTAGTGGATTGAGCAACACTCAACTGTTTGCGGGAAGACCAAGACACCAAACAAGAACCCAAAAACTAGCAAGTCCCAGAAGTGGACTTCCTATCCAACCGACATCCGGCAAAATCCGCGTCTGAAAAACCATGAAGCGCCAAAGAGGAGGTTGTGGAGTACCATAGGCCGAAGTCGGGAGTGTGACGCAAGTACCTTAAAATTCGCTTCACCGCTTGCCGATGCGAAGTCCTCGGAGACGCTTGAAAACGAGCGCACAAGACACACCGAGAACTGTATGTTCGGCCTCGTCGCCGTCAAGTAGAGGAGTGACCCGATCATGCTTCGGTACTCCTTCTGGTCCACGTGTTCAGCTTCCTCATCCGCATCAAGAGCTGTAGTCATACTCATCGGCGTCGTCATAGCCTTGGAGTCCTCCATCTTGAACTTCCGCACAATGTCCTTGGTGTACTTAGCCTGGTCCACAAATGTTCCTTCCTTTGATTGCTTGATTTGTATCCCGAGGAAGAACTGCCACTCACCCATCATGCTCATCTCAAATTCCCTGCTCATATCATCTGCAAACCTTGCAACAAGAGAGTTAGACGAGCCACCAAATACAATATCATCCACGTGCACCTGCACAATCAGGATATCTCTGCCCTGCCTCAGCAAAAACAAGGTCTGATTGAGCTTCCCCATCTCAAAACCTCTCTCAAACAAGAACCCACTCAACCTACCATACCAAGCTTTAGGCGCCTGCTTCAACCCATACAGCGCCTTCCTCCACTTGTACACCCAGTGGGGGTACTTCTCACTCTCAAACCAAGGAGGTTGCCTCACATACACTTCTTCCTCCAACACACCATTCAGAAAAGCACTCTTCACATCCATTTGGTGCAACTTGAACCCTTTAGCCACAGAGAAGGCTAGAAGGATCCTAATCGCCTCCAAACGGGCTACGGGAGCAATGGTCTCCTCGTAGTCGATCCCCTCCTTTTGACTGAACCCTTGAGCAACAAGTCTCGACTTGTTCCTCACAACCTCACCCTTATCTCCCTCTTTGTTCTTCCACACCCACTTTGTACCAATCGGCTTACACCCCGGGGGAGGGTCAACCAACTCCCACACCTGATTCCTCTCAAAGTTCTCCAACTCGTCATGCATCGAATTAACCCAATTGTGATCATATAGTGCGTGTCCAATGTCTTTGGGCTCAAAAGTAGCAACAAACGCAGCATGAGCAAAATGGGAATTGTTTCGAACCCTCGATCGTGTAGTGCGTTCATTCATGTTGCCGATGATCCTCGAAACTGGGTGATCCATCTGTACTCGCCGGGGAGGTTCTCGCCTCGATGCTACCTCCCCTTCAACATCAGCTTCTCCTCGTTCTTGATTTGTCGTCGTAGGTGTAGTAGAGGGTCCGTCCATCACCGTAGTCGAAGTAGTGGGTACGTGTTCAGCCGGGGGCACCACACCGCCATCTTCATCATCACCATGTTCATGCTCCTCCTCCTGAAAGATCTCCTCGCCGAGCTCATCATCACCTGCACACTCAAAGACAAGCTGACTACGTGGCTCTGTCTCGTCGAAGGTTACCTCGCAAGTCTGGGGTGTGCGACCATGCATCAACTCATAGCATGTCTTCTTCTTCTTGTGCACTCTGAGGTATATCCTGTTCGACACATAGCACGTGGTATTCACCGCCTCAGCCCAAAACCTCCTCGGAGTCCTATGCTCATCAAGCATCGTCCAAGCCATCTCGCACAAGGTCCTGTTCTTCCTTTCCACTACACCATTCTGGGGAGGCGTATACGAACTCAGAAACTGGTGCTCAAGACCCAAGTCATGGCAAAAGGTTTCAAAACGAGAGTTTCTGAATTCCGAGCCATTATCAGTGTGGATGTATGGCATCTCCGTGCCTCTCGTTCCTCAACCTCAAGACTTGATCTCGAACAAAACCAAACGTCTCCCCCTTATCCTCAAGAAAAAACACCCACGCATACTGAGAATAGTCGTCCACCACAACAAGGACATACCACATCCCACCCGCAAATCGCACACAAGCTGGGCCAACAAGGTCCATATGGAGCAGCTCGCATGGATGCTCTGTCATCACATCGGTGAGAGGCGGGTGAGAAGAGGCTACCATCTTGGCATGCCTACAAGGCGCACAAATCAACTCTTTCTCAAGCCTCAACCGTGGCAATCCTCGGACCAAATTGAGTTTACTCAAGCAAGACAAAAGGTCAAAGCTTAAGTGACCCAACTTCCTATGTTACTTCCACAACTCACTCGAAGAACCAGCCAAGAAACAACGCTCCACACCCGAAGACTGAGAAAAATCAGCACGAAACACCTGACCCTCGGGAACGACCATACAGACAAGGTCCCCTCGAGAGTCCAAAATCCGAGAACCACCTGGCCGAAACAACACCTCAAAGCCCTCATCCAACAACTGTGACACAGAAAGCAAATTGTACCCCAGCGATTGAACAAGAGCAACACGCCTCAGAGTGATCTTGTCACTCACTTTCATCTCACCTTCTGAAAGCACACGCCCACGCCCATTGTCCACAAAGGTGATGTACCTCTTCATCACCACCGGGACGAGACTTGAGAACCACCCCCTATCTCCGGTCATATGCCTCGAACAACCAGAGTCAATCAACCAAATGTTCTTCAAGTCCCCCACCTGAAATTCAAAAATGAGCATGTGAGCGAACAAACGACTCAACACTGGGGTTAGTACCAAAAGAGTAAAACCAGTGCCGAGCCATTTGCTCGAAATTGGGGTTAGCACCAACCAAAGCATCTCTTCTACCAAAGCTACCTCCACGAACACCACCGCGGTAACCACCCTGAGGGAACCACCCCTCTCTGCTTGGAGGAGGACCAAAACCACGAAAGAGAACTCGTGGACCGTCCCTCCTCTCCTTCTCAAAGCTACGACTCCTCCCATCCCCGTAGTGAACTCGAGGGGGGGAACGCCTAGCAACCTGACTACTTGCAAACTATCCAGCCCAACCACCAGAACCACGACCTCCAGAAACAACCCTCGCACCTGTACGAGCACGAAACCCAAAACGCTGCCTGTCCAGGCCTGCACCGGTCTGACCGGTGCCCCACACCGTCCCGTCCGGTGTGACTCGGGCAGCAGCACCTCCAACGACCTTCCGCTCTCCCCAAGCCCAAACTGTCCTCACATTCGCCTTGGCCCTGGGCATCTGCACACGAGGCTCAAGTACACCATCGGAAGGGTGGTACTTGTCCTTGTTAGCCCACTCGTTTGCCATTCTCTCCTCACGCTTCCTCTTGAAGCAAAACTCCTCCTTATGGCCATCTCTCCCACAATAGCCACAATGGAACCTCACAAGCTTAGGCTTAGGCTTGGGATGTGGCTGCTTACTTGGTTTCTCTCCACTCATCTCCTCCAACGGTTTCCCCTCACTAGCCTTCTCACTTTCTTTCCCAAAGAACACTTTCCCCGAAGTGCTCACAAACTTGATAGGCTTTTGTAAATCATTTGTGGGTGTAGGAAACACGGGTGGAGTTGGGGTTGTGTCTAGTCAGTTCCTAAGATGGTTAGGTTTTGGGGGGAAATCATTTTTGTGGTGGGTTTTTGGTGGCTCTGGGATATTCTCTCCACTTCCCTCACTAACCTTGTTTGCCCCAAGTCCCTCACCATCCTGCCTCTTAAATGCCTCGATCATCATCCTCAATTGAGGCTCATGACCAGACAACCAACCCATCAACTTCCTCAAATCATCATTCTCATCCTGCAAATGATCAACATAATGTGCAAGTTCCAAATTTGTCAAAGCATGCATTTCACAGGTAGAGCATGATGTAGGCATGGGTTCCTTCAATTTAGCCTCAAGAGAACTAGTGTAAGCATGCATCTCATCAATCTTAGCATGCAAAACAGGGCAAGAAGTGCAAGCACCTGGCAAAGCAGGTCTAGACTTAAGCTCAGCCACTTCAACCCTAAGCACATCTAGTTCCTCACACTTGGAGGCATGCTTCTCCTTAAACAAGGCAAGATCAGCAAGAAATATGGAGCAATCAGCACAAGCATTCTCATCCAAAACAATAGGGCTAGCCTTAAGGGAATCAATCTCAAGCTTGCTATCAAGCACCTGTGTCTCTAGCTCAGCCACTATAGTCCTAGCATTTTCGAGTGAAGCCCTAAGCTCTTTTCTCATTTTCTTGGCCTCTCTAACCATGTCATCACAGTTATCAAGCAAAGAGCCAAGCCTCTCATTCTCCTGGCGCAAGAAAGGAAGTTCATCACGCACCTCGTCGTCGGACTCAGAGTCCGAGTTGCTCTGTGTGCTCTTCTTGCTGCCGGAACTCAGCGCCATGGTGCAGAAGCCGTCTCTCGCGAAGCAGCTCAACCCGCTCAGGTTATTGGACGACTTCTTGTTCTTGCGACGATCACCTTCATCCTCACTGCTGCTCGAGCTCGAGGTGGAGTACGCGGAACTGGAGTCGACGTCGCTCGCTCCAACCATCGCTCGGGCCTTGCCTCGGCTCTCCTTCTTCCTCGATCGTCACTCGTCCTTGTACTTGTTCTTGTGCTTTCTCTTGTGATCGTGCCTCGACCGGTACTTGCCATCCGTCCTCGACTTGTGCATGTAGCTGTCCTTCTTCTCGACCTTCTCCGGGCAGTCGGCGACGAAATGTCCCGGCTTGCCGCACTGGAAGCAAGTCCTCGTGTTTCGCCTTGTCAGGAGCGCCAGCTCGTCCTCTCCAAGCTCGTCGAACTCCTCATCTGGCATAGACATCAAAGAGGAGAAAGAGAACATCCTAGTGGATGGGTTAGAGTTAGCCTTTCCTTTGGAACCACCAACGAGGGCAAGACTATGGGAATCAGTCGGTCCCTCGAGCTTGGCAGTCATGCCCCTATCCACCTCAGCCGACTTGAGCTTCGAGAACAGCTTGTTCACCGTCAGAGTGTCATACTTCTCCCACTCCACAATGGCCTCGAACTTTCTGCCCCAAATCGTACGATCCAAAGAGTGTAAGAGCTTGACCGCTCTATCATGGTCATCGTACGGGAGCACGTCCACATTGGCCCTCATGTTGTTCACAACCACCGTGAACCTCTGAAACAAGGCATCGATGGACTCACCGGGGAGATGAGTGAAGTTCTCGTACTCTCTCCGGTAGGTCGCATACATCCGTGCCTGAACCTAGGCGTTCCCAACATGAGCCTCCTTCAACACCGCCCAAATCCTACAAGCCAAGTGCTCGGTGTGCTCCCGATCGAACTCACGCTGACACAAAGCACAAAACAAGTAGTCGACCGCCTTATTGTTGGCGTTGAATCTGTCCCTCGATCCTGGAGCGAGGAAGTCCATCGGCTGGACATAGCCTGTGTCCACCGTGACATCCCAAAGGATCTGACCCTTTCCGCGGAGAAAAGCACCCATCCGCTTGCTCCACATCTGGTAGTTCTTGCCATCGAAGTGTGGAGGACCCGAACCTCGTTCCTGGTACGCCATCCTTTGATCTTAGACTGGTTAGAGTCAACAAAGACCCGAACCAGCTCTGATACCACTTGAAGGACCGATACGGCGAACCAGAGAGGGGGGGAGTGAATGGGAGCCGATAAAAATTCTTCTCGAATGAGATGAAAACTCCTACAAGATGAACACGGCTTCCAACACACGTCTCCGAGTCACTACCCAAGTTGGCCAAGCCCACGTAGCCACTGGAGTGCCACTGGACCTAGGAACCAACACACACAACCTTTCGACCCGAGAACGCAGCGGAACACCAAACCTCCAGTCTACAGACCCACACTAGTCAGACCGGTGAGCATCACCGGTCACACCGGTGAGCATCACCCGTCAGACCAGTCCTTGCTGGTGAAACTGAGCAACTTTAACAAAGTGGCTCTACACCGGTCAGAACGATCACAGCCTGAAAGCCCCCAAGGCACCAAACAGGCCAACCGACCACCAAACTGACCCAAACTCGAAACAGCAGCACCACGGGAAAACAACGAACACACCAAGACGTTCAACCGAGCAAAATCCCACCGAGGGTTGCACCAGTCAGATCGGTCAATAGCACCGGTCAGACCGGTGTAGCCTGGGCAGCTCGGGATGAACAGCACCCGCGGGTCAACTCCCCCAAATCCAAATCTCGATCTCCCGAATCGCTCCACGGACTTGAACAAGACTTTGGGGATATTAGGAACACCTCATGAGGAGTACATAGCCAAGTTTAATCCCACCAAAACTCGTCCAAAAAGGAGGAATCAAGAAAATCCCGCCAAAAGCACATCCAACCCAAGAACTAAAGAAACCCCCAAAATCGAGCACCTTTACTCACGGATTTGGGAGGGGAATCACAGCCCAAAAAACCATGAAGGGTTCCCACAAATTTCCCCCATCAAATCCCCAAGAGAAAAATCCCGAAAACAACCCAGAGAAATCACCAAAAGAGGGCTCCGAAAATCACCACCAAGAGCAACCGGGGAAAACACATCCAAACCTTGAGGAACCACGCCGAATCATCTATACATGAAACAAAGGTCCATACAAGGTCTAGCAAGCCGCCCGATCATCCATCCCTCTCAACAATATCTCACCATGAAGCTCTCTTGCTAATCCTATAGAAAACCTAAGGAAAATAGGAAGGAAAAATGGGAAAACAAATGAGCTAGGGTTCTAAGAGTTGGCTGCCATCCTCTCACCTCTTGGGTTATATGGAGGCATCCGAAAGTCTAAAATACCCTTCTCTAACAACTAGGGATACAAGCCCCTCAAGGGCGGATTTGGAAGTCTTCATGTCTTCACCATTGGACGGATGCCCGGCGACCGCACCCTGCGTAGCCTCGACGCAAGCCATGCGATCCCGACGCGTGTCCTCCGCTTCGAAGTCTCCAGACTGCGTCGTCGCACACACCGCCGGGACCGGTGCTCCTCACTGGTCAAACCGGTACCCACCCGCCGGGGACCGGTCCGCGCCGCTGCAAAGACCGTCTTCGGTTCTTCGGTCTTGGCTTTATGGATGAACCAAGGAACCCAGTGGTTTTCTGGTGAACCACCGGAAACCCCGCGAACTCGGTATAGCCTCCGCCAATCTCCACTCATGACTCGGCTCCCACGTAGTCCCGGCTCGACCTTGGTTTTGAGGCTCAACCAAGAAACCGTCCATGACTTCATCTTGCTGTTCATGCCACCATGCGGCCCGCACTTGACCCCGCTGGCCACCGGGTCCCTCGAACGAAGCCTACTTGTCTTCTTCTGAGGAACCAAGTTGAGAAGCACCTTGTTCCGTGTGTGATGAGTGATTGACCGGATGGTTTGAAGCTTTGTGTGTGTAGTGTTGAGTTGTGTTGTGTGTGTTTTATTTTGTGTATTTACCTTATTTTTTATGTGGTGTGTTGTCAATGCACTCGTGAGGAGTGGTTAACAACGTGGTGTGGACTGACTCTTGGCCTAGTATTGCAGGTGTTGGTTGCGGCTTGGTTTGCGTTGGTGCAGGTGAAGAACAGGCGAGAAAGGTCTTAGCCTTGCGGGGCCTCCGAGGAGTAGAGAGACAAGTAGGCTTGGTTCGAGGGACCCGGTGGCCGACGGGATCAAGTGCGAGCCGCATGGTGCAAGAAGAGCAAGACGAAGTCGAGGACATGGATCCGGTGCATCGGTGGTGGCCAAGTCAAGGAACGAGGCAAGACTGAGTAGACCGTCCGGGCGCCGGAGGTGAAAGGCTTGGCGGGCTCGACGCTTGGCGTGGTGAGGCCGGGCCGTGTACGTGGGGTTTGGTGGTTTGGCCACAAAACCATCGGAGGAGGGTTTCTCAGTTTGGACCTCAAAACCGAGCCCGAGGGCCTGACGTGACGGAGACGGTATCCGGGTGCGTCGGGAAGCTTCGAGGCGGGCGACGCACGGCATGATCGAGGTGCTTGCGTCGGGGGGACGTGAAGTCCTGATGGATGCGCGGCCGTCCGATGGTGAACTTCATGTGTTGACCAAAATGCCCCTGTGAGTGCTTGTGTTGTACTCCTAGTGTAGGGGCACTTCGGTCTTTTCCGGAGGGCCTATATATAGGAGGAGGGGGCTGAATTTTCAGCCAACTCTTGGGCTAGAGGCTGTTGTACTCTTTCATTTTGGAGTGCTTTGGGAGAGAGGGAGAGAGGGGAGAGTGGCTCTTTGATTGGAGCTTTTTGCCATCTTAGATTTGGTTTCTAGGAGCGTCTTGTAATCGATTGGACAAGATATTCATAGTGATTTCATCCTCTAAATCTTGTGCCAATCTTTCTATTCCCGAATTTATTTTATTGCTTTTTCGGAGCTCCTTTTGTGCTATTTTCGTGCTTGTTTTTGGTGCCTTTGTTCTTGGTGTGATTCCGCGGATTTGAGTGGGTTTCTCCCCAGATTTCTTTGAGGGAAACATGGATGGATGTCTAGTGCATCTTTGTGATTGATCTTGTGCCCTCAAACGCCGGGAAACCACTTCGATTCAAGGATTTTCGTTCGGTGCTCTAGCTTTTGGTGGTGTTCAAAGGATCCGTGATTCCCGAAGATTTAGGGAGTTAGGAGACGAAATTTTTGGGGTATAGCATCCTTGGTTGACGCTTTACATGTCCCCAAACTCTTGTCTCAATAGCTTTTATCGTTAGGGAGATCCGGTGATGGATTGGGAGTGTTGACTTTCGGGGTCGAGCGCTTTTCGTTCGTTCGTGCTCGGCGGACGGTCCGCGAGGGCCGTGCGGACGGTCCGCGTGTACGCGTGTTCTTCGCGTGTTCTTCGTGTTCTTTCTCGACTTTGCTTTCGATCCGATTTGGTTTTGGTTTTTCGTTGCGGCGGTTTGCGACGGTCCGAGCTTCGTAGCGGACGGTCCGTGGCCCGCGCGGACGGTCCGCCGGTCTTCGCGGACGGTCCGTTTTTCTCGGGTCGGTTCGGTGGTTCCGTCGCTTTAACGGACGGTCCGCGGCTCGGGCCGGACAGTCCGTAGCAAGGGTGCGGACGGTCCGCGCAGACTCGGCGGACGGTCCGCGCGGCCATTGCGGACAGTCCGACCTGCCCGGCCGGACGGTCCGCCAGAGCCTGGCTGCTTTGCTCTTTGGTTCGATTCCTCCCTCCTTCTTTCGTGCTTCCGCGTGTGCTTCAAGGAATCATTCCTAGGACTTGAGGTTGATCCAAATACTCGTTGTTTTGGTGATTGATGTGTGATTCGTTCCATCGCTTGTGCGTGACCAGGTTCTTTGAGAAGAATTTTTACTGGCTCCTATTCACTCCCCCCCTCTCTAGTCGCCATCCGATCCTTCAATTGGTATCAGAGCTGGTTGTGAATTCTTTTGGCTCTAACAAGTCTTGAATCCATAGGGTGACTAGAGGAAAGAGGTGCTTTTTCTTTCGACCTTGGTTTGCACGTTCTGAGTCCGACGATTTGGAGTTGTGCCCTTGGAAAACCACATCTTGAGATACCTTCAGTAAAACGGGCATAACTTTTTGCTCGGTGCTCCGTTTTGGCTCAAATTTTTACAGCGGTTTCGTGACTCCATTTGTAGGTGATCCAAAATAATCTAAAGATCATTTTGGGGTCTTCAAAAATTCAGAAAAAAATCAACAAGATAATTGAAAATCCTCATTTAAGTCTCTTGCGGCTTTGTCTTGTTTCTTCTGGATTTTCTCTAGACTTCATTTCACCTTATTTTGAGCTGAAATTTTTTTTGTGCCTCTATCTTTGGTGCTCCTTGTTCAGTGGTAAAATTTTGGGAAAAAGATAAGATCCTTTGCTATTGAACTCGTCAGTAGTTGTTAGAGAATTGAGGCATTTTGAGTGCTTTCTTTGCATCGTTGCTTGTTCCTCAAGTTTGCTTTCGGCTAATCCTAACCAGTACTTTGATTATGGAACCAAGTTCTTCTCCTTGTGGTTCTTTGAGCAGGAGGAGTATGGCGGTTGAGGCGGAAGCCGGAATGGAGGAGATGATATCTCTCATCGAGGACTATCGAGATGGTGACATCAAGAAAGGCGAGCTCTACCACAAGCTAGGAGGCATGAACCAAGGTACACTTGCCAAAGTTATCTTGATCCTATGCAATAGGATGGATGATTGTGAGTGTGATTGTGGAGACTTGCATAGGAGAAACGTAGATTTGTGTGATGCCTTGCGTAGGAAGAATGAGAAGATGAAATGCTCTCTTACTAGGTTGAAATGTGGTATGGCTCATTGGAGGTCTCGTGCTTTGAATTCTTGCACTTCTTGTAACACCATGAATGCTAAAAATGATGCTTTGATTGCTTCCATTGCATGCTTGAAATCTGAAATTAAGGTGTCAATTTCAAAGCTTCTTTGCCTTGCAAATCTTGCGATGCCTTGTGTGCTGAAAATGAGAAATTAAAAGATGAAGTTAATTGGCGCAAAATGCATGTTGAAGCTTTTAGAAGAGCATGCGACAATCTTGATTTTGAGAATGATGAATTGAGATCATCTCTTGCTAATTTGCAATCTGAAATTGACTTGTTGAAATCCAATGCTTCTATGCCTTGCAACTCTTGTGTTGTTTTGAATGATGAGCTTGATATGTCTAGGAGTAAGATTGCTTTGTTAGAGACAAGTGCTTATTTACCATGTTTTTCTTGTGAGTCTTTGCATGCTGAAATTAATGAATTAAAATTGACTCACACCACATGTGTAGATGATCTTGAGCATGCTAGGGCTGAAATTTGTGATATAAAATCCATGCCTTGTAGCAAGTGCTCTTTGTTTCTTGTAGAGGATGCTTGCCATACTTCTTGCGATAATGATGATGATGATGCTTTGAGGGATGTAAATGATGATACTTGTTCATGTGGTCTCATTTGCACTTCATGCATTGATTTGGAAAGTGAAGTTTTGGCTTTAAAGAAAATGCGTGATGATATGAGCGCCAAGTTGGTTGAGCATGATGAGGTGAGTGCCAACCTTGAGAAAGAAAATGAACTCTTGCGTACCACATATGCTAAATGCATTGAAGAAGAAATCAATAATTTGAGAAATATGACATGTGGTACTTGTGAGCGCCTCAAGTCTCAAAATGAGGTTTTGCGCACAAGGTGCAAGAGTCTTTGTGCCGAGTGTTTGGATTCATGCTTCTCGTGTCACTCCGATGTTGATGCTTCTAAATTTGCTTCTTCTAAACCGGAGTCAACTTCTTCTCTTAAGTGTGCTAGTGCTTTGGATAGCTCTCTCATAGCTACTCGCTAAGCTTGTTGCTTCTTCCGGTGTTGCCCAAGGTGATTTGAATGGAAAGGGTGCCTCCCACATATTTGGGACTCATATTCCCAAGCTGAGGTTCCAATGCACCTTTTGCAAGAAGGATGGGCATACCATTGAGTTTTGCTTTCGCCGTGTGAAGCACGAGCGACGTGTGCGTGCCAAAGCTTTTAAGAAGCCACGTAGCCTTTCTCATGGCACGTGTGATTCTAATGTGGGCACCAAGTTAGATGTTGGGGTTGATGTTTCATGCTCTAAGTCCCAAGGGACTTCCCACTTAGAAGAGAATGGTGATTCATCCACTCGGACCATGCCTCTCGATAGGCCTTTGTACCATTGCTCTCACTGTGGGAAGGATGGGCATCAAGAGAGTTTTTGCTACCGCCGGGCAAGGAGAATACGGCGAGGAGGTGCCTCTAGGACTTTGGTTGTTCATAGCCCTTCTCATGGCATGAACACTTGTGAGCCTAAGAAGGCGCGATTTGTGGATGGGTTTTATGACACTCTTTCTAGTGAGTTAGGCCATGCTCGTGGACATGCTTCTAGTGTTTCTTGTGTTGGTCCGTGACATGCTTTCCGTGGTGCTTGTGTTGGTTCTTCTCCTACGACCCCGAAGGATCTTTGCCTTTTTGCTTGTGGTAGCACTCGACTTTCCTCGCGAGTGACTTCTTTGAGGCATGGTTCCAAGGGTGTTCGAAAGACTTTTCATTCCAACCGGCATTTGCATCATGCTAACCCACATGATAGGTTGTGTGCACCACTTACCCGTGTGACCAAATCTTGGATTCCCAAGTACGTGCTTGCTAACCCTTTGGGATCCAAGGCTCGGTCTTTCTCGTCTCGTTGTGTGTAGGTATGGAAACGCGGTTGGAGAACATGAGCTCAATGGAGACATGATGGTTCTCCACACCGTTTTGGATGGCTCTTGAAAGCCTTTGTACACATGTATAGTGAGTTTTCTTTTCCCCTTGTCCTCTCTTGTATATACTTGTGTCTTGCTTGTGTGAAAACCATGGTAGGCTAGCCACCTTGTTCATGATAGCTTTGTGATCTTGAATATCTATCTTGCTATCTTTGTATGATTTTATGGTGGATGTTATTTATGAACATCTTGTCATGCTTTATGGTTGATTGCTCGGATATGTCATGTTGTTCATTCATATCATGTTTGTCTAGCTCGATGGTACCTTTCTTGTTAGCATGTTTGTCCCCCTTGTATCTCTTGTCATGCTAGCTTTGTAATATATGTTGGTGGATGATCCATGTGATCTTGTATCATGCCTTTCTTTAGTTCTTGTATATTGTTTGACATGTTGTTCTTTGGTATCATGTTGGTTTAGTGTTGTACCTTGTTGACATACTTGCTTGCCCATGCTTATTCATATTTGTGGAATCATGTTACAATGCTCTATTTATGTTATTTGATATTATCAATGCATTGTGTAGCATGTTGTGAGCTTTCCTTGGAGTTTTGGGCTTGTCTTGTCTTCGAGTTGTGTTGTTGTTTCTCTTTTCGGTTGGTTTTAGAGTTTTTCCTTGCTCTTCCTTTTCCTAGCTTTTGCTTTGTTAGTTGCCCTTGGTTGAGGGGGAGCTTGGCTTCTTTTGATAGGGAATTTGATTCCAAGAAGGGTTGTGGCTTTCTGGTAGTCTTTGTGATCCTTAAATTGATATTCCTTCTATGGTATTCAATTGGGATCTTTGTGGTTTTGCAATTGGTACTTTTTCTATGGTACTCAATTGGGACCTTTGGTGGCTCTTCTCTCGCTTGGAGCGATTCTTGGTTGGTGTGTTCCCTCGTGAGCTTTATTGGTGTTAAGTCAAGTTCTTTGTCTCCCTATGCATTCTGCATTGCATTTGTATCATATATCATGATGTATAGACTTTGGTAGGTTTGACATTTGTGTCTCGTATTCTATCATATATCATGTTCCTTTTGTTGTACATATCTACCTATGTTGCATTTGTATCATATTGCGTTTTAGGATGATGAGCTTTTTCCATATGCCTCATTTGAGTTTCTTTGGCTACTTGTGAGATATTGGTCATGTGTGTGGAGAAATGGCTACGTGAGGCTATGCTCTTGGAATATTTGAGATATATGTGTTGTGAGATAGCCTTTTTGAATCAAATGCTGATCTTGACTAAATTTGATGAAATGTGCTCCACTCATGTGTAGTAGTATATCCATGTCACTTTTTGGTCTAAATGTGCCTTTCATGCATAGATTGTGCTTGGATGTCTCTTTCTTGCATTTGGGCCAAAGGCCGATATCATTGTGAATGTTTAGCCTATGTTGCATTCATGGAGGAGCATAAGCTTCTTTTTCGCCGCAAAGGCACTTCATCTACCATGAAATGAATTAATCTTGAAAAGAAGTGTGTATGCTTGAAAACTGCTCCATCCATCATGTTTATGCTTAAAATGTCTTATCTTTCACACATGGGTGCAAAACATGTTGCTTGATGTTCACCAGTGGAGAAGTCTCCCCGAAGTGGACACATGGCTCATGAGCTTTAACATGACATGCTTTGCTTTAGGGGTGTTTGCAATGATCTTTTGTTGAGAATTGGATATCCTTGTATGATCTCTGGATGATATGCATATTTTTGGCTAGAATATGACATGGATAGGCTTTTACATTTGAAGTGAGCCATCTTTTGATATAATTATTCAAATCTGAAAATTTGCTTTGTCACATGCCTATATTTCCATATATTACTTGTGGCAATTCTTTGACTATGTTATGATCCATATATGTGCTCTTTGTCTCATTTCTAGCCTTTGTCACTAAATTTGGCCTATTTGAGAAGCTCATGTAGATGTTTATATGCTTTGTTTTGCATTTCTGTATTTTCACCTTGCTTCATACATTGTCAACAAGGGGGAGAAGAGGTGAGCTTAATGCAAATTCAGAAGAGGTGAGCTAAAATTTGGAAGTTTGCATCCACATGTTCAATGGGAGCTTGCATTTGTGTAGGGGGGGCTTTGGTGAGTTTCCTTTGTTTGCCTGAGTTGTGCTTTGGTGGTTGCTTTTTGCTCTATCACGTGTGTTTAGGGTGAGCTTTGTATGCTCTTTGTCCCTAGTGCATGTGTTTATGGGGAGCTTGTGAGCTTGGTGTGCTCTTTTCTCTATCTCATGAGTTTAGGGTGAGCTTTGTATGCTCTTTGGTCCTAGTTCATGTGTTTAGGGGGAGCTTGTGATTTTTGTGCTCTTGTGCCGGTGGTGTTGAGCCCCTTTGCCTCTTCTTGAGGAGCCGGCGGTTGACTTGTGTTTTCGATTGTCACATGATTGGTGTTGAGCCCTTTGTGCCTCTTCTTGAGGGATCGTGTGATTTCGCTTGTCCATGATCGGTGTTGAGCCCTTTGTGCCTCTTCTTGAGGGATAATGCATTCTTGTCTCGGTTGTGTCGAGCCGTTGCCCATGTCTTTGGGGACCGAGACATTGAGTTGGCCTTTGTGGTTTCTCTCATGCCAAGTGACCTTGTTCTTTGCTCTTGTGTGGTTTTCTTTCACTTGGATGAGGTGTTCGGTCTTTGCCCTCTCAAACCATTTCTTTGTGCTCACATGTTGTCAATCCGCTCCTCAAGGGGGAGAAATTTGGAAAATCAAGTTAATATGAACCTTGATTTGATGGTGATGAGCGGTTGACAAGTGTTTTGGTAAGAGTTTTATGGCACTTTGGGTTGAGCATTTTGGTTTGATGGCTTTTAGGGATTGCATGTTGGTAGTGTGTCTCTTCGATTGCGCTTAGCCTTTGTGCTTGCTTTGGTTTCGAGAGGAATTTGTCGGAGCATGCTTTTATCCCTTCTCACTTCAAGTGGCCTTTTGTTTGCTTTTTATTGGCTTTGTGGCGCTTGAATGAGTTCTTATTTGCCTTTTGACCTTCTTTTGTCAATGCACTCATCAAGGGGGAGATTGAGGAACCAAGTTGAGAAGCACCTTGGTCCGTGTGTGATGAGTGATTGACTGGATGGTTTGAAGCTTTGTGTGTGTAGTGTTGAGTTGTGTTGTGTGTGTTTTATTTTGTGTATTTACCTTATTGTTTATGTGGTGTGTTGTCAATGCACTCGTGAGGAGTGGTTGACAACGTGGTGTGGACTGACTCTTGGCCAAATATTGCAGGTGTTGGTTGCGGCTTGGTTTGCGTTGGTGCAGGTGAAGAACAGGCGCGAAAGGTCTTAGCCTTGCGGGGCCTCCGAGGAGTGGAGAGACAAGTAGGCTTGGTTCGAGGGACCCGGTGGCCGACGGGATCAAGTGCGAGCCGCATGGTGCAAGAAGAGCAAGACGAAGTCGTGGACATGGAGCCGGTGCATCGGTGGTGGCCAAGTCAAGGAACGAGGCAAGACTGAGTAGACCGTCCGGCGCCGGAGGTGAAAGGCTTGGCGGGTTCGACGCTTGGCGTGGTGAGGCCGGCCGTGTACGCGGGGTTTGGTTGTTTGGCCACAAAACCATCGGAGGAGGGTTTCTCGGTTTGGGCCTCAAAACCGAGCCCGAGGGCCTCGAAGTGACGGAGACGGTATCCGGTGCGTCGGGAAGCTTCGAGGCGGGCGACACGCTGCATGATCGAGGTGCTTGCGTCGGGAGGACGTGAAGGCCTGATGGATGCGCGGCCGTCCAATGGTGAACTTCATGTGTTGACCAAAATGCCCCTGTGAGGGCTTGTGTTGTACTCCTAGTGTAGGGGCACTTCGGTCTTTTCCGGAGGGCCTATATATAGGAGGAGGGGGCTGAATTTTCAGCCAACTCTTGGGCTAGAGGCTGCTGTACTCTTTCATTTTGGAGTGCTTTGAGAGAGAGGGAGAGAGGGGAGAGTGGCTCTTTGATTGGAGCTTTTTGCCATCTTAGATTTGGTTTCTAGGAGCGGATTGTAATCGATTGGACAAGATATTCATAGTGATTTCATCCTCTAAATCTTGTGCCAATCTTTCTATTCCCGAATTTATTTTATTGCTTTTTCGGAGCTCCTTTTGTGCTATTTTCGTGCTTGTTTTTGGTGCCTTTGTTCTTGGTGTGATTCTGCGGATTTGAGTGGGTTTCTCCCCGGATTTCTTTGAGGGAAACATGGATGGATGTCTAGTGCATCTTTGTGATTGATCTTGTGCCCTCAAACGCCGGGAAACCACTTCGATTCAAGGATTTTTGTTCGGTGCTCTAGCTTTTGGTGGTGTTCAAAGGATCCGCGATTCCCGATGATTTAGGGAGTTAGGAGACGAAATTTTTGGGGTATAGCATCCTTGGTTGACGCTTTACATGTCCCCAAACTCTTGTCTCAACAGCTTCTATCGTTAGGGAGATCCGGTGATGGATTAAGAGTGTTGACTTTCGGGGTCGAGCAGTTTTCAGTTCTGTTCGTGCCTGGCGGACGGTCCGCGAGGGCCAGGCGGACGGTCCGCGTGTACAGTGTTCTTCGCGTATTCTTCGTGTTCTTGCTCGGCTTTGCTTTCGATCCAATTTGGTTTTGGTTTTTCGTTGCAGCCGGTTTGCGGACGGTCCGTGGCCCGCGCGGACGGTCCGCCCGGTCTTCGCGGAGGGTCCGTTTTTCTCGGGTCGGTTCTGGTGGTTCTGTTCGCTTTAACGGACGGTCCGCGGCTCAGGCCGGACAGTCCGCGGCAAGGGTGCGGACGGTCCGCGGCACCCCGCCGGATGGTCCGCGCGGCCATCACGGACAGTCCGCCCTGCCCGGCCGGACGGTCCGCCAGAGCCTGGCTGCTTTGCTCTTTGGTTCGATTCCTCCCTCCTTCTTTCGTGCTTCCGCGTGTGCTTCAAGGAATCGTTCCTAGGACTTGAGGTTGATCCATAACCTCGTTGTTTTGGCGATTGATGTGTGATTCGTTCCATCGCTTGTGCGTGACCGGGTTCTTTGAGAAGAATCTTTACTGGCTCCTATTCACTCCCCCCCTCTCTAGTCGCCATCCGATCCTTCATCTCCACACCTGGAGGCCTCATCGGCGATGACCTTTCGCGCTTGTTCTTCACCTGCACCAACACCAGTCAAGCCGCAACCTACACCTGCAATACTTAGCCAAGAATCAGTCCACACAACGTTGTCAATCACTCATCACACAAGGAAGCGACCATCCACCGGTCCTCGAACCACACATGGTCCTCAAGTACTCGGGGGCGCTTGAGGACTACTCGTTAAGGCCGTCAAGACTACTTGAAGCTATCCTTCTCGACTACAAAGTACTCGGGGGCTTGTCGTATGGACCTCCTTGGGCCGACTACCTCGGTGGGTACCAGGACCGACTACTCGGTGGGCCCCTGGGACTACCCGGCTTGCGCTGCACGGCACCTGATGGCGTGAAGCACAAGGACTACAAAAGAGAAGTACTCAGTTAGGAAGCTGTACATGTCCCGCATTGTATGGAAGACTCCTAGACGTACTCGACTAGTACTCTCTCCCTACTCCGACTTGTAACCCTGCCTCCCGGACTATATAAGGCGGGGCAGGGACCCCTCTCTGATCATCTCATCTCACGGCGTACAATTGCATCATCTTGTAATCGTACCCAATCAATCCAGAGCTACGCAACATACAGGACGTAGGGTATTACGCACCTCGCGGCCCGAACCTGTCTAAATTGTGTGCCACGTGTCTCTTCCTTCGAGTTACCGATCTCGGCGAGGCCACATTCACCTACTTCGGGTACTCCCCTTAGTAGGTTGCCGGTCTAAAACACCGACAGGAGGGTATTCAACTACCCGAGCTGCAGCAGAAGATCAAGGCTTTGAGAAAAGCCGGGCTGAGGGCCGAACACGTGGCCTTCAGCTTCATGAAGAGAAGGGTACAACCGCTGATGGCGTGCGATACCCTCGGGTACCAGTAAACGGGCGACGACGACACGTCGAGGATGCCCGGTAATGAGATCGATGCTGACGACATCGTCGAGAGGCTAGGTAGGATCTTTAGAGATATGCCACCATATGTATCCTGCCTAGTCCCCGAGTACTCTGCGGCTCGTCCGCCTAACAAGGTTGGTAGCTGAACTTGTATCTTTGAGTACTCATGGTAGTAGTAGTCGAGCTCACCCAAGATTGTTGATGTAGGATGATCTGACGAAGTTTGTCTCCAACTTTGCTTCCCCTCCTCGGCTTGTGGATATTCCAGAGGAGGGCAAGGGCAAGTAGCACCGTGAAGTCGGCGAGGGTGACGACACCGTCACCATAGAAGACACGTCCGACGAGGAGGACGAGGAGACGCTTCAGGAGCGGTTCCAGCTGCGGTCCAGGTTTATCCGACTTGGGTTGCCTCACGCCCCCCTTGTCGAAGATCCACCGGCTAGCTTGGAGGCTAGTATCCTGGCGCCACCACGGAGGCCGCGCAATGTGGTGCGCAAATGAGTCGCCAAGAAATTGAAGGTGACCGAGACTACGTCTCAAGAGGTAAGCTCCTCGAGTTGAGTAGTCAATTACTTGTCTTAAAGTATTCTGTATGCTGACAATTGACTTCTGAGTTGCTGCAGGAGATTCCCTCATCCGACCCTGTTGATCAAGGGGAAGGAGAGGACTGGGACACGGTGGGCAGGCCGGCTGAAAGAAGCTAGAGTCCAGCCCCCACTGTCGAAGAACTTGTGTCGCGGATGACACAGCGGTCGGCTGGTGTTGTGGAACCGCAGGCGCCGAACGTGGTGAGCAGGCCGGAACTGAGCACGACTGCTGGTGCTGAAGAACCGGCAGTAGCTCAAGCTGAAGAGGAGGCGCCCACCGTAGCCGGGCTTGTAGCTATCACCAGCATCCTTGGCGCTCCGACCGTGACTGTTGTCCGGTCTAGCTTGTAAGTGAAGACCTTTCCCGAGTAGTACTTGTAGCTTGGTAGTCTTACTTGGTTGACCACCAATCTTGTACCATGCAGGAAATCAACTGACTTGTCCTGGGACGGAGATGAACCTAGCACGGCGGCGGCTGAAGAAGTTTCCGCGCCTGCCGCTGAGGAGTCCGCTCCCCTCCCTCAGGCCGAGACTGTGGCGCCGATCGCGGAGGCTATGCTGCAGAAGCCAGTGTAGTAGAAGGTGAGTATGCTGCAGTAATGCGGCCTTCCTCGAGTAGTAGTCAAAGCCTCTTGGGAGCTGATCCCGTATGTCTTGTGTTGACTGGGGCGGAAGTCGAGGGTAGCACCATCCCCGAGGCTATGCCGGTTGAAGGCGTTGTGCCGGTAACCGAGGTGGCCACCGTAGCAGCAACTAAGCCGGAGGAGGAAGTAGCCCCCGGGGTGGCCGAAGAGGTGCGTGGCAATGCCCTGCCGGAGGTGAACTTGGATTCGTTCAGCGCAAATGTTCGAGGCCACCACGACTACTCGGGATGGACTCGAGCTTCTGGCGGATGATCTTATCAGCCCGGCAGCGGTAGCTCGCAACTTGGAATCAATGCGGCGTGCCGAGCAATGGATGAAGGTATGTATCGGTACTCTTGAGTAGTTGAGTTCCAACAGAACGAGTACCCAAGTAAGAGTTGTTGCCTTGTGCAGGATGTCGTGGAGAGATCCCGACAAAAGTCTGACATGCTCCAGGGGTATGGTGATACAGTGCTTCAGGCGGAAACTTTGGAGAAATAACTCGCTAAAGTCAGGAAGCACTCTGCCATGCTCCAGTCCAAGCTTGATGGCGTCTTCGCCTAGTACCATAATAAAGTGCAAGTTATGGAGGCGAAGAGCGATGAGCTGGTCCGGAAGAACAAGTCGCTGCGCCAGAAGAACAAAGGTATGCTGATGCCACCTTGTCGAGTACTTATTACGGGTACCCCATAGTCTGACATCTCCCTCTGAGTTGTTTGTAGATCTTGAGGCTCGAGTAGAACAGCTGAAAGCATCAGAAGTCGACATGAAGAATCTCTTCTACCGAGAGAAGGCTGCCCGCGAGGTAATTGAGTACGATTATAAGCAGCTGGCCCATATGTCTAACATGCACATGGAGCTTCGGATCGCCTCGGATCGTGACCTTGTCAACTGCTATAAATCTCTGTAGAAGCTTGGTGAAGATTGCCAGAAGCTGCGGGGTCAGCTGTGACAACCCCATCTGAGATAATTCTGTACTATCGCCTAAACCACTCCATTTGGTCATTAAGCGATAATAAAGAATCACCCCGTTGAGTGTTGCCGGGTTTACACCCGTTAAATCACTTGGAAACACAGAGAGGATCGAACGTATGTATAAAACTCCCACGAAGGAGAGTCCAGAGTGCCTTAGACCTTAATACCAATCTCCCAGTAGGGTCCCTTATTACAAATCACATTTCATGACATAAAGTAAATGGTTCAGAGTTTTATTAAAACAGCGGAAGTACTAATAGCGATATGAGGTGACATCACTGGAGGTCATCCATGATGCCATTACTCAGCGTCATCATCCACCCATTCCAGCTCCCAGCCGGGTGGAATCTCACCAGGCCAAACAACATCACCTGGAAACAACAATTAAAGCAAGGTTGAGTATACTAATACTCAGCAAGACTTACCCATCAAAAGTTACCTCTAGACATGTAGGGCTTTTGGCTGGTAGGTTTGTTTTGCCAAAAAGCAACTAGGATCATGGATCTTTACTTTCAATATTTTAGCTCAGATTCTAGTGAGATTACCATTACTACCATGAGCAACTAATACAATCAAGAATTGTACAATACAATTAATTCACGTAGAAGATTTCACATAGTTCCATCATTAAGGGATATCATGGCCAGTTGATTAAGCAGTCTCGAATAACGGTGAGAGGCCGATAATCGATTGATTCGAAAACCTTGCAAGGTAGACCATGAAGCGATGCCCCAACAGAGCCGAAACCGACCAAACGGTTCCCCAAAAACCTCGGGTTGGGATAATAGCCTACATTCCCGGGGACAAGACTATCTGGCTTGCCCCACCTAGTACACCCAGCCTCACACAAGTACCCTCCTTCCGGTTGCAAGCCGGGCAGGAGACGAATCGAGAGTAGTAGTAGTAAAATCCCGTGTCGTCTCATTAAGGTACTAGGCTTACCGGTCCTATTCCCGACAAGTGCTTAGTACGTTCAAAAGCTTAGCCCACAAAGCCACTGGACTGGAGCCCAAATCCCATGCTCTTACCACATGAGCAATCCATTTATAAAAAGGGGTGATTCCAAAAATGATATCCTATTCCCGCGAGTGACGAACATCACTCGACTTTTACCGGGTCCTTAGAGCATAGCAACTAATGACCTAGCATACTAGTAAAAGAACATAGGCACCTAGGGATCATGCAACTAGGGTTTCATTCAATTCCTGAACGTAAATGCACATAGAATAACATAGATAGTTGCATAAATTTAAATAAAACATCGATTAATGATAAAACTAGGGCTTGCCTTCGTTGCCACAATAAGTTAGACAAACTTCCGGACTTTGGCCCGGATCTTGCTCTACGGTGACGTAGTGCACGTCTCCTCCAGCTCTCTCGTTCACGTCCACTGGACAAGTGTGTAGCTACCGTCGGGATCTTTTACACCGAGGATGCAATGGAAGACTTAAGTGACCATTTGATTCAATTAATTTCAAAACAACTTATGACAACCATGGGGTGCATGGTTGACCACATTCACCTAGATAATAATACATTCAGCATACTCTTCCTATAAAGGAACAATATGCGTTGCTTTATTATCTAGACTTTTTAATAGTGACTGTGTACATATATATACAAGTAAATTTATTTAATTCTCACAAAAACAGCAAGGGGTTGGTTATAAACTTGGTAGCAAGTTTCTCAACACAAACACAATGTCCTCAGCTTAGAGTTGTGATTTTCCAATTAATTTCACTATTAAACCTACAAAGGCTCCTTCACATTAATGCACAAAAATAATTCATAAAACACCAGGAGTGGTGCTCCCTGGTCTCATTGAATCTGAGAGCAACCACTAATCACACATGCACATGCTAGTGCTCACAACATATCCAAAATCCAGCTCAAGGTCATGTATGGATTTTGCAGAATCACAGATCTAGGTATTTCACATTTAAATGCTTCAAGCAAAAATTAAAGCTAAAAAGTATATACATGCTTTGGGAAAGTTGTAGTTCTAGTTACATAGAGCACAACAAAATTGGGTTTGTAATTTTTGGATTTTTCTACGATTTTATATGGATTTTACAACTTGCAGGCAAAAACACATAAAGGGGGTAGAATCATTTTTCACAAGAGTCCTGGAACTTTTCAACTTCACAACATTACCCTCGGCTTTAACACACAGGACCCTACAAGGCCTTGGCCCTCACACAACTGCCCTCGGCGGCGGGGCTGAGCTCGCCGCCGGCGAGGGACGACCCGAGCTGGCAAACAAATGTCCAGAGGCTGTGATTGGTCCTACCCGTGACCGATTGGCGGTGGTGGCTTGACCTGTGATGCCATTGGCGAGGGGCAGCGGCGGGACAGGGGTAGTACGGCCACGGCGGTGTGAAGTTCGGTGAGGGAACAGGTGGGGCTGGGCAATGTGCGGCGCACAAAGCTTCTAGGTGCCCTAGGGAAGGTACTAGATGGGTCCCCGGGTTTGGAGAACCGGCAGAGGGGTGAGCTCGGCGATGGCGATCCAACGACGGTCGCGGGAGCTCGGGCTCCGGCGAGTAGGCAGCCCGGCCAGGCCTACACGCGGGCGTGCTAGCTCAAGTGGTGCAAGAGGAAGGTCTAGGCATGCTTAGATGGCACTGGAGTTAAGCGGAGCAGTACGCTCACCGAGGGGCACCCATGGCGGACAACGGTGGGCTCGGGGTCGCGCGAGGAAGGACGGCGCCGACCTTTATAACTGGGTGCGAGGCGGTGGGGAGGGCTTCCTTGCACACCAAGGCAATGCCGTCGTGGTAGGATCACGGTATGGCCGGGGTACAGCGGGGAGTGGGCGGCGGCGTGCGACGGCCGTTGGCCACAATGGCGGCGCGCGGGCGCGCCGTGTGGCCGGTGTGCGAGCATCGCGTGGCTCGGCCGTGGACCCATAGACATCGCACACGGGGGCTAGGGAGCGCGGCACTCAAACTATTGGACGCGGGCCGGCCTCGGCGTGCGTGTACGGCCGGTACGACGAAGATGCCGACGCGGCCGGGCGCGAGCAGCGAGGCGACGTCGCACGCGGCGCTCTGGTTGCTTCCCAATTCGGCTTAGCACTCTTTGGCCTAACTTTACTCAAATTTTTGCAACTGAAATGCCACAAATAATCTATACCAAAGTTGTAGATCTCTTGACCCTCTACAACTTTTACATTAGCCGTATAGGGTTTTGATCAATGGATTTTGCATAAAATGCAGTGGAACTTTGCAAAAAAACTCGACTCTAGTGAATAGTGACTCTGGGCGTTGACTTGCATTTTTCAACTATTTAGGCTTCAAATCTCAAATGCCACTCAACATGAAAGTTGTGTCCCTCGACAAAACACACAACTTTTACATTGGGAGATTTTGAAGTGTTTAGGTGAAATTGGGAGAACGCGGCAAAAGTACCGGCTGACACTAGAGGGCAAAGGGGTGTTCATGGGGTTTTGAGTATGGTTTGACCAATGTTGACCAAGGTTGACCACAAGGGGTCATTAGGGGTCATTGGTAATGTTTCCGAGGTGAGGGCCCAGGTTGACCGTCGTTTGACCAAAGTCAATTCGGTTGACCGGGTCATTAGGGTTACAGATTCCAACTGAAAACCTGGGGCGTCACAGTGTACCTGGCTTAAATAGAATCTCGTCCCGAGATTCGATGAAAAGATTAGAGCATCACTTTCTAGCAAGATAAGGGTTACAAAAATGGAAGACATACTCGCTTATATTTCTAGATAGCGAGAATTCAGATAGGGCAAAGTATACATGGTACTCATCCGGGGTGCATGGTTGAGCCACGCGACGTGCCGAGCCACGCGACGTGCCGAGGCACCTGGCCGCGCGGCGGAGGCGAAGTAGTCGACGACGAGACTGCGCGAGGAGGTGAAGTAGTCGACGACGAGCCCGCGTGAGGCGGAGTAGTCGATGACGAGCGGCGCAACGAGCCGCGTGACGAGCCGAAGCACCCAGACGCGCGGTGTAGTCGAGGTAGATCGCTGCAGCCGGGAGAGTGGAGACGAGTACTCGCGGTGCACGACGAGGTTGACGTAGAGCACGTGTAGCCGGAGACGAGTAGTCACGGCGCACGGCGAGGTCGATGTAGAGCACGTGCGGCCGGAGACGAGTAGTCGCGGTGCACGGCGAGGTCGACGTAGAGCGCGTGTGGCCGGAGACGAGTAGTCGTGGCGCTCGGCGTAGCCGATGTAGAGCCACTGCAGCCGAGAGACGAGTAGTCGCGGCGCATGGGGAGGTCGACGTAGTTGATGTAGAACCCGTGCGACCGGGAGATGAGTAGTCGCGGCGCATGTTGTTGTTGATGTAGAGCCGATGCGGCCGCAAGACAGCGTCATGGTGCACGGAATGGATGAAGTGGAACTACTGTTGCAGGCGAAGGTAATGCAGCCGCGGCATCGTTGGAGTAGTCAACAGCAGGTTGATGTAGCCGTGGTAGTTGTTCTCTTGTACTTGAGCCAAAGGTCTTGGAGCCTTGCTGGTACCTTTCCGTGTGCACCTAGCAAAGAGCGAATATGCCTCAAGGTCTTCACGTGCAAGGCATAGCCAGGTTTAGCAAGTTGCAAGCGAACCAGCTTCGGACTTAAATCAATTTCAGCAAGTCTTCACGTGCAAGGCATAGCCACGCCTACACGAAAACAGAGGTAGCAGACTGCATGCCAGATTTTGACTTGATGCCGACGTCTCGTGCTTGATGCAGACAGCTACGGGTGAATTTCTTCCAATCTCGCGTGGTGCACCAGCTTCGGACTCGAATAAATTTCTGGTAGGCTTCGGATTTTATGCTTCGCCAGATTAACCGGAGTTGAAATCGTCGCGAACACATACGCAAAGATTCGACGAGTCGCCGAGGGATCTCATGATTGATTTTTGATGACGAGAGGTCCTTCGAATTCACCTGATGATCGTGACGATGGCCCCACGGTGGGGATCGCCATGATCTGGAACCCGAAGGTAAGCGCGAGGACACGAGACACAAGATTTATACAGGTTCGGGTAGCCGGAGTAGCTACCCTACGTCCTGTTTAGAGTATTGCGCCCTGCGCTTGGATGTTGATCCCCAGAGGGATTGTAGATGTCCTCCTAGGTACCCGACCCTCCTTTATATAGTCCAGGGGGCGGGTTCCTAGTCGGTTACAGGGCAGGAGTCCTAGTAGGATTACACAGAGCGAGTCCTAGTAGGAGTACAGGGGAATTCTAGTAGGAGTCCGTTTTCTACTCTTCCTCCTTCCTTGCATGAGTACCCTGGGAGTATGCCCGACAAATGGCAACACCACGGAAGGGTTTCCCTTTTTATAGCTCAAGGGAACGTAACGGTCATCCCAACCGACTGAGGTAGGGACTAGCGGAGCGGTCCGGCGGTTGCCACACGGGGCTCGATAATGGTCGGCCCATGAGGTCTCAACGATGTGATCGTGGTCGCGGGAAAAGAGATGGCAGGGCGACGCTATGGCGTCGTACCATCGTGGCACTGATACGAATGGGGTGCAACGGTCTAAAGATCTGACCGTGATTTCTTGAAAAAAACTCTAATCCTACTATTTCAACTTAGCTGGTCAATTGATTTGATTCTACGAGAGCTTGGAGATAGACAGAAAGACCAAGTTGAGAAAGGGATTATCAAGAGATTTCTATGAAGAAAGGGAAGGCTAGTAAACAAATGTTTGCTACATCTGTTCACTAAGATTCTAGAATTTAGTTCTTAAAAAGTAACTAAAATGTGAGGATGGGGTAAAGTCCCATCATCAAAAGTCCAAAGTAAGAAGGAATGCTCTTGAGTAGAAAAGTTACCTATGAAGTTAAGCTGGCCTTGCTTCACTTGAATCGTGGGCTTCTTGTCACGATTGCCCTTGGCTACTCCGGGGTTCTGAGTCTGCTGCTCGGTCTTGATCTTCCTAGGGTTTTGGGCACTCATTGGCATAATGCTGTGGTTGCCTACAATTGTAGCAAATGCGGGGTGGAAGTTCCTTTGGCTTGGAGACTTGTGGCTGGGCCTGACGGTACTGAAAATTTCCCAAAGGCTTATGAGGGGACGGAATCATTCTCCAATGGCCCGATGCAAATGATTGGGAAGAACCATGCGCATTCTTCTTGACGAAACGAAATTTCTTGCCCGATCCATCTCCCGATGCAAAGTCGTTCTGCCTCTTCTTCTCCTTCTGTACCTTCATCACGGCATCCTCTTGAGAGATAGCTTTGTTCACTAACTCGTGATAACTGTTGGGCTCTAGTAGGTTTGGCCTTTCATACAACTCACACTTAAGACCATCACGGAAAAGTTCCATCTTTTTAGCATCGGTATCCACGTGATGTTCTCCATGCTGGAAAAGGCTGTTAAACTTCTGTGCATATTGATACACGGTGTCATCACGTTGCTTGAGAGCAAGCAACTCTTTCATCTTTCTAACCATTGGTCCTTTTGGGATGTGGTGGTCCTTGAAAGCTCTCTTGAATTCAGCCCAAGTAATTTCATGTCCAGCAGGTTGCATGGTCTTAAAGTGCTCCCACCACATTAAAGCTTCTCCACGAAGCTGCAAGGCTGCAAAGCTAGCCTTGTGCTCCTCAGAACAAGGTAGGACAAATTCAGAGAATTTGGCCTCAATGGCCCTAACCCATGCATCAGCATCAAGGGGCTCTTCTGCTTTAGTAAAAGTTGGGGGCATCGTCCCGATAAACTCGGAATAGGTGGTAACCATTTGTGGTCCATCGTGATTGGCTCCCATTGGAGGTCTCTGTTGCATCTGTTGAGCGATTTGCTGTTGCGTCTGCAAAATCTGGTGCAACACTTCAGTTTGGGTGGCCATGAAAGTCTCCACCGACGTCATGGGCGGTGGCGGCCGTAGATCACCACTGCCCGACGCGTCAAAACCGTTGGGGGTGCTACGTGTTGATCCGACAATCTGAAAATTTGAGTTCTCATTAAACACATATTCATAAGCTTGCTCACATAAATTAACAAGTAGAATATGCACGACAAAAACTCATTCATGGCAAACTTTCAAATCGGACAACACGGCGGTCATAACAATAAAATTCAAACATCCTTGGTTATACACCGAAGAATTTCCATTTTTGGTCACTAGATGTAGTGTTTCATACGCTCCAATGTTGGTATTCAACTTCGAGTCAATTTCCAATATTAACATGCCCGAAAAATTGTGTCACCGAGGTCCCGTCTAGCTGTTTTCACAGAAGGTCGAGGTGCGCCAAAGCTACCATAACTCTCGGTACGAATATGCAAACATGATAAAACCGGTGAGCATGATCTCCACAACATCTCACACAACTTGATATTTAACACATGGTCCAAAGTTGATCACAACCAACGTTAGTACAAGATCCATTCTACAACAACACCCTTACAACACATTATTTTATTGAAAGCATAACCAACATCAACTAGATAACACTCTAGCCTTGGTTCACTTAAGGTGAAACAGGTCCAATATCCACTCCAGATTCTCCTTGGATCTCCTCGAGATCTTCTTCCTCTTCGGGTTTAGGAGGTGGAGCTGCTACAGCCTCTAATTGATTCTCTAAGTCAAGCATATATTGATCATTATGCTGCAACAAGAAATTCTGCTCATGAATGACTTCACTTAATTCTTGTATTGTTGTTTTATCCTTGCGTCTTTTCTTCTTAAGACGGGCTATCCTTGCTCGAGCTTCCTTCAACTCTTGGGTGATAGCTTCTGCACCATTAACTTGATGTCTATGAACTTGGTGTCTATAGAACATGCTTTCTCCAACCATCACTTGATAGGTGTCAAACATAGCTTTGGAGAAACGGACTGAGGTGACAAGTTCAGGACTATAGTGAGGATTGCCCTGAGCGGAGAGAAAAACTTCGTGCTCGGTCCCATGTCCGGAATGTTGCTTAGGAAAAGGAATCACCTTGGCTGCAGTGCTATCTACTAAATCAGCGTGCTTCTCACAAAAAGTTGTGAGTGCTTCCAAAGTAGCCTTTTGCATGCTGTCAGCCAAGTTCATCCCTTGTGCCTTCACCTCCCACTCTTCCCAAGTAGGATGTGTTGGGCACACGACGATCTTCACCTTCACTTCCCAACGAAGCAGTTGGCCTAAGGTCATGAGCTCACATGCCGAGTACTCGGGATACGCTGTGTACCCAAAGTCCTTTAGGGTGTCCCACAAAAGTGCAGGAAAACCACCCTCCTCGAGGCAGTTCAAGTGAGTCCATGCCTGCGCATCAACGGTCATGGATCCGGAGGCAGACATCTGGAATAAGTGTCAAATGTCAGAACCAGATGCGAACACGTGCACAAAGATAAGTTCTCACATCTATAAAAGCATGTTGCTTACACAGACCACTACTAAAGGTTTCAAACATTCTGCAAGATTTCAACGAGTAAGAGGGGTAAGTTTGATCCTCAATTAGGTGAAATTTAGGGCAGCCATTAGCACAAGGTGCAAGATATGCCGGAACTCGAAACGAGTACACATAAAATCATGGTGTAAGGTTCGGGGTTGTGAATCAAAAATTCATAACTCAGAACCTACGATCCCAAAAATTACCAAATTTTTGGTAGCAACTCAGTGAGATTATGATACACCTTTTTGGTATTCAAAGGTAGCTCTAGATTGGATTGGAGCATGCTCGAAAATTTTCATTTGCAGGGGGGTGCTACTCTGAAAAACAGCAGAACAGAAACTCATTAAACTTAGCATAACTCTCTGCAGAAAATTCCTAAAATCCTGAGAAATTCACAGTAGATGCTCAATTTGATAAGAAACAACTTTCCTAAAGGTTGTCTAGTCAGATTCCTTACAGGTTGGCTACAAAAATTGAGAAATGATAGTAACAGAATCTGCCAGAAATTTCCTAAGATCAAAAGAGAGGAAAACCTTATCTAAGATCAAGCAATTACCCTAGAAAATGTCACTCAAACAAGATATAACAAATTTTAGGTTCAACAAGATTTTAATCATGAATGCACACGTCTTAAACGACCTCACACACATGGATCAAGGAAGACGTAGTTAGTGCCGGTGGCAAGCTTATAATCGGCTCTCCTTATAATAACTAGTCGGAGCTACTCGATTCGTACTTAATGACTTACGAATGTTGTTAGTGTACCTGCAGAAAATGAACCTTTCGTGCCAGCACATCACGAAAGCGTCCACATACATTACCGTTCACTATAGAAACGGTATCCATGCGTCAAGCCGCTGCATGGACAACATCCAACCTCGGACACCCTCCGTTTGAATGGAGTGTATCCTTGCCTCGCATGCTCGTCATGTGGAATGCACATGTATGGGATCCGTGGAAGGGATCACTCCATCAACCCTCGCAATTCCCGTGATGCGGAGCAGCACACGTATGAAACACGTGGCTCATCTAGTTTGGTTGTGCAAGAAAGTAAGTCTAACATAAAGTAAGGTGCTGGAAGTTTAGCAAAATAAACCATAGATTCTTATGCCACCTTAAAGAACCCAAAAATTCCCTCTAGGGCCTCTCGATCTAGATCATTCCTTAATGATCCAACGAATTTTTCAAAATCCAATCAATCTTGGCAAGTTTTATTGTAAATCATGTGATTAGCATTAATCTAATCACTCCGGTGCATACGGATGCTCTGATACCAGCTGTGACAACCCCATCCGAGATAATTCCGTACTATCGCCTAAACCACTCCATCTGGTCATTAAGCGATAATAAAGAATCATCCCGTTGAGTGTTGCCGGGTTTACACCCGGTAAATCACTTGGAAACACAGAGAGGATCGAACGTATGTATAAAACTCCCATGAAGGAGAGTCCAGAGTGCCTTACACCTTAATACCAATCTCCCCGTAGTGTCCCTTATTACAAATCACATTTCATTACATAAAGTAAATGGTTCAGAGTTTTATTAAAACAGCGGAAGTATTAATAGCGATACGACGTGACATCACTAGAGCCTATCCGTGGTGCCATTACTCAGCGTCATCATCCACCCATTCCAGCTCCCAGCTGAATCTCACCAGGCCAAACAACATCACCTGAAAACAACAATTAAAGCAAGGCTGAGTATACTAATACTCAACAAGACTTACCCGTCAAAAGTTACCTCTAGACATGTAGGGCTTTTGGCTAGTGGGTTTGGTTTGCCAAAAAGTAACTAGGATCATGGATCCTTACTTTCAATATTTTAGTTCAGATTCTAGTGAGATTACCATTACTACCATGAGCAACTAATACAATCAAGAATTGTATAATACAATCAATTCACGTAGAAGATTTCACATAGTTCCACCATTAAGGGATATCATGGCCAGTTGATTAAGCAGTCCCGGATAACGGTGAGTGGCGGACAATCGATTGATTCGAAAACCTTGCAAGGTAGACCTAAACACACAGAGCGGTGCCCCAACAGAGCCGACACCGACCAAACGGTTCCCAAAAATCCTCGGGTTGGGATAATAGCCTACAGTCCCGGGCACAAGGCTATCTGGCATGCCCCACCTAGTACACCCAGCCTCACACAAGTACCCTCCTCCCGGTTGCAAGCCGGGCTGTCACACCCTAAAATTTCCCAATTTCAGGATGTGAATAGAAAGAATAATTAAACACGAGTTTTCTCATAATTTTAAAAATTTTCTCAGCATTTATTTTGTTCAAAGGAAATCTAGTATAGGAAAAAAATCATTGTTTGATTTTCTGAATAAAAATAAATTGGTTCGATGTGAGTGTTGCATTCATGCCGATGCATCTTGGTGCTTCTTGAGTGCAAAAGGTTTCAAAAAGTGTGATTAGGAGCTATCCAAATCCTTCCGGGAATTTTCTGGACTTTTCTGGGATTTATTCTCATTTTCCTTTGAGCTATTTCTATTTATTAGAAGGCTCTAAAATCTTTTTCATCTGCTCCAAGTAATTTATTTGGATTCATCATGACCCAAATCATCTCTAGTAATTTTCCTGAATTTTTCTAAGCTTTCGGAGTATTTTTCGTGATTTAATTAAGATTTCAGGATTTCCTGGAATTATTTTTAATCCGAAATTAATTTCTGAAATTAGAAAAAAGGGGAAATAAAATTGGACTCAATCTCAGCCAATAAATATTTGTCGGCGATCTCCTTGGCGTCCTCTTTCAAACGCCGCCAACCTCGTTCCGTTTCGATAACCCTAGCTCCCACAAACCCTCGCCGAACTTTTGCATCTACAAAATTCCGGCAAACTTTCGGCGAGCTTTTCCAGCGAAACCGTGCACTTACTGTGCATATGGACACCACCCTGGAGTTCCCCTCGTCGAGCTCAACGCCGTGGTGTGGTGGATTGCGCGAATCCAACGTCCACTCCGTCATCTTCCCCAACTCCGGCGACTCCTCCGCAACTCCGGCGAGCTTTTCCGTCACCGTTGTTCATCTTTGGCCGAAGGTGAGCACACCATCGTGTTCGTCTCGTGGATTCCTTTCCGTTTTGCCATTCAATCTACAGTTTCGTGTCGTTCCCAACTAATCCTCTTTGCCTTCTCTTTATCTGCCTGTACTGTTCGAATTACAGGCTGCTGTCCGCCGCCCCCGGCCAGGATTCGGCTGCCTCCTTGGTCCCCGCCGCCAGTGAGCACTCCTACGTTCAGACCTCCTCTTTACGTTCAGAGCCTCGGCCAAACCCCCAGACGTTCGTAGCCCCGGCGACCACGAACGCCAGGAGCTCCCGTTCCTTCCCGTGCGCCCCTGTTTTTCCCTGAACCGAAGGTTGAAGAAGATAAGGTCGTTTTTCAATTAGGCCCCTAGACTTTCCTGCAATCCTTAGATCTGTTTATGTGTCTTGCACCTTTTATGGAAAACCCCCAAGATTAATCCCACCATTCGCACATAAATCCCACCCGACCCTTTTATAGATCAAACCCTGTCCTTTGTCCTTTTCGCGAGCACAATTCAATGTGTCTTGCAAATTTCTTCTGCTACTCCCTGAGATCTATAGTTAATCACGAATAGGTCCTCCAATCTGGTTTTCTCCATGTCTTTTTTGTTTTAGCTCCGTTTTAATTCATTCAAGTTGCGTTAGGTTCGTAATAATGTAAAGCACGCACTAGAGGAGTGTTTTCACCATGTTTTGTTCTCTAAAAATAAAATTAATAATAATTTTGATTAATGTCTAGTTATACATGTATTTTCCAAATAAAAGCTATATAGATCTATACATCGTTTTTCATAAGCAAATTTAATTTGATTAATGTTTCTATCACATGTTTTTATACATAAAAGTTAATTAGATATTTATCTCGGTTTTCGTAAACCAAATGTTAATTTGTTGATTAGTTAATTAATCTTTTCTAATTAAAATTTGATTAGGATTTTACATCGGCTTTTATAATAAATGTTAATTTGATTAATGCCAATACCCTAATATTTTTAATAATAGTATGACCTACCCGAATTACAAAGTTTCGTTTAGATTGTTCATATAGTTTAGTTTTTCTAAAATTAAATGTTTAATCGATTTAATCAATATATGAATCTTTATTAATAAAACTTCACTAGTTCTTTACAACGTTTTCATAAATAAAGTTTAATATTGAATTAATGTCAACATAGGGTATTTTATTTCTGAAATATCATTTATATTTGTTTTGTTAATTAAAATGAACCTAGCTCATAGTCTTGCTCTCTCATATATGCAAAACGTTCGTTAGACATTCTTTCTCAGCTCAATCTAAGTGTAATCTTTCCGGTCCTTGCTCAATCTTTCACAACCATCTCTTTAAAGCAAACCAAGCCTTTCTTCCTCTAAGCATGGTTTGTGTGCTTTAGTGATCCATCTAATCGAGCCTATCCTTTAGTGCGTTCTTTTAAAGTTTTCTTTTGATTGGTGCTTTGTTCTTAGTATATGCTTGTTTGTTTGCTTTGTGTATGTTGTGCCCGATGATTGATGCGCTTAGAGTGAAACGCTGTTCGAGAAGTTTGGAAGAGAAAGAGGTGAAGACATTATGAGCAACTACTTTGGTTAAAGGCAAGTGTGTCCTTGTGCTTTCATCCCAATAACTATGATTAATCACTTTGCATTGCTTTGCATTAATATTGATGGGTTCCTATTAAGGATTACCTAGTCTTTATGAACATTCCTTGTTAACCTGGGTTTACATTTATGTTGGGTAGCTATGCTTAGTTGCTATACTTGGGTTATTGTGGTTTTAATGAACAATAATGATGAACCGTGCTATACCTTTATGCTATATCTTTGGATGTTTAATACAAGATCATATGATTAATCGGAACATGGAGCAACCACCCAGGACAACAGTGCAACCACAAGGACTATATGGCTCTGGTCTTGGCCGAGTTATTAGGGAAGTCTTTGTGTGGTTATTACTCGCATAGTAGGTTGGGGACGGAGGAATGCTTTTATGGCTACTTCTATTCCGGAGTGGTCTTGGAACGGAAGTACTCTATGGCTGACCGTTTGTAATAGAAGCGTGGTACGAAAGATAGCCTCTATGACATACTACTATGGACTAATACGCACGGGACGACTCTTTGTAAAGGCCTCGTAGTGTCCCTACGCAATCACACCTCGGTAGTGTGGTATGATGCCTGCGCAGCATCGCATGGTTGGGTTTAAAGTTCTTCGGGACTTTTACGCGACTTGTGGGTAAAGATGTACAACCTCTGCAGAGTTGAAAACTAATCGATTAGCCATGCTCACGGTCAAGAGCAGCCTGGACCCTCACATGATAATTGAACTTGAAGATGGACTTAAATCGTGTTCTCTAGTTATGCTTGCCATGTGCTTATGGCGTATCTCTTACCTTATGCTTAATTGTGGGATGGTATATACTTATACTTTATTAGTAATCAGGTGCTAATAAAATTTGACCAACTAAAATTGCTTAAATGCTTATAGCCCAATCCACTATAAAGCCTTTGCATTCATATCGTTTTCCACACTTGCTGAGTACGACAAGTGCTCACCCTTGCTATAAACAATGTTGCTCAGAAAGAGGAAGAAGCTACATGAAGATGACGTGAAGATGTTGTGGAGTTCTAGGCGTACACAACCCCCAGTCGACTGCCTGTGAAGTTTGGAGCCTTCGTTTCCAGGATTAAGCATAAATCTCTGATAATCTTCCTTTTTTCTTTCGTGATACTGTTTCTGTATACACTTATATGTCACTATATGCATGAAACTTGATCCTGGCATGCATATAGTTATGCACTTGGTTTCCTTCGGAAAATCAGGTGTGATACGGGCATGAGACGAATCGACAGTATAAGTAGTAAAATCCCGTGTCGTCTCATTAAGGTACTAGGCTTACCGTTCCCATTCCCGACAAGTGCTTAGTACATTCAAAAGCTTAGCCCACGAAGCCACCGTACTGGAGTCCAAATCCCATGCTCTTACCACATGAGCAATCCATTTCTAAAAAGGGGTGATTCCAAAAAGGAAATCCTATTCTCGCGAGTGACGAACATCACTCAACTTTTACCGGGTACTTAAAGCATAGCAACTAACGACCTAGCATACTAGCAAAAGAACATAGGGACGTAGGGTTCATGCAACTAGGGTTTCATTCAATTCCTGAACGTAAAATGCACATAGAATAACAAAGATAGTTGCATAAATTTAAATAAAACATGGGTTAATGATAAAACCGGGGCTTGCCTTCGTTGGCACAAAAAGTTAGACAAACTTCCGGACTTTGGCCCGGGTCTTGCTCTACGGTGACGTAGTGCACGTCTCCTCCAGCTCCCTCGTTCACGTCCACTGGCACGAGCGCGTAGCTACTGTCAGGACCTTCTACACGGAGGATGCAATGCAAGACTTAAGTGACCATTTAATTTATTTAATTTATAAACAACTTATGACAACCATGGGATGCATGGTTGACCACATTCACATAGATAATAATACATTCAACACACTCTTCCTATAAAGGAACAATTGTTTTGCTTTATTATCTAGACTTTTTAATAGTGACTGTGTACATATATATACAAGTAAATTAATTTAATTCTCACAAAAACAGCAAGGGGTTGGTTATAAACTTGGTAGCAAGTTTCTCAACACAAACACAATGTCCTCAGCTTAGAGTTGTGATTTTCCAATTAATTTCACTATTAAACCTACAAAGGCTCCTTCACATTAATGCACAAAAATAATTCATAAAACACCAGGAGTGGTGCTCCCTGGTCTCATTGAGTCTGAGAGCAACCACTAATCACACATGCACATGCTAGTGCTCACAACATATCCAAAATCCAGCTCAAGGTCATGTATGAATTTTGCAGAATCACATATCTAGGTATTTCACATTTAAATGCTTCAACCAAAAATTAAAGCTAAAAAGTATATACATGCTTTGGGAAAGTTGTAGTTCTAGTTACATAGAGCACAACAAAATTGGGTTTGTAATTTTTGGATTTTTCTACGATTTTATATGGATTTTACAACTTGCAGGCAAAAACACATAAAGGGGGTAGAATCATTTTTCACAAGAGTCCTGGAACTTTTCAACTTCACAACATTACCCTCGGCTTTAACACACAGGACCCTACAAGGCCTTGGCCCTCACACAACTGCCCTCGGCGGCGGGGCTGAGCTCGCCGTCGGCGAGGGACGACCCGAGCTGGCAAACAAATGGCCAGAGGCTGTGATTGGTCCTACCCGTGACCGATTGGCGGTGGTGGCTTGACCTGTGATGCCATTGGCGAGGGGCAGCGGCGGGACAGGGGTAGTACGGCCACGGCGGTGTGAAGTTCGGTGAGGGAACAGGTGGGGCTGGGCAATGTGCGGCGCACAAAGCTTCTAGGTGCCCTAGGGAAGGTACTAGATGGGTCCCCGGGTTTGGAGAACCGGCAGAGGGGTGAGCTCGGCGATGGCGATCCAACGACGGTCGCGGGAGCTCGGGCTCCGGCGAGTAGGCAGCCCGGCCAGGCCTACACGCGGGCGTGCAAGCTCAAGTGGTGCAAGAGGAAGGTCTAGGCGTGCTTAGGCGGCACTAGAGTTGAGCGAAGCAGTACGATCACCGAGGGGCACCCATGGTGGACAACGGCGAGCTCGGGGTCGCGCGAGGAAGGACGGCGCCGGCCTTTTATAACCGGGCGCGAGGCGGTGGGGAGTGCTTCCTTGCGCACCAAGGCAATACCATCGTGGTAGGGTCGCGGTATGGCCGGGATACGGCGGGGAGTGGGCGGCGGCGTGCGACGGCCGTTGGCCAATGGCGGCGCGCGGGCGGCGCGGTGTGGCCGGTGTGCGGGCGCCGCGTGGCTCGGCCGTGGACCCGTAGACATCGCGCACGGGGGGTAGGGAGCGCGGCGCTCAAACCATTGGACGCGGGCCGGCCTCGGCATGCGTGTACGGCCGGTACGGCAGCATGCCGACGCGGCCGGGCGCGAGCAGCGTGGAGACGTCGCCCGCGGCGCTCTGGTTGCTTCCCAATTCGGCTTAGCACTCTTTGACCAAACTTTACTCAAATTTTTGCAACTAAAATTCCACATACAATCTATACCAAAGTTGTATATCTCTTGACCCTCTACAACTTTCACAAAATCCGTATATGGTTTTGATCAATGGATTTTGCATAAAATGCAGTGGAACTTTGCAGAAAACTCGGCTCTAGTGAATAGTGACTCTGGGCGTTGACTTGCATTTTTCACCTATTTAGGCTTCAAATCTCAAATGCCACTCAACATGAAAGTTGTGTCCCTCGACAAAACATACAACTTTTACATTGGGAGATTTTGAAGTGCTTAGGTGAAATTTGGAGAACGGGGCAAAAGTACCGGCTGACACTAGAGGGCAAAGGGGTGTTCATGGGGTTTTCAGTAGGGTTTGACCAAGGGTTGACCAAGGTTGACCAAGGTTGGCCACAAGGGGTCATTAGGGGTCATTGGTGATGTTTTCGAGGTAAGGGCCCAGGTTGACCGTCGTTTGACCAAAGTCAACTCGGTTGACCGGAATCCGGCTGAAAACCTGGGGCGTGACATCAACGCAAGGAGCTTGATGAAGCCCCTCTGCCCATCGCTAGACTGCTGGTACCTCACCTGGGCGGACCAAAGATTGCTCCATTGGTCGACCGGCCGAAGGAAGCCCCAATCGTCTGGCGACGTATGTCAAACATCTGGCGAAGTCCATCCCCAACCAGGTCTTAGCGTTCATGAAGTCATACTTTCCCAAGGCCCCGGTTGAAGTAGTCGCGGGTGGACTAGCCGCCAACTGCACAGATGAGCAGTACGCTGAGCTTCTGGAGCAGATGGTGCCAATCGCCGAGCAAGTCGCAGAGAAGCTGAACCTCCAGTAGTTGTCCTGTAGGGTTAGCTTATGGCGACATGTGTAATATAAACAAAGTTGTAAAAAACATGTTTAAGTTGTTATGAAAAGACTTCCATGAAATGAGTACTCATTGTCGAGATGTTGTATGCAGAGTGCCCATCTGTGGAGTTGTCGCGAGTACTAGTACTCGGTAGTAGTCCCGTTGAGGGAGACACAGTAAATGAGTTGATCGATAATCAAACTTTATTACACCTGGATGGCCAAGGCCATGTACAAGTGAAGTCGCCAGGACTCGGGGGCCACCTACGGCTAGAGTAGTGCTAGGGCGTGAAGCTGTTTATAGCAGTAGATCTGTCAGTATCCATATAGTCTGGATCTTGAAGTACGTGGTCTCTTGATAGACCGCTGCTAGAGTCCTTGACGCTCTAAGCAGCCCGAGTTCCGTTAGTATCCGTTAACGCTGGATCTTGGAGTAGAGTAGTCCGGAGACTAGTACCTGGACCCGAAGGTCTCTTACAGCGAAGGATTCGGGAGTAGTCGTGTAGACTTGAGCCCCCAGAGTAGTCGAGAGACTACGCGTAGAACCGACAGAGCTCGTCGACGTTCCACGAGTTGCTGAAGTCTTCGCCTTCAAGTTTCATGAGGTGACACGAGCCAGGTCCGGTCACCTTTGTAACTACGAAGGGACCTTCCCATGGCGAGCTGAGCTTGTGCAGTCCTTCTATGTTCTGGATGCGGCGGATGACGAGATCGCCAATGTTGAAGGAGCGTTCCTTGACGTTGCGATTGTGGTAGCGTCGGATACCTTCTAAGTACCTTGCTGACTGGACGAGGGCAGCACAACGAGCTTCTTCGAGTCCGTCGATGTCAACGCGCCTGCTATCTTCAGATATGCCTTCGTCGTACTGCTCTACTGCTGGGGATTCCCTCATGACGTCAGCAGGTAGAATAGCTTTAGAGTCATAGACTGGAAATAGGGTGACTGTCCCGTCGGCTTGGTGGGTTGGGTACGCAGCCCCCAGAGAGCGTTGGGCAGTTCCTTGATCCACTTTCCTCCTTTTGTGTTAGCAACTTCGTGCAGTCGCTTCTTGAGAGCGTCGAGTACCATTCCGTTGGCACACTCGACTTGTCCATTGGCCCGTCGATGGGCGACTGAGACATACCGGACGTTGATCCCTCTTTTCTCGCAGTACTCCCAGAACTGGTGATTGTTGAAGTTGGAGCCCAGGTCTGTGATGATGCAATGGGGTAGTCTGTAGCGATGCACGAGTTGATCCAAGAAGTCGAGTACCCTGTCAGCCTTGGGACAGGTGACCGATTTGACTTCGATCCACTTGGTGAACTTGTCGATTGCCACAAAAATTCTGTTGAATCCTCCTGGCGCAGTAGGAAGAGGCCCAATCATGTCGAGCCCCCAGCAGGCAAAAGGCCAGGTTGGTGGTATGGTGACTAGCTTGTAGGCCGGGACGTGTTGTTGCTTGGCGAAGTACTGGCACCCTTGGCACCTTCTGACGAGTTCCTCGGCATCGCCCAGAGCTGTGGGCCAGTAGAAAGCTCGTCGGAAGGCCTTGCTGACCAGCGTGCGTGAGGATGCGTGATTGCCGCAGACGCCTTTGTGTATCTCCTCCAAGATGCGTGTCAGCCGAGCTTTAGTCCCATGCAACCTTCTGCTCGTGAATGTAGTCGATGAAGGGTTGTCGCCAGTCCAAGTCGATCATCATGACCTCCTGGCCAGCTGGGGGATGCGCTGGGTCAGTGGTCATAGGCGCCAGCTCCGAAATGGATGGCGCGTGAAGCTCATGGATGAAGACACCCGCTGGTACTTGAGAGCAAGTAGAACCAAGCTTCGATAGGACGTCCGCTGCAACGTTGTTGTCACGGACGACATGATGGAACTCGAGACCATAGAACTTGTTCCCTTGCTTGCGGACTTCTAGGTAGTAGGCGTCCATGTTCTCCTTGTTGCGGTTCCAAGAACTGTTGACTTGGTTGATGACCACTGCAGAGTCGCCGTAGACTAGTAGCCGCTTGATGCCCAAGGAAGCTGCGAGGCGGAGCCCGTGTAGTAGAGCTTCGTACTCGGCTTTGTTGTAGGAGACCTTCCAAAAGATCTGCAGGACGTACTTGAGTTGTTCGCCCATTGGAGAGATCAAGAGTACCCTTGCACCGGTGCCTTCGAGCTTGAGCGAGCCGTCGAAGTACATCACCCAATGCTCTGGTCACTCGGTTGGAGTTGGCAGCTGATTCTTTCGCCACTCTGCCATGAAGTCGACTAGTGCTTGCGACTTGATGGTTGTATGTGGCTTGAAGTCGATGTTGAGGGTGCCGAGTTCGACTGCCCACTTGGAGATTCTTCCAGTAGTATCTTGGTTCCGCAGGATGTCGCCGAGAAGGTAGTCAGTGATGACGGAGACTGAGTACTCCTGGAAGTAATGTCGTAGCTTCCGCGAGGTAATGAGCACTGCATACAGTAGCTTCTATACTAGTTGATAGCGTGCTTTAGATTCTGACAGGACCTTGCTGACGTAGTAGACTGGTCGCTGGACTGAGTAGGCATGGCCGTCTTCCTGTCACTCGACAACGATGGCAGAGCTGACCACGTGAGTAGTCGCAGCGAGGTAGAGCAGTAGCTGCTCTTTTTTGCGAGGAGCCGTGAGGACTGGCAGCTTGGATAGAAAATCCTTGAGCTGAGCTAGAGCTTGATCTTCCTCTTCTCTTGATGCTTGAGTAGTTTGAAGAAGGGTAGCCCCCGTTCTCCAAGCTTCAAGATAAATCTGTTCAAGGCCGCCATGCACCCGGTAAGCTTCTGGACATCCTTAATGCAGTTGGGATCTCTCATGTTGGTGATGGCGGAGACCTTCTTGGGGTTGGCTTCGATGCCGCGGTGGCTGATGATGAAGATGAGTAGTTTTCCCGACGGTACGCCAAAGACGCATTTGTTCGGGTTGAGCTTCCAGTGGTACTCTCGCAAGGATGCGAAAGTCTCTTCAAGATCGGCGATGAGAGTTTCAGAATTTTTGGTCTTGACGACCACGTCATCCACATAATCTTCGACGTTCTTGTTGAACTGTCTCTTGAAACAGGCCTGGATAGCTCGCTGGTAAGTGGCGCCGGCTTTCTTCAACCCGAATGACATTGTCGTGTAGCTGTAGGCGCCGAACGGGGTGATGAACGCGGTTTTCTCCTGGTCTTCTCCCTTGATAGCAATCTGGTGGTACCCGGAGTAGCAGTCAAGGAAGCAGAGCAGGTCGCTGCCCGCCGTGGAGTCGATGACTTGATCTATTCGCGGCAACCCGAAGGGGTCCTTGGGGCAGTGCTTGTTGAGGTCGGTGTAGTCGACGTACATCCTCCACTCGTTAGAGTTCTTCTTGCGGACGAGGACGGGGTTGGCGAGCCACTCAGCATGGAAGACTTCTCTGATGAAGCCAGCCGCGAGTAGTTTGGTGAGTTCCTTCTTGATGGCATCCTGTCGGTCATCGGCGAAACGGCGGAGGTGTTGTCGTTTCGGGGTAGCTTTAGGGTCAACGTTGAGTGAATGTTCGATCAGGTTCCTGGGCACCCCTGGCATGTCTGCTGGTTTCCTAGCGAATGTCTCAGTTAGCCCGAAGCAAGCTGATGAGCGCATCTTCCTATTTCGGGTCAAGGCCCGCCCCGATCATGGTGGTCTTGCTGCTGTCTCCTGTCCCAAGATCGATTGCCTTGACTTGCACTTCCTCGGATGGATGAGGTTTGTTGGCCTTGTCCGACTTCTCTGGGATGTCGAGTTCACTTGCGGCAAGCTTCTTTGATGCATCATAGATCTCCATCATGGAATTGGGTAATTGGTTGGTGGCTGCGAGTTCCACAGCTTTTGTGTCGCAGTCGAAGGATATCTTCAAGTCCCATTGTAGCGAGAGTACACCGGCCGAACTTGGCATCTTGAGTACCAAGTATGTGTAGTGGAGTACCGCCATGAACTTGGTGATAGCTGGTCTGCCAAGGATGGCATGGTAGGAAGTCTCGAAGTCTGCGACTTCGAACTTGATGTACTCAGTGCGGTAGTTGTCTCTGGTTTCCCCGTAGGTAACTGGCAGGACCACTGAGCCTAGTGGAATAGCCACGTTCCCGGGGATTATGCCGTAGAAAGGCGATGTGCTCTTGGTGAGCATGTGACTGATGTCGAGCTTCATCTTCTCCAAGGTCTTGGTGAAAAGGACGTTGAGCCCGCTTCCACCGTCGATGAGTACCTTGTTGAGTCTGGAGCCCGCCACTACCGGCTTCAGGACGAGAGGAAAATACCTTGGTTCGGAGAAGCTTGTCCATTGATCCGCGCGGGAGAAGGTAATGGGTACCTTCGATCACCGGAGAGGGGTCGGAACCACTGGTTCAATGTTTAAGACTTCCCGTCGGATGGCCTTATGAGACCGCTTGGTGGGTAGTCCGCCGAAGAGGACGTTCACCGTCTTGTCGGGTTCTTGGAAGTCGTCGTTGCCTTTGTCGGCTTTTTTCTTGACTTTCTTGTCGTGAGGGTGCTGTGGGTCCGGAGAGTTCTTGAGTGCTCGCCGGAGTTGGTAGCACTCCTCTGTTGTGTGGTTGCCCTCCAGGTGCCACAGACACTTCTCTTTCAGCAAGTCTTTGAAGCCGCCGGAGGTCTTCTTCGAGTTGTCTTTTGCAGGGCGCTGGATAGCCGCAATTGTGTTGACTGGCTTGTGCTTGCGATTAGGACCCGAGTAGTTGTTGTTGTTACCGCCTTGATCCAGATTGTTGTTGTTGATGCTGCTCGCATTTTGCTTGCTCTTGCCGCGAATGGCGTCGTACTTAGCGTTCGCCTTGTCTTCTTCGTCGGCCCATGAAGTAATCATGTCTTTGAGCTTGGTAATGGAGCTCGGGTGGCGGCAACCGAAGCCTTCGAAGGTGCGACGGTGGTAGAGACCGTCTTGGAAAAGGTCGATGACTTCCTTGTCGATGACATCGACTACGGTGGCACGCTTTTTAAAAAAGCGCCGCATGTACTTGCGCAAGGTCTCACCCTGTTCCTGCTTGACCATGGCCAGGTGCATGCGAGTACCCGAGCATCCCATGGCACCTGCGAAGTTGCTGGTGAACTGCTCCTTGAGATGGTCCCACTTGTTGATCGAGTACTTCTCGAGAGACTCGAGCCAAGTGAGTGGAGCTTGGTCCAGTCAGAAAGGGGAGTAGAGGCACTTCGTGTCGTTGTTGCCACCAGCGTTCTCGATGGAGAGGGCATAGCACCTGAGCCACTGTACTGGGTCTAGCTTTACGTCGTACTTGGTGATCCCCAGAGGCTTGAATTTCTCTGGGAGCAGTAGATTGCGAAGTCGAGCAGAGAAGGCAGGGAAGCCGTCGTTCTTGCCTGCCGTGGAAGATTTCTTGCATCAAATTTCTTCGATTCTGTGGCGGGCATCGTAGCCGCCGCGTGAGACACCGGTGACGTGGCTGTCTGTGTGGCCTCGGCCTCCGCGATCACCTCCACCACGAGCTCTTCTTCATGATCGTGTGAGGAGCTCCCACCGCTGCTGCCTCCGCCGCTGGCGTCGCCACGAGCGACCACAGTGCGACTGCCGCCAGCGCCACCAACGCTGTGACCACCCTGAGAAGGTCCTCCAGCAGATGCCCTAGTGCGGTTGGGGTTCTGCGGTAGCTCTCCTCGAGTACGGTTGCGCCCGTTGTCGGCTGGACTACAGCTTGTGGCTTCGTGATCGGCTTCGTGAGTTCGAAAAGGAGGCACTTGAGTGACTCTGTTGTCGACTCTCATAAAGTAGGCATCCTCCGCGAGCTTGGTGATGACTTCTCCGGTGCGCATCCCCTGAGCCTGACGTGCTATCGTAGTGATAGACATGAGGCACTATTCAGGGGTAGTATGCACCTGGCTTTCAACTTGGTTGAGTGCCTCTATGAGGTTCCGTATGGGGAGGCTCTCACGGAGACGCTGACGCCGTTTGTTGCGCTTCCTATTACGCTCACGTCGGGCGTTCCTGTCGTCGTTGGTTTCGTCTGCAGGTGCTTTGGCAGACAACTCGTATGCGGAGATATCTTCAAGGAAACGATCGGGCCGTGTCCCTGAAGGCCCCGGCGTCTCGTTGCTAGTCATGAAGACTTGATGATCGGGAGAGCCGAGACTGGAGTCGGTAGTCGCCACCTCTGTTGGAGTGTGCTCCTCTACTGGAGCTAGTAGCATTCCCTCCTGTAAGGGAAGCGAGTCAAGGCAGGCGACACAGCGCGAGTTCCCGTCTGTCATGTCTGCAGGCTTGCGTTTTGGCCAGTAGACGAATCTCCCGATGGGTGTAGATGTTATAACTGGGCCGGTAGCTGGTCCTGTCATCGGTTGCTCGGTCGTGAAGGTTTCGGACTTGGGCTCACCTGGGTCCGATCTGAAGTCGAACTCGTAGGAGGAGTCCGAGTAGTAGCTGGAGACGGGGTTGGAGTCCGAAGTGTAGTCGGAGACGATCTCTATGCCGTCCCAGCGCGCATGGGCCTTGTGAAGGACCGATTAGGCGACCAGAGAGGGGGGGGAGTGAATGGGAGTCGATAAAAATTCTTCTTGAGGGAGATTGAAACTCCGACATGATGAACTAGCTCGGTCGAACCCCCGAAATCACACGCTCCGCACTTCAACCTTCCGTTTGCCAAAACCACGTAGCCACTGGAGTGCTACCGGGTCCTAGGAACAAACTCTACCGAAGCAACCACAACACACACGCAGCAACGACAGCGGAAACAACTCGAAAGCCGGCTAACCGGAGGGGGCGGTTAGACCGGGTATAGGGGGGCGGTTAGACCGCCTCCACACGGTAACCAAGAAATCCTCCGAAACGCCTCTTCCGAGCACCAAAACTCACCACGGTTTCACCAACAGAGATCTCTCGGTCAAGGCCATGCTAGCTACCGGAAAATCTTGGCGAAAACCAAAACTTCACCCGGGGGCCTAGGGGCGGTTAGAACGGCTACCCGGGGCGGTCCTAACCTCCTGTACCCAGAGCAACGAACTCCAACCAAGAACACCTAGCAACCGCACGAGAAAGACCCCAAATTTCACCCGGACGCTCCTCTGATCAAGGCGAACAAACTCACAGAGGAAAATCCGACGAAACAAAACTTCGACCTGGAAACACCCAGGGCGGTTAGACCGCCCCCTGTAGGCGGTTAGACCGCCCCTTCCAGAGAACGAACCCGCGGGTCAAACCTCAACTTCCTCGCGCCCGATCTCCCGAATCACTCCACGATTGCAGCAAAACTTCGGGAATAGTTGGGTTACCTCCTGGGCAACCTCTACCTCAAAGGAATCGACCCGAAACGCTCACAATCAAGAGAAATCGAAGAAATCGCTTCTCTAGGTCAAGAACTCGCCCAACTCGAGAAACCACCAAATCTAGTCCGATTCAAAGGCGATTTGGGGGCAAAGTCACCAGCCAAAGAGGCACAAGAACCTCATACGTGACACCCACCAAAAACCCCAAGAAATCGTCCTCAAAACACCACCAACAAAGAGCTCCGAAAATCAACACAAAAGAGAGGAGAAAACCACCATGATGAACAACGCCGAACCATCTATACATGCCATGAAAGGTTCGTACATGGTCTAGCTTGCCACCCAAACATCCATCCCTCTCTCTAGATCTCACATGAAGCTCTCAAGCTAGTCCTCTAAAAACCTAAGGAAAAAAGAGAACGAAAATGGAAAAACAAATGCGCTAGGGTTCAAAGAGTTGGCTGCCATCCACCCATCCAATGAGTATATATGGAGGCACCCAAAAGACTAAACTACCCTTCACTAATAACTAGGGATAGATGCCCCACGAGGGCGGATTTGGAAGTCTTCATGTCTTCACCATCAGACGGATGCCCGGCGACCGCAACCTGCTTAGCCTCGACGCAAGCCTTGCGATCCCGACGCGTGTCCTCCGCTTCGAAGCTTCTCGGCGCCGGCGACCAGGGCGGTCAGACCACCCCCCTGGGCGGTTAGACCGGCCCAGGAGATCTGACCGGCCCCAGGCGGTCTGACCGCCCCTCCTGGGTGGTTGAACCGGCCTGGGTGGCCGCACCCCCTCGTCGAGTCTTCGGCCTCGGTTTTGTGGCTCAACCGAGTAACCCAATGGTTTTCTGGTGAACCACTGCAAACCCCGCGAACTCGGTGTAGCCTCCGCCAATCTCCACTCATGACTCGACTCCCACGTAGTCCCGGCTCGCCCTTGGTTTTGAGGCTCTACGAAGAAACCGTCCACGACTTCATCTTGCTGTTCATGCCACCATGCGGCCCGCACTTGACCCCGCTGGGCACCGGGTCCTTCGAACGAAGCCTACTTGTCTTCTCCACACCTGGAGGCCTCACTGGCAACGACCTTTCGCGCTTGTTCTTCACCTGCACCAACACGAGTCAAGCCGCAACCTGCACCTGCAATACTTAGCCAAGATCAGTCCACACAACGTTGTCAATCACTCATCGCACAAGGGAGCGACCATCCACCGGTCCTCGAACCACACATGGTCCTCAATCTCCCCCTTGATGAGTGCATTGACAACACCCACACAAAAGTAACACAAGAGAAAGGGAAAAGAAAAGAAACAAATAAAAAGAAACCTCAACAAGCGATCGAAAGCCAAAGAAAGGCAAAGAGCAAGATCACTTGAAGAAGACAAATCTCGGACCCCTTAGGCAAGGGCAACAGCTCGACACATCCGAGACAAAGCAAGGCTCAAGCAAAGAGCGCGACACACCGAACCAAGGCTCGAACACAACAAAGAGCTCCCCCTGAACATATGCAAGCTCCCCCTGAGCCACAGCACGCTCCCCTTGAACAAATGCAGCAATGCAACACGGGAATGCAACAAAGAGCAAAAACCTGCTCACTCTGCCCAGGGCGGTTAGACCGCCTATACAGGGCGGTTAGACCGCCTGTGCCTCATCTGACCGCCTGGGGGCGGTTAGACCGCCCCAAGAGACCGGCCCTGCACCAAACTGCCCAAAATTTGCCCGAACCAATTGGAACACCTTCCAAACACTCCCAGGTGCCCAAAGCATGCACAAACTTCTCCCCCTTGTTGACAATGCATGAATCAAGGCAAAATGCGAAAACTTTCAACATATAGCTTCTCAAATATACAAAATTCATCACAAGGAGCTACACAAGTCCAAATGAGCAAGTTAGATACTCGACAGGTTCGTAATGACCTTAACTACATGATCACCAAGTTTCACAATCATTAGACAAGACTAAAAAGGATTTGAGTAATTTTGCGAAAAGTTACTCTCTCATAAGCAAATACCTAAACATGAGCAAAACATATCAAAATGGCAAAGCCTCTCAAACTTCATGTTAGGACAGCCATTCTAATCATAAGACCATCATAAACACCCAAAAGCACCTCATGTCATGTCAAAGCCACCGAGCCATGTGCCTACTTCTATGTATGAGACTTCTCATTGGTAGGCGACATGCAACGGCTTAGCACCCAAAGCAAATTAATTTCAGCACATATGACATGGGAGCATATTTTCCAAGCATTTTTCATTTCATTTTCAGATTGATGAATGGTACATGAAATGTCTTTGCGACAAAAAGGAACTTATGCCCCTCCACAAGATGAAGCAAGAGGGCTAAACATTCATGATGGCAAAAGAGCCTTTGGCCCCATATGATCAATAAACTAGCTATCCAACCACAAATTAAGCATAGCAAAGCCACTAAAACATGTCAAGATCATATAAAGACATTTACACATGAGAGAGCACATATGTGACATTTTGCAAAAATTTAGCCATCAACCATGGATCATTCATCAAGATCATCAAGAGCTAAGCCAAACTAACCGTAGCATACCAAACAAGCTCACAAGAACATATATAACAACCCATGGTGAACAATGTATATAGGAGAAGCTTTTCCTATCCAATGCATATGATACAAAATGCATGCAATCTAAGATACAAGGATGCCTATACATCATGTTACATATGCAATGCCGAATGCAAGAAATGCACAAAAGAAAGCTATACATATGCTACAAAGGAGCTCCCACACACCCAACTCAAGAAATCAAACACACACCAAGTTCCCCCCGCAAACGAGTGAAAGTTGCTTGATCTAGGGGTTTGGTGAAAATATCGGCTAGTTGGTCATGTGTGGGTACATGGATCAAGGCTATCTTCCCTTTCTCTACATTGTCTCTCAGAAAGTGGTACCTCACTTCTATGTGCTTGGTTTTGGAATGGAGCACTGGGTTCTTTGCAACGCTTATGGCACTGGTGCTATCACATTGAAGTGGGACATGGGTATACTCCTCACCAAAGTCACTCATGGTGTACGAAATCCAAAGGAGCTGAGAGCAACAACTAGCAGCGGCAACATACTCGGCTTCAGTCGTGGATTGAGCAACACTCGACTGCTTACGGGAAGACCAAGACACCAAAGAGGAACCCAAAAACTGGCGAGTCCCAGAAGTGGACTTCCTATCCAACCGACACCCGGCAAAATCCGCGTCTGGAAAACCATGAAGCGCCAAAGAAGAGGACGCGGAGTACCAAAGGCCGAAGTCGGGAGTGTGACGCAAGTACCTGAAAATTCGCTTAACTGCTTGCCGATAAGAAGTCCTCGGAGACGCTTGAAAACGAGCGCACAGACGCACCGATAACTGTATGTCAGGCCTCGTCGCCGTCAAGTAGAGGAGTGACCCGATCATGCTCCGGTACTCCTTCTGGTCCACGTGTTCACCTTCCTCGTCCGCATCAAGAGCTGTAGTCGTACACATCGGCGTCGTCATAGCCTTGGAATCCTCCATCTTGAACTTCCTCACAATGTCCTTGGTGTACTTAGCCTGGTGCACAAATGTTCATTCCTTTGATTGCTTGATTTGTAGCCCGAGGAAGAACTGCAACTCACCCATCATGCTCATCTCAAACTCCCTGCTCATATCATCTGCAAACCTTGCAACAAGAGAGTTAGATGAGCCACCAAAGACAATATCATCCACGTACACCTGCACAATCAGGATATCTCTGCCCTGCCTAAGTAAAAACAAGGTCTGATCGACCTTCCCCATCTCAAATCCTCTCTCAAACAAGAACCCCCTCAACCTGCCATACCAAGCTCTAGGCGCCTGCTTCAACCCATACAGCGCCTTCCTCAACTTGTACACCCGGTGGGGGTACTTCTCACTCTCAAACCCTGGAGGCTGCCTCACATACACCTCTTCCTCCAGCACACCATTCAGGAAAGCACTCTTCACATCCATTTGGTGCAACTTGAACCCTTTAGCCACGGAAAAGGCTAGAAGGATCCTAATCGCCTCCAAACGGGCTACGGGAGCAAAGGTCTCCTCGTAGTCAATACCCTCCTTCTGACTGAACCCCTGAGCAACAAGCCTCGACTTGTTCTTCACAACTTCTCCTTTCTCTCCCTCTTTGTTTTTCCACACCCACTTTGTACCAATCGGCTTACACCCTGGGGGAGGGTCAACCAACTCCCACACCTGATTCCTCTCAAAGTTCTCCAACTCCTCATGCATCGAATTAACCCAATTGTGATCAAATAGTGCATGTCCAATGTCTTTGGGCTCAAAAGAAGCAACAAACGCAGCATGAGCGAAATGGGAATTGTTTCGAACCCTCGACCGTGTAGTGCGTTCATTCATGTCGCCGATGATCCTCGAAGCTGGGTAATCCACTTGAACTCGCCGGGGAGGTTCTCGCCTCGAAGCTACCTCCCCCTCAACATCAGCTTCTCCTCGTTCTTGATTTGTCGTCGTAGGTGTAGCAGAGGGTCCATCCATCATCGTAGTCGAAGTAGTGGGTACATGTTCAGCCGGGGGCACCGCACCGCCATCCTCATCATCACCATGTTCATGCTCCTCCTCCTGAAGGATCTCCTCACCAAGCTCATCATCACCTGCACACTCAAAGACAAGCTGACTACGTGGCTCTGTCTCGTCGAAGGTTACCTCGCAAGTCTCCAAGATTTGGTTAGTTTCAAGATTGAGCACACGATATGCTCTAGAATGAGATGCATAACCAAAGAAAATGCCATCGACAGACCTAGCCTCAAACTTATCCAACTTCCTGCCTTTCTTCAGAATGAAACACTTGCAACCAAAGACATGGAAGTGACTTACCTTGGGTGTGCGACCATGCATCAACTCATAGCATGTCTTCTTCTTGTGCACTCTGAGGTATATCCTGTTCGACACATAGCACGCGGTATTCACCACCTTAGCCCAATACCTCCTCGGAGTCCTATGCTCATCAAGCATCGTCCGAGCCATCTCGCACAAGGTCTTGTTCTTCCTTTCCACAACACCATTCTGGGGAGGCGTATACGGACTCGAAAACTGGTGCTCAAGACCCAAGTCATGGCAAAAGGTTTCAAAACGAGAGTTCCTGAATTCCGAGCCATTATCACTGCGGATAGCTCGTATGGCATCTCCGTGCCTCTCGTTCCTCTACCTCAAGACTAGATCTCGAACAAAACCAAACGTATCCCCCTTATCCTCAAAAAAGAACACCCACGCATACCGAGAATAGTCGTCCACCACAACAAGGACATACCACTTCCCACCCGCAGATCGCACACGAGCTGGGCCAACAAGGTCCATATGGAGCAGCTCGCATGGACGCTCAGTCATCACATCGGTGAGAGGCGGGTGAGAAGAGGCCACCATCTTGGCATGCCTACACGGAGCACAAACCAACTCTTTCTCAAGCCTCAACCGTGGCAATCCTCGGACCAAATTGAGTTTACTCAAGCGAGACAAAAGGTCAAAGCTCAAGTGACCCAACTTCCTATGCCATTTCCACAACTCACTCGAAGAACCAGCCAATAAACAACGCTCCACACCCGAAGACTGAGAAAAATCAGCACGAAACACCTGACCGTCGGGAACGACCATACAGACAAGGTCCCCTCGAGAGTCCACAATCCGAGAACCACCTGGCTGAAACAACACCTCAAAGCCCTCATCCAACAACTGAGACACAGAAAGCAAATTGTACCCCAGCGATTGAACAAGAGCAACACGCCTCAGAGTGATCATGTCACTCACTTTGATCTCACCTTCTGAAAGCACACGCCCACGCCCATTGTCCCCAAAGGTGATGTACCTCTTCGTCACCACCGGGACGAGACTTGAGAACCACCCCTTGTCTCCGGTCATATGCCTCGAGCAACCGGAGTCAATCAACCAAATGTTCTTCAAGTCTCCCACTTGAAATTCAAAAATAAGCACGTGAGCGAACAAACGACTCAGCACTGGGGTTAGTACCAAAAGAGGAAAACCAGTGCCGAGCCATTTGCTCGAAAGTGGGGTTAGCACACATCTAGCCATCTTTCCTACCATAACTACCACCACGAACACCACCTCGGTAACCACTCCGAGGAAAACACCCCTCACTGCCTGGAGGAGGACCAAAACCACGGAAGACAACCCGTGGAACGTCCCTCCTCTCCTTCTCAAAGCTACGACTCCTCCCATCCCCGTAGTGAACTCGAGGGGGAGAATGCCTAGCAACCGACCACCCGCCGTCTCTCCGGACCAACCACCGGCAACTCCACCTCCGGACACTGAAACCTCTCGACTCACCACCTCGAAAACCACTCCGCCCAGAATTCTGGGGGGGGCGGTTAAACCACCTAGCCAGGCCGGTCTAACCGCCCCCATCTTGGATGGGCCGGTCAGACCGCCTAGCCAGGCCGGTCTGACCGCCCCCTCCAGAACTGCTCCTCGGCTGCGGGAACTCGCATCTCCCCATGCCGGAACACTTCTCATCACAGCCTTACCCCTGGGCAGTGGCATACGAGGCTTAGGTACACCATGAGAAGGGTTGTACCTATCCTTGTTCGCCCACTCCTTTGCCATCCTCTCTTCCCGCTTCCTCTTGAAGCAAAACTCATCCTTGTGACCCTCTTTCCCACAATGGCCACAACAGAACCTCACAAGCTTAAGTTTTGGCTTGGATTGGGGCTGCTCGTTTGGTTTCTCTCCACTCAACTCCTCCACCGATTTCTCCTCGCTTGCCTTCTCACTCACTTTCCCAAAGAACACTTTACCGGAAGGGCTCACAAACTTGATAGGCCTTCGGAGATCATTTGTGGGTGTAGGAAATATAGGTGGAGCTGGGGTTGTGTCTAGTCGGTTCCTAAGATGGTTGGGTTTTGGAGGGAAATCATTTTTGTGGTGGGTTTTTGGTGGCTCTGGGATATTCTCTCCACTTCCCTCACCAACCTTGTTTGCCCCAAGTCCCTCACCATCTTGCCTCTTAAAGGCCTCGATCATCATCCTCAACTGAGGCTCATGACCGGACAACCACCCCATCAACTTCCTCAAGTCATCATTCTCATCCTGCAAACGATCAACATAATGTGCAAGTTCCAAATTTTTCAATGCATGCATTTCACAGGTAGAGCATGATGTAGGCATGGGTTCCTTCAATTTAGCCTCAAGTGAACTAGTGTAAGTATGCATCTCATAGATCTTAGCATGCAAAACAGGGCAAGAAGTGCAAGCACCTAGCAAAGCAGGTCTAGACTTAACCTCAGTCACTTCAACCCTAAGCACATCTAGTTCCGCACACTTGGAGGCATGCTTCTCCTTAAACAAAGCAAGATCAGCAAGGAATATGGAGCAATCAGCACAATCATTCTCATCCGAAACAACAGGGCTAGTCTTAAGGGAACCAATCTCAAGCTTGCTATCAAGCACCTGTGTCTCTAGCTCAGCCACTCTAGTCCTAGCATCCTCGAGTGAAGCCCTAAGCTCTTTTCTCATTTTCTTGGCCTCTCTAAGCATGTCATCACGGTTATCAAGCAAAGAGCCAAGCCTCTCATTCTATTGGCGCAAGAAAGGAAGTTCATCACGCACCTCGTCGTCGGACTCAGAGTCCGAGTTGCTCTGTGTGCTCTTCTTGCTGCCGGAACTCAGCGACATGGTGCAGAAGCCGTCTCTTGCGAAGCAGCTCAGCCCGCTCAGGTTATTGGACGACTTCTTGTTCTTGCGACGATCACCTTCATCCTCACTGCTGCTCGAGCTCGAGGTGGAGTACGCGGAACTGGAGTCGACGTCGCTCGCTCCCAACATCGCTCGGGCCTTGCCTCGGCTCTCCTTCTTCCTCGATCGTCGCTCGTCCTTGTACTTGTTCTTGTGCTTGCTCTTGTGGTCGCACCTCGAACGGTACTTGCCGTCCATCCTCGACTTGTGCTTGTAGCTGTCCTTGTTCTTGGCCTTCTCCGGGCAGTCGGCGATGAAGTGTCCCGGCTTGCCGCACTGGAAGCACGTCCTCGTGTTCCTCCTCATGTTCACGCAGTTCTCGTGCAGCCTCTCAAACCGCCTCGTCAACAACGCCAGCTCGTCCTCTCCAAGGTCATCAAACTCCTCATCTGGCATAGACATCAAAGAGGAAAAGGAGAACATCCTGGTGGATGGGTTAGAGTTAGCCTTTCCTTTGGAACCACCAACGAGGGCAAGACTATGGGAATCAGTCGGTCCCTAGAGCTTGGCAGTCATGCCCCTATCCACCTCAGCCGACTTGAGCTTTGAGAACAGCTCGTTCATGGTCAGAGTGTCATACTTCTCCGACTCCACAATGGCCTCGAACTTTCCGCCCCATATCGTACGATCCAAAGAGTGTAAGAGCTTGACCGCTCTATCATGATCATCGTACGGGAGCACGTCCACATTGGCCCTCATGTTGTTCACAACCACCGTGAACCTCTGAAACAAGGCATCGATGGACTCACCGGGGAGATGAGTGAAGTTCTCGTACTCTCTCCGGTAGGTCGCATACATCCATGCCTGAACCTGGGCGTTCTCAACATGAGTCTCCTTCAACATCGCCCAAATCCTACAAGCCAAGTGCTCGGTGTGCACCCGATCGAAATCAGGCTGACACAAAGCACAAAACAAGTAGTCGACCACCTTGTTGTTGGCGTCGAATCTGTCCCTCGACCCTGGAGTGAGGAAATCCATCGGCTGGACATAGCCTGTGTCCACCGTGACATCCCAGAGAATCTGACCCTTTCCGCGGAGGAACGCACCCATCCGCTTGCTCCACATCTGGTAGTTCTTGCCATTGAAGTGTGGAGGAACCGAACCCCGTTCCTGGTACGCCATCCTTGGATCTTAGACTGGTCAGAGTCAACAAAGACCCGAACCGGCTCTGATACCACTTGAAGGACCGATTAGGCGACCAGAGAGGGGGGGAGTGAATGGGAGCCGATAAAAATTCTTCTCGAGGGAGATTTAAACTCCGACAAGATGAACTAGCTCGGTCGAACCCCCGAAATCACACGCTCCACACTTCAACCTTCCATTTGCCAAAACCACGTAAACACTGGAGTGCTACTGGTCTTAGGAACAAACTCTACCAGCAACCACAACACACATGCAGCAACGACAGCGGAAACAACTCGAAAGCCGGCTAACCAGAGGGGGCGGTTAGACCAGGTATAGGGCGCGGTTAGACCGCCTCCACCTGGTAACCAAGAAATCCTCCGAAACGCCTCTTCCGAGCACCAAAACTCACCACGGTTTCACCAACAGAGATATCTGGTCAAGGCCATGCTAGCTACAAGAAAATCTTGGCGAAAACCAAAACTTCACCCACGGGCCTAGGGGCGGTTAGGCCGGCTACATGGGACGGTCTAACCTCCTGGACCCAGCAACGAACTCCAACCAAGAACACCTAGCAAACTGCACGAGAAAGACCCCAAATTTCACCCAGACGCTCCTCTGATCAAGGCGAACAAACTCACAGAGGAAAATCCGACGAAACAAAACTTCAACCTAGAAACACCCAGGGCGGTTAGACCGCCCCCTGTAGGCGGTTAGACCGCCCCTTCCAGAGAACGAACCCGCGGGTCAAACCTCAACTTCCTCGCGCCCGATCTCTCGAATCACTCCACAAATTGCAGCAAAACTTCGGGAATAGCTGGGTTACCTCCTGGGAAACCTCTACCTCAAAGGAATCGACCCGAAACGCTCACAATCAAGAGGAATCGAAGAAATCGCTTCTCTAGGTCAAGAACTCGCCCAACTCGAGGAACCACCAAATCGAGTCCGATTCAAAGGCGATTTGGGGGCAAAGTCACCAGCCAAAGAGGCACAAGAACCTCATACGTGACACCCACCAAAAACCCCAAGAAATCGTCCTCAAAACACCACCAACAAAGAGCTCCGAAAATCAACACAAAAGAGAGGAGAAAACCACCATGATGAACAACGCCGAACCATCTATACATGCCATGAAAGGTTCGTACATGGTCTAGCTTGCCACCCAAGCATCCATCCCTCTCTCTAGATCTCACATGAAGCTCTCAAGCTAGTCCTCTAAAAACCTAAGGAAAAAAGAGAACGAAAATGGAAAAACAAATGAGCTAGGGTTCAAAGAGTTGGCTGCCATCCACCCATCCAATGAGTATATATGGAGGCACCCAAAAGACTAAACTACCCTTCACTATTAACTAGGGATACATGCCCCTCGAGGGCGGATTTGGAAGTCTTCATGTCTTAACCATCGGACGGATGCCCGGCGACCGCAACCTGCTTAGCCTCAACGCAAGCCTTGCGATCCCGACGCGTGTCCTCCGCTTCGAAGCTTCTCGGCGCCGGCGGCCAGAGCGGTCAGACCGCGCCCCTTGTGAGGTTAGACCGGCCCGGGAGATCTGACCGGCCCCAGGCGGTCTGACCACCCCTCCTGGGCGGTTGAACCGGCCTGGGTGGCCGCACCCCCTCGTCGAGTCTTCGGCCTCGGTTTTGTGGCTCAACCGAGTAACCCAGTGGTTTTCTGGTGAACCACTGCAAACCCCGCGAACTCGGTGTAGCCTCCGCCAATCTCCACTCATGACTCGGCTCCCACGTAGTCCCGGCTCGCCCTTGGTTTTGAGGCTCTACCAAGAAACCGTCCACGACTTCATCTTGCTGTTCATGCCACCATGCGGCCCGCACTTGACCCTGCTGGCCACCGGGTCCCTCGAACGGAGCCTACTTGTCTTCTCCACAACTGGAGGCCTCACTGGCAATGACCTTTCGCGCTTGTTCTTCACCTGCACCAACACGAGTCAAGCCGCAACCTACACCTGCAATACTTAGCCAAGAATTAGTCCACACAACATTGTCAATCACTCATCACACAAGGGAGCGACCATCCACCGGCCCTCGAACCACACATGGTCCTCACCTTGCTAGCGTTGCAGTGGCCGTATGGGAAGTGCTCCTGGAGTGGGGAATCCACACACGATGGCTCGATAGCTGGCTCGCATACGATGGCCCACGGAGACGTCGAGTTCGAGTTGGAGTCGGATCCAAGCTCAAAATCGGCGTGTTGGTTGTAGAGCGAAATTTCGCCGAATTTTCCAGCGAGTTCGCCTATGACTACTTCAGGAAGAGTCATGAGCCCGGTGCTCGAGTTGGGAGTCATGGTGAGGCGGTGTTGGAATGATTCGGCGCCGTCAGCAATGCACACCCAGGACCCGAAGACGAAGGTGTCGCCGCAGTTGAAAGCAGCGATTGCCTTGATGAAGACTGAAGCCGTCGAGTTCGCCATTAGATCTTCAGCGAGATCCCCTACCTGGCGCGCCGGCTGTCGGTGTTTTAGACTGGCAACCTACCAAGGGGAGTACCCGAGGAAGATGAATGTGTCCTCACTGAGATCGGTAACTCGAAGGAAGAGACACGTGGCACAAAATTTAGACAGGTTCGGGCCGCGAGGTGCGTAGTACCCTACGTCCTGTATGCTGCATAGCTCTGGATTGATTGGATGTGTTTACAAGATGATGCGTATGAGAGAGAGGGGTCCCTGCCTCGCCTTATATAGCCCGGGAGGCAGGGTTACAAGTCGGTTTGAGGAGAGAGTACTAGTCAGGTACGGCTAGGAGTTCTCTACATAGTACAAGACATGTATAGTGTTGACGGTGAAAATCCGTCAACCTAGCCATGAGTTTACCTTCGGTGTTGGCATAAGTTTGATACCTTATCCATTCGTACTAACCCCCGTGGTATAACAAGTTCACGTCTGCATGTCGGTTTTGGAGTTTAGTGTTTATGCAGGATTTTAGCGTTGAATGCAAGACTTTAGGGATAAGTTCATCAAGCACCTTATGAAAAGACCTTGAAGCCCCCTACAAGTCATGCAATGAAGCAAACTTAACTCCAAGAAGTCAGGGACTTGATCCGAGAAGACGACAAACTCCGACGACCTAACCTGAAAAGTGCTAAATCTGGGAAGACAAGGAGTTATGCCCAATTCGGAGAGAAGCTGATGACATGGACCTACATGCAGAAGGGGGAAACATCCAGGAAGCAAGGGAACCGACGTAGAGCAAAGGAGGCCGCGGGCTGGGCCTGGATGGGCCCAGGCCGGTCGGCCCAGCCCTGTCTAGGGCCCGTTTGCCCCCTCCTTTGCACTAGCCGCCATTCGGGCTATTTATAGCCCCCTGACCGAGAGCCACGGATGATCCAATACGTCATCGGCCGCCGAGGAGTAGAGAATAGAGGGACACCATCCCGGAGAGGAGAGGGTCGAGCTAGTTGACTAGGGTTTCCCTAGCCGATGTGGGAACCTAGCACGGAAGACCACGTCGGAGTTCCCGGAGCTAGAAGCAAGATCAAGGAAGGATCCCGGTGGTGATCTTGTGTATGTATCATTGTCATAGTTGAATTATCAAGTTGAATCTATTCTTAACGATCAAGTGTTTCCTCGAAGATTTCGTTTTTCGATCGGCTTTGCTTATTCCAATTCTATTCTTGAGATAGATTACATAGGGTGTTCTTGTAGCCGCGGTGGCTAGAGGTACAAGCCGAATCTTCCGAAAGAATCTCGACTTGTCTTTTGACTCGCCCTAGACTCCCCGCATGAGTAGGGATACATTGTGACAGAACGGGGGTTCCGAATGGCGGATGTTTTCGGATTTGGACGGGAAACCTTGATTTAAACAGGCTTCTTATAAGATTCGATTTGCTACTTCTTCTCTTGCTTGGAACTTCAACAAAAGGCTTAACCCGATCTCTCTAGATCGGTTTATCTACCCAATCTTACTTTGTTGTCTCCGGTCTTTAGTAGATTAGTTTAGTTTCATGTCTTTTACCTAGATGCATTAGGGTTTCTCTTTTATCGAAGATTGAAGTTACTTGGCTTTACTAGATCAACTTTTGCGTCACACATTTGTTCCACGAATTCGATACCTTGGGTTCACCACTCGAGGGAAGAAGGGTCCCTTGACTACGACGGGAGACTTGTCCGCTTGCAAGTCTAAACGAATTTCGATACAACTATTAACGTCAACATATAGCTTCCTATCCGAGTACTTCTCCACCATAGTCCTTGCGCCCCACGCCATCAGGTGCTGTGTGGCACAAGCCGAGTAGTCCCAGGGGCCCACTAAGTAGTCGGTCCTGGTACCCACCGAGGCAGTGGGCCCAGGGAGGTCCATATGACAATCTCTCTACTAAATAGTAGTATCAAACTACTAAAAGGACCTTAATGTCACCTAGAGGGTGGTGAATAGGCATGACGACCGAATTAAACTTTTCTTCCCTGAAAACTTGAAATGCCAGGCACCACTGGTCAGACTGGTGGCTTTGACCAGTCAGATTGGTCAGTTCTCCATGCAATGCAGCACTGGCCAGACCGTTGCCCTGCACCAGTCAGACCGTTGTAGCACAGAGAACCTACAAAAACTGTTTGAAGCTCCTCTTGACTTCTAGCATGAACCAAACTTAGAGATTGGCCTTGGTAGATGATCAGCAGTAGGGTAATGATCCCTGCACACACAAATAGCACACCCAAGTAGATTGAAGCGGAAGCAAATCAAATATGCTAGAAAAACAACTTAGAGAGGCAAACCACAAGAGACAGAAAGATTTGTTTCCTGATGTTTACCCCCACAAAGGAAAGTTATGTCTCCATTGAGGAGCTTGTAAATGATTCAAGTTTTGCACAAACTCTCTCCCACAAGTCAGGTGTCTTTCAACCACTTTACTTTTTTCCACTAAGGCGATCTTTTCCACAAAGAGGCAAGATCACAACCCTCACAAACTTGCCGCTGCTCACCACACCTAGGGAGCTAGTTAGCGACACCTAGCTGTCTAGGAGGAAAACCTCCAAGAGTAGCAAATGCTTCAATGCTTGTAGAAGCAAAATCGAAGTGCTCAAGCTATTTCTTTTGTTAGCTCAAAAATTCTCTCTTGAGCTCACTCTCTAAACCCAACATAAGAATATGACTTGAATTCACAAATCTCACAAAGAGAGGTGAGGAAGAGACATTAAGGCTTTGGCTTAGAAAAGGTCTTGGAAGCTTAGCTAGTTCACCAAGAACAACAGCCAATAACTGAAGAGGGTGTGGGGTACTCAAGGGAAAACTAGTCACTAGCTGTCCAGCAGCACCGGTCAGACCGATGACCCACACTGGTAGTAGGCCTGAGGTGAACGATAAGACTGGTTAGGCTAGAGACACCCCAAAACTCTTTCTTTCACTCCAACACTTCACCAAATGGATGAAGTGGTTCATGTTAGGTTAGGAGGGATTATTAGCACACTCTAAGGCTCTCAAGGCTAATTCTCACAAAGATTTTCTATGAGCACTTGACTTGGTCATGAAGCTAATCATGCATCCCTCCTGATAGTACGTCATACCTATATTCAAGGATAAATAAAAATACCATGTTGTTGACGGTCGATTTTGGTACACCTAGCTATGAGTTTACCGTCAACATTTGCATGTATTTGATATTCTAACTAATGGTACTACCCCCCGAAGGTATTAACACTGGTAGGGAGAGGGGCTTTAGTCCCCGTTGGAGAGGGGTATAGGTCTCTCAAGTCCAATCGGGACTAAAGTTCAGAGACAAAAGGCCCCCCTTTAATCCAAGTTGAACCAACCGGGACTAGAGGATCCTTTAGTCTCGGGTGGTATTACGAACCGAGACTAAAGGGGGGCATGCCAGCACCTGCGCCCATCCCCTTTAGTCTCGGTTGGTAATACCAACCGAGAGACAAAAGGGTCTCGTTTCTCATTATTTGGTCTTCGATTTGAACGTATACTCTAATTGTTGTCTAACCCGTATATGCACGTATACGTATTTGAACTTGTACATAGGTATATACCTATCTATATATACCATATACATTGTTAAATTAGACTTATATATAAATTAAACCCTATATATCTACATATATAAATTTATAAATGTATATACACATAATATTTTATACACATGAAAATAAATAGTATTTTCTTAAACTAGTATATATACATCAAAACCCCATATAGTATAAATACATCTAAATATCATTGAGTTCAAATTTCTAGCCTCATTTAGCTTTCCTCGGAGGTGAGTCGGTCAATTGGATGGTTGGCATAATGATGTTTTCCTTGTGGATTAACCACCTCGTCCATGAGGAATCCCATGAGAGCTTTTTGAATTGCTAAGAGACGATCGTTCTCAATGAGTGCGTCCCTTTTTATAATCCTCTGTAATTTGCAAATAGGTTGAAATAATACAACACGCGATTAAATATACAAAAAAGGATAAAAATGATGTATTATTAATAGGTTTATTTTACTAACACTATCATCATCGGCGTTGCCACTGTGATGGTGTATGTACTCACAAACGTAGTACCCACATAAATCATTTCCTTGCTCTTGTCTCCAACACTAAATTGGAGAGGAGAACAGAATATGAAATTGTAGTGTTATACATTTTAAATACTCCCATTCTGAAGTTGTTATTTGTATACGTACTGGAAAATCATACACCCATCTAAATTTGGGTTGAAATGCTCCTTTGTGCTTTGCAATGAACATGGTCCAAGCTCTGAGGCAAAATAATAAAATATAAAATATGTTAGTATAAAAGCTAAATATATATAATGCATTAAAGAAAATACCATAGATAGAATTATTACTCATGGAATACATCTTCAAGGTCATGGTATTCTGAGCGATCTTTTCTCAATGAATCATACACATTGATGCTGCTATTGTCGATACTGATTATGAGTAGAACCCAATGGAATCTGTATGCATCCTCATGGAGATTAGAATTGACTAAATAGAATTAGCAATGATAATTAGATGACAATCGTACTTACTTGAAGTTGTAAGGCAGTAGTATAAGGTTCTTGTAATGAAACTCATTTAAGTGACTAAAAATGCTCTCGATTGTCGGTTGTCGCGGGTATTTAATCTCATTCGCGTTAACCTTTGGTGGGTCCATGAAAGCAATTCTTGAAATAACCCTTCCTTCCCATCTCAGTAAGTTGCAGGCTACACAAGAAGAAAGTCAAATGTTATTTAGTAGATCGACAAATGTAATAAAGTTATTTATAAACATATGAAAATATGTCACTTACAGACACCAGGCCATCATAAGATCGGTATTCACACCTTCCAGATGGTAAATTTCGTAGATATTAGCAAATCGGAGCCAGACTACCTTCTCGTTTTGAAGGGCAATATCTCCAGGTCTCACGAGCATACCAAACATCTCCAGGCCCTCAGCTGATTTCTTCAAGTACCAGTCATGAAATCTGCGCATCTTAGTTGGGAGCTTGTTGACCAATTCTGGCTTCACTAGAGGTTTTCCTAGCTCAAATCGCCATCTAAATTCTTGATTTTTATCCGCTGGTAGGTCTTCATAGCTGATAAGACCACCAACATGCAGCTTTGTTTGTTCATAAAAGGTAATGAGCTGAGCCAGTTCGTCTTCAGACATGATGTCAATAGATTTTTGCACTTGTCGACTGATGCCCACAAACAATTTAGTCTGATGGGTCGTGGATGCAGGTATTTGCTCGATGTTTCTGGCGGTCCCGAACATTGATGCAATAATCTCCTTGTTCTTGTCTGTGGTGGCGGTCCCCGACGTCGACGTAGGTATATGCTCGATGTAACTATTCGGTGACCCTCGTTGTCTCTTCTTTGCATAAGACTTGTCCACCGAATGCTCATAGTCCGTTTTCAACGGTGGTTTCCTTCTCCTTTTTGTTTCCTTCTTGTCTATGAAAACCTTGAGTCTCTCTTTACGACCTTCATTTTTTTTGGCCTCCAGCTCTTCCTGTTTTCTTCTTTCTTTCGCTTTTTCAAAGAAGTCCTTGACTTCTTTCCATACAGTCTCTTCTGTTTCTTCATCTGTCTTTGCCTCGGGCTTTTCCTTTGCTAGTCATTTTTGTTCTTTCTTTGGTTGTTGCACCGACCAGAAAGATTGCGCTCGAGAGCTTGTGGAGAATGGTTGCTAAGGTGAATTGGGAGGGATGTCATCATCGTGACCACTGCAGCTCCGATCACCCGAATTGTCGTATGCTTGTTGCGGAGAAAGTGAGCGAGTAGGTAGTGACGATGATGGCCCCAGAGACAATTGTAGAAGCTCAGGAGCAGGAACTGACGATGACGGTCCCGGCTTCAGGTTGTCACTCGGAGATCCATCATTCTCGGGGATTATGACGATGTAACGTTTTGGCCATAATATGATACCGTGTAACACATCCTTAAGTGTCTTTTCCCCATCACCTCATGCGATATCTATGTCTAGCTCCTCAAAATCAGGTTGACATATCCTCTCTATGCTAACTGAGGTGTAGCCAGGTGGAATCGGCATGTTGTGGCTCGTTTGTCCAGGAAACCGTGCAAAAGCACTTCCGTTTGCCACCTGAGAAAAAATATTTAATTAGTTATTATTAGCATTGTGAATGCCTGTCCACAAAAATCAAAGTAATATATATGATCAATTAGTGAGGTAATAAAATCATAAATTAGACATACCTTCATTTTGATGTTGTCGAATGGCTTGTGAAGCTCACATCTGGTGCGCCGACAGATGTCATCCACAAGGTACCGTTGGCTGTCCACTTGAACTCCTTCTATTGCCCTTTGCTCTTCGGGAACCGCTGCGGAAGCACAACTACTTTTGTGAGCAGAAGGAACTTTTACTAGAGGCAGTCCTTGTGCTGGGTCCATCTCATTTACAGCAGCGGCCACTCACCGTTCAATATCTGCTGTCAACTTTTTTTCGTGTTCTTTGAGTCTTTTTTGTAACTCTTACTGCCGTTCCTCCTCTTCGCACTCTCTTCTTCTTCTACGGCTTCGATAGGTGGCAATGTCTACCCTGAAGCCAAATTTCTATGGTACCCCACCGAAGCCCCTGCAACGTCCTGGGTGTTCAGGATCCTTGAGCGCCATGGTGAGCTCATCGATCTCTCTATCAACCTTCACTCTGCCCGCTCTGACATCTTCAATTACTTTCAATATTTCAAGTGCAGTCTCTCGTAACGAGGGTGGGTAATCAAGGGTACCATCTTCGGAGTTAATTGTGCCTCCATGAGCATAATACCAATTCTTCACTCGCTCAGGCCAATCAAAGACCGCTGGTATAGTACCTTGTGCGAGAAGGTCTTCTTCCAACTTCTGCCACTTGGGAATTGAAAATGCATATCCACCTCAACCAAGATGATGGAAGTGCTCCTTCTTACCACGACTTTGCTCTTGTATTCCACAAAGGACGTCTAGTGTTCTTTTAACTTGGGATATTCAATCCAAATTGGAGTTTGATTCTTCTTGATATAATCTTTATCGAGTTGCTGTTTGAACTTCTGAAATTGTGTTGCCATCCTCGTGAGAGTACGACACTTCACATTGGCTGGTTCAACACCTTCAGGAAGTGTGAAGTGTTTTAGGATTTCATCCCACAACAAATTTTTCAATGAGTTTGGAACCACGTGTGGATTATCTGCTTTTCCCTTCCATTCTCTGTAGTTGATGGGCACATTACCCCTTACAATGGCCCCACACTGTGTCACATACTTGCCCTTGATTTTTTTGGAGCACATGATTGGCCATCATCTGATACTTCTGTGATCTGATACATGACATGGCCAGTGAGTACTTGTGTACGCCCTCTCTTTGTCTTTTTTGATGAGGAGCCTGAAGCCTACATGTTGCAGGTTTGTTATTTAAATAATTAGTACCTAAGAATTGACGTTAGAAAAATAATAACTACGAAGTTAATGCATGATATATATATATATATATATATATATATATATATATATATATATATATATATATATATATATATATATATATATATATATATATATATATATATATATATATATATATATCGTGGGAACATTTAATACTTTCATTCACAAGACTTTTCTCATTGTTTCTAGAATTGTCCTCGATATTAGCTGTTGTGTCCATGACAGGGGCAGCAACGTCCTCATTCGGAGGTATGTTCGAGTACATGTCCGCCTGACTACACTCCTCGTCGGTGAAGGTTGCAATTGTATAATGTCGGTCATAAAGTTGTCATGGTTGTCATCCATCTGGAATAAACAAAAATTTTCTATGAATTTCTATAATAAACAAGAATATTCTATGAATTTATGTAATTTTCAACAATTTCTAAAACTTTCTAAAATAAGCAAGTATTTACTAAGAATTTCTATTAAACAAGAATTTTCTTTGAATTTCTAGAATAAGCAACAAGTTTTATATGATTTTCTAGAATAAACAAGAATTTTCTATGAATATCTATAATAAACAAGAATATTCTATGAATTTATGTAATTTTCAACAATTTCTAAAACTTTCTAGAATAAAGAATTATTTACTAAGAATTTCTTTATTAAACAAGAAATTTCTTTGAATTTCTAGAATAAGCAACAAGTTTTTATATGATTTTCTAGAATAAACAAGAATTTTTTATGAATTTCTATAATAAAGAAGAATATAATATGAATTTATGTAAAATTCAACAAATTCTAAAACTTTCTAGAATAAACAAGTATTTACTAAGAATATTTTTATTAAACAATAATTTTCTTTGAATTTCTAGAATAAGCAAGAAGTTTTTCTATGAATTTTTAGAATAAAGAAGTATTTACTACAAATTTAATTGAATAAACAAAGTCAAAATATTTCTATTAACTTGTGGACGAACGATACTTGTTGATGGCGGTGCCGTGTGGGAGAATGACAGAGGTGATGTGAAGTCACTTGTTCGAGACGACGTGAAGTATCAAACTAATGTAATTGTATATCGGAAAACAATTAAGAAATCAAATACACAATTAAGAACTCAAATTACATATATATTAGAAAACAATTAAGAACTCAAATACACAATTAAGAACTCAAAATTACATATATAATAGAAAACAATTAAGAACTCAAATACACAATTAAGAACTCAAAATTACATATATTTTAGAAAACAATTAAAAACTCAAATACACAATTAATAACTCAAAATTACATATATATTAGAAAACAATTAAGAACTCAAATACTCAAAACTATGAAATTGTATATTACAAAACAATTAGATTTTGGTACACAAATATACACATAAAAATATACAAGTTACTAATTAAATTTTATTTCTATTCCTATAAAATTTCATATTAAAAATTTACACACAATTATAATTTCTAATTAATATCAAAACATAAACTAAATCAAATCAATTTAATAAAAAATGCTTGCTAACGCCAGCATTTCACGGGCTGACGTCAGCAAGGCAAAACCCACGCGGCCGGCCGGCCATCGGGCACACGCACGTCGGCCGACGGCCGCCGAGGGGGGGCCGGCAAGCGGAGGCGTCGGCGGCGGCGAAGACGACATACCGGGCCGGCAGGAGGCCGCCGCCGAGGAGGAGGGCCGGGGGCCGCCGCCGAGGGGGGATCGGGGGCGGGGGGGTGGCGGCGGGGGGCGGCGAGTCGGGGAGGGGTGCCGCGTCGGGGAGGGCCGCCGTGTCGGTAAAATATGCTGCGTCGGGGCCGAAGATGCGCGTCGGTTTCTCATTTATCTCATTTCTTTTTGCTTTCAACATTAAAAAATTCATTAGTTAAAATATTTGTGCCATGTAAAATTATATTATGTTAACACAAAAAATACCTACTTTTCTATGCACATATTATTTCAAGAGTTGAAATAATTATTACTATTTTTTGTTTACAATTTGAAGGGAAAATAAATTACATTGAAAATATTAGTAAACCTACTCAGAAAAATCTCTGGTTTAAGTAAATTTATGAATTCGCGTATTGACTTCGAATGATCAACGTGCTCATTTCCTTGCTCATTTATTTCGTCTGTGGGCTTTTTCTCTTTTCCTTGCTCATTTATCTCATTCCTTTTGCTTTCAACATTTAAAATAAATCATTAGTTAAAATATCTGTGCCATGCAAAATTATATTATGTTAACACAAAAAATATTTACTTTTCTATGCACATATTATTTCAAGAGTTGAAACACTTATTACTATCTTTTCTTTACAATTTGAAGGGAAAAATAAATTAAATTGAAAATATTAGTAAACCTACTCAGAAAAATCTCTGTTTCAAACAAATTTATGAATTCGCGTATTGTCTTAGAATGATCAACATGCTCATTTTCTTGCTCATTTATCTCATTCATCTCGTTCGCGGGCTTTTTCTCTTTTGCTCATTTATCTCATTCCTTTTTTATTTCAACATTTAAAATAAATCATTAGTTAAAATATTTGCGCCATGCCAAATTATATTATGTTAACACAAAAAAATACTTACTTTTCTATGCACATATTATTTCAAGAGTTGAAACAATTATTACTATGTTTTTTACAATTTGAAGGGGAAAATAAATTAAATTGAAAATATTAGTAAACTTACTCACAAAAATCTCGGTTTCAAACAAAATTTATGAATTCGTGTATTGCCTATTTGATATAATGATTCATATAACTACAATTGCTTACCTATGCATGCAGAGGTCACCAGATGGTTATTACCGTTCACGACATTAATTAATACCAATGACTACAAGTCCCAAGCCGAAGCTGGTCAGCTTCTAGCTTTTGAACCTCTGCTAGTATATATATGCTTAATAAACATGCTTACTAAACATGTTGAAGACAACACATGAATTCATAATAAAGTACGTAATTAACAATAATTGATAATAAGTTCTTAAAGGTTCACATAGCTAGCTAATAATTAATGCAAGTTCACATAATAGGGTACGGTACAAAGCCTGATCCATGCATGCATAATGTTACTGAGCAACAAGCGCTTGCAGATATGAAACATGGTTAATGTCTGCAATCCTTCAGCCTAGAACTCCCTCAAGATAAGCTAGAGAGCGTACTAGTGCACTCTCCTCCGCTTGCGGAGGAGTGTCACAAACACCACTGCAGACATCAAACAATGGAGCCTCGGGTTTTGCTGGCTTGTAGAAAGTTAGAATTGCTTGACTCTTCCAATTGTTGGTGAAAAACGGCTCCCCACCATAGTAATCCACCCCAACTCTTTCCACGACTTGATTCAGAATCGCACGGAAGCTAATTGAAGCATAGGTAGAACCAGAGTGATCCTGCACACAATCAGATGATGATGAGATATAATAATCTTATGTACCATAAACAAATTATATATGTAGCAAAAACAAATTAATTAATAATGAATAGAAATTCTTATATATATAAATGCATATTACCACATCTTGATGAGCCCTGCAAAGCCTCTCTGTAGTCTCAATCACACTTCCTTCACCCGTCCCGAGTTGCCTTAATTTAAAATAGGAAAGGTCCGACACAAAGCACCCAACATTATTCTGGAGCTGTTGCAGACAATTCTCCACGGCAGTCCTCTCTTGGGTCAACCCAATAGGTGATGTTTTGCCAACTGTTGCAATGGCAAGCATCGGGTATAGTGCGCCTGCTGGCAACTAGTAGAAGTCTACATATCGAGCAGGTACGGTGAAAGAGATATACACTCTTGCCATGTGCTCATCAACATGCTCAGTTTGCACTATAGGAGGAGTACCATTCATATCCCCGATAATATCTTTGAGCCATGTGATATTCTTGAGAACCTACAATAATTATATATGTAACTGAAATTACAGATTTTCCATGTGAAATGAAAAAAGTTCTATGTAAAGCAAATTAATTTCAATTCCTATATTACCACGTTAGCTACACATCATTGATCACCCATTGGCAAGGTAATCTCACGGTGAAAGTGCAATCCTAGACGTGGAGGCAACAGAGCCTCCAAACCACCTCCACGACCACCAAGACCTGCACGGCCAATGCCATGGCCACCACGCCCACCACGGCGGCAGACAATGCCACGACCACAAATGCCATTACCAACACCACTTGATGACGACATTGCTAGCTCAAACTATATACAAATCAAAATAACACACATTACTCACAATAAATAGGATTAGTTTGCATAGATACATTGGATTCAATATATGCATAAATAGAAAAACAAAAGGGAACTATTACTGTACATAACATTTATGAACCACGACTTAGAAGACCTAGTTGCTACGGGAACTACAACAGTCCCACCTCACCGTCATATACACCTGACTCTCCCACTTACAGTACTACACATGCGCTACACCTCCTATCTAGCTACAGTCCAACATTGCGGAGCTGCAGGCAGTCCCCACGTAGCCCGTGATGTTAAACTGTAGCTAATTAGGATGTGGGGCTCTGTATCAAAAACAAGAAAAAAATAAAATGCTTACATTTGTTGTCTATAAAACTAAAAAAATACTTAATAAAAGAATTTAATCTTCTATTTCCTCCTATAGCAACCTATAAATAAAAGGGGCCATAGAATTCAACGCTATATTCTATAAACTATATGTACACATACCTACATATATATAGATTGGATTCAATATATGCATAAATAAAAAAGGGGATAGAATTCAACACTATCATTACTGTACATAACTTAGAAGACTAGATTCTCCGGGAACTACAACAGTCTCACCTCACCGTCATATACACCTGACCCTCCCACTTACAGTACTACACATGTCCTTCACGTCCTATCTAGCTACAGTCCAACGTCACGGAGCTGCAGGTAGTCCCCACGTAGCCCGTGACGTTAAACTGTAGCCAATTAGGACGTGGGGCTCTGTATCAAAAACAAGGAAAAAAAGAAAATAGTTAAATTTATTGTATATAAAACTAAAAAATACTTAATAAAAGAATTTAATCTTTTATTTCCTCCAATAGCAACCTAGAAATAAAAGGGGCCAAAGAATTCAACACTGTATTTTATAAACTATATGTACACATACCTACAAATATATAGATTGGATTCAATATATGCATAAATAAAAAAAATAAAAGGGGATAGAATTCAAAACTATTATTATTGTACATAACCATTACGAACCAATGACTCAGAAGACCTAGATGCTCTAGGAACTACAACAGTCTCACCTCACCGTCATATATACCTCACTCACTCACTTACAGTACCACACATGCGCTACACCTCCTATCTAGCTACAGTCCCACCTTGCGGAGCTGCAGGCAGTCCCCACGTAGCCCGTGAGGTGAAACTATAGCTAATTAGGACGTGGGGATATGTATCAAAAACAAGAAAAAAAAGAAAATGCTTACATTTATTGTATATAAAACTAAAAAAAATACTTAATAAAAGAATTTAATCTTCTATTTCCTCCTATAGCTACCTAGAAATAAAAGCATTTCTAAACAATGAAATAATGGAAAAACATACCTAGTACATTTTTTGTATGTCTACTTTTCTCTTTATGAGCATACGTTTTATAAACTATGTGTACAAGTAAAAAACAAATTTATGATAAATAAGAAAATAAGAGAATGCTTACATTTATTCTAGATAAAAATTAAAAACATATTTAACAAAAGATTTTATCTTCTATTTCCTCCAATGGCTACCTAGAATAAAATCATTTCTAAACAATGAAAGAATGGAAATACCTAGTACATTTTCAGTATGTCTTCTTTTATGAGCATATATTTCATAACCATATATATGTATTAGAAAAATTCAATATTATGAAAAACAAGATTTTAATGAAAGAAGGAACAATGCAAGTACCATCCTAACTACATCTTCACGTGTATATATAAAATCTCATCTCTCTAATTAATTTAAGCTCCTACCTAGCTACAAATTAACATTTCTATTTTCTCCATCTCTAAACCATAAAACAAAATTTAATCACAACAAATGAAGGGAGGATGAAGATTCCAACCTTTACAACACCTTGGACGAGAGAAATCTTCACAATCTAATGAAAAAAAAATCGCAAGACCACCCTAGGCTTGAGTCGCCATGGAGGAGAGGAGCTTGAGCTCGCAGGTGAGTACGGTGAATGGCTCGTGTGGCAGGAGGAGGAAGGAGGTGCGGGCGTTATATGGATGCCGGCCTTTATTCCCGGCTGGTGTTACGAGCTAAGACTAAAGGGTACCCCTTTAGTCTCGGCTCGTAACACCTACCGGGACTAATGCTTTAGTCTCGGGTGGTGTTACGAGCCGAGACTATAGTCTCGGGTGGTGTTACGAGCCGAGACTATAGTCTCGGGTGGTGTTACGAGCCGAGACTAAAGGGGTACCCTTTAGTCATGGCTCATAACAACAGCCAGAACTAAAGGTTGGGGCAATTATTGCCGGATGGAGCCGTTGGGAGCCCCCCCCTTTTATCACGATTGGTAATACCAACCGGGACTAAAGGGGGCCAGCTACATCGAGCATTTCGGGCCATGTCGACGAAAGGCCTTTAGTCCTGGCTCCAAAGTTAAACCGGGACTAAAGGCCCGAACCAAAGCCTCCCTCTTCACCAGTGTAAGTTCACTCTTGCAAGTCGATTTTGGAGTTTGTTGTTTACGTAGGAAACTAGCGCTTAAAGGGAGACTTTCGGGATAAGTTCATCAAGCAATTCAAGAGAAGATCATGAAGCCCGACAGAAGTCTAGGCACATCATGAACATGACTCCAAATGTCCCCAGGAACCGAAGCATGAACCATAAAACTCCAGGGACCTGAACAGAAGATGTTGAAGCTTGTGCGACAAGGAGCTCTATCTAAAACGTGGAGAAGACGACGTCAAGGGCCACATGCATAAGGAAGCAAGTCAACAATTGACCGAGAAGCGTTGAGGAGCGAACCGGGGTCGAACCGGGCTAGAAACGGGCCCAGACTGGTCGGCCCAGGCCGGCCGACCCATCCCCTTTTTGTGGTGGTTCGCGACGCCCTTTTACCTAGGCGCTCTTCTATAAATTGCCTCTGCCTCCACCGGCCACCGCATCCATCCATCCATTCATCAAAGAGCCGCCGACAAGAAGGAGAAGCAACGGGAGGAAGCCGACGGCCGCCGCAAGTCCTCGAGTTGCCTAAGGGATGGCTTAGGCCATGCCCTAGCCACCATGGTTGGCCCTGCGTGGTGAAGCCATGGTAGAGTTCCAGAGCCATGCCTTGGATCCATCAAGGCATTTGCACTTTCGACATTCGATGATATAAATCAATCCTTGTCCTTACTTTGATCTACTATGAGTTGTTCTTATTCATATGTGTAGCTACCATATGCTTTTAGTAGTTTTAGATCGAGTCATGGTGATTAGTCTTGTCTTGCAGATACATCATTGTAGTGCACGGACCAAGGTTGTCATTCGGTGAGGAATATCCTTGCGTAGTGATAGTACAGTGGAGGAGAAAGTGGCGAATGAACGTGTATCGGACCACTCCGTATCGGGTTACTCCATATCGAATGTACTCCTCATCATAGTATAGGTTTAGATTGGTTTGTCACCTTGGCCAGAACAACAACAAGAAGACGATAGGCTAGGGTTACCCTTTGGTGTTTACCTTTATGGCTAGGTGGATGAGATCCACACATCCTCTCATGTTTGTATGTTTAACCTTTATGAAATCAACACTTCACATAGGGTTAGACCGGTAGGTTAGATAGGGATACTTAGTGGTTTGCTTCCGATCCTTGGATTGACAAATGTAGGGAGGACCCTCCTTAGTGAAAAGGCACCAAGTCATCCATACGCTTGCGGTGAACTTGAGCATGGTTTTGCACCGTCAACAAGCCCCTTTTTCTGGCGATGTTGTCGGGGATCGGCAACTCGAACCTTAGTGTTATCTATCTTTCTTTTAACTAACTCTAATTTTATTATTGCACATACCCTATGTTTCTTGTTTGTGTCCTTGAATGCAGGTAAAACCCTAGACACAAAGCGATCGAGAAGTTTTCAACATTCACACATGGACAAGTCCAACCTCGCTCAACCAAGTTGATGACTATGCAAAAATTTGATATCTAGTGGTAGATGCTAACCATGGTTAGTGTCCCAACATCAGCTATTGAGCCCCCACCCAAAGCAAACGAAGATGAACAAGGTATACCTATGTGTTGATTAAATTTTTAGACTAATGTCTTTTAGAAGATTGTTTGTTCAAGCTATAGGTTTCGAAACGACCATGCCAAGCATGATGGAGAAGGATTCCGTTACCATCAATCCAATGCAGTGATGGTAATGATTTATTTGAAGCCAAGGGATGCGTGACATGGTGCCCTAAAAGACTTAAAGATAAAGACCACGGTTACATCTCTGGAGTGATGGACGAAAGGCTAACGATGTCATCATGATGTTTGCATGAGCCTCATCAGAAAGCATTAGATATATTTGAATTTCCAGAAGCCCCATGAAGTCTATGTTCCAACAAATCAAGCGGCAAGGCAATCAGAGCTTCCTACAAACAGATATGGCCAAATAACCGAAGGTTGCACGTGCTGAAATTCTGGACAGCAAGCAGTGCTGAAGTGAAACAGTCATAGCTCTCTCATTCAGATTCGGATTAAGACGAATGAGTACCCGTTGGAAAGGTAATTTTGTAAATTTGTCAATAGAACAATATTTTGGTACATGTTATGTTTTGTATGCAGGGGTAAATCCACGAAGAAGAGGCAGCAACAAGGTGATGACGACAAGATAGAGGAGATGGACATGGTGTCAATAAAGAGAAGATGGGGCAATGGTTCCATGTCACACCCTGAAATTTCCAATTTCAGGATGTGAATAGAAAAAATAATTAAATAACAATTTTCTCATAATTTTAAAAATTTTCCAACATTTATTTTTTCTTTACAGGGAATATAGTATAGGAAGAATTCTTTGTTTGATTTTCTAAATTAAATAAAAGTTGAGAGTGTTGCATTCATGCCGATGCATCTAGTGGTTCTTGAGTGCAAAAGGTTTGAAAAATGCGTTTAGGAGCTGTCCAAACTCTCCCGAGAATTTTCCGGATTTTTCTGGAATTTATTCTCATTTTCCTTGAGCTATTTCTATTTATTAGAAGGCTCTAAAAATAATTACCTCAATCGGAGGTTCAGAACTCGAGATATGAATTGAAGAAGATGGTTATGTCAGCAGTGTTGGCAGATTCTGAATGCTCCACTAATTCGTAGGTATCTCCCTGGATACAAAACGAATACTGATGAATTTTTGACAGAATAAAGCTGATGAAATTCCTGAACTACTCCAATTGGATTTACCTCAATCGGAGGTCTATAGGCCGAGATATAGAATATTGAAGGTAACTAGGTCAGCAGCGTTTACAGATTCTGATAGCTCCAATGTTTCGGGCATAGCTCCTGGAACATATATAGGATAGGGCTGAATTTTTTATAGGAATTCACTTATGAAATTTAGGAACTAACCCAACTGGTTTCATGTCGATCGGAGTTCCGTAGCTCGAGAAAGAATTAAAACAGCGCTGATGCGTCGAGGAGGTGCGCGAGCAGATAGAATGCTAAGGGTAACGGTTCTACCCATGAATCAAGGGGGTGTTTATTGCTTGAGGGAATGAGTAGGCGAGGTCAAAGAGATGTTCAAGGAGAGTGAAGATAAATATATAAGAATTCATGGTATGGAGAAAAGAAGATGGTTAAGAAGCGAGATCCTTTATCAGAGAGGTAAAGGATAAGGTAAGGAGGGATTGTGGGACAAAAGAGGCATTAAGAAACGATCAGTGCTAACTAGGCTTACGTCCTACAGCCGATACAGCTCTGATACCACTCTGTCACACCTGCTTTTCCGAAGAAAACCAAGTGCATACCTATATGCATGCCAGGATCATGTTTCATGCATACAGTGACATAAAAGTGAATACAGAAACAGTATCACGTAAGAAAAAGAAAGATTATCAGAGATTTACGCCTTATCCTGGAAACGAAGGCTCCAAACATCACAGGCAATAGACTGGGGGTTGCGTACGCCTAGCACTCCACAACATCTTCACGTCATCTTAATATAGCTTCCTCCTTCTGAGCAACATTGTTTATAGCAAGGGTGAGCACTTGTCGTACTCAGCAAGTGTGGGAAAAAAGAATGAATGCAAAGGCTTTATAGTGGACTGTGCTATAAGCATTTAAGCAATTTTAGTTGGTCAAGTTTTATTAGCACCTGATTACTAATAAAGTATAAGTTTATACCAACCCACATTAAGCATAAGGTAATAAATACGCCATAAGCACATGGCAAGCATAACCAGAGAGAGAGAGAGCGATTTAAGTCCATCTTCAAGTTTAGTTAACATGTGAGGGTCCAGGCCGCCCGTGACCGTGGGCACGACTAATCGATTAGTTTTACACTCTGCAGAGGTTGTATATCTTTACCCACAAGTCGCGTAAAAGTCCCGAAGAACTTTAAACCCAACCATGCGATGCTGCGCAGGCATCATACCACACTACCGAGGTGTGATTGCATAGGGACGCTACGAGGCCTTTACAAAGAGTCCTCCCATGCGTATTAGTCCATAGTAGTATGTCATTGAGGCTATCTTTCGTACCACACTTCTATTACGGACGGTAAGCCATAGAGTCTTCCGTTCCATCACCGCTCCGGAATAGAAGAGCCATAAAAGCATTCCTCCGTCCCCAACCTACTATGCAAGTAATAACCACACAAAGACTTCCCTAATTACTCGGCCAAGACCAGAGCCATATGGTGCTATGCCCGAAACAATGGAGCTATCAGAATCTGTAAATGCTTCTGACCTAGTTACCTTCAATATTCTATATCTCGGGCTATAGACCTCCGATTGAGGTAAATCCAATTGGAGTAGTTCAGGAATTTCATCAGCTTTATTCTGTCCAAAATTCAGCAGTATTCGTTTTGTATCCAGGGAGATACCTACGAATTAGTGGAGCATTCAGAATCTGCCAACACTGCTGACATAGCCGTCTTCTTCAATTCATATCTCGAGTTCTGAACCTCCGATTGAGGTGATTCCAGTTGGGTTGAACTCATAATTTCGTACTCCTTGATTTGGGAAAAATCCATTATTTATGGATATCCTTGCTAGGAGATATATCTGATCTATTAGGAGGATACCCCCTGACTTCATTAACAACGTGTAGTATCGTTCCCTTAGCTATGCCTTGATTGGTGGAATTCAGTGCTTGCATGATGATGCTTGGTTTTATGAACTTGATTGATTCGCTTCTTTGATGTGAGTGTTGGTGTATTGTGAGTCTTACATCCGCAATAACATCAGTTGCCTAGTTGGGTTCTTCTTTTGTACCTCCCACCTCCTTGTTCTCCCCCACTCGTTTTGCACTACTCTTGTTTCCCTTCTGATCATATCTTTACCTACCAAACAGATGGAAAACCCAAACGAAAGTAACCAAGGAGAAAGCTATGAAAACAGTGGTGACTATGGATACAATCAAGATGGTTTATCATATCCACCCTCAGATGATAAGTATGCAGAGTTCATGAGGACTGAGCCACCAAAGTTTTCCAGTACCACATACCCCTTAGAAGCTGAAGACTGGATCAAGACAATTGAAGAGAAGTTAGACATGATACAATGCAATGATGGAGAGAAAGTTTTGTATGCATCTTGGCAACTTATAGGAGCAGCTTCAGAGTGGTGGAATTCTTATATCAATGGTCATCAACAACCTGAGAGTATTGTGTGGAAGGAATTCAAAGACAACTTTATCTTACACCATACTCTTGTGAGTGCGATGAAGCTCAAGAGGAAGGAGTTCCTTAACTTAAAGCAAGGACAGATGACGGTAACTGAGTACGGGGATAAGTTTGTTCAATTATCTCTGTATGCCCCAAGATCAGCTGAAAGTGATAAGAAGAAACGAGAGCATTTCATCAAAGGGTTGAATGAAGATCTTCAAAGTATACTAAGCTTGCATGATTATTCCAGTCTACAAGATTTAATCAACAAAGCCATTGGGTTAGAAAGCAAGCTACAGGAGATCATGAGTAAGAAGAGAAAAAGGGAATATCCAGGGGAAGCCAATAATAATTCTCACCTACATCTTATGTCTCAAGCCCAAGGTTTTTCTGAAGGTCACAATGAAGATGCATATCTAGAATATCCTCATGGTGTCACAAAACCAGTGATTTATGAGACACCACAGAATCGTCGAACCATTAGGGAAAGTAAAGCTTGTTTTTATTGCAAAGCTGGTGGACACTTTATCAACAGATGCCCGAAGAAATTTCTAGACCGTCATTTTAAGAAGGAATGGCGACAACGACACAAGCAAGACAAGACCCCCGCTATTTAAGGATGTTGGTATAAGTTAGGCTGTGGAAAGTTTTCTGTAATATGAAAGGAATAATATTGCTGAAGGTTATGAAAAGAGTTGAAATAAACCCTTGTCTCTTGCTAGCCTTTTTCGAATCTCGGGACGAGATTCCTTTTAAGGGGGGTAGATTTGTCACACCCTGAAATTTCCAATTTCAGGATGTGAATAGAAAGAATAATTAAATAACAATTTTCTCATAATTTTAAAAAATTTCCAACATTTATTTTTTCTTTACAGGGAATATAGTATAGGAAGAATTCTTTGTTTGATTTTCTAAATTAAATAAAAGTTGAGAGTGTTGCATTCATGCCGATGCATCTAGTGGTTCTTGAGTGCAAAAGGTTTCAAAAATGCGTTTAGGAGCTGTCCAAACTCTCCCGAGAATTTTCCGGATTTTTCTGGAATTTATTCTCATTTTCCTTGAGCTATTTCTATTTATTAGAAGGCTCTAAAAATATTTTTCATGAGCACCAAATGCATTATTTGGATTGTTCATGTCTTAATCTATCTCTAGGAATTTTCCTGGAATTTTTGTGATTTTCGGAGTATTTTTCTTGCCTTTAAAGCAATTTCTACAATTTCTGGAATTGTTTTAGGTATTAAAAATAAAATCCGAAAAACATCTATCCTTCTCTACCTGGGCCGAGCCCGTGGGCTCGACCCGCACCTGCCCGGCCCGCCCGCCCGGCCCGGCGGGGCCCATCCGGCCGACCCGGCGCCGAGGCCGACCGAGGCCCGGCCGGCGCCACCGCCATCCTAGCCGGGCGTGCCCCGTGCCCGCGCCCCATATAAAGGGAGCCGCACCGCGCGCGCGTGGCCTAGCGCGCCGCCGCCCTACGCCCCGATCCGCCCGCGCCGCCGGAGTCGAGCGCCGCCGCCGCCGCTCCTGGAACCGAAATCCGCCGACGGGTGACCTCCTGTTTGCCGGCCGCCCCTCCGCCCTCCGCGCAGGTGAGCACCTCCACGCAATCCCCTTCCCCTCCTCTTCCTTTTTCCTAATCTAGTCGAGGCCCTTGCCGTCCCAGTAACCGGCGCCGCCACCCCCTAGCGTCGCCGCCTCCCTGTTCGCCTGTGGACAAAGGAAGGGGATGACCCCTACTGTTTTGCATCCAGCCCCCTGATGTTTCCTTTTATCCTTAATACTTTACTTGTGTCTTGTTTCTCTTCCAGAAAACTCCCTAAATAGTTTAGATTCTTTCATCCAGATCCAATCTAAGCCCCTTTTCAGATCTAACCCTGAGCTTTATCAGTTTCGCGAGCACTGTTTAGTGTGTCTTGCAAATCTTCTTTGCTAGCCCCTGAAATCTACGGTTAATCGCGACTAGGTCCTTTCAATCTTGTTTTTCTCATATCTTTTTCGTTTTAGCTCCGATTTCATCCATTCAAGTTGCGTTAGGTCCATAATAATGTAAAGCACGCGTTAGTGGTGTGTACTAACCATGTTTTGTTTCTGAAAATAAAATTAATAATAATTTTGATTAATGACTAGCTATGCATGTCTTTTCTAAATAAAAGCAATATAGATCTATATATCGTTTTTCATAATCAAATTTAATTTGATTAATGATTACTTTACATGCTTTTATGAATAAAATCTAACTAGATCTTTTACTCGGTTTTCCATAAGTCAAATATTATTTTGCTTAATGATTAATTAACTTTTATAATTAAAAGTTGATTAGGCTTTTACTCTGGCTTTATAAATAAATGTTAATCTTGATTAATATCAATTTAATACTGCTTTTGATAATAATATGATGAACTCGAATTACAAAGTTTCGTTTAGATTGTTCATATAGTTTAGTTTTTCCAAATCAAATGTTTAGTCGGTTAATTCATATATGAATCTTTATTAATAAAACTTGACTAGTTCTTTACACCGGTTTCATAAATAAAGTTTAATATTGCATTAATGTCAACACAGGGTATTTTATTTCTGAAATATCCTTTATAATTGTTTTGTTAATTAAAATGAACCCAGCTCATAGCCTTGCTCTCTCATTTATGCAAAACGTTTGTTAGACGTTCTTTTCTCAGCTCAATCTAAGTGTGATCTTTCCGGTCCTTGCTCAATCTTCCGCAACCATCTCTTTAAAGCTAACCAAGCCTTTCCAAGCACCCTTTGTGTTCTTTAGTGATCTATCTAATCAAGCCTATCCTTTAGTGCGTTCTTTTAAAGTTTTCTTTTGATTGGTGCTTTGGTCTTAGTATATGCTTGTTTGTTTACTTTGTGTATGTTTGTGCCCGATGATTGATGCGCTTAGAGTGAACGCCGTTCAAGAAGTTTGGAAGAGCTTGAAGTTGAAGATATTTTGAGCAACTACTCTCGGTTAAAGGCAAGTGTGTCCTTGATCTTTTGTCCTAAGAACTATATTTAATCACTCATTGCATATGCTTGCATTAATATGATGGGACCCATTTTTAAGGTTTGACTAGTGTTGTTTATCCTGTGCCTTGATCCAAACGGGTTTATCTTTATGTTGGGTAGCTATGCTTAGTTGCTATACCTGGGTTATGGTGGTTTTAATGAACATTAATGATGAATCATGTTATACCTTTGTGCTATATCTTTGGATGCTTAATACAAGATCATATGATTAATCGGAACATGGAGAACCACCCAGGACAACAGTGCAACCACAAGGACTATATGGCTCTGGTCTTGGCCGAGTAATTAGGGAAGCCTTTGTGTGGTTATTACTCGCATAGTAGGTTGGGGACGGAGGGATGCTTTTATGGCTCTTCTATTCCGGAGCGGTGATGGAACGGAAGACTCTATGGCTTACCGTCCGTAATAGAAGTGTGGTACGAAAGATAGCCTCTATGACATACTACTATGGACTAATACGCACGGGAGGACTCTTTGTAAAGGCCTCGCCGCGTCCCTATGCAATCACACCTCGGTAGTGTGGTATGATGCCTGCGCAGCATCGCATGGTTGGGTTTAAAGTTCTTCGGGACTTTTACGCGACTTGTGGGTAAAGATGTACAACCTCTGCAGAGTGTAAAACTAATCGATTAGCCGTGCCCACGGTCACGGGCGGCCTGGACCCTCACATGATAACTAAACTTGAAGATGGACTTAAATCGCTCTCTCTCTCTCTCTGGTTATGCTTGCCATGTGCTTATGGCGTATTTCTTACCTTATGCTTAATGTGGGTTGGTATAAACTTATACTTTATTAGTAATCAGGTGCTAATAAAACTTGACCAACTAAAATTGCTTAAATGCTTATAGCCCAGTCCACTATAAAGCCTTTGCATTCATTCTTTTTTCCCACACTTGCTGAGTACGACAAGTGCTCACCCTTGCTATAAACAATGTTTTCTGAAAATAAAATTAATAATAATTTTGATTAATGACTAGCTATGCATGTCTTTTCTAAATAAAAGCAATATAGATCCATATATCGTTTTTCATAATCAAATTTAATTTGATTAATGATTACTTTACATGCTTTTATGAATAAAATCTAACTAGATCTTTTACTCGGTTTTCCATAAGTCAAATATTATTTTGCTTAATGATTAATTAACTTATATAATTAAAAGTTGATTAGGCTTTTACTCCGGCTTTATTAATAAATGTTAATCTTGATTAATATCAATTTAATACTCGCTTTTGATAATAATATGATGAACTCGAATTACAAAGTTTCGTTTAGATTGTTCATATAGTTTAGTTTTTCCAAATCAAATGTTTAGTCGGTTAATTCATATATGAATCTTTATTAATAAAACTTGACTAGTTCTTTACACCGGTTTCATAAATAAAGTTTAATATTGCATTAATGTCAACACGGGGTATTTTATTTCGAAATATCCTTTATAATTGTTTTGTTAATTAAAATGAACCCAGCTCATAGCCTTGCTCTCTCATTTATGCAAAACGTTTGTTAGACGTTCTTTTCTCAGCTCAATCTAAGTGTGATCTTTCCGGTCCTTGCTCAATCTTCCGCAACCATCTCTTTAAAGCTAACCAAGCCTTTCCAAGCACCCTTTGTGTTCTTTAGTGATCTATCTAATCAAGCCTATCCTTTAGTGCGTTCTTTTAAAGTTTTCTTTTGATTGGTGCTTTGGTCTTAGTATATGCTTGTTTGTTTACTTTGTGTATGTTTGTGCCCGATGATTGATGCGCTTAGAGTGAACGCCGTTCAAGAAGTTTGGAAGAGCTTGAAGTTGAAGATATTTTGAGCAACTACTCTCTGGTTAAAGGCAAGTGTGTCCTTGATCTTTTGTCCTAAGAACTATATTTAATCACTCATTGCATATGCTTGCATTAATATGATGGGACCCATTTTTAAGGTTTGACTAGTGTTGTTTATCCTGTGCCTTGATCCAAACGGGTTTATCTTTATGTTGGGTAGCTATGCTTAGTTGCTATACCGGGTTATGGTGGTTTTAATGAACATTAATGATGAATCATGTTATACCTTTGTGCTATATCTTTGGATGCTTAATACAAGATCATATGATTAATCGAACATGGAGAACCACCCAGGACAACGGTGCAACCACAAGGACTATATGGCTCGGTCTTGGCCGAGTAATTAGGGAAGCCTTTGTGTGGTTATTACTCGCATAGTAGGTTGGGGACGGAGGGATGCTTTTATGGCTCTTCTATTCGGAGCGGTGATGGAACGGAAGACTCTATGGCTTACCGTCCGTAATAGAAGTGTGGAACGAAAGATAGCCTCTATGACATACTACTATGGACTAATACGCACGGGAGGACTCTTTGTAAAGGCCTCGCCGCGTCCCTATGCAATCACACCTCGGTAGTGTGGTATGATGCTCGCGCAAGCATCGCATGGTTGGGTTTAAAGTTCTTCGGGACTTTTACGCGACTTGTGGGTAAAGATGTACAACCTCGCGAGTGTAAAACTAATCGATTAGCCGTGCCCACGGTCACGGGCGGCCCGGACCCTCACATGATAACTAAACTTGAAGATGGACTTAAATCGCTCTCTCTCTCTCTCTGGTTATGCTTGCCATGTGCTTATGGCGTATTTCTTACCTTATGCTTAATGTGGGTTGGTATAAACTTATACTTTATTAGTAATCAGGTGCTAATAAAACTTGACCAACTAAAATTGCTTAAATGCTTATAGCCCAGTCCACTATAAAGCCTTTGCATTCATTCTTTTTTCCCACACTTGCTGAGTACGACAAGTGCTCACCCTTGCTATAAACAATGTTTTCTGAAAATAAAATTAATAATAATTTTGATTAATGACTAGCTATGCATGTCTTTTCTAAATAAAAGCAATATAGATCCATATATCGTTTTTCATAATCAAATTTAATTTGATTAATGATTACTTTACATGCTTTTATGAATACAAGCTAACTAGATCTTTTACTCGGTTTTCCATAAGTCAAATATTAATTTGCTTAATGATTAATTAACTTATATAATTAAAAGTTGATTAGGCTTTTACTCCGGCTTTATGAATAAATGTTAATCTTGATTAATACCAATTAAATACTGTTTTTGATAATAATATGATGAACTCGAATTACAAAGTTTCGTTTAGATTGTTCATATAGTTTAGTTTTTCCAAATCAAATGTTTAGTCGGTTAATTCATATATGAATCTTTATTAATAAAACTTGACTAGTTCTTTACACCGGTTTCATAAATAAAGTTTAATATTGCATTAATGTCAACACGGGGTATTTTATTTCGAAATATCCTTTATAATTGTTTTGTTAATTAAAATGAACCCGGCTCATAGCCTTGCTCTCTCATTTATGCAAAACGTTTGTTAGACGTTCTTTTCTCAGCTCAATCTAAGTGTGATCTTTCCGGTCCTTGCTCAATCTTCCGCAACCATCTCTTTAAAGCTAACCAAGCCTTTCCAAGCACCCTTTGTGTTCTTTAGTGATCTATCTAATCAAGCCTATCCTTTAGTGCGTTCTTTTAAAGTTTTCTTTTGATTGGTGCTTTGTTCTTAGTATATGCTTGTTTGTTTACTTTGTGTATGTTTGTGCCCGATGATTGATGCGCTTAGAGTGAACGCCGTTCAAGAAGTTTGGAAGAGCTTGAAGTTGAAGATATTCTGAGCAACTACTCTCTGGTTAAAGGCAAGTGTGTCCTTGATCTTTTGTCCTAAGAACTATATTTAATCACTCATTGCATATGCTTGCATTAATATGATGGGACCCATGTTTAAGGTTTGACTAGTGTTGTTTATCCTGTGCCTTGATCCAAACGGGTTTATCTTTATGTTGGGTAGCTATGCTTAGTTGCTATACCTGGGTTACGGTGGTTTTAATGAACATTAATGATGAATCATGTTATACCTTTGTGCTATATCTTTGGATGCTTAATACAAGATCATATGATTAATCGGAACATGGAAAACCACCCAGGACAACAGTGCAACCACAAGGACTATATGGCTCTGGTCTTGGCCGAGTAATTAGGGAAGCCTTTGTGTGGTTATTACTCGCATAGTAGGTTGGGGACGGAGGAATGCTTTTATGGCTCTTCTATTCCGGAGCGGTGATGGAACAGAAGACTCTATGGCTTACCGTCCGTAATAGAAGTGTGGTACGAAAGATAGCCTCTATGACATACTACTATGGACTAATACGCACGGGAGGACTCTTTGTAAAGGCCTCGTAGCGTCCCTATGCAATCACACCTCGGTAGTGTGGTATGATGCCTGCGCAGCATCGCATGGTTGGGTTTAAAGTTCTTCGGGACTTTTACGCGACTTGTGGGTAAAGATGTACAACCTCTGCAGAGTGTAAAACTAATCGATTAGCCGTGCCCATGGTCACGGGCGGCCTGGACCCTCACATGATAACTAAACTTGAAGATGGACTTAAATCGCTGTCTCTCTCTCTCTCTGGTTATGCTTGCCATGTGCTTATGGCGTATTTCTTACCTTATGCTTAATGTGGGTTGGTATAAACTTATACTTTATTAGTAATCAGGTGCTAATAAAACTTGACCAACTAAAATTGCTTAAATGCTTATAGCCCAGTACACTATAAAGCCTTTGCATTCATTCTTTTTTCCCACACTTGCTGAGTACGACAAGTGCTCACCCTTGCTATAAACAATGTTGCTCAGAAGGAGGAAGCTACATGAAGATGACGTGAAGATGTTGTGGAGTGCTAGGCGTACGTAACCCCCAGTCGATTGCCTGTGATGTTTGGAGCCTTCGTTTCCAGGATAAAGCGTAAATCTCTGATAATCTTTCTTTTTCTTACGTGATACTTTTTCTGTATTCACTTTTATGTCACTGTATGTATGAAACATGATCCTGGCATGCATATAGGTATGCACTTGGTTTTCTTCGGAAAAGCAGGTGTGACAGAGTGGTATCAGAGCTGTATCGACTGTAGGACGTAAGCCTAGTTAGCACTGGTCGTTTCTTAATGCCTCTTTTGTCCCACAATCCCTCCTTACCTTATCCTTTACCTCTCTGATAAAGGATCTCGCTTCTTAACCATCTTCTTTTCTCCATACCATGAATTCTTATTTATTTATCTTCACTCTGGAGGAAGCTACATGAAGATGACGTGAAGATGTTGTGGAGTGCTAGGCGTATGCAACCCCCAGTCGATTGCCTGTGATGTTTGGAGCCTTCGTTTCCAGGATAAAGTGTAAATCTCTGACAATCTTTCTTTTTCTTACGTGATACTGTTTCTGTATTCACTTTTATGTCACTGTATGCATGAAACATGATCCTGGCATGCATATAGGTATGCACTTGGTTTTCTTCGGAAAAGCAGGTGTGACATTCCACAACACGTACATGATGAAATTTAGAAGCTATGTACTAAGACAAAACCCTCCAGAGCATGGATGAATGAAGATACAAGAGGCACCACTCAACATATGATGATGTTGGAAGCAAACCGCTACCGATTTCATAAGGCAACATCAAGTTGCATGGCTACTTTGGATTCTCGCACAAGTAACCATGGCATCACAACAATAAAAAGGTACTTGAGAAAGTCGAGCTCTATGAATTTAAATAAAGCGCTTTGCGGGTGGCAACTCGATTTTTTTATGTATCTATATAAACTATGACAAGTATACATTATGTTCGTTATTTGAAAACTTCATGTAACATCGTACCGATGCTCTAATAAATGTCACAGACACATTTTGTATGCTTTAATAAATATTGAGATAGCACTTTTCAACTTGATTTTGGAAAACTTGTAGACCCCTTAGTGTTTAGAGTCTTTTTATTTGTGTCTTTTTAGAGAGAAATATGAAGCATGATCCCTTTGATTCTAAACTTGTAGCAAGTTAACTTAGGCTAACTTTTGCTTTTGGTTTAGATCACCACCATATCATGTCATATCATTTTGTTCATTCATAATCATGTTGCACTTCTTTCCACATTATTCTCCACCCTTGCATTTTGTTGCATGATCATATCATTTTTAAGACCCTTTCTTTGAAAATCAAAAAAACATCTTTGCCTAAACCTTCCTATCAAACCACACCTATAACCTAAGCTAACAAAGGAGGGATCGACTTATGTCAATCCGACCAAATCTATCTCTATCCCTTTTCTAAGATTTTGACTAGCCTCATCCTAAACCCTTAGCAAAATCTCCTCATACCTTTTGTAATCCTAAACTAATAGGTTTGTTTTTCATCCAAAAATCTAACTCTTGTTTTCCTTTCTTCTCTTCCAAAACCACCTTAGACAAAATTTCTTCGCCTGATGTATCTTTTCAAAATTCTTATCTTAAGCCAAAAATATAGGATACCCACAAGCCTTACCTTAAAACATTGTTAGCATGTTTTAGGTCATTTGATAAAACTTTTAACAACAACAAAAGCCTTTGCTAACCCATTTTTACTAACCCCTTTTTGCATTTGCATTTTGCATCAACCCCTTTTCTCTATCATGCATAGGTTAGCTTGGTTTCTTTGCAAAACTTTTTTATGAATGCTTTGTTTCCATGTTAATGCTTTATATGGGCATTTTCCTTAGCAACCATGTGTAAATGTGGTGTTTAAACTTGCTTGCAGACCATCATCATTTAGTTCAATAAACCTTGCTAACTTACATAAGTGCATTGGTTGTTATATTAACTTTTGAAGGACCTATACGGCGAACCAGAGAGGGGGGGAGTGAATGGGAGCCGATAAAAATTCTTCTCGAAAGAGATAGAAACTCCAACAAGATGAACACGGCTTCCAACACACGTCTCCGACTCACTACCAAGGTTGGTCAAGCCCACGTAGCCACTGGAGTGCCACTGGACCTAGGAACCAACACACCACCTTCCGACCCGAGAAACGCAGCGGAAAAACCAAACCTCGAGCCTACGGACCCACACCGGTCGACCGGTGAGCACCACCGGTCGAGCCGGTCCCCGCCGGTGAAACTGAGCAACTTCCACTAAGTGGCTCTACACCGGTCAGACCGGTGAGACACACCGGTCAGACCGATGCCAGCCTGAAAGCCCCCAAGGCACCAAACAGGCCAACCGACCACCATACTGACCCAAACTCGAAACAGCAGCATCACGGGACAACAACGAACACACCAAGACGTTCACCCGAGCAAAATCCCACAAGGGCTCGCACCGGTCAGACCGGTGTAGCCTGGGCAGCTCGGGATGAACAGCACCCGCGGGTCAACTCCCCCAAAACCAAAACTCGATCTCCCGAATCGCTCCACGGACTTGAACAAGACTTTGGGGATATCAGGAAAACCTCATAAGGAGTCCATAGCCAATTTTAATCCCACCAAATCTCGTCCAAAAAGGAGGAATCGAAGAAATCCCGCCGAAAGCACTTCCAACCCAAGAACTCAAGAAACCCCAAAATCGAGCACTTTTTCTCACGGATTTGGGAGGGGAATCACAGCCCAAAAAACCACGAAGGGTTCCCACAAATTTCCCCCATCAAATCCCCAAGAGAAAAGTCTCGAAAACAACCCAAAGAAATCACCGAGAGAGGGCTCCGAAAATCACCACCAAGAACAACCGGGGAAAACACATCCAAACCTTGAGGAACCACGCCGAATCATCTATACATGAAACAAAGGTTCGAACAAGGTCTAGCAAGCCGCCCGATCATCCAACCCTCTCAACAAGATCTCTCCGTGAAACTCTCTTGCTAGTCCTAAAGAAAACCTAAGGAAAATAGGTGGAAAATAGGAAGACTAATGAGCTAGGGTTCCAAGAGTTGGCTGCCATCCTCTCACCTCTTGGGTTATATGGAGGCAACCGAATGTCCAAAATACCCTTCTCTACTAACTAGGGATACAAGCCCCTCAAGGGCGGATTTGGAATTCTTGATTTCTTCTCCATCGGACGGATGCTTGGCGACTGCACCCTGCGTAGCCTCGACGCAAGCCATGCGATCCCGACGCGTGTCCTCCGCTTCGAAGTCTCCGGACTGCGTCGTCGCACACCGGTCAGACCGGTGCTCCCCACCGGTCAGATCGGTCAGACCCACTGGTCAGACCGGTCTGGCGCTGCTGCAACTCCGTCTTCGGTTCTTCGGTCTTGGCTTTGTGGATCAACCAAGGAACCCAATGGTTTTCTGGTGAACCACCAGAAACCCCGCGAACTTGGTGTAGCCTCCGCCAATCTCCACTCATGACTTGGCTCCCACGTAGTCCCGGCTCGACCTTGGTTTTGAGGCTCAACCAAGAAACCGTCCACGACTTCATCTTGCTGTTCATGCCACCATGCAGCCCGCACTTGACCCCGCTGGCCACCGGGTCCCTTGAACGAAGCCTACTTGTCTTCTCCACACTTGGAGGCCTCACCGGCAACGACCTTTCGCGCTTGTTCTTCACCTGCACCAACACAAGTCAAGCCGCAACCTGCACCTGCAATACTTAGCCAAGAATAAGTCCACACAACGTTGTCAATCACTCATCACACAAGGAAGCGACCATCCACCGGTCCTCGAACCACACATGGTCCTCATTCTCCCCCTTGATGAGTGCATTGACAACACCCACACGAAGGTAACAAGAGAGAAAAGAAAAAGAAAAGAAATGAACAAAAAGAAACTTCAACAAGCGATCGAAAGCCAAACAAAGGCAAAGAGCAAGATCACTTGAAGAAGACAAGTCTCGGACCCCTTAGGCAAGGGCAACGGCTCGACACATCCGAGACAAAGCAAAGCTCAAGCAAAGAGCGCAAACCACCAAAGAAAAGCTCGAACAACCACAAAGAGCTCCCCATGCACACATGCAATCTCCCACTGAACCAATGCACCTCCCCCTGGACGAAAGCATGCAAAACACCTCTTGAAACAGGGCAGCTGCAACAACTCAGCCCTGACCGGTCAGACCGGTCAACACCACCGGTCAGACCGGTGTGCAACAGAGCCCAGAAATGGCTCGAAACCACCTGAAAACCTTCTGAATGCGCCCAGCAAGCCATTTCAAGCTCAAACTTCTCCCCCTTGTTGACAATGCATGAATCAAGCCAAAAATGCAAAAAAAAATGCAACCTAGAGCTTCTCAAATAGACAAAATTCAACAAAGAATGATACACATGTCCAAATGAGCAAGTTAGATACTCTACGGCTTCGTATCGATCTCAACTACATGATCACCAAGTTTCACAACCATTGGACGAAGCTAAGATGGATTTTGGCAATTTTGCGAAAAACTTGCCTCTCATGAGCAAAGTCCTAAACATGATCAAAGTATATCAAAATGGCAAAGCCACACAAACTTCATGCTAGGACAGCCATTCTAATCATAAGACCATCACAAACACCCACAAGCACCTCATGTCATGTCAAAGCCACCGAGCCATGTGCCTACTTCTATGTATGAGACTTCTCATTGGTAGGCATCATGCAACGGTTTAGCACCCAAAGCAAATTAAATTCAGCACATATGACATGGGAGCACATTTCCAAGCATTTTTCATTTAATCTTCAGATTTGTAAATGGTACATGAAATGTCTTTGCGACAAAAAGGAACTTATGCTCCTCCACAAGATAAATCAAGAGGGCTAAACATTCATGATGGCAAATGAGCCTTTGGCCCCATATGATCAATAAACTAGCTATCCAACCACAAATTAAGCATAGCAAGGCCACAAAACATGTCAAGAGCATGTAAAGGCATTTACACATGAGAGAGCATACATGTGACATTTTTCAAAAGCATAGCTACCAACCATGGATTATTCATCAAGATCATCAAGAGCTAAGCCAAACTAACCATAGCATACCAAACAAGCTCACAAAGACATATATCTTTCCATGGTGAACAATGCATATGAGAGAAGCTTTTCCTAACCAATGCATATGATACATAATGCATGCAACTAAGATACAAGGATGCCTATACATCATGTTTCATATGCCATGCCAAATGCAAGAAATGCACAAAGGAAAGCTATACATAGCTGCAACCGGCTCCTCAAGGGGAGGCAAAACGGGCTCGACTCCACCGGCAAAAGAGAGCTCCCACACACCCAACTCAAGAAATCAAACACACACCAAGTTCCCCCCGCAAACGAGTGAAAGTTGCTTGATCTAGGGGTTTGGTGAAAATATCGGCTAGTTGGTCATGTGTGGGTACATGGATCAAAGCTATCTTCCCTTTTTCTATGTTGTCTCTCAGAAAATGGTACCTCACTTCTATGTGCTTGGTTTTGGAATGGAGCACTGGGTTCTTTGCAACGCTTATGGCACTGGTGCTGTCATATTGAAGTGGGATATGGGTATACTCCTCACCAAAGTCACTCATGGTGTAGGTGATCCAAAGGAGCTGAGAGCAACAACTAGTAGCGGCAACATACTCGGCCTCGGTCGTGGATTGAGCAACACTCGACTACTTGCGGGAAGACCAAGACACCAAAGAATAACCCAAAAACTGGCAAGTCCCAGAAGTGGACTTCCTATCCAACCGACACGCGGCAAAATCCGCGTCTGAAAAACCATGAAGCGCCAAAGAAGAGGACGCGGAGTACCAAAGGCCGAAGTCGGGAGTGTGACGCAAGTACCTGAAAATTCGCTTTACTGCTTGCCGATGCGAAGTCCTCGGAGACGCTTGGAAACGAGCGCACAGACACACCGAGAACTGTATGTCCGGCCTCGTCGCCGTCAAGGAGAGGAGTGACCCGATCATGCTCCGGTACTCCTTCTGGTCCACGTGTTCACCTTCCTCGTCCGCATCAAGAGCTGTAGTCGTACTCATCGGCGTCGTCATAGCCTTGGAGTCCTCCATCTTGAACTTCCTCACAATGTCCTTGGTGTACTTAGCCCGGTGCACAAATGTTCCTTCCTTTGATTGCTTGATTTGTAGCCCGAGGAAGAACCGCAACTCGCCCATCATGCTCATCTCAAACTCCCCGCTCATATCATCCGCAAACCTTGCAACAAGAGAGTTAGACGAGCCACCAAAGACAATATCATCCACGTACACACCGCACAATCAGGATATCTCTGCCCTGCCTCAACAAAAACAAGGTCTGATCGACCTTCCCCATCTCAAAACCTCTCTCAAACAAGAACCCCCTCAACCTGCCATACCAAGCTCTAGGCGCCTGTTTCAACCCATATAGCGCCTTCCTCAACTTGTACACCCGGTGGGGGTACTTCTCACTCTCAAACCACGGAGGCTGCCTCACATACACTTCTTCCTCCAACACACCATTCAGGAAAGCACTCTTCACATCCATTTGGTGCAACTTGAACCCTTTAGCCACAGAAAAAGCTAGAAGGATCCTAATTGCCTCCAAACGGGCTATGGGAGCAAAGGTCTTCTCGTAGTCGGTCCCCTCCTTCTGACTGAACCCTTGAGCAACAAGTCTCGACTTGTTCCTCACAACCTCACCTTTCTCTCCCTCTTTGTTTTTCCACACCCACTTTGTACCAATCGGCTTACACCCTGGGGGAGGGTCAACCAACTCCCACACCTGATTCCTCTCAAAGTTCTCCAACTCCTCATGCATCGAATTAACCCAATTGTGATCAGATAGTGCGTGTCCAATGTCTTTGGGCTCGAAAGAAGCAACAAATGCAGCATGAGCGAAATGAGAGTTGTTCCGAACCCTCGACCATGTAGTGCGTTCATACATGTCGCCGATGATCCTCGAAGCTGGGTGATCCACTTGTACCCGCCGGGGAGGTTCTCGCCTTGATGCTACCTCCCCCTCAACATCAGCTTCTCCTTGTTCTTGATTTGTCATCGTAGGTGTAGCAGAGGGTCCATCCATCATCGTAGTCGAAGTAGTGGGTACATGTTCAGCCGAGGGCACCACACCACCATCTTCATCCTCTCCATGTTCATGCTCCTCCTCCTGAAAGATCTCCTCGCCAAGCTCATCATCACCTGCACACTCAAAGTCAAGCTGACTACGTGGCTCTGTCTCGTCGAAGGTTACCTCACAAGTCTCCACGATTTGGTTAGTTTCAAGATTGAGCACACGATATGCTCTAGAATGAGATGCATAACCAAAGAAAATGCCATCGACGGACCTAGCCTCAAACTTATCCAACTTCCCCGCCTTTCTTCGAATGAAACACTTGCAACCAAAGACATGGAAGTGACTCACCTTGGGTGTGCGACCATGCATCAACTCATAGCATGTCTTCTTCTTGTGCACTCGAGGTATATCCCTGTTCGACACATAGCATGCGGTATTCACCGCCTCGGCCCAATACCTCCTCGGAGTCCTATGCTCATGAAGGACCGATACGGCGAACGCAGAGGGAGGGGGGAGTGAATGGGAGCCGATAAAAATTCTTCTCGAAGGAGATGAAAACTCCAACAAGACGAACGCGGCTTCCAACACACGTCTCCGACTCACTACCAAGGTTGGTCAAGCCCATGTAGCCACCGGAGTGCCACCGGACCTAGGAACCAACACACCACCTTCCGACCCGAGAAACGCGGCGGAAAAACCAAGCCTCGAGTCTACGAGACCCACACCGGTCGGACCGGTGAGCACCACCGGTCGACCGGTCCCCGCCGGTGAACCGAGCAACTTCCACTAAGTGGCTCTACACCGGCCGACCGGTGAGACACACCGGTCGGACCGATGGCAGCCGAAAGCCTCCAAGGCACCAAACAAAGCCAACCGACCACCAAACGGACCCAAACTTGAAACAAGCAGCAACACGGGACAACAAGGAACACACCAAGACGTTCACCCGAGCAAAAACCCACAAGGGCTTGCACCGGTCGGACCGGTCAAGAGCACCGGCCGACCGGTGTAGCTCAGGCGACTCGGGATGAACAAAGACCCGCGGGTCAACTCCCCCAAATCCAAATCTCGATCTCCCGAATCGCTCCACGGACTTGAACAAGACTTTGGGGATATCATGAACACCTCATGAGGAGTTCATAGCCAAGTTTAATCCCACCAAAACTCGTCCAAAAAGGAGGAATCGAAGAAATCCCGCCGGAAGCACTTCCAACCCAAGAACTCAAGAAACCCCAAAATCGAGCACTTTTCCTCACGGATTTGGGAGGGGAATCACGGCCCAAAGAACCACGAAGGGTTCCCACAAATTTCCCCCATCAAATCCCCAAGAGAAAAGCCCCGAAAACACCCCAAAGAAATCACCGAGAGAGGGCTCCGAAAATCACCACCAAGAACAACCGGGGAAAACACATCCAAACCTTGAGGAACCACGCCGAATCATCTATACATGAAACAAAGGTTCGTACAAGGTCTAGCAAGCCGCCCGATCATCCATCCCTCTCTACAAGATCTCTCCGTGAAGCTCTCTTGCTAGTCCTAAGGAAAACCTAGAGAAAATAGGTGGAAAATAGGAAAACTAATGAGCTAGGGTTCCAAGAGTTGGCTGCCAACCTCTCACCTCTTGGGTTATATAGGCGGCAACCGAATGTCTAAAATGCCCCTCTCTACTAACTAGGGATACAAGCCCCTCAAGGGCGGATTTGGAATTCTTGATGTCTTCACCATCGGACGGATGCCCGGCAACCGCACCCGCGTAGCCTCGACGCAAGCTATGCGATCCCGACGCGTGTCCTCCGCTTCGAAGATTCCGGACCGCGTCGTCGCACACCGGTCGACCGGTGCTCCTCACCGGTCGACCGGTCCCCACCGGTCGACCGGTCGGACCCACCGGTCGGGGACCGGTCCGGTGCCGCCGCACCTCCGTCTTCGGTTCTCCGGTTTTGGCTTTGTGGATCAACCAAGGAACCCGGTGGTTTTCTCGGTGAACCACCGGAAACCCCGCGAACTCGGTGTAGCCTCCGCCAATCTCCACTCATGACTTGGCTCCCACGTAGTCCCGGCTCGACCTTGGTTTTGAGGCTCAACCAAGAAACCGTCCACGACTTCATCTTGTCGTTCATGCCACCATGCGGCCCGCACTTGACCCCGCCGGCCACCGGGTCCCTCGAACAAAGCCTACTTGTCTTCTCCACACCGGAGGCCTCACCGGCGACGACCTTTCGCGCTTGTTCTTCACCCGCACCAACACGAGTCAAGCCGCAACCTGCACCCGCAATACTTAGCCAAGAATCGGTCCACACAACGTTGTCAATCACTCATCACACAAGGAAGCGACCATCCACCGGTCCTCGAACCACACATGGTCCTCAATCTCCCCCTTGATGAGTGCATTGACAACACCCACACGAAAGTAACAAGAGAGAAAAGAAAAAGAAAAGAAACGAACAAAAAGAAACTCCAACAAGCGATCGAAAGCCAAACAAAGGCAAAGAGCAAGATCACTTGAAGAAGACAAGTCTCGGACCCCTTAGGCAAGGGCAACGGCTCGACACATCCGAGACAAAACAAAGCTCAAGCAAAGAGCACAAACCACCGAAACAAAACTCAAAAACTCTCAAAGAACTCCCCCGCACACATGCAAGCTCCCCCGAACCAATGCAACTCCCCCCGGACGAATGCATGCAAAACGGTGAAAACAGGGGCAGCTGCGGCAATTTCGGCTCACACCGGTCGGACCGGTCATCACCACCGGTCGACCGGTGCCCAACATATGTACGGGACCAGCACTCACACCGGTCGGACCGGTGCTCTTCACCGGTCGACCGGTGTAAAAAGGAGCCCGAGAAATGGCTCGAAACCACTCGAAAACCTTCTAAATGTATCCACTAAGCCATTTCAAGCTCAAACTTCTCCCCCTTGTTGGCAATGCATGAATCAAGCCAAAAATGCAAAACTTTCAACCTAGAGCTTCTCAAAGATACAAAATTCAACAAAGAATGCTACACACGTCCAAATGAGCAAGTTAGGTACTCTACGGCTTCGTATCGATCTCAACTACATGATCACCAAGTTTCACAACCATTGGACGAAGCTAAGATGGATTTTGGCAATTTTGCGAAAAACTTGCCTCTCATGAGCAAAGTCCTAAACATGATCAAAGCATATCAAAATGGCAAAGCCACACAAACTTCATGCTAGGACAGCTATTCTAACCATAAGACCATCACAAACACCCACAAGCACCTCATGTCATGTCAAAGCCACCGAGCCATGTGCCTACTTCTATGTATGAGACTTCTCATTGGTAGGCATCATGCAACGGTTTAGCACCCAAAGCAAATTAAATACGGCACATATGACATGGGAGCATATTTTCCAAGCATTTTTCATTTCATTTTCAGATTTGTAAATGGTACATGAAATGTCTTTGCGACAAAAAGGAACTTATGCTCCTCCACAAGATAAAACAAGAGGGCTAAATATTCATGATGGCAAATGAGCCTTTGGCTCCATATGATCAATAAACTAGCTATCCAACCACAAATTAAGTATAGCAAAGCCATAAAAACATGTCAAGAGCATGTAAAGGCATTTACACATGAGAGAGCATACATGTGACATTTTTCAAAAGCATAGCTATCAACCATGGATTATTCATCAAGATCATCAAGAGCTAAGTCAAACTAGCCATATCATACCAAACAAGCTCACAAAGACATATATCTCATTCCATGGTGAACAATGTATATGAGAGAAGCTTTTCCTAACAAATGCATATGATACAAAATGCATGCAATCTAAGCTACAAGGATGCCTATACATCATGTTACATATGCCATGCCAAAATGCAAGAAATGCACAAAAGAAAGCTATACATATGCTACAAACCGGCTCCTCGAGGGGAGGCAAAACGGGCTCGACACCACCGGCAAAGGAAAGCTCCCACACACCCAACTCAGGAAATCAAACACACACCAAGTTCCCCCCGTAGACGAGTGAAAGTTGCTTGATCTAGGGGTTTGGTGAAAATGTCGGCTAGTTGGTCATGTGTGGGTACATGGATCAACGCTATCTTTCCTTTCTCAACGTTGTCTCTCAGGAAATGATACCTCACTTCTATGTGCTTGGTTTTAGAATGGAGCACTGGGTTCTTTGCAACGCTTATGGCACTGGTGCTATCACATTGAAGTGGGACATGGGTATACTCCTCACCAAAGTCACTCATGGTGTAGGTTATCCAAAGGAGCTGAGAGCAACAACTAGCAGCGGCAACATACTCGGCCTCGGTCGTGGATTGAGCTACACTCGACTGCTTGCGGGAAGACCAAGACACCAAAGAAGAACCCAAAAACTGACAAGTCCCAGAAGTGGACTTCCTATCCAACCGACACCCGGCAAAATCCGCGTCTGAAAAACCATGAAGCGCCAAAGAGGAGGACGCGGAGTACCAAAGGCCGAAGTCGGGAGTGTGACGCAAGTACCTGAAAATTCTCTTCACCGCTTGCCGATGCGAAGTCCTCGGAGACGCTTGAAAACGAGCGCACAGACACACTGAGAACTGTATGTCCGGCCTCGTCGCCGTCAAGTAGAGGAGTGACCCGATCATGCTCCGGTACTCCTTCCGGTCCACGTGTTCACCTTCCTCGTCCGCATCAAGAGCCGTAGTCGTACTCATCGGCGTCATCATAGCCTTGGAGTCCTCCATCTTGAACTTCCTCACAATGTCCTTGGTATACTTAGCCCGGTGCACAAATGTTCCTTCCTTTGATTGCTTGATTTGTAGCCCGAGGAAGAACGCGCAACTCACCCATCATGCTCATCTCGAACTCCCCGCTCATATCATCTCGCAAACCTCGCAACAAGAGAGTTAGACGAGCCACCAAAGACAATATCATCCACGTACACCCCGCACAATCGGGATATCTCCGCCCCCTCGCTCGCAAAAACAAGGTCCGATCGACCTTCCCCATCTCAAAACCTCTCTCAAACAAGAACCCCCTCAACCTCGCCATACCAAGCTCTAGGCGCCCGCTTCAACCCATACGGCGCCTTCCTCAACTTGTACACCCGGTGGGGGTACTTCTCACTCTCAAACCCCGGAGGTCGTCTCACATACACTTCTTCCTCCAAAGACACCATTCGGAAAGCACTCTTCACATCCATTTGGTGCAACTTGAACCCTTTAGCCACGAGAAAAGGCTAGAAGGATCCTAATCGCCTCCAAACGGGCTACGGGAGCAAAGGTCTCCTCGTAGTCGATCCCCTCCTTCGACCGAACCCTTGAGCAACAAGTCTCGACTTGTTCCTCACAACCTCACCCTTCTCTCCCTCTTTGTTTTTCCACACCCACTTTGTACCAATCGGCTTACACCCCGGGGGAGGGTCAACCAACTCCCACACCCGATTCCTCTCAAAGTTCTCCAACTCCTCATGCATCGAGTTAACCCAATTGTGATCGGATAGTGCGTGTCCAATGTCTTTGGGCTCAAAAGAAGCAACAAACGCAGCATGAGCGAAATGGGAATTGTTTCGAACCCTCGACCGTGTAGTGCGTTCATTCATGTCGCCGATGATCCTCGAAGCTGGGTGATCCACTTGAACTCGCCGGGGAGGTTCTCGCCTCGAAGCTACCTCCCCCTCAACATCGCCTTCTCCTCGTTCTTGATTTGTCGTCGTAGGTGTAGCAGAGGGTCCATCCATCACCGTAGTCGAAGTAGTGGGTACATGTTCGGCCGGGGGCTCCGCACCACCATCCTCATCATCACCATGTTCATGCTCCTCCTCCCCGAAAGATCTCCTTGCCAAGCTCATCATCACCGCACACTCAAAGACAAGCCGACTACGTGGCTCGTCTCGTCGAAGGTTACCTCGCAAGTCTCCACGATTTGGTTAGTTTCAAGATTGAGCACACGATATGCTCTAGAATGAGATGCATAACCAAAGAAAATGCCATCGACGGACCTAGCCTCAAACTTATCCAACTTCCCGCCTTTCTTCGAATGAAACACTTGCAACCAAAGACATGGAAGTGACTCACCTTGGGTGTGCGCCCATGCATCAACTCATAGCATGTCTTCTTCTTGTGCACTCGAGGTATATCCCGTTCGACACATAGCACGCGGTATTCACCGCCTCGGCCCAATACCTCCTCGGAGTCCTATGCTCATCAAGCATCGTCCGAGCCATCTCGCACAAGGTCCCGTTCTTCCTTTCCACAACACCATTCTCGGGGAGGCGTATACGGACTCGAAACCGGTGCTCAAGACCCAAGTCATGACAAAAGGTTTCAAAACGAGAGTTCCCGAATTCCGAGCCATTATCACCGCGGATAGCTCGTATGGCATCTCCGTGCCTCTCGTTCCTCAACCTCAAGACTAGATCTCGAACAAAACCAAACGTCTCCCCCTTATCCTCCGTAAAGAACACCCACGCATACCGAGAATAGTCGTCCACCACAACAAGGACATACCACTTCCCACCCGCGGATCGCACACGAGCCGGGCCAACAAGGTCCATATGGAGCAGCTCGCATGGACGCTCGGTCATCACATCGGTGAGAGGCGGGTGAGAAGAGGCCACCATCTTGGCATGCCTACACGGAGCACAAACCAACTCTTTCTCAAGCCTCAACCGTGGCAATCCTCGGACCAAATTGAGTTTACTCAAGCGTGACAAAAGGTCAAAGCTCAAGTGACCCAACTTCCTATGCCACTTCCACAACTCACTCGAAGAACCAGCCAAGAAACAACGCTCCACACCCGAAGACTGAGAAAAATCAGCACGAAACACCTGACCCTCGGGAACGACCATACAGACAAGGTCCCCTCGAGAGTCCACAATCCGAGAACCACCAGGCCGAAACAACACCTCAAAACCCTCATCCAACAACTGAGACACAGAAAGCAAATTGTACCCCGCCGATTGAACAAGAGCAACTCGCCTCGCAGTGATCTTGTCACTCACTTTTATCTCACCTTCGAAAGCACACGCCCACGCCCATTGTCCCCAAAGGTGATGTACCTCTTCGTCACCACCGGACGAGACTTGAGAACCACCCCCGTCTCCGGTCATATGCCTCGAACAACCGGAGTCAATCAACCAAATGTTCTTCAAGTCTCCCACCCGCACATCAAAAATAGGCACGTGAGCGAACAAACGACTCAAAGACCGGGGTTAGAACCAAATGAGGAAAACCAAGTGCCGAGCCATTTGCTCGAAAGTGGGGTTAGCACCAACCAAAGCATCTCTCCTACCAAAGCTACCTCCACGAACACCACCACGGTAACCACCTTGAGGGAACCACCCCTCTCTCGCCCGGAGGAGGACCAAAACCACGCAAGAAAGCCCGTGGCACGTCCTTCCTTTCCAACACACCGCCACGACTCCTCCAATCCCCGTATTGAACACGAGGAGGAGAACGCCTAGCAACCGACCACCCGCACCCTTTCCACCCCAACCACCGTAACCACGACCACCGTAAACAACCCTCGCACCTCGTACGAGCACGAAACCCGAACATCCGTCCGCCTGCTGCCCGCACCGGTCGACGGTGCTCCACACCGGTCCGACCGGTGTGGTCCGGGCAGAAGCACCGCCTCTGACCTTCTTCTCTCCCCAAGCCCGAACCGTCCTCACAATCGCCTTGCCCCCGGGCATCCGCACACGAGGCTCAAGTACACCATCGGAAGGGTGGTACTTGTCCTTGTTAGCCCACTCCTTCTCCATTCTCTCATCTCGCTTCCTCTTGAAGCAAAACTCCTCCTTATGGCCATCTCTCCCACAATAGCCACAATGGAACCTCACAAGCTTAGGCTTTGGCTTGGGATGTGGTCGCTCACTCGGTTTCTCTCCACTCAAACCCTCCACCGGTTTCTCACCACTAGCCTTCTCACTCTCCTTCCCAAAGAACACTTTCCCCGAAGTGCTCACAAACTTGATAGGCTTTTGTAGGTCATTTGTGGGTGTAGGAAACACGGGTGGAGCTGGGGTTGTGTCTAGTCGGTTCCTTAGATGGTTAGGTTTTGGTGGGAAATCATTTTTGTGGTGGGTTTTTGGTGGCTCCGGGATATTCTCTCCACTTCCCTCACCAACCTTGTTTGCCCCAAGCCCCTCACCATCTTGCCTCTTAAAAGCCTCGATCATCATCCTCAACTGAGGCTCGTGACCGGACAACCAACCCATCAACTTCCTCAAATCATCATTCTCATCCTGCAAACGATCAACATAATGTGCAAGCTCCAAATTTTTCAATGCATGCATTTCACAGGTAGAGCAAGATGTAGGCATGGGTTCCTTCAATTTAGCCTCGAGCGAACTAGTGTAAGCATGCATCTCATCAATCTTAGCATGCAAAACGGGGCAAGAAGTGCAAGCACCTAGCAAAGCGAGTCTAGACTTAAGCTCAGCCACTTCAACCCTAAGCACATCTAGTTCCTCACACTTGGAGGCATGCTTCTCCTTAAACAAAGCAAGATCAGCAAGGAAAATAGAGCAATCAGCACAATCATTCTCATCAGAAACAACAGGGCTAGCCTTAAGCGAATCAATCTCAAGCTTGCTATCAAGCACCTGTGTCTCTAGCTCAGCCACTCTAGTCCTAGCATCCTCGAGTGAAGCCCTAAGCTCTTTCCTCATTTTCTTGGCCTCTCTAAGCATGTCATCACGGTTATCAAGCAAAGAGCCAAGTCTCTCATTCTCCCGGCGCAAGAAGGGAAGCTCATCACGCACCTCGTCGTCGGACTCGCAGTCCGAGTCGCTCCGTGTGCTCTTCTTGCCGCCGGAGCTCGCCGCCATGGTGCGAAGCCGTCTCTCGCGAGCGCCTCGGCCCGCTCGGGTTCTTGGACGACCTCTTGTTCTTGCGGCGATCTCCCTCGTCGTCGGCCGCCGCTCGAGCTCGAGGTGGAGTACGCGGAACTGGAGTCGACGTCGCTCGCTCCAACCATCGCTCGGGCCTTGCCTCGGCCCTCCTTCTTCCTCGATCGTCGCTCGTTCTTGTACTTGTTCTTGTGCTTGCTCTTGTGGTCGCGCCTCGAACGGTACTTGTCGTCGTTCTTCCTCGGCTTGTGCTTGTAGTCGTCCTTGTTCTCGGCCTTCTCCGGGCGGCCGGCGACGAAGTGTCCCGCTTGCCGCACCGGAAGCAAGTCCTCGTGTTCCTCCTCATGTTCACGCGGTTCTCGTGCGGCCTCTCGAACCGCCTCGTCAACGGCGCCGGCTCGTCCTCTCCAAGGTCATCAAACTCCTCATCCGGCATAGACATCGAGAGGAAAACGAGAACATCCCGGTGGATGGGTTAGAGTTAGTCTTTCCTTTGGAACCACCAACGAGGGCAAGACTATGGGAATCGGCCGGTCCCTCGAGCTTGGCGGTCATGCCCCTATCCACCTCGACCGACTTGAGCTTCGAGAACGACTCGTTCACCGTCGAGTATCGTACCGCTCCGACTCGACTATGGCCTCGAACTTTCCGCTCCATATCGTACGATCCAAAGAGTGTAAGAGCTTGACCGCTCTATCATGATCATCGTACGGGAGCACGTCCACATTGGCCCTCATGTTGTTCACCACCACCGTGAACCTCTCGAAACAAGGCATCGATGGACTCACCGGGGAGATGAGTGAAGTTCTCGTACTCTCTCCGTAGGTCGCATACAACCGTGCCTCGAACCTGGGCGTTCGCAACATGAGCCTCCTTCAACACCGCCCAAATCCTACAAGCCAAGTGCTCGGTGTGCACCCGATCGAACTCAGGCTGACACAAAGCACAAAACAAGTAGTCGACCGCCTTATTGTTGGCGTCGAAGCCGTCCCTCGATCCTGGAGCGAGGAAATCAACCGCCGGACATAGCCCGTGTCCACCGTGACATCCCAAAGGATCCGACCCTTTCCGCGGAGAAAAGCACCCATCCGCTTGCTCCACATCCGGTAGTTCTTGCCATCGAAGTGTGGGGGACCCGAACCCCGTTCTCGGTACGCCATCCTTGGATCTTAGACTCGGTTAGAGTCAATAAAGACCCGAACCGGCTCGATACCACTTGAAGGACCGATACGGCGAACCGAGAGGGGGGGAGTGAATGGGAGCCGATAAAAATTCTTCTCGAAGGAGATGAAAACTCCAACAAGACGAACGCGGCTTCCAACACACGTCTCCGACTCACTACCAAGGTTGGTCAAGCCCACGTAGCCACTGGAGTGCCACTGGACCTAGGAACCAACACACCACCTTCCGACTCGAGAAACGCAGGCGGAAAAACCAAGCCTCGAGTCTACAGACCCACACCGGTCAGACCGGTGAGCACCACCGGCCGACCGGTCCCCGCTGGTGAAACCGAGCAACTTCCACTAAGTGGCTCTACACCGGCCGACCGGTGAGACACACCGGTCGGACCGATGGCAGCCCGAAAGCCTCCAAGGCACCAAACAAAGCCAACCGACCACCAAACGGACCCAAACTTGAAACAAGAAGCAACACGGGACAACAAGGAACACACCAAGACGTTCACCCGAGCAAAAACCCACAAGGGCTTGCACCGGTCGGACCGGTCAAGAGCACCGGCCGACCGGTGTAGCTCGGGCGACTCGGGATGAACAAGACCCGCGGGTCAACTCCCCCAAATCCAAATCTCGATCTCCCGAATCGCTCCACGGACTTGAACAAGACTTTGGGGATATCATGAACACCTCATGAGGAGTTCATAGCCAAGTTTAATCCCACCAAAACTCGTCCAAAAAGGAGGAATCGAAGAAATCCCGCCGGAAGCACTTCCAACCCAAGAACTCAAGAAACCCCAAAATCGAGCACTTTTCCTCACGGATTTGGGAGGGGAATCACAGCCCAAAGAACCACGAAGGGTTCCCACAAATTTCCCCCATCAAATCCCCAAGAGAAAAGCCCCGAAAACACCCCAAAGAAATCACCGAGAGAGGGCTCCGAAAATCACCACCAAGAACAACCGGGGAAAACACATCCAAACCTTGAGGAACCACGCCGAATCATCTATACATGAAACAAAGGTTCGTACAAGGTCTAGCAAGCCGCCCGATCATCCATCCCTCTCTACAAGATCTCTCCGTGAAGCTCTCTTGCTAGTCCTAAGGAAAACCTAGAGAAAATAGGTGGAAAATAGGAAAACTAATGAGCTAGGGTTCCAAGAGTTGGCTGCCAACCTCTCACCTCTTGGGTTATATAGGCGGCAACCGAATGTCTAAAATGCCCCTCTCTACTAACTAGGGATACAAGCCCCTCAAGGGCGGATTTGGAATTCTTGATGTCTTCACCATCGGACGGATGCCCGGCAACCGCACCCCGCGTAGCCTCGACGCAAGCTATGCGATCCCGACGCGTGTCCTCCGCTTCGAAGATTCCGGACCGCGTCGCCGCACACCGGCCGACCGGTGCTCCTCACCGGCCGACCGGTCCCCACCGGTCGACCGGCCGGACCCACCGGTCGACCGGTCCGGTGCCGCCGCACCTCCGTCTTCGGTTCTCCGGTTTTGGCTTTGTGGATCAACCAAGGAACCCAAGGTGGTTTTCCCGGTGAACCACCGGAAACCCCGCGAACTCGGTGTAGCCTCCGCCAATCTCCACTCATGACTTGGCTCCCACGTAGTCCCGGCTCGACCTTGGTTTTGAGGCTCAACCAAGAAACCGTCCACGACTTCATCTTGTCGTTCATGCCACCATGCGGCCCGCACTTGACCCCCGCCGGCCACCGGTCCCTCGAACAAAGCCTACTTGTCTTCTCCACACCCGGAGGCCTCACCGGCGACGACCTTTCGCGCTTGTTCTTCACCCGCACCAACACGAGTCAAGCCGCAACCCGCACCCGCAATACTTAGCCAAGAATCGGTCCACACAACGTTGTCAATCACTCATCACACAAGGAAGCGACCATCCACCGGTCCTCGAACCACACATGGTCCTCGACTCATCAAGCATCGTCCGAGCCATCTCGCACAAGGTCCTCGTTCTTCCTTTCCACAACACCATTCTAGGGAGGCGTATACGGACTCGAAAACCGGTGCTCAAGACCCAAGTCATGGCAAAAGGTTTCAAAACGAGAGTTCCCGAATTCCGAGCCATTATCACCGCGGATAGCTCGTATGGCATCTCCGTGCCTCTCGTTCCTCAACCTCAAGACTAGATCTCGAACAAAACCAAACGTCTCCCCCTTATCCTCCAGAAAGAACACCCACGCATACCGAGAATAGTCGTCCACCACAACAAGGACATACCACTTCCCACCCGCAGATCGCACACGAGCTGGGCCAACAAGGTCCATATGGAGCAGCTCGCATGGATGCTCAGTCATCACATCAGTGAGAGGCGGGTGAGAAGAGGCTACCATCTTGGCATGCCTACACGGAGCACAAACCAACTCTTTCCCAAGCCTCAACCGTGGCAATCCTCGGACCAAATTGAGTTTACTCAAGCGTGACAAAAGGTCAAAGCTCAAGTGACCCAACTTCCTATGCCACTTCCACAACTCACTCGAAGCACCAGCCAAGAAACAACGCTCCACACCCGAAGACTGAGAAAAATCAGCATGAAACACCTGACCCTCGGGAACGACCATACAAACAAGGTCCCCTCGAGAGTCCACAATCCGAGAACCACCTGGCCGAAACAACACCTCAAAGCCCTCATCCAACAACTGGGACACAGAAAGCAAATTGTACCCCAGCGATTGAACAAGAGCAACACGCCTCAGAGTGATCTTGTCACTCACTTTGATCTCACCTTCTGAAAGCACACACCCACGCGCATTGTCCCCAAAAGTGATGTACCTCCTTGTCACCACCGGGACGAGACTTGAGAACCACCCCCTGTCTCCGGTCATATGCCTCGAGCAACCGGAGTCAATCAACCAAATGTACTTCAAGTCTCCCACCTGAAATTAAAAAATAAGCACGTGAGCGAACAAACGACTCAACACTGGGGTTAGCACCAAAAGAGGAAAACCAGTGCCGAGCCATTTGCTCGAAAGTGGGGTTAGCACCAACCAAAGCATCTCTCCTACCAAAGCTACCTCCACGAACACCACCACGGTAACCACCCTAAGGGAACCACCCCTCTCTGCCTGGAGGAGGACCAAATCCACGCAAGAAGGCCCGTGGAACGTCCCTCCTCTTCAACTCAAAGCTACGACTCCTCCGATCCCCGTATTGAGCATGAGGAGGAGAACGCCTAGCAAACTGACCACCTGTACCCTTTCCAGCCCAACCACCAGAACCACGACCTCCAGAAACAACCCTCGCACTTGTACGAGCTCGAAACCCAAACAGCTGTCTGTCCAGGCCTACACTGGTCTGACCGGTGCCCCACACTAGTCTGACCGGTGTGACCTGGACAGCAGCACCACCTGCAGCCTTCTTCTCTCCCCAAGCCCGAACTATCCTCACAATCGCCTTGCCCCTGGGCATCTGCATACGAGGCTCAAGTACACCATCGGAAGGGTGGTACTTGTCCTTGTTAGCCCACTCCTTCTCCATTCTCTCCTCTCACTTCCTCTTGAAGCAAAACTCCTCCTTATGGCCATCTCTCCCACAATAGCCACAATGGAACCTCACAACCTTAGGCTTTGGCTTGGGATGTGGCTGCTCACTTGGTTTCTCTCCACTCAAACCCTCCACCAGTTTCTCACCACTAGCCTTCTCACTCTCCTTCCCAAAGAACACTTTCCCCGAAGCGCTCACAAACTTGCTAGGCTTTTGTAGGTCATTTGTGGATGTAGGAAACACGGGTGGAGCTGGGGTTGTGTCTAGTCGGTTCCTTAGATGGTTAGGTTTTGGAGGGAAATCATTTTTGTGGTGAGTTTTTGGTGGCTCCAGGATATTCTCTCCACTTCCTTCACCAACCTTGTTTGCCCCAAGCCCCTCACCATCTTTCCTCTTAAAGGCCTCGATCATCATCCTCAACTGAGGCTCATGACCGGACAACCAACCCATCAACTTCCTCAAGTCATCATTCTCATCCTGCAAACGATCAACATAATGTGCAAGCTCCAAATTTTTCAATGCATGCATTTCACAGGTAGAGCAAGATGTAGGCATGGGTTCCTTCAATTTAGCCTCGAGCCAACTACTGTAAGCATGCATCTCATTAATCTTAGCATGCAAAACAGGGCAAGAAGTGCAAGCACCTAGCAAAGCAGGTCTAGACTTAAGCTCAGCCACTTCAACCCTAAGCACATCTAGTTCCTCACACTTGGAGGCATGCTTCTCGTTAAACAAAGCAAGATCAGCAAGGAATATGGAGCAATCACCACAATCATTCGCATCAGAAACAACAGGGCTAGCCTTAAGCGAATCAATCTCAAGCTTGCTATCAAGCACCTGTGTCTCTAGCTCAGCCACTCTACTCCTAGCATCCTCGAGTGAAGCCCTAAGCTCTTTCCTCATTTTCTTGGCCTCTCTAAGCATGTCATCACGGTTATCAAGCAAAGAGCCAAGCCTCTCATTCTCCCCGGCACAAGAAGGGAAGTTCATCACGCACCTCGTCGTCGGACTCGCAGTCCGAGTCGCTCCGTGTGCTCTTCTTGCCGCCGGAGCTCGGCGCCATGGTGCGGAATCCATCTCTCGCGAGCGCCTCGGCCCCGCTCGTGTTCTTGGACAACTTCTTGTTCTTGCGGCGATCTCCCTCGTCTTCACCGCTCGCTCGAGCTCGAGGTGGAGTACGCGGAACCGGAGTCGACGTCGCTCGCTCCAACCATCGCTCGGGCCTTGCCTCGCCCCTCCTTCTTCCTCGATCGTCGCTCGTCCTTGTACTTGTTCTTGTGCTTGCTCTTGTGGTCGCGCCTCGAACGGTACTTGCCATCGTTCATCCTCGGCTTGTGCTTGTAGCCGTCCTTGTTCTCGGCCTTCTCGGGCAGTCGGCGACGAAGTGTCCCGGCTTGCCGCACTGGAAGCAAGTCCTCGTGTTCCTCCTCATGTTCACGCAGTTCTCGTGCAGCCTCTCGAACCACCTCGTCAACAGCGCCAGCTCGTCCTCTCCAAGGTCATCAAACTCCTCATCTGGCATAGACATCAAAGAGGAAAAGGAGAACATCCTGGTGGATGGGTTAGAGTTAGCCTTTCCTTTGGAACAACCAGCGAGGGCAAGACTATGGGAGTCAGTCGGTCCCTCGAGCTTGGCAGTCATGCCCCTATCCACCTCAGCCGACTTGAGCTTCGAGAACAGCTCGTTCACCGTCAGAGTGTCATACTTCTCCGACTCCACAATGGCCTCGAACTTTCCGCCCCAAATCGTACGATCCAAAGAGTGTAAGAGCTTGACCACCCTACCATGATCATCGTACGGGAGCACGTCCACATTGGCCCTCATGTTGTTCACAACCACCGTGAACCTCTGAAACAAGGCATCGATGAGGTTCTCGTGTTGTTCTCGTACTCTCTCCGGTAGGTCGCATACATCCGTGCCTGCACCTGGGCGTTCCCATCATGAGCCTCCTTCAACACCGCCCAAATCCTACAAGCCAAGTGCTCGGTGTGCACCCGATCGAACTCAGGCTGACACAAAGCACGAAACAAGTAGTTGACCGCCTTATTGTTGGCGTCGAATCTGTCCCTCGATCCTGGAGCGAGGAAGTCCATCGGCTGGACATAGCCTGTGTCCACCGTGACAGCCCAAAGGATCTGACCCTTTCCGCGGAGAAAAGCACCCATCCGCTTGCTCCACATCTGGTAGTTCTTGCCATCGAAGTGTGGAGGACCCGAACCCCGTTCCTGGTACGCCATCCTTGGATCTTAGACTGGTTAGAGTCAACAAAGACCCGAACCGGCTCTGATACCACTTGAAGGACCGATACGGCGAACCAGAGAGGGGGGGAGTGAATGGGAGCCGATAAAAATTCTTCTCGAAGGAGATGGAAACTCCAACAAGATGAACACGGCTTCCAACACACGTCTCCGACTCACTACCAAGGTTGGTCAAGCCCACGTAGCCACTGGAGTGCCACTGGACCTAGGAACCAACACACCACCTTCCGACCCGAGAAACGCAGCGGCAAAAACCAAACCTCGAGCCTACAGACCCACACCGGCCGGGACCGGTGAGCACCACCGGTCGACCGGTCCCCGCCGGTGAAACCGAGCAACTTCCACTAAGTGGCTCTACACCGGTCGACCGGTGAGACACACCGGTCGACCGATGGCGACCGAAAGCCCCCAAGGCACCAAACGAGCCAACCAACCACCAGACCGACCCAAACTCGAAACAAAGAAGCAACACGGGACAACAACGAACACACCAAGACGTTCACCCGAGGAAAATCCCACAAGGGCTCGCACCGGTCGACCGGTCAAGAGCACCGGCCGACCGGTGTAGCTCGGGCGGCTCGGGATGAACAGCACCCGTGGGTCAACTCCCCCAAAACCAAAACTCGATCTCCCGAATCACTCCACGGACTTGAACAAGACTTTGGGGATATCAGGAACACCTCATGAGGAGTCCATAGCCAATTTTAATCCCACCAAATCTCGTCCAAAAAGGGGGAATCGAAGAAATCCCGCCGAAAGCACTTCCAACCCAAGAACTCAAGAAACCCCAAAATCGAGCACTTTTTCTCACGGATTTGGGAGGGGAATCACAACCCAAAGAACCACGAAGGGTTCCCACAAATTCCCCCTATCAAATCCCCAAGAGAAAAGTCTCGAAAACAACCCAAAGAAATCACCGAGAGAGGGCTCCGAAAATCACCACCAAGAACAACCGGGGAAAACACATCCAAACCTTGAGGAACCACGCCGAATCATTTATACATGAAACAAAGGTTCGAACAAGGTCTAGCAAGCCGCCCGATCATCCATCCCTCTCAACAAGATCTCTCCGTGAAACTCTCTTGCTAGTCCTAAAGAAAACCTAAGGAAAATAGGTGGAAAATAGGAAGACTAATGAGCTAGGGTTCCAAGAGTTGGCTGCCATCCTCTCACCTCTTGGGTTATATGGAGGCAACCGAATGTCCAAAATACCCTTCTCTACTAACTAGGGATACAAGCCCCTCAAGGGCGGATTTGGAATTCTTGATGTCTTCTCCATCGGGCGGATGCCTGGCGACCGCACCCTGCGTAGCCTCGACGCAAGCCATGCGATCTCGACGCGTGTCCTCCGCTTTGAAGTCTCCGGACTGCGTCGTCGCACACCGGTCAGACCGGTGCTCCCCACCGGTCAGACCGGTCCCCACGGGCCGACTGGGGTCGGACCCACCGGTCGACCGGGCCCGTGCAGCCGCCGCAGCCTCCGTCTTCGGTTCTTTGGTCTTGGCTTTGTGGATCAACCAAGGAACCCAATGGTTTTCTGGTGAACCACCGGAAACTCCGCGAACTTGGTGTAGCCTCCGCCAATCTCCACTCATGACTTGGCTCCCACGTAGTCCCGGGTCGACCTTGGTTTTGAGGCTCAACCAAGAAACCGTCCACGACTTCATCTTGCTGTTCATGCCACCATGCAGCCCGCACTTGACCCCGTTGGCCACTGGGTCCCTTGAACGAAGCCTACTTGTCTTCTCCACACTTGGAGGCCTCACCGGCAATGACCTTTCGCGCTTGTTCTTCACCTGCACCAACACAAGTCAAGCCGCAACCTGCACCTGCAATACTTAGCCAAGAATCAGTCCACACAACGTTGTCAATCACTCATCACACAAGGAAGCGACCATCCACCGGTCCTCGAACCACACATGGTCCTCAACTTTGCATTGAGCATTATTTTTCTTGTGCTATAAGAATTATTAATCTTGGGATAGACATGGTATTTTAACCTTAGGTAAATAAAACTTTATGGCTATGGAGGAATTCGACAACCTAGTTGTAAACATGGTGTTTAAAACTAGGTGTAAACATTGTCTTTGTTTGTATGTTTTCCTCTCATTTGCACCTACACGCATGTACACTCATTAGGTTCTCTTTTCTTTTTACTAAGTAAGCTATGGCACAATTTAAGATCTTAATGATGTATTTGGTTTGTTGGCAATTGTTTCTACTCCTGACCATCATCCCGGGGGTAGAATGTGCATTTGATTTGTTTTTGCAGGCATGACAAAGTGTCCCCATGAGTTCTTGACCATTTGCAATCAAGATCGTTAGTCATCTACAAGGCTTGAGAAGGAAGTCGCTATTTCCATCAAGATTTGAGCAAATGTTCAGAGATGTACAGTTGAAGAAAAGTTAATATTCAGAACCTCCTTCAAACCTTCTTTCCAATGCATCAAGAATCATCAATTTTGAAGACCATATAAGGAGATATGGCAGAAACATTGAGCATTGCGCAGTCTAAAATCAACTTTGGATAGATTGCATCGCCGTAGTAAAATAGGCACAAGTCTCTTGTTCGGAACACGTTTCATGTGCATGATAGCTCGTTGGAAACATAATTCATGAAATTCAACTTGGAGGGGTGTTTTAGTACATGTTCTGTTCTGGAAGTAAAAGAAAAATTGTGGAAGATGAGGAAGCGACAAGGACGGGATGGAAGTCGGTGATGACGATATGTTGAAGGATTGGAACCATGGCTTGATGATAATAAGAAGAATTTGAAAGACAACTGAGCAACAAAGGCAAAGAAGAGTAAAGATGATTTTCAAACACATGGCAATAGAGAATTACAAGTGATTTAAGTTTTTCCACACTTAGCAACATGCTAAGCATGGAGGAGGATTTGAAGGACGAAAGGGAAAAGGCCATGTGGAGTACAAGGATCACCTTCACCACAAAATGCTCATCACTCTTTTTCCATGCTAAGCACAATGCTTAAGCATGGGGGAGGCCACACTGCACTTCACTACAAGCATTGAATAGGACCGTAACTCGCCCTTAGCTTTATCTTTGTTCATCTCCTTTTAAATGCTTGCACATATATGCTTTCAACCTTAGACAACCTTTGTATTTATCTCTCAATCAATAACATGGCTACTAGAAGGACAACCTAGGTTTGTTAGTTTTTATTTTTCAATAAACGAATCACCATCTCTTTTGAGCTTACCATGATGATTCATTTGTATGTCTTGCTTATGGAAAAATGATGAAAGTGCCACTTTGTTTTACTATCATGATGTTCTATATAACATGACTTTTTGCTCTCTATTAAAAGGAACATAAATTGACTAAATACCGACTCTTTCATTTGTGGAGGTTAAAAGACTAGTATCTAGACCCACATACTTCATGATGCTCTTTGATTTAAGTTGACCGATGACCTATGCCTTGTACTTGTTTTGTTTAAAATCATTATGCTATCTACATTTGTGAATCTCTTGCAAGGTTCTACCTACCAAAGCCTATACACATACAAGTTCTTTTATGATGTAACCTTTAGTTCGCAAACTTATATCTTTATGAGTTGGATTAGGATTAATTCTTGTGGTACGAGACTAAGAAGCTGGTCATTCCTTTGTGTATCTTTTTCATGCTAGCCATTTTTGTCCATGCATTGTGAGTTTATACATTGCTAATTTCACAAACTTCGTTGTGCATCCACTCTAAATGCAAAACATCTTTTTGTGATTACCTTCTTAAGCACAACCCAAGTTGAGTATGGATAATCTTTCGATGAACTTTCTGAAGATTTTTTGGAAAGATTTCAAGACATAAAATATATGGAGGAACTCATCAATGATCATGCGAGTTTCAACATGGAGGATGCCCTTGAATATTTCAAAAGATTTATAAAGGAGTACAAGGATTTTGTACTTAACTAGCAGCCATAGGTACCCTCATTTCTATGCTCAAGGACGAGCAATCATTTAAGCATGGGGGGGACTGCTATAGCAAGTATTATGTTGCTTAAAAGTTCGGAGGAGCATAAAAAATGATGAATAAAAAGAGAGAAGAAAACATGAATGAAGAAAAAAGAGAAAGAAAGAAAAAGAAAGAAAAAGAAAGAAAAAAAATAAGAAAACAAAAAACAAAAAAAGAGAAAATAAAAATGCTCCTCGGTTCTTTTTCACTTTCATTTAAATATTAGAGAGCTTTGAAGACAAATCCATACTCGATCTTTTCCAACCATGTGCAATCCGATAACGAGAACTTCATTTGTGTCTCGGGATCACCCATTTGCCACTTGCACATGTCCACCTTTCCAAATGTGTGTGTTCCATCTTTCTCTCTTTCCAACATTTATTTTCCATGGCCTTTTTGACTAGTCTCAGTAATTCCAATAGATCTCTCTCTTAGTTTGACAATATTTCAAGTGTAATTTTTTGCTAAGATTGTTTTTACCTACCAAGCTCCACATAAGCTTTCCACTTTCATATATGAGTAGAATAGGTTGAGAATAGTTTAGTGTAGGCTTGAGTGACTTGACGAGATGAGTGTTCCCATGAGGTTTTGCAAGAGAACCTCACTTATGTTACATGTGCAACTCTTCACAATGCAACAAGGTAAATGTTTGAAGTTCGCTTAAGTTCAAGAGCACTATGTTTGTTTTATTATGGCATGTTCTTCAATGATAATATATCTTCCATGATGAATTAGCTGGTAAAAACTTGAACCTTAAATGCTAAATACTCGAGAGAGCAATATGTCTTGTTGTGTATAACTAAGTGCATGGAAGACATTGAAAGGCAACACTGATTTCCAAGTTATGCAAAAATCTTGGACTTGCTCGAGGATGAGCAAGGTTTAAGATGGGGGTATGTTGACGGTCGATTATGGTACACCTAGCTATGTGTTTACCGTCAACATCAGCATGTATTTGATATTCTAACTAATGGTACTAACCCCTGGAGGTATCAAGTTCACTCTTGCATGTCGATTTTGGAGTTTGTTGTTTACGTAGGAAACTAGTGCTTAAAGGTAGACTTTCGGGATAAGTTCATCAAGCACTTCAAGAGAAGATCATGAATCCTGACACAAGTCAAAACACCTTTTGAACATGACTCCAAATGGACCGGGGACCAAAACATGAACCGTAAAACTCTAGGGACCTGAACAAAAGATGTTGAATCTTGCGCGATAAGGAGCTCTATCTAACCCATGGAGAAGACGACGTCAAGGGTCCATATGCATAATGGAGCAAGTCAACAATTGACTGAGAAGCGCCGGGGTGCGAACCAGGGCCGAACCGGATTAAACGGACCCAGGCCGGTTGGCCCAGGCCGGCCGACCCAACCCCTTTTTGTGGCGGTTCGCGACACCCTTTGACCTAAGCGCTCTTCTATAAATTGCCTCTGCCACCGCCCGCTGCCACAACCATCCATCCATTCATCAGAGAGATGCTGACAAGAAGGAAAAGAACAGGGAGGAAGACGACGTTCGTCGCAAGTCCTCGAGTTGCCTAGGAGATGGCATAGGCCATGCCCTAGATGCCATGGTTGGCCCTGCGTGGTGAAGCCATGGTGGAGTTCCGGAGCCATGCCTTGGATCCATCAAGGCATTTGTGTAACATCCCTGATGTTTATTTTTGCTTATGACATCACCTAGCCTTAATAATCAAGATTAAGTAGCCTCTAATCATGTTTAACTTAGTGAGTCACACTTTTGCACAAAGAACCTTGGTCAACACCCTAATCTGTAGTCAAAGCCCAAGTGCTTCTTAAGGCTGGATTAGTTTTCCTGCGCGTTCTCAAAATTTTCCTATAGAACTTCAAAATCGACCAACAGCAAAGTTCCTTAGTTTTTTCGGGAACACATTTCATTCCATTGTTGGCATTTAAAATTCAGAGGTTTGAATCCTCAAAAACTCAGTCAAAGCCCTGCTACGCAGTTTGACCAATCCATACAAATCTGTAACTTTGAAGATGATTATCTCCAAATCCGTTGAGATTTCTACCGGTCGGCCTTAACGAAAGTTGGAGAGGGTTAACTGGTCTACAACTTTCGTATTTGGCGATTTTGAACTTTAGTTCAAAGTTTTTTAGTTTGAATCGGTCAAAGTGGGGTACATCGAATCAATTGTGGGCAGGAACGCCGGAGTGCGCCCGCGCGCGCGACGTCGCTCGTCGGTGCCGCGCGCGCGCGCGCCGCGCCGGCCCACACCCCCACGCCCTCGCCGCCGTCCGTACGCCGTCACGGCGAGCACCATGCACCGGTCTTCGGTGGCCGTGCCCACGGCCTTGCGCCCGCCCGCCCGCACGCCCGCGCACGCGCGCGTTGCCGGCGGCCGGCCGCGCCGTGTGCACGCCGTCGCCACGGCCACGCGCCGCGCCCCCACGCCCGGCCCGGCCCGACCGATGCCACCCGGCTTGCATGCACGCCTTTAGGCTCCCCCCGACTCCCCACGCAACTCCCCCCTCCCTCACATTGCTCGGGCGCCGCACCGCGCCGCTCCCCCGCGTCCGTCGTCGCCGCCACGCCGAGCTCGCCGGTGCGCCCCGCCATCCATCGCCTCCGCTCGAGCCTAAGCTCCACCCTTTCCTCCACACGCACCCCTAGAACGCTCCCGTGCACGCGCATTGGTCGACCGAACCGCCGCCCGCCGGCATTGCGGCCGCCGCGGCCGTCCGCCCCCCCCTCGCCGCCGACCATCGCCGGAGTCGTGTTCCGCCAAGCCAACCCCGCCAATCGACTGAGGGTGAGTCCAAACCCCACCCTAGCCGCTTGCTCGCCAGAGTCCGGCCACCCCTCGCCGCTGGCCAGCCTTGCTCCGCCGCCGGGGACCCGATTGTAATCTTAAGTCTTCGATCGGGGGGCCTTTCTGCAAAATGACATCTACAAATTTAGGGTTAACAAGCTGAGCCTTGTAAAATCGATATAAAATCACAGGAAAATTGTAAAAATGCAAACTCAACTGTTCTGGAGTCCTTGTGAAGAAACCCAACTTTTCTAGAAAGGAAGTTTTTAAATTTCAGAGTAGTTTTTAAATGATCTTGAATTGATCAGTTTGAGTAATCATGTGTGAAACTTCAGTTATGAATTTATATTCATTTCAGCCTATTCTCCATTTATGAATTGTTTAGATTTATCTGTTAGTCAAATGCCTTCTAACTTTCTCCTGTAGCTCTGCAATGCTTAGTAGGGTGTTTCATAAATCAGAGATGAATTTTAGGCTTATGTAAAATGCCCTACTAATTTATGGTTGCTATTTTGAGATAAATTCAAATCCATATTTCTGCTGCAGCTATGGATGTGATTTTTGGTGTGTGAGCTAAATATGTCCCTATAATGCTGTGTGCCAAGTTATAGCTTCAGATTCTAAGTATCTCGTGCTTTATGATTTATTCGTGCTTCTATTAGCATAAAGTTGTTATATTTGTCACAATTGCTTGGTAATGATGTTTTGCCTAATTTTTGGTCAGAAATTTATGTTTTGCTGTTATGTGCATGCTGGTGAAAGTTTGTGATCAGTTTGGGTATATTTTTGTCAGAATTAATTTCCTAAGTCATCAAGCTTAACATGGGCCAAATAAAGGGAAATCAAACTTATCTCCATGTGCAGTTTAAATTCCAAGCTTGAATTCTGTGAAACCATACCTGAACAGCCCCAAAACACTTTAATGAAGTTCACTTAGCTAACGGGCTTAGATGTGCACACAATCACCATCAAACAAGAATGAACTTTCACACCCATCCCTTTGTTCTAGTGAAAAACAGTTAATTGAAAACTTGTTAAGGTGAATATGACCAACAAGAACCCCTGTGTTTATCTCTAAATTCATAACTGAATTTACCTACTTAAGTAGTATACTCGAATCATAATGCATCTGCATGTCGAATAGAACTTCCTGACGGGAACTACGAGCTGGTGCTGGAGTCTGAAGGAGAACCAGCTGAGGGAGAATTGAACGTGGTGGAAGTGCAGTAAGACCCGAACCAAAGTTCGGAGGATCTCGCTTCTGACTTTGCCAGCGAAGGCAAGCCCCGGAGCATAACCTACTTTTGTTAAACTCCTGCACCTTTTCCTTTTATGCAATGCCTGTGCATTTTACGTTCAGGAGTTGACTTGAAACCTTAGATGCATGATCATAGGTTCCTATGTTTAATACTAGCATGTTAGGTCGCTAGTTGCCATGCTTAGGACCACGGTAGAAGTCGAGTGATGACCATCACTCGCGAGCTATAGGTTTCTTATGTTGGAATCATAAGATTGTTGAAACTATCTGCTCATGTGGTAAGAGCATGGGACTGACTCCGGTGAGTAGATGTCAGTGGTTAAGCTTTTGAACGTACTAAGCATTTGTCGAGAATGGTACCGGTAAGCCTAGTACTTTCCTGATCCAGCAAGGGAACTCTCTAGAACTACACCCGGGAGAGGTCCCCAGATACTAGGCAGTGGTGCGTAGGTGGATCCGGACGGTCAGATACCATGACTGGATAACCTCGTACCAGGGACTGTGGACTTGATCCCGAACTGAGGATGGTTGGGAACCGCCTGGTTGGTGTATACCCCACCCCTTTGGTTTTGTTTGGCATTCTTGGGGTATGCATTCTCCTGTATGTTTAGGTCCACCTTGCAAGGTTACTAATCGATCGATCGTCGGCCTCTCACCGTTATCTGAGACTGCTTAACCATTTACTCTATGTCCCTTAATGATGGAATTGAGAAGGAACTTGTATACTTGTTAAAATTGTATTGTACAACTTTTGCTTGAATTAGTTGGCTAACCTAGTAATGGTTAAAAGAATAGAATGTGAGCTAAAATTTGAAAGTAAGGACATATTTTTTGTTACTTTTCAGCAAAACAAACCACCAGCCATAAAGCCTTGCATGGCTAGAGGGTTGGTGATTTTCCAATCACCCGACAGTTAAGTCTTGCTGAGTATTAGTATACTCAGCCTTGCTTTTGTTGCTGATTTTCAGGTGATGATCTGTGTGATGATGGCTCTCCGTGGCCTAGTTCTCTCCCACCTGGTTGGGAATACGAGTGGGAGGATTACAGTGCTTAGTGGCATCACAGATGGCCTCGTGTGATGTAACTTATGTCGTGTAGTGTTTATTTCCGTTGTGTTTCGAACTCTGAACTGTTTACTTTTATGCAAAAGACTTGGTTTGTAATAATGAACCTGTGAAGGATGTTTTGTAATAACTGGTGACTTGTTTACCTCTGGACTCGCTTTCGTGTGAGTTTGTTGTACAAATGTCGATCCTGTGATGTAAGTGATTTACCGGGTACGACCCGGCAGAGACGACAGGTTACTTCTGTACTATTGCTTAATGACCCAGAGGAGCGGTTTAGGCTATAATATGGAAGTAATTTGAGCGGTTCTGTCACAGCTGGCATCAGAGCTTGATTTGTACACCCGAAGGATGAAATGGCGACTAGAGAGGGGGGGAGTGAATAGGAGTCGGTAAAAATTCTTCTCAAAGAACCCGGCCTATACCCTAGTCAAATACCGGTCACACACAAGCGATGAATCGAATCACACACCAATCGCCAAGACAACGAGGTTATGGATCAACCTCTAGTCTTAGGAACGATTCCTTGAAGCACACGCGGAAGCACGAGAGAGGAAGGGAGGAATCGAACCAAGAAGCAAAGCGCACAGGCTCTGGCGGACCGTCCGGCCAGAAGGGACGGACCATCCGCACAGGCCACGCGGACCGTCCAGCCTGCTTCCGCGGACTGTCCGCGCACACACCGCGGACCGTCCGGCCCTTCGCCGCGGACCGTCCGAAAAAGCAAACAGAACCTCCAGAGACGACATCGAATAACGGACCGTCCGTGGGGAGCACGTGGACTGTCCGCCAGGCACCCGCGGACCGTCCGCCCGCTGCTGCGAACTGTCCGAAACCTTGCCCAACGAAAACCCAAAGCCACGACAGATCGAAAGAGAAGCTGAGCAAGAACACGAAGAACACGGGAAGAACTCACATGTCGCGAACTGTCCGCCACCTGCTCGCGGACTGTCCGCCACGTGCTCGCGGACTGTCCGCGCCTTGCGGACAGAGCTGAGAACAACTTGACCTCGAAGGTCAACCTCTCCAATCCATCACCGGATCTCCCAAACGGTAGAAGCTGTTGAGACAAAAGTTTGGGGATATGATATGCGTCAACCAAGGATGCTATACCCCAAAAATTTCGTCTCCTAACTCCCTAAATCATTGGGAATCGCGGATCCTTTGAACACCACCAAAAGCTAGAGCACCGAATGAAAATCCTTGAATCGAAGTGGTTTCCCGGCGTTTGAGGGCACAAGATCAATCACAAAGATGCACTAAACATCCATCCATGTTTTCCTCAAAGAAATCCGGGGAGAAACCCACTCAAAATCCGCAGAATCACACCGAGAACAAAGGAACCAAAAACAAGCACGAAAAAGACCACGCAAATCACAACGCCGAATCTTCTATACAAACCAGGAAAGATTTACAAGGTCTAGCATGCCGCCCTAGCCTCCATCCCTCTCAACAAATCTCTCCTGAAGCTCTCATTCTAGCCTAGAGAAAATGGAGAAGAAAATAGCTACGAAAATGAGAAATGGGAGGGGAGAAAATGAAACCCTAAGTCGCGGAGAGAGAGAGCCATCCACACACACTCATGGCTTATATATCGGGTCCCGCCGGTGTTGGAAATGACTCGACTACCCCTAACTCAACTACTAGCGATACAACCCACGCAGGGGCATTTATGTAATGTTTGTGGGTCTTTCCATCGGACGGCCACGCCTTCGCCGCACCCCGCGTCCTCCCGACGCAAGCCATGCGATCACGCCGCGTGTCCTCCGCTTCGAAGCTTCCTGACACGCCCGTATCCCGTCTCCATCGTGTTGGGTCTTCGGACTTGGTTTTGAGGCCCAAACCAAGAAACCGTCCTCCGATGGTTTTGTGGGCAAACCACCAAACCCCGCGTGCTTGGCCCGGCCTCCCGCCAAGCCCCTTGACTCGACCGCCACCGTGCACCGGCTCGATCGTCTATGACTTCGTCTTTCTCGTCTCGCCACCATGTGGCCTGCACCTAGTCCCGCCGTCCACCGGGTCCCTCGAACCGAGCCTACTTGTCTCTCCATCTCCCGGAGGCCCATCAAGGCTGAAGACCTTTCGCGCCCGTTCTTCACCTGCAACAACGCGAACTAGGCCACAGCCTACACCTGCGCACTGAGCCAAGAGTCAGTCCAACACCCGTTGTCAATCACTCATCACTGAGGAGCGGTCATCCATCGACCACCGGGACGCTCCTGGTCCTCAGTCTCTCCCTTGATGAGTGCATTGACAACACACAACGCGAAATGAAATTCGGAGAAAGAAAGAAAGAAAGAAGAAAAGAAAAACAAAGAAGCTCAACTCATGACCAAAACCAAAGAAAGGCAAAGAAAGGTCACAAGCCAAGCAAAGCACAAACTCCACACTGAAAACAGCAAGAAAGCTCCCCCTGAACAAATGCAAGCTCCCCCTGAACATGTGGGTGCAAACTTCCAAATTTTAGCTCACCTCTTCTGAATTTTCATTAAGCTCACCTCTTCTCCCCCTTGTTGACAATGTATGAATCAAGGTGAAAATGCAGAAATGCAAAACAAAGCATATAAACATCTACATGAGCTTCTCAAATAGGCCAAATTTAGTGTCAAAGGCTAGAAATGAGACAAAGAGCACACATAGGGATCATAACATAGTCAAAGCATTGCCACAAGTAATATATGAAAATATAGGCATGTGACAAAGCAAATTTTCAGATTTGAATAATTATATCAAAAGATGGCTCACTTCAAATGTAAAAGCCTATCCATGTCATATTCGAGCCAAAAACATGCATATCATCCAGAGATCATACAAGGATATCCAATTCTTAACAAAAGATCATTGCAAACACCCATAAAGCAAAGCATGTCATGTTAAAGCTCATGAGCCATGTGTCCACTTCGGGGAGACTTCTCCACTGGTGAACATCATGCAACATGTTTTGCACCCATGTGTGAAAGATAAAACATTTTAAGCATAAACATGGTGGGTAGAGCATTGTTCAAGCATACACACTTCTTTTCAAGATTAATTCATTTCATGCTACATGAAGTGCCTTTGCGGCAAAAAGAAGCTTATGCTCCCCCATGTGTGCAACATAGGCTAAACATTCACAATGATATTCGGCCTTTGGCCCAAATGCAAGAAAAAGACATCCAAGCACAATATAAGCATAGAAAGCACATTTAGACCAAAACATGACATGGATACACTACTACACATCAGTGGAGCACATTTCATCAAATTTAGTCAAGATTAACATTTGATTCAGAAAGGGCTATCTCACAACATATATGTCTCAAATATTCCAAGAGCATAGCCTCACATAGCCATTTCTCCACACATATGACCAATATCTCACAAACAGCCAAAGAAACTCAAATAAGGCATATAAAAGAAGCTCATCATCCTAAAATGCAATATGATACAAATGCAATATGATATATAACAAGATGGCTATCCTACCATGGTTTATACATCAAGCAAAGCATGTATATACATTAATGTAAACATGGTATGATACATATGGTACAAAAAGGAAATCCCCCAAGAATCAACTAGAAAGGGCAACAAACCCCAAGTTCCCCCCGCAAGCGCACAAATGTAGCTTGGTCGAGAGGCTTTGTGAAAATGTCTGCAAGCTGATCTTGGGTAGGGACATGGCTCAACTCAATGGTCCCTTTCTCCACATTGTCCCTCAAGAAATGGTACCTCACCTCTATATGTTTGGTTCTGGAGTGAAGCACAGGGTTTTTTCTCTACGCTTATGGCACTGGTGCCATCACAAAGAAGTGGGATCTGGGTGCACTCCTCACCAAAGTCTCTCAAAGTGTATGAAATCCACAACAGCTGGGAACAACAACTCGCGGCTGCAACATACTCTGCCTCGGTGGTAGACTGAGCTACACTAGACTGCTTGCGGGAAGACCACGAAACCAACGAGGACCCAAGAAACTAGCAAGTACCCAAAGTAGACTTCCTCTTGACTCGACAACCAGCAAAATCCGCATCGGAAAAACCATGAAGAGAAAGAGTCGAGGAGGACGAATACCAAAGGCCAAGACCAGGGGAAAACTGTAGGTACCTGAAGATCCTCTTTACGACCTGTCGATGTGATGTCCTCAGCGAAGCTTGAAAACGAGCGCACAGACACACACTGAACTGTATGTCTGGCCTCGTTGCCGTCAAGTAGAGGAGGGAGCCGATCATGCTCCAGTACTCACGCTGGTCCACTGGTTCTCCGTCCTCGTCCGCATCCAAAGTAGCCGTACTCCCCATGGGAGTCGACATCGTTTTCACATCTTGCATCTGGAACTTCCTCAGCATGTCTTTCGTGTACTTGGTCTGGTGCACGAATGTTCCATCCTTCACTTGCTTGATCTGCAGCCCGAGAAAATACTGCAACTCGCCCATCATGCTCATCTCGAACGCCCTACTCATCTCATCTGCAAACTTGGCAACAAGGTTATGTGACGAGCCACCGAAGACAATATCATCCACGTATATCTGAACAATTAACAATTCATTTCCATGCTTGAGGAGAAACAAGGTTCTATCCACGGTACCCATCACAAACCCGATGCTCAACAGAAAACCTCTCAATCTCCCATACCAAGCCCGGGGCGCCTGTTTCAACCCATACAGAGCCCTTTTCAACCTGTACACCCTGTGAGGATACTTCTCACTCTCAAACCCCGGTTGCTGCTTCACATACACCTCCTCCTCTATGACCCCATTCAGAAAGGCACTCTTCACATCCATCTGGAACCACTTGAACCCTTTAGCCACGGCAAAGGCTAGAAGGATCCGAATTGCCTCAAGACGGGCCACAGGAGCAAAGGTCTCCTCATAGTCGATCCCCTCCTTCTGACTAAACCCCTGAGCAACAAGTCTGGACTTGTTCCTCACAACCATCCCATTCTCACCCTCTTTGTTGTTCCAAACCCACTTGGTTCCTATAGGATGGCAATTTGGAGGTGGTTCAACTAACTCCCACACCTGGTTTCTCTCAAAGTTTTCCAACTCCTCATGCATACAATTGACCCAGTTTGCATTAGATAAAGCGTGTCCAATGTCCTTGGGCTCAAAGGTGGCAGCAAAAGCAGCATGAGCAAAATGAGAGGAATTCCTGGACCTTGACCGTGTAGTACGTTCGTCGATGTCCCCAATGATCTTCGACAGGGGATGCACTTCTTGAATCCGCCGGGGAGCCTCACGCCTCGAGACTACCTCCCCCTCAACTTCAGCTTCTCTCGCCTGGTCCACTTGTCGCACCGTCGTTGTCCATGAACTAGACGGTCCACGCTCCGTAGTGGTCGTAGGGGAAGTAGTGGGTGCACATTCAGCTTCAGGCGCATGGTTCTCTCCATCATCATCTCCAGCTTCATCCTTCTCCTCTTCAAAGAGGTCCTCGGCCATCTCCTCATCACCTGCACATTCAAAGTCAAGAGAGGTACATGGCATTGTCTCGTCGAAGGTTACCTCGCAAGATTCCATGATTTTGTTAGTCTCAAGGTTAAGCACTCTATAGGCCTTAGAATGGTTAGCATATCCAAAGAAAATACCGTCACTAGACCTAGCCTCAAACTTGTCGAGTTTTCCCTTCTTAAGAATAAAGCACTTGCAGCCAAAGACTCGAAAATGACTCACCTTGGGTGCCCGACCATGCATAAGCTCATAACAGGTCTTCTTCTTGAAAGCTCGCAATAAAATCCCATTGGAAACATGACAAGCCGTATTGACCGCCTCAGCCCAAAACCTCCTAGGAATCCTGTGCTCATCGAGCATTGTCCTAGCCATCTCACAAAGAGTCCGATTTTTCCTTTCCACAACTCCATTTTGAGGGGGCACATAAGGGGTCGAATACTGATGTTCAAGACCTACATCACGACAGAATGCACCAAAACGAGAGTTCTTGAACTCTGAGCCATTATCACTGCAGATGGCTTGAATAGCATTCCCATGCCTCTCGTTTTTCAACCTCACGATCAGATCTCGAACAAAACCAAATGTCTCACTCTTGTCTTCCAAGAAAAACACCCAGGCATAGCGAGAGTAATCGTCCACCACAACAAGGACATACCACTTCCCACCCACCGAGCGAACTCGACCCGGTCCAACAAGGTCCATATGCAACGGCTACGTCGGACGCTCGGTCATGACATCGGTCAGGGGTGGATGGGGAGTGGCTACCATCTTGCCATGCCTACACGGAGCACAAACCAAATCCTTCTCAAACTTCAACCTCGGCAATCCTCGGACAAGGTCAAGACCACTCAAGCGGGAAACCAAATCAAAGCTCAAGTGTCCCAACCGCCTATGCCATTTCCACAAATCAGAAGAAGGACCAGCCATCAAATAGCGAGCAGGACCCAAAGAACGGGAGAAATCAGCCCTGAAAATCTGACCCTCGGGGATGATCATATAGACAAGATCACCTCGAGAATCCAGCAAACGAGACTCACCAAACTTGAAACGCACCTCAAAACCTTCATCAAGCAACTGAGAAACCGAAAGCAAATTGAAACCCAAAGACTTCACAAGAGCAACCCTCTTCAACGTTACCTTGTCACTCACGTGCACAACACCCTCAGAAATCACCCTTCCTCGTCCATTGTCCCCAAATGTGATGTACATCTTTTCCTTCACTGGGGTGAGGCTGGAGAACCACTTCTTATCTCTGGTCATGTGTCGGGAACATCCGGAGTCGATCAACCAAATGTTCTCCAAGCCTCCTGCCTGTAGTCAGAAACAAGAACGAGAATGAGCTAGCGACTCGACACTGGGGTTAGCACAAAGAAAGTTAAACCAGTGTCGAGCCATCTGCTCAAAAGAGGGTTTAGCAAACATCATTCCCTTGCCACCAAACTTCCCATGTCCCGTGGAAGGAGTACGAGCACCACGAGGGGGAAAACGTGGTCCGTAGTTCCTTGGAACCCAAAGCTGCGATCATCTCCCCTAAACCCGTATTGAGGACGAGTAGGGGGACGTCCAGCAAAACCACCACGAGCCCGACCAAACCTCTCACCAACACGCACACCATCATCTCTCTTAACAAACCTCTCACCACCACCTCTCTGTGGGAACCTACCACCCTAAGCTCCAACTCTACCAACACTCTTCACACTTCCCACACCCCGTGGAAGTGGCACTCTAGGCTCAGGAACACCATGAGACTGGCGATACCTGTCCTGGTTTGCTTGCTCCCTAGCAAGCCTCTCATCCCTCTTCCTCTTGTAGCAAAACTCTGCTACGTGCCTCTCCTTGCCACAATACTCACACCTGGAGGGGATGGGTTTTGGTTTTGGCTCTAGCTTCTCTCTAGGCTTCTCACCCTTATCACTCACAAACTTCACCGGTTTATGGAAGTCATTTGTCTTAGGTGGGAATTTGGGTGGATCTTGGGTTGTGTCAAGCTTGTTGCAAAGGTGGTTGGGTTTTGGTGTGAAAGAGTTCTTGGGTGCTTTTGCAAGTTGGACTTGGATGTCTCCCATCACCTCCAACTCGGGGTTAGACTCAACACACTTCTCATACACACTCTCCCCACTGTTCTCTCCCACTTTCTCACCCAACTTCTCAAAACCCAAACCACGACCATCAGCTCTCTTGAACTCCTCAATCATGATTTTCAATTGAGGTTCCTGCCCAGACAACCAACCCAACACCTTCCTCAAATAGTCATTCTCTTCATAGATGACATCCAATCAGGAAGTAAGTTCAAGATTGCGCAAAGTAACTTCATCACAGCTAGTGCATGCATTGATAACAGGAGATTTCAAAGAAGCTTCCAAAGAGCTAATGGTAGAACGAGCATCAACAAGCTTAGCATGCATAGTAGGACATGATTTACAAGCACCAAGCAAAGTGGGTCTAGCCTTAAGCTCATCATACTCAGTCCTAAGAGCATCTAGTTTAGCCAAAGTGGAAGCATTCTTCTCATTAAGCAACTTGATCTCATTCAACCATGCATCACACTCAAGACACTCAACATCATCAGGAGTAGTAGGAGCAAATTTCAAAGAGTCATTCTCAAGTTTCAATTCAAGCAATTTGGACTCTAACTCTCCTACTTTTTCACTAGCATTCTCAAGATGAGCCCTTGAGGACCATGTGTGGTTCGAGGACCGGTGGATGGTCGCTTCCTTGTGTGATGAGTGATTGACAACGTTGTGTGGACTGATTCTTGGCTAAGTATTGCAGGTGCAGGCTGCGGCTTGACTCGTGTTGGTGCAGGTGAAGAACAAGCGCGAAAGGTCGTTGCCGGTGAGGCCTCCAGGTGTGGAGAAGACAAGTAGGCTTCGTTCGAGGGACCCGGTGGCCAGCGGGGTCAAGTGCGGGCCGCATGGTGGCATGAACAGCAAGATGAAGTCGTGGACGGTTTCTTGGTAGAGCCTCAAAACCAAGGTCGAGCCGGGACTACGTGGGAGCCGAGTCATGAGTGGAGATTGGCGGAGGCTACACCGAGTTCGCGGGGTTTGCGGTGGTTCACCGAGAAAACCACCGGGTTACTCGGTTGAGCCACAAAACCGAGGCCGAAGACTCGACGAGGAGGTGCGGCCACCCTGGGCCGGTTCAACCGCCCGGGAGGGGCGGTCGGACCGCCCGGGGCCGGTCGGATCGAGTGGGCCGGCCTAACCGCCTGGGGGGGCGGTCGACCGCCCGGCCGCCGGCGCCGAGAAGCTTCGAAGCGGAGGACACGCGTCGGGATCGCAAGGCGTGCGTCGAGGCTACGCGAGGGTGCGGTCGCCGGCATCCGTCCGATGGTGAAGACATCAAGAATTCCAAATCCGCCCTTGAGGGGCATGTATCCCTAGTTAGTAGAGAGGGGCATTTTAGACATTCGGTTGCCGCCTATATAACCCAAGAGGTGAAAGGTTGGCAGCCAACTCTTGGAACCCTAGCTCATTTCGTTTTTCATTTTCGTTCTCTATTTTTCCCTAGGTTTTTTAGAAGGCTAGTTTGAGAGCTTCATGTGAGATCTAGAGAGAGGGATGGATGTTTGGGTGGCAAACTAGACCTTGTACGAACCATTCATGGCATGTATAGAAGGTTCGGCGTGGTTCTTGATGGTGGTTTTCCCATCTCTTTGATGTTGATTTTCGGAGCTCTTTTTGGCGGTGTTTTGAGAATGATTTCTTGGGGTTTTTGGTGGGTGTCACGTATGAGGTTCTTGTGGCTCTTTGGCTGGTGACTTTGCCCCCAAATCCCCTTTGAATCGGACTCGATTTGGTGGTTTTTCGAGTTGGGTGAGTTCTTGACCTAGAGAAGCGATTTCTTCGATTCCTCTTGATTGTGAGCGTTTCGGTCGATTCCTTTGAGGTAGAGGTTGCCCAGAGGTAACCCGCCTATCCCCGAAGTTTGGCCGCAATCCGTGGAGTGATTCGAGAGATTGAGCGCAAGGAAGTTGAGGTTTGACCCGCGGGTTCCTGTTCTGGAAGGGGCGGTCTAACCGCATGCGGGGGGCGGTCTAACCGCCCGGGTGTTTCCGGGTCAAAGTTTTGTTTCGCCGGATTTTCCTCTCGTGAGTTCGTTCGCCTTGATCGGAGGAGTGTCCGGGTGAAATTTGGAGCCGTTCTCGCGCGCTTGCTAGGTGTTCTTGGTTGGAGTTCATTGCCGGGTACGAGGAGGTTAGACCGCCCCGGGTAGCCGGCCTAACCGCCCCTAGGCCCTTGGGTGAAGGTTTGGTTTTCGCCAAGATTTTCCGGTAGCTAGCATGGCCTTGACCGGAGATCTCTCGTTGGTGAAACCGTGGTGTGTTTTGGTGCTCGGAAGAGGCGTTTCGGAGGATTTCTTGGTTGCCGGGTGGAGGCGGTCTAACCGCCCCCTATACCCGGTCTAACCGCCCCCTCCGGTTAGCCGGCTTTCGAGTTGTTTCCGCCGTCGGTGCTGCGTGTGTGTTGTGGTTGCCGGTAGAGTTTGTTCCTAGGACCGTAGCACTCCGGTGGCTACGTGGTTTTGGCAAACGGGAGGTAGAAGTGCGGAGCGTGTGATTTCGGGGGTTCGACCGAGCTAGTTCGTCTTGTCGGAGTTTCAATCTCCCTCGAGAAGAATTTTTATCGGCTCCCATTCACTCCCCCCCTCTCTCGGTCGCCTTATCGGTCCTTCAAGTGGTATCGAGCCGGTTCGGGTCTTTATTGACTCTAACCCGTCTAAGATCCAAGGATGGCGTACCGAGAACGGGGTTCGGGTCCTCCACACTTCGATGGCAAGAACTACCGGATGTGGAGCAAGCGGATGGGTGCGTTCCTCCGCGGAAAGGGTCGGTTGCTTTGGGATGTCACGGTGGACACAAAGGCTATGTCCGGCCGATGGATTTCCTTGCTCCGGGGTCGAGGGGACGGATTCGACGCCAACAATAAGGCGGTCGACTACTTGTTTCGTGCTTTGTGTCGCCCGAGTTCGATCGGGTGCACACCGAGCACTTGGCTTGTAGGATTTGGGCGGTGTTGAAGGAGGCTCATGTTGGGAACGCCCGTGTTCGAGCACGGTTGTATGCGACCTACCGGAGAGAGTACGAGAACTTCACTCATCTCCCCGGTGAGTCCATCGATGCCTTGTTCCAGAGGTTCACGGTGGTGGTGAACAACATGAGGGCCAATGTGGACGTGCTCCCGTACGATGATCATGATAGAGCGGTCAAGCTCTTACACTCTTTGGATCGTACGATATGGGGCGGAAAGTTCGAGGCCATAGTCGAGTCGGAGAGGTACGACACTCGACGGTGAACGAGCCGTTCTCGAAGCTCAAGTCGGCCGAGGTGGATAGGGGCATGACTGCCAAGCTCGAGGGACCGACTGACTCCCATAGTCTTGCCCTCGTTGGTGGTTCCAAAGGAAAGACTAACTCTAACCCATCCACCAGATGTTCTCGTTTTCCTCTCTGATGTCTATGCCAGATGAGGAGTTTGATGACCTTGGAGAGGACGAGCTGGCGCTGTTGACGAGGCGGTTCGAGAGGCTGCACGAGAACCGCGTGAACATGAGGAGGAACACGAGGACCTGCTTCCAGTGCGGCAAGCCGGGACACTTCGTCGCCGACTGCCCGGAGAAGGCCGAGAACAAGGACAGCTACAAGCACAAGCCGAGGAAGAACGACGACAAGTACCGTTCGAGGCGCGACCACAAGAGCAAGCACAAGAACAAGTACAAGGACGAGCGACGATCGAGGAAGAAGGAGGGCCGAGGCAAGGCCCGAGCGATGGTTGGAGCGAGCGACGTCGACTCCAGTTCCGCGTACTCCACCTCGAGCTCGAGCAGCAGCGACGACGAGGGAGATCGCCGCAAGAACAAGAGGTCGTCCAAGAACCTGAGCGGGCTGAGCTGCTTCGCGAGAGACGGCTTCTATACCATGGCGCTGAGCTCCGGCAGCAAGAAGAGCACACAGAGCGACTCGGACTCTGAGTCCGACGACGAGGTGCGTGATGAACTTCCCTTCTTGCGCCAGGAGAATGAGAGGCTTGGCTCTTTGCTTGATAACCGTGATGACATGCTTAGAGAGGCCAAGAAAATGAGGAAAGAGCTTAGGGCTTCACTCGAGGATGCTAGGACTAGAGTGGCTGAGCTAGAGACACGGGTGCTTGATAGCAAGCTTGAGATTGATTCGCTTAAGGCTAGCCCCCGTTGTTGCCGATGAAAATGATTGTGCCGATTGCTCCATATTCCTTGCCGATCTTGCTTTGTTTAAGGAGAAGCATGCCTCTAAGTGTGAGGAACTAGATGTGCTTAGGGTTGAAGTGGCCGAGCTTAAGTCTAGACCTGCTTTGCTAGGTGCTTGCACTTCTTGCCCCGTTTTGCATGCTAAGATTGATGAGTTGCATGCTTACACTAGTTCGCTCGAGGCTAAATTGAAGGAACCCATGCCTACATCTTGCTCTACCCGTGAAATGCATGCATTGAAAAATTTGGAGCTTGCACATTATGTTGATCGTTTGCGGGATGAGAATGATGATTTGAGGAAGTTGATGGGTTGGTTGTCCGGTCACGAGCCTCAGTTGAGGATGATGATCGAGGCCTTTAAGAGGCAAGATGGTGAGGGGCTTGGAGCAAACAAGGTTGGTGAGGGAAGTGGAGAGAATATCCCAGAGCCACCAAAAACCCACCACAAGAATGAGTTCCCTCCAAAACCCAACCATCTTAGGAACCGACTAGACACAACCCCAGCTCCACCTATATTTCCTACACCCACAAATGATCTTCAAAAGCCCATCAAGTTTGTGAGCACTTCGGGGAAAGTGTTCTTTGGGAAAGTGAAAGAGAAGGCAAGTGAGGAGAAATCGGTGGAGGAGTTGAGTGGAGAGAAACCAAGCGAGCAGCCCCAATCCAAGCCAAAACCTAAGCTTGTGAGGTTCCGTTGTGGCCATTGTGGGAAAGAGGGTCACAAGGATGAGTTTTGCTTCAAGAGGAAGCGGGAAGAGAGGATGGCAAAGGAGTAGGCGAACAAGGATAGGTACAACCCCTCCCATGGTGTACCTAAGCCTCGTATGCCACTGTCCAGGGGTAAGGCTGTGGTGAGAAGTGTTCCGGCATGGGGAGACGTGAGTTCTCGCAGCCGAGGAGCTGTTCTGGAGGGGGCGGTCAGACCGGCCTGGCTAGGCGGTCAGACCGGCCCAGCCCAGAGGGGGGCGGTCAGACCGGCCTGGCTAGGCGGTTTAACCGGCCCCCCCCCCCCCGGCACTCGGGCGTAGTGGTTTTCGAGGTGGTGAGTCGAGAGGTTTCGGTGTCCGGAGGTGGAGTTGCCGGTGGTTGGTCCGGAAAGACAGCAGGTGGTCGCCTTGCTAGGCATTCTCTCCCTCGAGGTCACTACGGGGATAGGAGGAGTCGTAGCTTTGAGAAGGAGAGGAGAGACGCTTCACGGGTTGTCTTCCGTGGTTTTGGTCCTCCTCCGAGCAAAGTGAGGGGTGGTTTCCTCGGAGTGGTTACCGAGGTGGTGTTCGTGGAGGTAGCTTTGGTAGGAGAGATGCTTTGGTTGGTGCTAACCCCACTTTCGAGCAAATGGCTCGGCACCGGTTTTCCTCTTTTGGTACTAACCCCGTGTCGAGTCGTTTGTTCGCTCACGTGCTTGTTTTTGAATTTCGGGTGGGAGACTTGAAGAACATTTGGTTGATTGACTCCGGTTGTTCGAGGCATATGACCGGAGACAGGGGGTGGTTCTCAAGTCTCGTCCCGGTGGTGACGAAGAGGTACATCACTTTTGGGGACAATGGGCGTGGGCGTGTGCTTTCATAAGGTGAGATAAAAGTGAGTGACAAGATCACTCTGAGGCGTGTTGCTCTTGTTCAATCGCCGGGGTACAATTTGCTTTCGTGTCTCGGTTGTTGGATGAGGGTTTTGAGGTGTTGTTTCGGCCTGGTGGTTCTCGGATTGTGGACTCTCGAGGGGACCTTGTCCGTATGGTCGTTCCCGAGGGTCGGGTGTTTCGTGCTGATTTTTCTCGGCCTTCGGGTGTTGAGCGTTGTTTCTTGGCTGGTTCTTCGAGTGAGTTGTGGAAGTGGCATAGGAAGTTGGGTCACTTGAGCTTTGACCTTCTGTCTCGCTTGAGTAAACTCAATTTGGTCCGAGGATTGCCACGTTTGAGGCTTGAGAAAGAGTTGGTTTGCGCTCCGTGTAGGCATGCCAAGATGGTGGCTTCTTCTCACCCGCCTCTCACCGATGTGATGACTGAGCGTCCATGCGAGCTCGCTCCATATGGACCTTGTTGGCCCGGCTCGTGTGCGATCGCGGGTGGGAAGTGGTATGTCCTTGTTGTGGTGGACGACTTTTCTCGGTATGCGTGGGTGTTCTTTCTTGAGGAGAAGGGGGAGACGTTTGGTTTTGTTCGAGATCTAGTCTTGAGGTTGAGGAACGAGAGGCACGGAGATGCCATACGAGCTATCCGCAAGTGATAATGGCTCGGAATTCGGGAACTCTCGTTTTGAAACCTTTTGTCATGACTTGGGTCTTGAGCACCCGTTTTCGAGTCCGTATACGCCTCCCCAGAATGGTGTTGTGGAAAGGAAGAACAGGACCTTGTGCGAGATGGCTCGGACGATGCTTGATGAGCATAGGACTCCGAGGAGGTATTGGGCTGAGGCGGTGAATACCGCGTGCTATGTGTCGAACAGAATATACCTCAGAGTGCACAAGAAGAAGACATGCTATGAGTTGATGCATGGTCGCACACCCAAAGTGAGTCACTTCCATGTCTTTGGTTGCAAGTGTTTTATTCTGAAAAAGGGCAGGAAGTTGGATAAGTTTGAGGCTAGGTCTGTCGATGGCATTTTCTTTGGTTATGCATCTCATTCTAGAGCATATCGTGTGCTCAATCTTGAAACTAACCAAATCGTGGAGACTTGCGAGGTAACCTTCGACGAGACAGAGCCACGTAGTCAGCTTGTCTTTGAGTGTGCGGGTGATGATGAGCTTGGCGAGGAGATCTTTCGAGAGGAGGAGCATGAACATGGTGATGATGAAGATGGCGGTGCAAGGTGCCCCCGCTGGACATGTACCCACTACTTCGACTACGATGATGGATGGACCCTCTCGCTACACCTACGACGACAAATCAAGAACGAGGAGAAGCTGATGTTGAGGGGGAGGTAGCTTCGAGGCGAGAACCTCCCCGGCGAGTTCAAGTGGATCACCCAGCTTCGAGGATCATCGGCGACATGAATGAACGCACTACACGGTCGAGGGTTCGAAACAATTCCCATTTTGCTCATGCTGCGTTTGTTGCTTCTTTTGAGCCCAAAGACATTGGACATGCACTATCTGATCACAATTGGGTTAACTCGATGCATGAGGAGTTGGAGAACTTTGAGAGGAATCAAGTGTGGGAGTTGGTTGACCCTCCCCCAGGGTGTAAGCCGATTGGTACAAAGTGGGTGTGGAAAAACAAAGAGGGAGAGAAGGGTGAGGTTGTGAGGAACAAGTCGAGACTTGTTGCTCGGGGGTTCGGCCGAAGGAGGGGATCGACTACGAGGAGACCTTTGCTCCCGTAGCCCGTTTGGAGGCGATTAGGATCCTTCTAGCCTTTTCTCGTGGCTAAAGGGTTCAAGTTGCACCAAATGGATGTGAAGAGTGCTTTTCCGAATGGAGTGTTGGAGGAAGAAGTGTATGTGAGACGACCTCCGGGGTTTGAGAGTGAGAAGTACCCCCACCGGTGTACAAGTTGAGGAAGGCGCTGTATGGGTTGAAGCAGGCGCCTAGAGCTTGGTATGGCAGGTTGAGGGGGTTCTTCTTTGAGAGAGGTTTTGAGATGGGGAAGGTCGATCGACCTTGTTTTTGGCGAGGCAGGCGAGATATCCCGATTGTGCGGGGTGTACGTGGATGATATTGTCTTTGGTGGCTCGTCTAACTCTCTTGTTGCGAGGTTTGCAGATGATATGAGCGGGGAGTTCGAGATGAGTATGATGGGTGAGTTGCGGCTCTTCCTCGGGCTACAAATCAAGCAATCAAAGGAAGGAACATTTGTGCACCGGTGCTAAGTACACCAAGGACATTGTGAGGAAATTCAAGATGGAGGACTCCAAGGCTATGACGACGCCGATGAGTACGACTACGGCTCTTGATGCGGACGAGGAAGGTGAACACGTGGACCGAAGGAGTACGGAGCATGATCGGGTCACTCCTCTACTTGACGGCGACGAGGCCGGACATACGGTTCTCGGTGTGTCCGTGCGCTCGTTTTCAAGCGTCTCCGAGGACTTCGCATCGGCAAGCGGTGAAGCGAATTTTCGGGTACTTGCGTCACACTCCCGACTTCGGCCTTTGGTACTCCGCGTCCTCTTCTTTGGCGCTTCATGGCTTTTCGGACGCGGATTTTGCCGGGTGTCGGTTGGATAGGAAGTCCACTTCCGGGACTTGCCGCTTTTGGGTTCTTCGTTGGTGTCTTGGTCTTCTCGTAAGGCGCCGAGTGTTGCTCAATCCACGACCGAAGCCGAGTATGTTGCCGTCGCTAGTTGTTGCTCTCGGCTCCTTTGGATCACCTACACCATGAGTGACTTTGGTGAGGAGTATACCCATGTCCCACTTCATTGTGATAGCACCGGTGCCATAAGCGTTGCAAAGAACCCGGTGCTCCATTCCAAAACCAAACACATAGAAGTGAGGTATCATTTCCTGAGAGACAACGTAGAGAAAGGGAAGATAGCTTTGATCCATGTACCCACACATGACCAACTAGCCGATATTTTCACCAAACCCCTAGATCAAGCAACTTTCACTCGTTTGCGGGGGGAACTTGGTGTGTGTTTAATTTCTTGAGTTGGGTGTGTGGGGGGCTTTACTTTGCCGGTGGTGTCGAGCCCGGTTTGCCTCCCCTCGAGGAGCCGGTTTGTAGCATATGTATAGCTTTCCTTTGTGCATTTCTTGCATTTGGCATGGCATATGTAACATGATGTATAGGCATCCGTGTATCTTAGATTGCATGCATTTTGTATCATATGCATCGGATAGGAAAAGCTTCTCCTATATACAATGTTTACCATGGGTTGCTATATATGTTCTTGTGAGCTTGTTTGATATGCTACGGTTAGTTTGACTTAGCTTTTGATGATCTTGATGAATGATCCATGGTTGATGGCTAATTTTTGAAAAATGTCACATACATGCTCTCTCATGTGTAAATGCCTATATATGATCTTGACATATTTTAGTGGCTTTGCTATGCTTACTTTGTGGTTGGATAGCTAGTTTATTGATCATATGGGGCCAAAGGCTCATTTGCCATCATGAATGTTTAGCCCTCTTGCTTAATCTTGTGGAGGGGCATAAGTTCCTTTTTGTCGCAAAGACATTTCATGTACCATTTATAAATCTGAAAATGAAATGAAAAATGCGTGGAAAATATGTTCCCATGTCATATGTGCTGAAATTAATTTGCTTTGGGTGCTAAACCGTTGCATGATGCCTACCAATGAGAAGTCTCATACATAGAAGTAGGCACATGGCTCGGTGGCTTTGACATGACATGAGGTGCTTTTGGGTGTTTATGATGGTCTTATGCTTAGAATGGCTGTCCTAGCATGAAGTTTGAGTGGCTTTGCCATTTTGATATGTTTTGCTCATGTTGAGGTATTTGCTTGTGAGAGCGTAACTTTTCGCAAAATTACTCAAATCCTTTTTAGCCTTGTCCAATGATTGTGAAACTTGGTGATCATGTAGTTAAGGTCATTACGAACCTGTCGAGTATCTAACTTGCTCATTTGGACTTGTGTAGCTCCTTGTGATGAATTTTGTATATTCGAGAAGCTATATGTTGCAAGTTTTCGCATTTTGCCTTGATTCATGCATTGTCAACAAGGGGGAGAAGTTTGTGCATGTTTTGGGCAATCGGGAGTGTTTGGAAGGTGTTCCAATTGTTTCGGGGCGCTTTTGAGGAGTTTGGTGCGGGGCCGGTTTCTTCGGGCGGTCTAACCGCCCCCCGGGCGGTCCGTTCGGGCAGAGGCGGTCCAACCGCACCGGGCGGTGCGGTCTAACCGCCCTGGGCAGTGTGAGCAGGTTTTTGCTCTTTGTTGCATTCCCGAGTTGCATTGATGCATGTGTTCAGGGGGAGTGTGCTGTGGCTCGGGGGGGAGCTTGCATTTGTGCAGGGGGAGCTCTTTGTGGTGTTCGAGTTTTGCTTTGGTGGTTTGCGCTCTTTGCTTGAGCTGTGTTTTGTCTCGGATGTGTCGAGCCGTTGCCCTTGCCTAAGGGGTCCGAGACTTGTCTTCTTCAAGTGATCTTGCTCTTTGCCTTTCTTTGGCTTTCGATCGCTTGTTGGGGTTTCCTTTTATTTTGTTTCTTTTCTTTTCCTTTTCTCTTGTGTTACTTCATTTGAGTGTGTTGTCAATGCACTCATCAAGGGGGAGATTGAGGACCATGTGTGGTTCGAGGACCGGTGGATGGTCGCTTCCTTGTGTGATGAGTGATTGACAACGTTGTGTGGACTGATTCTTGGCTAAGTATTGCAGGTGCGGGCCGCGGCTTGACTCGTGTTGGTGCGGTGAAGAACAAGCGCGAAAGGTCGTTGCGGTGAGGCCTCCGGGTGTGGAGAAGACAAGTAGGCTTCGTTCGAGGGACCCGGTGGCCGGCGGGGTCAAGTGCGGGCCGCATGGTGGCATGAACAAGAAGATGAAGTCGTGGACGGTTTCTTGGTAGAGCCTCAAAACCAAGGTCGAGCCGGGACTACGTGGGAGCCGAGTCATGAGTGGAGATTGGCGGAGGCTACACCGAGTTCGCGGGGTTTGCAAGGGGTTCACCGTAAAACCACCGGGTTACTCGGTTGAGCCACAAAACCGAGGCCGAAGACTCGACGAGGAGGTGCGGCCACCTGTGCCGGTTCAACCGCCCAGAGGGGCGGTCGACCGCCCGGGGCCGGTCGATCGACCGGGCCGGTCTAACCGCCCTGGGGGGGCGGTCTGACCGCCCTGGCCGCCGGCGCCGAGAAGCTTCGAAGCGGAGGACACGCGTCGGGATCGCAAGGCGTGCGTCGAGGCTACGCAGGTGCGGTCGCCGGGCATCCGTCCGATGGTGAAGACATCAAGAATTCCAAATCCGCCCTTGAGGGGCATGTATCCCTAGTTAGTAGAGAGGGGCATTTTAGACATTCGGTTGCCGCCTATATAACCCAAGAGGTGAAAGGTTGGCAGCCAACTCTTGGAACCCTAGCTCATTTCGTTTTTCATTTTCGTTCTCTATTTTTCCCTAGGTTTTTTAGAAGGCTAGTTTGAGAGCTTCATGTGAGATCTAGAGAGAGGGATGGATGTTTGGGTGGCAAACTAGACCTTGTACGAACCATTCATGGCATGTATAGAAGGTTCGGCGTGGTTCTTGATGGTGGTTTTCCCGTCTCTTTGATGTTGATTTTCGGAGCTCTTTTTGGCGGTGTTTTGAGAACGATTTCTTGGGGTTTTTGGTGGGTGTCACGTATGAGGTTCTTGTGCCTCTTTGGCTGGTGACTTTGCCCCCAAATCCCCTTTGAATCGGACTCGATTTGGTGGTTTTTCGAGTTGGGTGAGTTCTTGACCTAGAGAAGCGATTTCTTCGATTCCTCTTGATTGTGAGCGTTTCAGGTCGATTCCTTTGAGGTAGAGGTTGCCCAGGAGGTAACCCAGCTATCCCCGAAGTTTGGCTGCAATCCGTGGAGTGATTCGAGAGATTGAGCGCAAGGAAGTTGAGGTTTGACCCGCGGGTTCCTGTTCTGGAAGGGGCGGTCTAACCGCATGCAGGGGGCGGTCTAACCGCCCGGGGTGTTTCCGGGTCAAAGTTTTGTTTCGCCGGATTTTCCTCCGTGAGTTCGTTCGCCTTGATCGGAGGAGTGTCCGGGGTGAAATTTGGAGCCGTTCTCGCGCAGCTTGCTAGGTGTTCTTGGTTGGAGTTCGTTGTCGGGTACGGGAGGTTAGACCGCCCCGTGTAGCCGGTCTAACCACCCCTAGGCCCTTGGGTGAAGGTTTGGTTTTCGCCAAGATTTTTCGGTAGCTAGCATGGCCTTGACCAGAGATCTCTCGTTGGTGAAACCGTGGTGTGTTTTGGTGCTCGGAAGAGGCGTTTCGGAGGATTTCTTGGTTGCCGAGTGGAGGCGGTCTAACCGCCCCCTATACCCGGTCTAACCGCCCCCCGGTTAGCCGGCTTTCGAGTTGTTTCCGCTGTCGGTGCTGCGTGTGTGTTGTGGTTGCTGGTAGAGTTTGTTCCTAGGACCAGTAGCACTCCAGTGGCTACGTGGTTTTGGCAAACGGGAGGTAGAAGTGCGGAGCGTGTGATTTCGGGGGTTCGACCGAGCTAGTTCGTCTTGTCGGAGTTTCAATCTCCCTCAAGAAGAATTTTTATCGGCTCCCATTCACTCCCCCCCTCTCTGGTCGCCTTATCGGTCCTTCAGCCCTAAGATCTTTCCTCATCTTCTTAGCATCTCTCAACACACTATCACGGTTGTCAATCAAGCCATTCAACCTAGTGATCTCAGCAAGCAAAGAGTCGGGGTCACGATTTACCTCATCCTCCAAGTCGAAGTCGCTATCTTCCTTATCGCTCTTCTTGCTGCTCGAGCTATGGGCCATGCCACAAAAGCCTTGAAGCGCCACACAGCTCAATCCACTAAGGTTCCGGCTTGCACTCTTCTTGCCCTTGCGCCTCCCGGCGTCTTCATCTTCGCTGCTTGAGCTTGACTATGCGTCGCTTGAGCTTGAGTCGACGTCGCTTGCACCGGCCACCATGGCTCTTTCCTTGTCCTTCTTGTAGCCGCCCTTGCTCGGTCGCCGCTTTTCCTTGTCCTTGCTCTTGGACTTGCTGAAGTGCTTGCCCTTGGAGGAGTACTTGTCTTCACGCCTCGGGTGCGCCTTGTACTCGTTCATCTTGTACTTGTTCTCCTCTCCTTCCAGGCACTCGGCAATGAAGTGTCCACGCTTGCCACACTTGTAGCATGTCCCCGAGCTCCGCCTTGCATTCCTCCGGCTCTCATGTAGTCGATCAAACCTCCTTGAGAGCAAGGCCAGCTCCTCCTCGCCAAAGACATCAAACTCCTCATCCGGAATAGACATAAGAGAAGACAAGGAAAACTGTCGACAAGAAGGGTTAGATTTGCCCTTTGATCCGCCCACAAGAGCAAGACTATGGTCAGTCGAGCCCTCATGCTTGGATTGCAACTTCCTGTCAACCTCAGCCAACTTGAGCTTAGAAAAGAGGTCATCCAACTCAATAGTCAAATATTGCCCAGACTCCTTGATGGCCTCAACCTTAGCACCCCAAACATTTGGATCCAAGAAATGCAAGAGCTTCAAAGCCTGATCATGCTCGGTGTAAGGAAAATCCTCAACATTAGCCTTCATGTTGTTCACGATGGCGGTGAACCTCTGAAACATCGCATCAATGTCCTCACCGGGAAGTTGAGTGAAGTTCTCATATTGCATCCGGTAAGAGACAAAGAGGCGAGCCTTCACATGGTTATCACCACCGTGAGCAACCAACAACTTCTCCCAAATTTGCCAAGCAAGATTCAAATGGCGAACACGCTCAAACTCAGGATCACACAAGCTCCTGACCAAGTGATCAACGGCTTTAGCATTTGCCTCATACTTGGCCTTAGCACCAGCATCGGTCACCATAAGAGTATGGATGTTGACCAGAATAGCATAGGTCTTGTCAAGCACAATGAAATCCAACAACTTGCCACGAAGAAAGATCATCATACGAGCCGCCCACTTGTGCTAACCCTTTCCATCGAAGTGCGGCGAACCGCCCCGCTCAACGTACACCATCTTAGGACTCGAGACTTGTCAAAGTCACAAAGAATCCGGCACGAAGCTCTGATACCAATTGAAAGATCAGATGGCGACGAGAGAGGGGGGAGTGAATAGGAGCTGGTAAAAATTCTTCTCAAAGAACCCGGCCTATACCCTAGTCAAATCCCGGTCACACACAAGCGATGAATCGAATCACACACCAATCGCCAAGACAACGAGGTTATGGATCAACCTCCAGTCTTAGGAACGATTCCTTGAAGCACACGCGGAAGCACGAGAGAGGAAGTGAGGAATCGAACGAAGAAGCAAAGCACACAGGCTCTGGCGGACCGTCTGGCCAAGAGGGGCGGACCGTCCGCACTGGCCACGCGGACCGTCCGGCCTGCTTCCGCGGACTGTCCGCGCACACACCACGGACCGTCCGGCCCTTCCCCGCGGACCGTCCGAAAAAGCAAACAGAACCTCCAGAGACGACCCCGAATAACGGACCGTCCGCGGGGAGCACGCGGACTGTCCGCCAGGCACCCACGGACCGTCCGCCCGCTGCTGCGGACTGTCCGAAACCTCGCCCAACGAAAACTCAAAGCCAAGACGGATCGAATGTGGACCAGGAGCGTCCCAGTGGTCGATGGATGACCGCTCCTCAGTGATGAGTGATTGACAACGGGTGTTGGACTGACTCTTGGCTTAGTGCGCAGGTGTAGGCTGCGGCCTAGTTCGTGTTGTTGCAGGTGAAGAACGGGCGCGAAAGGTCTTCAGCCTTGAGGGGCCTCCGGGAGATGGAGAGACAAGTAGGCTCGGTTCGAGGGACCCGGTGGACACGGGACTAGGTGCGGGCCACATGGTGGCGACACAAGCAAGACGAAGTCATGGACAGACGAGCCGGTGCACGGTGGCGGGCCGAGTCAAGTGGTTTGGCGGGAGGCCGGACCGGCACACGGGGTTTGGTGGTTTGCCCACAAAACCATCGGAGGATCGGTTTCTTGGTTTGGGCCTCAAAACCAAGTCCGAGGGCCCAACACGACGGAGACGGGATCCGGGCGTGTCGGGAAGCTTCGAGGCGGAGGACACGCGGCGGGATCGCATGGCTTGCGTCGGGAGGACACGGGGTGCGGCAAAGGCGTGGCCGTCCGATGGCAAGACCCACAAACATTACCAAAGTGCCCCTACGTGGGTTGTATCGCCTGTAGTGTAGTTAGGGGTAGTCGAGTCATTTACCACTCCGGCGGGACCTGATATATAAGCCAGGAGGGTGTGTTGATGGCTCTCTCTCTCCGCGACTTAGGGTTTCATTTGCTCCCTCCTCTTTCTCATTTTCGTAGCTATTTTTCTTCCATTTTTCTCTAGGCTAGCATGAGAGCTTCATGAGAGATTTGTTGAGAGGGATGGATGCTAGGGCGGCATGCTAGACCTTGTGAATCTTTCCTGGTTTGTATAGAAGATTCGGGGTTGTTTTTCGTGCCCTTTTGTGCTTGTTTTCGTGCCTTTGTTCCCGGTGTGATTCCGCGGATTTGTGTGGGTTTCTCCCCGGATTTCTTTGAGGGAAACATGGATAGATGTCTTGTGCATCTTTGTGCTTGATCTTGTGCCCTCAAACGCCGGGAAACCACTTCGATTCGTGAGTTTTCGTTCGGTGCTCTAGCTTTTGGTGGTGCTCAAAGGATTAGCGATTCCCGGTGATTTAGGGAGTTAGGAGGCAAGATTTTTGGGCTATAGCATCCTTGTGTGACGCTTTTCGAGTACCCAAACCCTTGTCTCCACAGCTTCAACCGTTTGGGAAATCCGATGATGATTTGGGGGAGTTGACTTTCGGGGTCGAGCTGTTTTCAGCTCTGTCCGCACCTGGCGGACGGTCCGCGAGGACCAGGCGGACGGTCCGCGCGGCTAGGGTTCGTCCCGTGTTCTTCGTGTTCTTGCTCGTCCTTCGTTTCGATCCGTCGTGATTTTGGTTTTTGGTTGGACGGAGTTTCGGACGGTCCGCGGTGTCGGGCGGACGGTCCGCGGGTGCTTGGCGGACGGTCCGCGTGCTCCCCGCGGACGGTCCGTGGCTCGTAGGTGGCTTTGGTCCGTTCTGTGTGAATTAACGGACGGTCCGCGGCTAAGGCCGGACGGTCCGCGGCTCGGATGCGGACGGTCCGCGGTACCCGGCCGGACGGTCCCGCGCGGCTCTTTGCGGACGGTCCGCCCCTCCTGCGCGGACGGTCCGCCAGAGCCTGTGTGCTTTGCTTCTTGGTTCGATTCCTTCCCCCCTTCTTTCGTGCTTCCGCGTGTGCTTCAAGGAATCGTTCCTAGGACTAGAGGTTGATCCATAACCTCGTGGTCTTGGCGATTGGTGTGTGATTCGATCCATCGCTTGTGTGTGACCGGGATTTGAGTAGGACATAGGCCGGGTTCTTTGGGAAGAATTTTTACCGGCTCCTATTCACTCGCCCCCTCTCTAGTCGCCATCTGATCCTTCATCGAAAGCGAAGCCGAGCAAGAACACGAAGAACACGGGAAGAACTCGCACGTCGCGGACTATCCGCTACCTGCTCGCGAACTGTCCGCGCCTTGCGGATAGAGCTGAAACCAGCTCGACCTCGAAGGTCAACCTCTCCAATCCATCACCGGATCTCCCAAACGGTAGAAGCTGTTGAGACAAAAGTTTGGGGACATGATATGCGTCAACCAAAGATGCTATACCCCAAAAGTTTCGTCTCCTAACTCCCTAAATCATCGGGAATCGCGGATCCTTTGAACACCACCAAAAGCTAGAGCACCGAACGAAAATCCTTGAATCGAAGTGGTTTCCCGGCGTTTGAGGGCACAAGATCAATCACAAAGATGCACTAGACATCCATCCATGTTTTCCTCAAAGAAATCTGAGGAGAAACCCACTCAAATCCGCAGAATCACACCGAGAACAAAGGTACCAAAAACAAGCACGAAAAGACCACGCAAATCACAACGCCAAATCTTCTATACAAACCAGGAAAGATTCACAAGGTCTAGCATGCCGCCCTAGCCTCCATCCCTCTCAACAAATCTCTCATGAAGCTCTCATGCTAGCCTAGAGAAAATGGAGAAGAAAATAGCTACAAAAATGAGAAACAGGAGGGGAGAAAATGAAACCCTAAGTCGCGGAGAGAGAGAGAGCCATCCACACACACTCATGGCTTATATATCGGGTCCCGCCGGTGTGGGAAATGACTCGACTACCCCTAACTCAACTACTGGCGATACAACCCACACAGGGGCATTTATGTAATGTTTGTTGGTCTTGCCATCGGACGGCCACGCCTTCACCGCACCCCGCGTCCTCCCGACGCAAGCCATGCGATCCCGCCGCGTGTCCTCCGCTTCGAAGCTTCCCGACACGCCCGGATCCCGTCTCCATCGTGTTGGGTCTTCGGACTTGGTTTTGAGGCCCAAACCAAGAAACCGTCCTCCGATGGTTTTGTGGGCAAACCACCAAACCCCGCGTGCTCGGCTCGGCCTCCCGCCAAGCCCCTTGACTCGACCGCCACCGTGCACCGGCTCGATCGTCCATGACTTCGTCTTGCTCGTCTCGCCACCATGTGGCCCGCACCTAGTCCCGTCGTCCACTGGGTCCCTCGAACCGAGCCTACTTGTCTCTCCATCTCCCGGAGGCCCCTCAAGGCTGAAGACCTTTCGCGCCCGTTCTTCACCTGCAACAACACGAACTAGACCACAGCCTACACCTGCACACTGAGCCAAGAGTCAGTCCAACACCCGTTGTCAATCACTCATCACTGAGGAGCGGTCATCCATCGACCACCGGGACGCTAAGGATGGTTTAGTCCGAGAGGCCCTAGAGGTTTTTGGGTTTTTCTGGTGGCTAGTTAACTATGGTTTATCTAGACTAACTTCCAGCACATTACTTTCAGTCAAGATTTACTTTCTTGTACAACCAAACTAGATGAGCCACATGTTTTATACGTGTGTTGTTTCGCATCACGGGAATTGCGAGGGTTGATGGAGTGATCCATTCCACGGATCCCATCTTCGCGTCTGTTTATGAGTTGTGTGTAGCCACGTGTTTTATACGTGTGCATTTCGCATGTCGCTCGTGCGAGGCAAGGATACACTCCATTCAAACAGAGGGTGTCCGAGGTTGGACGCTGTCCATGCAGCGGCTTGATGCATGGATGCCGTTCCTATAGTGAACGGTAATGTATGGGGACGCTTTCATGAGTGCTGGCATGAAAGGTTCGGGATGTTCTGTGATTTTCTGCAGGTACGCTAACTGCGAATCGTTAGATCCGGTAACTCCTTGGTTTAGCTCTCGACTAGCTATTGTAGGGAGAGATTATATGCCGTGCCACCGGCACTAACTTTGTGTTGACAAGAAATTGTCTGTGAGGACGCATAGGTGTACTTGCATCATGTTAAAAATCACAAGTGAACAGCAACCCTACAATTAAGACTTGAAGTCAAGACTTGACCAACAATCTGTCAAAAAGCATGTATGGTCCAACTAGCTATCTTGTGAATAAGCCTCTGGTCTAGAATTATTTTCCCGATCAATATAACAAGTTTTTCTTCAGAAATCATCTAAGAAAAAGGTTCCAAATCTTCCAAAGGGTATACCGTAAAAAATTTCATAAAACTTGGTTTAACCAAACTGAAGTTAGGATTTCTTCCTAAGGTTGTTCTAGCTGTCTTTTAGCAGCAGTTCAGTTCTGAAAATTTTAGGCCCCTAAAATCTAGTTTCCAGCAAAAGTGCTAGATACAAAAGTTGCTCTAAATCTTGTTTTGGATCTGCTGTGAAAAATTCAAGAAGTTTGGGTAAAGGGAATTAAAGTTGTGCTCTGTTTAGTGCAATGTTGTTGGCTGGAATTGCTGGGTTACAGCAACCTGAACTTGTAGCTTTTTGGCCTTTCTCCTTTTGTTTTTGGCTCAACTTTTGAGTACCAAACTTGTGTCTTAGTATCTCAGCAAGAATCTGGTGAAATTTGGGAATTTTTGGCTCAATAGTTTTTGAGTTACATGCATTTTTGTGCACTGTAGAGAATCTGTCATTTCTCAACTCACGCTAACCAGTGGGAGTTTTGTGAGGCAGATGGCTGGACGGCTTTTCTGAGAGGTTCGTCCGGACGGTTCAGTCCGTACTGACGGGCTGCACCTTGAGGGTTTCGCCAGCATCTTGTGGGACGCCCTCCGCTCGTCTGGGTACCCGACGCCTCCGACGTACTAGGCGATGGAGACCGTGGAGCTGGGAGTGCCCCGCTGCTGTGTTCAGGTGTCTGTGCGGCTCCACCCTGACCACGCGGAGTGGGCCGACCTGAGCACGGACGTGGTGAGCTTCCAGTTGTTGGAGACGCTGGAGGTGGCTGCTTTGGGAGTACTTAACTCCTTCTGCGCCCAGCACCTGGACGAGGTGTCCACCTCACTGGTGGGACTGCTACCGGCAGTGGACCCCGAGGACCCCGCGTGGAGGCACCGTATGGGGCACATGGACGACCTTCTGGCCGGCATGTGCCCACTCGACGTGCTGCAGGAGATGGTTCGGCGCGAGGGTGCGTTGTACCGTCTTCAGGCTCTTCGCAGTGCTGCTTCCACCGTGGTGACTGCTACCGCTCTCGACTCCGCCGTAGAGCTGGGAGTGCGCACCCACCACCTGCGCTCTCTCTCTTTTGGCTACATGGGCCTTTAGAGGGACCTCACCGAGGCTCTACTGAGGGTTGGGCAGCTGGAGGCCCGTGAGGCCAACTGGGTGGCACGTGACGCTCAGTGGGTCAACATCCTCACTGACCGTCTCCACACCATCGTGGGACTGCAAGAGCAGCGGGAGCAGCAGAGAGAGGAGATGGAGCCACAGAGAGAGTAGATGGAGCAGCTGAAGGATGAGAGGTTTGTGCACCTCCAGGCACTGATAGATATGGATGGGCAGCTTGAGGCCATGGACCAGGACCTGGAGGCGGCCAACGAGTTGATCCAGGTGTTGCGGCGGCCGGCTCCCCCGCCAGCCCCGGGAGCTATGGAGGGTGACCGGGACGACGCTCGGTCCATGGTGGACGACACCGAGGCTCCGCCGCCGGGGCCCGATGGTCGAGGGTTCACCCGTCGCTAGTGCCGCCTCGGGCGCTGATGATACTTACTAGATGTTGATAGACTAGTGTCCATACTCATACGGGTGGCCTGATTTTGGTCCGTGAATGGGATAGGCTGACGTAGGATGAGTATTCTTTTGGGTGGCCTGATGCTACCATTGACCACTATGTAACCTAGGGTTAAGACTTGTTGAAAGTTAGGCTAATGTGTTGTAATTAAGTCTGCTAGTGAATGTTGCGGTCTGGATGCAGCGGTATGTAATGGCTGTTTGAACCTCTTTATGGCATGATCTGGGCTGTGAAATGAATACCAAAGTTGTTGGAAATTGCTTTGTGTGCATGCTCGTAAAATTTCAGCATCGTTGCTTCTACGGTTTTGGAGTTATGATTTTTTCTGTAACTGACTGCAGTCTGAAATTCAGATTGGACAGACTAGTGGGATTTTAATTTTTCGGGCATGTTAACATCGAAATTCAGAGTTCGGTTGAATACCAAAGTTGTAGCGAATGAAATTTTGCTGCTACTGACCAAAATTTAGCATCGTTCGCAGGCCCGGTCCTGAGATTTTTGGGGCCCGGAGCGAGACTCGAATAAGGGGCCCTTTATAATAATAATAATAATAATAATAATAATAATAATAATAATAATAATAATACATTAGCTATACAGAAAATGTTACAATAAAGACTCTGTATGGAAAATATTCAAATAAAAGCATTTTACATATATTACCTCAAAAGCTTTTTCTAACATTTGTCGAAGCAAGTTAGTGACGATGGTATCAATACCGATTTCATCCAATAATAATGTCCTCTCGATTCTTAGAATTGCTAAACCATTTACGTGGAGTTCTCGGAGAGTTGAAGTACTTGTATTTATGCTAAAAAAATTGTCAAAGGGCTTGCTTTCTGTTCTTCCTTTTCTCACTACCCAGATGGATATTTTCTGGAAGACATGATAGTGATTTTCTCTGCAAATTAAAGAAAACAACAATCAGTAATACTTCAAGTTGTGTCGATATGCTAATCTACCTATATACTAGTCTAAGAACTCTAGTCACTATACTACCTGAATATCTGATCGCTCCTAATTCCTGCCCAAACTGCTGGTCGTCCTGGTTTGCTTGCCGATTGCTAAAAAATGATTCATGGTCATAGGTCTGTCAGATATGCATGCAGATCAAGATCAAAGATGTAGGGAGTAATCAGATGAACACATGAACTAACCTCACGCAGGGCTCACGGAGACAAGACAAAGGCACAGGCAATCGAGTAGAAAACTTGGCGGCGCAGGCGCTCAGCACGCTCGGCTCGACTTGCCGGCGAGCGGTGAGCCTCTCCGGCTGCCATCTCCGAGTCGCTTTCTCCCGTCGCCGAAAGGGAAACAATAGATTAATTAGAAACTGGTAACTAGATTTGGAAATTGAGAAGTCACCCACGCCGCGGCCTATGAACCTCTGACGTTTCACTTTTCCTAATCGACCCACATTTCGCTTTTGCCGTAATACGTACTCTACACACGTACATATACCGAATGGGGCCCCTGGGATTTGGGGGCCCGAGGCAACCGCCCCTCTCGCCCCTCTCCAGGGCCGGGCCTGATCGTTCGATAACCGAGCAGCAAGATATGAATTTTGCACGGCAGAGTACTTGGCTGTCTTGTTTCTGAAATTTGTGCATGGAGGAAACGCTTTACACATGTTCTTCTTGTTTATGCTTATATTGGCAAGATTATGGATATGTGGCTAACCTCCATTACCAAATTTTTCAGATGGTGGGAGCAACACGCGGAAATCCCCATGGGTTTGGTGAGGCTAGTGGTAGCAACCGCCACCACCACCTCCCCCACCGAACATGACGCCTATGGAGACTTTCCTCCTTGCTCAAGCTGATATGATGTGCCGTATATCGCAAAATCAACAAGCAGATGAATCAGCGGCGCAATGACCAGTTAGAAGAAGATCCTCGAGTGGCAACCTATGCTCAGTTCTCTGTGCTGAAACCGCCGCTTTTTCACAAAGCGGAGGAACCATTGGAGGCTGATGCTTGGCTGCGTGCTATTGAAGCCAAGTTAGATGTTCTCACCTCGCCATGCTCCGAGGAGAGAAAGGTTAAGTTTGCAGCAATGTATCTCCGTGGTCTGGCACTGCTTTGGTGGAATCACTTCAAAATGATGCAGCCCAATGGCCATGAGATCACGTGGGCTGAATTCAAAACTGCATTCAAGAATCACCACATTCCTAAGGGGGTGGTGGAGAGGAAGTTAAATGAGCTCTTGAACTTGAGGCAGGGTTCTGACTCTGTATATCAGTACGCCCAAAAGTTCAACAACCTGTGTCAGTATGGTGACTACTATGTTGATACAGATGTCAAGAAAATGGATCGCTTTCGCAGGGGTCTTGATCCTAAGCTCTATGAAAAGCTGAACACCATCAAAACAAACAACTATCATGAGATAGTGGACCTGGCCATATCCCAGGAAGATGCAATAAAGAAGGTGGAGAATGCAAAGAAAAGGAAGGTTGTGTTCAACTCTAGCAACGCGCCTAAGCGCAAGTTCCGCATAGTTCGGAAGGCACAGCAAAATTTCCAGCGAAACCAACGTTCTGGGCGATGGGTGGAAAAACCTCCACAAAATCAGCAACAAGGGAATTTCCGTTCCCCAAATTTTCAATAGTAGAATGCTAGGCCCAATGCACCCCCACCAGCCTGCACCAACAATGAAGAACGCTGCTACAATTGTGGGAAACCCGGGCACTTCATGAATGCCTGTCCTCAACCTAGGCAGCAGAATCAAGGATGGGGACAGCCTCAGAGCAACAAGGACAAAGGGAACAAGCAGACCGTGCAAGTCAAGCAGGGTCGTCTTAACTTCACCGCGATGGTGGGAATTCCTGAGGGAGCAGCAGTTATGACGGTTACCTTCTCTATCCATGGCAAACCTGTTAAGATTTTGTTTGATTCCGGTGCTACACATAGCTTTATGAACCAAAGTACATAAGTCAACTTGGGTCTAAATGTGCTTCGAGTTAAGAATGAATTTAAGATCGCAACCCCGGGAGGGAAAGTATCCTCCAACAAACTAGTCAAGAGTGTCCCGTTGCAGCTAGGTAGCAAGATCATCCAGACCAATCTCTTAACCTTGGGGTTAGATGGAATAGATGTCACTTTGGGAATGGATTGTATGTCACATCATAAAGTACTCTTGGATATTGCTGAACGAAGGATAGAAATCGCTTCACCTGCTGTAGGTGTCTCAACTCTCTACTTACCTTTGAGGGGATCTGCGGACCCCAGTGCCTATGTCTCGATAGCCACAAGCTTAGAGGAGATCCTAGTGGTAAGTGACTACCCGGATGTCCTTCCTGATGATCTGCCGGGCATGCCACTGGATCGGGACATTGAGTTCGTGATTGAACTACAACCTGGTACGACACCTATTTCGAAAAGAGCTTACCGTATTGTCGGTGCGGAAGGTGGTCCCGACACTAACCAGTAATAAGCTCCAAGGTCTATCCATCAATGGTCGATGCTAAGCAATAAGAGACACAGAGTTTATCCTGGTTCCGGCCGAGGGGCCGTACGTCCAGCAGTGGTGTGCTCAAGGCACTATATTGCTCAGCATCGGGGGTGCCTGTAGTGGGGCTGCTACAAGCAAGGAGGGAGAGGGAGCGTGGCTCCCAAGTCCCTGGTGTAGTGGCTGGAGAGCAAGAGCGTGGTGCGACCTGTCTCGTGTTGTGTTGTGTTTTCTGTCTTGTCTCCCCGTCTGTCCCCTGCGGCAGGGGGGTTCGTCCTCCTTTTATAGACCAAGGAGAGAGCGAATCACATGCATGCCGCGCTATTTAGCTACGCGAGGGAGCGTGATGTGCTATGCTGTAGAGTAGGCGGCCGCCCGAACGATCCTTGCAGCGATCCGGCCATCATGGCGTGTCTTGTACCCGAACAGTGGCGGCTTCGAGGGTAGAAGGGCAGCGGACGGCTGTGATGTCTTTTGACGGGCTCGAGGGAGTTGTCGACGTCGGTCCGTACGAGGCACGGGGGCGGTGTAAGGTGGCATCCCGTTCCCGCACGCTCCACGCCGCTAGCATTGTTGCCACGCGCCGCCCGGCGTGTGCCCGTACGCGCGGGGGCGCAGCCCATGCCGTTAACAAAGGGCGGGGATGGCGTCCCACCGGCCTAGCGCCTCCACCTAACCCCCGAAAGATCACAAGAAAGCAAGTCGAGGGTGCGGCCGGCCCCCTTCGACGGCTCGGTGCGTTGGCCGCACGGAGCAGCGCGCGCGGCGTCACAGATCGGCACCGGCCACGCCGCACGCTCCTCCCACGGCGGGCGGGGATGGGCTCCCTCCCGGTGAGTTGGTGCGGCGGCACCGGGGCGCGAGCCCCGGGCGCATGATGGCGCCGCCCCGCCGTTGTTAGGGCATTAAATGCCCGTGCACGGGAGCGGAGCGCGCGCGTGCGGAGCGCCCTCGAGCGAGGCGGACCCCGTTCGAGGCCGGAGCGGACCCCCGAGCGAGGCGGAGCCTACTCAAGGTAAGCGTACCCCCCTCGAACGGGACCGGAGCCCGCCCGAGGGAGGCGCGCATCCTCGAGCGAGGCGAAGCCTCGCTCGAGGGGATCTTCGAGTGGGCCGCCTTGGTGGGCCGTTGGGGCCTCCGCAGCCGTGGGCCGTGTCCTGCATGGTTAGGCGAGGCGTGTTTGGCTTTGGCTTTGTTGCGGGTTTTAAGTGGGGATTTCCCGATTGTTAAAGGGGACCCCTAGGGCTGTCCCCGACAGTAGCCCCCGAGCATCTGTGGGTTTGCCATTGAGGCTCCCGCAGATGCTGGAGCCTACCGATAGGACATTCTTCCCTCCTGGTCTTGCGAACGCTTTCCGTGGGGCCGCGTCAGCGGACCCGCGGGTCTAGCCCCCGAAGCCCTGCAGGAGCATAGGCGCTCCTGTAGGGGTTGACCGCGAGACTTGGACAGAGGGCGTGGTACATGTTTCAACCGGCGTCGGCAATGTCTCAGCCGGCTTCGGTGACGCACGCGCTGCTGGCACTATCCCCGGTGGGTGCAAGCCAGGAGGTGTAGCCGTGCGTCAAGCCCCCGAGCCTGGGCCCGTTCAAGGCGATCGGGTAGAGCTTTACGACTTGTTTTTTATCGCGCCCTCGCCATCCCTCCGCTAGACGGAGGGTGAGGTTTCCGCAACCCCCATCGGTCGGGTCGCGGATTGCGGATTCCTCATTGAGCTGTTAGTGGGTGGTTCGAGTGGACGCCCATGCCCCGTTCGATAAAGGTAGGCTGCGTGGTCCACAGACACGTCCATTGAAACGCTTGCGTGGGTTTGCTAGGTGGGGCTCGGTCCCATTCGCTAGGGACCGAGGGCGCGAAAGCTCTCCCTCGGTGGGATCCCCCGGCTAGCTGCCCTCGCTGGCTCTCGAACACGACATGTGGGGCACCCTCGAGCTGGCGGGCTCGAGGAACGGCTCGAATGCGCGTGCCCTCGTCGTCCCCGATTCCCGGTGATCCGGGGGCACCCGTTCGAACCCGTCGAGGGTCGCTCGAACCTCCGATCGCAGGGTCGTGCGGGGTGGCGCCCGGGCGGCCCCGTCTTTGCATCCGCGACCATCGAGGGGCCCGGGCGAGCCGGCCCTCGAGGCGCCGATCGCAAAATGGTGCGGGGCGGCGGCAAGCGCTCCCCGCCCGGCATCCGCGACCATCGAGGGGCCCGGGCGAGCCAGCCCTCGAGGCGCCGATCGCAAAAATGGTGCGGGGCGGCGGCAAGCGCTCCCCGCCCGCATCCGCGACCATCGAGGGGCTCGGGCGAGCCAGCCCTCGAGGCGCCGATCGCAAAAATGGTGCGGGGCGGCGGCTAAGCGCTCCCGGCCTGGCATCTTTGACCATCAAGGGGCCTCGGGCGAGCCGCCCCTCGAGGCGCCGATCGCACATACGCCGCGGCATGGGTGCTTTGCGGTGCCCGTTTTGTTTCAAACGGGCCCCGAGGCGACTTCTCACGCCTGTACCCTTTCGAGGGTTGAAATTTTCCTGAGCCAGGAGCCCGTGCCACTCGAGGGTTCTTCTTACTTCGTAAGGAACCGGGCCATTAAATGCTCCACAGCCGAGGCTGTGATTTCGCGTCGCGGGCGCGCCTTTTTAGGCGCCGCTGCCGCGCGCGTAGTGGGCGGCATGGGCAAGCAGACGTGACCGCCTGCCACGGCCCTCGCTATTCTTCGCCGTGATGATGGCCTGTTCGCGGTGGCGTGGCCGCCGCGGTCGTGGTGGGGCCCGCCCGTCAGCGAGAAAAAAGATTCCCTGCAGTTAATGCGCGCGGGACGTCCGCCCCGGAGAGCACGCCCACGGCTTATAAATCTGAGAGGAGGGAAAACGGCGGTTTTTTACCTTAGTGTTCCGCCATTCTTGCCCCCTGCGCTCTCGCCTTCGTTTTGCTCTTGCCACCGTGCCCCTTCGCCATTAGGGCTCTTCTTCTTCCCGTCCTCCGCTCTCGGGTCCCTTGTCCTTTCTCATGGCGCCGCTTCCGCCCCTCACGATCCTCGACCCGTACACCTGGGAGCTGTCGACGGTGACACGGCTGGCCCTCGGCGACCTGGTCTTCGCCGGCCAGTTGGTGGCGAACGAGGTGGGCCGGCCGACGGAGTGGATCGTGCCGCCGGCGGGGGACCACGCGCCCAACCCGTCGGAAGGCTACGTGGTGAGCTTCATTCGCTTCCATGAGCGCGGTTTCGCCGCGCCGGCGAGCCGCTTCATGTGGGCACTCTGCCACCGCTACGGCGTGGAGTTACACAACTTCGCGCCGAACGCGATCTCGCAGGCGGCCACGTTCATGGGCGTCTGCGAGGGGTATCTAGGGATCCCGGTCAATTGGGAGCTCTGGATACACCTCTTCCGCGCGGAGCTGTTCACGCAGCCAACGACGGAGCAGAGGACCCGCAGCGCGGTGCGCGCCGGCGGCATGTCGCTCGCCCTGCGGATGCAGTACAAGGACGACTACATCCCTTGTACCATGACGACCAACAACACCGGCTGGGAGCGGGGGTGGTTCTACCTTCGCAACACCGAGCCCGGCCTCCCCCCTACACCGGTCTGGTGCTCAGGGAGAAGCCCAACTCCCCGGGGCCACGGGGTGTCCACGGTCCAAAGACGGGAGGCGGCCGGGTCTCGCTCCTGGCCGCCCTGAAGAACCTGGTGACGCGCGGGCTGACCGCGGCGGCCGTCCTCGCCTTCCTCCACCGCCGGCGGATCGTGCCTCTGATGGAGAGGCCACTCTGCATCATCGAAATGATGGAGGAGGTGGACCCTGTCGTGCTGGCGAGGTCGCGGATGCTCCCGACCCCCCTCGAGCGGGGGTATGCGCTCACACGGGCGCGGAGCGCCGTCGACACCCGGATGCTGCGCCAGGACCGGTCCCCGTGGGACCTCGAGATGCTCCCCACCGGCCCGCTGGTGAGTATGATTCTTGGCCCTGTTTTCGTTCTTGATGTTGCCCCTGGCTCCTGACGTGCTTTTGACGTTCTCGCCTGCAGCTGGTGAGCCTGAGTGCCGCGAAGTCCGTTCCGCCCACCCCCGACTCCCCGCGCGCTCGGCCGGGCGGCGCAAAGAACGGGAGCGGGAGCGGGCGGCGCGCAAGAGGGAGCGCGCGAGGAGTACCGGCTGCGCGAGCAGCAGGGGCTCTCCTCTCCGGGGACCGAGGAGTATTCGTCCTCGGAGGAGGACGAGGAGGAAGAAGCTAGGGGGCAGGGCCCCTCTGATAGGTGGGAGCCTGCACCCCCGTCGCCGGAGCCAGCTCCGGCGGCAAGGGCGGCAATCGACGACGGGAGCGGCGCGAGCCGCGGAGGTGCCGGCCGCGCACCGCAGGCGCGCGCGCGGCAAGCGCGCGCGCGCGCGCGGGCGGGGCCCGCGCGCGCGGCGGAGACGTCAGGAGGCGCGGCGACGGGCGCGTCGGCCGCGCCGGCCTCATCCACCGAGGCCTCGAGGAAGAGGAAGCGTGCCTTCTACTCTTCGAGGTAAGGGGCTTGCTCTTCTGTGGGGTTTGGTTTTTTGGCGACCAGGCGTTCTGATTTTTTTGTTTGTACTTGTGCAGGGTGGTGCCAACCGTGCCTCCCCTCGCACCGGCCAAGGTGTTGAGGGCGGACGCGTCCATTCCCACCCGGCGGCGCTCGTCGAGGGCGCCGCGGGCGGGGGCGAGCACGGCGGTGGCGGCGGGCGAGAGCTCGCATGGCGCGGCCGAGGCCCTCGAGGCCCCCGGCGGCGGATCGCCCCGCCGCGGCGCAACCGGTGGTCATCGAGGAGGCGGCGGGCGCCGGTCGTGGCGGAGACGAGCCCGCGGTGGCGGCCGTGGTGGAGATGCGGCCCGCGGTGGTCGCCGCGGTGGAAGCGCGGTCCGCGGCGCCGGTTGTGCCGGAGGCGCAGCGGGCGGTGGTGGCCGAGGAGGGCGGTCGGGCGCCCGTGGTCGCGGAGGCGCGGCCGGAAGCGGTGGCCGCGGCGCCGCGTCGGGGCGCCCGCGGCCGCGGAGGCGCAAGTGGAGGCGCCGGCGGAAGCGATGCGTGGGTGCGGCGCGCCGCCGGCAGCCTCCCCGTGTGGTGGTGGTGGAGATCCCAGACGACGACTCCCCGCCGCCTGGGTGGGATCAGTGGGCGAGCTTCCTCGTGCTCTCCCAGAGTCCCAGGAGGGGGCCCTCGCGAGGCGACGCGACGGCCACATGGTGGCAGGGGGCCGAGGGCACGGCGCCGGGGCCTCGTCTTCCCCGCGCCGACCACTCCGCCCGGTGGGAGGGGGTCGCCGGGCGACCCGCCCGTGTTCACCGACGCCCAGGGGGAGCAGGAGCTGTGGGGGGAGCTCCGCAACCATGGCGCCGCGCTCGACCGGGCGTTGCACGAGGCGCTGAGGATCCACGGCGGCCCCGCGTGGCGTGTTTTCCAGGTGGGGTGCCGTTGTTTGCTTCCCTTTTTCCTTGTTTCTGCGCGCTTATCCTTGTGGCATGGTGCTCACGGGTCTTGGCTTGTGGGTGACAGGAGCTCGAGCGCCGCGCCCGCGACAAGTACGGCGCCTTCGACCAGGTGACTGCGGAGCTCCACCAGCTCCGGGAGCGGTGCGACGCCTTCGATGCGCTCGCCGATGCCCTCAGGACCCCGGACGGCTGGCTATCGTATCGGGCCATGGCCCTCCGCGATCAACTTCACGAGAGCGCGAGGCAGGACCCGGCGCACCCCTCTAGCCTCGAGCGGGTCTGCACAGCTCTCATCGACCGAGATGAGGCGCTGCGGCAGGCGCGCTCGGACCTGGAGAAGATGCGCACGCTGGCGGCTAACTGGGAGGCGGAGGTGGCCGGCGCCCGCAACGACAACCGGCGGCTCCACTTGTCGCTCCAGGAGGCGCAGGCTCAGTAGCGCCAAGCTGAGGAGCGGGCGCGCGTGTTCAAGCAGAAGGCCAAGGAGGCCGACGACTTTAGGGCTGCCCTCGACGCCAAGGTCGCGGCGCTCACCGCCGCCGAGGGCCAGCTTCTGCGGGAGCGTACCACCCGCCAAGGGGATGAGGGGCGGCTCCAGCAGGAGCAGGCCGCTCTCGTAGACGCTCGATCGGCCCTGGAGCGGGAGCGCGTCGCTCGTGAGGCGCGCGCGGATGTCGCCGGGAGGACCGAACATCGAGTTCTCCAAGGTCGAGGGCGAGCTGATGGTGCTCAGCATCACGAGCGCGAGCCAGGAGCTGGCCCTCCAGGAGCAAGGCGAGACCGTCAGGGGCCTCGAGTAGGCGGTCGAGGCCGGGCGCCGTGCCTTCGAGATGGGGAGGAAGCAAATCGGAGGTAAGTCGCTGTTCGATTCCTGTTTCGCTGGTTTTCTGTTAGAGGGTTCGCACCCTTTTTCTGATTTCTTTCTCGACTGACAACTCCAGGCTTGCGCGCCGCGCTGGGGCACACGGCTGAGCGGGCCGAGGCACTGTAGATCTCCTACAACTCCTCCGAGCAGGAGCTGCAGGAGTTGCGCAATGCAGCCCTCGAGACCTGCCGGGCCGTAGAGGAGGGCGAGGCACAGGCCGGTAGCTCGCTGGCCAGCCGCCTGCGCGCCCTTAGCGGCCACGTCACCGAGCGCATGCGCCGAGCGCTACATCTTGGCGTGCAGAAGGCCCTCGGGGTGGTGCGGTCCCACTACGAGGTTAACTTCGAGGCGCTGGCGGAGGGCTACGTCGTCCCCGATGGTGTTGAGGACGAGGTGGCGATGGAGCGCGTGGACGCGCTCGCCGCCAACGCCGCCGGGACACTTGCCGAAGCCTTCGAGGAGTTCCTCTTCCCGGACGCTGCTGACGCCGCCGCTCCTCCCTCCCCGAAGACGCCCAGCGCTAGGCCCGTTTTTGTTAATGTATCGCATGTCGGCCGTGCGGCCCTTGTAAATAAACAAATTATTTTTGCCATAAACATTTGCCAATGTGAAGTGAAGTCTTTTGTTTATTACGCTTTTTTGTTTCTCCTTCTTCCTGAGTAGATTCTAGTTAGGGGAGTTCGATTTTCGCGGGTGGCCTGCTGGGTTGGAGGCGAGAGAGAAGGGTCGTATCCTCGCGGAGGCGTAGGCTATCTCTGGCTCACGTGCTCCTTTCGCTAGGCTACCTGCGCCCTGTTCGAATTTTTGCTCGAGGCCGAAGTAGAAAACAAACTTAGCGCGCGTGAGTTGTTTCGTTTTTGCGCGAAAATGGGACCATTTTGGGGGGATGCCCCCCGTAGTAGCCCCCGAGGGTAACTTGGGTTTCAGGGGAAAGCCGACTTGCCCTTTTCATTATACTTATGACGTTTACATAGTTGGCACCGACTGGGGCATTGGTCATGTGATTTTTACAACAAAATTCTTGGAAATCCTAGCTAGGGGGTAGAAGCGACGTAGCTGTTGGATGTTCCAAGCGTTGGTGAGCTCTTCACCGTCCTCGTTGGCCAGCTTGTACGTGCCGGGCTTGAGTACCTTCACCACGACGTAGGGTCCCTCCCATGGAGGCGATAGCTTGTGGCGTCCTCGGTTGTCTTGGCATAGCCTTAGGACCAAGTCCCCTTCGCTGAAGTCCCATCGGCGTATCTTGCGTGCTTGGTAGCGCCTGAGGGACTGCTGGTACCTTGCGGAGTGCATCAAGGCCACGAGGCGTGCTTCGTCTAGCTAGTCAAGTGAGTCCTCGCGGGCTCGCTGGTTGGTACCCTCGTCGTAGCCTCGAACCCTGGGCGACCCGTATTCTAAGTCCGTGTGGAGGACGGCCTCCGCGCCATGGACTAGGAAAAACGGGGTGAACCCGGTGGCTCTGCTCGGGGTGGTCCTTAGGCTCCACACGACCGCTGGTAACTCTTGGAGCCATTTCCGACCTGATTTGTTTAGCTGGTCGAAAATTCTAGGCTTAAGGCCTTGTAGGATCATGCCGTTGGCACGCTCTACTTGGCCGTTGGTCTGTGGGTGTGCCACAGCTGCCCAATCCACACGAATGTGGAATTTGTCATAGAACTCCAAGAATTTCCTGCCCGTGAACTGGGACCCGTTGTCGGTGATAATGGAGTTTGGCACTCCAAAGCGATGGATGATGTCGGTGAAGAACGTCACCGCTTGCTCCGCCCTGAGATTCGTAATGGGGCGCACCTCCACCCACTTGGAGAACTTGTCGATCGCGACCAACAAGTGGGTGAAGCCCCCGGGCGCCTCCCGCAGGGGCCCGACGATGTCCAGCCCCCACACGGCGAATGACCATGTTATGGGGATGGTCTGCAGGACATGAGCGGGAAGGTTGGACTTGCGGGTGTAGAACTGGCACCCTTCGCAGGTGCGTATGATCTCGCTGGCGTCCGCGACCGCGGTAAGCCAGTAAAAGCCTTGGCGGAAAGCATTGCCAACGAGGGTACGAGGCGCCGCGTGATGGCCACAGATCCCAGCGTGGATGTCCCGCAGGAGCTCGCGCCCCTCGGGGATGGGCACGCACCGCTGCAAGATGCCGGAGGCGGCGCGCTTGTACAGCTCGCCATCGACGAGAGCAAAGGACTTGTCCATCCTGGCGATGCGCCTGGTCGTGGCCCGGTCCGAGGGGAGCTCCCCTCGGGCCATCCAGGCGATATACTTGTCGCACCAGTCAGCCCTGACAGGGTTTGGCTCGATATCCATCACGTCGGCCTCGTAGGAGCCATACCCCTCGAGGAGGGAGAGCACATACGCCTCGTTCGAGGGGTCCTCGTCCATGGGTTCCGCACCCGCTGGATCCAAGGGAGCCCCCGAGGGTTCCGTGTGGCTTGAGGGGTGAGGCTCGAGGACGACCGAGGGCTGAGCGATATCGCGGGCAAAAACGTTCGGGGGGACGGTGATCCGCCCGGACGCGATCTTGGCCAGCTCGTCCGCCACCTCGTTGTACCGGCAGGGCACGTGATTGAGCTCGATGCCATAAAATTTGTCTTCGAGGGCTCGCACGGCCTTGCAATAGGCCTCCATCTTATCATCATGGCAGCTCGCGTTCTTCATGACTTGGTCAATCACGAGTTGCGAATCCCCCCACACGTCGAGGCGCTTGACGCCTAACTCAATGGCGATCTTGAGGCCGCAAAGGAGGGCCTCGTACTCAGCCATGTTGTTCGACGCGGGGAAGTGGAGGCGCACCGTGTACCGCATGTGCTCCCCGAGGGGCGACACGAAGAGCAGGCCCGCGCCCGCCCCTGTTTTCATCACCGAGCCATCGAAATACAGAGTCCAGCACTCTGCTTGGATCTGTGGCGGTGGCAGCTGTGTATCCGTCCATTCAGCAACGAAATCCGCCAGGATCTGGGACTTGACGGCCTTGCGCGGGGCATAGGCGAGCATCTCGCCCATCAGCTCCACGGACCACTTGGCGATCCTGCCCGCCGCGTCAGGATTGCAGTTGATGTCACCTAGCGGGAAGGAGGAGACCACCGTGACGGGGTGGGCCTCGAAGTAGTGGCGAAGCTTGCGCCGTGCGAGGACCACCGCATACAGCAGCTTTTGGACTTGAGGGTAGCGCGTCTTGGTGTCAGACAAGACCTCGCTGATGTAGTAGACCGGCCGCTGGACCGGCAGGGCGTGCCCTTCCTCCGTGTGCTCCACCACGATTACGGCGCTAACCACCTGAGTGGTTGCGGCCACGTAGAGCTGCAGGGGTTTGCCGTCCTGCGGCGGCGTGACGATTGTGGCGTGGGTCTAGGACGCCTTTAGCTTATCGAGCGCATCCTGGGCCTCGACAGTCCAGGAGAAGCGCTCGTGCTTTTTGAGAAGGCGATAGAGGGGCAGGCCCTTCTCGCCGAGCCGCGAGATGAAGCGGCTCAAGGCGGCAAGGCACCCGAGCACCTTATGCACCCCTTTGAGGTCCCGGATCGGGCCCATTCGCTCGAGGGCTGCAACCTTCTCAGGGTTGGCTTTGATGCCCCATTGGGAGACGATGTATCCTAGGAGCATGCCTCGTGGCACTCCAAAGACGCACTTTTCGGGGTTTAATTTTACCCCATTGGCCCATAGGCAACCGAATGCAATGCTAAGGTCGCCAACCAGGTCGTCCGCCTTCCCTGGTTTTCACGACGATGTCGTCCACGTACGCCTCGACCGTCCGTCCGATGTGATCTCCGAAAACGTGTTGCATGCAACGCTGATACGTGGCACCCGCGTTTCGGAGGCCGAACGGCATCGTGACATAACAGAACATCCCGAATGGCGTGATGAACGAAGTCGCGAGCTGGTCGGACTCCTTCATCTTTATTTGATGATACCCGGAGTAGGCATCAAGGAAGCAGAGCAGCTCACACCCAGCCGTTGAGTCAACAATTTGATCAATACGTGGCAAAGGAAAAGGAACTTTAGGACATGCTTTATTAAGACTAGTGTAGTCTATACACATCTGCCACTTCCCATTCTTTTTCTTTACAAGTACAGGGTTTGCTAGCCACGTTGGGTGGAACACCTCCTTGATGAACCCGGCCTCGAGAAGCTTCCGCAGCTCCGCTCCGATAGCCCGTCGCCGCTCCTCATTGAAGCGGCGGAGCCATTGTTGCACGGCGCGGGCATGAGGCAGGATGTCAAGGGAGTGCTCGGCGACCTCCCTCGGGATGCCTGGCATATCCGAGGGGCTCCACGCGAAGATGTCGCGTTGGCGCGGAGGAAGTCGACAAGCACCACTTCCTATTTGGGATCTAGGGTGGAGCTGACCCTCAACGCCTTGCCCTCGGGGACCGCGGGGTCGAGGGGCACCTCCTTCGTCTGCTCCGCGGCCTCGAAGTTGCCGGTGTGCTTGGAGGTGGAGTCGAGGTCCTCGTTGACCATCCTCTCCAAGGTGGTCACCAGTGCTTCATCCAGCGCTAGTGCTTCCGCATGTTCTACGCACTCGACGTCGCAGTCGAATGCGTGCTCGATGGACGAGCCCACGGTGATGATGTCGTTTGGTCCTGGCATCTTCATCTTCAAGTAGGTGTAGTTGGGGACCGCCATGAACTTGGCGTAACAGGGCCGCCCAAGTATGGCGTGGTAGGCGCCCTTGAGCCCCACCACTTCGAAGGTAAGCGTTTCCTTGCGGAAATTCTTCGCGGTGCCGAACCAAACCGGCAGGTCGATCTGCCCAAGGGGCTGGACTCGCTTGCCGGGCGCGACGCCATGGAACGGCGTCGTGCTGGGCTGCAGCTGGTCCAACCCGATCCCCAGCAAGCGCAGCGTATGCGCGTAGAGGATGTTGAGGCTGCTACCTCCGTCCATCAAGACTTTTGAGAATTGCGTGTTCCCAATGATTGGGTCGACCACCAGCGGGTACTGGCCCGGGTTGGGGATGCGGTTCGGATGGTCTTCCCAGCTGAAGGTGATGGCGTCCTCCGACCAGTTGGGGAAGGAGGGAGGCGCCTTCTCCGCGGCGAGGACCTCGTGCCGCTCCCTCTTGCGCTGGCGGGTCGACATGTCGACGGTGGGTCCCCCGAAGATGAGGAACACGTTCTCCACGGTGGGGAAGCCGCCGGCGTCGCCATCTCCTCCGTCTTTCTTGGCCTCCGCTTCCTTCGCGGCGGCGCGGCCATAGAACTTCTTGAGCATGTCGCATTGCTCGAGGGTATGGTTCACTGGGGTCTTGTGGTAAGGACATGGCTTTTTCAAGATGTCATCAAACACCCCCGACCTCGAGGGGCCGGCCGAGGGCCCCGTCGAGCCGGTCAACAGCAAGAGCATCGGCATCATCGCCGTCGTGCCCCTGCTCGCGCGCCTCGCGGCGCGGCTTCTTTCCTTTCTTGCCCCTCTTGTCCTTCCGGTGGGGCTCCCTGGACTTGCTGCCCTCCGCGGGCGCATCGTACGAGCGCTTGCCCTTCTTGCCGTCAAAGATCGCCCCCACGGCCTCCTCTCTTGAGGCGAAGCTGGTGGCGATGTCGAACAGCTCGTTGGAGTCCGCGGGCGGGCTGCGTCCCAGCTCTCGCACGAGGTCCCGGCACGTGGTGCCCTCGATGAAGGCGTGCACAATCTCGGATTGCGCCACGCTGGAGAGCTCTGTACAGCGCTTGAAGAAGCGCCGTATGAAGTCCCGCAGCGACTCGCCGGGCTTCTGGGTGCAGGAGCGTAGGTCCCAAGAATTTCTGAGGCGCACGTACGTGCCCTGGAAGTTACCCACGAACGTGCGGACCAGATCGTAGCAGTTGTAGATTTGGCTGGCGGGCAGGTGCTCGAGCCACGTCCGAGCCGAATCACCGAGGTGTAGGGGCAAGTTGCGGATGATGACCTCGTCGCTGGTGGCCCCGCCCAGCTGGCACGCCAGGCGGTAGTCGTTGAGCCACACGCGGGGATCCGTCTCCCCGTTGTACTTGACGATGGTCGAGGGTTGGCGGAAGCGTTGGGGGAAGGCCGCCGCGCGGATCTCCCGGCTGAACACACGGGTCCCCGGGGGTTCCGGCATTGGGGAACGGTCTTCATCGCTGTCGTAGCATCCACCCCGTCGAGGGTGGTAGCCTACCGCCACTCGTGCATCCGCCTTGCTCGTGCGCCGGGCGTTGATGACGTTGTGGGCGTCACCGTCAAGCGCCCTGCGCGTGTCAAGGAGCCGCTCCTTGGCCGGCGCGCGTCCCAAGTTGGCGGGACGCCCCGCAGCTTCACCTGCGTGGACCGAGGGTTCGCCCCCCTTTGCAGCCCCGCCTCCTCTCGCATCCCCCTGTTGGTGGATACGTGAGGCTGAGCTTTCGGCCTGCTGGACGGCCGCTTGCTCGATGAGAGTCTGCACCTCGCGTTGCGGTGTTCCCCGCGCCTCGGGGGTCGAGGGCGCCGCATAGACCGCGCAGCGGCCGCGGCGGCAATGAGCTTCGACTTGCCCGCGGAGGCGCGTCCCGGTTGTCGACGTTAAAGTCGGCGTTGATGCGGTCGCGGGCCTGTTTGCCCGGCTCCCCGCGCGCGTTTGCCGCGCGCCGAGGCTTCCCCGCCCATCGAGGCACCGGAGCGGCCCGCACCGTTCGATATTCCTCTCGCGCGGCTTGGCCTCGAGCTCGCGAGCTTGGGCTAGCTGTACGTCGACGTCGGCCCCGGCAGGGGTGCTTGGCCCCGCAGCCGGGCGCGCGAGCGATCCCTCGGGGCGTGCGTGACCTCCCCGTCGCCGGCGCCTACCGCGCCGGTGGCGTTGGCCGGGTCGTTGGCGATGATGACGCAGCACTCCCGCGCGGGGTCGTAACTCCCGGTGCTGGAATCGTCGGAGCAGCCGAACCAGTAGTCCGTAGCGTCAAGGAAGCGCTTGAACATGACCGGGTCCGGCACGCCGGAGAAGTCCCACTCCGCGTACCTGTGGAGGTTGGCGGGTGGCAACACGTCAAGGGAGCCTAGTGACGACTCATCGCCCGCGTAGGCGCCGGGGTCCCTGGCGACGAAGACGTGACGGCCAGGGGGAACCCGATGCATCATGGTGTTGACGTTGACGTTGTAGGCCGCCGTGGCACCACACAGACCAATGGGAAAGCGCGGTCCGGAGACCGTGCGCTGTCCCGCTGGGGTGGCGGTTGCCGTGGTGACAGGCGCGCCGCGTTGAGAGGCGGTGCGCTTGGCCCGCCGTCACTCGGACCGTGCCTCGGCGCGAACGCCGGCCGAGCGGCGACGACGCCGCAAGGCGTCGACGGGCTCGCGCGTCGCGCGCGCGGCGGGCGTCGCGCGCCGTGGTGGTGCGCGCGGCGGGGACCGGGCGGACCCCGCCTGGCGCCGCGCACGGAGCTCCTCACGGTTGGTGAGGCGCATCAGGTAGCCGTTCCCCGTGGCCTGAAAGTTTAGGCCCCCGAACTGGATTTCGAACCCGGCGGGGAGGGGATCCGAGCTGCCCATGCAGTAACGCGTACCGCGGTACTCAGTGCGGATCACCATGGAGGGAGTTGACGGTGGATTGACCTTAGGCGCTCGATTGCCCCATGGTGGGCGCCAACTGTCGGTGCGGAAGGTGGTCCCGACACTAACCAGTAATAAGCGCCAAGGTCTATCCCTCAATGGTCGATGCTAAGCAATAAGAGAAACAGAGTTTATCCTGGTTCCGGTCGAGGGGCCGTACGTCCAGCAGTGGTGTGCTCAAGGCACTATATTGCTCAGCACCGGGGGTGCCTATAGTGGGGCTGCTACAAGCAAGGCGGGAGAGGGAGCGTGGCTCCCAAGTCCCTGGTGTAGTGGCTGGAGAGCAAGAGCGTGGTGCGACCTGTCTCGTGTTGTGTTGTGTTTTCTGTCTTGTCTCCCCGTCTGTCCCCTCCGGCAGGGGGGTTCGTCCTCCTTTTATAGACCAAGGAGAGAGCGAATCACATGCATGCCGTGCTATTTAGCTATGCGAGGGAGCGTGATGTGCTATGCTGTAGAGTAGGCGGCCGCCCGGACGATCCTTGCAGCGATCCGGCCATCAAGGCGTGTCTTGTACCCGAACAGTGGCGGCTTCGAGGGTAGAAGGGCAGCGGACGGCTGTGATGTCTTTTGACAGGCTTGAGGGAGTTGCTGACGTCGGTCCGTACGAGGCACAGTGGCAGGTAAGGTGGCATCCCGCTCCCGCACGCTCCACAGCGCTGGCGTTGTTGCCACAGCGCCCGGCATGTGCCCGTATGCGCAGGGGCAGCAGCCATGCCGTTAACAGTGGCAGGGATGGCGTCCCACCGGCCTAGAGCCTCCACGTAACCCTGCAAGATCACAAGAAAGCAAGTCGAGGGTGCGGCCGGCCCCCCTTCGAGGGCTCGGCGCGTTGGCCGTACCGGAGCAGGCGGCGCGGCGTCACGGACCGGCACCGGCCACGCCGCACGCTCCTCCCACAAGGGCGGGGATGGGCTCCCTCCTGGGGAGTTGGTGCGGCGGCACCGGGGCGCGAGCCCCAGGCGCATGATGGCGCCGCCCCACTTTTGTCAGGGCATTAAATGCCCGTGTACGGGAGCAGGCGCTCGCGTGCGGAGCGCCCTCGAGCGAGGTGGACCCCGTTCGAGGGCGGAGCGGACCCCTGAGTGAGGCGGAGCCTGCTCGAGGTAAGCGTACCCCCTCGAACGGGACGGAGCCCGCCCGAGGGAGGCGCGCATCCTCGAGTGAGGCGAAGCCTGCTCGAGGGGATCTTCGAGTGGGCCGCCTTGGTGGGCTGTTGGGGCCTCCGCGGCGTGGGCCGTGTCCTGCATGGTTAGGCGAGGCGTGTTTGGCTTTGGCTTTGTTGCGGGTTTTAAGTGGGGATTTCCCAGTTGTTAAAGGGGACCCATAGGGCTGTCCCCGACACGTATGCCTCCCAAGAAGCTGGCAGAGCTGAAGACCCAACTTCAGGAGTTATTGGACAAGGGCTTTATCCGCCCGAGTTCTTCTCCTTGGGGATGTCATGCTCTCTTTGTCAAGAAGAAAGACAGTAGCTTGAGACTGTGCGTAGACTACCGCCCTCTCAATGCGGTCACCATCAAAAATAAATACCCTCTTCCCCGCATTGACGTGCTATTTGATCAACTGGCTGGAGCCAAGGTCTTCTCCAAAATTGATCTTAGATCGGGATATCATCAAATAAAAATTCGGCCTTGTGACATTCCTAAGGCTGCCTTCTCCACACGTTATGGACTGTATGAATATCTGGTTATGTCCTTCGGTCTCACTAATGCACCTGCCTACTTCATGTACCTCATGAACTCAGTATTCATGACTGAACTGGATAAATTCGTGGTGGTTTTCATCGATGACATCTTGGTCTATTCCAAGAACGAAGAGGAGCATGCGGAACATCTTCGCATTGTTCTTCAACGTTTGAGAGATCATAAACTTTATGCCAAATTCTCCAAATGCGAATTCTGGTTGGATGGTGTCAAGTTCTTAGGGCTTACCATATCTAATGAAGGTATATCCGTAGATCCAAGTAAAGTGCAAGAAGTGATGGAGTGGAGACCGCCAAAGTCCATCCATCAAATTAGAAGTTTTCTTGGATAGGCTGGGTATTACCGTCGTTTTGTCCCGGATTTTTCTAGAATTGCCAAACCTATGACTAAATTATTGAAGAAAGGAGTCAAATTCGTGTGGGACGAGAAATGTGAGAATGCTTTCTAAACTCTGAAACAGTACCTAACTTCTGCACCAGTGTTAGCTCAACTTGATAACTCCAAGCCATATGAAGTTTATTGTGATGCCTCGGGCACAGGTATGGGTTGTGTCCTTATGCAAGAAAACCGAGTAATTGCCTATGCTTCCCGAGCACTCCGCCCTCACGAGAAGAATTACCCAACTCACGATCTTGAACTAGCAGTGGTTGTTCACGCCTTGAAAATCTGGAGGCATTACTTAATGGGAACCCGTTGCAATATCTACACCGATCACAAGAGTCTCAAGTACATCTTTAACCAAGCTGATTTAAATATGCGACAAAGAAGGTGGTTGGAACTTATTAAGGTTTACGATCTTGAAGTGCACTACCACCCCGACAAGACAAATGTAGTTGCAGATGCTCTCAGTCGTAAGAGTCACTGCTACTGCTTATCCGCGGAATCTTATAGGGATACCTTGTGCAGCGAGCTAAGTAAATTACGCCTGGAAATTGTTCCTCATGGCATGTTGAATACCATCTCAGTAAAATCTGTCTTGTGGGATAAGTTAGTAATGTCTCAAGCCAGGGACGAGGGAATCAAAACCATCAAACAAAGGTTGTCTCAAAATGATCCTAAATACACGTGTTTCCGACAAGACACCAATGGTACGATACCGCCGGGCAGCGTCTAGTTGTCCCGGAAGATCCTACCCTCCGAAAGGAAATTTTGGATGAGGCTCATCTCTCCAAATTCTCAATCCACCTAGGGAGTAGTAAAATGTAACAAGATTTGAAAGGGAATTTCTGGTGGTCCAACATGAGGGTCGACATAGACAAGTATGTTTCTGATTGTGACACATGTTCTAGAATCAAGGCAAGCCATTTAAAAACAGCGGGTACTCTTCAACCTTTGCCCATACCTTCTTGGAAGTGGGATGATATCAGCATGGATTTTCTTGTGGGATTGCCGCTCACATCCAGAAATCACGATTCTATCTGGGTCGTGGTGGATAGGTTAACCAAAACTGCACACTTCCTCGCAGTTAACAGCACCTACTCAGCCAAAGACTATGCAGAGATATATCTTGACCGCGTAGTGCGACTACACGGAATTCCTAAGACCATCATTTCTGATCGAGGTCCTCAATTTATATCTCGTTTTTGGGAACAGTTACACGAAAGCTTGGGAACAAAGCTAATCCGTAGCTCCGCCTATCATCCTCAGACGGATGGACAGACGGAAAGAGTCAACCAAATTGTAGAAGACATGCTTTGAGCATGTATCATTCACTTCGACAAGAGCTGGGACAAATGCTTGGCACTGGAAGAATTTTCTTACAATAACAGCTATCACGCTAGCTTGAAGATGGCACCTTTTGAGGCTCTTTATGGGCGAAGATGCCGCACCCCTTTAAACTAGTCACAAGTAGGAGAGTGAAAGTTCTTTGGACCCAATTTAGTTAAGGAAGCCGAGGAGAAGGTCGAAGTAATAAAAGAAAACTTAAAAGCCGCACAAATAAGACAAAAGAGTTACCATGACAAGGGGAAAACTGTAAGGGAATACCAAGTTGGCGAAAAAGTGTATTTGAGAGTTTCACCAACGAAAGGGGTACAAAGAATTAGAGTCAAGGGGAAGTTAGCTCCCAGATACATTGTCCCTTATGAAATCACTGAAATTTTTGGACCCGTTGCTTATAGCATTCGCCTACCCAAGCGGTTTGCTGCTATACACAACGTGTTCCACGTGTCTCAATTGAGAAAGTGCGCCCATGAACCTGAAATGAGGGTTATAAATGAAGCCAACGCATGGATACAGCAAGATCTTTCACTAGTGGAACATCCGATGCAGATTCTTGACACAAAGGAGAGGAAGATGAGGAGGAAGTCGGTGACCATGTATAAAGTCTTGTGGAGTCATCATACAGAAGAGGAAGCCACACGGGAAACTGAACACTATCTTAACACTCACTACCCAGGGTTTCTGCAAGTCCAAAACCGTAAGTGACCTATCCCTAACCTTTGTTTTTAAAATTCCAATCTCGGGACGAGATCCTTGTTAAGGGGGGTAGGCTGTAACATCCCTGATGTTTATTTTTGCTTCTGACATCACCTAGCCTTAATAATCAAGTTTAAGTAGCCTCTAATCATGCTTAACTTAGTGAGTCACACTTTTGCACAAAGAACCTTGGTCAACACCCTAATCTGTTGTCAAAGCCCAAGTGCTTCTTAAGGCTGGATTAGTTTTCCTGCACGTTCTCAAAATTTTCCTATAGAACTTCAAAATCAACCAACAGCAAAGTTCCTTAGTTTTTCCGGGAACACATTTCATTCCATTGTTGGCATTTCAAATTCGGAGGTTTGAATCCTCAAAAACTCAGTCAAAGCCCTGCTGCACAGTTTGACCAATGCATACAAATCTGTAACTTTGAAGATGATTATCTCCAAATTCGTTGAGAATTCTACCGGCCGGCCTTAACGAAAGCTGGAGAGGGTTAACTGGTGTACAACTTTTGTATTTGGCGATTTTGAACTTTAGTTCAAAGTTTTTGAGTTTGAATCGGTCAAAGTGGGGTAGATCGAATCGGTTGTGGGCAGGAACGCCGGAGTGCGCCCGCGCGCGCGACGCCGCCCGTCGGCGCCGCGCCGACGCAGCGTGCCGGCCCACGCGCCCCCACGTCCGCCCGCCGTCCGTACGCCATCACGGCGAGGACCACGCGCCGGTCTTCGGCCGGCCGGGCCCATGGCCTTGCGCCCGCCCCCGCCCGCACGCCCACACGCCCGCGCGCGCGCGCGCCGCCGGCCGGTCGCGGCGTGCGCACGCCGGTCGCCACGACCACGCGCCGCGCCCCCACGCCCGCGCCCGCCCGGCCGACGCCACCTCGGCTTGCATGCACGCCTTTAGGCTCCCCCCGACGCCCCACGCAACTCCCCCTCCCTCACATTGCTCGGCACCGCGCCGCTCCCCGCGTCCGCCGTCGCCGCCGCGCCGAGCACGCCGGTACGCCCCGCCATCCACCGCCTCTGCTCGAGCCCAAGCTCCACCCTAGCCTCCACACGCACCCCTGGAACGCTCCTGTGCACGCGCATTGGTCGGCCGAACCGCCAGCTCGCCGGCATTGCGGTCGCCACCAACCATCGCCGGAGTCGTGTTCCGCCAAGCCAACCCCGCAATCGACTGAGGGTGAGTCCAAAGCCCACCCTAGCCGCTTGCTCGCCGGAGTCCGGCCACCCCTCGCACCGGTCAGCCTTGCTCCGCCGCCGGGGACCCGGTTGTAATCTTATGTATTTGATCGGGGGGGGCTTTCTGCAAAAAGACATCTACAGACTTAGGGTTAACAAGCTGAGTCTTGTAAAATCGATATAAAATCACAGGAAAATCGTAAAAATGCAAACTCAACTGTTCTGGAATCCTTGTAAAGAAACCCAACTTTTCTAGAAAGGAAGTTTTTAAATTTCAGAGTAGTTTTTAAATGATCTTGAATTGATCAGTTTGATTAAATTTGAAATAACTTGAAATGTATAAATGATCTGCATGTGAATTTTGGATATGTAGTCAATAATAGCATTCCTGGCCTTGTGTAGAAAGATGGCACTGAAGTCGTGTGTGAAACTTCAGTTATGAATTTATATTGATTTCAGCCTGCTCTCCATTTATGAATTGTTTAGATTTATCTGTTAGTCAAATGCCTTCCAACTTTCTCCTGTAGCTCTGCAATGCTTAGTAGGGTGTTTCATAAATCAGAGATGAATTTTAGGCTTATGTAAAATGTCCTGCTAATTTATGGTTGCTATTTTGAGATAAATTCAAATCCATATTTCTGCTGCAGCTATGGATGTGATTTTTGGTGTGTGAGCTAAATATGTCCCTGTCATGCTGTGTGCCAAGTTATAGCTTCAGATTCTAAGTGTCTCGTGCTTTATGATTTATTTATGCTTCTATTAGCTTAAACTTGTTATATTTGTCATAATTGCTTGGTAATGATGTTTTGCCTAATTTTTGGTCAGAAATTTATGTTTTGCTGTTATGTGCATGCTTGTGAAAGTTTGTGATCAGTTTGGGTATATTTTTGCCAGAATTAATTTCCTAAGTCATCAAGCTTAACATGGGCCAAATAAAGGGAAATCAAACTTATCTCCTTGTGCAGTTTAAATTCCAAGCTTGAAATTTGTGAAACCATATCTGAACAGCCCCAAAACACTTTAATGAAGTTCACTTAGCTAACGGGCTTAGATGTGCACACAATCACCATCAAACAAGAATGAACTTTCACACCCATCCCTTTGTTCTAGTGAAAAATAGTTAATTGAAAACTTGTTAAGGTGAATATGACCAACAAGAACACCTGTGTTTATCTCTAAATTCAGAAGTGAATTTACCTACTTAAGTTGTATACTTGAATCATAATGCATCTGCATGTCGTATAGAACTTCCTGACGGGAACTACGAGCTGGTGCCGGAGTCTGAAGGAGAACCAGCTGAGGGAGAATTGAACGTGGTGGAAGTGCAGCAAGACCCGAACCAAAGTTCGGAGGATCTCACTTCTGAGTTTGCCAGCGAAGGCAAGCCCTGGAGCATAACCTACTTTTGTTAAACTCCTGCACCTTTTCCTTTTATGCAATGCCTGTGCATTTTACGTTCAGGAGTTGACTTGAAACCTTAGATGCATGATCCTAGGTTCCTATGTTTAATACTAGCCTGTTAGGTCGCTAGTTGCCATGCTTAGGACCACGGTAGAGGTCGAGTGATGACCATCACTCGCAAGCTATAGGTCTCTTATGTTGGAATCATAAGATTGTTGAAACTATCTGCTCATGTGGTAAGAGCATGGGACTGACTCCGGTCAGTAGATGTCAGTGGTTAAGATTTTGAACGTACTAAGCATTTGTCGGGAATGGGACCGGTAAGCCTAGTACTTTCCTGATCCAGCAAGGGAACTCTCTACCACTACACCCGGGAGAGATCCCTAGATACTAGGCAGTGGTGTGTAGGTGGATCCGGACGGTCAGATACCATGACTGGATAACCTCGTACCAGGGACTGTGGACTTGATCCCGAACTGAGGATGGTTGGGAACCACCTGGTTGGTGTATACCCCACCCCTTTAGTTTTGTTTGGCATTCTTGGGGTATGAATTCTCCCGTATGTTTAGGTCCACCTTGCAAGGTTACTAATCGATCGATCATCGGACTCTCACCGTTATCTGAGACTGCTTAACCATTTACTCCATGTCCCTTAATGATGGAATTGAGAAGGAAATTGTATACTTGTTAAAATTGTATTGTACAACTTTTGCTTGAATTAGTTGGCTAACCTAGTAATGGTTAAAAGAATAGAATTTGAGCTAAAATTTGAAAGTAAGGACATATTCATTGTTACTTTTCAGCAAAACAAACCACCAGCCATAAAGCCTTGCATGTCTAGAGGGTTGGTGATTTTCCAATCACCCGACGGTTAAGTCTTGCTGAGTATTAGTATACTCAGCCTTGCTTTTGCTGCTGATTTTCAGGTGATGATCTGTGTGATGATGGCTCTCCGTGGCCTAGTTCTCTCCCACCCGGTTGGGAATACGAGTGGGAGGATGACAGTGCTTAGTGGCATCACAGATGGCCTCGTGTGATGTTACTTATGTCGTGTAGTGTTTATTTCCGCTGTGTTTCGAACTTTGAACTATTTACTTTTATGCAAAAGACTTGGTTTGTAATAATGAACCTGTGAAGGATGTTATGTAATAACTGGTGACTTGTTTACCTCTGGACTCGCCTTCGTGTGAGTTTGTTGTACAAATGTCGATCCTGTGATGTAAGTGACTTACCGGGTACGACCCGGCAAAGACGACAGGTTACTTCTGTATTATTGCTTAATGACCCAGAGCAGCGGTTTAGGCGATAATATGGAAGTAATTTGAGCGGTTCTGTCACAAATTGTACTTTCGACATTCAATGGTGATATTAATCAATCCTTGTCCTTAATTTGATCTACTACGAGTTGTGTTTATTCATATGTGTAGCTACCATATGCTTTAGTAGGATTAGATCGAATCATGGTGATTAGTCTTGTCTTGCGGATACATTGTTGTAGTGCGTGGACCAAGGTTATCACTTGGTGATGAATACCCTTGCGTAGTGACATCACGGTGGAGGAGAAAGCAGCAAATGAACGTGTATCGGACCACTCCGTATCGGTTACTCTATATCGAGTGTACTCCTTATCATAGTATAGGTTTAGATTGGTTTGTCACCTTGGCCGGAATGACAACAAGAAGATGATAGGCTAGGGTTACCCTTTGCTATTTACCTCTATGGCTAGGTGGATGAGTTCCATACATCCTCTCATGTTTGTATGTTTAACCATTATGCAATCAACGCTTCACATAGGGTTAGACCGGTACGTTAGATAGAGATACTTAGTGGTTTGCTTCCAATCCTTGGATTGACAAATATAGGGAGGATCCTCCTTGGTAAAAAGACACCAAGTCTCTCGTATGCTTGTAGTGAACTAGAGCACGGTTTTGCACCGTCAACACATGTCAAATTCTTGAGCTTGAATGTCTTCAATCTTGCCATACTTGAACAATTTCCACTTAAGGGATTTCAACTTAGCCAATTTCTTAAGTACGCCCACGCTTGAGCTAGTGACTTAGAATTCTTTCATTAAGCATAAGAATTCACACTTGAATCTTTAAGTCACTCCATATTTTCAATCATAACATATAGATGAGTTGCATTGCTTCGAGATCCCACGGATACTAGTTGCTTCACCTTAGCAAACACCTCTGGTTCTTAGTACCTCGCCCTAGTCATTTCCGTTGATCTCTTCATCACTTACCCTAGCCACATTGAGTTTAGCTTTGCTTCATCAACAAATAATCTTTATTTGAAATACTGCTTCAAATGCTTGTTCTTGATTGACAACGACTGTGCAAGCTTCCAATCGAGGATCATCAAATACATACACATCCTAGCTTGTATCACTTTTGCAATTACCACATGAAGCCATGCATTGATTGTAGTAGGGAAAACATTTCATATATTTGTGGCTTGCATGTTTTCAAATATAGAACCATTACGTTAGACATATCCACTTGTTCCGTAATGTATCCATATAAATCACTGCAAAGTCCTTTGGTGCAAATAATCATTTCTCACAAAATGATCTCTTTATTTTGTACTCAAGCTATCAGATGTATTGGGGACTCATCAAATTAAGCTTGAATCAAACTCCAACATTTTATTCAATTTAGTTTGACATTTACCAATAATTAGCACACGGGTTCACACACTTGCTTGCTTTGTATGATGTGAGTCATACCATATTCATCTTCATAAAAGTGATAATAATAATACCTGATGAACATTTAACCTAAAACCTACTCACATTTTTAAATAAACAAGTTACTCCTTTAACCACATTATCATTCAAATTACCAAAATCCACTTAAGGGGCCTAGATGAACTTTCAACTACTCACCGAAATCTTGGCTGAAAGATTATGAAGTGTGATCCTGCATGTCCTCCATGAAAATCAGTATGGGTTCGTAAAAACTAGAACAATTCAAGATTGTATTGCCTGGTGCTTTGAGTAGATTCATCAATGCTAAAGCTTTTGACACTATTGAGCATGGAACCATTTTATCAATGATTACAAATTTGGGTTTTCAAGACAAATGACTTCAATGGATGAGTCATATTTTGTCTTATGGCTTCTCTTCCATCTTGTTAAATGGCACACCTCGTAAACAGTTCAAATGTAAAAGAGGAGTTAGGCAAGGGGATCCTCTTTCTCTTCTCTGTGTTCTCGCTACAGAACTACTGCAATATGTTGTTAATGATGCCTTGCACAACAATCACCTGTCAATACCAATCCCTCATGCTTCTAATGACTTCCCCATAGTTGTTGGGTATTTTACCGACACACTGTTGACGGTGAAAATCCGTCAACCTAGCCATGAGTTTACCTTCGGTGTTGGCATAAGTTTTATACCTTAGCCATTGGTACTAACCCCCGTGGTATAACAAGTTCACTTGTGTATGTCAGTTTTGGAGTTTAGTGTTTATGCAGGGTTTTAGCGTTGAAAGCAAAACTTTCGGGATAAGTTCATCAAGCACCTTATGACAATACCTTGAAGCCCGTATATGTCATGCAATGAAGCAAACTTAACTCCAAGAAGTCAGGGACTTGAACCGAGAAGATGACAAACTCCGAGGACCTAACCAGAAAAGTGCTGAATCTTGCAAGACAAGAAGTTATGTCCAATTCGGAGAGAAACTGACGACATGGACCTACATGCAGAAGGGGGAAACATCTAGAAGACACGGGAACCGACATCAAGCAAAGGAGGCCGCGGGGCCGGGCTCCGGATGGGCCCAAGCCGGCCGGCCCGGCCGGCCGGCCCGGCCTCGTCCCGGTGCCGTTCGCCCTCCTCCTCGCCCTAGCCGCCATTCGGGCTATTTATAGCCCCGGGGTCGAGAGCCACACATCATCCAATTTGTCATCGGCCGCCAAGGAGCAGAGAAGAGAGGGACACCATCCCGGAAAGGAGAGGGTCGAGCTAGTTGACTAGGGTCTCCCTAGCCGACGTGGGAACCTTGCACGGAAGACCATGTCGGAGTTCCCAGAGCTAGAAGCAAGATCAAGGAAGGATCCTGGTGGTGATCTTGTGTATGTATCATTGTCATAGTTGAATTATCAAGTTGAATCTATTCCTAGCAATCAAGTGTTTCCTCGAAGATTTCGTTTTTCGATCGGCTTTGGTTATTCTAAATCTATTCTCGAGATAGATTACATAGGGTGTTCTTGTAGCTAGGGTGGCTAGAGGTACACGCCGGATCTTCCGAAAGAATCTCGACTTGTCTTTTGACTCGCCCTAGACTCCCCGCATGAGTAGGGATACGTTGTGACAGAACGGGGGTTCCGAAAGGCGGATGTTTTCGGATTTGGACGGGAAACCACGATTTAAAGAGGCTTCTTATAAGATTCGATTTGCTACTTCTTCTCTTGCTTGGAACTTGAACAAAGGCTTAACCCGATCTCTCTAGATTGGTTTATCTACCCAATCCTACTTTGTTATCTCTGGTCTTTAGTAGATTAGATTAGTTTCGTGTCTTTTACCTAGATGCATTAGGGTTTCTCTTTTACCGAAGATTGAAGTTACTTGGCTTTACTAGATCATCTTTCGCGTCACACATTTGTTCCATGGATTTGATACGTTGGGTTCACCATTCGAGGGAAGAAGGGTCCCTTGACTACGACAGGAGACTTGTCCGCTTGCAAGTCTAAACGAAATTCGATACAACTATTAACCGTCAACACACACGAAATAAATCTGCAAGCGCACGGATACTGTTGTAGCTTTCACCTCAGACTATTCCAAGGGCATTGAATCAAAGGGAACGTGTGTGTACTAACTTCGTACTAGTTGGTCCAAGGACACACCAAGATAAAATGCAAGGATATAGTGGATTCCTAAAGATAGTACTATAGATGAGATTAAAGGTCGATCTCTAGATAGAACTTGGCTTAGGGTACCAATAGCCCTAACTTAACATGCGACTCTAGTATGCGGAGCTATGTGGAACAAAGCTCTGACTATATCCAGCTGCGGAGGATTAATGAGGGCTAGAAGGACTATCACCACCTCCTAGACTGCCTCTACTTAACTGTGGGATAACCGGAACCGATGATAACCGGTAGTGTGTCACAACATCCACGCTGTGGTTACTGCCGTAGCCAACGGACTACGGGATCCAGTACTAATAGAACTACGACCACATAAGAGAACTGATCCCACTCAGTAGAGGTACTACTAGCTTATACTAAAGGAATACGAGAGAGCACTCGGTCCTGTACTATGCTTCCAACGTATACGAATGACTTGCAACAAATAAATGCCTAAACCCAAGATCTATACGCTAGCAGAGGAAAAAGGCAACTCATGCAACCTAGCATAAACTATTAGAAAGGAATCATGAACACAATTTATTCTAATTAGAGCATGGAAGCATATCCACTTTATTCTAATTGACTAATCATACAAACGAGATACGAACTTGTGCACCTAATCAACTAGATCGAGGGGGCGTGTTCGTGAAGAACACACACCTCTAAATGATGAACAGAAGAAGAACACAAGAACATATCACTCAAGTATGAACAACAATTTAGTCTAAATAGAAAATGTAGAAGTACTTACTTTACTCTAATTGAAGACAAAGCATCCACATAGATACAAATCCCTCTGTCTCTCTTATTCTCTAATCTAGAAAGGAGAGGCCTCTCCTTTGAAGGGAAGCTCTCATCCTTGGGTGAGATGGTCTATCTCTAAGTGAGCCCCCTACCCCTCTATTTATGGGCCTAAGAGAGATTTGGGTTTGCCTTGGGAGAGTGGCTTTCCTTCTTGCTTCTTGTGGGCCCAAGCATGATCCGAGGGTTTAAGGCGGTAACTGAGTGGATAACGGCCCAAACTGCCACTAGGAAACCACCAGGTGTTGACACTTGGAAGGTGGGCTCAAACGACGCCAGAGTTGGGTCGGTCGACCTGGAGGGTCAGCTGACGCCCTGTCACCGACAAATGGCTCCAACTTTCTCTTGGTCACTCCTTGGTGGGCTTTTGGTCCTGTCCTAGGTGCACACACCAAACTAAGGCGGGTTTCCTCCTCAGTGGGCCCTTTGATCCATGTGCTCTCTCCTGATTGGCTGGAGTTCTGCTTCTTTTGTTGGTGGGTCCATAGATCCATGTGAAGCCTATGTGGCAGCCTCTCATTGGTTGGTGCTGGGTTGCTTGGATCCATAGGGTGTGCTTTCTCTCATTTAATCAGCTAAAACACCTGCACTCAAATATTCATTTACGCTCATGGAATTGGTCAGTGTCACACCCGGATTTATGGGCAAAACTGAATGCAATAATACATGTGCGCCAGGATCAAGTAAGACACATGCATCAACTTAGTGAATACCAAAAACAAAGTGTCCAAGCTTACATAGAGTATTAAAACATTATTACATGACGGAAAGTCTCAAAATTGTATCAAAAGCGAGTACTAGCAGCAGAAAAGGACATCTCCATAGGAAGCTGACTGTTGGCACACTCCCCTAGAAACTGTCGAACTCTCCAGGAAAGTCTTCAAAGCGTCCATCTGAGCAGCAACCGGGTTGTGTAGATGCAATATAAAATAACAATAAGCATGAGCACATGTCGTACTCAACAAGAGAAAACTCTATAACAACATGCAAAGGCTTTATGGTGGAAACTTGTGGTTGCATAGAATGTCAACATTTTAGTTGGTCAAGTTGTATTAAGCAAGCTGAATTACTAGCAAATGTAAGTTTATACCAACCCAGAGATTAACATAAGCATCATCGTCATGAACGAAAGTAAATGCAACAAGTTTAATCCATCTTCCATAATTTTCTCATGTGAGGGTCCAGGCCGCCCGTGACCATGGGCACGACTAACTAGTTAGTTTTACACTCTGCAGAGGTTGTACATCTTTACCCACAAGTCGCATAAAAGTCCCGAAGAACATTAGACCCAACCATGTGATGCCGGCCAGGCATCATACCACACTACTGAGGTGTGATTGCATAGGGGCGCTACGAGGCCTTTACAGAGATCCCCTAGCACGGGCTGCTCGCTAGGTTACCTGATCAGTGCAGCACATAAAGCTTCCTAGCGGGTATCGTGTCTTAGCTAAGCCCAACTCCCCGCTAGAGCAGGGCTATACACCATCTCCGTCAGCCCCCAACCCCGTTCAGGTAAAGCATACCACAATACTAAAGATTCTAATTACTTGGCCAAGACAGAGCCATATGTCTTGTGGTAGTACTGTTTTCCTAGGTGGTCGCTCCATGTTCCGATTAACAATGGTGATCTTGTTTAATGAAGGTACAACATAAATAAAGCAAGATTAACTTTGTTGTTCATTAGAAACCACCTTGATCCCAAGTTGAGCAACTAAGCAAGGTCTACCCAACGTAAACATAAACCCAGGTTGATCAAGGCATAGGAATAAACAAAACTACACGACGTGAAAAACTCACTTTGGTAATGGGCATAGATCGCCTTTGGTAACGGGCAAAGCGCTCGCTACCGATCAAGTGTTACAAATGAGCTAAGAAAGGTAATGGGCAGATGCCCATTACTGATAACACATATTCATAATGGGCATAAAACAACAACCATTGCCACAACTAACCACCGGTCACGTGAAATGGTTGTTTCTCTGACCCCACAGAGAACTTTGGTAACGGGCACCAAAACAAAGCCTTTTACAAGAACTGAATATCAGCAATGTGTTTTATGAAACTATGTCTCCGATATCTCGATGAAATGAAATGTGTCTATTTCACGTGCATCTTAGCACAACTAGGATTCATAACGGGCATCAAACCACAACTGTTACCACAACTAGTCACCGGTCACGTGAAAATGACTGTTTCTCTGGGCCCACAGGCAACTTTGGTAACGGGCACCAAAACATAGCCCGTTATTGTGAAATCTATATCGGAGACGCGTGTGGTGAACCTGCGTCTTCGATGTCTCGACGAACGGGCCAAGTTATGGGGCCCACCGATCAGTACTGGTAATGGGCTTTTACGATGCCCATTACTTTGTTGGCATGTTTGTAATGGGTGTTCTAATTGAAGCCCGTTACTCAGTGTCAGTGTTTGAAATGAGCTTTAATGAACACCCATTATAGATACGTAGGCCACCCCTACAGTAACCTACTGCCTGCTTGCCAGCTGCATCCAGGAACCAGCCAGGATTTGGCAGCCATCAGGGGTTGCATCCTGGAACCAAATTTACAGTAATTAGATCCAGCATCCAAATTCATAGAAATCCACAATTCACATGCATCATATGACAAAATTCAACATCATCATCTCACAAGGAGGAAATGCATCTCACAAGGTGGAATGCAACAATATCACAAAAATTCATGGACAAGGAGGAATGCAAAAATTTCCTAGTCACCATACATAATCTGAGCCCACATAGTTTCATCAGCATGAAATTTTCCTCCAGCTTTGATCACCTGTACCATGAATAATGTGGCAAATCTTTCATGAACATCTGCCTATAATGGTTTGTCGAGAGGATGCTCATCTAGCCCTAATCTCTGGATATAACAATGTCACCAGTCAGCACACATATATAGGTGGTTACGAAACATGTGCAGTGCTAATAAGCAAAAACTGTGCTCAATTGCAAGTTTTACAAATGAAGATCTGCCAGATGGTGAAATCTGTACAGCCCACGGGGGTGTTAATCCCAGTGGTTTAGTTGTTCGGTGGCGTGGAATCTAAGGCTAAGAACTCGAAGGTCGCACACGAGTCTGCGGAACACAGAGAACACGACGACTGTATACTGGTTTGGGCCTCCGGAGAGTAAAACCCTACATCCAGTTCTTCGGTTTGTATTGCTTGGGGATTGCGTGTTTATAAAGGGGCCACCTCGTCCGTCTTATATTGGCCAGCAGATGAGGTCAGTTCCCAGACTCTTGGTCGGTTACGACCAGGAGACCTAAGTCTAGGTGATTACATCGCTTGTCGTATCCTGTCGATCTGCTTTAGTCGAAATCCACCGATGTCTTGTCTTCTACGCCAAGTCTTGAGGTCGTGATGGATTAGGTCGTTTGAGGAATCTTCTGGAAGGTCTTCATGAGGTCGTATGGGACGCCAACTAGGTAGGTTAGGCCCACTTGACAGGTCGGCGGGTCTTCTGGTAGGCCAGACCTACTTGTCAGGGACGGCTGTGAGCCTGGTCAGTGGGGTCCCAGGGGTACCCATGTCTCACAAGCCCCCTAGCAAGGTGTAGGCACATCGACCTTAGAAAGGTCACGACAAAGTCGTAGAGTTATCGACAGGTCGAATAGCATGCACGTCGGTCCAAAAAAAAAGAGAAACAAATCAGCTTAGCAGTCGACTTGTTTATAGTCTTTCCATTTTAAGTGACGACCTATAGGAAGCAGACTTCCAATAGATCGAAACGACAATGAAAATTTTGGAGGGCATCAAAGATGCACTCATAGAGTAGTATCCGACCATCGTGGCAGGCAGGATGGCTGGTATGATGATCCAAAAAAGAAGAAAAAGTAGGTCGAGTAATGACGTGATGAGAAACAGGTTTCCCAGAGGGTCGATATGATGAAGAAAACAAGAGGGCGTCGAAGACACACTCTTAGACTAGTCCCCGAGCATTGAAGCAGGCAGCATGGCTGGTTTGATGCTCAAAAAAGAGAAGAAAACTGTCATGGTTTTGATCAAACGAAGCGTAGAGACACCCGGATCTCCAAGGCTGCAAGGAGTCTGGCAGGGCCGACCTCGAGGAGGCCTTGTAGGCGTGCTGACCTTGATGAGGCGTCAATTGATCCAGTATCCGAGGGTATCCAATAGGATCTTGAAAAGTGCGTCGTATGAAGATGTCTTGTGTAGTGGTCGAAACAAATAATGATGAAGCTATACGAAGATGTTGATCTTTGAACGAATTGGAGTGTAGAGTCACCCAGATATAATGCATGGCTGCAAAGAGTCTTGCAGAGCCACCCGAGGCATGTTGACCTCAAGAAGGTCTAAGATCGAAAAGCACCCAAGAACCTAGAGATACTTGGCAGGGCCATTAGGCGCGCACCCCACAGGGAGGCCTTCATTCCTGACGTAAAATCCTGGGCGCCCAGAACAGGATAACAGGGCTACAAGAGCACACCAACCTCGGAAGGTTGAAGGACCGATACGGCGAACCAGAGAGGGGGGAGTGAATGGGAGCCGATAAAAATTCTTCTCGATGGAGATCGAAACTCCAACAAGATGAATGCGGCTTCCAACACACGTCTCCGACTCACTACCAAGATTGGCCAAGCCCACGTAGCCACTGGCGTGCTACTGGACCTAGGAACCAACACACACTGCCTACCGACTCGAGAACGCAGCGGAACACCAAAACTCGAGTCTACAGACCCACACCGGTCAGACCGGTGAGCACCACCGGTCAGACCGGTCTCTGCCGGTGAAACTGAGCAACTTTCACTAAGTGGCTCTACACCGGTCGACCGGTGGAGACACACCGGTCGGGCCGATGGCGACTCGAAAGCCCCCAAGGCACCAAACAGGCCAACCGACCACCAAACTGACCCAAACTCGAAACAGCAGCACCACGGGACAACAGCAAACACACCAAGACGTTCACCCGAGAAAAATCCCACAAGGGCTTGCACCGGTCAGACCGGTCAAGAGCACCGGTCAGACCGGTGTAGCCTGGGCAGCTCGGGATGAACACCACCCACGGGTCATGTCCCCCAAAACCAAATCTCGATCTCCCAAATCACTCCACGGACTTGAACAAGACTTTGGGGATATCAGGAACACCTCATGAGGAGTCCATGGCCAAGTTTAATCCCACCAAAACTCGTCCAAAAGGAGGAATCGAAGAAATCCCGCCGAAAGCACTTCCAATCCAAGAACTCAAGAAACCCCGAAATCGAGCACCTTTACTCACGGATTTGTGAGGGGAATCACAACCCAAAGAACCACGAAGGGTTCCCACATATTTTCCCCATCAAATCCCCAAGAGAAAGGTCGCGAAAACAACCCGAAGAAATCACCGAGAGAAGGCTCCACAAATCACCACCAAAAACAACCGAGGAAAACACATCCAAACCTTGAGGAACCACGCCGAATCATCTATACATGAGACAAAGGTTCATACAAGGTCTAGCAAGCCGCCCGATCATCCATCCCTCTCTACAAGATCTCTCCGTGAAGCTCTATTGCTTGGAAAACCTAAGGAAAATAGGTGGAAAATAGGAAAACTAATGAGCTAGGGTTCCAAGAGTTGGCTGCCATCCTCTCACCTCTTGGGTTATTTGGAGGCAACCGAATGTCTAAAATTCCCTTCTCTAGCAACTAGGGATACAAGCCCCTCAAGGGCGGATTTGGAATTCTTGATTTCTTCGCCATCGGATGGATGCCCGGTGACCGCACCTTGCGTAGCCTCGACGCAAGCCATGCGATCCCAACACGTGTCCTCCGCTTCGAAGATTCCGGACTGCGTCGTCGCACACCGGTCAGACCGGTGCTCCTCACCGGTCAGACCGGTACCCACCGGTCAGACCGGTCAGACCCACCGGTCAGACCGGTATGGCGCTGCTGCAGCTCCGTCTTCGGTTCTCCGGTCTTGGCTTTCCGGTGAACCACCGGAAGCTCCGCGAACTTGGTGTAGCCTCCGCCAATCTCCACTCATAACTTGGCTCCCACGTAGTCCCGGCTCGACCTTGGTTGTGAGGCTCAACCAAGAAACCGTCCACGACTTCATCTTGCTGTTCATGCCACCATGCGGACCGCACTTGACCCCGCTGGCCACCGGGTCCCTCGAACGAAGCCTACTTGTCTTCTCCACACTTGGAGGCCTCACCGGCAACGACCTTTCGCGCTTGTTCTTCACCTGCACCAACACAAGTCAAGCCGCAACCTGCACCTGCAATACTTAGCCAAGAATCAGTCCACACAACGTTGTCAATCACTCATCACATAAGGAAGCGACCATCCATCGGTCCTCGAACCACACATGGTCCTCAATCTCCCCCTTGATGAGTGCATTGACAACACCCACACAAAAGTAACAAGAGAGAAAAGAAAGAGAAAAGAAACGAACAAAAAGAAACTCCAACAAGCGATCGAAAGCCAAACAAAGGCAAAGAGCAAGATCACTTGAAGAAGACAAGTCTCGGACCCCTTAGGCAAGCGCAACGACTCGACACATCCGAGACAAAGCAAAGCTCAAGCAAAGAGCACAAACCACCGAACCAAAGCTCGAACAACCACAAAGAGCTCCCCCTGCACACATGCAAGCTCCCCCTGAACCAATGCACCTCCCCCTGGACGAATGCAAGCAAGACACCACTTGAAACAGGGCAGCTGCAACAAAACAGCCCTGATCGGTCAGACCGGTCCACGCCACCGGTCAGACCGGTGTGCAACATGTGTACGAACCGAAGCACTCACACCGATCGTACGGTGACCCCGACCGGTCGACCGATGCACAACGGTGCCCGAAATGGCTCGAAACCACTCGAAAACCTTCGAACACGTCCAAAGCAAGCCATTTCAAGCTCAAACTTCTCCCCCTTGTTGGCAATGCATGAATCAAGCCAAAAATGCAAAACTTTCAACCTAGAGCTTCTCAAATAGACAAAATTCAACAAAGAATGCTAGACATGTCCAAATGAGCAAGTTAGGTACTCTACGGCTTCGTATCGATCTCAACTACATGATCACCAAGTTTCACAACCATTGGACGAAGCTAAGATGGATTTTGGCAATTTTGCGAAAAAACTTGCCTCTCATGAGCAGAGTCCTAAACATGATCAAAGCATATCAAAATGGCAAGGCCACACAAACTTCATGCTAGGACAGCCATTCTAATCATACGACCATCACAAACACCCACAAGCACCTCATGTCATGTCAAAGCCACCGAGCCATGTGCCTACTTCTATGTATGAGACTTCTCATTGGTAGGCATCATGCAACGGTTTAGCACCCAAAGCAAATTAAATTCAGCACATATGACATGGGAGCATATTTTCCAAGCATTTTTCATTTCATTTTCAGATTTGTAAATGGTACATGAAATGTCTTTGCGACAAAAAGGAACTTATGCCCCTCCACAAGATAAATCAAGAGGGCTAAACATTCATGATGGCAAATGTCACACCCGGTTTTAAAGGCAAAACCGAATGCATTGATCACGTGTGCGCCAGGATCAAGTTACACACACGCTTAGACATTATGAATACCAAAAACAGTGCCACACGAATAAAGAGTTATTACAAACCATAGTCTTAAACGAATCTTAAATAAACGAGTTCTCGCAGTCGACAAGATGCCTCCACAGAACGGTCGACCGAAGACTACGCACACCTAGAACTCCTGGAAATCTCCTGGAACGTCTTCAAAGTTCTCCCGGTCCGAGCGAAAATCCGGTATTGTAGATGCAAGAGAATAAACAAGCGTGAGCACATATCGTACTCAGCAAGAGAGAACAACATAACTTGCAAGGCCATATGGTGGATGGCTAGGGTTCAAGCACTTTAGCATTTTAGTTGATCAAGTTTTATTAGCAACCTGATTACTAAAGGTGTAAGTTCATACCAACCCAATTAATAAGATATAAGCATCATAAATAAAGAATAAAACAGCAATTAAACATTAGAGTTCCATAATTTAATCATGTGAGTGTCCAAGCCGCTCTTGACCGTGAGCACGGCTAATCGATTAGTTTAACACTCGCTAGCGGTTGTACATCTTTACCCACAAGTAGCGTAAAAGCTCCGAAGAACTTTGGACCCAACCATGCGGTGTTTGCAAGGCACCATACCACACTACCGAGGTGTGATTGCATAGGGACGCTACATGGCCTTTACAAAGGTTCCCTAGCAACTTATGACCCACAAGGTCCGGATCAGTTAGCAAGGTATAAAGTCCCCTAGCAGGTCGATACCCCACCATAAAAGAATAACTCACCCAACCCCCTGCTAGAGCGAGTCCATACCCCACAGTACCGCCGATCCCTTATCCTTATCAGGTAAGACCATCCCAAGCTAAAGTTCCTACTTATTCAGCCAAGACCATTGCCCATTAGTTCTTGTGGTTGTACTGTTTTCCTGGGTGGTTCTTCATGTTCCGATTATCATATTAAAGTGGTCTTGTAAAGTAAAAGATCATAAACGGAACATAGAATAACAATAGGTATCCAAGTTGATTAATACCAATTCCCAGTTGAGCATGCTAAGAAATAGCTACCACAAGATTAATTTAATAACCCCGGTATCAAGGTAAAGGTAGTAAGAAGCTAGGCATGATCCATAATAGGTTCCCATCAAATTAATGCAAGCGAAAAGGTAAAAACAGTGAATTCAAATGCATGTTATGTAGGACAAACGGGCATGCATCAAGGAATACTTTCCTTCAACAAAGCCTTGCTGCTCAAACTCTTGCACGACTTGATCTTCAAATCCCTCGAACGAATCACTCTCTACGGTCCACAATCATCACATACAAGCATACAATAGGAATAAATAAGAAACAATCACCAAACAGACCAAACAGATCTAAACAGTAGCATAGAGCTAATCTACGCTTCGAGACGAACGCGTGGACATAAAGAACGCTAAAATCGGAGCTAAAACGAATAAGTTATGGCTTAGGGAAGGTGTAGGGACCAATCTGTAAACATTCGAAAAGGTTTTGGGCTAAAATAAAGAAAAAGGACTAAACTGTAAGAAAACTTCTAAGGTGGAAGGATATTTTTGTAAATATAAGAAACTCAGGGGCTTTTCTGCAAAATTGCCAGGGCTGGCGGGTTTGACCTGTTGACTAGGGTTTTGACCCGATCTAGATCCGTTGGATCTAGATCCAAGGGCTACAGTGGCTTGCGGGCGGCGGGCTTAGATCTGGCCATCGGATTTCGATCCGGCGGCCACGGACGCGGGCAAGCGGCGGGGGGACACGGACGAGGGCGGCGGGCGGCGGCGGGCGGCGGCCGGCGACGACACGCGGCGGCGGGCGGCGGCGCGCACACGGGTTTGAGGGCGGGGGGCTCGGTCTCGTGCACAAGCGGCACCAACACGAAGGGTAGACGATGGGGGAATCCAACCGGGCGGCGCGGACGGCTAGGTCGCAACGGCGGCCGGCGCTCCACGCGGCGGCGCGGCGACGAACTCCGGCGGCGGCTCCAAGATGGCGGGGTGCACGGAACCAACAACCAACGGCGCCGGCGGGTGCCTCACCTCCTTGCGCGGCTCCGGATGTGCTCCTTGAAGGCGCGTCGGCGGCGGAGTCGAGGTCTCGACGGCGGCGGCGGCGAGCTCGAGCTAGGGTTTGTGGCGCAAGAGGCGGCGGGCGACGGGTGCTCGGGTGGGGCGTCCGGGGGGCGGCGCACGGTTTAAATAGCCGGGGCGGGGGCTCCTTGGCGTGCGGGTCACGCACGGGGAGGCGTGCTCCCGTCGGACTCGGGCGGCGGCGCGGCCTCGGGCCGAGTCCGGGTCGGGGACGGCGTAGCGGGAGGGGATGACATGCGGGTCCCTCCCGTCGGTGGCTCGGGCGCGGGAGCGCGGGCGGCGGTGGTTTGGGCACCGAAGGCCGGCTGGGCACCGCGGTGTGGCGCCGGGCTGCCGCGCTAGGTGGGGCTGCGCGGCTCGCGTGGTGGCCGGCGAGCCGGGGCCTGCTGCTCGCGCCGGGGTTCAGCGGGCTGGAAAGCTAGATGGGTTGTGTTAGCTAGATGGGTTGGGTTAGGAGAGGGAAAAGGGTAGGGGTTTAAGGGTTGATTAAAAAGGTTCAAACCAAATGGAATTCAAACCTTGAATTTGAATTCCAGCAAACAAAAGAAATGCACCAGCATGAATGCAACAATTAACCCCATATATTTCCTTAACTTCATTTTAGAAAAAGTTTTAAATGCCTAATAGTAAATAAAACAACCTTATACTCCTTAAGCAAATAAATGGTTGCTAGCAAATTTTAATAAAGCCACATTTTTAATAAAATTAGGGTGTTACAAATCCTACCCCCCTTAATAAGAATCTCGTCCTCGAGATTCGGACAGATTGGGAAAAAGATCTGGGAATTCTGCTTTCAGCTCATCCTCTCTTTCCCATGTTGCCTCATCCTCTGCATGATTACTCCACTGTACTTTGCACATCTTAATCACACTATTCCTGGTGATCCTTGTCATGGTTTCCAGTATCCGAATAGGGTGTTCAACCACGGTGAGATCCTCTTTAATGTTTAGATCATCCAAGGGTAACGGCTCCTTGTCATGAAGACCAAAACCCTTCTTTAACTGAGAGATATGAAACATGCACATCAGCTAGCTGGACTGGCAACTCCAACCTGTAAGCCACTTCTCCCACTCTTTCAAGGATCTTGAAAGGTCCAATAAACCGAGGTGACAACTTTCCTTTAACTCTGAATCGACGCAACCCTCTGATAGGTGACACCTTTGGGTACACATAATCGCCTTCCTGAAAGACCACATCCCTTCGTTTGCCATCTGCATAACTTTTCTGTCTAGACTGAGCAATCCTCAAATTTTCTCTGATGATCTGAACTTGTTTCTCCACTTCTCTGATGATATCTCCGCCCCAAATAACTCGCCTTTCCTTTGTCTCACTCCAATATAACGGGGTTCTACACTTCCTTCCATACGAGCCTCAAAGGGTGACATTTTGAGACTAGCTTGGTAGCCGTTGTTATAAGAGAACTCGGCATACGGCAAGCTCTTATCCCAACTACAACCATGCTTAAGCGCACATGCTCTCGGCATGTCTTCTAGGATCCGATTGGTTCTCTCTGTCCGTCCATCGGTCCGTGGATGATAAGCCGAGCTGAAATTTAGCTTAGTATCCGGAGATTCATGCAACTTCCCCCCGAAACGAGAAGTAACCGAGTACCTCGGTCGACACGATCTTCTTTGGTACACCATGCAAACACACAATCCTCGGACATGTATAGCTCGCCAACTTAGCTCCTGTATAAGTAGTCTTTACCGGTATGAAGTGAGCTACCTTAGTCAAACGATCCACGATAACCCAAATCGAATCATAACCATCTCGGGTTCGGGGTAAACCCACTATGAAATCCATTCCGATTTCTTCCCACTTCCACTCAGGTACCTTCAATGGTTGAAGCAAACCAGCGGGTCTCTGATGTTCGGCCTTAACCTGGTGGCAAGTGTCACACAAAGCCACATGTGCGGCCACATCTCTCTTTATACCGTACCACCAATACCTCTGCTTGAGATCCTGGTACATCTTAGTACTGCCTGGATGGATAGAGTAAGCTGAGTCGTGAGCTTCTCTCAAGATCGTCTCTCTAAGATCTCCTGTCTCTGGTACACACAACCGGTTCTTAAACCACACGGTTCCTTGCTCATCTTCTGTGAAATCTGGGGCTTCTCCTTGTTGCATACTCTCTTTAATCTTTTGTATTCCAAAGCATCCTCAAGTCGCCACTTACGTATCTCTTGCTCCAGAGTGGACTGTACTTCCAAAGTCACTCCCTCTGCATGCGCAACCACTTTCAAGTTGAGCCTTTCAAACTCTTTTACCAACTCATCAGGAAACTGAATGGTCATAGCCATGTTAGTGTGGCCCTTCCGACTCAAAGCATCAGCAACCAAATTTGCTTTACCAGGATGATAGTGGATCTCTAGATCATAGTCCTTGATCAACTCTAACCAACGACGATGTCTTAGATTGAGATCCTTCTGAGTAAAGATATACTTCAGACTCTTGTGATCCGTATAGATCTGACACTTAGTTCCCATAATGTAGTGTCTCCAGATTTTCAATGCATGAACCACTCGTCGCTAACTCAAGATCATGCGTAGGATAGTTCAACTCATGCTTCCTCAACTGACGAGATGCATAGGCTATAACATGACCTTCTTGCATCAACACACATCCTAGACCTTGTCGAGATGCATCACAGTAAATGTCAAAGCTCTTCCGTTAATCAGGCATTACTAGAACAGGTGTTGTGGTTAACCGCTTCTTTAACTCTTCAAAACTGGACTGACATGCACTGGTCCATTTGAACTCCCTGTCCTTCTCTAGCAATGTAGTGAGAGGCTTCACAATTTTGGAGAATCCTTCAATAAACCGACGATAGTAACCAGCAAGTCCAAGGAAACTTCGGATCTCAGACACTGTACGAGGGGCTTCCCACTTCAATACATCACTGACCTTGCTGGGATCCACTGCAATACCTCCGTTGGTGATGATATGACCTAGAAAAGACACTTTCTTGAGCCAAAACTCACACTTGCTGAACTTCGCATATAACTCATGCTCTCTCAGCTTCTGCAACACAAGTCTCAAATGCTCCTCATGGTCCTCCTCATTCTTGGAGTAAATCAAAATGTCATCAATGAATACCACAACGAACTTGTCCAGATACTCCATAAAAATCTTGTTCATCAGGTACATAAAGTACGCGGGTGCATTGGTTAACCCAAAGGACATAACTGTGTACTCATAAAGTCTGTACCTGGTAGTAAAAGCTGTCTTAGGAATATCTGAAGGCCTAATCTTCAACTGATGATAACCAGACCGCAGATCGATCTTAGAAAACACTTTAGCTCCTCTCATCTGATCAAACAAATCTTCAATACGTGGCAGAGGATACTTGTTCTTGATCGTAACATCATTAAGAGGCCTGTAATCAACACACATACTCTGTGTGCCATCTTTCTTACCCACAAAGATAACGGGTGCTCCCCAAGGTGATGAACTAGCACGAATGAACCCTTTACCCAATAATTCTTAAATCTGAGCTTTAAGTTCTTGTAACTGATCACTAGACATCCTATATGGGCGCTTAGAGATAGGAGCAGTACCAAGTAAAAGATCAAAAACGAACTCAACATCTCGGTCAGGGGGCATACCTGGCAACTCCTCGGGAAACACATCAGGATAATCGCACACTACTCATATGTCTTCCAAGGCTGCTCCATCAAGCTTATTCACGGCACTGGCATTTGATGGTGCGGGATCTGCTGCAAACTCAAACCTTTCACCAGCTGGACTTGTAAGAAGGATTGATCTCTTAGCACACTGTATCACCGCATCACATGCGGTCAACCATCCCATTCCCAATATCACATCGATCCCCTTTGAATCCAAGATTATAAGGTTGGCACGGAAATCTCTGCCCACAATCTTGAGATGGACGTTATCACATTTATAGATAGCTTTCAATTCCCCCCCCGGGTGAGGTAACTAACATGTGGCGAGACATGGGACCGATAGGTAGATTATGTTGAGCTACGAGCGGGATGTAATGAAAGAATGGGATGCTCCGGAATCAAACAAAACCGAGGCGGGGAGTAGAGTTGACTAGAAACATACCGAGCACTACTGCGGGGTTCTCCCGAGCGACTTCGGCATCAACGTGCATCGCCTTGCCTCGTGCATAGCTACGTTGTCCTTTGTTAGACTGCGGGGTTTGGCTTCCGCTCCTTGTCTGCTGCTGGTTCTGCACAGGGGTGTGTGGAGGGTTCCTCTTTGGGCAAGCATTGGCGTAGTGACCAAGCTCTCCGCACTTAAAGCAAGTAGTGGTGGCAGGATTGGGCGGCGCCACGGACCTTACAGGTGTGCCAACTGGGGCTCTCTCGCCGACTCGCCGGGAAGCGGGGCGGGGAGTCCGAGGAACGGGACGCCGAAACCGCCGAGCGGATCGCCGAAACCGCCGAGCGGGACGCCGGGACCGCCGCCGCCCAAAGTTTCCACCCGGTCCCCCAAAGCGGAACGGAGTGTTCGGCGGTGGGTTGAAGTGCGGGCGAGACGCACTCCCAAACCGCCCGCAGCCGGCGGCCTTCCTCTTCTCGCTCTCCGAGCTCCTTGCGCTTGTGCTCCAAGCGGATGGCGGCATCAACTAGCCGCCGAAAGTTAGGGAAAGGATAGGACCTCGACCGGTACCGCAGCCGAACCGCCTAACCCATCCGGGAACGGCTCCCCGCTTCTTCCTATCTTCAGCAACCTCCTCAGCTGCATAGCGAGACAACTCAGTGAACTTGTCTCTATACTCAGCTACTGACATTCCTCCCTGCTTCAGAGAAAGGAACTCCTTCTTCTTGATCTTCATAACTCCAGAGGGTATGTGATGGATCCTAAAGTTGGTGGTAAACTCCTCCCAAGTGATAGTGTCTGGGGTGGCATGAGTGGCAGAATACGCATCCCACCAAGCGGCTGCAGATCTTTGAAGTCGTCCTGCAGCATACAGGACCTTCTCTCTGTCGTCACACTGACAGGTGGTGAGCATCTTCAGTATTGTCTCTAGCCAATCTTCCACTTCAAGTGGATCAGCGGCGTGAGTGAACACAGGAGGGTGATGACTCATGAACTCCCGGTGCTTGTTGCGAGGCACAGGTGGCGGCACCGGTGGATTGTTCATCTGGGCTTGCAAGTTTGTCACGGTGGTGGTCAAGTTCTGGAGAAGCTGGGTCTGTGCCTCCAGGAACTTCTGCATAGCGGGATCCATTTGTACCGGCTGGGGTGCTCTTCCTGCTGGTTGATCAACACCTGATCCTGACCTGGTGTTCACCATCTGAGTGTTAGGGACATTATTTTAGATGATTGCACCAAGGGTTAAACTCAGGAAGATAAGATAGCAATGATATTCAGATAAGACAGATTCTGTTGACTCCAAACTATCGGGCATAGCTCTCAGTGCAATTAACCAAAAATTATGGATTTTGGACTGATAAAAGGTAATGAAATTACGAAACTACTCCAACTGGAATCACCTCAATCGGAGTTGTGTAGCTCTGGTTATAAAATAAACAAGTCAGGTAGGTCAGCAGTGTTTAACAGATTCGTGAGGCTGTACTGTTTCAGTTATAACTCTCTGGTTATCCATCCAAATATTCTGAATTTTTCACAGAAAATCAGTCACAAAATTCTTGAACTTTTCCAATTGGTTTTACTGCAATCGGAGTTCTGTAGCTCGAGATAAAATTAAAACAGTAGAGCTGACTCAGAAAACTGCGCGAACAGATTTAGGGATCTCGAATTTGCATTAAGGGAAAACTTAAAGGGAAAAAAAGATTAAGATAGATAACTGATTGAGACTGAAAGTTAACCCCCACAAACTTACTATTAAACCAATGTCGTTGTGGTCATCACTCCACAACACATTGCACTCAACCAAAAATCCAACTCATACATTAAGCACAAAATCAAGCATTCAACCACACCTCTAAACTAAACACACTTTACCGATCGTCTACTATCGATTACAAAGAAATCCTATCCTTAATCTTAAACCTAAGGACTATCTTCTGCCATGGCATCTGTGCGGGCGTCAGGGGAGTCGTAGTGTGGCCTCTTGGGTGACGGGGAGGTACATCCTTCCGTGGCTTCATGGGCTTCGGTCGCTCCCCTCGTTCGAAGTGCGGCTTCTAAGGCACGCCCTGCGTCTCTAGAGTGAAAATCTGCCGTTGTGCGCATATAGTGTGTTGTTGGCATCGTCCAATGCGGTGTTCACACCGCAAGTAGACTCCGGACGTTGTTGAGCGTTCCTTCATAGGCCGGTCTTGGGGGCGATGTAAGTCTTGGCTTCCCCACTTGCTCTGAAAGGTGTGTAACGGCAGTGGATATCCTCCAACGTGTCACGCTCCTTGTGAGAGAGCACATAGAGCGCCCTCCGAGCTGACTCTGCTATCCCAGCATCCATAGTAGTCCTGTGAGCCACGTCATGATGCTTGGACACCTCCTTCACTCCACGACATGGAATGTACTCCTCCAAGATGGCAGCAACCTCCCAATGGGGCTCGAACCACGGATGAGTCCACAGCTCACAATGGTAGACAGGGGCTTTATCATAGCCCAAGCGAAGTACCATTGCTCTCAGGTGGTCTGCCATGGGAATGCCTACTCCATCAGCTCTGTAGTGGTACACTTCCCAGATTGCTTCCTCAGCTTCCTCCTCTTGCTCTTGTTCTTCTTCCTCCATCTCTTGATCAAGGTGATCCTCATCTTTTCCTGGCGCTTGCTCCTCTAGGTTTGGTCGTTCGGCCTAGCTCATCCTCCTCTGGAATCATCTCCTCCGGATCTTCCTCATCATCAGGAACCATGATAAGGTTAGGGATAACCACAGGTGCAGGCTCCATCTCAATCTCCTCATCTGTATCTCCATCATGCAAATCATGGTACTGTTCCTGTGGAGCATACTGATGGACTGATCCAGCCTGAGAGGTCTTCAAGCTACGAACCATCTGTAGTGCAGTGCAGAATGAGAAAGATGGTAAGGCAAAAAGGACGAGAGCTAAAGCAAGCACAAGATAAAGAATGCAGACAGCTCAAGAGTGAAGCAAAAAGACAAGAGTAAGGTTAATAAGAATAAACCAAGCATGTAAGGGAAAGCTTCTATGAGTATAAAATCCTTAATTCGACCATTTCTATCTAGGCTAGCATTCCTACAGTCAACACAGCTCTGGTACCACTCTGTCACACCCGGTTTTAAAGGCAAAACCGAATGCATTGATCACGTGTGCGCCAGGATCAAGTTACACACACGCTTAGACATTATGAATACCAAAATCAGTGCCACACGAATAAAGAGTTATTACAAACCATAGTTTTAAACGAATCTTAAATAAACGAGTTCTCGCAGCGGACAAGATGCCTCCACAGGCAACTGATTAAAGACTACGCACACCTAGAACTCCTGGAAATCTCCTGGAACGTCTTCAAAGTTCTCCCAGTCTGAGCAGCAAATCCGGGTATTGTAGATGCAAGAGAATAAACAAGCGTGAGCACATATCGTACTCAGCAAGAGAGAACAACATAACATGCAAGGCCATATGGTGGATGGCTAGGGTTCAAGCACTTTAGCATTTTAGTTGATCAAGTTTTATTAGCAACCTGATTACTAAAGGTGTAAGTTCATACCAACCCAATTAATAAGATATAAGCATCATAAATAAAGAATAAAACAGCAATTAAACATTAGAGTTCCATAATTTAATCATGTGAGTGTCCAGGCCGCTCTTGACCGTGAGCACGGCTAATTGATTAGTTTAACACACTGCAGAGGTTGTACATCTTTACCCACAAGTAGCGTAAAAGCTCCGAAGAACTTTGGACCCAACCATGCGGTGTTTGCAAGGCACCATACCACACTACCGAGGTGTGATTGCATAGGGACGCTACATGGCCTTTACAAAGGTTCCCTAGCAAGTTATGACCCACAAGGTCCGGATCAGTTAGCAAGGTATAAAGTCCCCTAGCAGGTCGATACCCCACCATAAAAGAATAACTCACCCAACCCCCTGCTAGAGCGAGTACATAGCCCACAGTACCGCCGATCCCTTGTCCTTATCAGGTAAGACCATCCCAAGCTAAAGTTCCTAATTATTCAGCCAAGACCATTGCCCATTAGTTCTTGTGGTTGTACTATTTTCCTGGGTGGTTCTCCATGTTTCGATTATCATATTAAAGTGGTCTTGTAAAGTAAAAGATCATAAACGGAACATAGAATAACAATAGGTATCCAAGTTGATTAATACCAATTCCCAGTTGAGCATGCTAAGCAATAGCTACCACAATCAAGGTAAAGGTAGTAAGAAGCTAGGCATGATCCTTAATAGGTTCCCATCAAATTAATGCAAGCGAAAAGGTAAAAACAGTGAATTCAAATGCATGTTATGTAGGACAAACGGGCATGCATCAAGGAATACTTGCCTTCAACAAAGCCTTGCTGCTCAAACTCTTGCATGACTTGCTGCTCAAATCCCTCGAACGAATCACTCTCTACGGTCCACAATCATCACATACAAGCATACAATAGGAATAAATAAGAAACAGTCACCGAACAATCAAACAGATCTAAACAGTAGCATAGAACTAATCTACGCTTCGAGACGAACGCGTGGACATAAAGAACGCTAAAATCGGAGCTAAAACGACTAAGTTATGGCTTAGGGAAGGTGTAGGGACCAATCTGTAAAGATTCGAAAAGGTTTTGGGCTAAAATAAAGAAAAAGGACTAAACTGTAAGAAAACTTCTAAGGTGGAAGGGTATTTTTGTAAATATAAGAAACTCAGGGGCTTTTCTGCAAAATTGCCAGGGCTGGCGGGTTTGACCTGTTGACTAGGGTTTTGACCCGATCTAGATCCGTTGGATCTAGATCCAAGGGCTACGATGGCTTGCGGGCGGCGGGCTTAGATCCGGCCATCGGATTTCGATCCGGCGGCCACGGACGCGGGCAAGCGGCGGGGGGAGACGGACGCGGCGGCGGGCGGCGACCGGCGACGACACGCGGCGGCGGCCGGCGGCGCCGCACACGGGTTTGAGGCGGGGGGCTCGGTCTCGTGCACAAGCGGCACCAACACGAAGCGCGTACGATGGGGAATCCAACCGTGGCGGCGCGGACGGCTAGGTCGCAACGGCGACGGCGCTCCACGCGGCGGCGCGGCGACGAACTCGGCGGCGGCTACAAGATGGCGGGGTGCACGGAACCAACAACCAACGGCGCCGGTGGGTGCCTCACCTCCTTGCGCGGCTCCGGATGTGCTCCTTGACCGGCGCGTCGGCGGCGGAGTCGAGGTCTCGACGGCGGCGGCGGCGAGCTCTAGCTAGGGTTTGCGGCGCAAGAGGCGGCGGGCGACGGGTGCTCGGGTGGGGCGTCCGGGGGGCGGCGCAAGGTTGCGTAAATAGCCCGGCGGGGGCTCCTTGGCGTGCGGGTCACGCACGGGGAGGCGTGCTCCGTCGGACTCGGGCGGCGGCGCGGCCTCGGCCGAGTCTAGGTCGGGGACCGCGCGGCGGGAGGGATGACATGCGGGTCCCTCCCGTCGGCGGCTCGGGGTGCGGGAGCGCGGGCGGCGGTGGTTTGGGTCGGAAAGCCAGGCCCGGGCTCGCGGTGCGGCGGCCGGGCCGCCGCGCTAGGTGGGGCGCGCGGCCGCGTAGGCCGCTGGCGAGCTGGGCCTGCTGCTCGCGCCGGGGTTGAGCGGGCTGGAAAGCTAGATGGGTTGGGTTAGCTAGATGGGTTGGGTTAGGAGAGGGAAAAGGGTAGGGGTTTAAGGGTTGATTAAAAAGGTTCAAACCAAATGGAATTCAAACCTTGAATTTGAATTCCAGCAACCAAAAGAAATGCACCAGCATGAATGCAACAATTAACCCCATATATTTCCTTAACTTCATTTTAGAAAAAGTTTTAAATGCCTAATAGTAAATAAAACAACCTTATACTCCTTAAGCAAATAAATGGTTGCTAGCAAATTTTAATAAAGCCACATTTTTAATAAAATTAGGGTGTTACAGCAAATGAGCCTTTGGCCCCATATGATCAATAAACTAGCTATCCAACAACAAATTAAGCATAGCAAGGCCACAAAAACATGTCAAGAGCATGTAAAGGCATTTACACATGAGAGAGCATACATGTGACATTTTTCAAAAGCATAGCTATCAACCATGGATTATTTATCAAGATCATCAAGAGCTAAGCCAAACTAACCGAAGCATACCAAACAAGCTCACAAAGACATATATCTCATTCCATGGTGAACAATGTATATGGGAGAAGCTTTTCCTAACCAATGCATATGATACAAAATGCATGCAATCTAAGATACAAGGATGCCTATACATCATGTTAAATATGCCATGCCAAATGCAAGAAATGCACAAAGAAAAGCTATACATAGCTACAACCGGCTCCTCGAGGGGAGGAAAAATGGGCTCGACACCACCGGCAAAAGAGAGCTCCCACACACCCAACTCAAGAAATCAAACACACACCAAGTTCCCCCCGCAAACGAGTGAAAGTTGCTTGATCTAGGGGTTTGGTGAAAATATCGGCTAGTTGGTCATGTGTGGGTACATGGACCAAAGCTATCTTCCCTTTTTCTACGTTGTCTCTCAGAAAATGATACCTCACTTCTATGTGCTTGGTTTTGGAATGAAGCACTGGGTTCTTTGCAACGCTTATGGCACTGGTGCTATCACATTGAAGTGGGACATGGGTATACTCCTCACCAAAGTCACTCATGGTGTAGGTGATCCACAGGAGCTGAGAGCAACAACTAGCAGCGGCAACATACTCGGCCTCGGTCGTGGATTGAGCAACACTCGACTGCTTGCGGAAAGACCAAGACACCAAAGAGGAACCCAAAAACTGGCAAGTCCCAGAAGTGGACTTCCTATCCAACCGACACCCGGCAAAATCCGTGTCTGAAAAACCATGAAGCGCCAAAGAAGAGGACGCGGGGTACCAAAGGCCGAAGTCGGGAGTGTGACGCAAGTACCTGAATATTCTCTTCACTGCTTGCCGATGCGAAGTCCTCGGAGACGCTTAAAAACGAGCGCATAGACACACCGAGAACTGTATGTCCGGCCTCGTCGCCGTCAAGTAGAGGAGTGACCCGATCTTGCTCTGGTACTCCTTCTGGTCCATGTGTTCACCTTCCTCGTCCGCATCAAGAGCTGTAGTCGTACTCATCGGCGTCGTCATAGCCTTGGAGTCCTCCATCTTGAATTCCCGCACAATGTCCTTGGTGTACTTAGCCTGGTGCACAAATGTTCCTTCCTTTGATTGCTTGATTTGTAGCCCGAGGAATAACTGCAACTCACCCATCATGCTCATCTCGAACTCCCTGCTCATATCATCTGCAAACCTTGCAACAAGAGAGTTAGACGAGCCACCAAAGACAATATCATCCACGTACACACCGCACAATCGGGATATCTCCCCCCGCCCTCGCGCAAAAAACAAGGTCCGATCGACCTTCCCCATCTCAAAACCTCTCTCAAACAAGAACCCCCTCAACCTACCATACCAAGCTCTAGGCGCCTGCTTCAACCCATACAGCGCCTTCCTCAACTTGTACACCCGGTGGGGGTACTTCTCGCTCTCAAACCCCTGAGGCTGCCTCACATACACTTCTTCCTCCAGCACACCATTCAGAAAAGCACTCTTCACGTCCATTTGGTGCAACTTGAACCCTTTAGCCACGGAAAAGGCTAGAAGGATCCTAATCGCCTCCAAACGGGCTACGGGAGCAAAGGTCTCCTCGTAGTCGATCCCCTCCTTCTGACTGAACCCTTGAGCAACAAGTCTCGACTTGTTCCTCACAACCTCACCTTTCTCCCCCTCTTTGTTTTTCCACACCCACTTTGTACCAATCGGCTTACACCCTGGGAGAGGGTCAACCAACTCCCACACCTGATTCCTCTCAAAGTTCTCCAACTCCTCATGCATCGAGTTAACCCAATTGTGATCAGATAGTGCGTGTCCAATGTCTTTGGGCTCAAAAGAAGCAACAAAAGCAGCATGAGCAAAGTGGGAATTGTTTCGAACCCTCGACCGTGTAGTGCGTTTATTCATGTCGCCGATGATCCTCGAAGCTGGGTGATCCACTTGAACTCGCCGGGGAGGTTCTCGCCTTGATTCTACCTCCCCCTCAACATCAGCTTCTCCTTGTTCTTGATTTGTTGTCGTAGGTGTAGCAGAGGGTCCATCCATCATCGTAGTCGAAGTAGTGGGTACATGTTCAGCCAGGGGCGCCACGCCACCATCTTCATCCTCTCCATGTTCATTCTCCTCCTCCTGAAAGATCTCCTCGCCCAGCTCATCATCACCTGCACACTCAAAGACAAGCTGACTACGTGGCTCTGTCTCATCGTAGGTTACCTCGCAAGTCTCCACGATTTGGTTAGTTTCAAGATTGAGCACACGATATGCTCTAGAATGAGATGCATAACCAAAGAAAATGACATCGACAGACCTAGCCTCAAACTTACCCAACTTCCTGCCTTTCTTCAGAATGAAACACTTGCAACCAAAGACATGGAAGTGACTCACCTTGGGTGTACGACCATGCATCAACTCATAGCATGTCTTCTTCTTGTGCACTCTGAGGTATATCCTGTTCGACACATAGCATGCGGTGTTCACCGCCTCAGCCCAATACCTCCTCGGAGTCCTATGCTCATCAAGCATCGTCCGAGCCATCTCGCACAAGTTCCTGTTCTTCCTTTCCACAACACCATTCTGGGGAGGCGTGTACGGACTCGAAAACTGGTGCTCAAGACCCAAGTCATGGCAAAAGGTTTCAAAACAAGAGTTTCTGAATTCCGAGCCATTATCACTGCGGATAGCTCGTATGGCATCTCCGTGCCTCTCGTTTCTCAACCTCAAGACTAGATCTCGAACAAAACCAAACTTCTCCCCCTTATCCTCGAGAAAGAACACCCACTCATACCGAGAGTAGTCGTCCACCACAACAAGGACATACCACTTCCCACCCGCAGATCGCACACGAGCTGGGCCAACAAGGTCCATATGGAGCAGCTCGCATGGACGCTCAGTCATCACATCGGTGAGAGGCGGGTGAGAAGAGGCTACCATCTTGGCATGCCTACAAGGCGCACAAACCAACTCTTTCTCAAGCCTCAACCGTGGCAATCCTTGGACCAAATTGAGTTTACTCAAGCGAGACAAAAGGTCAAAGCTCAAGTGACCCAACTTCCTATGCCACTTCCACAACTCACTCGAAGAACCAGCCAAGAAACAACACTCCACACCCGAAGACTGTGAAAAATCAGCACGAAACACCTGACCCTCGGGAACGACCATACAGACAAGGTCCCCTCGAGAGTCCACAATCCGAGAACCACCTGGCCGAAACAACACCTCAAAGCCCTCATCCAACAGCTGGGACACAGAAAGCAAATTGTACCCCAGCGATTGAACAAGAGCAACACGCCTCAGAGTGATCTTGTCACTCACTTTGATCTCACCTTTTGACAGCACATGCCCACGCCCATTGTCCCCCAAAGTGATGTACCTCCTTGTCACCACCGGGACGAGACTTGAGAACCACCCCCTGTCTCCGGTCATATGCCTCGAGCAACCGAAGTCAATCAACCAAATCTTCTTCAAGTGTCCCACCTGAAATTCAAAAATAAGCACGTGAGCGAACAAACGACTCAGCACTGGGGTTAGCACGAAAAGAGGAAGACCAGTGCCGAGCCATTTGCTCGAAAGTGGGGTTAGCACCAACCAAAGCATCTCTCCTACCAAAGCTACCTCCACGAACACCACCACGGTAACCACCCTGAGGGAACCACCCCTCTCTGCCTGGAGGAGGACCAAATCCACGCAAGAAGGCCCGTGGAACGTCCCTCCTCTCCAACTCAAAGCTACGACCCCTCCGATCCCCGTATTGAGCACGAGGAGAAGAACGCCTAGGAAACTGACCACCTGCACCCTTTCCAGCCCAGCCACCAGAACCACGACCACCAGAAACAACCCTCGCACCTGTACGAGCTCGAAACCCAAACAGTTTGTCCCGTCTGTGCCTGCACCGGTCTGACCGGTGCCCCACACCGGTCTGACCGGTGTGACCTGAGCAGCAGAACCTCCAACAGCCTTCTTCTCTCCCCAAGCCCGAACTATCCTCACACTCGCCTTGGCCCTGGGCATCTGCATACGAGGCTCAAGTACACCATCGGAAGGGTGGTACTTGTCCTTGTTAGCCCACTCCTTTGCCATTCTCTCCTCTCGCTTCCTCTTGAAGAAAAACTCCTCTTTATGGCCATCTCTCCCACAATAGCCACAATGGAACCTCACAAGCTTAAGATTTGGCTTGGGATGTAGCTGCTCACTCGGGTTCTCTCCACTCAACTCCTCCACCGGTTTCTCACCGCTAGCCTTCTCACACTCCTTCCCAAAGAACACTTTCCCGGAAGTGCTCACAAACTTGATAGGCTTTTGGAGATCATTTGTGGGTTTAGGAAATGTAGGTGGAGCTGGGGTTGTGTCTAGTCGGTTCCTAAGATGGTTGGGTTTTGGAGGGAAATCATTTTTGTGGTGGGTTTTCGGTTGCTCCGGGATATTCTCTCCACTTCCCTCACCAACCTTGTTTGCCCCAAGTCCCTCACCATCTTGCCTCTTAAAGGCCTCGATCATCATCCTCAACTGAGGCTCATGACCGGACAACCAACCCATCAACTTCCTCAGGTCATCATTCTCATCCTGCAAACGATCAACATAATGTGCATGCTCCAAATTTTTCAATGCATGCAATTCACAGGTAGAGCAAGATGTAGGCATGGGTTCCTTCAATTTAGCCTCGAGCGAACTAGTGTAAGCATGCATCTCATCAATCTTAGCATGCAAAACAGGGCAAGAAGTGCAAGCACCTAGCAAAGCGAGTCTAGACTTAAGCTCGGCCCACTTCAACCCTAAGCACATCTAGTTCCTCACACTTGGAGGCATGCTTCTCCTTAAACAAAGCAAGATCAGCAAGGAATATGGAGCAATCAGCACAATCATTCTCATCCGAAACAACAGGGCTAGCCTTAAGCGAATCAATCTCAAGCTTGCTATCAAGCACATGTGTCTCTAGCTCAGCTACTCTAGTCCTAGTGAAGCCCTAAGCTATTTCCTCATTTTCTTGGCCTCTCTAAGCATGTCATCACGGTTATCAAGCAAAGAGCCAAGCCTCTCATTCTCCTGGCGCAAGAAGGGAAGTTCATCACGCACCTCGTCGTCGGACTCAGAGTCCGAGTCGCTCTGTGTGCACTTCTTGCTGCCGGAGCTCAGCGCCATGGTGCAGAAGCCATCTCTCACGAAGCAGCTCAGCCCGCTCAGGTTCTTGGACGACTTCTTGTTCTTACGACGATCGCCTTCGTCTTCACTGCTGCTCGAGCTCGAGGTGGAGTACGCGGAACTGGAGTCGACGTCGCTCGCTCCGACCATCGCTCGGGCCTTGCCTCGGCTCTCCTTCTTCCTCGATCGTCGCTCGTCCTTGTACTTGTTCTTGTGCTTGCTCTTGTGGTCGCGCCTCGAACGGTGCTTGCCGTCCATCCTCGGCTTGTGCTTGTAGCTGTCCTTGTTCTCGGCCTTCTCCGGGCAGTCGGCGACGAAGTGTCCCGGCTTGCCGCACTGGAAGCACGTCCTCGTGTTCCTCCTCATGTTCACGCGGTTCTCGTGCAGCCTCTCGAACCGCCTCGTCAACAGCGCCAGCTCGTCCTCTCCAAGGTCATCAAACTCCTCATCTGGCATAGACATCAAAGAGGAAAAAAGAGAACATCCTGGTGGATGGGTTAGAGTTAGCCTTTCCTTTGGAACCACCAACGAGGGCAAGACTATGGGAATCAGTCAGTCCCTCGAGCTTGGCAGTCATGCCCCTATCCACCTCAGCCGACTTGAGCTTCGAGAACAGCTCATTCACCGTCAGAGTGTCATACTTCTCCGACTCCACAATGGCCTCGAACTTTCCGCCCCAAATCGTACGATCCAAAGAGTGTAAGAGCTTGACCGCTCTATTATGATGATCGTACGGGAGCACGTCCACATTGGCCCTCATGTTGTTCACAACCACCGTAAACCTTTGAAATTAGGCATCAATGGACTCACCGGGGAGATGAGTGAAGTTCTCGTACTCTCTCCAGTAGGTCGCATACATCCGTGCCTGCACCTGGGCGTTCCCAACATGAGCCTCCTTCAACACGGCCCAAATCCTACAAGCCAAGTGCTCCTTGTGCACCCGATCGAACTCAGGCTGACACAAAGCACGAAACAAGTAGCCGACCGCCTTATTGTTGGCGTCGAATCTGTCCCTCGATCCTGGAGCGAGAAAGTCCATTGGCTGGACATAGCCTGTGTTCACCGTGACATCCCAAAGGATCTGACCCTTTCCGCGAAGGAACGCACCCATCCGCTTGCTCCACATCTGGTAGTTCTTGCCATCGAAGTGTGGAGGACCCGAACCCCGTTCCTGGTACGCCATCCTTGGATCTTAGACTGGTTAGAGTCAATAAAGACCCGAACCGGCTCTGATACCACTTGAAGGACCGATACGGCAAACCAGAGAGGGGGGAGTGAATGGGAGCCGATAAAAATTCTTCTCGATAGAGATCGAAACTCCAACAAGATGAACACGGCTTCCAACACACGTCTCCGACTCACTACCAAGATTGGCCAATCCCACGTAGCCACTGGCGTGCTACTGGACCTAGGAACCAACACACACTGCCTACCGACTCGAGAACGCAGCGGAACACCAAAACTCGAGTCTACAGACCCACACCGGTCAGACCGGTGAGCACCACCGGCCAGACCGGTCCCTGCCGGTGAAACTGAGCAACTTTCACTAAGTGGCTCTACACGGTCGACCGATGAGACACACCGGTCGGACCGATGGCGCCCGAATGCCCCCAAGGCACCAAACAGAGCCAACCGACCACCAAACCGACCCAAACTCGAAACAAGCAGCACCACGGGACAACAGCGAACACACCAAGACGTTCACCCGAGCAAAATCCCACAAGGGCTTGCACCGGCCGGACCGGCCAAGAGCACCGTCGGACCGGGTGTAGCTCGGGCGACTCGGGATGAACAGCACCCGCGGGTCAACTCCCCCAAAACCAAATCTCGATCTCCCGAGTCACTCCACGAACTTGAACAAAACTTTGAGGATATCAGGAATACCTCATGAGGAGTCCATAGCCAAGTTTAATCCCACCAAAACTTGTCCAAAAGGAGGAATCGAAGAAACCCCGCCGAAAGCACTTCCAATCCAAGAACTCAAGAAACCCCAAAATCGAGCACCTTTACTCACGGATTTGTGAGGGGAATCACAACCCAAAGAACCACGAAGGGTTCCCACATATTTTCCCCATCAAATCCCCAAGAGAATGATCCCGAAAACAACCCAAAGAAATCACCGAGAGAAGGCTCCGAAAATCACCACCAAGAACAACCGGGGAAAACACATCCAAACCTTGAGGAACCACGCCGAATCATCTATACATGAGACAAAGGTTCATACAAGGTCTAGCAAGCCGCCCGATCATCCATCCCTCTCTACAAGATCTCTCCGTGAAGCTCTCTTGCTATTCCTATGGAAAACCTAAGGAAAATAGGTGAAAATAGGAAAACTAATGAGCTAGGGTTCCAAGAGTTGGCTGCCATCTTCTCACCTCTTGGGTTATATAGAGGCAACCGAATGTCTAAAATGCCCTTCTCTAACAACTAGGGATACTAGCCCCTCAAGGGCGGATTTGGAATTCTTGATTTCTTCACCATCGGACGGATGCCCGGCGACCGCACCCTGCGTAGCCTCGACGCAAGCCATGCGATCCCGACGCGTGTCCTCCGCTTCGAAGATTCCGGACTGCGTCGTCACACACCGGTCAGACCAGTCTGGCGCTGCTGCAGCTCCGTCTTCGGTTCTCCGGTCTTGGCTTTGTGGATCAACCAAGGAACCCGGGTGGTTTTTCGGTGAACCACCGAAACCCCGCGAACTCGGTGTAGCCTCCGCCAATCTCCACTCATGACTTGGCTCCCACGTAGTCCCGGCTCGACCTTGGTTTTGAGGCTCCACCAAGAAACCGTCCACGACTTCATCTTGCTGTTCATGTCACCATGTGGCCCGCACTTGACCCCGCTGGCCACCGGTCCCTCGAACAAAGCCTACTTGTCTTCTCCACACTTGGAGGCCTCACCGGCAACGACCTTTCACGCTTGTTCTTCACCTGCACCAACACAAGTCAAGCCGCAACCTGCACCTGCAATACTTAACCAAGAATCAGTCCACACAATGTTGTCAATCACTCATCACACAAGGAAGCGACCATCCATCGGTCCTCGAACCACACATGATCCTCAAAGGTCACGCATCCGGGGTGACCAACTAGGTTGGTTGGGCCGTAGACATACCGAGGTATTGCAAGACCTAAGTATGAAGGCACACTAACCTCAAATAGGTCGTTTTGGTGTCCAGATGACCAACATAGTTGCCAGCCATCCAACAGAGCCATAGCACCAAGGTATTGACGACCTTAGCAATAGGCACACCGACCATGGGGGCCCGATGAAAATCATAGATGCGAAGCTTCTTATCTACATGGTGCTTCTGATCCCCAGGCGCCCAGATGGATCTGACAGAGCAGTGAGGCACGCATAACTCGAAAGGTCTTCAATCGAACCTACGACCATTTTGCTTAGGAAACAAAAATATAGATTGATTGGAACAGGTCCGTTTACATGCAGAGCCATAGCGGGGCACCAGGACGTAGAGCCTAGTGGGTGCAAATAAAAGACATTAGGTTGTCGAGAAAGGTCGTGGAGTCATCATCAAAAGGGGCCAAGTTAGGCACTAAGCCTTCTAACACGGGGTCAGGTTTTGTCGTGTATCGTAGACTACAGGGTCATGGATCAACAGTGGTCGAAGATTCCCTTGCCACCCAGAAAATGACAAACTGCCCACAAACCAAGGGCTTACTGAAGCCATGTGACTCTGCAGCGGAGCTCAGGCATCATTGATGCACTAGCGACAAGGACGTCGCGAGACAGGGTAATAAATTTGTCGCCTTTAATCGTGCACATGTTTGTAGGTCCCAGCACCATGTGGTGACAGTGTCATCACTTCGCCAACTGCCTAAGGCTTGGCTCCTACTATAAATAGTGTTCTGATGCTGAAGGAGGCAAGCACTGAGCATTGTTGAGCTATAAAGCTGCAGAGTAGTAATCCCACTATGCCATGGGCATGTGTTCGTCCACCAGATTGTAGAGTGTTGTGTTTGTAGGAGCTAAGAGAACTCTCGCGAAATGTAGGCAACACCACCACTCTTTGTACGCTGCTTCTGCGTGGTATCAGGTAGAGTTTGGAGGTGATGTTGTACCAGCCGGAGTTGTAGCAGGACGTCACTGGTGAGCACCGGGTGCTCACTGGGGTCGGAATCCCGCGCCGAAGAGCAAGCTCGTACCTGCATTCCAATATTCTGGGTCGAGCATGCCTTATGTTCACGCTGTCTGACTGCTGTCTCCCACAAGGCCGCCATCAAGGTCCTGGTTCTAGCAGAAATCTCGCGACGTGCTACGCTTTGGTAAAGTAGGCCGCGATGATTTCTCTGGGTGGCCTAGGCCTTGTAGTATGTTTATCTCTTGTGTCGGGTTCTGGATCTAATGAGATCACAGGCTACTTGTGTACCTTCAAAAGGTCCATGTAATGTTCACTCTCTTCTGTCATGTACTTGGTCGATTTGACAAAATGATTTGTCAAAGACATAAATTAATTTGATGTGTGGGCTTGTTGAACTTGTTTGCCATCAGGGTGACCTGATGATATTTTGTGGACAGCTGACGACCTAAACTCAGAGTTTAGGTCGTGGCTTAATCTGTTGGTAATGAATCTTGCACAATCTTCTCGCAAATTTATAGGAATAGAGCCGTTGAAGCGCGTTGTACGGCGGAAGGAACCGCAACTGGCAGATCCCGTGGACCTCCCTATAAATAGGGTAGATCGGGTCGGGGTTTACCTCATTTGCCCTTCTTCTTCCTCCCGTCACTCTCACTCTTGTCGTCGTAGCTTCCCCGCAGCCTTGCGGAAGCTTCTCTTGCGTGCGCTCCCATCCTGTCTCCAGCTCCGGCCGTCCTCGCGCTAGCACCACTACTCCGCACCGCGCTCATCCACGCATGTGCATCAAAACCCTATGCACCATTAGATCCAATCCGAACCCTAGAGGCGAAATGACGGTGGAGGCGGCTTCTATCCTGGACCCGCGCATGGTGTGGGTCCGGTCGACGCTGACGGAGGCCAAGATCCTGGATTTCATGGACCGCGGGCTACTGCGGCCGAAGGCGGAGGTGGAGTGGAAGGCTGCGGCTGGGAGGTGTTCCCAATCGAGGACGTGAAGAAGCAGGTCATCTTCGCGTCGTTCTTCAAGCGCGGCTTCAACCTCCCCACGGGGGTATTCTTCTGCGCCTTGTTGTACTACTACAAGCTGGAACTAGTACACCTTGTCCCCAACTCCATCACTGTGGTTTCGACCTTCATTCACTCTTGTGAGGCGTATTTGGTGATATTGCCTCACTTAATGTTATGGAGGTATTTGTTTTGTGTGAAGAGCACTAGCAAGAGGTCGGGGCCAGTGAAGATATCTAAGTGAGACTTAGGGTTGTTGTCCCGTGACATTGAGGATCTCAAGGGGGTCTTGGAGCTAGTCAATGACCTGAAGGAACGAGGGGTGACGGGAGCTTCTATCGCCAGGTCATTTTGCCAGCGGCTGATTCAACCGATCAAGGACAGGGTTCATCCCGCATATGAGTACTTGGGACAGTCAGACCCCACACTTGAAGTTAACTGCAAGGTCTCCAAGGAGGAGATGGCGGCCAGGGTGTCCCAGATTATTCTGGGAAGGTAAAGATAAAGAAGTGCCCGAAGGCACATCCATTGAAGAGGCCGGCTGACCTGGTAAGATCCTGAGACCTACCGTTAGGTCGTTTACTCCATTTGGCATTGTTTACGTCGTGTAATTATCTTGGTCGTTGGATGCTTGCAGGAACATGAGTGTCAGTTCTGGTGTCTAGCACCTCTTTGTGAAGACGAGCTGCACCGGAGGAGACTTAGGTCGGACAAGTACCAGCCTCCAACAGCTCGGCTGCTAGAGTTTTATGAGTTTGACTCGTCGGTGGAGGCCAATGAAGATACAGACGCTGAGGTCGGAGGTAGAGCCGGGACAGGCCCGGATGCTGGTGGTGCCGCAAAGTCCCGGTGTAAGACCAGGTCGATGGTGGCGAAGTAGTCGGCTTCAACGGCTGCTGCTGCTGTCTCTACGGTGAAGGCCACAGAGAAGAATAAGAAGAGGAAGATGAAGGCTAGTTCCCCACTAGCAGTTGTGACGCTGGCAATTCCAACGCCTCATTCGAGGGAGGTCGAGTCGGAAGAAGAGGAAGAAGACGAAGCCACCGAGGAGTCTCCGGTCGTGGAAGATCGGCCAACGAGGAGGTCAGAGAGGCCCACTACCAAGAGGCAGTGGGAGTTTTTGGAGAAGACATCGGAGGATGCCCTCCGTCGAAGTTTGGAGGCACAGCGAATAGCTGCCGGAGTGCAGGCAAAGATGCCTGCAACAATTAGGCCTCGGTTCTTTAGGACGAAGCCTCTCGTCCTGGACATTACGAGGTAAATTCTTGAACACTCGATCTCTTTTACTTCTTGTTGTAGTGCTGTGAATATCTGTCTTGACGTGGTGTTGTTGTGTAGGTCAGTAGCAGAGCCGCAGCGCGACCCGGGCGCTCAGGCTTCGCCCTCCCGCACAAGATGGCCCGACCCTAAGGTCGTGGTGGAGTCGTTGACCGACGACGCGTGGACGGCCATCCCGCCACCAGGGGTGGCTGAAAAGAAGACAACTTTGCCGCTAGTTGCGGATTCAAGGATGGCGAGTCCCCCACGTGCTGGTGCTGGTGATGTGGGAGTGGGAGGTGCTTTTGGGGATGTCGGAACAGCGGTTTCCCCAAAAATTATTGATGTGGATCCCATCAGCTCAAGACATACTGGGGCTGACAACGGCCTAGTCATGGACCAGCCTAAAATTGACTAGGCACTAAGAGGTCCCCGAATCTTCTTCGCCAAGCCCAAGATTACCGCGATGAGAAATTGATTGGAATAATAACACTTGGCAGCATGATATTTTCTAGGACAACGAGGATATGCAGGCCTTGTCGGTGTTTTAGACCGGCAACCTACCAAGGGGAGTACCCGAGGTAGATGAATGTGGCCTCGCCAAGATCGGTAACTCGAAGGAAGAGACAAGTGGCACACAATTTAGACAGGTTCGGGCCGCGAGGTGCGTAATACCCTACATCATGTATGCTGCGTAGCTCTGGATTGATTGGATATGATTACAAGATGATGCGTAATCTGAGAGAGAAGGGACCCTACCCTGCCTTATATAGTTCGGGAGGCAGGGTTACAGGTCGGTTTAGGGAGAGAGTACTAGCCGTGTACGTCTAAGAGTCCTCTACATAGTACATGGTATGTATGGCTTCCTATCCGAATACTTCTCCACCATAGTCCTTGCGCCTCACGCCACCAGGTACTGTGCGGCACAAGTCGGGTAGTCCCAGGGGTCCACCGAGTAGTCGCTCCTAGTACCCACCAAGGTAGTGGGCCCAGGGAGGTCCATACCATAAGCCCCCGAGTACTTTGTAGTCGAGCAGGATAGCTTCGAGTAGTCTTGAAGGCCTTGACGAGTAGTCCTCAAGCGTCCCCGAGTACTACAAGTCGAAAGTCCTTAAAAATATTTGAAGCATCCCGAGGCTGGAAGGTACTCTAGCTGATCTTTGAGTAATCCTGAAGTCATCTCGAGTAGTTCCCAAGCGTACTCAAGTTCTGCTCTCGAAAGTCTTCAACAATACCCGTGTTGCCTTGAAGTCGAAGTTGATATGGAAGTGCGATTGCAAAATCGCACTCCATATGGAGTAGCCCCCGAGCCTTAGGTTGAGTCGTAGACTCTGGCTGAGGATCAATCTGAAGTTCTGGCAAGATTATCCCGCAAAATCCGGAGAAAAAACCGAAGGACACGTGGCAAGGAACCCCCGAGCCTTGGGTCGAGTACTTCATCTTGAATTGAAGGGTCATCTTGTATGTAGAATGTGTCCTGAGTTGCTCTTGAACCTTGTCGCTACCCAGGGAATTGATTATATGTAGCCGGGCCCACGAGATAAAGCGCATCGATTACTGGAAGTTGAAGGGTCAAGCGCTACCGCTGAGTCAGCCGTCTTGAAACTTATCCATCCGGCCGTTGAGGAGTCGCCTGTTGACTTATAAATAGAAGCCGAAACCCTTAGGGTTTTTCACCCCGCACACTTGCAGCCATTCCGACAAAATCTTGCCTAGAATCCGCCGCTAGTGCACACTGCCACCTCAGTGGAAATTGTAGATCCAAGCGCGTCGCCGCCGGAAGCCACCGCTGTAGCCCCCGAGCGAATGCGAGTGAAAACCCGGTGCACTTGGAGAATGAAGCCCTCACCATCCAAGAACTTGAAGACCGCCGGCGGGAAGAAGAGATCCCGAGAGGAAACCACCGGATCCGCCGCAGGGTCAACACCTCCGGTGTCTCCCCCACGTCCAAATCCCAACAAAGAGTGGAAAAAGTCGAAGGCCAGGACTGAGGACCTGCTGGCGCTGCTCAACAGCGGATTTCTCAGGGAGAAGGAGGTCGACATGTGGCGCGCCGCCACGGGAGATCCGTACCCAATGGAGAAGAATCCGGATGAGATCGTGATGTTCACGCGTTTCGTGGAGCGAGGGTTGGCTCTCCCGGTGAGCAGCTTCTTCAAGGGGCTATTGGAGTACTACGGCATCGAGTACCTCAATCTCAACCCCAATGGTAACTTCCACACCTCCGTCTTCGTCCACTTTTGCGAAGCCTTCTTGGGGATCAAGACCCACTGGGTACTCTTCCGGAAGTTCTTTCGCGTGAAGCCCCAGTCGAGTGCTAACGACCCCTGAGTAGTCGGAGGAGCCGGCATCCAGATGCGCGAGGACGCTGTGGAGCAGTACTTGGTGTACAAGTTGATCGACTCCAACCAAGATTGGAAGTCGAAGTGGTTCTACATCACCAACCACCACCCGGAGCTGCCGAAGCCCAGCGGGAAGCAGCCAAAGCACCGGGCCGGGTGGAACATCGAGCCGACGATGCAGGAGGGTATCCAGCTACCCGAACTGGTGGTGAAGATAATGGCTTTGAGAGAAGCTGGGCTGAGGGTCGAGCACGTGGCCTTCAACTTCATGAAGAGGAGGGTGTAGCCGCTGATGGCTCGTGACACCCTCGGCTACCAGTACACCGGTGACGGCGACTCATCATGGATGCCCGGTGGTGAAATCGACGATGACGACATCATCGACAGGCTGGGGAGAATCTTTAAGGACATGCCGGCATACACGCCCTGCCCCGTGCCCAAGTACTCCGCCGCGCGCCCACCGAACGAGGTCAGTAGCCGTACTCAGTGTTGAGTACTAATTATGTTGTAGTAGTCGTGCTCACCCAATGTGCTTCTTGTAGGATGACATAGTGAAGTTTGTCTCCGAGCCAGCTTCACCTCCTCGACTTGTTGAAATCCCGGAGGAGGGGAAGGGCAAGGCCAAGGAGCGCCACGAAGTCGGCGAAGGGGACGACATTGTTGTCGTCGAAGACAGATCGGACGAAGATGACGAGGAAACGCTTCAACAGCGATTCCAGCTGCGGTCAATATTCAGCCGCCCTGGACTGCCCAACGTCCGTCTCATCCAGGATCCTCCAACTAGCTTGGAGGCTAGTTTGCCTGCGCCGCCAAGGAAGCCGCGCAACGTGGCACGCAAGCGCGTGGCCAAGAAGCTCAAGGTCGCTGAGACCACATCTCAAGAGGTAAGCTCCTTGAGTAGGGTAGTCGAGTACTTAATGTTTCTCGATGTTGTGTATGTTGATGATGAAATTCCGTTGCTTGCATGAGATTCTGCCTTCCGACCCCGTAGATCAGGGGGACGAAGGTGACTGGGAAACTGTGGGGGAGCCGGCTAAGAGAAGCCGCAGCCCAGCCCCCGCCATGCCAGAAGCCGTGCCGCAGGCACCTGTTGCTAAGGGCAGAGATAACCCAGTCCCAGATGCTGCTGCTGAAGAGCCGATGGCTACTAAAGCCGAAGAAGAGGCGCCTGCCGAAGCTGGCCTTGTTGACATCACCAGCATACTTGGCGACCCGACCGTGACAGTAGTCCGGTCGAGCCTGTAGGTGATGATCTTTCCCGAGTAGTACATGCAGTTTGGTAGTCGTACTTGGTTGACAACCAGTTGTGTACTGTGCAGGAAATCCACGGACCTAACCTAGGATGAGGATGAACCCAGCACAGCAATGACTGAAGAGGAATCCACGCCAACCGCTGAGGAGTCCACTCCCGCCCCTCAAGCAGAGTTCGAGGCGCCGGCCGTAGCGGCTACACTGTCGGAGGCCAGCATTGTAGAGGGTGAGTACACTGCATGAATGCAGTAGTCCTCGAGGAGTAGTCGTAGCCGCCGAGGGAGACTAATCCAGGATGTCTTCTGTTGACAGGGGCCGAAGCCGAAAGAAACACCATCCCCGAGGCGGTGCCCGTTGAAGCCTTGGCGCCGGAGACCCAAGGAGCCGCCGGAGCAGCCCCCGAGCCGGCGGAGGTAGCCAGCGGAGAAGCCCCGTGATGGCCGAAGGGGAGCACGACGATATACTGCCAGAGTCAACCCTGGAAGCAGCCGTCCGCTCGCCGGAGATTCAAGATGCGGAGCCGATCCGTTCGACACCTATGTCTGGAGCCGCCACGAGTAGTCGCGGTGGTATTGAACTCCTAGCAGACGACCTCGTCGACCCGGCGGCAGTGGCGCGTCACTTGGAGGCGATGCACCAGGCCGAGCAGTGGATGAAGGTGAGTTGTCGGTACCCTTGAGTGGTCAATCTACCATAGATGCTGAGTACCCAGGTGACAGTTGTTGTCTGCTGCAGGATGTCGTGGAGAGATCCCGACAAAAATCTGACATGCTCCAAGGATACGGCGACGCAGTGCTCTGGGCGGAGGCCTTGGAAGAACAACTTGTGACGCCCTAGGTTTTTAATTAACCCTAATAGCCGGTCAAAGTAGTCGACAGTGGTCAAATCACGGTCAACCTGGGCCATCACCTTGAAAAACTCACTAACCTCCCCTAGTGACCCCTCTTGACTAGTAAACACACTTGTGGGGCCAACCCATGGTCAAAGGCTTGGTCAAACCCATTGTCACCCTAGTGTCCACAGGTGTCTGCCGGAACTTTTGCCGCGTTCTCCAAAATTCACCTAAACACTTAAAATTCTACCTTTATGAAAGTTGTCCATCTTGATGAGGGACACAACTTTCATGTAGATTGGCATTTCAAATTTGGAGTGGAAAAGCTTGAGAAATCAATTGCAAGACAAAAATTACTGTTGGCCCAAACAGGCTGACATTCAATTTTGGCATTCAAATAATTCGAATTATGTGCAGAAAAACCCTATATAGCCTTCGTAGAAATTGTCAAGGGTAGCTAGATTTACAACTTTGGTATTCATCACTTGGTCGACTTCTATACAAAAACTTAGAGCAATTCAATTTCAAAGACAGCACCAGTAAAATAACTTGGGCCACAGCGCCGTGCGCCGCTGGCCCCGGCACCCGCGCCCACGCCTCCCGAGGCCGCGCATGGCCCAAGGCGCGCTTTGCCCGCACCGCTCTCTCCCAAAGGCGTCCCCCGTCCCTAGGCGCGTCGACTCCGCGCGGCGCGCGCCGCCGTACGCGCGTTGCCCGAGGCCGCCGTAGCACGGCGGGCATCTCTCGCCGTCACCCTCTCGTCATCCACGGACGCACGCGCGCCGGCCTATAAAAGCTCCTCCCCGCCCCCGGGGCGCGCCACCGCGAGCCGCACCGCCGCCATTGCCGCTGCCGCCCCATGCTTGCGTTTCCACTCGCGCTCGCCGCCGGCCAGTTGCTCTGGTAGCACCCTTAGGCACCCGCCAACCTTCCTAAGTCGCTTGATTGCCAGCATTGCATCTCCCCGCCGCCCTTCCCCGAGTCGCCGCGGCCACTGCCGCCGAACCCCTCGCCGGCCACTCCTCCGCCCCGCCGCCGCTCACCTACGGCCCCTAGGTGAGCATCCGGTCGCGCCCGGTCGCTTGCCCGGGCGGCGGTGCCGCCGCACGGCGGAGATGGCCGCGCCCGCGCCGCCCTGCCCGGCCAAGGGCCTGATTGTGTTGATTTAACTCTTTCTAGGGTGCCTCGCGTTAATTTCAGTGCCTGGGTGTAAGGAACCCTATCTAAGTTTTCTTGCAAATTAGTCCAGAGCCTTAGAAAATTTCTAGAAATTCGTAGAAAATTCAGAAAAATGCCAAACCAATTTAGTTGGGTTCAGGGAGAAAAATCTCACCACTGTTGTTATTTGCACATGGCTGGTTTCTAAATAATTTTAACAGGAAAAATACAAATGTGAAATACTTAGATCTGCCATAACTTTAAATCTATAACTCCTCTGTATCTAAATTTTGGATATGTTGTGTATCTTGTTAGGGCTAGCTCCTGTGCCACAAATTGCACAAAGTTATGAAGTGGATATTGTGAAATAAATTGTTTCCCCTTTCTGCAGAAACTGCCTAGATGATTTTTCTTGCTAAATATATTTATGTTTTTGAGCTCAACTTGTGCACACTGTATTGTGATGTCAAAATACACATCTTGTGAATTAATCATGATATTTGGCGTACCAGAAATAATTATCCTCAATTTATGCATGTTTTCCTTTGAAAATTAACGAGCCAAGATCAGTAGAGTCTCTAGGTGAATATGCTGGTTCTTTAGGCTTGTTTAGGACCAGAGAGCATGCATGAGAAAGTTTGGATCATTTTGAGGCTTATTTATTTTTGTATGCATTTAATTTGAATCACTAGCTAGTCTTTGTTATTTTCTCTAATATTTAATTTCCTAGCATCCAACACTTACATGTGGGTCCAATGAACCAGGATAGGTGCTATTATGCTTAAGAAACACTCCTTTAATTTTTGGTAATTTAATTGCCTAATAAAAGCTTAAAAGCCCCTAATTAATTCTTTTTCCTTTTTGATAGTATTACCTAATTTAATTAAAAGATAATTAATCATCTTTGCTGATAAGAAATTAATTCATGAATAGAAATATTATTCATACCTTTGCTTGTGAAAGGAAAAGGATTAAAACCTTGACATGAAATATCAAGTATAATAAAAACCTTTATTCAAATGAACAATAAAAGAGTAACCCATGTACGACTGATAACCTTCCTAAAAGAGGAACACTATCTAGATGCTTGTTAAGATTGTCGGGGACAGCCCTAGGGGTCCCCTTTAACAACTGGGAAATCCCCACTTAAAACCCGCAATAAAGCCAAAGCCAAACACGCCTCGCCTAACCATGCAGGGCACGGCCCACGCCGCGGAGGCCCCAACGGCCCACCAAGGCGGTCCACTCGAAGATCCCCTCGAGCAGTCTTCACCTTGCTCGAGGATGCGCGCCTCCCTCGAGCGGACTCCGTCCCGTTCGAGGGGGTACGCTTACCTCGAGCAGGCTCCGCCTCGCTCGAGGGTCCGCTCCGCCCTCGAACGGGTTCCGCCTCGCTCGAGGGCGCTCCGCACGCGCGCGCTCGCTCCCGTACACGGGCATTTAATGCCCCGACAATGGCGAGGCGGCGCGGGTCATGCGCACGGGGCTCGCGCCCGGTGCCGCCGCACCAACTCCCTAGGTGGGGAGCCCATCCCCGCCACCGTGGGAGGAAGCGTGCGGCGTGACCGGTGCCAGTCCCGTGACGTCGCGCCGCCTGCTCCGGTACGGCCAACGCGCTGAGCCCTCGAAGGGGGGCCGGCCGCACCCTCGATTTGCTTTCTTGTGATCTTGCAGGGTTAGGTGGAGGCGCTAGGCCGATGGGACACCATCCCTGCCACTGTTAACGACATGGCTGCTGCCCCGCGCGTACGGGCACACGCCGGGCGCTGTGGCAACAACGCCAGCGCTGTGGAGCGTGCGGGAACGGGATGCCACCTTACCTGCCACTGTGCCTCGTACGGACCGACGTCAGCAGCCTCAGGCCCGTCAAAAGACATCACAGCCATCCGCTGCCCTTCTACCCTCGAAGCCGCCACTGTTCGGGTACAAGACACGCCATGATGGCCGGATCGCTGCAAGGATCGTCCGGGCGGCCGCCTACTCTACAGCATAGCAGATGACGCTCCCTCGCGTAGCTAAATAGCACGGCATGCATGTGATTCGCTCTCTCCTGGGTCTATAAAAGGAGGACGAACCCCCCCTGCCGCAGGGGACGGACGGACGGAGAGACAAGACAGAAAACACAACACAACACGAGACATGTCGCACCACGCTCTTGCTCTCCAGCCACTACACCGGGGACTTGGGAGCCACGCTCCCTCTCCCGCCTTGCTTGTAGCAGCCCCCACTACGAGCACCCGGTCTTGCCGAGCAATATAGTGCATTGAGCACACCACCGGGTCGGACGTACGGCCCCTCGGCGGAACCGGGGATAAACTCGTGTCCCTTATTGCTTAGCATCGACCATTGAGGGATAGACCTTGGCGCTTATTACTGGTTAGTGTCGGGACCACATTCCGCACCGACAGTTGGCGCCCACCGTGGGGCGATCGAGCGCCTAAGGTCAATCCACCGTCAAGTCCCTCCATGGTGATCCGCACTGAGTACCGCGGTACGCGTTACTGCATGGGCAGCTCGGACCCCCTCCCCGCCGGGTTCGAAATCCGGTTCGGGGGCCTAATCTTTCAGGCCACGGGGAACGGCTACCTGATGCTCCTTACCAACCGTGAGGAGCTCCGTGCGCGGCGCCAGGCCGGGTCCGCTCCGGTCCCCGCCGCGCGCACCACCACGGCGCGGACACCCGCCGGCGCGACGCCGCGGGCCCGTCGACGCCACGACGCCGTCGCCGCTCCGGCCGGCATTCGCGCCGAGGCACGGTCCGAGCGACGGCGGAGCCGAGCGCACCGCCTCTCAACGCGGCGTGCCTATCACCACGGCAACCGCCACCCCAGCGGGACAGCGCACGGTCTCCGGACCGCGCTTTCCCATTGGTCTGCGTGGTGCCACGGCGGCCTACAACGTCAACGTCAACACCGCGATGCGCCGGGTTCCCCCTGGCCGTCACGTCTTCGTCGCCAGGGACCCCGGCGCCTCCGCGGGCGATGAGTCATCACTAGGCTCCCTTGACGCGTTGCCGCCCGCCAACCTCCACTGGTACGCAGAGTGGGACTTCTCCGGCGTGCCGGACCCGGTCATGTTCAGGCGCTTCCTTGACGCTACGGACTACTGGTTTGGCTGCTCCGACGACTCCAGCACCGGGAGTTACGACCCCGCGCGGGAGTGCTGCGTCGTCATCCCCAACGACCCGGCCAACGCCACCGGCGCGGTAGGCGCCGGCGGCGGAGAGGTCACGCCTGCCCCAGGGATCGCTCCGCGCCTGGCTGCGGGGCCAAGCACTCCTGCCGGGGCCGACGTCGATGTACAGCTAGCCCAAGCTCGCGAGCTCGAGGCCAAGCTGGTGGAGGAATATCGAACGGTACGGCTGCTCCGTGCCTCGATGGCTAGGGAAGCCTCCGCGCGCGACGAACGCGCGCGAGAGCTGGGCAAACAGGCCTGCGACAGCATCTACGCCGACTTTAACGTCGACAACCCGGACGCGCCTCCGCAGGCAAGTCAGAAGCTCATTGCCGCCACGACGCTGCTGCGGGCTATGCCGGCGCCCTCGACCCCTGAGGCGCGGAACCTGCAACGCGAGGTGCAGACTCTCATCGAGCAAGCGGCCGTCCAGCAGGCCGAAAGCTCAGCCTCACGTATCCGCCAACGGGGGGGATGCGCGAGGAGGCGGGGCCGCACAGGGGGCGAACCCTCGGTCCACACGGTGAAGCCGCGGGGCGTCCCGCCAACTCGGGACGCGCGCCGGCCAAGGAGCGGCTCCTTGACGCGCGCGCAGGCGCCGGACGGCCGACGCCCGCAACGTTATCAACGCCCGGCGCACGAGCAAGGCGGATGCGCGAGCGGCGGTAGGCTACCACCCTCGACGGGGTGGACACTACGACAGCGATGAAGACCGCTCCCAGACGCCGGAGCCCCCGGGGACCCGCGTGTTCAGCCGGGAGATCCGCGCGGCGGCCTTCCCTCAACGCTTCCGCCAGCCCTCGACCTGTTAACACCAAAATTTGGTAAGAAGTCTGACTTGTGGGTCCAGCTCGGTGAGGAGTCCGTTTGGTGGAAGGAAAGGATTTTTTTCAGATGTATTCGGCAAAGAAGTCTGCGGTTGGCTATCTGCTCCCGTTCGGCTAAGGAACAGTAGAGCTGATTTTGCGGGATTGGATGGTGACGTGGCTCAAGCAGGAAGAACGAATGGATGGATAGGCGATCAAGCTTAGAGATAAGTTAGGCAATGAATCCATTCGAGGTTGTACTTGGCAGGTATAAATATGAACCCTGAATGTATGTAATACACACAATCATTCTTCAATACAAACCAGCCTTACGCCAAACCCTAGAGTCCTATTATCGTGTCGTCGAGTTCTTCGAGAGGGTTCATCGATCCGTCGACCTCCGTGAGTACCGGCAACCTTGTATCATATCTAGTATCATGCGGTGGATTTAGATCTGATGCAAGTAGTCTTGTTACCATGCTTCGTGTCATGCGGTAGATTCAAGCTTGGTTCAAGAGGGTTTCTTGTTAGGTCATGAGCCATGCGGTGGGCTAAGATCTAGCTTGAAGCTAGTTATCGGCTCTATTGGTTTTTGGCAAGATCCAATAGATTCATTAAGTTACCCCGTGTTGCTTTGAGTTTTTACTTTATGTTTAAGTTCATGTAACACCTTTTGCCCAATCTAGATGGGTTTGGATCGGCTTTATTCCTCTCGTTATCTTTGTACGAGTAGACTTCGTGTTTTAGCACGTGGATCTTGTGTTTTCCGATAGCCGAAACCAAATCGATCTAGGTTGTTACGTGTTGCGGGTTCAAACTTGGCAATGTTGGTATAAATCTTGAAAGAACTGAGTATCATGCGGTAGATGCAGGTTTTTGGGTTGCTTTGGAGCTAGTCATCCGGTGGATTAGATTTCGAATCAATCTGATAGATTTATTCGCCTGGTAATGTTCGTTCCTTCTTCATGGACCCCGAATCGGCTGTTCAGCTGCATTCGGTTATGTTTCTTCACGAGTAGAACACGTGCGTAATTCATGTTTTAAATGACGTGTGCTTTTAGCTTTCCATATTTAGATTGTATCATGCGGTGGATAGATCTATTTGTGGAAAGTGGTGCGATTTTCATGCAAGTTGTATCATGCGGTGGATAGATTTGTTTGGTGTCGTACCTGACAGATTTTTAAGTACCTAGACATGCGGTAGACTAGTGCTTTAGATATATGCATGCTTATTTATTATATGTTTATGTTCGCGCTTTACTTTATCCATTTATTTAATGTTAGTTATCATGGGGATCGGTCATGACCTCGTGCGCATGCATCTTTGCTCAAACAAAGACCGATTACTGTCATGCTTACATCATCCATTCGGCAGTGTTACTTTTCCTTTTATAAGTTCCCGAATGGTTTCAGTTTATTGGCGGATAGCTTTTTATAGCTATGTGACATCCCATTTGGCTTCTTAGCCGTAAATATGGAACTGTCTGGTACCACCCAGCAAGTTCCAAGCTTTGGTATTTTACTACTTTATCTTTTGTTAATTTTCAGGAAAAATTGACTTGCACGTCTCGTAATTCTTTGCGCGTGTGAAGCCAGCTTTGTTCGGCTTGCTGTATGCTTGGCGCCAGGTGCATTTTTTGCGTCAACACACTTTTTGGCACGCCCGGTGGGACACAGCCGAAAGGATCAAGATGCCTGAAATCGCGGACATCATGGATGTCAACATTGAGGACCTCTCTCCTGAAGAGCGGCAGCAGCTCCAGGACGTCGTGAACCAATTCTAGCAGAAGTGTCTGCTGTCCTTCAAGAAGAACAGAAGTGGCGTCCCCTACCCGAAGAATGACATGCCCAGGGTATTGATGACAGGGGAGAGCGACGCCATGGCCCAGCAGGAGAGAGAGGAATGCCTGCAAGCATTCCGGGATGCGGCGGATCTCGTTTTGAGCAAGCACCACAAAGCTTTTCTTGGTGCGTTCCAGCAAATGATGGTGGCTGTCTTTGGCCCAGGCATGGAGCAGGCATTCAGCAAGGCACCCGTCCAAGGGGGCACCGTGGAGCTGGGCGAATCAAGCTCTCAACCACCACTACGGAGCCAGCCAATTCAGCCTCCTCCTCAGAGCGCTGGAAGTCAAGCTTTCCAGCCTCCTCCGCAGGGCGCTGGGGGTCAGCCAGTTCAGCCCCCACTGCAGGCCTCAGGAGGACAGCCAATCCAGCCACCACCGCAGGGCAGCACGGGTCAACCTGTGCAACAGCCGAATCCGTACCAGCCCACGTACGGAGACCTAGCGTTCGGCTCGCCTGGGGCCCCGCTTGCCCCCGGCCACAGGATTGCTCCGGCGAACAACTGGCTGCAGAGAAACCTATACGGCGGAGGCTACCACGAGGTTGGAAACTATGGAGCCATTGACGCTTTCCCGCATCCAGGTTACGCGCCAGCTGCAGGCGCACAGGAGGACGACGCCCTGGCGCGGAAGATGGCCGAGTTGATGCAGAATCAGTTCGGCCTCAAGCCAAAAATGCAGGGACCTGCCTACAAGCCGCCGTTCCCAGAGTGGTACTTCAACGTGCTCCTCCCGCCAAGGGTGAAACCTCCAACGGAGTTCACGAAATTTTCCGGGAAAGACGACACAAGCACAGTGGAGCACATTGCTCGTTACCTGATGCAGCTCGGAGAATGCTCAGCTGAGGAGGCATTCAGGGTCAGATACTTCCCCGCGTCGCTGACAGGCCCGGCGTTCCAGTGGTTCTCGTCCTTACCCCCTGAGTCAGTTAGCAGATGGAGGGACCTGGAACGGAAATTCCACGCCCATTATTTCAGTGGCAGCTCAGAGAAGAAGCTAATCGATCTTGCCACCTTGAAATAGAGGCACAGCGAGACGCCGTTGGAATTTCTCAGGAGGTTTAGGGAGGTGAAAGGCATGTGCTTCTCGCTCAACCTGCCAGACGACCAGCTAGCTGACATGGCCGTCGCCGGGATGCTGCCGGCCATAAGTTAGAAACTGTTCGGGATGGAATTTGAAAACCTGGGCCAGCTATCTCAAAAGCTATCGTTGATGAGCAACCAGGCGTATGGCTTCAAGAAGGATGCCAGGTTTGGCAAGCAGCATGATGTGGCGGAGATCTACAACCAGTTCTTAGACAAGGCCGATCTGATCGAGGATTCTGATGATGAACTGGATGTGGCCGCAACCGAAATCATGTGGGGGAAAGAGCCTTTAATGATGAATCAGCGCTGGGTCAAACAGACCAAGGGCACCTACGATTTCGATATCACAAAGGCTGACAAGCTGTTTGAGCTCCTAGTGAAGGAAGGCCGAATCAGACTGCCTGAAGGGCATTCCATGCTTCGGCCCGATGGAGTCAAGGGGAAACGTTACTGTGGCTTCCACGACAGGGATTCACACTCCATCAACGATTGCAGGGTCTTCAGGATGAGGATCCAGAAAGCCATCCAGGAGGGGCACCTCAAGTTTGACAACAAGATGAAGCTGGATGGTCACCCCTTCCCTCAGAACATGGTGGGCTTCTCTGTTAACATGGTGACGGCTGAGGAGAAGGGAAAGGTCAAAGTCTTGACCTCAGCCAGGGCTAGACAGGATGGAACAGTGGACCCGGAGCGCCAAGTAACTCTGGAACAGGTGCACGGTGAGGCCCCCCGCATTCTCAAGAGCCACATCGAAATCGGGGAGTCATCCAGAGCCAAGCCCAGGGTGACCACGCGCATCCTCCTCAACAAGTGGCAGCGCCAGATGGAAAAAGAGCGTTACCAGAAGCGCAGATACGAGGAGGAGAAGCGCAGAGCTGAAGAAGAGGCACACAGAAGGGACCTGGAGCAATACACGCGCGAGCAGGAGCGCGCGCACTGGGGATGTGCGTTCTTCAGGCACTGTTGGAACGAGGGTTTGAAGCTGCCCACGCTGAGGAACTGTCCTGAATGCAGCGACAGATATTTTGAGTACAGACAGAGACTGCCAATCGCCGATCCGTCCATGAGAGAATTAGGAGGATCCACCCTAACGAGGATCGGCGCCAAAAAATTGAAGTCATCGATCACCCTAGGAAGCGGCAAGCTGATCTAAGGTGGGCTGATCAAGAGGAGGACGAGGACGAGCACATCTGGCAAAAGGGGCAATGGTGCCCTCCCGGCCTAAGGAGAAGTCAGAAGAGACGGGTTCAGCGCTTGAGGAACCGCGAGCTGAGGCAGGCTGGGATCCAGACAAGGCAGGTGTGGCGTCCAAAGGATCAGCCCGAAGGGTCAAAGCGTTCGGCTCCCACATGCATGGTATATTTTCTGCCGAACGAGTTCATGGCTCCTGCTAACCAGGTTGTGCAGGAGGAGGCGTCCCTGGATGATGAGCAAATCGAGGGGATGATGGCGCCGTTGGTGCTAGCCAAGAAGGCCATCTTCGACAAACCAGCCAAAAATCGACACATGAGGCCACTATACTTAAGGGGATACGTCAATGGCAAGCCATTGACCAAGATGTTCGTCGACGGTGGAGCGGCGGTCAACGTGATGCCGTACACCACCTTCAGGAAACTTGGCATGGGCCCGAGCGATCTGACGCCTACAAGCATAATACTGAATGATTTCGCTGGGAATCCTTCAGATACCAAGGGATGCGCCCACGTGGATCTGATGATCGGGTCCAAGACGCTGCTCACGACCTTCTTTGTGATCGAAGGGAAAGGAGCCTACAGCCTACTGCTCAGACGGGACTGGATTCATGCCAATTGCTGCGTCCCATCCACCATGCATCAGCAGCTTATCTAGTGGGTGGATGATGATATTGAGGTCGTCCAAGCAGATGACTCCGTGAGCGTTGCGAACATGGAACCAGCTTTCTGGGAATACCAAGGCATTGATTGTTTCTCAGGGAAAGACTGGGGGGAAGGTCCTGTTGAACCTATCAGCAGTGATCAACAGCCGATTCAAGCAGTCGGCTCTTATAGTAATTTTAATGGAGAACCCCGTAGATGGCACTGATGGCAAGTTGGGGCGAGGATTTATGTCGGCCGACAAATTAGAAGAAGTTGACATCGGAAGCAGTGATAAGCCAAGGCTGACGTTCATCAGTGCAAACTTGCAGCCAGACTTCAGGGAGGGATTAATCAAGCTGCTCAAGGAACACAAAGATTGCTTCGCCTGGGATTATTCGGAGATGCCTGGATTGGATCGTTCTATCGTGGAGCATCGGTTGCCAATCAAATCTGGTTTCAAACCATACAAGCAACCACCCCAGAAAATCTACAAGGATGAAGTATTGGCCGATGTGAAGAAGGAAGTTGAAAGATTACTTGATGCAAACTTCATTCGGCCATGCAGATATGCGGAGTGGATTTCTAACATTGTCCCTGTTTACAAGAAGAATGGAAAGATGAGGGTCTGCATAGATTTCAGGGATTTGAACAGAGCTACTGCGATGGATGGTTACCCCATGCCTATTGCCGATTTGTTGATTGACGCCGCAGCTGGACACAAAGTGATCAGTTTCATGGATGGCAATGCGGGATACAACCAAATCTTCATGGCAATAGAAGACATATCAAAGACGGCCTTCAGATGTCCTGGTCATATAGGCCTGTTTGAATGGATAGTCATGACATTTGGGCTAAAAAATGCCGGTGCAACTTATCAACGAGCCATGAATTACATTTTTCACGAATTGATCGGCAAAGTTGTGGAAATCTACATTGATGATGTGGTAATCAAGTCCCTGAGTCATGACACGCATTTGGAAGATGTGAAGAGGACCTTGGAGTGCACCCGGAAGCATGGTTTAAAGATGAATCCAAACAAGTGCGCTTTTGGGGTATCGGTGGAGAATTCTTGGGGTTTTTAGTCCACGAGGGAGGAATTGAAGTTGGCAGGAAGAGCATGAAGGCCATCGATGAAGTTGTTCCTCCAACTAATCTCAAGGAGTTGCAATCACTGCTTGGCAAAATTAATTTCGTGAGAAGATTCATTTCAAATTTGTCACAGAAGGTTTTGCCATTCTCTCCATTGCTGAAGCTAAAAAAGGATCAGAAGTTCACATGGGGCGACGAACAACAGAGGGCTTTCGATGAGATCAAGCAGTACATGAAGGAGCCACCAGTGTTGGTCCCTCCTCAGCTGGATAAGCCTTTCAAGTTGTACGTGGCGGCCGATACCCAAACCATTGGATCGGCCCTTATTCAAGAATTCGAAGGAAAGGAGCGGGTAGTAGCATATCTTAGCCGAAAATTACTTGATCCTGAGACCAGGTATTCGGCTGTAGAGAAGCTGTGTCTGTGCGTATACTACTCGTGTACAAAGTTTCGGCACTACTTGTTGAATGCCGAATGCACTGTGTATTCAAAGTTCGATGTAATAAAACATATGTTATCTATGCCAATTTTGAATGGCAGGATTGGCAAATGGATCTTGGCCTTATGAGTTCGAGTTGAAGTTCGAATCGGCAAAGGCTATCAAAGGTCAGATCATTGCCGATTTTATAACTGAACATCGCGACCCGTCAATTGATTTAATTGAAATTACCCCCTGGGCTTTATTCTTTGATGGATCATCATGTGGTAAAGGTGGGGGAGTAGGGATTCTACTAATTTCACCTAGGGGTGAGATGTTTGAGTTTTCCATCCCTATACAGCCCACCGTTACAAACAATCAGGCCGAGTACGAGGCACTGCTTCGAGGGCTTCAATATTTGAGAGAAGCTAGGGCCGTTTCAGTTGAAGTTTATGGAGATTCAGAGCTGGTGATCAAGCAATTGAACGGCCAATACGAGTGCAAAAGTGAAGCGCTGAGGAGTTACTACGGAGAATGCAGGGAAATCTTGAAGAGCTTCCCGTTGGTGACTCTACAGCATATTCCTAGGGAACATAATGAAGAAGCAAACAGGCTAGCTCAAAGCGCCTCTGGTTACAAAGAGAGTCAAGAAGCGTTTGCTGCAGAGGTATGTGCACTGGGGACGGGTCTCGCAGAAGGTGATTGGAGGAAAGAGATCGTTGATTACTTGAGGGATCCATCCCGAAAGGTCTCTAGGAAGCTCAGGTACAAGGCCATAAAATTCGTTCTTCTGGATGACAATTTGTTCTATAAATCATTAGATGGGGTATTGTTACGATGCCTGGGTCTAGAAGAAGCAAGAACATGATGAGCGAGGTGCACGATGGGATATGTGGAGCACAACAATCGGCTTACCGTATGAAATGGGTTATTAGACAAGCTGAGGTGCTTTTGGCCAACAATATTAGAGGATTGCTTTGAGTATTACAAGGGATGTCAGGATTGCAAGAGGTTTGGAAATATCCAAAGGGTCCCCGCGTCAGCATTGAATCCCATCATCAAGCCATGGCCATTCAGGGGCTGGGGTATAGACTTGATTGGACAAATTAATCCCCCATCTAGTAAGGGGCATAGGTTCGTGCTTTTGGCTACGGATTATTTTACTAAATGGGTTGAGGCGATCCCACTGAAGAAGGTGACATCAGAAAACTTGGTTGAATTTGTCAAGGAGCACATCATCTATCGGTTTGGAATCCCTCAGACAATCACCACTGATCAAGGGGCACAATTCGTGTCACTGGAGTTCAAGGAGTTTGCCGAAAGCATGGGAATTAAATTGTTTAACTCTTCTCCCTATTATGCCCAAGCTAATGGTCAAGCGGAGGCTTCTAACAAGATCATGATCAAGCTGATACAAAAGAAGATCGACCAGAAGCCAAGAAGGTGGCATTCGGTACTCAGTGAGGCACTGTGGGCTTACCGAATGGCCCCCCATGGAGCTACAAAAACTTCTCCTTATGAATTGGTTTATGGGCACCACGCAGTTCTACCTTGGGAGATGCAATCAGATTCAAGGAGAGTGGTGTTACAGAAAGATTTGAGCTCCAAAGATTACAGTGGCCTAATGATGGATGAGCTAGAAGATTTACATATGATCCGTCTTAGAGCCTTGGAAAACATCGAGAAAAACAAGCTGCGGGTTGCCAAGTACTATAACAAGAAAATAAAAGTCAGGCAATTCGCAGAAGGAGATTTGGTTTGGAAAGCGCTATTGCCGATTGGGACTAAATACAGCGAATTCGGCAAATGGTCCCCTAACTGGGAGGGGCCTTTTCGTGTAGTCAGATGCGTCCCAGGTAATGCGTACATATTGAAAACTTTGCTAGGAGAAGAATTTTCCGCCGCGATAAATGGAAGATATCTGAAGAAGTATTATCCCAGCATTAAAATCGATCGATGATCACCAGCAGCGGGATTACGCACATCTGACACAGAAATAGCCGGTGCTCAAGAACGGGGCCGCCTTCTGAACAAAAATTCACAAACAGAAGAAATGGCTAGTGCCTAGATGCATTGCCCTTAGCACAAAAACGACATTACAACTACTTCTTGCAGGTTTACATCCAACAACCCTGGTGATCAGGACCTCAAGGTGGTGGGAAGCAAAAGGCATGGAGGAAGAAGCGAAAGTATGATTCAATCTTTTCTTCGCTTCTTCTTCGACTGCTCCCTCTTCAGTTGTTCCAGGACCACCGTGACGGCGACTTGGAATGCACGGGGGTGACCATGGTTTGCGGCTTCCACCAAGCTATCCCAGGACATTTTCAAGTTGTTGTACCTGTCAGAGACATCTAAAACAGAGGAATCGATGTTAGGGGCAAGAAATCCAAATGCGGGCACAAAGCCAAGAAGAAGTCAGAAGCATTTACCCCCTACTAGTGCCTCCAGAGCCATGCGGCGCTCGCGTTTGGCTTGGCAACGAGCGGTGATGTCCCTGAGACCGTGCTCTAGGTGCCGAATGCGACGGCGCAGTTGATGGCTGGTCCTCTGTTCAGGCGTGGCATCTTCTGCTTCGAGGGAGGAATCGGAGGAGATGTACTCAGGCACATCTTCGGTCCCGATGATTTCTTCGGGAAGCAAGTCAAGGCTGAAAAGGAAAAAAGAAGAGGAGGTAAAGCGCAAGATCATGTGGGAAGCAGGAAGTAAATCAAGAGAAAACTCAACTTCGAATCGTGCATTTCTTTGGAGGGCTGCTCTCCTGGGGTTGCTTGCCCTTGTCCATGGCCTTGGGGTTTTTTTCCTTTGGAGACGGGGGGGAGATGAGAAATGATGGATGAGTGTGCGAGTGGATTTGCAGAGCATCTCAGCAGGCTATTTTATTGACCGAAGGGGCGCATTGGGAGTGATGACTGGCCAGTACACACTGTTGGAATACCAAACGGCAGGGTTTTCTCCCGGATGCGAAGGGTTTTTGCTTGAACAGTGCTTACGGATTGCCGATTCAGGGGTCTTTTGCGGATTTTGCGCCAAGGGGCATCTGTTCTGGCGTATTCGGCTCAAGACAGTTCCCGGATACGTTTAGGGAAAAACCAGATTCACGGGTGCAAATGTAAAGAAAATCATCACAGAGCGAGCACAGAATTCAAAAGCGCTTTATTTATTGCCGATGTTCAAACATCCCTAATACAATCTAGTCAAAGAGTCTGTTCAGCACAGATTGGGGATGAGTGATTTCGGCAATGGCGTCGCCATGGCCATCAAGGCGCTCCAAGATGAGCTGGATCTCCTCAATGTCCTCTGGCGCGCCGCCCCGGAAGCCGCGCGGCCTGGTGGAGTAGTCGACGTCAGTGTGCGTCGCCATGGCAGCCAGGCCTAGGGTGGTGCCCAAGCGAACGCCATGGGTGGCCACCTCGTCAACGCGGTGCTCCACCGCCGCAAGGCGCTCTGCCGGCGTGTCACCGCGGGCGTTCACATTGTCGGCCAGCTGCTCCACCAGCGCCTTCAGCTGGTTGAGCTCGGCATCGCGGGCTGCAAGGAGCAAGAAGAAAGGAGATTAGCATCAAAAGCCGGGTTGGATCAAAGATTTGATTTCAGAGCTGTACCGTCGATGGTTTCCAGCAGCTGTTTGCGCTGGTCCTCCCACTCCAGCTTGGCTATGCCCGCCTTTTTGGAGACGTCCTCCAACTCGCGCTGGGCCGTCTCCAGCTCCGCCTTGAAACGGAGGGCGTCGAGTTTCCCGTAGGGCACGGGGGAGTGGCCGTCGGACTCCGAGGAGTCGTCCGGAAGGGGCTGATTGGCCGGCGCGGGAGACGGATTCCACTGAATCAACCTGAAAGGGAGATGATCGTCAAAACAAGAAAAGACCAAAGGGGAATCAAAGAAGAAAAATCGACGATCATTACCTCCGGCGCGCATTGGCGCTGCTCCCCTCTGCCTCGTCAGAGGCACGGCGGCGGTTGAGGCGGCGCACCATGTTGCTTTGGGATTTGCACTGTTCGGAAAAGAAGAAGAACTGAGATTGGCAAAGATTCGAGAGCTAAAAGGCTCGGTGGAGAGCTAGGGGCACCTACGGTTTCATTTATAGGCCTGCAAGACAGATCGTGGACTCAAGTCGTGGCTCTGGATCGTGGCGCATATCCCAAGAAAATCGGAAGGTGGAAAGGTTTCCTTGACCAATCCGCCAATGGGTCGTTTGGAGTTCTAGGCTGAGTCGTGTTCGGTTGACTGGCTCGGCTAAGGGGAGTCAAGGTGCCATTCGGGTATTGGCATGTCTTTGCCGAATGGATCGTTCAGTATTACGTTGAAGGAGCGCAGCAGGAAAGGGAAATGAAATTGCAAGAACAGATATTACAAAAGCGGCCAACTCGGTTATACATCAATTGAAGCATTTAAATGTTCAAGTATTTTGCAATTACACTACGGACATTGGATATTGTCTGGCGAATATTATCCCACCGCTCCTTATAATCTTTCTGGGCACTAGACAAGGTGGTAAGCTCTACGCCGCGGACCGTCCGTTAAATCACACAGAACCAACAGAAGCGACCCGGGAACACGGACCGTCCGCGGGGAGCACGCGGACTGTCCGCCAGGCACCCGCGGACCGTCCGCCCGCTGCTGCGGACCGTCCGAAACTCCGTCCAACGAAAACTCAAAGTTGCGACGGATCGAAATGAAGGACGAGCAAGAACGCGAAGAACACCTGACGAACACTGTTCACGCGGATAGTCCGCCTGACCCTCGCGGACCGTCCGCCAGGCACGGACAGAACTGAAAACGGCCCGACCCCGAAAGTCAACTCCCCCAAATCATCATCGGATTTCCCAAACGGTTGAAGCTGTGGAGACAAGGGTTTGGGGACTTGAAAAGCGTCACACAAGGATGCTATAGCCCAAAAATCTTGCCTCCTAACTCCCTAAATCACCGGGAATCGCGGATCCTTTGAGCACCACCGAAAGCTAGAGCACCGAATGAAAACTCACGAATCGAAGTGGTTTCCCGGCGTTTGAGGGAACAAGATCAATCACAAAGATGCATGAGACATCTATCCATGTTTCCCTCAAAGAAATCCGGGGAGAAACCCACTCAAATCCGCGGAATCGCACCGAGAACAAAGGCACGAAAACAAGCACAAGAGACCACGAAAAACACAACTCCGGATCTTCTATACAAACCAGGAAAGATTCACAAGGTCTAGCATGCCGCCCTAGCATCCATCCCTCTCAACAAATCTCTCATTAAGCTCTCATGCTAGCCTAGAGAAAATGGAAGAAAAATAGCTATGAAAAGGAGAAATGGGAGGGAGGAAATGAAACCCTATGTCGCCAAGAGAAAGAGCCACTCACACACCCTCATGGCTTATATATCGGGTCCCGCCGGAGTGGTAAATGACTCGACTACCCCTAACTTAACTACTGGCGATACAACCCACGCAGGGGCATTTAGGTAATGTTTGTGGGTCTTGCCATCGGACGGCCACGCCTTTGCCACACCCCGCGTCCTGCCGACGCAAGCCATGCGATCCCGCCGCGTGTTTTCCGCCTCGAAGCTTCCCGACACGCCCGGATCCCGTCTCCGTCGTGTTGGGCCCTCGGACTTGGTTTTGAGGCCCAAACCAAGAAACCGTCCGCCGATGGTTTTGTGGGCAAACCACCAAACCCCGCGTGCTCGGTCCGGCCTCCCGCCAAACCACTTGACTTGACCGCCACTGTGCACCGGCTCGCTTGTCCATGACTTTGTCTTGCTCGTGTCGCCACCATGTGACCCGCACCCAGTCCCGCTGTCCACCGGGTCCCTCGACCCGAGCCTACTTGTCTCTCCATCTCCCGGAGGCCCCTCAAGGCTGAAGACCTTTCGCGCCCGTTCTTCACCTGCAATAACACGAACGAGGCCGCAGCCTACACCTGCGCATTAAGCCAAGAGTCAGTCCAACACCCGTTGTCAATCACTCATCACTGAGGAGCGGTCATCCATCGACCACTGGGACGCTCCTGGTCCTCAATCTCCCCCTTGATGAGTGCATTGACAACACACAACGCGAAATGAAATTCAGAGAAAGAAAGAAAGGAAGAAGAAAGAAAAACAAAGAAGCTCAACTCATGACCAAAACCAAGGAAAGGCAAAGAAAGGTCACAAGCCAAGCAAAGCACAAAATCCACAAATGCAAGCTCCCCCTGAACAAGTGGATGCAAACTTCCAAATTTCAGCTTACCTCTTCTGAATTTTCATTAAGATCACCTCTTCTCCCCCTTGTTCACAATGTATGAATCAAGGTGAAAATGCAGAAATGTAAAACAAAGCATATGAACATCTACATGAGCTTCTCAAATAGGCCAAATCCAGTGTCAAAGGCTAAAAATGAGACAAAGATCACACATATGAATCATAGCATAGTCAAAGCATTGCCGCAAGTAATATATGAAAATACAAGCATGTGACAAAGCAGAATTTTTAGATTTAAGCAATTTTACCAAAAGAAGGCTCGCTTCACATGTAAAAGCCTATCCATGTCACACTTGAGCCACAAACATGCATACCATTCAAAGATCATACAAGGATATCAAATTCTCAGCAAAAGATCATGGCAAACACCCATAAAGCAAAGCATGTCATGTCAAAGCTCATAAGCCATGTGTCCACTTCGGGGAGACTTCTCCACTGGTGAACATCATGCAACATGTTTTGCACCCATATGTGAAAGATAAGACATTTTAAGCATATAAATGATGGATGGAGCATTTTTCAAGCATTATACACTTCTTTTCAAGATTAAATCATTTCATGGTACATGAAGTGCCTTTGCGGCAAAAAGAAGCTTATGCTCCCCCATGAATGCAACATAGGCGAAACATTCACAATGATATTCGGCCTTTGGCCCAAATGCAAGAACAAGGCATCCAAGCACAATTTAAGCATGAAAAGCACATTTAGACCAAACTGTGACATGGATACACAACTACACACGAGTGGAGCATATTTCATCAAAAATTAGTCGAGATTAGCATTTATTTCAAAAAGGGCTATCTCACCACACATATGTCTGAAACATTCCAAGAGCATAGCCTCACATCACCATTTCTCCACACATATGACCAATATCTCACAAATAGCCAAAGAAACTCAAATATGGCATATGAAAGAAACTCATCATCCTAAAATGCAATATGATACAAATGCAACATGATATATGACAAGATGGCTATCCTACCATGGTTTATACATCAAGCAAAGCATGTATGTACATCAAAGTAAACATGGTATGATACATCTGATACAAAAGGAAATCCCCCAATAATCAACTAGAATGGGCAACAGACCCCAAGTTCCCCCCGCAAGCGCACAAATGTAGCTTGGTCGAGAGGCTTTGTAAAGATGTCGGCTAGCTGATCTTGGGTAGGGACATGGCTCAAACCAATGGTTCCTTTCTCCACATTGTCCCTCAGGAAATGATACCTCACTTCTATATGTTTGGTTCTGGAGTGAAGCACTGGGTTTTTGGCTACGCTTATGGCACTGGTGCTATCACAAAGAAGTGGAATCTGGGTGCACTCCTCACCAAAGTCTCTCAAAGTGTATGAAATCCACAACAACTGGGAGCAACAACTAGCGGTAGCAACATACTCCGCCTCTGTGGTAGACTGAGCTACACTAGACTGCTTGCGGGAAGACCATGAGACCAACGAAGAACCAAGAAACTGACAAGTACCAGAAGTAGACTTCCTCTCGACTCGACAACTAGCAAAATCCGCATCGGAAAAACCATGAAGAGACAGAGTCGAGGAGGAAGAATACCAAAGGCCAAGACCGGGGGCGGACGCGTAGGTACCTGAAAATCCTCTTGACGGCCTCTCGGTGTGATGTCCTCGGCGAAGCACGAAAACGAGCGCACGGACACACGGCCGAACGCGTATGTCCGGCCTCGTCGCCGTCAAGTAGAGGAGGGAGCCGATCATGCTCCTGTACTCCCGCTGGTCCACTGGTTCTCCGTCCTCGTCCGCATCCAAAGTAGCCGTACTCCCCATGGGAGTCGACATCGGCTTCACATCTTGCATCTGGAACTTCCTCAGCATGTCTTTCGTGTACTTGGTCTGGTGCACGAATGTTCCACCCTTCACTTGATTGATCTGTAGCCCGAGAAAATACTGCAACTCGCCCATCATGCTCATCTCGAACTCCCTGCTCATCTCATCTGCAAACCTGGCAACAAGGTTATGTGATGAGCCACCAAAGACAATATCATCCACGTATATCTGAACAATCAACAAGTCATTTCCATGCTTGAGGAGAAACAATGTCCTATCCACGGTACCCATCACAAACCCTCTGCTCAACAGAAAACCTCTCAATCTCCCATACCAAGCACGGGGCGCCTGTTTCAACCCATACAGAGCCCTTTTCAACCTGTACACCCTATGTGGGTACAGCTCGCTCTCAAACCCAGGTGGCTGCTTCACATACACCTCCTCCTCTATGACCCCATTCAGAAAAGCACTCTTCACGTCCATCTGAAACAACTTGAACCCTTTAGCCACGGCAAAGGCTAGAAGGATCCGAATTGCCTCAAGACGGGCCACGGGGAGCAAAGGTCTCCTCATAGTCGATCCCCTCCTTTTGACTAAACCCCTGAGCAACAAGTCTGGACTTGTTCCTCACAACCATCCCATTCTCTCCCTCTTTGTTCTTCCAAACCCACTTGGTTCCTATGGGATGGCAATTTGGAGGTGGTTCAACTAACTTCCACACCTGGTTCCTCTCAAAGTTTTCCAACTCCTCATGCATAGAATTGACTCAGTTTGCATCAGATAAAGCATGTCCAATGTCCTTGGGCTCAAAGGTGGCAACAAAAGCAGCATGAGCAAAATGAGAGGAATTCCTGGACCTTGACCGTGTAGTGCGTTCGTCGATGTTCCCAATGATCTTCGATAGGGGATGCACTTCTTGAATCCGCCGGGGAGCCTCACGCCTCGAGACTACCTCCCCCTCAACTTCAGCTTCTCTCGCCTGGTCCTCTTGTTGCACCGTCGTTGTCCATGAAGTAGACGGTCCACGCTCCGTAGTGGTCGTAGGGGAAGTAGTGGGTACACACTCAGCTTCAGGCGCATGGTTCTCTCCATCATCATCTCCAGCTTCATCCTTCTCCTCTTCAAAGAGGTCCTCGGCCATCTCTTCATCACCTGCACATTCAAAGCCAAGAGGGGTACATGGCATTGTCTCGTCGAAGGTTACCTTGCAAGTCTCCATGATTTTGTTAGTCTTAAGGTTAAGCGCCCCATATGCTCTAGAGTGGTTAGCATATCCAAAAAAAATACCATCACTAGACCTAGCCTCAAACTTGTCGAGTTTTCCCTTCTTAAGAATAAAGCACTTGCAGCCAAAGACTCGGAAGTGACTCACCTTGGGTGCCCGACCATGCATAAGCTCATAACATGTCTTCTTCTAGAAAGCTCGCAATAAAATCCTGTTGGAAACATGACAAGCCGTATTGTCCGCTTCAGCCCAATACCTCCTAGGAGTCCTGTGCTCATCGAGCATCGTCCTAGCCATCTCACAAAGAGTCCGATTTTTCCTTTCCACGACTCCATTTTGATGGGGCACATAAGGGGTCGAATACTGATGTTCAAGACCTTGTCACCCACATGCACAACACCCTCCGAAAGCACCCTTCCTCGTCCATTGTCCCCAAATGTGATGTACAACTTTTCCTTCAATGGGGTGAGGTTGGAGAACCACTTCTTATCTCCGGTCATGCGTCGAGAACACCCGGAGTCGATCAACCAAATGTCCTCCAAGCCTCCTGCCTGTAGTCAGAAACAAGAACGAGAATGAGCTAGCGACTCGACACTGGGGTTAGCACAAAGAAAGTTAAACCAGTGTCGAGCCATCTGCTCAAAAGAACGGTTAGCAAACATCATTCCCTTGCCACCAAACTTCCCATGTCCCATGGGAGGAGTATGAGCACCACGAGGGGGAAAACATGGTCCGTAGTTCCTCTGGAACCCAAAGCTGCGATCATCTCCCCTAAACCCATATCGAGGACGAGTAGGGGGGCGTCCAGCAAAGCCACCACGAGTCCGACCAAACCTCTCACCAGCACGCACACCATCATTTCTCCTCTCAAACCTCGCACCACCACCTCTCTGTGGGAACCTGCCAACACTCCTCACACTTCCCACACCCCGTGGAAGTGCCACTCTAGGCTCAGGAATACCATGAGGCTGGCGATACCTGTCCTGGTTTGCTTGCTCCCTAGCAAGCCTCTCATCCCTCTTCCTCTTGTAGCAAAACTCTGCAAGGAGCCTCTCCTTGCCACAATACTCACACCTGAAGGGGATGAGTTTTGGTTTTGGCTCCGGCTTCTCACTAGGCTTCACACCCTTCTCACTCACAAACTTCATAGGTTTCTTGAGGTCATTTGTCTTGAGTGGGAATTTGGGTGGACCTTGGGTTGTGTCAAGCTTGTTGCAAAGGTGGTTGGGCTTTGGTGTGAAAGAGTTCTTGGGTGCTTTTGGAAGTGGGACTTGGATGTCTCCGATCACCTCAAACTCGGGGTTAGACTCAACACACTTCTCATACACACTCTCCCCACTGTTCTCTCCCACTTTCTCACCCAACTTCTCAAACCCCAAACCACGACCATCAGCTCTCTTGAACTCCTCAATCATGAATTTCAATTGAGGTTCCCGCCCGGACAACCAACCCAACACCTTCCTCAAATAGTCATTCTCCTCATAGATGACATCCAAACGGGAAGTAAGTTCAAGATTGCGCAAAGTAACTTCATCACAGCTAGAGCATGCATTTGCAACAGGAGATTTCAAAGATGCTTCCAAAGAACTAATGGTAGAATGAGCATCAACAAGCTTAGCATGCATAGTAGGACATGATTTGCAAGCACCAAGCAAAGTAGGTCTAGTCTTAAGCTCATCGTACTCAGTCCTAAGAGCATCTAGTTTAGCCAAAGTGGAAGCATTCTTCTCATTGAGCAACTTGATCTCATTCAACCATGCATCACACTCAAGACACTAAACATCATCAGGAGTAGTAGGAGCAAGTTTCAAAGAGTCATTCTCAAGTTTCAATTCAAGCAATTTGGACTCTAACTCTCCTACTTTCTCACTAGCATTCTCAAGTTGAGCCCTAAGATCTTTCCTCATCTTTTTGGCATCTCTTAGCACACTATCACGGTTGTCAATCAATCCATTCAACCTAGCGATCTCAGCAAGCAAAGAGTCGGGGTCACGATTTACCTCATCCTCCGAGTCGGAGTCGCTGTCTTCCTTCTCGCTCTTCTTGCTGCTTGAGCTATGGGCCATGCCACAAAAGCCCTCAAGCGCCACACAGCTCAACCCGCTGAGGTTCCGGCTTGCACTCTTCTTGCCCTTGCGCCTCCCGGCGTCTTCATCTTCGCTGCTTGAGCTTGACTGCTCGTCGCTTGAGCTTGAGTCAATGTCGCTCGCACCGGCCACCATCACTCTTGCCTTGTTCTTCTTGTAGCTGCTCTTGCTCGGTCGCCGCTTGTCCTTGTCCTTGCTCTTGGACTTGTTGAAGTGCTTGCCCTTGGAAGAGTACTTGTCTTCACGCCTCGAGTGCGCCTTGTACTCGTTCACCTTGTACTTGTTCTCCTCCGCTTCCGGGCACTCGGCGATGAAGTGGCCATGCTTGCCACACTTGTAGCACGTCCCTGAGCTCCGCCTTGCATTCCTCCGACTCTCGTGTAGTCGATCAAACCTTCTTGAGAGCAAGGCCAGCTCCTCCTTGTCCAACACATCAAACTCCTCATCTGGAATAGACATAAGAGAAGACAAGGAAAACTGTCGACAGGAAGGGTTAGATTTGCCCTTTGATCTGCACACAAGAGCAAGACTATGGTCAGTCGATCCCTCATGCTTGGATTGCAACTTCCTGTCAACCTCAGCCGACTTGAGCTTAGAAAAGAGGTCATCCAACTCAATAGTCAAATATTGGCCAGACTCCTTGATGGCCTCGACCTTAGCACCCCAATCATTTGGGTCCAAGACATGCAAGAGCTTCAAAGCCTGATCATGCTCGGTGTAAGGAAAATCCTCAACATTAGCTTTCATGTTGTTCACGATGGTGGTGAACCTCTGAAACATCGCATCAATGTCCTCACCGGGAAGTGGAGTGAAATTCTCATATTGCATCCGGTAAGAGACAAAGAGACGAGCCTTCACATGGTTATCACCACCGTGAGCAACCAACAACTTTTCCCAAATTTGCCAAGCAAGATTCAAATGGCGAACACGCTCAAACTCAGGATCACACAAGCTCTGGACCAAGTGATCAACGGCTTTTGCATTAGCCTCATACTTGGCCTTAGCACCGGCATCGGTCACCATAAGAGTATGGATGTTGACCGGAATAGCATAGGTCTTGTCAAGCACAATGAAATCCAACAGCTTTCCACGAAGAATGAAGGATCAGATGGCGACTAGAGGGGGGGGGGAGTGAATAGGAGCCGGTAAAAATTCTTCCCAAAGGACCCGGCCTAAGTCCTACTCAAATCCCGGTCACACACAAGCGATGGATCGAATCACGCACCAATCGCCAAGACCACGAGGTTATGGATCAACCTCTAGCCTTAGGAACGATTCCTAAAAGCTCACGCGGAAGCACTAGAAAGGGAGGAAGGAATCGAGCCAAGAAGCAAAGCACACAGGCTCTGGCGGACCGTCCGCGCAGGAGGGGCGGACCGTGCGCACAGGGCCGCGCGGACCGTCCGGCCGGGTACCGCGGCCCGTCCGCACCCGAGCCGCGGACCGTCCCGGCCCGAGCCGCGGACCGTCCGTTTAATCACACAGAACGGACCAAAGCCACCCACGAACCACGGACCGTCCGCGGGGAGCACGCGGACCGTCCGCCAAGCACCCGCGGACCGTCCGCCCAACACCGCGGACCGTCCGAAACTCCGTCCAACCAAAAACCAAAATCACGACGGATCGAAACAAAGGGCGAGCAAGAACACGAAGAACACGGGACGAACTCGACCCACGCGGACCGTCCGCGACCTCCCCACGGACTGTCCGCCGGTGCGGACGGAGAGAGAGCTTGCACCCCGACCCCGAAAGTCAACTCCCCCCAAATCATCATCGGATTTCCCAAACGGTTGAAGCTATGGAGACAAGGGTTTGGGGACTTGAAAAGCGTCACACAAGGATGCTATAGCCCAAAAATCTTGCCTCCTAACTCCCTAAATCACCGGGACTCGCGAATCCTTTGAGCACCACCAAAAGCTAGAGCACCGAACGAAAACTCACGAATCAAAGTGGTTTCCCGGCGTTTGAGGGCACAAGATCAAGCACAAAGATGCACAAGACATCTATCCATGTTTCCCTCAAAGAAATCCGGGGAGAAACCCACTCAAACTCGCGGAATCACACCGGGAACAAAGGCACGAAAACAAGCACAAAAAGCCACGAAAAACAACCCCGAATCTTCTATACAAACCAGGAAAGATTCACAAGGTCTAGCATGCCGCCCTAGCATCCATCCCTCTCAACAAATCTCTCATGAAGCTCTCATGCTAGCCTAGAGAAAATAGGAAGGAAAATAGCTACGAAAATGAGAAAGAGGAGGGAGCAAATGAAACCCTAAGTCGCGGAGAGAGAGAGCCATCCACACACACTCATGGCTTATATATCAGGTCCCGCCGGAGTGGTAAATGACTCGACTACCCCTAACTAAACTACTGGCGATACAACCCACGTAGGGGCATTTAGGTAATGTTTGTGGGTCTTGCCATCGGACGGCCACGCCTTTGCCGCACCCCGCGTCCTCCCGACGCAAGCCATGCGATCCCGCCGCGTGTCCTCCGCCTCGAAGCTTCCCGACACGCCGGATCCCGTCTCCGTCGTGTTGGGCCCTCGGACTTGGTTTTGAGGCCCAAACCAAGAAACCGTCCGCCGATGGTTTTGTGGGCAAACCACCAAACCCCGCGTGCCGGTCCGGCCTCCCGCCAAACCACTTGACTCGACCACCACCGTGCACCGGCTCACTTGTCCATGACTTCGTCTTGCTTGTGTCGCCACCATGTGACCCGCACCCAGTCCCGCTGTCCACCGGGTCCCTCGAACCGAGCCTACTTGTCTCTCCATCTCCCAGAGGCCCCTCAAGGCTGAAGACCTTTCGCGCCCGTTCTTCACCTGCAACAACACGAACTAGGCCGCAGCCTACACCTGCGCACTAAGCCAAGAGTCAGTCCAACACCCGTTGTCAATAACTCATCACTGAGGAGCGATCATTCATCGACCACTGGGACGCTCCTGGTCCACAAAGAAAGATCATCATACGAGCCGCCCACTTGTGGTAACCCTTGCCATCGAAGTGCGGCAGACCGCCCCGCTCAACGTACGCCATCTTAGGATTCGAGACTTGTCAAAGTCGCAAAGAATTCGGCACCAAGCTCTGATACTAATTGAAGCATCAGATGGCGACTAGAGAGGGGGGGGAGTGAATAGGAGCCGGTAAAAATTCTTCTCAAAGAACCCGGCCTATGCCCTAGTCAAATCCCGGTCACACACAAGTGATGGATCGAATCACACACCAATAGCCAAGACAACGAGGTTATGGATCAACCTCTAGCCTTAGGAACGATTCCTTGAAGCACACGCGAAAGCACGAGAAAGGAAGGGAGGAATCGAACCAAGAAGCAAAGCTCACAGGCTCTGGCGGACTGTCCGGCCAGGAGGGGCGGACCGTCCGCACTGGCCTCGCGGACCATCCGGCCTGATGCCACGGACCGTCCGTGCCAACCCTACGGACTGTCCGGCCCTACGCCGCGGACCGTCCGTTAAATCACACAGAACCAACAGAAGCGACCCGAGAACACGGACCGTCCGCGGGGAGCACGCGGACTGTCCGCCAGGCACCCGCGGACCGTCCGCCCGCTGCTGCGGACCGTCCGAAACTCCGTCCAACGAAGACTCAAAGTTGCGACGGATCGAAACGAAGGACAAGCAAGAACACGAAGAACACCTGACGAACACTGTTCACGCGGACCGTCCGCCTGATCCTCGCGGACCGTCCGCCAAGCACGGACAGGACTGAAAACAGCTCAACCCCGAAAGTCAACTCCCCCAAATCATCATCAGATTTCCCAAACGGTTGAAGCTGTGGAGACAAGGGTTTGGGGACTTGAAAAGCGTCACACAAGGATGCTATAGCCCAAAAATCTTGCCTCCTAACTCCCTAAATCACCGGGAATCGCGGATCCTTTGAGCACCACCGAAAGCTAGAGCACCGAATGAAAACTCACGAATCGAAGTGGTTTCCCGGCGTTTGAGGGAACAAGATCAATCACAAAGATGCATGAGACATCTATCCATGTTTCCCTCAAAGAAATCCGGGGAGAAACCCACTCAAATCCGCGGAATCGCACCGACAACAAAGGCACGAAAACAAGCACAAAAGACCACGAAAAACACAACTCCGAATCTTCTATACAAACCAGGAAAGATTCACAAGGTCTAGCATGCCGCCCTAGCATCCATCCCTCTCAACAAATCTCTCATGAATCTCTCATGCTAGCCTAGAGAAAATGGAAGAAAAATAGCTACGAAAAAGAGAAATGGGAGGGAGGAAACGAAGCCCTAAGTCGCCGAGAGAGAGAGCTACTCACACAACCTCATGGCTTATATATCGGGTCCCGCCAGAGTGGTAAATGACTCGACTACCCCTAACTTAACTACTGGCGATACAACCCACGCAGGGGCATTTAGGTAATGTTTGTGGGTCTTGCCATCGAACGGCCACGCCTTTGCCGCACCCCGCGTCCTCCCTACGCAAGCCATGCGATCCCGCCGCGTGTCCTCCGCCTCGAAGCTTCCCGACACGCCCGGATCCCGTCTCCGTCGTGTTGGGCCCTCGGACTTGGTTTTGAGGCCCAAACCAAGAAACCGTCCGCCGATGGTTTTGTGGGCAAACCACCAAACCCCGCGTGCTCGGTCCGGCCTCCCGCCAAACCACTTGACTTGACCGCCACCGTGCACCGCTCGCTTGTCCATGACTTCGTCTTGCTCGTGTCGCCACCATGTGACCCGCACCCAGTCCCGCTGTCCACCGGGTCCCTCGAACCGAGCCTACTTGTCTCTCCATCTCCCGGAGCCCCCTCAAGGCTGAAGACCTTTCGCGCCCGTTCTTCACCTGCAACAACACGAACTAGGCCGCAGCCTACACCTGCGCACTAAGCCAAGAGTCAGTCAAACACCTGTTGTCAATCACTCATCACTGAGGAGCGGTCATCCATCGTCCACTGGGACGCTCCTGGTCCTCACCGAGGGTCGGCGGTACGCCACTCCGGTTCGGTAGGGCGAACCCTGGTGACTAGCTTGTAGGCCGAGACATGTTGTTGCTTGGCGGAGTATTAGCACCCTAGGCACCTTCTGACGAGTTCTTCAGCGTCGCCCAAAGCTGTAGGCCAATAGAAAGCTCGTCGGAAGGCCTTGTTGACCAGCGTGCGAGAAGACGCGTGGTTGCCGTAGACGCCTTTGTGGATCTCCTCCAAGATGCCCTTGCCTTCTTCTCGGGGAACACACTTCATGAGCACTCCGGAAGATGCTCCCCGCCTGTAGAGCTTGTCTCCGACTAGGACGTAGGACTTGGCACGGCGGATGAGTTGCTCGGCCAAGTTCTTGTCCGAGGGAACCTTCTGCTCGCGGAGGTAGTCGATGAAGGGTTGCCTCTAGTCAACGTCTATCATCATGACCTCCTGGCCAGCCGGGGGATGTGCTGGATCAGTGGTCGGTGGCGCTGGCTCCGGGATGGATGGCGCGTGAAGCTCGTGGACGAAGATACCCGCTGGTATATGAGCGCGAGTAGAACCAAGCTTCGACAGGACGTCTGCTGCAACATTGTTGTCGCGGACGATGTGGTGGAACTCGAGACCGTAGAACTTGTTCTCGAGCTTGCGGACTTCTAGGTAGTAGGTGTCCATGTTCTCCTTGTTGCGGTCCTAGGACTTGTTGACTTGGTTGATGACCACTGCAGAGTCGCCATAGACTAGTAGCCGCTTGATGTCTAGTGAAGGCGCGAGGCGGAGCCCGTGTAGCAGAGCTTCGTACTCGGCTTCATTGTTTGAGACCTTCCAAATGATCTGTAGGACGTACTTGAGTTGTTCGATTGTTGGAGAGATCAGGAGTACTCCAACACCTGCGCCTTCGAGCTTGAGCGAGCCGTCGGAGTACATCACTCAGTGCTCTGGGCGCTCAGTTGGAGAATGTAGCAAATTCTCCAACCACTCCGCCATGAAGTCTACTAGCGCTTGCGACTTGATGGCTGTGCGTGGCTTGAAGTCGATGTTGAGGGCGCCGAGTTCGATAGCCCACTTGGAGATTCTTGCAGTAGCATCTTGGTTCCGCAGGATGTCGCCGAGCGGGTAGTCGGTGATGACGGAAATCGAGTACTCCTGGAAGTAGTGTCGTAGCTTCCACGAGGTGAGGAGCACTATGTACAGTAGCTTTTGTACGGGTTGATAGCGTGTCTTGGATTCTGATAGGACCTCGCTGACTTAGTAGACTGGTCGCTGTACTGGGTAGGTGTGGCCGTCTTCCTGCCGCTCGACGACGATGGCAGTACTGACCACGTGAATAGTCGCAGCGAGGTAGAGCAGTAGCTACTCCTTTTTGCATGGAGCCGTGAGGACTGGTGGCTTGGATAAGAAGTCCTTGAGCTGAGCAATGGCTTGGTCTGCCTCTGGAGTCCACGCGAACATTTCTTGATGCTTGAGTAGTTTGAAGAAGGGGAGCCCCCGTTCTCTGAGCTTCGAGATAAAACTGTTCAGAGCCGCCATGCACCCGGTTAGCTTCTGCACGTCTTTGATGCACGTGGGATCTTTCATGCTGGTGATGGCGGAGATCTTCTCGAGATTGGCTTCGATGCTGCGGTGGCTGATAATGAAGCCAAGTAGTTTGCCCGACGGTACGCCGAAGACGCACTTGTTTGGGTTGAGCTTTTAGCGGTAATCTCGCAAGGATGCGAAAGTCACTTCAAGATCGGTGATGAGCGTGTCGGAGTTTCTGGTCTTGACGACCACGTCATCCACATAGGCTTCGACGTTCTTGTTGAGTTGCCTATTGAAACAGGCCTGGATAGCTCGCTGGTAGGTAGTGCCGGCATTCTTCAACCCGAAGGACATGGTCGTGTAGCAGTACACGCCAAACGGGGTGATGAACACGGTCTTCTCCTGGTCTTCTTCCTTGATTGCAATCTGGTGGTACCCGGCGTAGCAGTCGAGGAAGCAGAGCAGGTCGCAGCCCGGTGTGGAGTCGATGACTTGGTCTATACGCGGCAACCCGAAGGGGTCCTTGGGGCAGTGCTTGTTGAGGTCAGTGTAGTCGACACACATCCTCCACTCGTTTGAGTTCTTCTTGCGGACGAGGACGGGGTTGGAGAGCCACTCAGGATGGAAGACTTCTCTGATGAAGCCAGCAACGAGTAGTTTGGCGAGTTCCTTCTTGATGGCATCCCGTCTGTCGTCAGCGAAGCGGCGGAGGTGTTGTCGCTTCAGGGTAGCTTTAGGGTCGATGTTGACTGAATGCTCGATCAGATTCCTGGGCACCCCTGGCATGTCCGCTGGTTTCCACATGAAGATGTCTCGGTTAGCCCGAAGGAAGCTGATGAGAGCGTCTTCCTATTTCGGGTCGAGGCCTACCCCGATGGTGGTGGTGTTGCTGCTGTCGCCTGTCCCGAGGTCAATTGTCTTGACTAGAACTTCCTCAACTGGCTGAGGCTTGTTGGCTTTGTCCGACTTCTCTGGGATGTCGAGTTCACTTGGGGCAAGCTTCTTGGATGCAGCGTAGATCTCCATCATTGCGTTGGGTACTTGATTCGTAGCTGCGAGTTCCACAGCTTCTTTGTCGCAGTCGAAGGATATCTTCAAGTCCCCTTGCAGCGAGAGTACACCGGCTGGGCTTGGCATCTTGAGTACCAAGTAGGTGTAGTGGAGTACCGCCATGAACTTGGAGATAGCTGGTCTGCCGAGGATGGCATGGTAGGACGTCTCGAAGTCCGCGACTTCAAATTTGACGTACTTGGTACGGTAGTTGTCCGTTGTTTCCCCGATGGTAACTGGCAGAACCACTGAGCCAGTGGGATAGCCGCGTTCCCGGGGACGATGCCGTAGAAAGGCGATGTGCTCTTGGTGAGCATCTGGGTGATGTCGAGCTTCATCTTCTTCAAGGTCTTAGTGAAAAAGACATTGAGCCCGCTTCCGCTGTCGATGAGGACCTTGTTGAGTTTGGAGCCCGCGACCACCGGCTTCAGGACGAGTGGGAACCGTCCCGGTTCAGAGAAGCCTGTCCATTGATCCGCGCGGGAGAAGGTAATGGGTACCTCCGACCACCGGAGAGGGGTCGGAACCGCTGGTTCAATACTCATGACTTCTCGTCGAGTGGCTTTCTGAGCTCGTCGGTTGGGTAGTCCGCCGAAGAGGACTTTCACTATCTTGTCGGGTTCCTGTAAGTCGCCGTTGTCCTCGTCAGTCTTCTTCTTGCCCTTCTTGTCGTGAGGGTGCCGTTGTCAGTGTTTAAACCTCTCGACCTCCATGGGAGGTACCCGCAGCAAGGTATAAGGTGGGGATCGTCGTGATCTGGAACCTGAAGGTACGCGCGAGGACACAAGATTTATACAGGTTCGGGTAGCCAGAGTAGCTACCCTACGTCCTGTTTGGAGTAGTATTGCGCCCTGCGCTTGGGTGTTGTTCCCCGGAGGGATTGAGGATGATCGGCTAGGTACCCGGCCCTCCTTTATATAGTCTAGGGGGCGGGAACCTAGTCGGTTACAAGGTAGGAGTCCTAGTAGGATTACATGGCACGAGTCCTAATAGGAGTACAAGGGAATTCCAGTAGGAGTCCGTATTCTACTCTTATTCCTTCCTTGCATGAGTACCCGGAGTGTGTGCCCGACAAGCCCCCTAGCACGATGGAGTCGAGAGTAGCAGTTCGAGTAGTCTTGAAGCCTCTTCGAGTAGTTCTTGAGCATCCTCGAGTACTGCTTGGAGAAGTCTTCAATAGTACTTGAACTGCCGCGAGGCTAGAAGGTGGTCTAGCTCATTTCTTGAAGTCGAGATTTATATGGAAGTGCGATTGCGAAATCACACTCCGTATAGAGTAGCCCCTGAGCCTTAGGTTGAGTTGTAGACTCTGGCTGAGGGTCCATCTTGATTCTGCTTCCATCTTGAAAAAATCAACTGATGGGTGTAGCCTAGTAGGCCCCGAGCCTTGGAACGATTGAGGAATCAATCCGAGGGTCTTCAGTGTTTACGGAAGTCATCATTTGAGTACTCTTGTAGCGTTCAGCCCCCAAGCTCATCGCTAGGTGAGCCGTAGGAGCCACGTCGAGAGTTGTTGATGCTGAGCCCCCGAGCTAGAGAGCTAGCGGAGACTACTCGAGTTGTCATCGAGTAGTAATTTGGTGCGTAGCCCCCAAGTTTGGGAACTAGCAGCGCCGGTGGAAGTACGCGGAGCGTACTGGAAGTCGTCGCCGAAGCTTGACCTGAAAGTAGAGATGCGTACTTTATGTAGCATTTTTGTAGAAATTGAATCTACAAATGACAAATACAAATATGAATATAGATGTAAATGTCATGTTTCATGCTCTTGTTTCGGTCGTAATGCGTCGAGTAGTTAGCCTGATGTGGTTTAGCACCCAATCTCTGTGGTCGCTATTTAGCCATAGCTGCTGGGGCATGGAGGCATGACAGGAGAGCTGGTTTAAGCGCCCGGTCTCTGTGGTCGCTGTTTAGCCATAGCCGCTGGGGGCGTGGAGGCATGACAGGAGAGCCGACGCTTTGCGCGGATCAAGGCGTGTGCTACTGTAGCGAGACCATTAAGAGGTAGACGAAGGTAGTCGACATAGCGACAAGAGAGAGCACGATTGCTCGTTGTTCCGCATGGTGGAGAGCAGGATTGCGCAGTGCCTCCTCAGGGTGTAGCCGTTGTGCGCCTCCAGCACTCAGTACACGAAACATCATGGCAAGAGCCTCCTAATTTTGTGTACCAAGCCTGTGACAGTCAGTCAACGATCCCCAAGGAATAACTGGCACGGTGTAGCTCTGCTGGCAGGTAGCCGTTGAGAGGCGTACACGAAGTAGTCTTCGGTGTTGGTTCCTGTATGTGGAAAACAAGGCAAAGAAAAATAATAATTATTGAAATAAGTGATTTAGCTTGATTCGTGGACGAGTGTCGACGAAGCCGTGGCGGTCGGTGATGGAGCCGCGACGGTTGGAGCTGAAGTCGACTAGTCGGAGGTGGATCCGACTAGTTGTTGATGTCGCGGGAGCCGTCCTCGACTAGTTTTCTGGTTGAGACTAGTCGAGGTAAGTAGTCGAGGTAGTCGTACGCCCAGAAGACGACGTCGCGGCGGCGTACGGCGTAGTCGATGTAGAGCCACTGCGGCAGGAAGACGAGTACTCGCGGCGCACGGCGAGGTTGACGTAGAGCCTGTGCGGCCGGGTGACGAGTAGTCGCGGCGCACGATAGTGTTGAGGTAGAACCCGTGCGGCTGGATCACGAGTAGTCGCGGCGCACGGCGGTGCTGAGGTAGAGCCTGTGCTACCGGGAGACGATGTAGTCGTACTCGTGTTGATGCAGCCTAGTACTGCTTTTGTGCATGTTCTGTGTGCACCAAGCGATGATCTTGAGTTGCCTTGGTAGTTGATTTTGGATCCTTGTGGGAGCTTTGTGAGTGCGTGTAGCACAATTGGGCAAACTGTATTTGCTTTTCACGTGAAGTCAAAACCTGATTGTCGCACACAAGTAGTGTTGCCTTTTTTTTCTTGGTCTCCGTAGTAGCTGTCGCTTGGGACCCGAACGGTGTTGAGGTGTGTGTAACGCAACCATATAGGTCCAAAGATTACTTGCTCCGAATCGAATTGGTATTGAACTCGGCAACTTCCTCTGTTGCACTGTAATGCACGAATCTCAGTAAGGCACGGTACTGAATCCATCTTGGACTTGATGCTGGAAACAATAGTTGCCTTGATTCGTATTTGTTTGAACTCGCCTAGGATATGACATAGTTGCATGTTGTGTTGCCGATAGACGGAAACTGGACAGCAACGTTGTCACTTCGTAGATTGACTTGGACGACGGTCCTTCGAATTCGCCCGATGATCACGATGATTGCCCCACGGTGGGCGCCAGCTGTCTATGTTTAAACCTCTCGACCTCAATGGGAGGTACCCGCAGCAAGGTAGAAGGTGGGGATCGCCATGATCTGAAACCCGAAGGAACACGTGAGGACACAAGACACAAGATTTATACAGGTTCGGGTAGCCAGAGTAGCTACCCTACGTCCTGTTTGGAGTAGTATTGTGCCCTGCGCTTGGGTGTTGTTCCCCGGAGGCATTGAGGATGATCGGCTAGGTACCCGGCCCTCCTTTATATTGTCCAGGGGGCGGGAACCTAGTCGGTTACAAGGTAGGAGTACTAGTAGGATTACATGGCACGAGTCCTAGTAGGAGTACAAGGGAATTCTAGTAGGAGTCCGTATTCTACTCTTCTTCTTTCCTTGCATGAGTACCCGGAGTGTATGCCCGACAGTCGTGGCTCTGGAGTATCCTTGAGTGCTCGCCGGAGTTGGTAGCACTGCTTGGTGGTGTGGTTGCCGTCCACATGCCACGGGCACTTCTCTTTCAGCAAGTCTTTGAAGCCGCCGAAGGCCTTCTTCGAGTTGTCTTTCGCAGGGCGCTTGATAGCCGCGACAGTATTGTCTGGCTTGCGCTTGCGATTGGGACCCGTGTAGTTGTTGCTGCGACCGTCTTGGTTCCCGTTGTTGTTGCTGTTGCCGCCCGTATTCTGCTTGCTCTTGCCACGGATGGCATCGTACTTGGCATTAGCCTTGTCTTCTTCATCAGCCCAGGAGGTGATCATGTCCTTGAGGTGGGTGATGGAGCTCGGGCGGCGACGACCGAAGTCTTCGAAGGTGCGACGGTGATAGATACCATCTTAGAAGAGGTCGATGACCTCCTTGTCAAAGACATCGACTACGGTGGCGCGCTTGTCGAAGAAGCGCCGCATGTACTTGCGAAGGGTCTAGCCCTGTTCCTGCTTTACCATTGCCAGGTCCATGCGAGTACCCGAGCGACCCATAGCGCCCGCGAAGTTGCTGGTGAACTATTCCTTAAGCTTGTCCCACTTGTCGATCAAGTACTTCTCGAGTGACTCGAGCCATGTAAGCGGGGCTTGATCCAGACAGAAGGGGACGTAGAGGCACTTCGTGTCGTTGTTGCCACCAGCGTTCTTGATGGAGAGGGCGTACATCTGAGCCACTGCACTGGATCTTGCCTCACGTCGTACTTGGTGATCCCCAGAGGCTTGAATTTCTCTGGGAGAAGTAGGTTGCGAAGCCGTGCGGAGAAGGCGGGGAAGCCATCGTTGTCGCCTACCATGGAGGACTTCTTTCGCCGAAGTTCTTCGATCTTCTAGCGGGCGTGGAAACCTCCACGAGAAGCTCCGGAGGCGTGGCTGTTCGCATGGTCTCGACCGCCGCGGTCACCTCCGCCCCTGGCTCTCCTGCCGGCCCCATGGTTGGAGCTCCCGCCGTCACTGCCTCCACCGCCAGGATCACGGTGAGGGATGATCTCACAGTTGCCGCCGGCGCCGCCGGCGCTGTTGCCACCATGAGAGGGTCCACCGGCTGATGCCCGGGTACGGATGGGATTGGCCGGTAGCTCCCCTCGAGTACGGTTGCGACCGATGTCCGCACTGCGACTTGTGGCTTCATTGTCTTGCTGACGGTTCCTGACGGGGGGCACTTGAGTGACCCTGGTGTCAACTCGCATGAAGTAGGCGTCCTCCGCGAGCTTGGTGATGACTTCTCCCACGCGCATCCCCTGAGCCTGAGGCATTGCTCTGGGGTAGTTCGCACCCGGCTCTCGACTTGGTCGAGTGCTTCCGCGAGGTTCCAGATGGGAAGGGACTCGCGGAGACGTCGGCTCCGTTCGTTCCGCTTTCTGTTGCATTCATGTCGAGTGTCCCTGTTGGCGTCGGTATCGTCGGCGGGTGCGTTGGCGGACAACTCGTCCGCTGAGATATCCTCGAGATATCGGTCAGGGACTGTCCCTGAGGGCCCCGGCGTCTCGTTGGTAGTCATGACGACTTGCTGATCAAGAGAGCCAAGGCTGGAGTCACTGGTTGCCACCTCTATCGGGGTGTGCTCCTCAATTGGAGCTAGCGGTGTTCCCTCTTGGAACGGAAGTGAGTCAAGGTAGGTGACGCAGCGTGAGTTCTCGTCTGTCAGGTCTGCGGGCTTGCGGTCTAGCCAGTAGACGAATCTGCCGGTGGGTGTAGTTGTTATAACCAGGCCGGAGGCAGGTCCTGACAGTGGTTGTTCCATCGTGTAGGTCTCGGACTCGGGCTCGTCTGGGTCCGCTCTGAATTTGAACTCGTAAAAGGAGTCCGAGTAGTAGCCGGAGATGGGGTCGGAGTCCGAGTCGTACTCGGAGGCGATCTCCTTCCCAGCCCAGCGTGCGGAGAGAGCCTTCGCGTGGGCCTTGCTAGCGATGCAGAGGCCGTACGGGAAGTGCTCATGGAGTGGGGAGTCCGCACACGATGGCTCGATAGCCAGCTCACATGCGATGGCCCACGGTGACGTCGAGTTCGAGTTGGAGTCGGATCCAAGCTTGAAGTCCGCGTGGTGGTTGTAGAGCAAAATTTCGCCGAATTTTTCGATGAGATCGCCCGTGACTACTTCGGGAAGCGTCACGAGGCCAGTCTTCGAGTTGGGTGGCATGGTGGGGCGACTCTGGAAGGATTCGGCGCCATCGGTAGTGCAGACCCAGGAGTCGAAGACGAAGGTGTCGCCGCGGTTGAAGGCGACAGTTGGCTTGATGAAGATGGAAGCCGTCGAGTTCGCGATGTGATCTTTGGCGAGATCCCCTACCTGGCGCGCCAGCTGTCGGTGTTTTAGACCGGCAACCTACAAAGGGGAGTACCCAAGGTAGATGAATGTGGCCTCGCCGAGATCGGTAACTCGAAGGAAGAGACACGTGGCACACAATTTAGACAGGTTCGGGCCGCGAGGTGTGTAATACCCTACGTCTTGTATGCTGCGTAGCTCTGGATTGATTGGATGCGATTACAAGATGATGCGTAATCTGAGAGAGAAGGGACCGTGCCTCGCCTTATATAGTCCGGGAGGCAGGGTTACAGGTCGGTTTAGGGAGAGAGTACTAGCCGTATACGTCTAAGAGTCCTCTACATAGTACATGGTATGTATAGCTTCCGATCCGAATACTTCTCCACCATAGTCCTTGCCCCTCACGCCACCAGGTACTGTGCGGCACAAGTCGGGTAGTCCCAGGGGTCCACCGAGTAGTCGGTCCTGGTACCCACCAAGGTAGTGGGCCCAGGGAGGTCCATACGACAAGCCTTGTGGACCAGCATTGTGACTATCAACCACGCGCTGATGGTAGGTTTACTTACGGTGTACTTTTTTGATGATGTATTTGTTGAAGTTTCACTGACGAGCTTGTTGTATTGTGGCAGTCTTTGGCGGAACAAGCGAAAAGTTGGGCCGACCTGTTGAAGAACGCGGTGGTGATGGAGCAACGGATTGCTGACCTTGAGCAGGAGCTCCAGCAGGTCTGGCACGCGGCGGCCGCCAAGAAGAACAGGCTCGAGGATGAGCTCAGAAGTGCAAAGCCAAGGAGGCTACTGCGCAGTTCAATACTATGGCCATTGTTAGGTCAGATTTTCGTGTTGGTAGTCTTTTTCTAGCAGCAAAGAGGTCTTTTTGTGGGATGCTAATTGTGATGTCTCATAGGCTTCCGTAATCGTGAGGAGGAGCTTAATAACGACCTGAAGAACACCGAGGAGAAGGTTTGAAACTTGGAGGTGTCGCTTTGGGAGGTCGAGGCTTGGGGCCAAGAGCTCAAGCGGGCGATGAAGGAAGCTGCTGACAATGAGTACGCTGTATCTCAAAAGCTGGCTTATGAGAAAGGAGCTCGTCGGGACCTTGCGGTCGAGTTCGAGGTTGTTTTGAAGTCGTTGCAGAATGACCAAGTGGCCATTGAAAGGTATGAGGTGGAGCTGAACGACCTGAAGGGTGCTGCCAACTTTGCAATGGATTGCATAGCAGTGCCGGCTGAAGGGGAGGAGGCGAAATCCATTGTAGATCATCTTGTAGACTCCCTAACAGGCTCTTGACGGTGCTGAAGGTGACGAGCTTGGCAGCGACTACTGATGCATTGGTGAGGGTGAAGTATCACTACCCTGACGTTGACATGGCCAAGGTCAAGGCTGGCGCTAATGTTGAGAAGGACCTCACAGCCCTGGAGCTGGAGGTTCGGGATGCCGCCATTGAGGTGATGGACAATCTGGACTATGAAGGCGATGACGGCGAAGAGTAGTCTTGAACTTAGAAGCAGTACCTTCTCCCCTTCTCATTCATGTAACTAGGTCCTGGGGATGAAATATGTTTGTTGAACCTAAATGAAGTACTTGCTTGTGCCTGTGCGAGCTTGGTAGTCTTCGTAGATGACGACGTCTTGTTTCTTGTCTCGATAACCACTACTCACGGAGAGGCTGGCTTACCGACCTCCATAGCTCAGTGTGGAGGCTTACGTGAGGCCGGCGTGTGCGGAAGGAGCCTGGGTCTCAGGTCTGGCGACCCTTTTTTGACCAAGCATGCTCGCAGCGACAGGAGGCTTCATACTCAATAGGGATGATGTCCTCAGGTCCAACGACCTTTAGGATGGCTTTGAGCCAAGCCCCGAGCATGTCGATGGAGAGGAGTAGGAGAAAATCTGTGACCCCCAGGTTTTCCAACCCATGTATTGGAGGGTTTGTGACATGAGAGAGGAGAAGGTAGGGTCGACACATAGCAGATGACTGCTTGAACTAATATTTATTTAATCTGAAAACAGTACAAGGAAAGGAAATACATAGCTGGAATTAAAAACTATTCCATGGATAGAATCGTCGCAGGTGCTCCACGTTCCAAGGTTTTGGCACTTTTTGTCCGTCACCCCATTGGAGGCGATAAGTGGATGGAATGATAACTTCAGTGACGATGAAGGGTCCTTCCCAAGGGGCAAAGAGCTTGTGTATGTCGTCGGTCTTCTGGATGCGCCTGAGGACGTGGTCGCCAATATTGAAGGAAGTTTCCTTAATGTTATGGTCGTGAGAGCGACGAAGTTGTTGGTCGTGACAGGCTTGTCTCAATATAGCAGCAGGCCTCTGCTCTTCAAGGCTGTCGAGGTCGACGCGATGGGTTTGCTCGGCTTCTCCTTCCTCGTAGAACTGTATGCGTGGAGCTCCGACAGCGACGTCGGTAGGTAGTATGGCTTCCGATCCGTAGACCAGAAAGAACGGCGAAAAGCCTGTGGCAGAGCTGACTTGAGTCCTTAGACCCCAAATCACGTGTGGTAGCTCGGCTAACCACCGAGTGGTGTAGTTTGAGGCATCGTCGTAGATGCGGTCTTTGAGGGCCTGAAGGACCATGCTGTGCCAGTTGCACCGAGGTCGTTGACCTGGTCGTTGCACCGAGGTTGGGTGACCGAGGAGTAGTAGACGTCAATAGTATTTTCTTGGCAGAAATCCCAAAAGGCAGAGCTAGTGAAGGCTTTGCCCAGGTCGGTGATGATCCTGTTGGGCACACCAAAGCGATGTGTAATGTCTCCGATGAACTTTGCCACATCTTCTGATGATACTTTCGCAACAGGTCGGACATCAATCCACTTGGTGAATTTATCAGTAGCTACTAGTATGTGTTTGTAGCCGCATGGGGTGGTACAAAACGGTCCCACGGAGTCGAGACCCCCGCATGGCGAAGGGCCATGATGGAGGGATGTTGCAGAGGGCCTGAGCCGGTAGGTGCTGCTGTTTGGCAAAGAATTGGCATCCTTTGCACCTCTTTACGAGGTCTTTAGCATCGGTCATGGCCGTGGGCCAATAGAATCTAGACCGGTACACGTTGCGGACCAAGTTAGTGGATGTTGCGTGGCAACCACGAATCTCAGCTATGAGCTATAGACCCTCTGATCATAGGATGCACTTCGTCAAGATGCCAATAGAGGCGGCTTTTCTGTATAGGTCGGTACCAATCACGACGTAGTTGACACTTTGTCGCCTGATACGCTCTCGTTCTGCTTTGTCGTCTGGGACGAGTTGGTCGAGTATGAAGTCTATGAATGTCTTGCTCCAATCATCTTCTTTTTCTGACATCAACATGACGCGTGGAGGTGCTGAGGTTTGATCATGTTGACGTAGTTCTGGGATATCTGGGACTAGAAGCTTGATTGAAGGCTTGCGTAGGTCTTGGACGAACACGCCTACTGGGACTAGAGCTCGTCGACAGCCTAGTTTGGAAAGTACGTCGGCGGCCACGTTATTGTTTCGTGGGACGTGCTGAAACTCAATTCCCTCAAAGTGGCCTTCGAGTTTGCGGATCTCATCACAGTAAGCATTCATCGTGTCCTTGACGCGGTCCCACTCCTTATTGACTTGCTCGATGATGACCTTGGAATCGCCACAAGCTAGTAATCACTTGATGCCAAGGGACACTGCTATGTGGAGTCCGTGGATCAGGGCTTCATACTCTACATCGTTGTCGGAGGCCTTGTAGTGTATCTGCATGACGTATTTCAGTTGTTCTCCTTAGGGAGAGATGAGCAACATGCATGCACCTGTGCCTTTGAGGTTTAGGGCACCGTCGAAGTACATTATCCAGTGTCCAGGCCGCTCCTTGGGAGGGGGCAGGGGGCATCTGGATTTCTGTCCTCTCAGACATAAAGTCTATGAGGATCTGCGACTTGATCACTTGTTGGGACCAAAACTCGATTTCGAATTCTCCAAGCTCGACGGACCACTTGACGATTGGCTGTTGGCGTCGTGGTTGCGGATGATCTCTCCTAGTGGGAACGATGATGGAAACATGATCTTGTGAGCTTGGAAGTAGACGAAGCTTTCTCGATGTAATCAGGAGCGCATAGAGCAGCTTCTGAGGTTGTATAGCGTGTCTTAGTGTCGGCCAGGACCTCGCTTACGTAATACACAGGTCATTGCATAGGATAGTCTACTCTTCTTCTTCTCGTTCAGCGACGAGGACTGTGCTGACCACATTGGTGGTGGCAGAGATGTAGAGTAGGAGCATTTCTTTCGAAATTGGTGGAGTCGTGATTGGTGGCGTCATCATGGACTCTTTTGGAGCTTCAAATGCTTTTTGGGCCTCGTCGTCCCATATGAACATGTCCGCCTTCTTCAATAGCTTGAAGAAGGGTAAGCCTTTCTCGCCGAGCTTGCTGATGAAACGACCTAGAGCCGCCATCATTCCTGTGAGCCTCATGACGTATTTCTTGTTGGATGGCTTGTCCATGTTGCATATAGCATCGACCTTTGTAGGGTTGGCTTCAATCCCTCGGTGCCCGACCATGAAGCCCAGGAGCAACCCGGAATGCACACTGAAGACACACTTGGTAGGGTTGAGCTTCCATTGGAATTCTCATAGATAGGTTGGCGAGGGTTTCAGAGAGGTCGGAGATGAGTTTGTCATCCTGGATGGTCTTGACGACCACATCGTCTACATATGCTTCAACGTTCTTCCTATTCTGCGACTTTGGGCACTTCTGAATTGCCTTTTGATATGTTGCTCCAGTGTTTTCAGACCAAAGGTCATGACTTTGTAGCAGTAGATGTCGTGAGGCGTTATGAACATCGTTTTATCTTCGTCGTTGGGATGCAGGGCTATCTGGTGATACCCTGAGTAGCAGTCGAGGAAGCAGAGTAGAACACTACCAGCTGTGGAGTCCATAACCTGGTCGATGCGAGGAAGAGGGAAGGGATCCTTTGGGTAGTGCTTGTTGAGATCGGTGTAATCGATACACATCTTCAATCCACTAGTTTTCTTTTGTACAAGGACCGGGTTTGCGAGCCAAACCAAGTGTTTACATTCTTTGATAAATCTTGCAGCTAAGACCTTACAAACTTCTACTTCTATGTCTTATTTTCTAAACTTTGCAAATCGCCGGAGCTTTTGTTTGATAGGTTGTGTTGTCTTGTTGACTTCCAGTGCATGCTCAGCCAGCTCCCTGGGGACACCGGGCATGTCGGACGGGCTCCATGCGAAAATGTCAGTGTTGTCCCTGAGAAAACTGGTGAGCGCAAGTTCTTATTTAGGGTCGAGGTTGCCCTCGATGACGACTTCCTTTGACGCATCGTGCAGGCCGAGGCAACCCCTCTTGACGGCTAGACTTGGTTCCAAGGTTGTGCTTGTACGCTTCTGCTTTGGCATCTCCAGAGTGGTTTGGTCGATCTTCGCTGCCTCGGCGACCATGACCGTTGCTGCGACTTTGACTGTAGAGTCTTTGGAGAGCTCGATTATGGCTCTTTACGCAGTTATAGGAGACCATAATGTCCCCGAGGATAGAGAGGATTCTGTTTGGCACCGACATCTTCATGATGAGGTAGGTGTGATGAGGTATGGCCATGAACTTGGCGAGCATAGGTTGCCCAAGGATGGCGTGATAAGAGGAGCGGAACTCCGCGACCTCGAACGTCAAGTACTCCGTGCGAAAGTTCTTCTTTGTGCCAAAGGTGACCATTAGGCATACACGACCTATGGGGTATGCAGCCTTGCTGGGCACGACCCTGTAGAAGGGCCCATCGCAGGCAGTCATCTTGTTCAAGTTAATGTCCATCTTGCATAGCGTCTCTGTAAAGATGATGTTCAAGTTGCTTCCTCTGTCAATGAGGGTCTTAGGCAGGAAGGCCACGTCGACTATGGGGTTGACGACCAACGGGTAGGTCCCGGGGTAAGGAATATGGACCCAATGATCTTTCCTAGAGAAAGTGATTGGGAACTCCGACCAACATAGAGGTTGTAGAGTTTTAGTGTTGACATGCCCGATCTTCCTTGCGTTTGATCGAAGCTGCCTGTTGCTTTTGGTCGCTTGGCGACAACCGACGATGAAGTTGATCTCTCGGTTGGCGGATTGGAATGCACCATTAGGGTTGTCCCTTTAGGTGGTGGCGGTCGAGATTGCTCCTTGCAACTATTGTCGTGGCGGTTGTGGTCATCCCGGCGACGTCGATCATCGCACCGATCATCTCGGCGCCACCGCGCCGGTCGTCACGGCAACTATCCTTGCGGTCGTCACGCCCGTCATTGCGCCGTTGTGACGATAATCATCGCGCCTATCATCGCGGCGGTAGTCGCAGTAATAATCAGGTCAATCCCTGTTGTCATTGCGACAATAGGGCCTGCGATCACTGTAATCACGTCGATTAGGTTGACGGTTACAGTTATCGAAGCGTTGGTCACTGTTCCGGTTGTCATTATTGCTGCTCTTGGTCTTCTTGGACTCGAAGGGTACTCCGAGGGCACGCTTCAGTTGCTCGCAGTCCCTCATGGTGTGTTTGACGTCGTAGTAGAACTGGCATTGGTTGTCGATGACCATGTTGAAGTCACCTTCGTCACACCCCGAAATTTCCGAATTTCGGGATGTGAATAGAAAGAATATTTAAACAAGAATTTTCTCATAATTTTAAAATTTTCCCAACATTTATTTTGTTTACGGGAAATCTAGTATACGAAAAAGTAATTGTTTGACTTCACGAATTAAATAAATTGGTTTGATGTGAGTGTTGCATTCATGCCGATGCATCCTAGTGTTCCTTGAGTGCAAATGTTTTAAAAATATGTTTTTGATAACAATTAGGTACTTTTGAGAATTTTCCATATTTTACCACCGGAATATATTCTCATTTTTTTTTTCCACATAGCTAAATCTATCTACTAGAAAACTCTAGATTTCTTTCCTTCAGCTCCAAGTATATCTTTTTGACTCTACAACATCTTATCTATCAAATCCAAATGTACTTGGATTATCTTCGTTTTCCTTAGTCATTCTTTTTAATTAGTTCTCTTTAACCCGTGAAGCTAGGGTGGTTGCCCAACATCTTAACGGAAGATCCATGGATCATGTTCTGTTTCATGTTTCATCCTTGCATCCGTAAGAAGTCGCTCCCCTGGTCACATCTCGTTTCTCCTAGGTTGCACACAACTGCGAGTTGAAACTGGGCTTGAGTTTGTTTCCACCTCCACCTAGAACGAAATTCCGGGGCACCCAAGGAATCGATCGAGCGCACGTGAGGCCTATAAACGACAAGCCATCTCCTGGGTCTCTCTTTTCCATCTATCTTTGTTTCACCGTGTGCCCTAGGTCCTTTGTGAGCCGCCACCGTCGACTATGGGGTTGACGACCAACGGGTAGGTCCCGGGGTAAGGAATATGGACCCAATGATCTTTCCTAGAGAAAGTGATTGGGAACTCCGACCAACATAGAGGTTGTGGAGTTTAAGTGTTGACATGCCCGATCTTCCTTGCGTTTGATCGAAGCTGCCTGTTGCTTTTGGTCGCTTGGCGACAACCGACGATGAAGTTGATCTCTCGGTTGGCGGATTGGAATGCACCATTAGGGTTGTCCCTTTAGGTGGTGGCGGTCGAGATTGCTCCTTGCAACTATTGTCGTGGCGGTTGTGGTCATCCTGGCGACGTCGATCATCGCACCGATCATCTCGGCAGTCACTGCGCTGGTCGTCACGGCAACTATCCTTGCGGTCGTCACGCCTGTCATTGCAGTCATTGTGACGATAATCATCGCGCCTATCATCGCGGCGGTAGTCGCAGTAATAATCAGGTCAATCCCTGTTGTCATTGCGACAATAGGGCCTGCGATCACTGTAATCACGTCGATTAGGTTGACGGTTACAGTTATCGAAGCGTTGGTCACTGTTCCGGTTGTCATTATTGCTGCTCTTGGTCTTCTTGGACTCGAAGGGTACTCCGAGGGCACGCTTCGCTTGCTCGCAGTCCCTCATGGTGTGTTTGACGTCGTAGTAGAACTGGCATTGGTTGTCGATGACCATGTTGAAGTCACCTTCTGTCACACCCTGAAATTTCCGAATTTCAGGATGTGAATAGAAAGAATATTTAAACAAGAATTTTCTCATAATTTTAAAATTTTCCCAACATTTATTTTGTTTACGGGAAATCTAGTATAGGAAAAAGTAATTGTTTGACTTCACGAATTAAATAAATTGGTTTGATGTGAGTGTTGCATTCATGCCGATGCATCCTAGTGTTCCTTGAGTGCAAATGTTTTAAAAATATGTTTTTGATAACAATTAGGTACTTTTGAGAATTTTCCATATTTTACCACCGGAATATATTCTCATTTTTTTTCCACATAGCTAAATCTATCTACTAGAAAACTCTAGATTTCTTTCCTTCAGCTCCAAGTATATCTTTTTGACTCTACAACATCTTATCTATCAAATCCAAATGTACTTGGATTATCTTCGTTTTCCTTAGTCATTCTTTTTAATTAGTTCTCTTTAACCCGTGAAGCTAGGGTGGTTGCCCAACATCTTAACGGAAGATCCATGGATCATGTTCGTTTCATGTTTCATCCTTGCATCCGTAAGAAGTCGCTCCCCGGTCACATCTCGTTTCTCCTAGGTTGCACACAACCGCGAGTTGAAACTCGGGCTTGAGTTTGTTTCCACCTCCACCTAGAACGAAATTCCGGGGCACCCAAGGAATCGATCGAGCGCACGTGAGGCCTATAAACAACAAGCCATCTCCGGGTCTCTCTTTTCCATCTATCTTTGTTTCACCGTGTGCCCTAGGTCCTTTTTGAGCCGCCACCGTCGACTATGGGGTTGACGACCAACGGGTAGGTCCCGGGTAAGGAATATGGACCCAATGATCTTTCCTAGAGAAAGTGATTGGGAACTCCGACCAACATAGAGGTTGTGGAGTTTAAGTGTTGACATGCCCGATCTTCCTTGCGTTTGATCGAAGCTGCCTGTTGCTTTTGGTCGCTTGGCGACAACCGACGATGAAGTTGATCTCTCGGTTGGCGGATTGGAATGCACCATTAGGGTTGTCCCTTTAGGTGGTGGCGGTCGAGATTGCTCCTTGCAACTATTGTCGTGGCGGTTGTGGTCATCCTGGCGACGTCGATCATCGCACCGATCATCTCGGCAGTCCACCGCGCCGGTCGTCACGGCAACTATCCTTGCGGTCGTCACGCCTGTCATTGCAGTCGTTGTGACGATAATCATCGCGCCTATCATCGCGGCGGTAGTCGCAGTAATAATCAGGTCAATCCCTGTCGTCATTGCGACAATAGGGCCTGCGATCACTGTAATCACGTCGATCAGGTTGACGGTTACAGTTATCGAAGCGTTGGTCACTGTTCCGGTTGTCATTATTGCTGCTCTTGGTCTTCTTGGACTCGAAGGGTACTCCGAGGGCACGCTTCAGTTGCTCGCAGTCCCTCATGATGTGTTTGACGTCGTAGTAGAACTGGCATTGGTTGTCGATGACCATGTTGAAGTCACCTTCTGTCACACCCTGAAATTTCCGAATTTCAGGATGTGAATAGAAAGAATATTTAAACAAGAATTTTCTCATAATTTTAAAATTTTCCCAACATTTATTTTGTTTACGAGAAATCTAGTATAGGAAAAAGTAATTGTTTGACTTCACGAATTAAATAAATTGGTTTGATGTGAGTGTTGCATTCATGCCGATGCATCCTAGTGTTCCTTGAGTGCAAATGTTTTAAAAATATGTTTTTGATAACAATTAGGTACTTTTGAGAATTTTCCATATTTTACCACTGGAATATATTCTCATTTTTTTTCCACATAGCTAAATCTATCTACTAGAAAACTCTAGATTTCTTTCCTTCAGCTCCAAGTATATCTTTTTGACTCTACAACATCTTATCTATCAAATCCAAATGTACTTGGATTATCTTCGTTTTCCTTAGTCATTCTTTTTAATTAGTTCTCTTTAACCTGTGAAGCTAGGGTGGTTGCCCAACATCTTAACGGAAGATCCATGGATCATGTTCTGTTTCATGTTTCATCCTTGCATCCGTAAGAAGCTGCTCCCCTGGTCACATCTCGTTTCTCCTAGGTTGCACACAACTGCGAGTTGAAACTGGGCTTGAGTTTGTTTCCACCTCCACCTAGAACGAAATTCCGGGGCACCCAAGGAATCGATCGAGCGCACGTGAGGCCTATAAACAACAAGCCATCTTCTAGGTCTCTCTTTTCCATCTATCTTTGTTTCACCGTGTGCCCTAGGTCCTTTGTGAGCCGCCACCGTCGACTATGGGGTTGACGACCAACGGGTAGGTCCCGGGGTAAGGAATATGGACCCAATGATCTTTCCTAGAGAAAGTGATTGGGAACTCCGACCAACATAGAGGTTGTGGAGTTTAAGTGTTGACATGCCCGATCTTCCTTGCGTTTGATCGAAGCTTCCTGTTGCTTTTGGTCGCTTGGCGACAACCGACGATGAAGTTGATCTCTCGGTTGGCGGATTGGAATGCACCATTAGGGTTGTCCCTTTAGGTGGTGGCGGTCGAGATTGCTTCTTGCAACTGTTGTCGTGGCGGTTGTAGTCATCCTGGCGACGTCGATCACCGCACTGATCATCTCGGCGGTCACTGCGCTGGTCGTCACGGCAACTATCCTTGCGGTCGTCACGCCTATCATTGCAGTCGTTGTGACGATAATCATCGCGCCTATCATCCCGGCGGTAGTCGCAGCAATAATCAGGTCAATCCCTGTCGTCATTGCGACAATAGGGCCTGCGATCACTGTAATCACGTCGATCAGGTTGACGGTTACAGTTGTCGAAGCGTTGGTCACTGTTCCGGTTGTCATTATTGCTGCTCTTGGTCTTCTTGGACTCGAAGGGTACTCCGAGGGCACGCTTCAGTTGCTCGCAGTCCCTCATGGTGTGTTTGACGTCGCAGTAGAACTGGCATTGGTTGTCGATGACCATGTTGAAGTCACCTTCTGTCACACCCTGAAATTTCCGAATTTCAGGATGTGAATAGAAAGAATATTTAAACAAGAATTTTCTCATAATTTTAAAATTTTCCCAACATTTATTTTGTTTACGGGAAATCTAGTATAGGAAAAAGTAATTGTTTGACTTCACGAATTAAATAAATTGGTTTGATGTGAGTGTTGCATTCATGCCGATGCATCCTAGTGTTCCTTGAGTGCAAATGTTTTAAAAATATGTTTTTGATAACAATTAGGTACTTTTGAGAATTTTCCATATTTTACCACTGGAATATATTCTCATTTTTTTCCTCATAGCTAAATCTATCTACTAGAAAGCTCTAAATTTCTTTCCTTGAGCTCCAACTATATCTTTTTGACTCTACAACATCTTATCTATCAAATCCAAATGTACTTGGATGATCTTCGTTTTCCTTAGTCATTCTTTTTAATTAGTTCTCTTTAACCTGTGAAGCTAGGGTGGTTGCCCAACATCTTAACGGAAGATCCATGGATCATGTTCTGTTTCATGTTTCATCCTTGCATCCGTAAGAAGCTGCTCCCCTGGTCACATCTCGTTTCTCCTAGGTTGCACACAACTGCGAGTTGAAACTGGGCTTGAGTTTGTTTCCACCTCCACCTAGAACGAAGTTCCGGGGCACCCAAGGAATCGATCGAGCGCACGTGAGGCCTATAAACAACAAGCCATCTCCTGGGTCTCTCTTTTCCATCTATCTTTGTTTCACCGTGTGCCCTAGGTCCTTTGTGAGCCGCCACCATCGACGTTGTCCAAGACCTAGTCCTGCACTGCTGCCGTTTAGGTCTGTCTGCCGGCGTACGAGTTGGTCGTGAGAGCTTCGCCACCACCACGAGCATCACCGTGCCAGGAAGTTTGACATCACCATGGATATATCCACCTCTACAACCAGCCGTCCGCCATCCTTGTAAGCCGCCACGAGGTGATCCAGATGCTTGAGGTTGGCATCCCTGCGATGACCTCTCATTGAGTTCTATCTCGTAAGCTCGCCGGCCGTCATGGCTAAGCAGTTCAACATATTCTCATCTTCTTTGTTCTGTTTTCCGCTCACTCATTCTTCTCGTATCTCCCATGATGTCCTGATCTGCAGATCGTGACGCCATCTGTGCATCCGCAGCTGCTGCCCTTTTGCTGTCTTGCCGAGGCACCGAGACACAGATCGACTTCGTTCCTTGCAAAGCTGTTCACCGGCAGCCATGCAAATCTGCACATAAAGCATGGTAATTAGCAGTGTTCTTGATCAGTAATATTCTTAATAGCTGCTCACCCATGTCTTTCGTCTCTCCAACGACCGTCGCGTGCTGTTGCTTTCTTCATGCACTCTGCGGTGCAGATCAGACCTGGCCGGTCATGCAGCTGCTCGACCCTGGTGGCCAGTTATGTGCATCACTTCCACAGACCTGCCGTGCCCTGCATTGTCGCGAGCTGTGACAGCAGATGCCCTCATAGTCGCTGAGATCGTCCCGTGTTTTGCCGAGCTCGCTGTTGCAGCTGCTGGTGAGAACTTCATGCACCCTTCCGTCCATCTCTCACTAATCACATGCAAGCAAAACGGTGCCATGCATGCATACCTGTATGCATGTACAAGGAAGGAAGGCCACGATGAGCTCCTTTGGCCTCAATCTTTTTATTATCTAGGTGTCCCGTGATGTCATGTTTACATCATGCTTATGCTACAATTCTTTTCATAAATCTTTTGGCTTATCTTTCATCTATAGAATAATCATTTATTCAACTACCAATCTATCTATCATTTAATTACTTTTCTTGATTATTGCTCATGGGGACATCATCTTTATGTCATATTCAATCAATTATCTTTTTCTTGTTATTAAAATTCATATCTTAGTCTATTCAGTCCCGATCTCAGTAATTCTTTCACTAACATGTTGCTCCTAACGCGTAGATTAGTTTTGTACCGTTATAGTACGTTTGTGTCGTTATATAGCTCGTTTCACCATAACTTGTGTGTTAATATGTGTATCACTTGTTATTGATTTTAATATTAAAGTTGCATGTTAATCTTGACTAATTCTTATTTTATAGGTTTTCTAAATACAAGTGATTAGATTATACCCCGGATTTCTTGAGTTAAGATGTAATTGGTTAATTTACATTTATAATTAGCTTTTTCTAAATAAAAATGCTTAGTGTTATACATCGGTTTTCTTAACAAAGTTAATGTGCTTAATGATATTAAATGTCTTTTCAATATTAATATGTTTAGTTGAACACGCCATGTAAAGTTCCTCGGTTTAGATGTGTTGCACATGCTTAGTCTTTCTAAAGCAATGGTTAATTTGATATAACTTGTACCTAAATATCTGCTAATAAAATATGATTAGGCTTGTTGTATTTTCTTAATTAAATATAACTTGCTTTGAAATATTCTTGCCACGTGATTTTCTAATTAAAACATATTAAGCACGTAGTCTCGTGTTGTTTGACAATAATCTTTCGATAGCTTCGACCTTAGTTTTGTTTTCAACGTTCTTTCGTCGTTGCGTAAACACAGAATCGAGCCTATCCTTTAGTGCATTCTTTTAAAGCTTTCTTTTGATTTGTGCTTTGTTCTTAGTATGCTTGTTTGTTTGCTTTGTGTATGCTTGTGCCCGGTGGTTGGTGCGTGTAGAGTGAACGTTGTTCGACAAGCTTTGAAGAGCAAGAGGTGATGACATTCTGAGCAACTACTTTGGTTAAAGGCAAGTGTGTCCTTGATCTTTTGTCCTAAGAATTATACTTAATCACTCATTGCAATGCTTGCATTAATTTTGATGGGTTCCTATTAAGGATGACTAGCCTCTTTTGACTATTATCTTGAACCTGGTTCTTAATTAATATTGATGGTAGATGTTGCTTAGTGTGCTCAACTGGGTTGGTAATAATCAACATGGTTATCATTTTATGCTCTATGTTCCTTTATGATAATTTTAATACAAGATCACTGTGCATTAATCGGAACATGGAGAACCACCCGGGAAAACAGTACAACCACAAGAACTAAACAGACACTGGTCTTGGCTGAATAATTAGGAACTTTAGCTTGGGGTGATCTTACCTAATAAGGATAGGGGATCGGCGGTACTGCGGGGCATGGACTCGCTCTAGCAGGGGGTTGGGTGAGTTATTCTTTTTATGGTGGGGTATCGACCTGCTAGGGGACTTTATACCTTGCTAACTAATTCGGACCTTGTGGGTCACTACTTGTTGGAGAACCTTTGTAAAGGCCTTGTAGCGTCCCTATGCAACCACACCTCGGTAGTGTGGTATGGTGCTTGGCCGACATCGCATGGTTGGGTTCAAAGTTCTTTGGAGCTTTTACGCTACTTGTGGTGAAAGTATACAATCTCTATAGAGTGTAAAACTAATCGATTAGCCATGCTCACGGTCAAGAGCGGCCTGGACCCTCACATGATAACTGAACTTGAAGATGGACTTAAATTGTGATATGTGTTATGGTTATGTTAGCCATATGCTTATGGCGTATCTCTTATCTTTATGCTTAATTGTGGGTTGGTATATACTTATACTTTATTAGTAATCAGGTGCTAATAAAACTTGATCAACTAAAATGCTAAATGCTTATAGCCCAGTCCACTATAAAGCCTTTGCATTCATTCTTTCCCCACACTTGCTGAGTACGACAAGTGCTCACCCTTGTTATAAACAATGTTGCTCAGAAGGAGGAAGCTACTCTGAAGTCTTGTGAAGATGTTGTTGGTTCTAGGCGTACGCAACCCCCAATCGACTGCCTGTGATGTTTGGTGTCTTCGTTTCCAGGATTAAGCATAAATCTCTGATAATCTTTCCCTTTCTTACATGATACTGTTTCTGTATTCACTTATATGTCACTATATGCATGAAACTTGATCCTGGCATGCATATAGGTATGCACTTGGTTTTCTTCGGAAAAACGGGTGTGACACCTTCGAGGAAGGTGGAAGGTCTTGGTGGATCCGCCATGTAGGCTTCGCTGGATCGCTTGCGCGACCTGTTTCCTCCGTCATCGTGATCTTCACCGTTGAAGTCGTGCATCACCGCGTCTTGAGTGTCGACTAATTTGTCGACGTAGGCCATGAGGTCGGCGATGGTACATGCGTCAGCATCATGGATCTTCTCGAAGAGCTTGATGTTGGTGATCCCTTTCTTGTAATAAGCGATGACGTCCTCATGGAGTAGTGGTTGGTATACTCATGGAGAGTTTCAACACGTTTCATTCGCACTCTGGCGAGGTAGTGAGTGTTTCCAGGACGATTATAGGTCGCCTGGTAGTTGGTCGTGAAAAGGCTAGACAGTGTTTCCCAGGTGGTGATGCACTCTGCTGGGAGATGGTCGAGCCACAGGAGTGGTGCCTTGCCCATCACAAGGGGGAAGTGTCCCGCCATGTGGTCTTCATTGCCTCCAGAGCCACGTGCTGCGATGCTATACATCTTGAGCCATACTTGGGTCAGAGCGACCGTCATATTTCTCAATGGTCGGCTTGAAATCCTTGTGGTATCTGATCGTCCGGAGACGTCGTGAGAATGCAGGGAAGTTATTGACCGCTCCCGGGCTTTGGGGCATAAGCCGTCGGGATGACGTAGAGGTCATCGGGAGGGCCGTTGTCTTGGTCGTACTGGGCACGTCATAGGAGTTCCTGGTCGTGCATGTGCCACAGCTCCGTTGCTTGGATGGTATTGTTGGCATCAAGGCCGTCAGGGACCCCATGATCACGATCGTAGTTAGCACGTCGTGCTATATCCACTTTGTCTCTTATGTGTTGACACTGACTGCCTTCTGCGCGATTAGCCTCCACTGGCAGAGGTTGAGCTCCTGCATTATGCCTTGGGTTTGCGGTGGTGTTTCCCTAGACGTTGGCAGCATTAGCTGCATTGTTGGCGATCTTGCCGGCGGCATTGGCTGGAGCATTTGTCGGAGCATTGGCTGCAGGGTGGCTAGAGCATTAGCTGCAGCGTTGACAGCGGGGTTGACTGGCTGCATCACTTCATTTTCACTTGGTTCCTCTTCAGCCACCGACTCAAGGGGACCCTGGCTACGGCGTCGTTGGCGAGGATGTTCTGATCTGCTCCTAGAGTAGGAGCTTGCAGCTGACCTACTGTATCCAGGACCTCTTTCTTCAATCTGGGCGACGGTGACATGGACGTTAGCTTGGAGACGTCGTACCGCAGGAGAATCTTTAAGGTGGTTTAGGGCTACAAGAGCAGCTTCTAAGTTGGTTTGTGGAGAGTTGTAGACTTCGAGACCATCTCGCTCAAAGTCCCTCGGGAGGTGTCTAGCACGTAACGATTGGCACAAGGTGGATTGTCTTGCCGTCGTTGCTGAGGGGCAGCTGGTGACGCAGGTGCTTGTTGCCCGGCATTGTCATTGACTTGCCCGGTGTTGAGTGGTTGTTGACCTACACCTGGGACAACAGCATCGAGTTCTTGTTGCCGTTGAACAGCTCTGGCAGCGTTGATGTTCTCGCGCTCCTGGCGTTGTTCATCTGTCTCTCCATCTTGAGGTGGTACACCTGCAGAGATGACCAAGAACTCTCGATCTAGGGTCTCGAGCTCTTCTCTCGGATAGTTCGGGGAGATAGTTGCACAGGCAATCTGAAGCGTGAGGCGGTCCGGAGACGGCTCTCGGTTTATCTGGCGGCGAGGGGCCGTAGTGAGAGGTCGACGAAGCTTCTTAAGGACACGGCACTTGCGCGCCGTGTGTTTGGGATTCTCGTGGATAGGGTAGGGTTTCTGGAGGTGACTCCTGCAGCTTCCACGACTGGGGTCTTGGGTCCAGACTCAATCTGGATCTTACGCTTCATGTAGCATGAGGCTACGTGAGCTGCGTTGCGCAAGCCAAGAGGCATGTTGGAGGGTGTTGAGGTCCTTCGAGGGCATTTGACACGTTTGCAGATTTTGATTGTGTCGGAGAGCATGCCCTCGACACGATCGATCCCAGCGATCAGGTCGCTAGTAGTGGGTCGGTGGGTTTCCGTCAACATATTTGTCCCGATCTGTTGGTCGGTGGTTACCGCATTGCCTTCTATGACGAGGCAGGTGGCTGGAGTGGTGGATTTCACAGGAATCAAGTCGAAGCAGATGTCGACGAGATTGGCAAGATGTCCACCATGCTCTCCGGGAAGATGACGTCGTTGGATGAAGCCATCGAGTTGCACGAAGAACCTTAATTCCCCCATACCTGGCATGCCAACTGTCAGGTGGTGAAATCTGGACAGCCCACGGGGGTGTTAATCCCAGTGGTTTAGTTGTTCGGTGGGTGGAATTTAAGGCTAAGAACTCAAAGGTCGCACATGAGTACGCGGAACACAGAGAACACGATGTGTTTATACTGGTTCGGGCCTCCGGAGAGTAAAACCCTATGTCCAGTTCTTCGGTTTGTATTGCTTGGGGATTGCGTGATTGTACAAGGGATTGCCTCGTCCACCTTATATTGGCCAGCGGATGTGGTCGGTTCCCAGACTCTTGGTCGGTTACGACCAGGAGACCTAAGTCTAGGTGATTACATCGCTTGCCATATCCTGTCGATCTCCGTTAGTCGAAATCCACCGAGGTCTTGTCTTGTACGCCAAGTCTTGAGGTCGTGATGGATTAGGTCGTTTGAGGAATCTTCTGGAAGGTCTTCAGGAGGTCGTATGGGCCGCCAACTAGGTCGGTTGGGCCTACTTGACAGGTCGGCGGGTCTTCTGGTAGGCCAGACCTACTTTTCAGGGACGACCGTGAGCCTGGTTGGTGGGGACCCAGGGGTACCCATGTCTCACAAGATCCCAAGAAAGTACCTCCATATGTGGCCCTCTATCCTTTAATTGAAGCATGTGATAGGCACAATAGAAGCCGCAGAGTCTCGATCCTGTAGGTTGTTGGTGGCACTGCAATAAATGTACAAAGAAAAATAGTGGTGATCGAGAAGAAATAAACTCAACCTTTTGTAGTAGCTTCCATAGGAAGGAAACAAGTGGTATGTACCTTAACATCTTTGACATGTTCCAAGGGGCCAGGGCGCAACACTTCTTTTTGCCGCAGTAACGTTCCCAAGACCTACAACGAAACAAGCAACAATGGTTAGGACACTATTGATAAATATACTTTGTACAGTTTGTTGAGGAACATCCGCGGTTTAAGAAAGAAGTAAGTTACTCATTAATGATTCACTCGAAAGGGTCAGCATTAGTATTAATTGTCTTCAATGAATCAAGATAGTAGACCTTCCGCTGATTCAGAACGATCGCCACTGCAATCCAGTAGTTCGTACTAAGATAAGCGGTAAGCATTAAATTTTTTTAGCATATAGTTTGAAGGCATTGCGCATATAGGACACATAGAAAGCAAGAGTGTTATCCATGTTGTTCAACGTTGTCGAGCAAAGGCATTCATGATCAAGGAAGCTAACTGTAGCGTTCGTGTTCTCAGTCATAATCCTATTAGTAAGAAAAAACAAAGTGTAAGGAGGCAAAATACATGGTAATAAAGATGATGAAGGACCGATACGGCGAACCAGAGAGGGGGGGAGTGAATGGGAGCCGATAAAAATTCTTCTCGATGGAGATGAGAACTCCAACAAGACGAACGCGGCTTCCAACACACGTCTCCGACAACTACCCAAGTTGGCCAAGCCCACGTAGCCACTGGAGTGCCACTGGACCTAGGAACCAACAGACACAGCCTTCCGACTCGAGAACGCAGCGGAACAACAAACCCCGAGTCTACGGACCCACACCGGTCAGACCGGTGAGCACCACCGGTCAGACCGGTCCCTGCTGGTGAAACTGAGCAACTTTCACTAAGTGGCTCTACACCGGTCAGACCGGTGAGGCACACCGGTCAGACCGATGGTAGCCTGAAAGCCCCCAAGGCACCAAACAAGGCCAACCAACCACCAAACGGACCCAAACTCGAAACAGAAAGCAACACGGGACAACAACGAACACACCAAGACGTTCACCCGAGCAAAATCCCACAAGGGCCCGCACCGGTCGACCGGCCAAGAGCACCGGTCGGACCGGTGTAGCTCGGGCGACTCGGGATGAACAAGACCCGCGGGTCAACTCCCCCAAATCCAAATCTCGATCTCCCGAATCGCTCCACGGACTTGAACAAGACTTTGGGGATATCAGGAGCACCTCATGAGGAGTCCATAGCCAAGTTTAATCCCACCAAATCTCGTCCAAAAAGGAGGAATCGAAGAAATCCCGCCGAAAGCACTTCCAACCCAAGAACTCAAGAAACCCCAAATTCGAGCAACTTTTCTCACGGATTTGGGAGGGGAATCACAGCCCAAAGAACCACGAAGGGTTCCCACAAATTTCCCCCACCGAATCACCAAGAGAAAAGCCCCAAAAACACTCCAAAGAAATCACCGAAGAGGGCTCCGAAAATCACCGCCAAAAACAACCGGGTAAAACACATCCAAACCTTGAGGAATCACGCCGAATCATCTATACATGAAACAAGGATTCGTACAAGGTCTAGCAAGCCGCCCGATCATCCATCCCTCTCTACAAGATCTCTCCGTGAAGCTCTCTTGCTAGTCCTAAGGAAAACCTAGAGAAAATAGGTGGAAAAATAGGAAAACTAATGAGCTAGGGTTCCAAGAGTTGGCTGCCATCCTCTCACCTCTTGGGTTATATAGGCGGCAACCGAATGTCTAAAATGCCCCTCTCTACTAACTAGGGATACAAGCCCCTCAAGGGCGGATTTGGAATTCTTGATGCCTTCACCATCGGACGGATGCCCGGCGACCGCACCCCGCGTAGCCTCGACGCAAGCCATGCGATCCCGACGCGTGTCCTCCGCTTCGAAGATTCGGACCGCGTCGTCGCACACCGATCGACCGGTGCTCCTCACCGGTCGGACCGGTCCCCACCGGTCGGACCGGTCGACCCACCGCCGGGACCGGTCCGGTGCCGCCGCACCTCCATCTTCGGTTCTCCGGTCTTGGCTTTGTGGATCAACCAAGGAACCCGGGTTTTTCCGGTGAACCACCGGAAACCCCACGAACTCGGTGTAGCCTCCGCCAATCTCCACTCATGACTTGGCTCCCACGTAGTCCCGGCTCGACCTTGGTTTTGAGGCTCAACCAAGAAACCGTCCACGACTTCATCTTGCTGTTCATGCCACCATGCGGCCCGCACTTGACCCCGCTGGCCACTGGGTCCCTCGAACGAACCCTACTTGTCTTCTCCACACCTGGAGGCCTCACCGGCGACGACCTTTCGCGCTTGTTCTTCACCTGCACCAACACGAGTCAAGCCGCAACCCGCACCCGCAATACTTAGCCAAGAATCAGTCCACACAATGTTGTCAATCACTCATCACACAAGGAAGCGACCATCCACCGGTCCTCGAACCACACATGGTCCTCAATCTCCCCCTTGATGAGTGCATTGACAACACCCACACGAAAGTAACAAGAGAGAAAAGAAAAAGAAAAGAAACGAACAAAAAGAAACTCCAACAAGCGATCGAAAGCCAAACAAAGGCAAAGAGCAAGATCACTTGAAGGAAACAAGTCTCGGACCCCTTAGGCAAGGGCAACGGCTCGACACATCCGAGACAAAGCAAAGCTCAAGCAAAGAGCGCAAACCACCAAAACAAAGCTCGAACACCACAAAGAGCTCCCCCTGCACACATGCAAGCTCCCCCCGAACCAATGCAACTACCCCCGGACGAATGCATGCAAGACACCACTTGAAACAGGCAGCCGCAACAAACCAGCCCCCGACCGGTCGACCGGTCAACACCACCGGCCGACCGGTGTGCAACATGTGTACGTAACGAGCACTCACACCGGTCGACCGGTGACCCCGACCGGTCGACCGGTGCACAGCAGAGCCCAGAAATGGCTCGAAACCACCTGAAAACCTTCTAAACACGTCCGGCAAGCCATTTCAAGCTCAAACTTCTCCCCCTTGTTGGCAATGCATGAATCAAGCCAAAAATGCAAAAAATGCAACCTAGAGCTTCTCAAATAGACAAAATTCAACAAAGAATGCTACACATGTCCAAAAGAGCAAGTTAGGTACTCTACGGCTTCGTATCGATCTCAACTACATGATCACCAAGTTTCACAACCATTGGACGAAGCTAAGATGGATTTGGGCAATTTTGCGAAAAGCTTGCCTCTCATGAGCAAAGTCCTAAACATGATCAAAGCATATCAAAATGGCAAAGCCACACAAACTTCATGCTAGGACAGCCATTCTAATCATAAGACCATCACAAACACCCACAAGCACCTCATGTCATGTCAAAGCCACCGAGCCATGTGCCTACTTCTATGTATGAGACTTCTCATTGGTAGGCATCATGCAACGGTTTAGCACCCAAAGCAAATTAAATTCAGCACATATGACATGGGAGCACATTTTCCAAGCATTTTTCATTTCATTTTCAGATTTGTAAATGGTACATGAAATGTCTTTGCGACAAAAAGGAACTTATGCTCCTCCACAAGATAAATCTAGAGGGCTAAACATTCATGATGACAAATGAGCCTTTGGCCCCATATGATCAATAAGCTAGCTATCCAACCACAAATTAAGCATAGCAAAGCCACAAAAACATGTCAAGAGCATGTAAAGGCATTTACACATGAGAGAGCATACATGTGACATTTTTCAAAAGCATAGCTATCAACCATGGATTATTCATCAAGATCATCAAGAGCTAAGCCAAACTAACCGTAGCATACCAAACAAGCTCACAAAGACATATATCTCATTCCATGGTGAACAATGTATATAAGAGAAGCTTTTCCTAACCAATGCATATGATACAAAATGCATGCAATCTTAGATACAAGGATGCCTATACATCATGTTACATATGCCATGCCAAAATGCAAGAAATGCACAAAGAAAAGCTATACATATGCTACAAACCGGCTCCTCGAGGGGAGGCAAAACGGGCTCGACACCACCGGCAAAAGAAAGCTCCCACACACCCAACTCAGGAAATCAAACACACACCAAGTTCCCCCGCGTACGAGTGAAAGTTGCTTGATCTAGGGGTTTGGTGAAAATATCGGCTAGTTGGTGATGTGTGGGTACATGGATCAAGGCTATCTTTCCTTTCTCTACGTTGTCTCTCGAGAAATGGTACCTCACTTCTATGTGCTTGGTTTTGGAATGGAGCACCGGGTTTTTTGCAACGCTTATGGCACCGGTGCTATCACATTGAAGTGGGACATGGGTATACTCCTCACCAAAGTCACTCATGGTGTAGGTGATCCAAAGGAGCCGAGAGCAACAACTAGCAACGGCAACATACTCGGCCTCGGTCGTGGATTGAGCAACACTCGACCGCTTACGGGAAGACCAAGACACCAATGAAGAACCCAAAAGCGGCAAGTCCCCGAAGTGGACTTCCTATCCAACCGACACCGGCAAAATCCGCGTCCGAAAAACCATGAAGCGCCAAAGAAGAGGACGCGGAGTACCAAAGGCCGAAGTCGGGAGTGTGACGCAAGTACCCGAAAATTCGCTTCATCGCTTGCCGATGCGAAGTCCTCGGAGACGCTTGAAAACGAGCGCACGGACACACCGAGAATCGTATGTCCGGCCTTGTCGCCGTCAAGTAGAGAAGTGACCCGATCATGCTCCGGTACTCTTCTTCCGGTCCACGTGTTCACCTTCCTCGTCCGCATCAAGAGCCGTAGTCGTACTCATCGGCGTCGTCATAGCCTTGGAGTCCTCCATCTTGAACTTCCTCACAATGTCCTTGGTGTACTTAGCCCGGTGCACAAATGTTCCTTCCTTTGATTGCTTGATTTGTAGCCCGAGGAAGAACCGCAACTCACCCATCATGCTCATCTCAAACTCCCCGCTCATATCATCCGCAAACCTCGCAACAAGAGAGTTAGACGAGCCACCAAAGACAATATCATCCACGTACACCCCGCACAATCGGGATATCTCTCGCCCCGCCTCGGCAAAAACAAGGTCCGATCGACCTTCCCCATCTCAAAACCACTCTCAAACAAGAACCCCCTCAACCTCGCCATACCAAGCTCTAGGCGCCCGCTTCAACCCATACGGCCGCCTTCCTCAACTTGTACACCCGGTGGGGGTACTTTTCACTCTCAAACCCCGGAGGTCGTCTCACATACACTTCTTCCTCCAAAGACTCCATTCGTAAAAGCACTCTTCACATCCATTTGGTGCAACTTGAACCCTTTAGCCACGGTAAAAGGCTAGAAGGATCCTAATCGCCTCCAAACGGGCTACGGGAGCAAAGGTCTCCTCGTAGTCGATCCCCCTTCCTTCGACCGAACCCCCGAGCAACAAGTCTCGACTTGTTCCTCACAACCTCACCCTTCTCTCCCTCTTTGTTTTTCCACACCCACTTTGTACCAATCGGCTTACACCCGCGGGGGGAGTGTCAACCAACTCCCACACCGATTCCTCTCAAAGTTCTCCAACTCCTCATGCATCGAGTTAACCCAATTGTGATCGGATAGTGCGTGTCCAATGTCTTTGGGCTCGAAAGAAGCAACAAACGCAAGATGAGCAAAATGGGAATTGTTCCGAACCCTCGACCGTGTAGTGCGTTCATTCATGTCGCCGATGATCCTCGAAGCCGGGTGATCCACTTGAACTCGCCGGGGAGGTTCTCGCCTCGAAGCTACCTCCCCCTCAACATCGCCTTCTCCTCGTTCTTGATTTGTCGTCGTAGGTGTAGCGAGAGGGTCCATCCATCATCGTAGTCGAAGTAGTGGGTACATGTTCGGCGGGGGCACCGCACCGCCATCCTCATCATCTCCATGTTCATGCTCCTCCTCCCGAAAGATCTCCTCGCCAAGCTCATCATCACCTCGCACACTCAAAGACAAGCCGACTACGTGGCTCGTCTCGTCGAAGGTTACCTCGCAAGTCTCCACGATTTGGTTAGTTTCAAGATTGAGCACACGATATGCTCTAGAATGAGATGCATAACAAAAGAAAATGCCATCGACAGACCTAGCCTCAAACTTATCCAACTTCCTGCCTTTCTTCAGAATGAAACACTTGCAACCAAAGACATGGAAGTGACTCACCTTGGGCGTGCGACCATGCATCAACTCATAGCATGTCTTCTTCTTGTGCACTCTGAGGTATATCCTGTTCGACACATAGCACGCGGTGTTCACCGCCTCGCCCCAATACCTCCTCGGAGTCCTATGCTCATCAAGCATCGTCCGAGCCATCTCACACAAGGTCCCGTTCTTCCTTTCCACAACACCATTCTCGGGGAGGCGTATACGGACTCGAAAACCGGTGCTCAAGACCCAAGTCATGACAAAAGGTTTCAAAACGAGAGTTCCTGAATTCCGAGCCATTATCACTGCGGATAGCTCGTATGGCATCTCCGTGCCTCTCGTTCCTCAACCTCAAGACTAGATCTCGAACAAAACCAAACGTCTCCCCCTTCTCCTCAAGAAAGAACACCCACGCATACCGAGAAAAGTCGTCCACCACAACAAGGACATACCACTTCCCACCCGTAGATCGCACACGAGCTGGGCCAACAAGGTCCATATGGAGCAGCTCGCATGGACGCTCAGTCATCACATCGGTGAGAGGCGGGTGAGAAGAGGCCACCATCTTGGCATGCCTACACGGAGCACAAACCAACTCTTTCTCAAGCTTCAAACGTGGCAATCCTCGGACCAAATTGAGTTTACTCAAGCGAGACAAAAGGTCAAAGCTCAAGTGACCCAACTTCCTATGCCACCTCCACAACTCACTCGAAGAACCGACCAAGAAACAACGCTCAACACCCGAAGACCGAGAAAAATCAAGCACGAAACACCCGACCCTCGGGAACGACCATACACACAAGGTCCCCTCGAGAGTCCACAATCCGAGAACCACCAGCCGAAACAACACCTCAAAACCCTCATCCAACAACCGAGACACGAGAAAGCAAATTGTACCCCGGCGATTGAACAAGAGCAACACGCCTCGAGTGATCTTGTCACTCACTTTTATCTCACCTTCCGAAAGCACACGCCCACGCCCGTTGTCCCCAAAGGTGATGTACCTCTTCGTCACCACCGGACGAGACTTGAGAACCACCCCCCGTCTCCGGTCATATGCCTCGAGCAACCGGAGTCAATCAACCAAATGTTCTTCAAGTCTCCCACCCGAAAAATCAAACATAGGCACGTGAGCGAACAAACGACTCAAAGACCGGGGTTAGTACCAAAGGAGGAAAACCAAAGTGCCGAGCCATTTGCTCGAAAGTGGGGTTAGCACCAACCAAAGCATCTCTCCTACCAAAGCTACCTCCACGAACACCACCACGGTAACCACCCCGAGGGAACCACCCCTCTATGCCCGGAGGAGGACCAAAGCCACGCAAGAAAGCCCGTGGAACGTCCTTCCTCTCCAACTCAACGCCACGACTCCTCCAATCCCCGTATTGAGCACGAGGAGGAGAACGCCTAGCAACCGACCACCCGCACTCTTTCCCGGCCCAACCACCGGAACCACGACCACCGAAACAACCCTCGCACCCGTATGAGCTCGAAACCCGAACACCCGTCTCCGTCTGTGCCCGCACCGGTCCGACCGGTGCCCCACACCGTCCGACCGGTGTGACCGGGCGCAACACCACCTGCGGCCTTCTTTTCTCCCCAAGCCCGAACTCGTCCTCACAATCGCCTTGCCCCCGGGCATCCGCATACGAGGCTCAAGTACACCATCGGAAGGGTGGTACTTGTCCTTGTTAGCCCACTCCTTCTTCATTCTATCCTCTCGCTTCCTCTTGAAGCAAAACTCCTCCTTATGGCCATCTCTCCCACAATAGCCACAATGGAACCTCACAAGCTTAGGCTTTGGCTTGGGATGTGGCTGCTCACTTGGTTTCTCTCCACTCAAACCCTCCACCGGTTTCTCACCACTAGCCTTCTCACTCTCCTTCCCAAAAGAACACTTTCCCCGAAGTGCTCACAAACTTGATAGGCTTTTGTAGGTCATTTGTAGGTGTAGGAAACACGGGTGGAGCTGGGGTTGTGTCTAGTCGGTTCCTTAGATGGTTAGGTTTTGGTGGGAAATCATTCTTGTGGTGGGTTTTTGGTGGCTCCGGGATATTCTCTCCACTCCCCTCACCAACCTTGTTTGCTCCAAGCCCCTCACCATCTTGCCTCTTAAAGGCCTCGATCATCATCCTCAACTGAGGCTCGTGACCGGACAACCAACCCATCAACTTCCTCAAATCATCATTCTCATCCTGCAAACGATCAACATAATGTGCAAGCTCCAAATTTTTCAATGCATGCATTTCACGGGTAGAGCAAGATGTAGGCATGGGTTCCTTCAATTTAGCCTCGAGCGAACTAGTGTAAGCATGCATCTCATCAATCTTAGCATGCAAAACGGGGCAAGAAGTGCAAGCACCTAGCAAAGCGAGTCTAGACTTAAGCTCGGCCCACTTCAACGCTAAGCACATCTAGTTCCTCACACTTGGAGGCATGCTTCTCCTTGAACGAAGCAAGATCGGCAAGGAAAATAGAGCAATCAAGACAATCATTCTCATCATAAACAACGGGGCTAGCCTTAAGCGAATCAATCTCAAGCTTGCTATCAAGCACCCGTGTCTCTAGCTCACCCACTCTAGTCCTAGCATCCTCGAGTGAAGCCCTAAGCTCTTTCCTCATTTTCTTGGCCTCTCTAAGCATGTCATCACGGTTATCAAGCAAAGAGCCAAGCCTCTCATTCTCCCGGCGCAAGAAGGGAAGTTCATCACGCACCTCGTCGTCGGACTCGCAGTCCGAGTCGCTCCGTGTGCTCTTCTTGCCGCCGGAGCTCGCCGCCATGGTGCGAAGCCATCTCTCGCGGCGGCCTCGGCCCCCGCTCAAGTTCTTGGACGTCCTCTTGTTCTTGCGGCGATCTCCCTCGTCTTCGCTGCTGCTCGAGCTCGAGGTGGAGTACGCGGAACTGGAGTCGACGTCGCTCGCTCCAACCATCGCTCGGGCCTTGCCTCGGCCCTCCTTCTTCCTCGACCGTCGCTCGTCCTTGTACTTGTTCTTGTGCTTGCTCTTGTGGTCGCGCCTCGAACGGTACTTGCCATCGTTCATCCTCGGCTTGTGCTTGTAGTCGTCCTTGCTCTCGGCCTTCTTCGGGCGATCGGCGACGAAGTGTCCCCGGCTTGCCGCACCGGAAGCAGTCCTCGTGTTCCTCCTCATGTTCACGCGGTTCTCGTGCGGCCTCTCGAACCGCCTCGTCACGGGCGCCACTCATGCTCTCCAAGGTCATCAAACTCCTCATCCGGCATAGACATCAAAGAGGAAAACGAGAACATCCCGGTGGATGAGTTAAAGTTAGTCTTTCCTTTGGAACCACCAACGAGGGCAAGACTATGGGAGTCGGCCGGTCCCTCGAGCTTGGCGGTCATGCCCCTATCCACCTCGGCCCGACTTGAGCTTAGAGAACGGCTCGTTCACCGTCGAGTATCATACCTCTCCGACTCGACTATGGCCTCGAACTTTCCGCCCCATATCGTACGATCCAAAGAGTGTAAGAGCTTGACCGCTCTATCATGATCATCGTACGCGGGAGCACGTCCACATTGGCCCTCATGTTGTTCACCACCACCGTGAACCTCTCGAAACAAGGCATCGATGGACTCACCGGGGAGATGAGTGAAGTTCTCATACTCTCTCCGTAGGTCGCATACAACCGTGCTCGAACCCGGGCGTTCCCAACATGAGCCTCCTTCAACACCGCCCAAATCCTACAAGCCAAGTGCTCGGTGTGCACCCGATCGAACTCGGCCGACACAAAGCACGAAACAAGTAGTCGACCGCCTTATTGTTGGCGTCGAATCTGTCCCTCGACCCTGGAGCAAGAAAATCCATGGGCTGGACATAGCCTGTGTCCACCGTGACATCCCAAAGTAGCTGACCCTTTCCGCGGAGGAACGCACCCATCCGCTTGCTCCACATCTGGTAGTTCTTGCCATCGAAGTGTGGAGGACCCGAACCCCGTTCCTGGTACGCCATCCTTGGATCTTAGACTGGTTAGAGTCAACAAAGACCCGAACCGGCTCTGATACCACTTGAAGGACCGATACGGCGAACCAGAGAGGGGGGGAGTGAATGGGAGCCGATAAAAATTCTTCTCGATGGAGATGAGAACTCCAACAAGACGAACGCGGCTTCCAACACACGTCTCCGACAACTACCCAAGTTGGCCAAGCCCACGTAGCCACTGGAGTGCCACTGGACCTAGGAACCAACAGACACAGCCTTCCGACTCGAGAACGCGGCGGAACAACAAACCCCGAGTCTACGGACCCACACCGGTCGACCGGTGAGCACCACCGGCCGACCGGTCCCCGCCGGTGAAACCGAGCAACTTTCACTAAGTGGCTCTACACCGGTCGACCGGTGAGGCACACCGGTCGGACCGATGGTAGCCTCGAAAGCCCCCAAGGCACCAAACAGGGCCAACCAACCACCAAACGGACCCAAACTCGAAACAAGAAGAACACGGGACAACAACGAACACACCAAGACGTTCACCCGAGCAAAATCCCACAAGGGCCCGCACCGGTCGACCGGTCAAGAGCACCGGTCGGACCGGTGTAGCTCCGGGCAGCGACTCGGGATGAACAAGACCCGCGGGTCAACTCCCCCAAATCCAAATCTCGATCTCCCGAATCGCTCCACGGACTTGAACAAGACTTTGGGGATATCAGGAGCACCTCATGAGGAGTCCATAGCCAAGTTTAATCCCACCAAATCTCGTCCAAAAAGGAGGAATCGAAGAAATCCCGCCGAAAGCACTTCCAACCCAAGAACTCAAGAAACCCCAAATTCGAGCAACTTTTCTCACGGATTTGGGAGGGGAATCACAGCCCAAAGAACCACGAAGGGTTCCCACAAATTTCCCCCACCGAATCACCAAGAGAAAAGCCCCAAAAACACTCCAAAGAAATCACCGGAAGAGGGCTCCGAAAATCACCGCCAAAAACAACCGGGTAAAACACATCCAAACCTTGAGGAATCACGCCGAATCATCTATACATGAAACAAGGATTCGTACAAGGTCTAGCAAGCCGCCCGATCATCCATCCGTCTCTACAAGATCTCTCTCGTGAAGCTCTCTTGCTAGTCCTAAGGAAAACCTAGAGAAAATAGGTGGAAAAATAGGAAAACTAATGAGCTAGGGTTCCAAGAGTTGGCTGCCATCCTCTCACCTCTTGGGTTATATAGGCGGCAACCGAATGTCTAAAATGCCCCTCTCTACTAACTAGGGATGCAAGCCCCTCAAGGGCGGATTTGGAATTCTTGATGCCTTCACCATCGGACGGATGCCCGGCGACCGCACCTTGCGTAGCCTCGACGCAAGCCATGCGATCCCGACGCGTGTCCTCCGCTTCGAAGATTCCGGACTGCGTCGTCGCACACCGGTCAGACCGGTGCTCCTCACCGGTCAGACCGGTCAGACCCACCGGTCAGACCGGTCTGGTGCTGCTGCACCTCCATCTTCGGTTCTCCGGTCTTGGCTTTATGGATCAACCAAGGAACCCAGTGGTTTTCTGGTGAACCACCGGAAACCCCACGAACTCGGTGTAGCCTCCGCCAATCTCCACTCATGACTTGGCTCCCACGTAGTCCCGGCTCGACCTTGGTTTTGAGGCTCAACCAAGAAACCGTCCACGACTTCATCTTGCCGTTCATGCCACCATGCGGCCCGCACTTGACCCCGTTGGCCACCGGGTCCCTCGAACAAAGCCTACTTGTCTTCTCCACACCTGGAGGCCTCACCGGCGACGACCTTTCGCGCTTGTTCTTCACCTGCACCAACACAAGTCAAGCCACAACCTGCACCTGCAATACTTAGCCAAGAATCAGTCCACACAACGTTGTCAATCACTCATCACACAAGGAAGCGACCATCCACCGGTCCTCGAACCACACATGGTCCTTAGATGATGTGAGGAAAAAAGAACATCTTGATAGAGGATGTGATTAGTGGGAAGCAAATTAAATTTTCAAGAAAATTACAGGATGGAGCAGCGGAAAAGTGTCAGATCCAAAGCATCCAAGTTGAAGAGATTGTACAAATCACTGAGTTGCACAGGTAGTTGCTGGTGTCAGTTTGACCATCTCAGAGGCCATGCACTGGTCTCGGGCTGAAGTGCGACCATAATGTGTGAATCATCATCTGACTTACCACATTGCATGTAGAATTTGTGGAGCTTTCTGGTAAAAGGAGCAGCCTTTTTGAGATCACCATCAGTGAGAAGGCTCTTTCCGAATTTGTAATTTGGGTTATCCATAGCCCAAGGATAGCTTCTTCGGTGTCTCCTTGGTGTTTCTCTTAGATCGCTTTCTTGTAGGCCTTTTAGAGGTTTTATTTACAGCAATTTCCTTTTCCTGCTGCATTGAGATGGCTGAAGAAGGTTCCTTAAGGGCTTGCTTGCCTACTGTAGGTGTTGTAGATCTTTTATTTTTGGCAAGTTTCTCTTCTTGCAGCTTTGAAATGGTTGAGGGTTTATCAAGGGATTTCTTACTTGCTGTACGTGGTGTAGAGATTTTATTTTCGGCAAGTTTCTTTCCTTGCTGATTTGAAATAGATGAAGGTTTCTTAAGGGCTTTCTTGCCTAGCGCTGTCTCACCAGAAGCTAATACTGAGGTATTGGGCCCAGATGTACCTACAACTTTCTTCGAAATGTTGTCGACATATTTATCAGCACCAGCCAACACATCACTCTGGTTGATAGGTAATAGTGGTGTCTCACCAGGACCTAATACAGAGGTATTAGGGCCAGATGTACGTGCTTTGGCGTGATTGTTTTGTGCACTTCCATTTGGGGGTGTATGTTTTGTTGTTTCATGAGGAGGAGAAGGAGGAGGTGGTGGTGAGCGTGGCGATGGGTATGGAATATTTGGTGTCCCTTGTGGATGTGGGGATGCAAGTTTTTCTGTTTTTCAGGACTAGGAGTAGGTTGGGATGGAATACTTTGTGTATCTTGCGGATGTGGGGATGCAAGTTATTCTATGTTTTCAGAATGACGAGGAGGTGGGGATGCAAGTTTTTCAGGACGAGGAGAAGGTCCGAATGGAACGTCTTGCGGATGTGAGGATTGAGGAGGAGGAGGAGGAGGAGGGGATTTATCTGAGGAAGGAACCTGTACTATACTATGTGAACTACAAGGAATCTGTACCGTAGCCTTTGAACAAGATTTACATTTTGGTGCTCTTTTGATGTCAATCCGACACCTTCTCCAATGTAACCTATGTCCTTCTGCTTGTCCGAGTTTCGTAACCTCGTCATTAGGATGGTATTCCAACAGTTCATCCACAAAGATAGTTTATACAGTAAGCACTTCAACCACAACACAGTCTTCATGAATTGGGACTGTTTGTAGCGTAGTCTCCTCTAGATGAACAAGACCAATTGCAGCCTCACATTGAAGCCCCCTCCACGTAATCCATAGGCCACAGTTTGTGGGTTCAGTCAACATGCCTATAAGGTCTTAGTGTGTACGATCGTCACAGTGCACCTCTGTCGCCAACTCTGCAGTGCCATCGATCAAACCTACATTATCTACAGACACACAACTTCTCTTCAGTGTGGAGGGTCAAGGGCTTGCGCGATTGGACATGGGTGACAACACCATCTGGTGACAACATCACCTCTGCATTAGTTTTGCATCTGCATCACAGCCACCAGTTCTTGCTTGATTTTTTCCTTTATCTTTTCCATATCAACTGATGCGTCGGTCTTCGTCCTCTTCCTCTACATCTCGATGTGCTGAGGCCATGCATACTTCCAGCCCTGGTAGCTGGAGACACCACACACACGACCTGGTTGTTCAGGGCGGCCCAAGCACTGACTTGGCACATTGTACTCCCTCTGCCCTACCATTCCTAAAGATTCTGCACATGCAATCTTCTTCTTGATGTCTGCAGCCAATTTTTCTGCCTCTTTGTTGTTGAACACTATCATGACAACACGGTCTTTAATCACTAGTTTTCTCCTTGCTCGTAGCCAATTCTTGGAACGATCGTCACGATAGGCTTCATATGGGTTTGGTATACCAGCTGCAGCTAATTGTCTCTCCTCTTCCTCCCATTGTTCTAGTTTCACAGTATAACCAGCTGGACCCATGTTGTGCTCTCTTGTGTTCCGACTTCGGAGTTTTTTGAACTTGACACTAGCAGATGAGGCTTGCTTGGTTTCCTCCTGTTTCATGAACTCCTTCCATTGTTCTGGGACAATAAATGGGTGCCTTGTAAATGGCTCAAGTCCTTTACTGATAAAATCTCACCTAAGCTGAAATCTGAATTGTCTCCATGCCTTGGCTGTCGTTTTCCAGAAATTCTTGAATGCCTGTGGTTTCGCGTCTTCATAGAACTTCAAGTGTTTCTGCACATGCTTATCAAACAAGTACCACTTTTCATCATTGCTTAGTTCTTTGATTTCTGGCAAGTTCAAAGGTATCTTTTGTCTAGCAACGAGCCCCGCAAGCGCGCTGAACCTGCGCTTTTGTGTCAATGTTACTGGCATCCCACTATGTCGACCTCAGTGACTATAATTGAGTCATTTGGCAAGTTTGTGGATGTCATTGGTGCTCTGCCTCGGCGCTGAGGCCCACCTATATAGTCTTGTTGTGCACTAGCAGTGCCGTAACCCTCTTCTTCATCTTGTGGCCCAGGTCTATATTCCTTGTCAGATTTATCCTATGAATTAATAATCAAGGGAATTGCAGTAACTACTTTAGCCCACTGTAATCATTGGTTCTTGGTAAACCATTAACATAAATGGAAAATTCAGTAACCAAAAAATTAGTTTAGGCAAAGCGACCATACCATTTAAAGAGCGAGATGCAGGCTGCCTCGGTTGCTGATGAGGTGCTTATTCAGCTGGGAGAGAATGTTAGTTGTACATAGGAACAAGAGAAAAACAAAATATAAGAGTCAATCTAAAGGGAAATGTTAAGTATGTATACCATTGACAGCTAAGTATGTCCACATGTACTTATACAAAAGAGTCACGACATACCCTGCAATCCCCACCAGTACAAGTATATTTATACGCATTTATATAAAAAGAAAACCATACGCACACATATGTTGTATACTTAATTATCTGAACGCATGTGTGCTGCAAAAGCGCATGGCCTAATTCCATAAACTTGAGCAAATATACCAAATTATGTTATTACTGAATTGTTGTTAATTTTATAATTATTACTGAGTTGGTAGAATGCATTTACCGAATTGTATAAGACATTTTTAGAGCGGCATACCATAAACTCAAATCCTAGATTCGCCATTCACCATCGCACTACCGGAGCGGAAGGATCTCTACTTCTTGTCGCTGCCTGCTCGCTGCCACGTCCTCGTCCTCGCGTTGACCTCGAGGCTGGATCCCTCCTCTTCCTCCTAGTCATCGTCATCGTCGCTGGATCCCTCCTCTAGTCGTCGCCATCATCGCTGTCGCTGCTGCTAGGTCTCTCCTCTAGATTTCGCTATCAGAGGTGTGGTGCGCATCGCGCCAAGAGTGGTGTGGCACGCGTCTCAGCGAAGGGGTGTACCGTGCGTCGCGGTGTTGGGGGAGGTGAGGGGGACGAAGGCGAGGGGGGGAGAGTGGGAGGAGACTGCGTGAGGGAGGCGTCCTTCTCTTCTAACCTAGCCCAAGTGGGTTTATGTGGTTCTTAAAATGAGTAATGTAGTGAAGTACAATACTACTCTGCTACTAGCATAGTATATCATAAACATGAGATAAAAAATCTAATTTCAAGAAATTTGGTTAAACAAGTGTGGCTGTTGACATCGTATGTTCACATATGACATGCATCACAAGTTCACATCACCAAGCAAACTAACTCATAACAAACACATTCACATCTGACATGCATCAGCAGGGCTCATTGTTGACGGATAAAAGACGTATCCCTCTACGATCCGCAAGCGTACGGACCCCACACCTTTTTCACCACGGGATTCCCAAGGTTCTTGTCAATCCGCGGAGCAAGGGGATTACAAGCGTTCGATCAACAACGACACACTAGCTACTAAAACCCTAACTACTATTATACTAGAAAACACTAAACTACACTAAAGAGAATGATAAACGATCAAGAGAGAAGACACTCGCCCACGGGTCTACGATACTAGAGCATGCAATCGCTTAAAGACATGAAAAACCAATCTAATCTATCGGGGTTGTGACCACGGTTTCGCCCTTTCCCTCCTCTCGTACCGTCACTACGCGAAGGTATTCATGACTAGACCTTTGATGGCCACGGCGTATTGAATGGATCCAAGGAAGCATTGGAGCTCGTACTCCCTCTACGGCATGGTAGCTAACCTTTAAGCATTAAAGTATATTCAACACAAGATGATAGATAGAAAATCCGACAAAGTGCGATTACATCTCACGATCGATTACAACCCATGGACGAATGAGAAGATTACCCCATCAAGGTGCCGATCATGGCACCGTTGATCATGGTTTCCCTTCCGCCGGTGTCTTCCTCCTTCTCCACGAGAGGGTGCTTCCTTCGAGGTGGTTGATCTCCGGCCGGAGATCCTCCTCCTCTCTCTCTAGCTTGTGGATGGCCTTCTCGGTGCGAATAAACTCCTCTCTCGTCCGTTGGCGGCGCGTCGGGGGTTTTAGGGTCGAAGATCCTTCGAGGGCAAGGAAGACGGGACCGAACCGGAGCCCGAAGTGGGCCGGGCCGATCCGACCGGGCCGGCCGGCCCGAGCCCGGGTTCGGCCCGGTTCGGTCGCCCTTTTTGCTCCGTGGGTCCTCGTGCACTTATCTACTTCGCCCCCTCCACTTGGATGATTTTGACGCCGTTATCCTCGCGATCAAGATGGAGACTCTCTTTGCATGAAGTTTGATCTTTTACGCTTCAATACCGGGGGTGTTCCTCGTAGCACTTCGGTCCTCACCACCATTGGAAGTAATTTCAGCGAGCTCATGAACACGAACAAGACTCCATGAATGCTCCTTTGAACTTATTGCAAATCCGTCCTTTATGTCCATGATTTCCTACATAAATACAACACTTCCAAATGCATGCACAAAGATGAACTTGTTATATGATTAGTGTGCCTAGTGGCGGGTTAGTTTAATAATCAAATCCAAACCAAAGTGTAATGAACATGCTAGGTGCACCAAAATACACCGTCAACATCTCCCCCACACTTAGCTCTTGCTCGTCCTCGAGCAAGTACTCGTAAAAGAACTTCGTCCAAGGCGTGTAATCGTGTACCACTTATCCTTCTTCACAAGTTAGTCAATCCCTTCATCATTAATACATAAACACAAAGTAATGATAATCAAACATAAACATGGGCGTTTAGAACTTTTACCACGTCAAGATTTACCCCACAACTCAAACTCTTCACTCGAAGCCTTCAATTTCAGCCATACTTACTTCTTTGCTTCCATCGGAGGGTTTTTATGGTTTTCAAAACAAAAATTCCTGCAACAAGTGTTAGACAAAAACCTTTCTCCAAGCTCTCTCAAGTCACTCATATGAAGTGTCTATCCTAACCAAATTTTATAAAACTCTCACCTCCCATTAATCTCTCATATATCATGTAAAAGTGGAGCTATAGGTAGGGCTAGCGCAATCAACACAAGTATTGTCAAACTAAGAACTTCCTCTAATGGTTGTCTACCTTTCGGAGCCAATGATCATGAGAATTAACCATATGTAGGGATATCAAGGACGAGAAGATTTAGAATGGTGGACATGTGCAAGGGCAAAAGAAAATTGTGACTTCAAGGCACCAATGATGTCCTCGTTGTCGGATTGCACATGGTTGGAAATAGAGTAAAAGTTTCGTCTCACAATCAACGTGACATCCTTCCTTACACTTTATTATTTTTCTTTTCTTTCACTTGATCCATCCCTCTCATATCTTCATTGCTAACTCATCTTTCTCTTTTCTTTTTCTTCCTTCATTCACATATGATGATTTTTTTTTCTTTTTTTCTTTTTTTTCTTTTCCATACACATACTTTTTCTCTTTATTTTTCTCTCTCTTGACATCTTTTCAAAGCTTTCAATTCTCCCTTTTCTCGCATGCACACAATCTGAAATTTTTAAATAAACCATGCTAGAGACGAGACGAAACTTTGAAAATAGGTTGTGTTCAAGGAATACGATGTTCAAAAGAGATGTATAGGGTTGGGTATGGAATCCAGTGATATACATGACTTTCGTTGCGAAAGTCATGAACTGAATATATGACGAGGCTAGCAACAAAAGATAAGTACAAGGACATGATCATTGCTCGAAATTAAAACTCACCAAGAGAGAAGGGTCCTAGCCTAACTCATCGTGCTAATCACACTTATAGTGGAGCGAAAAAAACAAACTTGGCTTTGGATAGGAATTTTTTATACTCTCAACTTGGAAAAAGAGATTTTGCTAACCTTTATTACAAGGGTTTTAATATAATTTTCAGAACTGAAATCCTCCAATTTTTAGCATCGAACATAGCACAACTAGCATGTGAAGCTCAAGATCGAAGTGCGGTATGGGTACTTTAAGTAGTAGCGATTCCACTAAGCACCACGGTAAACGATTTTCAAACCACATACTTGTGTTCATATATCAAGAATCGAAGATTAGACAAACAAGTAAATAAAGATAAACAATATATAAAACACAAAGATATATATAAGACTCTTTTTATTTGGTTTTCTTGACTCAACACTAGTTTAAGACACTTGCAAAAATTTAAAAACCGACTCGAAAACTAAAAACTCATTAAAACGCTAAGACTCTCACACGAAGATTAAACCGAACCTAATCTTGAAGTTCAAAAGCTAAGGCTAGCGAGCTAGCTCTCCCCCACACTTAAAACATACGACGTCCTCGTCGTATCTTACAAAAACCAAAGGGGAAAACTAGATCTAATGGTACTTCGAGCAAGCCTTGCACCACTTGCCTCTCATGTTTCCAACCATGCCGAAAAGTTTGCGCACGTTACGGTTAAGGAACTTGTAGTCATCTTCAACTACGCGCTCCAAGTCCTCCATACGCTGCTTCATCGCTTCCATGGTTTGAAGACATTCGTCGGCCGACGCATAGAGAGCTGCGATGGATTGACGGCAAACTCGACAGCACACCGGATGCAATCCGAAGGGGTCGTCGTCGCCATAATCTCCACCGTTGTCACCACCGTCGTCGCCACCTCCATTGTTGTCACCTTCGCCACCGCTGTTGCCGTCGCCGTTGGGGCCTTCGGGAGTCCTTTCATAGGGTTGCTCACCCCAATCATCATCATCTCTACCGGCAGCCGCCCACGAGCTCGGGCTACGATCGTCGGAGTAGTCGCTATCCCCATAATCCTTAGGCTCCGGCGACACCTCCTTGTAATCCTTACGCTTGATGCCTTGGAGACGTGCCGACCTTCGAACGGGTGTAGGGACCTTCTCTCCTTTGACGGGGTAGCGAGATGCAAGAGCTCCGGTCGGGACACGTCCTCCGCAACGGATACGTGCGGTCCTCTTGACGGGTAGCTTGACCTCGCATCGCATCGCCTCCTCCATCGATGGCTTCTTGGCTTCTACCTTCAACTCTAAGCTTTTTGGAGGCTCAATGGCTGCTACAAGGGTGCAACACATTGCTTGAAAGGATTGATTCTCGAGCTCCCAATTCGGCCAAATATATAGTCCCGAGAGAAAAGCCCACGGGAACCTTATTTTCCTTTTTTACACTTCCCTTAAAATTTTTCGACCAAACAAGGAAGTCGAAAAGGAGCAATTCGGGCGGGGTCGGGGGACATCGGGCATCGGGCCCCCCTTGGGCCGATCCGGCGGGCCGGCCGGCCCACCCCGCCTCGGGGGCCGGGCCGGTCCGGTTTTTTGCACACCGCCCTTATTTTTTTTCGTCCTCGGCCCATGGAAAAAGTTGGCCCGAGTTAATCTTCGCGAAAAACTCCGGAAAGCTAAAAGAAAAATTATTTACGAGAAGTTGGTGCCTTGTTTTTCGTCCTAGGCGGGACGTTCGGGCTCTTCCTCCATGGTAAAGACGTCAACATGATGAACGGGCACGATGTCGGGTTCGTAGTAAACCTTAAGCCGCTGTCCATTCACCACAAATTGATCGCCGTTTATATCCATAATGGTTACCGCTCCGTTGGAGAACACCGAATGCACAACATAAGGTCCGTCCCACTTGCTTTGCAATTTCCCCTTTCCGAAGGTTTTAAACCTCGAATTGTAGAGGAGGACCTTATCTCCTTCTTTGAATTCTTTTTTCTTCAATCTTTTATCATACCACCTTTTGATTCTCTCTTTGTATATGCTTGCGTTTTCATAAGCTTTCAACCTCAACTCCTCTAGCTCGCTTATTTGAATTCTCCGTTTCACCACCGCGGCATCGAGATCAAGGTTCATCTCTTTAATCGCCCAATAGGCTTTATGTTCTAACTCAACCGGAAGGTGGCAAGCTTTTCCATAGACGAATTGATAGGGGGTCATACCTATCGGTGTTTTAAACGCCGTTCGATAAGCCCATAAAGCGCCGTCTAATTTCTTTGACCAATCCTTGCCTCCCTTCTCTATGGTCTTGTTAAGTATGCTTTTTAATTGCCTATTTGATGTCTCCGCTTGTCCGTTGGTTTGTGGGTGATAGGCCGTGGAGACCCTATGCTCAATTCCCAACTTGGACAAGCACTTTTTGAAGTTCTTCCCGGTGAAATGAGTTCCTCCATCACTTATCAAGATTCTCGGTGTACCGAAACGGGGGAAAAATCACGTTCTTGATCATAGTGATGGACTCCTCCGTGGAAGCTTTACGACATGGTATAGCCTCTACCCACTTGGATACGTAATCGACCATAACAAGTATATACTCGAATCCAAATGAGTTTTTAAAAGGCCCCATGAAGTCTATGCCCCATACATCGAATATGTCGACTTGCAAGTTGTATTTCAAAGGCATAGAATTTCTTTGAGAGATGTTTCCGGTTCTTTGGCATTCGGGGCATGACGCAACATATCTTTTAGTATCTTCATGCATCTCCGGCCAATAGAATCCGCTCGACCATACTTTGGCTTCGGTTCGAAAATGGCTATAGTGCCCACCGTACTCCGCCGAGTGGCACTTCCTTAGAATCTCAAGCCTCTCTTCCCTTGGCACACATCTTCTCATCACACCATCATTGCCAAGCTTGAAGAGGTATGGTGCATCCCAAAAATATTTCTTACTTTCGAAATTATCTTCCTCTCGAGTGTTTTTGTCTAGATGATCGAGGGGCATCTTTCGAATCGCTCGAATGATGTCGATCATCCAAGTATCTTTATCAAGCACTCTATAGAGGTGGTCATCTCTCATCTTGTCTTCTATGGGCTCTTTATCATCTTGCCCACGATTCATCCTAGACAAATGATCGGCCACAACATTCTCCACCCCCTTTTTATCACGAATTTCAACATCGAACTCTTGGAGAAGAAGGATCCAACGAATCAAACGAGGTTTAGCTTCCTTCTTAGCCAAGAGATACTTTATAGCTGCGTGATCGGTGTAAACAATGACTTTCGAGTTCACGATGTAGGATCTGAATTTTTCGAAAGCGAATACCACCGCTAGCAATTCTTTTTCCGTAGTAGCGTAATTTAATTGTGCCCCACTAAGAGTTTTGCTAGCGTAGTAAACGGCGTGAACTCGGCCTTCCTTTCTTTGTCCCAAGACCGCGCCTACGGCGTAGTCACTTGCGTCACACATGATCTCGAAAGGTTGGCTCCAATCCGGAGGTTGGATGATGGGAGCACTCACCAACGCATTTTTCAAGGTCCGAATGCCGCTAGACACTTCTCATCAAAGTCGAAAGCCACATCTTTTTGAAGAAGGTGCGTTAAAGGCTTGGTGATCTTTGAGAAGTCCTTTATAAATCTTCTATAGAATCCGGCATGGCCTAGAAAGCTCCTTAAGGACTTAATATCCGTAGGAGGTGGGAGTTGCTCAACCGTCTCTACCTTTGCCTTGTCCACTTCAATTCCTCTCTCGGATATGACATGTCCGAGCACTATGCCTTGCTTAACCATGAAGTGGCACTTTTCCCAATTTAAAACCAAATCTACCTCCGCACACCTCATAAGGACCTTTTCTAAGTTTGCTAAGCAATCCATGAACGTCTTCCCGTAAACGGAAAAATCATCCATGAACACTTCAACAATTTCTTCGATGAATTCCGAAAACACGGCCATCATGCAACGTTGAAAAGAGGCCGGAGCGTTGCATAGGCCGAAGGGCATCCTCCTATATGCAAACGTTCCGTAAGGACACGTAAATGTTGTCTTATGTTGATCTTCCGGGTGAATGGGAATTTGCATGAACCCCGAGTATCCATCGAGAAAGCAAAAATAAGCGTGGTTTGCTAACCTCTCGAGCATCTCGTCTATGAACGGTAAGGGGAAGTGATCTTTCTTCGTCGCTTTGTTAAGCTTACGGTAATCGATACACATCCGCCACCCGGTCACGGTTCTTTGCGGTATCAATTCGTTCTTCTCATTCTTCACCACGGTCAAACCTCCTTTCTTCGGTACACAATGTACGGGCTCACCCATTCGCTATGTGGAACCGGATAGATGATTCGGCATCAAGTAACTTAACCTCTTTCTTTACTACCTCTCGCATGGCATGGGTTAGCCTCCTTTGGTGGTCCACTACGGGCTTACATTGGTCTTCCATTGGTATACGATGAGTGCAAAAGGCTGGGCTAATACCTTTGAGATCGTTAATTGAATATCCAATCACCTTCCTATGTTTTTTTAATAAAATCAGCAACGCTTCATTTTCTTCGGGACTCAACTCGTCGCTCACAATGACTGGATAAGTTTTGTCCGGGGCCCAAAAATTCATATTTTAATCCCTTGGGCAAAGGTTTAAGGTCTACTTCGGGCACTTGTGGCTCTTCGGGTTTGATTTCTCCTATGTCTTCGAACTTCTCTTCCTCCACGCTTCCATCATGCGGCTCTAAGCCTTTTGTTGCTTCCTCTAGTTCTTCATCTTGTTGATTACTAATTTGATTTTCCATCGCTCTTTGCAGCGGGTCTCTAAGGGTTTCAACAAAACAAAGACTATCTATCTCTTCTATTTCTTCATCTTCGGGAGGAAAAGGAGTAAGGTGTTTAGAAGCACGAAGAAAGTTATATGTGTACTTTGTTCCATTAAGGTTCATTGTTACTTTGCCTTCTCCGGCATCTAACACGGCATCAACCAACTTAAGAAAAGGCCTACCTAAGATTATATGATCGGAATTACCATGGTAAGCATCAATAACAAAGAAATCGGTTGGTATATAGTTTCTAGAGATTTTTACTTTCATGTTGCAAGCAATACCTAGAGGTTTGATAGTTCTACCATCTCCCATAATTAATTTCGTTGATGTTGGAGCTAAGTCTAGGTTGTGGTATTGAACTTTATCGTAAATTTTAGAAGATAGAACACTTACTTGGGCTCCGATGTCGCATAAGGCTTTGCATTGAACTCCGTTGATCTCGCAACTCAAGTGCGGCGTCATCTTCTCTTCTTCTTCGGATCCGATCGAATAAATTTCAGCAAGGCGAGCGTATGGTGATGCTTCGGGCTTGATCCCCATGATCCTCTTCACCTCGGCAATATGTTCCGGATCCACCACATCATCTCCAAAGAGCTTTTCAAAAATCTCACCGGTGGTTTCGAGGTCGTATGAATTTTCAGCTTTCCTCTCCGGTGGGAAATCCACTTCCAATGCTCTTGCCATCCCCTTTTGATTAGGGAACGGTCTTCTCTTGTCGAATACTTCTCCGTAATCAATAGGAACCCAATCCATTGGCTCGAACTCCCTTAGTGGCTTCGCGCTTGACATGCTTCTCTTATTCGTCTCATTTGGTGCGGCGAAGTCGACGTTTGGTGTAGTTCTTGACTTGATGTGTTCTTGTTTAAGCTTCTCCATGATTGGCTCCTCTTTTGTGACTTCCGGGGTTGCCTCTTTAGAAAAATCAGCAAGCTTTTTCTTCCTTGAATTAAATTCGGCTCTTCCGCAAGTCTTGTTTCCCAATCTCTTCGCATGGCAGCCGCTTTACTAACTTTTTGTAGAAGTTGGGCGGCTTCCGTGAGTGTTTTCTCCATGAGATCCCCACCGCACACATTTCGACGTGTCGCATGCAACTAGGGGTTAGGGAAAAGAAAAATGTATGCAAGAGTACGTCACCGGTGAAGCCGAGTTTTGGTCCTTGTTCGATTAATTCATTAAACCTATCCCGGGCTTGGTCTATCCCTTCCTCTTCTCCTTGCATAAAATTGATCACTTGCCTCCTTAGATGTTGAACCTTGCTCATTGGAAAGAACTTCTCGCAAAACTTCTTTGTCAACTTGTTCCAATTGCCTTCAACTTCAAAGGACGCAACCGAATACCATGTCTTTGCTTTGCCGGCAAGTGAGTAGGGAAAGAGATTCCATTTGAACCATTCATCGGGAACTCCTTCTTGACGCACCGTGTTGCATATTGTCGTGAAATCCCTTATGTGTCTATATGGGTTCTCCGTAACCAACCCTTCAAATGGGTTTTCCGCCACCATCTTCGTGATCTTGGATTTAATTTCATACTTGGTCGCTTCGAGCTTCGAATCCGACTCTTGTACCTTTATGTCTTCACATCGAGGGCTAGCGTAATCCCTTAATGATTTCTCCGGTTCTTCCACGGGTTGATTAACGAACTCCATCTAGACAATAAGATAAAAACAAAAAAACAAAAAAGAAACAAGTGTTTTTCGATAATATATGTTAGATATAGCAAATAAAAGATAAACTAAAATATAAAACTAAGTTAGATGCAAATCAAACGATGTAAACTAACTTGCTCCCCGGCAACGGCGCCAGAAAAAGGGGCTTGTTGACGGATAAAAGACGTATCCCTCTACGATCCGCAAGCGTACGGACCCCACACCTTTTTCACCACGGGATTCCCAAGGTTCTTGTCAATCCGCGGAGCAAGGGGATTACAAGCGTTCGATCAACAACGACACACTAGCTACTAAAACCCTAACTACTATTATACTAGAAAACACTAAACTACACTAAAGAGAATGATAAACGATCAAGAGAGAAGACACTCGCCCACGGGTCTACGATACTAGAGCATGCAATCGCTTAAAGACATGAAAAACCAATCTAATCTATCGGGGTTGTGACCACGGTTTCGCCCTTTCCCTCCTCTCGTACTGTCACTACGCGAAGGTATTCATGACTAGACCTTTGATGGTCACGGCGTATTGAATGGATCCAAGGAAGCATTGGAGCTCGTACTCCCTCTACGGCATGGTAGCTAACCTTTAAGCATTAAAGTATATTCAACACAAGATGATAGATAGAAAATCCGACAAAGTGCGATTACATCTCACGATCGATTACAACCCATGGACGAATGAGAAGATTACCCCATCAAGGTGCGATCATGGCACCGTTGATCATGGTTTCCCTTCCGCCGGTGTCTTCCTCCTTCTCCACGAGAGGGTGCTTCCTTCGAGGTGGTTGATCTCCGGCCGGAGATCCTCCTCCCTCTCTCTCTAGCTTGTGGATGGCCTTCGGTGCGAATAAACTCCTCTCTCGTCCGTTGGCGGCGCGTCGGGGGTTTTAGGGTCGAAGATCCTTCGAGGGCAAGGAAGACGGGACCGAACCGGTGCCCGAAGTGGGCCGGGCCGATCCGGCGGGCCGGCCGGCCCGGAGCCCGGTTCGGCCGGTTCGGTCGCCCTTTTTGCTCCGTGGGTCCTCGTGCACTTATCTACTTCGCCCCCTCCACTTGGATGATTTTGACGCCGTTATCCTCGCGATCAAGATGGAGACTCTCTTTGCATGAAGTTTGATCTTTTACGCTTCAATCCCCGGGGTGTTCCTCGTAGCACTTCGGTCCTCACCACCATTGGAAGTAATTTCAGCGAGCTCATGAACACGAACAAGACTCCATGAATGCTCCTTTGAACTTATTGCAAATCCGTCCTTTATGTCCATGATTTCCTACATAAATACAACACTTCCAAATGCATGCACAAAGATGAACTTGTTATATGATTAGTGTGCCTAGTGGCGGGTTAGTTTAATAATCAAATCCAAACCAAAGTGTAATGAACATGCTAGGTGCACCAAAATACACCGTCAACACTCATCACCAAAATAAGTCTGCATCAGTTGGGCGCATCGCCAAACTAGATTGTTGGTGCAAGGGAACTAGTTAGCTAGCTAGATGGCTTCTTTTGTGCTGCTACCTCAAGTTCAGCTAGCCTTGCCTCTAGTTTTGCAACTCTTTTTGCCAGCTCAACATTCTTCTTTAGAAGTTCAATCTCCTACCTCTTTTGTGTGGCTTTAAGCTACTCATCCTGCTTGTCGATTCCTTTCCAGATGCAGCCAATATCATTGAAGGACCGATTACATGACCAGAGAGGGGGGGGGGAGTGAATGCGAGCCGATAAAAAAATTCTTCTCAAATGGGATGACTTACCAAACAAGATGAACTCGGTCGAACACCTAAAATCACACACTCCACACATAACCTTCCGTTTGCCAAAACCACGTAACCACTGAAGTGCTACTGGTCCTAGGAACAAACACTACCTGTAGCCTCAACTCCTACACGCACACGGTAGGAGAAACAACTTGGGAGCTGGCTATCTGAAGGGGGCACTTAGATCGGATATGGGGGGTGGTTATACCGCCTCCACCTGGTAATTGAGAAATCCTCCGAAACACCTCTTCCGATCACCAAAACACACCACGGATTCACCAACAGAAATCTCTGGTCAAGGTCAAGCTAGCTACCAGGAAATCTTGACAAAAACCAAAACTTCACCCAGGGGCCTAGGGGCGGTTAGACCGGCTACCACGGGTGGTGTAACCTCCTGTACCCAGGTAGGAACTCAAGGCAAGAACTCCTAGAAAACTACATCGAAAAGAACCGAGATTTCACCTGAAGCCTCCTCTGATCAAGGTGAACGAACTCGCGGAGAACGACCTGACAAAATCAAAACCTTCACCTGAAAGACCCAGGGTGGTTAGACCGCCCCCTATGGCTGTTAGACCGCCCTACCTAGAAAATTTAGACGCGGGTCAACCCTCAACTTCCCATCGCCCGATCTCAGATTCACCCCAAGGATTGCGGTAAAACTTCGGGGATAGCTAGGTTACCTCCTGGCAACCTCTCCCTCAAAGGAATCGAACTGAAATGCCCACAATCGAAGGGAGTCGTGGATTTAGGCCCTCTAGGTCAAGAACTCGAAGAACTCGAAAAACTACCAAATCGAAATCGATTAAAGAGAGTTCTTGGGGCAAATTCACCAGCCAAAGAGGCACAAGGTCGTCATACGTGACACCCAACAAGAATCCCACAAGAAATCTCCCTCAAAACTCTGACAAGAAAATCACAAGAAAGAGATCCGAAAATCACCAAAGAGGAAAACGGGAGAGACAACACAAGACCTTAAGGAACCACGCTAAATCATCTATACATACCATGAAGGTTCATACAAGGTCTAGCTTGCCACCTGATCATCCAACCCTCTCTCTAGATCGCACATGGAGCACTCAAGCTAGTCCTAGAAAACTAGAAGAAAATACAAACAAAAATGGGAAAACCAATTAGCTAGGGTTCCAAGAGTTGGCCGCCATCCATCCCCTCAAGTGTTTATATGGAGGCACCCAAAAGATTAAACTCCTTACTAGATAACTAGGGATACATGCCCCTCAACGGAGAATTTGGAAGTCTTCAGATTTTCTCCATCGAATGGATGCCCAGCGACCGCAACCTTGCTTAGCCTTGACACAAGCCTTGCGATCTCGACGCGTGTCCTCCACTTCGAAGGTTCTCGGTGGCAGCGACCTGGGCGGTTAGACTGGCCCAGGCGGTCTGACTGTCCCTCATGGGTGGTTGAACCGCCCTGGGTGGCCACACCTCCTTGTTGAGTCTTCGACCTTGGTTTTGTGGCTCAACCGAGTAACCCCGCGAACTCGGTGTAGCCTCTTCCAATCGCCACTCATGACTCGGCTTCCACATAGTCCTGGCTCAACCTTGGTTTTGAGGCTCAACCAAGAAACCGTCCACGACTTTGTGCCGCTGTTCTTGCCACCATGTGGCCCGCACTTGACTCCGCTGGCCACCGAGTCCCTCGAACCAAGCCTACTTGCCCTCTCCGCACTTGGAGGCCTCACATGCAACGACCTTTCGCGCTTGTTCTTCACCTGCACCAACACTAGTCAAGCCGCAACCTACACCTATAATACTTACCCCGGAATTAGTCCACACAACATTGTTAATCACACATCACACTATGAAGTGACCATCCACTGGTCCTCGAACCACACATGGTCCTTAGTCATCCCGAGTAACAGCACCGTCCTAAAACAAATGAAAAAATTATATTGATGCATTAGAACAATTGAAACTTATGCATTAGAACAGGATGTGATGGTACAAGGATAAATCGTGTGTGATGGTTTCATAACTCGCCTCATGGTCTTCAGAATCATCACCGGAGTTGTTGCCGGATTCGTCACTGGAGTTGTTGCCGGATTCGTCGCTGGAGTTGTTGCCGGAGTTGTCGTCGGAGGAGATGAGGTCCACCAACACCACTCCTCTGCCCAGGTCGTCGCTAGAGGATTCTGCGCTCACCTCAATGCCCGTGGACCGCTTCGTCCTTCGTGTTGAGGAAAAAACCCTGCCTCTCTATGGCGGGTGTCGCTGGAGTCTGCCAACTTGGCCCTTGCGCGTGTGTTCGGCATCCTCCCTTGGGCCGACGAAGAACCGGCCTCTTCCATTAAGCGCCGAGGAAGACGCACGGGGGCGGCGCGCTGGGACGGTTCCTTTTTGTCACCGTGGAACCTCACTCTCTTGGTGGGGGCGCGGACAGCACCGAGAAAGATGGACAGGGAAGTGGCCGCGGGGCCTTGTCCTTGCAGACCCCCTAGAGTCGTGTGTCGTACCAGCGATGGAGATGAGGCTGCGACGGAGACAGGAAGGCAGAAGCCAGAGAAGGGAATAGAAGGCAGAAGGCAGGCAGAGCATTTATTAAGAAGGTTTAGATGCACAAATGATACGATGATTAACAACCACCCATCACCAATGAAGGGGCCGAGCCAGGTCTATTCAAATGGAGAACAGTTTGCTTTTCCCCTTTTAATCTGCAATCAAATTTTCTATCACGTATTTCTCCATCAACCGTAATCTTAATGTGATGATATTTATTTAATCATAATGTGATGATATTTATTTCTGATTTTTTCTAAAATCAACATCTATTCATTTATGACATTTTTCGTTTGTAATTCCATTTCTTGGATGTTGTTTATACACCTTATATTGTTCCTTATAAGCACAACATATAAATAATATTTGTTTTACACAACCATTACTAATGAAACTTTGCATTTCGTAATCTCACAGTGAACATATATTAAAATTTCAACTGCATATGAGTTCCAACATGTTTTAAAGTGTGGAAAACTTCAATGTTCAAGTAACATTCTAAGAAACTATGTTAGAGATGTGGACATTTGTACACAAGTATAATCTTCCATTTTTGAAACCACTTGAATTTTTGTAGACAAGCTTAGGGACTTAAATTATGTTGGCAAGTCAATTTGTAGAATTTTTAGAACACACTAAGATGTTATTATAATTATTATATCGTAAACAAGAGATAAAAATCTGATTTGAAGAAATTTGGTTAGACAAGTGTGGTTGTTGACATTTTATTCAAATACTAAATTACCAACTATGAATTGTTAGTATTTTTTACGAATTTTTTGGTGCTGTTTATGGGGTATACTATTTGAGGGAAGCAAGTTTCAATTCAAAAAATAGTGTCGGGCCCACGCGTCAGCGTCAAAAACTTATATAAAAAAAGATAATCGTAGCCTGCCCGACCGACAAAGGCGATGCGGGTAGACTAACCATCATCGCCAACAAGTGCTCCATTGTCAGAAATGCCCCTTGCCGAATGAATATGCATCCGCCCTGGCGCCCCGACCCCTGCCCCCTTCTTCTTCCTCGATCTGAGCTCCATCGCCGCCACCCGCCCATCGTTGCCCTCCGTCGCGCACATGTCGCACTACGCCGATTCGTCTGGAGGTGCACGTGCGAGGTTGTCGGAGCAGCCGCAATAACTCCATCGGCTTGGATCCAGTCGGTGAGCTAAGCGGCTTTCCACTGGTTGCTTGCCTAGACTGTGGTATGGTTCAGGTGGTGGAGGGGCGGACGCAGAAGGAAGGTGAAAACCATGGTCGTCTTTATTTCAAGTGTGCAAGGAACTCAGTGAGTAGTCTGTTGTGTCTCCCAAGTCTGAGTTAGGGTTCTTATGTGCTTTTGAATCTGCAGTACACCAAGAATGATGGATTTTATCATTTCCACAAGGAGTATCTCCAGATGCTGAAGGATGCTGGTATCATTGTTTTTCGACCATCGAACTGGGCAGACGCGGTCGATGAAGTAGTTGATTTAGTGGAATGTCAAATTGGGAGCGGCGAGCAGAGACAAGCACTGGAGGACAAGCAGAGGAAGAAAGCACTGGAGGAGAAGATGGACAACGTGATCTGGAAGATGAACTTCATTATTGTGCCTATTGTTTGTGTAGTATTCGGATGTTTACTGGGGATGTATGCTGCAAAGAAGTAATTATGATGTTAAAAGTGTTGCTTTTGCTTCATGTGTGTGGATGAAGAATGAAAAAATTGTCACATATGACAAACATAAATGTTTGAATGAAGAATGGATGGAATGACAGTCGGGTCAGAAATCTTAATGTGTCACACATCACAAAATTCATTAATTCATCTGTGCTGACATTTCATTGCAGCACGAGGCGAAGGAAACGCGGATTATTAACACAAACAGAGTAATAAACTTCTGGCATAACTCTGGCATATACACTCATTGCAATTCATTGTGAACTGCTACCATATAATGACACAAACAGAGTAACAAAGTTCTAGCATACACATTGCAATTCATTGTAAGCTGCTGCCTTAGACATTGCAGTGCCTTCCAAAATAGGGGAAATGGATTGATCTACTAGTTCATCACAAGTTCAACATACACACAGGAGGAACATATTAACAGAGGATCTACTAGTCCGTCACAAGTTCAACAACCATACTGGAAGAACACATTAATAGAGGAGCAAATTAATTAAGCAGAGGTAGTCACCGCCGGAGGAGCCCCACCATCGGAGTCGGAGCCGGAGCCGGAGCCGGAGACGTCGAGGCCGCCATCGTCGCCGCCGTCATCATCGACGGGGGCAAGCACTCCTCTCTCTAGGTCCCCAAACAAGACATTGATCTTGAAGGCGTAATCCTTCACGGTCATCTGCAGCGGATGACTGTGTGGTGGGACCCCGAGATAAACAACCACCTTTCGAAGCTTCACGAAAGCCTCGTGGAACAAGTTCGCTGACCAACTGGCTTCATCAGCACTTAGTGCAGGAGCACGCACGGCCGCCATGGAGTGCCACCTTGCGCCATGGCGGCTTCACCTCCTTGGGACCCCGGCTTCACCTCCTTGGGCGGGGGTAGCTTCACCTCTGAGGGTGTCGTATGGACCTCCCTGGGCTCACTACCTCGGTGGGTACCAGGACCGACTACTCGGTGGGCCCCTGGGACTACCCGGCTTGTGCCACACGGCACCTGATGGCGTGAGGCGAAAGGACTACGGTGGACAAGTACTCGGATAAGAAGCTATACATGTCTTGTACTGTGTAAGGAACTCCTAGACGTACCCGACTAGTACTCTCTCCCTGAACCGACTTGTAATCCTGCCTCCCGAGTTATATAAGGCAAGGTAGGGACCCTTTTGTCTCATACGCATCATCTTGTAAACACACCCAATCAATCTAGAGCTACGCAGCATACAGGACGTAGGGTATTACGCACCTCGCGGCCCGAACCTGTCTAAATTGTGTGCCACGTGACTCTTCCTTCGAGTTACCGATCTCAGCGAGGCCACATTCATCTACCTCGGATACTCCCCTTGGTAGGTTGCCGGTCTAAAACACCGACAGCTGGCGCGCCAGGTAGGGGCTCTCGCCGAAGATCTCATGGCAGACTCGACGGCTTCAATCTTCATAAAGCCAACCGTCGCCTTCAACCGCGGCGACACCTTTGCCTTCGGCTCCTGGGTCTGCACTGCTGACGGCGCTGGATCCTTCCAGCGCCGCCTCACCATGCCGCACAACCCGAAGACCAGGCTCGTGACGCTTCCAGAAGTAGTCACAGGCGATCTCGCCGGAAAATTCAGCGAAATTTCACTCTACAACCAACACGCCGACTTCGAGCTTGGATCCGCCTCCAACTCGAACTCGACGTCCCCGTGGGCCATCGCATGCGAGCCGGCTATCGATCCATCGTGTGTGGACTCCCCACTTCATGAGCACTTCCCATACGGCCTCTGCAATGCCAACAGGGCCCACGTGAAGGCTCTCTCTGCGTGCCGGGCCGGGAAAGAGATCATCTCCGAGTACAACTCGGACTCCAACACCGTCCCCGGCTACAACTCGGACTCCAACCCCGTCTCCGGCTACTACTCGGACCCTTCCTACGAGTTCGACTTCGTGGCGGACCCTGACGAGCCCGAGTCTGAGAACCACACGACTGAGCAACCGCTGTCAGGACCAGCTTCCAGCCTGGTTATAACATCTACACCCACCGGGAGATTCGTCTACTGGCCAGACCGCAAGCCCGCAGACCTGACAGACAGGAACTCACGCTGCGTCACCTACCTCGACTCACTTCCCTTCCAGGAGGGAACACCGCTAGCTCCAGCTAAGGAGCACACTCCAACAGAGGTGGCGACTAGTGACTCCAGCCTCGGCTCTCCTAGTCGTCAAGTCTTCATGACTACCAACGAGACGCCGGGACCCACAGGGACACACCCTGACCGATATCTCGAGGATATCTCAGCAGACGAATTGTCTGCCAATGCACCCGCAGACGAAACCGACGCCAAAAAGAACGCCCGACGTGAACGCAATAGAAGGCGGAACGAACGATGCCGACGTGTCTGTGAGTCCCTACCCATACGGAATCTCACAGAGGCTCTCGACCAAGTCAAAAACCAGGTGCACACTACCCCAGAGTAGTGCCTCATGTCTATCACCACGATAGCACGTCAGGCTTAGGGGATGCACGCGGGAGAAGTTATCACCAAGCTCGCAGAGGATGCCTACTTCACGAGAGTTGACAATAGAGTTGCTCAAGTGCCTCCCGTCGGGACTCGCCAACCCGACAACGAAGCCAGAAGTCGCAGTCCGGCTGACAACGGGCGCAACCGTACTCGATTAGAGCTACCGGCTAACCCCAACCGTACTCGGGCATCGGCCTGTGGACCTTCTCAGGGTGGCAACAGCGCTGGCGGCGCCGGCGGTAACCGCGATGTCGTCCCTCATCGTGATCCTGGCAGTGGAGGCAGCGGCGGTGGGAGCTCCTCACACGAGGCTGGAAGGAGAGCCGGTGGCGGGGGCGATCGCGGCGGCCGAGGCCACGCAAACAGCCACGTCACTGGTGTCTCGGGCGGCGGCTATGATGCCCGTCGCAGAATCGAGGAAATTCGGCGCAAGAAATCCGCAGGCGAGAACGACGGCTTCCCCGCCTTTTCTGCGCGGTTTGCAATCTACTTCTCCCGGAGAAATTCAAACCACTGGGAATCACCAAGTACGTTGCGAAGCAAGACCCAGTACAGTGGCTCAGATGCTACGCCCTCTCCATCGAAAACGCTGGTGGCAGTAATGACACAAAGTGCCTCTACTTTCCCTTCTGCCTGAATCAAGCTCCGCTTACATGGCTCGAGTCACTCGAGAAGTACTCGATCGACAAGTGGGACCAGCTCAAGGACCAGCTTACATGGGTCGCTCGGGTACTCGCATGGACCTGGGAATGGTGAAGCAGGAACAGGGCAAGACCCTACGCAAGTACATGCGGTGCTTCTTCGACAAGCGCGCCACCGTAGTCGACGTCAACGACAAGGAGGTCATCGACCACTTCCAAGACGGTCTCTACCACCGTCGCACCTTTGAAGACTTCGGTCGTCGCCGCCCAAGCTCCATCACGCACCTCAAGGACATGAACACCTTCTGGGCTGATGAAGAAGACAAGGCTAACGCCAAGTACGACGCCATTCGTGGCAAGAGCAAGCGGAACACGGGCGGCAACAACAACAACAACAACAACAGGGATCAAGGCGGTCGTAGTAGCAACTACTCGGGTCCAAATCGCAAGCGCAAGCCAGACAACACAGTCGCGGCTATCCAGCGCCCTGCGAAAGACAACTCAAAGAAGACCTCCGGCGGCTTCAAAGACTTGCTAAAAGAGAAGTGAACATGGCATCTGGATGGCAACCACACTACCGAACAATGCTACCAACTCCGGCGAGCACTCAAGGATACTCCAGAACCACGGAACCCTCACGACAAGAAAGGCAAGAAAAGGCCGACAAAGGCAATGGTGACTTCTAAGAACACGACAAGACGGTGAACGTCCTCTTTGGCGGACTACCCAACCGATGGGCTCAGAAGGCCACCGGACGAGAAGTCCTAAGCATTAAACCAGCGGTCCCGACCCCTCTCCGGTGGTCGGAGGTACCCATTGCCTTCTCCCGCGCGGATCAATGGACAATCTTCTCTGAACCAGGGCGTTTTCCTCTCGTCCTGAAGCCGGTAGTCGCGGGCTCCAGACTTAACAAGGTTCTCATCGACGGTGGAAGCGAGCTCAACGTCCTTTTCACCAATAACTTGAAGAAGATGAAGCTCGACATCACCCACAGGCTCAACAAGAGCACTCCGCCTTTCTACGGCATCGTCCCCGGGAACGTGGCTATCCCACTAGGCTTAGTGGTACTGCTAGTTACCTTCAGGGAGATAATGGAAAACTACCGCACCGAGTACATCAAATTCAAAGTTGCGGACTTCGAGACTTCCTATCATGCCATCCTCGGCAGACCAGCTATCGCCAAGTTCATGGTGGTACCCCATTACACATACTTGGTACTCAAGATGCCAACTCTGGCCGATGTACTCTCGCTACAAGGGGACTTAAAGATATCCTACGACTGCGACACAGAAGCTGTGGAACTCGCAGCGACGAATCAAGTACAAAATGCAATGATGGAGATCTACGCTGCATCCAAAAAGCTTGCCCCAAGTGAACTCGACATCCCAGAGAAGTCAGACAACGCCAACAAGCCTCAGCCAGCTGAGGAGGTTCAAGTCAAGACGATTGACCTCGGGACAGGCGACAGCAGCAAGACCACCACCATCGGGGCGAGCCTCAACCCGAAATAGAAAGACGCGCTCGTCAGCTTCCTTCGGGCTAACTGAGACATCTTCGTGTGGAAACTAGCGGACATGCCAGGGGTGCCAGGAATCTGATCGAGCACTCAATCAACGTCGATCCTAAAGCTACCCCGAAGTGACAACACCTCCGTCGTTTTGCCAACGACCGACGGGATGCCATCAACAAGTAACTCGGGAAACTACTCGCGACTGGCTTCATCAGAGAAGTCTTCCACCCTGAGTGGCTCGCCAACCCCGTCCTCGTCCGCAAGAAGAACTCGAACGAGTGGAGGATGTGCGTCGACTACACCGACCTCAACAAACACTGCCCCAAGGACCACTTCGGGTTGCCGCGAATAGATCAAGTCATCGACTCCACGGCGGGCTGCGACCTGCTTTGCTTCCTCGACTGCTACTCCGGGTACCACCAGATCGCTATCAAGGAAGAAGACCAAGAGAAGACCGTGTTCATCACCCTGTTTGGCGTGTACTGCTACACGACAATGTCTTTCGGGTTTAAGAACGCCGGTGCTACTTACCAGCGAGCTATCTAGGCCTGTTTCAAGAGGCAGCTCAACAAGAACGTCGAAGCCTATGTGGATGACGTGGTCGTGAAGACCAGAAACTCCGACACGCTCATCGCTGATCTTGAAGAGACTTTCGCATCCTTGAGAGAGTACCGCTGGAAGCTCAACCTGAGCAAGTGCGTCTTCGGCGTACCGTCGGGTAAACTACTCAGCTTCATCATCAGCCATCACGGCATCGAAGCCAATCCTGAGAAGATCTCTGCCATCACCGACATGAAAGCTCCCACGTGCATCAAAGACGTACAAAAGCTCACCAGGTGCATGGCAGCCCTGAACAGATTCGTCTCGAAGCTTGGAGAACGGGGGCTCCCCTTCTTCAAATTACGCAAGCATCAAGAGAAGTTCGCGTGGACTCCAGAGGCAGACCATGCCCTTTCTCAACTCAAGGACTTCTTATCCAAGCCATCAGTCGTCACGGCTCCTCGCAAAAAGGAGCAGCTACTGCTCTACCTCGCTGCGACTACTCACGTGGTCAGTACTGCCATCGTTGTCGAGCGGCAGGAAGACGGCCACGCCTACCCAGTCCAGCGACCAGTCTACTTCGTCAGCGAGCTCCTGTCGGAATCTAAGGCACGTTATCAACCAGTACAGAAGCTACTGTATGCAGTGCTCATTACCTCGCGGAAGCTGCGACATTCCTTCCAGGAGTACTCGATCTCCGTCGTCACCGACTACCCGCTCGGCGACATCCTGCCGAACCAAGATGCTACTGGAAGGATCTCCAAGTGGGCAGTCGAACTCGGCGCCCTCAATATCGACTTCAAGCCATGAACAGCCATCAAGTCACAGGCACTAGTCAACTTCATAGCAGAGTGGAGGGAAAATCAGCTACCTACTCCAATTGAGCTTCTAGAGCATTGGGTGATGTACTTTGACAGCTCGCTCAAGCTTGAAGGTGCAGGTGCAGGGGTACTCTTGATTTCCCCAACGGGCGAACAACTCAAGTACGTCCTGCAGATCGTCTGGAAGGTCTCAAACAACGAACCTGAGTACGAAGCTCTTCTACACGGGCTCCGCCTCGCGTCTTCACTAGGCATCAAGCGACTACTAGTCTATGGCGACTCCGCAGTGGTCATCAACAAAGTCAACAAGTCCTGGGACCTCAACAAGGAGAACATGGATGCCTAGTGCCTAGAAGTCCGCAAGCTCGAGAACAAGTTCTATGGTCTCGAGTTCCATCATGTTATTCGCAACAACAACGTTGCAGCGGACGTCCTGTCGAAGCTTGGTTCTACTCGCGCTCAAGTACCAGCGGGTGTCTTCGTCCACGAGCTTCACACGCCATCCATCCCGGAGCCGGCGCCGACGACCACTGACCCAGCACCTCCCTCAGCTGGCTAGGAGGTCATGATGATAGAAGTGGACTGGCGACGACCCTTCATCGACTACATCCGCGAGCAGAAGGTTCACACGGACAAGAACATGGCCGAGCAACTCATCCGCCACGCCAAGTCCTACATCCTAGTCGGAGACAAGCTCTACAAGCGGGGCGCATCTCCTGGAGTACTCATGAAGTGTGTCCCCCAAGAAGAAGGCAAGGGCATCTTGGAGGAGATCCACAAAGGCGTCTGTGGCAACCACGCGTCTTCACATACGCTGGTCAGCAAGGCTTTCTGACGAGCTTTCTACTGGCCCACAGCTCTGGGTGATGTTGAAGAACTCATCAGAAGGTGCCAAGGGTGCCAATACTTCGCCAAGCAACAACACGTCTCGACCTACAAGCTAGTCACCATACCACCAACCTAGCCCTTCGCCTGCAAGGGGCTCAACATGATTGGGCCTCTTCCGACTGCACCAGGAGGATTCAACAGAGTCTTGGTGGCCATCGACAAATTCACCAAGTGGATCGGGGTCAAGCCGGTCACATGCCCCAAGGCTGACAGAGTACTCGACTTCTTGGATGAACTCGTGCACCGCTACGGACTACCCCATCGCATCATCACAAACCTGGGCTCCAACATCAACAATCACCAGTTCTGAGAGTACTACGGGAACAGCGGGATCGACGTCCGATACGTCTCAGTCGCCCATCCACGGGCCAATGGACAAGTCGAGCGTGCCAACGGGATAGTACTCGACGCTCTTAAGAAGCGACTACATGATGTTGCTAACACGAAAGGAGGCAAGTGGATCAATGAACTACCCAACACACTCTAGGGGCTGCGTACTCAGCCCTCCAAGCCGACGGGACAGTCACCATATTTCCTGGTCTACGGCTCCGAAGCTATTCTTCCTGCCGACGTCTTGTGGGATTCGCAGGCAGTAGAGCAATACGATGAAGGCATATCCGAAGATAGCAGGCGAGTTGATATCGACAGACTCGAAGAAGCTCGCTGCGCTGCCCTCGTCCAATCAGCAAGGTACCTTGAGGGTATCCGATGCTACCACGACCACAATGTCAAGGAACGCTCCTTCAACGTTGGCGATCTCTTCCTTCGCCGTATCCAGAACACGGAAGGACTGCACAAGCTTAGCTCGCCATGGGAAGGTCCCTTCACAGTTGCAAAGGTGACCGGACCAGGCTCCTATCGTCTACAGACACATGAAGGTGAAGACATCAGCAACTCGTGGAACGTCGACAAGCTCTATCGGTTCTACACGTAGTATCCCGACTACTCCGCGGGCTCAAGTCTACACGACTACCTCAAGACCCCTTCGCTATAAGCGGCCTCCGGGTCCAGGCACTAGTCTCCGGACTACTCTACTCCAAGGTCCAGCATTAACGGTTACTAACGGATCTCGGGCTGTTCAAAGTGTTAGAGAACTCTATCAGCGGTCTATCAAGAGACCATGTACTTCTAGATCCAGCCTATACGGCTACTAACGGATCTTCAGCTGTAAGCGGCCATGCGCCCTAGCACTACTTAGCCATAGGCGGCCTTCAGGTCCTGACGACTACATTTGTAAATGGCCCTGTCCATCCAGGTGTACTTTTTCAGTAATAAAGTTTCATTATCAATCAACTCATTTACTGTGTCTATCTCAACGAGTTTATCGTCAAGTACTACTACTCGCACAACTCCACAACATGGGCACTCTGCATACATACATTGCGACAACGAGTACTCATTTCATGGAACTTCTTTCAGCACATACTTACACAAGTTCATTACAACTTTGTTTATATACAATCTTTGCTACAAGCTAACCCTACAGGACTACTGAAAGTTCAGCTTCTCGGCGACTTGTTCAGCTATCGGCGCCATCTGCTCCAACAGCTCCGCGTACTGCTCATCAGTACAATTGGCGGCTAGTCCACCCGCGACTACGTCTACCGGAGCCTTGGGGGAGTACGACGTCATGTACGCCAAGATTTGATTTGGGATGGACTTCACCAGATGCTTGATATAAGTCGTCAAACGGCCAGGAGCTTCTCTCCACCGGTCAACCAACGGAGCAATCTTCGGCCCACCCGGATGAGGTACCAGCAGCCTCGCGATGGGAAGATCCTTGAGTTGTCCCCGCAACTTCTTGCAATCTTCGTTCAGCTTCTGCAGAGATTTGTAGTAGTTGACTAGATCACGATCCGAGGCAATCCGAAGCTCCATGTGCTTATCGCACTCATGGGCCAACTGCTTATAATCATACTCAAGTACCTCGCGGGCATCCTTCTCCCGGTAGAAGAGATTCTTCATGTCGACTTTTGATGCCTTGAGCTGCTCTATTCGGGTCTCAAGCTCTGCAAACAACTCAGGAGACGATGTCAGACTACTATTGGGTACTTCCAATAAGTACTCGACAAGTCAGCGGCATACCCTTGTTCTTATTGCAGAGCGACTTGTTCTTCCGGAGAAGTTCTTCGCTCTTCGCCTGCATATCCTGCACTTCATTATGGTACTGGGTGATGGCGCCATCGAGCTTGGACTGAAGCATGGCGGAGTGCTTCTTGGCCTTTGCGAGTTCTTTCTCCAAAGTCTCGGCCCGGAGCACCGTGTCGCCAAACCCCTGGAGCATCTCGGATTTCTGCCGAGACCTCTCCACGACATCCTGCAGAAGGCAGCAACTACTTGAGTATCTCATTCTACCGGAACTCTACTAATCAAGGGTACAGTCACGTACCTTCATCCATTGCTCCGCCCGCCGCATCGCTTCCAAGTTGCGCACTACTGTTCCCGGGTCGACAAGATCATCTGCCAGAAGCTCGAGTCTACCACGACTACTCACGGCGGCCTTGGACATCGGCGCCGAATGGATCGGCTCCACATCTGAATCTCTGGCGAGCGGACGACTACTTCCTTCGACCCCGGCAGTATGTCATCGTGCACTTCTTCAGCCACCCCGGGGGCTACTCCGCCGGCTATCTCCGTCGGCTCAGATATCGTTCCAGTGGCTACTTCCGCTTCTGGCACCACAGGCACAGCCTCGGGGATGGTACATCCATCGACTTTTGCCCCCGTCATCAGAAGAAACATGGGATCAGCTTCCCGGGGGCTATGACTACTAATTGACGAAGGTTGCGCATCCGTAGCGTACTCACCTTCTACCATGCTGGCCTCTGGCAGCGTAGCATCTGCGGCTGGTGCCACGAACTCGCCTTGGGAGAGGGGAGCGGACTCCTTGGCAGCAAGCACGGAAGCTTCTTCAGCCGCTGTCGTGCTGGGTTCATCTTCCTCCCAGGACAAGTCCGTCAATTTCCTACACAGTACATAACCAGTGGTCAACCAAGTACGACTACCCAGCTACATGTACTACTGAGGAAAGATCTCCACTTACAAGCTTGACCGGACAACAGTCATGGCAGGAGCGCCAAGTATGCTGGCGATGTCGACAAGTCCGGCTTCCGCGGGCGCCCATCCTTCGACTTGAGTTGCTGTCGGTTCTTCAACAGCAGCAGTCACGGCCGGCTCCGCCCTGCTCTCGACAACTGGCACCTGTGGCTCGACAACTGGTGTTAACCGCTGTGTCAATCTCGACATAAGTTCTTCTGCGGTGGGGGCTGGGCTGCGGCTTCCTTCAGCCGGCTCCCCCAGCGTCTCCCAGTCGCCTTCGTCCCCTTGGTCTACGGGGTCGGAAGGCGGAATTTCCTGCAAGAACTCGAAATTCAGTTGTCAGCATAACACTGTTGCAAGCCAAGTACTCGACTACTCTACTCAAAGAGTTTACCTCTTGAGACGTAGTCTCGGTGAATTTCAACTTTTTGGAGACGCGCTTGCGTGCCACATTGCGTGGCCTCCTCGGTGGCGCAGGTAGACTAGCCTCCAGGTTAGTCGGAGGATCGTTGATGAGGGGCACGTTGGGCAACCCAGGCCGACTGAACCAGGACCGCAACTGGAACCGCTCCTGAAGCGTTTCCTCGGCTTCCTCATCGGACATGTCTTCAATGATGACGGTTTCACCACTTTGGCCGACTTCGCGGCGCTCCTTGGCCTTGACTTTGCCCTCCTCCGGGATATTTACAAGTTGGGGAGGCGAAGCTGGCTTAGAGACAAAATTCACAATATCATCCTCCAACATACAACTTGGGTGAGCATGACTACTACCATATAACTAGTACTCGTACACTGAGCGTGACTACTTACCTCGTCCGGTGGATGAGCTGCGGAGTACTCGGGGACCGAGCAGGGCGTGTACAGCAGCATGTCTTTGAAGATCCTGCCCAGCCTCTCGATGATGTCGTCATCATCGATCTCACCACCAGGCATCCGCGACGTGACGCCCTCGGTGGTGTACTGGTAGCCGAGGGTGTCGCGGGCCATCAGTGGCTGCACCCTCCTCCTCGTGAAGCTGAAGGCCACGTGTTCGGCCCTCAGCCCGGCTTCTCTCAAAGCCTTAATCTTCAGCAGTAGCTCGGGTAGTTGTATACCCTCCAGCATCGTCGGCTCCGTGTTCCACCAGGGTTGATGCTTCAGCTGCTTCCCGCTTGGCTTCGGCAGCTCCGGGTGGTGGTTGGTGACGTAGAACCATTTCGACTTCCAATCTTGGTTGGAGTCGATCAGCTTGTACGCCAAGTACTGCTCGGCGACATCTTCGCGCATCTGGATCCCGGCCCCTCCGACTACTCTTGGGTCGTTGGGGCTTCGCTGGGGCTTCACGTGAAAGAACTTTCTAAAGAGTACCCATTGGGGCTTGATTCCCAAGAATGCTTCACAGAAGTGGACGAAGACAGATACATAGAAGACTCCATTGGGGTTCAAGTTGAGGTACTCGATACCATAATAGTTGAGAAGACCTTTGAAGAAGTGCTCGCCGGAAGAGCTAAACCGCGCTCCTGTTGACGCAAAATGTGCACTCAACGCCAATCACACAGCAAGCCGAAAAAGCTAGCTTCGCACGCACAGAGAGCAAATGACGTGCCAGTCAATTTTTCCTGAAAATTAACAAAAGATAAAGCAGTTAGATACCAAAGCTTGGAACGTGTCGGGTGGCACCAGACAGTTCCATATTTATGGCCAAGAAGCCAAGCAAGAATGACATGTAGCTATGTAGAGCTACGTCGAGAGAATCACAACCATCCGGACCATTATAAAGGGAAAAAGAATACTGCCGAATGGATGACGTAAGCGTGACGATGATCGGTCTTTGTATAGATAAAGATGCAAGCATGAAGTTATGACCGATCCCAGTGAGGTTTGTCATTAAATAAAATGAGGTAAAGCACGGACATGATCATGTATTAAATGAGCACGCATAGATCAAAGCACTAGTCTACCGCATGTCTAGGTACTTTAAGATCCGTCGGGTACGATCACAAACAAATCTATCCACCGCATGATACAACTTGCATGAAAAACGTACCACTTCCCGCAAATAGATCTATCCACCGCATGATACAATCCAAATACGGAAAGCTAAAAGCATACATCACTCAAGGCACGAACGAGGCACGTGATCTACTCGTGAAGATATAACCGAATACGGCCGAGCAGCCGATCCGAGTCCATGAAGAAGGAACAAACATTACCACGTGAATAAATCTATCAGGCTGAATTGGAAATCTAATCCACCGGATGACTAGCTCCAAAGCAACCCAAAAACCTGCATCTACCGCATGATACCGGTTCTTTCAAGATTTATACGCACAAAGCAAGCTTGAACCCGCAACACGTGACAACCTAGATCGATTCGGTTTCGGCTATCGGAGAGCACAAGATCCACGCGTCAAAAACACGAAACCTGCTCGTGTATGTATCTTAAAAGGGAAAAAAGCCGATCCAAACCCATCTAGATTGGGCAAGAGTGTGTTACATGAATTAAAACATAAAGTAAAACTCATGATAACACGGGGTAACTTAATGAATCTATTGGATCTTGCCAAAATCCAATAGAGCCGATAACTAGCTTCGAGCTAAATCTTAGCCTACCGCATGGCTCATGATCTAACAAGAAACCCTCTTGAACCAAGCTTGAATCTACCGCATGACACGAAGCGTGGTAACAAGACTACTTGCATCAGATCTAAATCCACCGCATGATACTAGACATGATACAAGGTTGCCGGTACTCACGGAGGTCGACGGATCGATTGGCCCTCTCGAAGAACTCGACGACACGACAAGGACTCTAGGGTTTGGTGTAAGGCCGGTGTGTATTGAGGAATGAACGTGTACGTTACATACATCCGGGGATCGTATTTATACCTCGCGATTACAAGCGCGAATGGATTCATTGCCTAACTAAACTCGATCGCCTATCCATCCATTCGCTTCCTCCGATTGAGCCACGTCACCGTCCAATCCCGCAAAATCGGCTCTCTTGTTCTTTTGCCGACCTGGAGCGGATAGCCGACCGCGGATCCTTCCGCCGAAAATCTCGAAAATATCTTTCCTTCCACCGGACGGACTCTTTTTCGAATCGGACCCACATGTCATACTCCTTACCAAATTTTGGTGTTAACACATGCCCCTTCAATTGTGGGATAAAAGTAATTTTGTTCCACAATTGACTCTAGCCACGAATCCTTGAGCCAAACTGTCAACACTTTTTGTTCTTCGCAATCCGCCGGATTCTTCGTTCGAGATCCAACCCTAGACCCCCTTCGTTCCGAGCTCGAATCTCCAATGGCAACTCGGAACCAAGGTTGCTCGGAGTAAATTCACCCATCCAAACCTTTGTTCGGCATTAGGTTTTCAATTTTACCGAGATTTTCCTCTTCCGCTCTCCTCCGGGAACCCTCTCTTGCTCTTCGATTCCTATTGAGGCCAATTCGCGGTCTTATTATCTTGGTCCCGAAGGGAATCCCGACCCCGAGATTTTATTGCCGCTTGAATCTCGAGAGAATCCCTTTCAAGGTAGCTTTATCTCCACCTCCCCGGTGGCAAGATGCGTTCAAGAGCGGCCTTTGCCCCCAATTGCGGGCTGGAAGACTTGGTATCGGAGGATTCTTGCGGATAAGAGTGGATTGACCAATGCGGATGCTCTCCGCATTGCTCAATGTACGGAGTTATCCGTAGGCGAGACACCCAAGAATGAAGATCTTCGATAGCCGCATGCCACTTACGGTCAAATGGCGTCAACGCCTTCCTTTTTGGGCATGGCCCAATGTCTCCAACCTTGGCCGATGTGTACATGATCACCGGCCTTGACATCACTTGGGTGCGTCCGGCCTTGGAACTTCAAGAATTCCTCACGCCAAACGGGGGGTAAAGCCGGGGAATGGCTACAAGAATTATATTTCGAAGCACATGAGAGATAATCCCCTTGGCGAAGTTGAATACGAGCCTTTTTGAACATGTGGTTATGCAGATTTGTCTTCGTGGCAAGGCCAACGAACCCACTTTGAATCACATCGCAATGGCGATCCATGCGGCTAGTGGCAATCGCCTTCCTCTGGGAAAATTTCTCTTGGGCAGTGTATACCATATGCTTCATCAGACCGTTACCCAAATGTACACCAGCCAGAGGATAGCATGCGTCAATGGCCCTTGGTGGTTTGTTCAAATTTGGCTGCAACTTCACATGCATCAGATTATAGGCGTCGACTTGAACTCCAGGTTCTTCCCCTGGTCCAATCCCCCCGAAGGAGAGCTTCAAGTTACCAGAGGATGCCAAAACTATGGAGAAGCAGCTTCAACTGTTATCGTTCAGCAGGACATCATCCAGCTCTTCGAGTTGTACTTCAGAGGCTTCTCCAATCCTCTTTGGCTCCCTTATCTAGGCAATGACACTCTGACCTTCCCTGTCGAATTCTCCTTTGAGCCCGACCATCAAGATAGGGGATTCTTGGAAATCTTTAACATCATAATCCGCCCATGCATATTACCGGCCGAGTTCAATGGAGGGAGGCGAATACCGTACTTATGAGTACTACCGGCCTAATGTAATGGCCGGGCAACTTGGATGTGGCCGGATGCCCCCAAGATTGTTTACGCATGAATTCCTCAAACCCGGGGAGGAAATCAAAGAGCGATGCGATGCGGCGAGTTTTCAACTATGTGTGCGGTCCCACTTGTCTACACATGTCCTTTTGTGCCCTGCAACCATAGCTCACCCCACCTTCAACTCATGGTGGCAAGAATTCCATGACCACATCTTCAGTGAACCCGTTCATGTGTTCTGTGCAGAATTGGTGCCTGATTTCCTGCCGACTTCAGAGGTAACACAATGAGCCCTTGGATCAAACACTTCTTCTCCATTCATGGTTTTGACCTTCATCTTTTGCCCACAGAACACAGTACCTGCCCCTCGAGCCAGGGTAATCACTTATAATGCCGAAGGCCCGATTTCAGCACTGGGGTTTAAATCCACAACCCTGCATCAATTAATGGCCAGGTATGCTACTACAGATCCCAGCCTTTCTAGCCTTACTGCAGACAGGAGGCAAGGTCTGCACCTGATTGCCCCTCCAAGTGCCAAAAGGAGAAGAACTGTCAAAAAGGTGCTTGTTGAGGTAAAACCCTTTACCTTCTTGATTACCAAGTCACTCTGTTCTTGATGGATCATATTCATTGTGCATTTTCGGACCGAGCCCAACATTCTTCGAACCGGCACACCTCGCCAATGCTCCACCCATTGGTATGTCCTTTCTTGTCCTTTCTCAAGGATGAGCACCGGCACTCACTCTTTCAATTGGACACTTGCGAGAAGAAGGCGTGGAAGAACGGTACAGGTAGATGTTCGGTGGCTCAACAAGCGAGTCCATCCGGGTTGAGTTACCCATCCCGGTGGAGATCTCGTCCTCATCACCTTCTCGCAAAAGCAATCAATTCTCCGAGAGATGAATCTCCCAACCCAAGCGGAGCCGGCAAACTCTCCCGGGGTGCCATCGCCTATTGGTCAAACGGAAATAGCCAATCCACCGGAGGCGGCGGACCCAACTCCTTTCCGGCCCGGGAAGCCCACGAGGCGCCAATGCCCGCATCGGCACCCCTTAGCTCGGGGAGTTTCGGCTCTACCGGGGCACCTTCCCCGTCCGTGGGTGCCCCCGCTCAAGAAACCATTCATGAGGTACCCAATTCCGCGCTTGGTTTCGGTACTTCGATGTCGGCATTCTCACCTCGGTAATGTGACTTTTCGGGGTCACGCTCCGCCGTCATCGAGCTTGCCATCGGAGGGCCCATCAGCGCCGAGGTGATGAAAGAAATGAACCGGCCCATTTGCCCGGATGAAGTGTTGCCCAAACTCAAAGAAATTGCAGCCTGGCTAGAAAAAGATGTTCAGGATCAGCTCAATGATCTTCGTCATTTTGAAGAGATGTTTGAACCCATTAGTCGAAGACTCCCCGATGACATCAGAGCTTTCTTATCATCCGTCTACGACTTAGAGCCCTTTTATGTTCCCTTGAGGCGCACTTGGAGGAAATTGCGCTCCCGTCCGGCCATCGAAAAGGAGAAAAGCGACGCGAACATGCCATGAACGGGGCACAATCCCAAGCAGAAAGCCATAAAGATGCCTTGGCTGACCTGCAAGCTTCTTACGATTTGAAAGTCGCCGGGGAAGGCTGCTCTAGAGGCGGAATTGAGAAGCTGTCAGCGGAGATGGAGATTGACCAGAAGAAAATAGCCGATCTCCCTGGATTGATAGCAAAGACCCAAGCGGAGGTAGAATCGGGCGTTACCGGAGTAAAGCAATGCGATGCGAGCTCATTGACTTATCCGGTGCCCAAAAGGACTACCGGGGAGATCTTGGATAATTCCCACTTGATAGTATCCAATGTTCGTCGCGCACTCGCAAAACTCCTTAATGCTTGAATGTCCTTATTGATGTATACACTGGATTTGGTCGTTCTTGTAATATTTCCTTTGCGATTTGTTTCCTTTCCTTTGCGTACTTTGAGATGTAGTCTTGAACGACCCATCCCGGTAGTGAAACGCTAACTCTGAACGACACCTTGAGTTCCCTTAGCCGAACCAATCAACCCGCGCACGGTCCGGCTTGGAACTCCAAACGACCCGCGGGCGGGGCTGGTCAAGGAAATCTTTCCACCTTCCGATTTTATTGGGACGTGCGCCACGATCCACGGCCACGACTCGAAGCCACGATTTACCCGCCGGGCCTATAAATGTTGCCATAGGTACCCCTAGCTTTCCACCGGGCCTTCTAGCTCTCGAATCTTTGCCAATCTCTCGGTCTCCTTGCAAACGGTGCACATCCCCAAACCGCAATGGTGCGCCGCCTCAACCGCCGCCGTGCCTCCGACGAGGCCGAGGGGGAGCGAGCGCTAACGCGCGCGGGCGGTGATGACCGTCAACTTCTCCTCTTCGATCCTTCTCTTGATCTTCTTTTGCCTTGACAATCACCTCCCTTTTGCAGGTTGATTCAGTGGAATCCGCCTCGCGCGCCGACCAATCAACCCCTCCCCGGATGACTCTTCGGAGTCCGAGCGGCCACTCCCCGTATCGTACGGGGGAAGCGAGACGCCATCCGCTACAAGGAGGAGTTGGAGGCATCCCGTCGCGAGCGGAGGATGTCTCCAAGAAAGCGGGCGTGGCCGAGTTAGAATGGGAGGACCGGCGCAAACAAGCTGCCGGAGGCCATTGACGGTATGGCCACGAGATTGATTCTTGGTCCGGCTCGGCCTTTGATGCTAATCCCTTCGCTTGTCTTTTGCGGCCGCCGACGGCGAGCTCGACCAGCTAAAGACGTTGGTAGAGCAATTGGCCGAGAAGGTGAATGCCCACGGCGACACGCCGGCGGAGCGTCTGGCCGCAGTGGAGCGTCGCGTCGACGAGGTGGCCGTTCATGGCGTTCGCCTGGGCACCACCTTGGGCCTGGCTGCGATGGCGACGCATACGGACGTCGACTACTCCACCAGGCCGCGTGGCTTCCGGGCGGCGCGCGGGAGGGATATCGACGAGATCGAGCTCATCCTGGAGCGCCTCGACGGCCACGGCGACGCCATTGCCGAAATTACCCATCCCCAGTCTGTGCTGAACAGACTTTTTGACTAGATTGTACTAGGGATGTGTAAATGTCGGCAATATATGATGAACTTTTGAATTCTGCATTTGTTCCGTGATATCTCCCTTCGCATTTGCATCTGTGAATTTTGTCTTCTTTGAATGCATCCGGGAACTGTCTTTAGCCGAACGCTCGCAAACAACTGCCCCTCGGCGCAAAATCCACAAAGGATCCCAATTCGGCAGTCCGTAAACATTGTTCAAAAGAAAACCCTTCGCACTCGGTGGAAACCCCTGCCGCTTGGTATTCCAACAGTGTGTACTGGCCAGATCATCACTCCCAATGCGCCTCCTTGGTCAATAAAATAGCCCGTGGGGTGCTCTGCAAATCCACTCGCACACTCCTCCATCGCTTCTCGTCTCTTCCTTTGCTGCCAGAAGAAAAAACCCCAACGCCATGGACAAGGGTAAACAACCTCAGGGGAGCGGCTCATCGAGGAAGCGTACGATTCGGAAGTGAGTTCTTTCTTGATTTGCTCCTCGTTCTCCTGCTTGATCTTACGCTTCATGTCTTCTTCTCGTCTTTTCAGCCTTGATTTGCTTCCTGAAGAGGTCATCGGGACCGAAGATGTTCCCGAGTACATCTCCTCCGACTCCTCCCCTGAAGCAGAGGATGCCACGCCTGAGCAAAGGGCCATTCATCAGCTGCGCCGCCGTGCCGGCACCGGAGCGCGGCCTCAGGGACATGTCCGTCCGTTGCCAAGCCGAGCGCGAGCGTCGCATGGCGCTGGAAGCACTAGTAGGGGCTAAACGCTTCTGACCCCTTCATGTTTGCATCTGGATTTCTTGCCCCTAACCTTGATTCTTTTGCTCCGGATGTCTCGACGGTACGGCAACCTTTGAAGGCGGCACGGGATAGCTTGGTAGAGGCCACCAATCATGGTCATCCTCGTGCGTTCCAAGTCGCCGTCACGGTGGTCCTGGAACAAGCGAAGAGGGAGCGACGGCGAAGAAGCAAAGAAAAGATTGAATCATACTTTCGCTTCTTTCTCCACGCCTTCGCTTCCCTCCCTTAGGGGACTTGACCTTCGGGGCTGCTATGTGTAATCCTGCAAGAAACGGTTGTAATGTAGTGTTGAGCTAAGGGCAATGCATCCGAGGCACGCGGCCATCTTCTTTTGTTCATGGATTTTGTTCTAAAGGCGGCCTCATTATTGAGAGCCGGCTATTTTGTGCCAGATGCGTGTAATTATCGATCGATCTCAATGCTAGGATAATATTTCTTCAGATATCTCCCATTTATCGCGGCGGAAAACTCTTCTCCCGAGCAAAGTTTTCAATATGTATGCATTACCGGGACGCATCCGACCACACGAAAAGGCCCCTCCCGGTTAGGGGACCATTTGCCGAATTCATCGTATTTAGTTCCAATCGGCGGTAGCGCTTTCCAAACTAGATCGCCTTCGCGAATTGCTTTACCTTTACTTTCTTGTTATAGTATTTGGCGACCCGCGGCTTGTTTTTCTCGATGTTCTCCGGTGCCACGAGACGGATCATATGCAAATCTTCTAACTCATCCATCATCGGGCCACCGTAATCCTTCGAGCTTAACTCGTTTTGCGGCACTACTCTCCTCGAGTCCGATTGCATTTCCCAAGGCGAGACCGCATGATGCCCGTAAACTAACTCGTAAGGAGAAGTTTTTGTAGCTCCATGGGGGGCCATTCGGTAAGCCCACGGCGCTTCACCGAGTACCGAATGCCATCTCCTCGGCTTCGGTCGATCTTCTTCTGTATAAGCTTGATCATGATTTTGTTAGAAGCCTCTGCTTGACCATTAGCTTGGGCATAGTATGGAGAAGAATTAAACAGTTTGATTCCCATGCTTTCGGCGAAATCTCTGAACTCCAATGACACGAATTGTGCCCCCTGGTCAGTGGTAATCGTCTGAGGGATCCCAAATCGATAGATGATCTGTTCCTTAACGAACTCGATCATGTTTTCTGACGTCACTTTCTTCAGCGGGATCGCCTCGACCCATTTGGTGAAGTAGTCTGTAGCCAAAAGCACGAACTTATGCCCCTTGCTAGATGGCGGATTAATTTGGCCAATCAAGTCTATACCCCAGCCCCTGAATGGCCATGGCTTGATGATGGGATTCAATGCCGATGCGGGGACTCTTTGAATATTCCCGAACCTCTGGCAATCTTGACACCCCTTGTAATACTCAAAGCAGTCCTCTAATATCGTCGGCCAAAAGCATCCAGCTTGCCTAATAACCCATTTCATCCGATAGGCCGATTGGTGCGCTCCACATATCCCATCGTGCACCTCGCTCATTATGTTCTTGGCTCCTTCTGGACCCAGGCATCGTAGCAATACTCCATCTAATGATTTAAAGAATAAATTATCATCCAGAAGAACGAACTTGATTGCCTTGTACCTGAGCTTCCTAGAGACTTTTCGGGATGGATCTCTCAAATAATCAACGATCTCTTTCCTCCAATCATCTTCTGCAAGATCCGTCCCTAGTGCACTCACCTGCAGCAAATGCTTCTTGACTCTCTTTATAACCGGAGGCGCTCCGAGCCGGCTTGTTTGCTTCCTCGTTGTGCTCTCTAGGAATGTCTTTGTAGGGTTACCAGTGGAAAGCCCTTCAAGATTTCTCTGCATTCCTCGTAGTAACTCCTCAGCGCCTCGCTCCTGCACTCGTACTGGCCGTTCAATTGCTTTATGACCAACTCTGAATCTCCCTAAATTTCAACTGAAACGGCCCCGGCTTCTCTCAAATATTGAAGCCCTCGAAGTAATGCCTCGTACTCGGCCTGGTTATTTGTGACAGTGGGTTGTATAGGAATGGCGAATTCAAACATCTCACCTGCGGGAGAAATTAGTAGGATCCCTACTCCCCCACCTTTGCCACATGATGACCCATCAAAAAATAAAGCCCAAGGGGTAATTTCAAGCGAGATCAGGCGAAGGGTCACGATGCTCGGTAATAAAATCGGCAATGACACGACCTTTGATGGCTTTTGCCGATTCGAACTTCAACTCGAATTCGATAAAGCTAAAATCCATTTGCCAATCCGTCCATTCAAAATTGGCATAGATAACATATGTTTTATCACATCAAACTTCGAGTATACAGTGCATTCGGCATTCAACAAGTAGTGCCGAAACTTTGTACATGAGTAGTATACGCAAAGACACAGTTTTTCCATAGCCGAATACCTGGTTTCAGGATCAAGTAATTTTCGGCTAAGGTAAGCTACTACCCGCTCCTTTCCTTCGAATTCTTGGATAAGGGCCGATCCAATAGTTTGGGTATCGGCCGCCACGTACAACTTGAAAGGCTTGTTCAGCTGAGGAGGAACCAGCACTGGCGGCTCCTTCATGTATTGCTTGATTTCCTCGAAAGCCTTTTGTTGTTCGTCGCCCCATGTGAATTTCTGATCCTTCTTTAGCTTCGACAACGGAGAGAACGGCAACACCTTCTCGTGATAAATTTGAGATGAACCTTCTCACGAAGTTGATCTTGCCGAGCGATGATTGCAACTCCTTGAGGTTGGTTGGAGGAACGACTTCATCAATGGCTTTCATGCTCTTTTTGCCAACTTCGATTCCCCCTTCGTGGACCAAAAACCCCAAGAACTCTCCAGCTGACACCCCGAATGCACACTTGTTTGGATTCATCTTTAGGCCATGCTTCCGGGTGCATTCCAAGGTCTTCTTCACATCTTCCAGATGGGTGTCATGACTTAAGGACTTGATCACTACGTCGTCAATGTAGATTTCCACGGTCTTGCCGATCAACTCATGAAAAATGTAATTCATGGCCCGCTGATAGGTTGCACCGGCATTTTTCAACCCAAACGTCATGACTATCCATTCAAATAGGCCTATATGGCCAGGATACCTGAAGGCCGTCTTTGATATGTCTTCTATTGCCATGAAGATCTGATTGTATCCCGCGTTGCCATCCATGAAGCTAATCACCTTGTGCCCAGCAGCGGCGTCAATCAACAAATCGGCAATAGGCATCGGGTATCCATTCATGGGAGTAGCTCTGTTTAGGTCCCTGAAGTCTATGCAAACTCTCATTTTTCCATTTTTCTTATACACAGGGACGATGTTAGAAATCCACTCCGCATATCCGCGAGGGCCGAACGAAGTTTGCGTCAAGTAATCTTTCGATCTCCTTCTTCACATCGGCCAATACCTCATCCTTGTAGATTTTCCGGGGCGGTTGCTTGTATGGTTTGAAACCAGGCTTGATTGGCAACCGGTGCTCGACGATGGAACGATCCAATCCAGGCATCTCCGAGTAATCCCAGGCGAAGCAATCTTTATATTCTTTGAGAAGCTCAATTAAGTTCCCCCTGAAGTCTGGTTGCAAATTTGCACTGATGAACGTCGGCCTTGGTTTAACACCGTTCCCAATGTCAACTTCTTCCAGCTTATCGGCCGACATAAATCCTTGTCCTAACTTGCCATCAGTGCCATCCACGGGGTTCTCCATTAAAAATTACTATAAGAGTCGATCGCTTGAATCGGCCGTTGGTCACTGCCGACGGGGTTCAACGGGACCTTCTCCCCGATCCTTCCACGAGAAGCAATCGATGCCTTGGTACTCCCGAAGGCTGGTTCCATGTTAGCCACGCTTACGGAGTCATCCCCCCGGACGACCTCGATTTCATCGTCCACCCACCGGATCGGTGTTGATGCATAGTGGATGGGACGCGGCAGGTTGGCGTGGATCCGGCCCCGCCCAAGCGGCGGGCCGTAGGCTCCCTTCCCTTCGATGACGAAGAAGGTGGTGAGCGGCGTCTTGGACCCGATCATCAAGTCCACGTGAGCGCATCCTTTGGTGTACGAGGGGTTCCGGCGAAGTCGTTCAGGATGATGCTTGTTGGTGTCAGATCGCTCGGGGTCATGCCAAGCTTCCTGAAGGTGGTGTACGGCATTACATTGACTGCCGCGCCACCGTCGACGAACATCTTGGTCAATGGCTTGCCATTGACGTACCCCCTCAAGTACAGCGGTCTCATGTGGCGATTCTTGGCCGGCTTGTCGAAGATGGCCTGCTTGGCAAGCACCAGCTGCGCCATCATCTCCTCGGGCTGCTCGTCGTCAAAGGATGCTTCCTCCTGCATCACCTGGTTAGCGGGAGCCATGAACTCGTTTGGCAGGAAGTATACCATGCATGCAGGGGCCGAACGCTTCGATCCTTCCGGGCCGGTCCTTGGGGCGCCACTTTTGCCTCGTCCGGATCCCGGCTTGCTTCATCTCGCGGTTCCTCAAGCGGCCCGGACCCGCCTCTTCTGGCTCCTGCGTAGGCCGGCGGGCACCACTGCCCCTTCTGCCAGACGTGGACATCCTCGTCCTCTTCTCCCGATCGGCCCCACCGAGATCGGCTTGGCGCTTCTCGGGATGATCAATGATTTCAATTTTTTGCCGCCGATCCCCATTCGGGTGGATCCTTCCAAGTCTTTCATGGACGGATAGGCGATTGGCAGTTTCCTGCCTGTACTCAACATATCTGTCGCTGCATTCAGGACAGTTCCTTAATGTGGGTAGCTTTAGGCCCTCATTCCAGCAGTGCCTGAAGAAGGCGCACCCCCAGTGGGCGCGCTCCTGCTCGCGCGTGTGCTGTTCTTGATTCCATCTGCGCGCCTCTTCTTCAGCCCTGCGCTGCTCCTCCTCGTGATGACGCTTTTGGTAGCGCTCCTTTTCCATACGGCGCTGCCATTTGTTGAGGAGAATGCGTGACGTCACCTTGGGTTTAGGCACGGACGATTCCCCAATCTCGACGTGGCTCTTGAGAATGCGGGGGCGTCGCCCGCACTTGTTCTAGGGTCACACGGCGCTCGGGTCAACCGATCCATCTTGCTTGGACACCGGGCCGAGGTCGGGACCTTGACTTTCCCCTTTTCTTCGGGCCGTTATCGCATTGATAGAAAAGCCGAGCATGTTACGAGGGAAGGGGTGGCCATCCAGCTTCATCTTGTTATCGAACTTGAGGTGCCCTTCCTGGATAGCTTTCTGGATCCTCATCCTGAAGACCCTGCAATTGTTGATGGAGTGCGAGTCCCTGTCATGGAAGCCGCAGTAACGTTTTGCTTTGACTCCATCAGGCCGAAGCATAGAGTGCCCTTCAGGCAGCTTGATTCGGCCTTCGTTTACCAAGAGCTCAAACAAGTTGTCAGCCTTTGTGATGTCGAAATCGTAGGTTCCTTTGGTCTGCCTGACCCACCGCTGATTCATTGTCAAGGGCTCTTTACCCCACAAGATCTCTGCTGCAGCTATCTCCAATTCGTCGTCAGAATCTTCGCACAAATCAGCCTTGTCCAAGAATTGGTTGTAGATGTCAGCGATGTCATGCTGCTTGCCAAACTTGGGGTCTTTCTTGAGGCCATATGCCTGATTGCTCATCAAGGATAACTTCTGCGATAGTTGGCCCAAGTTTTCAAACTCCATCCCAAATAGCTTCTCGCGCACGGCTGGCAACATCCCGGCGACGGCCATATCAGCCAGCTGATCGTCTGGCAAGTTCAATGAGAAGCACATGCCCTTGACTTCTCTGAATCTTCTAAGAAACTCCAGCGGTGTTTCACTGTGCCTTTGCTTCGGGGTGGCGAGATCAATCAACTTCTTCTCGGAAGCGCCGCTGAAGTAATGAGCGTGGAATTTACGCTCCAAATCCTTCCACCTGGCCACTGATTCAGGCGGCAAGGACGAGAACCACTGAAAAGCTGGACCCGTCGGCCGAGGCGGGGAAGTAGCGAACCCCGAACGTCTCTTCGGCCGAACATTCCCCAAGCCGCATGAGATAACGAGCGATATGCTCGACCGTGCTTGTCTCGTCCTGCCCAGAGAACTTTGTGAATTCCGTCGGCGGTTTCACCCTTGGTGGCGGGAGCACGTTATAGTACCACTGCGGGAACGGCGGCTCGTAGGTGGGGCCCCGCATCCTTGGCTTGAGGCCGAGCCGATTCTCGCATCAATTCGGCCATCTTGCGTGCTAGGGCATCTTCCTCCGAGCGCCACGGCGCGCGCGTACCATGGGTGCGGGAAGGCATCGAACGCTCCGTAATTTCCCACTTCATGATAACCACCGCCGTACAAATTCTTCTGGAGCCGGTTGGTCGACGGAGCTATTCTTCGGCGGGGTCGAGTGGGGCCCCAGATGAGCCGAACGCTAGGTCTCCGTACGTAGGCTGGTACGGATTCGGCTGTTGCACAGGCTGACCCGTGCTGCTCTGTGGTGGCGGCAGGATTGGTTGACTTCCTGAAGCTTGCAACGGAGGCTGAACTGGCTGCCCCCCGGCGCCCTGCGGAGGGGGTTGGAACGTCTCGCTCCCGGAGCTTTGAGGGGGAGGCTGCTGCACCTGGCTTCGTGGCGGCGGCTGAGAGCTTGATTCACCCAGCTCCACGGTGCTTTTTTCGGCGTACGCCTTCCGAAGCGCCGCCCGCGCCGGGCCAAAGAGGGCCACCATCATCTGCTGGAGCGACCCGAGGAAAGCTTGGTTGTGCTTGGTGAGCATGTCGTCTACCGACTCCTGGAAGATCCGCGCGCATTCCTCTTTTTCTTGTTGGGTTGTGGCGTCGGTCTCTCCTGGCAACAGCACTCTGGGCAGGCCACTCTTCAGATATGGTACACCACTTCGATTCTTCTTAAACGACATGAGACACTTTTGCTGAAATTGATTCACGGCGTCTAGGAGCTGCTGATGCTGCTCTGGAGAAAGCTCTTCGATGTTGACATCCAGGAGGTATGAGACTTCAGGCATCTTGAACCAATTCGGCCGTATGGTCCCACTGGGCGTGCCAAAAAGTGTGTTGACGCAAAATGTGCACTCAACGCCAATCACACGGCAAGCCGAAAAAGCTAGCTTCGCACGCGCGAGAGAGCAAATGACGTGCCGATCAATTTTTCCCGAAAATTAACAAAAGATAAAGCGGTTAGATACCAAAGCTTGGAACGTGTCGGGTGGCACCGGACGGTTCCATATTTATGGCCAAGAAGCCAAGCAAGAATGACATCTAGCTATGTAGAGCTACCGTCGAGAGAATCACAACCATCGGACCATTATAAAGGGAAAAAGAATACCGCCGAATGGATGACGTAAGCGTGACGATGATCGGTCTTTGTATAGATAAAGATGCAAGCATGAAGTTATGACCGATCCCCGTGAGGTTTGTCATTAAATAAAATGAGGTAAAGCACGGACATGATCATGTATTAAATGAGCACGCATAGATCAAAGCACTAGTCTACCGCATGTCTAGGTACTTTAAGATCCGTCGGGTACGATCACAAACAAATCTATCCACCGCATGATACAACTTGCATGAAAAACGTACCACTTCCCGCAAATAGATCTATCCACCGCATGATACAATCCAAATACGGAAAGCTAAAAGCATACATCACTCAAGGCACGAACGAGGCACGTGATCTACTCGTGAAGATATAACCGAATACGGCTGAACAGCCGATCCAGGGTCCATGAAGAAGGAACAAACATTACCACGTGAATAAATCTATCAGACTGAATTGGAAATCTAATCCACCGGATGACTAGCTCCAAAGCAACCCAAAAACCTGCATCTACCGCATGATACCCGGTTCTTTCAAGATTTATACGCACAAAGCAAGCTTGAACCCGCAACACGTGACAACCTAGATCGATTCGGTTTCGGCTATCGGAGAGCACAAGATCCACGCGTCAAAAACACGAAACCTGCTCGTGTATGGATCTTAAAAGGGAAAAAAGCCGATCCAAACCCATCTAGATTGGGCAAGAGTGTGTTACATGAATTAAAACATAAAGTAAAACTCATGATAACACGGGGTAACTTAATGAATCTATTGGATCTTGCCAAAATCCAATAGAGCCGATAACTAGCTTCGAGCTAAATCTTAGCCTACCGCATGGCTCATGATCTAACAAGAAACCCTCTTGAACCAAGCTTGAATCTACCGCATGACACGAAGCGTGGTAACAAGACTACTTGCATCAGATCTAAATCCACCGCATGATACTAGACATGATACAAGGTTGCCGGTACTCACGGAGATCGACGGATCGATTGGCCCTCTCGAAGAACTCGACGACACGACAAGGACTCTATGGTTTGGCGTAAGGCTGGTGTGTATTGAGGAATGAACGTGTCTGTTACATACATCCAGGGATCGTATTTATACCCTGCTGATTACAACTGCGAATGGATTCATTGCCTAACTAAACTCGATCGCCTATCCATCCATTCGCTTCCTCTGATTGAGCCACGTCACCGTCCAATCCCGCAAAATCAGCTCTACTGTTCTTTTGCCGAACCGGAGCGGGATAGCCGACCGCGGATCCTTCTGCCGAAAATCTCTGAAAATATCTTTCCTTCCACCAGACGGACTCTTTTTCGAATCGGACCCACATGTCATACTCCTTACCAAATTTTGGTGTTAACAGCTCCACGAATCGGGCGAACACCGGGATCTCATTGGAGTTCTTCTCCATCGGATACGGATCCCCGGCGGCAGTACACCACATGTCCACCTCTTTTTCCGGAAGGAAACCACTGTTGAGCAGCGCCAGCAAATCCTCTGTCTTCCATTCCTTATTTGGATTCGGTCATGGGGGAGATACCGGGGGCGTTGACACTTCGGCAGATCCAGCAGCCTCTTCACGGGACCTCTTTTTCCCGGCGGCGGTCTTCATGCTCTTCGATGGGGATGGCTTAATTCTCCAAAGACAACGGGTCTTCACTCTCATTCGCTCGGGGGCTGTTCTGGAGGCAAGCAGCGGAGGAGCGAATGGATCTCTGGCCTAAGATGCGGTGGCAGTTTGCTCGAGCGACTAAGTCTTGGCTAGATCTATTTCAACTAGCTGCGAATGCGGAGGACGGAAAACCCTAAGGGTTTCGGCTTCTATTTATAAGTCAACTGGCGGCTCTGTAACGGCCCGATGGATATGCCTCAACAGCTGATTCAGTAGCGGCCGCCTGACCTTTCAACTTCCAGTAGTCGATGCACCCTATCTCGGGGGCTTGGCTACATCTACTCAACTCCCTGGTGGCAACAAGATTCAAGAGAAACTCATGACACATTCTACATTCAAGATGACCCTTCAATTCGAGAGGAAGTACTCTACTCAAGGCGCGGGAGGTCCGTGCCACGTGTCCTTCGGTTTTTTCTCCGGATTTTGCGGGATAATCTTGCCAGAACTTTAGATTGACCCTCAGCCAGAGTCTATGACTCAACCTAAGGCTCGGGGGCTACTCCATATGGAGTGTGATTTTGCAATCACACTTCCATATAAATTTCGACTTCAAGACAACACAAGTATTGTTGAAGACCTTCAAGAGCGGAACTCGAGGACGCTTGGGAACTACTCGAGAAGACTTCAAGACTACTCAAGGATCAGCTGGAGTACCTTCCAGCCTAGGAATGCTTCAAGTATTCTTGAGGACTTCAGCTTGTAGTACTCGGGCCCACTACCCCGGTAGGTACCAGGACCGACTACTCGGTGGGCCCCTGGGACTACCCGGCTTGTGCCACACGGCACCTGATGACATGAGGCGCAAGGACTATGGTGGAGAAGTGCTTGGATATGAAGCTATACATGTCTTGTACTGTGTAAGGAACTCCTAGACGTACCCAACTAGTACTCTCTCCCTGAACCGACCTGTAACCCTGCCTCCCGGGCTATATAAGGCGAGGCAGGGACCCTTTTCTCTCATACACATCATCATGTAAACACACCCAATCAATCCAGAGCTACGCAGCATATAGGACGTAGGGTATTACGCACCTCGTGGCCCGAACCTGTCTAAATTGTGTTCCACGTGTCTCTTCCTTCGAGTTACCGATCTCGGCGAGGCCACATTCATCTACCTCGGGTACTCCCCTTGGTAGGTTGCCAGTCTAAAACACCGACAGCAAGCGGGGGCGGTGGCACCTCCTCGGGCGGGGGCGGCTTCACCTCCTCGGGCTCGACGGGTGGGGGCGGCGGCACCTTCTTGGGCTCAGCGGGCGGGGGTGGCGGCACCTCCTCACTCCCGCGCTTCCTGGAAGGCTCACTTTACGCCACGCGAGCGCTTGAGGAAGAAGAAGATCTTGGATTCACTTCTTGTTGACCGGAGATGGTGGTGCTGGGGTTTTCTTGGTGCCGCAGTTGACGAAGTTCTTGGCCAGCTGGCATTTACATTAACAAGACGGCGAACCGTCAGGCGGCCTGTCACACGCCTCGGAACCCATGTCTGCTCAGGAGAGCTCTTGTCCACAAAAAGAGTCATGTGGTTACAAGGAGACGTGTGACTCTTAATATTTTATTCAATATACCAAATGCCCAATTACTCCTATGAGTTGTTCGATTCTTAAAAAAATATGAATTGTTCGTATTTTTATTAATTTTTAGGTGCTGCTTGATGGGCCCTAATTTTTGAAAAAAGCAATTACGTGTCATTCAAAAAAAAGCGTCAGCAACCTAGTATAAAGAAGGTAACCATTGCCCGCTCGCGCACCAGCCAACAAAGCAATGAGGGTTTGCTAACCCGCGTCAGCATTGACTCCTCCCTCCATCCCAAATATTTACACTTGTTGACTTCCATGCTTCACGTTTGACTATTCATCTTATTTGAAAAAATTGTGAAAGTATTATTTATTTTACTATGACATGTTTTATCATAATATATATTTTAAGTATATCATAATTATTTTTACATTTTCACAAATTTTTTGAATAAGACGAATGGCCAAATGTCATTTGTAAAAGTCAAATGGTGCAAAATGAATATTCAACCGCCCCCTTCTTCGTTCCGAATGGATAAGCAGCACTTTCCTTGAAAAAAGCGCAGAGGAGGCGTGAGAGGAGGCGTGGAGACAGAGACAACGATGAGCGCCGGCGAGGGGCCAAGCAACGGACGACCCTGCGCACCTCGGATCGAGGAGAACCGTAATGTGAAGCGGTGCCGCAAATGGATCCGCACGCGTGCCGGAGAAATGGCAGTGAGAAGAAGGAGACGACGATGAGCGCTGGAGAGGGGCCAAGTGGTGGTGGAGTGAACCCAATGCCGGAGATGAGGGTCCTTGACTGAATACTCTCGGATTTCGGCGTGGGGCCAATCAGCGGCAAGGAGGAGTGTGCCAGCGAGGGGGTAGCAAAGTGGGCGAGGTGCCTGCCTCATGTTTGCAAGCACAAGTGTTTGGCAACTACGAAGAGGTGTCGAGGGAGCGGCGAAGAAGGTGTAGAGGACCTCATCTCTGACTCTGGCAACGACCATGATGACGACGAGGCAAGTTTCTCTGAATCTATAGATGGAGCTTAAGGTATCGTGAGCTTGAGATTCATAAAGTTAATTAGTGATTATGATGATGTCTTCCATGATTGTCACGATCTTATACCATGTTCTGAGGCAAATAAGTTTCGAACTAAGTTCTACTTTTACTTGTCACACCCTTCTATGAAGCCTGGGATAATTTTCAAGTTCTTATATAATTTTCCTATGACTGTTCCTATACTACTCCAAGTTCTGAGGCAAATTAGTTCTAAATTAACTATGTTATTCTTATACCATGTTTAACCCTGTTTCAGGTAAAACTCTTTGAGTCACGAGCAGAGCTTGAGTTACTTATAAACCTTAATGTCTGTGATTATGTGAAACCTGAGTTTGAAAAAATCACGAAAGAAGTGAACATCCTCATCAAAAAGGCTAAGCACATAAGGAAGTACAAGTATACTACTGAACAAAATCTCATGCCCATTGAAGGTGTGCTCGAAGGACTTCAAGAATCCTTGGTTGCTTACGAAGAGGCTGCAAAAAGAGCCAAACTTGATGGGGCATGATCTAGTTCAAGCTTGTTGATGTGCAGGGTCAGTAGCCATACTTTTGTGGATGTTCAAGGGGCATGCCTTTGTTGATGTGTATGGTCAGATAGCACGACCATAGTAAATAATGTGATGGACAAGTTAAGTCCTAGCCTGATATATGGACAAGTTAACCTTTTGTAATAATTATCTTTATTCATGTAGACAAGTTATTTCATCTTTGTGGACAAGTTATCTATCTTATGATGTCTGTTTTGTCTCAGAAGATATGTGTGTTGATTGTGCCTGTATGTCGAAATGGAAGCAATGAGAGATGGAGGATACGATGATTAACAAACCTCCATCTCATTTGTTCACTGCCGCCACACTCCCACTTCATGGAAGTGAAGAGTGCTCTCAGACTTTAATTATTGGGCTCTCAAACTATAACGGGCGTCAAATGCTCATCAGTAACAAACTTTATAGCACATTACCAATACGGAGTGATCAGTAACGGACTTAAACAGCCTGTTACCGATAAGGTATTGACCAGTAACGGACTTTAGGAGCTCGTTACTGATAGGTTTAACTTGTGTAACGGGCTCTATTTAACGTCTGTTACAAAGGATTCATGTAACAGGCGTTTAAGAAGACCGTTACCAGAAGTCCACATTGGTAACGGGCATTGCGGAGGCCAACCCCAGGGTCGGCCTGCCGCGCTTATCTATAACGAGCGCCAAGTAACAATTGTTACAAATGTGGGTGCATGTAATGGGTGTTAAGGGCCTGTTACAAATGTTGCGTGACCTGTTTGAGGTTTTCACGTAGTGCTACTCAAACCTTAAAGCATAGGACCCATCATTTTAATACAAAGCAATAAATAAATAACAGTGTAATTAAAATGCATGTTGTAATAGGATCTATATCGAGTGAGATAATGATGATAATAGCTAAAACCACAAGAATTGGTATGAAAACTTGTAGATCTAGCTAATATCCGTAAGGGGCGCATAAAGAACTGGACGAAACCTCAGCGATGTGCCCAAAGGTTAAAGCCTAGGGTTATTTGGTAAAATGGTACTCACAAGCTTCCTGGAGATCAGTTGATGCAGCTCAACAAACTCGAAGCATGACATTGTAGAAAAGATAAAATCGCAATGGCGAAGTCGCCGAAAAGTAGATGTTGTAAAGGTAGATGTTGTAAAGTAGATGTTGTAAAGTAAAGGGTTAGCCCGAAGGCGGTTTGTTTGATACTGGTGTACCCTTTTTTCCCGACCACGCAGGGTCACTCTTTATGTCCTAAGGACAAACCTGACTCCTAGTCGATTACGACACTGTTAACTTGTATTTGAAGAAAGATAAAACTACTAAAAACATAAAGGACTCTCGCAGGAGTCAAAAACTTCCTAAAATTGACTCTTTGACCCGTCCCCAATCGTAGATTGACGCACCTCCACCATGCTTTCCTTTTGGCTTATCTCCCTGATTACCGCTTTCTTGCTCTCCATCGGTCGATCCTCTAGTTAACTATCGGCCGATCGCTCTAACCCACTAGCCCACTGTCAGGGTCGAACACCTCTAACTATCAGTGAATCTCATTGACCGTCCTTCTCTTTCCTCAATCAGTCGATTACACTCTATTTTTCATCGGCTGCTTGTCCTTATCCTTTTTGAGCTGTTTTTCCAAAAAACAGTGTCAGCACATGCCCCCCAGTTTCGGAGTAAATAATCTTTTTTTCTGAAATTTCCTCGAATTCGATATCTTCCTCGATTCGAAGTCGACTGCAGAATCTCAACAAATCCTAAGGGGCCACAAATACAGCTGCTTTGGCTCTTTCTTTCTCGCAAATCTTGTGGTTTCAATAGCTTGAGCTTTCAAGTGATGAACCCTATGATTCAAAACTCATGTTGATTCATGGCGTCTTCAAGCTCCTCTGGAGGTTCCTGCGCTGCCCCCATGCTTTTGAAAGCATCTCTTTTTTCAATTCCCTTGGCATTTCCATGCTCTCATGTGTTATTTGTCCCTAAATGCCATTGTACCACTTTACCTAGATTCATTTGATTTTTCTTCAGGAACTTAGATCCAATCTTACCATTCCCATTGATGATAAGCCTGGGCTCACTTTCCTTGGACCAATAGGTGACATCGACCCTACTGAGATGATCCACCTTGAAACTGGTTGAATCCCTTTCAAGCATGCTTCCTTGAATTTGGCCGATTGGGATGGTTGCTTTAGATCTTGGACGGGGTAAGCTAAAAGATGGAGAAATTAGTACCGCAGGGTATCTGCTAAGAACAGGGGTTCCTCGGAGAAATATAAGATCAATCAATGCATCACCCTATCTTTGTCTGATATGTCTCGAAATGAATCTCTCTTAATAATTGCCTCTTACTTTTCGTTCTGACGCTATTAATGCCTTCTTATTTGGCCATGGGGTGATGTCCCCAACTGTGGTTGATGTCCTTCTGTTGACTGGTTTGGATATTTCTTCTTCGGATACCCTCTTCAGTTGTCGTAATCTTAAACATTCCCATCGTTTAAAACCAAAAACGTGGGTGGCTGGTCTGGATATATCTTTGTGAAGGAAGGCACCGTAACTGACAGAGAAAATGAGGCTTGAAAAAATTGTCTTTTGTGGCAAATTCTTTGGCCCTACCTCCAATTATCAGGTTGTAGATGAACGGTTAGCCATTAGGTCCTCTTTTCCTCTTAGCAAATATCTTTTAGGAGCGATGTACAATCTCCTTCACCAGCAGTTAGCCTGTCAACCAACTCCCCAATAGGTACTCCAGGAGGTCCTTGGTGGTTTATCAACATGTGGTTGAACCTTCACCTCCGACATAGATTGGAACAAGATATTTTTGATATGCGTTTCCCAGGAGACCAGCCAGATGGTGTTCCAGTTGTTAAACGTTGATGCATGAACTTTAGAGAAGTTGTTTCCATGTTTCCAGGACATAAGAAGACTCCATCTCGCATAGAGGAATATTTCAGGAGCTTTTATCTTGGCTTCAATCCTGGATCCATCATTTGGATTTCATATAGGGATGATGACAACAATTTTGAGACCTTGTTCAGCTTCGACGATATCCATAGAAATGATGAGAACAAGATCGTCTTTGTGGAGGTTCAAACCAGGGCTTCTTCCTTCATGCATTTTTGGCAAGGATCAATTAGTTACTTATTAATTTTATAACCCTTCAGCAAGTTCTCATCAGCTGGGGTTTGGTCAGTTGCTGATTGGTCTCTATTTCTCTGATTTGATCAAGCCACGGGAAATTATCCCCGATAATATCAATTATCAGCGTTTCTTGGACCGGGTTCCTGATTCTGCCACCATCAATCTTGACTCCTGGAAGTTTTCCAGCTTTTCTTCTCTTTTCAATATCTAGTGTGTCCCCCTCGAGCGAGGCGGGGTTTTGCCCGAGAGGTTTCGCTGAGATCGGTAACTCGAAGGAAGAGACACGTGGCACACAATTTAGACAGGTTCGGGCCGTGAGGAGCGTAATACCCTACATCTTGTATGCTGCATAGCTCTGGATTGATTGGATGTGATTACAAGATGATGCGTAATGAGAGAGAAGGATCCCTGCCTCACCTTATATAGTCCGGGAGGCAGGGTTACAGGTCGGTTTAGGGAGAGAGTACTAGTCGTGTACGTCTAGGAGTCCTCTACACAGTACAAGGTATGTACAGCTTCCTATCCGAGTACTTCTCCACCGTAGTCCTTGCGCCTCACGCCATCAGGTACCGTGTGGCACAAGCCGGGTAGCCCCAGGGGCCCACCGAGTAGTCGGTCCTGGTGCCCACTGAGGTAGTGGGCCCAGGGAGGTCCATACGACAAGGCCCCGAGTACTTTGTAGTCGAGCAGGATAGCTTCGAGTAGTCTAGTCGGCCTTGACGAGTAGTCCTCAAGCGTCCCTGAGTACTACAAGTTGAAAGTCCTCAAGAATACTCGAAGCATCCCGAGGCTGGAAGGTACTCCAGCTGATCTTTGAGTAATCCTGAAGTCTTCTCGAGTAGTCACCAAGCGTCCTCGAGTTCTGCTCTTGAAGGTCTTCAACAATACCCGTGTTGTCTTGAAGCCGAAGTTTATATAGAAGTGCGATTGCAAAATCGCACTCCATATGGAGTAGCTCCCGAGCCTTAGGTTGACTCGTAGACTCTGGCTGAGGGTCAATCTGAAGTTCTGGCAAGATTATCCCGCAAAATCCGGAGAAAAAACCGAAGGACACGTGGCACGGAGCCCCCAAGCCTTTAGTCGAGTACTTCATCTCGAATTGAAGGGTCATCTTGTATGTAGAATGTGTCCTGAGTTGCTCTTGAATCTTGTCACTACCCAAGGAATTGATTAGATGTAGCCGAGCCCCCGAGATAAGGCGCATCGACTACTGGAAGTTGAAGGGTCAGGTGCTGCCGCTGAGTCAGTCGTGTTGAAACATATCTATCAGGCCGTTGAGGAGCCGCCTGTTGCCTTATAAATATAAGCCAAAACCCTTAGGGTTTTTCACCCCACACACTTGCAGCCATTCGGAGAAAATCTCGCCTACAATCCGCCGCGACTGCACACTACCACCTCAGAGTAGATCGTAGATCCAGGCGCGCCGCCGCGGATAACCACCACTGCTGCCCCCGAGCGAATGCGAGTGAAAACCCGGTGCACTTGGAGAATGAATCCCTCACCATCCAAGAGCATGAAGACCACCGGCGGGAAGAAGAGATCCCGGGAGGAAGCCGCTGGATCCTCCAGAGGGTCGACACCGCCAGTGTCTCCCCCATGCCCAAATCCCAACAAGGAATGGAAGAAGTCAAAGGCCAAGACTGAGGACCTGCTGGCACTGCTCAATAGTGGATTTCTTCGGGAGAAGGAGGTTGACATGTGGCGCGCCGCCGCAGGAGATCCATACCCGATGGAGAAGAATCCGGATGAGATCCCGATGTTCACGCGGTTCGTGGAGCGCGGGTTGGCCCTCCCGGTGAGCAACTTCTTCAAGGGGCTCTTGGAGTACTACGGTATCGAGTACCTCAATCTCAATCCCAACGGTATCTTCCACACCTCCATCTTCGTCCATTCTTGCAAAGCTTTCTTGGGGATTAAGCCCCACTGGGTACACTTCTGGAAGTTCTTCCGCGTGAAGCCCCAGCCGAGCGCCAACGACCCCCGAGTAGTTGGAGGGGCCGACATCCAGATGCGAGAGGACGCCGCGGAGCAGTACCTGGCGTACAAGTTGATCGACTCCAACGAGGATTGGAAGTCGAAGTGCTTCTACGTCACAAACCACCACCCGGAGCTGCCGAAGCCCGGTGGGAAGCAGCCAAAGCACCGGCCCTGGTGGAACACCGAGCTGACGATGCAAGAGGGTATCCAGCTACCCGAACTGTTGGCGAAGATCAGGGTGTTGAGGGATGCCAGGCTGAGAGCCGAGCATGTGGCCTTTAGCTTTATGAAGAGGAGGGTGCAGCTGCTGTTGGCTCGCGACACCCTCGACTACCAGTACACAGGCAAGGGCGACTCGTCGCGGATGCCCGGCGGCGAAATCGATGACGACGACATCATCGACAGGCTGGGTAAGATCTTTATGGACATGCCGGCGTACACGCCCTGTCTAGTCCCGGAGTACTCCGCCGCTCACCCACCGAACGAGGTCAGTAGCCATACTCGGTGTCGAGTACTGATTATGTAGTAGTAGTCGTGCTCACCCAATGTGCTTCTTTCATGATGACATAGTGAAGTTTGTCTCTGAACCGGCTTCGCCTCCTCAACTTGTCGAAATCCTAGAGGAGGGGAAGGGCAAAGCCAAAGAGCGCCGCGAAGTCGGCGAAGGGGACGACACTGTTGTCGTCAAAGACACATCAGATGAATATGACGAGGAAACGCTTCAAGAGCGGTTCTAGCTGCGGTCGAGATTCAGCCACCCTGGACGGCCCAACGTCCCTCTCATCCAAGATCCTCTGACTAGCTTGGAGGCTAGTTTGCCTGTGCTGCCAAGGAGGCCGCGCAAGGTGGCACGCAAGCACGTGGCCAAGAAGCTCAAGGTCACTGAGACCACATCCCAAGAGGTAAACTCCTCGAGTAGGGTAGTCGAGTACTTGTTTCTCAATGTTGTGTACGCTAATAACAAAATTCCATTGCTTGCAGGAGATTCCGCCTTCCGACCTCGTAAAACAGGGGGACGAAGGCGACTGGGAAACTGTGGGCGAGCTGGCTGAGAGGAGCCGCAGCCCAGCCCCCACCATGACAGAAGTCGTGTCGCAGGCGCCAGTTGCTGAGGGTAGGACTGAGCCAGCCGCGGCAGCCAGCCGGCCGGAGAGCCAGCGGCTACTGAAGCCGAAGAGGAGGCGCCTGCTGAAGCTGGACTAGTCGACATTGCCAGCATACTTGGTGCCCAACTGTGACAGTGGTCTGGTCGAGCTTGTAAGTGAAAATCTTTCCAGAGTAGTACATGTAGTTTGGTAGTCGTACTTGGTTGACAACCTGTTGTGTATTGTGCAGGAAATCCACGGTCTTGTCCTGGGAAGGGGATGAACCAAGCGCAGTAATGGCTGAAGAGGATTCCGCGCCAACCACTGAGGAGTCCGCTCCGGCCGTGGAGGCTACGCTGCCGGAGGCCAGCGTTGTAGAAGGTGAGTATACTGCGCAAACGCAGTCTTCCTCTAGGAGTAGTCATGGCCGTCGAGGGAGACTAATTCGAATGTCTTCTGTTGACAGGAGCTAAAGCTGAGGGAAGCACCATCCCCGAGGCGGTGCCTGTTAAAAGCTTGGCGTCGAAGACCCAAGGATCCGCCGGAGCAGCCCCCGAGCCGGTGGAGGTAGCCAGCTTAGGAGCCCCCGCGATGGCCGGAGAGGGGCGCGATGATGTACTGCCAGAGTCAAAACTAGAAGTAGTTGTCCGCTCGCCAGAAATTCAAGCTGCGGAGCTGATCCATTCGGCACCGATGTCCGGGGCCACCACGAGTAGTCGTGGTGGGATCGAACTCCTGGCAGACGACCTCGTCGACCTGGCGGCAGTAGCGCGTCACTTGGAGGTGATGCGCTAGGCCGAGCAATGGATGAAGGTGAGTTGTTGATACCCTCGAGTAATCAATTTGCCATAAATGCTGAGTACCCAAATAACAGTTGTTGTCTGGTGCAGGATGTCATGAAGAGATCCCGACAGAAATCTGACATGCTCCAAGGATACGGTGATACAGTTCTCCGGGCGGCAGCATTGGAGGAACAACTCGCGAAGGCCCGGAAGCACTCCGCCATGCTCCAGTCGAAACTTGATGCCGCCTTCGCCTAGTACCATAATGAGGTCCAGAATATGCAGGCGAAGAGCGACGAGCTGGTGCGGAAGAACAAGTTGCTCCGCAACAAGAACAAAGGTACGGTGCTGTCTTGTCGAGTACCCATTGGAGATGTCTTGCAGTGGCCTAACCCCACCTTGTTGATTGCAGACCTTGAGAACTGGGTCGAGCAACTAAGGGCTTCAGAGGTTGACATGAAGAACCTCTTCTACCAGGAGAAGGACGCCCGTGAGGTACTTGAATATGATTATAAGCAGTTGGCTTATGAGTGCGATAAGCACATGGAGCTCCAAATTGCCTCGGACCGTGACCTCGTCAACTGCTACAAATCGCTGCAGAAGTTGAACGAAGACTTCGAGAAGTTGCGGGCTCAGCTTAAAGAACATGAAGAATCCGCACTTCCCATTGCGAGGCAACATGTGCCTCATCCAGGCGAGCCAAAGATAGCTCCATTGGTGGACCAGCTGAGAGAAGCTCCAAGTCGTTTGGCGACGTACGTCAAGCATTTGGCGAAGTCGATCCCCAATCAAGTCTTGGCGTACATGAAGTCGTACTTCCCCAAGGCTCCGGTGGACGTAGTCGCAGGCGGACTAGCCACTAACTGTACTGATGAGCAGTACGCAGAGCTCCTGGAGCAGATGGCGCCAATTGCTAAACAAGTCACTGGGAAGCTGAACCTCTAGTAGTCTTGTAGGGTTAGCTTGTAGTAGTAGTTTTGTATAAACAAATTTGTACTAAACTTGTTTAATTATGAATGAGAAAACTTTCAGAAATGAATACTCGTTGTTGTGAGATATGTATGCGGAGTTCTCATTGTGGAGTTGTCACAAGTAGTGGTACTCGCCAGTAGACTCGTTGAGGGAAACACTGTAAGTCAGTTTATAGATAATCAAACTTTATTACTGAGGGAATGACACCTGGGTGGCCAGGGCCGTTTTACAAGTGTAGTCGCCAGGACCCGGAGGCCGCCTACGGCTAAGTGGTGTTGGGGCGTATAGCCGCTTACAGCAGTAGATTCGTTAGTAGCCATGTAGGCTGGATCTAGGAGTACATGGTCTCTTAGTAGACCGCTGCTGGAGTCCTCTGTCGCTCGGAGCATCCCAAGATCTGTTGGTAGCCGTTAACGCTGGATCTTGGAGTAGAGTAGTCTGGAGGCTAGTGCCTGGACCCAGAGGCCGCTTACAGCGAAGGGGTCTTGGAGTAGTCGTGCAGACATGAGCCCCCGGGGTAGTCGAGAGACTAGGCGTAGAATCGACAGAGCTGGTCGATATTCCATGAGTTGTTGACGTCTTCACCTTCAAGCGTCTGGAGGCAGTAGGAGCCTGGTCCGGTCACCTTTGCGACTGTGAAGGGACCTTCCCAAGGCGAGCTGAGCTTGTGTAGTCCTTCCGTGTTCTGAATGCGGCGGAGGACGAGATCACCAACGTTGAAGGAGCGTTACTTGACGTTGCGATCATGGTAGCGTCGGATACCCTCAAGGTACCTTGCTGACTGGACGAGGGCGGCACAGCGAGCTTTTTCGAGTCCATCGATATCTACTCATCTGCTATCTTTAGATATGCCTTCGTCGTATTGCTATACTGCTGATGAATCCCACATGACATCAGCGGGAGAATTGCTTCGGAGCCGTAGACCAGGAAGTAAGGCGATTGCCTCATTGGCTTGGAGGGTTGAGTACGTAGCCCCCAGAGCGCATTGGGTAGTTCCTTGATCCACTTGCCTCCTTTTGAATTAGCAGCATCATGCAGTCGCTTCTTGAGGGCGTTGAGTACCATCCCATTGGCGCGCTCGACTTGTCCATTGGCCCGAGGATGGGCAACTAAGACGTATCGGACGTCAATCCCGCTGTTCTCACAATACTCCCAGAACTGGTGATTGTTGAAATTGGAGCCTAGGTTTGTGATGATGCGGTGGGGTAGTCAGTAGTGATGCATGAGTTCATCCAAGAAGTCGAGTACTCTGTCGGCCTTGGGGCATGTAACCGGCTTGACCTCGATCCACTTGGTAAACTTGTCGATGGCCACCAAGACTCTATTGAATCCACCTGGCGCAGTCGAGAGTGGCCCAATCATGTCGAGCCCCCAGCAGGCGAAGGGCCAGGTTGGCGGTATGGTGACTAGCTTGTAGGCCGAGACGTGTTGTTGCTTGGCGAAGTACTGGCACCCTTGGCACCTTCTGAAGAGTTCTTCGGCATCGCCCAGAGCTGTGGACCAGTAGAAGACTCGTCGGAAGGCCTTGCTGACCAGCGTGCGTGAGGACGCGTGGTTGCCGCAGGCGCCTTTGTGGATCTCCTCCAAGATGCCCTTGCCTTCTTCTCGGGGGATGCACTTCATGAGTACTCCAGAAGATGCGCCCTGCCTATAGAGCTTGTCTACGACTAGGACGTAGGACTTGGCACGACGGATGAGTTGCTCGGCCAAGTTCTTGTCCGAGGGAACCTTCTGCTCACGGATGTAGTCGATGAATGGTTGCCTCCAGTCCACGTCTATCGTCATGACCTCCTGGCCAGCCGGGCGATGTGCTGGGTCAGTGGTCGGTGGCGCTGGCTCCGGGATGGATGGCGTGTGAAGCTCGTGGACGAAGACACCCTCTGGTACTTGAGCGCGAGTTGAACCAAGTCTCGACAGGACGTTCGCTGCAACATTGTTGTCGCGGACGACGTGATGGTACTCGAGACCGTAGAACTTGTTCTCGAGCTTGCGGTCCCAGGATTTGTTGACTTGGTTGATGACCACTACGGAGTCGCCGTAGACTAGTAGCCGCTTGATGCCCAATGAAGCCGCGAGGCGGAGCCCGTGTAGTAGAGCTTCGTACTCGGATTCGTTGTTTGAGACCTTCCAAAAGATCTGCAGGATGTACTTGAGTTGTTCGCTCGTTGGGGAAATCAGGTTTACCCCTGCACCTGCGCCTTCAAGCTTGAGTGAGCCGTCGAAGTACATCACCTTGTGCTCTGGGCGCTCAGTTGGAGTAGGTAGCTGATTTTCCCGCCACTCCGCCATGAAGTCGACTAGTTCCTGCAACTTGATGGCTGTCTGTGGCTTGAAGTCGATGTTGAGGGTGCTGAGTTCGACTGCCCACTTCGATATCCTTCTAGTAGCATCTTGGTTCCGCAAGATGTCGCTGAGCGGGTAGTCGGTGACGATGGAGATCGAGTACTCCTGGAAGTAGTGTCGTAGCTTCCGCGAGGTGATGAGCACTACATACAGTAGCTTCTGTACGGGTTGATAGCGTGCCTTGGATTCTGACAGGACCTCGCTGACAAAGTAGACTGGTCGCTGGACTGGGTAGGTGTGGCCGTCTTCCTGCTGCTCGACTAGTACTGACCACGTGAGTATTCACAGCGAGGTAGAGCAGTAGCGGCTCCTTTTTGTGAGGAGCCGTGACGACTGGTGGCTTCGATAAAAAGTCCTTGAGCTGGGAAAGGGCTTGGTCTGCCTCTGGAGTCCACGCGAACTTCTCTTGATGCTTGAGTAGTTTGAAGAAGAGGAGCCTTCGTTCTCCAAGCTTCGAGATAAATCTGTTCAGGGCCGCCATGCACCCGGTTAGCTTATGCAAGTCTTTGATGCACGTGGGAGCTTTCAAGCTGGTGATGGCGGAGATCTTCTCGGGATTGGCTTCGATGCCGCAGTGGCTGATGATGAAGCCGAGTAGTTTGCCCGACGGTACGCCGAAGACGCACTTGTTCAGGTTGAGCTTCCAGCGGTACTCTCGCAGGGATGCGAAAGTCTCTTCAAGATCAGCGCTGAGCGTTTCGGAGTTTCTGGTCTTGACGACCACGTCATCCACATAGGCTTCGACGTTCTTATTGAGCTGCCTCTTGAAACAGGCCTGGATAGCTCGCTGGTAGGTAGTGCCGGCGTTCTTCAACCCGAAGGACATGGTCATGTAGCAGTACGCGCCAAACGGGGTGATGAACGCGGTCTTCTCCTGGTCTTCTTCTTTGATCGAGATCTGGTGGTACCCAGAGTAGCAGCCGAGGAAGCAGAGTAGGTCGCAGCCCGCCGTGGAGTTAATGACTTGGTCTATCTGCGGCAACCCGAAGGGGTCCTTGGGGCAGTGTTTGTTGAGGTCAATGTAGTCGACGCACATCTTCCACTCGTTCGAGTTCTTCTTGTGTGGACCAGGAGCGTCCCAGTGGTCGATGGATGATCGCTCCTCAGTGATGAGTGATTGACAACGGGTGTTGGACTGACTCTTGGCTTAGTGCGCAGTTGCAGGCTGCGGCCTAGTTCGTGTTGTTGCAGGTGAAGAACGGGCGCGAAAGGTCTTCAGCCTTGAGGGGCCTTCGGGAGATGGAGAGACAAGTAGGCTCGGTTCGAGGGACCCGGTGGACAGCGGGACTGGGTGCGGGCCACATGGTGGCAACACAAGCAAGACGAAGTCATGGACAAGTGAGCCGGTGGACGGTGGTGGTCGAGTCAAGTGGTTTGGCGGGAGGCCGGACCGGGCACGCGGGGTTTGGTGGTTTGCCCACAAAACCATCGGCGGACGGTTTCTTGGTTTGGGCCTCAAAACCAAGTCCGAGGGCCCAACACGACGGAGACGGGATCCGGGCGTGTCGGGAAGCTTCGAGGCGGAGGACACGCGGCGGGATCGCATGGCTTGCGTCGGGAGGACGCGGGGGTGCGGCAAAGGCGTGGCCGTCCGATGGCAAGACCCACAAACATTACCTAAATGCCCCTACGTGGGTTGTATCGCCAGTAGTTTAGTTAGGGGTAGTCGAGTCATTTACCACTCCGGCGGGACCTGATATATAAGCCATGAGTGTGTGTGGATGGCTCTCTCTCTCCGCGACTTAGGGTTTCATTTTGCTCCCTCCTCTTTCTCATTTTCGTAGCTATTTTTCCTTCTATTTTCTCTAGGCTAGCATGAGAACTTCGTCAGAGATTTGTTGAGAGGGATGGATGCTAGGGCGGCATGCTAGACCTTGTGAATCTATCCTGTTTGTATAGAAGATTCGGGGTTGTTTTTCGTGGTTTTTTGTGCTTGTTTTCGTGCCTTTGTTCCCGGTGTGATTCCGCGGATTTGAGTGAGTTTCTTCCCGGATTTCTTTGATGGAAACATGGATAGATGTCTCGTGCATCTTTGTGCTTGATCTTGTGCCCTCAAACGCCGGGAAATCACTTCGATTCGTGAGTTTTCGTTCGGTGCTCTAGCTTTTGGTGGTGCTCAAAGGATTCGCGATTCCTGGTGATTTAGGGAGTTAGGAGGCAAGATTTTTGGGGTATAGCATCCTTGTGTGACGCTTTTCAAGTACCCAAACCCTTGTCTCTACAGCTTCAACCGTTTGGGAAATCCGATGACGATTTGGGAGAGTTGACTTTCGGAGTCGGGCGTTTTCAGCTCTGTCCACACCTGGCGGACGGTCCGCGAGGACCAGGCGGACGGTCCGCGCGGCTACGGTTCGTCCCGTGTTCTTCGTGTTCTTTCTCGTCTTTCGTTTCGATCCGTCGCGATTTTGATTTTTGGTTGGACGGAGTTTCGGACGGTCCGCGGTGTTGGGCGGACGGTCCGCGGGTGCTTGGCGGACGGTCCGCGTGCTCCCCGCGGACGGTCCGTGGTTCGTGGGTGGCTTTGGTTCGTTCTGTGTGATTTAACGGACGGTCCGCGGGAAGGGGCCGGACGGTCCGCGGACGTCGGCGCGGACGGTCCGCGAGAGCAGGTCGGACAGTCCGCGCGGTTCATCGCGGACGGTTCGCGACCGGGGCCGGGGGCGCGTCCGCCGAGAGCCATGTCTTGTCTTGTTTGTTTCGATTCCTTTCTTTCCTTTCTAGTGCTTCCGCGTGTGCTTCTAGGAATCATTCCTAAGGCAAGAGGTTGACCCATAACCTCGAGGTCTTGGCGATTGGTGCGTGATTCGATCCATCGCTTGTGTGTGACCGGGGTTTGTCTAGGATATAGGCCGGATTCTTTTGGAAGAATTTTTACCGGCTCCCTATTCCTCCCCCCCCCCTCTCTAGTCGCCATCCGATCCTTCAATTGGTATCAGAGCTTGGTGCCGGATTCTTTGCGACTTTGACAAGTCCCGAATCCTAAGATGGCGTACGTTGAGCGGGGCGGTCCGCCGCACTTCGATGGCAAGGGTTACCACAAGTGGGCGGCTCGTATGATGATTTTTCTTCGAGGAAAGCCGTTGGATTTTATTGTGCTTGACAAGACCTATGCTATTCCGGTCAACATCCATACTCTTATGGTGACCGATGCCGATGCCAAGGCCAAGTATGAGGCTAATGCAAAAGCCGTTGATCACTTGTGCGGAGCTTGTGTGATTCGAGTTTGAGCGTGTTCGCCATTTGAATCTTGCTTGGCAAATTTGGGAAAAGTTGTTGGTTGCTCACGGTGGTGATAACCATGTGAAGGCTCGCCTCTTTGTCTCTTACCGGATGCAATATGAGAATTTCACTCCACTTCCCGGTGAGGACATTGATGCGATGTTTCAGAGGTTCACCGCCATCGTGAACAACACGAAGGCTAATGTTGAGGATTTTCCGTACTCCGAGCATGATCAGGCTTTGAAGCTCTTGCATGTCTTGGACCCAAATGTTTGGGGTGCTAAGATTGAGGCCATCAAGGAGTCACGGGGAATTACTTGACTATTGAGTTGGATGACCTCTTTTCTAAGCTCAAGTCGGCTGAGGTTGACGGGAAGTTGCTATCCAAGCATGAGGGCTCGACCGACCATAGTCTTGCTCTTGTGGGAGGATCAAAGGGCAAATCTAACCCTTCCCGTCGACGAGTTTTTTCTTTGTCCTCTCTTATGTCCATTCCGGATGAGGAGTTTGATGTGCTTGGGCGAGGAGGAGCCGGCCTTGCTCTCAAGAAGGTTTGAACGACTACACGAGAGTCGGAGGAACGCAAGGCGGAGCTCAGGGACGTGCTACAAGTGTGGCAAGCGTGGCCACTTCATCGCCGAGTGCCGAAGCGAGAGGAGAACAAGTACATGGTGAACGAGTACAAGGCGCACCCGAGGCGTGAAGACAAGTACTCCTCCAAGGGCAAGCACTTCAACAAGTCCAAGAGCAAGGACAAGGACAAGCGGCGACCGAGCAAGAGCGCCTACAAGAAGAACAAGGCAAGAGCGATGGTGGCCGATGCGAGCGACGTCGACTCAAGCTCAAGCGAGGAGCAGTCAAGCTCAAGCAGCGAAGATGAAGACGCCGGGAGGCACAATGGCAAGAAGAGTGCAAGCCGGAACCTCAGTGGGCTGAGCTGTGTGGCGCATGAGGGCTTTTGTGGCATGGCCCATAGCTCAAGCAGCAAGAAGAGTGAGAAGGAAGACAGCGACTCCGACTCGGAGGATGAGGTAAACCGTGACCCCGACTCTTTGCTTGCTGAGATTGCTAGGTTGAATGGTTTGCTTGATAACCGTGATAGTGTGCTCGAGAGATGCCAAAAAGATGAGGAAAGATCTTAGGGCTCGCCTTGAGAATGCTAGTGAGAAAGTAGGAGAGTTAGAGTCAAAATTGCTTGAATTGAAACTTGAGAATGACTCTTTGAAACTTGCTCCTACTCCTCCCGATGATGTTGAATGTGTTGAATGTGATGCTTGGTTGAATGAGATCAAACTCGCTTAATGACAAGAATGCTTCTATTTTGGCTCAACTAGATGCTCTTAGGATCGAACATGATGAGCTTAAGGCTAGACCTACTTTGCTTGGTGCTTGCAAATCATGTCCTACTATGCATGCTAAGCTTGTCGATGCTCGTTCTACCATTAGTTCTTTGGAAGCATCTTTGAAATCTCCGTTGCAAATGCATGTTCTAGTCGTGATGAAGTCACTTTGCGTAATCTTGAGCTTACTTCCCGGTTGGATGTCATCTATGAGGAGAATGACTATTTGAGGAAAGTGTTGGGTTGGTTGTCTCGGGCGGGAACCTCAATTGAAAATCATGATTGAGGAGTTCAAGAGAGCCGATGGTCGTGGTTTGGGTTTTGAGAAGTTGGGTGAGAAAGTGGGAGAGAACAAAGTGGGGAGAGTGTGTATGAGAAGTGTGTTGAGTCTAACCCCGAGTTTGAGGTGATCGGAGAGATCCAAGTCCCACTCCCAAAAGCACCCAAGAACTCTTTCACACCAAAGCCCAACCACCTTTGCAACAAGCTTGACACAACCCAAGATCCACCCAAATTCCCACCTAAGACAAATGATTTCCTAAACCAAAGTGAAGTTTGTGGGTGAGAAGGGTGAGAAGCCTAGAGAGAAGCCGAGCCAAAACCAAAACCCATCCCCTTCGGGTGTGAGTATTGTGGCAAGGAGAGGCATCTTGCGTAGTTTTGCTACAAGAGGAAGAGGGATGAGAGGCTTGCTAGGGAGCAAGCAAACCAGACGGGTATCGCCGGTCTCGCGGTATTCCCGAGCCTAGAGTGCCACTTCCACGGGGTGTGGGAAGTGTGAGGAGTGTTGGGGGGGTTCCCACGGAGAGGTGGTGGTGAGAGGTTTGTCGAGAGAGATGATGGTGTGCGTGCCGGTGAGAGGTTTGGTCGGGCTCGTGGTGGTTTTGCCGGACGTCCTCCTACTCGTCCTCGCACGGGTTTAGGGGAGATGATCGCAGCTTTGGGTTCCAGAGGAACTACGGACCACGTTTTCCCCCTCGTGGTGCTCGTACTCCTCCCATGGGACATGGGAAGTTTGGTGGCAAGGGAGTGATGTTTGCTAACCCCTATTTTGAGCAGATGGCTCGACACTGGTTTAACTTTCTTTGTGCTAACCCCAGTGTCGAGTCGCTAGCTCATTCTCGTTCTTGTTTCGACGACAGGCGGGGAGGCTTGGAGAACATTTGGTTGATCGACTCCGGGTGTTCTCGACACATGACCGGAGATAAGAAGTGGTTCTCCAGCCTCACCCCAGTGAAGGAAAAGATGTACATTACATTTGGGGACAATGGACGAGGTAGGGTGCTTTCAGAGGGTGTTGTGCATGTGAGTGACAAGGCAACGTTGAAGAGAGTGGCTCTTGTGAAGTCTTTGGGTTTTAATTTTCTTTCGGTTTCTCAGTTGCTTGATGAGGGTTTTGAGGTGCGTTTCAAGTCTGGCGAGTCTCGTTTGCTTGATTCTCGAGGTGATCTTGTCTGTATGATCATCCCCGAGGGTCGATTTTCGTGGCTGATTTCTCTCGTTCTTTGGGTCCTCGCTCGCTATTTGATGGCTGGTCCGTCTTCTGATTTGTGGAAATGGCATAGGCGGTTGGGACACTTGAGCTTTGATTTGGTTTCCCGCTTGAGTGGTCTTGACCTTGTCCGAGGATTGCCGAAGTTGAAGCTTGAGAAGGATTTGGTTTGTGCTCCTTGTAGGCATGGTAAGATGGTAGCCACTCCCCATCCACCCCTGACCGATGTCATGACCGAGCGTCCGATAGAGCTGTTGCATATGGACCTTGTTGGGCCAGCTCGAGTTCGCTCGGTGGGTGGGAAGTGGTATGTCCTTGTTGTGGTGGACGATTACTCTCGCTATGCCTGGGTGTTCTTCTTGGAGGATAAGAGTGAGACTTTTGGTTTTGTTCGAGATCTGATCGTGAGGTTGAAAAACGAGAGGCATGGGAATGCTATTCGAGCTATCCGCAAGGATAATGGCTGCGAGTTTAAGAACTCTCGTTTTGATGCCTTTTGTCGTGATCTAGGTCTTGAACATCAGTATTCGACCCCTTATGTGCCCCCTCAAAATGGAGTCGTGGAAAGGAAAAATCGGACTCTTTGTGAGATGGCTAGGACGATGCTCGATGAGCACAGGACTCCTAGGAGGTTTTGGGCTGAGGCGGTCAATACAGCTTGTCATGTTTCCAACCGGATTTTATTGAGAGCTTTCAAGAAGAAGACCTGTTATGAGCTTATGCATGGTCGGGCACCCAAGGTGAGTCACTTCCGAGTTTTTGGCTGCAAGTGCTTTATTTTGAAGAAGGGAAAACTCGACAAGTTTGAGGCTAGGTCTAGTGATGGTATTTTCTTTGGATATGCTAACCATTCTAGAGCCTATAGGGTGCTTAACCTTGAGACTAACAAAATCATGGAGACTTGCGAGGTGACCTTCGACGAGACAATGCCATGTACCTCTCTTGGCTTTGAATGTGCAGGTGATGAAGAGATGGCCGAGGACCTCTTTGAGGAGGAGAAAGATGAAGCCGGAGATGATGATGGGGAGAACCATGAGCTCGAAGGCGAGCATGTACCCACTACTTCCCCTACAACCACTTTGGAGCATGGACCGTCTACATCATGGACAACGATGGTGCAACAAGAGGACCAGGCGAGAGAAGCTGAAGTTGAGGGGGAGGTAGTCTCGAGGCGTGAGGCTCCCCGGCGGATTCAAGAAGTGCATCCCCTGTCGAAGATCATTGGGAACATTGATGAACGCACTACACGGTCGAGGTCCAGGAATTCCTCTCATTTTGCTCATCTCGCTTTTGTTGCTACTTTTGAGCCCAAGGACATTGGACATGCTTTATCTGATGCAAACTGGGTCAATTCTATGCATGAGGAGTTGGAAAATTTTGAGAGGAACCAGGTGTGGGAGTTAGTTGAACCACCTCCAAATTACCATCCCATAGGAACCAAGTGGGTTTGGAAGAACAAAGAGGGAGAGAATGGGATGGTTGTGAGGAACAAGTCCAGACTTGTTGCTCAGGGGTTTAGTCAGAAGGAGGGGATCGACTATGAGGAGACCTTTGCTCCTGTGGCCCGTCTTCAGGCAATTCGGATCCTTCTAGCCTTTGCCGTGGCTAAAGGGTTCAAGTTGTTTCGGTATGGACGTGAAGAGTGCTTTTCTGAATGGGGTCATAGAGGAGGAGGTGTATGTGAAGCAGCCACCTGGGTTTGAGAGCGAGTTGTACCCCCACACGGGGTATACGGGTTGAAAAGGGCTCGTATGGGTTGAAACAGGCGCCCCGTGCTTGGTATGGGAGATTGAGAGGTTTTCTTTTGAGCAGAGGGTTTGTGATGGGTACCGTGGATAGAACCTTGTTTCACCTCAAGCATGGAAATGACTTGCTGATTGTTCAGATTTACGTGGATAATATTGTCTTTGGTGGCTCGTCACATAACCTTGTTGCCAAGTTTGCAGATGAGATGAGCAGGGAGTTCAAGATGAGCATGATGGGCGAGTTGCAGTATTTTCTCGGGCTGCAGATCAAGCAAGTGAAGGACGGTACATTTGTGCACCAAACCAAGTACACGAAAGACATGCTGAAGAAGTTCCGGATGCAAGATGTGAAGCCGATGTCGACTCCCATGGGGAGTACGGCCACTTTGGATGCGGATGAGGACGGAGAACCAGTGGACCAGCGGGAGTACAGAGCATGATCGGCTCCCTCCTCTACTTGACGGCGACGAGGCCAGACATACAGTTCAGCGTGTGTCTGTGCGCTCGTTTTCAGGCTTCGCCGAGGACATCACATCGACAGGCCGTCAAGAGGATTTTCAGGTACCTACAGTCTGCCCTTGGTCTTGGCCTTTGGTATTCTTCCTCCTCGACTCTGTCTCTTCATGGTTTTTCCGATGCGGATTTTGCTGGTTGTCGAGTCGAGAGGAAGTCTACTTCTGGTACTTGTCAGTTTCTTGGTTCTTCGTTGGTCTCATGGTCTTCCCGCAAGCAGTCTAGTGTAGCTCAGTCTACCACAGAGGCGGAGTATGTTGCTGCCGCTAGTTGTTGCTCCAAGTTGTTGTGGATTTCTAGTTGATTCTTGGGGGATTTCCTTTTTGTACCATATGTATCATGCCATGTTTTACTTTGATGTATATACATGCTTTGCTTGATGTACAAACCATGGTAGGATAGCCATCTTGTCATATATCATGTTGCATTTGTGTCATATTGCATTTTAGGATGATGAGCTTCTTTCATATGCCATATTTGAGTCTCTTTGGCTATTTGTGAGATATTGGTTATATGTGTGGAGAAATGGTGATGTAAGGCTATGCTCTTGGAATATTTGAGATATATGTGTGGTGAGATAGCCCCTTTTGAAATAAATGCTTAACTTGACTAATTTTTGATGAAATATGCTCCACTCGTGTGTAGTTGTGTATCCATGTCACAGTTTTTTCTAAATGTGCTTTTCATGCTTAGATTGTGCTTGGATGCCTTGTTCTTGCATTTGGGCCAAAGGCCGGATATCATTGTGAATGTTTAGCCTATGTTGCATTCATGGGGGAGCATAAGCTTCTTTTTGCCGCAAAGGCAATTCATGTACCATGAAATGAATTAATCTTGAAAAGATGTGCATAATGCTTGAGAAATGCTCCATCCATCATGTCTATGCTTAAAATGTCTTATATTTCACATATGGGTGCAAAACATGTTGCATGATGTTCACCAGTGGAGAAGTCTCCCCGAAGTGGACACATGGCTCATGAGCTTTGACATGACATGCTTTGTTTTATGGGTGTTTGCCATGATCTTTTGCTGAGAATTTGATATCCTTGTATGATCTTTGAGTAATATGCATGTTTGTGGCTCAAGTGTGACATGGATAGGCTTTTACATGTGAAGCGAGCCTTCTTTTGGTAAAACTGCTTAAATCTGAAAATTTTGCTTTGTCACATGCTTGTATTTTCATATATTACTTGTGGCAATGCTTTGACTATGCTATGACTCATGTGTGTGATCTTTGTCTCATTTTTAACCTTTGACACTAGATTTGGCCTATTTGAGAAGCTCATGTAGTTGTTTATATGCTTTGCTTTGCATTTCTGCATTTTCACCTTGATTCATACATTGTCAACAAGGGGAGAAAAGGTGAGCTTAATGAAAATTCAGAAGAGGTGAGCTGAAATTTGGGAGTTTGCATGAGTTTGCATCCACATGTTCAGGGGGAGCTTGCATTTGTTCAGGGGGAGCTTTCTTGCTGTTTTCGGTGTGGATTTTGTGCTTTGCTTGGCTTGTGACCTTTCTTCGCCTTTCTTCGGTTTTGGTCATGAGTTAAGCTTATTTGTTTTCTTTCTTCTTTCTTTTCTCTTTTACTCTGAATTTCATTTCGCGTTGTGTGTTGTCAATGCACTCATCAAGGGGGAGATTGTGGACCAGGAGCGTCCCAGTGGTCGATGGATGATCGCTCCTCAGTGATGAGTGATTGACAACGGGTGTTAGACTAACTCTTGGCTTAGTGCGCAGGTGCAGGCTGCGGCCTAGTTCGTGTTGTTGCAGGTGAAGAACGGGCGCGAAAGGTCTTCAGCCTTGAGGGGCCTCCGGGAGATGGAGAGACAAGTAGGCTCGGTTCGAGGGACCCGGTGGACAGAGGGACTGGGTGCGGGCCACATGGTGGCGACACAAGCAAGACGAAGTCATGGACAAGTGAGCCGGTGCACGGTGGTGGTCGAGTCAAGTGGTTTGGCGGGAGGCCGGACCGGGCACGCGGGGTTTGGTGGTTTGCCCACAAAACCATCGGCGGACGGTTTCTTGGTTTGGGCCTCAAAACCAAGTCCGAGGGCCCAACACGATGGAGACGGGATCCGGGCGTGTCGGGAAGCTTCGAGGCGGAGGACACGCGGCGGGATCGCATGGCTTGCGTCGGGAGGACGCGGGGTGCGGCAAAGGCGTGGCCGTCTGATGGCAAGACCCACAAAGATTACCTAAATGCCCCTACGTGGGTTGTATCGCCAGTAGTTTAGTTAGGGGTAGTCGAGTCATTTACCACTCCGGCGGGACCTGATATATAAGCCATGAGTGTGTGTGGATGGCTCTCTCTCTCCGCGACTTAGGGTTTCATTTTGCTCCCTCCTCTTTCTCATTTTCGTAGCTATTTTTCCTTCTATTTTCTCTAGGCTAGCATGAGAGCTTCATGAGAGATTTGTTGAGAGGGATGGATGCTAGGGCGGCATGCTAGACCTTGTGAATCTTTCCTGGTTTGTATAGAAGATTCGGGGTTGTTTTTCGTGGTTTTTTGTGCTTGTTTTCGTGCCTTTGTTCCCGGTGTGATTTCGCGGATTTGAGTGAGTTTCTTCCCGGATTTCTTTGAGGGAAACATGGATAGATGTCTCGTGCATCTTTGTGCTTGATCTTGTGCCCTCAAACGCCGGGAAACCACTTCGATTCGTGAGTTTTCGTTCGGTGCTCTAGCTTTTGGTGGTGCTCAAAGGATTCGCGATTCCCGGTGATTTAGGGAGTTAGGAGGCAAGATTTTTGGGGTATAGCATCCTTGTGTGACACTTTTCAAGTACCCAAACCCTTGTCTCTACAGCTTCAACCGTTTGGGAAATCCGATGACGATTTGGGAGAGTTGACTTTCGGAGTCGGGCGTTTTCAGCTCTGTCCGCACCTGGCGGACGGTCCGCGAGGACCAGGCGGACGGTCCGCGCGGCTAGGGTTCGTCTCGTGTTCTTCGTGTTCTTGCTCGTCTTTCGTTTCGATCCGTTGCGATTTTGATTTTTGGTTGGACGGAGTTTCGGACGGTCCGCGGTGTTGGGCGGACGGTCCGCGGGTGCTTGGCGGACGGTCCGCGTGCTCCCCGCGGACGGTCCGTGGTTCGTGGGTGGTTTGGTTCGTTCTGTGTGATTTAACGGACGGTCCGCGGGAAGGGCCGGACGGTCCGCGACGTCGGCGCGGATGGTCCGCGAGAGCAGGTCGGACAGTCCGCGCGGTTCATCGCGGACGGTCCGCACTGCCAGGCCGGACAGTCCGCCAGGAGCCATGTGCTGTGCTGTTTGTTCGATTCCTTTCTTTCCTTTCTAGTGCTTCCGCATGTGCTTCTAGGAATCATTCCAAAGGCTAGAGGTTGACCCATAACCTCGTGGTCTTGGCGATTGGTGCGTGATTCGATCCATCGCTTGTGTGTGACCGGGGTTTGTCTAGGATATAGGCCGGATTCTTTTGGAAGAATTTTTACCGGCTCCTATTCACTCCCCCCCCCCTCTCTAGTCGCCATCTGATCCTTCATCTTGCGGACGAGGACGGGGTTGGAGAGCCACTCAGGATGGAAGATTTCTCTGATGAAGCCAGCCGCGAGTAGTTTGGCGAGTTCCTTCTTGATGGCATCCCGTCTGTCGTCGGCGAAGCGGCGGAGGTGTTGTCGCTTCGGGGTAGCTTTAGGGTCGACATTGAGTGAATGCTCGATCGGGTTCCTAGGCACCCCTGGCATGTCCGCTGGTTTCCACGTGAAGATATCTCGGTTAGCCCGGAGTAAGCTGATGAGCGTGTCTTCCTATTTCGGGTCGAGGCCCGCCCCGATGGTGGTGGTCTTGCTGCTGTCTCGTGTCCCAATGTCAATCGTCTTGACTTGAACCTCCTCAGCTGGCTGAGGCTTGTTGGTTTATCCGACTTCTCTGGGATGTCGAGTTCACTTGGGGCAAGTTTCTTGGATGCAGTGTAGAACTCTATCATTGCGTTGGGTACTTGATTCGTGGATGCGAGTTCCACAGCTTTTGTGTCGCAGTCGAAGGATATCTTCAAGTCCCCTTGCATTGAGAGTACACCGGTCGGACTTGGCATCTTTAGTGCCAAGTACGTGTAGTGGGGTACCGCCATGAACTTGGCGATAGCTGGTCTGCCGAGGATGGCATGGTAGGAAGTTTCAAAGTCCGCGATTTCGAACTTAATGTACTCGGTGCGGTAGTTTTCCCTTGTCTCCCCGAAGGTAACTGGCAGGACCACTGATCCTAGTGGGATAGCCGCGTTCCCGGGGACGATGCCGTAGAAGGGAGAAGTGCTCTTGGTGAGCATGTGGGTGATGTCGAGCTTCATTTTCTTCAAGGTCTTGGTGAAAAGGACATTGAGCCCGCTTCCACCATCGATGAGGACCATGTTGAGTTTAGAGCCCGCAACCACCGGCTTCAGGATGAGTGGGAATCATCCTTGTTCAGAGAAGCTTGTCCATTGATCTGCGCGAGAGAAGGTAATGGGTACCTCCGACCACCGGAGAGGGGTCGGAACCGCTGGTTCAATGCTCAAGACTTCTCGTCGAGTGTCTTTCTGAGCCCGTCTGTTGGGTAGTCCGTCGAAGAGGACGTTTACCGTCTTGTCGTGTTCCTGGAAGTCGTTGTTGCCCTCATCGGCCTTCTTCTTGCCTTTCTTGTTGTGAGGGTGTCGTGGCTCTGGAGTGTCATTGAGTGCTCGCCGGAGTTGGTATCACTGCTCGGTGGTGTGGTTGCCGTCCAGATGCCACGAGCACTTTTCTTTCAGCAAGTCTTTGAAGCCGCCGGAGGTCTTCTTCGAGTTGTCTTTCGCAGGGCGCTGGATAGCCGCGACAGTGTTCTCTGGCTTGCGCTTGCAATTGGGACCCGAGTAGTTGTTGCTGCGACCGCCTTGGTTCCCTTTGTTGTTGTCTTTGCAGCCCGCGTTCTGCTTGCTCTTGCCACGGATGGTGTCATACTTGGCATTGGCCTTGTCTTCTTCATCAGCCCAGGAGGTGATCATGTCCTTGAGGTGGGTGATGGAGCTCGGGCGGCGATGACAGAAGTCTTCAAAAGTGCGATGGTGATAGAGACCGTCTTGGAAAAGGTCGATGATCTCCTTGTCAGAGACGTCGACTACGGTGGCGCGCTTGTCGAAGAAGCACTGCATGTACTTGCGAAGGGTCTCGCCTTGTTCCTGCTTCACCATTGCCAGGTCCATGTGAGTACCCGAGCGACCCATAGCACCTGCGAAGTTGCTGGTGAACTGTTCCTTGAGTTGGTCCCACTTGTCGATCGAGTACTTCTCAAGTGACTCGAGCAATGTAAGCGGGGCTTGATCCAGACAGAAGGGGAAGTAGAGGCAATTTGGGTCGTTATTGCCACCAGCGTTCTCGATGGAGAGGGCGTAGCATCTGAGCCACTGCACTGGATCCTGCTTCGAGTCATACTTGGTGATCCCCAGAGGCTTGAATTTCTCCGGGAGAAGTAGATTGTGAAGACTTGCTGAGAAGGCGGGGAAGCCATCGTTGTCGCCTGCCGTGGAGGACTTCTCGCATCGTAGTTCTTCAATTTTTGGGCGGGCGTCGAAGCCACCACGTGAAGCGCCGGAGGCGTGGCTATTCGCGTGGCCTCGGCCGCCGCGGTCGCTTCCGCCCCGGCTCTCCTGCCAGCCCCGTGATTGGAGCTCCCGCCGTCGCTGCCGCCGCCGCCAGGATCACGGTGAGGGATGATCTCACGGTTGGCGCCGGTGCCGCCGGCGCTGTTGCCACCATGGAAAGGTCCACCAGCCGATGCCCTGCTTCGGTTGGGGTTAGCCGGTAGCTCCCCTCGAGTACGGTTACGGCCGATGTCCGCACTATGACTTGTGGCTTCGTTGTCTAGTTGGCGGTTCCTGACGGGGGCACTTGAGTGACCCTGTTGTCAACTCGCATGAAGTAGGCGTCCTCCGCGAGCTTGGCGATGACGTCTCCCACGCGCATCCCCTGAGTCTGACGTGCTATCGTAGTGATAGACATGAGGCATTGCTATGGAGTGCATCCGCGAGGTTCCGGATGGGAAGGGACTCGCGGAGACGTCGGCGCCGTTCGTTCCGCTTTCTGTTGCATTCACGTCGAGCGTCTTTGTTGGCGTCAGTCTTGTCTGCGGGTGCGTTGGCAGACAACTCGTCCGCTGAGATATCCTCAAGATATCGTTCAGGGACTGTCCCTGAGGGCCCCGACGTCTCGTTGGTAGTCATGAAGACTTGCCGATCAGGAGAGCCAAGGCTGGAGTCACTGGTTGCCACATCTGTTGGAGTGTGCTCCTCAGTTGGAGCTAGCGGTGTTCCCTCTTGGAGCGGCAGTGAGTCGAGGTAGGCGACGCAGCGTGAGTTCTCGTCTGTCAGGTCTGCGGGCTTGCGGTCTAGCCAGTAGACGAATCTGCCAGCGGGTGTAGATGTTATAACCAGGCCGGATGCAGGTCCTGACAACGGTTGCTCCATCATGCAGGTCTCGGACTTGGGCTCGTCCGGTTCCGCTCTGAAGTCGAACTCGTAGGAGGAGTCCGAGTAGTAGCAGAAGATGGGGTTGGAGTCCGAGTCGTCTTCGGAGGCGATCTCTTTCCAAGCCCGGCGTGTGGAGAGAGCCTCCGCGTGGGCCTTGCTAGCGATGCAGAGGTCGTATGGGAAGTGCTCATGGAGTGGGGAGTCTGCACACGATGGCTCGGTAGCCGGCTCGCATGCAATGGCCCACGGTGACGTCGAGTTTGAGTTGGAGTCAGATCCAAGCTCGAAGTCCGCGTGCTGATTGTAGAGAGAAATTTCGCTGAATTTTCCGGCGAGATCGCCCGTGACTACTTCGGGAAGCATCACGAGGCCAGTCTTCGGGTTGGGCGGCATGGTGTGGCGGCGTTGGAAGGATCCGGCGCCGTCAGCAGTGCAGACCCAGGAGCCGAAGACGAAGGTGTCGTCACAGTTGAAGGCGACGGTTGGCTTATTGAAGACTGTAGCCGTCGAGTTCGCCATATGATCTTCGGCGAGAGCGCCTACCTGGCGCGCCAGTTGCCGGTGTTTTAGACCGGCAACCTACCAAGGGGAGTACCCGAGGTAGATGAATGTGGCCTCGCCGAGATCGGTAAGTCGAAGGAAGAGACAAGTGGCACACAATTTAGATAGGTTCGGGCCGCGAGGTGCGTAATACCCTACGTCCTGTATGCTGCGTAGCTCCGGATTGATTGGATGTGATTACAAGATGATGCATAATGAGAGAGGACCCCTGCCTCGCCTTATATAGTTCGGGAGGCAGGGTTACAAGTCGGTTTAGGGAGAGAGTACTAGTCGTGTACGTCTAGGAGTCCTCTACACAGTACATGGTATGTATAGCTTCCTATCCGAGTACTTCTCCACTGTAGTCCTTGCGCCTCACGCCATCAGGTACCGTGCGGCACAAGACGGGTAGCCCCAGGGGCCCACCGAGTAGTCGGTCCTGGTACCCACCGAGGTAGTGGGCCCAGTGAAGGACCGATACGGCGAACCAGAGAGGGGGGGAGTGAATGGGAGCCGATAAAAATTCTTCTCGAAGGAGATGGAAACTCCAACAAGATGAACGCGGCTTCCAACACACTTCTCCAACTCACTACCCAAGTTGGTCAAGCCCACGTAGCCACTGGAGTGCCACTAGACCTAGGAACTAACACACAACCTTCCGACCTGAGAACGCAGCGGAACACCAAACCTCGAGTCTACAGACCAACACCAGTCAGACCGGTCGCTGCTGGTGAAACTGGGCAGCTTTCACCAAGTGGCTCCACACCGGTTAGACCGGTGAGACACACCGGTTAGACCAGTCACAACCTGAAAGCCCCCAAAGCACCAAACAGGACAACCGACCACCAAACTGACCCAAACTCGAAACAGCAGCAACACAGGACAACAGCGAACACACCCAGACGTTCACCCAAGCAAAAACCCACCGAGGGTTGCACCGGTCAGACCGGTCAAGAGCACCGATCGGACCGGTGTAGCACGGGCGACTCGGGATGAACAGCACCCGCGGGTCAACTCCCCCAAATCCAAACCTCGATCTCCCGAATCGCTCCACGGTCTTGAACAAGACTTTGGGGATATTAGGAACACCTCATGAGGAGTCCATAGCCAAGTTTAATCCCACCAAAACTCGTTCAACAAGGAGGAATCGAAGTAATCCCGCCAAGAACACCACAAACCCTAGAACCCGGAAAACCCCAAAATCGAGCCCCTTTACTCACGGATTTGGGAGGGGAATCACAGCCCAAAGAACCACGAAGGGTTCCCACAAATTTCCTCCATCAAATCCCCAAGAGAAAGGTCCCGAAAACAACCCAAAGAAATCACCAAGAGAGGGCTCCGAAAATCACCACCAAGAACAATCGGGAACAATACATCCAAACCTTGAGGAACCACGCCGAATCATCAATACATGCAACAAAGGTTCATCCAAGGTCTAGCTTGCCGCCCGATCATCCAACCCTCTCACAAAATCTCACCATGAGCTAGGGTTTCAAGGCTTGGCTGCCATCCTCTCACCTCTTGGGTTATATGGAGGCAACCGAAAGTATAAAATGCCCTTTCCTAATAACTAGGGATAAAAGCCCCTCAAGGGCGGATTTGGAAGTCTTAGTATCTTCTCCATCGGACGGATGCCTGGCGACCGCACCCTGCGTAGCCTCGACGAAGCCTTGCGATCTCGACGCGTGTCCTCCGCTTTGAAGATTCCGGACTGCGTCGTCGCACACCGGTCAGACCGGTGCTCCTCACCGGTCAGACCGGTACCCACCGGTCAGACCGGTCAGACCCACCGGTCAGACCGGTCTGGCACTGCTACAGCACCATCTTCGGTTCTCCGGTCTTGGCTTTGTGGATCAACCAAGGAACCAAGTGGTTTTCTGGTGAACCACCGGAAACCCCGCGAACTCAGTGTAGCCTCCGCCAATCTCCAATCATGACTCAGCTCCCACGTAGTCCCGGCTCGACCTCGGTTTCGAGGCTCAACCAAGAAACCGTCCACGACTTCATCTTGCTGTTCATGCCACCATGCCGCCCGCACTTGACCCCGCTGGCCACCGGGTCCCTCGAATGAAGCCTACTTGTCTTCTCCACACTTGGAGGCCTCACTGGCAACGACCTTTCGTGCTTGTTCTTCACCTGCACCAACACGAGTCAAGCCGCAACGTGCACCTGCAATACTTAGCCAAGAATCAGTCCACACAACGTTGTCAATCACTCATCACACAAGGAAGCGACCATCCACTGGTCCTCGAACCACACATGGTCCTCAATCTCCCCCATGATGAGTGCATTGACAACACCCACACGAAAGTAACAAGAGAGAAAAGAGAAAGAAAGGAAACGAACAAAAAGAAACTCCAACAAGCGATCGAAAGCCAAACAAAGGCAAAGAGCAAGATCACTTGAAGAAGACAAGTCTCGGACCCCTTAGGCAAGGGCAACGTCTCGACACATCCGAGACAAAACAAAGCTCAAAACAAAGAGCGCAAACCACCAAAGCAAAGCTCGAAAAACCACAAAGAGCTCCCCCTGCACACATGCAAGCTCCCCCTGAACCAATGCACCTCCCCCTGGACAAATGCATGCAAACCAGCTGAAAACAGGGCAGCTGCAGCAACTTCCGCTCACACCGGTCAGATCGGTCCTCACCACCGGTCAGACCGGTGCCTAAGATGTGCACAGGATCAGCACTCACACTGGTCAGACTGGTGACCTCGACCGGTCAGACCGGTGCACAACAGAGCCCAGAAATGGCTCGAAACCACCTAAAAACCTTCTAAATGCGTCCAGCAAGCCATTTCAAGCTCAAACTTCTCCCCCTTGTTGGCAATGCATGAATCAAGCCAAAAATGCAAAATTTTCAATTTAGAGCTTCTCAAATAGACAAAATTCAACATAGGATGCTAAACATGTCCAAATGAGCAAGTTAGATACTCTACAGCTTCGTATCGATCTCAACTACATGATCACCAAGTTGCACAACCATTGGACGAAGCTAAGATGGATTTGGGCAATTTTGCGAAAAGCTTGCCTCTCATGAGCAAAGTCCTAAACATGATCACAGCATATCAAAATAGCAAAGCCACACAAATTTCATGCTAGGACAACCATTCTAATCATAAGACCATCAAAAACACCCACAAGCACCTCATGTCATGTCAAAGGCACCGAGCCATGTGCCTACTTCTATGTATGAGACTTCTCATTGGTAGGCATCATGCAACGGTTTAGCACCCAAAGCAAATTAAATTCAGCACATATGACATGGGAGCACATTTTCCAAGAATTTTCCATTTCATTTTCAGATTTATAAATGGTACATGAAATGTCTTTGCGACAAAAAGGAACTTATGCCCTTCCATAAGATAAAGCGAGAGAGCTAAACATTCATGATGGCAAATGAGCCTTTGGCCCCATATGATCAATAAACTAGCTATCCAACCACAAATTAAGCATAGCCAAGCCACTAAAACATGTCAAGATCATATAAAGGCATTTACACATGAGAGAGTGTACATGTGACATTTTCAAAAACATAGCTATCAACCATGGATTATTCATCAAGATCATCAAGAGCTAAGCCAAACTAACCATAGCATACCAAACAAGCTCACAAAGACATATATCTCATTCCATGGTGAACAATGTATATGAGTGAAGCTTTTCCTAACCAATGCATATGATACAAAATGCATGCAATCTAAGATACAAGGATGCCTATACATCACGGTACATATGCCATACCAAATGCAAGAAAAGCACAAAGAAAGCTATACATATGCTATAAAGGAGCTCCCACACACCCAACTCAAGAAATCAAACACACACCAAGTCCCCCCCGCAAACGAGTGAAAGTTGCTTGATCTAGGGGTTTAGTGAAAATATCGGCTAGTTGGTCATGTGTGGGTATATGGATCAAAGCTATCTTTCCTTTCTCTACGTTATCTCTCAGAAAATGATACCTCACTTCTATGTGCTTGGTTTGGGAATGGAGCACTGGGTTCTTTGCAACGCTTATGGCACTGGTGCTATCACATTGACACTACTAGATTTTCCCCCTAAAGCAACGCACAAAATGTGTTGCAATATGCCATATTTGGTTGCAATAGACACAATTGCAACCAAATTGTTCTGTGGACCGTGGGCTGTGAAAAGCCGTGTTGCATTAGGTTATTACGACGTTGTCCATCTAGTGGTTGCCAAAGTTTTTTTGTTGCAACGTAACGCAACGTTGCAATTAGGTTTTTTTACAACGCTTGTTCTGGTTGCAAAGTGTACTATTGCGACACATCTGTGGTGTTGCCAAAGGTGCAATTGCAACGTTTTTGTTTCGTTGCAAGTTATAGTACTGCTACGCACTGACTTTGGTTGCTATTGGTTGAACCTCGTCTATTACCACGAAAGTAATTAGGTTGCAATATGTAGTATTGTCTGATGCCACGAAATTGGTTAGTTGCTATAGGTGGTCTCCTCTATTGCCACAAAAGTTGATTTCGATGCGATAGGTAGTATTGTCTGATGCCACGATATTGGTTACGTTGCTATAGGTGGTATCCTCTATTGCCAAGTAATTTGATTGGTTGTAATATGTGGTCCTCTATTGTTGCTTCAGAATTTGGTTGGTTGCCATAAGTTAAAGTCTTTATTACAACGTTTCTATTAGGGTTGCTACAAGTGCACTATCTATTGCCACATTCCTTTTGTGTTGCTACAAGTTGAACTTCTTATTACCATGTTCCTATCAAGGGTTGCTACAAGTACACCATACTATTGCCACGTTCCTTTTGTGTCGCTACAAGTTGAACTTCTTATTACCACGTTCGTATTAGGGGTGCTACAAGTGCACCTTACTATTGCCACGCTACTTTTTGGCAACGAAAAACACTGGTTGTGATATCATGATTTATCATTTGCAACATATGGTGTATTCTGCCACGCTCATTTATGTAGCAGCACTAATTGCAACATTAATTAACATCAGCAAATAAATATAACTATGCATCTATAGTTAATTAACCAACATTGAACCATCCACTGAGTTAATTACATGAATCATGAAGTACTTAAATACTGAAAAGTTTGGCACAGGACATTGTTTCAACACATAGTAGACAAATTTTCAAGGACATGAAGAACTTGGTCTGCCAATTGTGACTTGGAGATGATCCCAATACTTGATCAGCAAAGGGGGATTCAATGCAAGGAGGTCGCATCACCTGTAAAGAATCGACAAAATTTTTAATCTAGCATCAATTAATCTCTAATATTGGAATTTGTGAAACAACAACATATAGCAAACCAAAGATTGATTGTGATTCATAAAAATAGCATAATGACATCAAATAATTACCACAACCATAAACACACTTTGACAGCTAAAACATGAATTACATTCACAGCAGTAAGAGTTGTTGAGAAAAGCTTCACCTCATGTCTTTTTGGTGCTTTGTCGTCTCCTTTGTGCAATTTGTACCTGTAGCTATTGAGAAGAAATTTGTCTAACGGTGGATTGTGTTTCAGGATTGTTAACACCACCTTTAGTGCTTCTGGTTTTGCGAAATACTTGTTTTCGAACTTCTTCAGATTCCTTCTCCTATGAACCAATCATTTGGAAGGACAAGATTAGGCGTAATTTCATCAGTAACTGATGATATGTACTAGTAAAAAGTTGTGAATTCGAGAACAACCTAAGTACACGAGAGCACATTCCTGGAGTCTGGCTGTACATTCCCAGATGTAGGAATTGATGGTTCCGCCGCCACGTTGTCTGCGGATTCAGCGTCAAGGTTGTTTTGCTGGGTGATTGATGCAACCGCCGCCACATCGGCAGATTCAGTGACATTGTTGCTTGGGCTTGGTTGCACAGATATTGGCTGGTCAACCTACGAAAGGATACAAACATTCATATATAAAACCCAAGGAAAGAAACCCATTCATGCAAATAGCTTGACCGCACTGTGGAACTTGTGATCGTCCATTTGATGCTTGCAGCATTGATAGGAACTCTTGCCTAAGCTGTTGTAGATCTGCCTGCCTTCTCTTTTCACTTTCTTCAAGTTGGCGTGCATGTTCTCTCCTTTCTGCTTCCCTTTCTTCTTCCCATCCTGACATTTTTTCTTGTAGCTGCCCAAATGCGTCCATGACCTCGACGTGTTCCTCATGCTGTAGCTCTTCCCTACAAATTTTTTCCTCGCGCTCCGCATTGAGCAACTGCCTTCTAGTTGGGTTTTTTGCCAGGTACCCGTTTCCATGCAACTTGGTTGATTTGCACTTCGTGACTTCTTTGTAGGCTTTTTGGAACATCTCATTTTTTTCCTTTTGGGAAACAAAGTTGTTCTCGCATTTGATTCGCCTCGGCAATAACGGCGCTTGCGGTGTCCTAACATTTGCAAGGCACGGTGGAGGAGTTAGTTGAACAAGAGATTGGTTGCATTCTATAGTTGCATAAGCCTATGTATAGTAATGTATGTACTAATTCATTGAGAACTCACATAGACATTTTTAGATTGTTTGTCTGTCCAAGACCCCTGGTTAGTGTGAGTTATCCACCAAAGTTCCATATCATCGGGCTCTTCACCGGTTTCGGGTCTCTCTGTTATGCCAAGAAAATAACAAATTAATGTTCTTCATCCTGCAAGACAGATTGGAGATGTGCTTCTCCAGTTATTACCTTCTCATAGCTGCGCTGAGAATAAGGCTTAGCGCCTGACAAATATCTTGTCATTTGTTGGCATCGTATCGCAGAATTTTGTGTGCTCCTTTCCTATACAATGTAAAGTTATGAACAAAAATCTTAAATACTCAGACATCGCCATTTGAATGAAAAATGTAGTGGTCAGAAATCGTAATTAACAATGTGGAACAAACCTTCAATTTAGCAAAACTGAAATACTTCAACAGATAGTTCCATTCAACAATATCTAATTCTGTAGGCTTATGTAACATTCTCTGGTGGTAGCTGTTGTATGTCTTGGCTATAGCACTGAAAGTTGAACGCCATCCTTTGTAACGCTCCCTAGCAATGGCCCATATCTTTTCCTTTGATTAAGCATTATCCTCCATGTCCCACTTTGCCTGTTATATAATCACAATAGCATTCAAATATTATGTGAGTTGATATGTTAGTTTTTATTTGAATTGTACTGAAAAGCAAAGTCTATTATCACCAATACATCAGTTGTTATTGTGTTTCTAACTTCTTCCCTAAAATATTTCCATGATTTCACTCCAATGATAGGAGCCCTTTTCCTTGTATACATGACCCCTTCATCAACGAATGAGCGGTAGTTATCACCTACTGGTCCTCCATGTTTAGAGAATTGAATGTCCAACTGCTGCTTGCCCGCCTTGATTCTCTTGGCGATTACCGTCAATGCTCTTACGGGACCGCGTCCTCTTTTCTTAACTTTTTGTGAGCCTATTCCATGCGAACAACATGCATGTGATAATACCCAAAAAATAATTGTATGCACAGACAGGTAATTTCTATGGAACACATGTTACCAGATCCTTGCTCCTGCTGTTTCCAACGCCGAGCATGAGATGGAGGCTGCACTGCAGGTGTTGGGTTCATTTCATTCCTGTGTTGCAAAATGAAGGTGGGGTCCACGTACCGTTCTGCAGAGAATTTAGTGGCATATGATGACCGATCATATTTTGTAGTCTGAGAAAAAATGGTAATTTGCTTGCAAATTAGGAGAGGGATATTACCGATGTCTTCAAGTAGTCCTGCAACATTCAGGTATTCTCTGTATGTATCGATTGTGTCATCCCTGAAAATGTCTTTTAATTCTGAAATAGAATTGTCGGTGTGGAATGTGGTCCCGACACTAACCAGTAATAAGCGCCGAGTTCTATCCCTCAATGGTCGATGCTAAGCAATAAGAGACACAGAGTTTATCCTGGTTCCGGCCGAGGGGGCCGTACGTCCAGCAGTGGTGTGCTCAAGGCACTATATTGCTCAGCACCGGGGGTGCCTGTAGTGGGGCTGCTACAAGCAAGGCGGGAGAGGAAGCGTAGCTTCCAAGTCCCTGGTGTGGTGGCTGAAGATGTTGTGGGAGAATTGGAGAGCAAGTGCATGGCGCAGCCTGTCTCCTGTTGCGTTGTGTGTGTCTCCCCTTGCGGCAGGGGGGTTCGTCCTCCTTTTATAGATCAAGGAGAGAGCGAATCACATGCGCGCCGCGCTATTTAGCTACGTGAAGGGGCGTGGTGTGCTATGCTGTAGAGTAGGCGGCCGTCCGGATGATCCTTACAGCGATCCAGCCATCATGGCTTATCTTGTACCCGAACAGTAGCGGCTTCGAGGGTAGAAGGGCAACGGGCGGCCGCGATGTCCTCAGATGGGCTCGAGGGAGTTGCTGACGTCGGTCCATACGGGGCACAGTGGCAGGCAAGGCGGCGTCCCGTTCCCGCACACTCCACTGTGCTAGAGCCGTTGCCACAGTGCCCGGCGTGTGGTTCGTACGCGCGGGGGCGGCAGCCATGCCGTTAACAGTGGCGGGGATGGCGTCCCACCGGCCTAGCGCCTTCACCTAACCCCGCAAGGTCACGAGAAAGCAAGCCGAGGGTGCGGCCGGCCCCCTTCGAGGGCTCGGTGCGTTAGCCGTACTGGAGCAGGCGGCGCGGCGTCACGGGACCGGCGCCGGCCACGCCGCACATTCCTCCCACGGGGGCGGGGATGGGATCCCTTCCGGGGAGTTGGTGCGGGCGTGCGGGCGCGAGCCCCAAGCGCATGATGGCACCGCCCCCGCCGGTGTCAGGGCATTAAATGCCAGCGTACGGGAGCGAGCGCACGCGTGCGGGCGCCCTCGAGCGAGGCGGACCCCGTTCGAGGGGAGCGAGCCCTCGAGCGAGGCGGACCCCGTTCGAGGGGGGAGCGGGCCCTCGAGCGAGGCGGAGCCTGCTCGAGGTAAGCGTCCCCCCTCGAACGGGACGGAGCCTACCCAAGGGGGGCGCGCATCCTCGAGCGAGGCGAAGCCTGCTCGAGGTGATCTTCGAGAAGGCCGCCTTGGTGGGCCGTTGGGGGCCTCCGCGGCGTGGGTCGTGTCCTGCATGGTTAGGCGAGGTGTGTTTGGCTTCATTGCATGTTTTAAGCGGGGATTTCCCTGTTGTTTAAGGGGACCCCTGGGGCTGTCCCCGACAGTAGCCCCCGAGCATCTGTGGGTTTGCCATTGAGGCTCCCGCAGATGCTGGAACCTACTGATTAGGACGTTCTTCCCTCCTGGTTTCGCGAACGCTTCTCCGTGGGGCCGCGTCAGCGGACCCGCGGGTCTAGCCCCCGAAGCCCTGCAGGAGCGTGGGTGCTCCTGTAGGGGTTAACCGTGAGAGTTGACCAGAGGGCATGGTACATGTTTCAACCGGCGTCGGCAATGTTTCAGCCGGCTTCGGTGACGCACGCGCTGCTGGCACTATCTCCGGCGGGTGCAATCCAGAAGGTGTAGCCGTGCGTCAAGACCCCGAGCCCGAGCCCATTCGAGGCGATCGGGTAGAGCCTTACGACTTGTTTTTTAACGTGCCCTCGCAGTCCCTCCGCGGGACGGAGGTTGAGGTTTCCGCAACCCCCATCGAGCGGGTCGCGGATTGCGGATTCCTCTTTGAGCTGCTGGCGGGTGATTCGAGTGGACGCCCATGCCCCGTTCGATAAGGGTAGGCTGCGTGGTCCAGAGACACGTCCATGGAAGCGCTTGCGTGGGCTTGCTAGGTGGGGCTCGGTCCCATTCGATAGGGACTGAGGGCGCGGAAGCTCTCCCTCAGTGGGATCCCCCGGCTAGCTACCCTCGCTGACTCTCGAATACGACATATGGGGCACCCTCGAGCCGACGGGCTCGAGGAACGGCTCGAATGCGTGTGCCTTCGTCGTCCCTGACTCTGTGATCTGGGGCGCCTGTTCGAACCTCTGATCAGTAGGGCCGTGCGGGGTGGCGCCTGGGCGGCCCCGTCATTGCGCCTGCGACCGTCGAGGGGCCTGGGCGAGCCAGCCCTCGAGGCGCTAATTAGTAAAAATGGTGCGGGGCGGCGGCTAGGCGCTCCCGGCCTGGCATCTGCGACCATCTAGGGGCCCTGGCGAGCCAGTCCCCGAGGCGCTGATCAGTAATACAGCGTGGCATGGGTGCTTGCGGTGCCCGCTTTATTTCAAAACGGGCCCCAAGGCGACCTTCTCACGCCTGTACCCTTTCGAGGGTTGACATTATACCGAGCCAGGGGCTCGTGCCACTCGAGGGTTCTGCGTGGCATGGGTGCTTGCGGTGCCCGCTTTGTTTCAAACGGGCCCCGAGGCGACCATCTCACGCCTGTACCCTTCCGAGGACTGAAATTGTACCGAGCCAGGGCCTCGTGCCGCTCGAGGGTTCTCCTTACCTTGCAAGGAACTGGGCCATTAAATGGTCCTCGGCCGAGGCTGTAATTTCGCGTCGTGGGCGCGCTTTTTTAGGCGTTGCAGCCGCGCGCGCGCGTAGTGGGCGGCGTGGGCAGGCGGACGTGACCGCCTGCCACGGTCCCTGCTATTCCTCGCCGTGATGATGGCTTGTTTGCGGTGGCGTGGCCGCCGCGGTCGTGGTGGGGCCCGCCCGTCAGCGGGTGGGAAGATTCTCTGCAGTTAATGCGCGTGGGACGTCCGCCCCGGAGAGCACGCCCACGGCGTATAAATCTGAGGGGAGGGAAAAGCGGCGGTTTTTACATTAGCGTTTCGCCGTTCTCGCCCCCAGCGCTCTCGCCTTCGCTTTGCTTTTGCCACCGCGGCCCTTCGCCATTAGAGCTCTTCCTCTTCTTCTCGTCCTCCGCTCTCGCATCCCTTGTCTTCTCTCATGGTGCCGCTTCCGCCCCTCACGATCCTCGACCCGGGAGCGGTCGTCGGTGACCCGGCTGGCCCTTGGCGAGCTGGTCTCCGCCGGCCAGTTGGCGGCGAACGAAGAGGGCCGGCCGGCGGAATGGATCGTGCCGCGGCGGGGGACCACGCGCCCAACCCACCGGAGGGCTACGTGGTCAGCTTCATCCGCTTCCATGAGCACGGCTTCCTTGCGCCGGCGAGCCGCTTCATGCGGGCGCTCTGCCACCGCTACGGCGTGGAGTTACACAACTTCGCGCCCAACATGATTTCGCAGGTGGCCACATTTGTGGGCGTCTGCGAGGGGTATCTGGGGATCCCAGTCAATTGGGAGCTCTGGCTACACCTCTTCCGCGCGGAGCTCTTCACGCAGCCGACGACGGAGCAGAGGACCCGCCGCGCGGTGCGCGCCGGCGGGATGTCGCTTGCGCTGCGGACGCAGTTCAAGGACGACTACATCCCCTGCACCATGACGACGAACAACGCTGGCTAGGAGCGGGGGTGGTTCTACCTGCGCAACGCCGAGCCCGGCCTCCCCCCTACACCGGTCTGGTGTTCCGGGAGAAGCCCGACTCCTGGAGCTACGGGGTGTCCACACCCCAGCATCGGAGGCGGCTGGGCTCGCTCCTGGCCGCCTTGAGGAACCTGGCGGCGCGCGGTCTGACCGCGGCGGGCGTCCTCGCCTTCCTCCACCACCGGCGGGTTGTGCCTCTGATGGAGAGGCCGCTCTGCATCTACGACATGACAGAGGAGGCGTACCCCGTCGCACTGGCGAGGTCGCGGATGCTCCCGACCCCCCTCAGGCGGGCGTACGCGCTCACATGGGCGCGGAACGCCGTCGACAACCGGATGCTGCGCCAGGACCGGTCCCCGTGGGACCTCGAGATGCTCCCCACCGGCCCGCTGGTGAGTGTGGTTCTTGGCCCTGTCTTCACCCTTGATGATGCTCCTGGTCCCTGACGCGCCTTTGGTGTTCTCGCCTGCAGCTGGTGACCTTCAACGCCGCGAAGTCTGTTCCGCCTACCGTTGACTCCCGCGCGGTCGGTCGGGCGGCGCAGCAACGGGAGCAGGAGCGGGCGGCGCGCGGGGAGCGAGCGCGCGAGGCGGCACCGCGAGCGCGCGGCGGCGAAGCGAGGAGCACCGGCCGCGCGAGCGGCAGGGGGCTCTCCTCGCCGGGGACCGAGGAATATTCGTCCTCGGAGGAGGACGAGGAGGAAGAAGGCCGGGGGCGGCCCCCCTCGATAGGTGGGAGCACTGCTCCCCCCGTCGTCGGAGCCGGCTCCGGCGGCAAGGGCGGCATGCGCCCGGGGCGGGCGCAACGGTGCTCGCCGCCGGGCAATCAACGACAGGGGCGGCGCAAGACGCGGAGGTGCCGCGCTCGCCGCGGAGGCGTGCGCGGCAAGAAGCGCGCCGCGCGCGGGACGGGGCCCGCGCGCGCGCGGCGGAGGCATCGGGGGGCGCGGCGACCGGCGTGTCAGCCGCACGAGGCTCATCCGCCGAGGCTTCGAGGAAGAGGAAGCGCGCCTTCTCTTCTTCGAGGTAAGGGGCTTGCCCTTCTGCTGGGTTTGGTTTTTTGGTGATCAGGCGTTCTGACTTTCTGCTTGTTCTTGGGCAGGGTGGTGCCAACCGTGCCTCCCCTCGCACCGGCCAAGGTGCTGAGGGCGGATGCGTCCATTCCCACCCGACGGCGCTCGTCGAGGGTGCCGCGGGCGGGGGTAAGCACCGCGGAGGCGGGCGAGGGCTCGCAAGGCGCGGGCCGAGGCCTCGAGGCACGGGCCGACGGATCGGCCCCGCCGCCGCGCGGCCGGCGGTCATCGAGGAGCGGTGGTCGCCGGTCGTGGCGGAGACGCAGCCCCGCGGCGGCGGCCGTGGTGGAGACGCGGCCGGCGGTGGGCGCCGCGACGGAGGCGCGGTCCGTGGTGCCGGCCGCGGCGGAGGCGAGCGGGTGCGGCCCGCGGTGGCGCTCGTGGTTGTGGTTGAGGAGGGCGGACGGGCGCCCGTGGTCGCGAGGCGCGGCCGGAGGCGATGGCCACGGTGCGCATGTCGGGGCGCCCGTGGCCGCGGAGGCGCAAGTGGAGGTGCCGGCGGAGGCGGCGCAGGGGACCGGCGCCGCCGGCGCCTCCGGGCGGCGGTGGTGGAGATCCCGGACGACGACTCCCCCGCCGCCGGGTGGGATCGGTGGGTGAGCTTTCCCACGCTCTCCTCGCAGTCCCGAGAGGGGCCCTCGTGAGGCGGCGCGACCGCCACATGGTGGCGGGGGCCGAGGGCACCGGCGCCGAGGCCTCGTCTTCCCGCGCCGGCCACTCGGCCCCGTGGGGAGGGGATCGGCCGACGACCCGCCCGCGTTCGCCGACGCCCAGGGGGAGCAGGAGTTTTGGGGAGAGCTCCGCAGCCACGGCGCCACGCTCGACCGTGCGCTGAACGAGGCGTTGAGGGTCCACGGCGGCCCCGCGTGGCGTGTCTTCCAGGTAGGGCATTGTTGCTCGTTTTCCTCTTTCCCTCGTTTCTGCGCGCCGTTTCTATATCATGATGCTTATTGGCTTTGACTTGTGGGCGACAGGAGCTCGAGCGCCGCGCCCGCGATAAGTACGGCACCTTCGACCGGGTGAACGCCGAGCTCCACCAGCTCCGATAGCGATGCGGCGCCCTCAGAACTCCGGACGGCTGGTTGTCGTACCGGGCCATGGCCTTGCGCGATGAACTGCACGAGAGCACAAGGCAAGACCCGGCGCGTCCCTCTAGCCTCGAGCGGGTTTGCACAGCCCTCATCGACCGTGATGAGGCGCTGCGGCAGGCGCGCTCGGACCTGGAGAAGATGCGGACGCTGGCGACCAACTGGGAGGCGGAGGTGGTCGGCGTCCGCAACGAGAACCGGGGGCTCCGTTCGTCGCTCGAGGGGGCACGGCCGCGCGGCCGCCGGGCCGAGGAGCGGGCGCGCGCGCTCGAACAAAGGGCCAAGGAGGCCGACGAAGTGGAAGGCCGCCCTCGACGCCAAGGTCGCGGCGCTCGCCATCTCCGAGGACCCCGCTCGCGGGAGCGCACCACCCGCCAAGGGGCCGAGGGGCGGCTCCGGCCAGAGCGAGGCCGCCCTCGCCGACGCCCGGTCGGCGCTGGAGCAGGAGCGCGTCGCTCGCGCGGCGGCGCAGAAGTCGCTGGAGTCCCGGAACACCGAGTTCTCCAAGCTCGAGGGTGAGCTGATGGTGCTCAGCATCAACAGCGCGGGCCAGGAGCTGGCCCTCCAAGAGCAAGGCGAGACCGTTAAGGGCCTCGAGCAGGCGGTCAAGGCCGAGCGGCGCGCCCTCAAGGTGGAGAGGAAGCAAGTCGAAGGTGAGCCGCTGCTTGACTCCTGTTTTGTTGGTTTTCTGTTAGAGAGTTCTCACTCCTTTTTCTGATTTCTTTCTTGGCTTGGCGACTCCAGGCTTGCGCATCGCTCTGGGGCACGCGGCTGAGCGGGCCGAGGCGCTACAGGCCTCCTACAACTCCTCCGAGCCAGAGGCCGCGGGGAGGTGCGCAACGCGGCCCTCGAGACCTGCCGGGTCGTGGAGGAGGGCGAGGCACAGGCTGGTAGCTCGATGGCCAGCCGCCTGCACGCCCTAAGCGGCCACGTCACCGAGCGCATGCGCCGGCGCCGCGTCTTGGCGTCCGGGAAGGCCCTCGGGGTGGTGCGGTCCCACTACGAGGTCGACTTCGAGGCGCTGGCGGAGGGCTACGTCGTTCCCCGAGGGTGTCGAGGACGAGGTGGCGATGGAGCGTGTGGACGCGCTGGCCGCCGACGCCGCCGGGACGCTCGCTGAAGCCTTCGAGGAATTCCTCTTCCCGGACGCTGCTGACGCCGCCGTTCCTCCCGCCTGAAGACAGCTAGGCGCTAGGCCCGTTTTTGTTGATGTATCAGTATACTGGCCGTGCGGCCTTTGTAAAGAAACAAGTTATTCCATAAACATTTGCCAATGTAAAGTGAAGTCTTTTGTTTATTACGCTTTTTTGTTTCTCCTTCTTCCTGAGTAGATTCTAGTTAGAGGAGTTCGATTTTCGCGGGTGGCCTGCTGGGTTGGAGGCGAGAGAGAAGGGCCGTATCCTCGCGGAGGCGTAGGCTATCTCTGGCTCGCGCGCTCCTTCCACTGGGCTGCCTGCGCCCTGTTCGAATCGTTGCTCGGGGTCGAAGTAGAAAACAAACTTAGCGCGCGTGAGTTGTTTTCGTTTTTGCGCGAAAATGGGACCATTTTGGGGGGGATGCCCCCCGCTGTAGCCCCCGAGGGTAACTTCGGTTTCAGAGGAAAGTCGAGTTGCCCTTTTCATTAGACTTATGATATTTACATAGTTGTCACCAACTGGGGCGTTGGTTATGTGATTTTTACAACAAGAATACTTGGAAATCCTAGCTAGGGGTAGAAGCGACGTAGCTGTTGGATGTTCCAAGCGTTGGTGAGCTCTTCACCGTCCTCGTTGGCCAGCTTGTACGTGCCGGGCTTGAGCACCTTCACCACGACGTAGGGTCCCTCCCATGGAGGCGATAGCTTGTGGCGTCCCCAGTTGTCTTGGCGTAGCCTTAGGACCAAGTCCCCTTCGCTGAAGTCCCGTCGGCGTATCTTGCGTGCTTGGTAGCGCCTAAGGGACTGCTAATACCTTGCGGAATGCATCAAGGCCACTAGGCGTGCCTCGTCCAGCTGGTCCAGCGAGTCCTCGCGGGCTCGCTGGTTGGCTTCCTCGTCGTAGCCTCGAACCCTGGGCGATCCGTATTCTAAGTCCGTGGGGAGGATGGCCTCCGCGCCATGGACTAGAAAAAACGGGGTGAACCCGGTGGCTCTGCTCGGGGTGGTCATTAGGCTCCACACGACTGCTGGTAATTCTTGGAGCCATTTCCGACCAGATATGTTTAGCTGGTCAAAAATTGTAGACTTAAGGCCTTGTAGGATCATGCCGTTGGCACGCTCTACTTGGCCGTTGGTCTGTGGGTGTGCCACGGCTGCCCAATCCACACGGATGTGGAATTTGTCGCAAAACTCCAAGAATTTCCTGCCCGTGAACTGGGACCCGTTGTCGGTGATGATGGAGTTTGGCACTCCAAAGCGGTGGACGATGTCGGTGAAGAACATCACAGCTTGCTCCGCCCTGAGGTTTGTAATGGGGCGTACCTCCACCCACTTGGAGAACTTGTCAATTGCGACCAGCAAGTGGGTGAAGCCCCCGGGCGCCTTTAACAGGGGCCCGACGATGTCCAGCCCCCACACAACGAACGGCCATGTTATGGGGATGGTCTGCAGGGCATGAGCGGGAAAGTTGGACTTGCGGGCGTAAAACTGGCACCCCTCGCAGGTGCGTACGATCTCGCTGGCGTCCTCGACCGCGGTGGGCCAGTAAAAGCCTTGGCGGAACGCATTGCCAACGAGGGTACGCGGCGCCTCATGATGGCCGCAGATCCCGGCGTGGATGTCCCGCAGGAGCTCGCGCCCTCGGGGATGGGCACGCACCGCTGCAAGATGCCGGAGGCGGCGCGCTTGTACAGTTCGCCGTCGACGAGGGCAAAGGATCTGGCTGGCAGTTCGCCGTCGACGAGGGCAAAGGACCGTCGACCAGGTCGTCCCAGTTGTGGATCTGGCTGGCAGGCAAGTGCTCGAGCCACGTCCGGGCTGCATCGCCAAGGTGCAGCGGCAAGTTGTGGATGATGACCTCGTCGCTGGTGGCCCCGCCCAGCTGGCACGCCAGGTGGTAGTCGTTGAGCCACACGCGGGGATCTGTCTCCCCGTTGTACTTGACGATGGTCGAGGGTTGGCGGAAGCGTTGGGGGAAGGCCGCCGCACGGATCTCCTGGCTGAACACACGGGTCCTCTAGGGCTCCGGCGTCGTAGAGCGTTCTTCGTCGCTGTCGTAGCGTCCACCCCGTCGAGGGTGGTAGCCCACCGCTGCTCGCGCGTCCGCCTTGCTCGTGCGCCGGGCGTTGATGATGTTGCGGGCGTCGCCGTCCGGCGCCGCCCGCGTGCGTCGAGGAGCCGCTCCTTGGCTGGCGTGCGTCCTGGGTTGGCGGGTCGCCCGCCGCTCCACCTGCATGGACCGAGGGTTCGCCCCCCTATGCGGCTCTGTCATCCCGCGCATCCCCCTGTTGGCGGATGCGCGACGCCGAGCTTTCGGCCTGCTGGACGGCCGCTTGCTCGATGAGGACCTGTACCTCGCGGTGCAGGTCCCGCGCCTCGGGGGTCGAGGGTGCCGGCATAGCCCGTAGCAGCGTCGCGGCGGCAATGAGCTTTTGGCTTTCCCGCGGAGGCGCGTCTGGGTTGTCGACGTTGAAGTCGGCGTTGATGCGGTCGCGGATCTGTTTGCCCAGCTCCCGTGCGCGTTCGCCGCGCGTGGAGGCTTCCCCTGCCATTGAGGCACGGAGCGGCCCGCACCGTCCGTACTCCTCCGCCGGCTTAGCCTCGAGCTCGCGGGCACGGGCCGCTGCGCATCGGCGTCGGCCCCGAGCGGAGTGCTTGGCCCCCGCGGCCGGGCGCGGAGCGATCCCCCGGGGCGGGCGTGACCTCCCCGTCTCCGGCCGCCCACGGCGCCGGTGGTGTTGGCCGGGTCGTTGGCGACGACGACGCGGCACTCCCGCGCGGGGTCGGAGCTCCCGCATGCGGAGTCGTCGGAAGCGCCCGAACCGCAGTCCGTAGCGTCCAGGAAACGCCGGAACATGACTGGGTCCGGCACGCCAGAGAAGTCCCACTCCGCGTACTCGTGGAGGTTAGCGGGTGGCGGCGCGTCAAGGGAGCCTAGGGACGATTCGTCACCGGCTGAGGCGCTGGGATCCCTGACGATGAAGACGTGATGGCCCGGGGGAACCCTGCGCATCGTGGTGTTAACGTTGGCGTTGTAGGCCGTCGTGGCACCACGCAACCCAATGGGAAAGCGCGGTCCGGAGACCGTGCGCTGTCCCGCTGGGGTGGCGCTTGCCGTGATGACGGGCGCACCGTGCTGAGAGGCGGCGCGCTCGGCCTGCCGTCGCTCGGATCGTGCACGGCGCGAACGCCGACCGCAGCGGCGGCGGCGTCGTGGCGTCGACGGACCCGCGGCATTTCCGCCGCGAGCGTCCGCGCCGTGGTGGTGCGCGCGGGCGGGGGCCGGAGCGGACCCCGGCCTGGCGCCGCGCACGGAGCTCCTCACGGTTGGTGAGGCGCATGAGGTAGCCGTTCCCCGTGGCCTGAAAGTTCAGGCCCCCAAACCGGATTTCGAACCCGGCGGGGAGGGGTTCCGAGCTGCCCATGCAGTAGCGCGTACCGCGGTACTCAGTGCGGATCACCATGGAGGGAGTTGATGGATTGACCTTAGGCGCTCGACTGCCCCACGGTGGGCGCCAACTGTCGGTGCGGAATGTGGTCCCGACACTAACCAGTAATAAGCGCCGAGGTCTATCCCTCAATTGTCGACGCTAAGCAATAAGAGACACAGAGTTTATCCTGGTTCCGGCTGAGGGGGCCGTACGTCTAGCAGTGGTGTGCTCAAGGCACTATATTGCTCAACACCGGGGGTGCCTGTAGTGGGGCTGCTACAAGCAAGGCGGGAGAGGAAGCGTAGCTTCCAAGTCCCTGGTGTGGTGGCTGAAGATGTTGTGGGAGAATTGGAGAGCAAGTGCTTGGTGCAGCCTGTCTCCTGTTGCGTTGTGTGTGTCTCCCCTTGCGGCAAGGGGGTTCGTCCTCCTTTTATAGATCAAGGAGAGAGCGAATCACATGCGCGCCGCGCTATTTAGCTACGTGAAGGGGCGTGGTGTGCTATGCTGTAGAGTAGGCGGCCGTCCGGACGATCCTTGCAGCGATCCAGCCATTCTGGCTTATCTTGTACCCGAACAGTAGCGGCTTCGAGGGTAGAAGGGCAACGGGCGGCCGCGATGTCCTCAGATGGGCTCGAGGGAGTTGCTGATGTCGGTCCGTACGGGGCACAGTGGCAGGCAAGGCGGCGTCCCGTTCCCGCACGCTCCACTGTGCTAGAGCCGTTGCCGCAGCGCCCAGCGTGTGGTTCGTACGCGCGGGGATGGCGTCCCACCGGCCTAGCGCCTTCACCTAACCCTGCAAGGTCACGAGAAAGCAAGCCGAGGGTGCGGCCGGCCCCCCTTCGAGGGCTCGGTGCGTTAGCCGTATCGGAGCAGGCGGCGCGGCGTCACGGGACTGGCGCCGGCCACGCCGCACGCTTCCTCCCACAGTGGCGGGGATGGGATCCCTCCGGGAAGTTGGTGCGGCGGTGCGGGCGCGAGCCCCGGGGCGCATGATGGCGCCGCCCCGCCGGTGTCGGGGCATTAAATGCCGCCGTACGGGAGCGGCGCACGCGTGCGGGCGCCCTCGAGCGAGGCGGACCCCGTTAGAGGGGAGCGAGCCCTCGAGCGAGGCGGACCCCGTTCGAGGGGGAGCGGGCCCTCGAGCGAGGCGGAGCCTGCTCGAGGTAAGCGTTCCCCCTCGAACGGGACGGAGCCTACCCGAGGGGGGCGCGCATCCTCGAGGGAGGCGAAGCCTGCTCAAGGGGATCTTCGAGAAGGCCGCCTTGGTGGGCCGTTGGGGGCCTCCGCGGCGTGGGTCGTGTCCTACATGGTTAGGCGAGGTGTGTTTGGCTTCGTTGCATGTTTTAAGCGGGGATTTCCCTGTTGTTTAAGGGGACCCCTGGGGCTGTCCCCGACAAGAATCCATAATTAATTTCATTCATGTGACTGAACATGCAAATTCAGTAGTATAAGTACACAAATATTTGGCTGAAGCATATCTTACCCAAGGCTTTCTTGTCTTGATGCAAATCAGCTAGCCAAAGTTTGTATTCATCTAAGTCACGTTCTTCTACTTCTTCTACATCATCAGCATGTATGTAAGCACTTTTGGATTTCAAAGGTGTTATGGCCATGGTATGGTTTATAGGTATTGGCTCTCTGGAGATAACTAATCTGATCACCATCTCCTCCTCGTGAATCTGTTTCATTCTTTCTACGTCGACGTCGTAGTCGATCTCAGTGAGTGTTGCTTCCGCAGGAGAGTGAGGAATTCTAGTCTTGTAGTAAACAATGTCCCTCATCCTATACCCCAGTTTTTGTTTCAGGTTGTTTATGGTTTGTAGGGTGATTTGTGAACCACGAGGGTAACAAGTATGTGCTGTATCTGGCTCCCCATCTATACCCTTCTCAATCATATATACGGTCCAAGACTGATCATCTAATGATCTGCGCATTCATTTCAATGTCATATCAATAACATGTGAAGAAATTTGGTGTGCAAGTCGCGTGATCAAATGCATGAAATCTAGGGTACCAGTGCGTGCACAGATGCATGAGATGTTGGAAGCAGTACGAACGAGGGGAAAGATCGAACCACGATACAGCATACCTGGCCTCGGTCGTCTCGTCCTGAGATGAAGGTAAAACATCAGGGTTTGCATCTATGTCCACGTCGACGCGTGCTTCATCATCGCCCGAAGGTGATCATGACCCAAAGAGCGCCCCCGTCGCCCTAGGCCTGGGGGCCATGGTGGCGGTAAAACATCAGGGTTTGCATCTAGGTAGCATGGCCGACGATGGTGTGCGCTGCGCTTCAGAGGACGTAGGGGTCACCCTTGCCGGCTCCCTCGACGACGGCATCCTCGTGTACGGCGAGAAGCAGCTTGGCGGCGGCGGCGGTAGTCGTATCGTCTACCCGGCCCCTAACTGACCGAGATGTAGATTTTTTTGTGAGGGGATTCAGGAGGGAAAGTAAAGACGCGCGACTTTTTACTCTTGTAACCCGGCGTGGTGGCCCCAATCATGGTTGCGCGGTAGTTTGGGTGAAAGTTAAATAATTCGGATGGGAAAAAACTGGCGACACATTGCAAATCGCTGGCTACCCATTTTTTCTGAATGGTTGGCATATTTGAGGGATGCGTTTTGGTGTGGCCAGCTGACGGGTGGGTCCCACAAAGTTTACTTCTTGTTTACCACAAAGTTATTGTATATTGGTTACACATTTTTTGATGTGGTCAGAGTAAATTTACGAATGTCATATTTGTATAAACTTTAGCAGACTACCACAAACTCTTTATCAAATTTGTACCAGAGTAAAATGCATCACACAAATATGTGTAGCAAACATAAACATCGGGTAGCAATGGGTAAGATTTATGACAACTGAGTTTACACAGGCTAGCTACCCGAGTCACGTTGACACCACACCAACTAAAGATCATCAAAAACATGCTCTACAAGGACACAATTGTAAAGACACATACATAGTCGAAAGACACAACTTGAGAGACATGCTTTGTGTTTATTAGCTAGATTTCTTCAAACATGTGACTGAAATGACGCCAGAGCCTCTCTGCATGGTCCCTCATCAGTGGAAGATAAATTTCCTAAAAATGAAGAAAGCATTAAACGAACAGTCAGAACAATTGATAACTGAAATCCTGTGCACTGAAACAATGTTAGCAATCAGCTGAACTTGTAAAACACAAGAAAGAACGCAAACATGTAAACTGAAATCCAGAATGTCTTTTAGGGTGCATCATGTGTGGAACAGATTTATCAAGAAATATCAGCAAGCACAACTTTTATACCTTCTTTCAGATCATTAACGCTTCCTTGAGTGTGTAGAAGAACCAATCACACTCGTTTCGGATCCTACACTCCTCACTGCAGAACCTACACCACGAGTACCAAGCATGCCATCCTGCGTGGTCGCCACACCCGCGACCCGCACACTGCAAATCGTCGTGGCGAGGTACGGGCGCAGGCACCGGCGACACGGCAATCGCATTCGCATCTGTAAGCAGGTAGTCTCATTTCGACACAATGATCCTGGAGCGGCGTTTTGTGCAAGTCAAATTTAACCAAGGAAGCACGGTCGCCCCCTCTTGGGGTGCCTCGACCAAGCGCAGGAGCCGCCTGGCCTCGTCGTCGTCGGCCTCGCCGCTGTTGGGTCTGTAGAGGAAGAGGGAGAGGGCGTACATCGATTCCTTGTGGCCCGCCTCCGTGGCGCGCCGTAGCTGGTCGAGGCACGGCGTGATTACGCCACGTGTGTTCCCTAGTACTGCGCGGCGCAAGTCGCTCTGGAACAAGGCCTCCGGTTTGCCGACGTTGGCCAGTGTGTTGACGAGCGCCGCGCGATACTCGTGGCCGAGGTAGAACCGACGCCGCAAGATGCGTTTCAGGGCTAGGCGTCGTCCGACCGTGGCGGCGCCGCCCACTACGCACATTGCCTTGCATGTTGCACGCAGGTTGTGGAGATCCACAATGGCATCCTCTGACTGCGTAGCGATGCGGGAGACGATGTCAATCGTCAGCTCCATCAGCAGTTCCAGCAGCCTCGACGACGCCTTGTAGCGAGCCGCAGAGATCTTTTCCATGGAGTGGTTGCAATTCGTCACGCGCGGTGGGTAATTGGATGTGCGACGCTGTTATCCCCGGCGAGGATGAGGGAAGATGGAAAAGAACTGCCGCCTCTAGATCATGTTGTAGATTGAATTTGGGGGGTCGCAGGGTTCATTGGGTTTTAAGGAAACTGCGCTAGGGACGACACGGAATAACAGGGTCAATGACGGGTGTACCCAGCCACTTGTTGGCCCACAAATCAGTCTTTACGGAAATTTGACTCTGGGTGACCCCATCTGTGGACGGAGTTGCGGGTCCCACCTGTAGGATTGTTGCGCCAAACTGTCGGCCTGAACCCGCGAGAGATTTCCCCATTGGACAGAGTTGTGGGCCCCACCTGTCGGCGCCCAGATTGGGATGTGTTCTTGAGTTGTTCATGTTCATAATGAACTTGATCATTTGTATCGTTTAATCATAACTTCAAAGTTGTTTATATTTGTCAAATGACGTCCAAATCAGGAAATTTTTTTCCTACATTCTTATGACAACATAATCTAGATCATGGTGTCCACTGCATATCGTGTCACAGCGTCTGAGCAATCATAATTTAAAAATAGAACATTTCATAACTAGATTCATGATTTTCAATCAGTAGATGACGTCAATTTGAAATGGGATGAATACCAATGTTTCATAACTCGTCGAGATGAACAATCTTTATATTGGTTGGATTCTCATTTGAAGAAGGGGTACGATCACGTAGAACAAAAATGACATGTCTCCAACCAAGTTTCTTAAACAATGAGAGTGAACCTAGGATTAACGAACAATGTGTAGTACCACTTCGTCAAATCAAAATCCAACAAATATAAAGATTGTTCATCTCGACGAGCTATGAAACTTTGGTATTCATCTCATTTCAAATTGACGTCGTCTACTGATTGAAAATCTTGAATCTAGTTATGAAATGTTCTATTTTTAAATTATGATTGCTCAGACGCTGTGACACGATATGCAGTGGACACCATGATCTAGATTATGTTGTCATAAGAATGTAGGAAAAAAATTCCTGATTTGGACGTCATTTGACAAATATAAACAACTTTGAAGTTATGATTAAACGATACAAATGATCAAGTTCATTATGAAAATGAACAACTCAAGAACACATCCCAATCTGGGCGCCGACTGGTGGGCCCCACAACTCTGTCCAATGGGGAAATCTCTCGCGGGTTCGGGCCGACAGTTTGGCGCAACAATCCTACCGACAGGTGGGACCCGCAACTCTGTCCACAGATGGGGTCACCCAGAGTCAAATTTTCGTTAAAGACCGATTTGTGGGCCAACAAGTGGTTGGGTACACCCGTCATTGACCCTTGGTAACTGCCCCACCCCGCCGAGTGAGTGGGGCCGCGTCCCTTCAATTCCCGGGTGAGGAGATTTTATGCAATGGGATATTCTGCCTTTTAGTCATTGATCTGTCGGCCCCACACCGCAGTGGTACGAATGTAGTTGCCAAACGGAATAGGAACCGCTTCACCCGACGCGGGTTATATAACCGCGGGGCCTCGCTGTGTTTTCCAATCCCGCTCCTTTGCATCGCGCCGCTCTCGTCGATCTTGAGTAGCAGCTCGTCCTCCCCCTGGACTCCCTGCGCGCATCGATGGCCGGAGAGAAGCGCCCCGCAGAAGAGGCCCCTGGTGGTTCGTCGCCGTCGGTCCCGCCGTGTCTCCGTCGGTTGATTTTTCGCCGGGGGTGAGCGTCTTCCTGTCTCCATAATTTCCTGTGCTTGCCGAGGACCCGATGCGTCGTCATTCTTCTTCTGTTTCCTAGTGCGACATTTGGCCCGGGTCCTTCAGCCGGCGCGGCGCCTCCGTCCGGTGGATCTTCGTCGTCGGAATCCTGGAGCTTGTCTTCTTCCTCGTCTCGGGGCGACGCCCCCGTTCGTCATGAGGCCCGAGACTCGGCAGAGGAACTGGCGTGGACGCGGCGTCGCCTAGACGTCGCGCTGCGCAAGGTACGGGACCTGGAGGGGACCCGGGATGCGATACATACCGCCCTTCAGGCGGCTGAGACGGAGACAGCCGAAGTTCGCAGCGCCAAGGCCGATGTGGAGGCCCGCTGCTTTGGTGAGTTTCTGTATTCCGTCAGTGCACGCCGCCCACTAGGCTCTTGTTTGACTCGTCGCCATTGTTTCTTGCGTCAGCCGAGGAGGCGGAGGCGTCTTTCCACCGCGAGCAGGCGGAGGAGCTGCGCCGCTGCCTGAACGATCTGGAGGATCACCACGATGACCTTACTTGCGCGGCGGAGGTCGCCGTCGCAGTAGTTGGCCCGGGGCTCCAGCTGCTGCCCGACCGTCTTCGCGCGCTCCCCGGGCGTGTCCAGGAGGCGGTGCGTGCCGGTGCGCGCCAGGGAGCCGCCCGCGCGCTCGCGACGGCGGACATTCAAGTCGAGTTTCCCTTGGCTGATCTGCAGCCGGAGTGGCCGTTACCGCCGGATCAGCACCGGCACTACGCGCTGCACTTCCCCATTGCGGCCGATGCTGCCTCCGCGGGGGTTGACATAGACGGCGTGCTTCGCGACGGCGCCTCCGCCGACATTGGCGGTCTGTAACTTACCTTTGTAAGATTAATCTGTACCGGCCCCTCGCGGTCGAAAAAATCGAACTTCGTCGCATTGTTCCTTGTTTGTGCCATTGCAATTTCTTGTTCACTGCTTCGGGGTGGGCGTGGTCGGGTGTACGAAGAAAACTCCGGCCCCCCGTGCCGTCTTGTCACCCGTCACAGCACTTGACACGTGCTCAGTAGGAGGCTAGGAGCTTCGTTGATCGGTCATCCAGGGTACATACGACTGAACGCATGGGAGATCGCAAGGTGCAGCGCTGCGTTCCTTCTCCCGTTCGCATCTAAATAAAATTAGCCCCAAGAATCTTTCATAAATGGAACACTAAATAAAATTTATTTGTAAAACCTTTTCACGTGTAAGCGTAACTTTGTGTGACGAATCTAATGAACCTACTTAATCCATATTTAGCTACAGATTGTGAAAGTTCTCTTGAAAATAACTTACTTTAATATTTGTAATTAATGGTGCACATTCATGGAGTAGTAAATGTAGATGAAATCTAAAACTAAATACATAGTTTGGATCTAGTTTGCGATACAGAGCTTTTCGCAAACCTTTTCAGACATCACACCATTAGTGTGATTTTGCATGCAACTATCCGGTGCAGGTGAAGCATTGAGGCCAGACGACGACTCCCCAGGCGCGCGTGCGTGTCGTAGTTAATTAGGAACCGCCGCCCCTTCGTCTTGCCGGTTGTGTTCAAATCTTTCCATGCCCATTGCTTCGGCAACCACCACGTCGATTTGACTTGTATATGAAGCCGAAATGACAGCATAGAATATACTAGTTTAGCCTCTTCCCTACCCCGCCCCCAACTGTCTTATCGAAGGAGAAGGGGTTTTCTTGCCTGCCGCCATTGCCGGCGACCCCCGAAGCTTGCAATCTCGGCAACCGCCATCGCAAGCGACCTCCAAACGGCGGCGATGACCCGAAGCGACGCATCGGGTGACGGCGGCGCCCCACAAACGAAGGGGGATGCCGTAGAGGCAACCGCCGCCGCCGGCCTCCACAGTAACCTAGGTGATGCGGGCGGAGCAATCCCGGCCGCGTCAGCAGAGAGTGTCGCTTCGAAGGTTAGTCCTGCAAGGCACAATGAGTTTCTAGTCGTGGATTTGTCACGAGGTTGAAGATTCGGAACTTTGTTTTCTTGGATTGGGACTGCAGGGTGGCAAGCGTGTCGCCGTGAACCCGTGGGAGGCCGTTGATCCAACGACGTTCGAGATCACAGCGGGTGGGAGTGGGACGAATGGTGCCCCGCCGTCGTCCGTCCACGACTTTCGGAGAAGCAGGGACCGCCCCCAACTACGATGCACGAGGTTGAATTCTTCAAGGAGTGGTACCCGAGCATCAAGACCACCGTCACTTGCGACACGGGAGTACTGGCGGAGTACATCAACGAAATCAAAGGTAGCCCACCTCCAGAACGTTTGCTCGTTGGATGGGACACCGAGTGGATTGAGCTTTGTAGTGGTGGGTACAAGCTCGCATTGTTGCAATTGTGTGTCGGGTCGCGCTGCCTTATTTACGAGGTGCACCATGCTGGCTACAACCTTCCTGTTGTCCTGAGCAAGTTTCTCAGCAAGGAAGGCCACATCTTTGTTGGAGCGCATATCACCAATGATGTTGAACGCCTACAGGAGGACTGCGGCATCAAGATTTCTAATTGGAAAGACCTTCAACTGATTGTTTCTGATGTTGATGACAAGTATAGCCATCTGTACCAAAATGGTTACAGGTCTTCACTGGAGAAGATTGGAAATTTTGTACTGGAGCTACCTCTGTACAAGGACAGAAATGTGGACCACAAGCATTGGGGTTTGAGGGTGTTGCATGAATGGCAGGTGAAATACGCCTCCAAGGATGCATTTGCCTTCCGAGATTCCTAATCAGCTTGAGATCAAGCATGGTTACCGATTTCTGCCAGATGCTAATTTGTAGAATCATGTAACTAATGTACTAACCAAAAGTAGCAAGTAGAATTTCTGGGTTTTCGGAACAAGTATCTGTGTACATATTTCTAGTAATTCAGGATTGAAACTAAGAGGCCTTGTTTATTTGGGCAATTTTGACAGATAATTTCCATATTACTCTAACTATTTGTTGATTTACTAAAGATTAATTTTTCTCATTTGTGAGTCAATTTCTTATTTTCTATATCAACATATTAAAAGGAACAGCACATCTGCAAATTATCACTGTGCACTTTTGTTAGAAAAGGATTGCAGTCCGAGAGTGGGCCGGCCCATTTGTCCTTATTACTTCCCGGTGTGTGGAAAGCGTTGCACAGCAGCACATCAGCATAATCTTTAGTGCCACACCGCTACCTCAAGCGGGCGCACCACAACTTAAAAGGGGAGGCGTGCTTGCCATACCGAACTCCTCTGAACACTGCTTCCTCTCTACTATCCTCCGGGCTTGTTAGGCTAGCCGGCCCATCGGGCTCCCGCTCGCTGGGCTTCACGCTCGCCGGTAGAGCCTGTTGTGACCTGGCCTGCCCTACAGCCCCCTATTTTTGTTTGTCATACCAATACCAATTTTTAGATTCATATTTTTAATATTAACATTGATGCAAAAGTCTTCCAGAAGTAGTAAATAATGGCAACATAGAATTCATGACTACGGTCGAGTAAGTATCAATTGAAAAACTCATCATCTTGGGCATCTTGAACTATTGGTGCAACAATTCCATCATGAATGTACGTGTCATCTGCATCATGCTCATCATCAACATCAAATACTTCATCGTCTGGTTCATCAACCACCTCGGCCCAAACCTGATTAATGACTGAGACATCGCCGGTTGTGCCTTCCTTGTCCGATCTAGACCAATTTGTCAAAACCTGGTGTTCACCGAGAAAATTAATACCTTCGATACCCACAGCAAGTGAGTCCTCGAGATCTAATTCAGGCATGGCAAACAAGTTCCTCGGTTTCATTGAAATAACACTGCTCCAACCAGGTTTGTTCACCAGATTCACATAAAACACCAGTTCTGTCTGTGTTGCCGGAATATAGGGTTCATTGCTAAACTTGTGTCGAGTAGTATCGATGTCAATGACCCCATATTTATCTTTACTGTATCCTTTGCCTCTGTTGGTACTTGTGACAAGAGGCACATCAAACCAGTCACACTGGAACAGAATAACTTTTTTTGTCCAGGGAATTCCAGTGAGATCATTCTTTTAATCACCCCATACCAATTTGTGCCTTCTGCCTCACCCTTGACAAGCACACCACTGTTTTGTGTCACAAGGGTTCTCTCGATGTTAACGGTACAAAACAGCCAATTGTTGATATGACATCTATTCAATGTACGAGGTCGGGGATCCGGTCCTTGAGCAAGTGCAAACAAATCTGAACTTACTTCCCCTCTAGCATGTAAACCTGTGATCTTGCTTTCAAACCATCTTACGAGTTGAGCTTCATGTTTCTTATCAAGATTTCTGGATCCATGTGCCCTCGGTTCTTCCAAATGCTCACTGCACACAAAAGAATATTACCGTTAGTTTGATATTTAAAATTAAAAGCAATAATGATGTTGAGTAGTGCATCTTACTCGACATATGGTCTAGCTTCATCACAATTGCAAATTATGTAGTGCCTCATCTTCCGAAACTCATTTGGTGGTATTTCTTCAACCGTCTGTCCTCTCCTCTTGTAATCCTTTTCTCGAAAAATGCTCAAACCGGATGGTGGCTCATTAACGATAACCGTTTCATGTCGATCAACACGGTTGTCTTTGGTGTCCACGTCCAAGAATCTTGAGCAGAATGTAAGGCACTCCTCGAGTATGTATCCCTCAGCAATTGAACCTTCAGGGTGAGCCTTGTTCCTCACATATCCTTTCACAGTGCGTAGGTACCGTTCCACTGGGTACATCCATTTGTAACACACTGGCCCCCCAAGTTTAGCTTCTTCAGCTAGATGAACAGGCAAATGGATCATGATATCAAAAAAATGCAGGTGGGAATATCATCTCAAGTCGAAAAACAGCCTCCCTAATTGAATAGCTAAGCCTGTCCAATTCTAATTCCACCAACTCCTTTGAACGTAGTGCATCGAAGAAATTACTAAGCTGAATCAATCCAATGACAACACCTTCTGGCAAAATCCTACGCACCGCTAAGGTTAAAAGTTTCTGTAGAATTAGATGGTAGTCATGCGTTTTCAAGCCTGACACCTTATGTGACTTTACATCAACACATCTTCTTATATTCGAGGAAACCCCATCAGGCATTTTCACTCCATATAGAAATTCACACAAACTTTCCCTGGCATCCTTATCTAACTCGTACAAGGCTGATGGCAAGTTATACTTATCATCTTTGATCACAGGGTGCTGATCTGGTCGTATCCGTATATGCTCCATGTCAAGCCGAGCATTCTCCCCATCCTTACACTTGTCATCCAATTTAAGCAGAGTGCCTAGTATGCTCTCGCATATATTTTTCTCAATGTGCATCACGTCCAAATTATGCCTGATGAGCAAAGAAGACCAGTAAGGGAGCTAAAAAAAAACTCTTCTTCCTCCAGTTGTGCCATCTGTTGTCTTCGTCACGCTTCCTTTTTTGATAACAATGTCTTTCCAAATTCTACTTGTTCAAAAGTAGAATACTGCTCAAGTACCTGTGCACCAGATAGTGGTTCTGGTGCCTCCCTGGTTTCGACCTTGTTGTTGAAGCTGACCGCATTGTTGCGCCATGGATGGTCAGGGGCCAAAAAACGTTGATGTGCCATGTAGCAGTGCTTCCGCCCATGTTTCAACCACAAATACTCAGTATGTTTGTGGCAGTATGGACAGGCAAACTTTCCTTTAGTGCTCCAACCAGACAGCATAGCATAGGCTGGGAAGTCATTAATTGTCCAAAGAAGTATAGCACGCAATCTAAAATTCTTCTTAGTCCCTGCATCTCTTGTTTTAACACCATTATTCCAAAGCTCCATGAGCTCCAGTACAAGGGGCCTCAAATATACATCAATATCCATTCCAGGAGATTTTGGACTAGGAATCAACATTGACAAAATCCAGTTAGATTGTTTCTGACACATCCATGGAGGCAAATTGTAAGGAACCAGGATGACAGGCTAAATGGAATACGTAAGACTGCATGCCAAAGGGATTGAACCCATCAGAAGCAAGACCCAGCCTAACGTTACGACCTCCTCCTTCTGAAAACCATGTAAACTCTGAATCCACGTGCTTCCATGCCTTTGAGTCAGCAAGGTGACGCATTTTCCCATCATTCACCAATTCATTCTTGTGCCACTGCATATCCTTTGACATTTGCTTTGACATATACATTCTTTGCAGCCGAGGAATAAGAGGAAAGTAGCGTAGGATCTTAACTGGTAACCGCTTCTTAACAGAAGTAGCACCCACTGCACTGCAATTATTATCAGAGGTTTTATCTACAACTTTCCACCTTGACTCCTTACAAATGGGACATGTTTCCAGATTTGCGTATTTATCAAAAAATAACACACAATCATTTTTGCATGCGTGTATCTTCACATAGTCCAAGCCCAGGTCTCGAATCACCCTTTGCACTTTATCCAAGGAGTCAGGAATACAATGCCGATCAGGGACAACCTTTCCAAAGAGCTTAAGTATGGCCTCCACTGACGCGTTACTTAAGCCATACATGCACTTTATCTGAAAAAGCTCCACAATTAAAGAGACCTTCGTTGCATTTTTGCATCCTGGATACAATTCCTTCTTTGCCTGCTCTAATAGTTTCAAAAAGATCTCTGCCTGCTTATCTGCCTCTTCCTCATCTCTGGTTTGTCCATGATGTATAGTGCCACTGATAATGTTTCTAATCAGAGTATTGGTGGCAGCAGGGTTATCATCCAAAACCATCTTCTTCATCGTCTTCTACAAATAAATGTGTTGTATCATCAGCTGTAGGTACTGCATCATGTTTATTGAGATAAGAAGTAACATCTTGATTCACAGGACCCTGAGATGAAGTATTAGTTTGGTCTTGAATGTTACCTGCATCGATGAAATAATCAGCAAACCCTCTATTGAGTAAATGAATTTGAATGGAAAGCACGGTGGAATGTCTGATCATGCATTGAGAACAATTACATGGACACGCGATAGATCCACCTCGCGCTGATGAGGCCGTAAATTTTTGCAAAAAAATTTGAAAATTGTTCTGCCAATCCGCTGAGTGTCGAGGCAAGCGCATCCAACTGCGATCTTCGTCTGATGCCATTAGTTAATCTGCATTGTTCATGTCTCAATCGACCTTGATCATGATATATAAACCAATATGCATATATATGCAGCGAACGATTGAATATATATACGAGATCAAGACATCGGTACGTACTGGCCGTGGCCGTAGCGCCGCTCAGATCTCCGCAACAAGAATCACGTGGAGATCGCCGTGGAGATCGATCCCCTAGAGGCCCTCGTGGAGATCTCCGCAACAAGAACCAGGTTGACGAAGACAGAATTTTGGAATGGTCCAGATCGGAAGAGCCCCTATCTGATCGTGGCAATACATACACGATAGACAAAATTTTAGTACAACCAAGGAATACCTCATTTCAATATTTCTGAGGTTGTACGTAGTATGACCTTTCTCAGGGTTCACATTATGTGCCCCAGGTTTTCAACATATGCGTAATTCATTATTTTCTTTTTTGATCGGCTACTATAGAGGCTAACAATAATACACAAAATTCAAGAGTTCTAGTGAAGAGTCTCCAAATTGTTGATCACAATGCTTTGTGAATATACACATGAATAGCATAAACAATAGCATGTCGTAATTCTGAAAACAGACAAATGGTTAGTCCAAATATGCATGACAGGACCCAACAGATTTCAATTTGTGTCACTCATAAGTTCAAATATTTTGCAAGGGCTCATCCAGATCCAAACACATAGACATACGAACATGCATATATAAAGGTTCAAAGTTATTACTTAGATGTTGGCCTACTTAGATGTTTCTGTTGACGCAAAATCCGCACCTAGCGACAAGCACACAGCAAGCCGAACAAGCTGGCTTCACACGCGAAGAGATCACAAGACGTGCTAGTCAATTTTCCCTGAAAATTGACAAAAGACAAAGTAGTTAAATTTCAAAGCTTGGAACTTGCCGGGTGGTACCAGACAGTTCCATATTTGCGGCTATAGAGCCAGATGGGATGACATATAGCTACAGAAAGCTATCTGCCAGCAAACTGAAACTATTCGGGAGCATTAAAAAGGAAAAAGTAACATAGCCGAATAGATGACATAAAGCATGACGACGAATCGGTCTTTATCTGGACAAAGATGCTCGTGCGCAAGACCGTGACCGATCCCCGTGGTGATCAACATTAAGTAATAAATGAAGTAAAAGCATGAGCATAAACATGCAATAAACAAGCATGCATAGATCCAAAGCACTAGTCTACCGCATGTCTAGGTACTTTAAAACCCGTCGGGTACGACACAAAGCGAATCTATCCACCGCATGATACAACTTGCTTGGGATCGTGCCACCTTCCACAAACAGATCTATCCACCGCATGATACGATCTAAATATGAAAAGCTAAAAGCATACAATATTTAAAGCATGAATTATGCACGTGTTTTACTCATGAAGAACATAACCGAACACGGCTGAACAGCCGATTCGGGGTCCATGAAGAAGGAACGAACATTACCAAGTAAGATAAATCTATCAGATTGATTTGAAATCTAATCCACCAAATGATTAGCTCCAAAACAACCCAAAAACCTGCATCTATCGCGTGATACCCAGTTCTTTCAAGATTTATACAAGCTTTGGCAAACTTGAACCCGCAACACATAACAACCTAGATCGATTTGGTTTCGGCTATCAAAGAGCATGTGATCCACGTGTTAATTTAGCCAAAGGCACGAACTTGATTCGCATAAGGATCATCAAAAGGGATAAAGCCGATCCAAACCCATCCAGATTGGGCAAAGAGGTGTTACATGAATTTAGACATAAAGCAAAAACTCAAAGCAACACAGGGTAACTTAATGAATCTATTGAATCTTGCCAAAATTCAATAGAGCCGATAACTAGCTTCAAGCTAAATCTTAGCCTACCGCATGGCTCATGACCTAACAAGAAACCTTCTTGAACCAAGCTTGAATCTACCGCATGACACTAAGCATGGTAACAAGACTACTTGCATCAGATCTAAATCCACCGCATGATACTAGATATGATACAAGGTTGCCGGTACTCACGGAGGTCGACAGATCGATGAACCCTGTTGAAGAACTCGACGACACGACAAATGGACTCTAGGGTTTGGCGTAAAGCCAGTTTGTATTGAGAATGATTTCGTATATCTGTTACATACATTCAGGGTTCATATTTATACCCTGCCAAGCACGACCTCGAATGGATTTGATATTTAATTTATCTCTAAGCTCGATCGCTTATCCATCCATTCGTCCTTTCCGCTTGGGCCACGTCACCGTACAATCCCGCAAAATCAGCTCAACAGTTTCCCTGCCGGACAGAAGCAGATAGCCGACCGCGGATTTTTGAAGGATCACATGGCGACTAGAGAGGGGGGAGTGAATAGGAGCTGGTAAAAATTCTTCCAAAAGAATCCGGCCTATACCCTAGACAAACCCCGGTCACACACAAGCGATGGATCGAATCACGCACCAATCGCCAAGACCACAAGGTTATGGATCAACCTCTAGCCTTAGGAACGATTCCTAGAAGCACACGCGGAAGCACTAGAAAGGGAAGAAAGGAATCGAAATAAGCAGCACTGCACACGGCTCTGGCGGACCGTCCGCGCGGGAGGGGCGGACCGTCCGCGCGAGCCTCGCGGACCGTCCGACCGGAGGCCGCGGACCGTCCGCAACCGCACCGCGGACCGTCCGGCCCAACACCGCGGACCGTCCGTTAAAGCACACAGAACACCAGAAGCGACCCGAGAAAAACGGACCGTCCGCCGAGGCCAGGCGGACCGTCCGCGCCACCCGCGGACCATCCGCTACTCAAGCCCGGACTGTCCGCAAACTGGCTGCAACAAAAACCAAAAACTAAACCAGATCGAAAACAAAGGCACGCAAGAACACGACGAACACGCGACGAACAGCCTCCTCGCGGACCGTCCGCGACCCCCCGCGGACCGTCCGCGCCGCGCGGACAGAATAGAAACAGCCCGACCCCGAAAGTCAACTCCCCCAAATCATCATCGGATTTCCCAAACGGTTGAAGCTATGGAGACAAGGGTTTGGGGACTTGAAAAGCGTCACACAAGGATGCTATAACCCAAAAATCTTGCCTCCTAACTCCCTAAATCACCGGGAATCGCGAATCCTTTGAGCACCACCAAAAGCTAGAGCACCGAACGAAAACTCACAAATCGAAGTGGTTTCCCGGCGTTTGAGGGCACAAGATCAAGCACAAAGATGCACAAGACATCTATCCATGTTTCCCTCAAAGAAATCCGGGGAGAAACCCACTCAAATCCGCGGAATCACACCGGGAACAAAGGCACGAAAACAACCACGAAAAGCCACGAAAAACAACCCCGAATCTTCTATACAAACCAGGAAAGATTCACAAGGTCTAGCATGCCGCCCTAGCATCCATCCCTCTCAACAAATCTCTCATGAAGCTCTCATGCTAGCCTAGAGAAAATGGAAGGAAAAAATAGCTACGAAAATGAGAAAGAGGAGGGAGCAAATGAAACCCTAAGTCACGGAGAGAGAGAGCCATCCACACACCCTCATGGCTTATATATCAGGTCCCGCCGGAGTGGTAAATGACTCGACTACCCCTAACTTAACTACTGGCGATACAACCCACGCAGGGGAATTTTGGTAATGTTTGTGGGTCTTGCCATCGGACGGCCACGCCTTTGCCGCACCCCGCGTCCTCCCGACGCAAGCCATGCGATCCCGCCGCGTGTCCTCCGCCTCGAAGCTTCCCGACACGCCCGGATCCCGTCTCCGTCGTGTTGGGCCCTCGGACTTGGTTTTGAGGCCCAAACCAAGAAACCGTCCGCCGATGGTTTTGTGGGAAAACCACCAAACCCCGCGTGCCGGCCCGCCTCCCGCCAAACCACTTGACTTGACCGCCACCGTGCACCGGCTCGATTGTCCATGACTTCGGCTTACTCGTATCGCCACCATGTGGCCCGCACCTAGTCCCGCCGTCCACCGGGTCCCTCGAACCGAGCCTACTTGTCTCTCCATCTCCCGGAGGCCCCTCAAGGCTGAAGACCTTTCGCGCCCGTTCTTCACCTGCAACAACACGAACTAGGCCGCAGCCTACACCTGCGCACTGAGCCAAGAGTCAGTCCAACACCCGTTGTCAATCACTCATCACTAAGGAGCGGTCATCCATCGACCACTGGGACGCTCCTGGTCCTCAATCTCCCCCTTGATGAGTGCATTGACAACACACAACGCGGAATGAAATTCAGAGAAAAGGAGAAAAGAAAGAAGAAAGAAAAACAAAGAAGCTCAACTCATGACCAAAACCGAAGAAAGGCGAAGAAAGGTCACAAGCCAAGCAAAGCACAAACTCCACACCGAAAACAGCAAGAAAGCTCCCCCTGAACAAATGCAAGCTCCCCCTGAACATGTGAATGCAAACTTCCAAATTTCAGCTCACCTCTTCTGAATTTTCATTAAGCTTACCTCTTCTCCCCCTTGTTGACAATGTATGAATCAAGGTGAAAATGCAGAAATGCAAAACAAAGCATATAAACAACTACATGAGCTTCTCAAATAGGCCAAATCTAGTGTCAAAGGCTAAAAATGAGACAAAGATCACACATATGAATCATAGCATAGTCAAAGCATTGCCACAAGTAATATATGAAAATACAGGCATGTGACAAAGCAAAATTTTCAGATTAAAGCAGTTTTACCAAAAGAAGGCTCGCTTCACATGTAAAAGCCTATCCATGTCACACTTGAGCCACAAACATGCATACCATTCAAAGATCATACAAGGATATCAAATTCTCAGCAAAAGATCATGGCAAACACCCATAAAGCAAAGCATGTCATGTCAAAGCTCATGAGCCATGTGTCCACTTCGGGAGACTTCTCCACTGGTGAACATCATGCAACATGTTTTGCACCCATATGTGAAAGATAAGACATTTTAAGCATAGACATGATGGATGGAGCATTTTTCAAGCATTTTACACTTCTTTTCAAGATTAAATCATTTTATGGTACATGAAGTGCCTTTGCGGCAAAAAGAAGCTTATGCTCCCCCATGAATGCAACATAGGCTAAACATTCACAATGATATTCGACCTTTGTCCCAAATGCAAGAACAAGGCATCCAAGCACAATCTAAGCATGAAAAGCACATTTAGACCAAACTGTGACATGGATACACAACTACACACGAGTGGAGCATATTTCAACAAGATTTAGTCAAGTTTAGCATTTATTTCAAAAAGGGCTATCTTACCACACATATATCTCAAATATTCCAAGAGCATAGCCTCACATCACCATTTCTCCACACATATGACCAAAATCTCACAAATAGCCAAAGAGACTCAAATATGGCATATGAAAGAAGCTCATCATCCTAGAATGCAATATGATACAAATGCAACATGATATATGACAAGATGGCTATCCTACCATGGTTTGTACATCAAGCAAAGCATGTATATACATCAAAGTAAAACATGGTATGATACATATACAAAAGGAAAACCCCCAAGAATCAACTAGAAAGGGCAACAAACCCCAAGTTCCCCCCACAAGCGCACAAATGTAGCTTGGTCGAGAGGCTTTGTAAAGATGTCGGCTAGCTGATCTTGGGTAGGGACATGGCTCAAAACAATGGTTCCTTTCTCCACATTGTCCCTCAAGAAATGATACCTCACTTCTATATGTTTGGTTCTGGAGTGAAGCACTGGGTTTTTGGCTACGCTTATGGCACTGGTGATATCACAAAGAAGTGGGATCTGGGTGCACTCCTCACCAAAGTCTCTCAACGTGTATGAAATCCACAACAACTGGGAGCAACAACTCGCGGCAGCAACATACTCTGCCTCTGTGGTAGACTGAGCTACACTAGACTGCTTGCGGGAAGACCATGAGACCAACGAAGACTCAAGAAACTGGCAAGTACCAGAAGTAGACTTCCTCTCGACTCGACAACCAACAAAATCCGCATCGGAAAAACCATGAAGAGAAAGAGTCGAGGAGGAAGAATACCAAAGGCCAAGACCAGGGGCAGACTGTAGGTACCTGAAAATCCTCTTGACGGCCTGTCGATGTGATGTCCTCGGCGAAGCCTGAAAACGAGCGCACGGACACACGGCCGAACCGTATGTCCGGCCTCGTCGCCGTCAAGTAGAGGAGGGAGCCGATCATGCTCCCTGTACTCCCGCCGGTCCACCGGTTCTTCGTCCTCATCCGCATCCAAAGTGGCCGTACTTCCCATGGGAGTCGACATCGGCTTCACATCTTGCATCCGGAACTTCCTCGAGCATGTCTTTCGTGTACTTGGTTTGGTGCACAAATGTACCGTCCTTCACTTGCTTGATCCGCGTGCCGAGAAAATGCGCAACTCGCCCATCATGCTCATCTCGAACTCCCCGCTCATCTCATCCGCAAACTTGGCAACAAGGTTATGTGACGAGCCACCAAAGACAATATCATCCACGTATATCCGAACAATCGCAAGTCATTTCCCCGCTTGAGGAGAAACAAGGTTCTATCCACGGTACCAATCACAAACCCTCTCGCTCAAAAGAAAACCTCTCAATCTCCCATACCAAGCACGGGGCGCCCGTTTCAACCCATACGAGCCCTTTTCAACCCGTATACCCTGTGTGGGTACAACTCGCTCTCAAACCCGGTGGTCGCTTCACATACACCTCCTCCTCTATGACCCCATTCGGAAAAGCACTCTTCACGTCCATCCGAAACAACTTGAACCCTTTAGCCACGGCAAAGGCTAGAAGGATCCGAATTGCCTCAAGACGGGCCACGGGAGCAAAGGTCTCCTCATAGTCGATCCCCTCCTTCGACTAAACCCCCGAGCAACAAGTCCGGACTTGTTCCTCACAACCATCCCATTCTCTCCCTCTTTGTTCTTCCAAACCCACTTGGTTCCTATGGGATGGCAATTTGGAGGTGGTTCAACTAACTCCCACACACCCGGTTCCTCTCAAAATTTTCCAACTCCTCATGCATAGAGTTGACCCGGTTTGCATCGAGATAAAGCATGTCCAATGTCCTTGGGCTCAAAAGTAGCAACAAAAGCGAAGCATGAGCAAAATGAGAGGAATTTACGGACCTCGACCGTGTAGTGCGTTCATCGATGTTCCCTATGATCTTCGACGGGGGATGCACTTCTTGAATCCGCCGGGGAGCCTCACGCCTCGAGATTACCTCCCCCTCAACTTCGGCTTCTCTCGCCGGTCCTCTTGTTGCACCGTCGTTGTCCATGATGTAGACGGTCCATGCTCCCAGTGGTCGTAGGGGAAGTAGTGGGTACATGCTCGGCTTCGGGCGCATGGTTCTCCCCATCATCATCTCCGGCTTCATCTTTCTCCTCCTCAAAGAGGTCCTCGGCCATCTCTTCATCACCGCACATTCAAAGCCAAGAGAGGTACATGGCATTGTCTCGTCGAAGGTCACCTCGCAAGTCTCCATGATTTTGTTAGTCTCAAGGTTAAGCACCCTATAGGCTCTAGAATGGTTAGCATATCCAAAGAAAATACCATCACTAGACCTAGCCTCAAACTTGTCGAGTTTTCCCTTCTTCAAAATAAAGCACTTGCAGCCAAAAACTCGGAAGTGACTCACCTTGGGTGCCCGACCATGCATAAGCTCATAACGAGTCTTCTTCTTGAAAGCTCGCAATAAAATCCGTTGGAAACATGACAAGCCGTATTGACCGCCTCGGCCCAATACCTCCTAGGAGTCCCGTGCTCATCGAGCATCGTCCTAGCCATCTCACAAAGAGTCCGATTTTTCCTTTCCACGACTCCATTTTGAGGGGGCACATAAGGGGTCGAATACCGATGTTCAAGACCTAGATCACGACAAAAAGCATCAAAACGAGAGTTCTTGAACTCGCAGCCATTATCACCGCGGATAGCTCGAATAGCATTCCCATGCCTCTCGTTTTTCAACCTCACGATCGGATCTCGAACAAAACCAAATGTCTCACTCTTATCCTCCAAGAAGAACACCCGGTGCATAGCGAGAGTAATCGTCCACCACAACAAGGACATACCACTTCCCACCCACCGAGCGAACTCGAGCTGGCCCAACAAGGTCCATATGCAACAGCTCTGTCGGACGCTCGGTCATGACATCGGTCAGGGGTGGATGGGGAGTGGCTACCATCTTACCATGCCTACAAGGAGCACAAACCAAATCCTTTTCAAGCTTCAACCTCGGCAATCCTCGGACAAGATCAAGACCACTCAAGCGGGAAACCAAATCAAAGCTCAAGTGTCCCAACCGCCTATGCCATTTCCACAAATCAGAAGAAGGACCGGCCATCAAACACCGAGCAGGACCCAAAGAACGAGAGAAATCAGCCCTGAAAATCTGACCCTCGGGGATGATCATACAGACAAGATCACCTCGAGAATCAAGAAAACGAGACTCGCCAGACTTGAAACGCACCTCAAAACCCTCATCAAGCAACTGAGAAACCGAAAGCAAATTGAAACCCAAAGACTTCACAAGAGCCACTCTCTTCAACGTTACCTTGTCACTCACATGCACAACACCCTCCGACAGCACCCTTCCTCGTCCATTGTCCCCAAATGTGATGTACTGCTTTTCCTTCACTGGGGTGAGGCTGGAGAACCACTTCTTATCTCCGGTCATGTGTCGAGAACATCCGGAGTCGATCAACCAAATGTTCTCCAAGCCTCCTGCCTGTAGTCGAAACAAGAACGAGAGTGAGCTAGCGACTCGACACTGGGGTTAGCACAAAGAAAGTTAAACCAGTGTCGAGCCATCTGCTCAAAAGAGGGGTTAGCAAACATCACTCCCTTGCCACCAAACTTCCCATGTCCCATGGGAGGAGTACGAGCACCACGAGGGGGAAAACGTGGTCCGTAGTTCCTCTGGAACCCAAAGCTGCGATCATCTCCCCTAAACACGTACTGAGGACGAGTAGGAAGACGTCCAGCAAGACCACCACGAGCCCGACCAAGCCTCTCACCAGCACGCACACCATCATCTCTCCTGACAAACCTCTCACCACCACCTCTCTGTGGGACCCTGCCAACACTCCTCACACTTCCCACACCCCATGGAAGTGGAACTCTAGGCTCAGGAATACCGCGAGACTGGCGATACCTGTCCTGGTTTGCTTGCTCCCTAGCAAGCCTCTCATCCCTCTTCCTCGTGTAGCAAAACTCTGCAAGATGCCTCTCCTTGCCACAATACTCACACCTGAAGGGGATGGGTTTTGGTTTTGGCTCGGCTTCTCTCTAGGCTTCTCACCCTTCTCACCCACAAACTTCACCTAGGTTTTCGGAAATCATTTGTCTTAGGTGGGAATTTGGGTGGATCTTGGGTTGTGTCAAGCTTGTTGCAAAGGTGGTTAGGCTTTGGTGTGAAAGAGTTCTTGGGTGCTTTTGGGAGTGGGACTTGGATCTCTCCGATCACCTCAAACTCGGGGTTAGACTCAACACACTTCTCGTACACACTCTCCCCACTTCGTTCTCTCCCACTTTCTCACCCAACTTCTCAAACCCCAAACCACGACCATCGGCTCTCTTGAACTCCTCAATCATGATTTTCAATTGAGGTTCCCGCCCGGACAACCAACCCAACACCTTCCTCAAATAGTCATTCTCCTCATAGATGACATCCAAACGGGAAGTAAGTTCAAGATTGCGCAAAGTAACTTCGTCACGGCTAGTGCATGCATTGACAACGGGGAGATTTCAAAGATGCTTCCAAAGAACTAATGGTAGAACGAGCATCAACAAGCTTAGCATGCATAGTAGGACATGATTTGCAAGCACCAAGCAAAGTAGGTCTAGCCTTAAGCTCATCATGTTCAGTCCTAAGAGCATCTAGTTGAGCCAACATAGAAGCATTCTTCTCATTAAGTAGTTTGATCTCATTCAACCAAGCATCACATTCAACACATTCAACATCATCAAGAGGAGTAGGAGCAAGTTTCAAAGAGTCATTCTCAAGTTTCAATTCAAGCAATTTTGACTCTAACTCTCCTACTTTCTCGCTAGCATTCTCAAGCTGATCCCTAAGATCTTTCCTCATCTTTTTGGCATCTCTCGGACACTATCACGGTTATCAAGCAAACCATTCAACCTAGCAATCTCGGCAAGCAAAGAGTCGGGGTCACGGTTTACCTCATCCTCCGAGTCGGAGTCACCGTCTTCCTTCTCACTCTTCTTGCTGCTTGAGCTATGAGCCATGCCACAAAAGCCCTCAAGCGCCACACACGGGCTCAGCCCGCTGAGGTTCCGGCTTGCACTCTTCTTGCCATTGCGCCTCCCGGCGTCTTCTTCTTCGCTGCTTGAGCTTGACTGCTCCTCGCTTGAGCTTGAGTCAACGTCGCTCGCACCGGCCACCATCGCTCTCGCCTTGTTCTTCTTGTAGCCGCTCTTGCTCGGTCGCCGCTTGTCCTTGTCCTTGCTCTTGGACTTGTTGAAGTGCTTGCCCTTGGAGGAGTACTTGTCTTCACGCCTCGGGTGCGCCTTGTACTCGTTCACCTTGTACTTGTTTTCCTCCGCTTCCGGGCACTCGGCGATGAAGTGGCCACGCTTGCCACACTTGTAGCACGTCCCTGAGCTCCGCCTTGCATTCCTCCGACTCTCATGTAGTCGTTCAAACCTTCTTGAGAGCAAGGCCAGCTCCTCCTCGCCTAGCACATCAAACTCCTCATCTGGAATGGACATAAGAGAGGACAAAGAAAAGCGTCGACGGGGAAGGGTTAGATTTGACCTTTGATCCTCCCACAAGAGCAAGACTATGGTCAGTCGAGCCCTCATGCTTGGATAGCAACTTCCTGTCAACCTCAGCCGACTTGAGCTTAGAAAAGAGGTCATCCAATTCAATGGTCAAATAATGCCCAGACTCCTTGATGGACTCAACCTTAGCACCCCAAACATTTGGGTCCAAGACATGCAAGAGCTTCAAAGCCTGATCATGCTCGGTGTACGGAAAATCCTCAACATTAGCCTTCATGTTGTTCACGATGGCGGTGAACCTCTGAAACATCGCATCAATGTCCTCACCGGGAAGTGGAGTGAAATTCTCATATTGCATCCGATAAGAGACAAAGAGGCGAGCCTTCACATGGTTATCACCACCGTGAGCAACCAACAACTTTTCCCAAATTTGCCAAGCAAGATTCAAATGGCGAACACGCTCAAACTCTGGATCACACAAGCTCCGGACCAAGTGATCAACGGCTTTTGCATTAGCCTCATACTTGGCCTTAGCACCGGCATCGGTCACCATAAGAGTATGGATGTTGACCGGAATAGCATAGGTCTTGTCAAGCACAATAAAATCCAACAGCTTCCCACGAAGAAAGATCATCATACGAGCCGCCCACTTGTGGTAACCATTGCCATCGAAGTGCGGCGGACCGCCCCGCTCAACGTACGCCATCTTAGGATTCGGGACTTGTCAAAGTCGCAAAGAATCCGGCACCAAGCTCTGATACCAATTGAAGGATCAGATGGCGACTAGAGAGGGGGGGAGTGAATAGGAGCCGGTAAAAATTCTTCCAAAAGAATCCGGCCTATACCCTAGACAAACCCCGGTCACACACAAGCGATGGATTGAATCACGCACCAATCGCCTAGACCACAAGGTTATGGATCAACCTCTAGCCTTAGGAACGATTCATAGAAGCACACGCGGAAGCACTAGAAAGGGAAGAAAGGAATCGAAATAAGCAGCACTGCACACGGCTCTGGCGGACCGTCCGCGCAGGAGGGGCGGACCGTCCGCGCGAGCCTCGCGGACCGTCCGACCGTAGGCGCGGACCGTCCGCAACCGCACCGCGGACCGTCCGGCCCAACACCGCGGACCGTCCGTTAAAGCACACAGAACACCAGAAGCGACCCGAGAAAAACGGACCGTCCGCCGAGGCCAGGCGGACCGTCCACGCCACCCGCGGACCGTCTGCTACTCAAGCCCGGACTGTCCGCAAACTGGCTGCAAGAAAAACCAAAAACTAAACCGGATCGAAAACAAAGGCACGCAAGAACACGACGAACACGCGACGAACAGCCTCCTCGCGGACCGTCCGCGACCCCCCCGCGGACCGTCCGCGCAGCGCGGACAGAACAGAAACAGCCCGACCCGAAAGTCAACTCCCCCAAATCATCATCGGATTTCCCAACGGTTGAAGCTATGGAGACAAGGGTTTGGGGACTTGAAAAGCGTCACACAAGGATGCTATAGCCCAAAAATCTTGCCTCCTAACTCCCTAAATCACCGGGAATCGCGAATCCTTTGAGCACCACCAAAAGCTAGAGCACCGAACGAAAACTCACGAATCGAAGTGGTTTCCCGGCGTTTGAGGGCACAAGATCAAGCACAAAGATGCACAAGACATCTATCCATGTTTCCATCAAAGAAATCCGGGGAGAAACCCACTCAAATCCGAGGAATCACACCGGGAACAAAGGCACGAAAACAACCACGAAAAGCCACGAAAAACAACCCCGAATCTTTTATACAAACCAGGAAAGATTCACAAGGTCTAGCATGCCGCCCTAGCATCCATCCCTCTCAACAAATCTCTCATGATGCTCTCATGCTAGCCTAGAGAAAATGGAAGGAAAAAATAGCTACGAAAATGAGAAAGAGGAGGAGCAAATGAAACCCTAAGTCACGGAGAGAGAGAGCCATCCACACACCCTCATGGCTTATATATCGGGTCCCGCCAGAGTGGTAAATGACTCGACTACCCCTAACTTAACTACTGGCGATACAACCCACGCAGGGGCATTTTGGTAATGTTTGTGGGTCTTGCCATCGGACGGCCACGCCTTTGCCGCACCCCGCGTCCTCCCGACGCAAGCCATGCGATCCCGCCGCGTGTCCTCCGCCTCGAAGCTTCCCCGACACGCCGGATCCCGTCTCCGTCGTGTTGGGCCCTCGGACTTGGTTTTGAGGCCCAAACCAAGAAACCGTCCGCCGATGGTTTTGTGGGCAAACCACCAAACCCCACGTGCCCGGTCCGGCCTCCCGCCAAATCACTTGACTTGACCGCCACCGTGCACCGGGGCCGATTGTCCATGACTTCGTCTTGCTCGTATCGCCACCATGTGGCCCGCACCTAGTCCCGCCGTCCACCGGGTCCTTCGAACCGAGACTACTTGTCTCTTCATCTCCCGGAGGCCCCTCAAGGCTGAAGACCTTTCGCGCCCGTTCTTCACCTGCAACAACACGAACTAGGCCGCAGCCTACACCTGCGCACTAAGCCAAGAGTCAGTCCAACACCCGTTGTCAATCACTCATCACTAAGGAGCGGTCATCCATCGACCACTGGGACGCTCCTGGTCCTCAATTTTTTCTGCCGAATGCATCTGAAGAAACCTTCCTTCCACCGGACGGATTTCTCACCGAGTTGGTCCCACAAGTCAGACTCCTTACCAAATTTTGGTGTTAACACATGCCCCTTCAATTACGGGATAAAAGTGATTTTATTTCGGAATTGACTCCAGCCACCAATGTCTTCAAATCGAATCTGTTCAATACCTGTTCTCTCTCTTTGCAATCCGCCAGAGCCTTCGTCTAGATCCAAACCCTAGATCGCCTTTTCTGAGCTCAAATTTCCTATGGCGGCTCAAAATCAGGCTGCTCAGGTAAAATCCTCCACCATAAGCTTCATTCGGCATTCAGATTTTCAATTTTTACCTGAGATTTCTTCTCCGCTTTTCTCTAGGAGCTCTCCACCGAGCTTTTAATCCGTATTGAGGCCAATTCAAGATCCTACTTCCTTGGTCATGTGGGAGTTTCTGATCCTCGCGAATTTATCGCAGCTGAATCCCAAAGGATCCCCTTCAAGACGGCTTTAACTAAGCCTCCCCTGTGGTAGGATGCTTTTAAGAACTGGCCCTTGCCCCCAATCGCAGGCTGGAAGAATTGGTACCAAAGAGTCCTTGCGGATAAGAGTGCCAGGACCCAAAACTGGGATACCCTCCGCATTGCTCAATGCTTGGAGCTGTCTTTGGCCGAGACCCCCAAAAACAAAGACCTCTTGATAGAAGCTTGCCACTTCTGGTCCAATGGCGTCAACGCCTTCCTTTTTGGTCATGGCCCAATGTCCCCAACTCTGGCCGATGTATACATGATCACGGGCCTTGACATTACAGGATTTGTTCGTCTCTGGGATTTCAAAGGTTCCACAAGACAAACAGGGGTGAAACTAGGGAGTGGATACAAAAATTATATCCAGAATCATATGAAAGATGGTCCCCTTGGTGAAGTTGAATACAGGGCGTTCTTGAACATGTTGTTGTGCAGGTTCATCTTCTGTGGTAAAGCCAATGAGCCTACTCTGAATCACATTGTAATGGCTTCACACTTAGCCAATGGTAATCGCCTTCCCCTTGGAAAATACCTCCTGGGCAGTGTGTACCACATGCTTCATCAAACTGTCACCCAAATGTACACCAGCCAGAGAATAGCATGTGTCAATGGTCCTTGGTGGTTTGTACAAATGTGGCTGCAACTGCACATCCACCAGATTGTTGGTGTTGACCTGAACACCCGGCGCTTCCCTTCATCCAATTATTATGAAGGGGAACCCCAAGTCACCAGAGGATGCCACACCTATGGAGAAGCTACTTCAACTGTCCTCATCAAGCAGAATGTCAGCCAGCTCTTCGAGCTCTTCTTCAAAGGTTTCCCAAATCCTCTCTGGCTCCCTTATTTGGACAATGATAATTTAACTCTCCCCTGTGAGTTCTCCTTTGAAGTTGAACACCAAGATGGAAGATTTCTGGAAATCCTCAATATTCTCATCCATCCATGCATTCTGCCAGCTGAATTTAGTGGAGGGAGGTTAACCCACAGCACTTATGAATATTATCAGCCCAACATGATGGCTCGACAACTTGGATGTGACCAAATGCCCCCAAGGCTATTTCTGCATGAATTTCTCAAGCCCAGAGAGAAAGTCAAAGAACCTACTCAAACCAGCAGGGTTTTTCAATATGTATGCAGTTCAACAGTTTACACCTGGCCCTTCACACCTACAACAGTAGCTCATCCCACCTTCAACTCCTGGTGGCAAGAATTCCATGATCACATTTTCAGTGAGCCTGTACACTTATTTTGTATAGAGTTGATGCCTGATTTTTAGCCAACTTCAGAGGTAACATGATTATCCCTTTCCTTAAATCAGACACTTCTTCCTCTAACCATGATCTTATATTTTTGCCCACAGAACACAGTGCCTGCCCCTCTAGCTAGGGAGATCGCTTACAATGCAGTAGGCCCAATCTCAGCATTGGGATTTAAATCACCAACCCTGGCTCAACTGATGGCTAGATATGCTACAACAGACCCAGTTCTGTCCAGTATTACTGCTGACAAGAGGCAAGGCCTGTCTCTGATCACACCTCCAACTGCCAAGAGGAGAAGAACCATCAAGAAAGTCCTTATTGAGGTAAAATTCTCTTTTTCTTGATCACAGGACTACTCTTTTCTGATAAATCTCGTCTTGTGTGATTTCAGACTAGAACTCAGCAGCCTTCAATTTCAGAACCTGCCAATGCTCCATCCACTGGTATGACCTTTACTGTCCTTTCCTTAAAGATGAACACTGGCATTCATTCTTAATCTGGCATTTGCAGATGAAACAATGGAGGATCAACTTGTGGATGTCCCCGTCTTTCAGCATGCATGTCCGCCCAGGGCTGAACCATCTGCCCAAGTAGAGATCTTATCTTCATCAGGGACTCAATCACCCCCTGCTTAGACAGAAACACCAACCTCTCCAGAGGTAAATTTCCCCATCCAACCGGAGCCATTAAGTCCTTCAAGGGCTCAATCACCCATTGGCCAGGCAGAAACATCAACTTTAGCAGAGGTGAACCCATTCCCTCTCCAGCCAGAAGCTCCCGAGTTGCCAGAAACTGCATCAGCACCCTCTCACACAGAAGCTTCAACTGTGCCTGGAACATCCCCTTCACCAGTGATTCCAGGGGTCGCCCCTGAACAAAATCCTGCTCCGGTTCAGGAAGTCAGGCATGAGGTAAACATTTGCACCTAATCCTGTTATCCTTTACTTCCAATACTCCTGACTCGGCAATATTACTCTCTCAGGATCAGGCCCCATCATCATCAAACCCATCAATGGGGAACAATCCAGTTGCCGAGACAAGGGAAGGAGTGCCTCAAACTTTGTCAGAGATAGTGCAAGAAAAGCTCAAGGAAATTTTCGCTTGGCTGCAAAGAGATGCACAAGATCAATTCAAAGATCTTGATCACTTTGAAGAAATGCTTGGACCTATCAGCCGAGAACTCCCTGAGGACATCAATGCCTCACTTGAAACTATCTTCGACCTAGATATTCATTACGTGGCCATAAGACGAGCTCTGAGAAAGGTGTCTTCCCGCCCAGCTGCCGAACAGAAGAGAGCCAAAGCTGAACAAGCCGTGAAGGGAGCACAATCTCAGACTGAGAGTCACAAAGAGACATTGGCCAATCTGCAAGCCGCTCATGAATTGAAGATCGCCAGAAATGCCGCATTGGAGGCAGAACTGAGAAGTCTGTCAGCATCCTGTCCGACGCCCAGAAAGATTATCAAGAACGAATGGAGAACTTTCGCCAAGCAACATCGAATGCCTCCAATGTAATTGCGAAGTATTTGAACATTTAGATGTTTCGATCGATGTGAAACCGAACTGGTCGCTCTTGTAACATTTGCTCTTGCAATTTTATTTCTCTTTTCCTCTGCACGTCCTTAACTGCAATGCTGAACGACCCATTCGGTAAAGAAGTGCCAATACCCGAACGGCACTTTGACTCCCTTCAGCCGAGCCAATCAACCGAGTACGACTCAGCCTTGAACTCAAAACGACCCGACAGCGGATTGGTCAAGGAAACCTCTCCACCTTCCAATTTTCTTGGGATATGTGCCACGATCCAGAGGCACGACCTGAGGCCACGATCTGTCTTGCCAGGCCTATAAATGAAAACCGTAGGTGCCCCCAGCTCTCCACCAAGCCTTTAGCTCTCAAATCTTCGCCAATCTCAAGTCTTCTTTTTCCAACCAGCGCAAATCCCAGAAGCATGGCGAGCAGCAACAACCGGCGCCGCGCCGCTGACGAGGCGGAGGGGAGTCCCGCCAGTACCCGCCGGAGGCAATAATCGTCAACTTTTCCTTTCACGACTCGACTTTGATCCCGTTTTGTTTTTGACGATCGCCTTCGTTTCAGGTTGATTCAATGAAATCCATCTGCTGCGCCGGCCGGTTAGCCCCTACCGGACGACTCCCCCGTGCCCTACGGGGAACTCGATGCTCTCCGCTTCAAGGCGGAGCTGGAGGTGGCCCAGCGCGAGCTGGAAGATGTCTCCAAAAAGGCTGGCATAGCCGAATTGGAGTGGGAAGACCAGCGCAAGCAGCTGCTGGCGACCATCGACGGTACGGCTCTGAAACCGCTCCTTAATCCAATCCGGCTTTTGATACTGATCACCTTTATCTTGTATTTTGCAGCCCGTGACGCCGAGCTCAACCAGCTAAAAATGCTGGTGGAGCAATTGGCCGACAAGGTGAACGCCAGCGGAGATACGCCGGCAGAGCGCCTTGCCGTGGTGGAGCACCGCGTGGACGAAGTGGCCACCCACGGCATCTGCTTGGGCACCACTTTGGGCCTAGCCGCCATGGCGACACACACCAACGTCGACTACTCCACCAGGCCGCGCGGCTTCCGGGGCGGCGCACCAGAAGACATCGAGGAGATCGAGATCATCTTGGAGCGCCTCGATGGCCACAGCGACGCCATTGCCGAACTCACCCATCCCCAGTCTGTGTTAAACAGGCTCTTTGACTAGTTTGTATCAGGGATGTTTGATATCGGCAATAAACAAAGAACTTTTAATTCCTGTGCTTGTACTACGATGTTTTTTCCTGTGTTCGCATCCGTGGATCTTGCTTCTCCTTAAACGTACTCTGGAACTCGCTTGTGCCGAACACGCGACAACAGATGCCCATTGGCGCAAAATCCGCAGAAGATCCTCGAATCGGCAATCCATAAGTACTGTTCAAACGAAAACCCTTCGCATTCGGAAGAAAACCCTGCCGCTTGGTATTCCAACAGTGCACGCCGGCCAGTCATCACTCCCAACGCACTTTCTTGGTCAATAAAACAGTCTGCTGAGATGCCCTGCAAATCCACTCGCACACTCATCCATCACTTCTCATCTCCTCCCCTGTCTTCAGAGGAAAAAACCCCAAGGCCATGGACAAAGGCAAGCAGCCCCAGGAAGGCAGCATCCCTAAGAAACGCACGATTCGAGAGTGAGTTTTCCTTTGATCTTGCCTCTTGTTTCCCAATGTGGTCTCGTGTTTTACCTCCTTTCTGCTTTTCCTCTTTCAGCCTTGATCTGCTTTCTGAGGAGATCATCGGGACCGAAGACGTGCCTGAGTACATCTCCTCTGACTCTTCCCTTGAAGTAGAGGATGCCACGCCCGAGCAGAGAACCAGCCATCAACTGCGCCGCCGCGTTCGGCACCTATAGCATGACCTCAGGGACATCACAGCTCGTTGCCGGGTCGAGCGCAAGCGTCGTATGGCTTTGGAGGCACTAGTGGGAGGTAAATGTCTCTGGCTCCTTCTGGACTCTGCGTTCATATCTGGATCTTTGCCCCTAATGACCACTCCTTCGTCTCAGATGTCTCTGATAGGTACAGTAACCTGAAAGCGGCTTGGGACAGCTTGGTGGAGGCAGCAAATCATGGTCACCCCAATGCATTCCAAGTTGCCGTCACGGTGGTCCTGGAGCAACTGAAGAGGGAGCAGCCGAAGAAGCAAAGAAAAGATTGAATCATACTTTCGCTTCTTACTCCAGGCCTTCTGCTTCCCGCCTCCTCGAAGTCCTGATCGCCAGGGTTGTTGGATGTAAACCTGCAAGGAGCAGTTGTAATGTAATTTTGTGTTGAGGGCAATGCATCTAGGCACTAGCCGTTCCTTCTGTTTTGGGAATTTTTTGTTCTAAAGGCGGCCTCGTTCTTGAACGCCGGCTATTCCTGTATCAGATGCATGTAATCCCACTGCTGGTGGTCACCGATCGATTTCAATACTAGGATAATATTTCTTCAAATATCACCCATTTATTGCAGCGGAAAATTCTTCTCCTAGTAAAGTTTCAACATGTATGCATTACCAGGGACGCATCTGACCACGCGAAAGGGTCCTTCCCAGTTAGGGGACCATTTGCCGAATTCACTGTGTTTGGTTCCAATCGGCAGTAACGCTTTCCAAACCAAATCCCCTTCTGCGAATTGCCTAACCTTTACTTTCTTGTTATAATACTTGGCAACCCGCAGCTTGTTCTTTTCGATGTTTTCTAGGGCCCTAAGACGGATCATGTGCAAATCTTCTAGCTCATCCATCATTAAGCCACTGTAATCTTTGGAGCTTAAATCTTTCTGTAAACCAACTCTCTTGGAATCTGATTGTATTTCCCAAGGTAGAACCGCATGGTGTCCATAAACCAATTCATAAGGAGATGTTTTTGTAGCACCATGAGGGGCCATTCGGTAAGCCCATAGTGCTTCACTGAGTACCGAATGCCACCTCCTTCGCTTCTGGTCGATCTTCTTTTGTATCAGCTTGATCATGATCTTATTAGAAGCCTCTGCCTGACTATTAGCTTGGGCATAATAAGGAGAAGAATTAAACAATTTGATTCCCATGCTTTCGGCAAATTCTCTGAACTCCAAGGACACGAATTGGGCTCCTTGATCAGTTGTGATCGTCTGAGGGATCCCAAACCGATAGATGATGTGTTCCTTGACAAATTCAACCATGTTTTCCGACGTCACCTTCTTTAGTGGAATCGCCTCAACCCATTTAGTAAAATAGTCTGTAGCCAAAAGCACAAACTTATGCCCCTTACTGGATGGTGGATTAATCTGGCCAATCAGGTCTATACCCCAGCCCCTGAATGGCCATGGCTTGATAATGGGATTTAATGCTGATGCAGGAACCCTTTGAATATTTCCAAACCTCTGGCAGTCTTGACATCCCTTGTAATACTCAAAGCAGTCCTCTAATATTGTCGGCCAAAAGCACCCAGCTTGCCTGATAACCCATTTCATGTGGTAGGCCGATTGGTGTGCTCCACATATCCCATCATGCACTTCACTCATCATCCTTTTAGCTTCCTCCAGACCCAGGCATCGTAACAATACCCCATCTAATGATTTGTAAAACAAATTATCATCCAGAAGAACGAATTTTATATCCTTGTACCTGAGCTTCCTAGAGACCTTTCGAGATGGATCTTTCAAATAGTCAACGATCTCTTTTCTCCAATCATCCTCTGCAAGATCCAATCTCAGCGCGCATATGTCTGTAGCGAACGCCTCTTGGCTCTCTTTATAACCCGAGGTGCTCTGAGCCAGCCTATTTGCCTCTTCGTTATGTTCTCTAGGAATATGCTGCAGAATCACCAACGGAAAACTCTTCAAGATTTCCCTGCATTCTTCGTAGTAACTCCTCAGCGCATCACTTTTACATTCGTATTGGCCGTTCAATTGCTTTATTACTAATTCTGAATCTCCATAAACTTCAACCAAAACGGCCCCGGCTTCTCTCAAATATTGAAGCCCCCGAAGCAATGCCTCGTACTCAGCCTGATTGTTTGTAACAGTGGGCTGTATAGGGATGGCAAACTCAAACAGCTCACCTCTAGGCGAAATCAGAATCCCTACTCCCCACCTTTGCCACATGATGACTCATCAAAAAATAAAGCCCAAGGGGTAATTTCAAGCAAATCAATTGATGGATCGTCATGTTCGGTTATAAAATCGGCAATGATCTGACCTTTAATAGCTTTTGCCGATTCGAACTTTAACTCAAACTATGATAAAGCCAAGATCCATTTGCCAATCCTGCCATTCAAAATTGGCATAGATAACATGTGTTTTATTACATCGAACTTAGAATATACAATGCATGCGGCATTCAACAAGTAGTGCCGAAACTTTGTACACGAGTAGTACACGCACAGGCACAGCTTCTCTGCAGCCGAATACTTGGTTTCGGGATCAAGTAATTTTCGGCTAAGGTACGCTACTACCCGCTCCTTTCCTTCGAATTCTTGAATAAGGGTCGATCCAATGGTTTGGGTATCGGCCGCCACGTACAACTTGAAAGGCTTATCCAATTGAGAAGGGACCAGTACTTGTGGCTCCTTCATGTATTGCTTGATCTCGTCAAAAGGCTTTTGTTGTTCGTCACCCCACGTGAACTTCTGATCTTTCTTAAGTTTCAGCAATGGAGAAAACGGCAAAACCTTCTGTGACAGATTTGAGATGAATCTCCTTACAAAGTTAATCTTGCCGAGCGGTGATTGCTATTCCTTGAGATTAGTCGGAGGGACAACTTCATCAATGGCCTTCATGCTCTTCTTGCCAACTTCGATCCCCCCTTCGTGGACTAAGAACCCCAAGAACTCTCCAGCTGATACCCCAAAAGCGCATTTGTTTGGATTCATCTTCAAATCATGCTTTCGGGTGTATTCAAGGTCCTTTTCACGTCTTCCAAATGTGTGTCATGACTCAGAGACTTGATCACGATGTCATCAATGTAAATTTCGACAATTTTGCCGATAAGCTCGTGAAAGATGTAGTTCATGGCTCGCTGATAAGTTGCAGCAGCATTCTTCAACCCAAATGTCATGACTATCCATTCAAACAGGCCGATGTGACCAGGACATCTGAAGGCCGTCTTTGATATATCCTCTATTGCCATAAAAATTTGGTTATACCCCGCATTACCATCTATGAAACTGATGACCTTGTGTCCAGCGGTGGCGTCAACCAACAAATCGGCAACAGGCATGGGGTAACCATCCATGGGAGTAGCTCTGTTTAAATCTCTGAAATCTATGCAGACCCTCATCTTTCCATTCTTCTTGTAGATAGGGACAATATTAGAGATCCACTCTGCATATCTGCATGGCCGAACGAAGTTTGCATCAAGTAATCTTTCAACTTCTTTCTTCACATCGGCCAATACTTCGTCTTTGTAGATTTTCCGGGGAGGTTGCTTGTATGGTTTAAAACCAGATTTGATTGGCAACCGATGCTCAACAATGGAACGGTCCAGTCCAGGCATCTCCGAATAATCCCAGGCGAAGCAATCTTTGTATTCTTTAAGCAACTTGATCAATTCCTCCCTGAAGTCTGAGTGCAAGTTTGCGCCGATGAATGTCGGCCTTGGTTTGTCACCGCTTCCAATGTCAACCTCCTCTAATCTATCGACCGACATGAATCCTCACCCCAACTTGCCGTCAGTGCCATCGACAGGGTTATCCATTAAAAATTGCTATAAGAGCCGACTGCTTGAATCGGCTGTTGATCCCTGCTGACAGGCTCAACAGGATCTTCTCCCCAATCTTTTCCTGAGAAACAGTGAATGCCTTGATATTCCCAGAAAGCTGGTTCCATATTTGCAACGCTCACGGAGTCATCTTCTTGGACCACCTCAATATCATCATCTACCCATTGGATGAGCTGTTGATGCATGGTAGATGGGACGCAACAGTTGGCGTGAATCCAGTCCCGTCCAAGCAGTAGGCTGTAGGCTCCTTTACCTTCGATAACAAAGAAGGTTGTGAGCAGTGTTTTGGACCCGATCATTAGATCCACGTGGGCGCATCCCTTGGTGTCTGAAGGATTCCCGGCGAAATCGTTCAGTATTATGCTTGTAGGTGTCAGATCTCCAGGGCCCATGCCAAGCTTCCTGAAAGTGGTGTACGGCATTACATTGACCGCCGCCCCACCGTCGACAAACATCTTGGTCAATGGCTTGCCATTGACATATCCCTTCAAGTATAGCGGCCTCATGTGTCGATTTTTGGCCGGTTTGTCGAAGACGGCTTGCTTGGCTAGCACTAGCTGCGCCATCAATCCCTCAAGCTGTTCATCGTCCAGGGACGCCTCTTCCTGCACAACCTGTTTAGCAGGAGCCATAAATTCATTCGGCAGAAAATATACCATACACGCTGGAGCCAAACGGTTTGACCCTTCAGGTTTATCCTTTGGACGCCACACCTGTCTTTTCTGGATCCCTGCCTGCCTCAGTTCGCGGTTCCTCAAGCGTTGAACCCTCCTTTTCTGACTCTTTCTTAGGCCAGGCGGGCACCATTGCCCCTTTTGCAAGATGTACTCGTCCTCGTCTTCCTCCTGATCAGCCCACTTTAAATCAGCTTGTCTCTTCCTGGGATGATCAATGATTTCAATTTTTTGACGCCGATCCTCGCTAGGATGTATCCTTCCAATTCTTTCATGGACGGATCGGTGATTGGCAGTCTCCTGCCTATACTCAAAATACCTATCACTGCACTCAGGGCAGTTTCTCAGCGTGGGAAGCTTCAACCCCTCGTTCCAGCAGTGCCTGAAGAATGCACACCCCCAGTGCGCGTGCTCCTACTCGCGCGTATATTGCTCTAGATCTCTCCTGTGCGCTTCCTCTTCAGCCTTGCGCCTCTCCTCCTTGTGCTTTCGTTTCTGGTAGCGCTCTTTCTCCAGCTGGCGCTGCCACTTATTGAGGAGGATGCGCGTGGTCACCCTGGGTTTGGCCCTGGACGATTCCCCGATCTCGACATGGCTCTTGAGAACACGGGGGGCTTCACCATGCACCTCCTCCAAGGTCACTTGACGTTCTGGGTCTATTGTTCCACCATGCCTTGCCCTGGCTGAAGTCAAGACTTTGACCTTGCCCTTCTCCTCGGCTGTCACCATGTTGACGGAAAAGCCTATCATGTTCTGGGGAAAAGGGTGGCCGTCCAGTTTCATCTTGTTATCGAACATGAGATGCCCCTCCTGGATAGCTCTCTGGATCCTCATCCTGAAGACCCTGCAATCATTGATGGAGTGAGAATTCCTGTCATGAAAGCTGCAGTAACGTTTCTCTTTTACTCCATCGGGCTGAAGCATGGAGTGCCCTTCGGGCAACTTGATTCGGCCTTCTTTCACCAGGAACTCAAACAACTTATCAGCTTTAGTGACGTCGAAATCGTAGGTGCCTTTCGTCTGTTTGATCCATCGCTGATTCATGGTCAATGGTTCCTTCCCCCACATGATTTCGGCCGCAGCCACATCTTGGTCATCATCAGAGTCCTCCGTTTGGTCGGCTTTTTCCAGGAACTGATTGTAGATATCCGCCACGTCGTGCTATTTGCCGAACCTGGCATCTTTCTTGAAACCGTAGGCTTGGTTGCTCATCAACGACAGCTTTTGGGACAGTTGACCCAGGTTATCGAATTCCATGCTGAACAGCTTTTCACGCACGGCCGGTAGCATCCCGGCGACGGCCATGTCAGCCAACTGGTCATCTGGGAGATTTAGCGAAAAACACATGCCCTTGACTTCTCTGAACCTTTTGAGGAACTCCAAAGGCGTCTCACTGTGTCTCTGCTTCAGGGTAGCAAGGTCGATCAGCTTCTTTTCCGCGCTGCCACTGAAATAGTGGTCGTGGAATTTTCGTTCCAGCTCCTTCCATGTGCCAACTGATTGAGGGGGCAAAGATGAAAACAATTGGAACGCCGCGCCCGTTAGTGACATGGGGAAGTATCTGACTCTGAACGCTTCTTCAGATGAGCACTCTCCAAGCTGCATCAGGTAGCGAGCAATATGCTCCACCGTGCTCGTGTCATCCTGCCCGGAAAACTTCGTAAATTCTGTCGGAGGCTTTACTCTTCGCGGCAGGATCACGTTATAATACCACTCCGCGAACGGAGGCGTGTAGGTAGGTCCTTGCATTTTTGGTTTGAGGCCGAATTGATTCTGCATCAAGTCGGCCATCTTCTGCGCCAGGATATCATCCTCCTGCGCGCCCGTAGCTGGTCCGTAACCCGGATTCGGGAGAGCATCGATGGCTCCGTAGTTCGCCACCTCGTGGTAGCCTCCTCCTTACAAATTCCTCTGCAGTCTGTTGTTAGCTGGGGCAATCCTGCAGCCGGAAGCAAGTGGGGCTCCAGGAGAGCCGAATGCCAGCTCCCCATACGTGGGCTGGTACGGGTTCGGCTGTTTCACGGTGTTGACCTCGCGCCGCCCGCGGTGGTGGGCCGGACCCGGTCGCCCTCCTACGGCTGCGGCAAAGGGGGGCGAACCGGGGCGGCCTCCAAGCACCTTGTGGAGGAGGCTGGAAGGCTTGGCTCCCAACGCTCTGCGGAAAAGGCTGGGCTGGCTGGCTCTGCAATGGTGGTTGAGAACTGGACTCACCCATCTCCACGGTGCCTCCTTGGAAGGGTGTTCGATTGAACACTTGCTCCATGCCTGGACCGAAGACAACCACCATCATTTGTTTGAACGCACTCAGGAAAGCTCTATGGTGCTTGCTTAAGACGTGGTCCGCGGTATCTCGGAACGCTTGCATGCATTCCTCCCTCTCCTGCTGGGTTTTAGCGTCACTCTCTCCTGGTAACAACACCCTGGGCATCTCATTTTTAAGTATGGGACGTCGCTCCTGTTCTTCTTGAATGACAGCAAACACTTCTTCTGGAATTGATCCATGGCATCCTGCAGCTGTTGCCGTTGTTCCGGAGAGAGGTCTTCGACGTTGACATCCATGATGTCCACGATGTCAGGCATCTTGGTTTTCGGCTGTGGTCCCACTAGGCGTGCCAAAAAGTGTGTTGACGCAAAATCCGCACCTAGCGCCAAGCACAAAGCAAGCCGAACAAGCTGGCTTCACAAGCGAAGAGATCACAAGACGTGCCAGTCAATTTTCCCTGAAAATTGACAAAAGACAAAGTAGTTAAATTTCAAAGCTTAGAACTTGCCGGGTGGTACTAGACAGTTCCATATTTGCGGCTATAGAGCCAGATGGGATGACATATAGCTACAGGAAGCTATCTGCCAGCAAACTGAAACTATTCGGGAGCTTTAAAAAGGAAAAAGTAACATAGCCGAATAGATGACATAAAGCATGACGACGAATCGGTCTTTATCTGGACAAAGATGCACGTGCGCAAGACCGTGACCGATCCCCGTGGTGATCAACATTAAGTAATAAATGAAGTAAAAGCATGAGCATAAACATGCAATAAACAAGCATGCATAGATCCAAAGCACTAGTCTACCGCATGTCTAGGTACTTTAAAACCCGTCGGGTACGACACCAAGCGAATCTATCCACCGCATGATACAACTTGCTTGGGATCGTGCCACCTTCCACAAACAGATCTATCCACCGCATGATACGATCTAAATATGAAAAGCTAAAAGCATACAATATTTAAAGCATGAATTATGCACGTGTTTTACTCATGAAGAACATAACCGAACATGGCTGAACAGCCGATTCGGGGTCCATGAAGAAGGAACGAACATTACCGAGTAAGATAAATCTATCAGATTGATTTGAAATCTAATCGACCGGATGATTAGCTCCAAAACAACCCAAAAACCTGCATCTACTGCGTGATACCCAGTTCTTTCAAGATTTATACAAGCTTTGGCAAACTTGAACCCGCAACACGTAACAACCTAGATCGATTTGGTTTCGGCTATCAAAGAGCATGTGATCCACGTGTTAATTTAGCCAAAGGCACGAACTTTATTCGCATAAGGATCATCAAAAGGGATAAAGCCGACCCAAACCCATCCAGATTGGGCAAAGAGGTGTTACATGAATTTAGACATATAGCAAAAACTCAAAGCAACATAGGATAACTTAATGAATCTATTGAATCTTGCCAAAATTCAATAGAGCCGATAACTAGCTTCAAGCTAAATCTTAGACTACCGCATGGCTCATGACCTAACAAGAAACCTTCTTGAACCAAGCTTGAATCTACCGCATGACACTAAGCATGGTAACAAGACTACTTGCATCAGATCTAAATCCACCGCATGATACTAGATATGATACAAGGTTGCCGGTACTCACGGAGGTCGACGGATCGATGAACCCTCTTGAAGAACTCGACGACACGACAAATGGACTCTAGGGTTTGGCGTAAAGCCGGTTTGTATTGAGAATGATTTCGTATATCTGTTACATACATTCAGGGTTCATATTTACACCCTGCCAAGCACGACCTCGAATGGATTTGATACCTAATTTATCTCTAAGCTCGATCGCTTATCCATCCATTCGTCCTTTCCGCTTGGGCCACGTCACCGTACAATCCCGCAAAATTAGCTCAACAGTTTCCCTGCCGAACGGAAGCAGATAGCCGACCGCGGATTTTTTCTGCCGAATGCATCTGAAGAAACCTTCCTTCAACCGGACAGATTTCTCACCGAGTTGGTCCCACAAGTCACACTCCTTACCAAATTTTGGTGTTAACAGTTGCCACATACACATCCATTCTTAGACCATTCACCAGCATCTGCATAACATACACCTAGGACCTGGTTATGTTACGTACTAAGCTAGATTACTACTACTTGCGATTGACTTTGTCCTGAAGCTTGCGGATCTTCTTCGCCATCACTTCTAACTTGTCAGCAACAGTCTCCATGAATTCCTTCAGGGTCATCTCCATGTCTTCCTGCGTTCCAGCAATGTCGACGCTTAGGTTCTCAATCTGCTCTCGCAAATCATCATAGCGCTCCTTCGAATTCGTTGAACCATTTGGCGCAAGGGCATTTGCTATGGCAGACAACAAACACAAGTTACTAACATGAAATGTGTTACAACAGCTGTGGCCAATGCAGCAAAATAGTCAAAAAAATGCACCTTTCTTTTCGATGATCCCGAAGCTTTCGATGAAGACGGTTTCTTGCTATTGTCCTGCTCATCATCCGAGTCTGGAATGATGATCCTCACCTGATTAGAAGTGTTCACTAGCCTGACCAAACAAAACAATTTGCTATTTTTCAGTTTAAAACAGCCTAATCAATCTCTTGACTCATAATGTATACCAATTTACCCGTGATCCCCCTACTACCTGCCAGAAAAGGCCTAACCTACTAAATGGGACAGCCTGCGTTCATTTGGCTGGCTTTGTTTTTAGTAATGTGATCAAATGTACACAGGTCAGATTCACAGCAAAAGATGTCAAGAAATCAAGCCAATTATCATTATCATTATCTAGTATGGGGTGAGATGGATCCACACAAAAACACAATTATCATTATCTAATATGAAATTTTGATTACTATGAACTACTAACATTTTTCTAATTGCAAAAGGAGTCACACGATTCCTGGAAAATCAAAAAGGGTAGGGCAGTGTACCTCACTTCTCTTCTGGAACGCTTGCATCCGACTAGGGCCTGCTTACCCTTACCGGATGGATCGACTTGGCGATGCGGGCCGTCAGACGACGACGAGGAGGTGGCGGTGTCGTCCGTACCAGAGGACGACAGGGTTGGGGTGCCGCCGACCATACCGGAGGACGACGAGGTAGGTGGTGTGGAACACTTGAACCGCCCGCGTGCATCACGCTTCTGCGTGGTGGAGTAGTGGCATCTCCGTACGCTGTCGCCACTCGCCTGAAAACCCTCGGTGCGGCCCTACCGTCCGCTGCCGCCGCTCTCCGGGATCCCCCTCGGATGCGGCCCCGCCCGCCGTGGCGGCTGCTCGGCTGTGTTACGGCGCCGCAGCCCCCTTGGTCCGCGCCCGCCGCCGGTCCGGGAAGGCTCGATGCGGCCACTCCGGCCGCCGTCGCCGCTTGCCGGGGGGGGCCGCGATGCGGGGCATCTCGATGTGGACGCGACGGTTAGAGCCGACGAGGGGGATGGTTGGGAGCAAAAGTGTATTGGGGGTGGGGGAGCTGAAAGTAATAGACGATTTGGGCCGGCATATCCTTGTTTTTATTACTCTCACCTGCCCATTTGACATTTTCACATCCTAGTCTCCAGTACCTTTAGTGCCACCTCGTAAACTGAGAAGGGGGTATCCCAACTTAAAAGGAGAGGCGTGCCTGCGCTTTCGAACTCCGTATTACCATCATCAACTAATGCTTGCTACTTGCGCTATGGGGCTTAATGGGCTGGCCGGTCCACTCGGGCTCCGCTCGCTGGGCTTTACGCTCGCCGGTTGAGCCTATTGTGGTCTGGCTCAGCCCACATCCCCATAGCACACAATTTTTTCATCTAAACAAATCCTCTCTTCTTTCATGGTACATATAGTCTATACCATATTGTTAAAATTAAGATTTTCATAATAAAATTTATTTATTAAATCGCATTTTAAATTTCGCTACAACCCCATAGCAGATTTTTTTCATCAAAACAAATTTTGTGGCAATACGTACACAATATTCCTCCTTGAGGCTAGAAACGAAGCAATAGCCTTCCTTGTATTGCAACAACGCAAAGATATATTTGCAACCCAAATAATACGTTGCTTAAGGCCGTTCAAACGCAACCAACCCTAGTATGGTAGCCATAGCAAGTTTATATTGCAACACCCGAATTTCTAGTGCAACACAGAAATAGGGTAGCAATATTTCCTACCAAATGCAACACAATTCTGAATAATGGGTGCATTGGCGCCAACTTGTTGCAACATCACAAAGATATATTTGCAACCAAAATTCTACGTTGCGACATAGCTGTTCAAACGCAATCATCCCTAGTATGGTGGCTACAACAACTTTCTGTTGCAACGCAAGGAATGCTAATGCAACACAATAATGGGGTGGCATTATTTCCAACAAAATGCAATGAAAATCCTAAAAATGGGTGCATTAGCGTCAACTTGTTGCAACACAAAAAATAAATATTGCAACACAAATTTTATGTTGCAATAGACACACAAATTGCAACCGAATCACCGTTTCGGTGCAATAGTACCCCTCTATTGCAACCGAATTAGTGGTGTTGCCTAAGGAAATTGTTGTAATAGGGGGAAAACCTTGTAGTGTGAAGTGGGACATGGGTATACTTCTCACCAAAGTCACTCATGGTGTATGAAATCCAAAGGAGTTGAGAGCAACAACTAGCAGCGGCAACATACTCTGCCTCAGTAGTGGATTGAGAAACACTCGATTATTTGCGGGAAGACCAAGACACCAAAGAAGAAACAAAAAACCGGCAAGTCCCAGAGGTGGACTTCCTATCCAACCGACACCCGGCAAAATCCGCGTCTGAAAAACCATGAAGCGCCAAAGAAGAGGACGCGGAGTACCAAAGGCCGAAGTCGGGAGTGTGACGCAAGTACCTGAAAATTCGCTTCACCGCTTGCCGATGCGAAGTCCTCGGAGACGCTTGAAAACGAGCGCACAGACACACCGAGAACTGTATGTCCAGCGTCGTCGCCGTCAAGTAGAGGAGTGACCCGATCATGCTCTGGTACTCCTTCTGGTCCACGTGTTCACCTTCCTCGTCCACATCAAGAGCTGTAGTCGTACTCATCGGCGTCGTCATAGCCTTGGAGTCCTCCATCTTAAAGTTTCGCACAATGTCCTTGGTGTACTTAGCCTGGTGCACAAATGTTGCTTCCTTTGATTGTTTGATTTGTAGCCCGTGGAAGAACTGCAACTCGCCCATCATGCTCATCTCAAATTCCCTACTCATATCCTCTGCAAACCTTGCAACAAGAGAGTTAGACGAGCCACCAAAGACAATATCATCCACGTAAACCTGCACAATCGGGATATCTCCTCGCCCCCGCCTCGCAAAAACAAGGTCTGATCGACCTTCCCCATCTCAAAACCTCTCTCAAACAAGAACCCCCTCAACCTACCATACCAAGCTCTAGGCGCCTGCTTGAACCATACAACGCCTTCCTCAACTTGTACACCCGGTGGGGGTACTTCTCACTCTCAAACCCCGGAGGTTGCCTCACATACACTTCTTCCTCCAACACACCATTCAGAAAAGCACTTTTCACATCCATTTGGTGCAACTTGAACCCTTTAGCCACGGAAAAGGCTAGAAGGATCCTAATCGCCTCCAAACAGGCTACGGGAGCAAAGGTCTCCTCGTAGTCGATCCCCTCCTTCTGACTGAACCCCTGAGCAACAAGGCTCGACATGTTTCTCACAATCTCACCTTTCTCTCCCGCTTTGTTCTTCCACACCCATTTTGTACCAATCGGCTTACACCCTGGGGGAGGGTCAACCAACTCCCAAACCTGGTTCCTTTCAAAGTTCTCCAACTCCTCATGCATCGAATTAACCCAATTGTGATCAGATAGTGCGTGTCCAATGTCATTGGGCTCAAAAGTAGCAACAAATGCGGCATGAGCGAAATGGGAATTGTTTCGATCCGTCGACCGTGTACTGCGTTCATTCATGTCGCCGATGATCCTCGAAGCTGGGTGATCCACTTGTACTCGCCGGTGAGGTTCTCGCCTCGATGCTACCTCCCCCTCAACATCAGCTTCTCCTCGTTCTTGATTTGTCGTCGTAGGTGTAGGAGAGGGTCCGTCCACCACCGTAGTCGAAGTAGTGGGTACATGTTCAGTCGGGGGCACCACACCGCCATCTTCATCGTCTCCATGTTCATGCTCCTCCTCCTGAAAGATCTCCTCGCCAAGCTCATCATCACCTGCACACTCAAAGACAAGCTGACTACGTGGCTCTGTCTCGTCGAAGGTTACCTCGCAAGTCTCCACGATTTGGTTAGTTTCAAGATTGAGCACACGATATGCTAGAGAATGAGATGCATAACCAAAAAAAATACCATCGACAGACCTAGCCTCAAACTTATCCAACTTCCTGCCTTTCTTTAGAATGAAACACTTGCAACCAAAGACATGGAAGTGACTCACCTTGGGTGTGCGACCATGCATCAACTCATAGCATGTTTTATTCTTGTGCACTCTGAGGTAGATCCTATTTGACACATAGCACGCGGTATTCACCGCCTCAGCCCAATACCTCCTCAGAGTCCTATGCTCATCAAGCATCGTCTGAGCCATCTCGCACAAGGTCATGTTCTTCCTTTCCACAACACCATTTTGGGGAGGCGTATACGGACTCGAAAACTGGTGCTCAAGACCCAAGTCAGTTTCTGAATTCCGAGCCATTATCACTACGGATTGCTCGTATGGCATCTCCGTGCCTCTCGTTCCTCAACCTCAAGACTAGATCTCGAACAAAACCAAACGTCTCCCCCTTATCCTCGAGAAAGAACACCCACGCATACCGAGAGTAGTCGTCCACCACAACAAGGACATACCACTTCCCACCCGCAGATCGCACACGAGCTGGGCCAACAAGGTCCATATGGAGCAGCTCGCATGGACGCTCAGTCATCACATCGGTGAGAGGCGGGTGAGAAGAGGCTACCATATTGGCATGCCTACAAGGCACACAAACCAACTCTTTCTCAAGCCTCAATCGTGGCAATCCTCGGACCAAATTGAGTTTACTCAAGCGAGACAAAAGGTCAAGGCTCAAGTGACCCAACTTCCTATGCCACTTCCACAACTCACTCGCAGAACCAGCCAAGAAACAACACTCCACACCCGAAGACTGAGAAAAATCAACACGAAACACCTGACCCTAGGGAACGACCATATTGACAAGGTCCCCTCGAGAGTCCAAAATCTGAGAACCACTTGGCCGAAACAACACCTCAAAGCCCTCGTCCAACAACTGGGACACAGAAAGCAGATTGTACCACAGCGATTGAACAAGAGCAACACGCCTCAGAGTGATCTTGTCACTCACCTTAATCTCACCTTCAGAAAGCACATGCCCACGCCCATTGTCCCCAAAAGTGATGTACCTCTTTGTCACCACCGGGACGAGACTTGAGAACCACCCCCTGTCTCCAGTCATATGCCTCGAGCAACCGGAGTCAATCCACCAAATGTTCTTCAAGGCTCCCACATGACATTCAAAAATGAGCACGTGAGCGAACAAACGACTGAGCACTGGGGTTAGTACCAAAAGAGTAAAACCAGTGCCGAGCCATTTGCTCGAAAGTGGGGTTAGCACCAACCAAAGCATCTCTCCTACCAAAGCTACCTCCACGAACACCACCACAGTAACCACCCTGAGGGAACCACCCCTCTCTGCCTGGAGGAGGACCAAAACCACGAAAGAGAACACGTGGACCGTCCCTTCTCTCCTTCTCAAAGCTACGACTCCTCCCATCCCCGTAGTGAACTCGAGGGGGAGAACGCCTAGAAACCTGACCACCCGCAAACTCTCCAGCCCAACCACTAGAACCACGACCTCCAGAAACAACCCTCGCACCTATACGAGCACGAAACCCAAAATGCTGCCTGTCCAGGCCTGCACCGGTCTGACCGGTGCTCCACACTGGTCTGACCGGTGTGACCTGGACAGCAGCACCTCCAACAGCCTTCCACTCTCCCGAAGCCCGAACTGTCCTCACACTCGCGTTGGCCCTAGGCATCTGCACACGAGGCTCAAGTACACCATCGGAAGGGTGGTACTTGTCCTTGTTAGCCCACTCCTTTGCCATTCTCTCCTCTCGCTTCTTCTTGAAGCAAAACTCGTCCTTATGGCCATCTCTCCCACAATAGCCACAATGGAACCTCACAAGCTTAGGCTTAGGCTTGGGCTGTGGCTGCTCACTTGATTTCTCTCCACTCAACTCCTCCACTGGTTTCCCCTCATTAGCCTTCTCACTTTCTTTCCCAAAGAATACTTTCCCCGAAGTGCGCACAAACTTGATAGGCTTCTGTAGATCATTTGTGTGTGTAGGAAACACGGGTGGAGCTGGGGTTGTGTCTAGTCGGTTCCTAAGATGGTTAGGTTTTGGGGTGAAATCATTTTTGTGGTGGGTTTTTGGTGGCTCTGGGATATTCTCTCCACTTCCCTCACCAACCTTGTTTGCCCCAAGTCCCTTACCATCCTGCCTCTTAAACGCCTCGATCATCATCCTCAACCGAGGCTCATGACCAGACAACCAACCCATCAACTTCCTCAGCTCATCATTCTCATCCTGCAAACGATCAACATAATGTGCAAGTTCCAAATTTTTCAAAGCATGCATTCGATAGGTAGAGCATGATGTAGGCATGGGTTCTTTCAGCTTAGCCTCAAGAGAACTAGTGTAAGCATGCATCTCATCAATCTTAGCAAGCAAAACAGGGCAAAAAGTGCAAGCACCTAGCAAAGCAGGTCTAGACTTAAGCTCAGTCACTTCAACCCTAAGCACATCTAGTTCCTCACACTTGGAGGCATGCTTCTCCTTAAACAAAGCAAGATCAACAAGAAAGATGGAGCAATCAAGACAATCCACCTCATCCAAAACAACAGACTAGCCTTAAGGGAATCAATCTCAAGCTTCCTATCAAGCACCTGTGTCTCTAGCTCAGCCACTCTAGTCCTAGCATCCTCGAGTGAAGCCCTAAGCTCTTTTCTAATTTTCTTGGCCTCTCTAAGCATGTCATCACGGTTACCAAGCAAAGAGCCAAGCCTCTCATTCTCCTGGCGCAAGAAGGGAAGTTCATCACGCACCTCATCGTCGGAATCGGAGTCTGAGTCGCTCTGTGTGCTCTTCTTGCTGTCGGAGCTCAGTGCCATGGTGCAGAAGCCGTCTCTCGCGAAGCAGCTTAGCCCGCTCAGGTTCTTGGATGACTTCTTGTTCTTGTGACGATCACCCTCATCTTCACTGCTGCTCGAGCTCGAAGTGGAGTACGCTGAACTGGAGTCGACGTCGCTCGCTCCAACCATCGCTCGGGCCTTGCCTCGGCTCTCCTTCTTCCTCGATCGTCGCTCGTCCTTGTACTTGTTCTTGTACTTGCTCTTGTGGTCGCGCCTCGACCGGTACTTGCCATCCATCCTCGACTTGTGCTTGTACCCGTCCTTGTTCTCGACCTTCTCCGGGCAGTCGGCGACGAAGTGTCCCGGCTTGCCGCACTGGAAGCATGTCCTCGTGTTCCTCCTCATGTTCACTCGGTTCTCGTGCAGCCTCTCGAACCGCCTCGTCGAGAGTGCCAACTCGTCCTCTCCAAGCACATCGAACTCCTCATCTGGCATAGACATCAAAGAGGACAAAGAGAACATCCTGGTGGATGGGTTAGTGTTTGCCTTTCTTTTCGAACGACCAACGAGGGCAAGACTATGGGAATCAGTCGGTCCCGCGAGCTTGGCAGTCATGCCCCTATCCACCTCAGCCGACTTGAGCTTCGAGAACAGCTCGTTCACCGTCAGAGTATCATACTTCTCTGACTCCACAATAGCCTCGAACTTTCCGCCCCAAATCGTACGATCCAAAGAGTGTAAGAGCTTGACCGCTCTATCATGATCATCGTACGGGAGCACGTCCACATTGGCCCTCATGTTGTTCACAACCACTGTGAACCTCTGAAACAAGGCATCGATGGACTCACCGGGGATATGAGTGAAGTTATCGTACTCTCTCCGGTAGGTCGCATACATCCGTGCCTGAACCTGGGCATTCCCAACATGAGCCTCCTTCAACACCGTCCAAATTCTACAAGCCAAGTGCTCGGTGTGCACCCGATCGAACTCAGGCTGACACAGAGCACGAAACAAGTAGTCGACCGCCTTGTTGTTGGCGTCGAACCTATCCATCGATCCTGGAGCAAGGAAATCCATCGGCTGGACATAGCTTGTGTCCACCGTGACATCCCAAAGAATCTGACCCTTTCCGCGGAGGAACGCACCCATCCGCTTACTCCACATCTGATAGTTCTTGCCATCGAAGTGTGGAGGTCCCGAACCCCGTTCCTGGTACACCATCCTTGGATCTTAGACTGGTTAGAGTCAACAAAGACCCGAACTGGCTCTGATACCACTTGAAGGACCGATACAGCGAACCAGAGAGGGGGGGAGTGAATGGGAGCCAACAAAAACTCTTCTCGAAGGAGATGGAAACTCAAACAAGATGAACGCGGCTTCCAACACACTTCTCCAACTCACTACCCAAGTTGGTCAAGACCACGTAGCCACTGGAGTGCCACTGGAACACACAACCTTCCGACCCGAGAACGCAGCGGAACACCAAACCTCGAGTCTACAGACCAACACCGGTCAGACCGGTGAGCACCACCGGTCAGACCGGTCCCTGCTGGTGAAACTGGGCAACTTTCACCAAGTGTCTCCACACCGGTTAGACCGGTGAGACACACCGGTTAGACCGGTCACAACCTGAAAGCCCCCAAAGCACCAAACAGGCCAACCGACTACCAAACTGACCCAAACTCGAAACAGCAACAACACAGGACAACATCGAACACACCCAGACGTTCACCCGAGCAAAAACCCACCGAGGGTTGCATCGGTCAGACCGGTCAAGAGCACCGGTCAGACCGGTGTAGCCTGGGCAGCTCGGGATGAACAGCACCCGCGGGTCAACTCCCCCAAATCCAAACCTCGATCTCCCGAATCGCTCCACGGACTTGAACAAGACTTTGGGGATATTAGGAACACCTCATAAGGAGGCCATAGCCAAGTTAATCCCACCATAACTCGTGCAACTAGGAGGAATCGAAGAAATCCTGCCAAGAACACCACAAACCCTAGAACCCGGAAAACCCCAAAATCGAGCCCCTTTACTCACAGATTTGGGAGGGGAATCATAGCCCAAATAACCACGAAGGGTTCCCACAAATTTCCCCCATCAAATCCCCAAGAGAAAGGTCCCGAAAACAACCCAAATAAATCACCAAGAGAGGGCTCCGAAAATCACCACCAAGAACAACCGGGAACAATACATCCAAACCTTGAGAAACCATGTTGAATCATCTATACATGCAACAAAGATTCATACAAGGTCTAGCTTGTCGCCCGATCATCCAACCCTCTCACAAGATCTCACCATGAAGCTCTCAAGCTAGTCCTATGGAAATCCTAAGGAAAATAAGAAGGGAAAATAGGAAAGCAAATGAGCTAGGATTTCAAGGCTTGGCTGCCATCCTCTCACCTCTTGGGTTATATGGAGGCAACCGAAAGTCTAAAATGCCCTTTCCTAATAACTAGGGATACAAGCCCCTCAAGGGAGGATTTGGAAGTCTTCATGTCTTCTCCATCGGACGGATGCCCGGCGACCGCACCCTGCGTAGCCTCGACGCAAGCCTTGCGATCTCGACGCGTGTCCTCCGCTTCGAAGATTCCGAACTGCGTCGTCGCACATCGGTCAGACCGGTACCCACCGGTCAGACCGGTCTAGCACTGCTGCAGCACCGTCTTCGGCTCTCCGGTCTTGGCTTTGTGGATCAACCAAGCAACCCAGTGGTTTTCTGGTGAACCACCGGAAACCCTGCGAACTCGGTGTAGCCTCCGCCAATCTCCACTCATGACTCGACTCCCACGTAGTCTCAGCTCGACCTTGGTTTTGAGGCTCAACCAAGAAACCGTCCACGACTTCATCTTGTTGTTAATGCTACCATGCGGCCCGCACTTGACCCCGCTGGCCACCGGGTCCCTCGAACGAAGCCTACTTGTCTTCTCCACACTTGGAGGCCTCACCGGCAATGACCTTTCGCGCTTGTTCTTCACCTGCACCAACACGAGTCAAGCCGCAACCTGCACCTGCAATACTTAGCCAGGAATTAGTCCACACAACGTTGTCAATCACTCATCACACAAGGAAGCGACCATCCACCGGTCCTCGAACCACACATGGTCCTCACCGAGGGAGGTCCATACGACAGTTGCCGGGGCCGTGGGCTCCTGTCACTAGGTCGTGATTGCGTGGGTGGCAATTTACAGTTTGTGAGTTTATTTGTGTTTCGTTATTTGCAAAAGAAAACATGTTTTCCCCTGGTTATTTTGGGGGGCCCCATGGTTGTCCCCGACAGTAGCCCCCGAGCCTCTGCGGTGGTATCTGTTAGGAACCCGCAGAGGCTGATGCTTGCTGACGGGACACTCTTCCCCCTGGCTGCTGTGCTATTCCATGGGGGCGCGCTAGCGCACCCGTGGGTGTAGCCGCCGAAGCCTTGCAGGAGCGTGAGTGCTCGTACAAGGTTTTTTCGTAGAGTCTGCCGGTGTGCGAGGTGTTAGTTTCAGCCGGCGTCGGCGATGTTTCAGTCGGCCTCGGCGGTGCCATGCGCGCGTATTTGGCACACGTCTGCGTTCGGTGCATATCCAGGAGGTGTAGCCGTGCGTCGAGCCCCCAAGCCTGGGCCCAATAGAGGCGATCGAGAGGCGCTCTCTATCTTGTTCACACGCACCTTCGTCGTCCCTTCAAGGGACAGAGGGGTGAGGCATCCACAACTCCCATCGAGTGGGTCGCAAATTGCGGGTTCCTCGATGAGCTGTTATCGGGTGTTTCAAGTGGACGTCTGTGCCCCGTTCGATAAGGGTCAGCTTGTGGTCCGGAGACACGTCCATGAAAGCGCTTACGTGGGTGTGCTAGGTAGGGCTCGATCTCGTTCGCTGGGGACCGTGGGCGCGGAAGCTCTCCCTCGATGGGATCCCTCGACTAGCTTCCCTCGTTGTATCTTGAACACGACATGTGGGGCGCTCTCGAGCTGGCGGGCTTGAGGATAGGCTCGAATGTGCGCACCCTGGTCGCCCCTGACTCTGTCGATCTGGGGGTGCCTGTTCGAACCCTTTGAGGGTCAGGCATCTAACCCTGATCAGTTGGTCCATCGCGGGATGGCAGCTAGGTGCCCCCGTCTTGGTTAAATCTGCAGGATCCGTGGGTCCGCGGACGAGGCGGCCCTCGAGCTGCTGATCAGTAATCCTCTAGATTCGAGGGCACCTGTGGCGCCCAGTCTTGTCGAGTGGGACTTGAGACCACTGGTCAGTAATTGTACCCTTCGAGGGTCTGGGTTTCTCGAGCCTTTGGCTCAGGCCACGCGGGGGTTACGCTTACTTGGTAAGGAACCGGGCAATTAAATGCCTATAATTGTGTCTATGATCGTGTGCGGCGGGCGCGCCTTTTCAGGCGGCACAGCCGCACATGTAGTGGGCGATGTGGGGGACGGACATGATGGGGTGTCGCGGCCCTTCGGTTGCCGCACCGTAATGATCGCGCGTGCGCGCTCGTCTGGCCATTTCGGCACGGTGGGGCCCATCTGTCAGTGGCAGACGAGGTCGCCTGCAGTTAATGCACGCGGCACGCGCGGTTTCGCGAGCGCAGCTCCCCAGATCTATAAATCACGAGAGAGGGAGGGTGAATCCCTTACCTCGTCACTTAGCATTTGCTGCCCCTGCCCCGCGCTTCCTTTTTCCAGGACGCGCGCTTCCTTGTCCTTGCCCCCGTCAGTTTTGTTCTTGCGCTACCACTTCCCTTTCCTTCCGACTCTTGCCTGCAATGGCTCTGCCTCAGCCAATCGTTGTGCTAGACCCCTTGTCCTGGCCCCGCTCGACGGTGACGCCATTCGCTCTAAACGAGTTGGTCAACGGCGGGCTGCTAGCACCAAACGTGGAAGGGGTGCCCCTGTCGTGGATCGTTTCGCCGGCGTCGGACCGGGAGCCGAACCCACCGTACGGGTACGTCGTCAGCTTCGTCTGGCTGCACGAGCCCGACTTCAACGCACCGGCAAGCCGCTTCATGCGGGGCTTGTGCTACCACTATGGGGTGGAGCTCCACAACTTCGCCCCCAACGCGATTTTGCAGGTGGCCGCCTTCGTCGTCGTCTGCGAGAGGTTCTTGGGGATCTCAGTGATCTGGGATCTCTGGGTGCACCTGTTCCTTGCCGAGCTGCACACCCTCGCCACAGTGGAGGTGTGAGTGCGCTGGGCGGTGCGTGCTGGCGGCCTGACATTCTCGCTGCAGGACACGCGCAACGAGTTGTACCCATCGTGCACGATGATGTCCAACAACGCCGAGTGGAAGAGGGGGTGGTTCAACCTCTGCAATGACGGCGTCGGCCTCCCCCCTACACTGGCAAGGAGAAGACCGACGTCTGGAACCACGGCGTATCACCTTCCTCGCGCTAGCAGTGGCTGGAGTCGCTCACCGACGAGCTGCGAAGCCTGGCGAACGCCATTTGGGGGCGGCTTCAATCCTTGCCAATCTGTACCACCGACGGATCATCCCCCACTTGTAGAGGGAGCTCCGCATCTTTGAGATGAACGAAGACGTCGACCTTACGGCGTTGGCGTGCTCGCGGCTGCTGCACGACCGCTTCCCTCGAGAATACGCAGCGACAAGGGCGAGGCGCGCCATCAACCTCAAGTCCATGCCGCACGGCCACAACGACCTCTGGTTGTTCATCATGCTCCCCGACGGTCCGGCGGTGAGTGATCTCACTCCTCCCCTAAGTCTCTTGCCGCGCACCGGTGTGACCTTAATGGTGCCATTTAGCAGGGGGTGACGGTGGACGGCTCGCGATCTGATCCGCCGACACCACGGGCCTGGGCGGCCGCCCGCGCCACGCAGTGGCGGGAACAGGAGCGGGCGGCGCACGCAAGGGAGAGGGGAATCAGGTGGCGAGAGCGCCGGGAGGAGCACGACGAGGAGTACCGGCTGCGCGAGCAGCAAGGACTCTCTCCCCCGACGACGTCAGCGAACTCATCGTTGGAGGAGGAGGAGGAGGAAGAGAGTGACGGGGGATGCCACCCCCCCGAAAGGTGCAATCCCCCACCCCTGTCACCACGGGCCGCGGAGGAAGCGCCCACAGCGAGCGTGGATGCACCCGCTGCGGGGTCATCAATGGAAGAGCCCGCGGTGCCGCGGAGGAGCCAGCGAGCGCCACTGTGGCGCCGACAGGTGCGACAGGGGGTGCCCCTGAACCCTCGAGGAAGAGGAAGCAGGGCTTCTCCATCTTAAGGTGAGCAACATTTCACCTATGCATTTTTTATCTCGAGGGGTCGATACTCCCCCTTGTGTTTCCCGTTCGCAGGGTAACGCCAACCGTCCCGACCCTTGTTCCTGCTAAGGTGCTCAGGTAAGAGGTGTCTGTGCTGGCGAGGCGGCATTCATCGAGGACGCCGTGGGCGATGGCGAGCGCGGTGGCGACAGGCAAACCTCCGCACGCCATGACTGTGGCCACGAGGCCGCAGTGGCAGCAACGGTGGTGGTGCCGGCGCCGCCGGCACCGTCCCCACCGCGAGCGACCAGGCGGTGGTGGACGTTGCTGGCGACAACGCCCCACCCCTTAGGTGGGGAGAATGGAGGAACCAGCCTGCATCAACCCCTGAGTGCGCGCTGGGGGTGTTGGTGATACGAGAGGACGACTGCGTGATGTCGTAGCGCTCGGTGCACGGTGCTGAGGCTTCGTCGTCACACGCTGTCCTGCCCGTGCCTGACGTCGTCGTCGTGCCCCCAGAGCAGGAGCGGGGTCATGCCTGCGCGCTGCCAGCTCATTTTGACGAGGCCTAGGCCGAACAGGCGTTGTGGCAGGAATTTCGAGACCATGGCGCCTCGATCAACAATGCTCTGAACGAGGCGCTGCGAGTCCACGGGGGCCCTTCGTGGCGTATTTTCTAGGTACACGTTTTTGCCAGATTCGAAGTTTGCTCCCTTGTCCCTTTTGCGTCTGCGGATTTTCTGACTTTGCATCCTCCTGCATCTTAACTGCTGGCAACAGGAGCTGGAGGGCCGTGCTCGGGAGAGGTACAACTGCCTTGCTCAGCTGAGCTCCAAGTGCGACTAGTAACGAGACTAGTATTTATGCCCTCGATGCCCTTGTAGAAGCCTTGCAGACCGACAATGGGTGGCTGGAGTACCGGCTGCAAATCGTGCGGGACGAGCTCCTAAACCAGGGTGCCCAAGCTGCGTCAGACGCCTCTGCGGTTGAGAGGGTGATGTCGGCGCTTCTGGAGTGGGATGAGACACTGCGGAAGGCGCGCGAGGTCTTGGCCATGATGCGTATTGTGACAGCAGAGTGGGAAACGGAGCTTGCCTCGACTCGATCCCAGCTCCAACAGGACCACGCAACCCTCGGGGGAGCGCGGTCTTGGCAGATCCAGGCCGACGAGAAGGCTAAGGAGGTAGAGAAGCTGAGAGCCGACCTGGCGGACAGGGTTGCCTCGCTTGCCGCGGTGGAGGAGCAGCTCCAGCAGGAGCGGGGCGCGCGCCAGCAGGCGGAAGCTTGGCTCCAGCAGGAGCGGTCCGCCCTCGAGGAGGCACGACCTGCCCTCGAGCACGAACGTATGGCGCGGGTGGAGGCGCAGGGCTAACTCCAGCGGGAGCGCCCTACGCTGGAGGAGGCGTAGGCTACCCTCAAGCCCCGGGATCTGGAGATCATGCGGCTCTCGAGCCAGCTGGTCCAAGAGGGTGTGTCTTGCGAGGAGCTACGGCAGGCCAGCGAGGAGCAAGACGCCTCCATTCTCGAGCTACAGCAAGCAGCTGAGGTCGTGCGCGTAGCCCTTGAGACGAAGAAGAAACAGGTACAGGGTTAGTTGCCTTCCCTGCTTTTCACCTGTAAGCTTGATTAATTTTGGATCCGCTCCCAATCTAATCTGTGTCTTGGTTTTCAGGCTTAAGGATGGCTCTCGGGAACTCAGCGACCTAGGCACAGGCCATACAGACGGCCTACAACTCTTCCCAACAGGAGCTAGAAGAGCTACAGGCCGCAGCCCTCGGAGACGTGTCAGGGGATTGAAGAAGGCAAGGAGCAGGCCAGGAGCTCCATGGCGAGTCGTCTCCGCACCCTGGGCGGGCACGTCACTCAGCGCATGCGCCGCGCCCTTCACCTGGGGGTCCAAAAAGCCCTTGGCATGGTGGTTTCTCACTACAGGGTCGACCTCGAGGCCATCTCCACGGGCTACGTCGTCCCCGTCGGTGTTGATGACGAAGTGTCGGTGCGGAATGTGGTCCCAACACTAACCAGTAATAAGCGCCGAGGTCTATCCCTCAATGGTCAATGCTAAGCAATGAGAGACACAGAGTTTATCCTGCTTCCGGCCGAGGGGGCCGTACGTCCAGCAGTGGTGTGCTCAAGGCACTATATTGCTCAGCACCGGGGGTGCCTGTAGTGGGGCTGCTACAAGCAAGGCGGGAGAGGAAGGGCGGCTTCCAAGTCCCTGGTGTAGTGATTGAGGATATTGTGGGAGGATTGGAGAGCAAGTGCGTGGCACAGCCGGTCTCCTGTTGGGTTGTGTGCTGTTCCGTTGTGTCGTCTCCCGTCCATCCGTCCCCTGCGGCAGGGGGGTTCGTTCTCCTTTTATATACCAAGGAGAGAGCGAATCACATGCGCGCCGCGCTATTTAGCTATGTGAGGGAGCGTGGTGCGCCGTGCCATAGAGTAGGCGGCCGTCCGGACGATCCTTGCAGCGATCCGGCCATTATGGTGTATCTTGTACCCGAACAGTAGCGGCTTCGAGGGTAGAAGGGCAGCGGATGGCTGTGATGCCTTTAGACGAGCTCGAGGGAGTTGCTGACGTCGGTTCGTATGAGGCACAGTGTCGGGTAAGGCGGCGTCCTGTTCCCGCACGCTCCACTGTGCTAGAGCTGTTGTCACAGCGCCCGGCGTGTGGTTCGTACGCGCGGGGGCGGCAGCCATGCCGTTAGCAGTGGCAGGGATGGCGTCCCACCGGCCTAGCGCCTCCACCTAACCCTGCAAGATCACAAGACAGCAAGTCGAGGGTGCGGCCGGCCCCCCTCCGAGGGCTCGGCGCGTTAGCCGTACCGGAGTAGGCGGCGTGGCGTCACGGGACTGGCACCGGCCACGCCACACAGTTCCTCCCACAGTGGCGGGGATGGGATCCCTCCCGGGGAGTTGGTGCGGCGCACCGGACGCGAGCCCCGGCGCATGATGGCGCCGCCGCTCGCCGTTGTCGGGGCATTAAATGCCCGTGCACGGGGAGCAAGGCGCACGCGTGCGGGCGCCCTCGAACGAGGCGGACCCCGTTCGAGGGGGAGCGAGCCCTCTAGCGAGGCGGACCCCGTTCGAGGGGGGAGCGGGCCCTCGAGCGAGGCGGAGCCTGCTCGAGGTACGTGTGCCCCCTCGAACGGGACGGAGCCTACCCGAGGGGGGCGCGCATCCTCGAGCGAGGCGAATCCTAGTCGAGGGGATCTTCGAGAGGGCCGCTTGGTTGGCCGTTGGGGGCCTCCGAGGCGTGGGTCGTGTCCTGCATGGTTAGGCGAGGTGTGTTTGGCTTCGCTGCGTGTTTTAATTGGGGGCTTCCCGATTGTTAATGGGGACCCCTAGGGCTGTCCCCGACAGTAGCCCCCGAGCATCTGTGGGTTTTCCATTGAGGCTCCCGCAGATGCTGGAACCTACAGATAGGACGTTCTTCCCTCCTGGTCTCGCGAACGCTCTCCGTGGGGCCGCGTCAGCGGACCCGCAGGTCTAGCCCCCGAAGCCCTGCAGGAGCGTGGGTGCTCCTGTAGGGGTTAACCTGAGGACCAGGAGCGTCCCAGTGGTCGATGGATGACCGCTCCTCAGTGATGAGTGATTGACAACGGGTGTTGGACTGACTCTTGGCTTAGTGCGCAGGTGTAGGCTGCGGCCTAGTTCGTGTTGTTGCAGGTGAAGAACGGGCGCGAAAGGTCTTCAGCCTTGAGGGGCCTCCGGGAGATGGAGAGACAAGTAGGCTCGGTTCGAGGGACCCGGTGGACAGCGGGACTGGGTGCGGGCCACATGGTGGCGATACGAGCAAGACGAAGTCATGGACAATCGAGCCGGTGCACGGTGGCGGTCGAGTCAAGTGGTTTGGCGGGAGGCCGGACCGAGCACGCGGGGTTTGGTGGTTTGCTCACAAAACCATCAGCGGACGGTTTCTTGGTTTGGGCCTCAAAACCAAGTTCTAGGGCCCAACACGACGGAGACGGGATCCGGGCGTGTCGGGAAGCTTCGAGGCGGAGGACACGCGGCGGGATCGCATGGCTTGCGTCGGGAGGACGCGGGGTGCGACAAAGGCGTGGCCGTCCGATGGCAAGACCCACAAACATTACCTAAATGCCCCTACGTGGGTTGTATCGCCAGTAGTTTAGTTAGGGGTAGTCGAGTCATTTACCACTCCGGCGGGACCTGATATATAAGCCATGAGTGTGTGTGGATGGCTCTCTCTCTCCGCGACTTAGGGTTTCATTTCCTCCCTCCTCTTTCTTATTTTCGTAGCTATTTTTCCTTCCATTTTCTCTAGGCTAGCATGAGAGCTTCATGAGAGATTTGTTGAGAGGGATGGATGCTAGGGTGGCATGCTAGACCTTGTGAATCTTTCCTGATTTGTATAGAAGATTCGGGGTTGTTTTTCGTGGCTTTTCGTGCCTGTTTTCGTGCCTTTGTTCCCGGTGTGATTCCGCGGATTTGAGTGAGTTTCTCCCCGGATTTCTTTGAGGGAAACATGGATAGATGTCTTTTGCATCTTTGTGCTTGATCTTGTGCCCTCAAACGCCGGGAAACCACTTCGATTCGTGAGTTTTCGTTCGGTGCTCTAGTTTTTTGGTGGTGCTCAAAGGATTCGCGATTCCTGGTGATTTAGGGAGTTAGGAGGCAAGATTTTTGGGCTATAGCATCCTTGTGTGACGCTTTTCAAGTCCCCAAACCCTTGTCTCCATAGCTTCAACCGTTTGGGAAATCCGATGATGATTTGGGGAAGTTGACTTTCGGGGTCGGGCTGTTTCTGCTCTGTCCGCACCTGGCGGACCGTCCGCGGGGTGCTGGCGGACAGTCCGCGAGGCTAGGGTTCGTTGTGTGTTCGTCGTGTTCTTGCGCGCCTTTGTTTTTGATCCGGTTTGGCTTTTGGTTTTGGTTGTAGCCAGTTTGCGGACGGTCCGCGCTCGAGTAGCGGACGGTCCGTGGGTGGCGCGGACGGTCCGCCCGGGCTTGGCGGGCGGTCCGTTTTTCTCGGGTCGCTTCTGGTGTTCTGTGTATGTTTAACGGACGGTCCGCGACGTCGGTGCGGACGGTCTGCGTTAGCAGGTCGGACAGTCCGCGCGGTTCATCACGGACGGTCCGCACTGCCAGGCCGGACAGTCTGCCAGGAGCTGTGTGCAGTGCTTCTTGTTTCGATTCCTTCCTTTCCTTTCTAGTGCTTCCGCGTGTGCTTCAAGGAATCGTTCCTAGGACTAGAGGTTGATCCATAACCTCGTGGTCTTGGCGATTGGTGCGTGATTCGATCCATCGCTTGTGTGTGACCGGGGTTTGTTTAGGGTATAGGCCGGATTCTTTTGGAAGAAATTTTACCGGCTCCTATTCACTCCCCCCCTCTCTAGTCGCCATCTGATCCTTCAATTGGTATCAGAGCTTGGTGCCGGATTCTTTGCGACTTTGACAAGTCCCGAATCCTAAGATGGCGTACGTTGAGCGGGGCGGTCCGCCGCACTTCGATGGCAAGGGTTACCACAAGTGGGCGGCTCGTATGATGATCTTTCTTCGTGGGAAGCTGTTGGATTTCATTGTGCTTGACAAGACATATGCTATTCCGGTCAACATCCATACTCTTATGGTGACCGATGCCGGTGCTAAGGCCAAGTATGAGGCTAATGCAAAAGCCGTTGATCAATTGGTCAGGAGCTTGTGTGATCCAGAGTTTGAGCGTGTTCACCATTTGAATCTTGCTTGGCAAATTTGGGAAAAGTTGTTGGTTGCTCACGGTGGTGATAACCATGTGAAGGCTCGCCTCTTTGTCTCTTACCGGATGCAATATGAGAATTTCACTCCACTTCCCGGTGAGGACATTAATGCGATGTTTCAGAGGTTCACCGCCATCGTGAACAACATGAAAGCTAATGTTGAGGATTTTCCGTACACCGAGCATGATCAGGCTTTGAAGCTCTTGCATGTCTTGGACCCAAATGTTTGGGGTGCTAAGGTTGAGGCCATCAAGGAGTCTGGGCATTACTTGACTATTGAGTTGGATGACCTCTTTTCTAAGCTCAAGTCGGCCGAGGTTGACAGGAAGTTGCAATCCAAGCATGAGGGCTCGACCGACCATAGTCTTGCTCTTGTGGGCGGATCAAAGGGCAAATCTAACCCTTCCCGTCGACGCTTTTCCTTGTCCTCTCTCATGTCCATTCCAGATGAGGTGTTTGATGTGCTGGGCGAGGAGGAGCTGGCCTTGCTCTCAAGAAGGTTTGAACGACTACACGAGAGTCGGAGGAATGCAAGGCGGAGCTCAGGAACGTGCTACAAGTGTGGCAAGCGTGGCCACTTCATCGCCGAGTGCCCGGTAGCGGAGGAGAACAAGTACAAGGTGAACAAGTGTGGCAAGTGTGGCAAGTGTGGCGCTTGAGGGCTTTTGTGGCATGGCCCATAGCTCAAGCAGCAAGAAGAGTGATAAGGAAGACAGCGACTCCGACTCGGAGGATGAGGTAAATCATGACCCCGACTCTTTGCTTGCTGAGATTGCTAGGTTGAATGGTTTGTTTGACAACCGTGATAGTGTGCTGAGAGATGCCAAAAAAGATGAGGAAAGATCTTAGGGCTTAGCTTGAGAATGCTAGCGAGAAAGTAGGAGAGTTAGAGTCAAAATTGCTTGAATTGAAACTTGAGAATGACTCTTTAAAACTTGCTCCTACTCCTCCTGATGATGTTGAATGTGTTGAATGTGATGCTTGGTTGAATGAGATCAAACTGCTTAATGAGAAGAATGCTTCTATTTTGGCTCAACTAGATGCTCTTAGGACTGAATATGATGAGCTTAAGGCTAGACCCACTTTGCTTGGTGCTTGCAAATCATGTCCTACTATGCATGCTAAGCTTGTCGATGCTCGTTCTACCATTAGTTCTTTGCAAGCATCTTTGAAATCTCCTGCTGTCAATGCATGCACTAGCTGTGATGAAGTCACTTTGCGTAATCTTGAACTTACTTTCCGTTTGGATGTCATCTATGAGGAGAATGACTACTTGAGGAAGGTGTTGGGTTGGTTGTCTGGGCAGGAACCTCAATTGAAAATCATGATTGAGGAGTTCAAGAGAGCTGATGGTCGTGGTTTGGGGTTTGAGAAGTTGGGTGAGAAAGTGGTAACGAACAGTGGGGAGAGTGTGTACGAGAAGTGTGTTGAGTCTAACCTCGAGTTTGAGGTGATCGGAGAGATCCAAGTCCCACTCCCAAAAGCACCCAAGAACTCTTTCACACCAAAGCCCAACCACCTTTGCAACAAGCTAGACACAACTCAAGATCCACCCAAATTCCCACCTAAGACAAATGATTTCCGTAAACCAAAGTGAAGTTTGTGGGTGAGAAGGGTGAGAAGCCTAGAGAGAAGCCGGACCCAAAACCAAAACCCATCCCCTTCGGTGTGAGTATTGTGGCAAGGAGAGGCATCTTGCGTAGTTTTGCTACAAGAGGAAGAGGGATGAGAGGCTTGCTAGGGAGCAAGCAAACCAGGACAGGTATCACCAGCCTCATGGTATTCCTGAGCCTAGAGTGCCACTTCCACGGGGTGTGGGAAGTGTGAGGAGTGTTGGCAGGTTCCCACAGAGAGGTGGTGGTGAGAGGTTTGTCAGGAGAGAGGATGGTGTGCGTGCTGGTGAGAGGTTTGGTCAGGTTCGTGGTGGTTTTGCTAGACGTCCTCCAACTCGTCCTCAGTACGGGTTTAGGGGAGATGATCGCAGCTTTGGGTTCCAGAGGAACTACGGACCACGTTTTCCCCCTCGTGGTGCTCGTACTCCTCCCATGGGACATGGGAAGTTTGGTGGCAAGGGAGTGATGTTTCCTAACCCCTCTTTTGAGCAGATGGCTCGACACTGGTTTAACTTTATCTGTGCTAACCCCAGTGTCGAGTCGCTAGCTCATTCTCGTTCTTGTTTCCGATCGGGGCAGTGGGAGGCTTGGAGGACATTTGGTTGATTGACTCGGTGTTCTCGACACATGACCGGAGATAAGAAGTGGTTCTCCGACCTCACCCCAGTGAAGGAAAAGATGTACATCACATTTGGGGACAATGGACGAGGTAGGGTGCTTTCAGAGGGTGTTGTGCATGTGAGTGACAAGGTAACGTTGAAGAGAGTGGCTCTTGTGAAGTCTTTGGGTTTCAATTTGCTTTCGGTTTCTCGCCTGCTCGATGAGGGTTTTGAGGTGCGTTTCAAGTCCGGCGAGTCTCGTTTGCTTGATTCTCGAGGTGATCTTGTTTGTATGATCATCCCCGAGGGTCGATTTTCGTGGCTGATTTCTCTCGTTCTTTGGGTCCTCGCTTTCGCCGTTTGATGGCCGGTCCTTCTTTCGATTTGTGGAAATGGCATAGGCGGTTGGGACACTTGAGCTTTGATTTGGTTTCCCGCTTGAGTGGTCTTGACCTTGTCCGAGGATTGCCGAGGTTGAAGCTTGAGAAGGATTTGGTTTGTGCTCCTTGTAGGCATGGTAAGATGGTAGCCACTCCCCATCCACCCCCGACCGATGTCATGACCGAGCGTCCGACGTAGCCGTTGCATATGGACCTTGTTGGGCCGGCTCGAGTTCGCTCGGTTGGTGGGAAGTGGTATGTCCTTGTTGTGGTGGACGATTACTCTCGCTATGCTCGGGTGTTCTTCTTGGAGGATAAGAGTGAGACATTTGGTTTTGTTCGAGATCTGATCGTGAGGTTGAAAAACGAGAGGCATGGGAATGCTATTCGAGCTATCCGCAGTGATAATGGCTCTGAGTTCAAGAACTCTCGTTTTGATGCCTTTTGTCGTGATCTAGGTCTTGAACATCAGTATTCGACCCCTTATGTGCCCCCTCAAAATGGAGTCGTGGAAAGGAAAAATCGGACTCTTTGTGAGATGGCTAGGACGATGCTCGATGAGCACAGGACTCCTAGGAGGTATTGGGCTGAGGCGGTCAATACGGCTTGTCATGTTTCCAACAGGATTTTATTGCGAGCTTTCAAGAAGAAGACCTGTTATGAGCTTATGCATGGTCGGGCACCCAAGGTGAGTCACTTCCGAGTTTTTGGCTGCAAGTGCTTTATTTTGAAGAAGGGAAAACTCGACAAGTTTGAGGCTAGGTTTAGTGATGGTATTTCCTTTGGATATGCTAACCATTCTAGAGCCTATAGGGTGCTTAACCTTGAGACTAACAAAATCATGGAGACTTGCGAGGTGACCTTCGACGAGACAATGCCATGTACCTCTCTTGGCTTTGAATGTGCAGGTGATGAAGAGATGGCTGAGGACCTCTTTGAAGAGGAGAAGGACGAAGCTGGAGATGATGATGGGGAGAACCATGCGCCTGAAGCTGAGTGTGTACCCACTACTTCCCCTACGACTACTATGGAGCATGGACCGTCTACTTCATGGACAACGACGGTGCAACAAGAGGACCAGGTGAGAGAAGCTGAAGTTGAGGGGGAGGTAGTCTCGAGGCGTGAGGCTCCCCGGCGGATTCAAGAAGTGCATCCCCTGTCGAAGATCATTGGGAACATCGACGAACGCACTACACGGTCAAGGTCCAGGAATTCCTCTCATTTTGCTCATCGCTTTTGTTGCTACTTTTGAGCCCAAGGACATTGGACATGCTTTATCCGATGCAAACCGGGTCAATTCTATGCATGAGGAGTTGGAAAATTTTGAGAGGAACCGGGTGTGGGAGTTAGTTGAACCACCTCCAAATTGCCATCCCATAGGAACCAAGTGGGTTTGGAAGAACAAAGAGGGAGAGAATGGGATGGTTGTGAGGAACAAGTCCGGACTTGTTGCTCGGGGGTTTAGTCGAAGGAGGGGGATCGACTATGAGGAGACCTTTGCTCCTGTGGCCCGTCTTGAGGCAATTCGGATCCTTCTAGCCTTTGCCATGGCTAAAGGGTTCAAGTTGTTTCAGATGGACGTGAAGAGTGCTTTTTTGAATGGGGTCATAGAGGAGGTGGTGTATGTGAAGCAGCCACCTGGGTTTGAGAGCGGGTTGTACCCACACAGGGTATACAGGTTGAAAAGGGCTCTGTATGGGTTGAAACAGGCGCCCCGTGCTTGGTATGGGAGATTGAGAGGTTTTCTTTTGAGCAGAGGGTATGTGATGGGTACCGTGGATAGAACCTTGTTTCTCCTCAAGCATGGAAATGACTTGCTGATTGTTCAGATATACGTGGATGATATTGTCTTTGGTGGCTCGTCACATAACCTTGTTGCCAAGTTTGCATATGAGATGAGCAGGGAGTTCGAGATGAGCATGATGGGCGAGTTGCAGTATTTTCTCGGACTGCAAATCAAGCAAGTGAAGGATGGAACATTCGTGCACCAGACCAAGTACACAAAAGACATGCTGAGGAAGTTCTAGATGCAAGATGTGAAGCCGATGTCGACTCCCATGGGGAGTACGGCCACTTTGGATGCGGATGAGGACGGAGAACCAGTGGACCAGCGGGAGTACAGGAGCATGATCGGCTCTCTCCTCTACTTGATGGCAACAAGGCCAGACATACAGTTCAGCGTGTGTCTGTGCGCTCGTTTTCATGCGTCGCCAAGGACATCACATCGACAGGCCGTCAAGAGGATTTTCGGTACCTACGACCGCCCCTCGGTCTTGGCCTTTCGTATTCTTCCTCCTCGACTCTTTCCCTTCATGGTTTTTCCGATGCGGATTTTGCCGTCGTCGAGTCGAGAGGAAGTCTACTCGGTACTTGCCGTTTCTTGGGTCTTCGTTGGTCTCATGGTCTTCCCGCAAGCGGCCTAGGTAGCTCGGTCTACCACGGAGGCGAGTATGTTGCCGCCGCGAGTTGTTGCTCCCGCTTGTTGTGGATTTCATACACTTTGAGAGACTTTGGTGAGGAGTGCACCCGGATCCCACTTCTTTGTGATAGCACCGGTGCCATAAGCGTAGCCAAAAACCCAGTGCTTCACTCCAGAACCAAACATATAGAAGTGAGGTATCATTTCTTGAGGGACAATGTGGAGAAAGGAACCATTGTTTTGAGCCATGTCCCTACCCAAGATCAGCTAGCCGACATCTTTACAAAGCCTCTCGACCAAGCTACATTTGTGCGCTTGGGGGGGGGGGAACTTGGGGTTTTTTGCCCTTTCTAGTTGATTCTTGGGGGGACTTTCTTTTTGTATCATATGTATCATACCATGTTTTACTTTGATGTATATACATGCTTTGCTTGATGTACAAACCATGGTAGGATAGCCATCTTGTCATATATCATGTTGCATTTGTCATATATTGCATTTTAGAACGATGAGCTTCTTTCATGTGCCATATTTGAGTCTCTTTGGCTATTTGTGAGATATTGGTTATATGTGTGGAGAAATGGTGATGTGAGGCTATGCTCTTGGAATATTTGAGATATATGTGTGGTGAGATAGCTCCTTTTTGAAATAAATGCTAAACTTGACTATTTTTTGATGAAATATGCTCCACTCGTGTGTAGTTGTGTATCCATGTCACAGTTTGGTCTAAATGTGCTTTTCATGCTTAGATTGTGCTTGGATGCCTTGTTCTTGCATTTGGGCCAAAGGCCGAATATCATTGTGAATGTTTAGCCTATGTTGTATTCATGGGGGAGCATAAGCTTCTTTTTGCCGCAAAGGCACTTCATGTACCATGAAATGAATTAATCTTGAAAAGAAGTGTGAATGCTTGAAAAATGTTCCATCCATCATGTCTATGCTTAAAATGTTTTATCTTTCACATATGGGTGCTAAACATGTTGCATGATGTTCACCAGTGGAGAAGTCTCCCCGAAGTGGACACATGGCTCATGAGCTTTGACATGACATGCTTTGCTTTATGGGTGTTTGCCATAATCTTTTGCTGAGAATTTGATATCCTTGTATGATCTTTGAATGGTATGCATGTTTGTGGCTCAAGTGTGACATGGATAGGCTTTTACATGTGAAGCGAGCCTTCTTTTGGTAAAACTGCTTAAATCAGAAAATCTTGCTTTGTCACATGCTTGTATTTTCATATATTACTTGTGGCAATGCCTTGACTATGCTATGATTTATATGTGTGATCTTTGTCTCATTTTTAGCCTTTGATACTAGATTTGGCCTATTTGAGAAGCTCATGTAGTTGTTTATATGCTTTGTTTTGCATTTCTGCATTTTCACCTTGATTCATACATTGTCAACAAGGGGGAGAAGAGGTGAGCTTAATGAAAATTCAGAAGAGGTGAGCTGAAATTTGGGAGCTTGCATTTGTTCAGGGGGAGCTTTCTTGCTGTTTTCGGTGTGAAGTTTGTGCTTTGCTTGGCTTGTGACCTTTCTTCGCCTTTCTTCAGTTTTGGTCATGAGTTGAGCTTCTTTGTTTTTCTTTCTTCTTTCTTTTCTCTTTTTCTCTGAATTTCATTTCGCGTTGTGTGTTGTCAATGCACTCATCAAGGGGGAGATTGAGGACCAGGAGCGTCCCAGTGGTCGATGGATGACCGCTCCTCGGTGATGAGTGATTGACAACGGGTGTTGGACCGACTCTTGGCTTAGTGCGCGAGGTGTAGGGCCGCGGCCTAGTTCGTGTTGTTGCGAGGGTGAAGAACGGGCGCGAAAGGTCTTCGGCCTTGAGGGGCCTCCGGGAGATGGAGAGACAAGTAGGCTCGGTTCGAGGGACCGGTGGACGGCGGGACCGGGTGCGGGCCACATGGTGGCGATACGAGCAAGACGAAGTCATGGACAATCGAGCGGTGCACGGTGGCGGTCGAGTCAAGTGGTTTGGCGGGAGGCCGGACCGGCACGCGGGGTTTGGTGGTTTGCCCACAAAACCATCGGCGGACGGTTTCTTGGTTTGGGCCTCAAAACCAAGTCCGAGGGCCCAACACGACGGAGACGGGATCCGGCGTGTCGGGAAGCTTCGAGGCGGAGGACACGCGGCGGGATCGCATGGCTTGCGTCGGGAGGACGCGGGGGTGCGGCAAAGGCGTGGCCGTCCGATGGCAAGACCCACAAACATTACCTAAATGCCCCTACGTGGGTTGTATCGTCAGTAGTTTAGTTAGGGGTAGTCGAGTCATTTACCACTCCGGGGACCTGATATATAAGCCATGAGTGTGTGTGGATGGCTCTCTCTCTCTCCGCGACTTAGGGTTTCATTTCCTCCCTCCTCTTTCTTATTTTCGTAGCTATTTTTCCTTCCATTTTCTCTAGGCTAGCATGAGAGCTTCATGAGAGATTTGTTGAGAGGGATGCATGCTAGGGCGGCATGCTAGACCTTGTGAATCTTTCCTGATTTGTATAGAAGATTCGGGGTTGTTTTTCGTGGCTTTTCGTGCTTGTTTTCGTGCCTTTGTTCCCAGTGTGATTCCGCGGATTTGAGTGAGTTTCTCCCCGGATTTCTTTGAGGGAAACATGGATAGATGTCTTGTGCATCTTTGTGCTTGATCTTGTGCCCTCAAACGCCGGGAAACCACTTCGATTCGTGAGTTTTCGTTCGGTGCTCTAGTTTTTTGGTGGTGCTCAAAGGATTCGCGATTCCCGGTGATTTAGGGAGTTAGCAGGCAAGATTTTTGGGCTATAGCATCCTTGTGTGACGCTTTTTAAGTCCCCAAACCCTTGTCTCTATAGCTTCAACCGTTTGGGAAATCCGATGATGATTTGGGGAAGTTGACTTTCGGGGTCGGGCTGTTTCTGCTCTGTCCGCACCTGGCGGACCGTCCGCGGGGTGCTGGCGGACAGTCCGCGAGGCTAGGGTTCGTCGCGTGTTCGTCGTGTTCTTGCGCGCCTTTGTTTTCGATCCGGTTTGGCTTTTGGTTTTGGTTGCAGCCAGTTTGCGGACGGTCCGCGCTCGAGTAGCGGACGGTCCGTGGGTGGCGCGGACGGTCCGCCCGGGCTTGGCGGACGGTCCGTTTTTCTCGGGTCGCTTCTGGTGTTCTGTGTGTGTTTAACGGACGGTCCGCGGAGAGGGCCGGACGGTCCGCGACGTCGGCGCGGACGGTCCGCGGTAGCAGGTCGGACAGTCCGCGCGGTTCATCGCGGACGGTCCGCACTGCCAGGCCGGACAGTCCGCCAGGAGCTGTGTGCAGTGCTTTTTGTTTCGATTCCTTCCTTTCCTTTCTAGTGCTTCCGCGTGTGCTTCAAGGAATCGTTCCTAGGACTAGAGGTTGATCCATAACCTCGTGGTCTTGGCGATTGGTGCGTGATTCGATCCATCGCTTGTGTGTGACCGGGGTTTGTCTAGGGTATAGGCCGGATTCTTTTGGAAGAAATTTTACCGGCTCCTATTCACTCCCCCCCTCTCTAGTCGCCATCTGATCCTTCATAACCGCGAGAGTTGGCCAGAGAGCATGGTACATGTTTCAACCGGCGTCGGCAATGTCTCAGCCGGCTTCGGTGACGCACGCGCTGCTGGCGCTGTCTCCGGCGGGTGCAATCCAGAAGGTGTAGCCGTGCGTCAAGCCCCCGAGCCTGGGCCCATTCGAGGCGATCGGGTAGAGCTTTACGACTTGTTTTTTAACGCGCCCTCGCCGTCCCTCCGCGGGACGGAGGGTGAGGTTTCCGCAACCCCCATCGAGCGGGTCGTGGATTGCGGATTCCTCGTTGAGCTGCTGGCGGGTGGTTCGAGTGGACGCCCATGCCCCGTTCGATAAGGGTAGGCTGCGTGGTCCAGAGACACGTCCATTGAAGCGCTCGTGTGGGTTTGCTAGGTGGGGCTCTGTCCCATTCGATAGGGACCGAGGGCGCAGAAGCTCTCCCTCGGTGGGATCCCCCGGCTAGCTGCCCTCGCTAGCTCTCGAATACGACATATGGGGCACCCTCGAGCCGACGGGCTCGAGGAACGGCTCGGATGCGCGTGCCTTCGTCGTCCCTGACTCTGTGATCTGGGGCGCCTGTTCGAACCCGTCGCGGGTCAGGCTTCGAACCTCTGATCAGTAGGGCCGTGCGGGCTGGTGCCTGGACGGCCCCGTCTTTGCGTCCGCGACCGTCGAGGGGCCTGAGTGAGCCAGCCCTCGAGGCGCTGATTAGTAAAAATGGTGCGGGGCGGCGGCTAAGCCCTCCCGGCCTGGCATCTGCGACCATCGAGGGGCCTGGGCGAGCCAGCCCCCGAGGCGCTGATCAGTAATATAGCGTGGCATGGGTGCTCGCGGTGCCCGCTTTGTTTCAAAACGGGTCCCGAGGCGACCTTCTCACGCTTGTGCCCTTTAGAGGGTTGAAATTTTCCCGAGCCGGGGGCTCGTGCCGCTCGAGGGTTCTGCGTGGCATGGGTGCTTGCGGTGCCTGCTTTGTTTCAAACGGGCCCCGAGGCGACCTTCTCACGCCTGTACCCTTTCGAGGGTTGAAATTACCCCAAGCCAGGAGCTCGTGCCCCTCGAGGGTTCTGCGTGGCATGGGTGCCTGCGGTGCCTGCTTTGTTTCAAACGGGCCCCGAGGCGACCTTCTCAAGCCTGTACCCTTTCGAGGGTTGAAATTCTCCCGAGCCAGGGGCTCGTGTCGCTCGAGGGTTCTCCTTACCTTGTAAGGAACCGGGCCATTAAATGCTCCACAGCCGAGGCTGTAATTTCGCGTCGCGGGCGCGCTTTTTTAGGCGTTGCAGCCGCCTGCCACGATCCCTGCTATTCTTCGTCGTGATGATGGCTTGTTCGCGGTGGCGTGGCCGCCGCGGTCGTGGTGGGGCCCGCCCGTCAGCGGGAAAGAAGATTCCCTGCAGTTAATGCGCGCGGGACGTCCGCCCCGGAGAGCACGCCCATGGCTTATAAATCTGAGGGGAGGGAAAAGCGGCGGTTTTTTACCTTAGCGTTTCGCTGTTCTCGCTCCCTGCGCTCTCGCCTTCGTTTTGCTTTTGCCACCGCGGCCCTTCGCCATTAGAGCTCTTCCTCTTCTTCTTGTCCTCCGCTCCCGGATCCCTTGTCCTTTCTAATGGCGCCGCCTCCACCCCTCACGATCCTTGACCCGTACGCCTGGGAGCGGCCAATGGTGACCCGGCTGGCCCTCAGCGAGCTGGTCTCCGCCGGCCAGCTGGCGGCGAACGAGGAGGGCCGGCCGGCAGAGTGGATCATGCCGCCGGCGGGGGATCACGCTCCCAACCCAACGGAAGGCTACGTGGTGAGCTTCATCCGCTTCCATGAGCGCGGCTTCGCCGCGCCGGCGAGCCGCTTCATGCGGGCGCTCTGTCACCGCTACGGCGTGGAGTTGCACAACTTCACGCCGAACGTGATTTCGCAGGCGGCCACGTTCGTGGGTGTCTGCGAGGGGTATCTGGGGATCCCAGTCAATTGGGAGCTCTGGTTACACCTCTTCCGCACGGAGCTCTTCACGCAGCCAACGACAGAGCAGAGGACCCGCTGCGCGGTGCGCGCGGGCGGCATGTCGCTCGCCCTACGGACGCAGTTCAAGGACGACTACATCCCCTGCACCATGACGACGAACAACGCCGGCTGGGAGCGGGGGTGGTTCTACCTGCGCAACGCCGAGCCCGGCCTCCCCCCCTACACCGGTCTGGTGTTCAAGGAGAAGCCCGACTCCTGGGGCTACGGGGTGTCCACGCCCCAGCATCGGAGGCGGCTGGGCTCGCTCCTGGCCGCCTTGAGGAACCTGGCGACGCGCGGGCTGACCGCGGCGGGCGTCCTCGCCTTCCTCCACCACCGTCGGATCGTGCCTCTGATGGAGAGGCCGCTCTGCATCTTCGAGATGACGGAGGTGGCGGACCCCGTCGCGCTGGCGAGGTCGCGGATGCTCCCGACCCCCCTTGGGCGGGCGTACGCGCTCACGCGGGCGCGGAACGCCGTCGACACCCGGATGTTGTGCCAGGACCGGTCCTCGTGGGACCTCGAGATGCTCCCTACCGGCCCGCTGGTGAGTATGGTTCTTGGCCCTGTTTTCGTTCTTGATGATCCCCCTGGCCCCTGACGCGCCTTTGATGTTCTCTCCTGCAGCTAGTGACCTTCAGCGCCGCGAAGTCCGTTCCGCCTACCCCGGACTCCCGCGCGCTCGGTCGGGCGGCGCAGCAACGGGAGCGAGGAGCGGGCGGCGCGCAAGAGGGAGCGCGCGAGGCGGCACCGCGAGGCGCCGCGAGCGGCGGAGCGAGGAGTACCGGCTACGCGAGCGGCGGGGGGCTCTCCTCTCCGTGGACCGAGGAGTATTCGTCCTAGGAGGAGGACGAGGTGGGAGAAGGCCGGGGGGCGGGGACCCCTCGATACGTGGGAGCCTGCTCCCCCGTCCGCCGAGGAGCCGGCTCCGGCGGCAAGGCGGCATCGCCGGGGCGGGCACAACGGCACCCGCCGCCGGCAATCAACGACGAGGGCGGCGCGAGCCGCGGAGGTGCCGGCGCGAGCCGCGAAGGCGCACGCGACAAGCGCGCCGCGCGCGCGGGTGGGGCCCGTGCGCGCGGCGGAGACATCGGGGGCGTGACGACTGGCGCGTCGGCCGCACCGGCCTCATCCGCCGAGGCCTCGAGGAAGAGGAAGCACGCCTTCTCTTCTTCGAGGTAAGGGGCTTGCTCTTCTGCTGGGTTTGGTTTTTTGGCGATCAGGCATTCTGACTTTTTGCTTGTACTTGGGCAGGGTGGTGGCAACCGTGCCTCCCCTCGCACCGGCCAAGGTGTTGAGGGCGGATGCGTCCATTCCCACCCGGCGGCGCTCGTCGAGGGCGCGCGCGGGCGGGGGGCAAGCACCGGCGGCGGCGGGCGAGGGCGCGCAAGGCGCGGGCGAGGCCTCGAGGCCTTGGCGGCGGATCGGCTGCCGCGGCGCGGCCAACGGTCGTCGAGGAGCGGCGGGGCGCGGTCGTGGCGGAGACGCGGCCCGCGGCGGCGGGCGTGGTGGGGATGCGGCCCGCGGTGGGCGCCACAACGGAGGCGCGGTCCGTGGGGCGGCCGCGGCGGAGGCGGGGGCGGGTGCAGCCCGCGGTGGCGCCCATGGTTGTGGAGGCACGGCGGGAAGCGGTGGCCACGGCGCCGCGTCGGGGCGCCGCGGTTGCGGAGGCTCAAGTGGAGGCACGGCGGAAGCGACGCGAGGGCCGGCGCCTGCTGGCAGCTCCCGGGCGGCGGTGGTGGAGATCCCGGATGACGACTCCCCACCGCTCGGGTGGGATCAGTGGGTGAGCTTCCCCACGCTCTCCTCAGAGTCAAAGGAGGGGGCCCTCGTGAGGCGGCGCGACGGCCACATGGTGGTAGGGGGCCGAGGGCACGGCGCCGAGGCCTTGTCTTCCCGCGCCGGCCACTCCGCCCAGGTAGAGGGGATCGCTGACGACCCGCCCACGTTCGCCGACGCCCGGGGGGGAGCGAGGAGGGCGTGGGGGAGAGCTCCGTAGCCACGGCGCCACGCTCGGACCGTGCGGCCGAACGAGGCGGTGAGGGTCCACGGCGGCCCCGCGTGGCGCGTCTTCCAGGTGGGGCATCGCCGCTCGTTTTCCTCTTTTTCTCGCTTCCGCGTGCTGTTTCTGTATCATGATGCTTACGGGTTTTGACTTGTGGGTGACAGGAGCTCGAGCGCCGCGCCCGCGATAAGTACGGCGCCTTCGACCGGGTGAACACCGAGCTCCACCAGCTCCGGGAGCGGTGCAACGCCTTCGACGTGCTCGCCGACGCCCTCAGGACCCCGGACGGCTGGCTCTCGTATCGGGCCATGGCTCTACGCGATCAACTTCACGAGAGCGCGAGGCAGGACCCGGCGCGTCCCTCTAGCCTCGAGCGGGTCTGCACAGCCCTCATCGACCAGGATGAGGCGCTGCGGCAAGCGCGCTCGGACCTGGAGAATATGCGTACGCTGGCAACCAACTGGGAGGCGGAGGTGGCAGCTTCTGCGGGCCAGCTTCTGCGGGAGCGCACCGCCCGCCATGGGGCTGAGGGGCGGCTCCAGCAAGAGCAGGCCGCCCTCGCCGACGCCCGGTCGGCGCTGGAGCAGGAGCGTGTCGCTCGCAAGGCGGCGCAGAAGTCGCTGGAGGATCGGAACACCGAGTTCTCCAAGCTCGAGGGCGAGCTGATGGTGCTCAGCATCAACAGCGCGAGCCAGGAGCTGGCCCTCCGGTAGCAAGGCGAGACCGTCAAGGGCCTCGAGCAGACGGTCGAGGCCGGGCGTCGCGCCCTCGAGGTGGAGAGGAAGCAGGTTGAAGGTAAGTCGTCGTTCGACTCCTGTTTCGCTGGTTTCCCGTTAGAGGGTTCGCACCCTTTTTCTGATTTCTTTCTTGTCTTGGCGACTCCAGGCTTGCGCACCGCTCTGGGACACGCGGCTGAGCGGGCCGAGGGGCTGCAGACCTCCTACAACTCCTCCGAGCAGGAGCTGCAGGAGTTGCGCAACGCGGCCCTCGAGACCTGCCGGGTCGTGGAGGAGGGCGAGGCACAGGCTAGTAGCTCGTTGGCCAGCCGCCTGCGCGCCCTTAGCGGCCACGTCACCGAGCGCATGCGCCGGGCGCTGCGTCTAGGCATCCAGAAGGCCCTCGGGGTGGTGCGGTCCCACTACGAGGTCGACTTCGAGGGCGGAGGGCTACGTCGTTCCCGAGGGTGTCGAGGACGAGGTGGCGCTGGAGCGAGTGGACGCGCTGGCCGCCGACGCCGCCGGGACGCTCGCCAAAGCCTTCGAGGAATTTCTCTTCCCGGACGCTGCTGATGCCGCCGCTCCTCCCGCCTGAAGACAGCTGGGCGCTAGGCCCGTTTTTTGTTGATGCATCAGTATACTGGCCGTGCGGCCTTTGTAAAGAAACAAGTTATTTTTGCCATAATCATTTGCCAATGTAAAGTGAAGTCTTTTGTTTATTACGCTTTTTTGTTTCTCCTTCTTCCTGAGTAGGTTCTAGTTAGGGGAGTTCGATTTTCGCGGGTGGCCTGCTGGGTTGGAGGTGAGAGAGAAGGGCCGTATTCTCGCGGAGGCGTAGGCTATCTCTGGCTCGCACGCTCCTTCCGCTAGGCTGCCTGCGCCCTGTTCGAATCGTTTCTCGGGGTCGAAGTAGAAAACAAACTTAGAGCGTGTGAGTTGTTTCGTTTTTGCGCGAAAGTGGGACCATTTTTGGGGGGATGCCCCCCGTAGTAGCCCCCGAGGGTAACTTGGGTTTCAGGGGAAAGCCGAGTTGCCCTTTCCTTTAGACTTATGACGTTTACATAGTTGTCACCAACTGGGGCGTTGGTCATGTGATTTTTGCAACAAAAACACTTGGAAATCCTAGCTAGGGGTAGAAGCGACGTAGCTGTTGGATGTTCCAAGCGTTGGTAACCTATTCACCGTCCTCGTTGGCCAGCTTGTACGTTCCGGGCTTGAGTACCTTTACCACGACGTAGGGGCCCTCCCATGGAGGCGATAGCTTGTGGCGTCCTCGGTTGTCTTGGCGTAGCCTTAGGACCAAATCCCCTTCGCTGAAGTCCCGTCGGCGTATCTTGCGTGCTTGGTAGCACCTAAGGGACTGCTGATACCTTGCGGAATGCCTCAAGGCCACGAGGCATGCCTCGTCCAGCTGGTCCAGCGAGTCCTCGCGGGCTCGCTGGTTGGCGTCCTCGTCGTAGCCTCGAACCCTGGGCGATCCGTATTCTAAGTCCGTGGGGAGGACTGCCTCCGCTCCATGGACTAGGAAAAACGGGGTGAACCCGGTGGCTCTGCTTGGGGTGGTCCTTAGGCTCTACACGACTGCTGGCAACTCTTGGAGCCACTTCCGACCAGATTTATTCAGCTCGTCGAAAATTCTAGGCTTAAGGCCTTGCAGGATCATGCCGTTGGCACGCTCTACCTGGCCATTGGTCTGCGGGTGTGCCACAGCTGCCCAATCCACACGGATATGGAATTTGTCGCAAAACTCCAAGAATTTCCTGCCCGTGAACTGGGACCCGTTGTCGGTGATGATGGAGTTTGGCACTCCAAAGCGGTGGACAATGTCGGTGAAGAACGTCACAGCTTGCTCCGCTCTGAGATTCCTAATGGGGCGTACCTCCACCCACTTGGAGAACTTGTCGATCGTGACCAGCAAGTGGGTGAAAACCCCGGGCGCCTTCCGCAGGGGCCCGACGATGTCCAGCCCCCATACAGCGAACGGCCATGTTATGGGGATGGTCTGCAGGACATGAGCGGGAAGGTTGGACTTGCGGGCGTAAAACTGGCAACCCTCGCAGGTGCGTACGATCTCGCTGGCGTCCGCGACCGCGGTGGGCCAGTAAAAGCCTTGGTGGAATGCATTGCCAACGAGGGTACGAGGCGCCGCATGATGGCCGCAGATCCCGGCGTGGATGTCCCGCAGGAGCTCGCGCCCCTCGGGGATGGGCACGCACCGCTGCAAGATGCCGGAGGCGGCGCGCTTGTACAGCTCGCCGTCGACGAGAGCAAAGGATTTGGTCATCCTAGCGATGCGTCTGGCCGCGGCCCGGTCCGTGGGGAGTTCCCCTCGGGCCATCCAGGCCACATACTTGTCACGCCAGTCAGCCTTGACGGGGGCTGGCTCGATGTCCATCACATCAGCCCCATAGGCGCCATACCCCTCGAGGAGGGAGAGCACGTACGCCTCGTTCGAGGGGTCCTCATCCATGGGTTCCGCACCCGCTGGATTCGAGGGAGCCCCCGAGGGTTCTGCGTGGTTCGAGGGGTGAGGCTCGAGGGCGACCGAGGGCTGAGCAATATCGCGGGCGAAAACGTTCGGGGGGACGGTGATCCGCCCGGACGCGATCTTGGCCAGCTCGTCCGCCTCCTCGTTGTACCGGCGGGGCACGTGATTGAGCTCGATGCCGTAGAATTTGTCTTCGAGGGCTCGCACGGCCTTGCAGTAGGCCTCCATCTTGTCGTCATGGCAGCTCGCGTTCTTCATGACCTGGTCAATTACGAGCTGCGAGTCCCCCTGCACGTCGAGGCGCTTGACACCTAACTCGATGGCGATCTTGAGGCCGCAAAGGAGGGCCTCGTACTCAGCCATGTTGTTCGAGGCGGGAAGTGGAGGCGCGCCGTGTACCGCATGTGCTCGCCGAGGGGTGACACAAAAGCAGGCCCGCGCCCGCCGCTGTTTTCATCACCGAACCGTCGAAATACAGGGTCCAGCACTCTGCCTGGATTTGTGGCGGTGGCAGCTGCGTGTCCGTCCATTCAGCGACGAAATCCGCCAGGATCTGGGACATGATAGCCTTGCGCGGGGCATAGGCGAGCGTCTCTCCCATCAGTTCCACGGACCACTTAGCGATCCTGCCCGCCGCGTCAGGATTGCGGATGATCTCCCCCAGCGGGAAGGAGGAGACCACCGTGACGGGGTGGGCCTCGAAGTAGTGGCGGAGCTTGCGCCGCGCGAGGACCACCGCATAAGCAGCTTTTGGACTTGGGGGTAGCGTGTCTTGGTGTCAGACAAGACCTCGCTGATGTAGTACACCGGCCGCTGGACAGGCAGGGCGTGCCCTTCCTCCGTGCGCTCCACCACGACCACGGCGCTGACCACCTGGGTGGTTGCGGCCACATAGAGCTGCAGGGGTTCGCCGTCCTGCGGCGGCGTGAGGATCGGGGCGTGCGTTAAGGACGCCTTCAGCTTGTCGAGCGCATCCTGGGCCTCGGCGGTCCAGGAGCAGCGCTCGTGCTTCTTGAGGAGGCGATAGAGGGGCAGGCCCTTCTCGCCGAGCCGCGAGATGAAGCGGCTCAAGGCGGCAAGGCACCCCAGCACCTTTTGCACCCCTTTGAGGTCCCGGATCGGGCCCATTCGTTCGAGGGCCGCAACCTTCTCGGGGTTGGCCTCGATGCCCCGTTGGGAGACGATGTATCCTAAGAGCATGCCTCGCGGCACTCCAAAGACACACTTTTCGGGGTTTAATTTGACCCCATTGGCCCGTATGCAGCCGAATGCGATGCCAAGGCCGCCAACCAGGTCGTCCGCCTTCCTGGTTTTCACGACGATGTCCTCCACGTACGCCTCGACCGTCCGTCTGATGTGATCTCCGAAAACATGCTGCATGCAGCGCTGGTATGTCGCACCCGCGTTTCGGAGGCCGAACGGCATCGTGACATAGCAGAACATCCCGAACGGCGTGATGAGCGAAGTCGCGAGCTGGTCGGACTCCTTCATCTTTATTTGATGATACCCGGAGTAGGTATCAAGGAAGCAGAGCAGCTCACACCCAGCCGTTGAGTCAACAATTTGATCAATGCGTGGCAAAGGAAAAGGAACTTTAGGACATGCTTTATTAAGACTAGTGTAGTCTATACACATCCGCCACTTCCCATTCTTTTTCTTTACAAGTACAGGGTTTGCTAGCCACGTTGGGTGGAACACCTCCTTGATGAACCCGGCCTCCAGAAGCTTCCGCAGCTCCGCTCCAATAGCCCGTCGCCGCTCCTCGTCGAAGCGGCTTAGCCGTTGTTGCACGGCGAGGGCGTGAGGCAGGATGTCAAGGGAGTGCTCGGCGACCTCCCTCGGGATGCCGGGCATATCCGAGGGGCTCCACGCGAAGATGTCGGCGTTGGCGCAGAGGAAGTCGATGAGCACCACTTCCTATTTGGGATCGAGGGTGGAGCTGACCCTCAACGCCTTGCCCTCGGGGGCAGCAGGGTCGAGGGGGACCTCACTGGTCTGCTCCGCGGCCTCGAAGGTGCCGGTGTGCTTGGCGGTGTCCTCGTTGACCATCTTCTCCAAAGTGGTCACCAGCGCTTCATCCAGCGCCAGTGCTTCTGCGTGCTCTACGCACTCGACGTCGTAGTCGAATGCGTGCTCAATGGACGAGCCTACAGTGATGATGCCGTTCGGTCCTGGCATCTTCATCTTCAGGTAGGTGTAGTTGGGGACCGCCATGAATTTGGCGTAGCAGGGCCGCCCAAGTATGGCGTGGTAGGCGCCCTTGAATCCCACCACCTCGAAGGTGAGCGTTTCCTTGCGGAAATTCTTCGCGGTGCCGAACCAAATGGCAGATCGATCTGCCCGAGGGGCTGGACTTTCTTGCCGGGCGCGACACCATGGAACGGCTTCGTGCTGGGCTGCAGCTGGTCCAACCCGATCCCCAGCAAGCGCAGCGTATGCGCGTAGAGGATGTTGAGGCTGCTGCCTCCGTCCATCAGGACCTTTGAGAACCGCGCGTTCCCAATGATCGGGTCGACCACCAGCGGGTACTGGCCCGGGTTGGGGATCCGGTTCGGATGGTCTTCCCTGCTGAAGGTGATGGCGTCTTCCGACCAGTTGAGGAAGGAGGGAGGCGCCTTCTCCGCGGCGAGGACCTCGTGCCGCTCCCGCTTGCGCTAGCGGGTCGACATGTCGACGGTTGGTCCCCCAAAGATGAGGAACACGTTTTCCACGGCGGGGAAGCCGCCGGCGTCGCCATCTCCTCCGTCTATCTTGGCCTCCGCTTCCTTCGCGGCGGCGCGGCCATAGAACTTCTTGAGCATATCGCACTGCTCAAGGGTGTGGTTCACTGGGGTCTTATGGTAAGGACATGGCTTTTTTAGCATGTCGTCAAACACCCTCGGACCTCGAGGGGCCGGTCGAGGGCCCCGTCGAGCCGGGTCAACAGCAAGAGCCTCGGCATCACCGCCGTCGCGCCCCTGCTCGCGCGCCTCGCGGCGCGGCTTCTTTCCCTTCTTGCCCCGCTTGTCCTTGCGGTGGGGCTCCCTGGACTTGCTGCCCTCCGCGGGCGCATCATCCGAGCGCTTGCCCTTCTTGCCGTCGAAGATCGCCCCCACGGCCTCCTCTCCTGAGGCGAAGCTGGTGGCAATGTCGAACAGCTCGTTGGAGTCCGCGGGCGGGCTGCGCCCCAGCTCTCGCACGAGGTCCCGGCACGTGGTACCCTCGAGGAAGGCATGCACGATCTCGGATTGCGTCACACTGGGGAGCTCTATACAGCGCTTGGAGAAGCGCCGTATGAAGTCCCGCAGCGACTCGCCGGGCTTCTGGGTGCAGGAGCGCAGGTCCCAGCAATTTCTAGGGTGCACGTACGTGCCTTGGAAGTTACCCACGAATGTGCGGACCAGGTCGTCCCAGTTGTGGATCTGGCTGGCAGGCAGGTGCTCGAGCCACGTCCGGGCTGCATCGCCGAGGTGCAGGGGCAAGTTGCGTATGATGACCTCGTCGCTGGTGGCCCCGCCCAACTGGCACGCCAGGCGGTAGTCGTTGAGCCACACGCGAGGGTCTGTCTCCCCGTTGTACTTGACGATGGTCGAGGGTTGGCGGAAGCGTTGGGGGAAGGCCGCTGCGCGGATCTCCCGACTGAACACACGGGTCCCCGGGGGTTCCGGCGTCGGGGAACGGTCTTCGTCGCTGTCGTAGCGTCCACCCCGTCGAGGCTGGTAGCCCACCGCTGCTCGCGCGTCCGCCTTGCTCGTGCGCCGGGCGTTGATGACGTTGCGGGCGTCGCCGTCCAGCACCCTGCGCGTGTCAAGGAGCCGCTCCTTGGCCGGTGTGCGTCCTGGGTTGGCGGGTCACCCCGCCGCTTCACCTGCATGGACCGAGGGTTCGCCCCCCTGTGCGGCTCTGTCGTCCCGCGCATCCCCTTGCTGGCGGATACGTGAGGCTGAGCTTTCGGCCTGCTGGACGGCTGCTTGCTCGATGAGGGCCTGCACCTCGCGCTGCAGGTTCCGCGCCTCAGGGGTCGAGGGTGCCGGCATAGCCCGCAGCAGCGTCGCGGCGGCAATGAGCTTTTGGCTTGCCCGCGGAGGCGCGTCTGGGTTGTCGACGTTGAAGTCGGCGTTGATGCGGTCGCGGACCTGTTTGCCCAGCTCCCGCGCGCGTTCGCCGCGTGCGGAGGCTTCCCCTGCCATTGAGGCACGGAGCAGCCGCACCGTCCGGTACTCCTCCGCCAGCTTGGCCTCGAGCTCACGGGCCCGGGCTAGCTGCGCATCGGCGTCGGCCCCAGCAGGAGTGCTTGGCCCTGCGGCCAGGCGCGGAGCGATCCCTGGGGCAGGCGTGACCTCCCCGTCTCCAGCGCCCACAGCGCCGGTGGCGTTCACTGGGTCGTTGGTGACGACGACGTAGCACTCCCGCGCGGGGTCGTAGCTCTCGGTGCTGGAATCATCGGAGCAGCCGAACCAGTAGTCCGTAGCGTCAAGGAGACACCTCAACATGACTGGGTCCGGCACGCCAGAGAAGTCCCACTCCGTGTACCCGTGCAGGTCAGCGGGTGGCGGCGCGTCAAGGGAGTCTAGGGACGATTCGTCACCGGCTGAGGCGCTGGGATCCCTGGCGACGAAGACGTGACGGCCAGGGGGAACCCTACACATCGTGGTGTTGACGTTGGTGTTGTAAGCCGTCGTGGCACCACGCAGCCCAATGGGAAAGCGCGGTCCGGAGACCGTGCGCTGTCCCGTTGGGCTGGCGGTTGCCGTGATGACGCGCGTGCCACGCTGAGAGGCGGCGTGCTCGGCCTGCCGTCGCTCGGACCATGCCCGGCGCGAACGCCGACCGGAGCGGCGGCGGCGTCGTGGTGTCGACGGACCCGCGCACCGCGCCCTGCGGGCATCCGCGCGCGTGGTGGTGCGCGCGGCGGGGCCGGAGCGGACCGGCTTGGCGCCGCGCACGGAGCTCCTCACGGTTGGTGAGGCGCATGAGGTAGCCGTTCCCCGTGGCCTGAAAGTTCAGGCCCCCGAACCGGATTTCGAACCCGGCGGGGAGGGGGTCCGAGCTGCGCATGCTGTAACGCGTACCGCGGTACTCAGTGCGGATCACCATGGAGGGAGTTGATGGATTGACCTTAGGCGCTCGACTGCCCCACGGTGGGCGCCAACTGTCGGTGCGGAATGTGGTCCCGACACTAACCAGTAATAAGCGTCGAGGTCTATCCCTCAATGGTCGATGCTAAGCAATGAGAGACACAGAGTTTATCCTGGTTCCGGCCGAGGGGGCCGTACGTCCAGCAGTGGTGTGCTCAAGGCACAATATTGCTCAGCACCGGGGGTGCCTGTAGTGGGGCTGCTACAAGCAAGGCGGGAGAGGAAGGGCGGCTTCCAAGTCCCTGGTGTAGTGATTGAGGATATTGTGGGAGGATTGGAGAGCAAGTGCGTGGCGCAGCCTGTCTCCTATTGGGTTGTGTGATGTTCCGTTGTGTCATCTCCCGTCCGTCTGTCCCCTGCGGTAGGGGGGGTTCGTTCTCCTTTTATATACCAAGGAGAGAGCGAATCACATGCGCGCCGTGCTATTTAGCTATGTGAGGGTGCGTGGTGCGCTGTGCCGTAGAGTAGGCGGCCGTCCGGACGATCCTTGCAGCGATCCGGCCATCATGGCGTATCTTGTACCCGAACAGTAGCGGCTTCGAGGGTAGAAGGGCAGCGGATGGCTATGATGCCTTTAGACGAGCTCGAGGGAGTTGCTGACGTCGGTCCGTATGAGGCACAGTGGCGGGTAAGGCGGCGTACCGTTCCCGCACGCTCCACCGTGCTAGAGGCCGTTGTCCGCGCCGCCGGCATGTGGTTCGTACGCGCGGGGGCGGCAGCCATGCCGTTAGCAGTGGCAGGGATGGCGTCCCACGGGCCTAGCGCCTCCACCTAACCCTGCAAGATCACAAGATAGCAAGTCGAGGGTGCGGCCGGCCCCCCTTCGAGGGCTCGGCGCATTAGCCGTACCGGAGTAGGCGGCGCGGCGTCACGGGACTGGCACCGGCCACGCCGCACAGTTCCTCCCACAGTGATGGGGATGGGATCCCTCCTGGGGAGTTGGTGCGGCGGCACCGGGACGCGAGCCCCAGGCGCATGATGGCGCCGCCCTGCCATTGTCAGGGCATTAAATGCCCGTGCACGGGAGCAGGCGCACGCGTGCGGGGGCGCCCTCGAACGAGGCGGACCCCGTTCGAGGGGGGAGCGAGCCCTCGAGCGAGGGCGGACCCCCGTTCGAGGGGGGAGCGAGCCCTCGAGCGAGGCGGAGCCTGCTCGAGGTAAGTGTGCCCCCTCGAACGGGACGGAGCCTACCCGAGGGGGGCGCGCATCCTCGAGCGAGGCGAAGCCTGCTCGAGGGGATCTTCGAGAGGGCCGCCTTGGTGGGCCGTTGGGGGCCTCCGCGGCGTGGGTCGTGTCCTGCATGGTTAGGCGAGGTGTGTTTGGCTCCGCTGCGTGTTTTAATTGGGGGTTTCCCAATTGTAAAAGGGGACCCCTAGGGCTGTCCCCGACACGAAGTGGAGATGAACCGCGTAGACACGCTCACCGCTCCTGCTGCCAACGTCCTCGCTGAGGACTTCATGGACTTTCTATTCCCAGATGCTCCTCCGACTGGAGGCCCTGAGCCCTGAAAACCGTTGGGCGTTCGTGCCCTTTAAGCTTTTTGTGTTAGAATTCGAGCCACACGACTGCATGTAATAAACATTTTCTGCTTGAAATATTTGAATGCTTGTAAATTGAAGCACTTTTCATTTATTTCAATAGCCGTGTTGTTCTGTCTCTCCCACTTTCTTAGGCGAATTTTAGCCGGAAAGATTTCGTTTGCACGAGTAGCCTCTAGGCAAAGCGGCGAGGGGGAAGGGCCGTATCCTACCGGAGGCATGGGCTATCCCCGACTCGCGCTTCTTTGCCCTTTGGCCGCTCGCATCCCGCGTAAATTCGCCCGAAGTTTAGGTCGAGACATACATGGCGCTTTTGCAATGGAATTTTTGCAAAAAATGGGACCATTCGGGGGGGGGGAATGCCCCCTGCAGTAGCCCCCGAGGGGGACTTGGTTTTCGGGGGAAAGTCGAGTCGCCCTTTTACTTTATTAATCGATGAAATTTATATTTGTACAACCAACTAAGGTGTTGGGTATGTAAATAACGAAAATAGACTTGGAAATCTTTTCTAAGGGTAGAAGCAACGTAGCTATTGCATGTTTCAAGCATTTGTGAGTTCCTTGCCGTCCTCGTTCGCCGACTTGTAGGTGCCAGGCTTGAGCACTTTGATGACGATGTGGGGTGTGACGCCCTAGGTTTTCGACCGGGTTAATTAACCCTTGTCATCCAGTCAACCGTGTTGACTTTGGTCAAACGACGGTCCACTGGGCCATCATCTCGAAAACATCACCAACAAACCCTAACGAGTCCTTTTGGTCAACAAAAGTTCACCTTGGTCAAAATCGCACTCAAAAACCCTTGACTCCTTGTTGACCCATCAATGTCAGCCGGAACTTCCGCCACATTCTCCAAATTTTCCCTAAACACTTCAAATTCTCCCAATACAAAAGTTGTGTGTTTTGTTGAGGGACACAACTTTCATGTTGAGTGGCATTGCTGGTTTGAAGTGCAAATTGGTGAAAAGTTCAGGTCAACGCCTGCAGGCACTATTCACTGGAGCCGAGAATTCTTGCATCTTGGCATTCCATTTGTGCAAAAATGGTTGAGAAAAAGGCTATACGCCCTTTGTGAAAGTGGTAGAGGATTAGGAGATCTACAACTTTGTTGTTGATCACTTTGTCCACTTCAGTGGAAAAAGTTGGAGAAAAACTCGGTCAAAGGGGGTTAATCGGAAAGGTTTTAGCCCTGACGTCCAGAGCGCACACCGTCGCACTGGCGTCGCGCGCCACCGCGCCGCGACCTCGCTGGAACGCACACCGAGGTAGGCTTCTGCCCGCCGGTCCATGTGCCGTAGAACCGCCATTCCGGCCCTCTTCCTTGGCGCCATGTGCCTCGCATCCATGGGCCGCAGTTTCGTCGTACCGCGCCGCGCCGCCCAACCAACCGCGCGCCGGTGTACACGCCGCACGTCGCCGCCCGCCCTCGCGCCATACTCCGGCCATGCCACGGCCCATGCCATGACTTGGTTCCCTTGGTGCGCAAGGAAAACTCCCTCACCGCCTTGCGCACGGCTATAAAAGCGTCCACCTCCTCTCCTCGCGCGGGCTCCGTGCCACCGCCGTCCGCCATGGGCGCCTCACGGTGAACTCCACCCCCGCCTGCTTTTCTTCGCAAACACGCGCTGCTCCTCACTCCACTAGGACCCTCAGTAGCTCCTGCGCTCACTTGTGGGCCTGCCCGAGCCGCCGGCTCACTGGAGCCAGTGTCCCTACGGCTACCGCCAGGCAGCCATCGATGAGCTCTGCTCCCCGCGCGCTCCCCGAGCCAACCAACCGTCTCAGCACATTCCGTAGGTCCCAGTGAAGTTGCCCGTGCCACACGTTGACCAGCTCCGCCCCTGTCCTCACCAGAATTCGAGCGCCCGCGACCGCGCCACCCCTGGTCCCTTGCCGCCGCTCGCCGGCGACGTCTCCGGTCGAACCACCACCGCCAATCGGAAGAAGGTTAGCCTAATTGCTAACCCCCTCGCTTGTTTGCCACCCCGTGCCTGTGACAACCCGCCCACGAAAATACCGTACTATCGCCTAAGACCAATCCACTTTGGTCATTAAGCAATAATACAGTATCATCCCGTCGTTAGTTGCCGGGTTAACGCCCGGTAAATCACTTGAAGAGCATAAGGATCGAATATATGCATTAAAACTCACTCGAAGGCGAGTCCAGAGATACAACAACATTAAAATCCAACTTCGTACCCCGAGGGGTTTATTTATTACAAACCATAGTTTTTGTCATGATGAAACAGTTCAGAGTTTTCGAAAGCAGCGGAATTAGACTAACGGAAGCGAAGGCACCACGGGAGGCCATCCATGATGCTTTCAGTAGTCGTCCTCCACCCACTCCAGTTCCTAGCGGGGCGGGATCTCTCCGGGCCACACATCACTGAAGGCATTACCTGGATCAACATATTATAGCAAGGCTGAGTATACTAATACTAAGCAAGTCTTACCCGTCGGTGATATCTACTTCACCAAATCTAGACAATGAAAGGCTTTTTGGCTACTGGGTTGCTATTTCTAAAAAGTAACAAAGAGTAGGTCCTTACTTTCAAGATTTTAGCACAAGTTCTAGTGGTTTTAATCTTTACTACATTAGCCAACTAGTACAATCAAGGTTGTACAATCCAATTAATCAAGCATAAAGTTCATCAACTTCCATCATTAGGGATCTCATGACTAGTGGAGTAAGTAGTCTTGGATAACTGTGAGAGGCCGACAATCGATTGATTTAAACCTTGCAAGGTAGACCCAAACACACGGTAGGCTGCCCCCGCAAGGACAACTTTCCCAGGCCGTCCCCAAAAATCCCCGGGTCGGGATGAAAGGCCACATTCTTTGGTGCAGGCTATCCGGCATACCCCGCGAGATACCCGGAGTCACCATACACCACTGGTAGCTAGCCGTGAGAGCGAATCCCAAGGGTAGTGACAGTTCCATCCCTAGCCGTCTCATTAAGGTACTAGGCTTACCGGTCCCATACCCGACATGTGCTTAGTACGTTCAAAAACTTAACCCACATAACCACCGGACCGAGCCCGGATCCCATGCTCTTACCACGTGAGCAATCCATTTAAGGATACATTGTGATTCCTATCTAGGAACCTATTCTTGCGAGTGAGGTCATCACCCGACTTGTAACGGTCCTATAGCTTAGCGACTATCGACTTATCATACTAGTAGGGACAAAAGGTACCTATGGATCATGCATCTAGGGTTTCATTCAACTCCGAACGTAAATGCACAATCATCCATATATAATTGAATAAAGAACTTGAAAAACTAGGTTAGATGCACCGGAGCTTGCCTTCGTCGGCTAGGTTAGCACTCGGGCACCCTCGGTGTCGAGCACTTCCACGTCTTGCGAGAGAACCTTCCGCTCCTCCTTCCTCGGTTTCGGGACAAGGGAGTAATCTCCGTTCGGAAGATCTACACGGAATGCAATGCACGTTCGAGGTGATGTGATAGTTTGTTGTCTTATCCGACTCTGGGTTGATCATATTCACCTTAACAAGCATCTATCTAAGGTTTCTCTTTTAGGAAGGTTATTGGATGTACATGGGTTACCCTTTTATTGAACATTGAATAAAGGTTTTTATTATACTTGTCATTTCATGCGAAGCTTTAATTCTTTTCATCTTCACAAGCAAGGGTATAAATAGTATTTTTATTTATGAATTAATTTCTCATCAGTGATGATATTTAATTATCTTTTAGTTAAATTAGATAATACTTTCAAAAAGAAAAAAGAATTAAATAGGGGCATTTCTTTATTTAATTTCTCTTTAATATTAAAAGGGCTTTTAAGCTCTTTATTAAGCAATTAAATTACCAAAAATTAAAGATGTGTTTCATAGGCATATTAGCACCTATCCTGGTCCATTGGACCCACATGTAAGTGTTGGATGCTAGGAAATTAAATACTATTGAAAATAACAAAGGCTAGCTAGTGATTCAACTTAAATGCATACAAAAATAAATAAGCATCAATTTGATCCAAACATTCTTATGCATGTCCTCTGGTCCTAAACAAGCCTAAAGAACCAGCATATACATATAGGAACTTTACTGAACTTGGTTTATTAATTTACAAAGAAAAACATGCATAAATCAAGAATAATTATTTCTGTTTATCCAAAACTCATGATTAATTCACAAGATGTGCATTATGGCATTACAAGACAGTGTGCACAAGTTGAGCTCAAGAACATAAATATATTTAACAGGAAAAATCATCTAGGTAGTTACTGCAGGAATGGAAAAGTATTTATTTAGCAAGATCTACTGCATAACTTTGTGCAGTTTTTGGCACAGCATCTAGTCATATCCTAACACACAACATATCCAAAATTGGGCTACAGAGGAGTTATGGATTTCAAGTTATGACAGATCTAGGTTTAACACATTTGTATTTTTCCTGCTAAAACTATTTAGAATCTAGCCATGAGTATATAACAAAAGAGGTGGGATTTTTCTAGGAATTTTTCTCACAAGGCCCTGGACTAATCTGTAAGAAAAGCTAGATAGGGTTCTTCACAAACTAGCCCTGAACTTTTACCCTAAGCACCCTGACAAAATTTAAATCTAAGCAATTGAGTCCCCGGCCGGGGAGGGCGGCGCGGGTCCGGCCAAATCCGGCGAGCCGGCGGCGATCCCGGCCGGGCAAGCGGCCGTGGGGGACCACATGCTCACCTAGGAGTGGCGGGGAACCGGAGGGGACGTGGGGGAGTTGGCCGGCGGCGAGCTCCGGCAACGGCCGGCGGCGGTGGACCGCGGCGGCTCGGTGGACGACGGGGGGGGTGGGGGGGGGGGGAATGCCGGCAAACAAGCGACGGCGTGAGCTTCACTAGGGGTCGGGGAAGCTAATAACCCGGCGGGTCGGCGGTGAGGACCGGCGGCGAGCTCCGACCGGGCGGCGGCGGCAATGGCGGCGGCGGCTCGGGGCGGGCGCGCGGGAGGGCGCGGGGTGCTTTTATAAGCGGCTCAAGGCGTCCGTGGATGACGGCGGGTGACGGAGGAGATGCCACGCCGTACTACGGCGCTCGGGTGGCGCGCGTACGGCGGCGCCGACGCGGGGGTGCCTCGGGACGGGGCGCGTCGGTGCGCGGGGATCACGGGGTGGAGCATGCCTCGGTCGGCGTGGCCTCGAGCGGTGCGGGCGTGGACGCCGGGGCACGGCGGCGGCGGGCGGCGACGGCGGCGCGCGGGCGCGCACGACGTCGCGCGTGGCGACGCTCTGGCACAATTTGTTTTATTGGTGCTGCCTTTGAAAAAGAATTGCTCCAAAATTTTGTATAAAAGTCTACCAAGTGATGAATACCAAAGTTGTAGATCTAGCTACCAACAACATTTTCTACAAAGGCTAAATAGGGTTTTTCTGCCTAGATTTGAAGTAATTTGGATGCCAAGTTTGAATCTCAGCAGGGTTTGGCAAATAGTGATTTCTGGCTTGCAAGGGGTTTTTCAAGTTTTTCCTCTCCAAATATGAAATGCCAATCTACATGAAAGTTGTGTCCCTCATCAAGATCTACAACATTCATAAAGGTAGAATTTTAAGTGTTTAGGTCAATTTTGGAGAACGCGGCAAAAGTTCCGGCAGACACCTGTGGACACTAGAGTGACAAGGGGTTTGACCCAACTTTTGACCATGGGTTGGCCCCACAAGTGTTTTTACTATTCAATTAGGGTCACTAGGGTGGGTTAGTGAGTTTTTCGAGGTGAGGGCCCAGGTTGACCTAGGTTTGACCACGGCTGACCATTTGAGGTTAATTAAAAACCTGGGGCGTCACAGCCTACCCCCCTTAAACGGAATCTCGTCCCGAGATTCGATTTGATAATGAAGAGATGGGGAGAAAGACTCACGGTTTCGAGACAGTAGGAAGCCCGGATACTTAGTATTAAGATAGTCCTCCGTCTCCCACGTGGCTTCTTCCTCCGTGTGATGGCTCCATTGGATCTTGTACATTCGCACGGTCTGCCTTCGGGTCTTTCGCTCTTTTTGGTCTAGTACTTTCAATGGATGCTCGACGAGCGAGAAATCCGGCTCGATCCAAGCATTAGCTTGCGTGATGATTTCATTCTCTGGAACAGGCATTCCCTTCTTCAACTGAGTTACATGGAACACATTGTGAACTGCGGAAAACCGTTCTGGCAATTGGATACGGTAAGCCACGGGTCCACACACTTCTATAACTTCATATGGTCCAATGTAGCGCGGGGCTAACTTTCCCTTGACTCCGAACCTTTGCACACCTTTGGTGGGGGATACTTTCAAATACACATAATCTCCCACTTCAAAGTGTCGAGGTGCGGTTCCCTTGTCATGGTAACTCTTTTGCCTCATCTGTGCCATCTTCAAATTCTCTCTTATCACTTGCACCCTTTCTTCGGCCTCTTTAACTAATTCTGGTCCAAAGAGTGTTCTCTCTCCGGCCTCTGACCAATTCAGCGGAGTACGGCATCTACGTCCATATAGAGCATCGAACAGTGCCATTTTCAAGCTGGCTTGATAGCTATTATTGTAAGAGAACTCTGCCAAGGACAAACACTTGTCCCAACTCTTGTCCAAGTGCAAGATGCTTGCTCTCAACATGTCCTCCAAAATCTGATTTATCCTCTCTGTCTGACCATCGGTCTGTGGATGATAACTGGAACTGCGGATCAGCTGAGTCCCCAAACACTCATGCAACTATTCCCAAAAACAAGCTACAAACTGTGTCCCTCTATCAGAGATTATAGTCTTTGGGATTCCATGCAGACGAACTATATGGTCCACGTACAACTCTGCATATTGTTTTACGGAGTAAGTGGTGTGCATAGCAATGAAGTGAGCGGTCTTGGTGAGTCTATCCACAATTACCCAAATAGAGTCCTTCTTTCTAGCGGTTAGGGGTAAACCCACAATGAAATCCATGCTAATATCGTCCCACTTCCACATAGGTATCGACAGGGGTTGGAGTACTCCTGCCGATTTCAAATGACTTGCTTTCATCCGGTGGCAAGTATCGCACTCGGCTACATACTTGGCTACATCCACCTTCATATTGGACCACCAAAAGTTCTGTTTCAGATCTTGGTACATCTTGGTACTACCGGGATGAATAGAGAATTTGGACTCGTGAGCCTCATCTAGAATGATTTTCTTAATTTACGGGTCAACGGGGACCACTAGACGTTTCCCAAACCGGACCACATCCGGTGATCCTTCTCCGGGAAACAAGTGTACTTGGGGTCTCCTTCTCGCTAGTTTCTCGCTCGATGGTTTGAATATCTGCATCATTGCGCTGGGCAGTGACAATTCTGTCATAAAGGTTTGACTCTGCCGTCAAGGCGTAAAGGATTCCCTGCGGTACCACTTCTAAGTTGAGCCTCCTCATTTCCTCACACAACGGTTCGCTGACTAGCTCCAAATCTAGGTGGTTGCAATGATCTTTGCGGCTAAGAGCATCCGCAACAACATTTGCTTTGCCGGGATGATAGTGCACTTCTAGATCATAATCTTTAATCAACTCAAGCCATCTTCTCTGTCTCATATTCAATTCTGACTGGGTGAAGATGTATTTGAGGCTCTTGTGATCAGTGAAGATATTGCAACGATTACCCATTAGATAATGTCTCCATATCTTGAGGGCATGAACAACAGCAGCTAACTCAAGATCATGGGTAGGATAATTGAGCTCATGGGGTCGAAGTGCCCGTGAAGCATAGGCAATGACTCGGCCTTCTTGCATAAGGACACAACCGAGACCCGTGCCTGATGCGTCACAGAAGACATCAAACGGTTTGGAATTATCGGGTTGAGCTAGCACTGGGGCTGAAGTTAGATGTTGCCTGAGGGTGTGAAAAGCTTTCTCACATGCTTCACTCCACACGAATTTCACTCCTTTCTTGAGTAATTCGGTCATGGGTTTTGCGATTCTGGAAAAGTCAGGAATGAATCGACGGTAGTATCCCACCAATCCTAGGAAACTGCGGATTTGATGCACAAACTTGGGTGGTTTCCAATCCATCACCTCTTGAACTTTGCTAGGATCTACGGAGATACCATCGTGGGAAATGGTGTGCCCTAAGAATTTCACACTTTTCAACCAGAATTCGCATTTGGAGAACTTAGCATAGAGCTTGTGATCTCGCAAACGCTGAAGGACAACTCGGAGATGTGTGGCGTGATCTTTCTCGCTCTTAGAATAGATGAGAATATCATCGATAAAGACCACGACAAATTTATCGAGCTCCGTCATGAACACGGAGTTCATGAGTTACATGAAGTAGGCGGGAGCATTAGTGAGTCCGAAAGACATGACCAAGAACTCATAAAGACCATAACGAGTGGAAAAAGTGGTTTTAGGAATGTCGCAAGGTCGAATCTTGATTTGGTGGTAGCCAGAACGAAGGTCGATCTTAGAGAAGACTTTGGCACCAGCCAATTCATCAAAAAGATCATCAATTCGAGGAAGCGGGTATTTGTTGTTGATGGTGACTACATTGAGTGGTCGATAATCTACGCACATCCTCAAGCTACCATCTTTCTTTTTGACAAAGAGAGCAGGGCATCCCCAAGGAAAAGAGCTCGGGCGTATGTAACCCTTATCTAACAATTCTTGGAGTTGGGTCTTTAGTTCAGCTAACTCTTTGGGTGGCATGCGATAAGGTCTTTTGGAAATGGGTGCGGTACCAGACTGGAGTTCGATCACAAACTCGACATCTCTATCTGGTGGCATACCAGGCAACTCATCAGGAAAGACATCCGGGTACTCGCACACTACTGGAATTTCATCAAGAGAGGAGATAATGGTCACATAGGCACAAGAATCGGTACCGTCCCGGAAAAGTAGGTACAAGGTAGTGTGCCCGACCATAGGAGAATTGATCTCTATGACCCTATCCGATATATCTAGAATCACCTTATGTTGATTCATCCATTCCATTCCCAAGATAACATCCATTCCAACCAAGTTTATGACGATAAGGTTTGTGGGAATGATTTTACTACCTAAACCCAAATTCACTCCTCGGATTAAGATATTGGAGGTGATTTGGCCTCCGGGAGTAGTTATCTTGTAAGCGGAAGTGGTATGAGAACCCTTCAAACCCAGTTTGTTTATTAGCCTTTCACTGATGAAACTATGGGTAGCTCCCGAATCGAACAAAATCTTAACAGGAGTGTCGTTGATAGAGAATGTACCCGTGAGTACTGGAGCTCCTGCTGGGATGTAACTCATCATAGTGAAGTTCAGCTTGCCTTGGCGCACTTGCACCATAGGCTTCTTGGCCGGAGTGGTAGGCTTGCTTCCTGTACCCTGATTCTGCGGGTTGGGCTTGATCTGCCTGGGCTTGGGACACTCACTAATGTAGTGCCCTGGCTGGCCACAGTTGTAGCAACGACGATCTCCAACATCGCGAGGAGGTGCATTAGGCTTTGGAGCCTGCTGCTGGGTACGGCGGAAATGGAAGTTCCCTGTGGTTTTGCCCTGGGGTGGCTTCATCGTCCAGCGTCCAGTTGAAGATTGCTGGGATGGGCCTGGAGCTTCCTTCTTCACAAAGCGAAACTTCTTGCTCGTTCCGCTTCCTGGGGTGAAACCAGACATCCTCTTGTTGTCCCCGTGGGCTTTCTTCATAGCATCCTCCTGAGAGATAGCCTTGTTCACTAGCTCGTGGAAGTTTGCGGGCTCAAGCAGGTTGAGACGCTCATACATCTTGCCATCAAGCCCGTCACGAAACCTCTCCATCTTCTTGGCATCAGTATCAACATGATGCCCACCATACTGACACAAGCTATTAAACTTCTGAGCATAGCGGTACACTGAGTCAGATCCCTGACGGAGGGCCAACAGCTCCCTCATCTTCCTATCCATCAGTCCCTTGGGAATGTGGTGGCTCTTGAAAGCCTCGCTTGAACTCATCCCAAGTCACGGCGTGCCCTCGCCGCATTGACTTGAAGTGGTCCCCACCACATCAAAGCTTCCCCTCGCGAGTTGCGGCGCCGTGAAGTTCGCTTTGTTCTCCTCGGAGCAAGGCAAAGACAAAGGCAAAGAATTTTGCCTCTATGGCCTTGACCCAAGCCTCGGCTTCCGGGGGGTCTCGCTTTAGCGAAGGTTGGCGGCTTCATAGCGATGAACTGGGCGTACGTAGTGACCTAGTTAGGCCCCTCGTGGTTGGCCCCGTGTGGCGGCCCTCGGTTCATCTGCTGGGCGATCTGCTGTTGCGTCTGCAGGATCTGGCGCAACACCTCGGTTTGGGTGGCCATGAAGGCCTCCGTCGGTGTCATGGGCGGGGGTGGTGGCAAATCACCACTACCACTTGCTCCGAAATCGTTGGGAGAGCTGCGCGTGGTTCCCACCATCTGAAAAGTGAGCTTTATTAGTGAGATAACCAAAAGCTTACTCCAAATGATGACAAGCACGATCATGCATAATCACATCTCATTAGTACTTAAACAATGAGAACAGCAACAATCAACAATATTCTATTGTCACCAAGATTCATAGAATCGTTCTTCTCAACACGGTTAGGACTGCAATTACTCAATTGCACGGCTCATAAACACTCTCAAACGATCATCGTCATTTCGGATACCAACGAAGGTGGTATACGAACGAGCACTTATTCGCAGGCAACGAGGGATGCCTCTAGAATGCTTTGGTTTACCAACGTTCTTAGGTGAGAAATGCAAAATTGACAAGCGTGGTCATTTGCAACGGTTTATCCAGGGATCTGGTATTCATACGCAAGAAGGTTTCAAATCTGAATGACAAACGAAATTTGCTTAAAGCATACAAGCTTAAGCATTCTTTATTACAACATGATAGAACAAGGTTCAAAGACATTACAACTCGAATTTGAAACAACAGGACATGACACGATACAAGCAGTTACTTGGCACGAAGACGTGCTGTCAAGCCACTACTCTAAACACCTCCAAATAACTCGATAGGATCGACATCCTCCTAATCCCTGTTGTCGGCAACCTAGTTGCCCACTGAAGCACCACTGTACGTAAGAGAAGCTGGGGGAGTCGGTAGCGGTGGTCCTGCCTGGCTCGTCTGGTCGAGACCAGACAAGGCCTGCTGCTCCTCTGGGTGTGCCTGTACTGGGGGTAGTGGCTGTAAGGCCACTATAGCCTGCAAGGCTGCCACCTGTACCTCAGCCTCCTGCACCTGCTGCTACATATCCGCAATGTTCTGCAGTAGTGTCAGCCTCTTTATCTCGTGAGCGTCGGCATCCTCCTCTAGTGCATGGTACTCCTCCTCCAGATCTACGATCCTCTGTAAGTGATCACCTCTCTCAAGCTCCAACTGGAACCTCCTAGCACCCAGCCTATCATTCTCCTGCTACACCTGAGTAAGCGTGAAGTTTAGCTGTTGGTGTGCCGCTGAAAGCTGCTCCCAATCGCGCCTAGATGCCTCCAAGCGCTTTGCAATAATCGCTGCGGTGTTATAGCGCAGCCCCTGAAGTGTGAAGACCACTTCAGACAACGAGCTAGCGTCTGAGTAATATCCAGCGGCTCTGCTAGGGTCAGTAACTCCCGTAGGTGGTCCATACGTTCCAACCATGCTGGGTCGTGAGGACTCACAGCAGGAAACAGTCCAAACGGCGAGAGAGCTACCACGGTGGGGTTGTGGTCACAGAAGTCTATCAACACTCTGAGGGAGGCTGACTCCACGGACTCGTGAGTGATAAATCCCCAGTAGATAAAGCTCAAGTCAGACCAGTCGGCGTGATCTGGGTGTGGCAGAACAGTAACGATCACTCTGCAGTGGGGAACACCAAAGCGCTCAAACTCCTTCACCTCGTAAGTCGGTGGGGTGAGGTAGCCTGCGGCACTGAGTGCTTCCCACGCCAGGCGTGGAAAACCCTCCCAGTGCAACCCATTGGTACGGATCGTACCGTCAGCGTCGAACTGGTGGAACACAGGGAAATCCATCTGTACACAAATGTAAGTCATGTCAGATCTCAAAGAGAACAGCATGTCAAATGGTGAAGTTCTGGCAGCTGTGAATAAAAATTCATAACCAAAAATCCAGAAACCTCAAAATTTCCCAAGTTTTAAATTGAACCTTTAATACTTTTAATTAAGCTTTTAAGGTTGAGCATCGATCAAGGAAACAAGATGAATGATATAGAACCTAGATGTGCCTAGGAAAGTGTGAACCAAACCAACGAAACTAGGATTGAGACTTGCTATTTACAAGATAGCTAGTTTAGGAACACTTATTTTTAGCAATTTTGGTTTAATTAAACCTAGCACCAGGTAACTACTTTTTCAAATTTCGGCAGCATGACGACTAGGTATGAAAGGTACTTTAGTTTATAAAAAGCACACACTAGCATAAACTTCCTTAGAGAACATATGGAAATTCGATTTTTGGGTCCATTTTAATTGTTTCGATTTTTAACATGCATGCAAGACGTCCTATTCGACCTCACAAGGCAACCAAGCCAAAAATCGAAGTTAGTGCCGGTGGCAAGGCTTTTAATCGTCTCTCCCTATAATATCTAGTCGAGAACTATAAGGTACTCGCTTAACGACTAATGAAGCGCTGTTATGTACCTGCAGAAAGCGAACCTTTTGTGCCAGCACGTCACGAAAGCATCCACATACATTACCGTTCACTATAGAAATGACATCCATGCGTTAAGTCGCTGCATGGACAACGTCCAACCTCGGACACCTCCTTGCCTCGCATGAGCGACATGCGGAAAGCGCACGTATGAAACACGTGGCGACACACAATTCATAAATAGATGTGAAGATGGGATCTGTGGAATGGATCACTCCATCAACCCTCGCAATTCCCGTGACGCGGAACAACACACGTATAAAACACGTGGCTCCTAGTTTGGTTGTGCAAGAAAGTAAGTCTGACATAAAGTAATGTGCTGAAAGTTAGCAAAATAAACCATAGATTAATAAGCCACCTGAAAGAACCCAAAATTCCCTCTAGGGCCTCTCGGTCTAGTTTATCCTTAGCCGACCAACGTATTTTGGAAAATCAGACAACCTTAGCATATTTTATTTAAAAACCAGTGATTAAGGTTTATTAATTAATCTCTGGTGCATATTAGCTCTGATACCAACAGTGACAACCCGCCCAGGAAAATACCGTACTATCGCCTAAGACCAATCCACTTAGGTCATTAAGCAATAATAAAGTATCATCCCGTCGTTAGTTGCCGGGTTAACGCCCGGTAAATCACTTGAAGAGCACAAGGATCGAATATATGCATTAAAACTCACTCGAAGGCGAGTCCAGAGATACAACAACATTAAAATCCAACTTCGTACCCCGAGGAGTTTATTTATTACAAACCATAGTTTTTGTCATGATGAAACAGTTCAGAGTTTTTGAAAGCAGCGGAATTAAACTAACGGAAGTGAAGACACCACAGGAGGCCATCCATGATGCTTTCAGTAGTCGTCCTCCACCCACTCCAGCTCCCAGCCAGGCGGGATCTCTCCGGGCCATACATCACTGAAGGCATTACTTGGATCAACATATTATAGCAAGGATGAGTATACTAATACTCAGCAAGTCTTACCCGTCGGTGATATCTACTTCACCAAATCTAGACCATGAAAGGCTTTTTGGCTACTGGGTTGCTTTTGCTAAAAAGTAACAAAGAGTAGGTCTTTACTTTCAAGATTTTAGCACAAGTTCTAGTGGTTTTAATCCTTACTACATTAGCCAACTAGTACAATCAAGGTTGTACAATCCAATTAATCAAGCATAAAGTTCATCAACTTCCATCATTAGGGATCTCATGACTAGTGGAGTAAGTAGTCTCGGATAACGGTGAGAGGCCGACAATCGATTGATTTAAACCTTGCAAGGTAGACCCAAACACACGGTAGGCTGCCCCCGCAAGGACAACTTTCCCAGGCCGTCCCCAAATATCCTCGGGTCGGGATGAAAGGCCACAGTCTTTGGTGCAGGCTATCCGGCATATCCCGCGAGATACCCGGAGTCACCATACACCACCGGTAGCTAGCCGTGAGAGCGAATCCCAAGGGTAGTGACAGTTCCATCCCTAGCCGTCTCATTAAGGTACTAGGCTTACCGGTCCCATACCCGACATGTGCTTAGTACGTTCAAAAACTTAACCCACATAACCACTGGACCGGAGCCCAGATCCCATGCTCTTACCACGTGAGCAATCCATTTAAGGATACATTGTGATTCCTATCTAGGAACCTATTCTTGCGAGTGAGGTCATCACCCGACTTGTAACGGTCCTATAGCTTAGCAGCTATCGACTTATCATACTAGTAGGGACAAAAGGTACCTATGGATCATGCATCTAGGGTTTCATTCAACTCCTGAACGTAAATGCACAATCATCCATATATAATTGAATAAAGAACTTGAAAAACTAGGTTAGATGCACCGGAGCTTGCCTTCGTCAGCTAGGTTAGCCTGGGCACCCTCGGTGTCGAGCACTTCCACGTACTGCAGAGAACCTTCCGCTCCTCCTTCCTCGGTTTCCGGGACAAGGGAGTAATCTCCGTTCGGAAGATCTACACGGAATGCAATGCACGTTCAGGTGATGTGATAGTTTGTTGTCTTATCCGACTCTGGGTTGATCATATTCACCTTAACAAGCATCTATCTAAGGTTTCTCTTTTAGGAAGGTTATTGGATGTACATGGGTTACCCTTTTATTGAACATTGAATAAAGGTTTTTATTATACTTGTCATTTCATGCGAAGCTTTAATTCTTTTCATCTTCACAAGCAAGGGTATAAATAGTATTTTTATTTATGAATTAATTTCTCATCAGTGATGATATTTAATTATCTTTTAATTAAATTAGATAATACTTTAAAAAAGGAAAAGAATTAAATTACCAAAAGGGCTTTATTTAATTTCTCTTTAATATTAAAAGGGCTTTTAAGCTCTTTATTAAGCAATTAAATTACCAAAAATCAAAGAAGTGTTTCATAGGCATATTAGCACCTATCCTGGTCCATTGGACCCACATGTAAGTGTTGGATGCTAGAAAATTAAATATTATTGAAAATAACAAAGGCTAGCTAGTGATTCAACTTAAATGCATACAAAAATAAATAAGCATCAATTAGATACAAACTTTCTTATGCATGTCCTCTGGTCCTAAACAAGCCTAAAGGACCAGCATATACATCTAGGAACTTTACTGAACTTGGTTTATTAATTTACAAAGGAAAACATGCATAAATCAAGAATAATTATATCTGTTAATCCAAAAATTATGATTAATTTACAAGATGTGCATTTTGGCATTACAAGACAGTGTGCACAAGTTGAGATCAAGAACATAAATATATTTAACAGTAAAAATCATCTAGGCAGTTACTGCAGGAATGGAAAAGAATTTATTTAGCAAGATCTACTGCATAACTTTGTGCAATTTTTGGCACAGCATCTAGTCATATCCTAACACACAACATATCCAAAATTGGGCTACAGAAAAGTTATGGATTTCAAGTTATGACAGATCTAGGTTTAACACATTTGTATTTTTCCTGCTAAAACTATTTAGAATCTAGCCATGAGTATATAACAAAAGAGGTGGGATTTATCATCCTGAACCCTACAACATTGGTTTGGGATTTTTCTGATTTTTCTACGAATTTCTAGGCATTTTACAAGGCCCTGGACTAATCTGTAAGAAAAGCTAGATAGGGTTCTTCACAAACTAGCCCTGAACTTTTACCCTAAGCACCCTGACAAAATTTAAATCTAAGCAATTGAGTCCCCAGCCGGGGAGGGCGGCGTGGGTCCGGCCAAATGCGGCAAGCCGGCGGCGATCCCGGCCGGGCAAGCGGCCGTGGGGGACCACATGCTCACCTAGGAGTGGCAGGGAACCGGAGGGGAGGCGGGAGTTGGCCGGCGGCGAGCTCCGGCGGCGGCCGGCGGCGGTGACCGCGGCGGCTCGGTGGACGACGGTGTGGGGGGTGGAATGCCGGCAAACAAGCGACGGCGTGAGTTTCACTAGGGGTCGGGGAAGCTAATAGGCCGGCGGGTCGGCGGTGAGGACCGGCGGCGAGCTCCGGCACGGGCGGCGGCGGCAATGGCGGCGGCGGCTCGGGGCGCGCGCGCGGGAGGGCACGAGGTGCTTTTATAAGCGGCTCGAGGCGTCCGTGGATGACGGCGGGTGACGGCGGAGATGCCACGCCGTACTAAGGCACTCTTGCGGCGCGCGTACGGCGGCGACGCCGCCGTCGGACCGGCGGTCCGCGGCGTGCGCGAGCGTACGGCGGCGGCGACGCCGGGGTGCCTCGGGACGGGCCGCGTCGGGGCGCGGGGATCACGGGGTGGAGCGTGCCTCGGTCGGCGTGGCCTCGGTCGGCGTGGCCTCGGGCGGCGCGGGCGTGGACGCGGCCGGGCATGGCCGGCGCGCGGGCGGCGGCGGCGGCGCGCGCGGGCGCGCACGACGTCGCGCATGGCGGAGCTCTGGCACAATTTGTTTTACTGGTGCTGCCTTTGAAATAGAATTGCTCCAAAATTTTGTATAAAAGTCGACCAAGTGATGAATACCAAAGTTGTAGATCTAGCTACCAACAACATTTTCTACAAAGGCTATATAGGGTTTTTCTGCCTAGATTTGAAGTAATTTGGATGCCAACTTTGAATCTCAGCAGGGTTTGGCAAACAGTGATTTCTGGCTTGCAAGGGGTTTTTTCAAGTTTTTCCTCTCCAAATTTGAAATGCCAATCTACATGAAAGTTGTGTCCCTTATCAAGATCTACAACTTTCATAAAGGTAGAATTTTAAGTGTTTAGGTCAATTTTGGAGAACGCGGCAAAAGTTCCGGCAGACACCTGTGGACACTAGAGTGACAAGGGGTTTGACCCAACTTTTGACCATGGGTTGGCCCCACAAGTGTGTTTACTATTCAATTAGGGTCACTAGGGTGGGTTAGTGAGTTTTTCGAGGTGAGGGCCCAGGTTGACCTAGGTTTGACCACGGCTGACCATTTGACCGGCTGTTAAAGGTTAATTAAAAACCTGGGGCGTCACAGTGCCTCACCTCGCCGCCGGCGAGCTCGTCTTCGCCGCCGGGTGCAAGGGTGAAGAATCAAGGGTATAGTTGTGAAGAGTTTAAACTTTCCAGGGACCTGTTTGCATAAAGATTCTATCCTCTTTGGGTGAAATGGCTGTAACTTGTAAAATTGATTAAAAATCGTAGAAAAATCCAAAAATAGACAACTCAATTTTTATGTGCTCCGTGTACCTAAAACTACAACTTTCTCCGAATATATATATATACTTTTGAGCTGTAGTTTTTGCTTGACAAAATAAAGATGTAAAATACCAAGATCTGTGATTCTGAAAAATCTACAACGGATCTTGAGCTGAGTTTTGGATATGTTGTGAGTACTAGTATGTCTAGGTTCTATGCTAAAAGTTGCACAAAGTTACTAAAGAAATCTTTTTATAAAAATCATTTTGTGAAATTGATAAATCTGCCTAGATGATTTTTGTAGCTCCAAATGTAGTTGCTGTTGAGCCCAACTTCTAGCTACTTTCAAGTTATATCAAAATGCATCCTTGGTGAATTTACCATGATTTTATCTCTGTTAGTAATATTATTTCCTCATTTATGCTTGTTTTTAATCATAAATATGTGTAGCATGTCTCATAGAGGCTATATGTGTGTTTGTTAGTTCTTTAAGATTGGTTTGGACCAGAGCATATGTGGGAGAAGGATGGGACTCATTTCTGTCCTATTTATTTCAATATGCATTATTCCCTTATATGCTAGCTAATAATGCCTTTAACTTGTGTAATTAATTTCAGTAGTGCAAAGGATAGTTTCTTGCTGTCCAACAGAGCATTCCTGGTCATTAGAACCAGTAGGTACTGCTGGAATAATTTGATGTGTTTTTAATTGATTAAAGGAGTGCAAATCCGATTAATCTAGTAAAGGAAAAATAGGAAATATGCACCCTTTATGCATAAGTTATGGGGATGATCTAAGGAAGTAAAATGGTGGTATACAAAGTAAATTTCATTGCTGTTAGTAATTAAAAGTAGTATTCTTGTATAGGTGTGCCTATTTTCACCATCATGCAAGTGTCACATAGTCTTGTGTGTTGCTTTAAATAAATAAATGTTTAAATGCTTTTCTTAAAGTGAATATGACCAACCCTATGCCACTTGTAGCTGTTGCTATTGTTGTTATGTGAATTACATTAATTTATTATTTATATATGTAAACAGTCAGTATTGAAAAGTCTAGAAAATAAAGCTTTGCATTTCGTCTCTTTATAGGAAGAGTATGCTGAATGTATTCATTACCTAAGTGAGTGTATTCAAACGTGCACCCCATGCTTTCCTAAGTTGTTGAAATTATTTAAATTCGATTTGTCACTCAAGTTTGCATTGCATCCTCCGTGTAGAAGTTCCCGACGGTAGTTACACGCTCGCGTCAGAGGACGTGAATGAGGAAGCAGGAGGGGGCGTGCACTACGTCACCATAGAGCAAGACCCGGGCCAAAGTCCGGAAGATTGTCTAACTGCTTGTGCTAGCGAAGGCAAGCCCTGGTTTCATCATTAACCCATGTTTTATTTAAATTCATGCAACTATCTATGTTATTCTATGTGCATTTACGTTCAGGAATTGGATGAAACCCTAATTGCATGATCCCTAGGTGCCTATGTTCTTTTACTAGTATGCTAGGTCGCTAGATGCTATGCTCTAAGGACCCGGTAAAAGTCGAGTGATGTTCGTCACTCGCGAGAATAGGTTTTCATTGTGGAACCCCATGTGAATTAATGAATTGCTCATGTGGTAAGAGCATGGGATTTGGGCTCCGGTCCAGTGGCTTCGTGGGCTAAGCTTTTGAATGTACTAAGCACTTGTCGGGAATGGGACCGGTAAGCCTAGTACCTTAATGAGACGGTTCGGGATTTTACTACTACTAATCTCGATTCGTCTCCTGCCTGGCTTGCAACCAGGAGGAGGGTACATGGGTGAGGATGGATGTACTGAGTGAGACATTCCAGATAGACTTGTACCCGGGACTGTAGGCTATCATCCCAACCCGAGGATTTTTGAGAACCGTTTGGTCGGTGTCAGCTCCGTGGGCACTGCTCCGTGTGTTTAGGTTTACCTTGCAAGGGTTATAAATCAATCGATTGTCGGCCTCTCACCGTTATCTGAGACTGCTTAATCAGCTGGCTATGATATCCCGTAATGATGGAACTATGTGAAATCTTCTGCGTGAAATAATTGTATTGTACAATTCTTGATTGCATTAGTTGCTCATTTTAGTAATGATAATCTCACTAGAAATTGAGCTAAAATATTGAAAGTAAAGATCCATGATCGCAGTTGTTTTTGGCAAAACAAACCCACCAGCCAAAAGCCCTACATGTCTAGAGGTAACTTTTGTCGAGTAAGTCTTGCTGACTATTAGTATACTCAGTCTTGCTTAAATTGTTGTTTTTAGGAGATGTTGTTTGGCCTGGTGAGTTTCCACCCGACTGGGAGTTGGAATGGGTGGATGAGGACGCTGAATGATGGCATCACAGATGGCCTCTGGTGATGTCGTAACGTATCGTTACTAGTACTTCCGCTGTTTTAATAAAACTCAAAATGATGTACTTTTATGTTGGAAAATAATGGTTTTTAATAATTGGACCCTACGGGGAGATTAGTATTAATGTGTAAGGCACTCTGGACTCTCCTTCGTGGGAGTTTAATGCATACGTTCGATCCTCTATGTGTTTCCAAGTGATTTACCGGGCGTAAACCCTACAACACTCAATGGGATGCTTCCTTATTTTCGTTTAATGACCAAAAGGAATGGTTTAGGCGATAGTACGGAATTATCTCGGGTTGGGTTGACACAGCTGGTATCAGAGCGACCGAATGCACCGGAGTGATTAGATTAATATTAATCACAGGGTTTCCAATAAAACTTGCCAAGATTGATTGGATTTTGAAAATCCGTTGGATCGTTAAGGAATGATTTAGATCGAGAGGCCCTAGAGAGAATTTTTGGGTTCTTTAAGGTGGCATAAGAATCTATGGTTTATTTTGCTAACTTCCAGCACTTTACTTTATGTCAGACTTACTTTATCGCACAACCAAACTAGATGAGCCACGTGTTTAATACGTGTGCTGTTCCGCATCACGGGAATTGCGAGGGTTGATGGAGTGATCCCTTCCATGGATCCCATCTTCGCGTCTAGATATGAGTTGTGGTGTCGCCACGTGTTTCATATGTGTGCATTCCGCATGCCGATCATGCGAGGCAAGGAGACACTCCATTCAAACGGGGGGTTTCCGAGGTTGGACGCTGTCCATGCGGCAGCTTGACGCATGGATACCATTTCTATAAGTGAACGGTACTGTATGTGGATGCTTTCGTGATGTGCAGGCACGAAAGGTTTGTTTTTTGCAGGTACACTAACAATGTTCGTAAGTCGTTAAGTGCGAATCGAGTGGCTCCGACTAGTTATTATAAGGAGAGCCGATTATAAGCTTGCCACCGGTACTAACTACGTCTTTTGGATCTAGTTGTAAGGTCGTTTAAGGCGTGTGCATGCATATTTAAAATCTTGATAAACCTAAAATTGGTTGCCAATTGTTTGAATAATTTTGCTAGGGAGATTGCTTCGTCTTAGATAAGGTTTTCCTCTCTTTTGAATTTAGGAAAATCCTGGCAGATTCTGTCTCTGTCATTTCTCAATTTTTGTAGCCACATCTGTAAGGAATCTGACTAGACATCCTTCGGGAAAGTTGTTTCTTATCAAGTTGAGCATCCACTGTGAATTTTTCAGGATTTTAAAAATTTTCTACAGAGAGTCATGCTCAGTTTAGTGAGTCTCTGTTCTGCTGTTTTCAGAGCAGCGTCTCTCTGCAAATGAAATTTTTCGATCGTGTTCCATCCAGTCTAGATCTGCCCTTGAATACCACTGTGATGTTTGGGTTCGTAGGTTTTGAGTTAAGAATTTTTCATTCATAGCCCCCGAACTTTACGCCATCATTTTATACGTACTCATTTCGAGTTCCGGCATATCTTGTACCTTGTGCTAATGGCTACCCTAAATTTCACTAAATTGATAAATCAACTACCCCTTTTACTCCTTGAAGTCTTGTGGAAGGTTTGAACCCTTTAGTAGTGGTCTGTGTAGGCAACATTCTTGGTAGCCGTGAGAACTTAACTTGTGCACGTGTTCGCCTCTGGTTCTGACATTTGTCACTTACTCCAGATGTCTGCCTCCGGATCCATGAACGTTGATGCGCAGGCGTGGACTCACTTGAACTGCCTCGAGGAGGGTGGTTTTCCTGCACTTTTGTGGGACACCCTAAAAGACTTTGGGTACAGAGCCTATCCTGAGTACTCGACATGTGAGCTCATGACATCAGGCCAACTACTTCGTTGGGAAGTGAATGTAAAGATCCCCGGGTGTCCGACACATCCTACTTGGGAAGAGTGGGAGGTGAAGGCACAAGGGTGGAAATTGGCTAGCACCGTGCAAAAGGCTGCGTTGGAAGCACTCACAACTTTTTGTGAGAAGCATGCCGATTTGGTATCTAGTACTACAGCTAGGGTGATTCCATTGCCTAAGCAGCATTCCGGGCATGGAATCGAACGCGAAGCTTTTCTCTCTGCTCAGGGCAATCCTCATTATAGTACTGAACATGACACCTCAGTCCGTTTCTCCAAAGCTATGTTGGACCTCTATCAAACAATGGTTGGAGAAAGCATGTCTATAGGCACCAAATTATAGACAACAAGTTAATGGTGTAGAAACTGTTGCCCAAGAGTTAAAGGAAGCTCGAGCAACGATAGCCAGTCTCAAGAAGAAAAGAAGAAAGGATAAAACCACGATCCAATAATTGAGCAAAGTCATTCATGAACAGAATTTCTTGTTGTAGCATAATGATCAATATATGCTTGACTTAGAGAATCAACTAGAAGCTGTAGCAGCTCCACCTCCTAATGCAGAAGAGGAAGAATATCCCGAGGAGATTCAAGAAGAATCTGGAGTGGAGACTGGACCCGCTTCACCCTAAGTGAACTTAGGCTAGAGTGTTACCTAGTTGATGTTGGTTACGCTTTCAGTAAAGTAATGAGTTGTAAATGGATCTTCTAATGATGTTGGTTGTGATCAACTTGGACCATGTGTTGGGTATCAACTTATGTTAAATGTTGTGAGAATCGTGCTCACCGATGATATCATGTCGCATGTACATACCGAGAAGTTATGGTAATTTTCGTGTACCTCGGCCTCATGTGAAAACAGCTAGGCAGAATCTCGGTTACGAAATCTTTTGGGCATGGTAATTTTGGAAATCGACTCGAAGTTGAATACCAACATTGGAGCACATGAAATCATACATCCACTAACCAAAAATGGAAATTTTTCCGGGGTATAAGCATGGATTAATGAATTTTATGCTTATAACCACCGTGCTGTCCGATTCTGAATTGCCATGAATGAGTTCTCGTCGTGCATATCCTACTTGTTAATTTATGCAAGCAATCTTACGAATATGTGTTTAATGAGAGCTCAAATTTTCAGATGGTCGGATCGACACGTAACACCCCCAACGGTTTTGACGCGTCGGGTAATGGTGATCTACCACCGCCGCCACCTATGACGCCGGTGGAGACTTTCATGGCCGCTCAGACCGAAGTGTTGCGTCAGATTTTGCAGACGCAATAGCAAATCGCGCAACAGATGCACCAGAGACCACCATTGGAAGCTAATCCAGATGGATCGCAGATGGTTACCACCTATTCACAGTTTATCGGAATGAAGCCCCTAACCTTCACCAAAGCAGAAGAACCCCTTGATGTTGATGCATGGGTTAGGGCCATTGAGGCCAAATTCTCTGCATTTGTCTTACCTTGTTCTGAGGAGCACAAGGCTAGATTTGCAGCCTTGCAGCTTCGTGGAGAAGCCTTAATGTGGTGGGAGCACTTTAAAATCATGCAACCTGCTGGACATGAAGTTACCTGGACTGAATTCAAGAAAGCTTTCAAGGACCACCACATCCCAAAAGGACTCATGGTTAGAAAGATGAAAGAGTTGCTTGCTCTTAAGCAAGGGGATGACACTGTGTATCAGTATGCACAGAAGTTTAATAGCCTTTGCTAATATGGAGAACATCACGTGGACACGGATGCCAAAAAGATGGAACGTTTTCGCGATGGTCTCAAGAGTGAATTGTATGAAAGACTAAATCTATTAGAGCCAAACAGTTATCACGAGTTAGTGAACAAAGCTATCTCGCAAAAGGATGCCATGATGAAGGTACAGAAGGAGAAGAAGAGGCATAAGGAATTTGCTTCAGGAATTGGATCGGGCAAGAAATTTCGTTTCATTAAGAAGAATGCGCATGGTTCTTCCCAATCATCCGCATCAGGCCATTGGAGAATGACTCCATCCCAGCATAAGCCTTCGGGGAATTTTCAGTACCACCATGCTCAGCCAAAAGTCTTCAAGCCAAAGGAATTTCAACCCCGTGTTTGCTACAATTGTAGGCAACCCGGGCATTATGCCAATGAGTGCCCAAACCCTAAGAGGATCAAGACCGAGCAACAGACTCCGAACCCTGGAGTAGCTAAGGGCAATCGTGACAAGAAGCCCATGATTCAAGTGAAGCAAGGTCAGTTTAACTTCACGGGTAACCCTGCTATCCGAGAGCATGCCTCCATACCGTTTACCTTAATGATGGGACTTACCCCATTCCCACATTCTAGTTGTTTTAAGAACTAAACCCAGAAATCTTGGTGAACACAGGTAATGACACATTTGTTTACTAGCCTTCCCTTTCTTCAGAAAAATCTTTAAGGTAATCATCTCTGTCTCAACTTAGTCTTCCCACCGAAAATCCCCAAAGATTCACATCAATCAACCGGATAAGTTGAAGGACTAGGATCAAAGATTTCTTGAGAAAGCACGGTCAGATCTTCGGACCGTTGGACCCCATTCGTTTTAGTGCCACGATGGTACGACACCGTAGCATCGCCCTTCCATCTCTTTTCCCGCGACCATGATCACGTCGTCGAGACCTCACGGGCCGACCGGTATCGAGTCCCGTGTGGCAACCGCTAGATCGCTTCACTAGTCCCTACCTCAGTCGGTTGGGATGACCGTTGCGTTCCGTTGGGCTATAAAAAGGAGAAACCCTTCCGCGGTGTTGCCATTGCCAAGTCTCGCCTGCTTTCGAGCTCGACAGTGTCGCCACTCTTATTTTCCCTCCGGCTAGTTTTGGCCAACCCGCTACTAGTCCATCTCTGCCTTTGCTCCGCCCACTCGCCGAGCAAGCTGTTAGCCGTCTTCCTCGTGATACCTAGAAGAAGCTCGAAGAAGACCGAAGGAAGAATCCCGACTCCATCGTCGACCATGTCCCAGATCGTGGAGATGTTCGAGTCCCTCCGCTGGACGCTTGTAGCGATGCACCTATGCATCGTCGGCGGAGTTTGCCTCCTTTTAGTTTTCCATGTACATATCCATCGTCCTCTTCCTCATGAACTGCGATGAAGCCGTGAAGAGAGCACTGTGTATCTTTTGCCCTATATGAATTCTCGCTACCTAGAAATGTAAGCGAGTACATATATCCATCTTGTAACCCCTATCTTGTTAGAAAGAGTTGTTCTAAGCTGGTTGTCGAATCTCGGGACGAGATTCTGTTTAAGGGGGTAGGCTGTGACGCCCCAGGTTTTCGACCGGGTTAATTAACCCTAGTCATCCAGTCAACCGTGTTGACTTTGGTCAAACGACGGTCCACTTGGGCCATCACCTCGAAAACATCACCAACAAACCCTAACGACTCCTTTTGGTCAACCAAAGTTCACCTTGGTCAAAATCCCACTCAAAAACCCTTGACTCCTTGTTGACCCATCAATGTCAGCCGGAACTTTCACCACGTTCTCCAAATTTTCCCTAAACACTTCAAATTCTCCCAATACAAAAGTTGTGTGTTTTGTTGAGGGACACAACTTTCATGTTGAGTGCAATTGCTGGTTTGAAGTGCAAATTGGTGAAAAGTTCAGGTCAACGCCTGCAGGCACTATTCACTAGAGACGAGAATTCTTGCATCTTGGCATTTCATTTGTGCAAAAATGATTGAGAAAAAGGCTATACACCCTTTGTGAAAGTGGTAGAGGATTAGGAGATCTACAACTTTGCTGTTGATCACTTTGTCCACTTCAGTGGAAAAAGTTGGAGAGAAACTCGGTCAAAGGGGGTTAATCGGAAAGGTTTTAGCCCTGACGTCCAGAGCGCACACCGTCGCACCGGCGTCGCTCGCCACCGCGCCGCGACCTCGGCCTGGACCGCACGCCCGGGCAGGCTTCTCCCCCGCCGGTCCATGCGCCGTGGAACCGCCATTCCGGCCCTCTTCCTTGGCGCCACGAGCCTCGCATCCATGGGTCGCAGTGGTGCTGTACCGCGCCGCGCCGCCCAATTAACCGCGCGCCGGAGTACACGCCGCACGTCGCCGCCCGCCCTCGCGCCGTACTCCGGCCATGCCACGGCCCATGCCATGACTTGGTTCCCTTGGCGCGCAAGGAAAACTCCCTCACCGCCTTGCGCACGGCTATAAAAGCGGCCACCTCCTCTCCTCGCGCGAGCACCGTGCCGCCGCTGTCCGCCATGGGCGCCTCGCGGTGAACTCCACCCCCGCCTGCTTTTCTTCGCAAACACGCGCTGCTCCTCAGTCCACTAGGACCCCCAGTAGCTCCTGCGCTCGCTTGTTGGCCTGCCCGAGCCGCCGGCTCACCAGAGCCAGTGTCCCTGCGACCGCCGCGAGGCAGCCATCGATGAGCTCTGCTCCCCGCGCGCTCCACGAGCCAACCAACCGTCTCAGCACATTCCCTAGGTCCCAGTGAAGCTTCTCGTGCCACACGTTGACCAGCTCCGCCCCTGTCCTCGTCGTAATTCGAGCGCACGCGGCCGCACCACCCCTGGTCCGCCGCCGCCGTTCGCCGGCGACGTCTCCGGTCGAACCACAACCGCCAACGGAAGAGGGTGAGCCTAAACGCTAATCCCCCTCGCTTGTTTGCCACCCCGTGCCTCACCTCACCGCCGGCGAGCTCGCCTTCGCCGCCGGGTGTAAGGGTGAAGAATCAAGGGTATAGTTGTGAAGAGTTTAAACTTTCCAGGGGCCTGTTTGCATAAAGATTCTATCCTCTTTGGGTGAAATGGCTGTAACTTGTAAAATTGATTAAAAATCGTAGAAAGATCCAAAAATAGCAAACTCAATTTTGCTGTGCTCTGTGTACCTAAAGCTACCACTTTCTTTAAATATGTATATACTTTTGAGCTGTAGTTTTGCTTGAAAAATAAAGATGTAAAATACCTAGTTTTGTGATTCTGAAAAATCTACAACCGATCTTGAGCTGAGTTTTGGATATGTTGTGAGTACTAGTATGTCTAGGTTCTATGCCAAAAGATGCACAAAGTTACTGAAGAAATCTTTTTATAAAAATCATTTTGTTAAATTGATAAATATGCCTATATGATTTTTGTAGCTCCAAATGTAATTGCTGTTGAGCCCAACTTCTGGCTACTGTCAAGTTATATCAAAATGCATCCTTGGTGAATTTACCATGATTTTATCTCTGTTAGAAATATTATTTCCTCATTTATGCTTGCTTTTAATCATAAATATGTGTAGCATGTCTCATAAAGGCTATATGTGTGTTTGTTAGTTCTTTAAGCTTGTTTTGGACCAGAGCATATGTGGGAGAAGGATGGGACTCATTTCTGTCCTATTTATTTCAATATGCATTATTCCCTTATATGCTAGCTAATAATGCCTTTAACTTGTGTAATTAATTTCAGTAGTGAAAAGGATAGTTTCTTGCTGTCCAACAGAGCATTCCTGGTCATTAGAACCAGTAGGTACTGCTGGAATAATTTGATGTGTTTTTAATTGATTAAAGGAGTGCAAATCCGATTAATCTAGTAAGGGGAAAATAGGAAAAATGCACCCTTTATGCATAAGTTATGGGGATGAGCTAAGGAAGTAAAATGGTGGTATCCAAAGTAAATTTCATTGCTGTTAGTAATTAAAAGTAGTATTCTTGTATAGGTGTGCCTATTTTCACCATCATGCAAGTGTCACATAGTCTTGTGTGTTGCTTTAAATAAGTAAATGTTTAAATGCTTTTCTTAAAGTGGATATGACCAACCCTATGCCACTTGTAGCTGTTGCTATTGTTGTTATGTGAATTACATTAATTTATTATTTATATATGTACACAGTCACTATTGAAAAGTCTAGAAACTAAAGCTTTGCATTTCGTCTCTTTATAGGAAGAGTACGCTGAATGTATTCAATACCTAAGTGAGTGTATTCAAACGTGCACCCCATGCTGTCCTAAGTTGTTGAAATTATATAAATCCGATTTGTCACTCAAGTTTGAATTGCATCCTCCGTGTAGAAGTTCCCGACGGTAGTTACATGCTTGTATCAGAGGACGTGAACGAGGGAGCAGGAGGGGGCGTGCACTACGTCGCCATAGAGCAAGACCCGGGCCAAAGTCCGGAAGATTTTCTAACTACTTGTGCTAGCGAAGGCAAGCCCCGGTTTCATCATTAACCCATGTTTTATTTAAATTCATGCAACTATCTATGTTATTCTATGTGCATTTACATTCAGGAATTGGATGAAACCCTAATTGCATGATCCCTAGGTGCCTATGTTCTTTTACTAGTATGCTAGGTCGCTAGATGCTATACTCTAAGGACCCGGTAAAAGTCGAGTGATGTTCGTCACTCGCGAGAATAGGTTTTCATTGTGCAACCCCATATAAATAAATGAATTTCTCATGTGGTAAGAGCATGGGATTTGGGCTCCGGTCCAGTGGCTTCGTGGGCTAAGCTTTTGAATGTACTAAGCACTTGTCGGGAATGGGACCGGTAAGCCTAGTACCTTAATGAGACGGTACGGGAATTTACTACTACTAATCTCGATTCGTCTCCTGCCTGGCTTGCAACCAGGAGGAGGGTACATGGGTGAGGCTGGATGTACTAAGTGAGGCATTCCAGATAGCCTTGTACCCGGGACTGTAGGCTATCATCCCAACCCGAGGATTTTTGTGAACCGTTTGGTCGGTGTCAGCTCTGTGGGGCACCGCTCCGTGTGTTTAGGCTTACCTTGCAAGGGTTATAAATCAATCGATTGTCGGTGTCGGTGTTATAGACCGGCAACCTACTACGGGGAGTACCCGAAGTAGATGATTGTGACTCGCCGAGATCGGTAACTCGAAGGAAGAGACACGTGGCACACAATTTAGACAGGTTCGGGCCGCGAGGTGCGTAATACCCTACGTCCTGTATGCTGTGTAGCTCTGGATTGATAGGGCACGATTACAAGATGGTGCAATGGTGCGCCGTGAGTTGTATGAGAGGAGATTGGATGCTAGAGATCGGTCCCTGCCTCGCCTTATATAGTCCGGGAGGCAGGGTTACAAGTTGGAGTAGGGAGAGAGTACTAGTCGAGTACATCTAGGAGTCCTCTATGCAGTGTGGAACATGTACAGCTCCCTAACCGAGTACTACTCCTGTGTAGTCCTCGCGCTCCATGCCTTCAGGTGCCGTGTAGCGCAAGCCGGGTAGTCCCAGGGGCCCACCGAGTAGTCGGTCCTGGTACCCACCGAGGTAGTGGGCCAAGGGAGGTCCGTACGACAAGCCCCCGAGTACTTTGTAGTCGAGAAGGATAGCTTCAAGTAGTCTTAACGGCTTTAACGAGTAGTCCTCAAGCGTCCCTGAGTGCTACAAGTCAAAAGTCCTCAAGAGTAGTCGAAGCATCCCGAGGCTGGAATGTACTCCAGCTGATGTTTGAGCAATCTTGAAGTCTTCTCGAGTAGTCCCAAGCGTCCTTGAAAACTGCCTTCGAAGGTCTTCAAAAAATGCCTGTCTTGTCTTGAAGCCGGAGCTGACATGGAGGTGCGATTTGCAAAACCGCACTCCACATGGAGTAGCCCCCGAGCCTTGAGCCGCGGGCTCTGGCTGAGGGTCCATCTGAAGTCTTGACAACAAAATCCCAAAAAATCTGGAGAGAAAAAACCGAAGGACACGTGGCACGGAGCCCCCGAGCCTTGAGTCGAGTACTTCCTCTCGAATTGAAGGGTCTTCTTGGAGAATGTGTCCTGAGATGCTCTTGAGACTAGCCGCTTCACAGGTAGTCGAGTAGGAGTAGCCGAGCCCCCTAGGTGAGGCGCGTCGACTAGTAGAATACGAAGAGTCACGCGCAGCCGCTGAGTCAGCTGTGCGTGGACTTATCCAGCCGCCCGTTGCGGAGCCGATTTGGCTTATAAATAGAAGCCAAAACCCTTAGGGTTTTGCACCCATTCGAGTCGTAGCCATTCCGTTTGCATCTTGAAGCAAATCCACTCCCAGCGCTTGCTGTCGCCGTAGTAGATCTAAGCGCGTCGCCACCCGAAACCTTTAGGGTAGCCCCCGAGCGAATGCGAGTGAAGACGCCTTGCACTTGGAGCATGAAGCCTTCGCCGTCCAAGACGTCCAAGGCCACCGGGAAGAAGAGGGGCCGCGAACAGGCCGCCGCGGCTGCCACCGGAGCGGCGCCGCCCATGTCTCCACTGCGGGCTGATCCGAGCCGCGAGTGGAAGAAATCCAAAGTGAAGACGGAGGACCTGCTGACCCTCCTGAACAGTGGGTTCATCAGGGAGAAGGAAGTTGACATGTGGAGATCCGCCGCTGGAGATCCATATCCAATGGAGAAGGCCGAAGATGAGATCCTGATGTTCTCGCGGTTCGTGGAGCGCGGTCTTGCGCTCCCAGCCAGCGACTTCTTCAAGGGGCTGCTCGGGTACTATGGGATCGAGTACCTGAACCTGAACCCCAACGGCATCTTCCACACGTCGGTCTTCGTCCACTTCTGCGAAGCCTTCCTCGGAATCAAGCCGCACTGGGTGCTCTTCCGGAAGTTCTTCCGCGTCAAGCCGCAACCAAGTGCCTCCAACCCCAGGGTAGTCGGAGGAGCCGGCATCCAGCTGAGGGAGGACGCCGCGGAGCAGTACTTGGCGTACAAACTTGTCGACTCCAACGCGGATTGGAAGACCAGGTGGTTCTACATCACGAACCACCACCCCGGCTCGCCGAAGCCGAGCGGACGGCGGCCCGAGCACCGTGAGTGGTGGAACACGGAGCCCACCATGCAAGAAGGAATCCGGCTCCCCGAGCTGCTAGCACGCATCAAAGTGCTCGGGGAGGCGGGAGCGAGGGCCGAGCACGTGGCCTTCAGTTTCATGAAGCGCAGGATCCAGCCGCTGATGGCTCGGGAGACACTGGGCTTCGAGTACACCGGCGACGACGACTCGTCGCGGATGCCGGGAGGCGAGCTGGACGACAACGACATCGTCGAGAGGTTGTCGCGGATCTTCAAGGACATGCCGGCATACACGGCGTGCCCAGTCGAGGAGTACTCCGCCGCGCGCCCGCCTAAGGAGGTGAGTAGTCGTACTCCCTTGGTCGAGTAGTGTTTTCTTGTAGTAGAGTTGCTAACGACCCTTGTCTTGCGCAGGATGATGTGAAGAAGTTCATCTCCGAGCCGCAGCCGCCACCGAGCGGAATCGAGATCCCGGTGGAGGGGAAGGTGAAGGAGCGCCGCGAAGTCGGTGAAGGCGACGACGCCGTCATCGTGGAAGATACCTCCGATGACGACGACGAAGACCAAGAGACGCTGCAGGACCGCTTCCAGCTGCGGTCAAGGTTTAGCCGCCCGGGCTTGCCTCATGTTCCGCTGGTACAAGACCCTCCGGCTAGCCTGGAGGCTAGCCTTGCTGCGCCGCCACGGAAGCCGCGCAACCCCGCCAGGAAGCGGGTGACAAAGAAACAGAAGGTCTCGGAGACCATGCCTCATAAGGTAAGTTGTCTTGAACAAAGTAGTCGAGTACTCGTTGTTCGAGTACGTTGCTGACGAGTAGTTTTTGTATGTAGGAGGTGCCGCCAGCAGAGCCTGTCGAAGAGGGTGACGAAGGCGTGTGGGATACGGTGGGGGTACCGGCTGGAAGTCGTAGTCCAGCCCCCACTGTTGAAGAACTCCTGGCGCAACTGGAGCGCCAGCCCCCTGCTCCAGAAGAGAGCACGGGACCCGTGGCCGCCGCCGTTGGAGAGGTGGTGGCCTCAGGAGCGCAGGAGACATCTGCACCGGCCGTCGCCGCCGTGGAGGAGGCAGTAGCCGCAGGGGCGGAGGAAGAGGCGGCCGCCGAGGGTGGACTGGTTGATATTGCCAGCATCCTCGGTGCTCCGGCCGTGACCATTGTCCGGTCGAACTTGTAAGTACCATATCCTCACGTGTAGTACTTGCTACAGTAGTCGATCTTGTCTGATGACCCTCCGTGAATATTTCTGTAGAAAATCCACGGATATGACCTGGGATGGGGACGAGCCCTCACCAGCGGTGGCGGAAGAAGTTGCGCCGCCCGCCGAAGAGACCACTCCCGCCGCCCAAGCCGTGACCGAGCCACCGGCTGCGGAGCGCCGGCCGCCGGAGGCCAGTGTAGTCGAAGGTGAGTACCCTTCGTGAAGCTGCGGAGCTCCAGGAGGAGTAGTCGTAGGCACGCGATGCACATGTCGTTTTTGCCGACGGGCGGCGAAGGTGGTGACATCCCTGCGGGGGTGCCAATGCAAAGGTTGACACCGAGAGGCCCGGAGGCTGCAGAGGGAGCCCCCGAGCCTATGGCGGAGGTCGTCGAGAAGACCGCCGGGGTAGAGGCGGTCACCACGTCGCCAGAGATTGCTCTGGAGGTGGCTGTCCACTCCCCTGAGATCCAAGACGCAAAGCCCATCCGTTCTGCACCAATGACGGAGGCCACCTCGAGTAGCCGCGGCGGGATAGAGCTTCTTGTGGACGATCTCGTCGAGCCGGCGACGGTAGCCAAGCACCTGGAGGCGATCCGTCGAGCCGAGCAATGGATGAAGGTAAGTAGCCGCCGCCTTTCGAGTAGTCAATCCTTTTGCCGTTGAGTACTCTTCGTGACTTGAGTTGTCTTGTGCAGGATGTCGCGAAGCGGTCCCGCGACAAGTCGAACCTGCTGCAGGGTTATGGCGACACCGTGCTCTGAGCAGAGGCGCTGGAGGAGCAACTTGCGAAGTCGCGGAAGCACGCGGCTGCCATGCAATCAAAGCTCGACGCTGCCTTCGCCAAGTACCACAACGACGTCCTTGAGTTGCAGGCGAAGGGCGACGACTTGGTGCGGAAGAACAAGGGCCTCTGCAACAAGAATAAAGGTATATCCTTCGACTTGTCGAGTACTTGTTGGAAGTCGAGAAGCATCTGACCCGCTGTTGCATTGTTGTGTTGCAGAGCTTGAGGGCCAGGTGGAGCAGCTGAGGGCCTCAGAGACGAGCATGAAGAACCTCTTCTACCGGGAGCAAGAAGCCCGCCAGGTACTCGAGCTCGACTACAAGGAACTCGCCTTCGAGTGCGAGAAGCATATGGAGCTGCGGATTGCCTCTGACAGAGATCTCGTCAACAGCTACAAATCTTTGCAGAAATTGAACGAGGACTGCGAGGCATTGCGGGCCCAGTTGAAGGAGTTGGAGGAGGCCGCCCTGCCGATCGCAAGGCTCCTGGTGCCACACCCGGGCGGCCCCACGATCGCTCCTCTGGTGGATCGCCTTCGTGAAGCTCCAAGCCGGCTGGCCGCCTACGTCAAGCATATGGCCAGGTCGATCCCAAGACAAGTCTTGGCCTTCATGAAGTCGTACTTCTCGAAGGCTCCAGTGGAGGTGGTCGCCGGCGGGGTAGCCGCCAACTGCTCGGATGAGCAGTATGCAGAGCTGCTGGAGCAAATGGCTCTCATCGCGGAGCAGGTAGCCGAGAAGCTGAACCTCCAGTAGCCCTGTAATAGGTAGCTAGTAGCCATAGTTGTACAGGAAAACAATTGTAATGAATTGTTCAAGTATCAATGAAACAAAAATTTCCAGCAATGGGTACTCGTGGTCGCGATCTCAGAGTGCAGAGCGCCCATCGTGGAGTAGATGCGAGTAGTAGTACTCGGCTTTAGTAGTCCCGTTGTAGGGAGTAGGCAGTAAATAAGTTGATGAACGATCAATCTTTATTACTGGAGAAGTACACCTGGGTGGCCAGGGCCGTAGTTACAAAGTAGTCGCCTGGACCCGGAGGCTGCTTACAGCTAAGTAGCGCTGGAGCGGGTGGCCGCTTGCAGCAGGTGATCCGTAGGTAGCCGTGTAGGCTGGATCGTAGATCCGTAAGTAGCCGCGCAGGCTGGATCTTGGAGTGTGGTCTCTTGGTAGACCGCTGCTAGAGTCCTCGACGCTCGTCGCAGCCCAGGATCCGTAGGTAGCCGCGTGGGCTGGATCCTGGAAAGGGGAAGTCCGGAGACTGGGGCCAGGACCCGGAGGGTCGCTTACGGCCAGGGGGCGTTGATGTAGTCGATTAGACTTGAACCCCGGAGTAGTCGTGTAGACTAGGAGTAGAATCGACAGAGTTGGTCGACGTTCCACGAGTTGTTGATGTCTTCGCCTTCAAGTGTTTGGAGGCGGTAGGAGCCCGGCCCGGTCACCTTAGCCATGGTGAAGGGGCCTTTCCAGGGGGAGCTGAGCTTGTGAAGTCCTTCCGTGTTCTGGATACGGCGGAGGACAAGATCTCCAACGTTGAAGGAGCGTTCCTTGACGTTGCGATCATGGTAGCGTCGGATACCCTCCGGGTACCTAGGCGATTGGACGAGGGCGGCGCGGCCGAGCTTCTTCGAGGGCGTCGATGTCAACTCGTCTGCGTCGTCTTCCGAGACGCCTTCGTCGTAGTGCTCCACCGCCGGCGAGTTCCATATGACGTCGGCGGGGAGGATGGCTTCGGAGCCGTAGACCGGAGAAGTAGGGGGGATTGCCCCGTTGGCTTGGATGGTTGAGTCCGCGGCCCCCGAGTGCGTTGGGTAGTTCCTTGATCCACTTGCCCCCTTTGGAGTTAGCAGCGTCATGTAGCCGCTTCTTGAGGGCGTCGAGCACCATCCCATTGGCGCGCTCGACTTGTCCGTTGGCCCGTGGATGGGCGACTGAGACGTATCGGACGTCAATCCCGCTGTTCTCGCAGTACTCTTAGAACCGGTGGTTGTTGAAGTTGGACCCCAGGTCTGTGATGATGCGGTGGGGTAGCCCATAGCGGTGTACGAGTTCATCCAGGAAGTCGAGTACTCTGTCAGCCTTGGGGCATGTGACCGGCTTGACCTCGATCCACTTGGTGAACTTGTCGATAGCCACCCGTACTCGTTGAATCCTCCCGGCGCGGTTGGCGGTGGCCCAATCATGTCGAGCCCCCGGCGGGCAAAGGGCCGGGTTGGCGGTATGGTGACTAGCTTGTAGGGCCGGGACATGTTGTTGCTTGGCGAAATGCGACATCCTTGGCTCCTTCGACGAGTTCTTCGGCGTCGCCCGGGGGCCGTGGGCCGGCAGGAAAGCTCGCCGGAAGGCCTTGCTGACCAGCGTGCGTGAAGACGCGTGGTTGCCGCAGACGCCCTTGTGGATCTCCTCCAAGATGTCCTTGCCTTCTTCATGAGGGACGCACTTCATGAGTACTCCAGAAGATGCGCCCCGCTTGTAAAGCTTGTCTCCGACGAGGACGTAAGACTTGGCGCGGCGGACGAGTTGTTCGGCTGCGTTCTTGTCGGAGGGGACCTTACGCTCGGCCGAGGTAGTCGATGAAGGGTTGCCTCCGGTCCACGTCGATCATCATGACCTCCGCCCGGTGGTGGATGGGCTGGGACAGTGGTCGGTGGCGCCGGCTCCGGGATGGATGGCGCGGAAGCTCATGGACGAAGACGCCCGCTGGTACTTGAGCGCGGGTGGATCCAAGCTTCGAGAGGACGTCCGCTGCAACGTTGTTGTCGCGGACGATGTGATGGAACTCGAGATCATAGAATTTGTTCTCGAGCTTGTGGACTTCTAGGCAGTAGGCGTCCATGTTCTCCTTGTTGCGGTCCCAGGACTTGTTGACTTGGTTGATGACCACTGCGGAGTCGCCGTAGACTAGTAGCCGCTTGATGCCCAGTGAAGCTGCGAGGTGGAGCCCGTGTAGGAGAGCTTCGTACTCGGCTTCCTTTGTTTGAGACCTTCCGAGAAGATGCGGGACGTACTTGAGTTGTTCGCCCGTTGGAGAGATCGGGGAGTACCCCCCGCGCTGCGCCCTCGAGGTTGAGTGAGCCATCAAAGTACATCACCCAATGCTCTGGTCGCACGGTTGGAGTAGGCAGCTGGTTCTCCCGCCACTCTGCCATGAAATCGACTAGCGCCTGCAACTTGATGGCTGTGCGTGGCTTGAAGTCGATGGTGAGGGCGCCGAGTTCGACAGCCCACTTGGAGATTCTTCCGGTGGCGTCTTGGTTCCTTAGGATGTCGCCGAGCGGGTAGTCGGTGACGACGGAGACTGAGTACTCTTGGAAGTAGTGTCGTAGCTTCCGCGAGGTGATGAGTAGAGCGTACAGGAGCTTCTGCACGGGCTGGTAGCGAGCCTTGGACTCTGATAGAACCTCGGCCGACGAAGTAGACCGGCGCCGGACCAGGGTAGGCGTGGCCGTCTTCCCCGCCGCTCGACAACGATGGCGATGCGACCACGTGAGTAGTCGCGGCTAGGTAGAGCAAGATGGCGCTCGCCCTTGTGAGGAGCCGTGAGGATTGGTGGCTTTGACAGAAGTCCTTGAGCCGGGCAAGGGCTTGATCCGCCTCTCGGAGTCCACACGAACTTCTCGTGATGCTTGAGTAGTTTGAAGAAGGGGAGGCCCCGTTCTCCTAGCCTCGAGATGAATCGTTCAATGCCGCCATGCACCCCGTCAGCTTCTGGACGTCTTTGATGCTCGTGGGAGCTTTCATGCTAGTGATGGCGGAGATCTTCTCGGGGTTGGCTTCAATGCCGCGGCGGGGCGATGATGAAGCCGAGTAGTTTGCCCGAAGGGACGCCGAAGACGCACTTGTTCGGGTTGAGCTTCCAGCGGTACTCGCGTAGCGATGCGAAGGTCTCTTCAAGGTCGTCGATGAGGGTACTGGAGTCCCAGGTCTTGACAACTACGTCATCCACGTAAGCCTCGACGTTCTTGTTGAGTTGCCGCTTGAAGCAGGCCTGGATGGCCCGTTGATAGGTAGCGCCGGCGTTCTTCAACCCGAATGACATGGTCGTGTAGCAAAGACGCGCAAAACGGGGTGATGAACGCGGTCTTTTCCTGGTCTTCCTCCTTGATTGCGATCTGGTGGTACCCGGAGTAGCAGTCGAGGAAGCAAAGCGAGTCGCGGCCCGCCGTGGAGTCGATGACTTGATCAATCCGCGGCAACCCGAAGGGGTCCTTGGGGCGTGCTTGTTGAGGTCGGTGTAGTCGACGCACATCCTCCACTCGTTCGAGTTCTTCTTGTGGACGATGACGGGGTTGGCGAGCCACTCGGGATGAAAGACTTCTCCGATGAAGCCGGTGCGAGTAGCTTGGCGAGCTCCTTCTTGATGGCGTCCCGTCCGTCGTCGGCAAAGCGTCGGAGGTGTTGTCGCTTAGGGGTGGCCTTTGGATCGACGTTAAGGCGGTGCTCAATCGGCTCCCCGGGCACTCGGCATGTCCGTCGGCTTCCACGCGAAGATGTCGCGGTTAGCCCGAAGAAAGCCGATGAGCACGTCTTCCTATTTGGGGTCGAGGCCGGCCCCGATGGTGGTGGTCTTGCTTCGGGGTCGCCGTTCCGAGGTCGACCGTCCCGACGAGTACCTCCTCGGGTGGGCGAGGCTTGTTGGCGGCCGTCGGACTTCTGCGGGATGTCGAGTTCGCTCGTAGCAAGCTTCTTCGACGCGGCGTAGACCTCCATCATCGCGTTGGGTACTTGGTTTGTGGAAGCGATCACCACGGCCTCTGTGTCGCAGTCGTGGGAGATCTTCAAGTCCCTTTGGAGGGAGAGTACACCGGCTGGACTTGGCATCTTGAGTACCAAGTAGGTGTAGTGGGGCACCGCCATGAACTTGGCGATGGCCGGTCTGCCGAGGATGGCGTGGTAAGAGGTCTCGAAATCCGCGACCTCGAATTTGATGTACTCGGTGCGGTAGTTGTCCCGAGACGCCCGAAGGTAGCGGCGCGTACCACCGAGCCCGGTGGGATAGCCGCGTTGCACGGGACGATGCCGTAGAAGGGCGTGTTGCTCTTGGTGAGCATGGGGGTGACGTCGAGCTCCATTTTCTTCAAGGTTTTGGTGAAGAGGACGTTGAGCCCGCTTCCGCCGTCGATGAGCACCTTGTTGAGCTTGGAGCCCGCCACCGTTGGCTTCAGGACGAGGGGGAACCGTCCTGGTTCGGAGAAGCTGGTCCATTGGTCCGCGCGGGAGAAGGTGATGGGTACCTCTGACCACCTGAGAGGGGTCGGGACCGCTGGCTCAATGGACATCACTTCACGACGGGTAGCCTTCTGCTCCCGCCTGCTGGGCAGTCCGCCGAAGAGGACGTTGACGGTCTTCTCGGGTTCTTGGAAGTCATTGTTGTCGCCGTCCTTCTTCTTGCCCTTTTTGTCGTGAGGATGCGGTGGCTCCGGGGTATCCTTGAGTGCATGCCTGAGTTGGTAGCACTGCTCGGTAGTGTGGTTGCCATTTGGATGCCACGGGCACTTCTCCTTCAGCAGGTCTTTAAAACCGCCAGAGTTCTTCTTCGAGTTCCCTTTCGCGAGGCGCTGGATAGCCGCGACGGTGTTGTCTGGCTTGCGCTTGCGGTTGGGACCCGAGTAGTTGCTGTTGTTGTTGTTCTTTGTTGCGGCCGCCTTGGTTTGCATTGCCGCCGCCGCCGCCGCCCTGGTTCTGCTTGGACTTGCCGCGGATGGCGTCGTACTTGGCGTTGGCCTTGTCCTCTTCATCCGCCCAGGACGTGATCATGTCCTTGAGGTGGGGGATGGACCTGGGGCGGCGACGACCGAAGTCCTCGAAGGTGCGGCGATGGTAGAGGCCGTCCTGGAAGAGGTCGATGACCTCCTTGTCGGTGACGTCGACGACGGTAGCGCGCTTGTCGAAAAAGCGGCGCATGTACTTGCGGAGGGTCTCGCCCTGTTCCTGCTTGATCATGGCTAGGTCCATGCGAGTACCCGAACGGCCCATGGCGCCCGCGAAGTTGCTCGTGAACTGCTCCTTGAGCTGGTCCCACTTGTCGATCGAGTGCTTGTCGAGCGACTCGAGCCAAGTGAGTGGTGCTTGGTCCAGACAGAAGGGGAAGTAGAGGCATTTGGTGTCGCTGTTGCCGCCAGCGTTCTCGATGGAGAGGGCGTAGCATCGGAGCCACCGAATAGGATCTCGCTTCGCGTCGTACTTGGTGATCCCCAAAGGTTTGAACTTGCTGGGGAGGAGCGAGGGTTGCGAAGTCGAGGTGAGAAGGCGGGGAAGCCGTCGCCCTCGGCGGGCTGTGGCCGACTTCTTTTGCCGCGGCTCCTCAATCTTCGGCGAGCGTCGTACCCGCCGTGCGAGGCGCCGGAGGCGTGGGCGTTCGCGTGGCCTCGGCCGCCGCGGCCCGCCGCCGCCTCCGGCTCTCTGTTGGCCCCGTGGTTGGAGGCGCCGCCGTCGCTGCCGCCGCCGTCGGCCGGAGCGCGGTGGGGAACAACTTCTCGGTTGCATTGGTCTTGCTGTGAAGGTCCGCCGGCGTTGGAGCGGCGGCGGTTTGGATCGGCTGGAAGGTCAGCTCGAGTACGGTTGGGGCCAGCGTTGGCGCTGCGACTAGTAGCTTCGTTGTCGCGGGGTTTGGCCGGAGGAGGTTGGTTGACTCTGTTGTCGACCCGCATGAAGTAGGCTTCTTCAGCGAGCTTGGCGATGACCTCTCCAGCGCGTATGCCCTGAGCCTGGCGTGCGATCGTTGTGATCGACATGAGGACATTCGCTCGGGGGGTGGTGTGTACTCGTTCTCGACCGCCTCGAGAGCTTCCGCAAGGTTGCGGATGGGGAGGTTGTCTCCTGAGCCGCCGCCGGCGTTCGCTGCGCTTCCTGTTGCGTTCGCGTCGGGCGTCCCTGTTGGCGACGGTCTCGTCTGCAGGTGCGTTGGCAAGTAGCTCGTCTGCGGAGATGTCCTCCAGGTACCTGTCCTCGGCCGTGCACTCGAAGGTCCTGGGGTGTCGCCGGCAGCCATGAAGACTTGGCGATCGGGGGTACCCAGGCTGGACTCAGAGGGTGCCACCTCAGTTGGTGTATTTGAGTCAGCCCGGGTTAGTGGTGTTCCCTCCTGGAACGGTAGCGAGTCGATGTAGGCGACGTAGCGTGAGTCTCCCTTTACCAGGTCAGCGGGCTTGCGGTCTGACTAGTAGACGTATCTCCCGGCCGGCGTTGATTTTATAACCAGCCCCGAGGCTGGCCCTGACAAGGGAAGCTCAGTGGAGTCGTCTTCGGACTCAGGCTCCTCAGGGTCCGACCCGAAGTCGAACTCGTAGTCCGGGTTCGAGTAGAACTCGGAGAGAGGGCTGGAGTCCGAAGCGCAATCGGGGACGGCGTCGGAGTCCGAGTTGTACTCGGGTACGGGCTTCTTGCCGGCCCGGCGCGAAGTGGGAGCGCTCGTGCGGTTTTGGCTGAGGATGCGTGGGCCACGCGCGGAGCGCCCGCGTGGTGAGGGGGGCCGCTGCGATGGGCCGAGCGGCCGGCTCGCATGCGATGGCCCATGGTGACGTCGGGTTCGAGTTGGAGACGGACTCGAGCTCGAAGTCAGCGTGGTGGTTGAAGAGCGAAATTTCGCCGAACTTGCCGGCGAGTTCGCCTGTGACAACTTCAGGAAGTGCCACGAGGCCTGTCCTCGGGTTGGGCTGCACGGTCAGGCGCCGCTGGAAAGAGCCCGCGCCATCAGCAGTGCAGACCCAGGTGCCGAAGACGAAGGTGTCGCCGCGGTTGAAGGCGACAGTTGGCTTGAAGTGGACGGAAGCTGTCGAGTTCGCCATGTGATCTCGAGCGAGACCCCCTACCTGGCACACCAGCTGTCGGTGTTTTAGACCGGCAACCTACTACGGGGAGTACCCGAAGTAGATGATTGTGACTCGCCGAGATCGGTAACTCGAAGGAAGAGACACGTGGCACACAATTTAGACAGGTTCGGGCCGCGAGGTGCGTAATACCCTACGTCCTGTATGCTGCGTAGCTCTGGATTGATAGGGCACGATTACAAGATGGTGCAATGGTGCGCCGTGAGTTGTATGAGAGGAGATTGGATGCTAGAGATCGGTCCCTGCCTTGCCTTATATAGTCCGGGAGGCAGGGTTACAAGTTGGAGTAGGGAGAGAGTACTAGTCGAGTACGTCTAGGAGTCCTCTATGCAGTGTGGAACATGTGCAGCTCCCTAACCGAGTACTACTCCTGTGTAGTCCTCGCGCTCCACGCCTTCAGGTGCCGTGTAGCGCAAGCCGGGTAGTCCCAGGGGCCCACCGAGTAGTCGGTCCTGGTACCCACCGAAGTAGTGGGCCCAGGGAGGTCCGTACGACAGTCGGCTTCTCACCGTTATCTGAGACTACTTAATCAGCTGGCCATGATATCCCATAATGATGGAACTATGTGAAATCTTCTGCGTGAATTAATTGTATTGTACAATTCTTGATTGTATTAGTTGCTCATTTTAGTAATGATAATCTCACTAGAAATTGAGCTAAAATATTGAAAGTAAAGATCCATGATCGCAGTTGTTTTTGGCAAAAAAAACCCACCAGCCAAAAGCCCTACATGTCTAGAGGTAACTTTAGTCGGGTATGTCTTGCTGAGTATTAGTATACTCAGTCTTACTTAAATTGTTGTTTTCAGGAGATGTTGTTTGGCCTGGTGAGTTTCCACCCGGCTGGGAGCTGGAATGGGTGGATGAGGACGCTGAATGATGGCATTACAGATGGCCTCTGGTGATGTCGTAACGTATCGTTACTAGTAATTACATTGTTTTAATAAAACTCTGAATGATGTACTTTTATGTCGGAAAATAATGGTTTGTAATAATTGGACCCTATGGGGAGATTAGTATTAATGTGTAAGGCACTCTGGACTCTCCTTCGTGGGAGTTTAATGCATACGTTCGATCCTCTCTGTGTTTCCAAGTGATTTACCGGGCGTAAACCCAGCAACACTCAACGGGATGCTTCCTTATTTTCGCTTAATGACCAAAAGGAATGGTTTAGGCGATAGTACGGAATTATCTCGGGTGGGGTTGTCACATGGGGTCCCTCCCAAGGGGGCAACAGCTTGTGGCGGCCTCGATTGTCTTTGCGTAGCCTTAGGACTAGGTCCCCTTCCTCCAAGTCTCGGCGCGATATCTTTCGGGCTTGGTACCGCCTCAACGCCTACTGGTATCTTGCTGAGTGCATCAGGGCCACGGTGTGGGCCTTGTCCAGTTGATCTAGTGTGTCCTCGCAGGCTCGCTGGTTGATGCCCTCTTCATAGCCCTTGACTCTGGGCGACCCGTACTCCAAGTCTGTGGGGAGGACAGCTTCCACGCCATAGACCAGGAAGAACGGGATGAATCCCATGGCCCTTCTCAAGGTGGTCATGAGGCTCCAAACGACCGCTGGCAGCTCCTGGAGCCATTTTCGGCAAGACTTGTTCAGCCTGTCGAATATCCTGGGCCTGAGGCCTTGTAGTATCATGCCGTTGGCACGCTCCACCTGACCATTGGTCTGCAGATGCGCGACGGCCTGGTAGTTGTCGCATAACTCCAGGAACTTTCTGCCAGTAAATTGGGACCCGTTGTCGGTGATGATAGAATTTGGTACCTAGAATCAGTGGATGATGTCAGTGAAGAATGACACGGCTTGTTTCGCCCTGAGGTTTGTGATTGGGCGTGCCTCGATCCATTTGGAGAACTTATCCCCGGGAACCTTTTGCAAGGGCCCGACGATGTCCAGCCCCCACACGGCGAAAGGCCATGTGACACGAATCGTTTGGAGTGCATGCAATGGGAGATTGGTCTTGCGGGTGTAGAACTGGCACCCCTCACAAGTGCGTACGACCTCGTTGGTGTCAGTGACTGCGGTGGGCCAGTAGAAGCCCTGGCGGAACACATTGCCCACGAGGGTACGTGGCGCCGCGTGGTGGCCACACACGCCTGCGTGGATGTCTCGGAGGAGCTCGTGCCCTTGGGGGATGGGTATGCACCGCTGCAGGACGCCGGACGCGGCGTGCTTATACAGCTTGCCGTCGACGATGATGAACGACTTGGCCATTCCGGCGATGCGTCTGGCCTTGGACCGGTCCGAGGGGAGTTCCCCTCGATCCATCCAAACGAGATATTTCACCCACCAGTCTTCCGCGCGGGGGGCTGCCTCTGTTCCATGGCTTCGGCCTAGTCTGCACCATAGCCCTCGAGCAGGGAGAGCACAAACACCTCGTTCGAGGGGTCCTCATCCATAGGCTCCGCGCCCGCTGGATTCGAGGGAGCCCTCGAGGGTTCCTCCTGGCTCGAGGGTGTTGATTCGAGGTTGACGGACGGTTTCGCGACGTCTCGCGCAAAAATGTTCGGGGGGAACGGTGTTTCGTCCCGACGCAATCTTGGCGAGTTCGTTCGCCTCCTGTCACTAGGCCGTGATTGTGTGGGGTGCAATTTACAGTGTGTGAGTTTATTTGTGTTTTGTTATTTGCAAAAGAAAATGGGTTTTCCCCTAGTTATTTAGGGGACCCCATGGCTGTCCCTGACAGTTGGGAAGGGGTGCTGATCAATCTTCATCGGCTTTTCAGCTTTAGTAGGAGTTTCAAATTTAAGACTCCCTTTCTCAATAGCTGACTGGATTTGCTATCCGAAGATCTTGCAATCATTGGTGTATGCGATGTTGCATTGTGCCACTTGCAATAATGTATCCTCTTCAGTTACTTTGTAGATGGTATGGTGTGGAACTGGCAGAGTTTAATCGGCCCTTGCTGAAGCAATAGATCAAATATCTTATTGGCCTTAGTGATATCAAAGCCGAATCTTTCTGGTTCTTTCTTGCCAAAGGGACAAGACACTGTCTTCTTGCCTTTGACCCACTCTGCAAGTCGTATCATATTATCTTTATCTTCTGAATCAGAGTAATCCACATAGGACACCTTCTTCTGAAAGTTTCTTCTGGCTCATAGGACTTTGTAGTTTCCTAACTCATTCGACTGACCAATTGGCTGAGACACTCGAAATCATGTGATTCTTATTTCTCCCTCAAGGTTGGTAAGTGAACTTGCAAAGCAAACTCAGCCAGTTGTTTGTCTCCCAAATTCAGACTATTGCACTTGTTCTTGACTTCTCTGAATCTCTAAACGAATGCAACAACTGTTTCATCATTCCTTTGCTTGAGTCTGGTCAGATCAGTAATCTTCATCTCATGGATGCTAGAGAAAAAGTAGTTGTGGAACTGCTGTTCCAAATCGGACCACTTGATGATAGAGTTACCTGGCACTGAGGTGAACTATGAGGATGCTGGCCCTGATAGAGATGAAGAAAACAAACGTATCCTGAGTGCATCAACATTCCCTGCTTCCCCACATTGGATGATGAATCGAGTGATATGCTCCATAGTGGATGTCTCACCTTGCCTAGATAACTTGGTGAAGTCTGGCACTTTGAATCTTGGCGAGAACAGTTTTTGATCATAGCCAGATGGATACAGTGTCCTCTATATGCAAGAATGCTGTTTGGGTTTTATCCCATATTGCTTCTGCAGCATCTTCAAGAAGTGGTCGATCCACTCCTGCTTAATGTGAGACTTCAATTCAGCAGATACTTGTTCAATTGCATGTATCTCAGTTGGAGTTTTTGGGGGGCGTTCTTCTAAGATCCTCGACTGTGGATTTGGTACCATTGATGTCCTTGCTCCAGAAGAACCTTGCGTATTTGCAACATGTGGAGTTTCTCTGATCTGCTGACCTTCCGATGGGGTTGATTGTTGCAAATTCAACTGGCTTGGAATAGCCAATTGATTCAGAAGTGTTTGCAGAACTTGTGCAGGATCCACCTGTGGAATTGGCTGTTCTGTCACCCCTTGGAATTCATCAATTCATCTGTGTTGATCTTTCATTGCAGCACGAGGCAAAGGAAACGCGGATTATTAACACAAATAGAGCAACAAACTTCTGTCATAACTCTGGCATATATACACATTGCAATTCATTGTGAACTGTTGCCATATAATGAGACAAATAGAGTAACAAACTTCTGGTATACACATTGCAATTCATTGTAAGTTGCTGCCATAAACATTGCAATGCCTTCCAAAATAGGAGACATGGATTGACCTACCGCGTCTCTTAGATCTACTAGTTCATCACACGTTCAACATACACGCAAGAGGAACATATTAACAGAGGACCTAATAGTCCATCACAAGTTCAACAAGCATACTGGAAGAACACATTAACAGAGGAACAAATTAATTAAGCAGAGGTAGTCGCCGCCGGAGGAGCCCCACCGTCGGAGTCGGAGCCGGAGCCAGAGCCGGAGATGTCGAGGCCACCATCGTCACCCCTATCGTCATCAATGGGGGTGAACACTCCCCTCTCCAGGTCCCCAACCAAGACATTGATCTTGAAGGCGTAATCCTTCACGCTCATCTGCAGCGGATCCCTGGGTGTTGGGACTCTGAGATGAACGGCCCCTTTCAAAGCTTTACGAAAGCCTCGCTGATACGGATGTTGTCCCGATCTTCACGACATAGGATCTTGAACAAGATAACTAGCTGAAAATCAGCCAAGATAAATAGTTGCGAGCAGCCAGATAGGTAGTGCAACCTGATGACACGCACAAGAAGCCAACCACCGTCTCTATACGGCAGCCTGAATCAAGGACTCGCCCAATCACACTCTTAAAGAACCAATACGCAACCTGAACACGATGTACCAGGAGCACGGATTGGGTGCCGATGAAGCGGCCGCTGATGTAATCCCACAGGGAAATCACAAGAGCAAAGGGGTAGAGAATCACTCTCTGATCTTGTTAGCACTCAGCTGAACAAAGGGGTTCTATTTCATTATCAAAAGTCTTGATTATTTCAGAGATACATAGGGTATTTATACAAGGAACAACCCTCCTTGTTGGGTCTGAACGGACCTTTGAGTTTCTAGAGTTATGCGATGTGAAAAGCCACCACGAGCTGAAATCCCGAACAACCTCGTGTGACTATTGGGTTCCTGCGCAGTCTTCACTAATTTGGTCATAACTCTTTATTGGTAAGTCCAATCGACATGCGGTTTCTTGCATTAGAAGGTTAACTTCATGACGGTTCCATGAAGTACTCATGCAGCTCCAAAGCTATCGGGATTTAAGAGTTATGGTCAAATCATTATGAAGGTCCGAACATGTCCGAACTGATTGTCCGAACTGACCTGTCTGAATTTGTCTGAACTGAACTTGCTGGATCCTCCTTGTCTGAACTGATCCACTTGTTTCTTCTTCTTTGCTTCCTCTCCGTGTATAGATGCACCACCTCTCTCACATATATACCTAAGTACAACCAATGTAGAACATTTAGTTAGTATAACATTCTCAAATATGTTAAAGTTAATTTCAGTTAGGAGAGAGTTCACCTCTTGTTGCAGTTTCTTGGCACGACTTCGTGTAATTGGTCCTTGGTTTATATTAATTGGTGTGTTGTGTTCATCCACTTGTGTAATAGCCTGATCAGTGGGGATGTCCGCATCATCCTCCCTCTCTTGAAAAAAGGAGTCGTCCTCGACTCTGATTATTGTGGGCTTGGTCATGTTGATGATCATTGTTGTAGTCGAATATAGAAATGTGCTTGATTCTATAATCATACAAGCTAAGTAGCAGCCTTGCTAGAGGAAAATAGTAAGATTTGGAATTAAGTACAGCTTTCACCTTGTATGAATGTTCAACATTTATAGTATTTGTTGAAGTCTTCGACCGGGCCGCATCATCCTCCCTCCCTTGAAGAAAAGCTGTCCTCAACTTTTGTTGACCTGAAATCAATGTATAAAAAGTAGAGGGTGGATATATATGGCATTTTTTATGATCAATCAAGTTATATCCCTCATTACTTCCTTTCTCATCCATATTCATAGGTGCACAAGGATAAACTCACATTACTAGAACGAGCTTGAAACATCAAATTCATTTTTCTAAACTCACATTGAAAGTGTTGGCGTTTGTAATCCTGCAAACAACTTCGTAGATGGAAGAACAACAATTTCTTGCAAGCAACATAATTTATTCAAATTCTCTAATTTCATCATTGCAACATTGAACATTTCACAATTTGAAGAAAACATTGATCTCTTGTCATTCTCATAATTATTTTTATACAATTCTTTTGAAGGTTTAGGTGCATACCTTCCAAATTCATTACTCTTTGATGTGGATAGATAAATTTTTGGTGAAGAGATTGTTCTACTTTTCACATGGTCTCTTTCTTTTAATGAACCATATAAGCATGGGAATAATATTTTTCTCTCAGTATCACAAGCATTAAACAATTTATTCACTTTATGACCAGAAAAGTAAGGCACACAATGATTGTGGTACGACATGTTCAATTTAAATTCAGCAAGATTGTCACATGTTATGCACATAGAACTTACAAAGAACTTATCAACAACATGTTCAATAATCAAATTGAAAGTAAGCTTGCGGCTATAAACATTCTTAAAAGATCTCATGGATGTTATCATAGACACGTTATCAAGCATTTGATCAAACTCAACAAATTTATCAAATATGGTATAACTCAAATAATTAATAAGAGATATCTTTGCAAATAATTCAGCATAGGTAATGAACTCAACATAGTGAAGTTTATTAGTATTTATATTATTACAAGGTTTCGAAATAGAATAAGAGTTATGCGAACTAGAATAAACCTTATCAACTTGCAAAATTCCAGCACATGAATTTACTTTGAAATGAGTTGAATCAAAATGAAACCTTTGAGTAAGATCAATTAAATTTGCAGTAGATGTTTTATCATGATTACTCAACAATGTACCTTGCAAATTCAGGTCTGAATTATTTTCATTACTTTTCAATTTTGATGTTTGTATATATACAATGGGTTGCACTTCTGAATTTTTACCTCCTTCATCTTCATGCTTCATGTTTATGGGAGCAACAAATTGGTTTTGTACAACAACAATATTCTCACCTATCTCAACAAGTGGTGTTGTGTGATAAGAAATCACCTCTTTCACAGTTTCTTCACTAAACTGCACACTTTGAGAGACAACACAAGTAGGGATGAGTGGGTTAGAATCATAAATATCCTCACAAATCTTGTAATCAAGCTCTGTCTTTTTATGCGGTGTATATCCCTCACACTCATTGTGGATGCTCTCAATCTCACATTTTGTGGAATCACACAGCTCACTTTTACTTTCGTTTGCACTCAATTTGGCTATGTGGCTCTCAATCTCAAATGGGTTTTAATGCAAATCCTTCATAGTTATATTTCGAGCAACAACTACATAGTCACTTTCCTTCGTGAATTCCTCAACCAAACATTGACCAGCAAAGGTCAAAGTGGAACAACCAACTTTAACAAGTTCCAGTGGTAATGGAACACCAACAATTTCAGTGGAATTATTAATATCAATTATGCCTTCAATCTGCACTTCATGAGGCATATTAGCACACTTAATTTCAGCATCTCTGTCCAATAATTCCACACATACTACAGTTGATGGTGTAGTACACGTTGACATCTCTTTCAAGCATGGAACATCATGTTGCAACCATTGATCTGGTGGAACATGTTCAATTTTCTTTTGGACAGATTCATCAATCACACTGGGTGATGCACTAGCAACATATTTCTTCTCCAAATCTTCCCTCAAACCAAACATTTGGTCTCTCTTTTCATTCAGATTATATGCAACTCTAAAAATGGGTGTTGAAACATACTCTGAATCATCTAGTGACATTGATTCACCACCTTGCTACATATCACTACTATCAATAACATTGTAGCACTTAATTTCACCATAAATGGCACTTGAAAAAGGCATAGAGCTTGTAGGAACATCAGCTCTTAGAATCTGAACCTGAGAATATGTTTCTTCATGTTCTTGCTGAACAAAATAGGCACCTTCACTTTGAAAATCAGCAGCAACCACCTCTTTCTTGCTTTCAATTATTTCTCGTGTTTGCAAATGATTGTGACACTGTTCATTCTCATCTTGCACGGTATGTGCAACAACATCTCCAAATGGTTCATGCTCAGATTTCAAACAATCATTGGAGAGAACTTCATTGACTTTGGTCATCTCAAACTCAGAGTCCAAACTAAAATTCTGGACAGCCATAACACTGGGATAATTTCTTCCACTAGAATTGATAGAAAGATCAATTATCATATCACTTCCCATGTCAACTTGTGGCTCACACTTGTCTTCTTGCTGCACAACAATGCTCTTATTTTTAACACACTTAACATTAGCATCCATTGATTCACACATGGTGACAATAGCTCGTTTCTTCTTGCATGGAGTTGAGGCTTGTTTACTTCCAACAACAAATGGCACTTTGGGCTTCAACTCAGCATGTAACCTTGTAGCAATGTCTTTGCACGATTTAATGCACTTTCAAATATTATCTTGCTGCAGCTCTTTAATTTTTCTCTCTTCTTTGAGTGCATATGCCAAAAGATTGTGCACACTTCTTGCATACATTCCCTTGATTGCTGCAATATTAGCATTGAGACCTCTCATGAAGTATTCTTTTGCAACCATGTCATCAAAAATATTTGCCCGATGCATAGCAAGAGATAACTCATCATGATATGATTGGACAGATTTACTTCCTTGCTTGATGTGCTTCAAACGACGGAGTAAAATCAGCTCATATTCACGTGGAACAAATTCTTTTCTCATAGTTTTCTTCAAGTCTTCCCAACACTTGACAAAGCGCTTATGTGGATATTTCTTCCACCATTCATTGGCATAATCTTCAAACTCAAGTGCAGCTCATGAAACCTTTTTTTCTTGTGGAAAATCTTGGAGTTCAAGTTCATACTCCATTTGTTCTTGCAAATCAAGAAATTCCTCTGGATCAACACTTCCGTAGAAAGGAAGTCGTGTATATATTCGACCTGCCATGGTTAATGTCTACAAAATTGCAAGCATATATGTGGAATAGGAAAATATGTGGAACTCACAATCTCACCTTCTCTTACCAACCAAAACTCTTATGCTTCCCTGCAAGTTACTAAGGCAATCCGTTGGTGGTAAAGAGTAGTGATAATTGAACGAATACAAGATTAGAAAACCGTTCACGATGGCTTTTATGTGGAGCTTGGCAGGGTATAAACAAAAGGAGGAATCTAAATTCTAGTTGTTGTGAAGATAAGTAACAATCCAAACTAGAGATTCAATGCCTAGTGCTGATCACAAGATATGAAAGATGTGATGTAACAACACACGCACAAAAGACAAATTTCAGATTTGATGCAAATAAGGAATATGCTAGGGATGATTGATTTCAAAAGAATCACCTAGCAAAATTGCACCAAAATGATGATAGCAACCTAGTTACACAAATTGATATGAAGGTTCAAACACTCGTGCATACCAACAATCTGAGCTTACTCCTTTCTTTCCAACACTTTCTTTTTTTAACTTTCTCAACACTTTTGTTTTCAGCGTTCTTTCTTCTCCCTTTTTTTTGACACTTTTTTTGCACAATATTAAACAAGATCATATATAACACTTGCACAAATTTAACATGATAGAACTCAATATAACCAGTAACTATCTTAACAGGACAAAAAGTTTTCGCAAAGGATGGAAAGGGTTTACTTCTTTTTGTGGGGATTTTCAGATATATATAGAAAGACACAAAAAGGACAAGCAAAGGATGATATGATCAGCAACTAAACAAAGACTCTAATAGACTGAAACTTAACCAAACTCACTAGATAAACAGATTGCAACAAAAAGCTATGACAGTTTATTTAGGCTTTTTGGTGGATAGGACGAAGACAAAAATATATGTAGCTAAGGGTAAAGAAAATCCTACAGTGGCAACAATGGCTTTGATACTAGATGATACGGATGTTGTCCTGATATTCACAACATAGGATCTTGAACAAGATAACTAGCTGAAAATCAGCAAAGATAAATAGTTGCGAGCAGCCGGATAGGTAGTGCAACTTGACAACACGCACAAGAAGCCAACCACCGTCTCTATATGGCAGCCTGAATCAAGGATTCGCCCAATCACACTCTCAAAGAACCAACATACGCAACCTGAACACGAAGTACTAGGAGCACGGATTGGGTGCCAATGAAGCGGCCGCCGATGTAATCCCACAGGGAAATCACAAGAGCAAAGGGGTAAAGAATCACTCTCTGATCTTGTTAGCACTTAGCTGAACAAAGGGGTTCTATTTCATTATGAAAAGTCTTGGTTATTTCAGAGATACATAGGGTATTTATACAAGGAACAACCCTCCTTGTTGGGTGTGAACGGGCCTTTGAGTTTCTAGAGTTATGCGATGTGAAAAGCCACCACGAGCTGAAATCCCGAACAACCTCGTGTGACTATTGGGTTCCTGCGCAGTCTTCAATAATTTGGTCATAACTCTTTATTGGGAAGTCCAATGGACATGCGGTTTCTTGCATTGGAAAGTTAACTTCTAGATAGTTCCATGAAGTACTCATGCAGCTCCAGAGCTATCGGGATTTAAGAGTTATGGTCAAATCATTATGAAGATCCGAACATGTCCAAACTGATTGTCCGAACTGACCTGTCTGAATTTGTCCGAACTGAACTTGCTGGATCCTCCTTGCCCGAACTGATCCACTTGTTTCTTCTTCTTTGCTTCCTCTCCGTGTATAGCTGCATCACCTCTCTCACATATATACCTAAGTACAACCAATGTAGAACATTTAGGTAGTATAACATTCTCAGATATGTTAAAGTTAATTTCAGCTAGGAGAGAGTTCACCTCTAGTTGTAGTTTCTTAACACAACTTCGTGTAATTGGTCCTTGGTTTATATTAATTGGTGTGTTGTGTTCATCCACTTGTGTAACAGCTTGATCAGTGGGGATGTCCGCATCACTCGCGGAACAAGTTTGCTGACCAAGTGGCTTCGTCAACATTTAGTGGAGGAGCACGCACGACAGCCATGGGCTGCAGGGCCACCTTGGGTGGGGTGGCTTCACCTCCTTGGGCGGGGGCGGCTTCACCTCCTCGGGCGTGGGTGGCTTCACCTCAGCGGGTGGGGGCGGCGGCACCTCCTCGGGATCGGCGGGTGGGGGCGGCGGCACCTCCTCGGGCTCGGTGGGCGGGGGTGGCGGTACCTCCTCCCTCCCTTGCTTCTAGGATTCACTTCTTGGTGACCGGAGATGGTGGTGTTGGGGTTTTCTTGGTGCCACGATTGACGAAGTTCCTGGACGGACAGGACTTACATTGACAATGCGGCGCACTGTCAGGTGACCGGTCATGCGCTTCGGAACCCGTGTCCTCACTGGAGAGCTCTTGGCCACAAAAAGAGTCATGTGGTCACAAGGAGATGTGTGACTGTTCATATTTTATTCAAAATACCAATGACCAACTACTCTTATGAGTTGTTCGATTCTTGAAAAAACTATGAATTGTTTGTATTTTTATTAATTTTTAGGTGCTGCTTTATGGGCCCTAAATTTTGAGGGAAGCAATTAAGTGTCATTTCAAAAAAAAGTGTCGCGCCAGTGTCAGCAGGCTAGTATGAAGAAGGTAACCATTGCCCGCCCGCACACCAGCCAACGAAGCGACACGGGTTTGCTAACCTGCGTCGGCATTGACTATCCATTTTGGAAAATGAATATTCAACCGCCCCTTTCTTTTTTTGGAATGGATAAGCACAACACTTCCCTTAAAAAAAGCGCAGAGGAGGCATGAGAGGAGGTGTGGAGACAAAGATGATGATGAGCGCTGACGAGGGGCCAAGCAGCGGACGACCCCATGCACCCAGGATCGAGGAGAACCAGAACGCAAAGTGGTGCCGCAACTGGATCCGCGTGCGCGCCAGCGAGATGGCGGCGATGAGGAAGACGACGATGAGCACCAGAGAGGGGCCAAGCGGTGGTGGACTGAACCCAATGCCAGAGACGAGGGTCCTCGACTAGACCCTCTCGAATTCCGACAAGGGGCCAAGCAGCGGCAAGGAGGAGGGTACCAGCGAGGGGTCAGTGAAGTGGGCGAGGGGCCTACCTCACTTTTGCGAGCACAAGTGTCTAGCAACTACGAAGAGGTGTCGATGGAGCGGCGAAGAAGGTGTAGAGGACCTCATCTCTGACTCTGGCAACGACCACGACGACGGCGAGGCAAGTTTCTCTGAATCTCACTACCTTTTTACTTGTTATATAGATGGAGCTTAAGCTAGCTTGAGCTTGAGCTTCATAAAGTTAATTAGTGCCTATGATGATGTCGTCCATGCTTTTCATGATCTTATACCAAGTTCTAAGGCAAATCACTGAACTAAGTTTTGCATTTACTTGTCACACCTTGCTATGAAGCCTAGGATAATTTTCAATTTCTTATATAATTTTCCTATGACTTGTTCCTATACTGCGCCAAGTTCTGAGGCAAATTAGTTCTGAATTAACTATGTTATTCTTATGCCATGTTTAACCCTGTTTCAGGCAAAACTCTTTGAGTCGCGAGCGGAGCTTGAGTTACTTCTAAACCTTGATGTCTGGGATTATGTGAAACCTGAGTTTGAAAAAATCACAAAAGAAGTGAACATCATCATCAAAAAGGCTAAGCACATAAGGAGGTACAAGTATACTACTGAACAAAATCTCGAGCCCATTAAAGGTGCGCTCGAATGGCTTCAAGAATCCTTGGTTGCTTACGAAGAGGCTCCAAAAAGAGCCAATCTTGACGGGGCATGATCTAGTTCAAGCTTGTTGATGTGCAAGGTCAGTAGCCATACTTTTGTGGATGTTCAAGGGGCATGCCTTTGTTGATGTGTATGGTCAGATAGCATGACCATAGTAAATAATGTGGTGGACAAGTTAAGTCCTAGCCTGATGGACAAGATAATATTTTATAATAATTATCTTTATTCTTGTGGACAAGTTATCTTCATCTTTGTGGACAAGTTATCTCTCTTATGATGTCTGTTTTGTCTCAGAAGATATGTGTGTTGATTGCGTCTGTATGTCGAAATAGAAGCAATGAGAGATCGAGTTGACCTGTCAATGAGGACATACTCAAAGGAGATAATGATTAACAAACCTTCATATCATTTGTTCACTGCCGCCACTCTCCCACTTCACAGCAGTGAAGAGTGCTCTCAGACTTTAATTATTGGGCTCTCAGAATAGTAACAGGCGTCAAATGCTCATCGGTAACAGACTTTATAGCATGTTACCAATACGGTAGTGATCAGTAACGGACTTAAACAGCGTACCGATAGGACATTGATCAGTAACGGACTTTACGAGCTCGTTACCGATAGGTTTAACTTGTGTAACGAGCTCAATTTAGCGTCTGTTACAAAGAATTCATGTAACGGGCATTTAAAAAGACGGATATAAGACGTCCACATTGGTAACAGGCGTTGCGGAGGCCAACCCCTACTGCGCTTATTTGTAACGGGCGCCAAGAAACAACTGTTACAGATGTGGCTGCATGTAATAGGTGTTAAGGGCCCATTACAAATGCTACGTGAGCTATTTGAGGTTTTCACGTTGTGAAAGTCAGTCAAGACACTTTCCGGTGATGAATTCCCACCCATACTTGTAAGTGCTCTTTTAATGGTCTGGTTCCACTTCCCTACTATAAAATGGTAGCCTACTCCTCATGCTGCACCATAATCTTTTGACTATGAACCAGACTAGTTTTCCATTAGGAATAAGAGGCAAGCCTCCTCCGAGCGCTTCTAGGAAAATGCAACCATGCCCATTCCTTGACAAGTTTCTTCTTGAAGAGTTCTCGTATCCTAATGATGCATCAAAGCTTGTCATTGTTCTTTGGAGATGTAGAGAGTAAGGAATCCTTAAAGTCTCCACTTCTGGAGTACAGAGTAGGGCCACAAATTATTATTCAATCCTCCTTGAAAGCCAGCCCCTGAATTTCGGGAAATGCATCGCTGCATGCCTGCCAATTGCTCAGTTTAAGACTTTCACGGGGAAACTGTACCTACTTTGACTGCATCAGATGCCTTTCATTTTCCCTTTTTCAATTCACTTCTGTAGTTATCCAATCTGCCATTTGGGCTATAAATAGGCCTGAAGCTCAATGGAGAAAATTACTCTCATCGGCCTTGTCTCAACCAACTCAGATAGATTACAAACTCTTGTTGTATGATTGTTCCTTTCTTATATTTCTCCTTCATAGCTAGAAGAATTCTTGTGAAGCAATGTACCGACCCCTCTTCATCTTTGCCTCCTTTTGAAAATCTAGGAGGCATTATGGCCAGAAGAATCCTTGTGAGGACCTGGATTTGGGAGAAGAAGACGGTAGGGTGTCTTGCTACACATTTATCAAAGGAAGAACGCGGCAAAGGAACGGCCATCTTGGTCATCAAATCGGGCTCCTTCTGGCAGAAGATTGCAAATTCGGGTCAAGATCTTAATCTTTCATTTCCTCTTTGTTGTGTCCTTTTCTCATTCATAGATTCAATATCCTCATCATACTGGAGATTAGTGAGGACCATGTGTGGTTCGAGGACCGATGGATGGTCGCTTCCTTGTGTGATGAGTGATTGACAATGTTGTGTGGACTAATTCTTGGCTATGTATTGCAGGTGCAGGTTGCGACTTGTCTCGTGTTGGTGCAGGTGAAGAAGAAGCGCGAAAGTTCGTTGCCGGTGAGGCCTCCAGGTGTGGAGAAGACAAGTAGGCTTCGTTCGAGGGACCCGGTGGCCAGCGGGGTCAAGTGCGGGCCGCATGGTGGCATGAACAGCAAGATGAAGTCATGGACGGTTTCTTGGTAGAACCTCAAAACCAAGGTCGAGCCGGGACTTCGTGGGAGCCGAGTCATGAGTGGAGATTGGCGGACTCAAAACTATGAATTGTTTGTATTTTTATTAATTTTTAGGTGCTGCTTTATGGGCCCTAAATTTTGAGGGAAGCAATTAAGTGTCATTTCAAAAAAAAGTGTCGCGCCAGCGTCAGCAGGCTAGTATGAAGAAGGTAACCATTGCCTGCCCGCACACCAGCCAACGAAGCGACACGGGTTTGCTAACCTGCGTCGGCATTGACTATCCATTTTGGAAAATGAATATTCAACCGCCCCTTTCTTTTTTTGGAATGGATAAGCACAACACTTCCCTTAAAAAAAGCGCAGAGGAGGCATGAGAGGAGGTGTGGAGACAAAGATGATGATGAGCGCTGACGAGGGGCCAAGCAGCGGACGACCCCATGCACCCAGGATCGAGGAGAACCAGAACGCAAAGTGGTGCCGCAACTGGATCCGCGTGCGCGCCAGCGAGATGGCGGCGATGAGGGAGACGACGATGAGCGCCGGAGAGGGGCCAAGCGGTGGTGGACTGAACCCAATGCCAGAGACGAGGGTCCTCGACTAGACCCTCTCGAATTCCGACAAGGGGCCAAGCAGCGGCAAGGAGGAGGGTACCAGCGAGGGGTCAGTGAAGTGGGTGAGGGGCCTACCTCGCTTTTGCGAGCACAAGTGTCTAGCAACTACGAAGAGGTGTCGATGGAGCGGCGAAGAAGGTGTAGAGGACCTCATCTCTGACTCTGGCAACGACCACGACGACGGCGAGGCAAGTTTCTCTGAATCTCACTACCTTTTTACTTGTTATATAGATGGAGCTTAAGCTAGCTTGAGCTTGAGCTTCATAAAGTTAATTAGTGCCTATGATGATGTCGTCCATGCTTTTCATGATCTTATACCAAGTTCTAAGGCAAATCACTGAACTAAGTTTTGCATTTACTTGTCACACCTTGCTATGAAGCCTAGGATAATTTTCAATTTCTTATATAATTTTCCTATGACTGTTCCTATACTGCGCCAAGTTCTGAGGCAAATTAGTTCTGAATTAACTATGTTATTCTTATGCCATGTTTAACCCTGTTTCAGGCAAAACTCTTTGAGTCGCGAGCGGAGCTTGAGTTACTTCTAAACCTTGATGTCTGGGATTATGTGAAACCTGAGTTTGAAAAAATCACAAAAGAAGTGAACATCATCATCAAAAAGGCTAAGCACATAAGGAGGTACAAGTATACTACTGAACAAAATCTCGAGCCCATTAAAGGTGCGCTCGAATGGCTTCAAGAATCCTTGGTTGCTTACGAAGAGGCTCCAAAAAGAGCCAATCTTGACGGGGCATGATCTAGTTCAAGCTTGTTGATGTGCAAGGTCAGTAGCCATACTTTTGTGGATGTTCAAGGGGCATGCCTTTGTTGATGTGTATGGTCAGATAGCATGACCATAGTAAATAATGTGGTGGACAAGTTAAGTCCTAGCCTGATGGACAAGATAACCTTTTATAATAATTATCTTTATTCTTGTGGACAAGTTATCTTCATCTTTGTGGACAAGTTATCTCTCTTATGATGTCTGTTTTGTCTCAGAAGATATGTGTGTTGATTGCGTCTGTATGTCGAAATAGAAGCAATGAGAGATCGAGTTGACCTGTCAATGAGGACATACTCAAAGGAGATAATGATTAACAAACCTTCATATCATTTGTTCACTGCCGCCACTCTCCCACTTCACAGCAGTGAAAAGTGCTCTCAGACTTTAATTATTGGGCTCTCAGAATAGTAACAGGCGTCAAATGCTCATCGGTAACAGACTTTATAGCATGTTACCAATACGGTAGTGATCAGTAACGGACTTAAACAGCGTACCGATAGGACATTGATCAGTAACGGACTTTACGAGCTCATTACCGATAAGTTTAACTTGTGTAACGAGCTCAATTTAGCGTCTGTTACAAAGAATTCATGTAACGGGCATTTAAAAAGACGGATATAAGACGTCCACATTGGTAACAGGCGTTGCGGAGGCCAACCCCTACTGCGCTTATTTGTAACGGGCGCCAAGTAACAAGCGTTATTCGAGATGTGGCTGCATGTAATAGGTGTTAAGGGCCCATTACAAATGCTACGTGAGCTATTTGAGGTTTTCACGTTGTGAAAGTCAGTCAAGACACTTTCCGGTGATGAATTCCCACCCATACTTGTAAGTGCTCTTTTAATGGTCTGGTTCCACTTCCCTACTATAAAATGGTAGCCTACTCCTCATGCTGCACCATAATCTTTTGACTATGAACCAGACTAGTTTTCCATTAGGAATAAGAGGCAAGCCTCCTCCAGAGCGCTTCTAGGAAAATGCAACCATGCCCATTCCTTGGCAAGTTTCTTCTTGAAGAGTTCTCGTATCCTAATGATGCATCAAAGCTTGTCATTGTTGCTGGAGATGTTGAGAGTAAGGAATCCTTAAAGTCTCCACTTCTGGAGTACAGAGTAGGGCCACAAATTATTATTCAATCCTCCTTGAAAGCCAGCCCCTGAATTTCGGGAAATGCATCGCTGCATGCCTGCCAATTGCTCAGTTTAAGACTTTCACGGGGAAACTGTACCTACTTTGACTGCATCAGATGCCTTTCATTTTCCCTTTTTCAATTCACTTCTGTAGTTATCCAATCTGCCATTTGGGCTATAAATAGGCCTGAAGCTCAATGGAGAAAACTTACTCTCATCGGCCTTGTCTCAACCAACTCAGATAGATTACAGACTCTTGTTGTATGATTGTTCCTTTCTTATATTTTTCCTTCATAGCTAGAAGAATTCTTGTGAAGCAATGTACCGACCCCTCTTCATCTTTGCCTCCTTTTGAAAATCTAGGAGGCATTATGGCCAGAAGAATCCTTGTGAGGACCTGGATTTGGGAGAAGAAGACGGTAGGGTGTCTTGCTACACATTTATCAAAGGAAGAACGCGCCAAAGGAACGGCCATCTTGGTCATCAAATCGGGCTCCTTCTGGCAGAAGATTGCAAATTCGGGTCAAGATCTTAATCTTTCATTTCCTCTTTGTTGTGTCCTTTTCTCATTCATAGATTCAATATCCTCATCATACTGGAGATTAGTGAGGACCATGTGTGGTTCGAGGACCGATGGATGGTCGCTTCCTTGTGTGATGAGTGATTGACAACGTTGTGTGGACTAATTCTTGGCTATGTATTGCAGGTGCAGGTTGCGACTTGTCTCGTGTTGGTGCAGGTGAAGAAGAAGCGCGAAAGTTCGTTGCCGGTGAGGCCTCCAGGTGTGGAGAAGACAAGTAGGCTTCGTTCGAGGGACCCGGTGGCCAGCGGGGTCAAGTGCGGGCCGCATGGTGGCATGAACAGCAACATGAAGTCATGGACGGTTTCTTGGTAGAACCTCAAAACCAAGGTCGAGCCGGGACTTCGTGGGAGCCGAGTCATGAGTGGAGATTGGCGGAGGCTACACCGAGTTCGCGGGGTTTGTAGTGGTTCACCCGAAAACCACTGGGTTACTCGGTTGAGCCACAAAACCGAGGCCGAAGACTCGGCGAGGAGGTGCGGCCACCCAGGCCGGTTCAACCGCCCAGGAGGGGCGGTCAGACCGCCTGGGGCCGGTCAGATCCACCGGGCCGGTCTAACCGCCCGGGGGCGGTCTGACCGCCCTGGCCGCCGGCGCCGAGAAGCTTCGAAGCGGAGGACACGCGTCGGGATCGCAAGGCTTGCGTCGAGGCTACGCAGGGTGCGGTCGCCGGGCATCCGTCCGATGGTGAAGACATCAAGAATTCCAAATCCGCCCTTGAGGGTCATGTATCCCTAGTTATTAGTGAAGGGTAGTTTAGTCTTTTGGGTGGCTCTATATATACTCATTAGATGGGTGGATGGCAGCCAACTCTTGGAACCCTAGCTCATTTGGTTTTTTCCATTTTCGTTCTCCATTTTCCTTAGGATTTTAGAAAGCTAGCTTGAGAGCTTCATGTGAGATCTAGAGAGAGGGATGGATGTTTGGGTGGCAAGCTAGACCTTGTACGAACCATTCATGGCATGTATAGAAGGTTTGGCGTTGTTCATCATGGTGGTTTTCCCGTCTCTTTGGTGTTGATTTTTGGAGCTCTTTTTGGCGGTGTTTTGAGGACGATTTCTTGGGGTTTTTGGTGGGTGTCACGTATGAGGTTCTTGTGCCTCTTTGGCTGGTGACTTTGCCCCCAAATCCCCTTTGAATCGGACTCGATTTGGTGATTTCTCGAGTTGGGCGAGTTCTTGACCTAGAGAAGCGATTTCTTCGATTCCTCTTGATTGTGAGCGTTTCGGGTCGATTCCTTTGAGGTAGAGGTTGCCCAGGAGGTAACCCAGCTATTCTCGAAGTTTGGCTGCAATCCGTGGAGTGATTCGGGAGATCGGGCGCGAGGAAGTTGAGGTTTGACCCGCGGGTTCGTTTTACGGAAGGGGCGGTCTAACCGCCCGGGTGTTTCGGGTCAAAGTTTTGTTTCGCCGGATTTTCCTCTCGTGAGTTTGTTCGCCTTGATCGAGGAGGAGTGTACGGGTGAAATTTGGGGTCGTTCTCGTGCGGTTTGCTAGGTGTTCTTGGTCGGGGGTTCGTTCTTTGGGTACGGGAGGTTAGACCGCCCCGGTGTAGCCGGTCTAACCGCCCCTAGGCCCTTGGGTGAAGTTTTGGTTTTCGCCAAGATTTTCCGGTAGCTAGCATGGCCTTGACCGAGAGATCTCTGTTGGTGAAACCGTGGTGAGTTTTGGTGCTCGGAAGAGGCGTTTCGGAGGATTTCTTGGTTGCCGGGTGGAGGCGGTCTAACCACCCCCTATACCGGTCTAACCGCCCCCTGCGGTTAGCCGACTTTCGAGTTGTTTCCGGTTGTCGGTCTTGCGTGTGTTTTGTGGTTGCTTGGTAGAGTTTGTTCCTAGGACCAGTAGCACTCCAGTGGCTACGTGGTTTTGGCAAACGGAAGGTTGAAGTACGGAGTGTGTGATTTCGGGGGTTCGACCGAGCTAGTTTATCTTGTCGGAGTTTCAATCTCCCTCGAGAAGAATTTTTATCGGCTCCCATACACTCCCCCCCTCTCTGGTCGCCTTTTCAGTCCTTCAAGTGGTATCAGAGCCGGTTCGGGTCTTTGTTGACTCTAACCAGTCTAAGATCCAAGGATGGCGTACCAGGAACGGGGTTCGGGTCCTCCACACTTCGATGGCAAGAACTACCAGATGTGGAGCAAGCGGATGGGTGCGTTCCTCCGCGGAAAGGGTTAGTCGCTTTGGGATGTCACGGTGGACACAGGGCTATGTCCGGCCGATGGATTTCCTTGCTCCGGGGTCGAGGGACGGATTCGACGCCAACAATAAGGCGGTCGACTACTTGTTTCGTGCTTTGTGTCGGCCGAGTTCGATCGGGTGCACACCGAGCACTTGGCTTGTAGGATTTTGGCGGTGTTGAAGGAGGCTCATGTTGGGAACGCCCGGGTTCGGAGCACGGATGTATGCGACCTACGGGAGAGAGTACGAGAACTTCACTCATCTCCCCGGTGAGTCCATCGATGCCTTGTTTCAGAGGTTCACGGTGGTGGTGAACAACATGAGGGCCAATGTGGACGTGCTCCCGTACGATGATCATGATAGAGCGGTCAAGCTCTTACACTCTTTGGATCGTACAATATGGGGCGGAAAGTTCGAGGCCATAGTCGAGTCGGAGAGGTATGATACTCTGACGGTGAACGAGCTGTTCTCGAAGCTCAAGTCGGCTGAGGTGGATAGGGGCATGACTGCCAAGCTCGAGGGATCGGACCGACTCCCATAGTCTTGCCCTCGTTGGTGGTTCCAAAGGAAAGACTAACTCTAACCCATCCACCGGGATGTTCTCGTTTTCCTCTTTGATGTCTTTGCCGGATGAGGAGTTTGATGACCTTGGAGAGGACGAGCCGGCGCCGTTGACGAGGCGGTTCGAGAGGCCGCACGAGAACCGCGTGAACATGAGGAGGAACACGAGGACTGCTTCCCGGTGCGGCAAGCCGGGACACTTCGTCGCCGACCGCCCGGGAGAAGGCCGAGAACAAGGACGACTACAAGCACAAGCCGAGGATGAACGATGGCAAGTACCATTCGAGGCGCGACCACAAGAGCAAGCACAAGAATAAGTACAAGGACGAGCGACGATCGAGGAAGAAGGAGGGCCGAGGCAAGGCCCTAGCGATGGTTGGAGCGAGCGACGTCGACTCCAGTTCCGCGTACTCCACCTCGAGCTCGAGCAGCAGTGAAGACGAGGGAGATCGCCGCAAGAACAAGAAGTCGTCCAAGAACCCGAGCGGGGCGAGCCGCTTCGCGAGAGATGGCTTCGCACCATGGCGGCGAGCTCCGGCAGCAAGAAGAGCACACAGAGCGACTCGGACTCTGAGTCCGACGACGAGGTGCGTGATGAACTTCCCTTCTTGCGCTAGGAGAATTAGAGGCTTGGCTCTTTGCTTGATAACCGTGATGACATGCTTAGAGAGGCCAAGAAAATAAGGAAAGAGCTTAGGGCTTCACTCGAGGATGCTAGGACTAGAGTGGCTGAGCTAGAGACACAGGTTCTTGATAGCAAGCTTGAGATAGATTCGCTTAAGGCTATCCCTGTTGTTTCTGATGAGAATGATTGTGCTGATTGCTCCATATTCCTTGCTGATCTTGCTTTGTTTAAGGAGAAGCATGCCTCCAAGTGTGAGGAACTAGATGTGCTTAGGGTTGAAGTGGCTGAGCTTAAGTCTAGACCTGCTTTGCTAGGTGCTTGCACTTCTTGCCCTGTTTTGCATGCTAAGATTGATGAGATGCATGCTTACACTAGTTCACTCGAGGCTAAATTGAAGGAACCCATGCCTACATCTTGCTCTACCTGTGAAATGCATGCATTGAAGAATTTGGAGCTTGCACATTATGTTGATCGTTTGCGGGATGAGAATGATGACTTGAGGAAGTTGATGGGTTGGTTGTCCGGTCATGAGCCTCAGTTGAGGATGATGATCGAGGCCTTTAAGAGGCAAGATGGTGAGTGGCTTGGGGCAAACAAGGTTGGTGAAGGAAGTGGAGAGAATATCCCGGAGCCACCAAAAACCCACCACAAAAATGATTTCCCTCCAAAACCCAACCATCTTAGGAACCGACTAGACACAACCCCAGCTCCACCTATATTTCCTACACCCACAAATGATCTCCGAAAGCCTATCAAGTTTGTGAGCACTTCCGGAAAGTGTTCTTTGGGAAAGTGAGTGAGAAGGCAAGTGAGGAGAAATCGGTGGAGGAGTTGAGTGGAGAGAAACCAAGCGAGCAGCCCCAATCCAAGCCTAAACCCAAGCTTGTGAGGTTCCGTTGTGGCCATTGTGAGAAAGAGGGTCACAAGGATGAGTTTTGCTTCAAGAGGAAGCGGGAAGAGAGGATGGCAAAGGAGTGGGCGAACAAGGATAGGTACAACCCTTCCCATGGTGTACCTAAGCCTCGTATGCCACTACCCAGGGGTAAGGCTGTGGTGAAAAGTGTTCCGGGATGGGGAGATGCGAGTTCCCACAGCCGAGGAGCAGTTCTGGAGGGGGCGGTCAGACCGGCCTGGCTAGGCGGTCGGGCCGGTCCGGCCGGGGAGGGGGGCGGTTAGACCGGCCACGGCTAGGCGGTTTAACCGCCCCCCCCCCCCCCAGTTCTGGGCGGAGTGGTTTTCGAGGTGGTGAGTCGAGAGGTTTCAGGTCTGGAGGTGGAGTTGCTGGTGGTTGGTCTGGAGAGACAGCAGGTGGTCAGGTTGCTGGGCATTCTCCCCCTCGAGTTTACTACGGGGATGGGAGGAGTCGTAGCTTTGAGAAGGAGAGGAGGGACGTTCCACGGGTTGTCTTCCATGGTTTTGGTCCTCCTCCAGGCAGTGAGGGGTGGATCCCTTGGAGTGGTTACCGAGGTGGTGTTCGTGGTGGTAGTTATGGTAGGAAAGATGGCTTGATGTGTGCTAACCCCACTTTCGAGCAAATGGTTCGGCACTGGTTTTCCTCCTTTGGTACTAACCCCAGTGCTGAGTCGTTTGTTCGCTCACGTGCTTGTTTTTGAATTTCAGGTGGGAGACTTGAAGAACATTTGGTTGATTGACTCCGGTTGCTCGAGGCATATGACCGGAGACGGGGGGTGGTTCTCAAGTCTCGTCCGGTGGTGACGAAGAGGTACATCACTTTTGGGGACAATGGGCGTGGGCGTGTGCTTTCGGAAGGTGAGATAAAAGTGAGTGACAAGATCACTGCGAGGCGTGTTGCTCTTGTTCAATCGGCCGGGGTACAATTTGCTTTCGTGTCCCGGTTGTTGGATGTGGGCTTTGAGGTGTTGTTTCGGCCGGGTGGTTCTCGGATTGTGGACTCTCGAGGGGACCTTGTTTGTATGGTCGTTCCGAGGGTCGGGTGTTTCGTGCTGATTTTTCTCGGTCTTCGGGTGTGGAGCGTTGTTTCTTGGTGGTTCTTTGAGTGAGTTATGGAAGTGGCATAGGAAGTTGGGTCACTTGAGCTTTGACCTTTTGTCTCGCTTGAGTAAACTCAATTTGGTCCGAGGATTGCCACGGTTGAGGCTTGAGAAAGAGTTGGTTTGTGCTCCATGTAGGCATGCCAAGATGGTGGCCTCTTCTCACCCGCCTCTCACCGATGTGATGATTGAGCGTCCATGCGAGCTGCCACATATGGACCTTGTTGGCCCAGCTCGTGTGCGATCTGCGGGTGGGAAGTGGTATGTCCTTGTTGTGGTGGACGACTATTCTCGGTATGCGTGGGTGTTCTTTCTTGAGGAGAAGGGGGAGACGTTTGGTTTTGTTCGAGATCTAGTCTTGAGGTTGAGGAACGAGAGGCACGAAGATGCCATACGAGCTATTCGCGGTGATAATGGCTCGGAATTCAGGAACTCTCGTTTTGAAACCTTTTGCCATGACTTGGGTCTTGAGCACCAGTTTTCGAGTCCGTATACGCCTCCCCAGAATGGTGTTGTGGAAAGGAAGAACAGGACCTTGTGCGAGATGGCTCGGACGATGCTTGATGAGCATAGGATTCCGAGGAGGTATTGGGCTGAGGCGGTGAATACCGCGTGCTATGTGTCGAACAGGCAATCTCAGAGTGCACAAGAAGAAGACATGCTATGAGTTGATGCACGGGCGCACACCCAAGGTGAGTCACTTCCATGTCTTTGGTTGCAAGTGTTTCATTCTGAAGAAGGGCAGGAAGTTGGATAAGTTTGAGGCTAGGTCTGTCGAAGGCATTTTCTTTGGTTATTCATCTCATTCTAGAGCATATCGTGTGCTCAATCTTGAAACTAACCAAATCGTGGAGACTTGCGAGGTAACCTTCGACGAGACAGAGCCACGTAGTCAGCTTGTCTTTGAGTGTGCAGGTGATGATGAGCTTGGCGACGAGATCTTTCAGGAGGAGGAGCATGAACATGGTGATGATGAAGATGGCAGTGCGGTGCCCCCGGCTGAACACGTACCCACTACTTCGACCACGATGATGGATGGACCCTCTGCTACACCTACGATGACAAATCAAGAACGAGGAGAAGCTGATGTTGAGGGGGAGGTAGCTTCAAGGCGAGAACCTCCCCGGTGAGTTCAAGTGGATCACCCAGCTTCGAGGATCATCGGCGACATGAATGAACGCACTACACGGTTGAGGGTTCGAAACAATTCCCATTTTGCTCATGCTGCGTTTGTTGCTTCTTTCGAGCCCAAAGACATTGGACACGCACTATCTGATCACAATTGGGTTAATTCGATGCATGAGGAGTTGGAGAACTTTGAGAGGAATCAGGTGTGGGAGTTGGTTGACCCTCCCCCAGGGTGTAAGCCGATTGGTACAAAGTGGGTGTGGAAAAACAAAGAGGGAGAGAAGGGTGAGGTTGTGAGGAACAAGTCGAGACTTGTCGCTCAGGGGTTCAGTCAGAAGGAGGGGATTGACTACGAGGAGACCTTTGCTCCCGTAGCCCGTTTGGAGGTGATTAGGATCCTTCTAGCCTTTTCCGTGGCTAAAGGGTTCAAGTTGCACCAAATGGATGTGAAGAGTGCTTTTCGAATGGAGTGTTGGAGGAAGAAGTGTATGTGAGACGACCTCGGGGTTTGAGAGTGAGAAGTACCCCAACGGGTGTACAAGTTGAGGAAGGCGCTGTATGGGTTGAAGCAGGCGCCTAAAGCTTGGTATGGCAGGTTGAGGGGGTTCTTGTTTGAGAGAGGTTTTGAGATGGGGAAGGTCGATCAGACCTTGTTTTTTTGAGGCGGGGGTAGAGATATCCTGATTGTGCAGGTGTACGTGGATGATATTGTCTTTGGTGGCTCATCTAATTCTCTTGTTGCAAGGTTTGCAGATGATATGAGCAGGGAGTTCGAGATGAGCATGATGGGTGAGTTGCAGTTCTTCCTCGGGCTACAAATCAAGCAATCAAAGGACGGAACATTTGTGCACCAGGCTAAGTACACCAAGGACATTGTGAGGAAGTTCAAGATGGAGGACTCCAAGGCTATGACGATGCCAATGAGTACGACTACAGCTCTTGATGCGGACGAGGAAGGTGAACACGTGGACCAGAAGGAGTACCGGAGCATGATCGGGTCACTCCTCTACTTGACGGCGACGAGGCCGGACATACAGTTCTCAGTGTGTCTGTGCGCTCGTTTTCAAGCGTATCCGAGGACTTCGCATCGGCAAGCAGTGAAGAGAATTTTCAGGTACTTGCGTCACACTCCCGACTTCGGCCTTTGGTACTCCGCGTCCTCTTCTTTGGCGCTTCATGGCTTTTCAGACGCGGATTTTGCCGGTGTCGGTTGGATAGGAAGCCCACTTACGGGACTTTCCGGTTTTTGGGTTCTTCTTTGGTGTCTTGGTCTTCCCGCAAGCGGTCGAGTGTTGCTCAATCCACGACCGAAGCCGAGTATATTGCCGGCGCTAGTTGTTGCTCTCAGCTCCTTTGGACCACCTACACCATGAGTGACTTTGGTGAGGAGTATACCCATGTCCCACTTCAATGTGATAGCACCAGTGCCATAAGCGTTGCAAAGAACCCAGTGCTCCATTCCAAAACCAAACACATAGAAGTGAGGTATCATTTTCTGAGAGACAACGTAGAGAAAGGGAAGATAGCTTTGATCCATGTACCCACACATGACCAACTAGCCAATATTTTCACCAAACCCCTAGATCAAGCAACTTTCACTCGTTTGCGAGGGGAACTTGGTGTGTGCTTGATTTCTTGAGTTGGGTGTGTGGGAGCTCCTTTATAGCATATGTATAGCTTTTCTTTGTGCATTTCTTGCATTTGGCATTGCATATGTAACATGATGTATAGGCATCCTTGTATCTTAGATTGCATGCATTTTGTATCACATGCATTGATAGGAAAAGCTTCTCCTATATACTTTGTTCACCATGGGTTGCTATATATGTTCTTGTGAGCTTGTTTGGTATGCTATGGTTAGTTTGGCTTAGCTCTTGATGATCTTGTTGAATGATCCATGGTTGATGGCTAATTTTTGAAAAATGTCACATACATGCTCTCTCATGTGTAAATGCCTATATATGATCTTGACATGTTTTAGTGGCTTTGCTATGCTTACTTTGTGGTTGGATAGCTAGTTTATTGATCATACGGGGCCAAAGGCTCACTTGCCATCATGAATGTTTAGCCCTCTTGCTTAATCTTGTGGAGGGGCATAAGTTCCTTTTTGTCGCAAAGACATTTCATGTACCAATCATAAATCTGAAAATGAAATGAAAAATGCTTGGAAAATATGTTCCCATGTCATATGTGCTGAAATTAATTTGCTTTGGGTGCTAAACCGTTGCATGTTGCCTACCAATGAGAAGTCTCATACATAGAAGTAGGCACATGGCTTGGTGGCTTTGACATGACATGAGGTGCTTTTGGGTGTTTATGATGGTCTTATGATTAGAATGGCTGTCCTAGCATGAAGTTTGAGTGGCTTTGCCATTTTGATATGTTTCGCTCATGTTTAGGTATTTGCTTGTGAGAGAGTAACATTTCGCAAAATTACTCAAATCCTTTTTAGCCTTGTCCAATGGTTGTGAAACTTGGTGATCACGTAGTTAAGGTCATTACGAACCTATCGAGTATCTAACTTGCTCATTTGGACTTGTGTAGCTCCTTGTGTTGAATTTTGTATATTCGAGAAGCTCTATGTTGAAAGTTTTCGCATTTTGCCTTGATTCATGCATTGTCAACAAGGGGGAGAAGTTTGTGCATGTTTTGGGCACCTGGGAGTGTTTGGAAGGTGTTCCAATTGGTTCGGGCAAATTTTGAGCAGTTTGGTGCAGGGCCGGTCTCTTGGGGCGGTCTAACCGCCCCCGGCGGTCGGATCGGGCACGGGCGGTCTAACCGCCCGGGCGTGTGAGCAAGTTTTTTCTCTTTGTTGCATTCCCGAGTTGCATTGATGCATGTGTTCGGGGGGGAGTGTGCTGTGGCTCAGGGGGAGCTTGCATATGTGCAGGGGGAGCTCTTTGTGGTGTTCGAGCTTTGCTTTGGTGGTTTGCGCTCTTTGCTTGAGTTTGTGTTTTGTCTCGGATGTGTCGAGCCGTTGCCCTTGCCTAAGGGGTCCGAGACTTGTCTTCTTCAAGTGATCTTGTTCTTTGCCTGTCTTTGGCTTTCGATCGCTTGTTGAGGTTTCTTTTTATTTGTTTCTTTTCTTTTCCTTTTCTCCTGTGTTACTTCATGTGAGTGTGTTGTCAATGCACTCATCAAGGGGGAGATTGAGGACCATGTGTGGTTCGAGGACCGATGGATGGTCGCTTCCTTGTGTGATGAGTGATTGACAACGTTGTGTGGACTGATTCTTGGCTAAGTATTGCAGGTGCAGGTTGCGACTTGACTCGTGTTGGTGCAGGTGAAGAACAAGCGCGAAAGGTCGTTGCCGGTGAGGCCTCCGGAGTGTGGAGAAGACAAGTAGGCTTCGTTCGAGGGACCCGGTGGCCAGCGGGGTCAAGTGCGGGCCGCATGGTGGCATGAACAGCAAGATGAAGTCATGGACGGTTTCTTGGTAGAGCCTCAAAACCAAGGTCGAGCCGGGACTTCGTGGGAGCCGAGTCATGAGTGGAGATTGGCGGAGGCTACACCGAGTTCGCGGGGTTTGCAGTGGTTCACCAGAAAACCACTGGGTTACTCGGTTGAGCCACAAAACCGAGGCCGAAGACTCGACGAGGAGGTGCGGCCACCCGGGCGGTTCAACCGCCCGGGAGGGGCGGTCGGACCGCCCGAGGCCGGTCGGATCCACCGGCCGGTCTAACCGCCCGGGGGGCGGTCGACCGCCACGGCCGCCGCGCGCCGAGAAGCTTCGAAGCGGAGGACACGCGTCGAGATCGCAAGGCTTGCGTCGAGGCTACGCAGGGTGCGGTCGCCGGGCATCCGTCCGATGGTGAAGACATCAAGAATTCCAAATCTGCCCTTGAGGGGCATGTATCCCTAGTTATTAGTGAAGGGTAGTTTAGTCTTTTGGGTGGCTCCATATATACTCATTAGATGGGTGGATGGCAGCCATCTCTTGGAACCCCAGCTCATTTGGTTTTTTCCATTTTCGTTCTCCATTTTCCTTAGGATTTTAGAAGGCTAGCTTAAGAGCTTCATGTGAGATCTAGAGAGAGGGATGGATGTTTGGGTGGCAAGCTAGACCTTGTACGAACCATTCATGGCATGTATAGAAGGTTTGGCGTTGTTCATCATGGTGGTTTTCCCGTCTCTTTGGTGTTGATTTTCGGAGCTCTTTTTGGCGGTGTTTTGAGGATGATTTCTTGGGGTTTTTGGTGGGTGTCATGTATGAGGTTCTTGTGCCTCTTTGGCTGGTGACTTTGCCCCCAAATCCCCTTTGAATCGGACTCGATTTGGTGATTTCTCGAGTTGGGCGAGTTCTTGACCTAGAGAAGCGATTTCTTCGATTCCTCTTGATTGTGAGCGTTTCAGGTCGATTCCTTTGAGGTAGAGGTTGCCCGGGGAGGTAACCCGGCTATTCCCGAAGTTTGGCCGCAATCCGTGGAGTGATTCGTGAGATCGGGCGCGAGGAATTTGAGGTTTGACTCGCGGGTTCGTTTTACGGAAGGGGCGGTCTAACCGCCTACGGGGGGTGGTCTAACCGCCCGGGGTGTTCCGGGTCAAAGTTTTGTTTCGCCGGATTTTCCTCTCGTGAGTTTGTTCGCCTTGATCGGAGGAGTGTACGGGGTGAAATTTGGGGTCGTTCTCATGCGGTTTGCTATGTGTTCTTGGTCGGGGTTCGTTGCAAGGTACGGGAGGTTAGACCGCCCCCGGGTAGCCGGTCTAACCGCCCCTAGGCCCTTGGGTGAAGTTTTGGTTTTCGCCAAGATTTTCCGGTAGCTAGCATGGCCTTGACCGAGAGATCTCTCGTTGGTGAAACCGTGGTGAGTTTTGGTGCTCGGAAGAGGCGTTTCGGAGGATTTCTTGGTTGCCGGGTGGAGGCGGTCTAACCGCCCCCTATACCGGCCTAACCGCCCCCTCCGGTTAGCCGGCTTTCGAGTTGTTTCCGCTGTCGGTCTTGCGTGTGTTTTTTTGTGGTTCTTTGGTAGAGTTTGTTCCTAGGACCAGTAGCACTCCAGTGGCTACGTGGTTTTGGCAAACGGAAGGTTGAAGTACGGAGTGTGTGATTTCGGGGGTTCGACCGAGCTAGTTCATCTTGTCGGAGTTTCAATCTCCCTCGAGAAGAATTTTTATCGGCTCCCATTCACTCCCCCCCTCTCTGGTCGCCTTTTCGGTCCTTCAATTAGGACAATGCACTTATTGTAGCCTCTTGAGAATGTATGTAATATGTAGATCTGAGTTGCAATATCATTGTAATTCAAAACATAAGAGACAAAAAAGTATTTATTTTGTCCTGAAGGCGATACATGTATCGGCTACAACCGAATATATTAATCTTGTACATTGGTTTTATTTTTGCGCTAAAGGCGATTCTTTATAGATATCGGCTATTCTACTAGAAACGATTACACTTGCAATTGGTTATAGCCCGAAAACTCATTGAGTCGATAGGCTCGATATGACAATCGGCTCATATATCTGTTGATATACTTGGGAGACCAATCCATCGGCTTCTATGACTCCGAGCCCAAGATTTCTTTCGTCTTCAATGAACTGATTGAGGACCATGTGTGGTTCGAGGACCGGTGGATCGTCGCTTCCTTGTGTGATGAGTGATTGACAACGTTGTGTGGACTGATTCTTGGCTAAGTATTGCAGGTGCAGGTTGCGGCTTGACTCGTGTTGGTGCAGGTGAAGAACAAGCGCGAAAGGTCGTCGCCGGTGAGGCCTCCAGGTGTGGAGAAGACAAGTAGGCTTTGTTCGAGGGACCCGGTGGCCAGCGGGGTCAAGTGCGGGCCGCATGGTGGCATGAATAGCAAGATGAAGTCGTGGACGGTTTCTTGGTTGAGCCTCAAAACCAAGGTCGAGCCGGGACTACGTGGGAGCCAAGTCATGAGTGGAGATTGGCGGAGGCTACACCGAGTTTGCGGGGTTTCCGGTGGTTCACCAGAAAACCACTGGCTTCCTTGGTTGATCCACAAAGCCAAGACCGGAGAACCGAAGACGCGGGTGCGGCGGCACGGACCGGTCCCCGACCGGTGGGTCGGCCGGTCCGGCCGGTGGGGACCGGTCGGCCGGTGAGGAGCACCGGTCTGACCGGTGTGCGACGACGCAGTCCGGAATCTTCGAAGCGGAGGACACGCGTCGGGATCGCATGGCTTGCGTCGAGGCTACGCAGGGTGCGGTCGCCGGGCATCCGTCCGATGGTGAAGACATCAAGAATTCCAAATCCGCCCTTGAGGGTCTTGTATCCCTAGTTAGTAGAGAAGGGCATTTTAGACATTCGGTTGCCTCCATATAACCCAAGAGGTGAGAGGATGGCAGCCAACTCTTGGAACCCTAGCTCATTAGTTTTCCTATTTTCCACCTATTTTCTCTAGGTTTTCCTTAGGACTAGCAAGAGAGCTTCACGGAGAGATCTTGTAGAGAGGGATGGATGATCGGGCGGCTTGCTAGACCTTGTACGAATCTTTGTTTCATGTATAGATGATTCGGCGTGATTCCTCAAGGTTTGGATGTGTTTTCCCGGTCGTTCTTGGTGGTGATTTTCGGAGCCCTTTCTTCGTGATTTCTTTGGGGTGTTTTCGGGGCTTTTCTCTAGGAGATTTGATGGGGGAAATTTGTGGGAACCCTTCGTGGTTCTTTGGGCTGTGATTCCCCTCCCAAATCCGTGAGAAAAAGTGCTCGATTTCGGGGTTTCTTGAGTTCTTGGGTTGGAAGTGCTTTCGGCGGGATTTCTTTGATTCCTCTTTTTTGGACGAGATTTGGTGGGATTAAACTTGGCTATGGACTCCTCATGAGGTGTTCCGATATCCCCAAAGTCTTGTTCAAGTCCGTGGAGCGATTCGGGAGATCGAGATTTGGATTTGGGGGAGTTTCCCGCGGGTGCTGTTCATCCCGAGGCGCCCGGGCTACACCGGTCGACCGGTGCTCTTGGCCGGTCGACCGGTGCAAGCCCCTGTGGGTTTTCGCTCGGGTGAGTGTCTTGGTGTGTTCTTTGTTGTCCCGTGGTTCTGCTGTTTCGAGTTTGGGTCCGTTTGGGGGTCGGTTGGCTGTTTGGTGCCTTGGGGGCTTTCGGCTCGCCATCGGTCCGACCGGTGCGTCTCACCGGTCGACCGGTGTAGAGCCACTTAGTGGAAGTTGCTCAGGTTCACCAGCAGGGACCGGTCTGACCGGTCTGTAGACTCGGGGTTTGTTGTTCCGCTGCGTTCTCGAGTCGGAAGGCTGTGTGTGTTGGTTCCTAGGTCCAGTGGCACTCCAGTGGCTACGTGGGCTTGGCCATCTTGGGTAGTGAGTCAGAGACGTGTGTTGGAAGCCGTGTTCGTCTTGTTGGAGTTCTCATCTCCACCGAGAAGAATTTTTATTGGCTCCCATTCACTCCCCCCCTCTCTGGTTCGCCGTACCGGTCCTTCAAGTGGTATCAGAGCGGGTTCGGGTCTTTGTTGACTCTAACCAGTCTAAGATCCAAGGATGGCGTACCAGGAACGGGGTTCGGGTCCTCCACACTTCGGTGGCAAGAACTACCAGATGTGGAGCAAGCGGATGGGTGCGTTCCTCCGCGGAAAGGGTCAGCTGCTTTGGGATGTCACGGTGGACACAGGCTATGTCCAGCCGATGGATTTCCTTGCTCCAGGGTCGAGGGACAGATTCGATGCCAACAATAAGGCGGTCGACTACTTGTTTCGTGCTTTGTGCCAGCCTGAGTTCGATCGGGTGCACACCGAGCACTTGGCTTGTAGGATTTGGGCGGTGTTGAAGGAGACTCATGTTGGGAACGCCCGAGATTCGAGGCACGGTTGTATGCGACCTACGGAGAGAGTACGAGAACTTCACTCATCTCCCCGGTGAGTCCATCGATGCCTTGTTTCGAGGTTCACGGTGGTGGTGAACAACATGAGGGCCAATGTGGATGTGCTCCCGTACGATGATCATGATAGAGCGGTCAAGCTCTTACACTCTTTGGATCGTACGATATGGGGCGGAAAGTTCGAGGCCATAGTCGAGTCGGAGAGGTATGATACTGCGACGGTGAACGAGGCTGTTCTCGAAGCTCAAGTCGGGCGAGGTGGATAGGGGCATGATTGCCAAGCTCGAGGGACCGACTGATTCCCATAGTCCTGCCCTCGTTGGTGGTTCCAAAGGAAAGACTAACTCGACCCATCCACCGGGATGTTCTCGTTTTCCTCTTTGATGTCTATGCCGGATGAGGAGTTTGATGACCTTGGAGAGGACGAGGGCGGCGCTGTTGACGAGGCGGTTCGAGAGCTTGCACGAGAACCGTGTGAACATGAGGAGGAACACGAGGACTTGCTTCCAGTGCGGCAAGCCGGGACACTTCGTCGCCGACCGCCCCGGGAGAAGGCCGAGAACAAGGACAGCTACAAGCACAAGCCGAGGATGAACGATGGCAAGTACCGTTCGAGGTGCGACCACAAGAGCAAGCACAAGAACAAGTACAAGGACGAGCGACGATCGAGGAAGAAGGAGGGCCGAGGCAAGGCCGGACGATGGTTGGAGCGAGCGACGTCGACTCCGGTTCCGCGTACTCCACCTCGAGCTCGAGCGGCCGGCGAAGACGAGGGAGATCACCGCAAGAACAAGAAGTCGTCCAAGAACCACGAGCGGGGCTGAGCCGCTTCGCGAGAGATGGCTTCGCACCATGGCGTTGAGCTCCGGCGGCAAGAAGAGCACACGGAGCGACTCGGATTCGAGTCCGACGACGAGGTGCGTGATGAACTTCCCTTCTTGCGCCGGGAGAATGAGAGGCTTGGCTCTTTGCTTGATAACCGTGATGACATGCTTAGAGAGGCCAAGAAAATGAGGAAAGAGCTTAGGGCTTCACTCGAGGATGCTAGGACTAGAGTGGGCCGAGCTAGAGACACGAGGTGCTTGATAGCAAGCTTGAGATTGATTCGCTTAAGGCTAGCCCCGTTGTTTCGATGATAATGATTGTGCTGATTGCTCCATATTCCTTGCTAATCTTGCTTTGTTTAAGGAGAAGCATGCCTCCAAGTGTGAGGAACTAGATGTGCTTAGGGTTGAAGTGGTGAGCTTAAGTCTAGACTGCTTTGCTAGGTGCTTGCACTTCTTGCCCCGTTTTGCATGCTAAGATTGATGAGATGCATGCTTACACTAGTTCGCTCGAGGCTAAATTGAAGGAACCCATGCCTACATCTTGCTCTACCCGTGAAATGCATGCATTGAAAAATTTGGAGCTTGCACATTATGTTGACCGTTTGCAGGATGAGAATGATGATTTGAGGAAGTTGATGGGGTGGTTGTCCGGTCACGAGCCTCAGTTGAGGATGATGATCGAGGCCTTTAAGAGGCAAGTTGGTGAGGGGCTTGGAGCAAACAAGGTTGGTGAGGGAAGTGGAGAGAATATCCCTGAGCCACCAAAAACCCACCACAAAAATGATTTCCCTCCAAAACCTAACCATCTAAGGAACCGACTAGACACAACCCCAGCTCCACCCGTGTTTCCTACACCCACAAATGACCTACAAAAGCCTATCAAGTTTGTGAGCACTTCGGGGAAAGTGTTCTTTGGGAAGGAGAGTGAGCGAGGCTAGTGGTGAGAAACCGGTGGAGGGTTTGAGTGGAGAGAAACCAAGTGAGCGACCACATCCCAAGCCAAAGCCTAAGCTTGTGAGGTTCCATTGTGGCTATTGTGGGAGAGATGGCCATAAGGAGGAGTTTTGCTTCAAGAGGAAGCGAGAGGAGAGAATGAAGAAGGAGTGGGCTAACAAGGACAAGTACCACCCTTCCAATGGTGTACTTGAGCCTCGTATGCAGATGCCCAGGGGCAAGGCAATTGCGAGGACAGTTCGGGCTTGGGGAGAGAAGAAGGCTGCAGGTGGTGCTGCTGTCCGAGTCACACCGGTGTGGGGCACCGGTCGGACCGTGCGGGCACGACGGACAGGGTGTTCGGGTTTCGAGCTCGTACGGAGGTGCGAGGGTTGTTTACGGTGGTCGTGGTTACGGTGGTTGGGGCTGGAAAGGGTGCAGGTGGTCAGTTTGATAGGCGTTCTCCTCCTCGTGCTCAATACGGGGATTGGAGGAGTCGTGGCGTTGAGTTGGAGAGGAAGGACGTTCCACGGGCTTTCTTGCGTGGTTTTGGTCCTCCTCCAGGCAGAGAGGGGTGGTTCCCTTAGGGTGGTTACCGTGGTGGTGTTCGTGGAGGTAGTTTTGGTAGGAGAGATGCTTTGGTTGGTGCTAACCCCACTTTCGAGCAAATGGCTCGGCCTTGGTTTTCCTCCTTTGGTACTAACCCCGGTCTTTGAGTCGTTTGTTCGCTCACGTGCCTATTTTTGATTTTCAGGTGGGAGACTTGAAGAACATTTGGCTGATTGACTCCGGTTGCTCGAGGCATATGACCGGAGACAGGGGGTGGTTCTCAAGTCTCGTCCCGGTGGTGACGAAGAGGTACATCACTTTTGGGGACAATGGGCGTGGGCGTGTGCTTTCAGAAGGTGAGATAAAAGTGAGTGACAAGATCACTCTAAGGCGTGTTGCTCTTGTTCAATCGCTGGGGTACAATTTGCTTTACGTGTCTCGGTTGTTGGATGAGGGTTTTGAGGTGTTGTTTCGGCCGGGGTGGTTCTCGGATTGTGGACTCTCGAGGGGACCTTGTTTGTATGGTCGTTCCCGAGGGTCAGGTGTTTCGTGCTGATTTTTCTCAGTCTTCGGGTGTGGAGCGTTGTTTCTTGGCTGGTTCTTCGAGTGAGTTGTGGAAGTGGCATAGGAAGTTGGGTCACTTGAGCTTTGACCTTTTGTCTCGCTTGAGTAAACTCAATTTGGTCCGAGGATTGCCACGGTTGAGGCTTGAGAAAGAGTTGGTTTGTGCTCCGTGTAGGCATGCCAAGATGGTGGCCTCTTCTCACCCGCCTCTCACCGATGTGATGAGCGAGCGTCCATGCGAGCTGCTCCATATGGACCTTGTTGGCCCGGCTCGTGTGCGATGCGGGTGGGAAGTGGTATGTCCTTGTTGTGGTGGACGACTATTCTCGGTATGCGTGGGTGTTCTTTCTTGAGGAGAAGGGGGAGACATTTGGTTTTTTTCGAGATCTAGTCTTGAGGTTGAGGAACGAGAGGCACGGAGATGCCATACGAGCTATCCGCAGTGATAATGGCTCGGAATTCAGGAACTCTCGTTTTGAAACCTTTTGTCATGACTTGGGTCTTGAGCACCAGTTTTCGAGTCCGTATACGCCTCCCCAGAATGGTGTTGTGGAAAGGAAGAACGAGGACCTTGTGCGAGATGGCTCGGACGATGCTTGATGAGCATAGGACTCGAAGAGGTATTGGGCGAGGCGGTGAATACCGCGTGCTATGTGTCGAACGGAATATACCTCGAGTGCACAAGAAGAAGACATGCTATGAGTTGATGCATGGTCGCACACCCAAAGTGAGTCACTTCCATGTCTTTGGTTGCAAGTGTTTCATTCGAAGAAAGGCAGGAAGTTGGATAAATTTGAGGCTAGGTCTGTCGATGGCATTTTCTTTGGTTATGCATCTCATTCTAGAGCATATCGTGTGCTCAATCTTGAAACTAACCAAATCGTGGAGACTTGCGAGGTAACCTTCGACGAGACCGAGCCACGTAGTCAGCTTGTCTTTGAGTGTGCAGGTGATGATGAGCTTGGCGAGGAGATCTTTCAGGAGGAGGAGCATGAACATGGTGATGATGAAGATGGCGGTGTGGTGCCCCCGGCTGAACATGTACCCACTACTTCGACTACGATGATGGATGGACCCTCTGCTACACCTACGACGACAAACCAAGAACGAGGAGAAGCTGATGTTGAGGGGGAGGTAGCTTCGAGGCGAGAACCTCCCCGGCGAGTTCAGGTGGATCACCCAGCTTCGAGGATCATCGGCGACATGAATGAACGCACTACACTTGTCGAGGGTTCGAAACAATTCCCACTTTGCTCATGCTGCGTTTGTTGCTTCTTTTGAGCCCAAAGACATTGGACACGCACTATCTGATCACAATTGGGTTAACTCGATGCATGAGGAGTTGGAGAACTTTGAGAGGAATCAGGTGTGGGAGTTGGTTGACCCTCCCCCAGGGTGTAAGCCGATTGGTACAAAGTGGGTGTGGAAAAACAAAGAGGGAGAAAAGGGTGAGGTTGTGAGGAACAAGTCGAGACTTGTTGCTCAGGGGTTCAGTCAGAAGGAGGGGATCGACTACGAGGAGACCTTTGCTCCCGTAGCCCGTTTGGAGGCGATTAGGATCCTTCTAGCCTTTTATGTGGCTAAAGGGTTCAAGTTGCAACAAATGGATGTGAAGAGTGCTTTTCTGAATGGTGTGTTGGAGGAAGAAGTGTATGTGAGACAGCCTCCGGGGTTTGAGAGTGAGAAGTACCCCCACCGGGTGTACAAGTTGAGGAAGGCGGCGTATGGGTTGAAGCGGGCGCCTAGAGCTTGGTATGGCGAGGTTGAGGGGGTTCTTGTTTGAGAGAGGTTTTGAGATGGGGAAGGTCGATCGGACCTTGTTTTTCCGAGGCGGGGCGAGAGATATCCGATTGTGCGGGTGTACGTGGATGATATTGTCTTTGGTGGCTCGTCTAACTCTCTTGTTGCGAGGTTTGCGAGATGATATGAGCGGGGAGTTTGAGATGAGCATGATGGGCGAGTTGCGGTTCTTCCTCGGGCTACAAATAAAGCAATCAATGGAAGGAACATTTGTGCACCGGGCTAAGTACACCAAGGACATTGTGAGGAAGTTCAAGATGGAGGACTCCAAGGCTATGACGACGCCGATGAGTACGACTACGGCTCTTGATGCGGACGAGGAAGGTGAACATGTGGATCAGAAGGAGTACCGGAGCATGATCGGGTCACTCCTCTACTTGACGGCGACGAGGCCGGACATACAGTTCTCGGTGTGTCTGTGCGCTCGTTTTCAAGCGTCTCCGAGGACTTCGCATCGGCAAGCAGTGAAGCGAATTTTCAGGTACTTGCGTCACACTCCCGGCTTCGGTCTTTGGTACTCCGCGTCCTCTTCTTTGGCGCTTCATGGTTTTTCAGACGCGGATTTTGCCGGGTGTCGGTTGGATAGGAAGTCCACTTCCGGGACTTGCCAGTTTTTGGGTTATTCGTTGGTGTCTTGGTCTTCTCGTAAGCAGTCGAGTGTTGCTCAATCCACGACCGAAGCTGAGTATGTTGCCGCTGCCAGTTGTTGCTCTCAGCTCCTTTGGATCACCTACACCATGAGTGACTTTGGTGAGGAGTATACCCATGTCCCACTTCAATGTGATAGCACCAGTGCCATAAGCGTTGCAAAGAACCCAGTGCTCCATTCCAAAACCAAACACATAGAAGTGAGGTACCATTTTCTGAGAGACAATGTCGAGAAAGGAAAGATAGCCTTGATCCATGTACCCACACATCACCAACTAGCCGATATTTTCACCAAACCCCTAGATCAAGCAACTTTCACTCGTTTGCGGGGGGAACTTGGTGTGTGTTTGATTTCCTGAGTTGGGTGTGTGGGAGCTTTCTTTTGCCGGTGGTGTCGAGCCCGTTTTGCCTCCCCTCGAGGAGCCGGTTTGTAGCATATGTATAGCTTTTCTTTGTGCATTTCTTGCATTTGGCATGGCATATGTAGCATGATGTATAGGCATCCTTGTATCTTAGATTGCATGCAATTTGTATCATATGCATTTGTTAGGAAAAGCTTCTCTCATATACATTATTCACCATGGAATGAGATATTTGTCTTTGTGAGCTTGTTTGGTATGCTACGGTTAGTTTGGCTTAGCTCTTGATGATCTTGATGAATAATCCATGGTTGATAGCTATGCTTTTGAAAAATGTCTCATGTATGCTCTCTCATGTGTAAATGTCTTTACATGCTCTTGACATGTCTTTGTGGCCTTGCTATGCTTAATTTGTGGTTGGATGGCTAGTTTATTGATCATATGGGGCCAAAGGCTCATTTGCCATCATGAATGTTTAGCCCTCTAGATTTATCTTGTGGAGGAGCATAAGTTCCTTTTTGTCGCAAAGACATTTCATGTACCATTTACAAATCTGAAAATGAAATTAAAAATGCTTGGAAATGTGCTCCCATGTCATACGTGCTGAATTTAATTTGCTTTGGGTGCTAAACCGTTGCATGATGCCTACCAATGAGAAGTCTCATACATAGAAGTAGGCACATGGCTCGGTGGCTTTGACATGACATGAGGTGCTTGTGGGTGTTTGTGATGGTCTTATGATTAGAATGGCTGTCCTAGCATGAAGTTTGTGTGGTTTTGCCTTTTTGATATGCTTTGATCATGTTTAGGACTTTGCTCATGAGAGGCAAGTTTTTCGCAAAATTGCCAAAATCCATCTTAGCTTCGTCCAATGGTTGTGAAACTTGGTGATCATGTAGTTGAGATCGATACGAAGCCGTAGAGTACCTAACTTGCTCATTTGGACATGTGTAGCATTCTTTGTTGAATTTTGTCTATTTGAGAAGCTCTAGGTTGCATTTTTTGCATTTTTGGCTTGATTAATGCATTGCCAACAAGGGGGAGAAGTTTGAGCTTGAGATGGCTTGCTGGACGTGTTTGGAAGGTTTTCTGGTGGTTTCGAGCCATTTCTGGGCTCTGTTGTGCACCGGTCTGACCGGTCAGGGTCACCGGTCTGACCGGTGTGAGTGCTGATCCTGTACATATGTTAGGCACCGGTCTGACCGGTGATGATGACCGGTCTGACCGGTGTGAGCCGAAAGTGCTTTGCTTGGTCCCGTTTCATGTGGTTTCTTGCATGCATTCGTCCAGGGGGAGTTGCATTGGTTCAGGGGGAGCTTGCATGTGTGCAGGGGGAGCTCTTTGTGGTTTTCGAGTTTTGTTTCGGTGGTTTGTGCTCTTTGCTTGAGCTTTGCTTTGTCTCGGATATGTCGAGCCGTTGCCCTTGCCTAAGGGGTCCGAGACTTGTCTTCTTCAAGTGATCTTGCTCTTTGCCTTTGTTTGGCTTTCGATCGCTTGTTGGAGTTTCTTTTTGTTCGTTTCTTTTTCTTTTCTTTTCTCTCTTGTTACTTTCGTGTGGGTGTTGTCAATGCACTCATCAAGGGGGAGATTGAGGACCATGTGTGGTTCGAGGACCGGTGGATGGTCGCTTCCTTGTGTGATGAGTGATTGACAACGTTGTGTGGACTCGATTCTTGGCTATGTATTGCGGGTGCGGGTTGCGGCTTGACTCGTGTTGGTGCGGGTGAAGAACAAGCGCGAAAGGTCGTCGCCGGTGAGGCCTCCAAGTGTGGAGAAGACAAGTAGGCTTTGTTCGAGGGACCGGTGGCCGGCGGGGGTCAAGTGCGGGCCGCATGGTGGCATGAACAGCAAGATGAAGTCGTGGACGGTTTCTTGGTTGAGCCTCAAAACCAAGGTCGAGCCGGGACTACGTGGGAGCCAAGTCATGAGTGGAGATTGGCGGAGGCTACACCGAGTTCGCGGGGTTTCCGGTGGTTCACCGAGAAAACCACCGGGTTCCTTGGTTGATCCACAAAGCCAAGACCGGAGAACCGAAGACGCGGTGCAAGCGGCACCGAGCACCGGCCCCGACCGGTGGGTCCGGCCCGTCCGGCCGGTGGGGACCGGTCGGCCGGTGAGGAGCACCGGTCGACCGGTGTGCGACGACGCGGTCCGGAATCTTCGAAGCGGAGGACACGCGTCGGGATCGCATGGCTTGCGTCGAGGCTACGCGAGGTGCGGTCGCGGGCATCCGTCCGATGGTGAAGACATCAAGAATTCCAAATCCGCCCTTGAGGGGCTTGTATCCCTAGTTAGTAGAGAAGGGCATTTTAGACATTCGGTTGCCTCCATATAACCCAAGAGGTGAGAGGATGGCAGCCAACTCTTGGAACCCTAGCTCATTAGTTTTCCTATTTTCCACCTATTTTCTCTAGGTTTTCCTTAGGACTAGCAAGAGAGCTTCACGGAGAGATCTTGTAGAGAGGGATGGATGATCGGGCGGCTTGCTAGACCTTGTACGAATCTTTGTTTCATGTATAGATGATTCGGCGTGATTCCTCAAGGTTTGGATGTGTTTTCCCCGGTCGTTCTTGGTGGTGATTTTCGGAGCCCTTTCTTCGTGATTTCTTTGGGGTGTTTTCGGGGCTTTTCTCTTGGAGATTTGATGGGGGAAATTTGTGGGAACCCTTCGTGGTTCTTTGGGCTGTGATTCCCCTCCCAAATCCGTGAGAAAAAGTGCTCGATTTCGGGGTTTCTTGAGTTCTTGGGTTGGAAGTGCTTTCGGCGGGATTTCTTCGATTCCTCCTTTTTGGACGAGATTTGGTGGGATTAAACTTGGCTATGGACTCCTCATGAGGTGTTCCGATATCCCCAAAGTCTTGTTCAAGTCCGTGGAGTGATTCGGGAGATCGAGATTTGGATTTGGGGGGAGTTGACCCGCGGGTGCTTGTTCATCCCGAGTCGCCCGAGCTACACCGGCCGACCGGTGCTCTTGACCGGTCCGACCGGTGCAAGCCCCCGTGGGTTTTCGCTCGGGTGAGTGTCTTGGTGTGTTCTTTGTTGTCCCGTGGTTCGCCGTTTCGAGTTTGGGTCCGTTTGGTGGTCGGTTGGCTGTTTGGTGCCTTGGGGGCTTTCGGGTCGCCATCGGTCCGACCGGTGCGTCTCACCGGTCGACCGGTGTAGAGCCACTTAGTGGAAGTTGCTCGGGTTCACCGGCGGGGACCGGTCCGACCGGTGGTGCTCACCGGTCCGGCGGGTGTGGGTCTGTAGACTCGGGGTTTGTTGTTCCGCTGCGTTCTCGAGTCGGAAGGCTGTGTGTGTTGGTTCCTAGGTCCAGTGGCACTCCAGTGGCTACGTGGGCTTGGCCATCTTGGGTAGTGAGTCGGAGACGTGTGTTGGAAGCCGTGTTCGTCTTGTTGGAGTTCTCATCTCCACCGAGAAGAATTTTTATCGGCTCCCATTCACTCCCCCCCTCTCTGGTTCGCCGTACCGGTCCTTCACTGATCCAGTAAGTCACATCATCAGAGCCGACTGATTGAACCGGCTTTAGTACAAAATCGAACAATTTGAGATACTTGGTATCCCATGCTTTTCCAGATGTGCAGCTTACTCGATCATAAGTCCACCCTTGTGCTTCTATAGCTGCCACTGTCAAGGAGGTTTCTCCTTGGACCACCTCCACTGAATCTCTGATCCATTGGATAATGCATTGAATCATTGTAGATGGTATGCAACAATTCGCATGTATCCAATCCCGACCCAGCAGTAGATTATAAGATCCCCTCCCTTTAATGGCAAAGAACGGTTGGAAGTGTCGGTGTTTTAGACCGGCAACCTACTAAGGGGAGTACCCGAAGTAGATGGATGTGACTCGCCGAGATCGGTAACTCGAAGGAAGAGACACGTGGCACACAATTTAGACAGGTTCGGGCCGCAAGGTGCGTAATACCCTATGTACTGTATGCGGCGTAGCTCTGGATTGATTGGGCACGATTACAAGATGGTGCAATAGTGCGCCGTGAGTTGTAGGGGATTGGATGAGGTGATCCTAAGATCGGTCCCTGCCTCGCCTTATATAGTCCGGGAGGCAGGGTTACAAGTCGGAGTAGGGAGAGAGTACTAGTCGAGTACGTCTAGGAGTCCTCTATACAGTGCGGAACATGTACAGCTCCCTAACCGAGTACTACTCCTGTGTAGTCCTTGTGCTCCACGCCTTCAGATGCCGTGCAGCGCAAGCCGGGTAGTCCCAGGGGCCCACCGAGTAGTCGGTCCTGGTACCCACCGAGGTAGTGGGCCTAGGGAGGTCCATACGACATGCCCCCGAGTACTTTGTAGTCGAGAAGGATAGCTTCAAGTAGTCTTGACGGCCTTAATGAGTAGTCCTCAAACGTCCCTGAGTGCTACAAGTCAAAAGTCCTAAAGAGTAGCCGAAGCATCCCGAGGCTGGAATGTACTCCAGCTGATGTTTGAGCAATCTTGAAGTCTTCTCGAGTAGTCCAAAGCGTCCTCGAAGACTGCCTTCAAAGGTCTTCAAAAACTGCCTGTCTTGTCTTGAAGCCGGAGCTGATATGGAGGTGCGATTGCAAAATCGCACTCCATATGGAGTAGCCCCCAAGCCTTAGGTTGAGCCGCGGGCTCTGGCTGAGGGTCCATCTGAAGTCTTGGCAAGAAAATCCCGAAAAATCCGGAGAGAAAAAACCGAAGGACACGTGGCACGGAGCCCCCGAGCCTTGAGTCGAGTACTTCCTCTCGAATTGAAGGGTCTTCTTGAAGAATGTGTCCTGAGATGCTCTTGAGACTAGCCGCTTCCCAGGTAGTCGAGTAGAAGTAGCCGAGCCCCCGAGGTGAGGCGCGTCGACTAGTAGAATACGAAGGGTCGCGCGCAGCCGCTGAGTCAGCTGCGCGTGGACTTATCCAGCCGCCCGTTGCGGAGCCGGTTTGGCTTATAAATAGAAGCCAAAACCCTTAGGGTTTTTCACCCATTCGAGCTGCAGCCATTCCACTTGCATCTGAAGCGAGTCCACTCCCAGCGTTTGCTACCGCCGTAGTAGATCCAAGTGCGCCGCCACCCAAATCTTTTACGGTAGCCCCCGAGCGGATGCGAGTGAAGACGCCCTGCACTTGGAGGATGAAGCCGTCGCCGTCCAAGACGTCCAAGGCCGCCGGGAAGAAGAGGGGCCGCGAAGAGGCCGCCGCGGCAGCCACCGGAGCAGCGCCGCCCGTGTCTCCACCGCGGGCTGATCCAAGCCGCGAGCGGAAGAAGTCCAAAGTGAAGACGGAGGATTTGCTGACCCTCCTGAATAGTGGGTTCATTAGGGAGAAGGAAGTCGACATGTGGAGATCCGCCGCTGGAGATCCATATCCGATGGAGAAGGCCGAAGACGAGATCCCAATGTTCGCGCGGTTCGTGGAGCGCGGTCTTGCGCTCCCGGCCAGCGATTTCTTCAAGGGGCTGCTCGGGTACTACGGGATCGAGTACCTGAACCTGAACCCCAACGGCATCTTCCACACGGCGGTCTTCGTGCACTTCTGCGAAGCCTTCCTCGGGATCAAGCCGCATTGGGTGCTTTTCCGGAAATTCTTCCGCGTCAAGCCGCAACCAAGTGCCACCAATCCCAGGGTAGTCGGAGGAGCCGGCATCCAGCTGAGGGAGGACGCCGCGGAGCAGTATCTGGCGTACAAGCTTGTCGACTCCAACACAGATTGGAAGACCAGGTGGTTCTACATCACGAACCACCACCCCCGGCCCGCCGAAGCCAAGCGGACGGCGGCCCGTGTGCACCGTGAATGGTGGAACACGGAGCCCACCATGCAAGAAGGGATCCAACTCCCCGAGCTGCTAGCACGCATCAAGGTGCTCAGGGAGGCGGGACTTAGGGCCGAGCACGTGGCCTTCAGTTTCATGAAGCGTAGGATCCAGCCGTTGATGGCTCGGGAGACCCTGGGCTTCGAGTACACCGGCGACGACGACGCGTCGCGGATGCCGGGAGGCGAGCTGGACGACAACGACATCATCGAGAGGTTGTCGCGGATCTTCAAGGACATGCCGCCGTACACGGCGTGCCCTGTCGAGGAGTACTCCGCCGCGCGCCCGCCCAAGGAGGTGAGTTGTCGTACTCCCCTAGTCGAGTAGTGATTACTTGAAGTAGAGTTGCTGACGTCTTGTGTCTTGCGCAGGATGATGTGAAGAAGTTCATCTCTGAGCCGCAGCCACCTCCGAGCGGAATCGAGATCCCGAAGGAGGGGAAGGCGAAGGAGCGGCGTGAAGTTGGTGAAGGCGATGACCCCGTCGTTGTGGAAGACACCACCGACGACGACGAAGACGACGACGAGACGTTGCAAGACCGATTCCAGGTGCGGTCGAGGTTTAGCCGTCCGGGCTTGCCTCATGTTCCTCTGGTGCAAGACCCCCCAACTAGCCTGGAGGCTAGCCTAGCTGCGCCGCCACGGAAGCCGCGCAACCCCGCCAGGAAGCGGGTGACGAAGAAGCTAAAGGTCTCAGAGACCACGCCTCAGGAGGTAAGTTGTCTTGAGTAGAGTAGTCGAGTACCCGTTGTTCGAGTACGTTTGCTGACGAGTAGTCTTCCTTGTATGCAGGAGGTGCCGCCAGCGGAGCCCGTCGAAGAGGGCGACGAGGGCGTGTGGGACACGGTGGGGGAGCCAGCTGGAAGTCATAGTCCAGCCCCTACTGTTGAAGAAATCCTGGCGCAACTGGAGCGCCAGCCCCCAGCTCCGCAAGGGAGCACGGGACCCGTGGCCGCCGCCGTTGAAGAGGTGGTGGCCTCAGGGGCGCAGGAGACCACTGTGCCGGCCGCCGCTGTTGTGGAGGAGGCGGTAGCCGCAGGGGCGCAGGAGGAGGCGCCCGCCGAGGGTGGACTGGTCGATATCGCCAGCATCCTCGGTGCTCTGGCCGTGACCATTGTCCGGTCGAACTTGTAAGTACCATATCCTTGCGAGTAGTACTTATTGCAGTAGTCGATGTTGCCTGACGCCCATCTGTGTGTGACTCTGCAGAAAATCCACTGATCTGACCTGGGATGGGGATGAGCCCTCATCAGCGGTGGCGGAAGAAGTCGCGCCGCCCGCCGAAGAGGCCGCTCCCGCTACCCAAGCCGCGATTGAGCCACCGGTTGCCGAGGCGCCGCTGCCGGAGGCCAGTGTGGTCGAAGGTGGGTACCCTCCTTGAAGCTACAGGGCTCCACGAGGAGTAGTCGTAGGCACTGATGCACTTGTCTCTCTTTGACAGGCGCTGAAGGTGGTGACATCCCTGCAGGGGTGCCAATGCAGAGGTTGACACCAGAGGCCCCGGAGGCTGCGGAAGGAGCCCCCAAGCCCATGGAGGAGGTCGTCGAGAAGACCGCCGGGGGAGAGGCGGTCACCACGTCGCCAGAGATTGCTTTGGAGGTGGCTATCCGCTCCCCCGAGATCTAGGACGCAGAGCCCATCCGCTCTGCGCCGATGACGGAGGCCACCGCGAGTAGTCGCGGCGGGATAGAGCTGCTCGCGGACGATCTCATCGAGCCGGCGACGGTAGCCAAGCATCTGGAGGCGATCCGTCAAGCCGAGCAGTGGATGAAGGTGAGTAGCCGTAGCCTTTTGAGTAGCCAATCCTTTGTCGTTGAGTATTCTTTGTGACTTGAGTTGTCTTGTGCAGGACGTTGCGGAGCGGTCCCGCGACAAGTCGAACATGCTGCAGGGCTATGGCGATGCGGTGCTCCGAGCCGAAGCCCTAGAAGAGCAACTTGTGAAGTAGCGGAAGCACGCGGCTGCCATGTAGTCGAAGCTCGACGCCGCCTTCGCCAAGTACCATAACGACGTCCAAGAGTTGCAGGCGAAGGGCGACGACTTGGTGCGGAAGAATAAGGGCCTCCGCAACAAGAACAAGGGTATACCCCTCAACTTGTCGGGTACTTGTTGGAGGTCGAGAAGCATCTGACCCGTTGTTGCGCTGCTGTATTGCAGAGCTTGAGGGCCAGGTGGAGCAGCTGAAGGCCTCGGAGACGAGCATGAAGAACCTCTTCTACCGGGAGCAAGAAGCCCGCCAGGTACTCGAGCTCGACTACAAAGAACTCGCCTTCGAGTGCGAGAAGCATATGGAGCTTCGGATTGCTTCTGACAGAGATCTCGTCAACTGCTACAAATCCTTGCAGAAGTTGAACGAAGACTGCGAGGCATTGCGGGCCCAGTTGAAGGAGTTGGAAGAAGCCGCACTGCCGATCGCAAGGCTCCTGGTGCCGCACCCGGGCGGCCCCAAGATCGCTCCTCTGGTGGATCGCCTCAAGGAAGCTCCAAGCCGGCTGGCCGCCTACGTGAAGCACATGGCCAGGTCGATCCCAAGACAAGTCTTGGCCTTCATGAAGTCGTACTTCCCGAAGGCCCCAGTGGAGGTAGTCGCCGGCGGGGTAGCCGCCAACTGCTCTGATGAGCAGTATGCAGAGCTGCTGGAGCAGATGGCTCCCATCGCGGAGCAGGTAGCTGAGAAGCCGAACCTCCAGTAGCCCTGTTATAGGTAGCTAGTAGCCATAGTTGTACAGGAAAACAATTGTAATGAATTGTTCAAGTATCAATGAGAGAAAATTTTCCAGCAATGAGTACTCGTAGTCGCGATCTCAGAGTGCGGAGCCCCCATCGTGGAGTGGATGCGAGTAGTAGTACTCGACTTTAGTGGTCCCGTTGTAGGGAGCAGGCAGTAAAGAAGTTGATGAACAATCAAACTTTATTACTGAAGAAGTACACCTAGGTGGCCAGGGCCGTAGTTACAAAGTAGTCGCTTGGACCTGGAGGCCGCTTACGGTACCGAGTAGAGCCGGGAGCGGGTGGCCGCTTGCGGCGGTTGATCCGTAGGTAGCCGTGTAGGCCGGATCGTAGATCCGTAGGTAGCCGTGCGGCTGGATCTTGGAGTGTGGTCTCTTAGTAGACCGTCGCTAGAGTCCTTGACGCTCGTCGCGGCCCGGGTCCGTAGGTAGCCGCACGGGGCTGGACCCTAGAGAAGAGTAGTCCGAGACCGGAGCCGGGACCGGGGGGTCGCCCCCGCGGCGAGGGGTGTTGATGTAGTCGTGTAGACTTGAACCCCGCAGTAGTCGTGTAGACTAGGCGTAGAATCGACAGAGCTAGTCGACGTTCCACGAGTTGTTGATGTCTTCGCCTTCAAGTGTTTGGAGACGATAGGAGCCCGGCCCGGTCACCTTTGCCACGGTGAAGGGACCTTCCCAGGGGGAGCTGAGCTTGTGAAGTCCTTCCGTGTTCTGGATACGGCGGAGGACGAGATCTCCAACGTTGAAGGAGCGTTCCTTGACGTTGCGATCATGGTAGCATCGGATACCCTCCAGGTACCTTGCTGATTGGACGAGGGCAGCGCAGCGAGATTCTTCGAGGCTGTCGATATCAAATCGTCTGCTGTCTTCTGAGACGCCTTCGTCGTAGTGCTCCACTGCTGGCGAGTTCCATATGACGTCGGCAGGGAGGATGGCTTCGGAGCCGTAGACCAGGAAGTAGGGGGATTGCCCCGTTGGCTTGGATGGTTGAGTCCGCAGCACCCAGAGTGCGTTGGGTAGTTCCTTGATCCACTTGCCCCCTTTAGAGTTCGCGGCGTCGTGTAGCCGCTTCTTTAGAGCGTCGAGCACCATCCCATTGGCGCGCTCGACTTGTCCGTTGGCCCGTGGATGGGCGACTGAGACGTATCGACGTCGATCCCGCCGTTCTCGCGTACTCCCCCGAGCGGTGGTTGTTGAAATTGGATCCCAGGTCTGTGATGATGCGGTGGGGTAGCCCGTAGCGGTGTACGAGTTCATCCAGGAAGTCGAGTACTCTGTCAGCCTTGGGGCATGTGACCGGCTTGACTTCGATCCACTTGGTGAACTTGTCGATGGCCACCAACACCCTGTTGAACCCTCCTGGCGCAGTTGGTAGTGGCCCAATCATGTCGAGCCCCCAGCAGGCAAAGGGCCAGGTTGGCGGTATGGTGACTACCTTGTAGGCTGGGACGTGTTGCTGCTTGGCGAAGTACTGGCACCCTTGGCACTTTCTGACGAGTTCTTCAAAGATCGCCCGCAGCCGTGGGCCGCAGAAAGCTCGTCAGAAAGCCTTGCTGACCAGCGTGCGTGAGGACGTGTGGTTGCCGCAGACGCCCTTGTGGATCTCCTCCAAGATGTCCTTGCCTTATTCACGGGGGACGCATTTCATGAGTACTCCAAAAGATGCACCCCGCTTGTAAAGCTTGTCTCCGACGAGGACGTAAGACTTGGCGAGGCGGACGAGTTGCTCGGCTGCGTTCTTGTCGGAGGGGACCTTCTGCTCGCTGAGGTAGTCGATGAAGGGTTGCCTCCAGTCCACGTCGATCATCATGACCTCCTGCCCGGCCGGTGGATGGGCTGGGACAGTGGTCGGTGGCGCCGGCTCCGGGATGGATGGCGCGTGGAGCTCGTGTACGAAGACACCTGTTGGCACTTGAGCGCGGGTGGATCCGAGCTTGGAGAGGACGTCCGCTGCAACGTTGTTGTCGCGGACGATGTGATGGAACTCGAGATCGTAGAACTTGTTCTCGAGTTTGCGAACTTCTAGGCAGTAGGCGTCCATGTTCTCCTTGTTGCGGTCCCAGGACTTGTTGACTTGGTTGATGACCACTGCGGAGTCGCCGTAGACTAGTAGCCGCTTGATGCCCTGTGAAGCCGCGAGGCGGAGCCCGTGTAGGAGGGCTTCTTACTCGGCTTCGTTGTTTGAGACCTTCCAGAAGATCTGCAGGACGTACTTGAGTTGTTCGCCCGTTGGAGAGATCAGGAGTACCCCCCGCACCTCGCGCCCTCGAGGTTGAGTGAGCCGTCGAAGTACATCACCCAATGCTCTGGTCGCACGGTGGGAGTAGGTAGCTGGTTCTCCCGCCACTCCGCCATGAAGTCGACTAGTGCCTGCGACTTGATGGCCGTGCGTGGCTTGAAGTCGATAGTGAGGGCGCCGAGCTCGATAGCCCACTTGGAGATTCTTCCAGTGGCATCTTGGTTTCGCAGGATGTCGCCAAGCGGGTAGTCGGTGACGACGGAGACCGAGTACTACTGGAAGTAGTGTCGTAGCTTCCACGAGGTGATGAGTAGAGCGTACAGGAGCTTCTGCACAGGCTGATACCGGGCCTTGGACTCTGATAGAACCTCGCTGACGAAGTAGACTGGGCGCTGGACCGGATAGGCGTGGCCTTCTTCCTGCCGCTCAACAACGATGGCAGTACTGACCACGTGAGTAGTCGCAGCTAGGTAGAGTAGGAGCTGCTTGCCCTTGTGAGGAGCCGTGTGGATCGGTGGCTTTGATAGGAAGTCCTTGAGCTGGGCAAGGGCTTGATCCGCCTCTGGAGTCCACACGAACTTCTCTTGATGCTTGAGTAGTTTGAAGAACGGGAGGCCCCGTTCTCCTAGCCTCGAGATGAATCTGTTCAGCGCCGCCATGCAACCCGTCAGCTTCTGGACGTCTTTGATGCTCGTGGGAGCTTTCATGCGTCGGTGATGGCGGAGATCTTCTCGGGGGTTGGCTTCGATGCCGCGCTGGCTGATGATGAAGCCGAGTAGTTTGCCCGAAGGAACGCCGAAGACGCACTTGTTCGGGTTGAGCTTCCAGCGGTACTCGCGTAGTGATGCGAAGGTCTCTTCAAGGTCGTCAATGAGGGTACTGGAGTCCCCGGTTTTGACAACCACGTCATCCACGTAGGCCTCGACGTTCTTGTTGAGTTGCCGCTTGAAGCAGGCCTGGATGGCCCGTTGGTAGGTAGCGCCGGCGTTCTTCAACCCGAAGGACATGGTCGTGTAGAAGTACGCGCCAAACGGGGTGATGAACGCAGTCTTCTCCTGGTCTTCTTCCTTGATCGCGATCTGGTGGTACCCGGAGTAGCAGTCGAGGAAGCAGAGCAGGTCGCAGCCCGCCGTGGAGTCAATGACTTGATCAATCAGCGGCAACCCGAAGGGGTCTTTGGGGCAGTGTTTGTTAAGGTCGGTGTAGTCGACGCACATCCTCCACTCGTTCGAGTTCTTCTTGCGGACGAGGACGGGGTTGGCGAGCCACTCGATGGAAGACTTCTCGATGAAGCCACCGCGAGTAGCTTGGCGAGTTCCTTCTTGATGGCATCCCGCCTGTCGTCGGCAAAGCGTCGGAGGTGTTGTCGTTTGGGGGTGGCCTTAGGGTCGACGTTGAGGGAGTGCTCAATCAGCTCCCTGGGCACTCCTGGCATGTCCGCTGGCTTCCACGCGAAGATGTCGCGGTTAGCTCGAAGGAAGCTGATGAGCGCGTCTTCCTATTTGGGGTCGAGGCCGGACCCGATGGTGGTGGTCTTGCTGGGGTCGCCTGTTCCGAGGTCGACCGTCTTGACGGGTACCTCCTCAGGTGGGTGAGGCTTGTTGGTATTGTCAGACTTCTCTGGGATGTCGAGTTCACTTGTAGCAAGCTTCTTCGACGCAGCGTAGACCTCCATCATTGCGTTGGGTACTTGATTTGTGGAGGCGATCTCCACGGCTTATGTGTCGCAGTCGTGGGAGATCTTGAGGTCCCCTTGAAGGGAGAGTACACCGGCTGGGCTTGGCATCTTGAGTACCAAGTAGGTGTAGTGGGGCACCGCCATGAACTTGGCGATGGCCGGTCTGCCGAGGATGGCATGGTAGGAGGTCTCGAAGTCCGCGACCTCGAACTTGATGTACTCGGTACGGTAGTTGTCCCGAGATGCCCCGAAGGTAACTGGCAGGACCACTAAGCCCAGTGGAATAGTCGTGTTGCCAGGGACGATGCCGTAGAAGGGCACGTTGCTCTTGGTGAGCATATGCGTGATGTCGAGCTTCATTTTCTTCAAGGTCTTGGTGAAAAGGACGTTGAGCCCGCTTCCACCGTCGATGAGCACCTTGTTGAGTTTGGAGCCCGCCACCGTTGGCTTCAGGATGAGGGGGAACCGTCCTGGTTCAGAGAAGCTGGTCCATTGGTCCGCGCGGGAAAAGGTGATGGGTACCTCCGACCACCTGAGAGGGGTCGGGACCGCTGGCTCAATGGACATTACTTCACGACGGGTAGCCTTCGCTCCCGCTTCGCCGGGAGTCCGCCGAAGAGGACGTTGACGGTCTTCTCGGGTTCTTGAAAGTCGTTGTTTTCGCCGTCCTTCTTCTTGCCCTTTTGGTCGTGAGGGTGCGGTGGCTCCGGCGTCTCCTTGAGCACTGTTCGGTAGTGTGGTTGCCGTTTGGATGCCACGGGCACTTCTCCTTCAGCAGGTCTTTGAAGCCGCCAGAGTTCTTCTTCGAGTTCTCTTTCGCAGAGCGCTGGATAGCCGCGACAGTGTTGTCTGGCTTGCGCTTGCGGTTGGGACCCGAGTAGTAGTAGTTGTTGTTGTTGTTGTTGTTGCGGCTGCCCTGGTTCGCATTGCTGCCGCAGCCGCCGCCCTGGTTCTGCTTGGTCTTGCCACGAATGGCGTCGTACTTGGCGCTGGCCTTGTCTTCTTCATCCGCCCAGGACGTGATCATGTCCTTGAGGTGGGGGATGGACCTGGGGCGGCGACGACCGAAGTCTTCGAAGGTGCGGCGGTGATAGAGGCCGTCTTGGAAGAGGTCGATGACCTCCTTGTCGGTGACGTCGACGACGGTGGCGCGCTTGTCGAAAAAGCGGCGCATGTACTTGCGGAGGGTCTCGCCTTGTTCTCGCTTGATCATGGCCGTGTCCATGTGAGTACCCGATCGGCCCATGGCGCCCGTGAAGTTGCTTGTGAACCGCTCCTTCGGCCTGGTCCCACTTGTCGATCGAGTGCTTGTCCGGGCCGACTCGAGCCATGTGAGTGGTGCTTGGTCCGGCGAAGGGGAAGTAGAGGCACTTGGTGTCGTTGTTGCCGCCGCCGTTCTCGATGGAGAGGGCGTAGCATCGCAGCCACCGGATGGGATCCGCTCGCGTCGTACTTGGTGATCCCCAAAGGTTTGAACTTGTCGGGGAGGAGCAAAGTTGCGAAGTCGAGGTGAGAAGGTGGGGAAGCCGTCGCCTTCGGCGGCGGTGGTCGACTTCTTCCGCCGCGGCTCCTCAATCTTCGGCGGGCGTCGTACCCGCCGTGTGAGGCGCCGGAGGTGTGGCTATTCGCGTGGCCTCGGCGGCCGCCGCGGCCGCCCCCCGCCTCCGGCCCTCCCCGTTGGCCCCATGGTTGGAGCCGCCGCCGTCGCTGCCGCCGCCGTCGGGATCGTTGCCGCCGCCACCTGCCGGAGCGCGGTGGGGAACAACTTCTCGGTTGCCGTGGTCTTGCAGTGAAGGTCCACCGGCGTTGGAGCGGCGACGGTTTGGCTCGGCTGGGAGGTCAGCTCGAGTACGGTTGGGACCGTTGTTGGCGCTGCGACTAGTAGCTTTTTTGTCGCGGGGCTTAGCTGGAGGAGGTTGGTTGACTCTGTTGTCGACCCGCATGAAGTAAGCTTCTTCAGCGAGCTTGGCGATGACCTCACCAGTGCGTATGCCCTGAGCCTGGCGTGCGATCGCTGTGATCGACATGAGGCACTACTCGGAGGTAGTGTGGACTCTGCTCTCGACCGCCTTGAGAGCTTCCGCAAGGTGGCGGACGGGGAAGTTGTCGCGGAGGCGTCGACGACGTTCGTTGCGCTTCCGGTTGCGTTCACGTCGAGAGTCTCTGTCCGTCGGAGTCTCGTTTGGTGGAGCGTCAGCAGAGAGCTCGTCCGAGGAGATGTCCTCCAGATACTTGTCCTGAGCTATGCCTGAAGGCCCTGGGGTGTCGCCGGCAGCCATGAAGACTTGGCGATCGGGGGTGCCAAGGCTGGACTCAAAGGGTGCCACCTCAGTTGGTGTGTTTGAGTCAGCTGGGCTAGCGGTGTTCCCTCCTGGAATGGTAGCGAATCGATGTAGGCGACGTAGCGTGAGTCTCCCTTTATCAGGTCAGCGGGCTTGCGATCTGGCCAGTAGACATATCTCCCGGCCGGCGTGGATTTTATAACCAGCCCAGAGGCTGGCCCTGACAAGGGAAGCTCGACGGAGTTGTCTTCGGACTCGGGCTCATCAGGGTCCGACCCGAAGTCGAACTCGTAGTCCGGGTTTGAGTAGAGCTCAGAGAGAGGGCTGGAGTCCGAAATGTGAGCGTGGGCGGCGTCGGAGTCCGAGTTGTACTCGGGTACGGGCTCCTTGCCGGCCCGGCGCGAAGTGGGAGCCCCCGTGCGGGCCCGGCTGAGGATGCGGGGGCCACGCGCGGAGGGCTCGCGTGGTGAGGGGACCGCCTGCGATGGCTGAGCAGCCGGCTCGCATGCGATGGCCCATGGCGACGTCGAGTTCGAGTTGGAGACGGACTCGAGCTCGAAGTCAGCGTGGTGGTTGAAGAGCGAAATTTCGCCGAATTGGCCGGCGAGTTCGCCTGTGACGACTTCGGGAAGTGTCACGAAGCCTGTCTTCGGGTTGGGCCGCATGGTCAGACGGCGCTGGAAGGAGCCCGCGCCATCAGCAGTGCAGACCCAGGCGCCAAAGACGAAGGTGTCGCCGCGGTTGAAGGCGACGGTTGGCTTGAAGCAGACAGGAGCCGTCGAGTTCTCCATGTGATCTCGGGCGAGAGCCCCTGCCTGGCGCGCCAGCTATCGGTGTTTTAGACCGGCAACCTACTAAGGGGAGTACCCGAAGTAGATGAATGTGACTCGCCGAGATCGGTAACTCGAAGGAAGAGACACGTGGCACACAATTTAGACAGGTTCGGGCCGCGAGGTGCGTAATACCCTACGTCCTGTATGCTGCGTAGCTCTGGATTGATTGGGCACGATTACAAGATGGTGCAATAGTGCGCCGTGAGTTGTAGGGGATTGGATGAGGTGATCCTGAGATCGGTCCCTGCCTCGCCTTATATAGTCCGGGAGGCAGGGTTACAAGTCGGAGTAGGGAGAGAGTACTAGTCGAGTACGTCTAGGAGCCCTCTATACAGTGCGGAACATGTACAACTCCCTAACCGAGTACTACTCCTGTGTAGTCCTTGTGCTCCACGCCTTCAGATGCCGTGCAGCGCAAGCCGGGTAGTCCCAGGGGCCCACCGAGTAGTCGGTCCTGGTACCCACCGAGGTAGTGGGCCCAGGGAGGTCCATACGACAGGAAGGGTCTTACTGCTGATGATGAGCTCCACGCAGATTGCTTCTTGAGCTGGAGAGATGTTGCTGTCAAAACTCACCAGCATCATGTCGGTTTGAGTTAAATCTTTATCAGATTTCCCAATCTTGCACAGCATGGTGTATGACATCAAGTTGACTATTGCTCCTCCATCTACAAGCATCCTGTTAACTGGCTTACCATTGACAAATCCTTTGAGAAACAAAACTTTCAAATGTTGTCTTTTCTCATCTTCTGGCTTCTCGATGATAGCTTGTCTAGGTTCTAGTGTCAACTGAGCCATGCCAAGTTCTTCATCGGACACATCCAAATCAACTGGACCATGAACTCTTTTGGCAGGAAGACAACCATCTTTATGTAATCTTGTGGTTTGTCATCCTTCCCATCATCGGTCTTAGGCCTTGGGTGCCAAACTTTAGACCGAACCTTCTTCTTGTCTAGCAAGTGTCTCTCTACTTCTTCTTGTTGTTCTAGTTGTCGTAGGCGTTGGACCCTCCTTTTTTGGGCCTTGGTCAAGCCATCTAGACACCACTATGTATTGGGCTTCTTACGTGTTTCGCTTGACCCTTCATCATCCAGTTGTAGCGTGCGTCGACGGTCAGGAGCTCGACACATGATATCTTCATCAGGGACCACAGACTAGGCCATCTCTTCCAGCCGTTTGTTTGACTCTTCATTGACTCAGCCTCCCAGCCGATCATGAACACTGGCCTTGCCCCCCAGCCGATCGTAGATGCTAGCTTTGGCCCCCAGCCGATCATGGACTGAGATCTGTTGATTGCTGAATTCAAGATGATCTTTGGCTAAAGGTCTTTTGTCATTGAAGCAAACTCTCTTAGATGAGTTGTTTTTGTTGTAAGCCCTATTGCATTCTGAACAGTTTTCTGCCATCTGCAGCTTGATCCTTTCTTCCCAATCGTACTTGAAGAATGGACATCTCCAATGTCCTTTGTTACGTCGTTCCCACTCTTCTCTTCCCCTTGCTTTCTCCTGTCAACATTGGAACTTATTAATCAGACTCTAGGGCATGACAGGCTGGCGTTGCTTTAAATCTCCTTCAAGTAGTAACCCTTTTCCTTTGACATCGGCAGCGGTTACTTGTACTTTAGGATCGACAACTCCTTTATTTTGAGCCAAATCAGACGTCAGCAACTTAACTCGTGACGTGTCTTTGCTATATACCTCAACTGTGCTAGTTGGGAAGGGATGCTGATCAATCTTCATCGGCTTTTCAGCTTTAGTAGGAGTTTCAAATTTAAGACTCCCTTGCTCAACAGCTGACTGTGCTATCTGAAGATCTTGCAATCATTGGTGTACGCGATGTTGCATTGTGCCACTTGCAATACTTTATCCTTTTCAGTTACTTTGTAGATGGTATGGTGTGGAACTGGGATAGTTTAATCTGCCCTTGCTGAAGCAATAGATCAAATATCTTATTGGCCTTGGTGATATCAAAGCCGAATCTTTCTGGTTCTTTTTTGCCAAAGGGACAAGACACTATCTTCTTGCCTTTGACCCACTTTGCAAGCCCTATCATATTATCTTTATCTTCTGAATAAGAGTAATCCACATAGGACACTTCTTCTGAGAGTTTCTTCTGGGCTCATAGGACTTTGCATTTTCCTAACTCATTCGACTGGCCAATTGGCTGAGACGCTCGAAATCATGTGATCCTTATTTCTGCCTCAAGGTTGGTAAGAGACCATGGAAAGCAAACTCAGCCAGTTGTTTGTCTCCCAGATTCAGACTATTGCACTTGTTCTTGACTTCTCTGAATCTCTAAACGAATGCAGCAAATGTTTCATCATTCCTTTGCTTGAGTCTGGTCAGATCAGTAATCTTCATCTCATGGATGCCAAAGAAAAAATAGTTGTGGAACTACTGTTCCAAATCGGGCCACTTGATGATAGAGTTAGCTGGCACTGAGGTGAACCATGAGAATGCTAGCCCTGATAAAGATGAAGAAAACAAATGTATCCTGAGTGCATCAACATTCCCTGCTTCCCCACATTGGATGGTGAATCGAGTGACATGTTCCATAGTGGATGTCTCATCTTGCCCAGAGAACTTGGTGAAGTCTGGCTCTTTGAATCTTGGCGGGAACAGTTTTTTATCGTAGCCAGATGGATACGGTGTCCTGTATATGCAGGACTGCTATTTGGGTTTTATCCCATATTACTTTTGCAGCATCTCCAAGAAGTGGTCGATCAGCTCCTACTTAATGTGAGATTTCAATTCAGCAGTTGGAGTTTCTGGAGGCCGTTCTTCTAAGATCCTCGGCTGTGGATTTGGTACCATTGATGTCCTTGCTCCAGAAGAACCTTGCGTATTTGCAACATGTGGAGTTTGTCTGATCGGCTGACCTACCGATGGGGTTGATTGTTGCAAATTCAAGTGGCTTGGAATAGCCAAATGATTCAGAAGTGTTTGCAGCACTTGTGCAGGATCCACCTGTGGAATTGGCTGTTCTGTCACCCCTTGGAATTCATCAATTCATCTATGTTGCCCTTTCATTGCAGCACGAGGCAAAGGAAACGTGGATTATTAACACAAACAGAGTAACAAACTTCTGTCATAACTCTGGCATATATACACATTGCAAATCATTGTGAACTGCGGCCATATAATGACACAAATAGAGTAACAAACTTCTGGCATACATATTGCAATTTATTGTAAGTTGCTGCCATAGACATTGCAATGCCTTCCAAAATAGGAGACATGATTGATCTACCGCGTCTCTTAGATCTACTAGTTCATCACAAGTTCAACATACAGTCAAGAGGAACATATTAACAGAGGATCTAATAGTCCATCAGAAGTTCAACAAGCATACTGGAAGAACACATTAACTGAGGAACAAATTAATTAAGCAGAGGTAGTCGCCGCCGGAGGAGCCCCACCTTCGGAGTCGGAGCCGAAGCCAGAGCCGAAGACGTCAAGGACACCATCGTCGCCACTATCGTCATCGACGGGGGCGAGCACTCCTCTCTCTAGGTCCCCAACCAAGACATTGATCTTGAAGGCGTAATCCTTCACGCTCATCTGCGGCGTATCCCTGGGTGCTAGGACCCTGAGATGAACAACCCCTTTCGAAGCTTCACGAAAGCCTCGCGGAACAAGCTCGCTGACCAAGTGGCTTCGTCAGCATTTAGTGGAGGAGCACGCATGACAGCCATGGGCTGCAGAGCCACCTTGGGCGGGGGCGGCTTCACCTCCTCCGGCGGGGGTGGCTTCATCTCGGCGGATCGGGGTGGCAGCACCTCCTCCGGATGTGCAGGCGGGGGCGGCGGCACCTCCTCGGGCTCGGTGGGCGTGGGTGGCGGTACCTCCTCCCTCCCTCGCTTCCTGGATGGCTCGCTTGACGATGCCATGCCACTACGTGAAAACTGGATTTGGTAATGGGCGTAGACCGCCTTTGGTAACGGGCAATGTGCATGTTACCGATCAAGTGTTACAAATAAGCCAAGAAATGTAACTGGCAGATGCCCGTTACTAATAAGACATATTCATAACAGGCATTAAACAACGACCGTTACCACAACTAGCCACCGGTCACGTCAAATGGCTATTTTTCTAGGCCCACAGGGAACTTTCGTAACAAGCACCAAAGCAAAACCCGTTACAGACGCTCAATATCAGAGACGCCAGATGTGAGCCTGCATCTCCACTATCTTGATGAAATGAGACGCGTCTATTTCTTGCGCGTCTCAGCACAACTAGTATTCGTAACGGGCATCAAACAACGACCGTTACCACAACTAGTCACCGGTCACGTGAAATGGTTGTTTCTCTGAGCCCACATGGAACTTTGGTAACAGGCATGAAACAGAGCCCGTTACTGTTAAATTAACCTCAAAGACACATTCTGTGAATCGGCGTCTCCACTGTCTCGACGAAATGAGACGCACCTGTTTCTACGCTTGCTTTCAACCTACGTCTCCTATATCTCGATGAACGGCTAGGTCCTGGGGCCCACTGGTCAGGACAAGTAACGGGCTTTTACACTGCCCGTTACATTGTGGGCATTTTTGTAACGGGCTTTCCGAATGAGGCTCGTTACTTACTGATCAGTGTTTGTAACGAGCTTTAATTCACGCCCGTTACAGATACAGTGTCCACCCCTATAGTAACCTACCCGGTTGTCAGCGGCATCCTGGAACCAGCTGGGATTTGGCATCCACCAGGGGCTGCATCCTGGAACCAGCCAGGATACGGCAACCACCACAGCAAGGAGACATCACAAACACATTCTCACATCACAGATATAGGCAAAGCAAGATCACATCTATAGACAAGCTAGCTAGGATCACATCAAGTTTCAAGTTACCCTCATCAGGGCTTGTTTGGATGGAGTCATGAGAAAACTGCCTGAACCAGGCAGTACCTACCCCAACCAAGCAAGCCAAGCAGGTTTCTCAGGCAACAACACCTGACTAAAGAAGATTGAATGAGTTTCAAGTTTCTAGTCACAATAAACTCACGGTGCACCACTGTAGAATTTGCCCTTTCGGTTGATGGTCTCCTTAAGAATGTACTCGCATAGCATCTCTCGGGCACGCTTTACATCTTTTGTGGAACATCTAAAGGAGGTTTGAAATCCTGCAAAATACAATCATTTATGAGAATACAAGTAGAAATTATTTTCTAAAATCAGATGGATACTATGAGCAGAGACAAGGTTGAGCATTATTATCTACTTACAGCAGCCTTCTTGATGTCAGGTATGTCATCGAGTAGTCTTAACATATGGAATGCCACATGGAATCCACACAAAGAGGACCCCCGTGGCTGCTGAGCACACTGCATCGAGGTACCAAAATGACAAGTTAATGCAGTACCAAATAGGTAAGAAGGGACCATAAAAAAACCTCGGTCTTCAGCGAGATTTGTTTTGTGCTTGAGTGTGGCTTTTGGCTTTTTTTTCTTTCCTTTCGTCACTCTGTCCTGTGCATCAACGAAGGCCCTACATGATCAGCAATACCAATTAGAAACACTAAAAGATTGATTTTTTATGAACAAAAAATACTGTACCAAAGGCCCTGCATGGTCAACAATATCAATTAGAAACACTAAGAGATTGAATTTTTGTGAAAAAAAACCTACAAGAAACTGACCAGTTCAAAACATTTTGGAGGTCTGGGAACTTTAGCGGGGGATGTTGTTTAGCAGAATCTAGATACCAAACCTCTTTGAACTTCATACAGATGATCACTGTTACCTAGTGGCTAGTGTAGTAGGCACCCACCACTTAGTAGTTGTTCATCATTGCACTTGAGATTGCTTTGCCAACTTGCTCAGAACGCTGAGAAATATTTGTTGAAGTAAACAAATCTGGATCTAAAAACCCAACATTTATCTGCTTCTCTGCTGCCTTGTCCATCATTTTCCTACAAAAATCAAATTTTTAGCATGCATGAACTTTGCGGTCAAAATTAAAGAAATATCTTTTTAGGTTTTAAAGGACTTACAATGTCCACAACCTCATGAAGATAACATCCAAAGAAGCTAGGGTGATAAGGTTTAACATGCTACTGAATTCAATGTTTAACATTAAAGCACCACAACCACCTTTAAATTAGTCTTGATCCACCTTTGCTGGAAAGGGTAGTTTATCCTTACTGTGTTCCATGACATAAGCATGCAACTTGGCACAATTTGGTCCAGCAGCCTTTACATTTGGTTCTAACAACATAGGTGCACCAGGCTTGTATTTTGGTCGGTCCTGTTCTATCCCATTAACACGGTTAAGAATCTCATCTTTAGACAGAGGTTTCCTGGCTTGGTTCCCCTTCTGTAGTGGAGATTGCCTAGGCTCCTCCTGTTGCAGAGGCTGTTGTACATGTTGCATCTACTGCTTAGGGGGAGATTGCCTGCGCTCCTCCATCTGCTGGAAAGGCTACTGTTTTGTCTGTTGCTTATCCTCAAGTTGCAGCTGCTGCTTAGGCGGAGTTTGCCTGGGCTCCTCCTCCGTTTGTTGTTGGCGCTCCTACTGCGTAATTTTGCTGATCTGTTGGTGATGCTGCTGTTGAGCATTCTCTTGCTGACATTGAGCTGCAGCAACTCCATTTGATGTTGTATCCCTGCTACCTGTTGTGGCTTCAGGGTTGGGATGTCTCGTCATGGGTGGTATAATGATCTTGTCCTTTGGCCATTGGATCCTTTGAACAAGATCCGCAGCTAGGGTTGCTACGTCACCCCAATCAATTGGTACAGGCAGAGGGTATTGACTCGTATTGGCCCACACATAAGTAGATTGCACCACAACATACCCATCCTGCACCGGTAGTGAATGGCAAGCCTTTTGAGATGGAAAGACTTTCGCTAGTGTGAGCTCCACGGTGCCATCCAAAAGGCTGCACACGGTTGGCTCTGTCAGCTTATCTATTGTGTCCAGCATAGGTGATCGACTATCACTGTGCACTTCATTCGCTTTGTCACCGTTGGCATTCCAACGATCTTGCTCTCTGCCATCTTCCTCCCTGACATGCGCATGTTCTTCATCGCTGTCATGCCCATCTTCTTCCTCAATGCCATCCATATATTCTTCCTCGCTGCTACTGACAGGCGCTGGTAATTGGGAAGGAAGAAGTGCATTTTTGGGTATGTTGATGCCTGATAGTCTTAGAGCATGGACAATTGATTTAAATGTTTTGTTTGCCATCAGATCATGATCATCAAACCTCTTGTTCCTCTTCTTCCTATACATTACAGTGAACTCTTCACCAAACCCTTTACCCCAGCCAAGTGAACTAGACATGCCTCGGATCCGACCTCGATGCTCTGGAGTCTCAAGTGCTGCGGTGAGGATATCATCCTCCCTAACCCCAGAGAAAGAATCATCGCTACCCTGAGCTGCAAGTGTTTTCACCCTATCTACTACCCCCACCACCGCAGGGTTACTGAATGTTATGCCCCTGCTTACTTCACTAGTATTCTTCTTCTTCTTCCCTACCCTTGCCCGCAGATAAGGTCTCGAACGTCCAAGAAATTGGTCCTCTGGCAGCGAGCTTTGCATCCTCCTCCTCCCACTCTTTCCTTTTACCATGATAACCTTTTCTGCCCATCTTGTGTGGCTTATTACGCAATGCTCTCTTTTGTTTCATCTCCTAGCTCAGTTGCAGAAATGAAGGAGAATTGGTTTCCTGCACAAACATGTCCCAGTCTTGTTGCTGCAAAAAGGCATGCTTCACAAAGGGAGCCTCCTCTTCACTCACATATTTTTTCTTAAATGGGCCTTGAACCGCCATTGCAAGGTTCCAATCTGTAATATAGCTGCCTTAACTACCTTCTTGCGAACAGATTCTTCTAGATTTGCTGAGTAATCTAGCTTTTCCTCTAAAACTGTAAACAGATGGTCCTTCTCAATTGGTGAGAGATCATCAACCGCCTTGTTGATTGACACCCTCTCCCGAGAAATGAGACCACAGACCAATACAAATCTAACCCTCGCAGCATCTGGGGTAGGTCAAAATTGGCATCAAGTCTAGTTGCAGTCAACTTGTCTTCTGGCCATTTGGTTTGTGTCCTTGACCCGCGAGATCGAGTACTACTCACAGCAGTCTGTGCTCAATGACCCTGTGAAGAGGGTTCACCGACGATGGGTTGTGATGATGCATTGGAGGTAGAGGAGTTTGTTGTTGTGGGAGACTGCATAGATGATATGCCAGGTTTGTCAGTAGAGTAACACAAGCAAGACTGAAAATCTAAACTTAATTCTTATTAGATAAATTCGTTTTCTCTGATAGGCAAAATAGCTGATATAGTCGTAAATAAAATCAGCATAGACATACACTGTTCATATTTTACTTAATTAGCATACAGGGATATGTGCTAACCATTTTGACAGGGACACAACAATATGCTTATATATCAAAGCAGAGAATTCTTTCAACTGCTTCCTTGTCCAACTTGAGCAGCGATGGCTTGTGTGTTCCATATGTACATGCAATAAGAGGATAAAGCAATGGTCATGATATTATATATGACAGTAGTGAAACAACACTCACAACACATCATGACACCAACAATAACAATATATATGATAGTAGTGAAACAATTAACACTCACAACAAAGCATAAGACAGTGTAGTTATCACTACTTTATAAACCACTGCGATGCAATTCCCAGTGACATTATGTCGCCATCAGAATTAAAGTATGCTAACAGGTCCAAAGCATAAGTGTCGATCTGGTACATTCAAAGTATAGCAAAATTAAAGTATGCTAACATCCTTTATGATTTTCATGAATTTACAATGCAAAAATTATAGCACCAGGAACATGAAAATGAATTTCAAAATTTCATATAACTTCATCTGTTAGCAACAATTTATTCAAAACAGACTTGGAGCAACAAAATCCATCCATCAAATCCACAGTCAATCAATTGAAGATGAACTATTAAGGCATGTCTCCCTAATCCACCTTGACATGAATATATAGCAGATTGGGCGGACTACATTATAAACCACTGCGATGTAATTCCCAAAGACATTATGTGACCATCAGAATTAAAGTATGCTAACAGGTCCAAAGCATAACTGTCGATCTGGTACATTCAGAGCATAGCAGAATTAAAGTATGCTAACATCCTCGATGCTTTTCATGAATTTACAGTGCTAAAATTATAGCACCAGGAACATGAAAATGAATTTTCAACAGTTCATATAACTACATCTGTTAGCAACAATTTATTCACACTAACTTGGGGCAAAAAATCCATCAATCAAAACCACAGTCAATCAATTAAAGATGAACTATCTAGGCATGACTCCCTAATTAATCCACATTGACATGAATATATAGCAGTTCGATTTTGGTGTCCAATGAGAGAGAGGGCGTTGGGGGTTCAAGCAGGACTAACCTTTGTCGCGAATGAAGTAGTTGTTCTCGTGATGGTCGGAGGGGCTGGATCCACGGCGGCTCGTGGCCTGAGGCGGTCGGGCTGCTCATCATCGTGGTCGGGGACGACATCGACGGATCCACATCAACCGTCTTTAGGTTGGCCAGACGTACGTCTGCACGCCAGTAACCGCGTCCTTGTCACCGTCGTCACGCAGGGAGCGGTGGGGCTGGGGAAGAGAAGGGATGCAGCAGGGAGAGAGCGGCGAAGGCGAGCGGGGCGACTGGCGGCGGCGGTGAGGAGCATGCGAGCGTTGTGGATCTGTCTAGCGAGGAGTCGAATATGAACGGCACGCGTAACTGTGTTTAATGAAACTACTGGCGTGCCCTTGACGGCTCTGTGCAGCAATTGGAATTTCATGGGCACTATAGTAAATATATGTGGGAAATTTTGAGCAGCCCGCGCACGGTTCGCCTGCTAACGCTGACAAGTGGGCCAGTGTCATGGGCGACGATGGTTAGTGAACCCGGATCGCCTTTGTTGGGAGTTGGGTCAGCGGTTATCTTTTTTATGTTGGCTGCTGACGCTGATGCGTGGGCCTGTCACAACTTTTTTGAATGAAACTTTCTTCCCTGATTTATTAAAGCCCATAAAACAGCACCTAAAAAATCACAAAAATACGAACAATTCATATTTGGACATTTAGTATTTGAATAAAATATCAACAGTCACACTTGTGTACCCAAGATTCTTAGAATCCATTTTTACATCCCATGTTAATGATGTAATAATTCTACTAACATCAAGTGTGCTCTAAAAAATCTACAAATTGACATGCCAACATAATTTGGGTACCTAGACTTGTCTTCAATATTTCAAATAGTTTCGATGAAGGAATTATATACTTTTGTACAAATGTCTACATCTCTCACATAGTTTCCAAGAATATTTGCTTGAACATTGAAGTTTTCCACACTTTGCAACATGTTCGAACTCATATGCATTTGAAAACGTAACAAAACCTTGTGTTCACCTTAAGCTTACGAAATGTAAAGTTCCATCACTAATGGTTGTGTAACACAAAATTATTTGTATGTTGTATTTACAAAGAACAAAATAAGGCATATAAACATCACTCATCAAACGGAATGTACACTAAACAATGAAATTAATGAATAGATGGTGATTTTAGAAAAATTTAGAAAAATACTATAAAATTTGGACTAAAATGACGAAGAAATACTTGTTACAACATTTGATTGCAGATTAAAAGGAGAAATGAGAATTGTTCTTCATTTGAATAGATCTAGCCCCCACAGTCATTTGAATAGAACAAAGGAGGAAGCAGAGGGCACCGCCGCCGCTGACATCCCGATAAAATCAAATCCGGGTTTAGTAATATCTAATGATTTACATTCAAGATAGATAATGTTCATATTGATGCTTGCGCCTACATCCCGATGTTCATCCTGCTGACGGCGTACTCTACGGCGGGGCAGAATTTACGCGTCCAGAGGTCGAACTCATGACGGATGTGACACTCAGCGCTGCAGTAGTGGATGATCTCTTTGGTATCCGGCTCGTAGCCCCTACATCCCGCTTCCCAAATGCAGATGTGGGGTTTTGGATGGGCAACAACGGAATGTCGTCGTCGTCACCGCCGTCATCAAGCCAGTACAACCACGCAATGTTGTCGAGATCCTGGTTGACGAAGTAGCACAGCCGCCGCAAGCTGTGGTTCTTCCACCGGCCGTTAGGGGGCGACGGGCCGCCGTTGATTTCCTGGAGTAGTGCCATGGCTTCGGGGTCTACCGGGTTGCAACGGTACTTCAGCATCGCTAAAAAGTACTTGGCACCGGAGTCTTCAGCAGCGGCGGCATCTCCGATGAGCTTCAGACCCTTATTGGGGTTCCGCCGCCTCATCAACCTCACCATCCCCTGGAAGCACAATGCATTCGGATGATTGGCCTCGCGGAAGCGCCGCTCAAAGCTTGACCTGATGTAGCGATTCTTGCACGCCTCACGAAGATCACGCAGCGACACATGCAGTAGTACCTCATCGGAGTTGCAGATGCGCCGAAAGGTGCCGCAGATTCTATTGCGAAGGTTTAGAAAATGAAAAATGGCCACATCCTTGATGGAGTGGATGATGATCTTGGTGAGAAGTTCATCTGGCAGCAGCAGCATCAAGCACACCGCGGCGGCCATCAAGGAAAATGGGAGGAAATAGCACAGCGACGGGGTTTGGAATTTGAATGGCGACGAGGGTTGAAGTTGGCGGTGACGAGGGATGAAGTTGGCAAGGAGTATTGAAGTTGAAGAGGGATGAAGTTGGCGTATAGGATTGAAGTTGAAGGAGGTGACAAGCTCAAGAGTTGCAGGTTGAAGATGGTTCCTCTGCCATGTCGTAATAAAAAAAATAAATGGAAATTGAAAAGGCGCCGCAGTTTGGCTGCTGCCGTTGACATGTGGGCCCGACATCATTGCCCCACCCCTTCTCCTTCCCGTGTAAGTGAAAGGCGACGCGTGGCTTCGCGCCTGAGACAGAGCCCGATGCGCAATCAAGTGGCACGTATTGGCAGTAATGGAGTAGTGGGTGGGGGGCAGAGGCGCCTGACGGTTCCGCATCTTGTCAATATAACTCCCTCGCCCAGTCGCGCTCCCCTGCTTTCTCCCCTGCTTCTTCCATAAGCTTATCATTTTTTTCTTCACTTCTTCATCCTTCTCACGATTCACCACTACAAATCTTTGGTCACCGAGAGAAGGAGGAGATGGCGTTGAGGAGCCCACACCGCCGTCGAAGCAGGGACGAAGGGAGGACGACGACGACGAAAGCCGCCGTGGGAAGAAGTTGGAGAAGGGGAAGGAGCCGGCGGCCAAGGACACCGACGAGGAACCACTATTCGACGACAATAAGTTCGCCGCCAAGCTGCTCAGGAGTTCCTTCAGAAAGCTTCAAGGTGTTGGCGAGGCCTTCGACATCAAAGTGCATCATGATGTGTACAAGGACCCGACCTTGAAGGGTCTCGCCTTCAGGATCCACGGGTTGGCTGAGAAGCTCGAGAACCTCCCTGTGGTCAAGTAGGCTGCCCGCCGCCACTTCTTCTTCGATGACGGCGGCTCCAACAATGACAACGGCAGCCAGGGCGACGACGTTAGCCACGGCAACGACGACAGCGACGACGGCAGCCACGGCAGCGACGGCGGGACTCCGACTAATTGATAGACTCCTCTACCAATTAGTAATAATAATGTCTATGTGCTTTTGTGTCTTCGTCCGATTCTTGGACATGAACTTCTTAGTTTGTCTATTGATCATGAACTGCTCAGTTAATTAGCTTGGTTATTAGATTTTGTATGGTATGAATTCGATCTAATATACGCGAGTAGATCCAACCGTGTTGTGATGAACTGTGTTCTGTTGTGATTAACTGGAGATCTGTTGTGATGAATTAGATCTTATTAGAGTAATCATTGTCGACGCAGGTTATCCTGTTGACGCTGACGCTGACGCGTGGGCCAGTGTCATTGGCAACGATGGTTAGTGAACCCGGATTGCATTTGTTGGCAGTTGGGTCCGGGCGGGCAGGCAACGGTTATGTTTTTTATATTGGCTACTGACGCTGACACGTGGGCCTGTCACAATTTTTTTAGAATGAAACTTGCTTCCCTGAATTATTAGAGCCCATAAAACAGCACCTAAAAAATAATAAAAATATGAACAATTCGTATTTGGACATTCAATATTTGAATAAAATATCAACAATCAAACTTGTGTGCCCAAATTTCATATATTTCGTTTTTACACCCCCATGGTAATTATATAATAATTCTAATAACATCAAATTTGCTCTAAAAAATCTACAAATCGACTTGGGAACATAATTTGGGTACCTAAACTTATCTTCGAAATTTCAAGTGGTATCGATGAAGGAATAATATACTTGTGTACAAATGTCTTCATCTCTCACATAGTTTCCTAGAATGTTTGCTTGAACATTGAAGTTTTCCAAATTTGCAACATGTTCGAACTCATATGCATTTGAAAACTTAACAAAACCTTGTGTTCACCTTAAGCTTACGAAATGTAAAGTTCCATCACTAATGGTTGTGTAAAACAAATATTATTTGTATGTTGTACTTACAAAGAACAAAATAAGGCATATAAACATCACTCAACAAACGAAATGTACACTAAACAATGAAATTAATGAATAGATGGTGATTTTAGAAAAATTTAGAAAAAAAAGTATCAAATTTGGACTAATAACGACGAAGAAATACTTTGTACAACATTTGATTGCAGATTAAAAGGAGAAATGGGAACTGTTCTTCATTTGAATAGAACTGGGCCCCACAGTCATCAGCGACGTGGGGCTGATAACCCACGTCGGATTTGCTGCTCTCCCAAAATTGTACACAGATAATTCGAGCATCATACAAAAGCTAATCTAGTACTGATTTCCTATTCTCTGTGCGAACTTCACCATTTCGCATCATACAGTATTCGCTGCATAACAGAGAAATTCGAAGCCATCCTTTTTCCACACCGCATCCGCCGCTGGTGCCTGCGCACGGCTGATCGCCGCGCACCTGTGTCGGAGGTGGCAGCGGTTCACCCCAAATGCACCAAGTCGAGTAGTGGAGCGCACACGCGGCCTTCTCGCGCAAAGGCAGACACCCCTCGTTGCTCAGCCATCTCGACGACGTCGTACTACCGCCGCTCGCGACCCGCCTCATGTACCCCTTCGCGGTGTCGTCGGCGGCGGCACCACCATTGTCTCTGTAGAGAAAGATGGCGTATAGATAGGTCGTTGCATCGTGCCCACCCTCGGCGGTGCGCCAGAGTCATTATATCCCCTGTGTTCGATGAAGAAGGCTTTGATTCCAGAGAGGAAACAAGCCTCCGGATTCCCGAGACCGCTGAACATAGCAAGGAATGTTCCGCCGCCTACACCAAGAAATCTCATCTCGTATCCCCTCTATTGACAAACGCCGACCGACGTCGCCGTGGCCACACACGCGGCGCATGGTCGAGCAAGTACGGCGTAGGCTGCGGAGGTCAGCCAAGGGTCGCACCGACGCTCTCCGCAATCTCAATGCGGAGGTCTTGAGGGAGGCCCAGCAGCAGCGATGACGGCTGGTGCCGCATGCTTCTTCCCAGCATGCTATCCATCTCCGGCCGGGAATGGTGATGATGAGGAGTAGGCAGCTACTGTTTTTCGCGGGTAGAGATGAAGGGGCAGGGGATCTAATTGTTTTGGAAGGAGAAGATACAGGAGATTTGTTTCCAAACACGGCTTAAGTATACAATGGAGATGATGTTTGGCTAATCCGCGTTATCATTCAATTCTCCATTAGAAACAATGTTTGGCTAATCCGCGTAGAGACGATGTTTCGTTAACCCGCTTATCATTTAATTCTATATTGGAATCACTACCTCTGCAGCTCTGCTCTCAGCCATTGACTGGCAATAGTTTCGCCATTGACCATCTTGGGAACCTCTTCCCGATTCCTGTGCTCTTGATCTTATCCCTTCCTCTCTTTTTTTTGGAGATGATGATTACATTGGATGTTTGGATTGAGGTGTTAGTGTTAGTTTGTAGCAAACTAACACCAAAACTAACACTTTGGAGCCAAACACATGTGTTAATTTGGAGGTGTTAAAACTACCACTAACAGTAACACTAACATCTACCATCCAAACACGGCCATTGGAGACGATGTTCGCTTACTCCGCGTATCATTTAATTATACATTGTAATCACTACCTCTGCAGCTCTGCTCTTAGCGACTGACTAGCAACAGTTTCCCGGCTATCTTGACCATCTTGGGAACCTTCCCGGCCGTTCTTGTGCTCTTGATCTTATCCCTTCCTTGTTCTTTCTATAAAAAGGCATCGACGCCTATCGGTCCTCCTCACTTCAAGTTGCTTCCTTCTTCTCTAGATCTAGATCTAGCTATATGGTTCCTTCTTTTGATATAATAAAGCGAGTCACTTACTTCCTTCTTCTCTAGATCTAGATCTAGCTATGGTGCAAAGAATAGATCTTGTAGGGCGCAAGCTTTTGCTTTTGTCTCTTCCTCCTCCTCCTCTTAGTTGCCAGAAGAATTCTTGTGTTAGGGGGTGATTGGGTTGCTCATCCCTCTAACACAGTTGCTGGAAGAATTCTTGTGACATACTCCTTCGGCGTAACCGTGTCTAGGGAAGGTAGCCCAGAACCTCCGGGCATCAGGATGAATAATTTCATCCTGTGTCCAATGATCATTGTTTTCAGGATGAACAATCCTTCATCCTGTGTCCAATGATCATATTTTTCCTATGCTTTCTCCTTCCACTCGCGAAATGCTCTTGCAAACCAAAAGTGCAGGTTAATCTAGGAAGCTTTGTGGTCTCATTGCAAGCTAGGAATCAGTTCTCTAAGACATCAATAGAGATGGAGCTTATTTAATGACCACGTGCAGCAAGATCGACGACCTGCGAGCAAGATCGACGACCTGCAAGCAAGATCAATGTGTGTGTGATTTTGCATATCTCGTCATGAAGATATGGCCGCATTACAACCTTGTTATGATGTATCAATCATGATTATAATCTGTGTGTGTGTGATTTTGCATTACGTCATGAAGATATGGCCGCATTGTAACCTTGTTCTAATTTATCAATGATGACTGTAATTGTGTGATTTTGCATCTCAAGAGACATGCTTTTGTGATTATCTCTATGCAGTACAATTTTCTGTATGATTTACCTACTCACTTGCAAAGCTTGAAGAACAAGCCGACGGGGGCTGGCTAAGAGCAACTCCAACAGTTTGGCAAATCAACTGGTTTCTCTCAGGATTCCTGATGTAAGTTAGATCTGGATTTGGCAAGTGAAATTATGCCAGATTGTTGGAGATGAACTCTTTTTTTACTTGGCATATCTTTTTAGAAGTTGGCAAAGCATAAGATTTGCCAAGTAAAATTAGGCAAACTCTTGGATGTAATCTGTTCGTGATTTCGCATATCTTGCCCATAACAAAGGAGACGCTGGTTCGTTAGTCCTCGTCTCTTGCCCATAACAATGGCGACGTGGGTTCGTTAGTCCTCGTCTCTTGCCCGCAACAATGGCGACGCAGGTTCGTTAATCCTCATCTCTTGCCCGTTACTGAACTGAAGCAAAATATATATAAACAGAATATATATAGTATCTTTGGTAGAATATATTACAAGCAGGATTCAAATTCCACCACATCCCATATATTACAAAAAGGATTGAAATTTCACCAATACATCGCATCCTTTATATTACAAAACGGATTCCATTTCCACCAATAGACACATCCTCCGGCATTAAAAAAGGATTTAGTAGAAATCAGGCTTGCTTTTTCTTCCTTGATTTTTGTATATGGATTTTTTTCACTATGGTTGCTTCGCAAGTACGGTGTTTTGTTAGTTCCCAAGAGTTGGGGCTTGTATGAAGTGTCAAAGGATGGAATTTCGTCAAACTGGTTGTATTCCTCCTCCTCAACAACATTTTCAATACCCACAATCCTCTTTTTCGCAGCCATAACCACAGACCAGTTCTTCTTTGCAAGGTCAGGTACATAGAACACTTGCTCAACATGCATCTCCAGTATGAAATTATCGGTAACGGACTTTATAGCCCGTTACCAATACGACAGCGATCAATAACAAACTTAAGCAACCTGTTACTGATAGGCCATTGATCGGTAACGGACTTTACAAGCCCGTTACCGATAGGTTTGACATTTGTAACAGGCTCCTTTAACATCAGTTACAAAGAATTTATGTAACGAGCGTTTAAGAAGCCCGTTACCAGAAGTCCACATTGGTAACGGGCGTTGTGGAGGCCAACCCCGGGGCCGTGCTGGCGCGCTTATAGGTAACGGGCACCAAACAACAACCGTTACAAATGTGGGTGGATGTAACGAGCGTTAAGGGCCTGTTACAAATGCTGCGTGACCTATTTGAGGTTTTTCACGTAGTGTGTGTGCGCTTGATGAAGAAGAAATTCTTGGAATCACTTCTTGGTGACCGGAAATGGTGGTGCTGGGGTTTTCTTGGTGCCGCGGTTGACAAAGTTCCTCACCGGACGGGATTTATATTGACAAGATGGCGAACCGTCAAGCGACCGGTCACACGCCTCGGAATCCGTGTCTGCTCAGGAGACCTCTTGGCCACAAAAGGAGTCATGTGGTCACAAGGTGACGTGTGACTGTTCATATTTTATTCAAAATACCAAATGACCAACTACTCTTATTAGTTGTTCGATTCTTAAAAAACTATGAATTGTTTGTATTTTTATAAATTTTTAGGTGTTGCTTTATGGGCCCTAAATTTTGAGAGAAACAATTAAGTGTCATTTCAAAAAAAAAGTGTCATGCCAGCATCAGCAAGCTAGTATAAAGAAGGTAACCATTGCCCGCCCGCGCACCAGCCAACAAGGCGACGCGGTTTTGCTAACACGCGTCAGCATTGACTCTCCATTTTGGAAAATGAATATTCAACCGCCCCTTCTTCTTTCCGAATGGATAAGCTCAGCACTTTCCTTGAAAAAAAGCGCAGAGGAGGCGTAAGAGGAGGCGTGGAGGCAGAGACGATGATGAGTGCCGACGAGGGGCCAAGAAGCGGACGACCCCGCGCACCCGGGATCGAGGAGAACCGGAACGCGAAGCGGTGCTGCAATTGGATCCGCGTGCGTGCCGGCAAGATGGCGACGATGAGGGAGACGACGATGAGCGTCGTAGAGGGGCCAAGCGGCGGTGTAGTGAACCCAATGCCAGAGACGAGGGTCCTCGACTGGATCATCTCGAATTCCGATGAGGGGCCAAGCAATGCAAGGAGGAGCGTGTCGGCGAGGGGGCAGTGAAGTGGGCGAGGGGCCTGCCTCACGTTTGCGAGCACAAGTGTCTAGCAACTACGAAGAGGTGTCGAGGGAGAGGTGAAAAAGGTGTAGAGGACCTCATCTCTGACCCTGGCAACGACCACGACAACGGCGAGGCAAGTTTCTCTGAATCTCACTGCCTTTTTACTTGTTATATAGATGGAGCTTAAGCTAGCTTGAGCTTGAGCTTCATAAAGTTAATTAGTGCCTATGATGATGTCTTCCATTCTTGTCATGATCTTATACCAAGTTCTGAGGCAAATCAGTTCTGAACTAAGTTCTGCATTTACTTGTCACACCCTGCTATGAAGCCTAGGATAATTTTCAATTTCTTATATAATTTTTCTATGATTGTTCCTATACTGCGCCAAGTTCTGAGGCAAATTAGTTCTGAATTAACTACGTTATTCTTATACCATGTTTAACCCTATTTCATGTAAAACTCTTTGAGTCGCGAGCAGAGCTTGAGTTACTTCTAAACCTTAATGTCTGGGATTATGTGAAACCTGAGCTTGAAAAAATCACAAAAGAAGTGAACATCCTCACCAAAAAGGCTAAGCACATAAGGAGGTACAAGTATACTACTGAACAAAATTTCAAGCCCATTAAAGGTGCCCTCGAAGGGCTTCAAGAATCCTTGGTTGCTTACGAAGAGGCTCCAAAAAGAGCTAATCTTGACGGGGCATGATCTAGTTCAAGCTTGTTGATGTGCAGGGTTAGTAGCCATACTTTTGTGGATATTCAAGGGGCATGCCTTTGTTGATGTGTATGGTCAGATAGCATGATCATAGTAAATAATGTGGTGTACAAGTTAAGTCCTAGCCTGATGGACAAGATAACCTTTTGTAATAATTATCTTCATTCTTGTGGACAAGTTATCTTCATTTTTGTGGACAAGTTATCTCTCTTATGATGTTTGTTTTGTCTTAGAAGATATGTGTGTCGAAATGGAAGCAATAAGAGATCGAGTTGACCTGTCAATGAGGACAGACTCAAAGTAGACAATGATTAATAAACCTTCGTCTCATTTGTTCACTGCCGCCGCTCTCCCACTTCACAGTAGTGAAGAGTACTGTCAGACTTTAATTATTGGGCTCTCAGACTAGTAACAAGCGTCAAATGCTCATCGGTAACGGACTTTATAGCACGTTACCAATACGGTAATGATCAGTAACGAACTTAAACAGCCTGTTACCGATAGGGCATTGATCAGTAACGGGCGTTACAAGCTCGTTACTGATAGGTTTAACTTGTGCAACGGACTCAATTTAACATCCGTTACAAAGAATTCATGTAACGGGCATTTAAGAAGACAGTTACCAGAAGTCCACATTGGTAACAGGCGTTGCGGAGGCCAACCCCGGGGTCGGCCTGCCGCGCTTATTTGTAACAGGCGCCAAGTAACAACGGTTACAAATGTGGGTGCATGTCATGGGTGTTAAGGGCCCGTTACAAATGTTATGTGACCTATTTGAGGTTTTCACGCAGTGAAAGTCAGTCAGGCGTGAACCTAGGGTCTCGTAGTCCTTCACGGCATAGTCGTCGGTGTAGTCGTACTCCGGGATCAGCTACCCGGCTCCAGCTATTCCTATTAACATGTAAAAGAAATTAAACATCGGTCCTAATGCAATCTCTACCTAATATTAAAGCAAGTACTGCTTTTACCCATAATTTTCGTCTGTCTTACGGAACCAAAAAAACCCAGGTGAACCCGTGCATAAGTTGTCGACCCGAGGAAAAAACTGAAGAAAGCACGTGAATCGACCCAACAAAAGACTAAACCGACACCCAGAAACAAAACCCGGCAAACCGAGTCGGTGACAGTGTGTCCCCTCCCATCCCGCGCGCGAGCCCCTGGAAACCGGGAGCCCCCTCACACCTCGCGCATGAGCCTCTGAGAAACCGGGCGCCCTCCCAAGTCCCACCATGCCGCGAGCCTGAAAAACCAGGTGCCACGTGAACCACCAGAGCCGGACCAGGTAAATGTAAATTTTAAAAATACCAATACATAAAATATTTAAAGTGGCCGAAGTAGAATTGGATTCCACGCCTTCCACCTCTAATAGATGAATGCAGACCACTCAGGTTAAATGTAACTTGTGTCATTAATACGCATTTGATTTTAGTTTACCTAAATACTGAAAAATATTTAGCAAACCACTAAATATGTCATAATGGAACGTTCCTTTATTATCTTCATATAAAACATCTTGACTCAAAAATATTGTGCGTGCATCCACACATGGTGCTAAATTGTTTGGTAGATGTTTAATTTAAAACTTTAAGAATCACTTGGTTTGAAATGTATAGAACATGTTTGGAGAATCTAACATAATTAAGTAGAAAGTGACACAAGATGATATGTTATTCGGGAGGCCGGAGGCCGCTTACAGCGAAGGGCTCGGGAGTAGTAGTGTAGACATGAGCCCCCAGAGTAGTCGAGAGACTATGCGTAGAATCGACAGAGCTGGTCGACGTTCTATGAGTTGCTGATGTCTTCGCCTTCAAGCGTCTGGAGGCGATACGAGCCTGGTCCGGTCACCCTTGCGACTGTGAAGGGGCCTTCCCATGGCGAGCTGAGCTTGTGTAGTCCTTCCGTGTTCTGGATGTGGCGGAGGAATAGATTGCTAACGTTGAAGGAGCGTTCCTTGACGTTGCGGTCATGGTAGCGTCGGATACCCTCTAGGTACCTTGTGAGGACCATGTGTGGTTCGAGGACCGGTGGATGGTCGCTTCCTTGTGTGATGAGTGATTGACAACGTTGTGTGGACTGATTCTTGGCTAAGTATTGCAGGTGCAGGTTGCGGCTTGACTCGTGTTGGTGCAGGTGAAGAACAAGCGCGAAAGGTCGTTGCGGTGAGGCCTCCGGGTGTGGAGAAGACAAGTAGGCTTTGTTCGAGGGACCCGGTGGCCGGCCGGGGTCAAGTGCGGGCCGCATGGTGGCATGAACAAGCAAGATGAGGTCGTGGACGGTTTCTTGGTAGAGCCTCAAAACCAAGGTCGAGCCGGGACTTCGTGGGAGCCGAGTCATGAGTGGAGATTGGCGGAGGCTACACCGAGTTCGCGAGGTTTGCGGTGGTTCACCGTAAAACCACCGGGTTACTCGGTTGAGCCACAAAACCGAGGGCCGAAGACTCGACGAGGAGGTGCGGCCACCCGGGCCGGTTCAACCGCCCAGAGGGGCGGTCGGACCGCCCGGGGCCGGTCGGATCCACCGGGCCGGTCTAACCACCGGGGGGGGCGGTCTGACCGCCCTGGCCGCCGGCGCCGAGAAGCTTCGAAGCGGAGGACACGCGTCGGGATCGCAAGGCTTGCGTCGAGGCTACGCTGGGTGCGGTTGCCGGGCATCCATCCGATGCTGAAGACATCAAGAATTCCAAATCCGCCCTTGAGGGGCATGTATCCCTAGTTATTAGTGAAGGGTAGTTTAGTCTTTTGGGTGCCTCCATATATACTCATTAGATGGGTGGATGGCAGCCAACTCTTGGAACCCTAGCTCATTTGGTTTTTCCATTTTCGTTCTCCATTTTCCTTAGGATTTTAGAAGGCTAGCTTGAGAGCTTCATGTGAGATCTAGAGAGAGGGATGGATGTTTGGGTGGCAAGCTAGACCTTGTACGAACCATTCATGGCATGTATAGAAGGTTTGGCGTTGTTCATCATGGTGGTTTTCCCGTCTCTTTGGTGTTGATTTTCGGAGCTCTTTTTGGCGGTGTTTTGAGGACGATTTCTTGGGGTTTTTGGTGGGTGTCACGTATGAGGTTCTTGTGCCTCTTTGGCTGGTGACTTTGCCCCCAAATCCCCTTCGAATCGGACTCGATTTGGTGGTTTCTCGAGTTGGGCGAGTTCTTGACCTAGAGAAGCGATTTCTTCGATTCCTCTTGATTGTGAGCGTTTCGGGTCGATTCCTTTAAGGTAGAGGTTGCCCAGGAGGTAACCCAGCTATTCCCGAAGTTTGGCTGCAATCCGTGGAGTGATTCGGGAGATCGGACGCGAGGAAGTTGAGGTTTGACCTGCGGGTTCGTTTTCTGGAAGGGGCGGTCTAACCGCCTACAGGGGGCGGTCTAACCGCCCGGGGTGTTTCCGGGTCAAAGTTTTGTTTCGCCAGATTTTCCTCTGTGAGTTTGTTCACCTTGATCAGAGGAGTGTCTGGGTGAAATTTGGGGTCGTTCTCGTGCAGTTTGCTAGGTGTTCTTGGTCGGGGTTCGTTGCTGGGTACAGGAGGTTAGACCGCCCCAGGTAGCCGGCCTAACCGCCCCTAGGCCCTTGGGTGAAGTTTTGGTTTTGAGGACCATGTGTGGTTCGAGGACCGGTGGATGGTCGCTTCCTTGTGTGATGAGTGATTGACAACGTTGTGTGGACTGATTCTTGGCTAAGTATTGCAGGTGCAGGTTGCGACTTGACTGGTGTTGGTGTAGGTGAAGAACAAGCGCGAAAGGTCGTCGCCGGTGAGGCCTCAGGGTGTGGAGAAGACAAGTAGGCTTCGTTCGAGGGACCCGGTGGCCAGCGGGGTCAAGTGCGGACCGCATGGTGGCATGAACAGCAAGATGAAGTCGTGGACGGTTTCTTGGTTGAGCCTCAAAACCAAGGTCGAGCCGGGACTACGTGGGAGCCAAGTCATGAGTGGAGATTGGCGGAGGCTACACCGAGTTCGCGGGGTTTCCGGTGGTTCACCAGAAAACCACTGGGTTCCTTGGTTGACCCACAAAGCCAAGACCGGAGAACCGAAGACGGAGGTGCAGCAGCACCAGACCGGTCTGACCGGTGGGGACCGGTCTGACCGATGAGGAGCACCGGTCTGACCGGTGTGCGACGACGCAGTCTGAAATCTTCGATGCGGAGGACACGCGTCGGGATCGCATGGCTTGCGTCGAGGCTACGCAGGGTGCGGTCGCCGGGCATCCGTCCGATGGTGAAGACATCAAGAATTCCAAATCCGCCCTTGAGGGGCTTGTATCCCTAGTTAGTAGAGAAGGGCATTTTAGACATTTGGTTGCCTCCATATAACCCAAGAGGTGAGAGGATGGCAGCTAACTCTTGGAACCCTAGCTCATTAGTTTTCCTATTTTCCACCTATTTTCTCTAGGTTTTCCTTAGGACTAGCAAGAGAGCTTCACGGAGAGATCTTGTAGAGAGGGATGTATGATCGGGCGGCTTGCTAGACCTTGTACGAATCTTTGTTTCATGTATAGATGATTCGGCGTGATTCCTCAAGGTTTGGATGTGTTTTCCCCGGTTGTTCTTGGTGGTGATTTTCGGAGCCCTTTCTTCGTGATTTCTTTGGGGTGTTTTCGGGGCTTTTCTCTTGGAGATTTGATGGGGGAAATTTGTGGGAACCCTTCGTGGTTCTTTGGGCTGTGATTCTCCTCCCAAAACCGTGAGAAAAAGTGCTCGATTTCGGGGTTTCTTGAGTTCTTGGGTTGGAAGTGCTTTCGGCGGGATTTCTTCGATTCCTCCTTTTTGGACGAGATTTGGTGGGATTAAACTTGGCTATGGACTCCTCATGAGGTCTTCCTGATATCCCCAAAGTCTTGTTCAAGTCCGTGGAGCGATTCGGGAGATCGAGATTTGGATTTGGGGGAGTTGACCCGCGGGTGCGTTCATCCCGAGTCGCCTGTGCCACACCGGCTCGACCGGTGCTCTTGACCGGTCCGACCGGTGCAAGCCCTTGTGGGTTTTCGCTCGGGTGAGTGTCTTGGTGTGTTCTTTGTTGTCCCGTGGTGTCGCCGTTTCGAGTTTGGGTCCGTTTGGTGGTCGGTTGGCCTGTTTGGTGCCTTGGGGGCTTTCTGGCTGCCATCGGTCTGACCGGTGCGTCTCACCGGTCTGACCGGTGTAGAGTCACTTAGTGGAAGTTGCTCAGTTTCACCAGCAGGGACCGGTCTGACCGGTGGTGCTCACCGGTCTGACCGGTGTGGGTCTGTAGACTCGGGGTTTGTTGTTCCGATGCGTTCTCGAGTCGGAAGGCTGTGTGTGTTGGTTCCTAGGTCCAGTGGCACTCCAGTGGCTACGTGGGCTTGGCCAACTTGGGTAGTGAGTCGGAGACGTGTGTTGGAAGCCGTGCTCGTCTTGTTGGAGTTCTCATCTCCATCAAGAAGAATTTTTATCGGCTCCCATTCACTCCCCCCCCCCTCGGTTCGCCGTATCGGTCCTTCAAGTGGTATCGAGCCGGTTCGGGTCTTTGTTGACTCTAACCAGTCTAAGATCCAAGGATGGCGTACCAGGAACGGGGTTCGGGTCCTCCACACTTCGATGGCAAGAACTACCAGATGTGGAGCAAGCGGATGGGTGCGTTCCTCCGCGGAAAGGGTCGACCGCTTTGGGATGTCACGGTGGACACAGGGCTATGTCCGACCGATGGATTTCCTTGCTCCAGGGTCGAGGGACGATTCGACGCCAACAATAAGGCGGTCGACTACTTGTTTCGTGCTTTGTGTCAGCCTGAGTTCGATCGGGTGCACACCGAGCACTTGGCTTGTAGGATTTGGGCGGTGTTGAAGGAGGCTCATGTTGGGAACGCCCGGGGTTCGGGCACGGTTGTATGCGACCTACGGGAGAGAGTACGAGAACTTCACTCATCTCCCGGTGAGTCCATCGATGCCTTGTTTCAGAGGTTCACGGTGGTGGTGAACAACATGAGGGCCAATGTGGACGTGCTCCCGTACGATGATCATGATAGAGCGGTCAAGCTCTTACACTCTTTGGATCGTACGATATGGGGCGGAAAGTTCGAGGCCATAGTCGAGTCGGAGAGATATGATACTCTGACGGTGAACGAGCTGTTCTCGAAGCTCAAGTCGGCTGAGGTGGATAGGGGCATGACTGCCAAGCTCGAGGGACCGACAGATTCCCATAGTCTTGCCCTCGTTGGTGGTTCCAAAGGAAAGACTAACTCTAACCCATCCACCAGGATGTTCTCGTTTTCCTCTTTGATGTCTATGCCAGATGAGGAGTTTGATGACCTTGGAGAGGACGAGCTGGCGCTGTTGACGAGGCGGTTCGAGAGGCTGCACGAGAACCGCGTGAACATGAGGAGGAACACGAGGACTTGCTTCCAATGCGGCAAGCCGGGACACTTCGTCGCCGACTGCCCGGAGAAGGCCGAGAACAAGGACAGCTACAAGCACAAGCCGAGGATGAACGATGGCAAGTACCGTTCGAGGCGCGACCACAAGAGCAAGCACAAGAACAAGTACAAGGACGAGCGACGATCGAGGAAGAAGGAGGGCCGAGGCAAGGCCCGAGCGATGGTTGGAGCGAGCGACGTCGACCTCCGGGCCCGCGTACTCCACCTCGAGCTCGAGCAAAGCGGTGAAGACGAGGGAGATCGCCGCAAGAACAAGAAGTCGTCCAAGAACCCGAGCGGGCCGAGCCGCTTCGCGAGAGATGGCTTCGCACCATGGCGCCGAGCTCCGGCAGCAAGAAGAGCACACAGAGCGACTCGGACTCTGAGTCCGACGACGAGGTGCGTGATGAACTTCCCTTCTTGCGCCAGGAGAATGAGAGGCTTGGCTCTTTGCTTGATAACCGCGATGACATGCTTAGAGAGGCCAAGAAAATGAGGAAAGAACTTAGGGCTTCACTCGAGGATGCTAGGACTAGAGTGGCTAAGCTAGAGACACAGGTGCTTGATAGCAAGCTTGAGATTGATTCGCTTAAGGCTAGCCCTGTTGTTTCTGATGAGAATGATTGTGCTGATTGTTCTATTTTCCTTGCTGATCTTGCTTTGTTCAAGGAGAAGCATGCCTCCAAGTGTGAGGAACTAGATGTGCTTAGGGTTGAAGTGGCTGAGCTTAAGTCTAGACCTGCTTTTCTAGGTGCTTGCACTTCTTGCCCTGTTTTGCATGCTAAGATTGATGAGATGCATGCTTACACTAGTTCGCTCGAGGCTAAATTGAAGGAACCCATGCCTACATCTTGCTCTACCTGTGAAATGCATGCATTGAAAAATTTGGAGCTTGCACATTATGTTGATCGTTTGCAGGATGAGAATGATGATTTGAGGAAGTTGATGGGTTGGTTGTCCGGTCACGAGCCTCAGTTGAGGATGATGATCGAGGCCTTTAAGAGGCAAGATGGTGAGGGGCTTGGAGCAAACAAGGTTGGTGAGGGGAAGTGGAGAGAATATCCCGGAGCCACCAAAAACCCACCACAAGAATGATTTCCCACCAAAACCTAACCATCTAAGGAACCGACTAGACACAACCCCAGCTCCACCCGTGTTTCCTACACCCACAAACGACCTACAAAAGCCTATCAAGTTTGTGAGCACTTCGGGGAAAGTGTTCCTTGGGAAGGAGAATGAGAAGGCTAGTGGTGAGAAACCGGTGGAGGGTTTGAGTGGAGAGAAACCAAGTGAGCAGCCACATCCCAAGCCAAAGCCTAAGCTTGTGAGGTTCCATTGTGGCTATTGTGGGAGAGATGGCCATAAGGAGGAGTTTTGCTTCAAGAGGAAGCGAGAGGAGAGAATGAAGAAGGAGTGGGCTAACAAGGACAAGTACCACCCTTCCGATGGTGTACTTGACCCTCGTATGCAGATGCCCAGGGGCAAGGCGATTGTGAGGACAGTTCGGGCTTGGGGAGAGAAGAAGGCTGCAAGTGGTGCTGCTGTCCAGGTCACACCGGTCAGACCGGTGTGGGGCACCGGTCGGACCGGTGCGGGCACAGACGGACGTACAAGTGTTCGGGTTTCGAGCTCGTACAGGTGTGAGGGTTGTTTCTGGTGGTCGTGGTTCTGGTGGTTGGGCCGGAAAGGGCGCAGTGGTCGGTTGCTAGGCGTTCTCCTCCTCGTGCTCAATACGGGGATTAGAGGAGTCGTGGCGTTGAGTTGGAGAGGAAGGACGTTCCACGGGCTTTCTTGCGTGGTTTTGGTCCTCCTCCGGGCGAGAGAGGGGTGGTTCCCTCGGGGGTGGTTACCGTGGTGGTGTTCGTGGAGGTAGCTTTGGTAGGAGAGATGCTTTGGTTGGTGCTAACCCCACTTTCGAGCAAATGGCTCGGCACTGGTTTTCCTCTTTTGGTACTAACCCCAGTGCTGAGTCGTTTGTTCGCTCACGTGCCTATTTTTGAATTTCAGGTGGGAGACTTGAAGAACATTTGGTTGATTGACTCCGGTTGTTCGAGGCATATGACCGGAGACAGGGGGTGGTTCTCAAGTCTCGTCCCGGTGGTGACGAAGAGGTACATCACTTTTGGGGACAATGGGCGTGGGCGTGTGCTTTCAGAAGGTGAGATAAAAGTGAGTGACAAGATCACTCTGAGGCGTGTTGCTCTTGTTCAATCGCCGGGGTACAATTTGCTTTCGTGTCCCGGCTTGTTGGATGAGGGTTTTGAGGTGTTGTTTCGGCCTGGTGGTTCTCGGATTGTGGACTCTCGAGGGGACCTTGTCTGTATGATTGTTCCCGAGGGTCAGGTGTTTCGTGCTGATTTTTCTCAGTCTTCGGGTGTGGAGCGTTGTTTCTTGGCTGGTTCTTCGAGTGAGTTGTGGAAGTGGCATAGGAAGTTGGGTCACTTGAGCTTTGACCTTTTGTCTCGCTTGAGTAAACTCAATTTGGTCCGAGGATTGCCACGTTTGAGGCTTGAGAAAGAGTTGGTTTGTGCTCCGTGTAGGCATGCCAAGATGGTGGCCTCTTCTCACCCGCCTCTCACCGATGTGATGACTGAGCGTCCATGCGAGCTGCTCCATATGGACCTTGTTGGCCCAGCTCGTGTGCGATCTGCGGGTGGGAAGTGGTATGTCCTTGTTGTGGTGGACGACTATTCTCGGTATGCTTGGGTGTTCTTTCTCGAGGATAAGGGGGAGACGTTTGGTTTTGTTCGAGATTTAGTCTTGAGGTTGAGGAACGAGAGGCACGGAGATGCCATACGAGCTATCCGCAGTGATAATGGCTCGGAATTCAGGAACTCTCGTTTTGAAACCTTTTGTCATGACTTGGGTCTTGAGCACCGTTTTCGAGTCCGTATACGCCTCCCCGTAATGGTGTTGTGGAAAGGAAGAACGGGACCTTGTGCGAGATGGCTCGGACGATGCTTGATGAGCATAGGACTCCGAGGAGGTATTGGGCGGAGGCGGTGAATACCGCGTGCTATGTGTCGAACGAGATATACCTTATAGTGCACAAGAAGAAGACATGCTATGAGTTGATGCATGGCCGCACACCCAAGGTGAGTCACTTCCATGTCTTTGGTTGCAAGTGTTTCATTCGAAGAAAGGCGGGAAGTTGGATAAGTTTGAGGCTAGGTCCGTCGATGGCATTTTCTTTGGTTATGCATCTCATTCTAGAGCATATCGTGTGCTCAATCTTGAAACTAACCAAATCGTGGAGACTTGCGAGGTAACCTTCGACGAGACACGAGCCACGTAGTCGCCTTGTCTTTGAGTGTGCGGGTGATGATGAGCTTGGCGAGGAGATCTTTCAGAGGAGGAGCATGAACATGGAGATGATGAGGATAGCGGTGCGGTGCCCCCGCCGAACATGTACCCACTACTTCGACTACGATGATGGATGGACCCTCTGCTACACCTGCGACGACAAATCAAGAACGAGGAGAAGCTGATGTTGAGGGGGAGATAGCTTCGAGGCGAGAACCTCCCCGGCGAGTTCAAGTGGATCACCCAGCTTCGAGGATCATCGGCGACATGAATGAACGTACTACACGGTCGAGGGTTCGAAACAATTCCCACTTTGCTCATGCTGCGTTTGTTGCTTCTTTTGAGCCCAAAGACATTGGACACGCACTATCTGATCACAATTGGGTTAATTCGATGCATTAGGAATTGGAGAACTTTGAGAGGAATCAGGTGTGGGAGTTGGTTGACCCTCCCCCAGGGTGTAAGCCGATTGGTACAAAGTGGGTGTGGAAAAACAAAGAGGGAGAGAAGGGTGAGGTCGTGAGGAACAAGTCGAGACTTGTTGCCCAGGGGTTCAGTCAGAAGGAGGGGATCGACTACGAGGAGACTTTTGCTCCCGTAGCCCGTTTGGAGGCGATTAGGATTCTTCTAGCCTTTTCCGTGGCTAAAGGGTTCAAGTTGCACCAAATGGATGTGAAGAGTGCTTTTCTGAATGGTGTGCTGGAGGAAGAAGTGTATGTGAGGCAGCCTCCGGGTTTGAGAGTGAGAAGTACCCCCACCGGGTGTACAAGTTGAGGAAGGCGCCGTATGGGTTGAAGCGAGCGCCTAGAGCTTGGTATGGTAGGTCGAGGGGGTTCTTGTTTGAGAGAGGTTTTGAGATGGGGAAGGTCGATCGACCTTGTTTTTTGCGAGAGGCGGGGCGGAGATATCCCGATTGTGCGGGTGTACGTGGATGATATTGTCTTTGGTGGCTCGTCTAACTCTCTTGTTGCGAGGTTTGCGGATGATATGAGCAGGGAGTTTGAGATGAGCATGATGGGCGAGTTGCGGTTCTTCCTTGGGCTACAAATCAAGCAATCAAAGGAAGGAACATTTGTGCACCGGGGCTAAGTACACCAAGGACATTGTGAGGAAGTTCAAGATGGAGGACTCCAAGGCTATGACGACGCCGATGAGTACGACTACAGCTCTTGATGCGGACGAGGAAGGTGAACACGTGGACCAGAAGGAGTACCGAAGCATGATCGGGTCACTCCTCTACATGACGGCGACGAGGCCGGACATACAGTTCTCAGTGTGTCTGTGCGCTCGTTTTCAAGCGTCTCCGAGGACTTCGCATCGGCAAGCGGTGAAGAGAATTTTCGGTACTTACGTCACACTCCCGACTTCGGCCTTTGGTACTCCGCGTCCTCTTCTTTCGCGCTTCATGGTTTTTCGGACGCGGATTTTGCCGGTGTCGGTTGGATAGGAAGTCCACTTCCGGGACTTGCCGCTTTTTGGGTTCTTCTTTGGTGTCTTGGTCTTCCCGCAAGCGGCCGAGTGTTGCTCAATCCACGACCGAGGCCGAGTATGTTGCCGCCGCTAGTTGTTGCTCTCGCCTCCTTTGGATCACCTACACCATGAGTGACTTTGGTGAGGAGTATACCCATGTCCCACTTCAATGTGATAGCACCAGTGCCATAAGCGTTGCAAAGAACCCAGTGCTCCATTCCAAAACCAAGCACATAGAAGTGAGGTATCATTTTCTGAGAGACAACGTTGAGAAAGGAAAGATAGCGTTGATCCATGTACCCACACATGACCAACTAGCCGATATTTTCACCAAACCCCTAGATCAAGCAACTTTCACTCGTTTGCGGGGGGAACTTGGTGTGTGTTTGATTTCTTGAGTTGGGTGTGTGGGAGCTCTCTTTTGCCGGTGGTGTCGAGCCCGTTTTGCCTCCCCTCGAGGAGCCGGTTTGTAGCATATGTATAGCTTTCCTTTGTGCATTTCTTGCATTTGGCATGGCATATGTAACATGATGTATAGGCATCCTTGTATCTTAGATTGCATGCATTTTGTATCATATGCATTGGCTAGGAAAGGCTTCTCTCATATACATTGTTCACCATGGAGTGAGATATATGTCTTTGTGAGCTTGTTTGGTATGCTACGGTTAGTTTTGACTTAGCTCTTGATGATCTTGATGAATAATCCATGGTTGTTAGCTATGCTTTTGAAAAATGTTACATGTATGCTCTCTCATGTGTAAAAGCCTTTACATGCTCTCGACATGTTTTTGTGGCCTTGCTATGCTTAATTTGTGTTTGGATGGCTAGTTTATTGATCATATGGGGCCAAATGCTCATTTGCCATCATGAATGTTTAGCCCTCTAGATTTATCTTGTGGAGGAGCTTAAGTTCCTTTTTGTCGCAAAGACATTTCATGTACCATTTACAAATCTGAAAATGAAATGAAAAATGCTTGGAAAATATGCTCCCATGTCATATGTGCTGAATTTAATTTGCTTTGGGTGCTAAACCGTTGCATGATGCCTACCAATGAGAAGTCTCATCCATAGAAGTAGGCACATGGCTCGGTGGCTTTGACATGACATGAGGTGCTTGTGGGTGTTTGTGATGGTCTTATGGTTAGAATAGCTGTCCTAGCATGAAGTTTGTGTGGCTTTGCCATTTTGAGATGCTTTGATCATGTTTAGGACTTTGCTCATGAGAGGCAAGTTTTTCGCAAAATTGCCAAAATCCATCTTAGCTTCGTCCAATGGTTGTGAAACTTGGTGATCATGTAGTTGAGATCGATACGAAGCCGTAGAGTACCTAACTTGCTCATTTGGACATGTGTAGCATTCTTTGTTGAATTTTGTCTATTTGAGAAGCTCTAGGTTGCATTTTTTGCATTTTTTGGCTTGATTCATGCATTGCCAACAAGGGGGAGAAGTTTGAGCTTGAGATGGCTTCTTTGGACGTGTTTGGAAGGTTTTCGAGTGGTTTCGAGCCATTTCTCGGGGCTCCGTTGTGCACCGGTCCGACCGGTCGTGGTCACCGGTCCGACCGGTGTGAGTGCTGGTCCCGTACATATGTTAGGCACCGGTCCGACCGGTGGTGGTGACCGGTCCGACCGGTGTGAGCCGAAAGTAATGCGAACTCGTCCCGTTTTCAAGTGGTTTGCATGCATTCGTCCGGGGGGAGTTGCATTGGTTCGGGGGAGCTTGCATGTGTGCGGGGGGAGCTCTTTGTGAGTTTTCGAGTTTTGTTTCGGTGGTTTGTGCTCGTGCTTGAGCTTTGCTTTGTCTCGGATGTGTCGAGCCGTTGCCCTTGCCTAAGGGGTCCGAGACTTGTCTTCTTCAAGTGATCTTGCTCTTTGCCTTTGTTTGGCTTTCGATCGCTTGTTGGAGTTTCTTTTTGTTCGTTTCTTTTCTTTTTCTTTTCTCTCTTGTTACTTTCGTGTGGGTGTTGTCAATGCACTCATCAAGGGGGAGATTGAGGACCATGTGTGGTTCGAGGACCGGTGTATGGTTGCTTCCTTGTGTGATGAGTGATTGACAACGTTGTGTGGACTGATTCTTGGCTAAGTATTGCAGGTGCAGGTTGCGACTTGACTGGTGTTGGTGCAGGTGAAGAACAAGCGCGAAAGGTCGTCGCCGGTGAGGCCTCCGGGTGTGGAGAAGACAAGTAGGCTTCGTTCGAGGGACCCGGTGGCCAGCGGGGTCAAGTGCGGACCGCATGGTGGCATGAACAGCAAGATGAAGTCGTGGACGGTTTCTTGGTTGAGCCTCAAAACCAAGGTCGAGCCGGGACTACGTGGGAGCCAAGTCATGAGTGGAGATTGGCGGAGGCTACACCGAGTTCGCGGGGTTTCCGTGGTTCACCAGAAAACCACTGGGTTCCTTGGTTGATCCACAAAGCCAAGACCGGAGAACCGAAGACGGAGGTGCAAGCAGCACTGCACCGGTCCGACCGGTGGGTCCGTCCGGCTCGACCGGTGGGGACCGGTCGACCGGTGAGGAGCACCGGTCTGACCGGTGTGCGACGACGCAGTCCGAAATCTTCGAAGCGGAGGACACGCGTCGGGATCGCATGGCTTGCGTCGAGGCTACGCAGGGTGCGGTCGCCGGGCATCCGTCCGATGGTGAAGACATCAAGAATTCCAAATCCTCCCTTGAGGGGCTTGTATCCCTAGTTAGTAGAGAAGGGCATTTTAGACATTTGGTTGCCTCCATATAACCCAAGAGGTGAGAGGATGGCAGCTAACTCTTGGAACCCTAGCTCATTAGTTTTCCTATTTTCCACCTATTTTCTCTAGGTTTTCCTTAGGACTAGCAAGAGAGCTTCACGGAGAGATCTTGTAGAGAGGGATGGATGATCGGGCGGCTTGCTAGACCTTGTACGAATCTTTGTTTCATGTATAGATGATTCGGCGTGATTCCTCAAGGTTTGGATGTGTTTTCCCCGGTTGTTCTTGGTGGTGATTTTCGGAGCCCTTTCTTCGTGATTTCTTTGGGGTGTTTTCGGGGCTTTTCTCTTGGTTATTTGATGGGGGAAATTTGTGGGAACCCTTTGTGGTTCTTTGGGCTGTGATTCTCCTCCCAAAACCGTGAGAAAAAGTGCTCGATTTCGGGGTTTCTTGAGTTCTTGGGTTGGAAGTGCTTTCGGCGGGATTTCTTCGATTCCTCCTTTTTGGACGAGATTTGGTGGGATTAAACTTGGCTATGGACTCCTCATGAGGTGTTCCTGATATCCCCAAAGTCTTGTTCAAGTCCGTGGAGCGATTCGGGAGATCGAGATTTGGATTTGGGGGAGTTGACCCGCGGGTGCTGTTCATCCCGAGGCGCCTGTGCTACACCGGCTCGACCGGTGCTCTTGACCGGTCTGACCGGTGCAAGCCCTTGTGGGTTTTCGCTCGGGTGAGTGTCTTGGTGTGTTCTTTGTTGTCCCATGGTGCTGCTGTTTCGAGTTTGGGTCCGTTTGGTGGTCGGTTGGCCTGTTTGGTGCCTTGGGGGCTTTCTGGCTGCCATCGGTCTGACCGGTGCGTCTCACCGGTCTGACCGGTGTAGAGTCACTTAGTGGAAGTTGCTCAGTTTCACCAGCAGGGACCGTCTGACCGGTGGTGCTCACCGGTCTGACCGGTGTGGGTCTGTAGACTCGGGGTTTGTTGTTCCGATGCGTTCTCGAGTCGGAAGGCTGTGTGTGTTGGTTCCTAGGTCCAGTGGCACTCCAGTGTCTACGTGGGCTTGGCCAACTTGGGTAGTGAGTCGAAGACGTGTGTTGGAAGCCGTGCTCGTCTTGTTGGAGTTCTCATCTCCATCGAGAAGAATTTTTATCGGCTCCCATTCACTCCCCCCCCCCCCTCTCGGTTCGCCGTATCGGTCCTTCAGGTTTTCGCCAAGATTTTCTGGTAGCTAGCATGGCCTTGACCAGAGATCTCTGTTGGTGAAACCGTGGTGTGTTTTGGTGCTCGGAAGAGGCGTTTTGGAGGATTTCTTGGTTGCCAGGTGAAGGCGGTCTAACCGCCCCCTATACCCGGTCTAACCACCCCCCTCTGGTTAGCCGGCTTTCGAGTTGTTTCCGCTGTCGGTGCTGCGTGTGTGTTGTGGTTGCTGGTAGAGTTTGTTCCTAGGACCGTAGCACTCCGGTGGCTACGTGGTTTTGGCAAACGGGAGGTAGAAGTGCGGAGCGTGTGATTTCGGGGGTTCGACCGAGCTAGTTCGTCTTGTCGGAGTTTCAATCTCCCTCGAGAAGAATTTTTATCGGCTCCCATTCACTCCCCCCCCCTCTCGGTCGCCTAATCGGTCCTTCAAGTGGTATCGGAGCCGGTTCGGGTCTTTGTTGACTCTAACCGCCCTAAGATCCAAGGATGGCGTACCGGGAACGGGGTTCGGGTCCTCCACACTTCGATGGCAAGAACTACCGGATGTGGAGCAAGCGGATGGGTGCGTTCCTCCGCGGAAAGGGTCAGCCGCTTTGGGATGTCATGGTGGACACGGACTATGTCCACCGATGGATTTCCTTGCTCCGGGGTCGAGGGACGATTCGACGCCAACAATAAGGCGGTCGACTACTTGTTTCGTGCTTTGTGTCGACCGAGTTCGATCGGGTGCACACCGAGCACTTGGCTTGTAGGATTTGGGCGGTGTTGAAGGAGGCTCATGTTGGGAACGCCCCGTGTTCGTGCACGGATGTATGCGACCTACCGGAGAGAGTACGAGAACTTCACTCATCTCCCTAGGTGAGTCCATCGATGCCTTGTTTCGCAGGTTCACGGTGGTTGTGAACAACATGAGGGCCAATGTGGACGTGCTCCCGTACGATGATCATGATAGAGCGGTCAAGCTCTTACACTCTTTGGATCGTACGATTTGGGGCGGAAAGTTCGAGGCCATTGTCGAGTCAGAAAAGTATGACAATCTGACGGTGAACGAGCTGTTCTCGAAGCTCAAGTCGGCTGAGGTGGATAGGGGCATGACTGCCAAGCTCGAGGGACCGACTGATTCCCATAGTCTTGCCCTCGTTGGTGGTTCGAAAGGAAAGGCTAACACTAACCCATCCACCGGGATGTTTTCTTTGTCCTCTTTGATGTCTATGCCAGATGAGGAGTTCGACGTGCTTGGAGAGGACGAGCTGGCGCTCCTGACGAGGCGGTTCGAGAGGCTGCACGAGAACCGCGTGAACATGAGGAGGAACACGAGGACATGCTTCAAGTGCGGCAAGACTGGACACTATTTCGCCGAGTGTCCGAAGGTGAACAACCACGACAAGCACAAGTTCATGGACAAGAGGAAGAAGTCCAAGAAGAAGGATCATGAACATGGGAAGAAGGCTCGGTCTCGAGAAAAGATGAGGAGATCAAGCGACATCGAGTCCGACTCCGAGGACACGTCTTCAAGCTCGAGTGATGAAGACGAAGAGGATGACATGAAGAAGAAGAAGAAGAAGAACCGCGGCAAGTATCTCAACGGCCTCTGTGTGACGGGCCTAAGCCTCAAGGACGACTTCTGCGGGATGGCTCGCAGTTCGAGCAGCAAGAGAAGCCAGAAGGACGCCTCGGATTTGGATTCCGAGGATGAGGTATGTGATGAGCTCTCTTCTTTGCGCAAGGAGAATGAGGAGTTGGTTGACTTGCTTGATAATCGCGATCATAGGCTTAGAGAGGCTAAGAAGCTTAGGAAGGAGCTTAGATCTTTGCTCGAGGATGCTAGGACTAGAGTGGCTGAGCTAGAAACACAGGTTCTTGATAGCAAGCTTGAAATTGATTCGCTTAAGGCTAGCCCTATTGTTTCTGATGAAAATGATTGTGCCGATTGCTCGCTTTCCTAGCCGACTTGATCGATCTTAGGGAGAAGTATGCCTCCAAGTGTGAGGAACTAGATGTGCTTAGGGTTGAGTTGGGTGAGCTACAATCTAGACCCACTTTGCTTGGTGCTTGCACTTCTTGCCCCGGTTTGCATGAGAAAATTGTTGAGCTTCGTTCTCGCATTGGTTCGCTAGAGGCCGATTTGAAAGTGCCTATTCCTACTTCTTGTTCTACATGTGAGTTGCATGCTATGAAGAATTTGGATCTTGCAAAATGTGTTGGTCGCTTGCAAGATGAGAATGATAAGTTGCGTGAAGCGCTGAGTTGGTTGTCGAGTCAAGAACCTCAGCTTGGTATGATGATTGCTAGCTGTAAGCGCTTTGATGGTTGGGCTTTGGGATTGGATAAGGTTGGTGAGGGCAGTGGTGAGAGAGAAAGGAAATTTGGGAATGTTTCAGTTCCACCACAACCCACACCCAAAGACAAGTTTGCATCCAAGCCAAACCAATCGAGAGAAAAACCGAGTGAGAAGGCAAGTGAAATGCCTAGTGAGAAACCAAATGGAGAGCCTCTCCCAAAGCCTAAGCCCAAACCAATCCTTTTCCATTGTGAGTTTTGTGGAAAGGATGGTCACAAGAGAGAGTTTTGCTATAAGAGAAAGAGAGAGGCGAGAATGGCTAAGGAGTGGGCGTACAAGGACAGGTATCACCCCTCTCATGGTGTGCCTGAGCCTTGTATGCCATTGCCTAAGGGAAAGGGCTTTGTGCGTAAGGATCCGGCATGGGGAGATGAGAAATCCCATAGCCGCGGTGGTGGTCTGGAGAGGGCGGTCAGACCGGCCTGGCTAGGCGGTCGAGCCGGCCCTCCCCGGGGTTTCCCACGGCGTTCGTTTTCGAGGTCGTGATGCTGGTGGTTTCAGTTCCCTTGGTCATGGTGCAGATGGTAGACACTTTGAGTCTGGTGGCGTTGAGTTTGCTGGACGTTCTCCACCTCGTGATCAATACGAGTTTGGGAGAGGTCGCAGTTTTGAGTCTCAGAGGGGCTACGGACCATGCTTTCCCTTTCGTGGTACTCGTACTCCTTCAGTGAGACGGGAGTGGTGTTCCCATGGTGGTTCCAGGGTTGATAGGTTTGACAGGATGGATCGCTGTATTGATAGGCAGGGTAGGATGAATGTTGCTAACCCTACTTTTGAGGAAATGGCCCGACACTGGTTTCACACCTTTGGGACTAACCCCAGTGTTGAGTCATTTGCTCGTTCTCGCTCTTGGTTTTGAGTTGCAGGTGGGAGGCCCGGAGAACATTTGGTTGATATCGGGGGTGGTTTTTCGGCCTCATACCCCGGTGGTGACATGTAGGTGCATCACTTTCGGGGATGGTGGACAAGGATGAGTGAATTGTGAAGAAATGATAAAGGTAAGTGCTTTGTGACCTTCGAGTGTGTGGCCTTGGTCAAGCCACTTGGTTTGTTTTGCTCCTTCTCTATATCATGTGTGTAGGGTGAGCTTTGTATGCTTTTTGGCCCTAGTGCATGTGTTTAGGGGGGAGCTTGTGAGTTTTGTGCTCCTTTGCTCTTTTGCCGGTAGTGTCGAGTCCTTTTTGCCTCCCCTCGAGGAGCCGGTCTTTTGTGAGCTTTGTGTGTGTGGTTGATTTCCTAAGTTGGTGGTGAAGCTCCTTTGTAGCATATGTATAGCTTTCTTTTGTGCATTTCTTGCATTTGGCATTGCATATGTAAAATGATGTATAGGCATCCTTGTATCTTAGCTTGCATGCATTTTGTATCATATGCATTGGATAGGAAAAGCTTCTCTTATATACATTGTTCACCATGGGTTGCTATATATGTTCTTGTGAGCTTGTTTGGTATGCTATGGTTAGTTTGGCTTAGCTCTTGATGATCTTGTTGAATGATCCATGGTTGATGGCTATTTGTTTTGAAAAATGTCACATATATGCTCTCTCATGTGTAAATGCCTTTACATGATCTTGACATGTTTTAGTGGCTTTGCTATGCTTACTTTGTGGTTGGATAGCTAGTTTATTGATCATATGGGGCCAAAGGCTCATTTGCCATCATGAATGTTTAGCCCTCTTGCTTCATCTTGTGGAGGGGCATAAGTTCCTTTTTGTCGCAAAGACATTTCAGGTACCATTTATAAATCTGAAAATGAAAAGAAAAATGCTTGGAAAATATGCTCCCATGTCCTATGTGCTGAAATTAATTTGCATTGGGTGCTAAACCGTTGCATGTTGCGTACCAATGAGAAGTCTCATACATAGAAGTAGGCACATGGCTCAGTGGCTTTGACATGACATGAGGTGCTTTTTGGGTGTTTATGATGGTCTTATGATTAGAATGGCTATCCTAGCATGAAGTTTGAGTGGATTTGTTATTTTGATATGTTTTGCTCGTGTTTAGGTATTTGCTTGTGAGAGAGTAACATTTCGCAAAATTACTCAAATCCATTTTAGCCTTGTCCAATGGTTGTGAAACTTGGTGATCACGTAGTTAAGGTCATTACGAACCTGTCGAGTATCTAACTTGCTCATTTGGACTTGTGTAGCTCCTTGTGATGATTTTTGTATATTCGAGAAGCTATATGTTGAAAGTTTTCGCATTTTGCCTTGATTCATGCATTGTCAACAAGGGGGAGAAGTTTGTGCATGTTTTGGGCACCTGGGAGTGTTTGGAAGGTGTTCCAATTGTTTCGGGCATATTTTGAGCAGTTTGGTGCAGGGCCGGTCTCTTGGGGCGGTCTAACCGCCCCCCAGGCGGTCAGATCAGGCACAGGCGGTCTAACCGCCCTGTACAGGCGGTCTAACCGCCCTGGGCAGTGTGAGCAAGTTTTTGCTCTTTGTTGCATTCCTGAGTTGCATTGATGCATGTGTTCAGGGGGAGTGTGCTGTGGCTCAGGGGGAGCTTGCATTTGTGCAGGGGGAGCTCTTTGTGGTGTTCGAGCTTTGCTTTGGTGGTTTGCGCTCTTTGCTTGAGCTGTGTTTTGTCTCGGATGTGTCGAGCCGTTGCCCTTGCCTAAGGGGTCCGAGACTTGTCTTCTTCAAGTGATCTTGTTCTTTGCCTGTCTTTGGCTTTCGATCGCTTGTTGAGGTTTCTTTTTATTTGTTTCTTTTCTTTTCCTTTTCTCCTGTGTTACTTCATGTGAGTGTGTTGTCAATGCACTCATCAAGGGGGAGATTGAGGACCATGTGTGGTTCGAGGACCGGTGGATGGTCGCTTCCTTGTGTGATGAGTGATTGACAACGTTGTGTGGACTGATTCTTGGCTAAGTATTGCAGGTGCAGGTTGCGGCTTGACTCGTGTTGGTGCAGGTAAAGAACAAGCGCGAAAGGTCGTTGCCGGTGAGGCCTCCAGGTGTGGAGAAGACAAGTTGTGGACCAGGAGCGTCCCAGTGGTCGGTGGATGACCGCTCCATAGTGATGAGTGATTGACAACGGGTGTTGGACTGACTCTTGGCTTAGTGCGCAGGTGTAGGCTGCGGCCTAGTTCGTGTTGTTGCAGGTGAAGAACGGGCGCGAAAGGTCTTCGCCTTGAGGGGCCTCCGGGAGATGGAGAGACAAGTAGGCTCGGTTCGAGGGACCCGGTGGACGACGGGACCGGGTGCGGGTCACATGGTGGCGACACAAGCAAGACGAAGTCATGGACAAGTGAGCCGGTGCACGGTGGCGGTCAAGTCAAGTGGTTTGGCGGGAGGCCGGACCGAGCACGCGGGGTTTGGTGGTTTGCCCACAAAACCACCGGCGGACGGTTTCTTGGTTTGGGCCTCAAAACCAAGTCCGAGGGCCCAACACGACGGAGACGGGATCCGGCGTGTCGGGAAGCTTCGAAGCGGAGGACACGCGGCGGGATCGCATGGCTTGCGTCGGGAGGACGCGGGGGTGCGGCAAAGGCGTGGCCGTCCGATGGCAAGACCCACAAACATTACCAAAATGCCCCTACGTGGGTTGTATCGCCAGTAGTGTAGTTAGGGGTAGTCGAGTCATTTACCACTCCGGCGGGACCTGATATATAAGCCATGAGTGTGTGTTGATGGCTCTCTCTCTCCGCGACTTAGGGTTTCATTTCCCCCCTTCTCTTTCTCATTTTCGTAGCTATTTTCCTTCCTATTTTCTCTAGGCTAGCATGAGAGCTTCATGTGAGATTTGTTGAGAGGGATGGATGCTAGGGCCGCATGCTAGACCTTGTGAATCTTTCCTGGTTTGTATAGAAGATTCGGGGTTGTTTTTCGTGCCTTTTTGTGCCTATTTTCGTGCCTTTGTTCCCGGTGTGATTCCGCGGATTTGAGTGAGTTTCTTCCCGGATTTCTTTGAGGGAAACATGGATAGATGTCTTGTGCATCTTTGTGCTTGATCTTGTGCCCTCAAACGCCGGGAAACTACTTCGATTCGTGAGTTTTCGTTCGGTGCTCTAGCTTTTGGTGGTGCTCAAAGGATTCGCGATTCCCGGTGTTTTAGGGAGTTAGGAGGCAAGATTTTTGGGCTATAGCATCCTTGTGTGACGCTTTTCAAGTCCCCAAACCCTTGTCTCCACAGCTTCAACCGTTTGGGAAATCCGGTGATGATTTGGGGGAGTTGACTTTCGGGGTCGGGCTATTTTCTGTTCTGTCCGCACCTGGCGGACGGTCCGCGAGGACCAGGCGGACGGTCCGCGCGGCTCCAGTTCGTCCTGAGTTCTTCGTGTTCTTGCTCGTCCTTTGTTTCGATCCGTTGTGATTTTGGTTTTTGGTTGGACGAAGTTTCGGACAGTCCGCGGTGTCGGGCAGACGGTCAGCGGGTGCTTGGCCGACGGTCCGCGTGCTCCCCGCGGACGGTCCGTGGCACGGGGGTGTCTTTGGGTCGTTCTGTGTAAATTAACGGATGGTCCGCGGCTAAGGCCGGACGGTCCCGCGGCCGGTGCGGACGGTCCGCGATACCCGGCCGGACGGTCCGCGCGGCTCTTGCGGACGGTCCGCCCCCTCGCGCGGACGGTCCGCCGCAGCCCGTGTGCTTTGCTTCTTGGTTCGATTCCTTCCTCCCCTTTCTAGTGCTTCCGCGTGTGCTTCGAGGAATCGTTCCTAAGGCTAGAGGTTGATCCATAACCTCGTGGTCTTGGCGATTGGTGCGTGATTCGATCCATCGCTTGTGTGTGACCGGGTTTTGAGTAGGACATAGGCCGGGTTCTTTGGGAAGAATTTTTACCGGCTCCTATTCACTCCCCCCCCCTCTCTAGTCGCCATCTGATCCTTCAATTGGTATCAGAGCTTGGTGTTGGATTCTTTGCGACTTTGACAAGTCTCGAATCCTAAGATGGCGTACGTTGAGCGGGGCGGTCCGCCGCACTTCAATGGCAAGGGTTACCACAAGTGGGCGGCTCGTATGATGATCTTTCTTCGAGGAAAGTCGTTGGATTTTATTGTGCTTGACAAGACATATGCTATTCCGGTCAACATCCATACTCTTATGGTGACCGATGCCGATGCCAAAGCCAAGTATGAGGCTAATGCAAAAGCCGTTGATCACTTGTGCCGGAGCTTGTGTGATCCGAGTTTGAGCGTGTTCGCCATTTGAATCTTGCTTGGCAAATTTGGGATAAGTTGTTGGTTGCTCACGGTGGTGATAACCATGTGAAGGCTCGCCTCTTTGTCTCTTACCGGATGCAATATGAGAATTTCACTCCACTTCCCGGTGAGGACATTGATGCGATGTTTCAGAGGTTCACCGCCATCGTGAACAACATGAAGGCTAATGTTGAGGATTTTCCGTATTCCGAGCATGATCAGGCTTTGAAGCTCTTGCATGTCTTGGACCCAAATGTTTGGGGTGCTAAGGTTGAGGCCATCAAGGAGTCGGGGAACTATTTGACTATTGAGCTGGATGACCTCTTTTCTAAGCTCAAGTCGGCTGAGGTTGACAGGAAGTTGCTATCCAAGCATGAGGGCTCGACTGACCATAGTCTTGCTCTTGTGGGAGGATCAAAGGGCAAATCTAACCCTTCCTGTCGACAGTTTTCTTTGTCCTCTCTTATGTCCATTCCAGATGAGGAGTTTGATGTGCTAGGCGAGGAGGAGCTGGCCTTGCTCTCAAGAAGGTTTGAACGACTACACGAGAGTCGGAGGAACGCAAGGCGGAGCTCAGGGACGTGCTACAAGTGTGGCAAGCGTGGCCACTTCATCGCCGAGTGCCCGGAAGCGGAGGAGAACAAGTACAAGGTGAACGAGTACAAGGCGCACCCGAGGCGTGAAGACAAGTACTCCTCCAAGGGCAAGCACTTCAACAAGTCCAAGAGCAAGGACAAGGACAAGCGGCGACCGAGCAAGAGCACCTACAAGAAGAACAAGGCAAGAGCGATGGTGGCCGGTGCGAGCGACGTCGACTCAAGCTCAAGCGAGGAGTAGTCAAGCTCAAGCAGCGAAGGTGAAGACGCCGGGAGGCGCAATGGCAAGAAGAGTGCAAGCCGGAACCTCGGCGGGGCCGGAGCCGTGTGGCGCTCGAGGGCTTTTGTGGCATGGCCCATAGCTCGAGCAGCAAGAAGAGTGTGAAGGAAGACAGCGACTCCGACTCGGAGGATGAGGTAAATCGTGATCCCGACTCTTTGCTTGCTGAGATTGCTAGGTTGAATGGTTTGCTTGATAACCGTGATAGTGTGCTGAGAGATGCCAAAAAGATGAGAAAAGATCTTAGGGCTCAGCTTGAGAATGCTAGTGAGAAAGTAGGAGAGTTAGAGTCAAAATTGCTTGAATTGAAACTTGAGAATGACTCTTTGAAACTTGCTCCTACTTCTCCTGATGATGTTGAATGTGTTGAATGTGATGCTTGGTTGAATGAGATCAAAATGCTTAATGAGAAGAATGCCTCTATTTTGGCTCAACTAGATGCTCTTAGGACTGAACATGATGAGCTTAAGGCTAGACCTACTTTGCTTGGTGCTTGCAAATCATGTCCTACTATGCATGCTAAGCTTGTTGATGCTCGCTCTACTATTAGTTCTTTGGAAGCATCTTTGAAATCTCCTGTTGCAAATGCATGTTCTAGCTGTGATGAAGTCACTTTGCGCAATCTTGAACTTACTTCCCGTTTGGATGTCATTTATGAGGAAAATGACTATTTGAGGAAAGTGTTGGGTTGGTTGTACGGGGCGGGAACCTCGACTGAAAATCATGATTGAGGAGTTCAAGAGAGCCGATGGTCGTGGTTTGGGTTTTGAGAAGTTGGGTGAGAAAGTGGGAGAGAACGGCGGGGAGAGTGTGTACGAGAAGTGTGTTGAGTCTAACCCCGGGTTTGAGGTGATCGGAGAGATCCAAGTCCCACTCCCAAAAGCACCCAAGAACTCTTTCACACCAAAGCCCAACCACCTTTGCAACAAGCTTGACACAACCCAAGATCCACCCAAATTCCCACCTAAGACAAATGATTTCCGAAACCGGTGAAGTTTGTGGGTGAGAAGGGTGAGAAGCCTAGAGAGAAGCCGAGCCAAAACCAAAACCCATCCCCTTCGGGTGTGAGTATTGTGGCAAGGAGAGGCATCTTGCAGAGTTTTGCTACAAGAGGAAGAGGGATGAGAGGCTTGCTAGGGAGCAAGCAAACCAGGACAGGTATCGCCAGTCTCGCGGTATTCCTGAGCCTAGAGTGCCACTTCCACGGGGTGTGGGAAGTGTGAGGAGTGTTGGTAGGTTCCCACCGAGAGGTGGTGGTGAGAGGTTTGTCAGGAGAGATGATGGTGTGCGTGCTGGTGAGAGGTTTGGTCGGGCTCGTGGTGGTTTTGCCGGACGTCCTCCTACTCGTCCTCAGTTCGGGTTTAGGGGAGATGATCGCAGCTTTGGGTTCCAGAGGAACTAAGGACCACGTTTTCCCCCTCGTGGTGCTCGTACTCCTCCCATGGGACATGGGAAGTTTGGTGGCAAGGGAGTGATGTTTGCTAACCCCTCTTTTGAGCGAGATGGCTCGACACCGGTTTAACTTTCTCCGTGCTAACCCCGGTGTCGAGTCGCTAGCTCATTCTCGTTCTTGTTTTCGATCTGCAGGCAGGAGGCTTGGAGAACATTTGGTTGATCGACTCCGGGTGTTCTCGACACATGACCGGAGATAAGAAGTGGTTCTCCGGCCCTCACCCCGGTGAAGGAAAAGATGTACATCACATTTGGGGACAATGGACGAGGTAGGGTGCTTTCAGAGGGTGTTGTGCATGTGAGTGACAAGGTAACGTTGAAGAGAGTGGCTCTTGTGAAGTCTTTGGGTTTTAATCGCTTTCGGTCTCTCGGTTGCTTGATGAGGGTTTTGAGGTGCGTTTCAAGTCCGGCGAGTCTCGTTTGCTTGATTCTCGAGGTGATCTTGTCCGTATGATCATCCCCGAGGGTCGATTTTCGTGGTCGATTTCTCTCGTTCTTTGGGTCCTGCTCGATGTTTGATGGCTAGTCCTTCTTCTGATTTGTGGAAATGGCATAGGCGGTTGAGACACTTGAGCTTTGATTTGGTTTCCCGCTTGAGTGGCCTTGACCTTGTCCGAGGATTGCCGAAGTTGAAGTTTGAGAAGGATTTGGTTTGTGCTCCTTGTAGGCATGGTAAGATGGTAGCCACTCCCCATCCACCCCTGACCGATGTCATGACCGAGCGTCCGACGAGCCGTTGCATATGGACCTTGTTGGGCCAGCTCGAGTTCGCTCGGTGGGTGGGAAGTGGTATGTCCTTGTTGTGGTGGACGATTACTCTCGCTATGCCCGGGTGTTCTTCTTGGAGGATAAGAGTGAGACTTTTGGCTTTGTTCGAGATCTGATCGTAAGGTTGAAAAACGAGAGGCATGGGAATGCTATTCGAGCTATCCGCAAGTGATAATGGCTGCGAGTTCAAGAACTCTCGTTTTGATGCCTTTTGTCGTGATCTAGGTCTTGAACATCGTATTCGACCCCTTATGTGCCCCCTCAAAATGGAGTCGTGGAAAGGAAAAATCGGACTCTTTGTGAGATGGCTAGGACGATGCTCGATGAGCACGGGACTCCTAGGAGGTTTTGGGCCGAGGCGGTCAATACGGCTTGTCATGTTTCCAATCGGATTTTATTGAGAGCTTTCAAGAAGAAGACCGTTATGAGCTTATGCATGGTCGGGCACCCAAAGTGAGTCATTTCCGAGTTTTTGGCTGCAAGTGCTTTATTTTGAAAAAGGGAAAACTCGACAAGTTTGAGGCTAGGTCTAGTGATGGTATTTTCTTTGGATATGCTAACCACTCTAGAGCCTATAGGGTGCTTAACCTTGAGACTAACAAAATCATGGAGACTTGCGAGGTGACCTTCGACGAGACAATGCCATGTACTTCTCTTGGCTTTGAATGTGCGGGTGATGAAGAGATGGCCGAGGACCTCTTTGAAGAGGAGAAAGATGAAGTCGGAGATGATGATGGGGAGAACCATGCGCCGAAGCCGAGCATGTACCCACTACTTCCCCTACGACTACTTTGGAGCATGGACCGTCTACTTCATGGACAACGACGGTGCAACAAGAGGACCAGGCGAGAGAAGCCGAAGTTGAGGGGGAGGTAGTCTCGAGGCGTGAGGCTCCCCGGCGGATTCAAGAAGTGCATCCCATGTCGAAGATCATTGGAGACATCAATGAACGCACTACACGGTCGAGGTCCGGGAATTCCTCTCATTTTGCGCATGTCGCTTTTGTTGCTACTTTTGAGCCCAAGGACATTGGACATGCTTTATCCGATGCAAACCGGGTCAATTCTATGCATGAGGAGTTGGAAAACTTTGAGAGGAACCAGGTGTGGGAGTTAGTTGAGCCACCTCCAAATTGCCATCCCATAGGAACCAAGTGGGTTTGGAAGAACAAAGAGGGAGAGAATGGGATGGTTGTGAGGAACAAGTCCAGACTTGTTGCTCAGGGGTTTAGTCAGAAGGAGGGGATCGACTACGAGGAGACCTTTGCTCCTGTGGCCCGTCTTGAGGCAATTCGGATCCTTCTAGCCTTTGTCGTGGCTAAAGGGTTCAAGTTGTTTCAGATGGACGTGAAGAGTGCTTTTCTAAATGGGGTCATAGAGGAGGAGGTGTATGTGAAGCAGCCTCCTGGGTTTGAGAGCGAGTTGTACCCACACAGGGTATACAGGTTGAAAAGGGCTCGTATGGGTTGAAACGGCGCGCCCGTGCTTGGTATGGGAGATTGAGAGGTTTTCTTTTGAGCGAGAGGGTTTGTGATGGGTACCGTAGATAGAACCTTGTTTCTCCTCAAGCATAGGAATGACTTGCCGATTGTGCGGATATACGTGGATGATATTGTCTTTGGTGGCTCGTCACATAACCTTGTTGCCAAGTTTGCGGATGAGATGAGCGGGGAGTTCGAGATGAGCATGATGGGCGAGTTGCGGTATTTTCTCGGGGCTGCAGATTAAGCAAGTGAAGGACGGTACATTTGTGCACCAAACCAAGTACACGAAAGACATGCTTTCGAGGAAGTTCCGGATGCAAGATGTGAAGCCGATGTCGACTCCCATGGGGAGTACGGCCACTTTGGATGCGGATGAGGACGGAGAACCGGTGGACCGGCGGGAGTACGGGAGCATGATCGGCTCCCTCCTCTACTTGACGGCGACGAGGCCCGGACATACAATTCGGCGTGTGTCCGTGCGCTCGTTTTCGTGCTTCGCCGAGGACATCACATCGACGAGCCGTCAAGAGGATTTTCGTGTACCTACGGTCGCCCCTCGGTCTTGGCCTTTGGTATTCTTCCTCCTCGACTCGTCTCTTCATGGTTTTTCCGATGCGGATTTTGTTGGTTGTCGAGTCGAGAGGAAGTCTACTTCGGCACTTGTCGGTTTCTTGGTTCTTCGTTGGTCTCTTGGTCTTCCCGCAAGCGGTCTAGTGTAGCTCGGTCTACTACGAGAGGCGGAGTATGTTGTCGCCGCTAGTTGTTGCTCCCAGCTGTTGTGGATTTCATACACTTTGAGAGACTTTGGTGAGGAGTGCACCCAGATCCCACTTCTTTGTGATAGCACTAGTGCCATAAGCGTAGCCAAAAACCCAGTGCTTCACTCCAGAACCAAACATATAGAAGTGAGCTATCATTTTCTGAGGGACAATGTGGAGAAAGGAACCATTGTTTTGAGCCATGTCCCTACCCAAGATCAGCTAGCAGACATCTTTACAAAGCCTCTCGACCAAGCTACATTTGTGCGCTTGCGGGGGGAACTTGGGGTTTGTTGCCCTTTCTTGTCGATTCTTGGGGGTTTCCTTTTTGTACCATTTGTATCATATCATGTTTTTACTTTGATGTATATACATGCTTTGCTTGATGTATAAACCATGGTAGGATAGCCATCTTGTCATATATCATGTTGCATTTGTGTCATATTGCATTTTAGGATGATGAGCTTCTTTCATATGCCACATTTGAGTCTCTTTGGCTATTTGTGAGACATTGGTTATATGTGTGGAGAAATGGTGATGTGAGGCTATGCTCTTGGAATATTTGAGATATATGTGTGGTGAGATAGCCCCTTTTGAATTGAATGCTTAACTTGGCTAATTTCTGATGAAATATGCTCCACTCGTGTGTAGTTGTGTATCCATGTCACAGTTTAGTCTAAATGTGCCTTTCATGCTTAGATTGTGCTTGGATGCCTTGTTCTTGCATTTGGGCCAAAGGCCGGATATCATTGTGAATGTTTAGCCTATGTTGCATTCATGGAGGAGCATAAGCTTCTTTTTGCCGCAAAGGCACTTCATGTACCATGAAATGAATCAATCTTGAAAAGAAGTGCACATTGCTTGAAAAATGCTCCATCCATCATGTCTATGCTTAAAATGTCTTATATTTCACATATGGGTGCAAAACATGTTGCATGATGTTCACCAGTGGAGAAGTCTCCCCGAAGTGGACACATGGCTCATGAGCTTTGACATGACATGCTTTGCTTTATGGGTGTTTGCCATGATCTTTTGCTGAGAATTTGATATCCTTGTATGATCTTTAAATGGTATGCATGTTTGTGGCTCAAGTGTGACATGGATAGGCTTTTACATGTGAAGCGAGTCTTCTTTTGGTAAAACTGCTTAAATCCGAAAATTTTGCTTTGTCACATGCTTGTATTTTCATATATTACTTGTGGCAATGCTTTGACTATGCTATGATTCATGTGTGTGATCTTTGTCTCATTTTTAGCCTTTGACACTAGATTTGGCCTATTTGAGAAGCTCATGTAGATGTTTATATGCTTTGCTTTGCATTTTTGCATTTTCACCTTGATTCATACATTGTCAACAAGGGGGAGAAAAGGTGAGCTTAATGAAAATTCAGAAAAAGGTGAGCTGAAATTTGGAAGTGTGCATCCACATGTTCGGGGGGAGGCATTTGTTCGGGGGGAGCTTTCTTCTTGTTTTTATTTGTGGATTTTGTGCTTTGCTTGGCTTGTGACCTTTCTTCGCCTTTCTTCGGTTTTGGTCATGAGTTGAGCTTCCTTGTTTTTCTTTCTTCTTTCTTTCTCTTTTACTGCGAATTTCATTTCGCGTTGTGTGTTGTCAATGCACTCATCAAGGGGGGAGATTGTGGACCGGGAGCGTCCCGGTGGTCGGTGGATGACCGCTCCTTAGTGATGAGTGATTGACAACGGGTGTTGGACCGACTCTTGGCTTAGTGCGCGAGGGTGTAGGCTGCGGCCTAGTTCGTGTTGTTGCAGGTGAAGAACGGGCGCGAAAGGTCTTCAGCCTTGAGGGGCCTCCGGGAGATGGAGAGACAAGTAGGCTCGGTTCGAGGGACCCGGTGGACGACGGGGACTGGGTGCGGGTCACATGGTGGCGACACAAGCAAGACGAAGTCATGGACAAGTGAGCCGGTGCATGGTGGCGGTCAAGTCAAGTGGTTTGGCGGGAGGCCGGACCGAGCACGCGGGGTTTGGTGGTTTGCCCACAAAACCACCGGCGGACGGTTTCTTGGTTTGGGCCTCAAAACCAAGTCCGAGGGCCCAACACGACGGAGACGGGATCGGGCGTGTCGGGAAGCTTCGAAGCGGAGGACACGCGGCGGGATCGCATGGCTTGCGTCGGGAGGACGCGGGGTGCGGCAAAGGCGTGGCCGTCCGATGGCAAGACCCACAAACATTACCAAAATGCCCCTACGTGGGTTGTATCGCCAGTAGTGTAGTTAGGGGTAGTCGAGTCATTTACCACTCCGGCGGGACCTGATATATAAGCCATGAGTGTGTGTTGATGGCTCTCTCTCTCCGCGACTTAGGGTTTCATTTCCCCCCCTTCTCTTTCTCATTTTCGTAGCTATTTTCCTTCCTATTTTCTCTAGGCTAGCATGAGAGCTTCATGTGAGATTTGTTGAGAGGGATGGATGCTAGGGCGGCATGCTAGACCTTGTGAATCTTTCCTGGTTTGTATAGAAGATTCGGGGTTGTTTTTCGTGCCTTTTTGTGCCTATTTTCGTGCCTTTGTTCCCGGTGTGATTCCGCGGATTTGAGTGAGTTTCTTCCGGATTTCTTTGAGGGAAACATGGATAGATGTCTTGTGCATCTTTGTGCTTGATCTTGTGCCCTCAAACGCCGGAAACTACTTCGATTCGTGAGTTTTCGTTCGGTGCTCTAGCTTTTGGTGGTGCTCAAAGGATTCGCGATTCCCGGTGTTTTAGGGAGTTAGGAGGCAAGATTTTTGGGCTATAGCATCCTTGTGTGACGCTTTTCAAGTCCCCAAACCCTTGTCTCCACAGCTTCAACCGTTTGGGAAATCCGATGATGATTTGGGGGAGTTGACTTTCGGGGTCGGGCTATTTTCTGTTCTGTCCGCACCTGGCGGACGGTCCGCGAGGACCAGGCGGACGGTCCGCGCGGCTCCAGTTCGTCCCAAGTTCTTCGTGTTCTTGCTCGTCCTTTGTTTCGATCCATTGTGATTTTGGTTTTTGGTTGGACGAAGTTTCGGACAGTCCGCGGTGTCGGGCAGACGGTCCGCGGGTGCTTGGCGGACGGTCCGCGTGCTCCCCGCGGACGGTCCGTGGCACGGGGGTGTCTTTGGGTCGTTCGTGTAAATTAACGGACGGTCCGCGGCTAAGGCCGGACGGTCCGCGGCCGGGTGCGGACGGTCCGCGATACCCGGCCGGACGGTCCGCGCGGCTCTTGCGGACGGTCCGCCCCTCCTGCGCGGACGGTCCGCCAGAGCCTGTGTGCTTTGCTTCTTGGTTCGATTCCTTCCTCCCCTTTCTAGTGCTTCCGTGTGTGCTTCGAGGAATCGTTCCTAAGGCTAGAGGTTGATCCATAACCTCGTGGTCTTGGCGATTGGTGCGTGATTCGATCCATCGCTTGTGTGTGACCGGGTTTTGAGTAGGACATAGGCCGGGTTCTTTGGGAAGAATTTTTACCGGCTCCTATTCACTCCCCCCCTCTCTAGTCGCCATCTGATCCTTCACAAGTAGGCTTTGTTCGAGGGACCCGGTGGCCAGTGGGGTCAAGTGCAGGCCGCATGGTGGCATGAACAGCAAGATGAGGTCGTGGACGGTTTCTTCGTAGAGCCTCAAAACCAAGGTCGAGCCGGGACTTCGTGGGAGCCGAGTCATGAGTGGAGATTGGCGGAGGCTACACCGAGTTCGCGGGGTTTGCAGTGGTTCACCAGAAAACCACTGGGTTACTCGGTTGAGCCACAAAACCGAGGCCGAAGACTCGACGAGGAGGTGCGGCCACCCAGGCCGGTTCAACCGCCCAGGAGGGGCGGTCAGACCGCCTGGGGCCGGTCAGATCGACTGGGCCGGTCTAACCGCCCGTGGGGGGCGGTCTGACCGCCCTGGCCGCCGGCGCCGAGAAGCTTCGAAGCGGAGGACACGCGTCGGGATCGCAAGGCTTGCGTCGAGGCTACGGCGGGTGTGGTCGCCGGGCATCCGTCCGATGGTGAAGACATCAAGAATTCCAAATCCGCCCTTGAGGGGCATGTATCCCTAGTTATTAGTGAAGGGTAGTTTAGTCTTTTGGGTGCCTCCATATATACTCATTAGATGGGTGGATGGCAGCCAACTCTTGGAACCCTAGATCATTTGGTTTTTCCATTTTCGTTCTCCATTTTCCTTAGGATTTTAGAAGGCTAGCTTGAGAGCTTCATGTGAGATCTAGAGAGAGGGATGGATGTTTGGGTGGCAAGCTAGACCTTGTACGAACCATTCATGGCATGTATAGAAGGTTTGGCGTTGTTCATCATGGTAGTTTTCCCGTCTCTTTGGTGTTGATTTTCGGAGCTCTTTTTGGCGGTGTTTTGAGGACGATTTCTTGGGGTTTTTGGTGGGTGTCACGTATGAGGTTCTTGTGCCTCTTTGGTCGGTGACTTTGCCCCCAAATCCCCTTCGAATCGGACTCGATTTGGTGGTTTCTCGAGTTGGGCGAGTTCTTGACCTAGAGAAGCGATTTCTTCGATTCCTCTTGATTGTGAGCGTTTCGGGTCGATTCCTTTGAGGTAGAGGTTGCCCGGGGAGGTAACCCGGCTATTCCCGAAGTTTGGCCGCAATCCGTGGAGTGATTCGGGAGATCGGGCGCGAGGAAGTTGAGGTTTGACCCGCGGGTTCGTTTTTACGGAAGGGGCGGTCTAACCGCCTACGGGGGGGCGGTCTAACCGCCCGGGGTGTTTCCGGGTCAAAGTTTTGTTTCGCCGGATTTTCCTCTCGTGAGTTTGTTCGCCTTGATCGGAGGAGTGTCCGGGTGAAATTTGGGGTCGTTCTCGTGCGGTTTGCTAGGTGTTCTTGGTCGGGGTTCGTTCTTTGCGGGTACGGGAGGTTAGACCGCCCCGGGTAGCCGGTCTAACCGCCCCTAGGCCCTTGGGTGAAGTTTTGGTTTTCACCAAGATTTTCCGGTAGCTAGCATGGCCTTGACCCGAGATCTCCGTTGGTGAAACCGTGGTGTGTTTTGGTGCTCGGAAGAGGCGTTTTGGAGGATTTCTTGGTTGCCGGGTGAAGGCGGTCCGACCGCCCCCTATACCCGGTCTAACCGCCCCCCTCCGGTTAGCCGGCTTTCGAGTTGTTTCCGCTTGTCGGTCTTGCGTGTGTGTTGTGGTTGCTGGTAGAGTTTGTTCCTAGGACCGGTAGCACTCCGGTGGCTACGTGGTTTTGGCAAACGGGAGGTAGAAGTGCGGAGCGTGTGATTTCGGGGGTTCGACCGAGCTAGTTCGTCTTGTCGGAGTTTCAATCTCCCTCGAGAAGAATTTTTATCGGCTCCCATTCACTCCCCCCCCTCTCTCGGTCGCCTAATCGGTCCTTCACCTTGCCGATTGGACGAGGGAAGCGCGAGCGAGCTTCTTCGAGTCCATCGATGTCAACTCGTCCGCTATCTTCGGATATGCCTCCGTCGTCTTGTTCTCTCGTTGGCGACTCCCACATGACGTCGGCGGGTAGAATAGCTTCGGAGCCGTAGACCAGGAAATAGGGTGACTGTCCCGTCAGCTTGGTGGGTTGAGTACGCAGCCCCCAGAGAGCATTAGGCAGTTCCTTGATCCACTTTCCTCCTTTTGTGTTAGCAGCATCGTGCAGTCGCTTCTTGAGAGCGTCGAGTACCATCCTGTTGGCACGCTCGATTTGTCCATTGGCCCGTGGATGGGCGACTGAGACATACCGCACATCGATCCCGCTGTTCTCGCAATACTCCCGAAGCCGGAGATTATTGAAGTTGGAGCCCAGGTCTGTGATGATGCGATGGGGTAGTCCGTAGCGGTGCACGAGTTCATCCAAGAAGTCGAGTACCCTGTCGGCCTTGGGGCAGGTGACCGACTTGACTTCGATCCACTTGGTGAACTTGTCGATGGCCACCAGAACTCTATTGAATCCTCCCCGGCGCAGGTTGGAAGAGGCCCAATCATATCGAGCCCCCAGCAGGCGAAAGGCCAGGTTGGTGGTATGGTGACTAGCTTGTAGGCGGGACGTGCTCGTTGCTTGGCGAAGTACTAGCACCCTTGGCACTTTCGACGAGTTCCTCGGCATCGCCCGCAGCCGTGGGCCGGGAGAAGGCTCGTCGGAAGGCCTTGCCGACCGGCGTACGTGAAGATGCGTGGTTGCCGCGGACGCCTTTGTGTATCTCCTCCAAGATGTCCTTGCCTTCTTCTCGGGGGACGCATTTCATGAGTACTCACGGAAGTGGCGCCCGCCCGTAGAGTTTGACCCCAACTAGGACGTAGGACTTGGCCCGACGGATGAGTTGCTCGGCCAAGTTTTTATCCGTGGGAACCTTCTCGCTCGCGGATGTAGTCAATGAAGGGTTGTCGCCAGTCCATGTCAATCATCATGACCTCCTGGGCAGCTGGTGGATGCGCTGGGTCAGTGGTCGTAGGTGTCGGCTCCGGGATGGATGGCGCGTGAAGCTCGTGGACAAAGACACCCACTGGTACTTGAGCGCGAGTAGAACCAAGCTTCGACAGGACGTCCGCTGCAACGTTGTTGTCGCGGACGACGTGGTGGAACTCGATACCATAGAACTTGTTCTCGAGCTTGCGGACTTCTAGGCAATAGGCGTCCATGTTCTCCTTGTTGTGGTCCCAAGACTTGTTGACTTGGTTGATGACCACCGCGAGTCGCTATAGACTAGTAGTCGCTTGATGCCCGAGAGAAGCTATGAGGCGAAGCCCATGTAGTAGAGCTTCGTACTCGGCTTCGTTGTTTGAGACCTTCCAAAAGATTTGTAGGACGTACTTGAGTTGTTCGCCCGTTGGAGAAATCGAAGTACCCCCGCACCCGCACCTTAGAGCTTGAGTGATCCATCGAAGTACATCACCCAATGCTGCGGTCGCTCGGTTGGAATTGGTAGCTGATTCTCCCGCCATTCTTCCATTAAGTCGACTAGTGTTTGTGACTTGATGGCCGTTCATGGCTTAAAGTCGATGTTGAGGGTGCCGAGTTCAATCGCCCACTTAGAGATTCTTCCGGTAGCATCTTGGTTCCGCGAGATGTCACCGAGTGGGTAGTCGGTGACGATGGAGATCGAGTACTCCGGAAGTAGTGTCGTAGCTTCCGCGAGGTAATGAGCACCGCATACGGTAGCTTCGTACCGGTTGGTTGCGTGCTTTACATTCCGATAGGACCTCGCCGACGAAGTAGATTGGTCGCCGGACCGGGTAGGCGTGGCCGTATTCCCGCCGCTCGACAACGATGGCGGGAACCGGCCACGTGAGTAGTCATAGCGAGGTAGAGCGATAGTCGCTCCTTTTTGCGAGGAGCCGTGAGGATTGACGGTTTGGATAGGAAATCCTTGAGCCGAGCGAGAGCTTGATCCGCCTTTGGAGTCCACACGAACTTCTCTTGATGCTTGAGTAATTTGAAGAAGGGTAGCCCCCGTTCTCCAAGCTTTGAGATGAATCTGTTCAAGGCCACCATGCACCGGTAAGCTTCGGACATCTTTGATGCGGTGGGAGCTTTCATATTGGTGATGGCGAGAGATCTTCTCGGGGTTGGCTTTGATGCCGCGATGGGCGATGATGAAGTCGAGTAGTTTTCTCGATGGTACACCGAAGACGCATTCGGGTTGAGCTTCCGGCGGTACTCTCGCGGGGATGCGAAAGTTTCTTCAAGATCGGCGATGAGCATGTCGGAGTTTCGGTCTTGATGAATACATCATCCACATAAGCCTCGACATTCTTGTTAAGTTGTCTCTTGAAGCGAGGCTTGGATAGCTCTCTGGTAGGTAGCGCCGGCGTTCTTCAACCCGAACGACATGGTCGAGTAGAAGTAGGCGCCGAACGGGGTAATGAACGCGGTCTTCTCCTCGGTCTTCTTCTTTGATAGCTATCCGGTGGTACCGGGAATAGCAGTTGAGGAAGCGAGCAAAGTTGCATCCCGCCGTGGAGTCAATGACTTGATCTATTCGCGGCAACCCGAAAGGGTCCTTGGGGCGTGCTTGTTCGGGTCGGTGTAGTCGACGCACATCCTCCACTCGTTGGAGTTCTTCTTGCGGACTAGGACGGGGTTGGCGAGCCACTCGAGATGGAAGACTTCTCTGATGAAGCTAGCCGCGAGTAGTTTGGCGAGTTCCTTCTTGATGGCATCCCGTCGGTCGTCGGCGAAACGGCGGAGGTGTTGTCGTTTCGGGGTAGCTTTAGGGTCGATGTTGAGTGAGTGCTCGATCAGATTCCTAGGCACCCCTGGCATGTCCGCTGGTTTCCAAGCGAAGATGTCTCGGTTAGCCGGAGGAAGCCGACGAACGCATTTTCCTCTTTTGGGTCAAGGCCCGCCCCGATCATGGTAGTCTTGCTCGTTGTCGCCCGTCCCGAGATCGATTGCCCTTGACTTGCACTTCCTCGGATGGCCGAGGCTTGTTGGCTCTGTCCGACTTTTCTGGGATGTCGAGTTCACTTGGGGCAAGCTTCTTTGATGGAGCATAGATCTCCATCATGGCGTTGGGTACTTGATTGGTGGCTTCGAGTTCCACGGCTTCGTGTCGCGTCGAAGGATATCCTCAAGTCCCCTTGTAGCGAGAGTACACCGGCTGGACTCGGCATCTTGTGTACCAAGTACGTGTAGTGGGGTACCGCCATGAACTTGGTGATAGCTGGTCTGCTGAGGATGGCATGGTAGGAAGTCTCGAAGTCCGCGACTTCGAACTTGATGTACTCGGTGCGGTAGTTTTCTCTGGTTTCCCCGAAGGTAACTGGCAGGACCACTGAGCCCAGTGGAATAGCCGCGTTCCCGGGGACGATGCCGTAGAAAGGCGATGTGCTCTTGGTGAGCATGTGAGTGATGTCGAGCTTCATCTTCTTCAAGGTCTTGGTGAAAAGGACATTGAGCCCGCTCCCACCATCGATGAGTACCTTGTTGAGTCTGGAGCCCGCGACTACCGGCTTCAGGACAAGAGAAAATCGCTCCGGTTCGAGAAGCTTGTTCATTGATCCGCGCGGCGAAGTTGATGGGTACCTCCGACCACCCGAAAGGGGGTCGGAACCGCCGGTTCAATATTTAAGACTTCCCGTCGAGTGGCCTTCGAGACCGTTTGGTGGGTAGTCCGCCGAAGAGGACGTTCACCGTCTTGTCGGGTTCTTGGAAGTTGTCGTTGCCTTCGTCGACTTTTTTTTCTTGCCTTTCTTGTCATGAGGAGGCCGTGGGTCCGGAGAGTCCTTGAGTGCTCGCCGGAGTTGGTAGCACTTGCTCGGTAGTGTGGTTGCCCTCCGGTGCCACGGGCACTTCTCTGTCGCAAGTCCTTGAAGCCGCCGGAGGTCTTCTTCGAGTTGTCTTTCGCAGGCGCCGGATAGCCGCGACTGTGTTGTACGGCTTGCGCTTGCGATTAGGACACGAGTAGTTGTTGCGACCGCCTTGATCCCCGTTGTTATTGTTGCCGTTGCTCGTGTTTTGCTTGCTCTTGCCGCGAATAGCGTCGTACTTGGCGTTTGCCTTGTCTTCTTCGTCGGCCCATGAAGTGATCATGTCTTTGAGCTTGGTGATGGAGCTCGGGCGGCGGTGACCGAAGTCTTCGAAGGTGCGACGGTGGTAGAGACCGTCTTGGAAAAGGTTGATGACTTCCTTGTCGGTGACATCGACTACGGTGGCGCGCTTGTCGAAAAAGCGTTGTATGTACTTGCGAAAGTCTCGCCCTGTTCCTCGCTTCAACATAGCCGGGTCCATGCGAGTACCCGAGCGTCCCATGGCGCCCGTGAAGTTGCTTCGGTGAACTGTTCCTTTAGCTGGTCCCACTTGTCGATCGAGTACTTTTCGAGTGACTCGAGCCATGTAAGTGGAGCTTGGTCCGGACGAAAGGGAAGTAGAGGCACTTCGTGTCGTTGTTGCCACCAGCATTCTTGTTGGAGAGGGCGTAGCATCCGAGCCACCGTATCTTGGATCTTGCTTCGCATTGTACTTGGTGATCCCCGAGGCTTGAATTTTTCTCGGGGAGAAGTAGATTGCGAAGTTGAGTAGAGAAGGCGGGGAAGCCGTCGTTCTCGCTCGCCGTGGAGGATTTCTTGCGTCGAATTTCTTCACCCCGCGGCGGGCGTCGTAGCCGCCGCGTGAGACACCGGTGACGTGGTCGTCTACGTGGCCTCGGCCTCCGTGATCGCCTCGCCACCGGCTCTCCTTCCAGCCCCGTGCGAGGAGCTCCCGCCGCCGCCGCCTCCGCCGCCGGCATCGTCATGAGCCACCAAGGTGCGAGCGCCACCGCCGCCACCGTCGCCGTGACCGCCCCGAGAAGGTCCACCACCGATGCCCTAGTGCGGTTGGGGTTCGTGGTAGTTCTCCTCGAGTACGGTTGCGTCCGTTGTCGACCGGACCGCGACTTTTGGCTTCATGGTCGGCTTCGCGAGTTCCGAGGGGAGGCACTTGAGTGACTCGTTGTCGACTCTCATGAAGTAGGCGTCCTCCGCGATCTTGGTGATGATTTCTCCCACGCGCATCCCCTAAGCTTGACGTGGTATCGTGGTGATAGACATGAGGCACTGTTCAGCGGTAGTATGCACCCGGCTTTTGACTTGGTTAAGCACCTCTGTGAGGTTCCGTATGGGGAGGCTCTCACAGAGACGCCGACGCCGTTCGTTACGCTTCCTGTTGCGCTCATGTCGGGCATTCTTGTCGTCCACCGGTTTCGTCCGCGAGTGCATTGGCGCACAACTCGTCCGCCGAGATATCTTCGAGGTAGCGGTCAAGCCGTGTCCCCGAAGGTCCCGGCGTCTCGTTGGTAGTCATGAAGACTTGACGATCGGGGAGAGCCGAGATCGGATTCCGTAGTCGCCACCTCTCGTTGGAGTGTGCTCCTCCGCCGGAGCCGGTGGTGTTCCCCCTCCGGAAGGGAAGCGAGTCGAGGTAGGCGACGCAACGTGAGTTCCCGTCTATCGGGTTGCGGGCTTGCGGTCCGGCTCGTAGACGAATCTCCCCGCAGATGTAGATGTTATAACCAGGTCGGTAGCCGACCCTGGCAGCAGTTGCTCAGTCGTGGAGATCTCGGACTCGGGCTCATCTGGGTCCGATCCGAAGTCAAACTCGTAGGAGGAGTCCGAGTAGTAGCCGAAGACGGGGTTGGAGTCCGAGGTGTAGTCGGAGACGATCTCCTTGCCGGCCCGGCGCGCAGTGAGAGCCTTCGCATGGGCCTTGCTAGCGTTGCAGAGGCCGTATGGGAAGTGCTCGTGGAGTGGGGAGTCCGCACACGATGGCTCGATAGCCGGCTCGCATGTGATGGCCCACGGGGACGTCAAGTTCGAGTTGGAGGCGGATCCAAGCTTGAAGTCGGCGTGCTTTGGTTGAAGAGCGAAATTTCGCCGAATTTTCCGGTGAGTTCACCCGTGACTACTTCGGGGAAGCGTCACGAGCCCGGTGCTCGTGTTGGGAGTCATGGTGAGGCAGCTTTGGAAGGATCCGGCACCTTCGGTAGTGCACACCCGGGACCCGAAGACGAAGGTATCGCCGCGGTTGAAAGCAACGATTGGCTTGATGAAGATTGAAGTCGTCGAGTTCGCCATGAGATCTTCGGCGAGATCCCCTACCTGGCGCGCCAGCTGTCGGTGTTTTAGACCGGCAACCTACCAAGGGGAGTACCCGAGGTAGATGAATGTGGCCTCGCCGAGATCGGTAACTCGAAGGAAGAGACACGTGGCACACAATTTAGACGAGTTCGGGCCGCGAGGTGCGTAATACCCTCCGTCCCGTATGCCGCGTAGCTCGGGATTGATTGGATGTGTTTACAAGATGATGCGTATGAGAGAGAGAGAGGGGTCTCTCGCCTCGCCTTATATAGCCCGAAAGGCGGGGTTACAAGTCGGTTTGAGGAGAGAGTACTAGTCGGGTACGGCTAGGGAGTTCTCTACATAGTACGAGACATGTATAGCTTCCTATCCGAGTACTTCTCGACCGTAGTCCTTGCGCCTCACGCTATCGGGTGCCGTGTGGCACAAGCCGAGTAGTCCCGGGGCCCACCGAGTAGTCGGGCCCCGGTACCCACCAAGGCAAGAGGGCCCGGGGAGATCCATACGACGGGGGCGCCATCCGAACCACGCCGCGGCGGTGGCGGGATGGAGGAGTGAGGTTGGCGCGGCCGGCATCGAGCGGTGGGGTCGGGACATGATGTTGGTGGTGTCCCACTTCGGTTTCCCCATCCATCCATTGGGAGGAGGCTATGCGGTGGCCCGCAACACCATCGATGCAAAAAAAGGGCATCACTTATGTCTTCAACCTAATGCTCGGCATCACCTCACAAATCAAGGTGTAGATTTTTTTTTTGGTTTCGGGAGCTATGCGACGATTGATTCGATTTGCTTCGTTATAATTATTTAGCTTCACGAATACATTAGGCTATGATTGGGTTGCTAGGTGTGGAGTAGGAGTTTCACGTACTTCTATTTGCTTGCTTGCTAGATGTTGATTTAACTCCATACTCATCCGGTGCGGGTAGCTTCTGTTGCTTCACTACTTCTATTTGCTTGCTTCTTAGATGTCAATTTAGCTCCATACTCCACTGGTGCAGGGAGCTTCTGTTGTTTTTTTGATAAAAATGCCGAGTTAACTAGCGCACACTCATGGTCAATCTCTCGACTCTACATCAAGTTAATGTTAACTCATTAGACATAATAACATTTAGAGAGTTCCTGTTGCTAGATATTTTTCTCATGTCTTTGCTCTTTGAATCTGTAATTCTATGGATCATGAATTTGTATTCTTATTGGCAAAACACTTTATCCTTACTAGAAATTGTTTGGTCGATCTATTATGAGCAAAAATAATTATTCGAAAGATCTTGGAATAGATGGTAATATTCAGTTCAGGCATAGTTGATCTCTAGGTACAGATAATAGGCTAGTATGGTTAAAGAATTCTATACAAATGTGCCCTTTTTTCCTGCAGGTATCTGGATCTTGCTGACGGGAAGGGTTCTAAAGCTCTACCTGTACTATGACTTTCAATGTGCAATACTACTTTCATATTTACACTCCTCTCTCAAACATGTCTCGGTAACTCCATACTCATCTGGTGCGGGGAGCTTCTGTTGCTTCACTACTTCTATTTGCTTGCTTCTTAGACGTCAATTTAGCTCCATACTCCACTGGTGCAGGGAGCTTCTGTTGTTTTTTTGATAAAAATGCCAGAGTTAACTAGCGCACACTCATGGTCAATCTCTGACTCTACATCAAGTTAATGTTAACTCATTAGACATAATAACATTTAGAGAGTTCCTGTTGCTAGATATTTTTCTCATGTCTTTGCTCTTTGAATCTGTAATTCTATGGATCATGAATTTGTATTCTTATTGGCAAAACACTTTATCCTTACTAGAAATTGTTTGGTCGATCTGTTATGAGCAAAAATAATTGTTCGAAAGATCTTGGAATAGATGGTAATATTCAGTTCAGGCATAGTTGATCTCTAGGTACAGATAATAGGCTAGTATGGTTAAAGAATTCTATACAAATGTGCCCTTTTTTCCTGCAGGTATCTGGATCTTGCTGACGGGAAGGGTTCTAAAGCTCTACCTGTACTATGACTTTCAATGTGCAATACTACTTTCATATTTACACTCCTCTCTCAAACATGTCTGTTATTCCAATTTCTTTCAAGCAAACCAATTTACACTATTATTGGTGAGTTTTCTTTTTCAGAGCATCAAATTAAACCTGAAAATTAACTATCTATTACTTGTGGATTAGTAAAATAATGAGAACATATCTGACAATATCGAGGACCTCTTATTGTATTGCAAAAGTGTATGATCCCAAATTTGGTATGCTAATGACATGAGTTGGTGATATGTTCGAATAAAAAATTAAGAATATTATGAAGCTATTTGGAGATGTCTCATGCCATTCCACTAATTATCTCTGCAATAAGCTAGGTCATAATGACATGTTCAGGTAATACAACACTCAGGATTTCAGGAAAATATCTTCATGGCTCTCCCTACGTTATTTAGTATGGTAGATTCCATGTCCCTTGGTGCTCTGTTCATGATATGAGGCTGTTGATTGTGGGCTGCAGCCTGCAATGATAGTGCCACATCCTATATTGAAGACAAACAAATGATGGCAAGACAAAAAATGCATTAACAGGAAGCAGACAAGAGGCTCCCACTGCCCCAATGGTATAGATCCCGGTCACTTGCTATTGCTATCAGGTCAGTAATTTGAATCACATGGTCTGTTTACAGATTGCAGTTTTGGAAACGTCCACCCGTTCTGTTGTTGTACAGATATGCATTTGGATTTAGGTACTTGGTCTTCTATGTATCAAAGCTTGTGGAAGTCAAATTCATACTTTATTGACCTTATGATCCTTAATAAAGAAAATGAAATGCCATATTTTCCCCTGCATATTCTGTTAATGTACTGATTGTTTTTTGATTGAACGTCTTTTCAGGAAACATGCTTACTTTGATCCTACTGATTGGCCTCTAGGAAAGGTGATAATGTTTTTCTCAAAACTGTGGATTTAACTGGATATTATTTATTCCAAGAAATGTGAAATACGTTCACTTCTCTTGCTCTTTTCAGCAAGCTTTTGTTGTGAAATTGGTGCAGATCCATGTACTCTGTTTTTTGCATATTGATTTTATCAAAGTTCAAAGGAAGACAATCCTGTTGCATTTAGAATATTATTTGATATCTTATAAGATTGACACTCCGTCACCCCGTAAGTCTACATATAGTAATTATACATTTTACTTTTGTTGCTATATATGCCATGCTAAATTAATTTCTTGACTGTGTGCAGTTTGAGGGATTTTCCCCAATGCACAACTGCAGGCTATGAAAATTAGTGAACTTTGATACAAGTTTTTTTATATGCAAAACAGTACCAGCTTTGTTCTTTTGCAGGCACATAAGTCTGCCACTTATGTGCTACCATGCATGGTTATGTCCAATGTAAATTTATTAATGAAAGTTTCTCTTAGGAAGTATATATAGTACTTAAAAAACATCTGAACCAATTTATTAGTTATTTGGAAAGTAGAAATGGAAACATGGCTGCTTTTCTTATTGTTATGGAGAATTAGAGATGGTGATGTTACTGCTCTTTTTCCGCGGTCTAATGTATTGTTTTCTGGATATTATTTTTAAGTTGTCAAATGAATGTAAACTGTGAATTGTTACTTTCATTTTACAGAATATGGTTTTCTGTTTTTTCATCTAAGAGTTATGCAAACTTTTAGATACTGAATTTAACATTTTTTAAGCCATATGTTCATGGCTTCAAACACTTCATAACAGTCATTTACTTATGGTGCACAGTATACGGATGACAGGTTGGATTGGTTGCGGATCAAAATAAAGTTTTAATCTGTGTATCGAAATATGATCCAACGAATTATCCAAGCACTTGTAAAACAACTAATTAGCTAGCTAAAATCAGAGCTGGTTAAAATTAGTTCATCCACTGTGTTAGACTACCTATGTACAAGCCCATTAGGCCTTTAGGGTTAGTGGTGTGCCCGGCCTGTTCGGCCGCCCCCCCCACCCTCCCGGGTTTCTTGTGTCGAGGGCAAGGGACTCCTTGATTGGTGGTGTTTCTATAAACAAATCCTAGTCCCTTGCCTATATATGTATGTGTGTTGTGCACCTCCATAATCAATCTACTATTTTCCCGTCATTACTTCCTTCATGGTATCAAGAGTCCGGGTTCCGGATTCGCTTCCGCTACCCTACCCGCGCCGTCGCCCACCTAGGGCTCTCGGTCGCATCGCGCCGCCGCTCTCCGAGCCGCCGCGCGACCTCCTCTCGTATCGCGCCGCCGCTCCTCGAGCCGCCGCGCGCGCCCCTCCTCTCGCTTCGCGCCGCATCTTCCCGAGCCGCGCGCGCGCCCTGCGTTCGCGCCGCCGCTCCCCGAGTCGAGTCGGCCGCGCGCGCCCCTCGCTTCACGCCGCGGCTCCTCGAGCCGGCGCGCGCGCGCTCCCACCCCTCGCTCCACACCGCCGCTCCCCCCCCGTGCGCCGCATCCTCGCCGCGCCAAATGGCCGGGACACCTACTCCCTCTCGCTCAAGCCGCCGAGGAGGAGGAGTGCCGCCGGCGCATCGCGGCGGATGCCAAGGAGCAAGCTCGCCTCGACGCCCGGCGCGCTCAAGGCGATGCGCACGCGCGCTAGAGGGAGCGCGACGCCCGCCTCACCCGCGCCAAGGTGCCGAGGACGAAGCGCCCTCGCGGTCAAGGAACGCGAGGCCGTGGATCGGTGTATCCGTGCCGCTCCGGCCCGTGCCGCTCGGCCCGTGCCGCCGCCGAGCGAAGGCCACCGCCGCGGCCGCCGGCGTCAAGGACGATGACGACGAGAAGGCGTCCCATGCCTCTGACCCCGCCCCAGATGCCTCCAACCTGCAGATGCATGAGGCCGCCGCCCTCCTTCACCTGCACTCCCAGGCCATTGCCGTCCACAACATCCGGCTTCTCGTGCCGATCGTCCTCGACCTCGCCGCCAACAACTACACCCGCTGGCGCGAGCAGTTCCTCCTCACCGTCGGCAAATTCTCTCTGCAGGACCACGTCTTGTACGACTGCCCCGCCGTGATCCTTCCTGACTGGGACCGGATGGATTGCACCGTCCGCTCATGGATCTACGGGACAATCTCCAACGATCTCATGGAGACCGTACTCAAGCCACGTGCCTCGCGCACGAGTCATCCGGCTTGCTTGTGGAGTCCCGGTTCCTCGACAATCGGGGAGCGCGCGCCATTCTCTTGGACACCGACTTCCGCACCTTCATCCAAGGTGACCTCTCCATCGGTGACTACCGCCGCCGCCTCAAGACCATGGCTGACGCCCTGCGCGGTTTCGGTGAGGACATCCCCGACCGTACGCTCGTCCTCAACGTCATTCGCGGGCTCAACGAGAAGTTCACCCCCATCGGCATCCATCTTCGTCGTGCCAAGCCGTTCCCTACGTTTCTCGAGGCCCGCACCGAGCTCCTCCTCGAGGAACTCACCATGGGCAAGCCAGCTTCCGACTCCTCCACCGCTCTCCTCGCCTCTGCACCGGGCGGCTCGGGCCGACCGGCGGTCACGGCGCAAAGACCGGTGGTCACAACGGCAATGGCGGTCGCCCTCGGCATCCTCCTCGCACCAACAAGTCTTGCGGTGCGGCGGCGGTGCTCCGAAACGGTGAAACTCGGCGGCAACGATGGCGGTGGCGGCAACAAGAGGAACGGCGGCCGGTGTTCCAAAAACGGCGGCTCCGGCGAAGCAACGGCGGATGTGGCGGCCGTTCCAAGTCGTCCTCTCCGGTGGTTCTTCGGCATCCCGCCAGGCCTGGTCGTCACCTGGCTAGGTCTACACTGTGGCCCGGTGCTTCTCCTGGCCAAGCTCAGCAGCACCGGGCGCTGCGGCTCGTGCACCGGGCCACCCAACAAGAGGGCCGCCCATGCGCCGGGCGCAAGCACAGGCCTATGCGCAGGCTCAGGCGCTGCACCTCCAAGCACAACCACCCGGGTCCTCCCCGGCAACAGGACAGTGGCCGGCTGGCGTTCCTGGCATCTATAGCAACCCCGGCGGCGCCCCGTACTGGGATCCCCAGTCTCTGGCCTCCACCTTCAGCACCATGACGCTGAACCAACCGCAGCAGAATGAGTGGCACTTCGATTCAGGTGCTACCTCTCACATGGCTTCTGACTCTACTATTCTCTCACATGTTTTTACCCAGCGATATCCTGTTCCTTCTAACATTGTTGTCGGTGACGGTTCTTTACTCCCTGTCACCTCTACTGGTTTTGCACATCTTCCATATAATTTATCTCTTAATAATGTTCTTGTTTCACCAAAACTTATTAAGAATTTGATCTCTGTGTGCTAGTTCACTACCGATAACAATTGTTCTGTTGAATTTGACCCTGCTGGCTGTTCTGTGAAGGATCTCAAGTCTCGGAATGTGATCATTCGGTGCAATAGCTCTGGCTCATTGTACCCTCTGCATTTGCCTGCTGCTACCGCCCTCACAGCTGGACTGTCCTCCACCCTTTGGCATCGTCGTCTCAGACATCCTGGTCAAACAGTCTTGGCCAAACTACCTTTTGCATGTAATAAAGACACTAGCTCGCCTCTTTGTCATGCGTGTCGCCTAGTCCGCCACACTCGTCTACCCTTTCGAGTCTCGTCGTCTAGAGCTTTGAGTCGGTTTGATCTTATACATTGTGATCTGTGGACATCACCTGTTTCCAGTATCTCTGGTTTTAAGTATTATTTGGTTATACTTGATGATCACACACATTACTTATGGACTTTTCCCCTTCGACTCAAATCTGACACTTTCAGCACGCTTGCTAATTTCTTTTCCTATGTGAAAACTCAGTTCGGGACTACTGTCAAGGCTATCCAGTGTGATAACGGGCGTGAATTTGATAACTCCAGCGCTCGCAGTTTCTTCTCCACTCATGGTGTCTTGCTGCGCATGTCGTGTCCCTACACCTCAGCCCAAAATGGGCGGGCTGAGCGCATCATCCGGTCCACTAACAACATTGTGCGCTCCTTGTTGTTTCGAGCCGCCCTTCCACCCTCCTACCGGGTTGAAGCTCGGCTCGCCCACCCACGTCCTCAACCTCTTGCCGACCAAGACGTTGCCCGTAGGCACTCCCCATAGTGCCCTCTTCGGCACGGAGCCCTCCTATGAGCATCTCCGTGTGTTCGGTTGCAAGTGCTACCCGAACCTCTCCGCCACGGCCTCTCATAAACTCTCCCTGCGTTCCACTTTATGTGTCTTCCTTGGTTATTCCGCTCATCATAAAGGATATCGCTGTCTTGATTTGTCTTCCAACAGGATTATCATCTCCCGGCACGTCACCTTTTACGAGCACAACTTTCCCTTTGCGGAAAACTCCTCTCCGGACACCCGGACGCTTATGAGTTCCTCGATGCACCTCCCGATCTGTGTCGCCCATCCCCATTGGGTCGCCACGGTCTTTTGTGCCGCAGTCACCCCGGTGGTGCTTCACCGACTTCCGTACTTCCACATGCGGCCTCGCGGTGCCCCTTCCGCACGGTCATGTGCGGCCTCCGCGCCTCTCCCGCACCGCCACGTGTGGCCCCCGGTGCCCCTTCGACGACGGCGTTAGCCCTCTACGTGCACCGTCGTCCCGCCCGCTTCTCGCCGTTGCCGGTGCACGCTCGGGATTTTCGACATGTCTTCGCTCGTCGACGGCCTCGCTCCCGCGGTCTCGACACCTCGTTGCTCCGCCACGGGTGCCCTCTGCTCGCCAACCCGGAGGCAACGCCCGCTACCGGCTACGGGGGCAACGCCCGCCGCCGGCCGGGGGCGCCGCCGTCGACTTTCGGCCGGCGATCCAAGCACCGCCGCCCTCGACCGCCCAAGGGTGTTGTCCCCGTGCCTCCCGTCGTTAATCGGCACCACATGACGACACGCGCCAAGCCGGGTCACCGCATGCCGCCCCGTATCACACGGCGCCGCTCTCGCCAATACCCAAGTCCTACCGTGCCGCTCTTGCTGATCCAAATTGGAGAGCCGCCATGGAAGAGGAGGTTGCTGCCCTCTCTCAGAATAAGACTTGGGATCTTGTTCCTCGACCGCCTGGCACTAATGTCGTCTCCGGTAAGTGGGTGTTCAAGATTAAGTACAATCCAGATGGTTCTTTTCAGCGGTACAAGGCTAGATGGGTTGTTTGTGGTTATTCTCAACGTCCTGGAGTTGATTTCGGTGAGACCTTCAGTTCGGTTGTCAAGCCCGCTACTGTTCGCACTGTGCTGTCCCTTGCAGTCTCTCGACGGTGGCTTGTTCATCAGCTTGATGTCAAAAATGCTTTCCTCCATGGCATGCTCACCGAGGCCCCATCTCTTGCTCCCCGGCCGTCCGGATTTGAAGATTCGGTTCATCCGGATTTTGTTTGTCGACTCAATAAGTCCTTGTATGGATTGAAACGGGCTCCCGGGGTGTGGAACAACACTTTTGCGGCTTATGTCTCGTCTCTCGGCTTTGTGGAGTCCAAGGCGGATACCTCGTTGTTCGTTATTCACCGTGGGACCGAGACCGCATATCTCCCGCTATATGTTGATGATATTGTCCTCACCGCCTTGTCACCGGCCTTGCTTTGCGACATATTATTCGGGACCTTCAACGAGAATTCGCTATGAAAGATTTGGGACTCATTCATCACTTTCACGGGAGTTCATGTTCGGCACTTGACCGGTGGTGGGCTTCATCTTTCCCGGCGACAGTCATGATTGACATTTTGGATCGGGCGGCATGTCGGCTTGCAAACCCGAAGGACCGATATGGCGAACCGAGAGAGGGGGGGGGGAGTGAATGGGAGCCGATAAAAATTCTTCTCGAAGGAGATGGAAACTCCTACAAGATGAACACGGCTTCCAACACACGTCTCTGACTCACTACCCAAGTTGGCCAAGCCCACGTAGCCACTGGAGTGTCACTGGACCTAGGAACCAACACACACACCCTTTCCGACCCGAGAACGCAGCGGAACACCAAACCTCGGGTCTACAGACCCACACCGGTCAGACCGGTGAGCACCACCGGTCGACCGGTCCCCGCCGGTGAAACCGAGCAACATTCACTAAGTGGCTCTACACCGGTCGGACCGGTGAGACACACCGGTCGGGGACCGATCACGGCTCGAAAGCCCCCAAGGCACCAAACAGAGCCAACCGACCACCAAACCGACCCAAACTTGAAACGGCCGCACCACGGGACAACGGCGAACACACCAAGACGTTCACCCGAGCAAAATCCCACCGAGGGTTGCACCGTCGGGCGGTCGGGAGCACCGGTCGGACGGTGTAGCTTGGGCGACTCGAGATGAACAAAGACCCGCGGGTCAACTCCCCCAAATCCAAACCTCGATCTCCCGAATCGCTCCACGGACTTGAACAAGATTTTGGGTATATTAGGAACACCTCATGAGGAGTCCATAGCCAAGTTTAATCCCACCAAACTCGTCCAAAAAGGAGGAATCAAGGAAATCCCGCCAAGAGCACTTCCAACCCAAGAACTCAAGAAACCCCAAAATCGAGCACCTTTACTCACGGATTTGGGAGGGGAATCACAGCCCAAAGAACCACGAAGGGTTCCCACAAATTTCCCCCATCAAATCCCCAAGAGAAAGGTCCGTAGAAAACAACCCAAAGAAATCACCAAGAGAGGGCTCCAAAAATCACCACCAAGAACAACGGGGAAAACACATCCAAACCTTGAGAAACCACGCCGAATCATCTATACATGAAACAAAGGTTCATACAAGGTCTAGCAAGCCGCCCGATCATCCATCCCTCTCAACAAGATCTCTCCATGAAGCTCTCTTGCTAGTCCTATGGAAAACCTAAGGAAAATAGGAAGGAAAATGGGAAAACAAATGAGCTAGGGTTGCAAGAGTTGGCTGCCATCCTCTCACCTCTTGGGTTATATGGAGGCAACCGAATGTCTAAAATGCCCTTTCCTAATAACTAGGGATACAAGCCCCTCAAGGGCGGATTTGGAAGTCTTCATGTCTTCACCATCGGACGGATCCCCGGCGACCGCACCTCGCGTAGCCTCGACGCAAGCCATGCGATCCCGACGCGTGTCCTCCGCTTCGAAGTCTCCGGACTGCGTCGTCGCACACCGGTCAGACCGGTGCTCCCCACCGGTCGAGCCGGGTACCCACCGGCCGGACCGGTCGGACCGATCCGGTATCTTGGCGCAAAGCACGTCTTCGGTTCTTCGGTCTTGGCTTTGTGGATCAACCAAAAAACCCGGTGGCTTTACGGTGAACCACCGGAAACCCCGCGAACTCGGTGTAGCCTCCGCCAATATCCACTCATGACTCGGCTCCCACGTAGTCTTGTGTCGACCTTGGTTTTGAGGCTCAACCAAGAAACCGTCCACGACTTCATCTTCTTGTTCATGCCACCATGCGGCCCGCACTTGACCCCGCCGGCCACCGGGTCCCTCGAATGAAGCCTACTTGTCTTCTCCACACCGGAGGCCTCACCGGCGACGACCTTTCGCGCGGTTCTTCACCCGCACCAACACCGGTCAAGCCGCAACCTCGCACCCGCAATACTTAGCCAAGAATCGGTCCACACAACGTTGTCAATCACTCATCACACAAGGAAGCGACCATCCACCGGTCCTCGAACCACACATGGTCCTTAATCTCCCCCTTGATGAGTGCATTGACAACAACCACTCGATAGTGTGACAACCCGCCCAGGAAAGTACCGTACTATCGCCTAAGACCGATCCACTTTGGTCATTAAGCAATAATAAAGTACCATCCTGTCGTAAGTCGCCGGGTTAACGCCCGGTAAATCACTTGAGAGCACAAGGATCGATATATGCATTAAAACTCACTCGAAGGCGAGTCCAGAGATACAACAACATTCAAATTCAAATACGTACCCCGAAGGGTCTAATTATTACAAACCATAGTTTTTGTCATGCAGAATAGTTCAGAGTTTTGAAAAGCAGCGGAAATTAACTAGCGGAAGCAAGTCACCACGGGAGGCCATCCATGATGCTTCGGTAGTCGTCCTTCACCCACTCCGGCTCCCGGCCGGCGGGATCTCACCGGGCCACACATCACCGAAGGCATTACCGGATCAACACATTATAGCAAGGCCGAGTATACTAATACTCAAGCAAGACTTACCCGTCGGTGATATCTACTTCACCAATTCTAGACCATGAAAGGCTTTTTGGCTCTCGGGTTGCCTTTGCTAAAAAGTAACAAGGAGTAGGTCCTTACTTTCAATATTTTAGCACAAGTTCTAGTGGTTTAACCTTTACTACATTAGCCAACTAGTACAAACAAAGTTGTACAATACAATTATTCAAACATCATCTTCATCAACTTCCATCATTAGGGATCATATGACTAGTGGAGTAAGTAGTCTCGGATAACGGTGAGAGGCCGACAATCGATTGATTATAAACCTTGCAAGGTAGACCCAAACACACGGTCGGCTGCCCCCGCGAGGACAACTCCCCAGGCCGTCCCCATAAATCCTCGGATTGGGATCGAATCTTACAGTCTTTGGTGCGGTCTATCCGCATACCCCGCGAGATACCCGGAGTCACCATACACCACCGGTAGCTAGCCGTGAGAGCGAATCCCAAGAGTAGTAATAGTAAGGTCCCTCACCGCCTCATTATGGTACTAGGCTTACCGGTCCCATGCCCGGCATATGTGCTTGGTACGTTAAAAAACTTAACCCACATAACCACTGGACCGGAGCCCAGATCCCATGCTCTTACCACGTGAGCAATCCATTTAAGGATATAGTATGATTCCTATATAGGAACCTATTCTCGCGAGTGAGGTCATCACCCGACTTGTATCGGTCCTATAGCTTAGCAGCTACCGACCTATCATACTAGTAGGGACAAAGGTACCTATGGATCATGCATCTAGGGTTTCATTCAACTCCTGAACGTAAATGCACAATCATTCATAGATAATTGAATAAAGAATTTTAAAAGCGGGTTAGATGCACCGGAGCTTGCCTTCGTCGGCTAAGTTAGCTTGGGCACCCTCGGTGTCGAGTACGTCCACGTCTTGCGAGAGATCCTTCCGCTCCTCCTTCCTCGGTTTCCGGGACAAGGGAGTAGTCTCCGTCCGGAAGATCTACACGGAATGCAATGCACTTTAGGTGATGTGATAGTTCGTTGTCTTATCCAACTCTAGTTGGTCATATTCACCTTAACAAGCATCTATCTAAGGTTTCTATTTGAGGAAGTCATTGGTTGTACATGGATTACTCTTTTATTCCTTATTTGAATAAAGGTTTTATTTAAGCTTATCATTTCATGTGAAAGCTTTATTTCATTTTCATCTTAACCAACAAGGTGTACTTAATATCTTTTATTTATGAATTAAATTTCTTGATCAGTAATATTAATTAAATTTCTTTTATTTATATTAAGTACTATTACCAAAAAGAAAAAGGATTTAATTAAGGATTTCTTTTTATTAATTTCCTTTTAATATTAAAAGGGCATTTAAGCCATTATTTAAACAATTAAATTACCAAAAATCAAATGAGTGTTCCTTAAGCCTACTAGCACCTATCCTGGTCCATTGGACCCACATGCAAGTGTTGGATGCTAGAAAATTAAATATTAATGAAAATAACAAAGGTTATCTAGTGATTCATCTTAAATGCAAATAAAAATAAATAAGCATCAAAATTACTCAAACTTTCTGGTGGTTGCTCTCTGGTCCTAAACAAGTCTAAAAAGCTAACATGTTCACATGGAATCTCTACTGAATTTGGTTTGTGAATTTACAAAGGAAAATAGGCATAAATCAGGAATAATTAGTTCTGGTACTCCTAAATTCATGATTAATTCATAAGGGGTGCCTTTTGGCATCTCAAGGTAGTGTGCACAAGTTGAGCTCAAGAAAATTAATATATTTAACAAGAAAAATCATTTATGTAGCTCTGCCAGAGATGGAAAAACATTTCTATAAAAACATTCACATGGTAACTTTGCGCAATCTTTGGCACAAGCATCTAGTCTTGCTCTAACACACATCATATCCAAAGCCTAACTACAGAGGAGCTGTACATTTCAAGATATGACCTGTTCAAGCATAACACATTTGTAATTTTTCTCGCCAAAGCTACTTTGAATCTAGTCACAAGTGTACCACACATGGATGGGGTTTGGCATCCCGAGTCCTACAAAATTTGTTTGGGAATTTTTGGAATCTTCTGTGATTTTCTAGGGATTTTCTAAGACCATGGACCGAACTCGCAAATAAACTAAGTTAAGAATCCTTGCACATATGCCCCCGGGTTCACATTTGTGCCCTTGCCGGCGGCGGGAGGGTTCGCCGGCGGCGATGTGGGGCCCATCCACAACAACAAGCGGCACCATGATGAAATTGAGCTCACCACGGTCGGTTGGTGGTGGTGGCGAGGGTGGAGTTGGCTCCGGCGACGGCGCACGGCGGCGGACCGGCGGCGGCGCTCGGAAGGGCTCGGTGCGGTGCGGCGTGGAGACCAAATTGGCGCAAACAAGCGTGCTTGTGAGCTGGCCTGGATGCTAAGGAGCCTAGCGGTGTGCTTGGACGGCGGCGAGCGCGGGCCAGGAGGGCTAGCACCGACGGCGGCGGACCGGCGGCGGCGATGGCGCGGCGGCTCGGTGCGGCGCGCGAGGAGGGGCCGGGAGGCTTTATACCCGGCTCGGGCGGCCCGTGGGTGACGCGTTGGTGACGGCGGGGAGATGCCGCCGTGCTACGGCGCGTCGGGTCGCGCGCGCGTACGGCGGCGACACCGCCGACGGACCGCCGGTCCGTGGCGCGCGCGCGCGCGTACGGCGGCGCGGACGCCTAGACGCCTCGGGACGGTGCGCATCGGGACGCGCGTGCCTCGGGACGCGGCATGGCGCGAACGTCGAGGGCTCGGGCGGTGTGGGCACGGCTGCCGGGGCAAGACCGGTGGCGGCGGCACGGTGGCGCTCGGGGCGCGCACGACGTCGCGCATGGCGCGCTCGGGCTCGCGGCTGTGTTGCTGGTGCCATCTTTGACTCGATTTTTCTCAAACTTTTTCAACAGAACTGTGCCATGTGATGAATACCAAAGTTGTAGATCTAGGTACCAGCTACAATTTTTACAAAGGTTGTATAGGGTTTTGTTGCCTAGATTTGAATCTGTGGCAGTGCCAACTTTGAATGTCAGCAGGGTTCTGTCAACAGTGATTCCTGGCTTGTAAGCGCTTTTTCACAATTTTCCCTTCCAAACCAGCAATGCCACTCTACATGAAAGTTGTGTCCCTTAACAAGATCTACAACTTTCCCAAAGGTAGAATTTTAAGTGTTTAGGTGAATTTTGGGGAACGCGGCAAAAGTTCCGGCAGACACCTGTGGACATTGGGTGGCAAGGGGGCTTTGACCCACCCTTTGACCAAGGGTTGGCCCCACCAGTGTTTTACTATTCACTAGGGTCACTTAGGGGTAGGTTAGGGAGTTTTCATGGGTGAGGGCCTAGGTTGACCTAGGGTTGACCATTTGACCGGCTAATCGTGTCGTTAGCGTTAATGACGGTAATTAAAAACCTGGGGCGTCACTGATAGTAACAAGAGAGAAAAGAAAAAAAGAAAAGAAACGAACAAAAAGAAACTCCAACAAGTGATCGAAAGCCAAACAAAGGCAAAGAGCAAGATCACTTGAAGAAGACAAGTCTCGGACCCCTTAGGCAAGGGCAACGGCTCGACACATCCGAGACAAAACAAAGCTCAAGCAAAAAGCGCAAACCACCAAAGCAAAGCTCGAAAAATCACAAAGAGCTCCCCCTGCACACATGCAAGCTCCCCCTGAACCAATGCACCTCCCCCTGGACAAATGCATGCAAACCGAGTGAAAACGGGCTGCAAAGCAACTTCGGCTCACACCGGTCGGACCGGTCATCACCACCGGTCGACCGGTGCCTAACATGTGTACGGGACCAGCACTCACACCGGTCGGACCGGTGCTCTCCACCGGTCGGACCGTGTACAACAGAGCCCAGAAATGGCTCGAAACCACCTGAAAACCTTCTAAATGCGTCCGGTAAGCCATTTCAAGCTCAAACTTCTCCCCCTTGTTGGCAATGCATGAATCAAGCCAAAAATGCAAAACTTTCAACCTAGAGCTTCTCAAATAGAGAAAATTCAACAAAGAATACTACACATGCCCAAATGAGCAAATTAGATACTCTACGGCTTCGTATCGATCTCAACTACATGATCACAAAGTTTCACAACCATTGGACGAAGCTAAGATGGATTTGGGCAATTTTACGAAAAACTTGCCTCTCATGAGCAAAGTCCTAAACATGATCAAAGCATATCAAAATGGCAAAGCCACACAAACTTCATGCTAGGACAGCCATTCTAATCATAAGACCATCACAAACACCCACAAGCACCTCATGTCATGTCAAAGCCACCGAGACATGTGCCTACTTCTATGTATGAGACTTCTCATTGGTAGGCATCATGCAACGGTTCAAAGCACCCAAAACAAATTAAATTCAAGACATATGACATGGGAGCATATTTTCCAAGCATTTTTCATTTCATTTTCAGATTGATAAATGGTACATGAAATGTCTTTGCGACAAAAAGGAACTTATGCTCCTCCACAAGATAAATCAAGAGGGCTAAACATTCATGATGGCAAATGAGCCTTTGGACCCATATGATCAATAAACTAGCTATCCAACCACAAATTAAGCATAACCAAGCCACTAAAACATGTCAAGATCATATAAAGGCATTTACACATGAGAGAGCATACATGTGACGATTTTTCAAAAACATAGCCATCAACCATAGATTATTCATCAAGATCATCAAGAGCTAAGCCAAACTAACCATAGCATACCAAACAAGCTCACAAAGACATAAATAACATTCCATGGTGAACAATGTATATAGGAGAAGCTTTTCCTATCCAATGCATATGATACAAAATGCATGCAAACTAAGATACAAGGATGCCTATACATCATGTTACATATGCCATGCCAAATGCAAGAAATGCACAAAGGAAAGCTATACATATGCTACAAAGGAGCTCCCACACACAAAGCTCACAAACCACCGGCTCCTCGAGGGGAGGCAAAAAGGGCTCGACACCACCGGCAAAAGAGCAAAGGAGCACAAAACTCACAAGCTCCCCCTAAACACATGCACTAGGGCCTAAGAGCATACAAAGCTCACCCTACACACATGAGATAGAGAGGAAGCAAAACAAACCAAGTGGCTTGACCAAGGCCACACACTCGAAGGTCACAAAAACACTTACCTTTATCATTTCTTCACAATTCACTCATCCTTGTTCACCATCCCCGAAAGTGATGCACCTACATGTCACCACCGGAATATGAGGCCGAAGAACCACCCCCGATATCAACCAAATGTTCTCCGGGCCATCCACCTGCAACTCAAAACCAAGAGCAAGAGCGAGCTAATGGCTCAATACTGGGGTTAGTTCCAAAAGTGTAAAACCAGTGCCTAGCCATTTGCTCGAAAGTGGGGTTAGCACAAACCAAACCATCTTTCCTACCAAAGCTACCTCCACGAACACCACCACGGTGACCACCACGAGGGAACCAACCCTCTCTACCTGAAGGAGGACCAAAACCACGAAAGAAAGCCCGTGGACTGTCCCTCCTCTCCATCTCAAAGCTATGGATCCTCCCATCCCCGTATTGAGCACGAGGAGGAGAATGCCTAGCAAACTGACCTCCAGCAAACTTTCCAGACCAACCACCAGAACCACGACCTCCTGAACCAAACTTAGCATCTGTACGAGCACGAAACCCAAACCGCCGCCCTGTCCGTGCCCGCACCGGTCCGATCGGTGCCCCTCACCGTCCGACCGGTGTAGCTCGGGCGAAGAGCACCCCCAACGAGCCCTTCCGCCGTCCCCAAGCCCGAACCGACCTCACACTCGCCTTGGCCCTGGGCAACTGCACACGAGGCTCAAGTACACCATCGGAAGGGTGGTACTTGTCCTTGTTAGCCCACTCCTTCGCCATTCTCTCCTCACGCTTCCTCTTGAAACAAAACGCTCTCTTGTGACCATCCTTTCCATAAAACTCACAATGGAAACAGATCGATCTGGGCTTAGGCTTGGGATGAGGCTCTTCACAAGGCTTCTCACTTGGTTTCTCACTAGGCGTTTCACTTGCCTTCTCACTCGGTTTTTCTCTTGGTTGGTTTGGCTTGGATGCACACTTGTCTTTGGGTGTGGGTTGTGGTGGAACTGAAACATTCCCAAATTTCCTTTCTCTCTCACCACTGCCCTCACCAACTTTATACAATCCCAAAGCCCAACCGTCAAGGCGCTTACAGCTAGCAATCATCATACCAAGCTGAGGTTCTTGACACGACAACCAACTCAGTGCTTCACACAACTTATCATTCTCATCTTGCAAGCGACCAACACATTTTGCAAGATCCAAATTCTTCATAGCATGCAACTCACATGTAGAGCAAGAAGTAGGAATAGGCACTTTCAAATCAGCCTCAAGCGAAATAATGCGCGAACGGAGCTCAATAATTTTCTCATGCAAACTAGGGCAAGAAGTGCAAGCACCAAGCAAAGTGGGTCTAGATTGTAGCTCAGCCAACTCAACCCTAAGCACATCTAGTTCCTCACACTTGGAGGCATACTTCTCCCTAAGATCAGTCAAGTCAGCCAGGAAAGCAGAGCAATCAACACAATCGTTCTCATCAGAAACAACAGGGCTAGCCTTAAGAGAATCAATTTCAAGCTTGCTATCAAGAACCTGCGTTTCTAGCTCAGCCACTCTAGTCCTAGCATCCTCGAGCAAAGATCTAAGCTCCTTCCTAAGCTTCTTAGCCTCTCTAAGCATGTGATCGCGATTATCAAGCAAGTCAACCAACTCCTCATTCTCCTTGCGCAAAGAGGAGAGCTCATCACATACCTCATCCTCGGAATCCAAGTCCGAGGCGTCCTTCTGGCTTCTCTTGCTGCTCGAACTACGAGCCATGCCGCAGAAGTCGTCCTTGAGACTTAGGCCCGTCACACAAAGGCCGTTGAGATACTTGCCAAGGTTCTTCTTCTTCTTGTCATCCTCTTCATCTTCATCACTTGAGCTTGAAGACGTGTCCTCGGAATCGGACTCGATGTCGCTCGATCTCTTCATCTTCTCTCGAGACCAAGCCTTCTTCCATGTTCATGATCCTTCTTCTTGGACTTCTTCCTCTTGTCCATGAACTTGTGCTTGTCGTGGTTGTTCACCTTCGGACACTCGGCGAAATAGTGTCCGGCCTTGCCACACTTGAAGCATGTCCTCATGTTCCTCCTCTTGTTCACCCGGTTCTCGTGCAGCCTCTCGAACCGCCTCGTCACGAGCGCCAGTTCGTCCTCTCCAAGCACGTCGAACTCCTCATCTGGCATAGACATCAAAGAGGACAAAGAGAACATCTTGGTGGATGGGTTAGTGTTAGCCTTTACTTTCGAACCACCAACGAGGGCAAGACTATGGGAATCAGTCGGTCCCTCGAGCTTGGCGGTCATGCCCCTATCCACCTCAGCCGACTTGAGCTTCGAGAACAGCTTGTTCACCGTCAGAGTATCATACTTCTCTGACTCCACAATGGCCTCGAACTTTCCACCTCAAATCGTACGATCCAAAGAGTGTAAGAGCTTGACCGCTCTATCATGATCATCGTACGGGAGCACGTCCACATTGGCCCTCATGTTGTTCACAACCATCGTGAACCTCTGAAACAAGGCATCGATGGACTCACCAGGGAGATGAGTGAAGTTCTCGTACTCTCTCCGGTAGGTCGCATACATCCGTGCCTGAACCTGGGCGTTCCCAACATGAGCCTCCTTCAACACCGCCCAAATCCTACAAGCCAAGTTCTCGGTGTGCACCCGATTGAACTCAGGCTGACACAAAGCACGAAACAAGTAGTCGACCGCCTTATTGTTGGCATCGAATCTGTCCCTCGATCCTGGAGCGAGGAAGTCCATCGGCTGGACATAGCCTGTGTCCACCGTGACATCCCAAAGAGTCTGACCCTTTTCGCGGAGAAACGCACCCATCCGCTTGCTCCACATCTGGTAGTTCTTGCCATCGAAGTGTGGAGGACCGTAACCCCGTTCTCGGTACGCCATCCTTGGATCTTGGGCGGTTAGAGTCAACAAAGACCCGAACCTGCTCTGATACCACTTGAAGAACCGATACGGCAAACCAGAGAGGGGGGAGTGAATGGGAGCCGATAAAAATTCTTCTCGAAGGAGATGGAAACTCCTACAAGATGAACACGGCTTCCAACACACGTCTCCGACTCACTACCCAAGTTGGCCAAGCCCACGTAGCCACTAGAGTGCCACTGGACCTAGGAACCAACACACACACCCTTCCGACCCGAGAACGCAGCGGAACACCAAACCTCGGGTCTACAGACCCACACCGGTCAGACCGGTAAGCACCACCGGTCAGACCGGTCCCTGCTGGTGAAACTGAGCAACTTTCAATAAGTGGCTCTACATCGGTCAGACCGGTGAGACACACTGGTCAGACCGATCACAGCTTGAAAGCCCCCAAGGCACCAAACAGGCCAACCGACCACCAAACTGACCCAAACTTGAAACAGCAGCACCACGGGACAACAGCGAACACACCAAGACGTTCACCCGAGCAAAATCCCACCGAGGGTTGCACCGGTCAGACCGGTCAAGAGCACCGGTCAGACCGGTGTAGCCTGGGCAGCTCGGGATGAACAGCACCCGCGGGTCAACTCCCCCAAATCCAAACCTCGATCTCCCGAATCGCTCCACGGACTTGAACAAGACTTTGGGGATATTAGGAACACCTCATGAGGAGTCCATAGCCAAGTTTAATCCCACCAAAACTCGTCCAAAAAGGAGGAATCAAGGAAATCCCGCCAAGAGCACTTCCAACCCAAGAACTCAAGAAACCCCAAAATCGAGCACCTTTACTCACGGATTTGGGAGGGGAATCATAGCCCAAAGAACCACGAAGGATTCCCACAAATTCCCCCCATCAAATCCCCAAGAGAAAAGTCCTGAAAACAACCCAAAGAAATCACCAAGAGAGGGCTCCGAAAATCACCACCAAGAACAACCGGGGAAAACACATCCAAACATTGAGAAACCACGCTGAATCATCTATACATGAAACAAAGGTTCATACAAGGTCTAGCAAGCCGCCCGATCATCCATCCCTCTCAACAAGATCTCTCCATGAAGCTCTCTTGCTAGTCCTATGGAAAACCTAAGGAAAATAGGAAGGAAAATGGGAAAACAAATGAGCTAGGGTTCCAAGAGTTGGCTGCCATCCTCTCACCTCTTGGGTTATATGGAGGCAACCGAATGTCTAAAATGCCCTTTCCTAATAACTAGGGATACAAGCCCCTCAAGGGCAGATTTGGAAGTCTTCATGTCTTCACCATCGGACGGATGCCCGGCGACCGCACCCTGCGTAGCCTCGACGCAAGCCATGCGATCCCGACCCGTGTCCTCCGCTTCGAAGTCTCCGGACTGCGTCATCGCACACCGGTCAGACCGGTGCTCCCCACCGGTCAGACCGGTACCCACCGGTCAGACCGATTAGACCCACCGGACAGACCGGTCTGGTACTGCTGCAGCACCGTCTTCGGTTCTTCGGTCTTGGCTTTGTGGATCAACCAAGAAACCCAGTGGTTTTCTGGTGAACCACCGGAAACCCCGCGAACTCAGTGTAGCCTCCGCAATCTCCACTCATGACTCGGCTCCCACGTAGTCCCGGCTCGACCTTGGTTTTGAGGCTCAACCAAGAAACCGTCCACGACTTCATCTTGCGGTTCATGCCACCATGCGGCCCGCACTTGACCCCGCTGGCCACCGGGTCCCTCGAACGAAGCCTACTTGTCTTCTCCACACCTGGAGGCCTCATCGGCGACGACCTTTCGCGCTGGTTCTTCACCTGCACCAACACCAATCAAGCCGCAACCTGCGCCTGCAATACTTAGCCAAGAATCAGTCCACACAACGTTGTCAATCACTCATCACATAAGGAAGCGACCATCCACCGGTCCTCGAACCACACATGGTTCTCAAAACCCTGCAGCACTCCTGTTGACACCAATCCCAAGTTGTCTGCAGCCACAGGAGCTCTACTGGAGAAGCCGTAAGCCACTGATTTTCGCAGCCTTGCAGGTGCTCTTCAGTATCTGACGTTCACCAGGCCTGACATTGCATATGTTGTTCAACAAGTGTGCCTACATATGCATGCCCACGGGAACCTCACCTGACAGCTCTTAAGCGCATCTTGCGCTACGTGTGTGGGACTCTTCACCTCGGTCTCTCGCTTCGACCTTGTTCACAAGACAACCTTGTGGTCTACTCTGATGCTGACTGGGCTGGATGCCCTGATACGCATAAGTCTACCTTTGGGTATACTGTCTTTCTTGGTGACAATTTGACCTCTTGGTCTTCGAAGCGGCAGGTCACTGTCTCCCGCTCCAGCGCCGAGGCTGAGTACAGGGCTGTTGCCAATGCTGTGGCTGAGGCGACCTGGCTGTGCCAGTTACTCCTTGAGCTCCACTCGCCCTTGCGACGAGCCACCCTGGTCTATTGTGACAACATCAGCGTCGTCTACATGTCCGCCAACCCCGTTCAGCATCAACGCACCAAGCACATTGTGATTGATCTTAACTTTGTTCGGGAGCGTGTTGTTATTGGTGATATTCGTGTCCTTCATGTGCCTACAGCTTCGCAGGACGCTGACATCTTCACCAAAGGGCTACCTTCTTCTGTCTTCACAGAGTTTAGGTCCAGTCTAAACGTTCGTGACAGCAACGGTTAGACTGCGGGGGAATGTTAGACTACCTATGTACAGGCCTATTAGGCCTTTAGGGTTAGTGGTGTGCCTGGCCTGTTCGGCCGCCCCCCCCCCCCCCTCCCTCTGGGTTTCTTGTGTAGAGGGCAAGGGACTCCTTGATTGGTGGTGTTTCTATAAACCAATCCTAGTCCCTTGCCTATATATGTATGTGTGCTGTGCACATCCATAATCAATCTACTATTTTCCCAGTCATTACTTCCTTCACACTGCACCTGCGACGTGATGTGCACGATGGGGATTTTTTTATTTTACTGATTCGTATGTACTTGTTCAAGGTGATCGACAATGTAAGTCAAGTGCAGTTATCATTTAAATCAATGAAGTACAGTACGTAAATTTAGGTTTTCAATTGTGGAAACTCAAGAATGCAGACACTGTAGGTGTGCTCATTTTCTTATTGCCTTTATATTATTTTGCTAGCCGGTTTGTCAAATGATGTTTTAAATAGAGAAATGCACATTAACTGCGGATGATGCATCTAACGGATGTAATATATTTCCATCATGTGGCTACTATCAGTTTTAGGATATGGATATGCTTTACTTGCAAGGTAATATTAGTGCACCTACATCTTGTTTTATGTTGCATAGTGTCTCCAAGTCTTATTCGTGTATGTTTCAATCTGAATACTAAAATCTGTTCGAGCTGATGTTTTTGGATAAGTAAGTTTCAGTGGATTTGCTGTCAATTTTTAGAACTGATGTCTTTTGTCGCTTTTCCTTTCATAATAATGTATTCCCACAGTTGTATGAGCTGATTTGTTGAAAATGGTGTTTTCTTTCTAGGCAAATTTCTCAGAGGAACAGGATGTTGAGTTCAATGAGCAAGCACAATTGGTGAAGAAAATTCCATTTCACTGGTGCAGGTTACATTGAGGCTTCATAATAATTGTTTTGAACTTTACCTACCTCAGCTCAAAGAATTTACCATTTTTTCTGGTTTTGTGATTTCTGATTTACATGAATGTGCCATTTTCAGTTTAAAGTTTCAATTTCTCTGCCCTTCTGAGTCCAACCATGATTCTTTTAGGTCAGGACATCAAGTTTGGATGGACTAATGAAGCTTCTCGCAAGTGAGATGGTATAAAAATAACCAAAAGTATATATATTATTATTTGCAATTTCGAATCTGTAAGTTGCTCTATGAACCTTGCGTTATATGATCGGAATGCAATATTGTTTCTCTTGATATTCTCATTTGTCGTGGCTGCCTGAAACACTAAACTATAGGAATTGCAATGCTTTTTTAAGAGTATTTGTGTTCTAAGCTTTATAAAAAGCAACCGTATTCCAAGCTGTTGATTGTGTGCAGAGACTAACCATGGATCGTGGAGAGAGCTCAGGCAGGTGACTTCCTGTGACCATGAAGTGCATGTTTGCTTAATTGCAATGTCCATTAACTCTGTATTAACACATAGATGTGTTTCTATCTCTCACAAACCTTCTTTAGTTAAGAAGCCTCTTGTTATCTTATTAGCCAATATAATTATAAATGTTTTAGGTACGTAAGAAATGATCCTTCTTTGGACTTTCAGTCCTTTCCAAAATGCAGTGGAATTGCTAAAGATGATTAGAGCCTAGATGGCAATGGGAACCTTATGATCTATGTATGTCATGTCTATTGTTTCCCTGCGTGCTCACTACAGATACATTCCAGAACTGAAACTGATAAAGATTTCCTTTGCAGATTTATTTTGACATAGCAATGTGTTTCTACGCACCAAATTTCTGTCGGTGTACACTTGGGATCAGGGCCAAGACAAATAGGAACTACTGTACACTTGGCTACTATCACAGGCGGATGTAGTGCTCAAGATAATTAATTTTTATTATCTCCAGCAATATTATTATTTTGTAATTATCACTATTGCACTACTATAAATTTTTATTGAATACTACTCTCATAGGTGGATGTAGTGCTCAAGGTAATTAGGCAAACCAGAAGCACTAGGTAATTAAGCAAAATCAAATCCTATCTGACGCTGTCACTCTCCTCGGCATCGCGATCCATGTTGTCTGCCATAGTTAGGCTTCTTCCTTCTTACTTTGAAAAGCACAATTGTTGAGCCAAATATCCATCCTGTTGCTTCCCAGCATGTTGCATGCTACTTGTGTTTGACAGTTTGAAGTCTGTTTTGGGAGATTTAGTGACATATCTATGACTTCAGTTAAGTTGGGAATCTACAGAAATTGAAGATGAACTTTCCAATTTAGAAACACTATTACTTTTCAGTACTATTCATTCAGAATCATAATTGAATGGGCCAATTCATTTTCCCAGCACATATAGGCTGCCAAGTCAAACGTGGTGCTTTAAAATATTTTGTTCTGTACACATGTAAACACCAGGACCGTGTGGCAGGCGGGAGTGGACATGCTTGTGGCAACCTGGACCGTGTCCGAGATACTATGTTTCGGATAAAATCAAGAATTAGATGTAGCTCAAATTACTAAAGTTGGTTTGCATTTTCTGGAAGGCTTTGAAGCAACTTTCTAAGATCTTCTCATATAAACAAGTGAGCTAATGTGATTACGTTGTTCCTTGTAGCAACGCTTGTATGTAGATTTCTGAACTCTTTATATATATTTGATCTAAATGTATTGTTCAGTTTCTGAGGTTTTAAAATTCATTGTATCTTATTTTGATTGTTAACATTTTTTAAAATACCAGATATCTTTTGAACACGTGTGTGTCGCACGTGCATTTTATACTAATTGTAAATAATTACTATATACATATAATTAATTTACCTGGAACTACATTCTCCGTTCTTGTATATGAACTGTTGCGGTGAAGCCAACTATCATCGTCATTGTCTAATAAAATTCTCATGTTCAGACAACACAGATCATGTTGTTAAACATTCACAAATTTGAGACAGTCCAATTTTTAACGTAGCTAAACTACAAAGTATATTATACTTCATGTAGACCGGTACACAAATGTTCTATTTAGTAATTTACAATCGTTAGTTTGAAGAGTCGCCGCTTCAGAGGCCTTCTTATGTGCATATCTTTCTCTCCTCTTGGCGTTTATGGCATCCACAGATGTCACGTACCATTCACGTTGTTGTTCTCTCTTCTGAGCCTTAGCATCTAACAAAAAAATATTCAATAGTTTGGAATTACAAACCCAAAAAAGCAAGCATCAACAATGGATCCGTAGAAAACTCAACTTGTGTTGGGACGAACCAAAACTTGGTTTCTCGCATCACCAAGAGGTATATGTCGGTGCGGAATATGGTCCCGACACTAACCAGTAATAAGCGCCGAGGTCTCTCCCTCAATGGTCGATGCTAAGCAACTAATGACACGAGTTTTATTCTGGTTCCGGCCGAGGGGTCGTACGTCCAGCAGGGGTGTGCTCGAGGCACTATATTGCTCAGCACCGGGGGTGCCTGTAGTGGGGCGGCTACAAGCAAGGCGGGAGAGGAAGCGTGGCTTCCAAGTCCCTGGTGGAGTGGCTGAAGATGTTGTGGGAGAATTGGAGAACAAGCGCCTGGTGTATGGCGTTGTTCTGCCTTGTGTTGTGTCCTGACCTGTCCGTCCCCTGCGGCGGGGGAGTTCGTCTTCCTTTTATAGGCCAAAGAGAGAGTGAATCACATGTATGCTGCGCTACTTGGCTACGTGGGGAAGTGTGGTGTGCCATGCTGTAGAGTAGGCGGCCGCCTCGACGGTCCTTGCCGTGATCCGGCCATCATGGCGTATATTGTACCCGAACAGGGGTAGCCTCGAGGGCGGGAGCGCGGCGGACGGCCGTGATGCCTTCAGGCGGGCTCGAGGGAGTTGCTGACGTCGATCCGTACGGGGCACAGGGGCAGGTAAGGCAGCGTCCCGTTCCCGCACGCGTCGCAGTGCCGGAGCTGTTGCCACAGCGCCCGGCGTGGGGTTGTACGCGAGGGGGCGGCCGCCACACCGTTAACAGTGGCAGGGATGGCTCCCCACCGGCCTAACGCCGCAAACCTATCCCTGCAAGGTCAGGGGAAAACAAATCAAGGGTGCAGCCGGCCCCCCTTCGAGGGCTCAGCGCGTTAGCCGTACTGGAGTAGGCGGTGCGGCGTCGCGGGGCTAGCACCAGCCACGCCGCACAGTCCCCCACAGTGGCGGGGATGGGTTCCCTCCTAGGGAGTTGGTGCGACAGGACCGGGGTGCGAGCCCTAGGCGCATGATGGCGCCGCACTGCTACGGTCAAAGCATTAAATGCCCGTACCCTCGTACGGGGTCGGGCGCGCGCGCGCGATGCCCTCGAGCGAGGCGGAGCCTGCTCGAGGGCGGTGCGGACCCTCGAGCGAGGCGGAGCCCGCTCGAGGGGATCGTTCTCCCTCGAATCGGGGCTGAGCCCGCTCGAGGGAGGCGTGCGCCCTCGAGCGAGGCGGAGCTTGCTCGAGGGGATCTTTAAGTGGGCCGTCAGGGCCGTCAGGGCCACCGTGGCGTGGGCCATGCCCTGTGTAGTTAAGCGAGGCGCGTTTGGCTTTGGCTTGTTGCGGGTTTTAAGTGGGGATTCCCCAGTTGTTTAAGGGGACCCCTAGGGCTGTCCCCGACAGTAGCCCCCGAGCATCTGCGGGTTCGCCGTCAAGGCTCCCGCAGATGCTGGAGCCTACTGATAGGACTTTCTTCCCTCCTGGTCTTGCGAACGCTTTCCGTGGGGCCGCGTCAGCGGACCCGCGGGTCTAGCCCCCGAAGCCCTGTAGGAGCGTGAGTGCTCCTGCAGGGGTTTACCGCGAGATTTGGTCAGAGGGCGTAGTACATGTTTCAACCGGCGTCGGCGATGTTTCAGCCGGCTTCGGTGACACACGCGCTGCTGGCACTTTCTGCGGCCGGTGCAATCCAAGAGGTGTAGCCGTGCGTCGAGCCCCCGAGCCTGGGCCCGTTCAAGGCGATCGGGTAGAGCTCTACGACTCGTTTTTTATCGCGCCCTCGCCGTCCCTCTGCGGGACGGAGGGTGAGGTTTCCGCAACCCTCATCGAGCGGGTCGCGAATTGCGGATTCCTCGTTGAGCTGTTAGTGGGTGGTTCGAGTGGACGCCCATGCCCCGTTCGATAAGGGTAGGCTGCGCGGTCCAGAGACACGTCCATTAAAGCTCTTGCATGGGTTTGCTAGGTGGGGCTCGGTCCCGTTCGCTAGGGACCGAGGGCGCGGAAGCTCTCCCTCGGTGGGATCCCCCGGCTAGCTGCCCTCGCTGGCTCTCGAACACGACATGTGGGGCACCCTCGAGCCGGCGGGCTCGAGGAACGGCTCGAATGCGCATGCCCTCTCCGTCCCTGACTCTGGTGATCTGGGGCGCCTGTTCGAACCCGTCGAGGGTCAGGCTTCGAACCTCTGATCAGTAGGGCCGTGCGGGATGGCGGCTAAGCGCTCCCGGCCTGGCATCTGTGAATCCTCGAGGGGTCTGGGCGAGCCAGCCCTCGAGGCGCTGATCAGTAAGATGGTGCGGGGTGGCGGCTAAGCGCTCTCGGCCTGGCATCTGCGAATCCTCGAGGGGTCTGGGCGAGGCAGCCCTCGAGGCGCTGATCAGTAAGATGGTGCGGGGTCGGTGCCTGCAGTACCTGTTTCATTTCAAACGTGCTTCAAGGTAACCGTCTGACACCTACATCTATTCGAGGGGCAAATTTTCCCGAGCCTGGAGCTCGTGCCGCTCGAGGGTCCTCCTTACTTGGTAAGGGGCCGGGCCTTTTAATGCTCCACAGTCGAGGCTGCGGTTTCGCGGCGCGAGCGCGCCTTTTTAGGCGCCGCAGCCGCGCGCGCGTAGTGGACGGCGTGGGCAGGCGGACGTGACCGCCTGCCACGCCCCTCCCGGTTCTACGCCGTGATTATGGCCCTCCCGCGGTGGCGTGGCCGCCGTGGTCGTGGTGGGACTCGCCCGTAAGTGAGAGGAAGATTCCCCTGCAGTTAATGCGCGCGGGACGCGCGCTCCGGAGAGCACGCCCCGCCTTATAAATCTGAGGAGGGGAAAACGGCGGTTTTTACCTTAGCGTTTCGCCGCCCCTGCCCCTTGCGCTCCTGCCTTTGTCCAGCTCGCACCATCGCGCCCTTTCACCGTTTGGAGTTCTTCCCCTTCCTCCCGTCCTTCGCTTTCGGCCCCCTTGCCCTTCCTCATGGCGCCCCTTCCGCCCCTCACGATCGTTGATCCGTACGCGTGGGAGCACTCGTCGGTGACGCGGCTGGCCCTCAGCGACCGTGTGTCTGCCGGCCAGCTGACGGCGAACGAGGAGGGCCGGCCGGCGGAATGGATCGTGCCGCCGGCAGGGGACCGCGTGCCCAACCCGCCGGACGGCTACGTGGTGAGCTTCGTCCGCTTCCATGAACGAGGCTTCGCAGCACCGGCGAGCCACTTCATGCGGGCTCTCTGCCACCGCTACGGCGTGGAGCTGCACAACTTCGCGCTGAACGCGATTTCGCATGCGGCCACGTTCGTGGGCGTCTGCGAGGGGTATCTAGGGATCTCAGTGAATTGGGATCTCTGGGTACACCTCTTTCGTGCGGAGCTGTTCACGCAGCCGACGACGGAGCAGAGGACCCGCCGCGCGGTGCGCGCCGGCAGCATGTCGCTCGCTCTGCGGGCGCAGTACAAGGACGACTACATCCCATGTACCATGACGACAAACAACGCCGGTTGGGAGCGGGGGTGGTTCTATCTTCGTAACGACGAGCCCGGTCTCCCCCCTACACCGGTCTGGTGCTCCGGGAGTGGCCCGACTCCTGGAGCTACGGGGTGTACACGCCCCAGCGTCGGAGGCGGCTGGACTCGCTCCTGGCCGCGCTGAGGAACCTGGCGGCGTGCGGGCTGACCGCGGTGACCGTCCTCGCCTTCCTCCACCACCTGCGGGTCGTGCCTCTGATGGAGAGGCCGCTCTGCGTCTTCGAGATGACGGAGGCGACGGACCCCGTCGCGCTGGCGAGGTCGCGGATGCTTCCGAGCCCCCTCCAGCGGGAGTACGCGCTCACCCGGGCACGGAGCACCGTCGACACCCGATTGCTGCGCAGCGACCGGTCCCCGTGGGAACTTGAGATGCTCCCCACCGGTCCGCTGGTAAGTAGGATTCCTGACTTCGCCTTTGGCCTCGCTGATACTTTAGGTTGCTGACATGCTTTGGTGTTTTGCTTGCAACTGGTGAGTCTGAGCGCCGCGAAGTCCGTTCCGCCCACTCTTGACTCCCGCGCGGTCGGTCGGGCGGCGCAAAGAACAGGAGCGGGGAGCGGGGCGGCGCGCAAGAAGGAGCGCGCAAGGCGGCACCGCGAGCGCCGCGAGCGGCAGAGCGAGGAGTACCGGCTGCGTGAGCAGCAGGGGCTCTCCTCTCCGGGGACCGAGGAGTACTCGTCCTCGGAGGGGGACGAGGAGGAAGAGACCGGGGGGCAGGCTCCCCCTGACAGGTGGGAGCCCGTGCCCCCGTCGCCGGAGCCAGCTCCGGCGGCGAGAGCAGCATCGCCTGGGGCGGGTGCGGAGGCACCCGCCGCCGGCAATCGCCGACGGGGGAGCAGCGCGGGCCGCGAGAGGCGCCGGCGCGTGCCGCGGAGGCTTGCGCGGCGAGCGCGCCGCGCGCGAGGGCGGGGCCGCGCGCACGGCGGGGAGAGGGCGGGAGACGCGGCGGCGGCGCGGCCGGCCGCCGCCGCGTCATCCGCCGAGGCCTCGAGGAAGAGGAAGCGCGCCTTCTCCTCTTCGAGGTAAGGGGCTTGCTCCTTTGCGGGGTTGCGTTTTTGACAACCAAGGATTCTGATTAGCTGTTCGTGTTTTCGCAGGGTGGTGCCGACCGTGCCTCCCCTCGCACCGGCCAAGGTGTTGAGGGCAGACGCGTCCGTTCCCACCCCGGCGGCGCTCGTCGAGGGCGCCGCGGGCGGGGGTGAGTGCGGTGGCCGCGGCGGGCGAGAGCTCCTAGGGCGCCACCGAGGCCTCGAGGCCACACCGGCGGATCGGCCCGCCGTGCCGCGGCCGCCACCGGGTCGAGGAGCGGCGGGCGCCGGGCCGTGGCGGAGGCGCGCCGCGGCGGCGGCCGTGGTGGAGGCGCGGCCGCGGCGCCGGTCGTGGCGGAGGCGCAGCCCGCGGCGCCGGTCGCAGGGAGGCGCGCGGCCGGCGGCGGTGGTCGAAGAAGGTGGTCGGGCGCCCGCGATCGCGGGGCGCGCCGGAAGCGGTGGCCGCGGCGCCGCGGCGAGAGCCCGCGGCCACGGAGGCGCGGGCGGAGGCGTCGACGGAGGCGACGCAGGGCCGGCACCGTCGGCGGCTCCCGGGCGGTGGTGGTGGAGATCCCGGACGACGACTCCCCGCCGCCCGGGTGGGACCAGTGGGTGAGCTTTCCCTCGCTTTCCCCAGAGTCCCAGGATGGGGCCCTCGTGAGGCGGCGTGAGGGCCACGTGGTGGCAGGAGGCCGAAGGCATGGTGCCGAGGCCTCGTCTTCCCGCGCCGGCCACTCCGCCCCGGTAGAGGGGTTCGCTGGCGACCCGCCCGCGTTCGCCGACGCTCAGGAAGAGCAGGGGATGTGGGGGGAGCTCCGAAACCACTGCACCACGCTCGACCGAGCGTTGAACGAGGCGCTGAGGGTCCATGGCGGCCCCGCGTGGCGCGTCTTCCAGGTGGGGCATCGTTGCTTGTTTCTTTCCTTTTTCTCGTTTCTGCGCGCGATCCTTGCGTCATGATGCTTACAGGTTCTGACTTGTTGGTGACAGGAGCTCGAGCTCCGCGCCCGTAACAAGTACGCCGCTTTCGACCAGGTGAGCGCCGAGCTCCCCGCCCCTCCGGGAGCGGTGAGACGCCTTCGACGCGCTTGCCGACGCCCTGAGGACCCCGGACGGCTGGCTGTCGTACCGGACCATGGCCCTGCGTGATCAACTCCATGAGAGCGCAAGGCAGGACCCGGCGCACCCCTCCACCCTAGATCGGGTCTGTACAGCCCTCATCGATCGGGATGAGGCGCCGTGGCGGCGCGGGCGGACTCGGGAGAAGATGCGCACCCGGCGGCCAACTGGGAGGCGGAGGTGGCCGTCGTCCGCAACGACAACCGGGGCTCCGCTCGTCGCTCCGTGGGGCGCGGGCTCGGCAGGCCGGGCCGAGGAGCGCGCGCGCGCGCGAGCAGAGGGCTAAGGAGGCCGATGACCTGAAGGCCGCCCTCGACGCCAAGATCGCGGCGCCGCCGGGCCGCCGAGGACCAGCCTCCCCGCGAGAGCGTACTACCCGCCAAGAGGCCGAGGGGCGGCTCCAGCAGGAGTAGTCCGCCCTTGCCGATGCCCGGTCGGCGCTGGAGCAGGAGCGTGTCGCTCGCGAGGCGGCGCAGAAGTCGCTGGAGGACCGGAACACTGAGTTCTCGAAGCTCGAGGGCGAGCTGATGGTCCTCGGTATCCATAGCGCGAGCCAGGAGCTAGCCCTCCAGGAGCAAGGCGAGACCATCAGGGGTCTCGAGCAGGCGGTCGAGGCCGGGCGCCGCGCCCTCGAGGTGGAGAGGAAGCAGGTTGAAGGTAAGTCGCTGTTTGACTCCTGTTTTGCTGGTTTTCTCTTAAGGGGTTCGCACCTTTTTCTGACTTCTTCTTCGCCGAACAACTTCAGGCTTGCGCACTGCGCTGGGGCACGCGGCTGAGCGGGCCGAGGCGCTGCAAACCTCCTATAACTCCTCCGAGCAGGAGCTGTTGGAGTTGCGCACTGCGGCCCTCGAGACCCTCGCCGGCCGTGGAGGAGGGCGAGGCGCAGCCGGGAGCCCGCCCGCCGCCCGCCCGTGCGCCCTTGGCGGCCACGTCACCGGCGCGTGCGCCGGCGCCGCATCTTGGCGTCCCGGAAGGCCCCTCGGGGTGGTGCGATCTCACTACGAGGTCAACTTCGAGGCGCTGGCGGAGGGCTACGTTGTCCCTGAGGGCGTCGAGGACGAGGTGGTGATGGAGCGTGTGGACGCGCTAGCCGCCGACGCCGCCGGGACGCTTGCCGAGGCCTTCGAGGAGTTCCTCTTCCCAGACGCCGCCGACGCCGCCGACGCCGGGCCGTGCTCCTCCCGGCTCGAAGACGGGCCGGGCGCTAGGCCCTTTTTGTTTATGTATCAGTATGCTGGCCGTGTGGCCTTGTAAATAAACGCATTACTTTGCCGTGAACATTTGTTGAAGTGAAATGATGTCCTTTGTTTTATCACGCTTTTTTGTTTCTCCTTCTTCCTGAGTAGATTCTAGTTAGGGGAGTTCGATTTTCGCTGGTGGCCTGTTGGGTTGGAGGCGAGAGAGAAGGGTCGTATCCTCGCGGAGGCGTAGGCTATCTCTGGCTCGCGCGCTCCTTCCGCTAGGCTGCCTGCGCCCTGTTCCAATCTTTGCTCGGGGACGAAGTAAGAACACGCAAGCACGCATGAGTTGTTTCATTTTTGTGCGAAAAAATGGGACCATTTTTTTGGGGGGGGGATGTCCCCCGTAGTATCCCCCGAGGGTAACTTGGGTTTCAGGGGAAAGCCGAGTTGCCCTTTTTATTAAACTGATGATATTTACACGGTTGTCGCCAACTGGGGTGCTGGTAACGCGATTTTACAACAAAATACTTGGAAATCCTAGGCTAGGGATAGAAGCGACGTAGCTGTTGGATGTTCCAAGCGTTGGTGAGTTCTTCGTCGTCCTCGTTGGCCAGCTTGTACGTGCCTGGCTTGAGCACTTTCACCATGACGTAGGGCCCCTCCCACGGAGGTGATACTTGTGGCGTCCTCGGTTGTCTTGTCGTAGCCTTAGGACCAGATCCCCTTCGCTGAAATCCCGTCGGCGTATTTTCCGTGCCTGGTAGCGCCTGAGGGACTGTTGGTACCTTGCAGAGTGCATCAAGGCTACGATGCGTGCTTCGTCCAGCTGGTCCAGTGAGTCCTCGCGGGCTCGCTGGTTTGTGTCCTCGTCGTAGCCTCGAACCCTGGGTGACCCGTACTCTAAGTCCGTGGGGAGGACGGCCTCCGCGCCATGGACCAGAAAAAACGGGGTGAACCCGATGGCTCTGCTTGGGGTGGTCCTTAGGCTCCACACGACCGGCCGGGTAACTCCTCGGAGCCATTTCCGACCGGACTTATTCACTGGTCGAAAATTCGGGCTTAAGGCCTTGTAGGATCATGCCGTTGGCACGCTCTACTTGGCCGTTGGTCTGTGGATGTGCCACAGCTGCCCAATCCACACGGATGTGGAACTTGTCGCAGAACTCCAGGAATTTCCTGCCCGTGAACTGGGACCCGTTGTCGGTGATGATGGAGTTTGGCACTCCGAAGCGGTGGATGATATCGGTGAAGAATGTCACCGCTTGCTCTGCCCTGAGATTCGTGATGGGGCGCACTTCCACCCACTTGGAAAACTTGTCGATTGCAACTAGTAGGTGGGTGAAGCCCCCGGGCGCCTTTCGCAGGGGCCCGACGATGTCCAGCCCCCATACGGCGAACGGCCATGTTATGGGGATGGTCTGCAGGACATGAGCGGGAAGGTTGGACTTGCGGGCGTAGAATTGGCACCCTTCGCAGGTGCGCACGATCTCGCTGGCATCCGTGACCGCGGTAGGCCAATAAAAGCCCTAGCGAAAAGCGTTGCCAACGAGGGTGCGGGGCGCGGCGTGATGGCCGCAGATCCCCGCGTGGATGTCCCGCAGGAGCTCGCGCCCCTCGGGGATGGGGATGCAACGCTGCAAGATGCCGGAGGCGGCGCGCCAGGGCGCCCGCCGTCGACGAGGGCGAAGGACTTGGCCATCCTGGCGATGCGCCTGGCCTCGGCCCAGTCCGAGGGGAGCTCCCCTCGAGCCATCCAGGCGACGTACTTGTCGCGCCAATCAGCCTTGACAGGAGCTGGCTCGACATCCATCACATCGGCTTCGTAGGTGCCATACCCCTCAAGGAGGGAGAGTACATACGCCTCGTTTGAGTGGTCCTCGTCCATGGGCTCCGCGCCTGCTGGATTCGAGGGAGCCCCCGAGGGTTCCGTGTGACTCGAGGGGTGAGGCTCGAAGACGACGAGGGCCGGGCGACGCCACGGCGAAAAACGTTCGGGGGACGGTGATCCGCCGGACGGGATCTTGGCCAGCTCGTCCGCCTCCTCGTTGTACCGGCGGGGCACGTGATTGAGCTCGATGTCGTAGAACTTGTCCTCGAGGGCTCGCACGGCCTTGCAGTACGCCTCCATCTTGTCGTCGTGGCAGCTCGCATTCTTCATGACTTGGTCAATTACAAGCTGTGAATCCCCCCGCACGTCGAGGCGCTTGATGCCTATCTCGATGGCGATCTTGAGGCCGCAAAGGAGGGCCTCGTACTCAGCCATGTTGTTTGACGCGGGGAAGTGAAGGCGCACCACGTACCGCATGTGCTCCCCGAGGGGTGACACAAAGAGCAGGCCCGCGCCCGCCCCCGTTTTCATCACCGAACTGTCGAAATATAGAGTCCAGCACTCTGCTTGGATCTGCGGCGGTGGTAGCTGTGTATCTATCCACTCAGCGACGAAATCCGCCAGGATCTGGGATTTGATGGCCTTGCGCGGGGCGTAGGCGAGCGTCTCGCCCATCAGCTCCACTGACCACTTTGCGATCCTGCCTGCCGCGTCTGGATTGCGGATGATCTCCCCCAGCGGGAAGGAGGAGACCACCGTTACAGGGTGGGCCTCGAAGTAGTGGCGGAGCTTGCGCCGCGCGAGGACAACCGCATAGAGCAGCTTTTGGACTTGAGGGTAGCGCGTCTTGGTGTCGGACAAGACTTCGCTGATGTAATAGACCGGCCGCTGGACCGGCAGGGCGTGCCCTTCCTCCGTGCGCTCCACCACGATTACGGCGCTGAGCACCTGGGTGGACGCGGTCACATAGAGCTGCAGGGGTTCGCCGTCCTGCGGCGGCGTGAGCATCGGGGCACGAGTCAAGGATGCCTTCATCTTGTCGAGCGCGTCCTGGGCCTCGGCGGTCCAGGAGAAGCGCTCGTGCTTCTTGAGGAGGCGATAGAGGGGCAGGCCCTTCTCGCCGAGTCGCGAGATGAAGCGGCTCAAGGCAGCAAGGCACCCCAGCACCTTTTGCACCCCTTTGAGGTCCCGGATTGGGCCCATTCGCTCGAGGGCCGCAACCTTCTCGGGGTTGGCCTCGATGCCCCGTTGAGAGACGATGTATCCTAGGAGCATGCCTTGCGGCACTCCAAAGACACATTTTTCGGGGTTTAGTTTAACTTCGTTGGCCCGTAGGCAGCCGAACGCGATGTTAAGATCGCCAACCAGGTCGTCCGCCTTCCTAGTTTTTACGACGATGTCGTCTACGTACGCCTCAACCGTTCGCCCGATGTGATCTCCGAAAACGTGTTGCATGCAGCGTTGATATGTTGCACCCGCGTTTCGGAGGCAGAACGGCATCGTGACGTAACAGAACATCCCGAACGGCGTGATGAACGAAGTCGTGAGCTGGTCGGACTCCTTCATCTTTATCTGGTGATACCCGGAGTAGGCATCAAGAAAGCAAAGCAGCTCACACCCAGCTGTTGAATCAACAATTTGATCAATGCGTGGCAAAGGAAAAGGAACTTTAGGACATGCTTTATTAAGACTAGTGTAGTCTATACACATCCGCCACTTCCCGTTCTTTTTCTTTACAAGTACAGGGTTTGCTAGCCACGTAGGGTGGAACACTTCCTTGATGAACCCGGCCTCGAGGAGCTTTCGCAGCTCCGCTCCGATCGCCCGCCGCCGCTCTTCGTCGAAACGGCGGAGCCGCTGTTGCACAGCACGGGCATGAGGCAGGATGTCAAGGGAGTGCTCGGCGACCTCCCTCGGGATGCCTGGCATATCCGAGGGGCTCCACGCGAAGATGTCGGCGTTGGCGCGGAGGAAGTCGACGAGCACCACTTCCTATTTTGGGTCGAGGGTGGAGCTGACCCTCAACGCCTTGCCCTCGGGGGCAGCAGGGTCGAGTACCTCCTTGGTCTGCTCCGCGGCCTCGAAATTGCCGACGTGCTTGGCGGGGGAGTCGAGGTCCTCGTTGACCATCTTCTCCAAGGTGGTCACCAGTGCTTCATCCAGCGCTAGCGCTTCCTCGTGCTCCATGCACTCGACGTCGCAGTCGAACGCGTGCTCGATGGACGAGCCCACGGTGATGACGCCGTTCGGTCCCGGCATCTTCATCTTGAGGTAGGTGTAGTTGGGGACCGCCATGAACTTGGCATAGCAGGGCCGCCCAAGTATGGCATGATAGGCGCCCCGGAACCCCACCACCTCAAAGGTGAGCGTTTCCTTGCGGAAATTCTTCGGAGTGCCGAACCGCACCGCGCAGTCGATCCGCCCGAGGGGCCGGACGCGCTGCCGGCGCAACGCCATGGAACGACGTCGTGCCGGGCAGCATGTCGGGTCCCCCCCGACCCCCCAACGAGCGCAGCGTATGCACGTAGAGGATGTTGAGGCTGCTGCCCCCGTCCATCAGGACTTTTGAGAACCGCGCGTTCCCGATGATCGGGTCGACCACCAGTGGGTACTGGCTCGGGTTGGGGATGCGGTTCGGATGGTCTTCACGGCTGAAGGTGATGGCGTCTTTCGACCAGTCGAGGAAGGAGGGAGGCGCCCTCTCTGCGGCGAGGACCTCGTGCCGCTCCCGCTTGCGCTGGCGGGTTGACATGTCGACGGTGGGTCCCCCGAAGATGAGGAACACGTTCTCCACGGCGGGGAAGCCGCCGGCGTCGCCATCTCCTCCGACCTTCTTGGCCTCCGCGTCCTTTGCGGCGGCGCGACCATAGAACTTCTTGAGGATGTCGCATTGCTCAAGGGTGTGGTTTACAGGGGTCTTGTGATATGGACATGGCTTCTTCAGCATGTCGTCAAACACCCCTGGACCTCGAGGGGCCGGTCGAAGGCCTCGTCGAGCCGGGTCAACAGCAAGGGCCTCGGCGTCGTCGCCGTCGCGCCTCGCTCGCGCGCCTCGCGGCGCGGCTTCTTCCCTTTCTTGCCCCGCTTGCCCTTCGTGGGGCCCCTCGGACTTGCCGCCCTCCGCGGGCGCGTCGTCCGAGCGCTTGCCCTTCTTGCCGTCAAAGATCGCCCCCACGGCCTCTTCTCCTGAGGCGAAGCTGGTGGCGATGTCGAACAGCTCGTTGGAGTCCGCGGGTGGGCTATGTCCCAGTTCTCGCATGAGGTCCCGGCACGTGGTGCCCTCGAGGAAGGCGTGCACAATCTCAGACTGTGCCACGCTTGGGAGCTCTGTACAGCGCTTGGAGAAGCACCGTATGAAGTCCCGGAGCGACTCGCCAGGCCTTTGAGTGCAGGAGCGTAGATCCCAGGAGTTCCCATGGCGCACGTATGTGCCCTGGAAGTTTCCCACGAACGTGCAGACCAGATCGTTCCAGTTGTGGATCTGGCTGGCGGGCAGGTGCTCGAGCCACGTCCGGGCTGAATCGGCGAGGTGCAGGGGCAGGTTGCGGATGATGACCTCGTCGCTGGTGGCCCCGCCCAGCTGGCACGCCAGGCGGTAATCGTTGAGCCATACGCGGGGATCCATCTCCCCGTTGTACTTGACGATGGTCGTGGGCTGGCGAAAGCGTTGGGGGAAGGCCGCCGCGCGGATCTCCCGGCTGAACACGCGGGTTTCCGGGGGCTCCGGCGTCGGAGAGCGGTCCTCATCGCTGTCGTAGCGCCCACCCCGTCGAGGGTGGTAGCCTGTCGCTGCTCGTGCGTCTGCCTTGCTTGTGCACCGAGCAGTGATGACGTTGCGGGCATCGCCGTCCAGCGCCCTGCGTGTGTCGAGGAGCCGCTCCTTGGCCGGCGTGCGTCCGGGTTGGCGGAGTCGCCCCGCCGCTTCACCCGCATGGACCGAGGGTTCGCCCCCCCGTGCGGCTCCGTCGCCTCGTACGTCCCCCCCCGCCGGCGAATGCGTGACGCCGAGCTCTCGCCCGCCGGACGGCCGCCCCCGCTCGATGAGGGTCTGCACCTCGCGGTGCAGGTTCCGTGCCTCGGGGGTCGAGGGGGCCGGCATGGCCCGCAACAACGTCGCGGCGACGATAAGCATTTGGATCGCCCGCGGAGGCGCGTCCAGGTTGTCGACGTTGAAGTCGGCGTTGATGCGGTCGTGGGCCTGTTTGCCCAACTCCCGCGCGCGTTCGCCACGCGCAGAGGCTTCCCCAGCCATTGAGGCGCGAAGCAACCGCACCGTTCGATACTCCTCTGCCAGCTTGGCCTCGAGCTCGCGAACTTGGGCCAACTGCGCGTCAACGTCAGCCCCAGCAGGGATGCTCGGCCCTGCAGCCTGGTGCGGTGCGATGCCTGGGCGGGTGTGACCTCCCCGTCGCCGGCACCCACTGCGCCGGTGGCGTTTGCTAGGTCGTTGGCGATGACGATGCAGCATTCCCGCACGGGGTCGTAGCTTCCGGTGCTGGAGTCGTCAGAGCAGCCGAACCAATAGTCCGTGGCGTCGAGAAAACGCCTGAACATGACTGGGTCCGACACGCCGGAGAAGTCCCATTCTGCGTACCCATGGAGGTTGGCGGGTGGCAACGCGTCAAGGGAGCCCAGGGACGACTCGTCACCTGCGGAGGCATCAGGGTCCCTGGCGACGAAGACGTGACGGCCAGGGGGAACCCTGCACATTGTGGTGTTGACGTTGACGTTGTAGGCCGTCATGGCACCGCGTAGGCCGATGGGGAAGCGCGGTCCGGAGACCGTGCGCTGCCCCACCGGGGCGGTGGTTGCTGTGGTGACGGGCGCACCGCGTTGGGGAGGCGGGGCGTTCGGTTTGCCGTCGCTCGAACCGCGCCCGGCGCGAACGTCGGCCGGAACGACGGCGGCGTCGTGGCGTCGACGGCCCGCGGCATCCGTGCCGGCGCCGGCGTCCGTGTTGTGGCGGCGTGCGCAGCGGGAACCGCAGCGGACCCGGCCTGGCGCCGCGCACGGAACTCCTCACGGTTGGTGAGGCGCATTAGGTAGCCGTTCCCCGTGTCCCGAAAGTTCGTGTGCCCCCGAACCGGATTTCAAAACCGGCGGGAGGGGGGTCCGAGCTGCCCATGGAGTAACGCGTGCCGCGGTACTCAGGGCGGATCACCATGGAGGGAGTTGACGATGGATTGACCTTAGGCGCTCGATTGCCCCACGGTGGGCGCCAACGTCGGTGCGGAATATGGTCCCGACACTAACCAGTAATAAGCGCCGAGGTCTCTCCCTCAATGGTCGATGCTAAGCAACTAATGACACGAGTTTTATCCTGGTTCCGGCCGAGGGGCCGTACGTCCCGACGAGGGGTGTGCTCGAGACACTATATTGCTCGGCACGGGGTGCCGCGTAGTGGGGCGGCTACAAGCAAGGCGGGAGAGGAAGCGTGGCTTCCAAGTCCCTGGTGGAGTGGCTGAAGATGTTGTGGGAGAATTGGAGAACAAGCGCCTGGTGTATGGCGTTGTTCTGCCTTGTGTTGTGTCCTGACCTGTCCGTCCCCTGCGTCGGGGGAGTTCGTCTTCCTTTTATAGGCCAAGGAGAGAGCGAATCACATGTATGCCGTGCTACTTGGCTACGTGGGGAAGTGTGGTGTGCCATGCTGTAGAGTAGGCGGCCGCCTCGACGGTCCTTGCCGTGATCCGGCCATCATGGCGTATCTTGTACCCGAACAGGAGTAGCCTCGTGGGCGGGAGCGCGGCGGACGGCCGTGATGCCTTCAGGCGGGCTCGAGGGAGTTGCTGACGTCGATCCGTACGGGGCACAGGGGCAGGTAAGGCAGCGTCCCGTTCCCGCACGCGTCGCGCGCGTGGAGCCGCTGCCACGCCGCCCGGCGTGGGGTTGTACGCGAGAGGGCGGCCGCCACGCCGTTACCAAAGGCGGGGGATGGCTCCCCACCGGCCTGACGCCGCAAACCTATCCCTGCAAGGTCACGGGAAAACAAATCAAGGGTGCAGCCGGCCCCCCTTCGAGGGCTCAGCGCGTTAGCCGTACTGGAGTAGGCGGTGCGGTGTCGCGGGGCTAGCACCGGCCACGCCGCACAGTCCCCCACAGTGGCGGGGATGGGTTCCCTCCTAGGGAGTTGGTGCGACAGGACAGGGGTGCGAGCCCCAGGCGCATGATGGCGCCGCACTGCTACGGTCAGAGCATTAAATGCCCGTACCCGCGTACGGGGTCGGGCGCGCGCGCACGCGACGCCCTCGAGCGACGCGGAGCCTGCTCGAGGGCAGTGCGGACCCTCGAGCGAGGCGGAGCCCGCTCGAGGGGATCGTTCTCCCTCGAATCGGGGCTGAGCCCGCTCGAGGGAGGCGTGCGCCCTCGAGCGAGGCGGAGCTTGCTCGAGGGGATCTTTAAGTGGGCCGTCAGGGCCGTCAGGGCCACCGTAGCGTGGGCCATGCCCCGTGTAGTTAAGCGAGGCGCATTTGGCTTTGGCTTATTGCGGGTTTTAAGTGGGGATTCCCCAGTTGTTTAAGGGGACCCCTAGGGCTGTCCCCGACAATAGCCCCCGAGCATCTGCGGGTTCGCCGTCAAGGCTCCCGCAGATGCTGGAGCCTACTGGTAGGACTTTCTTCCCCCCTGGTCTTGCGAACGCTTTCCGTGGGGCCGCGTCAGCGGACCCGCGGGTCTAGCCCCCGAAGCCCTGTAAGAGCGTGAGTGCTCCTGCAGGGGTTTACCGCGAGATTTGGTCAGAGGGCGTGGTCCATGTTTCAACCGGCGTCGGCGATGTTTCAGCCGGCTTCGGTGACACACGCGTTGCTAGCACTTTCTGCGGCCGGTGCAATCCAAGAGGTGTAGCCGTGCGTCGAGCCCCCGAGCCTGGGCCCGTTCAAGGCGATCGGGTAGAGCTCTACGACTCGTTTTTTATCGCGCCCTCGTCGTCCCTCCGCGGGACGGAGGGTGAGGTTTCCGCAACCCCCATCGAGCGGGTCGCGAATTGCAGATTCCTCGTTGAGCTGTTAGTGGGTGGTTCGAGTGGACGCCCATGCCCCGTTCGATAAGGCTAGGCTGCGCGGTCTAGAGACACGTCCATTAAAGCGCTTGCGTGGGTTTGCTGGGTGGGGCTCGGTCCCGTTTGCTAGGGACCGAGGGCGCGGAAGCTCTCCCTCGGTGGGATCCCCTGGCTAGCTGCCCTCGCTGGCTCACGAACACGACATGTGGGGCACCCTCGAGCCGGCGGGCTCGAGGAACGGCTTGAATGCGCGTGCCCTCGCCGTCCCTGACTCTGGTGATCTGGGGCGCCTGTTCGAACCCGTCGAGGGTCGGGCTTCGAACCTCTCGATCGCAGGGCCGTGCGGGGGTGGCGGCTAAGCGCTCCCCGCCCGCATCCGCGAATCCTCGAGGGGTCCGGGCGAGCCGCCCCTCGAGGCGCCGATCGCAAGATGGTGCGGGGTGGCGGCAAGCGCTCCCCGCCCGCACCGCGAATCCTCGAGGGGTCTGGGCGAGCCAGCCCTCGAGGCGCTGATCAGTAAGATGGTGCGGGGTCGGTGCCCGCAGTACCTGTTTCATTTCAAACGTGCTCCGAGGTAACCGTCTGACACCTGCATCTATTCGAGGTGAAAATTTTCCCGAGCCTGGAGCTCGTGCCGCTCGAGGGTCCTCCTTACTTGGTAAGGGGCCGGGCCTTTTAATGCTGCACAGTCGAGGCTACGGTTTCGCTTCGCTAGCGCGCCTTTTTAGGCGTCGCAGCCGCGCGCGCGCGTAGTGGGCGGCGTGGGCAGGCGGACGTGACCGCCTACCACGCCCCTCTCGGTTCTACGCCGTGATGATGGCCCTCCCGCGGTGGCGTGGCCGCCGTGGTCGTGGTGGGACCCGCCCGTCAGTGAGAGGAAGATTCCCCTGGAGTTAATGCGCGCGGGACGCGCGCTCCGGAGAGCACGCCCCCGCCTTATAAATCTGAGGAGGGGAAAACAGCGGTTTTTACCTTAGCGTTTCGCTGCCCCTGCCCCTTGCGCTCCTGCCTTTGTCCAGCTCGCACCATCGCGCTCTTTCGCCGTTTGGAGTTCTTCCCCTTCCTCCCGTCCTTCGCTTTCGGCCCCCTTGCCCTTCCTCATTGCGCCCCTTCCGCCCCTCACGATCGTTGATCCGTACGCGTGGGAGCGCTCGTCGGCGGACGCGGCCGGCCCTCGGCCGACCGGTGTGTCTACCGCCACCGGCGGCGAACGAGGAGGGCCGGCCGGCGGAATGGATCGTGCCGCCGGCAGGGGACCGCGTGCCCAACCCGCTGGACAGCTACGTGGTGAGCTTCGTCCGCTTCCATGAACGCGGCTTCGTAGCGCCGGCGAGCCGCTTCATGCGGGCGCTTTGCCACCGCTATGGCGTGGAGCTGCACAACTTCGCGCCGAACGCGATTTCGCAGGCGGCCACGTTCGTGGGCGTCTGCGAGGGGTATCTAAGGATCCCAGTGAATTGGGATCTCTGGGTACACCTCTTTCGTGCGGAGCTGTTCACGTAGGCGACGACGGAGCAGAGGACCCTCCGCGCGGTGCGCGCCGGCGGCATGTCGCTCGCTCTGCGGGCGCAGTACAAGGACGACTACATCCCTTGTACCATGACGAAAAACAACGCCGGTTGGGAGCGGGGGTGGTTCTATCTTCGCAACGACGAGCCCGGTCTCCCGCCCTACACCGGTCTGGTGCTCCGGGAGCGGCCCGACTCCTGGAGCTACGGGGTGTCCACGCCCCAGCGTCGGAGGCGGCTGGACTCGCTCCTGGCCGCGCTGAGGAACATGGCGGCGCGCGGGCTGACCGCGGCGACTGTCCTCGCCTTCCTCCACCACCGGCGGGTCGTGCCTCTGATGGAGAGGCCGCTCTGCTTCTTCGAGATGACGGAGGCGGCGGACCTCGTCGCGCTGGCAAGGTCGCGGATGCTTCCGAGCCCCCTCCCGCGGGGAGCACACGCGCTCACCCGGCACGGAGCGCCGTCGACACCCGTTGTCGCGCAGCCGACCGGTCCCCGTGAGAACTTGAGATGCTCCCCACCGGTCCGCCGGTAAGTAGGATTCCCCGACTTCGCCTTTGGCCTCGCCCGATACTTCCGTTGTCGACATGCTTTGGTGTTTTGCTTGCGGTACCGGTGAGTCCGAGCGCCGCGAAGTCCGTTCCGCCCACTCCGACTCCCGCGCGGTCGGTCGGGCGGCGCAAAGAACGGGGAGCGGGAGCGGGCGGCGCGCAAGAAGGAGCGCGCAAGGCGGCACCGCGAGCGCCGCGAGCGGCGGAGTGAGGAGCCCGGCCGCGCGAGCAGCGAGGGGCTCTCCTCTCCGGGGACCGAGGGAGTACTCGTCCTCGGGGAGGGGGACGAGGAGGAAGAGACCGGGGGAAGGCTCCCCCGACGGTGGGAGCCCATGCCCCCGTCGCCGGAGCCGGGCTCCGGCGGTGAGAGGGACATCGCCCGGGGCGGGTGCGGAGGCACCCGCCGCCGTGCAATCGCCGACGAGGGAGCGGCGCGGGCCGTGGGAGGCGCCGCGCGTGCGCGCGCAGGCTTGCGCGGCGAGGCGCCCGCGCGCGCGGCGGAGAGGGCGGGAGGCGCGGCGGCGGCGCGCGCCGCCGCGCGGTGTCATCCACCGAGGCCTCGAGGAAGAGGAAGCGCGCCTTCTCCTCTTCGAGGTAAGGGGCTTGCTCCTTTGCGGGGTTGCGTTTTTGACAACCAAGGATTCTGATTAGCTGTTCGTGTTTTCGCAGGGTGGTGCCGACCGTGCCTCCCCTCGCACCGGCCAAGGTGTTGAGGGCAGACGCGTCCGTTCCCACCCGGCGGCGATTAAAGCCACAAATCTGCGTTGTCCGTGTTGCTGTCTGTGTTGCACCGGTCTGACCGGTGCCCTGCACCGGTCTGACCGGTGCCTGTTGGCTGTTGAGAGAAGCCATGTAATAAGTTAGAACTTCATCTTAGTGGACTTGAGAACTTTTGTGTGAGTGTCACTGTGTGTTTTAAACCTTATTGTAATATTTAAGCGACTTTATTGTTAGATTGTGATGCATGCTTTGAATGGTGTTTGTTTGTGTAGTCTAAATGGGGCAAAGTGATCTAAACCAGCTTGCAACCCTGGCCCGATCACCTTGGACCAAATAGCACGCACTTCTGTTGCTTTGTGCGCTAACTGGACCTGACTGGTCTGACCGGTCAGGGGCACCGGTCTGACCGGTGCCGTCCAGTTGTGTCTGTTGGCTGGACCTGACCGGTCTGACCGGTCAAGGGCACCGGTCTGACCGGTGCTGCCTAGCCTGTACATTTCCCTTTGCTTTGTGCATATCTTGTCATACGCATCACGGATTTTATTTTGTCGCTCACACATGGTGCACTCCACTGATTCTAAGATATAGGGGGAGCTCACACGTCTTTTCTTCCAAATTTGTGCTAATGACATTTAAGGCCAATTTTTTGAAATCCAACTCAAAGCACAAATTAAGGGGGAGCTTTAGCTATATCTAAGAATCTAAACGCACTTTACTGATTTATTTGTAAGCTTTAATCGAGTTGTCATCAATCACCAAAAAGGGGGAGATTGAAAGTGCATCTAGGCCCCTAAGTGGATTTTGGTGAATTGAATGACAAGGCGATTAAAGGACTAATGATTTTGTCTAAGATTGTGAGCAGGTTTTCTCTATATATTCACAAGCAATCTTTGATGTACTTAATTGTGGATGAATATTTCGGCTCACATCTTTAAAGACATGTATATGGTGCAAGACTTCATTAGTTTATTGAAAAAGAACAAGATGATGAGTGTACACACCATGGTTCTAAAAATGGAAGCTTGCATATCCGTTGTCAATCAAGATCAAGCATTTGAAGAGGGTTTTTCAAATGAAGGTTAATTGCGTGTGAAGCAAAGTGAAACTCAAAGTGGATTGGATAAGTGATGAAGAGATCAACCGAGATGGCTAGGGTGAGGGACTAAGCAATCTTTGGGGCCGTAGCTAAGCCGCCATTCGTGTTTTGCTAAGGTGAAGGTCTAGCATCCGTGGGGTCTTCAAGTATCATATTCAAACCTTAACCGAGGGAAGCTTTGCAAGTCATCAACTCGTTAAGATTGGCAACATGGAGTGACCATGGATCCAAGTGTGCATTCTTATGCTATATGGAGAGATCCTAAGTCACTAGCTCAAGTATGGACGTGCTCAAGTCAAAGGCTATGGTGAAAGCCCTCAGGTGGTTATTGAACAAGTATGGCAAGAATTGAAGATTATTCAAGCTCAAGAGGTCATCGAAGCTCTTTTATTCTTTTCTTGAGTATAGGTATGCCGTACTATTAAGAGGGATGCAACTTAGCGAGTTGACCAAGTCAAAGTGCTCTTTAGTTGACCTAAGTGAGATCTAGCCTTTGAGTGTGCTAACAAACCCTCCTAACCTAACCTGGGTCATTTCATCTTGGTGGTGAAGTGCTAGTTTCTTTAAAAGAGGTTTTGGGGGTATCTCGGGCCTGACCGGTCTGACCGGTCAGAGGCACCGGTCTGACCGGTGCCGCTAGCCCAACGGCTAGTTTTTCGTACACCGCACCGACCGGTGTGAGGCACCGGTCCGACCGGTGGTCGCCGGGACTAACGGCTAGTTTTCTCCTTTGAGGGGTATAAATACCCCAAGCCCTCTTCAAGTGAGGGTTGCTGGTTCTAGTGTGTTTGCTGAGGTCCCAAGCCATTTCTAACTAGCTCTAAGGCTTAGTGGCTCTCCCCAACCATCTCTTTGTGAGATTTGTGGATTCAAGCCATCATCTTTGTGTTGGGCTGAGGAAGTGAGCCTAGGAGTGACCTTGTGAGCTAACAAGAGCAGTTTCCATAGCTTGAGCACTTTGGTTTCGCGTCTACAAACTTTGGAGCATTTGTTACTCTTGGAGGTTTGCCACCTAGACGGCTAGGTGTCGCCGGCTAGCTCTCAAGGTTGTGGTGAGCAGCGGGAAGTTTGTAAGGGCTGCGATCTTGCCTCTTCGTGGAAAAGATCACCTTAGTGGAAAGGAGGAAAGTGGTTGAAAGAGACCCGGCTTGTTGTGGGAATTGTCCCTTACAAGCTCCTCAACGGAGACGTAGCCATTCCTCAGTGGGTGGTGAACTTCGGGAAACAAATCCTTGCTTCTTCGTGTGGTTCGACTCTCTAAGTTGTTTTTCTAGCATATTTCATTTGCTTCCGCTTCGATCTACTTGAGTGTGTTACTTGTGTGTGCAGGGCTCATTACTCTGCTTGTGATCATCTATAAAAGCCACACCCTGAGTTTGGTTCGTGCTAGAAGCCAAGAGATGCTTGAAGTTGTTTTTGCAGGTTCTCTGCGCTACACCGGTCTGACCGGTGAGACGCACCGGTCTGACCGGTGTCACCTGTGAAGTCCAGTGCTTGACCGGTCTGACCGGTCATCACCACCGGTCTGACCGGTGGAGCACTGTCAGCTCAAGTGTTTGGGGAGAAAAAGTTTAATTTGGTCGTCACGCCTATTCACCCCCCCCCCCCCCCTCTAGGCGACATCAAGGTCCTTTCAATTGGTATCAGAGCTTGGTGCTCCGATTCGAGCTTAACCGCTTGGAGTTCTTCGATGTCGACAACTTGTGAGGTACCGTTTGAGCCTCTAGCTCTAGATGACTCAAACTATTCTTCTTGGTGCTCTAATGTTCTCGTTGCACTTAAGGTTTTGGGCCCTACCGCTGAGAGCATTATTGTTGCGAGTATCCTTCCAAAGGATGAGACATGTGTCTCGCCAATGGACTTGGAGAAGAAGCAACTCAATGCCGTTATTACTAACCTTTTGTGTAGCTGTGTATGTAGAGAACTAAAGTATATTATCTTGAAGAGCAGAAAGATTTCCGAAGATGCTCATCTCATTTGGAAATTACTACTTGAGTTGGTAAACACCAAATGGGATGAACTCGAGAGCGATGATGAAGATGAGTCAGTGGAGATGTGCCATACCTCTACAACATCCACTGATCATCAAGCATCAACCCCCAAGCAACAAGACGATCAAAGTAGCGAAGTCGCGGTCCCTCTGCAGGGACCGATCAGACCGGTGACACCCACCGGTCAGACCGGTGCCAGCAGGGGCACATCAACTTGCTTGATGGCCAAGAAGGAAAAGAAGAGCAAGAAGAAGAGACAAGCCAAATGGGCTAAAGACCAGAAGATTTAACCTTCAAGCTCTTCGTCAAGAGAACTTGAGCTTCTCAAATCCGAACTTGCATCCTTGGTTTGTAAGTATGAAACATTGGCTAACAAATATGATCATGACATCAAATCCTTTGCTTGTAGAGCTAAATTAGAAGAAGATGCCAATGATGATCTAGAAGCCAAACTAGCGAAGCTCACTAGCGAGCATATGGTCCTACAAGCTAATCACAATGAACTTGAACTTTCCTATGAGAAGCTTGTTGATTCTTATGCAACACTAGAGATAGCCCATGAGGTTGTGCTTTCATCGGTAAAATCTATACAACCTCTATCTCACACATGCACATGCTCACAATTTCAAGTTAATTTATCTTGCGCTAATGATTGTTTGTCTCAAGCAAGCCAATCTAGCATTGAGCATGTACTTGTAAAATCTTGTGAAGACCTCATTGCTAAAGAAAATGATAAACTAAAGCAAGAGGTTGAAAAGCTTCAAAAGGACTTGTATGTGTTGAAGGAGAAGAGCAAACTGCAACCTTCTCAAGATAACCATGAAAGCATGGTGAAGAAGCTTGGGAAGGGATCAACCGCCACTAGCTCAACCCCTCAACAACATACAACATCCCACAAGAACAAGACTCAAGAAAAGAGCGAGATTGGGGAAATCAAACCCCAATATCGCCCGATCAAGCACAAGGCACAAGAGTCACTCTCCAAGAAGCCTAGAAGCTCCAACAAGTGGAGGGTGTGCTACAAGTGCAGAGAGAAGGGACACCTTGCCAACTCGTGCCCAAAAGCAACAACGGGTAGTGGCTCTGACCGTGACCGGTCGTACCGGCAGATGCTGCCAGGTCGACCAAAGGCATGCCACCGGTCAGACCGGTGCTGGCCGGGCGGCCCCCACTTCAAGCAAACAAGGCAAGGAAGCCACCTTCTCCAAGAACAAGACTCAGGAGCAAGGGTAGAAAAGAAATTGCAAGAGATGGTATGACCAACAAGAACAAAAGTCGCATTTGCTATGAATGCCGTCAAAATGGTCACTTGGGCAAGGATTGTCCAAATGGTAACATTCCTAAATCAAACCTTGTCCATTATGATTTCCATAAGCTTAGGAACGATAAGAATAGAACTTGTGCTATGAGGGAGATTAGTTCACCTCATTGTAGCATGAGAGCTATTTGGGTTCCTAAGCACCTTGTGACTAACCCAATAGGACCCAACAAGTGTTGAGTACCAAGAAATGCTTACTGAGCTTGCAGGTTGAAACAGATGCATTGAGCACATGGTTGGAGGACTTGGAAATCTTGATGGATTCAATTGACCATGTGAAGAGCAAACTCATATAATTCGTGAAATCAATGTCATCTCAGTAACTAATGCGCTAAATTGAGTCTAAGTCACCTTTGGTCCTTGGCGAACATTCATGTGATGCTCTTCTTGCATGAGCAAAGCATGAGGTGGTGACTTTGACTATTTTTATGAAAATTTACTTTCTCATGCCATTCGATGCTTTTAATGGCTCTCTAGTAGAGCAATGCCTTATCCTTGATTGCAGGACTTAAATTAGTGATACATTCACTCACTCAAGGAAAAGGGAAGGAAAAATCACCAAAATGGTGTCAGGTGGTGGTCACCGGTCTGACCGGTGCCAACGCAGCAAGTGCAAATTGGGCGGGTGACCAAGACAAGTGCCGGGTGACCGTACGCCGCCTCGAATCTTTGCGGGGTGACCGGCACGAGTGCCGGGTGACCGGGTTGTCCAAACCCTCAAGAAGAAGGGTGATTTGGCATCAAAGGTTATGAGAAGCTAAACACATGTCAATTATCAAATCATTCATGTGTTGTGACCAAGTTTTGGAATGAGCCTCAACAAGTTCTTAATTGAACAAAGTGCCTCGGTCGAGAAATTCAAATTCTCTAGCACTACTTAAGGGGGAGCTCATTACAACACTTGTGTCACTTATGGGACTAACAATTTCTTCTAAGTGATCTTGTAGTCTCATTCGTTTGTGCATCTCAAAGGAAGCTCTCGATAAGCGCAACTTCCAAAAGAACAAAGTAAGAGCTAACACCGATCAAAATTTAATTTATGCACAAATGAAATGGTCTTAAGGCAAAGGTATGTTTTCAAGAAACTTATTGAAATAACGTAATGCATCTAGGCCATAATATCATGCTAGTGTGCTTTCCTTAGCATTTAATTGCTTCAAGTGAACCTCTTATGCTCCTCGCTAGATATTTGGTTGATATCTTTACTTCCACTTGTCTTTGTGTCTCGAGGATGAAGATATGAGCCAAATATTCTTGTTAGGGCATTCTTTTGAAGTGGATGCATGCACTTTGTGACATAGGATAGATTTTTCGAAAAATCAACTAGCATGTATAGGAAGTGTGCTCACTTTGAAAATATTTGGTTCTTGGTCTTAGTGACCCAATCAACTTAGTTGTGACTATAGTTCTACTTGTTTGGTTGTTGGCTAGTCACAATTAAGAGGATTTTCTCAAGTCCCTAAAATCCATTCTTATTTATCTCTCTCTCGGAAGGATCAAGAATTCTCGTTTAAATTCGTTAATCCTTCCTTCTTCTAAGAATTGATGGTTTTTGGATCAATATCATCTTTCTATCTCATATCCAAAACATCTCTAAAGGTTGAAATAGAAATCTATTGTTGTGGCTCAAAATCTGTTTCTCAAGGGCGCACCGGTCTGACCGGTGCAAGCCACCGGTCTGACCGGTGGTGACCTTGAAGTCACATAATCCTTTTTCTGCGACCTAAGTGGATGCCAATTGTCCTATAACATATTTGGAGAAGTTTCAAGGAGCAAAATCTCAAAAAGGAGGAAAAGGGTCGGTACTACCGAGGGCGTGTCGGTTCTACCGATAAGGACTCTCTGTTGAATTTTATCAAGATCTTCGGTTCTACCGAGGGTGGGTCGGAAAAACCGATAAGGGCTCACTGGCTCGACCATGGGCGGTCACCGGTCTGACCAGTGCCCGTCACTGGTCTGACCGGTGACGCCCAGCGTCAACCCGTGGGGCCACAGTAAAAGGAATCCTCTTTTACCCTCCCCTCCTTCTCTCTCCTCTATCATTCACCCCCCTGCAGCCTCAAACCGTGAACACATTCCTCTCTCTCTTCTCTTCTTCACCTCTCTCAAAATCCATGGTGGTTTGAAGATTGAACCAAGGAAAGGCCTCAAGATTGGAAGCAAAAGGATCTCCCAAGGCCCCTCTTCACTTTCCCCTTCGAGTTTCTTGGATTCAACTCGAGTTTCACTCTCCAAAGGTATTCAAACCTTTCTTTTGCCCGATCTCCTCACATGGTGCAAAGTTTTGAATTCCCTTTGGTAGAACATCTTCTGAGATCACCTAGAATACATACCTCTAGATCCATAAGGTTTTGTTGGACACATTGTGAGAAATCACGAATTGGGGTCGGACGGCCTTCACCGGTCTGACCGGTGGCCGTCACCGGTCTGACCGGTGGCGCATGTCCAACCCCAAATTGTGTTTTCTTCATGTTTTTCAACTCATATCTATTCTAGGATGTCTTTTGTTCATCTAGACCAAATCTTAGATTAATAGCTGCTCAGATTGAATGTGGGAGCAATTGGCTCTGTTCTGGGTGGCACCGGTCTGACCGGTGCCCCTCACCAGTCTGACCGGTGTGGCCCAGAACAGACCCAATTGTTCTGAACTTCCAAGAATCAATTCCATTTCAATTCAATCTTTTTCCTAGAGTCTTATACACTCTTGTCATCCTATTTGTGACTCAGGACAGCAGCTATGGTACAGGAAAAGTAAGGGGCAAAGAAAAGAAGAGAAGACGTGCTCACTCGCCGAGGAGCCATCCCCGGTGATTTTGGGGAAGGGGGCAGCACTGTCAACATCAGCAGAAAGAGATTGAGACGCCGCTCAACTCAAGCAAGTGCTGAGGATCCCAATCTAGGAGGTGACACCGGAACGAGCAGCGATGACAATGTTGAAGATGAGACCTTTCCGGGTCAGTTTGAGTTGAGGAGGCACCAGGAGGCTGGGTCTGACAGTGATGAGGATGAGGACGAGGATGAGGAGGATGAGGAGTAGGATGTAGATGCTATGGAAGAAGATGACGATGATCGGGGTAGGTTGAGGATCATGCCACCCACTTACATTTACCCTGACAGGCCGGTGAAGTACCACGGGGCTGGCATGACCAAGGCCCTAAAGAAGCTGAGGGACAAGAACCCATATGAGGAGAGCAAGACCGCATCGGATACGAGGTTTTGGGCTAAATTTCAGCAAGATTACTATGCTACAGTGATTATAAAGAAACCCAAAATCACTCACAAGGCACAATATGTGGATTGGGAGCACATGGCTAGGAAAGGAGACCCTATATTTGATGAAGTCATGAGCAATTGTGAGAGGCAAAGGGTCAAAACACTCATGGGGTTCCAACAGGATTGGAACAAGGAGATCATCACCCAGTTCTTTACCACAGTGCACTTTGGTCACATTGAGGCCGACAGGGCTATGATTTGGATGACCAACGGCCAAAAGTACTCCAACACCTTTCACAGATTTTTGAGGTGCTTTGGGATCATGGCGGGAGATGGGGAGTTGAGGAAGCTCCATGATGAGGGAGAGCTGGAGAAGGATGCTTTGCATGTGATGTACCCTCGTGGTGAGCATGCCAACTATGGGAAGGTGAAGAACCTCTACACCTACTTTGCTGTCCTAAATAGGCTCCTTAGGGTGTCTATTACACCTAGAGATGGAAACCCCTCAGAAATCACAAAGTTCCAGAAAAACTTGATGGTTGCTTTGAGGCTGGGAGCTCCGGAGTTCAGTGTTGGGGATTTCATTTGGCAAGAGATCAAGCACCTATCCGAGGACCCCAAGAAGATTTGCAGCTACAGCCCTTACATCATGTATATGATTGAAAAGGTTGCAAAGACGGAGTTTCCTAAAAATGTGACTCACAAGCCTCTGAAGCTCAATCCTAGCAAGAACCCTCGGTTTCCATCTCCTAGAGTTGAGCATGCACCGGGTCATGAGTAAGAAATCTTTGAGGGAGCGGCTCGGCCAGATCTGCCTCAGGCAGGGGCTCGGACCTTCCCGGTCGACGGAGTGCCGAGCACTGTCCGACCGTGGGGTGGCGCGGCCCGGACGGGGCCACGCGCATCCACCTCCCCTTTGAAAAAGTTTCTCAACTTCATATTTGGGATGTGCAGGAGCCAGCATGACATCCAAGTTGAGCAACAAAGGTCGAGAAGGGCTAATAAGCAAATGAGGGACACAATGAAGTTGATGCACAATGCCCAAGGTTTTCAACCTCCTTGCTCTCCACCATCTCCAGAATCTCCACAGGTTGAGATACCTTCCTTTGAGGAAAGGATGAGAGGATGGGCCAACTCCGACTTGCTTAACCAATATGGCCCTATGTTCTTCGAGTCCGAGCAAGGACAAGGATCGTCCTCATCGGTTCCTCCTCCACCCCCACCCTTTGTACCTCCTCCTCCGGATGTGGCTGGATCGTCTCACTTCATGGAAGAAGAGCAAGCACCCCCACCTCCTCCACCTCCCGAGCAAGTGCAAGATTGGGGCGCTCGCTTCTCCGCCGAGATCTTTGGTTACACCCCTTATTACTATGGTAAACACAGCGCACCCATAGCTCATCCATCTCAAATCACCGTCTCGGAGTCTATTTATCTAAACTCTCCTTTGCATTGGATTCTTGACAAATCTCAAATAGGAGGGAGCTCTCACCCGGGAGACGGATCTCAAGGACAGTGATCGGCAGCTGCTTCTTCTCCAGGCCCTTCTTGGATGCTTGATTACAAAGGGGGAGAAGAATCGCGATTAAAGCCACAAATCTGCGTTGTCCGTGTTGCTGTCTGTGTTGCACCGGTCTGACCGGTGCCCTGCACCGGTCTGACCGGTGCCTGTTGGCTGTTGAGAAAAGCCATGTAATAAGTTAGAACTTCATCTTAGTGGACTTGAGAACTTTTGTGTGAGTGCCACTGTGTGTTTTAAACCTTATTGTAATATTTAAGCGACTTTATTGTTAGATTGTGATGCATGCTTTGAATGGTGTTTGTTTGTGTTGTCTAAATGGGGAAAAGTGATCTAAACCAGCTTGCAACCCTGGCCCGATCACCTTGGACCAAATAGCACGCACTTCTGTTTCTTTGTGCGCTAACTGGACCTGACCGGTCTGACCAGTCAGGGGCACCGGTCTGACCGGTGCCGCCCAGTTGTGTCTGTTGGATCGGACTCCGACCGGCTCGACCGGTCAAGGGCACCGGTCTGACCGGTGCTTCCTAGCCTGTACATTTCCCTTTGCTTTGTGCATATCTTGTCATACGCATCACGGATTTTATTTTGTCACTCACACATGTTGCACTCCACTGATTCTAAGATATAGGGGGAGCTCACACGTCTTTTCTTCCAAATTTGTGCTAATGACATTTAAGGCCAATTTTTTGAAATCCAACTCAAAGCACAAATTAAGGGGGAGCTCTAGCTATATCTAAGAATCTAAACGCACTTTACTGATTTATTTGTAAGCTTTAATCGAGTTGTCATCAATCACCAAAAAGGGGGAGATTGAAAGTGCATCTATGCCCCTAAGTGGATTGTGGTGAATTGAATGACAAGGCGATTAAAGGACTAATGATTTTGTCTAAGATTGTGAGCAGGTTTTCTCTATATATTCACAAGCAATCTTTGATGTACTTAATTGTGGATTAATATTTCGGCTCACATCTTTAAAGACATGTATATGGTGCAAGACTTCATGAGTTTATTGAAAAAGAACAAGATGATGAGTGTACACACCATGGTTCTAAAAATGGAAGCTTGCATATCCGTTGTCAATCAAGATCAAGCATTTGAAGTGGGTTTTTCAAATGAAGGTTAATTGCGTGTGAAGCAAAGTGAAACTCAAAGTGGATTGGATAAGTGATGAAGAGATCAACCGAGATGGCTAGGGTGAGGGACTAAGCAATCTTTGGGGCCGTAGCTAAGCCGCCATTTGTGTTTTGCTAAGGTGAAGGTCTAGCATCCGTGGGGTCTTCAAGTATCATATTCAAACCTTAACCGAGGGAAGCTTTGCAAGTCATCAACTCGTTAAGATTGGCAACATGGAGTGACCATGGATCCAAGTGTGCATTCTTATGCTATATGGAGAGATCCTAAGTCACTAGCTCAAGTATGGACGTGCTCAAGTCAAAGGCTATGGTGAAAGCCCTCAGGTGGTTATTGATCAAGTATGGCGAGAATTGAAGATTGTTCAAGCTCAAGAGGTCATCGAAGCTCTTTTATTCTTTTCTTGAGTATAGGTATGCCGTACTATCAAGAGGGATGCAACTTAGCGAGTTGACCAAGTCAAAGTGCTCTTTAGTTGACCTAAGTGAGATCTAGCCTTTGAGTGTGCTAACAAACCCTCCTAACCTTACCTGGGTCATTTCATCTTGGTGGTGAAGTGCTAGTTTCTTTAAAAGAGGTTTTGGGGGTATCTCGGGCCTGACCGGCCTGACCGGTCAGAGGCACCGGTCTGACCGGTGCCGCTAGCCCAACGGCTAGTTTTTCGTACACCGGTCTGACCGGTGTGAGGCACCGGTCTGACTGGTGCTGCCCGGGGACTAACGGCTAGTTTTCTCCTTTGAGGGGTATAAATACCCCAAGCCCTCTTCAAGTGAGGGTTCTTCGGTTCTAGTGTGTTTGCTGAGGTCCCAAGCCATTTCTAACTAGCTCTAAGCCTTAGTGGCTCTCCCCAACCATCTCTTTGTGAGATTTGTGGATTCAAGCCATCATCTTTGTGTTGGGTTGAGGAAGTGAGCCTAGGAGTGACCTTGTGAGCTAACAAGAGCAAGTTTCCATAGCTTGAGCACTTTGGTTTCGCGTCTACAAACTTTGGAGCATTTGTTACTCTTGGAGGTTTGCCTCCTAGACGGCTAGGTGTCGCCGGCTAGCTCCCAAGGTTGTGGTGAGCGGCGGGAAGTTTGTAAGGGCTGCGATCTTGCCTCTTCGTGGAAAAGATCACCTTAGTGGAAAGGAGGAAAGTGGTTGAAAGAGACCCGGCTTGTTGTGGGAATTGTCCCTTACAAGCTCCTCAACGGAGACGTAGCCATTCCTCAGTGGGTGGTGAACTTCGGGAAACAAATCCTTGCTTCTTCGTGTGGTTCGACTCTCTAAGTTGTTTTTCTAGCATTTTTCATTTGCTTCCGCTTCGATCTACTTGGGTGTGTTACTTGTGTGTGCAGGGCTCATTACTCTGCTTGTGATCATCTACAAAAGCCACACCCTGAGTTTGGTTCGTGCTAGAAGCCACGAGGTGCTTGAAGTTGTTTTTGCAGGTTCTCTGCGCTACACCGGTCTGACCGGTGAGACGCACCGGTCTGACCGGTGTCACCTGTGAAGTCCAGTGCTTGACCGGTCTGACCGGTCATCACCACCGGTCTGACCGGTGGAGCACTGTCAGCTCAAGTGTTTGGGGAGAAAAAGTTTAATTTGGTCGTCACGCCTATTCACCCCCCCCCCCCTCTAGGCGACATCAAGGTCCTTTCAAGGGTGGAGCTGACCCTCAACGCCCTGCCCTCGGGGGCAGCAGGGTCGAGTGGTACCTCCTTGGTCTGCTCCGCGGCCTCGAAATTGCCGGCGTGCTTGGCGGTGGAGTCGAGGTCCTCGTTGACCATCCTCTCCAAGGTGGTCACCAGCGCTTCATCCAGCGCCAGCGCTTCCACGTGCTCCACGCACTCGACGTCGCAATCGAACGCGTGCTTGATGGACGAGCCCACGGTGATGACGCCGTTCGGTCCCGGCATCTTCATCTTGAGGTAGGTGTAGTTGGGGACCGCCATGAACTTGGCGTAGCAGGGCCGCCCAAGTATGGCATGATAGGCGCCCCGGAACCCCACCACCTCAAAGGTGAGGGTTTCCTTGCGGAAATTCTTCAGAGTGCCGAACCGGACCGGCGAGTCGATCCGCCCGAGGGCCGGACGCGCTTGCGGGCGCGACGCCATGGAACGGCGTTGTGCTCGGGCCGCGGTCGGTCCGGCCCCGACCCCCAACAGGCGTAGCGTATGCACGTAGAGGATGTTGAGGCTGCTGCCCCCGTCCATCGGGACTTTTGAGAACCGCGCGTTCCCGATGATCGGGTCGACCACCGGTGGGTGCGGCCGGGTTGGGGATGCGGTTCGGATGGTCTTCACGGGCGAAGGTGATGGCGTCTTCCGACCAGTCGAGGAAGGAGGGAGGCGCCCTCTCTGCGGCGAGGACCTCGTGCCGCTCCCGCTTGCGCTGGCGGGTTGACATGTCGACGGTGGGTCCCCCGAAGATGAGGAACACGTTCTCCACGGCGGGGAAGCCGCCGGCGTCGCCATCTCCTCCGTCCTTCTTGGCCTCCGCGTCCTTTGCGGCGGCGCGACCGTAGAACTTCTTGAGCATGTCGCATTGCTCAAGGGTGTGGTTTACAGGGGTCTTGTGATATGGACATGGCTTCTTCAGCATGTCGTCAAACACCCCCGGACCTCGAGGGGCCGGTCGAGGGCCTCATCGAGCCGGGTCAACAGCAAGGGCCTCGGCGTCGTCGCCGTCGCGCCCCTGCTCGCGCGCCTCGCGGCGCGGCTTCTTCCCTTTCTTGCCCCGCTTGTCCTTCCGGTGGGGCTCCCTGGACTTGCTGCCCTCCGCGGGCGCGTCGTCCGAGCGCTTGCCCTTCTTGCCGTCAAAGATTGCCCCCACGGCCTCTTCTCCTGAGGCGAAGCTGGTGGCGATGTCGAACAGCTCATTGGAGTCCGCGGGCGGGCTGCATCCCAGTTCTCGCACGAGGTCCCGGCACGTGGTGCCCTCGAGGAAGGCGTGCACAATCTCGGACTGTGCCACGCTTGGGAGCTCTGTACAGCGCTTGGAGAAGCGCCGTATGAAGTCCCGGAGCGACTCGCCAGGCCTCTGAGTGCAGGAGCGTAGATCCCAGGAGTTCCCAGGGCGCACGTATGTGCCCTGGAAGTTGCCCACGAACGTGCGGACCAGATCGTCCCAGTTGTGGATCTGGCTGGCGGGCAGGTGCTCGAGCCACGTTCGGGGCCGAATCGCCGAGGTGGGGGGGCGAGGTTGCGGATGATGACCTCGTCGGCGGTGGCCCCCGCCAGCGGGCGGCACGCCAGGCGGTAATCGTTGAGCCATACGCGGGGATCCGTCACCCCGTTGTACTTGACGATGGTCGTGGGCTGGCGGAAGCGTTGGGGGGGGAAGGCCGCCGCGCGGATCTCCCGGCTGAACACGCGGGTTCCCGGGGGCTCCGGCGTCGGAGAGCGGTCCTCATCGCTGTCGTAGCGCCCACCCCGTCGAGGGTGGTAGCCTATCGCCGCTCGTGCGTCTGCCTTGCTCGTGCGCCGAGCATTGATGACGTTGCGGGCATCGCCGTCCAGTGCCCTGCGTGTGTCGAGGAGCCGCTCCTTGGCCGGCGTGCGTCCCGGGTTGGCAGGTCGCCCCGCCGCTTCACCCGCATAGACCGAGGGTTCGCCCCCCTGTGCGGCTCCGTCGCCTCGTACGTCCCCCTGCTGGTGAATGCGTGACGCCGAGCTCTCGGCCTGCTGGACGGCCGCCTGCTCGAAGAGGGTCTGCACCTCGCGGTGCAGGTTCCGTGCCTCGAGGGTCGAGGGGGCCGGCATGGCCCGCAACAACGTCGCGGCGGCGATAAGCTTTTGGCTCTCCCGCGGAGGCGCGTCCGGGTTGTCGACGTTGAAGTCGGTGCTGATGCGGTCGCGGGCCTGTTTGCCCAGCTCCCGCGCGCGTTCGCCGCGCACAGAGGCTTCCCCAACTATTGAGGCGCGAAGCAACCGCACCGTTCGATACTCCTCTGCCAGCTTGGCCTCGAGCTCACGAACTTGGGCCAACAGTGCGTCAACGTCAGCCCCAGCAGGGGTGCTCGGCCCTGCAGCCTGGCGCGGTGCGATGCCTGGGGCGGGCGTGACCTCCCCGTCGCCGGCACCCACTGCACCGGTGGCGTTTGCTGGGTCGTTGACGATGACGACGCAGCATTCCCGCGCGGGGTCGTAGCTTCCGGTGCTGGAGTCATCAGAGCAGCCGAACCAATAGTCCGTGGCGTCGAGAAAACGCCTGAACATGACTGGGTCCGGCACGCCGGAGAAGTCCCATTCCGCGTACCCATGGAGGTTGGCGGGTGGCAACGCGTCAAGGGAGCCCGACACGCGGCGGGATCGCATGGCTTGCGTCGGGAGGACGCGGGGTGCGGCAAAGGCGTGGCCGTCCGATGGCAAGACCCACAAACATTACCAAAATGCCCCTACGTGGGTTGTATCGCCAGTAGTGTAGTTAGGGGTAGTCGAGTCATTTACCACTCACGGCGGGACCCGATATATAAGCCATGAGTGTGTGTTGATGGCTCTCTCTCTCGCGACTTAGGGTTTCATTTGCTCCCTCCTCTTTCTCATTTTCGTAGCTATTTTTCCTTCTATTTTCTCTAGGCTAGCATGAGAGCTTCATGTGAGATTTGTTGAGAGGGATGGATGCTAGGGCGGCATGCTAGACCTTGTGAATCTTTTCGGTTTGTATAGAAGATTCGGGGTTGTTTTTCGTGGCTTTTTGTGCTTGTTTTCGTGCCTTTGTTCCGGTGTGATTCCGCGGATTTGAGTGGGTTTCTCCCCGGATTTCTTTGAGGGAAACATGGATAGATGTCTTGTGCATCTTTGTGCTTGATCTTGTGCCCTCAAACGCCGGAAACCACTTCGATTCGTGAGTTTTCGTTCGGTGCTCTAGCTTTTGGTGGTGCTCAAAGGATTCGCGATTCCCGGTGATTTAGGGAGTTAGGAGGCAAGATTTTTGGGCTATAGCATCCTTGTGTGACGCTTTTCAAGTCCCCAAACCCTTGTCTCCATAGCTTCAACCATTTGGGAAATCCGATGATGATTTGGGGGAGTTGACTTTCGGGGTCGGGCTGTTTCTGCTCTGTCCGCACCTGGCGGACAGTCCGCGGGGAGGTCGCGGACGGTCCGCGTGGGTCGAGTTCGTCCCGTGTTCTTCGTGTTCTTGCTCGCCCTTTGTTTCGATCCGTCGTGATTTTGGTTTTTGGTTGGACGGAGTTTCGGACGGTCCGCGGTGTCGGGCGGACGGTCCCGCGAGTGCTTGGCGGACGGTCCGCGTGCTCCCCGCGGACGGTCCGTGGCTCGGGGGTGGCTTTGGGTCGTTCCGTGTGATTTAACGGACGGTCCGCGGCTCGGGCCGGACGGTCCGCGGCTCGGGTGCGGACGGTCCGCGATACCCGGCCGGACGGTCCGCGCGGCTCTTTGCGGACGGTCCGCCCCTCCTACGCGGACGGTCCGCTAGAGCCTGTGTGCTTTGCTTCTTGGTTCGATTCCTTCCTCCCTTTCTAGTGCTTCCGCGTGTGCTTTTAGGAATCGTTCCTAAGGCTAGAGGTTGATCCATAACCTCGTGGTCTTTGCGATTGGTGCGTGATTCGATCCATCGCTTGTGTGTGACCGGGATTTGAGTAGGACATAGGCCGGGTTCTTTGGGAAGAATTTTTACCGGCTCCTATTCACTCCCCCCCCCCCTCTCTAGTCGCCATCTGATCCTTCAATTGGTATCAGAGCTTGGTGCCGGATTCTTTGCGACTTTGACAAGTCCCGAATCCTAAGATGGCGTACGTTGAGCGGGGCGGTCCGCCGCACTTCGATGGCAAGGGTTACCACAAGTGGGCGGCTCGTATGATGATCTTTCTTCGAGGAAAGCTGTTGGATTTTATTGTGCTTGACAAGACCTATGCTATTCCGGTCAACATCCATACTCTTATGGTGACCGATACCGATGCCAAGGCCAAGTATGAGGCTAATGCAAAAGCCGTTGATCACTTGTGCCGGAGCTTGTGTGATCCAGAGTTTGAGCGTGTTCGCCATTTGAATCTTGCTTGGCAAATTTGGGAAAAGTTGTTGGTTGCTCACGGTGGTGATAACCATGTGAAGGCTCGCCTCTTTGTCTCTTACCGGATGCAATATGAGAATTTCACTCCACTTCCGGTGAGGACATTGATGCGATGTTTCGAGGTTCACCGCCATCGTGAACAACATGAAGGCTAATGTTGAGGATTTTCCGTACTCCGAGCATGATCGGGCTTTGAAGCTCTTGCATGTCTTGGACCCAAATGTTTGGCGTGCTAAGGTTGAGGCCATCAAGGAGTCCGGGAATTATTTGACTATTGAGTTGGATGACCTCTTTTCTAAGCTCAAGTCGACCGAGGTTGACGGGAAGTTGCTATCCAAGCATGAGGGCTCGACCGACCATAGTCTTGCTCTTGTGGGAGGATCAAAGGGCAAATCTAACCCTTCCGTCGACGGTTTTCTTTGTCCTCTCTTATGTCCATTCCAGATGAAGAGTTTGATGTGCTGGGCGAGGAGGAGCTGGCCTTGCTCTCAAGAAGGTTTGAACGACTACACGAGAGTCGGAGGAACGCAAGGCGGAGCTCAGGGACGTGCTACAAGTGTGGCAAGCGTGGCCACTTCATCGCCGAGTGCCCGGAGGCAGAGGAGAACAAGTACAAGGTGAACGAGTACAAGGCGCACCCAAGGCGTGAAAACAAGTACTCCTCCAAGGGCAAGCACTTCAACAAGTCCAAGAGCAAGGACAAGGACAAGCGGCGACCGAGCAAGAGCGCCTACAAGAAGAACAAGGCAAGAGCGATGGTGGCCGGTGCGAGCGACGTCGACTCAAGCTCAAGCGAGGAGCAGTCAAGCTCAAGCAGCGAAGATGAAGATGCCGGGAGGCGCAGTGGCAAGAAGAGTGCAAGCCGGAACCTCAGCGGGCTGAGCTGTGTGGCGCTCGAGGGCTTTTGTGGCATGGCCCATAGCTCAAGTAGCAAGAAGAGTGTGAGGGAAGACAGCGACTCCGACTCGGAGGATGAGGTAAACCGTGATCCCGACTCTTTGCTTGCTGAGATTGCTAGGTTGAATGGTTTGCTTGATAACCGTGATAGTGTGCTGAGAGATGCCAAAAAGATGAGGAAAGAACTTAGGGCTCAGCTTGAGAATGCTAGCGAGAAAGTAGGAGAGTTAGAGTCAAAATTGCTTGAATTGAAACTTGAGAATGACTCTTTGAAACTTGCTCCTACTCCTCCTGATGATGTTGAATGTGTTGAATGTGATGCTTGGTTGAATGAGATTAAACTGCTTAATGAGAAGAATGCTTCTATTTTGGCTCAACTAGATGCTCTTAGGACTGAACATGATGAGCTTAAGGCTAGACCTACTTTTCTTGGTGCTTGCAAATCATGTCCTACTATGCATGCTAAGCTTGTCGATGCTCGTTCTACCATTAGTTCTTTGGAAGCATCTTTGAAATCTCCTGTTGCAAATGCATGTTCTAGCTGTGATGAAGTCACTTTGCGTAATCTTGAACTTACTTCCCGTTTGGATGTCATCTATGAGGAGAATGACTATTTGAGGAAGGTGTTGGGTTGGTTGTTCGGGCGGGAACCTCAATTGAAAATCATGATTGAGGAGTTCAAGAGAGCCGATGGTCGTGGTTTGGGGTTTGAGAAGTTGGGTGAGAAAGTGGGAGAGAACAAGGGGGGAGAGTGTGTACGAGAAGTGTGTTGAGTCTAATCCCGAGTTTGAGGTGATCGGAGAGATCCAAGTCCCACTCCCAAAAGCACCCAAGAACTCTTTCACACCAAAGCCCAACCACCTTTGCAACAAGCTTGACACAACCCAAGATCCATCCAAATTCCCACCTAAGACAAATGATTTCCGAAACCGAGTGAAGTTTGTGGGTGAGAAGGGTGAGAAGCCTAGAGAGAAGCCGTAGCCAAAACCAAAACCCATCCCCTTCGGTGTGAGTATTGTGGCAAGGAGAGGCATCTTGCGAGTTTTGCTACAAGAGGAAGAGGGATGAGAGGCTTGCTAGGGAGCAAGCAAACCAGGACAGGTATCGCCAGTCTCGCGGTATTCCTGAGCCTAGAGTGCCACTTCCACGGGGTGTGGGAAGTGTGAGGAGTGTTGGCAGGTTCCCACAGAGAGGTGGTGGTGAGAGGTTCGTCAGGAGAGATGATGGTGTGCGTGTTGGTGAGAGGTTTGGTCGGGCTCGTGGTGGTTTTGCTGGATGTCCTCCTACTCATCCTCAGTACGGGTTTAGGGGAGATGATCGCAGCTTTGGGTTCCAGAGGAACTACGGACCACGTTTTCCCCCTCTTGGTGCTCGTACTCCTCCCATGGGACATGGGAAGTTTGGTGGCAAGGGAGTGATGTTTGCTAACCCCTCTTTTGAGCAGATGGCTCGACACTGGTTTAACTTTCTTTGTGCTAACCCCAGTGTCGAGTCGCTAGCTCATTCTCGTTCTTGTTTCGATCGCGGGCGGGAGGCTTGGAGAACATTTGGTTGATCGACTCCGGTGTTCTCGACACATGACCGGAGATAAGAAGTGGTTCTCCGGCCTCACCCCGGTGAAGGAAAAGATGTACATTACATTTGGGGACAATGGACGAGGTAGGGTGCTTTCGAGAGGGTGTTGTGCATGTGAGTGACAAGGTAACGTTGAAGAGAGTGGCTCTTGTGAAGTCTTTGGGTTTTAATTTGCTTTCGGTTTCTCGGTTGCTTGATGAGGGTTTTGAGGTGCGTTTCAAGTCCGGCGAGTCTCGTTTACTTGATTCTCGAGGTGATCTTGTCCGTATGATCATCCCCGAGGGTCGATTTTCGTGGTCGATTTCTCTCGTTCTTTGGGTCCTGCTCGCTGTTTGATGGCTGGTCCTTCTTCTGATTTGTGGAAATGGCATAGCCGGTTGGGACACTTGAGCTTTGATTTGGTTTCCTGCTTGAGTGGTCTTGACCTTGTCCGAGGATTGCCGAGGTTGAAGCTTGAGAAGGATTTGGTTTGTGCTCCTTGTAGGCATGGTAAGATGGTAGCCACTCCCCATCCACCCCTGACCGATGTCATGACCGAGCGTCCGACGTAGCCGTTGCATATGGACCTTGTTGGGCCGGCTCGAGTTCGCTCGGTGGGTGGGAAGTGGTATGTCCTTGTTGTGGTGGACAATTACTCTCGCTATGCACTCGGGTGTTCTTCTTGGAGGATAAGAGTGAGACTTTTGGTTTTGTTTGAGATCCGATCGTGAGGTTGAAAAACGAGAGGCATGGGAATGCTATTCGAGCTATCCGCAAGTGATAATGGCTGCGAGTTTAAGAACTCTCGTTTTGATGCCTTTTGTCGTGATCTAGGTCTTGAACATCGGTATTCGACCCCTTATGTGCCCCCTCAAAATGGAGTCGTGGAAAGGAAAAATCGGACTCTTTGTGAGATGGCTAGGACGATGCTCGATGAGCACGGGACTCCTAGGAGGTTTTGGGCCGAGGCGGTCAATACGCCTTGTCATGTTTCCAACCGGATTTTATTGAGAGCTTTCAAGAAGAAGACCCGTTATGAGCTTATGCATGGTCGGGCACCCAAGGTGAGTCACTTCCGAGTTTTTGGCCGCAAGTGCTTTATTTTGAAGAAGGGAAAACTCGACAAGTTTGAGGCTAGGTCTAGTGATGGTATTTTCTTTGGATATGCTAACCATTCTAGAGCCTATAGGGTGCTTAACCTTGAGACTAACAAAATCATGGAGACTTGCGAGGTGACCTTCGACGAGACAATGCCATGTACCTCTCTTGGCTTTGAATGTGCAGGTGATGAAGAGATGGCTGAGGACCTCTTTGAGGAGGAGAAAGATGAAGCTGGAGATGATGATGGGGAGAACCATGAGCCTGAAGCTGAGCGTGTACCCACTACTTCCCCTACAACCACTTTGGAACATGGACCGTCTACATCATGGACAACGACGGTGCAACAAGAGGACCAGGCGAGAGAAGCTGAAGTTGAGGGGGAGGTAGTCTCGAGGCGTGAGGCTCCCCGGCGGATTCAAGAAGTGCATCCCCCCGTCGAAGATCATTGGGAACATTGATGAACGCACTACACGGTCGAGGTCCGGGAATTCCTCTCATTTTGCTCATGCTCGCTTTTGTTGCTACTTTTAAGCCCAAGGACATTGGACATGCTTTATCCGATGCAAACCGGGTCAATTCTATGCATGAGGAGTTGGAAAATTTTGAGAGGAACCGGGTGTGGGAGTTAGTTGAACCACCTCCAAATTGCCATCCCATAGGAACCAAGTGGGTTTGGAAGAACAAAGAGGGAGAGAATGGGATGGTTGTGAGGAACAAGTCCGGACTTGTTGCTCGGGGGTTTAGTCGAAGGAGGGGATCGACTATGAGGAGACCTTTGCTCCCGTGGCCCGTCTTGAGGCAATTCGGATCCTTCTAGCCTTTGCCGTGGCTAAAGGGTTCAAGTTGTTTCGGATGGACGTGAAGAGTGCTTTTCCGAATGGGGTCATAGAGGAGGAGGTGTATGTGAAGCGACCACCGGGTTTGAGAGCGAGTTGTACCCACACGGCGTATACAAAGTTGAAAAGGGCTCGTATGGGTTGAAACGGGCACCCCGTGCTTGGTATGGGAGATTGAGAGGTTTTCTTTTGAGCGAGAGGGTTTGTGATGGGTACCGTGGATAGAACCTTGTTTCTCCTCAAGCATGGAAATGACTTGCCGATTGTTCGGATTTACGTGGATGATATTGTCTTTGGTGGCTCGTCACATAACCTTGTTGCCAAGTTTGCAGATGAGATGAGCGGGGAGTTCGAGATGAGCATGATGGGCGAGTTGCGGTATTTTCTCGGCCGCGATCAAGCAAGTGAAGAACGGTACATTTGTGCACCAAACCAAGTACACGAAAGACATACTGAGGAAGTTCCAGATGCAAGATGTGAAGCCGATGTCGACTCCCATGGGGAGTACGGCAACTTTGGATGCGGATGAGGACGGAGAACCGGTGGACCGGCGGGAGTACGGGAGCATGATCGGCTCCCTCCTCTACTTGACGGCGACGAGGCCGGACATACGGTTCGGCGTGTGTCCGTGCGCTCGTTTTCGAGCTTCGCCGAGGACATCACATCGACAAAGCCGTCAAGAGGATTTTCGGTACCTACGGTCCGCCCTCGGTCTTGGCCTTTGGTATTCTTCCTCCTCGACTCTGTCTCTTCATGGTTTTTCCGATGCGGATTTTGCTGGTTGTCGAGTCGAGAGGAAGTCTACTTCTGGTACTTGTCAGTTTCTTGGTTCTTCGTTGGTCTCATGGTCTTCCCGCAAGCAGTCGAGTGTAGCTCAGTCTACCACAGAGGCGGAGTATGTTGCTGCCGCTAGTTGTTGCTCCCAGTTGTTGTGGATTTCATACACTTTGAGAGACTTTGGTGAGGAGTGCACCCAGATCCCAGTTCTTTGTGATAGCACCAGTGCCATAAGCGTAGCCAAAAACCCAGTGCTTCACTCCAGAACCAAACATATAGAAGTGAGGTATCATTTCCTGAGGGACAATGTGGAGAAAGGAACCATAGTTTTGAGCCATGTCCCTACTCAAGATCAGCTAGCCGACATTTTCACAAAGCCTCTCGACCAAGCTACATTTGTGCGCTTGCGGGGGGAACTTGGGGTTTGTTGCCCTTTCTAGTTGATTCTTGGGGAATTTCCTTTTTGTACCATTTGTATCATACCATGTTTACTTTGATGTATATACATGCTTTGCTTGTTGTATAAACCATGGTAGGATAGCCATCTTGTCATATATCATGTTGCATTTGTGTCATATTGCATTTTAGGATGATGAGCTTCTTTCATATGCCATATTTAAGTCTCTTTGTCTATTGGTGAGATATTGGTTATATGTGTGGAGAAATGGTGATGTGAGGCTATGCTCTTGGAATATTTGAGATATATGTGTGGTGAGATAGCCCCTTTTGAAATAAATGCTTAACTTGACTAATTTCTGATGAAATATGCTCCACTCGTGTGTAGTTGTGTATCCATGTCACAGTTTGGTCTAAATGTGCTTTTCATGCTTAGATTGTGCTTGGATGCCTTGTTCTTGATTTTGGGCCAAAGGCCGGATATCATTGTGAATGTTTAGCCTATGTTGCATTCATGGGGGAGCATAAGCTTCTTTTTGCCGCAAAGGCACTTCATGTACCATGAAATGATTCAATCTTGAAAAGAAGTGCATAATGCTTGAAAAATGCTCCATCCATCATGTCTATGCTTAAAACGTCTTATCTTTCACATATGGGTGCAAAACATGTTGCATGATGTTCACCAGTGGAGAAGTCTCCCCGAAGTGGACACATGGCTCATGAGCTTTGACATGACATGCTTTGCTTTATGGGTGTTTGCCATGATCTTTTGCTGAGAATTTGATATCCTTGTATGATCTTTGAGTAATATGCATGTTTGTGGCTCAAGTGTGACATGGATAGGCTTTTACATATGCAGCGAGCCTTCTTTTGGTAAAACTGCTTAAATCTGCAAATTTTGTTTTGTCACATGCTTGTATTTTCATATATTACTTGTGGCAATGCTTTGACTATGCTATGATTCATGTGTGTGATCTTTGTCTCATTTTTAGCCTTTGACACTAGATTTGGCCTATTTGAGAAGGTCATGTAGATGTTTATATGCTTTGCTTTGCATTTCTGCATTTTCATCTTGATTCATACATTGTCAACAAGGGGGAGAAAAGGTGAGCTTAATGAAAATTCAGAAGAGGTGAGCTGAAATTTGGAAGTTTGCATCCACATGTTCAGGGGGAGCTTGCATTTGTTCAGGGGGAGCTTTCTTGCTGTTTTCGGTGTGGATTTTGTGCTTTGCTTGGCTTGTGACCTTTCTTCGCCTTTCTTCGGTTTTGGTCATGAGTTAAGCTTATTTGTTTTCTTTCTTCTTTCTTTTCTCTTTTACTGCGAATTTCATTTCGCGTTGTGTGTTGTCAATGCACTCATCAAGGGGGAGATTGTGGACCGAGAGCGTCCCGGTGGTCGATGGATGACCGCTCCTCGGTGATGAGTGATTGACAACGGGTGTTGGGCCGACTCTTGGCTTAGTGCGCGAGTGTAGGCCGAGGCCTAGTTCGTGTTGTTGCGGGTGAAGAACGGGCGCGAAAGGTCTTCGACCTTGAGGGGCCTCCGGGGAGATGGAGAGACAAGTAGGCTCGGTTCGAGGGACCCGGTGGACGACGGGGCCCGGGTGCGGGCCACATGGTGGCGACACAAGCAAGACGAAGTCATGGACGGACGAGCGGTGCACGGTGGCGGTCGAGTCAAGTGGTTTGGCGGGAGGCCGGACCGGGCACGCGGGGTTTGGTGGTTTGCCCACAAAACCATCAGAGGATGGTTTCTTGGTTTGGGCCTCAAAACCAAGTCCGAGGGCCCAACACGACGGAGACGGGATCCGGCGTGTCGGGGAAGCTTCGAGGCGGAGGACACGCGGCGGGATCGCATGGCTTGCGTCGGGAGGGACGCGGGGTGCGGCAAAGGCGTGGCCGTCCGATGGCAAGACCCACAAACATTACCAAAATGCCCCTACGTGGGTTGTATCGCCGTAGTGTAGTTAGGGGTAGTCGAGTCATTTACCACTCCGGCGGGACTCGATATATAAGCCATGAGTGTGTGTTGATGGCTCTCTCTCTCTCCGCGACTTAGGGTTTCATTTGCTCCCTCCTCTTTCTCATTTTCGTAGCTATTTTTCCTTCTATTTTCTCTAGGCTAGCATGAGAGCTTCATGTGAGATTTGTTGAGAGGGATAGATGCTAGGGCGGCATGCTAGACCTTGTGAATCTTTCCTGGTTTGTATAGAAGATTCGGGGTTGTTTTTCGTGGCTTTTTGTGCTTGTTTTCGTGCCTTTGTTCCCGGTGTGATTCCGCGGATTTGAGTGGGTTTCTCCCCGGATTTCTTTGAGGGAAACATGGATAGATGTCTTGTGCATCTTTGTGCTTGATCTTGTGCCCTCAAACGCCGGAAACCACTTCGATTCGTGAGTTTTCGTTCGGTGCTCTAGCTTTTGGTGGTGCTCAAAGGATTCGCGATTCCGGTGATTTAGGGAGTTAGGAGGCAAGATTTTTGGGCTATAGCATCCTTGTGTGACGCTTTTCAAGTCCCCAAACCCTTGTCTCCATAGCTTCAACCGTTTGGGAAATCCGATGATGATTTGGGGGAGTTGACTTTCGGGGTCGGGCTGTTTCTGCTCTGTCCGCACCTGGCGGACAGTCCGCGGGGAGGTCGCGGACGGTCCGCGTGGGTCGAGTTCGTCCCGTGTTCTTCGTGTTCTTGCTCGCCCTTTGTTTCGATCCGTCGTGATTTTGGTTTTTGGTTGGACGGAGTTTCGGACGGTCCGCGGTGTCGGGCGGACGGTCCGCGGGTGCTTGGCGGACGGTCCGCGTGCTCCCCGCGGACGGTCCGTGGCTGCGGGGGTGGCTTTGGGTCGTTCGTGTGATTTAACGGACGGTCCGCGGCTCGGGCCGGACGGTCCGCGGCTCGGGTGCGGACAATCCGCGATACCCGGCCGGACGGTCCGCGCGGCTCTTTGCGGACGGTCCGCCCCTCCTCGCGCGGACGGTCCGCGCAGCCCGTGTGCTTTGCTTCTTGGTTCGATTCCTTCCTCCCTTTCTAGTGCTTCCGCGTGTGCTTTTAGGAATCGTTCCTAAGGCTAGAGGTTGATCCATAACCTCGTGGTCTTGGCGATTGGTGCGTGATTCGATCCATCGCTTGTGTGTGACCGGGATTTGAGTAGGACATAGGCCGGGTTCTTTGGGAAGAATTTTTACCGGCTCCTATTCACTCCCCCCCTCTCTAGTCGCCATCTGATCCTTCAACTGTGCGTCAACGTCAGCCCCAGCAGGGGTGCTCGGCCCTGCAGCCTGGCGCGGTGCGATGCCTGGGGTGGGCGTGACCTCCCCGTCGCCGGCACCCACTGCACCGGTGGCGTTTGCTGGGTCGTTGACGATGACGACGCAGCATTCCCGCGCGGGGTCGTAGCTTCCGGTGCTGGAGTCGTCAGAGCAGCCGAACCAATAGTCCGTGGCGTCGAGAAAACGCCTGAACATGACTGGGTCCGGCACGCCGGAGAAGTCCCATTCCGCGTACCCATGGAGGTTGGCGGGTGGCAACGCGTCAAGGGAGCCCAGGGACGACTCGTCACCTGCGGAGGCATCAGGGTCCTTGGCGACGAAGACGTGACGACCAGGGGGAACCCTACGCATTGTGGTGTTGACGTTGGCGTTGTAGGCCGTCGTGGCACCACGTAGGCCGATGGGGAAGCGCGATCCGGAGACCGTGCGCTGCCCCACCAGGGCGGTGGTTGCTGTGGTGACGGGCGCGCCGCGTTGGGAGGCGGCGCGTTCGGCTTGTGTCGCTCGACCGCGGGCCGGCGCGAACACCGGCCGGAGCGACGGCGGCGTCGTGGCGGCCCGACGGGCCCGTGGCATCCGTGCCGGCGGGCGTCTGTGTTGTGGCGGCGAGCGCAGCGGGAACCGCAGCGGACCCGGCCTGGCGCTGCGCACGGAGCTCCTCACGGTTGGTGAGGCGCATTAGGTAGCCGTTCCCCGTGGCCTGAAAGTTCAGGCCCCCGAACCGGATTTCAAAACCGGCCGGGAGGGGGTCCGAGCTGCCCATGGAGTAACGTGTGTCGCGGTACTCAGTGCGGATCACCATGGAGGGGGTTGACGATGGATTGACCTTAGGCGCTCGATTGCCCCACGGTGGGCGCCAACTGTCGGTGCGGAATATGGTCCCGACACTAACCAGTAATAAGCACCGAGGTCTCTCCCTCAATGGTCGATGCTAAGCAACTAATGACACGAGTTTTATCCTGGTTCCGGCCGAGGGGTCGTACGTCCAGCAGGCGTGTGCTCGAGGCACTATATTGCTCGAAGACCGGGGGTGCCTCGTAGTGGGGGCGGCTACAAGCAAGGCGGGAGAGGAAGTGTGGCTTCCAAGTCCCCGGTGGAGTGGTGAAGATGTTGTGGGAGAATTGGAGAACAAGCGCCCGGTGTATGGCGTTGTTCCGCCTTGTGTTGTGTCCCCGACGTCGTCCGTCCCCCCGCGGCGGGGGAGTTCGTCTTCCTTTTATAGGCCAAGGAGAGAGCGAATCACATGTATGCCGCGCTACTTGGCTACGTGGGGAAGTGTGGTGTGCCATGCTGTAGAGTAGGCGGCCGCCTCGACGGTCCTTGCCGTGATCCGGCCATCATGGCGTATCTTGTACCCGAACAGGGGTAGCCTCGAGGGCGGGAGCGCGGCGGACGGCCGTAATGCCTTCAGGCGGGCTCGAGGGAGTTGCTGACGTCGATCCATATGGGGCACAAGGGCAGGTAAGGCAGCGTCCCGTTCCCGCACGCGTCGCAGTGCCGGAGTTGTTGCCACAGCGCCCGGCGTGGGGTTGTACGCGCGGGGGCGGCCGCCACGCCGTTAACAGTGGCAGGGATGGCTCCCCACCGGCCTAACACCGCAAACCTATCCCTGCAAGGTCACGGGAAAACAAATCGAGAGTGCAGCCGGCCCCCCTTCGAGGGCTCAGCGCGTTAGCCGTACTAGAGTAGGCGGTGCGGCGTCGCAGGGCTAGCACTGGCCACTCCGCACAGTCCCCCACAGTGGCGGGGATGGATTCCCTCCTAGGGAGTTGGTGCGACAGGACCGGGGTGCGAGCCCCAGGCGCATGATGGCGCCGCACTGCTACGGTTAGAGCATTAAATGCCTGTACCCGCGTACGGGGTCGGGCGCGCGCGCGCGATGCCCTCAAGCGAGGCGGAGCCTGCTCGAGGGCGGTGCGGACCCTCGAGCGAGGCGGAGCCCGCTCGAGGGGATCGTTCTCCCTCGAATCGGGGCTGAGCCCGCTCGAGGGAGGCGTGCGCCCTCGAGCGAGGCGGAGCTTGCTCGAGGGGATCTTTAAGTGGGCCGTCAGGGCCACCGTGGCGTGGGCCATGCCCCGTGTAGTTAAGCGAGGCGCGTTTGGCTTTGGCTTATTGCGTATTTTAAGTGGGGATTCCCCAGTTGTTTAAGGGGACCCCTAGGGCTGTCCCCGACAGTATACGAACTTGTTCTTGGAGAGGAACATCTAAAACACAGAAAAATTAAAAAACCATAAACCAAAAGGTGGTATGGATGAACAAACAAAAATACGTAATGCATAATAACCATAAAAAATAATACCTAACGATGACTATGTGTTATTGGACACATTAGGGTTCCCACTTCTCTACCTTTTGTGTCCCCAAGGCTTAAGTCGACATTCGACCATAAGAGTATGAGACACACAACCCTAGGTGTTTACGGTTAATAGTTGTATCAAAATTCGTTTAGACTTGCAAACGGACAAGTCTCCCGTCGTAGTCAAGGGACCCTTCTTCCCTTGAGTGGTGAACCCAAGGTAACGAATCCGTGGAACAAATGTGTGACGCAAGAGATGATCTAGTAATGCCAATAAACTTGAATCTTCGAAAGGTGAAACCCTAATGCATCTAATCAAAGAACATAAAAAACGAATCTAATCTACTAAAGACCGGAGGTAGCAAGAGATAGAGAGGGGTAGATAAACCGATCTAGAGAGATCGGATCAAGCCTTTTGTTGAAGTTCCGCGCAAAAGAAGAAATAGCAAGTCAAATCTCATTGGAAGCTTCTTTAAATCATGGTTTCCCGTCCGACTCCGAAAACGCCCGCCTTTTGGAGCCACCGTTCTGTCACAACGCACCCCTATTCGTGCGGGTTAGTCTAGGGCGAGTCCGAGGACAAGTCGAGATCTTTCGGAAGGTCAGGCATGCACCTCTAGCCACCACGGCTACAAGAACACCCCATATGATCTATCTCGAGAATAGATCTAAAATAAGCAAAGTCGATCGAAAACGAAGACTTCGGAGAAACACTTGATCACTAAAAATCATATTCAACTTGTTACATCAACTAGTACATGATAAATGAACCAAGATCACCACCGGGATCTTACCTCGATCTTCCTTCTAGCTCCAGGAACTCTGACGTGGTCTTCCTTGCATGGTTCCCACGTCGGCTAGGGAGACCCTAGTCAACTAGCTCGACCCTCTCCTCTCTGAGATGGTGTTCCTCTCTTCTCTGCTCCTCGGCGGTCGATGACGAATGGATTGATGTGTGGCTCTCTACCCCGCGGCTATAAATAGCCCAAATGGCGGCTAGGTCAAAGGGGGAGGCGACTGGGCCCCGAAATGGGCCGGGCCGGCTGGCCTGGGCCCAACTCGGCCCAATTGCCTGCCTCCATCACGTGGTGTTGGTTCCCGAGTCTTCTAGATCCTTCCCCCTTCTGCATGTGGGCCCTTGTCGTCAGTTTCTCTCCGAGTTGGACGAAGCTCCTTGTCTCGCAAGTTCGGCACTTTTCTGTCTAGGTCCTCGGAGTTTGTCATATTCTCGGGTTATTAGGTCCCTGGGCTTCTTGGAGTCAAGTTTGCTTCATTGCATGACTTGTACCGGGCTTTCAAGGTCTTGTCAAGGTGCTTGATGAACTTATCCCGGAAGTCTTGCTCTCAATGTCAAAACCCTGCATAAACACTAAACTCCAAAACCGGCATGCACGAATGAACTTGTTATATCAAGGGGGTTAGTACCAATGGATAAGATATAAAACTCATGCCAACACCGAAGGTAAACTCATGGCTAGGTTGATGGAATTTCACCGTCAACATCTCCCCCATACTTAAACCTTGCTCGTCCTCGAGTAAGCCTTCGATGGATATCATCATTGCCCTTCATTATTTAAACCTTGCACTTGATCTTACATGAGAAAACATAATGCTATCAAAATTTAATTTGTTAAAGTTTCATAAGGTACTAGCCTTCATCCCTACGGAGGGTAGATTTTTAATTAAGCTTATCCCACAAATATTAACATGCTCCCAAAGTTTGAATAGATCTCAGAAATTTTGAAATAAAGAACGAGATGAAAAAGAGCTAAACCAAGTTCACAAATTTAAATCACCTTGCATGTTGCTCATGAACTCTCATCTCACTTGTCTCAAGCCTATTCATTCTACTCCTTTCCCTCTCCTATGTGGTAGGCTTTATATGGAGCTTTTTGGGAAAGTTTAGTCCTACCAAGATTGTATAAATGAGATGTTGTCAAAATAAGACAAGCTTCTCATGGTCTTACCGAGACTCATCAAAAAGGTCATTAGAAAATAATGTTATATCAAGGAGGAAGGAAGAAAAAAATACACACACTTGAGATAGGTGGACATGTGCAAATGGCAAAGAGTCATCCCGAGGCACAAAGGAAGTCCTCGTTATCGGATTGCACATGGTTGGAAAATGAGTATGGATCTTTTAATCTTGAAGTCTTAATATTCCTAATGCAATTTAGAGAACCGGGGAGCTCATTTTATTTTTACACATTTTTTTTCTTTTTCTTTTTCTCATACATATATTTTTTTCTTTTTTCTTTATTTCTTTTTCTCATTTTTTATTTTTCTTTCTCATCAAATTTTTTTTATTTGCTCCCCTTGAACTCTAAAATTACATTGTACCTACCTCCTCCCCCATGGCTAGATGTTTGCTCGTCCTGGAGGAAAGAGGTGATAAAGATAAGGTAGGTACCGGAAATACTTTTTCTTTTGGAGAGATACTTGAAATCTTCGATGTTAGCACCGACTTGCAATCTTCCTTGAATTGATGATCCATCCTCAATGATAGGTTGTGGTCAAGGAGGTAATCACAAAAGATGATATTTGGTTTTAAGGGTGGATATCTGGTGAGGTTTGTGAGATCTCCGATGTGGGGATACACAATGCACGGATAAGAGGCTAGCAATAAGATAGATACGCAAAAACGGAATGACCAGATTCTTAGTCTCGGGCCAGAGAAATCATGGCCTGCAATAACTCACTCAAAAATAAATCTTGTACACTAAGGTTTATGCACTCAAATACTTATATAGCTCTAGATAGGTAGAGCAACACACAAGTGATATTTATGACAAGGTTAGCATTACTTCTAGGAATAAAAATCATCTTTAATCCATCTAAAACTTGAGAGCACATAAAACACTATGGGTCTTTATTTTAATCATAACCTCCGCTAAAGATTAAGCTAGCATTTAGATAAATTCAGATTTGTATTTTAAGAGAGCACTAGCTTTAACATGCATAAATCAAATACAAAGATAAACAAAGCGGCAATTATAATCATATATCATTATGGCATAAATTTCATAACTTAACCAAAGATAAAAACAAGGTTGTGTCTTTATTTATGATGAAAACAAACTAACATACATGCTGAAAATAAACTAACACACCTGCTGAAATTTAAATAAAAAAACTGAAAACACTACGCAAACACAAGTTGAAATTTATAGAAAAAGGGAAAATAAAAGAAAACTAAAGCTCCTCCTTCTTCCTAATCTTCCGCCGGTGGTTGGTGTTGATAATCTTGGTAGTTGTACCCCTGCTCATTGTAGGTTTGGACATCCCCTCCAATAAATTGATCCGGCGGTACTAGGTGAAGACGCCCAAGCCCATAGGCAATATTTGCATTGCCTTCACCAAGTTGAGCCGCGTTGGATTGGATGGCTGCGACGTTTTGCATATTTCTCACAGCATACCCTCCAATCATGGCCATGCTTTGTTGTGGTTGGGGGTATTGTGCATAGGGCTCCGCAAAGGTTACGTTGGGCACCACATAATTTTGTGGGGGCATGGCTAGACCACTCCCTCATGCTTGCATTATTGGCCCTCCGTAATAGCTTGGCGGTGTAGGGATTCCTCTGAACGGTGGCACATAATTTTGTTGTGCACCACCTTCATATGAGGAGGAGGATCCCTCCTCTATAATTCTTCCTCGTTTATTCTTCCTTGCCGGCACAAGGATTTCCTCATCCAACCAATCTTCTTTCCCTTCAATGAAGAGTCTAAGTCTTGGGTCCGGAAGGGGTAAGTTTACTTTGGCCACATGAAAGCCTCCTCTCTCATCTCCACTAATATATTTTCCTTACTTCAAGTATTTATATCCGAGAGGAGTTTCGTGTAGAAGATATTCGGGATTTCTTGGAATTCCCGGCCTTAAGGAGATGACCAACATAGAGAGGTAGCACCCCGACCAATATCTCCCGATCCCGATGTTGCCTCGCAACACCATCGGTTGATCATGAGGTATGAGGGGTCTATTGGCTGCCTGGCAATTAATGCCGAGTAGAGCCAATTCAACTCTATGTCGGTCACCTTCGTCTCCCTCATCCTCCCCATAATCCTCTTACACATCCATGAGTGGAATACTTGGATAATGGGGTTCCGGATGGAATTTCGTTGTTGGTGGGCTTCCCCGGAGATTAAATTTCAAAATCCATCCAACATGCCTTCCGGCACGTCAACTTTCTCCGAAGCTCCCTTTTGGAACCCAAGTAGCTCCCTAATATGCTCATAGGGAACCACTTTCTGAATTCCCTCCAAACGGAATGATAAACTTGGCACCCCCTCATCAAGGATAGGCGCCATGGTCATCAAAATTTCCAAGGCAAACTCCTTGTGGGTGTTTGCCGACACCCCGTTGGAGAATTGCACCCATCCAAGGTGCCCCAACATATAATATATGTCCGTGCCAAAACCCAATGAGTTGAGAGCTTGATTGTCGAAATCGACGTTTGCCACAAGCCTCTTCTCAAGACGAGAGAGTTTCTTCTCCTCCTCCTCCGACAAGATGATGGAGCCATATGTGGAGTACTGCGGAGTGTATGGAGGTGGAGCAGATGAACGGGTCGATTGACAAGGTGGGACGGGTGGATCCTCTGTATGCCCTTGAGGTTCGGTAAACCACATGGATGAGCTCCTTATTGCCCTCATGCCACCGAGGAGGAGAGTGTCGTTCCTCCTTGGCGGTGTCGTGTCCTCCTCCATGCTTCGAGGAGACTCAGAAACCGAGTGCCTCCTCGAAGACGTCATCGAAGATGGCTTGGACGATGACGACCCCTTCTTCTTGGTGAAGATACTTGTGGTTTTTTCCACATGATTTCAGCACTCTTCTTTCTAATACAATTCCGGGTTTCAACCGGTAACTAGGCACTTCAAAGATTACTTCGGAATGTGGACTTCGAGTGGATTAAGGGTGTGAATTGTTTGAGCTATCAAGCTTGGGAAGGATGGCGATGTCTATGGTGGTTCTGGACTCGAAAACTTGAGCACACAAATGGAGGAAGGAGAGAGCTACTTGCCTACAGAAGACGGGCACTAGGGGGTGCTATTTGTAGGGGAGGCCGGCCGGCCTGGGCTGACCGGCCTGGGTGGCTGCGTGCCCCTCCCTGGCTCGGTTTTCTTCCATCATGAACATCTCCCCTTTGTGACCTTTGTGCCTGTGTGCTCCACTTGTTGCACCGCCCAAACGCTCTAGTCCACTCCTTTGCTTGCATTATTGGTCCTTCCACTTGATGCTCTTGCTTTGAGTCATGTCCATGCTCCCTTGCTCCACTTGCTTCACATGCCACCATGAATTTCCTGCAAAGTCATGCTTGCTACCCACCCATGCTTGTCCTTTGCATCATGGTGCATGCAAGATTAACTTAACTAGATTGCCTCCCTCTAAGCATGTCTTATGGCTAAGCACTCCTCTAATTTCAAAAATTAAAAATAATTTCAGAGCTATGGGAGAGCTCAAGCATAAATTTAGAGAAGTTTTTAAACCATTAAAAACCAATGTAAGTCGAAAATATTTTCCGACTACATTTATATCGGTCTCACCGGTATTGCTTGTCTTCATTGGTTGAGAGCAAACTTTCCCGACTTGATCATGGGGGCATAGGTTTAGGTTCTAGTTTTGGCTAAATGAGAGAGATTTTGAATGAATTAAAATTAAATGAGTCTTAGAAAAATTCTAATCTTATAGAAACCAAGGATATGGATTTTTTTAAACCAACCAAAAGTTTTAGTTTCTAGGTTCACGCGAGTCCTACCACGTGCTGAAATTTAAATAACATCTAGGTACAAGTCGTGGCTCTACTCGTGTGTTTTTAGCATGAAAAACAAGTCAACCAGAACATCATAAAGAGGATGAATGGTTGAGTTAGGTTCTGAATTTATGGTTGTGGTTTCTCGAAAAGAAGCAAACAAACACATAGGAGGGTTCATGTAAAGGGTTTATGATCAAGCAAAACATTCAACCAAGCATTATGCCTCTAATATTGTTTAACCACTTCTAAGTCTAATGTCTTTGCGTAGTGAAATTCAAAACTGAATTATTAAAAAGACTCAAAAAACCTGGAATCGGGTTGTCCTCCCGGTAGCTTATTCTTGACTCGACGAAACGGGTTGCCTCCTGCCTAGCGCTTCGTTTATAGTCCATGGCTAGACTTCTTCACTTGATTACTTCGGATCAACGCTCTTTGCGGGTGTTGCAATCTTGGGTACCCACTTCCGCACCATCTTCGGCACGGGCTTATTCTCCAGCTTAGTCATCTTTTTGGTCTTCACAGGCGGCTTTTGTTCCTTTGTCTTGACGGATGCAACATCTTCATTGATTTTCTTCACATCCTTCTTCTTCGGCTCTTTCTTCTTCTTCAGCCCTTCCTTCTTCCTTGGTTCTTCCTTAACAATGCGACGATGTGGTGGAAAATTTTTAACTTCAATCATATTGCATACCTCGAGGCATGGTCAAAACGTGAAAGAACCTTTCTCACCGTTAATGTCAAAGTTGATCTCCCCCTTGCCAACATCAATAGTAGCTCCCACGGTCTTGAGGAACGGCCTCCCAAGGATGAGTGGTGGCTTCTCCCTCTCTCCCATCTCGAGCACCACGAAGTCGACGGGGATGAAGTGGTGTCCAACCTTCACGGGCACATCTTCGGTGATGCCCAAGGGATAGCGAATGGACTTATCACCCAACTCCAAACACATACCCGTAGGCTCCAATGGTAGGTGTAGCTTCTTGAACACATCCCTTGGCATGACGCTCACACTAAGGTCGCATAACGCCTTCTCGAACTTGAACGAACCAACAGAACATGGAATTGTTGGGCATCCGGGGTCCTTTTGCTTCTCTAGTCCATTTGCAATAGCGGCACTACATTGCTCGGACATCTTGACACGATCTACCCCGAGTGTTGCTATCTCATATTTATTTGCAAGTATGTCTTTGAAGTAACGAGAATATGTAGGAAATTGAAGGGCATCTAATAACGGCATGTTGATGCTAAGTCTACGCACAACCTCAACAAACTTCTCAAAGTGATTATCAAGTTTACCTCGAAAGTAGTGTGGCTTGAGTTGCAGTATCTTCGTGTCTTCTCCCGGCATCTCAAACTCGGGCTCTTCAGTAACGATCTCCGTAACTTCCTCCTTAGCAAATTCCTCCGCCTCGGCGGATGGTTTAGGCTTCCTTGCTCACGCGTAATGTTCTAGATCTTCGGTATCCTTTCCCGAACGTGTTTGAATTACCTTTGCCATTTCGGGACCTTTAGGTTGTCCCAAAAGCTTCCCTTCATTAGTAGTGAGGCGCCTGGCAAGTTGTCCCACTTGTGTCTCGAGCATCTTCATCATGTTGAGCACTTGATGATTGGAGCTTCCGACCTATGTCACTTTGCTATCGATGTTCTCCAACACCTTGTCTATGGCTTTGAACTTGGTGACGGTTTCCTTGTTGATCTTAGCTTGCTCGTCCATGAAGTCCTTCAATTGTATACGAAGCAGAACTGAATTCGGAATGGATGAGCTTGCATTAAATTGAAGTCTACCTCGCCCGTAGCGGAAGTTCGGCAAATCCCCCTTCCTCATGTAGTCGAGCACCTTGGCTTCCTCCGGACAATCCTTGTGGACATGGTCATATTCTCCGCACTCTTCACATGTGGATTTTGCTTCGGCAACCTTTAAGTCTTGAGCCTCTTTCTTTTCTATCTCCATCTTCTCCAACCTCCGCATGAGTGAATCGATCTTGCCTTCAAGTATGTTCTCCTTCTCCACTTGCAAGACTCCTTTGACGTTCCCCATGGGTTGAACCGGAAGTAGACATCCGGACGACGCCCACGTGTCATTGTCCGCAACCTTCTTGAATAGAATGAAAGCTTGAGTCGGTGTAAGCTCGATGATGGATCCTCCCGCCGATGCATCGATGATCATCCTTGACGCCATGGTGAGTCCTTGGTAGAACTTTTGCATGAGGTCCTCCTTCAGGAACTTGTGATGTGGAACCGCCCGAGTGTACTCATTGAAGTGCTCGAATGCCTCTGAGATAGTCTCAGATGGATATTGAGCAAAAGTAGCAATCTTATACGCTAGCTTTGAGTTTTACCTGGCGAGTAGTATTCCTTCATGAAGGCCTTCATCAACGCGTTCCAATTTTGCACCGTCTCCGCCGGTTGAGCGTGGAACCATTGGAAAGCTTCCCCGAGTAGCGAGAACGGGAAGAGCCTTGCCCTCATTTGATCTTGAGTCACCCCGTCCATGTTGAATGTCTGACATAGTTGAATGAACGCTTGGAGGTGAAGGTTCGGATCCTCTTTACCGGTGAAGGGTGAATGTTGCACCATGCGGATTGTTGAGGTCTTGATCTCGAACGGCCTTCCGATCTCCGTGAGGTTCAAGATTTGTAGGTCGACGATGTCCGGGGTGCATAGCTCCCCGATCTTGCGTTCTTGCGGCGGTTGTTCACCCATCGGTGGAGGTCGATTCTCCCGAGGACTTTGAGGTGGCGAATTCTTCGGAGACTCCGATGATCCTTCGTCTTCCGACTTCGAATCTACAAAATCAAGCTTTTTAGCTTGATGTGCTTCGCGTCTCCTTAGCCTGTAAAGTTTTTCTGGATCATCCACAAAATTGTCGGGTTTGTTGGAGAAGTAGCCGTCCATCTCCTGTTAGGGTTAGCGATAAACAAAATATACAAAAACAAAAAAGTAAAAACAAATCTAAGAAAACTAGGGTTAGACAAACTAGATTAGATTAATTTTGAGGATGATCAAAAGTTAGTAGATGCAAAAAGAAAAACTAAAAGAAAACTGAAAATTACACAAAAAAGCAATTAAAGATCAAATCTTGATCACTTGTTCCCCGGCAACGGTGCCAGAAAAAGGGGCTTGTTGACAATTAATAGTTGTATCAAAGTTCGTTTAGACTTGCAAGCGGACAAGTCTCCCGTTGTAGTCAAGGGACCCTTCTTCCCTCGAGTGGTGAACCCAAGGTATCGAATCCGTGGAACAAATGTGTGACACAAGAGATGATCCAGTAATGCCAAGAAACTTCAATCTTCGAAAGGTGAAACCCTAATGAATCTAATCAAAGAACATCAAAAATGAATCTAATCTACTAAAGACCATAGGTAACAAGAGATAGAGAGGGGTAGCTAAACCGATCTAGAGAGATCGGATCAAGCTTTTTTGTTGAAGTTCCGCGTAAAAGAAGAAATAGCAAGTCAAATCTCATTAGAAGCTTCTTTAAATCGTGGTTTCCCGTCCGACTCCGAAAACGCCCGCCTTTTGGAGCCACCGTTCTGTCACAACGCACCCCTATTCGTGTGGGTTAGTCTAGGGCGAGTCCGAGGACAAGTCGAGATCTTTCGGAAGGTCAGGCATGCACCTCTAGCCACCACGGCTACAAGAACACCCTATGTGATTTATCTCGAGAATAGATCTAAAATAAGAAAAGCCGATCGAAAACGAAGACTTCGGAGAAACACTTGATCGCTAGAAATCGGATTCAACTTGTTACATCAACTAGTACATGATAAATGAACCAAGATCACCACTGGGATCCTACCTCGATCTTGCTTCTAGCTCCAGGAACTCCGACGTGGTGTTCCTTGCAAGGTTCTCACGTCGGCTAGGGAGACCCTAGTCAACTAGCTCGACCCTCTCCTCTCCAAGATGGTGTTCCTCTCTTCTCTGCTCCTCGGCGGCCAATGACGAATGGATTGATGCGTGGCTCTCGACCACGGGGCTATAAATAGCCCGAATGGCGGCTAGGTCAAAGGGGGAGGCGACTCGGCCCCGAAATGGGCCGGGCCGGCTTGGGCCCAACTCGGCCTAGTTGCCTGCCTCCTTCGCGTGGCGTCGGTTCCTGAGTCTTCTAGATCCTTCCCCCTTCTACATGTGGGCCCTTGTTGTCAGTTTCTCTCCGAGTTGGACGAAGCTCCTTGTCTCGCAAGATTCGGCACTTTTCTGTCTAGGTCCTCGGAGTTTGTCATATTCTCGGGTTATTAGGTCCCTGGGCTTCTTGGAGTCAAGTTTGCTTCATTGTATGACTTGTACCAGGCTTTCAAGGGCTTGTCAAGGTGCTTGATGAACTTATCCCGGAAGTCTGGCTTTCAACGTCAAAACCCTGCATAAAACACTAAACTCCAAAACCGACATGCATGAATGAACTTGTTATATCAAGGGGGTTAGTACCAATGGATAAGATATAAAACTCATGCCAACACCGAAGATAAACTCATGGCTAGGTTGACGAAATTTCACCGTCAACACTAGGTTAAGGTTTTCAAAATTCTAGTTTTAGGGGGAACGGAGGCAGCAATGACTTAAAACGGCGCAATGAGAGTTCTAATTTGGAAACCAAATTTTATGAAAGGAAAGAAAACAAACAATGGAACTCATTAATCAAGGAGGAATGAAATCATAGGTTTGGCATGAAATCATAAACGAATATCCACTGGCGCGTTTACCCACCTGTCCCGCCGCGACAAGTGTAGCTCCAACAAGGAACCCGCGCTCCGTACAGAGGATGAATCCTCCTTTGATCAGGAGCCCAACTAGCAGATCTTCTGCTGCCTTTGTTGAACGTTGGGCATCCAATATCACGTGTGTACATTAAAATTAAAAAAAAGTAACATAGCTATATAGATATATATAATTCCAACGTTGTACAACTTATATATAGTAGGAAACTAAAAAAATTTAGAAGTACAAATCTGCCAAAGGAAAGAACACTCAAAGCTGTATTGGAAATAAATTAACTAACAAATACAAGGCGCATTTTATTTGTGGAAGTAGATCAAAGTAGTGGGCGCCTCACCAAACCATCCAAAATGAAAATGTGGGTACATTAGGCGGGTCAACAAGGCCACCACACCTTCCAAAATGAAAATGTGGGTATAGGAGGCGGGTAAACAAGGCGTCGGTGAAAAAAGTAAGTTAAAATCGCCAAAAGTATTTTCTAACGACGAAAAGCCAAAAGTATTTTCTAACGACGAAAAAAGATTCCCCTTTTGGTCCAACCAAATTGGTGATTTTGGTGGGCCTTTTGTGACTGGTGGGTCCTCCTGTGAGGGATATGGGGTAGAACTTTTGATGAGTTGTTTGCAAAAGAACTCATTCCTTATAATATAGATTTATTTATATGTTTATTTAATATCATCAATTTTGTTATTTTTAAACCCGTGCGTGACAGGTAGATGTAATTTATTAATATTTTTTACAAAGAATATTTAAAAGGAAGAAAAATGAGAATAGTTGAGTAATTTTATTACCAATGTAATTGCTTTAATAGTGTGTTACAAAGGAATATTTTATTATAAATTGGTACCTTTAAACTTCTATGGTTATTCCTCTACCGCCAAGGAAGCTTAATTCTGTACAAAATCTTCTTTTTTTTGAACCGAGTACAAAATCTTCTTCACTAGATTTGCCAAAATATGTCTTTGTCACACATGCTTCATCTTTATTATAATTATAAATTATTGTTTTTATAATTAAAATGAAATATTCTTGTTTACTTGGTTTTTTAAATCGCGTGCGTGCACGTACGGTTCCACTAGTTAAGGAGAAAGACTTTCACAATCTGAAAATGAGATTGATCGTATAGGTTGGCCACATTTATTATCACAGGAGAGGTCCAAATATATTCCACTCAGTGACCGATTGATACTCCAACAACAACAACAACAACAACACTGGTGGTCTACTTCACGCCGGTAGAGCTCCGTGCTCATTTTCTTGTATCCTACCTAGTATTTGACACAGTTATTCTGCACATGAGCACAACATCCTCGGGAGTTCTGTTATCCAGAACAGTCATCTTACAGCCGAGCTTGAACTTTCTTTGCCGGTGCGCTCTGCAAATGGAAGTTTAGTCCCAATCAGGTGCTATAATGTTGATAATGTACATTAATAATGGAAATAAACCAAAATCAAGATTATTGTACATAATTTAACACTATCACACTAGTATTTTGTAGATCATGATAGTGGGCAGCTATATTCAGAGTATGCCTGCATGACACTGTACACATATCCATGATTTTAATGTAAGTGGAAAATATGTTTTTCTTAATGTGCTTCTGAAACTTTTAAGACTACAAATAGTTGCAGGACAAAGGCAGCTCAAGAGATAAACGACTGCCTCGCCCAAGTGCCCTCAGAAGAGCAGCTGGGATCCATGGTTTTTGCTTTAGAGTATGAGTTTTTTCCCTAGTTTTCTTTGGGTTTTTTTGTACAGGTTTTTTCCCATAACAAAACATGTTCTGTAACTTCAGGTTTCTTCAAACCCTTTTCTTAATAATATATTGATGTGCAGCTCTCCTGCGTGTTCGAGGAAAAAAAGAGATAATGACTTGCTTACCAGAGGAATCCCTTTTGCAGCTCTTTCAGCAAGGTAGTAGCAAGGCTTGAAGAAGCCGCCATACTGCCTTGTCCACTCCTCCAACTTTCCATGAATGTACTTTGCACCGATGAAATCTGCCCAGTACATGACACCTCCCCTGCTTGTTAATAGAATGTTAGTTACTTAGTTATAAGATGAAAATGGGCCAGTGTTCAGTTAAAAGAAGAAAATTGGATAGGAGTACTCCGAAGAAGACCTGTAAGGTGGGAATCCCATGCCAAAGATAGAAGCAATGTCAAGGTCAGAAGCCTTGACTGCAATACCCTCATCAAGGACCCGGCAGGCTTCATTTATCACTGGGAAAAATACCATCTCAACTATGTCTTTCTCACTTAGCTTCAGAAACTGGTAAAACAGCACCGAAGTTTTTAGCATGAGAAAAAACCTTATTAAGTTTCAGAGAAAATGTAACATTTACTGTACCAAATGTTATATCCAAATTGCTCTAGCATTTCATGTCAGGGTTCCTAAGAATCTTGTGCATCACCTTTAGCATAAAGGAAAATGACTTTTGACACTGTGTTGGCTTAACTACAGATAGTTCAAACATTTAGTCGACATGATGTTCCCTCAAAACCTACTTCTGAACCATCATTTACATTTCAAAAATAAAAGGCAGCACGTTCACAAAGAAAGTAAACAGTTATATGTGATGTATTATCAACACAATGAGACTACATTATTGCCAACTTCTCAACTGGTCAACCAATACAGGCCAAGCCCAAACCAAAATTGCCAAGCCCCAACCATTAAGGCCCTATTTAGTTTCTTCCCCAAAAAGTTTTCATCCATCACATCAGATGTTTGGACACTAATTAGAAGTATTAAACGTGGATTAATGACAACCCATTCCGTAACCCCTGGGTAAAATTGCGAGACAAATATAATGAGCCAAATTATGCCATGATTAGACAATGTCGTGCTATAGTTAGGCTTAATAGATTAGCCTCGTGATTCCCCATCCATCTGTGTAATTAGTTTATACTCTATACTCCTGATTAGTGTTGGAAAAACTGCAAAAACTTTTCACCCAATTTTTGTTGCCAACTAAACAATGCCTAAGATAATCTCCAAGAGTTCGCCAAATTTTACTTGGCAAATCTTGTGTTTTGCCAACTTCTAAAAAGACACGTCAAGTCAAAAAAGAGTGCATCTCCAACATTTTGGCATAATTCATTTGCCAAACTCAAATCTAACTTGCATCAGGACCTGAGAGAAACAAAATTATGTTTATCCCCTTCTCTGTTATTTATTTCTTTTTTCACCCTCCCACCTATCTAGAAACCACAATGTCAAGCGCTCGCCCCACGCGTATATTTACGCGCTAGAGGCTGGGTTTTCCCAAGTTGCCAAAAATTACCAAGTCTTTTGCCAAACTGTTGGAGTATTTTTAACGTTTTTGCCAAAAATCTAAGATGGCAATTCGATTTGGCAAACTGTTGGAAATGCTCCAAGTCATTGTATGCCTGTTGGTGGTTACAAAGCCCAAACAGTGAAGGTGGGGCTCTTGAGCCATACAGAAGGGCGGCTCAAAAGAGCTTCTAGGGGACTGAGTGACTAGTAGAATGATTTTATGCAACTGAACTCGAATACATGGGGGTCGCTCCCCTCTTATAGGCCTCAATGACACTTCCCGGTACAATGTCTGTTTTACCCCGGTATGGCTCTGATACGGACACGAGACTCTTCCCTACCACCCCAGAGGGCACTCTAGTCTTTCCTCCCGCTACCCGACGACACCCCATGTGTGTCTACGGTGCTTGGGGACCCTGAGGCACTGCCTTCTGCAGTCCCCGTGGTACCCTCGATCTCTAGGAGCCTACCGTTGTGCCCCATCGGAGCCCCTCCGTCCCAGGGTGGTCTCCCAAGGCATCTCGTCTTGGGTCCTTCTAGGTCACCAGGGCGGTCTCTCATCTGCCAGCTTGTGACCACAGCACGACCCGCGGTCCCTTGCCTTTGATTGAGAGGGCCCACTGGTCTGCGGGAGGGTAACCGCCGGATTGGGACAACCCTCCTGGGGGTGTGAGCTCCTGGCGATAGCAGGACGAGCCTCCCAACAGGGCAGGGGGACACCCCCTCGCCATCTGTGACCAGCCAAAGCTTTCCTACACCACCGGGGGAGGTCTTGGTTGGCAGATGGGCTTTAGTGGGTTTTTTTAGCGCCTCCTTTCTTGGGCGAGGCCGATCGTGGGCCTCACTTGATCGTCGGTGGGCTTCCTACCAGCAAAGGCTGACGTGGCCCGCACCCCCCCCTCCCCGCGCCACCGATCCCGATCCGACGCATGCCCCCCTCCCTTCAACTGGGCTCGAGCTCGTCGCTAGGGGGGAGGGTCAAACCCCAGGCTATATAACTTACCGCAGCGGCCTCGCCCTCGTACTATCAATTTTAGCCGCGCCTTCTTTCACCCTCCTCGTCTCCCGTCATCGTGGTCTCTCAAGACTCGTTTCTCTCACATCCACCTTGCCCGCAATCTTTCGGTCCACACCTTCTTCCCGATACTCCTTCTAGTCTTGCCTCTGGAATGGCCCCGAAACGTTCTGCGACCGAGGGGGCGGGTACCGAGAAGAAAGCGGCAGCTGTGACAGCTTCGGCCTCGAAACCGAGCCGAGGGAAGGCCTGTCTTCCGTTCACTCGGGAGCTCCGCCAAAGCGTTGTGGATCAAGCTTTCCTGGATGACTTCTCAAAGCAGGGACTCCTCTCCGACCAGAATTCCGCTCGTCACCCACGAGAGGAACTGACCCCCGAGCCCAAACCAGATGAAGTGGTAGTCTTCGCCGAGCAGCTTGAGTGTGGCCTTAGGGTCCCTTCCTCGGAGTTCCTCCGAGAGGTGCTGAGACTCTTCCGGTTGGAGACACGGGGTGGCTGGTGAAGTAGTGCTTGAGCTTCCGGGAAGCCATGACGACCGCGTAGGACAGCTTTTCGAGCTCGGTGTATCGCAGCTTGGCCCCAGTTAGGGCCTCTGACACATAGTAGACGGGGCCTGCACTCTTTTGCCTTCCCGGACGACTTCCTGCGCCAGCGCTGCGCTGACCGCCGATGGGGAAGCAATGATGTAGAGGAGCAATGGGACTTCCGGCGTCGGGCTGATTAACGTATCGAGGTGCTGGAGGTGGTCCTTGAGGTGGCTAAAGGCCTGCTGCTCTTCCGTCCACTTGAACGGGTCCGACCCCCGAAGCGCTTTGAAGAACGCTAGACTGTGCTCCCCTGATCTGGAGATGAAGCGCCCCACGGTGGCGAGACAGCCCGTCAACCTCTGTGCTTCCCAGGTAGTCGTTGGGGGTTTCATCTCTCTCATGGCCCGGATCTCCGGGTTGGCCTCGATCCCCCGCTGGGACACAAGGTACCCAAGCAGCTTTCCAGAGCGCACTCTGAAGGTACACTTTTCCGGGTTTAGGCGCATTCTCGTGCGCTTGAGGTTGTCGAAGGTCTCCTGCAGGTTCGCCGACAGGTCTTCCTCCTTCCGGCTCCACACCACAATGTCATCCACATATGCCTTGCGAAAGTGGCTTCCGCGTTCCGCAATCCGAAAGGCATCCGAGTGAAGCAATATGTCCCGAAAGGAGTTATGAAGCTGGTGCGCGGTTCGTCTTCCTCCGCCATCCAGACCTGATGGTAGCCCTAGTACACGTCTAGGAAGAATAGGTGTTGGCAACTAGCGCTGAAGTCGACGATTTGGTCGATACGGGTGAGCGGGAAGTCCTCTTTGGGGCATGCTTTGTGAGGTTTGTAAAGTCGACGCACATCCTCGATTTCCTGTTGCTATTTTTGACAAGCACAGGGTTTGTTGATCTCCAACTTTGTGCGCTCTGTTGATCTCCACCTCTTCCAGCAGCTTCATCTCCCGGGATCTTCGGCTAGCTTCCACCCTCTGACGCAAGTACTCCTCCCTTCTCTTCGCCTCGTGGTCAATGTCCTCCTGAGCGATGGAGTCTTGCTGCTCCACCTCCCGAGCGCGTCGGATCCGCTCTTCAAGCTCCTCCACCTTGTTCTCCGCCCGAAGGACTTCCCTCTCCTTTGGGGACATCTCGGCGTCGTCTTGAGCTGGAGGAGGGTCATCCCGAGTCTCAGGGGGGTCCTCGCCGGCACCCGCTGGGTCCTCGTCATTGTCCTGATGTTGGTCCTCCAGGTCAACCCTTTCGGGTCTTGAGTTCCCTCCAGCAGGCCCACCGGAGGAGCCCCAATCGTCACTTCTCCGATGGCGTCGGGGTCATCATTTGAAGCTCCCGAGGCAAACTTTCCCTTTTTCTTGGCTGGTGCCATCTTGTCTTCTCTCAGTCACACATGTCCCCACGGACGGCGCCAACTGTTGGTGGTTACAAAGCCCAAACACTAAAGGGCTCACAAGAGCCACTAGGGGACTAAGTGACTAGTAGAATGATTTTATTGCAACTGAACTTAAATACAAAGGGGCTGGCTCCCCTTTTATAGGCCTCAAGGACCCTTCCCGGTACAATATCCGTTTTACCCCCGGTCACGACCCGCCCCTTGCCCTTGATCGAGAGGGCCCACTGGTCCGCGGGAGGGGGCCCCTTCCCGAATCCCCAACAATGCCTTTTAAAGAAAACTGCATATTTCTCTAGGCATAACAAAAGGGCATGGATAATCATAGGATGATGAAACCAAACCTCAGGATCAGGTGTAACTCCTGCCATGCTCCTAGATTTTTCAATATATTTCACGATTTCAGGATCAGGAGTGGCCTTCCTCTTACCCTCGTACTTGTAAAATCCCTTTTGGGTAGCTTCACCTGAGTTAAACATTTCATAAACCAATAGATAAATGAGCTGCAAAGATAAGAAACTGATAAAAGGCAAGAATACAGTTTAATTATGCTTACCTGCCCTATTGTCCTCCATCATCAGAGGAAGTAGCATTGATTTGAAGACCCTCTCTGGGAAATTTTCAAGGTATTGCATACCAGTAGCTATGGCCACACCAAATCCAACTAAATCTGCCAGTCTGGATACAAGCAATAGAAATAGAGCAACAATTTTGTATCCATCTGTAAGTTACTCAGTAGTATGCAAGCTCATGAAAGATTAGATGACAATTAAGTTAATGTCTTACCTGAAAGGACCCATGGGCATTCCGAATTTTGTACAGGCACGATCAATCTTATAAACATCCATGCCAAGGTCAACATAAAAGAGTGCTGATTGAGTGTATGGAAAGAACATCCTGTTAACTGCGAAGCCAGTACAGTTCCCAACCACTATTGGTGTCTTTTTTATCTTCTTCCCAACATCCAACAAGTCAACAACAACTTGTGGTGAGGTGCGCTGGGTACGGACTATCTCCAGAAGTGGCATTATATGCGCAGGACTATATAATACAATAAGTCAATAGAGTGTTGCAAATAAATGATCACGCATCAAAGTATGCTGTATTACCTAAAGAAGTGTGCACCAACAATACGATCTTGAGACTTTGTTTTCTCTCCAATTAAGTTAAGATCAATTGTGGATGTGTTAGTAGCAAGGACACAGTGGGAAGGGCAGTACTTCTCTAAGTCAGAAAATATTTGCTGCTTCAACTCCACATTCTCAATAACAGCCTGATATCATAAGGAGCAACTGAATAAGGATAACTTGCCTGACTAAAGTAAGCAAGTAAACTTTGTGCGCGAGTAAAGACTTGCCTCAATAACTAGGTCCACATCTTTGAAATGTTCATAATCAAGGACACATGTGACAAGAGACATAGCTTTCTCATATTTCTCATCGGTCATTTTCCCTTTCCGCACCCGGCTCTGCAAATTGGCTGGTAAAACAAAATAGTGAGGCCTTCTATTCTATAATTGCACTGATATTAAGTATCAGATATTTTCCCAATAATTGAAAATTTGACATGACATTTGATGATTCAAAATCATTCTACCTTTGATCCTGTCGATTCCAGCATTTAGAAACTTTTCATTTACTTCTTTAAGTATCACAGGATAGTTACTTAATATCATTGCGGTTGCAATTCCTGAACCCATGAGTCCACCACCTAATATAGCAACTTTGCTTATTTTCCTAGGCATCAACCCCAAGTCTGTGGCACCTGGAATCTGTTCCATGTAACAAGACAGTAAGTTTTCAGAAAGAAAAGTAGTAGACAGTGTACTATTCGTATAAATACCAAAAAGGTTAGCAATACCTTTGATGTTGCTCGCTGAGAAAAGAACACATGAACCAAGCTTTTACATGTATCCGAGAAAAGCAGGTCCTGGAAAGCAGTTGCTTCCTGCATTTTCATTGAGCAAGTGTACCCAGAATCTCATAAATGCTGGTTCCATCCAATCAAAATTTTAAAACAAGGCCTTGTTCAGATTGCAAAGTTTGCAAAAGATATTTGCAAATTTTCTTTACCACCAAATGCAAACTTACTTATTTTTGGAAGAGATGTTTAGATACACCAATAGTTTGATGTGAGTGTTGACACGTGGCCCAATCCACTTTTTGCTACTTTTGGGTGTTGGCTTTCAATTGCAAAAATTTTACAACGCCAAATTTTGCAAAGACATTCAGTTACACTTTGTAAAAAGTAATCTAAAACACCAAAAGTTTTTACAAATTTACAAACTAAACAAGGCTAAGCAGAACAAAACATAAGAAATACCAAGTACCTTCCAGAGCCCAGCTCGTGGTCCTGCAACTATGCCTTCTTCAACGACATCAATACAAACAAGTGGGTGATGAAGATTAGCTGCCTGCTTTTGAGCTTGAGCTCTTGCAAACTTCAGAATTTCCCTAGCCTCACCAAGAGGTTCTAGCTTGTCAGTCTTGTATAGGCTTTTAATCCATGGCCTGCTAAGTTCATATATGTCCAAAGCCCATTGACGAGCAGTATTCACCAAATCATTAGGAGAAACTAAGGCATCAACCAAACCCAAGTCATGTGCCTCACCACCATTGATTGGCTTAGATAGCTGGAAAGATAATATATCATTTATTTTTCTAAAAAATAAATGGAGTAGCTGGCAGCATGTAAAACAAAACAGAATCCGTAGACTGAAGGAGTAACAAAAAACTTGTGTAGCTTACCAACATCATTTCCAGAGATTTTGTCAGTCCAACAAGACGTGGGAGTCGTTGTGTTCCTAAAAGTAATAAATAAATAGAGAAAGCATTCACTCATAATAAACGAATTCATTGGTACCTAGGACATTAAACAATTCTATCATAAACAGAAACCATGAAAATAAAAGGTACCTCCAAATCCTGGGATAATTCCAAGTTGAAGTTCAGGAAGACCTAATTGAGTCGTTGGAGTTGCAATCCGTGCATGACATGCCTAATAGAAATAATAAAATTATAATGTTACCACCTCTGCAATAAAATGACATTTTAATTTTTTGAGGACAGTGACAAGGGTAACACAATAAAGTACCATGGCAACTTCTAATCCACCCCCAAGAGCAAGACCATCTATTGCTGCCACCGATGGCTTCGCAGCAGCTATTTAGAACAATACATAGGAAATTTGAACAAAACAATTCTTCAATATAAAATTAATAGCTGATTGAGAAAGGTGAATGAACCAAATACCTTCTAGGGTATCAGTGAGAATATCAAGTGATATATAACCAACCTTCGGTTGCATCACTGTTCGAAATAATAAATCAGACAACTTAGCGATGAATTTTGTAGAGTAGATCATGCAGCAATTATAAGATGAGATAGTGTAGCAAGAGATGGAAAGCATAATACTTTGGCCTCCCTGAACACCACCAAAGGAACTAATATCAAATCCTCCAGAAAATTTTCCTCCTTTCCCTGTCATAGGTTATAAAAGAAATATTGTTGTCTGTCAAATAGATGAAGGAAATGGGAGTGGCCCAGTTTGAGACTTCACCTCGAAAAAGAAGCACATGTATTGCTTAAAAGAACGAACTGCTCTATACCTGTAACAACAATGGCTTTTACATCGCTTCTCCGAAGGGCTTCTTCATAGCTTTCCTTTAAGCTATACAAGACTGGTAGGGGAAAAAAAGCAACTCTGAAAAAACATACTTGGCATAATGCGATCTATCAAAGCACAGTATAACACTAAATTAATACATTGAGTCTACTGATTGAGACTTATTCTGGAGTGCCTGGTTTACAGATGCAGAGGGTTGCCCTCCACATGTATGTCTATGCAAACCGGAACATCAACGATAGTGAATTGCTTGGGTGCATAAACTATCTAGTCATGGTAGACACAGATGCGTTGCATCGACACCATATAATATTTGTACAATATTACATTTTTTCCCAAATGGAACTATATCACGCTTTCTAGTGATTCCATAATCTTACGGCTTTGACAGTGTGTATACACCCAACACTACAAGACTATTGTTGAAGTTCCATGTATTTAACAAAGCAATTGCGCCATGTGCAAACCAAGGGCCTGTTTTGATGGGGGATTCGGACCAACTCAATTCTCAAAATTCCAGTGCAGTTTACTCATAAAAACTGGGAGCAAGTAAACAATATAAAGACGGTACAAGTAAAATCTTCAAATATTCATGTTAGAAGATATCTGATAATATATCTATTCAGTCAAGTAATTTTCACAAGCTTACAAGGCACTGAGTAAAGTAGTTCAACAACGCTATGCTGTCAAGTGAGCGAACCTTCCCAGCATAGCATGATTTCTTATTTACAATTTGCAACAAGTGATTGGCAACATTTTCATCGAAAGTGATAGGAAAATTAAGCAACAAGTACATAGGAAATCATGTGGAGAACACACTACATAGGGGAAAACAGGCACACACAGTCATAAACTTATCGGTGTTTCACAAGATTATAGGCAGGAGAAATAAAGGAAAGCGGGCAAGTACATTTTAGCAAAAGAACAGTTTGCTCTATTCTCCATGCTTCTGGTTAGGACTTGAATTGGAAATCGGTACCGGTTACTGTTTAAATTTTATTGATAGCAATGAATATAAAGTATGCTACTTGCAGAAATCTGCATACTGAACAACAGGACCTAAACCCCAGTTTGGATTAGGGCAGTTACTCTAGAAACTTCTATGATGCAGTTCAAATTTGACCCAAGTAGTTTCAAACATATTGCAAGACCACTGTAAAAGATGTTATAGTAGGCAATGGAAAGACTACAGACCTCTGGAAAGATCCTTCGTGTGGTAATTTACCACTTAAAGAGAAATTCCCTGAATTGTTTTAGATCTGTAATGAACAGAATGGAAAGGTAGCAGCGATGGCTGAGAGAGGTTGGATGTTAACCTTTCATAGATGGCTAAATGAAAGAAATCAGACCCATCTTAGGCAACTAAGAGACATTCTTTTTGGTTGCCCTTTGTCAAATGACAAAGACTTCCCAAAATGGAAGTGGGAAAAAAGTGGCTACTTCTCGGTAAAATCTATGTATACACAGTTGTGTAGTTCTGAAATTGAAACCCCACATAAACTAATCTGGAAAACAAAAATCCCCCTGAAAATTAAAGAGTTCATGTGGCTGATAGACCAAAATGCAATCCTAACCAAGGATAACCTTTTGAGAAATTGGCAGGGAGACTTGAGATGTTTTTCTGTCCTGAAGATGAAAGCGTCCTTCATTTATTCTTTGAATGTCATTTAGCTAAGCATATGTGTGGAGCCTGGTGGCCGTTGTTCTGGGAGCGGATTGCAGGCCAACCTCTTTTGCCCAATATTGGGCTTGGGTGGATCGATTTTTACCCAATTTTCAGCGTTTTCATTTGATTGGTTGGCAGCTATCTGTTGAACTTTATGGACATCTAGAAACAAAGCATGTTTTGAAGCTAAAATGATCAAATCTCCTACTAAGATCTTATGCTCTACATCAGTTCTAATATTGGGCAGGGTTGCAAAAAGGAATTGACAGAGAGAATTTGGAAGCTGGAGCTGGAGCTTTAAAGGATGCTGCACTCCATTTCCACCCACGAGAAGCCGGGGCAGGAGATACAGGCCTGGTGATGCTGCAGTGAGGAAATTGAATGAAATTTGTGTCCAGACAAAGGCATAGGAAAGCTGGTGCTGCTGGGAGGTTGCCAAAGGATAACCTTCCGAGAAACTGTGAACTAGGATATCTTTTGTTGTGGTATTGTTTCATGTCCGAAAGTTGGTGATGACCAGAAACGTTCTAGTGGTAGTCAGGTTTGTGTGCACCCTGCCAAAAAAAGCCCTTTGTGCCTTGTTGGTAGTGGCTTCTAGCGTTTAATCTGTTAGCTTTCGCATGTGCTACTCTAAGGCTTTGGGGAAGCTTTCCAATTGGAACGGTCAGAACTTGGCCCAGGCAGATCAGGTCAGCCTCACTAAGTCCGTTGTATCATCACAACCAGTCTACCTACTCACGGCGTTGAAGGCCACAGATGAAGTGCTAGAGGAGCTAGATAAGGTGCGTAGGAAGTTCCTTTGGGCGGGCGACAAGGCCATCCCTGGGGAAATGCAAGGTCAACTGGACTAGATCAACCCTCCCCAAGCGATGTGGTGGTTTAGGGCTCGTTAACCTAGACAGATTTTCTAGAGCCCTTCGTTTGCGTTGGCTCTAGCACGAATGGACCTCTCCGGAAAAAGCTTGGGTTGGAACTGAAGTACCTTGTGACGACTCCGGCAGGATGCTCTTCGCGGCATGCACAACCATCACCTCTGGGAAACAGTGACAAAACTAGCTTCTGGCTCTCGGGCTGGCTCCAGGGTAGATGACCCAAGGACATTGCACCTCTCCTTTACGCCAAATCGCGCAAGAAGAGACATTCGATCGCCATGGCACTGCACAAACGACAATTGGATTCGAAATCTCAATCCGAGAAAGGCTTCACCATCGCTCACATCATGGAATTCGTCGAGCTTTGGAACTTGGTCAGGCCGACCGAAGTGCAACCACAGCTCGAAGATCGCATAACTTGGAAGCTGACACCACACAGGAGTATACCGTGGCTTTGTGCCTCAGAACCGGAGCTGGCAACTATATGAAAGCTTGGGCACCAACTAAATGCAAATTCTTCATGTGGCTGATTCTTCAAATCGAGCTTAGACCTCTGACATACTTGCCCAAAGACAATGGAACCACAACCCTTCTTGTCCCTTGTGTAGGAGAACGATGGAAACCGCCTTGCATCTTATGTCCGAATGCCGATTTTCGCGACGGGTTTGGAGCCTCATCTCGACCTGGGTGTGCTAATCGTCTCTCCAGCCGGTGGAATGGACACATGGAGATACGGCGCTTGAATGGTGGATGCGCACAGAGGCACCCCGCGAAGCCTCCCGCTCCCTTGCGCTGCTGATTAGCTGGGAAATTTGGAAAGAGAGAAACGCCAGAATCTTCGATCGACGCGAGCCCTCCGCGCTGACCTTGGTAGTGAAGATAAAGAGTGAAGTATCCCTCTGGATAGCGGCAGGGGCGAAGTGTTTAGCGCACCTTGTGGCGCATGTGTAACTTTCTCTCTAACCGGCCCTTCCGCCGCCCTGTACACTCCCCTCTTTTTCAATGAAATTGGCAATCTTGTGCCTGTTGGTTCAAAAAAAAGTATGGTACACACAGAAGGTACACCTTAAATTTAAGTTATTCCTTAAATATCGAGGAAATTAACCAACTAATAGCCCCAATCCAAAAATTGCAGGCGAACGCTCTAAATTCTACAGACAAAACAGTAATACCGACAACAATTCTACAGTTTCCCATGAACCCGTACCCCTAAAAGCCCTAATCTCGGATCAGACAGATCACGGAGGGCAAAATTAAGTACAGCAGCTGCAAGAATTGACATAAGGGAGGCACTTTTAACATCACCCCTCGTCGAATTCGGCCACATGGCCACTAATTACCTGAAACTCCAATCTCACATGAAACGGCCCACAAGAAAGATAGGAAGGAATTCGCAAAAAAAAAGATAGGAAAGATCAAGAAAGCAGATTTTGGACGATATAGGGTGGAGCGGAGTGCCATACCATCGATGGAGAGCGAGTTCACCGGTGGGTTGTAGATGGTGATGACGGCAACGCCGTCTGCGCCCACCTCCAGCTCTGTCCTCCCATTGGTCGCCATCGCCGCCGCGATAGACTGCTACGATGGTTCCAATTTGCTTTTTTCTTTCAGAGTTGCAGTTATGGCTTGCTGGGAGTTGGAAGCTGGCAAAGCTACTAGTACTAGTACTGTCATGACGGGCGTCAGGCATCAAGAAGCCATCGCGTGGAGAAGACGTATTTCTAGCTGTTGCATTTATTTACGTTTTCGCTGTCCTGTGGGCCCAAAGCCGGAGTTTGTACTGTGGGCCAGAGGCCGTTGCGTGTGAGTCCCTGAAGCTGTAACAGATGAACTCATTCCTCATAAACAATCTCTACTCCTTACTCCTAAAAAAGAGTGAAAGCAAGACAATTCTATCGGTTCACCTTTGGCCCTCCACCTCCGCGCCTTCACTCGTGTCGCGCCTTCACCCCGCACAGTCGCTCCCCCCCCAACATTTTTTTCCGCCCCCCTAACCGCCTACGCCGCCACCCATCGACATCCATCGTTCCCATCACCCCCGTCGACCCGCCGCCGCCTACCCCGTCGATCGGCCTGGAGGACGCCCAACTATCCGTCCCTGCCCGGATCGGTGTGCCCAGCCGGCGGATCTTGTAGTGTGGAGGTTATCAAGAGATCGGCGGTGAGGGGAGCGAGCACCGCTCGCGCCGACGCCGGCCAGCCGCGATTGGTCGCCGCCGCGGCCTCCTAACCCGTCGACCCGCCGCCGCCATTGTCGAGGTCAAGCCGGTCTTTGCCGCATCCGCCGGCCTCTCGCCCTCACCGTCGTCGTCACGAGGCGACGAGACCGCCGGCCGCCGCCGGCTCCGGGAGGTCGACGAGGCCCTCCTACCCTGTTGACCCGCCGTCGCCGTCCCCGCATCCACACGCTACCGCCGTCACCTCCCGCAGGTAACTTTTCGAGTCATTCTCGGCAGGCCGTGTGGGTGCAGATCAACGGGTGAACTTTCGATCCTCCGTAGACCCTAATGCTTCTTGTTTGAAATAGAACTGAAGCATACATGACATCTCATATTCATTCATCAATATTTTAGGAGCACACATTTCCAATATATGATACCTGTTGCTCGACCTCCTGCTGGACAGGAAGGAATTTAGGCATTGGCTGATTCACAGATGATTTTGGATATATATACCGCATACTACAAACAGGAATAATGCAGAGAGGGCTAAGCATGAATATTCCAATGTGGTTATGAACTGCACATGAACATATGGACATAGTTTATTCATGTAATTTGGTCAAAATTATTCCCTACGGATTTGCCTAAATTACCATATGAGCCTTGTGACATCATGATGCGGCTAACTATGCAAATAACCTATTTGCCAATAGAGACATCTAAGGAAAATAGAAAAGCATTTAACTGAAACACATCCATTTCATTTAGTCCCCACCTTCCGGGTGCCGTATTGGTTTTTGTAATTTTCATACATCATGGTAATCTCCAGTTTACTGCTACTCCGTGCTGCAGGACAACTGGGAAAAAAAGCAACAATTCTTTTGCACTACCACAAAAGGAACTGAACGGTTTGCACTACAGTACCATAGCAGCAGCACCTTACTAAAGGCTTGGACATTACTAACTTGTATTTGCTTGTAGTTGCTCGATAATTAGGTGGCTTCATTGCACACAATGATTACATTGTAAAAAATGTGCATGGTGTATAATTCATGGTTTACCAGTTGATTTTATGCAGTCAGTTTCACTGTGAAGATGGATCCCTCGAAAGCAGGCGATAGCTCTACTCCTTTTGCAGATATCACAAACACTACAAACCAAGGTTCGCACTTCCACTTTTTAGCATTGAATAATTTTTTTATCCTTAATGATATATGCACTAATGTTTGTTAAGCTCACCATTTTCTATCTTGCCGTAACCCGGTACATTCCGCAATTCAGCCACACCTATATTTTTTTATGAGAAACCATGTTCATCCTCCATTCATATGCAATATGTAATTTTTATTGTTGGTTGTTTCTAAACCCGTCAGACATGCAGTTTTCCTTCCAACCTGGTTCTCTAGGAATATTTGGAGCATAAGTGAATTGGTCTAACAGATCATCGTCCTCGACAAAGCTGAGATGCCATATGCACTTGAAATAGCAAAATCTTGTTTGTGTATACTATTTATCTTTATTTTGTATTTTGTACGAAAAGCTCATTAGCAAAATCGTAACTAGGATCTTGGATGATATATTTATTCCATATTTGCACTTGGTTTCACGTAATCATTTGTTATTTTGTTGTATCAAATGTGTATTCAATATAAATGATTTGTTGTCAGTAGCAACGCACAGACATGATCTTGTGATGTCTTAATTTGAGAAATATAATGTCATAGTATATAAATTTAATTGTATATTTTTTATTGCGTTCTAGACATTTGGATGTCCATAGCAACGCACGAGCACGAACCTAGTTTTATCTACAAGTGAAAAACGGGGAGAGGAGAATCCTTCGTCCTTACGCCCAAAATCTGGGAGCTGTTGTCGCACACCAGTTAGACCGGTGTACCCCACCGGTCAGACGGGTACCCACCGGTCAAACCCACCGGTTAGATTGGCCTGATGTTGCTACAATTCGGTCCTCAGTCTTGACTTTGTGGATCAACCAAGGAACCCAGTGGTTTTCTAGTGAACCACTGGAAACCCCACGAATTTGGTCTAGCCTCCGCCAATCACCACTCAGGACTTGGCTCCCACGAAGTTTCGGCTCGACCTTGATTTTGAGGATCAACCAAGAAACCGTCCACGACTTCGTCTTGCTATTCTTGCCACCATGCAACCCGCACTTAACCCCGCTGGCCACCAGGTCTGTTGACGGTGAATTTCCATCAACCTAGCCATGATTTTACCTTCGGTGTTGGCATTAATTTTATATCTTATACATTGATACTAAACCCCTAGATATAACAAGTTCGTTCGCGCATGTTGGTTTTGGAGTTTGATGTTTATGCAGGAATTTAGCATTGAAAGCAAGACTTCCGGGTAAAGTTCATCAAGCACCTCGTGACAAGACCTTGAAGCCCGGTACAAGTCAAGTAATCAAGTGAACATGACTCCAAAAAGCCCAAGGACCAACCTGTGAAGACGGAAAACTCTGAGGACCTGAACAGAAAATGCTGAATCTTGCGGGACAAGGAGCTTCTTTCAAACCACAAAGAAACTGACGTCAAGGGCCCACATACAGAAGGGAGAAAGTTCTAGAAGACACAGGAAGCATCACCGAGGAAGTCGGCCACAAAATGGGCCAGAATGGGCCCAGGTCGGCCAGCCCAGCCGGCCGGCCTGGCCCATTTCTGGGTCCATTCATCACCCCTTTGACCTAGCCGCCTCTCGGACTATTTATAGCCCCCTGGCCAAGAGACACGCATCAAATCATTTGTCATTCGTCGCCGAGGAGCAGAGAAGAGAGGGACACCATTCAGGAGAGGAGAGGGTCGATCTAGTTGTCTAGGGTTTCCCTAGCCGACGTGGGAACCTTGCAAGGAAGACCACGTCGGAATTCGAGGAGCTTGGAGCAAGATCAAGGTAGGATCCCGGTGGTGATCTTGTCCAAGTATCATTTATGATGTTGAATTATTAAGTTGCAATCCGATTTCTAGCGATAAGTGCTTCTTCTACGACCTTGTCTTCGATTGGTTTTTCTTACTCTAAGATCTATTATCGAGATAGATCACATAGGGTGTTCTTGTTGTCGTGGAGGCTAGAGGTGCATGCCTGACCTACCAAGAGATTTCATCTTGTCCATTGGACTCGCCCTAGCCTAACCCGCACGAATAGGAGTGCGTTGTGACAGAACGGTGGCTCCAAAAGGCGGACGTCTTCGGAGTTGGAACGGAAGCCGCGATTTAAAAAAGGTTTTTATGAGATTCGATTTGGTTTATTCATCTTTGCTTGGAACTTCAACAACAGCTTGATCCAATCTCTCTAGGTTGGTTTTACCTATCCCTCTCTACCTCTAGCTACCTCCGGTTTTCATTAGATTAGATTCATTTTCTTGATGTTCTTTAGATTAGATGCATAAGAGTTTTCCTTGAAGACCTAAGTGTTCTCGGCTTTAATAGATTAGTTATTTCATCACACATTTGTTCCACAGATTCGATACCTTGGGTTCACACTTGAGGGAAGAAGGGTCCCTTGACTACGACGAAGGATTTGTCCACTTGCAATCCAAACGAAGTTTGATACACATATATACCATCAACAAGCCCCCTTTTCTAGCACCGTTGTCGGGGAACAAGTGATCAAGATTCAATCTTTTATTGCTTTTTGTGAATATTTTCAGTTTTCTTTTGGTTTTTCTTTTTGCATCTACTAACTTTTGATCATCCTCAAAAATCAATATAATCTAGTTTTTGACTAACCCTAGTTTTCTTATATTTGTTTTTATTTTTGTTTTTGTATATATTTTGTTTATTGCTAACCCTAACAGGAGATGGGCGGCTACCTTTCCAACAAACCAGAAAATTTTGTGAATGATCCAGAAAAACTTTACAGGCTAAGGAGACGTGAAGCACAAACTAAAAACTGGAATTTGCAGATCCAAAAGCGGAGGTCAAAGGATCATTGGAGTCTCCAAAGGAATCACCACCTCCAAACCCTAGGGGAAATTAACTTCAACCGCAACCGATGGGAGAACAACTGCAACCAGAGCGCATGATCGGGGAGCTATGCACCCCGGACATCATCAACCTACCAATCTTGAACCTCACGGAGATCGAAAGGTCGTTCGACATCAAGACCTCAACAATCCGCATGGTGCAACATTCACCCTTCACCGGTAAAGAGGATCCCAACCTTCACCTCCAAGCGGTCATTCAACTTTGTTAAACATATAACATGGACGGGGTGACTCAAAACCAAATGAGGGCAAGGCTCTTTCCGTTCTCGCAACTCGAAAAGGCTTTGCAATGGTTCTACACCCAACCGGCGGAGACGGTGCAAAATTGGGAAGCTTTGATGAGAGCTTTCATGAAGGAATACTACCCACCTGGTAAGACTCAAAGCTTGCGCAATAAGATTGCTACTTTTGCTCAATATCCTACGAAGATTATATCGGAAGCTCTCGATCGCTTTAGTGAGTACACTTGGGTGGTTCCACATCATAAGTTCCCGAAGGAAGATTTTGTTCAAAAGTTCTATCAAGGACTTACCATGGCGTCAAGGACGATCATCGATGCATCGGCGGGAGGATCCTTCATCGAGCTTACACCGACCGAAGCGTTCACCTTATTCAAGAAGGTTGCGGACAATGACACATGGGCGTCATCCGGACACTTTCTTTCGGTTCAACCCACGAGAAACGTCAAAGGAGTCTTGCAAGTGGAGAAGGAAGATCTACTCGAAGGCAAGATCGACTCGCTCATGAGGAGATTGGAGAAGATGGAGACAGAGAAGAAAGAGGCTCAAGATTTAAAGGCTGCTGAAGCAAGATCCACATGTGAAGAACACGAGGAGTATGGCCATGTCCAAAAAGATTGCCAGAGGAAGCCAAAATGCTCAATTACATGAGGAAGGGAGATTTGCTGAACTTCCGCTACGGGCAAGGTAGACCTCAATTTAATGCAAGTTCGTCCATTCGGAATTCGGTTCCTGAAGGATCGGATGGCGACTAGAGAGGGGGGGAGTGAATAGGAGCCGGTAAAAATTCTTCCCAAAGAACCCAGCCTATACCCTAGTCAAATCCCGGTCACACACAAGCGATGGATCGAATCACACACCAATCGCCAAGACAACGAGGTTATGGATCAACCTCTAGCCTTAGGAACGATTCCTTGAAGCACATGCGGAAGCACGAGAAAGGAAGGGAGGAATCGAACCAAGAAGCAAAGCTCACGGGCTCGGCGACCGTCCGGCCGGGAGGGGCGGACCGTCCGCACCGGCCTCGCGGACCGTCCGGCCGCCGCCGCGACCGTCCGCGCCAACACGCGCGACCGTCCGGCCCTACGCCGCGGACCGTCCGTTAAATCACACGGAACCAACGAAGCGACCCGAGAAAATGGACCGTCCGCGGGGAGCACGCGGACCGTCCGCTGTGCACCCGCGGACCGTCCGCCCGCCGCCGCGGACCGTCCGAAACTCCGTCCAATCAAAACTCAAAATCGCGACGGATCGAAACGAAAGGCGAGCAAGAACACGAAGAACACCGGACGAACTCGCAACCCGCGGACCGTCCGCAACCTCCCCGCGACCGTCCGCGCGCGCGCGGACAGAGCAGAAAACTGCTCGACCTCGAAGGTCAACTCCCCCAAATCATCATCGGATTTCCCAAACGGTTGAAGCTGTGGAGACAAGGGTTTGGGGACTTGAAAAGCGTCACACAAGGATGCTATAGCCCAAAACCCTTGCCTCCTAACTCCCTAAATCACCGGGATTCGCGAATCCTTTGAGCACCACCAAAAGCTAGAGCACCGAACGAAAACTCTCGAATCGAAGTGGTTTCCCGGCGTTTGAGGGCACAAGATCAATCACAAAGATGCACGAGACATCCATCCATGTTTCCCTCAAAGAAATCCGGGAAGAAACCCACTCAAATCCGCGGAATCGCACCGAGAACAAAGGCACAAAAACAATCACAAAAAGACCACGAAAAACACAACTCCGAATCTTCTATACAAACCAGGAAAGATTCACAAGGTCTAGCATGCCGCCCTAGCATCCATCCCTCTCAACAAATCTCTCATGAAGCTCTCATGCTAGCCTAGAGAAAATAGAGGAAAAATAGCTACGAAAAATGAGAAATGGGAGGGGGAAATGAAACCCTAAGTCGCCGAGAGAGAAAGCCATCCACACACACTCATGGCTTATATATCAGGTCCCGCCGGAGTGGTAAATGACTCGACTACCCCTAACTTAACTACTGGTGATACAACCCACGTAGGGGCATTTAGGTAATGTTTGTGGGTCTTGCCATCGGACGGCCACGCCTTTGCCGCACCCCGCGTCCTCCCGACGCAAGCCATGCGATCCTGCCGCGTGTCCTCCGCCTCGAAGCTTCCCGACGCGCCCGGATCCCGTCTCCGTCGTGTTGGGCCCTCGGACTTGGTTTTGAGGCCCAAACCAAGAAACCGTCCTCCGATGGTTTTGTGGGCAAACCACCAAACCCCGCGTGCTCGGTCCGCCTCCCGCCAAACCACTTGACTCGACCGCCACCGTGCACCGCTCGATTGTCCATGACTTCGTCTTGCTCGTATCGCCACCATGTGGCCCGCACCTAGTCCCGCCGTCCACCGGGTCCCTCGAACCGAGCCTACTTGTCTCTCCATCTCCCGAAGGCCCCTCAAGGCTGAAGACCTTTCGCGCCCGTTCTTCACCTCGCAACAACACGAACTAGGCCGCGGCCTCACACCGCGCACTAAGCCAAGAGTCAGTCAAACACCCGTTGTCAATCACTCATCACTGAGGAGCGGTCATCCATCGACCACCGGGACGCTCCTGGTCCTCAGTTCCTCTTCGTATGCAATTGAAGGACTTCATGGACGAGCAAGCTAACATCAACAAGGACACCATCACTAAGTTCAAACCCATAGACAAGGTGTTGGAGAACATCGATAGCAAGGTGACAGAGGTCGGGAGGTCCAACTATCAAGTGCTCAACATGATGAAAATGCTCGAGACACAAATGGGACAACTTGTCGGGCGCCTATCCACTAATGAAGGGAAGCTTTCGGGACAACCTCAAGGTCCTGAGACGGCTAAGGCCATTCAAACTCATTCGGGGAAGGAGACCGAAGATCTAGAGAGTTCCGCGAGAGCTAGAAAGCCTAAACCATCTACCGAGGTGGGGGAATTTGCTAAGGAGAAGGTCACCGAGATCATCACCGAAGAGCCTCAGTTTGAGATGACGGGAGAAGACACAAAAATACCACAACTCAAGCCACGCTACTTCTGAGGTAAACTTGATAATCATTTTGAGAAATTTGTGGAAGTTGTGCGTAGGTTGAGCATCAACATGCCGCTATTGGACACCCTTCAAGTTCCTACATATTCTCGCTACTTCAAGGATATACTTGCAAACAAGTATGAGATAACAACACTCGGGGAGGATCATGTCAAGATGTCGGAGCAATGTAGTGTCGCTATTGCAAATGGACTAGAGAAGCAAGGAGACCCCGGATGCCCGACGATTCTGTGTTCCGTTGGTTCCTTCAAGTTTGAGAAAGCATTATGCGACCTTGGAGCAAGTGTGAGCGTCATGCCAAGAGACGTGTTCGAGAAGCTACGCCTACCGGAGCTAGAGCCTACGGTAATGTGTTTGGAGTTGGGTGACAACTCCATTCGCTATCCTTTTGGGTATCACTGTGGATGTGCCTATGAAGGTCGGACACCACTTCATCCCCATCGACTTCATGGTGCTTGAGATGGGAGAGAGAGAGAGAGAAGTTGCCACTCATTCTTCGGAGGCCTTTCCTCAAGACCGTCGGAGCCACTATCGACTTCGGGAAGGGGGAGATCAAGTTCGACATCAACGACGAGAGGAGTTCCTTCAAGTTTCGACCACGCTTCGAGGTATGCAACATGATCAAAGTTAAATATATTCCACCTCATCACCGCGTTGGTAAGGAAGAGACAAGGAAAAAGGAAGAGCCAGAAAAAGGAAGCAGAGGTAATCAAGGAGGTTGTTGCATCGTGTCAAGATCAAGGAACAAAAGCCGCCTGTGAAGACCAAAAATATGATTAAGTCGGAGAATAAGCATGCGCCAAAGATGGTGCGAAAGTGGGTACTCAAGATTGCAACGCTCGCAAAGAGCATTGATCCGAAGTGAGCAAGTGAAGAAGTGTCACACCCAGTTTTAAAGGCAAAACCGAATGCATTGATTACATATGCGCCAGGATCAAGTTACACACGTAATGACTCAGTGAATTTTAAAATCAGTGTCAAAGCGTAAAAGAGAGTATTATAACCATTACATGACTGAAAGTCTTAAACGAACATAAATAACGAGTTTTCACAGCGGATAGAGACGCCTCCACAGGCAGCTGACTGAAGACATGTACACCGAGAACTTCTGGAAATCACCGGGGATATAGTCTTCAAATCTCTCCTAGTCTGAGAAACAATCCGAGCATTGTAGATATAAGAAATAAACAAGCATGAGCACGTGCCATACTCAGCAAGGGGAAATCAACATATAACATGCACAACCATATGGTGGATGGATAAGGTTCAAGCATATTAGCATTTTAGTTGGTCAAGTTTTATTAGCAACATAATTACTAGAGAGTATAAGTTTATACCAACCCACAATTAATATAAAGCATATACATCATAAATAAAGATAAAGCATCGATTTAATATCAAATTCCATAACTTAATCATGTGAGGGTCCAGGGCGCTCTTGACCATGAGAACGGCTAATCGATTAGTTTTACACTCTGCAGAGGTTGTACACTTTCACCACAAGCAACGTAAAAGCTCTGAAGAACTTTGAACCCAACCATGTGGTGTTTGCAAGGCACCATACCACACTACCGAGGTGTGGTTGCATAGGAACACTACAAGGCCTTTACAAAGGTTCCCCAACAAGTTGTGACCCACAAGGTCCAAATAAGTTAGCAAGGTATAAAGTCCCCTAGCAGGTTAATACCCCACCATAGAAAGAACTCATCCAACCGCCTGCTAGAGCGAGTCCATACCCCGCAGTACTGCCAATCCCTTGTCCTTATTAGGTAAAATCACCCCAACCTAAAGTTCCTAATTACTTGGCCAAGACCATTGTCTGTTTAGTTCTTGTGGTTGTATTATTTTTCTGGGTGGTTTTCCATATTCCGATTAACATAGCAAAGGTGGTCTTGCAATTAAGATAACATAATAACGGAACATAGAACATAAAGGTATCCAAGTTGATTAACACCATCCCAATTAAGCAAGCTAAGCAATAGATACCATCAAGATTAATTTAGTAACTCGGTTACAAGGCAAAGGTCATAAAAGACTAGGCATGATCCTTAGTAGGCACCCGTCAAAATTAATGCAAATAATAAAACTAATTACGATGAATTCAGTGCATGTTATATAGGATAAGCGGGTATGCATCAAGGGAGACTTGCCTTCAACAAGACCCTGCTGCTGCTCTTTGGCGCGTTTTGATCTTCCAATCCTTCGAATGCTTCACTCTCTACGTACCACAACATTCACAAGCATACAACAAGAATAAATGAGAAACAATCATCAAACAATACTAACAGAACAAAGTAGAGGCATAAAACTAATCTACGCTTCGAGACGATCAGAAGGACATAAAGAAAACTAAAAACGAAGCTAAGACGATCAAGTTATGCACTAATGAAGGTACATGGACCTATCTGTAAAGAAAACTAAAACTTTAGGGCTTAAACGCAACAAAAGTACCAAACTACAAGAAAACCTGCTACTGCGGAAGGGTATTTTTGTAAAACCAAGAAGCTCGAGGGTTTCTTTGCAAAAAGGTGTGGACCAGACGGGTTTGACCGGTATTGACTCCGGTCCAACCGATCAGATCTGTTGGATATAGATCTAACGATTGGCGGTGGCAGCTGGCGCAAGCGGTGGCGCACGGTGGCGCTCTCGTCAGCGAAGATCGATCTCGCGCTGCGGTGCACAATTTGGCACACGGGCGACACCAGGAGGTAGCGCGCGCGACGACAAAGAGATCTAAGGTGGCGCGGACGGCTCGGGAGTGGCGGAGATGGCGCGAGGCACGGCGAGGCCGAGCGGCGTGGCGGCGCAACTCCAGCCAGCGTTTTTAGGCGACACGGAGCATGGGAATGATGACAGATGGCACCATGGGCTTGCTCACCTTGCGACAGAGCTCTGGGTGGCTTCTCAACGACCAAAGGGTGGTAGCGCGGGAGATCGAAGGCGACAGCGCTAGCTAGGGTTCGGCAGCGTGCGACGTTGAAGCCCAGGGCTAGGATTTGGGGAATCGGGACCCTGGGTGGCGGCGATGGCCTTTAAATAGGCCGGACGACGTCTTGGCGTGCGGGCCAAGCCGTGGGGGCGTGTGCGAGGCGGGGATGACCGGGACTCGGGCTCGAGCTCGAGTCCATCATGGCTACGGCGCGGCGACAGGGATGACAGGTGGGTCCCATCCGCCTACGACCGCGGAGAGAGGAGAGCGAAGCGGGCCGCGCTAGGCCAGAAAGGAGGCATGGGTTGCGGCTTGCTGGGCTGAAAGAAGCGGTGCACGAAGTAGAAAGGAAAAAGACCAGGGTGGTCCTCCGGGCTTCGGCACACGGGCTGCTGGTGGAGCTGGGCTGCGGCACATTGGGCTGGTAGGAGCGACGCGAGTGAGTGGAGTGAAGAAGATCACGGGGCAAACACGAACTTTGGCTCTGGGCTCAAACTGAAGCTGGGCTGAAAGGAAGGAAAGGTGAAGGGATGAGTAGAGAAGGGGTTTGAAATTTTTAAAGAGGGTTCGAACACTTGAATTCAAATTTGAATTTGAATTCTAACAAATAGAAACAATGCCTCAGCATGAATGCAACAAACATCAAGTCATTTATTTAATTTGGAAAAACAAATATTGTTTTTGTTTTTTCTTTACTATATTCTTTGTAAAGTAAATAAATATTGGGAAAATTCTAAAATTAAGAGAAAATCATTGTTTAAATTTTCTTCCTATTCACACCCTGAAATTTGGGAATTTCGGGGTGTGAGAAGTCTAGCCATGGACTATAAATGAAGCGCTAGGCGGGAGGCAACCCGTTCATCAAGTCAAGAATAAGCTACCCGAAGGACAACCCGATCTAGATTTTTCGAGTCTTTCAAGTAAGTTGTTTTAGAATTTGCTATGCAAGACATTCATAGACTCTAAAAGTGGTTGAATAATGTTTAGAGTTGTAAATTTTGTTTGGTATTTTATTTGGATCATAAATTGTTTACATGAGCCATCCTATGTGTTATTTGCTTCTTTTCAAGAAACCAAAACAAAAAAATCAGAACCTACCTCAACCTTTCATTCTCTTCATGATGTTATGCTTGACTTGTTTTCCATGTTAAAAACATACGAGTAGAGCCACGCCATGTACCTTGATGATGTTTAAATTTCAACGCATGGTAGGACTCACGTGAACCTAGAAACTTGGCTTTGGTTTGTTTAAAATTCATATCCTTGGTTTCTCTGGAGTTCGAATTTTTCTTAGCCTCATTTAATTTTATTTCATTCAAAATCTCTCACATTTAACCAAATTTAGAACCTAAACCTATGACCCATGATCAAGCCAGGAAAAAGCTTGCTCTCAACTAATGGAAGCAAACAATACCCAAAATATAATTAGTCGGAAAATATTTTTGACTTACATTTGTGTTTGATGCTTAAAAACTCCTCTAATCATATTTGGACTCATTGCAAGAGTTTAATTTTATTTTTTAGAATTAAAGGAGTGCTTAGAATTAAAACATGATTAGAGGGAGGTAATTAGGTTCACCTAACCACACTTGCACCATGATGCCATCACAGGAGGCCCATACAACCCAACCCCTAGCCCATTATCCATAACAAAATAAATTGTCACAATTGCTGCTGACTAGGATGTGACGTGGCAGCTGACTAGGGTGTGACATGGCAGCTGACTAGGATGTGACGTGGCTGCTAACTAGCATGCGACATGGCTGCTGACATGGATTATAGGTGATGACGTGGATACCAATGATGATGCTGACGTGGCATCATGACATGTATTTTGAACCACTCATTTTAAGCTTATTTCCAAGCCCAACAAGTATTTCAGCCCAAAACGCATTTCAGTCCAACATTTAAAATTCAAGCCCACATAACTCAACCATTTTTGTTGAGCTCAAACATTTATAGCACATCAAAATTCACCAATTTTTGCTAAAAAAATCAAAATTCACCAATTTTATAATGGAACAGAAACATACAGTATAATACCAACACATCGAGGGCAACATTTTGTAAAGTACCACATCAAATACAAACATATCATCCAACATCAGGGGTCCCAAAAAAGGTTAATATTGACACAACAATCCATCATATTCCCTAATAATGTCGTCTGGATCCTGGAAGCAAAAGAAAAGGACACATGAATTATGAGATGAACATGCTAAACATGAAAATAATATACATTGGAAAAGGCAGGGAATAACTCACATCATGCAGTTCTAGGATGCAGTGTCATCCAATGTTTTCTAATTCAGTGCATGAAGCCGTCCAGTATCAGATCATCCATTGGAGAAACTAGGGCATGAGGCAAGACCTGAAAGTGTGTTGTTCAACCATGGAGATGGCCTTGCAAAGTTGTGGGTGCCAAACCACCATGCCTGCCGCAGCTCCTTGTGCACCATCTTGTCTTCTCAAGAACCTACAGCAATCACACAAAGAACCAAGAATAAGAAAAATGGGGAAAATTCAAATTCCCCTTAATCAAACAAAAGACTATATTTCATTTCACAAATTAACTATGACTCATCAGTGTAGGCATCTATACTTGTTACACCAAAATTTAGAAGTCAAATGGGCATATTGAAAGAAAAAACATGAGCATTTCTAGGAGTCCAGGTAGTATCCCTTTATAACTATGAAATCATGACGATATATAAGCAATTATTATACTCGCATTTTTAAGTGTCACCATAGCCAATCTGCTAGAACATAACAGTCAACCATTACAGTTCAGATCAACAGCTAGGCAGTGCAAGCACTGGCAGCATTCCAACAACATCCCAAAATATAAATTAGTTCCAGTACTCTACCTTACTATTAGTCTATCACTGAACTATCACTTGCTTACTGCAATTTAAGAACATCTGGAAGGAGACAGTCAATACCTTGCATTCATTTGGTGACCTTCCAGGTTACTACTTCGTCAAGGAGAAGTTAGCTTCACCTCGAGCTGCACCTCTTTCCTTATTGCCTGCAAATTCACTAGACCCAAGAACATCTTCAGAAAAGCACCTACAAACCCAACAGTAGTACAGGACAATATTATAGCTAAACAAGACAACCCAAGAACAAAATCAAGCTCAAAATAGCTCAAATTACCATGTGTCTTGCTCAGGAGCAGCAATGCAACATCCCCATCACTGATGAGGCACGTCGCTCGATCCAAGTCCTCAACCTGACACAAGACAACACACACATCAGGGCGAGCAAAGCATGCACATTGCATCGATCAATCAGCGGCAGACAAGCAAAGCATAATGACGTTGTGATTCAGGAATTCGAGGACTCGGAAAGGTCCTCACCGAGGCATCTGAACGTCACAACACATTGGCACTACGAGTGCTAGCACTATTCTAGTGTCCTGGTTGAGGCTATAGTATTCAAGTTCACAAATTCAATCAAGATATAAAAGAGCCTGCTAGTCCATTCTAAATAACCTCACGAGATTAGCACAAACAGATCATGTAGAGCCTCGCCTGACCACAACAGATGCCTAATTAACCTCCATACAAGTCGTGTAGTTTTCTATAGAACAAAATATAGGGTCTCGAGGGAAGATGTAGTCACCTGTTAGCAGTGGTGACCGGCATTGAAGCACTAACGCTATAGGAGCAGTCTGAGCGGGAGAAGACGATGGGGAAGCCTGGATCTATGATGGCATCACCTGCATCACGCCACTCGGAGGCCAGCCAGCAGCCTCGAGAGGCAACCAACCGTCCTTTTCCTGCCTGGGCGTGTCATCGCGGTCCCGCCTAGCCAACCATGAGAGATCGCCCTGCATCGCGACCCTCGAAGGCGAACCATGAGACAGCCCTACTAGAGCTATCCCGGGACTGGCCACGGCACCGCCGTCATCGAGGGAGGAAGGGGCGGATCTGCCGAAAGCCTCACCAGAGTTGAGGGGGAGGGGGGAAGGTGAAGGTGGAAGGGGTTGGATGGGAGAAAATGAGTGGTGCACTAGGGTCTCGGAGAGGGGTGACGACAGTCGAGCGGCCTACAGGAGGAGGCCAATGAGGAGAGAGAAGAGGCCAAAGAGGGAGCAGCAGCGAGTGGATCTGAGGGGAGAGTGGGGATGGCAGCAGGCGGATCTGATGGAGGGAGAGGGAGGACGTCGAGGCGAGAGATGCCCCCGCTCCGTGTAGCGTCGCGACGGATCTGAGGAGATGGCAGCGGTGAGCCAAGGTCGAAGGGGAGGGAGGAAGAGGGAGGAGGCGTCGGGCGGACTGGGTGGTAAGTTGGATCAGAAACTAGGGTTCGGGCCTTTTATTCATCTCGACATCAACATGGATCGTTGGATCAGCCCTCTGAACGGCTAGGATGAGTTGAACCTCGTCTGAGATTGTACGGGCCAAGAAGTTTTGGCCCATTTAACAATTGTTTTTATTTCTTAATGGTTTTCCTTTTCCGTTTCATTTTATTGCACCCCTCTAAAGTAACACCTAAAAATAATTATCCTAAATACATGAAATCATTTTTAATGTGCGATGTACTACATATAGGTTGTTTTGTAGAATTTTCAAAAAAAAACGAAATCGATTTACCATTTTCTATATGTTAAATGAATTTCTACATGCTGAGAAGAATTAATTTCGAATTGAAATATGTGCATCTAATAATATAAAAAATGCACTAAAATATTAATTAGACTTGTTTGTTCCATTGTAATCTATGTGCTAGAGATAGATGAAAATTCAACAATCTTATAGGGACAATTCAAACTTTTATCTCAAAAGTACAACATAATAATTAGAATAATATCTAAATTTGGTCAAACAGTTCTACAAATTGGCATAATTGTATTGATAGAGGCGAAGTGCCCGATTTTTCGGTGAGTGGAGATAACTTCGATCTGGTGGGAGGCGACCCTCACGATCCGACTACTACGAGTGAGACTCGAAGCGCCAATGCAATTGCTGAACCAACTCCCCATGGTTACCGACCTTGCTGGCGCAAGATCAGCCTGATCACGAAGATCAATTCCTGTACGCAATTGAAAAATGAACAAGAATATGAGGAGAGCAATCTTAATATCACTCGAAGGTGGAGTTCTGAATCACAGAGGACAACACGTATTTGTGCGTGTTTTGGTGTAGCTAAAGCTAGATGTAAAACAAAACTCAAGCTGTAAAAGATACAGGACTCTGACTAATAAAGGGGGCACAACCCCTAGGAGAGGGGCGACCAGCAAAGGGGGCACCTCCCCTAGCGTCATGGGTGCAGGGGTGCAACCCTAGGCGCCCTCTTGGGCCAGTCCTAGGCACCCACGCACATGGCCTCCTATTGGGACAACCTTCAGTCTTCCGGACCTTCATTCTTTAGCATCATGGCGAAGTTGAACTCTCTTGCACGGGCCTGAGTCTTGGCCTAGAAGGTGGTGCCGAAGATGACGCTGCCGACGCTGGAGTAGGAGAAGGTGCTGCTGATGTAGATGCACTCGTGGTGTCCTCATCATCCCCCTTTCTTGAACTAAAGTCGTCCTCGACGGCAACTCCTCATCCTCACCCAGATATGGCTTCAAATATGCAACATTAAAACTAGTGGAAACACCAAACTTCACAGGCAGGTCAAGGATACAAACACTATCATTAATCTTGGTTAGCACTTTAAAAGGACCAACAGCACGAGGCATTAATTTAGAATGACGCAAAGTAGGGAAACGATCCTTTCTCAAATGCAACCAAACCATATCACCAAATTCAAAAGTAACATGTTTTTTACCTTTACTACCAACAACCTAATATTTAGCATTAGCAACAACAATGTTTTGGTGAGTTTGTTCATGCAGGTTAACCATTTGTTCAACATGTGCAACAACATCTAAGTGTGGGGTGTCTTCAGTATCAAATGAAAACAAATCAATAGGAGCCCGAGGAATGTAACCATACACAATTTGAAAAGGGCACATCTTTGTAGAGGAATGTGTTGCATGATTATAAGCCAACTCAACAGGGGCAAGCAATCCTCCCAACGTCTCAAATTTTGATCTAAAACGTCCCTAAGCATGGTTGACAAAGTTCTATTAACCACCTCAGTCTGCCCATCAGTCTTATGGTGACAAGTTGGGCTAAACAACAATTTAGTTCCCAATTTATTCCACAGAGATCTCCAAAAATGATTGAGAAACTTAACATCACGATTAGAGACTATTGTATTTGGGATACCATGCAAACGAATAATCTCTCTAAAGAACAGTTCAGTAATATTGCTAGCATCATCAGTCTTATGACAAGGTATGAAATGAGCCATTTTGGAGAATCGATCAACAACCACAAAAATTCTATCCCTCCGCTTCTTAGTTCTAGGCAATCCCAAAACAAAGTCCATAGAAATATAAAGCCAAGAGGAAGTAGGAACAGGCAAAGGCATATACAAACCATGGTTGTTCAACCGTGACTTAGCTTTCTAACAAGTAGTGCAGCGTGCAACTAGACACTCAACATCAGCATGCATCTGGGGCAAAAAGAAATGGGCAGCCAACGCCCCATGCGTCTTGTAGACGCCAAAGTGTCTCATGAGACCGCCTCCATGCGCTTCCTGTAACAGCAAAAGACGAACCGAGCTAGCTGGAATACACAACTTGTTAGCGCGAAACATAAACCCGTCCTGTATGTGAAATTTGCCCCATGGTTTGCCATGAAGACAATGGGCAAAAGCATCTTTAAAATCAGCATCACCGACATATTGATCTTTCACAATTTGCAAGCCAAAGATTTTAAAATCTAACTGTGATAGCATGGTATAGCGACGAGACGAAGCATCAACAATAACATTGTCCTTCCCGTTCTTGTGTTTAATAATGTAAGGAAAAGACTCAATGAATTCTACCCATTTAGCGTGACGACGGTTCAGATTTGCTTGGGTACAAATATGTTTCGAAGCCTCATAATCAGAATGAATTATGAACTGATGATGCCAAAGATAGTGCTGTCAAGTATGCTAAGTGCGCACTAAAGCGTAAAGCTCCTTATCATAAGTAGAGTATTTCAGACTAGCACCGCTTAATTTCTCACTAAAATAAGCAACTGGTTTTCCTTCTTGTAACAAAACAACACCTAGTCCAATACCACTAGCATCGCATTCAAGCTCAAACACTTTATTAAAATCAGGCAATTGCAAAAGGGCAGCATGAGTTAACTTATCTTTCAAAGTGCGGAATGCTACCTCCTGCGAATCACTCCATGCAAATGGCACATCTTTCTTTGTAAGATCATGTAAAGGCCCCACAATGGATCTAAAATCACGAACAAACCTGCGGTAGAAACCTGCAAGTCCAAGAAAGTTCTGAATCTGTGTGACTATCGTCGGTGTAGGCCACTCCTTAATGGCAGCAATTTTGCTGCTATTGACCTCAATGCCCTGTGGAGTAACAACATAACCAAGAAACTAGACACATTGTGTGCAAAAGATGCATTATCCATGTTAGAAAATAAGTGGGCAGCATGCAACGCATCAAAAATAGCACTCAAATGTTTCAAATGGTCTTCCATAGATTTGCTGTAAATCAAGATATCATCAAAATAGACAACGACAAACAATCCTGTGAAGGGCCTCAGAGCTTCATTCATCAAGCGCATGAAATTGTTGGGAGCATTAGTCAAACCAAATGGCATAACCAACCATTCATATAAGCCAAATTTCGTTTTAACAGCCATTTTCCATTCATCTCCCAATTTCATTCTAATCTGGTGGTAACCACTACACAAATCAATCTTAGTAAAAAGAATGGCACCACTAAGCTCATCTAGCATATCATCAAGGCGTGGTATAGGGTATCGATAATGAATGGTGATGTTATTAATAGCATGACAGTCTACACACATACACCATGAACCATCTTTTTTAGGAACAAGTAACACAGGAACTGAGCAAGGGCTAGGAGACTCACGAATGTAACCCTTATCAAGCAACGCCTGCACCTGGCACTGAATCTCTTTTGTCTCATCCGGGTTTGTATGGTACGGGGCACGGTTTGGAAGCTGGGCGCTAGGAATGAGGTCGATCTGGTGCTCAATGCCACGAGGCGATGGAAGACCCAGTGGCAAGTCTTTGGGAAAGACATCAGCGTACTCTTGCGAAAGATTAGCAACCACATGAGGAATATCCAAAGATGGTGCATCATCAAGGTAAACAAGCACACTAGAGCATACAAGTGCATAGCATGGCAAATGAGCATCTCAAATATCATCAAAATCAGCACGTGTAGCAAGTAAGACAGGAGCATTCAACTTAATTTCAGATTTATCAGAAGTGGATGGTGATGGTTCCTGTTCTTTAGCAGTTTTAACAGCTCTAGCAAGATCATCTTTAACAATTTGTTCAGGTGTCATAGGATGTATAATTATTTTCTGACCCTTAAACATGAGAGAATAATGATTCGAACGGCCATGATGCAAGCTGTCAGTATCATATTGCCAAGGTCTACCAAGTAACAAAGAGCATGCTTCAATAGGAACAACATCACAATCAACATAATCAGAGTAAGCACCTATAGAAAAAGGAAGATGCACCGATCTTGATACTCTAATTTTGCCACCATCATTAAGCCATTGAATGTGATATGGGTTTGAACGCTTACAAGTGGGTAATGACAACTTCTTGACCAGCATAGTACTCACCAAATTGTTGTAGCTGCCGCTGTCGATGATGATGTGAATCGACCGCTCTTGCACAACACCCTTCGTATGGAACAGAGTGTGTAACTGATTCTTCTCGGCTGGGGCGACCTGTGTACTAAGAACACGCTACACAACAAGACTCTCGTACCTATTGGTGTCCCCCAGATTGACATGTATGTCCGTCTTAGCTGCATTGTCAGTGGCAAGCAAAGTATGTTCAAGTTCTTCTGAATCACTAGCTGAAGAGTACTCACCATTGTCACGAATGAGTAATGTGCGCTTATTCGGACATTCCCGAGCCACGTGGCCATGTCTGCTACAACGAAAACACGTGTTATCCCATGTATGACCTGTGGTGGATGTTGTGCCTGTGGATGGAGTGGTGCCAGTGGCTGCGGCGGCTCCTGCCAGCGTAGCTGTCCTCTCACGCGGTGTAGGTGTGGATGGCGCAGGGAGAGGAGGTGCTGAACTGGACGACGAGTTTCTACCTGCAAAAGTGTTAGAATATGTCCTCGAGCTGTGTCCTTGCACTTTACGTTTAGCTTTGCAAGCAAACTCAAATAATTGGTCATGTCAGCATATTCTTTATAATCAAGGATGTCCTGAATTTCGTGGTTCAAACCACCACGAAAGCGTGCCATTGCAGCGTCAGATTCCTCCAATATACCACAACGAATCGTACCTTTTTGCAACTCGTGGTAGTAGTCCTCAAGAGACTGAGAACCTTGCTGAAATCGCTGCTTTTGTTAAGTAAATCACGAGCATAATATGATGGCACAAAGTGATGTCGCATAGCAGTTTTTAATTGCTCCCAAGTGGTCAGAACATCAGTAGGATGTTTATTTTTATACTCACGACACCAAATTAAAGCAAAATCAATAAATTCACTAATGGCAGCCTTAACTTGAGAGCTAGCAACAATATCATGACATGAAAACTTTTGTTCAACTTCTAACTCCCAATCAAGATATGCAGCAGGATCATATTTGCCATTAAAGGGTGGAATTTAAAATTTGATTTTAGAGAAGGAATCGTTACCAGCGGGGCGGCGTGGTACACGGTGGGCTTTGCCTCCACGGTCAGCATCCTCCTGCTCATCGTCACCCACACATCCTTAGGCCACCAAATCAGTGACCACCGTGTTCAATGCATCGAGTCGTGACACGATGGCGTCGAGCGTCGTCTTGGTGGCTGTCTGCGCGAGATGGAGTTGGTCGAACCACCCATTGGCCATAGTAACCGTGGAATCCATCCGCTCGTGGATCGTCTTGATGTCTGTGACAAGGCCATCAATCTCAGACCGCATGTCCTATAGCTGTTTCTTGTCGTCGTCACCTGCCATGGTTAGCGCAAACATGAAACAAAAACGGACGCCAACACAGGGGTGGAACAACTCACAAAGGCGCTCAAACTAATGCTGTTACAAATTCTTATCTGTTCTTATCACTATGTGAAAACCTCAAATAGGTCACGCAGCATTTTTAATGGGCCCTTAACGTCCGTTACATCCACCCACATCTGTAACGGTTGTTGTTTGGCGCCCGTTACCTATAGGCGCGCCAGGACGACCCCTGGGTTGGCCTCCACAACGCCCGTTATCAATGTGGACTTCTGGTAACGGGCTTCTTAAATGCCCATTACATAAATTGTTTGTAACAAATGTTAAAAGAACCCGTTACAAATGTCAAACCTATCGGTAACGGGCTTGTAAAGTCTGTTATTGAAGGATCAGATGGCGACTAGAGAGGGGGGAGTGAATAGGAGCCGGTAAAAATTCTTCCCAAAGAACCCGGCCTATGTCCTACTCAAAACCCGGTCACACACAAGCGATGAATCGAATCACACACCAATCGCCAAGACCACGAGGTTATGGATCAACCTCTAGCCTTAGGAACGATTCCTTAGAGCACACGCGGAAGCACTAGAAAGGGAGGAAGGAATCGAACCAAGAAGCAAAGCACACAAGCTCGCGGACCGTCCGCACGAGAGGGGCGGACCGTCCGCAAGAGCCGCGCGGACCGTCCGGCCGGGTATCGCGGACCGTCCGCACCCGAGCCGCGACCGTCCGGCCTTAGCCGCGGACCGTCCGTTAATTTACACAGAACGACCCAAAGACACCCCCGTGCCACGGACCGTCCGCGGGGAGCACGCGGACCGTCCGCCAAGCACCCGCGGACCGTCCGCCCGACACCGCGGACTGTCCGAAACTTCGTCCAACTAAAAACCAAAGTCACAACGGATCGAAACAAAGGACGAGCAAGAACACGAAGAACTCGGGATGAACTCGAGCGGCGCGGACCGTCCGCCAGGAGGGCGCGGACCGTTCGCGAGGCTCGGACAGAACAGAAAAATGCCCGACCTCGAAAGTCAACTCCCCCAAATCATCATCGGATTTCCCAAACGGTAGAAGCTGTGGAGACAAGAGTTTGGGTACTTGAAAAGCGTCACACAAGGATGCTATAGTCCAAAAATCTTGCCTCCTAACTCCCTAAATCACCGGGAATCGCGAATCCTTTGAGCACCACCAAAAACTAGAGCACCGAACGAAAACTCACGAATCGAAGTAGTTTCCCGGCGTTTGAGGGCACAAGATCAAGCACAAAGATGCACAAGACATCTATCCATGTTTCCCTCAAAGAAATCCGGGAAGAAACTCACTCAAATCCGCGGAATCACTCCGGGAACAAAGGCACGAAAATAAGCACAAAAAGGCACGAAAAACAACCCCGAATCTTCTATACAAACCAGGAAAGATTCACAAGGTCTAGCATGCCGCCCTAGCATCCATCCCTCTCAACAAATCTCACATGAAGCTCTCATGCTAGCCTAGAGAAAATAGGAAGGAAATTAGCTACGAAAATGAGAAAGAGAAGGGGGGAAATGAAACCCTAAGATCCGGAGAGAGAGAGCCATCAACACACACTCTAGGCTTATATATCAGGTCCCGCCGGAGTGGTAAATGACTCGACTACCCCTAACTACACTACTGGCGATACAACCCACGTAGGGGCATTTTGGTAATGTTTGTGGGTCTTGCCATCGGACGGCCACGCCTTTGCCGCACCCCGCGTCCTCCCGACGCAAGCCATGCGATCCCGCCGCGTGTCCTCCGCTTCGAAGCTTCCCGACACGCCGGATCCCGTCTCCGTCGTGTTGGGCCCTCGGACTTGGTTTTGAGGCCCAAACCAAGAAACCGTCCGCCGATGGTTTTGTGGGCAAACCACCAAACCCCGCGTGCCCGGTCCGGCCTCCCGCCAAACCACTTGACTTGACCGCCACCGTGCACCGCTCACTTGTCCATAACTTCGTCTTGCTTGTGTCGCCACCATGTGATCCGCACCTGGGCCCCGCCGTCCACCGGTCCCTCGAACCGAGCCTACTTGTCTCTCCATCTCCCGGAGGCCCCTCAAGGCTGAAGACCTTTCGCGCCCGTTCTTCACCTGCAACAACACGAACTAGGCCGCAGCCTACACTTGCGCACTAAGCCAAGAGTCAGTCCAACACCCGTTGTCAATCACTCATCACTAAGGAGCGGTCATCCACCGACCACTGGGACGCTCATGGTCCTCAATCTCCCCCTTGATGAGTGCATTGACAACACACAACGCGAAATGAAATTCAAAGAAAAAGAGAAAAGAAGAAGAAGGAAAAACAAAGAAGCTCAACTCATGACCAAAACCAAAGAAAGGCAAAGAAAGGTCACAAGACAAGCAAAGCACAAAATCCACACCGAAAACAGCAAGAAAGCTCCCCCTGAACAAATGCCTCCCCCTGAACATGTGGATGCACACTTCCAAATTTCAGCTCACCTTTTTCTGAATTTTCATTAAGCTCACCTTTTCTCCCCCTTGTTGACAATGTATGAATCAAGGTGAAAAATGCGTAAATGCAAAGCAAAGCATATAAACATCTACATGAGCTTCTCAAATAGGCCAAATCTAGTGTCAAAGGCTAAAAATGAGACAAAGATCACACACATGAATCATAGCATAGTCAAAGCATTGCCACAAGTAATATATGAAAATACAAGCATGTGACAAAGCAAAAATTTCAGATTTAAGCAGTTTTTACCAAAAGAAAGCTCGCTTCACATGTAAAAGCCTATCCATGTCACACTTGAGCCACAAACATGCATATTACGCAAAGATCATACAAGGATATCAAATTCTCAAGAAAAAGATCATGGCAAACACCCATAAAGCAAAGCATGTCATGTCAAAGCTCATGAGCCATGTGTCCACTTCGGGGAGACTTCTCCACTGGTGAACATCATGCAACATGTTTTGCACCCATATGTGAAAGATAAGACATTTTAAGCATAGACATGATGGATGGAGCATTTTTCAAGCATTTTACACTTCTTTTCAAGATTAAATCATTTCATGGTACACGAAGTGCCTTTGCGGCAAAAAGAAGCTTATGCTCCCCCATGAATGCAACATAGGCTAAACATTCACAATGATATCCGGCCTTTGGCCCAAATGCAAGAACAGGCATCCAAGCACAATCTAAGCATGAAAAGCACATTTAGACCAAACTGTGACATGGATACACAACTACACACGAGTGGAGCAAATTTCATCAAAAATTAGTCAAGTTAAGCATTTATCTCAAAAAGGGGCTATCTCACCACACATATATCTCAAATAATCCAAGAGCATAGCCTCACATCACCATTTCTCCACACATATAACCAAAATCTCACAAATAGCCAAAGAGACTCACATATGGCATATAAAAGAAGCTCATCATCCTAAAATGCAATATGATACAAATGCAACAAGATATATGACAAGATGGCTATCCTACCATGGTTTGTACATCAAGCAAAGCATGTATATACATCAAAGTAAAAACATGGTATGATACATATGGTACAAAAAGGAAATCCCCCAAGAATCAACTAGAACGGGCAACAAACCCCAAGTTCCCCCCGCAAGCGCACAAATGTAGCTTGGTCGAGAGGCTTTGTAAAGATATCGGCTAGCTGATCTTGGGTAGGGACATGGCTCAAAACAATGGTTCCTTTCTCCACATTGTCCCTCAAGAAATGATACCTCACTTCTATATGTTTGGTCCTGGAGTGAAGCACTGGGTTTTTGGCTACGCTTATGGCACTGGTGCTATCACAAAGAAGTGGGATCCGGGTGCACTCCTCACCAAAGTCTCTCAAAGTGTATGAAATCCACAACAAGCGGGAGCAACAACTAGCGGCAAAGCAACATACTCCGCCTCCGTGGTAGACCGAGCTACACTAGATCGCTTGCGGGAAGACCATGAGACCAACGAAGAACCAAGAAACCGACACGTGCCGAAGTAGACTTCCTCTCGACTCGACAACCGGCAAAATCCGCATCGGAAAAACCATGAAGAGAAGAGTCGAGGAGGAAGAATACCAAAGGCCAAGACCGAGGGGCGGATCGTAGGTACCGAAAATCCTCTTGACGGCCCGTCGATGTGATGTCCTCGGCGAAGCTCGAAAACGAGCGCACGGACACACGCCGAACCGTATGTCCGGCCTCGTCGCCGTCAAGTAGAGGAGGGAGCCGATCATGCTCCCGTACTCCCGCCGGTCCACCGGTTCTCCGTCCTCATCCGCATCCAAAGTGGCCGTACTCCCCATGGGAGTCGACATCGGCTTCACATCTTGCATCCGGAACTTCCTCGCATGTCTTTCGTGTACTTGGTCCGGTGCACAAATGTACCGTCCTTCACTTGCTTGATCGCGCCCCGAGAAAATACCGCAACTCGCCCATCATGCTCATCTCGAACTCCCCGCTCATCTCATCCGCAAACTTGGCAACAAGGTTATGTGACGAGCCACCAAAGACAATATCATCCACGTATATCCGAACAATCGGCAAGTCATTCCTATGCTTGAGGAGAAACAAGGTTCTATCCACCGTACCCATCACAAACCCTCTCGCTCAAAAGAAAACCTCTCAATCTCCCATACCAAGCACGGGCGCCCGTTTCAACCCATACGAGCCCTTTTCAACCCGTATACCCCGTGTGGGTACAACTCGCTCTCAAACCCGGGTGGTCGCTTCACATACACCTCCTCCTCTATGACCCCATTCGAAAAGCACTCTTCACGTCCATCCGAAACAACTTGAACCCTTTAGCCACGGCAAAGGCTAGAAGGATCCGAATTGCCTCAAGACGGGCCACAGGAGCAAAGGTCTCCTCATAGTCGATCCCCTCCTTCGACTAAACCCCCGAGCAACAAGTCCGGACTTGTTCCTCACAACCATCCCATTCTCTCCCTCTTTGTTCTTCCAAACCCACTTGGTTCCTATGGGATGGCAATTTGGAGGTGGTTCAACTAACTCCCACACCCGGTTCCTCTCAAAGTTTTCCAACTCCTCATGCATAGAATTGACCCGCTTTGCATCGGATAAAGCATGTCCAATGTCCTTGGGCTCAAAAGTAGCAACAAAAGCGAAGATGAGCAAAATGAGAGGAATTCCCGGACCTCGACCGTGTAGTGCGTTCATTGATGTCTCCAATGATCTTCGACATGGGATGCACTTCTTGAATCCGCCGGGAGCCTCACGCCTCGAGACCGCCTCCCCCTCAACCCCCGCCTTCTCTCGCCCGGTCCTCTTGTTGCACCGTCGTTGTCCATGAAGTAGACGGTCCATGCTCCAAAGTAGTCGTAGGGGAAGTAGTGGGTACATGCTCGGCTTCGGGCGCATGGTTCTCCCCATCATCATCTCCGGCTTCATCTTTCTCCTCTTCAAAAAGGTCCTCGGCCATCTCTTCATCACCGCACATTCAAAGCCAAGAGAGGTACATGGCATTGTCTCGTCGAAGGTCACCTCGCAAGTCTCCATGATTTTGTTAGTCTCAAGGTTAAGCACCCTATAGGCTCTAGAATGGTTAGCATATCCAAAGAAAATACCATCACTAGACCTAGCCTCAAACTTGTCGAGTTTTCCCGTTTTCAAAATAAAGCACTTGCAGCCAAAAACTCGGAAATGACTCACTTTGGGTACCCGACCATGCATAAGCTCATAACAGGTCTTCTTCTTGAAAGCTCTCAATAAAATCCGATTGGAAACATGACAAGCTCTATTGACCGCCTCAGCCCAAAACCTCCTAGGAGTCCTGTGCTCATCGAGCATCGTCCTAGCCATCTCACAAAGAGTCCGATTTTTCCTTTCCACGACTCCATTTTGAGGGGGCACATAAGGGGTCGAATACTGATGTTCAAGACCTAGATCACGACAAAAAGCATCAAAACGAGAGTTCTTGAACTCACAGCCATTATCACCGCGGATAGCTCGAATAGCATTTCCATGCCTCTCGTTTTTCAACCTCACGATCGGATCTCGAACAAAACCAAAAGTCTCACTCTTATCCTCCAAGAAGAACACCCGGGCATAGCGAGAGTAATCGTCCACCACAACAAGGACATACCACTTCCCACCCACCGAGCGAACTCGAGCCGGCCCAACAAGGTCCATATGCAACGGCTCGTCGGACGCTCGGTCATGACATCGGTCAGGGGTGGATGGGGAGTGGCTACCATCTTACCATGCCTACAAGGAGCACAAACCAAATCCTTCTCAAACTTCAACTTCGGCAATCCTCGGACAAGGTCAAGACCACTCAAGCGGGAAACCAAATCAAAGCTCAAGTGTCCCAACCGCCTATGCCATTTCCACAAATCGAAGAAGGACCGGCCATCAAAACAGCGAGCAGGACCCAAAGAACGAGAGAAATCGCCCCGAAAATCTGACCCTCGGGGATGATCATACAGACAAGATCACCTCGAGAATCAAGCAAACGAGACTCGCCAGACTTGAAACGCACCTCAAAACCCTCATCAAGCAACTGAGAAACCGAAAGCAAATTAAATCCCAAAGACTTCACAAGAGCCACTCTTTTCAGCGTTACCTTGTCACTCACATGCACAACACCCTCAGACAGCACCCTACCTCGTCCATTGTCCCCAAATGTGATGTACATCTTTTCCTTCACTGGGGTGAGGCTGGAGAACCACTTCTTATCTCCGGTCATGTGTCGTGAACACCGGAGTCGATCAACCAAATGTTCTCCAAGCCTCCCGCCCGCGATCGAAACAAGAACGAGAATGAGCTAGCGACTCGACACTCGGGGTTAGCACAAAGAAAGTTAAACCGAGTGTCGAGCCATCTGCTCAAAAGAGGGGTTAGCAAACATCACTCCCTTGCCACCAAACTTCCCATGTCCCATGGGAGGAGTACGAGCACCACGAGGGGGAAAACGTGGTCCGTAGTTCCTCTGGAACCCAAAGCTGCGATCATCTCCCCTAAACCCGTACTGAGGACGAGTAGGGGGACGTCCAGCAAAACCACCACGAGCCCGACCAAATCTCTCACCAGCCCGCACACCATCATCTCTCCTGACAAACCTCTCACCACCACCTCTCTGTGGGAACCTGCCAACACTCCTCACACTTCCCACACCCCGTGGAAGTGGCACTCTAGGCTCAGGAATACCGCGAGACCGGCGATACTGTCCCGGTTTGCTTGCTCCCTAGCAAGCCTCTCATCCCTCTTCCTCTTGTAGCGTAACTCGCAAGATGCCTCTCCTTGCCACAATACTCACACCCGAAGGGGATGGGTTTTGGTTTTGGCTCGGCTTCTCTCTAGGCTTCTCACCCTTCTCACCCACAAACTTTACCGGTTTCGGAAATCATTTGTTTTAGGTGAGAATTTGGGTGGATCTTGGGTTGTGTCAAGCTTGTTGCAAAGGTGGTTGGGCTTTGGTGTGAAAGAGTTCTTGGGTGCTTTTGGGAGTGGGACTTGGATCTCTCCGATCACCTCAAACTCGGGGTTAGACTCAACACACTTCTCGTACACACTCTCCCCATCGTTCTCTCCCACTTTCTCACCCAACTTCTCAAAACCCAAACCACGACCATCGGCCTCTCTTGAACTCCTCAATCATGATTTTCAATTGAGGTTCCCGCCCGTACAACCAACCCAACACCTTCCTCAAATAATCATTTTCCTCATAAATGACATCCAAACGGGAAGTAAGTTCAAGATTACGCAAAGTGACTTCATCACAAACCTAGAACATGCATTTGCAACGAGGAGATTTCAAAGATGCTTCCAAAGAACTAATAGTAGAGCGAGCATCAACAAGCTTAGCATGCATAGTAGGACATGATTTGCAAGCACCAAGCAAAGTGGGTCTAGCCTTAAGCTCATCATGTTCGGTCCTAAGAGCATCTAGTTGAGCCAAAATAGAAGCATTCTTCTCATTAAGCAAGTTTGATCTCATCCAACCAAGCATCACATTCAACACATTCAACATCATCGGGAGGAGTAGGAGCAAGTTTCAAAGAGTCATTCTCAAGTTTCAATTCAAGCAATTTTGACTCTAACTCTCCTACTTTCTCGCTAGCATTCTCAAGCCGAGCCCTAAGATCTTTCCTCATCTTTTTGGCATCTCTCAACACACTATCACGGTTATCAAGCAAACCATTCAACCTAGCAATCTCGGCAAGCAAAGAGTCGGGATCACGGTTTACCTCATCCTCCGAGTCGGAGTCGCCGTCTTCCTTCACACTCTTCTTGCCGCTCGAGCTATGGGCCATGCCACAAAAGCCCTCGAGCGCCACACGGCTCGGCCCCGCCGAGGTTCCGGCTTGCACTCTTCTTGCCACCGCGCCTCCCGGCGTCTTCATCTTCGGCCGCTTGAGTTTGATCGCTCCTCGCTTGAGCTTGAATCGACGTCGCTCGCACCGGCCACCATCGCTCTTGCCTTGTTCTTCTTGTAGGTGCTCTTGCTCGGTCGCCGCTTGTCCTTGTCCTTGCTCTTGGACTTGTTGAAGTGCTTGCCCTTGGAGGAGTAATTGTCTTCACGCCTCGGGTGCGCCTTGTACTCGTTCACCTTGTACTTGTTCTCCTCTGCTCCCGGGCACTCGGCGATGAAGTGGCCACGCTTGCCACACTTGTAGCACGTCCCTGAGCTCCGCCTTGCGTTCCTCCGACTCTCGTGTAGTCGTTCAAACCTTCTTGAGAGCAAGGCCAGCTCCTCCTCGCCCAAAGACATCAAACTCCTCATCCGGAATGGACATAAGAGAGGACAAAGAAAAAAGCGTCGACGGGAAGGGTTAGATTTGCCCTTTGATCCTCCCACAAGAGCAAGACTATGGTCGGTCGAGCCCTCATGCTTGGATAGCAACTTCCCGTCAACCTCGGCCCGACTTGAGCTTAGAAAAGAGGTCATCCAACTCAATAGTCAAATAATTCCCAGACTCCTTGATGGCCTCAACCTTAGCACGCCAAACATTTGGGTCCAAGACATGCAAGAGCTTCAAAGCCTGATCATGCTCGGAGTACGGAAAATCCTCAACATTAGCCTTCATGTTGTTCACGATGGCGGTGAACCTCTGAAACATCGCATCAATGTCCTCACCGGGAAGTGGAGTGAAATTCTCATATTGCATCCGGTAAGAGACAAAGAGGCGAGCCTTCACATGGTTATCACCACCGTGAGCAACCAACAACTTATCCCAAATTTGCCAAGCAAGATTCAAATGGCGAACACGCTCAAACTCGGATCACACAAGCTCCGGCACAAGTGATCAACGGCTTTTGCATTAGCCTCATACTTGGCCTTGGCATCGGCATCGGCCACCATAAGAGTATGGATGTTGACCGGAATAGCATATGTCTTGTCAAGCACAATAAACTCCAACAAACTTTCCTCGAAGAAAAATCATCATACGAGCCGCCCACTTGTGGTAACCCTTGCCATCGAAGTGCGGCGGACCGCCCCGCTCAACGTACGCCATCTTAGGATTCGAGACTTGTCAAAGTCGCAAAGAATCCGGCACCAAGCTCTGATACCAATTGAAGGATCAGATGGCGACTAGAGAGGGGGGGGGAGTGAATAGGAGCCGGTAAAAATTCTTCCCAAAGAACCCGGCCTATGTCCTACTCAAAACCCGGTCACACACAAGCGATGAATCGAATCACACACCAATCGCCAAGACCACGAGGTTATGGATCAACCTCTAGCCTTAGGAACGATTCCTTAGAGCACACGCGGAAGCACTAGAAAGGGAGGAAGGAATCGAACCAAGAAGCAAAGCACACAGGCTCTGGCGGACCGTCCGCACAGGAGGGGCGGACCGTCCGCAAGAGCCGCGCGGACCGTCCGGCCGGCGGGGTATCGCGGACCGTCCGCACCCGAGCCGCGGACCGTCCGCCTTAGCCGCGGACCGTCCGTTAATTTACACGAACGACCCAAAGACACCCCCGTGCCACGGACCGTCCGCGGGGAGCACGCGGACCGTCCGCCAAGCACCCGCGGACCGTCCGCCCGACACCGCGGACTGTCCGAAACTTCGTCCAACTAAAAACCAAAGTCACAACGGATCGAAACAAAGGACGAGCAAGAACACGAAGAACTCGGGATGAACTCGAGCGGCGCGGACCGTCCGCCGAGAGGGCGCGGACCGTCCGCGAGGCTCGGACAGAACAGAAAAATGCCCGACCTCGAAAGTCAACTCCCCCAAATCATCATCGGATTTCCCAAACGGTAGAAGCTGTGGAGACAAGAGTTTGGGTACTTGAAAAGCGTCACACAAGGATGCTATAGCCCAAAAATCTTGCCTCCTAACTCCCTAAATCACCGGGAATCGCGAATCCTTTGAGCACCACCAAAAACTAGAGCACCGAACGAAAACTCATGAATCGAAGTAGTTTCCCGGCGTTTGAGGGCACAAGATCAAGCACAAAGATGCACAAGACATCTATCCATGTTTCCCTCAAAGAAATCCGGGAAGAAACTCACTCAAATCCGCGGAATCACTCCGGGAACAAAGGCACGAAAATAAGCACAAAAAGCCACGAAAAACAACCCCGAATCTTCTATACAAACCAGGAAAGATTCACAAGGTCTAGCATGCCGCCCTAGCATCCATCCCTCTCAACAAATCTCACATGAAGCTCTCATGCTAGCCTAGAGAAAATAGGAAGGAAATTAGCTACGAAAATGAGAAAGAGAAGGGGGGAAATGAAACCCTAAGATCCGGAGAGAGAGAGAGCCATCAACACACACTCCAGGCTTATATATCAGGTCCCGCCGGAGTGGTAAATGACTCGACTACCCCTAACTACACTACTGGCGATACAACCCACGTAGGGGCATTTTGGTAATGTTTGTGGGTCTTGCCATCGGACGGCCACGCCTTTGCCGCACCCCCGCGTCCTCCCCGACGCAAGCCATGCGATCCCGCCGCGTGTCCTCCGCTACGAAGCTTCCCGACACGCCGGATCCCGTCTCCGTCGTGTTGGGCCCTCGGACTTGGTTTTGAGGCCCAAACCAAGAAACCGTCCGCCGATGGTTTTGTGGGCAAACCACCAAACCCCGCGTGCCCGGTCCGGCCTCCCGCCAAACCACTTGACTTGACCGCCACCGTGCACCGGCTCACTTGTCCATGACTTCGTCTTGCTTGTGTCGCCACCATGTGACCCGCACCCAGTCCCGCCGTCCACCGGTCCCTCGAACCGAGCCTACTTGTCTCTCCATCTCCCGGAGGCCCCTCAAGGCTGAAGACCTTTCGCGCCCGTTCTTCACCTGCAACAACACGAACTAGGCCGCAGCCTACACCTGCGCACTAAGCCAAGAGTCAGTCCAACACCCGTTGTCAATCACTCATCACTAAGGAGCGGTCATCCACCGACCACTGGGACGCTCCTGGTCCTCAGTTATCGATCAAAGCCCTATCAGTAACGGGCTGCTTAAGTCCGTTACTGATCGCTGCCGTATTAGTAACGGGCTATAAAGTCCATTACTGATAAGTTCGTACTGGAGACGCACGCTTGTAGGATGCGTCTCCTTTGATAGGCACCCAGGGTCGCCTTTTTTTCTCACATCGGAGACGCATGTTGTTATCTCGTCTGTGTGTCTGTGTCTTATCCTTTCGACACCACTCGCTCTCTCTCCGCAGAAGCTAGGCCACTCCTTTTCCGACAACAACACTCGCTCTCTCCCTCCTTAGAAGGTCCCTCGCTCGATCTGTGTACTCAGATGTCCCCGCTGGCCTGTCCCATTCGCCGCTGCCAGCTGCGCGCGCTTTGAGGATTGCGCGACAGCGAAAGGGGCCAGAGCGAACGTCGACCGCGCCGTCCTCTGCGCCTCTGATCCTCCTCCTCGGCCGCACTCGGCTCGTGCAGAAAGACCTCGTCAAGGTGGAAATTAATTGGCCCATTTTATTGAAATTCTTCAGCTGTCTTTTTGCGTGATGAATTATGCTCATTTGGTGTATGGAATGCAGATGGCGTCTGCTGCTCGGGCTTGGATGTACAGACAGCCCCAAGAAGATTGGGAGAATTTCTTAAGCGGGCTCAATGGTTTTCTAAATCAAGCAGAGGCGGATATGAGAAACCGTGGTGTTCAGGCAATGCTTTGCCCCTGTATTGATTGTTCAACCAAAAGAAATTTGCACAACGGGAAATCATTTTTCATCATTTGGTCTCACGTGGTTTCACAAAACATTACAAGTGTTGGAATAAACATGGTGAGGAAGGCCTTAATGAACTCGAAGCAGGCTGCCTAAATGAAGGTGAAGTGCGACACCATGCTAACCATGATGAAGACCTTGATGACAGTGGACTTTTTGAGGGAAATGAACCATTATTCCCACCAAATGTGTTGAGGCCTGAGGATATCACTGATCAAGAAGTTAGGGGCTTCGATGATGGTGAGGTGTTGCAATGTGTGCACAATGTTGATCAAATGTTGCGAGATGTTGAGTTTCAACGAGTGTACACACCTTCTGAATTAGCGAGGCTGAAGCAGTTCATTGAAGATTCAAAGAAACCCCTCTATCCTGATTGCCAGAAGTACTCTCGCCTTTCTGGTGATCTAAAACTTCTGCAGCTTAAGGTAGATCATGGTTGGAGTAACAAAAGTTTCAAACATCTATTGGATGTGCTTAGAGACATGCTACCTGAAGGAAACCAAATAGCAAAGTCTGTCTATGAGGCAAAGAAGATAATCTGTCCTCTGGGAATAGAGGTTGAAAAATCCATGCATGCAAGAACAGTTGTGTATTGTTCCATGGAGATTATGCAGACCTTGACAAGTGCCCCAAGTGTGGCTATGATCGGTACAAGAGGAAAAAGGATGGTGGAGATGATAATAATGCTGATGACGAGAACGAGCCCGGCGAGATCAGAGACAAGAAGAAGAAGGCTAACAGAGGGGCTCCTGTGACGGTGGCATGGTATTTTTGCATCATTCCTCGGCTGAGAAGATGGTTCGCAACACGCAAGGAGGCCCAACTCTTGCATTGGCATGACGAAGGCCAAAAGGAGCTTAATTGTAAGAAAAATGACAAGTTTAGGCACTCCGCAAATGCAGCGCAATGGGGTAACATTAATACCCACTTCCCATGGTTTGACGACGCAAGGAGCATACGGTTTGCTATGAGCACAGATGGCGTGAACCCATTCGGTAACCAGAGCTCAACACATAGCACCTGGCCTGTCGTGCTGTCGTTGTACAACCTTCCACCCTGGCTATGCAAGAAACAGAAATATATGATGCTGACAATATTGGTCTCCGGGCCAAAGCAACCTGGTGACCGTATTGATGTCTACTTGAGGCCACTAGTTGATGACTTGAAGATATTGTGGAAGCCTGGTGTGCCGGAGGTTTGATATCAGTACAAGCGTGAGGAGTTCACAATGCATGGCATGTTGTTTACCACCATCAACGACAACCCGGCTCAGCGCAACCTCTCTGGCCAGAGTAAAAGGAAAGGTGCAGCTTGCCCACACTGCTTGGAAGATACTTGCGCAATAATGGCTAAGACATTTAAAGAAATACGTATTTATGGGGCACCATCATTTCCTCGGCAAGAAACAACCATACCGGGCCATGGATTGTCAGTTTAATGGGGAAAAGGAGAATCGAGAGGCACCGTTGCATGTGACTGGAGATCTGGTCCACTTGAAAGTCAAGGACATCAAAACTATCGAGGAGTTACCCAAACTGACTGAAAAAACCCTTGGCAAAAGAAAGAAACGAGATGGTGAAGAAGAAGAAGGAATGTGGAACAAGAAATCAATTCTATGGGAGCTAGAGTATTGGCCGATGTTAGATGTGCGTCATTCGATTGACAACATGCACGTCAAGAAGAATGTGTGTGAAGCTACTTGTGGAACATTTATACAACAGAAGTCCAAAGGAAAAGATCATAAAAATGCAAGGGAGGATCTTAAAGAGCTGGGCATTAGGCCTGAGCTCTATGCAGAGGAAACAGAGACGGGGACCAACCTTCCCGTTGCTGCAACCACCTTGTCAAAAGCAGAAAGAATAGAATTCTGTCAGTTTTTGCATGATTTGAAAGTACCTTCAGGCTACTCATCAAACTTCAAGAGGCTAGTGTCAGTGAAGGACATGAAAATGAATTTCAACTTGATGAAATCTCATGATTGCCATGTGTTGATGACAACTCTTCTTCCTGTCGCACTTAGAGGTATCAAGACAGAACTGGTTCGCGATGCGGTCACGAGCTTGTGTTTATTCTTCAATGCAATAGAACAGAAGGTGATTGTTGAGGAAAAACTATTTGACTTGGAGAGGAGGCATTTCAAGACCCTATGCCTTCTTGAAGCTACCTTCCCACCGTCATTCTTTGATCTCATGTTCCATCTAACAACACACCTCGCGAGGGAAATCTGGTTCCTTGGCCCATCTTACCTTCATCATATGTTTCCATATGAGAGGTTCTATGGATTCCTGAAATCATTGGTACATAACCGGTTATTTCCGGAGGGAGCCATTGTTCGTGGCTACGAGACCATCGAAGCAGTGGAGTGGGCCATGGGTTATATGGACCCACAAAACCCCATTGGTGTGCCTCACTCATGGCATGAAGGTAAGCTTTCAGGTGTTGGGACCATGTGGAAAAGGTCAGTCACTCCGGATGCAGATGCCTTCGAAAAGGCTCATTTCACTGTGATACAACAACTGCACCTAATTACACCGTTTGCCAATGAGCACAAACGACAACTACATGAAGACAACCCTAACCGTGGTAGGGCTTGGCTTGCAAAGATGCACATGCAAGGTTTTAGTATGTGGCTCCGAGATTATGTCGAGACATGAAACAATAATGCTGTAATTACCAACGAGATAAGAAATCTAGCAGCAGGGCCATTGTTCACTGTTACAAGATACGAAGGAATGGATATCAATGGATACACGTTCTACACCATGACCCAGGATAAAAAGAGCGTCTATCAAAATAGTGGTGTGCGTGTACGGGCCGTCGTTGACGACAGTCATGACGATGATGATGACACGGAAATAGACACATATTTTGGTCAAATAGAGGAGATATGGGAGCTTGATTATGTAGGATTGAAGGTAGCCTTGTTTCGGTGTAGATGGGTCACCAATGGGAAGAGAGCTATGAGCAAGGACAAATATGGTTATGTTAGTGTTGATCTCCAGGTCTTTGGTTACAAAAACGAACCGTTTGTCTTCGCCAATGATGTTGAGCAAGTGTTCTATGTACCTGACCTTGAAAAGAAGAACTGATCTGTGGTTATGCCTGGAAAAAAAAGGATTGTGGGGATTGAAAATGTTGTTGAGGAGGAGGAATACAACCAGTTTAACGAAATTCCATCCTTTGACACTTCATACAAGCCCCAACTCTTCGGAACTAACAAAACACCGTACTTGCGAAGCGACCATAGTGAAAAAATCCATATACAGAAATCAAGGAAGAAAAAGCAAGCCTGATTTCTGCTGAATCCTTTTTGTAATGCCGGAGGATGTGTCTATTGGTGGAAATGGAATCCGTTTTGTAATATAAAGGATGCGATGTATTGGTGGAATTTCAATCTTTTTGTAATATATGGGATGTGGTGGAATTTGAATCCTGCTTGTAATATATTCTGCCAAAGATACTATATATACTCTGTTTATATTCTACTTCAGTTCAGTAACGGGCAAGAGACAAGGACTAACGAACCAGCGTCGCCTTTGTTACGGGCAAGAGACGAGGACTAACGAACCAGCGTCGCTTTTGTTATTAGCAAAAAGATATGCGAAATCACGAACAGATTACATCAAAAGAGACATGAATTAGAGCATCTCCAAGATTTTGCCAAATTTTACTTGGCAAATCTTGTGCTTTGCCAACTTCTAAAAAGATATGCCAAGTAAAAAAAGAGTTCATCTCCAACAATCTGGCATAATTTCACAAAAGCATGTCTCTTGAGATGAAAAATCACACACACACAGATTACAGTTATCATTGATACATCAGAACAAGGCTACAATGTGGCCATATCTTCATGACGAGATATGCAAAATCACACACACACACACATCGATCTTTCTCACAGGTCGTCGATCTTGCTGCACGTGGTCATCGAACAAGCTCCACTTCTGCTGACGGCTTAGAGACTTGATTCCTTGCATGACTAATTAAAGAAAGCTTTTGTATAGCAACCCTAATTTTGGTTTACAAGACAGAAGCTTTCCATAATTATGCTCATCTTACAAGGAAAAATAATGAGATATGCTCCATCCAGATTCTGGCTGCTTCCTCATCTTCCAAGTGAACACAAGAGAAAGATACAGAGAGGGTGGAAACATATCCCTTAAAAAATCCCTCCTCTTGGAGGAGAAGGGGAAAGCAAAAGGAAGCCCAAGTGTGACGGAAAAGCTGCAGCAAGCTTTCCGTCGGCTTGTACATCCTGATGCTAGGAGGTTCTGGGCTACCTTCCTCGGACACGGCTGCGAGCAAGGGGTATGTCACAAGGATTCTTCTGGCAGCTGTGTTCAAGGGATGAGCAACCCAATCACCCCCTGTCACAAGAATTCTTCTAGCAACTGAGAGATCGAGGAGGAGGAAGAAGAGAGAAAAGCAAAAGCTTGCACCCTACAAGATCTATTCTTTGCGCCATAGCTAGATCTAGAGAAGAAGGAAGCAAGTGACTCGCTTTATTGTATCAGAAGAAGGAACCATATAGTTAGATCTAGATCTAGAGAAGAAGGAAGCTACTTGAAGTGAGGAGGACCGATAGGCGTCGGTGCCTTTTTATAGAAAAAACAAAGAAGCGATAAGATCAAGAGCACAAGAACGCCCGTGAAGGTTCCCAAGACGGTCAAGACGGCCGGGAAACTGTTGCTAGTCAACGGCTGAGAGCAGAGCTGCAGAGGTAGTGATTCCAATGTAGAATTAAATGATACGCGGAGTAAGCAAACATCGTCTCCAATGACCGTGTTTGGATGGTAGATGTTAGTGTTACTGTTAGTGGTAGTTTTTAACACCTCCAAATTAACACATGTGTTTAGCTCCAAAGTGTTAGTTTTGGTGTTAGTTTGCTACAAACTAACACTAACACCTCCATCCAAACATCCAATGTAGTCATCATGTCCAAAAAAAGAGAGGAAGGGATAAGCAATCAAGAGCACAAGAAACGGGAAGAGGTTCCCAAGACGGTCAATGGCGAAACTGTTGCCAGTCAATGGCTGAGAGTAGAGCTGCAGAGGTAGTGATTCCAATGTAGAATTAACTGATACGCGGGGTAACGAAACATCGTCTCTACGTGGATTAGCCAAACGTAATTTCTAATGGAGAATTAAATGATAACGCAGATTAGCCAAACGTCATCTCCATTGCATACTTAAACCGTGTTTGTACACAAATCTCCTGTATCTTCTCCTTCCAAAACAATTAGATCCCCTTCCCCTTCATCTCTACCCGCGAAAAACAACAACTGCCTACTCCTCATCGTCACCATTCCCGGCCCGAGATGGATAGCATGCCGGGAAGAAGCACGTGGCACCAGCCGTCATCGCTGGTGTTGGGCCTCCCTCAAGACCTCCGCATTGAGATTGCAGCGTGAGTCGGTGCGACCTCGTAGCGGCCCTTGGCTGACCTCCGCAGCCTACGCGGTACTTGCTCGACCATGCGCCGTGTGTGCGGTCACAGCGACGTCGGTCGGCGTTTGTCGATAGAGGGGATACGAGATGAGATTTCTTGGGTGTGGAACCCCACTGCTTACAAAGCATTCCTTGCTATGTTGAGCGGTCTCGGGAATCCGGAGGCTTGTTTCCTCTCCGGAAACAAAGCCTTCTTCATCGAACACAGGGGATACAATGATCTCTGGTGCGCCGCTAAGGGTGGGCATGATGCGGGGGCCTATCTATACGCCATCTTGCACTACAGAGACAATGGCGGTGCCGCTGCCGACGACACCACGAAGGGGCACATGAGGCGGGTCGCGGGCGGCGGCAGTACAACGTCGTCGAGATTGTTGAGTAATGAGGGGTGTCTACCTTTGCGCGAGAAGGCCGCACATGTGTTGATGGCGTATATTCGTATCAAATTTCATATGAATTTGCAAGCGGACAAATCCCCCGTCGTAGGCAAGGGACCCTTCTTCCCTCGAGTGGTGAACCCAAGGTATCGAATCCGTGGAACAATGTGCAACGCAAGAATTCAAACTAGTAAAGCAAGGAAAGCTATCTTAGAAGAACCAAATTGCATCTAATCTAAGAGATCATAAAGAAAACGAATCTAATCTAATCTACTAAAGAGGTAGCAAGAGAAAGCAAGAGATAATCGATCTAGAGAGTCTAGATCATGCTTATGTTGTAGATCCAAATAAGATAGATGAAGATAGAAAAGCGAATCTCATTAAAAGCTTCTTTAAACAGTGGCCTCTGGTTCGATTTCAAAAACACCCGCCTTTCAGAGCCCCTGTTCTGTCACAACGTACTCCTATTCATGCGGGTAGTCTAGGGTGAGTTCGATAAGAACAAGTTGAAATCACTTGGTCGGTCCGGTATGCACCTCTAGCCACCGCGGCTACAAGAGCACCCTAAGCAATCTATCCTAAGTATAGATAGGTTAAGAAGCAAAACCAAGAAAAAAACAAAATCATCGAGAAGGCACTTGATCGCTAGAAATCGGATTCATTTTAAAGACTTGCCCATGAATGATTACATGAACAAGATCACCATCAGGATCCTACCTCGATCTTGATCCTTGCTCCGGAGCTCCAACGTGGTCTTTCATGCAAGGTTCCCACGTCAGCTAGGGAGACCCTAGACAACTAGCACGACCCTCATCTCCGAGATGGTATCCCTCAAGCTTCTCTGCTCCTCGGCGGCGGATGACGAATTGATTTATGCGTGGCTCTCGGTCAGGGGGCTATAAATAGCCTGAGAGGCACCTAGGTCAAAGGGGGGCTGACTGGGCCTCGAAACAGGCTGGGCCGGCCTGGGCCCATTTCGGCCCAGTTCGTGGCCTCCTTCGCCCGACATTGGTTCCCGAGTCTTCTAGATCCTCCCCCCTTCTGCATGTGGGCCCATGTCGTCAGTTTCTCTCCGAGTTGGACGAAGCTCCTTGTCTCGCAAGATTCAACACTTTCTGGGTAGGTCCTCGGAGTTTGTCTTCTTCTCGGGTTGGGTCCCTAGGCTCTTCATTGCTTGACTTGTACCGGGCTTCAAGGTCTTGTCATGAGGTGCTTGATGAACTTATCCCAGAAGTCTCGCTTTTGTGGACCAGGAGCGTCCCAGTGGTCGATGGATGATCACTCCTCAGTGATGAGTGATTGACAACGGGTGTTGGACTGACTTTTGGCTTAGTGCGCAGGTGTAGGCTGCGGCCTAGTTCGTGTTGTTGCAGGTGAAGAACGGGCGCGAAAGGTCTTCAGCCTTGAGGGGACTCCGGGAAATGGAGAGACAAGTAGGCTCGGTTCGAGGGACCCGGTGGACGGCGGGGATCGGGTGCGGGCCACATGGTGGCGACACAAGCAAGACGAAGTCCCGGGGAGGCCGGACCGAGCACGCGGGGTTTGGTGGTTTGCCCACAAAACCATCGGCGGACGGTTTCTTGGTTTGGGCCTCAAAACCAAGTCCGAGGGCCCAACACGACGGAGACGGGATCCGGGCGTGTCGGGAAGCTTCGAGGCGGAGGACACGCGGCGGGATCGCATGGCTTGCGTCGGGAGGACGCGGGGTGCGGCAAAGGCGTGGCCGTCCGATGGCAAGACCCACAAACATTACCTAAATGCCCCTACGTGGGTTGTATCGCCAGTAGTTTAGTGAGGGGTAGTCGAGTCATTTACCACTCGGCGGGACCTGATATATAAGCCATGAGTGTGTGTTGATGGCTCCCTCTCTCCGCGACTTAGGGTTTCATTTGCTCCCTCCTCTTTCTCATTTTCGTAGCTATTTTTCTTCCATTTTTCTCTAGGCTAGCATGAGAGCTTCATGAGAGATTTGTTGAGAGGGATGGATGCTAGGGCGGCATGCTAGACCGTGTGAATCTTTCCTGGTTTGTATAGAAGATTCGGGGTCGTTTTTCGTGGCTTTTTGTGCTTGTTTTCGTGCCTTTGTTTCCGGTGTGATTCCGCGGATTTGAGTGGGTTTCTCCCCGGATTTCTTTGAGGGAAACATGGATAGATGTCTTGTGCATCTTTGTGCTTGATCTTGTGCCCTCAAACGCCGGGAAACCACTTCGATTCGTGAGTTTTCGTTCGGTGCTCTAGCTTTTGGTGGTGCTCAAAGGATTCGCGATTCCCGGTGATTTAGGGAGTTAGGAGGCAAAATTTTTGGGCTATAGCATCCTTGTGTGACGCTTTTCAAGTCCCCAAACCCTTGTCTCCATAGCTTCAACCGTTTGGGAAATCCGATGATGATTTGGGGGAGTTGACTTTCGGGGTCGGGCTGTTTCTGCTCTGTCCGCACCTGGCGGACAGTCCGCGGGGAGGTCGCGGACGGTCCGCGTGGGTTGTGTTCGTCTCGTGTTCTTCGAGTTCTTGCTCGTCTTTCGTTTCGATCCGGAGCGATTTTGTTTTTCGGTTGGACGGAGTTTCGGACGGTCCGCGGTGTCGGGCGGACGGTCCGCGGGGTGCTTGGCGGACGGTCCGCGTGCTCCCCGCGGACGGTTCGTGGCTCGTGGGTGGCTTTGGTCCGTTCGTGTGATTTAACGGACGGTCCGCGGTTAAGGCCGGACGGTCCGCGGCTCGGGTGCGGACGGTCCGCGGTACCCGGCCGGACGGTCCGCGCGCGGCTCTTTGCGGACGGTCCGCCCCTCTGCGCGGACGGTCCGCCGCGAGCCCTGTGTGCTTTGCTTCTTGGTTCGATTCCTTCCTCCCTTTCTAGTGCTTCCGCGTGTGCTTTTAGGAATCGTTCCTAAGGCTAGAGGTTGATCCATAACCTCGTGGTCTTGGCGATTGGTGCGTGATTCGATCCATCGCTTGTGTGTGACCGGGATTTGAGTAGGACATAGGCCGGGTTCTTTGGGAAGAATTTTTACCGGCTCCTATTCACTCCCCCCCTCTCTAGTCGCCATCTGATCCTTCAATTGGTATCAGAGCTTGGTGCCGGATTCTTTGCGACTTTGACAAGTCTCGAATCCTAAGATGGCGTACGTTGAGCGGGGCGGTCCGCCGCACTTCGATGGCAAGGGTTACCACAAGTGGGCGGCTCGTATGATGATCTTTCTTCGAGGAAAGCTGTTGGATTTTATTGTGCTTGACAAGACCTATGCTATTCGGTCAACATCCATACTCTTATGGTGACCGATGCCGATGCCAAGGCCAAGTATGAGGCTAATGCAAAAGCCGTTGATCACTTGTGCCGGAGCTTGTGTGATCCAGAGTTTGAGCGTGTTCGCCATTTGAATCTTGCTTGGCAAATTTGGGAAAAGTTGTTGGTTGCTCACGGTGGTGATAGCCATGTGAAGGCTCGCCTCTTTGTCTCTTACCGGATGCAATATGAGAATTTCACTTCACTTCCCGGTGAGGACATTGATGCGATGTTTCAGAGGTTCACCGCCATCGTGAACAACATGAAGGCTAATGTTGAGGATTTTCCGTACTCCGAGCATGATCAGGCTTTGAAGCTCTTGCATGTCTTGGACCCAAATGTTTGGGGTGCTAAGGTTGAGGCCATCAAGGAGTCCGGGAATTATTTGACTATTGAGTTGGATGACCTCTTTTCTAAGCTCAAGTCGGCTGAGGTTGACGGGAAGTTGCTATCCAAGCATGAGGGCTCGACCGACCATAGTCTTGCTCTTGTGGGAGGATCAAAGGGCAAATCTAACCCTTCCCGTCGACGAGTTTTCTTTGTCCTCTCTTATGTCCATTCCGGATGAGGAGTTTGATGTGCTTGGGCGAGGAGGAGCCGGCCTTGCTCTCAAGAAGGTTTGAACGACTACACGAGAGTCGGAGGAACGCAAGGCGGAGCTCAGGGACGTGCTACAAGTGTGGCAAGCGTGGCCACTTCATCGCCGAGTGCCGGGGAGGCGGAGAGGAGAACAAGTACAAGGTGAACGAGTACAAGGCGCACCCAAGGCGTGAAGACAAGTACTCCTCCAAGGGCAAGCACTTCAACAAGTCCAAGAGCAAGGACAAGGACAAGCGGCGACAGAGCAAGAGCGCCTACAAGAAGAACAAGGCAAGAGCGATGGTGGCCGGTGCGAGCGACGTCGACTCAAGCTCAAGCGAGGAGCGATCAAGCTCAAGCGGCGAAGATGAAGATGCGGGAGGCGCGGTGGCAAGAAGAGTGCAAGCCGGAACCTCGGCGGGGGCCGAGCCGTGTGGCGCTCGAGGGCTTTTGTGGCATGGCCCATAGCTCAAGCAGCAAGAAGAGTGTGAGGGAAGACGGCGACTCCGACTCGGAGGATGAGGTAAACCGTGATCCCGACTCTTTGCTTGCTTGAGATTGCTAGGTTGAATGGTTTGCTTGATAACCGTGATAGTGTGCTTGAGAGATGCCAAAAAAATGAGGAAAGATCTTAGGGCTCGGCTTGAGAATGCTAGCGAGAAAGTAGGAGAGTTAGAGTCAAAATTGCTTGAATTGAAACTTGAGAATGACTCTTTGAAACTTGCTCCTACTCCTCCCGATGATGTTGAATGTGTTGAATGTGATGCTTGGTTGAATGAGATTAAACTCGCTTAATGAGAAGAATGCTTCTATTTTGGCTCAACTAGATGCTCTTAGGACTGAACATGATGAGCTTAAGGCTAGACCTACTTTGCTTGGTGCTTGCAAATCATGTCCTACTATGCATGCTAAGCTTGTCGATGCTCGTTCTACCATTAGTTCCTTGGAAGCATCTTTGAAATCTCCTGTTGCAAATGCATGTTCTAGCTGTGATGAAGTCACTTTGTGTAACCTTGAACTTACTTCCCTTTTGGATGTCATCTATGAGGAGAATGACTATTTGAGGAAGGTGTTGGGTTGGTTGTCTAGGCAGGAACCTCAATTGAAAATCATGATTGAGGAGTTCAAGAGAGCCGATGGTCGTGGTTTGGGGTTTGAGAAGTTGGGTGAGAAAGTGGGAGAGAACAAGTGGGGAGAGTGTGTACGAGAAGTGTGTTGAGTCTAACCCCGAGTTTGAGGTGATCGGAGAGATCCAAGTCCCACTCCCAAAAGCACCCAAGAACTCTTTCACACCAAAGCCCAACCACCTTTGCAACAAGCTTGACACAACCCAAGATCCACCCAAATTCCCACCTAATACAAATGATTTCCAGAAACCAGTGAAGTTTGTGGGTGAGAAGGGTGAGAAGCCTAGAGAGAAGCCAGAGCCAAAACCAAAACCCATCCCCTTCGGTTGTGAGTATTGTGGCAAGGAGAGGCATCTTGCGAGTTTTGCTACAAGAGGAAGAGGGATGAGAGGCTTGCTAGGGAGCAAGCAAACCGAGACGGTATCGCCAGTCTCGCGGTATTCCTGAGCCTAGTGTGCCACTTCCACGGGGTGTGGGAAGTGTGAGGAGTGTTGGCAGGTTCCCACAGAGAGGTGGTGGTGAGAGGTTTGTCAGGAGAGATGATGGTGTGCGTGCTGGTGAGAGGTTTGGTCGGGCTCGTGGTGGTTTTGCTGGACGTCCTCCTACTCGCCCTCAGTACGGGTTTAGGGGAGATGATCGCAGCTTTGGGTTCCAGAGGAACTACGGACCACGTTTTCCCCCTCGTGGTGCTCGTACTCCTCCCATGGGACATGGGAAGTTTGGTGGCAAGGGAGTGATGTTTGCTAACCCCTCTTTTGAGCAGATGGCTCGACACTGGTTTAACTTTCTTTGTGCTAACCCCAGTGTCGAGTCGCTAGCTCATTCTCGTTCTTGTTTCGACTTGCGGGCGGGAGGCTTGGAGAACATTTGGTTGATCAACTCCGGGTGTTCTCGACACATGACCGGAGATAAGAAGTGGTTCTCCGACCTCACCCCGGTGAAGGAAAAGATGTACATTACATTTGGGGACAATGGACGAGGTAGGGTGCTTTCGAGAGGGTGTTGTGCATGTGAGTGACAAGGTAACGTTGAAGAGAGTGGCTCTTGTGAAGTCTTTGGGTTTTAATTTGCTTTCGGTTTCTCGGTTGCTTGATGAGGGTTTTGAGGTGCGTTTCAAGTCCGGCGAGTCTCGTTTGCTTGATTCTCGAGGTGATCTTGTCCGTATGATCATCCCCGAGGGTCGATTTTCGTGGTCGATTTCTCTCGTTCTTTGGGTCCTGCTCGTTGTTTGATGGCCGGTCCTTCTTCGATTTGTGGAAATGGCATAGGCGGTTGGGACACTTGAGCTTTGATTTGGTTTCCCGCTTGAGTGGTCTTGACCTTGTCCGAGGATTGCCGAAGTTGAAGCTTGAGAAGGATTTGGTTTGTGCTCCTTGTAGGCATGGTAAGATGGTAGCCACTCCCCATCCACCCCTGACCGATGTCATGACCGAGCGTCCGACAGAGCTGTTGCATATGGATCTTGTTGGGCCAGCTCGAGTTCGCTCGGTGGGTGGGAAGTGGTATGTCCTTGTTGTGGTGGACGATTACTCTCGCTATGCACGGGTGTTCTTCTTGGAGGATAAGAGTGAGACTTTTGGTTTTGTTCGAGATCCGATCGTGAGGTTGAAAAACGAGAGGCATGGGAATGCTATTCGAGCTATCCGCGGTGATAATGGCTGCGAGTTTAAGAACTCTCGTTTTGATGCCTTTTGTCGTGATCTAGGTCTTGAACATCAGTATTCGACCCCTTATGTGCCCCCTCAAAATGGAGTCGTGGAAAGGAAAAATCGGACTCTTTGTGAGATGGCTAGGACGATGCTCGATGAGCACAGGACTCCTAGGAGGTTTTGGGCTGAGGCGGTCAATACAACTTGTCATGTTTCCAACAGGATTTTATTGAGAGCTTTTAAGAAGAAGACCTGTTATGAGCTTATGCATGGTCGGGCACCCAAGGTGAGTCACTTCTGAGTTTTTGGCTGCAAGTGCTTTATTTTGAAGAAGGGAAAACTCGACAAGTTTGACGCTAGGTCTAGTGATGGTATTTTCTTTGGATATGCTAACCATTCTAGAGCCTATAGGGTGCTTAATCTTGAGACTAACAAAATCATGGAGACTTGCGAGGTGACCTTCGACGAGACAATGCCATGTACCTCTCTTGGCTTTGAATGTGCAGGTGATGAAGAGATGGCCGAGGACCTCTTTGAGGAGGAGAAAGATGAAGCTGGAGATGATGATGGGGAGAACCATGCGCCCGAAGCTGAGCATGTACCCACTACTTCCCCTACAACCACTTTGGAGCATGGACCGTCTACATCATGGACAACGACGGTGCAACAAGAGGACCGGGCGAGAGAGAAGCCGAAGTTGAGGGGGAGGTAGTCTCGAGGCGTGAGGCTCCCGGCGGATTCAAGAAGTGCATCCCCCGTCGAAGATCATTGGGAACATTGATGAACGCACTACACGGTCGAGGTCCGGGAATTCCTCTCATTTTGCTCATCTCGCTTTTGTTGCTACTTTTGAGCCCAAGGACATTGGACATGCTTTATCCGATGCAAACCGGGTCAATTCTATGCATGAGGAGTTGGAAAATTTTGAGAGGAACCAGGTGTGGGAGTTAGTTGAACCACCTCCAAATTGCCATCCCATAGGAACCAAGTGGGTTTGGAAGAACAAAGAGGGAGAGAATGGGATGGTTGTGAGGAACAAGTCCGGACTTGTTGCTCAGGGGTTTAGTCAGAAGGAGGGGATCGACTATGAGGAGACCTTTGCTCCTGTGGCCCGTCTTGAGGCAATTCGGATCCTTCTAGCCTTTGCCGTGGCTAAAGGGTTCAAGTTGTTTCAGATGGACGTGAAGAGTGCTTTTCTAAATGGAGTCATAGAGGAGGAGGTGTATGTGAAGCGACCACACGGGTTTGAGAGCGAGTTGTACCCACACGGGGTATACGGGTTGAAAAGGGCTCGTATGGGTTGAAACGGGCGCCCGTGCTTGGTATGGGAGATTGAGAGGTTTTCTTTTGAGCGAGAGGGTTTGTGATGGGTACCGTGGATAGAACCTTGTTTCTCCTCAAGCATGGAAATGACTTGCCGATTGTTCGGATTTACGTGGATGATATTGTCTTTGGTGGCTCGTCACATAACCTTGTTGCCAAGTTTGCGGATGAGATGAGCGGGGAGTTCGAGATGAGCATGATGGGCGAGTTGCGGTATTTTCTCGGCTGCAGATCAAGCAAGTGAAGGACGGTACATTTGTGCACCAAACCAAGTACACGAAAGACATGCTGAGGAAGTTCCAGATGCAAGATGTGAAGCCGATGTCGACTCCCATGGGGAGTACGACAACTTTGGATGCGGATGAGGACGGAGAACCAGTGGACCAGCGGGAGTACAGGAGCATGATCGGCTCCCTCCTCTACTTGACGGCGACGAGGCCGGACATACAGTTCGGCGTGTGTCCGTGCGCTCGTTTTCGTGCTTCGCCGAGGACATCACATCGACAGCCGTCAAGAGGATTTTCGTGTACCTACGGTCCGCCCCCGGTCTTGGCCTTTGGTATTCTTCCTCCTCGACTCTCGTCTCTTCATGGTTTTTCCGATGCGGATTTTCTTTGGTTGTCGAGTCGAGAGGAAGTCTACTTCGGTACTTGTCGGTTTCTTGGTTCTTCGTTGGTCTCATGGTCTTCCCGCAAGCGGTCGAGTGTAGCTCGGTCTACCACGGAGGCGGAGTATGTTCTCGCCGCTAGTTGTTGCTCCCAGTTGTTGTGGATTTCATACACTTTGAGAGACTTTGGTGAGGAGTGCACCCAGATCCCACTTCTTTGTGATAGCACCAGTGCCATAAGCGTAGCCAAAAACCCAGTGCTTCACTCCAGAACCAAACATATAGAAGTAAGGTATCACTTTCTGAGGGACAACGTGGAGAAAGGAACCATTGTTTTGAGCCATGTCCCTACCCAAGATCAGCTAGCCGACATCTTTACAAAGCCTCTCGACCAAGCTACATTTGTGCGCTTGCGGGGGAACTTGGGGTTTGTTGCCCTTTCTAGTTGACTCTTGGGGGATTTCCTTTTTGTACCATATGTATCATACCATGTTTACTTTGATGTATATACATGCTTTGCTTGATGTATAAACCATGGTAGGATAGCCATCTTGTCATATATCATGTTGCATTTGTGTCATATTGCATTTTTAGGATGATGAGCTTCTTTCATATGCCATATTTGAGTCTCTTTGGCTATTTGTGAGATATTGGTTATATGTGTGGAGAAATGGTGATGTGAGGCTATGCTCTTGGAATATTTGAGATATATGTGTGGTGAGATAGCCCCTTTTGAAATAAATGCTTAACTTGACTAATTTCTGATGAAATATGCTCCACTCGTGTGTAGTTGTGTATCCATGTCACGAGTTTGGTCTAAATGTGCTTTTCATGCTTAGATTGTGCTTGGATGCCTTGTTCTTGCATTTGGGCCAAAGGCCGGATATCATTGTGAATGTTTAGCCTATGTTGCATTCATGGGGGAGCATAAGCTTCTTTTTGCCGCAAAGGCACTTCATGTACCATGCAATGAATCAATCTTGAAAAGAAGTGCATAATGCTTGAAAAATGCTCCATTCATCATGTCTATGCTTAAAATGTCTTATCTTTCACATATGGGTGCAAAACATGTTGCATGATGTTCACCAGTGGAGAAGTCTCCCCGAAGTGGACACATGGCTCATGAGCTTTGACATGACATGCTTTGCTTTATGGGTGTTTGCCATGATCTTTTTCTTGAGAATTTGATATCCTTGTATGATCTTTGAGTAATATGCATGTTTGTGGCTCAAGTGTGACATGGATAGGCTTTTACATGTGAAGCGAGTCTTCTTTTGGTAAAATGCTTAAATCCGAAAATTTTGCTTTGTCACATGCTTGTATTTTCATATATTACTTGTGGCAATGCTTTGACTATGCTATGATTCATGTGTGTGATCTTTGTATCATTTTTAGCCTTTGACACTAGATTTGGCCTATTTGAGAAGCTCATGTAGTTGTTTATATGCTTTGCTTTGCATTTCGCATTTTCACCTTGATTCATACATTGTCAACAAGGGGGGAGAAAAGGTGAGCTTAATGAAAATTCGGAAGAGGTGAGCTGAAATTTGGGAGTTTGCATGAGTTTGCATCCACATGTTCGGGGGGAGCTTGCATTTGTTCGGGGGGAGCTTTCTTCTTGTTTTCGGTGTGGATTTTGTGCTTTGCTTGGCTTGTGATCTTTCTTCGCCTTTCTTCGGTTTTGGTCATGAGTTAAGCTTATTTGTTTTCTTTCTTCTTTCTTTTCTCTTTTACTCTGAATTTCATTTCGCGTTGTGTGTTGTCAATGCACTCATCAAGGGGGAGATTGTGGACCAGGAGCGTCCCAGTGGTCGATGGATGATCGCTCCTCAGTGATGAGTGATTGACAACGGGTGTTGGACTGACTCTTGGCTTAGTGCGCAGGTGTAGGCTGCGACCTAGTTCGTGTTGTTGCAGGTGAAGAACGGGCGCGAAAGGTCTTCAGCCTTGAGGGGCCTCCGGGAGATGGAGAGACAAGTAGGCTCGGTTCGAGGGACCGGTGGACGACGGGGATCGGGGTGCGGGCCACATGGTGGCGACACAAGCAAGACGAAGTCATGGACAAGTGAGCCGGTGCACGGTGGCGGTCAAGTCAAGTGGTTTGGCGGGAGGCCGGCCGAGCACGCGGGGTTTGGTGGTTTGCCCACAAAACCATCGGCGGACGGTTTCTTGGTTTGGGCCTCAAAACCAAGTTCGAGGGCCCAACACGACGGAGACGGGATCCGGGCGTGTCGGGAAGCTTCGAGGCGGAGGACACGCGGCGGGATCGCATGGCTTGCGTCGGGAGGACGCGGGGTGCGGCAAAGGCGTGGCCGTCCGATGGAAAGACCCACAAACATTACCTAAATGCCCCTACGTGGGTTGTATCGCCAGTAGTTTAGTGAGGGGTAGTCGAGTCATTTACCACTCCGGCGGGACCTGATATATAAGCCATGAGTGTGTGTTGATGGCTCCCTCTCTCCGCGACTTAGGGTTTCATTTGCTCCCTCCTCTTTCTCATTTTCGTAGCTATTTTTCTTCCATTTTTCTCTAGGCTAGCATGAGAGCTTCATGAGAGATTTGTTGAGAGGGATGGATGCTAGGGCGGCATGCTAGACCGTGTGAATCTTTCCTGGTTTGTATAGAAGATTCGGGGTCGTTTTTCGTGGCTTTTTGTGCTTGTTTTCGTGCCTTTGTTTCGGTGTGATTCCGCGGATTTGAGTGGGTTTCTCCCCGGATTTCTTTGAGGGAAACATGGATAGATGTCTTGTGCATCTTTGTGCTTGATCTTGTGCCCTCAAACGCCGGAAACCACTTTGATTCGTGAGTTTTCGTTCGGTGCTCTAGCTTTTGGTGGTGCTCAAAGGATTCGCGATTCCGGTGATTTAGGGAGTTAGGAGGCAAAATTTTTGGGCTATAGCATCCTTGTGTGACGCTTTTCAAGTCCCCAAACCCTTGTCTCCATAGCTTCAACCGTTTGGGAAATCCGATGATGATTTGGGGGAGTTGACTTTCGGGGTCGGGGCATTTGCTCGCTCTGTCCGCACTTGGCGCGGACGGTCCGCGGGGGAGGTCGCGGACGGTCCGCGTGGGTCGTGTTCGTCCCGTGTTCTTCGAGTTCTTGCTCGTCTTTCGTTTCGATCCGGAGCGATTTTGTTTTTCGGTTGGACGGAGTTTCGGACGGTCCGCGGTGTCGGGCGGACGGTCCGCGGGTGCTTGGCGGACGGTCCGCGTGCTCCCCGCGGACGGTCCGTGGCTCGTGGGTGGCTTTGGTCCGTTCGTGTGATTTAACGGATGGTCGCGGTTAAGGCCGGACGGTCCGCGGCTCGGGTGCGGACGGTCGCGGTACCCCGGCCGGACGGTCCGCGCGGCTCTTTGCGGACGGTCCGCCCCTCCTGCGCGGACGGTCCGCCAGAGCCTGTGTGCTTTGCTTCTTGGTTCGATTCCTTCCTCCCTTTCTAGTGCTTCCGCGTGTGCTTTTAGGAATCGTTCCTAAGGCTAGAGGTTGATCCATAACCTCGTGGTCTTGGCGATTGGTGCGTGATTCGATCCATCGCTTGTGTGTGACCGGGATTTGAGTAGGACATATGCCGGGTTCTTTGGGAAGAATTTTTACCGGCTCCTATTCACTCCCCCCCTCTCTAGTCACCATCTGATCCTTCAGCTTTCAACGCTAAAACCCTACATAAACATTAAACTCCAAAACCGACATGCACGGATGAACTTGTTATACCAAGGGGGTTAGTACCAATGGATAAGATACAAAAGTTATGCCAACACCGAAGGTAAACTCATGGCTAGGTTGACGGAATTTCACCATCAACATATCCCCCATGCTTAAACCTTGCTCATCCTCGAGTAAGCCTTCGATGGATATCATCGTTGCCCTTCATTGTTTAAACCTTGCACTTGATCATACATGGGAAAACATAATGCTCTCAAAAGTTTAATTCATTAAAGTTTCATAATGTACTAGCCTTCATCCCTACGGAGGGTAGATATTAATTAAGCTTATCCCACAATTATTATCATGCTCCCAAAATTCAAATGGATCTCAAAAATTTTGAAATAAAGGACGAGATGAAAAAGAGCTAAACCAAGTTCACAAATTTAAATCACCTTGCATCTTGCTCATGAACTCTCATCTCACTTGTCTCTCAAGTCTATTTATTCTACTCCTTTCCCTCTCATAACATGTATAAGTGGTAGGCTTTATATGGAGCTTTTTGGGAAATTTTAGTCCTACCAAGATATTATAAATGAGATGTTGTCAAAACAAGAAAAGCTTCTCACGGTCTTACCGAGACTCGTCAAAAAGGTCATTGGAAAATAATGTTAAGTCAAGTTGGGGAAAGAGAAAAATACGCACACTTGAGATAGGTGGACATGTGCAAATGGCAAAGAGTGATCCCGAGGCACAAAGGAAGTCCTCGTTATCGGATTGCACATGGTTGGAAAATAAGTTTGGATCTTTTAATCTTGAAGCCTTGAAATTCCTAATGCACTTTAGAGAACCGGGGAGTTCACTTTACTTTTACACATACTCATATGTTTTTTCTTTCTTTTTCATATATTTTTTCTTTCTTTCTTTTTCTTTCTCATTTTTCTTCTTCTTTTTCTTTTTCCTTATTTTCCTTTCTCATCAAATTTTTTTTATTTGCCCCCTTTGAACTCTAAAATTGCACTGTACCTACCTCCTCCCCCATGCTTAGACGTTTTCTCGTCTCGGGCAAAGAGGTGATAGAGATAAGGTAGGTGTCGTATGGACCTCCCTGGGCCCACTACCTCGGTGGGTACCAGGACCGACTACTCGGTGGGCCCCTGGGACTACCCGGCTTGCACTACACGGCACCTGATGGCGTGAAGCACAAGGACTACGGAGGAGAAGTACTCGGTTAGGAAGCTGTACATGTCCTGCACTGTATGGAAGACTCTTAGATGTACTCGACTAGTACTCTCTCCCTACTCCGACTTGTAACCCTGCCTCCCGGACTATATAAGGCGAGGCAGGGACCTTTCTCTAGCATCTCATCCAATCCACGACGCACTATTACACCATCTTGTAATCGTGCCCAATCAATCCAGAGCTACACAACATACAGGACGTAGGGTATTACACATCTCGCGGCCCGAACCTGTCTAAATTGTGTGCCACGTGTCTTTTCCTTCGAGTTACCGATCTTGGCGAGGCCACATTCATCTACTTCGGGTACTCCCTTTAGTAGGTTGCCGGTCTAAAACACCGACAGCTGGCGCGCCAGGTAGGGGATCTCGCTCGAGATCACATGGCGAACTCGACGGCTCCCGTCTATTTCAAGCCAACCGTCGCCTTCAACCGCGGCGACACCTTCGTGTTCGGTGCCTGGGTCTGCACTGCAGACGGCGCAGGCTCCTTCCAGCGCCGCTTAACCATGCCGCCCAACCCAAAGACCGGCTTCGTGATGCTTCCTGAAGTTGTCACAAGCGAACTCGCCGGCAAGTTCGGCGAAATTTCGCTCTTCAACCATCACGCTGACTTCGAGCTCGAGTCTGCTTCCAACTCAAACTCGACATCTCCATGGGCTATCGTATGCGAGCCGGCTGCTCAGCCATCGCATGTGGTCCCACCACTCTGTGAGCGCTCCGCGCGTGGCCCCCGCATCCTCAGCCAGGCCCGCACAGGGGCTCCCTCTTCGCGCCGGGCCGGCAAGGAGCCCGTACCCGAGTACAACTCAGACTCCGACACCGCCCCCGGCCACGCTTCGCACTCCAATCCTCTCTCCGAGTTCTACTCGAACCCCGCATATGACTTCGACTTCGGGTCAGACCCTGAGGAACCCGAGTCCGAGGACAACTCCACTGAGCATCCCTTGTCAGGGCCGGCCTCTGGGCTGGTTATAACATCCACACCGGCCGGGAGATTCGTCTACTAGCCAGACCGCAAGCCTGCTGACCTGATAAGTGGAGACTCACGCTATGTCGCCTACATCGACTCGCTACCGTTCCAGGAGGGAACACCACTTGCCCGAGCTGACTCGAACACCCCCACTGAGGTGGTGGTTTCTGAGTCCAGCCTTGGCACCCTTGATCGCCAAGTCTTCATGGCTGTCGGCGACACCCCAGGACCTTCAGGGACGGCCCAAGACAAGTACCTTGAAGACTCTCCTCCGACGAGCTCTCTGCTGATGCTCCAGCAAACGAGACCCCCGCAGACAGAGACGCTCGACGTGAGCGTAACCGGAAGCGCAGCGAACGTCGCCGACGCCTCCGCGACAATTTCCCCTTCCGCAACCTCGCGGAAGCTCTCGAGGCGGTCGAGAGCAGAGTACACACTACCCCTGAGCAATGCCTCATGTCGATCACAGCGATCGCACGCCAGGCTCATGGTATACGCGCTGGGAAGGTCATCGCCAAGCTCGCTGAAGATGCCTACTTCATGCGGGTCGACAACAGGGTCAACCAACCTCCTCCCGCTAGGCACCGCGACAACGAAGCCACAAGTCGCAGTGCCAACAACGGTCCCAACCGTACTCGAGCTGAGCTCCCCGCTCAGCCTAACCGCACTCGCTCCAACGCCGGCAGACCCCCACAAGGTGGCAATAGCAACCGCGAAGTCGTCCCTCACCGTGCTCCGGTCGGTGGCGGCGGACATGACCCTGACGGCGGAAGCTCCAACCACGGAGCGAACAGGAGGGCCGGTGGCGGCGGCAGTCGCGGCGGCTGAGGCCACGCGAACAGCCACGCCTCTGGTGCCTCACAGGGCGGCTACGACGCCCGCCAGAAGATTGAGGAGCTGCGGCGGAAGAAGTCGACCACTGCAGGCGACAACGACGGCTTCCCCACCTTCTCACCTCGGCTTCGCAACTTGCTCCTCCCCGACAAGTTCAAGCCTTTGGGGATCACCAAGTACGATGCGAAGCAGGACCCCATCTAGTGGCTCAGGTGCTACGCCCTCTCCATCGAGAACGCTGGCGGCAACAACGACACCAAGTGCCTCTACTTCCCCTTCGCCGGACCAAGCTCCACTCACATGGCTCGAGTCGGCCGGATAAGCACTCGATCGACAAGTGGGACCGGAGTGCGAAGGAGCGGTTCACTAGCAACTTCGCGGGCGCCATGGGCCAATCGGGTACTCGCATGGACCTGGCCATGGTCAAGCAGGAACAAGGCGAGACCCTCCGCAAGTACATGCGCCGCTTCTTCGACAAGCGCGCTACCGTAGTCGACGTCACCGACAAGGAGGTCATCGACCTCTTCCAAGACGGCCTCTACCACCGCCGCACCTTCGAAGACTTCAGTCGTCGCCACCCCAAGTCCATCCCGCACCTCAAGGACATGATCACGTCCTGGGCGGATGAAGAAGACAAGGCCAACGCCAAGTACGACGCCATCCGTGGCAAGAACAAGCAGAACCAGGGCGGCGGCAGCGGCAACAACGGGAACCAGGGCGGTCACAACAACAACAACAACAACTACTCGGGTCCCAACCGCAAGCGCAAGCCAGACAACACTGTCGCGGCTATCCAGCGCCCTGCGAAGGAGAACTCGAAGAAGAACTCTGGCGGCTTCAAAGACCTGTTGAAGGAGAAGTGCCCGTGGCATCTGAACGGCAACCACACCACCGAGCAGTGCTACCAGCTCAGGCATGCACTCAAGGGTACACCAGAGCCACCGCACCCTCATGATAAAAAGGGCAAGAAGAAGCCCGACGGAGACAACGGCGACTTCCAGGAACCCGACAAGACCGTCAACGTCCTCTTCGGTGGACTACCTAGCAGGCAGGAGCAGAAGGCTACACGCCGAGAAGTCATGAGCATTGAGCCAGCGGTTCCGACCCCACTCAGGTGGTCGGAGTTACCCATCACCTTCTCCCGCGCGGATCAATGGACCAGCTTCTCCGAACCAGGACGGTTCCCCCTCGCCCTGAAGCCAGTGGTCGCGGGCTCCAAACTCAACAAGTTTCTCATCGACGGTGGAAGCAGGCTCAACGTCCTTTTCACCAAGTCCTTTAAGAAGATGAAGCTCGACATCACCCACATGCTCACCAAGAGCAACACGCCCTTCTACGGCATCGTCCCCGGTAACGCGGCTATCCCACTGGGCTCGGTGGTCCCGCCGATCACCTTCGGGGAATCTCGGGACAACTACCGTACCGAGTACATCAAGTTCGAGGTCGCGGACTTCGAGACTTCCTACCACGCCATCCTCGGCAGACCGGCCATCGCCAAGTTCATGGCGGTGCCCCACTACACCTACTTGGTACTCAAGATGCCAAGCCCAGCGGGTGTACTATCTCTCCAAGGGGACTTGAAGATCTCCCACGACTGCGACACAGAAGCCGTGGAGATCGCCTCTACGAATCAAGTACCCAACGCCATGATGGAGGTCTACGCTGCGTCGAAGAAGCTTGCTACAAGTGAACTCGACATCCCGGAGAAGTCTAACAGCGCCAACAAGCCTCAACCGCCTGAGGAGGTTCTTGTCAAGACGATCGACCTCGGGACAGGCGACCCCAGCAAGACCACCACCATCGGGGCCGACCTCGACCCCAAATAGGAAGACACGCTCATCAACTTCCTTCGGGCTAACCGCGACATCTTCGCGTGGAAGCCAGCGGACATGCCAGGAATGCCCAGGGAGTTGATCGAGCACTGCCTCAACGTCGATCCTAAGGCCACCCCAAGCGACAACACCTCCGACGCTTTACCGACGACAGACGGGACGCCATCAAGAAGGAACTCGCCAAACTACTCGCGGCTGGCTTCATCAGAGAAGTCTTCCATCCCGAGTGGCTCGCCAACCACCGTCCTCGTCCGCAAGAAGAACTCGAATGAGTGGAGGATGTGCGTCGACTACACCGACCTCAACAAGCACTGCCCCAAGGACCCATTCGGGTTGCCACGGATTGATCAAGTCATCGACTCCACGGCGGGCTGCGACCTACTCGCTTCCTCGGCCGCTACTCCGGGTACCACCAGATCGCGATCAAGGAAGAAGACCAGGAGAAGACCGCGTTCATCACCCCGTTTGGCGCGTACTGCTACACGACCATGTCCTTCGGGTTGAAGAACGCTGGCGCCACCTACCAATGAGCTATCCAGGCCTGCTTCAAGAGGCAACTCAACAAGAACGTCGAAGCCTACGTGGATGACGTGGTCGTCAAGACCAGAAACTCCAGTACCCTCATCGACGACCTCGAAGAGACTTTCGCGTCTCTGCGCGAGTACCACTGGAAGCTCAACCCGAACAAGTGCGTATTCAGCGTACCTTCGGGCAAACTACTCGGCTTCGTCATCAGCCAGCGCGGCATCGAAGCCAACCCCGAGAAGATCTCCACCATCACCAGTATGAAAGCTCCCACGAGCATCAAAGACGTCCAGAAGCTGACCGGGTGCATGGCGGCGCTGAACAGATTCATCTCAAGCACCAGGAGAAGTTCGTGTGGACTCCAGAGGCGGATCAAGCCCTTGCCCAGCTCAAGGACTTCCTATCGAAGCCGCCGGTCCTCACGGCTCCCCGCAAAGGCGAGCAACTACTGCTCTACCTCTCTGCGACTACTCACGTGGTCAGTACTGCCATCGTCGTTGAGCGGCAGGAAGACGGCCACGCCTACCCAGTCCAGCGCCCAGTCTACTTCGTCAGTGAGGTCCTATCAGAGTCCAAGGCACGCTATCAGCCTGTGCAGAAGCTCCTGTACGCAGTACTCATCACCTCGCGGAAGCTACGACACTACTTCCAAGAGTACTCGATCTCCGTCGTCACCGACTACCCGCTCGGCGACATCCTGCGGAACCAAGATGCTACTGGAAGAATCTCCAAGTGGGCAGTCGAGCTCGACGCCCTCACCATTGACTTCAAGCCACGCACAGCCATCAAGTCGCAGGCGCTAGTCGACTTCATGGCGGAGTGGCGGGAGAACCAGCTACCTACTCCAACCGTGCGACCAGAGCATTGGGTGATGTACTTCGACGGCTCACTCAACCTTGAGGGCGCAGGTGCCGGGGTACTCCTGATCTCTCAAACGGGCGAACAACTCAAGTACGTCCTGCAAATCTTCTGGAAGGTCTCAAACAACGAAGCCGAGTACGAAGCTCTCCTACACGGGCTCCGCCTCGCGGCTTCACTGGGCATCAAGCGGCTACTTGTCTACGGCGACTCCGCAGTGGTCATCACCAAGTCAACAAGTCCTGGGACCGCAACAAGGAGAACATGGACGCCTACAGCCTAGAAGTCCGCAAGCTCGAGAACAAGTTCTATGGTCTCGAGTTCCACCACATCGTCCGCGACAACAACGTTGCAGCAGACGTTCTCTCGAAGCTTGGATCTACCAGCGCTCAAGTACCAGCGGGTGTCTTCGTTCACGAGCTTCACGCGCCATCCATCCCGGAGCCGGCGCCACCGACCCCTTGTCCCGAGGACACCCACCACTCCGGACGGGGAGGTCATGATGATCGACGTGGACTGGAGGCAACCCTTCATCGACTACCTCAGCGAGCAGAAGGTTCCCTCGGACAAGAACTCGGCCGAGCAGCTCATCCGCTGCGCCAAGTCCTACGTCCTCGTCGGAGACAAGCTCTACAAGCGGGGCGCATCTTCTGGAGTACTCATGAAGTGCGTCCCTCGGCAAGAAGGCAAGGACATCTTGGAAGAGATCCACAAGGGCGTCTGCGGCAACCACGCGTCCTCCCGCACGCTGGTCAGCAAGGCCTTCCGGCGAGCTTTCTGCGGCCCACCCTTGCTGCGGGCGACGCCGAAGAACTCGTCGGAAGGTGCCAAGGATGCCGGCACTTCGCCAAGCGACAACACGTCCCGGCCTACAAGCTAGTCACCATACCGCCAACCTAGCCCATCGCCTGCTGGGGGCTCGACATGATTGGGCCACCGCCAACTGCGCCGGGGAGGTTTCAACGGAGTATTGGTGGCCATCGACAAGTTCACCAAGTGGATCAAGGTCAAGCCGGTCACATGCCCCAAGGGCGACGAGTACTCGACTTCCTGGATGAACTCGTGCATCGCTACGGACTACCCCACCGCATCATCACAGACCTGGGCTCCAACTTCAACAACCACGAGTTCTGGGAGTACTGCGAGAACAGCGGGATCGACGTCCGATACGTCTCAGTTGCCCATCCTTGGGCCAACGGACAAGTCGAGCGCACCAATGGGATGGTGCTCGACGCTCTCAAGAAGCGGCTACACGACGCTGCTAACTCCAAAGGAGGCAAGTGGATCAAGGAACTACCCAACGCACTCTGGGGGCTACGTACTCAGCCCTCCAAGCCAACGGGGATTGCACCCAACCTCGGTGTCCCGTATGAAAACCCAATATGTGGAGAGCTTGATCGTCGAAGTTGACATTCACTACAAGCCTCTCAAGGCGAGCGAGCTTCTCCTCCTCCTCCTCCATCATGATGACAAACCCTTCGGAATACCGCGGAGCGTATGGAGGTGGAGCGGATGATCGTGTCGAGTGGTGAGGTCGGACAGGCAGCTCCTTCGTACGTCCTTGAGGTTCGGTGAACCTCATAGACGAGCTTCGTGTGGCCCTCATGCCACCGAGGAGAAGAGTGTTGTTCCTCCTCGGCGGTGCCGTGTCCTCCTCCATACTCCGAGGAGACTCGGAAAATGAGTGCCTCCTCGAAGAGGATGTCGGTGATGGCTTGGACGATGATGATCCCCTCTTCTTGGTGAAAATACTTGTAGTTTTCTTCCATGGTTGCAGCACTCTCCCTCACAAATATATATCCGGGGTTTTCAACTGGTAACAAGGTACACAAATGTTATTTTGGAGTATGGACTTTGAGTGGATTAAGGATGTGATTTGTTGCACAAAACAAGCAGGGTGGATGGTTAAGTCTAAGGTGGTTATGAACTACAAACTTGAGCACACGAACAGAGTTGGATGGGAGACTTATCTTCTCAAGTGTGCTCATGCTTGCTTTGTTGCTTCGTGACCGCGTGCTCCATGGGGTTGCACCTTCCAAACGTTCTCGTCCACTCCTTTGCTTGCATTATTGCTCCTTCCACTTGATGTTTTCACTTTGAGTCCCTTCCATGCTCCCTTGCCTCACATGCCTCCATAATATTCCTGCAAAACAAAGCCTTGGCTGCCCCCATGCTTGTCCTTTGCATGTGGTTTGATAAAAGATGTTGGAGGGGCATCTCATGATGCATCACGGTGCATGTATGGTTAGGTTAACTAGATTGCCTCCCTCTAAGCATGTTTTAATGCTAAGCACTCCTCTAATTTCGAAAATAAAAAATAAAATCAGAGCTATAAATTTGGAGGAGTTTTTAAAGCATTAAAAACAAATGTAAGTTGAAAAATATTTCCGACTACTTTTATTTTGGTCTTACCGGTATCGTTTGCTTCCATTAGTTGAGACCGGCTTGATCATGGTGGCATAGGTTTAGGTTCCATTTTTGATTAAATGAGAGAGATTTTGAATGAAATAAAATTAAATGAGGCTTAGAAAAATTCTAACTCTAGATAAACCAAGGATATAGATTTTTAAACCAACCAAAAGTCAAGTTTCTAGGTTCACGCGAGTCCTACCACGTGCTGAAATTTAAATAACATCTAGTTACAAGTCGTGGCTCTACTCATGTGTTTTTAGCGTGTAAAACAAGTCAACCATAACATCATAAAGAGGATGAAAGGTTGAGATAGGTTCTGAATTTATTTGGTTTTGGTTTCTCGAAAAGAAGCAAACAACACATAGGATGGTTCATGTAAAGGGTTTATGATTCAAGCAAAATATTCAACCAAGAATTATGTCTCTAATATTATTCAACCATTCTAAGTCTAATTTCTTTGCGTAGTAAATTTCAAAACTAACTTACTTGAAAAGACTCGAAAAATCTTGAAGCGGGTTGTCCTCCCGGTAGCTTATTCTTGACTTGACGAAATGGGTTGCCTCCCGTCTAGCGCTTCGTTTATAGTCCATGTCTAGACTTCTTCACTTGATTACTTCGGATCAACACTCTTTGTGGGCGTTGCGATCTTGGGTACCCACTTCCGCACCATCTTGGGCACGGGCTTATTCTTCGGCTTAGTCATTTTTTGGTCTTCACTGGTTGGCTTTGTCCTTTGGTCTTGACAGATGCAACAACTTCCTTTATGTAGTGGCTCGGCATCTCAAACTCCGGTCCTTCGGTCGTGATCTTCATGGTCTCCCTAGTGTGATCATCTATCTCTCCCAAATGAGTTTGAGTTGCCTTCTCCTTCTCGGGACCTTGGGATTGTACTGACAATCTTCCTTTGCTACCCATCGGGTGCCCGACAAGTCGTCTCACTTGCGTCTCTAGCATCTTCATCATGATGAACACTTCATGTATAGAGCTTCCGACCTCCGTCACCTTGCCATCTAAATTCTCTAATATTTTCTCCATAGCCTCGAACTTAGTGACGGTGTCCTTGTTGATCTTAGCTTGCTCGTCCATGAAGTCCTTCAATTGTGTAAAAAAAGGAACCAAATCTTGAATCGATGAACTTGCATTAAATCGGGGTTTACCTTGGACATGGTCGTACTTCTCACACTCCTCGCATGTGGATCTTGCCTTGGCAGCCTTTAGGTCTTGAGCTTCTTTCTCTATCTCCATTTTCTCCATCATCCTCTTAAGTAAACCGATAAGTCACTCAAGGAATTCGGCTCGTATGTGCTCATTGAAACACTCCAAAGCTCCCGCAATCGTCATGCGGATAGTTGAGACCTTGATCTTGAACGGCCTTCTGGCGTCTTGAAGGTTTATGATAGGTAGATCAATGATATTCGGGGTGCATAGCTCTTGTGCTCCGGTTGTGGTTGTTCTCCCATGGGTGGCGGTTGAGGTTGATCTTCCGTTGGACTTGAAGGTGGTGATTCCCTTAGATATTCCGACGGTCCTTCGGCTTTTTGAATCTAGGTTTTCCAACCCTTTATCTTGTGTTGCACGTCCTTTGCTTGTAAAGTTTTCTTGGATCATCCACAAAAGAAAGTTTGGGTTTCTTGGAGAGGCAGCCAACCATCTCCGGTTAGGGTTAGTAATAAAACAAAAATTTTAAAAAAGAAAAATTAGGGTTAATCAAAACTAGATTGGATTGATTTTTTCTTTTTGAGGATGATCAAAGTTAAGAGGCGCAAAAGAAAATCAAAAGAAAAACTGAAAAAAGCGATACTAGATTGGATCTTGATTGCTTGTTCCCCGACAACGACGCCAGAAAAAGGGGCTTGTTGATGGTGTATATTCGTATCAAAGTTCATATGGATTTGCAAGCGGATAAATCCCCTGTCGTAGTCAAGGGATCCTTCTTCCCTCGAGTGGTGAACCCAAGGAATCGAATCCGTGGAACAATGTGCAATGCAAGGATTCAATCTAGTAAAGCAAGGAAAGCTATCTTATGAAGAACCAAATTGCATCTAATCTAAGAGATCATAAAGAAAATGAATCTAATCTAATCTACTAAAGAGGTAGCAAGAGAAAGAAAGAGATAACCGATCTATAGAGTCTAGATCATGCTTATGTTGTAGCTCCAAACAAGATAGATGAAGATAGAAAAGTGAATCTCATTAAAATCATCTTTAAACCGTGGCCTCCTGTCCGATTCTGAAAACGTCCGCCTTTCAGAGCCCCCATTCTGTCATAACGTACTCCTATTCATGCGGGTAGTCTAGGGCGAGTTCGATAAGAACAAGTTGAAATCACTTGGTCGGTCTGGTTTGCACCTCTAGCCACCACGGCTACAAGAGCACCCTAAGCAATCTATCTTAAGTATAGATTTGGGAAGAAGCAAAACCAAGAAGAAAACAAAATCATTGAGAAGGCACTTGATCGCTAGAAATCGGATTCACTTAAAGACTTCACCATGAATGATTACATGAACAAGATCACCACCGGGATCCTACCTCGATCTTGATCCTTGCTCCGGAGCTCTGATGTGGTCTTCCATGCAAGGTTCCCACGTCGGCTAGGGAGACCCTAGACAACTAGCACGACCCTCATCTCCGAGATGGTGTCCCTCAAGCTTCTCTGCTCCTCGGCGGCGGATGACGAATTGATTTATGCGTGGCTCTCGGTCAGGGGGCTATAAATAGCTCAAGAGGCACTTAGGTCAAAGGGGGCGCTGACTGGGCCACGAAATAGGCTGGGCCGGCCGGCCTGGGCCGACCGGTCTGGGCCCATTTCGGCCCAGTTCGTGGCCTCCTTCGCCCGACATTGGTTCCCGAGTCTTCTAGATCCTTCCCCCTTCTGCATGTGGGCCCTTGTTGTCAGTTTCTCTCTGAGTTGGACGAAGCTCCTTGTCTCGCAAGATTCGGCACTTTTCTGGCTAGGTCCTCGGAGTTTGTCGTCTTCTCGGGTTGGGTCCCTGGGCTCTTGGTGTAACAAACCAGAAATTTAAGTGTGAAAATTTGCAAAAATTTAAAACTTTTTGTTTGAAATTGAGTGTTATCATTTTTCCAAACCGAATTGCTAGCTCTTTCCTAATTCTTCCACTAAACCAACCTGTTTATATATATACATTCAAATTTTGGTAAAGTATTTGAGTTGGGGTTTTTGGATTTATTTGGATTTTATTTGGGTGAAGTTTGAATTTGAAAGCAACTCAAATTCAAACTTTAACTTAAATCTAACCTCAAAACTTTTTGCAAAGCTTCGGTTTCTAGTTTGGGCCTTCCTACTCCTTTCCTTCCCTAAGCGAACCGCCGGCCCAACTAGCTCAGCAGGCCAACCGAGTCGGCCAGCCCACCAACCAGTGACCTCTTCTTTTTTCTTTCTCTCTCGCTGACAGCTGGGCCCCACGGGTCAGCCTCACCCACCTTTCTTCCCCACCTTTTTCCTCTCTCGCAAGCAGCCGCGCGCGTGTTGACCGGCGCGTGTGCGCTTGATGGGACGGCCGGGGCGAACCGGAACGCACGCCGAGCGCTGCGCCCGAGCCAACCAGGCCGGTGGTAGGGTGGTTCGCTAAAGGAATTCCCCTTCTTGCCCTTGCCAGTGACGCAGAGGGGGATGTGGCAGCCAGTGAAGGCGGCCACGTCGCCGCCCCGAGTGAATCCCCCAATGGCGAGGCTGCAGCCGCCCATTTTTACCCCTGCGTTGCCTTGACCGGGTTGTCACATCGCGAGCCCGAGCCCCTGCTGGCCATCACCGCTCACTTGGGGTTTTCCCCTCTTCCCCTGTTCCACTGCTGAGAGAGGAGAGGCAGGGGAGAAGGAGGGGCACGCTGCTGCCCGCGCTGCGCTCAGAGGATGGAAGCCGCCGTGCCGTGGGAGCGAGCATCGTGCGGGGCCAAGGGACCGGAGCCGAGGTGACGCCGCCGCCGGGAACACCTACAACACCGACGTGAACAGCTACCCCGAGCCGGCCACGACTACACCGCCGACCCGACGTGAGCACCCCCACGGCCATCTCCTTCTTCCCTTCCTCCTTGGATGCTTACTGTGTTGTACCGGTGACGTAGAGGCGCGCCGCTGGGAATCTTGCCCTGCCTGTGTGTCGGCCATCGAGCTGTAGAATTGCCGCCCCGCGACGGGTCGGAGCTCCTGGGCTTTTCATGCTCCCGAGCTCGCCGTCGCCGTGTGATGAGCCTCTGTGTATGCCAGCCGTTGAGCCGTGTTTGTCTATGCAGGGAACGTAGTGCGCCACCGTGCCGCCACGAGCCACACCCCTGATTTCCAGGAGGCTGCGCCGGGCGAACGTGGCGAGGCCGTGCGTGCCTTAGGCACGGCTGTGGCTCGCGCACGCCCCTGCGCGCTCTAGGCTTGGCCATCGGCCAGTCGGGCAACATGGGTGGCCGCCACGACGTGCTTGAGCTCCCGGGCAACCTTCGCCCCGAGCTCGCTGTCGCCGCGCAAGACGCTTGTGTGTGCGAGCCGGGCTTCGTCCCGAGCGTGTCTTTGCGGGGTTAAAGCGGCCCCGGACGCCGCGCCTCGTCGAGCCGGTGGCGTCCGGCTCGTCCCCGCCTGCGGGTAGATGCGCCGCGCGCCGTGCGCGAGGCCGCGTGCGCGAGTGCATGCCGACCGGCGCACCCCGGACACCGTGCTGCGGCCAAACGTCTGGCCGGCCTAGCTGCCATGTCGCACTGCGCACGCCGCCCGCCTGGGTGATGCGCTGCGCCGCGCATGAACCGGGAAGGCTAGGGCATGAACCCTGGCATGCACGTCGCTGACCTAGAACGCCTGTGCATACCATCGAACTCCTGAACGACATGGTGCTAAGAGAGGGGTTTGAAGCTGTGGGCCTCCAGCCTTTAACCGAAGTGGGCTGCAGTGTGGGCCTTGGCCCAACAAGCTCCAGCGCAGCCCACGTTACCCCAGGCATCCAGTAAAAGTTGTTCGAGGTGGGTTCCTAGACTTCGGTTGCCTGGGCCTCTTGGGCCGAGCCCAGTGGGCCGCTCCCAGCCCAGAGGCACTTTCGGCCCACTAAAGGCCCATCAACCGCCGACTGCTGACGCCATGCTGACATCAGCGCCCTTTTTATTAAAAACCCTTTTCCTTTTCAAAAGTAATTTCAGAAATGATTTATAAATGGTTTTAATCTTTGAAAAATCATAACTAATTATAGGAGGCTCAGAAAAATACGAAACTAATTTCTATAATTTCGTAATTTCAAAACCTTGCTGTTTGTAGGTAGTTTGAGAATTTTTGGATCTTCTAAAAAGGGGTTTCTATTTGGAGTTATTCCTTAGATGTGCACCATTTTCTTACGTTCGCATCGAATCTCGTGCCGCAGACCCGAGCTTCGACCAGGAGGACACGGAGGACCCTGAGTACACTACTCCGGACAACGACTGCTTCAACGACAACGAAGGTGTCATGTCACTCCCAACCATGTAGATCCCATGTTGATATTTAGATGCTAGTGCTTTACTTTATATGCATTGCTTGTATGAATTGCATAGCCAGTTGAATAGCCTTGCCTTGATGATTTGATATATCCTGATTCCTTGATTTACCTACTTCGGGACTAGCTATAGACCCCTAGCTAGTCCCATACCTCAACTATCCATACTTTTGTTGCTTGATTATGGATGGTATTCTGGGCTTGGACTGAGATGCGGGAGATCTCGGTGTGTTCTGGCGTGCGTTCTGGGTGTGTATCTCCTTGACGTGTTTCGGCGGGAGCGAGCCGCTTGGTTACTGGTGAACGCCTGCCTCGGGAAGATGCGATCTAGCCTCTCACCCGAGCGGCAAGTCGTATGGGATGGAGTTGGAGAGTGCTCGCTCACGGCCCTTAAGGACCAATCGTCAGACTAACCATGCTTCGTTGGACTCTTACCGTACAAACCGCCCGCCTTGTTATGGGTGGGGGTGCGGGGTGGGACTCATAGTGGATAGCACCCCTCCTGTAGGCGGATCGGTGTGATCATGTTGGGAGACGACTCTTTCCTCCTTAGAAGACTTTGCCCCGGCGAGGCCGGGGAAGGGTTCCACCTCTCGTGGGCAGCATGAGCTCTACCGCGGAGGCTGAGCCAGGCTCGGAGACGCAGGAGGGTACTATCCACTTACTTGGCCTTCAGCCGTATGGTGGGGCCTGAAACCGGTGACGGCCGGTTTCGGTCCTATTCAGGCGGGTACAGTTGTACAACCTCTGCAGAGTGTTTAAACCTATAGCTATAGTCCGTGTCCACTGGTTCTGGATAGTCCTGAGATCTGTTATTCTGGCTAGATATTCTTCTCTTGTGCTTCTTCTCTCCCCCGAGTGAGTGAGGCCGACTTTGGCTGTTGAGGTGTGGGGTAGGAGCAGGTGGGCTGCACACCGCAGATGATAGTTGGGAGCTGGATCGCGGTTGTGATCTGGTGCTTTGGTGTGGTATCCTTGAGCGGGGTGTGGACCCCAGAGGTGTGGACCTCGGAAGCGTGAGCTTCCCCGAGGCGTTGACCACACTGCAAATCTCTACTTACCTTGTATGATGCTTCGCTGCTTTGCTTAAGCCTTCTACAGCTAAAGTAGGAATATATCCTGCATAGTAGAATATACACCGCTTTTGCCTCTTTGTTGGGAAGCTGACATGACCTACCCGCTTATCGGGTAGACCCTGGTGTCTTTGACACAGAGCCGGACTACGACTTTGACAACGACGGATGGGAGGACTAGTGCTCTTTCTACGCTCGAGCTGCCTGCGGATTTGGAGATCCCCGCGCTTGCATGGAGTCGCTGCTAGACGTTTTATTTCTGTTTGGTTCAGTCCTGATGGACTTGTACCCGGCGTGTGCCGAAGAGATGTACTCTGATTAGTGTAATAAATAAATGTTGTACCCTATCTGTTTTTATTTCTGTATGGATTTTTAGTATTGCTGAGACAGGGGTTGCACGTGGTAGCCCTCCTCGGACTACCACTGAGGTGTAGAGAGTCGGGTTTCCGTCCGCGGATATCCAGTTCGTTTCAGTTGTTACCAGAGCCATGCTTGATTGTATAATGATGTGACAACCCCATCCGAGATAATTCCGTACTATCGCCTAAACCACTCCGACTGGTCATTAAGCGATAATAAAGAAGCATCCCATTGAGTATTGCCGGGTTTACGCCCGGTAAATCACTTGGAAACACAGAGAGGATCGAACGAATGCATTAAAACTCCCACAAAGGTGAGTCCAGAGTGTCTTACACCTTAATACTAATCTTCCCGTAAGGTGACAATCGATTGATTCATACACCTTGCAAGGTAACCTAAACACACGGAGCGGTGCCCCACAGAGCTGACACCGACCAGACGGTTCCCAAAAGTCCTCGGGTTGGGATGATAGCCTACAGTCCTGGGTACAGGGCTATCTGGAATGCCCCACACAGTGCATCCAGCCTCACACATGTACCCCCCCTTCGGTTGCAAGCGGGCGGGGAGACGAATCGAGATTAGTAGTAGTAAAATCCCGCACCGTCTCATTAAGGTAGTAGGCTTACCAGTCCCATTCCCGACAAGTGCTTAGTACATTCAAAAGCTTAGCCCACGAAGCCACTGGACCGGAGCCCAAATCCCATGCTCTTACCACAGGAGCAGTTCATTAATTTAATTGGGGATTTCCACAAAGGAAAACCTATTCTCGCGAGTGACGAACATCACTCGACTTGTACCGGATCCTTAGAGCATAGCATCTAGCGACCTAGCATACTAGTAGAGGAACATAGGTACTTATGGATCATGCAACTAGGGTTTCATTTCAACTCCTGAACGTAAATGCACATAGAATAACATAGATAGTTGCATAAAGTTACATAAAACATGGGTTAATGATAGAACCGGGGCTTGCCTTCGCTAGCACAAGCAGTTAGGCAATCTTCCGAACTTTGGTCCGGGTCTTGCTCTATGGCAACGTAGTGCACGTCTCCTCCGGCTCCCTCGTTCACGTCTTCTGACACGAGCGTGTAATTACCGTTGGGCACTTCTACACGGAGGATGCAATGCAAAGCTTGAGTGACATCTCATATTTAAATAATTTCAAACAACTTATGACACACGGGGTGCACACTTGGAATACATTCACTTAGATAACAAATACATTCAGCATACTTTTCCTATACAGGAACAATATGTGCTGCTTTATTATCTAGACTTTTACGGTGACCGTGTACATATATAAACAATTTAATTTAATTTACATCAGCGAAACAGTAGCAAGCTACAAGTGGGATAGGGTTGGTCCTATTCCCCTCAAGAAATGCATTCGAACATTTACTTTATTTGAAGCAACACAAAAGGCTATGCGACACTTACATGATGTGAAAACGACATGCTTATAAAAGAAAATTACCTTTATTTACCAACAACAATGAATTTTACTTTTAATACCACCATTTGACTTTCTTAGCTCAACCCTTAACTTATACACAAAGAATGCAAATTTTTCCTATGTTTCCCTTTACTAGATTACATTAGTTTAAACTCCTTGTAGCCAATTAAAACATGTCAAATCTAACCAGTAGCATCTACTGGTCCGACTGACCAGGAGCACTTCCTTGGGCAGCAAGAAAAGGGGTTGTAGCACCACTGCAATTAATTACACAAATTATGTGCATTAGTGGCTAGCATATAAGGGAATATTGCATATTAAAATAATCACAACAGAACTGAGTCCAAACTTCCTCTCACACATGCTTTGGTCCAAAACAAGCTTAAGGATCTAACAAACACACATATAGCCTTTATGCAACATGCTACACAAATTTATGATTAAAAACAAGCATAAATGAGGAAATAATATTTGTAACAGAGATAAAATCAGCGTAAATTCACCAAGGATGCATTTTGGTAAAAAAAGGCAGTAGCCAGAAGTTGGGCTCAAAAATAATTATATTTGGAGCTACAAAAATCATCTAGGCAGATTTATCAATTTCACAAAATGATTTTTATAACGAGATTCCTTCAGTAACCTCGTGCAATTTTTGGCACAGATCCTAGACATACTAGTTCCCACAATATATCCAAAGTTCAACTCCAGATCATTGGTAGATTTCACAGAATCACAGATCTAGGTATTTTACATTTGTATTTTTCAAGCAAAATCGAAAGCTCAAAATATATACACCTTTGGACAAAGTTGTAGTTTTGGGTACACAGAGCACCACAAAATTAGTTTTGCAATTTTTGGATTTTTCTACAATTTTTAATTGATTTTACAAACTCCAGCTAAAGCACATCAAAGAGTACAGAATCTTTTAGCACTCGGGTCCCTGGAAGTTTCAAAGCTTTTGCAATTAGGTCCTCCCTTCCCCCCCATGGACCGACGGCGATGACAAGCTCGCCGGCGGCGAGGGCGTGCACAGGTAGGCAAACGGGCGTCGGGGAAGGCGATTGGGCTCACCCGTGGTCGATGGGTGGCGGAGGATCGGCCCGGGGTGCTACCGGCGAGCGGCGGCGGCGAACCGGTGGTGGCGCGGCTGCGGGCGCTCGAATTCCGGCGAGGACGGGGACGGGACAGGCCAATGTGTTGCACGGGTAGCTTCACTAGGGTCTAGGGATCGCGCTGAGGTGGTCGGTTGGTTCTGGAGACGAACGGAAAGTAGAACTCGTCGGCGGCTGTCCGGCGGCGGCCGCGGGAGAGATCACTCCGGCGGGTTGGCCGCTCGGGCAGACCAACAAGCAAGCTGAGAAGCTATTAGGGACTCTAGGTGCGGTAGGAGCAAGACGCGTTGGTGAAGCAAGCGACCGGAGGGTCGGGTTCACCGTGAACACCAACGGCGGCAATGGCGGCTCGGCGGTGTGGCGTCCCCTCGCGCGAGGGATGGTGAGGTGCTTATATAGGCAAGCTCCGAGGCGGTTGCGGGTTTTCTTGCACACCAAGGCGATGGGTGATGTAGTACAGCGGGGCGTGGGGCGGTGACACTGCGGCGACGTGCGCGGGCGTCGGCCGTACGGCGGCGCGGCCTATGGTCGGGCGGCGCGGCGTGGGCGCGCGGTGTGTGCGCATTGGCGAGCGAGGGCGGTGGCCCGGCGGCCCCGGAGCGGCGCACGGACCGGCGGATCAAGGGCGGCTTCGGCGTGCGTGTACGGCGTCGTACGCCGGCGGCCGTCGCGACCGGGTGCGACGTCGCGCGCGCGGCGTGAGCGCGCGTTCCGGCGCCAAAACCATTCGGTTTAGCCGTGATCAAACGCGATTTTCTCCAAAATCTTCAACTAAAGTGCACCAAGCGATCAACAACAAAGTTGTAGATCAAATGACCCTCTACCACTTTCACAAAGGGCGTCTAGCCTTTTTCTCAATAATTTTTTGCACAACTTGTATGCCAAGATGCAGATTTTCTCAGCTTCAGTGAATAGTACTTACACGCGTTGACTTGAACTTTTCACCCATTTCCACTCCAAACCAGCAATGCCACTCAACATGAAAAATGTGTCCCTCAACAAAATACACAACTTTTGTATTGGGAGAATTCGAAGTGTTTAGGGGAAATTTGAAGAACGCGGTAAAAGTTCCGACTGACATGGACGGGTCAACAAGGAGTCAAGGGTTTTTGAGTGGGGTTTTGACCAAGGTGAACTTTGGTTGACCAATAGATGTCATTAGGGTTTGTCGGTGATGTCTTCGAGGTGATGGCCCAGGTAGACCGGTGTTTGACCAAAGTCAACCCAGTTGACCAGATCATTAGGGTGGATTAACCCGTCGAAAACCTGGGGCGTCACAAATGAGCCCTAGGAATGGTCGATAGCTTAGGAAGCCGTTTCTGAACCTTGGAACTTTATATAAAATCCCTTGACTTCCGTGTGTATATATCTATACTTATATATGCATTTTCTTCATTAACTTTAACTAACTACCTTACTAACTACCCTCTAACAATGTTGTGCAGATGGCAGAGCAACTGTGGATCCCCCTTGAGTCGGATGGCAAGTGGGCCGGAGGTTTCTGTCACCTTCTGTGGGAGTGTCTGGAGTCGACAGGAGTGGAGACCGTCCGGGTGAGCTACGATTGGAGGATGATGGGACCGTTGGACTAGTCTGCCACGTTCTTGACAGTCACAGTACTGGTGGACCCACGAGTTCCAGAGTTCAAGGCAATCAAGGTGCACTGCTTCGAGAGTTCCACCATGGAGGCACATCAGGTCTGTGCGCACCGAGCACTCAAGGAGGTCTGTATCCAGCTTGGAGAGAAGCTCAAGGACACCACGTTCAGCGTTCTTCCGACGAGGGTCTACAACCCGAGTCGCTGGGACACCTATGACCACGCTCAGTACTTCGAGGTGACTACAGAGGTGGAGGACAAGAAGATGCACATGGCAAACTAGTGCATCCTGACACAGTACCAGGCACTTTACTGGGCTGAGAGTGAGATCACCTACCTGAGATGGAAGTGGGACAGGTGTTTGCAGCTTGCTTAGGAGCTAGAGTTGGGAAGTTGGACTTGGCAGATCGACTGGGGCAGTCCCAGTAGAGGAACGGTGAGTTGGTGCAGCTCAGACTAGCAGCCGCCAGAGCTAGCTCAGAGCGTGACACCGTGAGGAACACAACCTTGGAGGCACGGTTGAAGACTATTGAGGAGAAGCACTGAGCTACGGTGGAGGCCACCCGCGTGGATAGGGAGCGGCTGGCAGAGGCCAACTACCTGATGGAGTCAGTTGGAGCTGCAACAGCTGACTACCAGGTAAGAGTGTGGGACCTACAGGAGGGGAGTCGTCACAACTACAATCACCTGTGCTACCTTGGAGGGCTGGAGTACGAGGAGCGGGACCGTGCAGCCAGGACCCACACGGCGTGGAAGCGTTCCGACCAGCAGAGGCTGAAGGAGTTGAAGGAGCTCTCAGCACAGCTATCGCCGAAGAAGAGGCCACGTCTGCAAGCAGAGACCTTTGAGCTACCCCGACGCTTCATTCACGGCTGCGCCCGTACCCGAGAGGTTCCCAGGACACAGCAGAGATGGACCGCGCTCTCCAGGACACTCGCGACTACTACGGAGGACCAACGATCAGGTTGCCGGGTTACCTAGGAGTTCACTCGCCGCTGTTCTACTCTGTTCCACTAGACTCCAGCCCAGAGGCACCTCAGTGCACCCCGTGACTAGAGTAGAGTTCTAGCAGTAGATCCTGAGATGTCTTAATGATGTAGTTGTAGTTGCTACCACCCATGCTGTTATGTCAGTAGTAGCTACCCCATGATGTACCATGTGTTAGCGTGATGTGTTGCCGTGTATTCTCGAAGGTCGTTGGAGTAAACCTCGAGATACACCCCTTTTGTATGGTGGCATTGATTGAGTGACATGGATCTTTATGGTTTCCCTCGGATTTCATGCTTCTTACATGTCTAATTGAAATTGTCTGTTTGTTAGCAGGATTACTCCTTTATAGTTAATAACCCTACAAATTTTCTCCCTCCCACTACTGACTCTTGCAAATGGAACAAATGTCAGGAGCAAGGAGATCCGGACGACTCCTGGCCCACTTCGAGAAGGTCGCTGGGGACAACGGGGGGGGGGGGGGGGGGGGGGGAGGATGCCCATAACCCAGCCGGAGCGAGAGGCCGCGGGCGCCGTGGAGGGCATGCCGCGTGAGGACTTCGTGGAGGCTGAGGAGTCTGAGGTGGACGAGGAGGCCGAGGTGACCAAGGAGGGTGTGGACCCGCACATGTCGCCGAAGGAGAACAGGAGCCTGAGCCTAAGCAGGAACCCAAGCCCGAGGGAGGAGCTGGCCTAGAGCAGGAGCAGGAGGTGCCACCACCACCACCTCAACCGAACTTGGCCGACGTGATGGTAGTACAGACCCAGCTGATGCAGACGATCACTCAATTGCTAGCGCAGAACAACAACAACAACAACCACAGGGGTCAGCACCGCAACGTACCAGAGGGCTTCCAGAAGAAGGTTGAGAACTTCAACAAGCTGCGACCGCCATCCTTTGACCACTCTGCGGATCCGATGGATGCAGATAACTGGCTGAGGGAGATAGAGAAGAAACTGGAGTTGACTGAGCTCACTGAGGAGGAGTGTGTGACCGTGGCAGCGCACCAGCTGTTCGGCACAGCCAGCGCGTGGTGGGACAGTTACTGTGACTCACACCCAGACCCGTTGCACATCGGGTGGGACGAGTTCGTGGAGGCCTTCATGAACCACCATATTCCTGAGGCCGTGATGGACATGAAGGCTGACGAGTTCAGGCACCTCAAGATGGGAGGGATGTCCATGCAGGAGTAAGCTAACCGCTTCCAAAAGGTGATGAGGTACGTGCCAGACGACACCAACACAGAGAAGAAGAAGGTCTACTAGTTCAGGAAGGGACTACACAAGGGGATGGCACACCACTTGTCCGCGCACGACTGCCCAACACTTCACTCCATTATCGACAAGGCACTGATCGTTGAGAGGTCGAGGATCGAGTACATGGAGGTCCGTGGAAGCAAGTCGAAGTGCACCGACCAGGCAGGACACTTAGGACCACCTCAGAGGCAGAGGACAGGCTATGCTCAGGGACACCAGTCACAGCCGAGGCACTACACCACCCAGTCACAGTAGCAGAACAGGGCCAACCCAGGAGGAAGTGGAGGACCAAGCAATTGGAGGCCAAGACCGCCACCACAAACAGAAGACAAAGCTAAGGTGACTTGCTTCAACTGTCGTCAGGTTGGGCACAAGTCGTTCGAGTGCCCGCAACAGGTGCAACCAGGAGGACAGAACTGCAGTTTACAATTCCAGACCCCAGCTAAGGCACCAGTACTAGGAGGACAGCCACCCCGTACACAGCAGAGGACTGCTCAGCCGCCAGCTACCCGAGGACGCTTGAACCACCTCACCGCCGACGATGCAGCAGCCGCACCTGACATCGCACTTGGTGAATTCCTTGTTGACTCATCTTTGGCAACAATTTTGTTCGATACCGGAGCTCAGTTTTCGTATATTTTTACCAAGTTTGTTAAATAAAGGTCGTTACCAACTAAGCCACGACCAAGGTCTATCTTAACTAGCTCTCCGCTAGGAGAGAAGAGGAGTACGTTAGAGTGCAGAGGAGTGAAGTTGGTCTTTGAGGGACAGCTGTTCACGGCAGACTTGACAGTTCTGGAGTCTACAGGCATAGACGTGATCCTTGGGATGGATTGGTTGGCAAAGCACAACGGAATGGTTTCATGCAACCCCAGGTTCATACAGTTAGAACACCCTAGTGGAACAAAAGTGCGGATCGAGCCTCAGAGTCCGAAGGTTGCAACGATGTTGTGCAACATGAGTGGGAAAGAAATTGAGGAAATTCCAGTGGTCTGCGAGTTTCCAGACGTGTTTCCAGAGGAGCTTACGGAGTTACCCCCTGACCGAGATGTGGAGTTTGTGATTGAGCTGATGCCGGGTGTGGGACCCGTTGCAAAGAGTCTGTACCGGATGTCGTCTGATGAGCTGGACGAGTTGAAGAAACAGCTCAAGAAGTTGCTCGAGCAAGGATTTGTTCGGCCGAGTGCCTCACCGAGGGGTTCACATGTACTCTTCGTGGAGAAGAAATATGGCTGTTGGGGAATTCAGGAAAACCCGTCACCCTCGAAACGTTAAGTTTGACAAAGTTCTTGAGATATGTTTTTCAGGAACAGGGAACTCACGATTTTCGGAAGCCTGGAACCTGCGAAGCTTCAGATTCGCGAATATGTGAAGTTTGGGGACCGTGATTCGAAGAAGACGTGGAGTCGCGAACATGCGGAAGCCCGGAACCTCGAGCTGGCGGTGGCGCGAACTTCGAAGGGCGGCTGATTCGGGAATCTGTCGGGGACCCAGTTCGGGAGTCACGTATGAAGACATTCACGAACCGGCGAAGAAGCAAAGGCTGATTCGGGAATCTGTCGGGGACCCAGTTCGGGAGTCACGTATGAAGATATTCACGAACCGGCGAAGAAGCAAAGTCAAAGTTGTCGTCCCAAAAAGTCCGGGTTTTGAGTGTGAACTAGTGGCAGACTTGTAAATATGTTAGACGAGAAAGACATTCTTGTATGCGTTCACACTAGGAATATTCTCTGAGCTTGAGGGTGTTATAGGAATGTAAAAGTCCCTTCATCTCCCTATAAAAGGGGGCGCGAGGGCACGTGTAAACGGATTCAGATTTTTGGGACTTGTGCAACCTGCTGAGGGAATCACCGTCTCTCAGCGCTCTAACCTTGTGCTTGAACGTGTTAAGAGCTCTCTCTCTTGTGTTAGGGGAATCATCCGAATTTTTAGAGTAACCCCCCAACATTGGCGCCCATCGTGTTTCAGCCGAAGAAAAGCTCACGATGCCACCTCAGAACAAATCCAAGAAGAACGTTCCGGCAGAGACAAATCGAGATGATCACCATCGTCCTCAAAGGAATGAAACCTCTTCGTTACTGAACCTTCTAACACAACAGATCAAGAGCGGAGAGCGAATCTCGAAGCTCTGATGAAAGCAAGAGCAGAAAAGACGGCTCACACCCAAGAACAACCTGCTGAACAGCAAGAATTTGAGAATGTCGATGATGATGATGACACCATAGACAGGGAGCTAGAAAGGGTTCTGCAAAAGATACAACAGCTACAGAAAGACAAGGAAAAATTCACAAGTCAACTGCAAGCGAAAAGAAAGATCTCTGAAAAGCTAGAGCAACTAAACAAAGCAAAAGAGCAAATTGAAGTGATACAGAAAGAAATCAATGAGATGAAAGAACAAGAGAACAGTTCCCTGTGTCAAGAATCACCGCACCAGAACTCTGGGCCAGCAAGAGAACCCCCGAAAGAAAACTTCTTCGCGGGAAACGGAATCTCACACTTCGTGGATTCTGAGTCGCCGCTGTCTATTGGGCTGCAAACAGCACCTTGGCCGCCAAAGTTTAAGCCCGTCTCTCTCCCCAAATATAACGGCTTCGGAAACTCTAGGCAATTCCTCATGAGATATGAATCAACTGTGAATTCGGCAGGAGGGGATGATGTTGCACTGGCCAAATCATTCATCATTGCTTGCGAAGGACCAGTACTGAATTGGTACTCCTTGTTGCCTCCACACTCAGTCTACAACTGGGTAGATCTCAAGACAAAGTTCATGCAAGCATTTCAGATGTTCCACGACACAACTGCGGAAGCATCAGATTTGTACAACTGCAAGCAAGAAGACAGAGAGCCACTGCGGAACTTCGTGAGAAGGTTCATGCAACAAAGATCTCAAATCCCCGAAGCTGATGAAAAAACAACAATCAATGCGTTAATCAAGGGCCTCACTCCAGGGCCAACAGCTTTGCATCTCACTAGAAAGAAACCCAAGATGGTTGAGGAACTTTTTCGTGAATTGGAAGAATACATTTTGTCTGATGATGACCATCGCAACAGAGTAGCCGAGCGGAACAAGGCAAGGCAGGGCAACAGAGAGATGACATGGAGAGCACTATCCCAGCATCCGCGAAATGTCAACAATGTCGGAAATTCACAACCTGAACAAAGCAACAGGACAAGCACCAGGAGAGGATTCAATCCCAGAGGAAGGGGGAGAAAAAGAGGACCCCCGAGACTTACGAACCATAACCCAAAAGATCCTTACTTCTATTGCCAGTATCATGGGAGGGGCCATAGCACCGAAGGGTGCCCAGAAACGAAAAAGAACATGGCAAGAATTCAGCAAGAAAAAGCGCTAATGAGCATCGCATCCTCAATGCCAAGCCAATTTCGCCCAATTTTTGGCAACCGCAATTCGCGAACTCACAGTCAAGTTCTGTCCCAGTTCAGCAATTCCCGCAACAACAGTCATCGTGGCAGCCGTCGCAGCAATTTTTCCCTCAGTCGCAAGCAATCCAGTCAATCCAACAACCGCAGCCGATTCGGGAAATCTTGCCACCACCTCCAGAAAGTTCGTCAAGGCCACAGTCAAGTTCAGGACCTCAGAACTCCAAAGCATTGCCATCTTTCGGGACTATCATGCCAATCACAGGTGGGTCAGCTATGGAATTCGAGACCAAGAAGCAAAGAAACAATTACTTCAGGTCTGTGAATACCATTATCAATGACGGCCCAGCCGTGCGTCCGGAGTGGGCAAAGGTACCAATCACCTTCACAGAAGAAGACTTCAGGCTGAAATCCGCGATTCACAATGATGCCATGGTCATTGAGGTGAACATAGCTGGGTGGGTCATAGGAAAAGTCCTAGTTGACAATGGAAGTTCAGCGGATATCTTGTTCTTGAAGACTTTCGAAAAGATGAATTTGAGCCAGCACATGTTGGACCCCCAGAATACCCGCTGCAAGGGTTCGGAGGAAAGCCAATCAAGCCGGTTGGAAAGATATCACTCCCTGTTTTTTTCGGAGACCTCGAAAATGCCAGAACGGAGAGTCTCACCTTCGATGTGGTTGACATTTATCACCCGTATCTCGCGATTTTCGGTAGAGGTTTCATGAACAAGTTCGACGCAGTCATAAGGCAGCAGTTCTTATGCATGAAAATGCCTGCGCCCAAAGGGGTCATCACAGTGTTCGGCAATCAACAAGAGGCCATAAACATAGAAAAAGGTCATACGCCTGGACAGACAAACGTATACCAGCTGAAAACAGCTGACGAAAGGAAAGAAACCTACAAAGAGGCCAAGCGCGATAAAGAAAGAATTGAAATAGCCGCAGATAGTGAAACCAATAAAGTGTATCTGGATGACATGCCCGATAGAGTAGTCACAATAGGGGCCAACCTCAGTGTTGAAGAGGACAGGGACCTCGTACAATTCCTGAACAAAAACAAAGATGTTTTCGCATGGTCAGCTAAGGACCTGCAAGGTGTTGATAGGGACATCATCGAACATGCCTTGGAGACAGACAAAAAAATACTGTTGACGCAAAAAGTGCATTCAACGCCAAACACACAGCAAGCCGAACAAAGCTGGCTTCACACACGCAGAGAGCAGAAGACGTGCCAGTCAATTTTTCCTGAAAATTAACAAAAGATAAAGCAGTTAAATACCAAAGCTTGGAACTTGCCGGGTGGTACCAGACAGTTCCATATTTACGGCTAGGAAGCCAAACAAGATGACACATAGCTATAAGGAGCTATGCGCCAACGAACTAGAACCATTCGGGAAACCGCAAAGGGGAAAGCAACACCGCCGAATGGATGACGTGAGTATGACGACGATCGGTCTTTGTAAGAATTACGTACGCACGAGGCCATGACCGATCCTCATGAAAATTAGCATTAAATAAATAAATAAAGCAAAGCACGAACATGATCATGTATTAAACAAGTATGCATAGATCCAAAGCACTAGTCTACCGCATGTCTAGTTACTTTAAAACCCGTCAAGTACGATGTCAAGCAAATCTATCCACCGCATGATACAACTTGCATGAAAAACCGTACCACTTCCCATAAACAGATCTATCCACCGCATGATACGATCTAAATATAGAAAGCTAAAAGCACACATCATTCAAAGCACGAATAACGCTCGTGTTCTACTCATGAAGAAACATAACCGAATACGGCTGAACAGCCGATTCGGGGTCCATGAAGAAGGAACAAACATTACCAAGCGAACAAATCTATCAGATTGATTTGGGGATCTAATCCACCGGATGATTAGCTCCAAAGCAACCCAAAAACCTGCATCTACCGCATGATACCTGGCTCTTTCAAGATTTATACGAGCAATGGCAAGCTTGAACCCGCAACACGTAACAACCTAGATCGATTTCGGTTTCGGCTATCAGAAAACATAAGATCCACGTGTTAAAACATTAAATCTACTCGAACAAGGATCATAAAAGAGATAAAGCCGATCCAAACCCATCTAGATTGGGCAAAGGTGTGTTACATGAATTAAAACATAAAGTAAAACTCAAGATAACACGGGGTAACTTAATGAATCTATTGGATCTTGCCAAAATCCAACAGAGCCGATAACTAGCTTCAAGCTAGATCTTAGCCTACCGCATGACTCATGATCTAACAAGAAACCCTCTTGAACCAAGCTTGAATCTACCGCATGACACGAAGCATGATAACAAGACTACTTGCATCAGATCTAAATCCACCGCATGATACTAGACATGATACAAGGTTGCCGGTACTCACGGAGGTCGACGGATCGATTGGCCCTCTCGAAGAACTCGACGACACGACAAGGACTCTAGGGTTTGGCGTAAGGCCGGTGTGTATTGAAGAATGATTCCCTTTGTTTACATACATTCAGGGGTCATATTTATACCCCGTTGAGTACAACTTCGAATGGATTCGTTGCCTAACTTATCTCTAAGCTTGATCGCCTATCCATCCATTCGTTTCCCCTGATTGTGCCACGTCACCGTCCAATCCCGCAAAATCGGCTTTCTATGTTCCTTTGCCGAACCGGAGCAGATAGCCGACCGCAGATCTCTTTGCTGAATATCTTTGAAAAAGCCCTTCCTTCCACCAGACGGACTCTTTATCGAACCGGACCCACAAGTCAGACTCCTTACCAAATTTTGGTGTTAAAACATGCCCCTTCAATTGTGGGATAAAAGTAATTTTGTTCCACAATTGACTCCAGCCACGAATACCTCAAATCGAATCTGTCAACACCTGTTCTTCGCAATCCGCCGGAGTCTTCATCCAGATCCAACCCTAAATCCTCTCGTCTCGACCTCAAACCTCCAATGGCAGCTCAAAACCAAGATGCTCAGGTAAGTTCATCCCTCGTAAGCTTCGTTCGGCATTTAGGTTTTCAATTTTACCTGAGATTTCCTTTTCCGCTTCCTTTCCAGGAGCTCTCTGCGAGCTTTTGATTCGCACCGAGGCCAATTCGAGATCTTACTATCTTGGTTACGTGGGGAACCCCGACCCTCGAGATTTTATTGCGGCCGAATCTCGGAGAATCCCCCTTTAAAGCGGCTCGTCTCCACCGGTTCAATGGCAAGACGCTTTCAAGAACCGGCCTTTACCCCCAATTGCGGGGCCGGAGAACTTGGTATCGGAGGATCCTTGCGGACAAGAGTGGATTAACCAACCTAGATGCCCTCCGCATCTCTCGGTGCTCGGAGTTATCCGTGGCCGAGACCCCAAAAAATGAAGACCTCCCCGATAGCCGCCCGCCACTTTTGGTCAAATGGCGTCAACGCCTTCCTCTTTGGTCACGGTCCAATGTCTCCTACCTTGGCCGATGTATACATGATCACCGGCCTTGACATCACAGGGTCTGTTCAGCCCTGGAAATTCAAAGGCTCTTCACGCCAAACAGGGGTAAAGCCAGGGAATGGATACAAGAATTACATCTTGACGCATATGAAAAACAATCCCCTTGGTGAGGTTGAATATAGAGCCTTCCTGAATATGTGGCTGTGCCGATTTGTTTTCTGTGGCAAAGCCAACGAGCCCACCTTGAACCACATCACAATGGCGACTCATCTGGCTGGTGGCAATCACCTCCCTCTGGGAAAATTCTTCTTGGGCAGCGTATACCATATGCTTCATCAGACTGTTACCCAAATGTATACCAGCCAAAGGATAACATGTGTCAACGGCCCTTGGTGGTTCGTTCAAATGTGTCTGCAACTCCACATGCATCAGATCGTTGGTGTCGATTTGAATTCCAGGTTCTTCCTCTTGTCCAATTACCCTGAAGGAGAGCCTCAAACTACCAGAGGATGCCAGAGTTACGGAGAAGCAGCTTCAACTGTTCTTGTTCAGCAGGACATCAGCCAGCTTTTCGAGCTATTCTTCAAAGGTTTCCCCAATCCTCTCTGGCTTCCCTATCTGGAAAATGACACCTTAACCTTCCCCGTTGAATTTTCCTTCGAACCCGGCCGTCAAGATGGGAGATTCTTAGAGATCTTCAACATCATAATCCGCCCATGCATACTGCCGGCTGAGTTCAATGGAGGGCGACTGAATGTTAGCACTTATGAGTATTATCAGCCCAATGTAATGGCCAGGCAAATTGGATGTGGACAGATGCCCCCAAGACTGTTCCTGCACGAATTCCTCAAGCCCAGAGAAGAAATCAAAGAGCTGATGCAGGGCAGCCGGGTTTTTAATTATGAGTGCAGTCCAACTGTCTACACATGTCCTTTTGTGCCCACAACCATAGCTCACCCCACCTTCCACTCCTGGTGGCAAGAATTTCATGATCACATCTTCAGTGAGCCTGTCCATGTGTTCTGTGCAGAGTTGACGCCCGATTTCTTGCCAACTTCAGAGGTAATACAATGAACCCTTGGATCGACATGTCCTTTTTATTCATGATTCGACCTTCATCCTTACGCCTACGAACACGGTGCCCGCCCCTCTAGCTAGGGATATTACTTACAATGCCGAAGGCCCAATTTCGAAGAACGGGGTTCAAATCCACAACTCTGACTCAACTAATGGCCAGGTATGCCACCACAGATCACAGCCTCTCTAGCCTTGCTGCCGACAAGAGGCAAGGTCTATCTTTGGTTGCCCCTCCAGCTGCCAAGAGGAGGAGAACTGTCAAGAAAGTGCTCATTGAGGTAGAATCCTTTACCCCCTTGATCACAAGATTACTCGTTCTTGATGAATCATATCATTGTGCATTTTCGGACCGAGCCCAAACAGTCTTCGAACCAAGACTCGCCAATGCCCCATCCATCGGTATGACCTTTACCGTCTTTCCTTTAAGGATGAGCACTGGCATTTACCCTTCCAATTTGACATTTGCAGAAGAAACAATTGAAGAGCAGCTTGTAGATGTCCTAGTGGTCCAGCAAGCAAGTCTATCCGAGGCTGAATTACCTATCCCAGTGGAGATCTCATCTTCATCACCTTCTGCAGAAGCAATACATTCTCCAGAGATGAATCTCCCAATCCAGCCGGAGCCACCAAGTCCTCCAAGGGCGCAATCACCTGTTGGTCATACAGAGACAACAGTCCCAACAGAGGTAGACCCCACTTCTCATCAGCCAGAAGCCCACGAGCTACCAGCAGCTGCATCGACACCTCCCAGCTCGGAAGCTTCGGCTCTACCTGGAGCGCCTCCTTCTCCTGTGATTGCCCCTACTCAGGAAATCAGCCATGAGGTATCCATCTGCACTTAACTCTGCTACCTCCACATTTAGCACTCTTAACCCGGCAATACTGCTCCTCAGGATCAGGCTCTATCTTTACCAAGCCCGCCGTCAGAAAGCAAGCCAGGTGCCGAGGTGATGGAAAGAGCACACCAGCCTCTGTCAGATGAAGTGTTATCAAGGCTCAAAGAAATGGTTGCCTGGCTGGAAAGGGACGCACAAGATCAAATCAAAGATCTCGACCACTTCGAGGAGCTGTTTGAACCCATCAGCCAGAAACTTTCTGAAGATATCAGAACTCCTCTATCCTCTGTTTATGGCTTGGACACTCTTTATGCACCCATAAAGCACGCCTTGAGGAAATTGCGCTCCCGCCCGGCTATTGAAAAGAAGAAAGCCGATGCTGAACATACCGTGACCGGGGCACAATCCCGAGCAGAAAGCCACAAGGATACACTGGCCAACCTGCAGGCTTCTTACGATCTGAAAATTGCCAGGAAAGCTGCTCTAGAAGCAGAACTAAGAAGCCTGTCAGCGGAGATAGAGGCTGACAAGAAGAAAATAGCCGAACTCCCTGGACAGATTGAAGAGATCCAAGCGGAAGCAGAATCGGCTATCACCAAGATAAAGCAATGCGATGAAGAACTCATCAACCTGTCGGGTACTCAAAAAGATTGCCAAGAGCTGCTGGACAATGCTCGTCAGACAACATCTAATGCTCGTGGTGTGATTGCAAAATACCTGAACATTTGAATGCCCTCATTGATGTATAACTGAATTGGTCGTTCCTGTAATATTGCCTTGCAATTTGTTTCCTTTCTTCTGCGCACCTTCAAATATAGTACTGAACGACCCATTCGGCAATGAAACGCTAACTCCCGAATGGCACTTTGATTCTCTTTAGCCGAACCGATCAACTGAACGCGGCTCAGCCTAGAACTCCAAGCGGCCCGTCGACGGGCTGGCCAAGGAAACCTTTCCACCTTCCGATTTTCTTGGGATATGCGCCACGATTTAGCACCACGACTCGAAGCCACGATTCATCCTGCCAGGCCTATAAATGCAACCGTAGGTGCCCCTAGCTCTCCACCAGGCCTTCTAGCTTTCGAATCTTTGCCGATCTCAGCCTTTCTGTAAACAGTGCACATCCCAAGCCACCATGGTGCGCCGCCTCAACCGCCGCCGCGCCTCCGACGAGGCAGAGGGGAGCAGCGCCAACGCGCGCCGGAGGTAATGATCGTCAACTCCTCCTCTTTGATTCAGCTTTGATCTTCTTCTTGCCTTGACGACCATCCCTTTTCAGATTGATTCAGTGGAATCCATCTCCGCGCCGGCCAATCAACCCCTTCCGGACGACTCTTCGGAGTCCGATGGCCACTCCCCCGTGCCGTACGGGGGAAGTCGATGCCCTCCGCTTCAAGGAGGAGCCGGAGGAGTCCTGGCGTGAGCCGGGAGGACGTCTCCAAGAAGGCGGGCGTAGCCGAGCTAGAGTGGGAGGACCAGCGCAAATAGTTGCTGGAAGCCATCGACGGTACGGCTCTGAAAGTGATTCTTGATCCAGCCCGGCTTTCGATGCTAATCTTTTCTTCTTGCTCTTTGCAGCCCGCGACGCTGAGCTCGGCCAATTGAAGGCGCTGGTGGAGCAGCTGGCGGAGAAGGTGAATGCCCGTGGCGACACGCCGGCGGAGCGCCTTGCCGCGGTGGAGCACCGCGTCGACGAGGTGGCAGTCCATGGCGTTCGTTTGGGCACCACCTTGGGCCTGGCTGCCATGGCGACGCATACGGACGTCGACTACTCCACCAGGCCGCGTGGCTTCCGGGGCGGCGCACCGGAGGACATCGACGAGATCGAGCTCATCCTGGAGCGCCTCGACGGCCACGGCGACGCCATTGCCGAAATTACTCATCCCCAATCTGTGTTGAACAGACTCTTTGACTAGATTGTATTAGGGATGCGTAAATATCAGCAATAAATGAAGAGCTTTTGAATCCTGTGCTCGTTTTGTGATGATTCTTTTTGCACTTTGCATCCGTGAATCTTGTTTTCTTTGAATGCATCCGGGAACTATCTTGAGCCGAATGCGTGAGAACAACTGCCCCTTGGCGCAAAATCCACAGAAGATCCCAATTCGGCAATCCATAAACACTGTTCAAACAAAACCCTTCGCACTTGGGAGAAAACCCTGCCGTTTGGTATTCCAACAGTGTGTACTAGCTGGTCATCACTCCCAATGCACCCCTTCGGTCAATAAAATAGCCTGCCGGGATGCCCTGCAAATCCACTCGCACACTCATCCATCATTTCTCACCTCTTCCCCATCCTCAGAGGAGAAAAACCCCAAAGCCATGGACAAGGGCAAGCAACCTCAAGAGAGCAGTTCATCAAAGAAGCGCACGATTCGGGAGTGAGTTCTCCCTTGATGTACTCCTCGTTCTTCCGCATGATCTCGCGCTTCATGTTCTCCTTTCTTTTCCTTTTTCAGTCTTGATTTGCTCCCTGAAGAGATCATTGGGACCGAAGATGTGCCAGAGTACATTTCCTCTGATTCCTCCCTCGAGGCAGAGGAGGCCACGCCTGAACAGAAGACCAACCATCAGCTGCACCACCGCGTCCGGCATCTGGAGCACGGTCTCAGGGACATCACCGCCCGTTGCCAAGCCGAGCGCGAGCGTCGCATGGCTCTGGAAGCACTAGTAGGGGGTAAGCGCTCCTGACTTCTTTATGCTTGCATCTGGATTTCTTGCCCCTAACGTTGATTCCCCTGCTCCAGATGTCTCTAACAGGTACAACAACCTAAAGACGGCCTGGGATAGCTTGGTAGAGGCCGCCAACCATGGTCATCCTCGTGCGTTCCAAGTTGCCGTCACAGTGGTCCTGGAACAAATGAAGAGGGAGCAAGACCGAAGAAGTAAAGAAAAGATTGAATCATACTTTCGCTTCTTTCTCCACGCCTTCTCGCTTCCCACCTCCTTGGGGACCTGACCATCAGGGTTGTTAGATGTAAACCTGCAAGAAGCAGTTGTAATTGTAGTTTTTGTGCTAAGGGAAATGCATCTAGACATTGGCCATTTCTCCCGTTCATGGATTTTTGTTACGAAGGCGGCCTCATTCTTGAGTGCCGGCTATCTCTCGTGCCGTATGTGTGCAATCACCGGTCGATCTCAATGCTAGGATAATATTTCTTCAGATATCTTCCATTTATTGCAGCGGAAAATTCTTCTCCTAGCAAAGTTTTCAATATATATGCATTACCAGGGACGCATCTGACCACACGAAAAGGTCCTTCCCAGTTAGGGGACCATTTGCCGAAATCGCTGTATTTAGTTCCAATCGGCAATAATGCTTTCCACACTAGATCGCCTTCTGCAAATTGCCTTACTTTTACCTTCTTATTGTAGTACTTGGCAACCCGCAGTTTGTTTTTCTCAATGTTTTCCAGGGCTCTAAGACGGATCATATGTAGATCTTCCAGCTCGTCCATCATTAGGCCACTGTAATCTTTGGAGCTTAAATCCTTCTGCAGCAAACACCACTCTCCTTGAATCTGATTGCATCTCCCAAGGCAGAATTGCGTGATGCCCGTAAACCAACTCGTAAGGAGAAGTCTTTGTGGCTCCATGGGGGGCCATTCGGTAAGCCCACAGTGCTTCGCTGAGAACCGAATGCCACCTTCTTGGCTTCTGATCGATCTTCTTTTGTATCAACTTGATCATGATCTTATTGGAAGCCTCTGCTTGACCATTAGCCTGGGCATAATAGGGAGAGGAATTAAACAATTTGATCCCCATGCTTTCGGCAAATTCTCTGAACTCCAGTGACACAAATTGTGCCCCTTGATCAGTGGTAACCGTCTGAGGGATTCCAAATCGGTAGATGATGTGTTCCTTGACGAATTCAACCATGTTTTCTGACGTCACCTTCTTCAGTGGAATCGCCTCGACCCATTTAGTGAAATAATCTGTAGCCAAAAGCACGAACTTATGCCCCTTGCTAGATGGTGGGTTAATTTGGCCAATCAAGTCGATGCCCCAACCCCTGAATGGCCATGGTTTGATGATGGGATTCAATGCTGATGCAGGGACCCTTTCAATATTCCCGAACCTTTGGCAATCCTGACATCCCTTGTAATACTCAAAGCAGTCCTCTAATATCGTCGGCCAAAAGCATCCAGCTTGTCTAATAACCCACTTCATGCGGTGGGCCGATTGGTGCGCTCCACATATCCCATCATGCACTTCGCTCATCATGTTCTTTGCTTCTTCTGGACCCAGGCATCGTAGTAATACCCCATCCAACGATTTATAGAATAAATTATCATCCAGAAGAACGAACTTTATGGCCTTGTACCTGAGCTTCCTAGAGACTTTACGGGAAGGATCCTTCAAGTAATCAACGATCTCTTTCCTCCAATCATCTCCTGCAAGATCCGCTCCTAGTGCACACACTTCCGCAGCAAACGCTTCTTGGCTCTCCTTGTAACCAGAAGCACTCTGAGCTAACCTATTTGCTTCTTCGTTATGCTCTCTAGGAATGTGCTGTAGGGTTACCAATGGGAAGCTTTTCAAGATTTCCCGGCACTCCTCGTAGTAACTCCTCAGCGCTTCACTTTTGCATTCATATTGGCCGTTCAATTGCTTAATTACCAGCTCCGAATCCCCATAAACTTCAACCGAAACGGCCCCTGCTTCTCTCAAGTACTGAAGCCCTCGAAGCAGTGCCTCATATTCTGCTTGATTATTTGTGACAGTGGGCTGTATAGGGATGGCGAATTCGAACATCTCACCTCTAGGCGAAATCAGCAGGATCCCTACTCCCCCACCTTTGCCACATGATGATCCATCAAAAAACAAAGCCCAAGGGGTAATCTCAAGCAAATCAATTGACGGATCGCGATGTTCAGTTATGAAATCGGCAATAATCTGACCTTTGATGGCTTTTGCCGATTCGAACTTCAACTCAAACTCCGATAAAGCTAAAATCCACTTGCCAATCCCGCCGTTCAAAATTGGCATAGATAACATATGTTTTATCACATCGAACTTGGAATATACAGTGCATTCGGCATTCAACAGGTAGTGCCGAAACTTTGTACACGAGTAGTACACGCAAAGGCACAGTTTCTCTACAGCCGAATACCTGGTTTCAGGATCAAGTAGTTTTCGGCTAAGATAAGCTACTACCCGCTCCTTCCCTTCAAATTCTTGAATAAGGGCCGATCCAATGGTTTGGGTATCGGCCGCCACGTACAACTTGAAAGGCTTGTCCAGCTGGGGAGAAACCAGCACCGGTGGCTCCTTCATGTACTGCTTGATTTCATCGAAAGCCTTTTGTTGTTCGTCGCCCCAAATAAACTTCTGATCTTTCTTTAACTTCAACAGCGGAGAAAACGGCAAGACCTTCTGTGACAAATTGGATATGAATCTTCTTACAAAATTGATCTTGCCGAGCAGCTACTGCAGCTCCTTGAGGTTAGTTGGAGGAACGACTTCATCAATGGCCTTCATGCTCTTTTTGCCAAATTCAATTCCTCCTTCGTGGACCAAAAACCCCAAGAATTCTCCAGCTGAAACCCCAAAAGCGCACTTGTTTGGATTCATCTTCAAGCCATGTTTCCGGGTGCACTCCAAGGTCCTTTTCACATCTTCCAAATGGGTGTCATGACTTAGGGACTTGATTACCACATCATCAATGTAGATCTCCACAATCTTGCCGATCAACTCATGAAAAATGTAATTCATGGCTCGTTGGTAGGTTGCACCGGCATTCTTCAACCCAAATGTCATGACGATCCACTCGAATAGGCCTATATGACCAGGGCATCTAAAGGCCATCTTTGAGATATCTTCTATTGCCATGAAGATCTGATTGTATCCCGCATTTCCATCCATGAAGCTGATCACCTTGTGTCCAGCGGCGGCATCAATCAACAAATCGGCAATAGGCATCGGGTATCCGTCCATCGGAGTAGCTCTGTTCAGGTCCCTGAAATCTATGCAAACCCTCATTTTTCCATTCTTCTTGTACACAGGGACGATGTTAGATATCCACTCCGCATATCTGCATGGCCGAACGAAGTTTGCATCAAGTAATCTTTCGACTTCCTTCTTCACATCGGCCAATACCTCATCCTTGTAGATTTTCCGGGGTGGTTGCTTATATGGTTTGAAACCAGGCTTGATTGGCAACCGATGCTCGACGATGGAACGATCCAATCCAGGCATCTCCGAATAATCCCAAGCGAAGCAATCCTTGTATTCTTTGAGAAGCTCAATTAAATTCCCCCTGAAGTCTGGTTGCAAATTTGCACTGATGAACGTCGGCCTTGGCTTATCACCGCTTCCAATGTCAACTTCTTCCAGCTTATCAGCCGACATGAATCCTCGCCCTAATTTGCCATCAGTGCCATCCACGGGGTTCTCCATTAAAAATTGCTATAAGAGCCGACTGCTTGAATCGGCTGTTGGTCACTGCTGACAGGTTCAACAGGACCTTCTCCCCAGTCCTTCCCTGAGAAGCAATCGATGCCTTGGTACTCCCAGAAGGCTGGTTCCATGTTGGCCATGCTCACGGAGTCATCTGCCTGGACGACCTCGATCTCATCATCCACCCACTGGATAAGCTATTGATGCATGGTGGATGGGACGCAGCAGTTAGCATGAATCCGGCCCCGCCCAAGCAAAGAAGCCGTAGGCTCCTTTGCCTTCGATGACAAAGAAGGTGGTGAGCAGCGTCTTGGACCCGATCATCAAGTCCACGTGAGCGCATCCCTTGGTGTCTGAGGGGTTCCCGGCGAAATCGTTCAAGATGATGCTTGTAGGCGTCAAATCGCTCGGGCCCATGCCAAGCTTCCTGAAGGTGGTGTACGGCATTACGTTGACTGCCGCTCCACCGTCGACGAACATTTTGGTCAATGGCTTGCCATTGACGTACCCCCTCAAGTACAGCGGCCTCATATGACGGTTCTTGGCCGGCTTGTCGAAAATGGCCTGCTTGGCCAGCACTAGTTGTGCCATCATCCCCTCGGGCTGCTCATCATCGAAGGAAGCTTCCTCCTGCATAACCTGGTTAGCGGGAGCCATGAACTCGTTCGGCAGAAAGTATACCATGCATGTAGGAGCCGAATGCTTCGATGCCTCCGGTTGATCCTTGGGGCGCCACACCTGTCTTGTCTGGATCCCGGCCTGCCTCAACTCGCGGTTCCTCAAGCGCTGGACCCGTCTCTCTTCGGCTCCTCCTCAGGCCGGTTGGCACCATTGCCCTTTCTGCCAGACGTGGTCATCTTCATCCTCCTCTTGATCAGCCCATCTGAGATCAGCTTGGCGTTTCCTGGGATGATCGATGACTTCAATTTTTTGGCGCCGATCCCCATTAGGGTGAATCCTTCCAATTCTTTCGTGGACGGATCGGCGATTGGCAGTTTCCTGCCTGTACTCAACATACCTGTCGCTGCATTCCGGACAGTTCTTTAGCGTGGGCAGCTTCAACCCCTCATTCCAGCAATGCCTGAAGAAGGCGCATCCCTAGTGCACGCGCTCTTGCTCGCGCGTGTACTGCTCCTGGTCCCTCCTGCGCGCCTCTTCTTCGGCTCTGCGTTGCTCCTCCTCATAGCGCCTCTTCTGATAACGCTCTTTCTCAATCTGGCGCTGCCACTTGTTGAGGAGGATGCGCGATGTCACCCTGGGCTTGGCCCTGGATGACTCCCCAATTTCAATGTGGCTTTTAAGAATACGGGGGGCGTCACCTTGCATCTGTTCCAGAGTCACCTGGCGCTCTGGGTCCACCGCTCCACCTTGTCTAGACCTGGCTGAGGTCAAGACCTTGACTTTTCCCTTTTCCTCGGCAGTTATCACATTGACAGAAAAACCCACCATGCCCTGAGGAAAAGGGTGGCCATCCAGCTTCATTTTATTGTCGAACTTGAGGTGGCCCTCCTGGATAGCCTTTTGGATCCTCATCCTGAAGACCCTGCAATCATTGATGGAGTGTGAGTCCCTGTCATGGAAACCACAGTAACGTTTTGCTTTAACTCCATCAGGCCGAAGCATGGAATGCCCCTCGGGCAGCTTGATCCGGCCTTCTTTCACTAAGAGCTCGAACAATTTATCAGCCTTCGTGATGTCAAAATCATAAGTTCCCTTGGTCTGCTTGACCCAGCGCTGATTCATTATCAACGGCTCTTTGCCCCACATGATTTCTGCTGCGGCTACATCCAGTTCATCATCAGATTCTTCGAACATATCAGCCTTGTCCAAGAACTGGTTGTAGACGCTAGCGACGTCGTGCTGCTTGCCAAATTTGGCGTCTTTCTTAAAGCCATATGCCTGGTTGCTCATCAATGACAGCTTCTGTGATAGCTGTCCCAGATTCTCGAACTCCATTCCGAACAACTTTTCGCGTACGGCCGGTAGCATCCCGGCGACAGCCATGTCAGCCAGCTGGTCATCTGGCAAGTTGAGCGAGAAGCACATGCCCTTGACCTCCCTGAACCTCCGGAGAAACTCCAGCGGCGTCTCGCTATGCCTCTGCTTCATGGTCGCGAGGTCAATGAGCTTCTTCTCCGAACTGCCGCTGAAGTAATGAGCGTGGAACTTCCGCTCCAAATCCTTCCATCTGGAAACTGATTCAGGGGGCAGGGACGTGAACCACTGAAACGCTGGACCCGTCGGCCGATGCAGCGAAGTAGCGGACCCTGAAAGTCTCCTCAGCCGAGCACTCCCCGAGCTGCATGAGGTAACGAGCAATGTGCTCGACCGTGCTCGTGTCGTCTTGCCCCGAAAATTTTGTGAACTCCGTTGGCGGCTTCACCCTGGGCAGCAAGAGTACATTGTAGTACCATTCCGGGAATGGCGGCTTGTAGGCGGGTCCTTGCATCTTTGGCTTGAGGCCGAACTGATTTTGCATCAATTCGGCCATTCTCCGTGCTAGGGCATCATCCTCCTGCGCGCCTGCAGCTGGCGCATATCCTGGATGTGGGAAAGCATCAAACGCCCCGTAGCTCCCCACTTCATGATAGCCACCGCCGTACAAGTTTCTCTGCAGCCAGTTGGTCGCCGGAGCAATCCTCTGGCCGGAAGTGAGCGGGGCGCCGGTCGAGCCGAATGCTAAGTCTCCGTACGTGGGTTGGTACGGATTCGGCTGTTGCACAGGTTGACCTGTGCTGCCCTGTGGTGGTGGCTGGATCGGTTGTCCCGAGGCCCGCAGTGGGGGGTTGCACCGGGCCGTTTCCCGCCGGCTTTGTGGCGGAGGCTGGAAGGCTTGACTTCCGGCGCTTTGGGGAGGAGGCTGCACTGGCGGGCTCCGAAGTGGCGGCCGAGAGCTTGATTCGCCCGGTTCCACGGTGCCCCCCGGACGGGCGCTTTGCTTTGAACGCTTGCTCCATGCCGGGGCCGAAGACGGCCACCATCATCCGCCGGGAGCGCGCCGAGGAAAGCCTTGTTGTGCTTGCTAAGCATGTAATCTGCGGATTCTGGAACACCCGCATGCACTCCTCCCTTTCTTGCTGGGATGTGGTATCACTTTCCCTTGGCAAGCGATACTACGGGCATCTCGTTCTTTAAGTACGGGACGCCGCTTCTATTCTTTTTGAACGACAGCAGACACTTCTGCTGAAACTGGTCCACGACGTCTTGAAGTTGCTTTGTCGCTCTCGGAGAAAGATCTTCTAGGTCAACATCCATGAGATCTGCGATTTCAGGCATCTTGAATCTATTCGGCTGTGTCCCACCGAGCGTGCCAAAAAGTGTGTTGACGCAAAAAGTGCACTCAACGCCAAACACACAGCAAGCCGAACAAAGCTGGCTTCACACGCGCAGAGAGCAGAAGACGTGCCAGTCAATTTTTCCTGAAAATTAACAAAAGATAAAGCAGTTAAATACCAAAGCTTGGAACTTGCCGGGTGGTACCAGACAGTTCCATATTTACGGCTAGGAAGCCAAACAAGATGACACATAGCTATAAGGAGCTATCTGCCAACGAACTAGAACCATTCGGGAAACCGCAAAGGGGAAAGCAACACTGCCGAATGGATGACGTGAGTATGACAGCGATCGGTCTTTGTAAGAATTACGTACGCACGAGGCCATGACCGATCCTCATGAAAATTAGCATTAAATAAATAAATAAAGCAAAGCACGAACATGATCATGTATTAAACAAGTATGCATAGATCCAAAGCACTAGTCTACCGCATGTCTAGTTACTTTAAAACCCGTCAAGTACGATGTCAAGCAAATCTATCCACCGCATGATACAACTTGCATGAAAAACCGTACCACTTCCCATAAACAGATCTATCCACCGCATGATACGATCTAAATATAGAAAGCTAAAAGCACACATCATTCAAAGCACGAATAACGCTCGTGTTCTACTCATGAAGAAACATAACCGAATACGGCCGAGCATGTACCGATTCGGGGTCCATGAAGAAGGAACAAACATTACCAAGCGAACAAATCTATCAGATTGATTTGGGGATCTAATCCACCGGATGATTAGCTCCAAAGCAACCCAAAAACCTGCATCTACCGCATGATACCTGGCTCTTTCAAGATTTATACGAGCAATGGCAAGCTTGAACCCGCAACACGTAACAACCTAGATCGATTTCGGTTTCGGCTATCGGAAAGCATAAGATCCACGTGTTAAAACATTAAATCTACTCGAACAAGGATCATAAAAGAGATAAAGCCGATCCAAACCCATCTAGATTGGGCAAAGGTGTGTTACATGAATTAAAACATAAAGTAAAACTCAAGATAACACGGGGTAACTTAATGAATCTATTGGATCTTGCCAAAATCCAACAGAGCCGATAACTAGCTTCAAGCTAGATCTTAGCCTACCGCATGACTCATGATCTAACAAGAAACCCTCTTGAACCAAGCTTGAATCTACCGCATGACACGAAGCATGGTAACAAGACTACTTGCATCAGATCTAAATCCACCGCATGATACTAGACATGATACAAGGTTGCCGGTACTCACAGAGGTCGACGGATCGATTGGCCCTCTCGAAGAACTCGACGACACGACAAGGACTCTAGGGTTTGGCGTAAGGCCGGTGTGTATTGAAGAATGATTCCCTTTGTTTACATACATTCAGGGGTCATATTTATACCCTGTTGAGTACAACTTCGAATGGATTCGTTGCCTAACTTATCTCTAAGCTTGATCGCCTATCCATCCATTCGTTTCCCCTGATTGTGCCACGTCACCGTCCAATCCCGCAAAATCAGCTTTACTGTTCCTTTGCCGGACCGGAGCAGATAGCCGACCGCAGATCTCTTTGCTGAATATCTTTGAAAAAGCCCTTCCTTCCACCAGACGGACTCTTTATCGAACCGGACCCACAAGTCAGACTCCTTACCAAATTTTGGTGTTAACAAATACCTCCCAAGAAACAGAAACCTCGGAAAATGTCCGAAGATAAAGTGAAAGCAGTGGAAGCTGAAGTTCAGAGATTGCAGGACGCGCAAGTAATCAGAGAAGTGAAGTATCCAGTCTGGCTAGCCAATACAGTACCAGTCAAGAAGAAAAATGGAAAGTGGAGAATGTGCGTGGACTTCACAGATTTGAACAAGGCATGCAAAAAAGACGATTTCCCCTTGGAAAGGGTAGACAAAATCGTAGATGATGCAGCCAACAGTGAAATGCTCTCACTCCTGGACATGTTCTCTGGGTATCATCAGATCAGGGTCCGTAAAGAGGACGAAGAAAAGACAAGTTTCATCACTCCATTTAGAACATTTTGTTTCGTGAGAATGCCAGAGGGGCTAAAGAACACAGGATGTACATTCTCAAGAATGATAGAAATAGTACTTCATCCCCAGTTACGGAGGAACATCTTGGCGTATGTGGACGATATAGTCGTCAAAAGTGTTCAGAGGAAAGATCACATCAGTGATTTGGCGGAAACATTCGTGAATATGAGAGCAGCGAACCTGAAGCTGAATCTGGAGAAATGTGTATTCGACATTCACAAGGGGAAAGTTCTCGGATGTCTAGTTTCAACAAAGGGCATAGAGGTGAATCCCGACAAAATCAGGGCTTTGGTGGAAATGCAAGACCCAGTTTCAGTGAAAGATGTGCAGAAGCTGACAGGGAGAGTGGCTGCCCTTAACAGATTCATTCCCAAAGCCGCAGAAAGAAGCTTACCATTCTTCCAAGTTCTCCGAAGTGCCAAGAACTTCTAGTGGTCTGAACCTCAGAAGCAAGCCTTCCAAGAATTGAAAGATTACTTGTCCAATATGACCAAGCTCTGTCCTCCCGAACCAAAATCGCCACTTCTGCTATATGTGTCTGCATCAAATTCGACAGTAAGTGCGGTGCTAGTGCAAGAAAAGGAAGAAGAAGGAAAGTTCAAACAAATTCCTGTTTACTTTGCTTCTGAAGCATTGTCTGGCTCCAAGATCTTCTATTCTGAACTAGAAAAAATCGCATATGCGGTCATTATGGCAGCAAGGAAGCTAAGGCACTAATTCGAGGGTCACATGATAAGAGTCATCACCAACCAGCCGCTGAACGATCTGTTCGCAAATAGAGAGGCATCCACCCGAATCATCAAGTGGGGCGCTAAACTCTCTGAGTATGTGGTAGACTTCGAGAGAAGAAGTTCAATAAAATCGCAAGTTCTGGCAGATTTTGTCGTGGACTGGACTTCATCTATTCAGAACTTCGAGGAAAATGCACCTGAACCTTGGATAGTACAGTGTGATGGGGCCTGGTGTTACAAGGGGGTCGGAATTTCGGCTGTCGTGACGTCCCCGACGGGCGTAGTCATAAGATACGCAGCTCGACTCGTATTCGCGAACAATGAACATTCCACGAACAACACAACGGAATACGAAGCTCTTCTGCTGGCATTAAGGAAAATGAAAGCCTTGGGGCAGCAAACCTTCATTATCAGAACGGATTCGAAAGTAATTCAAGAACATATCGAGAAACAAAGTGAAGCAAGAAATCCCGTTCTCATGAAGTATCTAGAAAAAGTCAGGGAAATGGAAAAACACTTCAAAGGCTATTCAGTCCAGCATATCCCAAGGGATGACAACAATGAGGCAGATAAGCTGGCGAAAGTAGCAGCCAGAAATCAAGAACTACCCCCGAATGTTTCTTCGAAATCATCAGAGAACCGTCCATCAAGGATTCGAGGGCCAAAATCGTGAATGTAGTGGAGACTCCCGATTGGAGAGCGGAAATCATGGCTTATCTAAGAGGCTGCTATGAGCCACAAGATGAGTTGGAAGAGAAAAGGTTGAAGCAAAGGGCACGGGGCTGTACAGTAGTAAACGGAGAACTGTATAAATCAGGAGTCACTGAACCTTGGCTACGGTGCATCACCTCCGAAAAAGGTTAGGAGCTTCTTAAAAAAATTCACAGTGGATTTTGTGGTGCGCACATAGGCACCAGGGCTTTGGCTGGAAAGGCAATAAAATAGGGATTCTATTGGCCCACCATAAACATTGATGCCAAGACATTAGTTCGGCAGTGTGAAGCACGCTAGAAAACGGCGAACCAACAAAATTTGCCTTCAATGCCAGTTCACTTAATTCCACCGACTTGGCCTATGCAAAGATGGAGAATGGACCTAGTGGGCCCGTTGCCAACGGCTCAGAGCAATTGCCGATTCGCAGCTGTTGCAGTCGATTATTTCACAAAGTGGGTGGAGGCAAAACCACTTGCGAATATCAAATCAACAACAGTTCAGAAATTCTTTTGGCAGAACATAGTCAGCAGGTTCGGGGTTCCTAGAGAACTAACTGTTGACAATGGCAAACAGTTCGACTGCTACACCTTCAAAGAGTATTGCAAAACCTTGGGCACTCAGGCGAAATTTTCGTCAGTACACCACCCGCAGTCTAACGCAGCAGTGGAAAGAGCCAATGGCCTGATTTTTTCGGGAATCAAAAAATGCTTGTTCGACCAAAAGAAGGGAAAATGGGTAGATAAATTACCGAAGGTGATCTGGTCTCACAACACTACAGTGTCGAGGGCAACAGGGTTTACGCCTTTTCGCCTACTTTTTGGCACTGAGGTAATGACACCAGAGGAAATAAAAAATGAAAGCATGAGAGTCTTGAAAGGAAAAGAAATCGAGGAAATGGATAAGAAAGTGGAAAAGGACATGATTGAACTGACAATCCTTGAAGCCGCTGAAAACATTGAGAAGTACCAAAGAGAGACAAGGGCTTGGAGAGATAAGAAGGTGGTCCGAAAGGACATCAAAACGGGCGACCTTGTGTTGAAAAGGAAAAAAACTTGGAAAAAGAACTTTTGTCGGGATCTCTCCATGACATCCTGCAAAAGACAACATTTGTTACTCGGGTACTCAGCACTTGCGACAGATCGACTATCCAAGGGTACTGATACATACCTTCATCCATTGCTCGGCCCGTCGCACCGCCTCCAAGTTGCGTGCCACTGTCACCAGGTCAACAAGATCATCCGCCAGAAGCTCGAGTCCACCACAACTAGTCGCGGCGGCCTCGGACATCGGTGCCGAACGGATCGGCTCGGTATCTTGGATTTCTTGCAAACGGACGACTACTTCCAGGCTTGACTCCGATAGTTTATCATCACGCACTTCTTCGGCCACCCCGGGGGCTACTTCGCTGGCTATCTCTGCCGGCTCAGTTGCTGCTCTGGTGGCTACTTTGGCTTCTGGTGCAATGCCTTCAACGGGCACAGCCTCAGGGATGGTGCTTCCCCCAACTTCTGCCCCTGTCAACAGAAGACACACGGGATCAGTTTTCCGAGGGCTACGACTGCTACTCAAGGAAGGCTGCATCTCTGTCGTGTACTCACCTTCTACTATGTTGGCCTCTGGCAGCGCAGCCTCCACGGCTGGCGCCACGGTCTCGGCCTGGGGGAGGGGAGCAGACTCCTCGGCAGTAGGCGCAGAAGCTTCTTCAACCGCTGCCGCGTTGGGTTCATCTCCCTCCCAGGACAAGTAAGTTGATTTCCTGCATGGTACAATATTGGCGGTCAACCAAGTAAATATTACCAAGCTACAAGTACTACTCGCACTGCGCGCGCCGCCTGCCTGGGTGATGCGCTGCGCCGCGCACGAACCAGGGAGGCCAGGGCATGAACCCTAGCATGTGCGCCGCCGACCCAGAACGCCTGGGCATACCATCGAACTCCTGAACGACATGGTGGTAAGAGAAGGGTTTGAAGCTGTGGGCCCTAAGCCTTTAACCGAAGTGGGCTGCAGTGTGGGCCTTGGCCCAACAAGCTCCAGTGCGGCCCACGTTACCCCAGGCATCCAGTAAGAGTTGTTCGGGGTGGGTTCCTAGACTTCGGTTGTCTAGGCCTCTTGGGCCGAGCCCAGTGGACCGCTCCCGGCCCAGAGGCACTTTCGGCCCACTAAAGGCCCATCAACCGCCAACTACTGACATCATGCTGACGTCAACACCCTTTTTATTAAAAACCCTTTTCCTTTTTCAAAAGTAATTTCAGAAATGATTTATAAATTGTTTTAATCTTTGAAAAATCATAACTAATTATAGGAGGCTCAGAAAAATACAAAACTAAATTCTATAATTTCGTAATTTCGAAGCCTTGCTGGTTGTAGGTAGTTTGAGCTCTTTTGGATCTTCAAAAAAGTGGTTTCTATTTGGAGTTATTGCTTAGATGTGCACCGTTTTCTTATGTTCGCATCGAATCTCGTGCCGCAGACCCGAGCTTCGACCAGGAGGACACGGAGGACCCTGAGTACACTACTCCGGACAACGACTGCTTCAACGGCAACGAAGGTGTCATGTCACTCCCAACCATGTAGATCCCATGTTGATATTTGGATGCTAGTGCTTTACTTTATATGCATTGCTTGTATGAATTGCATAGCTAGTTGAATAGCCTTGCCTTGATGATTGGATATATTCTGATTCTTTGATTAACCTACTTCGGGACTAGCTATAGACCCCTAGCTAGTCCCATACCTCAACTATCCATACTTTTGTTGCTTGATTATGGATGGTATTCTGGGCTTGGACTGAGATGCGGGAGATCTCGGTGTGTTCTGGCGTGCGTTCTGGGTGCGTATCTCCTTGACGTGTTTCGGCGGGAGCGAGCAGCTTGGTTACTGGTGAACGCCTGCCTCAGGAAGATGCGATCTGGCCTCTCACCCGAGCGGCGTGTCGTATGGGATGGAGTTGGAGAGTGCTCGCTCTCGGCCCTTAAGGACCGATCATCAGACTAACCATGCTTCTTTGGACTCTTACCATACAAACCGCCCACCTTGTTATGGGCGGGGGTGTGGGGTGAGACTCGTAGTTGATAGCACCCCTCCTGTAGGCAGATCGATGTGATCGTGTCGGGAGACGACTCTTTCCTCCTTAGAAGACTTTGCCCCGGCGAGGCTGGGGAAGGGTTCCATAGCTTCGAGGGACCTCTCGCTGGAAGTATGAGCTCTACCACGGAGGCTGAGTCAGGCTTGGAGACGTAGGAGGGTACTATCCACTTACTTGGCCTTCAGCCGTATGGCAGGGCCTGGAATCGGTGATGGCCGGTTTCGGTCCTATTCGGGCGGGTACAGTTGTACAACCTCTGCAGAGTGTTTAAACGTATAGCTATAGTCCGTGTCCACTGGTTATGGACAGTCCTAAGATTTGTTATTCTGGCTAGATATTCTTCTCTTGTGCTTCTTCTCTCCCCCGAGTGAGTGAGCCCGGCTTTGTCCGTTGAAGTGTGGGGTTGGAGCAGGTGGGCTCCACACCGCAGATGAGAGTTGGAAGCTGGATCGCGGTTGTGATCTGGTGCTTTGGTGTGGTATCCTTGAGTGGGGTGTGGACCCCAGAGGTGTGGAACTTGGAAGCGTGAGCTTCCCGAGGCGTTGGCCTCACTGTAAATCTCTGCTTACCTTGTATGATGCTTCGCTGCTTTGCTTAAGCCTTCTATAGCCAAAGTAGGAATATATCATGCATAGTAGAATATACACCACTTTCGCCTCTTTGTTGGGAAGCTGACATGACCTACCCACTTATCGGGTAGACCCTGGTGTCTCTGACTCAGAGCCGGACTACGACTTCGACAACGATGGATGGGAAGACTAGTGCTCTTTCTACGCTCGAGCGGCCTGCAGATTTGGAGATCCCCGCGCTTGCATGGAGTCGCTGCTAGACGTTTTATTTCTGTTTGATTCAGTCCTGATGGACTTGTACCCGGCGTGTGCCGAAGAGATGTACTCTGATTATTATAATAAATAAATGTTGTACTCTATCTATTTTTATTTCTGGATGGATTTTTGAAGGACCGATACGGCGAACCAGAGAGGGGGGAGAGTGAATGGGAGCGGATAAAAATTCTTCTCGAAGGAGATGGAAACTCCAACAAGATGAACACGGCTTCCAACACACGTCTCTGACTCACTACCTAGGTTGGTCAAGCCCACGCAGCCACTGGAGTGCCACTGGACCTAGGAACCAACACACAACCTTCCGACACGAGAACGCAGCGGAAAACCAAACCTCGAGTCTACAGACTCACACCGGTCAGACCGGTGAGCACCACCGGTCAGACCGGTCCCTTCTGGTGGAACTGAGCAACTTTCACTAAGTGGCTCTACACCGGTCGGGACCGGTGAGACACACCGGTCGACCGATCGCGACTCGAAAGCCCCCAAGGCACCAAACAGGTCAACCGACCACCAAACTGACCCAAACTCGAAACAACAGCAACACGGGACAACAACGAACACACCAAGACGTTCACCCGAGCAAAAACCCACCAGGGCTCGCATCAGTCAGACCGGTCAAGAGCACCGGTCAGACCGGTGTAGCTTGGGCAGCTCGGGATGAACAGCTCCCGCGGGTCAACTCCCCCAAATCCAAATCTCGATCTCCCGAATCGCTCCACGGACTTGAACAAGACTTCGGGGATATTAGGAACACCTCATGAGGAGTCCATAGCCAAGTTTAATTCCACCAAAACTCGTCCAAAAAGGAGGAATCAAGGAAATCCCGCCAAGAGCACTTCCAACCCAAGAACTCAAGAAACCCCAAAATCGACCACCTTTACTCACGGATTTGGGAGGGGAATCACAGCCCAAAGAACCACGAAGGGTTCCCACAAATTTCCCCCATCAAATCCCCAAGAGAAAGGTCCCGAAAACAAAACAAAGAAATCACAAAGAGAGGGCTCCGAAAATCACCACCAAGAACAACTGGGGAAAACACATCCAAACCTTGAGGAACCACGCCGAATCATCTATACATGAAACAAAGGTTCATACAAGGTCTAGCAAGCCGCCCGATCATCCATCCCTCTCAACAAGATCTCACCGTGAAGCTCTCTTTCTAGTCCTAAAGAAAACCTAAGGAAAATAGGTGGAAAATAGGAAAACTAATGAGCTAGGGTTCCAAGAGTTGGCTGCCATCTCTCACCTCTTGGGTTATATGGAGGCAACCGAATGTCTAAAACGCCCTTCTCTACTAACTAGAGATACAAGCCCCTCAAGGGCGGATTTGGAATTCTTGATGTCTTCACCATCGGACGGATGCCCGGCGACCGCACCCTGCGTAGCCTCGACGCAAGCCATGCGATCCCGACGTGTGTCCTCCGCTTCGAAGATTCCGGACTGCGTCGTCGCACACCGGTCAGACCGGTGCTCCTCACCGGTCAGACCGGTCCCCACCGGTCAGACCGGTCAGACCCACCGGTCAGACCGGTCTGGCGCTGCAGCAGCTCCGTCTTCGGTTCTTCGATCTTGGCTTTGTTGATCAACCAAGGAACCCAGTGGTTTTTTGGTGAACCACCGGAAACCCCGCGAACTCGGTGTAGCCTCCGCCAATCTCCACTCATGACTTGACTCCCACGTAGTCCCGGATCGACCTTGGTTTTGAGGCTCAACCAAGAAACCGTCCACGACTTCATCTTGTTGTTCATGCCACCATGCGGCCCGCACTTGACCCCCGCCGGCCACCGGTCCCTCGAACGAAGCCTACTTGTCTTCTCCACACCTGGAGGCCTCACCGGCGACGACCTTTCGCGCTTGTTCTTCACCTGCACCAACACCAGTCAAGCCGCAACCTGCACCTGCAATACATAGCCAAGAATCAGTCCACACAACGTTGTCAATCACTTATCACACAAGGAAGCGACCATCCACCGGTCCTCAAACCACACATGGTCCTCAATCTCCCCCTTGATGAGTGCATTGACAACACCCACACTAAAGTAACAAGAGAGAAAAGAAAAAGAAAAGAAACGAACAAAAAGAAACTCCAACAAGCGATCGAAAGCCAAACAAAAGCAAAGAGCAAGATCACTTGAAGAAGACAAGTCTCGGACCCCTTGGGCAAGGGCAACAGCTCGACACATCCGAGACAAAAACCAAGCTCAAGCAAAGAGCGCAAACCACCGAAACAAAGCTCGAACAACCACAAAGAGCTCCTCCTGCACACATGCAAGCTCCCCCTGAACCAATGCACCTCCCCCTGGACGAATGCATGCAAGACACCACTTGAAACAGGGCAGCTGCAACAACTCAGCCCTGACCGGTCAGACCGGTCAACACCACCGGTCAGACCGGTGTGCAACATGTGAACAGAACCAGCACTCACACCGGTCAGACCGGTGACCTCGACCGGTCAGACCGGTGCACAACAGAGCCCAGAATTGGCTCGAAACCACCTGAAAACCTTCTAAATGCGCCCAGCAAGCCATTTCAAGCTCAAACTTCTCCCCCTTGTTGGCAATGCATGAATCAAGCCAAAAATGCAAAATTTTTAACCTAGAGCTTCTCAAATAGACAAAATTCAATAAAGAATGCTACACATGTCCAAATGAGCAAGTTAGATACTCTACGGCTTCGTATCGATCTCAACTACATGATCACCAAGTTTCACAACCATTGGACGAAGCTAAGATGGATTTGGGCAATTTTGCGAAAAACTTGCCTCTCATGAGCAAAGTCCTAAACATGATCAAAGCATATCAAAATGGCAAAGCCACACAAACTTCATGCTAGGACAGCCATTCTAATCATAAGACCATCACAAACACCCACAAGCACCTCATGTCATGTCAAAGCCACCGAGCCATGTGCCTACTTCTATGTATGAGACTTCTCATTGGTAGGCATCATGCAACGATTTAGCACCCAAAGCAAATTAAATTCAGCACATATGACATGGGAGCACATTTCCAAGCATTTTCATTTCATTTTCAGATTTGTAAATGGTACATGAAATGTCTTTGCGACAAAAAGGAACTTATGCCCCTCCACAAGATAAAACAAGAGGGCTAAACATTCATGATGGCAAATGAGCCTTTGGCCCCATATGATCAATAAACTAGCCATCCAACCACAAATTAAGCATAGCCAAGCCACTAAAACTTGTCAAGAGCATATAAAGGCATTTACACATGAGAGAGCATACATGTGACATTTTCAAAAACATAGCTATCAACCATGGATTATTCATCAAGATCATCAAGAGCTAAGACAACCTACCCATAGCATACCAAACAAGCTCACAAAGACATATATTTCATTTCATGGTGAACAATGTATATGAGAGAAGCTTTTCCTACAAAATGCATATGATACAAAATGCATGCAATCTAAGATACAAGGATGCCTTTACATCATGTTACATATGCCATGCCAAATGCAAGAAATGCACAAAGGAAAGCTATACATATGCTACAAAGGAGAGCTCCCACACGCCCAACTCAAGAAATCAAACACACACCAAGTTCCCCCCGCAAACGAGTGAAAGTTGCTTGATCTAGGGGTTTGTTGAAAATATCGGCTAGTTGGTCATGTGTGGGTACATGGATCAAGGCTGTCTTTCCTTTCTCCACGTTGTCTCTCAGAAAATGATACCTCACTTCTATGTGCTTGGTTTTGGAATGGAGCACTGGGTTCTTTGCAACGCTTATGGCACTAGTGCTATCACATTGAAGTGGGACATGGGTATACTCCTCACCAAAGTCACTCATGGTGTAGGTGATCCAAAGGAGCTGAGAGCAACAACTAGCAGCGGCAACATACTCGGCCTCGGTCGTGGATTGAGCAACACTCGACTACTTGCGGGAAGACCAAGAGACCAAAGAGGAACCCAAAAACTGGCAAGTCCCAGAAGTGGACTTCCTATCCAACCGACACCCGGCAAAATCCGCGTCTGAAAAACCATGAAGCGCCAAAGAAGAGGACGCGGAGTACCAAAGGCCAAAGTCGGGAGTGTGACGCAAGTACACGAAAATTCTCTTCACCGCATGCCGATGCGAAGTCCTCGGAGACGCTTGAAAACGAGCGCACGGACACACCGAGAAGCGTATGTCCGGCCTCGTTGCCGTCAAGTAGAGGAGTGACCCGATCATGCTCCGGTACTCCTTCTGGTCCACATGTTCACCTTCCTCGTCCGCATCAAGAGCTGTAGTCATACTCATCGGCGTCGTCATGGCCTTGGAGTCCTCCATCTTGAATTTCCGCACAATGTCCTTGGTGTACTTAGCCTGGTGCACAAATGTTCCTTCCTTTGATTGCTTGATTTGTAGCCCGAGGAACAACTGCAACTCGCCCATCATGCTCATCTCAAATTCCCTACTCATATCATCTGCAAACCTTGCAACAAGAGAGTTAGACGAGCCACCAAAGACAATATCATCCACGAACACCTGCACAATCAGGTTATCTCTGCCCTGCCTCAGCAAAAACAAGGTCTGATCGACCTTCCCCATCTCAAAACCTCTCTCAAACAAGAACCCCCTCAACCTACCATACCAAGCTCTAGGCGCCTGCTTCAGCCCATACAGCGCCTTCCTCAACTTGTACACCCGGTGGGGGTACTTCTCACTCTCAAACCCCGGAGGCCGCCTCACATACAATTCTTCCTCCAACACACCATTCAGAAAAGCACTCTTCACATCCATTTGGTGCAACTTGAACCCTTTAGCCACAGAAAAGGCTAGAAGGATCCTAATCGCCTCCAAACGGGCTACGGGAGGAAAGGTCTCCTCGTAGTCAATTCCCTCCTTCTGACTGAACCCTTGAGCAACAAGCATCGACTTGTTCCTCACAACCTCACCCTTCTCTCCCTCTTTGTTCTTCCACACCCACTTTGTACCAATCGGCTTACACCCTGGGGGAGGGTCAACCAACTCCCAAACCTGATTCCTCTCAAAGTTCTCCAACTCCTCATGCATCGAATTCACCCAATTGTGATCATATAATGTGTGTCCAATGTCTTTGGGCTCAAAAGTAGCAACAAATGCAGCATGAGCGAAATGAGAATTGTTTCGAACCCTCGACCGTGTAGTGCGTTCATTCATGTCGCCGATGATCCTCGAAGCTGGGTGATCCATCTGTACTCGCCGGGGAGGTTCTCGCCTCGATGCTACCTCCCCCTCAACATCAGCTTCTCCTCGTTCTTGATTTGTCGTCGTAGGTGTAGTAGAGGGTCCATCCATCACCGTAGTCGAAGTAGTGGGTACATGTTCAGCCGGGGGCACCACACCGCCATCTTCATCATCACCATGTTCATGCTCCTCCTCCTGAAAGATCTCCTTGCCAAGCTCATCATCACCTGCACACTCAAAGACAAGCTGACTACGTGGCTCTGTCTCGTCGAAGGTTACCTCGCAAGTCTCCACGATTTGGTTAGTTTCAAGATTGAGCACACGATATGCTCTAGAATGAGATGCATAACCAAAGAAAATGCCATCGACAAACCTAGCCTCAAACTTATCCAACTTCCTGCCTTTCTTCAGAATGAAACACTTGCAACCAAAGACATGGAAGTGACTCACCTTGGGTGTGCGACCATGCATCAACTCATAGCATGTTTTCTTCTTGTGCACTCTGAGGTATATCCTGTTCGACACATAGCACGCGGTATTCACCGCCTCAGCCCAATACCTCCTCGGAGTCCTATGCTCATCAAGCATCATCCGAGCAATCTCGCACAATGTCCTGTTCTTCCTTTCCACAACACCATTCTGGGGAGGCGTATACGGACTCGAAAACTGGTGCTCAAGACCCAAGTCATGGCAAAAGGTTTCAAAACGAGAGTTCCTGAATTCCGAGCCATTATCACTGCGGATAGCTCGTATGGCATCTCCGTGCCTCTCGTTCCTCAACCTCAATACTAGATCTCGAACAAAACCAAACGTCTCCCCCTTATCCTCAAGAAAGAACACCCACACATACCGAGAATAGTCGTCCACCACAACGAGGACATACCACTTCCCACCCGCAGATCGCACACGAGCTGGGCCAACAAGGTCCATATGGAGCAGCTCGCATGGACGCTCAGTCATCACATCAGTGAGAGGTGGGTGAGAAGAGGCTACCATCTTGGCATGGCTACAAGGCGCACAAACAAACTCTTTCTCAAGCCTCAACCGTGGCAATCCTCGGACCAAATTGAGTTTACTCAAGCGAGACAAAAGGTCAAAGCTCAAGTGACCCAACTTCCTATGCCATTTCCACAACTCACTCGAAGAACCAGCCAAGAAACAACGCTCCACACCCGAAGACTGAGAAAAATCAGCACGAAACACCGACCCTCGGGAACGACCATACGGACAAGGTCCCCTCAAGAGTCCAAAATCCGAGAACCACCGGCCGAAACAACACCTCAAAGCCCTCATCCAACAAGCCGGGACACGAGAAAGCAAATTGTACCCCAGCGATTGAACAAGAGCAACACGCCTCAGAGTGATCTTGTCACTCACTTTGATCTCACCTTCTGAAAGCACACGCCCACGCCCATTGTCCCCAAAAGTGATGTACCTCTTTGTCACCACTGGGATGAGACTTGAGAACCACCCCCTGTCTCCGATCATATGCCTTGAGCAACCGGAGTCAATCAACCAAATGTTCTTCAAGTCTCCCACCTGAAATTCAAAAACGAGCACGTGAGCGAACAAACGACTCAGCACTGGGGTTAGTACCAAAAGAGTAAAACCAGTGCCGAGCCATTTGCTCGAAAGTGGGGTTAGCACCAACCAAAGCATCTCTCCTCCCAAAGCTACCTCCACGAACACCACCACGGTAACCACCCTGAGGGAACCACCCCTCTCTGCCTGGAGGAGGACCAAAACCACGCAAGAAAGCCTGTGGCACGTCCTTCCTCTCCAACTCAAAGCTACGGCTCCTCCGATCCCCGTATTGAGCACGAGGAGGAGAACACCTAGCAACCTGACCACCTGCACCCTTTCCAGCCCAGCCACCAGAACGACGACCACCAGAAACAACCCTCGCACCTGTACGAGCTCGAAACCCAAACGGTGTCCTGTCCGGGCCCGCACCCGGTCCGACCTGTGCTCCACACCGGTGTGACCGGTGTGACCTGGGCAGCAGCGCCTCCAACAGCCTTCCGCTCTCCCCAAGCCCGAACTGTCCTCACATTCGCCTTGGCCCTGGGCATCTTCACACGAGGCTCAAGTACACCATCGGAAGGGTGGTACTTGTCCTTATTAGCCAACTCCTTTGCCATTCTCTCCTCACGCTTCCTTTTGAAGCAAAACTCCTCCTTATGGCCATCTCTCCCACAATAGCCACAATGGAACCTCACAAGCTTAGGATTTGGCTTGGGATGTGGCTGCTCACTTGGGTTCTCTCCACTCAACTCCTCCACCGGTTTCTCACCGCTAGCCTTCTCACTCTTCTTCCCAAAGAACACTTTCCCCGAAGTGCTCACAAACTTGATAGGCTTTCGGAGATCATTTGTGGGTTTAGGAAACACGGGTGGAGGCGGGGTTGTGTCTAGACGGTTCCTAAGATGGTTGGGTTTTGGAGGGAAATCATTCTTGTGGTGGGTTTTTGGTGGCTCCGGGATATTCTCTTCACTTCCCTCACCAACCTTGTTTGCCCCAAGTCCCTCACCATCTTGCCTCTTAAAGGCCTCGATCATCATTCTTAACTGAGGCTCATGACCGGACAACCAACCCATCAACTTCCTCAAGTCATCATTCTCATCCTGCAAACTATCAACATAATGTGCAAGTTCCAAATTTTTCAATGCATGCATTTCACAGGTAGAGCAAGAAGTAGGCATGGGTTCCTTCAATTTAGCCTCAAGAGAACTAGTGTAAGCATGCATCTCATCAATCTTAGCATGCAAAACAGGGCAAGAAGTGCAAGAACCTAGCAAAGCAGGTCTAGACTTAAGCTCAGTCACTTCAACCCTAAGCACATCTAGTTCCTCACACTTGGAGGCATGCTTCTCCTTAAACAAAGCAAGATCAGCAAGAAATATGGAGCAATCAGCACAATCATTCTCATCCGAAACAACAGGGCTAGCCTTAAGGGAATCAATCTCAAGCTTGCTATCAAGCACCTGTGTCTCTAGCTCAGCCACTCTAGTCCTAGCATCCTCGAGTGAAGCCCTAAGCTCTTTTCTAATTTTCTTGGCCTCTCTAAGCATGTCATCACGGTTATCAAGTAAAGAGCCAAGCCTCTCATTCTCCTGGCGTAAGAAGGGAAGTTCATCACGCACCTCGTCGTCGGACTCAGAGTCCGAGTCGCTCTGTGTGCTCTTCTTGCTGCCGGAGCTCAGCGCCATGGTGCGAAGCCTTCTCTCGCGGCGGCTCGGCCCCGCTCAGGTTCTTGGACGACTTCTTGTTCTTGCGACGATCACCTTCGTCTTCACTGCTGCTCGAGCTCGAGGTGGAGTACGCGGAACTGGAGTCGACGTCACTCGCTCCAACCATCGCTCGAGCCTTGCCTCGGCTCTCCTTCTTCCTCGATCGTCACTCGTCCTTGTACTTGTTCTTGTGCTTGCTCTTGTGGTCACGCCTCGACCGGTACTTGCCATCCGTCCTCGACTTGTGCTTGTAGCTGTCGTTGTTCTCGACCTTCTCCGGGCTGTCGGCGACGAAGTGTCCCGGCTTGCCGCACTGGAAGCACGTCCTCGTGTTCCTCCTCATGTTCACGCGGTTCTCGTGTAGCCTCTCGAACCGCCACGTCAGGAGCGCCAGCTCGTCCTCTCCAAGCTCGTCGAACTCCTCATCTGGCTTGGACATCAAAGAGGAGAAAGAGAACATCCTGGTGGATGGGTTAGAGTTAGCCTTTCCTTTGGAACCACCAATGAGGGCGAGACTATGGGAGTCAGTCGGACCCTCAAGCTTGGCAGTCATGCCCCTATCCACCTCAGCCGACTTGAGCTTCGAGAACAGCTTGTTCACCGTTAGTGTCATACTTCTCCGACTCCACAATGGCCTCGAACTTTCCGCCCCAAATCGTACGATCCAAAGAGTGTAAGAGCTTGACCGCTCTATCATGATCATCGTACGGGAGCATGTCCACATTGGCCCTCATGTTGTTCACAACCACCGTGAACCTCTGAAACAAGGCATCGATGGACTCACCGGGGAGATGAGTGAAGTTCTTGTACTCTCTCCGGTAGGTCGCATACATCCGTGCCTGAACCTGGGCGTTCCCAACATGAGCCTCCTTCAACACCGACCAAATTCTACAAGCCAAGTGCTCGGTGTGCACCCGATCGAACTCAGGCTGACACAAAGCACGAAACAAGTAGTCGACCGCCTTATTGTTGGCATCGAATCTGTCCCTCGATCCTGGAGCGAGGAAGTCCATCGGCTGGACATAGGCTGTGTCCACCGTGACATCCCAAAGGATCTGACCCTTTCCACGGAGAAACACACCCATCCGCTTGCTCCACGTCTGGTAGTTCTTGCCATCGAAGTGTGGAGGACCCGAACCCCATTCCTGGTACGCCATCCTTGGATCTTAGACTGGTTAGAGTCAACAAAGACCCGAACCGGCTCTGATACCACTTGAAGGACCGATACGGCGAACCAGAGAGGGGGGGGAGTGAATGGGAGCCGATAAAAATTTATCACGAAGGAGATGGAAACTCCAACAAGATGAACACGACTTCCAACACACGTCTCCGACTCACTACCAAGGTTGGTCAAGCCCACGTAGCCACTGGAGTGCCACTGGACCTAGGAACCAACACACAACCTTCCGACCCGAGAACGCAGCGAAAACCAAACCTCGAGTCTACAGACTCACACCGGTCAGACCGGTGAGCACCACCGGTCAGACCGGTCCCTGCTGGTGGAACTGAGCAACTTTCACTAAGTGGCTCTACACCAGTTAGAGCGGTGAGACACACCGGTCGGCCGACCGATCGCGGCACCGAAAGCCCCCAAGGCACCAAACAGGTCAATCGACCACCAAACTGACCCAAACTCGAAACAGCAGCAACACGGGACAACAACGAACACACCAAGACGTTCACCTGAGCAAAAACCCACCAGGGCTCGCACCGGTCAGACCGCTCAGGAGCACCGGTCAGACCGGTGTAGCCTGGGCAGCTCGGGATGAACAGCCCCCGCGGGTCAACTCCCCCAAATCCAAATCTTGATCTCCCGAATCGCTCCACGGACTTGAACAAGACTTCGGGGATATTAGGAACACCTCATGAGGAGTCCATAGCCAAGTTTAATCCCACCAAAACTCTTCCAAAAAGGAGGAATCAAGGAAATCCCGCCAAGAGCACTTCCAACCCAAGAACTCAAGAAACCCCAAAATCGACCACCTTTACTCACGGATTTGGGAGGGGAATCACAACCCAAAGAACCACGAACGGTTCCCACAAATTTCCCCCATCAAATCCCCAAGAAAAAGGTCCCGAAAACAACACAAAAAAATCACAAAGAGAGGGCTCCGAAAATCACCACCAAGAACAACCGGGGAAAACACATCCAAACCTTGAGGAACCACGCCGAATCATCTATACATGAAACAAAGGTTCATACAAGGTCTAGCAAGCCGCCCGATCATCCATCCCTCTCAACAAGATCTCTCTGTGAAGCTGTCTTGCTATTCCTAAAGAAAACCTAAGGAAAATAGGTGGAAAATAGGAAAACTAATGAGCTAGGGTTCCAAGAGTTGGCTGCCATCCTCTCACCTCTTGGGTTATATGGAGGCAACCGAATGTCTAAAACGCCCTTCTCTACTAACTAGGGATACAAGCCCCTCAAGGGCGGATTTGGAATTCTTGATGTCTTCACCATCGGACGGATGCCGGCGACCGCACCCGCGTAGCCTCGACGCAAGCCATGCGATCCCGACGCGTGTTCTCCGCTTCGAAGATTCGGACCGCGTCGTCGCACACCGGTCGACCGGTGCTCCTCATCGGTTTGGGACGGGTCCCCACCGGTCGGACCGGTCGGACCCACGGTCGGACCGGTCGGACCCACGGTCGAGCCGGTCCGCGCGCCGCAGCCTCCGTCTTCGGTTCTTCGGTCTTGGCTTTGTGGATCAACCAAGGAACCCGGTGGTTTTACGGTGAACCACCGGAAACCCCGCGAACTCGGTGTAGCCTCCGCCAATCTCCACTCATGACTTGGCTCCCACGTAGTCCCGACTCGACCTTGGTTTTGAGGCTCAACCAAGAAACCGTCCACGACTTCATCTTGCTGTTCATGCCACCATGCGGCCCGCACTTGACCCCGCTGGCCACCGGGTCCCTCGAACGAAGCCTACTTGTCTTTTCCACACCTGGAGGCCTCACCGGCGACGACCTTTCGCGCTTGTTCTTCACCTGCACCAACACCAGTCAAGCCTCAACCTGCACCTGCAATACTTAGCCAAGAATCAGTCCACACAACGTTGTCAATCACTTATCACACAAGGAAGTGACCATCCACCGGTCCTCGAACCACACATGGTCCTCAATTTTGGTATTGCTGAGACAGGGGTTGCTGAGACAATGTTGTACTCCAAGGTGCAGAGAGTCGGGTTTCCGTCCGCGGATATCCTGTTCGTTTCACTTGGAGTCATGTTCACTTCATTGCTTGACTTGTACGGGGCTTCAAGGTCTTGTCATGAGGTGCTTGATGAACTTATCCCGGAAGTCTCGCTTTCAACGCTAAAACCCTGCATAGACATTAAACTCCAAAACCGACATGCACGAATGAATGTTATACCAAGGGTGTTAGTACCAATGGATAAGATACAAAAGTTATGCCAACACCGAAGGTAAACTCATGGCTAGGTTGACGGAATTTCACCTTCAACAGCGTGTGCTCCACTACTCGACTTGGCGCATTTGGGGTGAACCGCTGCCGCCTCCGGCACAGGTGCGCGGCTATCAGCCGTGCGCAGGCACCGGCGGCGGCTGCGGCGTGGAAAAAGGATGGCTTCTAATTTCTCTGTTTTGCAGCGAAGATTGTAGGCTGTGATGGGAAATGGTGAAGTTCGCACAGAGAATAGGAAATCAGTAGTAGATTAGCTTTTGTATGATGCTCGAATTATCTGTGTAAAATTTTGGGAGAGTAGCAAATCCGACGCGGGTCATCAGCCCCGTGTCGCTAATGACTGTGGGGCCCAGTTCTATTCAAATGAAGAACAGTTCCCATTTCGCTTTTTAATCTGCAATCAAATGTTGTAGCAAGTATTTCTTCATCGTTATTAGTCCAAATTTGATACTTTTTCTAATTTGTTCTAAAATCACCATCTATTCATTAATTTCATTGTTTAGTGTACATTCTGTTTGTTGAGTGATGTTTATATGCCTTATTTTGTTCTTTGTAAGTACAACATACAAATAATATTTGTTTAACGCAACCATTAGTGATGGAACTTTACATTTCGTAAGCTTAAGGTGACAAGGTTTTGTTATGTTTTCAAATGCATATGAGTTCGAACATGTTGCAAAGTGTGGAAAACTTCAATATTAGATACCCAAATTATGTTGCCAAGTCAATTTGTAGATTTTTTAGAGAAAATTTGATGTTATTAGAATTATTATATAATTACGATGGGGTGTAAAAACGAAATAAATGAATTTTGGGCACACAAGTTTTACTGTTGATATTTTATTCAAATACTGAATGTCCAAATACGAATTGTTCGTACTTTTATGATTTTTAGGTGCTGTTTTATGGGCTCTAATAATTTAGGGAAGCAAGTTTCATTCAAAAAAAATTGTGACAGGCCCACGCGTCAGCGTCACCAGCCAATATAAAAAAGATAACCGTTACCTGCCCGCCCGGACCCAACTGCCAACAAATGCGATCCGGGTTCACTAACCATCGTCGCCAATGACACTGGCCCACACGTCAGAACAGAACAAAGTTCATCAGAACGCAGTTGGGTCTACTCGCGTATATTAGATCGAGTTCATGACATACAAAATCTAACAACCAAGATAATTAACTAAGCAGTTCATGATCGACAGACAAACTAAGCAGTTCATGTCCAAGAACCGAACGAAGACACAAAAGCACACAAACATTATTGTTACTAATTGGTAGTGGAGTCTATCAATTAGTCGGAGTCCCGCCGTCGCCGCCGTGGCTGCCGTCGTCGCCGCCATCGTTGTCGTGGCTACCGTCGTCGCCGTTTGAAGGCATCTAGGCCCCTAATTCATGTTTTGGTAATTAATGACAATCATTATGGACTAACATTTTTATTTGAGTTATAAGAATAGGTTAGTCCGGTAAAATGATGAGATCATGCGGTATAAATGAGAAGGTCTTGTATGACTTGTGTTGGAAAGAGCTCAAGGCAAAGGTAAAAGATAGGGTTTTATTTTTGTCGGTCATAAGGTGATTAGAGGATGTTAAATGACCGGGTTGATAGGATAGATAGCCGTACTATCAAGAGGGATAAATTTCATTGGCTTGACTTTCCATAGTGCCACTTAGATCAAAAATTTGCATGCATTGCATTTAGATGAGTGGCAATTTCTCTTGGTAAAAGGAATTCATTGAAAATCTTAAGGAAAAACAGTTTTCTGGTGTTAGGTGGACAGTCCGGGCCCTTAGGGTGGACGGTCCGCGAGTTTATGACATTTATTTAATATCTGACATTTTTTTGCGCAAAAGTTTTCAAGAAAATCCGCTTCCGGGCGGACTGTCCGCGGACCCCAGGCGGACAGTCCGTTATTCTTAACAGAACAGGGTGCAGCTTGGTGGACCAGGCGGACGGTCCGCGGCCTGCCCGCGGACAGTCTGCGGGGTCCGGGCGGACGGTCCGCCCGCCCAACGGTCGGATCCCCGCGCCCGTTGACTTCGCGTTTTTACCGCTGGAATTCAAACGCGGACAGTCCGCGAGGTACGCGTTTTGCCCATAACGGCTAGTAACGGGAAGGGGGAGTATATATACTCCAAGCCCGGGGTTGGAGAGGCTCTCTTGGCACTTTGAAAGGTCCGTACTCCCTTGTAGAGCTCTCCCTCTCCTCTCTCTCACTCACTTGGCTTAGTGATTGTATTCTTTGTGAGATTGAGAGCTTCTAGTGCATTGCATCAAGGTTTTGATCTCTGTGGCACTAGGGATTCATCAAGCAAGTGGTTGATTTGTTACTCTTGGAAGTTGCCGCTTCCTAGACAGCTTGGTGGTGGAACAATCCGTTGAAGCACGCAAGAAGATTGTGCGTGGCTCCGGATTTCGTGTTGTGAGATGTATTGTGCTCACCTCACCGGAGCGGTAAAGAGCAACTCTAGTGGAATCGAGGTGTGGAGTGGTTCTTTGGTTCTAATCGGCTCAAGATCAAGTGGTGTCTTGATAGAGGAGCAGTTGAACATTGAATCCACCTCAACGTGGATTAGGGGTGACCAGCAAGTCATCGATACCACGAGATAAAACTTGTCTCTTGTGCTCGGTTATTTCTTTCATCAATTTCCTTTCAGGTACTTTTCTTTGAGCATTCAATTTCTAGAGATTGTTGTATATCTTGTCACCCTAGGCCGCAAAACCCCCAACATAGGAATAGAGTAAGTAGAAATTTAATTCTCCTTGTGGTTCTAATTAAATTTCTCTAGTGTTGTGGTTTTAGATTTTAAACTGCCTATTCACCCCCCTCTACTCGGTATCCTAGATCCTACAAGTGGTATCAGAGCTAAGGACTCCTTATTTGAGAGATTTAACCATCTTGGAGTAGGATAAATGGCTAAGAAAGATAAGTTTCATGTTGGGAAGCCACCGGTCTTTGATGGGAACAATTATGACTATTGGAAGAAAAGAATGGAGGTTCACTTTAAAGCCTTGGGAAGAGAATTATGGAGAATTATAATGGAAGGATATGTTATTTTGGATCCTAAGAATAAGTCGGATCAAGATGATAAAAATGAAAAACTCAATGATAGAGCTTTGAGTGTACTTTACAATGCTCTTGCTCTTAGTGAATTCAATAGAGTGAAGGGACTTGACAAGGCAAATGAGATATGGGAGAAGCTTATGGAAATTTACAAGGGAACATCTACCGTTAAAGAAGCAAAGCTTTACGTGTACAAGGGAAAGTTCAATGAGTTCACCATGAAGAAGGATGAAGATGTTTCAACCATGTTCAACCGGTTGAATGATATAGTGAATGAACTCAAGTGTCTTGATTTTGATGTATCAAACAAAGACTTCTCTTACAAGTTCCTTAGGTGCCTTCCGGAAAAATATGAGACAATTGTGACCATGCTTGTGAGGACTGACTTGAGTAAGATGACTCCTACGGAGGTGCTTGGTGAAGTGCAAACTCATGACTCATTCAAGCAATCACAAAAGGAAGTTCAAGGCCAATCAATGAATGAAGAGAAGAAAAATATTGCTCTCAAGGCCACGGCTACTCAAGAAGAAAATGATGATGAGAACCAAGATATGGACTCCGATGAGGAAATGGCTCTTATTGTAAAGGGACTTAGAAGAATCATAAAGAAGAAGAAGTTTGAAGGCAAAGATTGCTTCAATTGTGGTGAAATTGGACATATCTCAATTAATTGTCCAAACAAGAAAGAAGACAAATATGGCAAGAAGAAAGACAAGAAGAGTGTACCTAAGAGGAAGAAATATTACAAGAAGGAGAAGAATGGTCAAGCATACTTTGTTGAGTCGGATTCCGATGCAAGCTCCGATGAAGATGATGATGACAAGCCTTCAAAAGGTCTTGCCGGGGTTGCTATCAAGGAAGCTCCTTCACTCTTCTCCAAGCCATATTGTCTCATGGCAAAAGGTGAATCAAAGGTAATAATCGACGATGATGGTGATGATTGTGATAGTTATAATGATGATAATGCTTTATCTTATGATGATCTTGTTGCCATGATTATTAAGTCTGATGACAAATTGTGCTTGGAGAAATCAAAGTTGAAGGATTTGGAGTTGAAAAATGTTTCACTTCAAAAGTCTTTTGAGGAGCTAAAGACTACTCATGAAAATATAAAGACTTCCCATGAAACACTTAACATTTCTTGGGAAACTCTTAAAGATAAGCATCAGGAGCTTAAGGAAGCTCACAACTCTCTTCTTGCACAAGAAGTCAAAGGAAAATGAGCATGGGTGTTGAATGTAATATATTGAATACTTCTTCTTGTTCATCTAACCCATCTTGTAGCACAAGCACTAGCTCTTGCATTAGTGAGGATATGTCTTATGACTCTCTATTATTGGAAAATGAATCTTTGAAGAAGGAGATTGAGTGCTTGTCTAAGGATCTTGCATGCTATTTTGGAAGTCATGTTCGGTTTAATCATATTTGGACAAATAAAAAATTCACCTTAAATAAAGATGCACTTGGTTACTTGCCCGAGAAAGGAAAAGAGGCCTTCATTCCTAAGGAAAGTATCTTTGTAAATTTAAATGTTTCCTTTGAGGAAGAAGAAAAGATTAAGATGTGCCATAAGTGCAAGACAAGGGTTGATGTGGATCACCAATGCAAGAGCAAGAAGACCGTATCCTTGGATCCTTCCTATATTCTCAATAAAAATTCTAAGGGTGTTGTTTGTGCTAAATATGTTGGTCGCTCTCTTGGTAGTAGTAAAAAGAAATCTATTTGGGTGCCTAAAATTTTGGTCACTAACATTAAAGGACCCAAGAAAATTTGGGTACCTAAAACAACGTAATTTCTTTTGTAGGTGAACTATAAAGCCGGAGGAAGACATTGGGTAATTAATAGTTGTTGTACGAACCACATGACCGGCGAAAGAAAAATATTCTCCCCTCTTGATGAAGACATTTCCGATTTTGATAACATCACTTTTGGAGATGATAGCAAGGGAGGTGTAAAAGGCATTGGTGAAATACCTATCTCTAAAGATTATAATCTCTCTAATGTCTTGCTAATTGATTCTCTCAATTTCAATTTGCTATCTATTGCTCAACTTTGTGATAATGGTTATAAATGTACATTCACTAGCAATGATTTTGAGGTTACCTCACTTGATGGGAAAGATTCTATTTTTAAGGGCTTTTGTCATGAGAGCCTATATCTAGTGGATTTCTCGTCTAAGAAGGCTAGTTTGACTACTTGTTTATTCTCTAAAGCCTCTATGGGTTGGTTATGGCATATAAGACTTGGTCATGTTGGTATGAAACAACTCAACTGGTTGGTGAAGCATGACTTAGTTCTTGGCTTGAAAGATGTAAAGTTTGAGAAAGATAAATTGTGTAGTGCTTGTCAAGCCGGAAACAAGTTGCTAATCCACATCCTAACAAGAGCACTATGTCAACCTCAAGACCATTGCAATTGCTACATATGGATTTATTTGGTCCTACTACCTATAGAAGCATTGGTGGAAATACCTATTGTCTTGTAATTGTGGATGGTTATTCAAGATTCACATGTGTATTCTTTCTTCATGACAAGGCTATTACGTGTGATATTTTCAAGTTGAAGGATCAGATAGCGACTAGAGGGGGGGGGGGGAGTGAATAGGAGCCGGTAAAAATTCTTCTCGAAGAACCCGGCCTATACCCTAGACAATTCCCGGTCACACACAAGCAATGGACCAAATCACACACCAACCGCCAAGACAACAAGGTTATGGATCAACCTCAAGTCTTAGGAACGATTCCTTGAAGCACATGCGGAAGCACAAAAGAAGGAGGAAGGAATCAAACCAAAGAACAAAGCACTCAGGCTCTGGCGGACCATCCGGCCAAGAGGGGGGGACTGTCCGCACGGGCCACGCGGACCGTCCGGCCTGCTGCCGCGGACTGTCCGCACCCACACCGTGGACCATCCGGCCCTGAGCCGTGGACTGTCTGAAAAAGAAAACAGAACCTCCAGAGACGACCCCGAATAACGGACCGTCCGCGGGGAGCACGCGGACTGTCCGCCAGGCACCCGCGAACCGTCCGCCCGCTGCTGCGGACTGTCCGAAACCACTTCCAACCAAAGCCCGAAACCAAAACGGATCGAAAGCGAAGCCGAGCAAGAACACGAAGAACACGCGAAGAACACTGTGCTCGCGGACCGTCCGCCAGGCCCTCGCGGACCGTCCGCCGGGCATGAACAGAACTGAAAACTACTCGACCCCGAAAGTCAACACTCCCAATCCATCACAGGATCTCCCAAACGGTAGAAGCTGTTGAGACAAGAGTTTGGGGACATGAAAAGTGTCAACCAAGGATGCTATACCCCAAACATTTCGCCTCCTAACTTCCTAAATCATCGGGAATTACGGATCCTTTGAACACCACCAAACGATAGAGCTCTGAACAAAAATCCTTGAATCAAAATGGTTTCCCGGCGTTTGAGGGCACAAGATCAATCACAAAGATGCACTAGACATACATCCATGTTTCCCTCAAAGAAATCCGGGGAGAAACCCATTCAAATCCGCGGAATCACACCAAGAGCAAAGGCACCAAAAACAAGCACGAAAAAGACCACGAAATTCACAACGCCGAATCTTCTATACAAACCTGGAAAGATTCACAAGGTCTAGCATGCCGCCCTAGCATCCATCCCTCTCAACAAATCTCTCATGAAGCTCTCATGCTAGCCTAGAGAAAATGGAGAAGAAAATAGTCCATGAAAAAGAGAAAGAGGAGGGGGAAAATGAAACCCTCAGTCGTCGAGAGAGAGAGCCATCCACACACACTCATGGCTTATATATCGTGTCCCGCCGGTGTGGGAAATGACACGACTACCCCTAACTCAACTACTGGCGATACAACCCACGCAGGGGCATTTATGTAATGTTTGTGGGTCTTGCCATTGGACGTCCACGCGTTCGCCGCACCCCGCGTCCACCTGACGCAAGCCATGCAATCCCGCCACGTGTCCTCCGCCTCGAAGCTTCCCGACACCCCTGGATCCCGTCTCCGTCGTGTTGGGCCTTCGGACTTGGTTTTGAGTCCCAAACCAAGGAACCGTCCTCCGATGGTTTTGTGGGAAAACCACCAAACCCCGCGTGCTCGGCCCGGCCTCCCGCCAAGTCCCTTGACTCGACCGCCACCGTGCACCGGCTCGATCGTCCATGACTTCGTCTTGCTCGTCTCGCCACCATGTGGCCCGCACCTAGTCCCGCCGTCCACCGGGTCCCTCGAACCGAGCCTACTTGTCTCTCCATCTCCCGGAGGCCCCTCAAGGCTGAAGACCTTTCTCACCCGTTCTTCACCTGCAACAACACGAACTAGGCCGCTGCCTACACCTGCGCACTGAGCCAAGAGTCAGTCCAACACCCGTTGTCAATCACTCATCGCTGACGAGCGGTCATCCATCGACCACCGGGACGCTCCTGGTCCTCAATCTCCCCCTTGATGAGTGCATTGACAACACACAACGCGAAATGAAATTCAGAGAAAGAAAGTAAAAAGAAAGAAAAATAAAGAAGCGCAACTCATGACCAAAACCAAAGAAAGGCAAAGAAAGGTCACAAGCCGAGCAAAGCACAAACTCCACAAATAAGCCGAGCAAGAAAGCTCCCCCTGAACATGTGGATGCATTTTTCTGAATTTTTTATTAAGCTCACCTCTTCACCTCTTCTCCCCCTTGTTGGCAATGTATGAATGAAGGTGAAAATGCAGGAATGTAAAACAAAGCATATAAACATCTACATGAGCTTCTCAAATAGGCCAAATCTAGTGTCAAAGGCTAGAAATGAGACAAAGAGCACAAAAATGGATCATAGCATAGTCCAAGCGTTGCCACAAGTAATATATGGAAATATAGGCATGTGACAAAGCAAATTTTCAGATTTGAGCAATTTTATCAAAAGATGGCTCACTTCAAATGTAACGGCCTATCCATGTCATATTCAAGCCAAAAAACATGCATATCATCCAGAGATCATACAAGGATATCCAATTCTCAACAAAAGATCATTGCAAACACCCATAAAGCAAAGCATGTCATGTTAAAGCTCATGAGCCATGTGTCCACTTCGGGGAGACTTCTCCACTGGTGAACATCATGCAACATGTTTTGCACCCATGTGTAAAGGATAAGACATTTTAAGCATAAACATGATGGATGGAGCATTTTTCAAGCATACACACTTCTTTTCAAGATTAATTCATTTCATGGTACATGAAGTGCCTTTGCAGCAAAAAGAAGCTTATGCTCCCCCATGAATGCAGCATAGGCTAAACATTCACAATGATATTCGGCCTTTGGCCCAAAAGCAAGAAAAAGACATCCAAGCACAATCTAAGCATAGAAAGCACATTTAGACCAAAACGTGACATGGATACACTACTACACATGAGTGGAGCACATTTCATCAAATTTAGTCAAGATTAGCATTTGATTCAAAAAGGGCTATCTCACAACACATATCTCAAATATTCCAAGAGCATAGCCTCACATAGACATTTCTCCACACATATGACCAATATCTCACAAATAGCCAAAGAGACTCAAATAAGGCATATAAAAGAAGCTCATCATCCTAAAATGCAATATGATACAAATGCAACATGATATATGACAAGATGGCTATCCTACCATGGTTTATACATCAAGCAAAGCATGTATATACATCAAAGTAAACATGGTATGATACATATGGTACAAAAGTAAATCCCCCAAGAATCAACTAGAAAGGGCAACAAACCCCAAGTTCCCCCTGCAAGCGCACAAATGTAGCTTGATCGAGAGGCTTTGTAAAAATGTCTGCAAGCTGATCTTGGGTAGGGACATGGCTCAACACAATGGTCCCTTTCTCCACATTGTCTCTCAAGAAATGGTATCTCACTTCTATGTGTTTGGTTCTGGAGTGAAGCACTGGGTTTTTCGCTACGCTTATGGCACTGGTGCTATCACAAAGAAGTGGGATCTCGGGTGCACTCCTCACCAAAGTCTCTCAAAGTGTATGAAATCCACAACGGTACCGGGAACAACAACTCGCGGCTGCAACATACTCTGCCTCGGTGGTAGACTGAGCTACACTAGACTGCTTGCGAGAAGACTACGAAACCAACGAGGACCCAAGAAATTGACAAGAACTAGAAGTAGACTTCCTCTCGACTCGACAACCAGCAAAATCCGCATCAGAAAAACCATGAAGAGAAAGAGTCGAGGAGGAAGAATACCAAAGGCCAAGACCAGGGGCAGACTATAGGTACCTGAAAATCCTCTTGACGGCCTGTCGATGTGATGTCCTCGGCGAAGCCTGAAAACGAGCGCACAGACACACACTGAACTGTATGTCTGGCCTCGTCGCCGTCAGGTAGAGGAGGGACCTGATCATGCTCTTGTACTCCCGCTGGTCCACTGGTTCTCCGTCCTCGTCCGCATCCAAAGTAGCCATACTCCCCATGGGTGTCGACATAGGCTTCACATCTTGCATCTGGAACTTCCTCAGCATGTCTTTCGTGTACCTGGTCTGATGTACAAATGTTCCATCCTTCACTTGCTTGATCTACAACCCAAGAAAGTACTGCAACTCGCCCATTATGCTCATCTCGAATTCCCTGCTCATCACATCTGCAAACTTGGCAACAAGGTTATGTGACGAGCCACCAAAGACAATATCATCCACGTACATCTGCACAACCAACAAGTCATTCCCATGCTTGAGGAGAAACAAGGTCCTATCCACGGTACCCATCACAAACCCTCTGCTCACCAGAAAACCTCTCAATCTCCCATACCAAGCCCGGGGCGCCTGTTTCAACCCATACAGAGCCCTTTTCAACCTGTACACCCTGTGTGGATACTTCTCACTCTCGAACCCTGGTGGCTGCTTCACATACACCTCCTCCTCTATGACCCCATTCAGAAAAGCACTTTTCACGTCCATTTGAAACAACTTGAACCCTTTAGCCACGACAAAGGCTAGAAGGATTCGGATTGCCTCAAGACGGGCCACAGGAGAAAAGGTCTCCTCTTAGTCGATCCCCTCCTTCTGACTATATCCCTGAGCAACAAGTCTGGACTTGTTCCTCACAACCATCCGATTCTCTCCCTCTTTGTTCTTCCAAACCCATTTGGTTCCTATAGGATGGCAATTTGGAGGTGGTTCAACTAACTCCCACACTTGGTTCCTCTCAAAGTTTTCCAACTCCTCATGCATAGAATTGACCCAGTTTGCATCAGATAAAGCATGTCCAATGTCCTTGGGCTCAAAGGTGGCAACAAATGCAGCATGAGCGAAATGAGAGGAATTTCTAGACCTTGACCGCGTGGTACGTTCGTCGATGTCCCTAATGATCCTCGATAGTGGATGCACTTCTTGAATCCGCCGGGGAGCCTCACATCTCGAGACTACCTCCCCCTCAACTGCAGCTTCTCTCGCCTAGTCCTCTTGTCACACTGTCGTTGTCCATGAAGTAGACGGTCCACCCTCCGTAGTGGTCGTAGGGGAAGTAGTGGGTACACACTCAGCTTCAGGCGCATGGTTCTCTCCATCATCATCTCCAGCTTCATCCTTCTCCTCTTCAAAGAGGTCCTCGGCCATCTCTTCATCACCTGCACACTCAAAGCCAAGAGAGGTACATGGCATTGTCTCGTCAAAGGTTACCTCGCAAGTCTCCATGATTTTGTTAGTCTCAAGATTAAGCACTCTATAGGCTCTAGAATGGTTAGCATATCCAAGAAAATCCCATCACTAGACCGAGCCTCAAACTTGTCGAGTTTTCCCTTCTTAAGAATAAAGCACTTGCAGCCAAAGACTCGAAAATGACTCACCTTGGGTGCCCGACCATGCATAAGCTCATAACAGGTCTTCCTCTTGAAAGCTCGCAATAAAATCTTGTTAGAGATATGACAAGCCGTATTGACCGCCTCAGCCCAATACTTCCTAGGAGTCCTGTGCTCATCGAGCATCGTCCTAGCCATCTCACAAAGAGTCCGATTTTTCCTTTCCACAACTCCATTTTGAGGGGGCACATAAGGGATCGAATACTGATGTTCAAGACCTAGATCACGACAGAAGGCATCAAAACGAGAGTTCTTGAACTCAGAGCCATTATCACTGCGGATAGCTCGAATAGCATTCCCATGCCTCTCGTTTTTCATCCTCACGATAAGATCTCGAACAAAACCAAATGTCTCACTCTTGTCCTCCAAGAAAACACCCAGGCATAGCGAGAGTAATCGTCCACCACAACAAAGACATACCACTTCCCACCCACCGAGCGAACTCGAGCTGGCCCAACAAGGTCCATATGCAACAGCTCTGTCGGACGCTCGGTCATGACAACGGTCAGGGGTGGATGGGGAGTGGCTACCATCTTGCCATGCCTACACGGAGCACAAACCAAATCCTTCTCAAGCTTCAACCTCGGCAATCCTCGGACAAGGTCAAGACCACTCAAGCGGGAAACCAAATCAAAGCTCAAGTGACCCAACCGCCTATGCCATTTCCACAAATCAGAAGAAGGACCGGCCATCAAACAGCGAGCAGGACCCAAAGAGCGAGAGAAATCAGCCCTGAAAATCTGACCCTCGGGGATGATCATACAAACAAGATCACCTCGAGAATCCAGCAAACGAGACTCACCAGACTTGAAATGCACCTTAAAGCCCTCATCAAGCAACTGAGAAACCGAAAGCAAATTGAAACCCAAAGACTTCACAAGAGCAACCCTCTTCAACGTTACCTTGTCACTCACACGCACCACACCCTCAGAAATCACCCTTCCTCGTCCATTGTCCCCAAATGTGATGTACATCTTTTCCTTCACTGGGGTGAGGCTGGAGAACCACTTCTTATCTTCGGTCATGTGTCGGGAACATCCAGAGTCGATCAACCAAATGTTCTCCAAGCCTCCTGCCTGTAGTCAAAAACAAGAACGAGAATGAGCAAACGACTCGACACTAGGGTTAGCACAAAGAAAGTTGAACCAGTGTCGAGCCATCTTCTCAAAAGAGGGGTTAGCAAACATCATTCCCTTGCCACCAAACTTCCCATGTCCCATGGAAGGAGTACGAGCACCACGAGGGGGAAAACGTGGTCTGTAGTTCCTTTGGAACCGAAAGCTGCGATCATCTACCCTAAACCCGTATTGAGGACGAGTGGGGGGACGTCCAGCAAAACCACCACGAGCCCGACCAAACCTCTCACCAGCACGCACACCATCGTCTCTCCTAACAAACCTCTCACCACTACCTCTCTGTGGGAACCTACCACCCTGAGCTCCAACTCTACCAACACTCTTCACACTTCCCACACCCCGTGGAAGTGGCGCTCTAGGCTCAGGAATACCATGAGACTGGCGATACCTGTCCTGGTTTGCTTGCTCCCTAGCAAGCCTCTCATCCCTCTTCCTCTTGTAGAAAAACTCTGCTAGGTGTCTCTCCTTGCCACAATACTCACATCTGAAGGGGATGAGTTTTGGCTTTGGCTCTGGCTTCTCTCTAGGTTTCTCACCCTTCTCACTCACAAACTTCACGGGTTTCTGGAAGTCATTTGTTTTGGGTGGAAATTTGGGTGGATTTTGGGTTGTGTCAAGCTTGTTGCAAAGGTGGTTGGGCTTTGGTGTGAAAGAGTTCTTGGGTGCTTTTGGAAGTGGGACTTGGATGTCTCCGATCACCTCAAACTCGGGGTTAGACTCAACACACTTCTCATACACACTCTCCCCACTTTTCTCTCCCACTTTCTCACCCAACTTCTCAAAACCCAAACCACGGCCATCAGCTCTCTTGAACTCCTCAATCATGATTTTCAATTGAGGTTCCTGCCCAGACAACCAACCCAACACCTTCCTCAAATAATCATTCTCCTCATAGATGACATCCAAACGGGAAGTAAGTTCAACATTGCGCAAAGTAACTTCATCACAACTAGTGCATGCATTAATAACAGGAGATTTCAAAGAAGCTTCCAAAGTGCTAATGGTAGAACGAGCATCAACAAGCTTAGCATGCATGGTAGAACATGATTTACAAGCACCAAGCAAAGTGGGTCTAGCCTTAAGCTCATCATACTCAGTTCTAAGAGCATCTAGTTTAGCCAAAGTGGAAGCATTCTTCTCATTAAGAAACTTGATCTCATTCAACCATGCATCACACTCAGTGCATTCAACATCATCAAAAATAGCAGGAGCAAGTTTCAAAGAGTCATTCTCAAGTTTCAATTCAAGAAATTTAGACTCTAGCTCTCCTACTTTCTCACTAGCATTCTCAAGTTGAGCCCTAAGATCTTTTCTCATCTTAGCATCTCTCAACACACTATCACGGTTGTCAATCAAGCCATTCAACCTAGTGATCTCAGCAAGCAAAGAGTCGGGGTCACGATTTACCTCATCATCCGAGTCGGAGTCGCTGTCTTTCTTCTCGCTCTTTTTGCTGCTTGAGCTATGAGCCATGCCACAAAAGTCTTCAGGCGCCATACAGCTCAATTCACTGAGGTTCCGGCTTGCACTCTTCTTGCCCTTGCGCCTCCCGGCGTCTTCATCTTCACTGCTTGAGCTTGACTACGCATCGCTTAAGCTTGAGTCAACGTCGCTTGCACCGGCCACCATGGCTCTTGACTTGTCCTTCTTGTAGCCGCCCTTGCTTGGTCGCCGCTTGTCCTTGTCCTTGCTCTTGGACTTGCTGAAGTGCTTGCCCTTGGAGGACTACTTGTCTTCACGCCTCGGGTGTGCCTTGTACTCGCTCATCTTGTACTTGTTGTCCTTCGCTTCCGGGCACTCGGCGATGAAGTGTCCACGCTTGCCACACTTGTAGAATGTTCCCGAGCTCCGCCTTGCATTCCTCCGGCTCTCATGTAGTCGATCAAACCTTCTTGAGAGCAAGGCCAGCTCCTCTTCGCCCAGCACATCAAACTCCTCATCTGGAATAGACATAAGAGAAGACAAGGAAAACTGTCGACAGGAAGGGTTAGCTTTGCTCTTTGATCTGCCCACAAGAGCAAGACTATGATCAGTCGAGCCCTCATGCTTGGATTGCAACTTCCTGTCAACCTCAGCCGACTTGAGCTTAGAAAAGAGGTCATCCAACTCAATGGTCAAATATTGCCCAGACTCGTTGATGGCCTCAACCTTAGCACCCCAAACATTTGGGTCCAAGATATGCAAGAGCTTCAAAGCTTGATCATGCTCAGTGTAAGGAAAATCCTCAACATTGGCCTTCATGTTGTTCACGATGGCGGTGAACCTCTGAAACATCACATCAATGTCCTCACCGGGAAGTTGAGTGAAGTTCTCATATTGCATCTGGTAAGAAACAAAGAGGCGAGCCTTCACGTGGTTATCACCACCGTAAGCAACCAACAACTTCTCCCAAATTTGCCAAGTAAGATTCAAGTGACGAACAAGCTCAAACTCAGGATCACACAAGCTCCTGACCAAGTGATCAACGGCTTTTGCATTTGCCTCATACTTGGCCTTAGCACCGGCATCGGTCACCATAAGAGTATGGATGTTGGCCGGAATAGCATAGGTCTTGTCAAGCACAATGAAATCCAACAACTTGCCACGAAGGAAGATCATCATACGAGCCACCCACTTGTGGTAACCCTTCCCATCGAAGTGCGGCGGACTGCCCCGATCAACGTACGCCATCTTAGGATTCAAGACTTGTCAAAGTCACAAAGAATCCGGCACCAAGCTTTGATACCAATTGAAGGATCGGATGGCGACTAGAGAGGGGGGAGTGAATAGGAGCGGGTAAAAATTCTTCTAGAAGAACCCGGCCTATACCCTAGACAATTCCTGGTGACACACAAGCAATGGATCGAATCACACACCAACCGCCAAGACAACAAGGTTATGGATCAACCTCAAGTCTTAGGAACGATTCCTTGAAGCACATGCGGAAACACAAAAGATGGAGGAAGGAATCGAACCAAAGAACAAAGCACTCAGGATCTGGCGGACCGTCCGGCCAGGAGGGGCGGACCGTCCGCACGGGCCACGCGGACCGTCCGGCCTGCTTCCGCGGACTGTCCGCACCCACACCGCGGATCGTCCGGCCCTGAGCCGCAGACTATCCGAAAAAGCAAACAGAACCTCCAGAGACGACCCCGAATAGCGGACCTTCCGTGGGGGGCACGCGGACAGTCCGCCAGGCACCCGCGGACCGTCCGCCCGCTGCTACGGACTGTCCAAAACCACTTCCAACAAAAGCCCGAAACCAAAATAGATCGAAAGCGAAGCCGAGCAAGAACACGAAGAACACGCGAAGAACACTGTGCTCGCGGATCGTCCGCCAGGCCCTCGCGGACCGTCCGCCAGGCACGAACAGAACTGAAAAGTGCTCGACCCCGAAAGTCAACACTCCCAATCCATCACCGGATCTCCCAAACGGTAGAAGCTGTTGAGACAAGAGTTTGGGGACATGAAAAGCGTCAACCAAGGATGCTATACCCCAAAAATTTCACCTCCTAACTTCCTAAATCATCGGGAATCGCGGATCCTTTGAACACCACCAAACGTTAGAGCTCCGAAAAAAAATCTTTGAATCGAAGTGGTTTCCCGGCGTTGGAGGGCACAAGATCAATCACAAAGGTGCACTAGACATACATCCATGTTTCCCTCAAAGAAATCCGGGGAGAAACCCATTCAAATCCGAGGAATCACACCGAGAGCAAAGGCACCAAAAACAAGCACGAAAAAGACCACGAAATTCACAACGCCAAATCTTCTATACAAACCAGGAATGATTCACAAGGTCTAGCATGCCGCCCTAGCATCCATCCTTCTCAACAAATCTCTCATGAAGCTCTCATGCTAGCCTAGATAAAATGGAGAAGAAAATAGTCCAGGAAAAAGAGAAAGAGGAGGGGGAAAATGAAACCCTCAGTCGCCGAGAGAGAGAGCCATCCACACACAATCATGGCTTATATATCGGGTCCCGCCGGTGTGGGAAATGACTCGACTACCCCTAACTCAACTACTAGCGATACAACCCACGCAGGGGCATTTATGTAATGTTTGTGGGTCTTGCCATCGGACGGCCACGCCTTCGCCGCACCCCGCGTCCTCCCAACGCAAGCCATGCGATCCCGCCGCGTGTCCTCCGCCTCGAAGCTTCCCGACACGCCCGGATCCCATCTCCGTCGTGTTGGGCCTTCGGACTGAGGGCCAAACCAAGAAACCGTCCTCCGATGGTTTTGTGGGCAAACCACCAAACCCCGCGTGCTCGGCCCAGCCTCCCGCCAAGCCCCTTGACTCGACCGCCATCGTGCACCGGCTCGATCGTCCATGACTTCGTCTTGCTCTTCTCGCCACCATGTGTCATGCACCTAGTCCCGCCGTTCACCGGGTCCCTCGAACCGAGCCTACTTGTCTCTCCATCTCCCGGAGGCCCCTCAAGGCTGAAGACCTTTCGCACCAATTCTTCACCTGCAACAACACGAACTAGGCCGCTGCCTACACCTGCGCACTGAGCGAAGAGTCAGTCCAACACCCGTTGTCAATCACTCATCACTGAGGAGTGGTCATCCATCGACGACCGGGACGCTCCTGGTCCTCACAAGTCATTTGTGAGAAGAGCCGAAAATGAATTTGAGCTAAAGTTGAAGAAAGTTAGAAGTGACAATGGTAGTGAGTTCAAGAACACAAATGTTGAAGAGTTTTGTGATGAGAAAGGAATCAAGCATGAGTTTTCAACTACATATACGCCGGAACAGAATGGTGTAGTTGAGAGGAAGAATAGGACCTTGATTGAGATGGCAAGATCAATGCTAGATGAGTACAAAGTTTCAGATTCTTTTTGGGCCGAAGCTATCAACACCGCTTGCCATGCCTCTAATAGGCTATATTGTCATAGATTCTTCAGCAAAACACCATATGAACTTCTAAATGAAAGGAAGCCCAGTATTTCATATTTCCGGGTCTTTGGTTGCAAGTGCTATATCTTGAAGAAAAGATCTCGGTTGTCTAAATTTCAAAGCAAGTGTGATGAGGGATTTATTCTTGGATATTATTCAAATTCCAAAGCATATAGAGTATACAACAAGTCCAAAGGATTTGTTGAGGAAGCATATGATGTGCAATTTGATGAAACATTGGGCTCTCAAGATGAAAAAGAGAATTTAGATGATGTGGGAGGTGAACAATTAACCAAAGCAATGAAGATTATGGCCATTGGGGATATCATGCCTAGAGAAGAAGATGATGATGAAGGTCCATCAATATCTATTCAAGTTAACCCATCTACTTCCACAACAAATGATCATGATCAACAATCAACAAAATGGTAACTTAAGCAACAATGACTCACCCCAAGAAGATGATCAAATGGCCCATATGACTACACCTTCTCCATCAACTCAAGAACCAATTGATCAACCAAGAATTCATCATCAAGTCGCCAAAGATCACCCCATTGATCAAATCATGGGTGACATTAGTAAGGGTGTTCAAACTCGATCTCGTGTTGCTTCTTTTTGTCAACATTATTCCTTTGTTTCTTTCCATGAGCCTAAGCGTGTAGATGAAGCACTTAATGATCCGGATTGGGTTATTTCCATGCAATAAGAATTAAATAATTTCACTATAAATGAAGTTTGGGAGTTGGTTGGAAGACCCAAAAATCATAATGTCATTGGTACTAGATGGGTCTTCCGAAACAAAGAAAATGAAGATGGTATTGTTGTGAAGAAAAAGTCTAGATTAGTTTCTCAAGGTTATACTCAAGTAGAGGGATTGGATTTTGATGAAACCTTTGCTCCCGTAGCTAGACTTGTAGCCATAAGAATCTTGCTTGCTTATGCTTGTTCTCGCAATATGAAGTTATATCAAATGGTTGTCAAAAGTGCTTTCTTGAATGGGAAAATTAGTGAACTAGTATATGTTGAGCAACCTCCCGGCTTTGAAGATCCCACAAAGCCTAATCATGTGTACAAGCTATTTAAGGCATTATATGGATTGAAACAAGCCCCTCGTGCTTAGTATGAAAGGCTTCAGGAGTTTCTTATTTCAAAGGGCTTTAAAATTGGAAAGGTTGATACTACATTGTTCACCAAGAAAATTGGAAATGACATTTTTATTTGTCAAATTTATGTTGATGATATCATGTTTGGTTCAACAAATGAAGACTTTTGTAAAGAATTTGGAGAAATGATGTCTAGGGAATTTGAAATGTCTATGATTGGTGAATTGAGTTTCTTCCTTGGTCTTCAAATCAAACAATCGAAGGCACTTTTGTTTGTCAATCTAAAAATGTGAGGGACATCTTAAAGAAATTTGGCATGGAAGATGCAAAACCCATCAAAACTCCTATGGCTACTAATGGACATCTTGATCTTGATGAGGGAGGTAAACCGGTTGATCTTAAGCTTTATAGGTCCATGATTGGTAGTTTGCTTTATCTTACCGCATCTAGGCCCGATATCATGTTTAGTGTGTTCATGTGTGCTAGATTTCAAGCCGCACCTTAAGAATGTCATTTGACCACCGTAAAGCGGATTATGAGATATTTGAAGTATTCTCCTAACGTTGGTCTTTGGTATCCAAAGGGTGCTCAATTTGAGTTAGTAGGCTTTTCGGACTCGGATTACACCGGTTGCAAGGTTGATATGAAGAGCACTTCTGGAGGTTGTCAATTGCTTGGGTGGTCACTTGTTTCTTGGTCATCTAAGAAGCAAAATTCAGTGGCTCTTTGTACCAACGAGGCAGAATATATCTCGGTGGGAAGTTGTTGTGCTCAATTGCAATGGATGAAGCAAACACTTATTGATTATGGTGTGAAATTCAAGGAAATTCCTCTCTTATGTGACAATGAAAGTGCCATCAAGATTGCAAACAATCCGGTTCAACACTCTAGAACCAAGCATATTGATATTCGGCACCATTTTCTTAGAGATCATGTGAGCAAAGGAGATATCAAGATTGATGGAGTAAGCACGGATGATCAATTGGCGGATATATTTACCAAGCCTTTGGATGAGTCTCGGTTTTGCAAATTGAGAAATGAGCTAAATGTTATTGACATCTCGAATGTGGCTTGAGAGCTAGCACATGTGTTTATCCATATGCATTTGTCTATCTCTCTTATTCATTTCTAGCTTATCTCTTGTCTATTATTCTCTAATTTTTGTGAAGCTTGCTTTTGCATAATTTTCTAGCATTACTTGGTACATTGCATCATTCAACACATTTCCTCCATTATTCTTGAGCAATGGTCCCAAGAGATATCCTTACAAATCTTTATCTCGATTTATATCAAGTCAAAATTAAAAGGGGAGGTCGGACCGTCCGCGGCGGTAGGCCGGACCGTCCGGCCGGGTCCCGGCGGGATCGTCCGCCGTGCCATCACGGACCGTCCGCGCGGCTGGTGGGGGAGCAGGTGCATCTCTAGACGTTCTGTTAGTTTTAACAGACCATCCGCGCTCCTCACGGACTGTCCGCGGGGGCGTCGCGGACTGTCCGCGCCTGCCGCACGCCGATGGGACCCAGGTCGCGAAGGAGTTAAGTTTGCTGCCTCCCTTCTCGTTCCCAAACCGAAAAAAGGCCCCTCCTCTCTCTCTTTCTTGCCCTCTTTCAAAGAAAAGGCTCCCTCCTTGGGGATTTTGATTCGAGCACTTCCCGGACCGTCCGAGCATATCCCCGGACTCTCCGCGAGGTTCTCCACCATGTCATCCGGGTATTTTTTCGAATCCCTCATTCTATTTCTTGGATTTTGAGCAAGAAGGTGATTAGGGTTTGGAAGTGTGATCTAAAATTCGTCCATGATTTCAAGATTTGGCTTGGTGAATGTGTTTGGGATAGCAATGTGGTGTTGTGGCAAAATTTTGGTAAAGAAATTCTGGATTTTGATCAAGTTATGAGGATGGAAAGATTCGGACCTACTGTTCATGGGCGCCTGCCGTCCCGGACCGGGCGGACTGTCCGCCGCCTCTGCGCAGACGGTCCGCGCAGCCCCGGCAGCGGCACCCGTGGCCAGTAGCGTCTAGTTTGGGGTTTCACTCTCACTTCTAATTGCTTCCAACTATTAGTACTCATTGAAATATATGATTTTTGACAGTGCTCGCAAGGCTATTGCTTCACTCACTAGAAAGGTGACCAAAAAGGGCACATCAAAGTAAAAGAGCAAGGATGTTGGGACATCAAAGAGGCGGAGAAAAGATGATACCTCTGAGGAAGAAGAGGAACCCGACAATCCAAACGACAGCGACTTTGATCCGGCCGATGAAGAAGCCAATGCCTCATTCATGGTGGATGAAGATGAGGTAAATCAAGGGGGAGGTAATAATGCTGACATCATTGATGTGGTTAATTACACAGCTCCTAGAAGGCGGTGGACACAAAGAGAGTTTGCTATTGCTCAAAATTAAAATGCTTATAATCAACCCCATGACACCCACAATTTATACTTCCACACCACTGTGCAAGAGCAAGCATTTTTTAGTAGTTTGATGGAGTGCACAGATTTCACTCATCAAAGGGTTGATTTTGATTATCTTGAGTCTAAACCTGTCTTTGCTGGGGTGGCAACGAAACTTGAAAATTTGGGCTTGAAACCGTTTCTTCAGCATAGATGTGATTGGAATGATACAATAGTTAGACAATTCTATGCAACTTATGAAATGGATTTCATAGGGAAGAAAATGAGGTGGATGACTGGTAAGACTGAGTATGAGGCCACATTTGCAAGATTTGCAGCTGCCAATCTTTTTAACTATGAGTATTTTAGTGAGGGTGTTGATGTTTATAACGAGGATATTCTTGAAAACACAGCTGTCTTCTATGAGCCTGGCACCTCTAATGCAACTATAATGAACTGGCTAGCAGCAGGACTTAGACATCATCCGGCTGCCATCAACAACATCATTAGACATACCTTTATGCCTAAAAGTGGTAATAAGGATAAAGTCCGAGAACATTATTTTAATGTGATTGATCATGTCATGAATGGAACTAAATTTGATGTTGTGAAGCTTATTCTTGATCAAATGATTTGCAAGAAGCGTCTTGTCCGAGATAGTATTTATTTTGCTCCCTATATTATGTCATTGATCTAGATCAAGACGGGGTTCAATGGTTTATGTGATGTGAAGCATGAACTTTATCGTCCATTTTACAATGCTAAAGCTTTTCTCAACAAGCCATTGACACCTTATGGGCAGGATGCAGAGGCTCACAATGTTGCAGAAAATATTGAGGCTCATGGTAGTGATGATGAAAATGCAAAAGTTGGTAACATGGGCTATGCTAATGTTGATGAGGGTGCTTATGCTTTGCCTCCTCCTCCTCCTCCAGTTCATCCCATGCAGCCACAGTGGGCGCCTCCGGCTGGATACTTTGATTCTTATTTTGCTAATATTCAACAGTCCATGAACTCTCAGTTTCAAAAGATGCAATCCGGGTTCAACTCTCACTTTGAGGCATATGGGCAGCAGATGAATGATACTTTTCAGACTATGCAGCAGAATTTTCAGCAGCAAATTGACACTAGTATGGATAATTTTGGTCATCATGTCTATAATACTACGCATGACCCCATGATGCAAAGGTTGGGTGATATGCAGACCGATCTTCAGAATGACCTCAGTGCCTTAAATGACAGATTCTCTCAGATGTCCACCTCAGAGCAGTATCAGCAGTTACACGATCAGCAGACTCAGCTCTAGCACGATGTCCATGCCCTGAACACTGCTTTTGGAGATTTTAGAGATCATTTATACCATTACTATCCAGCTCCAGCTCCACCACCACAGTTCTGTCCTCCTCCGCCATTCTATCCTCCTCCTCCGCCGCCTCAGAATGACTAGACCTTTTGGTATTTGATGCCAAAGGGGGAGAGAGATTTGGAGGAGTGATATGTGATCTTCAGGGGGAGCTCACTTTCCTTGCATACATTTGGAACTCTTGGATTGCACCTGCATATTTAATTTCGGTTATGCATGAACTTTGGTTGGCTTGTAATAATTTTGTGAGACTTATGTTTTGGTGTGTGATGTGGTTGAAAACTAGAACTTGTGGTTATCTTGTGATGATCTATGGTTGTGATCTCATTTTGCTTATCTTGTGGCTTGTTCTAGTTCCCGTAGTAGTTTTGAAGCTAATCCTTCCTTAATCTTTTCGGATATATATATGTGGTTGTTGCCTTGATCTCTATTTTGTAGGGAAACTTCGTCAAAATTTATTATATTTATGCATATGCGTGAAAATCAAATGAAAATTATATACACATATGTAGGGGGAGTTCTCTCTATATTCTTGTTTTGGAGACATTCACTCTATCTATTTATTGAACTTATTTGAGAAGAGTAAGTGATTCCAAAACACAAATCCTTTCTTATATCACTCCTTTGAATGGTTGTCATCAATTACCAAAAAGGGGGAGATTGAAGGCATCTAGGCCCCTAATTCGTGTTTTGGTAATTAATGACAATCATTATGGACTAACATTTTTATTTGAGTTATAAGAATAGGTTAGTCCGGTGAAATGTTGAGATCATGCAGTATAAATGAGAAGGTCTTGTATGACTTGTGTTGGAAAGAGCTCAAGGCAAAAGTAAAAGATAGGGTTTTATTTTTGCCGGTCATAAGGTGATTACAGGATGTTAAATGACCGGGTTGATAGGATAGATAGCCGTTGTTGACGGTGAAAATCCGTCAACCTAGCCATGAGTTTACCTTCGGTGTTGGCATGAGTTTTATACCTTATCCATTGGTACCAACCCCCGTGGTATAACAAGTTCACGTGTGCATGTCGGTTTTGGAGTTTCATGTTTATGCAGGGTTTTAGTGTTGAAAGCAAGACTTTCGGGATAAGTTCATCAAGCACCTCATGACAAGACCTTGAAGCCCTGTACAAGTCATGCAATGAAGCAAACTTAACTCCAAGAAGCCAGGGACTTGATCCGAGAAGACGACAGACTCCGAGGACACGGCCGAAAAAGTGCCGAATCTTGCAAGATAAGGAGTTGAGTCCAATTCGAGAGAAAGCGACGACATGGACCTACATGCGAAGGGAGAAACATCCGGGAAGCAAGGGAACCGACGTAGAGCAAAGGAGGCCTCGGGGGCCGGGCCGAATGGGCCCGGGCCGGCCGGCCCAGTCCGGTCGGCCCAGGCCCATCCAGGGCCCATTTGCCCCCTCCTTTGCCCTAGCCGCCAATCGGGCTATTTATAGCCTCTTGACCGAGAGCCACAGGGAGAAGAATTCGTCATCGGCCGCCAAGGAGCAGAGAAGAGAGGGACACCATCTCGGAGAGGAGAGGGTCGAGCTAGTTGACTAGGGTTCCCCTAGCCGACGTGGGAACCTTGCACGGAAGACCACGTCGGAGTTCCCGGAGCTAGAAGCAAGATCAAGGAAGGATCCCGGTGGTGATCTTGCGTATGTATCATTGTTATAGTTGAATTATCAAGTTGAATCTTTTCCTAGCGATCAAGTGTTTCCTCGAAGATTTCATTTTTCGATCGGCTTTGCTTATTCCAATTCTATTCTCGAGATAGATTACATAGGGTGTTCTTGTAGCCGCGGTGGCTAGAGGTACACGCCGGATCTTCCGAAAGAATCTCGACTTGTCTTTTGACTCGCCCTAAGCTCCCCGCATGAATAGGGATACGTTGTGACAGAACGGGGGTTTCGAAATGCGGATGTTTTCGGATTTGGACGGGAAACCACGATTTAAAGAGGCTTATATTAAGATTCGATTTGCTACTTCTTCTCTTGCTTGGAACTTCAACAAAAGGCTTACCCCGATCCCTCTAGATCGGTTTATCTACCCAATCTTACTTTGTTTTCTCCGGTCTTTAGTAGATTAGATTCGTTTCGTGTCTTTTACTTAGATGCATTAGGGTTTCTTTTATCGAAGATTGAAGTTACTTGGCTTTATTAGATTAAGTTTTGCGTCACACATTTGTTCCACGGATTCGATACCTTGGGTTCACCACTCGAGGGAAGAAGGGTCCCTTGACTACGACGGGAGACTTGTACGCTTGCAAGTCACAAACGAACTTTGATGCAATTATTAACCGTCAACAAGCCCCTTTTTCTGGCGCCGTTGCCGGGGAACAAGTGATCAAGATTTGATTTTTTATTGCCTTTTTGTAATTTTCAGTTTTCTTTTTGTTTTTATTGTTGCATCTACTAAATTTTCATCATCCTCAAAATACATCTAATCTAGTTTGTCTAACCCTAGTTTTTATAGATTTGTTTTTACTTTCTAGTCTTTGCATACTTTGTTTATTGCTAACCCTAACAGGAGATGGACGGCTACCTCTCCAACAAACCCAATAATTTTGTGGATGATCCAGAAAAACTTTACAGGCTAAGGAGACGCGAAGCACATCAAGCTAAAAAGCTGGATTTTGTAGATTCGGAGTCGGAAGACAAAGGATCGCAGGAATCTCCGAAGAATTCACCACCTCAAAGTCCTCGGGAGAATCAACTTCCACCAATGGGTGACCAACCACCGCAAGAACGCAAGACTGGGGAGCTATGCACCCCAGACATCATCGACCTACCAATCTTGAACCTTGAGGAGATCGGAAGACCATTCGAGATCAAGACCTCAACAATCCGCATGGTGCAACATTCACCCTTCACCGGTAAAGAGGATCCGAACCTTGACCTCCAAGCATTCATTCAACTATGTGCAAAATTGGAACACGTTGATGATGGCTTTCATGAAGGAATACTACTCACCGGGTAAAACTCAAAGCTTGCGTAATAAGAGGTGAGCACAATACCTCTCACAACATGAAATCCGGAGCCACGCACAATCTTCTTGCGAGCTTCAACGGATTCTTCCACCACCAAGCCGTCTAGGAAGCGGCAACTTCCAAGAGTAACAAATCAACCACTTGCTTGATGATTCCCTAGTGCCACAAAGATCAAACCTTGATGCAATGCACTAGAAACTCTCAATCTCACAAAGAATACCACCACTAAGTCAAGTGAGTGAGGGAGAGGGGTGAGAGAGCTCTACAAGGGAGTATGAACCTTTCAAAGTGCCAAGAGAGACTCTCCAACCCCGGGCTTGGAGTATAAATACTCCCCCTTCCCGTTACTAGCCGTTAGGCACAAAACGCGTGCCTCGCGGACTGTCCGCGATGCCCTCACGGACTGTTCGCGTTTGAATTCCAACGGTAAAAACGCGAAGTCAACGGTCGGGGTGACTGCCCGTTGGGCCGGGCGGACCATCCGCCAGGGCCACGCGGACCGTCCGCCTGGTCCCGGCGGACCGTCCGCCTGGTGCCTGCTGTTGACGCTAAATGTGCACCTAGCGCCAAGCACACAGCAAGCCGAACAAGTTGGCTTCACACGCGCAAAGAATCACGAGACGTTCCAGTCAATTTTCCCTGAAAATTAACAAAAGATAAAGTAATTAGATACCAAAGCTTGGAACTTGCCGGGTGGTACCAGACAGTTCCATATTTACGGCTACAAAGCCAGGTAAGATGACATATAGCTATAGAAAGCTATCTGCCAGCAAACTGAAACCATTCAGAAGCTTTAAGAAGGAAAAAGTAACATAGCCGAATGGATGACGTGAGCATGACGGCGATTCGGTCTTTCTTTGGGCAAAGATGCACGTGCATAAGATCGCGACCGATCCCCGTGGTGATCAACATTGAATAAGTAAATAAAGTAAAGCGCGAACGTAAACATGTAATAAACAAGCATGCATAGGCCCAAAGCACTAGTCTACCGCATGTCTAGATGCTTTAAAACTCGTCGGGTACGATGCCAAAACAAATCTATCCACCGCATGATACAACTTGCATGGGGATCGCACCACTTTCCACAAATAGATCTATCCACCGCATGATACGATCTAAATATGGAAAGCTAAAAGCATACATTATTTAGAGCATGAATTACGCACGTGTTCTACTCGTGAGAAACATAACCGAATGCGGCTGAACAGCCGATTCGGGGTCCATGAAGAAGGAACGAACATTACCAAGCAAGATAAATCTATCAGATTGATTTGAAATCTAATCCACCGGATGACTAGCTCCAAAGCAACCCAAAAACCTGCATCTACCGCGTGATACTCAGTTCTTTCAAGATTTATACAAAAATTGGCAAGCTTGAACCCGCAACATGTAACAACCTAAATCGATTTGGTTTCGGCTATCAAAGAGCACGTGATCCATGTGTTAGATAACCAATGGATACGAAATTGACTCGTGAGGATCATCAAAAGGTATACAACCGATCCAAACCCATCTAGATTGGGCAAAAGAGTGTTACATGAATTTAAACATAAAGCAAAAACTCAACGCAACACGGGGTAACTTAATGAATCTATTGGATCTTGCCAAAATCCAATAGAGCCGATAACTAGCTTCAGGCTAGATCTTAGCCTACCGCATGGCTCATGACCTAACAAGAAACCTTCTTGAACCAAGCTTGAATCTATCGCATGACACTAAGCATGGTAACAAGACTACTTGCATCAAATCTAAATCCACCGCATGATACTAGACATGATACAAGGTTGCCGGTACTCACGGAGGTCGACGGATCGATGAACCCTCTCGAAGAACTCGACGACACGACAAATGGACTCTAGGGTTTGGCGTAAAGCCGGTTTGTATTGAGAATGATTACGTCTATCTGTTACATACATTCAGGGATCATATTTATACCCTGCCAGGTACAACTTCGAATGGATTTGATACCTAATTTATCTCTAAGCTTGATCGCTTATCCATCCATTCGTCCTTCCTTCTTGAGCCACGTCACCATTCAATCCCGCAAAATCAGCTCAACTGTTCCCTTGCCGAAAGGAAGCAGATAGCCGACCGCGGATCCCTTTGCCGAATGCATCTGAGGAAACCTTCCTTCCGCCATACGGACTCCTCACCGAGCTGGTCCCACAAATCAGACTCCTTACCAAATTTTGGTGTTAACACATGCCCCTTCAATTGCGGGATAAAAGTGATTATATTCCGGAATTGACTCCAGCCACCAACGTCTTCAAATCGAATCTGTTCAACACCTATTCTCTTCTCTTCGCAATCCGTCGGAATCTTCGTCTAGATCCAAACCCTAGATCTCCTTGTTCTGAGCTTGAATCCCCAATGGCGGCTCAAAACCAAGCTGCTCAGGTAAATTCCCCTTCCATAAGCTTCATTCAGTATTTAGGTTTTCAATTTTTACCTGAGATTTCTTTTCTGCTTTCCTCCAGGAGTCTTCCACCAAGCTTTTGATTCGCACCGAGGCCAATTCAAGATCCTACTACCTTGGCCCTGTGGGAAACTCTGATCCTCGAGATTTCATCGCAGCCGAATCTCAACGGATCCCCTTCAAAGCAGCTTTGTCCACACCTCCTCAGTGGCAGGATGCCTTCAAGAACTGGCCTTTGCCCCCAATCGCAGACTGGAAAAATTGGTATCGGAGGGTTCTTGCAGACAAGAGTGTCAGGACCCAGAATTGGGATACCCTCCGCATTGCTCAGTGCCTGGAATTATCTTTGGCTGAGACCCCCAAGAATGAAGACCTCTTCATAGCAGCTTGCCACTTCTGGTCAAATGGCGTCAACTCCTTCCTCTTTGGTCACGGCCCGATGTATCCAACTCTGGCCGATGTGTATATGATCACCGGCCTTGACATTACAGGATCCGTTCACCCCTGGGATTTCAAAGGTTCCTCAAGACAAACAGGGGTGAAACCAGGGAGCGGATACAAAAACTATATCCTGAACCATATGAAGGACGGCCCCCTTGGTGAAATCGAATACAGAGCATTTCTGAACATGTTGCTATGCAGGTTCATCTTCCGTGGTAAAGCCAATGAGCCTACCCTGAATCACATTGCAATGGCTTCACATCTAGTCAATGGCAAGCGTTTCCCTCTTGGTAGTGTGTACCATATGCTTCATCAAACCGTCACCCAGATGTATACTAGCCAGAGGATAGCATGTGTCAATGGTCCCTGATGGTTTGTTCAAATGTGGCTGCAGCTGCACATGCATCAGATTGTTGGTGTCGATTTGAACACCCGATTCTTCCCTTCATCCACTCATCATGAAGGGGAACCCCAAGCCACCAGAGGATGCCAGACTTATGGAGAAGCTGCTTCAACTGTCCTTATTCAGCAGAATATCAGCCAGCTCTTCGAGCTCTTCTACAAAGGTTTTCAAAACCCTCTCTAGCTTCCTTATTTGGATAATGATAATTTGACTCCCTTGTGAGTTCTCCTTTGAGACTGAACGCCAAGATGGAAGATTCCTGGAGATTTTCAATATCATTATCCGCCCATGCATCTTGCCGGCTGAATTCAGTGGAGGAAGGTGACCTATAGCACTTATGAATATTATCAGCCCAACATAATGGCTCGGCAACTTGGATGTGGCCAGATGCCCCAAGACTTTTTCTGCACGAATTCCTCAAGCCCAGAGAGGAAATCAAGGAACTTACTCATACTGGTAGAGTTTTTGAGTATGTGTGCAGTCCTGCTGTCTACACCTGGCCTTTCATACCTACAACAATAGCTCACCCCACCTTCAACTCCTGGTGGCAAGAATTCCATGATCATATCTTCAGTGAGCCTGTACACTTGTTCTGTATAGAGTTAATGCCTGACTTCCAGCCAGCTTCAGAGGTAATATGATTAACTCTTAAATCAGACATTCCCTCTTCCAATCATGATTCTGATTTTATTTCTATTGCCCTCAGAACACCATACCTGCCCCTCTGGCCAGGAACATTGCCTACAATGCAGTAGGCCCAATCTCAGCATTGGGATTCAGATCACCAACCCTGGCCCAGCTGATGGCTAGGTATGCCACAACAGACCCAACTCTGTCCAGCCTTGCTGCTGACAGGAGGCAAGGCTTATCTCTGATTGCTCCTCCAAATGCCAAGAGGAGAAGAACTATCAAGAAAGTCCTTGTTGAGGTAAAATTTCCTCCTTTCTCGATCACAGGATTACTCTTTCTATGATAAATCATATCTTGTGCATTTTCAGACCAGAAATCAGCAATCCTCAACTTCAGAACCTGCTAATGCTCCATCCAGTGGTATGACCTTTTCTGTCCTTTTCTTGAGGATGAACACTAGCATTCACTCCTAATTTGGTATTTGCAGAAGAAACAATGGAGGATCAACTTGTCGACGTTCCAGTGTCTCAACAAGCAAGTCCACCCAGGGTTTAGCCACCTGTCCAAGTGGAAATCTCATCTTCATCAGGGACTCAATCACCCCCTGTTCAAGCAGAAGCACCAAACTCGCCAAAGATGAGCTTCCCAACCCAATCAGAGCCATCAAGTCCTCCAAGGGTCCAATCACCCACTGGTCATGCGGAGACATCAACCCCAACAGAGGTGAACCCATCTCCTCCTCATCCAGAAGCTTTTGAGTTGCCAAGAACTGCATCAACGCCTTCTCACACAGGAGCTTCAGCTCTGCCTGGAACACCTCCTTCACCAGTGGCTGCCCCTGAACAAAATCCTGCCCCAGTTCAGGAAATCAGACATGAGGTACTTATTTGCACTTAACCTTGCTGCCTTTTACTCCCAGCACTCTTGACTCGGCAATATTAGTTTCTTAGGATCAGGCTCCATCATCACCAAGACCATCAATGGGGGACAATCCAGTTGCCGAGGCAAGGGAAGGAGCACCTCAAACTTTGTCAGAGGAAGTGCTAGAAAGGCTCAAGGAGATTTTTGCCTGGCTGCAAAGAGATGTGCGAGATCAGTTCAAAGATCTTGATCACTTCGAAGAAATGCTCGAACACATTAGCCAAGAACTCCCTGAGGACATCAGTGCATCTCTTGCATCTGTCTCCGGTCTGGAAATTCATTACGTGCCCATAAGACAAGCTTTGAGAAAGGTATCGTCCCGTCCAGCTGTTGAAAAGAAGAGGGCCAGTGCTGAACAAGCCATGAAAGGGGCACAATCTCAGACCGAGAGCCATAGAGATACATTGGCCAATCTGCAAGCTTCTCGCGAATTGAAGATCGCCAGAAAAGCCGCTTTGGAGGCAGAACTGAGAAGCCTATCAGCTGAAATAGAGGCCGATGACAAGAGAATAGCCGAGCTCCCTGGATTGATAGAGAAGACCCAAGAGGAAGCAATATCGGCTATAGCTAAGGTGAAACAATGCGATGCAGAACTTACCACCCTGTCCAGTGCTCAGAAAGATTATCAAGAGCGGATGGAAAGTTTTCGCCAAGCAATATCAAATGTCTGTGGTGTAATTGTGAAATACTTGAACATCTAGACGCTTCAATCGATGTGTAATCGAATTGGTCGCTCTTGTAATATTTGTTCTTGCAATTTTATTTCCTTCTTCTCCTGTGCATTCTTGAATGTAATGCCGAACGACCCATTCGGCAAAGAAATGCCAATACCCGAGTGGCACTTCGACTCCTCTCAGCCGAGCCAGTCAACCGAATATGACTCAGCCTAGAAGTCCAAACGACCCATTGGCGGACTGGTCAAGGAAACCTTTCCACCTTCCGATTTTCTTGGGATATGCGCCACGATCCATTTGCCAATCCTGCCATTCAAAATTGGCATAGATAACATATGTTTTATTACATCAAACTTGGAATACACAGTGCATTCGGCATTCAACAAGTAGTGCTGAAACTTTGTACACGAGTAGTACACGCACAAGCACGGCTTTTCGCGGTACCGAATACCGGTCTCGGGATCAAGTAATTTTCAGCTAAGATATGCTACTACCCGCTCCTTTCCTTCGAATTCTTGAATAAGGGCCGATCCAATGGTTTGGGTATCGGCCGCCACGTACAACTTGAAAGGCTTATCCAGCTGAGGAGGGACCAGCACTGGTGGCTCCTTCATGTACTGCTTGATTTCATCAAAAGCCTTTTGTTGTTCGTCGCCCCATGTGAACTTCTGATCTTTCTTTAGCTTCAGCAATGGAGAGAATGGCAAAACCTTTTGTGACAGATTTGAAATGAATCTCCTTACGAAATTAATTTTGCCGAGCAGTGATTGTAACTCCTTGAGATTAGTTGGAGGGACAACTTCATCAAGGGCCTTCATGCTCTTCTTGCCAACCTCAATCCCCCTTTCGTGGACCAAAAATCCCAAGAATTCTCCAGCTGATACCCCAAAAGCACATTTGTTTGGATTTATCTTTAAACCATGCCTTCGAGTGCACTCCAAGGTCCTCTTCACATCTTCCAAATGTGTGTCATGACTTAGGGACTTGATCACGACATCATCAATGTAAATTTCAACAACTTTGCCGATCAACTCATGAAAGATGTAATTCATGGCTCGCTGATAAGTCACACCGGCATTTTTCAACCCAAATGTCATGACTATCCACTCAAACAGGCCTATATGACCAGGACATCTGAAGGCCGTCTTTGATATATCTTCTACTGCCATAAAAATTTGGTTGTATCCCGCATTTCCATCCATGAAACTGATAACTTTGTGCCCAGCAGCGGCGTCAACCAACAAATCGGCAATAGGCATGGGGTAACCATCCATCGGAGTGGCTATGTTCAAATCCCTGAAATCTATGCAGACCCTCATCTTTCCATTCTTCTTATAAACAGGGACAATGTTAGAAATCCACTCCGCATATCTGCATGGCCGAACGAAGTTTGCATCAAGTAATCTTTCATCTTCTTTCTTCACATCGGCCAATACTTCATCTTTGTAGATCTTCCGGGGTGGTTTCTTGTATGGTTTGATACCAGATTTGATTGGCAACCGATGCTCAACGATGGAGCGATCCAGTCCAGGCATCTCCGAATAATCCCAGGCGAAGCAATCCTTATATTCCTTGAGTAGCCTGATTAATTCCTCCCTGAAGTCTGATTGCAAGTTTGCGCTGATGAACGTCGGCCTTGGCTTGTCACCGCTTCCAATGTCAACTTCTTCTAATTTATCAGCCGACATGAATCCTCGCCCCAACTTGCCATTAGTACCATCGACGGGATTCTCCATTAAAAGTTGCCATAAGAGCCGACTGCTTGAATTGGCTGTTGATCGCTGCTGACAGGTTCAACAGGACCTTCTCCCCAGTCTTTCCCTGAGAAGCAGTCAATACCTTGATACTCCCAGAAAGCTGGTTCCATGTTTGAAACGCTCACGGAGTCATCTGCTTGGACCACATCAATATCATCATCCACCCATTGGATGAGCTGCTGATGCATGGTGGATGGGACGCAGCAATTGGCATGAATCCAGTCCCGCCCAAGCAGTAGGCTGTAGGCTCCGTTACCTTCAATAACAATGAAGGTCATGAGCAGTGTCTTGGACCCTGTCATCATATCCACGTGAGCGCATCCCTTGGTGTCTGAAGGGTTCCCAGGGAAATCATTCAGTATTATACTTGTAGGCGTCAGATCGCTGGGGCCCATGCCAAGTTTCTTGAAGGTGGTGTACGGTATTACGTTGACCGCCGCTCCACCGTCGACAAACATCTTGGTCAATGGTTTGCCATTGACATATCCTTTCAAGTACAGCGGCCTCATGTGTCGATTCTTGGCCGGTTAGTCGAAGACGGCCTGCTTGGCTAGCACCAGCTGTGCCATCAGCCCCTCAACCTGCTCATCATCCAGGGACGCCTCTTCCTGCACAACCTGATTAGCAGGAGCCATAAATTCATTCGGTAGAAAGTATACCATGCATGTTGGAGCCGAACGCTTTGACCCTTCAGGTTTGTCCTTTGGACGCCACACCTGCCTTGTATGGACCCCAGCCTGCCTCAGTTCACGGTTCCTCAAGCGCTAAACCCTTCGCTTCTGACTCTTTCTTAGGCCGGGCGGGCACCATTGCCCCTTCTGCCAGATGTACTCGTCCTCGTCTTCCTCTTGATCAGCCCACCTTGAATCAGCTTGCCTCTTCCCGGGATGATCAATGATTTCAATTTTTTGGCGCCGATCCTCTCTAGGATGTATCCTTCCAATTCTCTCATGGACGGATTGACGATTGGCAGTCTTCTGCCTGTACTCGAAATACCTGTCGCTGCACTCAGGGCAGTTCCTCAACGTGGGCAGCTTCAATCCCTCGTTCCAACAGTGCCTGAAGAACGCACATCCCCAGTGCGCGCGTTCCTGCTCGCGCGTGTATTGCTCTAGGTCTCTCCTGCGTGCCTCTTCCTCAGCCCTGCGCTTCTCCTCCTCGTACTTCCGCTTCTGGTAGTGCTCCTTTTCCAGCTGGCGCTGCCACTTGTTGAGGAGGATTCGTGTGGTCACCCTGGACTTGGCTCTGGATGATTCCCCGATTTCGATGTGGCTTTTGAGAATGTGGGGGGCTTCACCATGCACCTGCTCCAAGGTTACTTGACGCTCCGGGTCCACTGCTCCATCCTGCCTTGCCCTGGCTCAGGTCAAGACTTTGACCTTGCCCTTCTCCTCAGCTGTCACCTTGTTGACCGAAAAACCCAGCATGTTCTGAGGGAAGGGGTGGCCATCCAGCTTCATCTTGTTATCAAATTTGAGGTGCCCCTCCTGGATGGCTCTCTGGATCCTCATTCTAAAGACCCTGCAGTCGTTGATGGAGTGTGAGTTCCTGTCGTGGAAGCCACAGTAATGTTTCTCCTTTACTCCATCGGGCCGAAGCATGGAATGCCCTTCAGGCAATCTGATTCGGACTTCCTTTACCAGGAGCTCAAACAGCTTGTCAGCTTTCGTGATGTCGAAATCGTAGGTACCTTTGGTCTGTTTACCCAGCTTGGAACTTGCCGGGTGGTACCAGACAGTTCCATATTTACGGCTACAAAGCCAGGTAAGATGACATATAGCTATAGAAAGCTATCTGCCAGCAAACTGAAACCATTCGGGAGCTTGAAGAAGGAAAAAGTAACATAGCCGAATGGATGACGTAAGCATGACGGCGATCGGTCTTTGTTTGGGCAAAGATGCACGTGCATAAGATCGCGACCGATCCCCGTGGTGATCGACATTGAATAAATAAATAAAGTAAAGCGCGAACGTAAACATGTAATAAACAAGTATGCATAGATCCAAAACACTAGTCTACCACATGTCTAGATGCTTTAAAACCCGTCGGGTACGATGCCAAAAAAAATCTATCCACCGCATGATACAACTTGCATGGGGATCGCACCACTTTCCACAAATAGATATATCCACCGCATGATACGATCTAAATATGGAAAGCTAAAAGCATACATTATTTAGAGCATGAATTACGCACGTGTTCTACTCGTGAGAAACATAACCGAATGCGGCTGAACAGCCGATTCGGGGTCCATGAAGAAGGAACGAACATTACCAAGCAAGATAAATCTATCAGATTGATTTGAAATCTAATCCACCGGATGACTAGCTCCAAAGCAACCCAAAAACCTGCATCTACCGCGTGATACTCAGTTCTTTCAAGATTTATACAAAAATTGGCAAGCTTGAACCCGCAACATGTAACAACCTAGATCGATTCGGTTTCAGCTATCAAAGAGCACGTGATCCATGCGTTAGATAACCAATGGATACGAAATTGACTCGCATGAGGATCATCAAAAGGTATAAAACCGATCCAAACCCATCTAGATTGGGCAAAAGAGTGTTACATGAATTTAAACATAAAGCAAAAACTCAACGCAACACGGGGTAACTTAATGAATCTATTGGATCTTGCCAAAATCCAATAGAGCCGATAACTAGCTTCAGGCTAGATCTTAGCCTACCGCATGGCTCATGACCTAACAAGAAACCTTCTTGAACCAAGCTTGAATCTACCGCATGACACTAAGCATGGTAACAAGACTACTTGCATCAGATCTAAATCCACCGCATGATACTAGACATGATACAAGGTTGCCGGTACTCACGGAGGTCGATGGATCGATGAACCCTCTCGAAGAACTCGACGACACGACAAATGGACTCTAGGGTTTGGCGTAAAGCCGTTTTGTATTGAGAATGATTACGTCTATCTGTTACATACATTCAGGGCTCATATTTATACCCTGCCAGGTACAACTTCGAATGGATTTGATACCTAATTTATCTCTAAGCTTGATCGCTTATCCATCCATTCGTCCTTCCTTCTTGAGCCACGTCACCATTCAATCCCGCAAAATCAGCTCAACTGTTCCCTTGCCGAAAGGAAGCAGATAGCCGACCGCGGATCCCTTTGCCGAATGCATCTGAGGAAACCTTTCTTCCGCCATACGGACTCCTCACCGAGCTGGTCCCACAAATCAGACTCCTTACCAAATTTTGGTGTTAACACCTGCGGACCGTCCGCCTGGTGCCTGCGGACCGTCCACCTGGAAGCGCATTTTCTCGAAATCTTTTGCCAAAAACTCAGGTGAAAAAATAAAAACCAACAATCCACGGACTGTCCGCCCGAAGGGCCCGGACTGTCCGCCAGATACCAGAAAACTTGGTTTTTTCTTTTGATTTTCAATGAAACCCTTTTACCAAGAGAAACCGCCACTCATCTAAATGCAATGCATGCAAATTTTGATCCAAGTGGCACTATGGAAAGTCAAGCCAATGAAATTGATCCCTCTTGATAGTACGGCTATCTATCCTATTAACCCGGTCATTTAACGTCCTCTAATCACCTTATGACCGGTAAAAATAAAACCCTATCTTTTACCTTTGCCTTGAGCCCTTTCCAACACAAGTCATCCAAGACCTTCTCAAGTATACCACATGATCTCATCATTTTACCGGACTAACCTATTCTTATAACTCAAATAAAATTGTTAGTCCATAATGATTGTCATTAATTACCAAAACACGAATTAGGGGCCTAGATGCCTTCAATCTCCCCCTTTTTGGTAATTGATGACAACCATTTAAAAGAGTGATATAAGAAAGGTTTTGTGTTTTGGAATCACTTACTCTTCTCAAATAAATACAATAAATAGATAGAGTGAATGTCTCCAAAACAAGAATATAGAGATAACTCCCCCTACATATGTGCATGTAATTTCCATTTGATTTTTACACATATGCATAAACATAATAAATTTTGACAGAGTTTCCCTACAAAAGAGAGATCAAGACAACAACCACATATATATATCCAAAGAGATTAAGGAGGGTTAGCATCAAAAGCTACTACGGGAACTAGAACAAGCCATAAGATAAACAAAGCAAGATCATAATTATAGAACATCACAAGATAGCCACAAGTTCTAGTTCTCAAACACATCACACAACAAAATGTAAGTCTCACAAAATTATTACAAGCCACATGAAGTTCATGCAAGACCGAAATTAAACATGTAAATGCAATGCAAAGAGTTCCAAATTCATGGAAGCAAAGTGAGCTCCCCCTAGAAATCACACACTCCTCCAAATCTCTCTCCCCATTTGGCATCAAATACCAAAAGGGCCTAGTCATCCTGAGGCGGCGGCAGAGGAGGATAGAATGGCGGAGGGGGACAGAACTGTGGTGGTGGAGCAAGAGCCGGATAATAATGATAAAAATGATCTCTGAAATCTCCAAAAGCTGTGTTCAGGGCATGGACATCGTGCTGAAGCTGTGTCTGCTGATCATGTAACTGCTGATACTGCTCGGAGGTGGACATCTGAGAGAATCTATCATTAAGGGCACTGAGGTCATTCTGAAGATCAGTCTGCATATCACCCAACCGCTGCATCATGGGGTCATGCATAGTATTATAGACATGATGACCAAAGGTGTCTAGACTAGTATCAATCTGATGCTGAAAATTCTGCTGCATAGTCTGAAAGGTGTCAGTCATCTGCTATCCATATGCCTCAAAGTGAGATTGAAACCCCGACTGTATTTGCTGAAACTGAGAGTTCATTGACTGTTGAATATTAGCAAAATAGGAATCAAAGTATCCAGCAGGAGGCTCCCACTGTGGTTGCATAGGAGGAACTGGAGGAGGAGGAGGCATAGCATAAGCACCCTCATCAACATTAACATTGCCCAAGTTGCCAACATTTGCATTTTCATCATCACCACCATGAGCCTCAATATTTTCTGCAATATTGTGAGCCTCTGCTTCTTGTCCATAGGGTGTCAATGGCTTGTTCAAAAAGGCTTTAGCATTGTAAAATGGACGATAAAGTTCATGCTTCATATCACATAACCCATCGAACCCTGTCTTGATCTTGATCAATGACATAATATAGGGGGCAAAATAAATACTATCTCGAACAAGACGTTTCTTGCAAATCATTTGATCAAGAATAAGCTTCACAACATTAAATCTAGTTCCATTCATAACATAATCAATCACATTCCAATAATGATCCCGGACTTTATCCTTATTACCACTTTTAGGCATAAAAGTGTGCCTAATGATGTTGTTGATGGCTCCTGGATGGTGTCTAAGTCCTGTTGACAGGCAGTTCATTATGGTTGCATTAAGGGTGCCAGGCTCATAAAATACAACTGTATCTTCAAGAATATCCTCCTTATAAACATCAATACCCTCGCTAAAATACTCATAGTTAAGATGATTAGCAGCTGCAAATTTTGCAAATGTGGCCTCATACTCACTTTTACCAGTCATCCATTTCATTTTCTTCCCTATGAAATCCATTTCATAAGTTTCATAGAATTGTCTAACTATTGTATCATTCCAGTCACATCTATGCTGAAGAAATGGTTTTAACCTCAAATTCTCAAATTTTGTTGCCACCCAGCAAGGACAGGTTTAGACTCAAGATATTCAAAATCAACCCTTTGATGAGAGAAAACTGTGCACCCCATCAAACTACCGAAAAATGCTTGTTCTTGCACAAGAGTGTGGAATAATAAATTGTGGGTGTCACGAGGTTGATTATAAGCATTTTCATTTCTAGCAATAGCAAACTCTCTTTGGGTCCACTGCCTTCTAGGAGCTGTGTAATTAACCACATCAATGATTTCAACATTGTTACCCCCCCTTGACTTATCTCATCTTCATCCATCATGAATGAGGCACTTGCCGCTTCATCGGCCGGATCGAAGTCGCTGTCATTTGGATTGTCGGGTTCCTCTTCTTCCTCAGAGGTATCATCTTTTCTCCGCCTCTTCGATGTCCCAACATCCTTGCCCTTCTTCTTTGATGTGACCTTTTTGGTCACCTTTTTAGTGAGAGAAGCTATAAGCGTTGCAAAGAATCCAGTGCTCCATTCTAAAACCAAGCACATAGAAGTGAGGTATCATTTTCTGAGAGACAACGTAGAGATGAAAGATAGCTTTGATCCATATACCCACACATGACCAACTAGCCGATATTTTCACCAAACCCCTAGATCAAGCAACTTCCACTCGTTTGCGGGGGGAACTTGGTGTGTGTTTGATTTCTTGAGTTGGGTGTGTGTGAGCTCCTTTGTAGCATATGTATAGTTTCCTTTTTGCATTTCTTGCATTTGGCATGGCATATGTTACATGATGTATATGCATCCTTGTATCTTAGATTGCATGCATTTTGTATCATATGCATTGGATAGGAAAAGCTTCTCCTATATACATTGTTCACCATGGGATGCTATATGTGTTTTTGTGAGCTTGTTTGGTATGCTATGGTTAGTTTGACTTAGCTCTTGATGATGTTGATGAATGATCCATGGTTGATGGCTATATTTTTGAAAAATATCACATATATGCTCTCTCATGTGTAAACGCCTTTATATGATCTTGACATGTTTTAGTGGCTTTGCTATGCTTAATTAGTGGTAGGATAGCTAGTTTATTGATCATATGGGGCCAAAGGCTCATTTGCCATCATGAATGTTTAGCCCTCTTGCTTTATCTTATGGAGGGGCATAAGTTCCTTTTTGTCGCAAAGACATTTCATGTACCATTCATAAATCTGAAAATGAAATGTAAAATACTTGGAAAATGTGCTCCCATCTCATATGTGCTGAAATTAATTTGCTTTGGGTGCTAAACCGTTGCATGATGCCTACCAATGAGAAGTCTTATACATAGAAGTAGGCACATGGCTCGGTGGCTTTGACATGACATGAGGTGCTTGTGGGTGTTTGTGATGGTCTTATGATTAGAATGGCTATCCTAACATGAAGTTTGTGTGGCTTTGCCGTTTTGACATGTTTTGCTCATGTTTAGGTTTTTTCTTGTGAGAGAGTAACTTTTCACAAAATTACTCAAATCCCTTTTAGTCTTGTCCAATGGTTGTGAAACTTGGTGATCACGTAGTTAAGGTCATTACGAACCTGTAGAGTATATAACTTGCTCATTTGGACTTGTGTAGCTCCTTGTGATGAATTTTGTATATTTGAGAAGCTATATGTTGAAAGTTTTCGCATTTTCCCTTGATTCATGCATTGTCAACAAGGGGGAGAAGTTTGTGCATGCTTTGGGCACCTGGGAGTGTTTGGAAGGTGTTCCAATTGGTTCAGGCAAATTTTGAGCAGTTTGGTGCAGGGCCGGTCACATGGGGCGGTCTAACCGCACCCAGGCGGTCAGATGAGTGGTAGGCGGTCTAACCGCCTGGGGTAGGCGGTCTAACCGCCCTGGGCAGAGTGAGCAGGTTTTTGCCCTTTGTTACATTCCCGTGTTGCATTGCTGCATTTGTTCAGGGGGAGTGTGCTTTGGCTCAGGGGGAGCTTGCATATGTGCAGGGGGAGCTCTTTGTGGTGTTCGAGCTTTGGTTCGGTGATTTGCGCTCTTTGTTTGAGCATGATTTTGTCTCAGATGTGTCGATCCCTTGCCCTTGCCAAAGGGGTCCGAGACTTGTCTTCTTCAAGTGATCTTGCTCTTCGCCTTTCTTTGGCTTTCGATCGCTTGTTGAGGATTCTTTTTATTTGTTTCTTTTATTTTTTCTTTTCTCTTGTGTTACTTCATGTGGGTGTTGTCAATGCACTCATCAAGGGGGAGATTGAGGACCATGTGTGGTTCGAGGACCGGTGGATGGTCGCTTCCTTGTGTGATGAGTGATTGACAACATTGTGTGGACTGATTCTTGGCTAAGTATTGCAGGTGCAGGTTGCGGCTTGACTCGTGTTGGTGCAGGTGAAGAACAAGTGCGAAAGGTCGTTGCCGGTGAGGCCTCCAGGTGTGGAGAAGACAAGTAGGCTTCATTCGAGGGACCTTGTGGCCAGTGGGGTCAAGTGCGGACCGCATGGTGCCACGAACAGCAAGATGAAGTCGTCGACGGTTTCTTGGTAGAGCCTCAAAACCAAGGGCGAGCCGGGACTATGTGGGAGCCGAGTCATGAGTGGAGATTGGCGGAGGCTACACCGAGTTCGCAGGGTTTGCAGTGGTTCACCAGAAAACCACTGGGTTACTCGGTTGAGCCACAAAACCGAGGCCGAAGACTTGATGAGGAGGTGCGGCCAGCAAGGCCGGTTCAACCGCCCAGGAGGGGCGGTCAAACCGCCTGGGGCCGGTCAGATCTCCCGGGCCGGTCTAACCGCCTAGGGGGGTGGTCTGACCGCCCTGGCCGCCTGCGCCGAGATGCTTCGAAGCGGAGGACACGCGTCGGGATCGCAAGGCTTGCGTCAAGGCTAAGCAGGTTGCGGTCGCCGGGCATCCGTCCGATGAAGAAATTCCGAAGATTTCCAAATCTGCCCTCGATGGGCTTGTATCCCTAGTTATTAGGTTAGGGTAGTTTAGTCTTTTGGGTGCCTCCTTATATACTCTTGAGTGGATGGATGGTAGCCAACTCTTGGAACCCTAGCTCATTTGTTTTTCCATTTTCGTTCTCAATTTTCCCTTCTTTTTTCTAGGACTAGCTTGAGAGCTTCGTGTGAGATCTAGAGAGAGGGATGGATGTTTGGGTGGTAAGCTAGACTTTGTACGAACCTTTCATGGTATGTATAGATGGTTCGGCGTTGTTCCTCAAGGTGGTTTTCCCGTCCTTCTTTGTGTTGATTTTCGGAGCTCTTTGTTGGCGGTGTTTCGAGGACGATTTCTTGGGGTCTTTGGTGGGTGTCACGTATGAGAATCTTGTGCCTCTTTGGCTGGTGACTTTGCCATCAAATCTCCCTTGAATCGGACTCGATTTGGTGGTTTTTCGGGTTGGGCGAGTTCGTGACCTAGAGAGGTGATTTCGTCGATTCCTCTTGATTGTGAGCGTTTCGGGTCGATTCCTTTGAGATAGAGGTTGCCCAGGAGGTAACGCAGCTAATCCCGAAGTTTTGCTGCAATTCGTGGAGTGATTCGGGAGATCGGGCGCGAGGAAGTTAGGGTTTGACCCGCGGGCTATTTTTCTGGGAGAAGCGTCTAACCGCCTGGAGGGGGCAGTCTAACTGCCCTGGGTGTTTCCAGGTCGAAGTTTTGTTTCGCCAGATTTTCCTCTATGAGTTTGTTCGCCTTGATCAGAGGAGCGTCTGGGTGAAATTTCGGGTCGTTCTCGTGCCGTTTGCTAGGTGTTCTTGCTTGGAGTTCGTTGCTGGGTACAGGAGGTTAGACCGCCCCTGGTAGCCGGTCTAACCGCCCCTAGGCCCCTGGGTGGAGTTTTGGTTTTCGCCAAGATTTTCTGGTAGCTAGCATGGCCTTGACCAGATATCTTTGTTGGTGAAACCGTAGTGCGTTTTGGTGCTCGGAAGAGGTGTTTCGAAGGATTCTTGGTTACCTGGTGGAGACGGTCTAACCGCCCCCCATACCCAGTCTAACTGCCCCCCTCTGGACAGTCGGCTTTCGAGTTGTTTCCGCTGTCGTGTTTGTTCCTAGGACCAGTAGCACTCCAGTGGCTACGTGGTTTTGGCAAACGGAAGGTAGAAGTGCGGAGCGTGTGATTTTGGGGGTTCGACCGAGCGAGTTCATCTTGTCGGAGTTTCAATCTCCTTCGAGAAGAATTTTTATCGGCTCCCATTCACTCCACCCTCTCTAGTCGCCTAATCGGTCCTTCAAGTGGTATCAGAGCCGGTTCGGGTCTTTGTTGACTCTAACCAGTCTAAGATCCAAGGATGGTGTACCAGGAACGGGGTTCGGGTCCTCCACACTTCGATGGCAAGAACTACTAGATGTGGAGTAAGCGGATGGGTGCATTCCTCCGCGGAAAGGGTCAGATCCTTTGGGATGTCACGGTGGACACATGCTATGTCCAGCCGATGGACTTCCTCGCTCCAGGATCGAGGGATAGATTCGATGCCAACAACAAGGCGGTCGACTACTTGTTTCGTGCTCTGTGTCAGCCTGAGTTCGATCGGGTGCACACCAAGCACTTGGCTTATAGAATTTGGACGGTGCTGAAGGAGGCTCATGTTGGGAATGCCCAGGTTCAGGCACGGATGTATGCGACCTACCGGAGAGAGTACGAGAACTTCACTCATCTCCCCGGTGAGTCCATCGATGCCTTGTTTCAGAGGTTCACGGTGGTTGTGAACAACATGAGGGCCAATGTGGACGTGCTCCCTTATGATGATCATGATAGAGCTGTCAAGCTTTTACACTCTTTGGATCGTACAATATGGGGCGGAAAGTTCGAGGCCATTGTGGAGTCAGAGAAGTATGACACTCTGACGGTGAACGAGCTGTTCTCGAAGCTCAAGTCGGCTGAGGTGGATAGGGGCATGACAGCCAAGCTCGAAGGTCCGACTGATTCCCATAGTCTTGCCCTCGTTGGTGGTTCGAAAGGAAAGGCTAACACTAACCCATCCACCATGATGTTCTCTTTTTCCTCTTTGATGTCTATGCCAGATGAGGAGTTCGATGTGCTTAGAGAGGACGAGGTGGCACTCCTGACGAGGCGGCTCGAGAGGCTGCACGAGAACCGAGTGAACATGAGGAGGAACACGAGGACATGCTTCCAGTGCGGCAAGCCAGGACACTTCGATGCCGACTGCCCAGAGAAGGTCGAGAACAAGGACGGCTACAAGAACAAGCCGAGGAACGATGGCAAGTACTTGTCGAGGCGCGACCACAAGAGCAAGTACAAGAACAAGCACAAGGACGAGCGACGATCGAGGAAGAAGGAGAGCCGAGGCAAGGCCCGAGCGATGGTTGGTGCGAGCGACGCCGACTCCAGTTCCGTGTACTCCACCACGAGCTCGAGTAGCAGTGAAGACGAAGGTGATCGTCGCAAGGGCAAGAAGGCGTCCAAGAACCTGAGCGGACTGAGCTGCTTCGCTAGAGACGGCTTCTGCACCATGTCGCTGAGCTCCGGCAGCAAGAAGAGCACACAGAGCGACTCGAACTCTGAGTCCGACGACGAGGTGCGTGATGAGCTTCCCTTCTTGCGCCAGGAAAATGAACGGCTCGGTACTTTGCTTGATAATCGTGATGACATGCTTAGAGAGGCAAAGAAAATGAGAAAAGAGCTTGGGGCTTCACTCGAGGATGCTAGGACTAGAGTGGCTGAGCTAGAAACACCGGTGCTTGATAGCAAGCTTGAGATTGATTCCCTTGAGGCTAGCCCTGTTGTTTCAGATGATGTTGATTGTGCTGGTTGCTCCATCTTTCTTGCTGATCTTGCTTTGTTCAAGGAAAAGCATGCCTCCAAGTGTGAGGAACTAGATGTGCTTAGGGTTGAAGTGGCTGAGCTTAAATCTAGATCTACTTTGCTAGGTGCTTGCACTTCTTGCCCTGTCTTGCATGCTAAGATTGATGAGATGCATGCTTACACTAGTTCTCTTGAGGCTAAATTGAAGGAACCCATGCCTACATCATGCTCTACCTGTGAAATGCATGCTTTGAAAAATATGGAACTTGCACATTATGTTGATCGTTTGCAGGATGAGAATGATGAGCTGAGAAAGTTGATGAGTTGGTTGTCTGGTCATGAGCCTCAGTTGAGGATGATGATCGAGGCATTTAAGAGGCAGGATGGTGAGGGACTTGGGGCAAACAAGGTTGGTGAGGGAAGTGGAGAGAATATCCCAGAGCCACCAAAAACCCACCACAAGAATGATTTTCCCCCAAAACCTAACCATCTTAGGAACCGACTAGACACAATCCCAGCTCCACCCGTGTTTCCTACACCCACAAATGATCTCCAAAAGCCTATCAAGTTTGTGAGCACTTCGGGGAAAGTTTTCTTTGGGAAAGTGAGTGAGAAAGCTAGTGAGGAGAAACCGGTGGAGGAGTTGAGTGGAGAGAAACCAAGTGAGCAGCCCCAATCCAAGCCTAAGCCTAAGCTTGTGAGGTTCCATTGTGGCTATTGTGGGAAAGAGGGTCACAAGGATGAGTTTTGCTTCAAGAGGAAGCGGGAAGAGAGGATGGCAAAGGAGTGGGCGAACAAGGATAGGTACAACCCTTCCCATGGTGTACCTAAGCCTCGTATGCCACTGCCCAGGGGTAAAGCTGTGGTGAGAAGTGTTCCGGCATGGGGAGATGCGAGTTCCCGCAGTCGAGGAGCAGTCTTGGAGGGGGCAGTTGTCGGTGTTTTGGACCGGCAACCTACTAAGGGGAGTACTCGAAGTAGATGAATGTGGCCTCACCGAGATTGGTAAATCGAAGGAAGAGACACGTGGCACACAATTTAGATAGGTTCGGGTCGTGAGGTGCGTAGTACCCTACGTCCTGTATGCTGCGTAGCTCTGGATTGATAGGGCACGATTACAAGATGGTGTAATAGTGCGCCGTGGATTGGATGAGATGCTAGAGAAAGGTCCCTGCCTCGCCTTATATAGTCCGGGAGGCAAGGTTACAAGTTGGAGTAGGGAGAGAGTACTAGTCGGGTACGTCTAGGAGTCTTCCATACAGTGCAGGACATGTACAGCTCCCTAACCGAGTACTTCTCCTTCGTAGTCCTTGTGCTCCACGCCATCAGGTGCCCTGTAGCGCAAGCCGGGTAGTCCCAGGGGCCCACCGAGTAGTCGGTCCTGGTACCCACTGAGGTAGTGGGCCCAGGGAGGTCCATACGACAAGCCCCCGAGTACTTTGTAGTCGAGAAGGATAGCTTCAAGTAGTCTTGACGGCCTTAACGAGTAGTCCTCAAGCGTCCCCGAGTACTACAAGTCAAAAGTCCTCAAGAGTAGTCGAAGTATCCTGAGGCTGGAATGTACACCACCTGATGTTTGAGCAATCTTGACGTCTTCTCGAGTAGTCCCAAGCGTCCTCGAGTGCTGCCTTCGAAGGTCTTCAAAAAATGGCTATCTTGTCTTGAAGCCGGAGATGATATGGAGGTGCGATTGCAAAATCGCACTCCATATGGAGTAGCCCCCGAGCCTTAGGTTGAGCCGCAGGCTCTGGCTGAGGGTCCATATGAAGTCTTGGCAAGAAAATCCCGAAAAATCCGGAGAGAAAAAACCGAAGGACACGTGGAACGGAGCCCCCGAGCCTTGAGTCGAGTACTTCCTCTCGAATTGAAGGGTCATCTTGAAGAATGTGTCCTGAGATGCTCCTGAGTTTTGTCGCTTCCCAGGTAGTCGAGTAGAAGTAGCCGAGCCCCCGAGGTGAGGCGCGTCGACTAGTAGAATGCGAAGAGTCACGCGCGGCCGCTGAGTCAGCCGAGCGCGGAGTTATCCATCTGGCTGTTGGAGGGCCGGTTTGACTTATAAATAGAAGCCAAAACCCTTAGGGGTTTTCACCCATCGTTGCTGTAGCCATTTCGAATCAATCTGAGGTAGATCCACTTCCAGCGCACGCCACCACCGCAGTAGATCCAAGCGCGCCGCCACCCAGAGCTTTTAGAGTAGCCCCCGAGCGGATGCGCGTGAAGATGCCGTGTACTTGGAGAATGAAGCCTTCACCATCCAAGTATGCGAAGGTCGCTGGGAAGAAGAGGGGCCGTGACGAGGCCGTCGCGGCTGCCACTGGGGCAGCGCCGCCCATGTCTCCACCGCGGGGAGATCCAAGCCGCGAGTGGAAAAAGTCGAAGGTGAAGACCGAGGATCTATTGGCCCTTCTCAACAGCGGATTTATCCGGGAGAAGGAGGTGGATATGTGGAGGGCCGCCGCTGGAGATCCGTACCCAATGGAGAAAGCTGAAGACGAGATCCCGATGTTCGCGCGTTTTGTGGAGCGCGGACTCGCGCTTCCGGCCAGTGATTTCTTCAAGGGCCTCCTTGGGTACTACGGAGTTGAGTACCTCAATCTGAACCCTAACGGCATTTTCCATACCGCAGTCTTCGTCCATTTTTGTAAAGCATTCCTTGGAATCAAGCCGCATTGGATCCTGTTCCGGAAATTCTTCCGGGTGAAGCCGCAGCCAAGCGCCAGCAATCCCCGAGTAGTCGGAGGAGCTGGCATCCAGATGAGAGAAGACGCCGCTGAGCAGTACCTGGCGTACAAGCTCATTGACTCCAACACCGATTGGAAGGCGAGGTGGTTCTACGTCACGAACCACCACCCTGGCCTGCCGAAGCCGAGCGGGAGGCAGCCCAGGCACCAGGACTGGTGGAATACGGAGCCCACGATACAGGAGGGGATCCAGCTCCCTGAGCTGCTGGCCCGCATCAAGGTCCTCAGAGAAGCTAGACTGAGGGCCGAGCACGTGGCCTACAGTTTCATGAAGCGGAGGGTGCAACCGCTGATGGCCCGCGACACCCTCGGCTTCGAGTACACCGGCGACGACAACACGTCGCGGATGCCCGGAGGCAAGATGGACGACGACGACATCATCGAGAGGCTGATGCGGATCTTCAAGGACATGCCGCCGTACACGGCGTGCCCCGTCCAGGAGTACTCCGCCGCGCGCCCGCCAAAGGAGGTAAGTAGCCGTACCCCCTAGTCGAGTAGTCCTTGCTTCTGAGTAGTCGCGCTGATGTCTTGTGTCTTGCAGGACGACTTGAAGAGGTTCGTCTCCGAGCCGCAGTCGCCCCCTCAGGGAATCTAGATCCCGAAGGAAGGGAAAGCCAAAGCCAAGGAGCAGCGAGAGGTCAGCGAAGGAGAAGACACTGTCATCGTAGAAGACACGTCCGATGACGACGACGACGACGACGAGGAGGAGACTCTACAAGACCGCTTCCAGCTACGGTCGAGGTTTAGCCGTCTAGGCTTGCCTCATGTACCTCTTGTGCAAGACCCGCCGGCTAGCCTGGAGGCTAGTCTGGCTGCGCCGCCACAGAAGCCGCGCAACCCCGCCCGCAAGCGGGTGACGAAGAAGCTGAGGGTCTCAGAGACCACACCTCAAGAGGTAAGATGTCTTGAATATTATAGTTGAGTACGCGTCGTGCGAGTTCACTTGTTGATGAGTAGTCTTCCTTGTATGCAGGAGGTGCCGCCGACGGAGCCCGTCGAGGAGGGCGACGAAGGCGAGTGGGACACAGTGGGGGAGCCCGCGGGGAGTCGTAGTCCAGCCCCCACTGTCGAGGAGCTCTTAGCGCAGTTGGAGCGCCAGCCCCCTACTCGTCAAGAGAGCACAGAACCTGCAGCCCCCGCCGTCGAAGAGGTGGTGGCCGGCGGGGGAGCGCGGGGAGGGCGGCGCCGCGCCGCCGTCGTTGCTGCGAGAGGAGGCGGCGGCCGCAGAGAGGTGCGGGGAGGAGGCGCCCGCCGAGGGTGGATTGGTAGACATTGCCAGCATCCTCGGTGCCCCGACCGTGACGATAGTCCGGTCCAGCCTGTAAGTACTGAACCTTCCCGAGTAGTACTTGGTGTAGTAGTCGAGCTTGAATGACAACCAGCTTTGTATACTTCTGCAGAAAATCAACAGACTTGTCCTGGGAGGGAGATGAGCCTTCCACGACGGTGGCGGAGGAAGAAGTCACGCCGCCCGTCATGGAGTCAACTCCTGCCCCCCAGGCAGAGTCTGTGGCGCCGACTGCCGGAGCTGCGAAGCCCGAGGCCAGCGTGGTCGAGGGTAAGTGTTCTGCTGTGGCTGTAGTCTTCCCCATAGAGTAGTCGTAGTTGCTGATTGAACTTGACGTCTTTTTGTCAGGCGTCGAGGCCGAAGGGAGCGACATCCCTGTAGGGGTGCCCATGGAGAAGTCGACACCACAAGCGCCGGAGGCTCCTGAGGGAGCCCCCGAGCCAATGGAGGAGGTCGCCGAAGAAGCCGCCGCAGCAACCGGAGGAGAGGAGGCCACCGTGCCACCAGATGTTGCTCTTGAGGTGGCTATCCGCTCCCTGGAGATCCAGGACGCAGAGCCCATCCGCTCTGCGCCGATGACAGAGACCGCCGCGAGTAGTCGTGGCGGAGTGGAGCTGCTCGCGGACGATCTGGTGGACCCGACAACAGTGGACAGGCACCTGGAGGCGGTCCGCCAGGCTGAGCAGTGGATGAAGGTAAGTAGTCTTAACTTCTGAGTAGTCAATCCTCTGTTGTTGAGTACTCTTGTGACATGCGTTGTCTGTGCAGGATGTTGTGGAGAGGTCCCGCGAGAAGTCCAACATGCTGCAAGGCTTTGGTGACACGGTGCTCCGGGCTGAGGCACTAGAAGATCAGCTTGTGAAGTCGCGGAAGCACGCGGCCGCCATGCAGTCCAAGCTCGACGCCGCTTTTGCCAAGTATCACAATGACATCCAAGAGTTGCAGGCAAAGGGCGATGACTTGGTGCGGAAGAATAAGAGCCTCCGCAACAAGAACAAAGGTACGCCGCTGGACTTGTTGGGTAGTTGTTGGAGGTCGAGAGGTAGTCTGACCCGCTGCGCTTTGTTGTATTTGCAGAGCCTGAGGGCCAAGTGGAGTAGTTGAAGTCCTCGGAGACAAGTATGAAGAACCTCTTCTACCGGGAGCAGGAGGCCCGCCAGGTACTCGAGCTCGACTATAAAGAACTTGCCTTCGAGTGCGAGAAGCACATGGAGCTTCGGATTGCATCTGACCGCGACCTCGTCAACTGCTACAAATCATTGCAGAAGTTGAATGAAGATTGCGAGGCGCTGCGGGCCTAGCTGAAGGATCTTGAAGAAGCCGCGCTGCCAATCGCGAGGCTCTTGGTGCCTCATCCGGGCGGCCCCAAGATCGCTCCGCTCGTTGATCGCCTCAGGGAAGCCCCCAGCCGACTGGCGGCTTATGTGAAGCACATGGCGAGGTCGATCCCGAAGCAGGTCTTGGCCTTCATGAAGTCCTACTTCCCGAAGGCCCCGGTGGAAGTAGTCGCTGGCGGGGTAGCCGCCAACTGCACCGATGAGCAGTACGCGGAGCTGCTGGAGCAGATGGCTCCCATCACGGAGCAAGTAGCTGATAAGCTCAATCTCCCGTAGCCCTGTAATAGTTAACTAGTAGCCAAAGTTGTACAAAAACAATTGTAATGGAATTGCTTAAGTATTAATGAAAGGAAAATTCCAGCAATGAGTACTCGTAGTCGCGATCTCAGAGTGCGGAGCCCCATCGTGGAGTGGATGCGAGTAGTCGTACTCGGCGGTACTCGTTGAGGGAAGTAGACAGTAAAGAAGTTGATGAATCGATCAAACTTTATTACTGAAGAAGTACATTTGGGTGGCCAGGGCCGTAGTTACAGAGTAGTTGCTTGGACCCGGAGGCCGCTTACAGCTAAGTGATGCTAGGGCGAGTAGCCGCTTACAGCAGTAGATCCGTAAGTAGCCGTGTAGGCTGGATCTTGGAGTGCATGGTCTCTTAGTAGACCGCTGCTAGAGTCCTTGTCGCTCGTCACAGCCCAGGATCCATAGGTAGCCCCGCGGGCTGGATCCTGGAGAGGAGTAGTCCGGAGACTGGGGCCAGGACCCAGAGGCCGCTTACGGCGGAGGGGTGTTGAAGTAGTCGTGTAGACTTGAACCCCGGAGTAGTCATGTAGACTAGGCGTAGAATTGATAGAGCTGGTCGACGTTCCACGAGTTGTTGATGTCTTCGCCTTCAAGTGTCTGGAGGCGGTAGGAGCCCAGCCCGGTCACCTTTGCCACGGTGAAGGGACCTTCCCAGGGGGAGCTGAGCTTGTGTAGTCCTTCCGTGTTCTGGATACGACAGAGGACGAGATCACCAACGTTGAAGGAGCGTTCCTTGACGTTGCGATCGTGGTAGCGTCGGATACCCTCCAGGTACCTTGCTGATTGGACGAGGGCGGCGCGCCGAGCTTCTTCGAGGCCGTCAATGTCAACTCGTCCGTCGTCTTCGGAGACGCCTTCGTCGTAGTGCTCCACCGCCGGCGAGTTCCATATGACGTCGGCAGGGAGGATTGCTTCGGAGCCGTAGACCAGGAAGTAAGGGGATTGCCCCGTTGGCTTGGATGGCTGAGTCCGTAGCCCCCAGAGTGCGTTGGGTAGTTCCTTGATCCACTTGCCCCCTTTGGAGTTAGCAGCGTCGTGTAGCCGCTTCTTGAGAGCGTCGAGCACCATCCCATTGGTGCGCTTGACTTGTCTGTGGGCTCGAGGATGGGCAACTGAGACGTATCGGACGTCAATTCCGCTGTTCTCGCAGTACTCCCAGAACTGGTGGTTGTTGAAGTTGGAGCCCAGGTCTGTGATGATGCGGTGGGGTAGTCCGTAGCGATGCACGAGTTCATCCAGGAAGTCGAGTACTCTGTCGGCCTTGGGGCATGTGACCGGCTTGACCTCGATCCACTTGGTGAACTTGTCGATGGCCACCAATACTCTGTTGAAACCACCTGGCGCAGTTGGCAGTGGCCCAATCATGTCGAGCCCCCAGCAGGCAAAGGGCCAGGTTGGCGGTATGGTGACTAGCTTGTAGGCTGGGACGTGTTGCTGCTTGGCGAAGTACTGGCATCCTTGGCACCTTCTGACGAGTTCCTCAGCGTCGCCCAGAGCAGAGGGCTAGTAGAAAGCTCACCGGAAGGCCTTGCTGACCAGCGTGCGGGAGGACGCGTGGTTACCGCAGACGCCCTTGTGGATCTCCTCCAAGATGTCCTTGCCTTCTTGCCGAGGGACGCACTTCATGAGTACTCCAGAAGATGCGCCCCGCTTGTAAAGCTTGTCTCCGACGAGGACGTAGGTCTTGGCGTGGCGGATGAGCTGCTCGGCCGAGTTCTTGTCCAAGGGAACCTTCTGCTCGCTCAGGTAGTCGATGAAGGGTTGCCTCCAGTCGACGTCGATCATCATGACCTCCTGTCCAGCTGGTGGGTGCGCCGAGACAGTGGTCGGTGGCGCCGGCTCTGGGATGGATGGCGCGTGAAGCTCGTGAACGAAGACACCCGCTGGTACTTGAGCACCGGTAGATCCAAGCTTCGAGAGAACGTCCACTGCAACGTTGTTGTCGCGGACGATACGGTGGAACTCGAGACCGTAGAACTTGTTCTCGAGCTTGCGGACTTCTAGGCAGTAGGCGTCCATGTTCTCCTTGTTGCAGTCCCAGGACTTGTTGACTTGGTTGATGACCACTGCGGAGTCGTCGTATACTAGTAGCCGCTTGATGCCCAGTGAAGCCGCGAGGCGGAGCCCATGTAGGTGAGCTTCGTACTCGGCTTTGTTGTTTGAGACCTTCCAGAAGATTTGCAGGACGTACTTGAGTTGTTCGCCTGTTGGAGAGATCAGCAGTACCCCTGCACCTACGCCCTCGAGGTTGAGTGAGCCGTCGAAGTGCATCACCCAATGCTCTGGTCGCACGGTTGGAGTAGGTATCTGGTTCTCTCGCCACTCCGCCATGAAGTCGACTAGCGCCTGCATTTTGATGGCTGTGCGTGGCTTGAAGTCGATGGTGAGGGCGTCGAGCTCGACCGCCCACTTGGAGATTCTTCCAGTAGCATCTTGGTTCCGCAGGATGTCGCCGAGCGGGTAGTCGGTGACGACGGAGATCGAGTACTCCTGGAAGTAGTGTCGCAGCTTCCGCGAGGTGATGAGTACCGCGTACGGGAGCTTCACGCACGGGGCGATAGTGTGCCTTGGACTACGATAGAACCTCGCCGACGAAGTAGACTGGGCGCTGGACTAGGTAGGCGTGGCCGTCTTCCTGCCGCTCGACGACGATGGCGATGCGACCACGTGAGTAGTCGCGGCGAGGTAGAGCGATGAGTCGCTAGCCCTTGTGAGGAGCCGTGAGGATCGGCGGCTTCGATAGGAAGTCCTTGAGCTGGGCAAGGGCTTGATCCGCTTCTGGAGTCCACACGAACTTCTCTTAGTGCTTGAGTAGTTTGAAGAAGGGGAGCCCCCGTTCTCCAAGCTTCAATATAAATCTGTTCAGTGCCGCCATGCACCCGGTCAGCTTCTGGACGTCTTTGATGCTCGTGGGAGCTTTCATGTTGGTGATGGCGGAGATCTTCTCGGGGTTGGCTTCGATGCCGCGCTGGCTGATGATGAAGCCGAGTAGTTTGCCCGAAGGTACGCCGAAGACGCACTTGTTCGGGTTGAGCTTCCAGTGGTACTCGCGCAGGGATGTGAAAGTCTCTTCAAGGTCGTCGATGAGGGTACTGGAGTCTCTGGTCTTGACGACCACGTCATCCACGTAGGCTTTGACGTTCTTGTTGAGTTGCCTCTTGAAGCAGGCCTGGATAGCTCGTTGGTAGGTGGCGCCGACGTTCTTCAACCCGAAGGACATGGTCGTGTAGCAGTACGCGCCAAACGGGGTGATGAACGCGGTCTTCTCCCCGGTTTTCTTCCTTGATCGCGATCCGGTGGTACCGGAGTAGCGATCGAGGAAGCAGAGCAGGTCGCGGCTGCGCCGTGGAGTCGATGACTTGATCAATCCGCGGCAACCCGAAGGGGTCCTTGGGGCAGTGCTTGTTGAGGTCGGTGTAGTCGACGCACAACCTCCACTCGTTCGAGTTCTTCTTGCGGACGAGGACAGGGTTGGCGAGCTACTCATGATGGAAGACTTCTCTGATGAAGCCAGCCGCAAGTAGTTTGGCGAGTTCCTTCTTGATGGCGTCCCGTCTGTCGTCAGCAAAGCGTCGGAGGTGTTGTAGCTTGGGGGTGGCCTTAGGATCGACGTTGAGGCAGTGCTCAATCAGCTCCCTGGGCACTCCTGGCATGTCTGCTGGCTTCCACGCGAAGATGTCGCGGTTAGCCCGAAGGAAGCTGCTGAGCGCATCTTCCTATTTGGGGTCGAGGCCAGCCCCAATGGTGGTGGTCTTGCTGGGGTCGCCTGTTCTGAGGTCGATCGTCTTGACAAGAACCTTCTCAGGTGGCTGAGGCTTGTTGGCGCTGTCAAACTTCTCCGGGATGTCGAGTTCACCTGTAGCAAGCTTCTTCGACGCAGCGTAGACCTCCATCATAGCATTGGGTACTTGATTCGTAGAAGCGATCTCCATGGCTTCTGTGTCGCAGTCGTGGGAGATCTTCAAGTCCCCTTGAAGAGAAAGTACACCCGCTGGACTTGGCATCTTGAGTACCAACTAGGCGTAGTGGGGCACCGCCATGAACTTGGCGATGGCCGGTCTGCCAAGGATGGTGTGGTAGGAAGTCTCGAAGTCTGTGACCTCGAACTTGATGTACTCGGTACGGTAGTTGTCCCGAGATTCCCCGAAGGTAACTGGGTGATGTGGGTGATGTCGAGCTTCATCTTCTTCAAGTTCTTGGTGAAAAGGACATTGAGCCCGCTTCCAACGTCGAAGAGGACCTTGTTGAGCTTGTAGCCCGCGACCACTGGTTTCAGGACGAGGGGGAAACGCCCTGGTTCGGAGAAGCTGGTCCATTGATCCGTGCGGGAGAAGGTGATGGGTATCTCCGACCACCTGAGGGGGGTCGGGACCGCTGGCTTAATGGACATGACTTCTCGACGGGTAGCCTTCTGCTCCCGCCTGCTGGGCAGTCCACCGAAGAGGACGTTGACGGTCTTGTCAGGTTCCTGGAAGTCGTTGTTGTCGCCGTCCTTCTTCTTGCCCTTTTTGTCGTGAGGATGCGGTGGCTCTGGTGTATCCTTGAGTGCATGCCTGAGTTGGTAGCACTGCTCGGTGGTGTGGTTGCCGTTTGGATGCCACGGGCACCTCTCCTTCAGCAGGTCTTTGAAGCCGCCGGAGTTCTTCATTGAGTTCTCCTTCGCAGGGCGCTGGATAGCCGTGACAGTGTTGTCTGGCTTGCACTTGCAGTTAGGACCCGAGTAGTAGTAGTAGTTGTTGTTGTTGCGACCGCCTTGGTTCGCGTTGTTGCCACTGCCGCCGCCCTGGTTCTGCTTGGTCTTGCCACGGATGGCGTCGTACTTGGCGTTGGCCTTGTCTTCTTCATCCGCCCAGGACGTGATCATGTCCTTGAGGTGGGGGATGGACCTGGGGCGGCGACGACCGAAGTCTTCGAAGGTGCGGCGGTGGTAGAGGCCGTCTTGGAAGAGGTCGATGACCTCCTTGTCGGTGACGTCGACGACGGTAGCACGCTTGTTGAAGAAGCAGCGCATGTACTTGCGGAGGGTCTCGCCTTGTTCCTGCTTGACCATGGCCAGGTCCATGCGAGTACCCGATCGGCCCATGGCCCCCGCGAATTTGCTGGTGAATTGCTCCTTCAGCTGGTCCCACTTGTCGATCGACTGCTTGTCCAGCGACTCGAGCCATGTGAGTGGAGCTTGGTCCGGGCGAGAAGGGGAAGTAGAGGCACTTGGTGTCGCCGTTGCCGCCGGCGTTCTCGATGGAGAGGGCGTAGCATACGAGCCACTTTGGATGGGGTCCCGCTTTCGCGTCGTACTTGGTGATCCCCAAAGGCTTGAACTTGTCGGGGAGGAGCAAGTTGCGAAGTCGAGGTGAGAAGGCGGGGAAGCCGTCATTGTCGCCTGCGGTGGCCGACTTCTTCCGCTGCAGCTCCTCAATCTTCTGGCGGGCGTCATAGCCGCCCTGTGAGGCGCCAAAGGCGTGGCTGTTCGCGTGGCCTCGGCCGCCGCGACTGCCGCCTCCACCGGCCCTCCTGTTGGCCCCATGGTTGGAGTTTCCGCCGTCGGCCGCCGCCGCCGTCGGGGTCGGGGCGCCGCCGCCGGCCGGAGCACGGTGAGGGACGACTTCGCGGTGGCTGTTGCCACTCTGTGGGGGTCCGCCGACGTTGGCTCGAGTGCGGTTGGGCTGAGCGGGAAGCTCAGCTCGAGTACGGTTGGGACCGTTGTTGGCGCTGCGACTTGTGGCTTCGTTGTCTCGGTGCCTGGCTGGAGGAGGTTGATTGACCCTGTTGTCAACCCACATGAAGTAGGCGTCTTCAGCGAGCTTGGCGCGTATGCCCTTAGCCTGGCGTGCGATCGCTGTGATCGACATGAGGCATTGCTCAGGGGTAGTGTGTACTCTTCTCTCGACCGCCTCGAGAGCTTCAGCAAGGTTGCGGACGGGGAAGTTGTCACGGAGGCGCCGGCGATGTTCGCTGCGCTTCCGGTTACGCTCATGTCGAGCGTCTCTATCTGCAGGGGCCTTGTTTGCTGGGGCATCAGCAGAGAGCTCGTTGGAGGAGATGTCTTCAAGGTACTTGTCTTGAGCCGTCCCTGAAGATCCTGGGGTGTCGCCGGTAGCCATGAAGACTTGGCGATCAGGGGTGCCAAGGCTGGACTCAGAAACCGCCACCTCAGTTGGGGTGTTCGAGTCAGCTCGGGCGAGTGGTGTTCCCTCCTGGAACGGTAGCGAGTCGATGTAGGCGACATAGCGTGAGTCTCCACTTATCAGGTCAGCAGGCTTGCGGTCTGGCCAGTAGACGAATCTCCCGACCGGTGTGGATGTTATAACCAGCCCAGAGGCTGGCCCTGACAAGGGATGCTCGGTGGAGTTGTCCTCGGACTCGGGATCCTCGGGGTCCGACCCGAAGTCGAACTCGTATTCGGGGTTCGAGTAGAGCTTGGAGAGAGGGTTGGAGTCCGAAGCATGGCCGGGGGCGGTGTCGGAGTCTGAGTTGTACTCGGGTACGGGCTCCTTGCCGGCCGGCGCGAAGAGGGAGCCCCCGTGCGGGCCCGGCTGAGGATGCGGGGACCACGCGCGGAGCGCTCACGAGGTGAGGGGACCGCCTGCGATGGCTGAGCAGCCGGCTCGCATGCGATGGCCCATGGAGACGTCGAGTTCGAGTTGGAAGCGGACTCGAGCTCGAAGTCAGCGTGGTGGTTGAAGAGCGAAATTTCGCCGAACTTGCCGGCGAGTTCGCCTGTGACAACTTCAGGAAGCGTCACGAAGCTGGTCTTCGGGTTGGGCGGCATGGTTAGGCGGCGCTGGAAGGAGCCCGCGCCGTCTGCAGTGCAGACCCAGGCGCCGAACACGAAGGTGTCGCCGCGGTTGAAGGCGACGGTTGGCTTGAAGTAGACTAGAGCCGTCGAGTTCGCCATGTGATCCCGGGTGAGATCCCCTACCTGGCGCCAGCTGTCGCTGTTTTGGACCGGCAACCTACTAAGGGGAGTACCCGAAGTAGATGAATGTGGCCTCGCCGAGATCGGTAAATCAAAGGAAGAGACACGTGGCACACAATTTAGACAGGTTCGGGCCGCGAGGTGCGTAATACCCTACGTCCTGTATGCTGCGTAGCTCTGGATTGATAGGGCACGATTACAAGATGGTGTAATAGTGCGTCGTGGATTGGATGAGATTCTAGAGAAAGGTCCCTGCCTCGCCTTATATAGTCCGGGAGGCAAGGTTACAAGTCGGAGTAGGGAGAGAGTACTAGTCGGGTACGTCTAGGAGTCTTCCATACAGTGCAAGACATGTACAACTTCCTAACCGAGTACTTCTCCTTCGTAGTCCTTGTGCTCCACGCCATCAGGTGCCGTGTAGCGCAAGCCGGGTAGTCCCAGGGGCCCACCGAGTAGTCGGTCCTGGTACCCACCGAGGTAGTGGGCCCAGGGAGGTCCATACGACAGCGGTCAGACCGGCCTGGCTAGGCGGTCGGACCGGCCATGCCCGCAGAGGGGCGGTTAGAGCGGCACCGGCTAGGCGGTTCAACCGCCCCCCGCACTCCTGGGCGGAGTGGTTTTCGAGGTGGTGAGTCGAGAGGTTTCAGGTTTGGAGGTGGAGTTGCTGGTGGTTGGTCTGGAGAGACAGCAGGTGGTCAGTTTGCTAGGCATTCTCCCCCTCGAGTTCACTACGGGGATGGGAGGAGTCGTAGCTTTGTGAAGGAGAGGAGGGACGGTCCACGGGTTGTCTTCTGTGGTTTTGGTCCTCCTCCAGGTAGTGAGGGGTGGTTTCCTCGGAGTGGTTACCGAGGTGGAGTTCGTGGTGGTAGTTATGGTAGGAAAGATGGCTTGATGTGTGCTAACCCCACTTTCGAGCAAATGGCTCGACACTAGTTTTACTCTTTTGGTACTAACCCAGTGCTGAGTCGTTTGTTCGCTTACGTGCTCATTTTTGAATTTCAGGTGGGAGACTTGAAGAACATTTGGTTTATTGACTTCGGTTGCTCGAGGCATATGACCGGAGATAGGGGGTGGTTCTCAAGTCTCGTCCCGGTGGTGACAAGGAGGTACATCACTTTTGGGGACAATGGGCGTGGGCGTGTGCTTTCAGACGGTGAGATAAAAGTGAGTGACAAGATCACATTGAGGCGTGTTGCTCTTGTTCAATCGCTGGGGTACAATTTGCTTTCTGTGTCCCAATCTTTGGATGAGGGCTTTGAGGTGTTGTTTCGGCCCGGTGGTTCTCGGATTTTAGACTCTCGAGGGGACCTTGTTTGTATGGTCGTTCCCGAGGGTCAGGTGTTTCATGCTGATTTTTTTCAGTCTTTGGGTGTGGAGTGTTGTTTCTTGGCTAGTTCTTCGAGTGAGTTGTGGAAGTGGCATAGGAAGTTGGGTCACTTGAGCTTTGACCTTTTGCCTTGCTTGAGTAAACTCAATTTGAGGATTGCCACGGTTGAGGCTTGAAAAAGAGTTGGTCTGTGCGCCATGTAGGCATGCCAAGATGGTAGCCTCTTCTCACCCGCCTCTCACCAATGTGATGACTGAGCGTCCATGCGAGCTGCTCCATATGGACCTTGTTGGCCCATCTCGTGTGCGATCTGCGGGTGGGAAGTGGTATGTCCTTGTTGTGGTGGACGACTATTCTCGGTATGCGTGGGTGTTCTTTATTGAGGATAAGGGGGAGACGTTTGGTTTTGTTCGAGATCTAGTCTTGAGGTTGAGGAACGAGAGGCACGGAGATGCCATACGAGCTATCCGCAGTGGTAATGGCTCGGAATTCAGAAACTCTCGTTTTGAAACCTTTCGCCATGACTTGGGTCTTGAGCACCAGTTTCCGAGTCCGTATACGCCTCCCTAGAATGGTGTTGTGGAAAGGAAGAACATAACCATATGCGAGATGGCTCGGACGATGCTTGATGAACTTAGGACTCCGAGGAGGTATTGGGCTGAGGCGGTGAATACCGCGTGCTATGTGTCGAACAGGATCTACCTCAGAGTTCACAAGAAGAAAACATTCTATGAGTTGATGCATGGTTGCACACCTAAGGTGAGTCACTTCCATGTCTTTGGTTGAAGTGTTTTATTCTGAAGAAAGGCAAGAAGTTGGATAAGTTTGAGGCTAGGTCTGTCGATGGTATTTTCTTTGGTTATGCATCTCATTCTAGAGCATATCGTGTGCTCAATCTTGAAACTAACCAAATCGTGGAGACTTGCGAGGTAACCTTCGACAAGACAGAGCCACGTAGTCAGCTTGTCTTTGAGTGTGCAGGTCATGATGAGCTTGGCGAGGAGATCTTTCAGGAGGAGGAGCATGAACATGGAGACGATGAAAATGGCGGTGCGGTGCCCCCGGCTGAACATGTACCCACTACTTCGACTACGGTGATGGACGGACCCTATACTACACCTATGACGACAAATCAAGAACGAGGAGAAGCTGATGTTGAGGGGGAGGTAGCATCGAGGCGAGAACCTCCCCGGTGAGTACAAGTGGATCACCCAGCTTCGAGGATCATCAGCGACGTAAATGAACGCACTACACGGTCAAGGGTTCGAAACAACTCCCATTTCGCTCATGCTGCATTTGTTGCTACTTTTGAGCCCAAGGACATTGGACACACACTATCTGATCACAATTGGGTTAATTCGATGCATGAGGAGTTGGAGAACTTTGAGAGGAATCAAGTGTGGGTGTTGGTTGAACCTCCCCCAGGGTGTAAGCCGATTGGTACAAAGTGGGTGTGGAAAAACAAAGAGGGAGAGAAAGGTGAGGTTGTGAGGAACAAGTCGAGGCTTGTTGCTCAAGGGTTCAGTCAGAAGGAGGGGATTGACTACGAGGAGACCATTGCTCCTGTAGCCCGTTTGGAGGAGATTAGGATCCTTCTAGCCTTTTCCGTGGCTAAAGGGTTTAAGTTGCACCAAATGGATGTGTAGAGTGCTTTTCTGAATGGTGTGTTGGAGGAAGAAGTGTATGTTAGGCAACCTCCGGGGTTTGAGAGTGAGAAGTACCCCCACCGGGTGTACAAGTTGAGGAAGGCGCTGTATGGGTTGAAGCAGACGCCTAGAGCTTGGTATGGTAGGTTGAGAAGGTTCTTGTTTGAGAGAGGTTTTGAGATGGGGAAGGTCGATCAGACCTTGTTTTTGCTGAGGCAGGGCAGAGATATCCTGATTGTGCAGGTGTACGTGGATGATATTATCTTTGGTGGCTCGTCTAACTCTCTTGTTGCAAGGTTTCCAGAGGATATGAGCAGGGAATTTGAGATGAGCATGATGGGGGAGTTGCAGTTCTTCCTCGGGCTACAAATCAAACAATCAAAGGAAGGAACATTTGTGCACCAAGCCAAGTACACCAAGGACATTGTGCGGGAGTTCAAGATGAAGGATTCCAAGGCCATGACGACGCCGATGAGTACGACTACAACTCTTGATGCGGACGAGGAAGGTGAACATGTGGACCAGAAGGAGTACTGAAGCACGACCGGGTCACTCCTCTACTTGACGGCGACGAGGCCAGACATACAGTTCTCGGTGTGTCTGTGCGCTCGTTTTCAAGCGTCTTCGAGGACTTCGCATCAGCAAGCGGTGAAGCGAATTTTCAGGTACTTGCGTCACACTCCCGACTTCGGCCTTTGGTACTCCGCGTCCTCTTCTTTGGCGCTTCATGGTTTTTCAGACGCGGATTTTGCTGGGTGAAGGTTGGATAGGAAGTCCACTTTTGGGACTTTTCAGTTTTTGGGTTCTTCTTTGGTGTCTTGGTCTTCCCACAAACAATCGAGTGTTGCTCAATCCACTACCGAGGCAGAGTATGTTGCCGCTGCTAGTTGTTGCTCTCAGCTCCTTTGGATTTCATACACCATAAGTGACTTTGGTGAGGAGTATACCCATGTCCCACTTCAATGTGATAGCACCAGTGCCATAAGCGTTGCAAAGAATCCAGTGCTCCATTCCAAAACCAAGCACGTAGAAGTGAGGTATCATTTTCGGAGAGACAACGTAGAGAGAAAAGATAGCTTTGATCCATGTACCCACACATGACCAACTAGCCGATATTTTCACCAAATCCCTAGATCAAGCAACTTCCACTGGTTTGCGGGGGGAACTTGGTGTGTGTTTGATTTCTTGAGTTGGGTGTGTGTGAGCTCCTTTGTAGCATATGTATAGTTTTTTTGTGCATTTCTTGCATTTGGCATGGCATATGTTACATGATGTATAGGCATCCTTGTATCTTAGATTGCATGCATTTTGTATCATATGCATTGGATAGGAAAAGCTTCTCCTATATACATTGTTCACCATGGGATGCTATATGTGTTTTTGTGAGCTTGTTTGGTATGCTATGGTTAGTTTGACTTAGCTCTTGATGATCTTGATGAATGATCCATGGTTGATGGCTATATTTTTGAAAAATATCACATATATGCTCTCTCATGTGTAAACGCCTTTATATGATCTTGACATGTTTTAGTGGCTTTGCTATGCTTAATTTGTGGTACGATAGCTAGTTTATTGATCATATGGGGCCAAAGGCTCATTTGCCATCATGAATGTTTAGCCCTCTTGCTTTATCTTATGGAGGGGTATAAGTTCCTTTTTGTCGCAAAGACATTTCATGTACCATTCATAAATCTGAAAATGAAATGTAAAATACTTGGAAAATGTGCTCCCATGTCATATGTGCTGAAATTAATTTGCTTTGGGTGCTAAACCGTTGCATGATGCCTACCAATGAGAAGTCTCATACATAGAAGTAGGCACATGGCTCGGTGGCTTTGACATGACATGAGGTGCTTGTGGGTGTTTGTGATGGTCTTATGATTAGAATGGCTGTCCTAACATGAAGTTTGTGTGGCTTTGCCGTTTTGACATGTTTTGCTCATGTTTAGGTTTCTGCTTGTGAGAGAGTAACTTTTCTCAAAATTACTCAAATCCCTTGTAGTCTTGTCCAATGGTTGTGAAACTTGGTGATCACGTAGTTAAGGTCATTACGAACCTGTAGAGTATATAACTTGCTCATTTGGACTTGTGTAGCTCCTTGTGATGAATTTTGTATATTTGAGAAGCTATATGTTGAAAGTTTTCGCATTTTGCCTTTATTCATGAATTGTCAACAAGGAGGAGAAGTTTGTGCATGCTTTGGGCACCTGGGAGTGTTTGGAAGGTGTTCCAATTGGTTCAGGCAAATTTTGAGCAGTTTGGTGCAGGGCCGGTCACATGGGGCGGTCTAACCGCACCCAGGCGGTCAGATGAGTGGTAGGCGGTCTAACCGCCTGGGGTAGGTGGTCTAACCGCCCTGGGCAGAGTGAGCAGGTTTTTGCCATTTGTTATATTCCCGTGTTGCATTGCTGCATTTGTTCAGGGGGAGTGTGCTTTGGCTCAGGGGGAGCTTGCATATGTGCAGGGGGAGCTCTTTATGGTGTTCGAGCTTTGGTTCGGTGATTTGCGCTCTTTGTTTGAGCATGATTTTGTCTCGGATGTGTCAAGCCGTTGCCCTTGCCAAAGGGGTCCGAGACTTGTCTTCTTCAAGTGATCTTGCTCTTCGCCTTTCTTTGGCTTTCGATCGCTTGTTGAGGTTTCTTTTTATTTGTTTCTTTTATTTTTTCTTTTCTCTTGTGTTACTTCATGTGGGTGTTGTCAATGCACTCATCAAGGGGGAGATTGAGGACCATGTGTGGTTCGAGGACTGGTGGATGGTCGCTTCCTTGTGTGATGAGTGACTGACAACGTTGTGCGGACTGATTCTTGGCTAAGTATTGCAGGTGCAGGTTGCGGCTTGACTCGTGTTGGTGCAGGTGAAGAACAAGTGCGAAAGGTCGTTGCCGGTGAGGCCTCCAGGTGTGGAGAAGACAAGTAGGCTTCGCTCGAGGGACCCGGTGGCCAGTGGGATCAAGTGCGGACCGCATGGTGCCATGAACAGCAAGATGAAGTCGTGGACGGTTTCTTGGTAGAGCCTCAAAACCAAGGGCGAGCCGGGACTATGTGGGAGCCGAGTCATGAGTGGAGATTGGCGGAGGCTACACCGAGTTCGCGAGGTTCGCAGTGGTTCACCAGAAAACCACTGGGTTACTCGGTTGAGCCACAAAACCGAGGCCGAAGACACGACGAGGAGGTGCGGCCACCCAGGCCGGTTCAACCGCCCAGGAGGGGCGGTCAGACCGCCTGGGGACGGTCAGATCTCCCGGGCCGGTCTAACCGCCCGGGGAGGCGGTCGACCGCCACGGGCGCCGCGCCGAGATGCTTCGAAGCGGAGGACACGCGTCGGGATCGCAAGGCTTGCGTCGAGGCTAAGCAGGTTGCGGTCGCCGGGCATCCGTCCGTTGAAGAAATTCCGAAGACTTCCAAATCCGCCCTGGAGGGGCTTGTATCCCTAGTTATTAGGTGAGGGTAGTTTAGTCTTTTGGGTGCCTCCATATATACTCTTGAGTGGATGGATGGCAGCCAACTCTTGGAACCCTATCTCATTTGTTTTTCCATTTTTGTTTTCTATTTTCCCTAGTTTTTCCTAGGACTAGCTTGAGAGCTTCATGTGAGATCTAGATAGAGGGATGGATGTTTGGGTGGCAAGCTAGACCTTGTACGAACCTTTCATGGTATGTATAGATGGTTCGGCGTTGTTCCTCAAGGTGGTTTTCCCGTCCTTGTTTGTGTTGATTTTCGGAGCTCTTTGTTGGCGGTGTTTTGAGGACGATTTCTTGGGGTCTTTGGTGGGTGTCACGTATGAGAATCTTGTGCCTCTTTGGCTGGTGACTTTGCCCTCAAATCTCCCTTGAATCGGACTCGATTTGGTGGTTTTTCGGGTTAAGCGAGTTCGTAACCTAGAGAGGCGATTTCGTCGATTCCTCTTGATTGTGAGCATTTCGGGTCGATTCCTTTGAGGTAGAGATTGCCCAGAAGGTAACCCAGCTAATCCTGAAGTTTTGCTGCAACCCGTGGAGTGATTCGGGAGATCGGGCGCGAGGAAGTTAGGGTTTGACCCGCGCGCTGTTTTTCTGGGAGAGGCGGTCTAACCGCCTGGAGGGGGCGGTCTAACCGCCCTGGGTGTTTCCACGTCGAAGTTCTGTTTCGCCAAATTTTGCTCTATGAGTTTGTTCGCCTTGATCAGAGGAGCGTCTGGGTGAAATTTCGGGTCGTTCTCGTGTCGTTCGCTAGGTATTCTTGCTTGGAGTTTGTTGCTGGGTACAGGAGGTTAGACCACCCTGGTAGCCGGTCTAACCGCCCCTATGCCCCTGGGTGGAGTTTTGGTTTTCGCCAAGATTTTCTGGTAGCTAGCATGGCCTTGACCAGAGATCTTTGTTGGTGAAACCATGGTGCGTTTTGGTGCTCGGAAGAGGTGTTTCGGAGGATTTCTTGGTTGCCTGGTGGAGGCGGTCTAACCGCCCCCTATACCCGGTCTAACCGCCCCCTCTGGACAGCCGACTTTCGAGTTGTTTCCGCTGTCGTGGGTGTGTGTGTGTTGAGGTTGCTGGTAGTGTTTGTTCCTAGGACCAGTAGCAGTCCAGTGGCTCCGTGGTTTTGGCAAATGGAAGGTAGAAGTGCGAAGCGTGTGATTTTGGGGGTTTGACCGAGTGAGTTCATCTTGTCGGAGTTTCAATCTCCTTCGAGAAGAATTTTTATCGGCTCCCATTCACTCCCTCCTCTCTGGTCGCCTAATCGGTCCTTCACATGTAGCCACTAGAGTGCCACTGAACCTAGGAACCAACAAACAACCTTCCGAGCCAAAACACACCAACACGCACAACGGAAACTTGCACGGCTTCTTCGCTCGTGCTTTGCACCGGTCGAGCCGACGGCGTGCGCCGGTCAGACCGGTGACACCGGTCAGACTGGTGGACAGCGCCGGTCAGGCCGGTGGCTACAGTAGCCGCACAACAAATGTTCCAGAAAGCCTCAGTGACTTCTGTAGGCCCTGGATCAAAAACACCCCCAAAACACAACCTGCACGAAAGGAAAACCCTACACAAAACCTTACAAAACAACTCCAAACAGACCAAGAACTGACCAGCAGCACCAAGACCCAAAAACACACGAGTCAAGCAGTTCACCCGAGGCAAATCCCACAAGTAACTCATACGAAGTCGACCAGGTCAAGAGCACGGTCGGACCGGTAGTCCTGGCGACTCGGGATGAATAGCACCTGCGGGTCAACTCCTCCAAATCCAAACCTCGATCTCCCGAATCGCTCCACGGACTTGAAAAAGACTTTGGGGATGATAGGAACACCTCATGAGGAGTCCATAGCCACGATTTTGTCCACCAAAACTTGCCAAATCAAGAGGAATCGAAGAAATCTCGCCAAGAACTCCTCTAACCCTAGAACACTGAAAACCCCAAAATAGAGCCCCTTAACTCACGGATTTGGGAGGGGAATCACAGCCCAAAGAACCACGAAGGGTTCCCACAAATTTCCCCCATCAAATCCCCAAGAGCGAGGTCCCGAAAACACCCCAAGAAAACCACCAAGAGAGGGCTCCGAAAATCACCACCAAGAACAACCGAGAACAACACAACAAGGCCTTGAGGAACCACGCCGAATCATCTTTACATGCCAAGAAGGTTCATACAAGGTCTAGCTTGCCGCCTGATCATCCAACCCTCTCACAAGATCTCACTATGAAGCTCTCAAGCTAGTCCTATGGAAATCCTAAGAAAATCGGAAGGGAAAATAGGAAAGCCAATGAACTAGGGTTCCAAGAGGTTGGCTGCCATCCTCTCACCTCATGGGTTATATGGAGGCAACCGAAAGTCTAAAATACCCTTTCCTAACAACTAGGGATACAAGCCCCTCAAGGGCGGTTTTGGAAGTCTTCAAGTTTTCTCCATCGGACGGATGCCCGGCGACCGCAACCTGCTTAGCCTCGACGCAAGCCTTGCGATCCAGACGCGTGTCCTCCGCTTCGAAGATTCCGGTCTGCGTCGTTGCACACCGGTCAGACCGGTGCTCCTCACCGGTCAGACCGGTCAGACCCATCGGTCAGACCGGTCTGGCACTGCTGCTGCTCCATCTTCGGTTCTTTGGTCTTGGCTTTGTGGATCAACCAAGGAACCCAGTGGTTTTCTGGTGAACCACTGGAAACCCCGCGAACTCGGTGTAGCCTCCGCCAATCACCACTCATGACTCGGCTCCCACGTAGTCCCGGCTCGACCTTGGTTTTGAGGCTCAACCAAGAAACCGTCCACGACTTCATCTTGCTGTTCATGCCACCATGCGGCCCGCACTTGACCCCGCTGGCCACTGGGTCCCTCGAACGAAGCCTACTTGTCTTCTCCACACCCGGAGGCCTCACCGACGATGGCCTTTCGTGCTTGTTCTTCACCTGCATCAAAACCAGTCAAGCCACAACCCGCACCTGCAATACTTAGCCAAGAATCAATCCACACAACATTGTCAATCACTCATCACACAAGGAAGAGACCATCCACTGGTCCTCGAACCACACATGGTCCTCAATCTCCCCCTTGATGAGTGCATTGACAACACCCACACATAGTAACAAGAGAGAAAAGAAAAAGAAAAGAAACGAGCAAAAAAAAACTCCAACAAGCGATCGAAAGCCAAACAAAGGCAAAGAGCAAGATCACTTGAAGAAGACAAGTCTCGGACCCCTTAGGCAAGGGCAATGGCTCGACACGTCCAATACAAAACAAAGCTCAAGCAAAGAGCGCAAACCACCAAATCAAAGCTCGAACAATCCCAAAGAGCTCCCCCTGCACACATGCAAGCTCCACCTGAACCAATGCAACTCCCCATGGACGAATGCATGCAAAACACCACTTGAAACAGGACAGCTGCAACAACTCAGCTCTCACCGGTCAGACCGGTCACCACCACCGGTTAGACCGGTGCCTAACATGTGCACAGGACCAGCACTCTGACCGGTCAGACCAGTGACCTCGACCGGTCAAACCGGTGCACACCAGAGACCAGAAATGGCTCGAAACCACCCGAAAACCTTCTAAATGCATCCAGCAAGCCATTTCAAGCTCAAACTTCTCCCCCTTGTTGACAATGCATGAATCAAGCCAAAAATGCAAAACTTTCAACCTAGAGCTTCTCAAATAGACAAAATTCAATAGGGAAGCTACACATGTCCAAATGAGCAAGTTAGATACTCTATAGCTTCGTATTGACATCAACTACAAGATCACCAAGTTTCACAACCATTGGACGAAGCTAAGATGGATTTGGGTAATTTTGCGAAAAATTCACCTCTCATGAGCAAAGTCCTAAACATGATCAAAACATATCAAAATGGAAAAGCCACACAAACTTCATGCTAGGACAGCCATTCTAACCATAAGACCATCACAAACACCCACAAGCACCTCATGTCATGTCAAAGCCACCGAGCCATGTGCCTACTTCTTTGTATGAGATTTCTCATTGGTAGGCATCATGCAACGGTTTAGCACCCAAAGCAAATTAAATTTGGCACAAATGACATGGGAGCACATTTTCCAAGCATTTTACATTTCACTTTCAGATTCATATTTGGTACATGAAATGTCTTTGCGACAAAAAGGAACTTAGGCCCCTCCACAAGATAAAACAAGAGGGCTAAACATTCATGATGACAAATGAGCCTTTGGCCCCATATGATCAATAAACTAGCTATCCAACCACAAATTAAGCATAGCCAAGCCAGTAAAACATGTCAAGATCATATAAAGGCATTTGCACATGAAAGAGCATATATGTGACATTTTTCAAAACATAGCCATCAACCATGGATTATTAAACAAGAACATCAAGAGCTAAGCCAAACTAACCATAGCATTGTTAACACCAAAATTTGGTAAGCAGTCTGACTTGTGGGTCCAGCTCGGTCAGGAGTCCGTCTCGTGGAAGGGAAGAATTTTTCAGATGTATTCGGCAAAGAAGTCTGCAGTCGGCTATCTGCTCCCGTTCGGCAAAGGAACAGTAGAGCTGATTTTACGGGATTGGACGGTGACGTGGCTCAAGCAGGGAGGACGAATGGATGGATAGGCGATCAAGCTTAGAGATAAGTTAGGCAACGAATCCATTCGAGATTGTACTTGGCAGGGTATAAATATGAGCCCTGAATGTATGTAATGTACACAATCATTCTTCAATACAAACCGGCCTTACGCCAAACCCTAGAGTCCTTTTGTCGTGTCGTCGAGTTCTTCGAGAGGGTTCATCGATCCGTCGACCTCCGTGAGTACCGGCAACCTTGTATCATGTCTAGTATCATGCGGTGGATTTAGATCTGATGCAAGTAGTCTTGTTACCATGCTTCGTGTCATGCGGTAGATTCAAGCTTGGTTCAAGAGGGTTTCTTGTTAGGTCATGAGCCATGCGGTAGGCTAAGATCTAGCTCGAAGCTAGTTATCGGCTCTATTGGATTTTGGCAAGATCCAATAGATTCATTAAGTTACCCCGTGTTACTTCGAGTTTTTACTTTATGTTTAAATTCATGTAACACCTTTTGCCCAATCTAGATGGGTTTGGATCAGCTTATCCCTCTCGTGATCCTTGTACGAGTAGATTTCATGTTTTAACGTGTGGATCTTGTGCTTTTGACAGCCGAAACCGAATCGATCTAGGTTGTTACGTGTTGCGGGTTCAAGCTTGCCAATGTTGGTATAAATCTTGAAAGAACTGAGTATCATGCGGTAGATGTAGGTTTTTGGGTTGCTTTTGGAGCTAGTCATCCGGTGGATTAGATTTCGAATCAATCTGATAGATTTATTCGCTTGGTGATGTTCGTTCCTTCTTCATGGACCCCGAATCGGCTGTTCAGCCGCATTCGGTTATGTTTCTTCACGAGTAGAACACGTGCGCATTTCATGTTTTAAATAATGTGTGCTTTTAGCTTTCCATATTTAGATTGTGTCATGCGGTGGATAGATCTATTTGTGGAAAGTGGTACGATTTTCATGCAAGTTGTATCATGCGGTGGATAGATTTGTTTTGGCATCGTACCCGACAGATTCCTAACTACCTAGACATGCGGTAGACTAGTGCTTTGGATCTATGCATGCTTATTTATTACATGCTTATGTTCGTGCTTTACTTTATCATTTATTTAATGTTAGTTATCATGGGGATCGGTCATGACATCGTGCACGTGCATCTCTGCTCATACAAAGACCGATTACTGTGATGCTTACGTCATCCATTCGGCAGTGTTATTTTTCCTTTTATGAGTTCCCGAATGGCTCTCAGTTTATTGGCAGATAGCTTTTTATAGCTATGTGTCATCCCATTTGGCTTCTTAGCCGTAAATATGGAACTGTCTGGTACCACCCGGCAAGTTCCAAGTTTTGGTATTTAACTACTTTATCTTTTGTTAATTTTCAGGAAAAATTGACTGGCACGTCTCGTGATTCTTTGCGCGTGTGAAGCCAGCTTTGTTCGGCTTGCTGTGTGTTTGGAGCCGGGTGCACTTTTTGCGTCAACACACTTTTTGGCACGCCCAGTGGGACACAGCCGAAGGAATCAAGATGCCTGAAATCGCAGACATCATGGATGTCAACCTTGAGGATCTCTCTCCTGAGCAGCGGCAGCAGCTCCAAGACGCCGTAAACCAATTCCAGCAGAAGTGTCTGCTGTCTTTCAAAAAGAACAGGAGTGGCGTCCCCTATGTGAAGAACGAAATGCCCAGGGTATTGCTGCCAGGGGAGAGCGACGCCACAACCCAGCAAGAGAAAGAGGAATACCTGCAGGCGTTCTAGGATGCTGCGGATCTCGTTTTGAGCAAACATCACAAAGCCTTTCTTGGTGCGTTTCAGCAAATGATGGTGGCTGTCTTTGGCCCAGGCATGGAGCAGGCATTCAGCAAGGCACCCGTCCAAGGGGGCACTGTGGAGCTGGGCGAATCAAGCTCTCAACCGCCACTACGGAGCCAGCCAATGCAGCCTCCTCCTCAGAGCGCTGGAAGTCAAGCTTTCCAGCCTCCTCCGCAAGGCGGCGGGGGCGGCCAATTCGGCCTCCACCGCGGGCCTCGGGGGGACGACCAATCCGGCCACCATCGCGGGCGGCACGGGTCAGCACCGTGCAACAGCCGAATCCGTACCAGCCCACGTACGGAGATGTAGCATTCGGCTCGCCTGGGGCCCCGTTCGCTTCCGGTCAGAGGATTGCTCCGGTGAACAACTGGCTGCAGAGAAACCTATACGGCGGAGGCTATCACAAGGTGGGAAACTATGGAGCCATTGACGCTTTCCCGCATCCAGGTTACGCGCCGGCTGCAGGCGCATAGGAGGATGACGCCCTAGCGCGGAAAATGGCCGAGTTGATGCAAAATCAGTTCGGCCTCAAGCCAAAAATGTAGGGACCTGCCTACAAGCCGCCATTTCCAGAGTGGTACTTCAACGTGCTCCTCCCGCCAAGGGTGAAACCCCCGACAGAGTTCACGAAATTTTCTGGGCAAGACGACACCAGCACTGTGGAGCACATTGCTCGTTACCCGATGCAGCTCGGAGAGTGCTCAGCTGAGGAGACGTTCAGGTTCAGATACTTCCCTGCGTCGCTGACAGGCCCGGCGTTCCAATGGTTCTCGTCCTTACCCCCTAAGTCAGTTAGCAGATGGAGGGACCTGGAATGGAAATTCCACGCTCATTATTTCAGTGGCAGCTCGGAGAAGAAGCTGATCGATCTTGCCACCGTGAAACAGAGGCACAGCGAGACACCGCTGGAATTTATCAGGAGGTTTAGGGAGGTGAAAGGCATGTGCTTCTCGCTCAACTTGCCAGACGACCAGCTAGCTGACATGGCCGTCGTCGGGATGCTGCCGGCCGTACGTGAGAAGCTGTTCGGGATGGAGTTTGAAAACCTGGGCCAGCTGTCTCAGAAGCTATCATTGATGAGCAACCAGGCGTATGGCTTCAAGAAGGATGCCAGGTTTGGCAAGCAGCATGATGTGGCGGAGATCTGCAACCAGTTCTTGGACAAGGCCGATCTGATCGAGGATTCTGATGATGAACTGGATGTGGCCGCAGCCGAAATCATGTGGGGGAAAGAGCCTTTAACAATGAATCAGCGTTGGGTCAAACAGACCAAGGGCACTTACGATTTCGATATCACGAAGGCTGACAAGCTGTTTGAGCACTTAGTGAGGGAAGGCCGAATCAGACTGCCTGAAGGGCATGCTATGCTTCGGCCCGATGGAGTCAAGGGGAAATGTTATTGTGGCTTCCACGACAGGGATTCGCACTCCATCAATGATTGCAGAGTCTTGGCCATAGCCGATTTCGCCTAGGGGTGAGATGTTTGAATTTGCCATCCCTATACAACCCACTGTTACAAACAACCAGGCCGAGTACGAGGCACTGCTTCGAGGGCTTCAATATTTGAGAGAAGCCGGGGCCGTTTCAGTTGAAGTTTATAGAGATTCAGAGCTGGTGATCAAGCAATTGAACGGCCAATACGAATGCAAAAGTGAAGCACTGAGGAGTTACTACGAAGAATGCAGGGAAATCTTGAAGAGCTTCCCGTTGGCAACTCTGACAAATATTCCTAGGGAACATAATGAAGAGGCAAACAAAGGTGGCTCAAAGCGCCTGCGGTTACAAAGAGAGTCAAGAAGCGTTTCTTTGCGGGAGGTGTGTGCACTGGGGACGGATCTCGCAGAAGGTGATTGGAGGAAAGAAATCGTTGATTACTTGAAGAATCCATCCCGAAAGGTCTCTAGGAAGCTCAGGTACAAGGCCATAAAATTCTTTCTTCTGGATGACAATTTGTTCTATAAATCATTAGATGGGGTATTGTTACGATGCCTGGGTCCAGAAGAAGCCAAGAACATGATGAGCGAAGTGCACGATGGGATATGTGGAGCACACCAATCGGCCTACCGTATGAAATGGGTTATCAGACAAGCTGGGTGCTTTTGGCCGACGATATTAGAGGATTGCTTTGAGTATTACAAGGGGTGTCAAGATTGCCAGAGGTTTGGAAATATTCAAAGGGTCCCCACGTCAGCATTGAATCCCATCATCAAGCCATGGCCATTCAGGGGCTGGGGTATAGACTTGATTGGCCAAATTAATCCACCATCTAGTAAGGGGCATAAGTTCGTGCTTTTGGCTACGGATTATTTTACTAAATGGGTTGAGGCGATCCCACTGAAGAAGGTGACATCGGAGTACATGGTTGAATTTCTCAAGGAACACATCATCTATTGGTTTGGAATCCCTCAGACAATCACCACTGATCAAGGGGCACAATTCGTGTCACTGGAGTTCAAAGAGTTTGCAGAAAGCATGGGGATTAAATTGTGTAACTCTTCTCCTTATTATGCCCAAGCTAATGGTCAAACAGAGGTTTCTAATAAGATCATGATCAAGATGATACAAAAGAAGATCGACCAGAAGCCAAGAAGGTGGCATTCGGTACTCAGTGAGGCACTGTGGGCTTACCGAATGGCCCCTCACGGAGCTACAAAAACTTCTCCTTATGAATTGGTTTATGGGCACCACGCGGTTCTACCTTGGGAGGTGCAATCAGATTCGAGGAGAGTGGTGTTACAGAAAGATTTGAGCCCCAAAGATTACAGTGGACTAATGATGGATGAGCTAGAGGATTTACACATGATCCGTCTTAGAGCCTTGGAGAACATCGAGAAAAACAAGCTGCGGGTTGCCAAGTACTATAACAAGAAAGTAGAGGTCAGACAATTTGCAGAAGGAGATTTGGTTTGGAAAGCGCTATTGCCAATTGGAACTAAGTACAGCGAATTCGGCAAATGGTCCCCTAACTGGGAGGGGCCTTTTCATGTGGTCAGATGCGTCCCTGGTAATGCCTACATATTGAAAACTTTGCTAGGAGAAGAATTTTCCGCCGCGATAAATGGAAGATATCCGAAGAAATATTATCCTAGCATTGAGATCGATTGATGATCACCAGCAGCGGGATTACGCACATCTGACACAGAAATAGCCGGCGCTCGAGAATGAGGCCGCCTTCAGAACAAAAGTTCACAAACAGAAGAAATGGCCAGTGCCTAGATGCATTGCCCTTAGCACAAAAACTACATTACAACTGCTTCTTGCAGGTTCACATCCAGTAACCCTGGTGATCAGGACCTCAAGGAGGTGGGAAGCAGAAGGCGTGGAGAAAGAAGCGAAAGTATGATTCAATCTTTTCTTTGCTTCTTCTTCGACTGCTCCCTCTTCAGTTGTTCCAGGACCACCGTGACGGCAACTTGGAATGCGTGGGGGTGACCATGGTTGGCGGCTTCCACCAAGCTGTCCCAGGCCGCTTTCAGGTTGTTGTAGCTGTCACAGACATCTAAAACAGAGGAATCGATGTTAGGGCAAGAAATCCAAATGAGGGCACAAAGCCAAGAAGAAGTCAGAAGCATTTACCCCCTACTAGTGCCTCCAGAGCCATGCGGCGCTCGCGTTCGGCTTGGCAACGAGCGGTGATGTCCCTGAGGCCATGCTCCAGGTGCCGAACGCGACGGCGCAGTTGATGGATGGTCCTCTGGTCAGGCGTGGCGTCCTCCGCTTCGAGGGAAGAATCGGAGGAGATGTACTCAAGCACATCTTCGGTCCCGATGATCTCTTCGGAAAGCAAGTCAAGGCTGAAAAAGGAAAAGAAGAGGAGGTAAAGCGCCAGATCATGCGGGAAACAGGAAGTAAATCAAGAGAAAACTCACCTTCGGATCGTGCGTTTCTTTGGAGGGCTGCTCTCCTGGGGTTGCTTGCCCTTGTACATGGCCTTGGGGTTTTTTCCTCTGGAGACGGGGGAGGAGATGAGAAATGATGGATGAGTGTGCGAGTGGATTTTCAGAGCATCTCAGCAGGCTATTTTATTGACCGAAGGGGTGCATTGGGAGTGATGACTGGCCAGTACACACTGTTGGAATACCAAACGGCAGGGTTTTCTCCCGGATGCGAAAGGTCTTTTTGCTTGAACAGTGCTTACGGATTGCCGATTCAGAGATCTTCTGCGGATTTTGCGCCAAGGGGCATCTGTTCTTGCGTATTCGGCTCTAGATAGCTCCCGGATACGTTTAAGGAAAAAAGATCCACAGGTGCAAATGTGAAGAAGATCATCACAGAGCGAGCACAAAATTCAAAAGTTTTTATTTATTGCCGACGATCAAACATCCCTAATACAATCTAGTCGAAAAGCCTGTTCAATACAGATTGGGGATGAGTGATTTCGGCAATGGCGTCGCCGTGGCCATCGAGGCGCTCCAGGATGAGCTCGATCTCCTCAATGTCCTCTGGCGCGCCGCCCCGGAAGCCGCGCGGCCTGGTGGAGTAGTCGACGTCCGTGTGTGTCGCCATGGCAGCCAGGCCCAGGGTAGTGCCCAAGCGAACGCCATGGGTGGCCACCTCGTCGACGCGGTGCTCCACCGCAGCAAGGCGCTCCGCCGGCGTGTCACCGTGGGCGTTCACCTTGTTAGCCAGCTGCTCCACCAGCGCTTTCAGCTGTTCGAGCTCAGCGTCGCGGGCTGCAAAGAGCAAGAAGAAGAGAGATTAGCTTCAAGAGCCGGGTTGGATCAAAGATTTGATTTAGAGCTGTACCATCGATGGTTTCCAACAGCTGTTTGCGCTGGTCCTCCCACTCAAGCTCGGCTATGCCCGCCTTCTTGGAGACGTCCTCCAACTCGCGTCGGGCCGTCTTCAGCTCCTCCTTGAAGCGGAGAGCGTCTTCTTCCCCGTAGGGCACGGGGGAGTGGCCGTCGGACTCCGAGGAGTCGTCCGGAAGGGGCTGATTGGCCGGCGCGGGAGACGGATTCCACTGAATCAACCTGAAAGGGAGATGATCGTCAGAACAAGAAAAGATCAAAAGGGGATCAAAGAAGAAGAATCGATGATCATTGCCTCCGGTGCGCGTTGGCGCTGCTTCCCTCTGCCTCATCAGAGGCACGGTGGCGGTTGAGGCGGCGCACCATGTTGATTGGGGATGTGCACTGTTTGGAGAAAAGAAGAACTGAAATTGGCAAAGATTCGAGAGCTACAAGGCTTGGTGGAGAGCTAGGGGCACCTACGGTTTCATTTATAGGCCTGGCAAGGCAGATCGTGGCCTCAAGTCGTGGTTCTGGATCGTGGCGCATATCCCAAGAAAATCGAAAGGTGGAAAGGTTTCTTGACCAATCCATCAATGGGTCGTTTGGAGTTCTAGGCTGAGTCGTGTTCGGTTGACTGGCTCGGCTAAGGGAGTCAAGGTGCCATTCGGGTGTTGGTATGTCTTTGCCGAATGGATCGTTCGGTATTACGTTGAAGGAGCGCAGCAGAAAAGGGAAATGAAATTGCAAGAACAGATATTACAAAAGCGGTCAATTCGGTTATACATCAATTGAAGCCTTTAAACGCTCAAGTATTTTGCAATTACATTACGGGCATTGGATATTGTTTGGCGAATGCTATCCCACCGCTCCTGATAATCTTTCTGGGCACTAGACAAGGTGGTAAGCTCTGCATCGCATTGTTCCATCTTGGCCATAGCCGATTTCGCCTCCTCCTGGGTTTTCTCTATCAATTCAGGGAGCTCAGCTATCTTCCTGTCGTCGGCCTCTATCTCAGTTGACAAGCTTCTCAATTCTGCTTCCAGAGCAGCTTTCCTGGCAATTTTTAGATCACGAGAGGCTTGCAGATTGGCTAATGCATCTTTGTGGCTCTTGGTCTGAGATTGCGCCCCGCTCATGGCTTGTTCAGCACTGGTTCTTTTCTGTTCGATAGCCGGGTGGGAGCGTACCTTCCTCAAAGCCTTCCTTATGGGCGCATAATGATCCTCCAGGCCATAGATAGATGCGAGGAAAGCATTGATGTCATCAGGGAGCTCTTGGCTGATGGACTCGACCATTTCTTCAAACTGATCAAGATCTTTAAAAGGGTCTTGTGTATCCTTTTCCAGCCAGGCAAAGATCTCCCTGAGCTTTGCTAGTGCTTCCTCTGTCAGGGTTTGATGCATTTCTTCTATCACCTCGGCAACTGGATTGATCGCTGCTGACAGACTTGATGCCGGATCCTAAGAAGACAGTATTGCCGAGTCAGAAGTGCTAAAGTAAACGCAGCAGAGTTAAAATGCGAATGAGTACCTCGTTTATGGTCTCTTGAGCTAGGGCAGGACTCTGTTCAGGGGCAATCACAGGCGAAGGAGGTGTCCCAGGTAGAGCTGAAGCTTCTGAATGAAGAGGTGTTGCTGCAGTTGCAGGCAATTCAGGACCTTCTGGCTGAAGAGGAGATGGATTCACCCCTGCTGGGATTGGTGTCTCTGCGTGACCAGCAGGTGATTGTGCTCTTGGAGGACTTGATGGTTCTGGTTGGACTGGGAGACCCATCTCTGGAGAGTTCATTGCTTCTGCAGGAGGTGATTGAGTCCCTGATGAAGATGAGATCTTCACTGGGATAGGCAATTCAACCCTGGGCGGACTTGCTTGCTGAGACACTGGGACGTCCACAAGTTGTTCTGCCGTTGTGTCTTCTGCAAATGTCAAATTAATAAATAAATGCCAGTGTTCACCCTAAAAAGGGGACAATGAAGGTCATACCAGTGGATGGAGCATTGGCAGGTGCTGGCACTGAAGATTGCTGGGCTTTGGGCTGAAAGTACACAAGATATGATTTGTTAGAGCCAGAGTAATTTTGTGATCAGGAAAAGAAAGGGTTTTTACCTCAACAAGGACTTTCTTAACAGTTCTCCTCCTCTTGGCATTTGGAGGGGCAATCAGGGTCAAACCTTGCCTCCTGTCAGCAGCAAGGCTGGAGAGGCTTGGGTCTGTTGTGGCAAACCTGGCCATTAGCTGAGCCAGAGTTGGGGACCTGAATCCCAGTGCTGAAATCGGGCCTACAGCATTATAGGAGATATTCCTGACTCGAGGGGCAGGCACTGTGTTCTGTGAGTAAAAGGAAACAAAATCAGAATAATAATTGGAAGAGGAGATGTCTGATCCAAAGGTTAGTCACATTTACCTCTGAAGTTGGCTGAAAATCAGGCATCAACTCTGCACAGAACAAGTGCACAAGCTCACTGAAGATATGATCATGGAATTCTTGCCACCATGAGTTGAAGGTGGGGTGAGCTATTGTTGTAGGCACAAAAGGACAGGTGTAGACAGCAGGGCTGCACACATAATGAAAGACTCTACTACTGTGCATGCGCTCTTTGATTTCCTCCCTGGGCTTAAGGAATTCATGCAGAAAGAGCCTTGGGGGCATCTGGCCGCACCCAAGTTGTCGAGCCATTACATTAGGCTGATAATATTCATAAGTGCTATGATTCAGCCTTCCTCCATTAAATTCGCATTCAAGGAAGATACATGGGCGGATTATGATGTTGAAGATCTCTAGGAATCTCCCATCTTGACGTTCGGATTCAAAGGAGAATTCAACAGGGAAAGTCAAGGTGTCATTGTCCAGATAGGGGAGCCAGAGAGGATTCTGGAAACCTTTGAAGAACAGTTCAAAAAGCTGGCTGATGTCCTGCTGAACGAGAACAGTTGAAGCCGCTTCTCCATAATTCTGGCATCCTCTGGTGGCGTGAGGTTCTCCTTCAAGGTGATTGAATGAAGGGAAAAGCCTGGTGTTCAAATCGACACCAACGATCTGGTGCATGTGAAGCTGCAGCCACATCTGGACAAACCACCAAGGGCCATTGACACATGTTATCCTCTGGCTAGTATACATCTGGGTGACAGTTTGGTGAAGCATATGGTATACACTGCCTAAGAAGAATTTCCCAAGGGGAAGGCGGTTGCCACTGACCAGATGAGAAGCCATGGTGATATGATTCAAGGTGGGCTCATTGGCCTTACCACAGAAGACGAATCTGCATAGCCACATGTTCAGAAATGCTCTGTATTCAACTTCACCAAGGGGATTGTCTTTCATGTGGCTCAGGATATACTGTTTGTATCCGTTCCCTGGTTTCACCCCTGTTTGGCGTGAAGAACCTTTGAAGTCCCAGGGTTGAACGGATCCTGTAATATCAAGGCCGGTGATCATGTACACATCGGCCAGAGTTGGAGACATCGGGCCGTGGCCAAAGAGGAAGGCGTTGACACCGTTTGACCAAAAATGGCAGGCTGCTATCAAAAGGTCTTCATTTTTGGGGGTCTCGGCCAAAGACAACTCCAGGCATTGAGCAATACGGAGGGTATCCCAGTTTTGGGTTAAGGCACTCTTATCTGCGCGGATCCTCCGGTACCAATTTTTCCAGCCGGCGATTTTAGGCAAGGGCCAGTTCTTGAAAGCATCTTGCCACCGGGGAGGTGGAGGCAGAGCCGCTTTGAAGGGGATCCTTTGAGATTCAGCCGCAATGAAATCTCGAGGATCAGAGTTTCCCACGGGACCAAGGTAATAAGATCTTGAATTGGCCTCGGTGCGAATCAAATGCTCAGTAGAAGGCTCCTGAAGGAAGGAGGAAACGAAATCTCAGGTAAAATTGAAAAACCTAAATGCCGAATGAAGCTTACGGGAGGAGGATTTACCTGAGCATCTTGGTTTTGAGCCGCCATTGAAGATTTGACCTTAGAGCAAGGGGATCTAGGGTTTGAATCTAGACGAGGATTCCGGCGGATTGAGAAGAAAGAAGAACAGGTGTTGACAGATTCGAGTTGAATGTTCGTGGCTGGAGTCAATTGCGGAACAAAATTACTTTTATCCCACAATTGAAGGGGCATGTGTTAACACCAAAATTTGGTAAGGAGTCTGACTTGTGGGTCCAGCTCGGTCAGGAGTCCGTCTCGTGGAAGGGAAGGATTTTTCGGATGTATTCGGCAAAGAAGTACGCGGTCGGCTATCCGCTCCCGTTCGGCAAAGGAACAAGAGAGCTGATTTTGCGGGGATTGGACGGTGACGTGGCTCAAGCGAGGGAGGACGAATGGATGGATAGGCGATCAAGCTTAGAGATAAGTTAGGCAACGAATCCATTCGAGATTGTACTTGGCAGGGTATAAATATGAGCCCTGAATGTATGTAATGTACACAATCATTCTTCAATACAAACCGGCCTTACGCCAAACCCTAGAGTCCTTTTGTCGTGTCGTCGAGTTCTTTGAGAGGGTTCATCGATCCGTCGACCTCCGTGAGTACCGGCAACCTTGTATCATGTCTAGTATCATGCGGTGGATTTAGATCTGATGCAAGTAGTCTTGTTACCATGCTTCGTGTCATGCGGTAGATTCAAGCTTGGTTCAAGAGGGTTTCTTGTTATGTCATGAGCCATGCGGTAGTCGGGCCATGCTAATCAGCGACCGGTCGCTAGGGGGCTCCTAGCGACCTGTTGCCTCCCCCTTGCAAAGTTCCCTTTTCTGGAAAGTTTTTTCTCCCCACGAGTTTCTATTTTTGAAATAACATAACTTATACACATAACTTTGGTGCATAACTTCGACTTATAAATTTTGTCAGATAATTTTTAAGTATAAGTTTGATTCGCGCAAAACTTGTGCGTACAACTTGTATGCACAACTAATTGAAGAATAACTTATGTGTATATTTTTTTCTCTAACGACAAGTTATGTGCATAATTTTTTTTGCAAAACGTCGAGTTGTGTGCATATTTTTTTCCATAAAGACAAGTTGTACACATAACTTATGTGCAAGAAAAATTGTTAAAGAAAGAAAGTTAGGAAAAAGAAAATAGAAAAAAAATAAAACTGGCTCGCGCGGGACGGGCGGCGCGGTCACTCCAAGCGACCGCGCGCCAAATTGGTTTCGCGGCGGTAGGCTAAGATCTAGCTCGAAGCTAGTTATCGGCTCTATTGGATTTTGGCAAGATCCAATAGATTCATTAAGTTACCCCGTGTTGCTTCGAGTTTTTACTTTGTGTTTAAATTCATGTAACACCTTTTGCCCAATCTAGATGGGTTTGGATCGGCCTATCCCTCTCGTGATCCTTGTACGAGTAGATTTCATGTTTTAACGTGTGGATCTTGTGCTTTCGACAGCCGAAACCGAATCGATCTAGGTTGTTACGTGTTGCGGGTTCAAGCTTGCCAATGTTGGTATAAATCTTGAAAGAACTGAGTATCATGCAGTAGATGCAGGTTTTTGGGTTGCTTTTGGAGCTAGTCATCCGGTGGATTAGATTTTGAATCAATCTGATAGATTTATTCGCTTGGTGATGTTTGTTCCTTCTTCATGGACCCCGAATCGGCTGTTCAGCCGCATTCGGTTATGTTTCTACACGAGTAGAACACGTGCGCATTTCATGTTTTAAATAATGTGTGCTTTTAGCTTTCCATATTTAGATTGTATCATGCGGTGGATAGATCTATTTGTGGAAAGTGGTACGATTTTCATGCAAGTTGTATCATGCGGTGGATAGATTTGTTTTGGCATCGTATTCGACGGATTCCTAAGTACCTAGACATGCGGTAGACTAGTGCTTTGGATCTATGCATGCTTATTTATTACATGCTTATGTTCGTGCTTTACTTTATCATTTATTTAATGTTAGTTATCATGGGGATCGGTCATGACATCGTGCACATGCATCTCTGCTCATACAAAGACCGATTATTGTCATGCTTACGTCATCCATTCGGCAGTGTTATTTTTCCTTTTATGAGTACCCGAATGGCTCTCAGTTTATTGGCAGATAGCTTTTTATAGCTATGTGTCATCCCATTTGGCTTCTTAGCCGTAAATATAGAACTGTCTGGTACCACCCGGCAAGTTCCAAGTTTTGGTATTTAACTACTTTAGCTTTGTTCGGCTTGCTGTGTGTTTGGCGCCGGGTGCACTTTTTGCGTCAACAAGCATACCAAACAAGCTCACAAAGACATATATCTCATTCCATGGTGAACAATGTATATGAGAGAAGCTTTTCCTAACCAATGCATATGATACAAAATGCATGCAATCTAAGATACAAGGATGCCTATACATCATGTTACATATGCCATGCCAAATGCAAGAAATGCACAAAGGAAAGCTATACATATGCTATAAAGGAGCTCCCACACACCCAACTCAAGAAATCAAACACACACCAAGCTCCCCCCGCAAACGAGTGAAAGTTCCTTGATCTAGGGGTTTGGTGAAAATGTCGTCTAGTTGGTCATGTGTGGGTACATGGATCAAAGCTATCTTCCCTTTCTCAACATTGTCTCTTAGAAAATGATACCTCACTTCTATGTGTTTGGTTTTGGAATGGAGCATTGGGTTGTTTGCAACGCTTATGGCACTAGTGCTATCACATTGAAGTGGGACATGGGTGTACTCCTGTTGACAGATAAAAGACGTATCCCTCTACGATCCGCAAGCGTACGGACCCCACACCTTTTTCACCACGGGATTCCCAAGGTTCTTGTCAATCCGCGGAGCAAGGGGATTACAAGCGTTCAATCTACTTCCACACACTAGCTAATAAAACCCTAACTAGTATTATAGTAGAAAACAACTAAACTACACTAGAGAGAACGATTAAGATATCAGGATAGAAGACACTCGCCCATGGGTCTACGATCATGCAATCAATTAAAGACATTAAACCAATCTAATCTATCGGGGGTTGTGACCACGGTTTCGCCCTTTCCCTACTCTCGTACTGTCACTACGAGAAGGTATTCATGACTAGACCTATGATGGACACGGCGTATTGAATGGATCCAAGGAAGCATTGAGGCCTATACTCCCTTTACGGCATGGTAGCTAACCTTAAGCATTAAAGTATATTCAACACAAAATGATAGATAGATAATCCAACAAAGTATGATTACATCTTAAGATCGATTACAACCCATGGACGAATAAGGAGATTACCCCATCAAGGTGCTGGACATAGCACCGTTGATCATGGTTTCCCTTCCGACGGTGTCTTCCTTCTTCTCCATGTGAGGGTGCTTCCTTCGAGGTGGACGATCTCCCTCCGGAGATCTCCCTCATCTCTCTCTAGCTTGTGGATGGCCTCCTGGTGCGAATGGCTCTCGCCTCTGCGAATGGTGGCGCCTCCAGGGTTTTTAGGGTTGAAGATCCTCCAGGCCCATCTCGGCCCGGTTCGGTCGCCCCTTCGCTCCTGTGGGTCCTCAGGTGATTATGCACTTTGCCCCCTCCACTTGCATGATTTTGACGATGTCAACCTCGCGTCCAAGATGGAGGTTCTCTTCGCATGAAGTTTGGTCTTTTACGCTTCAATCCCCGGGGGTGTTCCTCGTAGCACTTCGGTCCTTGCCACCATTGGAAGTGATTTCATCAAGCTCATGAACACGAACAAGACTCTGTAAATGCACCTTTGAACTTGTTGTGAATCCGTCCTTTATGTCCATGTTTTCCTACATAAACACAACACTTCCAAATGCATGCACATAGATGAACTTGTTATATAATTAGTGTGCCTAGTGGCGGGTTAGTTCCATAATCAAATCCAAACCAAAGTGTAATGAACATGCTAGGTGTACCAAAATACACCGTCAAAAACTCCTCACCAAATCACTCATGGTGTATGAAATCCAAAAGAGCTGAGAGCAACAACTAGCAGCGGCAACGTACTCGGCCTCGGTAGTGGATTGAGCAACACTAGACTGTTTGCGGGAAGACCAAGACACCAAAGAAGATCCCAAAAACTGGCAAGTCCCAGAAGTGGACTTCCTATCCAACCGACACCCGGCAAAAGAGCAAAAGAGCGCAAAACCCACAAGCTCCCCCTAAACACATGCACTAAGGCCAAAGAGCATACAAAGCTCACCCTACACACATGAGATAGAGAAGGAGCAAAACAAACCAAGTGGCTTGACCAAGGCCACACACTAGACGGTCACAAAATCACTTACCTTTATCATTTCTTCAGAAGTCACTCATCCTTGTCCTCCATCCCCGAAAGTGATGTACCTCCATGTCACCACCGGGGTATGAGGCCGGAGAACCACCCCCGATATCAACCAAATGCTCTCCGGGCCTCCCACCTGCAACTCAAAACCAAGAGCAAGAGCAAGCAAGCGACTCAACACTGGGGTTAGTTCCACAAGTGGCAAACCAGTGTCGGGCCATTTCCTCGAAAGTAGGGTTAGCAACATTCATCCTACCATGCCTATCAATATAGCGATCCATCCCGTCAAACCTAGAACCACCATGGGAAAACCACTCCTGTCCCATTGGAAAGGTACGACTACCACGAAAGGGAAAGCGTGGTCCGTAGCCCTTCTGAGACTCAAAACTGCAACCTCTCCCAAACTCGTATTGATCACGAGGTGGAGAACGTCCAGCAAACTCAACACCACCATGGTAACCATTATGAGGGAACCAACTCACTCTACCTGGAGGAGGACCAAAACCACGAAAGAAAGCCCGTGGACTGTCCCTCCTCTCCTTCTCAAAGCTACGACTCCTCCCATCCCCGAAGTGAACTTGAGGGGGAGAATGCCTAGCAACCTGACCTCCTGCAAACTCTCCAGACCAACCACCAGAACCACGACCTCTTGAACCAAACTTAGCATATATACGAGCATGAAACCCAAGCGCTACTGTCCGGAGCTCGCACCGGTCCGACGGCCGGTGCCTCTCGGCCGGTCGACCAGGGTGTAGCCGCCGCGGCGGCTCCTACAGCCTTTCGCTCTCCCCAGGCCGGAACTGTCCTCGCACTCGCCTTGGCCCTGGGCAACTGCACACGAGGCTCAAGTACACCATTAGAAAGGTGGTACTTGTCCTTGTTAGCCCACTCCTTAGCCATTCTCGCCTCTCTCCTTCTCTTATAGCAAAACTCTCTCTTGTGACCATCCTTTCCACAAAACTCACAATGGAAAAGGATTGATCTGGGCTTAGGCTTGGAGTGAGGTTCTTCACAAGGCTTCTCACTAGGTTTCTCACTTACCTTCTCGCTCGGTTTTTCTCTCGGTTTAAGCGACTGGTTTGGCTTGGGTGCAAACTTATCTTTAGGTGTGGATTGTGGTGGAACTGAAACATTCCCGAGTTTCCCTTCTCTCTCACCACTGCCCTCAACAACCTATTGAATCCCAAAGCCCAACCATCAAAGCACTTACAGCTTGCAATCATCATACCAAGCTGAGGTTCCTGACCAGACAACCAACTTAGCACTTCACGCAACTTATTGTTCTCATCCTATAAATGGTTAACACATTGTGCAAGTTCCAGATTCTTCATAGCATGCAACTCACATGTACAACAAGAAGTAGGGTTTTTCAGACGCGGATTTTGCTGGGTGAAGGTTGGATAGGAAGTCCACTTTTGGGACTTTTCAGTTTTTGGGTTCTTCTTTGGTGTCTTGGTCTTCCCGCAAACAATCGAGTGTTGCTCAATCCACTACCGAGGCAGAGTATGTTGCCGCTGCTAGTTGTTGCTCTCAGCTCATTTGGATTTCATACACCATAAGTGACTTTGGTGAGGAGTATACCCATGTCCCACATCAATGTGATAGCACCAGTGCCATAAGCGTTGCAAAGAATCCAGTGCTCCATTCCAAAACCAAGCACATAGAAGTGAGGTATCATTTTCTGAGAGACAACATAGAGAGAAAAGATAGCTTTGATCCATGTACCCACACATGACCAACTAGCCGATATTTTCACCAAATCCCTAGATCAAGCAACTTCCACTCGTTTGCGGGGGGAACTTGGTGTGTGTTTGATTTCTTTTGTTGGGTGTGTGTGAGCTCCTTTGTAGCATATGTATAGTTTCCTTTGTGCACTTCTTGCATTTGGCATGGCATATGTTACATGATGTATAGGCATCCTTGTATCTTAGATTGCATGCATTTTGTATCATATGCATTGGATAGGAAAAGCTTCTCCTATATACATTGTTCACCATGGGATGCTATATGTGTTTTTGTGAGCTTGTTTGGTATGCTATGGTTAGTTTGACTTAGCTCTTGATGATCTTGATGAATGATCCATGGTTGATGGCTATATTTTTGAAAAATATCACATATATGCTCTCTCATGTGTAAACGCCTTTATATGATCTTGACATGTTTTAGTGGCTCTGCTATCCTTAATTTGTGGTAGGATAGCTAGTTTATTGATCATATGGGGCCAAAGGATCATTTGCCATCATGAATGTTTAGCCCTCTTGCTTTATCTTATGGAGGGGCATAAGTTCCTTTTTGTCGCAAAGGCATTTCATGTACCATTCATAAATCTGAAAATGAAATGTAAAATACTTGGAAAATGTGCTCCCATGTCATATGTGCTGAAATTAATTTGCTTTGGGTGCTAAACCGTTGCATGATGCCTACCAATGAGAAGTCTCATACATAGAAGTAGGCACATGGCTCGGTGGCTTTGACATGACATGAGGTGCTTGTGGGTGTTTGTGATGGTCTTATGATTAGAATGGCTGTCCTAACATGAAGTTTGTGTGGCTTTGCCGTTTTGACATGTTTTGCTCATGTTTAGGTTATTGCTTGTGAGAAAGTAACTTTTCGCAAAATTACTCAAATCCCTTGTAGTCTTGTCCAATGGTTGTGAAACTTGGTGATCACGTAGTTAAGGTCCTTACGAACCTGTAGAGTATATAACTTGCTCATTTGGACTTGTGTAGCTCCTTGTAATGAATTTTGTATATTTGAGAAGCTATATGTTGAAAGTTTTCGCATTTTGCCTTGATTCATGCATTGTCAACAAGGAGGAGAAGTTTGTGCATGCTTTGGGCACCTGGGAGTGTTTGGAAGGTGTTCCAATTGGTTCAGGCAAATTTTGAGCAGTTTGGTGCAGGGCCGGTCACATGGGGCGGTCTAACCGCACCCAGGCGGTCAGATGAGTGGTAGGCGGTCGAACCGCCTGGGGTAGGTGGTCTAACCGCCCTGGGCAGAGTGAGCAGGTTTTTGCCCTCTGTTACATTCCCGTGTTGCATTGCTGCATTTGTTCAGGGGGAGTGTGCTTTGGCTCAGGGGGAGCTTGCATATGTGCAGGGGGAGCTCTTTGTGGTGTTCGAGCTTTGGTTCGGTGATTTGTGCTCTTTGTTTGAGCATGATTTTGTCTCAGATGTGTCGAGCCGTTGCCCTTGCCAAAGGGGTCCGAGACTTGTCTTCTTCAAGTTATCTTGCTCTTCGCCTTTCTTTGGCTTTCGATCGCTTGTTGAGGTTTCTTTTTATTTGTTTCTTTTATTTTTTCTTTTCTCTTGTGTTACTTCATGTGGGTGTTGTCAATGCACTCATCAAGGGGGAGATTGAGGACCATGTGTGGTTCGAGGACCGGTGGATGGTCGCTTCCTTGTGTGATGAGTGATTGACAACATTGTGTGGACTGATTTGTCGGGGACCGCCCTAGGGGACCCCTTAAACAATGGGGAAACCCTCACCTAAATCCCAGCGCCGAAATGCGCTAAGCCTAACCATGCAGGTGACTAACCATGCAGGACACGGCCCACGCCGCGGGACTCCGACGGCCCACCAAGACGGCCCCCTTAGACGTCCCCTCGAGCAGGCTCCGCCCCGCTCGAGGGCGCACTCCCCCTCGGGCGGGCTCCGCCCCGTTCGAGGAGCGAATCCTCCCTCGAGTGGTCCCGCACCCGCTCGAGGGCTCCCCCCCTCGAGCGGGTCGCGTCTCGCTCGAGGGTCCATCCCGCCCTCGGCCGGGGCCCGCCATGCTCACGTGCGCCCCGCACGCGTGCGCCGGCCCCGTACACGGGCATTTAACGCCCGACGCCGCGGGGACCCGCACCATCATGCGCCCGGGGCTCGCGCCCCTGTGCCGCCGCACCAACTCCCCAGGGAGGCGCCCATCCCCGCTACTGTGGGAAGGGACTGTGCGGTACGGCCGGTGTCAGTCCCGTGACACCGCGCGCCCACTACAGTACGGCTAACGCTCCCGACCCTCGAAGGGGGGCCGGGCGCACCCTCGATTTCACTTTCCCATGACCTTACAGGGTTAGGTGGAGGCGCTAGGCCGGTGGACCGCCATCCCGGCCACTGTGACGGACAGCCGCCGTGCCCGCGCGTGCGGGCGCACGCCGGGTGCTGTAGCAACCACTCCACTACCGTGAAGCGCGTTGGGAAGGAACGCCGTTCGCCCGCTCCCCGTACCCCGTACCGCCCATCATCGGCACCTCCCTCGAAGCCTACCGGAGGACGCCACCACCAGCTACTGCCATCCTACCCTCGAACCGCCACTGTTCGGGTACGAAGTAGGCCATCATGGCCAGATCGCTGCGAAGATCGTCCGGACGGCCGCCCACTCTACAGCGTAGCACGACGTGCACCCCCACGTAGCTGGATAGCGCGGCGTGCATGTAACTCGCCGCCCCCTTGGCCTATAAAAGGGGAGGCGAGCCCCCAGCCGCGGGGGAGAAAAAGAACACGCGGACGAACGAGACGGACGAACGAGACGGACGATAGAGAACACTCCGCACACCACGCATACACTTCTCATTCTCCCACCACATCTTCAGCCACCCTTCCTGGGACTTGGAGGCCACGCCTCCTCTCCCGCCTTGCTTGTATTTGCCCCACTACAAGCACCCCCGGTGCTAAGTAATATAGTGCCCCGAGCACGCCTCTGCTGGACGTACGGCCCCGCGGCCGGAACCAGGATAAAATCTCTGTGTCACTTGTTATTTAGCATCGACCATTGAGGGATAGACCACGGCGCTATCTACTGGTTAGTGTCGGGACCATATTCCGCACCGACAGTTGGCGCCCACCGTGGGGCAAGCGAGCGCCTAAGGTCATTTCACCAACTCCCTCCATGGTGATTCGCACTGAGTATCGTGCTACACGCTACTGCATGGGTAGCTCGGACCCCCTCCCGGCCGGGTTCGAAATCCGCTTTGGGGACCCGAACTTTCGGTGCCACGGGGAACGGCTATCTCATGCGCCTCACTAACAAAGTGAGGAACTCCCGCGCGCGGCGTCGGCCAGTGTCCGCCGTACCCCCGCCGCACGCACGGTTCCGGCGCGAGCGCCGCGCAGCACGGATGCCGCGGGCCCGTCGGCGCCGCGACGCCACCGTCGCTCTAGGCGGCGCTCGGGTCGGGCGCGATCCGAGCGGCGGCAGCCGAGCGAACCGCCGCCCGGCGCGGTGTGCCGACCACAACGACTGCCACCGCCCCGGTGGGACAGCGCGCAGTCTCCGGACCGCGCATCCCCATTGGGCTGCGTGGCGCCACGACGGCCCATAACGCCAACGTGAACACGACGATGCGCAGGGTTCCACCCGGCCGCCACGTCTTCGTTGCCAGGGACCCCGGCACCTCGGCAGCGGATGAGTCATCCCTGGGCTCCGTCGACACGATGCCACCCGCCAACCGCCACGGTTACGCGGAGTGGGACTTCTCCGGCGTTCCCGACCCAGTTGCGTTCCGGCGCTTCCTCGATGCCGCGGACTACTGGTTCGGTTGCTCCGACGACTCCAGCACCGGGAGCTACGACCCCACGCGGGAGTGTTGCGCCGTCATCACCAACGACCCGGCCAACGCCGCCGGCGCGGTGGGCGCTGGAGACGGGGAGGTCACACCTGCCCCAGGGATCGCCGCGCGCGCGGCCGCGGGGCCAAGCGCTCCGTTGGGGCCGACGTCGACGCACAGCTGGCCCAAGCCCGCGAGGCCGGGAGGCCAAGCTAGAGGAAGAGTACCGAACGGTGCGGTTGCTCCGCGCCTCAATGGCGGGGGGGAGGCTTCCGCGCGCGGCGAACGCGCGGGGGAGCCGGGCCGACAGTCCGCGACCACATCAACGTCGTCCCCAACACCGGAAACGCGGACGCACCCCCCCGCGGGCGAGCCGAAGCTCGTCGCCGCCGCGACGCTGCTACGGGCTATGCCAGCACCCTCGACCCCCGAGGCTCGAGACATGCACCGCGAGGTGCAAACTCTCATCGAGCAAGCGGCCGTCCGGCGGGCCGAGAGCTCGGCCTCACGCATCCGCCGGCGGGGGGGATCCCCGCGCCGACGAAGCCGCACCGGGGAGGCAAACCCCTCGGTGCACGCGGGGGCACAAGTGGGGCAACCCACCGAGCAAGGGCGCACGCCGGCCAAGGAGCGACTCCTCGACGCGCGCAGGGCACTAGATGGCGACGCTCGCAACGTCATCAACGCCCGGCGCACTAGCAAGGCGGACGCACGAGCAGCAAGAGGCTACCACCCTCGACGAGGTGGGCGCTACGACAGCGGCGAGGACCGCTCCCCAACGCCGGAGCCCTCGGGCACTCGCGTATTCAGCCGGGAGATCCGAGCGGCAGCGTTCCCCCAACGCTTCCGCCAACCCTCGACGATCGTCAAGTACAACGGGGAGACGGATCCCCGTGTCTGGCTCAACGACTACCGCTTGGCTTGCCAGCTGGGCGGGGCCACTAACGACGAGGTCATCATCCGCAACCTGCCCTTACATCTGGGCGATGCGGCCCGGACATGGCTCGAGCACTTGCCCGCCAGCCAAATCCATGACTGGGACGACCTAGTCCACACGTTCGTGGGCAACTTCCAGGGCACATACGTGCGCCCTGGGAACTCTTGGGACCTGCGCTCCTGCACGCAGAAGCCCGGCGAGTCACTACGGGACTTCATAAGGCGCTTCTCCAAGCGCTGCACGGAGCTCCCCAGTGTGGCGCAGTCCGAAATCGTGCACGCCTTCCTCGAGGGCACCACGTGCCGGGATCTCGTGCGGGAGCTGGGACGCAGCCCGCCTGCGGACTCCAAAGAGCTGTTCGACATCGCCACCAGCTTCGCCTCCGGGGAGGAGGCCATGGGGGCGATCTTCGACGGCAAAAAAGGCAAGCACCCTAAGGACGTGCCCGCGGAGGGCGGCAAGTCAAAGGGGCCGCACCGCAACGACAAGCGGGGCAACAAGGGGAAGAAGCCGCGCCGCGAGGCGCGCGAGCAGAGGCGCGACGGCGGTAACGCCAAGGCTCTCGGCCGTCGACCGGCTCGACGGGGGCCCTCGGCCGGCCCCTCGAGGCCGGGAGTGTTCGACGACATCTTCGAAGAAGCCATGTCCCTACCACAAGACCCCAGTGCAACACACCCTTGAGCAGTGCGACATGCTCAAAAAGTTCTATGGCCACGCCGCCGCGATGGAGGCAGAAGCCAAGAAAGACGGGGGCGAGGGCGACGCCGGCGGCTTCCCTGCCGTCGAGAATGTATTCCTCATCTTTGGGGGACCTACCGTCGACATGTCGACCCGGCAGCGCAAGAAGGAGCGACACGAAGTCCTCGCCGCGGAGAGGGCGCCTCCGGCCTTTCTCAATTGGTCGGAGGACGTCATCACCTTTAGCCGAGAAGACCACCCGAATCGCATCCCCAACCCGGGCCAGTACCCACTGGTGGTCGATCCCATCATTGGGAACGCCCGGTTCTCAAAAGTCCTTATGGACGGAGGCAGTAGCCTCAACATCCTCTTCGCGCATACATTGCGCCTGATGGGGATCGGGTTGGACCAGCTGCGGCCCAGCACGAAGCCGTTCCACGGCATCGCGCCCGCAAGCGGTGTTCGGCCCTCGGACGGATCGACCCGCCGCCCCGGGTTTGGCACCCCTAAGAACTTCCGCAAGGAAACCCTCACCTTCGAGGTGGTAGGGTTCAAAGGGGCCTACCACGCAATACTTGGGCAACCCTGCTATGCCAAGTTCATGGCGGTCCCCAACTACACATACCTGAAGATGAAGATGCCGGGTCCAAACGGCGTCATCACCGTCGGGTCATCCATCGAGCACGCATTCGGCGCGACGTCGAGTGCGTGGAGCACGCAGAGGCACTAGCGCTGGACGAAGCGCTGGTGAACACGCTGGAGAAGATGGTCAACGAGGACCTCAACCCCGCCGCCAAGCACGCAGGCACCTTAGAGGCTGCGGAGCAGACCAAGGGGGTCCCCCTCGACCCTTCGGCCCCCGAGAGCAAGGCGTTGAGGGTCAGCTCCACCCTCGACCCCAAATAGGAAGCAGTGCTCGTCGACTTCCTCCGCGCCAACGCCGACATCTTCGCGTGGAGCCCCTCGGACATGCCAGGCATCCCGAGGGAAGTCGCCGAGCACTCCCTTGACATCCTGCCAAATGCTCGCGCCATACAAAGCAACGGGCCGCGCCGCTCGATGAGGAGCGGCGACGGGCAATCGGAGCGGAGCTGCGGAAGCTCCTCGAGGCCGGATTCATCAAGGAGGTGTTCCACCCGACGTGGCTAGCTAATCCGTGCTTGTAAAAAAAGAAAAATGGGAAGTGGCGGATGTGTATAGACTACACTAGTCTCAATAAAGCATGTCCCAAAGTTCCTTTTCCTTTGCCACGCATTGATCAAATTGTTGACTCAACTACCGGGTGCGAACGCGCTTTCTGTTTCCTTGATGCTTATTCCGGGTATCACCAAATAAAAATGAAGGAGTCCGACCAGCTCGCGACTTCGTTCATCACACCGTTCGGGACGTTACGCTACGTCACGATGCCATTTGGCCTCGAAACGCGGGTGCAACATACCAACGTTGCATGCGGCACGTTTTTGGGGATCACATCGGGCGGACGGTCGAAGCGTACGTGGACGACATCGTCGTGAAGACCGGAAGGCGGACGACCCGGTTGGCGACCTTGGCGTCGCGTTCAACTGCCTACGGGCCAACGGGGTCAAGTTAAACCCCGAAAAATGTGTCTTCGGAGTGCCGCGAGGCATGCTCCTGGGATACATCGTCTCCCAACGGGGAATCGAGGCCAGCCCTGAAAAGGTTGCGGCCCTCGAACGGATGGGTCCGATAAAGGACCTCAAGGGGGTACAGAAAGTGTTGGGGTGCCTTGCCGCCTTGAGCCGCTTCATCTCGCGGCTCGGCGAGAAGGGCCTGCCCCTCTACCGCCTACTCAAGAAGCACGAGCGCTTCTCCTGGACCACCGAGGCCCAGGACGCGCTCGATAAGCTAAAGGCGTCACTGACACGCGCCCCGATCCTCACGCCGCCGCAGGACGGCGAGCCCCTGCAGCTCTACGTGGCCGCGACCACCCAGGTGGTGAGCGCCGTGATCGTTGTGGAGCGCACGGAGGAAGGACACGCCCGCCGGTGCGGCGGCGCCTACTACATCAGCGAGGTCCTCTCGGACACGAAGACGCGCTACCCACAGGTCCAGAAGCTGCTCTACGCAGTGGTTCTTGCGCGGCGCAAACTCCGCCACTACTTCGAGGCCCACCCGGTCACGGTGGTTTCCTCCTTCCCGCTAGGAGAAATCATCTGCAACCCCGACGCCGCGGGTAGGATCGCCAAGTGGTCCGTGGAGCTGATGGGCGAAACGCTCGCCTACGCCCCGCGCAAGGCCATCAAATCGCAAATCCTGACGGATTTCGTCGCTGAGTGGACAGACACACAGCTGCCGCCCCCACAAATCCAGGCGAGGCTGGACTCTGTTCTTCGACGGCTCAGTGATGAAGACGGGAGCAGGCGCGGGCTTGCTCTTCGTGTCACCCCTCGGGGAGCACATGCGCTACGCAGTGCGCCTCCACTTCCCCGCGTCCAACAATATGGCTGAGTACGAGGCCCTGCTTTGCGGCCTCAAAATCGCCATTGAGTTGGGCGTCAAGCGCCTCGACGTACGCGGCGACTCGCAGCTCGTGATCGATCAAGTCATGAAGAACGCGAGCTGCCACGACGACAAGATGGAGGCCTACTGCAAGGCCGTGCGGGCCCTCGAAGACAAGTTCTACGGCATCGAGCTCAACCATGTGCCCCGCAGGTACAATGAAGAGGCGGACGAACTCGCCAAGATCGCGTCCGGGCGGATCACCGTCCCCCCGAACGTTTTCGCGCGTGACATCGCTCAACCCTCGGTCGTCTTCGAGCCCTACCCCTCGAACCACAACGAACCCTCGGGGGCTCCCTCGAACCCAGCGGGTGCGGAGCCCATGGACGAGGACCCCTCGAACGAGACGTACGTGCTCTCCCTCCTCGAGGGGTACGGTTCCCACGAAGCCGAGGCGATGGACATCGAGCCGGCTCCCGTCCAGGCGGACTGGCGGGAGAAATATATTGCCTGGATCGCTCGAGGGGAACTCCCCGCAGACCGGGCCGCGGCCAGGCGCATCGCCAGGATGGCCAAGTCATTCACCCTCGTCGACGGCGAGCTGTACAAGCGCGCCGCCTCCGGCATCCTACAGCGATGCGTGCCCATTCCCGAGGGGCGCGAGCTCCCGCGGGACATCCATGCGGGGGATCCGCGGCCACCACACCGCACCCCGCACCCTCGTCGGCAACGCGTTCCGCCAAGGCTTTTATCGGCCTACCGCGGTCGCGGACGCCAGCAAATCCAACCCGCCCGCTCACGCCTGCGACCATCCCCGTCACATGGCCGTTCGCCGTGTGGGGGCTGGATATCGTCGGGCCCCTGCGGAAGGCGCCCGGGGGCTTCACCCACCTGCTAGTCGCGATCGACAAATTCTCCAAGTGGGTGGAGGTGCGCCCCATCACAAATCTAAGGGCTGAGCAGGCGGTCACGTTCTTCACCGACATCGTCTACCACTTTGGAGTGCCAAACTCCATCATCACAGACAATGGGTCCCAGTTCACGGGCCGGAAGTTCTTGGAGTTCTGTGATAAGTTCCACATCCGCGCGGATTGGGCGGCTGTGGCACACCCACAGACCAATGGCCAGGTGGAGCGTGCCAACGGCATGATCCTACAGGGCCTCAAGCCCCGAATTTTGACCAGCTCAACAAGTCTGGGCGAAAATGGCTCCAAGAACTACCAGCGGTCGTGTGGAGCCTAAGGACAACCCCAAGCAGAGCAACCGGGTTCACCCCGTTTTTCCTAGTACATGGCGCGGAGGCCGTCCTCCCCACGGACTTGGAATACGGGTCACCCAGGGTTCGAGGCTACGACGAGGATGCTAACCAGCAAGCCCACGAGGACTCACTGGACCAGCTGGACGAGGCACGCCTCGTAGCCTTGATGCATTCCGCGAGGTATCAACAGTCCCTGAGACGCTATCAGGCACGCAAGATACGTCGACGGGATTTCAGCGAGGGGGATCTGGTCCTAAGGCTGCGCCAAGATAACCGAGGGCGCCACAAGCTATCGCCTCCATGGGAGGGACCCTACGTCGTGGTGAAGGTACTCAAGCCGGGCACATACAAGCTGGCCAACGAGGACGGCGAAGAGCTCACCAACGCTTGGAACATCCAACAGCTACGTCGCTTCTACCCTTAGCTAGGATTTTCCGAGTACTTTCTGTTGTAAAAACACATGGCCAACGCCCCGGTTGGTGTCAATTATGTAAACGCTCCAAGTCTAATAAAAGGGCAACTCGGCTTTCCACCGAAACCCAAGTTACCCTCGGGGGCCTCTGCGGGGGGCATCCCCCCCCCCCAAAATGGTCCCATTTTTTCGCGCAAAAAACAAAACAACACACGCTAAGTTTGTTTCCTACTTCAACTTCGAGTCACGATTCGAACAGGGCGTAGGCGGCACAGTGGAAGGAGCGTGCGAGCCAGAGATAGCCTACGCCGCGTGGCTATGGCCCTTCTCTCTCGCCTCCAACCCAGCGGGCCCCCTATAAAAATCGAACTTCCCTAACTAGAATCTACTCAGGAAGAAGGAGAAACAAAAAAGCGTAATAAACAAACAACTTCATTTACAGCAACTGTTTATGTTCACGAGACAACTTGTCTATTTACAAAAGGCCACGAGGCCAGAATTCTGATACACGTAAACAAAAAATGGGCCTAGCGCCCAACTGCTTTCAGGCGGGAGGAGCAGCAGCCTCGGCGGCGTCCGGGAAGAGGAATTCTTCGAAGGCCTCGGCAAGCGACCCGGCGGCGTCAGCAGCGAGCGCATCCGCGCGCTCCATGGCCACCTCGTCCTCGACGCCCTCGGGCACGACGTAGCCTTCCGCCAGCGCCTCGAAGTTAACCTCGTAGTGGGATCGCACCACTCCGAGGGCCTTCTGGACACCCAGCTGCAACGCCCGACGCATCCGCCCCGTGACGTGGCCGCCAAGAGCGCGCAGGCGGCTGGCCAGCGAGCTGCCGGCCTGGGCTTCACCCTCCTCGACGACGAGGCAGGTCTCGAGGGCCGCATCGCGTAATTCCTGCAACTCCCGCTCGGAGGAGTTGTAGGAAGCCTGCAGCGCCTCAGCCCGCTCAGACGCGTGCCCCAAGGCGGTGCGCAAGCCTGGGATCGACAAGACAAGAAGAAATCAGAAAAAGGGGATGCGAATTCCCAAACGAAAAGCCAACGAGCAAGAGTCAAACAGTGGCTCACCCTCTACTTGCTTCCTCTCCATCTCGAAGTCCCGGCGCACGGCCTCGACCGACAGCTCGAGGCGCTAGACGGTTTCGCCCTGCTCGCGGAGGGCCAGCTCCTGGTTGGCGTTGCTGATGCTGAGCACGAGCGCCTCGTCCTCGACCTTGGAGAGCGTGGCGTTCCGCTCCTCCAGCGACTTCCGCGTCACCTCGTGGGCGGCGCGCTCCCCGCTCCAGGCACGGCACGGGCGTCGACGAGGGCGGCCCTCGCCCTGCCGCCGCAGCCACTCCTCGGCCCCTTGGCGGGCGGCGCTCTCTTGCCGGGAGCCGGTCCTCGCCGGTGACGAGGGCCGCGGCCTTGGCGTCGAGGGCGGCCTTCGTGTCATCGGCCTCCTTGGCGCGGCCGCTCCGGCCCGCGCGCGCCCGTTTCTCGGCCGGCGGTGCTGCGCCTGTGCCCCCTCAAGCGACGTGCGGAGCTCCCGAGCTTCGGCGCGAGCGGTGACCACCTCCGCCTCCCGGTTGGCGGCCGGCGTCCGCGCCTTCTCCGGGTCCGCGCGCGCATTCCACGGCGCCTCGTCGCGATCGACGAGGGCCGCACGAATCCGCTCGAGGCTCGAACGCCGCGGGGCGTCCCCGCCCCGAGCCCTCGCGGGAGCTCGCCGCACCATGCCATCGCCCGCACGCCGGCCCGGCCGTCCGGCGTCCTGAGAGCATCCGCAAGCGCGTCGAAGGCGCTGCACCGCTCCCGGAGCTGGTGAACCTCGGCGTTCACCCGGTCGAAGGCGTCGTACTTGTCGTGGGCACGATGCTCGAGCTCCTGGCAATCACAGAATCGAAGCCCGTAAGCACCGAGACTCGAACGCAGCGTACGAAAACGAAAAGGGAAAAAGGACGAGCAACCACGGCTCACCTGGAAGACGAGCCAGGCCGGGCCGCCATGGACCCGCAGCGCCTCGTTCAGCGCGCGGTTGAGCGTGGCGCCGTGGCTCCGGAGCTCGCTCCGCAGCTCCTCGCCCCCCCCCGGCGTCGGCGAACGCGGGGGGGATCCTCGACGGCCCCCTCCACCGGGCGGGGCGGCCGGCGCGAAAGGACGAGGCCTCGGCACCGTGTCCTCGGCCCCCCACCACCATGTGACCCTCGTGCCGCCTCACGAGGGCCCCGTCCTGGGGCTCAGGGGAGTTCGTGGGCCAACTGGCCCACTGATCCCACACAGGCGGTGGGGAGTCGTCCGAGACCTCCACCACCTCCGCCTGGGGATGGCCGGCGGACGCCGCCGCCGCGCCGCCTCCGCCGGCGCCTCCACTTGCGCCACCGCGGCCACGGGCGCCCGGCGCGGCGCCGCGGCCGCCACCTCCAGCCGGCGCCGCCGCTCCCCGCGGCGCCCCCGTAGGATGCGCCCGCTCCACCTCCACCACGGCCGCCGCCGTGGCCTCCGTGTCTCCGCGACGACCGGCGCCGGCCGCCCCGGCGGCCTCCTCGCCGCGCCACGGCGGGCTGATCCGCCGGCCGGGGCCTCGAGGCCTCGCCCGGGCTTTGCGAGCCCGTGCCCGCCGCCGTGCTTGTCCCCGGCGCGACCCCCTCGACGAGCGCCGCCGGGTGGGGATCGACGCGTCCGTCCTCGCACCTTGGCCGGTGCAAGAGGGGGGAACGGTTGGCACCACCCTACACGAGCACGGATGGAGGGTTAGATCACCTGATCACCAACGAGCCAAACCAAGCGAAAAAAAGACGAGCTCCTTACCTCGAAGAGGAAAAGGCCCGTTTCCTTTTCCTCGAGGCCTCTCGCGGACGAGGCCGGTGCGGGCCGCGAAGCACCGCGGTAGCGCCTCCCGACGGCGCCGCCGTCCGCGCGGATGCGCCCGCCCCGTGCGCGGGCGCGACCGACGCCGCACCTCCCGAAGGCGCCGCCGCGCGCGGGGGCACGCTCGCCCCGCGCACGGACACGCCCGCCGTCGCACCCCCCGACGATGGTGCCGCGCGTGCGGGCACGCTCGCCCCGCGCGCACGCACGCTTGACGCGCGCACGGGCGCGCGCCGCCGCGCGCGCCTCCGTGGCACGCGCCGGCACCTCCGCGGCACGCGCCGCTCCCCGATGTCGATGCCCCGGCGGCGGGCGCCGTGCGCCCGCCCCGGGCGATGCCGCCCTTGGACGCCGGCGCGGGTTCCGGCGATGGGGGCGCAAGGTCGCCATCCGTCCGAGGGGCCCTCCCCCTCGGCCTCTTCCTCTTCGTCCTCCCCGAGGACGAGCACCATTCGGTCCTCGGGGGAGGAGAGCCCCGGCTCTTCACGCCGCCGTACTCCGCGCCCCCCGCCGGTCGCGACGCGCTTGATGTCGCCTCGCGCGCGCCTTCTTGCGCGCCGCCTCCTCTTCTTGCCGCCGCCGCCGCGCCGCCCGCCCGGCGCGCGGAGTCGGGGGTGGGCGGAACGGACTTGGCGATGGTGAACTCCACCGGTACCGCGCAAATGACACATCAGAAAACGAAAGCAAGACCAAGAACTAAAACGAAATCAAAAGCCAGACTCACAAGCGGGCCGAGGGGCAGCATCTCGAGGTCCCACGGGGTCCGGCCCTCGAGGGCATTGGCGGCGTCGGGTGTCGACGGCGCTCCGCGCCCGGTGAGCGCGTACGGCCGCTCATGGGGCGTCGGGAGCATCCGCGACCTCGCCGGTCGATGGGGTTGGCCGCCTCCGTCATCTCGAAGATGCGGAGCGGCCTCTCCATCGAGGCACGACCCGCCGATGGTGGAGGAAGGCGAGGACGCCCATCGCGGTCGCCCCGTGCTTCCTCGGCCGGCTGCGCGCGCCCAGCCACCGACTCCCCGCCGCGCCGGCCGAGGCGTGGACACCCCGTAGCCCCGGGGAGCCGTGCCTCTCCTTGAACACCCGGCCGGTGTAGGGGGAAGGCCGGGCTCGGCGTTGCGCAGGTAGAACCATCCCCGCTCCCAGCCGGCGTTGTTCGTCGTCATGGTGCAGGGGATGTAGACGTCCTTGAACCGCCCTCGCAGGGCGAGCGACATCCCGCCGGCGCGCATCGCGCGGCGGGTCCTTGGCTCCGTCGTGGGCTGCGTGATGAGCTCCGCGCGGAAAAGGTGTACCCAGAGCTCCCAATTAACTGGGATCCCCAGGTACCCTTCGCAGACGCCCACGAATGTGGCCGCCTGCGAGATCGCGTTGGGGGCGAAGTTATGCAGCTCCACCCCGTAGTAGTAGCACATTGCCCGCATGAAGGTGCTCGCCGGCGCGGCGAAGCCCCGCTCGTGGTAACGGGTGAAACTCACCACGTAGCCCTCCGGCGGGTTGGGCTCGCGGTCCGCAGCCGGCGGCACGATCCACTCCGCCGGACGTCCGTCTTCGTTGGCCGCCAAGCGGCCGGCGGCGACCGGCTCACCCGGGCGAGCCGGGTCACCGTCGACCTCTCCCAGGCGTACGGCTCCAAGATCCTAAGGGGAGGCTGAGGCGGCGCCATGAAGAGGACGAGGGCGAACAGGGGCGGAGGACAAGGAGCGGAGGAAAAAGCTCCAACAGCGAGCCCGCACGGCGGCAAGAGCAAGACGAAGGCGAAGGGGCGGAGGACTGAAAACGGCGAGACGCTAAGGTAAAAAACCGCCGTCCCTTCCTCCCCGCAGTTTTATAGGCCGACGGGCGAGCTCTCCGGAGCGGACGCCCCGACTAGCATTAACTGCAGGGAATCTTTCCATCGCGTCGACGGGAGGGCCCCACCACGACCGCAGCGGTCGCAACACTGCAGGCGGGTCATCATTACGGCAAAGACGGGCGGCAACCGAGGCGAAGCCGTCCCGTCCGCCTGCCGCGCCGCCCACTACGCGCGCGCGCGGCCGCAGCGCCTAAAAAGGCGCGCCCGCGCTGCAAAACCGCGGCCACGACCGCGAGGCACTTAAATGCCCGGGTCCCTTGCCAAGCAAGGGGAACCCTCGAGCGGGACGAACCCTCGGCTCGAAACAAAAGCGACCCTCGATGGGATATCAGCGTGAGAAGGTCGCCCGGGACCTGCTCGATGTAGAGCAGGCGACCGCGGGCACCCATGCCACGTAAAACCCTCGAGCGGCACGAGCCCTTGGCTCAAGATGACGTCAACCCTCGATGGGATATCGACGTGAGAAGGTCGCCCGGAACCTGCTCGATGTAGAGCAGGCAACCGCGGGCACCCATGCCACGCAAAACCCTCGAGCGGAGCGAGCCCCCGGCTCGAGACAATGTCAACCCCCCACGAGAAGGCACACGCGTGAGAAGGTCGCCCGGGACCCACTCGATGTAGAGCTGGCAACCGCGGGCACCCATGCAGCGCTGCACCACCAACCAGCACCTCGAGGGCTGGCTCGCCCAGACCCCTCGACGGTCGCAAAACGTGAAAAGACTGGGCCGCCCGGGCGCCACCCCCGCACGGCCCTACTGATCGAGGTTCGAAGCCCGACCCTCGACGGGTTCGAACGAGGCGCCACGGATCACGCAGTTAGGGACGACGAGGGCACGCGCATTCGAGCCGTTCCTCGAGCCCGTCGGCTCGAGGGTGCCCCACATGTCGTGTTCGAGAGCCGGCGAGGGCGCCTAGCGGGGGGATCCCACCGAGGGAGAGCTTCCGCGCCCTTGGTCCCTAGCGAACGGGACCGAGCCCCACCTAGCAAACCCACGCAAGCGCTTCCATGGACGTGTCTCCGGACCGCGCGGCCTACCCTTATCGAACGGGGCATGGGCGTCCACTTGTACCACCCGCTACCGGCTCGAAGAGGAATCGCCATTCGCGACCCGCTCGATGGGAGTTGCAGAAACCTCACCCTCCGTCTCGCGGAGGGACAGCGAGGGCGCGTCAAAAAACAAGTCGTCAGGCTCTACCCGATCGCCTCGAACGGGCCAAGGCTCGGGGGCTTGACGCACGGCTACACCTCCTTGAAATTGTACCCGCCCGAGACAGTGTCGGCCGGTGCGTGCACCCCCGATGCCGGCTGAAATACCGCCGATGCCGGTTGGCATATGTGCCACGTCTCTCTGACCTCTCGCGGTTAACCCCCGCGGGGAGAACCCACACCCCTGCGGGGCTTCGAGGGCTAGACCCGCGGGTCCGCTGACGCGGCCCCACGGAAAGCGTTCACAAACAAGGAGGGAAGAACGTCCTATCGTAGGTTCCAGCATCTGCGGGAGCCTCAATGGCGAACCCGCGGATGCTCGGGGGCTACCGTCGGGGACCGCCCTAGGGGACCCTTAAACAATGGGGAAACCCTCACCTAAATCCCGGCGCCGAAATGCGCTAAGCCTAACCATGCGGGTGACTAACCATGCGGGACACGGCCCACGCCGCGGGACTCCGACGGCCCACCAAGACGGCCCCCTTAGACGTCCCCTCGAGCAGGCTCCGCCCCGCTCGAGGGGCGCACTCCCCCCTCGGGCGGGCTCCGCCCCGTTCGAGGAGCGAATCCTCCCTCGAGTGGTCCCGCACCCGCTCGAGGGCTCACTCCCCCTCGAGCGGGTCGCGTCTCGCTCGAGGGTCCATCCCGCCCTCGGCCGGGGCCCGCCATGCTCACGGGCGCCCCGCACGCGTGCGCCGGCCCCGTACACGGGCATTTAACGCCCCGACGCCGCGGGACGGCGCCATCATGCGCCGGGGCTCGCGCCCCGTGCCGCCGCACCAACTCCCCGGGGAGGCGTCCATCCCCGCTACCGTGGGGAAGGGACCGTGCGGTACGGCCGGTGTCGGCCCCGTGACACCGCGCGCCCACTACGCGACGGCTAACGCGCCCGACCCTCGAAGGGGGGCCGGGCGCACCCTCGATTTCACTTTCCCGTGACCTTACAGGGTTAGGTGGAGGCGCTAGGCCGGTGGACCGCCATCCCGGCCACTGTGACGGACAGCCGCCGTACCCGCGCATGCAGGCGCACGCCGGGTGCTGTAGCAACCACTCCACTACCGTGAAGCGCATTGGGAAGGAACGCCGTTCTGCCTGCTCCTGTACCCCGTACCAGCCATCATCAGCACCTCCCTCGAAGCCTACCGGAGGACGCCACCACCAGCTACCGCCATCCTACCCTCGAACCGCCACTGTTCGGGTACGAAGTAGGCCATCATGGCCAGATCGCTGCGAAGATCGTCCGGACGGCCGCCCACTCTACGGCCGTAGCACGACGTGCACCCCCACGTAGCCGGATAGCGCGGCGTGCTTGTAACTCGCTGCCCCCTTGGCCTATAAAAGGGGAGGCGAGCCCCCGGCCCGCGGGGAGAAAAAGAACACACGGACGAACGAGACGGACGAACGAGACGGACAACAGAGAACACTCCGCACACCACGCGTACACTTCTCATTCTCCCACCACATCTTCAGCCACCCTTCCAGGGACTTGGAGGCCACGCTTCCTCTCCCGCCTTGCTTGTATTTGCCCCACTACAAGCACCCCCGGTGCTAAGTAATATAGTGCCCCGAGCACGCCCCTGCTGGACGTACGGCCCCGCGGCCGGAACCAGGATAAAATCTCTGTGTCACTTGTTGCTTAGCATCGACCATTGAGGGATAGACCACGACGCTATCTAGCGGTTAGTGTCGGGACCATATTCCGCACCGACATGATTCTTGGCTAAGTATTGCAGGTGCAGGTTGCGGCTTGACTCGTGTTGGTGCAGGTGAAGAACAAGTGCGAAAGGTCGTTGCCGGTGAGGCCTCCAGGTGTGGAGAAGACAAGTAGGCTTCGTTCGAGGGACCCGGTGGCCAGTGGGATCAAGTGCGGACCGCATGGTGCCATGAACAACAAGATGAAGTCGTGGACGGTTTCTTGGTAGAGCCTCAAAACCAAGGGCGAGCCGAGGACTATGTGGGAGCCGAGTCATGAGTGGAGATTGGCGGAGGCTACACCGAGTTCGCGGGGTTCGCGGGGGTTCACCGTAAAACCACCGGGTTACTCGGTTGAGCCACAAAACCGAGGCCGAAGACTCGACGAGGAGGTGCGGCCACCCGGGCCGGTTCAACCGCCCGGAGAGGGCGGTCGGACCGCCCGGGGCCGGTCGGATCTCCCGGCCGGTCTAACCGCCCGAGAGGCGGTCCGACCGCCCGGCCGCTCGCGCCGAGATGCTTCGAAGCGGAGGACACGCGTCGGGATCGCAAGGCTTGCGTCGAGGCTAAGCGAGGTTGCGGTCGCCGGGCATCCGTCCGTTGAAGAAATTCCGAAGACTTCCAAATCCGCCCCGGAGGGGCTTGTATCCCTAGTTATTAGGTGAGGGTAGTTTAGTGTTTTGGGTGCCTCCATATATACTCTTGAGTGGATGGATGGCAGCCAACTCTTGGAACCCTAGCTCATTTGTTTTTCCATTTTTGTTCTCTATTTTCCCTAGTTTTTCCTAGGACTAGCTTGAGAGCTTCATGTAAGATCTAGATAGAGGGATGGATGTTTGGGTGGCAAGCTAGACCTTGTACGAACCTTTCATGGTATGTATAGATGGTTCGGCATTGTTCCTCAAGGTGGTTTTCCCGTCCTTCTTTGTGTTGATTTTCGGAGCTCTTTGTTTGCGGTGTTTTGAGGATGATTTCTTGGGGTCTTTGGTGGGTGTCACGTATGAGGATCTTGTGCCTCTTTGGCTGGTGACTTTGCCCTCAAATCTCCCTTGAATCGGACTCGATTGTGTGGTTTTTCGAGTTGGGTGAGTTCTTGACCTAGAGAGGCGATTTCGTCGATTCCTCTTGATTGTGAGCGTTTCGGGTCGATTCCTTTGAGGTAGAGGTTGCCCGAAGGTAACCCGCCTAATCCCGATGTTTTGCTGCAATCCGTGGAGTGATTCGGGAGATCGGGCGCGAGGAAGTTAGGGTTTGACCCGCGCGCTGTTTTTCTGGGAGAGGCGGTCTAACCGCCTGGAGGGGGCGGTCTAACCGCCCTGGGTGTTTCCACGTCGAAGTTCTGTTTCGCCAAATTTTGCTCTATGAGTTTGTTCGCCTTGATCAGAGGAGCGTCTGGGTGAAATTTCGGGTCGTTCTCGTGTCGTTCGCTAGGTATTCTTGCTTGGAGTTCGTTGTCGGGTACGGGAGGTTAGACCACCCCGGTAGCCGGTCTAACCGCCCCTAGGCCCCCGGGTGGAGTTTTGGTTTTCGCCAAGATTTTTCGGTAGCTAGCATGGCCTTGACCAGAGATCTTTGTTGGTGAAACCATGGTGCGTTTTGGTGCTCGGAAGAGGTGTTCGGAGGATTTCTTGGTTGCTCGCGGAGGCGGTCTAACCGCCCCCTATACCCGGTCTAACCGCCCCCTCCGGGACGTACCGACTTTCGAGTTGTTTCCGCCGTTGTGGGTGTGTGTGTGTTAAGGTTGCTTTGGTAGTGTTTGTTCCTAGGACCGGTAGCACTCCGGTGGCTCCGTGGTTTTGGCAAACGGAAGGTAGAAGTGCGGAGCGTGTGATTTTGGGGGTTCGACCGAGTGAGTTCATCTTGTCGGAGTTTCAATCTCCTTCGAGAAGAATTTTTATCGGCTCCCATTCACTCCCTCCTCTCTCGGTCGCCTAATCGGTCCTTCACATGTAGCCACTAGAGTGCCACCGAACCTCGGAACCAACAAACAACCTTCGAGCCAAAACACACCAACATGCACAACGGAAACTTGCACGGCTTGTTGCTCGTGCTGCACCGGCCGACCGATGGCGTGCGCCGGTCGGACCGGTGACACCGGTCGACCGGTGGACGGCGCCGGTCGGGCCGGTGGCTACGTAGCCACACAAGAAACGTTCCCGAAAAGCCTCGGTGACTTCGTAGGCCCCGGATCAAAAACACCCCAAAACACAACCTCGCACGGAAGGAAAACCCTACACAAAACCTTACAAACACAACTCCAACGGACCAAGAACCGACCGGCAGCCTCTCACCTCCGCGAATGGCGGCGCCTCAAGGGTTTTTAGGGTTGAAGATCCTCCGAGGCCCATCTCGGCCCGGTTCGGTCGCCCCTTCGCTCCCCGTGGGTCCTCGGTGATTATGCACTTTGCCCCCTCCACTTACATGATTTTGACGATGTCAACCTCGCGTCCAAGATGGAGGTTCTCTTCGCATGAAGTTCGGTCTTTTACGCTTCAATCCCCGGGGGTGTTCCTCGTAGCACTTCGGTCCTTGCCACCATTGGAAGTGATTTCATCAAGCTCATGAACACGAACAAGATTCCGTAAATGCTCCTTTGAACTTGTTGCGAATCCGTCCTTTATGTCCATGTTTTCCTACATAAACACAACACTTCCAAATGCATGCACATAGATGAACTTGTTATATAATTAGTGTGCCTAGTGGCGGGTTAGTTCCATAATCAAATCCAAACCAAAGTGTAATGAACATGCTAGGTGTACCAAAATACACCGTCAAAAACTCCTCACCAAATCACTCATGGTGTATGAAATCCAAAAGAGCTGAGAGCAACAACTAGCGGCGGCAACGTACTCGACCTCGGTAGTGGATTGAGCAACACTAGACTGTTTGTGGGAAGACCAAGACACCAAAGAAGATCCCAAAAACTGGCAAGTCCCAGAAGTGGACTTCCTATCCAACCGACACCCGGCAAAAGAGCAAAAGAGCGCAAAACCCACAAGCTCCCCCTAAACACATGCACTAAGGCCAAAGAGCATACAAAGCTCACCCTACACACATGAGATAGAGAAGGACCAAAACAAACCAAGTGGCTTGACCAAGGCCACACACTAGACAATCACAAAATCACTTGCCTTTATCATTTCTTCGAAGTCACTCATCCTTGTCCTCCATCCCCGAAAGTGATGTACCTCCATGTCACCACCGGGGTATGAGGCCGGAGAACCACCCCCGATATCAACCAAATGCTCTCCGGGCCTCCCACCTGCAACTCAAAACCAAGAGCAAGAGCAAGCAAGCGACTCAACACTGGGGTTAGTTCCACAAGTGGCAAACCAGTGTCGGGCCATTTCCTCGAAAGTAGGGTTAGCAACATTCATCCTACCATGCCTATCAATATAGCGATCCATCCCGTCAAACCTAGAACCACCATGGGAAAACCACTCCTGTCCCATTGGAAAGGTACGACTACCACGAAAGGGAAAGCGTGGTCCGTAGCCCTTCTGAGACTCAAAACTGCAACCTCTCCCAAACTCGTATTGATCACGAGGTGGAGAACGTCCAGCAAACTCAACACCACCATGGTAACCATTATGAGGGAACCAACTCACTCTACCTGGAGGAGGACCAAAACCACGAAAGAAAGCCCGTGGACTGTCCCTCCTCTCCTTCTCAAAGCTACGACTCCTCCCATCCCCGTAGTGAACTTGAGGGGGAGAATGCCTAGCAACCTGACCTCCTGCAAACTCTCCAGACCAACCACCAGAACCACGACCTCCTGAACCAAACTTAGCATCTGTACGAGCACGAAACCAAACTGCTACCTGTCCAGGCCTGCACCGGTCTGACCGGTGCCTCTCAGCGGTCTCACCGGTGTAGCCCGGCCAGCAGTGACTCCTACAGCCTTTCGCTCTCCCCAGGCCGGAACTGTCCTCACACTCGCCTTGGCCCTGGGCAACTGCACACGAGGCTCAAGTACACCATTACAAAGGTGGTACTTGTCCTTGTTAGCCCACTCCTTAGCCATTCTCGCCTCTCTCCTTCTCTTATAGCAAAACTCTCTCTTGTGACCATCCTTTCCACAAAACTCACAATGGAAAAGGATTGATCTGGGCTTAGGCTAGGAGTGAGGTTCTTCACAAGGCTTCTCACTAGGTTTCTCACTTACCTTCTCGCTCGGTTTTTCTCTCGGTTTAAGCGACTGGTTTGGCTTGGGTGCAAACTTATCTTTAGGTGTGGATTGTGGTGGAACTGAAACATTCCCGAGTTTCCCTTCTCTCTCACCACTGCCCTCAACAACCTATTGAATCCCAAAGCCCAACCATCAAAGCGCTTACAGCTTGCAATCATCATACCAAGCTGAGGTTCCTGACCAGACAACCAACTCAGCACCCTACGCAACTTATTGTTCTCATCCTATAAATGGTTAACACATTGTGCAAGTTCCAGATTCTTCATAGCATGCAACTCACATGTACAACAAGAAGTAGGAATAGGCACTTCCAAATCAGCCTCAAGCAAAACAATGCGAGAACGAAGCTCAACAATTTTCTCATCTAAACTAGGGCAAGAAGTACAAGCACCAAGCAAAGTGGGTCTAGATTGTTGCTCAGCCAACTCAACCCTAAGCACATCTAGTTCCTCACACTTGGAGGCATACTTTTCCCTAAGATCAGTCAAGTCAGCTAGGAAAACAGAGCAATGTTGACGGTGAAAATCCGTCAACCTAGCCATGAGTTTACCTTCGGTGTTGGCATAACTTTTGTATCTTATTCATTGGTACTAACCCCCGTGGTATAACAAGTTCACTTGTGCATGTCGGTTTTGGAGTTATGTGTTTATGCAGGGATTTAGTGTTGAATGCAAGACTTTCGGGATAAGTTCATCAAGCACCTCATGACAAGACTTTGAAGCCCCGAACAAGTCATGCAATGAAGTAAAACTAACTCCAAGAAGCCGGGGACTCGATCCGAGAAGACAACAAACTCCGGGGACCGACCGAGAAAAGTGCCGAAGCTTGCAAGACAAGGAGTTGAGTCCAATTCGGAGAGAAACCGACGACATGGACCTACATGCGAAGGGGGAAGCATCCGAGAAGCAAGGGAACCGACCTCGGGCAAAGGAGCCCGCGGGCCGGGCCTAAATGGGCCCGGGCCGGCCGGCCCAAAGCAGGATCGGCCCGGTGCCCATTTAGGGCCCAAATGCGACGCCCTTTGCCCTAGCCGCCGATCGGGCTATTTATAGTCCCCCGACCGAGAGCCAAGGGGGGGAGAAGTCGTATTCCGCCGCCGAGGAGCGAGAGAAGCTTGAGGGACACCAACTTGAAGATGAGGGTCGTGCTAGTTGTCTAGGGTTTCCCCGGCCGACGTGGGAACCTTGCATGGAAGACCACGTCGGAGCTCGGAGCGAGGATCAAGATCGAGGGAGGGCCCCGGTGGTGATCTTGTTCATGTAATCATTCATGGTGAAGTTTGTAAGTGAATCCGATTTCTAGCGATCAAGTGCCTTCTCGATGATTTTGTTTTCTTCTTGGTTTTGCTTCTTCTACGATCTAGTTTGCGACTAGATTACATAGGGTGCTCTTGTAGCCGCGGTGGCTAGAGGTGCATACCGGACCGGCCAAGTGATTTCAACTTGTTCTATCGAACTCGCCCTAAGCTCCCCGCATGAATAGGGATACGTTGTGACAGAACGGGGGTCTCGAAAGGCGGATGTTTTCGGAGTCGGATGGGAAGGTCACGATTTAAAGATGCTTTTAATGAGATTCGCTTTGCTATCTTCATCTATCTTGTTTGGAGCTACAACATAAGCATGATCTAGATTCTCTAGATTGGTTATCTCTTGCTTTCTCTTGCTACCTCTTTAGTAGATTAGATTAGATTAGATTCGTTTTCTTTACGAGTTAGTAGATTAGATGCAACTTAGTTCTTCAATAGATATCTTTACCTAGCTTTACTAGATTGAATCCTTGCGTTGCACATTGTTCCACGGATTCGATACCTTGGGTTCACCACTCGAGGGAAGAAGGGTCCCTTGACTACGACGGGAGACTTGTCCGCTTGCAAGTCACAAACGAACTTTGATACAACTATTAACCGTCAACAAGCCCCTTTTTCTCGGCGCCGTTGTTCGGGGAAACAAGCAATCAAGATCCGATCTAGTATCGCTTATCTTTCAGCTTTTTCTTTTGATTTTCTTTTGCATCTCTTATGTTTGATCATCCTCAAAAAGAAAAAAATTTTCAATCTAATCTAGTTTTGATTAACCCTAGTTCTTATGTTTAGATTTTTGTTTTATCACTAACCCTAACCGGAGATGGTTGGCTACCTCTCCAAGAAACCCAAACTTTTTTGTGGATGATCCAGAAAACTTTACGGTGCAAAGGTGACGTGCAACACAAGCTCGAAGGACCATCAAAATCTCCAAGGGAATCACCCCCTCCAAGTCAAGACGCCGGAAGGCCGTTCAAGATCAACGAGGATGGAGAAGATGGAGACGGAGAAAGAAGCTCAACACCTAAAGGCTACCAAGGCAAGATCCACATGCGGGGTGTTCATCGTGATGAAGATGTTAGAGACGCAAGTGGGACAACTTGCCGGACAACCGATTGGTGACAAAGAAGAATATCCGAGACAACTCCAAGATCCCAAGACGGCGAAAGGCTACTCAAACTCATTCGGGAGAGATGAAGGATCACACTAGAGACCATGAAGATCACGACCGAAGGACCGGAGTTCGAGATGCCGAGCCACAAGGAAGATGTTGCATCCGTCAAGACCAAAGGACAAAGCCGGCTTGTGAAGACCAAAAAAAAATTGACTAAGCCGAAGTGGGTACCCAAGATTGCAACGCCCGCAAAGAGCGTTGATCCGGAGTAATCAAGTGAAGAAGTCTAGCCATGGACTATAAACGAAGCGCTAGGCGGGAGGCAACCCGTTTCGTCGAGTCAAGAATAAGCTACCGGGAGGACAACCCGATTCCAGGTTTTTCGAGTCCTTTTAATTCAGTTCTGAATTTTACTACGCAAAACCTTAGACTTAGAATGGTTGAACAATATTAGAGACATAATTCTTGGTTGAATATTTTGTTTGATCATAAACCCTTTACATGAACCATCCTATGTGATTGTTTGCTTCTTTTTCGAGAAACCACAACCAAAAAGAAAAAAAAATTTCAGAACCTTAATCAACCTCTCAACCTCATTATGGTGCTTAGGTTGACTTGTTTTTCATGCTAAAAACACACGAGTAGAGCCACGACTTGTATCTAGATGTTATTTAAATTTCAGCACGTGGTAGGACTCGCGTGAACCTAGAAACTTGATTTTTGGTTGGTTTAAAAATCCATATCCTTGGTTTCTCTAAGATTAGAATTTTTCTAAGCCTCACTTAATTTTATTTCATTCAAAATCTCTCTCATCTAATCGAAATTAGGACCTAAACCTATGCCCCCATGATCAAGCCGGAAAAAGCTTGCTCTCAACCAATGAAGGCAAACTATACCGGTGAGACCGAAATCGACGTAATAAAAAAATATTTTCGACTTGCATTTGTTTTTAATGGTTTAAAAACTTCTCTAAAATTGTGTTCGAGCTTTTGCATGGCTCTGAAAAATATTTTTAAATTTCGAAATTAGAGGAGTGCTTAGCCTTAAAGGGAGGCAATCTAGTTAACCTAACCATGCATGCACCATGATACATCACGGGATGCCCCTCCAACATATTTAAACCACATGCAAAGTACAAGCGTGGGGGGCAGCCAAGGCTTTATTTTGTAGGAATATCATGGATGCATGTGAGGCAAGGGAGTATGGACGTGACCCAAAACATGAAGCATCAAGTGGAAGGACCAATAGGAGTGGACGAGAGCGTTTGGGCGGTGCAACTCGTGGAGCACGCGGGCAGGAAAGTTGCAGAGGTGAAATGATCGTGCCGGAAGAAAGACGAGGCGGGGAGGAGCACCGAGGCCGGCCTCACCTACATAAGGAGCCCCCCCGGCTCCCGTTTTCTGCAGGCAAGCTTCCCTCTCCTTCCTTTGTTTGTGTGTTCAAGTTTGTGTGCTCAAAACCTCCGTAGACATAGCCAACCTTCCCAAGCTTGATAGCTCAAGAAAAAAAAAAAAAAAAAAAAAATCCACATCCTTAATCCACTCAAAGTCCAGACTCCAAAATAATATTTGTGTACCTTGTTACCGGGTGAAAACCCCGGATATATATTTGTGAGGGAGAGTGCTGCAATCATGGAAGAAAACTACAAGTCTTTTCACCAAAGAAGAAGGGATCATCGTCGTCTAAGCCATCATCGACAACCTCTTCGAGGAGGCGCTCGGTTTCCGAGTTTCCTTGGAGTATGGAGGAGGACACGGCACCGCCGAGGAGGAACCACACTTTTCTCCTTGGTGGCATGAGGGCTACACGAAACTCGTTTATGAGGTTCACCAAACTTCAATAACATATGGAGGAGCCGCCCGTCCAACCTCACCACTTGACACGATCATCCGCTCCACCTCCGTATGCTCCGCGGTATTCCGAGGGGTATGTCATCATGACGGAGGAGGAGAAGAAGCTCGCTCACCTTAAGTAGAGGCTTGTAGCGAACGCCGACATCGACCAAGCTCTCCACATATTGGGTTTCACACGGGACACCGGTGCAATTCTCTAGCGGAGTGTCGGCAAACACCCACAAGGAATTCGCCTAGGAAATTTTCATGACCATGGCGTATACTCTTGATGAAGGAGTGCCGAGTCTCTCATTCCGTTGGAGGGAGCCCACAAGAGGAGAAGAAGGAAGACACCGTCGGAAGGGTAACCTTGATCGGTGATGCTATTTCTAGCACTTTGATGGGGTAATCTCCTTTCATCCATGGGTTGCGGTCGATCTTGAGATGTAATCACACTTTGTTGGATTATCTATCTATCATCTTGTGCTGAAAATACTTTAATGCTTAAGGCTAGCAACCATGCCGTAAAGGGAGTAAGGGCTCCATCGCTTCCTTGGACCCATTCAACACAATCCCCGATAGATCGATTGGTTTTCATGTTCGAAACGATTGCATGTCTAGTATCGTAGACCCATGGGCGAGTGTCTCCTATTTTCAAAAGGGAGCTCCGAAACAAGTATGTGCACGAAGGCACATGGGAAGGTTTTTGGAGTATGATCACGGGAAGAGACCATCAACGAAGAAATACTATCCGGAACCCCATCATCCAAGTGTGTCACTTTTGTGCAAATGGATTTTTGGGAGAACAAGAGAGACATAGATAACCAACACGGAGTTGAATTGGATTTACTCGCAGCCAATCAACCCTACTCACCTATGATCAACCGGTGGTGTTGTGAGCAAGATCGGATTTAGGAGATCGGGTTGTTACCTCTCCATGTTGACTATCTCTTTAAAACCGGGTGTTACAAGGAACCCAAATCATCTCCTACCCGGGACTTCCCTAGGGATATTTGAAGAAAGGAAAATATAAGAGTAAAGATGAGAGAGGAGGCTTCCGAGTGGCCTAGGTAAATTTGCCCCTTCCGGATTGAAGATTAAGACTTTTCTTGAGGGGAAGAAGATCGGTTAGAGGAAGGACTTCTTGTGCCGGCGAAGAAAAAAATAAAAGAGAAGGATTATAGGAGAAGGATCTTCTATGGCCCAAGAATAAGGTGCACAACAAAATTATGTCCCACCATTGGGAGGAACCCCGGCGCCGCCGAGTTACTACGGTGGTGTACCAATGCAAGCATGGGGGAGTGGTGCAGCCATACCCCCACCATTTTTGCGGTGCCCAACGTAGCCTTTGCGGAGCCATTTGCACACCTTCCTCAACCACAACAAATGTGGCCACCATTGGAGGATACGCTGCAAGGAACATGCAAATTATTGCAGCCATCCTAACCAATGCAAACCAAATGGGTGAAGGAAATGCAAACGTCGCTTATGAGCTTTGACACCTTCACCTAATACCATTGGACAATTCATAGGAGGAGAGGCGCATTCCTATTACAAGTAAGGGTACAACAACCAAGATTATCAATATCAACCATCGGCGGAAAGGAGCTTTAGTTATCTTTCCTTTACCCCTTTTCTTTAATTTTCAGCTTGTTTGCGCCTATGTATGCGTAGTGTTTTCAGTTTTTATTTAAATTTCAGCAAGTGTGTTAGTTTAATTTTTCAGCATGTGTCTTAGTTTTTATTTTCATCATGAATAATGTCACCACCAAGTTTTTACCTTTGGTAAAGTTACAAAGTTTGTGCCATGATGATATATGATTATAATTGCCGCTTTGTTTATCTTTGTAATTGATTTATGCATGTTTGAACTAGTGCTCTCTTAAAAATACAAATCTGAATTTATCTAAATGCTAGCTCAATCTTCAGCGGAGGTTATGATTAAAATAAAGACCCATAGTGTTTTATGTGCTCTCAAGTTATGAATAGATTAAAGATGTCTTTTATGTTAAAAAATCTTGCTAACCTTGTCATGAATATCACTTGTGTGTTGCTCAACCTATCCGAGCCTTATATATATTTGAGTGCATAAACCTTAGTGTACAAGATTTATTTTTGAGTGAGTTATTGCAGGCCATGATTTCTCTGGCCCGAGACTAAGAAGCTGGTCATTCCGTTTTTGCGTATCTATCTTTATGCTAGCCTTTTATCCGTGCATTGTGTATCCCCGCATCGGTGATCTCACAAACTTCGCCGGATATCCACCCTTGAACCAAATATCATCTTTTGTGATTACCTCCTTGACCACAACCTATCGTTGAGAATGGATCATCAATTCAAGGAAGATCGCAAGACGGTGCCAACGTTGAAGATTTCAAGTATCTCTCCAAGGAAAAATATCCCGGTACCTACCTTATTTTTCGCCTCTTTGCTCGAGGACGAGCAACGTCTAAGCATGGGGGAGGAGGTAGGTACGGTGCGGTTTTAGAGTTCAAAAAGGGAGTATTTTTAAAAAATATATATATAATGATGAAAGAAAAAATTTCGGCGATGTACGTGACTTCCAAGGTGAAGAAAGAAAAAAAACATATATATATAAGAAAAAAAAAGAAAGAAAGAAAGAAAAGAATGAGAAATATGAGAAAGAGAAAAAATATATATGAGCGTAAAGTGAACTCCCGGTTCTCTAAGAGTGCATTCAAGGCTTCAAGTTAAAAAGATCCATTCTCATTTTCCAACCATGTGCAATCCGATAACGAGGACTTCCTTTGTGCCTCGGGATCACTCTTTGCCATTTGCACATGTCCACTCATCTAAAAGTGTGTGTATTTTTCTCTTTCCCCTCCTTGATTAACATTATTTTCCAATGACCTTTTTGACGAGTCTCGGTAAGACCATGAGAAGCTTGTCTTGTTTTGACAACACCTCATTTATAAAATCTTGTTAGGACTAAACTTTCCCAAAGCTCCATATAAAGCCTACCACATATATATGAGAGGGAAAGGAGTAGAATATATAGGCTTGAGAGACAAGTGAGATGAGAGTTCATGAGCAATATACAAGATGATTTAAATTTGTGAACTTGGTTTAGCTTTTCTTTATCTCGTTCTTTATTTCAAAAATTCGAGATCTATTTAAACTTTGTGAGCACGTTAATACTTGTGGGATAAGCTTAATAAATATCTACCCTCCGTAGAGGTGAAGGCTAGTACATTATGGAACTTTAACGAATTAAACTTTTGAGAGCATTATGTTTTTTTTCATGTATGATCAAGTGCAAGGTTTAAACATTGTTTGGCAATGATGATATCCATTGAAGGCTTACTCGAGGACGAGCAAGGTTTAAGCATGGGGGAGATGTTGACGGTGAAAATCCGTCAACCTAGCCATGAGTTTACCTTCGGTGTTGGCATAACTTTTGTATCTTATTCATTGGTACTAACCCCCGTGGTATAACAAGTTCACTTGTGCATGTCGGTTTTGGAGTTATGTGTTTATGCAGGGATTTAGTGTTGAATGCAAGACTTTCGGGGTAAGTTCATCAAGCACCTCATGACAAGACTTTGAAGCCCTGAACAAGTCATGCAATGAAGTAAAACTAACTCCAAGAAGCCGGGGACTCGATCCGAGAAGACAACAAACTCCGGGGACCTGACCAGAAAAGTGCTCGAAGCTTGCAAGACAAGGAGTTGAGTCCAATTCGGAGAGAAACCGACGACATGGACCTACATGCGAAGGGGGAAGCATCCAGAAGCAAGGGAACCGACCTCGGGCAAAGGAGCCCGCGGGCCGGGCCTAAATGGGCCCAGCCGGCCGGCCCAAAGAGGGATCGGCCCGTGCCCATTTAGGGCCCAAATGCGACGCCCTTTGCCCTAGCCGCCGATCGGGCTATTTATAGTCCCCCGACCGAGAGCCAAGGGGGGGAGAAGTCGTATTCCGCCGCCGAGGAGCAGAGAAGCTTGAGGGACACCAACTTGAAGATGAGGGTCGTGCTAGTTGTCTAGGGTTTCCCTGGCCGACGTGGGAACCTTGCATGGAAGACCACGTCGGAGCTCCGGAGCGAGGATCAAGATCGAGGGAGGGCCCCGGTGGTGATCTTGTTCATGTAATCATTCATGGTGAAGTTTGTAAGTGAATCCGATTTCTAGCGATCAAGTGCCTTCTCGATGATTTTGTTTTCTTCTTGGTTTTGCTTCTTCTACGATCTAGTTTGCAGCTAGATTACATAGGGTGCTCTTGTAGCCGCGGTGGCTAGAGGTGCATACCGGACCGGCCAAGTGATTTCAACTTGTTCTATCGAACTCGCCCTAAGCTCCCCGCATGAATAGGGATACGTTGTGACAGAACGGGGGTCTCGAAAGGCGGATGTTTTCGGAGTCGGATGGGAAGGTCACGATTTAAAGATGCTTTTAATGAGATTCGCTTTGCTATCTTCATCTATCTTGTTTGGAGCTACAACATAAGCATGATCTAGATTCTCTAGATTGGTTATCTCTTGCTTTCTCTTGCTACCTCTTTAGTAGATTAGATTAGATTAGATTCGTTTTCTTTACGAGTTAGTAGATTAGATGCAACTTAGTTCTTCAATAGATATCTTTACCTAGCTTTACTAGATTGAATCCTTGCGTTGCACATTGTTCCACGGATTCGATACCTTGGGTTCACCACTCGAGGGAAGAAGGGTCCCTTGACTACGACGGGAGACTTGTCCGCTTGCAAGTCACAAACGAACTTTGATACAACTATTAACCGTCAACAAGCAATCAGCACAATCAATCTCATCAGAAACAACAGGGCTAGCCTTAAGAGAATCAATTTCAACCTTGCTATCAAGAACTTGAGTTTTTAGCTCAGCCACTCTAGTCCTAGCATCCTCGAGCAAACATCTAAGCTCCTTCCTAAGCTTCTTAGCCTCTCTAAGCATGTGATCGCGATTATCAAGCAAGTCAACCAACTCCTCATTCTCCTTGCGCAAAGAAGAGAGATCATCACATACCTCATCCTCGGAATCTAAGTCCAAGGCGTCTTTCTGGCTTCTCTTGCTGCTGGAGCTGCGAGCCATGCCGCAGAAATAGTCCTTGAGGCTTAGGTCCATCACACAGAGGCCATTGAGATACTTGTCGAGGTTCTTCTTCCTCTTCTTCTTGTCATCCTCTTCGTCTTCATCACTCGAGCTTGAAGACGTGTCCTTGGAACCGGACTCAATGTCGCTCAATCTCTTCATCTTCTCTCGAGATCGAGCCTTCTTCCCATGTTCATGATCCTTCTTCTTGGACTTCTTCCTCTTGTCCATGAACTTGTGCTTGTCGTGGTTGTTCACCTTCGGACACTCCGCAAAATAGTGTCCAGCCTTGCCGCACTTGAAGCATGTCCTCACGTTCCTCCTCATGTTCACCCGGTTCTCGTGCAGCCTCTTGAACCGCCTCATCAGGAGCACCAGCTCGTCCTCTCCAGGCACGTCGAACTCCTCATCTAGCATAGACATCAAAGAGGACAAAGAGAACATCCTGGTGGATGGGTTAGTGTTAGCCTTTCCTTTCAAACCACCGACGAGGGCAAGACTATGGAAGTCAGTCGAACCCTCGAGCTTGGCTGTCATGCCCCTATCCACCTCAGCCGACTTGAGCTTCGAGAACAGCTCGTTCACCGTCAGAGTGTCATACTTCTCCGACTCCACAATGGCCTCGAACTTTCCGCCCCAGATCGTACGATCCAAAGAGTGTAAGAGCTTGACAGCTCTATCATGATAATCGTACGGGAGCACGTCCACATTGGCCCTCATGTTGTTCACAACCACTGTGAACATCTGAAACAAGGCATCGATGGACTCACCGGGGAGATGAGTGAAGTTCTGGTACTCTCTCCGGTAGGTCGCATACATCCGAGCCTGAACCTGGGCATTCCCAACATGAGCCTCCTTCAACACCAACTAGATTCTACAAGCCAAGTGCTCGGTGTGCACCCGATCGAACTCAGGCTGACACAAAACACGAAACAAGTAGTCGACCGCCTTATTGTTGGCGTCGAACATGTCCCTCGATCCTTCAGCAAGAAAGTTCATCGACTGGACATAGCCTGTGTCCACCGTGACATCCCAAAGGATCTGACCGTTTCCGCGGAGAAACGCAACCATCCTCTTACTCCACATCAGGTAGTTCTTGCCATCGAAGTGTGGAGGACCCGAACCATGTTCCTGGTATGCCATCCTTGCATCTTAGACTGGTTAGAGTCAATAAAGACCCGAACCGGCTCTGATACCACTTGAAGGACCGATACGGCGAACCAGAGAGGGGGGAGTGGATGGGAGCCGATAAAAATTCTTCTCAAAGGAGATGAAGACTCCAACAAGACGAACACGGCTTCCAACACACGTCTCGGACTCACTACCCAAGTTGGCCAAGCCCAGATAGCCACTGGAGTGCCACTGAACCTAGGAACCAACAAACAACCTTCCGAGCCAAAACACACCAACACGCACAACGGAAACTTGCACGGCTTGCTGCCTGTGCTGCACCAGTCAGACCGATGGTGTGCGCCGGTCAGACCGGTGACACCGGTCAGACCGGTGGACGGCGCCGGTCAGGCCGGTGGCTACAGCAGACACACAACAAACGTCCAGAAAGCCTCAGTGACTTCTCTTGGCCCGGGAACAAAAACACCCCCAAAGCACAACCCGCGCGGAAGGAAAACCCTACACAACACCTTACAAAACAACTCCAAACAGACCAAGAACTAACCAGCAGCACCAAGACCCAAAGACACACGAGTCAAGCAGTTCACCCGATGCAAATCCCACAAGTAACTCACACCAGTCAGACCAGTCAAGAGCACCAGTCAGACCGGTGTAGCCTGGGCAGCTCGGGATGAACAACACCCGCGGGTCAACTTCTCCAAATCCAAACCTCATTGTCCCGAATCGCTCCACGGACTTGAACAAGACTTTGGGAATGATAGGAACACTTCATGAGGAGTCCATAGCCACGATTTTGTCCACCAAAACTTGCCAACTCAAGATGAATCGAAGAAATCCCGCCAAGAACTCCTCTAAACCTAGAACACCGAAAACCCCAAAATCGAGCCCCTTAACTGACGGATTTGGGAGGGGAATCACATCCCAAAGAACCACGAAGGGTTCCCACAAATTCCCCCCATCAAATCCCCAAGAGCAAGGTCCCCAAAACACCCTAAGAAAACCACTAAGAGAGGGCTCCGAAAATAACCACCAAGAACAACCGGGAACAACACAAGGCCTTGAGGAACCACGCCGAATCATCTCTACATGCCAAGAAGGTTCATACAAAGTCTAGCTTGCCGCCCGATCATCCAACCCTCTCACAAGATCTCACCATGAAGCTCTCAAGCTAGTCCTATGGAAATCCTACGAAAATAGGAAGGGAAAATAGGAAAGCCAATGAACTAGGGTTCCAAGAGGTTGGCTGCCATCGTCTGAAGGATCAGATGGCGACTAGAGAGGCGGGGAGTGAATAGGAGCCGGTAAAAATTCTTCCCAAAGAACCCGGCCTATGCCGTAGTCAAAACCCAGTTATGGATCGAATCACACACCAACCGCCAAGACAACGAGGTTATGGATCAACCTCTATCCTTAGGAACGATTCCTTGAAGCACACGCGGAAACACGAGAAAGGAAGGGAAGAAACGAACCAAGAAGCAAAGCTCACAGGCTCTGGCGGACCGTCCGGCCAGGAGGGGCGGACCGTCCGCACTGGCCTCGCGGATCGTCCAACCTGATGTCGCGGACCGTCCGCACCAACCCTGCGGACTGTCCGGCCCTACACCGCGGACCGTCCGTTAAATCACACAGAACCAACAGAAGCAACCCGAGAACACGGACCGTCCGCGGGGAGCACGCGGATTGTCCGCCAGGCACCCGCGGACCGTCCGCCCGCTGCTGCGGACTGTCCGAAACTCCGTCCAACGAAAACTCAAAGTTGCGATGGATCGAAATGAAAGACGAGCAAGAACACGAAGAACACGGGACGAACACGTGCGGCGCGGACCGTCCACGAGGCACGGACAGAGCAGAAAAACGCCCGACCTCGAAGGTCAACTCCCCCAAATCATCATCGGATTTCCCAAACGGTTGAAGCTGTGGAGACAAGGGTTTGGGGACTTGAAAAGCGTCACACAAGGATGCTATAGACCAAAAATCTTGCCTCCTAACTCCCTAAATCACCGAGAATCGCGAATCCTTTGAGCACAACCAAAAGCTGGAGCACCGAACGAAAACTCTCGAATCGAAGTGGTTTCCCGGCGTTTGAGGGCACAAGATCAATCACAAAAATGCATGAGACATCCATCCATGTTTCCCTCAAAAGAAATCCGCGGAGAAACCCACTCAAATCCGCGGAATCACACCGAGAACAAAGGCACGAAAACAAGCACAAAAAGACCACGAAAAACACAACTCCGAATCTTCTATACAAACCAGGAAAGATTCACAAGGTCTAGCATGCCGCCCTAGCATCCATCCCTCTCAACAAATCTCTCATGAAGCTCTCATGCTAGCCTAGAGAAAATGGAAGAAAAATAGCTACGAAAATGAGAAAGAGGAAGGGGGAAATGAAACCCTAAGTCACGGAGAGAGAGAGCCACTCACACACCCTTATGGCTTATATATCGGGTCCCGCCGGAGTGGTAAATGACTCAACTACCCCTAACCTAACTAATGACGATACAACCCACGCAGGGGCATTTAGGTAATGTTTGTGGGTTTTGCCATCGGACGGCCACGCCTTTGCCGCACCCCGCGTCCTCCTAACGCAAGCCATGCGATCCCGCCGCGTGTCCTCCTCCTCGAAGCTTCCCGACACGCCCAGATCCCGTCTCCGTCGTGTTGGGCCCTCGGACTTGGTTTTGAGGCCCAAACCAAGAAACCGTCCTCCCGCCAAACCACTTGACTCGACCGCCACCGTGCACCGGCTCGATTGTCCATGACTTCGTCTTGCTCGTGTCGCCACCATGTGGCCCGCACCTAGTCCCGCTGTCCAGCGGGTCCCTCGAACCAAGCCTAGTTGTCTCTCCATCTCCCGGAGGCCTCTCAAGACTGAAGACCTTTCGCGCCAGTTCTTCACCTGCAACAACACGAACCAGGCCGCAGCCTACACCTACGCACTAAGCCAAGAGTCAGTCCAACACCCGTTGTCAATCACTCATCACTGAGGAGCGGTCATTCATCGACCACTGGGACGCTCCTGGTCCTCAATTTCCCCCTTGATGAGTGCATTGACAACACACAACGTGAAATGAAATTCAGAGAGAGAAGGAAAGGAAGAAGAAAGAAAAACAAAGAAGCTCGACTCATGACCAAAACCAAAGAAAGGCAAAGAAAGGTCACAAGCCAAGCAAAGCACAAACTCCACACTGAAAACAGCAAGAAAGCTCCTCCTGAACACATGCAAGCTCCCCATGAACATGTGGATGCAAACTTCTGAATTTTAGCTCACCTCTTCTGAATTTTCATTAAGCTCACCTCTTCTCCCCCTTGTTGACAATGTATGAATCAAGGTGAAAATGCAGAAATGCAAAACAAAGCATATAAACATCTACATGAGCTTCTCAAATAGGCCAAATCTAGTGTCAAAGGCTAGAAATGAGACAAAGATCACACATATGAATCATAGCATAGTCAAAGCATTGCCACAAGTAATATATGAAAATACAAGAATGTGACAAAGCAAAATTTTTCAGATTTAGGCGGTTTTACCAAAAGAAGGCTCGCTTCACATGTAAAAGCCTATCCATGTCACACTTGAGCCACAAACATGCATACCATTCAAAGATCATACAAGGATATCAAATTCTCAGCAAAAGATCATGGCAAACACCCATAAACCAAACCATGTCATGTCAAAGCTCATGAGCCATGTGTCCACTTCGGGGAGACTTCTCCACTGGTGAACATCATGCAACATGTTTTGCACCCATATGTGAAAGATAAGACATTTTAAGCATAGACATGATGGATGGAGCAATTTTCAAGCATTATACACTTCTTTTCAAAATTAAATCATTTCATGGTACATGAAGTGCCTTTGCGACAAAAAGAAGCTTATGCTCCCCCATGAATGCAACATAGGCTAAACATTCACAATGATATTCGGCCTTTGGCCCAAATGCAAGAAAAAGGCATCCAAGCACAATCTAAGCATAGAAAGCACATTTAGACCAAAACGTGACATGGATACACTACTACACATGAGTGGAGCACATTTCACCAAGAATTAGTCAAGATTAGCATTTATTTCAACAAGGGCTATCTCACCACACATATATCTCAAATATTCCAAGAGCATAGCCTCACATCACCATTTCTCCACACATATGACCAATATCTCACAAATAGCCAAAGAAACTCAAATATGGCATATGAAAGAAGCTCATCAACCTAAAATGCAATATGATACAAATGCAACATGATATATGACAAGATGGCTATCCTACCATGGTTTGTACATCAAGCAAAGCATGTATATACATCAAAGTAAAACATGGTATGATACATATGATACAAAAAGAAAATCCCCCAAGAATCAACTAGAAAGGGCAACAAACCCCAAGTTCCCCCCGCAAGCGCAAAAATGTAGCTTGGTCGAGAGGCTAGCTGATCTTGGGTAGGGACATGACTCAACACAATGGTTCCTTTCTCCACATTGTCCCTCAAGAAATGATACCTCACTTCTATGTGTTTGGTTCTAGAGTGAAGCACTGGGTTTTTAGCTACGCTTATGGCACTGGTGCTATCACAAAGAAGTGGGATCTGGGTGCACTCCTCGCGGCTGCAACATACTCCACCTCGGTGGTAGACTGAGCTACACTAGACTGCTTGCGGGAAGACCATGAGACCAACGAAGACCCAAGAAACTGGCAAGTACCAGAAGTAGACTTCCTCTCGACTCGACAACCAGCAAAATCCGCATCGGAAAAACCATGAAGAGAAAGAGTCGAGGAGGACGAATACCAAAGGCCAAGACCAAGGGCAGACTGTAGGTACCTGAAAATCCTCTTGACGACCTGTCGATGTGATGTCCTCGGCGAAGCCTGAAAACGAGCACACAGACACACGCTGAACTGTATGTCTGGCCTCGTCGCCGTCAAGTAGAGGAGGGAGCCGATCATGCTCCTGTACTCCCGCTGGTCCACTGGTTCTCCGTCCTCGTCCGCATCCAAAGTGGCCGTACTCCCCATGGGAGTCGACATCGGCTTCACATCTTGCATCTGGAACTTCTTCAGCATGTCTTTCGTGTACTTGGTCTGGTGCACGAATGTTCCATCCTTCACTTGCTTGATCTGCATCCCGAGAAAATACTGCAACTCGCCCATCATGCTCATCTCGAACTCCCTTCTCATCTCATCTGCAAACTTGGCAACAAGGTTATGTGACGAGCCACCAAAGACAATATCATCCACGTATATCTGAACAATCAACAAGTCATTTCCATGCTTGAGGAGAAACAGGGTCCTATCCACTGTACCCATCACAAACCCTCTGCTCAACAGAAAACCTCTCAATCTCCCATACCAAGCACGGGGCGCCTGTTTCAACCCATACAGAGCCCTTTTCAACCTGTACATCCTGTGTGGGTACAACTTGCTCTCAAACCCAGGTGGCTGCTTCACATACACCTCCTCCTCTATGACCCAATTCAGAAAACACTCTTCACGTCCGTCTGAAACAACTTGAACCCTTTAGCCACGACAAAGGCTAGAAGGATTCGAATTACCTCAAGACGGGCCACAGGAGCAAAGGTCTCCTCATAGTCGATCTCCTCCTTCTGACTAAACCCCTGAGTGAAGGACCGAAAAGGCGACCAGAGAGGGGGGGAGTGAATGGGAGCCGATAAAAATTCTTCTCGAGGGAGATTGAAACTCCGACAAGATGAACTAGCTCGGTTGAACACCCGAAATCACACGCTCCGCACTTCAACCTTCCGTTTGCCAAAACCACGTAGCCACTGGAGTGCTACTGGTCCTAGGAACAAACTCTACCAAAGAACCACAACACGCACGCAAAGACCGACAAGCGGAAACAACTCGAAAGCCGGCTAACCGCAGGGGGTGGTTAGACCGGTATAGGGGGCGGTTAGACCACCTCCACACCGGCAACCAAGAAATCCTCTCGAAACGCCTCTTTCGAGCACCAAAACTCACCAAGGTTTCACCAACGAGAGATCTCTCGGTCAAGGCCGTGCTAGCTACAAGAAAATCTTGGTGAAAACCAAAACTTCACCCAAGGGCCTAGGACCGGTTAGACCAGCCTACCGGGGCGGTCTAACCTCCCGTACCCAAAGAACGAACCCCGACCAATAACACCTAGCAACCGCACGAGAACGACCCCAAATTTCACCCGGACACTCCCGTGATCAAGGCGAACAAACTCACAGAGGAAAATCCGGCGAAACAAAACTTTGACCCGGAAACACCCGGGGTGGTTAGACCGCCCCCCCGTAGGCGGTTAGACCGCCCCTTCCGTAAAACAAACCCGCGGGTCAAACCTCAACTTCCTCGCGCCCGATCTCCCGAATCACTCCACGGATTGCAGCCAAACTTCGGGAATAGCTGGGTTACCTCCTGGGCAACCTCTACCTCAAAGGAATCGACCCGAAATGCTCACAATCAAGAGGAATCGAAGAAATCGCTTCTCTAGGTCAAGAACTCGCCCAACTCGAGAAATCACCAAATCGAGTCCGATTCAAAGGGGATTTGGGGGCAAAGTCACCAGCCAAAGAGGCACAAGAACCTCATACGTGACACCCACCAAAAACCCCAAGAAATCGTCCTCAAAACACCGCCAAAAAGAGCTCCGAAAATCAACACCAAAGAGACGGGAAAACCACCATGATGAACAACGCCAAACCTTCTATACATGCCATGAATGGTTCGTACAAGGTCTACCTTGCCACCCAAACATCCATCCCTCTCTCTAGATCTCACATGAAGCTCTCAAGCTAGCCTTCTAAAATCCTAAGGAAAATGGAGAACGAAAATGGAAAAACCAAATGAGCTAGGGTTCCAAGAGTTGGTCGCCATCCACCCATCTAATGAGTATATATGGAGGCACCCAAAAGACTAAACTACCCTTCACTAATAACTAGGGATACATGCCCCTCGAGGGCGGATTTGGAATTCTTGATGTCTTCACCATCGGACGGATGCCCGGCGACCGCACCCGCCGTAGCCTCGACGCAAGCCTTGCGATCCCGACGCGTGTCCTCCGCTTCGAAGCTTCTCGGCGCCGGCGGCCAGGGCGGTCAGACCGCCCCCCTTGGGCGGTTAGGACCGGCCCGGCGGATCCGACCGGCCCCGGGCGGTCCGACCGCCCCTCCCGGGCGGTTGAACCGGCCCGGGTGGCCGCACCTCCTCGTCGAGTCTTCGGTCTCGGTTTTGTGGCTCAACCGAGTAACCCGGTGGTTTTCTCGGTGAACCACCGCAAACCCCCGCGAACTCGGTGTAGCCTCCGCCAATCTCCACTCATGACTCGGCTCCCACGTAGTCCCGGCTCGACCTTGGTTTTGAGGCTGTACCAAGAAACCGTCCACGACTTCATCTTGCTATTCATGCCACCATGCGGCCCGCACTTGACCCCCGCTGGCCACCGGGTCCCTCGAACAAAGCCTACTTGTCTTCTCCACACCTGGAGGCCTCACCGCCAACGACCTTTCGCGCTTGTTCTTCACCTGCACCAACACGAGTCAAGCCGCAACTTGCACCTGCAATACTTAGCCAAGAATCAGTCCACACAACGTTGTCAATCACTCATCACACAAGGAAGCAACCATCCGCCGGTCCTTGAACCACACATGGTCCTCAATCTCCCCCTTGATGAGTGCATTGACAACACACTCACATGAAGTAACCCAAGAGAAAAGAAAAAGAAAAGAAACAAATAAAAAGAAACCCCAACAAGCGATCGAAAGCCAAAGAAAGGCAACGAGCAAGATCACTTGAAGAAGACAAGTCTCGGACCCCTTAGGCAAGGGCAACGGCTCGACACATCCGAGACAAAACACAGCTCAAGCAAAGAGCGCAAACCACCAAAACAAGGCTCGAACACCACAAAGAGCTCCCCCTGCACAAATGCAAGCTCCCCCCGAGCCACAAGACACTCCCCCTGAACACATGCATCAATGCAACTCGGGAATGCAACAAAGAGCAAAAACTTGCTCACACTGCCCAGGGCGGTTAAACCGCCTGTACAGGGCGGTTAGACCGCCTATGTCTGATCTGACCGCCAGGGGGGCGGTTAGACCGCCCCAAGAGACCGGCCCTGCACCAAACTGCTCAAAAATTGCCCGAAACAATTGGAACACCTTCCAAACACTCCCAGGTGCCCAAAACATGCACAAACTTCTCCCCCTTGTTGACAATGCATGAATCAAGGCAAAATGCGAAAACTTTCAACATATAGCTTCTCGAATATACGAAATTCATCACAAGGAGCTACACAAGTCCAAATGAGCAAGTTAGATACTCGACAGGTTCGTAATGACCTTAACTACGTCATCACCAAGTTTCACAACCATTGGACAAGGCTAAAAAGGATTTGAGTAATTTTGCGAAATGTTACTCTCTCACAAGCAAATACCTAAACATGAGGAAAACATATCAAAATGGCAGAGCCACTCAAACTTCATGCTAGGACAGCCATTCTAATCATAAGACCATCATAAACACCCAAAAGCACCTCATGTCATGTCAAAGCCACCGAGCCATGTGCCTACTTCTATGTATGAGACTTCTCATTGGTAGGCAACATGCAACGGTTTAGCACCCAAAGCAAATTAATTTCAGCACATATGACATGGGAACATATTTTCCAAGCATTTTTCAGTTCATTTTCAGATTTATGATTGGTACATGAAATGTCTTTGCGACAAAAAGGAACTTATGCCCCTCCACAAGATTAAGCAAGAGGGCTAAACATTCATGATGGCAAGTGAGCCTTTGGCCCCATATGATCAATAAACTAGCTATCCAACCATAAAGTAAGCATAGCAAAGCCACTAAAACATGTCAAGATCATATATAGGCATTTACACATGAGAGAGCATGTATGTGACATTTTTCAAAAATTAGCCATCAACCATGGATCATTCAACAAGATCATCAAGAGCTAAGCCAAACTAACCATAGCATACCAAACAAGCTCACAAGAACATATATAGCAACCCATGGTGAACAAAGTATATAAGAGAAGCTTTTCCTATCAATGCATATGATACAAAAATGCATGCAATCTAAGATACAAGGATGCCTATACATCATGTTACATATGCCATGCCGAATGCAAGAAATGCACAAAAGAAAGCTATACATATGCTACACAAGGAGCTTCACCACCAACTTAGGAAACCAACCACACACACAAAGCTCACAAAAGACTGGCTCCTCGAGGGGAGGCAAAAAGGGCTCGACACCACCGGCAAAAGAGCAAAGGAGCACAAAACTCACAAGCTCCCCCTAAACACATGCACTAGGGCCAAAGAGCATGCAAAGCTCACCCTACACACATGATATAGAGAAGGAGCAAAACAAACCAAGTGACTTGACCAAGGCCACACACTCGAAGGTCACAAAGCACTTACCTTTATCATTTCTTCACAATTCACTCATCCTTGTCCACCATCCCCGAAAGTGATGCACCTACATGTCACCACCGGGTATGAGGCCGAAGAACCACCCCCGATATCAACCAAATGTTCTCTCGGGCCTCCCACCCGCAACTCAAAACCAAGAGCGAGAACGAGCAAATGACTCAACACTGGGGTTAGTCCCAAAGGTGTGAAACCAGTGTCGGGCCATTTCCTCAAAAGTAGGGTTAGCAACATTCATCCTACCCTGCCTATCAATACAGCGATCCATCCTGTCAAACCTATCAAACCTGGAACCACCATGGGAGCACCACTCCCGTCTCACTGAAGGAGTACGAGTACCACGAAAGGGAAAGCATGGTCTGTAGCCCCTCTGAGACTCAAAACTGCGACCTCTCCCAAACTCGTATTGATCACGAGGTGGAGAACATCCAGCAAACTCAACGCCACCAGACTCAAAGTGTCTACCATCTGCACCATGACCAAGGGAACTGAAACCACCAGCATCACGACCTCGAAAACAGAACTGCCCAGAAATCTGGGGAGGGCCGGTCTGACCGCCTAGCTAGGCCGCTCTGACCGCCCTTCCCAGGGCAGGGCCGGTCTGACCGCCTAGCCAGGCCGGTCTGACCGCCCTCTCCAGACCACCACCACAGCTACGGGATTTCTCATATCCCCATGCCGGATCCTTACGCACAAAGCCCTTTCCCTTAGGCAGTGGCATACGAGGCTCAGGCACACCATGAGAAGGGTGGTACCTGTCCTTGTTCGCCCACTCCTTAGCCATTCTCGCCTCTCTCTTTCTCTTATAGCAAAACTCTCTCTTGTGACCATCCTTTCCACAAAACTCACAATGGAAAAGTATTGGTTTGGGCTTAGGCTTGGGGAGAGGCTCTCCATTTGGTTTCTCACTAGGCTTTTCACTTGCCTTCTCACTCGGTTTTTCTCTCGGTTGGTTAGGCTTGGATGCAAACTTGTCTTTGGGTGTGGGTTGTGGTGGAACTAAAACATTCCCAAATTTCCTTTCTCTCTCACCACTTCCCTCACCAACCTTATCCAATCCCAAAGCCCAACCATCAAAGCGCTTACAGCTAGCAATCATCATACCAAGCTGAGGTTCTTGACTCGACAACCAACTCAGCGCTTCATGCAACTTATCATTCTCATCTTGCAAGCGACCAACACATTTTGCAAGATCCAAATTCTTCATAGCATGCAACACACATGTAGAACAAGAAGTAGGAATAGGCACTTTCAAATCGGCCTCTAGCGAACCAATGCGAGAATGAAGCTCAACAATTTTCTCATGCAAACCAGGGCAAGAAGTGCAAGCACCAAGCAAAGTGGGTCTAGATTGAAGCTCAGCCAATTCAACCCTAAGCACATCTAGTTCCTCACACTTGGAGGCACACTTCTCCCTAAGATCACCAAGTCGGCTAGGAAAGCAGAGCAATCAGCACAATCATTTTCATCAGAAACAACAGGACTAGCCTTAAGCGAATCAATCTCAAGCTTGCTATCAAGAACCTGTGTTTCTAGCTCAGCCACTCTAGTCCTAGCATCCTCGAGCAAAGATCTAAGCTCCTTCCTAAGCTTCTTAGCCTCTCTAAGCATGTGATCGCGATTATCAAGCAAGTCAACCAACTCCTCATTCTCCTTGCGCAAAGAAGAGAGGTCATCACATACCTCATCCTCGGAATCCAAATCCGAGGCGTCCTTCTGGCTTCTCTTGCTGCTCGAACTACGAGCCATGCCGCAGAAGTCGTCCTTGATGCTTAGGCCCGTCACACAAAGGCCGTTGAGATACTTGCCAAGGTTCTTCTTCTTCTTCCTCTTCTTCTCATCCTCTTCGTCTTCATCACTCGAGCTTGAAGACGAGTCCTCGGAATCAGACTCGATGTCGCTTGATCTCTTCATCTTCTCTCGAGACCACATCTTCTTCTCATGTCCATGATCCTTCTTCCTGGTCTTCTTCTTGTCCTTGAACTTGTGCTTGTCGTGGCTGATCACCTTTGGACACTCGGTGAAATAGTGTCCAATCTTGCCGCACTTGAAGCATGTCCTCGTGTTCCTCCTCCTGATCACTCGGTTCTCGTGGAGCCTCTCGAACCGCCTCGTCAGGAGCGCCAGCTCGTCCTCTCCAAGGTCATCAAACTCCTCATCTGGCATAGACATCAAAGAGGAAAATGAGAACATCCTGGTGGATGGGTTAGAGTTAGTCTTTCCTTTGGAACCACCAACGAGGGCAAGACAACGGGAGTCAGTCGGTCCCTCGAGCTTGGCAGTCATGCCCCTATCCACCTCAGCCGACTTGAGCTTCGAGAACAGCTCGTTCACCGTCAGAGTATCATACCTCTCCGACTCGACTATGGCCTCGAACTTTCCGCCCCATATCGTACGATCCAAAGAGTGTAAGAGCTTGACCGCTCTATCATGATCATCGTACGGGAGCACGTCCACATTGGCCCTCATGTTGTTCACCACCACCGTGAACCTCTGAAACAAGGCATCGATGGACTCACCGAGGAGATGAGTGAAGTTCTCGTACTCTCTCCGTAGGTCGCATACATCCGTGCTCGAACTCGGGCGTTCCCAACATGAGCCTCCTTCAACACCGCCCAAATCCTACAAGCCAAGTGCTCGGTGTGCACCCGATCGAACTCAGCCGACACAAAGCACGAAACAAGTAGTCGACCGCCTTATTGTTGGCGTCGAATCCGTCCCTCGACCCCGGAGCAAGGAAATCCATCGGCCGGACATAGCCTCGTGTCCACCGTGACATCCCAAAGGCAGTTGACCCTTTCCGCGGAGGAACGCACCCATCCTCTTGCTCCACATCTGGTAGTTCTTGCCATCGAAGTGTGGAGGACCCGAACCCCGTTCCTGGTACGCCATCCTTGGATCATAGACTGGTTAGAGTCAACAAAGACCCGAACCGGCTCTGATACCACTTGAAGGACCGAAAAGGCGACCAGAGAGGGGGGAGTGAATGGGAGCCGATAAAAATTCTTCTCGAGGGAGATTGAAACTCCGACAAGATGAACTACCTCGGTCGAACCCCCGAAATCTCACGCTCCGCACTTCAACCTTCCGTTTGCCAAAACCACGTAGCCACTGGAGTGCTACTGGTCCTAGGAACAAACTCTACCAGCAACCACAACACACACGCAAGACCGACGGCGGAAACAACTCGAAAGCCGGCTAACCGAGGGGGCGGTTAGACCGGGTATAGGGGGCGGTTAGACCGCCTCCACCTCGGCAACCAAGAAATCCTCCAAAGCGCCTCTTCCGAGCACCAAAACTCACCACGGTTTCACCAACAGAGATCTCGGTCAAGGCCGTGCTAGCTACCGTAAAATCTTGGTGAAAACCAAAACTTCACCCAAGGGCCTAGGGGCGGTTAGACCGGCTACCCGGGGCGGTCTAACCTCCCGTACCCAAGAACGAACCCCCGACCAAGAACACCTAGTAAACCGCACGAGAACGACCCCAAATTTCACCCAGACACTCCTCTGATCAAGGCGAACAAACTCATAGAGGAAAATCCGGCGAAACAAAACTTTGACCCGGAAACACCCAGGGCGGTTAGACCGCCCCCTGTAGGCGGTTAGACCGCCCCTTCCAGAAAACGAACCCGCGAGTCAAACCTCAACTTCCTCACGCCCGATCTCCCGAATCACTCCACAGATTGCAGCCAAACTTCGGGAATAGCTGGGTTACCTCCTGGGCAACCTCTACCTCAAAGGAATCAACCCGAAACGCTCACAATCAAGAGGAATCGAAGAAATCGCTTCTCTAGGTCAAGAACTCGCCCAACTCGAGAAATCACCAAATCGAGTCCGATTCAAAGGGGATTTGGGGGCAAAGTCACCAGCCAAAGAGGCACAAGAACCTCATACGTGACACCCACCAAAAACCCCAAGAAATCGTCCTCAAAACACCGCCAAAAAGAGCTCCGAAAATCAACACCAAAGAGACGGGAAAACCACCATGATGAACAACGCCAAACCTTCTATACATGCCATGAATGGTTCGTACAAGGTCTACCTTGCCACCCAAACATCCATCCCTCTCTCTAGATCTCACATGAAGCTCTCAAGCTAGCCTTCTAAAATCCTAAGGAAAATGGAGAACGAAAATGGAAAAACCAAATGAGCTAGGGTTCCAAGAGTTGGCTGCCATCCACCCATCTAATGAGTATATATGGAGGCACCCAAAAGACTAAACTACCCTTCACTAATAACTAGGGATACATGCCCCTCGAGGGCGGATTTGGAATTCTTGATGTCTTCACCATCGGACGGATGCCCGGCGACCGCACCCGGCCGTAGCCTCGACGCAAGCCTTGCGATCCCGACGCGTGTCCTCTCGCTTCGAAGCTTCTCGGCGCCGGCGGCCAGGGCGGTTAGACCGCCCCCCTTGGGCGGTTAGACCGGCCCGGCGGATCTGACCGGCCCCAGGCGGTCTGACCGCCCCTTCTGGGCGGTTGAACCGGCCTGGGTGGCCGCACCTCCTCGTCGAGTCTTCGGTCTCGGTTTTGTGGCTCAACCGAGTAACCTAGTTATTTTCTGGTGAACCACTGCAAACCCCGCGAACTCGGTGTAGCCTCCGCCAATCTCCACTCATGACTCGGCTCCCACGTAGTCCCGGCTCGACCTTGGTTTTGAGGCTCTACCAAGAAACCGTCCACGACTTCATCTTGCTGTTCATGCCACCATGCGGCCCGCACTTGACCCCCGCCGGCCACCGGGTCCCTCAAACAAAGCCTACTTGTCTTCTCCACACACCGGAGGCCTCACCGCAACGACCTTTCGCGCTTGTTCTTCACCTGCACCAACACGAGTCAAGCCGCAACCTGCACCTGCAATACTTAGCCAAGAATCAGTCCACACAACGTTGTCAATCACTCATCACACAAGGAAGCGACCATCCACCGGTACTCGAACCACACATGGTCCTCACTGAGCAACAAGTCTGGACTTGTTCCTCACAACCATCCCATTCTCTCCCTCTTTGTTCTTCCAAACCCACTTGGTTCCTATGGGATGGCAATTTGGAGGTGGTTCAACTAACTCCCACACCTGGTTCCTCTCAAAGTTTTCCAACTCCTCATGCATTGAATTGACCCAGTTTGCATCAGATAAAGCGTGTCCAATGTCCTTGGGCTCAAAGGTGGCAACAAATGAAGCATGAGCGAAATGAGAGGAATTCCTGGACCTTGACCGTGTAGTACGTTCGTCGATGTCCCCAATGATCTTCGACAGGGGATGCACTTCTTGAATCCGCCGGGGAGCCTCACGCCTCGAGACTACCTCCCCCTCACCTTTAGCTTCTCTCGCCTGGTCCTCTTGCTGCACCGTCGTTGTCCATGAAGTAGACGGTCCACGCTCCGTAGTGGTCGTAGGGGAAGTAGTAGGTACACACTTAGCTTCAGGCGCATGGTTCTCCCCATTATCATCTCTAGCTTCATCCTTTTCCTCTTCAAAGAGGTCCTCGGCCATCTCCTCATCACCTGCACATTCAAAGCCAAGAGAGGTACATGGCATTGTCTCGTCGAAGGTTACCTCGCAAGTCTCCATGATTTTGTTAGTCTCAAGGTTAAGGACCCTATAGGCTCTAGAGTGGTTAGCATATCCAAAGAAAATACCATCACTAGACCTAGCCTCAAACTTGTCGAGTTTTCCCTTCTTAATGATAAGGCACTTGCAGCCAAAGACTCGGAAATGACTCACCTTGGGTGCCCGACCATGCATCAGCTCATAACAAGTCTTCTTCTTGAAGGCTCGCAATAAAATCCTGTTAGAGACATGACAAGGCGTATTGACCGCCTTAGCCCAATACCTCCTAGGAGTCCTGTGCTCATCGAGCATCGTCCTAGCCATCTCACAAAGAGTCCGATTTTTCCTTTCCACGACTCCATTTTGAGGGGGCACATAAGGGGTCGAATACTGATGTTCAAGACCTAGATCACGACAAAAGGCATCAAAATGAGAGTTCTTGAACTCTGAGCCATTATCACTGCGGATAGCTCGAATAGCATTCCCATGCCTCTCGTTTTTCAACCTCACGATCAGATCTCGAACAAAACCAAATGTCTCACTCTTGTCTTCCAAGAAAAACACCCAAGCATAGTGAGAGTAATCGTCCACCACAACAAGGACATACCACTTCCCACCCACCGAGCGAACTCGAGCTGGCCCAACAAGGTCCATATGCAACAGCTCTGTCAGACGCTCGGTCATGACATCGGTCAGGGGTGGATGGGGAGTGGCTACCATCTTGCCATGTCTACACGGAGCACAAACCAAATCCTTCTCAAGCTTCAACCTCGGCAATCCTCGGACAAGGTCAAGACCACTCAAGCGGGAAACCAAATCAAAGCTCAAGTGTCCCAACCGCCTATGCCATTTCCACAAATCAGAAGAAGGACTAGCCAACAAACAGCGAGCAGGACCCAAAGAACGAGAGAAATCAGCCCTGAAAATCTGACCCTCGGGGATGATCATACATACAAGATCACCTCGAGAATCAAGCAAACGAGACTCGCCAGACTTGAAACGCACCTCAAAACCCTCATCTAGCAGTTGAGAAACCGAAAGCAAATTGAAACCCAAAGGCTTCACAAGAGCCACTCTCTTCAACGTTACCTTGTCACTCACATGCACAACACCCTCAGAAATCACCCTTCCTCGTCCATTGTCCCCAAACGTGATGTACAACTTTTCCTTCACTCGGGTGAGGCTGGAGAACCACCTCTTATCTCCGGTCATGTGTCGAGAACACCCGGATTCGATCAACCAAATGTCCTCCAAGCCTCCTGCCTCATCCTCCGAGTCGGAGTCGCTGTCTTCCTTCTCGCTCTTCTTGCTGCTTGAGCTATGGGCCATGCCACAAAAGCCCTCAAGCGCCACACAGCTCAACCCGCTGAGGTTCCGACTTGCACTCTTCTTGCCCTTGCGCCTCCCGGCGTCTTCATCTTCGCTGCTTGAGCTTTACTGCTCGTCGCTTGAGCTTGAGTCGACGTCACTCGCACCGGCCACCATCGCTCTTGCCTTGTTCTTCTTGTAGCCGCTCTTGTTCGGTCGCCGCTTGTCCTTGTCCTTGCTCTTGGACTTGTTGAAGTGCTTGCCCTTGGAGGAGTACTTGTCTTCACGCCTCGGGTGCGCCTTGTACTCGTTCACCTTGTACTTGTTCTTCTCTGCTTCCGGGCACTCGGCGATGAAGTGGCCTCGCTTGCCACAGTTGTAGCACGTCCCTGAGCTCCGCCTTGCATTCCTCCGACTCTTGTGTAGTTGATCAAACCTTCTTGAGAGCAAGGCCAGCTCCTCCTCACCCAGCACATCAAACTCCTCATCTGGAATAGACATAAGAGAAGACAAGGAAAACTGTCGACAGGAAGGGTTAGATTATCCCTTTGATCCACACACAAGAGCAACACTATGGTCAGTCGAGCCCTCATGCTTGGATTGCAAGTTCCTGTCAACCTCAGCCGACTTGAGCTTAGAGAAGAGGTCATCCAACTCAATAGTCAAATATTACCCAGACTCCTTGATGGCCTCAACCTTAGCACCCCAAACATTTGGGTCCAAGACATGCAAGAGCTTCAAAGCCTGATCATGCTCGGTGTAAGGAAAATCCTCAACATTAGCTTTCATGTTGTTCACGATGGCAGTGAACCTCTGAAACATCGCATCGATGTTTTCACTGGGAAGTGGAGTGAAGTTCTCATATTGCATCAGGTAAGAGACAAAGAGGCGAGCCTTCACATGGTTATCACCACCGTGAGCAACCAACAGCTTCTCCCAAATTTTCCAAGCAAGATTCAAATGGCGAACACACTCAAACTCAGGATCACACAAGCTCCGGACCAAGTGATCAACGGCTTTTGCATTAGCCTCATACTTGGCCTTAGCACCGGCATCGGTCACCATAAGAGTATGGATGTTGACCGGAATAGCATAGGTCTTGTCAAGCACAATGAAATCCAACTGCTTTCCACGAAGAAAGATCATCATACGAGCCGCCCACTTGTGGTAACCCTTTCCATCGAAGTGCGGCGGACCGCCCCGCTCAACGTACGCCATCTTAGGATTCGAGCTTGTCAAAGTCGCAAAGAATCCGGCACCAAGCTCTGATACCAATTGAAGGATCAGATGGCGACTAGAGAGGGGGGAGTGAATAGGAGCCGGTAAAAATTCTTCCCAAAGAACCCGGCCTATGCCCTAGTCAAAACCCGGTCACACACAAGCGATGGATCGAATCACACACCAACCGCCAAGACAACGAGGTTATGGATCAACCTGAAGCCTTAGGAACGATTCCTTGAAGCACACGCGGAAGCACGAGAAAGGAAGGGAAGAAACGAACCAAGAAGCAAAGCTCACAGGCTCTGGCGGACCGTCCGGCCAGGAGGGGCGGACCGTCCGCACTGGCCTCGCGGACCGTCCGACCTGATGCCGCGGACCGTCCGCGCCAACCCTGCGGACTGTCCGGCCCTACACCGCGGACCGTCCATTAAATCACACAGAACCAACAGAAGCAACCCGGGAACACGCACCGTCCGCGGGGAGCACGCGGACTGTCCGCCAGGCACCCGCGGACCGTCCGCCCACTGCTGCGGACCGTCCGAAACTCCGTCCAACAAAACCTCAAAGCTGTGACGGATCGAAACGAAGGACAAGCAAGAACACGAAGAACACGGGACGAACACGTGCGGCGCGGACCGTCCGCCAGGAGGGCGCGGACCGTCCGCGAGGCACGGACAGAGCAGAAAAACGCCCGACCTCGAAGGTCAACTCCCCCAAATCATCATCGGATTTCCCAAACGGTTGAAGCTATGGAGACAAGGGTTTGGGGACTTGAAAAGCGTCACACAAGGATGCTATAGCCCAAAAATCTTGCCTCCTAACTCCCTAAATCACCGGGAATCGCTAATCCTTTGAGCACAACCAAAAGCTAGAGCACCGAACGAAAACTCTCGAATCGAAGTGGTTTCCCGGCGTTTGAGGGCACAAGATCAATCACAAAGATGCACGAGACATGCATCCATGTTTCCCTCAAAGAAATCCAGGGAGAAACCCACTCAAATCCGCGGAATCACACCGAGAACAAAGGCACGAAAACAAGCACAAAAAGACCACGAAAAACACAACTCCGAATCTTCTATACAAACTAGGAAAGATTCACAAGGTCTTGCATGCCGCCCTAGCATCCATCCCTCTCAACAAATCTCTCATGAAGCTCTCATGCTAGCCTAGAGAGAATGGAAGAAAAATAGCTATGAAAATGAGAAAGAGGAAGGGGGAAATGAAACCCTAAGTCACGGAGAGAGAGAGCCACTCACACACCCTTATGGCTTATATATCGGGTCCCGCCGGAGTGGTAAATGACTCGACTACCCCTAACCTAACTACTGGCGATACAACCCATGCAGGGGCATTTAGGTAATGTTTGTGGGTTTTGCCATCGGACGGCCACGCCTTTGCCGCACCCCGCGTCCTCCCGACGCAAGCCATGCGATCCCGCCGCGTGTCTGTTGACGCAAAAAGTGCACCAAGCGCCAAACACACAGCAAGCCGAAAAGCTGGCTTCGCACGCGCAAAGAGTAGAGATGACGTGCCAGTCAATTTTTCCTGAAAATTAACAAAAGATACAGAAGTTAAATACCAAAGCTTGGAACTTGCCGGGTGGTACCAGACAGTTCCATATTTGCGGCCAAAGAGCCATATGAGATGACACATAGCTATATGAAAGCTATTTGTCAAAGAATTGAAGCCACTCGGGAACTTGTGAGAGGAAAAAACAATACTGCCGAATGGATGACGTAAGCATGATGGCAACCGGTCTTTGTTTGGTCAACAATGCATGAACACGATATACGACCGATCCCACAGTAACAATGTTAAATGAATGAAGTAAAGCACGAACGTAAGCATGTAATAAACAAGCATGCATAGATCCAAAGCACTAGTCTACCGCATGTATAGGTACTTAGAGATCCGTCAGGTACGATGCCAAAACAAATCTATCCACCGCATGATACAACTTGCACGAAATCGTACCACTTTCCACACATAGATCTATCCACCGCATGATACAATCTAAACATGGAAAGCTAAAAGCACACATCATTTGAAGCATGAATTGCGCACATGTTCTACTCGTGGAGAAACATAACCGAATACGGCTGAACAGCCGATTCGGGGTCCATGAAGAAGGAACAAACATTACCACGCGGATAAATCTATCAGGTTGATCCGAAATCTAATCCACCGGATGACTAGCTCTAAAGCAACCCAAAAACCTGCATCTACCGCATGATACCCGGTTCTTTCAAGATTTATACCGACAAAGGCAATCTTGAACCCACAACACGTGACAACCTAGATCGATTCGGTTTCGGCTATCGGAAGGCACAAGATCCATGTATTAAAACACAAAATCTACCCATACAGGGATCATAAAAGGAGTGAGCCGATCCAACCCATCTAGATTGGGCAAAAGTGTTACACGAATCTAAACATAAAGTAAAAACTCGAAATAACACGGGGTAACTTAATGAATCTATTGGATCTTGCCAAAACCCAATAGAGCCGATAACTAGCCTCAAGCTAGATCTTAGCCTACCGCATGGCTCATGATCTAACAAGAAACCTTCTTGAACCAAGCTTGAATCTACCGCATGACACGAAGCATGGTAACAAGACTACTTGCATCGATCTAAATCCACCGCACGATACTAGACATGATACAAGGTTGCCGGTACTCACGGAGGTCGACGGATCGATTGGCCCTCTCGAAGAACTCGACGACACGACAAAAGGACTCTAGGGTTTGGCGTAAGGCCGGTGTGTATTGAAGAATGATTGTCCTTTGTTACATACATTCAGGGGTCATATTTATACCCTGTCAAGTACAACTTCGAATGGATTCGTTACCTAACTTATCTCTAAGCTCGATCGCCTATCCATCCATTCGTCCCCCCTGATTGAGCCACGTCACCATCCAATCCCGCAAAATCAGCTCTACTGTTCTTTGCCGAACCGGAGCAGATAGCCGACCGCAGATCTCTTTGCCGAATATCTCTGAAAAGACCCTTCCTTCCACCAGACGGACTCTTTATCGAACCGGACCCACGAGTCAGACTCCTTACCAAATTTTGGTGTTAACACATGCCCCTTCAATTGTGGGATAAAAGTAATTTTGTTCCACAATTGACTCCAGCCACGAATCTTCAGATCAAATCCGTCAACACCTGTTCTTCGCAATCCGCCGGAATCTTCATCCAGATCCAACCCTAGATCCCCTCGTTCCGAGCTCAAATCTCCAATGGCAGCTCAGAACCAAGACGCTCAGGTAAATTCATCCCTCATAAGCCTCGTTCGGCATTTAGGTCTTCGATTTCACCAGGATTTCCTTTTCCGCTCTTCCTCCAGGAGCCTTCTACTGAGCTTTTGATTCGTACCGAGGCCAATTCGAGATCCTATTACCTTGGCCCTGTGGGGAACTCTGACCCTCGAGATTTCATCGCAGCTGAATCTCAGAGAATCCCCTTTAAAGCAGCTCTGTCTCCACCGCCTCAGTGGCAAGACGCTTTCAAGAACTGGCCTTTACCTCCAATTGCAGGCTGGAAGACTTGGTACCGGAGGATTCTCGCAGACAAGAGCGGATTGACCAACTTGGATACCCTCCGTATCGCCCAGTGCTTGGAGTTATCCGTGGCTGAGACCCCCAAGAACGAAGACCTCCTGATAGCAGCCTGCCACTTCTGGTCAAACGGCGTCAACGCCTTCCTTTTTGGCCATGGCCCAATGTCTCCAACCTTGGCCGATGTATATATGATCACCGGCCTTGACATCACAGGATCTGTCCAGCCCTGGAACTTCAAAGGCTCTTCACGCCAGACAGGGGTAAAGCCAGTGAACGGATATAAGAATTACATCTTGAAGCACATGAAAGACAATCCCCTTGGCGATGTTGAATACAGAGCATTCCTGAATATGTGGCTGTGCAGATTTGTCTTTTGTGGCAAAGCCAACGAGCCCACCTTGAACCATATTGCAATGGCGTCTCATTTGGCCAGTGGCAATCGCCTCCCCCTTGGGAAATTCTTCCTCGGCAGTGTATACCACATGCTTCACCAAACTGTTACTCAGATGTATACCAGCCAATGGATAGCATGTGTCAACAGCCCTTGGTGGTTCGTTCAGATATGGTTGCAGCCTCCACTCGCATCGATTGTTGGTGTTGATTTGAACACCGAGCTTTTCCCTTCATCCAATCACCCCGAAGGAGAAAACAATGCTACCGGGGGATGTCGAGTTATGGAGAAGCGACTTCAATCGTTATCATTCAGGCAAGACATCGCCCGGCTCTTTGAATCGTTCTTCAAGGGTCTCCGAACCCTCTCGGCTCCCCTATCTGGACAATGATACATTGACTTTCCCTGTTGAATTCTCCTTTGAGCCTGGTCGTCCAGATGGGAGATTCTTGGAAATTTTCAACATCGTAATTCGCCCATGTATACTGCCGACCGAATTCAACGGAGGGAGGCTGAACTTCAGCACTTATGAGTATTATCAGCCCAATGTAATGGCCAGGCAGATTGGTTGTGGCCAGATGCCCCAAGATTGTTCCTGCATGAATTCCTCAAGCCCAGAGAGGAAATCAAAGAGAGTATGCAATGTAGCAGGATCTTCCATTATGTGTGTAGTCCCACTGTCTACACATGTCCTTTCGTGCCCACAGTCATAGCTCATCCCACCTTTAACTCTTGGTGGCAAGAACTCCATGATCACATCTTCAGTGAGCCTGTACATGTGTTCTGTGCAGAGTTGATGCCTGATTTCCTGCCAACTTCAGAGGTAACATAATGAACCTTTGGATCAGACATCTCTCCTCTCAATTATGATTCTGACCTCATTCTTTTGATTCCACAGAACACAGTGCCTGCTCCTCGAGCCAGGAACATCACCTACAATCTTGCAAGCCCAATCTCAGCACTGGGATTCAAATCAACAACTCTGGCTCAGTTAATGGCCAGGTTTGCTACAACAGACCCTAGCCTCTCTAGCCTTGCTGCTGACAAGAGGCAAGGTTTATCTCTGGTTGCTCCTCCAACTGCCAAGAGGAGGAGAACTATCAAGAAAATCCTTGTCGAGGTAAAATCTTTTACCTTCTTGACCCCAAGATTACTCTGTTCCTGATAAATTATCTCTTTGTGCATTCTCAGACCAGAGCTCATCAACCTTTAGTGTCAGAACCTGCCAATGCCCCATCCACAGGTATGACCTATATTTGTCCTCTTTTAGGGATGGACACTGGCATTTACCCTTGTGACTTGATATTTGCAGAAGAAACAGTGGAAGAACAACTAGTTGATGTTCCAGTGGCTCAACAAGCAAGTCCATCCAGGGTTGAATTACCTATCCCAGTGGAGATCTCATCTTCATCACCCTCTGCAGAAGCAATGAATTCTCCAGAGATGAGTCTCCCAATCCAGCCGGAGCCATCAAGTCCTCCAAGGGCACAATCACCCGTTGGTCACGCAGCAACTCCAATCCTAACAGAGGTGGATCCGACTCCTCATCAGCCAGAAGCCCACGAGCTACCAAAGAATCGCATCAGTACCTTCTAGCTTGGAAGCTTCGGCTCTACCTGGAGCACCTCCTTCACCTGTGATTACCCCTGCTCAAGAAACCGGCCACGAGGTAATCATCTGCACTCAACTCTGCTATATTACTTTTAGCACCTCTAACTCGGCAATACGGCTTCTTAGGATCAGGCTCCATCATCATCAAGCCTGCTGTCGGGGACCAATCCAATTGCCGAAGCGACGGAAGGGATGCATCAGCCGCTGTCAGATGAGGTGCTAGCAAAGCTTCAAGAAATTGTTGCCTGGCTGGAAAGAGATGCACAAGATCAGTTCAAGGATCTTGACCACTTCGAGGAGATGCTTGAATCCATCAGCCAAGAACTTCCCGAAGATATCAGCGCTCCTCTTGTATCCATCTGTGGCCTGGACGTTCTTTACGCGCCCATAAGACATGCTTTGAGGAAGCTGCGCTCCCGTCCGGCTATCGAAAAGAAGAGATCTGATGCTGAGCAAGCCATGAACGGGGCGCAATCCCAGACAGAGAGCCACAGAAATACATTGTCGATCTCGCGGTGCTTCTTGTGATCTGAAAATTGCCAAGAAAGCTGCTCTAGAAGCGGAACTGAGAAGCCTGTCAGCTGAGATAGAGGCTGATAAAAAGAGAATAGCCGAGCTTCCTGGACTGATAGAAAAAACCCAAGAGGAAGCAAGGTCGGCTATAGCCAGGATGGAACAATGCGATGCAGAACTCACCACCTTGTCCAGCGCCCAAAAAGATTGCCAAGAATTGTTGGACAATTTCCGTCAGGCAACATCCAATGCTCGTGGTGTGATTGCGAAACGTCTGAACATTTGAATGCCTCCATTGCTGTATAACCGAATTGGCCATTCTTGTGATATTTTCTTGTAATTTGTTTCTTTTCCTCTTCGTACCTTCAAATATAAATGTTGAACGACCCATTCGGCAAAGAAACGCCAACTCCCGAATGGCACTTTGATTCTCCTTAGTCGAACCAATCAACTGAATGCGACTCCGCCTAGAGCTCCAAGCGACCCGCCGGCGGGCTGGCCAAAGAAACCTTTCCACCTTCCGATTTTCTTGGGATATGCGTCACGATCCAAAGCCACGACTCAAAGCCACGATTCATCTTACCAGGCCTATAAATGCAACCGTAGGTGCCCCTAGCTCTCCACCAGGCCTTCTAGCTCTCGAATCTTTGCCGATCTCAGCCCCTTCTCTTTCCACACATTGCACATCCCAAACCACCATGGTGCGCCGCCTCAACTACCGCCGCGCTTCCGACGAGGCGGAGGGGAGCAGTGCCAACGCGCGCCGGAGGCAATGATCGTCGATTTCCTCTTCTTTAATTCAACCTTTGATCTTCTTCTTGTTTTGACGATCATCCCCTTTTTTCAGATTGATTCAGTGGAATCCGCCTCCCGCGCCGGCCAATCAACCCCTTCCGGACGACTCCTCGGAGTCCGACGGCCACTCCCCCGTGCCGTACGGGGAAGTCGATGCCCTCCGCTTCAAGGAGGAGCTGGAGGCGTCTCGGCGTGAGCTAGAGGACGTCTCCAAGAAGGCGGGCATAGCCGAGCTGGAATGGGAGGACCAGCGCAAACAGCTCCTGGAAGCCATCGACGGTACGACTCTGAAAACAGTTCCTGGTCCAACCCGGCTTTTGATGCTAATTTTTTTCTTCTGGCTCCTTGCAGCTCGCGATGCTGAGCTCAACCAGCTGAAGGCGCTGGTAGAGCAGCTGGCCGAGAAGGTGAATGCCCGCGGTGACACGCCGGCGGAGCGCCTTGCCGCGGTGGAGCACCGCGTCGACGAGGTGGCCACCCATGGCGTTCGTCTGGGCACCACCTTGGGCCTAGCTGCCATGGCGACGCATACGGACGTCGACTACTCTACCAGGCCGCGCGGCTTCCGGGGCGGCGCGCCGGAGGACATCGACGAGATCGAGCTCATCCTGGAGCGCCTCGATGGCCACGGCGACGCCATTGCCGAAATTACTCATCCTCAATCTGTGTTGAACAGACTCTTCGACTAGATTGTATTAGGGATGTGTAAATATCGGCAATAAATGAAGAGCTTTTGAATTCTGTGCTTGTTTTGTGATGATTCCCTTTACACTTTGCATCCGTGAATCTTGTTTTCTTTGAATGCATCCGGGAACTATCTTGAGCCGAACGCGCGAGAACAACTGCCCCTTGGCGCAAAATCCACAGAAGATCCCGATTCGGCAATCCATAAACACTGTTCAAGCAAAAAAACCCTTCGCACCTGGGAGAAAACTCTGCCGTTTGGTATTCCAACAAGGTGTGTCCGGCCTGGTCATCACTCCCAATGCACCCCTTCGGTCAATAAAATAGCCTCGCCGGGATGCTCGCAAATCCACTCGCTCACTCATCCATCATTTCACATCTCCTCCCCGTCCTCGAGGAGAAAACCCCAAAGCCATGGACAAGGGCAAGCAACCCCGGGAGAGCGGCTCATCCAAGAAGCGCACGATTCGGAAGTGAGTTCTCCCTTGATCTACTCCTCGTTCTTCCGCATGATCTCGTGCTTGATGTTCTCCTCTTTTCTCTCTTTCGGCCTTGATTTGCTCCCTGAAGAGATCATCGGGACCGAAGATGTGCCGGAGTACATTTCCTCCGATTCCTCCCTCGAGGCGGAGGGGGCCATGCCTGAACAGAGGGCCAACCATCGGCTGCGCCGCCGCGTTCGGCATCTGGAGCACGGCCTCAGGGACATCACCGCCCGTTGCCAAGCCGAGCGCGAGCGTCGCATGGCTCTGGAAGCACTAGTAGGGGGTAAACGCTTCTGACTTCTTTTTGACCTTACGCTTGCATCTGGATTTCTTGCCCCCTAACATCGATTCCTCTGCCTCAGATGTCTCTGACTGGTATAACAACCTAAAGATGGCCTGGGAAAGCTTGGTGGAGGCCGCCAACCATGGTCACCCCCATGCGTTTCAAGTTGCCGTCACGGTGGTCCTGGAACAACTGAAGAGGGAGCAGCAGAAGAAGCAAAGAGAACATTGAGTCATACTTTCGCTTTTTTCTCCACGCCTTCTGCTTCCCACCTCCTTGAAGATCTGACCATCAGGGTTGTTAGATGTAAACCTGCAAGAAGCAGTTGTAATGTCTGTGCTAAGGGCAATGCATTCAGGCACTGGCCATTTCTTCTGTTTATGGATTTTTTGCTCTGAAGGCGGCCTCATTCTTGAGCGTTGGCTATCTCTGTGTCTGATGTGTTTAATCATCGATCGATCTCAATGCTAGGATAATATTTCTTCAGATATCTTCCATTTATTGCAGCGAAAAATTCTTCTCCTAGCAAAGTTTTCAATATGTATGCATTACCAGGGACGCATCTGACCACACGGAAAGGTCCTTCCCAGTTAGGGGACCATTTGCCGAATTTGCTGTATTTAGTTCCAATCGGCAATAGCGCTTTCCAAACTAGATCGCCTTCTGCAAATTGCCTTACTTTCACCTTCTTGTTATAGTACTTGGCAACCCGCAGCTTGTTTTTCTCGATGTTTTCTAGGGCCCTGAGACGGATCATATGTAAATCCTCTAGCTCGTCCATCATTAGGCCACTGTAATCCTTGGAGCTCAAGTTCTTTTGCAGCACCACTCTCCTTGAATCTGATTGCATCTCCCAAGGCAAAATTGCGTGGTGCCCGTAAACCAACTCGTAAGGAGAGGTCTTTGTAGCTCCGTGGGGGGCCATTCGGTAAGCCCACAGCGCTTCACTGAGAACCGAATGCCACCTCCTTGGCTTCTGATCGATCTTCTTTTGTATCAACTTGATCATGATCTTATTAGAAGCCTCTGCTTGACCATTAGCCTGGGCATAATAGGGAGAGGAATTAAACAATTTGATTCCCATGCTTTCGGCAAATTCTCTGAACTCCAGTGACACGAACTGAGCCCCTTGATCAGTGGTAATTGTCTGAGGGATTCCAAATCGGTAGATGATGTGCTCCTTGATGAATTCAATCATGTTTTTTGACGTCACCTTCTTCAGTGGGATCGCCTCAACCCATTTAGTGAAATAATCCGTAGCCAAAAGCACGAACTTATGCCCCTTGCTAGATGGTGGATTAATTTGGCCAAACAAGTCGATACCCCAACCCCTGAATGGCCATGGCTTGATGATGGGATTCAATGCTGATGCAGGGACCCTTTGAATATTCCCAAACCGTTGGCAATCCTGACATCCCTTGTAATACTCAAAGCAGTCCTCTAATATCGTCGGCCAAAAGCATCCAGCTTGTCTAATAACCCACTTCATACGGTAGGCCGAATGGTGTGCTCCGCATATCTCATCATGCACTTCGCTCATCATGTTCTTGGCTTCTTCTGAACCCAGGCATCATAGTAATACCCCATCCAACGATTTATAGAATAAATTATCATCCAGAAGAACGAACTTTATGGCTTTGTACCTGAGCTTCCTAGAGACTTTACGGGAAGGATCCTTCAAGTAATCAACGATCTCTTTCCTCCAATCATCTCCTGCAAGATCCGCCCCTAGTGCACACGCCTCTGCAGCAAACGCTTCTTGACTCTCTTTGTAACCAGAAGCGCTCCGAGCCACCTTTGTTTGCTTCTTCGTTATGTTCTCTAGGAATGTCTTTGTAGAGTTACCAATGGGAAGCTTTTCAAGATTTCCCTGCACTCTTCGTAGTAACTCCTCAGCGCTTCACTTTTGCATTCATATTGGCCGTTCAATTGCTTGATTACCAGCTCTGAATCTCCATAAACTTCAACCGAAACGGCCCCTGCTTCTCTCAAGTACTGAAGCCCTCGAAGTAATGCCTCGTATTCAGCCTGATTATTTGTGACAGTGGGCTGAATAGGGATGGAAAATTCAAACATTTCACCTCTAGGAGAAATCAGTAGGATCCCTACTCCCCCACTTTTACCACACGACGATCCATCAAAAAATAGCGCCCAAGGGGTGATCTCAAGTAAATCAATTGACGGATCACGATGTTCAGTTATAAAATCGGCAATGATCTGACCTTTGATGGCTTTTGCCGATTCAAACTTCAGCTCGAATTCTGATAAAGCTAAAATCCACTTGCCAATCCTGCCGTTCAAAATTGGCATAGATAACATATGTTTTATCACATCGAACTTGGAATACACAGTGCATTCGGCATTCAACAGGTAGTGCCGAAATTTTGTACACGAGTAGTACACGCAAAGACATAGTTTCTCTACAGCCGAATACCTGGTTTCAGGATCAAGTAATTTTCGGCTAAGATATGCTACTACCCGCTCCTTTCCTTCGAATTCTTGAATAAGGGCCGATCCAATGGTTTGGGTATCGGCCGCCACGTACAACTTGAAAGGCTTGTTCAGCTGAGGAGGGACCAGTACTGGTGGCTCCTTCATGTACTGCTTGATCTCATCAAAAGCCTTTTGTTGTTCGTCGCCCCACGTGAACTTCTGATCTTTCTTCAGCTTCAGTAATGGAGAAAATGGCAACACCTTCTGCGATAAATTTGAAATGAATCTTCTCACGAAGTTGATTTTGCCGAGCAGTGATTGCAACTCCTTGAGGTTAGTTGGAGGAACAACTTCATCAATGGCCTTCATGCTCTTCTTGCCAACTTCAATTCCTCCTTCGTGGACCAAAAACCCCAAGAATTCTCCAGTTGATACCCCAAAGGCGCACTTGTTTGGGTTCATCTTCAAACCGTGTTTCCGGGTGCACTCCAAGGTCTTCCTCACATCTTCTAAATGGGTGTCATGACTTAGGGACTTGATTACCACATCATCAATGTAGATCTCCACAATCTTGCCGATCAACTCATGAAAAATGTAATTCATGGCTCGTTGATAGGTTGCACTGACATTTTTCAATCCAAATGTCATGACGATCCACTCGAATAGGCCTATATGACCAGGACATCTAAAGGCCATCTTTGAAATGTCCTCTATTGCCATGAAGATCTGATTGTATCCCGCATTGCCATCCATGAAACTGATCACTTTGTGTCCAGCGGCGGCGTCGATTAACAAATCGGCAATAGGCATCGGGTATCCGTCCATCCGAGTAGCTCTGTTAAGATCCCTGAAATCTATGCAGACCCTCATTTTTCCATTCTTTTTGTATACAGGGACAATGTTAGAAATCCATTCCGCATATCTGCATGGCCGAACGAAGTTTGCATCAAGCAATCTTTCAATTTCTTTCTTCACATCGGCCAATACTTCATCCTTGTAGACCTTCCGGGGCGGTTGCTTGTATGGTTTGAAACCAGATATGATTGGCAACCGATGCTCAACGATAGAACGATCCAATCCAGGCATCTCCGAATAATTCCAGGCGAAGCAATCCTTGTATTCCTTGAGAAGCTTAATTAATTCTCCCCTGAAGTCCGGCCGCAAGCCTGCGCTGATGAATGTCGGCCTTGGCTTATCGCCATCTCCAATGTCAACCTCTTCCAATTTATCAGCCGACATGAATCCTCGCCCTAGCTTGCCATCGGTGCCGTCTACGGGGTTCTCCATTAAAAATTGCTATAAGAGCCGACTGCTTGAATCGGCTGTTGATCACTGCTGACAGGTTCAACAGGACCTTCCCCCCAGTCTTTGCCTGAGAAGCAATCAATACCTTGGTACTCCCAGAAAGCTGGTTCCATGTTCGCCACGCTCACGGAGTCATCTGCCTGGACGACCTCAATCTCATCGTCCACCCACTGGATAAGCTGTTGATGCATGGTGGACGGGACGCAACAGTTGGCATGGATCCAGTCCCGCCCAAGCAGCAGGCTGTAGGCCCCCTTGCCTTCGATGACAAAGAAGGTAGTGAGCAGCGTCTTGGATCCGATCATCAAATCCACGTGAGCACACCCCTTGGTATCCGAAGGGTTCCCAGCGAAGTCGTTGAGGATTATACTCGTGGGTGTCAAATCGCTCGGGCCCATGCCAAGCTTCCTGAAGGTGGTGTACGGCATTACGTTGACTGCCGCTCCACCATCGACGAACATCTTTGTCAATGGCTTGCCATTGACGTATCTTCTTAAGTACAGCGGCCTCATATGTCGATTCTTGGCCGGCTTGTCGAAGATCGCCTGCTTGGCCAGCACCAATTGTGCCAGCATCCCCTCGACCTGCTCATCATCTATGGCCGCTTCCTCCTGCACAACCTGGTTAGCAAGAGCCATGAATTCGTTCGGCAGGAAGTATACCATGCACGTTGGAGCCGAACGCTTCGATCCTTCAGGTTGATCTTTGGGGCGCCACACTTGACGCGTCTGGATTCCGGCCTGCCTCAACTCGCGGTTCCTCAGGCGTTGGACCCGCCTTTTCTGACTTCTCCTCAGGCCGGGCGGGCACCATTGCCACTTCTGCCAGACGTAGTCATCTTCATCCTCCTCTTGATCAGCGCACCTGAGATCAGCACGCCGCTTCCTAGGATGATTAATAACTTCAATTTTTTGGCGCCGATCCCCATCAGGTTGGATCCTTCCAATTCTCTCGTGGACGGATCGGCGATTGGCAGTCTCCTGCCTATACTCAAAATACCTGTCACTGCATTCAGGACAGTTCTTCAACGTGGGTAGCTTTAGACCCTCATTCCAGCAATGCCTGAAGAAGGCACATCCCCAGTGTGCGCGTTCCTGCTCGCGCGTGTACTGCTCTTGGTCTCTTCTGCGTGCTTCTTCTTCGGCTCTGCGTTGCTCCTCCTCGTAGCGCCGTTTCTGGTAGCGCTCTTTCTCAATCTAGCGCTGCCACTTGTTGAGGAGGATGCGCGATGTCACCCTGGGCTTAGCTCTGGATGACTCCCCAATTTCGATGTGACTCTTAAGAATACGGGGGGCTTCACCTCGCACCTGTTCCAGAGTCACTTGACGCTCTGGGTCCACCGCTCCACCTTGCTTAGATCTGGCTGAGGTCAAGACCTTGACTTTTCCCTTCTCCTCGGCAGTTATCACGTTAACAGAAAAGCCCACCATGTTCTGAGGAAAGGGGTGGCCATCCAGCTTCATTTTGTTGTCGAACTTAAGGTGACCTTCCTGTATGGCTTTTTGGATCCTCATCCTGAAGACCCTGCAATCATTGATGGAGTGTGAATCCCTGTCGTGGAAACCACAGTAATGTTTTGCTTTAACTCCATCGGGCCGAAGCATGGAATGCCCGTCGGGCAGCTTGATTCGGCCTTCCTTCACTAAGAGCTCGAACAATTTATCAGCCTTTGTGATATCAAAATCATAAGTACCATTGGTCTGCTTGACCCAGCGCTGATTCATTGTCAAAGGCTCCTTACACCACATGATCTCTGCTGCGGCTACATCCAATTCATCATCGGAATCCTCGAACAGATCAGCCTTGTCTAGGAACTGGTTGTAGACGTCAGCGACGTCATGCTGCTTGCCAAATTTGGCATCCTTCTTAAAGCCATATGCCTGATTGCTCATCAGTGATAGCTTCTGCGATAACTGACCTAGATTCTCAAACTCCATCCCGAACAACTTCTCCCTTACGGCCGGCAGCATTCCGGCGACGGCCATGTCAGCCAACTGGTCATCTGGCAAGTTAAGCGAGAAGCACATGCCTTTGACCTCCCTGAACCTCCGGAGAAACTCCAGCGGTGTCTCGCTATGCCTCTGCTTCATGGTCGCAAGGTCAATCAGTTTCTTCTCCGAGCTGCCGCTAAAATAGTGCGCGTGAAATTTCCGCTCTAAGTCCTTCCATCTGGCAACTGATTCAGGGGGCAGGGACGAGAACCACTGGAACGCTGGACCTGTCAGCAATGCGGCGAAGTAGCGGACCCTGAATGTCTCCTCAGCCGAGCACTCCCCGAGCTGCATGAGGTAGCGAGCGATGTGCTCGACCGTGCTCGTGTCGTCTTGTCCTGAAAACTTGGTGAACTTCGTTGGCGGCTTCACCCTTGGCGGCAAGAGCACATTGTAGTACCATTCTGGGAATGGCGGCTTATAGGCGGGTCCTTGCATTTTTGGCTTGAGGCCGAACTGATTTTGCATCAATTCGGCCATCTTCCGCGCTAGGGCGTCGTCCTCTCGCGCGCGCTGCAACCGGCGCGTATCCCGGATGTGGGAAAGCATCAAATGCCCCGTAGTTTCCCACCTCATGATAGCCTCCGCCGTTCAAGTTTCGCCGCGGCCGTTGGTCGCCGGAGCAATTCTCCGACCGGACGTGATCGGGGCGCCGGCGAGCCGAATGCTAAGTCTCCGTACGTGGGCCGGTACGGATTCGGGCCGTTGCACAGGGTTGACTGTCGTGTCGCCTTGCGGTGGTGGTTGGATTGGTCGTCCCGAGGCCTCGCGGTGGAGGTTGAGCCGGCTGTTTCCCGGCGGCTTGTGGCGGAGGCCGGAAAGCTTGACTTCCGGCCGCTTTGGGGAGGAGGCTGCACTAGCGGGCTCCGAAGTGGCGGCTGAGAGCTTGACTCGCCCAGTTCCACAGTGCCCCCCTGGACAGGCGCTTTGGCGAACGCTTGCTCCATGCCAGGGCCGAAGACGGCCACCATCATCTGTTGGAGCGCGCCGAGGAAAGCCTTGTTGTGCTTGCTCAACATGTAATCTGCGGATTCCTGGAACACCCGTATGCACTCCTCTTTCTCCTGTTGGACCGTAGTATCGCTCTCCCCCGGCAGCAGCACCCTGGGCATCTCGTTCTTCAAGTATGGGACGCCACTCCTATTCTTCTTGAAAGACAGCAAACATTTCTGCTGAAACTGGTCCATGGCGTCCTGGAGTTGTTGCCGCTGCTCTGGAGATAGGTCTTCTAGGTTGACGTCCGTGATGTCCATGATCTCGGGCATCTTGATCTGTTCGGCTGTTTGTCCCACTGGGCGTGCCAAAAAGTGTGTTGACGCAAAAAGTGCACCAAGCGCCAAACACACAGCAAGCCGAAAAGCTGGCTTCGCACGCGCAAAGAGTAGAGATGACGTGCCAGTCAATTTTTCCTGAAAATTAACAAAAGATAAAGAAGTTAAATACCAAAGCTTGGAACTTGCCGGGTGGTACCAGACAGTTCCATATTTGCGGCCAAGGAGCCATACGAGATGACACATAGCTATATGAAAGCTATTTGTCAAAGAATTGAAGCCACTCGGGAACTTGTGAGAGGAAAAAACAATACTGCCGAATGGATGACGTAAGCATGATGGCAACCTGTCTTTGTTTGGTCAAAATGCATGAACACGATATACGACCGATCCCACAGTAACAATGTTAAATGAATGAAGTAAAGCACGAACGTAAGCATGTAATAAACAAGCATGCATAGATCCAAAGCACTAGTCTACCGCATGTCTAGGTACTTAGAGATCCGTCAGGTACGATGCCAAAACAAATCTATCTACCGCATGATACAACTTGCACGAAATCGTACCACTTTCCACAAATAGATCTATCCACCGCATGATACAATGTAAACATGGAAAGCTAAAAGCACACATCATTTAAAGCATGAATTGCGCACGTGTTCTACTCGTGGAGAAACATAACCGAATACGGGCCGAATGTACCGATTCGGGGTCCATGAAGAAGGAACAAACATTACCACGCGGATAAATCTATCAAAGTTGATCCGAAATCTAATCCACCGGATGACTAGCTCTAAAGCAACCCAAAACCCGCATCTACCGCATGATACCCGGTTCTTTCAAGATTTATACCGACAAAGGCAATCTTGAACCCACAACACGTGACAACCTAGATCGATTCGGTTTCGGCTATCGGAAGGCACAAGATCCATGTATTAAAACACAAAATCTACCCATACAGGGATCATAAAAGGAGTGAGCCGATCCAACCCATCTAGATTGGGCAAAAGTGTTACACGAATCTAAACATAAAGTAAAAACTCGAAATAACACGGGGTAACTTAATGAATCTATTGGATCTTGCCAAAACCCAATAGAGCCGATAACTAGCCTCAAGCTAGATCTTAGCCTACCGCATGGCTCATGATCTAACAAGAAACCTTCTTGAACCAAGCTTGAATCTACCGCATGACACGAAGCATGGTAACAAGACTACTTGCATCGTATCTAAATCCACCGCATGATACTAGACATGATACAAGGTTGCCGGTACTCACGACACGACACGACACGACAAAAGGACTCGACGACACGACAAAAGGACTCTAGGGTTTGGCGTAAGGCCGGTGTGTATTGAAGAATGATTGTCCTTTGTTACATACATTCAGGGGTCATATTTATACCTTGTCAAGTACAACTTCGAATGGATTCGTTACCTAACTTATCTCTAAGCTCGATCGCCTATCCATCCATTCGTCCCCCCTGATTGAGCCACGTCACCATCCAATCCCGCAAAATCGCTCTCTCGTTCCTTTGCCGAACCGGAGCGGATAGCCGACCGTGCATCTCTTTGCCGAATATCTCCGAAAAGACCCTTCCTTCCACCGGACGGACTCTTTATCGAACCGGACCCACGAGTCGGACTCCTTACCAAATTTTGGTGTTAACGGTGTCCTCTCGCTCGAAGCTTCCCGACACGCCCGGATCCCGTCTCCGTCGTGTTGGGCCCTCGACTTGGTTTTGAGGCCCAAACCAAGAAACCGTCCTCCGATGGTTTTGTGGGCAAACCACCAAACCCCGCGTGCTCGGTCCGGCCTCCCGCCAAACCACTTGACTCGACCGCCACCGTGCACCGGCTCGATTGTCCATGACTTCGTCTTGCTCGTGTCGCCACCATGTGGCCCGCACCTAGTTCCGCTGTCCACCGGGACCCTCGAACCAAGCCTACTTGTCTCTCCATCTCCCGGAGGCCCCTCAAGGATGAAGACCTTTCGCGCCTGTTCTGCACCTGAAACAACACGAACCAGGCCGCAGCCTACACCTGCGCACTAAGCCAAGAGTCAGTCGAACACCCGTTGTCAATCACTCATCACTGAGGAGCGGTCATCCATCGACCACTGGGACACTCCTGGTCCTCATCCTCTCACCTCATGGGTTATATGGAGGCAACCGAAAGTCTAAAATACCCTTTCCTAACAACTAGGGATGTAAGTCCCTCAAGGCCGGTTTTGGAAGTCTTCAAGTTTTCTCCATCGGACGGATGCCCGGCGACCGCAACCTGCTAGCCTCGACGCAAGCCTTGCGATCCCAACGCGTGTCCTCCGCTTCGAAGATTCTGGACTGCGTCGTCGCTGTTGACGGTTAATATTTGTATCAAAGTTTGTTTAGACTTGCAAGCGGACAAGTCTCCCATCGTAGTCAAGGGACCCTTCTTCCCTCGAGTGGTGAACCCAAGGTATCGAATCTGTGGAAAAATGTGTGACACAAAAGATGATCTAGTAAAGCCAAGTAACTTCAATCTTCGATAAAGAGAAACCCTAATGCATCTAGATAAAGAACACAAAACTAATCTAAACTACTAAAGACTGGAGATAACAAAGATAGATAGGGTAGATAAACCGATCTAGAGAGATCGGGTTAAGCCTTTTGTTGAAGTTCCAAGTAAGAGAAGTAGCAAATCGAATCTTATTAGAAGCCTCTTTAAATCGTGGTTTCTCGTTCCACTCCGAAAACGCCCGCCTTTCGGAACCCCGTTCTGTCACAATGTATCCCTACTCATGTGGGTAGTCTAGGGCGAGTCCAAGGACAAGTCGAGTTCTTTCGGAAGATCCAGCGTGTACCTCTAGCCACCGCGGCTACAAGAACACCCTATGTGATTAATCTCGAGAATAGATCTAGAATAAGCAAAGCCAATCGAAAAACGAAATCATCGAAGAAACTCTTGATCGCTAGAAAAAGATTCAACTTGATAATTCAACTAATACAATGATACATAAACAAGATCACCACCAGAATCCTACCTTGATCTTGCTTCTAGCTCCGGGAACTCCGTTGTGGTCTTCCGTGCAAGGTTCCCACGCCGGCTAGGAAGACCCTAGTCAACTAGCTCGACCCTCTCCTCTCCGGGACGGTGTCCCTCTCTTCTCTGCTCCTCGGCGGCCGATGACGAATTGGATGATGTGTGGCTCTCGACCCTAGGGCTATAAATAGCCCGAATGGCGGCTATGTCAAAGGAGGGGGGATTGGGCCCTGGACTGGGCTGGACCGGCCGGCCTGGGCCCATCCAGGCCTAGTTCCCGGCCTCCTTCGTGTAGTGTCGGTTCCCGAGTCTTCTAGATGCTTCCCCCTTTTGCATGTAGGCCCTTGTCATCAGTTTCTCTCCGAGTTGGACGTGGCTCCTTGTCCCACAAGATTCGGCACTTTTCTGGTTAGGTCCTCGGAGTTTGTCATCTTCTCGGGTTGAGTCCCTGGCTTCTTGGAGTCAAGTTTGCTTCATTGCATGACTTGTACGGGCTTCAAGGTCTTGTAACAAGGTGCTTGATGAAGTTATCCCAGAAGTCTTGCTTTCAACGCTAAAACCCTGCATAAACACCAAACTCCAAAACCGACATGCACAAGTGAACTTGTTATACCACGGGGCTTAGTACCAATGGATAAGGTATAAAACTTATGCCAACACCGAAGGTAAACTCATGGCTAGGTTGACGGATTTTCACCGTCAACGGGCCGCAGACACCGGTCGACCGGTGCTCCTCACCGGTCGGACCGATCGCCGACCCACCGGTCGACCGGTCGCAGCCGCCGCCGCTCCGTCTTCAGTTCTTCGGTCTTGGCTTTGTGGATAAACCAAGGAACCCAGTGGTTTTCTGGTGAACCACTAGAAACCCCGCGAACTCAATGTAGCCTCCTCCAATCACCCCTCATGACTCGGCTCCCACGTAGTCCTGGCTCGACCTTGGTTTTGAGGCTCAACCAAGAAACCGTCCACGACTTCATCTTGCTGTTCATGCCACCATGTGGCCCGCACATGACCCCGCTGGCCACCGGGTCCCTCGAACGAAGCCTACTTGTCTTCTCCACACCTGGAGGCCTCACCGACGACGACCTTTCGCGCTTGTTCTTCACCTGCACCAACACCAGTCAAGCCGCAACCAGCACCTGCAATACTTAGCCAAGAATCAGTTCGCACAACGTTGTCAATCACTCATCACACAAGGAAGCGACCATCCACTGGTCCTCGAACCAAACATGGTCCTCACTCCTCCATTCTCCTTGATGGCTGCCACGGTGTGCTTGATGCTGCTGCTGCGAGATGAACTTCTCACAAAGATCTTCATCCACTCCATCAAGGATGTGGTCGTTTTCCATTTTCTAAACCTTCGCAATAAAATCTGCGGCACCTTCTGGCGCATCTGCAACTCCGATGAGGTACTACTGCACGTGTCGCTGCGTGATCTTCGTTCAGCGTGCAAGAATCGCTACGTCAGGTCATGCTTTGAGAGGCGCTTCCGCGAGGTCAATCATCCGGAGGCATTGTGCTTCGAGAGGATGGCGAGGTTGATGATGCGGCGGAACCCTGATAAGGGTCTGTAGCTCATCGGAGATGCCGCCGCTGCTGAAGACTCCGGTGCGAAGTAATTGTTAGCGGTGCTGAAGTACCGTTGCAACCCGACGGACCCCGAAGCCATGGCACTACTCCAGGAAATCAGCGGTAGCCTATCGCCCCCTGACGGCCGGTGGAAGAACCACAACCTATGGCAGCTGCGCTACCTCATCAAGCAGGATCTCGACAACATTGCGTGGTTGTACTGGCTTGATGACGGCGACGACGACGATGACATTCCGTTACTGCCCGTCCAGAATCCCCACATCTGCATTTTGGAAGCGGGATGTAGGAGCTACGGGCCGGATACCAAAGAGATCATCCACTATTGCAGCAGCGAGTGTCGCATCCGTCATGAGTTCGACCTCTGGACGCGTAAATTCCGCCCCGTCATGGAGCACGCCGTCAGCAGGATGAACATCAGGATGTAGGCGCAAGCATCAACATGAACATTATCTATCTGGAATCTAAATTATTAGATATTACTAAACGCAGATTTGATTTTATCGGGATGTCGGGATGTTGGTGGCGGCAGGCGGCGGTGCCCTCTACTTCCTCCTTTGTTCTATTCAAATGATCGTGGGGGCCAGTTCTATTCAAATGAAGAACAACTCCCATTTCTCCCTTTAATTTGCAACCAAATGTTGTACCAAGTATTTCTTCATCGTTTTTAGTCCAAATTAGATACTTTTTTTCTAAATTTTTCTAAAATCACCATCTCTTCATTAATTTCATTGTTTAGTGTACATTCCGTTTGTTGAGTGATGTTTATATGACTTATTTTGTTCTTTGTAAGTACAACATACAAAAAATATGTGTTTTACACAACCATTAGTGATGGAACCTTACATTTCATAAGCTTAAGGTGAACACAAGGTTTTGTTATGTTTTCAAATGCATATGAGTTCGAACATGTTGCAAAGTGTGGAAAACTTGAATGTTCAAGCAAACATTCTAGGAATCTATGTGAGAGATGTAGACATTTGTACACAAGTATATAATTCCTTCATCGAAACAATTTGAAATTTTGAAGACAAGTCTAGGTACCCAAATTATGTTGGCATGTCAATTTGTAGATTTTTTAGAGCACACTAGATCTTAGTAGAATTATTACATAATTAACATGGATGTAAAAACGGATTCTAAGAATCTTGGGCACACAACTGTGACTGTTGATATTTTATTCAAATGCTAAATGTCCAAATACGAATTGTTCGTATTTTTATGATTTTTAGGTGTTGTTTTATGGGCTCTAATAAATCAGGGAAGCAAGTTTCATTCCAAAAACAATTGTGACAGGCCCACGCGTCAGCGTTAGCAGCAAATATAAAAAAGATAACCGCTGACCTTACTCCCAACAAAGGTGATCCGGGTTCACTAACATCGTCGCCCATGACACTGGCCCACTCGTCAGCATTAGCAGGCGAACCGTGCGCGGGCTGCTCAAAATTTCCCACCTATATTTACTATAGTGCCCATGAAATTCCAATTGTTGCACAGAGCCGTCAAGGGCACACCAGTAGTTTCATTAAACACAGTTACGCGCGCCGTTCATATTCGGCTCCTCGCTAGACAGATCCACAATGTCCGCATTCTCCCCACCGCCGCCGCCAGTCGCCCCGCTCACCTTCGCCGCTCTCTCCCCACCGCAACCTTTATCTTCTCCAGCCCCACCGCTCCCTGCGCGACGACGGTGATGAGGACGCGGTTACTGGTGTGCGGACGTACGTCCGGCCAACCTAAAGACGGTTGACGCGGATCCGTCGACGTCGTCCCCGGCCACGACGACGAGCCAGCCGGTTGCCTCAGGTCACGAGCTGCCGTGGATCCGGCCCCTCCGACCATCACGAGAACAACTACTTCATTCGCGACAAAGGTTAGTCCTGCTTGAACCCCTAATGCCCTCTCTCTCATCAGCCACCAAAATCAATCTGCTACATATTCATGTTAATGTGGATTAATTAGGGAGACATGCCTAGATAGTTCATCTTTAATTGATTGACTGTGGTTTTGATTTATGGATTTTGTCGCCCCAAGTCTGTTTTGAATAAATTGTTGCTAACAGATGAAGTTATATGAACTGTTGAAATTCATTTTCATGTTCCTAGTGCAATAACTTTTGCACTGTAAATTCATGAAAAGCATCGAGGATGTTAACATACTTTAATTCTGTTATGCTTTGAATGTACCAGATCGACACTTATGCTTTGGACCTGTTAGCATACTTTAATTCTTCTATGCTCTGAATGTACCAGATCGACAGTTATGCTTTGGACCTGTTAGCATATACTTTAATTCTGCTATGCTCACATCGACATGCTTTGGACCTGTTAGCATATTTTAATTCTGATGGCCACATAATATCATTGGGAATTGCATCGCAGTGGTTTATAATGTAGTCCACCCAATCTGCTATATATTCATGTCAAGGTGGATTAGAAAGACATGCCTTAATAGTTCATCTTTAATTGATTGACTGTGGATTTGATGGATGGATTTTGTTGCTCCAAGTTTGTTTTGAATAAATTGTTGATAACAAATGAAGTTATATGAAATGTTGAAATTCATTTTCATGTTCCTGGTGCTATAATTTTTGCACTGTAAATTCATGAAAAGCATAAAAGATGTTAGCATACTTTAATTCTGCTATGCTCTGAATGTACCAGATCGACACTTATGTTTTGGACCTGTTAGCATACTTTAATTCTGATGGCCACATAATGTCAGTGGGAATTGCATCGCAGTGGTTTATAAGGTGGTGATAACTAGACTGTCTTATGCTTTGTTGTGAGTGTTAGTTGTTTCACTACTGTCATATATATTGTTATTGTTGGTGTCATGATGTGTTGTGAGTGTTGTTTCACTACTGTCATATATAATGTCATGACCATTGCTTTATCCTCCTGTTGCATGTACATATGGAACACACAATCCATCGCTGCTCAAGTTGGACAAGGAACCAATTGAAGGAATTTATTCTCTGCTTTAATATATAAGCATATTGTTGTGTCCCTGTCAAAATGGTTAGCACCTATCCCTATATGGTAATTAAGTAAAATATGAACTGTGTATGTCTGTATGAAGTTCACAGAGGTTTCGTATCTAGATTCTACAAAACAACATCCCCCGCTAAAGTTCCCAGACCTCCAAAATGTTTTGAACTGGTCAGTTTCTTGTAGGTTTTGTTCACAAAAATTCAACCTCTTAGTGTTTCTAATTGGTATTGATGACCATGCAGGGCCTTTGGTACAATATTTTTTGTTCACAAAAAATCAGTCTCTTTGTGTTTCTAATTGGTATTGCTGATCATGCAGGGCCTTTGGTGATGCACAATACAGAGTGACGAAAGGAAAGAAAAAAAGCCAAAAGCCACACTCAAGCACAAACAAATCTCGCTGTAAGACCGATGTTTTTTTATGGTCCCTTCTTACCTATTTGGTACTGCATCAACTTGTCATTTTGGTACCTCGATGCAGTGTGCTCAGCAGCCACAAGGGTCCTCTTTGTGTGGATTCCATGTGGCATTCCATATGTTAAGACTACCCGATGTTGTAAGTAGATAATAATGCTCAACCTTGTCTCAGCTCATATTATCCATCTGATTTTAGAAAATGATTTCTACTTGTATTCTCATAAATGATTGTATTTTACAGGATTTCAAGCCTCCTGTAGATGTTTCCATAGAAGATGTAAAGCGTGTCCGGGAGATGCTGTGCGAGTACATTGCTAAGGAGGCCATCGACCGAAAGGGAAACTTGTACAGTGGTGCACCGTGAGTTTATTGTAACTAGAAACTTGAAACTCATTCAGTCTTCTTTAGTCAGGTGTTGTTGCCTGAGAAACCTGCTTGGTTTGCTTGGTTGGGGCCAGATACTGCCTGGTTCAGTCTGTTTTCTCATGACTTCATCCAAACAAGTCCTGATGAGAGTAACTTGAAACTTGATGTGATCCTAGCTAGCTTGTCTATAAATGTGATCTTGCTTTATTTGCCAATATCTGTGATGTGAGAATGTGTTTGTGATGTCTCCTTGTTGTGGTGGCTGCCATATCCTGGCTGGTTCCAGGATGCAGCCCCTGGTGGCTACCAAATTGTGGCTGGTTCCAAGATGTAGCCGGCAACCGGGCAGGTTATTGTAGGGGTGGCAGCCGTATCTGTAACGGGCATTAATTAAAGCTCGTTACAAACACCGATCAGTAAGTAACGTGCTTCATTCAGAAAGCCCGTTACAAAAATGCCCACAATGTAACGGGCAGTGTAAAAACCCGTTACCAATCCTGACCGGTAGGCTCCAGGACCTGGCCGTTCATCGGGATATAGGAGACGCAGGTTGAAAGCAAGTGTCTCCTATAATAGAGAGAAAGCAGACGCGCGTATAAACAGATGTGTCTCATTTCGTCGAGATAGTGGAGATGTCGGTTCAGAGAATGCGTCTCTGTTGTTAATTTAATAGTAACGGGCTCTATTTCATGCTCGTTACCAAAGTTTCATGTTGGCCCAGAGAAACAACCATTTCATGTGACCGGTGACTAGTTGTGGTAATGGTCGTTGTTTGATGCCCGTTACGAATACTAGTTGTGCTGAGACACGCATGAAATAGACGCATCTCAGTTCGTGAAGATAGTGGAGACGCAGGTGCACATCAGGCGTCTTTGATATTGAGCTTCTGTAATGGGCTTTGCTTTGGTGCTCGTTACGAAAGTTCCCTGTGGGCCCAGAAAAACAGCCATTTCACGTGACCGGTGGCTAGTTGTGGTAACGGTCGTTGTTTAATGTCCGTTACGAATATGTCTTATCAGTAACGGGCATCTGACCATTACCTTTCTTGGCTTATTTGCAACACTTGATCGGTAACGGGCGCATTGCCCATTACCAAAGGCGATCTACGCCCATTACCAAAGCCATTTTTCATGTAGTGTACCACACACACAGGGGCGACCAGCAACCAACCGGTGGAACTCGCGAAAAATTGGAGGAGCGATTGCCTGGGGAAACAAAATCTACTCGTCGTAGAAATATGTGCAGTTCTAGTAGGCTGCAGTCAAGTCAAGGATTAGCACACGCAAATTATAATGCAAAGTTGAATTATAGTGCGAAACACGAAACAAACGCTGCTGGCAACAAGTGAAATCGAAAAGACAACAAGTAAGGTGGAGAGGGTGTAGCAAATTGTTGTTTTCTTTCTTTTGTTTTTTTGCAGGAGTCCTCAAAACTGATAATATGAACACAGAGGATCTCCAACAACAAATTACCACACACACTTTTTCCGAAAATACAGGGGTATTCCGGTAATAAAAAGATACTCTCTCTCTCTATAGAGTAAGGCCAAACTCAGAATATGGTACTGGAAAAGAGAAGAGATGACTCGGTGTGGGGGTACGTGGCACGATCAGGGAGAAATAGCTACCAGGACATGCACGGTGCAACCCAGGAGGCCTGCGAGCCAGGGAAAACTGCGGCGCAAGACTCCCTACCGAGACGAATCGGCTCCGTTCCCACTTGGATTGTGCGGCGGTCTCTCTTTTTTTGATTCATTTTTTCTTTCCTTTTTTATTTCTTTCCCTTTTTGTTTCATTTTTTTGACCAACGACACCACGAAATAGGGAGGGGGGCGACTGAGCGCGATGGGTGTGCGTGCGAGGAGGAGTGTGGTGGGGTGGTGGATGGATGACGACAACGAACTAGGGCTAGAAGAAAAGATGGAACAAAAGGTAGAAAACACAAGTAACCAGCGACAATTGAATGCATAAGCACACAAATTCAACAAAAACAATTATTGAAAGAATGTGCAAGGCTAAATGGCTGCTAAGGCAAAGATCTAACATCAAAGTAAATTTTCGTTTGGTTTTTGTGGACTGTAGGAAGGCAAAAACACTAGATAAAACTCACCGATCAACTTAGAAAGCTGATACACTTGATAGAGGTGAAGTGCCCGATCTTTCGGTGAGGGGAGATAACTTCGATCTGGTGGGAGGCGACCCTCACGATCTGACTCGAAGCGCCAATGCAATCGCTGAAGCAACTCCCGATGGTTACCGACCTTACTGGCGCAAGATCAGCCTGATCACGAAGATTAATTCCTATACACAATCGAAAAACGAACAAGAATCTGAGACGAGCAATTTTAATATCACTCGAAGGTGGAGTTCTGAATCACAGAGGACAACACGTATTTGTGCGTGTTCTAGTGTAGTTAAAGCTAGATGTAAAACAAAACTCAAGCTGTAAAAGATACAAGACTCTGACTAATAATGGGGGCACAACCCCTTGGGGAGGGGCGGCCAGCAAAGGGGGTGCCGCCCCTAGCGTCGTGGGTGGGGGGTGCAACCCGAGGCACCCTCTTGGGCCAGTCCTAGGCGCCCACACACAAGGCCTTCTGTTGGGACAACCTTCAGTCTTCCGGACCTTCATTCTTCAGCATCATGACGAAGTTGAACTCTCTTGCACGGGCCCGAATAATTGGCCCAAAAGGTGGTGCCGAAGACAGTGCTGCCGACACTGGAGTAGGAGAAGGTGCTGCTGGTGTAGATGTACTCGTGGTGTCCTCGTCAATTATGTTTTTGGTCCACAATCTTGGCATAAAAAACTTAAGTGGATTCAAGAAAGTGAACACGTACATTGCTCACAAATGGATACATCTCTGACACAGTTTCTAATAACTCAACACAAACTTTGAGATTTGAGCGGCGATTTACATTTTCAAAGTTGTATGCGTCTCAAAGTTAGTTAGAACCTTATGTTTATCATAACATTAGAAAATATGAAGTTATGTTACCATTTATTATGCAAAAGTGTCTTATTTTTTCTCTTTCGGTAGAAGAAAAGAAGCTATATAAAAAAGATAAATGAAATAGCAATTACTATGAAAACGAACAAATATTACATGAACTATCATGATTTTATAAAAAATTAGAAAAAAATCAATGAATTTGGAGTTACTGTGGCTGAGACACACCAATTTCAAATTTTAATTTTAGATTAAAAAGAAAAAACGATGGGGAAAACGAGCCATGTGGTCCGGCGAAGCAACTCAACCAACCTGGTGCTGCCACATGGTCCCGAAGCTCCATAGATCTGCGTATGTAACGAACTATCATCAAAGCATTACAATTGCCGAAGTGGTCTAGTGGTAGTAGGTTCGTTCTTTGTGTGCGAGGGTGCTCGTTTGAGTCCCCATGGGTGCATCGTCTTTGTTTAGTTCCCGTCTCATTTGCCCCCGCTCCCCATCCAGTAATATGGTATAAAAGAATAAAGATTGTACAATAGCACAAACGAAAGTGTCATAGCGTAGTGGTAGTATGGTGAGTTGGGACCCTGAAGACCCTTGTTCAAATCCCCTGATGGGAACATGGCGCGCGTGGCTGGCTAGTTGGGCAGGGAAAAATATATATAAAGGGTTGTAGATAAAAAATAAACAAAACAATCTGGCTCTTTTCCCCCATTTTTAGATTGTTTTCAATTTATCAATTTTTTTATCTATGATATGATTATTTTTTATTTGTTAACCGCGACAACGATGTTTTGAGATTTTTCAGTTTATCAATTTATTCATCCATATTACGACTATTTTAATTTGTTGATCGCCACATTGTTTTGAGATTTGTACAATTTATCAACTTTTTTATCCATAACATGATTATTTTTTATTTGTTGATCATAACGAATCTTCTCAAATGTCGCCGTGTTGTGGGTCGAATTGCGGCGAATTTAACAAATCGTCATAGTGTTTTGCGCTTCAATATCTATAAATGCACATTTGTGACAAAAAATAGGAATGCGTCATAGAATGGCGAGGAATTTAACAAGTTGTCGCAGTGTGTTGGGTTTCAATATTAATTAGTGCACATCCATGACGAAAAATAGGAACATGTTGTAGATGCAGTGCTCTTCGTGATGTTCTCTGATAACATCACAAAAAGTTCGTCACAGATTAAGTAGAAGAAACTTCAATAAGCGATCGAAAGCCAAAGAAAGGCAAGTAGTAATATCACTTGAAAAAGACAAGTCTCGGTCCCCCTTAGGCAAGGGCAATGACTCGACACAACCGAGACAAAAATAAGCTCAAGCAAAGAGCTAAAGACCATCAAACCAAAGCTCAAAAACCACAAAGAGCTCCCCCTTCACACATGCAAGCTCCCCCTGAACCAATGCAACTCCCCCTGGACGAATGCATGCAAACCTCTTCACAAAAGAGAGCAGCTGCACCAGCTCGGCTCTGACCGATTAGACCGATCCACTCAGGGATGAAGCCAGGATTGAAGGATTGTGGGGGCCAGCAAAGGTAGATAAGGAAGTAAACACTAGAATCTAAGTTTAAATTCTTCTTGGTCTACAATGTTTTCAAAAGAAAAAATAGAACCATGAGGGGGGCCATGGCCCCCGCCAGCCCCACTACTGGCTCCGTCCCTGGGTCCACTGCACCGGCAGACCATTGCCCAACATATGAACAGGGCTAGAACTCTGACCGGTCAGACCAGTGACAAACAGAGCCCAGAAAAGGCTCGAAACCACCTGAAAACCCTCTAAATGCATCTAGAAGAACTTTTCCTTCAAAACCATCTCCCCCTTGTTGACAATGCATGATCAAGCCAAAATTAGGAAATATGCAACCTAAAGCTTCTCAAATAGACGAAATTCAACACAATAAGCTATACATGTGCAAATGAGTAAGATAGATACTCTATAGCTTTCTATGAACATCAACTACAAGATCATCAAGTTTCACAACCATTCGATGAAGCTAAGATGGATTTGAGCAATTTTGCGACAAATCACCCTCTCATGAGCAAAGTCCTAAACATGAGCAAAACATGTCAAAGTGACAAAGCCACACGAACTTCATGCTAGGACAACCATTCTAATCATAAGATCATCACAAATGACCTCAAGCACCTCATGTGATGTCAAAGCCACTGAGCCATGTGCCTACTTCAATGTATGAGACTTCTCATTGGTAGGCATCATGCAATGGTTTAGCACCCAAAAGCAATTAAATTAAGCACATATGACATGTTAGCACATTTTCCAAGCAATTTACATTTCATTTTCAGATTCATATTGGTACATGAGATGTCTTTGCGACATAAAGGAACTTATGCCCCTCGACAAGAAAAACCAAGCGCGCTAAACATTCATGATGACAAATGAGCCTTTGGCCCCATATGATCTAAATAAATCATCCAGGCACAAATTGAGCATAACAAAGCCAATAAACTTGTCGTGATCATATAAAGGCATTTACTCACAAGAGGACATACATGTATCATTTTTCAAAAGCGTAGTCATCAACCATGGATATAAATCAAGATCATCAAGAGCTAAGCCAAACTAACCATAGCATACCAAACTAGCTCACAAGATCATATATAGCACATGATGCTGAACAATTGTTGATAGGTAAAACTCATATGAAGTTTCAATACGCAAGCGTACGGATCTCCTATGCCCTTCTTCACCTACGGGAGATCCCAAAGTTCTTGTCAACCCAAGGAGCAAGAGGATTACTAGCGTTTAACCTAACACTAATCTAGTTGATTGAATACTTATGATAGAAAGATTAATCTATAAAGTAAAGACAAACTAAACCTAGATTACGTTAAAGAGAGATTAAAGGTGCACAAGTATGAAGAACATATGACCTTGAAGATGCAATCACCCAAAACGTGGTAAACCCCCGATTCAATCTATCTAGGTGTGTGATCAAGGATTAGACTTTTCCCTTCCCACGTACATGTCACTACGCGAAGGTAATCGATACTAATCCTAATGAACACGGTATGTTGACGCGATCTACGGGAGTAACCCTGAAAGCATGGTCGCTAGCCTTAAAACATTAAGCATCATCAACACATGATATGATAGACATATGATCCAAACAAGATGTATAGGTGAATACACTTCAAGTTCCATTACAACTCCATGGACAAACGAAAGGTTTACCCCATCATGACGCTAGGCATGGAACCGTTGAGATGGTGAATGCCTCCGATGAAGATGGATCTTCGTTGTCCTTCAACTCCGGCGGCGTCGTGGCAAGCTCCCGACGTCCTCCTTCCTCGTGGCGACCTCCCTTGGGCTTGCTGATGATCTCTCCCGAGTGTCCACCCCCAAGGGTCTCTCTCGTAGTCGATTCTCTCTTCCTTGGCGGCTCTAAGGGACTAGACGCCATCTCTGGCGAATGGCGGCTTCCCCACGCGATTAGGGTTGCATCTACTTAGCACCGAGAAAAGGGGGACCCGAACCGCCACAAAAGTGGGCTGGGCAGGACTGAATGGGCCAACCGGCCTGGGCCTTTTCTCGGCCGGTTCGGGCCTGTTCTTCTCCCCGCGGATCATCTTGACTTTCTGCACTTGCCCCCCTTCATTTGTGTCATTTTGAGGTCATCATTGTTATGAACTGCGATGCGAGGGGAAGGTGATTGGAGGATTGGGGGCTGATTTATGGAAGATTAGGGCTGCTGCGCTACAGTACCCACATGCTATAGTAGCCGCGGGTACTGTTCACGCAGAGAAGGTTGAGAGAGGGGCAGCTAGGGTTGCAGAGGCGCTAGGAACGCCGGTCGCAGGGCTTTGCCCACTGCCGGTAAGAGAGAAGGATTTTCCTTCTAATCTCTTGCTTGATTAGATTTATACATCTCCTCTCTTTAAATAGAGAGGATTACTTGACCCTTAAGCAACGACTCGATCTTATCCCTAAACCTAACCCTAACGGGCCTCCGGCCCATTAGACCCTTTACACCTGACATTACCTTGCCCTTTTCTGAGCAGCTCGTCTCGAGCTGCAGCATGGGCACCTTGATAATGACTCAACTCTACACAAACCTATGACCTAAAAATAAGCCTTTTATATCTCAGCTTATTTGATTATTCTTAATCTGAAATACGCTCAGACTTTTTATTGTGTGACTCCCTGACGGTAGGCACCATCCGCATGGCGAAGTTGCATGTCTACGACCACCTGGATCCCATGCAGACCATCTGAACGAGAGGAGCGCACAGGCACAACCACCTGGAAGGAGTCACGACAAAGACCAATGGAGACGTCCTCACGGTTGTCGGAGACGGAAAGCTGAGGCACTAGGCAGTGCGTCCCCGCTGGTGACAAGGAGGAACACACCTCTCCTACCACCATCCCCGTAGAGTTGGAGTACACCGTCTGCAGGAAAAACACCTTGCGCACCCTTGGACATAGGAGCAGATCGGCACAATTGTTTGTAGCCATCGAGCGAGTCAACGTCGCATCCCTTTGCATCGAAGGCGAAGGCGACCGCCGCCAAGGGTGCCTTCTGATCCCGCAACTGGTTGTGTGCCTTTTGTAGCTGCCGTCGCGCTAGGAAGCCGCGCGCTGCCGCCTGCAGCCGGAACACTGCTTGAAGTTGCACTGTTGTGGTTGCCGCCTTTGCATGGCGACGAACAGCCTGAAGGAACTGCGACGGGGTGCGGGTCTGAATCAACTACAGATCGAGGAGCCGCCCCACCAGCCGGCGCGCCAGAAGGATGCGTGCTGTAGCCTGCAACCGCACTGCCGTAGTCACCTGTTGGTGTTGACGCAAAAATCCGCACCCTGCGTCAAGCACACAGCAAGCCGAACAAGCTAGCTTCACACACGAGCAGATTCCAAAAGCGTGGCAGTCAATTTTCCCTGCAAATTAACAAAAGACAAAGTAGTTAAATGCCAAAGCTTGGAACTTGCCGGGTGGTACTAGACAGTTCCATATTTACGGCTAGAAAGCCATGTAAGATGACATAGAGCTATGAGAAGCTATCTGCCAGCAAATTAGAAACCATTCGGGAGCTTTAAAGCGTAAATAGAACATAGCCGAACGGATGACGCAAGCATGACGATAGATCGGTATTTATTTGGACAAAATTGCATGCACTCAAGACCATGACCGATCCTCGAGAAAAGATAACAATAAACAATAAATGAAGCAAAGCATGATTACAAACATGTAATGGACAAACATGCATAGGCCCAAAGCCCTAGTCTACCGCATGTCTAGATGCTTCGAAACCCGTCAAGCATGAGGACAAACATGTTTATCCACCGCATTGATACAACTTGTTTGAAATCACACCACCAACCACAAATAGATCTATCACCGCATGATACAGTCTAAATATGGAAAGCTAAAAGCACACGTTGTTTAAAACATAACTGACAAACACATTTTACTCGTGAAAGCATAACCGAATACGACTGAACAGCCGAATCGAGGTCCATGGAGAAGGAACAAACATTGCCAAAGATGATAAACCTATCAGATTGAATTAAAAATCTAATCCACCGGATGATTAGCTCTAAGACAACCCAAAAACCTGCATCTACCGCATGATACCCGGTTCTGTCAAGATTTACACAAGATTAACAAGCTTGAACCCGCAACACGTTACAACCGAGATTGGTTCTGTTTCGGCTATTTGGAAAAAACGTCATCCACGTGCCTTTTGAAGCAAGATGTGAGCGTGCGATGCAAAGATCACCAAACAAAATAAAGCCGATCCAAATCAATCTAAATTGGGCAAAGGAGTGTTACATGAATTTAAACATAAAGTAAAACTCAAAGCAACACGAGGTAACTTAATGAATCTATTGGATCTTGCCAAAATCCAATAGAGCCGATAACTAGCTTCAAGCTAGATCTTAGCCCACCGCATGGCTCATGACCTAACAAGAAACCTTCTTGAACCAAGCTTAAATCCACCGCATGATACTAAGCATGGTAACAAGACTACTTGCATCACGATCTAAATCCCCCACATGATACTAGACATGATACAAGGTTGCCGATACTTACGAAGGTCGACGGAGGATACTAGACATGATACAAGGTTGCCGATACTTACGAAGGTCGACGGATCGATGAACCCTCTCGAAGAACTCGACGACACGACTAAAGGACTTGAGTGTTTGGCGTAAAGCCGGTTTGTTATGAGAATGTTTCGATTACAATTACATACATCCAGGGTTCATATTTATACCTTGTTGTGGCATGATTCCTGGTAGACTACGAGCACAATATTTGATACCTAATTTATCGCCCAAGTGCGAATGCTTATCCATCCATTCATCCCTTCCGCTCGGGCCACGTCACCACGCAATCCCGCAAAATCAGCGCATACAGTCCTTTTGCCAAACGGAAGCAAACTGCTGACCGCAAGCTCCTCTGCCGAATCTTCTGAAGAAATCTTTCTCCGCCAAACGAGATTTTTTACCAAATTAGGCCCACAAATCAGACTCTCTCCTGTACCAAATTTTGGTGTTAACATATGCCCCTTCAATTACGGGATAGAAGTGATTTTATTCTGAAATTGACTCCAATTGCCAATGTCTTCAAGTTAAATCTGTTCAACACCTATTCTCCCTCCTCGTAATCCATCGGAGCCTCCGTCCAGATCCAAACCCTAGGTCATCCTTCCCCAAAGCTTGAATCTTCAATGGCGGGTAAAAATCAAGCTGCCCAGGTAAATTTCATCTCCATAAGTTTTATTCGGCATTACCCTTTTCGATTCTTACCTCAGATTTCTCCCTCCATCCTCTCTTGATAGGAGCTTTCCACCGAGCTTTTGATTCCTACTGAGACCAATTCGACATCTTATTTCCTCGGACCTGTGGGAACTTCCGATCCCCGCGAGTTCATTGCAGCCGAATCCCAAAGAATCCCTTTCAAGGCGGCTTTATCAGGACCTCCCCTGTGGCAAGATGCTTTCAAGAACTGGCCTTTGCCCCCAATTGCAGGCTAGAGAAATTGGTATAAAAGGATACTTGTGGATAATAGCGCCAAGACCAGCAATTCGGACAGCCTCCGCATTGCTCAATTCTTGGAGATATCTTTGGCCGAGACCCCAAAGAATGAAAATTTTTTGATAGCGGCTTGCCATTTTTGGTCAAACGGCGTCAACGCCTTCCTCTTTGGTCATGGCCCAATGTCCCCAACTCTGGCCGATGTGTACATGATCACGGGCCTTGACATTTTAGGATCTGTGTACCCCTGGGAATTCAAAGGCTCCACAAGGCAGACAGGAGTGAAATCAGGAAGCAATATCCAGAATCACATGAAAGATGGCCCTTTGAGTCAAGTCGAATACAGGGCGTTCCTGAACATGTGGTTGTGTAGATTCATTTTCTGTGGTAAGGCCAATGAGACAACTTTGAATCATATTGCAATGGCTACATGTTTGGCTGCTGGTAATCGCATTCCTCTTGGAAAATACCTCCTGGGGAGTGTGTATCACATGCTCCATCAAACTATCTCTCAAATGCACACTGGCCCGAAGATACTATGTGTCAACGGCCCTTAGTGGTTTGTGCAGATGTGGCTGCAACTGTACATGCACCAGATTGTCAACATCGACCTCAACAATCGGCTTTTCCCCTCATCCAGCTACAAAGAAGGGGAAGTTCAAAGCACCAGAGGATGCCAAACCCATGGAGAAGCTGCTTCAACTGTCTTTATTGACCAAAATGTCAGTTAGCTTTTCGAGCTCTTCTTCAAAGGCTTCCCTGATCCTCTTTGGCTCCCTTATCTGAACAATGACAATTTAACTCTTCCCTGTGAATTCTCTTTTGAAACTGGATGCCATGATGCAAGATCTATAGAAATCTTCAATATCTTCATCCATCCATGTGCTTTGCCAGCAGAATTTTGCGGAGGGAGGTTGAATCACAGCACTTATGAATATTATCAGCCAAATATGATGGCCCGACAACTTGGATGTGGCTAAATGCCCCCAAGATTGTTCCTTCATGACTTCCTCAAGCCCAGAGAGGAAATCAAAAATAGCATACAAGCTAGAAGAGTCTTCGAGTATGAATGCAGCCCAACTCTTTATACCTGGCCTTTCACACCCATAACAATAGCTCATCCCATCTTCATCCCCTGGTGGCAAGAATTCCATTACCACATCTACAGTGAGCCAGTGCACTCATTCTGCTTGGAGTTGATGCTTGATTTTCAGCCAACCTCAGAGGTAACCCACTTGTCTTTTTCCCTTTGATCAGGCATACCTTTCACCACTAACCATGATTTTGATCATTCCCTTCAGAATACAGTACCTGCCCCTCAAGTCAGGACAATTGCTTATAATGTGGTATATCCAATTTCAGCTCTGGGATTTAAATCCCCAACTCTGGCTCAGCTGATGGCCAGATATGCTACAATGGACCCAATTCTCTTCAGCTCTACCGCTGATAAGAGAAAAAGCCTATCCCTGGTTGCACCTCCAGCTGCCAAGAGGAAAAGAACCACCAAAAAGGTCCCTGTTGAGGTATGATTTCCTCTTTCTTGAACACAAGATCACTCTTATTCTGACAAATTTCATCTTGTGCAATTTCAGACTAGAACCCAGCAGCCATCAGTTTCAGAACCTGCCAATGCTTCATCTATTGGTATGACCTTTATTACCTTACTCTTTCTTCAAAGATCAATACCCATACTGGCATTTACCCTTCATTTGGTATTTGCAGAAGAAATATTGGTGAACCATCCTGTAGAAACCTCTCCCCCTCAGCATACAAGTTCACCAAGGGCTGAACCATCTTTTGCTCAAGTGGAGATCTTATCTTCATCAGGGACCCAGTCACCCCCTTCTCAAACAGAAGTGCCAGCTTCACCAGAGATAAACCCAATAATTCAACCAGAAGCTTCAAGCCCTTTAAGGGTTCAATCTCCCCTTGGCCAAGCAGAAATCCCAGTCTTAACAGAGGTAAATCCACCTTCACCTCAGCCAGAAGCTCCAAATTTGCCAGAGACTGCACCAGCCTCCCCTCAATAGAAGCTTCAGCTTTACTAAGAGCTCCTCAAACTCCTCTTCCACCAGTGGCCCAAGAAATCCCCTCTGAACCTGAACAAGTCCCTGCCCCAGTTCAGGGAATCAGGCATGAGGCAAGCACATGCACCCAATTCGTTACCTTCTTTCAACAAACCATCCCTAACCCAACAATCTTTCTTTTTCAGGATCAAACTCCATCATCATCTAGCTCATTAATGATAAATGATCCAGCTGCCGAAACAGGATATGGAGGAACTCAAAATCAGGCTTTACCAGAGGAAATTCAGGCAAGGCTCAAAGAAATCTTTGCCTGGCTGCAAAAGGATGCTCGAGGTCAAATTAGAGATGTTGATCATTTCGAGGGAATGCTTGAACCCATCAGCCAAAAGCTCCCTGAAGACGTCAAAGCTTCATTGGAGCCCATCTCTGGTCTGGACATCCATTATGTGGCAATAAGGCGAGCCTTGAAGAGTCAATCTACCCGACCAGCCATTGAGCAAAAGAAAGACAAACTGAACAAACTGCGAACGGAGCACAAACCCAAACCGAGAGCCACAAGGAAATGTTGACCAAACTGCAATCTGCTCGCGAATTGAAAATTGCAAGAAAGACTGCACTGGAAACAGAGCTGAAGAATTTGTCAGCTAAAATAGAAGCTGACGACAAGAAAATAGCCGAGCTTCCTGGACTGATAGAGAAAACCCAAGAGGAAGCATCATCGGCCATAACTGAAGTAAATCAGTGCGAGGCAGAGCTCACCGTCCTGTCCAACACTTAGAAAGATTATCAGGAACGGATGAATAACATTAATCAGACAATATCAAATGCCTCTAATGTAATTGCAAAGTACTTGAACATCTAGTTGTACTGAGCAATGTGTAACCGTCTTTGCCTTCCATAAATCTTGTTTTCCTTTTCCCTGCATGATTTCGATTGCAACTCTAAACGATCCATTCGGTAACTAGCGGTCAAACAGTGCCACACCCGAATAGCACTCCGTCTACAATCCAGCCGAGCCAGTTAACCGAATATGACTCAGCTTTGAATTCCAAACGACCCGACGAAGAATCGGTTAAGGAAACCTCTCCACCTTCCAAGTTTCTCGGGGTATACGCCACGATCGAAGGCCACGATCTTTTTACCAGTCCTATAAATAAAATCGTAGGTGCCCCTAGCTTTTCATCGAGCCTCTAGCCTTCAAGATTTTGCCAATCCAAGCCTATTTTTTTATTAGCACAGCTCCAAGAACCAATGGCAGAGAGCAACAACAGGCGCCGCGCCGCCGACGAGGAGGAAGGGAGCCGCGCCGGCGCGCGTCGGAGGCAATGATCGCCAACTTCCTCCATGATTTGTCTTAGATTTGCCTCTATTTCTGACGATCCTCTCTGTTTTAGGCTCATTCAATGGAACCCGTCCCCTGCCCCAGCCATGAACCCGGCCCTGCCGGGTGACTCCTCGGAGTCGAACAGCTACTCCCCGGTGCCCTACGGGGAGGAAGACACTCTTCGCTTCAAGGTGGAGCGCGACGAGTTCCGGCGTGAGCTGGGAGAAGTCTCCAAGAAGGCCTGCATCACCGAAATCGAGTGGGAGGACCAGCACAAACAGTTGCTGACAACCATCGACTGTATATCCCTTATATCAATCTTCAAATCCAATTCTCTTTTTGATACTAACCGCCATTGTTTTTGCAACTTTGCAGCCCGTGACACCGAGCTTGACCAGTTGAAAATGCTAGTGGAGCAATTAGCTAACAAGGTGAACGCCCGTGGAGACACGCCGGCGGAGCGCCATGCCGCGGTGGAAAACTGCGTGGACGAGGTGGCTACCCACGACATCCGCTTGGGCACCACTTTCGGCTTGGCCGCCATGGCCACGCATACCGGCGTCGACTACTCCATCTGGCTGCACGGCTTCCATGGTGGCGCACCAGAAGACATCGACGAGATCGAAGTCATCTTGGAGCACCTTGATGGCCATGGCGATGCCATTGCCGAACTCACTCATCCCCAGTCTGTGCTAAACAGGCTTTTTGATTAGATTGTACTAGGGATGTTTGATCTTCGGCAATAAATAAAGAATTTCAATTTCCATGCTTGTATTGTGATGATTCCTTCGCGTTTGCAACTGCGAGCCTTATCCTCCTTAAACGCATTCGGGAACTTTGCTTGAGCCCAACACGCGAAAATAAGTGCCCCTTGGCGCAAAACCCGCAGAAAATCCTCAATTCGGGAATCCATAAGCACTGTTCAATGAAAACCCCTCGCATTCGGGAGAAAAACCCTGCCGCTTGGTATTCCAATAACGTACGCCAACCAGTCACCACTCCCAATGCGCTCTCTCAGTAAATAAAATAGCCCTCTGGGATGCCCTGCAAATCCACTCGCACACTCATCCATCACTTCACATCTTCTTCCTCGTTACAGAAGAGAAAACCCCAAGGCCATGGACAAAGGCAAGCAACCCATCAAGGAAGACAACACCCCAAGGAAGCGCACCATTCGAGAGTGAGTTTTCTTCTAACCTGCCTCTTGGTCTCCCGTGTAATCTCATGTTTTACCCCCTCTTTGTTTTCTCCAGCCTTGATCTGCTTCCTGAAGAAATCCTTGGGACCAAAGAGACGCCTGAGTACATCTCCTCAGACTCCTCCTTCGAAGCAGAGGACGCCACGCCAGAACAGAGGATCAACCACCAGTTACGCCGCCGCATTCCCCATGCTTTCGGCAAACTCCCTGAACTCTAAGGACACAAACTGAGCTCCTTGATCAGTTGGAATTGTTTGAGGAATTCCAAACCTGTAGATGACGTGTTCTTTAACAAACTCAACCATGTCCTCTGATGTTACCTTCTTCAATGGAATCGCCTCAACCCATTTGGTGAAGTAATCTATTGCTAAAAGCACAAATTTATGCCCATGCTAGATGGTGGGTTAATCCGGCCAATCAAGTCTATACCCCAGCCTCTGAATGGCCAAGGCTTGATAATGGGATTCAGTACTGACGCTGGAACCCTTTGAATATTTCCAAACTTCTGACAGTCTTGACACCCCTTGTAATACGCAAAGCAATCCTCCAACATCGTCGGCCAAAAACATCCAGCTTGCCTAATAACCCATTTCATACGATAGGCCGATTGATATGCTCCACATACCCCATCATGCACCTCACTCATCATTTTCTTTGCTTCTTCTAGACCCAGGCATCGCAGCAACACCCATCCAATGATTTATAGAATGAACTTCCATCCAGAAGAACAAATTTTATGGCTTTGTACCTGAGCTTCCTAGAAACTTTTCGGGATGGATCTTCTAAATAATCAATAATTTCCTTCCTCCAATCATCCTCTCCGAGATCCCCTCCGAAGGCACACACCTCCACGGCAAACGCTTCATGATTTTCTCTATAGCCTGAAGCACTTTGAGCCAACCTGTTTGCCTCCTCATTGTGTTCTCTAGGAATATGCTGTAGAATTACTAACTGAAAACTCTTTAAGATTTCTCTGCATTCCTCGTAGTAATTCCTCAGTGCATCACTCTTGCACTCATATTGCCCGTTCAATTGTTTTATAACCAGCTCTGAATGTCCATAAATTTCAACTGAAACAGCCCCGGCCTATTTCAGATATTGAAGCCCTCTAAGCAATGCCTCGTACTCAGCTTGATTGTTTGTAACAATGGGTTGTATAGGGATAGCAAACTCAAACATCTCGCCCTTGGGTGAAATTAATAGAATCCCTACTCCCCCACCTTTACCACATGATGATCCATCAAAGAACAAAGCCCAAGGAGTAATTTCAAGCAAATCAATCGATGGATCACGATGCTCAGTTATAAAATTGGTAATAATCTGACCTTTTATAGCTTTTGCCGATTCGAACTTCAACTCAAACTCAGATTAAGTTAAGATCCACTTGCCAATCCTTCCATTCAATTGGCATAGATAACATATGTTTTATTACATCGAACTTGGAGTATACAACGCATTCGGCATTCAACAAATAGTGCCGAAACTTTGTACACTAGTAGTACACACATAGGCAAAGCTTCTCTGGAGCCGAATACCTGGTCTCAGGATCAAGTAATTTTCGGCTAAGGTACGCTACTACCCGCTCCTTTCCTTCAAATTCTTGTATAAGGGCCGATCCAATGGTTTGGGTATCGGCCGCCACGTACAACTTGAAAGGCTTGTTCAACTGCGGAGGCACCAGCACCGGTGGTTCCTTCATATATTGCTTGATTTCACCGAAAACCTTTTGTTGTTCGTCATCCCACATGAACTTCTGGTCCTTCTTGAGCTTCAGTAACGGAGAAAAGGGCAAAACCTTTTGTGACAGATTTGAAATGAACCTCCTCACAAAATTGATCTTGCCAAGCAATGATTGCAGCTCCTTGAGATTGGTTGGAGGGACAACTTCGTCAATAGCTCTCATGCTTTTCTTGCCAACCTCAATCCCCCTTCGTGTACCAGAAATCCCAAGAATTCTCCAGCTGATACTCCAAAAGCACACTTGTTTGGATTCATCTTCAACCCATTCTTTCTGGTGCATTCCAAGGTTCTCTTTACATCCTCCAAGTGTGAGTCATGATTCAAAGTTTTGATCACGACATCATCAATGTAAATTTCAACAATTTTGCCGATCAACTCATGAAAGATATAATTCATGGCTCGTTGATAAGTTGCACCGGCATTTTCAACCCAAATCTCATGACTATCCACTCAAACAGGCCTATGTGACCAGGACATCTGAAGGTTGTCTTCGATATATCCTCTATTGCCACGAAAATTTGGTTGTACCCTGCATTACCATCTTTATGTCCAGCAGCAGTGTCAACCAATAAATCAGCAACAGGCATTGGGTATCCATCCATAGGAGTAGCTCTGTTTAAATCTCTGAAATCTATACAAACCCTCATCTTTCCATTTTTCTTGTAGACAGGGACGATGTTAGAGATCCACTCCGCATACCTGCATGGCCGAATGAAGTTTGCATCAAGTAATCTCTCAACTTCCTTCTTCACATCGGCCAATACTTCGTCCTTGTAGATTTTCCAGGGAGGTTTCTTATAAGGTCTAAAACCAGGTTTGATTGGCAACTGATGCTCAACAATGGAACGATCCAAACCGAGCATCTCCGAATAATCTCAAGCGAAGCAATCTTTATAATCTTTTAACAGCTTAATTAACTCTTCTCTGAAACCTGACTCCAAGTTAGCACTGATAAATGTCAGCCTTGGCTTGTCACCATTTCCAATATCAACTTCCTCCAACTTGTCAGCCGACATGAATCCTCGCCCCAACTTTCCATCGATTCCATCAACAGGATTGTCCATTAAAAATTACTATAAGAGCCGACTGCTTGAATCGGCTGTTGATCACTGCTGACAGGTTCAACAGGACCTTCACCCCAGTCTTTTCCTGAGAAACAATCAATGCCTTGATATTCCCAAAAAGCTGGTTCAACGTTTGCAACGCTCACTGAATCATCTTCGTGGACCACTTCAATATCGTCATCTACCCACTGAACGAGCTGTTGATGCATGGTAGATGGGATGTAGCAGTTGGCATGGATCCAGTCCCGCCCAAGCAGCAAGCTATAGGCTCCTTTGCCCTCGATGACAAAGAAGGTCGTGAGCAATGTTTTGGACCCAATCGTCAAGTCCACGTGCACGCAGCCCTTGGTATCTGAAGGATTTCCAGCAAAATCATTCAGAATTATGCTCGTTGGCGTCAAATCCCCGGGGCCCATGCCAAGCTTCCTGAAGGTAGTGTACGGCATCACGTTGACCGCAGCCCCGCCATCAACAAACATCTTGGTCAATGGCTTGCCATTGACGTATCCCTTCAAGTATAACGGCCTCATGTGTCGATTCTTGGCCGGTTTGTCGAAGGTGGCCTGCTTGGCTAATACCAGTTGCGCCATCAATCCCCCAAGCTGTTCATCATCATTGATATCCAGGGACGTTTCCTCCTGCACAACTTGGTTAGCGGGAGCCATGTATTCATTCGGCAAAAAGTATACCATGCACGCTGGAGCCGAACGACCCGATCCTTCAGGCTTGTCTTTTGGGCGCCACACTTGTTTTCTCTGGATCCCCGCCTGCTTCAATTCCCGGTTCCTCAAGCGCTAAACCCTTCTCTTTTGGCTTTTCCTAAAGCTAGGCGGGCACCACTGTCCTTATTGCCAGATGTACTCGTGTTCTTCTTCTTCTTGATCAGCCCATCTCTGGTCAGCTTGCCTTTTCCTGGGATGATCAATGACCTCAATTATTTTTTGACGTCGATCGTCATTAGGACGCATCCTTCCAATTCTCTCATGGACGGATCGGCGATTGACAGTCTCCTGCCTATATTCAAAGTACTTGTCACTGCACTCAGGGCAGTTCCTCATTGTGGGGAGTTTCAAACCCTCATTCCAGCAGTGTCTGAAGAATGCGCACCCCCAATGTGCACCCTCTTGTTCCTACGTGTACTGCTTGAGTTCTTTCCTGCGCGCTTCTTCCTCAAACCTGCGCCTCTCCTCCTCGTGTCTTTGCCTCTGGTAGCGTTCCTTCTCCTGTTGACGCTGCCATTTGTTGAGGAGGATGCGCGTGGTGACCCTGGGCTTGGTCCTAGATGATTCCCTAAGTTCAACATGGCTTTTGAGTACACGAGGGGCTTCTCCGTGGACCTGTTCCAACGTCACTTGCCGTGCTGGATCCACTGCTCCACCTTGTTTTGATCTAGCTGACGTCAGGACCTTGACCTTCCCCTTCTCTTCAGCAGTCACCATATTGACAGAAAAGCCAATCATATTTTGAGGGAAAGGATGGCCATCCAGTTTCATCTTATTGTCAAATTTCAGGTGTCCCTCCTGGATAGCCTTTTGGATTCTCATCCTGAAGACCCTGCAGTCATTGATGGAGTGAGAGTTTCTATCATGGAAGCCGCAGTAACGTTTCTCTCTAACCCCATCGGGCCGAAGCATGGAATGCCCTTCAGGCAGCTTGATTCGGCCTTCTTTTACCAAGAACTCAAAAAGCTTGTCAGTTTTGGGCCCCGTAGCCCATCTTCCGCAGGCCTATGTGTTTCGTGCGTACTAGCCTATGTGGTGAAAAGGTCCAGCTAAAAATCGCGAAAAGCACTTGATAAAAATAAGAAAAGAAAATGAAAATTTATTTACGGAAAAGTTACCTTGTTTTACGTCTTAGGCTTGACACTCGGGCTCGTCCTCCATGGTGTGTATGTCAATGTAGTCGATGGGCATGACATCGGGCTCAAGAAAAACCTTCAATCGCTATCCATTAACCACATATTCATCTCCTTTTATATCCATAATCGTTACGGCTGTGCTTGGCGAGACCGAGTGGATGACATACGGTCCATCCCATTTGCTTTTCAATTGCCTTTCCCGACTATCTTCAACTTTGAGTTAAATAGGAGGACCTTGTCACCTTCCTTGAATTCCTTTGGTTCGAGTCCTTTATCATACCATCGCTTCATTCTTTCCTTTTAGATGGTTGCACTCTCATAAGCAAGCCTCATCTCTTCTAATTCACTTATTTGAATTCTCCGTTTGATTCTCGCGGCATCCACATCAAGATTCATCTCCTTGATCGCTCGATATGCTTTGTGCTCTAACTCCAAAGGCAAATGACAAGATTTACCATAGACGAATTGATATGGTGTCATACCTATTGGTGTCTTATGTGCCGTCCGATATGCCCATAATGCTCCGTCCTACTTTTTCAACCAATCTTTACCTTCCTTTTCAACGGTCTTGTTAAGAATACTCTTGAGTTGCCTATTCGATGTTTCCGCTTGACCATTGATTTGTGGGTGGTAAGCCGTGGTCACTCTATGCTCGATTCCCAATTTGGACAAGCACTTTCTAAAACTATTTCCTATGAAGTGTGTTCCTCCATCACTTATCAAAATTCGTGGGACTCCATAGCGTGGGATAACATTCTTGATCATTGATATAGATTCCTCTGTTGAAGCTCTTCGACAAGGGATGGCCTCTACCCACTTGGATACATAATCAACCGTTACCAATATGTGCTCATATCCATTTTAATTAGTGAAAGGTCCCATGAAGTCAATTCCCCATACGTCTAATATATCAATTTGCAAGTTATAATTTAAAGGCATAGCATTCCTTTGTGATTCTATATTCCTCGTTCTTTGACATTCCAGACAAGAAGAAACATACCTTTTCGAATCTTGATGCATTTCCGGCCAATAGAACCCACTAGCCCATACCTTTGCTTGAGTCCTAAAATGTCTATAGTGTCCTCCATACTCGCCCGAGTGACACTTCCTTAATATTTCGACTCTTTCTTCCCTTGGTACGCACCTTCGCAAGACTCCATCCGCTCAAGTCTAAAGAGATAAGGTGCATACCAATAATATTTTCGGCTCTCAGCCATCACCCTTCTTTGAGCATTTTTATCTAAGTCATCAAGTGGCATCTTTCGTATGGCTCTAATAATGTTTATCATCCAAGTTTCTTTGTCAAGGTCACGATATAGATGATCATCTCTCATCTTGTCTTCGATGGGGTCTTTATCATCCTCACGATTCATTCTTGATAGATGGTCGGCCACAACATTTTCCGACCCCTTTTTATCCTAAATCTCCACATCGAACTCTTGCAAGAGAAGGATCCACCTAATCAACCTTGGCATGGCATCCTTTTTAGACAAGAGATACTTGATTGCCACATGATCGGTGTAGACGATTACTTTTGAATTCACAATATATGGTCTGAATTTTTTGAAGGCAGATACTACCGCAAGCAATTCCTTCTCCGTTGTTGCATAATTCAATTGAGCTCCATTAAGGGTTTTGCTAGCATAATATGTAGCATGTACGTTGCCTTCTTTTTGTTGTTCCAACACGGCTCCAACGACATAGTCGCTAGTGTCGCACATGATCTCAAATGGTTGACTCCAATCGGGCGGTTGAATGATAGGTGTGGTTATGAGAGCTCTCTTTTGTGTCCGGAATGCCGCTAAGCACTTCTCATTAAAATCGAATGGCACATCTTTTTGGAGAAGATTAGTCAACATCTTTGTAATCTTTGAGAAATCCTTGATGAATCTCCTATAGAATCCCGCATGGCCTAAGAAACTCCTCAAAGATTTGATATCCGTCAGTGGTGGAAGCTTCTCAACTGCTTCAACCTTGGCCTTGTCCACCTCGATCCCCCTCTCGGATATCACGTGTCCCAACACTATTCCTTGTTTCACCATGAAGTGACATTTCTCCCAATTTAGCACCAAATCGACCTCTCTGCACCTTGTAAGAACTTTATCCAAATTTGCTAAACAATCCACAAAACTTTTACCATAAACGGAGAAGTCATCCATAAATACTTCAACAATTTCTTCGTGAACTCCGAAAATACCATCATCATGCATCGTTGAAAAGAGGCTGGAGCATTACATAAACTGAAGGGCATCCTTCTATATGCAAATGTTCCATAAGAGCAAGTGAATGTTGTCTTGTGTTGATCATCCAGGTGAATGGGAATTTGCATGAACCCGAGTACCCATCAAGAAAGCAAAAATAGGCATGGTTTGCTAACCTCTCAAGCATCTCGTTGATGAACGGTAGGGGGGAAGTGATCTTTCTTTGTTGCTTTGTTCAACTTACGATCATCAATACACATCCTGCATCCGGTCACAGTTCTTTGTGGTATTAGTTCATTCTTCTCATCCTTCACCACTATCAAACCTCCTTTCTTCGGCACACAATGTACGGGGCTCACCCATTTGCTATGCGGCAACATGGATTCCGGCATCTAACAACTTGATAACCTCCTTCTTCACCACCTCTCGCATGGCATGGGTTAACCTCCTTTGATGGTCCACCACGGACTTGCATTGATCCTCCATAGGTATGCGGTGAGTGCAAAATGCTGGGCTAAGTCCTTTGAGGTCATTTATCTAATATCCTATCACTTTCTTGTGCTTTTTCAATAAATTCAGCAACATGTCATTCTCCTCGGGACTCAATTCGTCGCTCACGATCACAAGATAAGTCTTGTCTGGCCCCAAAAATTAATATTTTAATCCTTTGGGCAATGGCTTAAGGTCTACCTCCGGTACTTGTGGTTCCTCATGTTTGATTTCGCCGATGTCTTCAAATTTATCTTCCTCTAAGCTTCAATCTTGTGGTTCTAGTCCTTTTGTTGCTTCTATTAAATCTTCATCTAACCCATTATTAGTTTCATTCTCCATTGCTCTTTGCAATGGATCCCTAAAGGTTTCAACAAAATGAAGGCTCTCTACCTCTTCGTCATCAAGAGGTAGGGGTGAGGCAACCTAGAAGTGGGAAGAAAGTTATATGTGTGATTATCCCCATCAACATTAATAGTTACTTTTCCTTTTCTGGCATCTAAAACAGCATTAACCAACTTGAGAAAAGGTCTACGAAGAATTACATGATCATTTTTATCATAGTAGACATCAACAATAAAGAAATCAGTTGGTATATGTTTTCCAGAAATTAAAACTTCAAGATTTCGAGCAATTCCAATAGGTTTGACAATTCTACCATCTCCCATGATTAATTTAGTAGTGGTTTGAACTAGGTCAATGGTATGATCATGAATTTCGTCAAAAATTTTAGAAGAGAAGACACTTACTTGTGCTCTAATGTCGCTTAACGCCTTGCAATGAATGTTGTTGACCTTGCAATCTATACGCGGCGATGCCTTCTCTTCTTCATCGGATCCTATGGCATGAATTTCAGCGAGGTGAGCAAATGGTGCCTCGGGCTTGATTCCCATAATCCTGTTTACTTCGGCCACATGGTCGGATCCACTTCTTCTCTAAAGAGTTTTTGAAGGACCTCCCCGGTTGTCTCTAGGTTGTATGGTTGTTCCACAAGTTTCTCCGACGGAAAGTCCATCTCCATAGCTTTTGCCATCCCCTTTTGATTAGGGAACGGTCTTCTCTCGTCAAAAATTTCTCCAAAATCAATTGGGACCCGATCCATTTGCTCAAACTCCCTTAGTGGCTTCGCGCTTGACATAGTCCTTTCACTTGCTTTGCTTGTCTTAACGTGATCACTCTCCGGGATATTCCTAGCTTCCACATGTTTAATTTCTTCAACCTTTTTCGGCATTGGTTCCTCTTTCTTCTCTTCTGGGACCGTATTTCTGAAAATTCCAGCAAGTGGTCTCACACTTGTATCACATTCTGGCTTCCCCGAAAGTCGTGTTTCCCAATCCCTTTGCATGGTCGCCGCTTTGCTTATTTTTTTGTAGAAGTTGGGCAACTTCAGTGAGTCTTTTCTCCATGAGATCCCCTCCTGCACACATTTGAACGTATTGCATGCAACTAGGGGTTGGGGAAAAGAAAAATGTATGCAAAAGTACATCACTGGGAAATCTGAGTCTTGGTCCCTGTTCAACTAGCTCGTTGAATCTATTCCACGCTTGATCAATCCCCTCTTCTTCTCCTTGCTTAAAGTTAATCACTTGCGTCCTTATATGTTGAATCTTGCATATAGGGAAAAACTTGGCACAAAGTTTCTTTATCAATTGATCACAATTTCCCTCGACTTCGAAGTCGCGAATGATACCACTTAATTGCTTCATCGACAAGTGAGTAGGGGAAGAGATTCCATTTAAACCAATCATCGGGGACTCCCTCTTGACGTACCGTATTGCATAATGTCGTGAAGCGATGGATATGTCTAAATGGGTTGTCCATCTCCACCCCTCAGAACGGGTTAGTTACTGCCATCTCAATGATTCGAGGCTTGATTTCGTACCTTGTCACTTGGAGAACCAAGTCCAACTCTTGTACCTTGATGTCCTCACATCAAGGGCTAGCATAGTCTCTTAGTGATTTTTCCGGCTCCTCCAAAAGATTTTAAACGAACGCCATCTAGACAATCAAAAGAAAATAAAAACAAAAAGAGTGTTTTTTCCAGAACAACGGGGTTAAATGTTTGTAATCAACAAAATCAATGAAATATTAAACGAAGTAAACTAGCTCGCTCCTCGGCAACGATGCCAAAAAAGAGGCTTGTTGATAGGTAAAACTCGTATGAAGTTTCGATCCGCAAGCGTACGGATCTACTGTGCCCTTCTTCACCTACGAGAGATCCCAAGGTTCTTGTCAACCCAAGGAGCATGGGGATTACTAGCGTTTAACCTAACACTAATCTAGTTGATTGAATACTTATGATAGAAAGATGAATCTATAAAGTAAAGACAAACTAACACTAGATTATGTTAAAGAGAGATTAAAGGTGCACAAGTATGAAGAACCCTTGCCCATGGAGTCTAGGCACTTGAAGATGCAACCACCCAAAACATGGTAAACCCCGATCTATGTAGGTGTGTGATCAAGGATTAGACTTTTCCCTTCCCTCGTACATGTCACTACGTGAAGGTAATCGATACTAATCCTAATGAACACAGTATGTTGACGCGATATACGGGAGCAACCCCGAAAGCATGGTAGCTAGCCTTAAAACATTAAGCATCATCAACAAAAGATATGATAGACATATGATCCAAACAAGATGTATAGGTGACTACACTTCAAGTTCCATTACAACTCCATGGACAGATGAAAGGTTTACCCCATCATGACGCTAAGCATGGCACTATTGAGATGGTGGATGCCTCCAATGAAGATGGATCTTCATTGTCCTTCAACACCGACGGCGTCATGGCAAGCACCCGGCGTCCTCCTTCTTCGTGGCGACCTCCCTTGGGCTTGGTGATGATCTCTCCCGAGTGTCCTCCCCCAAGGGTCTCTCTCGTAGTCGATTCCCTCTTCCTTGGCGGCTCTGAGGGACTAAACGATGGCTCTCGCGAATGGCGGCTTGCCCACGCGATTAGGGTTGCATCTACTTAACACCGAGCAAAGGGGGACCCGAACCACCACAAAAGTGGGCTAGGCCGGTCCCACCGGGCCGACCAGCCTGGGCCTTTTCTGGGCTGGTTCGGGTCTGTTCTTCTCCCCACGGCTCATCTTGACATTTTGTACTTGCCCCCCTTCATTTGTGTCATTTTGAGGTCATCATCACCGCGATCAAGTTGAGGGATCTTTATGCATAAACTTCTGGTCTTTTCATTTCGGTCCTCGAGAGTTCTCCATTCAAGCACATTGGTCCTTGCCACCTTTTGGGGCAAGTTCGCACATGGTTGGAGATCCTTGATTATCTTGGAAAACGTTCTCCGAACTAGTTGCATCTTCCCTTATTTAACACGTGAATTCCTACAAAAACACTATACTCCAAAATGCACATCCAACGGTGAACTTGTTATATCATTAGCATGCCTAGTGGTGGGTTAGTTGCAAAATGAAGTTCAAACCATAACATAACAAGTGTTCTTGGTTGACGAAAATCGACCGCCAACAACAATGTATATGGGAGAAGCCTTTCCTACAACAATGCATATGATACAAATGCATGCAACCTAAGATACAAAGATGCCTATACATCATGATACAAAATGCTATGCGAATGCAAACATGCACAAAAGGAAAGCTATACATATGCTACAAAGGATCTCCCACACCCAACTCAAGAAATCAAACACACACCAAGTCCCCCCCGGAAATGAGTGAAAGTTGCTTGATCTAGGGGCTTGGTGAAGATATCGGCTAGCTGGTCATGTGTGGGTACATAGATCAAAGCAATTTCCCCTTTCTCAACATTGTCTTTCAAAAAATGATATCTCACTTCTATGTGCTTGGTTTGGAATGGAGCACTGGGTTCTTTGCAATGCTTATGGCACTGGTTGCTGGAACCAGGGGAATGCCTAAGGAAGTAGCAGTGGGAGGTTGGTGGCCGGGGCCAAAGCTCCCAATGGCGACAGTGGCGGGATGTCGTGCTGCCGCTGGCGTCTCAAGGGAACAAAGAAAGCGGGAGAGGTTAGATTAATCTCCCGCTACCTTTTATTCATCTCAATTGTTTTGCTTATATAGGCTGCTTACACCAAATCCTAAAAAACTGTATCTCAACTAATTGGATAAGAATCAAACTGGAACTAATCGAGGCTAACAAGCTAACGTGCTGGAGTAGACCATCCGCCCTTACTGTGCCATGGCCCTTAGCCGCCACGCTTCTTCCTCCTCTGGTAGACTTTGCCAACCATAACATCTCTCCCCCCTCAACAAACAGCTCATCCTTGAACTAGAAGACAGGGTGGGTAGCTCAGAAGTCCTCAGCTGACTCCCATGTCGCGTCGGCAGCCGACATGCCACTCCACTAAACCAGGACGTGCCACACACCATGCTAAAGACTGGCATGCAACACACGTTCTGGCTGAGGGAGCAAGCAACCATGCTGAATAAGTGGTAGGGGCAGTGTGGACGCCGGTGGCTCCCCAAGGAATGGCTTGAGAACACCCACATGAAACACATGGTGTATCCTGGTGTCGGTGGGCAGACGCAGGCGATAAGCAACCTCGCCCACGTGTTCCAGCACTTGGAAGGGACCAACATACCGCGGCCGGAGCTTGCTGCGGGCGCCTAGGGCCAGGTGTGCAGGCTTATTGAGCATGCGCAGCCACACCCAATCGCCCACGGTGAACTCCATCAACCTGTGGTTGGCGTCGTAGTAGCGACGAGCATACTCCTAAGCTTGGACCAACCTAGTGCGCACCTCGGCGAGGAAGGTGTCGTGATCGATGAGCATGGCGTCGACTGCCTGAATCTCTACAGAACCTGGCTAGCAGGGAAGTATGGTCAGTGGAGGGAGACCATAAACGATCTGGAACGGTGTTGTGTAGAGTGCGGAGTGGAACATCGTGTTGTAGTAGTATTCGGCCCAGGGCAACCACTCGAGCCATCCGTAGGGACAATCTCCGGTGATGCAACGTAGATACACGACGATGGTCCTATTGTCTGCCTCAGATTGCCCGTCAGTGTGCGGGTGGAAGGCGGTGCTCATCGGCTAGCTTGAAGAGCTCCCTCCAAATGTTGCTGGTGAACACCGGGTCCCGGTCGCTGACGATTGACTCCGGAAAGCCATGGAGTCGTACGATGTCCATGAAGAATGCGCACGCGACAGAGGAGGCAGTGTAGAGATAGCCCAACGGAATGAAGTGGGCATACTTTGAAAATCTATCCACCACAATTAGTATGGCACTCTTACCATGGACTTTGGGCAGCGCTTCGATGAAATTGATCGAGATGTCCGCCGGATGTGTGTTGGCACCGACAGGGGCTGTAAGAGGCCGACGAGCTGCAGGGTCTCTGTTTTGTTCCATTGGCATGTCGTGCATGCACAGACAAAGTCACGGACAAGCTGGTGGTCCTGCTCGATGAAGAACTCAGCACGCAGGTGCTGGAGCGCCTTTTGAACACCCTCGTGGACGGCTGTGTTCACCATTTGTAGAGCGGCCTGCAGTTGCAGTGATGAGGGTGGAGTGAACACCTTGCCGTTGAGCATGAGGAGACTGTCTATGACACACCACTGGTCATCGGTTCCCCTGTGATGGCGTCGTCATGCAGCGCTCGGAGGCCTGCTGAGTCCTTGATTTTCCGGCGGAGGTCATCATAATACTGGAATGAGGGCGTCCACACGGCGCCAAGAGTCAGGTCCTCGCCATCCCGCCGTTAGAGTGCGTTTGCAGCTGTGTTTAGGCGGCCTATACGGTACTCCACTTGAAAATCACAGCCAAACAACTTGCTAATCCAGTTATGCCGCAGAATAGTGGGGAGACGCTCGTCCAACATGAATTTCAAAGCGTAGTGATCAGTGCATACCACAATGGGCCTTCCCCACAAGTATGGTCGCTAGTGGAGAATGACTTGGACTAGACCAATCAGTTCTCACTCATAAGTGGCGATCTTGAGGTGGCGCAACACGAACTAGCGACTGAAATATGCAATTGGACAGTCACCTTTGGTGTAGCACGACTCCAAAATCCGAACTGGACGCATCACAAGCCACCATGAAGTCTTTGGAGAAGTCGGGTAAGTGTAGAATGGGCGCCTCCGTGAGGGCCTATTTCAAAGCTACAAAGGCGGTGGTTGCTGCCTTAGACCATCGGAACACATCCTTCTTGAGAAGCTGAGTGAGAGGTGCGGCAATGGCACCAAAATCCCTAATGAATCGCCTATAATAGCTGGCCAACTCGAGGAAGCCATGAAGACCGCGAGATGAGTGAGGTTGCGGCTAGGATGCCACAACCGTGACCTTGTCACTGTCCATAGCCACCCCCTCTGTAGATATCATGTGGCCGAGGTAGGCTACGCTCGTGGTGGTGAAGGAACACTTGGAGTGCTTGACATGGAGGTCATGAGTGCGCAGAACATCCAGAATTGCTTGTAGGTGCTAAAGATGCTCCGTCCCGGAGGTACTGTAGACCAAGATGTCGTCAAAAAATATTAGAACACAGCGACGGAGAAACGACTAGAGCACCAGATTCATTAACGCTTGAAATGTCGCTGGGGCGTTTGATAAGTCGAACGGCATCACCAAGACACTACAAGGTTTTTCCCCCTATTGCAACAATTTCCTTAGGCAACACCACTAATTCGGTTGCAATAGAGGGGTACTATTGCACCGAAACGGTGATTCGGTTGCAATTTGTGTGTCTATTGCAACATAAAATTTGTGTTGCAATATTTATTTTTTGTGTTGCAACAAGTTGACGCTAATGCACCCATTTTTAGGATTTCCGTTGCAATTTGTTGGAAATAATGCCACCCCATTATTGTGTTGCATTAGCATTCCTTGCGTTGCAACAGAAAGTTGTTGTAGCCATCATACTAGGGATGGTTGTGTTTGAACAGCTATGTTTGTCGGGGACCGCCCTAGGGGTCCCCTTAAACAATGGGGGAACCCTCACTTAAATCCCCGCATCGAAATGAGCTGAGCCTAACCATGCAGGAAAACTAACCATGCAGGACTTGGCCTATGCGGCAGGACTCCGGAGGCCCACCAAGACGGCCTGTCTGGAAGACCCCTCGAGCAGGCTCCGCCTCGCCCGAGGGCACGCTCCTCCTCGAACGGGTTCCGCCCCGTTCGAGGGGCAACCCCCTCCTCGAACGAGCTCCGCTCCGTTCGAGGGGCAACCCTTCCCTCGAGCGGTTCCGCCCCGCCCGAGGGCGCGCTCCCCCTCGAGCGAGTCCCGTCTCGCTCGAGGGTCCGCTCCGCCCTCGGCCGGGGGCCCGCCACGCTCACGGGCGCCCCGCACGCGTGCGCCGGCCCCGTACTTGGGCATTTAACGCCCGACGCCGCGGGACGGCGCCATCATGCGCCGGGGCTCACGCCCCGGTGCCGCCGCACCAACTCCCCGGGGAGGAGCCCATCCCCGCTACTGTGAGATGGACTGTGTGGTACGGCCGGTGTCGGTCCCGTGACACCGCGCGCACGCCATCGTACGGCTAACGCACCCGACCCTCGAAAGGGGGCGGGGCGCACCCTCGACTCCGCTTTCCCGTGATCCCGCAGGTTAGGTGAGGGCGCTTGGCCGGTGGGTGGCCATCCCGCCACCGTAACGGCGCGGCCGCCGTACCCACGCGTGCGGGCGCACGCCCGACTCCGCAGCGCACGCCCGAACACCGGCAAAGAACCACTCCACCACCGCGAGCTCATTGGGAAGGAACGCCGTTCGCCCGCTCCCCGTACCCCGTACCCGCCCATCATCGCACCTCCCTCGAAGCCTATCGGGGGGCGCCATCGCCATCTGCCGCCTCCTACCCTCGAACCGCCATTGTTCGGGTACGAGGTAGGCCATCATGGCCGGATCACCGCGAAGATCGACCGGACGGCCGCCCGCACTACACCGTAGCACGACGTGCTCCCACACGTAGCTAGGTAGCGCGGCGTGCATGTAACTCGCCGCCCCCTTGGCCTATAAAAGGGGAGGCGAGCCCCCCAGCCGCGGGGGGGACGAATTCAGAGGAACACAGCGCACCGTGCACTCACTCTCTTATTCTCCCACAACATCTCCAACCACTCACCCAGGGACTTGGAAGTCACGATTCCTCTCCCGCCTTGCTTGTATTTGCCCCACTACAAGCACCCTCGGTGCTGAGCAATATAGTGCCACGAGCACGCCCCTGCTGGACGTACGGCCCCCTCGGCCGGAACCAGGATAAAGTCTTGTGTCACTTGTTGCTTAGCATCGACCATTGAGGGATAGACCTAGGCGTTATCTACTGGTTAGTGTCGGGACCATATTCCGCACCGACAGTTGGCGCCCACCGTGGGGCAAACGAGCGCCTAAGGTCATTTCGCTAACTCCCTCTATGGTGATACGTACTGAGTACCGTAGCACCCGCTACAACATGGGTAGCTCGGACCCTCTTCCGGCCGGGTTCGAGATCCGCTTCGGGGACTTGAACTTCCGGGCCACGGGGGAACGGCTATCTCATGCGCCTCACCAACCGTGAGGAGCTCCGCGCGCGCCGCGAGGCCAGTCCGCTCGGTCACCGCCGCACGCACGACACCGCGCGGGCACCTGCGGGCACGGATGCCGCGGGCCCGTCGACGCCGCGACGCCGTCGTCGCTCCGGGCTACGCTCGCGTCGGGGCGCGGTCCGAGCGGCGGCAGGCCGAGCGCGCCGCCGCCCAACACGGTGCACCCACCGTCACGACGGCCGCCACCGCCCCGGCGGGACCGCGTGCGGTCTCCGACCACGCATCCCCATCGGGGCTGCGTGGCGCCACTCGGCCCACAACGCCAACGTCAACACGACAATGCGCGGGGTTCCGCCGGGTCGGCACGTCTTCGTCGCCGGGGATCCCGGCACTTCGGCGGCGGACGAGTCGTCCCTGGGCTCCGTCGACACGATGCCACCCGCCAACCGACACGGGTACGCGGAGTGGGACTTCTCCGCGTGCGGGACCCCGGCCGCGTTCGGGCGCTTCCTCGACGCCACGGACTGCGGGGTTTGGCTGCTCCGACGACTCCCGGCACCGGGAGCTACAACCCCACGCGGGAGTGCTGCGCCGTCATCACCAACGACCCGGCCAACGCCGCCGGTGCGGCGGGCGCCGGAGACGGGGGGAAGTCACGCCCGCCCCGGGGATCGCCACGCGCCCGGCCGCGGGGCCGAGCGCTCCTGCTGGGGTCGACGTCGACGCGCAGCTGGCCCAAGCTCGCGAGCTCGAGGCCAAGCTGGCAGAGGAGTACCGGACAGTGCGGCTACTCCGCGCCTCGATGGCAGGGGAGGCCTCTGCGCGCGGCGAACGCGCGCGGGAGCTGGGCCGACAGGTCCGTGACCGCCTCAACCCCGTCCCCAACGTCGACAACGCGGATACGCCACCAAGGGCGAGCCAAAAGCTCATCGCCGCCGCGACATTGCTACGCGCCATGCGGCACCATCAACCCCCGAGGCTCGAGACATGCACCGCGAGGTGCGGTACTCTCCTTGAGCAAGCGGCCGTCCAGCAGGCCGAGAGCTCAGCCTCACGCATCCGCCAACAGGGGGACGCACGAGGCGATGATCCTGCACCGGGAGGCGAACCCTCGGTGCACGTAGGTCAACCTACTGACCAGGGACGCACGCCGGCCAAGGAACGGCTCCTTGACACGCGCAGGGCGCTGGATGGCGATGCCCGCAACGTCATCAACGCCAGGCGCACCATCAAGGCGGACGCGCGGGCGGCTAGGGGCTACCACCCTCGAAGGGGGTGGGCGCTACGACGGCGGTGAGGATCGCTCCCCGATGCCGGAGCCCCCGGCACCCGCGTGTTCGGCCGGGAGATCCGCGCGGCGGCGTTCCCCCGCCGCTTCCGTCAACCCTCGACGATCGTCAAATACAACGGGGAGACGGACCCTCGTGTCCGGCTCCAACGATTATCGCCCGGCCTGTCGGCGGGTGGGGCCACCAACGACGAAGTAATCATCCGCAACTTGCCCCCGCATCCGGGCGACGCGGCCGGACATGGCTCGAGCACTTGCCCGCCAACCAGATCCATAGTTGGGACGATCCGGTCCACACCTTCGTGGGCAACTTCCGGGGGCACGTACGTGCGCCCCGGGAACTCTCGGGATCCGCGCTCCCCGCACGCGAGGCCGGCGACCGCCGCGGGACTTCATACGGCGCTTCTCCAAGCGCCGCACGAGCTCCCGGCGGCGTGGCACAATCCGAGATCGTGCACGCGTTCCTCGAGGGCACCACGTGCCGGGACCTTGTGCGCGAGCTGGGACGCGGCCCGCCCACGGACTCGAACGAGCCGTTCGACATTGCCACTAGCTTCGCCTCGGGAGAGGAGGCCGTGGGGGCAATCTTCGACGGCAAGAAGGGCAAGCGCTCCGAGGACACGCCCGCGGAGGGCGGCGGGTCCAAGGAGCCGCGCCGCAACGTCAAGCGGGGCAAGAAGGGGAAGAAGCCGCGCCGCGAGGCGCGCGAGCGGGGCGCAACGGCGGCAACGCCGAGGCCCTCGCCGTTGACCCGGCCCGACGGGGCCCTCGACCGGCTCCTCGAGGCCGGGGGGTGTTCGACGACATGATGAAGAAGCCATGCCCCTACCACAAGACCCCCGTAAACCACACCCTTGAGCAGGTGCGACATGCTCAAGAAGTTCTATGGCCGTGCCGCCGCGAAGGAGGCGAGAGGCCAAGAAGGATGGGGGCGATGGCGACGCGGGTGGTTTTCCCGCCATCGAAAATGTGTTCCTCATCTTTGGGGGACCCTACCGTCGACATGTCGACCGGCGGCGCAAGAAGGAGCGGCACGAAGTCCTCGCCGCAGAGAAGGCACCTCCGGCCTTTCTCAACTGGTCGAAGGATGCCATCACCTTTAGCCGGGATGATCACCCAAATCGCATCCCGAACCGGGCCAGTACCCACTGGTGGTCGATCCCATCATTGGCAACGCCCGGTTTTCGAAGGTCCTTATGGACGGAGGCAGTAGCCTCAATATCCTCTTCGCGCATACATTGCGCCTGATGGGGATTGGGCTGGACATTGCGGCCCGAGACGAAGCCGTTTCACGGCATCGCGCCCGGCAAACAGGTTCAACCCCTCGGGCAGATCGATCTGCCCGTCTGGTTCGGGACCCCCAAGAATTTCCGCAAGGAAACCCTCACCTTCGAGGTGGTGGGATTCAAAGGGGCCTACCATGCCATCCTTGGGCGACCATGCTATGCCAAGTTCATGGCGGTCCCCAACTACACGTACCTGAAGATGAAGATGCCAGGTCCAAACGGCGTCATCACCGTCGGGTCATCGATCGAGCATGCATTCGACTGCGATGTCGAATGCGTGGAACATGCAGAGGCGCTAGCGCTGGATGAAGCGCTGGTGAACACACTGGAGAAGATGGTCAACGACGACCTCAGCTCCGCCGCCAAACACATCGGCACCTTCGAGGCCGCCGAGCAAACCAAAGGGGTCCCCCTCGACCCGTCGGCCCCCGAGGGCAAGATGTTGAGGGTCAGCTCGACCCTCGATCCTAAATAGGAAGCAGTGCTCGTCGACTTCCTCCGCGCCAACGCCGACGTCTTCGCGTGGAGCCCCTCGGACATGCCAGGCATCCCGAGGGAGGTCGCCGAGCACTCCCTTGATATCCTGCCTAACGCTCGCGGCGTTCGGCGGCGGGCTGCGCCGCTTCGACGAGGAACGGCGACGGGCGATCGGAGCGGAGCTGCGGAAGCTCCTCGAGGCCGGATTCATCAAGGAAGTGTTCCACCCTACATGGCTAGCTAATCCTGTGCTTGTAAAAAAGAAAAATGGGAAGTGGAGGATGTGTATTGACTACACCAGTCTCAATAAAGCATGTCCAAAAGTTCCTTTTCCCTTGCCACGCATAGATCAGATCGTTGATTCCACTGCCGGGTGTGAACTACTCTGTTTCCTTGATGCCTATTCGGGATATCATCAAATAAAAATGAAGGAGTCCGACCAGCTCGCGACTTCGTTCATCACACCGTTCGGGACGTTCGTTACGTCACGATGCCTTTTGGCCTCGAAACGCGGGCGCAACATATCGGCGCCGCATGCGGCACGTTTTTGGGGACCATATCGGGCGGACGGTCGAGGCTTACGTGGACGACATCGTCGTCAAGACCGAGAAGGCGGACGACCCGGTTGGCGATCTCGGCATCGCGTTCGGCACCGCCCGCGGGCCAACGGGGTCAAGCTCAACCCCGAAAAATGTGTCTTCGGAGTGCCGCGGGGCATGCTCCTAGGATACATCGTCTCCCAGCGGGGAATCGAGGCCAACCCCGAAAAGGTCGCGGCCCTCGAGCGAATGGGTCCAATTCGGGACCTCAAAGGGGTGCGAAGGCGTTGGGGTGCCTTGCCGCCTTGAGCCGCTTCGTCTCGAGGCTCGGTGAGAAGGGTTTGCCCCTCTACCGGCTGCTCAAGAAGCACGAACGCTTCTCTTGGACCGCCGAGGCCCAGGAAGCGCTCGACAAGCTGAAGGCGTCTCTGACACACGCCCCAATCCTTACGCCGCCGCGAGACGGCGAACCCCTCCAACTCTACGTGGCCGCAACCACCCAGGTGGTCAGCGCCGTGATCGTTGTGGAGCGCACGGAGGAAGGGCATGCCTTGCCCGTGCGAGAGGCCGGTCTACTACATCGGCGAAGTCTGTCGGACACGAAGACGCGCTACCCCCAGGTCCAGAAGCTGTTGTATGCGGTAGTCCTCGCGCGGCGCAAGCTCCGCCACTACTTCGAGGCCCACCCGATTACGGTGGTCTCTTCCTTCCCGTTAGGAGAGATCATTCGCAACCCCCGACGCGGCGGCGGGAATTGCCAAGTGGTCCGTGGAGTTGATGGGCGAGACGCTCGCCTACGCTCCGCGCAAGGCCATCAAATCGCAAATCCTAGCCGATTTCGTCGCTGAGTGGACGGACACGCGGCCGCCGCGCCCCTCGATTCAGCGAGTGCTGGACTCTCGTTCTTCGACGGCTCGGTGATGAAGACGAGAGCGGGCGCGGGCCCTGCTCTTCGTGTCACCCCTCGGGGAGCACATGCGCTACGCAAGGCGTCTCCACTTCCCCGCGTCTAACAATATGGCGGAATACGAGGCCCTTCTCTGCGGCCTCAAAATCGCCATTGAGTTGGGCATCAAGCGCCTCGACGTGCGAGGGGATTCGCGGCTCGTGATCGATCAAGTCATGAAGAACGCGAGGCTGCCACGACGACAAGATGGAGGCCTACTGCAAAGCCGTGCGGGCCCTCGAAGACAAATTCTACGGCATCGAGCTTAATCATGTACCCCGCCGGTACAACGAGGAAGCAGACGAGCTGGCAAAAATAGCGTCCGGGCGGATCACCGTTCCCCCGAACGTTTTCGCGCGCGACATCGCGCAGCCCTCGGTCACCTTCGAGCCTTACCCCTCGAGCGACGGCGGACCCTCGGGGGCTCCCTCGAACCCATCAGGTGCGGAACCCATGGAAGAGGATCCCTCGAACGAAGCGTACGTGCTCTCCCTTCTCGAGGGGTACGGCTCCCACGAGGCTGTCGCAATGGATATCGAGCCGGCTCCTGTCCAAGCGGATTGGCGTGAAAAGTACACCGCCTGGATTGCTCGAGGGGAACTCCCCACAGACCGGGTCACAGCCAGGCGCATCGCCAGGATGGCCAAGTCATTCACCCTCGTCGACGGCGAGCTGTACAAGCGCGCCGCGTCAGGCATCCTCCAGCGGTGCATACCCATCCCCGAGGGGCGCGAGCTCCTACGGGACATACACGCGGGAATCTGTGGCCACCACGCCGCGCCTCGCACCCTCGTTGGCAACGCGTTCCGCCAGGGCTTCTATTGGCCTACCGCGGTCGCAGACGCCAACGAAATCGTGCGCACTTGCGAAGGGTGCCAGTTCTACGCCCGCAAGACCAACTTGCCAGCTCAAGCTCTGCAAACGATCCCCGTAACATGGCCGTTCGCTGTGTGGGGATTGGACATCGTCGGGCCCCCGCGGACGGCGCCGGGGGCTTCACCCACCGCTCGTCGCGATCGACAAGTTCTCCAAGTGGGTGGAGGTGCGCCCCATTACGAATTTGAGGGCCGAGCAGCAAATACGTTCTTCACCGACATCGTCTACCGCTTTGGAGTGCCAAACTCCATCATCACGTACAACGGATCCCGGTTCACGGCCGGAAGTTCTTGGAGTTCGCGACAAGTTCCACATCCGAGTGGATTGGGCAGCCGTGGCGCACCCGCGCGACCAACGGCCAAGTGGAACGTGCTAACGGCATGATTCTACGGGGCCTCAAGCCCGGGATTTTCGACCGCCTCAACAAATGCGGCCGAAAGTGGCTCCAAGAACCGCCGGCTAGTCGTGTGGAGCCTAAGGACCACCCCAAGCAGAGCCACCGGTTCACCCCGTTTTTCCTAGTCCATGGCGCGGAGGCCGTCCTCCCCACGGATCTGGAATACGGGTCACCCAAGGTTCGAGGCTACAACGAGGATGCTAACCAGCGAGCCCGCGAGGACTCACTGGATCAGCTGGATGAAGTACGCCTCGTGGCGTTGATGCACTCCGCAAGGTATCAACGGCCCCTACGACGCTACCAAGCACGCAAGATACGTCGGAGGGATTTCGCCGAGGGGGACTTGGTCCTAAGGCTACGCCAAGACAATCGAGGGCGCCACAAGCTATCGCCCCCATGGGAGGGACCCTACGTCGTGGTGAAGGTGCTCAAACCGGCACGTACAAGCTGGCCAACGAGGACGGCGAAGAACTCACCAACGCTTGGAACATCCAACAGCTACGTCGCTTCTACCCTTAGCCAGGATTTCCAAGTATTTTTTGTTGTAAAAACACACGGCCAACGCCCCAGTTGGTGTCACCTATGTAAATACTCCAAGTATAATGAAAGGGCAACTCGGCTTTCCCCTGAAACCCAAGTTACCCTCGGGGGCCTCTTGCGGGGGGGGCACCCCCCCCCCCCCCCCAAATAGTCCCATTTTTTCGCGCAAAAAAAAAATGTAACAACACGCGCTAAGTTTGTTTCCCACTTCAACCTCGAGCCATGATTCGAACGGGCGCGGGCGGCACGGCGGAAGGAGTGCGCGAGCCGAGGACGACCTACGCCGCGTGGCTATGGCCCGTCTCTCTCGTCTCCAACCCAGCGGGCCCCTGCGAAAAGCGAACTCCCCTAACTAGAATCTACTCAGGAAGAAGAAGAAGCAAAAAGCGCAATGAGCAAACGATTTCATTTACAAACAACTGCCCATGTTCATGAAACGACTTGTTTATTTACAAGAGGCCACGAGGCCAGAGTTCTGATACACATAAACAAAAAACGGGCCTAGCGCCCAGGTGCTTTCAGGCGGGTGGAGCAGCAGCATCGGCGGCGTCCGGGAAGAGGAATTCTTCGAAGGCCTCGGCGAGCGACCCGGCGGCGTCAGCAACAAGCGCGTCCGCACGCTCCATGGCCACCTCATCCTCGACGCCCTCGGGCACGATGTAGCCCTCCGCCACCGCCTCGAGGTTGACCTCGTAGTGGGATCGCACCACTCCGAGGGCCTTCTGCACGCCTAGGTGCAACGCCCGGCGCATCCGCTCCGTGACATGGCCGCCGAGGGCGCGTAGGCGACTGGCCAGCGAGCTGCCGGCCTGGGCATCGCCTTCCTCGACGACGTGACAGGTCTCGAGGGCCGCGTCCCGCGGCTCCGCTCGCCGAGGAGTTGTAGGAAGCCTGCAGGGCCTCGGCCCGCCCAACAGCGTGCCCCAAGGCTGTGCGCAGGCCTGGAAGCAACAAGATGACAAGAAATTAGAAAGGGGGAAACGAACCCTCTAAAGCAAGAACTAACAAGCAGGGTCAGACAGTAGCTTACCCTCGACTTGCCTCTTCTCCAGATCGAGCTCGCGGCGCGCGGACTCGAGCGCCAACTCGAGATGCTGGACGGTCTCGCCTTGCTCGACGAGGGCCATCTCTTGGGCGGCATTGCTGATGCTGAGCGCCAACGCCTCATCCTCAACCTCGGAGAATGCGGCGTTCCGCTCCTTCGCCGACCTCTCCGCCGTGTCTCGCGCGCGACGCGCTCCCGCTCCCGGCGCCGTCCGGCGTCACCAAGGGCGCCTCGCCCTGCCGGAGCCGCTCCTCGGCCCCCGGCGGGCGACGCGCTCCGCCGAAGCCGCTCCTCGGCGACGACGAGGGCCGCGGCCTTGGCGTCAAGGGCGGCCCTCGGGTCGTCGGCCTCCTTCGCGCGGCGCTCCAACCCGCACGCCCGTTCCTCGCCCCGGCGCCGCCGCGCCCCCGGGCCCCCTCGAGCGACGTGCGGAACTCCCGGTCTCGGCGCGAGCGGTGGCCACCTCCGCCTCCCGGTGGCGGCCGGCGTCCGCGTCTTGTCCGGGTCCTCGCGCGCGTTCCACGGCGCCTCGTCACGATCGACGAGGGCCGCGCGGATCCGCCCGAGACTCGAGTCACGCGCCGCGTCCCCGCCTGAGCTCTCGGGGAGCACGTCGCACCACGCCATCGCCCGGTACACCCGCCCACCGTACGCGGCGTCCTGAGAGCATCCGCAAGCGCGTCGTAAGCGCTGCATCGCTCCCGGAGCTGGCGGACCTCGGCGTTCACCTGGTCGAACGCGCTATACTTTTCACGAGCGCGGCGCTCGAGCTCCTGGCATCCACACATCGAATCTCGCAAGTGTCAAGGCTTGAATGCAGCACGCGAAAACGAAATAAGGAAGGGAGACGAGCAACCGTGGCTCACCTGGAAGACGATCCAGGCCGGGCCGCTGTGGACCCGCAGCGCTTCGTTCAACGCGCGGTTGAGCGTGGCGCCGTGGCTCAGGAGCTCGCCCCAGAGCTCCTGCTCCCTCTGGGCGTCAGCAAACGCCGGGGGATCCTCCACGGCCCCCCCCCACCTGGGCGGGGCGGCCGGCGTGGGAGGACGAGGCCTCGGCATCGTGCCCCCGGCCCCCCACTATCATGTGACCCTCGTGTCGCCTCACGAGGGCCCCCTCCTGGGGCTCGGGAGAGTTCGTGGGCCAGCTGGCCCACTGGTTCCACCCAGGCGGCGGGGAGTCATCCGAGAGCTCCACCACCTCCGCCTGGAGACCGCCGGCGAGAGGAGCCGCCTGCTCCGCCTCCGCTGGCGCCTCCACCTGCGCCTCCGCGGCCACGGGCGCCCGTCGTGGCGCCGTCGCCGCCACCTCCGTCCGTGCCGCCGCATCCGGCGGCGCTCCCGCGGGTTGCGCCCGCCCCGCCTCTTCCGCAGGTGGCCGCCGCCGCGGGCGGCACCTCCACCGTAGCCACCGCCGCGGCCCGCGCCTCCGTGGCGACCGGCGCCGGCCGCCCCCCGACCCCCGGCCGCGCCGCGGCGGCTGGATCCGCCGGCCGGGGCCTCGAGGCCCCGGCCGGGCCTTGCGAGCTCGTGCCCGCAGCCGCGCCTGTCCCTGGGCGCGACCCCCTCGACGAACGCCGCCGGGTGGGGATCGACGCGTCCGTCCTCAGCACCTTGGCCGGTGCAAGAGGAGGGACGGTTGGCACCGCCCTGCGCGAACACGAATGGAGGGTTAGAGCATCTAATCACCAGCACACCAAAACCAAACGAAGGAAGACGAGGCTACTTACCTCGCGGAGGAAAAGGCCCGCTTCCTTTTCCTCGAGGCCTCGGACGGGGCCGGCGTAGCGGCCGCGCCTGACGCAGCGCCTCCTGATGGCGCCGCCACACGCACGGGCACGCCCGCCCCGTGCGCGGGCGCGCCCGATGCCGCACCCCCCGACGGCGCCGCGGTGCGCGGGGGGGCACGCTCGCCGCGCGCGGGCACGCCTCCCGACGCGCCCCTCGACGACGACGCCGCTCGCGCGGACGCGCGCCCGCCGCGCGCGGGCGCGCGCGCGCGCGCGCGCGCACGTCCGCCGCGCGCACCTCCGCGGCACGCGCCGGCACCTCCGCGGCGCGTGCCGCCCCGACGATGACCGCCCGGCGGCGGACGCCGACGCGCCCCCGCCCCCGAGCAAAGCCACCCCCCGACGCCGGCGCGGGATCCGGCGACGGGGCGCGGGCCGCCACCCGTCCGAGGGGCCCTCCCCCTCGGACTCTTCCTCCTCGTCCCCGATCCGAGGACGAGGGCTCCCTCGATGTCCGGGGAGGGAGAGCCCCGCCTCCTCCCACCGCCGTACTCCGCGGACCGTGCGTCGCGGCGCGCTTGGCGCGCCGCCGGCGTGCTCCCTCTTGCGCGCCGCTCGCTCCTGTTGCTCCCCGCCGCGCCGCCCGCCAAGCGCACGGGAGTCGGGGGTGGGCGGAACGGACTTGGCGGCGTTGAACCGCACCGGCCCGCGCGCAAGAGCAACGATGGCGCATCGGGAAACGGGAGCAAGAACAAGGACTAAAACGGAATCAAAAAACCACACTCACCAACGGGCCGACGGGGGAGCATCTCGATGTCCCACGGGGTCCGACCCGCGGGTGGCGGCGTCCCGGGTGTCGACGGCGCTCCGCGCCGGGTGAGCGCGTACGGCCGCTCCAGCGGCGTCGGGAGCATCCGCGACCTCGCCACGTCGACGGGGTTGGCCGCCTCTGTCATCTCGAAGATGCAGAGCGGCCTCTCCATCAACGGCACGATTCGCCGGTGATGAAGGAAGGCGAGGACGCCCATCGCGTTGAGCCCTTCCCTCGCCAGCCGTCGCAGGGCGGCGAGGACGGACTCTTGCCGCGCCCGATGATTGGCCGTAGGCAACCCGTAGCCCCAGGAGTCCGGCCTCTTCTTGAACACCCGGCCGGTGTAGGGAGGGAGGCCGGGCTCGGCGTTGCGCAGATAAAACCATCCCCGCTCCCAGCCGGCGTTGTTCGTCGTCATGGTGCGGGGGATGTAGAAATCCCTTGAGCCGCCCCCCGCGAGCGAGCGACATCCCGCCGGCGCGCACCGCGGCGGGTCCTCGGCTCCGACGTGGGCTGCGTGATGAGCTCCCCGCGGAAGAGGTGTACCCAGAGCTCCCAGTTGACTGGGATCCCCAGGTACCCTTCGCAGACGCCCACGAATGTGGCCGCCTGCGAGATCGCATTGGGGGCAAAGTTGTGCAGCTCCACCCCATAGTGGTAGCACAATGCCCGCATGAATGTGCTCGCCGGCGCGTTGAAGCCGCGCTCGTGGTAGCGGAGGAAGCTCACCACGTAACCCTCCGGCGGATTGGGCTCAAGGTGCGACGACGGCGGCACGATCCACTCCCGCGGGCGCCCTTCTTCGTTGGCCGACGGTGGCGGCGGCGACCGGCTCGCCCGGGGCGAGCCGGGTCACGGTCGACCTCTCCCGGGCGTACGGCTCCGGGACCCTAATCGGAAGCCGAGGCGGCGCCATGGGGGGGGGGGACGAACGAGTGCGAAGGCGGAGGACAAGGAAGCGAGGGAAAAAGCTCTAAGCGGCCGAGCCCGCGCGACGGCAAGAGTGAGGCAAAGGCGAAGGGACGGAGGGACCGAAAACGGTGAGGAGCCAAGGTAAAAAACCGCCGTCCCTTCCTCACCGCGTTTTATAGGCAACGGGCGAGTTCTCGGAGCGGACGCCCCGCCGACGTAACTGCGGGAATCTTTCCGTCGCGTCGACGAGTGGGCCCCACCACGGCCGCGGCGGCTCTAACACTCTGCGGGCGGGTCATCATTGCGGCAAGACCGGCGGCGACCGAGGCAAAACCGTCACGTCCGCCGGCCACGTCGCCCACTACGCGCGCGCGCGCGCCGCGAGCGCCTAAAAGGCGCGCCCGCGGCCGCAAAACCGCGGCCACGACCGCAAGGCAATTAAATGCCCGGGCCCCTTGCCAAGCAAGGAGAGCCCTCGAGCGAGGCGAATCCTCGGCTCGAGACAAAGGCGACCCTCGGTGGGATGACAGCGTGAGAAGGTCGCCCGGGACCTGCTCGATGTAGAGCAGGCAGCCGCGGGCACCCATGCCACGTGAGGCCCTCGAGTGGCGTGACCCTCGGCTCGAAACAGAGGCGACCCTCGACGGGATATCAGCGTGAGAAGGTCGTCCGGGACCGCTCGACGTAGAGCGGGACCACCACGGGCACCCATGCCACGTAGGACCCTCGAGCGGCATGACCCCCAACTCGAGACGATGTCAACCCTCTAAAAGAAGGCACGCGCGTAAGAGGATCGCCCAGGTCACTCTTGAAATAGAGCGACACCGAAAGCACTCATACCGCGCCGTGCTACCAACCAGCACCTCGAGGGCTGGCACGTCCAGGCCCCTCGACGGCCGCAAACGAGAAAAGACGGGGCGGCCAAGGCACGGCCCCGCACGGCCTTACTGATCAAGAGGTTCGAAGCCTGACCCTCGACGGGTTCGAACAGGCGCCCCAGATCACGAGTTAGGGACGACGAGGGCACGCGCATTCGAGCCGTTCCTCGAGCCCGTCGGCTCGAGGGTGCCCCACATGTCGTGTTCGAGAGCCAGCGAGGGCAGCTAGCCGGGGGGATCCCACCGAGGGAGAGCTTCCGCGCCCTCGGTCCCTAGCGAACGGGACCGAGCCCCACCTAGCAAACCCACGCAAGCGCTTCCATGGACGTGTCTCGGACCGCGCGGCCTACCCTTATCGAACGGGGCATGGACGTCCACTTGAACCACCCGCTAGCAGCTCGAAGAGGAATCCGCGATTCGCGACCCGCTCGATGGGAGTCGTGGAAACCTCACCCTCCGACCCGCGGAGGGACGGCGAGGGCGCGATAAAAAACAAGTCGTCAGGCTCGACCCGATCGCCTCGAACGAGCCAAGGCTCGGGGGCTTGACGCACGGCTACACCTCCTTGAAATTGCACCCGCCGGAGACAGTGACAGGGGAGCGTGCACCCCCGATGCCGCCGAAACACCGCCGATGCCGGTTGGCCTATGTGCCACGCCTTTCGACCGAATTGCTCGCGGTTAACCCCTGGCGGGAGAACACACACTCTCCGGGGCTTCGGGGCTAGACCCGCGGGTCCGCCGACGCGGCCCCACGGAAAGCGTTCGCAAACAAGGAGGGAAGAACGTCCTATCGGTAGGTTCCGGCACCGCGGGAGCCTCAATAGCAAACCCGCATGCTCGGGGGCTACTGTCGGGGACCGCCCTAGGGGTCCCCTTAAACAATGGGGGAACCCTCACTTAAATCCCCGCATCGAAATGAGCCGAGCCTAACCATGCGGGGAAAACTAACCATGCAGGACTTGGCCTATGCGGCAGGACTCCGGAGGCCCACCAAGACGGCCTGTCTGGAAGACCCCTCGAGCAGGCTCCGCCTCGCCCGAGGGCACGCTCCTCCTCGAACGGGTTCCGCCCCGTTCGAGGGGCAACCCCCTCCTCGAACGAGCTCCGCTCCGTTCGAGGGGCAACCCTTCCCTCGAGCGGTTCCGCCCCGCCCGAGGGCGCGCTCCCCCTCGAGCGAGTCCCGTCTCGCTCGAGGGTCCGCTCCGCCCTCGGCCGGGGCCCGCCACGCTCACGGGCGCCCCGCACGCGTGCGCCGGCCCCGTACTTGGGCATTTAACGCCCGACGCCGCAGGACGGCGCCATCATGCGCCCGGGGCTCACGCCCCGGTGCCGCCGCACCAACTCCCCAGGGAGGAGCCCATCCCCGCTACTGTGAGATGGACTGTGTGGTACGGCCGGTGTCAGTCCCGTGACACCGCGCGCACGCTACTGTACGGCTAACGCGCCCGACCCTCGAAAGGGGGCCGGGCGCACCCTCGACTCCGCTTTCCCGTGATCCTGCAGGTTAGGTGAGGGCGCTTGGCCGGTGGGTGGCCATCCCGGCCACGCGACGGCGCGGCCGCCGTACCCACGCGTGCGGGCGCACGCCCGACTCCGCAGCGCACGCCCGAACAACTGCAGCAACCACTCCACCACCGCAGAGCTCATTGGGAAGGAACGCCGTTCTGCCCGCTCCTGTACCCCGTACCAGCCATCATCAGCACCTCCCTCGAAGCCTATCAGGGGGCGCCATCGCCATCTGCCGCCTCCTACCCTCGAACCGCCACTGTTCGGGTACGAGGTAGGCCATCATGGCCGGATCACAGCGAAGATCGACCGGACGGCCGCCCGCACTACACCGTAGCACGACGTGCTCCCACACGTAGCTAGGTAGCGCGGCGTGCATGTAACTCGCCGCCCCCTTGGCCTATAAAAGGGGAGGCGAGCCCCCCAGCCGCGGGGGGACGGGTCGGAGGAACACGGCGCACCGTGCACTCACTCTCTTATTCTCCCACAACATCTCCAACCACTCACCCAGGGACTTGGAAGTCACGATTCCTCTCCCGCCTTGCTTGTATTTGCCCCACTACAAGCACCCCCGGTCGAGCAATATAGTGCCACGAGCACGCCCCTGCTGGACGTACGGCCCCCTCGGCCGGAACCAGGATAAAGTCTTGTGTCATTTGTTGCTTAGCATCGACCATTGAGGGATAGACCTAGGCGTTATCTACTGGTTAGTGTCGGGACCATATTCCGCACCGACAATGTTGCAACGTAGAATTTTGGTTGCAAATATATCTTTGTGATGTTGCAACAAGTTGGCGCTAATGCACCCATTATTCAGAATTGTGTTGTATTTGGTAGGAAATATTGCTACCCTATTTCTGCGTTGCACTAGAAATTCGGGTGTTGCAATATAAACTTGCTATGGCTACCATACTAGGGTTGGTTGCGTTTGAACGGCCTTACGCAACGTCTTATTTGGGTTGCAAATATATCTTTGCGTTGTTGCAATACAAGGAAGGCTATTGCTTCGTTTATAGCCTCAAGGAGGAATATTGTGTACGTATTACCACAAAATTTGTTTTGATGACAAAAATCTGCTATGGGGTTGTAGCGAAATTTAAAATGCGATTGAATAAATAAATTTTATTATGAAAAATCTGAATTTTAACAATGTGGTATAGACTATATGTACCATGAAAAAAAGAGAGGATTTGTTTAGATGAAAAAATTGTGTGCTATGGGGATGTGGGCTAAGCCAGACCACAATAGGATCAACCGGCGAGCGTAAAGCCTAGCGAGCGGGAGCCCGAGTGGACCAGCCAGCCCATTAAGCCCCATAGCGCAAGTAGCAAGCATTAGTTGATGATGGTAATATGGAGTTCGAAAGAGCAGGCACGCCTCTCCTTTTAAGCTGGGATACCCCCTTCTCAGTTTACGGGGTGGCACTAAAGGTACTGGAGACTAGGATGTGGATGTGCCGGCCCAAATCGTCTATAACTTTCAGCTCCCCCACCCCCAATACACTTTTGCTCCCAACCATCCCCCTCGTCGTCTCTGACCGTCGCGTCCACATTGAGATGCCCCGCATCGCGGTTTCCCCTGCGGCAAGCGGCGACAGCAGCCGGAGTGGCCACATCGAGCCTTCCCAGACCCGCGGCGAGCGCAGACGAAGGGGCCGCAGCGCCGTAACACGGCCGGCGGCCCGCCACGGCGGCGGGGGCCTCATCGAGGGGATCCAGGAGAGCGGCGGCAGCGGACGGTGGGGCCGCACCGAGGGTTTTCATGCGAGCGGCGTCGGCGTACGGAGGTGCCACTGCTCCACCACGCAGAAGCGCGATGCACGCGGGCGGTTCAAGTGTTCCACATCACCTACCTCGTCGTCCTCCGGTATGGTCGGCGGCACCCCAACCCTGTGGTCCTCTGGTACGGACGACACCGCCACCTCCTCGTCGTCATCTCACGGCCCGCATCGCCAAGTCGATCCATCCGGTAAGGGTAAGCAGGCCCTAGTCGGATGCAAGCGTTCCAGAAGAGAAGTGAGGTACACTGCCCTACCCTCTTTGATTTTCCAGGAATCGTGTGACTCCTTTTGCAATTAGAAAAATTTTAGTAGTTCATAGTAGTCAAAATTTCATACTAGCTAATGATTATTGTGTTTTTGTGTGGATACATCTCACCACATACTAGATAATGATAATGATAATTGGCTTGATTTATTGCCATCTTTTGCTGTGAATCTGACCTGTGTACATTTGATCACATTACTAAAAACAAAGCCAGCCAAATGAACGCAGGCTGTCCCATTTAGTAGGTTAGGCCTTTTCTGGCAGGTAGTAGGGGGATCACGGGTAAATTGGTATACATTATGAGTCAAGAGATTGAATAGGCTGTTTTCAACTAAAAAACAACAAATTGTTTTGTTTGGTCAGGCTAGTGAACACTGCTAATCAGGTTAGGATCATCATTCCAGACTCGAATGATGAGCAGGACAATAGCAAGAAACCGTCTCCATCGAAAGCTTCGGGATCATCGAAAAGAAAGGTGCATTTTTTGACTATTTTATTGCATTGGCCATAGCTGTTGTAACACATTTCATGTTAGTAACTTGTGTTTGTTGTCTGCCATAGCAAATGCCCTTGCGCCAAATGGTTCAACAGCTAAAGGAGCGCTATGATGATTTGCGGGAGCAGATTGAGAACCTAAGTGTCGACATTGTTGGAATGCAGGAAGACATGGAGATGACCCTGAAGGAATTCATTGAGACTGTTGCTGACAAGTTAGAAGTGATGGCGAAGACGATCCGCAAGCTTCTGGATAAAGTCAATCGCAAGTAGTAGTAATCTAGCTTAGTACGTAACATAACCAGGTCCTAGGTGAATGTTATGCAGATGCTGGTGAATGGTCTAAGAATGGATGTGTATGTGGCAACATCTAAGTATGCCAACATCTAAGTAATAACTTTGAACCTTTATATATGCATGTTCGTATGTCTATGTGTTTGGATCCGGATGAGCCTTTGCAAAATATTTGAACTTACGAGTGACACAAATTGAAATCTGTTGGGTCTTGTCATGCATATTTGGACTAACCATCTGTCTGTTTTCAGAATTGCGACATGCTATTGTTTACGCTATTCATGTGTATATTCACAAAGCATTGTGATCAACAATTTGGAGACTCTTCACTAGAACTCCTGAATTTTGTGTATTATTGTTAGCCTCTATAGTAGCCGATCAGAAAAGAAAAATAATGAATTACGCATATGTTGAAAACCCGGGGCACATAATGTGAACCCTGAGAAAGGTCATACTACGTACAACCTCAGAAATATTGAAACGAGGTATTCCTTGGTTGTACTAAAATGTTGTCTATCGTGTATGTATTGCCACGAAATTTAGTTATTGCATTATTTTTTGTGATTGTTGCAACTTTATAAAAATTATTGCAACGAGGTATTCCTTGGTTGCACTGTAATGTGTGTATCGCAACGTTTATGCAGCAGATCAATACGACGATCAGATAGGGGCTCTTCCGATCTGGACCATTCCAAAATTCTGTCTTCGACAACCTGGTTCTTGTTGTGGAGATCTCCACGAGGGCCTCTAGGGGATCGATCTCCATGGCGATCTCCACGTGATTCTTGTTGAGGAGATCTGAGCGGCGCTACGGCCACGGCCGGTACGTACCGATGTGTTGATCTCGTATATATATTCAATCGTTCGCTGCATATATATGCATATTGGTATATATATCATGATCAAGGTCGATTGAAACATGAACAATGCAGATTAACTAATGGCATCAGACGAAGATCGCAGTTGGATGCGCTTGCCTCGACACTCAGCGGATTGACAGAACAATTTTCGAATTTTTTTGCAAAAATTTACGGCCTCATCAGCGCGAGGTGGATCTATTGCGCGTCCATGTAATTTGTGTCAATGCATGATCAGACATTCCACCGTGCTTCCCATTCAAATTCATTTACTCAATAGAGGGTTTGCTGATTGTTTCATTGATGCTGGTAACATTCAAGACCAAACTAATACTTCATCTCAGGGTCCTGTGAATCAAGATGTTACTGCTGATCTCAATAATCATGATGCAGTACCTACAGCTGATGATACAACACATTTATTTGTAGAAGGCGATGAAGAAGATGGTTTGGATGATAACCCTGCTGCCACCAATACTCTGATTAGAAACATTATCAGTGGCACTATACATCATGGACAACCAGAGATGAGGAAGAGGCAGATAAGCAGGCAGAGATCTTTTTGAAACTATTAGAGTAGGCAAAGAAGGAATTGTATCCAGGATGAAAAAATGCAACGAAGGTCTCTTTTATTGTGGAGCTTTTTCAGATAAAGTGCATGTATGGCTTAAGTAACGCGTCATTGGAGGCCATACTTAAGCTCTTCTGAAAGGTTCTCCCTGACCGGCATTGTATTCCTGACTCCTTGGATACAGTGCAAATGGTGATTCGAGACCTGGGCTTGGACTATGTCAAGATACACGCATGTGAAAATGATTGTGTGTTATTTTTTGATAAATACGCAAATCTGGAAACATGTCCCATTTCTAAGGAGTCAAGGTGGAAAGTTGTAGATAAAACCTCTGATAATAATTGTAGTGCAGTGGGTGCTACTTCTGTTAAGAAGCGGTTACCAGTTAAGATCCTACGCTACTTTCCTCTTATTCCTCGGCTGCAAAGAATGTATATGTCAAAGCAAATGTCAAAGGATATGCAGTGGCACAAGAATGAATTGGTGAATGATGGGAAAATGCGTCACCCTGCTGACTCAAAGGCATGGAAGCACGTGGATTCAGAGTTTAAATGGTTTTCAGAAGGAGGAGGTCGTAACGTTAGGCTGGGTCTTGCTTCTGATGGGTTCAATCCCTTTGGCATGCAAAGTCTTACGTATTCCATTCGGCCCGTCATCCTGGTTCCTTACAATTTTCCTCCATGGATGTGTCAGAAACAATCTAACTGGATTTTGTCAATGTTGATTCCTGGTCCAAAATCTCCTGGAATGGATATAGATGTATATTTGAGGCCCCGATACCGGAGCTCAAGGAGCTTTGGAATAATGGTGTTAAAACAAGAGATGCAGGGACTAAGAAGAATTTTAGATTGCGTGCTATACTTCTTTGGACAATTAATGACTTCCCAGCCTATGCTATGTTGTCTGGTTGGAGCACTAAAGGAAAGTTTGCGTGTCCATACTGCCACAAACATACTGAGTATTTGTGGTTGAAACATGGGCGGAAGCACTGCTACATGGCACATCGAAGTTTTTTGGCCCCTGACCATCCATGGCGCAACAATGCGGTCAGCTTCAACAACAAGGTCGAAACCTGGGAGGCACCAGAACCACTATCTGGTGCACAGGTACTTGAGCAGTATTCTACTTTAGAACAAGTAGAATTTGGAAAGACATTGTTATCCGAAAAAAGGAAGCGTGACGAAGACAACATATGGCACAACTGGAGGAAGAAGAGTATTTTTTTGAGCTCCCTTACTGGTCTTCTTTGCTCATCATGCATAATTTGGACGTGATGCACATTGAGAAAAATATATGCGAGAGCATACTAGGCACTCTACTTAAATTGGATGGCAAATGTAAGGATGGGGAGAATGCTCGGCTTGACATGGAGCATCTACGGATACAACCAGATCAGCACCCTGTGATTAAAGATGATAAGTATACCTTGCCATCAGCCTTGTACGAGTTAGATAAGGATGCCAGGGAAAGTTTTTGTGAATTTCTATATGGAGTGAAGATGCCTGATGGGGTTTCCTCGAATATAAGAAGATGTGTTGATGTAAAGTCACGTAAGGTGTCAGGCTTGAAAACGCATGACTACCATCTAATTCTACAAAAACTTTTTACCCTTAGTGGTGCGTAGGATTTTGCCAAAAGCTGTTGTCATTGGATTGATTCAGCTTAGTAATTTCTTCGATGCACTATGTTCAAAGGAGTTGGTGATATCAGAATTGGACAGGCTTAGCTGTTCAATTAGGGAGGCTGTTTGTCAACTTGAGATGATATTCCCACCTGCATTTTTTGATATCATGATCCATTTGCCTGTCCATCTAGCTGAAGAACTAAACTTGGGGGGCCAGTGTGTTACAGATGGATGTACCCAGTGGAACGGTACCTACGCACTGTGAAAAGATATGTGAGGAACAAGGCTCACCCTGAAGGTTCAATTGCTGAGGGATACATACTCGAGGAGTGCCTTACATTCTGCTCAAGATTCTTGGACGTGGACACCAAAGACAATCGTGTTGATCGACATGAAACAGTTACTGTTAATGAGCCACAATCTGGTTTGAGCATTTTTTCAGAAATGGATTACAAGAGGAGAGGACAGACGGTTGAAGAAATACCACCAAATGAGTTTCGGAAGATGAGGCACTACTTAATTATCAATTGTGATGAAGCTAGACCATATGTCGAGTAAGATGCACTACTCAACATCATTATTGCTTTTAATTTTAAATATCAAACTAATGGTAATATTCTTCTGTGTGCAGCGAGCATTTGGAAGAACTGAGGGCACATGGATCCAGAAATCTTGATAAGCGACATGAGGCTCAACTCGTAAGATGGTTTGAAAGCAAGATCACAGGGATACATGCTAGAGGGGAAGTAAGTTCAGATTTGTTTGCACTTGCTCAAGGACTGGATCCCCGACCTCGTACATTGAATAGATGTCATATCAAAAATTGGCTGTTTCGTACCGTTAACATCGAGAGAACCCTTGTGACACAAAATAGTGGTGTGCTTGTCAAGGGTGAGGTAGAAGGCACAAATTGGTATGGGGTGATTAGAAGAATGATCTCACTGGAATTCCCTGGACAAAAAGAAGTTATTCTGTTCCAGTGTGACTGGTTTGATGTGCCTCTTGTCACAAGTACCAACAGAGGCAAAGGATACAGTAATGATAAATATGGGGTCATTGACATCGATACTACTCGACACAAGTTTAGCAATGAACCCTATATTCTGGCAACACAGGCAGAACTGGTGATTTATGTGAATCTAGTGAACAAACCTGGTTGGAGCAGTGTTATCTCAATGAAACTAAGGAACTAGTTTGCCATGCCTGAATTAGATCTCGAGGACTCACTTGCTGTGGGTATCGAAGGTATTAATTTGCTCGGTGAACACCAGCATTTGACAAATTGGTCTAGATCGGACAAGGAAGGCACAACCGGCGATGTCTCAGTTATTAATCAGGTTCGGGCCGAGGCGGTTGATGAACCCTACGATGAAGTATTTGATGTTGATGATGAACATGATGCAGATGACACATACATTGATGATGGAATTGTTGCACCAATAGTTCAAGATGCCCAAGATGATGAGTTTTTCAATTGATACTTACTCGACCGTAGTCATGACTTCTATGTTGCCATTATTTACTACTTCTGGAAGACTTTTGCATAAAGCTTGGAGATCTTCTTCTCCATCGCATCTAACTTGCCACCAACATCCTCCATGCATTGCCGGTTAACTGATTTTTTATTATTTTTTAAAAACATTTGATTGTATGTTATTTTTAAACAGAAAAAATATAATGAAATGTAGAATGTGATTTATTATGGTAAATGTTAATATTAAAAATATGAATCTAAAAATTGGTATTGGTATGACAAACAAAAATAGGGGGCTTTGTAGGGCAGGCCAGGTCACAACAGGCTCTACCGGTGAGCGTGAAGCCCAGCAAGCGGGAGCCCGATGGGCCGGCCAGCACAACAAGCCCGGAGGTTAGTAGAGAGGAAGCAGTGTTCAGAGGAGTTCGGGATGGCAAGCACGCCTCCCCTTTTAAGTTGTGGTGCGCCCGCTTGAGGTAGCGGTGTGGCACTAAAGATTATGCTGATGTGCTGCTGTGGAGCACTTCCCACACACCGGGAAGTAATAAGGACAAATGGGGCCCACTCTCAGACTGCAATACTTTTCTAACAAAAGTGCACATTGATAATTTGCATATGTGCTGTTCCTTTTAATATGTTGATATAGGAAAAAAAAAATTGACTCACAAATGATAAAAATTAATCTTTAGTAAATCAACAAATAATTAGAGTAATATGGAAATTATCTGTCAAAATTGCCCAAATAAACAAGGCCTCTTAGTTTCAATCCATCACTGAATTACTAGAAATATGTACACAAATACTTGTTCTGAAAACCCAGAAATTCTACTTGCTACTTTTGGTTAGTACATTAGTTACATGATTCTAACAAATTAGCATCTGGCAGAAATCGGTAACCATGCTTGATCATAAGCTGATTAGCAATCTCAAAAGACAGAAATGCATCCTTGGAGGCGTATTTCACCTTCCATTCGTGCAACACCCTCAAACCCCAATGCTTGTGGTCCACATTTGCCCTTGTACGAGAGGTAGCTCCGCAGACAAAATTTCCAATCTTCTCTAGTGAAGACCTGTAACCATTTTGGTACAGATGGCTATACTTGTCATCAACGTCAGAAACAATCATTTGAAGGTCTTTCCAATTAGAAATCTTGATGTCGCAGTCCTCCTGTAGGCGTTCAACATCATTGGTGATATGCGCTCCGACAAAGATGTGGCCTTCCTCGGCCGAGAAACTTGCTCAGGACATCAGGAAGGTTGTAGCCGGCATGGTGCACCTGGTAAATAAGGCAGCGCGAACCGACACACAATTGCAACAATGCGAGCTTGTACCCGCCACTGCGAAGCTCAATCCACTCGGTGTCCAATCCAACGAGCAAACGTTCTGGAGGTGGGCTACCTTTGATTTCGTTGATGTACTCCGCCACTACTCCCGCGTCGCAAGTGACGGTGGTCTTGATGCTCGGGTACCGCTCCTTGAAGAATTCAACCTCGTGCATCGTAGTTGGGGCGGTCCCTGCTTCTCCCAAAGTCGTGGACGGACGACGGCGGGGCGCCATTCGTCCCACTCCCAGCCGCTGCGATCTCGAACGTCGGCTGGATCAACGGCCTCCCACGGGTTCACGGCGACACACTTGCCACCCTGCAGTCCCAATCCAAAAAAAAAGTTCCGAATCTTCAACCTCGTGACAAATCCACGACTAGAAACTCATTGTGCCTTGAAGGACTAACCTTCAAAGCGACGCTCTCTGCTGACGCGGCCGGGATTGCTCCGCCCGCATCACCTAGGTTACTGTGGAGGCCGGCGGCGGCGGTTGCCTCTACGGCATCCCCATTCGTTTGTGGGGCGCCGCCGTCACCCGATGCGTCGCTTCGTGTCATCGCCGCCGTTTGGAGGTCGCTTGCGATGGCGGTTGCCGAGATTGCAAGCTTCGGGGTCACCGGCAATGGCGGCAAAAGTAAGAAAACCCCTTCTCCTTCGATAAGACAGTTGGGGGCGGGGTAGGGATGAGGCTAAACTAGTATATTCTATGCTGTCGTTTCGGCTTCAAATACAAGTCAAATCGACGTGGTGGTTGCCACAGTAATGGGCATGGCAAGATTTGAAGACAATCGGCAAGACGAAGGGGCGGCGGTTCCTAATTAACTGCGACACGCACGCGCGCCTAGGGAGTCCTCGTCTGGCCACAACGCTTCATCTGCACCGGATAGTTGCATGCAAAATCACACTAAGGGTGTGATGTCTGAAAAGGTTTGCGAAAAGCTCTGTATCGCAAAGTAGATCCAAACTATGTAATTAGTTTTAGATTTCATTTACATTTACTACTCCATGAATGTGCACCATTAATTACAAATATTAAAGTAAGTTATTTTCAAAACTACTTTCACAATCCCGTAGCTAAATATGGATTAAGTAGGTTCATTAGATTCGTCACACAAAGTTACGCTTACACATGAAAGGGTTTTACAAATAAATTTTAATTAGTGTTCTATTTATGAAAGATTCTTGGGGCTAATTTTATTTAGATGCGAACGGGAGAAGGAACGCAGCGCTGCGCCTCGCGATCTCCCACGCGTTCAGTCGTACACTATTCGAGTACCCTGGACGACCGATCAATGAAGCTCCTACTGTGCCCGCGTCAGGTGCTGTGACGGGTGACAAGACGGCACGGGGGGCCGGAGTTTGCTTCGTACATCCGACCACACCCACCCCGAAGCAGTGAACAAGAAATCGCAATGGCACAAAGTAGGAACAATGCGACGAAGTTTGATTTCCTCGGCCACGAGGGGCCGGTAAATATTAATCTTACAAAGGTGAGTTACAGGCCGCCAATATCGGCAGCGGCGCCATCGCGAAGCACGCCGTCGATGTCAACCCCCGCGGCGGCGGCATCGGCCGAAATGGGGAAGTGCAGCACGTAGTGCCGGTGCTGATCCGGCGGTAACGACCACTCCAGCTACAGATCAGCCAAGGGAAACTCGACTTGAATGTCCGCCGTCGCAAACGCGAGTGGCTCCCTGGCGCGCACCGGCACGCACCGCCTCCTGGACATGCCCGGGGAGCGCGCGAAGATGGTTGGGCGCGGAGCCCCGGGCCGACCACCGTGACGGCGACCTCCGCCGCGCGCGTAAGGTCATCGTGGCGATTGTTGACGGTTAATAATTGTATCAAAGTTCGTTTATGACTTGCAAGCGGACAAGTCTCCCGTCGTAGTCAAGGGACCCTTTTTCCCTCGAGTGGTGAACCCAAGGTATCGAATCCGTGGAACAATGTGCAACGCAAGGATTCAATCTAGTAAAGCAAGGTAAAGCTATCTAATGAAGACAAGTTGCATCTAATCTACTAACTCATAAAGAAAACGAATCTAATCTAATCTACTAAAGAGGTAGCAAGAGAAAGCAAGAGATAACCAATCTAGAGAATCTAGATCATGCTTATGTTGTAGCTCCAAACAAGATAGATGAAGATAGAAAAGCGAATCTCATTAAAAGCATCTTTAAATCGTGGCCTTCCATCCGACTCCGAAAACGCCCGCCTTTCGGAACCCCGTTCGTCACAACGTATCCCTATTCATGCGGGTAGTCTAGGGCGAGTTTGATAGAACAAGTTGAAATCACTTGGCCGGTCCGGTATGCACCTCTAGCCACCGCGGCTACAAGAGGACCCTATGTAATCTAGCCGCAAACTAGATCGTAGAAGAAGCAAAACCAAGAAGAAAACAAAATCATCGAGAAGGCACTTAATCGCTAGAAATCGAATTCACTTACAAACTTCACCATGAATGATTACATGAACAAGATCACCACCGGGGCCCTCCCTCGATCTTGATCCTCGCTCCGGAGCTCCGACGTGGTCTTCCATGCAAGGTTCCCACGTCGGCTAGGGAAACCCTAGACAACTAGCACGACCCTCATCTCCAAGATGGTGTCCCTCAAGCTTCTCTGCTCCTCGGCGGCGGATTACGACTTCGGTTCTGCGTGGCTCTCGGTCAGGGGGCTATTTATAGCCTGAGAAGCAATTAGGTCAAAGGGGAGGCCGATTGGGCCCCGAAAAGGGCTGGGCCGGCCGGCCTGGGCCCATTCGGCCCATCTCGTGGCCTGCTTCGCCCGGTGTTGCTTCCCGCGTCTTCTAGATGTTCTCCCCTTTTGCATGTGGGCCCTTGACGTCGGTTTCTCTCCGAATTGGACTCAACTCCTTGTCTTGCAAGATTCAGCACTTTTCTGGTTCAGTCCTCGGAGTTTATCATCTTCTCGAGCTTGGTCCATGGGCTCTTGGAGTCATGTTCACTTCATTGCTTGACTTGTATCGGGCTTCAAGGTCTTGTCATGAGGTGCTTAATGAACTTATCCCGGAAGTCTTGCTTTCAACGTTAAAACCCTGCGTAAACACTTAACTCCAAAACCGACATGCACAAGTGAACTTGTTATACCACGGGGGTTAGTACCAATGAATAAGATACAAAAGTCATGCCAACACCGAAGGTAAACTCAGGGCTAGGTTGATGGATTTTCACCGTCAACAGCGATCCTCCAGATCGTTCAGGCGGCGGCGCAGCTCCTCCGTCTGCTCGCAGCGGAAAGACGCCTCCGCCTCCTCGGCTGACGCAAGAAACAATGGCGACAAGTCAAACAAGAGCCTAGTGGGCGGCGTGCACTGACGGAATACAAGAACTCACCAAAGCAGCGGGCCTCCACATCGGCCTTGGTGCTGCGAACTTCGGCTGTCTCTGTCTCAGCCGCCTGAAGGGCGGTATGCATCGCATACCGGGTCCCCTCCAGGTCCCGTCTCTTGCGCAGCACGACGTCTAGACGACGCCGCGTCCACGTCAGTTCCTCTGCTGAGTCCCGAGCCTCTTGACGAACGGGGGCGTCGCCCCGAGACGAGCAAGAAGACAAGCTCCAAGATTCCGACGACGAAGATCCACCGGACGGAGGCGCCGCGCCGGCTGAAGGACATGAGCCAAATGTCGCACTAGGAAACAGAAGAAGAATGACGACGACGGATCCTCGGCAAGCACGGAAATTATGGAGACAGGAAGACACTCACCCCCGGTGAGAAATCAATCGACGGAGACGCGGCGAGACCGACGGCGACGAACCACTAGGGGCCTCTTCTGCGGGGCGCTTCTCTCCGGCCATCGCTGCGCGCAGGGAGTCGAGGGGGAAGACGAGCGGCTACTCAAGATCGACGAGAGCGGCGCGGTGCAAAGGAGTGGGATTGGAAAACACAACGAGGCCCCGCGGTTATATAACCCGCGTCGAGTGAAGCGGTTCCTATTCCGTTTGGCAACTGCATTCATACCACTGCCGTGTGGGGCCGACAGATCAATGACTAAAAGGCAGAATATCCCATTGCATAAAATCTCCTCACCGGGGAATTGAAGGGACGCGACCCCACTCACTCGGCGGGGTGGGGCGGTTACCAAGGGTCAATGACGGGTGTACCCAGCCACTTGTTGGCCCACAAATCAGTCTTTAACAAAAATTTGACTCTGGGTGACCCCATCTAAGGACAGAGTTACGGGTCCCACCTGTCGGTAGGATTGTTGCGCCAAACTGTCGGCCTGAACCCGCGAGAGATTTCCCCATTGGATAGAGTTGTGGGCCCCACCTGTCGGCGCCCAGTTTGGGATGTGTCTTGAGTTGTTCATGTTCATAATGAACTTGATCATTTGTATCGTTTAATCATAACTTCAAAGTTGTTTATATTTGTCAAATGACGTCCAAATCGGGAAAATGTAGCAACACAAGATTTTCCACAATGATGAAGGTATTGTTAGAGGGATACCCTCAAGTGAGTTGCCGATTTCTTATGATGGGACCAAGAATTATCTTCGTGAATTGGGCTTGGGTTTCGAGAACATCCATGTGTGTGCTGTTACCTGTGTCTTGTTTCGAAAGGATAATGTCACCATTTGAATGAGTGTCCAAGATGCAATGAGTCTAGATGGCAAGATGGTAATCAGGACAAGAGAAATTCCACACAGTAGTTTTAGTATTTTCTTTGTGCTAGAAGGCAGTTTTCCAAAAACAAACTTCCGAGGAAACACAATGGCATAAGAAAGTGAGGAAGCTACCACAATGTAATGAGCCATCCAAATTCGATGGGGAAGCATGGAAGGATTTCGTATAAGAAGTTTTCGAATTTGCAACATGATCCGAGGAACTTGAGGCTTTCGTATACCGATGGATTCAATCCATTTGGCAACATGAGTACCCAAAGAGCGCATGTGGCCCTCGTTTGTGACACCGTTGAATTCTGGCCACCTTGGAAATGCGTCAATCCAACAAATTGTTTTATGTCTTTACTCATCCCGTGTCCAACATCTCCAGGAAAGGATTTTGATTTGTTCCTTGAACCCCTAATAGAAGAACTGCTAGATCTATGGAAGGGTGTGAAGACATAAGGATGCATGTACCGGTGTGACACGTTTGACCTTCGTGCCGCCGTGCTATGTACATGATTTTCCCGTTGAGCACTTTATCCGTCTAACAACAAAAGGGTATTATGCATGCACTCATTGTGACAAGGATCCGCTTTTGTCTCTGCCTATAAAGAATAAGCTTGTTACATTGGACATCGTCTTACCTAAAAGGACACATGCTTGGCTAGAGAAGCTTAGCTTTTAATGGTAAGACTCGAAAACAAATATGAGCTAGGCAAGTTCACATTGAAGGAGGCTCTAAGGCAGCTAGAGAAGGTCAAACATATGAGGCCGTGGAAGCATCCCGCAAATACTACAAAAAGGAAGCGCAATGAGGGTCCAAAGATTTATAGCCGCAAAGTTGGGTTGTGGAGATTGCCATATTGGAAAGATTTGTCGTCTCCACATAACTGATGTCATGCACATAGAGAAAACATATGTGAAAACCTTTCTTGCACACTCCTCAAAGTCGATGGCAAGACCAAGGACACAACCAATGCAAGTACTAGATTTGCATGATAAGGGCATAAGGCCCGACCGCACTTAGTGCATCGGTGGATCGCTGACCGCTCCACCTCGCTCCATACGTCTTTGGGAAGGATCAGAGAATAAAATTTTGCAATTTCTTAAAAGGCATCAAGTTTCTTGATGGATATGTACTTAACCTATTAAGAAACATAAGTGCGTCGATGGTTCCAAGGTGCAGGGAAAGATGAAACACATACCTCATATACTTCTGCCAAAGAATCCTACCGCCGGCCTAAGAGGATTGGTGAGGAAGGATATTTATGTAGCAATTGCGTAGCCTGGGACCTTTAGGGGAACTATGCGTAGAATTTAAGGAAAGATGTAGTGGAAAAGCTGAAAAGGACATCCCACTAATCCTATGCAAGCTTGAAAAAATATTTCCACCTCGCCTTCTTTGATGTCATGGTACACTTGGCCGGCCCATCTTCCCGATGAGGCACTTCTTAGAGGTCCTCGTTCAAGACGATGGGATGTACCCGATTAAAAGTAACCAGTACTTTGAAGAATTTTGTAAGGAATAGGCGCGTTCGAAGGATCAATTGCTGAGGCATATGTCGAAGTGACACATTGAATTTTTGTTCTGTGTACATGAAGGATATTGAAACTAGATTTAACAAGGATGATGGTAGTCCAATCCAACGAGCAAACGTTCGGGAGGTGGGGTACCTTGATTTCGTTGATGTACCCCGCCACTACTCCCGCGTCGCAAGTGACGGTGGTCTTGATGCTCGGGTACCGCTCCTTGAAAAATTCAACCTCGTGCATCGTAGTTGGGGCGGTCCCTGCTTCTCCGAAAGTCGTGGACGGACGACGGCGGGGCGCCATTCGTCCCACTCCCGCCCGCCGCGATCTCGAACGTCGGGCCGGATCAACGGCCTCCCACGGTTCACGGCGACACACTTGCCACCCCCAGTCCCAATCCAAAAAAAAAAGTTCCGAATCTTCAACCTCGTGACAAATCCACGACTAGAAACTCATTGTGCCTTGAAGGACTAACCTTCAAAGCGACGCTTCTCTCGCCGACGCGGCCGGGATTGCTCCGCCCGCATCACCTAGGTTACTGTGGAGGCCGGCGGCGGCGGTTGCCTCTACGGCATCCCCATTCGTTTGTGGGGCGCCGCCGTCACCCGATGCGTCGCTTCGTGTCATCGCCGCCGTTTGGAGGTCGCTTGCGATGGCGGTTGCCGAGATTGCAAGCTTCGGGGGTCACCGGCAATGGCGGCAGGCAAGAAAACCCCTTCTCCTTCGATAAGACAGTTGGGGGCGGGGTAGGGATGAGGCTAAACTAGTATATTCTATGCTGTCGTTTCGGCTTCAAATACAAGTCAAATCGACGTGGTGGTTGCCACAGTAATGGGCATGGCAAGATTTGAAGACAATCGGCAAGACGAAGGGGCGGCGGTTCCTAATTAACTGCGACACGCACGCGCGCCTAGGGAGTCCTCGTCTGGCCACAACGCTTCATCTGCACCGGATAGTTGCATGCAAAATCACACTAAGGGTGTGATGTCTGAAAAGGTTTGCGAAAAGCTCTGTATCGCAAAGTAGATCCAAACTATGTAATTAGTTTTAGATTTCATTTACATTTACTACTCCATGAATGTGCACCATTAATTACAAATATTAAAGTAAGTTATTTTCAAAACTACTTTCACAATCTGTAGCTAAATATGGATTAAGTAGGTTCATTAGATTCGTCACACAAAGTTACGCTTACACATGAAAGGGTTTTACAAATAAATTTTAATTAGTGTTCTATTTATGAAAGATTCTTGGGGCTAATTTTATTTAGATGCGAACGGGAGAAGGAACGCAGCGCCGCGCCTCGCGATCTCCCACGCGTTCGCCGTACACTATTCGAGTACCCCGGACGACCGATCAATGAAGCTCCTACCGTGCCCGCGTCGTGTGCCGTGACGGGTGACAAGACCCGCACGGGGGGCCGGAGTTTGCTTCGTACATCCGACCACACCCACCCCGAAGCAAAGGAACAAGAAATCGCAATGGCACAAAGTAGGAACAATGCGACGAAGTTTGATTTCCGCCACGAGGGGCCGGAAATATTAATCTTACAAAGGTGAGTTACGAGCCGCCAATATCGCGGGCCGGCGCCGCCGCGAAGCACGCCGTCGATGTCAACCCGCGCGGGCGGCGCACGGGCCGAAATGGGGAAGTGGCCGCGTAGTGCCGGTGTCGATCCGGCGGTAACGACCACCCGGCCTGGCGCATCAGCCAAGGGAAACTCGACTTGAATGTCCGCCGCCGCAAACGCGAGTGGCTCCCCGGCGCGCACCGGCACGCACCGCCTCCCCGGACATGCCCGGGGAGCGCGCGAAGATGGTTGGGCAGCAGCTGGAGCCCCGGGCCGACCACCGTGACGGCGACCTCCGCCGCGCGCGTAAGGTCATCGTGGCGATTGTTGACGGTTAATAATTGTATCAAAGTTCGTTTATGACTTGCAAGCGGACAAGTCTCCCGTCGTAGTCAAGGGACCCTTTTTCCCTCGAGTGGTGAACTCCAAGGTATCGAATCCGTGGAACAATGTGCAACGCAAGGATTCAATCTAGTAAAGCAAGGTAAAGCTATCTAATGAAGACAAGTTGCATCTAATCTACTAACTCATAAAGAAAACGAATCTAATCTAATCTACTAAAGAGGTAGCAAGAGAAAGCAAGAGATAACCAATCTAGAGAATCTAGATCATGCTTATGTTGTAGCTCCAAACAAGATAGATGAAGATAGAAAAGCGAATCTCATTAAAAGCATCTTTAAATCGTGGCCTTCCATCCGACTCCGAAAACGCCCGCCTTTCGGAACCCCCGTTCGTCACAACGTATCCCTATTCATGCGGTAGTCTAGGGCGAGTTTGATAGAACAAGTTGAAATCACTTGGCCGGTCCTGGATGCACCTCTAGCCACCGCGGCTACAAGAGGACCCTATGTAATCTAGCCGCAAACTAGATCGTAGAAGAAGCAAAACCAAGAAGAAAACAAAATCATCGAGAAGGCACTTAATCGCTAGAAATCGAATTCACTTACAAACTTCACCATGAATGATTACATGAACAAGATCACCACCGGGCCCTCCCTCGATCTTGATCCTCGCTCCGAGCTCCGACGTGGTCTTCCATGCAAGGTTCCCACGTCGGCTAGGGAAACCCTAGACAACTAGCACGACCCTCATCTCCAAGATGGTGTCCCTCAAGCTTCTCTCCTCGCTCCCGGCGGCGGATTACGACTTCGGCTCGCGTGGCTCTCGTCGTGGGGCTATTTATAGCCCGAGAAGCAATTAGGTCAAAGGAGAGGCCGATTGGGCCCCGAAAAGGGCCGGGGCCGGCCGCCCGGGCCCAACCCGGCCCATCTCGTGGCCCGGCTTCGCCCGGTGTTGCTTCCCGCGTCTTCTAGATGTTCTCCCCTTTTGCATGTGGGCCCTTGACGTCGGTTTCTCTCCGAATTGGACTCAACTCCTTGTCTTGCAAGATTCAAGACTTTTTCTTGTTCGCTCCTCGAGTTTATCATCTTCTCGAGCTTGGTCCATGGGCTCTTGGAGTCATGTTCACTTCATTGCTTGACTTGTATCGGGCTTCAAGGTCTTGTCATGAGGTGCTTAATGAACTTATCCCGGAAGTCTTGCTTTCAACGTTAAAACCCGCGTAAACACTTAACTCCAAAACCGACATGCACAAGTGAACTTGTTATACCACGGGGGTTAGTACCAATGAATAAGATACAAAAGTCATGCCAACACCGAAGGTAAACTCGGTGGCTAGGTTGATGGATTTTCACCGTCAACAAATCGCCGATCCTCCGCATCGTTCAGGCGGCGGCGCAGCTCCTCCGTCTGCTCGCAGCGGAAAGACGCCTCCGCCTCCTCGGCTGACGCAAGAAACAATGGCGACAAGTCAAACAAGAGCCTAGTGGGCGGCGTGCACTGACGGAATACAAGAACTCACCAAAGCAGCGGGCCTCCACATCGGCCTTGGTGCTGCGAACTTCGGCCGTCTCTCCTCGCCCGCCGCGAAGGGCGGTATGCATCGCATACCGGGTCCCCTCCAGGTCCCGTCTCTTGCGCAGCACGACGTCTAGACGACGCCGCGTCCACGTCAGTTCCTCTGCTGAGTCCCGAGCCTCTTGACGAACGGGGGCGTCGCCCCGAGACGAGCAAGAAGACAAGCTCCAAGATTCCGACGACGAAGATCCACCGGACGGAGGCGCCGCGCCGGCTGAAGGACATGAGCCAAATGTCGCACTAGGAAACAGAAGAAGAATGACAGCATCAGATCCTCGGCAAGCACAGGAAATTATGGAGACAGGAAGACACTCACCCCCGGTGAGAAATCAATCGACGGAGACGCGGCGAGACCGACGGCGACGAACCACTAGGGGCCTCTTCTGCGGGGCGCTTCTCTCCGGCCATCGCTGCGCGCAGGGAGTCGAGGGGGAAGACGAGCGGCTACTCAAGATCGACGAGAGCGGCGCGGTGCAAAGGAGTGGGATTGGAAAACACAACGAGGCCCCGCGGTTATATAACCCGCGTCGAGTGAAGCGGTTCCTATTCCGTTTGGCAACTGCATTCATACCACTGCCGTGTGGGGCCGACAGATCAATGACTAAAAGGCAGAATATCCCATTGCATAAAATCTCCTCACCGGGGAATTGAAGGGACGCGACCCCACTCACTCGGCGGGGTGGGGCGGTTACCAAGGGTCAATGACGGGTGTACCCAGCCACTTGTTGGCCCACAAATCAGTCTTTAACAAAAATTTGACTCTGGGTGACCCCATCTAAGGACAGAGTTACGGGTCCCACCTGTCGGTAGGATTGTTGCGCCAAACTGTCGGCCTGAACCCGCGAGAGATTTCCCCATTGGATAGAGTTGTGGGCCCCACCTGTCGGCGCCCAGTTTGGGATGTGTCTTGAGTTGTTCATGTTCATAATGAACTTGATCATTTGTATCGTTTAATCATAACTTCAAAGTTGTTTATATTTGTCAAATGACGTCCAAATCAGGAAATTTTTTTCCTACATTCTTATGACAACATAATCTAGATCATGGTGTCCACTGCATATTGTGTCACAGCGTCTAAGCAATCATAATATAAAAATAGAACATTTCATAACTAGATTCAAGATTTTCAATCAGTAGACAACGTCAATTTGAAATGAGATGAATACAAAGTTTCATAGCTCGTTGAGATGAACAATCTTTATATTGGTCGGATTTTGATTTGACGAAGTGGTACTACACATTATTCGTTAATCCTAGGTTCACTCTCATTGTTTAAGAAACTTGGTTGGAGACATATCATTTTTGTTCTACGTGATCGTACCCCTTCTTCAAATGAGAATCCAACCAATATAAAGATTGTTCATCTCGACTAGCTATGAAACTTTGGTATTCATCTCATTTCAAATTGACGTTGTCTACTGATTGAAAATCTTGATTCTAGTTATGAAATTTTCAATTTTTTTAAATTATGATTGCTCAGACGTTGTGACACGATATGCAGTGGACACCATGATCTAGATTATGTTGTCATAAGAATGTAGGAAAAAAAATTTCCTGATTTGGACGTCATTTGACAAATATAAACAACTTTGAAGTTATGATTAAACGATACAAATGGTCAAGTTCATTATGAACATGAACAACTCAAGAACACATCCCAATCTGGGTGCCGACAGGTGGGCCCATAACTCTGTGCAATGGGGAAATCTCTCGCGAGTTCAGGCCGACAGTTTGGCGCAACAATCCTACCGACAGGTGGGACCTGCGACTCCGTCCACAGATGGGGTCACCCAGAGTCAAATTTCCGTAAAGACTGATTTGTGGGCCAACAAGTGGCTGGGTACACCCATCATTGACCCTGTGATTCCGTGTCCTCCCTATGAAAGCGCAGTTTCCTTAAAACCCAATGAACCCTGCGACCCCCCAAATTCAATCTACAACATGATCTGGAGGCGGCGGTTCTTTTCCATCTCCCCTCATCCTCGCCCTCGGGATAACGCCGTCGCACATCCAATTACCCACCGCGCGTGACGAACCGCAACCACTACATGGAAAAAGATCTCGCGGCTCGCTACGAGGCGTCGTCGAGGCCGCTGGAACCGCCGACGGAGCCGACGATTGACATCGTCTCCCGCGCCGCCGCGCGATCGGAGGATGCCATTGTGGATCTCCGCAACCTGCGTGCAACATGCAAGGCAATGTGCGTGGTGGGCGGCGCCGCCACAGTCAGACGGCGCCTAGCCCTGAAACGCGTCCTGCGGCGTCGATTCTACCTCGGCCACGAGTATCGCGCGGCGCTCGTCAACACACTGGCCGACGTCGGCAACCCGGAGGCCTTGTTCTAGAGTGGCTTGCGCCGCGCAGTACTGAGGAACACATGTGGCGTAATCACGCCGTGCCTCGACCAGCTACGGTGCGCCGCGGAGGCGGGCCACAAGGAATCGATGTACGCCCTCTCCCTCTTCCTCTACAGACCCAACAGCAGCGAGGCCGACGACGACAAGGCCAGGCGGCTCCTGTGCTTTGTCGAGGCACCCCAAGAGGGGGCGACGGTGCTTCCTTGGATAAATTTGACTTGCACAAAACGCCGCTCCAGGATCATTGCGTCGACGTGGGACTACCTGCTTACAGATGCGAATGCCATTGCCGTGTCGCCGGTGCCGGCGCCCGTACCTCGCCACGACGATTTGCAGTGTGCGGGTCGCGGGTGTGGCGACCACGCAGGATGGCATGCTTGGTACTCGTGGCGTAGGTTCTCCAGCGAGGAGTGTATGATCCGAAACGAGTGTGATTGGTTCTTCTACACACTCAAGGAAGCGTTAATGATCTGAAAGAAGGTATAAAAGTTGTGCTTGCTGATATTTCTTGATAAATTTGTTCCACACAAGATGCACCCTAAAAGACATTCTGGATTTCAGTTTACATGTTTGCGTTCTTTCTTGTGTTTTACAAGTTTAGGTGATTGCTAACATTGTTTCAAAGGCACGGGATTTCGCTTATCAATTGTTCTGACAGTTCGTTTAATGCTTTCTTCATTTTCAGGAAATTTATCCCGCATCGACGAGGGACCATGCCGAGAGGCTCGGCGTCATTTCGTCACATCTTTGAAGAAATCCGGCTAATAAACACAAAGCATGTCTCTCAGGTTGTGTCTTTCGACGATGTATGTGTCTTTACAATTGTGTCCTTGTAGAGCATGTTTTTGATGATCCTTAGTTGGTGTGGTGTCAACGTGACTCGGGTAGCTAGCCTGTGTAAACTCAGTTGTCATAAATCTTACCCATTGCTACCCGATCTTTATGTTTGTTACATATATTTGTGTGATGCATTTTACTCTGGTACAAATTTGATAAAGAGTTTATGGTAGTCTGCTAAAGTTTATACAAATATGACATTCGTAAATTTACTCTGACCACATCAAAAAATGTGTAACCAATATACAATAACTTTGTGGTAAACAAGAAGTAAACTTTGTGGGACCCACCCGTCAGCTGGCCACACCTAAACGCATCCCTCAAATACGCCAACCGTTCAGAAAAAATGGGTAGCCAGTGATTTGGAATGTGGCGCCAGTTTTTTCCCATCCGAATTATTTAACTTTCACCCAAACTACCGCGCAACCATGACTGGGGCCACCACGCCGGGTTACAAGAGTAAAAAGTCGCGCGTCTTTACTTTCCCTCCAGAATCCCCTCGCAAAACAAATCTACATCTCGGTCAGTTAGGGGCCGGGTAGACGATACGACTACCGCCGCCGCCGCCAAGCTGCTTGTCGCCGTACACGAGGATGCCGTCGTCGAGGGAGCCGGCAAGGGTGACCCCTACGTCCTTTGAAGCACAGCGCACACCGTCGTCGGCCATGCTACCTAGAATGTTCACAACAACCCCTGGTGCGGTGATTGGTGAACCTACCGCCACCATGGCCCCTAGGCCTAGGGTGACGGGGGTGCTCTTTGGGTCATCATCACCTTCGGGCGACGATGAAGCACGCGTCGACATGGACATAAATGCAGACCCTGATGTTTTACCTTCATCTCTGGACGAGACGACCGAGGCTAGGTACGCTGTATCGTGGTTCGATCTTTCCCCTCGTTCGTACTGCTTCCAACATCTCATGCATCTGTGCATGCACTGGTACCCTAGATTTCAAGCATTTGATCATGCGATTTGCACACCAAATTTCTTCACATGTTATTGATATGACATCGAAATGAATGCGCAGATCATTGATTGATCAGTCTTGGACCGTATATATGATTGAGAAGGGTATAGATGGGGAGCCAGATACAACACATACTTGTTACCCTCTTGGTAAACAAATCACATTAGGAACCATAAACAACCTGAAACAAAAACTGGGGTATAGGATGAGGGACATTGTTTACTACAAGACTAGAATTCCTGACTCTCCTGCGGAAGCAACACTCACTGAGATCGACTACGACGTCGACGTACAAAGAATGAAACATGGTGATCAGATTAGTTATCTCCAGAGAGTCAATACCTATAAACCATACCATGGCCATAACACCTTTGAAATCCAAAAGTGCTTACATACATGCTGATGATGAAGAAGAAGTAGAAGAACGTGACTTAGATGAATACAAACTTTGGCTAGCTGATTTGCATCAAGAGAAGAAAGCCTTGGGTAAGATATGCTTACCAAATATTTGTGTACTTATACTCCTGAATTTGCATGTTCAGTCACATGAATGAAATTAATTATGGATTCTATTTCAGAATTAAAAGACATTTTCAGGGATTACACAATCGAGACATACAGAGAATACCTGAATGTTGCAGGACTACTTGAAGACATCGGTAATATCCCTCTCCTAATTTGCAAGCAAATTACCATTTTTCTCAGACTACAAAATATGATAGGTCATCATATGCCACTAAATTCTCTGCAGAACGGTATGTGGACCCCACCTTCATTTTGCAACACAGGAATGAAATGAACCCAACACTTGGCTGCAGCCTCCATCTCATGCTCGGCGTTGGAAACAGCAGGAGCAAGGATCTGGTAACATGTGTTCCATAGAAATTACCTGTCTGTGCATACAATTTTTTTGGGTATTATCACATGCATGTTGTTCGCATGGAATAGGCTCACAAAAAGTTAAGAAAAGAGGACGCGGTCTCGTAAGAGCATTGACGGTAATCGCCAAGAGAATCAAGGCGGGCAAGCAGCAGTTGGACATTCAATTCTCTAAACATGGAGGACCGGTAGGTGATAACTACCGCTCATTCGTTGATGAAGTGGTCATGTATACAAGGAAAAGGGCTCCTATCATTGGAGTGAAATCATGGAAAAATGTTAGGGAAGAAGTCAGAAACGCAATAGTAACTAATGTATTGGTAATAATAGACTTTGCTTTTCAGTACAATTCAAATAAAAACTAACATATCAACTCACATAATATTTGAATCCTATTGTGATTATATAACAGGCAATGTGGGACATGGAGGATAATGCTGAATCAAGGGAAAAGATATGGGCCATTGCTAGGGAGCGTTACAAAGGATGGCGTTCAACTTTCAGTGCTACAGCCAAGACATACAACAGCTACCACCAGAGAATGTTACATAAGCCTACAGAATTAGATATTGTTGAATGGCACTATCTGTTGAAGTATTTCGATCTTGCTAAATTCAAGGTTTGTTCCACATTGTTAATTACGATTTCTGACCACTACATTTTTCATTCAAATGGCGATGTCTGAGTCTTTAAGATTTTTGTTCATAACTTTACATTGTATAGGAAAGGAGCACACAAAATTCTGCGATTCGATGCCAACAAATGACAAGACATTTTTCAGGTGCTAAGCCTTATTCTCAGTGCAGCTATGAGAAGGCAATAACTGGAGAAGCACATCTCTAATCTGTCTTGCAGGATGAAGAACATTAATTTGTTATTTTCTTGGCATAACAGAGAGACCCAAAAACTGGTGAAGAGCCCGATGATATGGAGCTTTGGTGGATAACTCACACTAACCAGGGGTCTTGGACAGACGAACAATCTAAAAATGTCTATGTGAGTTCTCAATGAATTATTACATACATTACTATACATAGGCTTATGCAACTATAGAATGCAACCAATCTCTTGTTGAACTAACTCCTCCACCTGTGCCTTGCAAATGTTAGGACACCGCAAGCAGCGTTATTGCTGAGGCGGAATCAAATGCAGAGAACAACTTCGTTTCCCAAAAGGAAAAAACGAGATGTTCCAAAAAACCTACAATGAAGTCACGAAGTGTAAATCAACCAAGTTGCATGGAAACGGGTACCTGGCAAAAAACCCAACTAGAAGGCAACTGCTCAATGCGGAGCGCGAGGAAAAAATCGTAGGGAAGAGCTACAGCATGAGGAACACGTCGAGCTCATGGACGCATTTGGGCAGCTACAAGAAAAAATGTTAGGATGGGAAGAAGAAAGGGAAGCAGAAAGGAGAGAACATGCACGCCAACTTGAAGAAAGTGAAAAGAGAAGGCAGACAGATCTACAACAGCTTAGGCAAGAGTTCCTATAAATGCTGCAAGCATCAAATGGACAGTCACAAGTTCCATAGGTACTGGTCAAGCTATTTGCATGAATGGGTTTCTTTCCTTGGGTTCTATATATGAATGTTTGTATCCTTTCGTAGGTTGACCAGCCAATATCTGTCCAACCATTCCCAAGCAACAATGTCACTGAATCTGCCGACGTGGCGGCAGCTGCATCAATCACCCAGCAAAACAACCTTGTCGCTGAATCCGCAGACAACTTCGCGGCGGAACCATCAATTCCTACATCTGGGAATGTACAGCCAGACTCCAGGAATGTGCTCTCGTGTACTCAAGTTGTTCTCGAATTCACAACTTTTTACTAGTACATATCATCAGTTACTGATGAAATTACGCCTAACCTTGTCCTTCCAAATGATTGGTTCATAGGAGAAGGAATCTGAAGAAGTTCGAAAACAAGTATTTCGCAAAACCAGAAGCACTAAAGGTGGTGTTAACAATCCTGAAACACAATCCACTATTAGACAAATTTCTTCTCAATAGCTACAGGTACAAGTTGCACAAAGAAGACGACAAAGCACCAAAAAGACATGAGGTGAAGCTTTTTTCAACAACTCTTACTGCTGTGAATGTAATTCATGTTTCAGATGTCAAAGTGTGTTTATGGTTGTGGTAATTATTTGATGTCATTATGCTATTTTTATGAATCACAATCAATCTTTGGTTTGCTATATGCTGTTGTTTCACAAATTCCAATATTAGAGATTAATTGATGCTAGCTTAAAAATTTTGTTGATTCTTTACGTGTGATGCGACCTCCTTGGATTGAATCCCCCTTTGCCGATCAAGTGTTGGGATCATCTCCAAGTCACAATTGGCAGACCAAGTTCTTCATGTCCTAGCAAATTTGTCTACTATGTGTTGAAACAATGTCCTATGCCAAACTTTTCAGTATTTAAGTACTTCATGAGTCATGTAATTAACTCAGTGGATGGTTCAATGTTGGTTAATTAACTATAGATGCATAGTTATATTTATCTGCTGATGTTAATTAATGTTGCAATTAGTGTTGCTACATAAATGAGCGTGGCAGAATACACCATATGTTGCAAATGATAAATCATGATATCACAACCAGTGTTTTTCGCTGCCAAAAAGTAGCGTGGCAATAGTAAGGTGCACTTGTAGCACCCCTAATACGAACGTGGTAATAAGAAATTAAACTTGTAGCGACACAAAAGGAACGTGGCAATAGTATGGTGTACTTGTAGCAACCCCTAATAGGAACGTGGTAATAAGAAGTTCAACTTGTAGCAACACAAAAGGAACGTGGCAATAGATAGTGCACTTGTAGGAACCCTAATAGAAACGTTGTAATAAAGACTTTAACTTATGGCAACCAACCAAATTTCGAAGCAATAATAGAGGACCACATATTACAACCAATCAAATTACGTGGCACTACAGGATACCACCTAAAGCAATGTAACCAATATCGTGGCATCAGACAATGCTACCTATCGCATCGAAATCAACTTTTGTGGCAATAGAGGAGACCACCTATAGCAACTAACCAATTTCGTGGCATCAGACAATACTACATATTGCAACCAAATTACTTTCGTGGTAATAGACGAGGTTCAACCAATAGCAACCAAAGTCAGTGCGTAGCAATACTATAACTTGCAACGAAACAGAAACGTTGCAATTGCACCTTTGGTGTGTCGCAATAGTACACTTTGCAACCAGAACAAGTGTTGTAAAAAAAACTAATTGCAACGTTGCGTTACGTTGCAACAAAAAAACTTTGGCAACCACTAGATGGACAATGTCGTAATAACCTAATGCAACGCGGCTTTTCGCAGCCCATGGTCCACGGAACAATTTGGTTGCAATTGTGTCTATTGCAACCAAATATGGCATATTGCAACACATTTTGTGCGTTGCTTTAGGGGGGAAATCTAGTAGTGAGAACTCAAAATGACCATAGTGTGTATGGAATGTTGTTTTTTCCACATCATCTATGTGAACATGAACCTGGTGGTAACCGGACCTAAGATCGAGCTTCATGAAGAACCGGGCGCCATGGAGTTCATCGAGGAGCTCTTACACAACAGGATTTTGGGAATTTATCTTTGACTGTGCACCCATTGAGAGCTCGGTAATCAACGCAGAATCTCCAAGACTCGTCTGGTTTCTTGACGAGCAGCACTGACACGGAGAACGACGATGTACTCAGGTGGATGGTTCCTTGTGTCAGCATGGCCGCGCACTGGGCTTCAAGCTCATCCTTTTGGAGCTGTGGATAGCGGTACAGTGTACTGCCACAGGCATCGTGTTGGGCTTCAGGTGGATACGGTGATCACATGGGTGTGCTGGTGGAAGGCCTGATGGAGCTGCGAACACATCCTCGAAGAACTGAAGGAGGCATGCGAGGAGAGCAGGTTCGTCATGGCGCATGGCGTGGACGCGTCCCGTCGGTGGGATGTCGTTGTGAGGGGAGTCGAGACCTTTCCAGAGCACCCAACTGTTGTGGTGCCAAACGGCCATGCAGAGATCATAGAAGTCCCAAAGAATAGGCCCGAGTGTATGCAAGAATGACACGATGAGCACCATGTCGTAGTAGTCCAAGGGAATCGAGAAGTAGTTGATGAGTAACTCCTCCTGGCCGATGCAGATCGTGACGTCGCGCGCCAAGCCGCGGCAACCCACTCTATCACTGTTCGCGACACGGACGTACGCGCCATTGTCGGCGGCACTGCTGATGAAATTAGTGGTGGATCCTGAATCGAGGAGCGTCGTGAACTCCTGGGTGCCCAAGGTGACACGCACTTGCATATTGTCCTCTTCGCGAACCCGGTGATAGCGTTCAAGGAGATGAAGGGCTCGTTGTCCTTGGCGGGTAGAGGATCATCCGTGAGGTTGAGGATCTCATCCTCATGACCAGCAACCTCCAAGTATATGAGGTGGGGACACTTGTGGCCGCGGACGTACTGCTCGTCGCAGTTGTAGTAGAGGCCCTGCCAATGACACTCCGTCATCTCGGTCGGGAACAGGCGGCAAAACGTGCGTGTTAGGCCTGTCAGCGATAGAGTGGAAGACATGGCCATAGTTGGAGAAGTGCTGGTGCCCGGGGTGGGAAGCATAAGGGGACGCGGTTGCTGTCGGGGCGCGCGCGAGGGACCAGCCGAGGGTGTCGCAGCGGCGTGATGCTCATACACACGCGCCAACGCCATGGCGCATTGCAGCTCTTAGGGCACTTGTAGCTCGACATCAATACGGATGTTGTCCGACAGGCCGCCGGAAAACAAGCAGGGCCTGCTGCTCTGGTGTAAGTAGCCGTCGATGGATTTGCGGAAAGGAATGTGCATGAGATCCACCAGGTGATTGACCCCATGGCCAGGCCAAAGCGCTGTTGCCAGAGCGCCTTGAAGTGGGACCATGAAACGACACCGGTGCTGGGCAGAGCGCCTTGAAGTGGGACCAAAGCGCTGTTGGCAGAGCGCAACGCTCCAGCATATAGTACCAGTGCTGTGCAGCGCCTTTCATGTGGAATGAAACGAGGACGACCTTATCTCCCTCTCTAGTGCGCTGCGCCCTGAAGAATTGTTCGCATCGGTTGAGCCAACCACGAGGATCTTCACAACCGTCGAAGGTTGGGAAGTAAAGCTTGTAATAGTGTTGAATGCCAATGGCCTCATGTTCGTTCGGGGCACCTATGTGGTGATGTTGTGCAGCCCTTGGTAGGGGGGCTGTTGGGACGGCTGCTGATACACTGGCGGCGGCTCCGAGTACCCTGGGATCAGCGACGACGACCGCGACGGCGGAAACTGGATGTGGCTGATGGACATCTGTTGACATTTCTTAATGCAACTTCCAAAGAGTAGATCTAGAATCCATTCTAAGCAATGGTAAAAGAAATGTTGGTTGGTATAAGATAAGCCTACAAAATATTATGGTAGATAATCCGCAAGCGCACGGATACCGGTGAGCATTTGACTCGGGGTTATGGGTTTTAAAATATCGTATCCATAGGGAAGATGGATAGATGTAACAGAAGACATAGGGATGGCAGTAGATTACTTTATGGACTTTGATGGAATGGCACATACTTTAGCAGGGGTAAGTCAAATGATAAAGTAATTATAAATCAGACAGGCAGAGGCACATGTAGAGCATAGAACATACTATGCCTAGCCTAGATTGGAATTGGATTTACTTAAGAGGCACAATTCTATATAGCATACAAAGACTAAGTTATTCATTTATTCTAATGTAGCATATCATCACATATAGCATAGTCATGGATAAATGTGAACACCCCGAAGATTACCCAAGAAGATCAAGGACGAAACTTGATCCTCCCAAGAATCATTGTTTGACTAGTCTTATACTTGGGGGTGGACTGCAAAGGACTCAATAGGCCTGTGACACCCACGATCTACCACACGACCTGGAGTATAAGGTGCATCCGCAAGTAAATTATATCTAAGCACCATGCTTACATACTTTCTACTACCTAGCTGTGACGCCCCAGGTTTTTAATTAACCTTTAACAGCTCGTCAAATGGTCAACCGTGGTCGAACCTAGGTCAACCTGGGCCCTCACCTCGGAAAACGCACTAACCCACCCTAGTGACCCAAATTGAATAGTAAACACACTTGCGGGGCCAACCCATGGTCAAAAGTTGGGTCAAACCCCTTGTCACTCTAGTGTCCACAGGTGTCTGCCGGAACTTTTGCCGCGTTCTCCAAAATTCACCTAAACACTTAAAATTCTACCTTTATGAAAGTTGTAGATCTTGATTAGGGACACAACTTTCATGTAGATTGGCATTTCAAATTTTGAGGGGAAAAACTTGAAAAATTCATTGCAAGGCAGAAATCACTGTTTGCCAAAACAGGCTGACATTCAAAGTTGGCATTCAAATTACTTCAAATCTAGGCAGAAAAACCCTATATAGCCTTTGTAGAAAATGTTGCTGGTAGCTAGATCTACAACTTTGGTATTCATCACTTGGTCGACTTTGATACAAAATTTTGGAGCAATTCTATTTAAAAGGCAGCACCAGTAAAAAAAATTGTGCCAGAGCGCCGCCACGCGCGACGTCGCGCGCGCCCGCGCGCCACCGTCGCCGCCCGCGTGCCGCCGGCCCCGGCATCCGCGCCCGCGCCTCCCGAGGCCGTGCACGGCTCAAGGCGCTCCACCCCGTGATCCTCGCGCCCCGACGCGCCCCGTCCCGAGGCACTCCGGCGTCGGCGCCGCCGTACGCGTGCGCACGCCGCGGACCGCAGTCCGACGGAGGCGTCGCCGCCGTACGCCCCCCCCCCCCCCCCGAGCGCCGTAGCACGGAAATGCTCCCCGCCGTCACGCCTCGTCATCCACGGACGCCTCGAGCCGCTTATAAAAGCACTCCGCACCGTCCCGCGCGCCGTCCCGAGCCGCCACCGCCATTGCCGCCGCCGCCCGGTGCTGGAGCTCGCCGCCGATGCTCACCGCCGACCAGCCACTCTAGTCTCTTCCCTAGGTCCTAGTGAAGCTTACACGGCCGCTTGTTTAATAGCCCTTCGCCTCCACGCCGCCGTTCACCGAGCTGCCGCGGTCACCGCCGCTGTCCGCTACCAAACCTTGCCGCCGGCCAGCTCCCCACCTCCCCTCCGGTTCCCTGCCACTCCTAGGTGAGCATGTGGTCCCCCACGGCCGCTTGCCCGGACGGGATCGCCACCGGCTCGCCGGATTTGGCCGGACTCGCGCCGCCCTCCCCGGCCGGGGACCCAATTGTTTCGATTTAAAACTTTGTAGGGTGCTTAGGGTAAAGGTTCAGTGCTGGGTTGTGAAGAACCCTAACTAGCTTTTCTTATAGATTAGTCCAGGGCTTTGTAAAATACCTAGAAATTCGTAGAAAAATCAGAAAATTCCCAAACCAATTTTGTAGGGTTCAGGATGATAAATCCCACCTCTTTTGTTATATACTCATGGCTAGATTCTAAATAGTTTTAGCAGGAAAACTACAAATGTGTTAAACCTAGATCTGTCATAACTTGAAATTCATAATTTCTCTGTAGCCCAATTTTGGATATGTTGTGTGTTAGGATATGACTAGATGCTGTGCCAAAAATTACACAAAGTTATGCAGTAGATCTTGCTAGATAACTGTTTAGATGATTTTTCCTGTTAAATATATTTATGTTCTTCAGCTCAACTTGTGCACACTGTCTTGTAATGCCAAAATACACATCTTGTGAATTAATCATGAGTTTTGGATTAACAGAAATAATTATTCTTGATTTATGCATGTGTTCCTTTGTAAATTAATAAACCAAGTTCAGTAGAGATTCCATGTGAACATGCTGGTTCTTTAGACTTGTTTAGGACCAGAGAGCTTGCACAAGAAAGTTAAGATCAAATTGATGCTTATTTATTTTTGTATGCATTTACTTTGAATTACTAGCTAGCCTTTGTTATTTTCAATAATATTTAATTTCCTCGCATCCAACACTTACATGTGGGTCCAATGGACCATGATAGGTGCTAGTAAGTTTAAGAAACACTCATTTAATTTTTGGTAATTTAATTGTTAATAAAAAGCTTAAATGTCGTTTTAATATTAAAGGGAAATCAAATAAAGAAAAACCCCTAATTAATTCTTTTACCTTTTTGAAAAGTATTATTTAATATAATTAAAAGATAATTAATTATCATCACTGATAAGAAATTAATTCATAAATAAAAATATTCATTACACCTTTGTTGGTGGAGATAAAAGGAGTTGAAGCTTCCACATGAAATGACAAGCTTAATAAAAACCTTTATTCCATGTGCAAATAAAAGAGTAACCCATGTACAACTAATAACCTTCCTAAAAGAGAAACACTATACAGATGCTTGTTAAGGTGAATATGACCAACCCAGAGTTGGATAAGACAACAAACTATCACCTCACACCTAAAGTGCATTGCATTCCGTGTAGATCTTCCGGACGGAGATTACTCCCTGGTCCCGGAAACCGAGGAAGAAGGAGCGGAAGGTTCTGCAAAGACGTGGAAGTACTCGACACCGAGGGTGCCCAGGCTAACCTAGCTGACGAAGGCAAGCTCCGGTGCATCTAACCTAGTTTTAAAGTTCTTTATTCAATTATCTATGAATGATTGTGCATTTACGTTCAGGTTTTGAATGAAACCCTAGATGCATGATCCATAGGTACCTTTTGTCTCTACTAGTATGATAGGTCGATAGCTGCTAAGCTATAGGACCGTTACAAGTCGAGTGATGACCTCACTCGCGAGAATAGGTTCCTAGATAGGAATCACAATGTATCCTTAAATGGATTGCTCACGTGGTAAGAGCATGGGATCTGGGCTCCGGTCCAGTGGTTATGTGGGTTAAGTTTTTGAACGTACTAAGCACATGTCGGGTATGGGACCGGTAAGCCTAGTACCTGAGACGGCTAGGGATGGAACTGTCACTACCCTTGGGATTCGCTCTCACGGCTAGCTACAGGTGGTGTATGGTGACTCCGGGTATCTCGCGGGGTATGCCGGATAGCCTGCACCAAAGACTGTGGCCTTTCATCCTGACCTGGGGATTTTTGGGGACGGCCTGGGAAAGTTGTCCTCGCGGGGGCAGCCTACCATGTGTTTGGGTCTACCTTGCAAGGTTTAAATCAATCGATTGTCGGCCTCCCACCGTTATCTGAGACTACTTACTCCACTAGTCATGAGATCCCTAATGACGGAAGTTGATGAATATTATGGTTGATTAATTGTATTGTACAACTTTGTTTGTACTAGTTGGCTAATGTAGTAAAGATTAAACCTACTAGAACTTGTGCTAAAATCTTGAAAGTAAGGACCTACTCTTTGTTACTTTTTAGCAAAGGCAACCCAGTAGCCAAAAAGCCTTTCATGGTCTAGATTTGGTGAAGTAGATATCACCGACGGGTAAGACTTGCTGAGTATTAGTATACTCAGCCTTGCTATAATGTGTTGATCCAGGTAATGCCTTCACTGATGTGTGGCCAGAGAGATCCCGCCCGGCTGGGAGCTGGAGTGGGTGGAGTACGACTACTGAAAGCATCATGGATAGCCTCCCGTGGTGTCTTCGCTTCCGTTAGTTTAATTCCGCTGCTGTTCGAAAACTCTGAACTATTTCATCATGACAAAAACTATGGTTTGTAATAATTAAACCCCTCGGGGTACGAATTTGGATTTTTATGTTGTTTTATCTCTGGACTCGCCTTCGAGTGAGTTTTAATGCATATATTCGATCCTTGTGCTCTTCAAGTGATTTACCGGGCGTTAACCCGGCAACTTACGACAGGATGGTACTTTATTATTGCTTAATGACCAAAGTGGATCGGTCTTAGGCGATAGTACGGTATTTTCCTGGGCAGGTTGTCACAGTTGGCATCAGAGCTTATATGCACCAGAGATTAATTAATAAACCTTAATCACTGGTTTTTGAATAAAACATGCCAAGATTGTCTGATTTTCCAAAATACGTTGGCCCTAGAGAGAATTTTGGGTTCTTTCAGGTGGCTTATTAATCTATGGTTTATTTTGCTAACTTCCAGCACATTACTTTATGTCAGACTTACTTTCTTGCACAACCATACTAGGAGCCACGTGTTTCATACGTGTGCTGTTCCGCATCACGGGAATTGCGAGGGTTGATGGAGTGATCCATTTCACGGATCCCATCTTCACGTCTATTCATGAGTTGTGTGTCGCCACGTGTTTCATACGCGTGCATTCCGCATGTCGCTCATGCGAGCCAATGATACACTCCATTCAAACGGAGGGTGTCCGAGGTTGGACGCTGTCCATGCAGCGGCTTAACGCATGGATACCGTTTCTATAGTGAACGGTAATGAATGTGGACGCTTTCGTGACGTGCTGGCACGAAAGGTTCGTTTTCTGCAGGTACATAACAGCGCTTCGTTAGTTGTTAAGCGAGTACCGTATAGCTCTCGACTAGATATTATAGGGAGAGATGAATAAAAGCCTTGCCACCGGCACTAACTTCGATTTTTGGCTTGATTGCCATGTGAGGTCGAATAGGACGTCTTGCATGCATATTAAAAATCGAAACAACTAAAATGGACCCAAAAATCGAATTTCCATATGTTCTCTAAGGAAGTTTATGCTAGTGTGTTATTTTTATAAACTAGAGTAACTTCCATACCTAGCCGTCATGCTGCCGAAATTTTGTGAAAAAATTGTTTACCATGTGCTAGGTTAATTAAACCAAACTGTTAATAATAATTGCTCCTCAACTAGTTATCTCGTAATAGCAAGTCTCAATCCTAGTTCGTTGGGTTGGTTCACACTTCCCTAGGCACATCCAGGTTAAGGACCGTTCATCTTGTTTCCTTGATCGATGCTCAACCTTAAAAAGCTTAATTAAAGTATTAAAGGTTTAATTTAAAACTTGGGAAAATTTTGAGGTTTCTGGATTTTTGGTTATGAATTTTTATTCACAGCTGCCAGAACTTCACCATTTGACATGCCGTTCTCTTTGAGATTTGACATGAGTTACATTTGTGTACAGATGGATTTCCCCGTGTTCCACCAGTTCGACGCTGACGATCCGTACCAACGGGTTGCACTGGGAGGGTTTTCCACGCCTGGCGTGGGAAGCACTCAGTGCCGCAGGCTACCTCACCCCACCGACTTACGAGGTGAAGGAGTTTGAGCGCTTTGGCGTTCCCCCCGCGCGAGTGATCGTTACTGTTCTGCCACACCCAGACCACGCCGACTGGTTTGACTTGAGCTTTATCTACTGGGGATTTATTACTCACGAGTCCGTTGAGTCAGCCGCCCTCAGCGTTCTGACAGACTTCTGTGACCACAACCCCACCGTGGTAGCTCTTTCTCCGTTTGGACTGTTTCCTGCTATGAGTCCTCACGACCCAGCATGGTTGGACCGTATGGACCACCTACGGGAGCGCTTGACCCTAGCAGAGCCGTTGGATGTTACTCAGACGCTTGCCCGTTGTCTGAACGTGATCTTCACACTTCAGGGGCTACGCTATAACACCGCAGCGATTATTGCACAAAGCTTTGATGCATCTAGGCGCGATTGGAAGCAGCTTTCAGTAGCACACCAGTAGCTGAACTTCACACTTACTCAGGTGCAGCAGGAGAACGACAGGCTGCGTGCTAGGAGGTTCCAGTTGGAGCTTGAGAGAGGTGGTCGCTTACAGAGGATCGTAGATCTGGAGGAGGAGAACCATGCACTAGAGGAGGATGCCGACACTCACGAGATAGAGAGGCTGACACTACTGCAGAGTATTGCTAATATGCAGCAACATGTGCAGGAGGCCGACGTACAGGTGGCAGCCTTGTAGGCTATAGTGGCCTTACAGCCACTACCCCCAGTACAGGCACACCCGGAGGAGCAGCAGGCTTTGTCCGGTCTGGACCAGATGAGCCAGGCAGGACCACCGCTACCGACTCCCCCAGCTTCGCCTACGTACAGTGGTGCTTCAGTGGGCAACTAGGTTGCCAACAGCAGGGATTAGGAGGATGTCGATCCGATTGAGTTGTCTTTGAGATGTTTAGAGTAGTGGCTTGACAGCACGTCTTCGTGCCAAGTAACTGCTTGTATCGTGTCATGTCATGTTGTTTCAAATTCGAGTTGTAATGTCTTTGAACCTTGTCCTATCGTGTTGTAATGAAGAATGCTTAAGCATGTGTGCCTTAAGAGAAAATTTATTTGTCATTCAAATTTGAAATCTTCTTGCGTATGAACACCAGATCCTTGGATAGACCGTTGCAAATGACCACGCTTGTCAATTTTGCATTCTCACCTAAAAACGTTGGTAAACCAAAGCTTTTTTAGGGACATCACTCGTTGCCAGGGAATAAGTGCTCGTTTGTATACACCTTCGTTGGTATCCAAAATGACGATAATCGTTCGAGGGTGTTTATGAGCCGTGCAATTGAGTAATCGTCGTCCTAACCGTGTTGAGAAGAACGATTCTATGAATCTTGGTGGCAATAGAATACTGTTGATTGTTCTTTGTCCTCCTTTGTTTAAGTGCTAATGAGATGTGATTATGCATGATCGTGCTTGTCATCATTTGGAGTAAGCTTTTGGTTATCTCACTAATAAAGCTCACTTTTCAGATGGTGGGAACCACACGCAGCTCTCCCAATGGTTTTGGAGCAAGTGGTAGTGGTGACCTGCCACCACCCCCGCCCATGACACCGACGGAGGCCTACATGGCCACCCAAACCGAGGTGCTGCGCCAGATCCTGCAGACGCAGCAGCAGATCGCCCAGCAGATGAACCGAGGGCCGCCACACGGGGCCAACCACGAGGGGCCTAACCAGGTCACTACGTATGCCCAGTTCATCGCTATGAAGCCGCCAACCTTCGCTAAAGCAGAAGACCCCCTGGAAGCTGAGGCTTGGGTCAAGGCCATAGAGGCAAAATTCTCTGCCTTTGTGTTGCCTTGCTCCGAGGAGAACAAAGCGAACTTCGCAGCGCTGCAACTGCGAAAGGAAGCTTTGATGTGGTGGGACCACTTCAAGTCAATGCAGCGAGGGCACACTGTGACTTGGGATGAGTTCAAACAGGCTTTCAAGAGCCACCACATTCCCAAGGGACTGATGGATAGGAAGATGAGGGAGCTGTTGGCCCTCCGTCAGGGATCTGACTCAGTATACCGCTATGCTCAGAAGTTTAATAGCTTGTGCCAGTACGGTGGGCATCATGTTGATACTGATGCCAAGAAGATGGAGAGGTTTCGTGACGGGCTTGATGGCAAGCTGTATGAGCGCCTGAATCTGCTCGAGCCCGCAAACTTCCATGAGCTAGTGAACAAGGCTATCTCTCAGGAGGATGCTATGAAGAAAGCCCACGGGGACAACAAGAGGATGTCCGGTTTCACCCCAGGCAGCGGAACGAGCAAGAAGTTTCGCTTTGTGAAGAAGGAAGCTCCAGGCCCATCCCAGCAATCATCAACTGGACGCTGGACGATGAAGCCACCTCAGGGCAAACCTGCCGGGAACTTCCAGTTCCGCCGTGCCCAGCAGCAGGCTCCAAAGCCTAATGCACCCCCTCGCAATGTTGGAGATCGTCGTTGCTACAACTGTGGCCAGCCAGGGCACTACATTAACGAGTGTCCCAAGCCCAGGCAGATCAAGCCCAACCCGCAGAATCAAGGTACGGGAAGCAAGCCTACCACTCCGGCCAAGAAGCCTATGGTGCAAGTGCGCCAAGGCAAGTAGAACTTCACTACAATGAGTGACATCCCAGCAGGAGCTCCAGTACTCACGGGTACATTCTTTATCAACGACACTCCTGTTAAGATTTTGTTCGATTCGGGAGCTACCCATAGTTTCATCAGTGAAAGGCTAATAAACAAACTGGATTTGAAGGGTTCTCATAGCACTTCCGCTTACAAGATAATTACTCCCGGAGACCAAATCACCTCCAATATCTTAATCTGAGGAGTAAATTTGGGTCTAGGTAGTAAAATCATTCCAACAAACCTTATCGTCATAAACTTGGTTGGAATGGATGTTATCTTGGATATGGAATGGATGAATCAACATAAGGTGATTCTAGATATATCGGATAGGGTCGTAGAGATCAACTCTCCTACGGTCGGGCACACTACCTTGTACCTATCTTTCCGGGACGGTACTGACTCTTGTGCCTTTGTGACCATTATCTCCTCTCTTGATGAAATTCCAGTAGTGTGCGAGTACCCGGACGTCTTTCCTAACGAGTTGCCTGGAATGCCACCAGACAGAGATGTCGAGTTTGTGATCGAACTCCAGCCCGGTACCGCACCCATTTCCAAAAGATCTTATCGCATGCCACCCAAAGAGTTAGCCGAACTAAAAACCCAACTCCAAGAACTGTTAGATAAGGGTTACATTCGCCCGAGCTCTTCTCCTTGGGGTTACCCTGCTCTCTTTGTCAAAAAGAAAGATGGTAGCTTGAGAATGTGCGTAGATTATCGACCACTCAATGCAGTCACCATCAAAAACAAATACCCACTTCCTCGAATCGATGTTCTTTTTGATCAATTGGCTGGTGCCAAAGTCTTCTCTAAGATCGACCTTCGTTCTGGCTACCACCAAATCAAGATTCGACCTTGCGACATTCCTAAAACCGCTTTTTCCACTCGTTATGGTCTTTACGAGTTCTTGGTCATGTCTTTCGGACTCACTAATGCTCCCGCCTACTTCATGTACATCATGAACTCCGTGTTCATGACGGAGCTCGATAAATTTGTCCTGGTCTTTATCGATGATACTCTCATCTATTCTAAGAGCGAGAAAGATCATGCCAATCATCTCCGAGTTGTCCTTCAGCGTTTGCGAGATCACAAGCTCTATGCTAAGTTCTCCAAATGCGAATTCTGGTTGAAAAGTGTGAAATTCTTAGGGCACACCATTTCCCACGATGGTATCTCCGTAGATCCTAGAAAAGTTCAAGAGGTGATGGATTGGAAACCAGCCAAATCCGTACATCAAATCCGCAGTTTCCTAGGATTGGCGGGATACTACCGTCGGTTCATTCCTGACTTTTCTAGAATCGCAAAACCCATGACCGAATTACTCAAGAAAGGAGTGAAATTCGTGTGGAGCGAAGCATGTGAGAAAGCTTTTCACACCCTCAGGCAACACCTAACTTCAGCCCCAGTGCTAGCTCAACCCGATAATTCCAAACCATTTGAAGTCTTCTGTGACGCATCAGGCACGGGTCTCGGCTGTGTCCTTATGCAAGAAGGCCGGGTCATTGCCTATGCTTCAAGAGCCCTTCGACCCCATGAGCTCAACTATCCTACCCATGATCTTGAGTTAGCTGCTGTTGTTCATGCCCTCAAGATATGGAGACATTATCTAATGGGTAATCATTGCAATATCTTCACTGATCACAAGAGTCTCAAATACATCTTCACCCAATCAGAATTGAATATGAGACAAAGAAGATGGCTTGAGTTGATTAAAGATTACGATCTAGAAGTGCACTATCATCCCGGCAAAGCAAATGTTGTTGCGGATGCTCTTAGCCGCAAAGATCATTGCAACCACCTAGAGTTGGAGCCAGTCAGTGAACCCTTGTGTGAAGAAATGAGAAGGCTCAACTTAGAAGTGGTACCGCAGGGAATTCTTTATGCCTTGACGGCAGAGTCAAATCTTTATGACAGAATTGTCACTGCCCAGCGCAATGATGCAGATATTCAAACCATCAGGCAGAAACTAGCAGAAGGAGACACCAATTACACTTGTTTCTGGGAGGATCACCAGGATGTGGTCTAGTTTGGAAAACGTCTAGTGGTCCCCGTTGACCCAGAAATTAAGAAAATCATTCTAGATGAAGCTCACAAGTCCAAATTCTCTATTCATCCCGGTAATACCAAAATGTACCAGGATCTGAAGCAGAACTTTTGGTGGTCCAATATGAAGGTGGATGTAGCCAAGTATGTAGCCGAGTGCGATACTTGCCACCGGATGAAAGCAAGTCATTTGAAATCGGCAGGAGTACTCCAACCCCTGTCAATACCTATGTGGAAGTGGGATGATATTAGTATGGATTTCATTGTGGGTTTACCCCTGACAGCTAGAAAGAAGGACTCTATTTGGGTAATTGTGGATAGACTCACCAAGACCGCTCACTTCATTGCCGTGCACTCCACTTACTCCGTACAACAATATGCAGAGTTGTACGTGGATCACATAGTTCGTCTACATGGAATCCCGAAGACTATAATCTCTGATAGAGGGACTCAGTTTATAGCTTGTTTTTGGGAACAGTTGCATGAGTGTTTGGGGACTCAGCTGATCCGCAGTTCCAGTTATCATCCGGAGACCGATGGTCAGACGGAGAGGATAAATCAGATTTTAGAGGACATGTTGAGAGCAAGCATCTTGCACTTTGACAAGAGTTGGGACAAGTGTTTGTCCTTGGCAGAGTTCTCTTACAATAACAGTTATCAAGCCAGCTTGAAAATGGCACCGTTCGATGCTCCATATGGACGTAGATGCCGCAATCCGCTAAATTGGTCAGAGGCCGGAGAAAGAACACTCTTTGGACCAGAGTTAGTTAAAGAGGCCGAAGAAAGGGTGCAAGTGATGAGAGAAAATTTCAAGATGGCACAGATGAGGCAAAAGAGTTACCATGACAGGGGAACCGCACCTCAACACTTTGAAGTGGGAGATAATGTATATTTGAAAGTGTCCCCCACCAAAGGTGTGCAAAGGTTCGGAGTCAAGGGAAAGTTAGCCCCGCGCTACATTGGACCATACGAAGTTATAGAAGTATGTGGACCCGTGGCTTACCGTATCCAATTGCCAGAACGGTTTTCCGCGGTTCACAATGTGTTTCATGTAACTCAGTTGAAGAAGGGAATGCCTATTTCGGAGAATGAAATCATCACGAAAGCTAATGCTTGGATCGAGCCGGATTTCTCACTCGTCGAGCATCCAATGAATGTGCTAGACCAAAAAGAGCGAAAGACCCGAAGGCAGACCGTGCGAATGTACAAGATCCAATGGAGCCATCACACAGAGGAAGAAGCAACGTGGGAGACAGAGGATTATCTTAATACTAAGTACTCGGGCTTCCTACAGTCTCGAAACCGTGAGTCCTTCTCCCCATCTCTTTTTTATCAAATCGAATCTCGTGACGAGATTCCATTTAAGGGGGGTAGGCTGTGACGCCCCAGGTTTTTAATTAACCTTTAACAGCCGGTCAAATGGTCAACCGTGGTCAAACCTAGGTCAACCTGGGCCCTCACCTCGGAAAACTCACTAACCCACCCTAGTGACCCAAATTGAATAGTAAACACACTTGTGGGGCCAACTCATGGTCAAAAGTTGGGTCAAACCCCTTGTCACTCTAGTGTCCACAGGTGTATGCCGGAACTTTTGCCGCGTTCTCCAAAATTCACCTAAACACTTAAAATTCTACCTTTATGAAAGTTGTAGATCTTGATGAGGGACACAACTTTAATGTAGATTGGCATTTCAAATTTTGAGGGGAAAAACTTGAAAAATCCATTGCAAGGCAGAAATCACTGTTTGCCAAAACGGGCTGACATTCAAAGTTGACATTCAAATTCCTTCAAATCTAGGCAGAAAAACCCTATACAGCCTTTGTAGAAAATGTTGCTGGTAGCTAGATCTACAACTTTGGTATTCATCACTTGGTCAACTTTTATACAAAATTTTGGAGCAATTCTATTTCAAAGGCAGCACCAGTAAAACAAATTGTGCCAGAGCGCCGCCGTCGCCGCCCGCGCGCGGCCGGCCCCGCCATCCGCGCCCGCGCCTCCCGAGGCCGCGCACGGCCCAAGGCGCTCCACCCCGTGATCCCCGCGGCCCGACGCGCCCCGTCCCGAGGCACCCCGGCGTCGGCGCCGCCGTACGCGCGCGCACGCCGCGTGCCGCCGGTCGGACGGCGGCGTCGCCGCCGTACGCGCGCCCCGCGCCCGCCGTACCACGGAGATGCTCCCCGCCGTCACACCTCGTCATCCACGGACGCCTCGAGCCGCTTATAAAAGCACCCCGCGCGCCATTCCCGAGCCACCGCCGCCATTGCCGCCACCGCCCGGTGCTGGAGCTCGCCGCCGGTGCTCACCACTGACCAGCCACTCTAGTCGCTTCCCTAGGTCCTAGTGAAGCTCACACGGCCGCTTGTTTGCCAGCCCTTCGCCTCCACGCCGCCGTTCACCGAGCCACCGCGGTCACCGCCGCTGTCCGCCGCCAAACCTCGCCGCCGACCAGCTCCCCACCTCCCCTCCGGTTCCCTGCCACTCCTTGGTGAGCATGTGGGCCCCCACGGCCGCTTGCCCGGCCGGGATCGCCGCCGGCTCGCCGGATTTGGCCGGACCCGCGCCGCCCTCCCTGGCCGGGGACCCAATTGCTTCGATTTAAAACTTTGTAGGGTGCTTATGGTAAAAGTTCAGGGCTGGGTTGTGAAGAACCCTAACTAGCTTTTCGTACAGATTAGTCCAGGGCTTTGTAAAATACCTAGAAATTCGTAGAAAAATCAGAAAATTCCCAAACCAGTTTTGTAGGGTTCAGGATGATAAATCCCACCTCTTTTGTTATATACTCATGGCTAGATTCTAAATAGTTTTAGCAGGAAAAATACAAATGTGTTAAACCTAGATCTATCATAACTTGAAATCCATAACTTCTCTATAGCCTAATTTTGGATATGTTGTGTGTTAGGATATGACTAGATGTTGTGCCAGAAATTGCACAAAGTTATGCAGGAGATCTTGCTAGATAATATTCTTTTCCATTCCTGCAATAACTGCTTAGATGATTTTTCGTGTTAAATATATTTATGTCCTTGAGCTCAACTTGTGCACACTGTCTTGTAATGCCAAAATAAATATCTTGTGAATTAATCATGAATTTTGGATTAACAGAAATAATTATTCTTGATTTATGCATGTGTTCCTTTGTAAATTAATAAACCAAGTTCAGTAGAGATTCCATGTGAACATGCTGGTTCTTTAGATTTGTTTAGGACCAGAGAGCTTGCACAAGAAAGTTTAGATCAAATTGATGCTTATTTATTTTTGTATGCATTTACTTTTGGATCACTAGCTAGCCTTTGTTATTTTCAATAATATTTAATTTCCTCGCATCCAACACTTACATGTGGGTCCAATGGACCAGGATAGGTGCTAGTAGGCTTAAGAAAAACTCATTTAAGTTTTGGTAATTTAATTGTTAATAAAAGGCTTAAATGCCCTTTTAATATTAAAGGGAAATCAAATAAAGAAAAACCCTTAATTAATTCTTTTTCCTTTTTGAAAAGTATTATTTAATATAATTAAAAGATAATTAATTATCATCACTGATAAGAAATTATTTCATAAATAAAAATATTCATTACACCTTTGTTGGTGGAGATAAAAGGAATTGAAGCTTCCACATGAAATGACAAGCTTAATAAAAACCTTTATTCCATGTGCAAATAAAAGAGTAACCCATGTACAACTAATAACCTTCCTAAAAGAGAAACACTATACAGATGCTTGTTATGGTGAATATGACCAACCCAGAGTTTGATAAGACAACAAACTATCACCTCACCTAAAGTGCATTGCATTCCATGTAGATCTTCCGGACGGAGATTACTCCCTTGTCCCGGAAACCGAGGAAGGAGGAGCGGAAGGTTCTCTGCAGTACGTGGAAGTACTCGACACCGAGGGTGCCCAGGCTAACCTAGCTGACGAAGGCAAGCTCCGGTGCATCTAACCTAGTTTTAAAGTTCTTTATTCAATTATCTATGAATGATTGTGCATTTACGTTCAGGAGTTGAATGAAACCCTAGATGCATGATCCATAGGTACCTTTTGTCTCTACTAGTATGATAGGTCGATAGCTGCTAAGCTATAGGACCGTTACAAGTCGAGTGATGACCTCACTCGCGAGAATAGGTTCCTAGATGAGAATCACAATGTATCCTTAAACAGATTGCTCACGTGGTAAGAGCATGGAATCTGGGCTCCGGTCTAGTGGTTATGTGGGTTAAGTTTTTGAACGTACTAAGCACATGTCGGGTATGGGACCGGTAAGCCTAGTACCTTAATGAGACGGCTAGGGATGGAACTGTCACTACCCTTGGGATTCGCTCTCACGGCTAGCTACGGTGGTGTATGGTGACTCGGGTATCTCGCGGGGTATGCGGATAGCCTGCACCAAAGATCGTGGCCTTTCATTCGACCGGGGATTTTTGGGGAAGGCCTGGGAAAGTTGTCCTTGCGGGGGCAGCCTACCGTGTGTTTGGGTCTACCTTGCAAGGTTTAAATCGATCGATTGTCGGCCTCTCACCATTATCCGAGACTACTTACTCCACTAGTCATGAGATCCCTAATGATGGAAGTTGATGAATATTATGGTTGATTAATTGTATTGTACAACTTTGTTTGTACTAGTTGGCTAATGTAGTAAAGATTAAACCTACTAGAACTTGTGCTAAAATCTTGAAGGTAAGGACCTACTCTTTGTTACTTTTTAGCAAAGGCAACCCAGTAGCCAAAAAGCCTTTCATGGTCTAGATTTGGTGAAGTAGATATCACCGACGGGTAAGACTTGCTGAGTATTAGTATACTCAGCCTTGCTATAATGTGTTGATCCAGGTAATGCCTTCAGTGATGTGTGGCCCGGAGAGATCCCGCCCAGCTGGGAACTGGAGTGGGTGGAGGACGACTACTGAAAGCATCATGGATGGCCTCCCGTGGTGTCTTCGCTTCCGTTAGTTTAATTCCGTTGCTGTTCGAAAACTCTGAACTGTTTCATCATGACAAAAACTATGGTTTGTAATAATTAAACCCCTCGGGGTACGGATTTGGATTTTTATGTTGTTGTATCTCTGGACTAGCCTTCGAGTGATTTTTAATGCATATATTCGATCCTTGTGCTCTTCAAGTGATTTACCGGGTGTTAACCCGGCAAATTACGACAGGATGGTACTTTATTTTTCTTAATGACCAAAGTGGATCGGTCTTAGGTGATAGTACGGTATTTTCCTAGGCGGGTTGTCACACTAGCATACGCGCGTAATATACTAGGAGCTCTATGAATACGTGCGTAGACTTCTCATTAATCATGACTATATAAAATATACTACTAGAATAAAGTAAGAACCTAGAATTTGCACACATAACATTGAAATAGCATAAAGTTATTGATAAACAAAATAAGAACTGAATCTTGATAACTTACAGATCTGGAACTAGAGCAAAACTCAACTCTACTCGAATCTGACTCTCTCTCTAGAATAAGGTTCTTGATCTAGAAATTAGATCTTGAACTATGAAGTACCTATCCTATCTCTGATGTATCCTCATCTTCTCCTGTCTTCGCCTGATGATGATGATCTTTTGAGAGATGCATACCATGCCCTAGGGGGGCTGGGGTTGCTTATGTAGCCCGGAGGGATAATCCATCACCGTAGGATCAAACCGACCTAAACAAGTGGTTTAGATTAACCCTAAGAGGCAGTGGAGGAACCTTCCCGAAGTAGGGCCTGATCGGGGCCAGGGGGAGCCCGATCGGGCTCCCTATAGGACCGGTCGGCCGGGGTTGGGCCCCTGCTGGGCTCCACCTTCGCGTGTGGGCCTCTTGTCCCTTTTAGATGCATATTTTCTTGGAGCCCACTTCGGTTGAGTTCGGGAGTCTTCTGGAGCCTTCTATAATTCATTCTATTCGCATTTTCCTGAATAGTCCCTGAAAATTTATAATTCACCAAAACTTATGGAATTCATTAGTCCAAGGCCCTATACTACTGTTGATTTACCTTTTTGGCCGTTTTTCATGTATTGTTGATGCATAAAAATAAGAGTTAGTGAGCATCAACAACACCCCCTGGGATGCCGCGGTCGTGTGGATGATGATGGCCGTCGTGAACGGCGTGGATGACAAGGCGCTGTAGCTCGGCATGCCATAGAGGAGGTGCGACGAAGATGGCCCTGTGCTAGTGTATGGACCGAAGCCGCCATAGCCGCCCGGAGCGGGTAGGCATGACGCGATTTGGTGGACTTGCTACTGTAGGGTGTAGATGGTGTTCGCGAGCACATCAATGGTGGAGGCATGCACCACATATGCGGATGGCCCAGAAGTGAATGGCACACCGGAAATGACCGGGGCACCCATGGAAGGTGGAGGCACAGAGGATGCTGATGGCATCGATGTAGAAGTCATGGCTGCGTTGGATGCTGAGGACATGGCGCCTGTCAATCCTGATACAAGATTGTTGGAACCAGGTGAATGCCTGAGGAACTAGCTGTGGGAGGTCGGTGGTTGTGATGCCCCAAGTTTAAAATTAACCTTAATGGTCGGTCAACTCTGCTGACAGTGGTCAAGTCACGGTCAACCTGGGTCCTCACCTCGAGAATCTCACCAACTAACCCTAATGACCTCTTTGATCAAGTTGACACTCATGTGCGGTCAACCCTTCGTCCAAGTCTTGGTCAAACCTTACCTAAATCCTAGTGACCCTGAATGTCTTCCGGAACTTTTGCCGCGTTCTCCAAGCTTCACCTAGACACTTAAAAATCTACCTTTATGAAAGTTGTCCAGCTTGTTGAGGGACACAACTTTCATGTAGATTGGAATTTCAAATTTTGAGTGGAAAAAGATGAAAAACTTTCCCAAATGACAGTACCTCCTATTCGCTGACATAGATTGTCATTCAAAGTTGGCAAGCTTCTTTCGCAAAATCTGTTGAGAAAAACCCCATATGATCTTTGTGAAAGTTGTAGGGGGGTATTGAGATCTACAACTTTCGTATTCAATGTTTTGTGCACTCTATACAAATTTCTGGAGTTATTCAAATTCAAACAGTGCTCAGCAAAACAATTTGTGCCAGGCGCGCTCTGCGTCGTGACGTCGCGTCGCGGTCGCGCGCCCGCGCGCCCGCGCCTCGGCGTCCGCTCCATGTGCCACCCGAGGCCGCCCACCTGGTCGAAGCTTGCCCTTCCCCATGCGCCGCACCCCGAGGCTCCTCGGAGTCCTCCCGAGGCCTCGTGCGCCGCGTTGCGTTGTACCGGCCGGGGCTTGTCGCGGACCGCCGTACGTCAGCGGCACCTCGCCGTACGCGCGCCGGCCGAGGTGGCCGTGCTACGACGGCATCTCTGTCGTCACGGCGACGTCACCGGGGAGGCCTCACCTATAAAAACCAAGCGCTGTCACTACCCTCCGCACGCCACACCGAGACGTCGGCCGCCATTGCCACCCTCCCGCCGAGCTCGCCTGCTCGCTCGTATTCCCGGCCGGCTAGCCATCTTGACCTACTCCCTAGAACCCCTAGAGGCGTACGTCATCGCTTCTTTGCCCGGCATTGCGCGCCATCGCCGGAGCCACCGCAGACCACGGCCGTTGCCGCCGGCCACCGCTGTGCGCCGTTGTCGGGTGCCTCTTTGCCTAAACTTCGAGCATCCACGGGCCATAGGTGAGCTCACCCTCCTCCCCGCGCCCCTGCACGGCCGGGAGCACCACCGGCCCTGCCGGATTTTGGCCGCCCGCGCAGCCGGCCATGGCCAGGGGCCACATTGCAAGCCCCCAAATGTTTCCAGGGGCCTAGGCTGAAAAGTGCAACTTCAATAGTAAAAGGATTTTGCTGAATCTTGTAAACTCTCTAGAAAATCATAGAAAAATCAGAAAAAATGCAAACTAAATTTAGCTAGACTCCTGGTGATGAGCACTACAACTTCTGTTATACTCACCTAGACTGTTTCTTGATATTTTTGGCATGACAAAATAGAAATGTGAAAAACCTAGATCTATGATATCTCAAAATCCATAGATCCTCTATATTCAATTTTTGGATATCTTGTGTGTTATGTTATGACTAGCTCCTGTACCAAAAATCGCACAAAGTTTTGATGTAAATCTTTTTATATGAATTATTTTCCATTTATGCAGAATCTGCCTAGATGTTTTTTGTAACTAAAAACAATTATTTTCTTGAGCCCAACTTCTGCATGCTGTCTTGTTATGCCAGGTTACACCTCTGGTGATTTAATCACAATTTTTGAATGACCAGAAGTATTTATTCTTAATATATGCATGTTTTCCTTTGTAAACGATTAATGCAAGATCAGTAGTAGTTCTAGGTGTGCTTGCTGCTTTTCTAGAGTGGTTTAGGACCAGAGAGCATGTGTGAGGAAGTTTGGAACAATTAGATGTTTGTTTATTTTTATATGCCTTTATCTTAATCATGTGTTTAACCTTTTGTAATTGTTGGTATAATTAATTTCTTGCCCTTCCAGCATGCATGTGTGCTCAGTGGCTTAGTATAGATGTTTTGGTGCTTAAGAAACCCCCACTAAATTTTTGTGGTTTATTGTTTAAATAAAAGCTTTGGAGGCTTTTATAGATTAATGTTTCGTTAAATAGGAAAAATGCCTTTTATTCTTTATACCCCTTTTTTCTTGTGAATTGTTTGCAAGGCTTATTTAAGATCTAAGAATACATCCTTGCTGTTTAAAGAATTAAATGTAATTAAATACCTTTGTACACAACTTTTCTAGTGAAAGGTGAAGCATTAAATCTTCACATAAAATAACAATTTATAAAAGGGAACCTTAATTAAGTGTTTAATTAAGAGAATAAAACATATATCAATAATAACCTTTGTGAAAAGAATTTAATAATCAATCCATCACATCACGTGAACCTTGCATTGCATTCCGTGTAGATCTTCCTGACGGTGACTACTCGCTCGTGCCGGAAATCCTAGGAAGGAGAAGCGGAAGCTGCCCTGCAGTACGTGGAAGTACTCGAAGACACCGAGAGTGCCCAGGCTAACATTTGCTGACGAAGGCAAGCCCCGGTGCTTATGACCCAGTTTTTCAATTTTGATATACAATTATCTACGGATGCTTGTGCACTTAAGTTCAGGAGTTGTATGGAACCTTAGATGCATGATCCCTAGGTACCTGTGTCCTTACTAGTGTGATAGGTCGATAGCTGCTAAGCTATAAGACCGTTACAAGTCGGATGATGATGTCACTCGCGAGAATAGGTTCCTAGGTAGGAATCATAGGATCTCCTTAAATGGATCGCTCATGTGGTAAGAGCATGAGATGTGGGCTCTGGTCTAATGGCTATTGTGAGTTAAGTGTTTGAACGTACTAAGCACTTGTCGGGAATGGGACCGGTAAGCCTAGTACCTTAATGAGGCGGTGAGGGATCTTACTATTACTCATCTTGGGATGTGTCTCACGGCTAGCTACCGGTGGTGTATGGTGAGTCCGGGTGCCTCGCGGGGTATTCCGGATAGCCTGCACCAAAGACTATAAGATTCGATCCCGACCTAAAGAGTTTTGGGAACCGCTTGGTGGTTTTCCTCGCGGGGGCATCCCACCGTGTGTTTAGGTCTGCCTTGCAAGGTTTGAATCAATCGATTGTAAGCCTCTCACCGTTATATGAGAGTACTTACTCCACTAGCCATGAGATCCCTAATGATGGAAGTTAATGAATATTATGCTTGATTAATTGTATGGTATAACCTTGTCTGTACTAGACGGCTAATTTAGAAAAGAATAAACCCACTAGAACTTGTGCTAAAATCTTGAAAGTAAGGACCACTACGTGAAAAACTGGCTTTGGTAACGGGCGTAGATCGTCTTTGGTAACGGGCAATGCGCCAATTACCGATCAAGTGTTAAAAATAAGCCAAGAAAGGTAACGAGCAGATGCCCATTACTGATAAGACATATTTGTAACGGGCATTAAACAACAATCGTTACCAAAACTAGCCACCGGTAGCATGAAATGGCTGTTTTTCTGGGCCCACAGGGAACTTTCGTAAAGGGAACCAAAGCAAAGCGCAATATCAGAGACGCCTGAGGTGCACCTGCGTCTCCACTATCTTGACAAAATGAGACGCGTCTATTTCACGCGCGTCTCAGCACAACTAGTATTCGTAACGGGCATCAAACAACGACCGTTACCACAACTAGTCACCGGTCACGTGAAATGGCTGTTTCTTTGGGCCCACACGGAACTTTCGTAACGGACATGAAACAAAGCCCGTTACTGTTAAATTAACATCAAAGACGCATTCAGTGAACCGGCGTCTCCACTGTCTCGATGAAATGAGACGCATCTGTTTCTACGCGCGTTTGCTTTCTCTCTATTAAAGGAGACACATGTTTTCAACCTGCGTCTCCTATATCTCGATGAACGGCCAGGTCCTGGGGCCCACCGATCAGGACTGGTAACGGGCTTTTACACTGCCCATTACATTGTGGGCATTTCTGTAACGGGCTTTCCGAATGAAGCCCGTTACTTACTGATCAGTGTTTGTAACGAGCTTTAATTAATGCCCGTTACAGATATGGTGGCCATCCCTACAGTGACCTGCTCGGTTGCCGGCGGCATCCTGGAACCAGCCAGGATTTGGCAGCCACCAGGGGCTGCTTCCTGGAACCAGCTAGGATATGGCAGCCACCACATCAAGGAGACATCACAAACACATTCTCACATCATAGATATTGGCAAAGCAAGATCACATTTATAGACAAGCTAGCTAGGATCACATCAAGTTTCAAGTTACTCTCATCAAATCTTTTTTGGATGGAGTCATGAGAAAACAGACTGGACGAGGCAGTATCTGACCCCAACCAAGCAAGCCAAGCAGGTTTCTCAGGCAACAACACCTGACTAATGAAGACTGAATGAGTTTCATGTTTCTAGTCACAATAAACTCATGGTGCACCACTGTACAAGTTGCCCTTTCGGTCGATGGCCTCCTTAGGAATGTACTCGCACAACATCTCCAAGACTCTTTACATCTTCTATGGAAACATTTACAGGAGGTTTGAAATCCTGCAAAATACAATCATTTATGAGAATATAAGTAGAAATCATTTTCTAAAATCAGATGGATAATATGAGCAGAGCCAAGGTTGAGCATTATTATCTACTTACAACATCGAGTACTCTTAACATATGGAATGCTACATGGAATCCACACAAAGAGGATCCCCGTGGCTGCTGAGCACACTGCATCAAGGTACCAAAATGACAAGTTAATGCAGTACCAAATAGGTAAGAAGGGACCATTAAAAAACCTCGGTCTTACAACAAGATTTGTTTTGTGCTTGAGTGTGGCTTTTGGCTTTTTTTCTTTCCTTTCGTCACTCTGTATTGTGCATCACCAAAGGCCCTGCATGATCAGCAATAACAATTAGAAACACTAAGAGATTGATTTTTTGTGAACAAAAATACTGTACCAAAGGCCTTGCATGGTCAGCAATACCAATTAGAAACACCGAGAGATTGAATTTTTGTGAACAAAACCTACAAGAAACTGACCAGTTCAAAACATTTTGGAGGTCTGGGAACTTTAGCGGGGGATGTTGTTTAGCAGAATCTAGATACCAAACCTCTGTGAGCTTCATACAGACATACACAATTCATATTTTACTTAATTAGCATACAAGGATAGGTGCTAACCATTTTGACAGGGACACAACAATATACTTATATATCAAAGCAGAGAATAAATTCCTTCAACTGGTTCCTTGTCCAACTTGAGCAGCGTTGGATTGTGTGTTCCATATGTACATGCAATAGGAGGATAAAGCAATGGTCACGACATTATATATGACAATAGTGAAACAACACTCACAATACATTATGACACCAACAATAACAATATATATGACAGTAGTGAAACAATTAACACTCACAACAAAACATAAGACAGTCTAGTTATCATTACATTCAAAGCATAGCAGAATTAAAGTATGCTAACATCCTTTATGCTTTTCATGTAGCAGCAGGAACATGAAAATGAATTTCAACATTTAATATAACTTCATCTGTTAACAACAATTTATTCAAAACAGACTTGGAGTAACAAAATCCATCCATCAAATTCACAGTCAATTAATGGAAGATGAACAATTAAGGCATGTCTCCCTAATCCACCTTGACATGAATATATAGCAGATTCGGTGGACTGCATTATAAACCACTGCGATGCAATTCCCAATGACATTTTGTGGCCATTAGAATTAAAGTATGCTTATAGGTCCACAACATAACTGTCGATCTGAGCATAGCAGAATTAAGTATATGCTAACAGGTCCAAATAATAACTGTTGATCTGGTACATTCAGAGCATAACAGAATTAAAGTATGCTCATAGTTCCAAAGCATAAGTGTCGATCTGGTACATTCAGAGCATAGCAGAACTAAAGCATGCTAATGCAAAAATTATAGCACCAGGAACATGAAAATGAATTTCAACATTTCATATAACTTCATCTATTATCAACAATTTATTCAAAACAAACTTGGAGCAACAAAATCCATCCATCAAATCCGGAGTCAATCAATTGAAGATGAACTATTAAGGCATGTCTCCCTAATCCACCTTGACATGAATATATAGCAGATTGGGTGGACTACATTATAAACCACTGCGATGCAATTCCATGCTGATATAGTCGTTAATAAAATCAGCATAGACATACAATGTTCATATTTTACTTAATTAGCATACAGGGATAGGTGCTAACAATTTTGACAGGGACACAACAATATGCTTATATATCAAAGTAGAGAATAAATTCCTTCAACTGGTTCCTTGTCCAACTTGAGCAGCGTTGGATTGTGTGCTCCATATATACATGCAACAGGAGGATAAAGCAATGGTCACGACATTATATATGACAGTAGTGAAACAACACTCACAACACATCATGACACCAACAATAACAATATATATGACAGCAGTGAAACAATTAACACTCACAACAAAGCATAAGACAATCTAGTTATCACTACATTCAAAGCATAGAAGAACTAAAGTATGCTAACATCCTTTATGCTTTTCATGTAGTAGCAGGAACATGAAAATGAATTTCAACATTTCATATAACTTCATCTGTTAGCAACAATTTATTCAAAACAGACTTGGAGCAACAACATTCATCCATGAAATCCACATTCAATTGAAGATGAACTATCTAGGCATGTCTCCTTAATTAATTCGACATTAACATGAATATATAGTAGATCGATTTTGGTGGCTAATGAGAGAGTTGGTGTTGGGGGTTCAAGCAGGACTAACCTTTGTTGCGAATGAAGTAGTTGTTCTCGTGATGGTCGGAGGGGCCGGATCCACTGCGGCTTGTGGCCTGAGGTGGCCGGCCGGCTCGTTGTCGTGGCCGCGGACGACGTCGACGGATCCGCGTCAACCGTCTTTAGGTTGGCCGGACATACGTCCGCACGCCAGTAACTGTGTCCTCATCACCGTCGTCACACAGGGAGCGGTGGAGCTGGAGAAGAGCAGGGCTGCGGAGGGGAGAGAGTGGCGAGGTGAGCGGGGCAATTGGCGGCGGCGGTGAGGAGAATGCGGGCGTTGTGGATCTGTCTAGCAATGAGCCAAATATGAACGGCGCGCGTAACTGTGTTTAATGAAACTACTGGTGTGCCCTTGACGGCTCTGTGCAACAATTGGAATTTCATGGGCACTAGAGTAAATATAGGTGGGAAATTTTGAGCAGCCCGCGCACGGTTCGCCTGCTAACGCTGATGAGTGGGCCAGTGTCATGGGCGATGATGGTTAGTGAACCCAGATCGCCTTTGTTGGGAGTTGGGTCAGCGGTTATCTTTTTTATATTGGCTGCTGACGCTTATGCGTGGGCCTGTCACAATTTTTTTGGAATGAAACTTGCTTCCCTGATTTATTAGATCCTATAAAACAGCACCTAAAAATCATAAAAATATGAACAATTCATATTTGGACATTTAGTATTTGAATAAAATATCAACAGTCGCACTTGTGTGCCCCAGATTCTTAGAATCCATTTTTACATCCCATGTTAATGATGTAATAATTCTACTAACATCTAGTGTGCTCTAAAAAAATCTGCAAATTGACATGCCAACATAATTTGGGTACCTAGACTTGTCTTCAAAATTTCAAATGGTTTAGATGAAGGAATTATATACTTGTGTACAAATGTCTACATCTCTCACATGGTTTCCTAGAATGTTTTCTTGAACATTGAAGTTTTCCACACTTTGCAACATGTTCGAACACATATGCATTTGAAAACGTAGCAAAACCTTGTGTTCACCTTGAGCTTACGAAATGTAAAGTTCCATCACTAATGGTTGTGTAAAACAAATATTATTTGTATGTTGTACTTACAAAGAACAAAATAAGACATATAAACATCACTCAACAAACGGAATGTACACTAAATAATGAAATTAATGAATAGATGGTTATTTTAGAAAAGTTTAGAAAAAAGTATCAAATTTGGACTAATAATGACGAAGAAATACTTGTTGCAACATTTGATTGCAGATTAAAAGGAGAAATGGGAACTGTTCTTCATTTGAATAGAACTAGCCCCACAGTCATTAGCGACGCGGGGCTGATAACCCGTGTCGGATTTGCTGCTCTCCCAAAATTTTACACAGATAATTCGAGCATCATACAAAAGCTAATCTACTTTTATTGATTTTCTATTCTCTCTGTGAACCTCACCATTTCACAGCGCAGCCTACAGTCTTCGCGTAGTTGTCGTTTGTGCTCATTGGCAAACGGTGTAATTAGGTGCAGCTGTTGTATCATGGTGAAATGAGCCTTTTCGAAGGCATCTGCATCCGGAGTGACTGACCTTTTCCCCATGGTCCCAACACCTGAAAGCCTACCTTCATGCCGTGAGCGAGGCACACCAATGGGGTTTTGTGGGTCCATATAACCCATGGCCCACTCCACTGCTTCGATGGTCTCGTAGCCACGAACAATGGCTCCCTCCGAAAATAACCTGTTATGTACCAATAATTTCAGGAATCCATAGAACCTCTCATATGGAAACATCTGATGAAGGTAAGATGGGCCAAAGAACCAGATTTCCCTCGCGAGGTGTGCTGTAAGATGCAGCATGAGATCAAAGAATGACGATGGGAAGGTAGCTTCAAGCAGGCATAGGGTCTCCAAATGCCTCCTCTCCAAGTCCAATAGTTTTTTCTCATCAATCGCCTTCTGTTCTATTGCATTGAAGAATAAACACAAGCTCGTGACCGCGTCGCAAACCAGTTCTGTCTTGATACCTCTAAGTGCAACAGGAAGAAGAGCTGTCATCAACACAAGGCAATCATGAGATTTCATCAAGTTGAAATTTATTTTCATGTCATTCACTGACACTAGCCTCTTGAAGTTTGATGAGTAGCCTGAAGGTACTTTCAAATCATGCAAAAACTTACAGAATTCTTTTCTCTCTGCCTTTGACAAGGTGGTTGCAGCAACGGGAAGGTTCGTCCTCGTCTTTGTTTCCTCTGCATAGAGCTCCGGCCTAATGCCCAGCTCTTTAAGATTCTTCCTTGCATTTTTATGATCTTTTCCTTTGGACTTCTGTTGTAGCAATGTTCCACAAGTAGCTTCACACACATTCTTCTTGACGTGCATGTTGTCAATCGAATGATGCACATCCAACATCGGCCAATACTCTAGCTAGCTCCCATAGAATTGATTTCTTGTTCCACATTCCTTCTTCTTCTTCACCATCTCGTTTCTTCTTTTTGTCAAGGGTTTTTCAGTCAGTTTGGGTGACTCCTCGATAGTTTTGATGTCCTTGACTTTCAAGTGGACCAGATCTCTGGTCACATGCAATGGCGCCTCTGGATTCTCCTTTCCCCCATTAAACTTACAATCCATGGCCTGATATGGATGTTTTTTGCTGAGGAAACGACGGTGCCCCATAAAGACATATTTCTTTGAATGTCTTAGCCATATTGCGCAAGTATCTTCCAAGTAGTGTGGGCAAGCTGCACCTTTCCTTTTACTCTGGCCAGAGAGGTTGTGCTGAGCCGGGTTTGAGGACCATGTGTGGTTCAAGGACCGGTGGATGGTCGCTTCCTTGTGTGATGAATGATTGACAACGTTGTGTGGGCTGATTCTTGGCTAAGTATTGCAGGTGCAGGTTGCAGCTTGACTGGTGTTGGTGCAGGTGAAGAACAAGCGTGAAATGTCATCACCAGTGAGGCTTCCAGGTGTGGAGAAGACAAGTAGGCTTCGTTCGAGGGACCCGGTGGCCAGCGGGGTCAAGTGCGGGCCGCATGGTGGCATGAACAGCAAGATGAAGTCGTGGACGGGTTCTTGGTTGAGCCTCAAAACCAAGGTCGAGTCGGGACTACGTGGGAGCCGAGTCATGAGTGGCGATTGGCGGAGGATACACCGAGTTCGCGGGGTTTCCGGTGGTTCACCAGAAAACCACTGGGTTCCTTGGTTGATCCACAAAGCCAAGACCGAAGAACCGAAGACGCTGCTACAGCAGTGCCAGACCGGTCTGACCGGTGAGGAGCATCGGTCTGACCGGTGTGCGACGACGCAGTCCGGAGTCTTCGAAGGGGAGGACACGTGTCGGGATCGCAAGGCTTGCGTCGAGGCTAAGCAAGTTGCGGTCGCCGGGCATCCGTCCTATGGAGAAAGCTTGAAGATTTCCAAAACTTCCCTTGACGGGCTTGTATCCCTAGTTATTAGGAAAGGGTATTTTAGACTTTTGGTTGCCTCCATATAACCCATGAGGTGAGAGGATTGTAGCCAAGCTCTGGGAACCCTAGTTCATTTGCTTTCCTATTTTTTCCCTTCCTATTTTCTTAGGATTTCCATAGGAGTAGCTTGAGAGCTTCATGGTGAGATCTTGTAAGAGGGGTGGATAATCGGGCGGCAAGCTAGACCTTGTATGAACCTTTGTTGCATGTATAGATGATTCGGCGTGGTTCCTCAAGGCCTTGTTGTGTTGTTCCCGGTTGTTCTTGGTGGTGATTTTCGGAGCCCTTTCTTGGTGTTTTTCTTGGGTTGTTTTTGGGACCTTGCTCTTGGGGATTTGATAGGAGAAATTTGTGGGAACCCTTCGTGGTTCTTTGGGCTGTGATTCCTCTCCTAAATCTGTGAGTAAAGGGGCTCGATTTTGGGGTTTTCCGAGTTCTAGGGATAGAAGTGTTCCTTGCAGGATTTCTTTGGTTCCTCCTTTTTGGACAAGTTTTGGTGGGATTAAACTTGGCTATGGACTCCTCATGAGGTGTTCCTATTATCCCCAAAGTCTTGTTCAAGTCCGTGGAGCGATTCGGGAGATCGTAGTTTGGATTTGGGGGAGTTAACCCGCGGGTGTTGTTCATCCCGAGCTGCCCAGGCTACACCGGTCTGACCGGTGCCCTTGACCGGTCTAACCGATGCAACCCTTGGAGGGTTTTTGCTCGGGTGAACGTCTGGGTGAGTTTACTGTTGTCCTGTGTTGGGGCTGTTTCGAGTTTGGGTCAGTTTGGAGGTCGGTTGACCTGTTTGGTGATTTGGGGGCTTTCAGGCTTAGACCGGTCTGACCGCTGTGTTGCACCAGCCTGACCGGTGTGAAGCCACTTAGTGGAAGTCATCAACTCTCACCAGCAGGGACCGGTCTGACCGGTGGTGCTCACCGGTCTGACCGGTGTTGGTCAGTGGCCTCGAGGTTTGGTGTTCCGCTGCGTTCTCGGGCCGGAAGGTTGTGTGTTGGTTCCTAGGTCCAGTGGCACACTAGTGGCTACGTGGGCTTGGCCAACTTGGGTAGTGAGTCAGAGACGTGTGTTGGAAGTCGTGTTCATCTTGTTGGAGTTTCCATCTCCTTCGAGAAGAATTGTTATCGGCTCCCATTCACTCCCCCCCTCTCTGGTTCGCCGTATCGGTCCTTCCGGGTTGTCGTTGATGGTGGCAAACAACATGCCATGCATTGTGAACTCCTCATGCTTGTAGTCATCCCAAACCTCTGGCACACCAGGCTTCCGCAATATCTTCAAGTCATCAACTTGTGGCCTTAAGTAGACATCAATACGGTCGCCAGGTTGCTTTGGCCCGGAGACAAATATTGTCAACATCATATATTTCTGTTTCTTGCATAGCCAGGGTGAAAGGTTGTACAACGACAGCACGACAGGCCAGGTGCTATGTGTTGAGCTCTAGTTACCGAATGGGTTCACGCTATCTGTGCTCATAGCAAACCGTATGCTCCTTACGTCGTCAAACCATGGGAAGTGAGTATTAATGTTACACCATTGCGCTGCATTTGGGGGTTCCTAAACTTGCCATCTTTCTTATAATTAAGCTCCTTTCGGCCTTCGTCATGCCAATGCAAGAGTTTGGCCTCCTTTTGTGTTGCAAACCATCTTCTCAGCCGAGGAATGATGCAAAAATACCATGCCACCCTCACAGGAGCCCCTCTGTTAGCCTTCTTCTTCTTGCTTCGGATCTTGCCAGGCTCGTTCTCGTCATCAGCATTATTATCATCTCCACCATCCTTTTTCCTCTTTTACTAATCATAGCCACACTTGGGGCACTTGTCAAGGTCTGCATAATCTCCACGGAACAATACACAATTGTTCTTGCATGCATGGATTTTTTTCAACCTCTATTCCCAGAGGACAGATTATCTTCTTCGCCTCATAGACAGACTCTGCTATTTGGTTTCCTTCAGGTAGCATGTCTCTAAGAACATCCAATAGATGTTTGAAACTTTTGTTGCTCCAACCATGATCTGCCTTAAGCTGCAAAAGTTTTAGATCACCAGAAAGGCGAGAGTACTTCTGGCAATCAGGATAGAGGGGTTTCTTTGAATCTTCAATGAACTGCTTCAGCCTCGCTAATTCAGAAGGTGTGTACACTCGCTGAAACTCAATATCCCGCAACATTTGATCAACATTATGCACACGTTGCAACACCTCACCATCATCGAAGCCCCTAACTTCTTGATCAGTGATATCCTCAGGCCTTAACACATTTGGTGGGAATAATGGTTCATTTCCCTCAAAAATTGTACTGTCATCAAGGTCTTCATCATGGTTAGCATGGTGTCGCACTTCACTTTCATTTAGGTAGGCTGCTTCGAGTTCATTAAGGCCTTCCTCACCATGTTTATTCCAACACGTGTAATGTTTTGTGAAACCACGTGTGACCAAATGATGAAAAATGATTTCCTGTTGTGCGAATTTCTTTTGGTTAAGACAATCAATATAGGGGCAAAGCATTGCCTGAACACCACAGTTTCTCATGTCCTCCTCTGCTTGATTTAGAAAACCATTGACCCCGCTTAAGAAATTCTCCCAATCTTCTTGGGGCTGTCTGTACATCCAAGCCCGAGCAGCAGACGCTGTCTGCATTCCATACACCAAATGAGCATAATTCATCACATAAAAAGATAGCTGAAGAATTTCAATAAAATGGGCCAATAAATTTCCACCATGATTAGGACTTTCTACGAGCCGAGCGCGGCCGAGGAGGAGAATCGGAGGCACGGAGGAAGCCGCGGTTGACGTCCGCTCTGGCCCCTTTCGCCGTCGCGCAATCCTCAGAGCGCGCACAGCTGGCGGCGGTGAACGGGACAGGCCGGCGGGGACATCTGAGCACACAGATCAATAGAGTGACCTTCTGAGGAGAGAGAGAGCGAGTGTTGTTGTTGGAACAGGAGTGGCCTAGCTTCTGCAGAGAGAGAGCGAGTGGTGTCGAAAGGATAAGACACAGACACATAGACAAGATAACAATATGCGTCTCCGATGTGAGAAAAAAGGCGACCCTGAGTGCCAATCAAAGAAGACGCATCCTACAAGCATGCGCCTCTAGTACGAACTTATCGGTAATGGACTTTATAGACCAATACCAATACAGAGTGATCAGTAAAGGACTTAAGCAGCCCGTTACCGATAGGGCATTGATCGGTAACGAACTTTACAAGCCCGTTACCGATAGGTTTAACATTTGTAACAAAATCTTTTAACATCCGTTACAAACAATTTATGTAACGGGTGTTTAAGAAGCCCGTTACTAGAAGTACACATTGGTAACGGGTGTTGTGGAGGCCAACCCCAGGGTCGTCCTGGCGCGCTTATAGGTAACGCGCACCAAACAACAACTGTTACAGATGTGGGTGGATGTAACGGGTGTTAAGGGCCCGTAACAATTGTTGCGTGACCTATTTGAGGTTTTCACGTAGTGGACATACTCTTTATTACTTTTCAGTAAAAGAAACCCAGTTGCCAAAAGCCTTTCTTCATGTCTAGAGTTGGTGAAGTAGCTATCACCGACGGGTAAGTCTTGTTGAGTATTAGTATACTCAGCCTTGCTATAATCTGTTGCTCCAGGTAATGCCTATGGTGATGTGTGGCCCGAAGAGATCCCACCCGGCTGGGAGCTAGAGTGGGTGGGTGACGACGAATGAAAGCATCATGGCTGGCCTCCCGTGGTGTTCTCTCTTTCCGCTTAGTTTAATTCCCCTGTTTTAAAAACTCTGAACTATGTTGTTATGTCAAAAACTTCGGTTTGTAATAATCAAAGCCTTTGGGGTGAATTTCTGTTGTTAATTATGTTGTATATCTGGACTCGCCTTGGCGTGAGTTTTAATGCATATATGTCGATCCTTGTTGCTATATACTCCCTCTGTCCCAAAAAGAATGTCATTCTAGAAATTTTAGGACAGATTATTAAGAAGGTCAAATGACCTTGATTGCCCCTATTTATTTGCCATATTAGGTGTTAATTGATTGTTGCATGCCTACATGCACATGCACACATACCAAATTAAGTAAAACATCATTCTTTTTGGTGCAATTTTTTTGGGACGAAGGGAGTAAGTGATTTACCGGGCGTTAACCCAGCGACTAACAACAAAATGATACTTTATTATCACTTAATGACCAAAGTGGATTGGTTTAGGTGATAGTACGGTATTTTCCTGTGCGGGTTGTCACAGTTGGCATCAGAGCAATTATATGCACCAGAGATTAATTAATAACCTTAAGCACTGGTTTTTAAATAAAATTTTCCAAGATTGTTTGATTTTCCAAAACACGTTGGTCCGTTAAGGATAAACTAGACCGAGAGGCCCTAGAGGGAATTTTTGGGTTCTCTCAGGTGGCTTATTAACCTATGGTTTATTTTGCTAACTTCCAACACATTTATTTTATGTCAAACTTACTTTCTTGCACAACAAAACTAGATGAGCCACGTGTTTTATAAGTGTGTTGTGCCGCATCACGGGAATTGCGAGGGTTGATGGAGTGATCCATTCCACGGATCCCATCTTCGCGTCTGGTTGTAAGTTGTGTTGTCGCCACGTGTTTCATACATGAGCATTCCTCATGACGAATATGCGAGGCAAGGATACACTCCATTCAAACGGAGGGTGCCCGAGGTTGGACGCTGTCCATGTAGCAGCTTAACGCATGGATGCCATTTCTATAATGAACGGTAATGTATGTGGACGCTTCCGTGACGTGCTGGCACGGAAGGTTCATTTTCTGCAGGTACATAACGGTGCTTCGTAATCGCTAAGAGAGTATCATGTAGCTCTCGACTAGATATTTTAGGGAGAGATGAATAAAAGCCTTGCCACCGGCACTAACTTCGATTTTTGGCTTGATTGCCATGTGAGGTCGAATAGGACGTCTTGCATGCATGATAAAAATCGAAACAACAAAAATGGCCCCCAAACAAAACCTTGTATGCTCTCTCAGGAAGATTTGCTATTGTGTGTTTTCTAAAATAGAGTACCTCTCATGCATAGGTGTTACGCTGCCGAATTTTGTAAACGCTTGTTTGCTTTGTTTTTACACCACATGCTAGGAAATAATTAAAACCGGTGTGTTAAACAAAAGTTGATCCATACCCAAACTAGCCTTGGCTCGCAAAAATTTTCGATCATAGCTTCTCTCGACCTTGAGTTGCACCTTTCTAAGGGAACCTAGGCCTTGCTGTTTTTAAGAATCAGTACCTAGACCTTGCATCCGTCCACCTTGTTTCTTTTTGATCTAGCTCAACCTTTGAATACCAAAAGTGTGTAGAAGAACCATACGGAGTAGCCAGAAAAATTTGGGGAAGTTATGGGGTTCTGGATTTGTAGTTATAAATTTTAATTCACAGCTGCCAGAACTTCATCATTTGACATGTTGTTCTCTTTGAGACCTGACATGTGTTACATTTTTGTACAGATGGCTTTCCCTGTGTTTCACGAGTTCGATGCTGACAGTTCAATCCGTACCAACGGGTTGCACTAGGAGGGTTTTTCGTGCCTTGCGTGGGAAGCACTCTGCGCCGCTGGCTACACCACTCCACCGACTTACGAGGTGTCCGAGTTCAAGTGCTTGGGCGTTGCCCGTTGCAGGGTGATCGTCACTTTGCTACCACACCCGGACCACACCGACTGGTTCGACTTCAGTTTCATCTACCGAGGTTTTATTACCCACGAGACCATCGAGTTAGCCGCTCTTCGAGTGTTGACGAACTTCTGTGACCACAACCCTACTGTGGTGGCTCTCTCTCCGTTCGAGTTGTTTCACGCTGTGAGTCCTCACGACCCCATGGCTGGATCGTATGGATCACCTTCGGGAGCTGCTATTGTTAGTCGAGCCGCTGGATGTCACTCAGATGTTGGCACGTTGTCTCAACATTGTGTTCACACTTCAGGGGCTGCGTTACAACACCGCAGCAATAATCGAGCAGCGTTTTGAGGCAGCTAAGCGGGATTGGCAGCAGCTATCAGTAACTCACCAGCAGCTGAACTTTACACTTACTCAGATGCAGCAAGAGAATGACAGGCTACGCGCCAAAAGATTACAATTAGAGTTAGAGAGAGGTGACCGTCTTCAGAGGATCGTGGATCTCGAGGCGGAGGTTCATAACCTCGAGGAGGATGCCGATGCTCACGAGATTGAGAGATTGACGCTGTTACAAAACATTACCAATATGCAACAGCAGGTTGAGGAGGCCAGGGTGCAGGTTGCAGCCTTGTAGGCCATAGTGGCCTTACAGCCGCTACCTCCAGTTCAGGCACTTCCGGAGGAGCAGCAGGGACAGTCTGGTCTGGATCAGACGAGTCAAGCTGGACCACCGTTACTGACCCCACCAGCTTCACCTGTTGGTAGTTGTGCTTCAGTTGGTAACTAGGTTGCCAGAGAACGACAATAAGAGGAATTGTGCTCCTAGATGTCACCTTCGGGACGATGGTGATAGTCAGCTTAGGAGTATGCTTTCGTGCAGTGTGACTGCGTTGTAACCCTGTTGTATCACGATGTATCAGACTTGAGTCTTGTAGTGTCTTCGGACCCTTTATCTGTCGTGTTGTAGTCAAGAATGCTTAAGCATATTTGTGATTCGAATTGAGTTCAATTTGTTCAACCAAGTTATTGAGACCTTGTTGCGTTGTGCAAAATGTTACAATAACTGCGCTTAACAAAACTTAGCATTTTGCATAAGTAGTGAGAGAACTACGACATTTCCGGTGAGTGCTGGTCGATTGCCAAAACAATTAGGTGATTTTCCGCACATTGCCTTCTCCGGGCACGCGAAATAGAAAATTCACCGAGAAGTGGAAAGCCAACTCGAGGCACTTGAGTTATCGTGATATCTTACCACTACTGCTGCCATCATCGTATGAATGCAAATGAGCTATTGACATGCATGATTGCACTTGTCATCATTTCTGAGTAAGTTTTTGACCATGTGTCTAATAAAGGCTTGCATTTTGGATGGTGGGACCCACGCGCAGCTCTCCCAACGGGTTCGGAGCGACCGGTAGCAGCGACCTGCCGCCACCGCCACCCATGACGTCGTCGGAGGCCTTCATGGCCACTCAAACCGAGGTGCTGCGCCACATCCTGCAAACACAGCAGCAGATCACTCAGCAGATGAACCGACGGCTGCCACATGGGGCCAATCACGAGGGGCCTAACCAGGTCACCACGTACGCTCGGTTCATCGGGATTAAGCCATCGACCTTTTCCAAGGCGGAAGACCCCTAGAAGCTGAGGCTTGGATCAAGGCCATCGAGGCAAAGTTCTCGGCCTTTGTGATGCCTTGCACTAAGGAGAACAAAGCCAACTTCGCAGCCCTGCAACTGCGAGAGAATCCTTAATGTTGTGGGATCATTTCAAGACTATGCAGCAAGGGCATGCTGTCACTTGGAATGAATTCAAGCAAGCCTTCAAGAGCCATTACATTCCTAAAGGATTATTGGATAGAAGGATGAGGGAGTTACTAGCCCTAAGGCAGGGATCTGATACGGTGTACTGTTACACCCACAAGTCCAATAGTCTTTGCCAATACAGTGGGCATCACGTAGATACTGATGCAAAGAAGATGGAAAGGTTCTGTGATGGGCTAGATGGCAAGTTGTATGAGCGACTTAATCTGCTCGAGCCTGAGAATTTCCATGAGCTCGTGAACAAGGCTATATCCCAAGAGGATGCCATGAAAAAGGCCCACCGGGACAAAAAGAGGCCGTCTGGTTTTGCTCCGGGCAGCGGAACTAACAAGAAGTTTCGCTTTGTGAAAAAAAATGTTCCAAACCGTTCCCAACAATCTTCAACTGGACGCTGGACGATGAAGCCATCCCAGGGCAAACCTTCAGGGAACTTCCAGTTCCGCAACGCTCAGCAGCAGGCTCCAAAGCCTAATGCACCCCCCCGTAACATTGGTTATCACCGTTGTTTCGACTGTGGTCAACCAGGGCATTACATCAGTGATTGCCCCAAACCCAAGCAGATCAAGCCCAACCCACAGAATCCAGGTGCAGGGAACAAGCCTACCACTCCGACTAAGAAGCCGATGGTGCAAGTCCGCCAAGGCAAGCTGAACTTCACCACCATGAGTGATATTCTAGAGGGAGCTTCAGTGCTCACGGGTACATTCTCTATCAATGATACTCCTGTTAAGATTTTATTTGATTCTAGAGCTACCCACAGTTTCATCAGTAAAAACCTATTAGGCAAATTCGGTTTAAGGGGATCGCATACCAAATCGGCTTATGAAATTATCACGCCAGGTGGAAACATCTCTTCTCACATAGTAACTTTTGGAGTTCTTATAAAGTTGGGAATTAAGAATATTCAATCAAATCTTATAACCATAAATTTGGAAGGTATGGATGTTATCTTGGGTATGGACTGGATGACCCAGCAGAAGGTGGTTCTAGATATATTAGATAGAGTTGTAGAGATCAATTCCCCTACGGTCGGGCACACTACCTTGTACCTACCTTTCAAGGACGGTACCGACTCTTGTGCCTATGTGACCATTATCTCCCCTCTTGATGAAATTCCAGTAGTGTGTGAGTATCTAGATGTCTTTCCTGTTGAGTTGCATGTTATGCCGCCAGACAAAGATGTCAAGTTTGTAATTTAACTCCAACCGGGTACTGCACCCATTTCTAAACGACCTTACTGTATGCCTCCCAAATTTCTAGCCGAACTGAAAAAACAACTCCAGTAGCTGTTAGATAAGGGTTATATTCGCTCGAGCTCTTCTCCTTGGGGTTGTGCCGTGCTATTTGTCAAGAAGAAAGATGGTAGCTTGAGGCTATGTGTTGATTACAGACCGCTCAATGTAGTGACCATCAAGAACAAATATCCTCTTCCCCGAATCGATGTTCTTTTTGATCAATTGGTTGGAGCCAAAGTTTTCTCCAAGATCGATCTTCGTTCTGCTTATCACAAAATCAAAATTCGACCTTGTGACATTCCTAAAACTTCCTTCTCAACTTGTTATGGTCTTTACGAGTTCTTAGTAATGTCCTTTGGTCTCACAACTACCCCAGCCTATTTCATGTACCTCATGAACACCGTGTTTATGACGGAGCTCGACAAATTCGTAGCGGTATGTATCAATGATATCCTTATCTATTCAAAAAATGAGAAGGAGCATGCCACACATCTTCGAATTGTCTTTCAATGTTTGTGAGATCATAAGCTTTATGCCAAGTTCTCCAAATGTGAATTCTGGTTGAATAGTGTGAAATTTTTGGGCCACACTATTTCCAAGGATGGTATGTCTGTAGATCCTAGCAAAGTCCAAGAGATGATGGATTGGAAACCACCCAAGTCCATACACCAAATCCGCAGTTTCTTAGGTTTGGCAAGTTACTACTGTCGATTCATTCCGGACTTCTCCAGAATCGCTAAACCTATGACCGAACTGCTCAAGAAAGGAGTGAAGTTCGTGTGGAGCGAAGCATGTGAGAAAGCCTTCCATACCTTGAGGCAACACTTAACTTCAGCCCCAGTGCTAGTGCAACCGGATAATTCCAAACCTTTCGAAGTTTTTTGGGACGCGTCAGGCACGGGTCTCGGTTGTGTTCTTATGCAAGAAGGCTGAGTCATTGCCTATGCTTCACGGGCACTTTGACCCCATGAGATCAATTATCCTACCCATGATCTTGAGTTAGCAGCTGTTGTCCACGCTCTCAAAATAGTGAGACATTATCTGATGGGTAATCGTTGTAATATCTTCACTGATCACAAGAGTCTCAAATACATCTTTAATCAGTCAGAGCTAAATATGAGGCAAAGGAGATGGCTTGAGTTGATTAAGGATTATGACCTAGAAGTGCACTACCACCCCTGAAAAGCAAATGTTGTTGCAGATGCTCTTAGCCGCAAAGCTCACTGCAATCATCTAGAGTTGGAGCCAGTTAGTGACCCGTTATGTGAAGAAATGAGAAGGCTCAACTTGGAAGTGGTAGAGCAAGGAAATAATTATGCCTTAGCTGCTGAGTCCAATAATTATGATAGAATTGTCACCGCTCAACGCAATGGCGAAGACATACAAATCATCAAACAGAAACTAGCAAAGGGAGATCCCAAGTATACATGTTTCCAGAAGGATCACAAGAATGTAATCTGGTTTGGAAAACGGCTTGTGGTTCCTGTCAATCCAGAAATTAAGAAGACCATCTTTGATGAGGCCCATATGTCCAACTTCTCCGATTCCACAATGTCCTCGAACTTTCCACCCCAAATCATACGATCCAAAGAGTGTAAGAGCTTGACAGCTTTATCATGATCATCATACGGGAGCACGTCCACATTGGCCCTCATGTTGTTCACAACCACCATGAACCTCTGAAAAAAGGCATCGATGGACTCACCAGGGAGATGAGTGAAGTTATCGTACTCTCTCCGGTAGGTCGCCTACATCCGAGCCTGAACTTGGGCATTCCCAACATGAGCTTCCTTCAACACCGACCAGATTCTATAAGCCAAGTGCTCAGTGTGTACCCGATCGAACCCAGGCTGACACAAAGCATGAAACAAGTAGTCGTCTGCCTTGTTGTTGGCGTCAAACTTGTCCCTCGCTCCTGGAGCAAGGAAGTTCATTGGCTGGACATAGCCTGTGTCCACCGTGACATCCCAAAGGATTTGTCCCTTTCCGCGGTGGAACGCCGTCAGCTACTTACTCCACATCTGGTAGTTCTTGCCTTCGAAGTCTGGAGGACCCGAACCCTGTTCCTGGTATGCCATCCTTGGATCTTAGAGTGGTTAGAGTCAATAAAGACCTGAACCGGCTCTGATACCACTTGAAGGACCGATACGGCGAACCAGAGAGGGGGGAGTGAATGGGAGCCGATAAAAATTCTTCTCGAAGGAGATGGAGACTCCAACAAGATGAACACGGCTTCCAACACACATCTCCGACTCACTACCCAAGTTGTCCAAGTCCACGCAGCCACTGAAGTGCTACTAGTCCTAGGAACCAACAAACAACCTCCCGAGCCAAAACACACCAACACGAACAGCGGAAACTTGCATGGCTTGCTGCCTATGGTGCACCGGTCAGACCGATGGCCTGCGCTGGTCAGACCTGTGACACCGGTCAGACCGGTGGACAGAGCCGATCAAGCTAGTGGCTACAACAGCCGGATAACAAGCGTTCCAGAAAGCCTCAGTGACTTCTCTAGGCCCTGGAACAAAAACACCCCCAAAACACAACCTGCACAGAAGGAAAACCCTACACAAAACCTAACAAACCAACTCCAAACAAACCAAGAACTGACTAGCAACACCAAGACCCCAAGACACACGAGATAAGTAGTTCACCCGAGGCAAATCCCACAAGTGAGTCGCACTGGTCAGACCGGTCAAGAGCACCGGTTAGATCGGTGTAGCCTAGGCAGCTCGGGATGAACAGTACCCGTGGTTCCACTCCTCCAAATCCAAACTTCGATCTCTCGAATCGCTCCACGGACTTGAGCAAGACTTTGGGGATAATAGGAACACCTCATGAGGAGTCCATAGCCATGATTTTGTCCACCAAAACTTGCCAAATCAAGAGGAATTGAAGAAATCCTGCCAAGAACTCCTCTAGCCCTAGAACACCGAAAACCCCAAAATCGAGCCCCTTAACTCACGGATTAGGGAGGGAAATCAAAGGAAAAGAACCACGAAGGGTTCCCACATATTTCCCCCATCAAATCCCCAAGAGCAAGGTCCCGAAAAGACACCAAGAAAATGACCAAAAGAGGGCTCCGAAAATCACCACGAAGAACAACCGGGAACAACACAATGAAGCCTTGTGGAACCACGCCAAATCATCTATACATACCAAGGAGGTTCATGCAAGGTCTAGCTTGCCGCCCGATCATCCAACCCTCTCACAAAATCTCACCATGAAGCTCTCAAGCTAGTCCTATGGAAAGCCTAAGAAAATAGGAAGGGAAAATATGAAAGCAAGTAAACTAGGGTTCCAAGAGATGGCTGCCATCCTCTCCCCTCTTGGGTTATATAGGAGGCAACCAAAAGTCTAAAATGCCCTTACTTAATAACTAGGGATACAAGCCCCTCAAGGGCGGGTTTGGAAGTCTTCAGATTTTCTCCATCGGATGGATGCCCGACGATCGCACCCTGCTTAGCCTCAACGCAAGCCATGCGATCCCGACGCGTGTCCTCCGCTTCGAAGATTCCGGACTGTGTCGTCGCACACCGGTCAGACCGGTTCTCCTCACCGGTCAGACCGGTATTGAAGGATCAGATGGCGACTAGAGAGGGGGGGAGTGAATAGGAGCCGGTAAAAATTCTTCCAATAGAACCCGGCCTATGCCCTAGACAAATCCCGGTCACACACGAGCGATGGATCGAATCACACACCAATCGCCAAGACAACGAGGTTATGGATCAACCTCTAGCCTTAGGAACGATTCCTTGAAGCACACGCGGAAGCACGAAAGAAGAAGGAGAGGAATCGAACCAAAGAAGCAAAGCGCGCAGCCTTTGGCGGACCGTCCAGCCAGACAAGGCGGACCGTCCGCGATGAGCCGCGCGGACCGTCCGGCAGGGGACCGCGGACCGTCCGCCCCCCTTGCCGCGGACCGTCCGGCCCGAGCCGCGACCGTCCGTTAAATCACACGAACCAACCGCAGCGACCCATGAACAATGGACCGTCCGCGGGGAGCACGCGGACGCTCCGCCAGGCGGGCCGCGGACCGTCCGCCCTCTGCTGCGGACCGTCCGAAACTCCGTCCAACCGAAAAACAAAATCGCGACGGATCGAAACGAAAGACGAGCAAGAACACGAAGAACACGGGACGAACCCTAGCGGCGCGGACCGTCCGCGGGGTCCTCGCTGACCGTCTGCCAGGTGCGGACAGAGCAGAAACGCCCGACCCCGAAAGTCAACTCCCCCAAATCATCATCGGATTTCCCAAACGGTTGAAGCTGTGGAGACAAGGGTTTGGGGACTTGAAAAGCGTCATACAAGGATGCTATAGCCCAAAAATCTTGCCTCCTAACTCCCTAAATCACCGGGAATCGCGAATCCTTTGAGCACCACCAAAAGCTAGAGCACCGAACGAAAAAACTCCGAATCGAAGTGGTTTCCCGGCGTTTGAGGGCACAAGATCAATCACAAAGATGCACGAGACATCTATCCATGTTTTCCTCAAAGAAATCCAGGGAGAAACCCACTCAAATCCACGGAATCGCATCGGGAACAAAGGCACGAAAACAAGCACAAAAAGACCATGAAAAACACAACTCCGAATCTTCTATACAAACCAGGAAAGATTCACAAGGTCTAGCATGCCGCCCTAGCATCCATCCCTCTCAACAAATCTCTCATGAAGCTCTCATGCTAGCCTAGAGAAAATGGAAGAAAAATAGCTACGAAAATGAGAAAGAGGAGGGAGGAAATGAAACCCTAAGTCATGGAGAGGAGAGAGCCATCCACACACACTCATGGCTTATATATCAGGTCCCGCCGGAGTGGTAAATAACTCGACTACCCCAAACTTAACTACTGGCGATACAACCCACATAGGGGCATTTAGGTAATGTTTGTGGGTCTTGCCATCGGACGGCCACGCCTTTGCCGCACCCCGCGTCCTCCCGACGCAAGCCATGCGATCCCGCCGTGTGTCCTCCGCCTCGAAGCTTTCCGACACGCCCGGATCCCGTCTCCGTCGTGTTGGGCCCTCGGACTTGGTTTTGAGGCCCAAACCAAGAAACCGTCCGCCGATGGTTTTGTGGGCAAACCACCAAACCCCGCGTGCTTGGTCCGGCCTCCCGCCAAACCACTTGACTTGACCGCCACCGTGCACCGGCTCGCTTGTCCATGACTTTGTCTTGCTTGTGTCGCCACCATGTGACCCGCACCCGGCCCCGCTCGTCCACCGGTCCCTCGAACCGAGCCTACTTGTCTCTCCATCTCCCGGAGGCCCCTCAAGGCTGAAGACCTTTCGCGCCCGTTCTTCACCTGCAACAACACGAACTAGGCCGCAGCCTACACCTGCGCACTAAGCCAAGAGTCAGTCCAACACCCGTTGTCAATCACTCATCACTGAGGAGCGGTCATCCATCGACCACTGGGACGCTCCTGGTTCTCAATCTCCCCCTTGATGAGTCCATTGACAACACACAACGCGAAATGAAATTGAGAGAAAGAAAGAAAGGAAGAAGAAAGAAAAACAAAGAAGCTCAACTCATGACCAAAACCGAAGAAAGGGGAAGAAAGGTCACAAGCCAAGCAAAGCACAAACTCCACACCGAAAACAGCAAGAAAGCTCCCCCTGAACAAATGCAAGCGCCCCCTGAACATGTGGATGCAAACTCCCAAATTTCAGCTCACCACTTCTGAATTTTCATTAAGCTCACCTCTTCTCCCTCTTGTTGACAATGTATGAATCAAGGTGAAAATGCAGAAATGCAAAACAAAGCATATAAACATCTACATGAGCTTCTCAAATAGGCCAAATCTAGTGTCAAAGGCTAAGAATGAGACAAAGATCACACATATGAATCATAGCATAGTCAAAGCATCGCCACAAGTAATATATGATAATACAAGCATGTGACAAAGCAAAATTTTCAGATTTAAGCAGTTTTACCAAAAGAACACTCGCTTCAAATGTAAAAGCCTATCCATGTCACACTTGAGCGACAAACATGCATACCACTCAAAGATCATACAAGGATATCAAATTCTCAGCAAAAGATCATGGCAAACACCCATAAAGCAAAGCATGTCATGTCAAAGCTCATGAGCCATGTGTCCACTTCGGGGAGACTTCTCCACTGGTGAACATCATGCAACATGTTTTGCACCCATATGTGAAAGATAAGACATTTTAAGCATAGACATGATGGATGGAGCATTTTTGAAGCATTATACACTTCTTTTCAAGATTAAATCATTTCATGGTACATGAAGTGCCTTTGCGGCAAAAAGAAGCTTATGCTCCCCCATGAATGCAACATAGGCTAAACATTCACAATGATATTCGGCCTTTGGCCCAAATGCAAGAACAAGGCATCCAAGCACAATCTAAGCATGAAAAGCACATTTAGACCAAACTGTGACATGGGGACACAACTACACACGAGTGGAGCATATTTCAACAAAAATTAGTCAAGATTAGCATTTATTTCAAAAAGGGCTATCTCACCACACATATATCTCAAATATTCCAAGAGCATAGACTCACATCACCATTTCTCTACACATATGACCAATATCTTACAAATAGCCAAAGAGACTCAAATATGGCATATGAAAGAAGCTCATCATCCTAAAATGCAATATAATACAAATGCAACATGATATATGACAAGATGGCTATCCTACCATGGTTTATACATCAAGAAAATCATGTATATACATCAAAGTAAAACATGGTATGATACATATGGTACAAGAGAAAATCCCCCAAGAATCAACTAGAAAGGGCAACAAACCCCAAGTTCCCCCCGCAAGCGCACAAATGTAGCTTGGTCGAGAGGCTTTGTAAAGATGTCGGCTAGCTGATCTTGGGTAGGGACATGACTCAACACAATGGTTCCTTTCTCCACATTGTCCCTCAAGAAATGATACCTCACTTCTATATGTTTGGTTACGGAGTGAAGCACCGGGTTTTTGGCTACGCTTATGGCACTGGTGCTATCACAAAGAAGTGGGATCTGGGTGCACTCCTCACCAAAGTTTCTCAAAGTGTATGAAATCCACAACAGCTGGGAACAACAACTCGCGGCAGCAACATACTCCGCCTCGGTGGTAGACTGAGCTACACTAGACTGCTTGCGGGGAGACCATGAGACCAACGAAGAACCAAGAAACTGGCAAGTACTAGAAGTATACTTCCTCTCGACTCGACAACCAGCAAAATCCGCATCGGAAAAACCATGAAGAGAAAGAGTCGAGGAGGACGAATACCAAAGGCCAAGACCAGGGGCAGACTGTAGGTACCTGAAAATCCTCTTGACAGCCTGTCGGTGTGATGTCCTCGGCGAAGCCTGAAAACGAGCGCACAGACACACGCTGAACTGTATGTCTGGCCTCGTCGCCGTCAAGTAGAGGAGGGAGCCGATCATGCTCCTATACTCTCGCTGGTCTACTGGTTCTCCGTCCTCATCCGCATCCAAAGTGGCCGTACTTCCCATGGGAGTCGACATCGGCTTCACATCTTGCATCTGGAACTTTCTCAGCATGTCTTTCGTGTACTTGGTCTGGTGCACGAATGTTCCATCCTTCACTTGCTTGATCTGCAGCCCGAGAAAATACTGCAACTTGCCCATCATGCTCATCTCGAACTCCCTGCACATCTCATCTGCAAACTTGGCAACAAGGTTATGTGACGAGCCACCAAAGACAATATCATCCACGTATATCTGAACAATCAACAAGTCATTTCCATGCTTGAGGAGAAACAAGGTTCTATCCACGGTACCCATCACAAACCCTCTCGCTCACCGTAAAACCTCTCAATCTCCCATACCAAGAACGGGGCGCCCGTTTCAACCCATACAGAGCCCTTTTCAACCTGTATACCCTGTGTGGGTACAGCTCGCTCTCAAACCCAGGTGGCTGCTTCACATACACCTCCTCCTCTATGACCCCATTTAGAAAAGCACTCTTCACGTCCATTTGAAACAACTTGAACCCTTTAGCCACGACAAAGGCTAGAAGGATCCGAATTGCCTCAAGATGGGCCACAGGAGCAAAGGTCTCCTCATAATCGATCCCCTCCTTCTGACTAAAGCCCTGAGCAATAAGTCTGGACTTGTTCCTCACAACCATCCCATTCTCTCCCACTTTGTTCTTCCAAACCCACTTGGTTCCTATGGGATGGCAATTTGGAGGTGGTTCAACTAACTCCCACACCTGGTTCCTATCAAAGTTTTCCAACTCCTCATGCATAGAATTGACCCAGTTTGCATCAGATAAAGCGTGTCCAATGTCCTTGGGCTCAAAGGTGGCAACAAAAGCAGTATGAGCAAAATGAGAGGAATTCCTGGACCTTGACCGTGTAGTGCGTTCGTCGATGTTCCCAATGATCTTCGACAGGGGATGCACTTCTTGAATCCGCCGGGGAGCCTCACGACTCGAGACTACCTCCCCCTCGGCCCTCGCCTTCTCTCGCCGGTCCTCTTGTTGCACCGTCGTTGTCCATGAAGTAGACGGTCCACGCTCCATAGTGGTCGTTGGGGAAGTAGTGGGTACACACTCAGCTTCAGGCGCATGGTTCTCTCCATCATCATCTCCAGCTTCATCCTTCTCCTCTTCAAAGAGGTCCTCGGCCATCTCCTCATCACCTGCACATTCAAAGCCAAGAGAGGTACATGGCATTGTCTTGTCGAAGGTTACCTCGCAAGTCTTCATGATTTTGTTAGTCTCAAGGTTAAGCACCCTATAGGCTCTAGAGTGGTTAGCATATCTAAAGAAAATACCATCACTAGACCTAGCCTCAAACTTGTCGAGTTTTCCCTTCTTAAGAATAAAGCACTTGCAGCCAAAGACTCGAAAATGACTCACCTTGGGTGCCCGACCATGCATCAGCTCATAACAGGTCTTCTTCTTGAAAGCTCGCAATAAAATCCTGTTGGAAACATGACAAGACGTATTGACCGCCTCAGCCCAATACCTCCTAGGAGTCCTGTTCTCATCGAGCATCGTCCTAGCTATCTCACAAAGAGTCCGATTTTTCCTTTCCACGACTCCATTTTGAGGGGGCACATAAGGGGTCGAATACTGATGTTCAAGACCTAGATCACGACAAAAGGCATCAAAACGAGAGTTCTTGAACTCTGAGCCATTACCACTGCGGATAGCTCGAATAGCATTCCCATGCCTCTCGTTTTTCAACCTCACGATCAGATCTCGAACAAAAACAAATGTCTCACTCTTGTCTTCCAAGAAAAACACCCAAGCATAGCGAGAGTAATCGTCCACCACAACAAGGACATACCACTTCCCACCCACCGAGCGAACTCGAGCTGGCCCAACAAGGTCCATATGCAACAGCTCTGTCGGACGCTCGGTCATGACATCAGTCAGGGGTGGATGGGGAGTGGCTACCATCTTGCCATGCCTACAAGGAGCACAAACCAAATCCTTCTCAAGCTCCAATCTCGGCAATCCTCGGACAAGTTCAAGACCACTCAAGCGGGAAACCAAATCAAAGCTCAAGTGTCCCAACCGCCTATGCCATTTCCACAAATCAGAAGAAGGACCAGCCATCAAACAGCAAGCAGGACCCAAAGAGCGAGAGAAATCAGCCCTGAAAATCTGATCCTCGGGGATGATCATACAAACAAGATCACCTCGAGAATCAAGCAAACGAGACTCGCCAGACTTGAAACGCACCTCAAAACCCTCATCAAGCAACTGAGAAACCGAAAGAAAATTGAAACCCAAAGACTTTACAAGAGCCACTCTCTTCAGCGTTACCTTGTCACTCACATGCACAACACCCTCCGAAAGCACCCTTCCTCGTCCATTATCCCCAAATGTGATGTACAACTTTTCCTTCACTGGGGTGAGGCTGGAGAACCACTTCTTATCTCCGGTCATGTGTCGAGAACACCCAGGGTCGATCAACCAAATGTTCTCCAAGCCTCCTGCCTGTAGTCAGAAACAAGAACGAGAATGAGCTAACGACTCGACACTAGGGTTAGCACAAAGATAGTTAAACCAGTGTCGAGCCATCTGCTCAAAGGAGGGGTTAGCAAACACCATTCCCTTGCTACCAAACTTCCCATGTCCCATGGGAGGAGTACGAGCACCACGAGAGGGAAAATGTGGTCCGTAGTTCCTCTGGAACCCAAAGCTGCGATCATCTCCCCTAAACCCGTATTGAGGACGAGTAGGGGGACGTCCAGCAAAACCACCACGAGCCCGACCAAACCTCTCACCAGCACGCACACCATCATCTCTCCTAGCAAACCTCTCACCACCACCTCTCTGTGGGAACCTACCGACACTGCTCACACTTCCCACACCCCGTGGAAGTGGCACTATAGGCTCAGGAATACCATGAGACTAGCGATACCTGTCCTGGTTTGCTTGCTCCCTAGCAAGCCTCTCATCCCTCTTCCTCTTGTAGCAAAACTCTGCAAGATGCCTCTCCTTACCACAATACTCACACCTGAAGGGGATGGATTTTGGTTTTGGCTCTGGCTTCTCTCTAGGCTTCTCACCCTTCTCACCCACAAACTTCACCGGTTTTTGGAAGTCATTTGTCTTAGGTGGAAATTTGGGTGGATCTTGGGTTGTGTCAAGCTTGTTGCAAAGGTGGTTGGGCTTTGGTGTGAAAGAGTTCTTGGGTGCTTTTGGAAGTGGGACTTGGATCTCTCCGATCACCTCAAACTCGGGGTTAGACTCAACACACTTCTCATACACACTCTCCCCAATCGTTCTCTCCCACTTTCTCACCCAACTTCTCAAACCCCAAACCACGACCATCAGCTCTCTTGAACTCCTCAATCATGATTTTCAATTGAGGTTCCCGCCGTACAACCAACCCAACACCTTCCTCAAATAGTCATTCTCCTCATAGATGACATCCAAACGGGAAGTAAGTTCAAGATTGCGCAAAGTAACCTCATCACAGCTAGTGCATGCATTGACAACAAGAGATTTCAAAGATGCTTCCAAAGAACTAATGGTAGAACGAGCATCAACAAGCTTAGCATGCATAGTAGGACATGATTTACAAGCACCAAGCAAAGTGGGTCTAGCCTTAAGCTCATCATATTCAGTCCTAAGAGCATCTAGTTTAGCCAAAGTGGAAGCATTCTTCTCATTAAGCAACTTGATCTCATTCAACCATGCATCACACTCAAAACACTCAACATCATCAAGAGTAGTAGGAGCAAGTTTCAAAGAGTCATTCTCAAGTTTTAATTCAAGCAATTTCGACTCTAGCTCTCCTACTTTCTCACTAGCATTCTCAAGTTGAGCCCTAAGATCTTTCCTCATCTTTTTGGCATCTCTTAGCACACTATCACGATTGTCAATCAAACCATTCAACCTAGCGATCTCAGCAAGCAAAGAGTCGGGGTCACGATTTACCTCATCCTCCGAGTCGGAGTGGCTGTCTTCCTTCTCGCTCTTCTTGCTGCTTGAGCTATGGGCCATGCCACAAAAGCCCTCAAGCGCCACACAGCTCAACCCGCTGAGGTTCCGGCTTGCACTCTTCTTGCCCTTGTGCCTCTCGTCGTCTTCATCTTCGCTGCTTGAGCTTGACTGCTCGTCGCTGGAGCTTGAGTCGACGTCGCTCGCACCGGCCACCATTGCTCTTGCCTTGTTCTTCTTGTAGCCGCTCTTGCTCGGTCGCCGCTTGTCCTTGTCCTTGCTCTTGGACTTGTTGAAGTGCTTGCCCTTGGAGGAGTACTTGTCTTCACGCCTCGGATGCGCCTTGTACTCGTTCACCTTGTACTTGTTCTCCTCCGCTTCTGGGCACTCGGCGATGAAGTAGCCATGCTTGCCACACTTGTAGCACGTCCCTGAGCTCCGCCTTGCATTCCTCCGACTCTCGTGTAGTCGTTCAAACCTTCTTGAGAGCAAGGCCAGCTCCTCCTCGCCCAACACATCAAACTCCTCATCTGGAATGGACATAAGAAAAGACAAGGAAAACTGTCGACAGGAAGGGTTAGATTTGCCCTTTGATCCGCCCACAAGAGCAAGACTATGATCAGTCGAGTCCTCATGCTTGGATTGCAACTTCCTGTCAACCTCAGCCGACTTGAGCTTAGAAAAGAGGTCATCCAACTCAATAGTCAAATATTACCCAGACTCCTTGATAGCCTCAACCTTAGCACCCCAAACATTTGGGTCCAAGACATGCAAGAGCTTCAAAGCCTGATCATGCTCGGTGTAAGGAAAATCCTCAACATTAGCTTTCATGTTGTTCACGATGGCGGTGAACCTCTGAAACATCGCATCAATGTCCTCACCGGGAAGTGGAGTGAAATTCTCATATTGCATCCGGTAAGAGACAAAGAGGCGAGCCTTCACATGGTTATCACCACCGTGAGCAACCAACAACTTCTCCCAAATTTGCCAAGCAAGATTCAAATGGCGAACACGCTCAAACTCTAGATGACACATGCTTCGGACCAAGTGATCAACGGCTTTTGCATTAGCCTCATACTTGGCCTTAGCACCGGCTTCGGTCACCATAAGAGTATGGATGTTGACCGGAATAGCATAGGTCTTGTCAAGCACAATGAAATCCAACAGCTTTCCACGAAGAAAGATCATCATACGAGCCACCCACTTGTGGTAACCCTTGCCATCGAAGTGCGGCGGACTGCCCCGCTCAACGTACGCCATCTTAAGATTCGGGACTTGTCAAAGTCGCAAAGAATCCGGCACCAAGCTCTGATACCAATTGAAGGATCAGATGGCGACTAGAGAGGGGGAGTGAATAGGAGCCGGTAAAAATTCTTCCAAAAGAACCCGGCCTATGCCCTAGACAAATCCCAGTCACACATGAGCGATGGATCGAATCACACACCAATCGCCAAGACAACGAGGTTATGGATCAACCTCTAGCCTTAGGAACGATTCCTTGAAGCACACGCGGAAGCACGAAAGAAGAAGGAGAGGAATCGAACCAAAGAAGCAAAGCGCGCAGCCTCTGGCGGACCGTCCGCGATGAGCCGCGCGGACCGTCCGGCGAGGTGACCGCGGACCGTCCGGCCCCCTTGCCGCGATCGTCCGCCCGAGCCGCGGACTGTCCGTTAAATCACACAGAACCAACCGCAGCGACCCACGAACCACGTACCGTCCACGGGGAGCACGCGGACTGTCCGCCAGGCACCCGCGGACCGTCCGCCCTCTGCTGCGGACTGTCCGAAACTCCGTCCAACTGAAAAACAAAATCGTGATGGATCGAAACGAAAGACGAGCAAGAACACGAAGAACACGGGACGAACCCTAGCGGCGCGGACCGTCCGCTGGGTCCTCGCGGACCGTCCGCTGGGTCCTCGCGGACCGTCCACCAGGTGCGGACAAAGCAGAAAACGCCCGACCCCGAAAGTCAACTCCCCCAAATCATCATCGGATTTCCCAAACGGTTGAAGCTGTGGAGACAAGGGTTTGGGGACTTGAAAAGCGTCACACAAGGATGCTATAGCCCAAAAATCTTGCCTCCTAACTCCCTAAATCACCGGGAATCGCGAATCCTTTGAGCACCACCAAAAGTTACAGCACCGAACGAAAAACTCCGAATCGAAGTGGTTTCCCGGCGTTTTAGGGCACAAGATCAATCAAAAAGATGCACGAGACATCTATCCATGTTTTCCTTAAAGAAATCTGGGGAGAAACCCACTCAAATCCGCGGAATCGCACCGGGAACAAAGGCACAAAAACAAGCACAAAAAGACCACGAAAAACAAAACTCCGAATCTTCTATACAAACCAGGAAAGATTCACAAGGTCTAGCATGCCGCCCTAGCATCCATCCCTCTCAACAAATCTCTCATGAAGCTCTCATGCTAGCCTAGAGAAAATGGAAGAAAAATAGCTACGAAAATGAGAAAGAGGAGGGAGGAAATGAAACCCTAAGTCGCGGAGAGGAGAGAGCCATCCACACACACTCATGGCTTATATATCAGGTCCCGCCGGAGTGGTAAATGACTCGACTACCCCAAACTTAACTAATGGCGATACAACCCACGTAGGGGCATTTAGGTAATGTTTGTGGGTCTTGCCATCGGACGGCCACGCCTTTGCCGCACCCCGCGTCCTCCCGACGCAAGCCATGCGATCCCGCCGCGTGTCCTCCGCCTCGAAGCTTCACGACACGCCCGGATCCCGTCTCCGTCGTGTTGGGCCCTTGGACTTGGTTTTGAGACCCAAACCAAGAAACCGTCTGCCGATGGTTTTGTGGGCAAACCACCAAACCCCGCGTGCTCGGTCCGGCCTCCCGCCAAACCACTTGACTTGACCGCCACCGTGCACCGGCTCGCTTGTCCATGACTTTGTCTTGCTTGTGTCGCCACCATGTGACCCGCACCCGGGCCCCGCCGTCCACCGGGTCCCTCGAACCGAGCCTACTTGTCTCTCCATCTCCCGGAGGCCCCTCAAGGCTGAAGACCTTTCGCGCCCGTTCTTCACCTGCAACAACACGAACTAGGCCATAGCCTACACCTGCGCACTAAGCCAAGAGTCAGTCCAACACCCATTGTCAATCACTCATCACTGAGGAGCGGTCATCCATCGACCACTAGGACGCTCCTGGTCCTCAGGTATCCACCGGTCCGACCGGTCAGACCCACCGGTCAGACCGGTCTGGAGCTGCTGCAGCACCGTCTTCGGTTCTTCGGTCTTGACTTTGTGGATCAACCAAGGAACCCAGTTGTTTTCTGGAGAACCACTGGAAACCCCGCGAACTCGGTGTAGCCTCCGCCAATCACCACTCATAACTCGGCTGCCACGTAGTCCCGGCTCGACCTTAGTTTTGAGGCTTATCCAAGAAACCATTCGTAACTTCATCTTGCTGTTCATGCCACCACACGGTTGAGTTTTGAGAAAGAGTTGGTTTGTGCTCTGTGTAGGCATGCCAAGATGGTAGCCTCTTCTCATCCGCCTCTCACCGATGTGATGCCTGAGCGTCCATGCGAGCTGCTCCATATGGACCTTGTTGGCCCAGCTCATGTGCGATTTGTGGGTGGGAAGTGGTATGTCCTTGTTGTGGTGGACGAATACTCTCGGTATGCGTGGGTGTTCTTTCTCGAGGATAAAGGGGAGACGTTTGGTTTTGTTTGAGATCTTGTCTTGAGGTTGAGGAACGAGAGGCACAGAGATGCCATACGAGCAATCCGCGGTGACAATGGCTCAGAATTCAGAAATACTCATTTTGAAACCTTTTTCCATGACTTGGGTCTTGAACATAAGTTTTTGAGTCCGTACACACCTCCCCATAATGGTGTTGTGGAAAGGAAAAACAGGACCTTGTGTGAGATGGCTCGGATGATGCTTGATGAGCATAGGACTCCGAGGAGGTTCTGGGCTGAGGCAGTGAATACCGCGTGTTATGTGTCAAACAGGATCTACCTCAGAGTACATAATAAGAAAACCTACTACAAGTTGATGCACGGTCGCTCACCTAAGGTGAGTCACTTACATGTCTTTTGTTGCAAGTGCTTTATTCTGAAGAAAGGCAAGAAGTTGGATAAGTTTGAGGCTAGGTCGGTCAACGGTTTTTTCTTTGGTTATGCATCTCACTCTAGAGCATATCGTGTGCTCAATCTTGAAACTAACCAAATCGTGGAGACTTGCGAGGTAACCTTCGATGAGACACGGCCACATAGTCAGCTTGTCTTTGAGTGTGCAGGTGATGATGAGCTTGGAGGGGAGATCTTTCAGGAGGAGGAGCATGAACTTTGAGATGATGAATATGGCGGTGTGGTACCCCCGGCTGATCATGTACATACTACTTTGACTACAGTGATGGACGACCCCTCTCCCACACCTACGACGACAAACCAAGATCAATGAGAAGCTATTGTTGAGGGGGAGGTAGCATCAAGGTGAGAACCTCCCCGGAGAGTACAAGTGGATCACCCAGCTTCGAGGACCATCGATGACATGAATGAATGTACTACATGGTCGAGGGTTCGAAACAATTCTCATTTTGCTCATGCTGCATTTGTTGCTACTTTTGTGCCCAAAGACATTGGACACGCACTATCTAATCACAATTGGGTTAATTCGATGCATGAGGAGTTGGAGAACTTTGAAAGAAATCAGGTTTGGGAATTGGTTGATCCTCCCCTAGTGTCACACCCGATTTTCCGTAGAAAACCGAATGCATCTCATATGTGTGCCAGGATCACAATTTCACACATATGATAGACTCATGAGTGTAATATCACAAGACATTGCTCAAAACGTACAGAAAAGGTTTATTAACTTTTATTACACTCACGAAGGTAGACACAAATGTCTTTACACGAACAACGATAACTATGAAGACGCGACTCCATCTTCATCTTCCACAGGCTTCTGACTGGTTGATCGCATCCTCAGAACTCCTCGTAGTCGGAGAAGTACTCCACTCCAGGATTCTTCTCTGAACAGCGTAAGAAAGGATGAGTACACTTATGGTTGGTACTCAGCAAGGCCACAGGAATAACCGGAAAGCAATATTAAAACATCTTTAAGTTCAATATATCATGTGAGGGTCCAGGCCGCTCTTGACCTTGAGCACGGCTGATCGATCAGTTTTACACTCTGCAGAGGTTGCACACTTTTCCCACAGTTCGCGTAAAAGTTCAGAAGAACTTTGAACCCAACCACGCATGTGCTGATCAGGCACAATACCACACTTCCGAGATGTGATTGCATAGGGACGCTACGAAGCCTTTAAAAAGATATGCAAAAGCATCAACAACCCACGATAGTTACAGCTCAGGGCAAACCATAACCCTCCCTAGTGGTTAGCACCTTAGCAAACGCTGCTACCCCAAAAGAACCGGGCTATACCCCTGCAACCCGGAGCCCCCTGTGTTCCTTTCGGATAGGGTCGTCAATACAATCACACACCTAATTAATTGGCTAAGCCAGAGCCATATGGACTGTGGTTGCACTGTTTTCCTGGGTGGTTCTCCATGTTCCAATTAATTTGTAGTACTCTTGATTAAAGCATAGGTAGAAGGATGGTTAGGGTCACTTGCCTTTTTCCAACAATAAGCTACTCTCCTTTACTGCAAAGCTCTGCACTTGTTCTTCCTTGAACAGCGCGTTGGCTACGATCATGCAAGAAAACATACAATAAATAAAACAATACATCAAACATTACCATAAGACTAAAACAAGCTTTTAGAAATGACGGGCTCGGGGAGACGATCGCGTGGACACCAAGAACGCTAAAAACGGAGCTAGGATGGAGAAGATATGGCTGAAGCAAGGTTCACGGACTAAATTGTGAATATCTGAAATTTAGGGGGTTTTCTGCAAGAATCCAGGGACCTGAACACAATTATGTGTATAAACCCAAGGTTTATAGTGTAAAAGGGAAAGGATAGACTAAGTGACATAAAAACTAAGGAGTTAAAGGGTTAAAACAAAAGAAAAAGGCCTTAGCTGTAAGGATCTTTAAGGGTGGAAGGGTACTTATGTGATATTGAAAACTACGGGGCCTTTTTGCAAAATGACCATGACTGGCCTGGGTTGACCGTTACATGGCCGGTTTGACTCAGGGCCGGACTGATCTTAGCCGCTGGCTCAGAATCGAACGGCGAGCGGTGGCCGCAACAGGCCAGGCGGCGGCGGACAGCATCAGCTGGCAGCGGATGGGCGGCGCTCGGCCAGAAGTTCGCCGACGAGTGGCCAAATCGGCCTCCCGGGCACCAAACTCGATGGGGATTGCACCAAAACAAAGAGGAGGGCGCAAAGAACTCACCAAGGGGCTTGAAGAGGTGGGAGAGGCGTCGGTGGAGTAGATCGGGCGGCGGAGCTCCGGCGGCGGTCGGCGCTCCAGCGGTAGCGCGGTGGAGGAGTTGAGGGGAGGAAGGGAGGGGCGCGGGAGATGCAGGAGCTCGAGGGGATCTTATATAGGGCCAAGAGGGGAACGAAAGGGGCGTGGTTGAGGCGGTGGGCGGCGGTTCCAGCGGTGGCCGCCATTAATGGCGTGCTGCTCGGTGGGGTGGCGGTTTTGGGAGGGGAAGAGGTGAGGTCGCAGCGCGTGGGAGTGCGCGCCCTAGTGGGGAGGTGGAGCGGCGCGGGGGAGCCAGGGAAGCGGCGCCGGGGTGCGGGAGGCGGCGCGGCCGTGGGGAGGAAGGGGGCGGCCGGCTGGAGGTGGGAGACGAGCCCGACAGGTGGGCCCCACGTGTCGGTGGTTGTGACAGAGAGAGGAGGTGGAGTGGGCCGACGGTGGCTGTTGGGCCAGAAACACTTGGGCCGGCGGGGTGGGTTTGGGTTTCTTTCTTTTTTTTCTTCTTTTTTTCAAATCGATTTCAAATCAAATTTTCCAACCATTTTCAAATCAAATCTTTTCCATATTTTAACACAAATTTATCCAACTATTTTAAGACTTTTAGAAAACCTTTTAAACAACTTTTCAAACATTTTTAAATTAAAACTTTCATTTTTTTAATTCAAACTTTTACACAAATTTTCACAATCTTTTTCACAATTATTTTAAGGACTTTTCACAAATATTTTTTAAGACTTTTAAAACCACAACAACAAAACTCATGCATTTCAACATGATGCACAAACACTTGGGTGATTTTAATTATTAAATGATGTTTAATTTAATTAAAAGCAAATTTATTTATTCAAATTTATTAAATCCTTAGAAAATAAAACTAAACCATGTTGCTAACAATATTTTATTGTGATGGAATTTTTGGGTGTTACAAATCCTACCCCCTTAAAAAGAATCTCGTCCCGAGATTCGGAGGGATCGGGGAAACAAGAGCAGGAGGTACAAGATGTTCTTGAAAGATGATGGGTTACTACCACAAAACTTATTCACTTCTCCTTCTTCGGGCTTGTAGCGGCAAACTCAATCCTATCTCCTTGCGGTGTAGTTAAGAGCACCGACTTCTTGGCACACAAAATGATTCCATCATGCTTGCTTAACCAATCCATACCAAGGATCACATCTATTCCACTGGATGTTAGGATCACTACGTCTGCTTCAAAATCTATCTCTCCGATCTTAAGATTGACCTGTGGGCATACATAGGTGGATTTCATTTCACCGTTTGGAGAACTAATCAGCAAATGCGTCTTCATGGAACTTCTGGGTACATCATGCTTTGTCACGAATCGTTCAGTAATAAATGAATGTGATGCCCCGGAATCAAATAAAACTGTTGCAGGTACAGAGTTGATAAGGAACGTACCAAGCACAACATCCTTGGCCTCTTGAGCTTCTTCAGCTGTCACATGGTTCACCCTACCATGCATATAGTTCGTTGACCTCTCGTTATCTCTCCGAGGTGTCCGCATATTGCGCCGAGGGCAAATGCGGCACAAGTGTCCCAATTCTCCGCAGTTGAAGCATCCACTGGGGTGACCTGGAGTAGTGTTCCTTACTGGTGCACCTGAGCGGTTCTGATGAGGATTTGGAGCCTGAGGTGTCATTGGGTTGGATTCTTCGGGTTCATCAAACGAACGATACGACTGACTCTGTCCATGATTTCTGCCTTGTGTGCTAGAACGAAACAAAGAGTCTTGTGATGAGTTGTAACGAGGGCGGGTGTTACTGCTAGATTGTCCCTGAGATTGAAACTTGCGCTAATGTTCACGAAGTTGCTTGCGTTCATTCTCCAAGCCTATAGCCTTATTGAGCAACATCTGAAAGTTAAGAAATGTGTGGCTCTGCAATTGATAGTTAAGTGGCCCTATCAATCCATCGAGGAAGCGTTCTTGTCTCTTTGCATCCGTGTTGACTTCATCTGGTGCATAGCAGGACAAATGAGTAAACTGATCCAGATACTCACTAACTGTCATGTTGCCTTGCTTTAGAGCTAGAAATTCCTTCTTCTTCAGCTTCTTCACACCAGCTGGGATGTGATGTGTACGAAAACTCTCCTGGAACTCTTGCCAGGTAATGGTGTCAGCAGCAGCATGTGCGACGGTGTAAGCATCCCACCAATCAAACGCTGCACCTTCCAGACGTTCTGAGGCATACAAAACCTTCTCACGATCATTACATTGGGTGATATTCAGCATCTTGTTGATGGTCTTGAGCCAATCATCAGCATCGAGGGGATCCACTGAATGGGAGTAAGTGGGCAGGTTGTGGCTCATGAATTCTCTATGCTTGTTCACTGGTGGTAGAGGTGGTGGGGGTCCTTGTGGTGGCGGCTGGTTCTGCTGTACCTGTAGATTCTGGACAGTGGCAGTGAGATTTTGAATCAACTGCATCTGTTCCGTAAAGAACTGCTGCATAGTGAGATCCATTGCTAATTCTTGTGGTGGAGGAGGGAACTGATTCAGCTGATTGGCGATGTGAGCACGAACGGAATAACCTGTCCAGCTCCTGACCTGGTGTTTAGCATTTGTTAGGGAAAAGGTATTTTCGATAAGATATTGAGTTGATAAAGATGAAGAGAAAGGGGCTAAGGTTCAAATTTTAACTTTAATTGATGTATTTGTGGCCATCACTCCACAAAAACATTTCAATCATGTCAAAGATCCAAATCATGCATGTTTACAATCAACAAGCATTTACATCGCACGTCCTCACAAGAATGGCTCTATCGAAACGAAACTGACAAAAGGGGTAGGCAACCTAAGAAGCTATCCTAGAAACACGGGTGGTAGTTCAAGGTGGAAGAACGAGAATCTAACTCAGTGTAGAATAAAACAAAAGATATGGTTTTGTTAAAGAATAAAGAATAAAATATATTTTTAAGCGTAAATAAGATATTTTGAATGCTGGAAAGGCTTTCTAGATAAAGAGTCCTTAATATCGACCATTTCTATCCGAGGTCGCGTCCTACGATCGCAATGCTCTGATACCACTCTGTCACACCCGATTTTCCGTAGAAAACCAAATGCATCTCATATGTGTGCCAGGATCACAATTTCACACATATGATAGACTCATGAGTGTAATATCACAAGACATTGCTCAAAACGTACAGAAAAGGTTTATTAACTTTTATTACACTCACGAAGGTAGACACAAATGTCTTTACACGAACAACGATAACTATGAAGACGCGACTCCATCTTCATCTTCCACAAGCTTCTCGATCGGTTGATCGCATCCTCAGAACTCCTCGTAGTCGGAGAAGTACTCCACTCCAGGATTCTTCTCTGAACAGCGTAAGCAAGGATGAGTACACTTATGGTTGGTACTCAGCAAGGCCACAGGAATAACCGGAAAGCAATATTAATACATCTTTAAGTTCAATAAATCATGTGAGGGTCCAGGCCGCTCTTGACCGTGAGCACGGCTGATCGATCAGTTTTACACTCTGCAGAGGTTGCACACTTTTCCCACAGTTCGCGTAAAAGTTCAGAAGAACTTTGAACCCAACCACGCATGTGCTGATCAGGCACAATACCACACTTCCGAGGTGTGATTGCATAGGGACGCTATGAAGCCTTTACAAAGATATGCAAAAGCATCAACAACCCACGACGATTCTGACTCGGGCGGACCATAACCCTCCCTAGTGGTCAGCACCTTAGCAAAGGCTGCTACCCCAAAAGAACCGGGATATACCCCTGCAACCCGGAGCCCCCTGTGTTCCTTTCGGATAGGGTCGTCTATACAATCACACACCTAGTTAATTGGCTAAGCCAGAGCCATATGGACTGTGGTTGCACTGTTTTCCTGGGTGGTTCTCCATGTTCCAATTAATTTATAGTACTCTTGATTAAAGCATAGGTAGAAGGATGGTTAGGGTCACTTCCCTTTTTCCAACAATAAGCTACTCTCCTTTACTGCAAAGCTCTGCACTTGTTCTTCCTCGAACGGCGCGTTGGCTACGATCATGCAAGAGAACATACAATAAATAAAACAATACATCAAACATTACCAAAAGACTAAAACAAGCTTTTAGAAATGACGGGCTCGGAGAGACGATCGCGTGGACACCAAGAACGCTAAAAACGGAGCTAGGATGGAGAAGATATGACTGAAACAAGGTTCACAGACTAAATTGTGAATATCTGAAATTTAGGGGGTTTTCTGCAAGAATACAGGGACCTGAACACAATTATGTGTATAAACCCAAGGTTTATAGTGTAAAAGGGAAAGGATAGACTAAGTGACATAAAAACTAAGGAGTTAAAGGGTTAAAACAAAAGAAAAAGGCCTTAGCTGTAAGGATCTTTAAGGGTGGAAGGGTACTTATGTGATATTGAAAACTACGGGGGCCTTTTTGCAAAATGACCATGACTGGCCTGGTATGACCGTTACATGGCCGGTTTGACTTAGGGCCGGACTGATCTGAGCCGCTGGCTCAGAATCGAACGGCGAGCGGTGGCCGCAAGAGGCCAGGCGGCGGCGGACGACGGCGGCCGGCGGCGGATGGGGGCGGCGCGCGGGCCGGAAGTTCGCCGACGAGTGGCCAAACCGGCCTCCCGGGCACCAAACTCGATGGGGATTGCACCAAAACGAAGAGGATGGCGCAAAGAACTCACCAAGGGGCTTGAAGAGGTGGGAGAGGCGTCGGCGGAGTTGATCGGGCGGCGGAGCTCCGGCGGCGGTCGGCACTCCGGCGGTGGCGCGGTGGAGGAGTGGAGGAGAGGAAGGGAGGGGCGCGGGAGATGCAGGAGCTCGAGGGGATCTTATATTGGGCCAAGAGGGGAGCGGAAGGGGCGCGGTTGAGGCGGTGGGCAGCGGTTCCGGCGGTGGCCGCCATTAATGGCGTGCGGCTCGGTGGGGTGACGGTTTTGGGAGGGGAAGAGGTGAGGTCGCAGCGTGTGGGAGTGCGCGCCCTGGTGGGGAGGTGGAGCGGCGCGGGGGAGCCGGGGAAGCGGTGCCGGGGTGCGGGAGGCGGCGCGGCCGTGGGGAGGAAGGGGGTGGCCGGCTGGAGGTGGGAGACGAGCCCGACAGGTGGGCCCCACCTGTCGGTGGCTGTGAGAGAGAGAGGAGGTGGAGTGGGCCGACGGTGGCTGTTGGGCCAGAAACACTTGGGCCGGCGGGGTGGGTTTGGGTTTCTTTCTTTTTTTTCTTCTGTTTTTTTCAAATTGATTTCAAATCAATTTTTCCAACCATTTTCAAATCAAATCTTTTCCATATTTTAACACAAATTTATCCAACTATTTTAAGACTTTTAGAAAACCTTTTAAACAACTTTTCAAACATTTTTAAATTCAAACTTTCATTTTTTTTAATTCAAACTTTTACACAAATTTTCACAATCTTTTTCACAATTATTTTAAGGACTTTTCACAAATATTTTTTTATGACTTTTAAAACCACCACAACAAAACTCATGCATTTCAACATGATGCACAAACACTTGGGTGATTTTAATTATTAAATGATGTTTAATTTAATTAAAGGCAAATTTATTTATTCAAATTTATTAAATCCTTAGAAAATAAAACTAAACCATGTTGCTAACAATATTTTATTGTGATGGAATTTTTGGGTGTTACACCTAGGGTGTAAGCCGATTGGGACAAAATGGGTGTGGAAGAACAAAGGGGGAGAGAAAGGTGAAGTGGTGAGAAAAAAGTCAAGACTTGTTGCTTAGGGGTTCAGACCTTTGCTCCCGTAGCCTATTTGGAGACAATTAGGATTCTTCTAGCCTTATCCGTGGCTAAAGGGTTCAAGTTGCACCAAATGGATGTAAAAAGTGCTTTCCTGAATGGTGTGTTGGAGGAAGAAGTGTATGTGAGGCAACCACTGGGTTTGAGAGTGAGAAGTACTCCCACCGGGTGTACAAGTTGAGGAAGTCGCTGTATGGGTTGAAGCAGGCACCTAGAGATTGGTATGGTAGGTTGAGGGGGTTCCTGTTTGAGCGAGGGTTTGAGATGGGTAAGGTCGATCAGACCTTGTTTTTACTCAGGCAAAGCAAAGATATCCTGATTGTGCAGGTTTACGTGGATGATATTGTCGTTGGTGTCTCGTCTAACTCTCTTGTTGCAAGGTTTACAGAGGATATGAGTAGGGAATTTGAGATGAGCATGATGGGCGAGTTGCACTTCTTCCTCTGGCTACAAATCAAGCAATCAAAGGAAGGAACATTTGTGCACCAAGATAAGTACACCAAGGACATTGTGTGGAAGTTCAAGATGGAGGACTCCAAGGATATGGAGACGCCGATGAGTACGACTACAACTCTTGATGCGGATGAGGAAGGTGAACATGAGGACCAAAAGGAGTACCAAAGCATGATCGGGTCACTCCTCTACTCGACGGCGACGAGGCCGGACATCCAGTTCTCAGTGCGTTTGTGTGCTCGTTTTCAAGCGTCTCCGAGGACTTCCCATCGGCAAGAGGTGAAGCGAATTTTTAGGTACTTGCGTCACACTTCCGACTTTAGCCTTTGGTACTCCGCGTCCTCTAGGTTGGCTCTACATGGTTTTTCGGATGCGGATTTTGCCGGGTGTCGGTTGGATAGGAAGTCCACTTCTTGGACTTGCCGGTTGTTGGGATCTTCTTTGGTGTCTTGGTCTTCCCACAAACAGTCGAGTGTTGCTCAATCCACTACCGAGGCAGAGTATGTTGCCGCAGCTAGTTGTTGCTCTCAGCTCCTTTGGATCACATACACCATGAGTGACTTTGGTGAGGAGTATACCCATGTCCCACTTCAATGTGATAGCACTAGTGTCATAATCGTTGCAAAGAACCCAGTGCTCCATTCCAATCCAAACACATAGAAGTGAGGTATCATTTTCTGAGAGACAATGTAGATAAAGGGAAGATAACCTTGATCCATGTATCCACACATGACCAACTAGACGATATTTTCACCAAACCCTTAGATCAAGCAACTTTCACTCGTTTGCGGGGGGAGCTTGGTGTGTGTTTGATTTCTTGAGTTCGGTGTGTGGGAGCTCCTTTGTAGCATATGTATAGCTTTCTTTTATGCATTTCTTGCATTTGGCATGGCATATGTACCATGTTGTATAGGCATCTTTGTATCTTAGGTTGCATGCATTTTGTATCATATGCATTTGATAAGAAAAGCTTCTCCTATATACATTGTTCACCATGATGTGCTATATATGATCGTGTGACCTAGTTTGGTATGCTATGGTTAGTTTGGCTTAGCTCTTGATGATCTTGATTTAGAATCCATGGTGATGGTTATATTTTGAAAAATATCACATATGTGCTCTCTCATGTGTAAAGGCATTTATATGATCTTGACACATTTTAATGGCTTGGGCATGCTTAATTTGTGGTTGGATAGCTAGTTTATTGATAATATGGGGCCAAAGGCACATTCGCCATCATGGATGTTTAGCCCTCTTGCTTTATCTTGTGGAGGGGCATAAGTTCCTTTTTGTCGCAAAGACATTTTATGTACCATTTAAGAATCTGAAAATGAAATGTAAAATGCTTGGAAAATGTGCTCCCATGTCATATGTGCTTAATTTAAAATTGCTTTGGGTGCTAAACCGTGGCATGATGCCTACCAATGAGAAGTCTCATATATAGAAGTAGGCACATGGCTCGGTGGCTTTGACATGACATGAGGTGCTTGGGTGTTTGCGATGGTCTTATGATTAGAATTGTTGTCCTATCATGAAGTTTGTGTGGCTTTGCCATTTTGACATTTTTTGCTCATGTTTAGGTTTTTGCTCATGAGAGGGTAAATTCTCGCAAAATTGCTCAAATCCTTTTTAGCCTTGTCCAATGGTTGTGAAACTTCGTGATCATGTAGTTGAGGTCATTACGAACCTGTAGAGTATCTAACTTGCTCATTTGGACATGTGTAGCACTTTATGATGAATTTTGTATATTTGAGAAGCTATATGTTCAAACTTTTCACATTTTGCCTTGATTCATGCATTGTCAACAAGGGGGAGATGTTTGTGCATGTTTTGGGCACCTGGGAGCATTTGGAAGGTGTTCAAATTGGCTTGGGCAAATTTTGAGTAGTTTGGTGCAGGGCCGGTCACATGGGGCGGTCTAACCGCCCCCAGGCGGTCAGATGTGTGGTAGGTGATTTAATCGCTTGGTGAAGGCAGTCTAACCTCCCTAGGCAAAGTGAGCAGGTTTTTGCTCTTTGTTGCATTCCCGGGTTGCATTACTGCATTGGTTCAGGGGGAGTGTGCTTTGACTCAGGGGGAGTTTGCATATGTGCAGGGGGAGCTCTTTGTGGTGTTCGAGCTTTGGTTTGGTGGTTTGAGCTCTTTGCATGAGCATGGTTTTGTCGCAGAAGCGTCGAGCCGTTGCCCTTGCCTAAGAGGTCCGAGACTTGTCTTCCTCAAGTCATCTTGTTCTTTGCTTTTCTTTGGCTTTCGATCGCTTGTTGAGGTTCCTTTTTATTCATTTTTTTCTTTTCCTTTTCTCTTTCATTACCAAATCTTGTGTGTTGTCAATTCAGTCATCAAGGGGGAGATTGAGGACCATGTGTGGTTCGAGGACCGGTGGATGCTCGCTTCCTGGTGTGATGAGTGATTGGCAACGTTGTGTGGACTGACTCTTGGCTAAGTATTGCAGATGCAAGTTGCGACTTGACTGGTGTTGGTGCAGGTGAAGAACAAGCGCAAAAGGTCGTCGCCGGTGAGGCCTCCAGGTGTGGAGAAGACAAGTAGGCTTGGTTTGAGGGACCCGGTGGCCAGCGGAGTCAAGTGCGGGCCGCATGGTGGCAAGAACAACGGGATGAAGTCGTGGACGGTTTCTTGGTTGAGCCTCAAAACCAAGGTCGAGCTGGGACTACGTAGTGGCGATTGGCGGAGGCTACACCGAGTTCGCGGGGTTTGCTGTGGTTCACCAGAAAACCATTGGGTTACTCGATTGAGCCACAAAATCGAGGCCGAAGACTCGACGAGGAGGTGTGGCTATCCAGGCCGGTTCAATCGCCCAGGAGGGGCGGTCAGACCGCCAGGGCCGGTTAGATCGCCAGGGCCGGTCTAACTGCCCACGGGGGCGGTCTAACTGCCCTGGTCGCTGGCGCCGAGATGCTTCGAAGCGGAGGACACACGTCGGGATCACAAGGCTTCCGTCGAGGCTAAGTAGGTTGCTATCGCCGGGCATCCATCCGATGAAGAAAATCTGAAGACTTCCAAATTCGCCCTTGAGGGGCTTGTATCCCTAGTAATTAAGTAAGGGTAGTTTAGTCTTTTGGGTGCCTCCATATATACTCTTTGAGGGGGTGGATGGCAGCCAACTCTTGGGATCCTAGCTCATTTGTTTTTCTATTTTCGTTCTCTTTTTTATCTACTTTTCTAGGACTAGCTTGAGAGCTTCATGTAAGATCTAGAGAGAGGTATGGATGTATGGGTGGCAAGCTAGACCTTGTACGAACCTTCATGGTATGTATAGATGGTTCGACGTTGTTCCTCAAGGTGGTGAAGTGCTTTTCCCGTCCTTCTTTGTGGTGATTTTCGGAGCTCTTTGTTGCGCTGTTCTTGGCGGAGTTTTGAGTACGTTTTCTTGGGGTTTTTGGTGGGTGTCACGTATGAGGATCTTGTGCCTTTTTGGCTGGTTACTTTGCCCCCAAATCTCTCTTGAATCGGACTCGAGTTGGTGGTTTTTCGAGTTAGACGAGTTCTTGACCCAGAGAGACGATTTCTTCGATTCCTCTTGATTGTGAGCGATTTGGGTCGATTCCTTTGAGGTAGAGGTTTCCCAGGAGGTAACCCAGCTATTCTCGAAGTTTCGCTGCAATCCGTGGAGTGATTCTGGAGATCGGGCGATGGGAAGTTGAGGTTTCACCTGCGGGTAGGTTTTCTGGAAGGGGCGGTCTAACCGGCTGGAAGGGGGCGGTCTAACCGCCCTGGGCCTTCGATGTCGAAGTTTTGATTTTTCCAGAATTTCCTCTGTGAGTTTGTTCGCCTTGATCAGAGCAGCGTTCGGGTGAATTTCGGGTCGTTTTCGTGCCGTTTGCTAGGAGTTCTTGCTTGGAGTTCTTTGCTGGGTACAGGAGGTTAGACCGCCCCTGGTAGCCGGTCTAACCACCCCTAGGCCCCTGGGTGAAGTTTTGGTTTTCACCAAGATTTCCTGGTAGCTAGCATGGCCTTGACCAGAGATCTCTGTTGGTGAAACCGTGGTGCGTTTTTTGTGCTCGGAAGAGGTGTTTCAGTAGATTTCTTGGTTGCCTGGTGGAGGCGGTCTAACCGCCCCCATACCTGGTCTAACCACCACCCTCTGGAGAGTCGGCTCCCGAGCTGTTTCCGCTGTTGTGGGTGCGTAGGAGTTGAGGTTGCTGGTAGTGTTTGTTCCTAGGACCAGTAGCACTCCAGTGGCTACGTGGTTTTGGCAAACGGAAGGTAGAAGTGCGGAGCATGTGATTTTGGGGGTCCGACCGAGCGAGTTCATCTTGCTGGAGTTTCAATCTCCTTCGAGAAGAATTTTTATCGGCTCCCATTCACTCCCCCCCTCTCTTGTCGCCTAATCGTTCCTTCACCAGGCAGTAGCTGACCCCAACCAAAGCAGGTTTCTTAGGCAACAACACCTAACTAAAAAAGATTGAATGCGTTTCAAGTTTCTAGCTACACTAAACTCACGGTGCACCACTGTAGAAGTTGCCCTTTTGGTCGATGGTCTCCTTAAGAATGTACTCGCACAGCATCTTCCGAATACGCTTTAGATCTTCTGTGGAAACATCTACAGCAGATTTGAAATCTTGCAAAAATACAATCATTTATGATAATACAAGTATCAGTTTATAAAATCAGATGGATAATATGAGACAAGGTTGAGTATTATTATCTACTTACAACAGCCTTCTTGAAGTCAGGTATGTCATCGAGTAGTCTTAACATATGGAATGCCACATGGAATCCACACAAAGAGGACCCCCGTGGCTACTGAGCATACTGCATCGAGGTACAAAAATGACAAGTTAATGCAGTACCAAATAGGTAAGAAGAGACCATAAAAAACCTCGGTCTTACAGCGAGATTTGTTTTGTGCTTGAGTGTGGCTTTTGGCTTCTTTTCTTTCCTTTCGTCACTCTGTCTTGTGCATCACCAAAGGCCCTGCATGATCAGCAATACCAATTAGAAACACTAAGAGATTGAATTTTTGTGAAAAAAGTACCGTACCAAAGGCTCTGCATGGTCAGCAATACCAATTAGAAACACTAAGAGATTGAATTTTTGTGAACAAAACCTACAAGAAACTAACCAGTTCAAAACAGGTTGGAGGTCTGGAACTTTAGCGGGGGATGTTGTTTAGCAGATTCTAGATACCAAACCTCTTTGAACTTCATACAGATGATCACTGTACCCAGTGGCTAGTGCAGTAGGCACCCACCATGTAGTTGTTGTTCATTGCATTTGAGATTGCTTTGCCAACTTGCTGAAAATACTGAGAAATATTTGTTGAAGTAAACAAATCTGGATCTAAAAACCGAACGCTGATCTGCATCTCCACTACCTTGTCCATCATTTTCCTACAAAAAATCAAATTGTTAGCATGCATGAACTTTGTGGTCAACATTAAAGAAATATCTTTTTAGGTTTTAAAGGACTTACAATGTCCACAACCTCATGATGGTAACATCTAGAGAAGCTAGGGTTATAAGGTTATACACGCTACTGAATTCAATGTTTAACATTAAAGCACCACAACCACCTTTAAAGTAGCCTTGATCCACCTTTGCTAGAAAGTAAGTTTATCCTTACTGTGTTTCATGACATAAGCATGCAACTTGGCACAATTTAGTCTAGCAGCCTTCACATTTGCTTCTGACAATATGGGTGCATCAGGCTTGTATTTTGGTCGGTCTTGTTCTGTCCCAATAACACAATTAAGAATCTCATCTTTAGACAGAGGTTTCCTTGCCTGGTTCCCCTTTTGCAGTGGAGATTGCCTGGGCTCCTTCTATTGCAGAGGCTGTTGTACTTGTTGCATCTGCTGCTTAGGGAGAGATTGTCTGTGCTCCTGCTGCCACTGCTGGAGAGGCTGCTATTTCATATGTTTCTTATCCTCATGTTGTAGCTGCTGCTTAGGCGTAGTTTGCCTGGGCTCCTCCTGCTGTTTTCGACACTCCTGCTGCTGGAGAGGCTGCTATTTTGTTTGTTGATTATCCTCAAGTTGCAGCAGCTGGTTAGGCGGAGTTTGCCTCGGCTCCTCCTTCGATTGTTGTCGACGCTCCTACTGCGTAGTTTCGCTGATTTGCTACTGCTGCTCATGTTGAGCCTTCTCTTGTTGACACTAAGCTGCAACACCTCCATCTGATGTTGTACCCCTTTTACCTGTTGTGGCATCAAGGTTGGGATGTCTCGTCATGGGTGGTATAATGATCCTGTCCTTTGTCCATTGGATCCTTTGAACGAGAGTCTCAGCTAGGATTGCTGCATGACCCACATCAATTAGTACACGCAGAGGGTATTGACCAGCATTGGCCCACACATAAGTAGGTTGCACCACAACATACCCATCCTGCACCAGTACTGAATGGCAAGCCTTTTGAAATGGAAAGACTTTCGCTAGTGCGAGCTCCACGGTGCCATCCAAAAGGCTGCACGTGGTTGGCTCTGTCAGCTTATCTATTGTGTCTAGCATAGGGGATCGACTATCACTGTGCACTTTATTCGCTTCGTCACTGTTGGCATTCCAATGATCTTGCTCTCTGCCATCTTCCTCGCTGTCATGTGCATGTTCTTCCTCGAGGTCATGCCCATCTTCTTCCTCAATGCCATCCATATCTTCTTCCTCGCTACTACTGATAGACACTGGTAATTAGGAAGGAAGAAGTGCATTTTTTGGTATGTTGATGCCTGATAGTCTTAGAGAATAGACAATTGATTAAATGTTCTGTCCATCACATCATGAGCATCAGACCTCTTGTTCCTCTTCTTCTTGTACATTCCAGTGAATTCTTCACCAAACCCTTTACCGCAGCCAAGTGAACTAGACACGCCTCAGACCCAACCTCGATGCTCTGGGGTCTCAAGTGCTGGGGTGAGGATATCATCCTCCCTAACCCAGAGAAAGAACCATGGCTAACCTGAGCTGCAAGTGTTTTCACCCTATCTGCTACCCCAACCACCACAGGGTTACTGAATGTTATGCCCCCGCTTCCTTCACTAGTATTCTTCTTCTTCCCTACCCTTGCCCGCAGATAAAGTCTCGAACGTCTAGGAAATTGGTCCCAGGGGTTCTGTTTTCCTTCTGCAGCTAGCTTTGCATCCTCCTCCTCCCACTCTTTCCTTTTACCATGATAACCTTTTCTTCCCATCTTGTGTGGCTTATTATGCAATGCTCTCTTTTGTTTCATCTCCTGACTCAATTTTTGAAATGAAGGAGAATTGGTTTCCTGCACGAACATGTCTCGGTCTTGTTGCTGCAAAAAGGCATGCTTCACAAAGGGAGTCTCCTCTTCACACACATTTTTTCTTAAATGGGCCTTGAATCGCCATTGCAAGGTTCCAATCTATGATATAGTTGCCTTAACTACCTTCTTGTGAATAGATTCTTCTAGATTGGCTGGGTAATCTATCTTTTCCTCTAAAACTGTGAACATATGGTCCTTCTCAATTGGTGAGAGATCATCAACCGCCTTGTTGATTGACACCCTCTCCCGAGCAATGAGATCACAGGCCGATACAAATTAATCCCTCACAGCATCTGGGGTATGACAAAAATTGGCATCAAGTCCAGTTGCAGTCAACTTGTCTTCTGGCCATTTGGTTTGTGTCCTTGACCCGCGGGATCGAGTACTACTCGCAGTAGTATGTGTTGAGTGACCCTATGAAGAAGGTTCACTGACGATGGGTTGTGATGGCGCACTGGAGGTAGAGGAGTTTGTTGTGGGAGACTGCATAGATGATATGTCAGGTTTGTCAGTACAGCAACATAAGCAAGACTAAAAATCTAAACAAAATTCTTATTAGATAAATTCGTTTTCTCTGACAGGCAAAATAGCTGATACAGTCATAAATAAAATCAGCATAGACATACATAGTTCATATTTTACTTAATTAGCATACATGGATAGGTGGTAACCATTTTGATAGGGACACAACAATATGCTTATATATCAAAGCAGAGAATAAATTCCTTCAACTGCTTCCCTGTCCAACTTGAGCAGTGATGGATTGCGTGTTCCATGTGTACATGCAACAAGAGGATAAAGCAATGGTCATGACATTATATGTGACAGTAGTGAAACACCACTCACAACACATCATGACACCAAAAATAACAATATGTATGATAGTGAAGGACCGATAAGGCGACCAGAGAGGGGGGGAGTGAATGGGAGCCGATAAAAATTCTTCTCGAGGGAGATTGAAACTCCGACAAGTCGAACTAGCTCGGTCGAACCCCCGAAATCACACGCTCCGCACTTCTACCTCCCATTTGCCAAAACCACGTAGCCACTGGAGTGCTACTGGTCCTAGGAACAAACTCTACCAGTAACCACAACACACACGCATCACCGACAACGGAAACAACTCGAAAGCCGGCTAACCAGAGGGGGCGGTTAGACCGGGTATAGGGGGCGGTTAGACCGCCTCCACCTGGCAACCAAGAAATCCTCCGAAACGCCTCTTACGAGAACCAAAACACACCACGGTTTCACCAACAGAGATCTCTGGTCAAGGCCATGCTAGCTACCAGAAAATCTTGGCGAAAACCAAAACTTCACCCAAGGGCCTAGGGGCGGTTAGACCGCCTACCTGGGGCGGTCTAACCTCCTGTACCCAGCAACGAACCCCGACCAAGAACACCTAGCAAACTGCACGAGAACGACCCCAAATTTCACCCAGACACTCATCTGATCAAGGCAAACAAACTCACGAGAGGAAAATCCGGCGAAACAAAACTTTGACCCGGAAACACCCGGGCGGTTAGACCGCCCCCGTAGGCGGTTAGACCGCCCCTTCCGTAAAACGAACCCGCGGGTCAAACCTCAACTTCCTCGCGCCCGATCTCCCGAATCACTCCACGGATTGCAGCCAAACTTTGGGAATAGCCGGGTTACCTCCGGGCAACCTCTACCTCAAAGGAATCGACCCGAAACGCTCACAATCAAGAGGAATCGAAGAAATCGCTTCTCTAGGTCAAGAACTCGCCCAACTCGAGAAACCACCAAATCGAGTCCGATTCAAAGGGGATTTGGGGGCAAAGTCACCAGCCAAAGAGGCACAAGAACCTCATACGTGACACCCACCAAAAACCCCAAGAAATTGTCCTCAAAACACCGCCAAAAAGAGCTCCGAAAATCAACACCTAAGAGACGGGAAAACCACCATGAAGAACAACGCCAAACCTTCTATACATGCTATGAATGGTTCGTACAAGGTCTAGCTTGCCACCCAAGCATCCATCCCTCTCTCTAGATCTCACATGAAGCTCTCAAGCTAGCCTTCTAAAATCCTAAGGAAAATGGAGAACGAAAATGGAAAAACCAAATGAGCTAGGGTTCCAAGAGTTGGCTGCCATCCAACCCTTTAATGAGTATATATGGAGGCACCCAAAAGACTAAACTACCCTTCACTAATAACTAGGGATACATGCCCCTCAAGGGCGGATTTGGAATTCTTGATGTCTTCACCATCGGACGGATGCCCGGCGACCGCACCCTGCGTAGCCTCGACGCAAGCCTTGCGATCCCGATGCGTGTCCTCCGCTTCGAAGCTTCTCGGCGCCGGCGGCCGTGGCGGTCGGACCGCCCCCCGGGCGGTTAGACCGGCCCGTGGATCCGACCGGCCCCAAGCGGTCCGGCCGCCCCTCCCGGGCGGTTGAACCGGCCCGGGTGGCCGCACCTCCTCGTCGAGTCTTCGGCCTCGGTTTTGTGGCTCAACCGAGTAACCCGGTGGTTTTTCGGTGAACCACCGCAAACCCCGCGAACTCGGTGTAGCCTCCGCCAATCTCCACTCATGACTCGGCTCCCACATAGTCCCGGCTCGACCTTGGTTTTGAGGCTCTACCAAGAAACCGTCCACGACTTCATCTTCTCGTTCATGCCACCATGCGGCCCGCACTTGACCCCCGCCGGCCACCGGTCCCTCGAACGAAGCCTACTTGTCTTCTCCACACCTGGAGGCCTCACCGGCAACGACCTTTCGCGCTTGTTCTTCACCTGCACCAACACGAGTCAAGCCGCAACCTGCACCTGCAATAATTAGCCAAGAATGAGTCCACACAACGTTGTCAATCACTCATCACACAAGGAAGCGACCATCCACCGGTCCTCGAACCACACATGGTCCTCAATCTCCCCCTTGATGAGTGCATTGACAACACACTCACATGAAGTAACACAAGAGAAAAGGAAAAGAAAAGAAACAAAATAAAAAGAAATCGCAACAAGCGATCGAAAGCCAAAGAAAGGCAAAGATCAAGATCACTTGAAGAAGACAAGTCTCGGACCCCTTAGGCAAGGGCAACGGCTCGACACATCCGAGACAAAACACAGCTCAAGCAAAGAGCGCAAACCACCAAAGCAAAACTCGAACACCACAAAGAGCTCCCCCTGCACATAAGCAAGCTCCCCCTGAGCCACAGCACACTCCCCCTGAACACATGCATCAATGCAACTCGGGAATGCAACAAAGAGCAAAACCTTGCTCACATCGCCTGAGGCGGTTAGACCGCCCGTACGGGCGGTTAGACCACCTCTGCTCGAACCGACCGCCCGGGGGCGGTTAGACCGCCCCAAGAGACCGGCCCCGCACCAAAGCGCTCAAAATTTGCCCGAAACAATTGGAACACCTTCCAAACACTCCCAGGTGCCCAAAACATGCATAAACTTCTCCCCCTTGTTGACAATGCATGAATCAAGGCAAAATGCAAAAACTTTCAACATATAGCTTCTCGAATATACAAAATTCATCACAAGGAGCTACACAAGTCCAAATGAGCAAGTTAGATACTCGACGAGTTCGTAATGACCTTAACTACGTGATCACCAAGTTTCACAACCATTGGACAATGCTAAAAAGGATTTGAGTAATTTTGCGAAAAGTTACTCTCTCACAAGCAAATACCTAAACATGAGCAAAACATATCAAAGTGGCAAAGCCACTCAAACTTCATGCTAGGACAACCATTCTAATCATAAGACCATCATAAACACCCAAAAGCACCTCATGTCATGTCAAAGCCACCGAGCCATGTGCCTACTTCTATGTATGAGACTTCTCATTGGTAGGCATCATGCAACGGTTTAGCACCCAAAGCAAATTAAATTCAGCACATATGACATGGGAGCACATTTTCCAAGCATTTTTCATTTCATTTTTAGATTTGTAAATGGTACATGAAATGTCTTTGCGACAAAAAGGAACTTATGCCCCTCCACAAGATTAAGCAAGAGGGCTAAACATTCATGATGGCAAATGAGCCTTTGGCCCCATATGATCAATAAACTAGCAATCCAACCACAAAGTAAGCATAGCAAAGCCACTAAAATATGTCAAGATCATATATAGGCATTTACGCATGAGAGAGCATGTATATGAAATTTTTCAAAAATTAGCCATCAACCATGGATCATTCAACAAGATCATCAAGAGCTAAGCCAAACTAACCATAGCATATCAAACAAGCTCACAAGAACACATATAGCAACCCATGGTAAACATTGTATATAGGAGAAGCTTTTCCTATCCGATGCATATGACACAAAATGCATGCAATCTAAGATACAAGGATGCCTATACAACATGTTACATATGCAATGCCAAAAGCAAGAAATGCACAAAGGAAAGCTATACATATGCTACAAACCGGCTCCTCGAGGGGAGGCAAAACGGGCTCGACACCACCGGCAAAAGAAAGCTCCCACACACCCAACTCAAGAAATCAAGAACACACCAAGTTCCCCCCGCAAACGAGTGAAAGTTGCTTGATCTAGGGGTTTGGTGAAAATATCGGCTAGTTGGTCATGTGTGGGTACATGGATCAAAGCTATCTTCCCTTTCTCTACGTTGTCTCTCAGAAAATGATACCTCACTTCTATGTGTTTGGTTTTGGAATGGAGCACTGGGTTCTTTGCAACGCTTATGGCACTGGTGTTGTCACATTGAAGTGGGACATGGGTATACTCCTCACCAAAGTCACTCATGGTGTAGGTGATCCAAAGGAGCTGAGAGCAACAACTAGCAGCGGCAACATACTCGGCTTCGGTCGTGGATTGAGCAACACTCGACTGCTTGCGGGAAGACCAAGACACCAAAGAAGAACCCAAAACTCGGCAAGTCCCGAAGTGGACTTCCTATCCAACCGACACCCGGCAAAATCCGCGTCTGAAAAGCCATGAAGCGCCAAAGAAGAAGACGCGGAGTACCAAAGGCCGAAGTCGGGAGTGTGACGCAAGTACCTGAAAATTCTCTTCACTGCTTGCCGAAGCGAAGTCCTTGGAGACGCTTGATAACGAGCGCACAGACACACTGAGAACTGTATGTCCGGCCTCGTCGCCGTCAAGTAGAGGAGTGACCCGATCATGCTCCGTACTCCTCTCGGTCCACATGTTCACCTTCCTCGTCCGCATCAAGAGCCGTAGTCGTACTCATCGGCGTCGTCATAGCCTTGGAGTCCTCCATCTTGAACTTCCTCACAATGTCATTGGTGTACTTAGCCTCGGTGCACAAATGTTCCTTCCTTTGATTGCTTGATTTGTAGCCCGAGGAAGAACCGCAACTCGCCCATCATGCTCATCTCGAACACCCCGCTCATATCATCCGCAAACCTCGCAACAAGAGAGTTAGACGAGCCACCAAAGACAATATCATCCACGTACACCCGCACAATCGGGATATCTCTCGCCCGCCTCGGAAAAAACAAGGTCCGATCGACCTTCCCAATCTCAAAACCTCTCTCAAACAAGAACCCCCTCAACCTCGCCATACCAAGCTCTAGGCGCCTGCTTCAACCATACAGCGCCTTCCTCAACTTGTACACCCGGTGGGGGTACTTCTCACTCTCAAACCCCGGAGGCTGTCTCACATACACTTCTTCCTCCAGCACACCATTCAGAAAAGCACTGTTTACATCCATTTGGTGCAACTTGAACCCTTTAGCCACGGAAAAGTCTAGAAGGATCCTAATCGCCTCCAAACGGGCTACGGGAGCAAAGGTCTCCTCGTAGTCAATCCCCTCCTTCTGACTGAACCCCTGAGCAACAAGTCTCGACTTGTTCCTCACAACCTCACCCTTCTCTCCCTCTTTGTTTTTCCACACCCACTTTGTACCAATCGGCTTGCACCCCGGGGGAGGGTCAACCAACTCCCACACCGGATTCCTCTCAAAGTTCTCCAACTCCTCATGCATCGAGTTAACCCAATTGTGATCGATAGTGCGTGTCCAATGTCTTTGGGCTCGAAAGAAGCAACAAATGCAGCATGAGCAAAATGGGAATTGTTTCGAACCCTCGACCGTGAAGTGCGTTCATTCATGTCGTCGATGATCCTCGAAGCCGGGTGATCCACCCGAACTCGCCGGGGAGGTTCTCGCCTCGAAGCTACCTCCCCCTCAACATCGCCTTCTCCTCGTTCTTGATTTGTCGTCGTAGGTGTAGCAGAGGGTCCATCCATCATCGTAGTCGAAGTAGTGGGTACATGTTCCGGCGGGGCACCACACCGCCATCTTCATCATCACCATGTTCATGCTCCTCCTCCCGAAAGATCTCCTCGCCAAGCTCATCATCACCGCACACTCAAAGACAAGCCGACTACGTGGCTCGTCTCGTCGAAGGTTACCTCGCAAGTCTCCACGATTTGGTTAGTTTCAAGATTGAGCACACGATATGCTCTAGAATGAGATGCATAACCAAAGAAAATGCCATCGACGGACCTAGCCTCAAACTTATCCAACTTCCCCGCCTTTCTTCAGAATGAAACACTTGCAACCGAAGACATGGAAGTGACTCACCTTGGGTGTGCGGCCATGCATCAACTCATAGCATGTCTTCTTCTTGTGCACTCTGAGGTATATCTTGTTCGACACATAGCATGCGGTATTCACCACCTCAGCCCAATACCTCCTCGGAGTCCTATGCTCATCAAGCATCGTCCGAGCCATCTCGCACAAGGTCCTGTTCTTCCTTTCCACAACACCATTCTGGGGAGGCGTATACGGACTCGAAAACTGGTGTTCAAGACCCAAGTCATGGCAAAAGGTTTCAAAATGAGAGTTCCTGAATTCCGAGCCATTATCACTGCGGATAGCTCGTATGGCATCTCCGTGCCTCTCGTTCCTCAACCTCAAGACTAGATCTCGAACAAAACCAAACGTCTCCCCCTTATCCTCGAGAAAGAACACCCATGCATACCGAGAAAAGTCGTCCACCACAACAAGGACATACCACTTCCCACCCGCAGATCGCACACGAACTGGGCCAACAAGGTCCATATGGAGCAGCTCGCATGGACGCTCAGTCATCACATCGGTGAGAGGCGGGTGAGAAGAGGCCACCATCTTGGCATGCCTACACGGAGCACAAACCAACTCTTTCTCAAGCCTCAACCGTGGCAATCCTCGGACCAAATTGAGTTTACTCAAGCGAGACAAAAGGTCAAAGCTCGGTGTGACCCAACTTCCTATGCCACTTCCACAACTCACTCGAAGAACCAGCCAAGAAACAACGCTCCACACCCGAAGACTGAGAAAAATCAGCACGAAACACCCGACCCTCGGGAACGACCATACAAACAAGGTCCCCTCGAGAGTCCACAATCCGAGAACCACCTCGGCCGAAACAACACCTCAAAGCCCTCATCCAACAACCGAGACACGAAAGCAAATTGTACCCCGGCGATTGAACAAGAGCAACACGCCTCGAGTGATCTTGTCACTCACTTTTATCTCACCTTCTGAAAGCACACGCCCACGCCCATTGTCCCCAAAGGTGATGTACATCTTCGTCACCACCGGGACGAGACTTGAGAACCACCCCCTGTCTCCGGTCATATGCCTCGAGCAACAGGAGTCGATCAACCAAATGTTCTTCAAGTCTCCCACCTGAAATTCAAAAACAAGCACGTGAGCGAACAAACGACTCAAGATCGGGGTTAGTACCAAAAGAGGAAAACCAGTGCCGAGCCATTTGCTCGAAAGTGGGGTTAGCACACATCAAGCCATCTTTGCTACCATAACTACCACCACGAACACCACCTCGGTAACCACTCCGAGGGAACCACCCCTCACTGCCTGGAGGAGGACCAAAACCACGGAAGACAACCCGTGGAACGTCCCTCCTCTCCTTCTCAAAGCTACGACTCCTCCCATCCCCGTAGTGACCTCGAGGGGGAGAATGCCTAGCAACCGACCACCCGCCGTCTCTCCGGACCAACCACCGAGGCAACTCCACCTCCCGGACCCGAAACCTCTCGACTCACCACCTCGAAAACCACTCCGCCCGAGTGCGGGGGGGGGACCGGTTAAACCGCCTAGCCGGGGCCGGCCTAACCGCCCCCCTGCCGGGCCGGGCCGGTCCGACCGCCTAGCCGGGCCGGTCGACCGCCCCCTCCGCAACGGCCTCCTCGGGCCGCGGAACTCGCATCTCCCCATGCCGGAACACTTCTGACCACAGCCTTACCCCTGGGTAGTGGCATACGAAGCTTAGGTACACCATGGGAAGGGTTGTACCTATCCTTGTTCGCCCACTCCTTTGCCATCCTCTCTTCCCGCCTCCTCTTGAAGCAAAACTCATCCTTGTGACCCTCTTTCCCACAATGGCCACAACGGAACCTCACAAGCTTGGGTTTAGGCTTGGATTGGGGCTGCTCGCTTGGTTTCTCTCCACTCAACTCCTCCACCGATTTCTCCTCACTTGCCTTCTCTCTCACTTTCCCAAAGAACACTTTCCCCGAAGTGCTCACAAACTTGATAGGCTTTTGGAGATCATTTGTGGGAGTAGGAAATATAGGTGGAGCTGGGGTTGTGTCTAGTCGGTTCCTAAGATGGTTGGGTTTTGGAGGGAAATCATTTTTGTGGTGGGTTTTTGGTGGCTCCGGGATATTTTCTCCACTTCCTTCACCAACCTTGTTTGCCCCAAGCCCCTCACCATCTTGCCTCTTAAAGGCCTCGATCATCATCCTCAACTGAGGCTCATGACCGGACAACCAACCCATCAACTCCTCAAATCATCATTCTCATCCTGCAAATGATCAACATAATGTGCAAGCTCCAAATTTTTCAATGCATGCATTTCACAAGTAGAGCAATATGTAGGCATGGGTTCCTTCAATTTAGCCTCGAGCGAACTAGTGTAAGCATGCATCTCATCAATCTTAGCATGCAAAACAGGGCAAGAAGTGCAAGCACCTAGCAAAGCAGGTCTAGACTTAAGCTCGCCCACTTCAACCCTAAGCACATCTAGTTCCTCACACTTGGAGGCATGCTTCTCCTTAAACAAAGCAAGATCGGCAAGGAATATGGAGCAATCAAAGACAATCATTTTCATCGCAACAACGGGGCTAGCCTTAAGCGAATCAATCTCAAGCTTGCTATCAAGCACCCGTGTCTCTAGCTCAGCCACTCTAGTCCTAGCATCCTCGAGTGAAGCCCTAAGCTCTTTTCTCATTTTCTTGGCCTCTCTAAGCATGTCATCACGGTTATCAAGCAAAGAGCCAAGCCTCTCATTTTCCCCGGCGCAAGAAGGGAAGTTCATCACGCACCTCGTCGTCGGACTCGCAGTCCGAGTCGCTCCGTGTGCTCTTCTTCTTGCCGGAGCTCGCCGCCATGGTGCGAAGCCATCTCTCGCAAAGCGGCTCGGCCCCGCTCGGGTTCTTGGACGACTTCTTGTTCTTGCGGCGATCTCCCTCGTCTTCACCGCTGGCTCGAGCTCGAGGTGGAGTACACGGAGGCCGGAGTCGACGTCGCTCGCTCCAACCATCGCTCAGGCCTTGCCTCGGCCCTCCTTCTTCCTCGATCGTCGCTCGTCCTTGTACTTGTTCTTGTGCTTGCTCTTGTGGTCGCGCCTCGAACGGTACTTGCCATCGTTCATCCTCGGCTTGTGCTTGTAGTTGTCCTTGCTCTCGGCCTTCTCCGGGCAGTCGGCGACGAAGTGTCCCGCTTGCCGCATTGGAAGCGAGTCCTCGTGTTCCTCCTCATGTTCACGCGGTTCTCGTGCAGCCTCTCGAACCGCCTCGTCAACAGCGCCAGCTCGTCCTCTCCAAGGTCATCAAACTCCTCATCTGGCATAGACATCAAAGAGGAAAACGAGAACATCCTGGTGGATGGGTTAGAGTTAGTCTTTCCTTTGGAACCACCAACGAGGGCAAGACTATGGGGAGTCGGTCGGTCCCTCGAGCTTGGCAGTCATGCCCCTATCCACCTCAGCCGACTTGAGCTTCGAGAACAGCTCGTTCACCGTCAGAGTATCATACCTCTCCGACTCGACTATGGCCTCGAACTTTCGGCCCCATATCGTACGATCCAAAGAGTGTAAGAGCTTGACCGCTCTATCATGATCATCGTACGGGAGCACGTCCACATTGGCCCTCATGTTGTTCACCACCACCGTGAACCTCTCGAAACAAGGCATCGATGGACTCACCGGGGAGATGAGTGAAGTTCTCGTACTCTCTCCGTAGGTCGCATACATCCGTGCTCGAACCCGGGCGTTCCCAACATGAGCCAACTTCAACACCGCCCAAATCCTACAAGCCAAGTGCTCGGTGTGCACCCGATCGAACTCGGGCCGACACAAAGCACGAAACAAGTAGTCGACCGCCTTATTGTTGGCGTCGAATCCGTCCCTCGACCCCGGAGCAAGGAAGTCCATCGGCCGGACATAGCCCGTGTCCACCGTGACATCCCAAAGAGGGGCCGACCCTTTCCGCGGAGGAACGCACCCATCCGCTTTCTCCACATCTGGTAGTTCTTGCCATCGAAGTGTGGAGGACCCGAACCCCGTTCCTGGTACGCCATCCTTGTATCTTAGACTGGTTAGAGTCAACAAAGACCCGAACCGGCTCTGATACCACTTGAAGAACCGAATAGGCAACCAGAGAGGGGGGGAGTGAATGGGAGCCGATAAAAATTCTTCTCGAGGGAGATTGAAACTCCGACAAGATGAACTAGCTCGGTCGAACCCCCGAAATCACACGCTTCGCACTTCAACCTCCGTTTGCCAAAACCACGTAGCCACTGGAGTGCTACTGGTCCTAGGAACAAACTCTACCAGCAACCACAACACACACGCAAGACCGACAGGCGGAAACAACTCGAAAGCCGTCTAACCGAGGGGGCGGTTAGACCGGTATAGGGGGCGGTTAGACCGCCTCCACCCGGCAACCAAGAAATCCTCCGAAACGCCTCTTCCGAGCAACAAAACTCACCACGGTTTCACCAACAGAGATCTCTCGGTCAAGGCCATGCTAGCTACCAAAAAATCTTGGCGAAAACCAAAACTTCACCCAAGGGCCTAGGGGCGGTTAGACCGGCTACCGGGGCGGTCTAACCTCCTCTACCCAGCAACGAACCCCGACCAAGAACACCTAGCAAACTGCACGAGAACGACCCAAATTTCACCCAGACACTCCTCTGATCAAGGCGAACAAACTCACAGAGGAAAATCCTGCGAAACAAAACTTTGACCCGGAAACACCCAGGGCTGTTAGACCGCCCCCTGTAGGCGGTTAGACCGCCCCTTCTAGAAAACGAACCCGCGGGTCAAACCTCAACTTCTTCGCGCTCGATCCCCCGAATCACTCCACGGATTGCAGCCAAACTTTGGGAATAGCTGGGTTACCTCCTGGGCAACCTCTACCTGAAAGGAATCGACCCGAAACGCTCACAATCAAGAGGAATCGAAGAAATCGCTTCTCTAGGTCAAGAAGTCGCCCAAACCGAGAAACCACCAAATCGAGTCCGATTCAAAGGGGATTTGGGGGCAAAGTCACCAGCCAAAGAGGCACAAGAACCTCATACGTGACACCCACCAAAAGCCCCAAGAAATCGTCCTCAAAACACCGCCAAAAGAGCTCCGAAAATCAACACAAAAGAGACGGGAAAACCACCATGATGAACAACGCCAAACCTTCTATACATGCCATGAAAGGTTCGTACAAGGTCTAGCTTGCCACCCAAACATCCATCCCTCTCTCTAGATCTCACATGAAGCTCTCAAGCTAGTCCTCTAAAAACTAGGGAAAATGGAGAACGAAAATGGAAAAACAAATGAGCTAGGGTTCCAAGAGATGGCTGCCATCCACTCATCTAATGAGTATATATGGAGGCACCCAAAAGACTAAACTACCCTTCACTAATAACTAGGGATACATGCCCCTCGAGGGTGGATTTGGAAGTCTTCATGTCTTCACCATCGGACGGATGCCAGGCGACCGCACCCTGCGTAGCCTCGACGCAAGCCTTGCGATCCCGACGCGTGTCCTCCGCTTCGAAGCTTCTCGGCGCCGGCGGCCGGGCGGTCGACCGCCCCCCCCCCCCTGGGCGATTAGACCGGCCTGGGGGATCTGACCGGCCCCAGGCGGTCTGACCGCCCCTCCTAGGCGGTTGAACCGGCCTGGGTGGCCACACCTCCTCGTCGAGTCTTCGGCCTCGGTTTTGTTGCTCAACCGAGTAACCCAGTGGTTTTCTGGTGAACCACTGCAAACCCCGCGAACTCGGTGTAGCCTCCGCCAATCTCCACTCATGACTCGCCTCCCACGTAGTCCCGGCTCGACCTTGGTTTTGAGGCTCTACCAAGAAACCGTCCACGACCTCATCTTGCTGTTCATGCCACCATGCGGCCCGCACTTGACCCCGCTGGCCACCGGGTCCCTCAAACGAAGCCTACTTGTCTTCTCCACACCCGGAGGCCTCACCGGCAACGACCTTTCGCGCTTGTTTTTCACCTGCACCAACACGACTCAAGCCGCAACCTGCACCTGCAATACTTAGCCAAGAATCAGTCCACACAACGTTGTCAATTACTCATCACACAAGGAAGCGACCATCCATCGGTCCTCGAACCACAAATGGTCCTCAATCTCCCCTTGATGAGTGCATTGACAACATACTCACATGAAGTAACACAAGAGAAAAAGAAAAGAAAAGAAACAAATAAAAAGAAACCTCAACAAGCGATCGAAAACCAAAGAAAGGCAGAGAGCAAGATCACTTGAAGAAGACAAGTCTCGGACCCCTTAGGCAAGGGCAACGGCTCGACACATCCGAGACAAAACACGGCTCAAGCAAAAGCGCAAACCACCAAAGCAAAGCTCGAACACCACAAAGATCTCCCCCTGCACATATGCAAGCTCCCCCGGAGCCAAAGCACACTCCCCCTGAACAAATGCAGCAATGCAACACGGGAATGCAACAAAGAGCAAAAACCTGCTCACTCTGCCCAGGGCGATTAGACCGCCTGTGCCTGATTTGACCGCCTAGGGGGCGGTTAGACCGCCCCAAGAGACCGGCCCTGCACCAAACTGCTCAAAAATTGCCCAAAACAATTGGAACACCTTCCAAACACTCCCAGGTGCCCAAAACATGCACAAACTTCTCCCCCTTGTTGACAATGCATGAATCAAGGAAAAATGCGAAACTTTACAACATATAGCTTCTCGAAAATACAAAATTCATCACAAGGAGCTACACAAGTCCAAATGAGCAAGTTAGATACTCGACAGGTTCGTAATGACCTTAACTACGTGATCACCAAGTTTCACAACCATTGGACAAGGCTAAAAAGGATTTGAGTAATTTTGCGAAAAGTTACTCTCTCATAAACAAATACCTAAACATGAGCAAAACATATCAAAATGGCAAAGCCACTCAAACTTCATACTAGGACAGCCATTCTAATCATAAGACCATCATAAACACCCAAAAGCACCTCATGTCATGTCAAAGCCACCGAGCCATGTGCCCACTTCTATGTATGAGACTTCTCATTGGTAGGCATCATGCAACGGTTTAGCACCCAAAGCAAATTAAAATCAGCACATATGACATGGGAGCATATTTTCCAAGCTTTTTTCAGTTCATTTTCAGATTCATAATTGGTACATGAAATGTCTTTGCGACAAAAAGGAACTTATGCCCCTCCACAAGATGAAGCAAGAGGGCTAAACATTCATTATGGCAAATGAGCCTTTGGCCCCATATGATCAATAAACTAGCTATCCAACCACAAAGTAAGCATAGACAAGCCACTAAAACATGTCAAGATCATATATAGCCATTTACACATGAGAGAGCATATATGTGACACTTTTTTTTCAAAAAAATTAGCCATCAACCATGGATCATTCATCAAGATCATCAAGAGCTAAGCCAAACTAACCATAGCATACCAAACAAGCTCACAAGGACATATATAGCAACCCATGGTGAACAATGTATATAGGAGAAGCTTTTTCTATCCAATGCATATGATACAAAATGCATGCAATCTAATATACAAGGATGCCTATACATCATGTTACATATGCCATGCCAAATGCAAGAAATGCACAAAAGAAAGCTATACATATGCCACAAAGGAGCTCTCACACACAAAGCTCACAAACCACCGGCTCCTCGAGGGGAGGCAAAACGGGCTCGACACCACTGGCAAAAGAACGCTCCCACACACCCAACTCAAGAAATCAAGCACACACCAAGTTCCCCCCGCAAACGAGTGAAAGTTGCTTGATCTAGGGGTTTGGTGAAAATATCGGCTAGTTGGTCATGTGTCGGTACATGGATCAAAACTATCTTCCCTTTCTCTACGTTGTCTCTCAGGAAATGATACCTCACTTCTATGTGTTTGGTTTTGGAATGGAGCACTGGGTTCTTTGCAACGCTTATGGCACTGGTGCTATCACATTGAAGTGGGACATGGGTATACTCCTCACCAAAGTCACTCATGGTGTAGGTGATCCAAAGGAGCTGAGAGCAACAACTAGCAGCGGCAACATACTCGGCCTCGGTCGTGGATTGAGCAACACTCGACTGCTTGCGGGAAGACCAAGACACCAACGAAGAACCCAAAAACTGGCAAGTCCCAGAGGTGGACTTTCTATCCAACCGACACCCGGCAAAATCCGCGTCTGAAAAGCCATGAAGCGCCAAAGAAGAGGACGCGGAGTACCAAAGGCCGAAGTCGGGAGTGTGACGCAAGTACCTAAAAATTCTCTTCACTGCTTGCCGATGCGAAGTCCTCGGAGACGCTTGAAAACGAGCGCACAGACACACCGAGAACTGTATGTCCGGCCTCATCGCCGTCAAGTAGAGGAGTGACCCGATCATGCTCTGGTACTCTTTATGGTCCACGTGTTCACTTTCCTCGTCCACATCAAGAGCCGTAGTCGTACTCATCGGCGTCGTCATAGTCTTGGAGTCCTGCATCTTGAACTTCCTCACAATGTCCTTGGTGTACTTAGCCTGGTGCACAAATGTTCCTTCCTTTGATTGCTTGATTTGTAGCCCGAGGAAGAACTGCAACTCACCCATCATGCTCATCTCAAACTCCCTGCTCATATCATCTGCAAATCTTGCAACAAGAGAGTTAGACGAGCCACCTAAGACAATATCATCCACGTACACCTGCACAATCAGGATATCTCTGCCCTGCCTCAGCAAAAACAAGGTCTGATCGACCTTCCCCATCTCAAAGCCTCTCTCGAACAAGAACCCTCTCAACCTACCATACCAAGCTCTAGGCGCCTGCTTCAGCCCTTACAGTGCCTTCCTCAACTTGTACACCCGGTGGGGGTACTTCTCGCTCTCAAACCCCGGAGGCTGTCTCACATACACTTCTTCCTCCAGCACACCATTCAGAAAAGCACTCTTCACATCCATTTGGTGCAACTTGAACCCTTTAGCCACGGGAAAGGGCTAGAGGAATCCTAATCGCCTCCAAACGGGCTACGGGAGCAAAGGTCTCCTCGTAGTCAATCCCCTCCTTCTGACTGAACCCTTGAGCAACAAGTCTCAACTTGTTCCTCACAACCTCACCCTTCTCTCCCTCTTTGTTTTTCCACACCCACTTGGTACCAATCGGCTTACACCCTGGAGGAGGGTCAACCAACTCCCACACCTAATTCCTCTCAAAGTTCTCCAACTCCTCATGCATCGAGTTAACCCAATTATGATCAGATAGTGCGTGTCCAATGTCTTTGGGCTCAAAAGAAGCAACAAACGCAGCATGAGCAAAGTGGGAATTGTTTCGACCGTTTAGTGCGTTCATTCATGTCGCCGATGATCCTCGAAGCTGGGTGCTCCACTTGAACTCGCCGGGGAGGTTCTCGCCTCGAAGCTACCTCCCCCTCAACATCAGCTTCTCCTCGTTCTTGATTTGTCGTCGTGGGTGTAGCAGAGGGTCCATCCATCATCGTAGTCGAGGTAGTGGGTACATGTTCAGCAGGGGGCACCGCACCGCCATCTTCATCATCACCATGTTCATGCTCCTCCTCCTGAAAGATCTCCTCGCCAAGATCATCATCATCTGCACACTCAAAGACAAGCTGACTACGTGGCTCTGTCTCGTCGAAGGTTACCTCGCAAGTCTCCACGATTTGGTTAGTTTCAAGATTGAGCACACGATATGCTCTAGAATGAGATGCATAACCAAAGAAAATGCCATCGACAGACCTAGCCTCAAACTTATCCAACTTCCTGCCCTTCTTCAGAATGAAACACTTGCAACCAAAGACATGGAAGTGACTCACCTTGGGTGTGTGACCATGCATCAACTCATAGCATGTCTTCTTCTTGTGCACTCTGAGGTATATCCTGTTCGACACATAGCATGCGGTATTCACCACCTCAGCCCAATACCTCCTCGGGGTCCTATGCTCATCAAGCATCGTCTGAGCCATCTCGCACAAGGTCCTGTTCTTCCTTTCCACAACACCATTCTGGGGAGGCGTATACGGACTCGAAAACTGGTGCTCAAGACCCAAGTCATGGCAAAAGGTTTCAAAACGAGAGTTCCTGAATTCCGAGCCATTATCACTGCGGATAGGTCTTATGGAATCTCCGTGCCTCTCGTTCCTCAACCTCAAGACTAGATCTCGAATAAAACCAAACGTCTCCCCCTTCTCTTAAAGAAAGAACACCCACGCATACCAAGAATAGTCGTCCACCACAACAAGGACATACCACTTCCCACCCGCAGATCGCACACGAGCTGGGCCAACAAGGTCCATATGGAGCAGCTTGCATGGACGCTCAGTCATCACATCGGTGAGAGGCGGGTGAGAAGAGGCCACCATCTTGGCATGCCTACACGGAGCACAAACCAACTCTTTCTCAAGCCTCAATCGTGGCAATAGACCAAATTGAGTTTACTCAAGCGTGACAAAAGGTCAAAGCTCAAGTGACCCAACTTCCTATGCCACTTCCACAACTCACTCGAAGAACCAGACAAGAAACAACGCTCCACACCCGAAGATTGAGAAAAATCAGCACGAAACACCTGACCCTCGGGAACGACCATACAGACAAGGTCCCCTCGAGAGTCCACAATCCGAGAACTACCTGGCCGAAACAACACCTCAAAGCCCTCATCCAACAACTGGGACACAGAAAGCAAATTGTACCCCAGCGATTGAACAAGAGCAACACGCCTCAGAGTGATCTTGTCACTCAATTTTATCTCACCTTTTGAAAGCACACGCCCACGCCCATTGTCCCCAAAGGTGATGTACCTCTTCGTCACCACCGGGACGAGACTTGAGAACCACCCCCTGTCTCCGGTCATATGCCTCGAGCAACCGGAGTCAATCAACCAAATGTTCTTCAAGTCTCCCACCTGAAATTCAAAAACAAGCACGTGAGCGAACAAACGACTCAGCACTGGGGTTAGTACCAAAGGAGGAAAATCAGTGCCGAGCCATTTGCTCGAAAGTGGGGTTAGCACACATCAAGCCATCTTTCCTACCATAACCACCACCACGAACACCACCTCGGTAACCACTCCGAGGAAACCGCCCCTCACTGCCTGGAGGGGGACCAAAACCACGGAATACAACCCGTGGAACGTCCCTCCTCTCCATCTCAAAGCTACGACTCCTCCCATCCCCGTAGTGAACTCGAGGGGGAGAATGCCTAGCAACCGACCACCCGCCGTCTCTCCGGACCAACCACCCAGCAACTCCACCTCCCGGACCCGAAACCCGTCGACTCACCACCTCGAAAACCACTCCGCCCGAGTGCGGGGGGGGGGCGGTTAAACCGCCTAGCCAGCCGGTCGAACCGCCCCCTTCGGGCCGGGCCGGCCCGACCGCCTAGCCGGGCCGGGTCCTCGACCGCCCCCTCCAGAACTGCTCCTCGGCTGCGGGAACTCGCATCTCCCCATGCCGGAACACTTCTCACCACAGCCTTACCCCTGGGCAGTGGCATACGAGGCTTAGGTACACCATGGGAAGGGTTGTACCTATGCTTGTTCGCCCACTCCTTTGCCATCCTCTCTTCCCGCTTCCTCTTGAAGCAAAACTCATCCTTGTGACCCTCTTTCCTACAATGGCCACAACGAAACCTCACAAGCTTAGGTTTTGGCTTGAATTGGGGCTGATCGCTTGGTTTCTCTCCACTCAACTCCTCCACCGATTTCTCCTCACTTGCCTTCTCACTCACTTTCCCAAAGAACACTTTCCCGGAAGTGCTCACAAACTTGATAGGCCTACGGAGATAATTTGTGGGTGTAGGAAATAGAGGTGGAGCTGGGGTTGTGTCTAGTCGGTTCCTAAGATGGTTGGGTTTCGGAGGGAAATCATTTTTGTGGTGGGTTTTTGGTGGCTCCGGGATATTCTCTCCACTTCCCTCACCAACCTTGTTTGCCCCAAGTCCCTCACCATCTTGCCTCTTAAAGGCCTCGATCATCATCCTCAACTGAGGCTCATAACCGGACAACCACCCCATCAACTTCCTCAATTCATCATTCTCATCCTGCAAACGATCAACATAATGTGCAAGTTCCAAATTTTTCAATGCATGCATTTCACAGGTAGAGCATGATGTAGACATGGGTTCCTTCAATTTAGCCTCAAGCGAACTAGTGTAAGCATGCATCTCATCAATCTTAGCATGCAAAACAGGGCAAGAAGTGCAAGCACCTAGCAAAGCAGGTCTAGACTTAAGCTCAGCCACTTCAACCCTAAGCACATCTAGTTCCTCCCACTTGGAGGCATGCTTCTCCTTAAACAAAGCAAGATCAGCAAGGAATATGGAGCAATCAAGACAATCATTCTCATCCGAAACAACGGGGGCTAGCCTTAAGCGAATCAATCTCAAGCTTGCTATCAAGCACCTATGTCTCTAGCTCAGCCACTCTAGTCCTAGCATCCTCGAGTGAAGCCCTAAGCTCTTTCCTCATTTTCTTGGCCTCTCTAAGCATGTCATCACGGTTATCAAGCTAAGAGCCAAGCCTCTCATTCTCCTAGCGCAAGAAGGGAAGTTCATCACGCACCTCGTCGTCGGACTCAGAGTCCGAGTCGCTTTGTGTGCTCTTCTTCTTGTCGGAGCTCGGCGCCATGGTGCGAGGCCATCTCTCGCGAAGCGGCTCGCCCCGCTCGGTGTTCTTGGACGACTTCTTGTTCTTGCGATGATCGCCTTCGTCTTCACTGCTGCTCGAGCTCGAGGTGGAGTACGCGGAACTGGAGTCGACGTCGCTCGCTCTGACCATCGCTCGGGCCTTGCCTCGGCTCTCCTTCTTCCTCGATCGTCGCTCGTCCTTGTACTTGTTCTTGTGCTTGCTCTTATAGTCGCGCCTCGAACGGTACTTGCCGTCCTTCCTCGGCTTGTGCTTGTAGTCGTCCTTGTTCTCGGCCTTCTCCGGGCGGCGGCGACGAAGTGTCCCGCTTGCCGCACCGGGAGCGCATCCTCGTGTTCCTCCTCATGTTCACGCGGTTCTCGTGCAGCCTCTCGAACCGCCTCGTCAACAGCGCCAGCTCGTCCTCTCCAAGGTCATCAAACTCCTCATCTGGCATAGACATCAAAGAGGAAAAAGAGAACATCCTGGTGGATGGGTTAGAGTTAGCCTTTCTTTTGGAACCACCAACAAGAGCAAGACTATGGGAATCAGTCGATCCCTCGAGCTTGGCAGTCATGCCCCTATCCACCTCAGCTGACTTGAGCTTCGAGAATAGCTCATTCACCGTCAGAGTGTCATACTTCTCCGACTCGATAATGGCCTCGAACTTTCCGCCCCAAATCGTACGATCCAAAGAGTGTAAGAGCTTAACCGCTCTATCAAGATTATCGTACGGGAGCACGTCCACATTGGCCCTCATGTTGTTCACAACCACCGTGAACCTCTGAAACAAGGCATCGATGGACACACCGGGGAGATGAGTGAAGTTCTCGTACTCTCTCCGGTAGGTCGCATACATCCGTGCCTGAACCTGGGTGTTCCCAACATGAGCCTCCTTCAACACCGCCCAAATCCTACAAGCCAAGTGCTCGGTGTGCACCCGATCAAACTCAGGCTGACACAAAGCACGAAACAAGTAGTCGACCGCCTTATTGTTGGTGTCGAATCTGTCCCTCGACCCTGGAGCAAGGAAATCCATCGGCTGGACATAGCCTGTGTCCACCGTGACATCCCAAAGAAGCTGACCCTTTCCGCGGAGGAACGCACCCATCCGCTTGCTCCACATCTGGTAGTTCTTGCCATAGAAGTGTGGAGGACCCGAATCCCGTTCCTGGTACGCCATCCTTGGATCTTAGAATGGTTAGAGTCAACAAAGACCCGATCCGGCTCTGATACCACTTGAAGGACCGAATAGGCGACCAGAGAGGGGGGGACTGAATGGGAGCCGATAAAAATTCTTCTCGAGGGAGATTGAAACTCCGACAAGATGAACTAGCTCGGTCGAACCCCCGAAATCACACACTCCGCACTTCAACCTCCGTTTGCCAAAACCACGTAGCCACTGGAGTGCTACTGGTCCTAGAAACAAACTCTACCAAAGAACCACAACACACACGCGAAAGACCGACAGGGAAACAACTCGAAAGCCGGCTAACCAGAGGGGGCGGTTAGACCGGGTATAGGGGGCGGTTAGACCGCCTCCATGTGGCAACCAAGAAATCCTCCGAAACGCCTCTTCCGAGCACCAAAAGTCACCACGGTTTCACCAACAGAGATCTCTGGTCAAGGCCATGCTAGCTACCAGAAAATCTTGGCGAAAACCAAAACTTCACCCAAGGGCCTAGGGGCGGTTAGACCGGCTACCCGGGGCGGTCTAACCTCCCGTACCCAGCAACGAACCCCGACCAAGAACGCCTAGCAACCGCACGAGAACGACCCCAAATTTCACCAAGACACTCCTCTGATCAAGGTGAACAAACTCACAGAGGAAAATCCGGCGAAACAAAACTTTGACCCAGAAACACCCAGGGCGTTTAGACCGCCCCCTGTAGGCGGTTAGACCGCCCCTTCCAGAAAACGAACCAGCGGGTCAAACCTCAACTTCCTCGCGCTCGTTCTCCCGAATCACTCCACGGATTGCAGCCAAACTTCGGGAATAGCTGGGTTACCTCCTGGGCAACCTCTACCTCAAAGGAATCGACCCGAAACGCTCACAATCAAGAGGTATCGAAGAAATCACTTCTCTAGGTCAAGAACTCGCCCAACTCGAGAAACCACCAAATCGAGTCTGATTCAAAGGGGATTTGGGGGCAAAGTCACCAGCCAAAGAGGCACAAGAACCTCATACGTGACACCCACCAAAAGCCCCAAGAAATCGTCCTCAAAACACCGCCAAAAGAGCTCCGAAAATCAACACAAAAGAGACGGGAAAACCACCATGATGAACAACGCCAAACCTTCTATACATGCCATGAAAGGTTCGTACAAGGTCTAGCTTGCCACCCAAACATCCATCCCTCTCTCTAGATCTCACATGAAGCTCTCAAGCTAGTCCTCTAAAAACTAGGGAAAATGGAGAACGAAAATGGAAAAACAAATGAGCTAGGGTTCCAAGAGATGGCTGCCATCCACCCATCTAATGAGTATATATGGAGGCACCCAAAAGACTAAACTACCCTTCACTAATAACTAGGGATACATGCCCCTCGAGGGCGGATTTGGAAGTCTTCATGTCTTCACCATCGGACGGATGCCTGGCAACCGCACCCGGCGTAGCCTTGACGCAAGCCTTGCGATCCCGACGCGTGTCCTCCGCTTCGAAGCTTCTCGACGCCGGCCAGGGCGGTCAGACCGCCCCCCTGGGCGGTTAGACCGGCCTGGGGGATCTGACCGGCCCCAGGCGGTCTGACCGCCCCTCCTGGGCGGCTGAACCGGCCTGGGTGGCCGCACCTCCTCGTCGAGTCTTCAGACTCGGTTTTGTGGCTCAACCGAGTAACACAGTGGTTTTCTGGTGAACCATTGCAAACCCCGCGAACTCGGTGTAGTCTCCGCCAATCTCCACTCATGACTCGGCTCCCACGTAGTCTCGGCTCGACCTTGGTTTTGAGGCTCTACCAAGAAACCGTCCACGACCTCATCTTGCTGTTCATGCCACCATGCGGCCCGCACTTGATCCCGCTGGCCACCGGGTCCCTCGAACGAAGACTACTTGTCTTCTCCACACCTGGAGGCCTCACCGGCAACGACCTTTCGCGCTTGTTCTTCACCTGCACCAACACGAGTCAAGCCGCAACCTGCACCTGCAATACTTAGCCAAGAATCAGTCCACACAACGTTGTCAATCACTCATCACACAAGGAAGCGACCATCCACCGGTCCTCGAACCACACATGGTCCTCACTGCTGCAGCTCCGTCTTCGGTTCTTCGGACTTGGCTTTGGGGATCAACCAAGGAACCCAGTGGTTTTCTGGCGAACCACCGGAAACCCCGCGAACTCGGTGTAGCCTCCGCCAATCTCCACTCATGACTCGGCTCCCACGTAGTCCCGGCTCGACCTTGGTTTTGAGGCTCTACCAAGAAAATGTCCCCGACTACATCTTGCTGTTCATGCCACCATGCTGCCCGCACTTGACCCCGTTGGCCACCGGGTCCCTCGAACGAAGCCTACTTGTCTTCTCCACACCTAGGGTCCTCACCGGCGACGACCTTTCGCGCTTGTTCTTTACCTGCACCAATACCAGTCAAGCCGCAACCTACGCCTGCAATACTTAGCCAAGAATCAGTCTACACAACGTTGTCAATCACTCATCACATAAGGAAGCGACCATCCACCGGTCCTCGAACCACACATGGTCCTCAATCTCCTCCTTGATGAGTGCATTGACAACACCCACACGGAAGTAACAAGAGAGAAAAAAAAGAAAAGAAACGAACAAAAAGAAACTCCAACAAGCGATCGAAAGCCAAACAAAAGCAAAGAGCAAGATCACTTGAAGAAGACAAGTCTCGGACCCCTTAGGCAAGGGAAACGGCTCGACACATTCAAGACAAAACCAAGCTCAAACAAAGAGCGCGAACCACCGAACCAAAGCTCAAACACCAAAAAGAGCTCCCCTACACACATGCAAGCTCCCCCTGAACCAATGCACCTCCCCTGGACGAATGCATGCAAACCGGCTGAAAACAGGGCAGCTGCAGCAACTTCAGCTCACACCGGTCAGACCGGTCATCACCACCGGTCAGACCGGTCCCTAAGATGTGCACAGGATCAGCACTCACATCGGTCAGACCGGTGACCTCGACCGGTCAGACCGGTGCACAACAGAGCCCAGAAATGGCTCCAAACCACCTGAAAACCTTCTAAATGCGTCTAGCAAGCCATTTCAAGCTCAAACTTCTCCCCCTTGTTGGCAATGCATGAATCAAGCCAAAAATGCAAACTTTTCAACCTAGAGCTTCTCAAATAGACAAAATTTAACAAAGAATGCTACACGTGTCCAAACGAGCAAGTTAGATACTCTACGGCTTCGTATCGATCTCAACTACATGATCACCAAGTTTCACAACCATTGGACGAAGCTAAGATGGATTTGGGCAATTTTGCGAAAAACTTGCCTCTCATGAGCAAAGTCCTAAACATAATTAAAGCATATCAAAATGGCAAAGCCACACAAACTTCATGCTAGGACAGCCATTCTAATCATAAGACCATCACAAACACCCACAAGCACCTCATGTCATGTCAAAGCCACCGAGCCATGTGCCTACTTCTATGTATGAGACTTCTCATTGGTAGGCATCATGCAACGGTTTAGCACCCAAAGCAAATTAATTTCAGCACATATGACATGGGAGCACATTTTCCAAGCATTTTTCATTTCGTTTTCAGATTTATAATTGGTACATGAAATGTCTTTGCGACAAAATGGAACTTATGTCCCTCCACAAGATGAAGCAAGAGGGCTAAACATTCATGATGGCAAATGAGCCTTTGGCCCCATATGATCAATAAACTTGCTATCCAACCACAAATTAAGCATAGCAAAGCCACTAAAACATGTCAAGATCATATAAAGGCATTTACACATGAGAGAGCATACATGTGACATTTTCAAAAACATAGCCATCAACCATGGATTATTCATCAAGATCATCAAGAGCTAAGCCAAACTAACCATAGCGTACCAAACAAGCTCACAAAGACATAAATAACATTCCATGGTGAACAATGTATATAGGAGAAGCTTTTCCTATCCAATGCATATGATACAGAATGCATGCAATCTAAGATATAAGGATGCCTATATACCATGTTACATATGCCATGCCAAATGCAAGAAATGCACAAAGGAAAGCTATACATATGCTACAAAGGAGCTCCCACACACCCAACTCAAGAAATCAAACACACACCAAGCTCCCCCCCGCAAACGAGTGAAAGTTGCTTGATCTAGGGGTTTGGTGAAAATATGGGCTAGTTAGTCATGTGTGGGTACATGGACAAAGCTATCTTTCCTTTCTCTACGTTGTCTCTCAGACAATTATACCTCCCTTCTATGTGCTTGGCTTTGAAATGGAGCACTGGGTTCTTTGCAACGCTTATGGCACTAGTGCTATCACATTGAAGTGGGACATGGGTATACTCCTCACCAAAGTCACTCATGGTGTATGAAATCCAAAGGTGCTGAGAGCAACAACTAGCAGTGGCAACATACTCGGCCTCGGTAGTGGATTGTGCAACACTTGACTGTTTGCGGGAAGACCAAGACACCAAAGAAGAACCCAAAAACTGGCAAGTCCCATAGTGGACTTCCTATCCAATCGACACCCGGCAAAATCCGCGTCTGAAAAACCATGAAGCGGCAAAGAAGAGGACGCGGAGTACCAAAAGCCAAAGTCGGGAGTGTGATGCAAGTACCTGAAAATTCGCTTCCCCACTTGCCGATGCGAAGTCCTCGGAGACGCTTGAAACCGAGTGCACAGACATACTGAGAACTGAATGTCCGGCCTCGTCGCCGTCAAGTAGAGGAGTGACCCGATCATGCTTCGGTACTCCTTCTGGCCCATGTGTTCACCTTCCTCGTCCGCATTAAGAGCTGTAGTCGTACTCATAGGCGTCGTCATAGCCTTGGACTCCTCCATCTTGAACTTCAGCACAATGTCCTTGGTGTACTTAGCTTGGTGCACAAATGTTCCTTCCTTCGATTCCTTGATTTGTAGCCCGAGGAAGAACTGCAACTCGCCCATAATGCTCATCTCAAATTCCATACTCATATCCTCTGCAAACCATGCAACAAGAGAGTTAGACGACCCACCAAAGACAATATCATCCACATACACCTGCACAATCAGGATATCTCTACCCTGCCTCAGCTAAAACAAGGTCTGATCGACCTTCCCCATCTCAAAACCTCTATCAAACAAGAACCCCCTCAACCTGCCATACCAAGCTCTAGGCGCCTGCTTCAACCCATACAGCGCCTTCCTCAACTTGTACACCCGGTGGGGGTACTTTTCACTCTCAAACCCCGGAGGTTGCCTCACATACACTTCTTCCTCCAACACACCATTCAGAAAAGCACTCTTCACATCCATTTGGTGCAACTTGAACCCTTTAGCCACCGAAAAGGCTGGAAGGATCCTAATTGCCTCCAAACGTGCTACGGGAGCAAAGGTCTCCTCGTAGTCGAACCCCTCCTTCTGACTGAATCCCTGAGCAACAAGCCTCGACTTGTTTCTCACAACCTCACCTTTCTCTCCCACTTTGTTCTTCCACACCCACTTTGTACCAATCGGCTTACACCCTGGGGGAGGGTCAACCAACTCCCAAACCTGATTCCTCTCAAAGTTCTCCAACTCCTCATGCATCGAATTAACCCAATTGTGATCAGATAGTGCGTGTCCAATGTCTTTGGGCTCAAAAGTAGCAACAAATGTAGCATGAGCGAAATGATAATTGTTTCGAACCCTCGACCGTGTAATGCGTTCATTCATGTTGCCGATAATCCTCGAAGCTGGGTGATCCACTTGTACTCGCTAGGGAGGTTCTCGCCTCGATGCTACCTCCCCCTCAACATCAGCTTCTCCTCGTTCTTGATTTGTTGTCGTAGGTGTAGGAGAGGGTCCGTCCACCACCGTAGTCGAAGTAGTGGGTACATGTTCAGCCGGGGGCACCGCACCGCCATCTTCATTGTCTCCATGTTCATGCTCCTCCTCCTGAAAGATCTCCTCGCCAAGCTCATCATCACCTGCACACTCAAAGACAAGCTGACTACGTGGCTCTGTCTCGTCGAAGGTTACCTCGCAAGTCTCCACGATTTGGTTAGTTTCAAGATTGAGCACACGATATGCTCTAGAATGAGATGCATAACCAAAGAAAATGCCATCGACAGACCTAGCCTAAAACTTATCCAACTTCCTACCCTTCTTCAGAATGAAACACTTGCAACCAAAGACATGGAAGTGACTCACCTTGGGTGTGCGACCATGCATCAACTCATAACATGTTTTTTGCTTGTGCACTCTGAGGTAGATCCTGTTTGACACATAGCATGCGGTATTCACCGCCTCAGCCCAATACCTCCTCAGAGTCCTATGCTCATCAAGCATCGTCCGAGCCATCTCACACAAGGTCCTGTTCTTCCTTCCCACAACAACATTCTGGGGAGGCGTATACGGACTCGAAAACTGGTGCTCAAGACCCAAGTCATGGCAAAAGGTTTCAAAACAAGAGTTTCTGAATTCCGAGCCATTATCACTACGGATAGGTCGTATGGCATTTCCGTGCCTCTCGTTCCTCAACCTCAAAACTAGATCTCGAACAAAACCAAACGTCCCCCCCTTATCCTCGAGAAAGAACACCCACGCATACCGAGAATAGTCGTCCAGCACAACAAGGACATACCACTTCCCACCTGCAGATCGCACACGAGCTGGGCCAACAAGGTCCATATGGAGCAGCTCGCATGGACGCTCAGTCATCACATCGGTGAGAGGCGGGTGAGAAGAGGCTACCATCTTGGCATGCCTACACGGCGCACAAACCAACTCTTTCTCAAGCCTCAACCGTGGCAATCCTCGGACCAAATTGAGTTTACTCAAGCGAGACAAAAGATCAAAGCTCAAGTGACCCAACTTCCTATGCCACTTCCACAACACACTCGAAGAACCAGCCAAGAAACAACGCTCCACACCCGAAGACTGAGAAAAATCAGCACGAAACATCTGACCCTCGGGAACGACCATACAAACAAGGTCCACTCGAGAGTCCAAAATCCGAGAACCACCTGGCCGAAACAACACCTCAAAGCCCTGAAGTATCAGATGGCGACTAGAGAGGGGGGAGTGAATAGGAGCCGGTAAAAATGCTTCTCAAAGAACCCGGCCTATACCCTAGTCGAATCTCGGTCACACACAAGCGATGGATCGAATCACACACCAATCGCCAAGACAGCGAGGTTATGTATCAACCTCTAGTCCTAGGAACGATTCCTTGAAGCACACGCGGAAGCACAAGAAGGGAAGGGAGGAATCGAACCAAGAAGCAAATCACTCAGCCTCTTGCGGACCGTCCGGCCAGGCAGGGCGGACCGTCCGCGATGGGCCACGCGGACCGTCCGGCAGGGTACCGTGGACTGTCCGCACCCTTGCCGCGGACTGTCCGGCCTGAGCCACGGACTGTCCGGCCTGAGCCACGGACCGTCCGTTAAAGCGAACAGAACCTCCAGTAGCGAACCTCGACAAACGGACCATCCGCGGGGAGCACACGGACTGTCCGCCAGGCACCCGCGGACCGTCCGCCCGGTACACGCGGACCGTCCGAAACATCGTCCAACTAAAACTCAAAGCCACAACGGATCGGAACGAAAGGCGAGGAAGAACACGAAGAACACCCGACGAACAGCACCCGCGCGGACCGTCCGCCGACACCACGCAGACCGTCCGCCCCTCGCGGACAGAACAGAAAAACGCCCGACCTTGAAGGTTAACTCCCCCAAATCATCATCGGATTCCCCAAACGGTAGAAGCTGTGGAGACAAGGGTTTGGGGACTTGAAAAGCGTCACACAAGGATGCTATAGCCCAAAAATCTTGCCTCCTAACTCCCTAAATCACCGAGAATCGTGAATCCTTTGAGCACCACCAAAAGCTAGAGCACCGAACGAAAATGCTCGAATCGAAGTGGTTTCCCGGCGTTTGAGGGCACAAGATCAATCACAAAGATGCACGAGACATCCATCCATGTTTCCCTCAAAGAAATCCGGGGAGAAACCCACTCAAATCCACGGAATCACGCCAAGAACAAAGGCACGAAAACAAGCACAAAAAGACCATGAAAAACACAACTCCGAATCTTCTAAACAAACCAGGAAAGATTCACAAGGTCTAGCATGCCGCCCTAGCATCCATCCCTCTCAACAAATCTCTCATGAAGCTCTCATGCTAGCCTAGAGAAAATAGAGAAGAAAATAGCTACGAAAAATGAGAAATGGGAGGGGAGAAATGAAACCATAAGTCGCGGAGAGAGAGAGCCATCCACACACACTCATGGCTTATATATCAGGTCCCGCCAGAGTGGTAAATGACTCGACTACCCCTAACTTAACTACTGGCGATACAACCCACGTAGGGGCATTTAGGTAATGTTTGTGGGTCTTGCCATCGGACGGCCACGCCTTTGCCGCACCCCGCGTCCTCCCGACGCAAGCCATGCGATCCCGCCGCGTGTCCTCCGCTTCGAAGCTTCCCAACACGCCCGGATCTCGTCTCCGTCGTGTTGGGCCCTCGGACTTGGTTTTGAGGCCCAAACTAAGAAACCGTCCTCCGATGGGTTTGTGGCCAAACCACCAAACCCCGCGTGCTCGGTCCGGCCTCCCTCCAAACCACTTGACTCGACCGCCACCGTGCACCGGCTCGATTGTCCATGACTTCGTCTTGCTCGTATCGCCACCATGTGGCCCGCACCTAGTCCCGCCGTCCACCGGGTCCCTCGAACCGAGCCTACTTGTCTCTCCATCTCCCGGAGGCCCCTCAGGGCTGAAGACCTTTCGTGCCCGTTCTTCACCTGCAACAACACGAACTAGGCCGCAGCCTACACCTGCGCACTAAGCCAAGAGTCAGTCCAACACCCGTTGTCAATCACTCATCACTGAGGAGCGGTCATCCATCGACCACCGGGATGCTCCTGGTCCTCAAGCCCTCATCCAACAACTAGGACACAGAAAGCAGATTGTACCCCAGCGATTGAACAAGAGCAACACGCCTTAGAGTGATCTTATCACTCACTTTGATCTCACCTTCTAAAAGCCCATGCCCACGCCAATTGTCCCCAAAGGTGATGTACCTCTTTGTCACCACCGGGATGAGACTTGAGAACCACCCCCTGTCTCCGGTCATATGCCTCGAGCAACTGGAATCAATCAACCAAATGTTCTTCAAGTCTCCCACCTGAAATTCAAAAACGAGCACGTGAGCGAACAAACGACTCAGCACTGGGGTTAGTACCAAAAGAGTAAAACCAATGCCGAGCCATTTGCTTGAAAGTGGGGTTAGCACACACCAAACCATCTCTCCTACCAAAGCTACCTCCACGAACACCACCACGGTAACCACCTCTCTCTACCTGGAGGAGGACCAAAACCACGAAAGAAAGCCCGTGGAACGTCCTTCCTCTCGTTCTCAAAGCTACGACTCCTCCCATCCCCGTAGTGAACTCGAGGGGGAGAATGCCTAGCCACCTGACCTCCTGCAAACTCTCCAGCCCAACCACCAGAACCACGACCTCCAGAAACAACCCTCGCACCTGTACGAGCACAAAACCCAAAGCCGCCGCCGTCCGGGGCCCGCACCGTCTGACCAGTGCCCCACACCGGTCTGACCGGTGTAGCCTGGGGAGCAGCACCTCCAACAGCCTTCCGCTCTCCCCAAGCTCGAACTGTCCTCACACTCGCCTTAGCCCTGGGCATCTGCACACGAGGCTCAAGTACACCATCAGAAGGATGGTACTTGTACTTGTTTGCCCACTCCTTCGCCATTCTCTCCTCTCGCTTCCTCTTGAAGCAAAACTCATCCTTATGGCCATCTCTCCCACAATAGCCACAATGGAACCTCACAAGCTTAGGCTTAGGCTTGGGTTGTGGCTGCTCACTTGGTTTCTCTCCACTCAACTTCTCCACCGGTTTCCCCTCACTAGCCTTCTTACTTTCTTTCCAAAGAACACTTTCCCCGAAGTGCTCACAAACTTGATAGCCTTTTGTAGATCATTTGTGGGTGTAGGAAACACGGGTGGAGCTGGGGTTGTGTCTAGTCGGTTCCTAAGATGGTTAGGTTTTGGGGGAAATCATTTTTGTGGTGGGTTTTTCGTGGCTCTAGGATATTCTCTCCACTTCCCTCACCAGCCTTGTTTGCCCCAAGTCCCTCACCATCCTGCCTCTTAAATGCCTCGATCATCATCCTCAACTGAGGCTCATGACCAGACAACCAACCCATCAACTTTCTCAGCTCATCATTCTCATCCTGCAAATGATCAATATAATGTGCAAGTTCCAAATTCTTCAAAGCATGCATTTCACAGGTAGAGCATGATGTAGGCATGGGTTCTTTCAGCTTAGCCTCAAGAGAATTAGTGTAAGGATGCATCTCATGAATCTTAGCATGCAAAACAGGGCAAGAAGTGCAAGCTCCTAGCAAAGCAGGTCTAGACTTACAGCTCAACCACTTCAACCCTAAGCACATCTAGTTCCTCACACTTGGAGGCATGCTTCTCCTTAAACAAAGCAAGATCAGCAAGAAAGATGGAGCAATCAGCACAATCAACCTCATCCGGAGCAACAAGGCTAGCATTAAGGGAATCAATCTCAAGCTTGCTATCAAGCACCTGTGTTTCTAGCTCAGCCACTCTAGTCCTAGCATCCTCGAGTGAAGCCCAAAGCTCTTTTCTCATTTTCTTGGCCTCTCTAAGCATGTCATCACGGTTATCCAGCAAAGAGCCAAGCCTCTCATTCTCTTGGCGCAAGAAGGGAAGTTCATCACGCACCTCGTCGTCGGACTCAGAGTCCGAGTCGCTCTGTGTGCTCTTCTTGCTGCCGGAGCTCAGCGCCATGGTGCATAAGCCATCTCTCGCGAAGTAGCTCAGCCCACTCAGGTTCTTGGACGACTTCTTGTTCTTGCGACGATCACCTTCATCTTCACTGCTGCTCGAGCTCGAGGTGGAGCGGAACTGGAGTCGACGTCGCTCGCTCCAACCATCGCTCGAGCCTTGCCTCGGCTCTCCTTCTTCCTCGAACGTCGCTCGTCCTTGTACTTGTTCTTGTGCTTGATCTTCTGGTCGCGCCTCGACCGGTACTTGCCATCCATCCTCGACTTGTGCTTGTAACTGTCCTTGTTCTCGACCTTCTCCGGGCAGTCAGCGACGAAGTGTCCCAGCTTGCCGCACTGTAAGCATGTCATCGTGTTCCTCCTCAAGTTCACCCGGTTCTCGTGCAGCCTCTCGAACCTCCTCGTCAGCAATGCCAGCTTGTCCTCTCCAAGCACGTCAAACTCCTCATCAGGCATGGACATCAAAGAGGACAAAGAGAACATCCTGGTGGATGGGTTAGTGTTAGCCTTTCCTTTCGAACCACCAACGTGGGAAAGACTATGGGAATCAGTCGGACCCTCGAGCTTGGCAGTCATGCCCCTATCCACCTCAGCCGACTTGAGCTTCGAGAACAGCTCATTCACCGTCAGAGTGTCATACTTCTCTGACTCCACAATGGCCTCGAACTTTCCGCCCCAAATCGTACGATCTAAAGAGTGTAAGAGCTTGACTGCTCTATCATGATCATCATACGGGAGCACGTCCACATTGGCCTCATGTTGTTCACAACCACCGTGAACCTCTGAAACAAGGCATCGATGGACTCACCGGGGAGATGAGTGAAGTTCTCATACTCTCTCCGGTAGGTCACATACATCCGTGCTAGTACCTGGGCATTCCCAACATGAGCCTCCTTCAGCACGGTCCAAATTCTACAAGCCAAGTGCTCAGTGTGCACCCGATCGAACTCAGGCTAACACAAAGCACGAAAGAAGTAGTCGACCGCCTTATTGTTGGCGTCGAATCTGTCCCTCGATCATGGAGCGAGGAAGTCCATCGGCTGGACATTGCCTGTGCCCACCGTGACATCCCAAAGGATCTGACCCTTTCCGCGGAGGAACGCACCCATCCGCTTACTCCACATCTTGTAGTTCTTGCCATCGAAGTGTGGAGGACCCGAACCCCATTCCTGGTACGCCATCCTTGGATCTTAGACTGGTTAGAGTCAATAAAGACCCGAACCGGCTCTGATACCACTTGAAGGACCGAAACGGCGAACCAGAGAGGGGGGAGTGAATGGGAGACGATAAAAATTCTTCTCGAATGAGATGAAAGCTCCAACAAGATGAACACGACTTCAAACACACGTCTCTGACTCACTACCCAAATTGGCCAAGCCCACGTAGCCACTGGAGTGCCACTGGACCTAGGAACCAACACACAACCTTCCGACCCGAGAACGCAGCGGAACATAAACCTCGAGTCTACAGACCAACACCGGTCGGACCGGTGAGCACCACCGGTCAGACCGGTCCCTGCTGGTCAGAGTTGGCAATTTCCACTAAGTGGCCTCACACCGGTCAGGCCGGTGTAACACACCGGTCAGAATGGTCCAAGCCTGAAAGCCCCCAAATCACCAAACAGCCCTACCGACCTCCAAACTGACCCAAACTCGAAACAGCTGCAACACAGGACAACAACGAACTCGCCCAGACATTCACCCGAGCAAAAACCCACTAAGGGTTGCACCGGTTAGACCGGTCAAGAGCACCAGTCAGACCGGTGTAGCCTGGGCAGCTCGGGATGAACAGCACCCGCGGGTCAACTCCCCCAAATCCAAACCTCGATCTCCCGAATCCCTCCACGGACTTAAACAAGACTTTGGGGATATTAGGAACACCTCATGAGGAGTCCATAGCCAAGTTTAATCCCACCAAAACTCGTCCAAAAAGGAGGAATCGAAGAAATCCCACCAAGAGCACCTCAAACCCTAGAACCCGGAAAACCCCAAAATCGAGCCCCTTCACTCACGGATTTGGGAGGGGAATCACAGCCCAAAGAACCACGAAAGGTTCCCACAAATTCCCCCCCATCAAATCCCCAAGAGAAAGGTCCCAAAACAACCCAAAGAAATCACCAAAAGAGGGCTCCGAAAATCACCACCAAGAACAACCAGGAACAACACATCCAAACCTTGATGAACCACGCCGAATCATCCATACATGCAACAAAGGTTCTAACAAGGTCTAGCTTGCCGCCCGATCATCCAACCCTCTCACAAGATCTCACCATGAAGCTCTCAAACTAGTCCTACAGAAATCCTAAGAAAATAGGAAGGGAAAATAGGAAAGCAAATGAACTAGGGTTCCAAGGCTTGGCTGCCATCCTCTCACCTCTTGGGTTATATGGAGGCAACCGAAAGTCTAAAATACCCTTCTCTAACAATTACGGATACAAGCCCCTCAAGAGCGGTTTTGGAAGACTTGAAGCTTTCTCCATCGGACGGATGCCCGGCGACCGCAACCTGCTTAGCCTCGACGCAAGCCTTGCGATCCCGACGCGTGTCCTCCACTTCGAAGATTCCGGACTGTGTCGTCGCACACCGGTCAGACCGGTGCTCCTCACCGGTCAGACCGGTGAGACCCACCGGTCAGACCGGTCTGGCGCTGTTGTAGCTCCGTCTTCGGTTCTTCGGACTTGGCTTTGTGGATCAACCAAGGAACCAAGTGGTTTTTTGGTGAACCACCGGAAACCCCGCGAACTCGGTGTAGCCTCCGCCAATCTCCACTCATGACTCGGCTCCCACGTAGTCCCGGCTCGACCTTGGTTTTGAGGCTCTACCAAGAAACCGTCCCCGACTTCATCTTGCTGTTCATGCCACCATGCTGCCTGCACTTTACCCCGCTAGCCACCGGGTCCCTCGAACGAAGCCTACTTGTTTTCTCCACACCTGAAGGCCTCACCGGTGACGACCTTTCGCGCTTGTTCTTCACCTGCACCAACACCAGTCAAGCCGCAACCTGCACCTGCAATACTTAGCCAAGAATCAGTCCACACAACGTTGTCAATCACTCATCACAAGGAAGCGACCATCCACCGGTCCTCGAACCACACATGGTCCTCAAGTTTCATCACTAATGGTTGTGCAAAACAAATATTATTTGTATGTTGTACTTACAAAGAATAAAATAAAGCATATAAACATTATTCAACAAACAGAATGTAAACTAAACAATGAAATTAATGAAAAGATGGTAATTTACAAAAAATTAGAAAAAAATATCAAATTTGGACTAATAACGACGAAGAAATACTTGTTACAACATTTGATTGCAGATTAAAAGGAGAAATGGGAATTGTTCTTCATTTGAATAGAACTGTACCCCATAGTCATTAGCGACGCGAGGCTGATAACCCGCGTCGGATTTGCTGCTCTCCCAAAATTTTACACAGATAATTTGAGCATCATACAAAAGCTAATCTACTACTGATTTCTAATTCCAATACTTTGTGCGAACTTCACCATTTCGCAGTGCAGCCTATAGTCTTCACTGCAAAATAGAGAAATTCGAAGCCATCCTTTTTCCACGCCATTGCCTGCGCATGGCTGATCGTCGCGCACCTGTGCTGGAGGCGGCAGCGGTTCATCCCATACGCGGAAAAGTCAAGGAGTGGATCGCAAGTGCAGCCTTCTCGCGCAAAGGCAGACACCCCTCGTTGCTCAGCCATCTCTACGTTGTACTACCGCCTCCCGCGACCCGCCTCATGTACCCCTTCGCGGTGTCATCGGTGGCGGCACCACCATTTTCTTTGTAGAGCAAGATGGCGTATATATAGGATGCCGCATCGTGCCCACCCTCGGCAGCACGCCAGAGATCATTGTATCCCCTGTGTTCAATGAAGAAGGCTTTGATTCCGGAGAGGAAGCAAGCCTTCGGATTCCCGAGACCGGTCAACATAGCAAGGAATGCTTTGTAAGCGGTGGGGTTCCACACGCAACAAATTTGATCTCGTATCCCTTCTATCGACAAACGCCGGCCAACGTCGTCGTGGCCACACAAGCAGCGCATGGTCGAGCAAGTACCGCTTAGTCTGCAGAGGTTAGCCAAGGGCCACTCCGAGGTCGCACCAACAAGCGCCACAATCTCAATGCGAAGGCCTTGAGGGAGGCCCAGCAGTGACGACGGTTGGTGCCGCATGCTTCTTCCTGGCATGCTATCCATCTCCGGTCGGGAATGGTGATGATGAGGAGTAGGCAGTTGCTGTTTTTCGCGGGTAGAGATGAAGGGGCAGGAGATCTAATTGTTTTGGAAGGACAAGATACAGGAGATTTGTTTCCAAACACGGTTTAAGTATGCAATGGAGACGACGTTTGGCTAATCTGCGTAGAGACGATGTTTCATTACTCAGTGTATCATTTAATTCTATATTGGAATCACTACCTCTGCAACGGTGCTCTCAGCCATTTACTGGCAACAGTTTTGCCATTGACCTTCTTGGGAACCTCTTCCTGTTTCCTGTGCTCTTGATCTTATCTCTTCCTCTCTTTTTTGGAGATGATGACTACATTGGTCATGTTTGGATGGATGTGTTAGTGTTAGTTTGTAGCAAACTGACACCAAAACTAACACTTTGGAGCTAAACACATGTGTTAGTTTGGTGTTAGTTGGAATTAACACCCCCAAAAAACTAACACCTCCAAGAGGTGGTAATTGGTGTTAGTTTGGTGGACCCCAGTCCTTTTCTCTCTCCCACTCCTTTTTCAAATGTTTGGAAAAGTTAATTCAAATGCAAACTAACACCTCCATCCAAACTAATCTCTCAGTTTCTAGAAGAATTCATGTGATATGGGTGATTGGGTTGCTCATCCCTCTAACACAGCTGCCAACAGAATTCTTGTGACATACCCCTTGCTCACAGCTGTGTCCGGGCAAAGTAGCCCAGAGCCTCTTGGCATCAGGATGAACAAGCCGATAGAAAGCCTGCTGCAGCTTTTGTCACACTTGGGCTCTTACAAACCAAAATTAGGGTTGCAAAATCCGACGGAATTCATCGTGTGCCCAATGATCATTGCTTTGTGGTCTCATTGCAAGCCAGGAATCAGTTCTCTAAGCCATCAACAAAAATGGAGCTTGTTCAATGACCATGTGCAGCAAGATCGACGACCTGTGAGCAAGATCGACGACCTATGAGCAAGATCGATGTGTGTGTGTGATTTTGCATATCTCATTATGAAGATATGGCCACATTGTAACCTTGTTCTGATGTATCAATGATGATTGTAATCTGTGTGTGTGTGATTTTGCATATCGCGTCATGAAGATATGGCCGCATTGTAACCTTGTTCTGATGTATCAATGATGACTGTAATCTGTGTGTGTGTGATTTTGCATCTCAAGAGGCATGCTTTTGTGATTATATCTGTGCAGTACAATTTTTTGTATGATTTACCTACTCACTTACAAAGCTTGAAGAACAAGCCAACGGGGGCTGGCTAAGAGCAACTCCAACAGTTTGGCAAATCAACTTGTTTCTCTCAGGATTCCTGATGTAAGTTAGATCTGGATTTGGCAAGTGAAATTATGTTAGTTTGTTGGAGATGAACTCTTTTTTACTTGGCATATTTTTTTAGAAGTTGGCAAAGTAGAAGATTTGCCAAGTACAATTTGGCAAACTGTTGTTGTACAACCTTCCACCCTGGCTATGCAAGAAACAGAAGTATATGATGCTGACAATATTGGTCTCTGGGCCAAAGCAACCTGGCGACCGTATTGATGTCTACTTGAGGCCACTAGTTGATAACTTCAAGACCGTTTGGGATGAGTACAAGCGTGAGGAGTTCACGATGCATGGCATGTTGTTCACCACCATCTACGACAACCCAGCTCATCGCAACCTCTCTGGCCAGAGTAAAAGGAAAGGTGCAGCTTGCCCACACTGCTTGGAAGATACTTGCGCAATATGGCTAAGACATTCAAAGAAAGACGTATTTAAGGGGCACCATCATTTCCTCGTCAAGAAACATCCGTACCAAGCCATGGATTGTCAGTTTAATGGGGAAAGGAGAATCGAGAGGCGTTGTTGCATGTGACTAGAGATCTGGTCCACTTGAATGTCAAGGACATCAAAACTATCGAGGAGTTACCCAAACTGACTGAAAAACCCTTGGCAAAAGAAAGAAATGAGATGGTGAAGAAGAAGAAGGAATGCGGAACAAGAAATCAATTGTATGGGAGCTAGAGTATTGGCCGATGTTGGATGTGCGTCACTCGATTGACAACATGCACGTCAAGAAGAATGTGTGTGAAGCTACTTATGGAACATTGCTACAACAGAAGTCCAAAGGAAAAGATCATAAAAATGCAAGGGAGGATCTTAAAGAGCTGGGCATTAGGCCGGAGCTCTATACAGAGGAAATAGATACGGGGATGAACCTTCCCATTGCTACAACCACCTTGTCAAAGGCAGAGAGAAAAGAATTCTGTCCGTTTTTGCATGATTTGAAAGTACCTTCAGGCTACTCATCAAACTTCAAGAGGCTAGTGTCAGTAAAGGACATGAAAATGAATTTCAACTTGATGAAATGTCATGATTGCCATGTGTTGATGACAGCTCTTCTTCTAGATGCACTTAGAGGTATCGAGACAAAACTAGTTCGCGACGCGGTCACAAGCTTGTGTTTATTCTTCAATGCTATAAAACATAAGGTGATTGATGAGGAATAACTATTGGACTTGGAGAGGAGGCATTTCGAGACCCTATGCCTGCTTGAAGCTACCTTCCCACCATCATTCTTTGATCTCATGCTGCATCTAACAGCACACCTCACGAGGGAAATCTGGTTCTTTGGCCCATCTTACCATCAGCAGATGTTTTCATGAGAGGTTCTATGGATTCCTGAATCATTGGTACATAACCTGTTATTTTCAGAGGGAGCCATTGTTCGTGGCTACGAGACCATCGAAGGAGAAGAGTGGGTCATGGGTTATATGGACCCACAAAACCCCATTGGTGTGCCTCGCTCACGGCATGAAGGTAGGCTTTCAGGTGTTGGGACCATGGGGAAAAGGCCAGTCACTCCAGATGCAGATGCCTTCCAAAAGGCTCATTTCACCGTGATACAATAGCTGCACCTAATTACACTGTTTACCAATGAGCACAAACAACAACTACGTGAAGACAACCCTAATCGTGGTAGGGTTTGGCTTGCAAAGATGCACATGCAATGTTTCAGCAGGTGGCTCCGAGATTATGTCGGGACATGCAGCAATAATGCTGTAATCACCGACGAGATAAGTAATCTAGCAGCAGGACCCTTGTTCACTGTTACAAGATACGAAGGAATGGATATCAATGGATGCACGTTCTACACCATGACCCAGGATAAAAGGACAGTCTATCAAAATAGTGGTGTGCGCATACGGGCAGTCGTTGACGACAGTCATGACGATGATGATGACACAGAGACAGACACATATTATGGTCAAATAGAGGAGATATGGGAGCTTGATTATGTAGGATTGAAGGTAGCCTTGTTTTAGTGTAGATGGGTCACCAGTGGGGAGAGAGCTGTGAGCAAGGACAAATATGGTTATGTTAGTGTGGATCTCTGCATCTTTGGTTACAAAAAACGAGCCGTTTGTCTGCGTCAACGATGTTGAGCAAGTGTTCTATGTACCTGACCTTGCAAAGAAGAACTAGTCTATAGTTATGCCTAGAAAAAAGGATTGTGGGGATTCAAAATGTTGTTGAGGAGGAGGAATACAACCAGTTTGACAAAATTCCATCCTTTGACACTTCACACAAGCCCCAACTCTTGGGAACTAACAAAACACTGTACTTGTGAAGCGACCATGGCGAAAAAAATCCATATATAGAAATCAAGAAGGAAAAAGCAAGCCTAATTTCTGCTGAATCCTTTTTGTAATGCCGGAGGGCGTGTCTATTGGTGGAAATGGAATCCGTTTTGTAATATAAAGGATGTGATGTACTGGTGGAATTTCAATCTTTTTTGTAATATATGGGATGTGGTGGAATTTGAATCCTACTTGTAATATATTCTGCCTAAGATACTATATATATTCTGTTTATATTCAGCTTCAGTTCAGTAACGGGCAAGAGACGAGGATTAACGAACCCGCGTCACCTTTGTTAGGAGCAAGAAACGAGGACTAACAAACCAGCACCGCCTTTGTTACAGGCAAAAGATGAGGACTAATGAACCAGTGTCGCCTTTGTTATGGGCAAGATATGCGAAATCATGAACAGGTTACATCAAAAGTGACATGGATTAGAGCATCTCCAAGAGTTTGCCAAATTGTACTTGGCAAATCTTCTACTAACAAACCAAAAGTCAAGTTTCTAGGTTCATGCGAGTCCTACCACGTGCTGAAATTTAAATAACATCAAGATACAAGTGGTGGCTCTACTCGTGTGTTTTTAGCATGTAAAACAAGTGAACCAGAACATCATAAAGGGGATGAATGGGTGAGTTAGGTTCTGAATTAATTTGGTTGTGGTTTCTCAAAAAGAAGCAAACAAACATGTAGGATGGTTCATGTAAAGGGTTTATGATCAAAACAAAATATTCAACCAAAAATTATATCTCTAATATTATTCAACAATTCTAAGTCTAATGTCTTGTGTAGTAAAATTCAAAACTAAATTACTTGAAAAGACTCGAAAAACATGGAATCAGGTTGTCCTCCCGGTAGCTTATTCTTGACTTGATGAAACGGGTTGCCTCCCGCCTAGCGCTTCATTTATAGTCCATAGCTAGACTTCTTTACTTGATTACTTCAAATCAACGCTCTTTGTGGGTGTTGCAATCTTAGGTACCCACTTCCACACCATCTTGGGCATGGGCTTATTCTTCAGCTTAGTCATTTTTTTGGTCTTCACAGGCTGGCTTTGTCCTTTGGTCTTGACGGATGCAACACCTTCCTTCATGTAGTGGCTCGGCATCTCAAACTCCGGTCCTTCGGTCGTGATCTTCATGGTCTACTTAGTGTGATCCTCCATCTCTCCCGAATGAGTTTGAGTAGCCTTCGCCGTCTCGGGACCTTGGGATTGTACCGACAATCTTCCTTTGCTACCCATCAGGCACCCGACAAGTTGTCACACTTGCGTTTCTAACATCTTCATCATGATGAACACTTCACGTATAGAGCTTCCGACCTCTGTCACCTTGACATCTAAATTCTCCAACATTTTCTCCATAGCCTCGAACTTAGTGACGGTGTCCTTGTTGATCTTAGCTTGCTCATCCATGAAGTCCTTCAATTGTGTACAAAGGGGAACCAAATCTTGAATGGACGAACTTGCATTAAATCGAGTTTACCTTGGACATGGTCGTACTCCTCACACTCCTTGCATGTGGATCTTGCCTCGGCAGCCTTTAGGTCTTGAGCTTCTCTCTCTATCTCCATCTTCTCCATCCTCCTCTTAAGTAAACCGATATGCCACTCAAGGAATTTGGCTCACATGTATTCATTGAAACGCTCCAAAGCTCCCACAATCGTCATGCGGATAGTTGAGACCTTGATCTTTAACGGCCTTCCGGCGTCTTGAAGGTTTATGATAGGTAGATCAACGATGTCCGAGGTGCATAGCTCGATCTTGCACTCCGGTTGCGGTTGTTCTCCCATGGTGGCGGTTGATGTTGATCTTCCTTTGGACTTGGAGGTGGTGATTCCCTTGGAGATTCCGACGGTCCTTCGACTTAGGCTTTTGGATCTAGGGTTTCCAACCCTTTAGCTTGTGTTGCATGTCTCCTTTACCTGTAAAGTTTTCCTGGATCATCCACAAAAGAATGTTTTGGGTTTCTTAGAGAGGTAGCCAACCATCTCCGGTTAGGGTTAGTAAAAACAAAAATTTAAAAAAAAAAGAAAAATTAGGGTTAATCAAAACTAGATTAGATTGATTTTTTTCTTTTTGAGGACGATCAAACTTAAGAGATGCAAAAGAAAATCAAAAGAAAAAATAAAAAATAAGTGATACTAGACTGGATCTTGATTGCTTGTTCCCCAGCAACGGCACCAGAAAAAGGGGCTTGTTGACGGTAGACTATCGTATCAAAGTTCACATAGATTGGCATGCGGACAAATCCCCCACCGTAGTCAAGGGACCCTTCTTCCCTCGAGTGGTGAACCCAAGGTATCGAATCCGTGGAACAATGTGCAACGCAAGGATTCAATCTAGTAAAGCAAGGAAAGCTATCTTTTGAAGAAGTAAGTTGCATCTAATCTAAGATATCATCAAGAAAACACATCTAATCTAATCTACTAAAGAGGTAGTAAGAGAAAGTAAGAGATAATCGATCTAGAGAGTCTAGATCATGCTTATGTTGTAGCTCCAAACAAGATAGATGAAGATAAAAAAGTGAATCTCATTAAAAGCATCTTTATATCTTCGCCTCCAGTCCGATTCCGAAAACGCCCGCCTTTCAGAGCCCCCATTCTGTCACAACGTACTCTTATCCATGCGGGTAGTCTAGGGCGAGTTTGATAAGAACAAGTTGAAATCACTTGGTCGGTCTGGTATGCACCTCTAGCCACCGCGGCTACAAGAGCACCCTATGCAATCTATCTTAAGTATAGATTGGAGAAGAAGCAAAACTAAGAAGAAAACAAAATCATCGAGGAGGCACTTGATCGCTAGAAGTCGGATTCACTTAAAGACTTCACCATGAATGATTACATGAACAAGATCACCACTGGTATCCTACCTCGATCTTGATCCTTGCTCCGGAGCTCCGACGTGGTCTTCCATGCAAGGTTCCCACATCAACTAGGGAGACCCTAGACAACTAGCACGACCCTCATCTCCGAGATGGTCTCCCTTAAGCTTCTCTGCTCCTCGGCGGCAGATGACGAATTTGTTGAGGCGTGCTCTCGGTCAGGGGGCTACAAATAGCCCGAGAGGCACCTAGGTCAAAGGGGGGACGATTGGGCCTCGAAACAGGCTGGGTCGACCGGCCTGGGCCCACCGTCCTGGGCCCATTTCGGCCCAGTTCGTGGCCTCCTTCGCCAGGTGTTGCTTCCCGAGTCTTCTAGATCCTTCCCCATTTTGCATGTGGGCCCTTGTCGTCAGTTTCTCTCTGAATTGGACGAAGCTCCTTGTCTCGCAAGATTCAACACTTTTCTGGCTAGGTCCTCGGAGTTTTCCATCTTCTCGGGTTGGGTCCTTGGGCTTCTTGGAGTCGTGTTCACTTCATTGCTTGACTTGTACCGGACTTCAAGGTCTTGTCATGAGGTGCTTAATGAACTTATCCTGAAAGTCTTGCTTTCAACACTAAAACCCTACATAAACACTAAACTCCAAAACCAACATGCACAAGTGAACTTGTTATACCACGGGGGTTAGTACCAATGGATAAGGTATAAAAGTTATGCCAACACCGAAGGTAAACTCATGGTTAGGTTGACGGAATTTCACCGTCAACACCCTCAAAAGTTCCACTGTCATCAAGGTCTTCATCTTGGTCGGTAGCATGGTATCGCACTGCACCTTCATTTAGGCAGCTTGCTTCGAGTTCATTAAGGCCTTACTCATTATGTTTATTCCAACACATGTATTTTTTTGTGAAACCACTTGTGACCAAATGATGAAAAATGATTTTTCGTTATGTGAATTTATTTTGGTTCAGACAATCAATACAGGGGCAAAGCATTGCCAGAACACCACAGTTTCTCATATCCGCCTCTGCTTGATTTAGAAAACCATTGACCCCGCTTAAGAAATTCTCCCAATCTTCTTGGGGTTGTCTGTACATCCAAGCCCGAGCAGCAGATGCCATCTGCATTCCATACACCAAATGAGCATAATTCATCAAAGAAAAAGACAACTGAAAATTTCAATAAAAGGGGCCAATTAATTTCCACCTTATTGATGAGGACTTTCTACGACGCGAGCGCGGCCGAGGGGGAGGATCAGAGGCGGCATCGCGGTCGCGGCGACAGCGCGGAGGACGGCATGGTCGATATCTGCTCTGGCACCTTTCGCCATCGCGCACGCGTGGCCAGCCGGCCTGCTGCAGCGCTGGCTTTCTGAGGAGAGAAATTAAGCGTGATCCTTAGAGCGCGCGCAGCTGGCGGCAGAGAACAGGACAAGCCAGCAGGGACATCTGAGCACACAGATCAAGCGAGTGACCTTCTGAGGTGAGAGAGTGAGTGTTGTTGTCGGAACAGGAGTGGCCATCTACGGAGAGAGAGCAAGTGGTGTCGGAAGGAGAAGACACAGACGAGATAACAACGTGCATCTCCGATGTGAGAAAAAGGCGACCTGGGTGGCAATCAAAAGAGACGAATCCGACAAGCATGCGTCTCCAGTATGAAATTATCGGTAATGGACTTTATAGCCCGTTACCAATACGGTAGCGAAAAGTAACGGACTTAAGCAGCCCGATGGATTATGCAATCTGTCTTCGCCTATTCCTGTTCTCATTGCTCGGGAAGGCGAAGCAATGGTTTTATGCGGAGCGAGATGTCATAAACACATGGGATAAGTGCTCAAAGGCATTTCTCGCAAAGTTATTCCCGATGGGAAAAACCAATGCCCTCCATGCAAGAATTTTGGGTTTCCAGCAATAGAATGATGAGAGCATCCCAGAAGCATGGGAACGCTTCCAGGAGTACATCACCGCGTGCCCGCACCATGGCATGCACGGGTGGTTCTTAATTCAGACCTTCTATCACGGGCTCAAGCGTACATCTCGTGAGCACCTAGATGCAGCTACTGGAGGAGCCTTCTTCTCGCTACAAGTACCATCCGCCAAGGAATTAATCGAGAAGATGGTGGCAAATCAAGGTTGGGATGGAGATCGTCTCCAACCCCGTACCCGCGGTGTACACCAAGTTGATGGGATCGACATGATCGCCTCTAAGATGGACCTCCACATGAAAAAATTGGAGGCATAAACCAACAAAGAAACCGCCGTGATCAGGGATGCACACATGACGTGTGAGGTTTGCGGTAATTCGGGAAATGATTGTCTCAAAACAAGGGAAGAAGCCAGCTTCATCAACAATGGCAACACCAACGGGTTCTGCAACAACAACTACAACAATCAAGGGTGTAACTCGAGGCCCAACTTCTTGTTCAACAATCAATGGCGGTAACTATTCTAATTCCTTCAATAATCAGCCTTCCATTAAAGATCTTGTCTTTGGCCAAGCTAGAATTAATGAAAGTTTAAACAAGAAGCAAGTCGTCATTGAGAAAGTTCTTGAAAAACTTAACTCCACCATAGAATCTTTCACCTCCGCTATGAATAATCAGCTAAGCTTTAACAAAATGATCGAAACTCAACTTGCTCAGCTTGCTGCTTCTTACCTTCTTCTACATTTGGTGGAATCCTGGGGCAACCCGAGCCTACCCGAGAGAATGTTAGTGCCATATCCACCAGATAGGGTAAGCCATCTAGGAGGACATATGCATCTAACCATGTGCAGGAAGATGAGGTGGCCCCAACCCAACCCAAGGACAAAGCATCCAACGTGCACCATCACCCCAAGAAGTCGAAGCCAATCAACAAGTCTAAGGGGGGAAAGAAGACGGAAATCAAGAACACCCCCGCTAAAGCTTCACCGACTTCATCGCCACCAAAAGAACAAATAAGGTGTGGCGAGTGAAGAGAGCATCGTTCGAGTCTTCCACTCTGGGACTGAATGAGCCTATGATTAATAAAGCAACTGGAGGAGTCCCACTCACGGACTCTAAATGACGAGCCCTCACCGAGAGGTAAATCGGTATTTATCTCATATTTCCCTTTCAATCATTTTATTTTGTGCATCAATCATGTTTAGATTCCAAATTTTTTTCATCATCGCATTTAGTAAGTAAACAAGACAATAAAAAGTAGTTTTGGATATTTTTGGTGATACGGCCGAACCTAGAGGTACGGCTGTACCTCCCCTCGACAAAATTTTTGTGCAGGATGTTTACAGGAGGAAACACGAGTGCCTGGGAAAATTTAGTAGGGCTGGCCATACCAAGTGATATGGTCGTACCTATGATTTTTCACATATCCATCAAGACAACCAATACACGTGTCTAGGTGCTCACCCCATCACGAGAAAGAAGACAGGCCAACCAAAGAGCCAAAATTTAGCTTCGGGGAGACCCCATTTTCAATCAAGGAAGGTATGTCCATCCAAACTACTCTTCTACATCTTGTTGATTTCTTTTGAATAAAATGAAAATGTTTGCTTCAACCATGTTTTTGAAATCTTGTCTATACCCTCCCTTTGGAAATGATGAATGGTTGCTAAGTTAAAACTTTGCAAGAACCTAGCGCATATCTTGTGCTCTATGCCTTTTTGAACTTGTTGGTATATTTTGAGAACAAGAGCCTGAAATAGAACTTTGTGGGAAGCAAATGCTTATGACCAAATCTAGGTTGTTGTTGACGGATAAAACTCATATCCACCTACGATCCCCAAGCGTACGGACCTACACTTTTTTCACCACAGGAATTCCCTAGGTTCTTATCAATCCGTGGAGCAAGGGGATTGCTAGCGCTTAACCAAGGACTAATCTAGTTGATTGGAAAGCCTTTAAAGAAAGGATAATCTAAGGTAAAAGCAATCTAACCTAAGTTAATCTAAGAAGTCTAAGGTTAAACTAGATGGCAAAGGGTGAACATGAGAGAGAGGTTAAGATAGATAAGTGTTCCCTCCCTACGGTTTAGGATCACATCAACATGCATCTACTACATGAAAAGGGTGTTGCCTACACTAGCTTCATGGTGGTTATGCGGCCGCTAAGCCTTTTCCCTCCACCGTACTGTCACTACGCAAGGTAATCAAACACTTTCACGTATAACTGCATCTATACCTAAGCCTCCATAGGATTAAGCTAATCACCACGATTACCACATACCCTACTAAGACCACATGTTCCGCAAACATATGTAAACGAAGCACGCAAAGACACAGACCATAAAGCATTAATTGGCATAAGGTTCATGTATAGATTACATATCATGCATCCATCTAACCCTAGGGACGAACGGAGACATTACCCCATCATCTTACACGGATTGAAGCACATAGGGGTGATGGAGACTCCGGAGAACGTCGTCGATGAAGATGGCGGTGATGAAGCTTGGGGACACCCCTAGGCCAACGGCTTGGAGTCCTCCTCTTGCAACCTTCCCTCCGTCGGTGTTGATCATTGCGATGAGCTCATCCAACTCTCTCCCTCATCTTGCGGTGGCGGTTTTCTGGTGAATGGCGTCGGTAGAATGATTTGTTCGATGTGGTGGCGGAGGAAGAGGCAATAAATAGACGAACACCTAGGGCAAAAAGGGGCACCGAACCGGGCCCGGAGTGGGCTAGGCCGGTCGATTCAGGCCGGCCGGCCCAGGCCCATTTCAGCCCGGTTCGGCCCCGGTTTCCTCCCCGGTTGCTTCTCACGTAATTCCTTATTTGTGTGCACTTGAATGTGGGCCTTTGACGTCATTTCCTTCATGGTTAAGGCTTGAATCCTTGCTATGCAAGCTTCGCTATTTTCTGGTTGAGTCCCTGAAGACTTGCATGTTGACGCTTCGGTCCTCGGGTCATTTGGAGTCATGTTCATCGCGTGTCTTGACTATTGTCGGGCTTCACGATTTTCTTCCAAAGTGCTGGTGAACTTATCTCGAAAGTCTCCTCTTTAGCGTAGATTTCCTGCATAAACAATAAACTCCAAAATCGACATGCAAGAGTGAACTTTTTATATCACTAGTGTGCCTAGTGGCGGGTTAGTTGCAAATCATAATCGAAACCAATGCATAACAAGTACTCTAGGTTGACGGAAATTCACCGTCAACATCTCCCCCATGCTTAAACCTTGCTCGTCCTTGAGTAAGTAATCCTTGCTTAAAAGGGAAATTAGCGTTGCCTTCCAATGTTATCTCTGCACTTAGTCATTCATGACGAGACAAATTGCTCTCTCTTAAGAATTTATTTTTAAAGTTCAAGTTGTGACCGGCTTCTTTTTCATTATGGAAGATAGACTAACAATAAAGAACAAGCCACATTTAATAAACACGATGCTCTCAAACTTAAGTTAACTTCAAACCATTACCTTGTTACATGGAAGAATTTTCAAAAAGATGCATATCCAACATAAGTGAAAATCTCTTGCAAAAGCTCATGGAAACACTCATCTCATCAAGTCACTCAAGCCTATACTAGATTATTTTCAACCTATTCTACTCATATGTGATAGTAGAAGGCTTATGTGGAGCGTGGAAGGTTAAAAACAATCCTAGCAAAACATACATCCGAAATATTGTCAAATTAAGAGAGAGGTCTACTGGAATTACCGAGACTCGTCAAAAAGGCCATGGAAAATAAATGTTGGAAAGAGAGAGATGAAACACACACAGTTAGGTAAGTGGACATGTGCAAGTGGCAAATGAAAGATCTCGAGGCACGAATGAAGTCCTCGTTACCGGATTGCACATTGTTGAAAGATTTGAGTATGGATTTGTCATCAAGGCACTTGAGAACTTATGAAGCAAAAAGAACCGAGGAGCATCTATATATATACTTTTATTTTATTTCCTTCTCATTTTTTCTCTCTTTCTTTTTTCTTTCTTCTTCCTTTTTTCTTACTTTTCTTTTCTTCTCATCATATTATTTTCATTTTTCATTTTTTTCTTTTGCAACATAATACTTACATAGCATTTGTCAGAGATGATGTAACGACTCCTACCCCATGCTTGAACGATGCTCGTCCTCAAGCATAAAAGAGAGGGGAATGACTGCTAAAGTAAGTATAAATTCTATAATCTTGCGGAATATTTGAATTTCCATCGAAAATTTTACTCCATACTCAAATTGGGTTGTGGACAAGGAGGTGATCACAAAAAGATGTTTTTGGTTTAGGGTGGATGCCCATCGAAGTTTGTGAAATTTTCGATGTGAAAACCCACAATGCATGGACAAAAAGGCTAGCATGAAAAAGTTACACAAAGGAATGACCAGCTTCTTAGTCTCGAACCATAGAAATCAATCCTAATCCAACTCATCAAAACATATGTTTGCAATCTATGGGTTTTGTTATCATAAACATATATGTATACGGCTTTGGTAGGTAGAATTTTGCAAGAGCATCACAAATATGTAGATAGCATAAAAGATAAATTTTCATGAAAACAACAAGTTAGCCGGCTATCCATAAACTTAAATCAAAGAGCAAAGATATGTATGTGGGTCTAGAGCATAGTCATTTCACCTCCACAAATAAAAGAGCCGGTATTTAAATTAATTTCAGATCATATTATAGAGAGCAATTAGCCAAGACATGTATAACTTCATGTAGGTAAAACAAAGCGGTGAGGACCATGTGTGGTTCGTGGACCGGTGGATGGTCGCTTCCTTGTGTGATGAGTGATTGACAACATTGTGCGGACTGATTCTTGGCTAAGTATTGCAGGTGCAGGTTGAGGCTTGACTGGTGTTGGTGCAGGTGAAGAACAAGCGCGAAAGGTCGTCGCGGTGAGGCCTCCGGGTGTGGAGAAGACAAGTAGGCTTCGTTCGAGGGGACCGGTGGCCGGCGGGGGGTCAAGTGCGGGCCGCATGGTGGCATGAACAGCAAGATGAAGTCGTGGACGGTTTCTTGGTTGAGCCTCAAAACCAAGGTCGATCAACAAAGCCAAGACCGAAGAACCGAAGACGGTCGTTGCAGCGGCGCGGACCCGATCGACCGGTGGGTACCGGTCTGACCGGTGAGGAGCACCAGTCTGACCGGTGTGCGACGACGTAGTCCGGAGACTTCGAAGCGGAGGACACGCATCGGGATCGCATGGCTTGCGTCGAGGCGACGCAGGGTGCGGTCGCCGGGCATCCGTCCGATGGTGAAGACATGAAGACTTCCTAATCCGCCCTTGAGAGGATTGTATCCCTAGTTGTTAGAGAATGGCATTTTAGACATTCGGTTGCCTCCATATAACCCAAGAGGTGAGAGGATGGCAGCCAACTCTTGGAACCCTAGCTCATTAGTTTTCCTATTTTCCACCTATTTTCCTTAGGTTTTCTTTAGGACTAGCAAGAGAGCTTCACAAAGAGATCTTGTTTAGAGGGATGGATGATCGGGCGGCTTGGTAGAACTTGTACGAACCTTTGTTTCATGTATAGATGATTCGACGTGGTTCCTCAAGGTTTGGATGTGTTTTCCCCGGTTGTTCTTGGTGGTGATTTTCGGAGCCCTCTCTCGGTGATTTCTTTGGGTTGTTTTGGGGACTTTTCTCTTGGGGATTTGATGGGGGAAATTTGTGGGAACCCTTCGTGGTTCTTTGGGCTGTGATTCCCCTCCAAAATCCGTGAGTAAAGGTGCTCGATTTTGGGGTTTCTTGAGTTCTTGGGTTGGAAGTGCTCTCGGCGGGATTTCTTCGATTCCTTCTTTTTTGGACGAGTTTTGGTGGGATTAAACATTGCTATGGACTCCTCATGAGGTGTTCATAATATCCCCAAAGTCTTGTTCAAGTCCGTGGAGCGATTCGGGAGATCGAGATTTGGATTTGGGGGAGTTCACCCGTGGGTGCTGTTCATCCCGAGCTACTCAGGCTACACTGGTCTGACCGGTGCTCTTGACCGGTCTGACCGGTGCGAGCCCTGGTGGGTTTTTGCTCGAATGAACGTCTTGGTGTGTTCGTTGTTGTCCCGTGTTGCTGATGTTTCGAGTTTGGGTCAGTTTGGTGGTCGGTTGGCCTGTTTGGTGCCTTGGGGGCTTTCAGGCTGCGATCGGTCTGACCGGTGTGTCTCACCGGTCTGACCGGTGTAGAGCCACTAAGTGAAAGTTGCTCAGCTTCACCAGCAGGGATCGGTCTGATCGGTGGTGCTCACCGGTCTGACCGGTGTGGGTCTGTACACTCGAGGTTTGGTTTTCCGCTGCGTACTCGGTTCGGAAGGTTATGTGTTGGTTCCTAGGTCCAGTGGCACTCCAATGGCTACGTGGGCTTGACCAACTTGGGTAGTGAGTCGGAGACGTGTGTTGGAAGCCGTGTTCATCTTGTTGGAGTTTCCATCTCCTTCGAGAAGAATTTTTATCGGCTCCCATTCACTCCCCCCCTCTCTGGTTCGCCGTGTCGGTCCTTCAAGTGGTATCAGAGCTAGTTCGGGTCTTTGTTGACTCTAACCAGTCTAAGATCCAAGGATGGCGTACCAGGAACGGGGTTCGGGTCCTCCACACTTCGATGGCAAGAACTACCAGATGTGGAGCAATCGGATGGGTGCTTTTCTCCGCGAAAAGGGTCAGATCCTTAGGGATGTCACGGTGGACACAAGCTATGTCCAGCCGATGGGCTTCCTTGCTCTAGGATCGAGGGACAGATTCGACGCCAACAATAAGGCGGTCGACTACTTGTTTCGTGCTTTGTGTCAGCCTGAGTTCGATCGGGTGCACACCGAGCACTTGGCTTGTAGGATTTGGGCGGTGTTGAAGGAGGCTCATGTTGGGAACGCCCAGGTTCAGGCACGGATGTATGCGACCTACCGGAGAGAGTATGAGAACTTCACTCATCTCCCCGGTGAGTCCATCGATGCATTGTTTCAGAGGTTCACGATGGTGGTGAACAACATGAGGGCCAATGTGGACGTGCTCCCGTACGATGATCATGATAGAGCGGTCAAGCTCTTACACTCTTTGGATCGTACTATTTTGGGTGGAAAGTTCGAGGCCATTGTGGAGTCGGAGAAGTATGACACTCTGACGGTGAACGAGCTGTTCTCGAAGCTCAAGTCGGCTGAGGTGGATAGGGGCATGACTGCCAAGCTCGAGGGACCGGCCCGATTCCCATAGTCTTGCCCTCGTTGGTGGTTCCAAAGGAAAGGCTAACTCTAACCCATCCACCAGGATGTTCTCTTTCTCCTGTTTGATGTCTATGCCAGATGAGGAGTTCGACGAGCTTGGAGAGGACGAGCTGGCGCTCCTGACGAGGCGGTTTGAGAGGCTGCACGAGAACAGAGTGAACATGAGGAGGAACACGAGAACTTGCTTCCAGTGCGGCAAGCCGGGACACTTCGTCGCCGACTGCCCGGAGAAGGTCGAGAACAAGGATAGCTACAAGCACAAGTCGAGGACAGATGGCAAGTACCGGTCGAGGTGCGACCACAAGAGCAAGCACAAGAACAAGAACAAGTACAAGGACGAGTGACGATCAAGGAAGAAGGAGAGCTGAGGCAAGGCCCGAGCGATGGTGGGAGCGAGCGACGTCGACTACAGTTCCGCGTACTCCACCTCGAGCTTGAGCTGTTGACGCAAAAAGTGCACCTAGCGCCAAACACACAGCAAGCTGAACAAGTTGGCTTCACAGGCGCAAAGAGTCACGAGACGTGCCAGTCAATTTTTCCTGAAAATTAACAAAAGATAAAGAAATCAGATACCAAAGTTTGGAACTTGCCGGGTGGTACCAGACAGTTCCATATTTACGGCTAAGAAGCCAGATGTGATGACACATAGCTATGAAGAGCTATCTGCCAATAAACTGAAACCATTCGGGAACTTGAAAGGGAAAAAGTAACACTGCCGAACGGATGATGTAAGCATGACAACGATCGGTCTTCGTTAGAACAAAGATACACATGCACGAGGCCATGACCGATCCCCATGAAGAATAGCATTAAATAAATGAAAAAAGTAAAGCACGGACATAATCATGCAATAAACAAGCATGCATAGATCCAAAGCACTAGTCTACCGCATGTCTAGGCACTTTGAAACCCGTCGGGTACGATATCAAACAAATCTATCCACCGCATGATACAAATTGTATGAAGACCGTACCACTTTCCACAAATAGATCTATCCACCGCATGATACAATCTAAATATGGAAAGCTAAAAGCATACATCATTTAAAGCACGAATTACGCACGTGTTCTACTCGTGAAGAAACATAACCGAATGCGGCTGAACAGCCGATTCGGGGTCCATGAAGAAGGAACAAACATTACCAAGTAAATAAATCTATCAGATTGATTTGAAAACTAATCCACCGGATGACTAGCCCCAAAACAACCCAAAAACCTGCATCTACCGCATGATACCCGGTTCTTTCAAGATTTATACCAACTTTAGCAAGCTTGAACCCGCAACACGTAACAACCTAGATCGATTCGGTTTCGGCTATCGAAAAGCACAAGATCCACGTGTCAAGCCACGAACTCGACTCGTACAAGGATCGCAAAAGAATAAAGCCGATCCAAATCTATCTAGATTGGGCAAAAAGTGTGTTACATGAATTTAAACATATAGTAAAAACTCAAAGCAACACGGGGTAACTTAATGAATCTACTAGATCTTGCCAAAATCTAATAGAGCTGATAACTAGCCTCAAGCTAGATCTTAGCCTACCGCATGGCTCATGACCTAACAAGAAACCTTCTTGAACCAAGATTGAATCTACCGCATGACACGAAGCATGGTAACAAGACTACTTGCATCAGATCTAAATCCACCGCATGATACTAGACATGATACAAGGTTGCCAGTACTCGCGGAGGTCGACGGATCGATGAATCCTCTCGAAGAACTCGACGACACGACAAAAAGACTCTAGGGTTTGGCGTAAGTCCGGTGTGTATTGAAGAATGATATTCCCTTTTACATACATTCAGGGCTCATATTTATACCCTGCGAAATACAATCTCGAATGGATTTGCTGCCTAACTTATCTCTAAGCTTTGATCGCCTATCTATCCATTCGCCCTTCCTGCTTGAGCCACGTCACCATCCAATCCCGCAAAATCAGCTCTACTGTTCCTTTGCCGAACGGGAGCAGATAGCCGACCGCAGATCTCTTTACCGAATACAACTGAAAAGATCTTTCCTTCCACCAGACGGACTCCTCGTCGAGCCGGACCCACGAGTCAGACTCCTTACCAAATTTTGGTGTTAACACATGCCCCTTCAATTGCGGGATAAAAGTAATTTTGTTCCGCAGTTGACTCCAACCACGAACACTTTCAAGTCGAATCTGTCAACACCTGTTCTTCTTCCTTCGCAAATCTGCCGGAATCCTCATCCAGATCCAAACCCTAGATCCTCTTGTTCGAAACTCAAACTCCCAATGGCGGCTCAAAACCAAGACGCTCAGGTAAATTCCCCTTCCGCAAGTTTCATTCGGTATTTAGGTTTTCAACTTTACCTGAAATCTCTCTTCCGCTCTTCCTCAGGAGCCTTCCACTGAGCTTCTGATTCGCACCGAGGCCAATTCAAGATCCTATTATCTTGGTCCTGTGGGGAACTCTTGAGGACCATGTGTGGTTCGAGGACCGGTGGATGGTCGCTTCCTTGTGTGATGAGTGATTGACAACGTTGTGTGGACTGATTCTTGGCTAAGTATTGCAGGTGCAGGTTGCGGCTTGACTCGTGTTGGTGCAGGTGAAGAACAAGCGTGAAAGGTCGTCGGCGGTGAGGCCTCCGAGTGTGGAGAAGACAAGTAGGCTTCGTTCGAGGGACACGGTGGCCGGCGGGGTCAAGTGCGGACCGCATGGTGGCATGAACAAGCAAGATGAAGTCGTGGACGGTTTCTTGGTTGAGCCTCAAAACCAAGGTCGAGCCGGGACTACGTGGGAGCCAAGTCATGAGTGGCGATTGGCGGAGGCTACACCGAGTTCGCGGGGTTTCCGGTGGTTCACCGAAAACCACCGGGTTCCTTGGTTGATCCACAAAGCCAAGACCGGAGAACCGAAGACGGGGGTGCGGCGGCACTGGACGGGTCCGACCGGTGGGTCCGGCCGGTCGACGGCCGTGGGACCGGTCCGACCGGTGAGGAGCACCGGTCCGGCCGTGTGCGACGACGCGGTCCGGAATCTTCGAAGCGGAGGACACGCGTCGGGATCGCATGGCTTGCGTCGAGGCTACGCAGGGTGCGGTTGCCGGGCATCCGTCCGATGGTGAAGACATCAAGAATTCCAAATCCGCCCTTGAGGGGCTTGTATCCCTAGTTAGTATAGAAGGGCATTTTAGACATTCGGTTGCCTCCATATAACCCAAGAGGTGAGAGGATGGCAGCCAACTCTTGGAACCCTAGCTCATTAGTTTTCCTATTTTCCACCTATTTTCCTTAGGTTTTCTCTAGGACTAGCAAGAGAGCTTCACGCAGAGATCTTGTAGAGAGGGATGGATGATCGGGTGGCTTGCTAGACCTTGTACGAATCTTTGTTTTATGTATAGATGATTCGGCGTGATTCCTCAAGGTTTGGATGTGTTTTCCCCGGTTGTTCTTGGTGGTGATTTTCGGAGCCCTTTCTTCGTGATTTCTTTGGGGTGTTTTCGGGGCTTTTCTCTTGGTGATTTGATGGGGGAAATTTGTGGGAACCCTTCGTGGTTCTTTGGGCTGTGATTCCCCTCCCAAATCCGTGAGAAAAAGTGCTCGATTTCGGGGTTTCTTGAGTTCTTGGGTTGGAAGTGCTTTTGGCGGGATTTCTTCGATTCCTCCTTTTTGGACAAGATTTGGTGGGATTAAACTTGGCTATGGACTCCTCATGAGGTGTTCCGATATCCCCAAAGTCTTGTTCAAGTCCGTGGAGCGATTCGGGAGATCGAGATTTGGATTTGGGGGAGTTGACCCGCGGGTGCTTGTTCATCCCGAGTCGCCCGGAGCTACACCGGTCCGACCGGTGCTCTTGACGGTCGGTCCGACCGGTGCAAGCCCTTGTGGGTTTTCGCTCGGGTGAGTGTCTTGGTGTGTTCTTTGTTTTCCCGTGGTGCCGCTGTTTCGAGTTTGGGTCCGTTTGGTGGTCGGTTGGCTCTGTTTGGTGCCTTGGGGGCTTTCGGTGCCATCGGTCCGACCGGTGCGTCTCACCGGTCGACCGGTGTAGAGCCACTTAGTGGAAGTTGCTCGGGTTCACCGGCGGGGACCGGCCTCGACCGGTGGTGCTCACCGGTCGACCGGTGTGGGTCCGTAGACTCGGGGTTTGTTGTTCCGCTGCGTTCTCGAGTCGGAAGGCTGTGTGGTTTGGTTCCTAGGTCCAGTGGCACTCCAGTGGCTACGTGGGCTTGGCCAACTTGGGTAGTGAGTCGGAGACGTGTGTTGGAAGCCGTGTTCGTCTTGTTGGAATTCTCATCTCCATCGAGAAGAATTTTTATCGGCTCCCATTCACTCCCCCCCTCTCTGGTTCGCCGTATCGGTACTTCAAGTGGTATCAGAGCCGGTTCGGGTCTTTGTTGACTCTAACCAGTCTAAGATCCAAGGATGGCGTACCAGGAACGGGGTTCGGGTCCTCCACACTTCGATGGCAAGAACTACCAGATGTGGAGCAAGCGGATGGGTGCGTTCCTCCGCGGAAAGGGTCAGCTGCTTTGGGATGTCTCGGTGGACACAGGCTATGTCCAGCCGATGGATTTCCTTCCTCCAGGGTCGAGGGACATATTCGACGCCAACAATAAGGCGGTCGACTACTTGTTTCGTGCTTTGTGTCAGCCTGAGTTCGATCGGGTGCACACTGAGCACTTGGCTTGTAGGATTTGGGCGGTGTTGAAGGAGGCTTATGTTGGGAATGCCCAGGTTCAGGCACGGTTGTATGCGACCTACCGGAGAGAGTACGAGAACTTCACTCATCTCTCCGGTGAGTCCATCGATGCCTTGTTTCAGAGGTTCACGGTGGTGGTGAACAACATGAGGGCCAATGTGGACGTGCTCCCATACGATGATCATGATAGAGTGGTCAAGCTCTTACACTCTTTGGATCGTACAATATGGGGCGGAAAGTTCGAGGCCATAGTCGAGTCGGAGAGGTATGATACTCTGACGGTGAACGAGCTGTTCTCGAAGCTCAAGTCGGCTGAGGTGGATAGGGGCATGACTGCCAAGCTCGAGGGACCGACTGATTCCCATAGTCTTGCCCTCATTGGTGGTTCCAAAGGAAAGACTAACTCTAACCCATCCACCAGGATGTTCTCGTTTTCCTCTTTGATGAGGAGTTTGATGACCTTGGAGAGGACGAGCTGGCGCTGTTGACGAGGCGGTTCGAGAGGCTACACGAGAACCGCGTGAACATGAGGAGGAACACGAGGACCTGCTTCCAGTGCGGCAAGCCGGGACACTTCGTCGCCGACTGCCCGGAGAAGGCCGAGAGCAAGGACAGCTACAAGCACAAGCCGAGGATGAACGATGGCAAGTACCGTTCGAGGCGCGACCACAAGAGCAAGCACAAGAACAAGTACAAGGACGAGCGACGACCGAGGAAGAAGGAGGGCCGAGGCAAGGCCCGAGCGATGGTTGGAGCGAGCGACGTCGACTCCAGTTCCGCGTACTCCACCTCGAGCTCGAGCAGCAGCGAAGACGAGGGAGATCGCCGCAAGAGCAAGAAGTCGTCCAAGAACCTGAGCGGGCTGAGCTGCTTCGCGAGAGATGGCTTCGCACCATGGCGCCGAGCTCCGGCAGCAAGAAGAGCACACGGAGCGACTCGGACTGCGAGTCCGACGACGGGGGTGCGTGATGAACTTCCCTTCTTGCGCCGGGAGAATGAGAGGCTTGGCTCTTTGCTTGATAACCGTGATGACATGCTTAGAGAGGCCAAGAAAATGAGGAAAGAGCTTAGGGCTTCACTCGAGGATGCTAGGACTAAAGTGGGCGAGCTAGAGACACGGGTGCTTGATAGCAAGCTTGAGATTGATTCGCTTAAGGCTAGCCCCGTTGTTTCGATGAGAATGATTGTGCTTGATTGCTCCATATTCCTTGCCGATCTTGCTTTGTTTAAGGAGAAGCATGCCTCCAAGTGTGAGGAACTAGATGTGCTTAGGGTTGAGGTGGGTGAGCTTAAGTCTAGACCTGCTTTGCTAGGTGCTTGCACTTCTTGCCCCGTTTTGCATGCTAAGATTGATGAGATGCATGCTTACACTAGTTCGCTCGAGGCTAAATTGAAGGAACCCATGCCTACATCTTGCTCTACCTGTGAAATGCATGCATTGAAAAATTTGGAGCTTGCACATTATGTTGACCGTTTGCAGGATGAGAATGATGATTTGAGGAAGTTGATGGGTTGGTTGTCCGGTCACGAGCCTCAGTTGAGGATGATGATCGAGGCCTTTAAGAGCCAAGATGGTGAGGGGCTAGGAGCAAACAAGGTTGGTGAGGGAAGTGGAGAGAATATCCCTGAGCCACCAAAAACCCACCACAAAAATGATTTCCCCCCAAAACCTAACCATCTAAGGAACCTACTAGACACAACCCCAGCTCCACCCGTGTTTCCTACACCCACAAATGACCTACAAAAGCCTATCAAGTTTGTGAGCACTTCGGGGAAAGTGTTCTTTGGGAAGGAAAGTGAGAAGGCTAGTGGTGAGAAACCGGTGGAGGGTTTGAGTGGAGAGAAACCAAGTGAGCAGCCACATCCCAAGCCAAAGCCTGAGCTTGTGAGGTTCCATTGTGGCTATTGTGGGAGAGATGGCCATAAGGAGGAGTTTTGCTTCAAGAGGAAGCGAGAGGAGAGAATGAAGAAGGAGTGGGCTAACAAGGACAAGTACCACCCTTCCGATGTTGTACTTGAGCCTCGTATGCGGATGCCCGGGGGCAAGGCGATTGTGAGGACGGTTCGGGCTTGGGGAGAGAAGAAGGCTGCGGGTGGTGCGCTTTGTTCGGGTCACACCGGTCGGACCGGTGTGGGGCACCGGTCGGACCGGTGCGGGCACAGACGGACGGATGTTCGGGTTTCGAGCTCGTACAGGTGCGAGGGTTGTTTCTGGTGGTCGTGGTTCTGGTGGTTGGGCTGGAAAGGGTGCAAGTGGTCAGTTTGCTAGGCGTTCTCCTCCTCGTGCTCAATACAGGGATTGGAGGAGTCGTGGCACTGAGTTGGAGAGGAAGGACGTTCCACGGGCTTTCTTGCGTGGTTTTGGTCCTCCTCCAGGCAGAGAGGGGTGGTTCCCTCAGGGTGGTTACCGTGGTGGTGTTCGTGGAGGTAGTTTTGGTAGGAGAGATGCTTTGGTTGGTGTTAACCCCACTTTCGAGCAAATGGCTCGGCACTGGTTTTCCTCCTTTGGTACTAACCCCAGTGCTGAGTCGTTTGTTCGCTCACGTGCCTATTTTTGAATTTCAGGTGGGAGACTTGAAGAACATTTGGTTGATTGACTCCGGTTGCTCGAGGCATATGACCGGAGATAGGGGGTGGTTCTCAAGTCTCGTCCCGGTGGTGACGAAGAGGTACATCACCTTTGGGGACAATGGGCGTGGGCGTGTGCTTTCAGAAGGTGAGATAAAAGTGAGTGACAAGATCACTCTGAGGCGTGTTGCTCTTGTTCAATCGCTGGGGTACAATTTGCTTTACGTGTCCCGCTTGTTGGATGAGGGCTTTGAGGTGTTGTTTTGGCCTCGGTGGTTCTCGGATTGTGGACTCTCGAGGGGACCTTGTCCGTATGGTCGTTCCCGAGGGTCGGGTGTTTCGTGCTGATTTTTCTCGGTCTTCGGGTGTGGAGCGTTGTTTCTTGGTCGGTTCTTCGAGTGAGTTGTGGAAGTGGCATAGGAAGTTGGGTCACTTGAGCTTTGACCTTTTGTCTCGCTTGAGTAAACTCAATTTGGTCCGAGGATTGCCACGTTTGAGGCTTGAGAAAGAGTTGGTTTGTGCTCCGTGTAGGCATGCCAAGATGGTGGCCTCTTCTCACCCGCCTCTCACCGATGTGATGACTGAGCGTCCATGCGAGCTGCTCCATATGGACCTTGTTGGCCCGGCTCGTGTGCGATGCGGGTGGGAAGTGGTATGTCCTTGTTGTGGTGGACGACTATTCTCGGTATGCGTGGGTGTTCTTTCTCGAGGATAAGGGGGAGACGTTTGGTTTTGTTCGAGATCTAGTCTTGAGGTTGAGGAACGAGAGGCACGGAGATGCCATACGAGCTATCCGCGGTGATAATGGCACGGAATTCGGGAACTCTCGTTTTGAAACCTTTTGTCATGACTTGGGTCTTGAGCACCCGTTTTCGAGTCCGTATACGCCTCCCCGAATGGTGTTGTGGAAAGGAAGAACGGGACCTTGTGCGAGATGGCTCGGACGATGCTTGATGAGCATAGGACTCCGAGGAGGTATTGGGCTGAGGCGGTGAATACCGCATGCTATGTGTCGAACAGGATATACCTCAGAGTGCACAAGAAGAAGACATGCTATGAGTTGATGCATGGTCGCACACCCAAGGTGAGTCATTTCCATGTCTTTGGTTGCAAGTGTTTCATTCTGAAGAAAGGCAGGAAGTTGGATAAGTTTGAGGCTAGGTCTGTCGATGGCATTTTCTTTGGTTATGCATCTCATTCTAGAGCATATCGTGTGCTCAATCTTGAAACTAACCAAATCGTGGAGACTTGCGAGGTAACCTTCGACGAGACGAGCCACGTAGTCGGCTTGTCTTTGAGTGTGCGGTGATGATGAGCTTGGCGAGGAGATCTTTCAGGAGGAGGAGCATGAACATGGTGATGATGAAGATGGCGGTGTGGTGCCCCCGGCTGAACATGTACCCACTACTTCGACTACGATGATGGATGGACCGTCTGCTACACCTACGACGACAAATCAAGAACGAGGAGAAGCTGATGCTGAGGGGGAGGTAGCTTCGAGGCGAGAACCTCCCCGGCGAGTTCAGGTGGATCACCCAGCTTCAAGGATCATCGGCGACATGAATGAACGCACTACACGGTCGAGGGTTCGAAATAATTCCCATTTTGCTCATGCTGCGTTTGTTGCTTCTTTTGAGCCCAAAGACATTGGACATGCACTATCTGATCACAATTGGGTTAATTCGATGCATGAGGAGTTGGAGAACTTTGAGAGGAATCAGGTGTGGGAGTTGGTTGACCCTCCCCCAGGGTGTAAGCGGATTGGTACAAAGTGGGTGTGGAAAAACAAAGAGGGAGAGAAGGGTGAGGTTGTGAGAAACAAGTCGAGACTTGTGGCTCAGGGGTTCAGTCAGAAGGAGGGGATCGACTACGAGGAGACCTTTGCTCCCGTAGCCCGTTTGGAGGCGATTAGGATCCTTCTAGCCTTTTCTGTGGCTAAAGGGTTCAAGTTGCACCAAATGGATGTGAAGAGTGCTTTTCTGAATGGGGTGTTGGAGGAAGAAGTGTATGTGAGACAGCCTCCAGGGTTTGAGTGTGAGAGGTACCCCCACCGAGTGTACAAGTTGAGGAAGGCGCTGTATGGGTTGAAGCAGACGCCTAGAGCTTGGTATGGCAGGTTGAGGGGGTTCTTGTTTGAGAGAGGTTTTGAGATGGGGAAGGTCGATCAGACCTTGTTTTTTCTGAGGCAGGGCAGAGATATCCTGATTGTGCAGGTGTACGTGGATGATATTGTCTTTGGTGGCTCGTCTAACTCTCTTGTTGCGAGGTTTGCAGATGATATGAGCAGGGAGTTTGAGATGAGCATGATGGGCGAGTTGCAGTTCTTCCTCGGGCTACAAATCAAGCAATCGAAGGAAGGTACATTTGTGCACCAGGCTAAGTACACCAAGGACATTGTGAGAAAATTCAAGATGGAGGACTCCAAGGCTATGACGACGCCGATGAGTACGACTACGGCTCTTGATGCGGACGAGGAAGGTGAACACGTGGACCAGAAGGAGTACCGAAGCATGATCGGGTCACTCCTCTACTTGACGGCGACGAGGCCGGACATACAGTTCTCAGTGTGTCTGTGCGCTCGTTTTCAAGCGTCTCCAAGGACTTCGCATCGGCAAGCAGTGAAGAGAATTTTCAGGTACTTGCGTCACACTCCCGACTTCGGCCTTTGGTACTCCGCGTCCTCTTCTTTGGCGCTTCATGGTTTTTCGTACGCGGATTTTGCCGGGTGTCGGTTGGATAGGAAGTCCACTTCGGGACTTGCCGGTTTTGGGTTCTTCGTTGGTGTCTTGGTCTTCTCGTAAGCAGTCGAGTGTTGCTCAATCCACGACCGAAGCCGAGTATGTTGCCGCTGCTAGTTGTTGCTCTCAGCTCCTTTGGATCACCTACACCATGAGTGACTTTGGTGAGGAGTATACCCATGTCCCACTTCAATGTGATAGCACCAGTGCCATAAGTGTTGCAAAGAACCCAGTGCTCCATTCCAAAACCAAGCACATAGAAGTGAGGTATCATTTTCTGAGAGACAATGTCGAGAAAGGAAAGATAGCTTTGATCCATGTACCCACACATCACCAACTAGCCGATATTTTCACCAAACCCCTAGATCAAGCAACTTTCACTCATTTGCGGGGGGAACTTGGTGTGTGTTTGATTTCCTAAGTTGGGTGTGTGGGAGCTTTCTTTTGCCGGTGGTGTCGAGCCCGCTTTGCCTCCCCTCGAGGAACCGGTTTGTAGCATATGTATAGCTTTCCTTTGTGCATTTCTTGCATTTGGCATGGCATATGTAACATGATGTATAGGCATCCTTGTATCTTAGATTGCATGCATTTTGTATCATATGCATTGGTTAGGAAAAGCTTCTCTCATATACATTGTTCACCTTGGAATGAAATATATGTCTTTGTGAGCTTGTTTGGCATGCTACGGTTAGTTTGGCTTAGCTCTTGATGATCTTGATGAATAATCCATGGTTGATAGTTATGCTTTCGAAAAATGTCACATGTATGCTCTCTCATGTGTAAATGCCTTTACATGCTCTTGACATGTTTTTGTGGCCTTGCTATGCTTAATTTGTGGTTGGATAGCTAGTTTATTGATCATATGGAGCCAAAGGCTCATTTGCCATCATGAATGTTTAGCCCTCTTGATTTATCTTGTGGAGGAGCATAAGTTCCTTTTTGTCGCAAAGACATTTCATGTACCATTTACAAATCTGAAAATGAAATACAAAATGCTTGGAAAATATGCTCCCATGTCATATGTGCTGAATTTAATTTGCTTTGGGTGCTAAACCGTTGCATGATGCCTACCAATGAGAAGTCTCATAAATAGAAGTAGGCACATGGCTCGGTGGCTTTGACATGACATGAGGTGCTTGTGGGTGTTTGTGATGGTCTTATGGTTAGAATAGCTGTCCTAGCATGAAGTTTGTGTGGTTTTGCCATTTTGATATGCTTTGATCATGTTTAGGACTTTGCTCATGAGAGGCAAGTTTTTCGCAAAATTGCCAAAATCCATCTTAGCTTCGTCCAATGGTTGTGAAACTTGGTGATCATGTAGTTGAGATCGATACGAAGCCGTAGAGTACCTAACTTGCTCATTTGGACATGTGTAGCATTTCTTGTTGAATTTTGTCTATTTGAGAAGCTCTAGGTTGCATTTTTTGCATTTTTGGCTTGATTCATGCATTGCCAACAAGGGGGAGAAGTTTGAGCTTGAAATGGCTTGCTGGACGTGTTTGGAAGGTTTTCAGGTGGTTTCGAGCCATTTCGGGCTTCGTTGTACACCGGTCTGACCGGTGAGGAGCACCGGTCTGACCGGTGTGAGTGCTGGTCCTGTACATATGTTAGGCACTGCTCTGACCGGTGGTGATGACCGGTCCGACCGGTGTGAGCCGAAAGTCTTGCGGTACCTGTCCTGTTTTCAAGTGGTTTGCATGCATTCGTCCAGGGGGAGTTGCATTGGTTCAGGGGGAGCTTGCATGTGTGCAGGGGGAGCTCTTTGAGAGTTTTCGAGCTTTGTTTCGGTGGTTTGTGCTCTTTGCTTGAGCTTTGCTTTGTCTCGGATGTGTCGAGCCGTTGGCCTTGCCTAAGGGGTCCGAGACTTGTTTTCTTCAAGTGATCTTGATCTTTGCCTTTGTTTGGCTTTCGATCGTGTGTTGGAGTTTCTTTTTGTTTGTTTCTTTTCTTTTTCTTTTCTCTCTTGTTACTTTCGTGTGGGTGTTGTCAATGCACTCATCAAGGGGGAGATTGAGGACCATGTGTGGTTCGAGGACCGGTGGATGGTCGCTTCCTTGTGTGATGAGTGATTGACAACGTTGTGTGGACTGATTCTTGGCTAAGTATTGCAGGTGCGAGGTTGCGGCTTGACTCGTGTTGGTGCGGGTGAAGAACAAGCGCGAAAGGTCGTCGCCGGTGAGGCCTCCGGGTGTGGAGAAGACAAGTAGGCTTCGTTCGAGGGACCCGGTGGCCGGCGGGGGTCAAGTGCGGACCGCATGGTGGCATGAACGAGCAAGATGAAGTCGTGGACGGTTTCTTGGTTGAGCCTCAAAACCAAGGTCGAGCCGGGACTACGTGGGAGCCAAGTCATGAGTGGAGATTGGCGGAGGCTACACCGAGTTCGCGGGGTTTCCGGTGGTTCACCGTAAAAACCACCGGGTTCCTTGGTTGATCCACAAAGCCAAGACCGGAGAACCGAAGACGGAGGTGCGGCGGCACCGGACCGGTCTAACCGGTGGGTCCGACCGGTCCGCCCAGGTGAGGAGCACCGGTCGACCGGTGTGCGACGACGCGGTCCGGAATCTTCGAAGCGGAGGACACGCGTCAGGATCGCATGGCTTGCGTCGAGGCTACGCGAGGGTGCGGTTGCCGGGCATCCGTCCGATGGTGAAGACATCAAGAATTCCAAATCCGCCCTTGAGGGGCTTGTATCCCTAGTTAGTAGAGAAGGGCATTTTATACATTCGGTTGCCTCCATATAACCCAAGAGGTGAGAGGATGGCAGCCAACTCTTGGAACCCTAGCTCATTAGTTTTCCTATTTTCCACCTATTTTCCTTAGGTTTTCTCTAGGACTAGCAAGAGAGCTTCACGGAGAGATCTTGTAGAGAGGGATGGATGATCGGGCGGCTTGCTAGACCTTGTACGAATCTTTGTTTTATGTATAGATGATTCGGCGTGATTCCTCAAGGTTTGGATGTGTTTTCCCCGGTTGTTCTTGGTGGTGATTTTCGGAGCCCTTTCTTCGTGATTTCTTTGGGGTGTTTTCTGGGCTTTTCTCTTGGTGATTTGATGGGGGAAATTTGTGGGAACCCTTCGTGGTTCTTTGGGCTGTGATTCCCCTCCCAAATCCGTGAGAAAAAGTGCTCGATTTCGGGGTTTCATGAGTTCTTGGGTTGGAAGTGCTTTTGGCGGGATTTCTTCGATTCCTCCTTTTTGAACGAGATTTGGTGGGATTAAACTTGGCTATGGACTCCTCATGAGGTGTTCCTAATATCCCCAAAGTCTTGTTCAAGTCCGTGGAGCGATTCGGGAGATCGAGATTTGGATTTGGGGGAGTTGACCCGCGGGTGCTGTTCATCCCGAGCTGCCTAGGCTAGACCGGTCTGACCGGTGCTCTTGACCGGTCTGACCGGTGCAAGCCCTTGTGGGTTTTCGCTCGGGTGAGTGTCTTGGTGTGTTCTTTGTTGTCCCGTGGTGCTGCTGTTTCGAGTTTGGGTCCGTTTGGTGGTCGGTTGGCCTGTTTGGTGCCTTGGGGGCTTTCGTCGCCATCGGTCGACCGGTGCGTCTCACCGGTCTGACCGGTGTAGAGCCACTTAGTGGAAGTTGCTCGGGTTCACTGCGAGGGGGGACCGGTCTGACCGGTGGTGCTCACCGGTCCGGCCGGTGTGGGTCTCGTAGACTCGGGGTTTGTTGTTCCGCTGCGTTCTCGAGTCGGAAGGCTGTGTGGTTTGGTTCCTAGGTCCAGTGGCACTCCAGTGGCTACGTGGGCTTGGCCAACTTGGGTAGTGAGTCGGAGACGTGTGTTGGAAGCCGTGTTCGTCTTGTTGGAATTCTCATCTCCATCGAGAAGAATTTTTATCGGCTCCCATTCACTCCCCCCTCTCTGGTTCGACGTATCGGTCCTTCAACTCTAACCCTCAAGATTTCATCGCTGCTGAATCTCAGAGGATCCCCTTCAAAGCAGCTCTGTCCCCACCTCCTCAGTGACAAGACGCTTTCAAGAACTGGCCTTTACCTCCAATCGCAGGCTGGAGAACTTGGTACCGGAGGATCCTCGCAGACAAGAGTGGATTGACCAAAAACTGGGATACCCTCCGCATTGCTCAGTGCTTGGAATTGTCCTTGGCCGAGACCCCCAAAAATGAAGACCTTTTGATAGCAGCCTGCCACTTTTGGTCAAACGGTGTCAATGCCTCCTCTTTGGCCACGGCCCAATGTCTCCAACTTTGGTGATGTGTATATGATCACCGACCTTGACATTACAGGGTCCGTCCAACCCTGGAACTTCAAAGGTTCTTCACGCCAAACAGGGGTGAAACCAGGGAACGGATACAAACAGTATATCCTGAAGCACATGAAAGACAACCCCCTTGGTGATGTCGAATATAGGGCATTTCTGAATATGTGGCTATGCAGATTTGTCTTCTGTGGCAAAGCCAATGAGCCTACCCTGAATCACATCACAATGGCGTCTCATTTGGCTAGTGGCAACCGCCTCCCCCTTGGAAAATTCCTCCTAGGCAAAGTGTGTACCATATGCTTCACCAAACTGTCACCCAAATGTACACCAGTCAGAGGATAACATGTGTCAACGGTCCTTGGTGGTTTGTTCAAATGTGGCTGCAGCTTGACATGCATCAGATCATTGGTGTTGATTTGAACACCAGGCTCTTCCCTTTATCCAATCATCCTGAAGGGAAGCCCCAAGCCACCAGAGGATGCCAGAATTATGGAGAAGCGGCTTCAACTGTTCTTGTTCAGCAGGACATCAGCCAGCTTTTCGAGCTATTCTTCAAAGGCTTTCAGAATCCTCTCTGGCTTCCTTATCTGGACAATGACACTTTGATTTTCCCCTGTGACTTCTCCTTTGAATCTGAACACCAAGATGGGAGATTCTTTGAGATCTTCAACATCATAATCCGCCCATGCATGCTGCCAGCTGAATTCAACGAAGGAAGGCTGAACTCCAGTACTTATGGATATTATCAGCCCAATGTAATGGCAGCTTGGGTGTGGCCAGATGCCCCCAAGGCTGTTCCTTCATGAGTTCCTCAAGCCCAGAGAGGAAATCATAGAACTTATGCACAGCAGCAGGGTTTTTCATTATGTGTGTAGTCCCACTATCTACACCTGGCCTTTTGTGCCCACGACCATAGCTCATCACACCTTCAATTCCTGGTGGCAAGAATTCCATGATCACATCTTCAATGAGCCTGTGCATTCGTTCTGTGCAGAGTTGATGCCTGATTTTCAGCCAACTTCAGAGGTAACATGATGAATTACTGAATCAGTCATATCTTCTTTCAATCATGATTCTGACCTTCATTTTCTTACTCACAGAACACAGTGCCTGCCCCTCGAGCTAGGAACATCACCTACAATGTTGTAGGCCCAATCTCAGCACTGGGATTCAAGTCCACAACTCTAGCTCAGTTAATGGCCAGGTTTGCTACAACAGACCCCAGCCTCTCTAGCCTTGCTGCTGATAGGAGACAAGGTTTGTCTCTGATTGCTCCTCCAAATGCCAAGAGGAGGAGAACTATCAAGAAAATGCTTGTTGAGGTAAAATCCTTTGCATTCTTGATCACAAGGTTACTCTATTCCTGATAAATCATGTCTTTGTGCATTTTTAGACTAGAGCCCAGCAACCTTCAGTGTCAGAACCTGCCAATGCTCCATCCACTGGTATGACCTTTGTTGCCTCTTTTAAGGATGAATACTGGCATTTACCCTTTTAACTTGACACTTGCAGAAGAGACAATGGAAGAACAACTTGTGGATGTCCCAGTGGCTCAACAAGCAAGTCCACCCAGGGTTGAATTAACTATCCCAGTGGAGATCTCATCTTCATCACCCTCGCAGAAGCAATGAATTCCCCGGAGCCGAGTCTCCCAATCCCGCCGGAGCCGTCAAGTCCTCCAAGGGCACAATCACCCGTAGGTCATGCAGAGACACCAATCCCAACGAGAGGTGGATCCAGCTCCTTTTTAGCCGGCAGCCCATGAGTTACCGCCGATCGCATTACCACCTTTTACCTTGGAGGCCTCAGCTTTACCTGGAACACCTTCTTCACCTGTGATTACCCCTGCTCAAAATCTTGCCCCAGCTCAAGAAATCAGCCATGAGGTACTCAATTGCACTTAACTCTGCCACTTTTGCATTTAGCACCCCTAACTTGGCAATACTGCTTCTTAGGATCAGGCTCCATCAAGCCTGCCATCGGGGAGCAATCCAGTTGCCGAGGCGATGGAAGGGATGCACCAGCCTCTGTCAGACGAGGTGCTAGCAAAGCTTAGAGAAATTGTTGCCTGGCTAGAAAGAGATGCACAAGACCAATTCAAGGATCTCGATCACTTTGAGGAGATACTTGACTCTATCAGCCAAGAACTCCCTGAAGATGTCAGAGCTTTTCTAGTATCCATTTGTGGCTTGGACATTATTTATGCGCCCATAAGGCACGCTTTGAGGAAATTGCGCTCCCGCCCGGCTATTGAAAAGAAAAGAGCCAATGCCGAACAAGCCACGAACGGGGCGCAATCCCAAACGAAGAGCCACAATGACACATTAGCCAGTCTGCAAGCTTCTTGTGATCTGAAAATTGCCAAGAAAACTACTCTAGAAGCGGAGCTGAGAAGCCTGTCAGTTGAGATAGAGGCTGATAAAAAGAAAATAGCCGAGCTCCCTGGATTGATAGAAAAGACCCAAGCGGAAGCAAAATCGGCTACCGCCGAGATAGAGCAATGCGATGCAGAACTCACCAGCTTGTCTGGCGCCCAAAAAGATTGCCAGGAGCTGCTGGGCAACTTCCGCCAAGCAACATCCAATGCCCGTGGTGTGATCGCGAAACATTTGAACATTTGAATGCTCTAATTGATGTATAACCGAATTGGTCGCTCTTGTGATATTTTTCTTGCTTTTTATTTCCTTTTCTTTTGCGCACCTTCAAATATAATGCTGAACGACCCATTCGGCAAAGAAACACCAACACCCGACTGGCACTTTGAATCCTCTCAGCCGAGCCAATCAACCGAATACGACTCAGCCTAGAATTCCAAACGACCCATCGGCAGCCTGGTCAAGGAAACCTTTCCACCTTCCAATTTTCTCGGGATATGCGCCAAGATCCAGAGCCACGACTCGAAGCCACGATCTGTCTTGCCAGGCCTATAAATGAAACCGTAGGTGCCCCTAGCTCTCCAACAAGTCTTTTAGCTCTCGAATATTTGCCAATCTCAGCTCTTCCTCTCTTCAAACAGTGCACATCCCAAACCAACATGGTGCGCCGCCTCAACCGCCGCCGCGCCTCCGACGAGGCAGAGGGGAGCAGTGCCAACACGCGCTGGAGGCAATGATCGTCGATTCCTCTTCTTTGCTTCAACTTTTGATCTTTTTCTTGTCTTGACGATCATCTTCTTTTCAGATTGATTCAGTGGAATCCGTCTCCTGCGCCGGCCAATCAACCCCTTCCAGACGACTCCTCGGAGTCCGATGGCCACTCCCCCGTGCCATACGGGGAGCTTGATGCCCTCCGCTTCAAGGAGGAGCTGGAGACGGCCCGGCGCGAGTTGGAGGACATCTCCAATAAAGCTGGCGTAGCCGAGCTTGAGTGGGAGGACCAGCGCAAACAGCTGCTGGAAACCATTGACGGTACCGCTCTGTAGTCAAATCTTTGATCCAACCCGGCTTTTGATGCTAATTTCCCTTCTTCTTGCAGCCCGCGATGCCGAGCTCAACCAGTTGAAGGCGCTGGTGGAGCAGCTGGCCGACAAGGTGAACGCCCACGGCGGTACACCGGCCGAGCGCCTTGCCGCGGTGGAACACCGCGTCGACGAGGTGGCCACCCATGGTGTCCGTTTGGGCACCACCTTGGGCCTAGCTGCCATGGCGACGCACACAGACGTCGACTACTCCACCAGGCCGCGTGGCTTCCGGGGCGGCGCGCCGGAGGACATCGACGAGATCGAGCTCATCCTAGAGCGCCTCGATGGCCACAGAGACGCCATTGCCGAAATCACTCATCCCCAATCTGTACTGAACAGGCTTTTCGACTAGATTGTATTAGGGATGTTTGATCATTGGCAATAAATAAGAACTTTTGAATTCTGTGTTTGTGCTATTATGCATTCGCTTCGCATTTGCATCCATGGTTCTTATTTTTCCTTGAATGCATCCGGGAACTATCTTGAGCCGAATGCGCGAGAACAGCTGCCCCTTGGCGCAAAATCCACAGAAGATCCCGATTCGGAAATCCACGAGCACTGTTCAAGCAAAACCCTTTGTATTTGGAGAGAAAAACCCTGCCGTTTGGTATTCCAACAGTGCGTACTGGCCGGTCATCACTCCCAATGCACCCCTTCGGTCAATAAAAGAGCCTGCTGAGATGCCCTGCAAATCCACTCGCACACTCATCCATCATTTCTCATTTCTTCCCCTGTCTCTAGAGGAGAAAACCCCAAGGCCATGGACAAGGGCAAGCAACCCCAGGAGAGCAGCTCATCGAAGAAGCGTACGATTCGAACGTGAGTTCTTTCTTGATTTATTCCTCGTTCTCCATACGATATCGTGCTTCATGTTTTCTTCTTTTCCTCTTTCAGCCTTGATCTGCTCCCTGAAGAAATCATCGGGATTGAAGATGTGCCTGAGTACATCTCCTCCGATTCCTCCCTCGAAGCAGAGGATGCCACGCCTGAGCAGAGGACCAGCCATCAACTGCGCCGCCGCGTTCGGCACCTGGAGCACGGCCTCAGGGACATCACCACTCGTTGCCAAGCCGAACGCGAGCGTCGCATGGCTCTGGAGGCACTAGTAGGGGGTAAATGTTTCTGACCTGTTCTTGACCTCATGCCTGCATTCGGGTTTCTTGCCCCTAACATCGATTCCTCTGTTTTCGGATGTCTGCGACGGTACAACAACTCGAAGACGGCACGGGAGAGCTTGGTGGAGGCCGCAAACCATGGTCACCCCCATGCGTTCCAAGTTGCCGTCACGGTGGTCCTGGAACAGCTGAAGAGGGAGCAGCAGAAGAAGCAAAGAAAAGATTGAATCATAATTTCGCTTCTTCCTCCACGCCTTCTGCTTCCCACCTCCTTGAAGATCTGACCACCAAGGTTGTTAGATGTAAACCTGCAAGAAGCAGTTGTAATGTAGTTTTTGTGCTAAGGGCAATGCATCTAGGCACTGGCCATTTCTTCTGTTTATGGATTTTTTGTTCTGAAGGCGGCCTCGTTCTTGAGCGTCGGCTGTCTCTGTGTCAGATGTGTGTAATCATCGATCGATCTCAATGCTAGGATAATACTTCTTCAGATATCTTCCATTTATTGCAGCCGAAAATTCCTCTCCTAGCAAAGTTTTCAATATATATGCATTACCAGGGACGCATCTGACCACACGAAAGGGTCCTTCCCAGTTAGGAGACCATTTGCCGAATTTACTGTATTTAGTTTCAATCGGCAGTAGCGCTTTCCAAACCAAATCTCCTTCTACGAATTGCCTGACTTTTACCTTCTTGTTATAGTACTTGGCAACCCGCAGCTTGTTTTTCTCGTTGTTTTCCAAGGCTCTAAGACGGATCATGTGTAAGTCCTCTAGCTCGTCCATCATTAGACCACTGTAATCCTTTGAGCTCAAATCTTTCTGTAGCACAACCCTCCTTGAATCAGATTGCATTTCCCACGGTAGTACCGCGTGATGCCCATAAACCAACTCGTAAGGAGAAGTTTTTGTAGCTCCATGGGGGGCCATTCGGTAAGCCCACAGTGCCTCACTGAGTACCGAATGCCACCTTCTTGGCTTCTGGTCGATCTTCTTCTGTATCAGCTTGATCATGATTTTGTTAGAAGCCTCTCTTGACCATTAGCTTGGGCATAATAAGGAGAAGAGTTAAACAATTTAATCCCCATGCTTTCGGCAAACTCTCTGAACTCCAGTGACACGAATTGTGCCCCTTGATCAGTGGTGATAGTCTGAGGGATTCCAAACTGATAGATGATGTGCTCCTTGACAAATTCAACCATGTTTTCTGATGTCACCTTCTTCAGTGGGATCGCCTCAACCCATTTAGTAAAATAATCTGTAGCCAAAAGCACGAACTTATGCCCCTTGCTAGATGGTGGATTAATTTGGCCAATCAAGTCTATTCCCCAGCCCCTGAATGGCCATGGCTTGATGATGGGATTCAATGCTGACGCGGGGACCCTTTGAATATTTTCGAACCTTTGGCAATCCTGACATCCCTTGTAATACTCAAAGCAGTCTTCTAATATCGTCGGCCAAAAGCATCCAGCTTGTCTAATAACCCACTTCATACGGTAGGCCGATTGGTGTGCCCCACATATCCCATCGTGCACTTCGCTCATCATGTTCTTGGCCTCTTCTGGACCCAGGCATCGTAGCAATACCCCATCTAATAATTTATAGAATAAACTATCATCCAGAAGAACGAACTTTATGGCCTTGTACCTGAGCTTCCTAGAGACCTTGCGGGATGGATCCTTCAAGTAATCAACGATCTCTTTCCTCCAATCATCTTCGGCAAGATCCGTCCCCAGTGCACACACTCCTGCAGCAAACGCTTCTTGACTCTCTTTGTATCCAGAGGCGCTTTGAGCCAGCCTGTTTGCTTCTTCGTCATGCTCCCTAGGAATGTGCTGCAGAGTTACCAACGGGAAGCTCTTCAAGATTTCCCTGCATTCTTCGTAGTAACTCCTCAGCGCTTCGCTTTTGCACTCGTATTGGCCGTTCAATTGCTTGATCACCAGCTTTGAATCTCCATAAACTTCAACTGAAACGGCCCCAGCTTCTCTCAAATATTGAAGCCCTCGAAGTAATGCCTCATATTCAGCCTGGTTGTTTGTGACAGTGGGCTGTATAGGGATAGCAAATTCAAACATCTCACCTCTAGGCGAAATCAGTAGGATCCCTACTCCCCCACCTTTACCACATGATGATCCATCAAAAAATAAAGCCCAAGGGGTAATCTCAAGCAAATCAATTGACGGATCGCGATGTTCAGTTATAAAATCGGCAATGATCTGTCCTTTGATGGCCTTTGCCGATTCGAACTTCAATTCGAACTCTGATAAAGCTAAAATCCACTTGCCAATCCTGCCGTTCAAAATTGGCATAGATAACATATGTTTTATCACATCAAACTTGGAATATACAGTGCATTCGGCACTCAACAGGTAGTGCCGAAACTTTGTACACAAGTAGTACACGCAAAGACACAGCTTTTCTACAGCCGAATACCTAGTTTCAGGATCAAGTAATTTTCGGCTAAGATATGCTACTACCCGCTCCTTCCCTTCGAATTCTTGAATAAGGGCCGATCCAATGGTTTGGGTATCGGCCGCCACGTACAACTTGAAAGGCTTATCCAACTGAGGAGGGACCAATACTGGTGGCTCCTTCATGTACTGCTTGATTTCATCGAAAGCCTTCTGTTGTTCGTCGCCCCATGTGAACTTTTGATCTTTCTTTAGCTTCAACAGTGGAGAGAATGGCAAAACCTTTTGTGACAAATTTGAAATGAATCTTCTCACGAAATTGATTTTGCCGAGCAGTGATTGTAACTCCTTGAGATTAGTTGGAGGAACAACTTCATCAATGGCCTTCATGCTCTTCTTGCCAACTTCGATTCCCCCCTCGTGGGCTAGAAATCCCAAGAACTCTCCAGCTGACACCCCAAAAGCGCACTTGTTTGGATTCATCTTCAGGCCATGCTTCCGGGTGCACTCTAGGGTTCTCTTTACATCTTCCAAGTGCGTGTCCTGACTTAGGGACTTGATTACCACATCATCAATGTAGATGTCCACAATTTTGCCGATCAACTCGTGAAAAATGTAATTCATGGCCCGCTGATAAGTTGCACCGGCATTCTTTAACCCAAATGTCATGACTATCCACTCAAATAGGCCTATATGACCAGGACATCTGAAGGCCGTCTTTGATATATCCTCTATTGCCATGAATATTTGGTTGTACCCCGCTTTGCCATCCATGAAACTTATCACCTTGTGTCCAGCTGCAGCGTCAATCAGCAAATCGTCAATAGGCATTGGGTAACCGTCCATCGGAGTAGCTCTGTTCAGGTCCCTGAAATCTATGCAGACTCTCATTTTTCCATTCTTCTTGTATACAGGGACGATGTTAGAAATCCACTCCGCATATCTGCATGGCCGAACGAAGTTTGCATCAAGTAATCTTTCAACTTCCTTCTTCACATCGGCCAATACCTCATCCTTGTAGATTTTCTGGGGTGGTTGCTTGTATGGTTTGAAACCAGATTCGATTGGCAACCGATGCTCGACGATGGAACGATCCAATCCAAGCATCTTCGAATAATCCCAGGCGAAGCAATCCTTGTATTCTTTGAGAAGCTTAATTAATTCTCCCCTGAAATCTGGCTCCAAGTTTGCGCTGATGAACGTCGGCCTTGGCTTATCACCGCTTCCAATGTCAACCTCTTCTAATTTATCAGCCGACATGAATCCTCGCCCCAACTTGCCATCAGTGCCATCTACGGGGTTCTCCATTAAAAATTGCTATAAGAGCCGACTGCTTGAGTCGGCTGTTGATCACTGCTGACAGGTTCAACAGGACCTTCTCCCCAGTCTTTCCCGGAAAAGCAATCAATACCTTGGTACTCCCAGAAGGCTGGTTCCACGTTCGCTTCGCTCACGGAGTCATCTGCCTGGACGACCTCAATCTCATCATCCACCCACTGGATAAGCTGTTGATGCATGGTGGATGGGACGCAACAGTTGGCATGAATCCGGCCCCGCCCAAGCGACGAGCCGTAGGCTCCTTTGCCTTCGATGACAAAGAAGGTAGTGAGCAGCGTCTTGGATCCGATCATCAAATCCACGTGAGCGCATCCCTTGTATCCGAAGGATTCCCGGCGAAGTCATTCGGTATTATTATGCTGGTAGGCGTCAGATCGCTCGGGCCCATGCCAAGTTTCCTGAAGGTGGTGTACGGCATTACGTTGACTGCCGGTCCACCGTCGACAAACATCTTGGTCAATGGTTTGCCATTGACGTATCCCCTCAAGTACAGCGGCCTCATATGTCGATTCTTGGCCGGTTTGTCGAAGATTGCCTGCTTGGCCAGTACCAATTGCGCCATCATCCCCTCGACCTGCTCGTCGTCTAGGGATGCTTCCTCCTGCACAATCTGGTTAGCAGGAGCCATGAACTCGTTCGGCAGAAAGTATACCATGCATGTTGGAGCCGAACGCTTTGACCCTTCAGGTTGATCCTTGGGGCGCCACACCTGCCTTGTCTGGATCCCAGCCTGCCGCAGTTCGCGGTTCCTCAAGCGCTGGACCCGTCTCTTCTGGCTTCTCCTCAGGCCGGACGGGCACCATTGCCCCCTTTGCCAGACGTAGTCGTCTTCATCCTCCTCTTGACCAGCCCACCTGAGGTCGGCTTGCCGCTTCCTAGGATGATCGATGACTTCAATTTTTTGGCGCCGATCCCCATTTGGGTGGATCCTTCCAATTCTCTCATGGACGGATTGGCGATTGGCAGTCTCCTGCCTGTACTCAGCATACCTGTCACTGCACTCAGGGCAGTTCCTCAGCGTGGGCAGCTTCAAACCCTCATTCCAGCAATGCCTGAAGAAGGCACATCTCCAGTGCGCGCGCGCTCCTGCTCGCGCATGTATTGCTCCTGGTCCCTTTGGTGTGCTTCTTCTTCGGCTCTGCGCTCCTCCTCCTCGTAGCGTCGCTTCTGGTAGCGCTCTTTCTCTATCTGGCGCTGCCACTTGTTGAGGAGGATGCGCATGGTCACTCTGGGCTTAGCTCTAGATGACTCCCCGATTTCTATGTGACTCTTGAGAATGCGGGGGGCCTCACCATGCACCTGTTCCAGAGTCACTTGGCGCTCTGGGTCTACTGCTCCATCTTGTCTAGCCCTGGCTGAGGTCAAGACCTTGACCTTTCCCTTCTCCTCGGCCGTTATCATGTTAACAGAAAAGCCCACCATGTTCTGAGGGAAGGGGTGGCCATCCAGCTTCATCTTGTTGTCGAACTTAAGGTGTCCCTCCTGGATGGCCTTCTGGATCCTCATCCTGAAGACCCTGCAATCATTGATGGAGTGTGAATCCCTGTCGTGGAAGCCACAGTAACGTTTCCCTTTAACTCCATCGGGCCGAAGCATGGAATGCCCCTCAGGCAGTTTGATTCGGCCTTCCTTCACTAAGAGCTCAAACAGTTTGTCAGCCTTTGTGATATCAAAATCGTAGGTGCCCTTGGTCTGTTTGACCCAGCGCTGATTCATCGTCAAAGGCTCCTTTCCCCACATGATCTCTGCTGCGGCCACATCCAGTTCGTCATCAGAATCTTCGACCAGATCGGCTTTGTCTAAGAACTGGTTGTAGATGTCAGCAACATCATGCTGTTTGCCAAACTTAGCATATTTCTTGAAGCCATACGCTTGGTTGCTCATTAGTGATAGCTTCTGCGATAGCTGGCCCAGGTTCTCAAACTCCATCCCGAACAATTTCTCACGTACGGCCGGCAGCATCCCGGCGACGGCCATATCGGCCAACTGGTCATCTGGCAAGTTAAGCGAGAAGCACATGCCTTTAACCTCCCTGAATCTCCTAAGAAATTCTAGCGGTGTCTCGCTGTGCCTCTGCTTCAAGGTGGCAAGGTCGATCAGCTTCTTCTCCGAGCTGCCGCTAAAATAGTGAGTGTGAAATTTCCGCTCCAGGTCCTTCCATCTGCAAACTGACTCAGGGGGTAGGGACGAGAACCACTGGAATGCTGGACCTGTCAGCGACGCGGGGAAGTAGCGGACCCTGAATGTCTCCTCAGCTGAGCATTCCCCGAGCTGCATGAGGTAACGAGCGATGTGCTCCACTGTGCTTGTGTCGTCCTGCCCTGAAAATTTCGTGAACTCCGTCGGCGGCTTCACCCTTGGCGGCAGGAGCACGTTGTAGTACCATTCTGGGAACGGCGGCTTGTAGGCAGGTCCCTGCGTTTTTGGCTTGAGGCCGAACTGATTTTGCATCAATTCGGCCATCTTCCGTGCCAGTGCGTCGTCCTCTTGTGCGCCTGCAGCTGGCGCGTATCCTGGATGTGGAAAGGCGTCAAATGCCCCATAGTTTCCCACCTCATGGTAGCCTCCGCCGTACAGGTTTCTTTGCAACCAGTTGTTCGCCGGAGCAATCCTCTGACCGGAAGCGAACGAGGCCCCAAGCGAGCCGAATGCTACATCTTCGTACGTGGGTTGGTACGGATTCGGTCCGTTGCACGGGGGCCGACCTGTGCTGCCCCGCGGTGGTGGCCGGGTTGGCCGTCCTCCGAGGCCTGCAAAGTGGAGGCCGAACCGGTTGTTTCCCGGGCGCCTGTGGAGGAGGCTGGAAAGCTTGACTTCCAGCGCTCTGAGGAGGAGGCCGATGTGGCCGGCTCCGTAACGGTGGCCGAGAGCTTGACTCGCCCAGCTCCACGGTGCCCCCCTGGACGGGTGCCTTGCTGAATGCTTGTTCCATGCCTGGGCCAAAAACAGCCACCATCATCTGCTGGAGCGCACCGAGGAAAGCTTTGTTGTGTTTGCTCAACATGTAGTCTGCAGATTCCTGGAATACTCGCATTCACTCCTCTTTCTTTTGCTGAACCGTGGCATCGCTCTCCCCTGGCAGCAACACCCTAGGCATCTCGTTCTTTAAGTACGGGATGCCACTTCTATTTTTCTTGAAGGACAGCAGGCATTTTTTGCTGAAACTTGTCCATGGCGTCCTGGAGTTGCTGTCGCTGCTCGGGAGAGAGGTCTTCAATGTTGACGTCCATGATGTCCGCGATCTCGGGCATCTTGATCTATTCGGCTGTGGTCCCACTGGGCGTGCCAAAAAGTGTGTTGACGCAAAAAGTGCACCTGGCACCAAACACACAGCAAGCCGAACAAGCTGGCTTCACACGCGCAAAGAGTCACGAGACGTGCCAGTCAATTTTTCCTGAAAATAAAGAAGTCAGATACCAAAGTTTGGAACTTGCCGGGTGGTACCAGACAGTTCCATATTTACGGCTAAGAAGCCAGATGTGATGACACATAGCTATGAAGAGCTATCTGCCAATAAACTGAAACCATTCGGGAACTTGTAAAGGGAAAAAGTAACACTGCCGAACGAGTGATGTAAGCACGACAACGACCGGTCTTTGTTAGAACAAAGATACACATGCAAGAGGCCATGACCAATCCCCACGAAGAATAGCATTAAATAAATGAAAAAAGTAAAGCACGGACATAATCATGCAATAAACAAGCATGCATAGATCCAAAGCACTAGTCTACCGCATGTCTAGGCACTTTGAAACCCGTCGGGTACGATATCAAACAAATCTATCCACCACATGATACAAATTGTATGAAGACCGTACCACTTTCCACAAATAGATCTATCCAACGCATGATACAATCTAAATATGGAAAGCTAAAAGCATACATCATTTAAAGCACGAATTACACACGTGTTCTACTCGTGAAGAAACATAACCGAATGCGGCTGAACAGCCGATTCGGGGTTCATGAAGAAGGAACAAACATTACCAAGTAAATAATCTATCAGATCGATTTGAAAACTAATCCACCGGATGACTAGCCCCAAAACAACCAAAAAACCTGCATCTACCGCATGATACCCGGCTCTTTCAAGATTTATACCAACTTTAGCAAGCTTGAACCCGCAACACGTAACAACCTAGATCGATTTGGTTTCGGCTATCGAAAAGCACAAGATCCACGTGTCAAGCCACGAACTCGACTCGTACAAGGATCGCAAAAGAATAAAGCCGATCCAAATCTATCTAGATTGGGCAAAAAGTGTGTTACATGAATTTAAACATATAGTAAAAACTCAAAGCAACACGGGGTAACTTAATGAATCTACTAGATCTTGCCAAAATCTAATAGAGCCGATAACTAGCCTCAAGCTAGATCTTAGCCTACCGCATGGCTCATGACCTAACAAGAAACCTTCTTGAACCAAGCTTGAATCTACCGCATGATACGAAGCATGGTAACAAGACTACTTGCATCAGATCTAAATCCACCGCATGATACTAGACATGATACAAGGTTGCCGGTACTCACGGAGGTCGACGGATCGATGAATCCTCTCGAAGAACTCGACGACACGACAAAAGGACTCTAGGGTTTGGCGTAAGGCTGGTGTGTATTGAAGAATGATTATCCCTTTTACATACATTCAGGGCTCATATTTATACCCTGCGAAATACAATCTCGAATGGATTTGCTGCCTAACTTATCTCTAAGCTTTGATCGCCTATCTATCCATTCGCCCTTCCTGCTTGAGCCACGTCACCATCCAATCCTGCAAAATCAGCTCTACTGTTCCTTTGCCGAACTGGAGCAGATAGCCGACCGCAGATCTCTTTACCGAATACAACTGAAAAGATCTTTCCTTCCACCAGACGGACTCCTCGTCGAGCCGGACCCACGAGTCAGACTCCTTACCAAATTTTGGTGTTAACACGAGCAGCAGTGAAGACGAAGGTGATCGTTGCAAGAACAAGAAGTCGTCCAAGAACCTGAGCGGGCTGAGCTGCTTCGCGAGAGATGGCTTCTGCACCATGGTGCTAAGCTCCGGCAGCAAGAAGAGCGCACAGAGCGACTCGGACTCTGAGTCCGACGACGAGGTGCGTGATGAACTTCCCTTCTTGCGCCAGGAGAATGAGAGGCTTGGCTCTTTGCTTGATAACCGTGATGACATGCTTAGAGAGGCCAAGAAAATGAGAAAAGAGCTTAGGGCTTCACTCGAGGATGCTAGGACTAGAGTGGCTGAGCTAGAGACACAGGTGCTTGATAGCAAGCTTGAGATTGATTCCCTTAAGGCTAGCCCTGTTGTTTCGGATGAGAATGATTGTGCTGATTGCTCCATATTTCTTGCTGATCTTGCTTTGTTTAAGGAGAAGCATGCCTCCAAGTGTGAGGAACTAGATGTGCTTAGGGTTGAAGTGGCTGAGCTTAAGTCTAGACCTGCTTTGCTAGGTGCTTGCACTTCTTGCCCTGATTTGCAAGCTAAGATTGATGAGATGCATGCTTACACAAGTTCTCTTGAGCCTAATTGAAGGAACCCATGCCTACTTCTTGCTCTACCTGTGAAATGCATGCATTGAAAAATTTGGAACTTGCACATTATGTTGATCGTTTGCAGGATGAGAATGATGACTTGAGGAAGTTGATGGGTTGGTTGTCCGGTCATGAGCCTCAGTTGAGGATGATGATCGAGGCCTTTAAGAGGCAAGATGGTGAGGGACTTGGGGCAAACAAGGTTGGTGAGGGAAGTGAAGAGAATATCCGGAGCCACCAAAAACCCACCACAAGAATGATTTCCCTCCAAAACCCAACCATCTTAGGAACCGTCTAGACACAACCCCAGCTCCACCCGTGTTTCCTAAACCCACAAATGATCTCCGAAAGCCTATCAAGTTTGTGAGCACTTCGGGGAAAGTGTTCTTTGGGAAGGAGAGTGAGAAGGCTAGCGGTGAGAAACCGGTGGAGGAGTTGAGTGGAGAGAACCCAAGTGAGCAGCCACATCCCAAGCCTAAGCCTAAGCTTGTGAGGTTCCATTGTGGCTATTGTGGGAGAGATGGACATAAGGAGGAGTTTTGCTTCAAGAGGAAGCGTGAGGAGAGAATGGCAAAGGAGTGGGCTAACAAGGACAAGTACCACCCTTCCGATGGTGTACTTGAGCCTCGTGTGCAGATGCCCAGGGCCAAGGCGAGTGTGAGGACAATTCGGGCTTGGGGAGAGCGGAAGGCTGCTAGTGGTGCTGCTGCCGAGGTCACACCGGTCAGACCGGTGTGGAGCACCGGTCAGACCGGTGCAGGCCTGGACAGACAGCTGTTTGGGTTTCGAGCTCGTACAGGTGCGAGGGTTGTTTCTGGTGGTCGTGGTTCTGGTGGCTGGGCTGGAAAGGGTGCAGGTGGTCAGTTTGCTAGGTGTTCTCCTCCTCGTGCTCAATACAGGGATCGGAGGAGTCGTAGCTTTGAGTTGGAGAGGAAGGACGTTCCACAGGCTTTCTTGCATGGATTTGGTCCTCCTCCAGACAGAGAGGGGTGGTTCCCTCAGGGTGGTTACCGTGGTGGTGTTCGTGGAGGTAGCTTTGGTAGGAGAGAAGCTTTGGTTGGTGCTAACCCCACTTTCGAGCAAATGGCTCGGCACTGGTTTTACTCTTTTGGTACTAACACCAGTGCTGAGTCGTTTGTTCGCTCACGTGCTCATTTTTGAATTCCAGGTGGGAGACTTCAAGAACATTTGGTTGATTGACTCCGGTTGCTCTAGGCATATGACCGGAGACAGGGGGTGGTTATCAAGTCTCGTCCCGGTGGTGACAAGGAGGTACATCACTTTTGGGGACAATGGGCGTGGGCGTGTGCTTTCAGAAGGTGAGATCAAAGTGAGTGACAAGATCACTCTGAGGCGTGTTGCTCTTGTTCAATCGCTGGGGTACAATTTGCTTTCTGTGTCCCAGTTGTTGGATGAGGGCTTTGAGGTGTTGTTTCGGCCAGGTGGTTCTCGGATTTTGGACTCTCGAGGGGATCTTCTCTGTATGGTCGTTCCCGAGGGTCAGGTGTTTTGTGCTAATTTTTCTCAGTCTTCGGGTGTGGAGTGTTGTTTCTTGGCTGGTTCTTCGAGTGAGTTGTGGAAATGGCATAGGATGTTGGGTCACTTGAGCTTTGATCTTTTGTCTTGCTTGAGTAAACTCAATTTGGTCCGAGGATTGCCATGGTTGAGGCTTGAGAAAGAGTTGGTTTGTGCGCCTTGTAGGCATGCCAAGATGGTAGCCTCTTCTCACCTGCCTCTCACCGATGTGATGACTGAGCGTCCATGCGAGCTGCTCCATATGGACCTTGTTGGCCCAGCTCGTGTGCGATCTGTGGATGGGAAGTGGTATGTCCTGGTTGTGGTGGATGACTATTCTCGGTATGCATGGGTGTTCTTTCTCAAGGATAAGGGGGAGACGTTTGGTTTTGTTCGAGATCTAGTCTTGAGGTTGAGGAACAAGAGGCACGGAGATGCCATACGAGCTATCCGCAGTGATAATGGCTCGGAATTCAGAAACTCTCGTTTTGAAACCCTTTGCCATGACTTGGGTCTTGAGCACCAGTTTTCGAGTCCGTATACGGCTCCCCAGAATGGTGTTGTGGAAAGGAAGAACAGGACCATGTGCGAGATGGCTCGGACGATGCTTGATGAGCACAGGACTCCGAGGAGGTATTGGGCTGAGGCGGTGAATACCGCGTGCTATGTGTCTAACAGGATATACCTAAGAGTGCACAAGAAGAAGACATGCTATGAGTTGATGCATGGTCGCACACCCAAGGTGAGTCACTTCTATGTCTTTGGTTGCAAGTGTTTCATTTTGAAGAAAGGCAGGAAGTTGGATAAGTTTGAGGCTAGGTCTGTCGATGGCATTTTCTTTGGTTATGCATCTCATTCTATAGCATATCGTGTGCTCAATCTTGAAACTAACCAAATCGTGGAGACTTGCGAGGTAACCTTCGACGAGACAGAGCCACGTAGTCAGCTTGTCTTTGAGTGTGCAGGTGATGATGAGCTTGGCGAGGAGATCTTTCAGGAGGAGGAGCATGAAAATGGTGATGATGAAGATGGCGGTGTGGTGCCCCCGGCTGAACATGTACCCACTACTTCGACTATGATGATGGATGGACCCTCTACTATACCTACGATGACAAATCAAGAACGAGGAGAAGCTGATGTTGAGGGGGAGGTAGCATCAAGGCGAGAACCTCCCCGACGAGTTCAAGTGGATCACCCAGCTTCGAGGATCATCGGCGACATGAATTAACGCACTACACGGTCGAGGGTTCGAAACAATTCCCATTTCGCTCATGCTGCGTTTGTTGCTACTTTTGAGCCCAAAGACATTGGACACGCACTATCTGATCACAATTGGGTTAATTCGATGCATGAGGAGTTGGAGAACTTTGAGAGGAATCAGGTGTGGGAGTTGGTTGACCCTCCCCCAGGGTGTAAGCCGATTGGTACAAAATGGGTGTGGAAAAACAAAGAGGGAGAGAAAGGTGAAGTGGTGAGGAACAAGTCGAGACTTGTTGCTTAGGGGTTCAGTCAGAAGGAGGGGATCGACTACGAGGAGACCTTTGCTCCCGTAGCCCGTTTGGAGGCGATTAGGATCCTTCTAGCTTTTTCCGTGGCTAAAGGGTTCAAGTTGCACCAAATGGATGTGAAGAGTGCTTTTCTGAATGGTGTGTTGGAGGAAGAAGTGTATGTGAGGCAGCCTCCGGGGTTTGAGAGTGAGAAGTACCCCCACCGGGTGTACAAGTTGAGGAAGGCGTTGTATGGGCTGAAGCAGGCGCCTAGAGCTTGGTATGGTAGGTTGAGGGGGTTCTTGTTTGAGATAGGTTTTGATATGGGGAAGGTCGATCAGACCTTGTTTTTGCTGAGGCAGGGCAGAGATATCCTGATTGTGCAGGTGTACGTGGATGATATTGTCTTTGGTGGCTCGTCTAACTCTCTTGTTGCAAGGTTTGCAGATGATATGAGCAGGGAGTTTGAGATGAGCATGATGGGTGAGTTGCAGTTCTTCCTCGGGCTACAAATCAAGCAATCAAAGGAAGGAACATTTGTGCACCAGGCTAAGTACACCAAGGACATTGTGTGGAAGTTCAAGATGGAGGACTCCAAGGCTATGACGACACCGATGAGTACGACTACAGCTCTTGATGCGGACGAGGAAGGTGAACATGTGGACCAGAAGGAGTACCGGAGCATGATCGGGTCACTCCTCTACTTGACGGCGACGAGGCCGGACATACAGTTTTCGGTGTGTCTGTGCGCTCGTTTTCAAGCGTCTCCGAGGACTTCGCATTGGCAAGCGGTGAAGAGAATTTTCAGGTACTTGCGTCACACTCCCAACTTCGGCCTTTGGTACTCTGCGTCCTCTTCTTTGGCGCTTCATGGTTTTTCAGACGCGGATTTTGCTGGGTGTCTGTTGGATAGGAAGTCCACTTCTGGGACTACCGATGCCGAGTATGTTGCCGCTGCTAGTTGTTGCTCTCAGCTCCTTTGAATTTTATATACCATGAGTGACTTTGGTGAGGAGTATACCCATGTCCCACTTCAATGTGATAGCACCAGTGCCATAAGCGTTGCAAAGAACCTAGCGCTCCATTCCAAAACTAAGCACATAGAAGTGAGGCACCATTTTCTGAGAGACAACGTAGAGAAAGGGAAGATAGCTTTGATCCATGTACCCACACATGACCAACTAGCCGATATTTTTACCAAACCCCTAGACCAAGCAACTCTCACTCGTTTGCGGGGGGAACTTGGTGTGTGTTTGATCTCTTGAGTTGGGTGTGGGGGAGCTCTCTTTGTAGCATATGTACAGCTTTTCTTTGTGCATCTCTTGCATTTGTCATGGCATATGTAACATGATGTATAGGCATCCTTGTATCTTAGATTGCATGCATTTTGTATCATATGCATTGGATAGGAAAAGCTTCTCTCATATACATTGTTCACCATGGAATGAGACATATGTCTTTGTGAGCTTGTTTGGTATGCTATGGTTAGTATGGCTTAGCTCTTGATGATCTTGATGAATAATCCATGGTTGATGGCTATGTTTTTAAAAAAAATTGTCACATGTATGCTCTCTCATGTGTAAATGCCTTTATATGATCTTGACATGTTTTAGTGGCTTGGCTCAGCTTAATTTGTGGTTGGATAGCTAGTTTATTGATCATATGGGGCCAAAGGCTCATTTGCCATCATGAATGTTTAGCCCTCTTGTTTTATCTTGTGGAGGGGCATAAGTTCCTTTTTGTCGCAAAGACATTTCATGTACCATTTACAAATCTGAAAATGAAATGAAAAATGCTTGGAAAATATGCTCCCATGTCATATGTGCTGAATTTAATTTGCTTTGGGTGCTAAATCGTTGCATGATGCCTACCAATGAGAAGTCTCATACATAGAAGTAGGCACATGGCTCGGTGGCTTTGACACGACATGAGGTGCTTGTGGGTGTATGTGATGGTCTTATGATTAGAATGGCTGTCCTAGCATGAAGTTTGTGTGGCTTTGCCATTTTGATATGCTTTGATCATGTTTAGGACTTTGCTCATGAGAGGCAAGTTTTTCGCAAAATTGCCCAAATCCATCTTAGCTTCGTCCAATGGTTGTGAAACTTGGTGATCTTGTAGTTGATGTCGATACGAAGCTATAGGGTATCTAACTTGCTCATTTGGACATGTGTAGCATTCTATGTTGAATTTTGTATATTTGAGAAGCTCTAGGTTGAAAGTTTTGCATTTTTGGCTTGATTCATGCATTGCCAACAAGGGGGAGAAGTTTGATCTTGAAATGGCTTACTGGACGCATTTAGAAGGTTTTTAGTTAGTTTCGAGTCATTTCTGGGCTCTGTTGTGCACCGGTTTGACAGGTCAGGGTCAACGGTCTGACCGGTGTGAGTGCTGGTTCTGTTCACATGTTGCACACCGGTCTGACCGGTGGTGTTGACCGGTCTGACCGATCAGGGCTGAGTTGTTGCAGCTGCCCTGTTTCAAGTGGTGTCTTGCATGCATTCGTCCAGGGGGAGGTGCATTGGTTCAGGGGGAGCTTGCATGTGTGCAGGGGGAGATCTTTGTGGTTGTTCGAGCTTTGTTTCGGTGGTTTCCGCTCTTTGCTTGAGCTTTGTTTTGTCTCGGATGTGTCGAGTCGTTGCCCTTGCCTAAGGGCTCCGAGACTTGTCTTCTTCAAGTGATCTTGCTCTTTGCCTTTGTTTGGCTTCCGATCGCTTGTTGGAGTTTCTTTTGGTTCGTTTCTTTTCGTTTTCTTTTCTCTCTTGTTTCTTTCGTGTGGGTGTTGTCAATGCACTCATCAAGGGGGAGATTGAGGACCATGTGTGGTTCGAGGACCGGTAGATGGTCGCTTCCTTGTGTGATGAGTGATTGACAACGTTGTGTGGACTGATTCTTGGCTAAGTATTGCAGGTGCAGGTTGCGACTTGACTGGTGTTGGTGCAGGTGAAGAACAAGCGCGAAAGGTCGTCGCCGGTGAGGCCTCCGGGTGTGGAGAAGACAAGTAGGCTTCGTTCGAGGGACCGAGGTGGCCGGCGGGGGTCAAGTGCGGGCCGCATGGTGGCATGAACAGCAAGATGAAGTCGTGGACGGTTTCTTGGTTGAGCCTCAAAACCAAGGTCGAGCCGGGACTACGTGGGAGCCGAGTCATGAGTGGAGATTGCGGAGGCTACACCGAGTTCGCGGGGTTTCCGGTGGTTCACCAGAAAACTACTGGGTTCCTTGGTTGATCCACAAAGCCAAGACCGAAGAACCGAAGACGGTGCTGCAGCAGCGCCAGAACGGTATGACCGGTGGGTACCGGTCTGACCGGTGAGGAGCACCGGTCTAACCGGTGTGCGACGACATAGTCCGGAGACTTCGAAGCGGAGGACACACGTCGGGATCGCATGGCTTGCGTCGAGGCTACGCAGGGTGCGGTCGCCGGGCATCCGTCCGATGGTGAAGACATGAAGACTTCCTAATCCGCCCCTGAGAGGCTTGTATCCCTAGTTGTTAAAGAAGGGCATTTTAGACATTCGGTTGCCTCCATATAACCCAAGAGGTGAGAGGATGGCAGCCAACTCTTGGAACCCTAGCTCATTAGTTTTCCTATTTTCCACCTATTTTCCTTAGGTTTTCTTTAGGACTAGCAAGAGAGCTTCACGGAGAGATCTTGTTGAGAGGGATGGATGATCGGGCGGCTTGCTAGACCTTGTACGAACCTTTGTTTCATGTATAGATGATTCGACGTGGTTCCTCAAGGTTTGGATGTGTTTTCCCCGGTTGTTCTTGGTGGTGATTTTCGGAGCCCCCTCTCGGTGATTTCTTTGGGTTGTTTTCGGGACTTTTCTCTTGGGGATTTCATGGGGGAAATTTGTGGGAACCCTTCGTGGTTCTTTGGGCTGTGATTCCCCTCCCAAATCCGTGAGTAAAGGTGCTCGATTTTGGGGTTTCTTGAGTTCTTGGGTTGGAAGTGCTCTCGGCGGGATTTCTTCGATTCCTCCTTTTTGGACGAGTTTTGGTGGGATTAAACTTGGCTATGGACTCCACATGAAGTGTTCATAATATCCCCAAAGTCTTGTTCAAGTCCGTGGAGCGATTCGGGAGATCGAGATTTGGATTTGGGGGAGTTGACCCGCGGGTGTTGTTCATCCCGAGCTGCCCATGCTACACCGGTCTGACCGGTTCTCTTGACCGGTCTGACCGGTGCGAGCCCTGGTGGGTTTTTGTACGGGTGAACGTCTTGGTGTGTTCGTTGTTGTCCCGTGTTGCTGCTGTTTCGAGTTTGGGTCAGTTTGGTGGTCGGTTGGCCTGTTTGGTGCCTTGGGGGCTTTCAGGCTGCGATCGGTCTGACCGGTGTGTCTCACCGGTCTGACCAGTGTAGAGCCACTTAGTGAAAGTTGCTCAGCTTCACCAGCAGGGACCGGTCTCACCGGTGGTGCTCACCGGTCTGACCGGTGTGGGTCTGTAGACTCGAGGTTTGGTTTTCCGCTACGTACTCGGGTCGGAAGGTTGTGTGTTGGTTCCTAGGTCCAGTGGCACTCCAGTGGCTACGTGGGCTTGACCAACTTGGGTAGTGAGTCGGAGACGTGTGTTGGAAGCCGTGTTCATCTTGTTGGAGTTTCCATCTCCTTCGAGAAGAATTTTTATCGGCTCCCATTCACTCCCCCCTCTCTGGTTCGCCGTATCGGTCCTTCAAGCGGGAACTTTCATCATCTTTCCGTACGCATAGGCAATATAAAACATCGAGCTGAACACATGGTCATGCCTATCTATTGAAAGTAAAAAGAAACCTAGGTTGTCCTCCTAGTAGCCATGTTATTGTTGGAAGAGAAAAACAAAAGGTTGCACCTAGTCGAGGTTGAAGGCATACTTACAAGCATTTGTGTTTGGAAAAGAGAAGGTCTATGGAGGTGTTACCATCCTTTGTAGTTCTTCGTTGCCTTCTTCCGACACCTCCATGTATCGATGTGGCTTTTGCTTTTGTCTTGATTTATCAATGCTCCTAAACTTATGAATTTGATCTTATATGTTTAATGGAGTCATTGGACACCCTTCTCTTCAATGTTGTCATCACCGTCTCCTCTTTCTTGTTCTTATCATCTCCTTGCTGTCTCTTTTTCATGGATTTCCCCCTCTGTCCAAAACAGAACATATATCTAAATATAGCTCTATTGAAAAGTTTATGAAATTACCTTTCCAATGTGCGGTCATTCATCAAAAATGGAGTTAAACAAGGTAGCTATGTCCGTTTTACTTCAGCGCTGCGTGCTGTCCAAAACTGATTTCAGGATGTGTTGCACTCGGTGATTCGGGCATAACCGCTTGTAGGAACCTCCGATTGTCTTGATCCTTGATTGGTTGGAATCGTAACTTCATGGGGCTTCTAAATATCCAAAAATACTCAGTGTTTTCCCTTTGAGACCACGTAGAATTTTGATGAGATCGTTAGCTTCTTGCGCATTGATCTGGAGATGTTGATAATCTTGGTCATTTTTATCTTCTAGAACGTCATGTTGCACTTCCGTGTTTAAGATTCAGGGTCTCCCCCATGCTTAGAAATTTTCTAGGCACGGAAGAAGAATACAAAGTATTTTAACTTAGCCATCCTTCAATTTCCTTGTAGTGAAAGTCTTTATCTTGCCTGCAAGACGTTTTAAACGCACATTCTACCACAAGGTGACGGTTGGGAGTAGATAAAATTGCCGAAAATCCAATATTTCCTAGGACTCTCAACTTGTGGCATACTTAGTCTAATGAGAAATAAAAATCTAATGAGTGTACATGGTGCAAGGTGTGTATGCACATGATAGGAAAGCATATAAATAAAGACAATGTTTTCACCTAGTTCTAAACACCATGTTTATAACTAGGTTGCCGAATTTCCCATAGCCATAAAGGTTGATATATCTAAGGTTAAAAACACCATGTCTATCCCTAAATCAATAACTCTTATAGGACAAGAAAAATTAAGTGCATTGCAGAGCTTACAAACTAACCAATGCAACATGAAAACATATGAAAAGCTAGCAAGGTTTATCGAACTTAATGATGATGGTCTGCAATTATGTTTAAACACCACATTTACACAAGATCACAAAAGGAAAATGCCCAGCTGGAGCATTAACATGGATATGAAAGCATACATCATTGAGCCTTAAAACAACCAAGCCAACTATATGCAAAACATGTACATGCAAAGAAACATCACGTTGTTAACAAAATGCAATGCATGCAAATAAATAAATATGAGCATGAACATGATGCTGGTTCTAACAAGAAAACTGAACTTAGATTAATAACCACAAGTTTATCATCATAAGATGGTGTCATTCTTTATTCTCTCTAAGAAAGGAATAAAAACATAAACAAACAGGTTGCCTCCTGAAAAGCGCTTCATTTAAAGTCATAGAGCTCGACTTTCTCACGTACCTTATTTTTTGTCAAATAGCCATGGCCCTTCATGCAAGAAGAAAAGGTATCAATGTATCTTTAATTTACTTCTCATGTTGTGCTTGATCAGTTATAGAAGACTTTCCCAAGGCATCCTTTTGCTTCATGGCTATCTCCTTCTTTATCACCTTTCGGTGCTGCCTTCACTCCAAGAATTTTTCATTATTGTCCAGAACAGAAAATATAACCAATATCTACACCATTGCACAGTGCACAAAATTTCCTTTCCAACGATTCTTTATTTGCCCAAATCGGACTCCGGACAAGAGAGTTGCGTCCGTTTTACTTCGGCGATGAAATCTGTCCTGAAATTTCAGAATGCGCAACACTCAATGTTTTCTCCATAACTTCTTGCACGGGTCATCAAATTCATTGGTTCTTGATGCGTTGGATTGAAAACTTCATGGAGCTTCTAAATATATCATTTTCTTCATTTGTACACCTATGAATAAGCTCTCAAATTGATGAAGACAGCAGCATCCATTGCGGGATTTGGAGAAGTTGATGATTTATCTTGCAACTCTTTAGGCATGACTTCTCTTTTCATTATTCAAGCCTTGTCTACATGGTTAGTGAAAATTGGGCCTTCTCCCGACATGTGCTTCTTTAAGGTCATTAGCTTGACCAAGCGCAAAGCATGATCGAGATTTACAAAACTTATTTTAAACATACGCGTTCATAATTAACACCACAAGCAAATTGTAGCAACAAGTCAAGGTGTAAACAAAAGAAGCATATGCTCCATGCATAGCACTTAGCTCATCATTAGGCAAAGTTCCTTTAGGTGTGAGATTAATTGGTTCAAACATAAATGTTTCCACTTTTTAATTCTCAAGAAAATCTAGACTATCAACATGATCATTATTGGAACACGGCATAGAATTTAAACTATTATTCATACTATTGGTTGAGCAAAAGTATTTATCAACTTCAATAGCAATAATATCTTCAGATTTCAGCGCGTACCTGGGCCTTAGAGCTTTTTCAACAAGAGTGATATTTGGTTCATCTAGCGGTGTTGAAGGCGAATCAATCTCAATGAGTGAAGGTGTCTCTTTGTTACCATTTTGCACCCAATCCACCTCATCATGTGGAACGTGTAATCCATCAACTACATTTGCATTTGTCTCTTCTTTGAGGTCTTCATTGTCATCGCAATCTTTGTCTTCAAAGTCTTGTATGTTAGTTTCTTTATCTTCCATGTACCACATGTCGTCGAGATTGCTCATTGTTGATTCCATGTCTTGCCTTTGAAGAGTTGATTCCATGTCTTGTTGCTTCCATGTCTTGCCTTGCTATTGTGTGGGCTTCAATAGCACACAAGATATAACCTTCTAGCTTGAGTCCTACCTTCCCCCATTTGTACCTCGAGTCACTAGGCTCGGCATGGTTGTACTCTTCTCTTCGTTCATTGCGAATCCTTGAGTTGTCAAAACGATCGATCCATGCTTGATCATCTTCTTCTCTTTCTTCTTCAAACATCTTTTGGATCGACTCTCCACTCATCTCTTGATCAAAAATGTCTTCAACTCTCTTGGCGACGCGTCGGTGTTCCTCATTCCTTCAGTAGTTGATTGGGGGGGGCAAAATCGACTTGAATTCAACCGGATTGATTGAACTTCACTAATAGTCTAGCATTCCCCATACTTCGGCCTACATTCATGTTAGTTTCAACATTTTTAACATCCGAAACGACTTCTTTTACCTTGGGAAGTGGATCTTCAATTTCTTGACCTTCGGTTCATCTTTTTCAGAAATTTCAGCAAGCACCTTGGGCTTGCTTTTGTCGTTTTGCTCCTCTCAACAACGTCTTTGCCAATCTCGTTGCGTTCTTTGTCCATTGCTTATCCTTTGTAAGATTTGTGCGGCTTCACTAATTGTTGTATCCATTATATCACCGCATGCACACATGCTTACAAAACGAGACGAGTAAGGGGTTTGTGAAAAATAAAAGGTATGCAACATCAAGTCATCGGAAAATCCCAAGTTCGGGCCTCGCTCAAGTAGTTCAAAAGAACTTCAAAGTAGTTTAAAACGGTCCCATGCTTCATCAATTCCTTCATCCTCTCCTTGGTTGAAAGTGAGCACTTGCCTCCTTAAGTCTTGGACTTTGCTTATGGGAAAGAACTTCAAAACAAACTTCTTCATTAGCTCATCCCAATTTCCTTTTGCTTCAATAGACGCAAGTGTGTACCATCTTCGTGCTTCATCTTGGAGAGAGAACAGAAAAAGATTCCACTTGAACCAAGCGGCTGGAACTCCTTGTTGCACCGTGTTGCATATCATCGTGAATTCCTTAATGTGTCTATATGGGTTGTCATCCTCCAATCCTCTCAATGGTTTTTTCGCCACTAACTTGACGATTCTAGGCTTCACTTCATAGTGGGTTGTAGCAAGCGTCAAATCTGATTTTTGCATCTCAATGTTTTCCATTGACGGCATTGCTAGCTCCCTTAGCGACATCTCTTCGTCCTCCGAAGGTGAGGTGAACAAATCCATCTAGGCACTATAAATAAAAAATAAAAACACAAAAGGGTTTTTTTCTAGAAAATGAGGGTTAGATGTTAGTAATCAACAAAATTAATACTAGATTAAACATAGCAAACTAGCTTGCTCCCCGGCAACGACGACAGAAAAAGGGGCTTGTTCACGGTTGAAACACGTAACAACCTTCGATCCGCAAGCGTACAGACCTACACCTTTTTCACCACGGGGTGACCTCCAAGGTTCATGTCAATCAGCGGAGCAAGGGGATTGCTAGCGCTTAACCAAACACTAATCTAGTTGATTGGAAAGACTTGAAAGAGAGGATACTCTAAGGTAAAAGAAATCTAACCTAAGTTAATCTAAGAAGTCAAAGATTAAACTAGATGGCAAAGGTAGGACACAAGAGAGAGAGGTTAAGATAGATAAGTGTTCCCTCCCTAGGGTTTAGGATCACATGAACATGCATCTACTACATGAAAAGGGTGTTGCCTACACTAGCTTTATGGTGGTTATGCGACCACTAAGCCTTTTCCCTCCACTGTACTGTCACTACGCAAGGTAATAAAACACTTTCACGTATAACTGCATCTATACCTAAGCATCCATAGGGTTAAGCTAATCACCACGATTACCACAAACCCTACTAAGACCACATGTTTGAAGGACCGATACGACGAACCAGAGAGGGGGGGAGTGAATGGGAGCCGATAAAAATTCTTCTCGAAGGAGATGGAACCTCCAACAAGATGAACACGGCTTCCAACACACGTCTCCGACTCACTACCCAAGTTGGCCAAGCCCACGTAGCCACTGGAGTGCCACTGGACCTAGGAACCAACACACAACCTTCCGACCCGAGAACGCAGCGGAACACCAAATCTCGAGTCTACAGACCAACACCGGTCAGACCGGTGAGCACCACCGGTCAGACCGGTCCCTGCTCGTAAAACTGAGCAACTTTCACTAAGTGGCTCCACACCAGTCAGACCGGTGAGACACACCGGTTAGACCGGTCACAGCCTGAAAGCCCCCAAAGCACCAAACAGGCCAACCGACCACCAAACTGGCTCAAACTCGAAACAGCAGCAACACAGGACAACAGCGAACACACCCAGACGTTCACCCGAGCAAAAACCCACCGAGGGTTGCACCGGTCAGACCGGCCAAGAGCACCGGTCAGACCGGTGTAGCTCGGCGACTCGGGATGAACAGCACCTGCGGGTCAACTCCCCCAAATCCAAACCTCGATCTCCCAAATCGCTCCACGGACTTGAACAAGACTTTGGGGATATTAGGAACACCTCATGAGGAGTCCATAGCCAAGTTTAATCCCACCAAAACTTGTCCAAAAAAGAGGAATCGAAGAGATCCCGCCAAGAGCACCACAAACCCTAGAACTCGAAAAACCCCAAAATCGAGCCCCTTTACTCACGGATTTGGTTGGGGAATCACAGCCCAAAGAACCACGAAGAGTTCCCACAAATTTCCCCCATCAAATCCCCAAGAGAATGGTCCCGAAAACAACCCAAAGAAATCACCAAGAGAGGGCTCCGAAAATCACCACCAAGAACAACCGGGAACAACACATCCAAACCTTGACGAACCACACCGAGTCATCTATACATGCAACAAAGGTTCATACAAGGTCTAGCTTGCCGCCCGATCATCCAACCCTCTCACAAGATCTCACCATGAAGCTCTCAAGCTAGTCCTATGGAAATCCTAAGGGAAATAGGAAGGGAAATAGGAAACCTAATGAGCTAGGGTTCCAAGAGTTGGCTGCCATCCTCTCACCTCTTGGGTTATATGGAGGCAATCGAAAGTCTAAAATGCCCTTTCCTAATAACTAGGGATACAAGCCCCTCAAGGGCGGATTTGGAAGTCTTCATGTCTTCTCCATCGGACGGATGCCCGGCGACCACACCCTGCGTAGCCTCGACGCAAGCCTTGCGATCCCGACGCGTGTCCTCTGCTTCAAAGATACCGGACTGCGTCGTCGCACACCGGTCAGACCGGTGCTCCTCACCGGTCAGACCCACCGGTCAGACCGGTCTGGCACTGCTGCATCACGATCTTCGGTTCTTCGGTCTTGACTTTGTGGATCAACCAAGGAACCCAGTGGTTTTCTGGTGAACCACCGGAAACCCCACGAACTCGGTGTAGCCTCCGCCAATCTCCACTCATGACTCGGCTCCCATGTAGTCTCGGCTCGACCTTGGTTTGGAGGCTCAACCAAGAAACCGTCCACGACTTCATCTTTCTGTTCATGCCACCATGCGGCCCGCACTTGACCCCGCTGGCCACCGGGTCCCTCGAACGAAGCCTACTTGTCTTCTCCACACCTGGAGGCCTCACCGGCGATGACCTTTCGCACTTGTTCTTCACCTGCACCAACACCAGTCAAGCCGCAACCTGCACCTGCAATACTTAGCCAAGAATCAGTCCACACAACGTTGTCAATCACTCATCACACAAGGAAGCGACCATCCACCGGTGCTCGAACCACACATGGTCCTCAATGTTGCCCAAACATATGTAAACAAAGCATACGCGAAGACATAGACCATAAAGCATTAATTGACATAAGGTTCATGTATAGATTACATATCATGCATCTATCTAACCCTAGGGATTAACGGAGACATTACCCCATCATCTTACACGGATTGAAGCACATAGGGGTGATGGAGATTCAGGAGAACGTCGTCGATGAAGATGGCGGCGATGAAGCTTGGGGACACCCCTAGGACAGCGGCTTGGAGTGCTCCTCTTGCTTTCTTCCCTCCGTCGGCATTGATCATTGCTCATCCAACTCTCTCCCTCATCTTGCAGTAGCGGTTTTCTGGTAAATGGCATCGATAGAATGATTTGGTCGATATGGCGGCGGGCGGAGGAAGAGGCAATAAATAGACGAACACGTAGGGCAAAAAGTGGCTCCGAACCGAGCCCGGAGTGGGCTAGGCCGGTCGGCCCAGGCCGGACGGACCAGGCCCATTTCGGCCCCGGTTTTCTCCCCGGTTGCTTCTCGCGTGATTCCTTATTTGTGTGCACTTGCATGTGGGCCTTTGACGTTGTTTCCTTCACGATTAAGGCTTGAATCCTTGCTATGCAAGCTTCGCTATTTTTTGGTTGAGTCCCTGAAGACTTGCATGTTGACGCTTCAGTCCTCGGGTCATTTGGAGTCTTGTTCATCGCGTGTCTAGAATCTTGTTGGGCTTCATGATCTTCTTCCAAAGTGCTTGGTGAACTTATCCCGAAAGTCTCCTCTTTAGCATAGATTTCCCGTGTAAACAATAAACTCCAAAATCGGCATGCAAGAGTGAACTTGTTATATCATTAGTGTGCCTAGTAGCGGGTTAGTTGCAAATCATAATCGAAACCAATGCATAACAAGTACTCTAGGTTGACGGAAATTCACCGTCAACAGTTGTTGACTAGTATGATATGGTGCGATAATGTTGATCTGCTCTGTCTCAAAGTACGGTGAAAATCTCAAATGACTTCTTTTTGAAAATAAAACAAGGCAAGTTCCTCAATGGTCTTATTGCCTACCAAAGCCATATGTCGATATCAATGTTCAAACCTTCTACATATGCTTGCTTGTGACCCATTGAGTTTTGCCAAATTGTTGTTACCCTTAGTAGAATCTTTTCATGCTTCCATGATCACGATCACATACACCCACATATACATGCTAACTCCTACACCGGGAGTTACGCAAACATGCCATCCATCCAACAAAAATAAATACTCCAAAGTTCAAAGTGATTTCTCTTCTTGTAATCTTGCAAAAGGAGAGAGGGGTCATAAAAAAGGTATATGCTCAAGAAGCATAAAAAAAATGTTCTCCAATCAAAGAGCATAGGAAAAAAGAAAAAAAAAGCATGACCCCCCTCCAAATTAAAAGCAAGAGGAGAATCTCAAAGCAAGGAGTGTTTAGAAAAACACAAAACTATTCCACACACTTGCACATCTCGATCAAGTTGCATGACTAGTTTCTTCTTTGATCTGGTCTTTGGCTCGACAATATCATGTGTCACAAGTGAGCCTTATACCTATCCTACCCAAAGCTCCACATACAAGCCACAGAAGTAGGAAGTTGAGGCTGAGGACCAGGTGTGGTTCGAGGACCGGTGGATGGTCGCTTCCTCGTGTGATGAGTGATTGACAACATTGTGTGGACTGACTCTTGGCTAAGTATTGCAAGTGCAGGTTGCGTCTTGACTAGTGTTGGTGCAGGTGATTTACAAGCACGAAAGGTCGTCGCTGGGTGAGGCCTCCAGGTGTGGAGAAGACAAGTAGGCTTGGTTCGAGGGACCCGGTGGCCAGCGGAGTCAAGTGGCGGCTGCGTGGTGGCAAGAACAGCGGGACAAAGTCGTGGATGGTTTCTTGGTTGAGCCTCAAAACCAAGGTCGAGTCGAGACTACTTGGGAGCCGAGTCATGAGTGGTGATTGGCGGAGGATACACCGAGTTCGCGAGGTTTGGAGTGGTTCACCAAAAAACCACTAGGTTACTCGGTTGAGCCACAAAACCGAGGCTGAAGACTTGACGAGGAGATGCGGCCACCAAGGTCGGTCTAACCACCCAGGAGGAGCGGTCTCACCGCCTGGCCAGTCTAACCACCCAGGGGGCGGTCTGACCGCCCTGGTCGCTGGCGCCGAGATGCTTCGAAGCGGAGGACACGCGTCAGGATCGCAAGGCTTGCATCGAGTCTAAGCAGGTTGCGGTCGCCGGGCATCCGTCCGATGAAGAAAATATGAAGAGTTCCAAGTTCGCCCTTGAGGGGCTTGTATCCCTAGTTATTAAGTAAGGGTAGTTTAGTATTTTGGGTGCCATCATATATACTGTGGAGGGGATGGATGGCAGCCAATAACTCTTGTGACTCTAGCTCATTTGTTTTCTCATTTTTGTCCTTATTTTCCTCTAGTTTTCTAGGACTAACTTGAGAGCTTCATGTGAGATCTAGAGAGAGGGATGGATGTATGGGTGGCAAGCTAGACCTTGTACAAACCTTCATGGTATGTATAGATAGTTCGGTGTGGTTCCTCGAGATGGTGAAGTGCTTTTCTCGTCCTTCTTTGTGGTGATTTTTGGAGCTCTTTGTTGTGCTTTTCTTAGCGAAGTTTTGAGTATGATTTCTTAGGGATTTTGTTGGGTGTCACGTATGAGGACCTTGTGCCTCTTTGGCTGGTGACTTTGCCCCCAAATCTCCTTTGATTCAGACTCGATTTGTTGGTTTTGTGAGTTGGCCGAGTTCTTGATCTAGAGAGACGATTTCTTCAATTCCACTTGATTGTGAGTGATTCAGGTCGATTACTTTGAGGTAGAGGTTGCCCAGGAGGTAACCCAGCTATTCCCGAAGTTTCGCTACAATCCGTGGAGTGATTCGGGAGATCGGGTCATGGGAAGTTGAGCGTTGACCCACGGGCAGGTTTTTTGGAAGGGGCGGTCTAACCACCTGGGCGTGGTCTAACCACCCTAGGCCTTCCAGGTCGAGGTTTTGATTTTGCCGGATTTTCATCTGTGGGTTTGTTCGCCTTGATCAGAGAAGCGTTTAGGTGAAATCTTGGGTCGTTTTCGTGCTATTTGCTAGGAGTTCTTGCTTGGAGTTCTTTGCTGGGTACAGAAGGTTAGACCGCCCCTGGTACCTGGTCTAACCGCCCATAGGTCCCTGGGTGAAGTTTTAGTTTTCGCCAAGATTTCCTGGTAGCTATCTTGGCCTTGATCGGGGATGTCTGTTGGTGAAAACATGGTGTGTTTTAGTGCACGGAAGAGGTGTTTCGGAGGATTCCTGGGTTACCTGGTGGAGGCGGTCTAACCACCCCTCATACCCAGTCTAACCGCCCCTCTGGACAGTCGGCTCCTGAGTTGTTTCCACTGTCGTGGGTGTGTAGGAGTTGAGGTTGCTGGTAGTGTTTGTTCCTAGGACCAGTAGCACTCCAGTGGCTACGTGGTTTTGGCAAATGGAAGGTAGAAGTGCGGAGCGTGTGATTTTTGGGGTCCAACCGAGCGAGTTCATCTTGTTGGAGTTTCAATCTCCTTCGAGAAGAATTTTATCGGCTCCCATTCACTCCCCCTCCCCACTCTGGTCGCCTAATTGGTCCTTCAATTGGTACCAGAGCCGGTTCAGGTCTTTATTGACTCTAGCCAGTCTAAGATCCAAAGATGGCATACGAGGAATGGGGTTCGGGTCCTCCACACTTCGATGGGAAGAACTACCAGATGTGGAGTAAGCAGATGGCGGTGTTCCTCCGCGGAAAGGGTCAGATCCTTTGGGATGTCACGGTGGACAACAGCTATGTCCAGCCGATGAACTTCCTTGCTTCAGGATCGAGGGACATGTTCGACGCCAACAACAAGGTGGTCGACTACTTGTTTCGTGTTTTGTGTCAACCTGAATTCGATCGGGTGCACACGGAGAGCTTGGCTTGTAGAATCTGGTCGGTGTTGGGAGAAGCTCATGTTGGGAATGCCCAGGTTTAGGCTCGGATGTATGCCACCTACCAGAGAGAGTACGAGAACTTCACTCATCTCCTCGGCGAGTCCATCGATGTCTTGTTTCAGAGATTCACGGTGGTTGTGAACAACATGAGGGCCAATGTCGACGTGCTCCCGTACGATGATCATGATAGAGCTGTTAAGCTCTTACACTCTTTGGATCGTACAATTTGGGGTGGAAAGTTCGAGTCCATTTTGGAGTCGGAGAAGTATGACACTCTGACAGTGAACGAGCTATTCTCGAAGCTCAAGTCGGCTGAGGTGGATAGGGGCATGACAGCCAAGATCGAGGGCCCGACTAACTCGCATAGTCTCGCCCTCATCGGTGGTTCGAAAGGAAAGGCAAACACTAACCCATCAACCAGGATGTTCTCTTTGTCCTCTTTGATGTCTATGCCAGATGAGGAGTTCGACGTGCTTGGAGAGGACGAGCTGGCATTAATGATGAGGAGCTTCGAAAGGCTGCACGAGAACCGGGTGAACATGAGGAGGAACACAAGGACATGCTTCCAGTGTGGCAAGACAGGACACTTCGTCATCGACTGCCCGGAGAAGATCAAGAACAAGGATGGCTACAAGAACAAGTCAAGGACGAATGGCAAGTATCGGTCGAGGCATGACCACAAGAGCAAGCACAATAACAAGCACAAGGACGAGCGACGATCACGGAAGAAGGAGAGCCAAGGCAAGGCCCGAGCGATGGTGGGAGAGAGCGACGTCGACTCCAGTTCCGCATAATCGACCTCGAGCTCAAGTAGCAGTGAAGATGATGGTGATCGTCGCAAGGGCAGGAAGTCATCCAAGAACCTGAGTAGACTGAGCTGCTTCGCTAGAGACGGCTTCTGCACCATGGCGCTGAGCTCTGGCAGCAAGAAGAGCACACAGAGCGACTCAGACTCCGACTCCGACGACGAGGTGCGTGATGAACTTCCCTTCTTGCGTCAGGAGAATGAACGTCTTGGCTTGTTGCTTGATAATCGTGAGACATGCTTAGAGAGGCCAAGAAGATGAGGAAAGATCTTACGGCTTCGCTTTTGGATGATAGGACTAGAGTGGCTGAGTTAGAAACACAGAACTTGGATGTTAAGCTTCAAATTGATTCCCTGAAAGCTTCACCTGTTGTCTCTAATGAAGTTGAATATGTTGATTGTCTTATTTTCCTTGTTGATCTTGCTTTGTTTAAGAAAAGGCATGCCAAGTGTGAGGAACTAGATGTGCTTAGGGTTGAAGTGGCTAAGCTTAAGGCTAGACCTGCTTTGCTAGGTGCTTGCACTTCTTGCCCTGTTTTGCATGAGAAAATTGATGAGATGCATGCTTATACTGTTTCTCTTGAGGCTAAATTGAAATAACCAATTCCTATATCTTGCTCTACCTTTGAATTGCATGCTTTGAAGAATCTGGAACTTGCACATTATGTTGATCATTTGTAGGATGAGAATTATGAGTTGAGAAAGTTGATGGGTTGGTTGTCTGGTCATGAGCTTCAGTTGAGGATAATGATCAAGACATACAAGAGGCAGGATGGTGAGGGACTTGGGGCAAACAAGGTTGGTGAGGGGAGTGGAGAGAATATCCCAGAGCCACCAAAAACCCACCACAAAAATGATTTCCCTCCAAAACCTAACCATCTTAGGAACCGACTAGACACAACCCCAGCTCCACCCGTGTTTCCTCCACAAACAAATGATTTCCAAAAGCCTATCAAGTTTATGAGCACTTCGGGGAAAGTGTTCTTTGGGAAAGAAAGTGAGAAGGCTAGTGAGGACAAACCGGTTGAGAAGTCAAGTGGAGAGAAACCAAATGAACAGCCCCAACATAAGCTTAAGCCTAAGCTTGTGAGGTTCCATTGTAGCTATTATGGGAAATAGGGTCACAAGGATGAGTTTTGCATCAAGAGGAAGCGTGAGGAAAGGATGGCAAAGGAGTGGGTGAACAAGGATAGGTACAACCCTTCCCATGGTGTACCTAAGCCTCGTATGCCCCTGTCCAAGGGTAAAGCTGTGGTGAGAAGTGTTCCGGCATGGGGAGATGCGAGTTCCCGCAGCCGATGTGCTTTTCTGGAGAGGGCGGTCAGACCGGCCCTGCCCCGAGGGGGGCGGTTAGACAGGCCTGGCTAGGCGGAGTGGTTTTCAAGGTGGTGAGTCGAGTGGCTTCAAATCTGGAGGTCGTGGTGCTGGTGGTTGGTCTGGAGAGACTGCAGGTGGTCAGTTTGCTAGATGTTCTCCCCCTTGTTCTCAATACGGGGATGGGAGGAGTTGTAGCTTTGAGATGGAGAGGAGGGACGGTCCACGGTCTTCCTTTCGTGGTTTTGGTCCTCCTCTAGTTAGAGAGGGATTGTTCCCTCGTAGTGGTTTTCGTGGTGGTGTTCGTGGTGGTAGCTTTGGTAGGAAAGATGTCTTGGATTGTGCTAACCCCACTTTTGAGCAAATGGCTCGACACTGGTTTTACTCTTTTGGTACTAACCCCAGTGCTGAGTCGTTTGTTCGCTCATGTGCTGATTTTTGAATTTCAGGTGGGAGACTTGAAAAACATTTGGTTGATTGACTTTGGTTGCTCGAGGCATATGACCGGAGACCAGGGGTGGTTCTCAAGTCTCGTCCCAGTGGTGACAAAGGGGTACATCACTTTTGGGGACAATGGGCGTGGACGTGTGCTTTTAGAAAGTGAGATTAAGGTAAGTGACAAGATCACTCTCAGGCGTGTTGCTCTTGTTCAATCGCTTCGATACAACTTGCTTTCTGTGTCCCAGTTGTTGGATGAGGGTTTTGAGGTGTTTCGGCTAAGTGGTTCTCGGATTTTGGACTGTCGACGGGACCTTGTCTGTATGGTCGTTCCCGAGGTTCAAGTGTTTCGAGCTATTTTTTCTCAGTCTTTTTGTGTTGAGCGTTGTTTCTTGGCTGGTTCTTCGAGTGAGTTGTGGAAGTGACATAGGAAGTTGGGTCACTTGAGCTTTGACCTTTTGTCTCGCTTGAGTAAACTCAATTTGGTCCGAGTATTGCCTTGGTTGAGGTTTGAGAAAGAGTTGGTTTGTGCTCCGTGTAGGCATGCCAAGATGGTAGCCTCTTCTCACCCGCCTCTCACCGATGTGATGACTTAGCGTCCATGCGAGCTGCTCCATATGGACCTTGTTGGCCCAGCTCGTGTGCGATCTGCGGGTGGGAAGTGGTATGTCCTTGTTGTGGTGGTCGACTACCTCGGTATACGTGGGTGTTCTTTCTCGACGATAAGGGGGAGACGTTTGGTTTTGTTCGAGATCTTGTCTTGAGGTTGAGGAACGAGAGGCACGGAGATGCCATACGAGCAATCCGCAGTGAAAATTTCTCAGAATTCAAAAACTCTCGTTTTGAAACCTTTTGCCATCACTTGGATCTTGAACACCAGTTTTCGAGTCCTTATACGCCTCCCCAGAATGGTGTTGTGTAAAGGAAAAACAGGACCTTGTGTCAGATGGCTCGGATGATGCTTGATGAGCATAGGACTCCGAGAAAGTTCTGGGCTGAGGCGGTGAATACCGCGTGCTATGTTTCAAACAGGATCTACCTCAGAGTGCATAAGAAGAAAACATGCTATGAGTTGATGCACGGTCGCACACCCAAGGTGAGTCACTTCCATGTCTTTAGTTGCAAGTGCTTTATTCTAAAGAAAGGGAAGAAGTTGGATAAGTTTGAGGCTAGGTCGGTCGATGGTATTTTCTTTGGTTATGCATCTCACTCTAGAGCATATCATGTGCTCAATCTTGAAACTAACCAAATCGTGGAGACTTGCGAGGTAACCTTCTACGAGACACAGCCACGTAGTCAGCTTGTCTTTGAGTGTGCAGGTGATGATGAACTTGGCGAGGAGATCTTTCAGGAGGAGGAGCATGAACATGGAGACGATGAAGATGGTGGTGTGATGCCCGCGGCTGAACATGTACCTACTACTTTGACTACGGTGATGGACGACCCCTCTCCCACACCTACGACGACGAACCAAAATCAAGGAGAAGCTGCTGTTGAGGGGGAGGTAGCATCAAGGCGAGAACCACCCCGGCGAGTACAAGTGGATCACCCAGCTTCAAGGATCATCGGTGTCGGGGACAGCCCTAGGGGTCCCCTTAAACAACGGGGAAATCCTCACTTAAAACCCGCAACAAAGCCAAAACACAGTTTGCCTAACCATTCAGGACACGGCCCATGCCGCAGGGACCCCGACGGCCCATCAAGGCGGCCCTCTTGGAGATCCCCTCGAGCAGGCTCCGCCTCGCTCGAGGATGCGCGCCCCCCTCGGGCGGGCTCCGCCCCGTTCGAGGGGTAGCACTTACCTCGAGCGGGCTTCGCCTCGCTCTAGGGCCCGCTCCCCCTTGAGCAGGTTCCGCCTCGCTTGAGGGTACGTCCCGCCCTCGACCGGGGTCCGCCACGCTCGAGGGCGCCCCTCACGCGTGCGCTGGCCCCCGTACGCGGGCATTTAACGCCCTGACACCGGTAGGACGGCTCCATCATGCGCCCGGGGCTCGCGCCCCGGTGCCGCCGCACCAACTCCCCAGGGAGGAGCCCATCCCCATCACTGTGGGGAGGGACTGTGCAGCGCGACCGGTGTCAGTCCCGTGACGCCGTGCGCCTGCTCCAGTACGGCTAACGCGCCGAGCCCTCGAAAGGGGGCCGGTTGCACCCTCGACTCACTTTCTTGTGACCCTACAGGGTTAGGTGGAGGCGCTAGGCCGGTGGAACACCATCCCTGCCACTGTAACAGCGTGGCCGCCGTCCCCGCGCGTGCAGGCGCACGCCAGGCGCTGTAGCAACAACTCCAGCACTGTGAAGCGCGTCGGGAAGGGGCGCCGTTTTACCTACTCCTGTACTCCGTACGGGCCAATGTCAGCACCACCCTCAAAGCCTATCTGAAGGCGTTACCACCATCCGCTGCCCTTCAACCCTCGAACCGCCACTGTTCGGGTACAAGATAGGCCATGATGGCCAGATCGCCGCAAGGATCGTCCGGACGGCCGCCCACTCTACAGCATAGCACGTCGTGCTTCCCCATCTAGCTAGATAGCGCGGCGCGCATGTAATCCGCCTCCCCCTTGATCTATAAAAGGGGGGGCGAACCCCCCAGCCGCGGGGGGACAGACAGGAGCACACGAGACATAGAACAACAGATAGCAAACGGCACACCACGTACTCATTCTCCAATTCTCCCACAATATCTTCAGCCACTCCTCCAGGGACTTGGAAGCCACGCTTCCTCTCCCGCCTTGCTTGTAGCAGCCCCACTACAGGCACCCCCGGTGCTGAGTAATATAGTGCCTTGAGCACGCCACTGCTGGACGTACGGCCCCCTCAGCCGGAACCAGGATAAATCCCGTGTCTTTTATTGCTTAGCATCGACCATTGAGGGATAGACCTCGGCGCTTTCTACTAGTTAGTGTCGGGACCATATTCCGCACCGACAGTTGGCGCCCACCATGGGGCAATCTGAGCGCCTAAGGTCATTCCACCAACTCCCTCTATGGTGATCCGCACTGAGTACCGTGGTACACGCTACTGCATGGGTAGCTCGGACCCCCTCCCAGCCGGGTTCGAAATTCGCTTCGGGGACCTGAACTTTCAGGCCACGGGGAACGGCTACCTCATGCGCCTCACCAACCGTGTTCGCTCAGGTCCCCGCCGCACGCACCACCGCGGCGCAGGCGCCCGCGGGCACGGATGCCGCGGGCCCGTCGACGCCACGACGCCGCCGTCGCTGCGGGCGGCGTTCGCGCCGGGGCGCGGTCCGAGCGGCGGCGGGCCGAGCGCGCCGCCACCGCCACCACCCCGGTGGGACAGCGCACGGTCTCCGGGCCGCGCATCCCCATCGGGCTGCGTGGCGCTACGTCGAACACCGGTTCGGGCCGCTCCGACGACTCCAAAGACGCGGGATATACGATCCCGCGTGGGAGTGCTACGCCGTCATCACCAACGACCCAGCCAATGCCGCCGGTGCGGTAGGCGCCGGGAGACGGGGAAGTCATGCCTCGCCCCGGGGATCGCCACGCACACGGCCGCGGGGCCAGCAGCGCTCCGCCGGGGCCGACGCCGACACGCGGTGGCCCAAGCCCGCGAGCTCGAGGCCAAGCCGGCGGAGGAATACCGGACGGTGCGGGCCGCTCCGCGCCTCAATGGGCGGGGAGGCCTCCGCTCGCGGCGAACGCGCGCGGGGAGGCCGGGCCGACAGTCCGCGACCGCATCAACACCGTCCCCAACATCGACAACGCGGATGCGCCCCGCGCGGCGAGCCAAAAGCTCATCGCCGCCGCGACGCCGTCGCGGGCCATGCTCGCACCCTCGACCCCCGAGGCTCGAGACCCGCACCGCGAGGTGCAAACTCTCATCGAGCAAGCGGCCGTCCGGCGGGCCGAGAGCTCGGCCTCACGCATCCGCCAACGGGGGGGATGCGCGGGATGACGAAGATACACCGGGAGGCAAACCCTCGGTCCACGCGGGGAGGACCGGCGGGGCGACCCGCCGACCAAGGACGCACGCCGGCCAAGGATCGGCTCCTTGACGCACGCGAGGGTGCCGGATGGCGACGCCCGCAACGTCATCAACGCCGGGCGCACGAGCGAAGGGCGGACGCGCGAGCAGCAATGGGCTACCACCCTCGACGGGGCGGACGCTACGACAGCGGCGAGGACCGCTCCCCGACGCCGGAGCCCCCAGGGACCCGCGTGTTCAGCCGGGAGATCCGCGCGGCGGCGTTCCCCCAACGCTTCCGCCAACCCTCGACCATCGTCAAGTACAACGGGGAGACGGACCCCCGCGTATGGCTCAACGACTACCGCTTGGCTTGCCAGCTGGGCGGGGCCACCAGCGACGAGGTCATCATCCGCAACTTGCCCCTGCACCTCGGCGACGCGGCCGGACGTGGCTCGAGCACTTGCCCGCCGCCCAAATCCACAACCGGGACGATGCGGTCCGCACGTTCTCGGGCAACTTCCGGGGCACATACGTGCGCCCCGGAAATTCATGGGACCTACGCTCCCGCACACGAGGGGCCGGCGAGTCGGCGCGGGACTTCATACGGCGCTTCTCCAAGCGCCGTACGGAGCTCCCCGGCCGTGGTGCGGTCCGAGATCGTGCACGCCTTCCTCGAGGGAACCACGTGCCAGGACCTCGTGCGGGAGATGGGACGCAGCCCGCCCGCGGACTCCAACGAGCTGTTCGACATCGCCACCAGCTTCGCCTCTGGAGAAGAGGCCGTGGGGGCGATCTTTGACGGCAAGAAGGGCAAGCGCTCGGAGGACGCGCCCGCGGAGGGCAGCAAGTCCAAGGAGCCCCACCGCTACGACAAGCGGGGCAAGAAAGGAAAGAAGCCGTGCCGCGAGGCGCGCGAGCAGGGGCGCGACGGCGGTAACGCCGAGGCCCTTGCTGTTGACCCGGCTCGACGGGGCCCTCGACCGGCCACTCGAGGCCCGGGGGTATTTGACGACATGCTAAAAAAGCCATGTCCTTACCACAAGACCCAGTGAACCACACCCTTGAGCAGTGCGATATGCTCAAGAAGTTCTATGGCCGCGCCGCCGCGAAGGAGGAAGAGGCCAAGAAAGACGGAGGCGACGGCGACGCAGGCGGCTTCCCCGCCGTCGAAAACGTGTTCCTCATCTTTGGGGGGCCAACAGTCGACATGTCGACCCGCCAACGCAAGAAGGAGCGGCATGAGGTCCTCGCCGCGGAGAGGGCGCCTCCGTCCTTCCTCAATTGGTCGGAGGACGCCATCACCTTCAGTCGGGAAGACCACCCAAACCGCGTCCCCAACCCGGGCCAGTACCCGCTGGTGGTCGACCCCATCATCGGGAACGCCCGATTCTCGAAGGTCCTCATGGACGGAGGCAGCAGCCTCAATATCCTCTACGCGCATACGCTGCGCTTGATGGGGATCGGGTTGGACCTGCTACGGCCCAGCACGAAGCCATTCCACGGCATCGCGCCCGGCAAGCAGGTCCAGCCCCTCGGGCAGATCGACCTGCCAGTTTGGTTTGGCACCCCGAAGAATTTCCGCAAGGAGACCCTCACCTTCGAGGTGGTGGGGTTCAAGGGGGCCTACTACGCAATACTTGGGCGACCCTGTTACGCCAAATTCATGGCGGTCCCCAATTATACCTACCTGAAGATGAAGATGCCGGGACCAAACGGCGTCATCACCGTCGGCTCATCCATCGAGCACGCATTCGACTGCGACGTCGAGTGCGTAGAACACGCAGAGGCACTGGCGCTGGATGAAGAGCTGGTGAACACTTTGGAGAAGATGGTCAACGAAGACCTCAGCTCCGCCGCCAAGCACGCCGGCACTTTCGAGGCCGCGGAGCAGACCAAGGGGGTCCCCCTCGACCTTTCAGCCCCCGAGGGCAAGGCGTTGAGGGTCAGCTCCGCCCAGGATCCCAAATAGGAAGTGGTTCTCGTCGACTTCCTCCGCGCCAACGCCGACATCTTCGCGTGGAGCCCCTCGGATATGCCAGGCATCCCGAGGGAGGTCGCCGAGCACTCCCTTGACATCTTGCCTCACGCCCGTGCCGTGCAGCAACGGCTGCGCCGCTTCGACGAGGAGCGGCGACGGGCAATCGGAGCAGAGCTGCGGAAGCTTCTCGAGGCCGGATTCATCAAGGAGGTGTTCCACCCAACGTGGCTAGCAAACCCCATGCTTGTAAAGAAAAAGAATGGGAAGTGGCGGATGTGTATAGACTACACTAGTCTTAATAAAGCATGTCCTAAAGTTCCTTTTCTTTTGCCACGCATTGATCAAATCGTTGATTAAACGGCTGGGTGTGAATTGCTTTGCTTCCTTGATGCTTACTCCGGGTACCACCAAATAAAGATGAAGGAGTCCGACCAGCTCGCGACATCGTTCATCACACCGTTCGGGACGTTCTGCTACGTCACGATGCCGTTTGGCCCCAGAAACGCGGGTGCAACATACCAGCGTTGCATGCAGCACGTTTTTGGGGATCACATCGGGCGAACGGTCGAGGCGTACGTGGACGACATCGTCGTAAATACCAGGAAGGCGGACGACCTGGTTGGCGAGCTTGGCGTCGCGTTCAACTGCCTACGGGCCAATGGGGTCAAGTTAAACCCCGAAAAGTGTGTCTTTGGAGTGCCGTGAGGCATGCTCCTGGGATACATTGTCTCCCAGCGGGGAATCGAGGCGAACCCTGAAAAGGTTGCGGCCCTCGAATGAATGGGTCCGATCCGGGACCTCAAAGTGGTGCAGAAGGTGCTGGGGTGCCTCGCCGCCTTGAGCCGCTTCATCTCGCGGCTCGGTGAGAAGGGCCTGCCCCTCTATCGCCTCCTCAAGAAGCACGAGCGCTTCTCCTGGACCGCCGAGGCCCAGGATGCACTCGACAAGCTGAAGGCGTCTCTGACGCACGCCCCGATCCTCACGCCGCCACAAGACGGCGAACCCCTGCAGCTCTACATAGCCGCAACCACCCCGGGTGGTCGGCGCCGTGATCGTCGTGGAGCGCACGGAGGAAGGGCACGCCTTGCACCGTACGGCGGGCTGGTCTACTACATCGGCGAGGTCTGTCGGACACGAAGACGCGCTACCCCCCGTGTCCGAGAAGTTGCGTACGTGGTAGTCCTTGCGCGGCGCAAGCTCCGCCACTACTTCGAGGCCCACCCCGTCACGGTGGTTTCCTCCTTCCCACCGGGAGAGATCATCCGCAACCCCGACGCCGCGGGCGGGGATCGCCAAGTGGTCCGTAGAACTGATGGGCGAGACGCTCGCCTACGCCCCGCGCAAGGCTGTCAAATCCCAAATTTTGGCTGATTTCGTCGCTGAGTGGACGGATACGCAGCTACCGCCGCCGCAGATCCAAGCAGAGTGCTGGACTCTGTTCTTCGACGGCTCGGTGATGAAAACAGGGGCGGGCGCGGGCTTGCTTTTCGTATCACCCCTCGGGGAACACATGCGGTACGCGGTGCGCCTCCACTTCCCCGCGTCTAACAATATGGCCGAATACGAGGCCCTCCTCTGCGGCCTCAAAATCGCCATTGAGTTAGGCGTCAAGCGCCTCGACGTGCGGGGGGACTCGCAGCTCGTAATCGATCAGGTCATGAAGAACGCGAGCTGGCATGACGACAAGATGGAGGCCTACTGCAAAGTCGTGCGAGCCCTCGAGGACAAGTTCTACGGCATCGAGCTCAACCATGTGCCCCGCCGGTACAACGAGGAGGCGGACGAGCTCACCAAGATTGCGTACGGGCGGATCACCGTCCCCCCGAACGTTTTCGCGCGCGACATCGCTCAACCCTCGGTCGTCTTCGAGCCCCACCCCTCGAGTCACGACGAACCCTCGGGGGCTCCCTCGAGTCCAGCAGGTGCGGAACCCATGGACGAGGACCCCTCGAACAAGGCGTACGTGCTCTCCCTCCTCGAGGGGTACAGCTCTCATGAGGCCGACGCGATGGACATCGAGCCGGCTCCTATCCAAGCGGACTGGCGCGACAAATACATCGCCTGGATCGCTCGAGGGGAACTCCCCGCGGACCGGGCCGCGGCCAGGCGCATCGCCAGGTTTGCCAAGTCCTTTGCCCTCGTCGACGGAGAGCTATACAAGTGCGCCGCCTCCGGCATACTGCAGCGTTGCGTACCCATCCCCGAGGGGCGCGAGCTCCAGCGGGACATCCACGCGGGGATCTGTGGCCACCACGCCTCGCCCCGCACCCTCGTCGGCAATGCGTTCCGCCAGGGCTTTTACTGGCCTACCGCGGTCGCGGACGCCAGCGAGATCGTGCGCACCTGCGAAGGGTGCCAGTTCTACGCCCGCAAGTCCAACTTGCCCGCCCATGCCCTGCAAACCATCCCCGTGACATGGCCATTTGCCGTGTGGGGGCTGGACATCGTCGGGCCCCTACGGAAGGCGCCCGGGGGCTTCACCCACTTGTTGGTCGCGATCGACAAATTCTCCAAGTGGGTGGAGGTGCGCCCCATCACGAATCTCAAGGCAGAGCAGGCGATAACATTCTTCACCGACATTGTCTACCGCTTTGGAGTGCCAAACTCCATCATCACCGACAATGGGTCCCAGTTCACGGGCAAGAAGTTCTTGGAGTTCTGCGACAACTTCCACATCTGTGTGGATTGGGCAGCTGTGGCACATCCACAGACCAACGGCCAAGTAGAGCGTGCCAATGGCATGATCTTGCAAGGCCTAAAACCCAGAATTTTCGACCAGCTGAACAAATCTGGGCGAAAATGGCTCCAAGAGTTACCAGCGGTTGTGTGGAGCCTAAGGACCACCCGGAGCAGAGCCACTGGGTTCACCCCGTTTTTCCTAGTCCATGGCGCGGAGGCCGTCCTCCCCACGGACTTAGAATACGGATCGCCCAGGGTTCGAGGCTATGACGAGGATGCCAACCAACGAGCCCGCGAGGACTCGCTGGATCAGCTGGACGAGGCATGCCTCGTGGCCCTGATGCATTCCGCAAGGTACCAACAGTCCCTCAGGCGCTACCAAGCACGCAAGATACGCCGGCGGGATTTCAGCGAAGGGGATCTGGTCCTAAGGCTACGTCAAGACAACCGAGGGCGCCACAAGCTATCGCCCCCATGGGAGGGACCCTACGTCGTGGTGAAGGTACACAAGCCCGGCACGTACAAGCTGGCCAACGAGGACGGTGAAGAGCTCACCAACGCTTGGAACATCCAACAGCTACGTCGTTTCTACCCCTAGTTAGGATTCCCAAGCATTTTTTGTTGTAAAAATCACATGGCCAACGCCCCAGTTGGTGGCAACTATGTAAACGCCTCAAGTCTAATGGAAAGGGCAACTCGGCTTTCCCCTGAAACACAAGTTACCCTCGGGGGCTACTGCGGGGGGGGGCCCCCCCCCCCAAGATGGTCCCATTTTTGCGCAAAAATAAAACAACTCACACGCGCTAAGTTTATTTCCTACTTCAACCTCGAGCAACGATTCGAATAGGGCGCAGGCGGCCTAGCGGAAGGAGCGCGCGAGTCAGAGATGGCCTACGCCGCGAGGATACGGCCCTTCTCTCTCGCCTCCAGCCCAGCAGGCCCCCCGCGAAAATCGAACTCCCCTAAGTAAAATCTACTCAGGAAGAAGGAGAAACAAAAAAGCGCAATAAGCAAAAGATTTCATTTCGTATCAACAAATGTTTACGACTGAGATAATGTGCTTATTTACAAGGCCGCATGGCCAGAATACTGATGCACGAACAAAAAACGGGCCTAGCGCCCAAATGTCTTCAGGCGGGTGGGGCGGCAGCGTCAGCAGCGTCCGGGAAGAGGAACTCTTCGAAGGCTTCAGCGAGCGACCCGGCGGCATCGGCGGCGAGCGCATCCACACGCTCCATCGCTACCTCGTCCTCGACGCTCTCGGGAACGATGTAGCCCTCCGCCAGCGTCTCGAAGTTGACCTCGTAGTGGGACCGCACCACTCCGAGGGCCTTCTCGACGCCCAGATGCAGCGCCCGGCGCATCCGCTCGGTGACGTGACCGCCAAGGGCACGCAGACGGCTGGCCAGAGAGCTGCCGGCCTGTGCTTCGCCCTCCTCCACGGCTCTGCAGGTCTCGAGGGATGCACCACGCAGCTCCGGCAGCTCCTGCTCGGAGGAGTTATAGGAAGCCTGCAGCGCCTCGGCCCGCTCAGCCGCATGCCCCAGGACGGTGCGCAAGCCTGGAATCGCCAAGACAAGAAAGAAATCAGAAAGGGGGATGTGAGCCCTCTAATAGAAAAACCAACAAGGCAAGAGTCAAACAGTGGCTCACCTGCGACTTGCTTCCTCTCCACCTCGAGAGCACGGCGCTCGGCCTCGACCGCCAGCTTGAGGCGCTTGACGGCCTCGCCCTGCTCCTGGAGGGCCAGCTCTTGGTTTGCGCTCGTAATACTGAGCACAATGAGCTCGCCCTCGGTCTTAGAGAGCTTGTCGTCCCGCTCCGCCAATGACTTCTGCACCGCCTCGCGAGCGACGCGCTCCTGCTCCAGCGCCGTCCGGGCGTCGACGAGGGCGGCTCGCTCCTCGCCGGAGCCGCCCCTCGGCCCCTTGGCGGGCGGTGCGCTCTGCGGAGAGGCCGCTCCTCGCCGACGACAAGCGCCGCGGCCTTGGCGTCATGGGCAGCCTTCAAGTCGTCGGCCTCCTTGGCCCGCCGCTCCCGCCCCGCGCGCCCGCTCCTCGCCCGGCGCCGCCGCGCCGCGCCCCCTCGAGCGACGAGCGAAGCTCCCGGTTCTCGCCGCGAACGCCGGCCACCTCCGCCTCCCAGTTGGTCTCCAGCGTCCGCATCTTCTCCAGGTCCGAGCGTGCCCGCCACAGCGCCTCATCACGATCGATGAGAGCCGTGCAGACCCGCTCGAGGCTAGAGCGGCACGCCGGGTCCTGCCTCGTGCTCTCGGGGACTGTCGGGGACAGCCCTAGGGGTCCCCTTAAACAATGGGGAAAACCTCACTTAAAACCCGCAACGAAACCAAAACACGTTAAGCCTAACCATGCAGGTGCCTAACCATGCAGGACACGGCCCACGCCGCAATAACCCCGACGGCCCATCGAGGCGGCCCACTTAGAGACCCCCTCGAACAGGCTCCGCCTCGTTCGAGGATGCGCGCTCCCTCCGGGCGGGCTTCGCCCCGATCGAGGGGCAGCACTTCCCTCGAGCGGGCTCCGCCTCGCTCAAGGGTACGCCATGCCCTAGGTCGGGGTCCGCCACACTCGAGGATGCCCCTCACGCGTGCGCCGGCCCCCGTACACGGGCATTTAACGCCCTGACGCCGCAGGACGGCGCCATCATGCGCCCAGGGCTCGCACCCCGTGCCGCCGCACCAACTCCCCGGGGGAGGAGCCCATCCCCGCCACCGTGGGAGGGGACCGTGCGGCACGGCCGGTGTCGTCCCGTGACACCGTGCGCACGCCCCGTACGGCTAACGCACCGAGCCCCCTCGAAAGGGGGCCGGCGCACCCTCGATTCACTTTCTTGTGACCCTACGGGGGTTAGGTGGAGGCGCTAGGCGGGTGGACCGCCATCCCCGCGACCGCAACGGCGTGGCTACCGTACTCGCGCGCGTGGGCGCACGCCGAGCCCCGTAGCAACGACTCCAGCCCCGTGAAGCGCGTCGGGAAGGAACGCCGGGTTCGCCTACTCCCGTACGCCGTACGTGCCTGCGTCGCACCTCCCTCGAGCCTATCGAGAGGACATCACCGCCGTTCGTCGCTCTCCTACCCTCGAAACGCCCCCCGTTCGGGTACAAGTCGAGCCATGATGACCGGATCGCCGCAAGGACGCCGGACGGCCGCCCACTCTACAGCATAGCACGTCGTGCTCCTCCACGTAGCTAGATAGCGCGGCGTGCATGTAATTCGCCTCCCCCTTGATCTATAAAAGGGGGACGAACCCCCCAGCCGCGGGGGACGACGGACAGAGCAACACGCTCAAGGCCACAGACCAGGAGCACTTCACATACACCGTGCACTCACTCTCTAATTCTCCCACAACATCTTCAGCCACTCAACCACGGACTTGGAAGCCGCGCTTCCTCTCCCGCCTCGCTTGTAGAAGCCCCACTACAGGCACCCCCGGTGCTGAGCAATATAGTGCCGTGAGCACACCCCTGCTGGACGTACGGCCCCCTCGGTCGGAACTAGGATAAAAACCTTGTGTCACTTGTTGCTTAGCATCGACCATTGAGGGATAGACCTCGGCGCTATCTACTGGTTAGTGTCGGGACCATATTCCGCACCGACAGTTGGCGCCCACAGTGGGGCAAGCGAGCGCCTAAGGTCATTCCATCAACTCCCTCCATGGTGATCCGCACTGAGTACCGTGCTACGCGCTACTGCATGGGTAGCTCGGACCCCCTCCCAGCCGGGTTCGAAATCCGCTTCGGGGACCTGAACTTTCAGGCCACGGGGAACGGCTATCTCATGCGCCTCACCAACCGTGAGGAGCTCCGCGCGTAGCGCCAGGCCAGATCAGCTTTGGCCCCCGCCGCGCGCACCACCACGGCGCAGGCGGCCGCGGGAGCACGGATGCCGCGGGCCCGTCGGCGCCACGACGCCACCGTCGCTCCGGGCGGCGTTCGCGTCGGCGCGCGCGGGCCCGAGCGGCGGCAGGCCGAGCGCGCCGCCGCCCGGCCGCGGTGCGCCCACCACCACGACCGCCACCGCCCGGCGGGGCGGCCGCGCGGTCTCGGACCGCGCATCCCCATCGGGCTGCGTGGCGCTACGACGGCCTACAATGCCAACGTCAACACGACGATGCGCAGGGTTCCGCCTGGCCGCCACGTCTTCGTCGCCAGGGACCCCGGCGCCTCAGCAGGGGATGAGTCATCCCTGGGCTCCGTCGACACGTTGCCACCCGCTAACCGCCACGGATACGCGTAGTGGGACTTCTCCGGCGTGCCGGACCCAGTCGCGTTCCGGTGTTTCCTCGACGCCGCGGACTACTGGTTTGGCTGCTCCAACGACTCCAGCACCGGGAGCTACGACCCCCGCGCGGAGGCCGCGCCGTCATCACCAACAACCCGGCCAATGCCGCCGTGCGGTGGGCGCGGAGACGGGGAGGTCACGCCCGCCCTGTGGATCGCCGCGCGCCCGGCCGCAGGGCCAAGCGCTCCCGCCGGGGCCGACGCCGACGCACGCCTAGCCCAAGCCCGCGAGCTCGAGGCCAAGCCGGCGGAGGAATACCAACTGGTGCGGGCCGCTCCGCGCCCTCAATGGCGGGGGAAGCCCCCGCGCGCGGCGAACGCGCACGGAGCCGGGCCGGCAGTCCGCGACCGCATCAACACCGTCCCCAACGTCGAAAACGCGGACGTGCCCCCGCGGGCGAGCCGAAGCTCGTCGCCGCCGCGACGCCGCTCGCGGGCTATGCCGACACCCTCGACCCCCGAGGCTCGAGACATGCACCGCGAGGTGCAAACTCTCATCGAGCAAGCGGCCGTCTAGCGAGCCGAGAGCTCACCCTCACGCATCCGCCAACGGGGGGGATGCGCGGGGCGATGAAGCCGCACCGAGGAGGCGAACCCTCGGTGCACGCGGGGCGACCCACCGAGCAAGGGCGCACGGCCGGCCAAGGAGCGGCTCCTTGACGCACGCAGGGCCGGATGGCGACGCCCGCAACGTCATCAACGCCGAGGCGCACCGACAAGGCGGACGCACGAGCGGCAAGGGGCTACCACCCTCGACGGGGCGGGCGCTACGACGAGCGGCGAAGACCGCCCCCGACGCCGGAGCCCCCGGGCACCCGTGTGTTCAGCCGGGAGATCCGTGCGGCAGCGTTCCCCCAACGCTTCCGCCAACCCTCGACGATCGTCAAGTACAATGGGGAAACGGACCCCCGCGTGTGGCTCAACGACTACCGCTTGGCTTGCCAGCTGGGCGGGGCCACCAGCGACGAGGTCATCATCCGCAACCTGCCCCTACATCTTGGCGACGCGGCCCGGACATGGCTCGAGCACCTCGCCCGCCGCCCGGATCCATAACCGGGACGACACTCCGGTCCACACGTTCGTGGGCAACTTCCGGGGCACATACGTGCGCCCCGGAAACTCATGGGACCGCGCTCACCGCACGCGTGGGCCCCGCGAGTCGCTGCGGGACTTCATACGACACTTCTCCAAGCGCTGCACGGAGCTCCCCAGCGTGGCGCAGTCCGAAATCGTGCATGCCTTCCTCGAGGGCACCACGTGCCGGGACCTCGTGCGGGAGCTGGGACGCAGCCCGCCTGCGGACTCCAACGAGCTGTTCGATATCGCCACCAGCTTCGCCTCTGGGGAGGAGGCCGTGGGAGCGATATTCGACGGCAAAAAGGGCAAGCGCTCCGAGGACACGCTCGCGGAGGGCAGCAAGTCCAAGGAGCCCCACCGCAACGACAAGCGGGGCAAGAAGGGGAAAAAGCCGCGCCACGAGGCGCGCGAGCAGGGGCGCGACGGCGGCAACGCTGAGGCCCTCGCTGTCGACCCGGCTCGACGGGGCCCTCGACCGGCCCCTCGAGGCCCGGGGGTGTTCGATGACATGCTGAAGAAGCCATGTCCCTACCACAAAACCCCAGTACATCACACCCTTGAGCAATGCGACATGCTCAAGAAATTCTACGGCCGTGCCGCCGCGAAGGAGTCAGAGGCCAAGAAAGACGGAGGCGATGGCGACGCGGGCGGCTTCCCCACCGTCGAAAATGTGTTCCTCATCTTTGGGGGACCAACTGTCGACATGTCGACACGCCAACGCAAGAAGGAGCGGCACGAGGTCCTCGCCGCTGAGAGGGCGCCTCCGTCCTTCCTCAATTGGTCGGAGGACGCCATCACGTTCAGTCGGGAGGACCACCCAAACCGCGTCCCCAATCTGGGCCAGTACCCGCTAGTGGTTGACCCCATCATCGGGAACGCCCGATTCTCGAAGGTCCTCATGGACGGAGGCAGCAGCCTCAACATCCTCTACGCGCATACGGCTCGCGCCCCGATGGGGATCGGATTGGACCGTTGCGGCCCCGGCACGAAGCCGTTCCACGGCATCGCGCCCGGCAAGCAGGTTCAACCCCTCGGGCAGATCGACCTGCCGGTCTGGTTTGGCACCCCTAAGAACTTCCGCAAGGAGACCCTCACCTTCGAGGTGGTGGGGTTCAAAGGGGCCTACCATGCTATACTTGGGCGACCCTGCTACGCCAAATTCATGGCGGTCCCCAATTATACCTACCTAAAGATGAAGATGCCCGGCCCAAACGGCATCATCACCGTCGGCTCGTCGATCGAGCACGCGTTCGCTGCGCGATGTCGAATGCGTGGAGCACGCGGAGGCACTAGGCGGGATAAGGCGGCCGGTGAACACGGTCGGAGAAGATGGTCAACGAAGACCTCAACTCCGCCGGCCAAGCACGCCGGCACCTTCGAAGCCGCGGAGCAGACCAAGGGGGTCCCCCTCGACCCTTCAGCCCCCGAGGGCAAGGCGTTGAGGGTCAGCTCCACCCTCGACCCCAAATAGGAAGTGGTGCTCGTCGACTTCCTCCGCGCCAACGCTGACATCTTCGCGTGGAGCCCCTTGGACATGCCAGGCATCCCGAGGGAAGTCGCCGAGCACTCCCTTGATATCCTGCCAAACGCTCGCGCCGTGCAACAACGGCTCCGCCGCTTCGATGAGGAGCGGCGACGGGCAATCAGAGCGGAGCTGCGAAAGCTTCTCGAGGCCGGATTCATCAAGGAGGTGTTCCACCCAACATGGCTAGCAAACCCCGTGCTTGTAAAGAAAAAGAATGGGAAGTGGCGGATGTGTATAGACTACACTAGTCTCAATAAAGCATGTCCTAAAGTTCCTTTTCCTTTGCCACGCATTGATCAAATCGTTGACTCAACAAAGTGGGTGCGAATTGCTGCGTTTCCTTGATGCCTATTCCGGGTACCACTAGATAAAGATGAAAGAGTCCGACCAGCTCGCGACCACGTTCATCACACCGTTCGGGACGTTCGCCTACGTCACGATGCCATTTGGCCTCGAAACGCGGGTGCAACATACCGGCGTTGCATGCGGCACGTTTTTGGGGATCACATCGGGCGGACGGTCGAAGCATACGTGGACGACATCGTCGTAAAGACCAGGAAGGCGGACGACCTGGTTGGCGACCTTGGCGTCGCATTCAACTGCCTACGGGCCAATGGGGTCAAATTAAACCCCGAAAAATGCGTCTTTGGAGTGCCGCGAGGCATGCTCCTGGGGTACATCATCTCCCAGCGGGGAATTGAGGCCAACCCCGAAAAGGTCGCGGCCCTCGAACGGATGGGTCCGATACGGGACCTCAAGGGGGTGCAGAAGGTGTTGGGGTGCCTTGCCGCCTTGAGCCGCTTCATCTCGCGGCTCGGTGAGAAGGGCCTGCCCCTCTACCGCCTACTCAAGAAGCACGAGCGCTTCTCCTGGACCACCGAGGCCTAGGATGCGCTCGACAAGCTGAAGGCGTATCTAACGCACGCCCCGATCCTCACGCCGCCGCAAGACGGCGAGCCCCTGCAGCTCTACGTGGCCGCGACCACCCAGGTGGTGAGCGTCGTGATCGTTGTGGAGCGCACGGAGGAAGGGCATGCCTTGCCGGTGCAGCGGCCAGTCTACTACATCAGCGAGGTCCTCTCGGACACGAAAACGCGCTACCCCAGGTCCAGAAGTTGTTGTACGCGGTGGTTCTTGCGCGGCGCAAACTCCGCCACTACTTCGAGGCCCACCCCGTCACGGTGGTTTCCTCCTTCCCACTAGGGGAAATCATCCGCAACCCCGACGCCGTGGGCAGGATCGCCAAGTGGTCCGTGGAGCTGATGGGCGAGACGCTCGCCTACGCCCCGAGCAAGGCTATCAATTCCCAAATCTTAGTGGATTTCGTCGCCGAATGGACGGACACGCAGCTGCCGCCGCCACAGATCCAAGCGGAGTGCTGGACTCTGTTCTTCGACGGCTCGGTGATGAAAACGGGGGCGAGCGCGGGCCTGCTCTTCGTGTCACCCCTCGGGGAACACATGCGGTACGCGGCGCGCCTCCACTTCCCCGCGTCTAACAACATGGCTGAATACGAGGCCCTCCTCCGCGGCCTCAAAATCGCCATTGAGTTAGGCGTCAAACGCCTCGACGTAAGGGGCGACTCGCAGCTCGTGATTGATCAAGTCATGAAGAATGCGAGCTGCCACAACGACAAGATGGAGGCCTACTGCAAGGCCGTGCGAGCCCTCGAGGACAAGTTCTACGGCATCGAGCTCAACCATGTGCCCCGCAGGTACAACGAAGAGGCGGACGAACTCGCCAAGATCGCGTCCGGGCGGATCACCGCCCCCCCGAACGTTTTCGCACACGACATCGCTCAGCCCTCGGTCGCTTTCGAGCCCTACCCCTCGAATCACAACGAACCCTCGGGGGCTCCCTCGAATCCAGCGGGTGCGGAGCCCATGGACGAGGACCCCTCGAACGAGGCGTACGTGCTCTCCCTTCTCGAGGGGTACGGTTCCCACGAGGCCGACGTAATGGACATCGAGCCGGCCCCCGTCCAGGCGGAGCGGCGGGAGAAATACCTTTTGCACGGATCGCTCGAGGGGAACTCCCCACGGACCGGGCCGCGGCCAGACGCATCGCCAGGATGGCCAAATCGTTCACCCTCGTCAACGGCGAGCTATACAAGCGCGCCGCCTCTGGCATCCTACAGCGATGCGTGCCCATTCCCGAGGGGGCGCGAGCTCTGCGGGACATCCACGCGGGGATGCGTGGCCACCACGCCGCGCCCCGCACCCTCGTCGGCAACACGTTCCGCGGGGCTTTTACCGGCCCACCGCGGTCGCGAGACGCCCGGCGGGTCGTGCGCACCGCGAGGGGTGCCGGTTCTACGCCGCAAGTCCAACCCTGCCCGCCCACGCCCTACAGACCATCCCCGTAACATGGCCGTTTGCCGTGTGGGGGCTGGACATCGTCGGGCCCCTGCGGAAGGCGCCCGGGGGCTTCACCCACTTGTTGGTTGCGATCGACAAGTTCTCCAAGTGGGTGGAGGTGCGCCCCATCACGAATCTAAGGGCAGGGCAGGCGGTGACATTCTTCACTGACATCGTCTACCGCTTTGGAGTGCCAAACTCCATCATCACCGACAACGGATCCCAATTCACGGGCAAGAAGTTCTTGGAGTTCTGCGACAAGTTCCACATCCGTGTGGATTGGGCAGCTGTGGCGCACCCACAGACCAACGACAAAGTGGAACGTGCCAATGGCATGATCTTACAAGGCCTAAAGCCCAGAATCTTCGACCAGTTGAACAAATCTGGGCGGAAATGGCTCCAAGAACTACCGGCGGTTGTGTGGAGCCTAAGGACCACCCCGAGCAGAGCCACTGGGTTCACCCCAATTTTCCTAGTCCACGGCGCGGAGGCCGTCCTCCCCACTGACTTAGAATACGGGTCGCCCAAGGTTCGAGGCTATAACGAGGATGCTAACCAACGAGCCCGCGAGGACTCGTTGGACCAGCTGGACGAAGCACGCCTCGTAGCCTTGATGCATTCCGCGAGGTACCAGCAGTCCCTCAGGCGCTATCAAGCACGAAAGATACGCCGGTGGGATTTCAGTGAAGGGGACCTGGTCCTAATGCTACGCCAAGACAACCGAGGGCACCACAAGCTATCGTTCCCATGGGAAGGACCCTACGTCGTGGTGAAGGTACTCAAGCCCGGCACATACAAGTTGGCCAATGAGGACGGTGAAGAGCTCACCAACGCTTGGAACATCCAACAGCTACGTCGCTTTTACCCTTAGCTAGGATTTCCAAGTATTTTTGTTGTAAAAACCGCACGGCCAACGCCCCAGTTGGTTGCAACTATGTAAAAGCTTTAAGCTTAATAAAAAGGGCAACTCGGCTTTCCCCTGAAACCCAAGTTACCCCTCGGGGGCTTGCGGGGGGCATCCCCCCCCCCCCCCCCAAAATGGTCCCATTTTTCCGCGCAAAAAACGCAACAACCAACGCGCGCTAAGCTTGTTTCCTACTTCAACCTCGAGCCACGATTCGAACAGGGCGCAGGCGGCACGGCAGAAGGAGCGTGCGAGCCAGAGATAGCCTACGCCGCGTGGATACGGCCCTTCTCTCTCGCCTCCAACCCGGCGGGCCCCCGCGGCGAAAATCGAACTCCCCTAACTAGAATCTACTCAGGAAGAAGGAGAAACAAAAAGCGTGACAGACAAATGACTTCATTTACAGCAAATGTTTATGTTCATGAAACAACTTGTTTATTTACAAAAGGCCACGAGGCCAGAGTACTGATACACATAAACAAAAACGGGCCTAGCGCCCAACTGCTTTCAGGCGGGAGGAGCGGCAGCGTCAGCGGCGTCCAGGAAGAGGAACTCCTCGAAGGCCTCGGCGAGCGACCCGGCGGCGTCGGCAGCGAGCGCATCCACACGCTCCATGGCCACCTCGTCCTCGACGCCCTCGGGAACGATGTAGCCCTCGCCCCGGCGCCTCGAAGTTAACCTCGTAGTGGGATCGCACCACTCCGAGGGCCTCCACGGACGCCCAGTGCCGGCGCCGGCGCATCCGCTTGGTGACATGGCCACCAAGGGTGCGCGAGCGGCCGGCCGGCCGAGCTGCCCGCCCGTGCCTCGCCCTCCTCGACGGCGCGGCGGTCTCGAGGGCCGCATCGCGCAGCTCCCGCAACTCTTGCTCGGAGGAGTTGTAGGAAGCCTGCGCGCCGCCTCGGCCGCTCGGCCCGCATGCCCCAGGGCGGTGCGCAAGCCTGGAAACACCAAGGCAAGAAAGAAATCAGAAAAAGGGAATGCGAGTTCCCAATAAGAAAAACCAACAAGACAAGAGTCGGACCGTGGCTCACCTTCAACTTTGCTTCCTCTCCGTCTCGAAGTCGCGGCGCACGGCCTCGACCGTCGGTTCGAGGCGCTCGACGGTCTCACCTTGCTCCGGAGGGACATCTCCTGATTGGCGTTGGTGATGCTGAGCATAATCACCTCGCCCTCGGCCTTGGAGAGCTTGGCGTCCGATCCGCCAAGGACTCGCGTCACCTCGTGGGCGGCGCGCTCGCCGGCCGGCGCCGCACGGGCGTCGGTGAGGGCGGCTCTGCTTCGTGCCGGAGCCGCTCCTCGGCCCCTTGGCGGCGGTGCTCTCTTGCGGGAGCCGCTCCTCGAGCGACGACGAGGGCCGCGGCCTTGGCGTCGAGGGCGGCCTTCGGATCGTCGGCCTCCTTGGCCCGCTGCTCCCGCCCGCGCGCCCGCTCCTCGGCCCCGGCGGCTGCCTGCGCCCGCCCCCTCGGCGACGAGCGAAGCTCCCGAGGTTTCGGCGCGGACGGTCGCCACCTCCGCCTCCCCGGTTAGCGGCCGGCGTCCGCGTCTTCTCCAAGTCCGAGCGCGCGTGCCACGGCGCCTCATCACGGTCGATGAGGGCCGCGCGCACCCGCTCGAGGCTCGATCGGCGCGCCGTGTCCGCCTCGAGCTCTCGAGGAGCTCGTCGGGCCGGGCCGGGGCCCGGTACGCCGGCCCGGTGTCCCGGGGGACCCGAGGGCGTCGGCGAGCGCATTGAAAGCGCCGCACCGCTCCCGGGGGCTGGTGGACCTCGGCGTTCACCCGGTCGAACGCATCGTACTTGTCGTGGGCGCGGCGCTCGAGCTCCCGGCACCCACACACCGAAGTCCGTAAGCGTTACGGCACGAAACGGACACGAAGATGAAAAGAAGAAGAAACAAGCAACCGCGGCTAACCCGGAAGACGAGCCATGCCGGGCCGCCATGGACCCGCGAGCGCCTCGTTCGGCGCGCGGTTGAGCGTGTGGCGCCGTGGCTTCGGAGCTCGTCCCCGAGCTTCGCTCCACCGGCGTCGGCAAACGCGGGGGATCATCGACGGCCCCCCTCCACCTGGGCGGGGCGGCCGGCGCGGGGAGGACGAGGCCTCGGCGCCGTGTCCTCGACCCCCCACCACCGAGGGTGACCCTCGCGCCGCCTCACGAGGGCCCCCTCCACGGGGCTCGGGGGGTCGTGGAGCTAGGCGGCCCCGACCGATCCCACCGGCGGCGGGGGAGTCGTCCGAGACCTCCACCACCTCCGCGCCCGAAGCGCCGGCGGCGCGCGCCGCTTGTGCCGCCCTCCCACCGGCGCCTCCACTCACGCCTCCGTGGCCATGGGCGCCGGATGCGGCACCACGGCCACCACCTGCGGGCGCGCCTGCGCGGCCACGGGCGGCTGCCGCGGGTTGCGCCCGCTCCGCCTCCCTCTCGCGCAACGACCTGCGCGGCTGCGCCTCCTCCACCGCCGCCGCCGCGGCCCTCCACCCCCCACGCCGGCCGGCGCCGGCCGCTCCTCGCCGACCGCCGACCGCGCCGCGGCGGGGCGATGCGCTAGCCGGAGGCCTCGAGGGCCTCGCCCGCGCCTGCGAGCTCTCGCCCGCCGCCGCCGTGCTTGCCCCCCGCCCGCGGCGCCCTCGACGAGCGCCGCCGGGGGGCTGGGGATGGACGCGTGTCGGTCCTCGGCCACCTTGGCGTGTGCGAGAGGAGGCACGGTTGGCACCACCTGCGCAGGCACAAACGGAGGGTTAGGACGCCCGATCATCAACAAATCGAACCGAGCGAAGGATCGAACCCCCTTACCTCGAGGAAGAAAAGGCGCGCTTCCTCTTCCTCGAAGCCTCGGCGGATCGGGCCGGCACGGCCGGCGCGCGCCCGCCGCCGCGTCTCCCCGGCGGCGCCGCGCGCGCGTGGGCGCGCCCCGCCCGCGCGCGGTCCCCCCGATCTTTGCGCCTCCCGACGGCGCCACCGCGCGCGCGGGTGCGCTCGCCCGCGTGCGGGTGCGCCTACCGCCGCGCTCCCCGGACGACGCGCGCGCGCGCGCGGGCGCGCTTCCCCGCGCGCGAGCACGCTCGATGCGCGCGCGCGCGCTCACCGTGCGCACCCCCGACGAGCGCGCGCGCGCCCTCCGCGCGCGCGCGCGGCCCCCGATGTCGATGGCTCGGCGGCGGGCGCCGTTGCGCCCGCCCCGAGCGATGCCGCCCTCGCCGCCGGCCGGCTCCGGCGACGGGGGCGCGGGGCGCCACCGTCGGAAGGGCCCTCCCCCTCGGCCCTCTTCCTCTTCGTCCTCCTCCGAGGACGAGTACTCTTCGGTCCCCGGGGAGGATAACCCCCGGCTCTTCGCGCCGTCGGTACTCCGCGGCCCGCCGGTCGCGACGCGCTTGGACGTCGCCTCGCGCGCTCCCTCTTGCGCGCCGCCTGCTCTGCTCGCCGGCTGGCCGCGCCGCCCGCCCGGTGCGCGAGAGTCGGGGGTAGGCGGACCGGACTTGGCGATGGTGAAGCTCACCACTGCACACGGGAACAACAAGGACGCGTCAAGAGGCAGAAGCAAGACCAAGAATCGGAACAAAATCAAGAGTCGCACTCACCCGGCGGGCCGTGGGGGAGCATCTCGAGGTCCCATGGGGTCCGGCCCGCGAGCATCGGCGTCGGGTGTCGACGGCGCTCCGCGCCGGGTGAGCGCATATGGCCGCTCGAGGGGCGTCGGGAGCATCCGCGACCTCGCCAGGTCGACGGGGTTGGCCGCCTCTGTCATCTCGAAGATGCAGAGCGGCCTCTCCATCAAAGGCACGACCCGCCTATGATGGAGGAAGGCGAGGACGCCCACCGCCTTCAGCCCCATCGTCGCCAGGGCGGCTGCGGCGTGGCCGGGGACCGACTCCTGCCGCTCCCGATCTTTGGGCCGTGGACACCCCCGTAGCCCCGGGAGTCGGGGCCTCTCCTTGAACACCGGCCGGTGTAGGGGGGGAAGGCCGGGCTCGGCGTTGCGCAGATAAAACCATCCCCGCTCCCAGCCGGCGTTGTTCGTCGTCATGGTGCAGGGGATGTAGACGTTCTTGAATTGCCCCCGCAGGGCAAGCGACATCCCGCCGGCGCGCACCGCGCGGCGGGTCCTTGGCTCCGTCGTGGGCTGCGTGAAGAGCTCCGCGCGGAAAAGGTGTACCCAGAGCTCCCAATTGACTGGGATCCCCAGGTACCCTTCGCAGACGCCGACGAACGTAGCCGCCTGCGAAATCGCGTTGGGGGCGAAGTTGTGCAGCTCCACTCCGTAGTGGTGGCACATCGCCCGCATGAAGCGGCTCGCCGGTGCGTTGAAGCCCCGCTCGTGGTAGCGGATAAAGCTGACCACATAGCCCTCCGGCGGGTTGGGCGCACGGTCCGCCGGCGGCGGCACTATCCACTCCGCCGGACGTCCGTCTTCATTGGCCGCCCGGTGGCGGCGGCGACCCGGCTCGCCAAGGGCCGGCCGGGTCCTTGTCGACCTCTCCCAAGCATACGGATCCAAGATCGTGAGGGGAAGGCGAGGCGGCGCCATGAGGAAGGACGAAGGAATGCGAGGACGGAGGACGAAAAACGGAAGACGAGCTCTAACGGCGACACCGCTCGGTGGCAAGAGCGAGGCGAAGACGAAGGGGCGGAGGAGCGAAAATGGTGAGGCGTCAAGGTAAAAAGCCGCCGTCTCCTCCACCCCTCGGTTATAAGCCGACGGGGCGAGCTCTCCGGAGCGGATGCCCCGCTCGCATTAGCTGCCGAGGGAATCTTCCTTTCACGCCGACGGACGGGCCCCACCACGACCGCCGGCGGCCACATCACTTGCGGGCGGGCTATCATCACGGCGAAGACCCGCAAGGATCGAGGTGAAGCCGTCACGTCCACCGCCACGCCGCCCACTACGCGCGCGCGCGCGGCCGCGGCGCCTAAAAGACGCGCCCGCGCGCAAAAACCGCAGCCCTCGGCTTGCGAGGCATTTAATGGCCGGGTCCCTTGCCAAACAAGGAGAACCCTCGAGCGGGGCTAACCCCCGGCTCGAGACAAGGGCAACCCTCGATGGGATATCGACGTGAGAAGGCCGCCGGGACACTGCTGATGTCGCGGTACCACGGGTACCCATGCCGCGTAAAACCCTCGAGCGGCACGAACCCCTGGCTCGAGACAAGGGCAACCCTCGATGGGATATCGACGTGAGAAGGCCGCCGGGACCGCTTGATGTAACGCGGTACCACGGGTACCCATGCCGCGTAAAACCCTCGAGCGGCACGAACCCTTGGCTCGAGACAAGGGCAACCCTCGATGGGATATCGACGTGAGAAGGCCGCCGGGACACTCGCTTGATGTAACGCGAGGCACCGCGGGTACCCATGCCGCGTAAAACCCTCGAGCGGCACGAGCCCTCGGCTCAAAACGAAAACAACCCTCGATGGGACATCGACATGAGAAGGCCGCCCGGGACACTGCTTGATGTCGCGAGGGCACCGCGGGCACCCATGCCGCGTAAAACCCTCGGGCGGCACGAGCCCTCGGCTCAAAACGAAAACAGCCCTCGATGGGATATCGGCGCGAGAAGGTCGCCGGGACTGCTTGATGTAAAGCGAGGCACCGCGGGTACCCATGCCGCGTAAAACCCTCGAGCGGCACGAGCCCCGGCTCGAGACAATATCAACCCTCTAAAGAGGGCACGCGCGTGAGAGGGGTCGCCCCGGGGCACGCTGAAGTAAAGCGAGGCACCGCAAGCACCCATGCGCGCGCCGTACTACCAACCGGCACCTCGAGGGCCGGCTCGCCCGGACCCCTCGGCCGGCCGCAAACGCGAAAAGACGGGGCCGCCCGGGCGCCACCCCGCACGGCCCTGCGATCGGGAGGTTCGAAGCCGACCCTCGACGGGTTCGAACGGGCGCCACGGATCGCGAGTTAGGGACGACGAGGGCACGCGCATTCGAGCCGTTCCTCGAGCCCGTCGGCTCGAGGGTGCCCCGCATGTCGTGTTCGAGAGCCGGCGGGGGCAGCTGGCGGGGGATCCCACCGAGGGAGAGCTTCCGCGCCCTCGGTCCCTATCGAACGGGACCGAGCCCCACCCTAGCAAACCCACGCAAGCGCTTCCATGGACGTGTCTCCGGACCGCGCGGCCTACCCTTATCGAACGGGGCATGGACGTCCACTTGAACCACCCGCTAGCGGCTCGACGAGGAATCCGCAATTCGCGACACGCTCGATGGGGGTTGCGGAAACCTCACCCTCGCGTCCCGCGGAGGGACGGCGAGGGCACGTTAAAAAACAAGTCGCCAAGCTCTACCCGATCGCCTCGAACGGGCCAAGGCTCGGGGGCTTGACGCACGGCTACACCTCCTTGAAATTGCACCCGCCGGAGACAGTGCCAGCAGTGCGTGCACCCCCGAAGCCGGCTGAAATACCGCCGATGCCGGTTGGAATATGTGCCACGCCCTCTGACCAAAATTCTCGCGGTTAACCCCTGCAGGAGCACCCACACTCCCCGCATGGCTTCGGGGGGCTAGACCCGCGGGTCCGCTGACGCGGCCCCACGGAAAGCGTTCGCGGGGGCAAGGAGGGAAGAGCGTCCTATCGGTAGGTTCCAGCATCCGCGGGAGCCTCAATGGCAAACCCACGGATGCTCGGGGGCTGCGTCGGGGACAGCCCTAGGGGTCCCCTTAAACAATGGGGAAAACCTCACTTAAAACCCGCAACGAAACCAAAACACGTTACGCCTAACCATGCGAGGTGCCTAACCATGCGGGACACGGCCCACGCCGCAATAACCCCGACGGCCCATCGAGGCGGCCCCTCAGAGACCCCCTCGAACGGGCTCCGCCTCGTTCGAGGATGCGCGCTCCCTCGGGCGGGCTTCACCCCGATCGAGGGGGCGGCACTTCCCTCGAGCGGGCTCCGCCTCGCTCGAGGGTACGCCCCCGCCCTCGGCCGGGGTCCGCCACGCTCGAGGGTGCCCCTCACGCGTGCGCCGGCCCCCGTACACGGGCATTTAACGCCCGACGCCGCGGGGACGGCGCCATCATGCGCCCGGGGCTCGCACCCCGGTGCCGCCGCACCAACTCCCCGGGGAGGAGCCCATCCTCGCCCGCGTGGGAGGGGGACGTGCAGCGCGGCCGGTGTCAGTCCCGTGACACCGTGCGCACGCCCCGTGCGGCTAACGCACCGAGCCCTCGAAAGGGGGCCGGCGCACCCTCGATTCACTTTCTTGTGACCCTACAGGGTTAGGTGGAGGCGCTAGGCCGGTGGACTGCCATCCCTGCCACTGTAACGGCGTGGCCGCCGTACCCGCGCGTGCAGGCGCACGCCAGGCCCTGTAGCAACGACTCCAGCCCTGTGAAGCGCGTCGGGAAGGAACGCCGTTCTGCCTACTCCTGTACTCCGTACAGGCCTGCGTCAGCACCTCCCTCGAGCCTATCAGAGGACATCACCGCCATCCGCTGCTCTCCTACCCTCGAACCGCCACTGTTCGGGTACAAGTCAGGCCATGATGACCAGATCGCTGCAAGGATCGCCCGGACGGCCGCCCACTCTACAGCATAGCACGTCGTGCTCCTCCACGTAGCTAGATAGCGCGGCGTGCATGTAATTCGCCTCCCCCTTGATCTATAAAAGGGGGACGAACCCCCCAGCCGCGGGGGACGACGGACAGAGCAACACGCTCAAGGCCACAGACCAGGAGCACTTCACATACACCGTGCACTCACTCTCTAATTCTCCCACAACATCTTCAGCCATTCCACCAGGGACTTGGAAGTCGCGCTTCCTCTCCCGCCTCGCTTGTAGAAGCCCCACTACAGGCACCCCCGGTGCAGAGCAATATAGTGCCGTGAGCACACCCCTGCTGGACGTACGGCCCCCTCGGCCGGAACCAGGATAAAAACCTTGTGTCACTTGTTGCTTAGCATCGACCATTGAGGGATAGACCTCGGCGCTATCTACTGGTTAGTGTCGGGACCATATTCCGCACCGACAAGTTCGTCGCGCAGGATCACGGCCTGGTACGCCAACCAGCCGTCCGGGGTCCTGAGGGCATCGGCAAGCGCGTCGAAGGCGCCGCATCGCTCCCGGAGCTGGTGGAGCTCGGCGTTAACCCGATCGAAGGCGCTGTACTTGTCATGGGCGCGGCGCTCGAGCTCCTGTCACCCACAACTCGAAACCCGTAAGCGCCACGACACAGAAACAGGGCACAAAAACGAAAGAAAGGAGAAAACGAACAACAACGCCCTACCTGGAAGACGCGCCATGCGGGGCCGCCATGGACCCTCAGCGCCTCGTTCAGCGCGCGGTCGAGCGTGGCGCGTGGCTCCGGAGCTCTCCCCAGAGCTCTGCTCTCCCCGGGCGTCGGCGAACGTGGGCGGATCACCAACGGCCCCCTCTACCACGGGCGGCGTGGCCGGGCGGGAGGACGAAGCCTCGGCGCCGTGTCCTCGGTCCCACGCCACCATGTGGCCCTCGCGCCGCCTCACGAGGGCCCCCTCCCGGGGCTCGGGGGGGAGCGTGTGGGGAAGCTCGCCCCACTGGTCCCACCGGGCGGCGGGGAGTCGTCGTCCGGGACCTCCACCACCTCCGCCCGGGAACCGCCGGCCGGCGCCGCCCTTGCGCCGCCCCCCGCCGGCGCCTCCACTTGCGCCTCCACGGCTACGAGCGCTTGACGTGGCGCCTCGGCCGCCACCTCCCGGCCGCGCCCCCGCAGCGGTGGGCGCCGGCCGCCCTCCACGGCGGCCGGCGCCTCCACTTGCGCCTCCACGGCCACGGGCGCTTGACGTGGCGCCGCGGCCACCACCTCCGGCCACGCCCCCGCGGCGGTGGGTGCCGGCCGCCCTCCGCGGCCGCCCACCGCCTCCGGTTGTGCCTCCGCCGTGGTTGGCGCCACAAGCGGCGCCTCCGTCGCAGCGACCACCATCGGCCGCGCCTCCGCCACGACCGCCGCCGTGGGCTGCGCCTCTGCCACGGCCTGCGCCGGCCGCTCCTCGGCAACCACTGGCCGCGCCGTGGCGTGCCAACCCGCCGGTCGAGGCCTCGGGACCCCCGGCCGCGCCCTGCGAGCTCTCGCCCACCGCCACCGTGCTTGCCCCCGCCCTCGACGCCCTCGACGAGCGCCGCCGGGTGGGGATGGACGTGAGAAGGCCGCCCGGGACCTCGCTTGATGTAAGCGAGGCACCGCGGGCACCCATGCCGCGTAAAACCCTCGGGCGGCACGAGCCCTCGGCTCAAAACGAAAACGGCCCTCGATGGGATATCGGCGCTAGATGGTCGCCGGGGACCCGCTTGATGTAAAGCGAGGCACCACAAGCACCCATGCCGCGCGTACTACCAACCAGCCACCTCGAGGGCCGGCTCGCCCCGCACCCCACGACGGCCGCAAACGCGAAAAGACGGGGCCGCCCGGGCGCCACCCCCCGCACGGCCCTGCGATCGAGAGGTTCGAAGCCCGACCCTCGACGGGTTCGAACAGCGCCACAGATCGCAGAGTTAGGGACGACGAGGGCACGCGCATTCGAGCTGTTCCTCGAGCCCGTCGGCTCGAGGGTGCCCCGCATGTCGTGTTCGAGAGCCAGCGAGGGCAGCTAGCCGGGGGGATCCCACCGAGGGAGAGCTTCCGCGCCCTCGGTCCCTATCGAACGGGACCGAGCCCCACCTAGCAAACCCACGCAAGCGCTTCCATGGACGTGTCTCCGGACCGCGCAGCCTACCCTTATCGAACGGGGCATGGACGTCCACTTGAACCACCCGCTAGCAGCTCGACGAGGAATCCGCAATCCGCGACTCGCTCGATGGGGGTTGCGGAAACCTCACCCTCCGTCCCGCGGAGGGACGGCGAGGGCGCGTTAAAAAACAAGTCGCCAAGCTCTACCCGATCGCCTCGAACGGGCCAAGGCTCGGGGGCTTGACGCACGGCTGCACCTCCTTGAAATTGCACCCGCCGGAGACAGTGCCAGCAGTGCGTGCACCCCCGAAGCCGGCTGAAATACCGCCGATGCCGGTTGGAATATGTGCCACGCCCTCGACCAAAATTCTCGCGGTTAACCCCCTGCGGGAGCACCCACACTCCCGGGGGCTTCGAGGCTAGACCCGCGGGTCCCGGCCGACGCGGCCCCACGGAAAGCGTTCGCAGAACAAGAAGGGAAGAGCGTCCTATCGGTAGGTTCCGGCATCCGCGGGAGCCTCAATGGCAAACCCACGGATGCTCGGGGGCTGCGTCGGGGACAGCCCTAGGGGTCCCCTTAAACAATGGGGAAAACCTCACTTAAAACCCGCAACGAAACCAAAACACGTTAAGCCTAACCATGCAGGTGCCTAACCATGCAGGACACGGCCCACGCCGCAATAACCCCGACGGCCCATCGAGGCGGCCCACGCAGAGACCCCTCGAACAGGCTCCCGCCTCGTTCGAGGATGCACGCTCCTCCGGGCGGGCTTCGCCCCGATCGAGGGGCGGCACTTCCCTCGAGCGGGCTCCGCCTCGCTCGTGGGTACGCCCCGCCCTCGGCCGGGGTCCGCCACGCTCGAGGGTGCCCCTCACGCGTGCGCCGGCCCCCGTACACGGGCATTTAACGCCCTGACGCCGCAGGACGGCGCCATCATGCGCCCAGGGCTCGCACCCCGGTACCGCCGCACCAACTCCCCAGGGAGGAGCCCATCCCCGCCACTGTGGGAGGGGACTGTGCAGCGCATCCGGTGTCAGTCCCGTGACACCGTGCGCACGCCCCGGTACGGCTAACGCACCGAGCCCTCGAAAGGGGGCCGGCGCACCCTCGATTCACTTTCTTGTGACCCTACAGGGTTAGGTGGAGGCGCTAGGCCGGTGGACCGCCATCCCCGCCACTGTAACGGCGTGGCCGCCGTACTCGCGCGTGCAGGCGCACGCCAGGCCCTGTAGCAACGACTCCAGCCCTGTTAAGCGCGTCGGGAAGGAACGCCGTTCTGCCTACTCCTGTACGCCGTACAGGCCTGCGTCAGCACCTCCCTCGAGCCTATCAGAGGACATCACCGCCGTTCGCTGCTCTCCTACCCTCGAAACGCCACTGTTCGGGTACAAGTCAGGCCATGATGACCAGATCGCTGCAAGGATCGCCCGGACGGCCGCCCACTCTACAGCATAGCACGTCGTGCTCCTCCACGTAGCTAGATAGCGCGGCGTGCATGTAATTCGCCTCCCCCTTGATCTATAAAAGGGGGACGAACCCCCCAGCCGCGGGGGACGACGGACAGAGCAACACGCTCAAGGCCACAGACCAGGAGCACTTCACATACACCGTGCACTCACTCTCTAATTCTCCCACAACATCTTCAGCCATTCCACCAGGGACTTGGAAGTCGCGCTTCCTCTCCCGCCTCGCTTGTAGAAGCCCCACTACAGGGCACCCCGGTGCAGAGCAATATAGTGCCGTGAGCACACCCCTGCTGGACGTACGGCCCCCTCGGCCGGAACCAGGATAAAAACCTTGTGTCACTTGTTGCTTAGCATCGACCATTGAGGGATAGACCTCGGCGCTATCTACTGGTTAGTGTCGGGACCATATTCCGCACCGACAAGTTCGTCTCGCAGGATCACGGCCTGGTACGCCAACCAGCCGTCCGGGGTCCTGAGGGCATCGGCAAGCGCGTCGAAGGCGCCGCATGGCTCCCGGAGCTGGTGGAGCTCGGCGTTAACCCGATCGAAGGCGTTGTACTTGTCATGGGCGCGGCGCTCGAGCTCCTGTCACCCACAACTCGAAACCCGTAAGCGCCACGACACAGAAACAGGGCACACAAACGAAAGAAAGGAGAAAACGAACAACAACGCCCTACCAGGAAGACGCGCCATGCGGGGCCGCCATGGACCCTCAGCGCCTCGTTCAGCGCGCGGTCGAGCGTGGCGCCGTGGCTCCGGAGCTCTCCCCGAGCTCCCTGCTCCCCGGCGTCGGCGAACGCGGGCGGATCGCCAACGGCCCCCTCTACCCGGGCGGCGTGGCCGGGCGGGGAGGACGAAGCCTCGGCGCCGTGTCCTCGGTCCCCCGCCACCATGTGGCCCTCGCGCCGCCTCACGAGGGCCCCCTCTCCGGGGCTCGGGGGAGTGTGTGGGGAAGCTCGCCCACCGGTCCCACCCGGCGGCGGGGAGTCGTCGTCCGGGACCTCCACCACCTCCGCCGGGAACCGCCGGCCGGCGCCGCCCTTGCGCCGCCCCCGCCGCGCCTCCACTAGCGCCTCCACGGCCACGAGCGCTTGACGTGGCGCCTCGCCCGCCACCTCCGGCCGCGCCCCCGCGGCGGTGGGCGTCCGGCCGCCCTCCACAGCGGCCGGCGCCTCCACTTGCGCCTCCACGGCCACGGGCGCTTGACGTGGCGCCGCGGCCACCACCTCGGCCGCGCCCCGCGGCGGTGGGTGCCCGGCCGCCCTCCGCGGCAGCCCACCGCCTCCGGTTGTGCCTCCGCCGTGGTTGGCGCCACAAGCCGCGCCTCCGCCGCAGCGGCCACCATCGCCGCGCCTCCGCCACGACCGCCGCCGTGGGTTGCGCCTCGCCACGGCTGCCGCGCGGCCGCTCCTCGGCAACCACCGGCCGCGCCGTGGCGTGCCGACCCGCCGGTCGAGGCCTCGGGACCCCGGCCCGCGCCCCGCGAGCTCTCGCCCGCCGCAACCGTGCTTGCCCCCGCCCGCGACGCCCTCGACGAGCGCCGCCGGGTGGGATGGACGTGAGAAGGCCGCCCGGGACCTGCTTGATGTAAAGCAGGCACCGCGGGCACCCATGCCGCGTAAAACCCTCGGGCGGCACGAGCCCTCGGCTCAAAACGAAAATAGCCCTCGATGGGATATCGGCGCGAGAAGGTCGCCCGGGACCTGCTTGATGTAAAGCAGGCACGGCGGGTACCCATGCCGCGTAAAACCCTCAAGCGGCACGAGCCCCCGGCTCGAGACAATATCAACCCTCTAAAGAGGGCACGCGCATGAGAGGGTCGCCCAGGGCCTGCTTGAAGTAAAGCAGGCACCGCAAGCACCCATGCCGCGCTGTACTACCAACCAGCACCTCGAGGGCTGGCTCGCCCAGACGCCTCGACGGCCGCAAACGCGAAAAGACGGGGCCGCCCAGGCGCCACCCCGCACGGCCCTACTGATCAGAGGTTCGAAGCCTGACCCTCGACGGGTTCGAACAGGCGCCACAGATCGCAGAGTTAGGGACGACGAGGGCACGCGCATTCGAGCCGTTCCTCGAGCCCGTCGGCTCGAGGGTGCCCCGCATGTCGTGTTCGAGAGCCAGCGAGGGCAGCTAGCCGGGGGGATCCCACCGAGGGAGAGCTTCCGCGCCCTCGGTCCCTATCGAACGGGATCGAGCCCCACCTAGCAAACCCACGCAAGCGCTTCCATGGACGTGTCTCCGGACCGCGCAACCTACCCTTATCGAACGGGGCATGGACGTCCACTTGAACCACCCGCTAGCAGCTCGACGAGGAATCCGCAATCCGCGACCCGCTCGATGGGGGTTGCGGAAACCTCACCCTCCGTCCCGCGGAGGGACGGCGAGGGCGCGTTAAAAAACAAGTCGCCAAGCTCTACCCGATCGCCTTGAACGGGCCAAGGCTCGGGGGCTTGACGCACGGCTACACCTCCTTGAAATTGCACCCGCCGGAGACAGTGCCAGCAGTGCGTGCACCCCCGAAGCCGGCTGAAATACCGCCGATGCCGGTTGGAATATGTGCCACGCCCTCTGACCAAAATTCTCGCGGTTAACCCCCGCAGGGAGCACCCACACTCCCCGCGGGCTTCGGGGCTAGACCCGCGGGTCCGCTGACGCGGCCCCACGGAAAGCGTTCGCAGAACAAGGAGGGAAGAGCGTCCTATCAGTAGGTTCCAGCATCCGCGGGAGCCTCAATGGCAAACCCACAGATGCTCGGGGGCTACTGTCGGGGACAGCCCTTGGGGTCCCCTTAAACAATGGGGAAAACCTCACTTAAAACCCGCAACGAAACCAAAACACGTTAAGCCTAACCATGCAGGTGCCTAACCATGCAGGACACGGCCCACGCCGCAATAACCCCGACGGCCCATCGAGGCGGCCCACTTAGAGACCCCCTCGAACAGGCTCCGCCTCGTTCGAGGATGCGCGCTCCCTCCGGGCGGGCTTCGCCCCGATCGAGGGGCAGCACTTCCCTCGAGCGGGCTCCGCCTCGCTCGAGGGTACGCCCCACCCTTGGCCGGGGTCCGCCACACTCGAGGGTGCCCCTCACGCGTGCGCCGGCCCCCGTACACGGGCATTTAACGCCCGACGCCGCGGGGACGGCGCCATCATGCGCCCGGGGCTCGCACCCCGCACCGCCGCACCAACTCCCCGGGGAGGAGCCCATCCCCGCCACGCGTGGGAGGGGACCGTGCGGCGCATCCGTGTCGTCCCGTGACACCGTGCGCACGCCCGTACGGCTAACGCACCGAGCCCTCGAAAGGGGGCCGGCGCACCCTCGATTCACTTTCTTGTGACCCTACGGGGGTTAGGTGGAGGCGCTAGGCCGGTGGACCGCCATCCCCTCCACCGTAACGGCGTGGCCGCCGTACTCGCGCGTGCGGGGGCGCACGCCGGGCCCCGTAGCAACGACTCCCGGCCCCGTTAAGCGCGTCGGGAAGGAACGCCGTTCGCCTACTCCCGTACGCCGTACGGAGCTCGCGTCGCACCTCCCTCGAGCCTATCAGAGGACATCACCGCCGTTCGCTGCTCTCCTACCCTCGAAACGCCACTGTTCGGGTACAAGTCAGGCCATGATGACCAGATCGCTGCAAGGATCGCCCGGACGGCCGCCCACTCTACAGCATAGCACGTCGTGCTCCTCCACGTAGCTAGATAGCGCGGCGTGCATGTAATTCACCTCCCCTTGATCTATAAAAGGGGGACGAACCCCCCAGCCGCGGGGGACGACGGACAGAGCAACACGCTCAAGGCCACAGACCAGGAGCACTTCACATACACTGTGCACTCACTCTCTAATTCTCCCACAACATCTTCAGCCACTCCACCAGGGACTTGGAAGCCGCGCTTCCTCTCCCGCCTCGCTTGTAGAAGCCCCACTACAGGCACCCCCGGTGCTGAGCAATATAGTGCCGTGAGCACACCCCTGCTGGACGTACGGCCCCCTCGGCCGGAACCAGGATAAAAACCTTGTGTCACTTGTTGCTTAGCATCGACCATTGAGGGATAGACCTCGGCGCTATCTACTGGTTAGTGTCGGGACCATATTCCGCACCGACAAGTTCGTCGCGCAGGATCACGGCCTGGTACGCCAACCCGGCCGTCCGGGTCCCGAGGGCATCGGCAAGCGCGTCGAAGGCGCCGCATCGCTCCCGGGCCGGTGGAGCTCGGCGTTAACCCGATCGAAGGCGCTGTACTTGTCATGGGCGCGGCGCTCGAGCTCCTGTCACCCACAACTCGAAACCCGTAAGCGCCACGACACAGAAACAGGGCACAAAAACGAAAGAAAGGAGAAAACGAACAACAACGCCCTACCTAGAAGACGCGCCATGCGGGGCCGCCATGGACCCTCAGGGCCTCGTTCAGCGCGCGGTCGAGCGTGGCACCGTGGCTCCGGAGCTCTCCCCAGAGCTCTTGCTCTCCCCGGGCGTCGGCGAACGTGGGCAGATCGCCAACGGCCCCCTCTACCTGGGTGGCGTGGCCGGGGGCGGGAGGACGAGGCCTCGGCGCCGTGTCCTCGGTCCCCCGCCACCATGTGGCCCTCGCGCCGCCTCACGAGGGCCCCCTCACGGGGCTCGAGGGAGCGTGTGGGGAAGCTCGCCCGGTGGTCCCACCCGGGCGGCGGGGAGTCGTCGTCCGAGGACCTCCACCACCTCCGCCGGGAACCGCCTGCCGGCGCCGGCCCCTTGCGCCGCCCCTGCGCCGCGCCTCCACTTGCGCCTCCACGGCCACGAGCACTTGACGTGGCGCCTCGGCCCGCCACCTCCGGCCGCGCCCCCGCGGCCGGTGGGCGCCGGCCGCCCTCCACGGCGGCCCGGCACCTCCACTTGCGCCTCCACGGCCACGGGCGCTTGACGTGGCGCCGCAGCCCACCACCTCCGGCCGCGCCCCCGCGGCGGTGGGTGCCCGGCCGCCCTCCGCGCGGCGGCCACCGCCTCCGGTTGTGCCTCCGCCGTGGTTGGCGCCACAAGGCTGCGCCTCCGTCGCAGCGAGCCACCATCGGCCGCGCCTCCGCCACGACCGCCGCCGTGGGCCGCGCCTCTGCCACGGCCCGCGCCGGCCGCTCCTTGGCAACCACCGGCCGCGCCGTGGCGTGTCGACCCGCCGGTCGAGGCCTCGGGACCCCGGCCGCGCCTCGCGAGCTCTCGCCCGCCGCCACCGTGCTTGCCCCCGCCCTCGACGAGCGCCGCCGGGTGGGGATGGACGCGTCCGTCCTCAGCACCTTGGCCGGTGCGAGGGGAGGCACAGTTGGGACCACCCTGCGCAGGCACAAACAGAGGGTTAGAACGCCTGATCATCAAAAAGTCAAACCAAGTAGAGAATCGAACCCCTTACCTCGAGGAGGAAAAGGCGTGCTTCCTTTTCCTCGAAGCCTCAGCGGATGATGCCGGCGCGGCCGGCGCGCCCCCGCCGCGCCCCCGACGGCCGCCACCGCGCGCGCGGCGCGCGCTCACCGCACGCCCCCCCCGTGGTGCGCACCGGCGCCTCGCGGCGCGCGCCGCCCGTGATGTCGATTGCCGGCGGCGGGCGCCGTTGCGCCCGCCCCGGGCGATACCGCCCTTGCCGCCGGAGCCGGCTCCGGCGACGGGGCGAGGGCTCCCCACCTATCGAGGGGCCCCGCCCCTCGCCCTCTTCCTCTTCGTCCTCCTCCGAGGACGAGTACTCCTCGGTCCCGGGGAGGAGAGCCCCGGCTCTTCGCGCCGCCGCACTCCGCGTTCCGCCGCTCACGGCCCTCGTTGTGCCGCCTCGCGCGCTCCCTCTTGCGCGCCGCCCGCCATCGCTCCCGCCGGCTGCGCCGCCCGACCGAGCGCGCGGGAGTCGGGGGTGGGCGGAACGGACTTCGAGGCGGTAAAGCTCACCAACTGCATACAGGAACATCAAGGACGCGTCAGGAGGCAGAAGCAACACCAAGAACTAAAACAAAATCAAGAATCACACTCACCAGCGGGCCGGTGGGGAGCTTCTCGAGGTCCCACGGGGTCCGGTCCGGATGCATCGGCATCCGGTGTCGACGGCGTTCCGCGCCCGGGGTGAGCGCATACGGCCGCCCGAGGGGGTCGGGGAGCATCCGCGACCTCGCCGGCGCGACGGGGGTCGGCCACCTCCGTCATCTCGTAGATGCAGAGCGGCCTCTCCATCAGAGGCACGACCCGCCGGTGATGGAGGAAGGCGAGGACGCCCACCGCGGTCAGCCCCTGCGCCGCCAGGCTCTTCAGGGCGGCCAGGACCGAGTCCTGCCGCCTCCGATGCTGGGGCGTGGACACCCCGTAGCCCCAAGAGCTGGGCTTCTCCTTGAACACCCGACCGGTGTATGTTGGGAGGCCGGGCTCAGCGTTGCGCAAGTAGAACCATCCCCGCTCCCAGCCGGCGTTGTTCGTCGTCATGGTGCAGGGGATGTAGTCGTCCTTGAAGCGCCCCCCGCAGGGCAAGCGACATCCCGCCGGCGCGCACCGCGCGGCGGGTCCTCGGCTCCGTCGTGGGCTGCGTGAAGAGCTCCACGCGGAAGAGGTGTACCCAGAACTCCCAGTTGACTGGGATCCCCAGGTACCCCTCGCAGACGCCCACGAACGTGGCCGCCTGCGAAATCGCGTTGGGCGCGAAGTTGTGCAGCTCCACGCCGTAGTAGTGGCACAGCGCCCGCATGAAGCGGCTCACCGGCGCGTTGAAGCCTCGCTCGTGGAAGCGGATAAAGCTCACCACGTAGCCTTCCGGCGGGTTGGGCGCTCGGTCCCCCGCCGGCGGCACTATCCACTCCGCCGGGCGGCCATCCTCGTTCGCCGCCAGCTGGCCGGCGGTGACCAACTCGCCAAGGGCTAGCGGATTCACCGTCGACCGCTCCCAAGCGTATGGGTCAAGGATCGTGAGGGGCAGAAGCGGTGCCATGAGAAGAAGGCAAAGGAATGCGAGAGTGGAGGACGAGAAGAGGAAGAAGAACTCAAATGGCAAAGCTGCACGGTGGCGAAGGCAAGGCGAAGACGAAAGCACAAGGGGCTGAAATGGCGGAGTGCTAAGGTAAAAAACCGCCGTCTCCCCCCCCCTCAGATTTATAAGCCGCGGGCGAGCTCTCCGGGGCGGATGTCCCGTGCGCATTAACTGCAGGGAATCTTCGCTTCACGCTGACGAACGGGCCCCGCCACGACCACTGCGGCCACATCACCGCGAGCAGGCCATCATCACGGTGAAGACTAGCAGGGACCGAGGCAGGCGGTCACGTCCGCCTTCCACGCCGCCCACTACGCGCGCGCGCACGGCCGCAACGCCTAAAAAGGCGCGCTCGCGTTGCAAAACCGCAGCCCCTACTGTGGGGCATTTAATGACCCGGTCCCTTGCCAAGCAAGGAGAACCCTCGAGCGGAGCGAGCCCCTAGCTCGGGGTAAATTCAACCCTCGAAGGGACATCGGCGTGAGAAGGTCGCCCGGGGCCTGCTTGAAGTAAAGCAGGCACTACGAGCACCCATGCCACGCAAAACCCTCGAGCGGCACGAGCCCCTGGCTCGAGACAATGTCAGCCCTCGAAGGGACATCGGCGTGAGAAGGTCGCCCGGGCCCGCTTGAAGTAAAGCAGGCACCGCGAGCACCCATGCCACGCAAAACCCTCGAGCGGCACGAGCCCCTGGCTCGAGACAATGTCAGCCCTCGAAGGGACATCGGCGTGAGAAGGTCGTCCGGGGCCCGCTTGAAGTAAAGCAGGCACCGCGGGCACCCATGCCACGCAAAACTCTCGAGCGGCGCGAGCCCCTGGCTCGAGACAATATCAACTCTCTAAAAAGGGCACATGCGTGAGAAGGTCGCCCGGTGCCCGCTTGAAGTAAAGAAGGCACCGCGAGCACCCATGCCACACTGTGCTACCAACCAACACCTCGGGGGCTGGCTCGCCCAGACCCCTCGACGGCCGCAAACGCAAAAGACGGGGCCGCCCAGGCGCCGCCCCGCACGGCCCTACTGATCAGAGGTTCGAAGCCTGACCCTCGACGGGTTCGAACAAGCGCACCAGATCGCAGAGTCAGGGACGACGAGGGCACGCGCATTCGAGCCGTTCCTCGAGCCCGTCGGCTCGAGGGTGCCCCACATGTCGTGTTCGAGAGCCAGCGAGGGCAGCTAGTCGGGGGATCCCACCGAGGGAGAGCTTCCGCGCCCTCGGTCCCTATCGAATGGGACCGAGCCCCACCTAGCAAACCCACGCAAGCGCTTCAATGGACGTGTCTCTGGACCACGCAGCCTACCCTTATCGAACGGGGCATGGGCGTCCACTCGAACCACCCACTAGCAGCTCAAAGAGGAATCCGCAATTCGCGACCCGCTCGATGGGGGTTGCGGAAACCTCACCCTCCGTCCCGCGGAGGGACGGCGAGGGCGCGTTAAGAAACAAGTCGTAAAGCTCTACCCGATCGCCTCCAACGGGCCCAGGCTCGGGGGCTTAACGCATGGCTACACCTCCTTGGTTTGCACCCGCCGGAGACAGTGCCAGCAGCGCGTGTGTCACCGAAGCCGGCTGAGACATTGCCGATGCCGGTTGAAACATGCACCACGCCCTCTGACCAGTTCTCGCGGTTAACCCCTGCAGGAGCATCCACGCCCCTGTAGGGCTTCGGGGGCTAGACCCGCGGGTCCGCTGACGCGGCCCCACGGAAAGCGTTCGCAAAACAAGGAGGAAAGAACGTCCTATCGAAGCCTATCTGAAGGCGTTACCTCCCTCGAAGCCTATCTGAAGGCGTTACCACCATCCGCTGCCCTTCAACCCTCGAACCGCCACTGTTCGGGTACAAGATTGGCCATGATGGCCAGATCGCCGCAAGGATCGTCCGGACGGCCGCCCACTCTACAGCATAGCACGTCGTGCTTCCCCATGTAGCTAGATAGCGTGGCGCGCATGTAATCCGCCGCCCCCTTGATCTATAAAAGGGGGGCGAACCCCCCAGCCGCGGGGGGGACGGACAGAGACAGACAGGAGCACACGAGACATAGAACAACAGATAGCACACGGCACACCACGTACTCATTCTCCAATTCTCCCACAATATCTTCAGCCACTCTTCCAGGGACTTGGAAGCCACGCTTCCTCTCCCGCCTTGCTTGTAGCAGCCCCACTACAGGCACCCCTCGGTGCTGAGTAATATAGTGCCTTGAGCACGCCACTGCTGGACGTACGGCCCCCTCGGCCGGAACCAGGATAAATCCCGTGTCTTTTATTGCTTAGCATCGACCATTGAGGGATAGACCTCGGCGCTTTCTACTGGTTAGTGTCGGGACCATATTCCGCACCGACAATCGGCGACATGAATGAACGTACTAGACGGTCGAGGGTTCTGAACAATTCTCATTTCGCTCATGCTGCATTTGTTGCCACCTTTGAGCCCAAAGACATTGGACACGCACTATCTGATCATAATTGGGTTAATTCGATGCATGAGGAGTTGGAGAACTATGAAAGAAATCAGGTTTGTGATTTGGTTGATGCTCCCCCAGGGTGTAAGCCGATTGGGACAAAATGGGTGTGGAAGAACAAAGAGGGAGAGAAAGGTGAAGTTGTGAGAAACAAGTCAAGGCTTGTTGCTCAGGGGTTTAGTCAGAAGGAGGGGATCGATTACAAGGAGACTTTTGCTCCTGTAGCCCGTTTGGAGGCGATTAGGATCCTTCTAGCCTTTTTCGTGGCTAAAGGGTTCAAGTTGCACCAAATGGATGTGAAGAGTGCCTTCTTGAATGGTGTGTTGGAGGAAGAAGTGTATGTGAGGCAACCATCGGGGGTTGAGAGTGAGAAGTACCTCCATCAAGTGTACAAGTTGAGGAAGGCGCTGTATGGGTTGAAGCAGGCGCCTAGAGCTTGGTATGGTAGGATGAGTGGGTTCCTGTTTGATCGAGGGTTTGAGATGGGAAAGGTCGATCAGACCTAGTTTTCACTCAGGCATGGCAAAGATATCCTAATTGTGCAGGTGTACGTGGATGATATTGTCTTTGGTGGCTCATCTAACTCTCTTGTTGCAAGGTTTGCAGAGGATATGAGCAGGGAATTTGAGATGAGCATAATGGGCGAATTGCAGTTCTTCCTCGGGCTACAAATCAAGCAATCAAAGTAAGGAATATTTGTGCACCAAGCTAAGTACACCAAGGACATTGTACGGAAGTTCAAGATGGAGGACTCCAAGGCTATGGCGACGCCGATGAGTACGACTACAACTCTTGATGCAGATGAGGAAGGTGAACACGTGGACCAGAAGGAGTACCGAAGAATGATCAGGTCACTCCTGTACTTGACAGCGACGAGGCCGGACATCCAGTTCTCGATATGTTTGTACGCTCATTTTCAAGCATCTCCGAGGACTTTGCATCAGCAAGCGGTGACGCGATTTTTCAGGTACTTGCGTCACACTCCCGACTTCGGCCTTTGGTACTCCGCGTCCACTTCTTTGGCTTTTCATGGTTTTTCGGATGCGGATTTTGCCGGGTGTCGGTTGGATAGGAAGTCCACTTCTGGGACTTGCCTGTTTTTGGGATCTTCTTTGGTGTCTTGGTCATCCCGCAAACAGTCAAGTGTTGCTCAATCCACTACCGAGGCAGAGTACGTTGTCGCAGCTAGTTGTTGCTCTCAACTCCTTTGGATCACATACACCGTGAGTGACTTTGGTGAGGAGTATACCCATGTCCCACTTCAATGTGACAGCACTAGTGCCATGAGTGTTGCAAAGAACCCAGTGCTTCATTCCAATACCAAACACATAGAAGTGAGGTATCATTTTCTGAGAGACAATGTAGAGAAAGGGAAGATAACCTTGATCCATGTACCCACACATGACCAACTAGCCAATATTTTCACCAAACCCCTAGATCAAGCAACTTTCACTCGTTTACGGGGCGGGAGCTTGGTGTGTGTTTGATTTTTTGAGTTGGGTGTGTGGGGGCTACTTTGTAGCATATGTATAGCTTTGTTTTATGCATTTTTTGCATTTGGCATGGCGTATCTAACATGATGTATAGGCATCTTTGTATCTTAGGTTGCATGCATTTTGTATCATATGCATTTGATAGGAAAAGCTTCTCCTATATACATTGTTCACCATAATGTGCTATATATGATCGTGTGAGCTAGTTTGGTATGCTATGGTTAGTTTGGCTTAGCTCTTGATGATCTTGATTTATAATCCATGGTTGATGGATATGTTTTGAAAAATATCACATATGTGCTCTCTCATGTGTAAATGCCTTTATATGATCTTGACATGTCTTAGTGGCTTGGTTATGCTTAATTTGTGGTTGGATAGCTAGTTTATTGATCATATGGGGCCAAAGGCTCATTTGCCATCATGAATGTTTAGCCCTCTTGCTTTATCTTATGGAGGGGCATAAGTTCCTTTTTGTCGCAAAGACATTTCATGTACCAAATATGAATCTGAAAATGAAATGTAAAATTCTTGGAAAATGTGCTTGCATGTCATATGTGCTTAATTTAATTTGCTTTGGGTGCTAAACCGTTGCATGATGCCTACCAATGAGAAGTCTCATATATAGAAGTAGGCACATGGCTCGGTGGCTTTGACATGACATGAGGTGCTTGTGGGTGTTTTTGATGGTCTTATGATTAGAATGGTTGTCCTAGCATGAAGTTTGTGTGGCTTTGCCATTTTGACATGTTTTTCTCATGTTTAGGTTTTTGCTCATGAGAGGGTAAATTTTTGCAAAATTGCTCAAATCCTTTTTAGCCTTGTCCAATGGTTTTGAAACTTGATGATCATGTAGTTGAGGTCATTACGAACCTGTAGAGTATCTAACTTGCTCATTTGGACATGTGTAGCACCTTGTGATGAATTTTGTATATTTGAGAAGCTGTATGTTGAAACTTTTCGCATTTTGCCTTGATTCATGCATTGTCAACAAGGGGGAGAAGTTTGTGTATGATTTGGGCACCTAAGAGCATTTGGAAGGTGTTCCAATTGGTTCGGGAAAATTTTGAGCAGTTTGGTGCAGGGCCGGTCACATGGGGCAGTCTAACTGCCCCCCAGGCAGTCAGATGTGTGGTAGGCGGTCTAACCGCCTGGTGAAGGCGGTCTAACCACCCTGGGCAAAGTGAGCAGATTCTTGCTCTTTGTTGCTTCCTGTGTTGCTTTGCTGCATTGGTTCAGGGGAAGTGTGCTTTGGCTTAGGGGGAGCTTGCATATGTGCAGGGGGAGCTCTTTGTGGTGTTCGAGCTTTGGTTTGGTGTTTTGCACTCGTTGCTTGAGCATGGTTTTTTCTTGGATGTATCGAGTCGTTGCCCTTGCCTAAGGGGTCCGAGACTTGTCTTCTTCAAGTGATCTTGCTCTTTGCTCTTTGCCTTTCTCGTTGGTTACCAAATCTTGTGTGTTGTCAATGCACTCATCAAGGGGGACATTGAGAACCATGTGTGGTTCGAGGACCGGTGGATGGTCGCTTCCTGGTGTGATGAGTGATTGACAACGTTGTGTGGACTGACTCTTGGCTAAGTATTGCAGGTGCAGGTTGCGGCTTGACTGGTGTTGGTGCAGGTGAAGAACAAGCGCGAAAGGTCATCGCTAGTGAGGCCTCCAAGTGTGGAGAAGACAAGCAGGCTTGGTTCGAGGAACCCGGTGGCCAGCGGAGTCAAGTGCGGGCTGCATGGTGGCAAGAACAGCGGGACGAAGTCATGGACGGTTTCTTGGTTGAGCCTCAAAACCAAGGTCGAGCCGGGACTACGTGGGAACCGAGTCATGAGTGGCGATTGACGGAGGTTACACCGAGTTTGCGGGGTTTGCAGTGGTTCAACAGAAAACCACTAGGTTACTCGGTTGAGCTACAAAACCGAGGCCGAAGACTCGACGAGGAGATGCGGCCACCCAGGCCGGTCTAACCGCCCAAGAGGGGCGGTCTGACCGACAGGCCGGTCTAACCGCCCAGGGGGGTGTGATGCCCCAGGTTTTTATTTAATCCTAATTGTCGGTCAACTCTACTGCAGGGGTCAAAGCACGGTCAACCTGGGTCCTCACCTCAAAAACCTCACTAACCAACCCTAATGGCCCCATTGATCAAGTGACACACATGTGTGGTCAACCCTTTGTCAAAACCATGTTGAAACCCTACCTACACCCTAGTGACCTTGAATGTCTTCCGGAACTTTTGCCGCGTTCTCCAAAATTCACCTAAACACTTAAAAATCTACCTTTGTGAAAGTTGTCAAGTTTGTGGAGGGACACAACTTTCATGTAGATTGGCATTTGAAATTTGGAGGGGGAAAATGTGAAAAACGTGGTCAATTGACAGTACCTCCTGTTCACTGAAACACATCGGCATTCAAAGTTGGCCAGCCTCTCCTGGAAAATCTATTGAGAAAAACACTATATGGCCTTTGTGAAAGTGGTGGAGGATAGCTAGATCTACAACTTTCATAGTCATCACTCGGTGCACTTCAGTACCAATTTTTGGAGAAAATTGTGCTCAAACTGTGGACCAGCAAAACGTTGTCGGCCAGAGAGCGCCGCGCCGCAACGTCGCGCGCGCCCGCGCGCCGCACTCGCGCGTCCGCACCCTCGGCGTCCGTGCCGTGCACCGCTAGATGCCTCGGCCGACCGAGGCCGCCGCTTACCTACGCGACGCGCGCCCCCAATGCGCCTCGTTTTTAGCCGCACACGCGTCGCCCTCGTCGTCGCGCGCGTACACGCACCGCGCAACGGGCGGACCGCCGGTCCGACCCGCGCGCCCACCGTATGCGCGCCGGCCGAGTCGTCGCCGTACCACGGCGGTATCTTTGTCGCCGTCACCCTGCCGTCACCTCCGGTCGAGCACGCGGCCTATAAAAGGCGCCCTTACCTCCCCGCGGGCGAGCACCGAGCCACCGGCCGCCATTGCCGCCCTCGCGCCGAGCTCGACCTTCCACAAGTGCCCTGCGCCGTCCAACCAGTTTTTCCCCTTCCTTAGGCCTTGCTAGAGCTTAAGCAATCACGCATTGCCCAGCCAAGCACCCCCCCTTGCCGTCACCCGAGCCGCCGCGGCCACCACCTCCGGCTGCCACCACGCGCCCTCGCCGGAGCCGCTTCCGCTCAAAACTCGGCCACCCCCCGCACCCTAGGTGAGCATGTGGTCGTGCCCCGCCGCCTCCCCGGCCGGGAGCGCGGTCGGCTCGCCGGAATCCGGCCGGCGCCGCCGCCTCCCCATGCCCAAGGGCCCAATTGCAAGGCCCTCTTTCTTTCTAGGCTGTTTACTGCAAACCGAGGGCATGGTTGTGACACTTTAAATCTTTGTAGGGTCCTCGGTGCAAAGAACATCTTCAATAGTGTATTCAATGTGCTGAATCTTGTAAATTCTCTAGAAAATCGTAGAAATTTCGGAAAATTGCTAACTCAATTTTTCTAGACTCCTGGTGAGGAGCACTACAACTTTTGTTATACTCACCTAGGCTGTTTCTTGATATTTTTGGCTTGAAAATAGAGATGTAAAAAACCTAGATCTAGAATATCTTAAAATCCTTAAGTCCTCTGTATCTAGTTTTTGGATATGTTGTGTGTTATGTTATGACAAGCTCCTGTACCAAAAATTGTACAAAGTTATGTTGTAAATCTTTTTATATGAATTGTTTTTCATTTACACAGAATCTGTCTAAATGATTTTTGTAGATAAAAATAACTATGTTTTTGTGCCCAACTTCTCCATGTGGTCTAGTCATTCCAAGTTGCACCTCTTGTGAATTATCACAATTGTCGAATGATCAGAAGTATTTATTCTTAATATATGCATGTTTTCCTTTGTAATTGATTAATGCAAGATCAGTGGTAGTTCTAGGTGTGCTTGTTGCTTTCCTAGGATGGTTTTGGACCAGAGAACATGTGTGAGGAAGTTTGGAGCATTTGGATGCTTATTTATTTTTATATGCTTTTATCTTGTTTATGTGATTAACATTTGTTATTAATTGTTATAATTCTTTTCCTTGCCCTTCCAAGCATGCATGTGTGTTTAGTGACTTAGTATAGGTGTTTTGGTGCATAAGAACCCCCCCCCTGAATTTTAGTGGATTGTTGTTAAAATAAAAGCTTTGGAGGCCTTTATAGGTTTAATGTTTTGATAAATAAGAAAATGTACCTTTTTCCTTATAGCCTTTTATAAAATGTTGCAAAGATTATTTAAGATCTAAGAATACACCCTTGCTGTTTGAAGCACTAAATATAATTAACTATCTTTGTACACACCTTTACTAGTGAAAGGTGAAGTATTAAATCTTCACAAGAAATAACAATTTATAAAATGAAACATTAATTAAGTTTTTAATTAAAAGAATAAAACATATATCAATAATAACCTTCATGAAAAGAAATTAATAATTAGTTAATTGTTAAGGTGAATATGGACAACGAGAGTTGGATAAGATAAATAATTTATCACATCACTTGAACCCTGCATTGCATTCCGTGTAGACCTTCCCGACGGTGACCACTTGCTCGTGCCGGAAGCCGAGGAGGGAGAAGCGGAGGCTGCACTACAGTACGTGGAAGTACTCGAAGACACCGAGGGGCCTCAAGCTAACATTGCTGACGAAGGCAAGCCCCGGTGCATTTAACCTAGTTTTTCAAATTTGATATACAAATATCTATGGATGCTTGTGCATTTAAGTTCAGGAGTTGTATGCAACCTTAGATGCAAGATCCCTAGGTACATGTTTTCTTACTAGTCTAATAGGTCGATAGCTGCTATGCTATAGGACCGTTACATGTCGGGTGATGATGTCACTAGCGAGAATAGGATCCTAGGTAGGAATCATAAGATCTCCGTAAATGGATTGCTTAGGTGGTAAGAGCATGGGATGTGGACTCCGGTCCAATGGCTATCGTGGGTTAAGTGTTTGAACGTACTAAGCACTTGTCGGGAATGGGACCGGTAAGTGTAGTACCTTAATGAGACAGTTAGGGATTTAACAGTCACTACTCTTGGGATGCGTCTCACGGCTAGCTATCGGTGGTGCACGTGTGAGTCTGGTTGCCTCGCGGGGTAGTCCAGATAGCCGGCACCAAAGACTGTGGTCTTTTATCCCGACCCGAGGATTTTCGGGAATTGTTTGGTGGTTGTCCTCGCGGGGGCATCCCACCGTGTGTTTAGGTCTACCTTGCAGGGTTTGAATCAATAGATTGTCGGCCTCTCACCGTTATCTGAGACTACTTACTCCACTAGCCATGAGATCCCTAATGATGGAAGTTGATGAATATCATGCTTGTTTAATTGTATTGTACAACCTTGTTTGTACTAGATTGGCTAATTTAGAAAAGAATAAACCCACTAGAACTTGTGCTAAAATCTTGAAAGTAAGGACATACTCTTTGTTACTTTTCAGCAAAAGAAATCTAGTAGCCAAAAAGCCTATCATGTCTAGAGTTGGTGAAGTAGTTATCACCGACGGGTAAATCTTGCTGAGTATTAATATACTCAGCCTTGCTATAATCTGTTGCTCCAGGTAATGCCTTTAGTGATGTGTGGCCCGGAGAGATCCTGCCCGGCTGGGAGCTGGAGTGGGTGGAGGACGACGAATGAAGGCATCATGGCTGGCCTCCCGTGGTGTTCTCACTTTCCACTTAGTTTAATTCCGCTGTTTTAAAAACTCTGAACTGCATTATCATGCCAAAGACGTCGTTTTGTAATAATTAAACCCTTCAGGGTACATTTCGTATGTTAGTTAGGTTGTATCTTTGGACTCGCCTTCGTGTGAGTTTTAATGCATATATGTCGATACTTGTTGCTATATAAGTGATTTACCGGGCTTTAATGTGACGCCCCAGGTTTTCAACTAGAGTTGTTAACCCTAATGAGCAGGTCAACAAAGTTGACTTGGTCAAACGACGATCAACCAGGGCCATCACCTCGAAAACATCACCAATGACCCCTAATGACCCCTTTTGGTCAACCATAGTCAACCTTGGTCAAAACCCCACTCAAAACCCCTTGACTCCTTTTTGACCCACAAGTGTCAGTCGGTACTTTTGCAGCGTTCTCCAAATTTCACCTAAACACTTCAAAATCTCCCAATGCAAAAGTTGTGTGTTTTGTCGAGGGACACAACTTTCATGTTGAGTGGCATTTGAAATTTTGAGTGGAAATACGTGAAAAACTCAAGTCAACGCTTCTGGTTACTATTCACCAGAGCCGAGTTTTCTGCAATGTTCCACTGCATTTTATGCAAAATTCATTGATCAAAACCCTATGCACCCTTTGTAGAAGTTGTAGAGGGATATGAGATCTACAACTTTGATATTCACCGCTGGGCCCACTTCTGTTGAAAAAATTGGAGTAAAATGTAGTTGAACAGGGCTAAGCCGAAATGTCACCCCGCGCGCACGACGTCGTGCACGGCCGGTCGGCCGCCGCCGTCTCGCGCCGTACATGCACGCCGAGGCGGACCGCCGACCCCCGGTTTGTCCGCGGTGCCAAGGGGCTCCCGTGCGTAGTACCTTTGGGCCGGGCCGGTGCCACGCGCCACACCCGCATGCGTCGGGTGGCCGCACCACCATCGGCCATTGGCTCGCCGCGCCGCCCATCAAACGCCATTGGATCGCCGCTTGCACCGCCGTTGCCCATGCCGCGGCCCACCATGCGATGACGCTCGTGACCCCTTCGCCAAGGCATGCTTGCCTATAAAAGGCGGCCGGCCTCCTCTCGCGCGACCCCGAGTCCGCCGCCGTCCGCCATAGGAGCCGCCACGGTGAACTCCACCCTCCAGCCACTTGCACCGCCAACACGTGCTGCTCCAGCGTGCCCTAGGACTCCTTGTAGCTTCCCCTCTCGCTTATTGCTCAGGCCAAGCCGCCAGCTCGCCGGAGTCCGAGCTCCCGTGGCCGCTGCCGAGCAGTCCCTTCCGAGCTCGTGCCTCCGCCTGCTCTCCAAGCCAATGGCCACTCGTAGCACCTCCTCTAGGTCACACTAAAGCGCTGTGTGCCGCGCATTGCTCAGCCGAGCCTTTCCCCTCGCCGGACTTCGTGCCGCCGCGGCCGCTCTGCCCCTATGCCGCCACCGCTGCTCGCCGGCGACCGCTCCGGCCGAGCTACCACCGACAATCACACCGTGGTGAGCTCAATCGTCGTCCAGTGCCGCTTGTGGGCCAGCTCCGGCGACCCCTCGCCGGCGGCGAGCTCCCATGCGCCGCCTGGACCCCTGTGCCTTAATCTCATTCTTGTAGGGTCCTGTGTGTTAAAGCCGAGGGCAGTTTTGTGAAGTTCAAATCATTCTAGGGACCCTCATGCAAAATGAATCTTCACCTTCTTATGTGTTTTGGCAGCACCTTGTAAAATCCAGAACCAATCACAGAAAAATCCAAAAAATGCAAAACCAATTTTGTTGTTCTCTGTGCAACTAGAACTACCACTTTCCCAAAGCATGTATATACTTTTGAGCTACAGTTTTTGCTTGAAAAATAGAATGTAAAATACCTAGATCTGCGATTCTGCAAAATCCATATATGATCTTGAGCTGGATTTTGGATATGTTGTAAGTACTAGCATGTATAGGTCCTGTGCCAAAATTTGCACAAAGTCACTGAAGGAATCTTTTTATATAAATTATCTTGTATTATTGTCAAATCTTCCTAGATGATTTTTGTAGCTTAAAATAAAAATATTTTTGAGCCCAACTTCTGGCTATCATCTTGTAATGTTGAAATGCACCTCTGGTGAATTTGTTACGATTTTATAACCAATAGAAATATTTATTCCTGATTTATGCTACATTTTAATCATAAATGTGTAGATCAAGTACAAAGGTTATAGGTGTGTTTGTTGGTTCTTTAGGCTTGTTTTGGACCAAAGCATGTGTAGGAGGAAGTTGGGTTCACTACTGTTATATTTATTTCCTTATGCTTTAATCCTCCCTTTGCTAGCTAGAAATGCTTTTGTTTATGTGCATTTAAATTCAAGGGTGCAAACCAGTTGCTGGCTGTCCAGAAGAGTGTTTTCTGGTCATTAGGACCAGTGGGCACTATTGGACAAGTTTGTAGTTTGATTGGTTGATTAAAGGGGTGCAAACGGGATTAATCTAGTAAGGGAAAAATAGGAAAATACATCCTTTTGTCCATAAGTTAAATAAAGGAGTTAGAGAAGTAAATTTGTAGCATAAAAGTAAGGTTTCCTTGCTGTTGGTATTTAATTAAGATACTTTTTATAAATATGTACACAATCACCATCACTAAAGTGTTGAATAGAAATGCCATAATTGATATATTTATTTTTATAGCCTAAGCAAGTGTGCATGTGTGACTAGTGGCTTATGTTAGATTCAAGGAGACCAGGGAGCATCACTCTTGGTGTATTAGGATTCATTTTTGTGCATTAATGTGAAATAACCTTTGTAGGTTTAATAGTGAAATTGATTGGAAAACCACAAATGTCACCTAAGGGTTATGTGTTGGTGTGGTGAAAATTTTAACAAGTTTATAACCAACCCATTGTTGTTTTTGTGAGAATTAAATTAATTTACTTATATATATATATGTACACAGTCACTATTAAAAAAGTGTAGATAATAAAGCAACGCCTATTGTTCCTTTATAGAAGAGTATGCTGAATGTATTATTATCCAGGTGAATGTGGTCAACCATGCACCCCGTGGTTGACATAAGTTGTTGTTGAATTAATTAAATCAAATTGTCACTTAAGTCTTGCATTTGCATCCTCCGTGTAGAAGTTCTCGACGGTAGCTACACGCTCGTGCCAGTGGACGTGAACGAGGGAGCTGGAGGAGACGTGCACTACATCACTGTAGAGTAAGACCCGGGCCAAAGTCTGGAAGATCGTTTATCTGCTTTTGCTAACGAAGGCAAGCCCCGGTTTTATCATTAAACCATGTTTATTTAAATTTATGCAACTATCCTTGTTATTTTATGTGCATTTACGTTCAGGAATTGGATGAAACCCTAGTTGCATGATTCCTAGGTGCCTATGTTCTTTTGCTAGTATGCTAGGTCGTTAGATGCTATGCTCTAGGACCCGGTAAAAGTCGAGTGATGTTCGTCACTCGCGAGAATAGGATTTCCTTTCTGGAATCACACCTTTTCATAAATGGATTGCTCATGTGGTAAGAGCATGGGATTTGGGCTCCGGTCCAGTGGCTTCGTGGGCTAAGCTTTTGAATGTACTAAGCACTTGCCAGGAATGGGACCGGTAAGCCTAGTACCTTAATGAGACGGCACGGGATCTTACTACTACTACTCTCGATTAGTCTCCTGCCCGGCTTGCAACCGGGAGGAGGGTACATGTGTGAGGCTGGGTATACTGGGTGGGGCATGCCGGATAGCCTTGTACCCGGGACTGAAGGCTATTATCCCAACCCGAAGATTTTTGGGAACCGTTTCGTCGGTGTCGGCTCTGTTCGGGCACCGCTCCGTGTGTTTAGGTTTACCTTGCAAGGGTCTATGAATCAATCGATTGTCGACCTCTCACAGTTATCCGAGACTGCTTAATCGTCAGGTAGATGGACACACAAGTGAACCATGACATCAAAGAAGGCAGGGGGAAAGATTTTCTCAAGCTTGCATAAGATCAATGGAATTTGTTCTTTCAGCCGTTTGACAACATCAATCCTTATATTTCTACTGCATAGCTCCCTAAAAAATGTCCCGAGCTCAGCTATTGCTTCATACACATCCTTCGGCACCAATCCTCTTAGTCCAGCAGGAATGATTCTTTGAAGGAGTATGTGGCAAGAATGTGTTTTGAGCTTTCCAACCACCCTCGCACCATCTTCAATTATGTACCTTGCTAGGTTAGCAGCATATCCATCAGGAAACTTGATACCTCTGAGAAACTTGCAAAACTCGACCCTTTGCTACTTCCCCAACACATAAGGAGCGGGTGGAGCACTTACTGAGTTGTTCCCATTCTCCTGTAAGTGCAAATGGTGTATGATGCCCATATCATACAAATCTAGCCTAGCATTATGTGTGTCCTTGGTCTTGCGAGGTACATTGAGTAATGTGCATAGAATGTTTTCACACACATTTTTCTCTATGTGCATGACATCAAGATTATGTGGAAGCTTCAAATGTATCCAATAAGGCAACCTCCACAACACAGATTTTCGGCTATAAATCATTGGACCCACATCACGCTCCCTTTTTCTTCCAGTGTTTTGAGTTTCATTCACTGCCTTCCCTCGCCTAACGTCTCTCACCTTATCTAGCTCGTCTAGGACCTCACCCAAAGTGAACTTTTCTGGTGCATCTCGGTTTTCACACTTACCATCGAAAGCCAAGCTTCTCCGCCATGCATGTGACTTTGGAAGGTATCGACGATGTCCAATGTAACATATCTTATTCCTTATTGACCGAGACAGAGGATCCTTGTCGCAGTAAATACATGCATAATACCCTTTTGTTGTTCGGCCAGACAGCGTGCTCAACGCAGGGTAATCATGTATACACCATAGCACAGCAGCACGAAGGTCGAACTTCCTACCAGTACATGCATCATAGGTACTTACACCCTTCCATAGCTCTAGCAGTTCTTCAATTAAGGGCTCAAGGAACACATCAAAATTCTTTTCTGGAGATTTTGGCCCTGGGATGAGTAAAGACATAAAGCAATTTGCAGGATTAACACATTCCTAGGGTGGGAGATTCAGTGGAGTCAGAAGCACTGGCCACATACTGTACTGGGTAATCATGTTGCCAAATGGATTGAACCCATCTGTAGGTAAAGCAAGCCTCAATATCCTTGGATCAGATGCAAATGATTTTTCCTTACTGTCAAAGTACTTCCATGCTTCTCCATCAGCTGGATGGCTCATTACATTCTCCACTGGCGTCCTAACTTTCATGTGCCATCGAGTTTCCTCAGAAGTACGCTTTGAAGCACATATTCTCTTCAACCTTGGCAACAGTGGAAAATGCCTCAGTACCTTATGTGCAACCTGCTTGGTCCCAGTTTCATCTTTCCATCTAGACTCCTTGCATACTGGGGGCACACATTCAACTTCGCATACTTGGTTGTTTTTGAATCCCAAAACAACACACAATTATTCTTGCACACATGTATGTTTTCGTATTCAAGGCCCAACTCTCGAAGGTATTTCTTCGCCTCATCATAAGAATTTGGCAATTCACTCTTAGGGTATCCTGATGTAACACCCTAATTTTATTAAAATTTTGGCTTTATAAAAATTTGCTAGCAACCATTTATTTGCCTAAGGAATATAAGGATGTTTATTTATTGTTAGGCATTTAAAACTTTTCTAAATAAAGTTAATGAAATATAGGAATTAATTGTGGCATTCATGCTGGTGCATTATTTTTGGTTGCTGGGATTCAAACTCAAATTTGAATTCCATTGTTTGAATCCTTTTCTGAAAATTCCTAAACCTTTTTCCCTCCCTACCCTTTTCCTTCTTCACTTTCAGCCCAGCACTCTTAGCAGCCCAGCAGCAGCCGTTTTTTTCCTTTTATTCCAGCCCGCTCGCGCCTTGCGGCCCAGCTAGCCAGCCGCCTGGCCCAGCCAGCCGGCCCGGCAGCCGCTTCGGCCGCCGGCCGCTCCCCCTCCGCCGCCGTCGCCGCCGACCGACCGGGCCCACACGTCATCCCCCTCCCCCGCGCTCGTCCCCAACCGGGACTCGCCCGCGCCGCCGCCGCCCGAGTTCGGCTCGGGCACGCCTCCCCGTGCGTGGCGCGCACGCCAAGGGGCCGCCCCGGGCCCTTATAAGCCGGGCCGCCGCCCCCCGGACCGCCTACCCGAGACGCCCCGCCGCCCGCCGCCTCTTGCGCCGCGCCCTCGGCCGGAACCCTAGCTCGAGTTCCCGCCGCCACCGTCGAGATCCCGCCGCCGTTGTCCTTCCGCCGCCGGGGGGGGAATCGCTCCGGAGCCGCGCAAGGAGGTGAGCATCGCGCCCGTGCTACACGTCGTCGTCCCCGTGCACCCCGCCACCCCGCGCGACCTCGCGGAGTCCACGCCCCGCGCCGCCGCGTCGACCGCCCGCGCCGCCGCATCTCCGCCCGAGCCGCCGGCCTAGATCGGTCCGCCGGTTCGCGCGCGTCGTGTAGGTGCCCACCGCGTCCTCATCCGTGGCCGGAAACCCTAGATTTGGGTCCCGCCGGCGAGCTCCGCCGCCCCTGCGCCGCCGCGGCCGCTCGCCGCCGGCTTTGGCCCGCCGCCGGCCACACGCACGCGTCCGTGGCCGCCGGATCGAGATCCGACGCCCCTGATCCAATCCAGCCGCACCGCTTCGCCCGCATGCGACCGCAACCGTCAGATCTAGATCCAATGGATCTGGATCGAGTCAACTCGAGTCAGCCGGTCAAACCCGCCGCCAGCCCTGGCAATTTTGCAGAAAAGCCCCTGAGTTTCTTATATTTACAAAAATACCCTTCCACCTTAGAAGTTTTCTTACAGTTTAGTCCTTTTTCTTTATTTTAGCCCAAAACCTTTTCGAATCTTTACAGATTAGTCCCTATACCTTCCCTAAGCCATAACTTAGTCGTTTTAGCTCCGATTTTAGCGTTCTTTATGTCCACGCGTTCGTCTCGAAGCGTAGATTAGTTTTATGCTACTGTTTAGATCTGTTTGATCTGTTTTGTGACTGTTTCTTATTTATTCCTATTGTATGCTTGTATGTGATGATTGTGGACCGTAGAGAGCGATTCGTTCGAGGGATTTGAAGATCCAGTCGTGCAAGAGTTTGAGCAGCAAGGCTTTGTTGAAGGCAAGTATTCCTTGATGCATGCCCGCTTGTCCTACATAACATGCATTTAAATTCACTGTTTTACTTTTCCGCTTGCATGAATTTGATGGGAACCTATTAAGGATCATGCCTAGCTTTTTACTACCTCAACCTTGATGCCGGGAATTAAATTAATCTTGTGGTAGTTATTGCTTAGCATGCTCAACTGGGAATTGGTATTAATCAACTTGGTTAACTTTTGTTATTCTATGTTCCGTTTATGATCTTTTACTTTACAAGACCACTTTAATGTGTAATCGGAACATGGAGAACCACCCAGGAAAACAGTACAACCACAAGAACTAATGGGCAATGGTCTTGGCTGAATAATTAGAAACTTTAGCTTGGGATGGTCTTACCTGATAAGGACAAGGGATCGGTGGTACTGTGGGGTATAGACTCGCTCTAGAAGGGGGTTGGGTGAGTTATTCTTTTTATGGTGGGGTATCGACCTGCTAGGGGACTTTATACCTTGCTAACTGATCCGGACCTTGTGGGTCATAACTTGCTAGGGAACCTTTGTAAAGGCCATGTAGCGTCCCTATGCAATCACACCTCGGAAGTGTGATATGGTTTCTTGCAAACACCGCATGGTTGGGTCCAAAGTTCTTAGGAGCTTTTACGCTGCTTGTGGGTAAAGATGTACAACCTCTTCAGAGTGTTAAACTAATCGATTAGCCATGCTCACGGTCAAGAGCGGCCTGGACACTCACATGATTAAATTATGGAACTTTAATGTTTAATTGTTGTTCTATTCTTTATTTATGATGCTTATATCTTGTTAATTGGGTTGGTATGAACTTACACTTTTAGTAATCAGGTTGCTAATAAAACTTGACCAACTAAAATGCTAAAGTGCTTCAACCTTAGCCATCCACCATATGACCTTGCATGTTATGTTGTTCTCTCTTGCTGAGTACGATACGTGCTCACGCTTGTTTATTCTCTTGCATCTACAATACCCGGATTTGCTGCTCAGACTGGGAGAACTTTGAAGATATTCCAGGAGATTTCCAGGAGTTCTAGGTGTGCGTAGTGTTCAGTCAGCTTCCTGTGGAGGCATTTTGTCCGCTGCAAGAACTCGTTTGTTTAAGATTCGTTTAGGACTATGGTTTGTAATAACTCTTTTTTCGTGTGGCACTGTTTATGGTGTTCATAATGGCTAAGCGTGTGTGTAACTTGATCCTGGCGCACACGTGATCAATGCATTCGGTTTTGCCTTTAAAACTGGGTGTGACAGAGTGGTACCAGAGCTGTGTTGACTGTAGGAACGCTAGCCTAGATAGAAGTGGTCGAACTAAGGATTTTATACTCATAGAAGCTTTCTCTTACATGCTTGCTTTATTCTTATTAACCTTACTCTTGTCTTTTTGCTTCACTCTTGAGCTGTCTGCATTCTTTACCTTGTGCTTGCTTTAGCTCTCGTCCTTTTTGCCTTACCATCTTTCTCATTCTGCACTACACTACGGATGGTTCGTAGCTTGAAGACCTCTCGGTGGCCGGAGCGAGTCCATCAGTATGCTCCACAGGAACAGTACCATGATTTGCATGATGGAGATATAGATGAGGAGATTGAGATGGAGCCTGCACCCGTGGTTTTCCCTAACCTTATCATGGTGCCTGACGATGAGGAAGATCCGGAGGAGATTATTCCAGAGGAGGATGAGCTAGCTGAACAACCAAACCTAGAGGAGCAAGCGTCAGGAGAAGATGAGGATCACCTGGATCAAGAGATGGAAGAACAAGAGCAAGAGGAGGAAGATGCGGAAGCGATCTGGGAAGTGTACCACTACAGAGCTGATGGAGTAGGCATTCCCATGGCAGACCACCTGAGAGCAATGGCACTTCGCCTGGGCTATGACAAGGCCCCTGTCTACCATTGTGAGCTGTGGACTCATCCGTGGTTCGAGCCCCATTGGGAGGTTGCTGCCATCTTGGAGGAGTACATTCCATGTCGTGGAGTGAAGGAGGTGTCCAAGCATCATGACGTGGCTCACAGGATTACTATGGATGCTGGGATAGCAGAGTCAGCTCGGAGGGCGCTTTATGTGCTCTCTCACAAGGAGCGTGACAGGTTGGAGGATACCCACTGCCGTTACACACCTTTCGCAGCAAGTGGGGAAGCCAAGACTTACATCGCCCCAGCACCAGCCTATGAAGGGACGCTCAACAATGTTCGGAGTCTGCGGCCGCCGTGAACACCGCATTGGATGATGCCAACAACACTCTATATGCAGCACAGCAGCAGATTTTCACTCTGGAGACGCAGAGGCGTGCCCTAGAAGCTGCACTACAGAACAGGGAGCAGCCAGAAGCCCATGAAGCCACAGAAGGATGTACCTCCCCGTCACCCAAGAGGCCACACTACGACTCCCCTGACGCCCGCACAGATGCCATGGCAGAAGATAGTCCTTAGGTTTAAGATTAAGGGTAGGATTCCTTTGTAATCGCTAGTAGACGATCGGTAAAGTGTGTTTAGATTAGAGGTGTGGTTGAATGCTTGATTTTGTGCTTAATGTATGAGTTGGATTTTTGGTTGAGTGCAATGTGTTGTGGAGTGATGACCACAACGACATTGGTTTAGTAGTAAGTTTGTGGGGGTTAACTTTCAGTCTCAATCAGTTATCTATCTTAATCTTTTTGTCCCTTCAAGTTTTCCCTTAATGCAAATTCGAGATCCCTAAATCTGTTCGCGCAGTTTTCTGAGTCAGCTCCACTGTTTTAATTTTATCTCGGGCTACAGAACTCCGATTGCAGTAAAACCAATTGGAAAAGTTCAAGAATTTCGTGACTGATGTTCTGTGAAAAGTTCAGAATATTTGGATGGATAACCAGAGAGTTATGACTGAAACATTACAGCCTCACGAATCTGTTAAACACTGCTGACCTACCTGACTTGTTTATTTTATAACCAGAGCTACACAACTCCGATTGAGGTGATTCCAGTTGGAGTAGTTTCGTAATTTCATTAACTTTTATCAGTCCAAAATCCATAATTTTTGGTTACCAACACTGAGAGCTATGCCTGATTGTTTGGAGTCAACAGAATCTGTCTTATCTGAATATCATTGCTATCTTAACTTCCTAAGTTTAACCCTTGGTGCAATCATCTAAAATAATGTCCCTAACACTCAGATGGTGAACACCAGGTCAGGATCAGGTGTTGATCAACCAGCAGGAAGAGCACCCCAGCTGGTACAAATGGATCCCGCTATGTAGCAGTTCCTGGAGGCACAGACCCAGCTCCTCCAGAACTTGACCACCACCGTGACAAACTTGCAAGCCCAGGTCAACAATCCGCCGGTGCCGCCACCCGCGCCTCGCAACAAGCACCGCGAGTTCATGAGTCATCACCCTCCTGTGTTTACTCACGCCGCTGATCCACTAGAAGCGGAAGATTGGCTCAAGACAATATTGAAGATGCTCACTACCTGTCAGTGTGACGACAGAGAGAAGGTCTGTCGTTTGCGGGACGACTTCAAGGATCTGCGGCCGCTTGGTGGGATGCGTACTCGCCGCTCATGCCGCCCCGGACACTATCACTTGGGAGGAGTTTACCACCAACTTCGGGAGCCATCACATACCCTGCGGAGTCATGAAGATCAAGAAGGAGTTCCTTTCTGCGGAAGCGAGGAGGAATGTCGGTGGCCGAGTATAGAGACAAGTTCATCGAGTTGTCTCGCTATGCACCGAGGAGGTTGCGAAGATAGGAAGAAGCGAGGAGCTGTTCCTGGATGGGTTAGGTCGGTTCGCTTGCGGTACCGGCCTGATGTCCTATCCTTTCCCCAACTTTCGGCGGCTAGTTGATGCCGCCATCCGCTTGGAGCACAAGCGCAAGGAGCTCGGAGAGCGAGAAAAAGGAAGGCCGCCGGCTGCGGGCGGTTTGGGAGTGTGTCTCGCCCGCGCTTCAACCCACCTCCGAACACCCCGTTCTGCTTTGGGGGACCGGGTGGAAACTTTGGGCAGCAGCGGTCCCGGCGTCCGCTCGGCGGTTCCGGCCGGCCCGCGCAGCGGTTTAGCGTCCTGTTCCTCAGACTCCCCGCCCGGTTTCCCGGCGAGTCGGCGAGAGAGCCCCCGGTTGGCACACACTGTAAGGTCCGTGGCACCTCCTAATCCTGCCACCACTACTTGCTTCAAGTGCGGAGAGCTTGGTCACTATGCCAATGCTTGCCCAAAGAGGAACCCTCCACACACCCCCGTGCGAGAACCGAGCGACGAGACAAGGAGCGGAAGCCAAACCCCGCAGTCTAACAAAGGAAAACAGAGCTATGCACGAGGCAAGGCGATGCACGTTGATGCTGAAGTCGCTCAGGAGAACCCCAGAGTAGTGCTCGGTATGTTTCTAGTCAACTCTACTCCTTCCTCAGTTTTGTTTGATTCTGGAGCATCCCATTCTTTCATTACATCCCAGTTCGTAGCTCAACATAATCTACCTATCAGTCCCATGTCTCGCCACATGTTAGTTACCTCACCTGGGGGGGAATTGAAAGCTATCTATAAATGTGATAACGTCCATCTCAAGATTGTGGGCAGAGATTTCCGTGCCAACCTTATAATCTTGGATTCAAAGGGGATCGATGTGATATTGGGAATGTGATGGTTGACCGCGTGTGATGCGGTGATACAGTGTGCTAATAGGTCAATCCTTCTTACAAGTCCAGCTGGTGAAAGATTTGAGTTTGCAGCAGATCCCGCACCATCAAATGCCAGTGCCGTGAATAAGCTTGATGGAGCAGCCTTGGAAGACATACGAGTAGTGTGCGATTATCCTGATGTGTTTCCCGAGGAGTTGCCGGGTATGCCCCCTGACCGAGATGTTGAGTTCGTTATTGATCTTTTACCTGGTACTGCCCCTATCTCTAAGCGCCCATATAGAATGTCTAGTGATCAGTTATAAGAACTTAAAGCTCAGATTAAAGAATTATTGGGTAAAGGGTTTATCCGTGCTAGTTCATCACCCTGGGGAGCACCCGTTATCTTTGTGGGTAAGAAAGATGGCACACAGAGGATGTGTGTCGATTACAGGTCCCTTAATGATGTTACCATCAAGAACAAGTATCCTCTGCCACGTATTGAAGATTTGTTTGATCAGATGAGAGGAGCTAAAGTGTTTTCTAAGATCGATCTGCGATCTGGTTATCATCAGTTGAAGATTAGGCCTTCAGATATTCCTAAGACAGCTTTTACTACCAGATACGGACTTTATGAGTACACAGTTATGTCTTTTGGGTTAACCAATGCACCCGCGTACTTTATGTACTTGATGAACAAGATCTTTATGGAGTATCTAAACAAGTTTGTTGTGGTATTCATTGATGACATTTTGATCTAATCCAAGAATGAGGAGGACCATGAGGAGCATTTGAGACTTGTGTTGCAGAAGTTGAGAGAGCATGAGTTATATGCGAAGTTCAGCAAGTGCGAGTTCTGGCTCAAGGAAGTGTCTTTTCTAGGTCATATCATCACCAACGGAGGTATTGCAGTGGATCCCAGCAAGGTTAGTGATGTATTGAAGTGGGAAGCCCCTCGTACAGTGTCTGAGATCCGGAGTTTCCTTGGACTTGCTGGTTACTATCGTCGGTTTATTGAAGGATTCTCCAAGATTGTGAAGCCTCTCACTACATTGCTAGAGAAGGACAGGGAGTTCAAATGGACCAGTGCATGTCAGTCCAGTTTTGAAGAGTTAAAGAAGCGGTTAACCACAGCACCTGTTCTAGTAATGCCTGATCTACGAAAGAGTTTTGACATTTACTGTGATGCATCTCGACAAGGTCTAGGATGTGTGTTGATGCAAGAAGGTCATGTTATAGCCTATGCATCTCGTCAGTTGAGGAAGCATGAGTTGAACTATCCTACGCATGATCTTGAGTTAGCGACGGTGGTTCATGCATTGAAGATTTGGAGACACTACATTATGGGAACTAAGTGTCAGATCTATACTGATCACAAGAGTCTGAAGTATATCTTCACCCAGAAGGATCTTAATCTAAGACAGCGTCGTTGGTTAGAGTTGATCAAGGACTATGATCTAGAGATTCACTATCATCCTGGTAAAGCGAATCTGGTTGCTGATGCTTTGAGTCGGAAGGGCCACACTAACATGGCTATGACCATTCGGTTTCCCCGACGAGTTGGTAAAAGAGTTTGAAAGGCTCAACTTGAAAGTGGTTGCACATGCGAAGGAGTGACTTTGGAAGTACGGTCCACTGCGGAGCAAGAGATACGTAAGTGGCGGCTAGAGGATCTTTGGAATACGAGAAAATTAAGGAGAGTATGCAACAAGGAGAAGCCCCGGCATTTCACGAGAAGATGAGCAAGGAACCGTGTGGTTTAAGAACCGGTTGTGTGTACCAGAGACAGGAGATCTCAGAGAGACGATCTTGAGAGAAGCTCACAACTCAGCTTATTCTATCCATCCAGGCTGTACTAAGATGTACCAGGATCTCAAATAGAGGTATTGGTGGTACGGTATGAAGAGAGACGTGGCCGCACATGTGGCTTTGTGTGACACTTGCCACCGGGTTAAGGCTGAACATCAGAGACCCGCTGGTTTGCTTCAACCATTGAAGGTGCCTGAGTGGAAGTGGGAAGAGATCGGGATGGATTTCATAGTGGGTTTACCCCGAACCCGAGATGGTTATGATTCGATTTGGGTTATCGTGGACCGTTTGACTAAGGTAGCTCACTTCATTCCGGTAAAGACTACTTATACAGGAGCTAAGTTGGCAGAACTATACATGTCCAGGATTGTGTGTTTACATGGTGTACCAAAGAAGATCGTGTCACACAGAGGTACTCAGTTTACTTCTCGTTTCTGGGGGAAGTTGCATGAATCTCTGGATACTAAGTTAAACTTCAGCTCAGCTTATCATCCACAGACAGATGGACAGACAGAGAGAACCAATCAGATCCTAGAAGACATGCTGAGAGCATGTGCGCTTAAGCATGGTTGTAGTTGGGATAAGAGCTTGCCATATGCTGAGTTCTCTTATAACAACAGCTACCAAGCCAGTCTCAAAATGTCACCCTTTGAGGCCCTGTATGGAAGGAAGTGTAGAACCCCGTTATATTGGAGTGAGACAGGCGAAAGGCAGTTATTTGGGGCAGATATCATCAGAGAAGCGGAGAAACAAGTTCAGATCATCAGAGAAAATTTGAGGATTGCTCAGTCTAGACAGAAAAGTTATGCAGACGGCAAACGAAGGGATGTGGTCTTTCAGGAAGGCGATTATGTGTATCTAAAGGTGTCACCCATCAGAGGTTTGCGTCGATTCAGAGTTAAAGGAAAGTTGTCACCTCGGTTTATTGGACCTTTCAAGATCCTTGAGAGAGTGGGAGAAGTGGCTTACAGATTGGAGTTGCCAGTCCAGCTAGCTGATGTGCATGATGTGTTCCATATTTCTAAGTTAAAGAAGGGTTTTTGTCTTCATGACAAGGAGCCGTTAACCTTGAATGATCTAAGCGTTAAAGAGGATCTCACTATTGTTGAACACCCCATTCGGATATTGGAAACAATGACAAGGGTCACCAGGAATAGTGCGATTAAGATGTGCAAAGTACAATGGAGTAATCATGCAGAGGATGAGGCAACATGGGAAAGAGAGGATGAGCTGAAAGCAGAATTTCCAGATATTTTTCCCAATCTGTCCGAATCTCGAGGGCGAGATTCTTCTTAAGGGGGGTAGGATTTGTAACACCCTAATTTTATTAAAATTTTGGCTTTATAAAAATTTGCTAGCAACCATTTATTTGCCTAAGGAATATAAGGATGTTTATTTATTGTTAGGCATTTAAAACTTTTCTAAATAAAGTTAATGAAATATAGGAATTAATTGTGGCATTCATGCTGGTGCATTATTTTTGGTTGCTGGGATTCAAACTCAAATTTGAATTCCATTGTTTGAATCCTTTTCTGAAAATTCCTAAACCCTTTTCCCTCCCTACCCTTTTCCTTCTTCACTTTCAGCCCAGCGCTCTTAGCAGCTTAGCAGCAGCCGTTTTTTTCCTTTTATTCCAGCCCGCTCGCGCCTTGCGGCCCGGCTAGCCGGCCCGCCCGGCCCGGCCCCGCCGCCGGCCCGGCCCGGCCCGGCCCGGCGGCCGCTTCGGCCGCCGCCCGCTCCCCCTCCGCCCGCCGTCGGCCGACCGCGCCGGGCCCACACGTCATCCCCTCCCCCGCGCTCGTCCCCGACCGGGACTCGCCCGCGCCGCCGCCGCCCGAGTCCGGCTCGGGCACGCCTCCCCGTGCGTGGCGCGCACGCCAAGGGGCCGCCCCGGCCCTTATAAGCCGGGCCGCGCGCCCCCGGACCGCCTACCCGAGACGCCCGCCGCCCGCCGCCTCTTGCGCGCGCCCTCGCCGGAACCCTAGCTCGAGTTCCCGCCGCCGCCGTCGAGATCCCGCCGCCGTTGTCCTTCCGCCGCCAGGGAATCGCTCCGGAGCCGCGCAAGGAGGTGAGCATCGCGCCCGTGCTACACGTCATCGTCCCCGTGCACCCTGCCACCCCTGCGACCTCGCCGGAGTCCGCGCCCCGCGCCGCCACGTCGACCGCCCGCGCCGCCGCATCTTCGCCCGAGCCGCCGGCCTAGATCGGTCCGCCGGTTCGCGCGCGTCGTGTAGGTGCCCTCCGCGTCCCCATCCGTGGCCGGAAACCCTAGATTTGGGTCCCGCCGGCGAGCTCCGCCGCCCGCACCGCCGCAGCCGCTCGGCCGCCGGCTTTGGCCTCGCCTCCGGCCACACGCACGCGTCCGTGGCCGCCGGATCGATATCCGACGCCCCCGATCCAATCCGGCCCGCACCGCTTCGCCCGCATGCGACCGCAACCGTCGGATCTAGATCCAATGGATCCGGATCGAGTCAACTCGAGTCGGCCCGGTCAAACCTTGCCCGGCCACCGGCAATTTTGCGAGAAAAGCCCCCGAGTTTCTTATATTTACAAAAATACCCTTCCACCTTAGAAGTTTTCTTACGGTTTAGTCCTTTTTCTTTATTTTAGCCCAAAACCTTTTCGAATCTTTAGATTAGTCCCTATACCTTCCCTAAGCCATAACTTAGTCGTTTTAGCTCCGATTTTAGCGTTCTTTATGTCCACGCGTTCGTCTCGAAGCGTAGATTAGTTTTATGCTACTGTTTAGATCTGTTTGATCTGTTTGGTGACTGTTTCTTATTTATTCCTATTGTATGCTTGTATGTGATGATTGTGGACCGTAGAGAGCGATTCGTTCGAGGGATTTGAAGATCCAGTCGTGCAAGAGTTTGAGCAGCAAGGCTTTGTTGAAGGCAAGTATTCCTTGATGCATGCCTGCTTGTCCTACATAACATGCATTTAAATTCACTATTTTACTTTTCCGCTTGCATTAATTTGATGGGAACCTATTAAGGATCATGCCTAGCTTTTTACTACCTCTACCTTGATGTTGGGAATTAAATTAATCTTGTGGTAGTTATTGCTTAGCATGCTCAACTGGGAATTGGTATTAATCAACTTGGTTACCTTTTGTTATTCTATGTTCCGTTTATGATCTTTTACTTTACAAGACCACATTAATGTGTAATCGGAACATGGAGAACCACCCAGAAAACAAGACAACCACAAGAACTAATGGGCAATCGGTCTTGGCTGAATAATTAGGAACTTTAGCTTGGGATGGTCTTACCCGATAAGGACAAGGGATCGGCGGTGCGTGGGGTATAGACTCGCTCTAGCAAGGGGGTTGGGTGAGTTATTCTTTTTATGGTGGGGTATCGACCGCTAGGGAACTTTATACCTTGCTAATCGATCCGACCTTGTGGGTCATAACTTGCTAGGGAACCTTTGTAAAGGCCATGTAGCGTCCCTATGCAATCACACCTCGGAAGTGTGATATGGTGTCTTGCAAACACCGCATGGTTGGGTCCAAAGTTCTTCGGAGCTTTTACGCCGCTTGTGGGTAAAGATGTACAACCTCTCGCAGTGTTAAACTAATCGATTAGCCGTGCTCACGGTCAAGAGCAGCCTGGACACTCACATGATTAAATTATGGAACTTTAATGTTTAATTGTTGTTCTATTCTTTATTTATGATGCTTATATCTTGTTAATTCAGTTGGTATGAACTTACACTTTTAGTAATTAGGTTGCTAATAAAACTTGTCCAACTAAAATGCTAAAGTGCTTGAACCTTAGCCATCCACCATATGACCTTGCATGTTATGATGTTCTCTCTTGCTGAGTACGATATGTGCTCACGCTTGTTTATTCTCTTGCATCTACAATACCCGGATTTGCTGCTCAGACTGGGAGAACTTTGAAGATATTCCAGGAGATTTCCAGGAGTTCTAGGTGTGCGTAGTCTTCGATCGGTACCGCCCGTGGGGGCATTTTGTCCGCTGCGAGAACTCGTTTGTTTAAGATTCGTTTAGGACTATGGTTTGTAATAACTCTTTATTCGTGTGGCACTGTTTATGGTATTCATAATGTCTAAGCGTGTGTGTAACTTGATCCTGGCGCACACGTGATCAATGCATTCGGTTTTGCCTTTAAAACTGGGTGTGACACCTGATGAGATCAAGTTCATCATCATTGAAAATCCTGTATTGCTGATTCGACAACGAGACTTGATATACAACATCCTCACCATAAAAGAGAATTTGGAATGCCTAGATCCCGGGCTAAGTGCCTTCTTCGCATCCTTAAGTACTCTTGCAAACCTTGGCTGTTCTCCATCAGCCTCTGCTTGAGCATACAGATCTCCAATCATCTCTGTACTCCAAGATCCTCATCAAGATCACCATCATCGTCCACATCCACTTGTATCCCATAGTCATGATCACCTTCCACATCCTGCTCGCTCCGTATTCGAACTTCAAAGACTATCTGCCTGTGCTCCCCATGATGAATCCACCCGGTATATGTAGGCGACATTCCAAAAATGTGTATGTGGTTTTCAACATCATGTTGGGGTCGCACCCTTTGATTCAGACAATTGCGGCAAGGACAACGTATCTCGATGTCTTGTGCGTTTCTTGCTCTAACAAATTCCATAAACTCTTCAACTCCTTTCAAGTATGCAGGCGTGAATTGTTTCCCAAATATCCAGCTTCTATTCATCTGTCTTCAAAAACATAACAATTAATTTAAAAATACCCAAAGAGAGATTAAACTTAACACAATACAAAAAAGTGCAAATTACAACAAGTAATTGATAAACAAAACATTGCATCTTAGTTTGAGGATCAAGAAATTCAATACACTGATGCACATACGAATTAAACTTTCAAACCCATCTGCATATCTCTCCAAGTTATTCAAACATGAAAAACATCCAACCTTTGCAACCGCTGCCGCCCTTCTCATCACGCCGGACGCCAGTCTGTCGCCTCTGCCCTTGTCTCGCGCGCTCGACGCCGCCAACGACAGGGCACCTGCAGTCGCCCCCTTTCACGTACGCGAACAGGCAACCTCGACAAAAACGAATCGTACTGGGACTCTACACAATCACGAACTGGATCGACCCATTAACATGTCACGATGTGGCCCCAATTTCAATTATTATGTACAAATAGATACAATGCAAAGTCTAAACAACTTACAACGAGTAGTCCAGTGGTACATCTATTACTTGCGAACCCTCTGGTCCCTGGTTCGAATCTCCACAGGAGCACTTTTTTGCCATTTACAATTAACGATAGTTAAGTGCAGAAAAATGGGCCTAATCAGGTGTGGAGAAAGTGGGCCGACTGCCATATTTTTCCCACGCGCCCACGCCGCCAATTACAAACCTAACTTGTGACCAATTTGTTTCATCATTAATTGTGCCAGACGATGCAAATAAATTATGACGATATCAAATATAATTTGTGACCAAACCATTTCATCATAACCATACGTCGGACCAAAACATAATCTATGACGTTTTTCTTTCATTAAAATCATCGTCACTTGCAACTTATGACAAAAACATACATTTCGTCATGGAATACATACCATTCTGTGACCAAAATTAGCAGCGTCACAAGCAAAATGTCACAGATGATCATATTCCTACTAGTGTTAGTGACCAAATGGAGTGGTTTAGGCGATAGTATGGAATCATCTCGGGTGGGGTTGTCACAGTAGGTATCAGAGCATCCGTATGCACCGGGGTGATTAGATTAATACTAATCACGTGATTTACAATAAAACTTGCCATGATTGATTGGATTTCGAAAATCCGTTGGATCGTTAAGGCATGATCTAGATCGAGAGGCCCTAGAGGGAAATTTTGGGTTCTTTAAGGTGGCATAAGAATCTATGGTCTATTTTGCTAACCTCCAGCACCTTACTTTATGTCAGACTTACTTTCTTGTACAACAAAACTAGATGAGCCACGTGTTTCAGACATGTGCTGTTCCGCATCACGAAAATTGCGATGGTTGATGTAGTGATCCATTCCACGGATCCCATCTTCGCGTCTAGATATAAGTTGTAGTGTCGCCACGTGTCTCATGTGTGTGCATTCCACATGTCGATCATGCGAGGCAAGGATACACTCCATTCAAACGGAGGGTGTCCGAGGTTGGACGCTGTCCATGCAGCGGCTTGGCGCAAGAATACCGTTTCTATAAGTGAACGGTAATGTATGTGGACGCTTTCGTGACGTGCTGGCACGAAAGGTAATGTATGTGGACGCTTTCGTGACATGCTGGCACGAAAGGTTCGTTTTCTACAGGTACAATAACAACGTTCATAAGTCGTTAAGTGCGAACCGAGTAACTCCGACTAGTTATTATAAGGAGAGCCGATTATAAGCTTGCCACCGGCACGGATTACGTCTTTTGGATCTAGTTGTGTAAGGTCGTTTAAGATGTGTACATGCATAATTAAAATCTTGTTGAACCTAAAATTGGTCCCCGGTTGCTTGAATAATTTTTCTAATTAAATTGGTTGATCTTAGTTAAGGTTTTCCTCTCTTTTGAGTTTAGGTAAATTTTGGCAGATTCTGTCTCCGTCATTTCTCAATTTTTGTAGCTAAATCTGTAACAAATCTGACTAGACATCCTTTAGGAAAGTTGTTTCTTATCAAGTTGAGCACCTACTGTGAATTTCTCAGGATTTTAGGAATTTTCTAAAGAGAGTTATGCTCAGCTTAGTGAGTCTCTGTTCTGCTGTTTTTCAGAGCAGCATTCCTCTGCGAATGGGAATTTTCGAGCATGTTCCAGTACAATGTAGCTCCACCCTTGAATACCAAAAGTGTGCATAATTATGTCACTGAGTTGCTACCAAAATTTGGTAATTTTTGGAGTCAGAGGTTCTGAGTTATGAATTTTTGATTCACAACCCCCGAACTTTACGCCATCATTTTATGCGTACTCGTTTCGAGTTTCGGCATATACTTGCACCTTGTGTGAATGGCTACCCCAAATGTTATGCATTGAGGATCAAACGATTCCTTTTTCTCACCGAAATCTTGTGGAAAGTTTGAAACTTTAGTAGTGGTTTGTGTATGCAACCTTCCTTTACAGCCGTGAGAACTTATCCTTGTGCACGTATTCGCATCTGGTTTTGACATTTGTCACTAATTCCAGATGTCTGCCTCCGGATCCATGACCGTTGAAGCGCAGGCGTGGACTCACTTGAACTGCCTCGATGAGGGTGGTTTTCCTGCTCTTTTGTGGGACACCCTAAAGGACTTTGGGTACACAGCGTATCCTGAGTACTCGGCACTTGAGCTCATGAGCACTGGCCAACTGCTTCGTTGGGAAGTGAAGGTGAACATCCATGTGTGCCCGATACGTCCTACTTGGGAAGAGTGGGAGGTTAAGGCACAAGGGTTGAACTTGGCTGACACCGTGCAAAAGGCTGCCTTGGAAGCACTCACAACTTTTTTTGAGAAGCACGCTGATTTGGTAGCTAGCACTGCAGCCAAGGTGATTCCTTTACCTAAGCAACATTCCGGACGTGGGATTGAGCGCGAAGATTTTCTTTCCGCTCAGAGTAATCATCATAGTCCTGAACTTGACACCTCAATCCGTTTCTCCAAAGACATGTTTGACGCCTATCAAATGATGGTTGGAGAAAGCATGTTCTATAGACACCAAGTTTATAGACGACAAATGAATGGTGCAGAAGTTATCACCCAAGAGTTGAAGGAAGCTTGAGCAACGATAGCCCGTCTTAAGAAGAGAAGACGCAAGGATAAAGCAACAATACAAGAGGCCAGTCCTTTGAAAATCCGTTGGATCGTTAAGGAATGATCTAGATCGAGAGGCCCTAGAGGGAATTTTGGGTTCTTTAAGGTGGCATAAGAATCTATGGTTTATTTTGCTAACTTCCAGCACTTTACTTTATGTCAGACTTACTTTCTTGCACAACCAAACTAGATAAGCCACGTGTTTTATACATGTGTTGTTCCACATCACGGGAGTTGCGAGGGTTGATGTAGTGATCCATTCCACGGATCCCATCTTCGCATCTAGCTATGAGTTGTGGTGTCGCCACGTTTATCATACGTGTGCATTCCGCATGACGAGCATGCGAGGCAAGGATACACTCCATTCAAACGGAGGGTGTCTGAGGTTGGACGCTGTACATGCAGCGGCTTGACGCATGGATACCGTTTCTATAGTGAACGGTACTGTATGTGGACGCTTTTGTGACGTGCTGGCATGGAAGGTTGGTTTTCTGCAGGTACACTAACAACGTTCGTAAGTCATTAAGTGTGAATCGAGTAGCTCCGACTAGTTATTATAAGGAGAGCCGATTATAAGCTTGCCACCGGCACTAACTACGTCTTTTTGGATCCATGTGTGTGAGGACATTTAAGACGTGTGCATTCATGATTAAAACTTTTTTGAACCTAAAATTAGTCTTTGCTTGCTTGAATATTTTTTCTAGGGTCATTTCTTGATCTTAGATAATGTTTTCCTCTCTTTTGATCCTAGGAAATTTCTGGCAGAATCTGTTGTTGTCATTTCTCAATTTTTGTAGCCCAATCTGTAAGAATCTGACTAGACATCCTTTAGGAAAGTTGTTTATTATCAAATTGAGCATCTACTGTGAATTTCTCAGTATTTTAGGAATTTTCTACAGAGACCTATGCTCAGTTTAGTGAGTCTCTGTCCTGCTGTTTTTCTGGGCAACCTTCCTCTGAAAGTGTAATTTTTCGAGCGTGTTCCAATCCCATGTAGATCTACCTTTGAATACCAAAAGTGTGCATAATTATGCCACTGAGTTGCTGGTGAAATTTGGGAAAATTTTGGGACCTTGGTGTTTGAGTTGGGAATTTTTGTTCCCCACTGCCAGAATAAGACCCCCGTACCAAATTTTTCCACACGTGATAAACTTAACTTTTGATTCCAGGTTGGATATTAAGTTGCTCCAAACCTTTGCATTGGTATGCACGTTGGAGTCATGAATCCTTGTAGTCTTGGGCTGAGCGCACCGCATTCGTAGTTCTAGAATATTGAGTTGCCTAAGTCGAACTTTTTTTCCAATTCAGTTTTTCGTCGTACATGTTCTGCTTGTGAGAACAAGCTTATGTATATGTATTTAATCGAAACTCAATTCTTTCAGATGTTAGAACCGACATGCAGCTCCCCAGTTGGTTTTGGTGTGTCGAGTAGTGGTAGAGACGTACCACCACTACCACCCAGGACGATGTTAGAGGCATTCATGGCTGCTCAAAAGGGAATGTTGTGCTAAATCCTTCAGACGCAGCAGCAGCTCGTCCAGATGCTGCAGCAGCAACCTCCCCTTGGTGCCAATCCAGTGGGCCAAATTTGGTCGCTCAGACTATGAACTCCACCGGAAAAGATCTGGAGAAACCTCAACCCTTTGAGTATTGCTCACCCCGAGTACCTACTCAGGGTGATATAGACACCATTGCTGGTGCAATTGAGATGTTGGAAGAACAAACTTCAGTGCTAAGCCATATCGTGGACAATATCCTCCAGTATCGTTATCAAGGGTTATCTCAAACTAGTTTAACTGACAGTCTCTCCCAGGTATTATTTACGTCCGTGGTTGAGCAGGCCCGCTTATGCAATTTGTTGGCGGATCATATGAAGAAGAGTCAACTCAACACCTCTGATTTTCTACTACCACCATTAAAACTACCAATGGACCTTACCAAGGAAGAAGGGAAAAGCTGGAGCCACAAGCGAGCATTCCCCGAAATGGATTTGAGTGATTGCGGAATTACCTTATAGGAATGTTGTCCTCGCTAGGGCAAACAAAGTGATCACAACGGCAAAAAGCCACGTCAACAAGCTTCCAAGCCTAAAGCACTTCCGCCCCGCATTTGATACAATTGTAGACAACTCGGGCATTTCGCCAATAAATGCCCGAACCCTAGGTAGAACAAGCCACATCCACAAAGGCAAGGCTCCAAGGCAAGTAAGAATCATCATAACAAGAAGCCGAATATTCAAGTGAAGCAAGGTCAGCGTGACTTCATGGGTATTGTTTCTACTCGAGAACACCTCTCTCTATGACTTGCCGTCAATTGTTGTTTGTGAACAACCCCCTTGGACTTTTGATGGTATATTTGTGCCTCTTGATGCCCTAAGCTACCCTTGCTAGCGACATCCTTATCTCAATCGTGTTCGATCTTGAAATCTTGAAACGTTTCCATCTTGATCTGGCTCACAACTTTATGAACATATAAAACATGAATAAAAAAAGTTAAATTCTGTTTGTATACCTTGAGCATCATCAGGTCATGTAGGTTGCACCCTTAATTTAATAAATTCATGGGCTTGGAAATGCATTGCATAGCATGTGCATTTGGGAACCTTGGATGGACTAACATGCATATGCATTGAAGTGTTTAACCTTCCTCCTCTATCCTCCTTATGGCCGATGAGATTGTTGTTCCATGACCAAAGGTGTCGCGACGGAACCTAGTGCATCATGTGTGCTGCAGCCATGTGATTACCACTAGGGGCGCGCTAGGTATCTTGGTTGGGGAGCATGCAACTCGCCGCAAATCCATGTTCTTCACTCTATGTTATCTCCCTTGTTGCCAGCTAACTACATGGGTAAACAAGTCATGCTAACAAGCATCACGAGCATCATATCCCATGAACATGTGCATACCTCAGTATGCATCATGGCAAGTGAACCATATGTTCATATGCACAAGCATCGTGTGTTCATCTGCATGTGCATCACACTCTATGCACCACAACATGAGCATTAAAGTGTGTATCACCCCATTGTTGCACAAAGTATCCCCTCTTCATCGACATTCAATCATAGGTCTCATTGGTGCATAGCTCATTCAATTTAAAATTGTTCATGTGAGCAAATATCTTCTGAAATTGAGGTATCTACCCATCTCTTCGAGTCATTCTCATTGCTATCCATAAACAACTCCATGCAACCGCTCCTTATGGCCTTACCTTCCTTTATTGTTACTATGGACAACTAACCTTGGACTCCTAAGGGTGGATCCTTTGATCCATCCTTACACCTTTGTTGCCTTGCGAAAATGAATTCAGAAATCTTAGTAAACAAATTATGGCAAATATTTGTTTACTAGCTTTCCCTTTATTCATAGAAATCTCTTTTGGTAATCACCTTTGTCAACTCGATTTCTTTCCGCCTAATCTCAAGCTCTCTTAGCATCTGATCAAATCAACCGACTAAGTTGAGGAGGTAGGAGCAAAGTTTTCGGAGCAATCAAGGTTCTCGAAAAGCCAAGGCATGAGAGTCTTTCATCACTTATCAATCTATGGTTCGTCGATCATACCTTCCAAATCCTAGGAGTCAAGAAAACAAGCAAACGAAGGATTGGTTAAATCTTTTACTAAATTCTCCTTGTTACAATCTCATCGTCACAGTCAATTCTTCCGACCATTGGACCCCATTCTTTTCAGTGCCACGATGGTATGACGTCATAGCGTCGCCCTACCATCTCTTTCTCGCGGCAACGATCACGTCGCCGAGACCTCACGGGCCGACCATTATCGAGCCTCGTGTGGCCACCGCCAGATCGCTCCGCTAGTCCCTACCTTAGTCGGTTGGGATGACCGTTGCTTTTCCGTTGGGGTATAAAAAGGGAAACCCTAGGCTAGAGTGTTATCCAGTTGATGTTGGTTATGCTTTCAATAAAATAAGGTGTGGTAGGAGAGTTGTTGTAGAATGGATCTTGCAATAACGTTGGTTGTGATCAACTTTGGACCATGTGTTGAACATCAAGTGGTGTGAAATGTCGTGGAGATCATGCTCACCAAATTTATCGTGTTTGCACATACGTACCGGGAGTTATGGTAGAATTTGTGCACCTCGGCCTCCTGTGAAAACAGCTAGGTAGAACCTCAGTGACGGAATTTTTCGGGCATGATAATATTGGAAATTGACTCGAAGTTGAATACCAAGTGTCGGGGACAGCCCTAGGGGTCCCCTTAAACAACGGGGAAATCCTCACTTAAAACCCACAACAAGGCCAAAACACAATTTGCCTAACCATGCAGGGAACAGCCCACGCCGCAGGGACTCCGACGGCCCATCAAGGCGGCCCTCTTAGAGATCCCCTCGAACGGGCTCCGCCTCGCTCGAGGATGCGCGCTCCCCTCGGGCGGGCTCCGTCCCGTTCGAGGGGTAGCACTTCCCCTGAGCGGGCTCCACCTCGCTCGAGGGTTCGCTCCTCCTCGAGCGGGTTCCGCCTCGCTCGAGGGCACGTCCCGCCCTCGACCGGGGTCCGCCATGCTCGAGGGCGCCCCTCACGCGTGCGCCGGCCTCCGTACACGGGCATTTAACGCCCTGACACCGGCAGGACGGCGCCATCATGCGCCGGGGCTCGCCCCCGTGCCGCCGCACCAACTCCCCAGGGAGGAGCCCATCCCCATCACTGTGGGGAGGGCCTGTGCAGCGCGGCCGGTGTCCGTCCCGTGACGCCGTGCGCCTGCTCCAGTACGGCTAACGCGCCGAGCCCTCGAAGGGGGGCCGGATGCACCCTCGATTCACTTTCTTGTGACCCTACAGGGTTAGGTGGAGGCGCTAGGCCGGTGGAACACCATCCCTGCCACTGTAACAGCGTGGCCGCCACCCCCTCGCGTGCAGGCGCACGCCGGGCGCTGTAGCAACAACTCCAGCACTGTGAAGCGCGTTGGGAAGGGACGCCGTTCCACCTACTCCTGTACTCCGTATGGGCCAACGTCAGCACCTCCCTCGAGCCTATCAGAGGACATCGCCACCATCCGCCGCCCTTCTACCCTCGAACCGTCACTGTTCGGGTACAAGGTAGGCCATGATGGCCAGATCGCCGCAAGGATCGTCCGGACGGCCACCCACTCTATAGCATAGCACGTCGCACTTCCCCACATAGCTAGATAGCGCGGCGCGCATGTAATTCGCCTCCCCCTTGATCTATAAAAGGGGGGCGAACCCTCCAGCCGCGGGGGGAGACGGAGAGACACATACGAAAACACGCAGACAGGAGCACACAACGCACCCCGTACTCATTCTCCAATTCTCCCACAATATCTTCAGCCACTCCACTAGGGACTTGGAAGCCACGCTTCCTCTCCCGCCTTGCTTGTAGCAGCCCCACTAAAGGCACCCCCGGTGCTGAGCAATATAGTGCCTTGAGCACACCACTGCTGGACGTACGGCCCCTACGGCCGGAACCAGGATAAAACCCGTGTCTCTTATTGCTTAGCATCGACCATTGAGGGACAGACCTCGGTGCTATCTACTGGTTAGTGTCGGGACCATATTCCGCACCGACAGTTGGCGCCCACCGTGGGGCGATCGAGCGCCTAAGGTCATTCCGTCAACTCCCTCCATGGTGATCCGCACTGAGTACCGTGCTACACGCTACTGCATGGGTAGCTCGGACCCCCTCCCAGCCGGGTTCGAAATTCGCTTCGGAGACCTGAATTTTCAGGCCACGGGAAACGGCTATCTCATGCGCCTCACCAACCGTGAGGAGCTCCGCGCGCGGCGCCGGAGCCGGGGTCGGCCTTGGCCCCCCGCCGCACGCACCACCACGGCGCGGCGCCCGCAGCACGGATGCCGTGGGCCCGTCGACGCCACGACGCCACCGTCGCTGCCGGGGCGGCGTTCACGCCGGGCGCGGTCCGAGCGGCGGTGGGCCGAGCGCGCCGCCACTCGCGCGGCGCGCCCGCCATCACGACCGTCACCACCCCGGCGGGACAACGCACGGTCTCCGGACCGCGCATCCCCATCGGGCTGCGTGGCGCTACATCGGCCTACAACGCCAACGTCAACACCACGATGCGCAGGGTCCCGCCTGGCCGTCACGTCTTCGTCGCCAGGGACCCCGGCACCTCGGCAGGGGATGAGTCGTCCCTGGGTTCCGTCGACGCGTTGCCACCCGCCAACCGCCACGGATACGCGGAGTGGGACTTCTCGGCGTGCCGTACCCGGCCACGTTCCGGCGTTTCCTAGACGCCACGGACTGCGGTTCGGCCGCTCCGACGACTCCAAAGCACCGGGAGCTACGATCCCGCGCGGAATGCTACGCCGTCATCGCCAATGACCCGGCCAATGCCGCCGGCGCGGTGGGCGCCGGAGACGGGGAAGTCACGCCCGCCCGAGGGGGATCGCCACGCGCCGGCGCGCGGGGCCAAGCGCTCTTGTTGGGGCCGACGCCGACGTGCGCCTAGCCCAAGCCCGCGAGCTCGAGGCCAAGCCGGCGGAGGAATACCGAACGGTGCGGTTGCTCCGCGCCTCAATGGCGGGGGAGGCCTCGCGCGCGGCGAACGCGCGCGGGAGCCGGGCCGACGGTGTCCGCGACCGCATCAACACCATCCCCAACGTCGACAACGCGGACGCGCCCCCGCGGGCGAGCCGAAGCTCATCGCCGCCGCGACGCTGCTGCGGGCCATGCCGGCACCCTCGACCGCCGAGGTTCGAGACATGCACCGCGAGGTGCAAACTCTCATCGAGCAAGCGGCCGTCCAGCAGGCCGAGAGCTCGGCCTCACGCATCCACCAACAGGGGGATGCGCGGGACGACGAAGCTGCGCTGGGAGGCGAACCCTCGGTGCACGCGGGGGGGACCGCCGGGCGGCCCGCCGACCAAGGACGCACGCCGGCCAAGGAGCGGCTCCTTGACGCGCGCAGGCGGCCGGATGGCGACGCCCGCAACGTCATCAACGCCGGGCGCACGAGCGGGGGTGGACGCACGAGCGACAAGGGGCTACCACCCTCGACGGGGTGGACGCTACGACGGCGGCGAAGACCGCTCCCCGACGCCGGAGCCCCCGGGGCACCCGTGTGTTCGGCGGGTGATCCGCGCGGCCGGCGTTCCCCCCAACGCTTCCGCCAACCCTCGACCATCGTCAAATACAACAGGGAGACCATCGTCAACGACTACCGCTTGGCCTGCCAGCTGGGCGGGGCCACCAGCGACGAAGTCATCATCCGCAATTTGCCCCTGCACCTTGGCGACGCGGCCCGGACGTGGCTCGAGCACTTGCCCGCCAGCCAGATCCACAACTGGGACGATCTGGTCCGCACGTTCGTGGGCAACTTCCAGGGCACATACGTGTGCCCTGGAAATTCATGGGACCTCGCGCTCCGCACGAGAGGCCGGCGAGTCGCCGCGGGACTTCATATGGCGCTTCTCCAAGCGCCGCACGGAGCTCCCCGCCGTGGCGCGACCGAGATCGTGCACGCCTTCCTCGAGGGCACCACGTGCCGGGACCTCGTGCGGGAGCTGGGACGCAGCCCGCCCGTGGACTCCAACGAGCTGTTCGACATCGCCACCAGCTTCGCCTCCGGGGAGGAGGCCGTGGGGGCGATCTTCGACGGCAAGAAGGGCAAGCGCTTAGAGGACACGCCCGCGGAGGGCAGCAAGTCCAAGGAGCCCCACCGCAACGACAAACGGGGCAAGAAGGGGAAGAAGCCGCGCCGCGAGGCGCGCGAGCAGGGGCGCGACGGCGGCAACGCCGAGGCCCTTGCTATTGACCCGGCTCGACGGGGCCCTCGACCGGCCCCTCGAGGCCCGGGGGTGTTCGACGACATGCTGAAAAAGCCATGTCCTTACCACAAGACCCCAGTGAATCACACCCTTGAGCAGTGCGACATGCTCAAGAAGTTCTATGGCCAAGAAAGACGGAGGCGATGGCGACGCAGGCGGCTTCCCCGCCGTCGAAAATGTGTTCCTCATCTTTGGGGGGCCAACAGTCGACATGTCGACACGCCAGCGCAAGAAGGAGCGGCACGAGGTCCTCGCCGCGGAGAGGGCACCTCCGTCCTTCCTCAATTGGTCGGAGGATGCCATCACCTTCAGCCGGGAAGACCACCCAAACCGCGTCCCCAACCCGGGCCAGTACCCACTGGTGGTCGACCCCATCATCGGGAACGCCCGGTTCTCGAAGGTCCTCATGGACGGAGGCAGCAGCCTCAACATCCTCTACGCGCATACTTTGCGCCTGATGGGGATCGGGCTGGATCAGCTGCGGCCCAGCACGAAGCCGTTCCACGGCATCGCGCTCGGCAAGCAGGTCCAACCCCTCGGGTAGATTGACCTGCCAGTTTGGTTTGGCACCCCAAAGAATTTCCGCAAGGAGACCCTCACCTTCGAGGTGGTGGGATTCAAGGGGGCCTACCACGCTATACTTGGGCGACCCTGTTACGCCAAATTCATGGCGGTCCTCAATTATACCTACCTGAAGATGAAGATGCCTGGGCCAAACGGCATCATCACCGTCGGCTCGTCGATTGAGCACGCATTCGACTGCGATGTCGAGTGCGTAGAACACGCGGAGGCACTAGTGCTGGATGAAGCGCTGGTGAACACGCTGGAGAAGATGGTCAACGAAGACCTCGACTCCGCTGCCAAGCACGCCGGCACCTTCGAGGCCACGGAGCAGACCAAGGGGGTCCCCCTCGACCCTTCAGCCCCCGAGGGAAAGGCGTTGAGGGTCAGCTCCACCCTCGACCCCAAATAGGAAGTGGTGCTCGTCGACTTCCTCCGCGCCAACGCTGACATCTTCGCGTGGAGCCCCTCGGACATGCCAGGCATCCCGAGGGGAAGTCGCCGAGCACTCCCTTGACATCCCGCCAAACGCCCGCGCCGTGCAAGAACGGCTCCGTCGCTTCGACGAGGAGCGGCGACGGCAATCGGAGCGGAGGCTGCGGAAGCTTCTCGAGGCCGGATTCATCAAGGAGGTGTTCCACCCAACGTGGCTAGCAAACCCCGTGCTTGGAAAGAAAAAGAATGGGAAGTGGCGGATGTGTATAGACTACACTAGTCTTAATAAAGCATGTCCTAAAGTTCCTTTTCCTTTGCCACGCATTGATCAAATCGTTGATTCAACGGCTGGGTGCGAATTGCTTTGCTTCCTCAATGCCTACTCCGGGTACCATCAAATAAAGATGAAGGAGTCCGACCAGCTCGCGACTTCGTTCATCACACCGTTCGGGACATTCTGCTACGTCACGATGCCGTTTGGCCTCAGAAACGCGGGTGCAACATACCAGCGTTGCATGCAGCACGTTTTTGGGGATCACATCAGGCGAACGGTCGAAGCATACGTGGACGACATCGTCGTAAAGACCAGGAAGGCGGACGACCTGGTTGGCGACCTTGGCGTCGCGTTCAACTGCCTACGGGCCAATGGGGTCAAATTAAACCCCGAAAAATGCGTCTTTGGAGTGCCGCGAGGCATGCTCCTGGGATACATTGTCTCCCAACGGGGAATCGAGGCCAACCCTGAAAAGGTTGCGGCCCTCAAACGGATGGGTCCGATCCGGGACCTCAAAGGGGTGCAGAAGGTGTTGGGGTGCCTCACCGCCTTGAGCCGCTTCATCTCGCGGCTCGGCGAGAAGGGCCTGCCCCTCTACCGCCTACTCAAGAAGCACGAGCGCTTCTCCTGGACCACCGAGGCCCAGGACGCGCTCGACAAGCTGAAGGCGTCTCTAGCGCACGCCCCGATCCTCACGCCGCCGCAAGACGGCGAACCCCTGCAGCTCTACGTGGCCGCAACCACCTAGGTGGTCAGCGCCGTAATCGTCGTGGAGCGTATGGGGGAAGGGCATGCCTTGCCTGTGCAGCGGCCGGTCTACTACATCAGCGAGGTTCTCTCAGACACAAAGACGCGCTACCCCCAGGTCCAGAAGTTGCTGTACGCGGTGGTTCTTGCGCGGCGCAAACTCCGCCACTACTTCGAGGCCCACCCCGTCACGGTGGTTTCCTCCTTCCCACTGGGAGAGATCATCCGCAACCCCGACGCCGCGGGTAGGATCGCCAAGTGGTCCGTAGAGCTGATGGGCGAGACGCTCGCCTACGCCCCGCGCAAGGCTGTCAAGTCCCAAATCTTGGCGGATTTCGTCGCCGAATGGACAGACACACAGCTATCGCCGCCGCAAATCCAAGCGGAATGTTGGACTCTGTTCTTCGACGGCTCGCTGATGAAAACAGGGGCGGGCGCGGGCCTGCTCTTCGTGTCACCCCTCGGGGAACACATGCGGTACGCGGTGCTCCTCCACTTCCCCGCGTCTAACAATATGGCTGAATACGAGGCCCTCCTCTGCGGCCTCAAAATTTCCATTGAGTTAGGCGTCAAGCGCCTCGACGTGCGGGGCGACTCGCAGCTCGTGATCGATCAAGTCATGAAGAACGCGAGCTTCCACGACGACAAGATGGAGGCCTACTGCAAAGCCGTGCGAGCACTCGAGGACAAGTTCTACGGCATCGAGCTCAACCATGTGCCCCGCCGGTACAACGAGGAGGCGGACGAGCTCGCCAAGATCGCGTCCGGGCGGATCACCGTCCCCCCGAACGTTTTCACGCGCGACGTCGCTCAACCCTCGGTGGTCTTCGAGCCCTACCCCTCGAGTTACAGCGAACCCTCGGGGGCTCCCTCGAATCCAGCGGGTGCGGAACCCATGGACGAGGACCCCTCGAACGAGGCGTACGTGCTCTCCCTCCTCGAGGGGTATGGCTCCCACGAGGCCGACGTGATGGACATCGAGCCGGCTCCTGCCCAAGCGGACTGGCGCGAAAAGTACATTGTCTGGATCGCTTGAGGGGAACTCCCCGCGGACCGGGCCGCGGCCAGGCGCACTGATAGGATGGCCAAGTCTTTTGCCCTCGTCGACGGCGAGCTGTACAAGCGCGCCGCCTCCGGCATCCTACAGCGATGCGTGCCCATTCCCGAAGGGCGCGAGCTTCTGCGGGACATCCACGCGGGGATCTGTGGCCACCACGCCGCGCCCCGCACCCTCGTCGGCAACGCGTTCCGCCAGGGCTTTTACTGGCCCACTGCGGTCGCAGACGCCAGCGAGATCGTGCGCACCTGCGAAGGGTGCCAGTTCTACGCCCGCAAGTCCAACTTGCCCGTCCATGCCCTACAGACCATCCTCGTAACGTGGCCGTTCGCCGTGTGGGGGCTGGACATCGTCGGGCCCCTGCGGAAGGCGCCCGGGGGCTTCACCCACTTGCTGGTCGCGATCGACAGTTCTCCAAGTGGGTGGAGGTGCGCCCCATTACGAACCTAAGGGCAGAGCAGGCGGTAACATTCTTCACCGACATCGTCTACCGCTTTGGAGTGCCGAACTCCATCATCACCGACAATGGGTCCCAGTTCACGGGCAGGAAGTTCTTGGAGTTCTGCGACAAGTTCCACATCCGTGTGGATTGGGCAGTTGTGGCGCACCCACAGACCAACGACCAAGTAGAACGTGCCAATGGCATGATCTTACAAGGCCTAAAGCCCAGAATCTTCGACCAGTTGAACAAATCTGGGCGAAAATGGCTCCAAGAATTACCAGCGGTTATGTGGAGCCTAAGGACCACCCCGAGCAGAGCCACTGGATTCACCCCATTTTTCCTAGTCCACGGCGCGGAGGCCGTCCTCCCCACGGACTTAGAATACGGTTCGCCCAGGGTTCGAGGCTATGACGAGGATGCCAGCCAGCGAGCCCGCGAGGACTTGTTGGATCAGCTGGACGAGGCACGCCTCGTGGCCCTGATGCATTCCGCAAGGTACCAGCAGTCCCTTAGGCGCTATCAAGCACGCAAGGTACGTCGGCGTGATTTCAGCGAAGGAGATCTGGTCCTAAGGCTACGTCAAGACAACCGAGGGCGCCACAAGCTATCGCCCCCATGGGAGGGACCCTATGTCGTGGTGAAGGTGCTCAAGCCCGGCACATACAAGCTGGCCAACGAGGACGGTGAAGAGCTCACCAACGCTTGGAACATCCAACAGCTACGTCATTTCTACCCCTAGCTAGGATTCCCAAGCATTTTTTCCGTTGTAAAAATCACACGGCCAACGCCCCAGTTGGTAGCAACTATGTAAACGCCTCAAGTCTAATAGAAAGGGCAACTCGGCTTTCCCCTGAAACCCAAGTTACCCTCGGGGGCTACTGCGGGGGGCCACCCCCCCAAAATGGTCCCATTTTTTCGCGCAAAAACGAAACAACTCACACGCGCTAAGTTTGTTTCCTACTTCAACCTCGAGCAACGATTCGAACAGGGCGCAGGCGGCCTAGCGGAAGGAGCGTGCGAGCCAGAGATAGCCTACGCCGCGTGGATATGGCCCTTCTCTCTCGCCTCCAACCCAGCAGGCCCCCCGCGAAAATCGAACTCCCCTAACTAGAATCTACTCAGGAAGAAGGAGAAACAAAAAGCGTGATAAACAAATAACTTCATTACAGCAAATGTTTATGTTCAAGAACAACTTGTTCATTTACAAAAGGCCACGAGGCCAGAGTACTGATACACATCAAAACGGGCCTAGCGCCCAACTGCTTTCAGGCGGGAGGAGCGGCAGCGTCAGCGGCGTCCGGGAAGAGGAACTCCTCGAAGGCTTCGGCGAGCGACCCGGCGGCGTCGGCGGCGAGCGCGTCCACACGCTCCATCGCTACCTCGTCCTCGACGCCCTCGGGAACGATGTAGCCCTCCGCCAGCGCCTCGAAGTTAACCTCGTAGTGGGACCGCACCACTCCGAGGGCCTTCTGGACGCCCAGATGCAGCGCCCGGCGCATCCGCTCGGTGACATGGCCGCCAAGGGCACGCAGGCGGCTGGCCAGGGAGCTGCCGGCCTGTGCCTCGCCCTCCTCCACGGCGCGGCAGGTCTCGAGGGCCGCGCCGCGCGGCTCCCCCGCGGCCTCTGCTCGGAGGAGTTGTAGGAAGCCTGCAGCGCCTCGGCTCGCTTAGCCGCGTGCCCCAGGGCGGTGCGCAAGCCTGGAATCGCCAAGACAAGAAAGAAATCAGGAAGGGGGATGCGAGCCCTCTAACAGAAAAACCAACAAGGCAAGAGTCAAACAGTGGCTCACCTTCGACCTGTTTCCTCTCCATCTCGAGAGCACGGCGCTCGGCCTCGACCGCCAGCTCGAGGCGCTTGACGGCCTCGCTCTGCTCCTAGAGGGCCATCTCCTAGTTTGCGCTCGCAATGCTGAGCACAATGAGCTCGCCCTCGGTCTTGGAGAGCTTGTCGTCCCGCTCCTGTTCCAGCGCCGTCCGGGCGTCGACGAGGGCGGCCTGCTCCTGCTGGAGCCGCCCCTCAGCCCCTTGGCGGGCGGTGCTGTCTTGCAAGAGCCGCTCCTCGGCGGCGACGAGGGCCGCGGCCATGGCGTCGAGGGCGGCCTTCAAGTCGTCGGCCTCCTTGGCCGGCCTGCCCGGCCCGCGCGCCCTCTCCTCAGCCTGGCGCTGCTGCGCCTGCGCCCCCTCAAGCGACGAGCGAAGCTCTCGGTTCTCGCCGCGGACGTTAGCCACCTCCGCCTCCCAATTGGTGGCCAACGTCCGCATCTTCTCCAAGTCTGAGCGTGCCTGCCACAGCGCCTCATCACGATCGATGAGGGCTGCGCAGACTCGCTCAAGGTGTTAACACCAAAATTTGGTAAGGAGTCTAACTCGTGGGTCCGGTTCGATAAAGAGTCCGTCTGGTGGAAGGAAGGGTCTTTTCAGAGATATTCGGCAGAGAGATCTGCGGTCGGCTATCTGCTCTGATTCGGCAAAGGAACAGTAGAGCTGATTTTGCGGGATTGGACGGTGACGTGGCTCAATCAGGGGAGACGAATGGATGGATAGGCAATCAAGCTTAGAGATAAGTTAGGCAACGAATCCATTCGAAGTTGTACTCAACAGGGTATAAATATGACCCCTGAATGTATGTAAAAAACAATCAATCATTCTTCAATACACACCGGCCTTACGCCAAACCCTAGAGTCCTTGTCGTGTCGTCGAGTTCTTCGAGAGGGCTAATCGATCCGTCGACCTCCGTGAGTACCGGCAACCTTGTATCATGTCTAGTATCATGCGGTGGATTTAGATCTGATGCAAGTAGTCTTGTTACCATGCTTCGTGTCATGCGGTAGATTCAAGCTTGGTTCAAGAGGGTTTCTCGTTAGATCATGAGTCATGCGGTAGGCTAAGATCTAGCTTGAAGCTAGTTATCGGCTCTATTGGATTTTGGCAAGATCCGATAGATTCATTAAGTTACCCCGTGTTATCTTGAGTTTTACTTTATGCTTTAATTCATGTAGCACACCTTTGCCCAATCTAGATGGGTTTGGATCGGCTTTATCTCTTTTATGATCCTTGTTCGAGTAGATTTCACATTTTAACACGTGGATCTTATGCTTTCCGATAGCCGAAACCGAATCGATCTAGGTTGTTACGTGTTGCGGGTTCAAGCTTGCTAATGTTCGTATAAATCTTGAAAGAGCCGGGTATCATGCGGTAGATGCAGGTTTTTGGGTTGCTTTGGAGCTAATCATCCGGTGGATTAGATTCCCAAATCAATCTGATAGATTTATTCGCTTGGTAATGTTTGTTCCTTCTTCATGGACCCCGAATCGGTACTGTTCGGTCGTATTCGGTTATGTTTCTTCACGAGTAGAACACGTGCGTTATTCATGCTTTGAATAATGTATGCTTTTAGCTTTCCATATTTAGATTGTATCATGCGGTGGATAGATCTATTTGTAGAAAGTGGTACGGTTTTTCATGCAAGTTGTATCATGCGGTGGATAGATTTGCTTGATATCGTACTTGACGGGTTTTAAAGTAACTAGACATGCGGTAGACTAGTGCTTTGGATCTATGCATACTTGTTTAATACATGATCATGTTCGTGCTTTGCTTTATTTACTTATTTAATGCTAATTTTCATGAGGATCGGTCATGGCCTCGTGTGTACGCATTCTTATTTAAACAAAGGTCGATCGCCGTCATGCTCACGTCATCCATTCGGCAGTGTTGCTTTTTCCCTTGCGGTTTCCCGAATGGTTGTAGTTCGTTGGCAGATAGCTCCCTATAGCTATGTGTCATCTCGTTTGGCTTCTTAGCCGTAAATATGGAGCGTCCGGTACCACCGGCAAGTTCCAAGCTTTGGTATTTAATCGCTTTGTCTTTTGTTAATTTTCAGGAAAAATTGACTGGCACGTCTTTCGCTCTCTGCGCGTGTGAAGCCAGCTTTGTTCGGCTTGCTGTGTGTTTGGCGTTGAGTGCACTTTTCGCGTCAACACAAGGCTCGAGCGGCGCGCCGGGTCCTGCCTCGAGCTCTCGGGGAGTTCATCGTGCCAGGCCATGGCCCGGTACGCCAGCCAGCTATCCGGGGACCGGAGGGCGTCAGCAAGCGCGTCGAAAGCGCTGCACCGCTCCCGGAGCTGGTGGACCTCGGCGTTCACCCGGTCGAAGGCGTCGTACTTGTCGTGGGCACGGCGCTCGAGCTCCTGGCACCCACACATCAGAACCCGTAAGCGCTACGGCACAGAAGCAGCACACGAAGATGAGAAGAAGAAGAAAACGAGCGACGACGCCCTACCTGGAAGACGCGCCATGCGGGGCCGCCATGGACCTGCAACGCCTCGTTCAGCGCGCGGTTGAGCGTGGCGCCGTGGCTTCGGAGCTCGCCCCAGAGCTCCTGCTCTCCCCGGGCGTCAGCAAACACCGGGGGGATCGTCAATGGCCCCCTCCACCTGGGCGGGGTGGCCGGCGCGGGAGGACAAGGCCTCGGCACCGTGCCCTCGGCCCCCCGCCGCCATGTGCCCCTCGTGCCGCCTCACGAGGGCCCCCTCCTAGGGCTCGGGGGAACGTGTGGGGAAGCTAGCCCACTGGTCCCACCCGGGCGGCGGGGAGTCGTCATCCGGGACCTCCACCACCTCCGCCCGGGAACCGATGGCGGGCACCGGCCCTTGCGCCTGAAGGACCGATACGGCGAACCAGAGAGGGGGGGAGTGAATGGGAGCCGATAAAAAATTCTTCTCGAAGGAGATGAAAACTCCAACAAGACGAATGCGGCTTCCAACACACGTCTCCGACTCACTACCAAGGTTGGTCAAGCCCACGTAGCCACTGGAGTGCCACTGGACCTAGGAACCAACACGCAACCTTCCGACCCGAGAAACGCAGCGGAAAAACAAACTTCGAGTCTACAGACCCACACCGGTCGGACCGGTGAGCACCACCGGCCGACCGGTCCCCGCAGTGAAGCGAGCAACTTCCACTAAGTGGCTCTACACGGTCGGACCGGTGAGACACACCGGTCGGACCGATGGCGACCGAAAGCCCCCAAGACACCAAACGAGGCCAACCGACCACCAAACGGACCCAAACTCGAAACGGCGAGCAACACGGGACAACAAAGAACACACCAAGACGTTCACCCGAGCAAAATCCCACCGAGGGTTGCACCGGTCGAGCCCAGGTCAAGAGCACCGGTCGGACCGGTGTAGCTCGGCGACTCGGGATGAACGACACCCGCGGGTCAACTCCCCCAAATCCAAATCTCGATCTCCCGAATCGCTCCACGGACTTGAACAAGACTTTGGGGATATTAGGAACACCTCATGAGGAGTCCATAGCCAAGTTTAATCCCACCAAATCTCGTCCAAAAAGGAGAAATCGAAGAAATCCCGCCGAAAGCACTTCCAACCCAAGAACTCAAGAAACCCCGAAATCGAGCACCTTTTCTCACGGATTTGGGAGGGGAATCACAGCCCAAAGAACCACGAAGGGTTCCCACAAATTTCCCCCATCAAATCACCAAGAGAGAAGCCCCGAAAACACCCCAAAGAAATCACCGAGAGAGGGCTGCGAAAATCACCACCAAGAACAACGGGGAAAACACATCCAAACCGTGAGGAACCACGCCGAATCATCTATACAAGAAACAAAGGTTCGTACAAGGTCTAGCAAGCCGCCCGATCATCCATCCCTCTCTACAAGATCTCTCCGTGAAGCTCTCTTGCTAGTCCTAGAGAAAACCTAAGGAAAATAGGTGGAAAATAGGAAAACTAATGAACTAGGGTTCCAAGAGTTGGCTGCCATCCTCTCACCTCTTGGGTTATATGGAGGCAACCGAATGTCCAAAATACCCTTCTCTACTAAATAGGGATACAAGCCCCTCAAGGGCGGATTTGGAATTCTTGATGTCTTCACCATCGGACGGATGCCCGGCGACCGCACCCTGCGTAGCCTCGACGCAAGCCATGCGATCCCGACGCGTGTCCTCCGCTTCGAAGATTCGGATCGCGTCGTCGCACATCGGTCGACCGGTGCTCCTCACGGTCGAGACCGGTCCCACCGGTCGGACCGGTCGGACCCACCGGTCGAGGCCGGTCGGACCCACCGGTCGGCCGGTGCGGTGTGCCGTCGCACCTCCGTCTTCGGTTCTCCGGTCTTGGCTTTGTGGATCAACCAAGGAACCCGGTGGTTTTCGGTGAACCACCGGAAACCCCCGCGAACTCGGTGTAGCCTCCGCCAATCTCCACTCATGACTTGGCTCCCACGTAGTCCCGGCTCGACCTTGGTTTTGAGGCTCAACCAAGAAACCGTCCACGACTTCATCTTGCTGTTCATGCCACCATGCGGCCCGCACTTGACCCCGCTGGCCACCGGGTCCCTCGAACAAAGCCTACTTGTCTTCTCCACACCTGGAGGACTCACCGGCAACGACCTTTCGCGCTTGTTCTTCACCTGCACCAACACGAGTCAAGCCGCAACCTGCACCTGCAATACTTAGCCAAGAATCAGTCCACACAACATTGTCAATCACTCATCACACAAGGAAGCGACCATCCACCGGTCCTCGAACCACACATTGTCCTCAGCGCCGCCTCCACCTGCGCCTCCACTTGCGCCTCCGTGGCCGCGGGCGCCGACGCGGCGCCACGGCCACCACCTCGCGGCTGCACCTCGCGACCACGGGCGCCGCCGCAGTTGCACCCGCTCGCCTCCTCCGCACGGTGGCGCCACGGGCCGCACCTCCACGACGAACGGCCTGCGCGGGGGCCGCGCCTCCGCCACGGCCGCCGCCGCGGCCCGCGCCCCCACAATGGCCGGCGCGGTCGCTCTTCGGTGACCGCCGGGCCGCGCCGCGGCGGGCCGGTCTCGCCGGCCGAGGCCTCGAAGCCTCGGTCGGGCTTTGCGAGCTCCCGCCCGCCGCCGCCGTGCTCGCCCCCGTCCGTGACGCCCTCGACGAGCGCCGCCGGGTGGGGATGGACGCGTCTGTCCTCAGCACTTTGGCCGGTGCGAGGGGAGGCACAGTTGGCACCACCCTGCGCAGGCACAAACGGAGGGTTAGGACGCCTGATCATCAGAAAATCAAACCAAAGTAGAAGATCGAACCCCTTACCTCGAGGAGGAAAAGGCGCGCTTCCTTTTCCTCGAAGCCTCGGCGGATGAGGCCGACGCGGCCGGTGCGCCCGCCGCCGCGCCTCCTAACGTCGCCGCCCGCGCGCGTGGGCCCCGCCCCGCCGCGAGCGCGCTCGCCGCGCGCACGGGCGCGCTCGCCATGCGCGCCCCCGAGGTGCGCGCGGGCGCCTCGGCGGAGCGCGCCGCCCCCGATGTCGATTGCCGGCGACGGGCGCCGTTGCGCCCGCCCCCGGCGATGCCGCCCTCGGCCGACGGAGCCGGCTGCGGCGACGGGGGGCGAGGGCTCCCACCCATCTGAGGGGCCTCCCCCCTCAGCCTCTTCCTCTTCGTCATCCCCCGAGGACGAGTACTCCTCCCGGGCCCCGGGGAGGAGAGCCCCGGCTCTTCGCGCCGCGGTACTCCGCGTTCCGCCGCTCACCGGCACTCGTTGTGCCGCCTCGCGCGCTCCCTTCGCGCGCCGCCCGCTCCTCGCTCCCGGCCTGCTGCGCCGCCCGACCAAGCGCGCGGGAGTCGGGGGTGGGCGGAACGGACTTGGAGGCGGTGAAGCTCACCAGCTGCATACAAGAACGCCAAGGACACGTCAGGAGGCAGAAGCAACACCAAGAACTAAAACAAAATCAAGAATCACACTCACCAATGGGCCGGTGGGGAGCATCTCGAGGTCCCACGGGGTCCAGTCCAGACGCATCGGCATCCGGGTGTCGACGGCGTTCCGCGCCCGGGTGAGCGCATACGCCCGCCCGAGAGGAGTCGGGAGCATCCGCGACCTCGCCAGGTCGACAGGGTTGGCCGCCTCCGTCATCTCGAAGATGAAGAGCGGCCTCTGCATCAGAGGCACGATCCGCCGGTGATGGAGGAAGACGAGGACGCCCAACGCGTTCAGCCCCTGTGCCGCTAGGCTCTTCAGGGCGGCCAGGACCGAGTCCTGCCGCCTCCGGTGCTGGGCCGTGGACACCCCGTAGCCCCAAGAGCTGGGCTTCTCCTTGAACACCCGACCGGTGTACGGGGGGAGGCCAGGCTCGGCGTTTCGCAAGTAGAACCATCCCCGCTCCCAACCAGCGTTGTTCGTCGTCATGGTGCAGGGGATGTAGTCGTCCTTGAACTGCCCCCGCAGGGCAAGCGACATCCCGCCGGCGCGCACCGCGCGGCGGGTCCTTGGCTCCGTCGTGGGGCTGCGTGAAGAGCTCCGCCGGAAGAGGTGTACCCGCAGCTCCCAATTGACCGGGATCCCCGGGTACCCCTCGCGACGCCCACGAACGTGGCCGCCGCGAGATCGCGTTGGGCGCGAAGTTGTGCGGCTCCACGCCGTAGTAGTAGCACGGCGCCGCCCGCATGAAGCGGCTCGCCGCGCGTTGAAGCCCCGCTCGTGGAAGCGGACGAAGGCGACCACGTAGCCCTCCGGCGGGTTGGGCGCGCGGTCCGCCGCCGGCGGTACTATCCACTCCGCCGGCGGCCATCCTCGTTCGCCGCCAGCTGGTCGGCGGCGACCAGCTCGCCAAGGGCCAGCGGGGTCACCGTCGACCGCTCCCAGGCATATGGGTCAAGGATCGTGAGGGGCGGAAGCGGCGCCGTGGGAGGAAAGCAAAGGAATGCGAGAGCGGAGGCCGAGAAACGGAAGATGAGCTCTAATGGTGACACCGCGCGGTGGCAAAGGCGAGGCGAAGACGAAGGCGCAGGGGGCCGAAATGGTGAGGCGCTAAGGTAAAAAACCGCCGTCTCCCCCTCCCCTCAGATTTATAAGCCGCGGGCGAGCTCTCCGGAGCGGATGTCCCGCGCGCATTAACTGCAGGGAATCTTCTCCTCACGCAGACGAACGGGCCCCACCACGACCGCAGCGGCCACATCACCGCGGACGGGCAATCATCGAGGCGAAGACTAGCAGGGACCGAGGCAAGCGGTCACATCCGCCTGCCACGCCGCCCACTACACGCGCGCGCGCGCGGCCGCGACGCCTAAAAAGGCGCGTCTGCGTTGCAGAGCCGCAGCCTCGACTGTAAGGCATTTAATGGCCCGCTCCCTTGCCAAGTAAGGAGGACCCTCGAGCGGGGCGAACCCCTGACTCGAGACAAAGATAGCCCTCGAAGGGACATCGGCGTAAGAAGGTCGCCCGGGGCCTGCTTGAAGTAAAGCAGGCACCACGAGCACCCATGCCGCGCAAAACCCTCGAGCGGCACGAGCCCTTGGCCCAAGACGATTTTCAGCCCTCGAAGGGACATCGGCGTGAGAAGGTCGCCCGGGGCCTGCTTGAAGTAAAGCAGGCACCACGAGCACCCATGCCGCGCAAAACCCTCGAGCGGCACGAGCCCCTGGCTCGAGACGACGACAGCCCTCGAAGGGACATCGGCGTGAGAAGGTCGCCCGGGGCCTGCTTGAAGTAAAGCAGGCACCACGAGCACCCATGCCACGCAAAACCCTCGAGCGGCACGAGCCCCTGGCTCGAGACGATATCAACTCTCTAAAAAAGGGGGCATGTGCGTGAGAAGGTCGCCCGGCGCCCGCTTGAAGTAAAGCAGGCGCCGCAAGCACCCATGCCACGCTGTGCTGCCAACCAGCGCCTCGAGGGCTGGCTCGCCCAGACCCCTCGATGGCCGCAAATGCAAAAGACGGGGCCGCCCAGACGCTGCCCCACACGGCCCTACTGATCAGGGGTTCGAAGCCTGACCCTCGACGGGTTCGAACAGGCGCCTCAGATCGCAGAGTCAGGGACGACGATGGCACGCGCATTCGAGCCGTTCCTCGAGCCCATCGGCTCGAGGGTGCCCCACATGTCGTGTTCGAGAGCCAGTGAGGGCAGCTAGCCGGGGGATCCCACCGAGGGAGAGCTTCCGCGCCCTCGGTCCCTATCGAACGGGACCGAGCCCCACCTAGCAAACCCACGCAAGCGCTTCCATGGACGTGTCTCCGGACCACACAGCCTACCCTTAGCGAACGGGGCATGGGCGTCCACTTGAATCACCCACTAGCAGCTCAAAGAGGAATCCGCAATTCGCGACCCGCTCGATGGGGGTTGCGGAAACCTCACCCTCCGTCCCGCGGAGGGACGGCGAGGGCGCGTTAAGAAACAAGTCGTAAAGCTCTACCCGATCGCCTCGAACGGGCCCAGGCTCGGGGGGCTTAACGCACGGCTACACCTCCTTGGCCCGCACCCGCCGGGAGACGGCGCCGGCCGCCGCGTGCGTCACCGAAGCCGGCCGAGACACCGCCGATGCCGGTTGAGACATGTGCCACGCCCTCCGACCGGTTCTCGCGGTTAACCCCTGCGGGGAGCACCCACACTCTCCGGGGCTTCGGGGGCTAGACCCGCGGGTCCGCCGACGCGGCCCCACGGAAAGCGTTCGCAAAACAAGGAGGGAAGAACGTCCTATCGGTAGATTCCGGCAGACCGCGGGAGCCTCAATGGCAAACCCGCGGATGCTCGGGGGCTACTGTCGGGGACAGCCCTAGGGGTCCCCTTAAACAACGGGGAAATCCTCACTTAAAACCCACAACAAGGCCAAAACACAATTTGCCTAACCATGCAGGGAACAGCCCACGCCGCAGGGACTCCGACGGCCCATCAAGGCGGCCCTCTTAGAGATCCCCTCGAACGGGCTCCGCCTCGGTCGAGGATGCGCGCTCCCCTCGGGCGGGCTCCGTCCCGTTCGAGGGGTAGCACTTCCCTCGAGCGGGCTCCGCCTCGCTCGAGGGTTCGCTCCTCCTCGAGCGGGTTCCACCTCGCTCGAGGGCACGTCCCGCCCTCGACCGGGGTCCGCCACGCTCGAGGGCGCCCCCTCACGCGTGCGCCGGCCCCCGTACACGGGCATTTAACGCCCCGACACCGGCGAGGACGGCGCCATCATGCGCCCGGGGCTCGCCCCTCGGTGCCGCCGCACCAACTCCCCAGGGAGGAGCCCATCCCCATCACTGTGGGGAGGGACCGTGCGCCGCGGCCGGTGTCAGTCCCGTGACGCCGTGCGCCTGCTCCCGATGCGGCTAACGCGCCGAGCCCTCGAAGGGGGGCCGGATGCACCCTCGATTCACTTTCTTGTGACCCTACAGGGTTAGGTGGAGGCGCTAGGCCGGTGGAACACCATCCCTGCCACTGTAGCAGCGTGGCCGCCACCCCCGCACGTGCAGGCGCACGCCGGGCGCTGTAGCAACAACTCCAGCACTGTGAAGCGCGTTGGGAAGGGACGCCGTTCCACCTACTCCTGTACTCCGTACGGGCCAACGTCAGCACCTCCCTCGAGCCTATCAGAGGACATCGCTACCATCCGCCGCCCTTCTACCCTTGAACCGTCACTGTTCGGGTACAAGGTAGGCCATGATGGCCAGATCGCCGCAAGGATCGTCCGGACGGCCGCCCACTCTATAGCATAGCACGTCGCACTTCCCCACATAGCTAGATAGCGCGGTGCGCATGTAATTCGCCTCCCCCTTGATCTATAAAAGGGGGGCGAACCCTCCAGCCGCGGGGGGAGACGGACAGACACATACGAAAACACGCAGACAGGAGCACACAACGCACCCCGTACTCATTCTCCAATTCTCCCACAATATCTTCAGCCACTCCACTAGGGACTTGGAAGCCACACTTCCTCTCCCGCCTTGCTTGTAGCAGCCCCACTACAGGCACCCCCGGTGCTGAGCAATATAGTGCCTTGAGCACACCACTGCTGGACGTACGGCCCCCACGGTCGGAACCAGGATAAAACCCGTGTCTCTTATTGCTTAGCATCGACCATTGAGGGACAGACCTCGGCGCTATCTACTGGTTAGTGTCGGGACCATATTCCACACCGACACCAAGATTGAAGCGTATGACATCATACATCCACTAACCGGAACTGATAATTTTTCGGCACATAAGCAAGGATTTATGAAGTTCATGCTTATGCCCGCCGTGCTGTCCGATTCCGAAAGTTGCCATGCATGGGTTTTCGTCGTGCATATTGTACTTGTTAAATTATGTGAGAAAGCTTATGAATATGTGTTTAATGAGCACCCCCAATGGTTTTGACACGTCGGGCAGTGGTGATCTACTACCACCACCATGAAGGACCGATACGGCGAACCAGAGAGGGGGAGTGAATGGGAGCCGATAAGAATTCTTCTCGAAGGAGATGGAAACTCCTACAAGGTGAACACGGCTTCCAACACACGTCTCCGACTCACTACCCAAGTTGGCCAAGCCCACGTAGCCACTGGAGTGCCACTGGACCTAGGAACCAACACACACATCCTTCCGACCCGAGAACGCAGCGGAACACCAAACCTCGAGTCTTCAGACCCACACCGGTCAGACCGGTGAGCACCATCGGTCAGACCGGTCCCTACTGGTGAAACTGAGCAACTTTCACTAAGTGGCTCTACACCGGTCAGACCGGTGAGACACACCGGTCGACCGATCGCGGCTCGAAAGCCCCCAAGGCACCAAACAGGCCAACCGACCACCAAACCGACCCAAACTCGAAACAAGCGGCACCACGGGAAAACGGCGAACACACCAAGACGTTCACCCAAGCAAAATCCCACCGAGGGTTGCACCGGTCGAGCCGGTCAAGAGCACCGGTCGACCGGTGTAGCTCGGGCGACTCGGGATGAACAGCACCCGCGGGTCAACTCCCCCAAATCCAAACCTCGATCTCCCGAATCACTCCACGGACTTGAACAAGACTTTAGGGATATTAGGAACACCTCATGAGGAGTCCATAGCCAAGTTTAATCCCACCAAAACTCGTCCAAAAAGGAGGAATCAATGAAATCCCGCCAAGAGAACTTCCAACCCAAGAACTCAAGAAACCCCAAAATCGAGCACCTTTACTCACGGATTTGGGAGGGGAGTCACAGCCCAAAGAACCACGAAGGGTTCCCACAAATTTCCCCCATCAAATCCCCAAGAGAAAGGTCCCGAAAACAACCCCAAGAAAATCACCAAGAGAGGGCTCCGAAAATCACCACCATGAACAACCGGGGAAAACACATCCAAACCTTGAGGAACCACGCCGAATCATCTATACATGAAACAAAGGTTCATACAAGGTATAGCAAGCCGCCCGATCATCCATTCCTCTCAACAAGATCTCTCCATGAAGCTCTCTTGCTAGTCCTATGGAAATCCTAAGGAAAATAGGAAGGGAAATGGGAAAACAAATGAGCTAGGGTTCCAAAGAGTTGGCTGCCATCCTCTCACCTCTTGGGTTATGTGGAGGCAACCGAATGTCTAAAATGCCCTTTCCTAATAACTAGGGATACAAGCCCCTCAAGGGCAGATTCGGAAGTCTTCATGTCTTCACCATCGGATGGATGCCCGGCGATCGCACCCTGCGTAGCCTCGACGCAAGCCATGCGATCCCGACGCGTGTCCTCCGTTTCGAAGTCTCCGGACTGAGTCGTCGCAGACCGGTCAGACCGGTGCTCCTCACCGGTCAGATCAGTCCCCACCGGTCAGACCGGTCAGACCGGTCTGGCGCTGCTGCAGCTCCGTCTTCGTTTCTTCGGTCTTGGCTTTGTGGATCAACCAAGGAACCCAGTGGTTTTCTGGTGAACCACAGGAAACCCCGCGAACTCGGTGTTGCCTCCGCCAATCTCCACTCATGACTTGGCTCCCACGTAGTCCTGGCTCGACCTTGGTTTTGAGGCTCAACCAAGAAACCGTCCATGACTTCATCTTGCTGTTCGTGCCACCATGCGGCCCGCACTTGACCCCGCTGGCCACCGGGTCCCTCGAACGAAGCCTACTTGTCTTCTCCACACCTGGAAGCCTCACCGGCGACGACCTTTCGTGCTTGTTCTTCACCCGCACCAACACCAGTCAAGCCGCAACCTGCAATACTTAGCCAAGAATCAGTCCACACAAATTGTCAATCACTCATCACACAAGGAAGCGACCATCCACCGGTCCTCGAACCACACATGGTCCTCAATCTCCCCCTTGATGAGTGCATTGACAACACCCACATAAAAGTAACAAGAGAGAAAAGAAAAAGAAAAGAAACGAGCAAAAAGAAACTCCAACAAGCGATCGAAAGCCAAACAAAGGCAAAGAGCAAGATCACTTGAAGAAGACAAGTCTCGGATCCCTTAGGCAAGGGCAACGGCTCGACACATCCGAGACAAAACAAAGCTCAAGCAAAGAGCGCAAACCACCGAAAACAAAGCTCGAACAACCACAAAGAGCTCCCCCTGCACACATGCAAGCTCCCCCTGCACACATGCAAGCTCCCCCTGAACCAATGCACCTCCCCCTGGACGAATGCACGCAAACCAGCTGAAAACAGGGCAGCTGCAGCAACTTCAGCTCACACCGGTCAGACCGGTCATCACCACCAGTCAGACCGGTGCCTAAGATGTGCACAGGACCAGCACTCCACCGGTCAGACCGGTGACCTTGACCGGTCAGACCGGTGCACAACAGAGCCCGGAAATGGCTCGAAACCACTTGAAAACCTTCTAAATGTGTCTTGCAAGCCATTTCAAGCTCAAACTTCTTCCCCTTGTTGGCAATGCATGAATCAAGCCAAAAATGCAAAACTTTCAACTTAGAGCTTCTCAAATAGACAAAATTCAACAGAGAATGCTACACATGTCCAAATGAGCAAGTTAGATACTCTACGGCTTCGTATCGATCTCAACTACATGATCACCAAGTTTCACAACCATTGGACGAAGCTAAGATGGATTTTGGCAATTTTGCGAAAAACTTGCCTCTCATGAGCAAAGTCCTAAACATGATCAAAGTATATCAAAATGGCAAAGCCACACAAACTTCATGCTAGGACAGCCATTGTAATCATAAGACCATCACAAACACCCACAAGCACCTCATGTCATGTCAAAGCCACCGAGCCATGTGACTACTTCTATGTATGAGACTTCTCATTGGTAGGCATCATGCAACGGTTTAGCACCCAAAGCAAATTAAATTCAGCACATAAGACATGGGAGCATATTTTCCAAGCATTTTTCATTTCATTTTCAGATTGATAAATGGTACATGAAATGTCTTTGCGACAAAAAGGAACTTATGCTCCTCCACAAGATAAATCAAGAGGGCTAAACATTCATGATGCAAATGAGCCTTTGGCCCCATATGATCAATAAACTAGCTATCCAACCACAAATTGAGCATAACCAAGCCACTAGAACATGTCAAGATCATATAACGACATTTACACATGAGAGAGCATACATGTGACATTTTCGAAAACATAGCTATCAACCATGGATTATTCATCAAGATCATCAAGAGCTAAGCCAAACTAACCATAGCATACCAAACAAGCTCACAAAGGCATATATCTCATTCCATGGTGAACAATGTATATAGGAGAAGCTTTTCCTATCCAATGCATATGATACAAAATGCATGCAATCTAAGATACAAGGATGCCTATACATCATGTTACAAAGAGAGCTCCCACACATCCAACTCAAGAAATCAAACACACACCAAGTTCCCCCCGCAAACGAGTGAAAGTTGCTTGATCTAGGGGTTTGGTGAAAATATCAGTGAGTTGGTCATGTGTGGGTACATGAATCAAAGCTACCTTTCCTTTCTCTACATTGTCTCTCAGAAAATGATACCTCACTTTTATGTGCTTGGTTTTGGAATGGAGCGCTGGGTTCCCACACTTCTACCTCACTGGTGCTATCACATTGAAGTGGGACATGGGTATACTCCTCACCAAAATCACTCATGATGTATGAAATCCAAAGGAGCTGAGAGCAACAACTAGCAGCGGCAACATACTCGGCCTCTGCAGTGGATTGAGCAACACTCGACTGTTTGCGGGAAGACCAAGACACCAAAGAAGAATCCAGAAGTGGACTTCCTATCCAACCGACACCCGGCAAAATCCGCGTCTAAAAAACCATGAAGCGCCAAAGAAGAGGACTCGGAGTACCAAAGGACGAAGTCGGGAGTGTGACGCAAGTACCTGAAAATTCGCTTCACCGCTTGCCGATGCGAAGTCCTCGGAGACGCTTGAAAGCGAGCACACAGACACACCGAGAACTGTATGTCCGGCCTCGTCGCCGTCAAGTAGAGGAGCGACCCGATCATGCTCCGATACTCCTTCTGGTTCACGTGTTCACCTTCCTCGTCCGCATCAAGGGCTGTAGTCGTACTCATCGGCGTCGTCATAGCCTTGGAGTCCTCCATCTTGAACTTCCGCACAATGTCCTTGGTGTACTTAGCCTGGTGCACAAATGTTCCTTCCTTTGATTGTTTGATTTGTAGCCCGAGGAAGAACTGCAACACGCTCATCATGCTCATCTCAAATTCCCTGCTTATATCATCTGCAAACCTTGCAACAAGAGAGTTAGACGAGCCACCAAAGACAATATCATCCACGTACACCTGCACAATCAGGATATCTCTGTCCTGCCTCAGCAAAAACAAGGTCTGATCGACCTTCCCCATCTCAAAACCTCTCTCAAATAAGAACCCTCTCAACCTACCATACCAAGCTCTGGGTGCCTGCTTCAACCCATACAGTGCCTTCCTCAACTTGTACACCCGGTGGGGGTACTTCTCACTCTCAAACCCCGGAGGTTGCCTCAAATACACTTCTTCCTCCAACACACCATTCAGAAAAGCACTCTTCACATCCATTTGATGCAACTTGAACCCTTTAGTCACGGAAAAGGCTAGAAGGATCCTAATCGCCTCCAAACGAGCTACGGGAGCAAAGGTCTCGTAGTCGATCCCCTCCTTCTTACTGAACCCTTGAGCAACAAGTCTCGACTGGTTCCTCACAACCTCACCCTTCTCTCCCTCTTTGTTCTTCCACACCCACTTTGTACCAATCGGCTTACACCCTGGGGGAGGGTCAACCAACTCCCACACCTGATTCCTTCAAAGTTCTCCAACTCCTCATGCATCGAATTAACCCAATTGTGATCAGATAGTGCGTGTCCAATGTCTTTGGGCTCAAAAGTAGCAACAAACGCAGCATGAGCGAAATGGGAATTGTTTTGAACCCTCGACCGTGTAGTGCGTTCATTCATGTCGCCGATGATCCTCGAAGCTGGGTGATCCACTTGTACTCGCCGGAAAGGTTCTCGCCTCGATGCTACCTCCCCCTCAACATCAGCTTCTCCTCGTTCTTGATTTGTCGTCGTAGGTGTAGTAGAGGGTCCGTCCAACACAGTAGTCGAAGTAGTGGGTACATGTTCAGCCGGGGGCACCACACCGCCATCCTCATCATCTCCATGTTCATGCTCCTCCTCCTGAAAGATCTCCTCGCCAAGCTCATCATCACCTGCACACTCAAAGACAAGCTGACTACGTGGCTCTGTCTCGTCGAAGGTTACCTCGCAAGTCTCCACGATTTGGTTAGTTTCAAGATTGAACACACGATATGCTCTAGAATGAGATGCATAGCCAAAGAAAATGCCATCGTCAGACCTAGCCTCAAACTTATCCAACTTCCTGCCTTTCTTCAGAATGAAACACTTGCAACCAAAGACATGGAAGTGACTCACCTTGGGTGTGCGACCATGCATCAACTCATAGCATGTCTTCTTCTTGTGCACTCTGAGGTATATCTTGTTCGACACATAGCACGCAGTATTCACCGCCTCAGCCCAATACCTCCTCGGAGTCCTATGCTCATCAAGCATCGTCCGAGCCATCTCGCACAAGGTCCTGTTCTTCCTTCCACAACACCATTATGGGGAGGCGTATACGGACTCGAAAACTGGTGCTCTGGTGCTCAAGACCCAAGTCATGGCAAAAGGTTTCAAAACAAGAGTTTCTGAATTCCGAGCCATTATCACTGCGGATAGCTCGTATGACATCTTTGTGCCTCTCGTTCCTCAACCTCAAGACTAGATCTCGAACAAAACCAAACGTCTCCCCCTTATCCTCAAGAAAGAACACCCACGCATACTGAGAATAGTCGTCCACCACAACAAGGACATACCACTTCCCACCCGCAGATCGCACACGAGCTGGGCCAACAAGGTCCATATGGAGCAGCTCACATGGACGCTCAGTCATCACATCAGTGAGAGGCGGGTGAAAAGAGGCTACCATCTTGGCATGCCTACACGGCGCACAAACCAACTCTTTCTCAAGCCTCAACCGTGGCAATCCTCGGACCAAATTGAGTTTACTCAAGCGAGACAAAAGGTCAAAGCTCAAGTGACCCAACTTCCTATGCCACTTCCACAACTCACTCGAAGAACCAGCCAAGAAACAACGCTCCACACCCGAAGACTGAGAAAAATTTGCACGAAACACCTGACCCTCGGGAACGACCATACAGATAAGGTCCCCTCGAGAGTCCAAAATCCGAGAACCACCTGGCCGAAACAACACCTCAAAGCCCTCATCCAACAACTGGGACACAGAAAGCAAATTGTACCCCAGCGATTGAACAAGAGCAACACGCCTCAGAGTGATCTTGTCACTCACTTTGATCTCACCTTCTGAAAGCACACGCCCACGCCCATTGTCCCCAAAAGTGATGTACCTCTTCGTCACCACCGGGACGAGACTTGAGAACCACCCCCTGTCTCCGGTCATATGCCTCGAGCAACCGGAGTCAATCAACCAAATGTTCTTCAAGTCTCCCACCTAAAATTCAAAAACGAGCACGTGAGAGAACAAACGACTCAGCACTGGGGTTAGTACCAAAAGACTAAAACCAGTGCCGAGCCATTTGCTCGAAAGTGGGGTTAGCACCAACCAAAGTATCTCTCCTACCAAAGCTACCTCCACGAACACCACCACGGTAACCACCCCTCTCTGCCTGGAGGAGGACCAAAACCACGAAAGAGAACCCGTGGACCGTCCCTCCTCTCCTTCTCAAAGCTATGACTCCTCCCATCCCCGTAGTGAACTCGAGGGGGAGAACGCCTAGCAACCTGACCACCTGCAAACTCTCCAGCCGAACCACCAGAACCACTACCTCCAGAAACAACCCTCGCACCTGTACGAGCACGAAACCCAAAATGCTGCCTGTCCAGGACAAGACCGGTCTGACCGGTGCCCCACACCGGTCTGACTGGTGTGACCTGGGCAGCAGCACCTCCAACAGCCTTCCACTCTCCCCAAGCCCGAACTGTCCTCACATTCGCCTTGGCCCTTGGCATCTGCACACGAGGCTCAAGTACACCATCGGAAGGGTGGTACTTGTCCTTGTTAGCCCACTCCTTTGCCATTCTCTCCTCACGCTTCGTCTTGAAGCAAAACTCCTCCTTATGGCCATCTCTCCCACAATAGCCACAATGGAACCTCACAAGCTTAGGCTTAGGCTTGGGATGTGGCTGCTCACTAGGTTTCTCTCCACTCAACTCCTCCACCGGTTTCCCCTCACTAGCCTTCTCACTTTCTTTCCCAAAGAACACTTTCCCCGAAGTGCTCACAAACTTGATAGGCTTTTGTAGATCATTTGTGGGTGTAGGAAACACGGGTGGAGCTGGGGTTGTGTCTAGTCGGTTCCTAAGATGGTTAGGTTTTGGAGGGAAATCATTTTTGTGGTGGGTTTTTGGTGGCTACGGGATATTCCCTCCACTTCCCTCACCAACTTTGTTTGCCCCAAGTCCCTCACCATCCTGCCTCTTAAACGCCTCGATCATCATCCTCAACTGAGGCTCATGACCAGACAACCAACTGTAGCACCCTAATTCTACTAAAAACTTGGCTTTATTAAAATTTGATAGCAACCATTTAATTGCTTAAGGAGTATAAGGTTGTTTTATTTAATTTTAGGCATTTAACACTTTTCTAAAATAACTTTAATGAAATATAGGATTTGTTTGTGGCATACATGCTGGAGCATTGTTTTGGTTGCCTGGAATTCAAATTCAAAATTTGAATTTCCATTTTGTTTGGTGCCTTTTTCCTAAATCCCTAAAAACCCAAAACCTAAACTCCTAAACCCTCTACCCCTACCCTACCTACTAGCCCAACCCAACGGCCTGCGCGGCCCAAAGAACCCGCGCGCCTAGCCGCCGCGGCCCACCGGCCCGCGGCTTTCGGCCGGCCCGCGCAGCCCCGGCCAGCCATAGCAGGCCGCCGGCGCGTTTCGGCCCAACCGAGCGCCGGCCCAGCAAGCGCGAAGCGGCCCGGCCCTAGCCGCGCCGGCCCCGTCACCCCGCCTCCGCCGCGCCCCGCCGCCGACGGGGGGCCCCACCGTCATCCCGGCCCGCCGCGCCGTGCCCGACTGGGCCTCGGCCACGGCCGCGCCGCCACCCGAGTCCGACGGGGGCATGCCTCCCCGTGCGTGGCCCGCACGCCAAGGACGCCCCGCCCGGGCTATTTATAGCGCGCGCGCCGCCTCCTTGGACCCCCAACCCGAGCCGTCGTGCCCTAGCCGCTCGAGCCCGTGCGCCGCCGCCGCCAAAACCCTAGCCGCCGCCGCTTCGGTGTCCGCCGCCGTCGTCGCCCGCTCGCCGCCGTGGAACACGTCCGGGAGCCGCGCAAGGAGGTGAGCCACTCGCCGGCGCCGCTTGTTGACGTCCCCGTGCACTCCGCCGCCCTAGGCCCGTCGCCGGAGCTCCACCGCCGCACCGCCGCGTCGGCCGCCCGCGCCGCCGCATCCTCGCACGAACCGTAGCCCTAGGTAGGCTCGCCAACTCTCGCGCGTCGCATAGGTGCAATCCGCGCTTCGAATTGGGGCCGGAAACCCTAGATTGGGTTTCCGCCGCCGACTCCGCCGCCGCCCGCCGCCGCCCGCCGCCGCGCGTCGCCGTCCCCGGCCAGCCGCCGCCGCTTTGGCCGCTTGCGCTGAACCCCAGCCGTTGGATTTGAAGATCCGGTCGTGCAAGAGTTTGAGCAGCAAGGCTTTGTTGAAGGCAAGTATTCCTTGATGCATGCCCGCTTGTCCTACATAACATGCATTTAAATTTACTGTCTTTACTTTTCGCTTGCATTAATTTGATGGGAACCTATTAAGGATCATGCCTAGCTTTTGACTACCTTTACCTTGATGCCGGGAATTAAATTAATCTTGTGGTAGCTATTGCTTAGCATGCTCAACTGGGAATTGGTATTAATCTACTTGGTTACCTTTTTGTTATTTCATGTTCCGTTTATGATCTTTTATCTTTACAAGACCACCTTTAATGTGTAATCGGAACATGGAGAACCACCCAGGAAAACAGTACAACCACAAGAACTAATGGGTAATGGTCTTGGCTGAATAATTAGGAACTTTAGCTTGGGATGGTCTTACCTGATAAGGACAAGGGATCGGCGGTACTGTGGGGTATGGACTCGCTCTAGCAGGGGGTTGGGTGAGTTATTCTTTTATGGTGGGGTATCGACCGCTAGGGGACTTTATACCTTGCTAATCGATCCGGACCTTGTGGGTCATAACTTGCTAGGGAACCTTTGTAAAGGCCATGTAGCGTCCCTATGCAATCACACCTCGGAAGTGTGATATGGTGTCTTGCAAACACCGCATGGTTGGGTCCAAAGTTCTTCGGAGCTTTTACGCTGCTTGTGGGTAAAGATGTACAACCTCTGCAGAGTGTTAAACTAATCGATTAGCCATGCTCACGGTCAAGAGCGGCCTGGACAATCACATGATTAAGCTATGGAACTTTAATGTTTAAATTGTGGTTTATTTCTTTATTTATGATGCTTATATCTTATGTAATTGGGTTGGTATGAACTTACACCTTTAGTAATCAGGTTGCTAATAAAACTTGATCAACTAAAATGCTAAAGTGCTTGAACCTTAGCCATCCACCATATGGCCTTGCATGTTATGTTGTTCTCCCTTGCTGAGTACGATATGTGCTCACGCTTGTTTATTCTCTTGCATCTACAATACCCGGATTTGCTGCTCAGACTGGGAGAACTTTGAAGATAATCCAGAAGATTTCCAGGAGTTCTAGGTGTGCGTAGTCTTCAGTCAGCTGCCTGTGGAGGCAATTTTTGTCCGCTGCGAGAACTCGTTTGTTTAAGTTTCGTTTAAGACTATGGTTTGTAATAACTCTTTATTCGTGTGGCACTGTTTTTGGTATTCATAATGTCTAAGCATGTGTGTAACTTGATCCTGGCGCACACGTGATCAATGCATTCGGTTTGCCTTTAAAACCGGGTGTGACAGAGTGGTACCAGAGCTGTGTTGACTGTAGGAACGCTAGCCTAGATAGAAAATGGTCGAATTAAGGATTTTATACTCATAGAAGCTTTCTTACACATGCTTGCTTTATTCTTTACTAACCTTACTCTTGCCTTTTTGCTTCACTCTTGAGCTGTCTGCATTCTTTATCTTGTGCTTGCCTTAGCTCTCGTCCTTTTTGCCTTACCATCTTTCTCATTCTGCACTACACTACAGATGGTTCGTAGCTTGGAGACTTCTCGGGCTGGAGCAGTCCACCAGTATGCTCCACGAGAACGTACCATGATTTGCATGATGGAGATACAGATGAGGAGATTGAGATGGAGCCTGCACCTGTGGTTTTCCCTAACCTTATCATGGTGCCTGACGATGAGGAAGATCCGAAGGAGGTGATCCAAGAGGAGGATGAGCTAGCTGAACAACCCAACCTAGAGGAGCAAGCGCCAGAAGAAGATGAAGATTCCTCAGATCAAGAGATGGAGGAACAAGAGCAAGAGGAGGAAGAGAGGGAAGCGATCTGGGAAGTGTACCATTACAGAGCTGATGGAGTAGGCATTCCCATGGCAGACCACCCGAGGGCAATGGTACTTCGCCTAGGCTATGATAAGGCCCCCGTCTACCATTGTGAGCCGTGGACCCATCCGTGGTTCGAGCCCCATTGGGAGGTTGCTGCCATCTTGGAGGAGTACATTCCATGCCGTGGAGTGAAGGAGATGTCCAAGCATCATGATGTGGCTCACGGGACTACTATGGATGCCGGGATAGCGAGTCGGCTCGGAGGGCGCTCTATGTGCTCTCTCACAAGGAGCGTGACAGGTTGGAGGATACCCACCGCCGCTACACACCATTCGGGGCAAGTGGGGAAGCCAAGACTTACATCGCCCCAAAGCACCAGCCTATGAAGGGACGCTCAACAATGTCCGGGTCCGCTTGCAGCCGTGAACACTGCATTGGATGATGCCAACAACACCCTATATGCGGCACGGCAGCAAATCTTCACTCCTGGAGACGCAGAGGCGTGCCTTGGAGGCTGCACTTTTGAACAGGGAGCAGCCGGAAGCCCATGAAGCCGCAGAAGGATGTACCTCCCCATCACCCAAGAGGCCACACTACGACTCCCCTGACGCTCGCACAGATGCCATGGCAGAAGATAGTCCTTAGGTTTAAAATTAAGGATAGGATTTCTTTGTAATCGTTAGTAGACGATCGGTAAAATGTGTTTAGCTTAGAGGTGTGGTTGAATGCTTGATTTTGTGCTTAATGTGTGAGTTGGATTTTTGGTTGAGTGCAATGTGTTGTGGGGTGATGACCACAACGACATTGGTTTAGTAGTAAGTTTGTGGGGGTTATCTTTCAGTCTCAATCAGTTATCTATCTTAATCTTTTTGTTCTCTTAAGTTTTCCCTTAATACAAATCCGAGATCCCAAAAATCTGTTCGCACAGTTTTCTGAGTCAGCAGTACTGTTTTAATTTTATCTCGGGATACAGAACTCCGATTGCAGTAAAACCAATTGGAAAAATTCAAGAATTTCATTACTGATTTTCTGTGAAAAATTCAGAATATTTGGGTGGAAAACCAGAGAGTTATGACTAAAACATTACAGCCTCACGAATCTGTTAAACACTGCCGACCTACCTGACTTGTTTATTTTATAACCAGAGCTACATAACTCCGGTTGAGGTGATTCCAGTTGGAGTAGTTTCGTAATTTCATTACCTTTTATCAGTCCAAAATCCATAATTTTTGGTGACTCGTACAGAAAGCTATGCCTGATTGTTTGGAGTCAACAGAATCTGTCTTATCTGGATATCATTGCTATCTTATCTTCCTAAGTTTAAACCTTGGTGCAATCATCTAAAATAATGTCCCTAACACTCAGATGGTGAACACCAGGTCAGGATCAGGTGTTGATCAACCCGCAGGAAGAGCACCCCAGCCATTACAAATGGATCCCGCTATGCAGCAGTTCCTGGAGGCCCAGACCCAGCTCCTCCAGAACTTGACCACCACTGTGACAAACTTGCAAGCTCAGGTCAATAATCCGCCGGTGCCGCCGCCCGCGCCTCGCAACAAGCACCGGGAGTTTATGAGTCATCACCCTCCTGTGTTTACTCACGCCGCTGATCCACTGGAAGCTGAAGATTGGCTCAAGACAATACTGAAGATGCTCACTACCTGTCAGTGTGACGACAGAGAGAAGGTCCCGTATCTTGCCGGCAGACGACTTCAAGGCTCGCAGCCGCTTGGTGGGATGCGTACTCGCCGCTCATGCCGCCCCCGGACACTATCACTTGGGAGGAGTTTACCACCAACTTCGGGAGCCATCACATACCCTCCGGAGTCATGAAGATCAAGAAGAAGGAGTTCCTTTCGCCGAAGCGAGGGGAGGAATGTCAGTGGCTGAGTATAGAGACAAGTTCACTGAGCTATCTCGCTATGCAGCTGAGGAGGTTGCTGAAGATAGGAAGAAGCAGGAGCTGTTCCTGGATGGGTTGGTTGGTTCGCTGCAGTACCAGCTGATGTCATATCCTTTTCCTAACTTTCAGCAGCTAGTTGATGCCGCTATCCGCTTGGAGCACAAGCGCAAGGAGCTTGGAGAGCAGAAGAGGAAGGCCGCCAGCTCTGGGCAGTTTGGGAGTGCGTCTCGCCCGCGCTTCAACCCACCGCCGAACACCCCGTTCCGCTTTGGGGGACCGGGTGGAAACTTTGGGCAGCGGCGGTCCCGGCGTCCCGCTCGGCGGTTCCGGCAGTCCGCTCGGCGGTTTCGCCGTCCCCGTTCCTCAGACTCCCCGCCCAGTTTCCCAGCAGAGTCAACAGAGAGCCCCAGTTGGCACACCTGTAAGGACCGTGGCGCCGCCCAATCCTGCCACCACTACTTGCTTCAAGTGCGTAGAACTTGGTCACTATGCCAATGCTTGCCCAAAGAGGAACCCTCCACACACCCCCACACAGAACCAGCAACAGACAAGGAGCGGAAGCCAAACCCCGCAGTCAAACAAAGGACAACAGAGCTATGCACGAGGCAAGGCAATGCACGTTGATGCCGAAGTCGCCCGAGAGAACCCCGCAGTAGTGCTCGGTATGTTTCTAGTCAACTCTACTCCCGCCTCGTTTTGTTTGATTCTCGGAGCATCCCATTCTTTCATTACATCCCGGTTCGTAGCTCAACATAATCTACCTATCGGTCCCATGTCTCGCCACATGTTAGTTACCTCGCTCGGGGGGGAATTGAAAGCTATCTATAAATGTGATAACGTCCATCTCAAGATTGTGGGCGAGAGATTTCCGTGCCAATCTTATAATCTTGGGTTCAAAGGGGATCGATGTGATATTGGGAATGGGATGGTTGACCGCGTGTGATGCGGTGATTCGGTGTGCTAAGAGGTCAATCCTTCTTACAAGTCCACGCTGGTGAAAGGTTTGAGTTTGCAGCGGATCCCGCACCATCAAATGCCGTGCCGTGAATAAGCTTGACGGAGCAGCCTTGGAAGACATACGAGTAGTGTGCGATTATCCCGATGTGTTTCCCGAGGAGTTGCCAGGTATGCCCCCTGACCGAGATGTTGAGTTCGTTATTGATCTTTTACCTGGTACTGCTCCTATCTCTAAGCGCCCATATAGAATGTCTAGTGATCAGTTACAAGAACTTAAAGCTCAGATTAAACAATTATTGGGTAAAGGGTTCATTCGTGCTAGTTCATCACCTTGGGGAGCACCCGTAATCTTTGTGGGTAAGAAAGATGGCACACAGAGGATGTGTGTTGATTACCGGTCTCTTAATGATGTTACTATCAAGAACAAGTATCCTCTGCCACGTATTGAAGATTTGTTTGATCAGATGAGAGGAGCAACCGTGTTTTCTAAGATCGATCTGCGATCAGGTTATCATCAGTTAAAGATTAGGCCTTCAGATATCCCTAAGACGGCTTTTACTACCGGTACGGACTTTATGAGTACACAGTTATGTCTTTTGGGTTAACCAATGCACCCGCGTACTTTATGTACTTGATGAACAAGATCTTTATGGAGTATTTGGACAAGTTCGTTGTGGTGTTCATTGATGACATTCTGATCTACTCCAAGAATGAGGAGGACCATGAGGAGCATTTGAGACTTGTGTTGCAGAAGCTGAGAGAGCATGAGTTATATGCAAAGTTCAGCAAGTGTGAGTTCTGGCTCAAGGAAGTGTCTTTTCTAGGTCATATCATCACCAATGGAGGTATTGCCGTAGATCCTAGCAAGGTTAGTGATGTGTTGAAGTGGGAAGCCCCTCGTACAGTGTCTGAGATTCGGAGTTTCCTTGGACTTGCTGGTTACTACCGTCGGTTTATTGAAGGATTCTCCAGGATTGTGAAGCCTCTCACTACATTGCTAGAGAAGGACAGGGAATTCAAATGGACCAGTGCATGTCAGTCCAGTTTTGAAGAGTTAAAGAAGCGGTTAACCACAGCACCCGTTCTAGTAATGCCTGATCTACGAAAAAGTTTTGACATATATTGTGATGCATCTCGACAAGGTCTAGGATGTGTGTTGATGCAAGAAGGTCATGTTATAGCCTATGCATCTCGACAGTTGAGGAAGCATGAGTTGAACTATCCTACGCATGATCTTGAGTTAGCAGCAGTGGTTCATGCATTAAAGATTTGGAGACACTACATTATGGGAACTAAGTGCCAGATCTATACTGATCACAAGAGTCTAAAGTACATCTTTACTCAGAAGGATCTTAATCTAAGACAGCGTCGTTGGTTAGAGTTGATCAAGGACTATGATCTAGAGATTCACTATCATCCGGGTAAAGCGAATCTGGTTGCTGATGCTTTGAGTCGGAAGGGCCACACTAACATGGCTATGACCATTCAGTTTCCTGACGAGTTGGTAAAAGAGTTCGAAAGGCTCAACTTGAAAGTGGTTGCACATGCGGAAGGAGTGACTTTGGAAGTACAGTCTACTCTGGAGCAAGAGATACGCAAGTGGCGCCTAGAGGATGCTTTGGAATACAAAAGATTAAAGAGAGTATGCAACAAGGAGAAGCCCCGGATTTCACGAGAAGATGAGCAAGGAACCGTGTGGTTTAAGAACCGGTTGTGTGTACCGGAGACGAGGAGATCTTAGAGAGAAGATCTTGAGAGAAGCTCACGACTCGGCTTACTCTATCCATCCGAGCGAGTACTAAGATGTACCGGGATCTCAAGCGAGAGGTATTGGTGGTACGGTATGAAGAGAGACGTAGCCGCCCATGTGGCTTTGTGCGACACTTGTCACCGGGTTAAGGCTGAACATCGAGACCCGCCGGTTTGCTTCAACCTTTGAAGGTGCCCGAGTGGAAGTGGGAAGAGATCGGAATGGATTTCGTAGTGGGTTTACCCCGAACCCGAGATGGTTATGATTCGATTTGGGTCATCGTGGATCGTTTGACCAAGGTAGCTCACTTCATTCGGTAAAGACTACCTATACGGGAGCTAAGTTGGCGAGCTATACATGTCCCGGATCGTGTGTTTGCATGGTGTACCAAAGAAGATCGTGTCGGACGAGAGGTACTCGGTTTACTTCTCGTTTACGGGGGAAGTTGCATGAATCTCTCGGATACTAAGCTAAATTTCAGCTCGGCTTATCATCCACGGACGGATGGACGGACAGAGAGAACCAATCGGATCCTAGAAGACATGCCGAGAGCATGTGCGCTTAAGCATGGTTGTAGTTGGGATAAGAGCTTGCCGTATGCCGAGTTCTCTTATAACAACAGCTACCAAGCTAGTCTCAAAATGTCACCCTTTGAGGCTCTATATGGAAGGAAGTGTAGGACTCCGTTATTTTGGAGTGAGACAGGCGAAAGGCAGTTATTTGGGGCAGATATCATCAGAGAAGCAGAGAAACAAGTTCAGATTATCAGAGAAAATTTGAGGATTGCTCAGTCTAGACAGAAAAGCTATGCAGATGGCAAACGAAGGGATGTGGTTTTTCAGGAAGGCGATTATGTGTACCTAAAGGTATCACCTATCAGAGGGTTGCGTCGATTCAGAGTTAAAGGAAAGTTGTCACCTCGCTTTATTGGACCTTTCAAGATCATTGAGAGAGTGGGAGAAGTGGCTTACAGATTAGAGTTGCCAGTCCAGCTAGCTGATGTGCATGATGTGTTCCATATCTCTCAGTTGAAGAAGGGTTTTGGCCCTCATGACAAAGAGCTGTTACCCTTGGATGATCTAAACGTTGAAGAGGATCTCACTATTGTTGAACACCCCGTTCGAATATTGGAAACGATGACAAGGGTCACCAGGAATAGTTTGATTAAGATGTGCAAAGTACAATGGAGTAATCATGCAGAGGATGAGGCAACATGGGAAAGAGAGGATGAGCTGAAATCAGAGTTTCCAGATCTTTTTCCCAATCTGTCCGAATCTCGAGGACGAGATTCTCCTTAAGGGGGGTAGGATTTGTAACACCCTAATTCTACTAAAAACTTGGCTTTATTAAAATTTGATAGCAACCATTTAATTGCTTAAGGAGTATAAGGTTGTTTTATTTAATTTTAGGCATTTAACACTTTTCTAAAATAACTTTAATGAAATATAGGATTTGTTTGTGGCATACATGCTGGAGCATTGTTTTGGTTGCCTGGAATTCAAATTCAAAATTTGAATTTCCATTTTGTTTGGTGCCTTTTTCCTAAATCCCTAAAAACCCAAAACCTAAACTCCTAAACCCTCTACCCCTACCCTACCTACTAGCCCAACCCAACAGCCTCTGCAGCCCAGCAACCCGCACCTAGCCGCCGCGGCCCACCGGCCCGCGCGGCTTTCGGCGCCCGCGCGCGCCCGGCGGCCATAGCAGCCGCCGGCCGCGTTTCGGCCCAACCGAGCGCCGGCCCGGCAAGCGCGTAGCGCCCGGCCTAGCCGCGCCGGCCCGTCACCCCGCCTCCGCCGCGCCGCCGCCGACGGGGGGCCCCACCCGTCATCCCCGCCGCCGCGCCGTGCCCGACCGGGCCTCGGCCACGGCCGCACCGCCACCCGAGTCCGACGGGGGCACGCCTCCCCGTGCGTGGCCCGCACGCCAAGGACGCCCCGCCGGGCTATTTATAGCAGCACGCCGCCGCCTCCTTGGACCCCCAACCCGAGCCGCCGTGCCCTAGCCGCTCGAGCCCGTGCGCCGCCGCCGCCAAAACCCTAACCGCCGCCGCTTCGGTGTCCGCCGCCGTCGTCGCCCGCTCGTCGCCGTGGAACACGTCCGGAGGAGCCGCGCAAGGAGGTGAGCCACTCGCCGTCGCCGCTTGTTGACGTCCCCGTGCACTCCGCCGCCCTAGGCCCGTCGCCGGAGCTCCACCGCCGCGCCGCCGCGTCGGCCGCCCGCGCCGCCGCATCCTCGCCCGAACCGTAGCCCTAGGTAGGCTCGCCAACTCTCGTGCGTCGCATAGGTGCAATCCGCGCTTCGAATCGGGGCCGGAAACCCTAGATTGGGTTTCCGCCGGCGACTCCGCCGCCGCCCGCCGTCGCCCGCCGCCGCGCGCCGCCGTCCCCGGCCGGCCGCCGCCGCTTTGGCCGCTTGCGCTGAACCCCAGCCGTTGGATGGAGATCCAACGCCCTTGACCCTATCCAGCCGCACCGCTTCGCCCGCGAGCCACCGCAGCCGCTAGATCCGGATCCAACGGTCCCAGATCTAGTCAACCCAAGTCAAGCCGGTCAAACCGCAGCCAGCCCTGGCGTTTTTGCAGAAAAGCCCCTGGATTTTCTTTATTTACAAAAATATCCTTCCACCGTATAGGATTTCTTACAGTTCAGTCCTTTTTTCTTTATTTTAGCCCGAAACCTTTCCAAATCTTCGCAGATTAGTCCCTGAAACTTCCTGAGCTCATAACTTGGTCGTTTTAGCTCCGATTTTAGCGTTCTTTATGTCCACGCGTTCGTCTCGGAGCGTAGATTAGTTTTATGCTACTGTTTAGATCTGTTTGGTCTGTTTGGTGACTGTTTCTTATTTATTCCTATTGTATGCTTGTATGTGATGATTGTGGACCGTAGAGAGCGATTCGTTCGAGGGATTTGAAGATCCGGTCGTGCAAGAGTTTGAGCAGCAAGGCTTTGTTGAAGGCAAGTATTCCTTGATGCATGCCCGCTTGTCCTACATAACATGCATTTAAATTTACTGTCTTTACTTTTCGCTTGCATTAATTTGATGGGAACCTATTAAGGATCATGCCTAGCTTTTGACTACCTTTACCTTGATGCCGGGAATTAAATTAATCTTGTGGTAGCTATTGCTTAGCATGCTCAACTGGGAATTGGTATTAATCTACTTGGTTACCTTTTTGTTATTTCATGTTCCGTTTATGATCTTTTATCTTTACAAGACCACCTTTAATGTGTAATCGGAACATGGAGAACCACCCAGGAAAACAGTACAACCACAAGAACTAATGGGCAATGGTCTTGGCTGAATAATTAGGAACTTTAGCTTGGGATGGTCTTACCTGATAAGAACAAGGGATCGGCGGTACCGTGGGGTATGGACTCGCTCTAGGCGGGGGTTGGGTGAGTTATTCTTTTATGGTGGGGTATCGACCCGCTAGGGGACTTTATACCTTGCTAATCGATCCGGACCTTGTGGGTCATAACTTGCTAGGGAACCTTTGTAAAGGCCATGTAGCGTCCCTATGCAATCACACCTCGGAAGTGTGATATGGTGTCTTGCAAACACCGCATGGTTGGGTCCAAAGTTCTTCGGAGCTTTTACGCCGCTTGTGGGTAAAGATGTACAACCTCTCGCAGTGTTAAACTAATCGATTAGCAGTGCTCACGGTCAAGAGCGGCCTGGACACTCACATGATTAAGCTATGGAACTTTAATGTTTAAATTGTGGTTTATTTCTTTATTTATGATGCTTATATCTTATGTAATTGGGTTGGTATGAACTTACACCTTTAGTAATCAGGTTGCTAATAAAACTTGATCAACTAAAATGCTAAAGTACTTGAACCTTAGCCATCCACCATATGGCCTTGCATGTTATGTTGTTCTCCCTTGCTGAGTACGATATGTGCTCACGCTTGTTTATTCTCTTGCATCTACAATACCCGGATTTGCTGCTCAGACTGGGAGAACTTTGAAGATAATCCAGAAGATTTCCAGGAGTTCTAGGTGTGCGTAGTCTTCAGTCAGCTGCCTGTGGAGGCAATTTTTGTCCGCTGCGAGAACTCGTTTGTTTAAGTTTCGTTTAAGACTATGGTTTGTAATAACTCTTTATTCGTGTGGCACTGTTTTTGGTATTCATAATGTCTAAGCGTGTGTGTAACTTGATCCTGGCGCACACGTGATCAATGCATTCGGTTTGCCTTTAAAACCGGGTGTGACACCAACCCATCAACTTCCTCAAGTCACCATTCTCATCCTGCAAATGATCAACATAATGTGCAAGTTCCAAATTTTTCAAAAGCATGCATTTCACAGGTAGAGCATGATGTAGGCATGGGTTCCTTCAATTTAGTCTCAAGAGAACTAGTATAAGCATGCATCTCATCAATCTTAGCATGCAAAACAGGGCAAGAAGTGCAAGCACCTAGCAAAGCAGGTCTAGACTTAAGCTCAGCCACTTCAACCCTAAGCACATCTAGTTCCTCACACTTGGAGGCATGCTTTTCCTTGAACAAAGCAAAATCAGCAAGAAAGATGGAGCAATCAGCACTATAAACCTCATCCGAAACAACAGGGCTAGCCTTAAGGGAATCAATCTCAAGCTTGCTATCAAGCACCTATGTCTCTAGCTCAGCCACTTTAGTCCTAGCATCCTCGAGTGAAGCCCTAAGCTCTTTTCTCATTTTCTTGGCCTCTCTAAGCATGTCATCATGGTTATCAAGCAAAGAGCCAAGTCTCTCATTCTCCTGGCGCAAGAAAGGAAGTTCATCACGCACCTCGTCGTCGGACTCAGAGTCCGAGTCGCTCTGTGTGCTCTTCTTGCTGCCGGAGCTCAGCGCCATGGTGCAGAAGCCGTCTCTCCTGAAGCAGCTCAGTCCGCTCAGGTTCATGGACGACTTCTTGTTCTTGCGATGATCACCTTCATCCTCACTGCTGCTCGAGCTCGAGGTGGAGTACGCAGAACTGGAGTCGACGTCACTCGCTCCAACCATCGCTCGGGCCTTGCCTCGGCTCTCCTTCTTCCTCGATCGTCGCTTGTCCTTGTACCTGTTCTTGTGCTTGCTCTTGTGGTCGCGCCTCGACCGGTACTTGCCATCATTCCTCGGCTTGTGCTTGTAGCCGTCCTTGCTCTCGATCTTCTCCGGGCAGTCGGCGACGAAGTGTCCCGGCTTGCTGCACTGGAAGCACGTCCTCGTGTTCCTCTTCATGTTCACCCAGTTCTCGTGCAGGCTCTCGAACCTCCTCGTCAGCAGCGCTAGCTCGTCCTCTCCAAGATCATCAAACTCCTCATCTGGCGTAGACATCAAAGAGGAAAAAGAGAACATCCTGGTGGATGGGTTAGTGTTAGCCTTTCCCTTCGAACCACCAACGAGGGCAAGACTATGGGAATCAGTTAGTCCCTCGAGCTTGGCAGTCATGCCCCTATCCACCTCAGCTGACTTGAGCTTCGAGAACAGCTCGTTCACCGTCAGAGTGTCATACTTCTCCGACTCCACAATGGCCTCGAACTTTCCGCCCCAAATCGTACGATCCAAAGAGTGTAAGAGCTTGACCGCTCTATCATGATCATCATACGGGAGCACGTCCACATTGGCCCTCATGTTGTTCACAACCACCGTGAACCTCTGAAACAAGGCATCGATGGACTCACCAGAGAGATGAGTGAAGTTCTCGTACTCTCTCCGGTAGGTCGCATACATCCGTGCTTGAACCTGGGCGTTCCCAACATGAGCCTCCTTCAACACCGCCCAAATCCTACAAGCCAAGTGGTCGGTGTGCACCCGATCGAACTCAGGCTGACACAAAGCATGAAACAAGTAGTCGACCGCCTTATTGTTGGCGTCGAATCTGTCCCTCGATCCTGGAGCGAGGAAGTCCATCGGCTGGACATAGCCTGTGTCCACCGTGACATCCCAAAGAATCTGACCCTTTCCGCGGAGGAACGCACCCATCCGCTTGCTTCACATCTGGTAGTTCTTGCCATCGAAGTGTGGAGGACCCGAACCCCGTTCCTGGTACGCCATCCTTGGATCTTAGACTGGTTAGAGTCAACAAAGACCCGAACCGGCTCTGATACCACTTGAAGGACCGATACGGCGAACCAGAGAGGGGGGAGTGAATGGGAGCCGATAAAAATTCTTCTCGAAGGAGATGGAAACTCCTACAAGATGAACACGGCTTCCAACACACGTCTCCAACTCACTACCCAAGTTGGCCAAGCCCACGTAGCCACTGGAGTGCCACTGGACCTAGGAACCAACACACACACCCTTCCGACCCGAGAACGCAGCGGAACACCAAACCTCGAGTCTTCAGACCCACACCGGTCAGACCGGTGAGCACCACCGGTCAGACCGGTCCCTGCTGGTGAAACTGAGCAACTTTCACTAAGTGGCTCTACACCGGTCAGACCGATCGCAGCCTGAAAGCCCCCAAGGCACCAAACAGGCCAACCGACCACCAAACTGACCCAAACTCGAAACAGCAGCACCACAGGAAAACAACGAACACACCAAGACGTTCACCCGAGCAAAATCCCACCGAGGGTTGCACCGGTCAGACCGGTCAAGAGCACCGGTCAGACCGGTGTAGCCTGGGCAGCTCGGGATGAACAACACCCGCGGGTCAACTCCCCCAAATCCAAACCTCGATCTCCCGAATCGCTCCACGGACTTGAACAAGACTTTAGGGTGAAGGATCAGATGGCGACTAGAGAGGGGGGGAGTGAATAGGAGCCGGTAAAAATTCTTCCCAAAGAACCCGGCCTATGTCCTACTCAAATCCCGGTCACACACAAGCGATGGATCGAATCACGCACCAATCGCCAAGACCACGAGGTTATGGATCAACCTCTAGCCTTAGGAACGATTCCTCAAAGCACACGCGGAAGCACTAGAAAGGGAGGAAGGAATCGAACCAAGAAGCAAAGCACACGAGCTCGGCGGACCGTCCGCGCAGAGGGGCGGACCGTCCGCAAGAGCCGCGCGGACCGTCCGGCCGGTATCGCGGACCGTCCGCACCCGGCCGCGGACCGTCCGGCCTTAGCCGCGGACCGTCCGTTAATTTACACGAACGACCCAAAGACACCCCCGTGCCACGGACCGTCCGCGGGGAGCACGCGGACCGTCCGCCTAGCACCCGCGGACCGTCCGCCTGACACCGCGGACTGTCCGAAACTTCATCCAACCAAAAATCAAAATCACAACGGATCGAAACAAAGGACGTGCAAGAACACGAAGAACACGGGATGAACTGGACCCGCGCGGACCGTCCACCAGGAGGTCGCGGACCGTCCGCAAGGCTCGGACAGAACAGAAAAATGCCCGACCTCGAAAGTCAACTCCCCCAAATCATCATCGGATTTCCCAAACGGTTGAAGCTGTGGAGACAAGGGTTTGGGTACTTGAAAAGCGTCACACAAGGATGCTATAGCCCAAAAATCTTGCCTCCTAACTCCCTAAATCACCGGGAATCGCGAATCCTTTGAGCACCACCAAAACCTAGAGCACCGAACGAAAACTCACGAATCGAAGTAGTTTCCGGCGTTTGAGGGCACAAGATCAAGCACAAAGATGCACAAGACATCTATCCATGTTTCCCTCAAAGAAATCCGGGAAGAAACTCACTCAAATCCGCGGAATCACACCGAGAACAAAGGCACGAAAATAAGCACAAAAAGGCACGAAAAACAACCCCGAATCTTCTATACAAACCAGGAAAGATTCACAAGGTCTAGCATGCCGCCCTAGCATCCATCCCTCTCAACAAATCTCTCATGAAGCTCTCATGCTAGCCTAGAGAAAATAGGAAGGAAAATAGCTACGAAAATGAGAAAGAGAAGGGGGGAAAATGAAACCCTAAGTCGCGGAGAGAGAGAGCCATCAACACACACTCCTGGCTTATATATCAGGTCCCGCCGGAGTGGTAAATGACTCGACTACCCCTAACTACACTACTGGCGATACAACCCACGTAGGGGCATTTTGGTAATGTTTGTGGGTCTTGCCATCGGACGGCCACGCCTTTGCCGCACCCCCGCGTCCTCCCGACGCAAGCCATGCGATCCCGCCGCGTGTCCTCCGCCTCGAAGCTTCCCGACACGCCGGATCCCGTCTCCGTCGTGTTGGGCCCTCGGACTTGGTTTTGAGGCCCAAACCAAGAAACCGTCCGCCGATGGTTTTGTGGGTAAACCACCAAACCCCGCGTGCCGGTCCGGCCTCCCGCCAAACCACTTGACTCGACCGCCACCGTGCACCGGCTCGTCTGTCCATGACTTCGTCTTGCTTGTGTCGCCACCATGTGACCCGCACCCGGTCCCGCCGTCCACCGGTCCCTCGAACCGAGCCTACTTGTCTCTCCATCTCCCGGAGGCCCCTTAAGGCTGAAGACCTTTCGCGCCCGTTCTTCACCTGCAACAACACGAACTAGGCCGCAACCTACACCTGCGCACTAAGCCAAGAGTCAGTCCAACACCCGTTGTCAATCACTCATCACTAAGGAGCGGTCATCCACCGACCACTGGGACGCTCCTGGTCCACAATCTCCCCCTTGATGAGTGCATTGACAACACACAACGCGAGATGAAATTCAGAGTAGAAGAGAAAAGAAAGAAGAAAGAAAAACGAAGAAGCTCAACTCATGACCAAAACCGAAGAAAGGCAAAGAAAGGTCACAAGCCAAGCAAAGCACAAAATCCACACCGAAAACAGCAAGAAAGCTCCCCCTGAACAAATGCCTCCCCCTGAACATGTGGATGCACACTTCCAAATTTCATCTCACCTTTTTCTGAATTTTCATTAAGCTCACCTTTTCTCCCCCTTGTTGACAATGTATGAATCAAGGTGAAAATGCGAAATGCAAAGCAAAGCATATAAACATCTACATGAGCTTCTCAAATAGGCCAAATCTAGTGTCAAAGGCTAAAAATGAGACAAAGATCACACACATGAATCATAGCATAGTCAAAGCATTGCCACAAGTAATATATGAAAATACAAGCATGTGACAAAGCAAAATTTTCGGATTTAAGCAGCTTTTACCAAAAGAAGACTCGCTTCACATGTAAAAGCCTATCCATGTCACACTTGAGCCACAAACATGCATATTACTCAAAGATCATACAAGGATATCAAATTCTCAAGCAAAAGATCATGGCAAACACCCATAAAGCAAAGCATGTCATGTCAAAGCTCATGAGCCATGTGTCCACTTCGGGGAGACTTCTCCACCGGTGAACATCATGCAACATGTTTTGCACCCATATGTGAAAGATAAGACATTGTAAACATAGACATGATGGATGGAGCATTTTTCAAGCATTATGCACTTCTTTTCAAGATTAATTCATTTCATGGTACATGAAGTGCCTTTGCGGCAAAAAGAAGCTTATGCTCCCCCATGAATGCAACATAGGCTAAACATTCACAATGATATCCGGCCTTTGGCCCAAATGCAAGAACAAGGCATCCAAGCACAATCTAAGCATGAAAAGCACATTTAGACCAAACTGTGACATGGATACACAACTACACACGAGTGGAGCATATTTCATCAAAAATTAGTCAAGTTAAGCATGTATCTCAAAAGGGGCTATCTCACCACACATATATCTCAAATATTCCAAGAGCATAGCCTCACATCACCATTTCTCCACACACATAACCAATATCTCACAAATAGCCAAAGAGACTCAAATACGGCATATGAAAGAAGCTCATCATCCTAAAATGCAATATGACACAAATGCAACATGATATATGACAAGATGGCTATCCTACCATGGTTTGTACATCAAGCAAAGCATGTATATACATCCAAGTAAAAACATGATATGATACAAATGGTACAAAAGGAAACCCCCAAGAATCAACTAGAACGGGCAACAAACCCCAAGTTCCCCCCGCAAGCGCACAAATGTAGCTTGGTCGAGAGGCTTTGTAAAGATGTCGGCTAGCTGATCTTGGGTAGGGACATGGCTCAAAACAATGGTTCCTTTCTCCACATTGTCCCTCAGAAAATGATATCTCACTTCTATATGTTTGGTTACGGGAGTGAAGCACTTTGGATTTTTGGCTACGCTTATGGCACTAGTGCTATCACAAAGAAGTGGGATCCGGATGCACTCCTCACCAAAGTCTCTCAAAGTGTATGAAATCCACAACGGTACCGGGAGCAACAACTAGCGGCGAGCAACATACTCCGCCTCCGTGGTAGACCGAGCTACACTAGAGCGCTTGCGGGAAGACCAAGAGACCAACGAAGAACCAAGAAACCGACAAGTGCCGAAGTAGACTTCCTCTCGACTCGACAACCACAAAATCCGCATCGGAAAAACCATGAAGAGACAGAGTCGAGGAGGAAGAATACCAAAGGCCAAGACCGGGGGCGGACCGTAGGTACCGAAAATCCTCTTGACGGCCCGTCGATGTGATGTCCTCGGCGAAGCTCGAAAACGAGCGCACGGACACACGCCGAACCGTATGTCCGGCCTCGTCGCCGTCAAGTAGAGGAGGGAGCCGATCATGCTCCCGTACTCCCGCCGGTCCACCGGTTCTCCGTCCTCATCCGCATCCAAAGTGGCCGTACTCCCCATGGGAGTCGACATCGGCTTCACATCTTGCATCCGGAACTTCCTCGAAGCATGTCTTTCGTGTACTTGGTCCGGTGCACAAATGTACCGTCCTTCACTTGCTTGATCCGCGGCCCGAGAAAATACCGCAACTCGCCCATCATGCTCATCTCGAACTCCCCGCTCATCTCATCCGCAAACTTGGCAACAAGGTTATGTGACGAGCCACCAAAGACAATATCATCCACGTAAATCCGAACAATCGGCAAGTCATTTCCATGCTTGAGGAGAAACAAGGTTCTATCCACGGTACCCATCACAAACCCTCTCGCTCAAAAGAAAACCTCTCAATCTCCCATACCAAGCACGGGGCGCCCGTTTCAACCCATACGAGCCCTTTTCAACCTGTATACCCCGTGTGGGTACAACTCGCTCTCAAACCCGTGTGGTCGCTTCACATACACCTCCTCCTATATGACCCCATTCGGAAAAGCACTCTTCACGTCCATCCGAAACAACTTGAACCCTTTAGCCACGGCAAAGGCTAGAAGGATTCGAATTGCCTCAAGACGGGCCACGGGGAGCAAAGGTCTCCTCATAGTCGATCCCCTCCTTCGACTAAACCCCCGAGCAACAAGTCCGGACTTGTTCCTCACAACCATCCCATTCTCTCCCTCTTTGTTCTTCCAAACCCACTTGGTTCCTATGGGATGGCAATTTGGAGGTGGTTCAACTAACTCCCACACCCGGTTCCTCTCCAAATTTTCCAACTCCTCATGCATAGAATTGACCCGGTTTGCATCGGATAAAGCATGTCCAATGTCCTTGGGCTCAAAAGTAGCAACAAAAGCAAGCATGAGCAAAATGAGAGGAATTCCGGACCTCGACCGTGTAGTGCGTTCATTGATGTCTCCAATGATCTTCGAAAGGGGGTGCACTTCTTGAATCCGCCGGGGAGCCTCACGCCTCGAGACCACCTCCCCCTCAACTTCGCCTTCTCTCGCCTTCGGTCCTCTTGTTGCACCGTCGTTGTCCATGAAGTAGACGGTCCATGCTCCAAAGTAGTCGTGGGGGAAGTAGTGGGTACATGCTCGGCTTCGGGCGCATGGTTCTCCCCATCATCATCTCCAGCTTCATCTTTCTCCTCTTCAAAGAGGTCCTCGGCCATCTCTTCATCACCTGCACATTCAAAGCCAAGAGAGGTACATGTCATTGTCTCGTCGAAGGTCACCTCGCAAGTCTCCATGATTTTGTTAGTCTCAAGGTTAAGCACCCTATAGGCTCTAGAGTGGTTAGCATATCCAAAGAAAATACCATCACTAGACCTAGCCTCAAACTTGTCGAGTTTTCCCTTTTTCAAAATAAAGCACTTGCGACCAAAAACTCGGAAATGACTCACTTTGGGTGCCCGACCATGCATAAGCTCATAACGAGTCTTCTTCTTGAAAGCTCTCAATAAAATCCGATTGGAAACATGACAAGCTGTATTGACCGCCTCAGCCCAAAACCTCCTAGGAGTCCTGTGCTCATCGAGCATCGTCCTAGCCATCTCACAAAGAGTCCGATTTTTCCTTTCCACGACTCCATTTTGAGGGGGCACATAAGGGGTCGAATACTGATGTTCAAGACCTAGATCACGACAAAAGGCATCAAAACGAGAGTTCTTAAACTCAGAGCCATTATCACTGCGGATAGCTCGAATAGCATTCCCATGCCTCTCGTTTTTCAACCTCACGATCAGATCTCGAACAAAACCAAAAGTCTCACTCTTATCCTCCAAGAAGAACACCCAGGCATAGCGAGAGTAATCGTCCACCACAACAAGGACATACCACTTCCCACCCACCGAGCGAACTCGAGCCGGCCCAACAAGGTCCATATGCAACGGCTCCGTCGGACGCTCGGTCATGACATCGGTCAGGGGTGGATGGGGAGTGGCTACCATCTTACCATGCCTACAAGGAGCACAAACCAAATCCTTCTCAAACTTCAACTTCGGCAATCCTCGGACAAGGTCAAGACCACTCAAGCGGGAAACCAAATCAAAGCTCAAGTGTCCCAACCGCCTATGCCATTTCCACAAATCGAGAAGACGGCCAGCCATCAAACAGCGAGGAGGACCCAAAGAGCGAGAGAAATCAGCCCTGAAAATCTGACCCTCGGGGATGATCATACAGACAAGATCACCTCGAGAATCAAGCAAACGAGACTCGCCAGACTTGAAACGCACCTCAAAACCCTCATCAAGCAACTGAGAAACCGAAAGCAAATTGAAACCCAAAGACTTCACAAGAGCCACTCTCTTCAACGTTACCTTGTCACTCACATGCATAACACCCTCTCGAAAGCACCCTACCTCGTCCATTGTCCCCAAATGTGATGTCTCGCTTTTCCTTCACCGGGGTGAGGCCGGAGAACCACTTCTTATCTCCGGTCATGTGTCGAGAACACCGGAGTCGATCAACCAAATGTTCTCCAAGCCTCCCGCCTGCGGTCGAAACAAGAACGAGAATGAGCTAGCGACTCGACAACGGGGTTAGCACGGAGAAAGTTAAACCGAGTGTCGAGCCATCTGCTCAAAAGAGGGGTTAGCAAACATCACTCCCTTGCCACCAAACTTCCCATGTCCCATGGGAGGAGTACGAAGCACCACGAGGGGGAAAACGTGGTCCGTAGTTCCTCCGGAACCCAAAGCCGCGATCATCTCCCCTAAACCCGTACCGAGGACGAGTAGGAGGACGTCCAACAAAACCACCACGAGCCCGACCAAACCTCTCACCAGGCACGCACACCATCATCTCTCCCGACAAACCTCTCACCACCGCCTCTCGTGGGAACCCCGCCAACACTCCTCACACTTCCCACTCCCCGTGGAAGTGGCACTCTAGGCTCGGGGAATACCGCGAGGCCGGCGATACTGTCCCTGGTTTGCTTGCTCCCTAGCAAGCCTCTCATCCCTCTTCCTCTTGTAGCAAAACTCGCAAGATACCTCTCCTTGCCACAATACTCACACCGAAGGGGATGGGTTTTGGTTTTGGCTCCGGCTTCTCCTTAGGCTTCTCACCCTTCTCACCCACAAACTTCCTTGGTTTCGGAAATCATTTGTCTTAGGTGGGAATTTGGGTGGATCTTGGGTTGTGTCAAGCTTGTTGCAAAGGTGGTTGGGCTTTGGTGTGAAAGAGTTCTTGGGTGCTTTTGGGAGTGGGACTTGGATCTTTCCGATCACCTCAAACCCGGGGTTAGATTCAACACACTTCTCGTACACACTCTCCCCACTGTTCTCTCCCACTTTCTCACCCAACTTCTCAAACCCCAAACCACGACCATCAGCTCTCTTGAACTCCTCAATCATGATTTTCAATTGAGGTTCCTGCCCAGACAACCAACCCAACACCTTCCTCAAATAGTCATTCTCCTCTGCATCCGGGCACTCGGCGATGAAGTGGCCACGCTTGCCACACTTGTAGCACGTCCCTGAGCTCCGCCTTGCGTTCCTCCGACTCTCGTGTAGTCGTTCAAATCTTCTTGAGAGCAAGGCCAGCTCCTCCTCGCCCAGCACATCAAACTCCTCATCTGGAATGGACATAAGAGAGGACAAAGAAAAGCGTCGACAGGAAGGGTTAGATTTGCCCTTTGATCCTCCCACAAGAGCAAGACTATGGTCGGTCGAGCCCTCATGCTTGGATAGCATCTTCCTGTCAACCTCGGCCGACTTGAGCTTAGAAAAGAGGTCATCCAACTCAATAGTCAAATAATTCCCAGACTCCTTGATGGCCTCAACCTTAGCACCCCAAACATTTGGATCCAAGACATGCAAGAGCTTCAAAGCCTGATCATGCTCGGAGTACGGAAAATCCTCAACATTAGCCTTCATGTTGTTCACGATAGCGATGAACCTGCGAAACATCGCATCAATGTCCTCACCGGGAAGTGGAGTGAAATTCTCATATTGCATCCGGTAAGAGACAAAGAGGCGAGCCTTCACATGGTTATCACCACCGTGAGCAACCAACAACTTATCCCAAATTTGCCAAGCAAGATCCAAATGGCGAACACGATCAAACTCGGATCACACAAGCTCCGGCACAAGTGATCAACGGCTTTTGCATTAGCCTCATACTTGGCCTTGGCATCGGCATCGGTCACCATAAGAGTATGGATGTTGACCGGAATAGCATATGTCTTGTCAAGCACAATAAACTCCAACGGCTTTCCTCGAAGAAAAATCCTCATACGAGCCGCCCACTTGTGGTAACCCTTGCCATCGAAGTGCGGCGGACCGCCCCGCTCAACGTACGCCATCTTAGGATTCGAGACTTGTCAAAGTCGCAAAGAATCCGGCACCAAGCTCGATACCAATTGAAGGATCGGATGGCGACTAGAGAGGGGGGGGAGTGAATAGGAGCGGTAAAAATTCTTCCCAAAGAACCCGGCCTATGTCCTACTCAAATCCCGGTCACACACAAGCGATGGATCGAATCACGCACCAATCGCCAAGACCACGAGGTTATGGATCAACCTCTAGCCTTAGGAACGATTCCTCAAAGCACACGCGGAAGCACTAGAAAGGGAGGAAGGAATCGAACCAAGAAGCAAAGCACACGGGCTGCGGCGGACCATCCGCGCGGGGAGGGGCGGACCGTCCGCAAGAGCCGCGCGGACCGTCCGGCCGGGTATCGCGGACCGTCCGCACCGGCCGCGGACCGTCCGGCCTTAGCCGCGGACCGTCCGTTAATTTACACGAACGACCCAAAGACACCCCCGTGCCACGGACCGTCCGCGGGGAGCACGCGGACCGTCCGCCTAGCACCGCGGACCGTCCGCCCGACACCGCGGACCGTCCGAAACTTCGTCCAACCAAAAATCAAAATCACAACGGATCGAAACAAAGGACGAGCAAGAACACGAAGAACACGGGATGAAGCCGGACCCGCGCGGACCGTCCGCCGGGAGGTCGCGGACCGTCCGCAAGGCTCGGACGAACGAGAAAAATGCCCGACCTCGAAAGTCAACTCCCCCAAATCATCATCGGATTTCCCAAACGGTTGAAGGTGTGGAGACAAGGGTTTGGGTACATGAAAAGCGTCACACAAGGATGCTATAGCCCAAAAATCTTGCCTCATAACTCCCTAAATCACCGGGAATCGCGAATCCTTTGAGCACCACCAAAACCTAGAGCACCGAACGAAAACTCACGAATCGAAGTAGTTTCCCGGCGTTTGAGGGCACAAGATCAAGCACAAAGATGCACAAGACATCTATCCATGTTTCCCTCAAAGAAATCCGGGAAGAAACTCACTCAAATCCGCGGAATCACACCGAGAACAAAGGCACGAAAATAAGCACAAAAAGGCACGAAAAACAACCCCGAATCTTCTATACAAACCAGGAAAGATTCACAAGGTCTAGCATGCCGCCCTAGCATCCATCCCTCTCAACAAATCTCTCATGAAGCTCTCATGCTAGCCTAGAGAAAATAGGAAGGAAAATAGCTACGAAAATGAGAAAGAGAAGGGGGAAAATGAAACCCTAAGTCGCGGAGAGAGAGAGCCATCAACACACACTCATGGCTTATATATCAGGTCCCGCCGGAGTGGTAAATGACTCGACTACCCCTAACTACACTACTGGCGATACAACCCACGTAGGGGCATTTTGGTAATGTTTGTGGGTCTTGCCATCGGACGGCCACGCCTTTGCCGCACCCCGCGTCCTCCCGACGCAAGCCATGCGATCCCGCCGCGTGTCCTCCGCCTCGAAGCTTCCCGACACGCCCGGATCCCGTCTCCGTCGTGTTGGGCCCTCGGACTTGGTTTTGAGGCCCAAACCAAGAAACCGTCCGCCGATGGTTTTGTGGGTAAACCACCAAACCCCGCGTGCCCGGTCCGGCCTCCCGCCAAACCACTTGACTCGACCGCCACCGTGCACCGGCTCGTCTGTCCATGACTTCGTCTTGCTTGTGTCGCCACCATGTGACCCGCACCCAGTCCCGCTGTCCACCGGGTCCCTCGAACCGAGCCTACTTGTCTCTCCATCTCCCGGAGGCCCCTCAAGGCTGAAGACCTTTCGCGCCCGTTCTTCACCTGCAACAACACGAACTAGGCCGCAGCCTACACCTGCGCACTAAGCCAAGAGTCAGTCCAACACCCGTTGTCAATCACTCATCACTAAGGAGCGGTCATCCACCGACCACTGGGACGCTCCTGGTCCACATAGGGATATTAGGAACACCTCATGAGAAGTCCATAGCCAAGTTTAATCCCACCAAAACTCGTCCAAAAAGGAGGAATCAATGAAATCCCGCCAAGAGCACTTCCAACCCAAGAACTCAAGAAACCCCAAAATCGAGAACCTTTACTCACGGATTTGGGAGGGGAGTCACAACCCAAAGAACCACGAAGGGTTCCCACAAATTTCCCCCATCAAATCCCCAAGAGAAAGGTCCCGAAAACAACCCAAAGAAATCACCAAGAGAGGGCTCTGAAAATCACCACCAAGAACAACCAGGGAAAACACATCCAAACCTTGAGGAACCACACCGAATCATCTATACATGAAACAAAGGTTCATACAAGGTCTAGCAAGCCGCCCGATCATCCATTCCTCTCAACAAGATCTCTCCATGAATCTCTCTTGCTAGTCCTATGGAAATCCTAAGGAAAATAGGAAGGAAAATGGGAAAACAAATGAGCTAGGGTTCCAAAGAGTTGGCTGCCATCCTCTCACCTCTTGGGTTATATGGAGGCAACCGAATGTCTAAAATGCCCTTTCCTAATAACTAGGGATACAAGCCCCTCAAGAGCGGATTTGGAAGTCTTCATGTCTTCACCATCGGATGGATGCCCGGCGACCGCACCCTGCGTAGCCTCGACGCAAGCCATGCGATCCCGACGCGTGTCCTCCGCTTCGAAGTCTCCGGACTGCGTCGTCGCACACCGGTTAGACCGGTGCTCCTCACCGGTCAGACCGGTCCCCACCGGTCAGACCCACCGGTCGGACCGGTCTGGTGCTGCTGCAACTCCGTCTTCGGTTCTTCGGTCTTGGCTTTGTGGATCAACCAAGGAACCCAGTGGTTTTCTGGTGAACCACCGGAAACCCCGCGAACTCGGTGTAGCCTCCGCCAATCTCCACTCATGACTTGGCTCCCACATAGTCCCGGCTCGACCTTGGTTTTGAGGCTCAACCAAGAAACCGTCCATGACTTCATCTTGCTGTTCATGCCACCATGCGGCCCGCACTTGACTCCGCTGGCCACCGGGTCCCTCGAACGAAGCCTACTTGTCTTCTCCACACTTGGAGGACTCATCGGCGACGACCTTTCGCGCTTGTTCTTCACCTGCACCAACACCAGTCAAGCCGCAACCTGCACCTGCAATACTTAGCCAAGAATCAGTCCACACAACATTGTCAATCACTCATCACACAAGGAAGCGACCATCCACCGGTCCTCGAACCACACATGGTCCTCACACCACCAATGACGCCGTTGGAGACTTTCATGGTCGCCCAAACCGAAGTGTTGCGCCAGATTTTGCAGACGCAACAGCAAATCACGCAACAGATGCATCAGAGGCCTCCAATGGGAGCCAATCAGGATGGACCACAAATGGTTACCACCTATTCCCAGTTTATCGGGATGAAGCCCCCGACCTTCACTAAAGCAGAAGAGCCCCTTGATGATGATGCATGGATTAGGGCCGTTGAGGACAAATTTTCTGCATTCGTCCTACCTTGTTCTGAGGAGCACAAGGCTAGATTTGCAGCCTTGTAGCTTCGTGGAGAAGCATTATGTTGATGGTTAATAGTTGTATCAAAGTTTTTTAGACTTGCAAGCGGACAAGTCTCCCGTCGTAGTCAAGGGACCCTTCTTCCCTCGAGTGGTGAACCCAAGGTATCGAATCCGTGGAACAATGTGCAACGCAAGGATTCAATCTAGTAAAGCAAGGTAATCTATCTTATGAAGAACCAAAATGCATCTAATCTACTAACTCATAAAGGAAACACATATAATCTAATCTACTAAAGAGGTGGCAAGAGAAAGCAAGAGATAACCGATTTAGAGAGTCTAGATCATGCTTATGTTGTAGCTCCCAACAAGATAGATGAAGATAGAAAAGTGAATCTAAAACGCCCGCCTTTCGGAACCCCCGTTCTGTCACAACGTATCCCTACTAATGCGGGTAGTCTAGGGCGAGTTCGATAAGAATAAGTTGAAATCACTTGGTTGGTCCGGTATGCACCTCTAGCCACCGCGGCTACAAGAGCACCCTAAGCAATCTACCTTAAGTATAGATTGGGGAAAAAGCAAAACGAAGAAGAAAACAAAATCATCGAGAAGGCACTTGATCGCTAGAAATCGGATTCACTTAAAGACTTCACCATGAATGATTACATGAACAAGATCACCACCGGGATCCTACCTCGATCTTGATCCTTGCTCCGGAGCTCCAACGTGGTCTTCCATGCAAGGTTCCCACGTCGGCTAGGGAGACCCTAGACAACTAGCACGGCCCTCATCTCCGAGATGGTGTCCCTCAAGCTTCTCTGCTCCTCGACGGCGGATGACAAATTGGTTTATGCGTGGCTCTCGGTCAGGGGACTATAAATAGCTCGAGATGCATCTAGGTCAAAGGGGGGGTCGACTGGGCCTCGAAATGGGCTGGGCCAGCCGGCCTAGGCCGACCGGCCTGGGCCCACTTCGGCCCAGTCCGCGGCCTCCTTCACCCGACGTTGCTTCCCGAGTCTTCTAGATCCTCCACCCTTCAGCATGTGGGCCCTTGTCGTCAGTTTCTCTCCGAATTGGACGAAGCTCCTTGTCTCGCAAGATTCGACACTTTTCTGGCTAGGTCCTCGGAGTTTTCCATCTTCTCGGGTTGGGTCCTTGGGCTTCTTGGAGTCGTGTTCACTTCATTGCTTGACTTCTACCGGGCTTCAAGGTCTTGTCATGAGGTGCTTAATGAACTTATCCCGGAAGTCTTGCTTTCAACGCTAAAACCCTGCATAAACACTAAACTCCAAAATCGACATGCACAAGTGAACTTGTTATACCACGGGGGTTAGTACCAATGGATAAGATACAAAAGTCATGCCAACACCGAAGGTAAACTCATGGCTAGGTTGACGGAATTTCACCGTCAACAGCTCTGCCATGCTTAAACCTTGCTCGTCCTCGAGTAAGCCTTCGATGGATATCATCGTTGCCCTTCATTGTTTAAACCTTGCACTTGATCATACATGACAAAACATGATGCTCTCAAAAGTTTAATTCGTTAAAGTTCCATAATGTACTAGCCTTCATCCCTACGGAGGGTAGATATTTAATTAAGCTTATCCCACAAGTATTAACATGCTCCCAAAATTCAAATGGATCTCAGAAATTTTGAAATAAAGAACGAGACGAAAAAGAGCTAAACCAAGTTCAAAAATTTAAACCACCTTGCATCTTGCTCATGAACTCTCATCTCAACTTGTCTCTCAAGCCGATTTATTCTACTCCTTTCCCTCTCATAACATATATATGTGGTAGGCTTTATATGGAGCTTTTTGGGGAAGTTTTAGTCCTACCAAGATTTTATAAATGAGATGTCAAAACAAGACAAGCTTCTCATGGTCTTACCGAGACTCGTCAAAAAGGTCATTGGAAAATAATGTTATATCAAGGAGGGGAAAAAGAAAAATACACACACTTGAGATAGGTGGACATGTGCAAATGGCAAAGAGTGATCCCGAGGCACAAAGGAAGTCCTCGTTAACGGATTGCACATGGTTGGAAAATGAGTATGGATCTTTTAATCTTGAAGCCTTGAAATTCCTAATGCACTTTAGAGAACCGGGGAGCTTATGTTATTTTTACTCATACTCACATTTTTTCTTTTCTTTTTCCCTCATACATATATTTTTTTTATTTCTTTTTCATTCTTTCTCTTTCTCATTTTTTTCTTTCTCATCAAGTTTTTTTATTTGCTCCCCTTTGAACTCTAAAATTGCAATGTACCTACCTCCTCCCCCATGCTTAGACGTTTGCTCGTCCTCGAGCAAAGAGGTGATAGAGATAAGGTAGGTACCGGAAATACTTTTCCTTTGGAGAGATACTTGAAATCTTCAATGTTGGCACCATCTTGCGATCTTCCTTGAATTGACGATCCATTCTCAACGATAGGTTGTGGTCAATGAGGTAATCACAAAAGATGATATTTGGTTTTAAGGGTGGATATCCGACGAGGTTTGTGAGATCTCCGATGTGGGGATACACAATGCACGGATTAGAGGCTAGTAATAAGATAGATACGCAAAAACGGAATGACCAGCTTCTTATTCTCGGGCCAGAGAAATCAAGGTCTGAAATAACTCACCCAAAAATAAACCTTGTATACTAAGTTTTTACACTCAAATATTTATATGGCTCTGCATAGGTAGAGCAACACGCAAGTGGTATTTATGACAAGGTTAGCTTTACATTTAAGAACAAAAATAAATCTTCTTTAATCCATCTAAAACTTGAGAGCACATAAAACACTATGGGTCTTTATTTTTATCATAAACTCCGCTAAAGATTAAGCTAGCATTTAGATAATTTCAGATTTGTATTTTAAGAGAGCATTAGCTTAATCATGCATAAAACAATTACAAAGATAAACAAAGCGGCAATTATAATCATATATCATCATGACACAAACTTTGTAACTTTACCAAAGGTAAAAACTAGGTGGTGACATTATTCATGATGAAAATAAACCTAACACACATGCTGAAAATTAAAGTAAAAACTAAAAATTAAAGTAAAAGCTGAAAATACTACGCATACATAGGCACATCCAAGCTAAAAATTAAAGAAAAAGGGGAAAGGAAAGATAACTAAAGCTCCTCTTTCTAATCTTCCGCCGGTGGTCGATATTAATAGTCTTGGTTGTTGTACCCTTATTTATAATAGGATTGCACCTCTCCTATGAATTGTCCCGACGGTGCTAGGTGAAGGTGTCAAAGCTCATAAGCGATGTTTGCATTTCCTTCACCCATTTCGTTTGCATTGGTTGGGATGGTTGTAATAATTTGCATGTTCCTTGCAGCATATCACCCAATGGTGGCCACACTTTGTTGTGGTTGAGGAAGGTGTGCATATGGCTCCCCAAAGGCTACATTGGGCACCGCAAAATTTGGTGGGGATATGGCTGCACCACTCCCCCATGCTTGCATTGGTACACCATCGTAGTAACTTGGCGGCGCCGGAATTTCTCCAAATGGTGGTACATAATTTTGTTGTGCACCTACTTCTTGGGCCATAGAAGATCCTTCTCTTATAATCCTTCTCTTTATTTTTCTTCAACGGCACAAGAAGTCCTTCCTCTAACCAAACTTCTTTCCCCTCAAGAAAAAGTCTTAATCTTTAATTGGAAGGGGTAAATTCACTTTGGCCACTTTAAAGCCTCCTCTCTCATCTCCACTTATGTTCTTGCTTCCTTTCATATATTCAAATGGGAAGTCCTGGGTAAGAGATGCTCGGGGTTCCTCGTAATACCCGGTCTTAAAAAGATAGGCAACATGGAGAGGTAACACCCCGAACCAATATCTCTCGAATCCGATGTTGCTCAAAACACCACCGATTGATCATAAGGTGAGTGGGGTCTATTGGTTGCCTGGCAATTAAAGCCGAGTAAAGCCAACTCAACTCCGTGTTGGTTATCTTTGTCTCTCTCATTCTCCCCAAAATCCTTTTGCACATCCATGAGTGAAACTCTTGGATGATGGGGTTCTGGATAAAATTTCTTTGTTGCTACGCTTCTCCCGCGATCATACTCCAAAAACCTTCCCATGTGCCTCCATGCACATCCACTTGTTCCGGAGCTCCCTTTTGAAAACCGAGCTATTCCCTAATACATAGGGAACCGCTTGTTCAATCAAGATAGGAGACACTCGCCCATGGGTCTATGATACTAGAACATGCAATCGTTTTGAACATGAAAACCAATCTAATCTATCGGGGGTTGTGACCACGGTTTCGCCCTTTCCCTCCTCTCGTACTCACTACGTGAAGGTATTCATGACTAGGCCTATGATGGACACGGTGTATTGAATGGATCCAAGGAAGCATTGGAGCTCTAGTTCCTTTATGGCATGGTAGCTAACCTTAAGCAATAAAGTATATTCAACACAAGATGATAGATAGATAATCCAACAAAGTATGATTACATCTCATGATTGATTACAACCCATGGATGAAAGGAGATTACCCCATCAAGGTGCTAGACATAGCACCGTTGATCATGGTTACCCTTTCGACGGTGTCTTCCTTCTTCTCCTTGTGGGTGCTTCCTTCGAGGTGGTTGATCTCCCTCCGGAGATCTCCCTCCTCTCTCTCTAGTTTGTGGATGGCCTCCTGGTGCGAATGTCTCTCTCCAAATGGAATGAGAGACTCAACACTCCTTCATCAAGGATATGCGCCATGGTCATGAGAATTTCCTAGGCGAATTCCTTGTGGGTGTTTGCTGACACTCCGTTAGAGAATTGCACCCAATCACGGTGTCCCGTATGAAAACCCAATATGTGGAGAGCTTGGTCGTCAAAGTCGACGTTCGCTACAAGCCTCTACTCAAGGAGAGCGAGCTTCTTCTCCTCCTCCGTCATGATGACAAACCCCTCGGAATACCGCGGAGCGTATGGAGGTGGAGCGGATGATCGTGTCGAGTGGCGAGGTCGGACGGGCGGCTCCTCCATATGCCCTTGAGGTCCGATGAACCTTATAAACGAGTCGTGTGGCCCTCATGCCACCGAGGAGAAGAGTGTGGTTCCTCCTCGGCGGTGCCGTGTCCTACTCAATACTCCGAGGAGACTCGGAAACCGAGCACCTCCTCGAAAAGGTTATCGATGATGGCTTAGACGACGATGATCCCTTCTTCTTTGGAGAAAAAGCTTGTAGGTTTCTTCCATGATTGCAGCACTCTCCCTCACAAATATATATCCGGGGTTTTCAACTGGTAATAAGGTACACAAATATTATTTTGGAGTCTGGACTTTGAGTGGATTAAGGATGTGATTTGTTGCGCGAAACAAGCGGGGTGGATGGCTAAGTCTAAGGTGGTTTCGGACTACAAACTAGAGCACATGAACAAAGAGCTAGATGGGAGACTTACCTCTCTCCTCCTTTTGGCTCGGTTCTTCTCTAGCGCACTCATTTTGCTCCGTGACCGTGTGCTCCTTCCAAACGTTCTCGTCCACTTCTTCGCTTGCATTGTTGCTCCTTCCACTTGATGTTTTCGCTTTGAGTCACTTCTATACTCCCTTGCCTCACATGCCTCCATGATATTCCTACAAAACAAAGCCTTGGCTGCCCCCGTGCTTGTACTTTGCATGTAGTGTGATAAAATATGTTGGAGGGGCATCCCGTGATGTAACATGGTGCATGTATGGTTAGGTTAACTAGATTGCCTCCCTCTAAGCATGCTTTAATGCTAAGCGCTCCTCTAATTTCGAAAATAAAAAAATCAGAGATATTAATGACTTAAAATATAAATTTAGAGGAGTTTTTAAAGCATTAAAAACAAATGTAAGTCGAAAAATATTTCCGACTACTTTTATGTTGGTCTCACCGGTATTGTTTGCCTTCATTAGTTGAGAGCAAGCTTTTCCCGGCTTGATTACGGGGGCATAGGTTTAGGTTCTAATTTTCATTAGATGAAAGAGATTTTGAATGAAATAAAATTAAATGAGGCTTAGAAAAATTCTAATCTTAGAGAAACCAAGGATAAGGGTTTTTAAACCAACCAAAAGTCAAGTTTCTAGGTTCACACGAGTCCTACCACGTGCTGAAATTTAAATAACATCTAGATACAAGTCGTGGCTCTACTCGTGTGTTTTTAGCATGTAAAATAAGTCAACCACAACATCATAAATAGGATGAATGGTTGAGTTAGGTTCTGAATTGTTTTGGTTTTGGTTTATCGAAAAGAAGCAAACAAACACATAGGATGGTTCATGTAAAGGGTTTATGATCAAAACAAAATATTCAACCAAGAATTATGTCTCTAATATTGTTCAACCATTCAAATATTCAAACAAACTGAATTATTTGAAAGGACTCGAAAAACCTGGAATCGGGTTGTCCTCCCGGTAGCTTATTCTTGACTCGACGAAACGGGTTGCCTCCCGCCTAGCGCTTCTTTTATAGTCCATGGCTAGACTTCTTCACTTGATTACTTCGGATCAACGCTCTTTGTGGGTGTTGCAATCTTGGGTACCCACTTCCGCACCATCTTGGGCACGGGCTTACTCTTCGGCTTAGTCATTTTTTTGGTCTTCACAGGCTGACTTTGTCGTTTGGTCTTGACGGATGCAACAACTTCCATCATGTAATGGCTCGGCATCTCAAACTCCGGTTCTTCGGTCGTGATCTTCATGGTCTCCTTAGTGTGATCCTCCATCTCTCCCGAATGAGTTTGAGTAGCCTTCACCATGTTGGGCCTTTGGGATTGTCTCAGATATTCTTCTTTGTCACCCATCGGTTGTCCGGCAAGTTGTCCCACTTGCATCTCTAGCATCTTCATCACGATGAACACTTCACGTATAGAGCTTCCGACCTCTGTCACCTTGCCATCTAAATTCTTTAATATTTTCTCCATAGCCTCGAACTTAGTGACAGCGTCCTTGTTGATCTTAGCTTGCTCGTCCATCAAGTCCTTGAATTGTGCACAAAGAGGAACCAAATCTTGAATCGACAAACTTGCATTAATTCGGGGTTTACCTTGGACATGGTCGTACTCCTCACACTCCTTGCATGTGGATCTTGCTTCGGCAGCCTTTAGGTGTTGAGCTTCTTTCTCTATCTCCATCTTCTCCATCCTCCTCTTAAGTAAACCGATATGCCACTCAAGGAATTCGGCTCATACGTATTCATTCAAACGCTCCAAAGCTCTCGCAATCGCCATGCGGATAGTTGAGACCTTGATCTTGAACAGCCTTCCAGTGTCTTGAAGGTTTATGATAGGTAGATCAACGATATCTGGGGTGCATAGCTCGCGCTTCGGTTGTAATTGTTCTCCCATGGGCGGCGGTTGAGGTCGATCTTCCTTTGGACTTGGAGGTGGTGATTCCCTTGGAGATTTCGACGGTCCTTCAACTTCGGCTTTTGAATCTAGGGTTTCCAACCATTTAGCTTGTGTTGCACGTCTCCTTTGCCAGTAAAGTTTTCCTGGATCATCCACAAAAGAAAGTTTGGGTTTCTTGGAGAGGTAGCCAACCATCTCCGGTTAGGGTTAGCAAAAACAAAAATCTAAAAAAAGAAAAATTAGGGTTAATCAAAACTAGATTAGATTGACCCGTTTTTTTTCTTTTTGGGGATGATCAAACTTAAGAGATGCAAAACAAAATAAAAAAAACTGAAAAATAAGCGATACTAGATTGGATCTTGATTGCTTGTTCCCCGGCAACGGCGCCAGAAAAAGGGGCTTGTTGATGGTTAATAGTTATATCAAAGTTCGTTTAGACTTGCAAGCGGACAAGTCTCCCGTCGTAGCAAGGGACCCTTCTTCCCTCGAGTGGTGAACCCAAGGTATCGAATCCGTGGAACAATGTGCAACGCAAGGATTCAGTCTAGTAAAGCAAGGTAATCTATCTTATGAAGAACCAAATTGCATCTAATCTACTAACTCATAAAGGAAACACATCTAATCTAATCTACTAAAGAGGTGGAAGAGAAAGCAAGAGATAACCGATCTAGAGAGTCTAGATCATGCTTATGTTGTAGCTCCAAACAAGATAGATGAAGATAGAAAAGCGAATCTCATTAAAAGCATCTTTAAATTGTGGCCTCCGGTCCGACTCTGAAAACGCCCGCCTTTCGGAACCCCAGTTCTATCACAACGTATCCCTACTCATGCGGGTAGTCTAGGGCGAGTTCGATAAGAACAAGTTGAAATCACTTGGTCAGTCCGGTATGCACCTCTAGCCACCGCAGCTACAAGAGCACCCTAAGCAATCTACCTTAAGTATAGATTGGGGAAAAAGCAAAACCAAGAAGAAAACAAAATCATCGAGAAGGCACTTGATCGCTAGAAATCAAATTCACTTAAAGACTTCACCATGAATGATTACATGAACAAGATCACCACCGGGATCCTACCTCGATCCTGATCCTTGCTCCGGAGCTCCGACGTGGTCTTCCATGCAAGGTTCCCACGTCGACTAGGGAGACCCTAGACAACTAGCACGACCCTCATCTCCGAGATGGTGTCCCTCAAGCTTCTCTGCTCCTCGGCGGCGGATGACAAATTGGTTTATGCGTGGCTCTTGGTCAGGGGTCTATAAATAGCCCAAGATGCATCTAGGTCAAAGGGGGGCGACTGGGCCTCGAAATGGGTTGCGCCGGCCAGCCTGGGCCGATCGTCCTGGGCCCACTTCGGCCCAGTCCGCGGCCTCCTTTGCCCGACGTTTCTTCTCGAGTCTTCTAGATCCTTCCCCCCCTTCTGCATGTGGGCCCTTGTCATTAGTTTCTCTCCGAATTTGATGAAGCTCCTTGTCTCTCAATATTCGGCACTTTTCTAGCTAGGTCCTCGGAGTTTTCCATCTTCTCGTGTTGGGTCCTTGGGCTTCTTGGAGTCGTGTTCACTTCATTGCTTGACTTCTACCGGGCTTCAAGGTCTTGTCATGAGGTGCTTAATGAACTTATCCCAGAAGTCTTGCTTTCAACGCTAAAACCCTGCATAAACACTAAACTCCAAAATCGACATGCACAAGTGAACTTGTTATACCACGGGGGTTAGTACCAATGGATAAGATACAAAAGTCATGCCAACACCGAAGGTAAACTCATGGCTAGGTTGACGGAATTTCACCGTCAACACTTTAATGTGGTGGGAGCACTTTAAGACTATGCAATCTACTGGACATGAAATTACTTGGACTGAGTTCAAGAAAGCATTCAAGGATCATCACATCCCAAAAGGTATCATGGTTAGAAAGATGAAAGTGTTGCTTGCTCTTAAGCAAGGTGATGACATTTTGTATCAATATGCTCAGAAGTTTAACAGCCTTTTCCAGTATCGAGACCTCACGGGCCGACCATTATCGAGCCCCATGTGGCAACCGCCGGATCGCTCCTCTAGTCCCTACCTCAGTCGGTTGGGATGACTGTTGCGTTCCGTTCAGCTATAAAAAGGGAAACCCTCCCGCGGTGTTGCCATTGCCAAATCTCGCCTGCTTTCGAGCCCGACATTGTCGCTACTCCTGTTTTCCCCTCGGCTAGTTTTGGTCAACCTACCACTAGCCATCTCAACTGTTGCTTCGCCCACTCACCGAGCAAGCTGTTTAGCCGTCTTCGTCGACAACTTCCAAAAGAAGCTCGGAAGGAGATCGAGAGAAGAACCCCAGCTCCATCGACGACCATGCCTCAGTTTGTGGAGATGTTCGAGCCCCTCCGCTGGACGCTTGTAGCATGTACCTCTGCATCGTCGGCAGAGTTTGTCTTCTTATAGTCTTCCATGTACACATCCATCGGCCGCTCCCTCATGAACTGCATTGAGGCAGTGAGGAGAGCACCTGTATCTTTTGCCCTATCTGAGTTCTCGCTGTCTAGAAATATAAGCGAGTATGTCTTCCATCTTTGTAACCCTTATCTTGTTAGAAGGTGTTGCTATAATCTTGTGGTCGAATCTCAGGACTAGATTCTGTTTAAGGGGGTGGGCTGTGACGCCAAAGGTTTTCAGCCAGAGTTGTTAACCCTAATGAGCAGGTCAATCGAGTTAACTTGGTCAAACGAAGGTCAACGTGGGCATCACCTCAAAAACATCACCAATGACCCCTAATGACCCCTTTTGGTCAACCTTGGTCAAAACCCCACTCAAAACCCCTTGACTCCTTTTTGACCCACTAGTGTCAGTCGGTACTTTTGCCGCGTTTTCCAAATTTCACCTAAACACTTCAAAATCTCCCAATGCAAAAGTTGTGTGTTTTGTCGAGGGACACAACTTTCATGTTGAGTGGCATTTGAAATTTTGAGTGGAAATGCGTGAAAAACTCAAGTCAACGCTTCTGGTTACTATTCACCAGAGCCGAGTTTTCTGCAATGTTCAACTGCATTTTATTCAAAATTCATTGATCAAAACCCTATGCACCCTTTGTAGAAGTTGTAGAGGGATAGGAGATCTACAACTTTGATATTCGCCACTGGGCCCACTTCTGTTGAAAAAATTGGAGTAAAATGCAGTTGAACAGGGCTAAGCTGAAATGTTTAGCACCTGAATGCGCCAGCACCCCGCGCGCGTGACGTCGTGCACAGCCGGTCGGCCTACCACCATACTGCGCCGTACACGCACGCCGAGGCAGACCGCCGACCCCTGGTCTGTCCGCGGTGCCAAGGGGCTCCTGTGCGTAGTACCTTTGGGGCCGGGCCGGTGCCATGCGCCGCACACGCATGCGCCGGGTGGCCGCACCGCCATCAAAGGCCATTGGCTCGCCGCTTGCACCGTCGTTGCCCATGCCACGGCCCACTGTGCGATGACGCTCGTGACCCCTTCGCCAAGGCACGCTTGCCTATAAAAGCCGACCGGCCTCCCCTCGCGTGACCCCGAGTCCACCGCTGTCCGTCATAGGAGCCGCCACGGTGAACTCCACCCTCCAGCCACTTGCACTGACAACACGTGCTACTCCAGCGTGCCCTAGGACTCTTTGTAGCTTCCCATCTCTCTTATTGCTCAGGCCAAGCCGCCAGCTCGCCGGAGTCCAAGCTCCCGCGGCCGCCGCCGGGCAGTCCCTGCCGAGCTCGTGCCTCCGCCTGTTGTCCAAGCTAATGGCCAATCGTAGCACCTCCTCTAGGTCACACTGAAGCGCTGTGTGCCACGCATTGCTCAGCCGAGCCTTTCCCCTCGCCAGACTTTGCGCCGCCGCAGCCGCGCTGCCCCTGTGCCGCCACTGCCGCTCGCCGGCGACCGCTCCGGCCGAGCTACCACCGACAATCACTCCGTGGTGAGCTCAATCACCGTCCAGTGCCGCTTGTGGGCCAGCTCCGGCGACCCCTCGCCGACGGCGAGCTCCCATGCACCGCCTGGACCCCTGTGCCTTAATCTCATTCTTGTAGGGTCCTGTGTGTTGAAGCCGAGGGCAGTTTTGTGAAGTTCAAATCTTTCTAGGGACCCTCGTGCAAAATGAATCTTCACCTCCTTATGTGTTTTGGCAGCACCTTGTAAAATCCATAACAAATCATAGAAAAATTCAGAAAATGAAAACCCAATTTTGTTGTGCTCTGTGCAACTAGAACTACCACTTTCCCAGAGCATGTATATACTTTTGAGTTAAAGTTTTTGCTTGAAAAATAGAAATGTAAAATACCTAGATCTATGATTTTGCAAAATCCATACATGATCTTGAGCTGGATTTTGGATATGTTGTGAGTACTAGCATGTTTAGGTCCTGTTCCAAAATTTGCACAATGTTACTAAAGGAATCTTTTTATATAAACTATCTTGTATTATTGTCAAATCTGCCTAGATGATTTTTGTAGCTTAAAATAAAATTGTTTTTGAGCCCAACTTCTGACTATTATCTTGTAATGTTGAAATGCACCTCTGGTGAATTTATTATGATTTTATCACTATTAGAAATATTTATTCCTGATCTATTCTTGATTTTAATCATAAATGTGTAGATCAAGATCTACAAAGGATATAGGTGTGTTTGTTGGTTCTTTAGGCTTGTTTTGGACTAAAGCATGTGTAGGAGAAAGTTTGGGTTCACTACTGTTATATTTATTTCCTTATGCTTTAATTCTCCCTTTGCTAGCTAAAAATGCTTTTGTTTATGTGCATTTAAATTCAAGGGTTTAAACCGGTTGCTGGCTGTCCATAGGATTGTTTTCTGGTCATTAGGACCAGTGGGCACTGTTGGACAAGTTTGGAGTATGATTGGTTGATTAAAGGGGTGCAAACAGGATTAATCTAGTAAGGGAAAAATAGGAAAAGACATCCTTTTGTGCATAAGTTAAATAAAGGAGTTAGAGAAGTAAATTTGTAGCATAAAAGTAAGGTTTCCTTCTGTTAGTATTTAAATAAGATATTCTTTATAGATATGTACACAATCACCATCACTAAAGTGTTGAATAGAAATGCCATAATTGATATATTTATTTTTATAGCCTAAGCAAGTGTGCATGTGTGACTAGTGGCTTATGTTAGATTCAAGGAGACCAGGGAGCATCACTCTTGGTGTATTAGGATTCATTTTTGTGCATTAATGTGAAAGAACCTTTGTAGGTTTAATAGTGAAATTGATTGGAAAACCACGAATGTCATCTAAGGGTTATGTGTTGGTGTGGTGAAAATTGCTAACAAGTTTATAACCAACCCATTGCTGTTTTTGTGAGAATTAAATTAATTTACTTGTATATATATGTACACAGTCACTATTAAAAAAGTCTAGATAATAAAGCAACGCCTATTGTTCCTTTATAGGAACAGTATGCTGAATGTATTATTATCCAGGTGAATGTGGTCAACCATGCACCCCGTGGTTGACATAAGTTGTTGTCGAATTAATTAAATCAAATTGTCACTCAAGTCTTGCATTTGCATCCTCCGTGTAGAAGTTCCCGACGGTAGCTACACGCTCGTGCCAGTGGACGTGAACGAGGGAGCTGGAGGAGACGTGCACTACGTCACTGTAGAGTAAGACCCGGGCCAAAGTCCGGAAGATCGTTTAACTGCTTGTGCTAACGAAGGCAAGCCCCAGTTTTATCATTAAACCATGTTTATTTAAATTTATGCAACTATCCTTGTTATTTTATGTGCATCTACGTTCAGGAATTGGATGAAACCCTAGTTGCATGATTCCTAGATGCCTATGTTCTTTTGCTGGTATGCTAGGTCGTTAGATGCTATGCTCTAGGACCTGGTAAAAGTCGAGTGATGTTCTTTACTCGCGAGAATAAGATTTCCTTTTTGGAATCACACCTTTTCATAAATGGATTGCTCATGTGGTAAGAGCATGGGATTTGGGCTCCGGTCCAGTGGCTTCGTGGGCTAAGCTTTTGAACGTACTAAGCACTTGTCGGGAATGGGACCAGTAAGTCTAGTACCTTAATGAGATGGCACGGGATCTTACTACTACTACTCTCGATTCGTCTCCTGCCCGTCTTGCAACCGGGAGGAGGGTACATCTGTGAGGCTGGGTGTACTGGGTGGGGCATGCCAGATAGCCTTGTACCTGGGACTGTAGGCTATTATCCCAACCCGAAGATTTCTGGGAACCGTTTGGTCGGTGTCGGCTCTGATGGGGCACTGCTCCGTGTGTTTAGGTTTATCTTACAAGGGTCTATGAATCAATCGATTGTCGACCTCTTCACCGTTATCCGAGACTGCTTAATCAGCGGGCCATGATATCCCTTAAATATTGGAACTATGTGAAATCTTCTGCGTGATTTAATTGTTTTGTACAACTCTTGATTGCATTAGTTGCTCATCATAGTAATGATAATCTAACCAGAATTTGAGCTAAAATACTGAAAGTAAGGATCCATGATTTTAGTTGCTTTTTGGCAAAAGAAACCGACCAGCCAAAAGCCTACAAGTCTAGAGGTAACTTTGTCGGGTAAGTCTTGCTGAGTATTAGTATACTCAGCCTTGTTTAAATTGTTGTTTTCAGGTGAAGTTGTTTGTCCTAGTGAGATTCCACCCGGCTGGGAGCTGAAATGGGTGGATGATGACGCCGAGTAATGGCATCACGGATGGCCTCCAGTGATGTCATCTCGAATCTCTATTAGTAGTTCTGTTGTTTTAATAAAACTCTGAACCATTTAAGTTTATGTCAAGAACTATGTTTGTAATAATGGACCCTACGGGGAATTCGGTATTAATTTGTAAGGCACTCTTGACCTTTCTTCGTGAGAGTTTTAATGCATACGTTCGTCCTCTCTGTGATGTCGAGTGATTTACCGGGCGTTAACCCAGCAACACTCAATGGGGTACTTCTTTATTATCGCTTAGTGACCAAATGGAATTGTTTAGGCGACAGTATGGAATTATCTCGGGTGGGGTTGTCACAGTTAACCCGGCGACTAACGACAGGATGATACTTTATTATTGCTTAATGACCAAAGTGGATTGGTTTAGGCGATAGTACGGTATTTTTCTGGGCGGGTTGTCACAGTTGGCATCAGAGCAATTATATGCACCAGAGATTAATTAATAACCTTAATCACTTGTTTTTGAATAAAAATTACCAAGATTGTTTGGATTTGCAAAACACGTTGGTCTATTAAGGATAAACTAGACAGAGAGGCCCTAGAGGGAATTTTTGGGTTCTTTCAGGTGGCTTATTAACCTATGGTTTATTTTGCTAACTTCCAGCACATTTACTTTATGTCAGACTTACTTTCTTGCACAACCAAACTAGATGAGCCCCGTGTTTTATACGTGTGATGTGCCGCATCACGGGAATTGCGAGGGTTGATGGAGTGATCCATTCCACAGATCCCATCTTCGCATCTGGTTATGAGTTGTGTTGTTGCCACGTGTTTCATATGTGAGCATTCCACATGTCGAATATGCGAGGCAAGGATACACTCCATTCAAACGGAGGGTGTCCGAGGTTGGACGCTGTCCATGCAGCGGCTTAATGCATGGATGTCGTTTCTATAGTGAGCGGTAATGTATGTGGACGCTTCCGTGACGTGCTGGCATGGGAGGTTCATTTTCTGTAGGTACATAACAGCACTTTGTTAGTCGCTAAGTGAGTACTGTATAGCTCTCGACTAGATATTATAGGGAGAGACGAATAAAAGCCTTGCCACCGGCGCTAACTTCGATTTTTGGCTTGATTGCCATGTGAGGTCGAATAGGACGTCTTGCATGCATGTTAAAAATCGAAACAACAAAAATGGACCCAAAACAAAACTTCTATATGCTCTCTAAGGAAGATTTTGTTAGTGTGTGTTTTCTATAAACTAGGGTACCTCTCATGCATAGGTGTTATGCTGCCCAAATTTTGTAAAATTTTGTTCGTCTTGTTTTTACACCACGTTCTAGGAAGTAATTAAAACTGGTGTGTTAAACAAAAGTTGCTCCATACCCAATCTAGCTTTTGCTTGCAACAATTCCTTGACCATAGCTTCATTCAATCTTGAGTTGCACCTTTCTAAGAGAACCTAGGTCTTGCTGTTTCTCAGTATCAGCACTCTAGACTTTGCATCCTTCCACCTTGTTTCTTTTTGATCTAGATCAACCTTTGAATACCAAAAGTGTGTAGAAGAACCATACGGAGTAGCCTGAGAAATTTGGGATTTATGGGGTTCTAGATTTTTAGTTATGAATTTTAATTCACAGCTGCCAGAACTTCACCATTTGACATATTGTTCTCTTTGAGACCTGACATGTGTTACATCTTTTGTACAGATGGCTTTCCCCATGTTTCACGAGTTTGATGCTGATGGTACGATCCGTACCAACAGGTTGCACTGGGAGGGTTTTCCACACCTTGCATGGGAAGCACTCAGCGCCGCTGGCTACACCACTCCACCGACTTACGATGTGTCCTAGTTCGAGCGCTTAGGCGTTCCCCGTTGCAGGGTGATCGTCACTGTGCTACCACACCCGGACCACGCCGACTGGTTCAACTTGAGCTTCGTCTACTAGGGTTTTTGTAGCCATGAGACCGTCGAGTCAGCCGCTCTTCGGGTGTTGACGGACTTTTGTGACCACAACCCTACTGTGGTGGCCCTCTCTCTCTGTTCGGGTTGTTCCCCGCTATGAGTTCTCACGACCCGGCGTAGCTGGATCGTATGGATCACCTTTGGGAGCTGTTGTTGTTAGCCGAGCCGCTGGATGTCACTCGGACGCTGGCACGTTGTCTCAACATCGTGTTCACACCTCAGGGGCTGTGTTACAACACCGCAGCAGTGAACGGTCAGCGTTTGGATGTAGCTAGGCTGGACTGGCAGCGACTTTCAGCAGCTCACCAGCAGCTGAACTTTACACTTACCCAGATGCAGCAGGAGAATGATCGGCTATGCGCCAGGAGATTCCAGTTAGAGTTCGAGAGAGGTGACCGTCTTCAGAGGATCGTGGATCTCAAGGCAGAGGTTCATAACCTCGAGGAGGATGCCGATGCCCACGAGATTGAGAGATTGACGCTATTACAGAACATTGCCGAGATGCAGCAGCTGGTTGAGGAGGCCGAGGTGCAGGTGGCCGCCTTGCAGGCCATCGTGGGCTTACAACCGCTACCGCTAGTGCAGGCACCTCTGGAGGAGCAGCAGGGATAGTCGGTCTGGATCAGACGAGTCAGGCTGGACCGCCATTACTGACTCCACCAGCTTCACCTGCTGGTAATGGTGCTTCAGTGGGCAACTAGGTTGCCAGAGAATGACAACAAGAATAATTGTGCTCCTAGGTGTCACCTACGGGATGATTGTGATAGTCAGCTTAAGAGTATGCTTTCGTGCAGTGTGACTGCGTTGTAACCCTATTGTATCACGATGTTTTCAGACTTCAGTCTTGTAGTGTCTTTGGACCCTTATCCGTCATGTTGTAATCAAGAATGCTTGAGCATATTGTGATTCGAATTGAGTTCGATTTGTTCAACCAAGTTGTTGGAATCTTATTATGTATTGATTGCCAAAGTTGTGCAAAATGTTACAATAACCGGGCTTGCCAAAACTTAGCATTTTTGCATAAGTAATGTAAGAACTATGGCATTTTCCGGTGAGTGTCGGTCAGTTGCCAAGACCGCTAGGTAACTTTCCGCACATTGCCTTCTCAGGCACGCAAAATGGAAAAAAATCGCCGCAAGGTTGGAAGCCAGCTCGAGATGCTTGAGTTATCGTATCTTCTAACTGTGTTGAAGAATGATTATATGACTCTAATATTGGTTACAAGCTATTTGTGACTGTGTTGCTGCCTTGTCATGTGAATGCACAAATGAGCTATTGTCATGCATGAATGCACTTATCATTTTCTAAGAAAAATTTTGGCTATGTGTCTAATAAAGGCTCGCATTTCAGATGGTGGGACCCAGGCGCATGTCACACCCTGAAATTTCCAATTTCAGGATGTGAATAGAAAGAATAGTTAAATAACAATTTTCTCATAATTTTAAAATTTTTCCAACATTTATTTTTCTTTACAGGAAATATAGTATAGGAAAAATCCTTTGATTGATTTTCTAAATTAAATAAAAGTCGTGAGTGTTGCATTCATGCCGATGCATCTAGTGGTTCTTGAGTGCAAAAAGTTTCAAAAATGCGTTTAGGAGCTGTCCAAAACCTTCCGAGAATTTTCCGGATTTTTCTGGAATTTATTCTCATTTTCCCTGAGCTATTTTTATTTATTAGAAGGCTCTAAAATCTTTTTCATGAGCCCCAAATGGTTTATTTGGATTGTTCATGTCTTAATCTTTCTCTAGGAATTTTCCTGGAATTTTTGTGATTTTTGGAGTATTTTTCGTGCCTTTAAAGCAATTTCTGCAATTTCTGCAATTGTTTCAGGCATTAAAAATAAAATTCGAAAAAAACCCCATCTACCGGATTGGGCCGAGCCGAGGCTCAGCCCAACCCGCCCGCGCCCGCCGCTCCGCCCGGCCCGGGCCCGCCGCGGCCCATCGGCCGGGGGAGGCCGGCCGGCCGGCGCGCCGCCGCCGCCCGGGGGCGTGCGCGGCTCCCCGCCCCCCATAAAGGGCGCCGCCCCCCCGCGCGCCGCCCTAGCCGCGCCCCGGCGCTTCCTCGCGCCGCGCGCGCCGCCCTATCCCGCATGCGCCGCATCGCCGCGAGCTCGCCGGAATCGACCCTCCGCCGCCGGCCATCCAGCGATTCGGTGCGGGTGGGCATCGATTGGAGGAGCTGCGACCACCGGAAGCTGTGAAACATCGAGCCGAGTCCGCGGAGCATCTTTCCATCGCGAACCAGCCACCAGAGCACCGCCACCACCTAGCACCACCGTCGGCCGCCGCCGAGGTCCGCCGCTAGCCACCTTGCCGCCCCTCTCCGTCCGTGGTGACCATCTCCCCAGCAACCCCTCGGTCTCCTCTCCCTTTTCCCCACCTTGGACGAGCCCGAGGCCGCTCCAACCGCCGGCACCGCCGACGGCCCCGCCCTCTCTGTCCGCCGTCCATGGCAGGCCGAAGGTAGGAGATGAAGTGGCGATTTTGCACTTAGATCCCTGTCCTTTTTAGTAACCCTAGATCCATTTTCTTGAGTCTTGACCAAACTTCAAGGAACCCCCTGAACCTTTTAGATCTTTCAGTTTCTGTCCACCCTGATAATCTTGCATGAAGGCCCTCGAGTTTATGTACCTAATTATGTATATGCCCCTGGATTTTCGCAGTAAAGCCCCTGAAGTTTCTAATCTTTCACAACTAGGTCCCTAGATCTTTAAAAGGCCATATCTTTTATGTTTTAGATCCGTTTTCATCCATTCAAGTTGCGTTAGATTCATAATAATGTAAAGCACGCGTTAGTGGTGTGTTTTCACCATGTTTTGTTTTCTTAAAATAAAATTAATATTAATTTTGATTAATATCTAGTATACATGCCTTTTATAAATAAAAGTAATATAGATCTATATATCGTTTTTATAAGCAAATTTAATTTGATTAATGTTTCTATCACATATTTCTGTACATAAAAGTTAATTAGATCTTTATCTCGGTTTTCATAAACCAAATGTTAATTTGTTTAATAGTTAATTAATCTTTTCTAATTAAAATTTGATTAGGCTTTTACATCGGCTTTTACAATAAATGTTAATTGGATTAATGCTAATAGCATAATGTTTTTAATAATAATATGATCTACTCGAATTACAAAGTTTCGTTTAGATTGTTCATATAGTTTAGTTTTTCTAAATTAAATGTTTAATCGGTTTAATCATATATGAATCTTTATTAATAAAACTTGACTAGTTCTTTACACCGGTTTCATAAATAAAGTTTAATATTGCATTAATATTAACATAGGGTATTTTATTTCTGAAATATCCTTTATATTTGTTTTGTTAATTAAAATGAACCCAAACTCATAGCCTTGCTCTCTCATATGTGCAAAACGTTCGTTAGACGTTCTTTTCTTAGCTCAATCTAAGTGTGATCTTTCCGGACCTTGCTCAATCTTCCACAACCATCTCTTTTAAGCAAACCAAGCCTTTCTTCCTCTAAGCACGGTTTGTTTGCTTTAGTGATCCATCTAATCAAGTCTATCCTTTAGTGTGTTCTTTTAAAGCTTTCTTATGATTGGTGCTTTGTTCTCAGTATATGCTTGTTTGTTTACTTTGTGTATGTTTGTGCCCGATGATTGATGCGCTTAGAGTGAACGCCGTTCGAGAAGTTGGAAGAGCTTGAAGTTGAAGATTCTGAGCAACGACATTACTTTGGTTAAAGGCAAGTGTGTCCTTGATCTTTTGTCCTAAGAACAATATTTAATCACTCATTGCATATGCTTGCATTAATATGATGGGACCCATGTTTAAGGTTTGACTAGTGTTATTTATCCTGTGCCTTGATCAAACGAGTTTATCTTTATGTTGGGTAGCTATGCTTAGTTGCTATACCTGGGTTATGGTGGTTTTAATGAACATTAATGATGAAATGTGCTATACCTTTATGTTCTATCTTTGGATGCTTAATACAAGACCATATGTTTAATCGGAACATGGAGCGACCACCCAGGACAACCGTACAACCACAAGGACTATATGGCTCTGGTCTTGGCCGATTAATTAGGGAAGTCTTTGTGTGGTTATTACTCGCATAGTAGGTTGGGGACGGAGGAATGCTTTTATGGCTACTTCTATTCCGGAGTGGTCTTGGAACGGAAGTACTCTATGGCTGACCGTCCGTAATAGAAGTGTGGTACGAAAGATAGCCTCTATGACATACTACTATGGACTAATACGCATGGGAGGACTCTTTGTAAAGGCCTCGTAGCGTCCCTATGCAATCACACCTCGGTAGTGTGGTATGATGCCTGCGCAGCATCGCATGGTTGGGTTTAAAGTTCTTCGGGACTTTTACGCGACTTGTGGGTAAAGATGTACAACCTCTGCAGAGTGTAAAACTAATCGATTAGCCGTGCCCACGGTCACGGGCGGCCTGGACCCTCACATGATAATTAAACTTGAAGATGGACTTAAATCGCTCTCTCTCTCTCTCTGGTTATGTTTGCCATGTGCTTATGGCGTATCTCTTATCTTATGCTTAATGTGGGTTGGTATAAACTTATACTTTATTAGTAATCAGGTGCTAATAAAATTTGACCAACTAAAATTGCTTAAATGCTTATAGCCCAGTCCACTATAAAGCCTTTGCATTCATTCTTTTCCACCACACTTGCTGAGTACGACAAGTGCTCACCCTTGCTATAACCATTGTTGCTCAGAAAGAGGGTGCCACTTTGAAGTCTTGTGAAGATGTTGCTGGTGCTAGGCGTACGCAACCCCCAGTCGATTGCCTGTGATGTTTGGAGCCTTTGTTTCCAGGATTAAGCGTAAATCTCTGATAATCTTTCTTTTTCTTACGTGATACTCGTTTCGTATTCACTTTTATGTCACTATATGCATGAAACTTGATCCTGCATGCATATAGGTTTGCACTTGGTTTTCTTCGAGAAGCGGTGTGTGACAGAGTGGTATCAGAGCTGTATCGACTGTAGGACGTAAGCCTAGTTAGCACTGGTTGTTTCTTAATGCCTCTTTTGTCCTACAATCCCTCCTTACCTTATCCTTGACCTCTCTGATGAAGGATCTCGCTTCTTAACCATCTTCTTTTCTCCATACCATGAATTCTTATATATTTATCTTCACTCTCCTTGAACATCTCTTCGACCTCGCCTATTCATTCGCTCAAGCAATAACACCCCCTTGATTGATTGGTGGGAGTATTACCCTAAACATTCCATCTATTCGCGCAGCTCTCTGACACATCAGCGCTGTTTCAATTTTATCTCGAGCTACAGAACTCCGATTGGCATGAAACCAGTTGGGTTAGTTCCTAAATTTCATAAGTGAATTTCTATCAAAAATTCAGCCCTATCCAGTACATGTTCCAGGAGCTATGCTCGAAGCATTGGAGCTATCAGAATCTGTAAACCCTGCTGACCTAGTTACCTTCAATATTCTATATCTCGGGCTATAGACCTCCGATTTAGGTAAATCCAATTGGAGTAGTTCAGGAATTTCATCAGTTTTTCTCTGTCCAAAATTCAGCAGTATTCGTTTTGTATCCAAGGAGATACCTACGAATTAGTGGAGCATTCAGAATCTGCCAACACTGCTGACATAGCCGTCTTGTCTAATCCATATCTCGAGTTCTAAACCTCCGATTGAGGTGATTCCAGTTGGGTTGAACTCATAATTTCGTACTCCTTGATCTGGGAAAAATCCATTATTTATGGATAACCTTGCTGGGAGATATATCTGATCTATTAGGAGGATACCCCCCTGACTTCATTAACAACGTGTAGTGTCGTTCCCCTTTAGCTATGCCTTGATTGGTGGAATTGTGTGTTTGCATGATGATGCTTGGTTTTATGGACTTGATTGATTCGTTTCTTTGAAGTGAGTGTTGGTGTATTGTGGGTCTTACATCCGCCATAACATCAGTTGCTTAGTTGGGTTCTTCTTTTGTACCTCCCACCTCCTTGTTCTCCCCCACTCGTTTTGCACTACTCTTGTCCCCCTTCTGATCATATCTTTATCTATCAACCAGATGGAAAACCAAGAAGGAGGTAACCAAGGAGAAAGCTACGAGAACGGTGACGACTATGGATACAACCCAAATGCGTTATCATATCCACCCTCGGACGATAAGTATGCAGAGTTCATGAAGGCTGAGCCGCCAATGTTCTCCAGTACCACATATCCCTTAGAAGCTGAAGACTGGATCAAGACAATTGAAGAGAAGCTAGATATGGTACAATGCAATGATGGAGAGAAAGCTTTGTATGCATCTTGGCAGCTTATAGGAGCAGCTTCAGAATGGTGGAATTCTTACATCAATGGACATCAAAGCAACTCCGAGAGTATTGTGTGGAAGGAATTCAAAGACAACTTTATCTTACACCATACTCCCGTGAGTGCGATGAAGCTCAAGAGGAAGGAGTTCCTTAACTTAAAGCAAGGACAAGATGACGGAATCGAGTACGGGGATAAGTTTATTCAGTTATCTCTATATGCCCCAAGATCGGCTGAGAGTGATAAGAAGAAACGAGAGCATTTCATCAAAGGGTTGAATGAAGATCTTCAAAGTATACTAAGCCTACATGAATACTCCAGTATACATGATTTAATCAACAAAGCCGTTGGGCTAGAAAGCAAGCTACAGGAGATCATGAGTAAGAAGAGAAAAAGGGAATATCCAAGGGGAGCCAATAACAACTCTCACCTACATCATATGTCTCAAGCCCAAGGTCTTCCTGAAGATCACAATGAAGATGCATATCTAGAATATCCTCATGGTGTCACAATACCAGTGATTTATGAGACACCACAAAATCGTCGGAACATTAGGGAAAGTAAAGCTTGTTTCTATTGCAAAGCTGGTGGACACTTTATCAACAGGTGCCCGAAGAAGTTTCTAGACCGCCATTTTAAGAGAGAATGGCGACAACGACACAAGCAAGACAAGACCCCCGATACCTAAGGATTTTGATATAAGTTAGGCCGTGGAAAGATTTCTGTAATATGAAAGGAAAAATATTGTCGAAGGATATGAAAAGAGTTCGAAATAAACCCTTGTCTCTTGCTAGCCTTTTTTCGAATCTCGGGACGAGATTCCTTTTAAGGGGGGTAGATTTGTCACACCCTGAAATTTCCAATTTCAGAATGTGAATAGAAAGAATAATTAAATAACAATTTTCTCATAATTTTAAAATTTTTCCAACATTTATTTTTCTTTACAGGAAATATAGTATAGGAAAAATCCTTTGATTGATTTTCTAAATTAAATAAAAGTTGTGAGTGTTGCATTCATGCCGATGCATCTAGTGGTTCTTGAGTGCAAAAGGTTTCAAAAATGCGTTTAGGAGCTGTCCAAAACCTTCCGAGATTTTTCTGGAATTTATTCTCATTTTCCCCGAGCTATTTTTATTTATTAGAAGGCTCTAAAATCTTTTTCATGAGCCCAAAATGCTTTATTTGGATTGTTCATGTCTTAATCTATCTCTAGGAATTTTCCTGGAATTTTTGTGATTTTTGGAGTATTTTTCGTGCCTTTAAAGCAATTTCTGCAATTTCTGTAATTGTTTCAGGCATTAAAAATAAAATTCGAAAAAAAAACCCATCTACCGGATTGGGCCGAGCCGAGGCTCAGCCCAACCCACCCGCGCCCGCTCTGCTCCGGCCCGGCCCGGGCCCGCCGCGGCCCATCGGCCGGGGGGAGGCCGGCCGGCCGCGCCGCCGCCACCCGGGGGCGTGCGCGGCTCCCCGCCCCCCATAAAGGGCGCCGCCGCCCCCCGCGCGCCGCCCTAGCCACACCCCAACGCTTCCTGGGCGGCGCCACCGCCCTATCCTGCATGCGCCGCATCGCCTGCAGCTCGCCGGAATTGACCCTCCGCCGCCGGCCATCCAGCGATTCGGTGCGGGTGGGCATCGATTGGAGGAACTGCGACCACCGGAAGCTGTGCGACATCGAGCCGAGTCCGCGGAGCATCTTTCCATCGTGAACCAACCACCAGAGCACCGCCACCACCTAGCACCACCGTCGGCCGCCGCCGAGGTCCGCCGCTAGCCACCTTGCCGCCCCTCTCCGTCCGTGGTGAGCATCTCCCCAGCAACCCCTCGGTCTCCTCTCCCTTTTCCCCACCTTGGACGAGCCCGAGGCCGCTCCAACCGCCGGCACCGCCGACGGCCTGCCCTCTCTGTCCGCCGTCCATGGCAGGCCGAAGGTAGGAGATGAAGTGGCGATTTTGCACTTAGATCCCTGTCCTTTTTAGTAACCCTAGATCCCTTTTCTTGAGTCTTGACCAAACTTCAAGGAACCCCCTGAACCTTTTAGATCTTTCAGTTTCTGTCCAACCTGATAATCTTGCATGAAGGCCCTCGAGTTTATGTCCCTAATTATGTATATGCCCCAGGATTTTCGCAGTAAAGCCCCTGAAGTTTCTAATCTTTCACAACTAGGTCCCTATATCTTTAAAAGGCCACATCTTTTATGTTTTAGATCCGTTTTCATCCATTCAAGTTGCGTTAGATTCATAATAATGTAAAGCACGCGTTAGTGGTGTGTTTTCACCATGTTTTGTTTTCTTAAAATAAAATTAATATTAATTTTGATTAATATCTAGTATACATGCCTTTTATAAATAAAAGTAATATAGATCTATATATCGTTTTTATAAGCAAATTTAATTTGATTAATGTTTCTATCACATATTTACGTACATAAAAGTTAATTAGATCTTTATCTCGGTTTTCATAAACCAAATGTTAATTTGTTTAATAGTTAATTAATCTTTTCTAATTAAAATTTGATTAGGCTTTTACATCGGCTTTTACAATAAATGTTAATTGGATTAATGCTAATAGCATAATGTTTTTAATAATAATATGATCTACTCGAATTACAAAGTTTCGTTTAGATTGTTCATATAGTTTAGTTTTTCTAAATTAAATGTTTAATCGGTTTAATCATATATGAATCTTTATTAATAAAACTTGACTAGTTCTTTACACCGGTTTCATAAATAAAGTTTAATATTGCATTAATATTAACATAGGGTATTTTATTTCTGAAATATCCTTTATATTTGTTTTGTTAATTAAAATGAACCCAGCTCATAGCCTTGCTCTCTCATATGTGCAAAACGTTCGTTAGACGTTCTTTTCTTAGCTCAATCTAAGTGTGATCTTTCCGGACCTTGCTCAATCTTCCACAACCATCTCTTTTAAGCAAACCAAGCCTTTCTTCCTCTAAGCACGGTTTGTGTGCTTTAGTGATCCATCTAATCAAGTCTATCCTTTAGTGCGTTCTTTTAAAGCTTTCTTATGATTGGTGCTTTGTTCTCAGTATATGCTTGTTTGTTTACTTTGTGTATGTTTGTGCCCGATGATTGATGCGCTTAGAGTGAACGTCGTTCGAGAAGTTGGAAGAGCTTGAAGTTGAAGATTCTGAGCAACGACATTACTTTGGTTAAAGGCAAGTGTTTCCTTGATCTTTTGTCCTAAGAACAATATTTAATCACTCATTGCATATGCTTGCATTAATATGATGGGACCCATGTTTAAGGTTTGAATAGGGTTATTTATCCTGTGCCTTGATCAAACGGGTTTATCTTTATGTTGGGTAGCTATGCTTAGTTGCTATACCTGGGTTATGGTGGTTTTAATGAACATTAATGATGAAATGTGCTATACCTTTATGTTCTATCTTTGGATGCTTAATACAAGACCATATGTTTAATCGGAACATGGAGCGACCACCCAGGACAACCGTACAACCACAAGGACTATATGGCTCTGGTCTTGGCCGATTAATTAGGGAAGTCTTTGTGTGGTTATTACTCGCATAGTAAGTTGGGGACAGAGGAATGCTTTTATGGCTACTTCTATTCCGGAGTGGTCTTGGAACGGAAGTACTCTATGGCTGACCGTCCGTAATAGAAGTGTGGTACGAAAGATAGCCTCTATGACATACTACTATGGACTAATACGCATGGGAGGGACTCTTTGTAAAGGCCTAGTAGCGTCCCTACGCAATCACACCTCGGTAGTGTGGTATGATGCCTGCGCAGCATCACATGGTTGGGTTTAAAGTTCTTCGGGACTTTTACGCGACTTGTGGGTAAAGATGTACAACCTCTGCAGAGTGTAAAACTAATCGATTAGCCGTGCCCACGGTCACGGGCGGCCTGGACCCTCACATGATAATTAAACTTGAAGATGGACTTAAATCGCTCTCTCTCTCTCTCTCTCTGGTTATGCTTGCCATGTGCTTATGGCGTATCTCTTATATTATGCTTAATGTGGGTTGGTATAAACTTATACTTTATTAGTAATCAGGTGCTAATAAAATTTGACCAACTAAAATTGCTTAAATGCTTATAGCCCAGTCCACTATAAAGCCTTTGCATTCATTCTTTTCCACCACACTTGCTGAGTACGACAAGTGCTCACCCTTGCTATAACCATTGTTGCTCAGAAAGAGGATGCTACTTTGAAGTCTTGTGAAGATGTTGCTGGTGCTAGGCGTACGCAACCCCCAGTCGATTGCCTGTGATGTTTGGAGCCTTTGTTTCCAGGATTAAGCGTAAATCTCTGATAATCTTTCTTTTTCTTACGTGATACTGTTTCTGTATTCACTTTTATGTCACTATATGCATGAAACTTGATCCTGGCATGCATATAGGTTTGCACTTGGTTTTCTTCGAAAAAGCAGGTGTGACAGCGCAGCTCTCCCAACGGGTTTGGAGCGACTTGTAGCAGCGACCTACCGCCGCCGCAGCCCATGATGCCGTCAGAGGCCTTCATGGCCACTAAAACCGAGGTGTTGCGCCAGATCCCACAGGCACAACAGCAGATCACCCAGAAGATGAAACGAGGGCCGCCACATGGGGCCAATCACGAGGGGCCTAATCAGGTCACCACGTACGCTCAGTTCATTGGGATGAAGCCACCGACCTTTTCCAAGGCAAAAGACCCCTTGGAAGCTGAGGCTTGGATCAAGGCCATCGAGACAAAGTTCTCTGCTATTGTGATGCCTTGCTCTGAGGAGAACAAAGCCAACTTCACAGCTCTGCAACTGCGAGGGGAAGCCTTAATGTGGTGGGATCACTTCAAGTCTACGCAGCAAGGGCGTGTTGTCACTTGGAATGATTTCAAGCAAGCTTTCAAGAGCCATCACATCCCTAAAGGATTGATGGATAGGAAGATGAGAGAGTTATTGGCCCTCAGGCAGGGATCCGATACGGTGTACCGTTACGCCTAGAAGTTCAATAGCCTTTGCCAATACGGTGGCCATCACGTAGATACTGATGCAAAGAAGATGGAAAGGTTCCGTGATGGGCTAGATGGCAAGTTGTAAGAGCGACTGAACTTGCTCGAGCCAGAGAATTTCCATGAGCTCGTGAACAAGGAAATATCCCAAGAGGATGCTATGAAAAAGGCCCACAGGGACAAGAAGAGGCCGTCTGGTTTTGCTCCGGGCAGCGGAACTCACAAGAACTTTCGCTTTGTGAAGAAGAATGTTCCAAACCCATCCCATCCATCTTCAACTGGACGCTGGACGATGAAGCCACCCCAGGGCAGACCTTCAAGGAACTTCTAGTTCTGCAACGCTCAGCAGCCGGCTCCAAAGCCTAATGCACCCCCACGTAACATCGGTGATCGCCGTTGTTTCAATTGTGGTCAACCAGCGCATTACATATGTGAGTGCCCCAAGCCCAAGCAGTTCAAGCCCAACACACCAAATCAAGGTGCAGGAACAAGCCTGCCACTCTGACTAAGAAGCAGATGGTGCAAGTCCGCCAAGGCAAGCTGAACTTCACCACCATGAGTGACATTCCAGAGGGAGCTTCAGTGCTCACGAGTACATTCTCTATCAATGATACTCATGTTAAGATTTTATTTGATTTTGGAGCTACCCACAGTTTCATAAGCGAAAGGCTAATAGGAAAAATGGGTTTGAAGGGTTATCATACCAATTCCGCCCATAAAATAATCACTCCGGGAGGGCAAATCACCTCTAGTACCTTAATCCGCGGAGTATGTTTTGGATTGGGTAGTAAAATCTTTCCAACAAACCTCATAGCCATAAATTTGGAGGGCATGGATGTTATCTTGGGTATGGACTAGATGACCCAGTATAAGGTGGTTCTAGATATATCACATAGGGTTGTAGATATCAATTCACCTACGGTCGGGCACACTACCTTATACCTGCCTTTCAAGGACGGTACAGACTCTCATGCCTATGTGACCATTGTCTCCCATCTTGATGAAATTCCACTAGTTTGTGAGTATCCAGATGTCTTTTCGGGTGAATTGCCTGGTATGCCACAAGACAGAGATGTCGAGTTTGTATCTGAACTCTGTTGACGTAAAATCTGCACCTCACGCCAAGCACACAGCAAGCCGAAAAAGCTAGCTTCACACGCGAAGAGATCACAAGACGTGCCAGTCAATTTTCCCTGCAAATTAACAAAAGGCAAAGTAGTTAAATTCCAAAACTTGGAACTTGTCGGGTGGTACCAGACAGTTCCATATTTACGGCTAGAAAGCCAAGCGAGATGACATATAGCTATAAGGAGCTATCTGCCAACAGACTAGAAACCATTCGGGAGCTTTAAAGTGCAAAAAGTAACATAGCCGAATAGATGACATAAGCATGACGATAGATCGGTCTTTATTTGGATAAAGATGCACGTGTGCAAAGCCATGACCTATCCTCGCGGTAAACAACATTAAATAATAAATGAAGCAAAAGCATGATCATAAATATGTAATAAACAAGCATGTATAAGTCCAAAGCACTAGTCTACCGCATGTCTAGGTACTTAAAAACCCGTCAAGCATGATATCAAACAAATCTATCCACCGCATGGTACAACTTGCTTGAAATCACACCACCTTCCACAAATAGATCTATCCACCGAATGATACAATCTAAATATGGAAAGCTAAAAGCATACAATATTTAAACCATAACTTATGAACACGTTTTACTCATGAAAGCATAACTGAATACGGCTGAACAGCCGATTCGGGGTCCATGAAGAAGGAACGAACATTACCAAACAAGATAAATCTATCAGATTGAGTTGAAATCTAATCCACCGGATGATTAGCTCCAAAACAACCCAAAAGCCTGCATCTACCGCATGATACCCAGCTCTTTCAAGATTTATACAAGATTTGGCAAGCTTGAACATGCAACACGTAACAACCTAGATCGACTCGGTTTCGGCTATCAGGGAGCATGTGATCCACGTGTTGTTTAAGCCAAGGGTGCAAACCCGATTCGCATAAGATCATCAAAAAGATAAAGCCGATCCAAAACTCATCTAGATAGGGCAAAGAAGTGTTACATGAATATAAACATAAAGTAAAAACTCAAAGCAACACGGGATAACTTAATGAATCTATTGAATCTTGCCAAAATTCAATAGAGTCGATAACTAGCTTCAAGCTAGATCTTAGCCTACCGCATGGCTCGTGACCTAACAAGAAACCTTCTTGAACCAAGCTTGAATCTACCGCATGACACTAAGCATGGTAACAAGACTACTTGCATCAGATCTAAATCCACCGCATGATACTAGACATGATACAAGGTTGCCGGTACTCACGGAGGTCGACGGATCGATAAACCCTCTCGAAGAACTCGACGACACGACAAAGGACTCTAGGGTTTGGCGTAAAGCCGGTTTGTATTTAGAATGTTTCGAATGTCCGTTACATACATTCAGGGTCCATATTTATACCCTGTTAAGCATGACCTCGAATAGATTCGATACTTAATTTATCTCTAAGTACGATCGCTTGCCCATCCATTCGTCCCTTCCGCTCGGGCCACGTCACCATGCAATCCCATAAAATCAGCGCAACAGTTTCCCTGTCGAACGGAAGCGAATTGCCGACCGCGGACTCTTCTGCCGAATTCATCTGAAGAAACCTTCCTTCTGCCGGACGGATTCCTCACCGAGTTGGACCCACAAGTCAGACTCCTTTCCTTACCAAATTTTGGTGTTAACAAACTCCACAGGTACTGCACCCATTTCTAAACGACCTTATCGTATGCCTCCCAAAGAGCTAGCCGAACTGAAAAACCAACTCCAGGAGCTGTTAGATAAGGGTTATATTCGCCCGAGCTCTTCTCCTTGGGGTTGTCCCGCTCTCTTTGTTAAGAAGAAAGATGGTAGCTTGAGGCTATGCATAGATTACAGACCGCTCAATGCAGTGACCATCAAGAACAAATATCCACTTCCCAGAATCGATGTTCTTTTTGATCAATTGGCTGGAGCCAAAGATTTCTCCAAGATCGATCTTCGTTCCGGTTACCACCAAATCAAAATTCGACCTTGTGACATTCCTAAAACTGCTTTCTCCACTCGTTATGGTCTTTACGAGTTCTTAGTGATGTCCTTTTGTCTCACAAATGCCCCAGCCTACTTCATGTACCTCATGAACTCCGTGTTTAGGACAGAGCTCAAATTTTTAGTTGTCTTTATCGATGATATCCTTATCTATTCCAAAAATGAGAAGGAGCATGCCAAACATCTCCGAATTGTCCTTCAGCATTTGCAAGATCATAAGCTTTATGCTAAGTTCTCCAAATGTGAATTCTGGTTGAATAGTGTGAAATTTGATGGTATCTCCGTAGATGTTAGCAAAGTCCAAGAGGTGAAAGATTGGAAACCACCCAAGTCCGTACACCAGATCCGCAGTTTCTTAGGTTTGGCGGGTTATTACCATCGTTTCATTCCAAACTTCTCTAGAATCACTAAACCTATAACCGAACTACTCAAGAAGGGAGTGAAGTTCGTGTGGAGTGAAGCATGTGAGAAAGCCTTCCACACCTTGAGATAACACTTAACTTCAGCCCAATGCTAGTGCAACCAGGTAATTCCAAACCTTTTGAAGTTTTCTGTGACGCGTCAGGCACAGGGCTTGGTTGTGTTCTTATGCAAGAAGGCCGAGTCATTGCCTATGCTTCACGGACACTTCGACCTCATGAGATCAATTATCCCACCCATGATTTTGAGTTAGCAGCTGTTGTACATGCTCTCAAGATATGGAGACATTATCTGATGGGTAATCATTGTAATATCTTCACTGATCACAAGAGTCTCAAATACATCTTTACTCAGTCAGAACTAAGTATGAGGCAAAGGAGATGGCTTGAGTTGATTAAGGATTATGACCTAGAAGTGCACTATAACCTCGGGAAAGCAAATGTTGTTGCGGATGCTCTTAGCCTCAAAGTTCACTACAATCACCTAGAGTTGAAGCCAGTTAGTGACCCATTATGTGAAGAGATGAGAAGACTCAACTTGGAAGTAGTAGACCAACGAAATCTTTATGCATTAGCTACCAAATACAATCTTTATGATAGAATTGTCACTGCTCAACGCAGTGACGAAGACATATAAATCATCAAGCAAAAACTAGCAGAGGGAGATCCCAAGTATACATGTTTCCAGAAGGATCACAAGGATGTGATCTGGTTTGGAAAACGCATTGTGGTTCCTGTCAATCCAGAAATTAAGAAGACAATCTTTGATGAGGCTCATATGTCCAAGTTCTCAATTCACCCTAGTCGTACTAAGATGTACCAAGATTTGAAACGAAATTTCTGGTGGTCGAATATGAAAGTTGATATAGCCAAGTATGTAGCCGAGTGCGATACTTGCCACCGGATGAAAGCAAGCCATTTGAAATCAGCAGGTGTACTCCAACCGTTGTCGATACCCATGTGGAAGTGGAATGACATTAGTATGGATTTCATAGTGGGTTTACCCCTTACAGCCAGAAAGAAGGATGCTATCTGGGTTATCGTAGATAGACTCACCAAGACCGCCCATTTCATTGTAGTTCATACTACTTATTCAGTGCAGAAATACGCAGAGATATACATGGATCAAATAGTTCATTTGCATGGAATTCTGAAGACCATAATCTCTGATTGAGGAACTCAGTTTGTAGATCGTTACTGGGAGCAGTTGCATGAGTGCTTAGGAACCAAGTTGATTCGTAGTTCCAGCTATCATCCGCAGACCGATGGTCAGACGGAAAGGATAAATCAAATTTTGGAAGACATGCTCCGAGCAAGCATCTTGCACTCTGATAAAAGTTGGGACAAGTGTTTGTCCTTGGTAGAGTTATCTTACAACAATAGTTATCAAGCTAGTTTGAAGATGGCACCATTTGATGCTCTCTACGGACGAAGATGTCGCACCCCGTTGAACTGGTCAGAAGCCGGAGAAAGGACACTCTTTGGTCCGGACTTAGTTAAGTATGCCAAAGAAAAAGTGCAAGTGATAAGAGAGAATTTGAAGTTAGCTCAGATGAGGTAGAAGAGTTATCATGATAAGGGAGCGGCACCCCGACACTTTGAAGTAGGAGATTATGTGTAACTAAAGGTTTCCCCCACCAAAGGTGTGCAAAGGTTCGGTGTTAAAGGGAAATTAGCTCTGCACTACATTGGACCCTATGAAGTCATAGAAGTATGTGGGCCAGTGGCTTATCATATTCAATTACCGGAACGGTTCTCCGCAGTCCACAACGTGTTTCATGTGACCCAATTAAAGAAGGGAATGCCTGTGCCAGAAAACGAAGTAATCACAGAAGCTAATGCTTGGATTGAGCGGGACTTCTCGCTCATCCAGCATCCACTGAGAGTGTTGGACCGAAAGGAGAGAAAGACCCGAAGACAGTCTATAAGAATGTACAAGATACAGTGGAGTCACCACATGGAAGAAGAAGCGACCTGGGAGACAGAAGAATACCTCAACACCAAGTACCCGGGCTTCCTGAAACCTCGAAACATTGAGTCTCTACGGCCTATCTTGCTGTTCTTAAATTGAACCTCGGGACGAGATTCCGTTTAAGAGGGGTAGGCTGTGACGCCCCAGGTTTTTATTTAATCCTAATTGCCGGTCAACTCTGCTTGCAGGGGTCAAAGCACTGTCAACCTGGGTGCTCACCTCGAAAACCTCACCAACCCACCCTAATGGCCCAATTGATCAAGTGACACACAAGTGTGGTCAACCCTTGGTCAAAACCATGGTCAAACCCTACCTACACCCTAGTGACCTTGAATGTCTTCCGGAACTTTTGCCGCGTTCTCCAAAATTCACCTAAATACTTAAATATCTACCTTTACGAAAGTTGTCGAGTTTGATGAGGGACACAACTTTCATGTAGATTGGCATTTCAAATTTGGAGGGGAAAGATGTGAAAAACGTGGTCAATTGACAGTACCTCATGTTCACTGAGACACATCGGCATTCACAGTTGGCAAGCCTCTCCTGCAAAATCTATTGAGAAACACACTATATGGCCTTTGTGAAAGTTGTAGAGGATAGCTAGATCTATAACTTTCATGTTCATCACTCGGTGCACTTCAGTACAAATTATTGGAGAAAATTGTGCTCAAACTGTGGACTAGCAAAACGTTGTCGGCCAGAGAGCGCCGCGCCCGCGCATCCGCGCCCTCGGCGTCCGTGCCGTGCGCCGCCCGATGCCCCGCCGACCGAGGCCGCCGCTTCCCTATGCATTCGCGCCCCTAATGCGCCTCGTTTTTAGCCGCACGCGCGTCCCCCTCGTCGTCACGCCGTACGCGTGCCGCGCATCGGGCGGACCACCGGTCTGACCCGCGTACCAGCCGTACGCGCGTCGGTCGAGACGCCACCGTACCACGGCGGTATCTTTGTTGTCGTCACCCCGCCGTCACCGCCGGTCGAGCACGCGGCCTATAAAAGGCGCCCTTGCCTCCCCGCGGGCGAGCACCGAGCCACCATTGCCGCCCTCGCTCCGAGCTCGACCTTCCACAAGTGCCCCGAGCCGTCCAACCAGTTTTTCCCCTTCCTTAGGCCTTGCTAAGCTAACTCAACAAGCTCTTCTAGTGCTGCAGGGGCATGCAAAGTCGTGCCCTCAGACTGGGATGAGAAGGGAGGACTACGACGCGCTGAATCCTACCGGCCCAAACTAACATGGTGGACTACAGAGCCCGCCCAGAGCTGTCACCTCCTTAGGGTACCACAACTATTCCGTTGTGCGAGACATCAATCTAAGACTAAGGTCAGCTCTGAGCATCGTGCTCACAACGAACCAAAGAACTTTTCCCCGGGTACCACGAAGGAAGGTCTCTCTCTCGGGTGACACACCGGAGATCAAGCAAAGAACAACCACAACACTATAGGGTTCAAGAGAGCTATGCTAACCAAGACTAAACTAACTTTATCCTAACTAAGAATAAAGCTTCTAGAGCAAAGTAAAAGCTGAACGTAATTGACTCGAAAAGTAAGATAGAAAGTTAACTTAAATTGTTCTTGAGTCTAAACAAAGAAAGGATACAAGAGCAATACCGGAACTCTGAAGAAGACTCCTCCAGAACCCCGAGACTTGCTCGACTCGACTCTAACTCCCAAGCTACACTAATCCTACTCTAAGTGAACAAATGAGTGGAAATGAGATGCTCCAGCGGGTGTCAGGCTCCTTTTATAGGTAAGTGAGGTTGGTTGAGCGTGTGGGCCCATTTTCATAGGTGCGGCCGGATGAGGAGGTGCGGCCGGCCCTATGATCCACCGCCTCTCGACTTGGACGCTCCTGATCCTTGCGGCTGAGGCGGTTGAGGGTCGATTCCTTGCGTCGGTTTTGGCCGGTATGGTGGTTGGGAGGTGCAACCGGCCCTCTAGGTGCGGCCGGGCCACCTCTAAGCCGTGGGAACCTCTAAGCCGTGGGATGAACCGCCTTCACTTGGTGACACTATTGCCTTGGAATGACGGTTCTGGCGGTTGATCAGCCGGAGAGGTGGACCCATTGATCCAAGTGATCACAACTTCATCCATTCGATCAAACCAACGTTTCCTTGATCAATCTCGTTCATCCAAGTTGTGCACGCGGGGAAGGACTTGATTGGGACTGAGGATGTGGCACGGGGCAGGTGCAGCTGCAGTTGCAGGGCGGACCAGGCCTGGTGGTGCGGACGTGCCTGGCTCGTGTGGCACATTGGTTCCATTTCCCTCCTAAATGTGTACCTGTCCATAAAAATTGCAACACAACTTGTGGAACTTTATTAGTATAAAAATGTGCATGAAACTTGTTGTATACTCCTCTTGAACCCAAGGTTTTGACGTTCGGATCTTTGTTGTATGGATCGTCAACAAACTCCCCCAAGCTAAACGTTTGCTCACCCTTAAGCAAAGCCTAGACTTGGCCTTGGTGGATCAGGGGTTGCATGGTGTTATCACTCGGCAAGTACTTGTGCACAAACTCCATGCTCTTCTTGCAACTTTGAAAAGGTTGGTACGGGAGAAGCTTAGCCTTACTTTACCTGTGGGGCTTTTAGCTTTCCACCTTGCCTTCGGAGGTTGAAAAGTAGAATGGATTTTGACTTTGCATCTCTCACTCTTCTTCCTTTTTGGATCCTATCTCAGAGTTTTTGAAAATTTTGCAAAGAAAGACAAGGTTCCTTGGACGGTTCCCTCGATCGCTCAAATGGTATTTGTTACCACACCACAGGCTTTAAGCGACCAAAGAGGGGGGGGTGGGGAGTGAATGGGAGCCGATAAAAATTCTTCTTGAAGGAGATTGAAACTCCAACAAGATGAACTCACTCGGTCGGACCCCCAAAATCACACGCTCCGCACTTCTATCTTCCGTTTGCCAAACCCACGTAGCCACTGGAGTGCTACTGGTCCTAGGAACAAACACTACCAGCAACCTCAACTCCTACACACCCACGACGGCGGAAACAACTCAGGAGCTGGCTGTCTACAGGGGGCGGTAAGACTGGGTATGGGGGCGGTTAGACCGCCTCCACCAGGTAACCAAGGAATCCTCCGAAACACCTCTTCCGAGCACCAAAACGCACCACAGTTTTACCAACAGAGATCTCTGGTCAAGGCCAAGCTAGTTACCAGGAAATCTTGGTGAAAACCAAAACTTCACCCAAAGGCCTAGGGGCGGTTTGACCGGTTACCAGGGGCGGTCTAACCTCCTGTACCCAGCAAAGAACTCCAAGCAAGAACTCCTAGCAAACAACACGAAAACGACCCAAGATTTCACCTGAACGCTCCTCTCATCAAGGCGAACAAACTCACAGAGGAAAATCCAGCAAAATCAAAACCTCGACCTAAAAGGCCCAGGGCGGTTAGACCGCCCCTTCCAAAAAACCTGCCCGCGGGTGAACCCTCTACTTCCCATCGCCCGATCTCCCGAATCACTCCACAGATTGCAGCGAAACTTCGGGAATAGCTAGTTTACCTCCTGGAAAACCTCTGCCTCAAAGGAATCGACTCGAATCGCTCACAATCAAGCGAAATCGAAGAAATCGTCTCTCTAGGTCCAGAACTCGGCCAACTCGAAAAACCACAAAATCGAGTCCGATTCAAGGGAGATTTGGGGGCAAAGTCACCAGCCAAAGAGGCACAAGGTCCTCATACATGACACCCAACAAAATCCCTAAGAAATATTACTCAAAACTCTGCCAAGAAAAGCACAGCAAAGAGCTCAAAAAATCACCACAAAGAAGGACGGGAAAAGCACTTCACCACCTTGAGGAACCACGCTGAACCATTAATACATACCATGAAGGTTCGTATAAGGTCTAGCTTGCCACCCATACATCCATCCCCCTCCCTATATCTCACATGAAGCTCTCAAGCTAGTCCTACAAAACTAGAGGAAATTAAGGACAAAAATGAGAAAACAAATGAGCTAGAGTCACAAGAGTTGGCTGCCATCCATCCCCTCAAGAGTATATATGAAGGCACCCAAAAGACTAAACTACCCTTACTTAATAACTAGGGATACAAGCCCCTCAAGGGCGAATTTGGAAGTCTTCAGATTTTTTTCATCGAACGGATGCCCGGCGACTGCAACCTGCTTAGCCTCGATGCAAGCCTTGCGATCCCAATGCGTGTCCTCTGCTTTGAAGCATCTTGACGCGAGCGACCAGGGTGGTTAGACCGCCCCCTGTGACAACCCGCCCAGGAAAATACCGTACTATCGCCTAAACCAATCCACTTTGGTCATTAAGCAATAATAAAGTATCAATTTGTCGTTAGTCGCTGGGTTAAGGCTCGGTAAATCACTTATATAGCAACAAGGATCGACATATATGCATTAAAACTCACACGAAGGCGAGTTCAGAGATAAAAACTAATTAACATCCGAAATTTACCTCGAAGGGTTTAATTATTACAAAACGAAGTCTTTGACATGATAACACAATTCAGCGTTTTAAACAGCGGAATTAAACTAAGTGAAAAGCGAGAACACCACGGGAGGCCAGCCATGATGCCTTCATTCGTTGTCCTCCACCCACTCCAGCTCCTAGCCGGGCGGGATCTCTCTGGGCCACACATCACCAAAGGCATTACCTGGAGCAAAAGATTATAGCAAGGCTGAGTATACTAATACTCAGGAAGACTTACCCGTCGGTGATAACTACTTCACCAACTCTAGACATGATAGGCTTTTTGGCTACTGGGTTTCTCTTGCTAAAAAGTAACAAAGAGTATGTCCTTACTTTCAAGATTTTAGCACAAGTTCTACTGGGTTTATTCTTTTCTAAATTAGCCAATCTAGTACAAACAAGGTTGTATAATACAATTAAACAAGCATGATATTCATCAACTTCCATCATTAGGGATCTCATGGCTAGTGGAGTAAGTAGTTTCAGAAAACAGTGAGAGGCTGAGAATCGATTGATTCAAACCTTGCAAGGTAGACCTAAACACACGGTGGGATGCCCCCGCGAGGACAACCACCAAACAGTTCCCAAAAATCCTCGGGTCGGGATACAAGGCCACAGTCTTTGGTGTCGGCTATTGGACTACCCCGCGAGGCAACCAGACTCACACGTGCACCACCGGTAGCTAGCCGTGAGACGCATCCCAAGAGTAGTGATTGTTAAATCTCTAACCGTCTCATTAAGGTACTACGCTTACCGGTCCCATTCCAATGGCTCAAACACTTAACCCACGATAGCCATTGGACCGGAGTCCACATCCCATGCTCTTACCACCTGAGCATCTTATGATTCCTACCTAGGATCCTATTCTCGCGAGTGATATCATCACCAGACTTGTAACGGTCCTATAACATAGCAGCTATCAACCTATTGGACTAGTAAGGACACAGGTACCAAGGGATCATGCATCTAAGGTTCTATACAACTCCTGAACTTAAATGCACAAGCATCCATAGATATTTGTATATCAAATTTGAAAAATTGGGTTAAATGCACCGGGGCTTGCCTTCGTCAGCAATGTTAGCCTGAGCCCCCTCGGTGTCCTCGAGTACTTCCACGTACTGCAGTGCAGCCTCCGCTTCTCCCTCCTCGGCTTCCGGCACGAGCGAGTAGTCACCATCGGGAAGGTCTACACGGAATGCAGTGCAGGGTTCAGGTGATGTGATAGATTATTTATCTTATCCAACTCTCATTGGCCATATTCACCTTAACAATTAATTAATTAATTATTAATTTCTTTCATGAAGGATATTATTGATATATGTTTTATTCTTTTAGTTAAACACTTAATTAATGTTTCCTTTTATAAATTGTTATTTCATGTGAAGATTTAATACTTCACCTTTCACTAGTTAAGGTGTGTACAAAGATAGTTAATTATATTTAGTGCTTTAAACAGCAAGGGTGTATTCTTAGATCTTAAATAATCTTTGCAACATTTTATAAAAGGCTATAAGGAAAAAGGTACATTTTCTTATTTATCCAAACATTAAACCTATAAAGGCCTCCAAAGCTTTTATTTTAACAACAAATCACTAAAATTCAGGGGGGGTTCTTATGCACCAAAACACCTATACTAAGCCACTAAACACACATGCATGCTTGGAAGGCAAGGAAAATAATTATAACAATTAATAAAAAAGGTTAATCACATAAACAATATAAAAGCATATAAAAATAAATAAGCATCCAAATGCTCCAAACTTCCTCACACATGTTCTCTGGTCTAAAACCATCCTAGGAAAGCAACAAGCACACCTAGAACTACTACTGATCTTGCATTAATCAATTACAAAGGAAAACATGCCTATATTAAGAATAATTACTTCTGTTCATTCAAAAATTGTGATTAATTCACCAGAGGTGCAACTTGGCATAACAAGACCACATGCAGAAGTTGGGCATAAATTCATAGTCATTTTTATCTACAAATATCATCTAGATAGATCCCTTGCTTTAGCCCTTTGCATAGAGTTGACAAGAATAGATAGATTGTGTTTGGATCCTTTCTCGTCTCGTTGTCCTCCCAGCTCGCTATCCTCGCTAGCTTTTATCTAGATCTCCTAGCATGTGTCAAGTTATCCCCGAATATCTTTATTTGTTATCCCCCGCCATAGCTCTTTACCAAGTCTTGGTTATTCTCCACTGTTTACTCAATCATCTTTGCCATCGTGCATCCCACGGGATAATATAAATCGACAACCCGAATACCACCAGGTGAAGTGCTATAACGGTAATCCGTGCGCTTGCGGACCTTTCTGTGATTGTGTGTTTTACCCCAGACGTCCCCTAGTCCCATTACTAGAGGTGTGAACCTAGCTGCGACGCTTGTAGGCGCCAATAAGCATTTCTCTCACCGTCGCCGTTTGTGCGAGCCTAGTGGTGAGGCTAAGGAACGTTAATAGGGAGTACCCGAGGTAGACGTTTGTGGCCTTGCCGAGATCGGGAACTCGAAGGAGAGACACATGGCACACAGTTTAGACAAGCTCAGGTCGTGAGGTGCGTAATACCATACATCATGTATGCTGCGTAGCATTGGATTGATGTGGTTACAAGATGATGCTAATGAGAGATAAGGGTCCCTACCTCGCCTTATATAATCCCGGAGGCAGGGTCACAAGTCGGTTTCATAGGGAGAGTACTAGTCGTACACAGCTAGGAGTACTCTACATGGATCCGGACATGTCTAGCTTCCTAACCGAGTACTAATCCTCTGTATGTCTTGTGCTTCACACCATCCGGTGTCGCGCAACCCAAGCTGAGTAGTTCGAGGGGCCCACGCAGTAGTCGGTCCTGGTACCCACCTGAGTAGAGGGCCCAGGGATGTCTGTACGACAAGCCCCTGAGTACTTATAGTCTAGCAGGATGTCTTCGAGAAGTCTTGATGCCCTTGGTGAGTAGTCCTTAAGCGTCCTTGAGTTCCACAAGCCGAAGGTCATCAAGAATGCTTGAATTATCCCGAGGCTGGAAGGTACTCCAGTTGATCCTTGAGTATCTTGAAGTCTTCTCGAGTAGTCCTCAAGCGTCCCCGAGTGCTTCTCTTGAAGGTCTTCAATAGTACTCGTGTTGTCTTGATGAGAAACCTTATGGAAAATGCGATTCGGAGAATCGCATTCCATATGGAATGTAGCCCTCGAGCCTTATGTAGAATCGTAGATTCAAGGTGGGGGTCAATCTAAAGTTCTGCCAATTTTATCCCGAAAAATCCGAAGAAAAAACTGAAGGACACCTATCACGGAGCCACCGAGCTTTAAGTCGTGCCCTTTTCTCTCGAATTGAAGGGTCATATTGAGTTCAGAAGGTGTCCTGAGTGGCATCTTGATTTGGTGTAGCCCACTAAATCCGTCGATTGTAGTCGAGCCCCCGAGACTGAGAGCGTCGACCATTGAAACATGAAGAGTTAGTCCTCTATCGCTTAGTCAGCCACCCCGACCTTATCCGTTCGTTCGGCACTGAATGCCTGATGGCTTATAAATAGCAGGGCAACCCCTTAGGGTTTTTTACTTCCAGCATTTGCATTCCTCTACACGAAGATCCAAAGCATCTCCTCCCTTCATTTCATCTACCGTCGCTGCCACTGAGTAGTCAGTGTTGTCGCTGTAGTCCGTCCATCCCCACAGACACCGAGCGAATGCGAGTGAAGACACCTGTGACTTGGAGGATGAATGCGTCCCCAGCGAAGAGCACCAAGACCGACATGTCGAAGAAGAGGAGCCGCGATGAAGCCAGCGATGCCGGCCAGTCATCGTTGTCGCCGCCCCCTCCATTCCGCCCAATCCGGCGAAGTAGTTGAAGAAAGCGAAGTTGAAGACCGAGGACCTCCTCACCTTGGTGAATAGTGGTTTCCTCTGCAAGAAGGAGATGGATCTGTGGTGCGTCGCCACTGGAGATCCATACCTGATGGAGAAGAACCCGGATGAGATTCCAATGTTCGCATGGTTCATGGAGCGCGGACTCGCATTGCCTGCCAGTGACTTTTTCAAAGGAATGCTCAGGTACTACGGGATCGAGTACCTAAACCTCAACCCAAACGATATCTTTCACATCTCCATCTTCGTACATTTCAGCGAAGCGTTTGTGGGAATCAAACCCCACTGGATCCTGTTCCGGAAGTTCTTTCGGGTGAAGCCGCAGCCGAGCACAGATAACCCCTGAGTAGTAGGAGGGGCTGGAGTGCAGATGCGCGAAGACGCCTCCGGGAAGTACTTGTCGTACAAGCTCATCGACTCCAACCAAGATTGGAAGGAGAGGTGGTTCTACATCATCAACCACCACCCCAAGCTGCCAAAGCCCAGCGGTCGACAACTGAAGCATCCACCATGGTGGAATACAAAGCCCACCATGTCGTATGGACATCCCTGGGCCCACAACTTCAATGGGTGCCAAGACCGACTACTCAGTGGGCCCCTGGAACTACTCGACTTGTGCTACACGGCACCTGATGGTGTGGAGTGCAAAGACTGCGGTGGAGGAGTACTCGGATAGGAAGCTGCGCATGTCCAGAACCATGTAAAGAACGCCTAGACGTACACGACTAGTACTGTCTCCCCAAACCGACTTGTAACCCTGCCTCCTGGGCTATATAAGGCGAGGCAGGGACCCTTCTCTCACGAATAGGCATAATCTTGTAAACACATCCAATCAATCCAAAGCTACGCAGCATACAGGACGTAGGGTATTACACACATTGCGGTCCGAACCTGTCTAAATTGTGTGCCACGTGTCTCTTCCTTCGAGTTACCGATCTAGGCGAGGCCACATTCATCTACCTCGGGTACTCCCCTTGGTAGGTTGCTGGTCTAAAACACCGACAGCTAGCGCGCCAGGTAGGGGATCTCGCCGAAAATCTCATGGCGAACTCGAAGGCTTCAATCTTCATCAAGCCAACTATCGCCTTCAACCGCGGTGACACTTTCGTCTTCGGATCTTGGGTCTGCACGGCTGACAGTGCTAGATCCTTCCAACACCACCTCACCATGACACCCAACCCGAAGACTGGGCTCGTGACACTTCCCGAAGTGATCACGGGCACCCTCACCGGAAAATTCGGCGAAATTTCACTCTACAACCAACACGCCGACTTCGAGCTCGGATCCGCTTCTAACTCGAACTCGACGTCCCCATGGGGCATCGCATGCGAGCTGGCTACTGAGCCATCGTGTGAAGACGTCCCTCTCCACGAGCACTTCCCATATGTCCTCTGCAACGCTAGCAGGGCCCACGCGGAAGCTCTCGTAGCACGTCGGGCTGGCAAGGAGATCGACCTTGACTACTCTTCGGACTCTAACCCCACCACCAGCTACTACTCGGACTCCTCTTACGAGTTCGACTTAGGGTCGGACCATGTCGAGCCCGAGTTCGAGGACATCACAACTGAGCAACCGCTGTCAGGACCAGCCACCGGTCTGGTTATAACATCCACACCTGCCGAAAGATTCGTCTATTGGCCAGATCGCAAGCCTGCAGACTTGACAGATGGCAACTCGCTGTAACACCCCATGTTTTTGCTCAGTGGTGCTTTGTGCTAATGACCCTCTTAATATCTTCCCTAGCTACCCTTGAGAACCCTAGGTCAAGCCTTGGTCAAAATCCTAGCCTAAAACCCTAGTGTTTCCTTTGACCCTCTTGTGCCATTTTAGAACTTTGGCACGTTCTCCAAAATTTCACTAAACACTTCAAAATCACCCAATGGGAAAAATGTGCAGTTTTGCAAGGCACACAACTTTGCTGTTGAGTGGCACTCGAAATTCGAAGTGGAAATTAGTGAATAATGCATTTGAACATGATCTGCTCCTGTTCACAGGCGCCGAGAAAATGCCGAGGTTGGCATGCTGTTTATGCAAAATCTAGTGATCAAAACCCCGAACAGCCTTTGTAGAAGTGGTAGAGGAATAGTTGATCTTCAACTTTGCTATTTTGTGCAAGGTGCACTTTAGTTTCAAAAAGTGGAGAAAATCGATTTTGAAAATCGACTCAGCGAACCGTTTTTGCACGCGAACGCCAGAGCGCGCTCCAGTGCGACGTCGCGTGCGCGCCACGTCGGAGCACCGCCGTACACGCCGTACCCACGCCGGCGCGCACGCCGAGGCACCGGAGTGTCCGGCCGGTCCTTGCGTTGCGCCGATGTGCTCCTATGCATGACGTCCACCGCCGCCGGGATGGTGCCAAGTGGCGAGGCTACACTCACCGCGCGCACCGCCCACCGCGCGCCATTGGCCGCCGGGGCAACCGCACGTCGCCGAGCCTTGCCGCCCACGCCGCGCGTGCTCCGGTCATCGGGGTGACATCACAACCTCGCAACCGACCTTCCGCGGCTATATAAACACGTCCCCGACCGCTCCCCGCGCACGCACACCACCGCCCGAGCTCCACCACCCGCCATTGCCGCCACCGTGGTGAGCTCGCGCCCCGCCACCTTCTCCACTGCCTCTGAGCCTTCTAGGCTATTGCTTAGGTGCTAGTGAAGCAAGACGAGGCACACAAACTCGTGCATTTGCACCCTCCTCGCCGGAGCCGGAGCAGCAGCGGCCGCGTGCGCACTACACCACCGCCGGCTATCGCCGGAGCCTTCTCTAGTCCAACAAGCGGCACGCCTCCATCCTATGTATCCCGCTGACCCTTCCCGAGCCATTTGCCAGCCAAGCCCGGCCGCGCATCGCCGGAATTGCGCCGGTGATCACCACAGTTGAGCATAGGGACCCTATTGCATGGCCTCGGTTCTTTCCGGGGAGTTTTCTGCAAAGTAGGGGCTGATCTGTAATGTTTTCAAAACTTCAAGGGGTCTTCTAGCAAAATGAATCTTATCCCTTTTGTGTGCTGTAGCTGCAACTTTGAAAAATCGTATAAAATCACAGAAAAATTCAAAAATTGCAAACCCAATTTTGTTGTGCTCCGTGTAACTAGAACTACAACTTTCTTAAAGCATGTATATACTTTTGAGCTTTAGTTTTTGCGTGAAAAATTGAAATGTGAAATACCTAGATCTGTGTTTGTCCAAAATCCATACATGATCTTGAGCTGGATTTTGGATATGTTGTCGGAACTAGCATGTGCAGGTTCTGTGTCAAAATTTGCACAAAGATACTAAAGAAATCTTTTTATATAAATTATCTTGTAATATTGACAAATCTGCCTAGATGATATTTGTAGCTTAAAATATAATTATTTTTGAGCCCAACTTCTGGATATTGTCTTGTTATGCTAAAATGCACCTCTAGTGAATTTACCCTGATTTTATCTCTATTAGAAATATTATTTCCTTATACATGCTTGTTTTTAATCATAAATAATCAAGATCTATAATAGCTCTAGGTGTGTTTGTTGTTTTTTGGGCTTGTTTTAGGCCAAAGCATGTGTATGAGAAAGTTCGGCCTCATTGCTGTTATATTTATTTTTATATGCATTAATCCTTTAAATGCTAGCTAGAAATGCTTGTATTTGTGTGCATTTATGTTTGCAGTGGATCAAACTTGTGCTTGCTGTCCAATTAGGTGTTTCCTGGTCAGTAGGACCAGTGGGTACTGTTGGGCAAGTTTGAGGTATGATTGGAGGTTTGAAAGGTGGCAAACTAGATTAATCTAGTGAAGGAAAAATAGGAAAAACAAATCCTTTTGTGCTTGAGTTATAAAATGAGTTAGGAAAGTAATTTGAGGCATAAAAATAAGTTCCCTTGCTGTCTTGCATTTAAAGTAATTATTCTTTTATAGATGTGCACACAATCACCATAATAGAAGACTAAATAAGCTTTTTGATTATATTTTAAAAGGAAAGTGTTTAAATACTTTTGTTAAAGTGAATATGGCCAACCATAGAATTCTTGTGGTTGTTTGCTACTGGTTGATAATTAAATTAAATTAATTTATTTATCTTTTGTATGTACTCACTATTAATGAGTCTAGCTAATAAAGCACCACAAAATATTCCTATATAGGAAGAGTATGTTGAATGTATCTTTATCTAGGTGAATGTGGTCAACCATGCACCCCATGGTTATCAATTGTGGTTTTGTGATGAATTAACTCAATCTGCCAGTTAAGTCTTGCATTTGCATCCTCCGTGTAGAAGTCCCCGACGGCAGCTATACGCTTGTGCCGGCTGACGAGGATGAGGGAGCAGGAGGAGACGTGCACTATTTGACCATAGAGCAAGACCCGGACTAAAGTCCGGAAGTTTGTGTGTCTGCTTGTGCTGACGAAGGCAAGCCCTGGTTTAAACATTAACCCATGTGTTTACTTTCAAGTTTCTGAACTTATCATTACTATCTTATGTGCATTTACGTTCAGGAGTTGAATTGAAACCCTAGTTGCATGATCCTAAGTACCAATGATCTTTTACTAGCATGATAGGTCGCTAGATGCTATGCTCTAAGGATCCGATACAAGCCGAGTGATGTTCATCACTCGCGAGAATAGGATCTCCTTTATGGAATCACCATATGTTTAAATGGATTGCTCATGTGGTAAGAGCATGGGATTTGGGCTCCAGTCCAATGGCTTCGTTGGTTAAGTGTTTGAAAGTACTAAACACTTGTCGGAAATTGGCACGGTAAGCCTAGTACCTAAATGAGGCGGTACAGGGTTTTCTATCACTACTCTTAGGGTTGCGGCCTCGGGCTCGCCACCCGAGTGCATGCGTGAGGCTGTGTGACCTTAGTGGCGTAGCCCAGATAAACCCTGTACTTAAGACTGTGAGCTATTATCCCCAAACCGAGGAAAGACGGGAACCGCCTGGTTGGTGAACTCTTAGTGAGGGCACCTCACGTGTGTTTAGGTCCACCTTGAAAGGTTTTGAATCAATCGATTGTCGACCTCTCACCATTATCTGAGACTACTTAATCTACTGGCCATGATATCCCTTTATGATGGAACTTTGTGAAGATTATTACTTTGATAAATTGTTTGTACAACTTTGATTGCAATAGTTGCTTATCTAATAATGATTACTTCTATTAGAACATGAGCTAAAATGTGAAAGTAAGGATTCACTACTTAGTAGCTTTTTGGCAAACAAACCCACTTGCCAAAAGACTTGCATGATTAGAGGTAAATTCTTTCCTTTAGACGGGTAAGTCTTGCTGAGTATTAGTATACTCAGCCTTGCTATTTAAATGTTGTTTCCAGGTAATGCATGTGATGTGTGGCCCGAAGAACTTCCACCCGGTTGGGAGCTGGAATGGGTGGATGACGAAGAGTGAATGCATCATGGACAGGCCTCCTATGATGTGATTGTATCGTTTAGTTATCTTCCACTGTTTTCAATAAACTTTGAACTATTTACTTTCATGTCAAAGAACTATGTTTGTAACAATGGACCCTATGGGGATTTTTTGTTAATTTGTAAGGCACTCTGGACTCTCCTTCGTAGGAGTTTTAATACATACGTTCGATCCTCTCTGTGTTGTCAAGTGATTTACCGGGCGTTAACTCGGCAACACTCAACGGGATGATTCTTTATTATCGCTTAATGACCAAATGGAGTGGTTTAGGCGATAGTACGGAATTATCTCGGGTGGGGTTGTCACACTCGCGTTGTGTCGCCTACCTCGACTCGCTTCCCTTCCAGGAGGGAACACCCCTATCTCCAACAGATGAGCATACATCAACCGAGGTGGTGACTACTGACTCCGGTCTCGGTACCCCTAACCGCCAAGTCTTCATGGCTGGTGGCGAGACGCTAGGACCTTCAGGGACACGACCCGACCGGTACTTCGACGACATGTCAGCAGATGAGCTGTCTGCCAATGCACCCGCTAATGAAACCAACGACGACAAGAACGCCTGGCGTGAACGCAACAGGAAGTGAAACAAACGGCACAAACGTCTCCGTGAATCTCTCCCAATCCAGAATCTTGTAGAGACTCTCGACCAAGTCGCCAACCGGGCGCACACCACCCCCGAACAGTGCCTCATGTCTAGTACTACGATAGCGCCTCAGACTGAGGGGATATGCGCGAGCGAAGTCATCGCTAAGCTAGCTGAAAACGCCTACTTCATGAGGGTGGACAGCAGGGTCACTCAAGTACCTCCTCTCAGAACTCATGACCCCAGGCACCACGAAGCTACTAGTCGCAGTCCAGCAGATGGTGGACGCAACCGCCCACAAGGAGAACAACTACAGAATCCCAACCATTTCAGGGCATCAGCTGGAGGACCTTCTCAAGGCGCTAACAGTGCTGGCGGTGCAGGCGGAAGCCGCGGCGGTGCTAGTCACGGCGACAGCGGCGGCGGAGGCAGCAGCGGCGGGAGCTCATCACACGGTGTTGGAAAGAGGGCTAGTGGCGGCGGCAATTGCGGTGGCCGAGGCCACGCAAACAGCCACGCCACCAGCATCTCACGGGGTGGCTATGATGCCCGCTGCAGAATTGAAGAAATACGTCGCAAGAAGGCCTTCGAGGCAGCCGACAACGACGGTTTCCCTGCCTTCTCCACTCGACTTCACAACCTGCTTCTCCCAGAGAAATTCAAACCTCTGGGGATCACCAAGTATCACTTGAAGCAAGACCCAGTTCAATGGCTTAGGTGATATGCCCTATCCATTCAAAACGCTGGTGGCAACAATGACACGAAGTGCCTCTACTTCCCTTTCTGCCTAGACCAAGCACCACTCACCTAGCTCAAGTCGCTCGACAAGAACTCGGTTGCCAAGTGGGACAGCTCAAGGCTCAGTTTATCAGTAACTTCGCGAGCACTATGAGACGCTCAGGTACTCGCATGGACCTGGCAGTGGTCAAGCAAGAACAAGGTGAGACGCTACGGCAGTACATGCGATGCTTTTTCGACAAGCGCACTACAGTCGTCGACGTCACCGACAAGGAGGTCATCAACCTCTTCCAAGATGGTCTCTACCACCTCCGCACCTTCGAAGACTTCGATCGCCTCCACCCGAGTTCCATTACTAAGCTCAAGGACATGATCACTTCATGGGCCGACGAAGAAGACAAGGCAAACGCCAAGTACGACTCCATTCGCGGCAAGAGAAAGCACAGCACGGGCGGCAACAACAACAACAACAGGGATCAAGGGGGGCTCAATAACAATAACTACTCGGGTCCTAATCGCCAGCGCAAGCCAGACAACACAGTCGCGGCTATCCAGCGCCCTGTGAAATACAACTCGAAAAAGACCTTTGGCGGCTTCAAAGACTTGCTGAAAGAGAAGTGTATGTGGCATCTGGAGGGCAAGCACACCACCGAGCAGTGCTACCAACTCCGGCGAGCACTCAAAGACACTCCAGACCCACGGCCTCCTCACGACAAGAAGGGCAAGAAGAAAGCCGACGAGGGCAACGACGACTTCCAGGAACCCAACAAGACGGTGAATGTCCTCTTCGGCGGACTACACAACAAACGGTCTCAAAAGACCACCCGACGAGAAGTCTTGAGCATTGAACCAGTGGTCCCGACACCCCTCAGGTGGTCGGAGGTACCCATCACCTTCTCCCGCGTGGATCAATGGACAAGCTTCTCCGAGCCAGGGCGTTTCCCAGTCGTCCTAAAATCAGTAGTCATGGGCTCTAGACTCAACAAGGTGCTCATCGACGGTGGAAGCGGGCTCAACATCCTTTTCACCAAGACCTTGAAGAAGATGAAGCTCGACATCACCCACATGCTCACTAAGAGCACATCGCCTTTCTACGGCATCGTCCCTGGTAACGCGGCTATTTCACTAGACTCAGTGGTCTTGCCAGTTACCTTGGGGAGACTAGGGAGAACTACCGCACCGAGTACATCAAGTTCGAGGTTGCAGACTTCGAGACTTCCTACCATGCCATTCTTGGCAGACCGGCTATCGCCAAGTTCATGGTGGTACCTCACTACACCTACTTGGTACTCAAGATGCCAAGCCCTATCGGAGTGCTCTCATTGCAAGGGGACTTGAAGATATCCTTTGACTGCAACACAGAAGACGTAGAACTCGCAACCACTAATCAAGTACCCAACGCAATGATGGAGATCTACACTGCATCCAACAAGCTTGCCCCAACTGAACTCGAGATCCCAGAAAAGAATGACACCGCCAACAAGCCTCAACCATCTGAGGAAGTGCAAGTCAAGGCTATCGGCCTTGGGACGGGCGATGTGACAACCCCACCCGAGATAATTCCGTACTATCGCCTAAACCACTCCATTTGGTCAGTAAGCGATAATAAAGAATCATCCCGTTGAGTGTTGCAGGTTTACACCCGGTAAATCACTTGACAACACAGAGAGGATCGAACGTATGCATTAAAACTCCCACGAAGGAGAGTCCAGAGTGCCTTACAAATTAACATCAATTCCCCTTAGGGTCCATTATTACAAACATAGTTCTTTGACATGAAAGTAAATGGTTCAGAGTTTATTGAAAACAGCGATAGATAAGTAAACGGTACGATCACATCATAGGAGGCCTGTCCATGATGCAATCATTCTTCGTCATCCACCCATTCCAGCTCCCAGCCAGGTGGAAGTTCTCTGGCCCACACATCTGTACGCCGCCCGTAGCCCGCCATTGGCCAAAGCCACTTAATGGTGTGTCTTCTTGTGCTGACGAAGGGGCTTTGGCCAATGGCGGGCTACGGGCGGCATACAGCGGTGATGCCGTTGGTTGGGCGGTGCGGGTCGGTTCGCTCGGCCCGTGGGCGTGCGGCGCGTGGCGACGGGGTATTGGGTAAGGATGTCGGTGCGGGGGCGTAGGACCAGCGGTCGCAGCGGTGCCTCGGCGTCCGGGCCCGGCCCGGGGGCGCGGGGGCGCGGTCGGCGCCCCGCCGGCGCGCGACGTTGCGCAGGAGCGCGTTCCGGCGTGAAATCATTTCAGGGTGTCCCTGTTCGACTGTTGTTTTCTCCAAAAAGTTGAACTGAAGTGCACCAAGGTTTGAATAGGAAAGTTGTAGATCTAGTATCCCTTTACAACTTTTACAAAGGGCGCATGGCCTTTTTATCAACCAATTGTGCACAAAATGCATGCCAACTTGGCTGTTTTCTGGGCGCCGATGAGCAGTAACTACAAGCGTTGACCAAGCTTTTTCACGCATTTCTACTCCAAATCTCAAATGCCATTCAACATGAAAGTTGTGTTCCTCGACAAAATACAAAACTTTTGCATTGGGAGAATTTGAAGTGTTTAGGTGAAATTTGGAGAACGCGGCAAAAGTTCCGGCTGACACTGGAGGACAATGGGGTGTTCAAGGGGTTTGACTAGGGTTTTGACCAAACCTTGACCACTAGTTGACCAAGGTGTGTCATTAGGGATTGTCGGTGATGCTTTTGAGATGATGGCCCAGGTTGACCGTCATTTGACCAAAGTCAATGCAGTTGACCGGTTCGTTTGGGTTAATAAACCCGACTAAAAACCTGGGGTGTCTCAGGTGACAGCAGCAAGACTATCATAATTGGGGCGGGTCTCGACCCAAAATAGGAAGACGCGATTGTCAGCTTCCTCCGGGCTAACTGAGACATCTTCGCCTGGAAACTCGCGGACATGCCAGGGGTGCCCAGGAGGCTGATCGATCACTCACTCAACGTCAACCCTAAAGCTACCCCCAACCAACAACACCTCTGCCGTTTTGCCGACGACCGACGGGATGCCATCAAGAAGGAACTCACCAAACTACTCGCGGTCGGCTTCATCAGAGAAGTCTTCCATCCTGAGTGGCATGCCAACCTCATCCTCGTCTGCAAGAAGAACACAAACGAGTGGAGGATGTGCGTCGACTACACCGATCTCAACAAACACTGTCCCAAGGACCCTTTCGGGTTGTCGCGGATCGATCAAGTCATCGACTCCACGGCGGGCTGTGACCTGCTCTGCTTCCTGGACTGTTACTCTGGATACCACCAGATCACCATCAAGGAAGAAGACCAGGAGAAGACCGCGTTCATCACCCCATTTGGCGCCTACTTCTACACAACGATGTCATTCGGGTTGAAGAACGCCAACGCCACCTATCAGCGAGCTATCTATGCCTGCTTCAAGAAGCAGCTCAACAAGAACGTCGAAGCCTATGTGGATGATGTGGTTGTCAAGACCCGAAACTCCGACACGCTCATCGCCGACCTTGAAGAGACTTTCACATCCTTGCGGGAGTACTAGTGGAAGCTCAACCACAACAACTGCGTCTTCGGCGTACCCTCAGGGAAACTACTCAGTTTCATCATCAGCCACCGCGGCATCGAAGCCAATCCCGAGAAGATCTCCACCATCACCAACATGAAAGCTCCCACCTGCATCAAAGACATGCAGAAACTCACTAGGTGTATGGCGGCCCTGAACAGATTCATCTCGAAGCTTGGGGAACGGGTGCTACCCTTCTTCAAGCTACTCAAACACCAAGAGAAGTTCGTGTGGACCCTAGAGGTGGATCAAGCCTTGGCTTAGCTTAAAGACTTCCTGTCCAAGCCACCAGTCCTCACGGCTCCTCGCAAACAGGAGAAGCTGTTGCTCTACCTCGTTGTGACTACTCATGTGGTCAGCACTGCCGTCATTGTTGAGCGGTAGGAAGACGGCAACGCCTACCCAGTCTAGCGACCAGTCTACTTTGTTAGTGAGGTCCTGTTTGATTCAAAGGCATGCTACCAGCCAGTGCAAAACTACTCTATGCAGTGCTCATCACCTCGCGGAAGTTTCATCACTACTTCCAGGAGTACTCGATTACCGTGGTCACCGACTACCCGCTCGGCGACATCTTACGAAACCAAGATGCTACTCGAAGAATCTCCAAATGAGCAGTCGAACTCGGCGCCCTCAACATTGACTTCAAGCAATGCACAGCCATCAAGTCATAAGCACTAGTCGACTTCTTGGCAGAGTGGCGAGAGAATCAGCTACCAACTCCAACTGAGCGACTAGAGCATTGGGTGATGTACTTTGACGGTTCACTCAAGCTCGAGGGTGCAGATGCAGGGGTACTCTTGATCTCTCCAAATGGCAAACAACTCAAGTACGTCCTGCAATCTTCTGGAAAGTCTCAAACAACGAAGCCGAGTATGAAGCTCTACTACACGGGCTCCGTCTCGCAATATCATTGGGCATCAAGCGACTACTAGTCTACGGCGACTCCGCGGTGGTCATCAACCAAGTTGACAAGTCTTGGGATCGCAACAAGGAGAACATGGACGCATACTGCCTAGAAGTCCACAAGCTCGAGAATAAGTTCTACGGTCTCCAGTTCCGTCACATCGTCCGTGACAACAATGTTGTAGCGGACGTCCTGTCGAAGCTTGGTTCTACTCGCACACAAGTACCCGCGGGAGTCTTTGTTCACGAGCTTCACGCGCCATCCATCTCGGAGCTGGCGCACACAACCACTAACCCAGCGCCTTTTCAGCCTGGCCAGGAGGTCATGATGATCGACGTGGACTGGCGACAACCCTTCATTGACTACATCCGCGAGCAGAAGGTTCCTTTAGACAAGAACTTGGCTGAGCAACTCGTCCGCTGAGCCAAGTCCTATGTACTAGTTGGAGACAAGCTCTACAGGCAGGGCGCCACTTCGGGAGTACTCATGAAGTGTGTCCCCCGAGAAGAAGGCAAGGACATCTTGGAGGAGATCCACAAAGGCGTCTGCGGCAACCACACGTCTTCTCGCACGCTGGTCAGCAAAGCTTTCTAACAAGCTTTCTACTAGCCCACAGCTCTGGGTGATGCCGAGGAACTCGTCAGAAGGTGCCTAGGGTACCAGTACTTCGCCAAGCAACAACACATCCCGGCTTACAAGCTAGTCACTATACCACCAACCTGGCCTTTCGCTTGCTGGGGGCTCGACATGATTGAGCCTCTTCCGACTGCGCCAGGAGGATACAATAGAGTTCTGGTGGCTATCGACAAGTTTACCAAGTGGATCAAAGTCAAGCCGGTTACCTGCCTAATGGCCGACAGAGTACTCAACTTCTTGGATGAGCTCGTGCATCGCTACGGACTACCCCACCGCATCATCACAGACCTGGGTTCCAACTTCAACAATCACCAGTTCTGGGAGTACTGCGATAATAGCGGGATTGACGTCCGGTATGTTTCAGTCGCCCATCCTCGGGGAAATGGACAAGTCGAACGTGCCAACGGGATGGTACTTGACGCTCTCAAAAAGCGACTGCACGACACTGCTAACACGGAAGGGGGCAAGTGGATCAAGGAACTACCCAATGCACTCTAGGGACTTCGCACACAACCTACCAAGCCAACAGGGCAGTCACCTTACTTCCTAGTCTACGGCTCCGAAGCTGTTTTACCTGCTGACGTAATGTGGGAATCACCGATAGTAGAACAGTATGACGAAGGCATCTCAGAAGACAGCAGACGCGTTGATATCGATGGACTCGAAGAAGCTCGCTGCGCCACCCTCGCCCAGTCGGCAAGGTACCTTGAAGGTTTCTCACGCTACCATGATCGCAACGTAGAGGAACGCTCCTTCAACGTTGGCGATCTAGTCCTCCGCCGCATCCAGAACACGGAAGGACTACACAAGCTCAGCTCGCCATGGGAAGGTTCCTTTTCAATCTCTAAGGTGACCAGACCAGGCTCCTATCACCTCCAGACACTTGAAGGCGACGACATCAGCAACTCATGGAATATCAACCAGCTCTGTCGATTCTACGCGTAGTCGCTCGACTACTCTGGGATCAAAATCTGTACGACTACTCCCGTGCTCCTTGCCGTAAGCGGCCTCCTGGTCCAGGCACTAGTCTCCAGACTACTCCACTCCAAGATCCAGCATCACTGGCTATTAACAAATCTCGGGCTGCTCAGAGCATCAAGGACTCTAGCGGCGGTCTACAAGACCATCTATTCTTGATCCAGCCTATACAGCTACTAACGGATCTCCAGTTGTAAGCGGCCTTGGGTCCTAGAATCACTTAGCCATAGGCGGCCTACGAGTCCGGGCGACTACACTTGTAAAACGGCCCTAGCTATCCAGGTGTATTCTTTTCTCAGTAATAAAGTTCGATTCCCAATCGACTCACTTACTGCGCCTCTCAAGCACCTACTGTCGAGTACTACTACTCAAAATTTTTCCAAGGTTGGGTACTCCGCACACTTAACTTCAAGTAGCGGCAATGAGTACTCATTTCACACACACATCATGGATAATTTTCATTCATAACTTCAACAAGTTCTCAACAACTTTGTTTATATTACATATGCTACCAAGAGCTAACCCTACAGGACCTACTACTGAAGGTTCAGCTTCTCTGCGACTTGTTCTGCAATCAGCGTCATTTGCTCCAGCAACTCCTTATACTAGTCGCCCATGCAATTTGCGGCAAGTCCTCCAGCGACTACATCTACCGGGGCCTTGGGGAAGTACGACTTCATGTAGGCCAACATCTGGTTGGGGATCGACTTCGCCAGATGCTTCACGTAGGTTGCCAGTCGACCGGGGGCTTCCTTCAATCGGTCCACCAGTGGAGCAATCTTGGGCCCGCCTGGATGTGGCACCAGCAGTCTTGCAATTGGGAGAGTGGCTTCCTCAAGCTCTTTGAGTTGGCCGCGTAGGTTCTTGCAATCTTCGTTCAGCTTCTGTAGAGATTTATAATAGTTCACGAGGTCATGATCTGAGGCTTCGCGAAGCTCCATGTGGTAAATGCACTCATGGGACGGCTACTTATATTCATATTCAAGTACCTCATGGGCATCCTTCTCTCACTAAACGATATTCTTTAGATCAGTCTCTGATGCCTTCAGCTGGTCTACTCGGGCCTCAAGCTCTGCAAATAACGCAAGGCAGTGTTGGACTACTACAAGGTACCCCCAATAAGTACTCAACAGTCTGGCGGGCGGCATACCTTTGTTCTTCAGGCGCAGCGACTTGTTCTTCCGAATCAAGTCATCGCTCTTCGCTTGCATCTTTTGTACCTCATTATGGTACTGGGCGAAGGCTCCATCCAGCTTGGACTGTAACAAGGCGGAGTGTTTCCTGGCCTTGTTTAGCTCCTCCTCCAATGCCTATGCGCGGAGCACCGTATCACCATACCCCTGGAGCATGTCAGATTTTCGTCGGGATCTCTCCACGACATCCTACACAAGACAGCAACCAGTATCGAGTACTCAACAGATCAGGGAACTCGACTACTCAAGGTGCTGCGACATACCTTCATCCATTGCTCCGCACGACGCATCGACTCCAAGTTGCGAGCCACGGTGCCGGGTCAACAAGGTCGCCGTCCAGAAGTTCCAGTCCGTCACGGCTGGTTGTCGCTGCCTCTGACATAGGCGCCGCATGGATTGGCTCCGCATCCTAGATTTCCGGTGATCGAATGACCACGTCCATGCTTGATTCTGGGAGCACATCAACATCTACCCCCTCTATGATCTCGGGGGCTACGGAAGCTCCTGGACCGGAAGCTGCTCCCTCTGGCACAATGTCTACGGGCACGGGCTTTCAACTTCTCCTACAACCGTTTCCATGGCTACGGCTTCAAGGATCGTGGACCTTTTGACTTGTGTTTCTGTCACAACAAAGCACACAAAGTTAGAATCAAAGCTTGTGACTACTACACAGGGTGGCTCCGATTGACGCTGTCCACGTACCTTCTACTATGGTGGATTCTTGCGGCGTAGCCTTCGCGGCTTGTGCTACGGTTTTGGTCTGCGGAAGTGGTGTCGATTCCTCGACTCCGGCCGACCGGCCTTCTTCATCAGCTACCGCACTGGGTTCTTCACCATCCTAGGATAGGTCGGTGGATTTCCTGCATAACACAACCCCGGTGATCAGCCAAACAGGATTATCGATCTACATGAACTATTCGGGGATTGATTATACTCACAAGCTTGACCGGACAACTGTCACGGTCGGAGCGCCAAGTATGCTGGCAATATCAATGATTCCTGCCTCCGCAGGTGACTCTTCCTCAACATGGGCAACCTCTAGCTCTACAGCTCCAGTAGTTGAGGAGGTTTCTGACCTCCACTCTTCTGTCGATGCGCGCGGCTCGTTGGTGACAGCTGCTTGCATTGCCGCCTCTGGCACATTCGCCTCAGTGGTGGGGGCTGGACTCTAGCTCCTCTCAGTCACCCCGGCCACCGTGTCCCAGGCTTCTTTTTCCCCTTGATCCACAGGGTCAGACGAGGGAGTATCCTGCGACAACTCAAGATTCAACTGTTAGCACTCTATGGAAAGTACTCGACTACATTACTCGAGGAACTCATCTCCTGGGCGGTTGATTCGGTAATCTTTAGATTTTTGGTGGCGCGTTTTCGCGACACATTGCGCGGCCTCCTCGGCGGCGTGGGAAGGCTAGTCTCTAGACTAGCCGGCCTCTCGACGATGAGGGGAATATTGGGCAGTCCAGGACAATTGAACCTAGACCGCAGTTGAAACCACTCCTGGAGTGTCTCCCCATCCTCATCGCCGCAGGTATCTTCAATAGTGACGGTGTCGTCACCCTCGCCGACTTCGTGGCGCTCCTTCACTTTGCCTTTCCCCTCCTCCAGTACATCTTCATGTCGAGGGGGAAGGCGGATCGGAGATATACTTGGATACATCATCCTGCAGATAACAACTCATATGACTGCGACTAGGGCTGGATATCGATCCTGGCTCGGCTTGTTAAAGCTCGGCATGTTATGGCTTGGCTCGTTAGAGCTCGGCTCATTTTAGCTCGTTATCTTAGCGAGTTAGGAACCCGGCTCGGCTCGGCTCGTTAAGAAGCTCGAGCTGACTCGTTAAGCTCGCGAGCCAGCTCGTTAAGGGTTATAAATTCAAAAAATCATAGTTAACAGGTAAGTATGCAATCAACAAATGCAACATGTTTACCAGCCAACCAACAATGAAACCAAGTAGTCAAAAGCAATCTAGTTTTCTAAGTTATTAGGTTGTGATCTGAAATTTTATCTATTAGGCTGTTTGTTGGCTGTTAATCCTGGCTCGTTAGGGCTCGCGAGCGGCTCGCGAGCCAGCTCGAGCTCGGCTCGTTATCGTAGCAAGCTAAAACCTAAGCTCGGCTCGTTACAAATTTACTGACAAGCCGAGCCGAGCCGAGCCACTAACGAGCGAGTTTGAGCGAGCTAACGAGCTTCGAGCTGTTCGTCCAGCCCTAAGTGTGACTACACCAGGCAAATCAGTACTCAGAGTCAAAAGTCATGTCTACTAACCTTGTTCGGCGGATATGACGCGAAGTACTTGAGGACTGGGCAAGGAGTGTACGGTGGCATGTCCTTGAATATCTTCTCCAGCCTCTCGACAATGTCATCATCATCGACTTTGCCGCCAGGCATCCTTGACGAGTCTTCGTCGCCCGTATACTGGTACCCGAGGGTGTCGCGGGCCATCAGTGGCTGCACCCTCCTCTTCATGAAGCTAAAGGCCACGTGCTCGACCCTCAGCCCGGCCTCTCTAAGGGTCTTGATCTTTTCATCAGCTTGGGTAGTTCGATACCCTCTTGCATTGTCGGCACCGTGTTCCACCACGGCCTGTGCTTCGGCTGCTTTCCGCTCGGCTCCGGCAGCTCCGGATGGTGGTTACAAATATAAAACCACTTGGCCTTCCAGTCTTGGTTCAACTCTATTAGCTTATATGACAAGTACTGGTCAGTCGCATCTTCACGCATCTGAATACCTACCCCCTGACTACTCGAGGGTCATTAGAACTTGGTTGTGGCTTTACTCGAAAAAACTTCTAGAAAAAGATCCAGTGGGACTTGATTCCCACAAATGTTTCACAAAAATGCACGAAAATAGGAACGTGGAAGATGCCATTAGGATTCAGATTCAGGTACTCGATGACGTATTACCTGAGAAGACCTTTGAAGAATTCACTGACCGGAACTGCTAGCCCACGCTCCGCGAACCTAGCAAACATCAGAATCTCATCTGGATTTTTCTCCATTGGATATGGGTCGCCAGTGGCGGCATGCCATAGATCCATCTCCTTCTCCTGCAAAAAGCTTCTATTAACCAGGGCCAACAGATCTTCGGTCTTGAGTTTGGATTTCTTCCATTCCTTGGCCGGATTAGGATGCGGGGGAGATGCCGGCGACGATTCTAGGGCAGATCCCTCCGCCTCACCCCGGGACCTCTTCTTGCCCGCTCCGGTCTTCGAGCTCTTGGACGGAGATGCCTTCATCCTCCAAGTGCAGGGGGTCTACACTCGCATTCACTTGGGGGCTATGCCGGTGGAGAATGGTGGCGCCATGCTTGGAATTCCTCTCTCTCTCGCCAGGTGGCAAGGCTAGCAGGGCGGCGAAGGAGAGCTTATCAACAAATCTACTCAAGAGGCTACTACTAAGGATAATGAACAACCCTAAGGGTTTAGGAGATTATTTGTAACCTAACAGGCGGCATTTCAACGATTGAGCAGATAAGCGCTGGCGGGTGACTCAGTGGCGGTTGCCTGACCTTTCTGCTTCCGGTACTCAATGCTATTCGTCTCGGGGGCTCGGCTACATCCGTTCGATTTAATGGGCTACGACAAGACCCAAGACCCACTCAGGATACATTCTACAATCAAGATGACCCTTCAATTCGAGAGGAAGTAATCAACTCAAGGCTCGGGGCTCCGTGCCACGTGTCCTTCGATTTTTTCTCTGGATTTTACAGGATGAGATTGGCAGAACTTCAGATTGACCCTCAGCTTGAATCTACGATTCGACCTAAGGCTCGGGGGCTACATTCCATATGTAATGCGATTCTCCGAATCGCATTTTCCATATGGTTCTTTCGTCAAGACGGCACGAGTACTATTGAAGGCTTCAACAAGAGAACTCGAGGATGCTTGGGGACTACTCAAGAAGACTTCAAGACTACTCAATGGTCAGCTGGAGTACCTTCCATCCTCGGGATGCTTCAAGTACCCTTGAGGGCAAGGCTTGCAGTGCTCGGGGATGCTTGGCAACTACTCATCAAGGCCATCAAGACTACTTGAAGCTATCCTGCTCGACTACAAAGTACTCGGGGGCTTGTCTTATGGACATCCCTGGGCCCACTACTCCGGTGGGTGCCAAGACCAACTACTCGGTGGGCCCTGGGACTACTCGACTTGTGCTACACGGCACCTGATGGCGTGGAGCGCAAGGACTACGGTGGAGGAGTACTCGGATAGGAAGTTGCGCATGTCTGGAACCATGTAAAGAACTCCTAGACTTGCACGACTAGTACTCTCTCCCCAAACTGACTTGTAACCCTGCCTCCCAGGCTATATAAGGCGAGGCAGGGATCCCTCTCTCTCGGATAGGCATCATCTTGTAAACATATCCAATCAATCCAGAGCTACACAGCATACATGACGTAGGGTATTACGCACATTGTGGCCCGAACCTGTCTAAATTGTGTGCCACGTGTCTCTTCCTTCGAGTTACCGATCTCGGTGAGGCCACATTCATCTACCTCGGGTACTCCCCTTGGTAGGTTGCCGGTCTAAAACACCGACACACCATGCAAGAAGGTCTTCAGTTACCTCCACTGCTGAAGAAAATTAAGGCCTTGAGGGAGGCCGGGTTGAGGGTCGAGCATGTGGCCTTCAGCTTCATGAAGAGAAGAGTACAACCGTTGATGGCGTGCGATCACCTCGGCTGCGTGTACACTGGTGATGAAGATTCATCTCTGATGCCTGGTGAAGAAGTCGAGGATGACATCATCATCGAGCGGCTGGGGAAATCTTCAAGGACATGCATGCGTACACGTCGTGCCCAATACCGGAGTCCTCTGCGGCACGGCCGCCAAGCGAGGTTAGTAGTCGTGGTCGGAGCCCTCGAGTACTAATGGCTTAAGTAGTCGTATTGATGCTTATGTGGTCTTGCAGGATGACCTGAAGAAGTACATTTCCGTCCCGCCCTCCCCCAATGACTTGAGAAACAAACGCAGGGGAAGGCGGAACCCAAGGCGAAGGAGTGTCGTGAGGTTGGTGACGGTGATGATGCTGTCGTCATTGAAGACACCTCCGACGACGAGGATGAGGAGATGCTACAGCAATGGTTCTAGCTCCGCTCGAGGTTCAGCCAAGCTGGAATGCCTCATATTCCAGTAATTGAGAAGCTGTCCAGCCTGGAGGTGAGCTTGCCGGTGCCACCCAGGAAGCCCCGCAACATGGCGTGCAAATGCGCCATGAAGAAGTTGAAGTTGTCGGAGGCCACCAGACAAGAGGTGACTACCGCGACTGGAGTAGTCGAGTACTAGCGATGAGTAGTCTGTTACTTGACTGCGTGACTTGTATTGTTGTAGGACATCCCCTCCTCGAACCCTGCTGACTAGGACGAGGAAGATGTCTGGGAGTGTAGGGGCGACTGCTGGGAGAAGCACTAGCCCGCCTCTGGCCGCTGAAGACATTATGTCAGAAACGGCAAAGGAACAAACCGGCGCTATGGAGCCGTAGTTGTTGGTCGATGAAGTACAGGGCCCTTCTCCAGCTGCGGTCGTGGCCATTGGGCAGCCACAGGAGAGGGTAGAGGAGCCTCCTGTTGAGGTAGGAGTCACCATTGAGCCTGGTATTATGAACATTGCTAGGCTACTGAGCACCCCGACCATCACTATAGTGTGGTTAACTCCGTAAGCTTTCCGAACTTTCGAGTAGTCATGTAGCCGTTAAGCTCGAGTTGTTGACTGGAGAATTCATTATGCAGGAAATCCACAGACTTGTCGTGGAATAGGGGAGACTAGCACTCATGCCGATGGTGGAGACCGCTCGGCGGAAGTGTGGGAGCCTACACCGCCACCGCAAGACGATGCCGCAACAGAGCCGAGCCTTGAAGAAGCTACCCTGGTGGAAGGTACACACCCTGTCACCATGAGTAGTTATTGTGGAGAGTAGTTGTAGCCGCCATTGACTATTGAATTGATTTTGTCAAGGGTACAAGCCAAGGGATCGATGATCCCTGAGGCAGTAACCATGGAGACGGCTATTATTGAGGCGACAGCCACCGAGCCGGTTGCTAAGTCGTCGGCGGCGATAGCCCCCAAGCCAAGGGCGGAAGCGCGGGTTGACCCACAACCTGAGGCGAGTACTGAAGTTGTTGTCTGTGAGGTGGTGATAGAAGATGCAGTGCCACTCCGCTCAGCGCCCATGCCAGAGACTGGGACCTCGAGCCACGGAGATCTCGAGTTGCTCGATGATGATCTGATTGACCCAGCCTTCGTGTCTCTGAGCATGGATTTGTGGCACCATATAGAGAACTGGATCAAGGTATGTTGCGAGTACCCTAGGTTGTCTTGCCATATTGAGTACTGGTTACTCATTGACCGTTGGATCATGAGCAAGGCCTGGTGGAGAGGTCCTGCTAGAAGACCAACCTTCTGAAGGGGTACAATGATACAGTTCTCCGCGCCAAAGCTTTGGAGAAAGAGCTAGAGAAGTCAAAGAAACACTCGGCGCTACTCAATCCAAGCTTGACGGTGCCTTTGCCCAGTACCATAATGAGGTACAGGAGATGTAGGCGAAGAGAGATGAGCTGATCAAGAAGAACAAGACTCTGCACTAGAAAAACAAAGGTATTCCATCTGTCATGACCATCGAGTACTTGTTCCAAACTTATGAGTGATCTGACGCTGTGACGAGTTGTCTGCAGATCTTTAAGAGAGGGTCGACCAGCTGAAGGCTTCCGAGACGGACCTCAAGAACATTGTGTACCGGGAGACCGATAAGAGAGAGGTACTTGAGTACGAGTACGCAAAGTTGCGCCATGATTGTATCAAGCACATAGAGCCCTGTGAAGCCTCAGATCTTGACCTTGTACACTGTTATAAATCTCTGCATAAACTCAATGAAGACTGTGAGAAGTTGTGGCGCAACTGAAAGAGCTGGATGAAGCAGCGTTGCCCATAGCAAGGTTGCTAGTACCACATCCGGGCGGGCCCAAGTTAGCGTCTCTAGTAGACAAGCTGAAAGAAGCCCTGTGCACCTGGCGACGTACGTCAAGCATTTGGCGAAGTCAATACCGAACCAGGTACTCGCCTTCATGAAGTCATACTTCCGGAAGGCACCAATAGATGTGGTAGCCGGAGGTCTTGCGGTGAACTGCACGGATGAGCAGTAGAAGACCCATCTAGAGGAGATAGTGCCTATCGCGGGCAAGTCGCGGACAAGCTGAACCTCCAGTAGATGTACCTGTAGAGGTAGTTTATGTACAGAGTAGTTGATGTAAGACAAACAAAGTAGTAAGAAACGTGTTTGAAATATCAATGAAGTTGGTCCACTTCTTATGTTGTAATGAGTACCCGTTGTTGCCACTTGCAATGAAGTGTGCAAAGTACAAAGCCATTGAAGTGAGTAGTAGTACTGGATGAGATTTGCCTAGTTGGAACGCGTAGTAAATGTTGGACAGAATCAAACTTTATTAGGGATGAATAAGTACACCTGAATGGCTAGGGCCATTACAAAGAAGAGATCGCCAGGACCCGTAGGCCGCCTACCACTAAGTGACTGCTAGGGCCCTTGAGCCGCTTACAAGTAGAGATCTGTAGTAGCCGTATAGGCTGGATCTAGAGAGTACATGGTCCGTAAATCGCCGCTAAAGCCCTTAGGCTATATACGGCATAGGATCCGTTAGTAGCCGTTAACGCTGGACCCTGGATAGAAGTAGTCCGTAGACTAGTGCTAGGACCGAGAGGTCGTTAATAGCGAGGAGTCCGTTAGTAGCCATATAGGCTGAACTCATAGGTGAGTAGTCGAGCGACTACGCCTAGAAGCGACACAGCTGGTCAACGTTCCACAAGTTGCTGATGTCGTCACCCTCAAGTGTATGAAGACGATAGGAGCCTGGTCCAGTCACCTTGGAGACTGAGAAGGAACCTTCCCAAGGTGAGCTAAGCTTGTGTAGTCCGTCTGTGTTCTGAATGCGATGAAGAACTAGGTCACCGATATTGAAAGAGCGTTCTTTGACGTTGTGATCATGGTAGCGTCGGATACCCTCTAGGTACCTTGCTAACTGGACAAGGGAAACACAGCAGGCTTCTTCGAGACTGTCGTTGTCGACCTGTCGGCTGTCTTCTGAGATGCCTTCGTCATATTGTTCTACTGTCGGGGATTCCCACATCACGTCGGTGGGTAGAATAGCTTTGGAGCCATAGACCAGGAAGTAGGGTGACTACCCTATTGGCTTGGTAGGTTGAGTACGAAGCCCCCAGAGTGCATTGGGTAGTTCCTTGATCCACTTGCCTCCTTTGGTGTTAGCTGCATCGTGTAATTACTTCTTGAGGGCGTCTAGTACCATCCTGTTTGCGGGCTCCACCTGGCTGTTAGCGCGTGGGTGGGCGACTGAGACATATTGGACGTCGATCCCGCTCTTCTCGCAGTACTCCCAGAACTAGTGGTAGTTGAAATTAGAAACCCAAGTCTGTGATGATGCGATGGGGTAGCCCGTAGCGATGCACGAGTTCATCCAAGAAGTTGAGTACTCTGTCGGCCTTTGGGCAGGTAACCGGCTTGACTTCGTTCCACTTGGTGAACTTGTCGATGGCCACCAAGACTTTGTTAAATCCACCTAGCGTAGTTGGCAGAGGCTCAATCATGTTGAGCCCCCAACAGGTGAAAGGCCAAGTCGGTGGTATGGTGACTAGTTTGTAGGCCGGGACGTGTTGCTACTTGGCGAAGAATTGGCACCCTTGGCAGCTTCTGACGAGTTCTTCGGTGTCGGCTGGAGCTATGGGGTAGTATAAGGCTCATCAAAAGGCTTTGCTAACCAGCGTGCAAGAGGATGTGTGGTTGTCGCATACGCCTTTGTGGATCTCCTCCAAGATGTCCTTGCCTTCTTCCCGGAGTATGCACTTCATGAGTACTCTAGAAGTGGCACCCCTCCTGTAGAGCTTGTCTCCGACTAGTACATAGGTCTGGCTCGGAGGACAAGTTGTTCATCCTCGTTCTTGTCAGAGGGAACCTTCTGCTCATAGATGTAGTCGATGAAGGGTTGTCTCCAGTCCACGTCGATCATCATGACCTCTTGACTAGGCTATGGAGGCCCAGGGTCAGTGGTCATTAGCGCCAACTCCGGAATGGATGGCGCGTGAAGCTCGTGGACGAAGACTCCAATAGGAACTTGAGCGTGAGTAGAACCAAGCTTCGACAGGATGTCCACTGTAACGTTGTTGTTGCGGACGACGTGGTGGAACTCGAGTCCATAGAATTTGTTCTCGAGCTTGTGGACTTCCAGACAATTGGCGTCCATGTTCTCCTTGTTGCGGTCCCAAGATTTGTTGACTTGGTTGATGACCACTGTGAAGTCACCGTAGACTAGTAATCGCTCGATGCCCAATGAGATTGCGAGGAGGAGCCTATGCAGTAGGGCTTCGTACTCAGCTTTGTTGTTTGAGACCTTCCAGAAGATCTACAGGACGTACTTGAGTTGTTCGCCCTTTGGAGAAATCCGGAATACCCCTGAACCCGGACCCTCGAGCATGAGTGAGCTGTCGAAGTACATCACCCAATGCTCTGGTCACTCTGTTGGAGTTTGTACCTAATTCTCCCACCACTCTGCCATGAAGTCGACTAGTGCTTGATACTTGATAGCAGTGCGTGGCTTGAAGTCAATGTTGAGGGCGCCAAGCTCGACCACAAATTTGGAGATTCTTCTAGTAGCATCTTTATTATGGAGTATATCACCAAGCGGGTAGTCATTAATGAGTACTGGTAAAGTAGCTTATGGACGGGTTGGTACCGTGCCTTGGACTCGGGCAAGACTTCACTGACGAAGTAGACAAGTCATTGGACTGGGTAGGACTAGCCTTCTTCCTGCCGCTCGACGATGATGGCAGTACTAACCACGTGCGTAGTCGCAGCGAGATAGAGCAGTAGCTGCTCCTGTTTGCGAGGAGTTGTGAGGGTCGGTGGCTTTGACAAGAAGTCTTTAAGCTGCGTCAGAGCTTGATCAGTCTCCGCGGTCCACACAAACTTCTCTTGGTGTTTGAGTAGTTTGAAGAAGGGTAGTCCCTATTCTCCGATCTTCGAGATAAATCTGTTCAGGGCCGCCATGCACCCGGTCAGCATCTATACATCCTTGATGCAGGTTGGAGATTTCATATTGGTGATGGTAGAGATCTTCTCGGGATTAGCTTCGATGCCATGATGGCTGATGATGAAGCCGAGAAGTTTCCCAGAGTGTACGCTGAAGACGCACTTGTTGGGAATGACCTTCCACTAGTACTCTCGCAGAGATGCGAAAGTCTCTTCAAGATTAGTGATGAGTGTGTCACAGTTTCTGGTCTTGACGACCACGTCATTCACATAGGCTTTGACATTCTTTTGAGCTGCTTCTTGAAGCAGGCCTGGATAGCTCGTTGGTAGGTGCGCCGGTGTTTTTCAACCCCAACGACATTGTCGTGTAGCAGTAGGCGCCAAACGGGGTGATGCACACGGTCTTCTCCTAGTCTTCTTCCTTGATTGCAATATGGTGGTACCAAGAGTAGTAGTCGAGGAAGTAGAGCAAGTCACAACCCACCATGGAGCTGATGACTTGATCAATCTGCGGCAACCCAAAGGTGTCCTTGGGGCAATGCTTGTTGAGGTTGGTGTAGTTGACACACAACCTCCACTCGTTCATGTTCTTCTTGCGGAGAGGACGGGATTGGTGAGCCACTCAGGATGGAAGACTTCTCAGATGAAGCCAGCCCCGAGTAGTTCGGCAAGTTCCTTCTTAATGGCATCTCAGATGAAGACTTGCTTGGGGGTGGCTTTAGGATCGACGTTGAGTGAATGCTCGATCAACCTGCTGGGCACACCTGGCATGTCCGCTGGCTTCCATGCGAAGATTTTGCGGTTAGCCCGAAGGAAGCTGACAAGCACGTCTTCCTATTTAGGGTCGAGCCCCGCGCCAATCATGGTAGTCTTGCTGCTGTCACCGGTCCCAAGATCGATGCCTTCACCTGTACTTCCTCTGCTGGTTGAGGCTTGTTTGAGGTGTCGGTCTTCTCGAGTATCTCGAGTTCGGTTGGCACAAGCTTCTTGGATGCAGCAAAGATCTTCATCATTGTGTTGGGTACTTGATTGGTTGCCGCGAGTTCCACGACTTCTGTGTCGCAGTCGTAAGAAATATTCAAATCCCCTTGCAGTGTGAGTACTACGGCGGGACTTGGCATTTTGAGTACCAAGTATGTGTAGTGAGAAACACCATGAATTTGATGATGGCTGGTCTGTTGAGGATGGCATGGTATGAGGTTTTGAAGTCCGCAACCTCAAACTTGATGTACTCGGTGCAGTAATTCTCCATTATCTCCCCGAAGGTAACCGGCAGAACCACTGAGCCGAGTGGTATTGCCGCGTTGCCTGGGACGATGCCGTAGAAAGGTGACGTGCTCTTGGTGAGCATGTCGGTGATGTCAATCTTCATCTTCTTCAAGGTCTTGGTGAAGAGGACATTGAGTCTGCTCCCTCCGTCGATGAGTACCTTGTTGAGTCTGGAGACCGCGACTACTGGTTTCAGGACTAGTGGGAAACATCTTGGCTCAGAGAAGCTTGTCCATTGATCTACGCGGGAGAATGTTATGGGTACCTCTGAACACTTTAGAGGTGTTGGCACTGCTGGTTCAATGTTCAAGACATCCCGTAGGGTGAGCTTTAGGGATGGCAGTTTTACCCGTGGGTGCGGATACCTGCGGATACCTGACCCAATCGGTAAGGGTACGGGCAACAAATTCCGCCCACGGGCACGGATACGGGCACCAAATCCCGCCCGCGGGTAGCTAACGGGCTGCGAACTTCGCCCGCGGATATGCCCGTGACCCGCTTGAAGTATAAAGCCCATCAAATATGGCCCAATCCACGAACAAGCCTGTCGTATGGACCTCCCTGGGCCCACTACCTCGGTGGGTACCAGGACCGACTACTCGGTGGGCCCCTGGGACTACCCGGCTTGCGCTACACGGCACCTGAAAGCATGGAGCACAAGGACTACACAGGAGTAGTACTCGGTTAGGAAGCTGTACATGTTCCGCACTGTGCAGAGGACTCCTAGACGTACTCGACTAGTACTCTCTTCCTACTCCGACCTGTAACCCTGCCTCCCGGACTATATAAGGCGAGGCAGGGACCGATCCCCTCATCCAATCTCCTTTCATACAACCCACGGCGCACTATTGCACCATCTTGTAATCGTGCCCTATCAATCCAGAGCTACGCAGCATACAGGACGTAGATTATTACGCACCTCGCGGCCCGAACCTGTCTAAATTGTGTGCCACGTGTCTCTTCCTTTGAGTTACCAATCTTCGCGAGTCACATTCATCTACTTCGGGTACTCCCCGTAGTAGGTTGCCGGTCTAAAACACCGACAGCTGGCGCGCCAGGTAGGGGCTCTCGCTCGAGATCACATGGCGAACTCGACGGCTTTCGTCCACATCAAGCCAACTGTCGCCTTCAACCGTGGCGACACCTTCGTCTTCGGTGCCTGGGTCTGCACTGCTGATGGCGCGGGCTCCTTCCCGGCGCCGCCGATCATGCGGCCGGCTCGAGGACGGACGCTTGTGACGCTTCCCGAAGTTGTCACGGGGGCGAACTCACCGCAAGTTCGGCGAAATTTCGCTCTCCAACATCCACACGGACCTCGAGCTCGAGTCCGTCTCCAACTCGAACCTCGACGTCGCCATGGGCCACCGCATGCGAGCCGGTCGCTCGGCCATCGCGGGCGGCCCCTTCACCACGCCGGCCTCCGCGCGTGGCCCCCGCGTCCCCAGCCGGGCCCACACGGAGGCTCCTACTCCACGCCGGGCCGGCAAGGAGCCCGTGACCGAGTACAACTCGGACTCCGACGCCGTCTCCGACCACATCTCAGACTCCAGCCCTCTCTCCGAGTTCTACTCGAACCCGGATTACGAGTTCGACTTCGGGTCGGACCCCGAGGAGCCCGAGTCCGAAGATGACTCCACTGAGCTTCCCTTGTCAGGGCCAGCCTCTGGGCTGGTTATAAGATCGACGTCGACCGGAAGATACGTCTACTGGCCAGACCGCAAGCCTGCTGATCTGGCAAAGGAGGACTCACGCTACGTCGCCTACATCGACTCACTACCGTTCCAGGAGGGAACACCACTGGCCCACGCTGACTCAAACACACCAAGCGAGGTGGCTCCCTGCGAGTCCCGGCTTGGGTACCCCCGATCGCCAAGTCTTCATGGCTGCCGGCGAAACTCCGGGACCCTCGGGCACGGCCGAAGACAGTGCACGGAGGACATCTCCGCGGACGAGGGCGTCCGCCAACGCACTGCGGACGAGGCTGCCGCGCCGCGGGGATGCCCGACGCGAACGCAACGAGAAGTGTAGCGAACGGCGCCGGGCGGCTCGGAGACAACCTTCCCATCCGCAACCTTGCGGAAGCTCTCGAGGCGGTCGAGAGCGAGTACACACCACCCCCGAGCGTGCCTCATGTCGATCACGGCGATCGCACGCCGGAGCTCGGGGCATACGCGCGGAGAGGTCATCGCCAAGCTCGCCCGAAGACGCCTACTTCATGCGGGTCGACAACGAGTCAACCAACCTCTCCCGGGCAAACCCCGCGACAATGAAGCTACTAGTCGCGGCGCCGACCCCGGCCCCAACCGTACTCGAGGGCGACCTCCCGCTGATCCAAACCGCCGCCGCTCCAACGCCGGCGGACCTTCACGGCGGGCCAAGGCAACCGAGAAGTCGTTCCCCACCGTGCTCCGGCCGGTGGTGGCGGCAACGACCCCCGACGGCGGCGGCCGGCGGCGGCGGCGGCTCCAACCACGGGGCCAACAGGAGAGCCGGAGGCGGCGGCAGCCGCGGCGGCCGTAGCCACGCGAACAGCCACGCCTCCGGCGCCTCTCAAGGCGGGTACGATGCTCGCCAGAAGATCGAGGAGGCTGCGGCGGATGAAGTCGACCACCGCCGCCGAAGGCGACGGCTTCCCCGCCTTCTCACCCCGGCTCGCAACTTTGCTCCTCCCCGACAAGTTCAAGCCCTTGGGGATCACCAAGTACGACGCGAAGCGAGATCCCATCCGGTGGCTCCGATGCTACGCCCTCTCCATCGAGAACGGCGGCGGCAACGGCGACACCAAATGCCTCTACTTCCCCTTCGTCCGGATCAAGCCCCACTCACATGGCTCGAGTCGCCCGGACAAGCACTCGATCGACAAGTGGGACCAGCTGAAGGAGCAGTTCACGAGCAACTTCGCGGACGCCATGGGCCGTTCGGGTACTCACATGGACCTTGCCATGATCAAGCAGGAACAAGGCGAGACCCTCCGCAAGTACATGCGCCGCTTTTTCGACAAGCGCGCTACCATCGTGGACGTCACCGACAAGGAGGTCATCGACCTCTTCCAGGACGGCCTCTACCATCGCCGCACCTTCGAGGACTTCGGTCGCCACCGCCCCAGGTCCATTCCCCACCTCAAGGACATGTTCACGTCCTGGGCGGATGAAGAGGACAAGGCCAACGCCAAGTACGACGCCATCCGCGGCAAGTCCAAGCGAGAACCGGGGCGGCGGCGCGCGCAACAATGCAAACCAAGGCGGCCGCAACAACAACAACAACTACTACTACTACTACTACTCGGGTTCCAACCGCAAGCGCAAGCCAGACAACACCGTCGAGGCTATCCAGCGCCCTCCGAAAGGGAACTCGAAGAAGAATTCTGGCGGGTTCAAGGACCTGCTGAAGGAGAAGTGCCCGTGGCATCCAAACGGCAACCACACTACCGAGCAGTGCTACCAGCTCAGGCATGCACTCAAGGATACGCCGGAGCCACCGCACCCTCACGACCAAAAGGGCAAGAAGAAGGACGGCGACGACAACGACTTCCAAGAACCCGAGAAGACCGTCAACGTCCTCTTCGGCGGACTACCCAGCAGGCGGGAGCAGAAGGCTACCCGTCGTGAAGTGATGTCCATTGAACCAGCGGTCCCGACCCCTCTCAGGTGGTCGGAGGTACCCATCACCTTCTCCCGCGCGGACCAATGGACCAACTTCTCCGAACCAAGACGGTTCCCCCTCGTCCTGAAGCCAACCGTGGCGGGTTCCAAGCTCAACAAGGTGCTCATCAACGGTGGAAGCGGACTCAACGTCCTCTTCACCAAAACCCTGAAGAAGATGAACCTCGACATCACCCCCATGCTCACCAAGGGCAGCGTGCCTTTCTACGGCATCGTCCCAGGCAACGCGGCTATCCCACTGGGCTCAGTGGTACTGCCAGTTACCTTCGGGGCGTCTCGGGATAACTACCGCACCGAATACATCAAGTTCGAGGTCGCGGATTTCGAGACTTCCTACCACGCCATCCTCGGCAGACCGGCCATCGCCAAGTTCATGGCGGTGCCCCACTACACCTACTTGGTACTCAAGATGCCAAGCCCAGCTGGTGTACTCTCCCTCCAAGGGGACTTAAAGATCTCCCACGACTGTGATACAGAGGCCATGGTGATCGCTTCAACAAACCAAGTACCCAACGCGATGATGGAGGTCTACGCCGCGTCGAAGAAGCTCGCCACCAGCGAACTCGACATCCCAGAGAAGTCTGACAGCACCAACAAGCCTCGGCCACCTGAGGAGGTACTCGTCAGGACGGTCGACCTTGGAACGAGCGACCCCCGGCAAGACCACCACCATCGGGGCCGGCCTCGACCCCAAATAGGAAGACGCGCTCATCAGCTTCCTCCGGGCCAACCGCGACATCTTCGTGTGGAAGCCGGCGGACATGCCGGGAGTGCCCGGGGAGGCGATTGAGCACCGCCTCAACGTCGATCCAAAGGCCACCCCCAAGCGACAACACCTCCGACGTTTTTCCGACGACGGACGGGACGCCATCAAGAAGGAGCTCGCCAAGCTACTCGCGGTGGCTTCATCGGAGAAGTCTTCCATCCGAGTGGCTCGCCAACCCCGTCCTCGTCCGCAAGAAGAACTCGAACGAGTGGAGGATGTGCGTCGACTACACCGACCTCAACAAGCACCGCCCCCAAGGACCCCTTCGGGTTGCCGCGGATTGATCAAGTCATCGACTCCACGGCGGGGCTGCGACCTGCTCTCGCTTCCTCGGCGCTACTCGGGTACCACCGGATCGCAATCAAGGAGGAAGACCGAGGAGAAGACCGCGTTCATCACCCCGTTTGGCGCGTCTCGCTACACGACCATGTCATTCGGGTTGAAGAACGCCGGCGTTACCTACCAACGGGCCATCCAGGCCTGCTTCAAGCGGCAACTCAACAAGAACGTCGAGGCCTACGTGGATGACGTGGTTGTCAAAACCAGGGACTCCAGTACCCTCATCGACGACCTTGAAGAGACCTTCGCATCACTACGCGAGTACCGCTGGAAGCTCAACCCGAACAAGTGCGTCTTCGGCGTCCCTTCGGGCAAACTACTCGGCTTCATCATCAGCCAGCGCGGCATCGAAGCCAACCCCGAGAAGATCTCCGCCATCACCAGCATGAAAGCTCCCACGAGCATCAAAGACGTCCAGAAGCTGACGGGGTGCATGGCGGCAATAAACAGATTCATCTCGAGGCTAGGAGAACGGGGCCTCCCCTTCTTCAAACTTGTCGGTGCGGAATATGGTCCCGACACTAACCAGTAGATAGCGCCGTGGTCTATCCCTCAATGGTCGATGCTAAGCAACAAGTGACACAGAGGATTTATCCTGGTTCCGGCCGCGGGGCCGTACGTCCAGCAGAGGCGTGCTCGGGGCACTATATTACTTAGCACCGGGGGTGCTTGTAGTGGGGCAAATACAAGCAAGGCGGGAGAGGAAGCGTGGCTTCCAAGTCCCTGGAAGGGTGGCTGAAGATGTTGTGGGAGAATGAGAAGTGAGTGTGCGGTGTGTGAAGTGTTCTCTGTTGTCCCCCCGCGGCTGGGGGCTCGCCTCCTCTTTTATAGGCCAAGGGGGCAGCGAGTTACATGCACGCCGCGCTATCCAGCTACGTGGGGGTGCACGTCGTGCTACGGCCGTAGAGTGGGCGGCCGTCGGACAATCTTCGCAGCGATGCGGCCATGATGGCCTACTTCGTACCCGAACGGTGACGGTTCGAGGATAGGAAGGCGGCGGCGGTGGTGGCGTCCCCCGATAGGCTTCGAGGGGGAGGTGCGATGATGGCCGGTACGGGGTACGGGGAGCGGGCGAACGGCGTTCTTTCCCAATGCGCTTCACGGTGGTGGAGTGGTTGCTACGCGCGCCGGCGTGCGCACACGCACGCGGGTACGGCGGCCACGCCGTCACAGTGGCCGGGATGGCGGTCCACCGGCCTAGCGCCTCCACCTAATCCTGTAAGGTCACGGGAAAGTGAAATCGAGGGTGCGCCCGGCCCCCCTTCGAGGGTCGGGCACGTTAGCCGTACTGTAGTGGGCGCGCGGTGTCACGGGACTGACACCGGCCGTACCGCACAGCCCCTTCCCATAGTGGTGGGGATGGGCGCCTCCCTGGGGAGTTGGTGCGGCGGCACCGGGGCGCGAGCCCCGGGCGCATGATGGCGCCGTCCCGCCCCGCGTCGGGCGTTAAATGCCCGTGTACGGGGCCGGCGCACGCGTGCGGGGGTGCCCGTGATCGTGCGGGCCCCGGTCGAGGGCGGGACGGACCCTCGAGCGAGACGAGACTCGTTCGAGGGGGAGTGAGCCCTCGAGCGGGGCGGGACCACACGAGGGAGGAGTTGCTCCTCGAACGGGGCGGAACCCGCCCGAGGGGGAGTGCGCCCTCGAGCGAGGCAGAGCCTGCTCGAGGGGACTTCTAAGGGGGCCGTCTCGGTGGGCCGTCGGAGTCCCGCGGCGTGGGCCATGTTCTGCATGGTTAGTCACCTGCATGGTTAGGCTTAACGCGTTTCGGTACTGGGATTTAAGTGAGGGTTTCCCCGTTGTTTAAGGGGACCCCTAGGGCTGTCCCGACAGTAGCCCCCGAGCATCTGCGGGTTTGCCATTGAGGCTCCCGCAGATGCTGGAACCTACTGATAGGACGTTCTTCCCTCCTTGTTTGCGAACGCTTTCCGTGGGGCCGCGTCAGCGGACCCGCGGGTCTAGCCCCCGAAGCCCTGCAGGAGTGTGGGTTCTCCTGCAGGGGTTAACCGCGAGAATCTGGTCAGAGAGACGTGGCACATATGCCAACCAGCATCGGCGGTATTTCAGCCGGCTTCGGGGGTGCACGCACCGCTGACACGGTCTCGGGCGGGTGCAATTTTAAGGAGGTGTAGCCGTGCGCCAAGCCCCCAAGCCTTGGCCCGTTCGAGGCGATCGGGTAGAGCCTGACGACTTGTTTTTTAACGCGCCCTCGCCGTCCCTCCGCGGGACGGAGGGTGAGGTTTCTGCAACTCCCATCGAGCGGGTCGCGGGTGCCGATTCCTCTTCGAGGCGGTAGCGGGTGGTTCAGGTGGACGCCCATGCCCCGTTCGATAAGGGTAGGCCGCACGGTCGGAGACACGTCCATGGAAGCGCTTGCGTGGGTTTGCTAGGTGGGGCTCGGTCCCGTTCGCTAGGGACCGAGGGCGCGGAAGCTCTCCCTCGGTGGGATCCCCTTGCTAGCTGCCCTCGCTGGCTCTCGAACACGACATGTGGGGCACCCTCGAGCCGACGGGCTCGAGGAACGGCTCGAATGCGCGTGCCCTCGTCGTCCCTAACTCTGCGATCTGTGGTGCCTGTTCGAACCCGTCGAGGGTCAGGCTTCGAACCTCTGATCAGTAGGGCCGTGCGGGGTGGCGCCTGGGCGGCCCCGTCTTTTCACGTTTGCGGCCGTCGAGGGGTCTGGGCGAGCCAGTCCTCGAGGTGCTGGTTGGTGGTACAACGCGGCATGGGTGCTTGCGGTTCCTGCTTTATTTCAAGCGGGCCCTGGGTGACCCTTCTCACGCGTGTGCCTTCTCGTAGAGGGTTGACATTGTCTCGAGCCGGGGGCTCGCTCCGCTCGAGGGTTTTGCGTGGCATGGGTGCCCGCGGTTGCCTGCTCTACATCGAGCAGGTCCCGGGCGACCTTCTCACGCTGATATCCCATCGAGGGTCGCTTTTGTTTCGTGCCGGGGGCTCGCCCCGCTCGAGGGTTCTCCTTGCTTGGCAAGGGACCGGGCATTTAAGTGCCTCGCGGTCGTGGCCGCGGTTTTGCAGCGCGGGCGCGCCTTTTTTAGGCTCGCGGCCGCGCGCGCGCGCGTAGTGGGCGGCGTGGCAGGCGGACGTGACGGCTTCGCCTCGATCGCTGCCGGTCTTTGCCGTAATGATGGCCCGCCTGCAGTGTTGTGGCCGCTGCGGTCGTGGTGGGGCCCGCCCGTCGACGCGATGGAAAGATTCCCTGCAGTTAATGCTAGCGGGGCGTCCGCTCCGGAGAGCTCGCCCGTCGGCCTATAAAACTGCGGGGAGGAGGGGACGGCGGTTTTTTACCTTAGTGTCTCACCGTTTTCAGTCCCCCGCCCCTTCGCCTTCGTCTTGCTCTTGCCACCGCGCGGGGTCGCTGTTAGAGCTTTTTCTTCCGTTCCTTGTCCTCCGCTCCTGTTTTCCTTCATCTTCTCCATGGCGCCGCCTCGGCCCCCCTTCGGATCCTGGAGCCGTATGCCTGGGAGAGGTCGACGGTGACGCCGTTGGCCCTTGGCGAGGCGGTCGCCGCCGGCCTGCTGGCGGCCAATGAAGACGGAAGTCCGGCGGAGTGGATCGTGCCGCCGGCTGCGGACCGCGAGCCCAACCCACCGGAGGGCTACGTGGTGAGTTTCATTCGTTACCACGAGCGGGGCTTCACCGCGCCGGCGAGAACCTTCATGCGGGCGATGTGCTACTACTACGGGGTAGAGCTGCACAACTTCGCCCCCAACGCGATCTCGCAGGCGGCCACATTCGTGGGCGTCCGCGAAGGGTACCCTGGGGATCCCGGGTCAATTGGGAGCTCGGGTACACCTCTTCCGCGCGGAGCTCATCACGCGTGCCCCACGACGGAGCCAAGGACCCGCCGCGCGATGCGCGCGGCGGGATGTCGCTTGCCCCTGCGGGGGCAATTCAAGGACGTCTACATCCCCCGCACCATGACGACGAACAACGCCGGCCGGGAGCGGGGATGGTTCTACCCCGTGCAACGCCGAGCCCGGCCTTCCCCCTACACCGGCCCGGTGTTCAAGGAGAGGCCCGACTCCACGGGGCTACGGGGTGTCCACGCCTCGCACCGGGCGCGGCGGGGAGTCGGTGCTTTGGGCGCGCGCGGCGGCGCGAGGAAGCACGGGCTGAACGCGATGGGCGTCCTCGCCTTCCTCCACCATCGGCGGGTCGTGCCTTCGAGGGAGAGGCCGCTGCGCATCTTCGAGATGACGGAGGCGGCCAACCCCGTCGACCGGCGCGGTCGCGGATGCTCCCGACGCCCCTTGAGCGGCCGTAAGCGCTCACCCGGGCGCGGAGCGCCGTCGACACCCGACGCCGCCGACGCCCGAGGGGCCGGACCCCGTGGGACCTCGAGATGCTCCCCCTCGGCCCGGCGGGTGAGTCCGGCTTTTGATTTCGTTTTAGTTCTTAGTCTTGCTTTCGTTTTACGATGTGCCATTACCGCTCCCTGCGTGCGGTGGTGGAGTTTAACATCGCCAAGTCCGTTCCGCCCACCCCCCGACTCCCCGCGCGCCGGGCGGGCGGCGCGGCGGCCGGCGCGAGAGGAGGCGGCGTGCAAGAAGGCGCGCGCGAGGCGACGTCAAGCGCGTCGCGACCGGCGGTCCGCGGAGTACCGGCGGCGTGAGGAGCTGGGGCTCTCCTCCCGGGGGACCGAATGGTGCTCGTCCTCGGAGGAGGACGAAAAGGAAGAGGCTGAGGGGGGCCCCTCAGAAAGGTGGCAGCCTGCGCTCCCGTCGCCGGAGCCGGCGCCGGCCGGCGAGGGCGGCATTGCACGGGGCGGGCGCCGGCGTCCGCCGCCGGAGCCATCGACATCGGGGAGCGGCGCGCGCCGCGCGGAGGTGCCGGCGCGCGCCACGGAGGCGCGCGCGGCGGGCGCGCCCGTGCGCGCGTCAAGCGTGCCTCGCGCGCGGGGCGAGCGTGCCCGCACGCACGGCACCATCGTCGGGGGGGTGCGACGGCGGGGCGTGTCCGTGCGCGGGGCGAGTGTGCCTCCGCGCGCGGCGGCGCCTTCGGGAGGTGCGGCGTCGGGTCGCGCCCGCGCGAGGGCGGGGCGCGCGCCGCGCGGACAGGCGGCGCCGTCGGGAGGCGCTATGGCGAGGGCGGCCGCACCGCACCGGCCCTCGTCCGCAGAGGCCTCGAGGAAAAGGAAACGGGCCTTTTCCTCTTCGAGGTAAGGGGCTCGTCTTTTTTCGCTTGGTTTGGTTCGTTGGTGCTCAGGTGATCTAACCCTCCGTTCGTGCCTGTGTAGGGTGGTGCCAACCATTCCCCCTCTTGCACCAGCCAAGGTGCTGAGGACGGACGCGTCGATCCCCACCCGGCGGCGCTCGTCGAGGGGGTCGCGCCGGGGACAAGCACGGCGGCGGGCACGGGCTCGCGAAGCCCGGGTGCGGGGCCTCGAGGCCCGGCCGGCGGATCAGCCCGCCGTGGCGCGGCCGCAGGCCGCCGGGGGCGGCCGGCGTTGGTCGTCGCGGAGACACGGGCGCGGCGGCGGCCGTGGTGGAGGTGGAGCGGGCGCATCCCACGGGGGCGCCCACGGGCGCGGCGGCGCGGGCGGAGGCGGCGGCCGCGACGCCGCGCCGGTGCCCGCGGGCCGCGGTGGCGCAAGCAGAGGTGCCGGCGGAGGCGGCGCGGGCGGCGGCGTCCGCCGTCCATCCCCGGCGGAGGTGGTGGAGGTCTCGGACGACTCCCGCCGCCACGGGTGGGATCGTGGGCCGGGGGCCCACGAACTCCCCCGAGCCCCGAGAAGGGGCCCTCGTGAGCGGCACGAGGGTCACATGGTGGTGGGGGGCCGAGGACACGGTGCCGAGGCCTCGTCCTCCCGCGCCGGCCGCCCCGCCCAGATGGAGGGGGCCGTCGAGGATCCCCCCCGCGTTTGCCGACGCCAGGGGGGAGCAGGAGCTCTGGGGCGAGCTCCGGAGCCACGGCGCCACGCTCAACCGCGCGCTGAACGAGGCGCTGCGGGTCCATGGCGGTCCGGCCTGGCTCGTCTTCCAGGTGAGCCATGGTTGCTCGTTCTTTTTCCCTTTTCGTTTTCGTATGCTGCATTCAAGTCTTGGCGCTTATGGGATTCGATTCTGTGATTGCCAGGAGCTCGAGCGTCGTGCCCATGATAAGTACGACGCCTTCGACCGGGTGAACGCTGAGGTTGACCAGGTCCGGGAGTAGTGCAGCGCCTTCGACGCGCTTGCGGATGCTCTCAGGACACCGGACGACTGGCTGGCGTACCGAGCGATGGCATGGTGCGACGAGCTCCCGGAGAGCTCAGGACAGGACGCCCCGCGGCGTTCAAGCCTCGAGCGGGTCCGTGCAGCCCTCGTCGATCGTGACGAGGCGCTGTGGAATGTGCGCGCGGAACTAGAGGAGACGCGGACGCTGGCCGCCAACTTGGAGGCGGAGGTGGCCACCGCTCGCGCCGAAACTCGGGAGCTCCGCACGTCGCTCGAGGGGGCACGGGCGCAACACCGCCGGGCCGAGGAGCGGGCGCGCGGGTTGGAGCGAGCGCGCCAAGGAGGCCGACGACACGAGGGCCGCCCTCGACGCCAAGGCCGCGGCCCTCGTCGCCGGCCGAGGGTCGGCTCCGGCAAGAGAGCGCCGCCCGCCAAGGGGCGAGGAGCGAGGCGCGGCGGGCGAAGCCGCCCTCGTCGACGCCGTGCGGCCGGGAGCGAGAGCGCGCCGCCCACGAGGTGACGTGGAAGTCGCTGGAGGAGCGGAACACCGCGTTCTCCAAGGTCGAGGGCGAGGCGCTCGCGCTCAGCATCAGCAACACCAACCAGGAGCTGGCCCTCCGCGAGCAGGGCGAAACCGTCCAGCGCCTCGAGCTGGCGCTTGAATCCGTGCGCCACGACTTCGAGTTGGGGAGGAAGCAAGTCGAAGGTGAGCCACTGTTTGACTCTTGCTTGTTGGTTTTTCGTTTGGGAACTCGCATCCCCTTTTTCTAATTGTCTTGTCGATTCCAGGCTTGCGCACCGCCTTGGGGCACGCGTCTGAGCGGGCCGCGGCGCCGGGAGCTTCCTACAACTCCTCCGAGCGAGAGTTGCGGGAAGTGCGCGATGCGGCCCTCGAGACACCGCCACGTCGTCGAGGAGGGCGAAGCCCGGGGCGGCGGCTCGGCGGCCGGCCGCCTGCGCGCCCTTGGCGGCCACGTCACGGAGCGGATGCGCCGGCGTTGCGGGCCCGGGTGTCCCGAGAAGGCCCTCGGAGTGGTGCGATCCCACTACGAGGTTAACTTCGAGGCGGCGGCGGAAGGCTACGTCGTGCCCGAGGGCGTCGAGGACGAGGTGGCCATGGAGCGCGCGGATGCGCTCGCTCGCCGACGCCGCCGGGTCGCTCGCCGAGGCCTTCGAAGAATTCCTCTTCCCGGACGCCGCCGATGCTGCTGCTCCTCCCGCCTGAAAGCAGTTGGGCGCTAGGCCCATTTTTTGTTTACGTGTATCAGAATTCTGGCCTCGTGGCCTTTTGTAAATAAACAAGTTGTCTCGTGAACATGAGCAGTTGCTGTAAATGAAGTTGTTTGTTTATTACGCTTTTTGTTTCTCCTTCTTCCTGAGTAGATTCTAGTTAGGGGAGTTCGATTTTCGTAGGGGGGCTGCTGGGTTGGAGGCGAGAGAGAAGGGCCATAGCCACGCGGCGTAGGCTTTCTCTGGCTCGCACGCTCCTTCCGCTGTGCCGCCTGCGCCCTGTTCGAATCATGGCTCGAGGTTGAAGTAGGAAACAAATTTAGCGCGTATGGGTTGTTGCGTTTTTTGCGCGAAAAAATGGGACCATTTTGGGGGGATGCCCCCCGCAGTAGCCCCCGAGGGTAACTTGGGTTTCAGGGGAAAACCGAGTTGCCCTTTTATTAGACTTGGAGCGTTTACATAGTTGACACCAACTGGGGCGTTGGCCATGTGATTTTTACAACAAAAAATACTTGGAGAATCCTAGCTAAGGGTAGAAGCGACGTAGCTGTTGGATGTTCCAAGCGTTGGTGAGCTCTTCACCGTCCTCGTTGGCCAGCTTGTATGTGCCCGGCTTAAGTACCTTCACCACGACGTAGGGTCCCTGCCATGGGGGCGATAGCTTGTGGCGCCCTCGGTTATCTTGGCGCAGCCTTAGGACCAGATCCCCTTCGCTAAAATCCCGCCGACGTATCTTGCGTGCCTGATAACGTCGTAGGGACTGTTGATATCTCGTGGAGTGCATCAAGGCTACGAGGCGTGCCTCGTCCAGCTGGTCCAGCGAGTCCTCGCGGGCTCGCTGGTTAGCGCCCTCGTCGTAGCCTCGAATCCTGGGTGACCCGTATTCCAAGTCCGTGGGGAGGACGGCCTCCGCGCCATGTACTAGGAAGAACGGGGGTGAACCGGTGGCTCGCTTGGGGTTGTCCTTAGGCTCCACACAACCGCTGGTAGTTCTTGGAGCCATTTTCGCCCCGATTTGTTGAGGCGGTCGAAAATTCGGGGCTTGAGGCCCCGTAGGATCATGCCGTTGGCACGCTCCACTTGGCCGTTGGTCCGTGGGTGTGCCACGGCCGCCCAATCCACGCGGATGTGGAACTTATCACGAACTCCAAGAACTTCCGGCCCGTGAACGCGGGACCCGTTGTTCGTGATGATGGAGTTTGGCACTCCAAAGCGGTAGACGATGTCGGTGAAGAACGTGACCGCCCGCTCGGCCCTTAAATTCGTGATGGGGCGCACCTCCACCCATTTGGAGAATTTGTCGATCGCGACTAGCGAGGTGGGTGAAGCCCCCGGCGCCTTCGCGGGGGGCCGACGATATCCGGCCCCCATACGGCAAATGGCCATGTTACGGGGATGGTTTGCGGGGCGTGGGCGGGCGAGGTTGGATTTGCGGGCGTAGAGCGGCACCCTTCGCGGTGCGTACGATTTCGGCCGGCGTCCGCGACCGCGGTAGGCCGAAAAAGCCTTGGCGGAACGCGTTGCCGACGAGGGTGCGGGGTGCGGTGTGGTGGCCACAGATCCCCGCATGGATGTCCCGTAGGAGCTCGCGCCCCTCGGGAATGGGCACGCACCGCTGTAGGATGCCGGAGGCGGCGCGCATGTACAGCTCGCCGTCGACGAGGGTGAACGACTTGGCCATCCTGGCGATGCGCCTGGCCGCGGCCCGGTCTTCGGGGAGTTCCCCTCGAGCGATCCAGGCGATGTATTTCTCCCGCCAGTCCGCCTGGACGGGGGCAGGCTCGATGTCCATCGTGTCGGCCTCGTGGGAGCCGTACCCCTCGAGGAGGGAGAGCACGTACGCCTCGTTCGAGGGGTCCTCGTCCATGGGCTCCGCACCCGCTGGGTTCGAGGGAGCCCCCGAGGGTTCGTTGTGGTTCGAGGGGTAGGGTTCGAAGACGACCGAGGGTTGAGCGATGTCACGCGCGAAAACGTTCGGGGGGACGGTGATCCGCCGGACGCGATCTTGGCGAGTTCGTCCGCCTCTTCATTGTGCACGCGGGGCACATGGTTGAGCTCGATGCCGTAGAACTTGTCTTCGAGGGCCCGCACGGCTTTGCAGTAGGCCTCCATCTTGTCGTCTTGGCAGCTCGCGTTCTTCATGACTTGATCGATCACGAGCTGCGAGTCCCCGCGCACGTCGAGGCGCTTGACGCCCAACTCAATGGCGATTTTGAGGCCGCAGAGCAGGGCCTCGTACTCAGCCATATTGTTGGACGCGGGGAAGTGGAGGCGCACTGCGTACCGCATGTGTTCCCCAAGGGGTGACACGAAGAGCAGGCACGCGCCTGCTCCCGTTTTCATCACCGAGCCGTCGAAGAACGAGTCCGCAGACCGCCCGGATTTGTGGGGGCGGCGGTACGCGTGTCTGTCCACTCAGTGACGAAATCCGCCAGGATTTGCGATTTGATGGCCTTGCGCGGGGCGTAGGCGAGCGTTTCGCCCATCAGCTCCACGGACCACTTGGCGATCCTACCCTCGGCGTCGGGGTTGCGGATGATTTCTCCTAACGGGAAGGAAGAAACCACCGTGACCGGGTGGGCCTCGAAGTAGTGGCGGAGTTTGTGCCGCGCAAGAACCACTGCGTATAGCAGCTTCTGGACCTGTGGGTAGCGCGTCTTTGTGTCCGAGAGGACTTCGCTGATGTAGTAGATTGGCCGCTGCACCGGCAGGGCGTGTCCTTCCTCCGTGCGCTCCACAACGATCACGGCGCTCACCACCTGGGTGGTCGCGGCCACGTAGAGCTGCAGGGGCTCGCCGTCCCGCGGCGGCGTGAGGATCGGGGCGCGTGTCAGTGACGCCTTTAGCTTGTCGAGCGCGTCCTGGGCCTCGGTGGTCCAGGAGAAGCGCTCGTGCTTCTTGAGTAGGCGGTAGAGGGGCAAGCCCTTCTCACTGAGCCGCGAGATGAAGCGGCTCAAGGCGGCAAGGCAACCCAACACTTTCTGCACCCCCTTGAGGTCCCGGATCGGACCCATCCGTTCGAGGGCCGCAACTTTTTTCGGGGGTTGGCCTCGATTCCCCGTTGGGAGACGATGTATCCCGGGGGCATGCCTCGCGGCACTCCGAAGACACATTTTTCGGGGTTTAACTTGACCCCATTGGCCGTAGGCGGTTGAACACGACGCCAAGGTCACCAACCGGGTCGTCCGCCTTCACGGTTTTCACGACGATGTCGTCCACGTACGCTTCGACCGTCCGCCCGATGTGGTCCCCAAAAACGTGATGCATGCAACGTTGGTATGTTGCACCCGCGTTTCTGAGGCCAAACGGCATCGTGACGTAGCAGAACGTCCCGAACGGTGTGATGAACGAAGTCGCGAGCTGGTCGGACTCCTTCATCTTAATCTGGTGGTATCCGGAATAAGCATCAAGGAAACAGAGCAGTTCGCACCCAGCAGTTGAGTCAACAATTTGATCAATGCGTGGCAAAGGAAAAGGAACTTTAGGACATGCTTTATTGAGACTAGTGTAGTCTATACACATCCGCCACTTCCCATTCTTTTTCTTTACAAGCACAGGATTAGCTAGCCACGTAGGGTGGAACACCTCCTTGATGAATCCGGCCTCGAGGAGCTTCCGCAGCTCCGCTCCGATTGCCCGTCGTCGCTCCTCGTCGAAGCGGCGCAGCCGTTGCTGTATGGCGCGGGCATTTGGCAGGATGTCAAGGGAGTGCTCGGCGACTTCCCTCGGGATGCCTGGCATGTCCGAGGGGCTCCACGCGAAGATGTCGGCGTTGGCGCGGAGGAAGTCGACGAGCACTGCTTCCTATTTGGGGTCGAGGGTGGAGCTGACCCTCAACGCCTTGCCCTCGGGGGCCGAAGGGTCGAGGGGGACCCCCTTGGTCTGCTCCGCAGCCTCGAAGGTGCCTGCGTGCTTGGCGGCGGAGTCGAGGTCTTCGTTGACCATCTTCTCCAGCGTGTTCACCAGCGCTTCGTCCAGCGCTAGTGCCTCTGCGTGCTCCACGCATTCGACATCGCAGTCGAACACGTGCTCGATGGATGACCCGACGGTGATGACGCCGTTTGGACCCGGCATCTTCATCTTCAGGTAAGTGTAGTTGGGGACCGCCATGAACTTGGCATAGCAGGGTCGCCAAAGTATTGCGTGGTAGGCCCCTTTGAACCCCACGACCTCGAAGGTGAGGGTCTCCTTGCGGAAGTCCTTAGGGGTGCCAAACCAGACCGGCAGGTCGATCTGCCCGAGGGGCTGAACCTGCTTGCCGGACGCGATGCCGTGGAACGGCTTCGTGCTGGGCCGCAGCTGGTCCAACCCGATCCCCATCAGGCGCAATGTGTGCGCGAAGAGGATGTTGAGGCTACTGCCTCGGTCCATAAGGACCTTTGAGAACCGGGCGTTCCCGATGATGGGATCGACCACCAGTGGGTACTGGCCCGGGTTGGGGATGCGATTCGGGTGGTCTTCCCGGCTGAAGGTGATGACGTCCTCCGACCAATTGAGAAAGGCCGGAGGCGCCCTCTCCGCGGCGAGGACTTCGTGTCGCTCCTTCTTGCGCTGCCGGGTCGACATGTCGACGGTAGGTCCCCCAAAGATGAGGAACACATTTTCGACGGCGGGGAAGCCGCCGGCGTCGCCCTCGCCCCCGTCTTTCTTGGCCTCTGCCTCCTTCGCGGCGGCGCGGCCATAGAACTTCTTGAGCATGTCGCCTTTGCTCAAGGGTGTGTTGCACCTTGGGGTCTTGTGGTAGGGACATGGCTTCTTCGAGCATGTCGTCGAACACTCCGGGCCTCGAGGGGCCGGTCGAGGGCCCGTCGAGCCGGGTCGACAGTGAGGGCCTCGGCGTTACCGCCGTCGCGCCCTTGCTCGCGCGCCTCGCGCGCGGCTTCTTCCCCTTGTGCCCCGCTTGTCGTTGCGGTGCGGCCCCTTTGACTTGCGCCCTCGCGGGCACGTCCTCAGGGCGCTTGCCTTTTTTGCCGTCGAAGATCGCCCCCACGGCCTCCTCCCCGGAGGCGAAGCTGGTGGCGATGTCGAACAGCTCGTTGGAGTCCGCAGGCGGGCTGCGTCCCAGCTCCCGCACGAGATCCCGGCACGTGGTGCCCTCGAGGAAGGCGTGCACGATTTCGGACTGCGCCACACTGGGGAGCTCCGTGCAGCGCTTGGAGAAGCGCCGTATGAAGTCCCGCAGCGACTCGCCGGGCTTCTGCGTGCAGGAGCGCAGGTCCCAAGAGTTCCCAGGGCGCACGTATGTGCCCTGGAAGTTGCCCACGAACGTGTGGACTAGGTCGTCCCAGTCATGGATCTGGCTGGCGGGCAAGTGCTCGAGCCATGTCCGGGCCGCGTCGCCCAGATGCAGGGGCAGGTTGCGGATGATGACCTCGTCGTTAGTGGCCCCGCCCAGCTGGCAAGCCAAGCGGTAGTCGTTGAGCCAGACACGGGGGTCCGTCTCCCCGTTGTACTTGACAATCGTCGAGGGGTTGGCGGAAGCGTTGGGGGAACGCTGCCGCTCGGATCTCCCGCTGAACACACGGGTGCCCGGGGGCTCCGGCGTCGGGGAGCGGTCCTCGCCGCTGTCGTAGCGCCCACCCCGTCGAGGGTGGTAGCCTCTTGCCGCTCGTGCGTCCGCCTTGCTGGTGCGCCGGGCGTTGATGACGTTGCGAGCGTCGCCATCTAGTGCCCTGCGCGCGTCGAGGAGTCGCTCCTTGGCCGGCGTGCGCCCTTGCTCGGTGGGTTGCCCCACTTGTGCCCCCGCGTGCACCGAGGGTTCGCCTCCCGGTGCAGCTTCGTCGGCGCGGGCATCCCCCTGCTGGCGGATGCGTGAGGCCGAGCTCTCGGCCTGCTGGACGGCCGCTTGCTCGATGAGAGTTTGCACCTCGCGGTGCATGTCTCGAGCCTCGGGGGTCGAGGGTGCTGGCATAGCCCGCAGCAGCGTCGCGGCAGCGACGAGCTTCTGGCTCGCCCGCGGGGGTACGTCCGCGTTTCCGACGTTGGGGACGGCGTTGATGTGGTCGCGGACCTGTCGGCCCAGCTCCCTCGCGCGTTCGCCGCGCGCAGAAGCCTCCCCTGCCATTGAGGCGCGGAGCAACCGCACCGTTCGGTACTCTTCCGCCAGCTTGGCCTCGAGCTCGCGGGCTTGGGCCAGCTGTGCGTCGACGTCGGCCCCAATAGGAGCGCTTGGCCCCGCGGCCAGGCGCGCGGCGATCCCTGGGGCAGGTGTGACCTCCCCGTCTCCGGCGCCCACCGCGCCGGCGGCGTTGGCCGGGTCGTTGGTGATGACGGCGCAACACTCCCGCGTGGGGTCGTAGCTCCCGGTGCTGGAGTCGTCGGAGCAGCCGAACCAGTAGTCCGCGGCGTCGAGGAAGCGCCGGAACGCAACTGGGTCGGGCACGCCGGAGAAGTCCCACTCCGCGTAACCGTGGCGGTTGGCGGGTGGCATCGTGTCGACGGAGCCCAGGGATGACTCGTCTGCTGCTGAGGTGCCGGGGTCCCTGGCGACGAAGACGTGGCGGCCGGGCGGAACCCTGCGCATCGTCGTGTTCACGTTGGCGTTATGGGCCGTCGTGGCGCCACGCAGCCCAATGGGGACGCGCGGTCGGGAGAGCGTGCGCGGTCCCGCCGGGGGCGGTGGCGATCGTGGTGGCGGGCGTACCGCGGCGGGCGGCGGCTCGTTCGGCTTGCCGCCGCTCGGATCGCGCCCGACGCGAGCGCCGTCCCGAGCGACGGTGGCGTAGCGGCGCCGACGGGCCCGCGGCATCCGTGCTGCGGGCGCCCGCGCGCCGGAGTCGTGCGTGCGGCGGGGGTACGAGGCGGACCACGGCCCGACGCCACGCGCGGAGTTCCTCACGGTTAGTGAGGCGCATGAGATAGCCGTTCCCCGTGGCCTGAAAGTTCAGGTCCCCAAAGCGGATCTCGAACCCAGCCGGGAGGGGGTCCGAGCTACCCATGCAGTAGCGTGTAGCACGATACTCGGTGCGAATCACCATGGAGGGAGTTGGTGAAATGACCTTAGGCGCTCGTTAGCCCCACGGTGGGCGCCAACTGTCGGTGCGGAATATGGTCCCGACACTAACCAGTAGATAGCGCCGTGGTCTATCCCTCAATGGTCGATGCTAAGCAACAAGTGACACAGAGGTTTTATCCTGGTTCCGGCCGCGGGGCCGTACGTCCAGCAGAGGCGTGCTCGGGGCACTATATTACTTAGCACCGGGGGTGCTTGTAGTGGGGCAAATACAAGCAAGGCGGGAGAGGAAGCGTGGCTTCCAAGTCCCTGGAAGGGTGGCTGAAGATGTTGTGGGAGAATGAGAAGTGAGTGTGCGGTGTGTGAAGTGTTCTCTGTTGTCTCCCCGCGGCTGGGGGCTCGCCTCCCCTTTTATAGGCCAAGGGGGCAGCGAGTTACATGCACGCCGCGCTATCCAGCTACGTGGGGGTGCACGTCGTGCTACGCTGTAGAGTGGGCGGCCGTCCGGACGATCTTCACGCCGATCCGGCCATGATGGCCTACTTCGCACCCGAACAATGACGGTTCGAGGATAGGGAAGGCGGCGGCGGTGGTGGCGTCCCCCGATAGGCTTCGAGGGAGGTGTTGATGATGGGCCGGTACGGGGTACGGGAGCGAAGCGAACGGCGTTCCTTCCCAATGCGCTTCACGGTGGTGGAGTGGTTGCTACGGCGGCGTGCGCGCGCACGCGCGGGCACGGCGGCCACGCCGTCACAGTGGCCGGGATGGCGGTCCACCGGCCTAGCGCCTCCACCTAATCCGTAAGGTCACGGGAAAGTGAAATCGAGGGTGCGCCCGGCCCCCCCTTCGAGGGTCGGGCGCGTTGGCCGTCTTTGTAGTGGGCGCGCGGTGTCACGGGACTGACACCGGCCGTACCGCACATCCCCTTCCCACAGTGGTGGGGATGGGCGCCTCCACGGGGAGTTGGTGCGGCGGCACGGGCGCGAGCCCCGGGCGCATGATGGCGCCGTCCCGCCCGCGTTAGGGCGTTAAATGCCCGTGTACGGGGCCGGCGCACGCGTGCGGGGTGCCGTGATCGTGGCGGGCCCCGGTCGAGGGCGGGACGGACCCTCGAGCGAGACGAGACTCGTTCGAGGGGGAGTGAGCCCTCGAGCGGGGCGGGACTACTCGAGGGAGGAGTTGCTCCTCGAACGGGGCGGAGCCCACCCGAGGGGGAGTGCGCCCTCGAGCGAGGCGGAGCCTGCTCGAGGGGACTTCTAAGGGGGCCGTCTCGGTGGGCCGTCGGAGTCCCGCGGCGTGGGCCATGTCCTGCATGGTTAGTCACCTGCATGGTTAGGCTTAACGCGTTTCGGTACTGGGATTTAAGTGAGGGTTTCCCCGTTGTTTAAGGGGACCCCTAGGGCTGTCCCCGACAAAACTACTCAAGCATCACGAGAAGTTCGTGTGGACTCCAGAGGCGGATCAAGCCCTTGCCCAGCTCAAGGACTTCCTGTCAAAACCTCCAATCCTCACGGCTCCTCACAAGGGCTGTCGGTGCGGAATATGGTCCCGACACTAACCAGTAGATAGCGCCGAGGTCTATCCCTCAATGGTCGATGCTAAGCAACAAGTGACACAAGGTTTTATCCTGGTTCCGGCCGAGGGGGCCGTACGTCCAGCAGGGGTGTGCTCTCGGCACTATATTGCTCAGCACCGGGGGTGCCTGTAGTGGGGCTGCTACAAGCGAGGCGGGAGAGGAAGCGTGGCTTCCAAGTCCCTAATGGAGTGGCTGAAGATGTTGTGGGAGAATAAGAGAGTGAGTGCACGGCGTGGGATGAGTCTGTATCAGTCTGTCCTCTCCCGCGGCTGGGGGGTTCGTCCCCCTTTTATAGTTCAAGGGGGAGACGAGTTACATGCATACCGCGCTGTCTAGCTGTGTGGAGAAGCACGACGTGCTATGCTGTAGAGTGGGCGGCCGTCCGGGTGATCCTTGCGGCGATCCGATCATCATGGCTCGACTTGTACCGAACAAAGTGGCGGTTCGAGGGTAGGAGAGCGGCGGATGGCGGTGATGTCCTACGATAGGCTCGAGGGAGGTGTTGACGTGGGCCTGTACGGCGCACGAGAGTAGGCCGAACGACGTTCCTTCCCGATGCGCTTCACGGGGGCCGGGAGTCGTTGCTACGGGGGTCGGCGTGCGCACGCGCGCGGGTACGGCGGCCACGCCGTTACGGTGGCGGGGGTGGCGGTCCACCGGCCTAGCGCCTCCACCTAACCCCTGTAGGGTCACAAGAAAGTACATCGAGGGTGCGCCGGCCCCCTTTCGAGGGCTCGGCGTGTTAGCCCGTCTTGGGGCGTGCGCGCGATGTCACGGGACCGACACCCCCCGCCGCCGCCTTTGCACGCACCCCCTCCCACGGGGGTGGGGATGGGCTCCCTCCCCGGGGAGTTGGTGCGGCGGCACCGGGGTGCGAGCCCCGGCGCGTGATGGCGCCGTCTGCGGCGCGCCGGGCGTTAAATGCCCGTGTACGGGGCCGGCGCACGCGTGAGGGGTACCCTCGAGCGTGGCGGACCCCGGCCGAGGGCGGGGGCGTACCCTCGAGCGAGGCGAACCCGCTCGAGGGAGGTGCCCCTCGGCGGGGCGATGCCCGCCCAAAGGGAGCGCGCGGCCTCGAACGAGGCGAGCACGTTCGAGGGGATCCTTACGTGGGCCGCCTCAATGGGCCGTCGGAGTCCCTGTGGGCCGTGTCCTGCATGGTTAGGCACCTGCATGGTTAGGCTTAATGTTTTTGGGTTTCGTTCCGGGTTTTAAGTGGGGTTTTCCCCATTGTTTAGGGGGACCCCTAGGGCTGTCCCCGACAGTAGCCCCCGAGCATCTGTGGGTTTGCCGTTGAGGCTCCCGCAGATGCTGGAACCTACTGATAGGACGTTCTTCCCTCCTTGTTCTGCGAACGCTTTCCGTGGGGCTGCGTCAGCGGACCCGCGGGTCTAGCCCCGAAGCCCTGCCCGGGGGTGTGGATACTCTGCAGGGGTTAACCGCGAGAACTTTGGTCAGAGAGACGTGGCACATATGCCAACCGGCATCGGCGGTATTTCAGCCGCTTCGGGGGTGCACGCACCGCCGACCCTTGTCTCCCGGCGGGTGCAATTTCAAGGAGGTGTAGCCGTGCGCCAAGCCCCCGAGCCTTGGCCCGTTCGAGGCGATCGGGTAGAGCTTGGCGACTTGTTTTTTAACGCGCCCTCGCCGTCCCTCCGCGGGACGGAAGGTGAGGTTTCCGCAACCCCCATCGAGCGGGTCGCGGATTGCGGATTCCTCGTCGAGCTGCTAGCGGGTGGTTCAAGTGGACGTCCATGCCCCGTTCGATAAGGGTAGGCTGCGCGGTCCGGAGACACGTCCATGGAAGCGCTTGCGTGGGTTTGCTAGGTGGGGCTCGGTCCCGTTCGCTAGGGACCGAGGGCGCGGAAGCTCTCCCTCGGTGGGATCCCCCGGCTAGCTGCCCTCGCCCGGCTCTCGAACACGACATGTGGGGGCACCCTCGAGCCGACGGGCTCGAGGAACGGCTCGAATGCGCGTGCCCTCGTCGTCCCTAACTCGCGATCTGTGGCGCTGTTCGAACCCGTCGAGGGTCGGGCTTCGGACCTCCGATCGCAGGGCCGTGCGGGGTGGCGCACGGGCGGCCCCGTCTTTTCACGTTTGCGGCCGTCGAGGGGTCCGGGCGAGCCGGCCCTCGAGGCGCCGGTTGGTAGCACGGCGCGGCATGGGTGCTTGCGGTGCACGCGCTTGCTTCGAGCGAGTCCCGGGCGACCCTCTCTCGCGCGTGTCCTCTTTAGAGGGTTGATGTTGTCTCGAGCCGGGGGCTCGTGCCGCTCGAGGGTTTTACGTGGCATGGGCGCCCGCGGTGCCTGCTTTACATCAAGCAGGTCCCAGGCGGCCTTCTCACGTCGATATCCCATCGAGGGCTGCCTACGTTTTGAGTTGAGGGCTCGTGCCGCTCGAGGGTTTTGCGTGGCATGGGTACCCGCGGTGCCCGCTTTACATCAAGCAGCACGCTGATATCCCACCGAGGGTTGCCCTTGTCTCGAGCCAGGGGTTCGCCCCGCTCGAGGGTTCTCCTTGCTTGGCAAGGGACCCGATCATTTAATGCCTCGCAGTCGAGGCTGCGGTTTTTGCAGCGCGGGCTCGTCTTTTTAGGCGCTGCGGCCGCGCGCGCGCGTAGTGGGCGGCGTGGCAGGTGGACGTGACGGCTTCGCCTCGGCCCCCGCGGGTCTCCGCCGTGATGATGGCCCGCCCGCGGTGATGTGGCCGCTGCGGTCGTGGTGGGGCCCGCCCGTCGGCGTGAAGGGAAGATTCCCTGCCGGTTAATGCGAGCGGGGTATCCGCTCGGAGAGCTCGCCCGTCGGCTTATAAATCTGAGGGAGTGGGGAGACGGCGGTTTTTTACCTTAGCGCCTCACCGTTTTCAGTCCCTCGTCCCTTCGTCTTCGCCTTGCTCCTGCCACCGCGCGGTGTCGCCGTTAGAGCCTTTCTTCCGTTCCTCGTTCTCCGTCCTCGCATTCCTTCGTCCTTCCTCATGGCGCCGCCACAGCTTCCCCTCACGATCTTGGAGCCGTACGCCTGGGAGAGGTCGACGGTGACGCCGCTGGCCCTTGGCAAACTGGTCGCCGCCGGCCAGCTATCAGCCAACGAAGATGGGCGTCCGGCGGAGTGGATCGTGCCGCCAGCGGTGGACCGTGCGCCCAACCCGCCGGAGGGTTATGTGGTCAGCTTCATTCGCTACCACGAGCGGGGCTTCAACGTGCCGGCGAGCACCTTCATGCGGGCGATGTGCCACCACTACGGGGTGGAGCTGCACAACTTCGCCCCCAACACGATCTCGCGAGCGGCCACATTTGTGGGCGTGCGCTGAAGGCTACTGTGGATCCCGATCAATTGGGAGCTGCGGGTACACCTTTTCACGCGCGGAGCTTATCACGCGGCCCACGACGGAGCCGAGGACCCGCCGCGCGATGCGCGCCGGCGGGATGTCGCTTGCCCTGCGGGGGCAATTCAAGGACGTCTACATCCCCTGCACCATGACGACGAACAATGCCGGTTGGGAGCGGGGATGGTTCTACCTGCGCAACGCCGAGCCCGGCCTTCCCCCCTACACCGGCCGGGTGTTCAAGGAGAGGCCTGACTCCTGGGGCTACGGGGTGTCCACGCCCCAGCACCGGAGGCGGCAGGAGTCGGTCTGGCCGCGGCTGCGCGGCGCCGGCGACGATGGGGCTGAATGCGATGGGCGTCCTCGCCTTCCTTCATCACAGGCGGGTCGTGCCGTTGATGGAGAGGCCGCTCTGCATCTTCGAGATGACAGAGGCGGCCAACCCCATCGACCTGGCGAGGTCGCGGATGCTCCCGACGCCCCTCGAGCGGCCATATGCGCTCACCGGGCGCGGAGCGCCGTCGACACCCGGACGCCGCCGATGCTGCGGGTCGGACCCCGTGGGACCTCGAGATGCTCCCCACCGCCCGCCGGTGAGTTTGGCTTTTGATTTCGTTTTAGTTCTTTGTGTTGTCTTTGCCTCCCGAGCGCGCCCTTGTTGCTCCTGTGTGTGGGCGGTGACCTTCACCATCGCCAAGTCCGTTCCGCCCACCCCCGACTCCCGCGGGGCGGGCGGCGCGGCGGCGGCCGGCGAGAGGAGGCGGCGCGCAAGAGGGAGCACGCGAGGCGACGTCAAGCGCGCGTCGCGACCGGCGGGCCGCGGAGTACGGCGGCGTGAAGAGGCGGGGCTCTCCCTCCCCGGGGGCCGAATGGTGCTCGTCCTCGGAGGAGGACGAAGAGGAAGAGGGCGAGGGGGAGGGCCCCTCGGACAGTGGCGGGCCGCGCCCCCGTCGCCGGAGCCGGCGCCCGGCGAGGGCGGCATCGCCCGGGGCGGGCGCAACGGCGCCCGCCGCCGGGCCATCGACATCGAGGGCGGCGCGCGCGGGCGCCGGCGCGCTCATCGGGGGCGCGCATGGCGAGCGCGCCGACGCGCGCATCGAGCGTGCGCGCGCGCGGGGGGGGGGGGAGTCCGTCGCGCGCGCGCGCGCGCGTCGTCGGGGGCGGCGGCGGCGCGCCCACACGCGGGGTGAGCGTACTCGCGCGCGCGCGCGCCGTCGGGAGGCGCTACGTCGGGCGTGACCCCGCGCGGGCGCGGGCGCCGCCCGCGCGCGCGGCGGCGCCGTCGGGGAGCGCGGCGGCGGGGCGCGCCGGCCGCGCCGCGGCCTCATCCGCTGAGGCTTCAAGGAAGAGGAAGCGCGCCTTTTCCTCCTCGAGGTAAGGGACTCGATGCTTTGCTCGGTTTAATCTGTAGACGATTAGTCGTTCTAACCCTCCGTTTGTGCCTGCGCAGGGTGGTGCCAACCGTGCCTCCTCTCGCACCTGCCAAGGTGCTGAGGACGGACGCGTCCATCCCCACCCGACGGCGCTCGTCGAGGGCGCCGCGGGCGGGGACAAGCACGGCGGCGGCGGGCGAGGCTCGCGGGATACGGGGCGGGGCCCGAGGCCTCGGCCAACGGATCGGCCCGCCGCGGCGCGGTCGGCGGTCGGCCGAGAGCGGCCGGCGCGGGCCGTCGTGGGGGGGTGCGGCCGCGGCGGCGGCGTGGTGGAGGCGCGGCCCGCCGGGGGCTGTCGGCCGTGGAGGAGGCGGAGTGGGAGCAGCCCGCGGCGCCGTGGCTGCGCAGGCGCGGCCCGAGAGGTGGTGGCCGTGGCGCCGTACGGGCGCCCGCGGCCGCGGAGACGCGGGCGGAGGTGGTGGAGGTCTCGGACGACTCCCCGCCCGCCTGGATGGGACAGTGGGCCGGGCGGCCCACGAATTCCCCGAGCCCCGGGGAGGGGGGGGGGCCCTCGTGAGGCGGCGCGAGGGTCACCTGGTGGTGGGGGGTCGAGGACACGGCGCCGAGGCTTCGTCCTCCCGCGCGGCCGCCTGCCCGGTGAAGGGGGCCGTCGATGATCCCCCTGCGTTTGCCGACGCCGGGGGGGAGCGAGAGCTGCGGGGCGGCTCGGAGCCACGGCGCTACGCTCAACTGCACGCTAACCGAAGCGCTGCAGGTCCATGGCGGCCCGGCGTGGCTCGTCTTCCAGGTTAGTCGTGGTTGTTCGTTCTCTCCTTTCCTTCGTTTGTGCATGCTGCCTTCATGTCACGGCACTCATGGGTTTTGATTATGTGGTTGCCAGGAGCTCGAGCGTCGCGCCCACGACAAGTATGATGCGTTCGACCGGGTGAACGCCGAGGTCCACCAGCTCCGGGAGCGGTGCAGCGCTTTCGACGCGCTTGCCGACGCTCTCAGGTCCCCGGATAGCTGGCTAGCGTACCGGGCCCTGGCCTGGCCTGACGAGCTGCCCGAGGGCTCGAGGCAGGACACGGCGTGCCGCTCAAGCCTCGAGCGGGTGCGCGCGGCCCTCATCGATCGTGATGAGGCGCGTGGAACGCGCGCGAGGGACTCCGGGAGAAGACGCGGACGGCGGCCGCTAATTGGGAGGCGGAGGTGGCGACCGTCCGCGTCGAAGTCCGGAGAGCTTCGCTCATCGCTTGAGGGGGCGGGCGCGGCGGCCGCCGGGCGTGGAGTGGGCGCGCGAGCTGGAGCGGCGGGCCAAGGAGGGCGACGACCACGAAGGCCGCCCTCGACGCCAAGGCCGCGGCCCTCGTCGTCGCGGAAGAGGAGCGGCTCCTGCAAGAGAGCACCGCCCGCCAAGGGGCCGAAGAGTGACTCCCGGCGAGGGCGGGCCGCCCTCACCGACGCCCGTGTCGCGGCGGGAGCGAGGAGCGCGCCGCCCACGAGGTGACGCGGAAGACCTTGGTGGATCGGGACGCCAAGCTCTCCAAGGCGAGGGCGAGGTGATTATGCTCGGCATCACCAACGCCGGCCCGGGGAGACGTCCCTCGGGGAGCGAGAGCGAGACCGTCGAGCGCCTCGAGCTGACGGTCGAGGCCGTGCGCCGCGACCTCGAGATGGAGAAGAAGCAAGTCGAAGGTGAGCCACAATCTGACTCTTGTCTTGTTGGGTTTTCGATTGGGAACTCGCATTCCTTTTTTCTGATTTATCTCTTGCCTTGGTGTTCCCAGGCTTGCGCACTGCTCTGGGGCACGCGGCAGAGCGGGCCGAGGCGCTGCAGGCCTCCTACAACTCCTCCGAGCAGGAGCTGCGGGAGCTGCGCGATGCAGCCCTCGAGACCTGCCGCACCGTCGAGGAGGGCGAGGCACAGGCCGGCAGTTCGCTGGCCAGCCGCCTGCGCGCCCTTGGTGGCCATGTCACCGAGCGGATGCGCCGGGCGCTGCAGCTGGGCGTCCAGAAGGCCCTCGGAGTGGTGCGATCCCACTACGAGGTTGACTTCGAGGCGCTGGCGGAAGGCTACGTCGTTCCCGAGGGTGTCGAGGACGAGGTGGCCATGGAGCGCGTGGATGCGCTCGCTGCCGACGCCGCCGGGTCGCTCGCCGAGGCCTTCGAGGAGTTCCTCTTCCCGGATGCCGCCGGTGCTGCTGCTCCTCCCGCCTGAAAGCAGTCGGGCGCTAGGCCCATTTTTTGTTCATGTGTATCAGTATTCTGGCCTTGTGGCCTTTTGTAAGCAAACAAGTTGTTTCATGAACATAAGCAATTGCTGTAAATGAAGTTGTTTGCTTATCGCGCTTTTTGTTTCTCCTTCTTCCTGAGTAGATTCTAGTTAGGGGAGTTCGATTTTCGCAGGGGGCCCGCTGGGTTGGAGGCGAGAGAGAAGGGCCATAGCCACGCGGCGTAGGCTATCTCTGGCTCGCACGCTCCTTCCGCTGTGCCACCTGCGCCCTGTTCGAATCGTGGCTCGAGGTTGAAGTAGGAAACAAACTTAGCGCGTATGGGTTGTTGCGTTTTTTGCGTGAAAAAATGGGACCATTTTGGGGGGGATGCCCCCCGCAGTAGCCCCCGAGGGTAACTTGGGTTTCAGGGGAAAGCCGAGTTGCCCTTTTTATTGAGCTTAAAGCTTTTACATAGTTGCAACCAACTGGGGCGTTGGCCGTGCGGTTTTTACAACGAAAATACTTGGAAATCCTGGCTAAGGGTAGAAGCGACGTAGCTGTTGGATGTTCCAAGCGTTGGTGAGCTCTTCACCGTCCTCGTTGGCTAACTTGTATGTGCCGGGCTTGAGTACCTTCACCACGACGTAGGGTCCCTCCCATGGGGGCGATAGCTTGTGGCGCCCGCGGTTGTCTTGGCGTAGCCTTAGGACCAGGTCCCCTTCGCTGAAATCCCGCCGGCGTATCTTGCGTGCTTGATAGCGCCTTAGGGACTGCTGGTACCTCGCGGAATGCATCAAGGCCACGAGGCGCGCTTCGTCCAGCTGATCCAACGAGTCCTCGCGGGCTCGTTGGTTAGCATCCTCGTTATAGCCTCGAACCTTGGGCGACCCGTACTCTAAGTCCGTGGGGAGGACGGCCTCTGCGCCGTGGACTAGAAAAAACGGGGTGAACCCAGTGGCTCTACTCGGGGTGGTCCTTAGGCTCCACACAACCGCTGGTAGTTCTTGGAGCCATTTCCGCCCAGATTTGTTCAACTGGTCGAAAATTCTGGGCTTGAGGCCTTGTAAGATCATGCCATTGGCACGTTCCACTTGGCCGTTGGTCTGTGGGTGCGGCCACAGCTCGCCCAATCCACACGGATGTGGAACTTGTCGCGAGAACTCCAAGAACTTCTTGCCCGTGAATTGGGATCCATTTTCGGTGATGATGGAGTTTGGCACTCCAAAGCGGTAGACGATGTCGGTGAAGAATGTCACCGCCTGCTCTGCCCTTAGATTCGTGATGGGGCGCACCTCCACCCACTTGGAGAATTTGTCGATCGCGACCAACAAGTGGGTGAAGCCCCCGGGCGCCTTCCGCAGGGGCCCGACGATGTCCAGCCCCCACACGGCGAACGGCCATGTTACGGGGATGGTTTGTAGGGCATGGGCGGGCAGGTTGGTCTTGCGGGCGTAGAACTGGCACCCCTCGCAGGTGCGCACGATCTCGGGCGTCCCCGACCGCGGTGGGCCGCAGAAGCCCTGGCGGAACGCGTTGCCGACGAGGGTGCGGGGCGCGGCGTGGTGGCCACAGATCCCCGCGTGGATGTCCCGCAGGAGCTCGCGCCCCTCGGGAATGGGCACGCACCGTTGTAGGATGCCAGAGGCGGCGCGCTTGTACAGCTCGCCGTCGACGAGGGTGAACGATTTGGCCATCCTGGCGATGCGCCTAGCCGTGGCCCGGTCCGCGGGGAGTTCCCCTCGAGCGATCCAGGCAATATATTTCTCCCGCCAGTCCGCCTGGACGGGGGCCGGCTCGATGTCCATCACGTCAGCCTCGTGGGAGCCGTACCCCTCGAGAAGGGAGAGCACGTACGCCTCGTTCGAGGGGTCCTCGTCCATGGGCTCCGCACCCGCTGGATTCGAGGGAGCCCCCGAGGGTTCGTTGTGATTCGAGGGGTAGGGCTCGAAAGCGACCGAGGGTTGAGCGATGTCGCGCGCGAAAACGTTCGGGGGGACGGTGATCCGCCCGGACGCAATCTTGGCGAGTTCGTCCGCCTCTTCGTTGTACCTGCGGGGCACATGGTTGAGCTCGATGCCGTAGAACTTGTCTTCGAGGGCTCGTACGGCTTTGCAGTAGGCCTCCATCTTGTCGTCGTGGCAGCTCTCGTTCTTCATGACTTGATCGATCACGAGCTGCGAGTCGCCCCTTACATCGAGGCGCTTGACGCCCAACTCAATGGCGATTTTGAGGCCGCAGAGGAGGGCCTCGTATTCGGCCATGTTGTTACACGCAGGGAAGTGGAGGCGCACCGCGTACCGCATGTGTTCCCCGAGGGGTGACACGAAGAGCAGGCCCGCGCCCGCTCCCGTTTTCATCACCGAGCCGTCGAAGAACAGAGTCCGGCACTCCGCTTGGATGCAGTGGCGGCGGCGGCGCATGTCCGTCCATTCGGCGACGAAATCCGCCAAGATTTGGGACTTAATGGCCTTGCGCGGGGCGTAGGCGAGCGTTTCGCCCATCAGCTCCACGGACCACTTGGCGATCCTACCGCGGCGTCGGGGTTGCGGATGATTTCTCCCTAGTGGGAAGGAGGAAACCACCGTGACGGGGTGGGCCTCGAAGTAGTGGCGGAGTTTGCGCCGCGCAAGGACCCTTGCGTACGGCAGCTCACGGACCCGTGGGTAGCGCGTCTTTGTGTCCGAGAGGACCTCGCCGATGTAGTAGAGCGGCCGCCGCACGCGGCAAGGCATGTCCTTCCTCCGTGCGCTCCACAACGATCACGGCCCTCACCACACGGGTGGTCGCGGCCACGTAGAGCCGCGGGGGCTCGCCGTCCTGCGGCGGCGTGAGGACGGGGCGTGCGTCGGCCGCACGCCTTTAGCTTGTCGAGCGCATCCTGGGCCTCGGTGGTCCAGGAGAAGCGCTCGTGCTTCTTGAGTAGGCGGTAGAGGGGCAGGCCCTTCTCACCGAGCAGTGAGATGAAGCGGCTCAAGGCGGCGAGGCACCCCAACACCTTCTGCACCCCCTTGAGGTTTCGGATCGGACCCATCCGCTCGAGGGCCGCGACCTTTTCAGGGTTGGCCTCGATTCCCCGTTGGGAGACGATATATCCCAGGAGCATGCCTCGCGGCACTCCAAAGACACATTTTTCGGGGTTTAACTTGACCCCATTGGCCCGTAGGCAGTTGAACGCGACACCAAGGTCGCCAACCAGGTCGTCCGCCTTCCTGGTCTTCACGACGATGTCGTCCACGTACGCTTCGACCGTCCGCCCGATGTGATCCCCAAAAACGTGCTGCATGCAACGTTGGTATGTTGCACCCGCGTTTCTGAGGCCAAATGGCATCGTGACGTAGCAGAACGTCCCGAACGGTGTGATGAACGAGGTCGCGAGCTGGTCGGACTCTTTCATCTTAATCTGGTGGTATCCGGAATAAGCATCAAGGAAACGGAAGCGGAGTTCGCACCCGACCGTTGAGTCAACAATTTGATCAATGCGTGGCAAAGGAAAAGGAACTTTAGGACATGCTTTATTGAGACTAGTGTAGTCTATACACATCCGCAACTTCCCATTCTTTTTCTTTACTAGCACGGGGTTTGCTAGCCACGTTGGGTGGAACACCTCTTTGATGAATCCGGCCTCGAGAAGATTCCGCAGCTCCGCTCCGATTGCCCGTCGCCGCTCCTCGTCGAAGCGGCGGAGCCGTTGCTGTACGGCGCGAGCATTTGGCAGGATGTCAAGGGAGTGCTCGGCGACTTCCCTCGGGATGCCTGGCATGTCCGAGGGGCTCCACGCGAAGATGTCGGCGTTGGCGCGGAGGAAGTCGACGAGCACTGCTTCCTATTTGGGGTCGAGGGTGGAGCTGACCCTCAACGCCTTGCCCTCGGGAGCCGAAGGGTCGAGGGGGACCCCCTTGGTCTGCTCCGCAGCCTCGAAGGTGCCTACATGCTTGGCGGCGGAGTTGAGGTCTTCGTTGACCATCTTCTCCAGCGTGTTCACCAGCGCTTCATCCAGCGCTAGTGCCTCTGCGTGCTCCACGCATTCGACATCGCAGTCGAACGCGTGCTCAATCGACGAGCCGACGGTGATGACGCCATGAATTTTGCATAGCAGGGTCACCCAAGTATAGCATGGTAGGCCCCTTTGAACCCCACCACCTCGAAGGTGAGGGTCTCCGTGCGGAAGTTCTTAGGGGTGCCAAACCAAACCGGCAAGTCGATCTGCCCGAGGGGTTGAACCTGCTTGCCGGGCGCGATGCCGTGGAATGGCTTCGTGCTGGGCCGCAGCTGGTCCAAACCGATCCCCATCAGGCGCAGCGTATGTGCGTAGAGGATGTTGAGGCTGCTGCCTCCGTCCATGAGGACCTTCGAGAACCGGGCGTTCCCGATGATGGGGTCAACCACCAGCGGGTACGCCCGGGTTGAGGACGCGGTTCGGGTGGTCCTCCCGGCTGAATGTGATGGCGTCCTCCGACCAGTTGAGGAAGGACGGAGGCGCCCTCTCAGCGGCGAGGACCTCGTGCCGCTCCTTCTTGCGTTGGCGTGTCGACATGTCGACGGTTGGTCCCCCAAAGATGAGGAACACATTTTCGACGGCGGGGAAGCCGCCGGCGTCGCCATCGCCTTCGTCTTTCTTGGCCTCTGCCTCCTTCGTGGCGGCACGGCCGTAGAATTTCTTGAGCATGTCACCCTCGCTCGGCCGGGGTGTGGTGCACCGGGGTCTTATGGTAGGGACATGGCTTCTTTAGCATGTCATCGAACACCCCCGGCCTCAGGGGCCGGTCGAGGGCCCCGTCGAGCCGGGTCGACGGGCCGAGGGCCTCGACGTTGCCGCCGTCGCGCCTCGCTCGCGCGCCTCGCGGCGCGGCTTTTTCCCCCCTTCTTGCCCCGCTTGTCGTTGCGGTGCGGCTCCTTGGACTTGCGGCCCTCCGCGGCGCGTCCTCGGAGCGTTTGCCCTTCTTGCCGTCGAAGATCGCCCCCACGGCCTCCTCTCCGGAGGCGAAGCTGGTGGCGATGTCGAACAACTCATTGGAGTCGCGGGCGGCGGGCTGCGTCCCAGCTCCCGCACGAGGTCCCGGCACGTGGTGCCCTCGAGGAAGGCATGCACGATTTCGGACTGTGCCACGCTGGGGAGCTCCGTGCAGCGCTTGGAGAAGCGCCGTATGAAGTCCCGCAGTGACTAGCCGGGCTTCTGCGTGCAGGAGCGCAGGTCCCATGAGTTCTCGGGGCGCACGTATGTGCCCTGGAAGTTGCCCACGAACGTGTGGACTAGGTCATCCCAGTTATGGATTTGGCTGGCGGGCAAGTGCTCGAGCCATGTCCGGGCTGCATCGCCAAGATGTAGGGGCAGGTTGCGGATGATGACCTCGTCGCTGGTGGCCCCGCCCAGTTGGCAAGCCAAGCGGTAGTCATTGAGCCACACGCGGGGGTCCGTCTCCCCGTTGTACTTGACGATCGTCGAGGGTTGGCGGAAGCGTTGGGGGAACGCTGCCTCGCGAATCTCCCGGCTGAACACGCGGGTGCCCGGGGGCTCCGGCGTCGGGGAGCGGTCCTCGCCGCTGTCGTAGCGCCCACCTCGTCGAGGGTGGTAGCCCCTTGCCGCTCGTGCGTCCGCCTTGCTGGTGCGCCTGGCGTTGATTACGTTGCGAGCGTCGCCATCCAGCGCCCTGCGCGCGTCAAGGAGTCGCTCCTTGGCCGGCGTGCGCCCTTGCTCGGTGGGTTGCCCCGCTTGTCCTCCCGCGTGCACCGAGGGTTCGCCTCCCGGTGCAGCTTCGTCGCCTCGAGCATCCCCCTGTTGGCGGATGCATGAGGCCGAGCTTTCGGCCTGCTGGACGGCCGCTTGCTCGATGAGAGTTTGCACCTCGCGGTGCATGTCTCGAGCCTCGGGGGTCGAGGGTGCTGGCATAGCCCGCAGCAGCGTCGCGGCGGCGACGAGCTTCTGGCTCGCCCGCGGGGGTACGTCCGCGTTTTCGACGTTGGGGACGGAGTTGATGCGATCGCGGACCTGTCGGCCCAGCTCCCATGGGCGTTCGCCGCGCGCGGAGGCTTCCCCTGCCATTGAGGCGCGGAGCAACCGCACCGTTCGGTATTCCTCCGCCAGCTTGGCCTCGAGCTCGCGAGCTTGGGCAAGGCGTGCGGCCGACGTCGGCCCCGGCGCGCTTGGCCCCGCGGCCGCGCGCGGCGATCCCGGGCAGGTGTGACTTCCCCGTCTCCGGCACCCACCGCACCGGCGGCATTGGCCGGGTCGTTGGTGATCACGGCGCAGCACTCCCGCGCGGGGTCGTAGCTCCCCGTGCTGGAGTCGTCGGAGCAGCCGAACCAGTAGTCCGCGGCGTCGAGGAAACGTCGGAACGCGACTTGGTCCGGCACGCCAGAGAAGTCCCACTCCGCGTATCCGTGGCGGTTGGCGGGTGGCATCGTGTCGACGGAGCCCAGGGATGACTCATCTGCTGCTGAGGCGCCGGGGTCCGTGGCGACAAAGACGTGGCGGCCAGGCAGAACCCTGCGCATCGTCGTGTTGACGTTGGCGTTGTAGGCCGTCGTAGCGCCCCGCAGCCCGATGGGAATACGCGGTCCGGAAACCGCGCGCCTTGTCCCGCCGGGCGGTGGCGGTCGTGGTGGCGGGCGTACCGCGCCGGGGCGGCGGCACGCTCGGCTGCCGCCGCTCGGATCGCGCCCGACGCGGCGGGCGCGCGAGCGACGGTGGCGTCGTGGCGCCAACGGGCCCGCGGCATCCGTGCCTGCGGGCGCCTGCGCCGTGGTGGTGTGCGCGGCGGGGGCCAATGCTGACCTAGCCTGGCGCTGCGCGCGGAGCTCCTCACGGTTCGTGAGGCGCATGAGATAGCCGTTCCCCGTGGCCTGAAGGTTCAGGTCCCCGAAGCGGATTTCGAACCCGGCCGGGAGGGGGTCCGAGCTACCCATGCAGTAGCGTGTAGCACGGTACTCGGTGCGAATCACCATGGAGGGAGTTGATGGAATGACCTTATGCGCTTGTTTGCCCCACGGTGGGCGCCAACTGTCGGTGCGGAATATGGTCCCGACACTAACCAGTAGATAGCGCCGAGGTCTATCCCTCAATGGTCGATGCTAAGCAACAAGTGACACAAGGTTTTATCCTGGTTCCGGCCGAGGGGGCCGTACGTCCAGCAGGGGTGTGCTCTCGGCACTATATTGCTCAGCACCGAGGGTGCCTGTAGTGGGGCTGCTACAAGCGAGGCGGGAGAGGAAGCGTGGCTTCCAAGTCCCTAATGGAGTGGCTGAAGATGTTGTGGGAGAATAAGAGAGTGAGTGCACGGCGTGGGATGAGTCTGTATCAGTCTGTCCTCTCCCGCGGCTGGGGGGTTCGTCCCCCTTTTATAGTTCAAGGGGGAGACGAGTTACATGCATGCCGCGCTATCTAGCTGTGTGGAGAAGCACGACGTGCTATGCTGTAGAGTGGGCGGCCGTCCGGGTGATCCTTGCAGCGATCCGGTCATCATGGCCTGACTTGTACCCGAACAGTGGCGGTTCGAGGGTAGGAGAGCAGCGGATGGCGGTGATGTCCTCTGATAGGCTCGAGGGAGGTGTTGACGCGGGCCTGTACGGCGTACAGGAGTAGGCTGAACGGCGTTCCTTCCCGATGCGCTTCACGGGGCTGGAGTCGTTGCTACAGGGCCCGGCGTGCGCCTGCACGCGCGGGTACGGCGGCCACGCCGTTACAGTGGCGGGGATGGCGGTCCACCGGCCTAGCGCCTCCACCTAACCCTGTAGGGTCACAAGAAAGTACATCGAGGGTGCGCCGGCCCCCTTTCGAGGGCTCGGCGTGTTAGCCGTACCGGGGCGTGCGCGCGATGTCATGGGGACCGACACCGGCCGCCGCGCACGGTACCCTCCCACGGTGGGCGGGATGGGCTCCTCCCTAGGGAGTTGGTGCGGCGGCACGGGGTGCGAGCCCCGGGCGTGTGATGGCGCCGCCTGCGGCGCCGGGCGTTAAATGCCCGTGTACGGGGCCGGCGCACGCGTGAGGGGTACCCTCGAGCGTGGCGGACCCCGGCCGAGGGCGGGGCGTACCCTCGAGCGAGGCGGAACCCTCTCGAGGGAGGTGCTGCCCCTCGAGCGGGGCGATGCCCGCCCGAAGGGAGCGTGCAGCCTCGAACGAGGCGGAGCCTGTTCGAGGGGATCCTTACGTGGGCCGCCTCGATGGGTCGTCGAAGTCCCGGTGGGCCGTGTCCTGCATGGTTAGGCACCTGCATGGTTAGGCTTAATGTTTTTGGGTTTCGTTCCGGGTTTTAAGTGGGGTTTTCCCCATTGTTTAGGGGGACCCCTAGGGCTGTCCCCGACAAGGGCGAGCAGCTACTGCTCTACCTAGCTGCGACTACCCACGTGGTCAGTACTGCCATCGTTGTCGAGCGGCAGGAAGACGGCCACGCCTACCCGGTCCAGCGCCCAGTCTACTTCGTCAGCGAGGTTCTATCAGAGTCCAAGGCTCGCTACCAGCCCGTGCAGAAGCTCTTGTACGCTCTACTCATCACCTCGCGGAAGCTACGACACTACTTCCAGGAGTACTCGGTCTCCGTCGTCACCGACTACCCGCTCGGCGACATCCTGAGGAACCAAGACGCCACCGGAAGAATCTCCAAGTGGGCTGTCGAGCTCGGCGCCCTCACCATCGACTTCAAGCCACGCACGGCCATCAAGTCGCGGGCACTAGTCGACTTCATGGCGAGTGGCGGGAGAACGAGCTACCTACTCCCACCGTGCGACCGAGCATTGGGTGATGTACTTTGACGGCTCACTCAACCTCGAGGGCGCGGGCGCGAGGGGTACCCCGATCTCTCCAACGGGCGAACAACTCAAGTACGTCCTGCAGATCTTCTGGAAGGTCTCAAACAACGAAGCCGAGTACGAAGCCCTCCTACACGGGCTCCGTCTCGCGGCTTCCCTGGGCATCAAGCGGCTACTAGTCTACGGCGACTCCGCAGTGGTGATCAACCAAGTCAACAAATCCTGGGACCGCAACAAGGAGAACATGGATGCCTACTGCCTAGAAGTCCGCAAGCTCGAGAAAAAATTCTATGGTCTCGAGTTCCATCACATCGTCCGCGACAACAACGTTGCAGCGGACGTCCTCTCGAAGCTTGGATCCACCCGCGCTCAAGTACCAGCGGGCGTCTTCGTCCATGAGCTTCACGCGCCATCCATCCCGGAGCCGGCGCCACCGACCACTTGCCCCGCCCCATCCACCAGTGGGCGAGGAGGTCACGATGATCGACGTGGACGGAGGCAACCCTTCATCGACTAACTCAGCGAGCAGAAGGTCCCCTCCGACAAGAACGCAGCCGAGCAACTCGTCCGCCGCGCCAAGTCTTACGTCCTCGTCGGCGACAAGCTTTACAAGCGAGGCGCATCTTCTGGAGTACTCATGAAGTGCGTCCCTCGTGAAGAAGGCAAGGACATCTTGGAGGAGATCCACAAGGGCGTCTGCGGCAACCACGCGTCCTCACGCACGCTGGTCAGCAAGGCCTTCCGGCGAGCCTTCTACTGGCCCACAGCCCTGGGCGATGCCGAAGAACTCGTCAGAAGGTGCCAAGGATGCTAGTTCTTCGCCAAGCAGCAACACGTCCCAGCCTACAAGCTAGTCACCATACCGCCAACCTGGCCCTTTGCCTGCTGGGGGCTCGACATGATTGGGCCACTGCCAACTGCGCCAGGAGGATTCAACAGGGTACTGGTGGCTATCGACAAGTTCACCAAGTGGATCGAGGTCAAGCCGGTCACATGCCCCAAGGCCGATAGAGTACTCGACTTCCTGGATGAACTCGTACACCGCTACGGGCTACCCCACCGCATCATCACGGACACGGGGTCTAACTTCAACAACCACCGGTTCCGGGGGAGTACCGCGAGAACGGCGGGATCGACGTCGATACGTCTCAGTTGCCCATCCACGGGCCAACGGACAAGTCGAGCGCACCAATGGGATGGTGCTCGACGCCCTCAAGAAGCGGCTACACGACGCTGCTAACTCCAAAGGGGGCAAGTGGATCAAGGAACTACCCAACGCACCGTGGAGGGCCGCGGACTCAACCATCCAAGCCAACGGGGGCAATCCCCCTACTTCCTGGTCTACGGCTCTGAAGCCATCCTCCCTGCCGATGTCATATGGAACTCGCCAGCAGTGGAGCACTACGACGAAGGCGTCTCGGAAGATAGCGAGACGAGTTGATATCGACAGCCTCGAAGAAGCTCGCTGCGCCGCCCTCGTCCAATCGGCAAGGTACCTGGAGGGTATCCGACGCTACCATGATCGCAACGTCAAGGAACGCTCCTTCAACGTTGGAGATCTTGTCCTCCGCCGTATCCAGAACACGGAAGGACTCCACAAGCTCAGCTCCCCCTGGGAAGGCCCCTTCACCGTGGCTAAGGTGACCGGGCCGGGCTCCTACCGCCTCCAAACACTCGAAGGCGAAGACGTCAACAACTCGTGGAACGTCGACCAACTCTGCCGATTCTACGCCTAGTCTACTCGACTACTCCGGGGTTCAAGTCTACACGACTACATCAACACCCCTTGCCGCAAGGGACCCTCCGGGTCCTGGCTCCAGTCTCCGGACTACTCTCCTCCAGGGTCCAGCCCGTGCGGCTACCTACGGACCATGGGCTGCGACGAGCGTCAAGGACTCTAGCAGCGGTCTACCAAGAGACCACACTCCAAGATCCGGCCCCTCGCGCGGCTACCTACGGATCGCGATCCGGCCTACACGGCTACCTACGGATCACTTGCCGCAAGCGGCTACCCGCTCCGGCGCTACTTAGCCGTAAGCGGCCTCCGGTCCGGCGACTACTTGTAACTACGGCCCGGCCACCCGGGGTGTACTTCTTCAGTAATAAAGTTTGATTGTTCATCAACTTCTTTACTGTTCTGCTCCCTACGACGGGACTACTAAAGCCGAGTACTACTACTCGCACCTACTCCACGATGGGCGCTCCGCACTCTGAGATCGCGGTTACGAGTACTCATTGTTGGAAAATTTCACTTCATTGATTCATGAACAATTCATTACAAGTGTTTTTTGTACAACTACGGCTACTAGCTATCTATGCAGGGCTACTGGAGGTTCAGCTTTTCGGCTACCTGCTCCGCGATGGGAGCCATCTGCTCCAGCAGCTCTGCGTACTGCTCATCCGAGCAGTTGGCGGCTACCCCGCCGGCCACCACCTCCACTGGAGCCTTCGGGAAGTACGACTTCATGAAGGCCAGGATTTGCTTCGGGATCGACTTGGCCATGTGCTTGACGTAGGCGGCCAGCCGGCTTGGCGCTTCACGAAGTCGATCCGCCAGAGGGGCGATCTTGGGGCCGCCCGGGTGCGGCACCAGGAGCCTCGCGATCGGGAGAGCAGCCTCTTCAAGGTCCTTCGGTCGGGCACGGAGCGCCTCGCAATCTTCATTCAACTTCGCAAAGATTTGTAGCAGGTTGACGAGATCTCGTCGAGAGGCAATCCGCAGCTCCATGTGCTTCTCGCACTCGAAGGCGAGCTCCTTGTAGTCGAGCTCAAGTACCTGGCGGGCTTCTTGCTCCCGGTAGAAGAGGATCTTCATGCTGACCTCCGAGGCCTTCAGCTGCTCCACTTGGCCTTCGAGTTCTGCAACATGGAAACACAACAACGGATCAGAGGCTTGGCGACTTCTAACAAGTACCCGACAAGTCAAGAGGACATACCTTTATTCTTGTTGCGGAGGCCTTTGTTCTTCCGCACCAACTCGTCGCCCTTCGCCTGCAAGTCCATCACGTCGTTGTGGTACTTGGCGAAGGTGGCGTCGAGTTTCGACTGCATGGCGGCCGCGTGCTTCCGCGACTTCACGAGCTGCTCCTCCAGGGCCTCTGCTCGGAGCACGGTGTCGCCGTAACCCTGCAGCAGGTTCGACTTCTCGTGGGATCGCTCCGCGACGTCCTGCACAAGACAAGCTCAAGTCAAGAAGAGTGCTCAACGGTGGAGGATTGACTACTCGGGAGGCTACGGCTATGTACCTTCATCCACTGTTCGGCTCGCCGGATCGCCTCCAGGTGCTGGGCCACCGTCGCCGGCTCGACGAGATCGTCGGCCAGAAGTTCAATCCCGCTGCGGCTACTCGACGTAGCCTCTGTCATCGGCGCTGAGCGGATAGGCTCCGCGTCTTGGATCTCAGGGGAGCGGACGGCCACCTCCAGAGCAATCTCTGGCGACGTGGTGCCCGCCTCTCCCCCGGCGGTCTTCTCCATGACTTCCCCCACGGGCTCGGGGGCTCCTTCCGCTGCCTCCGGGACCTCTGGTGTCAACTCCTGCATGGGCACCCCTGCAGGGATATCACCTCCTTCAGCGCCTGCCAACGAAAGACATGCGCATCAGTGCCTACGACTACTCGTCCTGGAGTCCTACAGCTTCAAGAAGGGTACTCACCTTCGACTACGACCGCCTCTGGCAGCGGCGCTTCGGTAGCCGGGGGCTCGGTCGTGGCTTGGGCTTCGGGAACGGCCTCCTCGACGGGCGGCGCAGCTTCTTCCGCCACTGCCGATGAGACCACACTCCAAGATCCAGCCTGCGCGGCTACCTACGGATCTGCGATCCAGCCTACACGGCTACCTACGGATCACTTGCTGCAAGACTTCGGATAAATCCTCAGCCAGAGCCCGCGGCTCGAGGCTCGGGGGCTACTCCATGTGGAGCGCGGTTCTGCAAATCGTACCTCCATGACGGCTCCGGCTTCAAGACAAGGCAGGCATTTCTTGAAGGCCTTCGAAGGCAGATTTCAAGGACGCTTGGGACTACTCGAGAAGACTTCAAGATTGCTCAAACATCAGCTAGAGTACATTCCAGCCTCGGGATGCTTCGACTACTCTTGAGGACTTTTGACTTGTAGCGCTCAGGGACGCTTGAGGACTACTCGTTAAGGCCGTCAAGACTACTTGAAGCTATCCTTCTCGACTACAAAGTACTCGGGGGCTTGTCGTATGGACCTCCTCGGGCCCACTACCTCGGTGGGTACCGGGACCGACTACTCGGTGGGCCCCACGGGACTACCGGCTTGCGCTACACGGCACCCGAAGGCGTGGAGCACAAGGACTACACGGGAGTAGTACTCGGTTAGGAAGGCTGTACATGTTCCGCGTGCGAGAGGACTCCTAGACGTACTCGACTAGTACTCTCTTCCTACTCCGACCGCGTAACCACCGCCTCCGGACTATATAAGGCGAGGCAGGGACCGATCCCCTCATCCAATCTCCTTTCATACAACCCACGGCGCACTATTGCACCATCTTGTAATCGTGCCCTATCAATCCAGAGCTACGCAGCATACAGAACGTGGGGTATTACGCACCTCGCGGCCCGAACCTGTCTAAATTGTGTGCCACGTGTCTCTTCCTTCGAGTTACCGATCTCGGCGAGTCACATTCATCTACTTCGGGTACTCCCCGTAGTAGGTTGCCGGTCTAAAACACCGACAAAGCCCACCAGGCCACCAACACAACCGCACACATATTCCTCTGTCTCTCAGCCTCTGGCCGCCCACGTCTCTCTCATTCCCCTGGATCCCCCTCTCTCTCTCGCTTGTGTATCGCGAGAATTCATGATAGCGCCAGGGCAGTCGGCGGCGCATCCCCTGGATCCTTGCCCCCGCGGCCCGCCGGCGGTTGGTCAGCCAGCGGCCCCTCGCCCCTCCAGCTTGTTAGCCCTCCAGTCCTCCACGGCTCGTCGCCCCTCCACGGCTCCTAGTCCTAGCCCCCATGGTCCATTGGCGACTGGCTGGCCCTTGGCCCCTCCAGCTTCTCGACCCTCCATGGCTCGTCGCCCCACGTTGTCCCGGTGGCGCATCTACAGCAGCCGCCGCATGGTCGCCCCTTCTTTGCTCGTCGCCCCTCCGCCTTCGTCGTGCAAGTAGCAACAGGTAACATCCTCAATCGACAACCCTCATCTAATTTTAGTCATGAACACTTGACAATATTGCTTAATTTGTTAGTTACTGGATCTATTAATTGTTTTCAGCATTTGGTGATTACTCGCAATGTCTAGTCCTGGAGTCAGCATTTGTGTGAATGTGTGATGTGGTGCGAATGCGAGTAAATCCGATACTCGCAAATATCCGTCGGGCACGGGTACAGGCAGAGACTTTTCCCGCGGGCACCCTAGCGGGCGGGTAAAGGCCGGAGGCACGTGTACGCTATCGGGCGGGCAAACGCTATACCCGCACATACCCGACCCGCTGCCATCCCTAGTGAGCTTCTGCGATCGCCTGGTGGGTAGTCTGCCGAAGAGGACATTCACCGTCTTGTCGGGTTCTTGGAAGTCGTCGTTGCCTTCGTCAACTTTCTTCTTGCCCTTCTTGACATGACGGGGCTGTGGCTTGGGAATATCCTTGAGTGCTTGCGAGAGTTGGTAGCACTGATCGGTTGTGTGATTGACGTCTAGATGCTACGAGTACTTCTCTTTGAGCAAGTCTCTGAAGCCGCCGGAGGTCCTTTTGGAGTTGTCCTTCGCAGGGCCCTGTATAGCCACGACTGTGTTGTTTGGCTTGCGCTTGCACATGCAGTTAGGACCTGAGTAGTTGTTGTTGTTGCGACTCCCTTGATCCTTGTTATTGTTGTTGCCACTCGTGTTTTTTTTGCTCTTGCGGCGAATTGAATCATACTTGGTGTTCGCCTTGTCTTCCTCGTCGGCCCATGAGGTGATCATGTCTTTGAGCTTGGTGATGGAGCTTGTGCAATGGAGACTGAAGTCTTCGAAGGTGCAACGGTGATAGAGCCCGTCTTGGAAGAGGTTGATGACTTTTTAGTCGGTGACATCGACTACGGTTGCACGCTTGTAGAAAAAGCAACACATGTACTAGCGGACCGTCTCACCTTGCTCCTGCTTGACCATCGCCAAATCCATGTGAGTACCCGAGCATCCCATAGCACCCGCGAAGTTGCTGGTGAATTGGGCCTTCAGCTGCTCCTACTGGTCGATCGAGTTCTTGTCGAGCAACTCGAGCCATGTGAGTGGAGCCTGGTCCAGACAGAAGGGGAAGTAGATGCATTTGGTGTCGTTGTCGCCACCAGCGTTTTCGATGCCCAGGGCATAGCACCTGAGCCACTAAACTAAATCTTGTTTCGTGTCGTACTTGGTGATCCCGAGAGGTTTGAATTTCTTGGGAACAAGTAGGTCGCGAAGTCGTGCAGAGTAGGCGGGGAAGCTGTCATGGCGGATCTCATCGATCCTGTGGCGGGCGTCATAGACGCCACGTGCGTTGTCGGTAGCGTGGCTATTCGCGTGGCCTCGGCCTCCACAATCACCTCTGCCACCAGCTTTTTTGGCACCGCCATGGGAGGAGCTACCGCTGCTGCCACCGCCGCTAGCGCCGCCATGTGAAGGTCCTCCGGCAGAGGCTCTGGAGAGATTGGGGGTTGGCTGGTGTTCGCCATGGATGCGGTTGCGCCCAACTTCTGCTGGGGTGCGGCAACGACTAGTGGCTTTGTGATTCCCGACTCTCACGGTCCTGTTGTTGACTCGCATGAAGTAGGCGTCCTCAGCAAGTTTGGCAATGAGTTCGCCAGCATGATTCCCCTGAGTTGTTCATGCTATCATGGTGATAGACATGAGGCATTGCTCATGGGCGGTGTGGACCCGGTTGGCGACTTGATCTAGAACCTCATTAAGGTTCCGGATGGGAAGAGCTTCCCAGAGCCACAGGCGTCGATTGGCTCACTTCCTGTTGCGGTCGCGTCGAGTGTTCTTGGATTTGGTAGTCTCTTCTGCGGGTGCATTGGCTGATTCCTCATCCTATGAGATATCTTCAAGGTACCGATCAAGTCGGGCGTCTGAGGTTCCAGCTTCCCCGGTTGCCATAAATACTTCATGGTCGGGTCTGCAGAGTCCGGAATCGGTAGTCGCCACCTTGGTGGGCGTGTGCTCGTCTTCGTTTGGAGCCAGTGGGGTCCCCTCCTAGAAGGGGAGTGTCTCGAGGTAGGTGACATAGCGTGAGTTGTCGTCAGTCAGGTCTGCGGGCTTGTGGTCGGGTTAGTAGACGAATCTGTTTGAATGAGCAGATGTAGTGAACAAGCCAGCGGCAGGACCTGATAGCAGCTCCTCGGTCGTGTTGAGCTCAGACTCAGATTTGATCGGATTCGAACCGAAGTCGAACCCGTAGGAGGAGTCCGAGTTGTACTTGGGGATGGCGCTGGAGTCCGAGATGTACTCGGAAACGATCTCCTTGCAACCCGGCGTGGGACGAGCGCATCCACATAGGCTGCAGTTGCGTTGCAGAAGGCGTACAGGAAGTGCCCGTGAGGGAGGACTGGTCCACACGATGGCTCAGGAGCCAGCTCGTGTGGTTCGATATAGGGTGACGTTGAGTTCGAGTTGGAGGAGGATCCGATCTCGAAGTCGGCGGCTTGGTTGTAGAGCGAAAATTCGTCGAATTTTTCGACGAGTTATCCCATGACGACTTGGGGAAGATTCACGAGTCCGGTCTCTGGGTCCGGGGTCATGGTGAGGTAGTGCTGGAACGATCCAGCACCGTCAATGGTGCAGACCCAGGAGCCGAAGATGAAGGTGTCGCCGCGGTTGAAGGCGACGGTTGGCTTGATGACGATTGAAGTCGTCGAGTTCGCCATGAGACCTTCGGTGAGATCCCCTACCTAACGTGCTAGCTATTAGTGTTTTAACCTGGAAACCTACCAAGGGGAGTACCCTAGGTAGACGTTTGTGGCCTCGTCAAGATCGGGAACTCGACGGAGAGACATGTGGCACACCATTTAGACAGGTTCGGTCCGCGAGGTGCGTAATACCCTATGTCATATATGTTGTGTAGCTCTGGATTGATTGGGTGTGTTTGCAAGATGATGTTAATGAGAGATAGGGGTCCCTGCCTCACCTTATATAGTCCGGGAGTGTGACAACCCGCCCAGGAAAATACCGTACTATCGCCTAAGACTGATCCACTTTGGTCATTAAGCAATAATAAAGTATCATCCTGTCGTTAGTTGCCAGGTTAACGCCCGGTAAATCACTTGAAAAGCAACAAGGATTGAATATATGCATTAAAACTCACTCGAAGGCGAGTCCAGAGATACAACATCATTAATATCCAAATTCTTACCCCGAAGGGCTTAATTATTACAAACCATAGTTTTTGCCATGATGAAATAGTTTAGAGTTTTCGAAAGTGGCGGAATTTAACTAACGGAAGCGAATACACCACGGGAGGCCATCCATGATGCTTTCACTAGTCGTCCTCCACCCACACCAGCTCCCAGCCGGGCGGGATCTCTCTAGGCCACACATCACTGAAGGCATTACCTAGATCAACACATTATAGCAAAGCTGAGTATACTAATACTCAGCAAGACTTACTCGTCGGTGATAACTACTTCACCAAATCTAGACCATGAAAGGCTTTTTGGCTACTGGGTTGTTTTTTCTAAAAAGTAACAAAGAGTAGGTCCTTACTTTCAAGATTTTAGCACAAGTTCTAGTAGGTTTAATTCTTACTACATTAGCCATCTGGTACAAACAAAGTTGTACAATACAATTAATCAAGCATAATATTCATCACCTTCCATCATTAGGGATCTCATGACTAGTGGAGTAAGCAGTCTCGGGTAACAGTGAGAGGCCGACAATCGACAGATTTAAACCTTGCAAGGTAGACCCAAACACACGGTAGGCTGCCCACAAAGGTACAGCTGTCCCAGGCCATTTCCAAAAATCCTCGGGTCGGGATCGAATCTTACAGTCTTTGGTGCAGGCTATCCGGCATACCCCGCGAGATACCCGGAGTCACCATACCCCCCGGTAGCGAGCCGTGAGAGCGAATCCCAAGAGTAGTAACGGTAGGATCCCTCGCCGCCTCATTAAGGTACTAGGCTTACCGGTCCCATACCCGACATGTGCTTAGTACGTTCAAAAGCTTAACCCACATAACCACTGGACCAGAGCCCAGATCCCATGCTCTTACCACGTGAGCAATCCATTTAAGGATATATTGTGATTCCTATCTAGGAACCTATTCTCGCGAGTGAGGTCATCACTCGACTTGTAACGGTCCTATAGCTTAGCAGCTATCGACCTATCATACTAGTAAGGACAAAGGTACCTAGGGATCATGCATCTATGGTTTCATTCAACTCCTGAACGTAAATGCACAATCATCCATAGATAATTGAATAAGGAATTTGAAAACTGGGTTAGATGCACCGGAGCTTGCCTTCGTCAGCTAGGTTAGCTTGGGCACCCTCGGTGTCGAGCACTTCCACGTACAGCAGTGAAGCTTCCGCTCCTCCTTCCTCGGTTTCCGGGACAAGGGAGTAATCTCCGTCCGGAAGATCTACACGGAATGCAATGCAAGTTTAGGTGATGTGATAGTTTGTTGTCCTATCCAACTCTGGTTGGTCATATTCACCTTAACAAGCATCTAGATAGTGTTTCTCTTTTAGGAAGGTTATTAGTTGTACATGGGTTATTCTTTTATTGCACATTTGAATAAAGATTTTTATTATACTTGTTATTTCATGTGAAAGCTTTAATCCTTTTCCTCTCACAAGCAAAGGTATAAATAATATTTTTAACCATGAATTAATTTCTTATCAGCAGTGATAATTAATTATTTTTAATTATATTAAATAATACTTTCAAAAAGGAAAAAGAATTAATTAGGGGTTTTTCTTTATTTAATTTCTCTTTAATATTAAAAAGGGCTTTTAAGCTTTTTATTAAGCAATTAAATTACCAAAAATTAAAGAAATGTGTCTTAACCACATTAGCACCTATCCTGGTCCATTGGACCCACAAGCAAGTGTTGGATGCTAGGAAAATAAATACTATTGAAAATAGCAAAGGCTAGCTAGTGATTCAAATTAAAAGCATACAAAAATAAATAAGTCTCAAAATGATCCAAACTTTCTCATGCATGCTCTCTGGTCCTAAACAAGCCTAAAGAACCAGCATATGCACCTAGGAACTCTACTGATCTTAGTTCATCATTTTTCAAAGGAAAACATGCATAAATCAAGAATAATTATTTCTAGTAAGCCAAAAATCATGATTAAAGCACAAGATGTGTATTTTGGTATTATAAGACAGTGTGCACAAGTTGAGCTCAAAAACATAAATATATTTAGCAAGAAAAATAATCTAGGCAGATCTGGCAGAAAAGGAAAAACATTTTTATAAAAAGATTTACGTCATAACTTTGTGCAATTTTTGTCATAGGAGCTATTCATGACAAGACACACAACATATCCAAAAATTAGCCACAGAGGATTTATAGATTTTGAGATATTGTCTAGGTTTTTCACATTTGTATTTTCATGCAAAAACTATCAGGAATCTGCTCCGGCCAGAACAACAAAAGTTGTAGAATAATTCACCGCGAACCCAAAAAAATTGGTTTTGAATTTTTCTGATTTTTCTACGATTTTATACGGATTTTACAAGTTTCTGCAAAAGCAAAGACTATTCCAGAATACATTTTCACGCAGACCCCTAGAGTTTTAAGATGCTTACACACATACCCTTAGTTTGCACCAATCCCCCTGAAAAGATCAGGGAACCCGCAATTGGGTCCCTAGGGGCGGCGGGTGGCGGTCTTCGCCGGAATCCGGCGAGCTCGTCGGCCGGAACCGGCCGGGCGTGGGCGGAGGGCGAGTTGCGGACTCCTAGGTGTCCATTCGGGACTCGGTGGTGGAGGGGGAGGACCGGCGAGGCGGGTGCGCGGCGGCCGGCCGGGCCGTGGCCGCCGCGGCCCTTGTGCCAGCAAGGTGGGGGGTCTGGGGGGAAGACGGCATGCCGGCGAGTTCCGTTAGGTGCAAGGGAAGGTGGGAAAAATGTTTATTTGGACTTCCGGCCGGCCGGCCCTGGAGCTCACCGCGGCTGCCATCCATGGCACCGGCAGCGGCTCGGCCCTGGGCATGGCGCGGGGTGAGAAGGGCGGTGCCCCTTTTATGGGCAGCCAGGGAGCCTGTAAGAGACCACAAGGGACCCACGGCGACATCTAGGAACACGCGCTAGCCTCGGGAGGAGCGAACAGCAGGGGAAGGCACGGAACGGACCGGCGGTCCGTTGGGGCGTTTGCCGGCCGGTCGGCGCGCGGCGCGAGGAGGAGGGGCAAGACTTCGAGGCGGCCTGCGGACGTGCGTGGCCTCGGGGAAAGAGCCTCGGGAAGGCGCGAGGGGGCTCGGACGCCGAGGTGGCGGCGGCGGCACGCGGCGGCGCGGGCAGGCGCGCTAGAGCGCGGGCGACGTCGCGTCGGCCTGGAATTGTTTCGGACTGGCCCTGTTCAAGCGAGATTTTCTCCAAAAATTTGAATAAAAGTTGACTAAGCTTTGAATACGAAAGTTGTATATCTAGTCACCCTCTACAACTTTCAAAACGGCTATAGGGTGTTTTTCTCAACGGATTTTGCAGGAACGTCGTGCCAACTTTGAATGCCGCCATGTTCTGCTAAACAGGAGGTACTGTCAGTCGATCAAGTTTTTCGCTAATTTCCACTCAAAATTTGAAATGCCAATCTACATGAAAGTTGTGTCCCTCAACAAGATGGACAACTTTCATAAAGGTGGAATTTTAAGTGTTTAGGTGAATTTTGGAGAACGTGGCAAAAGTTCCGGACGACATTCGCTGACGTCAATGGTTAAGCCGGTTTTGACCGTGTCTTTGGCCAAGGGTCCATTACGGATGTGTGTAGACTTGGTCAAGGGGTTCATTGGGGTTCATTGGCGAGGTTTTCGGGGTGATGACCCAGTTTGACCTAGGTTTGACCGCTATCGGCCGGTTTGACTCTGCTGATTCGGCCATTAGCAATAATGACGGTAATTAAAAACCTGGGGCGTCACAGTCTACCCCCCTTAAGAAGAATCTTGTCCTGAGATTCGAAATTAGATAGGGAATTAGGGAAGTGGTCCTCTAAGATCTTCTGAAACTGCTCCGAGGGAGCAAACGTTATGGGATTATTGTGTAAAGAGTATAACCACCATCGGTTCAAGATTAGCCCATAGGAGTAGTCAATGCGACAAGTAATGGAATCTTTTGCACGAAGTTACTTGCGGATGCAAGCGGACGGTATGGAGAGATAAATTGGTGTAGGATCTTCCGAACGATCTTGCTCACGCGTTATTTAGTTTGCAACCTTATTGTGGCATTGCCGTTCCACTATGATGCAATGCTTTTCAAAAAGTGATGTGATGCACATGTTTATGGAGACACGATGCATATGCTCAGGTATTATGGTTCTTATGATGCATGTTAGCAGGACTCGGTCACCCACAAAATGAGTTAATGATTGAGAGGACAATTACGGGTTGAGAAGGAGTGTGTGTGTGTGGCGAGTCGCAATTCTCACAACCAAGATACCTAGTGCGCCCCTAGTGGCAATCATATGGCCGCGGCGCACATGACGCCCTAGGTTCCGTCACGGCACCTTTAGTTATGGGATAACAATGTCACCAAACACAAAGGATAGAGTGGGAGATATTGAAAACACTCCACGTGTATGCACGTTAGTTCACCCAAGGTTCCTAATGCACATGCTATGCAAATGCATGCTCAAGAAGAGACATAATTATTTATTTATTTTTCAAAAGGTTGTGAGCAAGACCACGGAGAATAAGCTCATGATTGCATGTTTGAAGTAACCAAGACAAGGATATCAATACAAAGAGGATCTTAGTGCTTCAATCATGTTTACAGACGAAGGGGTTGGAGTGAGATACAAGTCGATGAAGATAATATGTTGGTAGGAGAAATCACCATTGACATGGAATTCTAAGATCAAGACATTCCTGCGGATATGGTATACTAGCATAAGTCCTTTTCTCCGGCTGAGCATTGATGGGTATTCATGTGCACAAAGGCACAGTTGTATGCTAGAACTCGAAGCGAGCTCACGTCCATAATGACATGAAGTTCTGGTAGTTGTGAACAAATATTCATAACCAAAAATCCAGAACCCTCGAATCTTTCCCAAGTTTCCCGGTTCAAAATAAATTCTTTAACACCTAATTAAATTTTAAGGTTGAGCATCGAACGAGGAACAAGGTGGACGATACAAGACCTAGATGTGCCTAGGAAAGTGTAAACCAACCCAAACGGAACTAGGATTGAGACTTTCGATTACAAGTTAACTAGTTAAGAAGCGATTGTTTTTAACAATTTGGTTTAATTGAACTGGCACAAGGTAAACAAACTTTTCAAAAATTTCGGCAGCATGACGGCTAGGAATGAGAGGTACTCTAGTTTATGAAAAGCACACACTAGCAAAATCTTTCCTTAGAGGGCATATAGGAGTTCGGTTTTTGGGTCCATTTTAGTGGTTTCGATTTTTAGTATGCATGCAAGACGTCCTATCCGATCTCACATGGCAATCAAGCCAAAAATCGAAGTTAGTGCCAGTGGCAAGGCTTTTATTCGTCTCTCCCTATAATATCTAGTCGAGAGCTATACGGTACTCGCTTAACGACTAATGAAGCAATCGTTATGTACTGCGAGAAAACGAACCTTTCGTGCCAAAGCACGTCACGAAAGCGTCCACATACATTACCGTTCACTATAGAAACAGTATCCATGCGTTAAGCCGCTGCATGGACAGCGTCCAACCTCGGACACCCTCCGTTTGAATGGAGTGTATCCTTGCCTCGCATGAGCGACATGCGGAATGCACACGTATAAAACACGTGGCGACACACAACTCATAAACAGACGCGAAGATGGGATCCGTGGAATGGATCACTCCATGAACCCTCGCAATTCCCGTGATGCGGAACAGCACACGTATAAAACACGTGGCTCCTAGTTTGGTTGTGCATTGAAGTAAGTCTGACAGAAAGTAATGTGCTGGAAGTTAGAAAAATAGACCATAAGTTATATAAGCCACCTGAAAGAACCCAAAATTTCCCTCTAGGGCCTCTCGGTCTAGTTTATCCTTAGCGGACCAACGTATTTTGGAAAATCAAACAATCTTGGCATATTTTATTCAAAAACCATTGATTAAGGTTCATTAATTAATCTCTGGTGCATATAAGCTCTGATGCCAACTGTGACAACCCGCCCAGGAAAATACCGTACTATCGCCTAAGACTGATCCACTTTGGTCATTAAGCAATAATAAAGTATCATCCTGTCGTTAGTTGCCAGGTTAACGCCCGGTAAATCACTTGAAAAGCAACAAGGATCGAATATATGCAATAAAACTCACTCGAAGGTGAGTCCAGAGATACAACATCATTAATATCCAAATTCGTACCCCGAAGGGCTTAATTATTACAAACCATAGTTTTTTCCATGATGAAATAGTTCAGAGTTTTCGAAAGGAGCGGAATTTAACTAACGGAAGCGAAGACACCACAGGAGGCCATCCATGATGCTTTTAGTAGTCGTCCTCCACCCACTCCAGCTGCCAGCCGGGCGGCATCTCTCCGGGCCACACATCACTGAACGCATTACCTGGATCAACACATTATAGCAAGGCTGAGTATACTAATACTCAGAAAGACTTACCCGTCAGTGATAACTACTTCACCAAATCTAGACCATGAAAGGCTTTTTGGCTACTGGGTTGCTTTTGCTAAAAAGTAACAAAGAGTAGGTCCTTACTTTCAAGATTTTAGCATAAGTTCTAGTAGGTTTAATTCTTACTACATTAGCCATCTGGTACAAACAAAGTTGTACAATACAATTAATCAAGCATAATATTCATCATCTTCCATCATTAGGGATCTCATGACTAGTGGAGTAAGCAGTCTCGGGTAACAGTGAGAGGCCGACAATCGACAGATTTAAACCTTGCAAGGTAGACCCAAACACACGGTAGGCTGCCCACAAAGGTACAGCTGTCCCAGTCCATTTCCAAAAATCCTCGGGTCGGGATCGAATCTTACAGTCTTTGGTGCAGGCTATCCGGCATACCCCGCGAGATACCCGGAGTCACCATACCCCACCGGTAGCGAGCCGTGAGAGCGAATCCCAAGAGTAGTAACGGTAGGATCCCTCGCCGCCTCATTAAGGTACTAGGCTTACCGGTCCCATACCCGACATGTGCTTAGTACGTTCAAAAGCTTAACCCACATAACCACTGGACCAGAGCCCAGATCCCATGCTCTTACCACGTGAGCAATCCATTTAAGGATATATTGTGATTCCTATCTAGGAACCTATTCTCGCGAGTGAGGTCATCACTCGACTTGTAACGGTCCTATAGCTTAGCAGCTATCGACCTATCATACTAGTAAGGACAAAGGTACCTAGGGATCATGCATCTATGGTTTCATTCAACTCCTGAACGTAAATGCACAATCATCCATAGATAATTGAATAAGGAATTTGAAAACTGGGTTAGATGCACCGGAGCTTGCCTTCGTCAGCTAGGTTAGCTTGGGCACCCTCGGTGTCGAGCACTTCCACATACGGCAGCCGAAGCTTCCGCTCCTCCTTCCTCGGTTTTCGGGACAAGGGAGTAATCTCCGTCCGAAGATCTACACGGAATGCAATGCAAGTTTAGGTGATGTGATAGTTTGTTGTCCTATCCAACTCTGGTTGGTCATATTCACCTTAACAAGCATCTAGATAGTGTTTCTCTTTTAGGAAGGTTATTAGTTGTACATGGGTTATTCTTTTATTGCACATTTGAATAAAGATTTTTATTATACTTGTTATTTCATGTGAAAGCTTTAATCCTTTTCCTCTCACAAGCAAAGGTATAAATAATATTTTTAACCATGAATTAATTTCTTATCAGTAATGATAATTAATTATTTTTAATTATATTAAATAATACTTTCAAAAAGGAAAAAGAATTAATTAGGGGTTTTTCTTTATTTAATTTTTCTTTAATATTAAAAAGTGCTTTTAAGCTTTTTATTAAGCAATTAAATTACCAAAAATTAAAGAAATGTTTCTTAACCACATTAGCACCTATCCTGGTCCATTGGACCCACAAGCAAGTGTTGGATGCTAGGAAAATAAATACTATTGAAAATAGCAAAGGCTATTTAGTGATTCAAATTAAAAGCATACAGAAATAAATAAGCCTCAAAATAATCCAAACTTTCTCATGCATGCTCTCTGGTCCTAAACAAGCCTAAAGAACCAGCATATGCACCTAGGAACTCTACCGATCTTAGTTCATCATTTTTCAAAGGAAAACATGCATAAATCAAGAATAATTATTTCTTGCAAGCCAAAAATCATGATTAATGCAATAGATGTGTATTTTGGTATTATAAGACAGTGTGCACAAGTTGAGCTCAAAAACATAAATATATTTAGCAAGAAAAATATTCTAGGTAGATCCGGCAAGTAAATGGAAAAACATTTTTATAAAAAGATTTACATCATAACTTTGTGCAATTTTTGTCATAGGAGCTATTCATGACAAGACACACAACATATCCAAAAATTAGCTACAGAGGATTTATAGATTTTGAGATATTGCAGATCCAGGTTTTTCACATTTGTATTTTCATGCAAAAACTATCAGGAATCAGCTCCGGGCAGAATAACAAAAGTTGTAGAATAATTCACTGTGAACCCAAAAAAATTGGTTTTGAATTTTTCTGATTTTTCTACGATTTTATACGGATTTTACAAGTTTCTGCAAAAGTCAAACACTATTCCAGAATACATTTTCACGCAGACCCCTAGAGTTTTAAGATGCTTACACAGATACCCTTAGTTTGCACCAATCCCCCTGAAAAGATCAGGGAACCCGCAATTGGGTCCCTGGGGGCGGCGGGTGGCGGTCTTCGCCGGAATCCGGCGAGCTCGTCGGCCGGAACCGGCCAGGCGTGGGCAGAGGGCGAGCTGTAGACTCCTAGGGGTCCATTCCGGGACTCAGTGGTGGAGGGGGAGGACCGGCGAGGCGGGTGCGCCGGCGGCCGGCGCGTGGCCGCCGCGGCCCGCCGTGCCGGCGAGGTGGGGTCCGGGGGGGGAAGACCGGCACGCCGGCGAGTTCGGTTAGGTGCAAGGGAAGGTGGGAAAAGCGTTTATTTGGACTTTCAGCCGGCCGGCCCTGGAGCTCACCGCGGCTGCCATCCATGGCACCGGTGGCGGCTCGGCCCTGGGCATGGCGCGGGGTGAGAAGGGCGGTGCCCCTTTTATGGGCGGCCAGGGAGCCTGTAAGCGACCACAAGGGACCCACGGCGACATCTAGGAACACGCGCTGGCCTCGGGAGGAGCGAATAGCAGGGGAAGGCACGGAACGGACCGGCGGTCCGTTGGGGCGTTCGCCGACCGGTCGGCGCGCGGCGCGAGGAGGAGGGGCAAGACTTCGATGCGACCTCGGGATGTGCATGGCCTCGGGGAACGAGCCTCGGGAAGGCACGAGGGGGCTCGGACGCCGAGGTGGCGGGTGCGGCGGCGCGCGGCGCGCGCGCGGGCGGCGCGCCGGGAGCGCGAGCGACGTCGCGTCGGCCTGGAATTGTTTCGGACTGGCCCTGTTCAAGCGAGATTTTCTCCAAAAATTTGAATAAAAGTTGACTAAGCTTTGAATACGAAAGTTGTAGATCTAGTCACCCTCTACAACTTTCAAAAAGGCTATAGGGTGTTTTTCTCAACGGATTCTGCAGGAACGTCGTGCCAACTTTGAATGCCGCCATGTTCTGCTAAACAGGAGGTACTGTCAGTCGATCAAGTTTTTCGCTAATTTCCACTCAAAATTTGAAATGCCAATCTACATAAAAGTTGTGTCCCTCAACAAGATGGACAACTTTCATAAAGGTGGAATTTTAAGTGTTTAGGTGAATTTTGGAGAACGCGGCAAAAGTTCCGGACGACATTCGCTGACGTCAATGGTTAAGCCGGTTTTGACCGTGTCTTTGGCCAAGGGTCCATTACGGATGTGTGTAGACTTGGTCAAGGGGTTCATTGGGGTTCATTGGCGAGGTTTTCGGGGTGATGACCCAGTTTGACCTAGGTTTGACCGCTATCGGCCGGTTTGACTCTGCTGATTCGGCCATTAGCAATAATGACGGTAATTAAAAACCCGGGGCGTCGCGCCTACCCCCCCTTAAGAAGAATCTTGTCCTGAGATTCGAAATTAGATAGGGAATTAGGGAAGTGGTCCTCTAAGATCTTCTGAAACTGCTCCGAGGGAGCAAACGTTATGGGATTATTGTGTAAAGAGTATAACCACCATCGGTTCAAGATTAGCCCATAGGAGTAGTCAATGCGACAAGTAATGGAATCTTTTGCACGAAGTTACTTGCGGATGCAAGCGGACAGTATGGAGAGATAAATTGGTGTAGGATCTTCCGAACGATCTTGCTCACGCGTTATTTAGTTTGCAACCTTATTGTGGCATTGCCGTTCCACTATGATGCAATGCTTTTCAAAAAGTGATGTGATGCACATGTTTATGGAGACACGATGCATATGCTCAGGTATTATGGTTCTTATGATGCATGTTAGCAGGACTCGGTCACCCACAAAATGAGTTAATGATTGAGAGGACAATTACAGGTTGAGAAGGAGTGTGTGTGTGTGGCGAGTCGCAATTCTCACAACCAAGATACCTAGTGCGCCCCTAGTGGCAATCATATGGCTGCAGCGCACATGACGCCCTAGGTTCCGTCACGGCACCTTTAGTTATGGGATAACAATGTCACCAAACACAAAGGATAGAGTGGGAGATATTGAAAACACTCCACGCGTATGCACGTTAGTTCACCCAAGGTTCCTAATGCACATGCTATGCAAATGCATGCTCAAGAAGAGACATAATTATTTATTTATTTTTCAAAAGGTTGTGAGCAAGACCACGGGGAATAAGCTCATGATTGCATGTTTGAAGTAACCAAGACAAGGATATCAATACAAAGAGGATCTTAGTGCTTCAATCATGTTTACAGACGAAGGGGTTGGAGTGAGATACAAGTCGATGAAGATAATATGTTGGTAGGAGAAATCACCATTGACATGGAATTCTAAGATCAAGACATTCCTGCGGATATGGTATACTAGCATAAGTCCTTTTCTCCGGCTGAGCATTGATGGGTATTCATGTGCACAAAGGCACAGTTGTATGCTAGAACTCGAAGCGAGCTCACGTCCATAATGACATGAAGTTCTGGTAGTTGTGAACAAATATTCATAACCAAAAATCCAGAACCCTCGAATCTTTCCCAAGTTTCCCGGTTCAAAATAAATTCTTTAACACCTAATTAAATTTTAAGGTTGAGCATCGAACGAGGAACAAGGTGGACGATACAAGACCTAGATGTGCCTAGGAAAGTGTAAACCAACCCAAACGGAACTAGGATTGAGACTTTCGATTACAAGTTAACTAGTTAAGAAGCGATTGTTTTTAACAATTTGGTTTAATTGAACCGGCACAAGGTAAACAAACTTTTCAAAAATTTCGGCAAGATGACGGCTAGGAATGAGAGGTACTCTAGTTTATGAAAAGCACACACTAGCAAAATCTTTCCTTAGAGGGCATATAGGAGTTCGGTTTTTGGGTCCATTTTAGTGGTTTCGATTTTTAGTATGCATGCAAGACGTCCTATCCGATCTCACATGGCAATCAAGCCAAAAATCGAAGTTAGTGCCAGTGGCAAGGCTTTTATTCGTCTCTCCCTATAATATCTAGTCGAGAGCTATACGGTACTCGCTTAACGACTAATGAAGCACTGTTATGTACCTGCAGAAAACGAACCTTTCGTGCCAGCACGTCACGAAAGCGTCCACATACATTACCGTTCACTATAGAAACAGTATCCATGCGTTAAGCCGCTGCATGGACAGCGTCCAACCTCGGACACCCTCCGTTTGAATGGAGTGTATCCTTGCCTCGCATGAGCGACATGCGGAATGCACACGTATAAAACACGTGGCGACACACAACTCATAAACGTACGCGAAGATGGGATCCGTGGAATGGATCACTCCATGAACCCTCGCAATTCCCGTGATGCGGAACGAAGACACGTATAAAACACGTGGCTCCTAGTTTGGTTGTGCATTGAAGTAAGTCCGACGGAAAGTAATGTGCCGGAAGTTAGAAAAATAGACCATAAGTTATATAAGCCACACGAAAGAACCCAAAATTTCCCTCTAGGGCCTCTCCGTCTAGTTTATCCTTAGCGGACCAACGTATTTTGGAAAATCAAACAATCTTGGCATATTTTATTCAAAAACCATTGATTAAGGTTCATTAATTAATCTCTCGGTGCATATAAGCTCGATGCCAACCGTGACAACCCGCCCAGAAAATACCGTACTATCGCCTAAGACCGATCCACTTTGGTCATTAAGCAATAATAAAGTATCATCCCGTCGTTAGTTGCCAGGTTAACGCCCGTAAATCACTTGAAAAGCAACAAGGATCGAATATATGCAATAAAACTCACTCGAAGGTGAGTCCAGAGATACAACATCATTAATATCCAAATTCGTACCCCGAAGGGCTTAATTATTACAAACCATAGTTTTTTCCATGATGAAATAGTTCAGAGTTTTCGAAAGGAGCGGAATTTAACTAACGGAAGCGAAGACACCACAGGAGGCCATCCATGATGCTTTTAGTAGTCGTCCTCCACCCACTCGGTGCCCGCCACCGGCGGCATCTCTCCGGCCACACATCACCGAACGCATTACCCGGATCAACACATTATAGCAAGGCCGAGTATACTAATACTCGGAAAGACTTACCCGTCAGTGATAACTACTTCACCAAATCTAGACCATGAAAGGCTTTTTGGCTACTGGGTTGCTTTTGCTAAAAAGTAACAAAGAGTAGGTCCTTACTTTCAAGATTTTAGCATAAGTTCTAGTAGGTTTAATTCTTACTACATTAGCCATCTGGTACAAACAAAGTTGTACAATACAATTAATCAAGCATAATATTCATCATCTTCCATCATTAGGGATCTCATGACTAGTGGAGTAAGCAGTCTCGGGTAACGGTGAGAGGCCGACAATCGATTGATTTAAACCTTGCAAGGTAGACCCAAACACACGGTAGGCCGCCCACAAAGGTACAAGTTTGTCCCAGTCCATTTCCAAAAATCCTCGGGTCGGGATCGAATCTTACGGTCTTTGGTGCAAAGCTATCCGCATACCCCGCGAGATACCCGAGTCACCATACCCCACCGGTAGCGAGCCGTGAGAGCGAATCCCAAGAGTAGTAACGGTAGGATCCCTCGCCGCCTCATTAAGGTACTAGGCTTACCGGTCCCATACCCGACATGTGCTTAGTACGTTCAAAAGCTTAACCCACATAACCACCGGACCGAGCCCGCATCCCATGCTCTTACCACGTGAGCAATCCATTTAAGGATATATTGTGATTCCTATCTAGGAACCTATTCTCGCGAGTGAGGTCATCACTCGACTTGTAACGGTCCTATAGCTTAGCAAACCTATCGACCTATCATACTAGTAAGGACAAAGGTACCTAGGGATCATGCATCTATGGTTTCATTCAACTCCTGAACGTAAATGCACAATCATCCATAGATAATTGAATAAGGAATTTGAAAACTGGGTTAGATGCACCGGAGCTTGCCTTCGTCAGCTAGGTTAGCTTGGGCACCCTCGGTGTCGAGCACTTCCACATACAGCAGCGAAGCTTCCGCTCCTCCTTCCTCGGTTTTCGGGACAAGGGAGTAATCTCCGTCCGGAAGATCTACACGGAATGCAATGCAAGTTTAGGTGATGTGATAGTTTGTTGTCCTATCCAACTCTGGTTGGTCATATTCACCTTAACAAGCATCTAGATAGTGTTTCTCTTTTAGGAAGGTTATTAGTTGTACATGGGTTATTCTTTTATTGCACATTTGAATAAAGATTTTTATTATACTTGTTATTTCATGTGAAAGCTTTAATCCTTTTCCTCTCACAAGCAAAGGTATAAATAATATTTTTAACCATGAATTAATTTCTTATCAGTAATGATAATTAATTATTTTTAATTATATTAAATAATACTTTCAAAAAGGAAAAAGAATTAATTAGGGGTTTTTCTTTATTTAATTTTTCTTTAATATTAAAAAGTGCTTTTAAGCTTTTTATTAAGCAATTAAATTACCAAAAATTAAAGAAATGTTTCTTAACCACATTAGCACCTATCCTGGTCCATTGGACCCACAAGCAAGTGTTGGATGCTAGGAAAATAAATACTATTGAAAATAGCAAAGGCTATTTAGTGATTCAAATTAAAAGCATACAGAAATAAATAAGCCTCAAAATAATCCAAACTTTCTCATGCATGCTCTCTGGTCCTAAACAAGCCTAAAGAACCAGCATATGCACCTAGGAACTCTACTGATCTTAGTTCATCATTTTTCAAAGGAAAACATGCATAAATCAAGAATAATTATTTCTTGCAAGCCAAAAATCATGATTAATGCAATAGATGTGTATTTTGGTATTATAAGACAGTGTGCACAAGTTGAGCTCAAAAACATAAATATATTTAGCAAGAAAAATATTCTAGGTAGATCTGGCAGAAATGGAAAAACATTTTTATAAAAAGATTTACATCATAACTTTGTGCAATTTTTGTCATAGGAGCTATTCATGACAAGACACACAACATATCCAAAAATTAGCTACAGAGGATTTATAGATTTTGAGATATTGCAGATCCAGGTTTTTCACATTTGTATTTTCATGCAAAAACTATCGAGAATCAGCTCCGTGCGGGAATAACAAAAGTTGTAGAACAATTCACCGTGAACCCAAACAAAATTGGTTTTGCATTTGTCTGAATTTTCTACGATTTTATACGGATTTGACAAGTTTCTGCAAAAGTCAAACACTAATCCACAATACATTTTCACGCAGACCCCTAGAGTTCTAAGATGCTTACACAAATACCCTTAGTTTGCACCAATCCCCCTGAAAAGATCAGGGAACCCGCAATTGGGTCCCTGGGGGCGGCGGGTGGCGGTCTTCGCCGGAATCCGGCGAGCTCGTCGGCCGAACCGGCCAGGCGTGCGCAGGGCGAGCCGTAGACTCCTAGGGGTCCATTCCGGACTCGGGGGTGGAGGGGGAGGACCGGCGAGGGGGGTGCGCGGCGGCCGGCGGGCCGTGGCCGCCGCGGCCTGCTGTGCCGGCGAGGTGGGGTCTGGGGGGAAGACGGCACGCTGGCGAGTTCGGTTAGGTGCAAGGGAAGGTGGGAAAAGCGTTTATTTGGACTTTCAGCCGGCCGGCCCTGGAGCTCACCGCGGCTGCCATCCATGGCACCGGTGGCGGCTCGGCCCTGGGCATGGCGCGGGGTGAGAAGGGCGGTGCCCCTTTTATGGGCGGCCAGGGAGCCTGTAAGCGACCACAAGGGACCCACGGCGACATCTAGGAACACGCGCTGGCCTCGGGAGGAGCGAATAGCAGGGGAAGGCACGGAACGGACCGGCGGTCCGTTGGGGCGTTCGCCGACCGGCCGCGCGCGCGCGCGAGGAGGAGGGGCAAGACTTCGATGCGACCTCGGGATGTGCATGGCCTCGGGGAACGAGCCTCGGGAAGGCACGAGGGGGGCTCGGACGCCGAGGTGGCGGGTGCCGGCGCGCGGCGGCGCGGCAGCGCGGGCCGGGAGCGCGAGCGACGTCGCGTCGGCCTGGAATTGTTTCGGACTGGCCCTGTTCAAGCGAGATTTTCTCCAAAAATTTGAATAAAAGTTGACTAAGCTTTGAATACGAAAGTTGTAGATCTAGTCACCCTCTACAACTTTCAAAAAGGCTATAGGGTGTTTTTCTCAACGGATTCTCGCAGAACGTCGTGCCAACTTTGAATGCCGCCATGTTCTGCTAAACAGGAGGTACTGTCAGTCGATCAAGTTTTTCGCTAATTTCCACTCAAAATTTGAAATGCCAATCTACATAAAAGTTGTGTCCCTCAACAAGATGGACAACTTTCATAAAGGTGGAATTTTAAGTGTTTAGGTGAATTTTGGAGAACGCGGCAAAAGTTCCGGACGACATTCGCTGACGTCAATGGTTAAGCCGGTTTTGACCGTGTCTTTGGCCAAGGGTCCATTACGGATGTGTGTAGACTTGGTCAAGGGGTTCATTGGGGTTCATTGGCGAGGTTTTCGGGGTGATGACCCAGTTTGACCTAGGTTTGACCGCTATCGGCCGGTTTGACTCGGCTGATTCGGCCATTAGCAATAATGACCGAATTAAAAACCTGGGGCGTCATAGGGAGGCAGGGTTACAAGTCGGTTTCATAGGGAGAGTACTAGTCGTAAGGCTAGGAGTACTCTACATGGATCCGGACATGTCTAGCTTCGTAACCGAGTACTAATCCTCCGTATGCCTTGTGCTTCACGCCATTTGATGACATGCAGCCCAAGTCGAGTAGTCCTAGGGGCCCACGCAGTAGTCGGTCCTGGTACCCACCAGAGTAGTGGGCCCAGGGATGTCTGTACGATAGTTCCTTGTTGTAGCGCTACATGTTTTTGTTCACATGGGTAGGCTGGACCATAGGTCATGGGCCTCTTTGTCCCCTTCATGGTTGACTATTGGTGTCTGGTGCATGTTTCTATGCACGTGAGTGCATTTTCTTGTTGCATGGCTGGGTCCCGCCATGGTAAGATGGCAGGCGTGCTGATATCATGTGACATCAGCACCATAAATTAGTATATATTTATATTGGTGGTTTTAGCTTGAAATATGACATCTGCATTGGAATGAGCCGGTGTGTAGATGCGGTATTTGTATTTACTTTCAAGCCTATTTCACATATGCTCTTTGAAATAGCATAATCACCAAAACTTGTGGAACTCATTAGTTGAAGGCTCCTAATCCAATGATATTGGATATTAAGCATGAGGTAAATATTTGTTGTAAGAGCCGTCATCGTAGGCCAAACAGTCATGATTTGTGGCCCAGAAGACCTCCAGAAGACCTTATCGATACGCCGAAGCCTTGGAGTACACGTCAAGACATCTGTTGTGCCTCCAGACAATCCGAAGATTACAGGATAATGTTATAACCGACTAGAGATAGGTTTCCCTGTTGTAACCAACTTGGACTCCAGGTCCACGGATGTTGACGATTCAAAATCGTGTTGAAGTTCACCGCAAGTGCGAGTGACTTGGTGCCTTTTTCACCAAGGAGGGTCCTCCCTAGATTTGTCAAATCCAAGGATCAGAAGCAAACTCCTAAGGCTATCCATCTAATCTAATGATCTAACCTATCATGAAGTGTTGATTGCATAAAGGTAACATACAAACACGAAGGGATGTATGGATCTCATCCACCTAGCCATTATGGTAAACATCAAAGGGTAATCCTAGCCTATTGCCTTCTTGTTGCTGTTCCGGCCAAGGGGACAAACCAATCTAAACATATACTATGATAAGGAGTACACTCTATATGGAGTAACTCGATATGAAGTGGTCCGATACACGTTCATTCGCCACTTTCTCCTCCACCGTACTATCACTACGCAAGGATATTCATCACCGAACGACAACATCGGTCCGTGCACTACAACGATGTATCCGCAAGAGATAGACTAACCACCACAAGATATGATCACATCACCATCGAATGTTGAAGGTACAAATGACTTAACAAATTCAAGTCGCGCCTCCGGAACTCATGCCGGGCCAACCATGGCGTCTAGGGCATGGCCTAAGCCATCTCCTATGCAACTCGAGGACTTGCGGCGGTCGTTGGCTTCCTCCCAGTGCTTCACTGTAACACCCTAATTTTTCTAAAAATTGGCTTTATTAAAATTTGCTAGAAACCTTTATAATTGCTTAAGGAATATAAGGTTGCTTTATTTTTCTTTTAGGCATTTAAAAATTTTCTAAAATAAAATTAATGAATTATAGGAATTAATTGTGGCATTCATGCTGGTGCATTTCTTTTGTTTGCTGGAACTCAAATTCAAAGCTTGAATTCCATTTGAATTGAATCCTTTTTCAAACAACCCAAAACCCAAATCCCTAAAACTATCCTATTTATCCTACCTTCTAGCCCAGCAGGCCGCAGCAGCCCAACCCTGCGCGGCAGCCCCAACTCGCGCTAGCCGCCCGGTGGCCCGGCTCACTCGGCAGCGAGGCCCCGGCCCGCCTTAGCCGCCCGGCAGCCCGGTGCTCGCACCCGCGGCCCCGCCGCGCGCGCGCCTCGTCGCGGCCCGGCCCTCCGCCGGCCCCGCCCGCCGTGGCCGCCCTCGCCTGCGGTCGCTGACCCAAGGGCCCCACCTGTCATCCCCTCCGCCTCGCCGTCCCCTACCCGGACTCCGCCGCCGCCGCCGAGTTGAAGGACCGATTAGGCGACCAGAGAGGGGGGGAGTGAATGGGAGCCGATAAAAATTCTTCTCGAGGGAGATTGAAACTCCGACAAGACGAACTAGCTCGGTCAAACCCCTGAAATCACACGCTCCGCACTTCTACCTTCCGTTTGTCAAAACCACGTAGCCACTGGAGTGCTACTGGTCCTAGGAACAAACTCTACCAGCAACCACAACACACACGCAGCAATGACAGCGGAAACAACTCGAAAGCCAGCTAACCAGAGGGGGGCGGTTAGACCGGGTATAGGGGGCGGTTAGACCGCCTCCACCTGGTAACCAAGAAATCCTCCGAAACGCCTCTTCCGAGCACCAAAACTCACCACGGTTTCACCAACAAGGATCTCTGGTCAAGGCCATGCTAGCTACCGTAAAATCTTGGCGAAAACCAAAACTCCACCCAGGGGCCTAGGGGCGGTTAGACCGGCTACCGTGGGCGGTTAGACCGGCTACCGGGGGCGGTCTAACCTCCCGTACCCAAGAACGAACTCCAACCAAGAACACCTAGCAAACAAAGACGAGAACAACCCCAAATTTCACCCGGACACTCCTCCGATCAAGGCGAACGAACTCACGAGAAGAAAATCCGGCGAAACAAAACTTCGACCCGGAAACACCCGGGCGGTTAGACCGCCCCCGCATGCGGTTAGACCGCCCCTTCCAGAAAACGAACCCGCGCGTCAAACCTCAACTTCCTCGCGCTCGATCTGCCGAATCACTCCACGGATTGCAGCAAAACTTCGGGAATAGCTGGGTTACCTCCTGGGCAACCTCTACCTTAAAGGAATCGACCCGAAACGCTCACAATCAAGAGGAATCGAAGAAATCTCTTCTCTGGGTCAAGAACTCGCCCAACTCGAGAAACCACCAAATCGAGTACGATTCAAAGGTGATTTGGGGGCAAAGTCACCAGCCAAAGTGGTACAAGAACCTCATACGTGACACCCACCAAAAACCCCAAGAAATTGTCCTCAAAACACCGCCAACAAAGAGCTCCAAAAATCAACACAAAAGAGAGGAGAAAACCACCATGATGAACAACGCCGAACCATCTATACATGCCATGAAAGGTTCGTACATGGTCTAGCTTGCCACCCAAACATCCATCCCTCTCTCTAGATCTCACATGAAGCTCTCAAGCTAGTCCTCTAAAATCCTAAGAAAAATGGAGAATGAAAATGGAAAAACAAATGAGCTAGGGTTCAAAGAGTTGGCTGCCATCCACCCATCCAATGAGTATATATGGAGGCACCCAAAAGACTAAACTACCCTTCACTAAAAACTAGGGATACATGCCCCTCGAGGGCGGATTTGGAAGTCTTCATGTCTTCACCATCGGACGGATGCTCGGTGACCGCAACCTGCTTAGCCTCGACGCAAGCCTTGCGATCCCGACGCGTGTCCTCCGCTTCGAAGCTTCTCGGCGCCGGCGGCCAGGGCGGTCAGACCGCCCCCCCGGGCGGTTAGGACCGGCCCGGAGATCCGACCGGCCCCGGGCGGTCTGACCGCCCTCCTGGGCGGTTGAACCGGCCTGGGTGGCCGCACCCCCTTCTCGAGTCTTCGGCCTCGGTTTTGTGGCTCAATCGAGTAACCCAGTGGTTTTCTGGTGAACCACTGCAAACCCCGCGAACTCTGTGTAGCCTCCGCCAATCTCCATTCATGACTCGGCTCCCACGTAGTCCCGGCTCGCCCTTGGTTTTGAGGCTCTACCAAGAAACCGTCCACGACTTCATCTTGCTGTTCATGCCACCATGCGGCCCGCACTTGACCCCACTGGCCACCGGTCCCTCGAACGAAGCCTACTTGTCTTCTCCACACCTGGAGGCCTCACCGGCGACGACCATTCGCGCTTGTTCTTCACCTGCACCAACACGAGTCAAGCCGCAACCTGCACCTGCAATACTTAGCCAAGAATCAGTCCACACAACATTGTCAATCACTCATCACACAAGGAAGCGACCATCCACCGGTCCTCGAACCACACATGGTCCTCAATCTCCCCCTTGATGAGTGCATTGACAACACACTAACATGAAGTAACATAAGAGAAAAGAAAAAAAAAGGAACGAACAAAAAGAAACTCCAACAAGCGATCGAAAGCCGAACAAAGGCAAAGAGCAAGATCACTTGAAGAAGACAAGTCCCGGACCCCTTAGGCAAGGGCAACGGCTCGACACATCCGAGACAAAACACAGCTCAAGCAAAGAGCGCAAACCACCAAACCAAAGCTCGAACACCACAAAGATCTCCCCCTGCACATATGCAAGCTCCCCCTGAGCCAAAGCACACTCCCCCTGAACAAATGCAGCAATGCAACGCGGGAATGCAACAAAGAGCAAGAACCTGCTCACTCCGCCCAGGGCGGTTAGACCGCCTGGGCCACATCTGACCGCCTGGGGGCGGTTAGACCACCCCAAGAGACCGGCCCTGCACCAAACTGCTCAAAATTTGCCCGAACCAATTGGAACACCTTCCAAACACTCCCAGGTGCCCAAAGCATGCACAAACTTTTCCCCCTTGTTGACAATGCATGAATCAAGGCAAAATGCGAAAACTTTCAACATATAGCTTCTCAAATATACAAAATTCATCACAAGGAGCTACACAAATCCAAATGAGCAAGTTAGATCCTCGACAGGTTCGTAATGACCTTAACTACGTGATCACCAAGTTTCACAACCATTGGACAAGCTAAAAAGGATTTGAGTAATTTTGTGAAAAGTTACTCTCTCATAAGCAAATACCTAAACATGAGCAAAACATATCAAAATGGCAAAGCCACTCAAACTTCATGCTACGACAGCCATTCTAATCATAAGACCATCATAAACACCCAAAAGCACCTCATGTCATGTCAAAGCCACCGAGCCATGTGCCTACTTCTATGTATGAGACTTCTCATTGGTAGGCATCATGCAACGGTTTAGCACCCAAAGCAAATTAATTTCAGCACATATGACATAGGAGCATATTTTCCAAGCATTTTTTTCATTTCATTTTCAGATTGATAAATGGTACATGAAATGTCTTTGCGACAAAAAGGAGCTTATGCCCCTCCACAAGATGAAGCAAGAGGGCTAAACATTCATGATGGCAAATGAGCCTTTGGCCCCATATGATCAATAAACTAGCTATCCTAACACAAATTAAGCATAGCAAAGCCACTAAAACATGTCAAGATCATATAAAGGCATTTACACATGAGAGAGCATATATGTGACATTTTTCAAAGATTTTGCCATCAACCATGCATTCATCAAGATCATCAAGAGTTAAGCCAAACTAACCGTAGCATACCAAACAAGCTCACAAAAACATATATAGCAACCCATGGTGAACAATGTATATAGGAGAAGCTTTTCCTATCCAATGCATATGATACAAAATGCATGCAATCTAAGATACAAGGATGCCTATACATCATGTTACAAAGAGAGCTCCCACACACCCAACTCAAGAAATCAAACACACACCAAGTTCCCCCCGCAAACGAGTGAAAGTTGCTTGATCTAGGGGTTTGGTGAAAATATCGGCTAGTAGGTCATGTGTGGGTACATGGATCAAAGCTATCTTTCCTTTCTTTACGTTGTCTCTCAGAAAGTGGTACCTCACTTCTATGTGCTTGGTTTTGGAATGGAGCACTGGATTCTTTGCAACGCTTATGGCACTGGTGCTGTCACATTGAAGTAGGACATGGGTATACTCCTCACCAAAGTCACTCATGGTGTAGGTGATCCAAAGGAGCTGAGAGCAACAACTAGCAGCGACAACATACTCGGCCTCGGTCGTGGATTGAGCAACACTCGACTGCTTGCGGGAAGACCAAGACACCGAAGAAGAACCCAAAAACTGGCAAGTCCCAGAAGTGGACTTCCTATCCAACCGACACCCGGCAAAATCCGCGTCTGAAAAACCATGAAGGGCCAAAGAAGAGGACGCGGAGTACCAAAGGCCGAAGTCGGGAGTGTGACGCAAGTACCTGAAAATTCGCTTCACCGCTTGCCGATGCGAAGTCCTCGGAGACGCTTGAAAACGAGTGCACAGACACACCGAGAATTGTATGTCCGGCCTCGTCGCCGTCAAGTGGAGGAGTGACCCGATCATGCTCCGGTACTCCTTCTGATCCACGTGTTCACCTTCCTCGTCCGCATCAAGAGCCGTAGTCATACTCATCGGCGTCGTCATAGCCTTGGAGTCCTCCATCTTGAACTTCCGCACAATGTCCTTGGTGTACTTAGCCTGGTGCACAAAAGTTCCTTCCTTTGATTGTTTGATTTGTAGCCCGAGGAAGAACTGCAACTCGCCCATCATGCTCATCTCATACTCCCTGCTCATATCATCTGCAAACCTTGCAACAAGAGAGTTAGACGAGCCACCAAAGACAATATCATCCACGTACACCTGCACAATCGGGACATCTCCGCCCGCCTCAAGCAAAAACAAGGTCCGATCGACCTTCCCCATCTCAAAACCTCTCTCTAACAAGAACCCCCTCAACCTCGCCATACCAAGCTCTAGGCGCCCGCTTCAACCCATACGCCGCCTTCCTCAACTTGTACACCCGGTGGGGGTACTTCTCACTCTCAAACCCCGAAGGCTGCCTCACATACACCTCTTCCTCCAGCACACCATTCAGGAAAGCACTCTTCACATCCATTTGGTGCAACTTGAACCCTTTAGCCACGGAAAAGGCTAGAAGGATCCCAATCGCCTTCAAACGGGCTACGGAAGCAAAGGTCTCCTCGTAGTCGATCCCCTCCTTCTGACTGAACCCTTGAGCAACAAGTCTCGACTTGTTCCTCACAACCTCACCCTTCTCTCCCTCTTTGTTTTTCCACACCCACTTTGTACCAATCGGCTTACACCCTGGGGGAGGGTCAACCAACTCCCACACCTGATTCCTCTCAAAGTTCTCCAACTCCTCATGCATCGAATTAACCCAATTGTGATCAGATAGTGTGTGTCCAATGTCTTTGGGCTCAAAAGTAGCAACAAATGTAGCATGAGCGAAATGAGAATTGTTTCGAACCCTCGACCGTGTAGTGCGTTCATTCATGTCGCCGATGATCCTCGAAGCTGGGTGATCTGCTTGAACTCGCCGGGGAGGTTCTCGCCTCGATGCTACCTCCCCCTCAACATCAGCTTCACCTCGTTCTTGATTTGTCGTAGTAGGTGTAGCAGAGGGTCCATCCATCATCGTAGTCGAACTAGTGGGTACATGTTCAGCCGGGGGCACCGCACCACCATCTTCATCATCTCCATGTTCATGCTCCTCCTCCCCGAAAGATCTCCTCGCCAAGCTCATCATCACCGCACACTCAAAGACAAGCCGACTACGTGGCTCGTCTCGTCGAAGGTTACCTCGCAAGTCTCCACGATTTGGTTAGTTTCAAGATTGAGCACACGATATGCTCTAGAATGAGATGCATAACCAAAGAAAATGCCATCGATAGACCTAGCCTCAAACTTATCCAACTTCCTCGCCTTTCTTCGAATGAAACACTTGCAACCAAAGACATGGAAGTGACTCACCTTGGGTGTGCGACCATGCATCAACTCATAGCATGTCTTCTTCTTGTGCACTCTGAGGTATATCCTGTTCGACACATAGCACGCGGTATTCACCGCCTCAGCCCAATACCTCCTCGAAGTCCTATGCTCATCAAGCATCGTCCGAGCCATCTCGCACAAGGTCCTATTCTTCCTTACCACAACACCATTATGGGGAGGCGTATACGGACTCGAAAACTGGTGCTCAAGACCCAAGTCATGGAAAAAGGTTTCAAAACGAGAGTTTCTGAATTTCGAGCCATTATCACTGCGGATAGCTCGTATGGCATCTCCGTGCCTCTCGTTCCTCAACCTCAAGACTAGATCTCGAACAAAACCAAACGTCTCCCCCTTATCCTCGAGAAAGAACACCCAAGCATACCGAGAATAGTCGTCCACCACAACAAGGACATACCACTTCCCACCCGCAGATCGCACACGAGTTGGGCCAACAAGGTCCATATGGAGCAACTCGCATGGACGCTCAGTCATCACATCGGTGAGAGGCGGGTGAGAAGAGGCCACCATCTTGGCATGCCTACACGGAGCACAAACCAACTCTTTCTCAAGCCTCAACCGTGGCAATCCTCGGACCAAATTGAGTTTACTCAAGCGTGACAAAAGGTCAAAGCTCAAGTGGCCCAACTTCCTATGCCACTTCCACAACTCACTCGAAGAACAAGCCAAGAAACAACGCTCCACACCCAAAGACTGAGAAAAATCAGCACGGAACACCTGACCCTCGGGAATGACCATACAGACAAGATCCCCTCGAGAGTCCACAATCCGAGAACCAACTGGCCGAAACAACACCTCAAAGCCCTCATCCAACAACTGGGACACAGAAAGCAAATTGTACCCCAGCGATTGAACAAGAGCAACACGCCTCAGAGTGATCTTGTCACTCACTTTGATCTCACCTTCTGAAAGCACACGCCCACGCCCATTGTCTCCAAAAGTGATGTACCTCTTCGTCACCACCGGGACGAGACTTGAGAACCACCCCCTGTCTCCGGTCATATGCCTCGAGCAATCGGAGTAAATCAACCAAATGTTCTTCAAGTCTCCCACCTGAAATTGAAAAATGAGCACGTGAGCGAACAAACGACTCAGCACTGGGTTTAGTACCAAAAGAGGAAAACCAGTGCCGAGCCATTTGCTCGAAAGTGGGGTTAGCACACATCAAGCCATCTTTCCTACCATAACTACCACCACGAACACCACCTCGGTAACCACTCCGAGGAAACCACCCCCTCATCGCCCGGAGGAGGACCAAAACCACGGAAGACAACCCGTGGACCGTCCCTCCTCTCCTTTTCAAAGCTATGACTCCTCCCATCCCCGTAGTGAACTCGAGGGGGGAGAATGCCTAGCAACCGACCACCCGCCGTCTCTCCGGACCAACCACCAAGCAACTCCACCTCCCGGACCCGAAACCTCTCGACTCACCACCTCGAAAACCACTCCGCCTGGCGAGTTCGGGGGGCGGTTAAACCGCCTAGCCGGGCCGGTCCCAACCGCCCCCTCCGGGCCGGGCCGGGCCGGCCGTCGACCGCCTAGCCGGGCCGGCCCGACCGCCCCCTCCGGAATCGCTCCTCGCCGCGGAACTCGCATCTCCCCATGCCGGAACACTTCTCACCACAGCTGTACCCCAGGGAAGTGGCATACGAGGCTTAGGTACACCATGGGAAGGGTTGTACCTATCCTTGTTCGCCCACTCCTTTGCCATCCTCTCTTCTCGCTTCCTCTTGAAGCAAAACTCATCCTTGTGACCCTCTTTCCCACAATGGCCACAACGGAACCTCACAAGCTTAGGTTTAGGCTTGGATTGGGGCTGCTCGCTTGGTTTCTCTCCACTCAACTCCTCCACCGATTTCTCCTCACTAGCCTTCTCACTCACTTTCCCAAAGAACACACTCCCGGAAGTGCTCACAAACTTGATAGGCCTTCGGAGATCATTTGTGGGTGTAGGAAATATAGGTGGAGCTGGGGTTGTGTCTAGTCGGTTCCTAAGATGGTTGGGTTTTGGAGGGAAATCATTTTTGTGGTGGGTTTTTGGTCTCTCTGGGATATTCTCTCCACTTCCCTCACCAATCTTGTTTGCCCCAAGACCCTCACCATCCTGCCTCTTAAACGCCTCGATCATCATCCTTAACTGAGGCTCGTGACCAGACAACCAACCCATCAACTTTCTCAAGTCATCATTCTCATCCTGCAAATGATCAACATAATGTGCAAGTTCCAAATTTTTCAAAGCATGCATTTCACAGGTAGAGCATGATGTAGGCATGGGTTCCTTCCATTTAGCCTCAAGTGAACTAGTGTAAGCATGCATCTCATCAATCTTAGCATGCAAAACAGGGCAAGAAGCGCAAGCACCTAGCAAAGCAGGTCTAGACTTAAGCTCAGCCACTTCAACCCTAAGCACATCTAGTTCCTCACACTTGGAGGCATGCTTCTCCTTAAACAAAGCAAGATCAGCAAGGAATATGGAGCAATCAAGACAATCAACCTCATCCAAAACAACGAGGCTAGCCTTAAGGGAATCAATCTCAAGCTTGCTATCAAGCACCCGTGTCTCTAGCTCCAGCCACTCTAGTCCTAGCATCCTCGAGTGAAGCCCTAAGCTCTTTTCTCATTTTCTTGGCCTCTCTAAGCATGTCATCACGGTTATCAAGTAAAGAGCCAAGCCTCTCATTCTCCTGGCGCAAGAAGGGAAGTTCATCACGCACCTCGTCGTTGGACTCAGAGTCCGAGTCGCTCTGTGTGCTCTTCTTGCTGCCGGAGCTCAGCGCCATGGTACAGAAGCCGTCTCTCGCGAAGCAGCTCAGCCCGCTCAGGTTCTTGGACGACTTCTTGTTCTTGCGACGATCACCTTCGTCTTCACTGCGACTCGAGCTCGAGGTGGAGTACGCGGAACTGGAGTCGACGTCGCTCACTCCCACCATCGCTCGGGCCTTGCCTCGGCTCTCCTTCTTCCTCGATCGTCGCTCGTCCTTGTACTTGTTCTTGTGCTTGCTCTTGTGGTCGCGCCTCGAACGGTACTTGTCGTCCATCCTCGGCTTGTGCTTGTAGCTGTCCTTGTTCTTGGCCTTCTCCGGGCAGTCCGCGACGAAGTGTCCTGGCTTGCCGCACTGGAAGCATGTTCTCGTGTTCCTCCTCATGTTCACGCGGTTCTCGTGCAGCCTCTCGAACCGCCTCGTCAGGAGCGCCAGCTCGTCCTCTCCAAGCTCGTCGAACTCATCATCTGCCATAGACATCAAAGAGGAGAAAGAGAACATCCTGGTGGATGGGTTAGAGTTAGCATTTCCTTTGAAACCACCAACGAGGGCGAGACTATGGGAGTCAGTCGGACCCTCGAGCTTGGCAGTCATGCCCCTATCCACCTCAGCCGACTTGAGCTTTGAGAACAGCTCGTTCACGGTCTGAGTGTCATACTTCTCCGACTCCACAATCGCCTCGAACTTTCCACCCCATATCGTACGATCCAAAGAGTGTAAGAGCTTGACCGCTCTATCATGATCATCGTACGGGAGCACGTCCACATTGGCCCTCATGTTGTTCACAACCACCGTGAACCTCTGAAACAAGGCATCGATGGACTCACCGGGGAGATGAGTGAAGTTCTCGTACTCTCTCCGTAGGTCGCATACATCCGTGCCTCGAACACGGGCGTTCCCAACATGAGCCTCCTTCAACACCGCCCAAATCCTACAAGCCAAGTGCTCGGTGTGCACCCGATCGAACTCAGGCTGACACACAGCACGAAACAAGTAGTCGACCGCCTTATTGTTGGCGTCGAATCTGTCCCTCGATCCTGGAGTGAGGAAGTCTATCGGCTGGACATAGCCTGTGTCCACCGTGACATCCCAAAGGATCTGACCCTTTCCGCGGAGAAAAGCACCCATCCGCTTGCTCCACATCTGGTAGTTCTTGCCATCGAAGTGTGGAGGACCCGAACCCCGTTCCTGGTACGCCATCCTTGGATCTTGGACTGGTTAGAGTCAACAAAGACCCGAACCGGCTCTGATACCACTTGAAGGACCGATTAGGCGACCAGAGAGGGGGGAGTGAATGGGAGCCGATAAATAATCTTCTCGAGGCAGATTGAAACTCCGACAAGACGAACTAGCTCGGTCGAACCCCCGAAATCACACGCTCCGCACTTCTACTTTCCGTTTGCCAAAACCACGTAGCCACTGAAGTGCTACTGGTCCTAGGAACAAACTCTACCAGCAACCACAACACAAACGCAGCAACGACAGCGGAAACAACTCGAAAGCCGGCAACCGCAGGGGGGCGGTTAGATCGGGTATAGGGGGCGGTTAGACCGCCTCCACCTGGTAACCAAGAAATCCTCCGAAACGCCTCTTTCGAGCACCAAAACTCACCACGGTTTCACCAACAAGGATCTCTGGTCAAGGCCATGCTATCTACCAGAAAATCTTGGCGAAAACCAAAACTCCACCCAGGGGCCTAGGGGCGGTTAGACCGGCTACCAGGGGCGGTCTAACCTCCTGTACCCAGCAACAAACTCCAACCAAGAACACCTAGCAAACAGCACGAGAACAACCCCAAATTTCACCAGACACTCCTCTAATCAAGGCGAACGAACTCAGAAAAGAAAATCCGGCGAAATAAAACTTCGACCTGGAAACACCCAGGGCGGTTAGACCGCCCCCTGCAGGCGGTTAGACCGCCCCTTCCAGAAAACGAACCCGCGCGTCAAACCTCAACTTCCTCGCGCCCGATCTCCCGAATCACTCCACGGATTGCAGCAAAACTTCGGGAATAGCTGGGTTACCTCCTGGGCAACCTCTACCTTAAAGGAATCGACCTGAAACGCTCACAATCAAGAGGAATCGAAGAAATCGCTTCTCTAGGTCAAGAACTCGCCCAACTCGAGAAACCACCAAATCGAGTCCGATTCAAAGGAGATTTGGGGGCAAAGTCACCAGCCAAAGAGGTCAAGAACCTCATACGTGACACCCACCAAAAACCCCAAGAAATCGTCCTCAAAACACCGCCAACAAAGAGCTCCGAAAATCAACACAAAAGAGAGGAGAAACCACCATGATGAACAACGCCAAACCATCTATACATGCCATGAAAGGTTCGTACATGGTCTAGCTTGCCACCCAAACATCCATCCCTCTCTCTAGATCTCACATGAAGCTCTCAAACTAGTCCTCTAAAATCCTAAGGAAAATGGAGAACGAAAATGGAAAAACAAATGAGCTAGGGTTCAAAGAGTTGGCTGCCATCCACCCATCCAATGAGTATATATGGAGGCACCCAAAAGACTAAACTACCCTTCACTAAAAACTAGGGATACATGCCCCTCGAGGGCGGATTTGGGAGTGTTCATGTCTTCACCATCGGACGGATGCCCGGCGACCGCAACCTGCTTAGCCTCGACGCAAGCCTTGCGATCCCGACGCGTGTCCTCCGCTTCGAAGCTTCTCGGCGCCGGCGGCCAGGGCGGTCAGACCGCCCCCCCGGGCGGCTAGGACCGGCCCGGGAGATCTGACCGGCCCCAGGCGGTTTGACCGCCCCTCCTGGGCGGTTGAACCGGCCTGGGTGGCCGCACCCCCTCGTCGAGTCTTCGGCCTCGGTTTTGTGGCTCAACCGAGTAATCCAGTGGTTTTCTGGTGAACCACTGCAAACCTCGCGAACTCGGTGTAGCCTCCGCCAATCTCCATTCATGACTTGGCTCCCACGTAGTCCCGACTCGCCCTTGGTTTTGAGGCTCTACCGAGAAACCGTCCACGACTTCATCTTGCTGTTCATGCCACCATGCGGCCCGCACTTGACCCCATTGGCCAACGGGTCCCTCGAACGAAGCCTACTTGTCTTCTCCACACCTGGAGGCCTCACCGGTGACGACCTTTCGCGCTTGTTCTTCACCTGCACCAACACGAGTCAAGCTGCAACCTGCACCTGCAATACTTAGCCAAGAATCAGTCCACACAACATTGTCAATCACTCATCACACAAGGAAGCGACCATCCACCGGTCCTCGAACCACACATGGTCCTCACGAGTCCGAGCTGCGCACGCCTGGAGGCGTGGCCCGCACGTCTAGGAGCCCTGTCCGGGCTATTTAAAGTCGCGCCGCCCCTCCTGGACCCCCTACCCGAGCCAGCCCCGCGCCGCCTTTGCCCTCGCCGCGAGCCGCCCGAACCCTAGCTCGCCACCGCCGTTGAAGCCCCGCCGTCGCTGTTGTCTCGTCGTCGTGAGCCATCCAGGGTCTGCGCAAGGAGGTAAGGAGCTGTCCTGCGCTGCTTGTTGTCGAGCCTTTGCACCGTGGCGCCCTAGCGACCTCGCCGGAGTGCCCGTGCCGCGCCGCCGCGTCATCCGGTCGCTCCGCTGCGTTGTCACCACTCTCGCCGCCTCTAGCAGCTTCGTCGTCTCGCGCGCTTCGCTTAGGTGCTAGCAGCGCTTCAAATCGTGCCCGGAGCCCGAGTTCGTGATCGCCGGCGAGCTCCGCCGCCGCCGCCACCGGCCACCGCCGTCTCCCGCCGCCGCCGCCGCTGCTCAGCGCTCGCACGCGTCCTCGGCCGTCGGATTAAGATCCGACGCACCTGTCCAAACCCGCCGCCCGCGCCGCCCGCAAGCCGCCGCAGTCGTCGGATCTAGATCCAACCCCGTCGGCTCTGGTGTTTTTGCAGAAAAGCCCCTGAGTTTTCCGGTATTTGCATATATACCCTCCCGCAGAGACATAACCTTTACAGTTTAGTCCTTTTTCTTTTATTTTAGCCCATTTTCTTTTCAAACCTTCACAGTTTAGCCCCTGCACCTTCTATAGGTCGTAACTTGGTCGTTTTAGCTCCAATTTTAGTGTTCTTTATGTCCACGTGACGTCTCGAAGCGTATATTAGTTTTATGCCACTGTTTGGTTCTGTTTGATCTGTTTGGTGACTGTTTCTTATTTATTCTTGTTGTATGCTTGTATGTGATGATTGTGGATCGTAGAGAGTGATTCGTTCGAGGGATTTGAAGATCAAGACGTGCAAGAGTTTGAGCAGCAGAGTTTTGTTGAAGGCAAGTCTTCCTTGATGCATACCCGCTTGTCCTACATAACATGCATTTAAATTCACTGTCTTTACTTTTCTGCTTGCATTAACTTGACGGGAACCTATTAAGGATTATGCCTAGTCTTTTACTACCTTTGCCTTGTGACCGGGTTTATTAAATTAATCTTGTGGTAGCTATTGCTTAGCATGCTCAACTGGGATTAGTATTAATCAAACTTGGTTACCTTTATGATCTATGTTCCGTTTATGATCTTTACTTTACAAGACCACTTTAATATGTTAATCAGAACATGGAGAACCACCCAGGTTAACAGTACAACCACAAGAACTAATGGGTAATGGTCTTGGCTGAATAATTAGGAACTTTAGCTTGGGATGGTCTTACCTGATAAGGACAAGGGATCGGCGATACTGTGGGGTATAGACTCGCTCTAGCAGGGGGTTGGGTGAGTTATTCTTTTTATGGTGGGGTATCGACCTGCTAGGGGACTTTATACCTTGCTAACTGATCCGGACCTTGTGGGTCATATCTTGCTAGGGAACCTTTGTAAAGGCCATGTAGCGTCCCTATGCAATCACACCTCGGAAGTGTGGTATGGTGCCTTGCAAACACCGCATGGTTGGGTCCAAAGTTCTTCGGAGCTTTTACGCTGCTTGTGGTGAAAGTGTACAACCTCTGCAGAGTGTAAAACTAATCGATTAGCCGTGCTCACGGTCAAGAGCGGCCTGGACACTCACATGACTAAATTATGGAACTTAAATGTTTAATTGCTGTTTTATTCTTTGTTTATGATGCTTATATCTTATTAATTGGGTTGGTATGAACTTACACTCTTTTAGTAATCAGGTTGCTAATAAAACTTGACCTACTAAAATTCTAAACTGCTTGAACCTTAGCCATCCACCATATGGCCTTGCATGTTATGTTGTTCTCTCTTGCTGAGTACGTCATGTGCTCACGCTTGTTTATTCTCTTGCATATACAATACCCAGATTGCTACTCAGACTGGGAGAACTTTGAAGACATTCCAGGAGATTTCCAGGAGTTCTAGGCGTGCGTAGTCTTCAGTCAGCTGCCTGTGGAGGCATTTTGTCCGCTGCGAGAACTCGTTATTTAAGTTTCGATTAAGACTATGGTTTGTAATAAATCTTTATTCATGTGGCACTGATTTTGGTATTCACAATGTCTAAGCGTGTGTGTAACTTGATCCTGGCGCACACGTGATCTATGCATTCGGTTTTGCCTTTAAAACTGGGTGTGACATTCACCTTCGTGTTGGCGGCTCTCTGATGAATGCATGGATGTGGCATCCGGCAAAGGCAGAAGCAATTTATTGAGGAGCACCTAGGTCAAAGAGCATCATGAACCCGGCTCGAAACAAGCCAGGCTGGCCAGCCTGGGCCGACCGGATTGGGCCGACCGGCCCAGGCCCGTTTCGGCCCTGTTTTGCTCCCCGATGCTTCTCGGTCAATTGTTGACTTGCTCCCTTCTGCATGTGGTCCCTTGACGTCGTCTTCTCCATGGTTTAGATAGAGATCCTTGTCGCGTAAGCTTCAGCATCTTCTGTTTAGGTCCCTGGAGTTTTACGGCTTCATGCTTCAGTCCCTGGGCCATTTGGAGTCATGTTCATGATGTGTCTTGACTTGTGCTGGGCTTCATGATCTTCTCTTGAAGTGCTTGATGAACTTATCCTAAAAGTCTCCTCTTTAACATTAGTTCCCTACGTAAACAATAAATTCCAAAATCGAAATACAAGAGTGAACTTGATACCTCCGGGGGGGAGTACCATTAGTTAGAATATCAAATACATGCAAATGCTGATGGTAAACTCATAGCTAGGTGTACCAAAATTGATTGTCAACATACCCCCATGCTTAAACCTTGCTCGTCCTCGAGCAAGTCCAAGATCTTTGCTTAACTTGGAAATCAGCATTGCCCTGTCCTCCCTGCACTTAGTTATACACAACAATACATATTGCTCCCTCAAGTATTTAGCATTTAAGGTTCATGTTTTGACCGACTACTTCATTATAGAAGATAGACTATCATTAAAGAACATGCCACAATAAAACAAATATAGTGCTCTCGAACTTAAGCAAACTTCAATACTTACCTTGTTGCATCATGAAGAGTTTCCAAAAAATTGCATATCTAACATAAGTGAGGTTCTCTTGCAAAAGCTCATGAAAACACTCATCTCGTCAAGTCACTTAAGTCTACACTAGATTATTCTCAACCTATTCTACTCATATATGAAAGTGGAAAGCTTATGTGGAGCTTGGTAGGTAAAAAGAATCCTAGCAAAACATTATACTTGAGATATTGTCAAACTAAGAGAGAGATCTATTGGAATTACCGAGACTAGTCAAAAGGTCATGAAAAATAAATGTTGGAAAGAGAGAGAGATGGAACACACGCATTTAGAAAAGTGGACATGTGCAAGTGGCAAATGGGTGATCCCGAAACACGAATGAAGCTCTCATTATCGAGTTGCACAAAGTTGGAAAAGATTGAGTATGACTTGTCTTCCAAGCTCTCTAAGATTTAAACGAAGCTAAAAAGAAACGAGGAGCATTTTTATTTTTCTCTCTTTTTGTTTTTTCTTTTCTTATTTTTCTTTCTTCTTCTTCTCTTTTTTATTTTTTTTCTTCATTCATTTTTTTATTCATCATTTTTATGCTCCTCTGAACTTTTAAGCAACATAGTACTTGCTATAGCAGTCCTCCCCCATACTTAAATGATTGCTCGTCCTCGAGCATAGAACTGAGGGGACCTATGGCTGCTAAAGAAGTACAAAATTCTTGTGTTCCTCTATAAATCTTTTGAAAACTTCAAGGGCATCCTCCATGTCGAAGCTCTGAATAACTTAGTTGTATTGATGAGTCCCTCCATATGTTATATGTCTTGAAATCTTGCCAGAAAATCTTCAGAAAATTCATCGAAAGATTATCCATACTGAATTTGGGTTGTGGTAAAGAGGTATCACAAAAAGATGTTTTGGGTTTAGGGTGGATGCCCAGTGAAGTTTGTGAAATTTCTAATGTAGAAACTCACAATGCATGGACGAAAATGGCTAGCATGAAAAAGATATGCAAAGGAATGACCAGCTTCATAGTCTTGTACCACAGAAATCAATCCTAATCCAACTCATTAATATATAAGTTTGCAAACTAAAGGTTGCATCATAAAAAACTTGTATGTTTATAGACTTTGGTAGGTAGAGCCTTGTAAGAGATTCACAAATGTAGATAGCATAATAATTTTAAATAAAACAAGTACAAGGCATAGGTCATCGGTAAACTTAAATCAAAGAGCAACATAAAGTATGTGGGTCTTAAAAAATAGTCATTTAACCTCCACAAATGAAAGAGCTGGTATTTAACATATTTAAGTTCCATTTAATAGAGAGCAAAAAGTCACGTCATATAAAACATCATGCAAGTAAAACAAAGCGGCAACTTTCATTATTTATCCCTAAGCAACACATACGAATGATTGAAGGACCGATACGGCGAACCAGAGAGGGGAAGTGAATGGGAGCCGATAAAAATTCTTCTCGAAGGAGATGAAAACTCCAACAAGATGAACACGGCTTCCAACACACGTCTCTGACTCACTACCCAAGTTGGTCAAGCCCACGTAGCCATTGGAGTGCCACTGGACCTAGGAACCAACACACAACCTTCCGACCCGAGAACGCAGCGGAACACCAAACCTCGAGTCTACAGACCAACACCGGTCAGACCGGTCCCTGCTGGTGAGAGTTGGCAACTTCCACAAAGTGGCTTCACACCGGTCAGGCTGGTGTAACACACCGGTCAGACCGGTCCAAGCCTGAAAGCCCCCAAATCACCAAACAGGCCTACCGACCTCCAAACTGACCCAAACTCGAAACAGCTGAAACACAGGACAACAACGAACACACCAAGACATTCACCCGAGCAAAAACACACCAAGGGTTGCTCCGGTCAGACCGGTCAAGAGCACCGGTCAGACCGGTGTAGCCTGGGCAGCTCGGGATGAACAGCACCCGCGGGACAACACCCCCAAATCCAAACCTCGATCTCCCGAAACACTCCACGGACTTGACAAGACTTTGGGGGTATTAGGAACACCTCATGAGGAGTCCATAGCAAAGATTAATCCCACCAAAACTTGTCCAAAAAGGAGGAATTGAATAAATCCCGCCAAGAACACCTCAAACCCTAGAACCCGGAAAACCCCAAAATCGAGCCCCTTCACTCACGGATTTGGAAGGGGAATCACAGCCCAAAGAACCACGAAGGGTTCCCACAAATTTCCCCCATCAAATCCCCAAGAGAAAGGTCCCGAAAATAACCCAAAGAAATCACCAAGAGAGGGCTCCGAAAAACACCACCAAGCACAACCGGGAACAACATCCAAACCTTGAGGAACCACGCTGAATCATCTATACATGCCACAAAGGTTCATACAAGGTCTAGCTTGCCGCCTGATCAACCAACCCTCTCAACAAGATCTCACCATGAAGCTCTCAAGCTAGTCCTATGGAAATCCTAAGAAAATAGGAAGGAAAATAGGAAAGCAAATGAACTAGGGTTCCAAGGCTTGGCTGCCATCCTCTCACCTCTTGGGTTATATGGAGGCAACCGAAAGTATAAAATACCCATCTCTAATAACTACGGTGTCGTATGGACCTCCCTGGGCCCACTACCTCGGTGGGTACCAGGACCGACTACTCGGTGGGCCCCTGGGACTACCTGGCTCGCGCTACACGGCACCTGAAGGCGTGGAGCACAAGGACTACACAGGAGTAGTACTCGGTTAGGGAGGTGTACATGTTCCGCACTGTATAGAGGACTCCTAGACGTACTCGACTAGTACTCTCTCCCTACTCCGACTTGTAACCCCGCCTCCCGACTATATAAGGCGAGGCGGGGACCGATCTCTAGCATCCAATCTCATCTCATACAACCCACGGCGCACTATTGCACCATCTTGTAATCGTGCCCAATCAATCCAGAGCTACGCAGCATACAGGACGTAGGGTATTACGCACCTCGCGGCCCGAACTTGTCTAAATTGTGTGCCACGTGTCTCTTCCTTCGAGTTACCGATCTCGGCGAGTCACATTCATCTACTTCGGGTACTCCCCTTAGTAGGTTGCCGGTCTAAAACACCGACAGCTGGCGCGCCAGGTAGGGGCTCTCGCCCGAGATCACATGGCGAACTCGACGGCTCCCGTCTGCTTCAAGCCAACCGTCGCCTTCAACCGCGGCGACACCTTTGTGTTCGTCGCCTGGGTCTCCACTGCTGATGGCGCGGGCTCCTTCCAGTGCCGCCTGACCATGCAGCCCAACCCGAAGACAGGCTTTGTGACGCTTCCTGAAGTTGTCACGAGCGAACTCGCCGGCAAGTTCGGCGAAATTTCGCTCTTCGACCACCATGCTGACTTCGAGCTCGAGTCCAACTCCAACTCGGACTCGACGTCGCCATGGGCCGTAGCATGCGAGCCGGCTGCTCAGCCATCGCAGGCGGTCCCCTCATCGCGTGAGCACTCCGCACGTGGCCCCCGCATCCTCAGCCGGGCCCGCACGGGGGGCTCCCACTTCGCGCCGGCCGGCAAGGAGCCCGTACCCGAGTACGGCTCGGACTCCGACGCCGCCCCCGATCGCGCTCCGGACTCCAGCCCTCTCTCCGAGTTCTACTCGAACCCGGACTACGAGTTCGACTTCGGGTCGGACCCTGAGGAGCCCGAGTCCGAGGACAACTCCACTGAGCTTCCTTTATCAGGGCCAGCCTCTGGGCTGGTTATAACATCCACGCCGGCTGGAAGATACGTCTACTGGCCAGACCGCAAGCCCGCTGACCTGATAAAGGGAGACTCACGCTACGTCGCCTACATCGACTCGCTACCGTTCCAGGAGGGAACACCCCTGGCTCGGGCTGACTCAAGCACACCAACCGAGGTGGCACCCTCTGAGTCCAGCCTTGGCACCCCCAATCACCAAGTCTTCATGGCTGCTGGCGACACCCCTGGGCCTTCAGGCACCGCTCAGGACAAGTACCTGGAAGACATCTCCTCCGACGAGCTCTCTGCTGATGGTCCACCAAATGAGACTCCGGCGTACAGAGACGCTCGATGTGAACGTAACCGGAAGCGCAACGAACGTCGTCGACGCCTCTGCGACAACTTCCCCGTCCGCAACCTTGCGGAAGCTCTCGAGGCGGTCGAGAGCAGAGTGCACACTACCCCCGAGCAGTGCCTCATGTCGATCACAGCGATCGCACGCCAGGCTCAGGGCATACGCGCTGGAGAGGTCATCGCCAAGCTCGCTGAAGAAGCCTACTTCATGCGGGTCGACAACAGAGTCAACCAACCTCCTCCAGCTAGACCCCGCGACAACGAATCTACTAGTCGCAGCGCCAACAACGGTCCCAACCGTACTCGAGCTGAGCTCCCAGCCGAGCCAAATCGCTGCCGCTCCAACGCCGGCGGACCTTCACTGCACGACCACAGCAACCGAGAAGTCGTCCCTCACCGTGCTCCGGCCGGCGGGGGTGGCAATGATCCCGACGGCGGCGGCAGTGACGGCGGCAGCTCCAATCACGGGGCCAACAGGAGGGCCGGAGGCGGCGGCGGCCGCGGTGGCCGAGGCCACGCGGACGACCACGCCTCCGGCGCCTCGCAGGCGGCTACGACGCTCGCCGGAAGATTGAAGAACCGCGGCGGAAGAAGTCGACCACCGCGCCGAGGGCGACGGCTTCCCCGCCTTCTCACCTCGACTTCGCAACTTGCTCCTCCCCGACAAATTCAAGCCTTTGGGGATCACCAAGTACGATGCGAAGCAGACCCCATCCGGTGGCTCGGGTGCTACGCCCTCTCCATCGAGAACGGCGGCGGCAACAGCGACACCAAGTGCCTCTACTTCCCCTTCTGCCTGGACCAAGCACCACTCACTTGGCTCGAGTCGCTGGACAAGCACTCGATCGACAAGTGGGACCAGCTGAAGGAGCAGTTCACGAGCAACTTCGTGGGCGCCATGGGCCGATCGGGTACTCGCATGGACCTGGCCATGATCAAGCAGGAACAAGGCGAGACCCTCCGCAAGTACATGCGCCGCTTTTTCGACAAGCGCGCCACCGTCGTCGACGTCACTGACAAGGAGGTCATCGACCTCTTCCAATACGGCCTCTACCACCACCGCACCTTCGAAGACTTCGGTCGTCGCCGCCCCAGGTCCATCCCCCACCTCAAGGACATGATCACGTCCTGGGCGGATGAAGAAGACAAGGCCAATGCTAAGTACGACGCCATCCGCGGCAAGACCAAGCAGAACCAGGGCGGCGGCAGCGGCAGCAACACGAACCAGGGTGGTCGCAACAACAACTACTACTACTACTACTCGGGTCCCAACCGCAAGCGCAAGCCAGACAACACTGTCGCGGCTATCCAGCGCCCTGCGAAAGGGAACTCGAAGAAGAACTCTGGCGGTTTCAAAGACCTGCTAAAGGAGAAGTGCCCGTGGCATCCAAAGGGCAACCACACCACCGAACAGTGCTACCAGCTCAGGCACGCACTCAAGGAGACGCCGGAGCCGCCGCACCCTCACGACCAAAAGGGCAAGAAGAAGGACGGCGACAACAACGACTTCCAAGAACCCGAGAAGACCGTCAACGTCCTCTTCGGCGGACTGCCCAGCAGGCGGGAGCAGAAGGCTACCCGTCGTGAAGTAATGTCCATTGAGCCAGCGGTCCCGACCCCTCTCAGGTGGTCGGAGGTACCCATCACCTTCTCCCGCGCGGACCAATGGACCAGCTTCTCTGAACCAGGACGGTTCCCCCTCGTCCTGAAGCCAACGGTGGCGGGCTCCAAACTCAACAAGGTGCTCATCGACGGTGGAAGCGGGCTCAACGTCCTCTTCACCAAGATCTTGAAGAAAATGAAGCTCAACATCACTCATATGCTCACCAAGAGCAACGTGCCCTTCTACGGCATCATCCCTGGCAACGCGGCTATTCCACTGGGCTCAGTGGTCCTGCCAGTTACCTTCGGGGCATATCGGGACAACTACCGTACTGAGTACATCAAGTTTGAGGTCGGGGACTTCGAGACCTCCTACCACGCCATCCTCGGCAGACCAGCCATCGCCAAGTTCATGGTGGTGCCCCACTACACCTACTTGGTACTCAAGATGCCAAGCCCAGCCGGTGTACTCTCCCTCCAAGGGGACCTCAAGATCTTCCATGACTGCGACACAGAAGCCGTGGAGATCGCCTCCACAAATCAAGTACCCAACGCGATGATGGAGGTCTACGCTGCGTCGAAGAAGCTTGCTACAAGCGAACTCGACATCCCAGAGAAGTCTGACAGCGCCAACAAGCCTCAGCCACCTGAGGAGGTACTCGTCAAGGCGATCGACCTTGGAACAGGCGATCCCAGCAAGACCACCACCATCGGGGCAGGCCTCGACCCCAAATAGGAAGACGCGCTCATCAGCTTCCTTCGGGCTAACCGCGACATCTTCGCGTGGAAGCCAGCGGACATGCCAGGAGTGCCCAGGGAGCTGATTGAGCACTGTCTCAACGTCGATCCTAAGGCCACCCCCAAGCGACAACACCTCCGACGCTTCGCCGACGACAGACGGGACGCCATCAAGAAGGAACTCGCCAAACTACTCGTGGTTGGCTTCATCAGAGAAGTCTTCCATCCTGAGTGGCTCGCAAACCCTGTCCTCGTCCGCAAGAAGAACTCGAACGAGTGGAGGATGTGCGTCGACTATACCGACCTCAACAAGCACTGCCCCAAGGACCCCTTCGGGTTGCCGCGGATTGATCAAGTCATCGACTCCACGGCGGGCTGCGACCGCTCTCGCTTCCTCGAGCGCTACTCCGGTACCACCGGATCGCGATCAAGGAAGAAGACCAGGAGAAGACCGCGTTCATCACCCCGTTTGGCGCGTCGCTACACGACCATGTCCTTCGGGTTGAAGAACGCTGGCGCTACCTACCAACGAGCTATCCAGGCCTGCTTCAAGAGGCAACTCAACAAGAACGTCGAGGCCTACGTGGATGACGTGGTTGTCAAGACCAGGGACTCCAGTACCCTCATCGACAATCTTGAAGAGACCTTCGCATCACTACGCGAGTACCGCTGGAAGCTCAACCCGAACAACTGCGTCTTCGGCGTACCTTCGGGCAAACTACTCGGCTTCATCATCAGCCAGCACGACATCGAAGCCAACCCCGAGAAGATCTCCGCCATCACCAGCATGAAAGCTCCAACGAGCATCAAAGACGTCTAGAAGCTGACAGGGTGCATGGCGGCGCTGAACAGATTCATCTCGAGGCTAGGAGAACGGGGCCTCCCCTTCTTCAAACTACTCAACCATCAAGAGAAGTTCGTGTGGACTCCAGAGGCGGATCAAACCCTTGCTCAGCTCAAGGGCTTCTTATCGAAGCCACCGATCCTCACGGCTCCTCACAAGGGCGAGCAGCTACTGCTCTACCTAGTTGCGACTACTCACGTGGTCAGTACTGCCATCGTTGTCGAGAGGCAGGAAGACGGCCACGCCTACCCGGTCTAGCGCCCAGTCTACTTCGTCAGCGAGATTCTATCAGAGTCCAAGGCCCGCTATCAGCCTGTGCAGAAGCTCCTGTACGCACTACTCATCACCTCGCGGAAGCTACGACACTACTTCCAGCAGTACTCGGTCTCCGTCGTCATCGACTACCCGCTTGGCGACATCCTGCGGAACCAAGACGCTACTGGAAGAATCTCCAAGTGGGCTGTCGAGCTCGGCGCCCTTACTATCGACTTCAAGCCACGCACAGCCATCAAGTCGCGAGCACTAGTCGACTTCATGGCGAGTGGCGGGAGAACCACCGCCCACTCCCACCGTGCGACCGAGCATTGGGTGATGTACTTCGACGGCTCACTCAACCTCGAGGGCGCAGGCGCAGGGGTGCTTCTGATCTCTCCAACGGGCGAACAACTCAAATACATCCTGCAGATCTTCTGGAAGGTCTCAAACAATGAAGCCGAGTACGAAGCCCTCCTGCACGGGCTCCGCCTCGCGGCTTCACTGGGAATCAAGCGACTACTAGTCTACGGCGACTCCGTAGTGGTCATCAACCAAGTCAACAAGTCCTGGGACCGCAAGAAGGAGAACATGGACGCCTACTGCCTAGAAGTCCGCAAGCTCGAGAACAACGTTGCAGCGGACATCCTCTCGAAGCTCGGATCCACCCGCGCTCAAGTACCAGCGGGCGTCTTCGTCCAGGAGCTTCACGCGCCATCCATCCCGGAGCCGGCGCCACCGACCACTGCCCCAGCCCTTCCACCAGCTGGGCAGGAGGTCATGATGATCGACGTGGACTGGAGGCAACCCATCATCGACTACCTCAGCGAGTAGAAGGTCCCCTCCGACAAGAACGCGGCCGAGCAACTAGTCCGTCTCGCCAAATCCTACGTCCTCGTCGGAGACAAGCTTTACAAGCGGGGCGCATCTTCTGGAGTACTCATGAAGTGCGTCCCTCGTGAAGAAGGCAAGGACATCTTGGAGGAGATCCACAAGAGCGTCTGCGGCAACCACGCGTCCTCACGCACGCTGGTCAGCAAGGATTTCCGACGAGCCTTCTACTGGCCCACAGCTCTGGGCGACGCCGAAGAACTCGTCAGAAAGTGGCAAGGATGCCATTACTTCGCCAAGCAGCAACACGTCCCAGCCTACAAGCTAGTCACCATACCGCCAACCTGGCCCTTTGCTTGCTGGGGGCTCGACATGATTGGGCCACTGCCAACTGCGCCACGTGTCCTTCGGTTTTTTCTCTCCGGATATTTTGGGATTTTCTTGCCAAGACTTCAGATGGACCCTCAGCTAGGGCCCGCGGCTCAACCCAAGGCTCGGGGGCTACTCCATATGGAGTGCGATTTTGCAATCGCACCTCCATATCAGCTCTGGCTTCAAGACAAGATGGGCAGTTTTTGAAGACCTTCGAAGGCAGTACTCGAGGACGCTTGGGACTACTCGAGAAGACTTCAAGATTGCTCAAACATCAGCTGGAGTACATTCCAGCCTCGGGATGCTTCGACTAGTCTTGAGGACTTTGATTTGTAGCACTCAGGGACGCTTGAGGACTACTTGTTAAGGCCATCAAGACTACTTGAAGCTATCCTTCTCGACTACAAAGTACTCGGGGGCTTGTCGTATGGACCTCCCTGGGCCCACTACCTCGGTGGGTACCAGGACCGACTACTCGGTGGGCCCCGGGACTACCGGCTCGCGCAACACAAAGACTCGAAGGCGTGGAGCACAAGGACTACACGGGGAGTAGTACTCGGTTAGGGAGCAAGACATGTTCCGCACCGTATAGAGGACTCCTAGACGTACTCGACTAGTACTCTCTCCCTACTCCGACTTGTAACCCCGCCTCCCGACTATATAAGGCGAGGCGGGGACCGATCTCTAGCATCCAATCTCATCTCATACAACTCACGGCGCACTATTGCACCATCTTGTAATCGTGCCCAATCAATCCGTAGCTACGCAAAGCATACGAGACGTAGGGTATTACGCACCTCGTGGCCCGAACCTGTCTAAATTGTGTGCCACGTGTCTCTTCCTTCGAGTTACCGATCTCGACGAGTCACATTCATCTACTTCGGGTACTCCCCTTTGTAGGTTGCCGGTCTAAAACACCGACATACGGATACAAACCCCTCAAGGGCGGTTTTGAAAGACTTGAAGCTTTCTCCATCGGACGGATGCCTGGCGACCGCAACCTGCTTAGCCTCAACACAAGCCTTGCGATCCCGATGCGTGTCCTCCGCTTCGAAGATTCCGGATTGCGTCGTCGCACATCGGTCAGACCGGTGCTCCTCACCGGTCAGACCGGTCTGGCACTGCTACAGCACCGTCTTCGGTTCTTCAGTCTTGGCTTTGTGGATCAACCAAGGAACCCAGTGGTTTTCTGGTGAACCAATGGAAATCCCGCAAACTCAGTGTAGCCTCCGCCAATCGCCACTCATGACTCGGCCCCCACGTAGTCCCGGCTCGCCCTTGGTTTTGAGGCTCAACCAAGAAACCGTCCACGACTTCATCTTGCTGTTCATGCCACCATGCGGCCCGCACTTGACCCCGCTGGACACCGGGTCCCTCAAACGAAGCCTACTTGTCTTCTCCACACCTGGAGGCCTCACCAGCGACAACCTTTCGCGCTTGTTCTTCACCTGCACCAACACCAGTTAAGCCGCAACCTGCACCTGCAATACTTAGCCAAGAATCAGTCCACACAACGTTGTCAATCACTCATCACACAAGGAAGCGACCATCCACCGGTCCTCGAAACACACATGGTCCTCAATCTCCCCCTCGATGAGTGCATTGACAACACCCACACAAAGTAACAAGAGAGAAAAGAAAAAGAAACGAAACGAACAAAAAGAAACTCCAACAAGCGATCGAAAGCCAAACAAAGGCAAAGAGCAAGATCACTTGAAGAAGACAAGTCTCGGACCCCTTAGGCAAGGGCAACGGCTCGACACATCCGAGACAAACCAAAGCTCAAGCAAAGAGCGCAAACCACCGAACCAAAGCTCAAACACCACAAAGAGCTCCCCCTGCACACATGCAAGCTCCCCCTGAACCAATGCACCTCCCCCTAGACGAATGCATGCAAACCGGCTTAAAACAGGGCAGTTGCAACAACTTCAGCTCACACCGGTCAGACCGGTCATCACCACCGGTCAGACCGGTGCCTAAGATATGCACAGGATCAGCACTCACACCGGTCAGACCGGTGACCTTGACCGGTCAGACCGGTGCACACCAGAGCCCAGAAATGGCTCGAAACCACCTGAAAACCTTATAATCCATCCAGAAAGCCATTTCAAGCTCAAACTTTTCCCCCTTGTTGGCAATGCATGAATCAAGCCAAAAATGCAAAACTTTCAACCTAGAGCTTCTCAAATAGACAAAATTCAACAAGGAATGCTACACATGTCCAAATGAGCAAGTTAGATACTCTATAGCTTCGTATCGATCTCAACTACAAGATCACCAAGTTTCACAACCATTGGACGAAGCTAAGATGGATTTGGGCAATTTTGCGAAAAATTTGCCTCTCATGAGCAAAGTCCTAAACATGATCAAAACATATCAAAATGGCAAAGCCACACAAACTTCATGCTAGGACAGCCATTCTAATCATAAGACCATCACAAACACCCACAAGCACCTCATGTCATGTCAAAGCCACCGAGCCATGTGCCTACTTCTATGTATGAGACTTTTCATTGGTAGGCATCATGCAACGGTTTAGCACCCAAAGCAAATTAAATTCAGCACATATGACATGGGAGCACATTTTCCAAGCATTTTACATTTCATTTTCAGATTCATGAATGGTACATGAAATGTCTTTGCGACAAAAAGGAACTTATGCCCCTCCATAAGATAAAGCAAGAGGGCTAAACATTCATGATGGCAAATGAGCCATTGGCCCCATATGATCAATAAACTAGCTATACAACCACAAATTAAGCATATCAAAGCCACTAAAACATGTCAAGATCATGTAAAGGCATTTTCATATGAGAGAGCATATATATGACATTTTTCAAAAACATAGCCATCAACCATGGATTATTCATCAAGATCATTGCCGTATGGACCTCCCTGGGCCCACTACCTCAGTGGCTACCAGGACCGACTACTCGGTGGGCCCCTGGGACTACTCGGCTTGCGCTACACGGCACCTGAAGGCGTGGAGCACAAGGACTACGGAGGAGAAGTACTCGGTTAGGAAGCTGTACATGTCCTGCACTGTATGAAACTCCTAGACGTACCCGACTAGTACTCTCTCCCTACTCCGACTTGTAACCCTGCCTCCCGGACTATATAAGGCGAGGCACGGACCATTCTCTAGCATCTCATACAATCCACGGCGCACTATTACACCATCTTGTAATCGTGCCCAATCAATCCAGAGCTACGCAGCATACAGGACGTAGGGTATTACGCACCTCGCGGCCCGAACCTGTCTAAATTGTGTGCCACGTGTCTCTTCCTTCGAGTTACCGATCTCGGCGAGGCCACATTCATCTACTTCGGGTACTCCCCTTAGTAGGTTGCCGATCTAAAACACCGACACGCGGCGCGCGGTAGGGGATCTCGCCCGAGATCACATGGTGAACTCGACGGCTCCCGTCTACTTCAAGCCAACCGTCGCCTTCAACCGCGGTGACACCTTCGTGTTCGGCGCCTGGGTCTGCACTACTGACGGCGCGGGCTCCTTCCAGCGCCGCCTAACCATGCCGCCCAACCCGAAGACCGGCTTCGTGACGCTTCCTGAAGTTGTCACATGCGAACTCGCCGGCAAGTTCGGTGAAATTTCGCTCTTCAACCACCACGCTGACTTCGAGCTCGAGTCCGCTTCCAACTCGAACTCGACGTCTCCATGGGCCATCGCATGCGAGCGGGCCGCTCGGCCCATCGCAGCGGTCCCCCTCACCTCGTGAGCGCTCCGCGCGTGGCCCCCGCATCCTCAGCCGGGCCCGCACGGGGGCTCCCTCTTCGCGCCGGGCCGGCAAGGAGCCCTTACCCGAGTACAACTCGGACTCTGACACCGCCCACGGCCACGCTTCGGACTCCAACCCTCTCTTCGAGTTCTACTCGAACCCCGATTTTGAGTTCGACTTCGGGTCGGACCTTGAGGAGCCCGAGTCCGAGGACAACTCCACTGAGCTTCCCTTGTCAGGGCCGGCCTCTGGGCTGGTTATAACATCCACACCGGCCGAGAGATTCGTCTACTGGCCAGACCGCAAGCCTGCTGACCTGATAAGCGAAGACTCACGCTACGTCACCTACATCGACTCGCTACCGTTCCAGGAGGGAACACCCCTAGCCCGAGCTGACTCGAGCACACCAACTGAGGTGGCGCCTTCTGAGTCCAGCCTTGGCACCCCTGATCGCCAAGTCTTCATGGCTGTTGGCGACGCCCCAGGGCCTTCAGGGACGGCCCAAGACAGGTACCTGGAAGACATCTCCGACGAGCTCTCTGCTGATGCTCCAGCAAACGAGAACCCTGCAGACAGAGACGCTCGACGTGAGCGTAACCGGAAGCGCAGCAAACGTCACCGACGCCTTCGCGACAACTTCCCCGTCCGCAACCTTGCGGAAGCTCTCGAGGCGGTCGAGAGCAGAGTACACACTACCCCTGAGCAATGCCTCATGTCGATCACAGCGATCGCACGCCAGGCTCAGGGTATACGCGCTGGAAAGGTCATCGCCAAGCTCGCTGAAGACGCCTACTTCATGCGGGTCGACAACAGAGTCAACCAACCTCCTCCCGCCAGGCCCCGCGACAACGAAGCCATAAGTCGCAGCGCCAACAATGGTCCCAACCGTTCTCGGGCTGAGCTCCCCTCTCAGCCCAACCACACTCGAGGCAACGCCGGCGGACCCCCATAGAGTGGCAACAGCCACCGCGAAGTCGTCCCTCACCGTGCTCCGGCCGCCGGCGGCGCCCCGACCACGACGGCGGCGGCGGCGACGGCGGAAGCTCCAACCATGGGGCCAACAATAGGGCCGGTGGCGGCGGCGGTCGCGGCGGCCGAGGCCACGCGAACAGCCACGCCTCTGGCGCCTCGCAGGGTGGCTACGATGCCCGCCAGAAGATCGAGGAGCTGCGGCGGAAGAAGTCGACCACCGCAGGCGACAATGACGGCTTCCCCGCCATCTCACCCCGACTTCGCAACTTGCTCCTCCCCGACAAGTTCAAGCCTTTGGGGATCACCAAGTACGACGCGAAGCAGGACCCTATCCAGTGACTCAGATGCTATGCTCTCTCCATCGAGAACACTGGCGGAAACAGCGACACCAAGTGCCTCTACTTCCCCTTCTGCCTGGACCTAGCTCCACTCACATGGCTCGAGTCGCTGGACAAGCAGTCGATCGACAAGTGGGACCAGCTAAAGGAGCAATTCACCAGCAACTTCGCGGGGGCCATGGGCCGATCGGGTACTCGCATGGACCTGGCCATGGTCAAGCAGGAACAAGGCGAGACCCTCCGCAAGTACATGCGCTGCTTCTTCGACAAGCGCGCCACCGTGGTTGACGTCACCGACAAGGAGGTCATCGACCTCTTCCAAGACGGCCTCTACCACCGCCGCACCTTCGAAGACTTCGGTCGTCGCCGCCACAGGTCCATCCCCCACCTCAAGGACATGATCACGTCCTGGGCGAATGAAGAAGACAAGGCCAACGCCAAGTACGACACCATCCGTGGCAAGACCAAGCAAAACCAGGGCGGCGGCAGCGGCAACAACGCGAACCAAGGCGGTCGCAACAACAACAACTACTACTACTCGGTTCCTAACTGCAAGCGCAAGCCAGACAACACTGTCGCGACTATCCAGCGCCCTGCGAAGGAGAACTCGAAGAAGAACTCCGGCGGCTTCAAAGACCTACTGAAGGAGAGGTGCCCATGGCATCCAAATGGCAACCACACCACCGAGCAGTGCTACCAACTCAGGCATGCACTCAAGGATACACCAGAGCCACCGCACCCTCACGACAAAAAGGGCAAGAAGAAGGACGGCGACAACAACGACTTCCAAGAACCCGACAAGACCGTCAACGTCCTCTTCGGCGGACTGCCCAGCAGGCGGGAGCAGAAGGCTACCCGTCGAGAAGTCATGTCCATTGAGCCGGCGATAGCCCCGACCCCCCTCAGGTGGTCGGAGGTACCCATCACCTTCTCCCGTGCGGATCAATGGACCAGCTTCTCCGAACCAGGGCGCTTCCCCCTCGTCCTGAAACCAGTGGTCGCGGGCTCCAAGCTCAACAAGGTCCTCATCGACGGTGGAAGCGGGCTCAACGTCCTTTTCACCAAGACCTTGAAAAAGATGAAGCTCGACATCACCCACATGCTCACCAAGAGCAACACGCCCTTCTACGGCATCGTCCCCGCAACGCGGCTATCCCACCGGGCTCGGTGGTCCCCGCAGTTACCTTCGGGGAATCTCGGGACAACTACCATACCGAGTACATCAAGTTCGAGGTCGCAGACTTCGAGACTTCCTACCACGCCATCCTCGGCAGACCGGCCATCGCCAAGTTCATGGCGGTGCCCCACTACACCTACTTGGTACTCAAGATGCCAAGCCCAGCGGGTGTACTCTCTCTCCAAGGGGATTTGAAGATCTCCCACGACTGCGACACAGAAGCCGTGGAGATCGCTTCTATGAATCAAGTACCCAACGCGATGATGGAGGTCTACGCCGCGTCGAAGAAGCTTGCTACAAGTGAACTCGACATCCCGCAGAAGTCCGACGGCCGCCAACAAGCCTCGCCCACCGAGGAGGTTCTCGTCAAGACGATCGACCTCGAACAGGGCGATCCCCGGGAAGACCACCACCATCGGGGCCGGCCTCGACCCCAAATAGGAAGATGCGCTCATCAGCTTCCTTCGGGCTAACCGCGACATCTTCGCGTGGAAGCCAGCGGACATGCCAGGAGTGCCTAGGGAGCTGATTGAGCACTTCCTCAACGTCGATCCTAAGGCCACCCCCAAGCGACAACACCTCTGACGCTTTGCCGACGACAGACGGGACGCCATCAAGAAGGAACTCACCAAACTACTCGCGGCTGGCTTCATCAGAGAAGTCTTCCACCCTGATTGGCTCGCCAACCCCGTCCTCGTCCGCAAGAAGAACTCAAACGAGTGGAGGATATGCGTCGACTACACCGACCTCAACAAGCACCGCCCCCAAGGACCCCTTCGGGTTGCCGCGGATTGATCAAGTCATCGACTCCACGGCGGGCTGCGACACCGCTCTCGCTTCCTCGATCGCTACTCGGGTACCACCGGATCGCGATCAAGGAAGAAGACCAGGAGAAGACCGCGTTCATCACCCCGTTTGGCGCGTACTGCTACACGACCATGTCCTTCGGGTTGAAGAACGCCGGCACCACCTATCAACGAGCTATCCAGTCCTGCTTCAAGAGGCAACTCAACAAGAACGTCGAAGCCTACGTGGATGATGTGGTCGTCAAGACCAGAGACTCCAGTACCCTCATCGACGACCCTGAAGAGACTTTATCCCTACGCGAGTACCGCTGGAAGCTCAACCCGAACAAGTGCGTCTTCGGCGTACCTTCGGGCAAACTACTCGGCTTCATCATCAGCCAGCGCGGCATCGAAGCTAACCCCGAGAAGATCTCCGCCATCACCAGCATGAAAGCTCCCACGAGCATCAAAGACGTCCAGAAGCTGACCGGGTGCATGGCGGCACTGAACAGATTCATCTCGAAGCTTGGAAAACGGGGGCTCCCCTTCTTCAAACTACTCAAGCACCAAGAGAAGTTCGTGTGGACTCCAGAGGCGGATCAAGCCCTTGCCCAGCTCAAGGACTTCCTATCGAAGCCGCCGATCCTCACGGCTCCTTACAAGGGCGAGCAACTATTGCTCTACCTCGCTGCGACTACTCACGTGGTCAGTACTGCCATCGTCGTCGAGAGGCAGGAAGACGGCCACGCCTATCCAGTCCAGCGCCCAGTCTACTTCGTCAGCGAGGTCCTATCAGAGTCCAAGGCGCGCTATCAGCCTGTGTAGAAGGTCTTGTACGCAGTACTCATCACCTCGTGGAAGCTACGACACTACTTCCAGGAGTACTCGATCTCCGTCGTCACCTACTACCCGCTCGGCGACATCCTGCGGAACCAAGATGCTACTGGAAGAATCTCCAAGTGGGCGGTCGAGCTCGGCGCCCTCACCATCGACTTCAAGCCACGCACAGCCATCAAGTCGTAGGCGCTAGTCGACTTCATGGCGGAGTGGCGGGAGAACCAGCTACCTGCTCCAATCGTGCGACCAGAGCATTGGGTGATGTACTTCGACGGCTCACTCAACCTCGAGGGTGCAGGTGCAGGGGTACTGCTGATCTCTCCCACGGGCGAACAACTCAAGTACGTCCTGCAGATCTTCTGGAAGGTCTCAAACAACGAAGCCGAGTACGAAGCTATCCTACATGGGCTCCGCCTCGCGGCTTCACTAGGCATCAAACGGCTACTAGTCTACGGCGACTCCGCAGTGGTCATCAACCAAGTCAACAAGTCCTGGGACCACAACAAGGAGAACATGGACGCCTACTGCCTAGAAGTCTGCAAGCTCGAGAACAAGTTCTAAAGTCTCGAGTTCCACCACATCGTCCGCGACAACAACGTTGCAGCGGACGTCCTCTCAAAGCTTGGATCTACCCGCGCTCAAGTACCAGCGGGTGTCTTCGTTCACGAGCTTCACGCGCCATCCATCCCGGAGCCGGCGCCAGCGACCACTGTCCCAGCGCACCCACCAGCTGGACAGGAGGTCATGATGATCGACGTGGAGTGGAAGCAACCCTTCATCGACTACCTCCGCGAGCAGAAGGTTCCCTCAGACAAGAATTCGGCCGAGCAGCTCGTCCGCCGCGCCAAGTCCTACGTCCTCGTCAGAGACAAGCTTTACAAGCGGGGCACATCCTCTGGAGTACTCATGAAGTGCGTCCCTCGACAAGAAGGCAAGGACATCTTGGAGGAGATACACAAGGGCGTCTGCGGCAACCACGCGTCCTCCCGCACGCTGGTCAGCAAGGCCTTCCGACGAGCTTTCTACTGGCCCAATTCCCTGGGCGACGCTGAAGAACTCGTCAGACGGTGCCAAGGATGCCAGTACTTCGCCAAGCGACAACACGTCCCGCCCTACAAGCTAGTCACCATACCGCCAACCTGGCCCTTTGCCTGCTGGGGGCTCGACATGATTGGGCCACTGCCAACTGCGCCAGGTGGTTTCAACAGAGTATTGGTGGCCATCGACAACTTCACCAAGTGGATCGAGGTCAAGCCGGTCACATGCCCCAAGGCTGACAGAGTCCTCGACTTCCTGGATGAACTCGTGCATCGCTACGGACTACCCCACTGCATCATCACAGACCTGGGCTCCAACTTCAACAACCACCGACCGGGAGTACCGCGAGAGAACGGCGGGATCGACGTCCGATACGTCTCGCTTGCCCACCCTCGGGCCAACGGACAAGTCGAGCACGCCAATGGGATGGTGCTCGATGCTCTCAAGAAGCGGCTACACGATGCTGCTAACTCCAAAGGGGGCAAGTGGATCAAGGAACTACCCAACGCACTCTGGGGGCCACGGACTCGGCCATCCAAGCCAACGGGGGCAATCCCCTTACTTCTTGGTCTACGGCTCGAAGCAATCCTCCCCGCCGACGTCATATGGAACTCGCCGGCGGTGGAGCACTACGACGAAGGCGTCTCCGAAGACGACGGACGAGTTGACATCGACGGCCTCGAAGAAGCTCGGCCGCGCCGCCCTCGTCCAATCGGCCAGGTACCTAGAGGGTATCCGACGCTACCACGATCGCAACGTCAAGGAACGCTCCTTCAACGTTGGTGATCTCGTCCTCCGTCGCATCCCGAACACGGAAGGGACTACACAAGCTCGGCTCCCCACGGGAAGGTCCCTTCATCGTGGCAAAGGTGAGCGGGCGGGGCTCCTACCGCCTCCCGGACACTTGAAGGCGAAGACATCAACAACTCGTGGAACGTCGACCAGCTCTGTCGATTCTACGCCTAGTCTACACGACTACTTCGGGGTTCAAGTCTACACGACTACATCAACACCCCTCTGCCGTAAGCGGCCTCCGGGTCCTGGCCCCAGTCTCCGGACTACTCCCCTTCAGGATCTAGCCGCGCGGCTACCTACGGATCCTGGGCTGCGACGAGCAACAAAGGACTCTAGCAGCGGTCTACTAAGAGACCATGTACTCCAAGATCCAGCCTACACGGCTACTTACGGATCTCCTGGCGTGGCGGCTACTCGCCCTAGCATCACTTAGGCGCAAGCGGCCTCCGAGGTCCGGGCGACTACTCGGAACTACGGCCCGGCCATCCGGTGTACTTCTTCAGTAATAAAGTTTGATCGTTCATCAACTTCCTTACTGTCTACTTCCCTCAACGGGACTACCGTCGAGTACGACTACTCGCATCCACTCCACGATGGGGCTCTGCACTCTGAGATCGCGACTACGAGTACTCATTGCTGGAATTTTTCTTTCATTAATACTTAAGCAATTCCATTACAATTGTTTTTGTACAACTTTGGCTACTAGCTAACTATTACAGGGCTACTGGAGATTGAGCTTATAAGCTACTTGCTCCGCGATGGGAGCCATCTGCTCCAGCAGCTCCTCGTACTGCTCATCGGTGCAGTTGGCGGCCACCCCGCCAGCGACTACTTCCACTGGGGCCTTCGGCAAGTAGGACTTCATGAAGGCCAAGACATGCTTCGGGATCGACCTCGCCATGTGCTTCACATAAGCCTCCAGCCGGCTGGGGGCTTCCCTGAGGCGATCCACGAGTGGAGCGATGTTGGGGCCTCCCGGATGAGGAACCAAGAGTCTTGCGATCGGCAGCGCGGCTTCTTCAAGATCCTTCAGCTGGGCCCGTAGCGCCTCGCAATCTTCATTCACCACGCAATGATTTGTAACGAGTTGACGAGATTGCGGTCGGATCTGTCCGAAGCTCCATGTGCTTCTCGCACACGAAGGCAAGTTCTTTGTAGTCGAGCTCGAGTACCTGGCGGGCTTCCTGCTCCCGGTAGAAGAGGTTCTTCATACTCGTCTCCGAGGACTTCAACTGCTCCACTTGGCCCTCAAGCTCTGCAAATACAACAAAGCACAACGGGTCAGACTACCTCTCGACCTCCAGCAACTACCCAACAAGTCCAGCGGCGTACCCTTGTTCTTGTTGCGGAGGCCCTTGTTCTTCCGCACCAAGTCATCGCCCTTTTCCTGCAACTCTTGGATGTCATTATGATACTTGGCAAAAGTGGCGTCGAGCTTGGACTGCATGGCGGCCGCGTGCTTCCACGACTTCACAAGCTGATCTATAAGTGCCTCAGCCCGGAGCACCGCGTCACCAAAGCCCTGCAGCATGCTGGACTTCTCGCGGGACCTCTCCACGACGTCACCGCACGAAACACAAGTCAAGCGAGTACTCAACAACGAGAGGATTGACTACTCGAGAAGTTAAGACTACTTACCTTCATCACTGCCCAGCCGGCGGACCGCCTCCAGGTGCCTGGCCACCGTTGTCGGGTCGACCAGATCGTCCGCGAGCAGCTCCACCCCACCACGACTACTCGCGGCGGCCTCGGTCATCGCCGCGAGCCGGATGGGCTGCGTCCTCGGGATCTTCGGGGAGCGGATAGCCACCTCCAGAGCAACCTCTGGTGGCACGGTGGCCTCCTCTCCTCCGGTCGCCGCGCGGCTTCCTCGGCGACCTCCTCCCGGTGGCTCGGGGGCTCCCTCGGCGACCTCGGCGCTTGTGGTGTCGACTTCTCCATGGGCACCCCCGCGAGGGGATGTCGGCTCCCCTTCGGCCTCAACGCCCCGACAAGAAGATGTCAAGTTCATCGACAACTACGACTACTCTATGGGGGAAGACTCTGCCACGGCGGAACACTTACCCTCGACCAGCGGCGGCCTCGGGCAATGCAGCTCCGGCGGCCGGCGCCTCGGACTCCCACGGGGGCGGGGAGTTGACTCCTCGACGGGCGGCGTGACTTCTTCCTCCGCCACCGTCGTGGAGGGCTCATCTCCCTCCGGGGACAAGTACGGTGATTTCTGCAGTACACAAAGGCGGTTGACATTCAAGCTCGACTACTACACCATGTACTACTCGGGAAGGTTCGGTACTTACGAGTGGGACCGGACTATCGTCACGGTCGGGGCACGGGGATGTTGGCAATATCAACCGGTCCACCCTCGGTGGCGCCTCCCTCTGTGCCCCTGCCGACGTGCCTCCTCTGCGGCAACGGCGGTCGGCGTAGCGCCCTCTGTGCTCCGCAGGCCACCACCTCTTCGACGGCGGGGGGCCGCGGGTCTGTGCTCTCTTGACGAGCGGGGCGGGCGCTCCAAGCGCGCTATGAGCTCCTCGACGGTGGGGGGCCGGACTACGACTTCCGGTGGCTTCCCCCGCGTGTCCCCTCGCCTTCGTCGCCCGCCCGACGGGCTCCGTTGGCGGCACCTCCCCGCATACAAGGAAGACTACTCATCAACAAGTGTACTCGCACGACGGGTACTCGACTACACTAGTCGGGACATCTTACCTCTTGAGGTGTGGTCTGCGAGACCCTCGGCTTCTTCGCCACCCGCTTGCGGCGGGGTTGCGCGGCTTCCGTGCGCGCGCGGCCAGACCTAGCCTCCGGGGGCTAGCCGGCGGGTCTTGCACAAGAGGTACATGAGGCAAGCCTGTACGGCTAAACCTCGACCGCAGCTGGAAGCGGTCCTGCAACGTCTCCTCGTCGTCGTTGTCGTCGTCGTCGTCGTCGGATGTGTCCTCCACGATGACGGTGTCATCGCCTTCGCCGACTTCTCGCCGCTCCTTGGCTTTGGCTTTCCCTTCCATCGGGATCTCGATTCCTTGAGGGGCGGCTGCGGCTCGGAGACGAACATTTTCAAGTCATCCTGCAAGGCACAAGACATCAGCGCGACTACTCACAAGCAAGGACTACTCGACTAGGGGGGTACGACTACTTACCTCCTTTGGCGGGCGCGCGGAGGAGTACTCCTGGACGGGGCACGCCGTGTACGGCGGCATGTCCTTGAAGATCCGCGTCAGAAGATTGAAGAGCTGCGGCGGAAGAAGTCAGCCACCGCAGGCGACAACGACGGCTTCCCCGCCTTCTCGCCTCGACTTCGCAACTTGCTCCTCCCCGACAAGTTCAAGCCTTTGGGGATCACCAAGTACGACGCGAAGCAGGACCCTATCCAGTGACTCAGATGCTACGCTCTCTCCATCGAGAACGCTGGCGGCAACAGCGACACCAAGTGCCTCTACTTCCCCTTCTGCCTGGACCAAGCACCACTCACATGGCTCAAGTCGGCCCCGGACAAGCACTTCACTGTTCCATGACTTGGCAAAACCCATGATATCATAGACATTTTTCTTCTTGCACTCCCGAATAATTTCGGCTATCTTTGCATCTGCATGATCGATAAGAATCCCCGATCAATGTGATACCGAGCGAGCAATGGGAAGTCCTTCTTGATGATGGCACTAGTATAATAATCTTGATGGAATTTGGTGCCAGGTAATCCAAGCTTCTTCCACCAACGGTCAAAGGATTCTTTCCCTTTCCTTTCTTGCCCTTTCTGTCATACCCCTTCCCTTATAGTTGACTATGTTGCGTCGCTCGGGGTCCCGCGGGTGGCCTCATTCTCACATTGAAGTGAGTCACGGCACCACTCTCAACGGTACGTGGTCCAAGAGGCGAGATGCCCTCATACCCACCATCAACTTTGTCATCATCTCTAGGTGCCTGTTGTGCTCATGGCTGTTGTGCGGATGTTTTTGCCCTTCCTCTTGCCTTTGAGCTGCTGCTGTAGGTGACTCACGGAGGATGGCTCCTGCTGGCCATGGGCTCTCCTCATCATCATCACTAGAGGTTGACTCGAGCTCGAGTCCTCCAATGCGCATAGCACCTCTAGGGAGATTAATTCTTCCTAACGCCCTCTTGGACCTTCTCGGTGGCTGCGGAACATCTTGTGATATCATGAGCGCTGCTAGTTCCTTCTCTTCTTCTGAACTCAAAACTTGCATTCTTTGTTCTAGGTTGTCTTCTCCCATACACGGCGTCAAACCTCACATCTGTGAACAAGGGAGATACATATGGGTCTTAGGAACATTTCTCTGCCACAAGTATATGCAAATGAATTTTAGGGAGCCCCTTTTGCAACTGAACCAGAAATTCAACACCGAAACCGGTGCCACCGAGTTGAGGAACTGCGTTCTCGAGGTTCGGCATAGACCCTAAAATGTGCCTACGAAAAACGGCGGTAAATCTGAATGCGATGATTGTAATGTTCTAGGACCATATGGAAGTCATTCTACCAAAGGAATCAGAAATAGTCCCTAGAAAAGTAGATCGGGCAAAACCAAGACATGGGGTACCTCCGGAGCATGGTGAGAGGCTGCTGCGGCCTAGGAATTGGGGGAATCCGGTCCATCGAGTTGGGGAACCGAGATCTTGTCCCAAGCCTTGAAATCCTTGGTGGAACCCTCAAATCGCCGAGAAATCGCCTTCTCTCCTCTCCTTTCTTGTTACGAGTCGTGGGAGAGAGGGGGTAAATGGGGTGAAGTGGTATTTATGCTTAGGGTAAGTCACGGGTATATCCTGTCTTGTCGACGAAGCTTCGGTGCCATAGGTTTTTGAAAAAACAGTCTGCCAAGGTTCTCATAACCGTGGACTTTTGTCCATAAATTCATTTACGCACTTCCTTTTTCATTCCTCTTTCTTTCTCTGCCTTTTATATTCATTTTTGCACAACCCTCTGTCATAAATGGATTTTGAGTGATTTTGATGGGAGAAATCCAAAGTTTGCGATCCTTGAGATAGAAATGAGTAGCTTCTTTTGAACTTGAGAGAATCTTGTCATTTATGGTTAGCCAACAATCAAGCATGAGCAACAATAACCATAAACAACAAGACACGATCTAAAGGATCAAGACTCAAAAAAAATTTGCAAAAGCACACCACCTACAAATGCTAGTGAAATTTTGAAAGTTTATCCTAAGTCACAAAAGAGCATGCAAAGATTACTAACCCAAGATAGGTCTTAGCATATTTAGCTCATGCCTCTACTAAAATTTTATTACGGTTAGAACACAAAATTTCCAACAAAAATTTGTGAGGCGTCAACTAAATATCTAAAAGCTCATCACTACCACCAAGCAACAAATCAAGGTGATGCTGGCTACCTTTGCACACTAAAACTCACACTAGCAAGAATAGGGCCTAGATGCCCAAATTAATAACTTAGGATTCATACCTTTGCCTTCATTTTGCATGATTTCTCACTTAGAGAAACTCTCATAAATTAACTTGCACTTTTTATTCTTTCAATAACGTCCTCTTGTCACTTTTGATGAGAAATACCCGATGTGTGCTAAGATGACAAGAGAACACAAATATTAAAAGCACAAGCTCTAGTCTCACAGCGGATGACTCTTTGAGAGTGGAATGGAAGTAAGTCACCCAACATGAAACCTCATAGCATGGGCTAAACTCCTCAAAGATATGGTGCACACATGGATATGTGGATGGAAGGGACATGTACCTTTGCCTTGGACACATATGTCCGGTTAAGGAATTTAAACCATGCTATGGTGAGCTTGAGAGATAAATGTAGTCCAATCCAAAATAAAGAGAAAGAGATACAATTACAAATATGGCTTGGTGACCTCCTTGTCAAGTGGCTTGCTCACAACCAACACCTTTGCCATAAGAATCATTCAAGTGAAGAGTATAGATAAAACATTGAGAAATTTCACACTTGGTACACACATGAATTCTTGCAAGAGATGTTGAGTACCAAAAGACACAAAATGTGAAGTAGAGCTCCCCTAAATAGGTGCATCAAGTATTTGAATCTTGAGAAGTGCACTTTTGGCTCAATTAAAGCACTAGGGGTAGCAAGCTCCACATTTCGGTCAAAATTCACGAGCAAATAAGAATATGTGAAATTAGATCAAAGGTGTCTCACAAACTATATTTGCTTAGTCTCCTTTTTATTTTTGGATCAAGAATAATATGACTTGAGGTATTTGCAAAGATTTCCTTTCCAACCCTTGCTGATCTGAGGAAACTCGGTGCCACTTAGGAGTTCACAAATGCGGTGCCATAGAAGTTCTTCCCGAAATTTGGCACTTATACATTTCTCAATGGTTGATTATTCTTTTCTTAATTTCTCTTTGCTCCCTTAGCTCACATAAGTTCTCCTGCGTCTAAAAGTCACTCAATGCTTCTAAATGAAGCGGTTATGTGAATGGTATTTGACACAATTTTGCCAAATAGAACATATGTGGGTTGTCCACCTCATATGATCAATTAGCACGAAGAGCAGGTTTTTGCATATGAGATAGAACAACAACAGAGTGTGAGGTACTTATCATTGGAGAAGCATTTGAACAAGATTTCTTTGATTTATGTCACTTGGCCCTTTTCTATTGATGAATCACAAAGTTTGTCTTGAGATAAAGATGGATGTAGATTAATATCTTCTCAAGTGAGCCAAGCCTCCAATGCTACTCCAAATACTGCCAAAGTCCTTTTTAGGCATGTTTTGGTACCCAACGTGCATTGGGTGAGCAAGGTTAGTGATCAAGGACTTAGGTACCCAAATGGCCTTTGTGCCCTTCCTTTGTGAAATACCCACTTTAGGGGCACTAGAGTCATTCGAGTTACTCCTAAGCTTCTCATTACTATAATGAACATGGTTGAGCTTAGGGTTCTTACTATTGGGACAATCTTTACCAAGATGTCCCTTTTGTATTTCTAAGTGTAGCAAATTTTGTGCTTGATGTTGCCATTTTCCCTTTACACTTGTCAACGGGCCATTCTTCTTTTTAAATTTTTCTTGAGCCTTGAAATTCTTTGTTGAGCTTCATTTGTGGTTCCTCGGTGAAACCCGGTGCCACGGTTTGCAAACCGTGCTGCAAGGTTTCCACTGAGGGAACCTTTGCCGGTGGTACAAGCTTCAATCTTGTGCCCTTTCTCATGACAACCAAAGCATCTTCTTTGAGCAAGACTTCTTTGCCTCTTTGATTGGTTTGAGTTGTCTTCTTGCTTGAATGAGCACATGAATGCATAATGTCCCATGTGTGAGCACTTGTAGCACTTGATGTGATCTAGCTTCATTTTGTCCTCAATCTTGTGATCATTGATCTTGTGGCTTTGTTGAGAGATTGATCTAGTGACGATTGTCCTCTTCTCAAGCTTCTTCACCATGGGCTCACGGTTATCTTGAGAAGGTTGCACCTTTTCTTTTCCCTTCAACTTAGCCACCTCTTTCTTGAGCTTTTCGACTTCTTGCATAAGATCATCATTTTCTTGAGCAATGAAGTCACCACAAGATTCTGCAATCACACAATCATACCACGAAGGTTTGCCTTTTGGGCCACATGGGTTAGCACAAGATATATCTTTTTCATTTTGAGTACAAGTGCTAGTGGTGAAATGAGGTGTGTAAGATTTAAACGAGTTTACCAAAACCTCATTTGTCACTGTGAGAGTGTGTGGTTCTACAAGCCTCTCATGAGAATATTCAAGTTCTATGTGAGTTCCTTGTAGTTTCACAAACTTGCAAGTGATTTCCTCAAGTTGGTCCTTGAGAGCTTGATTTTCCTTTTCCAAGGATCTTGCCAAAAGATAGAGAGTTAGTAGCACAAGCATATGCCTTGGTAATGTCCTCCTTGCACTTTTTAGACAAGACATCATTTGACTCCTTAAGCTTCTTCAAATCTTCTTCAAAGGAGTCGCGATATGCTTGTTGTCTTGTGAGCTCATCTTCTTGTCTTCTTACTCTCTTTATGAGCTCTAGCACATTTTGCTTGTCTCTCTTGGTCATCTTGTCGAGCTCGAAGTTAAATTGCTCAACTTCACTTCCCTTCTTCCTTCTACCTTTAGTCACTTGAGACTTGGAATCATTAGTACATAGTGAGTAAGTACTAGGGGCTGTAGATACCTCAATATTATTGTGCGATGTTGTTCTGAAGTCCAACGAAGCAAGTTGGTGTTGTTCCTTTGCCCGGTGCCTTGGTTTGAACTCGGTGCCACGAGTTTGCACAGTCGAGAGGTAGTGGTCGCGATGTTGTCGCTCTTTTGCTTCATGGATGAGGGTCTTTAGAGGATGAGAGCAAGATGTTGATGTTGAGCACTCCTCTAGTGACTCCTCCTCTTCATCTTCATCATCGTCATCATCGGCACTCGTATACATGTCTTTGAGTGCCACCCAAATATGATGTGCATCATCGCAAATGTCTTCATTGTTGAAGATGAATTCTCGAATAACCTTGCTCACATTATTGCACATGAGGTTAGTAATAGAGTAGTTATGGAGCACACTTTCCTTTTCCTCCTTTGATGGGTTGGACGTGTCCTCACTATCAAAATCCTCGGGAAGGATGCTAGCAACCATAACTCGCTCATAAAGAGGACCCCAAGTATTTAATACATTAAGAACATGAAGCGAGACTAAGAATCGTAGTTTGAGCCATCGAATAGAAGGAAGCTCGAAACGATACTACAAATAGTCGACATCCTTTTAACTCCAGGTTAAGCTCGAATCGGAGCACCGAGCTCTTATACCAATGAAGAAAGGATCTTGATGCCTTCGTTCCGGTGCAGCCCAACGACCCACGTCGCGGATGCCGGGGGGCGAGCTGGACAACAACGACATCGTCGAGAGGTTGACGAGGATCTTCAAGGACATGCCGCCGTACATGGCGTGTCCGGTCGAGGAGTACTCCGCCGCACGTCCGCCCAAGGAGGTGAGTAGTCGTACTCTCCTCGTCGAGTAGTGAGTACTCGTAGTAGAGTTGCTGACGTCTTGTGTCTTGCACAGAATGATGTGAAGCGGTTCGTCTCCGAGCCGCAGCCGCCACCGAGCGGGATTGAGGTCCGGTGGAGGGGAAGGTGAAGGAACGCCGCGAAGTCGGTGAAGGCGACGATACCGTCATCGTGGAGGATACCTCCGATGACGACGACGAAGACGAAGAGACTCTTCAGGACCGCTTCCAGCTGCGGTCGAGGTTTAGCCGCCCGGGCTTGCCTCACGTGCCGCTGGTTCAAGACCCTCCGGCTAGCCTGGAGGCTAGCCTTGCCGCGCCGCCACGGAAGCCGCGCAACCCCGCCAGGAAGCGGGTAACGAAGAAGCTAAAGGTCTCGGAGACCACGCCTCAGGAGGTAAGTCGTCTTGAGCGGAGTAGTCGAGTACCCATTGTTTCGAGTACATTGCTGACGAGTAGCCTTCCTTGTGTGCAGGAGGTGCCATCGTCGGAGCCCGTCGAGGAGGGCGACGAGGGCGTGTGGGACCCGGTGGGGGAACCGGGCCGGAAGCCGTAGTCCGCCCCCCCACCGGTTGAAGAACTCCGGCGCAAGCGGAGCGCCGGCCCCTGCTCGGGAAGAGAGCAGAGTACCCGTGGCCGCCGCCGTTGGAGAGGTAGTGGCTTCGGGAACGCAGGAGACGTCTGCGCCGGCCGCCGCCGCCGTGGAGGAGGCGGTGCCGCGAGGCGGAGGAAGAGACGCCGCCGAGGGTGGACTGGTGGATATCGCCAGCATCCTCGGTGCTCCGGCCGTGACCATCGTCCGGTCGAACTTGTAAGTACCATATCCTCACGAGTAGTACTAAATGTAGTAGTCGATGTTTGCTCGACGACCCTTTGTGAATACTAACGCGAAAAATCCACGATCCGAGGCGGGATGGGGACGAGCCCTCATCGGCGGTGGCGGAAGACAGTCGCGCCGCCCGTCGAGGAGGCGCTCCCGATGCCCAAGCGCGTGGGTCGAGCCCCCGCCTACCGAAGGGCCGCTACGGAGGCGGTCGTAGTCGAGGGTGAGTACCCTTCGTGAAGCTACAAAGCTCCAGGATGAGTAGTCGTAGGCATTAATGCGCGTGTCGTTTGTTGGCGAGTCTTGAAGGAGGTGACATCCTGCGGGGGTGCCCATGCGGAGTTGACGCCGAGGCCCTAGGGCGGCAGAGAGGGAGCCCCCGAGCCCGTAGCGGAGGTCGACGAGAAGCTGCCGGGGGGAGGCGGTCACCACGTCGCCGAGAGATTGCTGGGAGGTGGCTATCCGCTCCCCTGAGATCCAAGACGCGGAGCCTATCCGCTCAGCGCCGATGACGGAGGCTACGTCGAGTAGCCGTGGCGGGATAGAACTGCTGGCCGACGATCTCGTCGAGCCGGCAACGGTGGCCCCGGCACACGGAGGCGATCCGGCGAGCCGAACAATGGATGAAGGTACGTAGCCGTAGCCTCCCGAGTAGCCAATCCTTTGCCGTTGAGTACCCTTCTTGACTTGAGCTTGTCTTGTGCAGGACGTCGCGGAGCGATCCCGCGAGAAGTCGAACCTGCTGCAAGGTTACGGCGACACCGTGCTCCGGCCGGGGCCCGGAGGGCGGCTCGTGAAGTCGCGGAAGCACGCGGCCGCCATGCAATCGAAGCTCGACGCCGCCTTCGCCAATTACCACAATGATGTCATTGAGCTGCAGGCGAAAGGCGACGACTTGGTGCGGAAGAACAAGGGTCTCCGCAACAAGAACAAAGGTACATCCTTCGACTTGTCAGGTACTTGTTGAAAGCTGAGAAGCGTCCGACCCCCTGTTGTGTTGCTGTGTTGCAGAGCTTGAGGGCCAGGTGGAGCAGCTGAAAGCCTCGGAGCTGAGCATGAAGAACCTCTTCTACCGGGAGCAGGAAGCCCGCCAGGTACTCGAGCTCGACTACAAGGAACTCGCCTTCGAGTGCGAGAAGCACATGGAGCTGCGGATTGCATCTGACCGAGATCTCGTCAACTGCTACAAATCTTTGCAGAAGTTGAATGAGGATTGCGAGGCGCTGCGGGCCCAGCTGAAGGATCTGGAAGAAGCCGCTCTCCCGATCGCGAGGCTTCTGGTGCCGCACCCGGGCGGCCCCAAGATCGCTCCTCTGGCGGATCGACTTCGTGAAGCACCAAGCCGGCTGGCCGCCTACGTCAAGCACATGGCCAAGTCGATCCCAAAGCAAGTCCTGGCCTTCATGAAGTCGTACTTCCCGAAGGCTCCAGTGGAGGTGGTCGCCGGCGGGGTAGCCGCCAGCGCTCGGATGAGCGTACGCGAGCCGCTCGGTGAACGAGATGGCTCCCATCGCGGAGCGGTAGCCAGTAAGCCGAACCTCCAGTAGCCCTGCATAGGTAGCTAGTAGCCATAGTTGTACAGGAAACACTTGTAATGAATTGTTCAAGTATTAATGAAGTGAAATTTTCCAGCAATGAGTACTCGTAGTCGCGGTCTCAGAGTGCGGAGCGCCCATCGTGGAGTAGGTGCGAGTAGTGGTACTCGACTTCAGTGGTCCCGTCGTAGGGAGCAGACAGTAAAGAAGTTGATGAAACAATCAAACTTTATTACTGAAGAAGTACACCTGGGTGGCCAGGGCCGTAGTTACAAAGTAGTCGCCTGGACCCGGAGGCCGCTTACAGCTAAGTAGCGCTGGAGCGGGTAGCCGCTTGCAGCAAGTGATCCGTAGGTAGCCGTGTAGGCTGGATCGCAGATCCGTAGGTAGCCGCGCGGGCTGGATCTTGGAGTGTGGTCTCTTGGTAGACCGCTGCTAGAGTCCTTGACGCTCGTCGCAGCCCATGGTCCGTAGGTAGCCGCACGGGCTGGACCCTGGATTAGAGTAGTCCGGAGACTGGGGCCAGGACCCGAAGGGTCGCTTGCGGCGAGGGGTGTTGATGTAGTCGATTGGACTTGAACCCCGGAGTAGTCGTGTCGACTAGGCGTAGTATCGACAGAGTTGGTCGATGTTCCACGAGTTGTTGACGTCTTCGCCTTCAAGTGTTTGGAGGCGGTAGGAGCCCGGCCCGGTCACCTTAGCCACGGTGAAGGGGCCTTCCCAGGGGGAGCTGAGCTTGTGAAGTCCTTCCGTGTTCTGGATACGGCGGAGGACGAGATCCCCAACGTTGAAGGAGCATTCCTTGACGTTGCGGTCATGGTAGCGTTGGATACCCTCCAGGTACCTTGCTGATTGGACGAGGGCGGCGCAGTGAGCTTCTTCGAGGCTGTCGATGTCAACTCGTCTGCTGTCTTCTGAGACGCCTTCGTCGTAGTGCTCCACTGCTGGCGAGTTCCATATGACGTCGGCAGGGAGGATGGCTTCAGAGCCGTAGACCAGGAAGTAGGGGGATTGCCTCGTTGGCTTGGATGGTTGAGTCCGCCGGCCCCCCGCAGTGCGTTGGGTAGTTCCTTGATCCACTTGCCCCCTTTGGAGTTAGCAGCGTCGTGTAGCCGCTTCTTGAGGGCGTCGAGCACCATCCCATTGGCGCGCTCGACTTGTCCGTCGGCCCGTGGATGGGCAACTGAGACGTACCGGACGTTTATTCTGCTGCTCTCACAGTACTCCCAGAACTGGTGGTTGTTGAAGTTGGACCCCAGGTCTGTGATGATGCGGTGGGGTAGCCCATAGCGGTGTACGAGTTCATCCAGGAAGTCGAGTACTCTGTCAGCCTTGGGGCATGTGACCGGCTTGACCTCGATCCACTTGGTGAACTTGTCGATAGCCACCAGTACCCTGTTGAATCCTCCCCGGCGCGGTTGGCGTGGCCCAATCATGTCGAGCCCCCGCCGGGCAAAGGGCCGGGTTGGCGGTATGGTGACTAGCTTGTAGGGCTGGGACATGTTGCTGCTTGGCGAAGTACTGACATCCTTGGCACCTTCTGACGAGTTCTTCGGCGTCGCCCAGGGCTGTGGGCCAGTAGAAAGCTCGCCGGAAGGCCTTGCTGACCAGCGTGCGTGAGGACGCGTGGTTGCCGCAGACGCCCTTGTGGATCTCCTCCAAGATGTCCTTGCCTTCTTCGTGAGGGACTCACTTCATGAGTACTCCAGAAGATGCGCCCCACTTGTAAAGCTTGTCTCCGACGAGAACGTAGGACTTGGCGCGGCGGACGAGTTGTTCGGCTGCGTTCTTGTCGGAGGGAACCTTCTGCTCGCTGAGGTAGTCGATGAAGGGTTGCCTCCAGTCCACGTCAATCATCATGACCTCCTGCCCAGCTTGTAGATGGGCTGGGGCAGTGGTCGGTGGCGCCGGCTCCGGGATGGATGGCGCGTGAAGCTCATGGACGAAAACGCCCGCGGGTACTTGAGCGCGGGTGGATCCGAGCTTCGAGAGGACGTCCGCTGCAACGTTGTTGTCGCGGACGATGTGATGGAACTCGAGACCATAGAATTTGTTCTCGAGCTTGCGGACTTCTAGGCAGTAGGCGTCCATGTTCTCCTTGTTGCGGTCCCAGGACTTGTTGACTTGGTTGATGACCACTGCGGAGTCGCCGTAGACTAGTAGCCGCTTGATGCCCAGTGAAGCCGCGAGGCGGAGCCCGTGTAGGAGAGCTTCGTACTCGGCTTCATTGTTTGAGACCTTCCAGAAGATCTGCAGGACGTACTTGAGTTGTTCGCCCGTTGGAGAGATCAGGAGTACCCCTGCGCCTGCGCCCTCGAGGTTGAGTGAGCCATCAAAGTACATCACCCAATGCTCTGGTCGCACGGTGGGAGTAGGTAGCTGGTTCTCCCGCCACTCTGCCATGAAGTCGACTAGCGCTTGCGACTTGATGGCTGTGCGTGGCTTGAAGTCGATGGTGAGGGCGCCGAGCTCGACAGCCCACTTGGAGATTCTTCCGGTGGCGTCTTGGTTCCTCAGGATGTCGCCGAGCGGGTAGTCGGTGACGACGGAGACCGAGTACTCCTGGAAGTAGTGCCGTAGCTTCCGCGAGGTGATGAGTAGAGCGTACAGGAGCTTCTGCACGGGCTGGTAGCGAGCCTTGGACTCTGATAGAACCTCGCTGACGAAGTAGACTGGGCGCTGGACCGGGTAGGCGTGGCCGTCTTCCTGCCGCTCGACAACGATGGCAGTACTGACCACGTGAGTAGTCGCAGCTAGGTAGAGCAGTAGCTGCTCGCCCTTGTGAGGAGCCGTGAGGATTGGCGGCTTTGACAGGAAGTCCTTGAGCTGGGCAAGGGCTTGATCCGCCTCCGGAGTCCACACGAACTTCTCGTGATGCTTGAGTAGTTTGAAGAAGGGGAGGCCCCGCTCTCCTAGCCTCGAGATGAATCTGTTCAATGCCGCCATGCACCCAGTCAGCTTCTGGACGTCTTTGATGCTCGTGGGAGCTTTCATGCTGGTGATGGCGGAGATCTTCTCGGGGTTGGCTTCGATGTCGCGCTGGCTGATGATGAAGCCGAGTAGTTTGCTCGAAGGGACGCCGAAGACGCACTTGTTCGGGTTGAGCTTCCAGCGGTACTCGCGTAGCGATGCGAAGGTCTCTTCAAGGTCGTCGATGAGGGTACTGGAGTCCCTGGTTTTGACAACCACGTCATCCACGTAGGCCTCGACGTTCTTGTTGAGTTGCCGCTTGAAGCGAGCCCGGATGGCCCGTTGGTATGTAGCGCCGGCGTTCTTCAACCCGAATGACATGGTCGTGTAGCGATCGCGCCAAACGGGGGTGATGAAGGCGGTCTTCTCCCCGGTCTTCCTCCTTGATTGCGATCCGGTGGTACCGGAGTAGCGCTCGAGGAAGCGAGCAGGTCGCAGCCCCCGCCGTGGAGTCGATGACTTGATCAATGCGCGGCAACCCGAAGGGGTCCTTGGGGCGTGCTTGTTGAGGTCGGTGTAGTCGACGCACATCCTCCACTCGTTCGAGTTCTTCTTGCGGACGAGGACGGGGTTGGCGAGCCACTCAGGATGGAAGACTTCTCTGATGAAGCCAGCTGCGAGTAGCTTGGCGAGCTCCTTCTTGATGGCATCCCCGTCCGTCGTCGGCAAAGCGTCGGAGGTGTTGTCGCTTAGAGGTGGCCTTTGGGTCGACGTTAAGGCAGTGCTCGATCAGCTCCCTGGGCACTCCTGGCATGTCCGCTGGCTTCCACGCGAAGATGTCGCGGTTAGCCCGAAGGAAGCTGATGAGCGCGTCTTCCTATTTGGGGTCGAGGCCAGCCCCGATGGTGGTGGTCTTGCTGGGGTCGCCTGTTCCGAGGTCGACCGTCCTGACGAGTACCTCCTCAGGTGGCTGAGGCTTGTTGGCGCTGTCAGACTTCTCTGGAATGTCGAGTTCGCTCGTGGCAAGCTTCTTCGACGCTGCGTAGACCTCCATCATCGCGTTGGGTACTTGGTTAGTTGAAGCGATCACCACGGCCTCTGTATCGCAGTCGTGGGAGATCTTCAAGTCCCCTTGGAGGGAGAGTACACCGGCTGGACTTGGCATCTTGAGTACCAAGTAGGTGTAGTGGGGCACCGCCATGAACTTGGAGATGGCCGGCCTGCCGAGGATGGCGTGGTAAGAGGTCTCGAAATCCGCGACCTCGAACTTGATGTACTCAGTGCGGTAGTTGTCTCGAGACGCCCGAAGGTAATCGGCGGTACCACCGAGCCCAAGGATAGCCGCGTTGCCTGGGACGATGCCGTAGAAGGGCGTACTGCCCTTGGTGAGCATTGGAGTGATGTCGAGCTTCATTTTCTTCAAGGTTTTGGTGAAGAGGACGTTGAGCCCGCTTCCACCGTCGATGAGCACCTTGTTGAGCTTGGAGCCCGCCACCGTTGGCTTCAGGACGAGGGGGAACCGTCCTGGTTCGGAGAAGTTGGTCCATTGATCCGCGCGGGAAAAGGTGATGGGTACCTCCGACCACCTGAGAGGGGTCGGAACCGCTGGCTCAATGGACATCACTTCACGACGGGTAGCCTTCTGCTCCCGCCTGCTGGGCAGTCCGCCGAAGAGGACGTTGACGGTCTTCTCGGGTTCTTGGAAGTCGTCGTTGTCGCCGTCCTTCTTCTTGCCCTTTTGGTCGTGAGGGTGCAGTGGCTCCGGCGTATCCTTGAGTGCATGCCTGAGCTGGTAGCACTGTTCGGTAGTGTGGTTGCCGTTCGGATGCCACAGGCACTTCTCCTTCAGCGGGTCTTTGAACCCGCCAGAGTTCTTCTTCGAGTTCCCTTTCGCAGGGCGCTGGATAGCCGCGACGGTGTTGTCTGGCTTGCGCTTGCGGTTGGGACCCGAGTAGTTGCTGTTGTTGTTGTTGTTGTTGTTGTTGTTGTTGTTGTTGTTGTTGTTGCGGCCGCCTTGGTTTGCATTGCTGCCGCTGCCGCCGCCCTGGTTCTGCTTGGACTTGCCGCGGATGGCGTCGTACTTGGCGTTGGCCTTGTTCTCTTCATCCGCCCAGGACGTGATCATGTCCTTGAGGTGGGAGATGGACCTGGGGCGGCGACGACCGAAGTCCTCGAAGGTGCGGTGATGGTAGAGCCCGTCCTGGAAGAGGTCGATGACCTCCTTGTCGGTGACGTCGACGACGGTAGCGCGCTTGTCGAAGAAGCGGCGCATGTACTTACGGAGGGTCTCGCCTTGTTCCTGTTTGATCATGGCCAGGTCCATGCGAGTACCCGAACGTCCCATGGCGCCCGCGAAGTTACTCGTGAACTGCTCCTTCAGCTGGTCCCACTTGTCGATCGAGTGCTTGTCCAGCGACTTGAGCCATGTGAGTGGTGCTTGGTCCAGACAGAAGGGGAAGTAGAGGCATTTGGTGTCGTTGTTGCCGCCAGCGTTCTCGATGGAGAGGGCGTAGCATCGGAGCCACTGGATAGGATCCTGCTTCGCGTCGTACTTGGTGATCCCCAAAGGTTTGAACTTGTCGGGGAGGAGCAATTTGCGAAGTCGAGGTGAGAAGGCGGGGAAGCCGTCGCCTTCAGCGGCAGTGGTCGACTTCTTCCGCCGCAGCTCCTCAATCTTCTGGCGAGCGTCGTACCCGCCGTGCGAGGCGCCACAGGCGTGGGCGTTGCGCGTGGCCTCGGCCGCCGCGGCCGCCGCCACCTCCGGCTCTCTTGTTGGCCCCGTGGTTGGAGCCGCCGCCGGCTGCCGCCGCCGTCAGGGTCATTGCCGCCGCCACCGGCCGGAGCGCGGTGGGGGACAACTTCTCGGTTGCCATGGTCTTGCAGTGAAGGTCCGCCGGCGTTGGAGCGGCGGCGGTTTGGATCGGCTGGAATGTCAGCTCGAGTACGGTTGGGGCCAGCATTGGCGCTGCGACTAGTAGCTTCGTTGTCGCGGGGTTTAGCCGGAGGAGGTTGACTGACTCTGTTGTCGACCCGCATGAAGTAAGCGTCTTCAGCGAGCTTGGCGATGACCTCTCCAGCGCGTATGCCCTGAGCCTGGCATGCGATCGCTGTGATCGACATGAGGCACTACTCAGGGGTGGTGTGTACTCTGCTCTCGACCGCCTCGAGAGCTTCCGCAAGGTTGCGGATGGGAAGGTTGTCTCTGAGCCGCCGGCGCCGTTCGCTACGCTTCCTGTTGCGTTCGCGTCGGGCATCCCCGCTGGCGACGGTCTCGTGCGCAGTGCATTGGCGGAGCCGGCTCGTCGCGGAGATGTCCTCCGGTATCTGTCCTCACGCGTGCCTCGAAGGTCCGGGGGTGTCGCCGGCAGCCATGAAGACTTGGCGATCGGGGGTGCCAAGGGGCCGGACTCGCAGGGTGCCACCTCAGTTGGTGTGTTGGAGTCAGCCCGGGCTAGCGGTGTTTCCTCCTGGAACGGTAGTGAGTCGATGTACGCGACGTAGCGTGAGTCCTCCTTTGCCAGGTCAGCGGGCTTGCGGTCAGGCCAGTAGACGTATCTCCCGGCCGGCGTTGATTTTATAACCAGCCCCGAGGCTGGCCCTGACAAGGGAAGCTCAGTAGGGTCGTCTTCGGACTCGGAGTCCTCAGGGTCCGACCCAAAGTCGAACTCATAGTCCGGGTTCGAGTAGAACTCGGAGAGAGGGCTGGAGTCCGAAGCGCGGTTGGGGACGGCGTCGGAGTCCGAGTTGTACTCGGGTACGGGCTCCTTGCCGGCCGGCGCGAAGTGGGAGCCCCCCGTGCGGGCCCGCCGAGGGTGCAGGGGCCGCACGAGGAGGGCTCGAGCGATGAGGAGGCCGCCTGCGATGGCTGAGTAGCCGGCTCGCATGCGATGGCCCATGGCGACGTCGGGTTCGAGTTGGAGACGGACTCGAGCTCGAAGTCAGCATGGTGGTTGGAGAGCGAAATTTCGCCGAACTTGCGGCGAGCTTCGCCCGTGACGACTTCGGGGAGCGTCACAAGCGTCTTCGAGTCGGGCGGCGGCCTGGAAGGAGCCGGCGCCATCGGCGCGCGGACCCGGGCGCCGAAGACGAAGGTGTCGCCACGGTTGAAGGCGACAGTTGGCTTGAAGTAGACGGAAGCCGTCGAGTTCGCCATGTGATCTCGAGCGAGAGCCCCTACCTGGCGCGCCAGCTGTCGGTGTTTTAGACCGGCAACCTACTACGGGGAGTACCCGAAATAGATGATTGTGACTCGCCGAGATCGGTAACTCGAAGGAAGAGACACGTGGCACACAATTAAGACAGGTTCGGGCCGCGAGGTGCGTAATACCCTACGTCCGTATGTCTGTGTAGCTCTGGATTGATAGGGCACGATTACAAGATGGTGCAATGGTGCGCCGTGAGTTGTATGAGAGGAGATTGGATCAGGGGATCGGTCCCTGCCTCGCCTTATATAGTCCGGGAGGCAGGGTTACAAGTCGGAGTAGGGAGAGAGTACTAGTCGAGTACGTCTAGGAGTCCCCTATACAGTGCGGAACATGTACAGCTCCCTAACCGAGTACTACTCCTGTGTAGTCCTTGTGCTCCACGCCTTCAGGTGCCATGTAGCGCAAGCCGAGTAGTCCCAGGGGCCCACCGAGTAGTCGGTCCTGGTACCCACCGAGGTAGTGGGCCCAGGGAGGTCCATACGACACCAGCTGAAGGAGCAATTCACCAGCAACTTCGCGGGGGCCATGGGCCGATCGGGTACTCGCATGGACCTGGCCATGGTCCAGCAGGAACAAGGCGAGACCCTCCGCAAGTACATGCGCCGCTTCTTCGACAAGCCCGCCACCGTGGTTGACGTCACCGACAAGGAGGTCATCGACCTCTTCCAAGACGGCCTCTACCACCGCCGCACCTTCGAAGACTTCGGTCGTCGCCGCCCCAGGTCCATCCCCCACCTCAAGGACATGATCACGTCCTGGGCGGATGAAGAAGACAAGGCCAACGCCAAGTACGACACCATCCGTGGCAAGACCAAGCAGAACCAGGGCGGCGGCAGCGGCAACAATGCGAACCAAGGCGGTCGCAACAACAACAACAACTACTACTCGGGTCCTAACCGCAAGCGCAAGCCAGACAACACTGTCGCGGCTATCCAGGGCCCTGCGAAAAAGAACTCGAAGAAGAACTCCGGCGGCTTCAAAGACCTACTGAAGGAGAGGTGTCCGTGGCATCCAAATGGCAACCACACCACCGAGCAGTGCTACCAACTCAGGCATGCACTCAAGGATACACCAGAGCCACCGCACCCTCACGACAAAAAGGGCAAGAAGAAGGACGGCGACAACAACGACTTCCAAGAACCCGACAAGACCGTCAACGTCCTCTTCGGCGGACTGCCCAGCAGGCGGGAGCAGAAGGCTACCCGTCGAGAAGTCATGTCCATTGAGCCAGCGGTCCCGACCCCCCTCAGGTGGTCGGAGGTACCCATCACCTTCTCCCATGCGGATCAATGGACCAGCTTCTCCGAACCAGGACGCTTCCCCCTCGTCCTGAAACCAGTGGTCGCGGGCTCCAAGCTCAACAAGGTCCTCATCGACGGTGGAAGCGGGCTCAACGTCCTTTTCACCAAGACCTTGAAAAAGATGAAGCTCGACATCACCCACATGCTCACCAAGAGCAACACGCCCTTCTACGGCATCGTCCCCGGCAATGCGGCTATCCCACTGGGCTCAGTGGTCCTGCCAGTTACCTTCGAGGAATCTCAGGACAACTACCGTACCGAGTACATCAAGTTCGAGGTCGCGAACTTCGAGACTTCCTACCACGCCATCCTCGGCAGACCGGCCATCGCCAAGTTCATGGCGGTGCCCCACTACACCTACTTGGTACTCAAGATGCCAAGCCCAGTGGGTGTACTCTCTCTCCAAGGGGACTTGAAGATCTCCCACGACTGCGACACAGAAGCCGTGGAGATCGCTTCTATGAATCAAGTACCCAACGCGATGATGGAGGTCTACGCCGCGTCGAAAAAGCTTGCTACAAGTGAACTCGACATCCCAGAGAAGTCTGACAGCACCAACAAGCCTCAGCCACCTGAGGAGGTTCTCGTCAAGACGATCGACCTCAGAACAGGCGATCCCAGCAAGACCACCACCATTGGGGCCGGCCTCGACCCCAAATAGGAAGATGCGCTCATCAGCTTCCTTCGGGCTAACCGCGACATCTTCGCGTGGAAGCCAGCGGACATGCCAGGAGTGCCTAGGGAGCTGATTGAGCACTGCCTCAACGTCGATCCTAAGGCCACCCCCAAGCGACAACACCTCTGACGCTTTGCCGACGACAGACGGGACGCCATCAAGAAGGAACTCGCCAAACTACTCGCGGCTGGCTTCATCAGAGAAGTCTTCCACCCTGATTGGCTCGCCAACCCCGTCCTCGTCCGCAAGAAGAACTCAAACGAGTGGAGGATATGCGTCGACTACACCGACCTCAACAAGCACTGCCCCAAGGACCCCTTCGGGTTGCCGCGGATTGATCAAGTCATCGACTCCACGGCGGGGCCGCGACCCGCTCTCGCTTCCTCGACTACTACTCCGGGTACCACCAGATCGCGATCAAGGAAGAAGACCAGGAGAAGACCGCGTTCATCACCCCGTTTGGCGCGTACTGCTACACGACCATGTCCTTCGGGTTGAAGAACGCCGACACCACCTATCAATGAGCTATCCAGTTTTGCTTCAAGAGGCAACTCAACAAGAACGTCGAAGCCTACGTGGATGACGTGGTCGTCAAGACCAGAGACTCCAGTACCCTCATCGACGACCTTGAAGAGACTTTATCCCTACGTGAGTACCGCTGGAAGCTCAACCCGAACAAGTGCGTCTTCGGCGTACCTTCGGGCAAACTACTCGGCTTCATCATCAGCCAGCGTGGCATCGAAGCTAACCCCGAGAAGATCTCCGCCATCACCAGCATGAAAGCTCCCACGAGCATCAAAGACGTCCAGAAGCTGACCGGGTGCATGGCGGCACTGAACAGATTCATCTCGAAGCTTGGAGAACGGGGGCTCCCCTTCTTCAAACTACTCAAGCACCAAGAGAAGTTCGTGTGGACTCCAGAGGCGGATCAAGCCCTTGCCCAGCTCAAGGACTTCCTATCGAAGCCGCCGATCCTCACGGCTCCTCACAAGGGCGAGCAGCTACTGCTCTACCTCGCTGCGACTACTCACGTGGTCGTACTGCCATCGTCGTCGAGAGGCGGGGAAGACGGCCACGCCTATCCGGGTCCGGCGCCCGCCCACATCGTCGGCGAGGTCCTATCGAGTCCAAGGTGCGGCGTCGCCTGTGCGAAAGCTCCCCGTACGCAGTACTCATCACCTCGCAGAAGCTACGACACTACTTCCAGGAGTACTCGATCTCCGTCGTCACCTACTACCCGCTCGGCGACATCCTGCAGAACCAAGATGCTACTGGAAGAATCTCCAAGTGGGCAGTCGAGCTCGGCACCCTCACCATCGACTTCAAGCCACGCACAGCCATCAAGTCGCAGGCGCTAGTCGACTTCATGTCGGAGTGGCGGGAGAACCAGCTACCTACTCCAACCGTGCGACCAGAGCATTGGGTGATGTACTTCGACGGCTCACTCAACCTCGAGGGTGCAGGTGCAGGGGTACTGCTGATCTCTCCCACGGGCGAACAACTCAAGTACGTCCTGCAGATCTTCTGGAAGGTCTCAAACAACGAAGCCGAGTACGAAGCTATGCTACATGGGCTCCGCCTCGCGGCTTCTCTGGGCATCAAGCGGCTACTAGTCTACGGCGACTCCGCAGTGGTCATCAACCAAGTCAACAAGTCCTGGGACCGCAACAAGGAGAACATGGACGCCTACTGCCTAGAAGTCCGCAAGCTCGAGAACAAGTTCTACGGTCTCGAGTTCCACCACATCGTCCGCGACAACAACGTTGCAGCGGACGTCCTGTCGAAGCTTGGATCTACCCGCGCTCAAGTACCAGCGGGTGTCTTCGTTCACGAGCTTCATGCGCCATCCATCCCGGAGCCGGCGCCAGCGACCACTGTCCCAGCGCACCCACCAGCTGGACAGGAGGTCATGATGATCGACGTGGACTGGAAGCAACCCTTCATCGACTACCTCAGCGAGCAGAAGGTTCCCTCAGACAAGAACTCGGCCGAGCAGCTCGTCCGCCCCGCCAAGTCCTACGTCCTCGTCGGAGACAAGCTTTACAAGCGGGGCACATCCTCTGGAGTACTCATGAAGTGCGTCCCTCGGCAAGAAGGCAAGGACATCTTGGAGGAGATCCACAAGGGCGTCTGCGGCAACCACGCGTCCTCCCGCACGCTGGTCAGCAAGGCCTTCCGACGAGCTTTCTACTGGCCCACTTCCCTGGGCGACGCTGAAGAACTCGTCAGACGGTGCCAAGGATGCCAGTACTTCGCCAAGCAGCAACACGTCCCAGCCTACAAGCTAGTCACCATACCGCCAACCTGGCCCTTTGCCTGCTGGGGGCTCGACATGATTGGGCCACTGCCAACTGCGCCAGGTGGTTTCAACAGAGTATTGGTGGCCATCGACAACTTCACCAAGTGGATCGAGGTCAAGCCGGTCACATGCCCCAAGGCTGACAGAGTACTCGACTTCCTGGATGAACTCGTGCATCGCTACGGACTACCCCACTGCATCATCACAGACTTGGGCTCCAACTTCAACAACCACCAGTTCTGGGAGTACTGCGAGAACAGCGGGATTGACGTCCGATATGTCTCAGTTGCCCACCCTCGGGCCAACGGACAAGTCGAGCGCGCCAATGGGATGGTGCTCGACGCTCTCAAGAAGCGGCTACACGATACTGCTAACTCCAAAGGGGGCAAGTGGATCAAGGAACTACCCAACGCACTCTGGGGGCCACGGACTCAGCCATCCAAGCCAACGGGGCAATCCCCTTACTTCCTGGTCTACGGCTCCGAAGCAATCCTCCCTGCCGACATCATATGAAACTCGCCAGCAGTGGAGCACTACGACGAAGGCGTCTCTGAAGACAGCAGACGAGTTGACATCGACAGCCTCGAAGAAGCTCGCTGCGCTGCCCTCGTCCAATCAGCAAGGTACCTAGAGGGTATCCGACGCTACCACGATGGCAACGTCAAGGAACGCTCCTTCAACGTTGGTGATCTCGTCCTCCGTCGCATCCAGAACACAGAAGGACTACACAAGCTCAGCTCCCCTGCGAAGGTCCCTTCACCGTGGCAAAGGTGACTGGGCCGGGCTCCTACCGCCTCCAGACACTTGAAGGCGAAGACATCAACAACTCGTGGAACGTCGACCAGCTCTGTCAATTCTACGCCTAGTCTACACGACTACTTCGGGGTTCAAGTCTACACCACTACATCAACACCCCTCTGCCGTAAGCGGCCTCCGGGTCCTGGCCCCAGTCTCCGGACTACTCCCCTTCAAGATCCAGCCCGCGCGGCTACCTACGGATCCTGGGCTGCGACGAGCGACAAAGGACTCTAGCAGAGGTCTACTAAGAGACCATGTACTCCAAGATCCAGCCTACACGGCTACTTACGGATCTACTGTTGTAAGCGGCTACTCGCCCTAGCATCACTTAGCTGTAAGCGGCCTCCGGGTCCAGGCGACTACTCTGTAACTACGGCCCTGGCCATCCAGGTGTACTTCTTCAGTAATAAAGTTTGATCGTTCATCAACTTCCTTACTGTCTACTTCCCTCAACGGGACTACCGTCGAGTACGACTACTCGCATCCACTCCACGATGGGGCTCCGCACTCTGAGATCGCGACTACGAGTACTCATTGCTGGAATTTTTCTTTCATTAATACTTAAGCAATTCCATTACAATTGTTTTTGTAAAACTTTGGCTACTAGCTAACTATTACAGGGCTACTGGAGATTGAGCTTATAAGCTACTTGCTCCGCGATGGGAGCCATCTGCTCCAGCAGCTCCACGTACTACTCATCGGTGTAGTTGGCGGCCACCCCGCCAGCGACTACTTCCACTGGGGCCTTCGAGAAGTAGGACTTCATGAAGGCCAAGACCTGCTTCGGGATCGACCTCGCCATGTGCTTCACATAAGCCACCAGCCGGCTGGGGGCTTCCCTGAGGCGATCCACGAGTGGAGCGATGTTGGGGCCGCCCGGATGAGGAACCAAGAGTCTTGCGATCGGCAGCGCGGCTTCTTCAAGATCCTTCAGCTGGGCCCGCAGCGCCTCGCAATCTTCATTCAACTTCTACAATGATTTGTAGCAGTTGACGAGATCGCGGTTAGATGCAATCCGAAGCTCCATGTGCTTCTCGCACACGAAGGCAAGTTCTTTGTAGTCGAGCTCGAGTACCTGGCGGGCTTCCTGCTCCCGGTAGAAGAGGTTCTTCATACTCGTCTCCGAGGACTTCAACTGCTCCACTTGGCCCTCAAGCTCTGCAAATACAACAAAGCACAGCGGGTCATACTACATCTCGACCTCCAGCAACTACCCAACAAGTCCAGCGGCGTACCCTTGTTCTTGTTGCGGAGGCCCTTGTTCTTCCGCACCAAGTCATCGCCATTTGCCTGCAACTCTTGGATGTCATTATGATACTTGGCAAAAGTGGCGTTGAGCTTGGACTGCATGGCGGCCGCGTGCTTCCACGACTTCACAAGCTGATCTTCCAGTGCCTCAGCGTGGAGCACCGCGTCACCAAAGCCCTGCACCATGCTGGACTTCTCGCGAGATCTCTCCACGACGTCCTGCACAGGCAACACAAGTCAAGCGAGTACTCAACAACAGAGGATTGACTACTCAGAAGTTAAGACTACTTACCTTCATCCACTGCCCAGCCTGGCGGACCGCCTCCAGGTGCCTGGCCACCATTGTCGGGTCGACCAGATCGTCAGCGAGCAGCTCCACCCCACCACGACTACTCGCGGCGGCCTCCGTCATCGGCGCAGAGCGGATGGCCTCTGCGTCCTGGATCTTCGGGGAGCGGATAGCCACCTCCAGAGCAACCTCTGGTGGCACGGTGGCCTCCTCTCCTCCGGTCGCCGCAGCGGCTTCCTCGGCGACCTCCTCCAGTGGCTCGGGGGCTCCCTCAGCAGCCTCCGGCGCTTGTGGTGTCGACTTCTCCATGGGCACTCCCGCAAGGATGTCGCTCCCTTCGGCCTCAACGCCTGGCAAGAAGACGTCAAGTTCATCAGCAACTACGACTACTCTATGGGGAAGACTACTGCCACAGCAGAACACTTACCCTCGACCATGCTGGCCTCGGGCAACGCAGCTCCAGCAGCCGGCGCCTCGGACTCCACCTGGGGGGCAGGAGTTGACTCCTCGACAGGCGGCATGACTTCTTCCTCCGCCACCGTCGTGGAGGGCTCATCTCCCTCCCAGGACAAGTCTGTTGATTTCCTGCAGAAGTACACAAAGCTGGTTGTCATTCAAGCTCGACTACTACACCATGTACTACTCGGGAAGGTTCAGTACTTACAGGCTGGACCGGACTATCGTCACGGTCGGGGCACCGAGGATGCTGGCAATATCAACCAGTCCACCCTCGGCGGGCGCCTCCTCCTGTGCCTCTGTAGCCGCTGCCTCCTCTACAGCAACGGCAGCTGGCGTAGCGCCCTCCTGCGCTCCTGCAGCCACCACCTCTTCGACGGCGGGGCTGCGGGTCCTGTGCTCTCTTGACGAGCAGGGGGCTGGCGCTCCAACTGCGCTATGAGCTCCTCGACAGTGGGGGCTAGACTACGACTTCCAGCTGGCTTCCCCACTGTGTCCCACTCGCCTTCGTCGCCCGCCTCGACGGGCTCCGTTGGCGGCACCTCCTGCATACAAGGAAGACTACTCATCAACAAGTGTACTCGCACGACGAGTACTCGACTACACTAGTCAGGACATCTTACCTCTTGAGGTGTGGTCTCTGAGACCCTCAGCTTCTTCGCCACCCGCTTGCGGGCGGGGTTGCGCGGCTTCCGTGGCGGCGCAGCCAGACTAGCCTCCAGGCTAGCCGGCGGGTCTTGCACAAGAGGTACATGAGGCAAGCCTGGACGGCTAAACCTCGACCGCAGCTGGAAGCGGTCCTGCAACGTCTCCTCGTCGTCGTCGTCGTCGTCGGATGTGTCCTCCACGATGACGGTGTCATCGCCTTCGCCGACTTCTCGCCGCTCCTTGGCTTTGGCTTTCCCTTCCTTCGGGATCTCGATTCCTCGAGGGGCGGCTGCGGCTCGGAGACGAACATTTTCAAGTCATCCTGCAAAGCACAAGACATCAGCATGACTACTCACAAGCAAGGACTACTCGACTAGGGGGGTACGACTACTTACCTCCTTTGGCGGGCGCGCGGCGGAGTACTCCTGGACGGGGCACGCCGTGTACGGCGGCATGTCCTTCAAGATCCGCGTCAGCCTCTCGATGATGTCGTCGTCGTCCATCTCGCCTCCGGGCATCCGCGACGTGTTGTCGTCGCCGGTGTACTCGAAGCCCAAGGTGTCGCGGGCCATCAGCGGCTGCACCCTCCGCTTCAAGAAACTGAAGGCCACGTGCTCGGCCCTCAGTCCAGCTTCTCTGAGCACCTTGATGCGTGCCAGCAGCTCGGGGAGCTGGATCCCCTCTTGCATTGTGGGCTCCGTGTTCCACCAGTCGTGGTGCCTGGGCTGCCTCCCACTCGGCTTCGGCAGGCCGGGGTGGTGGTTCGTGATGTAGAACCACCTCGCCTTCCAATCGGCGTTGGAGTCAATGAGCTTGTACGCCAGGTACTGCTCAGCGGCGTCTTCTCTCATCTGGATGTCGGCCCCTCCGACTACTCGTGGATTGCTGGCGCTCGGCTGCGGCTTCACCCGGAAGAATTTCCGGAAGAGGATCCAGTGCGGCTTGATCCCAAGGAATGCTTCACAAAAATGGACGAAGACCGCGGTATGGAAAATGCCGTTAGGGTTCAGATTGAGGTACTCAACTTCGTAGTACCCGAGGCCCTTGAAGAAATCACGAACATCGGGATCTCGTCTTCAGCCTTCTCCATTGGGTACGGATCTCCGGCGGCGGCTCTCCACATATCCACCTCCTTCTCCCGGATAAATCCGCTGTTGAGAAGGGCCAACAGATCCTCGGTCTTCACCTTTGACTTTTTCCACTCGCGGCTTGGGTCTGCCCGCAGTGGATACATCGGCGGCGCTGCCCAGTGGCAGCCACGGCGGCCTCTTCGCGGCCCCTCTTCTTCCCGATGACCTTCGCAGACTTGGACGGTGAAGGCTTCATTCTCCAAGTACAGGGCGTCTTCACGCGCATCCGCTCGGGGGCTACTCTGGAAGCTCTGGGTGGCGGCGCACTTGGATCTACTGCGGCGGCGGCGTGCGCTGGAAGTGGATCCACCTCAGATCGATTCGAAATGGCTACAGCAGCGACGGGTAAAAACCCTAAGGGTTTTGGCTTCTATTTATAAGTCAAACCGGCCCTCCAACGGCCAGATGGATAAGTCCGCGCCCAGCTGACTCAGCGGCCGTGCGTGACTCTTCGCATTCTACTAGTCGACGTGCCTCACCTCAGGGGCTCGGCTACTTCTACTCGACTACCTGGGAAGCGACTAGACTCAGGAGCATCTCAGGACACATTCTTCAAGATGACCCTTCAATTCGAGAGGAAGTACTCGACTCAAGGCTCGGGGGCTCCGTGCCACGTGTCCTTCGGTTTTTTCTCTCCAGATTTTTCGGGATTTTCTTGCCAAGACTTCAGATGGACCCTCAGCCAGAGCCTGCGGCTCAACCTAAGGCTCGGGGGCTACTCCATATGGAGTGCGATTTTGCAATCGCACCTCCATATCAGCTCCGGCTTCAAGACAAGACGGGCATTTTTTGAAGACCTTCGGAGGCAGCACTCGAGGACGCTTGGGACTACTCGAGAAGACTTCAAGATTGCTCAAACATCAGCTGGAGTACATTCCAGCCTCGGGATGGTTCGACTACTCTTGAGGACTTTTGACTTGTAGTACTCGGGGACGCTTGAGGACTACTCGTTAAGGCCATCAAGACTACTTGAAGCTATCCTTCTCGACTACAAAGTACTTGGGGGCTTGTCGTATGGACCTCCCTGGGCCCACTACCTCGGTGGGTACCAGGACTGACTACTCGGTGGGCCCCTGGGACTACCCGGCTTGCGCTACATGGCACCTGAAGGCGTGGAGCACAAGGACTACGGAGGAGAAGTACTCGGTTAGGAAGCTGTACATGTCCTGCACTGTATGAAAGACTCCTAGACGTACCCGACTAGTACTCTCTCCCTACTCCGACTTGTAACCCTTCCTCCCGGACTATATAAGGCGAGGCAGGGACCATTCTCTAGCATCTCATACAATCCACGGCACACTATTACACCATCTTGTAATCGTGCCCAATCAATCCAGAGCTACGCAGCATACAGGACGTAGGGTATTACGCACCTCACGGCCCGAACCTATCTAAATTGTGTGTCACGTGTCTCTTCCTTCGAGTTACCGATCTCGGCGAGGCCACATTCATCTACTTCGGGTACTCCCCTTAGTAGGTTGCCGGTCTAAAACACCGACAATCATCAAGAGCTAAGCCAAACTAACCATAGCATACCAAACAAGCTCACAAAGACATAAATAGCATTCCATGGTGAACAATGTATATAGGAGAAGCTTTTCCTATCCAATGCATATGATACAAAATGCATGCAATCTAAGATACAAGGATGCCTATACATCATGTTACATATGCCATGCCAAATGCAAGAAATGCACAAAGGAAAGCTATAAATATGCTACAATGGAGCTCCCACACAAAACTCATAAACCACCGGCTCCTCGAGGGGAGGAAAAAAGGGCTCGACACCACTGGCAAAAGAGCAAAGGAGCACAAAACTCACAAGCTCCCCCCTAAACTCATGCATTAAGGCCAAAGAGCACACAAAGCTCACCTTACACACATGAGATAGGGCAAAGAGCTGAAAGGACCAAGTGGCTTGACCAAGGCCACACACTTGAAGGTCACAAAAACACTTACCTTTATCATTTCTTCAGAAGTCACTCATCCTTGTCCACCATCCCCGAAAGTGATGCACCTACATGTCACCACCGGGATATGAGGTCGAAGAACCACCCCCGATATCAACCAAATCTCCTCCGGGCCTCCCACCTGCAACTCAAAACCAAGAGCGAGAGCGAGCAAACGACTCAACACTGGGGTTAGTTCCAAAAGTGTAAAACCAGTGCCTAGCCATTTGCTCGAAAGTGGGGTTAGCACAAACCAAACCATCTTTCCTACCAAAGCTACCTCCACGAACACCACCACGGTAACCACCATGAGGTAACCAAACCTCTCTACCTGGAGGAGGACCAAAATCACGAAAGAAAACTCATGGACTGTCCCTCCTCTCCTTCTCAAAACTACGGATCCTCCCATCCCCATATTGAGCACGAGGAGGAGAATGCCTAGCAAACTGACCTCCTGCAAACTTTCCAGACCAACCACTAGAACCACGACCTTCTGAACCAAACTTACCATCTGTACGAGCACGAAACCCAAATCGCTTCTTCTGTCCGGCCCCGCACCGGTCCCCGACCGGTGCCTCTCACCGGTCTGACCGGTGTAGCCCGGACAGCAACACCTCCAACAGCCTTCCGCTCTCCCCAAGCCCGAACTGTCCTCACACTCGCCTTGGCCCTGGGCAACTGCACACAAGGCTCAAGTACACCATCGAAAGGGTGGTACTTGTCCTTGTTAGCCCACTTTTTCGCCATTCTCTCCTCACGCTTCCTCTTAAAGCAAAACGCTCTCTTGTGACCATCCTTTCCACAAAACTCACAATGGAAACGGATTGATCTGGGCTTAGGCTTGGAATGAGGCTCTTCACAAGGCTTCTCACTTGGTTTCTCACTAGGCTTTTCACTTGTTTTCTCATTTGGTTTTTCTCTTGGTTGGTTTGGCTTGGATGCAAACTTGTCTTTGGGTGTGGGTTGTGGTGGAACTGAAACATTCCCAAATTTCCTTTCTCTCTCACCACTACCATCACCAACCTTATCCAATCCCAAAGCCCAACCATCAAAGCGCTTACGGCTAGCAATCATCATACCAAGCTGAGGTTCTTGACTCGACAACCAACTCAGCGCTTCACGCAACTTATCATTCTCATCTTGCAAGTGACCAACACATTTTGCAAGATCCAAATTCTTCATAGCATGCAACTCACATGTAGAGCAAGAAGTAGGAATAGGCACTTTCAAATCAGCCTCAAGCGAAACAATGCGCGAACGGAGCTCAATAATTTTCTCATGCAAACTAGGGCAAGAAGTGCAAGCACCAAGCAAAGTGGGTCTAGATTGTAGCTCAGCCAACTCAACCCTAAGCACATCTAGTTCCTCACACTTGGAGGCATACTTCTCCCTAAGATCAGTCAAGTCAGCTAGGAAAGCAGAGCAATCAGCACAATCATTCTCATCAGAAACAACAGGGCTAGCCTTAAGAGAATCAATTTCAAGCTTGCTATCAAGAACATGTGTTTCTAGCTCAGCCACTCTTGTCCTAGCATCCTCGAGCAAAGATCTAAGCTCCTTCCTAAGCTTTTTAGCCTCTCTAAGCATGTGGTCGCGATTATCAAGCAAGTCAACCAACTCCTCATTCTCCTTGCGCAAAGAAGAAAGCTCATCACATACCTCATCCTCGGAATCGAAGTCCGAGGCGCCCTTCTTAGCTTCTCTTGCTGCTCGAACTGCGAGCCATGCCGCAGAAATCGTCCTTGAGGCTTAGGCCCGTCACACAGAGGCCGTTGAGATACTTGCCGACGTTTTTCTTCTTCTTCTTCTTGTGATCCTCTTCGTCTTCATCACTAGAGCTTGAAGACGTGTCCTCGGAATCAGACTCGATGTCGCTCGATCTCTTCATCTTCTCTCGAGACCGATCCTTCTTCCCATGTTCATGATCCTTCTTCTTGGACTTCTTCCTCTTGTCCATGAACTTGTGCTTGTTGTGGTTGTTCACCTTCGTACACTCGGCGAAATAGTGTCCAGCCTTGCCGCACTTGAAGCATGTCCTCGTGTTCCTCCTCATGTTCACCCGGTTCTCGTGCAGCCTCTCGAACCGCCTCATCAGGAGCGCTAGCTCGTCCTCTCCAAGCACGTCGAACTCCTCATCTGGCATAGACATCAAAGAGAACAAAGAGAACATCCTGGTGGACGGGTCATTGTTAGCCTTTCCTTTCAAACCACCGACGAGGGCGAGACTATGAGAGTCAGTCGGGCCCTCGATCTTGGTTGTCATGCCCCTATCCACCTGAGCCGACTTGAGCTTCGAGAACAGCTCGTTCACCGTCAGAGTGTCATACATCTCTGACTCCACAATGGCCTCGAACTTTCCGCCCCATATTGTACGATCCAAAGAGTGTAAGAGCTTGACAGCTCTATCATGATCATCATACGGGAGCACGTCCACATTGGCCCTCATGTTGTTCACAACCACCTTGAACCTCTGAAACAAGGCATCGATGGACTCACCGGGGAGATGAGTGAAGTTCTTGTACTCTCTCCAGTAGGTCGCATACATCCGTGCCTGAACCTGGGCATTCCCAACATGAGCCTCCTTCAGCACCGTCCAAATTCTACAAGCCAAGTGCTCGGTGTGCACTCGATCGAACTCAGGCTGACACAAAGCATGAAACAAGTAGTCGACCGCCTTGTTGTTGGCATCGATCTGTCCCTCGATCCTGGAGCGAGGAAGTCCATCGGCTGGACATAGACTGTGTCCACCGTGACATCCCAAAGGATCTGACCCTTTCCGCGGAGGAACGCGCCCATCCGCTTACTCCACATCTGGTAGTTCTTGCCATCGAAGTGTGGAGGACCCGAACCCTGTTTTTGGTACGCCATCCTTGGATCTAAGACTAGTTAGAGTCAATAAAGACCCGAACCGGCTCTGATACCACTTGAAGGACCGATACGGCGAACCAGAGAGGGGGGGAGTGAATGGGAGCCGATAAAAATTCTTCTCGAAGGAGATGAAAACTCAAACAAGATGAACACGGCTTCCAACACACGTCTCCTACTCACTACCCAAGTTGGTCAAGCCCACGTATCCACTGGAATGCCACTGGACCTAGGAACCAACACACAACCTTCCGACCCGAGAACGCAGCGGAACACCAAACCTCGAGTCTACAGACCAACACCGGTCAAACCGGTGAGCACCACCGGTCAGACCGGTCCCTGCTGGTGAGAGTTGGCAACTTCCACTAAGTGGCTTCACACCAGTCAGGCCGGTGTAACACACCGGTCAGACTGGTCCAAGCCTGAAAGCCACCAAATCACCAAACAGGCCTACCGACCTCCAAACTGACCCAAACTCGAAACAGATGCAATACAGGACAATAGCGAACACACCAAGACGTTCACCCGAGCAAAAACCCACCAAGGGTTGCATCGGTCAGACTGGTGTAGCCTGGGCAGCTCGAGATTAACAGCACCCGCGGGACAACACCCCCAAATCCAAACCTCGATCTCCCGAAACGCTCCACAGACTTGAACAAGACATTGGGGATATTAGGAACACCTCATGAGGAGTCCATAGCCAAGATCAATCCCACCAAAACTTGTCCAAAAAGGAGGAATCGAAGAAATCCCACCAAGAACACCTCAAACCCTAGAACCCGGAAAACCCCAAAATCGAGCCCCTTTTTCTCACGGATTTGGGATGGGAAACACAGCCCAAAGAACCACGAAGGTTTCCCACAAATTTCCCCCATCAAATCCCCAAGAGAAAGGTCCCGAAAACAACCCAAAGAAATCACCAAGAGAGGGCTCCGAAAAACACCACCAAGAACAACCAGGAACAACACATCCAAACCTTGAGGAACCACACTGAATCATCTATACATGCCACAAAGGTTCATACAAGGTTTAGCTTGCCGCCCAATCATCCAACCCTCTCAACAAGATCTCACCATGAAGCTCTCAAGCTAGTCATATGGAAATCCTAAGAAAATAGGAAGGAAAATAGGAAAGCAAATGAACTAGGGTTCCAAGGCTTGGCTGCCATCCTCTCACCTCTTGGGTTATATGGAGGCAACCGAAAGTCTAAAATACCCTTCTCTAATAACTACGGATACAAACCCCTCAAGGGCGGTTTTGGAAGACTTGAAGCTTTCTCCATCGGACGGATGCCCGGCGACCGCAACCTGCTTAGCCTCGACGCAAGCCTTGCGATCCCGACGCGTGTCCTCCGCTTCGAAGATTCCGGACTGCGTCGTTGCACACCGGTCAGACCGTGCTCGTCACGGGCCGACCGGTACCCAACCGGTCGGGCCCGCCCGGTCCGGCACTGCTACAGCACCGTCTTCGGTTCTTCGGTCTTGGCTTTGTGGATCAAGCAAGGAACCCAGTGGTTTTCTGGTGAACCACAGGAAACCCCGTGAACTCGGTGTAGCCTCCGCCAATCGCCACTTATGACTCGGCTCCCACATAGTCCCAGCTCGCCCTTGGTTTTGAGGCTCAACCAAGAAACCGTCCACGACTTCATCTTGTTGTTCATGCCACCATGCGGCCCGCACTTGACCCCACTGGCCACCGGGTCCCTCGAACGAAGCCTACTTGTCTTCTCCACACCTGGAGGCCTCACCGGCGACGACCTTTCGCGCTTGTTCTTCACCTGCACCACCACCAGTCAAGACGCAACCTGCACCTGCAATACTTAGCCAAGAATCAGTCAACACAATGTTGTCAATCACTCATCACTCAAGGAAGCGACCATCCACCGGTCCTCGAACCACACATGGTCCTCAATGATATCGTTGTGGTAAGCTCAAAAGAGATGGTGATTCATTTATTGAAAAATAAAACTAACAAACCCAGGTTGTTCTCCTAGTAGCCATGTTATTGATCGGGAGATAAATACAAAGGATGTTTGTGGTTGAAAGTATATATGTGCAAGCATTTAGAAGGAGATGAGCCAAGATAAAGTTAAGGGCGAGTTACCGTCCTTTTCGATGATCGTAGTGAAGTGCAGCGTGGCCTCCCCCATGCTTAAGCATTGTGCTTGGCATGGAAAAAGAACAATGAGCATCTTGTGGTGAAGGTGATCCTTGAACTCCATGTGGCCGTTTTCTCTTTCGTCCTTCAAATCCTCCCCATGCTTAGCATGTTGCTAAGTATGGAAGAACTTGAATCACTCCTATTCCCCTATTTCCATGTGTTTGAAAATCTTCTTCACTCTTCTTTTCCTTTGTTGCTCAGTTGTCCTTCAACTTCTTCTTATTATCATCAAGTCATGGTTCCAATCCTTCATCGTAGCGTCATCACCAACTACCATGCCGTTCTTGTCGTTGCCTCATCTTCCACAGATTTTATTTTACTTCCAGAACAGAAAATGTACTGAAACACCCCTCCAGGTTCAAGTTCATGAAATTATCTTTCCAACGAGCTATCATTCGCATGAAACGGGTTCCGAACAAGAAAGTTGTGCCTATTTTATTCCGGCGATGCAATCTGTCCAAAGCTGATTTTAGACCGCGCAGCACTCAATGTTTCTGCCATATCTCCTTGTGCGGATCTCCAAAATTGATGATTCTTGATGCTTTGGAAAGAAGGTTTGAAGGAGCTTCTTAATATTAACTTTTCTTCCATTGTACATTTCTTAACACGTGCTCAAACCTAATAGAAACAGCGACTTCCTTCTCAAGCCTTGTAGATGACTAATGATCTTAATTGCAAATGGTCAAGAACTCATGGGAATACTTCGTCATGTCTGCAAAACAATTCAAATGCACATTCTACCCCCGTGGTGATGGTCGGGAGTAGAAACAATTGCAATCTAACCAAAGGCATCCCTAATATCTTAACTTGTGGCATAACCTACCTAGTAAAAGAAAAGTAAGAAGCTAATGAGTGTACGTGTGTAGGTGAAAATGCAAATGAAAGGAAGGGATATAAACAATGACAATGTTTGCACCAAGTTCTAAACACCACGCTTACAACTAGATTGCTTTATTTCTATATAACCATAAAGATTTAACCAAGGTCAAAATACCATGTTCATTCCAAGGTTAATAATTCTTCATGTCGCAAGAAAGTTAAAGTGCATTGCAAAGTTTATAAACCGACCTATGCAGTATGAAAGCAAGGTTCATAAAACTGAATGATGGTGGTCTCTAATCATGTCTAAACACCACGTTTACACAAGATTGCAAAAGAAAGTGCCTCACGCGCGAAGCACCAAAAAGGTTTCATCAAAAAGGTTTCACGAAGAAACCAAGCTAACCTATGCATGATAGAACAAAGGGGGTTGATGCAAAATGCAAATGCAAAGGGGTTAGTAAAAAAGGGTCAGCGATGTTTGAAAAAGGCTTTCGATGTTGTTCCTCAATAATGACAAGCAAGTCACTTTATGAGAGGTAGAGTCTTGTCAACAAAAGTTTTATCAAAAGACCTAAAACATGCTAACAAGGTTTAAGGTAAGGCTTGTGGGTATCCTATATTCTTTTTAGCTGAAGATAAGAATTTTTAAAAGATAAGTCGGATAAAGAAATTCTATCTAAGGTGGTTTTGGAAGAGAATAAAAGAAACCAAGGATTACATTTTTGGATGAAAAACAAAGCTACGGTTTTAGGATTACTAAAGGTGTGAGATGTTTTCCCGAAGAGTTTAGGATGAGGCTAGTCAAAATTTTAATTAGAAAGGGATAGAGATAGACTTTGTCAACTTGACAAAAGTCGATCCCCCCTTTTGTTGGCTTGGGTTATAGGTGTAGTTTGATAGGAAGGTTTAGGCAAAGATGTTCTTTTCACGAAAAGTGTTATAAAAATGAGATGCAACATGCAACACAATGCAAGGTGGAGAACAAAGTGGAATGAAGTGCAACAAGAGAAGAACGAACAAAATGACATGACATGATATGGTGGTGATCTAAACCAAAAGCAAAAGTTAGCCTAAGTTCACCAGCCACAAGTTTAGAATCAAAGGGACCATACCTCATATTTATCTCTAAAACGACACAAATAAAAAGACTCTAAACACTAATAAGCACACAAAAAGGTGGTCTACAAGTTTTCCAGAATCAAGTAGCATAGAGCTCCCTCAATATCTATTAAGCATACATAATATGGTTGTGACATTTATTAGAGCAATGGTACAATGTTACTTGAAGTTTTCAAATAAAGAACACAATGTAGACTTGTCATAGTTTATATAGATATATAAAAAGATTGGGTTGCCTCCTGCAAAGCGCTTTTTTGTAAGTCATAGAGCTCGACTTTCTCAGATACCTTTTCATCGTCGTGAAGCCATGGTTACTTGTGCGAGAATCCAAAGTAGCCATGCAGCTTGATGTTGCCTTATGAAATCGGTAGCAGTTCGCTTCCAACATCATCATGTGTTGAGTGGTGCCACTTGTGTCTTCATTCATCCATGCTCCAGAGGGTTTTGTTTCATTTCTTAGGTTCTAAATTTCATCATGTACGTGTTGTGGAACCGTTGCTAAATCTTCTCTCTATTGACACCATGTCCATCTCCTCTATCTTGTCGTCATCGCCTTGTTGCTGCCTCTTCTTCGTGGATATACCCCTGCATCCATAACAGAACATAAACCAAAATATAGTTCTATTGAAAAATTTTTAAAATTACCTTTTCAACGGGTACTCATTCGTCTTAATCAGAGTCCGAATGAGGGAGCTATGATTGTTTCACTTCAGCATTGCTTGCTGTCCAGAATTTCAACATGTGCAACCTTCGGTGATTCGGCCATATCCGTTTGTAAGAACCTCTGATTGCCTTGCCGCTTGATTCATTGGAACGTAGACTTCATGGGGCTTCTGAAAATCCCAATATATCCCATTCTTTCTTCTGAGCTCATGCAAACATCGTGATGACATCGTTATCCTATCATCCATCGATCCGGAGATGTACGTGTGGTCTTTATCTTGAAGTCTTTCAGGGCACCATGTCACGCATCCCTTAGCTTCAAAACTCATTACCATCACTGCATGATCATGATGGTAATGGAAAATCCTTCTATATCGTGCTTGACATGGTTGCTTCTGAAACCTATAGCTCGAACATACAAACCTCCAAAAGAAATTAGTCTTAAAAATTAATTTACACATGTAGGCATACCTTGTTCATCTTCATTTGCTTTGGGTGGGGACTCCATAGAGGATGTTGGGCCACTAACCAAGGTTAGAACCTACCACTAAAGAGCCATCAACTTAATTGAGTGAGGTTGGACTTGTCGAAGTCTGAATGTTGAAAACTTCTCGATCGCTTTGTGTCTAGGGTTTTACCTGCATAAAAGGACACAAATAAGAAACAATAATAAAATTAGAGTTAGTTAAAAAGAAAGATAGATCACCCTAGGGTTCGAGTTGTCGATCCCCTGCAATGGTGCCAGAAAAAGGGGCTTGTTGATGGTTCAAAACCGTGTTGAAGTTCACCGCAAGCGTACGGGTGACTTGGTGCCTTTGTCACCAAGGAGGGTCCTCCCTAGATTTGTCAATCCAAGGATCGGAAGCAAACCACTAAGGGTCAGAAGTATGGATCTCATCTACCTAACCATAAAGGTAAACACCAAAGGGTAACCCTAGCCTATCGTCTTCTTGTTGTCGTTCCGGTCAAGGGGACAAACCAATCTAAACCTATATTATGATAAGGAGTACACTCGATATGGAGTAACCCGATATGGAGTGGTCTGATACATGTTCATTCACTGCTTTCTCCTCCATCGTATTGTCACTACGCAAGGATATTCATCACCGAACGACAACCTCGGCTCGTGCACTAGAATGATGTATCCATAAGAGATAGACTAACCACGATTAGACCTATTCGTACTAAAATCATGTGCTAGCTACACATATGGATAAAACACTCATTGATGTAGATCAAAGTAGGACAAGATATGATTACATCACCATCGAATGTTGAAGGTACAAATGACTTGACAAATTCAAGTCGCGTGTCCGAAACTCCACCATGGCTTCACCATGCAGGGCCAACCATGGCGGCTAGGGTATGGCCTAAGCCATCTCCTAGGCAACTCAAGGACTTGCGGAGGCCATCGGCTTCCTCCCGGTGCTTCTCCTTCGTGTTGGCGGCTCTCTGATGAATGCATGGATGTGGTGGCCGGCAGAGGTAGAGGCAATTTATTGAGGAGCACCTAGGTCAATGGGTGTCGTGAACCGGGCTCGGAACAGGCCAAGCCAGCCGGCCTGGGCTCACCGGCCCATGCCCGTTTCGGCCCGGTTTGGCCATGTTTTGCTCCCTGACGCTTCTCGGTCAATTGTTGACTTGCTCCCTTCTGCATGTGGGCCTTTGACGTCGTCTTCTCCACGGTTTAGATAGATATCCTTGTCGCACAAGCTTCAGCATCTTCTGTTCAAGTCCCTAGAGTTTTACGGCTTCATGCTTCAGTCCCTAGGCCATTTGGAGTCATGTTCATGATATGTCTTGACTTGTGTTGTGCTTTATGATCTTCTCTTGAAGTGATTGATGAACTTATCCCGAAAGTCTCCTCTTTAACATTAGTTTCCTACGTAAGCAATAAATTCCAAAATCAACATACAAGAGTGAACTTGATACCTCCGTGGGTTAGTACCATTAGTTAGAATATAAAATACGTGCAAATGTTGACGGTAAACTCATAACTAGGTGTACCAAAATTGACCGTCAACAACCAACCTATTTCGTCAGCCAATATAAGGCGGCCAAGGGCGTGCCCCCACGGACATGACATCTCAGCTCTTGCGCACAAGCAATAAAACACCAACAACTATACATAGGGTTTTACTCTCCTGAGGCCTGAACCAGTATAAACTCGTTGTGTCTCTCATGTCCGTGGGCTACGCTAGCGTAACCATTGAGTTCTTAGCTCCCGATCTCCTCCACCGAACAAATAAACCATCGGGGTTGACTTCCTGTGGACTGCTCAGATCTAAACCTCTGACAGGTGGCAAGCTCGGCTAGCTGCCCGTGGCTCATGGTCTTCTTGGCCTCCATGACCTCGGAGAGCGATGTTGCGGCGTCCTTTCCTGCTCCACCGCCGATGCCGGGCGAGAAGAACAGGCTTGAGCCATCGACAGAGTTGTTGTCAGTGCTTGGGTCGTGGCAGCGAGGAGGTCTCGGTGACGTGGTTGCGGTCGTGATCGGAGGGCTCTAAGGAGGATATCTTCTCGATGTCCAAGAAGGTGGATAAAGAGGTTGTCCTCAGAGCCGATCTTGTCAAAGTTGTCACAGTTGGTTTCCAACACCACCACCGAGGTCGAGCCAAAGCTATCGCTATCAGATATAATAACCTCTGGCATACCATGCAGCTTTTAAATATTGTCCATGAATGCTCTTGCTACTTATGCGGATGTGTGCGGGTGAGATAATGGGAGAAATGTCCATGTTTAGAGAATTTATCAATAATGACCAATATTTATCGAATTGCTTAGATTAAGGCAAACCTTTAATGAAATACATGATTATAGTGTGCCAAGATGTTTTTAGGATGAGAAGTGGTTGCAGCAAACCTGGTGTTTTGGTGTGCTCTGGCTTGGCCTTTAGACAGATCTCACAACTACGCACATACTTGCTGATATTGGCCTTCATGCCAGGCCAAGCAAACAAATATTGTTTCACCTTCTGATATGTAGTTGTGATGCCACTATGACCGCCTATTGCACTTGTGTGAAGTGCCAGCAAGATTGCTTGGTGAGCTCCTATATGATTACTAAGCCATATGCGGCCTTTGTACCTAATGATGCCTTCATCCAATGTCTACCCCTTTTCATTAGATTCTATGACAGCTAACTCCGCAAATAGTGTCTTAGCCCTCAACAATGATTTCAAGCCATTTTGGTACCACCGTTGAAACTGTCACCAATTCATCCACTGTGGTTGTGGATTGGTGAGATAGTGCATCCGCTGATCTATTCTCCAGACCTTGCTTATATTGAATTTTGTATTGCATGCCTAGAAGTTTCACAAACGCTTTGTGTTGAATCCCCTGGGTTAGCCGTTGTTCAGAGAGATGGATCAGACTCTTGTGGTCAATTATTAAGATTGTGAATTCTCTTTGTTGCAAGTACGCCTTCCATTTGTTGATTGCTACCAATATTGGTAAGCATTCTTTCTCATATGTAGACATAGCATGTGCTTTTGGTCCAAGGGGTTTTGCTGATATACGCAATTGGATGGCCAGTGTAGCGAACATGGCCTCATATGCCATTAGTTCGAGTTTGATTTTGGTGATTCATGACAACATAATCATTGGTAATAACCATATTGTTTTAGCATGTCTTTATAGACACTTCTAGGTCCCAAGGATGCAAGAAAACCACATGCCAAAATGAGAAAATCAAGGGTCAAAACCGAGCAAGAAAGGAAAAGAAAAGACATCGTCGGATGAACCGACGGTACCCAAATAGCAAGCGTCGGTACAATCGTCGGATGAGTTGGTACACTGGTGAAACCCTAGGCACCGTCGGATGAACCGACGGTCCATTTTCTAGTAGCGTCGGACGAGTTGTAGAGGAAGAGCAGCGAAGACAGTAGCACCGGATGATCCGACGGTCTGAGTGGGGACACCGTCGGTCTATCCGACGCTTAGTTTGAATCAAGATAGAGACGCGCCAAGACGAAGCCTTCAGCACCAGATGATCTGACGCCTTGGTCAAGGGGTAGCGTCGGTCTATTTGACGGTCGCGTGGAAGCTAACAGAGACGACTTGGTTGCGGGGTCTTCAGCACTGGATGATCCGACGGATCGTCGGTGTCTACCGTCGGAGCAGTTGTGTCAGAGAATCTCAGTGGCTATGTGACGTGGGAGGGCACCGGATGAACTGATGCCCTGGAAAATCTCAACGGCTACCTTTTTCAGTGGTCGTTAGCCAATGGCTAGTTTGATGCCTTGGGCTATTTATATCCCCTCCACTCACCCATTTGAGGTTGCTGGATTGTGTGGAAATGCACAAGAGTTCAAGATACCTACAAGATCATATCCAATCCATCCAAGTGCTTAATTGCTCATCCTTAGACTTGCATATGCTTTGTGTATGTGCTTAGTGCTAGGCTTAGCTTAGAGCTGAGTGAGTGCAAGGTTGTGCCAACCTTGTGAGGTGATTCTTGAGTGAATCAAGTTGTACAAGGTTCGCTGGAAGCCTTGGGGCCTAAGTGGCTCACCGGCAATCGTCATCGACCCTCTGGCTTGGTGTGGAGCGGCGAGGACACTTTGTGCGGGGGACGTGGAGACCCCCCTCCTTGGTGGAGAAGCTCCTTAGTGGAGGCGGCATCAAGGTGACCAAGGGAGCTTGGCAAGTGCCTAAGTGGCTAGCCTTTGTGGCGAGTCAAGTGGTGCTCTTTGGAGAGAGTTGGTGACCGGGAAGCAATACTCTTGTGTGAGTGCTTCAACAACGTGAACTAGGGGTGGCTTAGTGCCTACCGATACCACGGGATAAATCGCGTGTCAAGAGTTTGCTTCCTCTCATCCCCTTACGTTTCCGCATTTACTCTATTGCAATCTTTTCTTGCCTTTACTTTCCTAGAGTAGAATCATGCTAGGAATGTCTATAGGTTGCAAACCTTGTTTTGGGATGGGAGTTTCACACTAGAACAGCCCTAGTTGCACATCTAGATAGTATGTTCTAGTTTATCTTTGTGTAAAAGTAGTGACGCCGTAGGTTAAGGTTTTAAGTTTCCTAATTCACCCCTCCCCCTCTTAGGCCAACGAGCATTCGATTCCTTACAAGTGGTATCAGAGCCGGGACTCACTTCCTTCACAAGGAAACGCCAATTCGATTGGTAAATTGTGAAAACCGGCTCATTGGAACGGTTAGGCTTCACCACCTAGTGAGTTGCTCTATAGAGGTATGAAAGGGGTGGATACCTTAGGTTTGTCTCCACATTTCGATGGCACGGGCTATCCTCGGTGGAAGGTTCTCATGGAGGCCTATCTCCAAGCAAAGGACCTTGATGTTTGGAGAGTCACCGATGAGGGCATGAAAAATGGTACTAAGAAGGAAAAGCAATTTGATGTGATTGCTAAGAGTATCATTTTGTCCTCACTAGATGTAGGCGTTTTCAATAGAGTTTTTACTTGTGAAAATGCTCATGAGCTATGGAAAACCATCAAGGAGCAAAATGAGGGTTCAAAAGAAGTTGCTAATGAACGCTACGGTTGTCTCCTTGAGGAATTCAATAGCTTTAAGCAACTTGCAAATGAAAATGTCGAATCTATATACTCACGCCTAAATGTGCTTGTCAATGAGATCAATGCTTTAGGTGTGAAGGATATCACGAACTTGAACATCAACCGCAAGATCCTTCAAAGTCTCCAGAAGCCCGATTATGACTTGGTGAAGGCAATCATCTACGAGAAGAAGCTCGAAGATTTGCAGCCATCTCATATCTTGAGCAAGATCATGGCACATGAGCTTCAACTCATGCCCAAGTCAAAGAAGGCGCCCCAAGAAAAGCCCCAAGAACCATCCTCTCCAACTACAAGCCATGCTCTCTCAAGCCAACAAGAGAAGATGTTGAGTATGATGGCTACTCATGGAAGCTCAAGCGAGGATGATGGTGATGATGGTGACGATGAAGATTCCTCAAGTGATGAAGAGGTTGAATCCATGGTGGCCAAGTACGTGAAGAAGATCTTCAAGTATGTGAAGAAAGTCAACATGTACGGCTACAATGTCCACTTGAGAGAAGGGCATCATCATCAACACATCAAGTTCACCAAGATCGAGCACAAGCCCAAGAAGAAGGTGGTTGTCGGTGCGGAATATGGTCCCGACACTAACCAGTAGATAGCGCCGAGGTCTATCCCTCAATGGTCGATGCTAAGCAATAAGAGACACGGGGTTTATCCTGGTTCCGGCCGAGGGGGCCGTACATCCAGCAGTGGTGTGCTCAAGGCACTATATTGCTCAGCACCGGGGGTGCCTGTAGTGGGGCTGCTACAAGCAAGGCGGGAGAGGAAGCGTGGCTTCCAAGTCCCTGGTGGAGTGGCTGAAGATATTGTGGGGGAATTGGAGAATGAGTACGTGGTGTGTTGTGAGTTCCGGTCTGAATGTCTCTATCTCTCCTGCGGCTGGGGGGTTCGCCCCCCTTTTATAGATCAAGGGGGAGGCGAATTACATGCGCGCCGCGCTATCTAGCTACGTGGGGAAGTGCTTCGTGCTATGCTGTAGAGTGGGCGGCCGTCCGGACGATCCCCTCGCGGCGATCCGGCCATCATGGCCTACCTTGTACCCGAACCGCGGGCGGTTCGAGGGTAGGAGGGCGGCGGATGGTGGCGAAGTCCCCCGATAGGCTCGAGGGAGGTGCGACGTTGGCCCGTACGGAGTACGGGAGTAGGTAGAACGGCGTTCCTTCCCAACGCGCTCCACGGTGCGGAGTGGTTGCTACGGCGTCCGGCGTGTGCACGCACGCGCGGGGATGGCGGCCACGCCGTGTATTCGGTGGCGGGGATGGTATTCCACCGGCCTAGCGCCTCCACCTAACCCCCGTAGGGTCACAAGAAAGTGAATCGAGGGTGCGTCCGGCCCCCCTTCGAGGGCTCGGCGCGTTAGCCGTCTTGGAGCGGCGCACGGCGTCACGGGACCGACACCGGCCGCGGCGCACGGTCCCTCCCCACAGTGATGGGGATGGGCTCCTCCCTGGGGAGTTGGTGCGGCGGCACCGAGGCGCGAGCCCCGGGCGCATGATGGCGCCGTCCTCCGGCGTCAGGGCGTTAAATGCCCGTGTACGGGGGCCGGCGCACGCGTGAGGGGCACCCTCGAGCGTGGCGGACCCCGGCCGAGGGCGGGGCGTACCCTCGAGCGAGGCGGAACACCGCTCGAGGGGGGAGCGAGCCCTCGAGCGAGGCGGAGCCCGCTCGAGGGAAGTGCGCCCCTCGAACGGGGCGGAGCCCGCCCGAAGGGAGCGCGCATCCTCGAACGAGGCGGAGCCCGTTCGAGGGGATCTCTAAGTGGGCCGCCTCGATGGGCCGTCGGAGTCCCCGCGGCGTGGGGGCCGTTCCCCCGCATGGTTAGACAATTTGTGTTTTGGCCTTGTTGTGTATTTTAAGTGAGGATTTCCCCGTTGTTTAAGGGGACCCCTAGGGCTGTCCCCGACAGTAGCCCCCGAGCATCTGCGGGTTTGCCATTGAGGCTCCCGCGGATGCTTGAATCTACTGATAGGACGTTCTTCCCTCCTTGTTTTGCGAATGCTTTCCGTGGGGCCGCGTCAGCGGACCCGCGGGTCTAGCCCCCGAAGCCCTGCAGGAGTGTGGGTGCTCCTGCAGGGGTTAACCGCGAGATCTAGTCAGAGGGCGTGGCACATGTCTCAACCGGCATCGGCAGTGTTTCAGCCGGCTTCGGTGACGCACGCGCTGCTGGCGCTGTCTCCGGCGGGTGCAGGCCAAGGAGGTGTAGCCGTGCGTTAAGCCCCCGAGCACGGCCCGTTCGAGGCGATCGGGTAGAGCTTTACGACTTGTTTTTTAACGCGCCCTCGCCGTCCTCTCGCGGGACGGAGGGTGAGGTTTCCGCAACCCCCATCGAGCGGGTCGCGAATTGCGGATTCCTCTTCGAGCTGTTAGTGGGTGATTCGAGTGGACGCCCATGCCCCGTTCGATAAGGGTAGGCTGCATGGTCCGGAGACACGTCCATGGAAGCGCTTGCATGGGTTTGCTAGGTGGGGCTCGGTCCCGTTCGATAGGGACCGAGGGCGCGGAAGCTCTCCCTCGGTGGGATCCCCCCGGCTAGCTGCCCTCGCTGGCTCTCGAACACGACATGTGGGGCACCCTCGAGCCGACGGGCTCAAGGAATGGCTCGAATGCGCGCGCGTAGTGGGCGGCGTGGCAGGCGGATGTGACCGCTTGCCTTGGTCCCTGCTAGTCTTCGCCGCGATGATGGCTCGTCTGCGGTGATGTGGCCGCTGCGGTCGTGGTGGGGCACGCTCGTCGGCGTGAAGAGAAGATTCCCTGCAGTTAATGCGCGCGGGGCATCTGCTCCGGAGAGCTCGCCCGCGGCTTATAAATCTGAGGGAAAGGGGAGACGGCGGTTTTTTACCTTTGCGCTCCGCCATCTTAGCCCCCTGCGCCTTCGTCTTCGTCCCGCCTTTGCCGCCGTGCGGTGCCGCCATTAGAGCCTTTCTTCCGTTTCTTGTCCTCTGCTTTCGCATCCCTTTGCTTCCTCATGGCACCGCTTCCGCCCCTCACGATCCTTGACCCATATGCCTGGGAGCGGTCGACGGTGACGCCGCTGGCCCTTGGCGAGCTGGTCGCCGCCGGCCAGCTGTCGGCGAACGAGGATGGCCGCCGGCGGAGTGGATTGTGCCGTCGGCGGCGGACCGTGCGCCCAACCCGCCGGAGGGCTACGTGGTCAGCTTCGTCCGTTTCCATGAGCGGGGCTTCAACGCGCCGGCGAGCCGCTTCATGCGGGCGCTGTGCTACTACTACGGCGTGGAGTTGCACAACTTCGCGCCCAACGCGATCTCGAAGGCGGCCACGTTCGTGGGCGTCTGCGAGGGGTACCTGGGGATCCCAGTCAACTGGGAGCTCTGGGTACACCTCTTCCGGGCGGAGCTCTTCACGCAGCCCACGACGGAGCCGAGGACCCGCCACGCGGTGCGCGCCGGCGGGATGTCGCTGCCCGCGCGGGGCAATTCAAGGACGACTACATCCCCTGCACCATGACGACGAACAATGCCGGCTGGGAGCGGGGATGGTTCTACTTGCGCAACGCCGAGCCCGGCCTCCCCCCCTACACCGGTTGGGTGTTCAAGGAGAAGCCCAGCTCGTGGGGCTACGGGGTGTCCACGGCCCAGCACCGGAGGCGGCAGGACTCGGTCTTGGGCGCCCTGAAGAGCCTGACGGCGCAAGGGCTGAACGCGTTGGGCGTCCTCGCCTTCCTCCATCATCGGCGGATTGTGCCTCTGATGGAGAGGCCGCTCTGCATCTTCGAGATGACGGAGGCGGCCAACCCCGTCGACCTGGCGAGGTCGCGGATGCTCCCGTCCCCGCTCGGGCGGGCGTATGCGCTCACCCGGGCGCGGAACGCCGTCGACACCCGCATGCCGGTGCGCCCGGACTGGTCCCCGTGGGACCTCGAGATGCTCCCCACCGGCCCACTGGTGAGTGCGGTTCTTGTTCTTATTTTTGCTCTTGGTGTTGCTCCTACCTCCTGACGCGTCCTTGGTGTTCTTGTTTGCGAGTGGTGAGCTTCACCGCCTCCAAGTCCGTTCCGCCCACCCCCCCGACTCTCGCGCGCTTGGCCGTGCGGCGCGGCCGGCGGGAGCAGGAGCGGGCGGCGCGCAGGAGGGAGTGCGCGAGGCGGCGCAACGAGCGCAGTGAGCGGCGGAACGCGGAGTACCGGCGGCGCGAAGAGTTGGGGCTCTCCTCCCCGGGGACTGAGGATCCCTCGTCCTCGGGGGATGACGAAGAGGAAGAGGCTGAGGGGGGAGGCCCCTCAGATAGGTGGGAGCCGTCGCCCCCGTCGTCGGAGCCGGCTCCGGCGGCAAGGGCGGCGTCGCTCGGGGCGGGCGCAACGGCGCTCGTCGCCGAGCAATCGACATCGGGGGCGGCGCGTGCCGCCGAGGCGCCGGCGAGCACCTCGGGGGCGCGTGCGGCTAGCGTGCCTTTGCGCGCGGCGAGCGCGCTGCGCGCGGGGCGGGGCCGCGCGCGCGGCGGCGACGTCGGTGGCGTGGCGGCGGGGCGCGCCGGCCGCGCCGGCCTCATCCGCTGAGGCTTCGAGGAAAAGGAAGCGTGCCTTTTTTTCCTCGAGGTAAGGGGCTCGATCTTCTGCTTTGGTTTGATTTTCTGATGATCAGGCGTCCTAACCCTTCCTTTGTGCCTGCGCAGGGTGGTGCCAACCGTGCCCCCCCTTGCACCGGCCAAGGTGCTGAGGACGGACGCGTCCATCCCCACCCGGCGGCGCTCGTCGAGGGCGTCACGGGCGGGGACAAGCACGGTGGCGGCGGGCGAGAGCTCGCGAGGGTGTGGGCGGGGCCCCGAGGCCTCGGCCGGCGGATCGGTCCGCCGCGGCGCGGCCGCGCGGTCCCCGAGGAGCGACCGGTCCCGGCCGCCGCGGGGCGCGCGGTCGCGGCGGCGGTCGTGGCGGAGGCGCGGCCGTAGGGGCCGTCGGCCCGTGGAGGCGCGGTCCGCGGCGCCCGGTGCGAAGAGGCGGGGGCGGGCGCGGCCCGCGCGGCGCCCGTGGCCGCAGGCACGGCGGAGGTGGTGGCCGGTGGCGCCGCGTCGGGCGCCTGCGGCCACGGAGGCGCGAGTGGAGGCGGCGGGTGGAGGTGGCACAAGGGCCGGGTGCCCGCCGGCGGTTCCGGGCGGAGGTGGTGGAGGTCCGGATGACGACTCCCCGCCGCCCGGGTGGGACCGGTGGGCTAGCTTCCCCACGCGTCCCCCCCGAGCCCCGAGAGGGGGCCCTCGTGAGGCGGCACGAGGGGCACATGGTGGCGGGCGACCGAGGACACGGTGCCGAGGCCTCGTCCTCCGCGCCGGTCACTCCGCCCGGGTGGAGGGGGCCATCGATGATCCCCCCGGCGTTTGCCGACGCCCGGGGAGCGAGAGCTCGGGGCGAGCTCCGACGCCACGGCGCCACGGTCGACCGCGCGCCGACCGAGGCGTTGCGGGTCCATGGCGGCCCCGCATGGCGCGTCTTCCAGGTAGGGCGTCGTCGCTCGTTTTCTTCTTCTCCTAATTTTTGTGCGCTGCCTCTGTGCCGTAGCGCTTATGGGTTTTGATGTGTGGATGCCAGGAGCTCGAGCGCCGCACCCATGACAAGTACGATGCCTTCGACCAGGTGAACGCCGAGGTCCACCAGCTTCGGGAGCGGTGCAGCGCCTTCGACGCGCTTGCTGACGCCCTCAGGTCCCCGGACGGTGGCCGGCGTGCGGCCATGGCCTGGACTGACGAACTCCCCGAGAGCTCGAGGCAGGACACGCGCGCGCCGCTCGAGCCTCGAGCGGGTCCGCGCGGCCCCTCATCGATCGTGATGAGGCGCTGTGGCACGCGCGCTCGGACTTGGAGAAGACGCGGACGCTGGCCGCCAACTGGGAGGCGGAGGTGGCTAACGTCCGCGGCGAGAACCGGGAGCTTCCCTCGTCGCTTGAGGGGGCGCGGGCGCGGCGGCGCGGCCGAGGAGCGAGCGTGCGGGCGGGGAGCGGCGGGCCAAGGAGGCCGACGACCCGAAGGCCGCCCTCGACGCCAAGGCCGCGGCCCTCGTCGCCGGCCGAGGAGCGGCTCCTTCAAGAGAGCACCGCCCGCCAAGGGGCCGAGGGGCGGCTCCAACGGAGCGAGGCCTCCCCCTCGTCGACGCCGGCGGCGCCGGAGCGAGAGCGCGTCGCCCACGAGGTGTCGCGAAGTCCTTGGCGGATCGGGACGCCAAGCTCTCCAAGGCCGAGGGCGAGCTCATTGTGCTCAGCATTGCGAGCGCAAACCGAGAGATAGCCCTCCAGGAGCAGAGCGAGGCCGTCAAGCGCCTCGAGCGGCGGTCGAGGCCGAGCGTCGCGCTCTCGAGATGGAGAGGAAGCGAGGTCGAAGGTGAGCCACCTGTTCGACTCTTGCCTTGTTGGTTTTTCGTGTTAGAGGGCTCGCATCCCCCTTTACGATTTCTTTCTTGTCTTGGCGATTCCGGAGCTTGCGCACCGCCCGGGGCACGCGGGCGAGCGGGCGAGGCGGCTCGCGAGCTTCCTACAACTCCTCCGAGCAGAGGGCCGCGGGAGCCGCACGATGCGGCCCTCGAGACCCGCCGCGCCGTCGAGGAGGGCGAGGCACGGGCCGGCGGCTCCCGGCCGCCCGCTGCGTGCCCTTGGTGGCCATGTCACCGAGCGGATGCGCGGCGCGGCGCACCGGGCGTCCGAAGGCCCTCGGAGTGGTGCGGTCCCACTACGAGGTTAACTTCGAGGCGCGGCGGAGGGCTACATCGTTCCCGAGGGCGTCGAGGACGAGGTAGCGATGGAGCGTGTGGACGCGCTCGCCGCCGATGCCGCCGGTCGCTCGCCGAAGCCTTCGAGGAGTTCCTCTTCCGGACGCCGCCCCGACGCCGCCGCTCCTCCCGCCCTCGAAAGCGCTTGGGCGCTAGGCCCGTTTTGATGTGTATCAGTACTCTGGCCTCGTGGCCTTTTGTAAATGAACAAGTTGTTTCTTGGACATAAACATTTGCTGTAATGAAGTCATTTGTTTATCACGCTTTTTGTTTCTCCTTCTTCCTGAGTAGATTCTAGTTAGGGGAGTTCGATTTTCGCAGGGGGCCTGCTGGGTTGGAGGCGAGAGAGAAGGGCCGTATCCACGCGGCGTAGGCTATCTCTGGCCCGCGCGCTCCTTCCGCTGTGCCGCCTGCGCCCTGTTCGAATCGTTACTCGAGGTTGAAGTAGGAAACAAACTTAGCGCGCGTTGTTTTCATTTTTGCGCGAAAAAATGGGACCATTTTGGGGGGGGGATGCCCCCCGCAGTAGCCCCCGAGGGTAACTTGGGTTTCAAGGGAAAGCCGAGTTGCCCTTTCTATTAAACTTCAGACATTTACATAGTTGCCACCAACTGGGGCGTTGGCCGTGTGGTTTTTACAACAGAAAAAATGCTTGGGAATCCTAGCTAGGGGTAGAAACGACGTAGCTGTTGGATGTTCCAAGCGTTGGTGAGCTCTTCACCGTCCTCGTTTGCCAGCTTGTACGTGACGGGCTTGAGCACCTTCGCCACGACATAGGGTCCCTCCCATGGGGGCGATAGCTTGTGACGCCCTCGGTTGTCTTGACGTAGCCTTAGGACCAGATCCCCTTCGCTGAAATCCCGCCGGCGTATCTTGCGTGCTTGATAGCGCCTGAGGAACTGCTGGTACCTCGCGGAATGCATCAGGGCCACGAGGCGTGCTTCGTCCAGCTGATCCAACGAGTCCTCGCGGGCTCGCTGGCTGGTATCCTCGTCATAGCCTCGAACCCTGGGCGAACCGTATTCTAAGTCCGTGGGGAGGACGGCCTCCGCGCCGTGGACTAGGAAAAACGGGGTGAACCCGGTGGCTCGCTCGGGGTGGTCCTTAGGCTCCACACAACCGCTGGTAATTCTTGGAGCCATTTTCGCCCAGATTTGTTCAACTGGTCGAAAATTTCGGGCTTTAGGCCTTGTAAGATCATGCCATTGGCACGTTCTACTTGGCCGTTGGTCTGTGGGTGCGCCACAGCTGCCCAATCCACACGGATGTGGAACTTGTCGCGAACTCCAAGAACTTCTTGCCCGTGAACTGGGACCCATTGTCGGTGATGATGGAGTTTGGCACTCCAAAGCGGTAGACGATGTCGGTGAAGAATGTTACCGCCTGCTCTGCCCTTAGATTCGTGATGGGGCGCACCTCCACCCACTTGGAGAACTTGTCGATCGCGACCAACAAGTGGGTGAAGCCCTCGGGCGCCTTCCGTAGGGGCCCGACGATGTCCAGCCCCCACACGGCGAACGGCCATGTTACGAGGATGGTCTGTAGGGCATGGGCGGGCAAGTTGGTCTTGCGGGCATAGAACTAGCACCCTTCGCAGGTGCGCACGATCTCGCTGGCGTCCGCGACCGCAGTGGGCCGCATAGCCCCGGCGGAACGCGTTGCCGACGAGGGGTGCGGGGCGCGGCGTGGTGGCCGCAGATCCCCGCGTGGATGTCCCGCAGGAGCTCGCGCCCCTCGGGAATGGGCACGCACCGCTGTAGAATGCCGGAGGCGGCGCGCTTGTACAGCTCGCCGTCGGCGAGGGCAAAAGACTTAGCCATCCTGGTGATGCGTCTGGCCGCGGCTCAGTCCGCGGGGAGTTCCCCTCGAGCGATCCAGGCAATGTACTTTTCGCGCCAGTCCGTTTGGGCAGGAGCCGGCTCGATGTCCATTACGTCGGCCTCGTGGGAGCCGTACCCCTCGAGAAGGGAGAGCACGTACGCCTCGTTCGAGGGGTCCTCGTCCATGGGTTCCGCACCCGCTGGATTCGAGGGAGCCCCCGAGGGTTCGTTGTGACTCGAGGGGTAGGGCTCGAATACGACCGAGGGTTGGGCGACGTCGCGCGCGAAAATGTTCGGGGGGACGGTGATCCGCCCGGTCGCGATCTTGGCAAGCTCGTCCGCTTCCTGGTTGTACCGGCGGGGCACGTGGTTGAGCTCGATGCCGTAGAACTTGTCCTCGAGTGCTCGCACGGCTTTGCAGTAGGCCTCCATCTTGTCATCGTGGCAGCTCGCGTTCTTCATGACTTGATCGATTACGAGCTGCGAGTCGCCACGCACGTCGAGGCGCTTGACGCCTAACTCGATGGCAATTTTGAGGCCACAGAGAAGGGCCTCATATTCAGCCATGTTGTTAGACGAGGGGAAGTGGAGGCGCACTGCGTACCGCATGTGTTCCCCGAGGGGTGACACGAAGAGCAGGCCCGCGCCCGCCCATGTTTTCATCACCGAGCCGTCGAAGAACAGAGTCCAACACTCCGCTTGGATCTGTGGCGGCGGTAGCTGCGTGTCCGTCCATTCGGCGACGAAATCCGCCAAGATTTGGGACTTGACAGCCTTGCGCGGGGCGTAGGCGAGCGTCTCGCCCATCAGCTCTACGGACCACTTGGCGATCCTGCCCGCGGCGTCGGGGTTGCGGATGATCTCTCCCAGTGGGAAGGAGGAAACCACCGTGACGGGGTGGGCCTCGAAGTAGTGGCGGAGCTTGCGCCGCGCAAGAACCACCGCGTACAGCAACTTCTGGACCTGGGGGTAGCGCGTCTTTGTGTCTGAGAGGACCTCGCTGATGTAGTAGACCGGCCGCTGCACAGGCAAGGCATGCCCTTCCTCCGCACGCTCCACGACGATCACGGCGCTGACCACCTGGGTGGTTGCGGCTACGTAGAGCTGCAGGGGCTCGCCGTCCTGCGGCGGCGTGAGGATCGGGGCGTGTGTTAGAGACGCCTTCAGCTTGTCGAGCGCATCTTGGGCCTCGGTGGTCCAGGAGAAGCGCTCTTGCTTCTTGAGCAGGCGGTAGAGGGGTAAGCCCTTCTCGCCGAGCCGCGAGATGAAGCGGCTCAAGGCGGCAAGGCACCCCAACACCTTCTGCACCCCTTTGAGGTCCCGGATCGGACCCATTCGTTCGAGGGCCGCAACCTTTTCAGGGTTGGCCTCGATTCCCCGCTGGGAGACGATGTATCCCAGGAGCATGCCTCGCGGCACCCCAAAGACACATTTTTCGGGGTTTAATTTGACCCCATTGGCCCGTAGGCAATTGAACGCGACGCCAAGGTCGCCAACCAGGTCGTCCGCCTTCCTGGTCTTTACGACGATGTCGTCCACGTATGCTTCGACCGTTCGCCCGATGTGGTCCCCAAAAACGTGCTGCATGCAACGTTGGTATGTTGCACCCGCGTTTCTGAGGCCAAACGTCATCGTGACGTAGCAGAACGTCCCGAACGGTGTGATGAATGAGGTCGCGAGCTGGTCGGACTCTTTCATCTTTATTTGGTGGTACCCGGAATAGGCATCAAGGAAGCAGAGCAATTCGCACCCAGCTGTTGAATCAACGATTTGATCAATGCGTGGCAAAGGAAAAGGAACTTTAGGACATGCTTTATTAAGACTAGTGTAGTCTATACACATCCGCCATTTCCCATTCTTTTTCTTTACAAGCACGGGGGTTTGCTAGCCACGTTGGGTGGAACACCTCCTTGATGAATCCGGCCTCGAGAAGCTTCCGCGGCCTCCGCTCCGATTGCCCGTCGCCGCTCCTCGTCGAAGCGGCGGAGCCGTTGCTGCACGGCGCGGGCGTTTGGCAGGATGTCAAGGGAGTGCTCGGCGACTTCCCTCGGGATGCCTGGCATGTCCGAGGGGCTCCACGCAAAGATGTCGGCGTTGGCGCGGAGGAAGTCGACGAGCACCACCTCCTATTTGGGGTCGAGGGTGGAGCTGACCCTCAACGCCTTGCCCTCAGGGGCTGAAGGATCGAGGGGGACCCCCTTGGTCTGCTCCGCGGCCTCGAAGGTGCCAGCGTGCTTGGCAGCGGAGTTGAGGTCCTCGTTGACCATCTTCTCCAGTGTGTTCACCAGCGCTTCATCCAGCGCTAGTGCCTCTGCGTGCTCTACGCACTCGACGTCGCAGTCGAATGCATGCTCGATCGACGAGCCGACGGTGATGATGCCGTTTGGGCCGGGCATCTTCATCTTCAGGTAGGTATAATTGGGGACCGCCATGAATTTGGCGTAACAGGGTCGCCCAAGTATAGCATGGTAGGCCCCATTAAATCCCACCACCTCGAAGGTGAGGGTCTCCTTGCGGAAATTCTTTGGGGTGCCAAACCAAACTGGCAGGTCGATCTGCCCGAGGGGTTGGACCTGCTTGCCGGGCGCGATGCCATGGAACGGCTTCGTGCCGGGGCCGCGACCGGTCCAATCCGATCCCCATCGAGCGCAAGGTGTGCGCGTAGAGGATGTTGAGGCCGCCGCCTCCGTCCATGAGGACCTTCGAGAACCGGGCGTTCCCGATGATGGGGTCGACCACCGGCGGCATCGGCCGGGTTGGGGGCGCGGTTTGGGTGGTCCTCCCGGCTGAATGTGATGGCGTCCTCCGACCAATTGAGGAAGGACGGAGGCGCCCTATCAGCGGCGAGGACCTCGTGCCGCTCCTTCTTGCGTTGGCGTGTCGACATGTCGGCAGTTGGCCCCCCAAAGATGAGGAACACATTTTCGATGGCGGGGAAGCCGCCTGCGTCGCCATCGCCTCCGTCTTTCTTGGCCTCTGCCTCCTTCGCGGCGGCACGGCCATAGAACTTCTTGAGCATATCGCACTGCTCAAGGGTGTGGTTCACGGGAGTCTTGTGGTAAGGACATGGCTTCTTCAGCATGTCGTCGAACACCCCCGGGCCTCGAGGGGCCGGTCGAGGGCCTCGTCGAGCCGGGTCAACAGCAAGGGCCTCGACGTTGCCGCCGTCGCGCCCCTGCTCGCGCGCCTCGCGGCGCGGCTTCTTCCCCTTCTTGCCCCGCTTGTCATTGTGGTGGGGCTCCTTGGACTTGCTGCCCTCCGCGGGCGCGTCCTCTGAGCGCTTGCCCTTCTTGCCGTCGAAGATCGCTCCCACGGCCTCCTCCCCAAAGGCGAAGCTGGTGGCGATGTCGAACAGCTCGTTGGAGTCCGCGGGCGGGCTGCGTCCCAGCTCCCGCACGAGGTCCCGGCACGTGGTGCCCTCGAGGAAGGCGTGCACGATCTCGGACTGCGCCACGCTGGGGAGCTCCGTGCAGTGCTTGGAGAAGCGTCGTATGAAGTCCCGCAGCGACTCACCGGGTTTCTGCGTGCAGGAGCGCAGGTCCCATGAATTTCCAGGGCGCACGTATGTGCCCTGGAAGTTGCCCACGAACGTGTGGACCAGGTCGTCCCAGTTATGGATCCGGGCCGGGGGCAAGTGCTCGAGCCATGTCCGGCCGCGTCGCCAAGATGCGGGGGCGAGGTTGCGGATGATGACCTCGTCGGCCGGTGGCCCCGCCCGGTGGCGAGCCGGGGCGGTAGTCGTTGAGCCACACACGGGGGTCCGTCTCCCCGTTGTATTTGACGATGGTCGAGGGTTGGCGGAAGCGTTGGGGGAACGCTGCCGCGCGGATCTCCCGGCTGAACACACGGGTGCCTGGGGGCTCCGGCGTCGGGGAGCGGTCTTCACCGCTGTCGTAGCGTCCACCCCGTCGAGGGTGGTAGCCCCTTGCTGCTCGTGCGTCCGCCCCCGCCGGGTGCGCCCGGCGTTGATGACGTTGCGGGGCGTCGCCATCCGGCCCCTCGCGTGCGTCAAGGAGTCGCTCCCCCGGCCGGCGTGCGCCCTTGCTCGGCGGGACGCCCCGCCCGGTCCCCCCCGCGTGCACCGAGGGTTCGCCTCTCGGTGCAGCTTCGTCGCCCCGCGCATCCCCCTGTTGGCGGATGCGTGAGGCCGAGCTCTCGGCCTGCTGGACGGCCGCTTGCTCGATGAGAGTTTGCACCTCGCGGTGCATGTCTCGAGCTTCGGGGGTTGAGGGTGCCGACATGGCCCGCAGCAGCGTCGCGGCGGCGACGAGCTTCGGCTCGCCGCGGGGGCGCGTCCGCGTTGTCGACGTTGGGGACGGTGTTGATGTGGTCGCGGACCGTCGGCCCCGGCCTCCCGTGCGCGTTCGCCGCGCGCGGAGGCTTCCCCCCCGCCATTGAGGCGCGGAGCGGCCGCACCGTTCGGTATTCCTCCGCCGGCTTGGCCTCGAGCTCGCGGGCTTGGGCTATCCGTGCGTCGGCGTCGGCCCCGGCGGGGAGCGCTTGGCCCCACGGCCGGGCGCGCGGCGATCCCCGGGGCGGGCGTGACTTCCCCGTCTCCGGCGCCCACCGCACCGGCGGCATTGGCCGGTCGTTGGTGATGACGGCGCGGCATTCCGTGCGGGATCGTAGCTCCCCGGTCGTGAGTCGTCGGAGCAACCGAACCAGTAGTCCGCGGCGTCGAGGAAACGCCGGAACGCGACTGGGTCCGGCACGCCGGAGAAGTCCCACTCCGCGTATCCGTGGCGGTTGGCGGGTGGCAACGCGTCGAGGGATCCCAGGGACGACTCGTCCCCTGCTGAGGCGCCGGGGTCCCTGGCGACGAAGACGTGGCGGCCAGGCGGAACCCTACGCATCGTCGTGTTGATGTTGGCGTTGTAGGCCGACGTAGCGCCACGCAGCCCGATGGGGATGCGCGGTCCGGAGACCGCGCGCCCCGCCCCGCCGGGCGGTGGCGGTCGTGATCGCGGCGCGCGCGCGCCGAGTTGCGGCGCGCTCGGCTGCCGCCGCTCGGACCGCGCCCGACGCGAACGTTGCCCGGAGCGACGACGGCGTCGTGGCGTCGACGGGCCCGCGGCATCCGTGCCCGCGGCGCCCTGCGCCATGGTGGTGCGTGCGGCGGGGGCCAAGGGCCGACCCGGCCGGCGCCGCGCGCGGAGCTCCTCACGGTTGGTGAGGCGCATGAGATAGCCGTTCCCCCGTGGCCCGAAAGTTCGGGTCCCCGAAGCGAATCTCGAACCCGGGCGGGGGGGGTCCGAGCTACCCATGCGATGGCGCGTAGCACGGTACTCAATGCGAATCACCATGGAGGGAGTTGACGGAATGACCTTAGGCGCTCGATTGCCCCACGGTGGGCGCCAACTGTCGGTGCGGAATATGGTCCCGACACTAACCAGTAGATAGCGCCGAGGTCTATCCCTCAATGGTCGATGCTAAGCAATAAGAGACACGGGGTTTATCCTGGTTCCGGCCGAGGGGGCCGTACATCCGGCGATGGTGTGCTCAAGGCACTATATTGCTCAGCACCGGGGGTGCCTGTAGTGGGGCTGCTACAAGCAAGGCGGGAGAGGAAGCGTGGCTTCCAAGTCCCTGGTGGAGTGGCTGAAGATATTGTGGGGGAATTGGAGAATGAGTACGTGGTGTGTTGTGAGTTCCGGTCTGAATGTCTCTGTCTCTCCTGCGGCTGGGGGGTTCGCCCCCCTTTTATAGATCAAGGGGGAGGCGAATTACATGCGCGCCGCGCTATCTAGCTACGTGGGGAAGTGCTTCGTGCTATGCTGTAGAGTGGGCGGCCGTCCGGACGATCCCTGCGGCGATCTGGCCATCATGGCCTACCTTGTACCCGAACAGTGGCGGTTCGAGGGTAGGAGGGCGGCGGATGGTGGCGAAGTCCTCTGATAGGCTCGAGGGAGGTGCTGACGTTGGCCCGTACGGAGTACAGGAGTAGGTAGAACGGCGTTCCTTCCCAACGCGCTCCACAGTGCCGGAGTGGTTGCTACAGCGTCCGGCGTGCGCCTGCACGCGCGGGGATGGCGGCCACGCTGTTACAGTGGCAGGGATGGTATTCCACCGGCCTAGCGCCTCCACCTAACCCCCCGTAGGGTCACAAGAAAGTGAATCGAGGGTGCGTCCGGCCCCCCTTCGAGGGCTCGGCGCGTTAGCCGCATCTTGGAGCGGCGCACGGCGTCACGGGACCGACACCGGCCGCGCTGCACAGTCCCTCCCCACAGTGATGGGGATGGGCTCCTCCCTGGGGAGTTGGTGCGGCGGCACCGAGGCGCGAGCCCCGGCGCATGATGGCGCCGTCCTCCGGCGTCGGGCGTTAAATGCCCGTGTACGGGGACCGGCGCACGCGTGAGGGGCACCCTCGAGCGTGGCGGACCCCGGCCGAGGGCGGGGCGTACCCTCGAGCGAGGCGGAACCTGCTCGAGGGGGAGCGAGCCCTCGAGCGAGGCGGAGCCCGCTCGAGGGAAGTGCTGCCCCTCGAACGGGGCGGAGCCCGCCCGAAGGGAGCGCGCATCCTCGAACGAGGCGGAGCCTGTTCGAGGGGATCTCTAAGTGGGCCGCCTCGATGGGCCGTCGGAGTCCCTGCGGCGTGGGCTGTTCCCTGCATGGTTAGACAATTTGTGTTTTGGCCTTGTTGTGGATTTTAAGTGAGGATTTCCCCGTTGTTTAAGGGGACCCCTAGGGCTGTCCCCGACAGTGGTCAAGGAGAGGAGACCAAGGCAAGAAGCAACTATCACCGTCCGTGAGTGGACAAGTGGTGGAGAATCAAGTTCTTCTAGCTCAAGTGATGAATCAAGAAAGAACTTCACCACCCGCTTCATGCAAGGTCCTTCATCATCACTACACATGTGCCTTATGGCCAAAGGTATGGAGAGCAATATAAGTGATGACGAATCCGACACCACCTCTCTCGATGATCTTGTTGAGCTAGTCCATGAGCAAAAAGGAATACTTAATAAACAAGCTAATGAAATTAAAGAACTCAATGCTCTTAATGATCTTAGTGCAACCCTTGCTACAAACTATGAAAATTTGTTATGCAAATTCAAATTGCTTAGCAAGAAGTGTGATGAGCTGAAATCTAAGCTTGAGAGCAATGAAACTAAAACAAGTAATTCCTTTGAGCTTGATGAATCATCTATCCCTTGTGCAATTCCTATCTCCAAGGTAGATGCTTCAACTTCGTGCATTGATTTAATTGATGAATCTTGCTCACCATCTTGCAATGAGAATGTTGTTGTAGAAACATGTGATTGTCTCATAAGCAAGAAAAATGATGAGCTCAAGCAAGAAGTGAAATGTCTCCAAGAGAGGTTGGCAAACTTGATGGGCAAGGGCAAGAACGATGAGGAAAAAGTGGACATCTCTCAAGACATGAAGAGCAAAGTCCAACCTTCTCAAGATAACTCTGATCCCATGGTGAAGAAGCTTGAGAAGGGTGCAACCGTGACTTGCTACAAGTGTCATGGAGAAGGGCACAAGTTCTACAAATGCCCTCAATTTGTCAAGAAGATGGACAAGGGCGCAAAGAAGAAGTTGAACCCCACCATCAAGCGCTCCCTCATCTACACCAAGCCCAACTGCAAGAACAAGACCAAGAGCAACACCTACGTCATCAAGAAGAAGGTAAATGGCAAGGTGGTTGCACACAAGGTTGGGAAGATGAAAGAGGAGCGGGGTTGGAACCAACCCATTTGGGTGCCCAAGGAAGTTATCACAAACATGAAGGGGCCTCAAATGGTTCGGGTTCCAAAGGCCACTTGAAGGCCTTGAGAACGGGGACTTGGGAGGCTTGGCACAAAGAAGTTGTGAAGATTCAAGCCTAGAAGCCAAGCTTGCAAGTTGGACATATGTTGCCCAAGTTCCCCGGCTGAGGTAATGGAAACTAATACCTATCTCTTGTATCATTGTAGCTCCATTGCCTTGTTTAGGTTGCATTTGTTGCAATATTTACATATGGTAGGTTGCTTGTGTCATGTGCTAAACCATAAGCAACTTACATGGTTTGATTAGTGTTTAGGAAAGCTACACTTGTTCTTTCATGGTGCATGTTTTCATATATATCTTTTTGCATCATGAGCAAGCTATAGGGCTAGTTTCCCTTTTGTTTTCATAAACAATGTGCATACATTTGGTTGGTGATTCAAACAGTGAATGCACACATTTAGGGGGAGCTCATCCTATGGTTTGGTTATGGTACTAATATTGTTTTAAGCTTATCTTTTGTAGTCCCTAGGCGACGCGTTCCGGTGCGGTACTTCATTCTAAGAGAATGCTATTTCACTCTCAATGTGATCTAACATCTCTAAAAGAGTGAATATAGCAAATATGAGCTTCATGCTATTGAGTCATGTCCTTGCGAGTTTATGTCTCTAATAAGTTCAAAGGCAATGTACTCATACATTCCTAATCCTTGTGGTACCCCAAATATCTTCCATGCAAGCTTCTTTCAAGTGGTGTTACCTAGTGATATTATTTCCAAGTGGCTCATCTCAATGTGGTGCCAACAAGGTAAAGAGGATCAACCCCCGGAGGTATGCAATGATCAAAAGACTACAAGTGATATCTACAAGTGGTAATGTAACAAGAACCCATTTGTCTTATCTCTTGTCCTTTAAGCTACCTCCTTGCATGATATGCTCTAAGCTTCCTTGTCTTACAAGTTTGTAGTTGTGCACTTGATTTTCACACCATCTTTTTGTGCACACACTTAGGGGGAGCTTAGTTTGTATCATGCTAGTCTCATGAGCTTGTGATCCACCTTAGTCATTCTTACATGTGGTATCTTCATTGATATCATACATATGGATCATGGTTCATGCGGCTTTCTCCCTTGTATTTAACATTTCTCCTTGAGCTATGTTTGCTAGGACTTGATAGTTTTCTTAAAGCCATTTTGCTTTAGACTTTTTGGAGATTTTATTCCAAAGAGGGAGAATGTGAGACCAAAGCAAGCTAGGTTCCAAGGATATGAGACCAAAAGGGGAGAATATGAACATAGGAAGAAAAGATCAAAAAGGGAGAAGGTTGATCTAGGGGGAGTTTGGATGATGGTAAGCATCCAAGCAAGTGTAAGTGGTTCTAATTCTGTCAATTTTTGCAAATTTATGCTTGCTTTGGTTGTGTTGTCATAAATCACCAAAAAGGGGGAGATTGTAGCGAACATGGCCTCATATGACATTAGTTCGAGTTTGATTTGGTGATTCATGACAACATGATCATTGGGACTAACCATATTGTTTTAGCATGTCTTTATAGACACTTCTAGGTCCCAAGGATGCAAGAAAACCACATGCCAAAATGAGAAAATCAAGGGTCAAAACCGAGCAAGAAAAGAAAAGAAAAGACACTGTCGGATGAACCGACGGTACCCAAATAGCAAGCGTCGGTGCAATCGTCGGACGAGTTGGTACACTGGTGAAACCCTAGGCACCGTTGGATGAACCGACGGTCCATTTTCTAGTAGCGTCGGACGAGTTGCAGAGGAAGAGCAGTGAAGACAGTAGCACAGGATGATCCGACAGTCTGAGTGGGGACACCGTCGGTCTATCCGACGCTTAGTTTGAATCAAGACAGAGACGCTCCAAGATGAAGCCTTCAGCACCAGATGATCCGACGCCTTGGTCAAGGGGTAGCGTCGGTCTATTTGACGGTCGCGTGGAAGCTAATAGAGACGACTTGGTTGCGGGGTCTTCAGCACCGGATGATCCGACGGACTATCGGTGTATAGCGGCGGAGCAGTTGTGTCAGAGAATCTCAACAGCTATGTAACGTGGGAGGGGCACCGGATGAACCGACGCCCTGGAAAATCTAGCATCGGTTCATCCGACGCTACCTTTTTCAGTGGTCGTTAGCCAACGGCTAGTTTGATGCCTTGGGCTATTTATACCCCCTCCACTCACCCATTTGAGGTTGCTGGATTGTGTGGAAGTGCACAGGAGTTCAAGACACCTACAAGATCATATCCAATCCATCCAAGTGCTTAATTGCTCATCCTTAGACTTGCATATGCTTTGTGTATGTGCTTAGTGCTAGGCTTAGCTTAGAGCTGAGTGTGTGCAAGGTTGTGCCAACCTTGTGAGGTGATTCTTGAGTGAATCAAGTTGTACAAGGTTCACCGGAAGCCTTGGGGCCTAAGTGGCTCACCGGCAATCGTCATCGACCCTCCGGCTTGGTGTGGAGCGGCGAGGACACTTTGTGCGGGGGACGTGGAGACCCTCTTCCTTGGTGGAGAAGCTCCTTAGTGGAGGCGGCATCAAGGTGACCAAGGGAGCTTGGCAAGTGCCTAAGTGGCTAGCTTCTGTGGCGCGTCAAGTGGTGCTCTTGGGAGAGACTTGGTGACCGGGAAGCAATACTCTTGTGTGAGTGCTTCAACAACGTGGACTAGGGGTGGCTTAGTGCCTACCGATACCACGGGATAAATCGTGTGTCAAGAGTTTGCTTCCTCTCATCCCCTTTACGTTTCCGCATTTACTCTATTGCAATCTTTGCTTGTACTTTCCTAGAATAGAATCATGCTAGGAATGGCTATAGGTTGCAAATCTTGTTTTGGGATGGGAGTTTCACACTAGAACAACCCTAGTTGCACATCTAGATAGTATGTTCTAGTTTATCTTTGTGTAAAAGTAGTGAAGCCATAGGTTAAGGTTTTAAGTTGCCTAATTCACCCCCTCCCCCTCTTAGGCTTACGAGCATCTGATTCCTTACAGCCGGATTGCACTAGCACTGCTCCAATACCTTTATCAGAGGCATCTGTCTCTAATGTAAAACCTTTGGAGAAGTCAGGTAAGGCTGCACCTTTCTTGAGAAGGTTTGACAGTGGCTTGCTTATAGAACCATAGTTGTAGATAAATTTCCTGCAGTAGCCTGACAACCCAAGGAACCCTCTGAGTTACCTGGCATCTTGTGTGGCAGCCATTCTTGCACTGCCTTAATCTTTGTTGGCTCTGTAGCCGCTCCCTCTGTGCTGATAACATGACCCAGGTACTCCAGCTTGCTTTGAGCAAATGAACATTTGGATTTCTTGAATAATAGCTAGTGGTGCTTAGAACTGAGAATACCTCTCTAAGGTGCTGCACATGGGCTTCTTTCGTCTTGCTATAGATCAAAATGTCATCTACAAAGACCAGAACATTCTTCCTGAGCATTGGGGAAAGATATCATTCATGATTGTTTGAAATGCCGCTGGTGCAATGGTCAATCCGAAAGGCATGACTCAGAATTCCCAATTACCATTGTGAGTATGGAAGGCGGTTCTGTGCTCATCGGTTGGTTGCAACCTTATCTGATGATATATCGAGCGCAGATCCAGCTTAGTAAACCACTTGACACTAAGTTCCTCTACAATGGGAAGCGGGTACTTGTTTTTTTAATAATATTGTTCAAATGCCTGTAATCGATGCAGAACTGCCATGTTCCGTCTTTCTTCTTCACTAGTAGTACCGGTGAAACGAATGGACTTGTACTGGTCTTGATAATGCCCTACTGGAGCATCTATTTTATCTGTTTTTCAATCTCGTCTTTTTGAGCTAGTGAATATATGTAGGGCTTCATAATTACAGGTTAAACACCAAACTGTAATGGGATGTTGTGGTCAAATGTCCTTTGTGGTGGTAGCCCTTAGGTTCCTGGAACAGATCAACAAACTCCTGTAGAATTTCTTCCACTTGTGCTGGTTCAATTGTGTACAACTCTTCTGTCCTGACCTTCTGTTGCAGGTGTATTAGCTGAGCCTCACCCTTTCTATGTAGTAGCCCTTTCAATTTCTTGGCTGAAATTTTCTTACAATGAGTCACATTGTCTTTTATGCCTGCCAGTGTGATTCTCTTGCCATTGTGATTAAACCTCATTCTCTTACGCTTCCATTCAACCCACATCGGACTCTACTGCTCGAGCCAGTCCATGCCTAATATCATATCATAGCCTTCTAATGGTAAGACTTTGGCATCAATGATGAATGTATTGCCATGTACCCACCATGCTAGGCCTTATATCTTCTTCTTGCATTGTAGTAGAGAGCCATCAGCTTGTTTAACAGTTGTTTCTATGATTGGTGTGATATCCAGTTGTAGATATGTGACCAAAGAATCACTGACAAAGGTAGTGGAACTGCCTGAATCAACCAGAATGAGCATCTCATGGTTCTGCAGTAGTCCTTGCAATCTGATGGTTTTCTTGCCTTGAGTGTCTTCTGTAGCATGTACTGTAAGGATAGCAGTTCATTGTTTGAATCTTGCCTTTCCATATCACTGATGCTCTCATTGGTATATTGTTGTTGCAGCTATTCCATCAGTTCTTCCACGACATGGAGATCCACTTGTTTTGGACAGCGGTACTGAGGAGTGTAATTTTCTCCGCACTTCATGTACAAACCTGCAACTCTTCATTTAGCTCTAAGGGATTCATATCTTCTATCCCATTTGAGCTTCTGGTTTTCTTCTTTGGTCGTGTCGGCGCTTGGATGAGCACCTAGGATTGTAGGGCTGGCAGCTTGGCCTTGATTCAGTGAGGTACTTGTCTTGACAGCACTCCTGCTATATTCTCGGACTCTTGGAGAAAACCGTCTTGTGGACGCTTCGATGATTTTTTCCTGCATCAATGCTAGTGATAATGTAGCATCAAATGTTCTTGATTTATGCAAAGTGATAGCGTTACTTATGTTGTATATCAACCCATCCAAAATTTTTTGCACAAAAAACACTTATCCCATCTCTTTGTTATGCACTATAACTCTATGTTTGGTCTGTTCAAACCTACTAGCATACTCCTACACAACATCCCCTTTTTGCCTAATGGTTAAAATATCTCTCATGTAACTGTGGTAGAGATCCTTCCCAAATTTTTGTTCTACTTCTACACACAATTAAGTCTAAATTTCAATGCAATGTTGTGATTCATATGTTTGCAGCCACAATGCTGCATTTCCTTTGAAGTTGATAGTGGCAAAGGAAACCCACACATGGACAGGGACATTAAACATACTAAAATACTTTTCACATACTAAAATGCTTTTCACACTTCTCTTTCTAGACCCTAGGGTGCTCTCCATCAAAAACAGAGAAATCTAGCCTGTGCAATTTATACTCTCTGGGATGGTCATAATAATTATTCGTCTTTCCACTATGCTCAGGTATGTCAAATTGAGTACACAGGGGATTGGGAGTGAGATACGCACCCTTGAGCAAGGTGGAATCTAGAGTTTTCCCCTTTGATTACAAACCCTACTAACTGTGTAGCACGTTGTGGCCGATTGCCCGTCCCTCTTCCTAACGCGGCAGGACTTGTTTTGGAGCAGCCGATGCAGATGCTTCCAAGGTGGCGATGCGCGATGTGAGGCTCTTGATGGCATCTTGAAGTTCATCGGTGGTCTTCTCCACTTGGACTCTCCAACTGTTGAGCTTGTCCATCTTGGTATAGTGTTTGATTTGCTCCACTTGTACTTCATTGACTTGAGTCAAGAGTAGATCCACTTTCTCCTCCATTGTTGACTTGGAGATGGTTAGGGTTGGGGGTCGTGGTTTCTGTGACCGGAGCTTGACTTGGGATAGGGCTTGGGCGAGTGGAAGTGAAGGTTGTGGTTGCTGCAATAGTGGAGGAGGAGGTGGTCGTGGTGTTTCTGGGTTGCCACCGGTTGTGGTGGTGGGCAAATGTGGTTGGGTGGCAGCGGTGGATCTGGATGGCTGGGGTGGATTTTGTAGTGGCACCATGTCTTCCTCTCCGGCAGCGATGCTCGAAGTAGAGGATCTTATACCCAAATGTGACGACCCCGGAAGGTTCGCCATGGTAAGGAAAGTTGGCCGGCATCTCGCACGGCGATGAGAGCAGCGGCGCCGTCCCAAGCAGGATTGAGAAGGGGAGAATGGTATAGTGATTTAGGGTTTTCATTATTACCCCACTGACTCGGGCTTAGAGTCTTACATATGGTGTTTTCGGCCCGTCAGCCTAATGACACTTTACACGGGCTTCAACCCAACTTGGCTCATAGGCCAGCCCACTAACTAGGTGTAGCTACAGTCCCTAACATGCCCCCCATGTTGCTCCGGACGCCGGCACCGTAGGGGCGGGAAGGCCTACCCTAGTGGATCAGCGGGCTTTGACTACTGTTGCTGCTCGACGGTGAGGTGGCCGAGTACTAGTCCAACTACACCTGAAGGTGGCGTGTGAGAAGACCAAGGACATCGTCAAGAAGGTACTCACGTCGGCGCTAGCCAGGGAGTTCCTCAAGGCCGTTGAGGACAAAGAAGGCAAGGTAGCACGACACGGCACCCACTGGCATGCGCGTCAGGATGCTGACAGTGGACGGAGCATGACGTGGTCGGTGACGCCCGCCGAGTCGAGGCTGGGGATCTCGTCGGAGCCAAGGTTGACAATGAGGTGGTGGAGAACATTCTCCCTTGACTTGTCATCAGACGCGACGCCTCCGTCGTCCCCACCGCGGCCGCACTGGATGAGCAACATGGTGTGACGCCCATCCGGGTAGGGATCTCGGCCTACGGAACTTCACGCTCCTCTGCCGCGTCAGCAGCAGGGGAGGAGGGTGCACCAGCAACAGGGGGAGGGCGCACCAACAATGGGGCCGACATACCTCCCCCTCTCAATCCTGGAGCTGCAGCTCCTCCAGCTACGGCAGTGGAAGTGTCAGTCATCCGTGGCGCCCCAACCACAGTTCGTGCAACAGCTGCAGACGGTGGGAACTTTGGAGCCGAGGCTACTGTGGCACAGACAGGGTCAGTGAGTAGGGAGGAGAAGAAGGCAACAGCATCCTCACCGGCCTCTGTGAGGAGCACACGCCTCTCGAGGTGTCAACGAGGAGGCTCACGATGCGCGTGGATGCATCCATTGCGGTGGCAGTTGGTGCGGTGGTCAAGGGCGCCATCCATGGAAGCGCGGTGGGGAGCGACCCTCTGACACAGGGTCTTGTCAGATGGTTTGATCTGGACAGCCCATAGGGGTGTTAATCCCTGTGGTTTAGTTGTTCGGCGGAGAGGAATCAAAGGCTAAGAACTCGAAGGTCGCACACAAGTACGCGGAACATAGAGAAACACGGCGAGTTAATATTAGTTCGGGCCTTCGGAGAGTAATACCCTACGTCCAGTTGTTGGTGTAGATTGCTTGAGGATTGCGTATTGAGTACAAGGGTCACCTCGCCCACCTTATATTGGCCAGCGGATGAGGTCGGTTCCCAGACTCCTGGTCGGTTACGACCAGAAGACCTAAGTCTACATTACACATCTTGCCATATCCTGTCGATCTACTTTGGTCGTAATCCACCAAGGTCTTGTCTTGTACATCAAGTCTTGAAGTCGTGCCGAATGAGGTCGTCTGGGGAATCTCGTGGAAGGTCTTCAGGAGGTCGTTTGGGCGGCCAACTAGGTCGGTTGGGCCCACTGACAGGTCGACGGGTCTTCTAGTAGGCCGGACCCACTTGTCGGGGACAGCCGTGAGCCTTGTCGGTGGGGACCCAGGGGTACCCATGTCTCACAAGCCCCTGAGTGAGGTGTAGGCACAACGACCTTAGAAAGGTCATGACGAACTCGTAGAGCTATCGACAGGTCGAATAGCGTGCACGTCGGTCCAAAAGAAAAGAACAAATCGACTTAGCAGCCGACCTGTTTGAAGTCTTGCCGAACAAAGAGAGGTCGAGTGACGACCTATAGGAAGCAGGCTTCCAATAGATCGCAGCGACGACGAAAAACTTTAGAGGGCATCGGAGATGCACTCATGAGTAGTATCAGAGCATCATGGCAGGCAAGATGGCCGGTATGATGGTCCAAAAAAGAAGAAGAGAAGAAAAGGGTAGGTCGAGTAACGACGTGGTGAGAAATAGGTTTCCCAACAGGTCGGTACAACGAGGAAAACAAGAGGGCATCGAAGACGCACTCGTAGAGTAGTCCCCGAGCATTGAAGCAGTCAGCATGGCTGGTTTGATGCTCCAAAAAAGAGAAGAAAACTAAGTCATGGTCTTAGATCAAACGAAGTGTAGAGACACCCAGATCTCCAAGCATGGCTGCGAGGAGTCTGGCAGGGCCGACCTCAAGGAGGCCTTGTAGGCGTGCTGACTAGAAAGAGGCCTCAATCAATAACGTCCAGTATCCGATGATACCCAGCAGAAAGGTGTGTCGAATGAAGAAGTCTTCTATAGTCTTCAAAATCAACGATGAAGCTGGCAAAATGATATTGATCTTGAACGTATGGAGTGTAGAGACACCCAGATATCCTGCATGGCTGCAAGAGTCTGGCAGAGTCACTCGAGGCATGCCGACCTCAAGAAGGTCTCAAATCCAAATGCCCAAGCACCGCGAAGTACTTGGCAGGGCCATCAGGCGCGCACCCCTCAGGGAGGTCTTCATTCCCGACGTGAAACCACAGGGGTCCAGAGCGGGCTGGCAGGGTAGCAAAGGCACACCGACCATGGAAGGTCATGCATCAGGGGCGCCCAACTAGGTTGGTAGAGCCGTAAACATACCAAGGTGTTTGAAGACCTAGGTATCCAAGGCGCACCGACCTCAAGGAGGTCGTTTTGGTGTCCAGACGGCCAACATAGTTGCCAGCCATCCAGCATAGCCATGATGCTAAGGTATTGGCGATCTTAGTCGTGGGCACACCAACCACAGGGGCCCGACGAAGAGTTGTAGACGTGAAGCTTCTAATCTCGATGGTATCTAGGGTCTCCAGGCGCCCAGAAGGATCTGGCAGGGCAGCGAGGCACGCCTGCCTCGGAAGGCCTTCAATCGAACCTACGACCATTCTGCTCAGGAAACAGAAGTATAGGCTGATTGGATTAGGTCCGTTTACCTACAGAGCCATAGTGGGTGCACCAGGACGCAGAGCCTAGCAGGTGCAAATAAGGATCATCGGGTCGTAGAGGAAGGTCGTGAACTCGTCGTTGAAAGGGGGGCCAAATTAGGCGCGGAGCCATCTGACACGGGGTCAGTTCTTGTCGTGTAGCGTAGACTGCAGAGTCACAGGTCAACAGTGGTCGGAGCTTCTCTTGCCACCCAGAAAACGACAAACTACCCACTAATCGAGGGGGTTACTGTAGCCATGTGACCTCTGCGGCGGGAGCTCAGGCATCGTTGATGCATAAACGACAAAAGTCGTCATGAGTCAGAAAGAGTAATATCATCTCCTTTAATGATGCATAGCCTACAGGTCTCGTTATCATGTGGTGACAGTGTCATTACCTCGCCAGCTGCCCGGGGCGCAACGTTGGCTATAAATTGCACACTTGGGACTTAGGGGAGCAAGCTCCGAGCGCCGTTGAGCTATGAAGCCGCAGTGTGATATTCTCACCATGCCATGAGCATGTGTTCGTCCACCAGATTTTAGAACTTTGTTCTTGTAGATGCTTGGAGCTAGGAGAATTCTCGCGAAGTGTAGGCAACATCTCCATCCTCTGAGCCCAGCCTCTGTGTAGTATCAGGCAGAGTTTGGAGGTGTTGCTGTTCGAGCTGGAGCTATAGCAGGACGTCTCTGGTGAGCACTGGGAGCTCACTAAGGCTTGGTTTTCAATGCCGAAGAGCAAGCTCGTGTCTCCATTTCAATAGTTGGAGCCGAGCATGCCTTAGATTACGTGTTGTGCTACAGTTGTCTCCCGTAAGGCCGCCATCAAGGTCCTGGTGCTAGGAGAAGTCTCGCGATGTGCTCTGCTCCGGCAAAGTAGGTCGTGGTAACAGCTCTGGATAGCCCAGGCCTTGTAGTATATTTGTTTTGTGTATCGGGTTCTAGATCCAGTGAGGTCACAGGCGACTTGTGTACATTCGGATTCTGGATCCAATGAGGTTGTAGGTGGCTGTGTTCCCTGGGGTAATCCATGTAATGTTCGCTCTCTTCTGTCATGTACTTGGTCGTTTTGGCAAAATGATTTGCCGAAGACTTATATTAACGTGACGTGGGGGCTTGCAAAATGATTTGCCATCAGGACGACCTGATGTTGTCTTTTGAGCTGACGGCCTAAACTTAGATTTAGGTCGTAGTTGTAGCGTGTTGGCGAAAATTCCGCCTTAATCTTCTCGCTATTTTCTCGGGATAGAGCGGTTGAGGCGTTTTGTATGGTGGAAGGAACCGCAACGGATAGATTCAGTGGACCCCCCTATAAAAAGGGTGACCCTAGGCGGGGTTGACCCCATTCCCCTTCGTCTTCCTCCGTCGCAGTCTTTGTCGCTCTCGTCGCTCCCTCACTCTCCCTTGCTCCGCAGCGATCTTGCGACTGTCGTGCCCACGTGCTTGTTCATCCAGCTCCCAACTCCGGCAAGGCCTGAGCTATTGACGCCGCTTTGCGCCACGCTTCTCTGGCGCATGCACATTAAAACCATGTGCCATATTAGATCCAACTCTAACCCTAGTAGTGAGATGGCGGCGGAGGCGGCTTGCATCTCGGACTCGCGGACGGCGTGGGTTCGGTCGATGATGACCGAGGCCAAGATCCAGGAACTGGTTGACCGGGGGCTGCTGCAGCCGAAGGCGGAGGTGGAATAGAGGGCCACTGCTGGGGAAGAGTTCCCAAGCGAGGACGTCAAGGAGCAGGTCGTCTTCGCATCCTTCTTCGAGAGCGACTTCAACCTCCCGGCGGGCGACTTCTTCTGCGGCTTGCTGTACTACTACAGGCTGGAGCTGGTACATCTTGTTCCCAACTCCGTTACTGTAGTTTTGACGTTCATCCATTTTTGTGAGGCGTATCTAGGTATCCTGCCACACTTTCTGTTGTGGAGGTATTTTTTCTGTGTTAAGGGTATTGGCAAGAGGTCAGGGCCGGTGGGGGCTGTGATGTTTAACTTGAGGTCAGGCCTCAAGGCAGAGTGGATAGACACCGACCTCCCCGACAACACCGCTGGGTGGAGGTCGGGGTGGTTTTGTATGGCAAATCAAATTTCTGGTCTTCCACATCGTACTGGCCATAAGCCAGCGAAGATAAGTGAATGGGATCTGGGACTCTTGACTCGTGAACTCGAGGACCTCAAGGGGGTCCTGGAGCTTGTCAGTGATATGAAGGGACGGGGGGTGATAGGAGCAGTGGTGGCAAGGTCGTTCTGTCGTTGAGTGATCCAACCAATCAAGGATCGGGTCCACCAGGCGTATGAGTAATGCGGGCAATCAGACCTGTGACGCCCCAGGTTTTTAATTATCCCTAACAGCCGGTCAACCCAGCTGACAGTGGTCAAATCACGGTCAACCTGGGCCCTCACCTCGAGAAACTCACTAACCTACTCTATTGAACCCTTTTGGCTAGTAGACACACTTGTGGGGCCAACCCATGGTCAAAAACTTGGTCAAACCCCCTTCACCCCTAGTGTCCATAGCTGTCTGTCGGAACTTTTGCCGCGTTCTCCAAAATTTACCTAAACACTTAAAAATCTACCTTTATGGAAGTTGTCCATCTTGTTGAGGGACACAACTTTCATGTAGATTGGCATATCAAATTTTGAGTGGAAAACCTCGAAAAACTTGATCCAAAGACAGCACCTAGTGTTCAAGCAAACAGGCTGACATTCAAAGTTGGCAGCTATTTCTTGCCAATTTCTGTTGAGAAAAACCCCATAGAGCCTTTTTGAAAGTGATAGAGGGTAGCTAGATCTGCAACTTTCGTATTCAAAGTTGGGTCAAGTTTTATTCAAATTTTTGGAGCAAATTGAATCCAAACTGGTGCTCAGCAAAATAAGAAAAGGGCAGGGCGCTCTGCGCCGTGACGTCGCGCCGGCCGTGCGCGCGCGCGCGCGCCGCCTCGGCGTCCGCGCCGCACTCCACCCAAGGCCGCCCGCCCGTCGAGGCATGCGCTTCCCCACGAGCCCGCGCCCCGACGTGCCTTGAAGTCGGCTCCCCACGTGTTGCCGCGCCGCCGCGCCGCACGCGTGCCGCGCACCGGACGGACCGCCGTCCGACCCGCGCGCGCCGTCGTACGTGCGTCGGGCGAGGTGATCGCCGTACCACGAGAGCATCTTCGTCGTCAGCGCACCGTCATCCTCGCGCGCCTACTTAAGGTAGCCGCCCACCCCTGAGCGCGCCGGACCAAGCCCCCCCCCCCCTCCCTCGCCGCGCCGGCCACCATTAGCGCCGCCGCCGAAACCCTAGCTCCGCTCACCCCCGGCACCGTGCGAGTTGCTTGGCACCTTCCCTAGCTAGCACTAGACGTCCCTGGCTCGCTTGTTGTCCACCCCCCGAGCCATAACCTCGCTGGAGCTCACGCCGCCGCAAAGAACCGCCGCCGACCGCCGCCGATTCCCCACGCCGGCGTGCTTCCCGCCCCAACTCCGGCCACACCCAGGCCCTAGGTGAGAATGTGCACGTCTTCCCGCCGTTCCCCGGTCGGGAGCGCCGCCGGAGCTGCCGGAACTCCGGCGAGCCCGCCGCCTCCCACGGCCAAGGACCCAATTGCGAGCCCCCAGGTCTTTTTGGGGAGTTTTGTGCAATCTAAGGGTATATGTGAACTTTTGTTATTCTCACATGGTCTGATTCTGGATATTTTTAACACGAAAAATAGGAATGTGAGAAAACTAGATCTGCCATAACTTAAAAACTATAAATCCTGCATCCAAATTTTAGATATGTTGAGTATCATGTCATGACTAGCTCCTGTGCCAAAAATTGCACAAAGTTATGAAGTAAATCTTTTTATATAAATTGTTTTCCTTTTATGCAGAATCTTCCTAGATGAGTTTTGTAGCTACAAATATTTATGTTTTTGTTCCCAACTTGTGCATGCTGTCTTGTTATGCCAACTCACCTCTGGTGAATTAATCATGATTTTTGGGTTATCAAAAATAATTATTTTTAATTTGTGCATGTTTTCCTTTGTAAATTAGTGAAGCAAGATCGGTAGAGCTTTTAGGTGTGCTTGCTGGTTCTTTAGGTTTGTTTAGGACCAGAGGACATGCATGAGAAAGATTGAAGCAGTTTGATGCTTATTTATTTTTGTATGCATTAAAATTGATTCACTAGCTAGTCTTTGTTATTTTCCAAAGTAATTTGTTTTTTAGCTTCCAAGCCTTGCATGTGGGTCCGGTGGTTCAGTATGGGTATTGTTATGCTTAAGAAACACTTCTTTAAAATTTTGGTGATTTATTGCTTAATAAAAAGCTTTAAAGCCCTTTTAAAGATTAAAGCTTAAATAAATAAAGAAAATGCATTTTTAATTCTTTTCCCTTTTTGGAAAGTATGACCTAACTTAAGTAAAGGCTAAGAAACGCCTTTGCTGATAAGGAATTAATTTATAAATAAATAACTTTGTACACACCTTACTAGTGAGACGTAAAAGGGTTAAACCATCACATGAAATAACAAGTATAAGAGAAACATTAATTCAAGTGTGCAATAAAAGAATAAACCACATGTAATTGATAACCTTCCTAAAAGGAATTTAATATTTAAATATTGTTAAGGTGAATATGACCAACAAGAGTTGGATAAGATAACAAACTGTCACATCACCTGAACCTTGCATTGCATTCCGTGTAGATCTTCTTGACTGTGACTACTCACTTGTCCCGGAATCCGAGGAAGGAGGAGCAGAAGCTTCGCTGCATGGAAGTGCTCGACGACAGGCTAACATAGCTGACGAAGGCAAGCTCCGGTGCATCTAACCCAATTTTCAAATTTAATATTCAATTATCTATGGATGTTTGTGCATTTAAGTTCAGGAGTTGTATGGAACCTTAGATGCATGATCCCTAGTTACCTTTGTCCTTACTAGTATGCTAGGTCGATAGCTGCTAAGCTATAGGACCGTTACAAGTCGGGTGATGACATCACTCGCGAGAATAGGATCCTAGATAGGAATCATAAGGTCTCCTTAAATGGATTGCTCATGTGGTAAGAGCATGGGATTTGGGCTCCGGTCCAATGGCTATTGTGGGTTAAGTGTTTGAACGTACTAAGCACTTGTCGGGAATGGGACTGGTAAGCCTAGTACCTTAATGAGACGGCTAAGGATTTAACTGTCACTACTCTTGGGCTTTGTCACACGGCTAGCTACCGGTGGTGTATGGTGAGTCCGGGTGCTTCGCGGGGTATTCCGGATAGCCTGCACCAAAGACTGTGGTTTTTTATCCCGACCCGAGGATTTTTGGGAACCGTTTGGTGGTTGTCCTCGCGTGGGGCATCCCACCGTGTGTTTAGGTCTACCTTGCAAGGTTTGAATCAATTGATTGTCGGCCTCTCACCGTTATCTGATACTACTTACTCCACTAGCCATGAGATCCCTAATGATGGAAGTTGATGAATACTATGCTTGATTAATTTTATGCACAACTTTGTCTGCACTAGATGGCTAATTTAGTAAGGATTAAACCCACTAGAACTTGTGCTAAAATCTTGAAAGTAAGGACATACTCTTTGTTACTTTTCAGCAAAAGAAACTCAGTGGCCAAAAAGCCTTTCATGTCTAGAGTTGGTGAAGTAGTTATCACCGACGGGTAAGTCTTGCTGAGTATTAGTATACTCAGCCTTGCTATAATATGTTGATCCAGGTAATGCTTTCGGTGATGTGTGGCCCGGAGAGATCCCGCCCAGCTGGGAGCTGGAGTGGGTGGAGGATGACGACTGAGAGCATCATGGATGGCCTCCCGTGGTGTTTCCGCTTCCCGTTAGTTTAATTCCGCTATTTCAAAAACTCTGAACTATGTTATGGTGACAAAAACTTCAGTTTGTAATAATTAAACCCTTCGGGGTACAAATTTGGATGTTAATGATGTTGTATCTCTGGACTCGTCTTCGAGTGAGTTTTAATGCATATATGTCGATCCTTGTTGCTATTTAAGTGATTTACCGGGCGTTAACCCGGCAACTAACGACAGAATGATACCTTATTATCGCTTAATGACCAAAGTGGATTGGTTTAGGCGATAGTACGGTATTTTCCTGGGCGGGTTGTCACAAGACCCCACACATGAGGTCAACTGCAAGGTCTCCAAAGAGGAGATGGAGGCTCGACCCAGATGTACTCTGGGAAAGTAAAGGTGAAGAAATGCCCCAAGGCACACTCGTTGAAGAGGCCTGGTGACCCGGTAAGATCCTGAAATCTATCTGTAGGTTGTTGCATTTTGCTTTGATTTTTTAGGTCGTATAACTTCCATATCATCCACTTTGCAGATGCGCGAGCTTCAAATGTGGTGTCCAACACCTCTCCCTGAGGGGGAGCTGCACCGAAGGAAACTCAAGTCGGACAAGTACAAGCCTCCAGCAGGTCGTCTGCTAGAGTTTTACGAATCAGATTTGTTGGTGGAGGCCGACGAGGATACCGGCAATGAGGACGAGGGTCGGGACGCTGGAGTGGCCCCAGATGTTGGTGGCACTGCGAAGGTGCGGCGCAGGACGACCAAGTCAGTGGTGGGGAAGCAGTCAGCTTCTTCTTCTGCTGTTGTTTCTGCGGTCAAGGCCGCAGAGAAGAAGAAGAAGAAGAGGAAGAGGAGGGCGGCCTCCCCTCCGGCGGTGGTCACTCCGTCAATTCCGACACCTCGCTCGCGGGAGGTTGAGTCGGAAGAGGAGGAGTCAGAGAAGGAGAAAGATGAGATGATCGAGGAGTTGCCGGTCCCCGAGCGACCGACGAGGAGGTCGGGGAGTCCTGCTGCCAAGAGGCGGCGGGAATTGGTGCAGAAGACGTTAGAGGATGCTCTCCGACGTGGATTGGAGGCGCAGCGTAGTGCTGTAGTGGCACAGGAGAGGATGCCTGCGGCTATTAAGCCTCAGGTGTTTTGGCCGAAGGCTCGGCTTCCAGCTGAGATGAGGTAAAGTCTTTGCTAGTTTTGCCTTGTACGTAGTCTCTTATAAGTTGTCCTTACGAGGTGTTTTGCCATGCAGGCCGGTGGCGAGTCCACAAGGGGTGGCAGTTGCCCAGTCGTCTCCCTCCCGCACGAGATTGCCTGAGCCACAAGTCGTGGGGGAGGTGCTTGCAGATGACACGCGCACCGCTACACCGCCACGAGGAGCGGTTGAGAATGTGGTAACTTCACCACCGATAGACGATGCGAGGGTGGGTACTCCCCCGCGCGTTGCTGAGGTTGTGGGGACTTCAGCTGGGGACGTCGGGGCGATGACCTCCCCAATAATTATTGACGCCGACCCCATCAGGACAGTTCCTGGTGGGGCTGAGGGCCTGGTCGGGGACCAGCCTCAGATCGACCTGGCGCCAGGAGGTCCAGAAACATCTAGCGCACAGGTACCTCCATCTTCGTCTTTGAGCCCAAGGTTGCCATGGCGCACCATTAACTGGAATCACACCCCTTGGCAGGAGGATTGGTTTGAAGATAACGAGGACATGCAGGCCTTGCAGACCAGGACCGTCACCATTAACAACGTGCTGATGGTGAGTTGCCCACAACATGTTGCCGTCACTTGACTGTTTGCAATTGAAAAGATGTTGATGACCTAGTTACTCTGTAACAGTCGCTAGCAGAGAGGGCCAAAGGTCGGGCCGATCTGCTGAAGCATGCAGCGGAGAAGGAGCAGCGGATTGTCGACCTTGAGCGAGAGCTCAAGGAGGTCCGTGAGGCTACCACCTCCGAGAAAAAGAAGCTCGAGGATGAGCTCGCCAAGGAGAGGTGCAAGGTCGTGGAGGCCACTGCACAGTTTAACACCGCGACTACTGGTAGGTTGAATCCTTACTGCTTTTTGAGGAGAAGGTTGTTTAGCTGTGAGCTAACTGTTGTATCCCGTAGATTTCCATAATCGTGAAGAGGAACTGAAGAACGCTCTGGCGACCTCCCGGAGCAAGGTTCGAGACCTGGAGATAAAGGTCCGAGAGATCGAGGCTGGGGGCCTGGAGCTCAAACGGGCGATGAAAGAAGCTACTGACAGTGAGTACGCCGTATCTCAAAAGCTAGCTTATGAAACAGGAGCTCGTCGGGGCCTTGAAGCCGAGTTCGAAGTTGTTTTGAAGTCATTGGAGAATGACCAAACCACTATTGCAGGGTATGAGGTGGAGCTGAACGACCTCAAGGGTGCAGCCAACTATGCAATGTCTTGCATAGCTATTCCAGAAGAGGGGGAGCAGCAGCGGTCTATTGTTGATCGCCTCGTAGATACTCGTAACAAGTTGTTGACCTTGCTGAGGGCGCTTGGCTTGGCAGCTGCGACCGATGCATTGGTGAGAGTTAAATCTCACTATCCTGACGTTGACATGGCCAAGATCAAGGGAGGTGCTGACGCCACGAAGGACCTCCAAGCCTTGGAGCTCGAGGTTGAGGAGGCCGCCAACGAAGTAATGGAGAACATCGACTTTGAAGGCGATAGTGGCAATGGAGGCGACCAATAGTCTTGAGTTAGGAGCTGTACCTGCCCCTTGCCTCAGAACTTGTAAATAATATTTGAAGAAAATTTAACGAAGTGCTTGCCTTTTGCCTGTGCGAGCTTGGTTGATCTTGTAGATGTCGATGTCTTGTGTTTTTGACTCGCTAACCACTACTCACGGAGAGGCTGGCTTACCGACCTCCACAGCTCAGCGTGGAGGCTTACGCAAGGTCGGCACGCGAGAGGGGCATAGAGCTCACGTCTGGTGACCTTTTCGACCAAGCAGGCTCGCGACAGCGAGAGGCTTCACACTTGTTAAAAACGGTGTCCTTAGGTCGTATTACCCTTAGGCTGGCTTTGAGCCAAGCCCCCGAGCGTGTCGAGGGGAAGGACTAGGAAGGACTTGGAACCCCCGGGTTTTGCAACCCATATGTTGGATTTGGCTAAACTCCCGAGCATGTCGAGGGGGGGAGGGGGAAGCATGAGGAAGGAGGAAGTAGTGCTCGACTCATAGCAGATGATTGCTTAAAATATTTCTTTATTAAATCTGTAAAAAGGGTACAAGAAAAGGAAATACATAGCTTAAGTTTAAAACTATTCTACGGATAGAATCGACATAGATGCTCCACGTTCCAGGGGTTGGGTACTCCTTGCCCGTCGCCCCACTGGAGTCGATATGTGGACGGGCTGATAACTTCCGTGACGATGAAGGGTCCCTCCCAAGGGGCAGAGAGCTTATGCATGATGTCGGTCTTTTGGATGCGTCTGGGGACGAGGTCGCCAAAGTTAAAAGAAGTTTCTTTAACGTTGTGATCGTGGTAACGACGTAGCTGTTGGTCGTGACGAGCTTGTCTCATGATGGCAGCGATTCTTTGTTCTTCGAGGCTGTCGAGGTCGATGCGTCGTGTTTGCTCGGCCTCTCCTTCCTCGTAGAACTGGATCCGTGGAGCTCCGAAAGCGACGTCGGTAGATAGTACAACTTCTGATCCATAGACCAGAAAGAAGGGTGAAAAGCCTATAGCAGAGCTGACTTGAGTTCTGTGACCCCAATCAGGTGTGGTAGCTCGGCTAACCAATGGGTGGCGTAGTTGGAGGCGTCATCGTAGATATGGTCTTTGAGTTCTTGGAGCACCATGTCGTTGGCTCTCTCGACCTGGACGTTGCACCGTGGGTGGGCGATCGAGGAGTAGTAGACGTCGATGAGGTTATCCTGGCAAAAGTCCCAGAAGACCGAGCCAGTGAAAGCTTTGCCTAGGTCGGTGATGATCCTGTTAGGCACGCCGAAACGATGTTTGATATCTCCGATGAATTTAACTGCTTCTTTCGACGTTACTTTCGCAACAGGTCGGATTTCAATCCACTTGGTGAATTTGTCTACAGCAACCAGGAGGCCCGGGGCGGTGCGAAACGGTCCTACAGTGTCGAGGCACCACATAGCAAAGGGCCATGACGGCGAGATAGTGTGCAGGACCTGAGCTGGCAGGTGCTGCTGTTTAGCAAAGAATTGGCATCCTTTGCACCTTTTCATGAGGTCTTTAGCATCGGTCACGGCCGTGGGCCAATAGAATCCAGATCGGTATGCTTTGCCGACCAGGTTGGTATATGCCGCGTGGCAGCCACACTAGCCGCTGTGAATCTCAGCTAAGAGCTGTAGACCTTCTGATCGTAGGATGCACTTCATCAAGATGCCAGAGGAGGCAGCTTTTCTTTATAGGTCAGAACCAATTATGACGTAGTTAGCACTTCGTCTCGTGATGCGTTCTCTCTCTGCTTTGTCGTCAGGGACAAGTTAGTTGAGTATAAAGTCTATGAAGGGCTTGCGCCAATCATCCTCTTTTCTGACATTAGCACGTCGCGGGGAGGTGCTGAGTTTTGGTCGTTTGGAGTTGGTTCTGGATCATCAGGATCCAGAAGCTTGATTGAAGGCTTGCGTAGGTCTTGGACGAACACGCCTGCTGGAATTAGAGCTCGACGAGAACCTAGTTTGGAGAGTACATCGGCGGCGACGTTGTTGCTCCGTGGGACATGCTGGAACTTGATCCCCTCGAAGTGGCCTTCGAGTTTACGAATTTCAGCATAGTAAGCATCCATTGTGTCCTTGACACAGTCCCACTCCTTGTTGACCTGTTCGATGACGACCTTGGAATCGCCAAAAGCTAGTAGTCGTTTGATGCCAAGGGACACTGCTATGCAGAGCCCGTGGATCAGGGCTTCATATTCCGCTCCATTGTTGGAGGCCTTGCAGTGGATTTGCAGGACATACTTGAGTTGTTCTTCCTGAGGAGAGATGAGTAATACGCCTGCACCTGCCCCTTGGAGGTTGAGGGCGCCATCGAAGTACATTATCCAGTGTTCAGGCCGCACCTTGGGAGGGGGCATCTGGATCTCTGTCCATTCAGACACGAAGTCAGCGAGGATCTGCGACTTGATCGCTTGCCTGGGGCAAAATTCGATTTCTAACTCTCCAAGCTCGACTGACCACTTGACGATGCGGCCGTTGGCGTCGCGGTTACGGATGATCTCTCCTAGGGAACGAAGACGGAACCAGGATCTTGTGAGCTTGGAAGTAATGTCGAAGCTTTCTCGACGTGATCAGGAGCGCATAGAGAAACTTCTGGGGTTGTGTGTAACGTTTCTTAGCGTCGGCCAGGACCTCGCTCACGTAGTACACAGGTCGTTGAACAGGATAGGCCTGCCCTTCTTCTTCTCGCTCGGCGACGAGAACCGTGCTGACCACGTTAGTGGTGACCATGTAAAGTAGGAGTGTTTCCTTCGGGATCGGAGGTGTCATGACTGGCGGTGTTATTAAGGACTCTTTGAGAGCCTCAAACGCTTTTTGGGCTTCATCGTCCCATACGAACCTGTCGGCCTTCTTCAATAGCTTGAAGAAGGGTAAGCCTTTTTCACCGAGCTTGCTGATGAAACGACCTAGAGCCGCCATCATACTGGTAAGCTTCATGCCATCTTTCTTGTTGAATGGCTTGGCCATCTTGCGTATGGCGTCGACCTTCGCTGGGTTGGCTTCAATGCCTCGGTGCTCGACCATGAATCCCAGGAGCAGTCCGGAGGGGACACCAAAGACACACTTTGTTGGGTTGAGTTTCCACTGGAATTCTTGCAGATTGGCGAAGGTCTCGGTGAGGTCGGTGATGAGCTTGTCTTCCACTGTGGTCTTGACGACCACATCATCTACATAGGCCTCGACGTTCTTCCTGATTTGGGACTTCAAACACTTCTGGATCGCCTTCTGGTATGTTGCTCCAGCATTTTTCAAGACAAAGGTCATGGCCTTGTAGCAATAGATGTCGTGAGGCGTTACGAACGCTGTTTTATCTTCGTCGTCGGGATGCAGGGCTATCTGGTGATATCCTGAGTAGCAGTCGAGGAAACAAAGTAGGACGCTACCAGCCGTGGAGTCCACGACCTGGTCAATACGAGGAAGAGGTTTGCGAGCAGTGCTTGTTAAGGTCGGTGTAATCGATACACATCCTTAATCCACCAGTTTTCTTTGGTACAAGAACCGGGTTTGCAAGCCAAACCGGGTGTTGTCATTCTCTAATAAAACCTGCAGCTAAGAGCTTACAAACTTCTATTTCTATAGCTTGTTTTCTGTCTTTTGCAAATCGCCGGAGCTTTTGCTTGATAGGTCGTGCGGTCTTGCTAACTTCGAGTCTGTGCTCAGCCAGCTCCCTGGGGACTCTAGGCATATCGAATGGACTCCATGCGAAGATGTCAGCGTTGTCCCTGAGGAAGCTGGTGAGCGCGAGTTCCTATTTGGGGTCGAGGTCGGCCCCGATGACGACTTCCTTAGATGCGTTGGGCAGGCTGAGGCAAACCTTCTTGACAGCTGGACTCGGGTCCAACGCTATGGTTGTGCGCTTCTGCTCTAGCACCTGCAGAGTTGTTTGGTCAATCTTGGCTGCCTGGGCGACCATGACCGTTGCTGCGGCTTTGATCGCCGAATCCTTGGAGAGCTCGACAGTGGCACTTTCACAATTGTAGGAGACCATGATGTCCCCGAGGACGGAGAGGATCCCGTTTGGCGCCGGCATCTTCATGATGAGGTAGGTGTGATGTGGTATAGCCATGAATTTGGCGAGCATAGGTTGACCGAATATGGCATGGTATGAAGAGCTCGAACCTCAGGTATTCTGTATGGAAGTTCTCCTCTGTGCCAAAGGTGACCGGGAGGCATACACGACCTATGGGTACGCAGCCTTTCCGGGCACAACCCCGTAGAAGGGTTCGTCACAAGCAGTCATCTTGCTGAAGTCGAACTCCATTTTGCGCAGCGTCTCAGTGAGATGATGTTTAGGCTCCTGCCTCCGTCGATGAGGGTCTTAGGCAGCCAGGACCCGTTCACTATGGGGTTAATGACCAGCGGATAGGTTCTGGGTAAGGGATATGAACCCAATGATCTTTCTTGGAGAAAGTGATTGGGAATTCAGACCACCGCAGAGGTCGCGAGTTTTCGGTGTTGACGTGTCCGATCTCCCTGGCGTTTGATCGAGTATGTCGGTTGCTTTTGGTCGCTTGGCGACCTCCAACGATGAAGTTGATCTCGCGGTTGGCTTTCTGGAATGCGCCATTGGGGTTGCCCCCTTTGGGCGGTGGTGGTGGAGTCCGCTCCTTGCGGTTGTTGTCGCGGGGACTGTGGTCGTCCTTGCGACGTCGATCATCACGCCAGTCGTCTCATCGGTCGTTGTGACGATCATCATGGCGATCATCACGACGATCGCTTCTGTGGTCGTTGCGCCTGTCATTGCGGTCGTCGCGACGGTAGTCGTCACGTTTGTCATCGTGGCGATAATCGCGTTGATCCCTATCGTCACTGCGAGGGTAGGGCCTGCGGTCACGGTAATCTCGTCGATCAGGTGGACGGTTACGATTGTCGAAGCGTTGGCTACCGTTTCGGTCGTCGTTGTCGTTGCTTCTGGTCTTCTTGGAGGTAGATGGGACTCCAAGGGCACGCTTCAACTGCTCGCACTCCCTCATGGTGTGCTTGGCGTCGCGGTGCAACTAGCACTGGTCGTCTATGACCATATTGAAGTCACCTTCGAGGAAGGTGGAAGGTCTTGGTGGATCTGTCACATAGGCTTCGCCAGATCGCTTGCGCGACCTGGTGCTTCTGTCATCATGGTCTTCTCCGTTGAAGTCGTGCATTACCGCATCTGGCGTGTCAACCAGTTTGTCGACGTAGGCCATGAGGTCACCAATGGTTTTTGCGTCGGCTTCGTGGATCTTCTCAAACAACTTGATGTTGGTGATTCCCTTTTTGTAGTAGGCGATGACGTCGTCGTCTTTGACACCTGCAAGGGTGTTACGATTCTCGAAGTAGCGGTTGGTGTGCTCACGGAGAGTTTCATCACTTCTCATCCGCACTCTGGTGAGGTGGTGAGTATTGCTAGGACGATTGTAGGTCGCCTGGTAGTTGGTCATGAAGAGGCGAGACAGAGTTGCCCAGGAGGTGATGCATTCTGCTGGGAGATTGTCGAGCCACAGGAGTGGTGCCTTGCCCATAACGAGGGGGAAGTATCCCGCCATGTGGTCTTCGTTGCCTCCAGAGGCACGCACCGCTATGCTGTACATTTTGAGCCATATACTTGGATCGGAGCGACCGTCGTACTTCTCAATGGATGGCTTGAAGTCCTTGGGGTATCTGATCGTCCGGAGACGTCGTGAGAAAGCTGGGAAATTATTGACCGCTCCCGGTCTTGCTGATGGAGCATGATCGGCAGGGATGACGTAGTGGTCGTCGGGAGGGTCGTTGTCTTGGTCGTACTGGGCACGTCGTAGGAGTTCCTGATCATGCATGATTCGGAGATCTGTAGCTTGAATAGGGTTGTTGGCGTTGAGGGCGTCAGGGACCCCATGCTCGCGGTCGTAGTTAGCACGTCGAGCTATCTCGACTTCATCTCTTATGCGGCGACGCTGACTTCCCTCCGCACGATTGGCCTGGACCGGAGGAGGCTGAGCTCCTGCATTGCGTCTTGGGTTTGGGGCGGCGTTCCCCTGGATGTTGGCAGTGTTGGCTGCATTGTTGGCGGCATTACCAACAGCATTGGCCGGGGTGTTTGCTCGAGCATTGGCTGCAGCATTGGCAGCGGGATTGGCCGGCTGCACTACTTCATTTTCGCCTCGACCTTCTTCAGCCACCAGGTCGAGGGGACCTTGGCTACGACGTCGCTAGTGAGGACGCTCCGATCTGCTTCTGGAGTAAGAGCTTGTTGCGGATCTGCTATATCCAGGACCTCTTTCTTCGATCTGAGCAGCGGCGACGCGGACGTTGGCTTGGAGAGCCGAGCCATTTGAGAATCTTCGAGGTGATTTAGAGCGGCAAGAGCGGCTCCCAAGTTGGTTTGTGGTGAATTGTAGACTTCGAGTCCGTCATGCTTGAAATCCCTGAGGAGGTCTCATGCACGCAGTCTGTTGGCACGAGGTAGATTATCTTGGCGTCGTTGTTGTGGCCCGCCTAGGAGACTCTCGCCCTGTTCGTTCGGCTTATCAGCCACCAGCCAGCAGTACTTTTCTCTCAGAACAAACCAGCCACTAGCAACCAGCCAACAGTACTTTTCTCTCAGAACAAATCAGCACCAGTCATCAGCCACCAGCCGAACGAACAGGCTGTCTACCACGGTCTGGGTAGGGTTGATACCAAAAACCGGTAAAACCCGACCATGTACAGGGTGAGCCTCTTACAAACTATTCCTTGGTCCTTGCCTCTGCTTGGCACGGGCTTCACTTAAATCCCCAATCATCATCAAGGCAATCACGTGAAGGTACATTACGTTTACTCTCTACGAAGGGCTACAAAATTTATAGTTCTCCCGTACATGGTCACCACTGCATCTCTCTTTAACTCGATATATAAATACAAGTAACAGTGTTGGCAGTAATCCCTGGAGTTCATGACGAAAATGCCTGCAAATGGCTACAAGATCAGTTTTCTACGAGTAGTAGACTCGTTAGGTAAAAAGGAGATATAACGGCCGCTCTTGTTCCTAATCTACGCTGCAACGGGCTCATTTACAGAATGTGAAACACCTGCCGAGTTAACCTGTTGAAGAAAGGAGTAAGACATAAAGTTTGCTCGTAGTTACGACATAATCTTTTGTGCGTAGCATAACAAGGTAATAGCCGCACGTACCTTGGCAGCCTTGAAGAGCTCATCCAGAACCTCCGACAAGGTTGGGTGTGCATGAACAGCAAACTTGATGTCCTGCAGGGTACAAATGGTTATGTGCAAATTCAAGCTTTGATCATTACGCAGGCACATAAATGCTACACAACTAACAAAATGCACATCAAACTCACTTGCACACGAGTCCCAAGGGCAATGGCATTTGATGCCTCGTGGATAAGGTCAGCAGCATGCAAGCCCAAAATGTGAACCCCAAGAATTTCTCCACTGTCAGGACGGTAAATCATCTGAGGACAGAGTAAATGTCTCTTCACTTCAAAGTTACAGGTTACATGACCCATAGACTCCTTAACATAAGAGTGGTGTTTGCATCCAATGCAATTCTCTGTTGTATATATTCAGAATGCAGCAGGGTGGAAACACAGCAATGTATTACCTTAGCAAGTCCATCTCCTTCATTCTCCGCCAGAGCCTTTGTGTTAGCCTTAAAATTGGTCTTTACAACACCTACTTCAAATCCTTCCTCCTCAGCCTTCTCCCTAGCTTGTGGCTGCAAAAGCAGGAGGAAGTTTGATTACAGAGCCATAAATACAGGTTTGGTAACAAACTTGTAGCTGCAAGAAAGGAGGAAATTTTGATTCAGTCATAAATATAGGTTTGCTACCAAAAAGTAAAGAGCTGTGAGTTTATCAAAAGTGGCCTAGTCAGATTAAATTTACTACACAGAATTTCACTATGCTGAGCAGAGAATATTAAGATTGGAGAAAGATATCTGACTTACCTCTGTCAACCCAACCATGCTGATCTCAGGATGAGTGAAACAGGCAGCCGGGATGCTTAGGTGATTCAGGATGTTGTCCCTCCCACTGATTTGCTCCACAACTACATTCATATAAACATTTGTTCATAAAAGAACTACAGTGATCAGTAGAAGAACATGCCTAAAAGTAAAAGGCGAACATGATATTTACCTGAGATTCCTTGTGCACTGGCTGCATGAGCAAGCATGAGCTTACCATTGGCATCTCCAATGCAATACAAATTAGGAACCTACATAACAATCATTTTTTATGAAGCAAACATGAAACATGCTCTAGAGATATAATTGTTACGGAGGAAATTAACAGTTACACAAGATATATTTAGCATACCACACTGCCATCTGCATCCATAACTTGCATCCGCTCATCAACAGGAACAAAACCACATTGTGTAACAACATTTATCTGCATAAAAAGGGCACCATTTAGATAATATCCATATTTAAAAATTATAATAGCAATCATTTTCATGTATTTACATTTTCCAATCCAAGTCCTTTGGTGAAGGGTGCCCTTCCAGTAGCTATGAGTGCTGCATCCACCTGAGGATAGAAAATTCCAGTTTCAAGATAAAAGAATATATCTTGTATGAAACCAGTGGAAATACTGTTTATTTGAGTAAGACATTATTGTATAATTTATAATTAATCAAAGGTCCACTGCTATAAGCAATTTTTGAAATGCCTCATTATCCCATATTAAAAGCATCATCAGATTGCCGATAGATGACATTACAAGCATCAAACCACTACATACTGCCAATGTTATTCTGAAATTTACTTTGGCCTACCAGTTTGGATAATTCTCAAGTAGCATGTGCATAAAACAGTTGTATCTAGGTTGACAATGCTAAATTATGATAGTGGCATTAAATAAGCAGCTATCTACCAGCACAAACCATTCAGCACAAGAGAACATAGTGAGGCAAGTACCAAAAGATTTGTAGAAACCATCTAAAGTAAGAACTGATGGGAAAGAGAAAGAGTGTCATTTACCTCAAGAGTCTCCTTGTGTTCTTTCGTCTTAGCATCAATCAACTCAATTAAAACAGGTTTACCATCCTTTGCTGGGGTAATCTAGAGACATGAATACTTCAAGGTATAAATAATACAACCATGTTGGAAGATATTACATCATTACAAAGCTTGAGTTGAGCTTAACTTTACCTTGCTTGCAAAAACACCAGTGTGATAGTCAATTTTACGAGGATTTATAAGAATCCTCTGCGCCAATTTCCCAATCTCAGGATCAAACCCAGGCATTAATTGATCAAGAGCTTCAACAAAAGTAACCTGGTCGATCAAAATTCGTATAATTATAGATGCAACTGCATCTGACGAAAGAAAAGTTCGATTGCAGATAAAAATAATATTGTTAGTATTTCCAGTTCATCCTCACACTGTAATTCTGTGTCAAAATAATCACCACACATTTTAACTTAACATTAGGATCCCGTCACACAATTATACATACAAGATCTCATATGCTTCATGCAGGGGCATAGCCAGGAATTCAGTTTTTCATTGTTAGAGGGGCCAACAGTGAAGTTTTCAAAACTTGGTTGAATTTAAATCTGTTTAGTGGAAAAAACCAAGCCCATAGGGAGGGGGGGGGGAGCCACTGGGCTCATGAGCGGGAAGAGCACATCAGATACTTACCCTCCTTCATAACCCCAATGCTTGCCCTGCCTGCCATTTGCTACATTGCACTGCATCTGGCCCCACTCAAGCACATTATTTGTAGAATCACACCGTGCAGATCTCCCGTCAAAGAGTGACATTAAGATGGAGAGGGATGAGGTCCATGGCAGGTGTGGCTACCAGCTGGGATGCTTATTTGGTGACTAGGACTCTAGGAGACCACACCATGACAATACTGGACTACTGCTACGCTAGTATACTATGCATAACTTGATGTTTTTGGGCTTGGCCAATATTTAGTTATGTACAAAGAATGATGATGTATGTTTCCCAAGTCCTCAAATAGTCTAGTCACCCTCCAAGCCAACTCCGCCGGCTATATTCCCGGTGGTGTTTACCCCTAATATCACGAAGAAGTTGTAAATAACTTCAGGTAACATTAGAAATACCAAGCAGGATTGTTACGCACATTCTGTAAGTAAAGTAATTCAACATACAGGAAAATGTCACTTAGATCAACATTTATATAATGCATTGAGTCTACACTATTACATCAAAATTATGAGCAAGCGAAACAGAAACGAAAAAGTGAGTGTATGATTGTTAAACAGGAAAAAAACCCAGCTAATAATGCAACAACATCAAATGTCCCACAAATACACTATACATGCCCATAATTTTTTTTCTCTCTTCACCACACCGCACGAGACCATGGTTCCAAGATAGATGGTAAAGAATATTTGCCAAACTAACAAATTAACTATCACGACTAGCTCTTCTTAAGTATATATTGCAATGATGCATTGAATGATTGTCGGTGTACCTCACTTCCCAGAGCTGTGTACACATCACTGAATTCAAGTCCAATATAACCACTTCCAACAATAGCTATCCAGTCAGGGACTGACTCAAGTTTTAGAGCATGATCACTAGTGAATACAGTTTTACCTGCATAAAACAATGGCGCAAGATATTTAAAAACGCTACAGTGAGATGGAAATGACCAATAATACATTTCAGCTGTAGTACACAACATTTATGATGAAGCATTGAAATTTTTGAGGTACACTTGCACTTCATACACTAATACTGCCTTCCAGTGTCAAGATACAATTAAAACAACAGCAGGACAGGTAGATCTGGTTTCTAATGTAGTTATTACCAGGTCCCTTTGTCCATTTATTGAGAGGATATACAGCATAGAGAAGACTACTCAACACTCATACAAAAATCCAAAACAGCAAAATGTAGTTCCTGTTCTTATGTCTACTCATTACAGGGAGTGTATAGCTTTTACATTTCTACAATTAGCTTAATACACACCATATGTGATAATGGTTAACAAATGAACTACCATTCACAATAGGTAAAGCTAGAGTTATATGCAAAAATCTTAAACAATGAAGATGGCTTAAATGTGTGATGTCTAACCTTGCAGCGAACTCATATAAAACATTGCAAAAGATAAAGGATAAAATATAATAGTGGTTTCTCATTTGTGTGCATGTCTAGTCAATATTACTCACACTAAAACAAAACAAAATGTGTATCACAAACTATCTGAAGCATGATATAGGTTTAACAGCATTGTTTCTCATTTCACAATTGTATTGGAGACATGATGTTCCAGAATAAACAGCAATTACCATCTATTTCAATGCCCTTGGGGACAAATGGAACAGATCCAGTGGCAATTATGATGTTTCTAGCGGTGATTTCATTGTCTGGAAAACCAACCTTTCCATATCTCACTTTTTGCTTCCCCTACAGACATCAGAAACAGTAACATGTAATAACAATTAAAGATACTCTACATCATTTAAAAACTACACAGCAGACATAGCCAATCCAATGTTTAAACATGACATCTTATAAAGCAAAATATACATGTTTTCAGAATTAGCATATATAATACCTAGCATATTTGACTCAACATTCTAATGCATGGAGTTGTACATTGCAGGCTAATACGATAACTACTGTGTTTAACTCTTTAAGTAGCCTATATACAACTGATTCATCAAGTAGCCCATAAGCAACGGAAATTTGCCTAATTAAGTCATTGCAGTGCTAAACCATATACAAGTCTTTTAACAATTTGGGTTAATCCCCACGATTTAGCCAACTGTGATCCCTTGATATAGCTAAGAATAGCAGGTTAAAGTGAAGTTTATATCTGGACCATATGATGTAAACACTACTACTTGCAACAAACACAACATTCAATAGTATCTGACTTCAAGGCGAACAAAGGAAAATGTATAGATGACCTACCACAATTGTACCAATACCAGTCAATATATCCACACCTTGAGCCTTCATCGAATTAGTCAAGTTGCTGCGTATTTTAGAGGCGAGGTTATTTGCATGGTCAGCAACAGCCTGTCTGTCATATCCTGGTGAGGAAACCTGTTACAAGCATGACAAATAATTAGCAGGGTCAGGAGAAGAATAACTTGGTAGCATAAAAATGGTAGACATCGTCGTAAACAGTCGAAGGCAACAGGTAAATTCTTGGTTGATTTTTTTTTTCAAAATCAAATGCACAGATTAGGCCAGCCTATGCTTGGAGCAAAGACAAGGCGTCATAATGTTTTAAAAAGAGCCAAAGATGAACAAAATAAGTCCAACAAAGTAAATAGAGCTCGAATTAGATTATCTACAAGCTGCAGTTACTCTGGTACAAACGCCCTTTGAATTTATTCTCATTTTAAGTTAAGAATATAATCCACAAAAGCCTTATTAATTGGATGATCAAGTAGATGTGCCAAGCCCAGTAGTAAAACAAATGCATAGCACATAGGAGCACTGGCGGATCACAAAAGCTGTTTTTTCTTTAAAAAAGTCTGATTCATCACCCTCAACTATCACAAAAGCTCAAATTTGATCCTCTAACTATTAAACCAGTGGTATGACATCCCTGAATTCGCACAAAAGTCCGATTTTGCTCCTCCAACCACTGTAGCTACTGTAGATGAAGGGGGAAAAATTAGCCCTTGGCCCACCCTAACTTCAAATCCTGGATTCGCCACTACATAGGAGTATTCAACATGACTGTGCATTGAAGTTCCATGCAGTTTGCAAACCATTATGAAAATATCACCTGTAGGCCCAATGACTTCATGTGATGCTCATCTTGAAGTTCCCGCATCTTACCACTTACAGCAAGGAGAGCCTTTGATGGAACACAACCTCTGTTCACACAAGTACCACCCACAACATCTCCCTCAATTATGGCAGTTTTCAAACCCTGCATGAGGCAGTTTTTTCTAAAATCATTAGGAACACTCCTTGAAATATGTTTAGTTATCAATTGTTGGCAGCACAGATAAAGCTCCATGTGCATCAAACATGGAATTTTGTACCAAACATGAAATTCATTCACAGGATAAGTCAAGACTTGCTGCAGACATCGGAACTAGCAAAGCAATACTACTACCTGAAATGAAACAGAAGTAATAGTACACCAAATTTCCATACATATTCAAAGCAAACACAATGCTCTAGTGATTGTAATAGTATAACATCAAAAAATAAAAAGAGTAACCAAACTTTATCACTTCTTAAAGTCAGTGCCAACTCAAGCGGCAGCCAGACACTAAGGTCAAGTTTTTATTTATTGTCAGACTGAGCAAAGTGATAAAAACACAATATAAAAATATAGAAATAATGCATAATAAGAAAAAGAAGAGGAAATTATTATCAACCTTTTAGCAGTATATATACGAAGGCTTTGCCAATCCGCTAGCTCCATGAGTACCAAAATACCAACAGAAAATTTTGTGTTTCTGCATAGTTTTGTTATTTTCTCACTATTTTAACATGGTTCAATATCGATATTTATTTGGATCTATCTCCTTATCAAATGATTGAGATTTGGTATTACATCAATCACATGTCATAACCGTTCGATCTTTACTCTGATGTTCAAGATCGACTCCACCTCTCTCCCTTATCTCTTTCTTCTTCCTCTCGTTTCCATGTGCTTCTTCCTCTTGCGGCCGCGACCAAGCGCAACTCCCCTGCTGCTGCCGCCGCTGCCTCCTGCCCGGCTGAAGTCCTCGGCCGCCTCCACTTCCACGTTCCACCGTCATCCACCAGTCAACGCTAATCTGTTTGGTCCGTATTCCCCTGTCGTATACGCTGCCCACCGGGGATCCCCCACCGCCCAGATCCGGCAGCACCCTTGCCAGTTGCCACCCGATCCGCCACCGCCACCGTCTCTCGCACCTCCACTGTCGGCTGGCGAGGCGCCCAAGAGCTCCATCTAGACACGAAGGCCACAGGTAACCCCAAATCTCAATCCCCAATTCAATTTCTTCTACAAGCTTTGGGTTCTTGAGAGATAGCTACAAATCAAGAATTCGAGAACGAGTAAATCTGTATTTATTTACTACTACAGCACTGCCATCTAAACTACTGAGAGATCTTAAAATGACCAAATTGTTGAATCACACAAAATTAATGGTAGGAAGAGATTTGTCCAAGAAACTAAGCTCTAGCACCAAGCCACATAACTAAAGCATGTGCCTCGCTAGTCGCTACCTATGGCTGAATTTTAGCTCTTGCTTTATTAAACAGATTACTAGATTTTAATATCAGCATAGCAACCAACGCCTAAGGCTTGTCCAAATCTTAGCCCAAGCTTGAGCAGAAGGTACAAACGAGCTCCGAGAGTTGCGCCACCATCTCTCGATCTACATTTGACCAGATCGACAGCGGAAAATGCGCTCAGCATGCATTCCACACCCCTGGCAACGCCTCCAGCGCAGAGTGAGCGGAACTGACCTTCTCGACTGCGTGGAGTGCGGCGCCGTGGCCGCCGACGCCGGCTCCGATGATCACGAGGTCGTAGTCGAACCCGCCGCTGCCGGCCGCGCCATTCCCCGCCGTGGCCGCAGCAGCCACACTCCGCCTGGCGGCCACCACCTGCGGCGAGGACCGGATCGAGCGGAGCCCAAGAGCCTCGCGCCGGAGACCGCAGAAGCGGAGCCCAGTAGCTGGCCGGATCGCGTTGGGCCTGGAGGAGGCGGCGCTGCTCGCAACCGCCGCCGCCGAAGCCGCGGAAAGGGACATGGCCGTGGAGTACATGGCGGCAGCGGCGCGGAGGTGGGTGCAGTATAAGAAGAGGCGAGGTGGCGGTGGCGGTGGGGCGGAGGCGGAGGCGGCGAGGGTCGGGGCGTGTGGGTTTTGGCGATGGGCGGAGGATTCGAAGCAGGGGAGGGAAAGGGATGATGGTTTTGATGATGCAGGTGCCAGGTAAGCAATCAGCGGGGGAATATGTTTTGCTGCAAAATTCTTAATTTTTTATTTTTAAGGGCGTGTTTGGGAGAGCTCCACGCAGCTCCAGATCCACAAAAACAGCTCCACTCCAACTTTTTCGTGCCAAACACCCCACTCCCAAAAACTCCGGATCCACCAAATCCATGGATCTAGCTCCCAACTCCACCAATTCCATGGAGTGCCTCAAGGGGTACTGCGAACATGTTTTGGTAAACAACTCGTGGAGTTGGGGGGTAATTACCCACCACTGCCACCGATTACACACATACCGGTTCGATTTCTTTTTTCCCGAACGGACGCCGCGCCCCACCCCCCTCGCGACGCATCGTCTCCCCCACGCACTTGTTCCTCCCGCCGCCGCCGGTCATCAACAGGAGCCGCGGCCGGCCGGACCGCCGAAATCGCCGCAGATGAGCCGTCCGCCCCCTCCTCCGCCTCCTCCTATCAATTCCGGGCATCGAATTGGCCTGTCCCGTCCTCCTCCTCCAACCCTAGACGCCATGGATGGCAATGGAGCGGCGGCCGCCGGAGATGAGGAAGAAAACGGAGCTCATGGCGCTACCTGGGAGGATTCAATCGATCCGTTTTCGCAAGAATTTGGTGCGGTTGGCGACCTTGGGGACGACACCGGCGGCACAGCCGACCCCTTGGCTAGGGGCGCGCCTGGTCTGGCCCTGGGAGCGGCCGGCGGCCTAGGCAGGGGCGCGCGCGCCCAGGCGCCCGGCCGGGGGCTCTCCGCCGCCCCCAGCGGGGGCGCCGCCTAGGCCCGGCCGGGGGCTCGCCGCCCTAGGCGGGGGCCCGGCTAGCCGCGGCCGTGGGAGGGGCCTCGGCCGGCCATGGCGGCCGCGGTCGCCCGAGCCGGTGGTGCGGCCGGCCATGGCGGTGGCGCGGCCGGCCTCTCCGGCGGCCTCGCCGGTCCGGGCAACGGCGCGGACGGTCCGGGGAGTGGCATGATCGGGCGTTTTGAAACGGATCCCTCCATCGGCGATGCGTTTTTGGCGTCTCAAGCATCAGCTACCTCCGGTGCTCGGAGAGAAGGAGACGTCTTGCATCAAGCAAAAGGATCGAGAGATGATGAGGTATAATTCGATGTCTTTGTCTTGTTCTTTGTTTTAAAATTTGTAGATATAAATTGGACTGTCATAAATCATGTATAGGGAGGAGATTATATTGATTGGATCGATGAGAATACCACCCTAGTTTGCCAATTGTTTGCCGATCGAAAAGGAAAGGAAATAGACCAAACACACACTTGAATAATATGGGGTATGATGAGGTTATCAAAGGGTTTTTCCGGTCCACCGTATCATGTTGAAAAGAAGTCAGTTTAAGAACAAATGGGATAAGTTGAAGAATGATCCGTCCGTTTGGAGAAAATTGATGAGGAAACAAACTGGAACTGGTTGGAGTTGGAGCACAGGAAGTATCAACATGGATGCCGAGTGGTGGAAAAAAATCAAATCTGTGAGCACCTAACATTTGCTTTCATTTATAATTTGTTGGTAAATATGCACTTGCTTACTGTAATTTAATTATGTAGGAGATACCTGGTGTTGGAAAATTTAAGAATAAGCCGCTTCAAAATGAGAATATTTGAAGGTGATGTTTGGGAACATCATGAATGAAGAGACTGATCATTGGAATCCTATGTCTTCCAACCCAATTATACCACCTAATACTGTTCAGGATGATATCGACTTGGAGAATGAAGGTGAAGAGAATGGTGAGGGGAATGGTGAAGAGATCGGTGATGATATTGGTGAAGAGAATTTGGAAGTCTCTCCCGCACCTAGCAACAAACCTAAGAAGAAGCCTCAAATTATTTTAGATAAACCTAACAAAAAGCCTAAGAGTAGCACTGCAATAGTTATACAGCAGAATATGACAAAGATAACAGAGAGTGCTCAGGCTTTTGTTGCAGCTAGGTTTGGAGGGATCAGTATTGAGGAAGTCATGGGGCATGTCATTGCATGTGGGGCTGATCTTGGGAGTGATGAGCACTTTGTGGCTACTGAGTTGTTTGTCAAAAAGGAACATAGGGAGATGTTTATGACTATACCCACCAATGAGGCTAGGTTGAATTGGCTGAAGAGGAAGTTTGACATGATGTTTGGAAAGTGATCAGTCTAGTGTCATTTTATCAGTGTCATGTAAACTTTAGTTTTTTGTCATGTCAGTTTCGTTTATTTATGTCACGTGGACAAGTTGTTTATTTATGTCATGTGGACAATTTGTTTATCTATGTCATGTGAACTTCTTATTTTTTACCTCGATAAATTATTTGTTCTATGTCATGTGAACTTCTTATTTTTTACCTCGATAAATTGTTTATCTATATCATGTATGCAACTATCTAGCGATGATGATTCTGACATTGATGAAGAGGATGAGGATTTTTTTAAAATGATCTATTCTGCTGCTATGCTGGGACAAACATATGCTGACATGTTTGTTAAGAAAAATCCTTCAAGGACGTCTACAACAAGTGGAATGGGGTATATGATGGAGCTATTCAACACTCCGGGAGAATGTCATAGGCAATTGCGCATGAGCCCAGAGATTTTTTCCGACCTACACAAGTTACCGGTTCGGAGGTATGGGTTGACCTCATCACTTGCATATGTCTACTATCGAGAGTCTTGGTATTCTGTTATTCATTTGTTCGGGGAATGAGTCCAACGGCGAAGTCAAAATAGATTCAAGCACTCTGGTGAAACCATTAGTCGTAAATTTGAGGAGGTTTTGTTCAGTTTGATGAGCATGGCAAAGGATTTCATTAGGCCAAAAGATCTAAATTTTCACACAATCCATGGAAGGATAAGGGATGACAAACGAGCCTATCCATATTTCAAAGATTGCATTGGAGCATTAGATGGCACACATATTCGTGTGACACTTCCACCTGATGAGCAAGTGAGGTACATTGGAAAAACAGGGATACCCACCCAAAATGTATTAGCAGTTTGTGATTTTGACATGCGATTCACATATGTGTCAGCGGGCCAACCTGGATCTATGCATGACACAAGTGTGCTATACAATGCATTGAGTGTCGACAAGGACTTCTTTCCACATCCTCCACAAGGTAAATAGTTGTCAATAAGTAATTTCATTCAGTTGACCATCAAATTATTTTAATTTCTTTTATTATTTGCAGGAAAATATTATGTTGTCGATGCTGGATATCCTAATCGGCCCGGTTACCTTGCTCCATACAAGGGTGAGAGGTATCATATGCCTGAGTGGCATAGAGGTATGGAACCTAATACTCCGAAAGAAAAGTTCAATCGCAAGCATTCATCTATTCGTAACGTGATTGAGAGATCTTTCGGTTTATTAAAAATGAAGTGGGAAATTCTATATAGAATAAAGAAATACCCCATGTGGAAGCAAAAGATGATAGTTGTCGCTTGCATGGTTCTTCACAATTTCATTCGTGAGCATAACAGTGAGGATGCAGACTTTGCTCGGTTTGATCGTGATCCCAATTACATGCCAACAATACCAGAACGTTATAAACGAGATGCAGTCCTAGCAAATGCATCAGATACATCTACTCCGGAAGCGAGTTGGACTTGCATGGATACTTTTCGAGATGAACTTGCCACGTCTCTCGCTGTCGGTTGGCACTAGCTTGTAATCGACATTGAACTTTTATATCTCTTAGCGTTTGAACAATTCGTCTGTGTAAACTTTTATATGCATGTGGACAATTTCTAAGTATCGGTTACATGGAGTCTTTTAGATGTGTGTTGATCAAAATCATTACTTTTTTTCAAATTCAAAAGAAAAAACACACCACGCACACACGCATGCAGCCCACACAGACGCACACACACACATGATGCACGCACACAGCACACCATGCACACACCCATGCAGCCGTACACACCCATGCACGCACACATGCACACCCATGCACACAACACTGACACACACCACGCACACACCACACATGCAAGTACACACGCATGCACACACACGTCACGCACACACCACACATACAAACAGCACAAAAAAATTAAGGGTAAAAGAGGGTAATCAATTCAAATCTTCATTTTTCGGAGCTAGAGTTGTTGTCTCAACCAAACACATCTCCTCAACTCCAAAGGAGAGTCCAGCTCCACGGTGGAGCTGCAGATTGGTGGAGTTGCTGCTACAGAGTTGGTTTGGTGGAGCCGGAGCCCTCCCAAACACGCCCTAAATTTGGATTTCCTTTTCTTCCTCTTACTCATTCTCCATTTTAGTCCCTAATTGGATTATTAGCTTTTGATTCTCAAAAGCTAGAATTTCAGATAATTTTCAAAAATTAGATCTGGGTAGAAGCTAAATAGATAGTTTGGATGTTATAAAAGCATATCATATCTTCTTTCTCACCTGGCCAACAAAATCTAGCAAAAGCTAGCTAATTTCAGTTTATGGTATTTTGAGAATCTAGCTTCTGAATCTGAAACAAAAAAATATAGTGAAATGTGTTTGATCCCACCCAAGTTTTGAAAGCTCTACCTTCGAAACCAAATGGGGCTTGATGCTAGTTTTCTCCATAGTCACGCTAAGCTTCTGCACTAATAATTTTTTAGCTCTTTTTCATCATGCAAAATTTTATAAGAAACCATTAGGATTTAGATTTAAAGGGGTTGATAAATTTATAAGAATCCATTAAGCTTTAGGTTTAAAGGGGTTGATGGTCAATAATGATGGTGAATCGGCATCCACCAAATGATTGAAGGGTGAGACGATAGATACAACATAACGGAAGCAAAAGGCAACTAGAACATAGGTACCGCTACAGTTGAAAAGAGGGAATGGATGGTAAGCAAAAGGCAACTAGAACATAGGTACCGCTACAGTTGAAAAGAGGGTAATGGATGGTAATAGACGCTAAAGCAAATAGAAGAAGGTTTGGACGGTCTAGGGGTGAAGTTGCTATGAGGGTGTGGAGCACTAACAAGTGCATTGGGAAATAGAGAACAATTGAAAGAAGAACTAAAACACCCTCTGTTAAATTTTGATGAAAATTGGAAATCCTGATGTGAACTGTAGAGCAAGCTACAAGGTCACAGAAAAATGAAAAGCTCTTATTAAGTGGGAAGCTAATATGAAGTTAAGAGCTTCTGATTTTTGAACATTCAAATGAAATTCACTTCCTAACCTTTGAGTTGGGCATGCAAGTAATGAGTTCACTGCCCTAACACATAAACACATAATTAATTATGCAACAACATTACTCTAACAAACTTATATTTTATCAATGGTCCCATCACTACTTATAATTGTGCTGATTTTTAAAAGTAAAAGAAAAATATATCTCCCTTTCTTGCTCAAAGATGACATAGTTACTTGTCTCTCGACAAATCCAACAAATATATAGGTATTATGTTTGTGAAAAAGATATTCAAGAATGCTACTTTGATGTCAATATGCTATCGAGTAATCTAGGTAAAACCTATAACAAGTCAATCTCAAACTCATTTGCACTTTTGTAAGTGTCTTTAGTTACTGTTTTCAAGTCTCAATCAATTGACCAATTTGTTAACTGAGATTGCTATTCCGCATAAGCATATTAATAGTAAATTGGAGAGGGCCTTTTAGATAAAAAAACAAAGTTGATAGTTTTGTAATCCTTCTAATCGTGCATTTTATGTTACCACCTTACCATACTTGCAAGTATTTTTGTTCCTTTCCATACATCAAATAATCCCATTCAAACATTTTTTTATCTCACTTTGCTTTAAGGAGCACAACATCAAGGTTTAGTGAAAAATTTTGTTGCTGAATGCATCTGTCACACTCGGCTATTATCATTGTGTATCCTATAAATGATCTTTTTTATCCTCTTTCTGATTCATCAAACTTTGTCTTTTAGGATTTGTATAGCATCAAGAATGGTGAATCTTCGGATATCGGATGCAATCAAGGTATGTATTGGTCCTGTTGTTATGCTTATTTCTTTTTCCAGTTAATACTTTTCAATCGCATAAGTGTTCTTTTGGTGATTGGTATTTCAAGTAATTTTGACTTTTGACTATTCGTCATGCACTTTATCTTTCATAGCTGTTGTTTGTATTGGTAACGTGGAGCACGTAGCTGTGCTGTTGGTATTGGTAATGTCGAGTTCTATGGGATGATGCTGAATTCATTTTTGGTAACAAAACAACGAAGACCCCGGCATTAGCTGGGTTACGACCAAATTTGGGTCGGAAAAGAAATCAGCGCTGATCCATAGTAAGAGTACTAGTAATTTTTACTAGGGATGATGCCGGACCAATAATAATATCTCGGACCGTGACGTCGCGGACCGCTCCATCGTCGTCACACCGCGTCGCGTCCCCAGGGGTTGCTTTCGCAGCACCAAGTTTTTTTTAGCACGCCATTTGCCTTCTCTATTTGTGAGGGGGTATAAACATAAGAGCATCTCCAAGAGTTTGCCAAAATTTACTTGGCAAATCCTGTGTTTTGTCAACTTCTAAAAATCTATGCAAAGTAAAAGAAGAATTCACCTCCAACACTTTGACATACTCCCTCCGTTCTGAAATATAAGACATTCAACGGTTCAAAATTTGTCCCAAAATATAAGGCATCATAGAAGTTTTTGGTAAGTACCCAATAAACTCAATTAAAGACTTGCCAAATATTGCACTTGTTAATAAAAAATTTACCTTTAATTATCATTGGCTAAGGGCATATGTGACATTTTCCTACCTTTTTAATTTGTCATACAAATCCTAGAATGCCTTATATTTCAGGACGGAGGGAGTAATTCACTTGCCAAATCCAGATCTAACTTACATCAGGAATCCTGAGAGAAACAAAATTATGTATGTGCCCTTCCACCTCTTGAAAAACTTACATCAGGAATCATTCTCTATTTTTTATTTTTTTTCACCCTCCCACCTAAAGGGAAATAACAATGGCAACCACGATCCGCGGGGAGGTGAGTTTTGCAAAATTTTATTTTTGCTAAGTTGGTTTGCCAAACTGTTTCTTGTTTTGCCAAAATTATATAGATGCCAAGTTGGTGCTCACGCGCACACAAAAATATTGGCGAAAGCCGGAGGGGTAAAAGGGGAAAGGCGACGGCTGCCTGGAGGAGCGAGAGGGCGGAAGAGAGCGGGCAGCGGCAGCCTCTCAGCTCGTTGATGGTGGTTAGGGTTTCGCCGCCCTCACCCTCAACTCGCTGAAGAACCACACAAACGGCGGCGGAAGAGAGTTCTCGCGTCGCTCGCCCCGCAAGGCACCGGGGGTAAGAGGCGGCAGGCAGGCAGCGGGCTCGGTTCGGAAGATGGCTGAGCACGAGCGGAGGGACGCGGAGGCTGGGGGCGACAACGCGGCGGCGACGCACACGACCAACATGCAGGTGACGGGCCTGGCTCCCTACTTCTCGGCTGCTCTGCGCGGCTTCACGACAGGCAGATCCGCCTGTGGCTGTTCGATAGGCTAGCGCCCCAAGCGTCCGTCTCATGTGGCGATTTCCGTTCGTTTGGGCGCGGTGGGTTCTGGAAGGGAGCTTTCGGAAATTCCGCTCGGGAACAGCGGGGAGTTTCTGGGGCTAGCCGTGCCCTTAGATCCGAGCTGGCTGCTCTCGGTTATGCTTACTTCTCGGCCAACTATAGTAATGAGCACGGTATCAGAAAATTTGTTCTCTTGTTGATGAGGAATAGGCGGTTAGATTTTTTTTTGGTTTTTTGCGCAACCCGTAACAGCAGTTACTGGTTTGGAGCTGGTGTGACATGCTTAGCTGCGGCTAGTCCGGATCGCCTAGTTTTTGACTTTCTGTCAGTGAACTTATTGGTAATAGCTACAAAATGAGCCATTTGGACATGTGTATTAGCCTTATCTGTAGCACGATGAGTTTGTACATTATTTAAACAAAAAGAATGTGCCTTTAGAGTGATGTAATCACTGCTTACATCATTATGTCAACACGGAGCTTACATGTTTGAGTTATATTTGTACAAATGCCATATCTATAAGCTGCTACTCTTTGGGATATTTCTGTACTGGTAGCAGTGTCTTTCTATTTTGGTGATTGTAGAGTCTTGCGCAACTGAAATTTCATAACAACCAAAAGTTCCAGCTTAGGTAGATGTGACCTACGTTCATAAACTGACCATCCAGGAGCAGAATCTGCTTCTGTGTAGATTTATTGTGGCATTTGATTATGCATACCGGTGTGATTTTGTTCCTCTGAAGCTAAATATCCCAGCTTCACTGAGTGTCTACTTCATCGAAAAAACGGCTGCACGCTGCACTCCTGAAAAGGCAGTGCATTGTAGCATGCCATTTGGTTGGCTGGCCTAGTGTTTTGAAGGTGTTGTCCAGGCACTCGTGCGGACCCAGTTCGCCTTGAGTAACAATTACGGCTTGTCACCTAGGCTATAAGGTGTACACAGCTCGCCTTGGGTCGCCTTGTCACCTTTGAAACACTGGGATGACCTAAAAGAAAGATTATAAAAGGGACTCTAGGGGTTGTTATGTTTGTGTATATCAGAACTCTTGTCCAAAACAGCCTGTGATACCTGCCAGCTGATCTATGCTCATTTATTTCTGTAGTTATACTCAATCAAAGTTTTGGTCAATCCACTATTAAACAAATACTGGTACTCATGGTTTGTTAGTCATCATTCCCATTGACGAGAGCAGATGTGATGAATGTTGTAGCTGACAACTTTTGCTGTGGATAAGGATGCCCTACAGCAGCATGCCATAAGGTCGAGCTGTGGCAGAGGTACGACCTTACGAGGTACCAATGATAGCGATGTGTGCCAGTAGCTGAGAACATTATGGGAGAATGCAGAGGGCAGAGTGACAGTATGGCAGAGACATAAATACCAGGTGGCAGTCAAATCAAATCAACAGAATACCGACAGGATTAGATCAAATCCTTTTTTAGGAGTTTGAATTTTAGTCCTGACTTAGTGACAGTGTTAGCAGGTTCATGTGTTAAGAGTCTGGACAGATCAAAAGTTAAGGTTTGACTTGTGTTAACCGGCAGCCTTTGCAGGGGCATCACTACAGAGGAGGTCAAGATGGATAATGTATTGTTGAAGCATTATTATCTCGCTACATTCTTTCATCCCAAGCTATATCTGTCTGTCTTAGTAGAAACCCTAACCCCAATCAGCATGTTTCTTTTTGCATAACTTCTCTGTGATAGTTGCCAAATTTCATGACAAGTCTGGCCCATTTTACATGTCTTTGGATGAGGTGCTTCTTTGAAATATTCTGTGAAAACTGACAAGGGCTTATGAATATAGAAGTAGGCTAACAAGAAAAGTTCCTTTTGCGCTGGTTGTAGTTCTTTTAGCAGACGAGGTAAATATAACTGATATCCCAACAAATTGGGAATAGAGCAGTGCCATATAGCTGGCCCCTAATAATGGTCTTTGTTTTTCTTTCAAGTCTCCCCTTTCTTTGTAATATGGACAAGACATCAGCACATCACTATGAGGTGTAGTGACTGTGGTAGTTGATTTATGACTTCCCCTTTGACTGCTGAGAAACTACTACTATTTTTTGTTAGCCTATGGGAAAGATTCTTGATTTCATAGTAACGAGTAGGGCCCAGAGAATGTTGATGAATTTTTCATCAACTTGATGGATTAAATTTAAGGTAGGACCTGCCTATTAGAGATACCTAAAATTGCAGGCATTGATCTATGAATAGGAAATGTGTGTGCTGGTATGGACATTCTACAGGAGTGTAATTGATATTGACATTCTACAGGAGTATAATTGTCAACAGGTTCTACAAGAACGTTGAAATTTATGAGAGTAGCTCTTCCTTGTGCTGACAAAGAACAGCAAGAGGGGCTCCTGTGTCAAGCACATTTTAGTCCTGATTGGTTTGGCAGTTGATGGCAAATTGTTATTATTATCCTGGGATAAAACATTTCTTAACGACTGATTTGAACACTACATTGAAGTAGAAAAATGTAATTTTTTACTTAGTTTATGCAGAAGTAATATAATGATTACTTTTATCCTGGTTTTAAACTTTTTGGTTGCATGGTTTTACTTTACCTTTATTATCTTATTGAGCAGTGCAAGTTCATTTTACTTTCCCAATTTGACCAGTACACTCATTCATGCTTGTATCTAGTAAGAATCTTATTTGTCTCATGTCTATTCTGTATACTATTTATTCCTTCGATAAGTACTGCAACTGATGGTTCCAGTATCTAATTGTTTCAGCGTGTCAAAGTATACCGTTTGGCTGATGGTGGGAAATGGGATGATCAAGGAACAGGGCATGTTTCTATTGAGTACATTGAGGTATGAAAAAAACTGCTAATATGGGTGATACACATTATTTCTTTTACATGGCTCTGTTAAGCTTAATCCACTTATCAATACCTCAGTTTATTTAATAGTGCCCAAAGAACTTTGTTTGCCTCTTAATCTACTAGTTTGCTACCCTTTGGTGCCAACATTCTTGGCTACCTACAGATACAAACTTTTCAATAACTTGTGTTTTTCAATGACACAATTTTCTGATCACAGAGCTTGTGTAAGGCCCAAGTTATTGAATTGAAACCAGTTACTCTAGTATCATTTTTCATGACCATCACATACTTGCTGCAAATTACAGTTTCATCTTGTATGGTAATATACTGTGAGACTCCACCAAAATTTAAAAACCACATAGTGACTTCCAACTGTGCCTACTTTGCCATAAAAGGTTAGCTTGAGTTGCTACCTTGGTCCTTTAGGCATGTATAAGCCATCCAAATAAAACTCATTTCAGCTCCCATAACAACTCACGTAAAACAGATGAGCCTCATGGTCCATCACAATTTGGATCTGTGTGTTACAAAGAAACAATAAGGATATCATAGTCACAAAGTTTCCCTGGTCAATGGGACCGAGGAACGGGGTACACGACTTGGGGGAGTTTTTCGAAGTCAGGGATGAAAATATCCCCATGCTCCTAGAATGGGGACACGCTCGTGGGTCGAGGAACACTGTCTTCGATCTTGTTTCCTGTAACTATGAAAACTTGTCGAAGTAGACACCACTTTCATAATTCATACCGTGATGGTGATTCATGGTACATTGTCCTGATGTAATAATAACCAATACAAATGTAAACTAACACAAAGTACTTGTAGTGTATGACACCACAATAGTCAGTCATTTACAACAACAACGACGACAACAATAACAACAACATAGCCTTTTGTCCCAAGCAAATTAGGGTAGGCTAGATATGAAACCCAAAAGAAACAAGGGTAGGAAAAACACAAAAAACACAGAAAAGCAGGTAGAGTTAAGGGTACACAGGGAAGTACGAAACAAAGTTCATGATTCAGGCACGTTGATTGCTAGTCTCCAAGCACTCCTATCCATAGCTAACTCCTTGGAGATGTTCCACTCCTTAAGGTCTCTCTTAACCAACTCATCCCAATTAAGTTTTAGGTCGACCTCTACCTCTATCTCTCTTTACATTATTGACCCGCTCCAGAACCCCACTACGCACCGGCGCCTCAGGAGGCCTCCTTTGGACATGACAAAGCATCTCAACCGATATTGAATCAATTTATTTTCAATTGGTGTCACCCCGACCCTACCCTGAATATCTTCGTTTTGGACTCTATCCCTTCTTGTGTGCCCACAAAGCCAACACAACATACACATCTCTTCCACATTCAGTTACCTTTTAGCTTTTGAGGCACCTTCTTGTGTTATAATTTTTAATTTGTAGTCTTACCTTTTGGGCCTTACACAAAATCCGTTTTGGGTTGATTTCCAGGGTTCGAAAGAACTTGGTTTGACTGTTCTGGATGAAGACGACAATGAGACACTACTTGTGCACAACATTACATCTGATGATATTTACAGAAAACAAGAAGGTGAACTAACACTAATCCTATTCTCAAGCTAATTTATATCTTTACAGAACTTTCTAATCCACTTTCTTTTTTAGAAACTATCATTTCATGGAGAGATCATGAAGCAGCAACAGATTTAGCATTAAGCTTCCAGGAAGCTGCAGGATGCTCCTACATATGGTACATTAAAGCAAGAGCTGCCCTGCAATTACCTTTTTTTTCATCAATCACTCCGTTTGGTTACCTTTGTGTTCTTGTTGATGCTGTGCAGGGAAAACATATGTGACATTCAGAGAAACCTACAGTTCAGTAACCTTGGTGGTGAGTCTTTTTTTAATTTTTTATTCTGTTGCGATTATTTATTCATACGATGCATACTTGCATACTCTTCTCATCTTAACCATGTCCTACAGCTCTTGAAGTTGGTCCTCGTCAATCATCAGAATCTCTAGAAGCCTCTAGAATAATGCACTCAAATGGTACATTCTACTTTGCTGTTTTAATTTTTTTTACCAAGTTAGGCTCTGCCTGTCCACTTGAGATTGTTTGGTGTTATGTGAGGAAATGAGGCTTGTATTACTAGAATGTAAATGGCAAAATAGACATGTTGGTCCCTGAATTTTGAACAGAGGGTCAACTTCGTGCCTCAAAATTTCAGATCAGCCAATTTAGTCCCCCAACTTTTGTTTTTGGGTCAAACTCGTCCTCATACTGATATGTGGCTCCATATTGATATGAAACTAATACAAAAGATTCATTTTTACCCTTACTCTTCTCTCTTTAATTTTCACTTTTAGTCACTTGAGATTGTTTGATGTTATGTGAGGAAATGAGGCTTGTATTACTAGAATGTAAATGGCAAAATAGACATGTTGGTCCCTGAATTTTGAACAGAGGGTCAACTTCGTGCCTCAAAATTTCAGATCAGCCAATTTAGTCCCCCAACTTTTGTTTTTGGGTCAAACTCGTCCTCATACTGATATGCGGCTCCATATTGATATGAAACTAATACAAAAGATTCATTTTTACCCTTACTCTTTTCTCTATTTAATTTTCACTTTTAGAATTACAACATTGTACGTTCCAAAATAAATATGGGGATACATATGTTCGCCTAGGGAGTATGAACACATACATGGAGCATGTATAATATACCATGAGTTACGAGTATGTGTGAGCACATATTGAACTTATATACACACATTGAACTATATATATACCAAAATTAAAGAATATGAGTAGAGTACATATAATTTGCCTATCAAATTCGTATGGGCATACACATGACTTTAAATAGCATGGGTAGATACACTTTTTGGATATAATATTCTGTGTTAGTTTAAAAATTATATTGTTATGTGTATGTATCAAGGGAATATGAGCATATACATGTTTGACATAGACGAACCTGGATTTTTTGTGTTAGTCTAATGATATCATAGATCACCACATCAACACAAATACACAATGACGAGTTTCCAAAAATAAAAGTTAGAGACTCAATTGGCCAATTTGAAAGTTGAGGGATGAAGTTGATCCTCTGTGCAAAGTTCAGGGACCAAAGTGCCTAATTTGCCAATATAAATGTATCCTACATTGGTTACCACCACAGCAAAGCAGGTTCTGAAGCACAGCACAGCTGCAACCTGATCCTTAACCAACACTGGCTCACTGTTTGGTGTTATGTGACTGAAATGGGGCTTGTATTACTAGATTATAAATGTATCTTACATTGGTAGAGTTTACTCTCTACTGACCGCAGATGATTTACAAAATCTCCAGAGTTATAAAAATGCTTTTCTGGGCTCCTTTAGGTTCATGATCCTTCTCTTTTTCTTTTTTTATTCTCCACCTTATTTGTACATTTTGTTATGCCTGATACATTTGTTCAATGACTTGAGCTTTGCTCAGCTGTAGCTCATTTTACTGTCTTGCCTATATGCATGTGATATTTAACCTCGTCTAGTGTTAGTCTCAGTATCGTTATATTCACTACCCATTCTCCCCTCTGCAGATGATTCGTTCCGCTCTGCTAATGGTGAATTCAGGGAGCTCCCCCCTGTAGAGTTATCTAATCTTCCTTTCATTCTAAAGGTTAGATTTTTTACTAGTGTTCTTCTCATGTGAAAATGTTATTATTTGGCATCCCATTGCTTAGTCATGCCATTTCCTTTTTATGTTTTGGTTCCATGCTTACGCTTGTCGTGACACAACATTTCCATGTTTAGTCACAACATTACCGGTTGGTTGTGACACTGGTAATATGCATTCTGTCTAGGCCGAGAATTTTGCTTTATGCCTTGCTTGATCATATTTTCAAAGTCCCATGTCTTGGTAAGTACATGTGGAAATTTGGTAGGTTTATATCTAACCTTTTGGTAGCTGCTTATTCTTCTTGCAGTCTAGTCTAATTTGAATGTGGAATGTGGAACTTTGATAAGTACATGTGAAAATTTCTGTCACAAGGAAGGCCTAAGTAATTTTTGTGCTAACTTTGTCAATAAAGAAATTATCCTATTCTTTTGATCCTTGGGAGCTTATTAAATGCTTATAATTCAACATTTGTCTTTTCTCGAACACGAAAGTTTGCCTTGCATGCAACTAAAATGTACCGGTGAGAAAATGTACAGACTGTATTGGAGGGCGGCATTACGGATCAGATTCGCGTGGCAGAGTTGATAACGCAAGATGTAAGTCATCTAAACTTTGCCATGTCACCATATCATGCATGAATTTTATTTACTTTTGGCATTATGCTATTCTCATGTGTGATATTAGTTCCATTGAAATTTGAAACACCAAACCAAACATACGCTACTCCCTAAGCATGTACCATGGGCCTGGTGCTGTGTATTACTTGGATCAAAACCTTACAGAGGGATCCACATCCACTTGTGCCTTTGTATTAGTGAGAGTTTGAAAATAAGTAGATCTTTCTGTCTCTTGTTTCTTTTGGGGAGATGCCTCTCAATGTTGCAGCATCCACCAGTTTCTCTGTCGAGAAGTCATTAATGGGGTATATGCTATAATGTATCCTGCACTATCGACCAATCCACTGTCAATTGATTGTTTTTTTAGGTTTGTTACCTCAGGGAAGTAAATTCTTTCTGAGTCGTTAGATGAAATAATCTTATCTAGAGGTTTGTTTGGGAATAATGTTGGAACAAGTTTATTTTACACATGATACTAGTGTGGCAGGATTTAAGTTATTTATTTTCTTGATTAAATAAAAGTACTATTGCCTAAACAATGCCTAATAGATTCTTGTGTAGTCTAAAAGCCATGTGACATGAGATTTGTTAGGCTTTTCTCTTTCCATTTTAAATTCAGATGCTTGTTTGATTCAATAAGTCATTGTTGGACATTCATCTAACAAAAGCTCAAATGTTGTCTAATGGGCAATATAATGAATTATACTGTTATGAATTGCGATGCGAGGTGAAGGTGATTGGAGTATTAGAGGCTGATTCATGGAAGATTAGGGCTGTTGCGCTACAGTACCCGCGTGCTACAGTAGCCGCGGGTACTGTTCACGCGGAGAAAGTTGAGAGAGGGGCAGATAGGGTTGTTGGGTCGCAAGGAACGCCGGCCGCGGGGCTTCGCCCACGGCCGGCAAGAGAGAAGGGTTTTCCTTCTAATCTCTTGCTTGATTAGATTGATACAACTCCCTCTCTTTAAATAGAGAGGTTTACTTGACCCTTAAGAAAGATCTAATCTTATCTCTAGACCGTATAATGGGCCTGCTGAGCCGGCCCATAAGGCTCATAACATTACCCCGCCCTTTTTCGAGCAGCTCGTCCTCGAGGAGCTGCATGGGCACCTTGACGATAACTCGACTCGACACAAACCTAATACTAAAAAACAAGCCTTTTACATGTCGGCTTATTTTGTTATTCTTAACCTGAATTAAACGCTGACATTTTATTTTCTGACTCCTGAACGATAAGCACCACCCGTATGATGGAGTACAGCCTCCTGGATCCCATGGAAACTGTACTGCAACAATCAGTACGCAGGCCGGATCCTCCTGAGAGCAGCAATCACAGCCCACTGGCCCATGTAGCCTGCACAAATTGGCCCATCTCAGTCTCGACCTGATCCGAACGGAGAGGACAGTAGGCAGCCACCCGCAACCGTCCCGGCCACCAATCTTGCCGAGGATTGCGCCAGCCGCCGGGGAAGGCTGTTGGTGACGGATGCCTGCTGTGCGGCGACCTCGCGGAGGCGCCATCGTGGCGGCCGGCGTTGCGCGTATCCCGACAGCGAACCGCGGAGGCGGCCCCTCGACGGCCACCCGCGGATGCGTGCCCGAGGCGCACGACGCCGACAACAGAGCCGCGTGCGGTCGAGGCAGGGGCCCGTTGGGGGTGCAGACCGCCGAAGACGGATGGGGTGGGGGCGCCTGGCGGACGCTTGTGGCGGCGTTGATGGCCGCCGTCGTCGACGAGCGCCCATGCCGCTGTTGATGTGGATGGCCTGGACGGGGGCTCCGCGCGGTTGGTCCGACGCCAAGGTAGCCTCTCGACCCAGCCTCTGCTGCTCCTAGAGCCGCCGCCCCACGAGGAATCCCCGTGCCGCAGCCTGCAACCGTACCGCCTTGGATGTCTGGCGGGCAAGCATCTTCCCCATCGACTCCATTGTGGTGTCCCCCAGCTGCTCGATCTGCTGCAACTTCCCGCCTCGTTCTTGGATCTGCTCGGCCGTCGGCTGCCACTCGGGTGGGCAAGGTGGCGGACAGACCGGCGGTGACGGCGGTGACCATACAGGTGGCGCCGGTGGCCATGCGATCGGGGCCAGGGGCGTCAGCGGCGGAACGGCGGCGTACGCCGTCAGCAATGCCGAGAGCGCGGGTGATAGAGGCCTCTGCGGTGCCCGGATCGAAGCCATCCATTCGGAGAACAGCTCCGGTGGCCAGCCCTGCTCCGCAGCAGACGCCATGGATTGGATCGAAACCAAAGCAATCTGATACCAGATTGTTATGAATTGCGATGCGAGGTGAAGGTGACTGGAGGATTAGGGGCTGATTTATGGAAGATCAGGGCTAGTGCGCTACAGTACCCGCGTGCTACAGTAGCCACGGGTACTGTTCACGCAGAGGAAGTTGAGAGAGGGGCAGCTAGGGTTGTTGGGTCGCAAGGAACGCCGGCCGTGGGCGCAAGAGAGAAGGGTTTTCCTTCTAATCTCTTGCTTGATTAGATTGATACAACTCCCTCTCTTTAAATAGAGAGGTTTACTTGACCCTTAAGAAAGATTTAATCTTATCTGTAGACCGTATAATGGGCCTGCTGAGCCGGCCCATAAGACTCATAACATATACTAGTGATGGTGATTTATGCTTTTATTTCTTCTCAGACTTATCGTTCTAAGCTTAAGATTGTTACTGTAGTTGGATAGATGAGTTTATCATGATTTTGATCTCAAAAGTATGGGCGAAGTCCAGTTACTGGAATGATTGATACAGTGGACTATGTTACCTGGATATTCTTTACAGTGCCGTTGATAAGAATGGTTCTAAACTGATTGATGGTGCTTTCCTACTGAAATTGCTTATTGACTCTCCTTTTGGTTTGATGTGAATGAGAATCTTGAAGTGTGACTAAAACATTGTAGAGAGCAGCATAACAAATTAACAACCAGATTCTTAGAAATGATCACACCATCCTTTTCTGGGCATGATTATTCTCATTTTACTGAAGTCTTATACTACATACAATTTTCTGCAGCGTGACTTTTTCCCAAAGCTAGTGGATATTTTCAGAATGTGCGAGGATTTAGAGAACTTAGATGACCTTCACATGATTTTCAAATTAGTCAAGGGAATAAGTAAGTAGACACCTGTATTGAAGTGAGCTTGTTATTGTTTTTAGACTGGTACTGACTATCAATTTTCATTCTGCAGTATTGTTGAACAGTCCGCCGATCTTTGACAAGATTTTCTCTGATGAGTTTATTCTTGACATAATAGGTGCACTTGAATGTACGCTATCTCCATTGTTTCCCCTTGTTTCTCACATACCTTCATTACAGCATGCAGTTATTGCAGTTTGATTATAACTGCAATGAATCCAAGGCTGCTGCTTTCTTATTTTAACTAGATATACTCTCTACAGATGACCCAGAGGTTCCACGAGTGCAAAAGCATCGTTCTTTTCTAAAGGATCATGTAGTTTTCAAAGAGGTATTCTGAGTTTTCTTGCACATATTTCCTATTTGAGAAGTAATGGTTATTTTAATGTTATTATTCAAGGTATGACTATGCTTCTCCCGCAGGCCATACATATTGAAAATGTTTCTGTGGTTTCGAAGATACATCAAACATACAGAATAGGCTACCTTAAGGTCAGTATCCCACTATCCCTTCATAATTGTTGGCCCACTTTTGTACCTCCTCGTTAGCTGTTAACTCAAGTCTGTTGTACAATTTTGACATTTTTGGGGCATTCGCAGGATGTTATACTACCACGAATATTGGATGATGCCACTCTAGCAAGTCTGAACACAATGATTCATACAAATAATGCTTCTGTTAGTGTTTCTGCCTCACCATGTTGGTATCCTTACAAATTTCTCCCCTTTTGTTACTTATGATATAATAATATGCCTGCAGGTTATTTCCTTACTAAAGGATGATGCTCTTTTTATCAGACAACTTTTTTCCAGGATGACATCATCAGATATTTCTATGGAATCGAAACGGGAATTGGTAAGATGGTGTTCTTATTCTTGTTAATAACGACTTGATGCCTCTGTTTTGAACTATTCTTTGTGAAGTCACAACTGTAAATTAGTCAGCATCAGATAGTCGTACAGAACATGTGAGGCGGCGGGGGGGGGGGGGGGGGTATTGGTTTGAATCCGGTTGGGCCAAGAGTTTCAATGACTCCCGTGGTTCAACTCTGGAACCAGTTCTGCTGTCACTTATCTTCCTGTTTTTGTTGACTTATTGGTATTCTATAACAGGGGATAGTTGGATCAGCATCGTCTTTTTTTTAAAGATCTGCTGGATTAATTCTTCTTGAATTATATAATTTGAGTTTATGTGTTCTGTATAGGACATTAGACTTTTAGGTTTTTCATTGTCGTTAGGAAATTCAGTTCAATGTTACCCAAACATTTCATGATCTTAAAATTTGCTACTGGATGTCATGTCAGTCTTGGCTTTCATTTGTAGTGGCATCGTTCAAGGTCTCATCCTGTGCAGGCTCCCTTGTCCATACGATTAGATGAGCTGCCTGTTGTCTTCACAATTACTGGAATCTGGATTGGAAAAAGTCTACTTCACCCCCAACCTATGAGGGTTGGAACACATCACCCCTCAACCTATGAAAATGGATTTTTTACCCCCAGTACAAATCACCCCTGAAGCAGTTTTGAAAACTCATAGTAAATCATAGAAAAATCATAAAATGGAAAATCCAATTGTGTTGGATTCTAAATGAGTACATCTACACAATGAACATATAATATGGTATATTTAATACTTTTTTTACAATTATGGAGAAAAGCATAGATCTAAAGTTACAACAAAAAATATGTACTAAAGCGTTCCATATTATATGTTCACTGCGTAGAACTAATTTGAAGTCCAACACAATTTGATTTTTCATTTTATGATTTTTCGGTGATTTACTATGATTTTTCAAAACTGCTTCAGGGGGTGATTTGTCCTGTTTTAGAAAGTTCATGGGGTAAAAAATCCATTTTCATAGGTTGGGGGGTGATGTGTTCCAACCCTCATAGGTTGGGGGTTGAAGTAGACTTTTTCCAATCTTGATTGAAAGTGGAATGCTTTGCATCTTGCTTGGTGGCACTGCTAACAGTGTTTTTGGTATTTTGCAGGTTCTATTCCTGCATGAATTTTGCACTCTTAGTAAGAGCTTACCACTTGTTCAGCAATTGCGATTGTTTCGGTAGGCCCTTCAATTTCATTCTCTTTTCTTTATACTGTAAAGGCATAACACAACACTGCCATGATATTTTATCAGTTCTCCAAATGTGCAAATGCATGGTGTAGGCTATTTGTACTGTTTGGGGAATAATTTCCTGTCTATTCTTCCAACCTTAGAAGGGTGGGTATATAGAGTTAGCTATACATGGGCCTCTATGGGCTACACAGGCCATATGGGCCACTCACACATATATACACTAACAGCCCCCCCAGCAGTCTGGACTACCAGCGCAGCGGTGTACAAGACTGGCCGACAAAGAAAGAAACTCACACACAAGGCCCCCCGCAGCCACAACTAGCCACTGGCTACGTTGAGGTTGGACCAAAACTCCGAGAAGGTCGAGGAGGGAAGACCCTTGGTGAAGATGTCAGCGAACTGGGAGGTGGTCGGTACATGAAGAACCCGAACATCACCAATAGCCACTCGGTCTCGAATGAAATGCAAGTCAATCTCCACATGCTTCGTCCGCTGATGCTGAATCGGGTTGGCGGAGAGGTACAAGGCACTGACGTTGTCGCAGTAGACGAGTGTGCTCTTGGCAAGGGGCTATGGAGCTCAGCCAAGAGCTGTCGGAGCCAGGACGCCTCAGCCACGCCGTTAGCAACAGCCCGGTACTCCGCCTCAGCACTCGAGCGAGAGACAACTGGCTGTCGCTTGGACGACCAGGAGATTAGGTTGCCGCCGAGAAAGACGACATAACCTGAGGTAGAGCGGCCCGTGTCTGAGCACCCTACCCCGTCACCGTCAATGTAGACGACCAACTCAACAGACAGAGACTGGTGGAGGACCAAGCCGAAGTCAACAGTGCCACGGACGTAGCGAAGAAGGCGCTTCAGCGCAGCAAGGTGTCACTCTCGTGGATCATGCATATGGAGGCAGATCTGCTGGACAACGTAGGTGAGATCCGGCCTGGTGAAAGTGAGGTACTGTAAGGCTCCACAAGACTCTTATAAGCGATGGATCGGCCACGGGATCACCTTGAGTAGCGACGCCTTCGCCCGAGTGTCGGCGGGAGTGGAGCAAGGCTTGCAATCAATCATTCCGGCACGCTCCAGGATATCTAGGGCATATTGGCGCTGGTGAAGAAGACTAGTCTGACGGGGCTCAACCGTAACACCCAAGAAGTGGTGAAGCTGACCCAGATCCTTCATGGCAAACTCCAGCTGAAGTGAGGTGATAATCCGCTGAAGCAGCTGTGGACTGGAGGCAGTTAGAACAATGTCATCTACGTAGAGGAGGTAGGCAACCTCATCAGCCTGGTGATATATGAACAACGAAGTATCTGACTTGGCCTCAACAAACCCCAGTGTCAGCAAGAAGGTGGCAAACCGAGAGTACCATGCCCGAGGAGCCTGCTTCAAACCATAGAGATAGTTGTTCAACCGACAGACCAAATCCGAACAACTGGAGTCCACAAACCCGGCTGGCTGGCTGCAGTAGATTATCTCTCGGTCAGAGTGCCATGAAGAAATGCATTCTTGACATCGAGCTGGTGTACGGGCCAAGACTGAGAGAGCCAACGAGAGAACGAAGACCACCGGACCGAAAGTCTCGTCATAGTCCACACGGACGGCCGAGTGAACCCCCGAAAGGACCCAACGCGCCTTGTAGCGCTCTAGAGTACCATCAACAAGACGCTTGATTGTCCAAATCCACTTGTCGGTCACCACATTGCAACCCGACGGACGTGGCACAAGGTCCCAAGTCTGGTTGGCAAGAAGAGCTCCGTACTCCTCTTCCATTGCACGACGCCAGTTCGGATCTGCCAGAGCCTCACGAACCGACGCCGCGATTAGAGAAAGCCGCAGCTCCCCCTCGGTAGCGGAGAGAGCCCGCGGCCGAAGAACCCCGGCCGCTTGCCGGGTCACCATGGGATGGGTGTGGCGAGGATCCCGATGGATGACTGGCGGGTGGTACATGACAGACTCCACCCGAGAGCGACGTGGTAGAGGCGGCGGCGGAGGCGGTGTGGGTGCCGATGGAGGAGGCGGAGACGGCACGGTGGACGGTGGTGTGGCGGAGCGTGGAGCGCGCCCATAGACATGGCTCACCGGAGGCACATAGTCTACGGGCACCGCTGGTGGAGGAGCCGGTGAAGGTAGTGGCGGTGGAGGCACGGACGACGTTGATACACTTGCACGGGTTCGGTGTAGCGTGCGGTGGTGGTGGTGGTGGGGGGGGGGGGGGCGTGTGGCGTGGGAGGAGGTGCGGGGCCGCGTGTGGCGCGGCAAGGGGCGCCGGGGGCACCGGGGCCACGCGTGGCGCGGCCGAAGCGTTAGGTGCGACGAATGGCACGCGAACCGCGGGTGGTGCAAGAGGAGGCTCGGGCGGCTGGCGGAGGTGTACCGAAGAACCCGCTGGAAAAGGAAAAACAGAAACAGGCGGCTGCACCACGGGTCAGAAAACATGGACTCAATGTCAGGATTCGGAGTGAGTGTGGAGGAGGAGGAAAAGGGGAAGTCCGACTCGTCAAACACAACATGTCGGGATATAAGAACCCGACGAGAGGTGAGATCGTAGCAGTGGTACCCCTTATGGTCAAGGGAGTAACCAAGGAACACACAACGTGTCGAGCGAGGTGCGAGCTTATGAGGAGCAGTGGCCGCAAGATTCGGGTAGCAAGCGCACCCGAAGATGAGTGTAAGTGGGAGGGGTACCGAAGAGAGCGTGGTGAGGAGTCGGAGCGGGAGAAGCGGTGGAAGGAAGACGGTTGAGAAGGTAGGTGGCGGTGTGAAAGCTCTCTACCTAGAATCGCGGGGGAGGGAGGCCTGGATCAGAAGAGTGCGCATGACATCGTTTGTGGTCCGAATCATGCGCTCGACCTTGTCGTTCTGTGGTGAAGTATACGGACAAGACATACGAAACTGAACACCTCGGGTGAGAAAGGAGCGAGAGGTGGAGTTATCGAACTCACGACCTTTGTCACGCTGGACGGCCTTAACGGTGAGGCCGAACTGAGTGGACACCCAGGCAAAGAAGTGAAGAAGGGCGAGGAAGGTGTCAGACTTGGCACACAAAGGGAAGGTCTAGGAATAGTGAGAGAAATCATCAATGATCACCAGATAATATTATAACCAGAAATGTTGAGTACAGGAGAAGCCCACACATCACAGTGGATAAGATCAAAAGCATGCGAAGAAGAAGAAAAAGGAAGTCGAACATGACGACCAAGCTGGCATGCCTGACAGAGGTGCTCAGCAGTAGTCCTAGTACAAGAGATATCTCCACTACGAATAATCTGAGCCAAAACATCTCGGTCAGGATGACCAAGGGGCGGTGCCAAATGGTGGAAGACGGTGTCACGGCGAGAGCAGCTGATGAGGAACACGAAGGTGAAGTAGAGGCAGCGGAGACAGGAAGCCGAAGGGTGTAAAGGGGCCCGGTGCTGTCACATCAGAGAAGTGGACGCTTGGTAGCCAGATCCTTCACAAAAGGACCAGAAGTGTCAAACTCCACAAAACAAGAATTGTCAGCTGTAAATTAACGAATAGAAAGAAGATTGTGAACCATCTGAGGAGCAATAAGGACATTAGAGAGACGAAAAGGATCGTGAGCAGAACCCACAGAAGTGACCGGAAGACAAGAGCCATCACCGACCATGATGGAAGGACAAGAGGGGTGAGGAGGCGGACGAAGAAAGGATACCCGCATGCGGAGTGGTGTGGTAAGAGGCACCCGAGTCGGCGATCCACTCGGTGCCAACGGGTGGTGTCAACCCCACTGTGCTGAAGGACTGCGCCAAGGCAGCCTGATCCCCCCCGGCCACGACGAGCTGGGTGGAGGAGGTGGAGTCCAGGTCGGCGCGTAGGAGGCAGCACTCGTGACCATGGCCGCCGGTTGGTGCGGCAACGAGGCCCCCCTCCCTGACCCTGGTGGGGCCACATGGAGATAAGCCCTGACCACGAGTGGGAGAAAGTTGGCCAGGGGCGCACCTCGCACCTCCGGGAAGAGGAGCGAGTGGGGGGGTGGGAGCCTCGGTGCGCGTCCCACAACCCCCACCACCGCGTCCTCGGCGCCCCCCACAACTCCCACCCTCGCTCGGTCCGGGGGGAGGAGCACCAAGGAGAGAGGCAGGTGGCAAGGTGGAGGACGGTAGGCGGCGAGGCGGAGGACGGTGGTGGGGCAGCGACGAGTGCACGAGAGGTAGAGGACGAAGGCGTGGTCGAGGCAGGTGTGTGATGGCCCTGGGTGAACTCCAGGGTGAGGGCATCACAGACTTGCAGGAAGGTGGGTGGCGCCTGCTGGTGCGTGAGCAGTGTCTGCACGGCCTCGTAGCTGTTGGGAAGGACCCGCAGAACGTTGAGGACCAGGACGTGCTCCGAGACTGTGAAGCCGAGGTCGCGAAGCCCATCAGCCGTGCTCTTCATCTTCCGGCAGTAGTCTCCCACGGACAGATCACCCTCCTCGATCGTTAGTAGCTTGGCGTCGAGCTGGAGGGCGCGTTAGCATTCCTGAGAAACTAAGTCTCGAGGGAAAGCCACATCACGTGCGTGGTGGGATCCGGAGTCCGCACGATGTCTTGTAGATCTAGGGAGAGGGTCCCTGAGATCCAGGACATGGCGATGTTGTCGCGGCGTGTCCATGCCGGGTTGCGAGCACGGGCTGGAGTGTCGGAGAGGACGTGGTTGTCGAGAGCGTAGCGGCGAAGAACGAGGAGAATCTGGTCCCTCCATCGAGCGCAGGAGGTAGAGGTCGAGTCGAGGACGACGACGACCAGGTTCTTGATGTGCGGGACCGCGGCGGCCTGAACGTGGAGGTAGGCGACCATGGGGTCGTCCGTGCCACCCGGGGGTCCAGCACCTGGCTGGAGCGGAACCATAGGCGGAGGCCTCTGAGAAGAGGCGACGCGCTCCCCCGTAGAGGTGTGGAGGAAGCGCTCTGCCTCGGCGATCTGGCGAGCAAGAGCATTAGCGGTGGTACACTCGTGCTCCCAGGCGAGGGCGGCCACACGCACACGATCCTCGGTGGTGGCGGCTGCGGTCTTGGCGTTCTCTAGGGCCGCAGCGAGGGCGCTGTCGGCGGCCGCGACTGTCGAGGGACACGGAGACAACCCACGGAGGAAGGCGGTGGCGGAGAAGGGTCCGGTCCGCCGGGAGGCATCCCGTAGAGGGGACCGTGGGGGGTAGCGGGAGAAGAGCGTGGCACCGGGGGCTCGCCGAGTAGGACGGCACCGCCTGCCCACTGGATCGGCTCCTCTACCTGGAGAAGTACCACCGGCGGAGGTGGCGAGGCTGCCCGTACCACCGCCTAGGTGCATGGTCAAGGTAGAGGTGCCTGGGAGAGTGGCATCTGTCGAGGTCCCCAGACTCATGTGTGCGCCGAAGATTTGGAGAGCAGTAGCCACGGCGTCGGGACCGGCGACAGTTATGGCAGCCACCGTGGCATGGGAGAGCCAGCAGGCGGCTGCCAAAGCGTCGGCAGCCCCCTGCACAGTCAATCCGCCGGCAGCCGCCCCGCTCCGGGGACGCTCCCCGTGCTTGCATCAGTGTCCAGGTCAGCCTCCAGCCCCCCAGCGTGCTCGGTCGCGTCCGCATCGGGGGCGCGCACCCGAATCGGGCCCTCCCGCGCCCGCGGCCCCGTCGCGCCCCTCGCGCCTGCCGTGCCGTGTGGAGAAGGGTGTAGGGGGCGGCGGGATCGATGGGGGCGGCCGCGATTCGGCGGCGGCGGTGAGGGCGGCGGTGAGATCGGGCGGTGGCCATGGGTGGCGGTGGAGACCCGTGGGAGCAAGACGGAGACCGCGGCCTTTCGCGCCTGCGCTAGGAGAGGTGCGGCGGGCCGCGCGAGGCGTAGGAGTGAGGAAGGAAGGAGGAGAGGGGAGGCGGCCGGCGCCGATGGCGGGGGAGCATGCCGACTGCCGCGGCCAGGGAAGAAGGGGAGAGGAGGGAGAAGGTGTTAGTAGCTGAATTTTCACTCTCATTGAGAGTGAGGATGACACTGAGAGGTTGGGAATTTTCTGGTTTCTTTCTCAAACATACTACAATGCCATGCCAACCCAAGGGGGTTGGGGATACATATTTATAGGGCTGTTGGGGCTGCTAGCCACCCAAGCATATGCCGAATTCTAGTCTAAGATGCTAGTCTAACCGCTTGTCCTAGATCTTTGCCTAACTGCTGCCATAAAGCAGTCCAAGATGCTGGGGAATACTACCCTGCTGCAGCCCTACACAAGTACCATGTGTTGCTGCAGCCCCACAAAGACCAACGGTACAGACAGTACATAGACTTATCCATCATTCTCCCCCTAAGTCTTGTGTGTTGTCTTGTGAGATATCTGAACCATCCTACTCTTGGAGCAGAGCTCCAAAAACCTGATCCTCCCAAGAGGCTTGGTGAGCAGATCGGCAAGTTGATCCTTGGTGTTGATGTAGCCTGCCTTGATGCTCCCTTCCTCCAAACAGCCTCGGATGAAGTGATACCTCACCCGGATGTGCTTGCTCCGTTCATGGAAAACGGGGTTCTTCGCCAGGGACAGAGCGGACTTGCTGTCCACTCGGAGCTCGACTGCTCTAGTGTCTCTGCCAAGGAGATCACCGAGCAGTCGAGCTAGCCAGATCGCCTTAGTCGAAGCGGTGGAGGCCGCGATGTACTCGGCCTCGCAGCTAGACAGGGCCACCACCTGCTGTTTGACTGATTGCCAGCTGACAAGACACTTGCCAAGGAAGAAGAGGATCCCGCTGGTGCTCTTGCTAGTGTCGATGTCGCCGGCGTGGTCGCTGTCGCTGTACCCGACGAAGTGTGCCTCCCCGGGGCACCTCGGGTAGAAGAGGCCGTGGTCGAGAGTCCCCGCGACATAGCGGACGATCCTCTTCACAGCCTCGTCGGTGCTCCGTCGTCGGTCGGCTGCATGAACCGACTAACGTAGCCAACGGAGAACGCCAAGTCCGGCCGTGTGTGGGCAAGGTAGCGAAGGCTCCCCACAAGACGCCGGTGCGTGTAGCATCCACCTCCTCTCGCCGTGCTATCACGGCTCGGCTTGACCTCTCCTCCATCGGAGTAAGAGTTGGGTTGCAGTCGGTGAGCCCTGCTAGCTCAACGATGCGCTTGGCGTAGGCAATCCGTCGAAGCGTGTTCCCGGAGTCGTCTTGGTGCACCTCAATCCCCAGGTAGAAGGAGAGAGGCCCCAAGTCACTCATCTGGAAAGTGGCCTTCATTTCTTCCTTGAACGCTGCCACTTCCGCTTCCTTGGTGCGGTGATCACCAAGTCGTCGACGTAGACGCCCACCACGGGGGTGTTTCCTTCACTACCCCGCCGGTGACGCGCCGCCTCGTGCGGACTTTGCTCGAAGCCCATCCTCTTGAGTGTGGAATCCAACTTGGCATTCCACTCCCTCGGTGCCTGCGGCAAGCCGTAGAGGGCCTTGCGCAGGCGTAGCACCTTGCCCTCCTTGCTGGGGATTGCGAAACCCGGTGGCTGGTGCACATAAACCTCCTCCAAGTCGCCGTTAAGAAACGCCGACTTGACGTCCATGTGGTGGACGCGCCAGCCCTCCTGGGCAGTCAGCGCAAGGAGCCGCACGGACTCCATCCGTGCTATGGGGGTGAAAGCATCGCTGAATCCTGCTGCACGAAACCTCATGCCACAAGGCGAGCCTTGTGCTTGATGACGACGCCGGCTTCATCCCTCTTCAGTTTGAACACCCACTTAAGGTGAGCCTTGTGCTTGATGACCACGAGGGAGATCAGCAAGCTCCCAGGTGCGGTTCTGCTCAACCGCATCCATCTCCGTCTTCATCGCGGCACGCCATGCCGCGTCTCGCTTGGCCTCTGCGACCGACCGAGTCTCGCCGTCGTCGCACGCAAGGTGCAGTTGCGCCTCCAAGTCGTGTGGCACGAGTCCCGACACTGGTTGGTCGCTGAGAAGGTCCTTCATCATACGGTACCGCAGCGGCTCACCGTCGCAGCACGCGTCGATGCGCTCCTCATCATGGGAGAGCGGGGTGGCGAACGCAACCGGGTTGGGCTCAACATGAGCTGGTGCTGAAGTAGACGTGCCCGGGGGAGTGGCTGTCGGTGTCGGGCATGTGGCATCAGTGCCGGAGTACGCGGAGTCGCCGGCTGTGGTGGAGTTGGCGGAGAGCTCGTCGCAGTTGAAGTCGTGGCTGGAAAGCGTGGAGTCGCTGGAGTAGCGGGCGCTGCAGCTCGAGCCGTGGCTCGAGAACGTGGTGCTGCCAGTGTAGTGGACGTCGGAGTCGGTGGAGACTCGGGGACTGGAGTCGGTGCATACTCGATAGTGAAGTTGTCGTGAGTCGGAGTCGAGCCGTCGTCCACCGCCCATCCTCGCCCTTCGTTGAACACAACGTCGCGCGCCGTGTGCACACGCTGTGTCTTCGGGTCGAGGATGCGATAGGCCTTCGAGCCTTCCGCGTAGCTGATGAACACTCCCGGAGTGCTCCTGTCGTCGAGCTTGCTGACGTGGCCAAGCTCCTTAGCAAAAGCGAGGCAGCTGAAGACCCGCAGGTGGGGAGGCCGCCGCTTGTGCCCATGCCAAGCCTCGTACGGTGTCTTGCCCTCGAGCGCCTTGGTAGGCGAGCGGTTGAGGATGTAGACGGCCGTCACCACGCCCTCTCCCCAGAAGATAGTCGGCATCCACCTCTGCTTGAGGAGGGCCCGGGCCATCCCCACACCCGTCTGGTTGCGCCGCTCGACGACGCCGTTCTGCTGCGGGCTGTAGGGTGCGGAGTAGTGGCGCTGAATGCCTTGATCAGCGCAGTACGACACGAACTCAATCGCCGTGAATTCGTCGCCGTTGTCGGTGTGCAGCACGCACAGCTTGCGGCCGCACTCCGCCTCCGTAGCAACCTTCGTTCGCCTGATGGCGTCCGCAGCCTCTCCCTTGCTGCGGAGAACTAGGGATGGCAACGGGGAATTCCCCGTCGGGGATCAACCTCCCATCCCCGTCCCCGCGGGGAGCAAAATTCCCCGCCCCCGTCCCCGCCAGAGTTCACGGGGAGACTTTTTTCCCGTCCCCGCCCCCGCGCGGGGAATAATCCCCGTGGGGATCCCCGTCCCCATATCCATTCATCTAATTGCTTGATTTTTTTAATACAAATAAAATGCATTCAATTCAGATTTGGTTTTTTCTCAAATGCATTCAAGTGGTTTCGGATTAAGCAAGAACTTTCTCAATAGAAACAAATCGTCAAGCAACATTGTTGGAGTTACAAAGGGGAGAAGATAAAAAAGCTTGGCATCCAGGGCATTGAAAAATCGAAATAGGAAGAGGACAACAACTTGCATCTCGAATCTTGATATGAAGCTCTGGTAGTCTGGCATCCTGCTTGTCTGCTACGGTGCTACATGTGGTCGATGGGAATGAAGCCATGGCGGACAGCGACCTCTTGCGCGGGTGACGGGAGTGCGCCTCACGCGGCCGCGCGGGATGCCGCGCACCTGCGCTTGGGGCTGGCATGGGGTCGCAAAGGCCTGGGCAGCAACCAACAGCGGACTAGGGCCAGATAGTGGCAGCCGGCCGGCGGTAGCAATTTGCGGCGGCGGCACGCGGGATCTGGGAGGACGGAGTGAGGAGACGAATGGGTAGGCTTGCTAGGGTTAGCTGGTTATATATAGTTCTGTACTGGGCTTTGCACTGTTGGGCTGCTACTAATTGGACCAGGCCAATTTCTAAGTCGGGGTTTCGGGTAAACGGGTACGGGGAATGATGGATCATCCCCGCCCCCGCCATCCCCGACGGGGACCTATTTCTCCCCGTTTAATTCCCCGCGGGGGTTAAATTGCTCCCGTCCCCGTCCCCTAATGGAGGAATTCCCCGCGGGGAATCGGGGATCGGGTCCCCGTTGCCATCCCTACGGAGAACCAACACCCACATGTAGCGGGAGTGGTCGTCGACGAGCAACAGGAAGTAGCGTTGTCCTCCTGGTGTGGCCGGTGTCACTGGGCCACACAAGTCCCCGTGTACGAGCTCGAGCCGCTCCATGGCTCGGAAGCTCGCCTGTGTTGCAAACTGAATTCTAACTCTCAATTGAGAGAGGATGACACTAGAAGTTGGGACAATTTTCTGGTTTTCTTCATTCACAATGCCATGCCAACCCTGGGAGGTTGGGGTTACATATTTATAGGCCGCCGGAGCTGCTAGTCGGCCGCCATATGCTAGATGCTAGTCAAGATGCTAAACTAGATGTTTGTCCTAAAAGCAGTCCAAGCCGAGGTGCTGCTTGTCCTAGATGCTCTAATCTAGTCTAAGATGCTCTAGTCTAAGATGCTTTGAAAAACCACCCCGCTGCAGTCCCCACAAAGGACCATGTGTGCTTGCAGCAAACCACCCTGCAGCGAGTCCTACAAAGGACCATGTGCTTTGCGGCCCCACAAAGACCAAGTACAGAGACTTATCCATCATTCTCCCCCAAGTCTTGTGCGTCGTCTTGTGGGAACGCCGAACCATCCCAATCTTGGAGCGAGCTCCGGGAACTCCGATCCTCCCAAGGGGCTTGGTGAGCAGGTCGGCAAGGCGATCCATGGTGTTGATGTAGCCCGCCTTGATGCTCCCTTCCTCCAAACGTACCGCGGATGAAGTGGTACCTCTCCCGGATGTGTTTGCTCCGTTCATGGAAAACGGGGTTCTTTGCCGAGGGCCGGAGCGGACTTGCTGTCCACCCCGCCGGCTCCACCGCTCCGGTGTTTCGGCCGAGGAGATCACCGGGGCCGAGCGAGCCGGAGCGCCCGAGTCGAGGCGGTGGATGCCGCTATGTACTCGGCCTCGCAGTTGGATAGAGCCACCACCCGTCGCTTGACCGATCGCCACCGACGAGGCACTTGCCAAGGAAGAAGAGTATCCTACTAGTGCTCTTTGCCGGTGTCGATGTCGCAGCGTGGTCGCTGTCGCTCGTACCCGACGAAGTGTGTCGCTCCGGACACCTCGGGTAGAAGAGGCCGTGGTCGAGAGTCCCCGCAACGTAGCGGATGATCCTCTTCACGGCCGGGGCCGGGTGCTCCGTCGTCGGTCGGCCGCATGTACCGACCGACGTAGCCGACGGAAACGCCAAGTTCCTGGTCGCGTGTGGGCGAGGTAGCGAAGGCTCCCCACAAGGCGCCGTGCTTGCGTGGCGTCCACCTCCTCCGTCGTGTCGTCGCGATCGGAAGCTTCAGCCTCTCCTCCATCGGAGTGAGAGCTGGGTTGCAGTCGGTGAGCCCAGCTAGCTCAACGACGCGCTTGGCGTAGGTGGTCTGTCGAAGCGTGATCCCGGAGTCGTCCTGGTGCACCTCGATCCCCAAGTAGAAGGAGAGAGGCCCCAAGTCGCTCATCTGGAAGGTGGCCTTCATCTCTTCCTTGAACGCCGCCACCTCCGCATCGTTGGTGCCGGTGATCACTAAGTCATCGACGTAGACGCCCACCAGCAAGGCATTTCCTCCATTGCCCCGCCGGTAGACGGCCGCCTCGTGCGGGCTTTGCTTGAAGCCCATCCTCTTGAGCGTGGAATCCAACTTGGCATTCCACGCCCTCGGTGCCTGCCGCAAGCCATAGAGGGCCTTGCGCAGGCGTAGCACCTTGCCCTCCGTGCCGGGGATTGCAAACCCCGACGGCTGGTGCACGTAGACCTCCTCCTTCAAGTCGCCGTTAAGAAACGCCGACTTGACGTCCATGTGATGGACAAGCCAGCCCTCTCGGGCGGCCCAGCGCAAGGAGTCGCACGGAGTCCATCCGTGCCACGGGAGCGAAGGCATCGTCGAAGTCGATCCCCTCTTGCTGCAGGAAACCGCGAGCCACCAAGCGAGCCTTGTGCTTGACAATGGCGCCGGCTTCATCCCTCTTCAGCTTGAACACCCACTTAAGGGTGATCGCACTGTGACCTCGAGGGAGATCAGCAAGCTCCCAGGTGCGGTTCTTCTCAATCGCGTCCATCTCCAACTGCATCGCGGCACGCCATGCCGCGTGTCCCTCGGCCTCCGCGAAGGACCGAGGCTCACCGTCTTCGCACGCAAGGTGCAACTGTGCCTCCAGGTCACGAGGCGCCAGTCCTGGCACCGGCTGGTCGCCGAGAAGATCCTCCACCGTACGGTACTGCAGCGGCTCGCCGTCGTGGTACGCGTCGATCCGCTCCTCGTCGTGGGAGGGCGGAGTAGCGAACTCCACCGGGCTGTGCTCAACTCGAGCTGGTGTTGGAGTGGACGTGCCGAGGAGGTGGGCGCTCGGTGTCGGAGTGCGCGGAGTCGCCGGGCCGTGGTGGTGTCGGCGAAGAGCTCGTCGCAGTCGAGGCTCGAGAGCGCGACGCGGTCGGGGTAGTGGGCGCGAGGTCGGTGGAGACTCGGGAACCGGGGTAGGCATGCTCCGTGAGGAGGAGCCGCTCGCTCCCCCGGCTCTCTCGAAGTGGACGTACTCGACGGGAAGTCGTCGTACGTCGGAGGTCGAGTCGCCACCTGCCTTGTCCCACGCCCACCCTCGCCCTTCGTTGAACACCACGTCGCGCGGCGTGCGCACACTCGTGTCTCCGGTCGAGGATGCGGTGGCCTTTGAGCCCTCCGCGTAGCCGATGAACACTCCGGAGTGCTCCCGTCGTCGAGCTTGCCGACGTGGCCAAGCTCCTTGGCGAATGCGAGGCGCCCGAAGACCCGCGGGTGGAGAGACCGCCGGCTTGCGCCCATGCCAAGCCTCATACGGCGTCCTGCCGTCGAGGGCCTTGGTGGGCGAGCGGTTGAGGATGTAGACAGCCGTCACCACCGCCTCTCCCCAAAAGGTAGCCGGCATCCCCCTCTGCTTGAGAAGGGCCCGCGCCATTCCCACCACCGTCTGGTTGCGGCGCTCGACGACGCCGTTTTGTTGCGGGCTGTACGGCGCGGAGAAGTGGCGCTGAATGCCCTCATCCGCGCAGTACGACGCGAACTCGGCCCGCCGTGAATTCACGCCCCGTTGTCGGTGCGCGGCACGCGCAGCTTGCGGCCGCACTCAGCTTCTGCGGCAGCCTGCGCGCGCTTGATGGCGTCCGCGGCTTCTCCCCTGTCGCTGAGGACCATCACCCACATGTAGCGGGAGAGGTCGTCGACGAGCAGCAGGAAGTAGCGCCGTCCTCCCGGTGTGGCCGGTGTCACTGGGCCACACAGGTCCCCATGCACGAGCTCGAGCCGCTCCGTGGCTCGGAAGCTCGAGTGCTGGGGAAAGGGGAGCCGCCTCTGCTTCGTCAACACGCAGACGTCGCAGAACTGCTCCACGTGGTCGAGGCATGGCATGCCTCGCACCATCTCCTTGGCACTGAGCCGCTTCAGGGCGTCGAAGTGAAGGTGCCCGAAGCGCTCATGCCATTGCCACGCCTCGTCGTCCCGACGAGCAGCAAGGCAGACGGGTTGTGCCACCTGCACATTAAGGACGTAGAGCCGATTGTTGCCTCTAGTTACCTTGGCAAGGAGGCGACGATGGCGATCCCAAATCCTCATGATCCCGTTCCCGGACCTCCACGCGCGAACCATTCTCATCCAGTCCGTCCCAAGCCGATGCTAGAGTTCCTCAACGCCGGGATGTAGTAGACTCCTCGTGGAGCGACTGTGCTCACCGGACCGGGCGATGAAGAGGACGGAGCCAACGCCCTGATTTCCACAGACCGAGGCGTCCCCGAACCTGGACGGAGCCGCGGGTGCCGGAGTCGAGCTCGGTGAAGAACTCTCGCCGACCGGTCATGTGATGGGTGGCGCCGGTGTCAAGACACCACCCGTCCATCTTGTCGGTCTTGGGAGTGTCGCCAAGGAGGGCGTGTGCCTTCGGCTCATCAAGGTGGAGGAGAACCGCTGCGGCCGATGCCGCTGGGGGTAGCTCGATGCTTGCATGAGCCGGGGAGCGGCCGCTCCTCCTCCATCCGTGCGACGTGGGCCCCGGCCGTGCCTGGTGCGGTTGGCCACGCCTCGGTGGCGACACTCCTTGGCCCGGTGGCCGGTCCCCCGCACGGTTGTGGCGGAGGTCGTCGCGTGTCGCCTTGCGCTCGCCGGCGCACCGCCTCCGGATGCCTCCACGGGCGCCGACACGGGCGCCACCGCGGCCCCGCCCGGGCGCCTCCGCGCCCCCTTGCGGGACTTGCCGCGCTTGCCTCCCTCTGTCGAGGAAGAAGGCTCCCCCTTCTTCCGGTCACCTCGGGAAGCCTCCCACTTGCTCCCCGAGTGTAATGGAGCTTCCCGCCAATGGTGATGGGCCCCGAGAGGGCCGTGGCTCATCGACGTCGACGACCTTGAGGCGACCAATCGCCTCCTCGATCGACATCGTGGAGAGGGTCCAACGAGAGACTCAGCAGAGCGGACGATGCGCTTGTCGGCGGGGGCGCGGCGGGAAGAGCTTCTCGATAGCTCGCTCTTCGTTGTAGGTGGCGTCGCCGAGCCGCACCGGCTTCCGCAACGAGTGTTGAGGCGAAGAGCGAAGTCATCGATGTCCTCACCCCCCGCTTGAATGCCGGGTTCTCCCCACTCCTTGCGAGGCTGCAATGTGGTCTTGCGGGCGCGATCGGCTGCCGATGCGTCTTTGCGGCGATGGCATCCCACGCCTCCTTGGCGGTTCGCTTCGGGTAGCGAGAAGCGCATCTCGACCGGACGGCGGCGATGAGGGCATCCGGTGCCGCCGATCCTCGTCGAAGCCGACGTCGCCGTACGGACCGCATCCCACATGCGCCGCACTTGAAGCCTCGATCTTCCGGAGCGCGGCCCACTCGACGTAGTTGGTCTTGGTGAGGGTCGGCCACCCGGCACCGGGACCGATGTCCTCGACCACCGCTCGGACCCCGTAGGGGCCGAACTCTCCGTCGACCCGGCCCGCCGGTGTGCGCCTCCCCCCGGAGCACCACCGCCGTGCGCGCGCCCTCCCCCGGGCGCCACCGCCGTGCGCGCCTCCACCGGGAGCGCCACCGCCGTGCACGCCTCCTCCCGGAGCGCCGCCGCCGTGAGCGTGCTCGCTTGCCCACCGGTCCGTCCGCTCTCGAGCTGCATTCCTAGCGAGCGACTCAAGGTACGCGTCGGCGGCGTCGTCGGCACAACGGGCCGTTGGCGGCTAGCCGCGCGCAAAGTGCCTCGGCCTCGCCGCCGCCGCACGTGCGCTGCGCCGCCGCCTCCGCCGCGCCTCCACCTGCGCACGGGCCCCGCCGGCCCGGCCGCGCCGGCCTCGACGCCCTCGCCGGCGGCACGCGGCCCGGCCTCGGCCGGCCCGCTGGCTCGCGCTCTGCGCTACGGCGAGCTCGGCCTCTGCCGCGCCGCACGCTCGAGGCGGCCAAGTGCCGAGACCGGCCTGCGGACATGGCGCGCCTGCCCGCGGAGGCGGGGCCGCCGCCTGCGTGGAGAGTTTCCTCGCGGACGAGTTCCTTCGCTCGTGCGCACGGAGGAGGGGGGGTGGACGAGCGGCCGCACCGTGGCGCCTTGTTGCCGCCGGTCCGGGGGGCTCGCCGTGAGGGCGAGAGCGGATGGGAAGCTTGGGAAGGGGAAGAACGAGAAGATGTTCGGTGCCGCAGAAAGAACGACTACGATACCACTTGTTGCAAACGAATTCTAACTCTCATTGGAGAGAGGATGACACTAGAAGTTGGGACAATTTTCCGGTTTTTCTTCATTCACAATGCCATGCCAACCCCGGAGGTTGGGGTTACATATTTATAGGGCGCTGGAGCTGCTAGTCGGCCACAGACATATGCTAGATGCTAGTCAAGATGCTAAACTAGATGCCTCCTACAACAGTCCAAGGCGAGGTGTTCTTGTCCCAGATGCTCTAATCTAGTCTAAGATGCTCTAGTCTAAAGATGCTTGAAAAACCACCTGCTCCTAGTCCTCACAAAGGACCATGTGTGCTGCAGCAAACCATCCTGCAGCAGTCCTACAAAGGACCATGTGCTGCAGCCCCACAAAGACCAAGTACAGAGACTTATCCATCAGCCTGGTGGGGAAAGGGGAGCCGCCTCTGCTTCGTTAGCACGCAGACGTCGCAAAACTGCTCCACATGGTCGATGCATGGCAGGCCTCGCACCATCTCCTTGGCACTGAGCCGCTTTAGGGCCTCAAAGTTGAGGTGTCCGAAGCGCTCGTGCCACTGCCACGCCTCGTCGTCTCGGTGAGCGAAAGCGTGAGGCGGAAGGGTTGTGCCACTTGCACATGGAGAACGTAGAGCGATTTGCACCCCCGGTTACCTTGGCGATAAGGCGACGCCGGCGATCCCATATCCTCATGACTCGGTGCTCGACCATCACGCGTGAGCCATTCTCGTCCGGCGGCCCACACCGATGATGGAGTTCCTCAACGCCGGATGTAGTAGACTCGGTAGCGACTGTTACACCGGACTTGGCGGTGAAGATCACGAGCCGACGCCCTTGATCTCCACGCGGAGGCATCTCCAAACTTGGACCCGAGCCTCGAACGCCGGGAGTCAAGCTCGGTGAAGAACTCCGTCGACCCAGGTCATGTGATGGGTGGCACTGGTGTCGAGGCACCACCCGTCAATCTTGTCGTCCCCGGAGCCATCGCCGAGGAGGGTGTGTGCCTTCGGCTCGTCGAGGTGGAGAAGTGCGCTACGGGTACCGACGCCGCGGGAGGTAGCTCAGTGCTTGCGTGTGCCGAGCGCAGCCGGCCTCCTCCTCCGCTTCTCGGCGATGTGGGCCCCGCCGCGTCGTGGTGTCGACACTCCTTGGCCCGGTGGCCAAGCTTGCCGCCAGGCGTGGCGGGCGTCGTCTGGTGCCGCCTTTGGCTTGCCGCGGCTTGCTACCCCGCTTGCGCGGTTTGCACCGCGCTTGTGGCCTCTCTGTCGCGGAAGAAGGCTCCCCCTTCGAAGTGGAGCCCCCGCAAATGGTGACGAGGTCCCGACGGAGGTTGTGGCTCGTCGGCGTCGACGACCTTGGAGGCGACCAATCGCCTCCTCGATCGTCATTGTGGAGAGGTCAATCGTGGACTCAACCCCCGCGAGCCATTCGTTTGTACTTCTCGTGGACACGGCGGAAAAGCTTCTCTATGGCTCTCTCGTCGTAGGTGCCGCCGACCTGCACCAACTTTTGCATCAAAATGGAGGCGGAGGGCAAAGTCGTCGATGTCCTCACCCCGCTGAAAGCCGAGGTTCTCCCACTCCTTGCGGAGCGTCCGGCGGTGTGGACTTGCGGGCGCGCTCGCCGCCGATGTGTGCCGCAGCAATGGCGACCCAAGCCTCCCCTCGGCGCTCTCCTTCCCGAGAGAGTGAGAATCGCATCTCGGAGCGGGACGACGCAGAACGAGAGGCGTCCAACGCCGTCGATCTTCATCGTAGTCGACGTCCGTCGTCTTGGATCGCCTCCCCACATGTGCCGCACTTGGGCCCGACCTCACGATTGCGGCCCACTCGACGTAGTTGGTCTCGGTGAGGGCAGGCCACCCGCCGTCCCCGATGACGGCGGGACCCCGTAGTGACCTTGGTGCGTCGGGGAGAGGGAGCCACGCCGCCGTGAGGGGGCGCGCTCTCCGTCGTGCACCGCCCGCCGTCGGTCATGGCCCATCTCAACCTCCCGGTGAGCAACCCTCTCCCCGCAACCGGCGGGCCTCCAACGCGCGGCCATCTGGGAGCGCCGCCGCCTCCGTCGCCCGGCGCACCTCGCTTGGAGCGCCACCGCCGTGCGCGCCTCCCCCCGAGGAGCACCGCCGTAGCGCGCCTCCGCACGGAGCGTCACCGCCGTGCGCGCCTCCCACAGGAGCACCGCCGCCGTGCGCGCCTCCGCTCGGGACGCCGCCGCCGAGCGCGCCTCCGTCCGGAGCGCGCCACCGGGCGGGCCTCCGGCAAGAGCGCCATGTGCCACTTGGTCTTGTGTGGCCTCCACGGCCGGCAACTCGAGGTCCGCGTCGGCACTATCGTCGGCACGGACGGAGGCCCGTTGGCATTGTTGCGAGCGTCGGCCTCCGCCGCCGGCCTGCATGTCTTGCGGCCTACCGCCGCCTCTGCCTCCGGCTCCGCCCCCCGGCCGCCGCCCCGGCTCCGCCGGCGCCGGCCTCGACGCCCTTGCCGCTGCGCGGCAATCTCTGCCGCTACTCGCTCGCGTTCCTCGTGCCGGCGAGCTCGGCCTCTGCCGCGCCGCACGCTCGAGGCGGCCGAGTGCCAAGAGTGCCTGCGGACATGGCTCGGCTGCGGGGGGGCTGCTGCAGCTACGTGGGGAGGTTCCTCCATCGGACGAGCCGGCCGCTTGTCCGTATGGAGGGAGAAGGGTGAGCCGAGGGCGGCCCCGCCGCTCTTCGGGCCGTGGCTGTGTGAGGTTGCGGAGGGAAGGGAGCGAGGAGATGTTTAGGCTACGGGATAGTACGGCTCGATACCGCATGTTAGTAGCTGAATTTTCACTCTCATTGAGAGTGAGGATGACACCGAGAGGTTGGGAATTTTCGGTTTCTTTCTCAAACATACTACAATGCCATGCCAACCCAAGGGGGTTGGGGATACATATTTATAGGGGGCTGCTGGGGCTGCCACCACCTAAGCATATGCCGAATTCTAGTCTAAGATGCTAGTCTAACTGCTGTCCTAGAAGCCGCCTAACTGCCGCCAAAAAGCAGTCCAAGATCTTTGGGGAATACTACCATGCTGCAGCCCTACACAAGTATCATGTCTTCTTTGCAGCCCCACAAAGACCAACGATGAGACTTATCCATCACAAGGAACTCTAGCTGATACCATGTTTGGGGAATAATTTCCCGTGTATTCTTCCAACCCTAGAAGGGTGGGTATATAGAGTTAGCTATACATGGGCCTCTATGGGCTACACGGGCCATATGGGCCACTCACACATATATACACTAACATGTACTACAAAAAATGAAAAGAAATACAACCATTTAATTCCGTTGTCTTGAGCTTGGTGTTATTGCTTTCACTACCTGGCAATCTCACTATCGTTTGACTTCAGATTTGCTGAGGATATCTTGTCATAGGTATATCAAGGGTTGTCCTTCAGATTTCATGTGTTCATTTCCTTGTCTTGTGCTGCGCAACATGGTTAATAGAATGCATACAACCGATCCAATGTACCTTACAGATTCAAAGATTACTTTGCTGCTATTCTTTTAGATAACTGTGGACTCTAGTCTATTTGCTTGACTCCATGAGCTAACCACCTACTTTTCTTCGGGATCTTTCAGGTGAAGGCGTTTTTGAAATAATTTCTGATGTGTTGCAAAGTCATGATAGAAGAATTGTTTCAGCTGGGTACTTATCAAAGAGTATTTAATTTTTCCTGTCTTTGTTGGTGTACCACATTTTGCTCTAAGGTCTAACTTCAGTTTATTGATGAATGCAGGATAGATATCCTTATACTTTTTCTTAATCAGGACCCTAACCTATTGAGGTCATATATTGTCCAGCAAGAAGGAAATTCTCTTCTAGGACTTCTGGTATGTTGCAACTTCTTTGAGACCTGTGAAATACACAGTACTTTGCATACAGTAACACTGTTGCATTCTTTGTGCTCCCTCTCATCAGAACAATAAATGTTTAGGATTCTTTGTGCAGAGTGTGTAGCATTTTGAATATATGAAACTGCTCATTGTTTAGTGGAAGTGGAGTACCAACAGTGAATTTCTTGTCAATACAGTCTCTTATGTATGGCTTACTGTATTTGTTTAGTGATATACTAATTAGAGGCAAGTATTGCACTATCTGTTATCAGGGGGTTCTTTCGCACATGGTTGTAATTGACTTGGATTGATATGAAAAATGACCAAACTTGCACTTCTTTTCTTAATACATTTCTTTTGCTGTCCTGTTTTGTTCATAATTTCAGTGTTAATTTTTAGGTTAAAGGCATGGTAACTGAGTTTGGTGAGGAAATGCATTGTCAATTCCTAGAAATTCTTCGAATACTGATGGATTCTTTCACTATGTCTGGAGCACATGTAAGTTATGTTTTTATATTTTTTATACAAAACTAAGTTTCATAAGCCACATAGTCTTTATCTGTTGAGCGAGAATGAGTGCATTTACACCCCAACTTTTGTGAAGTTACAACCCTATGAGTAATTTTTTATTGGAATCTTACAAAATTCAGGCTACATAACTTGCAATCGTGATCAATTTAGCTTACTAAAATTATTTGCAAGTCCACTACTATACAGTAACAGTCTAGATTGCCCTATGTCATTTCAAGTTTCCAGCTCTTAACTTCTATTGTGATGTGGACTGTGTTTATAGTTTTGCACATCCCCACCATTTGCCACCTAGGTTTTCATATCTGAAGTAAAATCTGTTGATTGATTCAGTTATTGATTGTGATGTGATAGATCATTATGACTTGCTTGTCAATTCCAGGCTACCGATTTGTCATTTCTGCCACATCGCTTGTCCCAGATAGATAGTTTGCCATTATTTTCTGCGTGGTGGTAGATTGCAGTCATTTTTCTGCATCTTCTTAATCTGATATTTGTTAAAAGTGGTCTGAAACTTCACACATTTTTTATCAGTTTTAGCTAAACTCTTCATTCCCTTGCCACAGAGAGACGCCATTATTGAGATCTTCTACGAAAGGCATCTTGACTATTTGGTTGATGTAATAGCATCCTCTTGTCCCCCGAGGACCATTTCTCGATCAACATCTAACTACATTGGTGCTGGTAGAAATACTGAAGGACACCATATCAAACCTGAGATTTTGTTAAATGTTTGTGAGCTGCTGTGCTTTGTGTAGTTCATCATCCCTACAAAATCAAGTACTATTCCATGCACCCTTCTTCCATTATACTAAGAGACTTTTGCCATGTTTCTATGCATGTTCTGAATGTTAATCTTGCAGGTGCAATTTTCTTATGAACAATGCTATCGAGAAAATCCTTGCACTGACCCGACGGAGGGAGAAGTTTTTGATCGTAGCAGCTGTTAGGTTTGTGCGTACTATTATATCCAGAAATGTAAGTGTTATGGAACTTTAACCTGATTACATCGTTAGAAAATTGAACATTCCCTTGAAGTTAGCACTACTGTCACGGCTGATAATATTCAATATTCATCATATATATAGCTCTTACTGATCTCACCTTATGGCCTAGAAATTTCACTAATGATGTGCTATAAGAAGTTTCAAATCTGCAGAAATGCTATTACCAGGCGCAGTTGCCTTTATGCATAACAACTTCCTGCAAAGAAGTGCTTTTAGGTGCTATCGCAGGATACTAGCTCTTCCGCGCTAATCCGAGCAGTTGAGCAGATCATGATTGCCTGAGCTTACTGCTCATTCCTGAATTAATTAATTAAACCAGACCCCCGTATTTGTCATTGTTTGTAACTTTATTCATTGGATTCTTAGCACAATTAATCCGGTCAGATATATCTTCACTTGTGCTCGCTACAACCCGGAGATATGGCTAACAAACTAATCCTCTTGCTTGTGATAAATTAAACAAGAACCTAGCAATCATATTCCTATCCCACTTGATATTGTGTATATTTTGTAGGATGAGCATCTTATTCGCCATGTTGTGAAGTTCAATTTGTTGAAACCAATAATTGATGTGTTTGTTGAAAATGGGGATAAATACAACATGCTACATTCAGGAGTACTCGAACTGTTGGAATACATACGAAAGGTACATTTTCAAGATTACTAGTTTCTCACTTTGAATTCTGGCTTATACAATATACTTGGTCACCGCTATGAATTGTGGCTTTTACAATTTACTTGGTCACCACTATGAGTTCTGGTTTTATAAATTATTACAATTTTCTTGGTCACCACTACAAATTCTGGCTTTTACAATTTACTAGGTCACCACTATGAATGCTTTCGTAATCACTGAACACTTGCAGGAAAATATAAAAGCTCTTGTTATCTATGTCATTGAGTCTTTCTGGGATCAACTTGCAAAGTTCGATCACTTTGGGAGTATTCAGGCCTTCAAACTCAAGTATCAACAGGTTGAACCATATCTTGTGTACTATTGCATCCCATGGTCAGCTTTTGACAAATAGATGATACTTTTCATATCGCTAAAGACAATCTTGTTTTCCTGCCTACTGTTGTACTATCAGCAATGTATTTTACTGAATGAGATGCCTCTCTTTTGTTTCTCCCTTCTTTTGACAAGTACCTGGAGACTTCTGAACCCAGGTTGAGTGCTAGTGTGCCTGACATGAGAAAGAAGGCAGAACAAAGGGGTCTTGAGAAGGAAGAGGAAGACTACTTCAATGAGGACAGGTTTGTTATTATTTCCTTTACTGGTCATTGATTTCTTCATTAATTTTTTAATACAGGTTAGTGATGCTCTTAATTAGGTATTCCAAGATGCTATTATGTTCAGAAGTTATTCTGTGAATTTGTGTTGTATGTGACATGATATCTTTTCTTTCTAGTGATGAAGAAGATTCAGGCTCTGGCCGGCGGGCTAAACATGCACAGAACCAGCATAGCAAGGCTAAGGTGCCCAATGGAAGTGAAGCTGATAACGTTGAATGCACCTCTAGGTATTGTTTCATGCACAATTTGAGATGATCTTGAGTTCCCTCATCATAGTTATGATACTCCCTCGGTTTGCCAAGGGAAAACAGTGTATAAAAGCAAACGGAGGGAGTATAACTTTTGTATTACTTTCTCTTATTACACTTAATGACAAGCTCGAAAATCATATCGTGCAGGACTCCAAAATTCTAGTTTAATTTATTAATGTTGCTTTCAGGCCTAAATCTGGACTTGTAGACTATGACGATGATGACGATGAGGACTTCAATCCACCACCAAAGGAGCCTGCTAGGCCTTCGGAGAATGATGCGCCCTTAAATATAGCCACAGTGAAACGGAGACCAGTGAATGCGGTGGATGGGAAACATGCAGATGGGGAGGTTCGCAAGAGACAAAAAATAGAAACCAGAATTAGTTGTGCTAAAATTGCTGCTGTCACTAGTACAGCGAGCAAGCACACAGATCTACAGAACAAACATGCTCCGCACTCGCCTGCATCAAGCATGTCAAGTATTGAAGCCAATGGTGTTCTTAGGGATCATGGCACAAACTCTGAGGAGCATCAACATTCTGTAGAGAGTGCAGAAGCTTCCTGTCAAGCTGGAGGTGATTGTATAAAAGACGTGGGCAGTATGTCTACCGAGAAGGCTGTAAATACCACAAACCCAAGTGATTTTGAGCCTTATTCAGTAAGATGACAACTTCTCCAAAGCTGGTTTCTCCCTGTATCCAGTCCATCCACTGGCCAAGAGGTAGGAATCGGAATGCCTTTGTCTCCAAAGGCTGAATCTATTTGACAGAGCTGGAAGCATGGCTGGAGGTGACATAGGTTGCATCTACCTTAGTATCTGAAGTAAAATCCCAGCTTTCCTTTTTGAGCCTGTAAAGTTAATTTTCTGCAAGGAAAGATCTGACAAACATGAGAATCGGAATGACTGTCGGTTAGAACATTGAATGGGCCTTGCTCCTGCTTCTGCGCTTGCTCTCGTATCTCGCTATGAACGAATGGAGTAGCAGGGAATACGTGCATTTCCCCCATTATTTCTCTCCACAATCATTCACTAATATGTTACTGTTGTAAAACAAGTAGGAGGAAATAGTTCCGGTTTGTGCTAACTCACCAAATATGGTTGTAATCTGTTGATTCATAGTTTTGGCTAGACATGCTGTCTTGGATAAATAATCTTAGTCATGTGATAGAATAATTTATGTAGAATGTTTTGTTCTTTTAGCTAAACGTGCTTATGCACATTTGGCAAAACATGTGGGACTGTAGTAAGGTAGCATTTGAACGAGATGCAGTAAGATTTGGGTTCTGAGAATGTTGTGTAAGCAATTGCGACTTGTTGATAAATCCCAACTGCTCCAGGATAAATTGGAACACTTTTCTTTCTTTATGCTCTTGTTACCATTTGATCAATCTCAAAAACGAGTATATCAGCGAAATGCTTGTAATTTTCTCACGACATGGGAAACGAGAATACAGGCAGACATACTCACACACAAGAAGTTGCATTATCATTTTTTTCACTCACAAATAATAACAATTTTCACTTTGTCGCTTGATATATGTGATACAGCTCTCAAATCAAATCCCCTGCCTACTTGAATATCAGACCTCCATGGGCGGCGAAAAATGGTGCGAACACGAGGGACTCGCGACAGCCATGAGCTTGATCAAGATGTTGAGGGACGGCCTGGAAGTGTCCTTGAGTGGGTCGCATCGCCGATCACGGCGGCCTTGTGAGCGTCCGACCCCTTGGGACCCAGGGACTTGGCGTGGTCGGATGCACCCGCCTGCGTGAACAACTCAAAGGCAAAATTATTGGATTGTGGTAATTATAATTAAGCGACAAACTAAGTGCTTAATTATAATTAATTTGATTAGCTTCCTTGTATACCAGCTATAATTAGAACTTCCTCGCAGACCATCCTGAAACACTGAAACTTGCGGTAGCATCTGGCATGCAGGGATCCGGGACGCGAGGCAGGGTCGTGAGGAAGCTGTTGCTCGTGCTTGATGGCGAGACCAACGGATCTCATGGCCGCCAATCCTCCATGCCCACAGCTGGCGGCTCAAGCCTCAAGCTTCTCATAGATGTAGGCGGCGATGGCGAGCAGGGATGCCGCAGTTGTCTCCGTTTCTCCCCCGCGAGCCAATCGAAGAGGATAAGATGAGTGCGGTGAGGGTAGGACAGTCAATAGTATTGCTTTCTACTAAAATCGAATATAATATTTAGTATAGTGTCTTGGGGCAAATTACCACAATCCAACGATGTCTTGTAGCAAAGACATCTTCTTTTCAGTGTCCCGTGGCAAAAGTCACGTTTGAACGTTTGAAGAGTGTCCGGCGGCCAATTTTGCCCAACTCAAATGTCAGGTGATCACTCGGCACAACAGCCTAAAAATTCAAACAAATTCCTAAAAAAGAATTCATAAACTATCTGTCCACTCCAATGTGTTGCCTCGATATACTTCTTGGCATTGTCCCATGCCCCACCGCTGTTGGAAGCAGATATGGCGATCTACGCAAGGGAAAGTTTGATCAAACGAATGATGCCACAGCGAAATTGCTCTGTCCGTGTCAACACGATAATCGTACCTGCACACCGGAGACCAGCGCGCCGGCGAGCAGCCCGGCGAGCGTGCGGACGCCGAAGAATGTCCCGGCGAGCAGCGGCGCGAGCGCACGAGTGCGCCGGGCGGCACCATCTCCCCGAGCGAGGCGTCGGTGGTTGGTGGAGATCCCGACGCAGCGCGCGTAGTCCGGCGCGGCGCGCGCCCTCCATGAGGCCCGGATGGTGGCGCACCGCCGGCGCACCTCCTCCACCATCCGCGGCGCGGCGCGCCCACGCTCTTCATCGTCATCGGCGAGAACCGCATGGTAGCATCGCGCCCACCAGCAGGACCACGAACACCTTGGGGTTCAGCACGTTCACGTCCGTCACCCCCGCGCGGCTCACGAACGCGCCGAACAGCGCCAGCGACACCAGCGCCGCCGATCCGATGGCAAAGCCTTGCAGACCGAATTTCAATACCATTTGTTTGGGAGCAGCAATTGCGCAATGTTCAGACACTGGTCGATTGTATGTACCTTGCCAATGGCCGCGGTGCGTGTTACCGGCGGCGTCAAGCGCGTCGGTCCTCTGCCGGATCCTCGCGGCTCATGCCGGCCATCTCGGTGATCCCTCCGGCGTTGTCGGCGAGGGGCCGTAGGCGACTAGGCGTCGATGGCCGGCCCGGTGGCGACCGTGCTCAGCATCCCGAGCGCAGCGACCGCGATGCCGTAGATGGATGCCAGCGCGAAGCCGACGTAGATGGACACGGCGATGGCGAAGACGGGCAGGATCACTGACTTGTACCCGAGTGCCAGCCCGAAGATGACGTTGGTCGCCGCGCCGGTCTTGCACAAGTCAGCAACGTCCCGGACAGGGCTGCACGTTTCGGACAACGAGCACCGTTAATTAGGCTGCGAGACAATTCGAATTATGCGCACGAGGTCACTTGCTGTGCAGCAAATTATCATTGTAGTAGTTTCTATCTCTATTAATAACTTTGACAACTCAGCATTTTACTGATGTGGCACGTGTATTAATAAAGAAAGAGAGGGTAAAATCAAGAAACGATTTCTACTCCACAGAACGACGTCTATGCCGTAGTAGAGACCGACTCGTACAGGCCCTCCCAGTCATCGCCGTAGTAGAGGCCGAACACCTTGATGGTGGCGTAGAGCACGAGGAGACCGAGGGAGGCCAGGAGGAAGCCCATGATGGCGCCAGACCGGAACACCGTGGGGAAGGCGGCGCCGATGCCACGACGCGCCTCCAGGGTGGTCCTGGCGTTTGCGTACGTGGCGATCCACATGCCCAGGTACTCGGACACGACGGAGGTGGCGACGCCAAGGAGGAAGGCAATGGAGCTGAACACCGCGTTGGCCAGCGCCGGCTTGCAGGTCCGGCCGGTGGTGTACTGACATGGCCGGCTGTCAGTGCTGAACCGGTGCACGGAGCCCAGGAAGAGGAAGATAACCGCGGCGAAGATCGCCGTGAAGGCGGCGAGGTACTTGTATTGTGTGAAAAGGGGAACGAGTTCGCTCCTGGATTAAAAAAAATAGGTGAAAAATATTCAGATATTTACTGTGGAAATGTTTCATTCTGTGAATTCTGAATATTTAGAACGCTGGAGAATTCACAGAATGAAACAGTTTTGCTATAGGAATATAAACTCTTTTTCTCAGGGTCCCAAACTGAGCCAAGAAGTTTATAAATGCTACTGAACTCGCTGAACTAGAAAAAGGTATATTGCACTGCCCCGTAGCTCAAAACCAAACTGCCTATTTCCCGTCCCTCCATAGCTTGCAACCAACAGAGCTTCGTAATTCCTCTAATTCATCGATATCGTCTAGACAGTACAATATGTGTATACTGTTTCTAATTCCTTAATTTGCACATTGGAAGTGTTATAAGTTTTCATGAAATCCCTATTGTACACAAAGTCGTCGTCGTCATGTATTACTTGCATTGCAACCTTTGGAGTAAAAAAAATTAATTAACGCACAGTACAACAGAACATTGAATTTTCTTAATGAATGACACGGTCAGAACTCAAACGACGTACTAAGCAGGTCATGCAGAGGGCACTGATTCAGGTCAATCTGAAGAAACGGTATCATACTTGTTAGCTAAGAAAACAGAGAAAGATCGCTCCTAGGAAGGGTGAAGAAATAACGTGTACAAGAGTAGCAAAGCAACACGGCCGGGCCTTGTGAACTTGTGCCAATGTGTACTGGGTCAACCATTTGACCAGCCACAGCCAGAAGCCCAGAACACTTCTTAAGTTAGATAGGAGCAAGTTGATTAAAAAAACCGAAGTTAGGACCATGTAGAACATAGCTTGCGTGCAGGGTCCTAAGATTACGTGTCATGGTTGACTTGCATTGGAAATTATATGAGCAATAGATGGTTAATTATCTTGGGCATGAATAAAATAAAATAAACAACTACTCCCTCTGTTACTATTTATAAAGTGCGAGGTGACACGACACGGTCTCCTAAATTATACTTTCAACATTAAATTTCTTTATATGATATTATTTACAGTTATGAACTAATAATCATTGGAAAGTCAATTTGGTGACAAATCCAACCATGTGGAATTTATATTATAAAATAAAAAATGATTGATAAATTATTGATCAAAGTTTGTGAAGTTTGAATCTTGATATTCTTGGGGTCTTATAAATACAAATGGAGGGAGTAGATGCTAGATAAGACACGAACAAACTAAATGACAATGAACATAAAATCACTTCAAAAACCACTGATAGGTAACAATTAAGACCATCAACTGGTCCGGAGGGAAGAAGCATGTGGATATCACAAAATTTTTGTACCAACGTAAGTAATCATCAGAACATGATCTATCGAATAATTACCACTGGGAAAAAACAATTGACACGCATGTTCGTTTGGCTTATCAGCTACCAGCTAGGAGTACTTTTCTCTCAGAACAAATCAGCCACCAGCAAAGAATCGCGATCGGCGAGGCGGTACCTTTATCTCGGAACAAACCAAAGATCAACCACCGGCCACCGGCCAAACGAACAGGCCGCAACGGAAGGAACCGAGCGCGCGCGAAAAGTAAAAAGGACGTGAAGGTCGAAGAACTCACCAACCGCAATGGCGCTCTGGATCTCCACGCACCGCGCCACGGCGATAGTACACTACCGGATTCGCAGCCTCTGCCAAAAGCGAGATGCTCTCGGCATAGGCCCCTTTTCTCTCGGCACAGCCTGTGCCGAGAGGAAGCTCTCGGCACGGAGCACTCGGCACTGCTGGGCCGGCAAAGAGCCCTGTGCCAAGAGCCAAGTGGATCCCCCTCGGCACACGTGTACCGAGAGCAGTATAGATCTCGGCACAGACTTTTGAAAACAACAAAAAAGGTCAAAAGCCACTACGCGGGCCCACCGACCGTACGCTGTGGCCCACCACCGCCGGACCTCCACGGTCGTGGCCACCACCACCGCCACCACCACGTCGTCGTCGCGCCGCCGCCACCACCACGTCGCCGCCGCCACCACCAAAACCACCGACCCGTACCACCACAACCCACCACCGCCCATCACCAAAGCAACCAAGCACCGCCACAACTCACCATCGCCCACCAACACCTCCCACCCGCACCGAACGAGGAGGTGGCGCCGCGCACCGGGACGTGGAGATGGCGCCGCCGCACCAGGGACGAAGAGGTGGCGGCCGCCGCACCGGGACGAGCGGTGGCGCCGCCGCACGTAGATCCCCACGTCGTCATCGAAGATCCCGCCGTGGATGTTGTGGATCTTGCCGTGGCCATCGTGGATCCCGCCGTGGCCGACGTGGATCTCGCGGTCCCCGTCGTAGATGCGCCGCCTCCTCTTTGAGATGCATTGCCGCCGGAGCTTCACCTGGCCGCGGCGCCGCTCCTCACCCCGCCGCCCCTCCTCACCAGTCAGTGTATTCCAGTGAGGGGTGAGCGGAGGGGGGAGGAGAGGAGCCGCGAGGGGAGGGTCGCGGACCGGCGCGGCCGCGCGGCGCGGTAGGTGGAGCAGGGAGGGGAGAGAGGAAAGTGCGGCGACGTCGGAGAGAGAAGGGGGAGGAACGGCGGCGCTGGAGAGAGGAGGGGGAGAAGACTGTGGCGGCGTTGAAGGGTGGAGGGGGAGAGGGTAGGGAGGTCGGGGGTTAGGAGGGGGGCTTATATACTCGTTAGGGTTAGGAGGGGGGCGCTAGCGGGCTTCTCGTGGGCCAGTGTGGCTGTGGGCTGCAGGGGAATGGGGGTTGGGCCGCTTTGAATATGTGCCGAGAGCCACGTGATCATGCTCTCGGCAAAGAATTCTGTGCCGAGAGAAAAGCTCTAGGCAAAAAAAAATTTTAATAAAAAATAATTATTAAAATAGCAAATAGATGGTAAAATTTTTCAAAATTCAACATGTCACCAATTATGATGTATATGACTTATAAAAAAGGTTTTGTGGTCAAACTCTAATTTGAATTTTCTTCGACTCCAAACCTAGTGACATTAGTTCAAAATCTTAGAAACTTCCTCAGAGTTGTTCCAGTTTCTAAACACGTAAGATGTCCGGGTGTTCAAAATATTCTCAATTTATTTTCACAACCTCCTCATATGATATCATGAGTACTTGACAAGTTTCGTAATTTGCAACCTTCATTTGAATTTTATATAATTTTGAAACCTTTCTACCTTACGGTCTTCATCATGATCGAGAACCAAATGCTACAAATTTAGCTTCATTTCATGTACATGGTCTTAGAGATGTCTCGTGGACATGAATATCAATTTTTCAACAACTTTACTATATAATTTCATGCACTTGCGCTCATATCGGACGTATGCGAAAAATACCTAGAAAGAAGTAACATTGTAAATATAGCAAACAAATTTAAAATTATGCCAAATTTGAGCATAAGTTTTGTATAAGTGTATGTTGAGGATAGAAAAAAGTTGGAGGCAAAAAAGTGATTTTTTAAATTTTCTTTGCCGAGAGTCAGAAAATTGCACTTGGCAAAGAACTTCTTTGCCGAGAGCCAATCGGCTGGCTCTTGGTAAAGAAATCTTTGGCGAGTGTTTTCTTCTGTGTCGAGATCTTTTTTTTGGCTCTCGGCAAAGAAGCCCCGTTTCCCAAGTGTTTTTTCTGTGTCGGCAAAACTTTCTTTGACGAGAGTTTTTTATTTGACTCTCGTCACAGAACCAGACTCTAGCCAAAGACTGAAATTCCGGTAGTGAGTGCGCTCGCCCTCGCCATGCTGCACCTCCTCCTCGTCGAGGTCGCCGGCCATGCCGACGTCCTCGTCATCCTCCATCCGGAAGACGGGTCCCCTGCCGTTGCTGCTGGGCGCCGCGTAGGCCGAGTGGCCGACACCTTCATCTTGCAGACGAGGAACCACTGCCACAGCCCACAGCGCGAAGGCGATGCCCACCGCCGCACACGACGGGATCACCACGTCCGCCGCCGCCGCGGAGCCCATGGTCATCTACTCACCTCACCAACAAGCTTGGTCGTCGTGAACCGGATCGGAATGCTATGACGCGGAGGCGTCAGCGAGGGAGAGGAATGAGCGCGCGCCGTGGTCGTTGCCCTCACGTGGTGTGACAGGTTGAGTTTTTTCTGTGGAAAGAAACAGGGAGAGCAAGCACGAGAGCAGTTGCTTGATCGGAACGGAGGTGGGGTGGAAGACGAAACCTAATTGATACGCGTCTCGCGGTCTCGGCACACAGAGGCAGAGCAGCGGCGTTCTCCGTTTGCACGCTAATGATTCGGGCGGGGATGGGATTCGGTCTTGCGCCATTCGAAGAATATCCTTGCATGCGTGCGTGGACAGGTGGTGAGAGTACATCTACATGAACGGTTGACGAGGGAAGTCGCGTGGGCATGGCAACCTAGCTTCGCACGGAGGTAACGGGGAGTAGGCTTCGGTGCTAAGCAGTGAACAACTTTATCCTTGCCATTAGGTACGGTTCCTATGGTTTAATTTGCATTTTTTTCATTGTCATCATACACTAAGCTAGCATATATACCACGGCGTCACGCCAGAACGATTCCAAGAAAAACGAAAAGGAAAAAATATCCAAGTTACTCCCCTCAAATCTGACTCCGAAGTTTAGATAACTCCACAAATTATATATATTTCAACTTGTGTACGGAGAAAAAAAAAAGACAATTTGTGTTAAGAAGTAAATTGAACCAAATTGTGAAGTTTAGAGAGTGAATCGAACCAAGAAATACTTTAAGAAGTCATCCAAACTTTGGTTATACTTGAAGGTAGTAATTTGGACATTTCCAAAGGTAAAAGGTTCTAAGGATTCAAAGGTGCAAATTGCAATAGGGTGTGCTCAATTGGTACATGTTTATAAAGTTTATGTGGTTCTCCTTTGGAATAGAGAAATCTTAGAGGGGAGTAATTAAGAAATAAACGAAAAGATGTATGAAAAATCCTTACAAGTACTTATTGGTTTGACTTTCAGATCATGTGGTAATATTTTCATCACTGAAGGCTCTCATATGATTCAAATCTAAGAATAAGAGTTGGTTAGAACTATTTTGTTTAAACGAATTACACTATACAACAGAAACACCCACAACACACGGACACTCACCCCTATGAACACACACAAACCCTAACCCTATCATTACGGGAGAAGGAAAATTCCCCGAGTGTCAAAAGCTTCCCCGAGTGCCAAAAAACCGGACACTTGGGGAAGCCAATCTTCCCCGAATGTTGCACTCGGGGAAGAATTGCACTCAGGGAAGAGAGGCTTTCATGATGCCGCAAAGTGCATGGCACTCAGGGGAGGGAGGCACTCGCAAAAGGAAACTTGCATTTGACGGCGACAGCGGCGACAGTGACGGAACCATTTGGAAAAAAAGTTTCATGAGTGCCTTGCTCTGGCACTTGGAGAAGGTAGCCACTTCCCCGAGTGCCTTGCTCTAGCACTCGGCTCCCCAAGTGCTAGAGCAAGGCACTCGGGGAATTAAATTTTTGCCTTTTTGCCCCATTTTTGTGAGGCCTTTCCACATTATTTAAAACTCTTTGCTCAAATTTGGGGTAATTTCGAATTTTTAGGAATATTTTGTTATTTTTTTGCTTTGTTGTTTTTTTTGCATAATTCGAATTTGAACTACAAGTGCATGAAATCATATAATTTGGTGATTAAAAAATGATATTCATGATATTTGGTGTATATTAAGACCGTATCCATGAACTCACATGAAATGTCGAGCATATTGTTGCCGTGACATGATGAACAATTTGCGAGAAAGGTATTTGTAAATTACATAAAAACCGAACGAAGTCCGAAAATCACGAAACTTGTTGTGGAGTCATGTTATCACATGTAGAGGTTGTGTGAAACAATTGAGAAGATTTTGAGCAAGTTGCGACGTCAGATGCCTAAAACCTAGACATCTCCACATGTGATCAATCATCAATGTGATAACACACACGAAGATGTCTGGGTCTTAGACATCCAACTTCCCAACTTACTCGAAATCTTCTAAATTCTTGCACACAACCTATACATATGATAACACGACGCCCCAACAACTTTCGTGATTTCCGAACTTTGTTCGGATTTTATGTAATTTAGAAACACTTTTCCCGCAAGTTGTTCGTCATGTTAGGGCAACAAGATACTCGACATTTCATGTGAGTTCCTGGATAAGGCCTCAATATACACCAAATATCATGAATATCGTTTTTTGAATCACCAAATTATATTATTTCGTGCACATGCAGTTCAAATTTGAAGTATGCAAAAAAATTCAACAAAACAAAAAAAACTAACAAAATATACCCAAAAATTCAAAATTACCCCAAATTTGAGCAAGGAGTTTTAAATAATGTGGGAGGGTCTCAAAAAAATGAGGCAAAAAACTAAAAAAAGTAGTTCCCCAAGTGACTTCCCTCATCACTCGGGGAAGATACCGCCCACCTACTCCTCTGTCAGCCCACTATCTCCCCGAGTGATAGTCAACCGACACTCGGGGAAGAGGCTTCCTTCCCCGAGTACCAGGCTCACGGCACTCGGAGAAGAGACAGCCCACCTACTCCTCTGTCAGCCCACTATCTCCCCACCGGCCCACTACCCCCCCTGCGGAACCCTAGCTGCCCCCTATCCCCCCAACCGCCCCTGCCTCCTCCCACTTCCTCCCACTGCTGCCCAAATTCTCCTCTCTCTCTCTTATGTCTCCCTCTCTCCCTCTCTCTCCGCCCTCGCTCCCACAACCTCGCCCCCGTCTCCTCCCACGACACCTCCTCCGGTCACTCCTCCCCGCCTCGACTACCTCATCTTCGGCCGCGCGCCCACACCTCCTCCCTCTTCTTCCACCGCCGCTCCCTTCCTCTCCCTCCGCCGCCACCCCCTCTGGCCCGCAGATCTGCCACCACCTCCCTCCCTCCCGCCGGCGACCGGGCCAGAGGAAAGGAGTATGGTGGATGAGTACGGTGGCCCAGGTGACGACCTCCATGCGCCCCTCTTCCCCCGGGCCGGTAGTCGTGCGGTGGATGAGTAGGGCTGCCCCTCCCTCTCCGGTCGGCTCCGCTGCATCCATGACCGCCTCGTGACGGTGGTGGAGCGGCTCCCTCTCCTCTCTACTCCCCCACACGCCGTCGACCTTGACCTGTTCCCAATCGGAGATGTGTGGCCTGCCTCCTCCTCGATCCAGCACGCCTCGCTTGCCAGCGGTGCTATGGAGATTTAGGGGTCTCCCTCCTGGCGACAACTTCGTTTGCTCTCAACCCCCACAACTGCCATGTATTTCTTGATTGTTTGACTGAACTGAATAGAAACACATGTGTGCTATGATAGACATGAAGATGTGATTTTTGCATTGGTTATGATGTCCCATTTAGATCAGGTGCTCTGCATTAAAAATTGTAGAAGAATAGTGTCCACTTCCAACTTTGTAGAAGAACTTATTGCTTTGTGCACTTTCTAGATTTGCAATCTTTCAAGTAACTAGAGGTGCATATGAAATCTGAAGTAAATAAATCTTGTGATGATATGTAAACTGCAATTAAACATTGTTGCCATTGCTTTTTTTGTCACCGTTTATATCAATGTGAATGCAATTAAATAAGCAATTTCAAATTGTCTTTGACCTTTATTGATATGACCTACCTTAATTTATTTATTCTTTGGTCAATGCACATGATAACTATTATTGATACACATCCTTGCTCAGTTTTTCACAGCATACTGACTTTGTGGAACTACCATAAGCTAGGGTTCCCTTGTTTGTTTTCCCCTTTCCTTTGGACAGACAAATCATATATCATGATAGCCCAATGCAAATTATTATTAACTTAAGGAATTGAACTGATCGACAGCAGCATGAGCATAGGCGGATGGGATGGGATGGGCATGATAATGTAATTTTATTTCGATGCTAGACGATAGCCCATAAATGAACTATGTACACCTACTTTAGAAACTGCCCATTTGCATAAGTTCAGTTGTTGGAGTATGTTAGTTTCGTCGGTTCGTCTTATTTTCAAGTTTCATTATTATAATTACATCAAACTAGCATGAGTGATGAGTGATGACCAAAGGATGGATCAAATATTGCAGCTGCATGCCTCTGAAAATTTAGTGTTCAAAACTATTTATTCTATGGTGGTGTTGCTGTTGTATGCCTCGGAAAAAAGGTGTATACTATAAACATATTGTTTCTATAGTAGTGTACATCGTGGGAGCGAATTTGTCATGTGCCTGCGTCAATCTTGCTATAAAGAATGCACCTGGGTGCATTTTACTCCCGGGTGTAGTGACTCCCACGTTCAAAAAAGCACTTTGCGTATGTGCACATACCCATTTATCAATTGGAGTATGTAAACATACCTAAAATAAGATTTATCAAAGTAATAATCATGAAAAATTCTTAGTGAAACTTATAATTTCTTGCACCTTGTGATGTATGTTATTTCTGTTGGTGGAGATCGGGCTCGAACGTAGATGCCGACACAACAGTCCCCTTTTTACCGACGTTTTCCCCCGAATTGGATACGGCCGAAGGCCCCCTCAGAGGTAAACTCTACTAACTCTACTGCTACCACCCTTTCTCTACTACTCTACTTCTACTTCTACTCCTATTGCTATTGCAGTAAGAAAGATCGAAGACTTAAGACCGAAAGAGCGGGAAAGCAATGAGCCCTTCGGAGCTCTCCTCTCATTAATGTTTGTATGTTCAGTTACAACGATCCCTCTATTTATAGGAGGCCATGGGAATACTCATCTATCTCAATTACACCTTTTCCTCCCCTGACTAGGAGCTTTACACGCTTTCCAAGGGTATTACAGTAACTTCTAGCTTTGTACGGGGACTCCAGCGTGTCTTCGCATGGCCAAGCCCCTTTACACACCACACCTTTAGTCCTCCCTTCGTACGGCGCTCCTTTACACGTCCGACATGTAGCGCACCCTTCGACAACCAGGGACCACCGACCAGGTTCTCGCTTCAGTGCCGAAGCTCTCAGGGAGCTCCTTCAACCACACGAAGGTTCCAGAACCCCCGCATCGGCCTCGTCGCCCCATACCTACAGTCACCACACATGTAAACCGAACAAGGTTAACGAATGTGTTAGCCTTTTCCAAAAGCACTGAAGCCCCTTCGGTCGTTGACACTACGAAGGTGCTCCTGATCGTTTGTGGGAAAACACTTCTTAGATGGGCCATGTTCCCCAACAGTAGCCCCTCATCAGTGATGGCCGTCCCGCTCCTTAGATGGGCCAAACTTATGACCATACTCAAAAAGGAAAATATGGGCTTCAGAACTCCTAAGGACAATCCACATTGTGTTGAAGCTGAAAGAAAGACGCCATTTACCCCTAAAGAAATGACTGTTAAGAGACAAGAGGGACAGGGTAAAACGTAAAATCGCCCCTCACTCGCGTGATTATCGGGAGGCGCCACACTATAAAAAGGGACCGACCGCTCGCCTCCTCTCATTCTACCGCGACGATATCTGGGGAGAGACCCCCACCTTCGTATCTGAGTTGTAAGCCCTCCTTCGTCCGCTGGTCTTTTTCATTGTCTCGTGGCCATCTCTAGCCATGGCTCCAAAGCGGAAACGTGACGCCACTGCTAAGGAGATGTTGAAGATGTATACATTTGGCCAAAGCCTGCTAGATGAGAAGGACATTGCACTGTTGAGGAAGAACCGAATGGTGGGTTCGGCGAAAGCCTCGGGGAAGGAGACCGTGCCAAAGCCCCAGGAGAATCAGGTTGTCATTTTTAGAGATCTGCTGTATGCGGGCCTTCGGTTTCCCCTTCATCCGACCGTTATGGACATCCTCCGGTATTTTGACATCTACCTTCATCAACTTACTCCCAATGCTATCATGCGCCTCTCGGTGTACATGTGGATATGCCGAACCACCAAGATCAAACCGTCTGCCAAAGGGTTCGCCTCGGCGCATCAGGTCCACCACCAGCGTCGCACTATATTCGAAGAGATGGAACCATGGAGTGGGACTGCCAGTTTGGTTGCCTGAATTTCTCGTACAAGTCTGGAGTGGTCAGCCCCGTGAAAACAACATATCGCAACAAGTGGCCTTTGGATTGGCAACAACACTGGATGTACCATGATGTGACTCCTCTTGTTGAGGGGGAGCCGCACCCGCTGGCCACGAAGATGCTACCCCTCTTCATGATTCGTACACCAAAAACCCGACCTGTCCCGAAGGGGACGAGTTCATGATGATGCTTTGTCGGTTCACTCGCAAGTACAACACCGGTGACATCGTGGAGGAGTATCGCACCATCCCGGTGTGTCCGCTACTCGACGGATGGTCGATAGCGGATGATGCCTGGGCGGTAGACATCAGTGGCATTCCCTGCCCCGACTGGACTAAGGCCTTCGGTTTCACATCAGCTTGTGAGTTTTCGCGCCCTTCGTTCTCTCTTATGACTTCGTGTGTACTGTTGATGAAATTTCGTTTGACATTTGTAACATCCATTACCGGTTGGCTGTTTTCAGTGCTGAAGAAAAGAAAGGTGGAGGAACACGGTGACTTCATCCTCGACCCCATCTCACCAAAGGAGTACAAGGACATGATGGTTGAGTTGAACGGGTCCCCGACAAACCACATGTTCGGGTTCTTCAAGATTGTCTCGCTCGAACGTGTGGGCTTCTCCAAGATCGCAAAACAGCAGAAAGGAAGGCCACTATGCTTACTGCTACCGGCGCCGGTACGAACGTCTCCGCTCGTCGGCGGCGCAGTCACAAAGAAGACTTCAAAGAAAGCCCCTTCTTCCGCTGCAGCCACGGCCGCTGTCGAGGGAAAAGCCCGAAAGAAATGCAGTGCCCGTCCAACAGGCTCGCCCCAGTGGCCATTAAAACAAGGTTTGTGGACTTGGATACCGGCGTCACGTCGACAATTATTGCTGATGTACCCTTCCGAGCCGCCGCGCCCGCAACTAGTGGAGACGCAACAACCAGTGGCCCGCTTCTTGTGCCGTGGAGTCCGAAGGAAAAAGAGAGCGACGAAGATAGTAATGTTAAAGTGGTGTCTTCCGTCACATTCGACCCTTTTGACCGAAGCTCCCAAGACTCTGAATGGCAAGCCCCTTGTGACGAGGGCCAAACAAGCTCGGCATCCAGTGGTTCTTCAGCCTCTTCTTCAAAGGGCACCAGCCAGTCCGCCTCACCTTCAGCCATGGGCGCCGAAGAGAATGACTCTGCCCCCGAAGCTGAGGAAGAGGACGAGCCCGAGAGCAGCAACTATCGTGTGATGCCGGAAGGGCCCGAATAAGCAGTTGCTCAGCTTTGCATGCCCGTTGATGCGAAGCTGATTGGCGGGAAATAGATTCACTTCTTCAACTTAATGAGCGGTGGGCACGAGCGCAAGTTTTTGGAAGAGGTCGGGTCTAGCTTCGCACTACCTCACGAAGAGGAGCCCTATAGCGGCTTCGGCTCTGAAGATCTGGTGTTCGCGTGCAGGTACTTGGCTCTGAAAAGCTTCGTTGCTTCCTAGTGTCTTGCCCGCACGCTGAAACGGGAACAACAGGCCACCAATGACTCATCGAAGGAGGCAGCCGTGTCGCTAAAGGCGCGAGTGACCAAACTGGAGAAATTGCTCACCTCTTCGCAAGACCGAGGTGATCGCCTGCAGTGGGAGAAAGAAGAAAACGCCAAGACCTCTCAGGCTGCCACCGAAGCGCTGCGCTCTGAAGTGGAAATATTGTCCTGCGCTAAGGAGGATCCGGCGAGCCAGCTCCGGGACAAAGATATTGAGCTGCCTAATGCGAAAGGTGAAGTAACTCGCCTCAAAGACACCTTGGAGTGGTATCGGTCTCGGCACATTCGCAACAATGAAATGCTCTGTGATGACATGCTGGAACTTCTAGGACAATGCAACCCTGGAGCGCCCACCTACTTCATTCCCCTAATGCACCGCCGGTGCTTTCTACGAGTGGGTGAGCTCCTCGCTTCGATCTGGTTGCCATGAATATGAAAATCTTTGGTGAACTTGTGGTCGTTGTAGGAGTTCGCACCCTGGCATACGCGGTGTGCTCATTGGTCCCTTCGGATCGCCCTTCGTCTGAGAAGACTATGAGCAAAAATGATCTTCGTTGGCTGACCAAGGATGACTTCATTTGGCCCAGCGATGCGGAGCTGGGCGTGATGAAGCTCCCCGTTCTCGCCAAGAACTTAGCAAAGTCAACAGTGCCACGGACGTAGCGAAGAAGGCGCTTCAGCGCAGCAAGGTGTCACTCTCGTGGATCATGCATATGGAGGCAGATCTGCTGGACAACGTAGGTGAGATCCGGCCTGGTGAAAGTGAGGTACTGTGAGGCTCCACAAGACTCTTATAAGCAGTAGGATCAGCCACAGGATCACCTTGAGTAGCAGACAGCTTCGCCTGAGTGTCAGCAGGAGTGGAGCAAGGCTTGCAATCAATCATTCCGGCACGCTCCAGGATATCTAGGGCATATTGGCGCTGGTGAAGAAGACTAGTCTGACGGGGCTCAACCGTAACACCCAAGAAGTGGTGAAGCTGACCCAGATCCTTCATGGCAAACTCCAGCTGAAGTGAGGTGATAATCCGCTGAAGCAGCTGTGGACTGGAGGCAGTTAGAACAATGTCATCTATGTAGAGGAGGTAGGCAACCTCATCAGCCTGGTGATATATGAACAACGAAGTATCTGACTTGGCCTCAACAAACCCCAGTGTCAGCAAGAAGGTGGCAAACCGAGAGTACCATGCCCGAGGAGCCTGCTTCAAACCATAGAGATAGTTGTTCAACCGACAGACCAAATCCGGACAACTGGAGTCCACAAACCCGGCTGGCTGGCTGCAGTAGATTATCTCTCGGTCAGAGTGCCATGAAGAAATGCATTCTTGACATCGAGCTGGTGTACGGGCCAAGACTGAGAGAGCCAACGAGAGAACAACACCACTGGACTGAAAGTCTCGTCATAGTCCACACCGGGACGCTGAGTGAACCCTGAAAGGACCCAACGCGCCTTGTAGCGCTCTAGAGTACCATCAACAGGACGCTTGATTGTCCAAATCCACTTGTCGGTCACCACATTGCAACCCGACGGACGTGGCACAAGGTCCCAAGTCTGGTTGGCAAGAAGAGCTCCGTACTCCTCTTCCATTGCACGACGCCAGTTCGGATCTGCCAGAGCCTCACGAACCGACGCCGCGATTAGAGAAAGCCGCAGCTCCCCCTCGGTAGCGGAGAGAGCCCGCGGCCGAAGAACCCCGGCCGCTTGCCGGGTCACCATGGGATGGGTGTGGCGAGGATCCCGATGGATGACTGGCGGGTGGTACATGACAGACTCCACCCGAGAGCGACGTGGTAGAGGCGGCGGCGGAGGCGGTGTGGGTGCCGATGGAGGAGGCGGAGACGGCACCGGTGACGGTGGTGTAGGCGGAGCCGTGGAGCGGCGCCCATAGACATGGCTCACTGGAGGCACATAGTCTACGGGCACCGCTGGTGGAGGAGCCGGTGAAGGTAGTGGCAGTGGAGGCACCGGACGACGTTGATACACTTGCACGGGTTCGGTGTAGCGTGCAGGTGGTGGTGGTGGTGGGGGGGGCGTGTGGCGCGGGAGGAGGCGCCGGGGCCGCGTGTGGCGCGGCAAGGGGCGCCGGGGGCACCGGGGCCACGCGTGGCGCGACCGAAGCGTTAGGTGCGACGAATGGCACCGGAACTGCGGGTGGTGCAAGAGGAGGCTCAGGCGCTGCCGGAGGTGTACCAGAAGAACCTGCTGGAAAAGGAAAAACAGAAACAGGCGGCTGCACCACGGGTCAGAAAACATGGACTCAATGTCAGGATTCGGAGTGAGTGTGGAGGAGGAGGAAAAGGGGAAGTCCGACTCGTCAAACACAACATGTCGGGATATAAGAACCCGACGAGAGGTGAGATCGTAGCAGTGGTACCCCTTATGGTCAAAGGAGTAACCAAGGAACACACAACGTGTCGAGCGAGGTGCGAGCTTATGAGGAGCAGTGGCCGCAAGATTCGGGTAGCAAGCGCACCCGAAGATGAGTGTAAGTGGGAGGGGTACCGAAGAGAGCGTGGTGAGGAGTCGGAGCGGGAGAAGCGGTGGAAGGAAGACGGTTGAGAAGGTAGGTGGCGGTGTGAAAGCTCTCTACCTAGAATCGCGGGGGAGGGAGGCCTGGATCAGAAGAGTGCGCATGACATCGTTTGTGGTCCGAATCATGCGCTCGACCTTGTCGTTCTGTGGTGAAGTATACGGACAAGACATACGAAACTGAACACCTCGGGTGAGAAAGGAGCGAGAGGTGGAGTTATCGAACTCACGACCTTTGTCACGCTGTACGGCCTTAACGGTGAGGCCGAACTGAGTGGACACCCAGGCAAAGAAGTGAAGAAGGGCGGGGAAGGTGTCAGACTTGGCACACAAAGGGAAGGTCTAGGAATAGTGAGAGAAATCATCAATGATCACCAGATAATATTATAACCAGAAATGTTGAGTACAGGAGAAGCCCACACATCACAGTGGATAAGATCAAAAGCATGCGAAGAAGAAGAAAAAGGAAGTCGAACATGACGACCAAGCTGGCATGCCTGACAGAGGTGCTCAGCAGTAGTCCTAGTACAAGAGATATCTCCACTACGAATAATCTGAGCCAAAACATCTCGGTCAGGATGACCAAGGGGCGGTGCCAAATGGTGGAAGACGGTGTCACGGCGAGAGCAGTTGATGAGGAACACGAAGGTGAAGTAGAGGCAGCGGAGACAGGAAGCCGAAGGGTGTAAAGGGGCCCGGTGCTGTCACATCAGAGAAGTGGACGCTTGGTAGCCAGATCCTTCACAAAAGGACCAGAAGTGTCAAACTCCACAAAACAAGAATTGTCAGCTGTAAATTAACGAATAGAAAGAAGATTGTGAACCATCTGAGGAGCAATAAGGACATTAGAGAGACGAAAAGGATCGTGAGCAGAACCCACAGAAGTGACCGGAAGACAAGAGCCATCACCGACCATGATGGAAGGACAAGAGGGGTGAGGAGGCGGACAGAAGAAAGGATACCCGCATCTGGAGTGGTGTGGTAAGAGGCACCCGAGTCGGCGATCCACTCGGTGCCAACGGGTGGTGTCAACCCCACTGTGCTGAAGGACTGCGCCAAGGCAGCCTGATCCCCCCCGGCCACGACGAGCTGGGTGGAGGAGGTGGAGTCCAGGTCGGCGCGTAGGAGGCAGCACTCGTGACCATGGCCGCCGGTTGGTGCGGCAACGAGGCCCCCCTCCCTGACCCTGGTGGGGCCACATGGAGATAAGCCCTGACCACGAGTGGGAGAAAGTTGGCCAGGGGCGCACCTCGCACCTCCGGGAAGAGGAGCGAGTGGGGGGGTGGGAGCCTCGGTGCGCGTCCCACAACCCCCACCACCGCGTCCTCGGCGCCCCCCACAACTCCCACCCTCGCTCGGTCCGAGGGGAGGAGCACCAAGGAGAGAGGCCGGTGGCAAGGTGGAGGACGGTAGGCGGCGAGGTGGAGGACGGTGGTGGGGCAGCGACGAGTGCACGAGAGGTAGAGGACGAAGGCGTGGTCGAGGCAGGTGTGTGATGGCCCTGGGTGAACTCCAGGGTGAGGGCATCACAGACACACCTGCGAGAAGGTGGGTGGCGCCTGCTGGTGCGTGAGCAGTGTCTGCACGGCCTCGTAGCTGTTGGGAAGGACCCGCAGAACGTTGAGGACCAGGATGTGCTCCGAGACTGTGAAGCCGAGGTCGCGAAGCCCATCAGCCGTGCTCTTCATCTTCCGGCAGTAGTCTCCCACGGACAGATCACCCTCCTCGATCGTTAGTAGCTTGGCGTCGAGCTGGAGGGCGCGTTAGCATTCCTGAGAAACTAAGTCTCGAGGGAAAGCCACATCACGTGCGTGGTGGGATCCGGAGTCCGCACGATGTCTTGTAGATCTAGGGAGAGGGTCCCTGAGATCCAAGACATGGCGATGTTGTCGCGGCGTGTCCATGCCGGGTCGCGAGCACGGGCTGGAGTGTCGGAGAGGACGTGGTTGTCGAGAGCGTAGCGGCGAAGAACGAGGAGAATCTGGTCCCTCCATCGAGCGCAGGAGGTAGAGGTCGAGTCGAGGACGACGACGACCAGGTTCTTGATGTGCGGGACCGCGGCGGCCTGAACGTGGAGGTAGGCGACCATGGGGTCGTCCGTGCCACCCGGGGGTCCAGCACCTGGCTGGAGCGGAACCGTAGGCGGAGGCCTCTGAGAAGAGGCGACGCGCTCCCTCGTAGAGGTGTGGAGGAAGCGCTCTGCCTCGGCGATCTGGCGAGCAAGAGCATTAGCGGTGGTACACTCGTGCTCCCAGGCGAGGGCGGCCACACGCACACGCTCCTCGGTGGTGGCGGCTGCGGTCTTGGCGTTCTCTAGGGCCGCAGCGAGGGCGCTGTCGGCGGCCACGACTGTCGAGGGACACGGAGACAACCCACGGAGGAAGGCGGTGGCGGAGAAGGGTCCAGTCGCTGGAGGCATCCCGTAGAGGGGACCGTGGGGGTAGCCGGAGAAGAGCGTGGCACCAGGGCTGCCGAGTAGGACGGCACCGCCTGCCCACTGGATCGGCTCCTCTACCTGGAGAAGTACCACCGGCGGAGGTGGCGAGGCTGCCCGTACCACCGCCTAGGTGCATGGTCAAGGTAGAGGTGCCTGGGAGAGTGGCATCTGTCGAGGTCCCCAGACTCATGTGTGCGCCGAAGATTTGGAGAGCAGTAGCCACGGCGTCGGGACCGGCGACAGTTATGGCAGCCACCGTGGCATGGGAGAGCCAGCAGGCGGCTGCCAAAGCGTCGGCAGCCCCCTGCACAGTCAATCCGCCGGCAGCCGCTGCTTCCAGGACGCTCCCCGTGCTTGCATCAGTGTCCAGGTCAGCCTCCAGGCCCCCAGCGTGCTCGGTCGCGTCCGCATCAGGGGCAGGCGCACCCGAATTGGGCCCTCCCCGCGCCCGCGGCCCCCGTCACGCCCCCGCGCCCCGTCGTGCCGTGTGGAGAAGGGTGTAGGGGGCGGCGGGATCGATGGGGGGCGGCCGCGATTCGGCGGCGGCGGTGAGGGCGGCGGTGAGATCGGGCAGGTGGCCATGGGCGGCGGTGAGACCCGTGGGAGCAAGACGGAGACCGCGGCCTTTCGCGCCTGCGCTAGGAGAGGTGCGGCGGGCCGCGGCAGAGGCGTAGGAGTGAGGAAGGAAGGAGGAGAGGGGAGGCGGCCAGGCAGCGATGGCAGGGAGCATGCCAGCTACTGCAGCCCAGGGAAGAAGGGGAGAGGAGGGAGAAGGTGTTAGTAGCTGAATTTTCACTCTCATTGAGAGTGAGGATGACACTGAGAGGTTGGGAATTTTCTGGTTTCTTTCTCAAACATACTACAATGCCATGCCAACCCAAGGGGGTTGGGGATACATATTTATAGGGCTGTTGGGGCTGCTAGCCAGCCAAGCATATGCCGAATTCTAGTCTAAGATGCTAGTCTAACTGCTGTCCTAGATGCTGCCTAACTGCTGCCATAAAGCAGTCCAAGATGCTGGGGAATACTACCCTGCTGCAGCCCTACACAAGTACCATGTGTTGCTGCAGCCCCACAAAGACCAACGGTACAGACAGTACATAGACTTATCCATCATTCTCCCCCTAAGTCTTGTGTGTTGTCTTGTGAGATATCTGAACCATCCTACTCTTGGAGCAGAGCTCCAAAAACCTGATCCTCCCAAGAGGCTTGGTGAGCAGATCGGCAAGTTGATCCTTGGTGTTGATGTAGCCTGCCTTGATGCTCCCTTCCTCCAAACAGCCTCGGATGAAGTGATACCTCACCCGGATGTGCTTGCTCCGTTCATGGAAAACGGGGTTCTTCGCCAGGGACGAGAGCGGACTTGCTTTGTCCACTCGGAGCTCGACCGCTCTAGTGTCTCCGCCAAGGAGATCACCGAGCGCCGAGCTAGCCAGATCGCCTTAGTCGAAGCGGTGGAGGCCGCGATGTACTCGGCCTCGCAGCTAGACAGGGCCACCACCTGCTGTTTGACTGATTGCCAGCTGACAAGACACTTGCCAAGGAAGAAGAGGATCCCGCTGGTGCTCTTGCTAGTGTCGATGTCGCCGGCGTGGTCGCTGTCGCTGTACCCGACGAAGTGTGCCTCCCCGGGGCACCTCGGGTAGAAGAGGCCGTGGTCGAGAGTCCCCGTGACATAGCGGACGATCCTCTTCACAGCCTGCTGGTGCTCCGTCGTCGGTTGCTGCATGAACCGACTAACGTAGCCAACGGAGAACGCGAAGTCCGGCCGTGTGTGGGCAAGGTAGCGAAGGCTCCCCACAAGACGCCGGTACTGTGTAGCATCCACCTCCTCTGCTGTGCTATCACGGCTCAGCTTCAGCCTCTCCTCCATCGGAGTAAGAGTTGGGTTGCAGTCGGTGAGCTCTGCTAGCTCAACGATGCGCTTGGCGTAGGCAATCTGTCGAAGCGTGATCCCGGAGTCGTCTTGGTGCACCTCAATCCCCAGGTAGAAGGAGAGAGGCCCCAAGTCACTCATCTGGAAAGTGGCCTTCATTTCTTCCTTGAACGCTACCACTTCCGCTTCCTTGGTGCCGGTGATCACCAAGTCGTCGACGTAGACGCCCACCAGCAGGGTGTTTCCTTCACTACCCCGCCGGTAGACGGCCGCCTCGTGCGGACTTTGCTCGAAGCCCATCCTCTTGAGTGTGGAATCCAACTTGGCATTCCACTCCCTCGGTGCCTGCGGCAAGCCGTAGAGGGCCTTGCGCAGGCGTAGCACCTTGCCCTCCTTGCCGGGGATTGCGAAACCCGGTGGCTGGTGCACATAAACCTCCTCCTCCAAGCGCCGTTAAGAAACGCTGACTTGACGTCCATGTGGTGGACGCGCCAGCCCTCCTGGGCAGTCAGCGCAAGGAGCCGCACGGACTCCATCCGTGCTATGGGGGTGAAAGCATCGCCGAATCCTGCTGCACGAAACCTCATGCCACAAGGCGAGCCTTGTGCTTGATGACGACGCCGGCTTCATCCCTCTTCAGTTTGAACACCCACTTAAGGTGAGCCTTGTGCTTGATGACCATGAGGGAGATCAGCAAGCTCCCAGGTGCGGTTCTGCTCAACCGCATCCATCTCCGTCTTCATCGCGGCACGCCATGCCGCGTCTCGCTTGGCCTCTGCGACCGACCGAGTCTCGCCGTCGTCGCACGCAAGGTGCAGCTGCGCCTCCAAGTCGTGTGGCACGAGTCCCGACACTGGTTGGTCGCTGAGGAGGTCCTCCATCATACGGTACCGCAGCGGCTCACCGTCGCAGCACGCGTCGATGCGCTCCTCATCATGGGAGAGCGGGGTGGCGAACGCAACCGGGTTGGGCTCAACATGAGCTGGTGCTGAAGTAGACGTGCCCGGGGGAGTGGCTGTCGGTGTCGGGCATGTGGCATCGGTGCGGAGTACGCGGAGTCGCCGGGCCGTGGTGGAGTTGGCGGAGAGCTCGTCGCAGTTGAAGTCGTGGCTGGAAAGCGTGGAGTCGCTGGAGTAGCGGGCGCTGCAGCTCGAGCCGTGGCTCGAGAACGTGGTGCTGCCAGTGTAGTGGACGTCGGAGTCGGTGGAGACTCGGGGACTGGAGTCGGTGCATACTCGATAGTGAAGTTGTCGTGAGTCGGAGTCGAGCCGTCGTCCACCGCCCATCCTCGCCCTTCGTTGAACACAACGTCGCGCGCCGTGTGCACACGCTGTGTCTTCGGGTCGAGGATGCGATAGGCCTTCGAGCCTTCCGCGTAGCTGATGAACACTCCCGGAGTGCTCCTGTCGTCGAGCTTGCTGACGTGGCCAAGCTCCTTAGCAAAAGCGAGGCAGCTGAAGACCCGCAGGTGGGAGACTGCCGGCTTGTGCCCATGCCAAGCCTCGTACGGTGTCTTGCCCTCGAGCGCCTTGGTAGGCGAGCGGTTGAGGATGTAGACGGCCGTCACCACGCCCTCTCCCCAGAAGATAGTCGGCATCCACCTCTGCTTGAGGAGGGCCCGGGCCATCCCCACACCCGTCTGGTTGCGCCGCTCGACGACGCCGTTCGCCGCGGGGCGTCCGCGGCCCCGTAGGGTGCGGAGTAGTGGCGCCCCCCTCGAATGCCTTGATCGCGCGCAAGATGGACGACACGAACTCAATCGCCGTGAATTCGTCGCGCGTTGTCGGTGCGCGGCACGCACAGCTTGCGGCCGCACTCCGCCTCCGTAGCAACCTTCGTTCGCCCCGATGGCGTCGCGCGGGCAGCCTCTCCCTGCTTGCGCGGTGACGGAGAACCAACACCCACATGTAGCGGGAGTGGTCATCGACGAGCAACAGGAAGTAGCGTCGTCCTCCTAGTGTGGCCGGTGTCACTGGGCCACACAAGTCCCCGTGTACGAGCTCGAGCCGCTCCATGGCTCGGAAGCTCGCCTGTGTTGCAAACTGAATTCTAACTCTCAATTGAGAGAGGATGACACTAGAAGTTGGGACAATTTTCTGGTTTTCTTCATTCACAATGCCATGCCAACCCTGGAGGTTGGGGTTACATATTTATAGGCTGCTGGAGCTGCTAGTCAGCCAGCATATGCTAGATGCTAGTCAATATGCTAAACTAGATGTTGTCCTAAAAGGGACCCAAAGCCGAGGTGCTGCTCTTGTCCTAGATGCTCTAATCTAGTCTAAGATGCTCTAGTCTAAGATGCTCTGAAAAACCACCCCGCTGCGATCCTACAAAGGACCATGTGTGCTTCGCAAAGAAACCACCCCCTAGCGCCAGCTCCTACAAAGGACCATGTGCTTGCGCCCCACAAAGACCAAGTACGAGAGACTTATCCATCATTCTCCCCCTAAGTCTTGTGCGTCGTCTTGTGGGAACGCCGAACCATCCCAATCTTGGAGCGAGCTCCGGAACCCGATCCTCCCAAGGGGCTTGGTGAGCGGGTCGGCAAGCCGATCCATGGTGTTGATGTAGCCTTGCCTTGATGCTCCCTTCCTCCAAACGACCGCGGATGAAGTGGTACCTCACCCGGATGTGTTTGCTCCGTTCATGGAAAACGGGGTTCTTTGCCGGGGCCGCAGCGGACTTGCCGTCCACCCGCGGCTCCACCGCTCCGAGTGTTTCGGCCGAGGAGATCACCAAGCAGTCGAGCGAGCCAGAGCGCCTGAGTCGAGGCAGTGGATGCTGCTATGTACTCGGCCTCACAACGGTCGGATAGAGCCACCACCGTTCCGCTTCCGGGCACCGACTACCAGCTGACGAGGCACTTGCCAAGGAAGAAGAGTATCCTACTAGTGCTCTTGCTGGTGTCGATGTCGCCGGCGTGGTCGCTGTCGCTGTACCCGACGAAGTGTGTCGCTCCGGGACACCTCGGGTAGAAGAGGCCGTGGTCGAGAGTCCCCACAACGTAGCGGATGATCCTCTTCACGGCCAGCTGGTGCTCCGTTGTCGGTCGCTGCATGTACCAACTGACGTAGCCGACGGGAAACGCCAAGTCCGGTCGCGTGTGGGCGAGGTAGCGAAGGCTCCCCACAAGGCGCCGGTACTGCGTGGCGTCCACCTCCTCCGTCGTACTGTCGCGACTGAGCTTCAGCCTCTCCTCCATCGGAGTGAGAGCTGGGTTGCAGTCGGTGAGCCCAGCTAGCTCAACGACGCGCTTGGCGTAGGCGGTCTGTCGAAGCGTGATCCCAGAGTCGTCCTGGTGCACCTCGATCCCCAAGTAGAAGGAGAGAGGCCCCAAGTCGCTCATCTGGAAGGTGGCCTTCATCTCTTCCTTGAACGCCGCCACCTCCGCATCGTTGGTGCCGGTGATCACCAAGTCATCGACGTAGATGCCCACCAGCAAGGCATTTCCTCCATTGCCCCGCCGGTAGACGGCCGCCTCGTGCGGGCTTTTCTTGAAGCCCATCCTCTTGAGCGTGGAATCCAACTTGGCATTCCACGCCCTCGGTGCCTGCCGCAAGCCATAGAGGGCCTTGCGCAGGCGTAGCACCTTGCCCTCCGTGCCGGGGATTGCAAACCCCGACGGCTGGTGCACGTAGACCTCCTCCTTCAAGTCGCCGTTAAGAAACGCCGACTTGACGTCCATGTGATGGACAAGCCAGCCCTCCTGGGCAGCCAGCGCAAGGAGTCGCACGGAGTCCATCCGTGCCACGGGAGCGAAGGCATCGTCGAAGTTGATCCCCTCCTGCTGTAGGAAACCGCGAGCCACCAAGCGAGCCTTGTGCTTGACAATGGCGCCGGCTTCATCCCTCTTCAGCTTGAACACCCACTTAAGGGTGATCGCACTGTGACCTCGAGGGAGATCAGCAAGCTCCCAGGTGCGGTTCTTCTCAATCGCGTCCATCTCCAACTGCATCGCGGCACGCCATGCCACGTGTCCCTCGGCCTCCGCGAAGGACCGAGGCTCACCGTCTTCGCACGCAAGGTGCAACTGTGCCTCCAGGTCACGAGGCGCCAGTCCCCCGCACCGGCCGGGTCGCCGAGAAGATCCTCCACCGTACGGCTGGACGCAGCCGGCTCGCCGTCGTGGTACGTGTCGATCCGCTCCTCGTCGTGGGAGGGCGGAGTAGCGAACTCCACCGGCCGTGCTCAACTCGAGCCGGTGTTGGAGTGGACGTGCCGGAGGAGTGGGCGTCGGTGTCGGAGTGCGCGGAGTCGCCGGGCCGTGGTGGTGTCGGCGAAGAGCTCGTCGCGCGCCGAGGTCGAGGCTCGAGAGCGCGACGCGGTCGGAGTAGTGGGCGCCCGAGGTCGGTGGAGACTCGGGAACCGGGGTAGGAATGCTCCGTGAGGAGGAGCCGCTCGCTCCCCGGCCTCTCTCGAAGTGGACGTACTCGACGGTGGAAGTCGTCGTACATCGGAGTCGAGTCGGCCACTGCCTTGTCCCACGCCCACCCTCGCCCTTCGTTGAACACCACGTCGCGCGCTGTGCGCACACGCTGTGTCTCCGGGTCGAGGATGCGGTAGGCCTTTGAGCCCTCCGCGTAGCCGATGAACACTCCCGGAGTGCTCCTGTCGTCGAGCTTGCTGACGTGGCCAAGCTCCTTGGCGAATGCGAGGCAGCCGAAGACCCGCAGGTGGGAGACCGCCGGCTTGCGCCCATGCCAAGCCTCATACGGCGTCCTGCCGTCGAGGGCCTTGGTGGGCGAGCGGTTGAGGATGTAGACAGCCGTCACCACCGCCTCTCCCCAAAAGGTAGCCGGCATCCCCCTCTGCTTGAGGAGGGCCTGTGCCATTCCCACCACCGTCTGGTTGCGGCGCTCGACGACGCCGTTTTGTTGCGGGCTGTACGGCGCGGAGAAGTGGCGCTGAATGCCCTCATCCGCGCAGTACGACGCGAACTCAGCCGCCGTGAATTCACCGCCGTTGTCGGTGCGCAGCACGCGCAGCTTGCGGCCACACTCGGCCTCGCGGCCCCCCGCGCGCGCTTGATGGCGTCCGCGCCCTTCTCCCCTTGCTGCCGAGGACCATCACCCACATGTAGCGGGAGAGGTCGTCGACGAGCGGCGAGGAAGTAGCGCCGTCCTCCCGGTGTGGCCGGTGTCACTGGGCCACACAGGTCTCCATGCACGAGCTCGAGCCGCTCCGTGGCTCGGAAGCTCGAGTGTCCGGGGAGAAGGGGAGCCGCCTCGCTTCGTCAACACGCGGACGTCGCGGGAACCGCTCCACGTGGTCGAGGCATGGCATGCCTTGCACCATCTCCTTGGCACTGAGCCGCTTCAGGGCGTCGAAGTGAAGGTGCCCGAAGCGCTCATGCCATTGCCACGCCTCGTCGTCCCGACGAGCGACGAAGGCGAGACGGGTTGTGCCACCTGCACATTAAGGACGTAGAGCCGATTGTTGCCTCTAGTTACCTTGGCAAGGAGGCGACGATGGCGATCCCAAATCCTCATGATCCCGTTCCGTGACCTCCACGCGCGAACCATTCTCATCCAACTTGTCCCAAGCCGATGCTAGAGTTCCTCAACGCCGGGATGTAGTAGACTCCGGTGAGCGCCTCGTGCTCACCGCCGACCGGGCGATGAAGAGGACGGAGCCAACGCCCTTGATTTCCACACCGGAGGCGTCCCCGAACTTGACGGAGCCGCGGGTGCTGGAGTCGAGCTCGGTGAAGAACTCTCGCCGACCGGTCATGTGATGGGTGGCGCCGGTGTCAAGACACCACCCGTCCATCTTGTCGGTGCTGGAGCTGTCGCCAAGGAGGGCGTGTGCCTTCGGCTCATCAAGGTGGAGGAGAACCGCTGCGGCCGATGCCGCTGGGGGTAGCTCGATGCTTGCATGAGCCAGGAGCAGAGCCGGCTCCTCCTCCATCTGTGCGACGTGGGCCTGGCCGTGCTGGTGCGGTTGGCCACGCCTCGGCTGGCGACACTCCTTGGCCCAGTGGCCGGCCCCCGCCCGCCGTTGTGGCGAGAGGTCGTCGCGTGTCGCCTTGCGCTCGCCGGCGCACCGCCCGGATGCCTCCACGGGCGCCGACACGGGGCGCCACCGCGGCCACCGCCTACGGGGGCGCCTCCGCGCCCCTTGCGGGACTTGCCGCGCTTGCCTCCGCCTGTCGAGGAAGAAGGCTCCCCCTTCTTCCAGTCACCTCGGGAAGCCTCCCACTGCTCCCGAGTGTAATGGAGCTTCCCGCCAATGGTGATGGGCCCCGAGAGGGGCTGTGGCTCATCGACGTCGACGACCTTGAGGCGACCAATCGCCTCCTCGATCGACATCGTGGAGAGGTCCAACAGAGACTCAACCGAGCGGACGATCTGCTTGTACTTGGCGGGGGCGCAGCGGAAGAGCTTCTCGATAGCTCGCTCTTCGTTGTAGGTGGCGTCGCCGAACTGCACCAGCTTCCGCAACAGAGTGTTGAGGCGAAGAGCGAAGTCGTCGATGTCCTCACCTGGCTTGAATGCCAGGTTCTCCCACTCCTTGCGAAGTGCCTGCAATGTGGTCTTGCGGGCGCGATCGGCCGCCGATGCGTCTTTGCGAGCGATGGCATCCCACGCCTCCTTGGCGGTTCGCTCGCTCGGGTAAGCGAGAACCGCATCTCGACCGGGACGGCGGCGATGAGGGCATCCGGTGCCGCCGATCCTCGTCGAAGCCGACGTCGCCGTACCGGACCGCATCCCACATGCGCCGCACTTGAAGCCTGATCTTCATGAGCGCGGCCCACTCGACGTAGTTGGTCTTGGTGAGGGTCGGCCACCACAGGGCACGGGACCGATGTCCCCGACCACCGCTCGGACCCCCGTAGGGGCCGAACTCTCCGTTCGACCCGGCCGCCGTGTGCGCCTCCCCCCGGGAGCACCACCGCCGTGCGCGCCTCCCCCCGGAGGCGCCACCGCCGTGCGCGCCTCCACCGGGAGCGCCACCGCCGTGCACGCCTCCTCCCGGGAGCGCCGCCGCCGTGAGCGTGCTCGGTGTGCCCATCGTTCCGTCCGCTCTCGAGCCGCATTCCTAGCGAGCGGCTCAAGGTCCGCGTCGGCGGCGCCGTCGGCACAAACGGAGCCGTTGGCGGCCGCCGCGCGGCGCCCTCGGCCTCTCGCCCGCCGCCGCACGTGCTGCGCCCGCCGCCTCCCGCCGCCTCCACCCTCGCACCCGCGGCCGCCGGCGCGCCGGCTCTCGCGCCGCCCGCCTCGACGCCCTCGCCGGCTCGCGCGCTCGCGCTCGCTCCTCGCTGCGCGCAGCGAGCTCGGCCTCTCCGGGCCGCGCCGCACGCTCGAGGCGACCGAGTGCCGAGACTGCGTCCCGCGCGGACATGGCGCGGCGCACGCCGGAGCCGGCGCGCGCCGCCGCGTGGAGAGTTTCCTCCGCCGCACGAGTTGTCGCTCGTCCGCACGGAGGGAGGGGGGTGGACAGCAGCACCGTGTGCCGCCGTTGCCGCTGGGCCGGGGCCGATGTGAGGCCGAGAGCGGATGGGAAGCTTGGGAAGGGGAAGAACGAGAAGATGTTCGAGCCGCAGGAAAGAACGACTCGATACCACTTGTTGCAAACCGAATTCTAACTCTCATTGAGAGAGGATGACACTAGAAGTTGGGACAATTTTCCGGTTTTCTTCATTCACAATGCCATGCCAACCCCGGAGGTTGGGGTTACATATTTATAGGCCTGCCGGAGCTGCTAGTCGGCCAAAGAGCATATGCTAGATGCTAGTCAAGATGCTAAACTAGATGTTTGTCCTAAAAGCGAGGTCCAAGCCGAGGTGTCGCTTCTTCTAGATGCTCTAATCTAGTCTAAGATGCTCTAGTCTAAGATGCTTTGAAAAACCACCCCGTCCGCAGTCCTACAAAGGACCATGTGTCTTGCGGCAAACCATCTGCGAGAGCGCCTACAAAGGACCATGTCTTAGCCCCCCACAAAGACCAAGTACAGAGACTTATCCATCAGCCTGGTGGGGAAAGGGGAGCCGCCTCTGCTTCGTTAGCACGCAGACGTCGCAAAACTGCTCCACATGGTCGATGCATGGCAGGCCTCGCACCATCTCCTTGGCACTGAGCCGCTTTAGGGCCTCAAAGTTGAGGTGTCCGAAGCGCTCGTGCCACTGCCACGCCTCGTCGTCTCGGTGAGCAGTGAGGCAGAAGGGTTGTGCCACTTGCACATGGAGAACGTAGAGCCGATTTGCACCCCTGGTTACCTTGGCGATAAGGCGACGCTGGCGATCCCATATCCTCATGACTCCGTGCTCGACCATCACGCGTGAGCCATTCTCGTCCAGCTGGCCCACACTGATGATGGAGTTCCTCAACGCCGGGATGTAGTAGACTCCGGTAAGCAGTCTGTGTACACCGGACTTGGCGGTGAAGATCACGGAGCCGACGCCCTTGATCTTCACGCCGGAGGCATCTCCAAACTTGACGGAGCCTCGAACGCTGGAGTCAAGCTCGGTGAAGAACTCCCGTCGACCGGTCATGTGATGGGTGGCACTGGTGTCGAGGCACCACCCGTCAATCTTGTCGTCCCCGGAGCCATCGCCGAGGAGGGTGTGTGCCTTCGGCTCGTCGAGGTGGAGAAGTGCCGCTACAGCTGACGCCGCCGGAGGTAGCTCAATGCTTGCGTGTGCCAGGAGCAGAGCTGGCTCCTCCTCTGCCTGGGCGATGTGGGCCTGGCCGCGTCGTGGCTGTCGACACTCCTTGGCCCAGTGGCCAAGCTTGCCACAGTTGTGGCAGGCGTCGTCTGGTGCCGGCTTTGGCTTGCCAGCAGCTTGCTACCCCGCTTTGCGCGGTTTACCGCGCTTGTGGCCTCCTGTCGCGGAAGAAGGCTCCCCCTTCGAAGTGGAGCCTCCCGCAAATGGTGACAGGTCCCGACGGAGGTTGTGGCTCGTCGGCGTCGACGACCTTGAGGCGACCAATCGCCTCCTCGATCGTCATTGTGGAGAGGTCAATCAGGGACTCAACCCTGCGAGCCATTTGCTTGTACTTCTCAGGGACACAGCGGAAAAGCTTCTCTATGGCTCTCTCGTCGTAGGTGCCGTCGCCGAACTGCACCAACTTTTGCATCAGGGTGTTGAGGCGGAGGGCAAAGTCGTCGATGTCCTCACCCGGCTTGAAAGCCAGGTTCTCCCACTCCTTGCGGAGCGTCTGCAGTGTGGACTTGCGGGCGCGGTCGCTGCCGATGTGTGCCGCAGCAATGGCGACCCAAGCCTCCTCGGCAGTCTCCTTCTGAGAGAGTGAGAACTGCATCTCGGGCGGGACAGCAGCAACGAGAGCGTCCAACGCCCGTCGATCTTCATCGTAGTCGACGTCGTCGTACTGGATCGCCTCCCACATGTGCCGCACTTGGAGCCTGATCTTCATGATTGCGGCCCACTCGACGTAGTTGGTCTTGGTGAGGGTAGGCCACCCGCCGTCCCTGATGACGGCCGGGACCCCGTAGTGACCTTGGTGCCGGTCAGGGGAGAGGGAGCCACACCGCCTGTGAGGGGCGCGCTCTCCGTCGTGCCTGCCCTGCCGTCGGTCATGGGCCATCTCAACCTCCAGCTGAGCAACCCTCTCCCGCAACCGCTAGGCCTCCAACGCGCGGCCATCTGGAGCGCCGCCGCCTCCGTCGCCTGGCGCACCTCCGCCTGGAGCGCCACCGCCATGCGCGCCTCCCCCGGAGCACCGCCGCCGGCGCGCCTCCGCCCGGAGCGTCACCGCCGTGCGCGCCTCCCACGGGAGCACCGCCGCCGTGCGCGCCTCCCCCCCTCGGGACGCCGCCGCCGAGCGCGCCTCCGTCTGGAGCGCCGCCACCGGGCAGGCCTCCAGCAAGAGCGCCACCGCCGTGGGCGTGGGAGGTTGCCCACTGTGCCACTTGGTCTTGTGTGGCCTCCCTGGCCAGCAACTTGAGGTCTGCGTCGGCACTATCGTCAGCACAGACGGAGCTGTTGGCATTGTTGCGAGCGTCGGCCTCCGCTGCCGCTGCATGTGCTGCAGCTACCGCCGCCTCTGCCTCCAGCTCCGCCCTGGCTGCTGCCAGCTCCGCCGCTGCCAGCCTCGACGCCCTTGCCGCTGCTGCGGCAATCTCTGCCGCTACTCGCTCGCGTTCCTCCGCTGCAGCGAGCTCGGCCTCCTGCCGGCGCCGCACGCTCGAGGCGACCGAGTGCCAAGAGTGCCCTGCGGACATGGCTCGCTGCTGGGGGGCTGCTGCAGCTACGTGGGGAGGTTCCTCCATCAGACGAGCTGCTGCTTGTCTGTATGGAGGGAGAAGGGTGAGCAGGGGCAGCCGGTGCTGCTGCTGCTGGCTGTGGCTGCTGTGAGGTTGCGGAGGGAAGGGAGCAGGAGATGTTTAGGCTACAGGATAGTACGGCTCTGATACCAGATGTTAGTAGCTGAATTTTCACTCTCATTGAGAGTGAGGATGACACTGAGAGGTTGGGAATTTTCTGGTTTCTTTCTCAAACATACTACAATGCCATGCCAACCCAAGGGGGTTGGGGATACATATTTATAGGGCTGCTGGGGCTGCCAGCCAGCCAAGCATATGCCGAATTCTAGTCTAAGATGCTAGTCTAACTGCTGTCCTAGAAGCTGCCTAACTGCTGCCATAAAGCAGTCCAAGATGCTGGGGAATACTACCATGCTGCAGCCCTACACAAGTATCATGTGCTGCTGCAGCCCCACAAAGACCAACAGTACAGAGACTTATCCATCACAAGGAACCCTAGCTGATACCATGTTTGGGGAATAATTTCCTGTGTATTCTTCCAACCCTAGAAGGGTGGGTATATAGAGTTAGCTATACATGGGCCTCTATGGGCTACACAGGCCATATGGGCCACTCACACATATATACACTAACATGTACTACAAAAAATGAAAAGAAATACAACCATTTAATTCCGTTGTGCTGAGCTTGGTGTTATTGCTTTCACTACCTGGCAATCTCACTATCGTTTGACTTCAGATTTGCTGAGGATATCTTGTCATAGGTATATCAAGGGTTGTCCTTCAGATTTCATGTGTTCATTTCCTTGTCTTGTGCTGCGCAACATGGTTAATAGAATGCATACAACCGATCCAATGTACCTTACAGATTCAAAGATTACTTTGCTGCTATTCTTTTAGATAACTGTGGACTCTAGTCTATTTGCTTGACTCCATGAGCTAACCACCTACTTTTCTTCAGGGATCTTTCAGGTGAAGGCGTTTTTGAAATAATTTCTGATGTGTTGCAAAGTCATGATAGAAGAATTGTTTCAGCTGGGTACTTATCAAAGAGTATTTAATTTTTCCTGTCTTTGTTGGTGTACCACATTTTGCTCTAAGGTCTAACTTCAGTTTATTGATGAATGCAGGATAGATATCCTTATACTTTTTCTTAATCAGGACCCTAACCTATTGAGGTTATATATTGTCCAGCAAGAAGGAAATTCTCTTCTAGGACTTCTGGTATGTTGCAACTTCTTTGAGACCTGTGAAATACACAGTACTTTGCATACAGTAACACTGTTGCATTCTTTGTGCTCCCTCTCATCAGAACAATAAATGTTTAGGATTCTTTGTGCAGAGTGTGTAGCATTTTGAATATATGAAACTGCTCATTGTTTAGTGGAAGTGGAGTACCAACAGTGAATTTCTTGTCAATACAGTCTCTTATGTATGGCTTACTGTATTTGTTTAGTGATATACTAATTAGAGGCAAGTATTGCACTATCTGTTATCAGGGGGTTCTTTCGCACATGGTTGTAATTGACTTGGATTGATATGAAAAATGACCAAACTTGCACTTCTTTTCTTAATACATTTCTTTTGCTGTCCTGTTTTGTTCATAATTTCAGTGTTAATTTTTAGGTTAAAGGCATGGTAACTGAGTTTGGTGAGGAAATGCATTGTCAGTTCCTAGAAATTCTTTGAATACTGATGGATTCTTTCACTATGTCTGGAGCACATGTAAGTTATGTTTTTATATTTTTTATACAAAACTAAGTTTCATAAGCCACATAGTCTTTATCTGTTGAGCGAGAATGAGTGCATTTACACCCCAACTTTTGTGAAGTTACAACCCTATGAGTAATTTTTTATTGGAATCTTACAAAATTCAGGCTACATAACTTGCAATCGTGATCAATTTAGCTTACTAAAATTATTTGCAAGTCCACTACTATACAGTAACAGTCTAGATTGCCCTATGTCATTTCAAGTTTCCAGCTCTTAACTTCTATTGTGATGTGGACTGTGTTTATAGTTTTGCACATCCCCACCATTTGCCACCTAGGTTTTCATATCTGAAGTAAAATCTGTTGATTGATTCAGTTATTGATTGTGATGTGATAGATCATTATGACTTGCTTGTCAATTCCAGGGCTCCAGGCTACCGATTTGTCATTTCTGCCACATCGCTTGTCCCAGATAGATAGTTTGCCATTATTTTCTGCGTGGTGGTAGATTGCAGTCATTTTTCTGCATCTTCTTAATCTGATATTTGTTAAAAGTGGTCTGAAACTTCACACATTTTTTATCAGTTTTAGCTAAACTCTTCATTCCCTTGCCACAGAGAGACGCCATTATTGAGATCTTCTACGAAAGGCATCTTGACTATTTGGTTGATGTAATAGCATCCTCTTGTCCCCCGAGGACCATTTCTCGATCAACATCTAACTACATTGGTGCTGGTAGAAATACTGAAGGACACCATATCAAACCTGAGATTTTGTTAAATGTTTGTGAGCTGCTGTGCTTTTGTGTAGTTCATCATCCCTACAAAATCAAGTACTATTCCATGCACCCTTCTTCCATTATACTAAGAGACTTTTGCCATGTTTCTATGCATGTTCTGAATGTTAATCTTGCAGGTGCAATTTTCTTATGAACAATGCTATCGAGAAAATCCTTGCACTGACCCGACGGAGGGAGAAGTTTTTGATCGTAGCAGCTGTTAGGTTTGTGCGTACTATTATATCCAGAAATGTAAGTGTTATGGAACTTTAACCTGATTACATCGTTAGAAAATTGAACATTCCCTTGAAGTTAGCACTACTGTCACGGCTGATAATATTCAATATTCATCATATATATAGCTCTTACTGATCTCACCTTATGGCCTAGAAATTTCACTAATGATGTGCTATAAGAAGTTTCAAATCTGCAGAAATGCTATTACCAGGCGCAGTTGCCTTTATGCATAACAACTTCCTGCAAAGAAGTGCTTTTAGGTGCTATCAGCAGGATACTAGCTCTTCCGCGCTAATCTGAGCAGTTGAGCAGATCATGATTGCCTGAGCTTACTGCTCATTCCTGAATTAATTAATTAAACCAGACCCCAGTATTTGTCATTGTTTGTAACTTTATTCATTGGATTCTTAGCACAATTAATCCGGTCAGATATATCTTCACTTGTGCTCGCTACAACCCGGAGATATGGCTAACAAACTAATCCTCTTGCTTGTGATAAATTAAACAAGAACCTAGCAATCATATTCCTATCCCACTTGATATTGTGTATATTTTGTAGGATGAGCATCTTATTCGCCATGTTGTGAAGTTCAATTTGTTGAAACCAATAATTGATGTGTTTGTTGAAAATGGGGATAAATACAACATGCTACATTCAGGAGTACTCGAACTGTTGGAATACATACGAAAGGTACATTTTCAAGATTACTAGTTTCTCACTTTGAATTCTGGCTTATACAATATACTTGGTCACCGCTATGAATTGTGGCTTTTACAATTTACTTGGTCACCACTATGAGTTCTGGTTTTACAAATTATTACAATTTTCTTGGTCACCACTACAAATTCTGGCTTTTACAATTTACTAGGTCACCACTATGAATGCTTTCGTAATCACTGAACACTTGCAGGAAAATATAAAAGCTCTTGTTATCTATGTCATTGAGTCTTTCTGGGATCAACTTGCAAAGTTCGATCACTTTGGGAGTATTCAGGCCTTCAAACTCAAGTATCAACAGGTTGAACCATATCTTGTGTACTATTGCATCCCATGGTCAGCTTTTGACAAATAGATGATACTTTTCATATCGCTAAAGACAATCTTGTTTTCCTGCCTACTGTTGTACTATCAGCAATGTATTTTACTGAATGAGATGCCTCTCTTTTGTTTCTCCCTTCTTTTGACAAGTACCTGGAGACTTCTGAACCCAGGTTGAGTGCTAGTGTGCCTGACATGAGAAAGAAGGCAGAACAAAGGGGTCTTGAGAAGGAAGAGGAAGACTACTTCAATGAGGACAGGTTTGTTATTGTTTCCTTTACTGGTCATTGATTTCTTCATTAATTTTTTAATACAGGTTAGTGATGCTCTTAATTAGGTATTCCAAGATGCTATTATGTTCAGAAGTTATTCTGTGAATTTGTGTTGTATGTGACATGATATCTTTTCTTTCTAGTGATGAAGAAGATTCAGGCTCTGGCCGGCGGGCTAAACATGCACAGAACCAGCATAGCAAGGCTAAGGTGCCCAATGGAAGTGAAGCTGATAACGTTGAATGCACCTCTAGGTATTGTTTCATGCACAATTTGAGATGATCTTGAGTTCCCTCATCATAGTTATGATACTCCCTCGGTTTGCCAAGGGAAAACAGTGTATAAAAGCAAACGGAGGGAGTATAACTTTTGTATTACTTTCTCTTGTTACACTTAATGACAAGCTCGAAAATCATATCGTGCAGGACTCCAAAATTCTAGTTTAATTTATTAATGTTGCTTTCAGGCCTAAATCTGGACTTGTAGACTATGACGATGATGACGATGAGGACTTCAATCCACCACCAAAGGAGCCTGCTAGGCCTTCGGAGAATGATGCGCCCTTAAATATAGCCACAGTGAAACGGAGACCAGTGAATGCGGTGGATGGGAAACATGCAGATGGGGAGGTTCGCAAGAGACAAAAAATAGAAACCAGAATTAGTTGTGCTAAAATTGCTGCTGTCACTAGTACAGCGAGCAAGCACACAGATCTACAGAACAAACATGCTCCGCACTCGCCTGCATCAAGCATGTCAAGTATTGAAGCCAATGGTGTTCTTAGGGATCATGGCACAAACTCTGAGGAGCATCAACATTCTGTAGAGAGTGCAGAAGCTTCCTGTCAAGCTGGAGGTGATTGTATAAAAGACGTGGGCAGTATGTCTACCGAGAAGGCTGTAAATACCACAAACCCAAGTGATTCTGAGCCTTATTCAGTAAGATGACAACTTCTCCAAAGCTGGTTTCTCCCTGTATCCAGTCCATCCACTGGCCAAGAGGTAGGAATCGGAATGCCTTTGTCTCCAAAGGCTGAATCTATTTGACAGAGCTGGAAGCATGGCTGGAGGTGACATAGGTTGCATCTACCTTAGTATCTGAAGTAAAATCCCAGCTTTCCTTTTTGAGCCTGTAAAGTTAATTTTCTGCAAGGAAAGATCTGACAAACATGAGAATCGGAATGACTGTCGGTTAGAACATTGAATGGGCCTTGCTCCTGCTTCTGCGCTTGCTCTCGTATCTCGCTATGAACGAATGGAGTAGCAGGGAATACGTGCATTTCCCCCATTATTTCTCTCCACAATCATTCACTAATATGTTACTGTTGTAAAACAAGTAGGAGGAAATAGTTCCGGTTTGTGCTAACTCACCAAATATGGTTGTAATCTGTTGATTCATAGTTTTGGCTAGACATGCTGTCTTGGATAAATAATCTTAGTCATGTGATAGAATAATTTATGTAGAATGTTTTGTTCTTTTAGCTAAACGTGCTTATGCACATTTGGCAAAACATGTGGGACTGTAGTAAGGTAGCATTTGAACGAGATGCAGTAAGATTTGGGTTCTGAGAATGTTGTGTAAGCAATTGCGACTTGTTGATAAATCCCAACTGCTCCAGGATAAATTGGAACACTTTTCTTTCTTTATGCTCTTGTTACCATTTGATCAATCTCAAAAACGAGTATATCAGCGAAATGCTTGTAATTTTCTTACGACATGGGAAACGAGAATACAGGCAGACATACTCACACACAAGAAGTTGCATTATCATTTTTTTCACTCACAAATAATAACAATTTTCACTTTGTCGCTTGATATATGTGATACAGCTCTCAAATCAAATCCCCTGCCTACTTGAATATCAGACCTCCATGGGCGGCGAAAAATGGTGCGAACACGAGGGACTCGCGACAGCCATGAGCTTGATCAAGATGTTGAGGGACGGCCTGGAAGTGTCCTTGAGTGGGTCGCATCGCCGATCACGGCGGCCTTGTGAGCGTCCGACCCCTTGGGACCCAGGGACTTGGCGTGGTCGGATGCACCCGCCTGCGTGAACAACTCAAAGGCAAAATTATTGGATTGTGGTAATTATAATTAAGCGACAAACTAAGTGCTTAATTATAATTAATTTGATTAGCTTCCTTGTATACCAGCTATAATTAGAACTTCCTCGCAGACCATCCTGAAACACTGAAACTTGCGGTAGCATCTGGCATGCAGGGATCCGGGACGCGAGGCAGGGTCGTGAGGAAGCTGTTGCTCGTGCTTGATGGCGAGACCAACGGATCTCATGGCCGCCAATCCTCCATGCCCACAGCTGGCGGCTCAAGCCTCAAGCTTCTCATAGATGTAGGCGGCGATGGCGAGCAGGGATGCCGCAGTTGTCTCCGTTTCTCCCCCGCGAGCCAATCGAAGAGGATAAGATGAGTGCGGTGAGGGTAGGACAGTCAATAGTATTGCTTTCTACTAAAATCGAATATAATATTTAGTATAGTGTCTTGGGGTAAATTACCACAATCCAACGATGTCTTGTAGCAAAGACATCTTCTTTTCAGTGTCCTGTGGCAAAAGTCACGTTTGAACGTTTGAAGAGTGTCCGGCGGCCAATTTTGCCCAACTCAAATGTCAGGTGATCACTCGGCACAACAGCCTAAAAATTCAAACAAATTCCTAAAAAAGAATTCATAAACTATCTGTCCACTCCAATGTGTTGCCTCGATATACTTCTTGGCATTGTCCCATGCTCCGCCGCTGTTGGAAGCAGATATGGTGATCTACGCAAGGGAAAGTTTGATCAAACGAATGATGCCACAGCGAAATTGCTCTGTCCGTGTCAACACGATAATCGTACCTGCACACCGGAGACCAGCGCGCCGCGGCGAGCGGCCGGCGAGCGTGCGGACGCCGAAGAATGTCCCGGCGAGCGGCGGCGCGAGCGCATGCGAGTGCGCCGGGCGGCACCATCTCCCCGAGCGAGGCGTCGGTGGTTGGTGGAGATCCCGACGCAGCGCGCGTAGTCCGGCGCGGCGCGCCCCTCCATGAGGCCCGGGATGGTGGCGCACTGCCGGCGCACCTCCTCCACCATCCGCAGCGCAGCGCTGCCCACGCTCTTCATCGTCATCGCTGAGAACCAGTATGGTAGCATCGCGCCCACCAGCAGGACCACGAACACCTTGGGGTTCAGCACGTTCACGTCCGTCACCCCCGCGCGGCTCACGAACGCGCCGAACAGCGCCAGCGACACCAGCGCCGCCGATCCGATGGCAAAGCCTTGCAGACCGAATTTCAATACCATTTGTTTGGGAGCAGCAATTGCGCAATGTTCAGACACTGGTCGATTGTATGTACCTTGCCAATGGCCGCGGTGCGTGTTACCGGCGGCGTCGAGCGCGTCGGTCCTCTGCCGGATCCTGCGGCTCATGCCGGCCATCTCGGTGATCCCTCCGGCGTTGTCGCTGAGGGGGCTGTAGGCGACTAGGCGTCGATGGCCAGCCCGGTGGCGACCGTGCTCAGCATCCCGAGCGCAGCGACCGCGATGCCGTAGATGGATGCCAGCGCGAAGCCGACGTAGATGGACACGGCGATGGCGAAGACGGGCAGGATCACTGACTTGTACCCGAGTGCCAGCCCGAAGATGACGTTGGTCGCCGCGCCGGTCTTGCACAAGTCAGCAACGTCCCGGACAGGGCTGCACGTTTCGGACAACGAGCACCGTTAATTAGGCTGCGAGACAATTCGAATTATGCGCACGAGGTCACTTGCTGTGCAGCAAATTATCATTGTAGTAGTTTCTATCTCTATTAATAACTTTGACAACTCGACATTTTACTGATGTGGCACGTGTATTAATAAAGAAAGAGAGGGTAAAATCAAGAAACGATTTCTACTCCACAGAACGACGTCTATGCCGTAGTAGAGACCGACTTGTACAGGCCCTCCCAGTCATCGCCGTAGTAGAGGCCGAACACCTTGATGGTGGCGTAGAGCACGAGGAGACCGAGGGAGGCCAGGAGGAAGCCCATGATGGTGCCAGACCGGAACACCGTGGGGAAGGCGGCGTCGATGCCACGACGCGCCTCCAGGGTGGTCCTGGCGTTTGCGTACGTGGCGATCCGCATGCCCAGGTACTCGGACACGACGGAGGTGGCGACGCCAAGGAGGAAGGCAATGGAGCTGAACACCGCGTTGGCCAGCGCCGGCTTGCAGGTCCGGCCGGTGGTGTACTGACATGGCCGGCTATCGCGTCTTGAACCGGTGCACGGAGCCCAGGAAGAGGAAGATAACCGCGGCGAAGATCGCCGTGAAGGCGGCGAGGTACTTGTATTGTGTGAAAAGGGGAACGAGTTCGCTCCTGGATTAAAAAAAATAGGTGAAAAATATTCAGATATTTACTGTGGAAATGTTTCATTCTGTGAATTCTGAATATTTAGAACGCTGGAGAATTCACAGAATGAAACAGTTTTGCTATAGGAATATAAACTCTTTTTCTCAGGGTCCCAAACTGAGCCAAGAAGTTTATAAATGCTACTGAACTCGCTGAACTAGAAAAAGGTATATTGCACTGCCCCGTAGCTCAAAACCAAACTGCCTATTTCCCGTCCCTCCATAGCTTGCAACCAACAGAGCTTCGTAATTCCTCTAATTCATCGATATCGTCTAGACAGTACAATATGTGTATACTGTTTCTAATTCCTTAATTTGCACATTGGAAGTGTTATAAGTTTTCATGAAATCCCTATTGTACACAAAGTCGTCGTCGTCATGTATTACTTGCATTGCAACCTTTGGAGTAAAAAAAATTAATTAACGCACAGTACAACAGAACATTGAATTTTCTTAATGAATGACACGGTCAGAACTCAAACGACGTACTAAGCAGGTCATGCAGAGGGCACTGATTCAGGTCAATCTGAAGAAACGGTATCATACTTGTTAGCTAAGAAAACAGAGAAAGATCGCTCCTAGGAAGGGCGAAGAAATAACGTGTACAAGAGTAGCAAAGCAACACGGCCGGGCCTTGTGAACTTGTGCCAATGTGTACTGGGTCAACCATTTGACCAGCCACAGCCAGAAGCCCAGAACACTTCTTCTTAAGTTAGATAGGAGCAAGTTGATTAAAAAAACCGAAGTTAGGACCATGTAGAACACAGCTTGCGTGCAGGGTCCTAGATTACGTGTCATGGTTGACTTGCATTGGAAATTATATGAGCAATAGATGGTTAATTATCTTGGGCATGAATAAAATAAAATAAACAACTACTCCCTCTGTTACTATTTATAAAGTGCGAGGTGACACGACACGGTCTCCTAAATTATACTTTCAACATTAAATTTCTTTATATGATATTATTTACAGTTATGAACTAATAATCATTGGAAAGTCAATTTGGTGACAAATCCAACCATGTGGAATTTATATTATAAAATAAAAAATGATTGATAAATTATTGATCAAAGTTTGTGAAGTTTGAATCTTGATATTCTTGGGGTCTTATAAATACAAATGGAGGGAGTAGATGCTAGATAAGATACGAACAAACTAAATGACAATGAACATAAAATCACTTCAAAAACCACTGATAGGTAACAATTAAGACCATCAACTGGTCCGGAGGGAAGAAGCATGTGGATATCACAAAATTTTTGTACCAACGTAAGTAATCATCAGAACATGATCTATCGAATAATTACCACTGGGAAAAAACAATTGACACGCATGTTCGTTTGGCTTATCAGCTACCAGCTAGGAGTACTTTTCTCTCAGAACAAATCAGCCACCAGCAATCAGTCAGCAGTACCTTTATCTCAGAACAAACCAGCATCAACCACCAGCCACCAGCCAAACGAACAGGCCGCAACGGAAGGAACCGAGCGCGCGGAAAAGTAAAAAGGACGTGAAGGTCGAAGAACTCACCAACCGCAATGGCGCTCTGGATCTCCACGCACCGCGCCACGGCGATAGTACACTACCGGATTCGCAGCCTCTGCCAAAAGCGAGATGCTCTCGGCATAGGCCCCTTTTCTCTCGGCACAGCCTGTGCCGAGAGGAAGCTCTCGGCACGGAGCACTCGGCACTGCTGGGCCGGCAAAGAGCCCTGTGCCAAGAGCCAAGTGGATCCCCCTCGGCACACGTGTACCGAGAGCAGTATAGATCTCGGCACAGACTTTTGAAAACAACAAAAAAGGTCAAAAGCCACTACGCGGGCCCACCGACCGTACGCTGTGGCCCACCACCGCCGGACCTCCACGGTCGTGGCCACCACCACCGCCACCACCACGTCGTCGTCGCCGCCGCCACCACCACGTCGCCGCCGCCACCACCAAAACCACCAGCACCGTACCACCACAACCCACCACCGCCCATCACCAAAGCAACCAGCACCGCCACAACTCACCATCGCCCACCAACACCTCCACCCGCACCAGGACGAGGAGGTGGCGCCGCGCACCAGGACGTGGAGATGGCGCCGCCGCACCAGGACGAAGAGGTGGCGCTGCCGCACCAGGACGAGCAGGTGGCGCCGCCGCACGTAGATCCCCACGTCGTCATCGAAGATCCCGCCGTGGATGTTGTGGATCTTGCCGTGGCCATCGTGGATCCCGCCGTGGCCGACGTGGATCTCGCGGTCCCCGTCGTAGATGCGCCGCCTCCTCTTTGAGATGCATTGCCGCCGGAGCTTCACCTGGCCGCGGCGCCGCTCCTCACCCCGCCGCCCCTCCTCACCAGTCAGTGTATTCCAGTGAGGGGTGAGCGGAGGGGGGAGGAGAGGAGCCGCGAGGGGAGGGTCGCGGACTGCTGGCAGTTGCGGTAGGTGGAGCAGGGAGGGGAGAGAGGAAAGTGCGGCGACGTCGGAGAGAGAAGGGGGAGGAACGGCGGCGCTGGAGAGAGGAGGGGGAGAAGACTGTGGCGGCGTTGAAGGGTGGAGGGGGAGAGGGTAGGGAGGTCGGGGGTTAGGAGGGGGGCTTATATACTCGTTAGGGTTAGGAGGGGGGCGCTAGCGGGCTTCTCGTGGGCCAGTGTGGCTGTGGGCTGCAGGGGAATGGGGGTTGGGCCGCTTTGAATATGTGCCGAGAGCCACGTGATCATGCTCTCGGCAAAGAATTCTGTGCCGAGAGAAAAGCTCTAGGCAAAAAAAATTTTAATAAAAAATAATTATTAAAATAGCAAATAGATGGTAAAATTTTTCAAAATTCAACATGTCACCAATTATGATGTATATGACTTATAAAAAAGGTTTTGTGGTCAAACTCTAATTTGAATTTTCTTCGACTCCAAACCTAGTGACATTAGTTCAAAATCTTAGAAACTTCCTCAGAGTTGTTCCAGTTTCTAAACAGCGTAGATGTCCAGGTGTTCAAAATATTCTCAATTTATTTTCACAACCTCCTCATATGATATCATGAGTACTTGACAAGTTTCGTAATTTGCAACCTTCATTTGAATTTTATATAATTTTGAAACCTTTCTACCTTACGGTCTTCATCATGATCAGAGAACCAAATGCTACAAATTTAGCTTCATTTCATGTACATGGTCTTAGAGATGTCTCGTGGACATGAATATCAATTTTTCAACAACTTTACTATATAATTTCATGCACTTGCAGTTCATATCGGACGTATGCGAAAAATACCTAGAAAGAAGTAACATTGTAAATATAGCAAACAAATTTAAAATTATGCCAAATTTGAGCATAAGTTTTGTATAAGTGTATGTTGAGGATAGAAAAAAGTTGGAGGCAAAAAAGTGATTTTTTAAATTTTCTTTGCCGAGAGTCAGAAAATTGCACTTGGCAAAGAACTTCTTTGCCGAGAGCCAATCGGCTGGCTCTTGGTAAAGAAATCTTTGGCGAGTGTTTTCTTCTGTGTCGAGATCTTTTTTTTGGCTCTCGGCAAAGAAGCCTGTTTCCCAAGTGTTTTTTCTGTGTCGGCAAAACTTTCTTTGACGAGAGTTTTTTATTTGACTCTCGTCACAGAACCAGACTCTAGCCAAAGACTGAAATTCCGGTAGTGAGTGCGCTCGCCCTCGCCATGCTGCACCTCCTCCTCGTCGAGGTCGCCGGCCATGCCGACGTCCTCGTCATCCTCCATCCGGAAGACGGGTCCCCTGCCGTTGCTGCTGGGCGCCGCGTAGGCCGAGTGGCCGACACCTTCATCTTGCAGACGAGGAACCACTGCCACAGCCCACAGCGCGAAGGCGATGCCCACCGCCGCACACGACGGGATCACCACGTCCGCCGCCGCCGCGGAGCCCATGGTCATCTACTCACCTCACCAACAAGCTTGGTCGTCGTGAACCGGATCGGAATGCTATGACGCGGAGGCGTCAGCGAGGGAGAGGAATGAGCGCGCGCCGTGGTCGTTGCCCTCACGTGGTGTGACAGGTTGAGTTTTTTCTGTGGAAAGAAACAGGGAGAGCAAGCACGAGAGCAGTTGCTTGATCGGAACGGAGGTGGGGTGGAAGACGAAACCTAATTGATACGCGTCTCGCGGTCTCGGCACACAGAGGCAGAGCAGCGGCGTTCTCCGTTTGCACGCTAATGATTCGGGCGGGGATGGGATTCGGTCTTGCGCCATTCGAAGAATATCCTTGCATGCGTGCGTGGACAGGTGGTGAGAGTACATCTACATGAACGGTTGACGAGGGAAGTCGCGTGGGCATGGCAACCTAGCTTCGCACGGAGGTAACGGGGAGTAGGCTTCGGTGCTAAGCAGTGAACAACTTTATCCTTGCCATTAGGTACGGTTCCTATGGTTTAATTTGCATTTTTTTCATTGTCATCATACACTAAGCTAGCATATATACCACGGCGTCACGCCAGAACGATTCCAAGAAAAACGAAAAGGAAAAAATATCCAAGTTACTCCCCTCAAATCTGACTCCGAAGTTTAGATAACTCCACAAATTATATATATTTCAACTTGTGTACGGAGAAAAAAAAAGACAATTTGTGTTAAGAAGTAAATTGAACCAAATTGTGAAGTTTAGAGAGTGAATCGAACCAAGAAATACTTTAAGAAGTCATCCAAACTTTGGTTATACTTGAAGGTAGTAATTTGGACATTTCCAAAGGTAAAAGGTTCTAAGGATTCAAAGGTGCAAATTGCAATAGGGTGTGCTCAATTGGTACATGTTTATAAAGTTTATGTGGTTCTCCTTTGGAATAGAGAAATCTTAGAGGGGAGTAATTAAGAAATAAACGAAAAGATGTATGAAAAATCCTTACAAGTACTTATTGGTTTGACTTTCGGATCATGTGGTAATATTTTCATCACTGAAGGCTCTCATATGATTCAAATCTAAGAATAAGAGTTGGTTAGAACTATTTTGTTTAAACGAATTACACTATACAACAGAAACACCCACAACACACGGACACTCACCCCTATGAACACACACAAACCCTAACCCTATCATTACGGGAGAAGGAAAATTCCCCGAGTGCCAAAAAATCGGACACTTGGGGAAGCCAATCTTCCCCGAATGTTGCACTCGGGGAAGAATTGCACTCAGGGAAGAGAGGCTTTCATGATGCCGCAAAGTGCATGGCACTCAGGGGAGGGAGGCACTCGCAAAAGGAAACTTGCATTTGACGGCGACAGTGACGGAACCATTTGGAAAAAAAGTTTCATGAGTGCCTTGCTCTGGCACTTGGAGAAGGTAACCACTTCCCCGAGTGCCTTGCTCTAGCACTCGGCTCCCCAAGTGCTAGAGCAAGGCACTCGGGGAATTAAATTTTTGCCTTTTTGCCCATTTTTGTGAGGCCTTTCCACATTATTTAAAACTCTTTGCTCAAATTTGGGGTAATTTCGAATTTTTAGGAATATTTTGTTATTTTTTTGCTTTGTTGTTTTTTTTGCATAATTCGAATTTGAACTACAAGTGCATGAAATCATATAATTTGGTGATTAAAAAATGATATTCATGATATTTGGTGTATATTAAGACCGTATCCATGAACTCACATGAAATGTCGAGCATATTGTTGCCGTGACATGATGAACAATTTGCGAGAAAGGTATTTGTAAATTACATAAAAACCGAACGAAGTCCGAAAATCACGAAACTTGTTGTGGAGTCATGTTATCACATGTAGAGGTTGTGTGAAACAATTGAGAAGATTTTGAGCAAGTTGCGACGTCAGATGCCTAAAACCTAGACATCTCCACATGTGATCAATCATCAATGTGATAACACACACGAAGATGTCTGGGTCTTAGACATCCAACTTCCCAACTTACTCGAAATCTTCTAAATTCTTGCACACAACCTATACATATGATAACACGACGCCCCAACAACTTTCGTGATTTCCGAACTTTGTTCGGATTTTATGTAATTTAGAAACACTTTTCCCGCAAGTTGTTCGTCATGTTAGGGCAACAAGATACTCGACATTTCATGCGAGTTCCTGGATAAGGCCTCAATATACACCAAATATCATGAATATCGTTTTTTGAATCACCAAATTATATTATTTCGTGCACATGCAGTTCAAATTTGAAGTATGCAAAAAAAATTCAACAAAACAAAAAAACTAACGAAATATACCCAAAAAATTCAAAATTACCCCAAATTTGAGCAAGGAGTTTTAAATAATGTGGGAGGGTCTCAAAAAAATGAGGCAAAAAACTAAAAAAAGTAGTTCCCCAAGTGACTTCCCTCATCACTCGGGGAAGATACCCTTCCCCGAGTGATAGTCAACCGACACTCGGGGAAGAGGCTTCCTTCCCCGAGTACCAGGCTCACGACACTCGGAGAAGAGACAGCCCACCTACTCCTCTGTCAGCCCACTATCTCCCCACCGGCCCACTACCCCCCTGCGGAACCCTAGCTGCCCCCTATCCCCCAACCGCCCCTGCCTCCTCCCACTTCCTCCCACTGCTGCCCAAATTCTCCTCTCTCTCTATGTCTCCCTCTCTCCCTCTCTCCGCCTGCTCCCACAACCTCGCCCCCGTCTCCTCCCACGACACCTCCTCCGGTCACTCCTCCTGCCTCGACTACCTCATCTTCAGCCGCGCCCACACCTCCTCCCTCTTCTTCCACTGCCGGCTCCCTTCCTCTCCCTCCGCCGCCACCCCCTCTGGCCCGCAGATCTGCCACCACCTCCCTCCCTCCCGCCGGCGACCGGGCCAGAGGAAAGGAGTATGGTGGATGAGTACGGTGGCCCAGGTGACGACCTCCATGCGCCCCTCTTCCCCCGGGCCGGTAGTCGTGCGGTGGATGAGTAGGGCTGCCCCTCCCTCTCCGGTCGGCTCCGCTGCATCCATGACCGCCTCGTGACGGTGGTGGAGCGGCTCCCTCTCCTCTCTACTCCCCCACACGCCGTCGACCTTGACCTGTTCCCAATCGGAGATGTGTGGCCTGCCTCCTCCTCGATCCAGCACGCCTCGCTTCCCAGCGGTGCTATGGAGATTTAGGGGTCTCCCTCCTGGCGACAGCTTCGTTTGTTCTCAACCCCCACAACTGCCATGTATTTCTTGATTGTTTGACTGAACTGAATAGAAACACATGTGTGCTATGATAGACATGAAGATGTGATTTTTGCATTGGTTATGATGTCCCATTTAGATCAGGTACTCTGCATTAAAAATTGTAGAAGAATAGTGTCCACTTCCAACTTTGTAGAAGAACATATTGCTTTGTGCACTTTCTAGATTTGCAATCTTTCAAGTAACTAGAGGTGCATACGAAATCTGAAGTAAATAAATCTTGTGATGATATGTAAACTGCAATTAAACATTGTTGCCATTGCTTTTTTTTGTCACCGTTTATATCAATGTGAATGCAATTAAATAAGAAATTTCAAATTGTCTTTGACCTTTATTGATATGACCTACCTTAATTTATTTATTCTTTGGTCAATGCACATGATAACTATTATTGATACACATCCTTGCTCAGTTTTTCACAGCATACTGACTTTGTGGAACTACCATAAGCTAGGCTTCCCTTGTTTGTTTTTCCCCTTTCCTTTGGACAGACGAATCATATATCATGATAGCCCAATGCAAATTATTATTAACTTAAGGAATTGAACTGATCGACAGCAGCATGAGCATAGGCGGATGGGATGGGATGGGCATGATAATGTAATTTTATTTCGATGCTAGACGATAGCCCATAACTGAACTATGTACACCTACTTTAGAAACTGCCCATTTGCATAAGTTCAGTTGTTGGAGTATGTTAGTTTCGTCGGTTCGTCTTATTTTCAAGTTTCATTATTATAATTACATCAAACTAGCATGAGTCATGAGTGATGACCAAAGGATGGATCAAATATTGCAGCTGCATGCCTCTGAAAATTTAGTGTTCAAAACTATTTATTCTATGGTGGTGTTGCTTTGTTGTATGCCTCGGAAAAAAGGTGTATACTATAAACATATTGTTTCTATAGTAGTGTACATCGTGGGAGCGAATTTGTCATGTGCTCGCGTCAATCTTGCTATAAAGAATGCACCTGGGTGCATTTTACTCCCGGGTGTAGTGACTCCCACGTTCAAAAAAGCACTTTGCGTATGTGCACATACCCATTTATCAATTGGAGTATGTAAACATACCTAAAATAAGATTTATCAAAGTAATAATCATGAAAAATTCTTAGTGAAACTTATAATTTCTTGCACCTTGTGATGTATGTTATTTCTGTTGGTGGAGATCGGGCTCGAACGTAGATGCCGACACAACAGTCCCCTTTTTACCGACGTTTTCCCCGAATTGGATACGGCCGAAGGCCCCCTCAGAGGTAAACTCTACTAACTCTACTGCTACCACCCTTTCTCTACTACTCTACTTCTACTTCTACTCCTATTGCTATTGCAGTAAGAAAGATCGAAGACTTAAGACCGAAAGAGCGGGAAAGCAATGAGCCCTTTGGAGCTCTCCTCTCATTAATGTTTGTATGTTCAGTTACAACGATCCCTCTATTTATAGGAGGCCATGGGAATACTCATCTATCTCAATTACACCTTTTCCTCCCCTGACTAGGAGCTTTACACGCTTTCCAAGGGTATTACAGTAACTTCTAGCTTTGTACGGGGACTCCAGCGTGTCTTCGCATGGCCAAGCCCCTTTACACACCACACCTTTAGTCCTCCCTTCGTACGGCGCTCCTTTACACGTCCGACATGTAGCGCACCCTTCTGACAACCAGGGACCACCGACCAGGTTCTCGCTTCAGTGCCGAAGCTCTCAGGGAGCTCCTTCAACCACACGAAGGTTCCAGAACCCCCGCATCGGCCTCGTCGCCCCATACCTACAGTCACCACACATGTAAACCGAACAAGGTTAACGAATGTGTTAGCCTTTTCCAAAAGCACTAAAGCCCCTTCGGTCGTTGACACTACGAAGGTGCTCCTGATCGTTCGTGGGAAAACACTTCTGAAGGCCATGTTCCCCAACAGTAGCCCCTCATCAGTGATGGCCGTCCCGCTCCTTAGATGGGCCAAACTTATGACCATACTCAAAAAGGAAAATATGGGCTTCAGAACTCCTAAGGACAATCCACATTGTGTTGAAGCTGAAAGAAAGACGCCATTTACCCCTAAAGAAATTACTGTTAAGAGACAAGAGGGACATGGTAAAACGTAAAATCGCCCCTCACTCGCGTGATTATCGGGAGGCGCCACACTATAAAAAGGGACCGACCGCTCGCCTCCTCTCATTCTGCCGCGACGATATCTGGGGAGAGACCCCCACCTTCGTATCTGAGTTGTAAGCCCTCCTTCGTCCGCTGGTCTTTTTCATTGTCTCGTGGCCATCTCTAGCCATGGCTCCAAAGCGGAAACGTGACGCCACAGCTAAGGAGATGTTGAAGATGTATACATTTGGCCAAAGCCTGCTAGATGAGAAGGACATTGCACTATTGAGGAAGAACCGAATGGTGGGTTCGGCGAAAGCCTCGGGGAAGGAGACCGTGCCAAAGCCCCAGGAGAATGAGGTTGTCATTTTTAGAGATCTGCTGTATGCGGGCCTTCGGTTTCCCCTTCATCCGACCGTTATGGACATCCTCCGGTATTTTGACATCTACCTTCATCAACTTACTCCCAATGCTATCCTGCGCCTCTCGGTGTACATGTGGATATGCCGAACCACCAAGATCAAACCGTCTGCCAAAGGGTTCGCCTCGGCGCATCAGGTCCACCACCAGCGTCGCACTATATTCGAAGAGATGGAACCATGGAGTGGGACTGCCAGTTTGGTTGCCTGAATTTCTCGTACAAGTCTGGAGTGGTCAGCCCCGTGAAAACAACATATCGCAACAAGTGGCCTTTGGATTGGCAACAACACTGGATGTACCATGATGTGACTCCCCTTGTTGAGGGGGAGCCGCACCCGCTGGCCACGAAGATGCTACCCCTCTTCATGATTCGTACACCAAAAACCTGCCCTGTCCCGAAGGGGACGAGTTCATGATGATGCTTTGTCGGTTCACTCGCAAGTACAACACCGGTGACATCGTGGAGGAGTATCGCACCATCCCGGTGTGTCCGCTACTCGACGGATGGTCGATAGCGGATGATGCCTGGGCGGTAGACATCAGTGGCATTCCCTGCCCCGACTGGACTAAGGCCTTCGGTTTCACATCAGCTTGTGAGTTTTCGCGCCCTTCGTTCTCTCTTATGACTTCGTGTGTACTGTTGATGAAATTTCGTTTGACATTTGTAACATCCATTACCGGTTGGCTGTTTTCAGTGCTGAAGAAAAGAAAGGTGGAGAAACACGGTGACTTCATCCTCGACCCCATCTCACCGAAGGAGTACAAGGACACGATGGTTGAGTTGAACGGGTCCCCGACAAACCACATGTTCGGGTTCTTCAAGATTGTCTCGCTCGAACGTGTGGGCTTCTCCAAGATCGCAAAACAGCAGAAAGGAAGGCCACTATGCTTACTGCTACCGGCGCCGATACGAACGTCTCCGCTCGTCGGCGGCGCAGTCACAAAGAAGACTTCAAAGAAAGCCCCTTCTTCCGCTGCAGCCACGGCCGCTGTCGAGGGAAAAGCCCGAAAGAAATGCAGTGCCCGTCCGACAGGCTCGCCCCAGTGGCCATTAAAACAAGGTTCGTGGACTTAGATACCGGCGTCACGTCGACAATTATTGCTGATGTACCCTTCCGAGCCGCCGCGCCCGCAACTAGTGGAGACGCAACAACCAGTGGCCCGCTGCTTGTGCCGTGGAGTCCGAAGGAAAAAGAGAGCGACGAAGATAGTAATGTTAAAGTGGTGTCTTCCGTCACATTCGACCCTTTTGACCGAAGCTCCCAAGACTCTGAATGGCAAGCCCCTTGCGACGAGGGCCAAACAAGCTCGGCATCCAGTGGTTCTTCAGCCTCTTCTTCGGAGGGCACCAGCCAGTCCGCCTCACCTTCAGCCATGGGCGCCGAAGAGAATGACTCCGCCCCCGAAGCTGAGGAAGAGGACGAGCCCGAGAGCAGCAACTATCGTGTGATGCCGGAAGGGCCCGAATAAGCAGTTGCTCAGCTTTGCATGCCCGTTGATGCGAAGCTGATTGGCGGGAAATAGATTCACTTCTTCAACTTAATGAGCGGTGGGCACGAGCGCAAGTTTTTGGAAGAGGTCGGGTCTAGCTTCGCACTACCTCACGAAGAGGAGCCCTATAGCGGCTTCGGCTTTGAAGATCTGGTGTTCGCGTGCAGGTACTTGGCTCTGAAAAGCTTCGTTGCTTCCTAGTGTCTTGCCCGCACGCTGAAACGGGAACAACAGGCCACCAATGACTCATCGAAGGAGGCGGCCCGTGTCGCTAAAGGCGCAAGTGACCAAGCCGGAGAAATTGCTCACCTCTTCGCAAGACCGAGGTGATCGCCCCGAAAGGGAGAAAGAAGAAAACGCCAAGACCTCTCAGGCTGCCACCGAAGCGCTGCGCTCTGAAGTGGAAATATTGTCCTGCGCTAAGGAGGATCCGGCGAGCCAGCTCCGGGACAAAGATATTGAGCTGCCTAATGCGAAAGGTGAAGTAACTCGCCTCAAAGACACCTTGGAGTGGTATCGGTCTCGGCACATTCGCAACAATGAAATGCTCTGTGATGACATGCTGGAACTTCTAGGACAATGCAACCTGGAGCGCCCACCTACTTCATTCCCCTAATGCACCGCTGGTGCTTTCTACGAGTGGGTGAGCTCCTGCTTCGATCTGGTTGCCATGAATATGAAAATCTTTGGTGAACTTGTGGTCGTTGTAGGAGTTCGCACCCTGGCATACGCGGTGTGCTCATTGGTCCCTTCGGATCGCCCTTCGTCTGAGAAGACTATGAGCAAAAATGATCTTCGTTGGCTGACCAAGGATGACTTCATTTGGCCCAGCAATGCGGAGCTGGACGTGATGAAGGTCCCCGTTCTCGCCAAGAACTTAGCAAAAAACTTTATGAATACCTTCTTCACAGAGCGTGGACCTCGCCTTACCCTCGACGAACTTGCTCGGCTGGGAGATCAAGTGCATTGCAGCGCGTTGCACTCCTATCCGTAGCTTCTTTACATACCGTCATTCGGTGCCAACGAAGCTTCGTGCTTGCTGTTGTACCGCAGATAGCACCTTGTGTCCAGGCGTGAATTACCGCACGCCGCCGGACTCGCCTTCCCCCCGGAGGGCCGCTGAACCCCTCCTTTATGGAAGGAGACTGGATCGACATGGCTAGTGTTCCTTTACTCACTACTGAAGAGGCGTCCGCCGAGGCTGCTCTAGGTGCTCCAGGGGGAAGGGGTGCTGAAGACGTCGAGAACCAGACCGACGAGGCTGAGCATGCTGCTGAAACGGAGCGTGCTGCCCCTTCGGCTGATGCATCCCCCGTCACGAACCCCACGTGTAACAACCCAGGTTTCTAGGTGTGTGAATTTTGCGAAAAATTTAAAACTTTTTGTTTGCTTTGGAGTGCTATCAACCTTTGAGCCAAAATTGCTAGCCACTCACCGAAATCTCCACTAAATTATCCTAACTATAAAAATTATATTTAAAATATGGTATAACAAGTGAGTTGGGTTTTCCTTGATTTATTTGAAGTTCATTTGAGTGTTGTTTGAATTTGAATTGCAATCAAATTCAAACCCTTATTCAACCCCTAGTCAACTTATTTGAATTTATAGGCAAGGCTCAGCTCAGTTCTTGGGCCGACATCTCTTTACCCTTGCGTTGCTGCCGGCCCAACCCACTCAGCTTTCCAGCCCACCAACCCGCATCGCGTCTCACCCTCATACACCCGCTGACCGGTGGGCCCCGTCAGTCAGCCGCATCCCTACCTCCTTTTCACCTACCCGCGAGCCGGCCCGGCCCGGCCCCGTGCGCGCGCCGCCGCCGGTCCCGCCGCAACCGCTCGCGCGGCGCGGGCGCGGCCGAGCCGCCCGGCCGGCGCCGCGCGCACGCCGAGGGGGCCAGGCGCGCGCGCGAACCGAGCCAGGTCAGGGAGGAGGAAATCCCCTCTTTACCCCTGTGCCTTTTTCCCAGTGGCAACGTGAGCGAGGAGAAAGGGGGAGCGCCGCCGCCTCGGATGCCAAGCGGCCCAAGCCGGGGAAGGGCACCGCCGGGATTTCGCCTAGGCCTCGCATCGCCCTGGATTCAAAAGGGGGAGAGGAGAGCAGGGAGCAGTTGGCCTCGCCACCAACCCGCATTGGGGTTTTTGCCCCAACTCAGTGCAGCCATCGGAGGGGAAAGAAGGAGGGGGAAGTGGGGAAGAGGAGCCGAGGAGGAGAGCGACGCGCGCCGCCGCTGGTGCGACGCCGCTGCGCAGGGGCGAGTACGTGTGGAGCCGGACGAGAGGGGAGGCGCCGTTCGTGATTGAGGGGGAGCCGGACCGGAGCTGAGGAACGCGCGCCGCCGTGTACACCGACGCCGCGCCGCCAAGCCTGCTACGCCTACACCGTCGACCCACGGTGAGCACCGCGGTCACCTCCCGCTTCTCCTTGCGCCGGTCGCCGTAGATGTCTTGCCTGTGCGCGTGCCATCGAGCCGCCTCTGTCCGGCGCGCGCGCGCGCGTCGCCTCCCCCATGGGCGACGCCGCGTCGCGACGTGCTAGCGGCGACTCGGGGTCGCGGCTACCCCCAAGCCGTGACGCCCGCGTCGTCGCCGTTTCCGTGGGGTTCTTGGATGCTCTTGCGGGTGGGGCCGGGGGAACACCCCCGTGTCGCGCCGTCGGGTGCCGCGCCGTCGTGCGCCGCGCCGCGCGCGTGACGCGCCGCCGGCCCGGAGGTCAAGCGTGCCCTTTTCGCCGTGTCTCGTGCTGTCCGTGAACCCGGCCTTCGTGCCGTGGATGTGCTTGATGCAAGTGGAGGTGGGCGCGGGCGCCGGCCGGCCGCACCCATGCGCGCCATGGCCGTGGCCCCGCCGCCCGGTGAGTTGCGCGTGCGGCCCGTGCCTCGCCGCCTACCATTCCGTGTTGCGCCGGCCTTGAGCCGTGCTCTTGTTTACGCGGGGAGCGTGCGAGCGTATGACCCTACCGGCCGCACCCCGGCGCGCCCGGGGCTTCGCCGCACGGGGAGACGCGCGCGCGCGCGGCGGCGGCGGCGCGCCGCGCGCGCGCCGTGGCGAGCGTGCGGCGGACCGATCCTCGAGCCGTGTGCGCGCGTGTGAGTACGGGGGGAAAAGAGGAGGGCCGAAGCGCCCGACGCCGTTTCCGGGGGCGGCGCCGCCGCCGATGCCGGCGTGCCGGCTGCGCCGCCGCCCGGCGTGGCGAGCACCTAAGGGAGGAGCAGGGGATCTCCCCTGGTTGTGGTAAAGGGGAAAGCAGGGCGCGCTGGGCCATCAGCGCTAGCTGGGCCTTTAGAGTCGTCCGGCCCGTCGGGCCACATTAGGAGCCAGCACGTTAAGAGAGGGGCCCAAACTGAAGTTTGGGGCCTCAACCAGAAAATCAGGGAGGATTTCTAGACTTCTTCCGCCTGGGTCCGGTGGACCGAGCCCAAGGGGCTGATTTCAGCCCAGTTAGCCTTCCAGCCCATTTTCGGCCCATGGAGCGAGAAAACCCTTTTCTTTTCTGTTTTAAATTTCCAGAAAATGTTGTTGGCCTTTAAAAATTCATAAGAAATTCTAGGGTGCTCAGAAAAATACAAAACTAATTTCTATAAACCCGTATTTGCGAAACCTTGCTGAATGTAGGTAGTTTGGGAGCTTTTGGATCTTCTAAATTGGATTTTATTTGGAGTTAATGCTTAGATGTGCATCGTATTTATATTTTCGCGTCGAATCTCGTGCCGCAGACCCGAGCTTCGACCAGGAGGACGTGGAGGACCCCGAGTACACTGCTCCGGACAGCGACTGCTTCGCCGGCAACGAAGGTGTCATGTCACTCCCAACCATATAGATCCCATGTTGATATTTAGTCGCTAGTGCTTTACTTTAATGCATGGAATTGTTGGATTGCATAACCCGTTTATTAGCCATGCCTTGATGTTTTGATATATCCTGTTCCTTGTTCTGCTACCTGCGGGACTAGCTACAGACCCCTAGCTAGTCCCTTACTTCAACTATCCATACTTTTGTTGTTTGATTATGGATGGTGCTCTGGGTTTGAGCTGAGATGTGGGTATCTCGGTGTGATTCTAGCGTGTGTTCTGGGTTGTGTACCCCTTGCTGTGTTTTGGCGGGAGCGAGCCGCTGGTTACTTGTGAACGGCTGCCGAGGGGAGATGCGATCTGGCCTCTTACCCAAGGGTCGTGTCGTGTGGGATGGAGATGTTGAGTGCTCGCTCTCGGCCCCTTAAGGACCGATCGTCAGTTGACCTTGTTTCGAATGACTACTTTCGTACAGACCGCCCGCCTTGTATTGGGCGGGGGTGCGGGGTGAGACTTGTAGTGGATAGCACCCCTCTTGCTGGAGGATCAGTGTGATCGTGTCGGGAGTGGTCTGTCCCTCCTTAGTAGACTTTGCCCTGGCGAGGCCGGGGAAGGGTTCCACAGCTTCGAGGGACCTCTCGCGGGTAGTATGAGCTCGCCGCGGAGGGCGGGCCGGGCTCGGAGATGCGAAGGGTACTATCCACTTACTTGGGCTTCGGCCGTATGGTGGGGTCGGACACGGTGACGGCCGGTTCCGGTCCTATTCGGGCGGGTACGGTTGTACAACCTGCGCAGTGTTAAACCTATAGCTATAGTCCGTGTCCACTGGTTATGGACAGTCTTTCGATCTCTCACCTGACTAGATACTCTTCTCTTGTGCTTCTTCTCTCCCCCGAGTGAGTGAGCCCGGCTGCGGCCGTTGAGATGTGGGGATAGGAGCCGGTGGGCCCCACATCGCAGATGAGAGTTGGGATTCTGGATCGTGGTTGAGATCCGGTGCTTTGGTGTGGAATTCCTTGAGCGGGGTGTGGACCCCTGAGGTGTGGACCTCGGAAGCGGAACTTCCCCGAGGTGTGGACCTCCTCGCTACTCTGCTTACCTTGTATGTCGCACCGCTGCTTTGCTTAAGCTTTCTACAGCCAGACTAGGGTTATCTTATGCATAGTAGATTATACCCCGCTTTTGCCTCTTTGTTGGGAAGCTGACATGACCTACCCGCTTATCGGGTAGACCCTGGTGACTCTGACGCAGAGCCGGACTACGACTTCGACAACGACAGTTGGGTGGACTAGAGCTCTTCCTACACTTGAGCTGCCTGCGGATATGGTGTTTCCCGCGCTTTCATGGAGCCGCTGCTAGACGTTTTATTTCTGTTTGATTCAGTCCTGATGGACTTGTACCCGGCATGTGCCGAAGAGATGTACTCTGATTAATGTAATAAAATAAACATTGTACTCTATTGCTTTGTTTTTACTTTTTTGTATGGATTTTGGAATCGCTGAGACAGGGATTGCACGTGGTAGCCTCCTGGGACTACCACCGAGGTGCTAAGATTCGGGTTTCCGTACGCGGAAATCCGGGTCGTTTCAGTTGGTACCAGAGCCATGCTTGACTGTAGGACGAGCCCCAGGAATGGTCGATAGTACAGGAAGCCGTTTCTGAACCTTGAAACTTTATATAAACTCCTTGGCTTCCGTATGTATATAACTATACTTATATATATACATTACCTTGATTAACTTTCACTAACTGCCTTACTAACTACGCTCTAACAACGTTGTGCAGATGGCGGAGACGACGTGGGTTTCCTTGGAGTCGGACGGCAAGAGCTACGGAGGCTTCTGCCACCTGCTGAGGGAGTGCCTGGAGGCAGCCGGAGTGGAGATCGACGGAGTCAGTTACAAGGGGAGGGCCATGGGACACTTGGAGCAGACTCCCACTTACCTGACCGTCACGGTGCCGGCGGACCCACAGGTGCCTGAGTTTGAGGAGGTAGAGGTGCACTGCTTCGAGAGTTCGGTCACGGAGGCGCACCAGACCGGCGCACGCAGGGCTCTCAAGAAGGTTTGTGACCTGCTCAGGGAGAGGCTGAAGGACACACCGTTCAGAGTACTTCCGTCAGAGATCTTCGACCACGGTCGCTGGGACTCGAGTGACCGAGCACGGTACCTGGAGGTGACTCCGGTGGACGGGGGAGGACCGAGGCGATGCTCGCGGCCAGGCGGTGCATCCTGGCCCAGGACCAGGCACTGTTCTGGGCGGACGGGGAGGTACTGTACCTTCGGTGGAGGTGCGACGCGCCCTGCGGCAGGTTCGGGACTTGGAGGAGGAGAGAGAGGATATACTCGACGAGCTGGAGGCGTCGCACGTGAGGAACGGAGAGCTAGTGCAGCTTGGGCTAGCAGCGGCCGCAGCCAGCACTGAGAGAGACTCCTGGAGGATTGCTACTTTGGAGGCACGGTTGAGGGCGGAGCGGGGGAGGCTCACCGGACTTCGGTGGAGGCCGCGCGAGAGGATCGAGTGAGGTTGGCGCAGGCTCGAGACCGGGTGGAGTCGATCGGAGCCGCGGCGGTCGACTACCGAGGTCAAGGTGTGGGACCTACGGGGAGGCGAGCCGACACAACTACCACCACATGTGTTACACCGGGAGGACCGGTCTACGAGGAGAGGGACCGAGCGAGACGGGACCCGCGCGGCTCGGGAGCGTTCGACCGGCGGAGAGGTGGCGGAGCCGGAGGCGCTCTCCCCGCACGGCCTACCACCCAAGAAGAGGCCCAGACTGAGGATGGAGACTTTCGAGCTTCCCCCGACGCTCCTACCACGAGTGCGGCCGTACCCGAGTGGTTCGCAGGACACAGCGGAGATGGATCGTGCTCTACAGGACACTCGTGACTACTACGGGGGACCGGCGATCAGGGTGCCGGGTTACCCAGGAGTCCACTCCCCGCCGTTCTACTCGGTACCACCAGACACCAGCTCCGAGGCACCTCAGAGTACTCAGTGATGGGAGTAGAGATCTTGTAGCAGATTCTGAGTAGATGTAATGAGTTAGATGTAATGCTACCACTCATGTGACATACCTGTAGTAGCTACCCCATGATGTACCATGCGTTAGCAGGATGTGTTGCCGTGTACCCTCGAAGGTCGCTGGAGTAAACCTCGAGGTGCACCCCTTTTGTATGGTGGCATTGATTGAGTGACATGGATCTTCATGGTTTCTTTCGGATTTCATGCTTCTTAATGTATGTCTGAAATTTTGTGACTGTTAGCAGGATTACTCCGTTATAGTTAATAACCTGATTAAATACATTCTCCCTACCACTACTAACTATTGCAACTGGAACAGATGTCGGGAGCAAGGAGGTCCGGGCGACTCCTGGCCCGTTTCGAGGAGGTCGGCCGGGGACGACGGAGGGGGAGGATGCCCCTAACCCGGCGGGGAGCGAGAGGCCGCGGACGTCGTGGAGGTCACGCGCCACGAGGCGGGCTCCGCGGAGGCCGAGTAGGCCGAGTCGGCGGTCGAGGAGCCTCGCGCGACAACGAGGGAGCTCAGGAGCAGGAGCTCGAGCACGAGCGGTACCCCGGCCGAAGGAGGAGCGAGGCCGGGCTCGGGGACACGAGGTGCCACCACCGCCACCTCCCCCCGAACTTGGCCGACGTGATGGCGGTGCAAACACGGTCGATGCGGACGATCACTCGGATGCTAGCCCGAACAACAACAACAACAACAACAACCCTAGGGGCCGGAACCGCTACGCGCCGCAGGGTTTCCGGAAGAAGGTTGAGAACTTCAACAAGCCGCGACCGCCTACCTTCGACCACTCGGCGGACCCGATGGATGCGGATAACGGTTGCGTGAGATCGAGAAGAAGGCCGGAGCTGACCGAGCTTACCGAGGAGGAGTGTGTGACTGTGGCGGCGCACCAGCTGATCGGCACAGCCAGTGCGTGGTGGGACAGCTATTGTGACTCGCACCGGGACCCGTCGCACATCGGGTGGGACGAGTTCGTGGAGGCCTTCAGGAGTCACCACATCCCAGATGCAGTGATGGACAGGAAGGCTGACGAGTTCAGGCACCTCAAGATGGGCAACATGTCAGTACAGGAGTACGCCAACCGCTACCAGGAGCTGATGGGGTACGTGCCAGAAGACACCGACACGAGAGAAGAAGAAGGTCTCTTTGGTTCGAGAAAGGGGCCGCACAAGGGGATGGCACACCACTTGTCCGCGCACGACCGCCCGACACTTCGCTCCATTATCGACAAGGCCACCGATAGTGGAGAGGTCAAGGCTTGAGTACATGGAGGTTCGTGGGAGCAAGTCCAAGCGCTCGGACCAGGCGGGACGTTCGGGACCACCTCGGAGGCGGAGGGACGAGGTTACGCTCGGGGTCACCGGCCACGGCGGGAGGCACCACGCCTCTCGGTCTCGGCCCGCGAGAGCGAGCCCACCCGGTGGGAGTGGAGGTCAGAACAGCTGGAAGCCGAGGCCACCACCGCAAGCAGCAGACAGATCCAAGGTGACATGCTTCAACTGCCGTCAGGTTGGGCATAAGTCGTTTGAGTGTCCCCAGCAGGTACCACCAGGGAGTCAGAGCCGCAGCACTCAGTTCCAGACCCCAGCCAAGCCACCAGCACCAGGAGGACAGCCACCTCGTACACAGCGGAGGGACGCTCGGCCGCCGGCTACTCGAGGCCGTCGAACCACCTTACCGCGAGAGGATGCGGCGGTCGCACCCGACGTCACACTTGGTGAGTTCCTTGTTGACTCGGTTTTGGCTCTCTGTTTTGTTCGATGCGGAGCTCAGTTTTCGTATATTTCTACCAAGTTTGCTAAAGAAAGGTCTTTACCAACTAAGCCTCGACCAAGGCCAATCTTGACTAGCTCTCCGCTAGGAGAGAAGAGGAGTACGTTAGAGTGCAGGGGAGTGAGGGTGGTGTTTGAGGGTCTACCGTTCACGGCAGACTTGACGGTTTTGGAGTCTACCGGGATAGACGTGATCTTAGGGATGGATTGGTTGGCAAAGCACAACGGGATAGTTTCTTGCAACCCCAGAGAGATACAGCTTGAACACCCCAGCGGAACTACAGTGCGGATTGAGCCACGGGGTCCGAAGGTTGCTACGATGATGTGCAACATGAGTGGGAAAGAGATTGAAGAGATCCCAGTGGTCCGCGAGTTTCCGGACGTGTTCCCAGAGGAGCTTACGGAGTTACCCCCAGACCGGGACGTGGAGTTCGTGATTGAGCTGATGCCAGGGGCGGGGCCAGTTGCAAAGAGTCCGTACAGGATGTCGTCAGACGAGCTGGACGAGTTGAAGAAACAGCTCAAGAAGTTGCTCGAGCAAGGGTTTGTTCGGCCGAGTGCCTCACCGTGGGGTTCACCAGTGCTCTTCGTGGAGAAGAAAGATGGTACCAAGAGGATGTGCATTGACTACCGCACGCTCAACTCGATGACAATCAAGAACAAGTACCCTCTGCCCAGAATCGAGGATTTGCTGGATAGACTCAAAAAGGCAAGGTTCTTCTCCAAGATCGACTTGAGGTCAGGCTACCACCAGATGAAGATCCGAGAGCAGGATATACCTAAGACAGCCTTCACCACACGCTACGGCTTGTACGAGTTCGTGGTGGTTTCTTTTGGGGCGACCAACGCCCCCGCCTACTTCATGAACTTGATGAACAAGGTCTTCATGGAAGAGTTGGACGGGTTTGTAGTGGTGTTTATCGATGATATCTCGATCTACTGCGAGACCACCGAGGAGCACGAGGAGCACCCGAGAGTTGTGCTAGAGAGGCCGAGGCGGCGAGAACCGTATGCGAAGTTCGGCAAGTGCGAGTTACGGATGGAGAAGGTCGCTTTCTTGGGACACATCTTTGTCGGCGGAGGGGATAGCCGTGGATCCGTCCAAGGTTGAGTCGGTGACCAAGTGGGAGCAGCCATTGAACGTGACGGATGTCGGGAGCTTCCTTGGGTTGGCGAGGTTACTACCGGAGGTTCATTGAGAACTTTTCCAAGATCGCAAAGCCAATGACGAGTTGCTCAAGAACAACACAAAGTTCGAGTGGTCAGAAGCGTGTGAGAAGAGCTTCCGAGAACTGAAGAAGAGACTCACCACAGCTCCAGTGCTTACCTTGCCAGATATCAAGAAAGACTTTGTGGTCTACTGCGATGCTTCAAAGCAAGGGCTTGGTTGCGTGCTGATGCAGGAAGGAAAAGTTGTGGCTTATGCTTCCAGGCAGCTGAAGAAACACGAGGAAAACTACCCGACACACGACTTGGAGTTGGCGACCAGTTGTGCATGCGCTCAAAATCTGGAGACACTACCCGATTGGGAACAAGTGTGAGCTTGTTTTCCGACCACAAGAGCACTGAAGTACTTCTTTACACAGACCGAGCTGAACATGAGGCGAGAGACGGTGGTTAGAGCTGATCAAGGACTACGACGTCGAGATCAACTACCACCCAGGCAAAGCTAACGTCGTGGCAGATGCACTGAGCCGGAAAACATACTGCAACAACCTCATGGTAGAAAAGGAGCAACCTGCTTTGCATGAAGAGCTAGAGAAGCTGAGAATCGAGATTGTGGACCAAGGCCAAGTCAACGTGATGCAAGTGACCTACGACCTGGAAGAGCGAATCCGTACAGCCCAGAAGGAGTGTGCAGAAATCAAAGTGCTGAGAGAACTAATGAAGCAGGGCAAAGCAGAGGACTACCGAGTTGATGAACAGGGCACTGTGTGGTTGAAAGAACGGATCTGTGTACCACAAGACAAGGCACTCCGGGATAAAATCATGAGAGAAGCTCACGACTCGAGGTACTCGATTCACCCGGCGACACCAAGATGTACGAGAGATCCGAAGGTCGAGTACGGTGGAAGGACATGAAGAAGGATATTGCACACTACGTGGCTCGTTGCGATACCGTAGCGAGTAAAGATTGAACATCGAAACCCGTTTGGTTTGTTGAAGCCGTTGGATATTCCGGTGTGGAAGTGGGAGGACATCTCCATGGACTTTGTGGTGGGACTCCCTAGAACACCAAAAGGAAATGACTCGGTTTGGGTCATAGTGGACGAGCCGACTAAAGTGGCTCACTTTGTGCGGTGAAGACCGGTATGCAACCGAGAAGTTGGCGGAGCTGTTCGTAGAACACATACTCGGGCCGCACGGAGCACCCGGAAGTATTGTATCCGATCGAGGACCACGGTTGTCTCCAAGTTTTGGCGAGCTTTCACAAGCTTATGGGCACCACTCTCGGCTACGGCCATGCTTTTCACCCACGGACCGACGGGCGGACAGAGAGAGTCAACCGGGTCCCGGAGGACATGCTACGAGCGTGTGCACTCACCTATGGTACGATTGGGAGGGCGGTTGCCGTTTGCGAGTTCTCGTACAACAACGGCTTTTCAAGCAAGTCTCCGGATGGCACCCTTCGAGGCACTTTACGGTCGAAAGTGCGGAACCCCCGCTAGCTTGGTCGAGGTTGGAGAGCGAGCTCGTTTGGTCCGAAGAATCATTGAGGAAGCGAGAGGAGAAAGTCGAGAAAGTTCGTGAGAACCCCGAAAATCGCCCAAAGTCGTCGAAGAGCTATGCCGACAAGAGAAGGAGAGAGTTGACCTTTGCAGTTGGCGACAGAGTGTACTTGAAAGTCTCACCGCTCCGAGGAACCAAGAGGTTCTTGGTGAAGGGAAAGCTTGCACCGAGGTACGTGGGACCGTACCCTATCACCCGAAGGATTGGGAGTTTGGCCTACCAGCTTGCACTACCCGAGACAATGGCAGGAGTTCATCCAGTGTTCCACGTGTCACAGCTGAAGAAGAGTGAGAAGGCAGTGGAGGCAAAACAAGTGCCCATGGAGTCGCTTGACTTGCAAGACAACCTAGAGTATACAGAGTACCCTGAGAAAATCTTGGACAGAGCATGCAAGGAAACAAGGAGAACTACCATTCCTTTACGTAAAGTCTTTGTGGAGTAACCACACAGAGCGAGAGGCAACATGGGAGAAGGAAGCTGACCTCAGGAAAGAGTACCCTCACTTGTTCACGGAGGAGGTCGAGGACTAAATCTCGAGGACGAGATTCTCGGTGGTGGGGGAGAATGTAACAACCCAGGTTTCTAGGTGTGTGAATTTTGCGAAAAATTTAAAACTTTTTGTTTGCTTTGGAGTGCTATCAACCTTTGAGCCAAAATTGCTAGCCACTCACCGAAATCTCCACTAAATTATCCTAACTATAAAAATTATATTTAAAATATGGTATAACAAGTGAGTTGGGTTTTCCTTGATTTATTTGAAGTTCATTTGAGTGTTGTTTGAATTTGAATTGCAATCAAATTCAAACCCTTATTCAACCCCTAGTCAACTTATTTGAATTTATAGGCAAGGCTCAGCTCAGTTCTTGGGCCGACATCTCTTTACCCTTGCGTTGCTGCCGGCCCAACCCACTCAGCTTTCCAGCCCACCAACCCGCATCGCGTCTCACCCTCATACACCCGCTGACCGGTGGGCCCCGTCAGTCAGCCGCATCCCTACCTCCTTTTCACCTACCCGCGAGCCGGCCCGGCCCGGCCGTGCGCGCGCGCGCGGGCGCGGCCGAGCCGCCCGGCCGGCGCGCACGCCGAGGGGGCCGGGCGCGCGCGCGAACCGAGCCGGGTCGGGGAGGAGGAAATCCCCTCTTTACCCCCCGTGCCTTTTTCCCGGTGGCAACGTGAGCGAGGAGAAAGGGGGAGCGCCGCCGCCTCGGATGCCAAGCGGCCCAAGCGGGGAAGGGCACCGCCGGGATTTCGCCCAGGCCTCGCATCGCCCTGGATTCAAAAGGGGGAGAGGAGAGCGAGGGGAGCGCTTGGCCTCGCCACCAACCCGCATTGGGGTTTTTGCCCCAACTCGGTGCGGCCATCGGAGGGGAAAGAAGGAGGGGGAAGTGGGGAAGAGGAGCCGAGGAGGAGAGCGACGCGCGCGCGCCGCCGGTGCGGCCGCCGCGCGCGGGCGAGTACGTGTGGAGCCGGACGAGAGGGGAGGCGCCGTTCGTGATTGAGGGGGAGCCGGGACGGAGGGCCGAGGAACGCGCGCGCGCCGTGTACACCGACGCCGCGCCGCCAAGCTCGCTACGCCTACACCGTCGACCCACGGTGAGCACCGCGGTCACCTCCCGCTTCTCCTTGCGCCGGTCGCCGTAGATGTCTTGCCCGTGCGCGTGCCATCGAGCCGCCTCTGTCGTCGCGCGCGCGCGCGCCGTCGCCTCCCCATGGGCGACGCCGCGTCGCGACGTGCTAGCGGCAGCCTGGGGTCGCGGCTACCCCCAAGCCGTGACGCCCCGGTGCTGTCGCCGTTTCTGTGGGGTTCTTGGATGCTCTTGCAGGTGGGCTGGGGGAACACCCCGTGTCGCGCCGTCGGGTGCCGCGCCGTCGTGCGCCGCGCCGAGCGCGTGACGCGCCGCCGGCCGGAGGTCAAGCGTGCCCTTTTCGCCGTGTCTCGTGCTTCTGTGAACCCGGCCTTCGTGCCGTGGATGTGCGATGCGGGTGGAGGTGGGCGCGGGCGCCGGCCGGCCGCACCCATGCGCGCCATGGCCGTGGCCCCGCCGCCCGGTGAGCCGCGCGTGCGGCCGTGCCTCGCCGCCTACCATTCTCGTGTTGCGCCGGCCTTGAGCCGTGCTCTTGTTTACGCAGGGAGCGTGCGAGCGTATGACCCTACCGGCCGCACCCCCGGCGCGCCCGGGGCTTCACCGCACCGGGGAGACGCGCGCGCGCGCCGGCGGCGGCGTCGCGCGCGCGCGCCGTGGCGAGCGTGCGGCGGACCGACCCTCGAGCCGTGTGCGCGCGTGTGAGTACGGGGGAAAAGAGGAGGGCCGGAAGCGCCCGACGCCGTGTCCGGGGCGGCGCGCCGCCGCCGATGCGGCGTGCGGCCGCGCGCCGCCGCCCGGCGTGGCGAGCACCTAAGGGAGGAGCAGGGGATCTCCCCTGGTTGTGGTAAAGGGGAAAGCAGGGCGCGCTGGGCCATCAGCGCTAGCTGGGCCTTTAGAGTCGTCCGGCCCGTCGGGCCACATTAGGAGCCAGCACGTTAAGAGAGGGGCCCAAACTGAAGTTTGGGGCCTCAACCAGAAAATCAGGGAGGATTTCTAGACTTCTTCCGCCTGGGTCCGGTGGACCGAGCCCAAGGGGCTGATTTCAGCCCAGTTAGCCTTCCAGCCCATTTTCGGCCCATGGAGCGAGAAAACCCTTTTCTTTTCTGTTTTAAATTTCCAGAAAATGTTGTTGGCCTTTAAAAATTCATAAGAAATTCTAGGGTGCTCAGAAAAATACAAAACTAATTTCTATAAACCCGTATTTGCGAAACCTTGCTGAATGTAGGTAGTTTGGGAGCTTTTGGATCTTCTAAATTGGATTTTATTTGGAGTTAATGCTTAGATGTGCACCGTATTTATATTTTCGCGTCGAATCTCGTGCCGCAGACCCGAGCTTCGACCAGGAGGACGTGGAGGACCCCGAGTACACTGCTCCGGACAGCGACTGCTTCGCCGGCAACGAAGGTGTCATGTCACTCCCAACCATATAGATCCCATGTTGATATTTAGCTGCTAGTGCTTTACTTTAATGCATGGAATTGTTGGATTGCATAACCCGTTTATTAGCCATGCCTTGATGTTTTGACATATCCTGTTCCTTGTTCCGCTACTGCCGGGACTAGCTACGGACCCCTAGCTAGTCCCTTACTTCAACTATCCATACTTTTGTTGTTTGATTATGGATGGTGCTGCGGGTTTGAGCCGAGATGTGGGTATCTCGGTGTGATTCTAGCGTGTGTTCTGGGTTGTGTACCCCTTGCTGTGTTTTGGCGGGAGCGAGCCGCTGGTTACTTGTGAACGGCTGCCGAGGGGAGATGCGATCTGGCCTCTTACCCAAGGGTCGTGTCGTGTGGGATGGAGATGTTGAGTGCTCGCTCTCGGCCCCTTAAGGACCGATCGTCAGTTGACCTTGTTTCGAATGACTACTTTCGTACAGACCGCCCGCCTTGTATTGGGCGGGGGGTGCGGGGTGAGACTTGTAGTGGATAGCACCCCTCTTCTTTGGAGGATCGGTGTGATCGTGTCGGGAGTGGTCTGTCCCTCCTTAGTAGACTTTGCCCCGGCGAGGCCGGGGAAGGGTTCCACGGCTTCGAGGGACCTCTCGCGGGTAGTATGAGCTCGCCGCGGAGGGCCGGGCCGAGGCTCGGAGATGCGAGAAGGGTACTATCCACTTACTTGGGCTTCGGCCGTATGGTGGGGTCGGACACCGGTGACGGCCGGTTCGGACCTATTCGGGCGGGTACGGTTGTACAACCTCCGCAGTGTTAAACCTATAGCTATAGTCCGTGTCCACCGGTTATGGACGGTCTTTCGATCTCTCACCGACTAGATACTCTTCTCTTGTGCTTCTTCTCTCCCCCCGAGTGAGTGAGCCGGCCGCGGCCGTTGAGATGTGGGGATAGGAGCCGGTGGGCCCCACATCGCGGATGAGAGTTGGGATTACTCGGATCGTGGTTGAGATCCGGTGCTTTGGTGTGGAATTCCTTGAGCGGGGTGTGGACCCCTGAGGTGTGGACCTCGGAAGCGGAAGCTTCCCCGAGGTGTGGACCTCCTCGCTACTCTGCTTACCTTGTATGTCGCACCGCTTCTTTGCTTAAGCTTTCTACAGCCAGACTAGGGTTATCTTATGCATAGTAGATTATACCCCGCTTTTGCCTCTTTGTTGGGAAGCTGACATGACCTACCCGCTTATCGGGTAGACCCCCGGTGACTCGACGCGAGCCGGACTACGACTTCGACAACGACGGTTGGGTGGACTAGAGCTCTTCCTACACTTGAGCTGCCTGCGGATATGGTGTTTCCCGCGCTTTCATGGAGCCGCTGCTAGACGTTTTATTTCTGTTTGATTCAGTCCTGATGGACTTGTACCCGGCATGTGCCGAAGAGATGTACTCTGATTAATGTAATAAAATAAACATTGTACTCTATTGCTTTGTTTTTACTTTTCTGTATGGATTTTGGAATCGCTGAGACAGGGATTGCACGTGGTAGCCTCCTGGGACTACCACCGAGGTGCTAAGATTCGGGTTTCCGTACGCGGAAATCCGGGTCGTTTCACCACGAATACCGAAGCAGGCGCCACTGCGCTGGAGGAGTGAGCGGAAGAATGGGTGGGCCAGACCTTTGCTGTCAGGGCCGAAGGAGGCGAAGCCGAAGACGCAGAGCATGCTGCAGAACTTGAGTCTATGCTCCTTCCCGCCAGCCTCCCGGACGACGAAGGCAACGCCAATACAACTCTTGCTGAAACCAACCTCCCTTCGGCAATCGCTGCCGAGACTGAGGTGTGAGGTGCTGGCAACTGAGTGATTGGGTGTAATTTTCCCCCTTGGGGTTGTAAGTAAAACTAATGACGGTTGCTCCTGCGCAGGTCCCTTCGGTGGTGCTTGTGCAGACAGCCGAAGGTGCGAGCAAACTACCCTCCGACCTAAGTTTGTTTTTTGTTGCGCCTAACGTTTGGATGAAGTTTAGTATCCGCCATCCCGGTGTACCATATTTTGAGTTCTTAGCGTACCGTGCCTAGTGATACGATGCTCAAAATGAATCCGCAAGATGCTTCTTCACGGAATTTTCGAAAGATCCGGACCAGCGCGATGCGATCCTTAGAGAACGCGTTGCTCACCGAGCAGCGAGACGCACTACCACCGGTCCCTTCAAAGACGAGGGGTCGGTTCCCAAACCAGAACCCGTCGAAGAGGGTATCATTGCCCCCCCCGAATACGTGTATCTAATCCCCGATGTTCCTTCGAGTGATGTTGCTATTGTGAAGCATGAGCAATTGTAAAGTCCCACATGCCTGATTCTGCACCTGTCTTTGGCGCAGGATGTATGCCTTCGGAAGAGGAGTTGCGCCAAATGGCGCTGGACATAATAGATGTGGCCGCCCTTTAGTTGATCGATGAAATTTGTGAGGTTGTAATAAGTGAGGACTACCCCCCAGCGTGTACATCATACCCCTTCGTGTAAATCATTTTGTTGTAAATGGTATTTATGTGTCATAACTGTTCGAGCCGCGAAGACTTGACATAAATTTGCTTCGGAACCCTCCGGAAGTGTTCGCGACTGGAAAAAAAATGACATGAGCCTTCTTGGCATGTAATGTTTTAAAGATGAAACCTGTGTTATTCTAGCCTGTGCCTTGATAATACTTCTTATTTCCCTTCTACTAGTCAATGTTTTCACGAAGTTGGCTCCGTTCCTGTGGGGACGACCCTTCGGTCGCCATCTCCTCTCGCGAGCTGGCACCCTCGCAACGTTCCACGCTTAACGTGATATGCAAGAACTGTGTAGAGCCTTCGAACTAGGCTATCCACCATTAACACCCCGCAAACTGCATGCTCGTCTCTCCCGCTTTGGACCGACGTGCTATCTTTCGCTCTCTTTACCTTCGGCCACGACGTGAATGCGGCGCCACCTATTGTGGTTTTGTACCCTCAGCCCTAACGGGATCGATGTGTCGCCTTTTGCAGCCTCTCCTTCGGTCATAACAGGACCGAGATGCCGCGTTTTGCGGACTCATCCTTTCGGCCATAATGGGGCCAACATGCCGCCTTTCGCGGACTTCCACCTTCAGCCATAACGGGATCGACATGCCGCCTTTCATGGACTTTCACCTTCAACCATAAAGGGTCCGATATGCCGCCTTTCGTGGACTTTCACCTTCGGCCATAACGGGACCGACATGCCGCCTTTCGCGGACTTTCACCTTCAGCCATGACGGGACCGAGACGCCGCCTTTCGCGGACTTTCACCTTTGTCCTCAAGGGCGGTTTTGGAAGTCTTCAAGCTTTCTCCATCGGACGAATGCCCGGCGACCGCAACCTTCTTAGCCTCGATGCAAATCTTGCGATCCCGACGCGTGTCCTCCGCTTCGAAGTCTCCGGACTGCGTCGTCGCACACCGGTCAGACCCACCGGTTAGACCGGTCTGGAGCTGTTGCAACTCCGTCTTCGGTTCTTCGGTCCTGGCTTTGTGGATCAACCAAGGAACCCAGTGGTTTTCTGGTGAACCACTGGAAACCCTGCGAATTCGGTGTAGCCTCCGCCAATCGCCACTCATGGCTTGGCTCCCACGTAGTCCCGGCTCGACCTTGGTTTTGAGGCTCAACCAAGAAACTGTTCTCGACTTCATCTTGCCGTTCTTGCCACCATGCGGCCCGCACTTGACTCCATTGGCCACTGGGTCACTCGAACAAAGCCTACTTGTCTTCTCCACACCTAGAGGCCTCACCGGCAACGACCTTTCGCACTTGTTCTTTACCTGCACCAATGCCAGTTAAGCCGCAACCTGCACCTGCAATACTTAGCCAAGAATCAGTCCACACAACGTTGTCAACCACTCATCACACCAGGAAGCAACCATCCACCGGTCCTCGAACCACACATGGTCCTCAATCTCCCCCTTGATGAGTGCATTGACAACACACAGATATAGTAACCTAAGAGAAAAGAAAAACGAAAAGAAATAAATAAAAAAACTCCAACAAGCGACCGAAAGCCAAAGAAAGGCAAAGAGAAAGAACACTTGAAGAAAACAAGTCTCGAACCCCTTAGGCAAGGGCAACGACTCGACACATCCGAGACAAAAACTATTCTCAAGCAAAGAGCGCAAACCACCAAACCAAAGCTCGAAAACCACAAAGAGCTCCCCCTACACACATGCAATCTCTCACTGAACCAATGCAACTCCCCCTGGATGAATGCATGCAAACCACTTGATGAAAACAAAGCAGCTGCTTCAGCTCAGCTCTTACCGGTCAGACCGATCGCCAACACCGGTCAGACCGGTGCTCAACATGTGAACTGGACCAGCCCTCTGACCGGTCAGACCGGTGACCACGACCGGTCAGATCGGCGACACAGAGCCCAGAAATGGCTCGAAACCACCTGAAAACCTTCCAAATGCATTTAGTAGCCCAAAACATGCTCAAACTTCTCCCCTTGTTGACAATGCATGAATCAAGCCAAAAAATGGGAGAATGCAACCTAGAGCTTCTCAAATAGACAAAATTTAACATAGGATGCTACACATGTCCAAATGAGTAAGTTAGATACTCTATAGCTTCGTAATGACATCATCTTCATGATCAGCAAGTTGCACAACCATTAGACGAAGCTAAGATGGAATTGAGCAATTTTGCGAAAATTTACCCTCTCATGAGCAAAGTCCGAAACATGAACAAAACATGTCAAAATGGCAAAGCCACGCAAACTTCATGCGAGGACGACCATTCTAATCTTAAGACTATCACAAACACCCACAAGCACCTCATGTCATGTCAAAGCCACCGAGCCATGTGCCTACTTCTATATATGAGACTTCTCATTGGTAGGCATCATGCAACGGTTTAGCACCCAAAGCAAATTAATTTAAGCACATATGACATGGGAGCACATTTTCCAAGCAATTTACATTTCATTTTCAGATTCATATTTGGTACATGAAATGTCTTTGCGACAAAAAGGAACTTATGCCCCTCCACAAGATAAAGCAAGAGGGCTAAACATTCGTGATGACAAATGAGCCTTTGGCCCCATATGATCAAAATAAGCTACCCAACCACAAATTAAGCATAGCCAAGCCACTAAAACATGTCAAGATCATATAAAGGCATTTACTCACAAGAGATCATACATGTGACATTTTTCAAAAACATAGCCATCAACCATAGATATAAACCAAGATTATCAAGAGCTAAGCCAAACTAACCATATCATACAAAACAAGCTCACAAAGACATAAATATCATTCCATGGTGAACAATGTATATAGGAGAAGCTTTTCCTAACCAATGCATATGATACAAAATGCATGCAATCTAAGATACAAGAATGCCTATACATCATGTTACATATGCCATGCCAAATGCAAGAAGTGCACAAAGGAAAGCTATACTCCCTCCATACTCATAAAACATGTCGTTTTAGACAAGATTTGAGTCAAATATTGGGAATATAAACCATGAATAACTTTTTAAGTTGTTGAGTTTGAAAATGTGAAAACTACGTGAATAGATTTGTCTTGCAAAATACCTTCATAAAAGTATAGTTATGTTAGTTTCAAACAAATACTTTTATAAAATAAGAAGTCAAAGTTAAGTATTGGAGTTCGTGTCGCTATCTTGAACGACATGTTTTATGAGTATGGAGGGAGTACATATTCTACAAAGGAGCTCCCACACACCCAACTCAAGAAATCAAATACACACCAAGCTCCCCCCCGCAAATGAGTGAAAGTTGCTTGATCTAGGGGTTTGGTGAAAATATCGGCTAGTTGGTCATGTGTGGGTACATGGATCAAAGTTATCTTCCCTTTCTCTATGTTGTCTCTCAGAAAATGATATCTAACTTCTATGTGCTTGGTTTTGGAATGGAGCACTGGGTTCTTTCCACCACTTATGGCACTGGTGCTGTCACATTGAAGTGGAACATGGGTATACTCCTCACCAAAGTCACTCATGGTGTATGTGATCCAAAGGAGCTGAGAGCAACAATTGGCTACGGCAACATACTCTGCCTCGGTAGTGGATTGAGCAACACTCGACTGTTTGCGGGAAGACCAAGACACCAAAGAAGATCCCAAGAACTGGCAAGTCCCAGAAGTGGATTTCCTATCCAACCGACACCCGGCAAAATCCGCGTCTGAAAAACCATGAAGCGCCAAAGAAGACGCGGAGTACCAAAGGCCAAAGTCGGGAGTGTGACGCAAGTACCTGAATATACGCTTGACCGCTTTTTTAATGCGAAGTCCTTGGAGATGCTTGAAAACGAGCACACATACATACTGAGAACTGGATGTCCAGCCTCGTCGCCGTTAAGTAAAGGAGTGATCCGATCATGCTTCAGTACTCCTTTTGGTCCACATGTTTACCTTCCTCATCCGCATCAAAAGTTGTAGTCGTACTCATAGGCGTCGCCATGGCCTTGGAATCCTCCAAATTGAACTTCCTCACAATGTCCTTGGTGTACTTAGCTTGGTGCACAAACATTCCTTCCTTTGATTGCTTGATTTATAGCCCGAGGAAGAACTGCAACTCACCCATCATGCTGATCTCAAATTCCCTGCTCATATCCTCTGCAAACCTAGCAACAAGAGAGTTAGACGAGCTACCAAAGACAATATCATCCATGTACACCTACATAATCAGGATATCTCTGCCCTGCCTAAGAAAAAACAAGGTCTGATCGACCTTCCCCATCTCGATCCCTCTCTCAAACAGGAACCCCCTCAACCTACCATACCAAGCTCTAGGCGTCTGCTTCAACCCATATAGTGCCTTTCTCAACTTGTACACCCAGTGGGGGTACTTCTCACTCTCAAACCCCGGTGGTTACCTCACATACATTTCTTCCTCCAACACACCATTCAAGAACACACTCTTCACATCCATTTGGTGCAACTTGAACCCTTTAGCCATAGAAAAGGCTAGAAGGATCCTGATCGCCTCCAAACGAGCTACGAGAGCAAAGGTCTCCTCATAGTCGATCCCCTCTTTCTGACTGAACCCCTGAGTAACAAGCCTTGACTTGTTTCTCACAACTTCACCTTTCTCTCCCTATTTGTTCTTCCACACCAATTTTGTCCCAATCGACTTACACCCTGGGGAGGGTCAACCAATTCCCAAACCTGATTCCTCTCAAAGTTCTCCAACTCCTCATGCATCGAATTAACCCAATTATAATTAGATAGTGCGTGTCCAATGTCTTTGGGCTCAATGGTGGCAACAAAAGCAGCATGAGCGAAATGAGAATTGTTTCAAACCCTCGACCGTGTAGTACCTTTATTCATGTCACCGATGATCCCTGAAGCTGGATGATCCACTTGTACTCGCCGGGGAGGTTCTCGCCTTGATGCTACCTCCCCTCAACAGTAGCTTCTCCTCGATCTTGGTTTGTCGTCGTAGGTGTGAGAGAGGGGCCGTCCATCACCGTAGTCGAAGTAGTAGGTACATGCTCAGCCGCGAGCACCACACGACCATCTTCATCATCTCCATGTTCATGCTCCTCCTCCTGAAAGATCTCCTCGCCAAGTCATCATCACCTGCACACTCAAAGACAAGCTGACTACGTGGCTGTGTCTCGTTGAAGGTTACCTCGCAAGTCTCCACGATTTGTTTAGTTTCAAGATTGAGCACACGATATGCTCTAGAGTGAGATGCATAACCAAAGAAAATACCATCGACCGACCTAGCCTCAAACTTGTCCAACTTCTTCCCTTTCTTAAGGATAAAGCACTTGCAACCAAAGACATGGAAGTGACTCACCTTGGGGTGTGCGACCATGCATCAACTTGTAACAGGTTTTCTTATTATGCACTCTGAGGTAGATCCTGTTCGAAACATAGCACGCGGTATTCACCGGCTTAGCCCAGAACCTTCTCGGAGTCCTATGCTCATCAAGCATCGTCCGAGCCATCTCACACAAGGTTCTGTTTTTCCTTTCCACAACACCATTCTGGGGAGACGTATACGGACTCGAAAACTAATGTTCAAGACCCAAGTCATGGCAAAAGGTTTCGAAGCGTGTTTTTGAATTCTGAGCCATTGTCACCGCGGATCGCTCGTAGGGCATCTCTATGCCTCTCGTTCCTCAACCTCAAGACAAGATCTCGAACAAAACCAAACGTCTCCCCTTTCTCCTCAAGAAAGGACACCCACGCATACCGAGAGTAGTCGTCCACCACAACAAGAACATACCACTTCCCACCCGCAGATCGCACACGAGCTGGGCCAACAAGGTCCATATGGAGCAGCTCGCATGGACGCTCAATCTTCACATCGGTGAGAGGCGGGTGAGAAGAGGCTACCATCTTGGCATGCCTACACAGCGCACAAACCAACTCTTTTTCAAGCCTCAACCGTGGCAATCCTCAGACCAAATTGAGTTTACTCAAGCGAGACAAAAGGTCAAAGCTCAAGTGACCCAACTTCCTATGCCACTTCCATAGCTCACTCGAAGAACTAGCCAAGAAACAACACTCAACACCAGAAGACTGGGAAAAATCAGCTCAAAACACCTGACCCTCGGGAATGACCATACAGACAAGGTCCCCTCGAGAATCCAAAATCCGAGAACCACCAGGCCGAAACAACACCTCAAAACCCTCATCCAAAAGCTGGGACACAGAAAGCAAATTGTACCCAAGCGATTGAACAAGAGCAACACGCCTGAGAGTGATCTTGTCACTCACCTTAATCTCACCTTCTGATAACACACGCCTCGCCCATTGTCTCCAAAGGTGATGTACCTCCTTGTTACCATCGGGACGAGACTTGAGAACCACCCGTTGTCTCCGGTCATATGCCTCGAGCAACCGGAGTCAATCAACCAAATGTTCTTCAAGTCTCCCACCTGAAATTCAAAAACAAACATGTGAGCGAACAAACGACTCAGCACTGGGGTTAGTACCAAAAGAGTAAAACCTGTGCCGAGGCATTTGCTCCAAAGTGGGGTTAGCACACTCCAAAGCATCTCTCCTATCAAAGCTACCTCCACAAACACCACCACGGTAACCACTATGAGGAAACCAACCCTCTCTACCTGGAGGAGGACCAAAACCACGAAAGGAAGACCGTGGGCCGTTCCTCCTCTCCACCTCAAAGCCACGACTCCTCCCATCCCCGTATTGAGCACGAGGGAGAGAACGCCTAGCAAACTGACCACCTGCAAACTCTCCAGACCAACCACCAGAACCACAACCTCCCGCGACAAACCTAGCATCTGTACGAGCACGAAACCCAAAATGTTGTCTGTCCAGACCTGCACCTGTCTGACCAGTGTGGCGCACCAGCCTGATCGGTGTAGCCCGGCCAGCAACACCTCCTGTAGCCTTTCACTCTCCCCAAGCCGGAATTGTCCTCACACTCGCCTTGGCCCTGACATCTGCACACGAGGCTCAAGTACACCATTGGAAGGGTGGTACTTGTCCTTGTTAGCCCACTCTTTCACCATTCTCTCCTCACGCCTCCTCTTGAAGCAAAACTCCTCTTTGTGGCCATCTTTTGCACAATAGCCATAATGAAACTTTATGAGCTTAGTCTTAGGCTTGGGATGGAGCTGTTCATTTGGTTTCTCTCCACTCGGCTTCTCAACCGGTTTCTTCTCACTTGGCTCCTCAACCGGTTTCTCCTCACTTGGCTTCTCACTCTCTTTCCCAAAGAACACTTTTCCCGAAGTGATCATGAACTTGATAGGTTTTTGGAAATCGTCGGTTTGTGGGGGAAACACTGGTGGAGCTGGGGTAGTGTCTAGTCGGTTCCTAAGATGGTTCGATTTAGGGACAAAAGCATTTTTGTGGTGGGTTTTTGGTGGCTCTGGGATATTCTCACAACTTCCCTCACCAACCTTGTTTGCCCCAAGCCCCTCACCATCCCGGGTAGTGTCTAGTCGGTTCCTAAGAAGTGCAAGCACCTAGCAAAGCAGGTCTAGACTTAAGCTCAGCCACTTCAACCCTAAGCACATCGAGTTCCTCACACTTGGAGGCATGTTTTTCCTTAAACAAAGCAAGATTAGCTAGGAAAATAGGACAATCAGCACATTCAACTTCATCAAAAACAATAGGTGAAGCCTTAAGCGAGTCAATTTCAAGTTTAGCATCCAAGTTTTGTGTTTCTAACTCAGCCACTCTAGTCCTAGCATCCTCAAGTGAAGCCCTAAGCTCTTCCCTCATCTTCTTAGCCTCTCTAAGCTTGTCATCACGATTATCAAGCAACAAGCCAAGTCATTCATTCTCCTGGCGCAAGAAGGGAAGTTCATCACGTTCCTCGTCATCATAATCAGAGTCCGAGTCGCTCTGGTTGCTCTTCTTGCTGCCGGAGCTAAGTGCCATGGTGCAGAAGCTGTCTCTAGTGAAGCAGCTCAGCCTGCTTAGGTTCTTGGATGACTTCCTGCCCTTGCGCTGATCACCTTCATCTTCACTGCTGCTCGAGCTCGAGGTGGATTACGCGGAACTGAGTCGACGTCGCTCGCTCCAACCATCGGTCGGGCCTTGCCTCGGCTCTCCTACTTCCTCGATCATCGCTCGTCCTTGTGCTTGCTCTTGTGCTTGTGCTTGTGCTTGTGATCGCGTCTTGACCGGTACTTGCCATCCGTCTTTGACTTGTGCTTGTAGCTGTCCTTGTTCTCGACCTTCTCGGGGCAGTCGGCGACGAAGTGTCCCGGCTTGCCGCACTGGAAGCATGTCCTCGTGTTCCTCCTCATGTTCACCCGGGTCTCGTGCAACCTCTCGAACTGCCTCGTCAGCAGCACCAGCTCGTCCTCTCCAAGCACGTTGAACTCCTCATCTGGCACAGACATCAAAGAGGACAAGGAGAACATCTCGGTGGATGGGTTAGCGTTAGAATTTCCTTTCGAGCCACCAATGAGGGAAATACTATGAGAGTCAGTCGGGCCCTTAATTTTGGCAGTCATGCCCCGATCCACCTCAGCCGACTTGAGCTTCGAGAACATCTCATTCACGGTTAGAGTGTCATACTTCTCCGACTCCACAACTACAACCCTGCATGAACATTAAACTCCAAAACCGACATGCACGAATGAACTTGTTATACCAAGGGGGTTAGTACCAATGGATAAGGTATCAAACTCATGCCAACATCGAAGGTAAACTCATGGCTAGGTTGACGGAATTTCACTGTCAACAAACTCACAGGTACAACAAGAAGTAGGAATAGGCACTTTCAAATCAGCCTCAAGCGAAACAATGTGAGATCGAAGCTCAACAATTTTTTCATGCAAACCAGGGCAAGAAGTACATGCACCAAGCAAAGTGGGTCTAGATTGCAGCTCAGCCAACTCAACCCTAAGCACATCTAGTTCCTCACACTTGGAGGCATGCTTTTCCCTAAGAGCAGTCAAATAAGCTAGGAAAACAGAGCAATCAGCACAACCTCATCAGAAACTACAGGTCTAGCCTTAAGCGAATCAATTTCAAGCATGCCATCAAGAACCTATGTTTCTAGCTCAGCCACTCTAGTCCTAGCATCTTCAAGCAAAGCTCTAAACTTCTTTCTAAGCTTCTTAGCCTCTCTAAGCATGTGATCGCGTTTATCAAGTAAGTTAATCAACTCCTCATACTCCTTGCGCAAAGAAGAGAGCTCATTACATATCTCATCCTTAGAATCTGAGTCCGAGGCGTCCTTCTGGCTTCTCTTGCTGCTGGAGCTGCGAGCCATGCCGCAGTAATCGTCCTTGGAGCTTAGGCCCATCACACAGAGGCTGTTGAGGTGCTTGCCAAGGTTCTTCTTCTTCTTCTTCTTCTTCTTCTTCTTCTTCTTCTTCTTCTTCTTCTTCTTCTTCTTCTTCTTCTTCTTCTTCTTGTCACCCTCTTCGTATTTGTCACTCGAACTTGAAGACGTGTCCTCGGAGTTGGACTCGATGTCGCTCGATGTATTCATCTTCTCTCGAGACCGCGTCTTCTTCCCATGGCCATGATCCTTCTTCTTGGACTTCTTCCTCTTGTCCTTGAATTTGTGCTTGTCGTGGTTGTTCACCTTCGGACACTCAGTGAAAAGTGTCCGTTCTTGCCGCACTTGAAACACACCCTCGAGTTCCTCCTTGAGTTCACCCAGTTCTCGTGCATCCTCTCGAATCTCCGTGTCAGCAATGCCAGCTCGTCCTCTCCAAGCACATCGAACTCCTCGCCTAGCAAAGACATCAAAGAGGACAAAGCAAACATCCTGGAAGATGAGTTAGCATTAGACTTGGCACCCTGAGCCACGAACAATAGTAAGACTAAGAGAATCAGTCGGGTTCTCAAGACGGGCCGTCAAACCACGATCAACCTCAGCAGACTTGAGTTTCGAGAACAGCTCGTTCACCGTCAGAATGGTGCACTTCTCGAAGTCAAGAATGGCCTCGACCTTTATCTCCCACACGGTATGATCCAGTGTGTGTAAGAGCTTCACCACTCTATCATGGTTATTGTACGGGAGAACATCGACATTGGCCCTCATGTTGTTCACAACCACCGTGAACCGCTGGAACAAGGCATCTATAGACTCACCGGGGAGATGAGTCAATTATCGTACTCTCTCCGGTAAGTTGCATACAACCGTGCCTGAACATTCATATTCCCAGCATGAGCATTCTTTAGCTCCAACCAAATCTTACATGTCAAATCCTCTGTCTAAACTCGATCAAATTCGGATTGACATAGAGCACGGTACAGGTACTCGACCGCCATGTTGTTGGCGTCGAACATGTCCCTCGATCCTGGAGCAAGGAAGTTAGCCAGACAGACATAGGTAGTGTCCACCGTAAAGTCCCAAAGGATCTAACCCTTTCCACGGAGGAACGTCGCCATCCACCTCTGCCACATCTGGTAGTTCTTCCCACCGAAGTGTGGAGGACCCGAACCCCGTTCCTGGTATGCCATCCTTGGATCTTAGACTAGCTAGAGTCAATGATGTGCCGAACTGACTCTGATACCACTTGAAGGACCGAACTGGCAACCAAAGAGGAGGGAGTGAATGGGAGCCGATAAAAATTCTTCTCGAATGAGATGGCAACTCCAACAAGATGAACTTGGTCGGGTACCCAAAATCACACGCTCCACACACAACCTTCCGTTTGCCAAAACCACGTAGTCACTGGAGTGCTACTGGTCTTAGGAGAAAACACTACCTGTAGCCACAGCTCCTACACACACGGCAGCGGAAACGACTCGGAAGCTGTCTGGCCAGCAGGGGCGGTTTTACCGAGGTAAAGGGGTAGTTAAACCGCCTGTTCCTGGGCAGACAAGAAACCCTCCAAAACACCTCTTCCGATCTCCAAAACTCTCCATGGTTTCACCCACTGGATCCTCTAGTCAAGGCCAAGCTTGCTACCAGAGAATCTTGGCGAAAACCGAAACTTCACCCAAAGGGCCTAGGGACGGTTAGATCGGCTACCTGGGGTGGTCTAACCTCATGTACCCAGCAACGAACTCAGGGCAAGAACTCATAGCAAACCGCACTAAAATGAGCCAAGATTTCACCAGAACGCTCATCTGATCAATGCAAACAAACTCATAGAGAAAGATCCGGCAAAATCAAACTTTCTTCAGAAAGGCCTAGGGTGGTTAGACCTGGTGCCAAGGGCAGTTAGACCTCCCTCCATTGAGCATAATGATCCGAGTAAAAACCTAAGCAAACAGACTCAAAACGCTCCAAGATTTCAACCATAGAATCTGCTGGTCAAGGCCAACATGCTACCAGAAGATCTCGACCAAAATCAAAACTTTCTCCGGACAAGCCTAGGGCAGTTAGACTGCCCCCCTACGCGGTTAGATTGCCCTCCCTAAACAGAACGGGAAAAATAGGAACCACGGGTCAACCCTCCAATTTGCATCACTCGATCTCCCGATTCACCCAACGGATTGCAGCAAGACTTTGGGGATGCCTGAGTCACCTCATGGATGACCTCTTCCTTAAAGGAATTGCACCGAAATGCTCTCAATCATGGGGAATCACAAATCTCGTGACCCAACCTCAAGAACTCGAGCTCTAACGAAAACCACCAAAATCAGAGATCTTTCCACGTGTTTGGAGGGGCAAGGTCACCAAGAAAAGAGGCACAAGGTCCTCATGTGTAACAACCCAGGAATTTAGGTGTGTAAATTTTGCAAAAATTAAAAACTTTTTGACTGAAATTGAGTGCTATCAATTTTCGAGCCAAATTGCTAGCCCTCTTCTGAATTCTCCACCAGATTAACCCATTTATAAAAACATATATTCAAATTATGGTAAATAAGTGATTTGTACTTTTCTGGTTTTATTGGATTTTATTGTGTGTAGTTTGAATTTGAAAGTAATTCAAATTCAAACTTGATCTCTAGCTTTAATCCAAAAATCTTTTCACAATGTTTTGAACCCCTAGCTGGGCCGGCCAACGCAGGAGCCTGCTGCAAACCCACCTAACCCGCCGGCCCAGCAGCAAATGCAGCCCACCAGCACCACCCGCAGCATCTACCTAGCCGCTCTCACTGCCGGGTAGGGCCCGCATGGCAGCCACCGCACCTCTCCCCTTTCTTCTCCTTTTTCCCCTTCGCTTTTCCCCGGCGCTGGTCAACCGTGCCGCATCGCGCCGGGCGCGCGATGGGACGCGCCGCGCCGGCCAGGCGGTCCGCACGCCGAGGGACGGTGCGTGCGCGCGGGGTTGGATTCGACCGCAGGTGAGGTAAAAGACCCTACTACCCTCTCCACCGAGCATCCGAGGTGCACCCAAGCGCCGGCCTCGAGCGCCACCTGCCTCGCCCGGCGAACGGCCAGGGGTACGGGGGGCATTTCCCCCTCGGGCTGCTCGCTGCCCCGATTCAAAAGGATGCTAGGCCGGCGTGGCACGGACGCCAAGCCACCAACCCCCCTTGGGGTTTTCCATTCGCCACCGCCCTGCTTGCGCCGGCTTGGAGGAAGGAGGAGGCGCGCCGCCACCGCGTCGCGCCGGGCAAGGGAGGAGCCGGGAGCCGGACCGGAGCAGGGACAACTACGCCGCCAGGAACGCCGTCGACCCGCCAAGGACATCGCCTTCAACCGCCGCTCGTGGGAAGGAGAGAAGGCCGTTCGCGTCGGAGAAGGGAGCCGGACCGGAGCAGGGACCCGTACGTCGCCGGGAACGCCTACTTCACCACGCCACCGCCGTTCTCGACCCGGCTACGACTACACCGCCGCCCCAACGTGAGCACCACCGCAGACACCTTCTCCCTTTCCTCCCTCCTTGAACTCTGTTCTGTTTAGCGCCGACGGCGTTGGGGTGCGCCGTCATGTCGCCATGCCTGGATGCCGGCCTTCGAGCCGCAGAACTGCCGCATCTCGTTCGTGTGGAGCTCTCGGGCCACTCATGCCCCCGGGCCCGCCGACGCCATGCGAGGACCACCTGTGGACGTTGGCCTTAGAGCCGAGCGCGCCGTGCAAGTGATGCTGCGCGCCGTCCTGACGTCTCGTGTCGCGCCTTGGTTACCAAGCGGCCGCGCCGAGCGGACGGCAGCGAGAACGCACGGCGCCGTGCGCGCCTTTGGCCCACGCGCGTTCGGCGAGCTCTATGCCGTGCCACCGGCCAACCGAGCCGCCGGGGACGCCGCCGCGGCGTGCCGAGATCACGGGACGCTTCCGACCCGTGCTCGCCGCCGACGCGCGTGGCACGTATGATTGAGCCGGGCTTCGACCCGTGTATGTGTGCGTGTGTGTGAGGCGAGGCGCGCGTGCGGGACGCGCCGGCGGCGGTGGCATCGAGCCCGGCCACGGGTCGACGCGCCGCTCGCCGCGCGCGAGACCACGGACGCGGGCGCCTCGTCCGGCCGGTGCACCCCGGTCTGCCGAGCCGCGACGTGAGCATCATCCTGTTGGTGACGACTGGACGAAGGCCACCCGGACCGAACGCCGGCGGCGCGCCGCGTGACCGCGGGTTGGCCTGGCATATCGTCGAACACCTGATGTGCATCCTGTTTCACTGAACGCGTTTTAACCCGAGAAATGGGCCGCCGGTTGGAACTGGGCCTTAAGCCCAATTACTTTCCTAGCAGGCTGTCGGCCCAGTGCGGGAGGTTAATGGAGGGGAAAATCCAGACTTCTGAAGAATGGTCTGTGGGCTGTGACGCCTGGTCCTTTCTGGGCCGAAACCCACAATCGATCTGGAGCGAGTCCATGGGCCACCCACGGCCCAGTAACGCTTCTGGCCCCTTTTCGGCCTGTCAGCCGCGGGCCGCCGACGTCATGCTGACGTCAGCGGCGTCTTTTCCTAAAAATCCTTTTCTTTTCCTGGGTTAATTTCTAGAAATGTTTAATAAATGGTTTTACCCTTTAAAAATTCATAACTTTTTCTAGGAATCTCAAAAAAATATAAAATTAATTTCTATTAATCCGTAATTTTGAAACCTTGCTGTTTGTAGGTAGTTTGGGTTCTTTTGGATCTTCTAAATTGGTTCTTATTTGGAGTTAATGCTTAGATGTGCACCGTATTCTTATTTTCGCGTCGAATCTCGTGCCGCAGACCTGAGCTTCGACCAGGAGGACGCGGAGGACCCCGAGTACACTGCTCCGGACAGCGACTGCTTCAACGGCAACGAAGGTGTCATGTCACTCCCAACCATGTAGAACCCATGTTGTTAAATAGCTGCTAGTGCTTTACTTTAAATGCATTGATCTGATGAATTGCATAACCAGTTTAATAGCCATGCCTTGATGCTTTGTTATGTCCTGTTTCCTTGTATTACTTCCTGCGGGACTAGCTACAGACCCATAGCTAGTCCCTTACCTCAACTATCCATACTTTTGTTGCTTGATTATGGATGGTACTCTGGGCTTGGACTAAGATGTGGATATCTCGGTGTGTATCTAGCGTGCGTTCTGGGTGCGTATCTCCTTGCTGTGTTTTGGCGGGAGCGAGCCGCCTGGTTACTTGAGAACGTCTGCCGAGGGAAGATGCGATCTGGCCTCTTACCCGAGGGACGTGTCGTGTGGGATGGAGATGGTGAGTGCTCGCTCTCAGCCCCTTAAGGACCGATCGTCAGTTGACCTTGTTTCGGATGACTTTTTCCGTACAGACCGCCCGCCTTGTATTGGGCGGGGGTGCGGGGTGAGACTTGTAGTGGATAGCACACCTCCTGTAGGCGGATCGGTGTGATCGTGTCGGGAGTGGTCTTTCCCTCCTTAGAAGACTTTGCCCCGGCGAGGCCGGGGAAGGGTGCCACAGCTTCGAGGGACCTCTCGCGGGTAGTATGAGCTGCGCCGCGAGGCCGGGCCGGGCTCGGAGACGCGGAGGGTACTACCCACTTACTTGGCCTTCAGCCGTATGGTAGGGTCGGGCACCGGTGACGGCCGGTTCCGGTCCTATTCGGGCGGGTACAGTTGTACAACCTCTCGCAGTGTTAAACCTATAGCTATAGTCCGTGTCCACTGGTTATGGATAGTCTTTCGATCTCTCACCTGACTAGCTACACTTCTCTTGTGCTTCTTCTCTCCCCCGAGTGTGTGAGCCCGGCTTCGGCCGTTGAGATGTGGGGATAGGAGCAGGTGGGCCCCACATCGCAGATGAGAGTTGGGATCCGGATCGTGGTTGAGATCCGGAGTTTTGGTGTGGTTTTCCTTGAGCGGGGTGTGGACCCCAGAGGTGTGGACCTCGGGAGCGGGAGCTTCCCCGAGGTGTGGACCTCTCAGCTGAATTCTTCTTACCTTGTACGTTGCTATGCTGCTTTGCTAAAGCTTTCTAGAGCCAGAATAGGGATATCTCATGCATAGTAGAATATACACCGCTTTTGCCTCTGTGTTGGGAAGCTAACATGACCTACCCGCTTATCGGGTAGACCCTGGTGTCGGTGTTTTAGACCGGCAAACCTACCAAGGGGTACTCGAGGTAGTAGATTGTGCGGTGGGGATCGTGATCGGTTGACCGAGAATTCGAAGATATGCGCAAGGACACGGGACACAAGATTTATACAGGTTCGGGCTGCCAAGGTGGCGAACCCTACGTCCTGTTTGGGGGATCAAGTATGGCGCCCTGCGCTTGGTGTTGGTTGTCCCCGGAGGGATTGGGGATGTGCGGCTAGGTACCCGGCCCTCCTTTATATAGTCCAGGGGGCGGGTTCCTAGTCGGTTACAAAGTAGGAGTCCTAGTAGGAGTACACAGAGGGAGTCCTAGTAGGAGTACAGGGGAATTCTACCAGGAGTCCGTCTTCTACTATTCTTCCTTCCTTGCATGAGTACCCGGGGAGTATGCCCGACAAGCCCCCGAGCACGTTGGAGTCGAGAGTAGTAGTTCGAGTAGTCTTGAAACCTCTTCGAGTAGTCCTTGAGCGTCCTCGAGTACTGCTTGGAGAAGCCTTCAATAGTACTTGAACTGCCGCGAGGCTGGAAGGTGATCCAGCTCATCAGTCTTGAAAAAATTTGAATGATGGGTGTAGCATAGCAGCCCCCGAGCCTTGAAATGATTAGGTAATCAATCCAAGGGTCTTCAGTGTTCGCGAAGCCATCATCCGAGTACTCTTGCAGCGTGTAGCCCCCGAGATAAGAGAGCCGTATGAGCCACGTCGAGTAGTGATTGGTGAGGAGCCCCCGAGCCTGAGAGCGAGCGAAGCATGCTGAAGTTATCTTCAAGTAGCCCCCGAGCTGGAGAGATTCCAAGTAGAAGTTTGGCGTCGAGCCGTGGAGCTTGAGAAGTAGTCGTGCCGTCAGAGCGGACTTTAGTTGCGACCGAAGTCGACTTTAGATGCCGGCAGAGCGGACTTTAGGATGCGACTTAAAAACCGAAGTCAACTTTGTGCCGCGCGGAGCGGACTTTGAGATGCGACTTGAAAACCGAAGTCGACTTTGATTGCCGCGCGGAGCGGACTTTGAGATGCGACTTGAAATCCGAAGTCGACTTTAATTGCCGCGCGGAGCGGACTTTGAGATGCGACTTGAAATCCGAAGTCGACTTTAATTGCCGCGCGGAGCGGACTTTGATATGCGACTTTAAAAGTCGACTTTAGGATGCGCGCCAGCTGTCGGTGTTTTAGACCGGCAAACCTACCAAGGGGTACCCGAGGTAGTAGATTGTGCGGTGGGGATCGTGATCGGTTGACCGAGAACTCGAAGGTATGCGCAAGGACACGGGACACAAGATTTATACAGGTTCGGGCCGCCAAGGTGGCGAACCCTACGTCCCGTTTGGGGGATCAAGTATGGCGCCCGCGCTTGGTGTTGGTTGTCCCCGAGGGGATTGGGGATGTGCGGCTAGGTACCCGCCCCTCCTTTATATAGTCCAGGGGGCGGGTTCCTAGTCGGTTACAAAGTAGGAGTCCTAGTAGGAGTACACAGAGGGAGTCCTAGTAGGAGTACAGGGGAATTCTACCAGGAGTCCGTCTTCTACTATTCTTCCTTCCTTGCATGAGTACCCGGGGAGTATGCCCGACACCTGGTGCCTCTGACGCAGAGCCGGACTACGACTTCGACAACGACGGATGGGTGGACTAGAGCTCTTCCTACACTCGAGCTGCCTGCGGATATAGAGTTTCCCGCGCTTTCATGGAGTCGCTGCTAGACGTTTTATTTATGTTTGATTCAGTCCCGATGGACTTGTACCCGGCATGTGCCGAAGAGATGTACTCTGATTAATGTAATAAAATAAATGGTGTACTCTACTTTACTATTTTTATCTTTCTGCATGGATTATGGCATCGCTGAGACAGGGATTGCACGTGGTAGCCCTCCTGGGACTACCACCGAGGTGCTAAGATTCGGGCTTCCGTTCGCGGAATTCCGGGTCGTTTCATCATGTGCGACTCCCACACCAAATCTCACAAAGAAACTGAAGGACAGATACAGCGAACCAGAGACGGGGGAGCGAATGAGAGCTGATAAAAATTCTTCTCGAAGGAGATGGAGGCTCCAACAAGATGAACACAACTTCCAACACACGTCTCCGTCTTACTACCCAAGTTGGCCAAGCCCACACAGCCACTTCAGTGCTACTGGGCCTAGGAACCAACTCCCAACCTCACAGACCTGAGAACGCAGCGGAACACAAAACTCGAGCCTCACTGACCTACACCAGTCTGGCCGGTGAGCACCACCAGTCATACCGGTCCCTGCTGGTGAAACCTGGCGACTTCCACAGAACAACTCGACACCGGTCAGGCTGGTGCAACACACCGGTCAGACCGGTCCAAGCCAGAAAGCCCCAAAACACCAAACAGGCCTACCGAGCTCCAAAACGACCCAAACACGAAACAAAAGCAACACGGGACAGCAGCGAACTCACTCAAACGTTGACCCGAGTAAAACCCAACAGGGGTCTACACCGGTCAGACCGGTGATGCACACCCTGAAATTTCCAATTTCAGGATGTGAATAGATAGAATAATAAAACAACAATTTTCTCACAATTTTAAAACTTTTCCAACATTTATTTTTCTTTATAGGAAATATAGTATAGGAAAAACCATTGTTTGATTTCTAAATTAAATAAATGGTTGTGTGTGTTGCAATCATGCTGATGAATCTTGGTGCTTCTTGAGTGCAAAAGGTTTCAAAAATACGTTTAGGTGCTGTTCAAAACCTTCCGAGAATTTTCTGGATTTTTCTGGAATTTATTCTCATTTTCCTCAAGCTATTTCTATTTATCAGAAGGCTTTAAAATCTTTTTCATGAGCTCCAAATACTTTATTTGGATTGTTCATGCTCCAATCTAGCTCTGGGATTTTTCCTGGAATTTTTGTGTTTTTCGGAGTATTTTTCATGCCTTTAAAAAATTTTTAGTCTTTACTGGAATTGTTTTCGCAATGAAAAATGATTTCAAAAAATAAAAAGAAATCCTATCCCATCTAACCGGGCCGAGCCCGAAGGCCTGACCCGCTTCCTCCGGCCCAGCCGCGAGCCCGTTGGAGCTCATCCAGGCCCGGCGCTGTAGTCCGCCAAGGACACGACAGAGCGCCGCCGCCTCCCACTCCTATTTAAGGCGGAGCACCCGTACGCCGCACGCCCTGCCTCAACTCGCCCCGCCACCATGCATGTTTTCACGAAAAGCCGCCGCACGCCGACCATCCGAGCCGTGCGACACCGTCGAGCTTGCTGCCCCGATTCATAGCAATGGAGCGCCGACGAATGAAGTCGACGCCACCAGGGGCTCCGGGATGCCGAGCCGCGTCCGGAGAGCATCTTCCCGACGCCGCAGGTGCCCCAGGGTGCCGCCATGGTGCGAGGACCAAGCTGCAGACCATCGTCCGCCGTGCACCCGAGTCCGACCGACTCCTTCTACCTCCGCCCGTGGTGAGCACCTCCCTGAGGTCCCCTTCCTCTTTTCTATCTCATGTGCCACCCAATCGAAGCCCTAGCTACGCAAGTTGTTGGCGATTGGAATGAGCAGACCTGTAGGCCGCCATCTCCCATCCTCCTAGCCGCAGGTGAGCACCTCCTTGACTTCTCCTCACTCTTCTCCCTCCGTTTTGAGCCTCAATTGGACCCCTAGGCCGCCGGACTGGTCCAATCACCGCTGACCAGGAGCTCCTGTAAGTTCCAGCCATGGATCGAACCAAAGGTTGAAGGAGATGCCTGTTTTGTGATTAGATCCCTGGAGAAAAAGAAAATCCCCACCAAAGATATGTGTCTTGGTAAATCTGCAGCAAACCCCCTAGAAAGATCCCACTTTCACACATAAAGCCCACCCACGTTCTTTTTCATATCTTACTCTATCCTTTATCCTTTTCGCGAGCACTATTCATTGTGTCTTGCAGATTTCCTCTGCTACCCCCTAAAATCTACGCTTAATCACGACTAGGTCCTTTCAATCTTGCTTTGCTCGTAGATTTTTTGTTTTAGCTCCCACTACAAGAAACTATTTAATCGTGACGTAACCATTCCGTCGCGGATTAAATAAAATTCATCGCAAATCGACATCCGCGACGATTTACATTTTCGTGGTGGAATGAGCGTCATTGATTAAATCTCTCGACGTTCCCTTAATAAACGTCGCGATTCGTGACGTATCCGAATCGTCACGGAGCGGCCCCGAGGCCCATGCGGCCCAACCCATGGCTCACTATCCGTGACAAAATAAAATCGTCACGGATTGCTACACACATGGCAGTGTGGCATCCTACGTGGATGATGACGTGGCGTCCTACGTGGGCGATGACATGGCATCCTACATGGACGATGACGTGGCATCCTACGTGGACGATGACGTGGCATCCTAAGTGGACGATGACGTGGCATCCTACGTGGACGATGGTGTGGCATCCTACATGGACGATGACGTGGCATCCTACGTGGACGATGACGTGGCAAAAATTTTAAGCCCGGCGAGATACAAATTCGGCCCACCACGGCCCATTTCGAATTATATTCCGAGCATAAAATTAGCAAAATTAGCCCATCTTCACCCATTTTTCGGAGGGTACATTTTTTCTAACACATTTACCAAAATTCAATGAACGGACCTTACATCATCAAATCGAATACAATCTCTCGGGCAATAAAAAAACCCAACAAACACAATCGATATTGAGGCGGATAACACATGCTTTCGGATGTCTACCATTCCTAAAACACTACACCTTCCTCTTTGTTATTCTCGCCACTCTTTTCTCTCGATTCCTTGCGAGTTCGTATAAATCCCGAAATAAAGGAAACCGGAATCCAATTAGAAAAGACAATCAAATATAGGATAATTCTGAAGTGTAGCATAATATGATATACAATCAAATATATTTGTCTAAAGTCTATATTAATTCTGAAGTGTAGTTCGCGAGCAGATGACTAGTTTAGGCTCATGGGAAGCATACAACAAAAATTATCAATTTACAAGGTCTCCTCTAGTTTGCATTATTTATCAGCTTAACATTATCAAAATAGATGATCTAGAAGTACTACATTACTGCAACCAATCAGAGTTCTATACTACATTACTGCAACCAATCAGAGTTCTAATCATGTTAACAGTAATCGAAGACAGGAGGAAAATGATCAGACCTTTTGATCTGTGATGGACGGAGCACCACCTTTCTGATGATCTAGGCATCCACTCCAAACTGCAAACCTATGGAAATGAAAAGGAGTTTGATTCAGTTTACAAATGCATGGATACAAACTCTAGGTTCAGATATCACATTCAAAGAAACAACATGCATATGAACTCTAGCTTCAAAGATTACATTTTGAGGAACATTTAGGAAAATGCATATATCCTCCAAGATTGCTACCGGATAGCTCATGACGGTAAACAACATGCACCATTTCGAGACATTCGGATGAATACAATTTCGTAGATAGCTCATGACAGTTACCATCGGTCAACATCGACACAAAAGAGATGATCGAGTAGACTTGCTCAATTGAGAGCTTAGTTCGCAGTACAAATTCAAAAAGGTCTAACTCGAATAACGGTTCCCCACAACATAAGTCCATCTCCGAAAGAAACCGATGCCGATCACATTCCGAGGCAAGCACTAACCACCCGTTCGCATTCGGGAAAAACACTCAATCATCGGGACTACCCTCTCGTTCGGATTCGGGAAAAAACACTCGATAACAAACACTTCTATTCAGGTAGCACTACTATCTTCCACTCGGGTAGGACAACAAAGCGGTAAGATTTAGCATTGCAACATATCAATTCCGCATTATATCTTACCAATTGACGGTACATACATGGAACAATGCACATACTCAACTACCGAAACCGATAACCGCATAATGCATAAAATGGACCTCAAATTTAAGTATATAGGCGAAAAAAATTCAGTTTCCCTTGGCTAACAGTGTTCCATCTAGAGCTACCCAAACAATTTAGATGCCAAATTTGTATTATTACTCAACAACACAATATATGGTCATCGGGATTCGAGCCATGTATCCCATTTTGACTCCACATTGAACTTCACAACATTTTCCACAAATCCAAATAGAGCCCGAGAATTCTATCGAACAAGTTATGAGCGTATCATCGCAAGAAGTGAATGGTGCGAGAGCAACGGCAGAAAATAGTGCCAAGGATGGGTCCGGACAAGCCGCATCACGAACTCCGGTGTCGGCGGCATGGTGCTTAACGTAGAGGAGATCCCCTATCTTCACGGCCGCACCGTCGAGGCGGCGAACGTTGGCCGTCACGGTTCCGCCCCGCGCCATGTCCGGACGGGATTCGGCGGGAGCGAAGATGGGAGGCGGAGGGCACGGCGAGCGGTGGGCGTGAAGAGTGAGCTGCCCGGGACTACACATGCGACGTCTTTAGCTCTTCATGGATGAAGAATGAGGAAACTTTCTCGAAACAAAGCGCGAGCTCATTAGTACCGCTCGGATGCAGCAAAAAAAAAATCTAAACCCAATCGTAAAGCATCTCCGGATAGGCAGAAACAACACATGGTAAATAACTACATGGTGGTAAAAAGAGTGATAATAGCAACATAATCCATTCGATCAATCGGTTCGGCAAAGAAACATTGGAAATAGCAGGAGCATCATCCATTCAGTAGTAGCCATCAATAACCAATGTCCAGCTACAATAATAACCAACCTCCAGCATCAGTTAATAAGCCTTATTCTTGCATTGCTACCTTCTTGCATCAGTTAAACTAAAAAGACAACATACCCTAGATAATCGGGCCCATGTCCAAAATTATTGTTGAAACAATATAACCCATGCATCGATTAAGATATAACACAATGCAACAAATCATCAACATATTCATATTTCCATCCAACACGGTTAGATCTGCTAACAACATCGAACAGCTAATGGATCTACACTACGGCGATCGAGAAATATAACAAGCAAATGAGCCATCTCCATTCATAGCCTAATCACAGAATAACAGCTAATAGTGTGACTCCAATCTGAAATCAGGTCATCAACTCGAAGTTTCACATGCTATGCAAATGATTTTGACTAAATGCCATTTTCAATGGAAAGATTCAATGGAGCTGTACTTTACATTTCACATGCCTTGGAAAGGAAATGTCTCTAGGTATACATAACAGATAGCTGATACCCACTAAAGTTAAATCACACTAACAGATTACATATTGTCAATTTTTAGATGGAAGAAACAGGGACCATATTAACTCAGGTGCACTTAATTCATAGAGGGCATGGATGGATTAACTATCCAACCAACCATGTACCAAAAATCCTTGACGCCCTCCTCCAGCTCTGAACGGAAATAGTAAAAGAAGAGTTGCATCATAAACTTGTGAGAATAGTACAAGCAATCGATTGAATACAGTTCATGTAGGAAAAAATTGCTAAACGTGACAATCAGTGTACAGGAGAGAGTGGCAGATGGGCTTCTCTTGATGGATAACTGACTATTCTGAGACTCCCAATACAGACGCATAGTAGTTATCATCTCGTGTACGCATATCGATCCAGTCAGTCCAACTGAATCTCCCTCCCCTTAATCATTCCCACAACATGTCAATTTTAGTACGAAAGACAGAACAAAAAGGAAATCTCAAGACAGGATTACTGCCACATAGTGCAGAAACCCTGAAATTCACCCTGTCTTTGTGTATTGGTTTAATCATAGTGATCACAATGCATAAACGAACCCATCATAGCGAACTTTGCCCCAATGGACAATGCATAAAGGTAGTAGGGTAGTACTAGACCATACTACTTCACACCAGCCCAGACAATGATTAATCCCATAGTCACACTTATGGCTACCTAATGACTCAACTTGCGTATCATTGCAGATGCTGATTAACTATATGTGGTCTAGCGTCTAGCCATAGCTTAGCATCTCTGTAAAACTGCCGTGCACATCAAAGAATTCCGTAACTGACAGCAATGGAAGGAAACTAGTAGCTACCGGCCAAAAACATGAGGGATCATGTGTTTCGAGGCATCATCTTTGTCAAAAATAGATCTGCATTACTACTGCTAGTAGAGCAAATTCCCAAAACCATGAAACAAGATGACGAGGACATGACATGGAAAATTCCTAGGGCATCAAGATCGTGTCATCTATCCCTGCAAAGTACACTTCTTTCCGGTAGCATCAATCAATAATAAAATGGTTAGCTACTTCTAAACACTAGAGATCGTGTGTACTACATGTCATCAGAACAGCAAATGAAATCACAAGATCCATGTCTGATGATGAAACCTGCTTTCGCCTAGATCTCTCTGCTCAGACATCAAACATGAGACATCTCGTGCCTAACGAAACCAAGACATCCAACAGAACAAAATCTGTGCATGCATCATCAAGAAGTAGCAACCAAGACATCCATTGGGGCAAATCGTGATAGCCGCCAGCTCGAGAGAAAGTGAACGGCAGGCTCACCTTGAAGCTGGGCGACGCGCTCGCCGAGTGGCTGTCCTTGCTCAGCATCTACCGCTCCTGCAAGCGCGCCGCCGCCTGCTTCGCCGCCAAGGCTAAGTCGCCAGCCGCCTGACGAGCTCCGGGCCTCTCCGAGAGAGATAAGCCTCCCCTGTAGAGCTGTCACTATCGTCAAGCATCACAGGGAAAAAATTGAAGAGCAATCGTCAAGCATCATTAGAGTGTCAGAGCGAACGAGAAAACGAAAGACGGACGGTGGGAAACGTACCGTGGTGAGGGAGGGATCCAGGGAGGCCTCGAGCGCGATGGTCGCGCCCAGACGCCGGAGGCGAGGACCGAGGAGGTCGGTGGCGGCGGAGGGCCCCGGGAGGTGGCAGTCACCGCCCGCGTTGACCGCAATCCACCCCTCCCGCTTCCCTGCCATCCCGGACAGATCCGAGCTCGACCGAGACTTAGCCAAGCGCGAGAGGAGGAGGGTGAGGATGAGCACAGAGACGAGGCGACTCACCGGTGTCGGGCGCGGGATTATACTGCCCGCCCGCCTCCGCCTCCGGTGTTGCTCCGGGGAGAAAGAGGTCGACGCGGGGAGGGAGAGATCACAGACGGACGCGCGGGGAGGGAGAGATCACAGACGGACGCGGCGAGGCGGGGTGTCAAGCGAGCGAGGCATCGCTTTGCCTCTCCTCTCACCGGCGGAGCGAGGGGGGCAGTTGAGGGGGCGCTCGAGGGTGGTGCGCCGCCGGGAGAGAAGCGAGTGGTGGTGGCGGCGGGAGGCAGAGGACGAGAGGAAGAGGCGGGTGGCGCAGATCTGAGGAGGAGGCAGAGATGGGAGAGGATACTATGCGAGGTAGGGTTTCGGTAGGGTTGGCTTTTATCCATGCTTGGGATTGAGATGGACGGCGCGCATCTATTAGACCACCGATGAACGACCGAAGAAGTCGGGCTTTATCGAAAAATGGCCCTTTCTAGATTTCATGGCCCATTTACTTGTTTGCTTTTAACTTTTTCTTACTTTAACCATCGTAAAGGAATATATAAAAATAATTATATTGTATACACCAACTCATTTTTTATATGCTATAAACTCTATATAAGTTGTCTTTGTAGAGTTTAAAGAGTTTTTGAATAGATTAAGTATTTTATATCATTTAAATGAATTTTTATGTGTTTATCAAAAATCAACAAATTTCTATCATATAAATGAATTTCTACGTGTTTATCGAAAAAGTAATTCTAAATTGATCTATATGTACCTCTAATAAGATTTTGACAAAATTGGAGTATGCATTATTCATAAACTTGATAGTTCATCACATTGCTTAATAGAACCGAACTTAAACTTCAATGTTTATACACACTCAAGTACTTTCGTACAACATGTACACCTTAAATTTGGTTGAAACCTCAACCTTAATATCCTACTAGTATTTGGAGATTTAGAATTCCAATTATGCGATGGGGAGAGATGGGGTCAACGGGAAGAGGCCGGCCTCGGGAGGGGCGATGCCGGAACTCCGACTCGGCTCCTCCGGCGGCCGGAGACCTCCCCGCACCTACGCGGGAGGGCAGCGAGGCTAGGGTTGCATCTCGCTCCATGCGCGGTGGATCCGAGGAGGGAGAGGCGAGGAGAAGGAGAGGGAGCAGGTGGCGGGAGGAAGCCGAGGGGAGGGGGAGGCGAGTGGAATAGGGTTTGGGGATCTTTTATACGAAGCAAACGCAATTTTAGCCGTCCGTTCGCGGATGAACGGTCTAAAATGATTGGGCCGTTTTGGGCTTAAACGGGCCTCGTTACATTTCTCCCCTGCTTAATTTTTTCTTTTTCTTTTTTCATTTATTTGAAATAAGAAAATAATTACAATTTGAACTATGTGTACCTCCAATAGGATTGGAAAAATTTCACGAAAATCATAATTAGACTTCTATGGTCCATTCTAGGCCACATGTAAGAGATTGAGGAAAACTTCAATTGACTTGTAGGAAAAACTCGAACTTCTACTAGTCACCTTGTTGTAAAATAATGATAATGATACTTAAATTTGTTCAAAACATTCTACAAATTGACATGAAACCATATTTTAAGCGTATAATGCTCCTATAAAAAATTCATATGGTTTTGATAAAGTGAGATTATAGATGTTCACAAATAGGACACAAGACTCACATAGTTTCGTACAATTGAAAACAAACTTTGAGATTTGAACAACTAATAACGTGACCAAACTTGTATGCACCTCAATTTTTGACACCATCTCATGTTGACCATAACATTAGAGAATATTAAGTTATATTAGCAATTATTATGAAAAAACATGGTTTTTATATTCTCTTTTTAGTTGAAAAGTTATGTTGTATGAAAAGCAACCAAGAAATAGTAATTAAGATACAAACAAATAGCACTGAGTAAAACATCTCGATTTTAGAAAAAATTAGGAAAAAGAATCAACCGATTTGGAGTTCGTATGAGGAAGAAAAACAGTTTACAAGTTTTATTCGAAGATTAAAAACAGAAATTGCAATTGCTATGAACTGAGACGAACAAGTGTGTTTTCTCTTTTTAATCTTTGACTAAAACTTGTAACTAGTTTTTCTGCCTCATACTAACTCCAAATTCCATGATTCTTTTTTCTAAAATTTTCTAAAATCATTCTCTACCAAGATCTACAACTTTAACAAATGAAAAAAATGAGGTGGCGCCTGCGTGGCAGTGAGGTGGGCCCCGGGCGCTCACGTGGTGGTGACGTGGCGCCTAGGTGAGGTGGCGCTCGCGTGGCGGTGAGGTGGGCCCCCGGCGCTCGCGTGGTGGTGACGTGGCGCCCGGGTGAGGTGGCGCTCGCGTGGCGGTGTGGTGGGCCGGGGCGCTCACGTGGTGGTGACGTGGCGCTTGGGTGAGGTGGCGCTCGCGTGGCGGTGAGGTGGGCCCCGGCGCTCACGTGGTGGTGACGTGGCGCCTAGGTGAGGTGGCACCGCGTGGCGGTGAGGTGGGCCCCTAGCGCTCACGTGGTGGTGACGTGGCGCCCGGGTGAGGTGGCGCTCGCGTGGCGGTGTGGTGGGCCCCGGGCGCTCACGTGGTGGTGACGTGGCACCCGGGTGAGGTGGCGCTCGCGTGGCGCGGGAGGTGGACCCCCGGCGCTCGCGTGGTGGTGACGTGGCGCCCGGGTGAGGTGGCGCTCGCGTGGCGGTGTGGTGGGCCCTAGCGCTCACGTGGTGGTGACGTGGCACCCGGGTGAGGTGGCGCTCGCGTGGCGGTGAGGTGGGCCCCGTGCGCTCACGTGGTGGTGAGGTGGCGCCTATGTGAGGTGGCGCCCGCGGGCGCGAGAGGTGGGCCCCGGCGCTCCCGTGGTGGTGAGGTGGCGCCCGGGTGACGTGGCGCTTGTGTGGCGGTGAGGTGGGCCCTTGGCACTCACGTGGTGGTGAGGTGGCATCCGGGTGAGGTGGCGCTCGCGTGGCGTGAGGTGGGCCCCCGGCGCTCACGTGGTGGTGACGTGGCGCCCGGGTGAGGTGGCGCATGCGTGGCGGTGTGGTGGGCCTTGGGCGCTCACGTGGTGGTGACGTGGCACCCGGGTGAGGTGGCGCCTCCGTGGCGGTGTGGTGGGCCCTTGGCGCTCGCGTGGTGGTGAGGTGGCGCCCGGGTGAGGTGGCGCTCGCGTGGCGGTGAGGTGGGCCCTAGGCGCTCACGTGTTGGTGACGTGGCGCTTGGGTGAGGTGGCGCTCGCGTGGCGGTGTGGGTGGGTCCTGTGTGCCGGTGAGGTGGTCGTTTTTTTTTACGGATCGCGACGAATCTCGCTAAAACGTCACGGTGTTGTGGGCCGTATTGCGACGAATTTAACAAACCGTCATGATGGTTTGGGCTTTAATATCCATCCATGCACGTCCGTGACGAAAAAAAGGAATACGTCGTAGAATCGCGACGAATTTAACAAATCGTCGCGTTGTTTTGGGCTTCAATGCACATCCGTGACGAAAAAATGGAATACGTCGTAGAATCGCGACGAATTAAAGAAATCGTCGCAGTGTTTTGGGCTGCAATGCACATTCGTGACGTTTTCGAAAACGTCGCGAGAATGCGTCACGGATTAAATAGTTTCTTGTAGTGTCCGTTTTTATTCGTTCAAGTTGCGTTAGGTCCATAATAATGCAAAGTACGTGTCAGAAGTGAATTTTCAGCATGATTGTTTTCTGAAAATAAATTTAATATTAATTTTGATTAATGCCTAGATATGCATGCCTTTTCTAAAGAAAAGCTAAATAGATCTATACTCCGTTTTTCATAAATCAAATTTAATTTGATTAATGTTTCTCTCACATGCTTTTGTAATAAAATCTAATTAGATCTTTAACTCGGTTTTTCATAATCAAATATTAATTTGTTTGATAATTAATTAACTTTTCTAATTAAGCTTTTACACCGTCTTTTATAATAAATGTTAACTTGCCTAATGTTAACATGCATGTAATTTCTAAATTAAGCTTGCTTAGCTCAACGCGTCATGTGTCTTAATTTGATTAGTTGTTCTAACCTTTTCGTGAATAAATTGTTTAGCTGATATAATTGACACATGAACTTTTGTAAATAAAACTTGATTAGTCCTTTACTTCAGTTTTGCAAATAAAATAGAATATTGCATTAATCTCAACATAGGGTATTTTATTTCTGAAATATCCTTTATATTTTTTTTGTTAATTAAAATAAACCTAGCTCACATAGTCTCTTAGGTTCAGAGATGCAAATCGTTAGTTAGACGTTCTCATTTGTGTTTCTAGCCTTGTGTAAGCTTTAGATCTTTCTAAATCTAGTTCTAGTTCAGATCAAGTTGTTTCCTACATCTAGCTGAGCTTTGCCCTTCTAAGAACGGTTTGTGTGCTTTGGTGATCCAAGTAGATATCTTAGAGTTTCTGTTCTACATTTCTTTATCAAGTAATCCTAGCATGATTATTTCATGTTTATCTTAGAATCTCGATCATCAATATTTAGTTCATGTCTATCCTATCTCAGTTAGGTTGTCTCTTTTTGAATCAGCTATGTTCCTGTACTTAATCTATCGTAGCTACCTTTCTTTAAGAGTTTACCCTATTATCTGTTTCTCCTGTCAGATCAGATCACCCTTGGTTAGTGTGTCTGTTGTTCATCTGAGTTCTCTTTGTAGACTGGTTCTCCTAAAGCGTAGCCTAAGGTTTGTGTGTGCGTTATAGTTCACTTCTACCATTCTCGTTCGTTTCACCTTAACTTGTACGTTAGCATGTGTATCACCTGTTATTTGTTTTATAACTAAAACTACATGTTAGTCTTAGCTAATTCTTATTCCATTGCTTTTATAAATAAAAGGTGATTAGGTTCTAATCCGGTTTTCTTTAATCATGATGTAATTGGTTAATCCCTATTCATAGCTAGTTTTTCTAAATAAAAGATGTTAGAGTTAAACATCGGTTTTCATAATAAAGTTAATATGCCTAATGACATCATAAATTCCTTTTCAATATTAAATATGTTTAGTTGAACACGTGACATAAAGTTACTCGTCTAGATATCTTATACTTGCTTCATCTTTCTAAAGTAATTATTAATTTGACATAACTTCTACTCGAATGTTATAAATACAATATGATTAGGTTTATCGTGATTTCTTTAATTAAATGTAACTTTTTTAATGGTAACATAGAGTATTTCTCTGAAATATTCTTTCACATCACTTCTTAATTTAATTATGCCAAGCATAGTCTCTTGTTGTTTGATAATGATCTCACGATAGTTTCGAGCTTAGTTCTGTTTTCAGCGTTTCTTGCGCTTGCGTAACCATAGAATCGAGCCTATTTCTTAGTGCACTCTTTTAAAGTATTTCTTTTGATTGGTGCATTGTTCATAGTTTTGCTTGTTTGTTTGCTTTGTATGCTTGTGCTGGTGATTGATGCGAGTAGAACGAACGTGGTTCGAGAGCATTGAAGAGCATGAAGGTGAAGATATTCTGAGTAACTACTCCGTGGTTAAAGGCAAGTGTGCTCTTGATCTTTTGTCCCAATAACTTTATTAATCAGTTTGCATTGCTTTGCATTAATTTTGATGGGTGCCTATTAAGGATGACTAGCCTCTTTTGACCATTATCTTGAACCTGATTCTTAATTAATATTGATGGTAGATGTTGCTTAGTGTGCTCAACTGGGTTGGTAATAATCAACATGGTTATCTATTTATGCTCTGTGTTCCTTTATGATAATTTTAATACAAGATCACTGTGCATTAATCGGAACATGGAGAACCACCCAGGAAAACAGTACAACCACAAGAACTAAATAGGCACTGGTCTTGGCCAATTAATTAGGAACTTTAGCTTGGGGTGATCTTACCTGATAAGGACAAGGGATCGGGGGTACTGCGGGGTATGGACTCACTCTAGCAGGGGATTGGGTGAGTTCTTTGTTCTATGGTGGGGTATTGACCTTCTAGGGGACTTTATACCTTGCTAACTGATCCGGACCTTGTGGGTCACTACTTGTTGGAGAACCTTTGTAAAGGCCTGGTAGCGTCCCTATGCAATCACACCTCAGTAGTGTGGTATGATGGTTGGCCGGCATCGAATGGTTGGGTTCAAAGTTCTTCGGGACTTTTACGCGACTTGTGGTGAAATTGCACAACCTCTGCAGAGTGTAAAACTATTCGATTATCTGTGCTCACGGTAAAGAGCGGCCTAGACCCTCACATGATTAATTGAACTTGAAGATGGACTTAAATCGTGCTCCCTGGTTATGTTTGCCATATTCTTATGGTGCATCTTGCCTTATGCTTAATGTGGGTTGGTATAAACTTATACTTTATCAGTAATCAGGTGCTAATAAAATTTGACCAACTAAAATGCTAAATGCTTTGAGCCAGTCCACTATAAAGCCTTTGCATTCATACTTTCTTCACACTTGCTGAGTACGACAAGTGCTCACCCTTGCTATATACGTTGCTCAAAAAGAGGAAGTATCTGCATGAAGATGATGTGAAGATGTTGCTGGTTCTAGGTGTACGCAACCCCCAGACGATTGCTTGTGGAGTTTGGTGCCTTCGTTTCTAGGATTAAGCATAAACTCTGATAATCTCCCTTTTTCTTACGTGATATTTTTTCTGTATACACTTATTTGTCACTATATGCATGAAACTTGATCCTGGCATGCATATAGGTTTGCACTTGTTTTTCTTTGGAAAAAAAGGTGTGACAGGTAAGAGGCACCGGTCAGACCGGTGTGACCTGAGCTCGTCGGGATGAACAACACCCGCAGGTCAACTCCCCCAAATCTAACTCCTGATCTTCCGAATCGCTCCACGGATTTGCGCAAGACTTTGGGGATAGTAGGAACACCTCATGGGGAGTCCATAGCCAAGTTTTTGTCCACCAAATGAGATAGGGTTCCAAGAGATGGCTACCATCCTCTCACCTCTTGGGTTAGATGGAGGCAACCAAAAGTCTAAAATACCCTTACTAGCTAATTAGGGATACATGCCCTTAGAGGGCGAAATCGGAAATCTTTGTCATCGCTCCATCGGACGTATGCCCGACGACCACAACCTTCTTAGCCTCGACGCAAGCCTTGCGATCCCGACGCATGTCCTCCACTTCGAAGTCTCCAGACTGTGTCGTCGCACACCGGTCAGACCGGTGCTTCTCACCGGTCAGACCGATACCCACCGGTCAGACCGGTCTGGAGCTGCTGCATCTCCGTCTTCGGTTCTTCGGCCTTGGCTTTGTGGATCAACCAAGGAACCTAGTGGTTTTTGGTGAACCACCGGAAACCCCGTGAACTCGGTGTAGACTCCGCCAATCACCACTCATGACTCGGCTCCCACGTAGTCCCGGCTCGACCTTGGTTTTGAGGCTCAACCAAGAAACCGTCCATGACTTTATCTTGCTGCTCATGCCACCATGCGGCCCGCACTTGACTCTGCTAGCCACCGGGTCCCTCGAACGAAGCTTACTTGTCTTCTCCACAGCTGGAGGCCTCACCGACAACGACCTTTCGCGCTTGTTCTTCACCTGCACCAACACCAATCAAGCCGCAACCTGCACCTGCAATACTTAGCCAAGAATCAGTCAACACAACGTTGTCAATCACTCATCACACAAGGAAGCGACCATCCACCGGTTCTCGAACCACACATGGTCCTCAATCTCCCCCATGTTGAGTGCATTGACAACACCCACACGAGAAAAAAGAAAAAGAAACGAAACGAATAAAAGGAAACTTCAACAAGCGATCGAAAGCCAAACAAAGGAAAAAAAGAAAGATCACCTGAAGAAGACAAGTCTCGGACCCCTTAGGCAAGGGCAACGACTCGACACATCCAAGACAAAATTATGCTTAAACAAAGAGCGAAAACCACCAAACCAAAGGTCGAAAACCACAAAGAGGCCCCCTGCACACATGCAAGCTCCCCCTGAACCAATGCAACTCCCCCTGGACGAATGCATGTTAACCACCTCATGAAACAGAGCAGCTACACCAGCTCAGCTCTCACCAGTCAGACCGGTCACCCTCATCGGTCAGACCGATGGACAAGATCGCCCAACACCTGGGAACTACACCGGTCAGACCAGTGCCCCTTACCGGTCAGGCCGATGCCACCTAGAAAACTGCTAGAGCTCAAAAATAGCTCGAAACCACTTGGAAACCTTCTAAAAGCGTGCAACAAGCCATTTCAAGCTCAAACTTCTCCCCCTTGTTGACAATGCATGAATCAGGCCAAAAATGCCAAAAATTCAATCTAGAGCTTCTCAAATAGACAAATTTCAACATAGGATGATACACATGTCCAAATGAACAAGTTAGATACTCTATAGCTTCGTATTGACATCAACTACATGATCACCAAGTTTCACAACCATTGGACAAAGCTAAGATAGAATTGACTAATTTTGCGAAAAATTTCCCTCTCATGAGTAAAGTCCTAAACATGAGCAAAACATGTCAAAATGGCAAAGCCACACAAACTTCATGCTAGGACGACCATTCTAATCATAAGACCATCACAAACGCCCACAAGCACCTCATGTCATGTCAAAACCACCGAGCCATGTGTCTACTTCTATATATGAGACTTCTCATCGGTAGACATCATGCAACGGTTTAGCACCCAAAGCAAATTAAATTTAGCACATATGACATGGGAGCACATTTTCCAAGAAATTTACATTTCATTTTCAGATTCATATTTGGTACATGAAATGTATCTGCGACAAAAAGGAACTTATGCCCCTCCACAAGATAAAGCAAGAGAGCTAAACATTCATGATGGAAAATGAGCCTTTGTCCCCATATGATCAAAATAAGTTATCCAACCACAAATTAAACATAACCAAGCCACTGAAACATGTCAAGATCATATAAAGGCATTTACTCACAAGAGAGCATACAAATGACATTTATCAAAAACATAGCCATCAACCTTGGATATAAATCATGATTTTCACGAGCTAAGCCAAACTTAACCACATCATACCAAACAAGCTCCCAAAGACAGAAATAGCCTTCCATCGTGAACAATGTATATAGGAGAAGCTTTTCCTAACCAATGCATATGATACAAAATGCATGTAATCTAAGATACAAGGATGCCTATAAATCATGTTACATATGCCAAGACAAATGCAAGAAATGCACAAAAGGAAAGCTATACATATGCTACAAAGGAGCTCCCACACACCAACTCAAGAAATCAAACACACACCAAGCTCCCCCCACAAACGAGTGAAAGTTGCTTGATATAGGGGTTTGGTGAAAATATCGGCTAGTTGGTCATGTGTGGGTACATGGATCATGTTTATTTTCCCTTTCTCTACATTGTCTCTCAGAAAATGATACCTCACTTCTATGTGCTTGGTTTTGGAGTCGAGAACTGTGTTCTTTGCAACACTTATGGCACTGGTGCTATCACATTGAAGTGGGACATGGGTATACTCCTCACCAAAGTCAATCATGGTGTAACTGATCCAAAGGAGCTGAGAGCAACAACTAGCTGTGGCAACGTACTCTGCCTCGGTAGTGGATTAAGCAACACTCGACTGTTTGCGGGAAGACCAAGACACAAAAGAAGATTCCAAAAACAGGCAAGTCCCAGAAGTGGACTTCCTATCCAACCAACACCCGGCAAAATCCACGTCTGAAAAACCATTAAACGCCAAAGAGGAAGACGCGGAGTACCAAAGGCGGAAGTCAGGAGTGTGACGCAAGTACTTGAAAATTCGCTTTACCGCTTGCCGATGCAAAGTCCTCGGAGACGCTTGAAAACGAGCGCAAAGACATATCGAGAACTGGATGTCCAGCCTCGTCGCTGTCGTATTCATAGGCGTCACCATAGCCTTGGAGTCCTCCATCTTGAACTTCCGCACAATGTCCTTGGTGTACTTAGCTTGGTGCACAAATGTTCCTTCCTTTGATTGCTTGATTTCTAGTCTGAGGAAGAACTGCAACTCACCCATCATGCTCATCTCAAATTCCCTGCTCATATCCTCTGCAAACCTTGCAACAAGAGAGTTAGACGAGCCACCAAATCAGGATATCTCTGCCCTGCCTGAGTAAAAACAAGGTCTGATCGACCTTTCCCATCTCAAACCCTCGCTCAAACAGGAACCCCCTCAACCTACCATACCAAGCTCTAGGCGCCTTCTTCAACCCATACAGCGCCTTCCTCAACTTGTACACCTGGTGGGGGTACTTATCACTCTCAAACCCCAGTGGTTGCCTCACATACACTTCTTCCTCGAACACACCATTCAAGAAGGCACTCTTCACATGCATTTGGTGCAACTTGAACCCTTTAGCCTCGGAAAAGGCTAGAAGGATCCTAATCGCCTCCAAACGGGCAGCAAAGGTCTCCTCGTAGTTGATCCCCTCTTTTTGACTAAACCCTTGAGCTACAAGCCTTGACTTGTTCCTCACCACTTCACCTTTCTCTCCCTCTTTGTTCTTCCACACCCATTTTGTCCCAATCAGCTTACACCCTGGGGGAGGGTCAACCAATTCCCAAACCTGATTCCTCTCAATGTTCTCCAACTCGTCATGCATTGAGTTAACCCAATTGTGATTAGATAGTGCGTGTCCAATGTCTTTGGGCTCAAAGGTAGCAACAAAAGCAGCATGAGCGAAATGAGAATTGTTCCGAACCCTCGACCGTGTAGTGCGTTCATTCATGTCACCGATGATCCTCGAAGCTGGGTGATCCACTTGTACTCGCCGGGGAGGTTCTCGCCTTGATGCTACCGCCCCCTCAACAGCAGCTTCTCCTTGATCTTGGTTTGTAGTCGTAGGTGTGGGAGAGGGGCCCTCCGTCACCGTAGTCGAAGTAGTGGGTACATGCTCAGCCGCGGGTACCACACCGCTATCTTCATCATCTCCATGTTCATGCTCCTCCTCTTGAAAGATCTCCTCGCCAAGTTCATCATCACCTGCACACTCTAAAACAAGCTGACTATGTGGTTGTCTCTCGTCAAAGGTAACCTCGCAAGTCTCCACGATTTGGTTAGTTTCAAGATTGAGCACTCGATATGCTCTAGAGTGAGATGCATAACCAAAGAAAATACCATCGACCGACCTAGCCTCAAACTTATCCAAATTCTTCCCTTTCTTCAGAATAAAACACTTGCAACCAAAGACATGAAAGTGACTCACCTTGGGTGTGCAACAGTACTTCAGCTCATAGCAGGTGTTCTTCTTATGCACTCTGAGGTAGATCCTGTTTGAAACATAGCACGCGGTATTCACCGCCTCAATCCAGAACCTTCTCGGAGTCCTATGCTCATCAAGCATCGTTCGAGCCATCTCACACAAGGTTCTGTTTTTCATTTCCACAACACCATTCTGAGGAGGCGTATATGGACTCGAAAACTAGTGTTCAGGACCCAAGTAATGGCAAAAGGATTCAAAATGGGAGTTTCTGAATTCTGAGCCATTGTCACCGCGGATTGCACGTATGGCACCTTCGTGCCTCTCGTTCCTCAACCTCAAGACAAGATGTCGAACAAAACCAAACGTCTCCCTTTCTCCTCAAGACAGAACACCCTCGCATACCGAGTGTAGTCGCCCACCACAACAAGAACGTACCACTTCCCACCTACAAATCGCACACGAGCTGGGCCAAAAAGGTCCATATGGAGCAGCTCGCATGGACACTCAGTCATCACATCGGTGAGAGGCGAGTGAGAAGAGGCTACAATCTTAGCATGCCTACAAGGCGCACAAACCAACTCTTTCTCAAACCTCAACCGTGGCAATCCTCGGACCAAATTGAGTTTACTCAAGCGAGACAAAAGTTCAAATCTCAAGTGACCCAACTTCCTATGCCACTTCCACAACTCACTCAAAGACCTAGCCAAGAAACAACGCTCAACACCAGAAGACTGAGAAAAATCAGCTCGAAAATCTTGACCCTTGGGAATGACCATACAGACAAGGTCCCCTCGAGACTCCAAAATCCGAGAACCACTAGGCCGGAACAACACCTCAAAGCCCTCATCCAACAGTTGGGACACAGAAAGCAAATTGTACCCAAGCGATTGAACAAGAGCAACACGCCTGAGAGTGATCTTGTCACTCACCTTAATCTCACCTTATGAAAGCACACGCCCTCGCCCATTGTCCCCAAAGGTGATGTACCTCTTTGTCACCACCGGGACGAGACTTGAGAACCACCCCTTGTCTTCGGTCATATGCTTCGAGCAACCGGAGTCAATCAACCAAATGTTCTTCAAGCCTCCCACCTGAAATTAAAAAACAAGAACGTGAGCGAACAAACGACTCAGCACTAGGGTTAGTACCAAAAGTGGAGTAAGCATAATCCAAAACAATTTTCGACCAAAGCTACCTCCACGAACACCACCACGAGGGAACCAGACCTCTGTAACTAGAGGAGGACCGAAACCACGAAAGGAAAACCGTGGACCCTCCCTCCCTTCCAACGCAATGATACAACTCCTCCCATTCCCGTATTGAGCACGAGGGGGAGAACACCTAGCAAACTGACCTCCTGCAAACTCTACAACACAAACACCAGAACCATGACCTCCAGAACCAAACCTAGCACTTGTACGACCACGAAACCCAAATTGCTACTTGTCCAGGCCTGCACCGGTCTGATCGGTGCCTCTCACCGGTCTGACCGGTGTAGCCCGGCCAGCAGCACCTCCAACAGCCTTTCGCTCTGCCCAAGCCGGAATTGTCCTCACACTAGCCTTGGCCCTGGGCATCTGCACACGAGGCTCAAGTACATCATTTCGTGGGTGGTACTTGTCCTTGTTAGCCCATTCCTTTGCCATTCTCTCCTCCCGCCTCCTCTTGAAGAAAAACTCATCCTTATGGGCATCTCTCCCACAATAGCCACAATGGAATCTCACAAGCTTAGGCTTAGGCTTGGGTTGGGGCTACTCACCTGGTTTCTCTCCACTCGGGTTTTCAACCAGTTTCTCCTCACTAGGCTTCTCACCCGACTTCTCCTCACTTGCCTTCTAACTTTCTTTCCCAAAGAACACTTTCCCTGAAGTGCTCACAAACTTGATAGACTTTTGGAAATCATTTGTTTGTGGAGGAAACACGGGTGAAGCTGGGGTTGTGTCTAGTCGGTCTTTGAGATGGTTAGGTTTAGGACGGAAATCATTTTTGTGGTGGGTTTTTGGTGGCTCTGGGATATTCTTTCCACTTCCCTCACCAACCTTGTTTGCCCCAAGTCCCTCACCATCCTACCCCTTGTATGTCTTGATCATTATCCTCAACTGAGGCTCATGACCAGATAACCAACCCATCAACTTTCTCAACTCATCCTTCTGATCCTGCAAACGATCACCATAATGTGCAAGTTCCAGATTCTTCAATGCATGCAATTCACAGGTAGGGCAAGATGTAATTAGTTCTTTCAGTTTAGCCTCTAGAGAAACAGTGTAAGCATGCATCTCATCAAATTTTCCATGCAAAATAGGGCAAGAAGTGCAAGCACCTAGCAAAGCAGGTCTAGACTTAAGCTCATCCACTTCAACCCTAAGCAGATCTAGTTCCTTACACTTGGAGGCATGCTTTTCCTTAAATAAGGCAAGATCAGCTAGAAAGATAGGACAATCAACACATTCAACTTCATCAGAAACAACAGGTGAAGCTTTTAGAGAATCAATTTCAAGCTTAGCATCCAAATTCTGTGTTTCTAGCTCATCCACTCTAGTCCTAGCATCCTCAAGCGAGACCCTAAGCTCTTTCATCATCTTCTTGGCCTCTCTAAGCATGTCATCACGATTATCAAGCAACAAGCCAAGTTGTTCATTCTCCTGACGCAAGAAGGGAAGTTCATCACGCACCTCGTCGTCGGAGTCGGAGTCCGAGCCGCTCTGTGTGCTCTTCTTGCTGCCGGAGCTCAGCACCATGGTTCTCTAGCGAAGCAGCTCAGCCTGCTCAGGTTCTTGGATGACTTCCTGCCCTTGCGACGATCACCTTCATCTTTACTGCTGCTTGAGCCCGAGGTGGAGTACGCGGAACTGGAGTCGACGTCGCTCGCTCCAACCATCGCTCGGGCCTTTCCTCGGCTCTCCTTCTTCCTCGATTATCGCTCGTCCTTGTGCTTGCTCTTGGGGTCACGCCTCGACCAGTACTTGCCATTCGTCTTCGACATGTGCTTGTAGCTGTCCTTGTTCTCAACCTTCTCCGGGCAGTCCGCGACGAAGTGTCCCGGCTTGTCAACTAGAAGCATGTCCTCATGTTCCTCCTCATGTTCACCTGGTTCTCGTGCAGCCTCTCGAACCTCCTTGTCAGCAACGTCAGCTCGTCCTCTCCAAGCACGTCGAACTCCTCATCTGGCATAGACATCAAAGAGGACAAAGAGAACATCATGTTGGATGAGTTAGCGTTAGTCTTTCCTTTCGAGCCACCGATGAGGGTGAGACTATGAGAGTCAGTTGGGCCCTCGATCTTGGCTGTCATGCCCCTATCCACCTCAGTCGACTTGAGCTTCAAGAACCGCTCGTTCACGATCAGAGTGTCATACTTCTCCGACTCCATAATGGCCTCAAACTTTTTGCCCCAAACCGTACGATCCAACGAGTGTAAGAGCTTGACGGCTCTATCATGATCATCGTACGGGAGCACGTCCACATTGGCCCTCATGTTGTTCACCGCAACCGTGAACCTCTGAAATAAGGCATCGATGGACTCACCGGGAAGATGAGTGAAGTTCTCGTACTCTCTCTGGTAAGTCGCATACATCCGAGCTTAAATCTGGTAGTTTTTGCACGGTGGGCTCACACCGCCCGCCGTCCGTACGCCGTCACGGCGAGGACCACACGTCGGTCATCATGGCCGGGCCCATAGCCTCGCGCCCGCGCACCCGCACGCGCGCGCCACCGACGGCCGGCCGTGCGCCCGTCGTCGCGAGGGCCACGCACCGCGCCCAACACGCCGGGGCCCGGCCCGGCCAAGCCACCCCGGCGTGCATGCGCCAATAGGCCCGCCCCGACGCCCCAATCACTCCTCCCTCGCATTCGCCGGCGCGCGGCCCTCGCAGCCGCCCCTTCGCGCCCGCCGTCGCCGCCGGTCGAGCTCACCTGTGCGCCCCACTGTCCACCGCCCCTCCTCGAATCCAAGCAGCACAAACGCGTCCACCCGCATCCTGTGGACGCTCCTGTGCACGTGCATTGGCTGGCCGACCCGCCTGCTCGCAGGCATTGCGGCCGTCGCAGCCAACCGCCACCCTCCTCGCCGCCAACTGTCACCGGAGCCGTTTCCGGCCGAATCGACCCCACCAATCAACCGAGGGTGAGTGCAAACCCCACCAGCCACTTACTCGTCAGAGTCCGGCCGTCCCTCGCCGCCGGTCGGCCTTGCTCCGCCGCCCGAAATCTTTCCAGGGGCCTAAACATAAGAACCAGGGGTCTAACTATAAAAGGAATCTTAAACCCTAGATTCAAAATCCTGAATCTTGTAAATTACGTAGTAAATGGTAGAAAAATCGAAAAATGCAAACTCAACTGTTCTAGAATCCTTGTGAAGAACCTAACTTTTCTAGAAAGGAAGTTTTCAAATTTCAGTGTAGTTTTTAAATGATTTTGAATTGATCAGTTTGAGTAAATTTGAAATAACTTGAAATGTGTAAATGTTGTGGATGTGAATTTTGAATATGTTGTTCTTGTTATCATTCCTGGCATTGTGTAGAAAATTGGAACTTAAATCATTTGTATATCTTCAGTCATGAAATTATATTGATTTCAGCCTGTTCTCCATTTATGAATTGTTTAAATTTATTTGTTGATCAAATGCCTTCCAATTTTCTGTTGTGGCTCAACAATGCTTATTAGTATCGGTCATAAATCAGTGATGAATTTTTGACATGTGTAGATTGCTCTGCTAATTTATGGTGGTTAGTTTGAGTTAAATTCAAATCCATATTTCTACTGCAGCAATGGATGCAATTTTTGGTGTGTGAGCTAAATATGTCTTTATCATGTTGTGTGCCAAGTTATAGCCTCAAATTCTACATATATTGTGTTTTATGATTTATTCATGCTCCTAGTAGCTTAAACTTGTCGCATTTATCATATTTATTCTGTAGCTTTGTGTTATCTCATTTTTGGTCAGAATTTATGTGTTGCTGTTATTTGCTTGCTGGTAAAATTTCTGGGTCAGTTTGTTTATATATTTGCTAGAATTGATTTCCTAAGTAATCAAGCCTTAAATGAATAAAATAAATGGAAAGCAGAAATATTTATGTTTGCAACTTGAATTCAAAGCTTGGAATTTATAAAACCATCTCTGGACAGCCCCACTTCAGTTTAGTAAAGTTTACTTAATTAATGAACTTAGATGTGCACACAATCACCATCCAACAAGAATAAAGTTTCACACCCATCCACTTATCCTTGGTGAAGAAAAGTTTATTAAAAACTTGTTAAGGTGAATATGGCCAACAAAATGCCCTATGTTTATCTCTGAATTCAGAACTGAATTTAATTTCTTAAGTTTGTATACTTGAATCATAATGCATCTGCATATCGTATAGAACTTCCCGACAGAACTACGAGCCGGTGCCTGAGTCTGAAGGGGAACCAGCTGAGGGAGAAGTGAACGTGGTGGAAGTGCAGCAAGACCCGGACCAAAGTTCGGAGGATCTCGCTTCTGACTTTTCCAGTGAAGGCAAGCCCCAGAGCATAACCTACTTTTGTTAACTCCCGCAACTTTTCCTTTTATTTGATGCTTGTGCATTTACGTTCAGGAGGTGAATTGAAACCTTAGATGCATGATCCTAGGTTTCTATGTTCAAATACTAGCATATCAGGTTGCTAGTTGCCATGCTTAGGACCACGGTAGAAGTCGATTGATGACCGTCACTCGCGAGCTATAGGTCTCTTATGTTGGAATCATAAGATTGTTGAACTTATCTGCTCATGTGGTAAGAGCATGGGACCGACTCCGGTCAGTAGATGTCAGTGGTTAAGCTTTTGTACGTACTAAGCATTTGTCGGGAATGGGACCGGTAATCCTAGTGCTTTCCTGATCCGGCAAGGGAACTCTCTACCACTAAACCCGGGAGTGATCCCCAGATACTAGGCAGTGGTACATGGGTGGATCTGGGCGGTCAGATACCGTGACCAGATAACCTTGTACCAGGGACTGTGCACTTGATCCTGAACTGAGGACAGTTGGGAACAGCCTGGTTGATGTATACCCCACCCCTTTTGGTTTCATTTGGCATTCTTGGGGTATGCATTCTCCCGTATGTTTAGGTCTACCTTGCAAGGTTACGAATCGATCGATCGTCGGCCTCTCACCGTTATCTGAGACTACTTAACCATCCACTCTATGTCCCTTAATGATGGAATAGAGAAGGAATTTGTATACTTGTTTAATTTGTATTGTACAACTCATGCTTGAATTAGTTGGCTAATCTAGTAATGGTTAAATGATTAGAATTTTGAGCTAAAATTTGAAAGTAAGGACATACTCTTTGTTACTTTTCAGCAAAACAACCCACCAGCCATAAAGCCTTGCATGTCGAGAGAGTTGGTGATTTTACAATCACCCGACAGTTAAGTCTTGCCGAGTATTAGTATACTCAGCCTTGCTTTTGTTGTTGTTTTTCAAGTGATGATGTGTGTGATGATGGCTTTCCGTGGCCTGGTTCTCTCCCACCCGGTTGGGAGTACGAGTGGGAGGATGACAGTGCTTAGTGGCATCACAGATGGCCTCTTGTGATGTTGCTTATGTCGTTTAGTATTTTATTTCCGCTGTGTTTCGAACTCTGAACCATTTACCTTCATGCAAAAGACTTGGTTTGTAATAATTAACCTTTGAAGGATGTTATGTAATAATTTGTGACTTGTTTATCTCTGGACTCGCCTTCGTGTGAGTTTTGATGTACAATTGTCGATCCTGTGATGTAAGTGATTTACCGGGTTTGACCCGCCAGAGACAACAAGTTACTCTTATATTATTGCTTAATGGCCAAGAGGAGTGGTTTAGGCAATAATATGGAATTAATTGGAGTGGTTCTGTCACACAAAACACCAAACAGGCCTACTGAGCTCCAAAACGACCCAAACTCGAAACAGCAGCAACACGGGACAGGAGAGAACTCACTCAAACGTTCACCTGAGAAAAACCCAACAGGGGTCTACACCGGTCAAACCGGTGAGAGGCACCAGTCAGACCGGTGTGACCTGAGCTCGTTAGGATGAACAACACCCATGGGTCAACTCCCCCAAATCCATCTCTCGAATCGCTCCACGGATTTGCGCAAGACTTTGGGGATAGTAGAAAAACCTCATGGGGAGTCCATAGCCAAGTTTTTGTCCACCAAAACTTACCAAATCAAGAGGAATCGAAGAAATCCCGCCAAGAACTCCTCTAACCCTAGAACACTGAAAACTCCAAAATCGAGCCCGATTTGGGAGGGGAATCAAAGGGAAAAGAACCACGAAGGGTTCACACATACAACCCTCACCAAATCACAAGGAGCAAGGTCCCGAAAACGCAACAAAAAAACCACCAAGAGAGCACTCTGAAAATCACCACCAAGAACAAACGGGAACAACACAACCAAGCCTTGAGGGACCACGCCGAATCATCTATACATACCAAAGAGGTTCATACAAGGTCTAGCTTGCTGCCCAATCATCAAACCCTCTCACAAGATCTCACAATGAAGCTCTCAAGCTAGTCCTATAGAAATCCTAGGGTGAGGACCATGTGTGGTTCGAGGACCGGTGGATGGTCGCTTCCTTGTGTGATGAGTGATTGACAACGTTGTGTGGACTGATTCTTGGCTAAGTATTGCAGGTGCAGGTTGCGGCTTGACTGGTGTTGGTGCAGGTGAAGAACAAGCGCGAAAGGTCGTCGCCGGTGAGGCCTCCATGTGTGGAGAAGAAAAGTAGGCTTCGTTCAAGGGACCCGGTGGCCAGCGGGGTCAAGTGCGGGCCGCATGGTGGCATGAACATCAAGATGAAGTCATGGACGGTTTCTTGGTTGAGCCTCAAAACCAAGGTCGAGCCGGAACTACGTGGGAGCCGAGTCATGAGTGGAGATTGGCAGAGGCTACACCAAGTTCGCGAGGTTTCCGGTGGTTCACCAGAAAACCACTGGGTTCCTTGGTTGACCCACAAATCCAAGACCGAAGAACCGAAGACGGAGCTGCAGCAGCCGCCGCACGGCCCGACGGCGGTGGGTCTGACCGGTCTGACCGGTGGGGACAGGTCTGACCGGTGAGGAGCACCGGCCTGACCGGTGTGCGACGACGCAGTCCGGAGACTTTGAAGCGGAGGACACGCGTCGGGATCGCATGGCTTGCGTCGAGGGTACGCAGGGTGCGGTCGCCGGGTATCGCTCCGATGGTGAAGACATGAAGACTTCCAAATCCGCCCTTGAGGGGCTTGTATCCCTAGTTATTAGGAAAGGGCATTTTAGACATTCGGTTGCCTCCATATAACCCAAGAGGTGAGAGGATGGCAGCCAACTCTTGGAACCCTAGCTCAATTTGTTTTCCCATTTCCTTCCTATTTTCCTTAGGTTTTCCATAGGACTAGCAAGAGAGCTGAAGGATCAGATGGTGACTAGAGAGGGGGGGAGTGAATAGGAGCCGGTAAAAATTCTTCCAAAAGAATCCGGCCTATACCCTAGACAAACCCCGGTCACACACAAGCGATGGATCGAATCACGCACCAATCGCCAAGGCCACGAGGTTATGGATCAACCTCTAGCCTTAGGAACGATTCCTAGAAGCACACGCGGAAGCACTAGAAAGGGAAGGAAGGAATCGAAACAATCAGCACTGCACACAGCCTCCCCCGGCGGATCGTCCGGCCCGGCAGGCGGGACCGTCCGCGATGAACCGCGCGGACTGTCCGACCTGCTACCACGGACCGTCCGCACCGACGTCGCGGACCGTCCGGCCCTCCCCGCGGACCGTCCGTTAAACACACACAGAACACCAGAAGAGACCCGAGAAAAACGGACCGTCCGCCCAGGCCGGCGGACCGTCCGCGCCACCCGCAGACCGTCCGCTACTTGAGCTCGGACCGTCCGCAAACTGGCTGCAACCAAAACCAAAAGCCAAAACGGATCGAAAGCAAGGACGCGCAAGAACTCGACGAACACGCGACGAACACGACCCACGCGGACCGTCCGCGACCTCCCCGCATCGTCCGCCGGTGCGGACAGAGAGCAGAAATGTACCCCGACCCCCGAAAGTCAACTCCCCCAAATCATCATCGGATTTCCCAAACGGTTGAAGCTATGGAGACAAGGGTTTGGGGACTTGAAAAGCGTCACACAAGGATGCTATAGCCCAAAAATCTTGCCTCCTAACTCCCTAAATCACCGGAATCGCGAATCCTTTGAGCACCACCAAAAGCTAGAGCACCGAACGAAAACTCACGAATCGAAGTGGTTTCCGGCCGTTAGAGGGCACAAGATCAAGCACAAAGATGCACAAGACATCTATCCATGTTTCCCTCAAAGAAATCCGGGGAGAAACCCACTCAAATCCGCGGAATCACACCGGGAACAAAGGCACGAAAACAAGCACAAAAAGCCACGAAAAACAACCCCGAATCTTCTATACAAACCAGGAAAGATTCACAAGGTCTAGCATGCCGCCCTAGCATCCATCCCTCTCAACAAATCTCTCATGAAGCTCTCATGCTAGCCTAGAGAAAAATGGAAGAAAAATAGCTATGAAAATGAGAAAGAGGAGGGAGGAAATGAAACCCTAAGTCGCGGAGAGAGAGAGCCATCAACACACACTCATGGCTTATATATCAGGTCCCGCCGGAGTGGTAAATGACTCGACTACCCCTAACTAAACTAGTGGCGATACAACCCACGTAGGGGCATTTAGGTAATGTTTGTGGGTCTTGCCATCGGACGACCACGCCTTTGCCGCACCCCGCGTCCTCCCAACGCAAGCCATGCGATCCCGCCGCGTGTCCTCCGCCTCGAAGCTTCCCGACACGCCCGGATCCCGTCTCCGTCGTGTTGGGCCCTCGGACTTGGTTTTGAGGCCCAAACCAAGAAACCGTCCGCCGATGGTTTTGTGGGCAAACCACCAAACCCCACGTGCCCGGTCCGGCCTCCCGCCAAACCACTTGACTTGACCGCCACCGTGCACCGGCTCACTTGTCCATGACTTCGTCTTGCTTGTGTCGCCACCATGTGGCCCGCACCCAGTCCCCGCCGTCCACCGGGTCCCTCGAACCGAGCCTACTTGTCTCTCCATCTCCCGGAGGCCCCTCAAGGCTGAAGACCTTTCGCGCCCGTTCTTCACCTGCAACAACACGAACTAGGCCGCAGCCTACACCTGCGCACTAAGCCAAGAGTCAGTCCAACACCCGTTGTCAATCACTCATCATTGAGGAGCGGTCATCCATCGACCACTGGGACGCTCCTGGTCCTCAATCTCCCCCTTGATGAGTGCATTGACAACACACAACGCGAAATGAAATTCAGAGAAAAAGAGAAAGAAAGAAGAAAGAAAAACAAGGAAGCTCAACTCATGACCAAAACCAAAGAAAGGCGAAGAAAGGTCACAAGCCAAGCAAAGCACAAAATCCACACCGAAAACAGCAAGAAAGCTCCCCCTGAACAATTGCAAGCTCCCCCTGAACATGTGGATGCAAACGTCCAAATTTCAGCTCACCTCTTCTGAATTTTCATTAAGCTCACCTCTTCTCCCCCTTGTTGACAATGTATGAATCAAGGTGAAAATGCAGAAATGCAAAACAAAGCATATAAACACCTACATGAGCTTCTCAAATAGGCCAAATCTAGTATCAAAGGCTAAAAATGAGACAAAGATCACACATATGAATCATAGCATAGTCAAAGCATCGCCACAAGTAATATATGAAAATACAAGCATGTGACAAAGCAAAATTTTCAGATTTAAGCATTTTTACCAAAAGAAGGCTCGCTTCACATGTAAAAGCCTATCCATGTCACACTTGAGCCACAAACATGCATACCATTCAAAGATCATACAAGGATATCAAATTCTCAGCAAAAGATCATGGCAAACACCCATAAAGCAAAGCATGTCATGTCAAAGCTCATGAGCCATGTGTCCACTTCGGGAGACTTCTCCACCGGTGAACATCATGCAACATGTTTAGCACCCATATGTGAAAGATAATACATTTTAAGCATAGACATGATGGATGGAGCATTTTTCAAGCATTCACACTTCTTTTCAAGATTAATTCATTTCATGGTACATGAAGTGCCTTTGCGGCAAAAAGAAGCTTATGCTCCCCCATGAATGCAACAAAGGCTAAACATTCACAATGATATTCGGCCTTTGGCCCAAATGCAAGAACAAGGCATCCAAGCACAATCTAAGCATGAAAAGCACATTTAGACCAAACTGTGACATGGATACACAACTACACACGAGTGGAGCACATTTCATAAAAAATTAGTCAAGTTTAGCATTTATTTCAAAAGGGGCTATCTCACCACACATATATCTCAAATATTCCAAGAGCATAGCCTCACATCACTATTTCTCCACACATATAACCAATATCTCACAAATAGCCAAAGAGACTCAAATATGGCATATGAAAGAAGCTCATTGTCCTAAAATGCAATATATGACAAATGCAACATGATATATGACAAGATGGCTATCCTACCAGGGTTTGTACATCAAGCAAAGCATGTATATACATCAAAGTAAAACATGGTATGATACATATGGTACAAAAAGGAAATCCCCCAAGAATCAACTAGAAAGGGCAACAAACCCCAAGTTCCCCCCGCAAGCGCACAAATGTAGCTTGGTCGAGAGGCTTTGTGAAAATGTCTGCAAGCTGATCTTGGGTAGGGACATGGCTCAAAACAATGGTTCCTTTCTCCACATTGTCCCTCAAGAAATGATACCTCACTTCTATATGTTTGGTTCTGGAGTGAAGCACTGGGTTTTTGGCTACGCTTATGGCACTGGTGCTATCACAAAGAAGTGGTATCTCGGGTGCACTCCTCACCAAAGTCTCTCAAAGTGTATGAAATCCACAACAATCGGGAGCAACAACTCGCGGCAGCAACATACTCTCGCCTCCGTGGTAGACCGAGCTACACTAGACCGCTTGCGGGAAGACCATGAGACCAACGAAGAACCAAGAAACCGACAAGTGCCGAAGTAGACTTCCTCTCGACTCGACAACCAACAAAATCCGCATCGGAAAAACCATGAAGAGAAAGAGTCGAGGAGGAAGAATACCAAAGGCCAAGACCAAAAGCGGATCGTAGGTACCGGGAAATCCTCTTGACGGCCCGTCGATGTGATGTCCCCGGCGAAGCTCGAAAACGAGCGCACGGACACACGCCGAACCGTATGTCCGGCCTCGTCGCCGTCAAGTAGAGGAGGGAGCCGATCATGCTCCCCGTACTCCCGCTGGTCCACTGGTTCTCCGTCCTCATCCGCATCCAAAGTGGCCGTACTCCCCATGGGAGCCGACATCGGCTTCACATCTTGCATCTGGAACTTCCTCAGCATGTCTTTCGTGTACTTGGTCTGGTGCACAAATGTACCATCCTTCACTTGCTTGATCTGCAGCCCAAGAAAATACTACAACTCGCCCATCATGCTCATCTCGAACTCCCTGCTCATCTCATCTGCAAACTTGGCAACAAGGTTATGTGACGAGCCACCAAAGACAATATCATCCACGTATATCTGCACAATCAACAGGTCCTTTCCATGCTTGAGGAGAAACAAGGTCCTATCCACGGTACCCATCACAAACCCTCTGCTCAAAAGAAAACCTCTCAATCTCCCATACCAAGCACGGGGCGCCTGTTTCAACCCATACAGAGCCCTTTTCAACCTGTATACCCTGTGTGGGTACATCTCGCTCTCAAACCCGTGTGGTCGCTTCACATACACCTCCTCCTCTATGACCCCATTCGGAAAAGCACTCTTCACGTCCATCCGAAACAATTTGAATCCTTTAGCCACGGCAAAGGCTAGAAGAATCCGAATTGCCTCAAGACGGGCCACGGAGCAAAGGTCTCCTCATAGTCGATCCCCTCCTTCGACTAAACCCCCGAGCAACAAGTCCGGACTTGTTCCTCACAACCATCCCATTCTCTCCCTCTTTGTTCTTCCAAACCCACTTCGTTCCTATGGGATGGCAATTTGGAGGTGGTTCAACTAACTCCCACACCCTCGGTTCCTCTCAAAGTTTTCCAACTCCTCATGCATAGAATTGACCCGGTTGCATCGGATAAAGCATGTCCAATGTCCTTGGGCTCAAAAGTGGCAACAAAAGCGAAGATGAGCAAAATGAGAGGAATTCCCGGACCTTGACCGTGTAGTGCGTTCGTCGATGTTCCCAATGATCTTCGACAGGGGATGCACTTCTTGAATCCGCCGGGGAGCCTCACGCCTTGAGACTACCTCCCCCTCAATTTCGACTTCTCTTGCTCGGTCCTCTTGTTGCACCGTCGTTGTCCATGAAGTAGACGGTCCATGCTCCAAAGTGGTCGTAGGGGAAGTAGTGGGTACATGCTCGGCTTCGGGCGCATGGTTCTCCCCATCATCATCTCCGGCTTCATCCTTCTCCTCTTCAAAGAGGTCCTCGGCCATCTCTTCATCACCCGCACATTCAAAGCCAAGAGAGGTACATGGCATTGTCTCGTCGAAGGTTACCTCGCAAGTCTCCATGATTTTGTTAGTCTCAAGGTTAAGCACCCTATAGGCTCTAGAATGGTTAGCATATCCAAAGAAAATACCATCACTAGACCTAGCCTCAAACTTGTCGAGTTTTCCCTTCTTCGAATAAAGCATTTGCGACCAAAGACTCGGAAATGACTCACCTTGGGTGCCCGACCATGCATCAGCTCATAACATGTCTTCTTCTTGAAAGCTCACAATAAGATCCTGTTGGAAACATGACAAGTCGTATTGACCGCCTCGGCCCAATACCTATTAGGAGTCCTGTGCTCATCGAGCATCGTCCTAACCATCTCACAAAGAGTCCGATTTTTCCTTTCCACGACTCCATTTTGAGGGGGCACATAAGGGGTCGAATACTGATGCTCAAGACCTAGATCACGACAAAAGGCATCAAAACGAGAGTTCTTGAACTCGCAGCCATTATCACCGGATAGCTCGAATAGCATTCCCATGCCTCTCGTTTTTCAACCTCACGATCGGATCTCGAACAAAACCAAATGTCTCACTCTTATCCTCCAAGAAGAACACCCGGGCATAGCGAGAGTAATCGTCCACCATAACAAGGACATACCACTTCCCACCCACCGAGCGAACTCGAGCCGGCCCAACAAGGTCCATATGCAACGGCTCGTCGGACGCTCGGTCATGACATTGGTCAGGGGTGGATGGGGAGTGGCTACCATCTTACCATGCCTACAAGGAGCACAAACCAAATCCTTCTCAAGCTTCAACCTCGGCAATCCTCGGACAAGGTCAAGACCACTCAAGCGGGAAACCAAATCAAAGCTCAAGTGTCCCAACCGCCTATGCCATTTCCACAAATCGAAGAAGGACCGGCCATCAAACAAACGAAAGCAGGACCCAAAGAACGAGAGAAATCGCCCCGAAAATCGACCCTCGGGGATGATCATACAGACAAGATCACCTCGAGAATCAAGCAAACGAGACTCGCCAGACTTGAAACGCACCTCAAAACCTTCATCAAGCAACTGAGAAACCGAAAGCAAATTGAAACCCAAAGACTTCACAAGAGCCACTCTCTTCAATGTTACCTTGTCACTCACATGCACAACACCCTCGAACAAAGACCCTACCTCGTCCATTGTCCCCAAATGTGATGTACATCTTTTCCTTCACCGGGGTGAGGCCGGAGAACCACTTCTTATCTCCGGTCATGTGTCGAGAACACCCGGAGTCGATCAACCAAATGTCGTCCAAGCCTCCCCGCCCGCAAATCGAAACAAGAACGAGAGTGAGCTAGCGACTCGACACTGGGGTTAGCACAAAGAAAGTTAAACCAGTGTCGAGCCATCTGCTCAAAAGAGGGGTTAGCAAACATCACTCCCTTGCCACCAAACTTCCCATGTCCCATGGAAGGAGTACGAGCACCACGAGGGGGAAAGCATGGTCCGTAGTTCCTCTGGAACCCAAAGCTGCGATCATCTCCCCTAAACCCGTACTGAGGACGAGTAGGAGGACGTCCAGCAAAACCACCACGAGCCCGACCAAACCTCTCACCAGCACGCACACCATCCTCTCTCCTGACAAACCTCTCACTACCACCTCTCTGTGGGAACCTGCCAACACTCCTCACACTTCCCACACCTCGTGGAAGTGGCACTCTAGGCTCAGGAATACCATGAGACTGGCGATACCTCGTCCGGTTCGCTTGCTCCCTAGCAAGCCTCTCATCCCTCTTCCTCTTGTAGCAAAACTCGCAAGATGCCTCTCCTTGCCACAATACTCACACCGAAGGGGATGGGTTTTGGTTTTGGCTCGGCTTCTCTCTAGGCTTCTCACCCTTTTCACCCACAAACTTCACCGGTTTCGGAAATCATTTGTCTTAGGTGGGAATTTGGGTGGATCTTGGGTTGTGTCAAGCTTGTTGCAAAGGTGGTTAGGCTTTGGTGTGAAAGAGTTCTTGGGTGCTTTTGGAAGTGGGACTTGGATCTCTCCGATCACCTCAAACTCGGGGTTAGACTCAACACACTTCTCATACACACTCTCCCCACTGTTCTCTCCCACTTTCTCACTCAACTTCTCAAAACCCAAACCACGACCATCAGCTCTCTTGAACTCCTCAATCATGATTTTCAATTGAGGTTCCTGCCCAGATAACCAACCCAACACCTTCCTCAAATAGTCATTCTCCTCATAGATGACATCCAAACGGGAAGTAAGTTCAAGATTACGCAAAGTGACTTCATCACAGCTAGTGCATGCATTGACAACAGGAGATTTCAAAGATGCTTCCAAAGAACTAATGGTAGAACGAGCATCAACAAGCTTAGCATGCATAGTAGGACATGATTTGCAAGCACCAAGCAAAGTGGGTCTAGCCTTAAGCTCATCATATTCAGTCCTAAGAGCATCTAGTTGAGCCAAAGTAGAAGCATTCTTCTCATTAAGCATTTTGATCTCATTCAACCAAGCATCACATTCAACACATTCAACATCATCAGGAGTAGTAGGAGCAAGTTTCAAAGAGTCATTCTCAAGTTTCAATTCAAGCAATTTTGACTCTAACTCTCCTACTTTCTCGCTAGCATTCTCAAGCTGAGCCCTAAGATCTTTCCTCGTCTTTTTGGCATCTCTCAGCACACTATCACGGTTGTCAAGCAAACCATTCAACCTAGCAATCTCAGCAAGCAAAGAGTTGGGGTCACGGTTTACCTCATCCTCCGAGTCGGAGTCGCTGTCTTCCTTCTCGCTCTTCTTGCTGCTTGAGCTATGGGCCATGCCACAAAAGCCCTCAAGCGCCACACAGCTGAGCCCGCTGAGGTTCCGGCTTGCACTCTTCTTGCCATTGCGCCTCCCGACGTCTTCTTCTTCGCTGCTTGAGCTTGACTGCTCCTCGCTTGAGCTTGAGTCAACGTCGCTCGCACCGGCCACCATCGCTCTTGCCTTGTTCTTCTTGTAGCCGCTCTTGCTCGGTCGCCGCTTGTCCTTGTCCTTGGACTTGTTGAAGTGCTTGCCCTTGGAGGAGTACTTGTCTTCACGCCTCGGGTGCGCCTTGTACTCGTTCACCTTGTACTTGTTCTCCTCCGCTTCCGGGCACTCGGCGATGAAGTGGCCACGCTTGCCACACTTGTAGCACGTCCCCCGAGCTCCGCCTTGCATTCCTCCGACTCTCATGTAGTCGTTCAAACCTTCTTGAGAGCAAGGCCGGCTCCTCCTTGCCCGCACATCAAACTCCTCATCCGGAATGGACATAAGAGAGGATAAAGAAAACTCGTCGACGGGAAGGGTTAGATTTGCCCTTTGATCCTCCCACAAGAGCAAGACTATGGTCGGTCGAGCCCTCATGCTTGGATAGCAACTTCCTGTCAACCTCAGCCGACTTGAGCTTAGAAAAGAGGTCATCCAACTCAATAGTCAAGTAATGCCCAGACTCCTTGATGGCCTCAACCTTAGCACCCCAAACATTTGGTTCCAAGACATGCAAGAGCTTCAAAGCCTGATCATGCTCGGTGTACGGAAAATCCTCAACATTAGCCTTCATGTTGTTCACGATGGCGGTGAACCTCTGAAACATCGCATCAATGTCCTCACCGGGAAGTGGAGTGAAATTCTCATATTGCATCCGGTAAGAGACAAAGAGGCGAGCCTTCACATGGTTATCACCACCGTGAGCAACCAACAACTTTTCCCAAATTTGCCAAGCAAGATTCAAATGGCGAACACGCTCAAACTCGGATCACACAAGCTCCGGACCAAGTGATCAACGGCTTTTGCATTAGCCTCATACTTGGCCTTAGCACCGGCATCGGTCACCATAAGAGTATGGATGTTGACCGGAATAGCATAGGTCTTGTCAAGGACAATAAAATCCAACAAACTTTCCACGAAGAAAAATCATCATACGAGCCGCCCACTTGCCATCGAAGTGCGGTGGACCGCCCCGCTCAACGTACGCCATCTTAGGATTCGGGACTAGTCAAAGTCGCAAAGAATCCGGCACCAAGCTCTGATACGAATTGAAGGATCAGATGGCGACTAGAGAGGGGGGGAGTGAATAGGAGCCGGTAAAAATTCTTCCAAAAGAATCCGGCCTATACCCTAGACAAACCCCGGTCACACCGAAGGATCAGATGGCGACTAGAGAGGGGGGAGTGAATAGGAGCCGGTAAAAATTCTTCCAAAAGAATACGGCCTATGTCCTACTCAAATCCCGGTCGCACACAAGCGATGAATCGAGTCACGCACCAATCGCCAAAACCACGAGGTTATGGATCAACCTCTAGTCCTAGGAACGATTCCTTGAAGCACACGCGGAAGCACGAAAGAAGGGGGGGAGGGAATCGAATCAAGAAGCAAAGCACGCGAGCTGCGGCGGACCGTCCGCGCGGGGGGGGCGGACCGTCCGCAAAGAGCCGCGTGGACCGTCCGGCCGGGGTGACGCGGACCGTCCGCACCCGAGCCGCGACCGTCCGCCCGAGCCGCGACCGTCCGTTAAATCACACCGAACGGACCAAAGCCACCCACGAGCCACGGACCGTCCGCGGGGAGCACGCGGACCGTCCGCCAAGCACCCGCGGACCGTCCGCCCGACACCGCGGACCGTCCGAAACTCCGTCCAACCGAAAAACAAAATCGCTACGGATCGAAACGAAAGACGAGCAAGAACTCGAAGAACACGGGACGAACACGACCCACGCGGACCGTCCGCGACCTCCCCCGCGGACCGTCCGCCAAAGTGCGGACGAGCGAGCGGCCCCGACCCCCGAAAGTCAACTCCCCCAAATCATCATCGGATTTCCCAAACGGTTGAAGCTATGGAGACAAGGGTTTGGGGACTTGAAAAGCGTCACACAAGGATGCTATAGCCCAAAAATCTTGCCTCCTAACTCCCTAAATCACCGGAATCGCGAATCCTTTGAGCACCACCAAAAGCTAGAGCTCCGAACGAAAACTCACGAATCGAAGTGGTTTCCGGCGTTAGAGGGCACAAGATCAAGCACAAAGATGCACAAGACATCTATCCATGTTTCCCTCAAAGAAATCCGGGGAGAAACCCACTCAAATTCGTGGAATCACACCGGAAACAAAGGCACGAAAACAAGCACAAAAAGCCACGAAAAACGACCCCGAATCTTCTATACAAACCAGGAAAGATTCACAAGGTCTAGCATGCCGCCCTAGCATCCATCCCTCTCAACAAATCTCTCATGAAGCTCTCATGCTAGCCTAGAGAAAATAGGAAGAAAAATAGCTACGAAAATGAGAAAGAGAAGGGGGGAAATGAAACCCTAAGTCCCGGAGAGAGAGCCATCCACACACACTCATGGCTTATATATCAGGTCCCGCCGGAGTGGTAAATGACTCGACTACCCCTAACTAAACTACGGCGATACAACCCACGTAGGGGAATTTAGGTAATGTTTGTGGGTCTTGCCATCGGACGGCCACGCCTTTGCCGCACCCCCCGCGTCCCTCCCGACGCAAGCCATGCGATCCCGCCGCGTGTCCTCCGCCTCGAAGCTTCCCGACACGCCGGATCCCGTCTCCGTCGTGTTGGGCCCCTCGGACTCTGGTTTTGAGGCCCAAACCAAGAAACCGTCTCGCCGATGGTTTTGTGGGCAAACCACCAAACCCCGCGTGCCCGGTCCGGCCTCCCGCCAAACCACTTGACTTGACCGCCACCGTGCACCGGCTCACTTGTCCATGACTTCGTCTTGCTTGTGTCGCCACCATGTGGCCCGCACCCGGTCCCCGCCGTCCACCGGTCCCTCGAACCGAGCCTACTTGTCTCTCCATCTCCCGGAGGCCCCTCAAGGCCGAAGACCTTTCGCGCCCGTTCTTCACCCGCAACAACACGAACTAGGCCGCGGCCTACACACCCGTGCACTAAGCCAAGAGTCGGTCCAACACCCGTTGTCAATCACTCATCACCGAGGAGCGGTCATCCATTGACCACCGGGACGCTCCCGGTCCTCAATCTCCCCCCTTGATGAGTGCATTGACAAAGACACAACGCGAAATGAAATTCGGAGTAAAAGAGAAAAGAAAGAAGAAAGAAAACAAATAAACTTAACTCATGACCAAAACCGAAGAAAGGCGAAGAAAGGTCACAAGCCAAGCAAAGCACAAAATCCACACCGAAAACAGCAAGAAAGCTCCCCCTGAACAAATGCAAGCTCCCCCTGAACATGTGGATGTAAACTCATGCAAACTCATGCAAACTCCCAAATTTCAGCTCACCTCTTCTGAATTTTCATTAAGCTCACCTTTTCTCCCCCTTGTTGACAATGTATGAATCAAGGTGAAACTGCAGAAATGCAAAGCAAAGCATATAAAAATCTACATGAGCTTCTCAAATAGGCCAAATCTAGTGTCAAAGGCTAAAAATGAAACAAAGATCACACACGGGAATCATAGCATAGTCAAGGCATTGCCACAAGTAATATATGAAAATACAAGCATGTGACAAAGCAAAATTTTCGGATTTAAGCGCTTTTACCAAAAGAAGGCTCGCTTCACATGTAAAAGCCTATCCATGTCACACTTGAGCCACAAACATGCATACCATTTAAAGATCATACAAGGATATCCAATTCTCAGCAAAAGATCATGGCAAACACCCATAAAACAAAGCATGTCATGTCAAAGCCCATGAGCCATGTGTCCACTTCGGGGAGACTTCTCCACTGGTGAACATCATGCAACATGTTTTGCACCCATATGTGAAAGATAAGACATTTTAAGCATAGACAGGATGGATGGAGCATTTTTCAAGCATTATGCACTTCTTTTCAAGATTGATTCATTTCATGGTACATGAAGTGCCTTTGCGGCAAAAAGAAGCTTATGCTCCCCCATGAATGCAACATAGGCTAAACATTCACAATGATATCCGGCCTTTGGCCCAAATGCAAGAACAAGGCATCGAAGCACAATCTAAGCATGAAAAGCACATTTAGACCAAACCGTGACATGGATACACAACTACACACGAGTGGAGCATATTTCGTCAAAAATTAGTCAAGTTAAGCATTTATTTCAAAAGGAGCTATCTCACCACACATATATCTCAAATATTCCAAGAGCATAGCCTCACATCACCATTTCTCCACACATATAACCAATATCTCACAAATAGCCAAAGAGACTTAAATATGGCATATGAAAGAAGCTCATCATCCTAAAATGCAATATGACACAAATGCAACATGATATATGACAAGATGGCTATCCTACCATGGTTTATACATCAAGCAAAGCATGTATATACATCAAAGTAAAACATGGCATGATACATATGGTACAAAAAGGAAATCCCCCAAGAATCAACTAGAAAGGGCAACAAACCCCAAGTTCCCCCCGCAAGCGCACAAATGTAGCTTGGTCGAGAGGCTTTGTAAAGATGTCGGCTAGCTGATCTTGGGTAGGGACATGGCTCAAAACAATGGTTCCTTTCTCCACATTGTCCCTCAGGAAATGATACCTCACTTCTATATGTTTGGTTCCGGAGTGAAGCACTAGGTTTTTGGCAACGCTTATGGAACCGGTGCTATCACAAAGAAGTGGGATCCGGGTGCACTCCTCACCAAAGTCTCTCAAAGTGTATGAAATCCACAACAATCGGGAGCAACAACTAGCGGCAGCAACATACTCCGCCTCCGTGGTAGACCGAGCTACACTAGACGCTTGCGAGAAGACCATGAGACCAACGAAGAACCAAGAAACCGACAAGTACCGGAAGTAGACTTCCTCTCGACTCGACACTCGGCAAAATCCGCATCGGAAAAACCATGAAGAGACGAGTCGAGGAGGAAGAATACCAAAGGCCAAGACCAAAGGCGGATCGTAGGTACCGAAAATCCTCTTGACGGCCCGTCGATGTGATGTCCTCGGCGAAGCCCGAAAACGAGCACACGGACACACGCCGAACCGTATGTCCGGCCTCGTCGCCGTCAAGTAGAGGAGGGAGCCGATCATGCTCCCCCGTACTCCCGCCGGTCCACCGGTTCTCCGTCCTCATCCGCATCCAAAGTGGCCGTACTCCCCATGGGAGTCGACATCGGCTTCACATCTTGCATCCGGAACTTCCTCGCATGTCTTTCGTGTACTTGGTTTGGTGCACAAATGTACCGTCCTTCACTTGCTTGATAAGCGGCCCGAGAAAATACCGCAACTCGCCCATCATGCTCATCTCGAACTCCCCGCTCATCTCATCCGCAAACTTGGCAACAAGGTTATGTGACGAGCCACCAAAGACAATATCATCCACGTAAATCCGAACAATCGGCAAGTCATTTCCATGCTTGAGGAGAAACAAGGTTCTATCCACGGTACCCATCACAAACCCTCTCGCTCAAAAGAAAACCTCTCAATCTCCCATACCAAGCACGGGCGCCCTGTTTCAACCCATACGCAGCCCTTTTCAACCCGTATACCCCGTGTGGGTACAACTCGCTCTCAAACCCGTGTGGTCGCTTCACATACACCTCCTCCTCTATGACCCCATTCGAAAAGCACTCTTCACGTCCATCCGAAACAATTTGAACCCTTTAGCCACGGCAAAGGCTAGAAGGATCCGAATTGCCTCAAGACGGGCCACAGGGAGCAAAGGTCTCCTCATAGTCGATCCCCTCCTTCGACTAAACCCCCGAGCAACAAGTCCGGACTTGTTCCTCACAACTATCCCATTCTCTCCCTCTTTGTTCTTTCAAACCCACTTGGTTCCTATGGGATGGCAATTTGGAGGTGGTTCAACTAACTCCCACACCCGGTTCCTCTCAAAATTTTCCAACTCCTCATGCATAGAATTGACCCGGTTGCATCGGATAAAGCATGTCCAATGTCCTTGGGCTCAAAAGTAGCAACAAAAGCGAAGATGAGCAAAATGAGAGGAATTCTCGGACCTCGACCGTGTAGTGCGTTCATCAATGTTCCCAATGATCTTCGACGGGGGATGCACTTCTTGAATCCGCCGGGGAGCCTCACGCCTCGAGACTACCTCCCCCTCAACTTCAGCCTTCTCTCGCCTTGGTCTTCTTGTTGCACCGTCGTTGTCCATGATGTAGACGGTCCATGCTCCAAAGTGGTTGTAGGGGAAGTAGTGGGTACATGCTCAGCTTCGGGCTCATGGTTCTCCCCATCATCATCTCCAGCTTCATCTTTCTCCTCCTCAAAGAGGTCCTCGGCCATCTCTTCATCACCTCGCACATTCAAAGCCAAGAGAGGTACATGGCATTGTCTCGTCGAAGGTCACCTCGCAAGTCTCCATGATTTTGTTAGTCTCAAGGTTAAGCACCCTATAGGCTCTAGAATGGTTAGCATATCCAAAGAAAATACCATCACTAGACCTAGCCTCAAACTTGTCGAGTTTTCCCTTCTTCAAAATAAAGCACTTGCAGCCAAAAACTCGGAAGTGACTCACCTTGGGTGCCCGACCATGCATAAGCTCATAACAAGTCTTCTTCTTGAAAGCTCTCAATAAAATCCGGTTGGAAACATGACAAGCTGTATTGACCGCCTCAGCCCAAAACCTCCTAGGAGTCCTGTGCTCATCGAGCATCGTCCTAGCCATCTCACAAAGAGTCCGATTTTTCCTTTCCACGACTCCATTTTGAGGGGGCACATAAGGGGTCGAATACTGATGTTCAAGACCTAGATCACGACAAAAGGCATCAAAATGAGAGTTCTTAAACTCAGAGCCATTATCACTGCGGATAGCTCGAATAGCATTCCCATGCCTCTCGTTTTTCAACCTCACGATCAGATCTCGAACAAAACCAAAAGTCTCACTCTTATCCTCCAAGAAGAACACCCGGCATAGCGAGAGTAATCGTCCACCACAACAAGGACATACCACTTCCTACCCACCGAGCGAACTCGAGCCGGCCCAACAAGGTCCATATGCAATAGCTCTGTCGGACGCTCGGTCATGACATCGGTCAGGGGTGGATGGGGAGTGGCTACCATCTTACCATGCCTACAAGGAGCACAAACCAAATCCTTCTCAAGCTTCAACCTCGGCAATCCTCGGACAAGGTCAAGACCACTCAAGCGGGAAACCAAATCAAAGCTCAAGTGTCCCAACCGCCTATGCCATTTCCACAAATCGAAGAAGGACCGCCCATCAAACAAACGAAGCAGGACCCAAAGAACGAGAGAAATCAGCCCCGAAAATCCGACCCTCGGGGATGATCATACAGACAAGATCACCTCGAGAATCAAGCAAACGAGACTCGCCAGACTTGAAACGCACCTCAAAACCTTCATCAAGCAACTGAGAAACCGAAAGCAAATTAAAACCCAAAGACTTCACAATAGCCACTCTCTTCAACGTTACCTTGTCACTCACATGCACAACACCCTCTCGAAAGCACCCTACCTCGTCCATTGTCCCCAAATGTGATGTCTTGCTTTTCCTTCACCGGGGTGAGGGCCGGAGAACCACTTCTTATCTCCGGTCATGTGTCGAGAACACCGAGTCGATCAACCAAATGTTCTCCAAGCCTCCCCGCCCGCAACGAAACAAGAACGAGAATGAGCTAGCGACTCGACACCGGGGTTAGCAAAGAGAAAGTTAAACCGGTGTCGAGCCATCTCGCTCAAAAGAGGGGTTAGCAAACATCACTCCCTTGCCACCAAACTTCCCATGTCCCATGGGAGGAGTACGAGCACCACGAGGGGGAAAACGTGGTCCGTAGTTCCTCCGGAACCCAAAGCTGCGATCATCTCCCCTAAACTCGTACCGAGGACGAGTAGGAGGACGTCCGACAGAAACCACCACGAGCCCGACCAAACCTCTTACCAAGACGCACACCATCATCTCTCCCGACAAACCTCTCACCACCACCTCTCCGTGGGAACCCGCCAACACTCCTCACACTTCCCACACCCCGTGGAAGTGGCACTCTAGGCTTAGGAATACCGCGAGACCGGCGATGCCCGTCCCGGTTTGCTTGCTCCCTAGCAAGCCTCTCATCCCTCTTCCTCTTGCAAAGAAAACTCGCAAGATGCCTCTCCTTGCCACAATACTCACACCCGAAGGGGATGGGTTTTGGTTTTGGCTCGGCTTCTCTCTAGGCTTCTCACCCTTCTCACCCACAAACTTCACTCGGTTTCGGAAATCATTTGTCTTAGGTGGGAATTTGGGTGGATCTTGGGTTGTGTCAAGCTTATTGCAAAGGTGGTTGGGCTTTGGTGTGAAAGAGTTCTTGGGTGCTTTTGGGAGTGGGACTTGGATCTCTCCGATCACCTCAAACTCGGGGTTAGACTCAACACACTTCTCATACACACTCTCCCCACTTCTTCTCTCCCACTTTCTCACCCAACTTCTCAAAACCCAAACCACGACCATCGGCTCTCTTGAACTCCTCAATCATGATTTTCAATTGAGGTTCCCGCCCGTACAACCAACCCAACACTTTCCTCAAATAGTCATTCTCCTCATAGATGACATCCAACCGGGAAGTAAGCTCGAGATTACGCAAAGTGACTTCATCACGGCTAGAACATGCATTTGCAACAGGAGATTTCAAAGATGCTTCCAAAGAACTAATGGTAGAACGAGCATCGACAAGCTTAGCATGCATAGTAGGACATGATTTGCAAGCACCAAGCAAAGTAGGTCTAGCCTTAAGCTCATCATGTTCAGTCCTAAGAGCATCTAGTTGAGCCAAAATAGAAGCATTCTTCTCATTAAGCGAGTTTGATCTCATTCAACCAAGCATCACATTCAACACATTCAACATCATCGGGAGGAGTAGGAGCAAGTTTCAAAGAGTCATTCTCAAGTTTCAATTCAAGCAATTTTGACTCTAACTCTCCTACTTTCTCACTAGCATTCTCAAGCCGAGCCCTAAGATCTTTCCTCATCTTTATGGCATCTCTCAAGCACACTATCACGGTTATCAAGCAAACCATTCAACCTAGCAATCTCGGCAAGCAAAGAGTCGGGATCACGGTTTACCTCATCCTCCGAGTCGGAGTCGCCGTCTTCCTTCACACTCTTCTTGCTCGCTTGAGCTATGGGCCATGCCACAAAAGCCCTCGAGCGCCACACGGCTCACCCCACCGAGGTTCCGGCTTGCACTCTTCTTGCCATTGCGCCTCCCGGCGTCTTCTTCTTCGCCGCTTGAGCTTGACCGCTCCTCGCTTGAGCTTGAGTCAACGTCGCTCGCACCGGCCACCATCGCTCTTGCCTTGTTCTTCTTGTAGCCGCTCTTGCTCGGTCGCCGCTTGTCCTTGTCCTTGGACTTGTTGAAGTGCTTGCCCTTGGAGGAGTACTTGTCTTCACGCCTCGGGTGCGCCTTGTCCTCCGACTCTCATGTAGTCGTTCAAACCTTCTTGAGAGCAAGGCCAGCTCCTCCTCGCCCAGCACATCAAACTCCTCATCTGGAATGGACATAAGAGAGGATAAAGAAAACTGTCGACAGGAAGGGTTAGATTTGCCCTTTGATCCTCCCACAAGAGCAAGACTATGGTCAGTCGAGCCCTCATGCTTGGATAGCAACTTCCTGTCAACCTCAGCCGACTTGAGCTTAGAAAAGAGGTCATCCAACTCAATAGTCAAGTAATGCCCAGACTCCTTGATGGCCTCAACCTTAGCACCCCAAACATTTGGTTCCAAGACATGCAAGAGCTTCAAAGCCTGATCATGCTCGGTGTACGGAAAATCCTCAACATTAGCCTTCATGTTGTTCACGATGGCGGTGAACCTCTGAAACATCGCATCAATGTCCTCACCGGGAAGTGGAGTGAAATTCTCATATTGCATCCGGTAAGAGACAAAGAGGCGAGCCTTCACATGGTTATCACCACCGTGAGCAACCAACAACTTTTCCCAAATTTGCCAAGCAAGATTCAAATGGCGAACACGCTCAAACTCTGGATCACACAAGCTCCGGCACAAGTGATCAACGGCTTTTGCATTAGCCTCATACTTGGCCTTGGCATCGGCATCGGTCACCATAAGAGTATGGATGTTGACCGGAATAACATAGGTCTTGTCAAGCACAATAAAATCCAACAGCTTTCCTCGAAGAAAAATCATCATACGAGCCGCCCACTTGTGGTAACCCTTGCCATCGAAGTGCGGCGGACCGCCCCGCTCAACGTACGCCATCTTAGGATTCGGGACTTGTCAAAGTCGCAAAGAATCCGGCACCAAGCTCTGATACCAATTGAAGGATCAGATAGCGACTAGAGAGGGGGGAGTGAATAGGAGCCAGTAAAAATTCTTCCAAAAAGAACCCGGCCTATGTCCTACTCAAATCCCGGTCGCACACAAGCGATGGATCGAATCACGCACCAATCGCCAAAACCACGAGGTTATGGATCAACCTCTAGTCCTAGGAACGATTCCTTGAAGCACACGCGGAAGCACGAAAGAAGGGGGGAGGGAATCGAATCAAGAAGCAAAGCACGCAGGCTCTGGCGGACCGTCCGCGCAGGAGGGGCGGACCGTCCGCAAAGAGCCTCGCGGACCGTCCGGCCGGGTACGCGGACCGTCCGCACCCGAGCCGCGGACCGTCCGCCCGAGCCGCGGACCGTCCGTTAAATCACACGGAACGGACCAAAGCCACCCACGAGCCACGGACCGTCCGCGGGGAGCACGCGGACCGTCCGCCAAGCACCCGCGGACCGTCCGCCCGACACCGCGGACCGTCCGAAACTCCGTCCAACCGAAAAACAAAATCGCTACGGATCGAAACGAAAGACGAGCAAGAACTCGAAGAACACGGGACGAACACGACCCACGCGGACCGTCCGCGACCTCCCCGCGGATCGTCCGCCGGTGCGGACAGAGCGAGAAACGGCCCGACCCCCGAAAGTCAACTCCCCCAAATCATCATCGGATTTCCCAAACGGTTGAAGCTATGGAGACAAGGGTTTGGGGACTTGAAAAGCGTCACACAAGGATGCTATAGCCCAAAAATCTTGCCTCCTAACTCCCTAAATCACCGGGAATCGCGAATCCTTTGAGCACCACCAAAAGCTAGAGCTCCGAACGAAAACTCACGAATCGAAGTGGTTTCCCGGCGTTTGAGGGCACAAGATCAAGCACAAAGATGCACAAGACATCTATCCATGTTTCCCTCAAAGAAATCCGGGGAGAAACCCACTCAAATTCGCGGAATCACACCGGAAACAAAGGCACGAAAACAAGCACAAAAAGCCACGAAAAACGACCCCGAATCTTCTATACAAACCAAGAAAGATTCACAAGGTCTAGCATGCCGCCCTAGCATCCATCCCTCTCAACAAATCTCTCATGAAGCTCTCATGCTAGCCTAGAGAAAATAGGAAGAAAAATAGCTACGAAAATGAGAAAGAGAAGGGGGGAAATGAAACCCTAAGTCCCGGAGAGAGAGAGCCATCCACACACACTCATGGCTTATATATCAGGTCCCGCCGGAGTGGTAAATGACTCGACTACCCCTAACTAAACTACTGGCGATACAACCCAGGTAGGGGCATTTAGGTAATGTTTGTGGGTCTTGCCATCGGACGGCCACGCCTTTGCCGCACCCCCGCGTCCTCCCGACGCAAGCCATGCGATCCCGCCGCGTGTCCTCCGCCTCGAAGCTTCCCGACACGCCGGATCCCGTCTCCGTCGTGTTGGGCCCTCGGACTTGGTTTTGAGGCCCAAACCAAGAAACCGTCCGCCGATGGTTTTGTGGGCAAACCACCAAACCCCGCGTGCCCGGTCCCCGGCCTCCCGCCAAACCACTTGACTTGACCGCCACCGTGCACCGGCTCACTTGTCCATGACTTCGTCTTGCTTGTGTCGCCACCATGTGGCCCGCACCCGGTCCCGTCGTCCACCGGTCCCTCGAACCGAGCCTACTTGTCTCTCCATCTCCCCGAGGCCCCTCAAGGCTGAAGACCTTTCGCGCCCGTTCTTCACCTGCAACAACACGAACTAGGCCGCAGCCTACACCTGCGCACTAAGCCAAGAGTCAGTCCAACACCCGTTGTCAATCACTCATCACTGAGGAGCGGTCATCCATCGACCATTGGGACGCTCCTGGTCCTCACACACACAAGCGATGGATCGAATCACGCACCAATCGCCAAGGCCACGAGGTTATGGATCAACCTCTAGCCTTAGGAACGATTCCTAGAAGCACACGCGGAAGCACTAGAAAGGGAAGGAAGGAATCGAAACAATCGACGACCGCACACGCTCTCGGCGGACCGTCCGGCCGGCGGTGCGGACCGTCCGCGATGAACCGCGCGGACTGTCCGACCTGCTACCGCGGACCGTCCGCGCCGACGTCGCGGACCGTCCGGCCCTCCCCGCGGACCGTCCGGTTAAACACACACGAACACCGAAGCGACCCGAGAAAAACGGACCGTCCGCCGAGGCCGGCGGACCGTTCGCGCCACCCGCGACCGTCCGCTACTTGAGCTCGGACCGTCCGCAAACCGGCCGCAACCAAAACCAAAAGCCAAAACGGATTGAAAGCAAGGACGCGCAAGAACTCGACGAACACGCGACGAACACGACCCACGCGGACCGTCCGCGACCTCCCCCGCGGATCGTCCGCCGGTGCGGACGAGAGCGAAACGGCCGACCCCGAAAGTCAACTCCCCCAAATCATCATCGGATTTCCCAAACGGTTGAAGCTATGGAGACAAGGGTTTGGGGACTTGAAAAGCGTCACACAAGGATGCTATAGCCCAAAAATCTTGCCTCCTAACTCCCTAAATCACCGGGAATCGCGAATCCTTTGAGCACCACCAAAAGCTAGAGCACCGAACGAAAACTCACGAATCGAAGTGGTTTCCGGCGTTTGAGGGCACAAGATCAAGCACAAAGATGCACAAGACATCTATCCATGTTTCCCTCAAAGAAATCCGGGGAGAAACCCACTCAAATCCGCGGAATCACACCGGGAACAAAGGCACGAAAACAAGCACAAAAAGCCACGAAAAACAACCCCGAATCTTCTATACAAACCAGGAAAGATTCACAAGGTCTAGCATGCCGCCCTAGCATCCATCCCTCTCAACAAATCTCTCATGAAGCTCTCATGCTAGCCTAGAGAAAAATGGAAGAAAAATAGCTACGAAAATGAGAAAGAGGAGGGAGGAAATGAAACCCTAAGTCGCGGAGAGAGAGAGCCATCAACACACACTCATGGCTTATATATCAGGTCCCGCCGGAGTGGTAAATGACTCGACTACCCCTAACTAAACTACTGGCGATACAACCCACTTAGGGGCATTTAGGTAATGTTTGTGGGTCTTGCCATCGGACGGCCACGCCTTTGCCGCACCCCGCGTCCTCCCGACGCAAGCCATGCGATCCCGCCGCGTGTCCTCCGCCTCGAAGCTTCCCGACACGCCCGGATCCCGTCTCCGTCGTGTTGGGCCCTCGGACTTGGTTTTGAGGCCCAAACCAAGAAACCGTCCGCCGATGGTTTTGTGGGCAAACCACCAAACCCCGCGTGCCCGCTCCGGCCTCCCGCCAAACCACTTGACTTGACCGCCACCGTGCACCGCTCACTTGTCCATGACTTCGTCTTGCTTGTGTCGCCACCATGTGGCCCGCACCCGGTCCCCGCCGTCCACCGGGTCCCTCGAACCGAGCCTACTTGTCTCTCCATCTCCCGGAGGCCCCTCAAGGCTGAGGCCCTTTGCCCCCGTTCTTCACCTCGCAACAACACGAACTAGGCCGCAGCCTACACCTGCGCACTAAGCCAAGAGTCAGTCCAACACCCGTTGTCAATCACTCATCACTGAGGAGCGGTCATCCATCGACCACTGGGACGCTCCTGGTCCTCAAGAGCTTCATGGAGAGATCTTGTTGAGAGGGATGGATGATCGGGCGGCTTGCTAGACCTTGTATGAACCTTTGTTTCATGTATAGATGATTCGGCGTGGTTCCTCAAGGTTTGGATGTGTTTTCCCCGGTTGTTCTTGGTGGTGATTTTCGGAGCCCTCTCTTGGTGATTTCTTTGGGTTGTTTTCAGGACCTTTCTCTTGGGGATTTGATGGGGGAAATTTGTGGTAACCCTTCGTGGTTCTTTGGGCTGTGATTCCCCTCCCAAATCCGTGAGTAAAGGTGCTCGATTTTGGGGTTTCTTTAGTTCTTGGGTTGGAAGTGCTCTTGACGGGATTTCCTTGATTCCTCCTTTTTGGACGAGTTTTTGTGGGATTAAACTTGGCTATGGTCTCCTCATGAGGTGTTCCTAATATCCCCAAAGTCTTGTTCAAGTCCGTGGAGCGATTCGGGAGATCGAGGTTTGGATTTGGGGGAGTTGACCCGCGGGTGCTGTTCGTCCCGAGCTGCCCAGGCTACAACGGTCTGACCGGTGCTCTTGACCGGTCTGATCGGTGCAACCCTCGGTGGGATTTTGCTCAGGTGAACGTCTTGGTGTGTTCGCTGTTGTCCTGTGGTGCTGCTGTTTCGAGTTTGGGTTAGTTTGGTGGTTGGTTGGCCTGTTTGGTGCCTTGGGGGCTTTCAGGCTGTGATCGGTCTGACCGGTGTGCCTCACCAGTCTGACCGGTGTAGAGCCACTTAGTGAAAGTTGCTCAGTTTCACCAGCAAGGACCGGTCCGGCCGTGGTGCTCATCGCTCCGACCGGTGTGGGTCCGTAGACTCGAGGTTTGGTGTTCTGCGCTGCGTTCTCGGGTCGGAAGGTTGTGTGTTGGTTCCTAGGTCCAGTGGCACTCCAGTGGCTACGTGAGCTTGGCCAACTTGGGTAGTGAGTCGGAGACGTGTGTTGGAAGCCTTGTTCATCTTGTTGGAGTTCCCATCTCCTTCGAGAAGAATTTTTATCGGCTCCCATTCACCCCCCTCTCTGGTTCGCCGTATCGGTCCTTCAAGTGGTATCGGAGCCGATTCGGATCTTTATTGACACTAACCAGTCTAAGATCCAAGGATGGCGTACCAGGAACGGGGTTCGGGTCCTCCACACTTCGATGGCAAGAACTACCAGATGTGGAGTAAGCGAATGGGTGCGTTTCTCCGCGAAAAGGGTCAAATCCTTTGGGATGTCACGGTGGACACAGGCTATGTCCAGCCGATGGACTTCCTCTCTCTAGGATCGAGGGACAGATTCAACGCCAACAACAAGGCGGTCGACTACTTGTTTCGTGCTTTGTGTCAGCCTGAGTTCGATCGGGTGCACACTGAGCACTTGGCTTGTAGAATTTGGGCGGTGTTGAAGGAGGCTCATGTTGGGAATGCCCAGGTTCAGGCACGGATGTATGCGACCTACCGGAGAGAGTACGAGAACTTCACTCATCTCCTCGGTGAGTCCATCGATGCCTTGTTTCAGAGGTTCACGGTGGTTGTGAACAACATGAGGGCCAATGTGGACGTGCTCCCGTACGATGATCATGATAGAGCGGTCAAGCTCTTACACTCTTTGGATCGTACAATTTGGGGCGAAAAGTTCGAGGCCATTGTGGAGTCGGAGAAGTATGATACTCTGACGGTGAACGAGTTGTTCTCGAAGCTCAAGTCGGCTGAGGTGGATAGGGGCATGACTGCCAAGCTCGAGGGTCCAACTGATTCCCATAGTCTTGCCCTCGTTGGTGGTTCCAAAGGAAAGGCTAACTCTAACCCATCCACCAGGATGTTCTCTTTCTCCTCTTTGATGTCTATGCCAGATGAGGAGTTCGACGAGCTTGGAGAGGACGAGATGGCGCTCCTGACGAGGCGGTTCGAGAGGCTGCACGAGAACCGCGTGAACATGAGGAGGAACACGACAACATGCTTCCAGTGCGGCAAGCCAGGACACTTCGTCGCCGACTGCCCGGAGAAGGCCGAGTACAAGGACGGCTACAAGCACAAGCCAAGGATGGACGACAAGTACCGTTCGAGGCGCGACCACAAGAGCAAGCACAAGAACAAGTACAAGGACGAGAGACGATCGAGGAAGAAGGGGAGCCGAGGCAAGGCCCGAGCGATGGTTGGAGCGAGCGACGTCGACTCCAGTTCCGCGTACTCCACCTCGAGCTCGAGCAGCAGTGAAGACGAAGGTGATCGTCGCAAGAACAAGAAGTCGTCCAAGAACCTAAGCGGGCTGAGCTGCTTCGTGAGAGACGGCTTCTGCACCATGGCACTGAGCTCCGGCAGCAAGAAGAGCACACAGAGCGACTCGAACTCTGATTCCGACGACGAGGTGCGTGATGAACTTCCTTCTTGCGCCAGGAGAATGAGAGGCTTGGCTCTTTGCTTGATAACCGTGATGACATGCTTAGAGAGGCGAAGAAAATGACAAAAGAGCTTAGGGCTTCACTCGAGGATGCTAGGACTAGAGTGGCTGAGCTAGAGACACAGGTGCTTGATAGCAAGCTTGAGATTGATTCCCTTAAGGCTAGCCTCGTTGTTTCGGATGAGGTTGATTGTGCTGATTGCTCCATATTTCTTGCTGATCTTGCTTTGTTTAAGGAGAAGCATGCCTCCAAGTGTGAGAAACTAGATGTGCTTAGGGTTGAAGTGGCTGAGCTTAAGTCTAGACCTGCTTTGCTAGGTGCTTGTACTTCTTGCCCTGTTTTGCATGCTAAGATTGATGAGAGGCATGCTTACACTAGTTCTCTTGAGGATAAATTGAAGGAACCCATGCCTACATCATGCTCTACCTGTGAAATGCATGCTTTGAAAAATTTGGAACTTGCACATTATGTTGATTGTTTGCAGGATGAGAATGATGACTTGAGGAAGTTGATGGGTTGGTTGTCTGGTCATGAGCCTCAGTTGAGGATGATGATCGATGCATTTAAGAGGCAGGATGGTGAGGGACTTGGGGCAAACAAGGTTGGTGAGGGAAGTGGAGAGAATATCCCAGAGCCACCAAAAACCCACCACAAAAATGATTTCCCCCCAAACCTAACCATCTTAGGAACCGACTAGACACAACCCCTGCTCCACCAGTGTTTCCTACACCCACAAATGATCTACAAAAGCCTATCAAGTTTGTGAGCACTTCGGGGAAAGTGTTCTTTTGGAAAGAAGGTGAAAAGGCTAGTGAGGGGAGACCGGTGGAGGAGTTGAGTGGAGAGAAACCAAGTGAGCAGCCACATCCCAAGCCTAAGCCTAAGCTTGTGAGGTTTCATTGTGGCTATTGTGGGAGAGATGGCCATAAGGAGGAGTTTTGCTTAAAGAGGAAGTGTGAGGAGAGAATGGCAAAGGAGTGGGCTAACAAGGACAAGTACCACCCTTCCGATGGTGTACTTGAGCCTCGTGCACAGATGCCAAGGGACAAGGCGAATGTGAGGACAGTTCGGGCTTGGGGAAAGCGGAAGGCTGTTGGAGGTGCTGTTGTCCAGGTCACACCGGTCAGACCGGTATGGGGCACGCCGGACGATCGGGTGCGAGCCCGGACGAGCGGCGTTTTGGGTTTCGTGCCCGTACAGGTGCGAGGGTTGTTTCTGGAGGTCGTGGTTCTGGTGGTTGGGCTGGAGAGTGTGCAGGTGGTCAGGTTGCTAGGCGTTCTCCCCCTCGAGTTCACTATAGGGATGGGAGGAGTCGTAGCTTTGAGAAGGAGAGGAGGGACGGTCCATGGGTTCTCTTTCATGGTTTTGGTCCTCCTCCAGGCAGAGAGGGCTGGTTCCCTCAGGGTGGTTACCGTGGTGGTGTTCGTGGAGGTAGCTTTGGTAGGAGAGATGCTTTGGTTGGTGCTAACCCCACTTTCGAGCAAATGGCTCGGCACTGGTTTTACTCTTTTGGTACTAACCCCGCGTCTTTGAGTCGTTTGTTCGCTCACGTGCTCGTTTTTGAATTTCGGTGGGAGACTTGAAGAACATTTGGTTGATTGACTCCGGTTGCTCGAGGCATGTGACCGGGAGACAGGGGGTGGTTCTCAAGTCTCGTCCGTGGTGACGAGGAGGTACATCACTTTTGGGGACAATGGGCGTGGGCGTGTGCTTTCGAAGGTGAGATCAAAGTGAGTGACAAGATCACTGCGAGGCGTGTTGCTTTTGTTCAATCGGCGGGGTACAATTTGCTTTCCGTGTCCCGGTTGTTGGATGAGGGCTTTGAGGTGTTGTTTCGGCCGGGTGGTTCTCGGATTTTGGACTCTCGAGGGGACCTTGTCTGTTGGTCGTTCCTGAGGGTCAGGTGTTTCGTGCTGATTTTTCTCAGTCTTCGTGTGTGGAGCGTTGTTTCTTGGCTGGTTCTTCATGTGAGTTGTGGAAGTGGCATAGGAAGTTGGGTCACTTGAGCTTTGACCTTTTGTCTCGCTTGAGTAAACTCAATTTGGTCCGAGGATTGCCACGGTTGAGGCTTGAGAAAGAGTTGGTTTGTGCGCCGTGTAGGCATGCTAAGATGGTAGCCTCTTCTCACTCGCCTCTCACTGATGTGATGACTGAGCGTCCATGCGAGCTGCTCCATAAGGACCTTGTTGGCCCAGCTCGTGTGCGATCTGCGGGTGGGAAGTGGTATGTCCTGGTTGTGGTGGACGACTATTCTCGGTATGCGTGGGTGTTCTTTCTCGAGGATAAGAGGGAGACGTTTGGTTTTGTTCGAGATCTAGTCTCGAGGTTGAGGAACGAGAGGCACGGAGATGCCATATGAGCTATCCGTAGTGATAATGGCTCGGAATTCAGAAACTCTTGTTTTGAAACCTTTTGCCATGACTTGGGTCTTGAGCACCAGTTTTCGAGTCCGTATACGCCTCCCCGGTTTTCGAGTCCGTATACGCCTCCCCAAGGTGAGTCACTTCCATGTCTTTGGTTGCAAGTGTTTCATTCGAAGAAAGGCGAGGAAGTTGGATAAGTTTGAGGCTAGGTCTGTCGATGGTATTTTCTTTGGTTATGCATCTCATTCTAGAGCATATCGTGTGCTCAATCTTGAAACTAACCAAATCGTGGAGACTTGCGAGGTAACCTTCGACGAGACAGAGCCACGTAGTCAGCTTGTCTTTGAGTGTGCAGGTGATGATGAGCTTGGTGAGGAGATCTTTCAGGAGGAGGAGGAGCATGAACATGGAGACGATGAAGATGGCGGTGTTGTACCCCCGGCTGAACACGTCCCCACTACTTCGACTACGGTGATGGACGGACCCTCTACTACACCTACGACGACAAATCAAGAACGAGGAGAAGCTGATGTTGAGGGGTAGGTAGCATCGAGGCGAGAACCTCCCCGGCGAGTACAAGTGGATCACCCAGCTTCGAGGATCATCGGCGACATGAATGAACGCACTACACGGTCGAGGGTTCGAAACAATTCCCATTTCGCTCATGCTGCGTTTGTTGCTACTTTTGAGCCCAAAGACATTGGACACGCACTATCTGATCACAATTGGGTTAATTCGATGCATGAGGAGTTGGAGAACTTTGAGAGGAATCAGGTGTGGGAGTTGGTTGACCCTCCCCCAGGGTGTAAGCCGATTGGTACAAAGTGGGTGTGGAAGAACAAAGAGGGAGAGAAGGGTGAGGTTGTGAGGAACAAGTCGAGACTTGTTGCTCAAGGGTCCAGTCAGAAGGAGGAGATCGACTACGAGGAGACCTTTGCTCCCGTAGCCCGTTTGGAGGCGATTAGGATCCTTCTAGCCTTCTCTGTGGCTAAAGAGTTCAAGTTGCACCAAATGGATGTGAAGAGTGCTTTCCTGAATAGTGTGTTGGAGGAAGAAGTGTATGTGAGGCAGCCTCTGGGGTTTGAGAGTGAGAAATACCCCCACCGGGTGTACAAGTTGAGGAAGGCGCTGTATGGGCTGAAGCAGGCGCCTAGAGCTTGGTATGGCAGGTTGAGGGGGTTCTTGTTTGAGAGAGGTTTTGAGATGGGGAAGGTCGATCGGACCTTGTTTTTGCCGAGGCGGGCGAGAGATATCTTGATTGTGCGGGTGTACGTGGATGATATTGTCTTTGGTGGCATGTCTAACTCTCTTGTTGCAAGGTTTGCGATGATATGAGCGAGGGAATTTGAGATGAGCATGATGGGCGAGTTGCAGTTCTTCCTCGGGCTACAAATCAAACAATCAAAGGAAGGAACATTTGTGCACCAGGCTAAGTACACCAAGGACATTGTGCGGAAGTTCAAGATGGAGGATTCCAAGGCTATGACGACGCCGATGAGTACGACTATAGCTCTTGATGCGGACGAGGAAGGTGAACATGTGGACCAGAAGGAGTACCGGAGCATGATCGGGTCACTCCTCTACTTGACGGCGACGAGGCCGGACATACAGTTCTCGGTGTGTCTGTGCACTCGTTTTCAAGCGTCTCCGAGGACTTCGCGTCGGCAAGCGGTGAAGCGAATTTTCAGGTACTTGCATCACACTCCCGACTTCAGCCTTTGGTACTACGCGTCCTCCTCTTTGGCGCTTCATGGTTTTTCAGACGCGGATTTTGCCGGGTGTCGGTTGGATAGGAAGTCCACTTCTGAGACTTGCCAGTTTATGGGTTCTTCTTTGGTGTCTTGGTCTTCCCGCAAGCAATCGAGTGTTGCTCAATCCACTACTGAGGCCGAGTATGTTGCCGCTGCTAGTTGTTGCTCTCAGCTCCTTTGGATTTCATACACCATGAGTGACTTTGGTGAGGAGTATACCCATGTCCCACTTCAATGTGATAGCACCAGTGCCATAAGCGTTGCAAAGAACCCAGTGCTCCATTCCAAAACCAAGCACATAGAATTGAGGTATCATTTTCTGAGAGACAACGTAGAGAAAGGAAAGATAGCTTTGATCCATGTACCCACACATGACCAACTAGCCGATATTTTCACCAAACCTCTAGATCAAGCAACTTTCACTCGTTTGCGGGGGGAACTTGGTGTGTGTTTGATTTCTTGAGTTGGGTGTGTGGGAGCTCTCTTTGTAGCATATGTATAGTTTCATTTGTGCATTTCTTGCATTTGGCATGGCATATGTGTTAACACCAAAATTTGGTAAAGAGTTTGACTCGTGGGTCCAACTCGGTGAGAAATCCGTCCGGCGGAAGGAAGGTTTCTTCAGATGCATTCGGCAGAAAAATCCACGGTCGGCTATCGGCTTCCGTTCGGCAAGGAAACTGTTGAGCTGATTTTGTGGGATTATATGGTGACGTGGCCCGAGCGGAAAGGACGAATGGATGGATAAGCGATCAAGCTTAGAGATAAATTAGGTATCAAATCCATTCGAGGTCGTGCTTGGCAGGGTATAAATATGAACCCTGAATGTATGTAACAGATACGAAATCATTCTCAATACAAACCGGCTTTACGCCAAACCCTAGAGTCCATTTGTCGCGTCGTCGAGTTCTTCGAGAGGGTTCATCGATCCGTCGACCTCCGTGAGTACCGGCAACCTTGTATCATATCTAGTATCATGCGGTGGATTTAGATCTGATGCAAGTAGTCTTGTTACTATGCTTAGTGTCATGCGGTAGATTCAAGCTTGGTTCAAGAAGGTTTCTTGTTAGGTCATGAGCCATGCGGTAGGCTAAGATCTAGCTTGAAGCTAGTTATCGGCTCTATTGAATTTTGGCAAGATTCAATAGATTCATTAAGTTACCCCGTGTTGCTTTGAGTTTTTTGCTTTATGTTTAAATTCATGTAACACTTCTTCGCCCAATCTAGATGGGTTTGGATCGGCTTTATCCCTTTCGATGATCCTTATGCGAAACGAGTACGTGCCTTTGGCTGAATTAACACGTGGATCACATGCTCCTTGATAGCCGAAACCGAGTCGATCTAGGTTGTTACGTGTTGCGGGTTCAAGCTTGCCAAAGCTTGTATAAATCTTGAAAGAACTGGGTATCACGCGGTAGATGCAGGTTTTTGGGTTGTTTTGGAGCTAATCATCCGGTGGATTAGATTTCTGATCAATCTGATAGATTTATCTTACTTGGTAATATTCGTTCCTTCTTCATGGACCCCGAATCGGCTGTTCAGTCGTGTTCGGTTATGTTCTTCATGAGTAAAACACGTGCATAATTCGTGCTTTAAATATTGTATGCTTTTAGCTTTCCATATTTAGATCGTATTACGCGGTGGATAGATCTGTTTGTGGAAGGTGGCACGATCCCAAGCAAGTTGTATCATGCGGTGGATAGATTCGCTTGGTGTCGTACCCGACGGGATTTAAAGTACCTAGACATGCGGTAGACTAGTGCTTTGGATCTATGCATGCTTGTTTATTACATATTTATGCTTGTGCTTTTACTTCATTTATTATTTAATGTTGATCACCACGGGGATCGGTCACGGTCTTGCGCATGTGCATCTTTGTCCAAATAAAGACCGATTCGTCGTCATGCTTACGTCATCTATTCGGCTATGTTACTTTTTCCTTTTTAAAGCTCCTGAATAGTTTCAGTTTGCTGGCAGATAGCTTGCTATAGCTATATGTCATCCTATTTGGCTCTATAGCCGTAAATATGGAACTGTCTGGTACCACCCGGCAAGTTCCAAGCTTTGGAATTTAACTACTTTGTCTTTTGTCAATTTTCGGGGAAAATTGACTGGCACGTCTTGTGATCTCTTCGCGTGTGAAGCCAGCTTGTTCGGCTTGCTGTGTGCTTGGCGCTAGGTGCAGATTTTGCGTCAACACACTTATTGGCACGCCCAGTGGGACAACAGCCGAAAATCAAGATGCCTGACATCGGGGATATCATGGATGTCAACGTCGAAGACCTCTCTCCGGAACAGCGGCAACAGCTGCAGGATGCCGTGGATCAATTCCAACGAAGTGTTTCTTTGTCATTCAAGAAGAACAGGAGTGGCGTCCCATACTTAAAAAATGAGATGCCCAGGGTGTTGTTGCCAGGAGAGAGTGACGCTACCACCCAGCAGGAGAGGGAGGAATGCATGCAAGCGTTCCGAGATACCGCGGACCACGTCTTGAGCAGGCACCATAGAGCTTTCCTGGGTGCGTTCAAACAGATGATGGTGGCTGTCTTCGGCCTAGGCATGGAGCAAGTGTTCAATCGAACACCCTTTCAAGGAGGCACCGTGGAGATGGGTGAGTCCAGTTCTCAACCGCCATTACAGAGCCAGCCCGGCCCGGCCTCCTCCTCCGCAGAGCGTTGGGAGCCAAGCCTTCCAGCCTCCTCCACAAGGTGCTGGAGGTCAGCCAGTTCAGCCCCCACTGCAGGCTGCAGGAGGGCGACCAATCCAGCCACCACCGCAGGGCAGCACGGGTCAACCTATGCAACAGTCGAACCCGTATCAGCCCACGTACGGGGAGCTGGCATTTGGCTCGCCTGGAGCCCCGCCTGCTTTCGGCTACAGGATTGCCGCAGCTAGCAACAGACTACAGAGAAATTTGTACGGCGGAGGCTACCACGAGGTGGAGAACTACGGAGCCATCGATGCTCTCCTGAATCCGGGTTACGAACCAGCTACGGGCATGCAGGAAGATGATATCCTGGCTCAGAAGATGGCCGACTTGATGCAGAATCAATCTGGCCTCAAACCTAAGATGCAGGGACCTACCTACACGCCTCCGTTCCCGGAGTGGTATTACAACGTGATCCTGCCGCCAAGAGTAAAGCCTCCGACGGAATTTACAAAGTTTTCCGGGTAGGATGACACGAGCACGGTGGAGCATATTGCTCGCTACCTGATGCAGCTTGGAGAGTGCTCATCTGAAGAGGCGTTCAGGGTCAGGTACTTCCCCATGTCACTGATGGGCGCGGTGTTCCAATGGTTTTCATCTTTGCCTCCCCAATCAGTTGGCACATGGAAGGAGCTGGAACGCAAATTCCACGCCCATTATTTCAGCGGCAGCACGGAAAAGAAGCTGATCGATCTCGCTACCCTGAAGCAGAGACACAGTGAGACGCCCTTGGAGTTCCTTAGGAGGTTCAGGGAAATCAAGGGCATGTGTTTTTCGCTAAATCTACCAGACGACCATTTGGCCGACATGGCCGTTGCGGGATGTTGCCGGCAGTACGTGAAAAGCTGTTCGGCATGGAGTTCGATAACCTGGGCCAACTGTCCCAAAAGCTATCACTGATGAGCAACCAAGCCTATGGTTTTAAGAAAGACGCCAGGTTCGGCAAACAGCACGACGTGGCGCACATCTACAATCAGTTCCTGGAGAAAGCCGACCAAATGGAGGACTCTGATGATGACCAGGACGTGGCTGCGGCCGAAATCATGTGGGGGAAGGAACCACTGACCATGAATCAGTGCTGGGTCAAACAGACTAAAGGCACCTACGATTTTGACGTCACTAAAGCTGATAAGCTGTTCGAGTTCCTGGTGAAGGAAGGCCGAATCAAGTGGCCTGAGGGGCATTCCATGCTTCGGCCCGATGGAGTAAAAGAGAAACGTTACTGCGGCTTCCACGACAGGAATTCTCACTCCATCAATGACTGCAGGGTCTTCAGGATGAGGATCCAGAGAGCCATCCAGGAGGGACATCTCAAATTTGATAACAAGATGAAACTGGACGGCCACCCTTTTCCTCAGAACATGATAAGCTTTTCGGTCAACATGGCGACAGCCGAGGAGAAGGGCAAGGTCAAGGTCTTGACTTCAGCCAGGGCAAGGCAGGATGGAGCAGTGGACCCAAAACGTCAAGTGACCTTGGAGCAAGTGCATGGTGAAGCCCCCCGCGTTCTCAAGAGCCATGTCGAGATCGGGGAATCGTCCAGGGCCAAACCCAGGGTGACCACGCACATCCTCCTCAGTAAGTGGCAGCGCCAGCTGGAGAAAGAGCGCTACGAGAAACGAAAGCACGAGGAGGAGAGGCGCAGGGCCGAAGAGGAAGCACGCAGGAGAGATCTAGAGCAGTATACACGCGAGCAGGAGCGAGCGCACTGGGGGTGTGCATTCTTCAGGCACTTCTGGAACGAAGGGTTGAAGCTTCCCACGCTGAGAAACTACCCTGAATGCAGCGATAGGTATTTTGAGTATAGGCAGGAGACTGCCAATCGCCGATCCGTCCATGAAAGAATTGGAAGGATACATCTTAGCGAGGATCGGCGCCAAAAAATTGAAATCATTGATCATCCCAGGAAGAGACAAGCTGATTTGAGGTGGGCTGATCAGGAGGAAGACGAGGACGAGTACATCTAGCAAAAGGGACAATGGTGCCCGCCTGGCCTAAGAAAGAGTCAGAAAAGGAGGGTTCAACGCTTGAGGAACCGCGAACTGAGGCAGGCAGGGATCTAGACAAGACAGGTGTGGCGTCCAAAGGATAAACCTGAAGGGTCAAACCGTTCGGCTCCAGCGTGTATGGTATATTTTCTGCCGAATGAATTTATGGCTCCTGCTAATCAGGTTGTGCAGGAAGAGGCGTCTCTGGACGATGAACAGCTTGAGGGACTAATGGCGTAGCTAGTGCTAGCCAAGCAAGCCGTCTTCGACAAACCGGCCAAAAATCGACACATGAGGCCGCTATACTTGAAGGGATATGTCAATGGCAAGCCATTGACCAAGATGTTTGTCGACGGTGGAGCGGCGGTCAATGTAATGCCGTACACCACTTTCAGAAAACTTGGCATGGGCCCTGGCGATCTGACACCTACAAGCATAATACTGAACGATTTCGCCGGGAATCCTTCAGACACCAAGGGATGCGCCCACGTGGATCTGATGATCGGGTCCAAAACACTGCTCACAACCTTCTTTGTCATCGAAGGTAAAGGAGCCTACAGCCTACTACTTGGACGGGACTGGATTCACGCCAACTGCTGCGTCCCATCTACCATGCATCAGCAGCTCATACAATGGGTAGATGATGATATTGAGGTGGTCCAAGCAGATGACTCCGTGAGCATTGCAAATGTGGAACCAGCTTTTTGGGAATATCAAGGCATTGACTGTTTCTCAGGAAAAGACTGGGGAGAAGGTCCTGTTGAGCCTGTCAGCAACGATCAACAGCCGATTCAAGCAGTCGGCTCTTATAGCAATTTTTAATGGATAACCCTGTCGATGGTACTGACGGCAAGTTGGGGCGAGGATTCATGTCGGCCGATAAATTAGAAGAGGTTGACATTGGAAGCGGTGACAAACCAAGGCCGACATTCATCAGCGCAAACTTGCACTCAGACTTCAGGGAGGAATTGATCAAGTTGCTTATGGAATACAAAGATTGCTTCGCCTGGGATTATTCGGAGATGCACCGATTTGGACTGTTCCATTGTTGAGCATCAGTTGCCAATCAAATCTGGTTTTAAACCATACAAGCAACCTCCCCGGAAAATCTACAAAGACGAAGTATTGGCCGATGTGAAGAAAGAAGTTGAAAGATTACTTGATGCAAACTTCGTTCGGCCATGCAGATACACGGAGTGGATCTCTAATATTGTCCCTGTCTACAAGAAGAATGGAAAGATGAGGATCTGCATAGATTTCAGGGATTTAAACAGAGCTACTCCCATGGATGGTTACCCCATGCCTGTTGCCGATTTTTTGGTTGACGCCGCTGCTGGACACAAGGTCATCAATTTCATAGATAGTAATGCGGGGTATAACCAAATTTTTATGGCAATAGAGGATATATCAAAGACAGCCTTCAGATGTCCTGGTCACATAGGCCTGTTTGAATGGATAGTCATGACATTTGGGTTGAAGAATGCCGGTGCAACTTATCAGCGAGCCATGAACTACATCTTTCACGAGCTGATCGGCAAAATTGTCGAAATTTACATTGATGACGTCGTGATCAAGTCTCTGAGTCATGACACACATTTGGAAGACGTGAAAAGGACCTTGGAATGCACTCGAAAGCATGGTTTGAAGATGAATCCATACAAATGCGCTTTTAGGGTGTCAGCTGGAGAGTTCTTAGGGTTCTTAGTCCACGAAGGGGGGATCGAAGTTGGCAAGAAAAGCATGAGGACCATGTGTGGTTCGAGGACCGATGGATGGTCGCTTCCTTGTGTGATGAGTGATTGACAACGTTGTGTGGACTGATTCTTGGCTAAGTATTGCAGGTGCAGGTTGTGGCTTGACTCGTGTTGGTGCAGGTGAAGAACAAGCGCGAAAGGTCGTTGCCTGTGAGGCCTCCAGGTGTGGAGAAGAAAAGTAGGCTTCGTTCGAGGGACCCGGTGGCCAGCGGGGTCAAGTGCGGGCCGCATGGTGGCATGAACAGCAAGATGAAGTCGTGGACGGTTTCTTGGTAGAGCCTCAAAACCAAGGTCGAGCCGGGACTACGTGGGAGCCGAGTCATGAGTGGAGATTGGCGGAGGCTACACCGAGTTCGCGGGGTTTGCGGTGGTTCACCGAAAAACCACCGGGTTACTCGGTTGAGCCACAAAACCGAGGCCGAAGACTCGACGAGGAGGTGCGGCCACCCGGGCCGGTTCAACCGCCCGGGAGGGGAGGTCGGACCGCCCGGGGCCGGTCGGATCCCCCGAGCCGGTCCTAACCGCCCGGGGGGGTCGACCGCCACGGCCGCCGGCGCCGAGAAGCTTCAAAGCGGAGGACATGCGTCGCGATCGCAAGGCTTGCGTCGAGGCTACGCGAGGTGCGGTCGCCGGCATCCGTCCGCCGGGTGAAGACATCAAGAATTCCAAATCCGCCCTTGAGGGGCATGTATCCCTAGTTATTAGTGAAGGGTAGTTTAGTCTTTTGGGTGCCTCCATATATACTCATTAGATGGGTGGATGGCAGCCAACTCTTGGAACCCTAGCTCATTTAGTTTTTCCATTTTCGTTCTCCATTTTCCTTAGGATTTTAGAAGGCTAGCTTGAGAGCTTCATGTGAGATCTAGAGAGAGGGATGGATGTTTGGGTGGCAAGCTAGACCTTGTACGAACCTTTCATGGCATGTATAGAAGGTTTGGCGTTGTTCATCATGGTGGTTTTCCCGTCTCTTTGGTGTTGATTTTCGGAGCTCTTTTTGGCGGTGTTTTGAGGACAATTTCTTGGGGTTTTTGGTGGGTGTCACGTATGAGGTTCTTGTGCCTCTTTGGCTGGTGACTTTGCCCCCAAATCCCCTTTGAATCAGACTCGATTTGGTGATTTCTCGAGTTGGGCGAGTTCTTGACCTAGAGAAGCGATTTCTTCGATTCCTCTTGATTGTGAGCGTTTCGGGTCGATTCCTTTGAGGTAGAGGTTGCCCAGGAGGTAACCCGCCTATTCCCGAAGTTTGGCCGCAATCCGTGGAGTGATTCGGGAGATCGGGCACGAGGAAGTTGAGGTTTGACCCGCGGGTTCGTTTTCCGGGAAGGGGCGCCTAACCGCCTACAGGGGGCGGTCTAACCGCCCTGGGTGTTTCCGGGTCAAAGTTTTGTTTCGCCGGATTTTCCTCTGTGAGTTTGTTCGCCTTGATCAGAGGAGTGTCTGGGTGAAATTTGGGGTCGTTCTCGTGCAGTTTGCTAGGTGTTCTTTTTTTTGAACGAAAACCGTGGGGCAACGCCCCCCGGTAACAGGAACCATATATTAACAGAAGAAACAAAGATTAAATTACAAAGAGGAGGGACTTATGCCCTGCCCAACCAGTGGTTAGGCAACGAGGGGGGGGGGACAAGCAAAGAGAGATACAACAACAGAAACAACAACAGAGCAGCATTACAAGAAAAGCTAAAAAGCACTAAGCCAGTTTTTGATCGAAGGATGAAGACTTGGCTTGAATCTGCAAAAATGCTCCAGAACCAGTGCCTTGAAATTTGCCTTCCAGACCGCGAGGTGTGGAGGTTTGCCATAAAAAATGACTTCATTTCTCTGCTTCCAGATACACCAGGCACCAATCAAAAAGATCTCCATGAAGAAAGGAAGCCCGAAACGGCTCGGCTTGCAAGATTTTACGGTGGACGCTTAGATTTGCCCCCCAAACAATACCCAAGGCAAACCATCTATTAACGAGCGGGGGGCCGAAGAAGAGATGAGTCGCAGTTTCTTCCTCGTTGTTGTGGCACAGGACATAGTTGTATCCTTCATCCAGCACTTTCCTCCTTCTTCTCAAAATATTCCTAGTATTCAACCTATCATTGAGAAGCAGCCAAGCAAAAAACTTGATCCTAGGGATGCATTTTGTTTTCCAGATGTCAAGAATGGCTCTACTGGGCCTGAGCTCTCTAAATTGATACTGATAGAAGTGGCTACTCAGAAACCTACGCTGCCCCCAAATAAGATGCCAGGAATCCTTGGAACCAGGGCTGATGGGAGGGAGAGAATTGAGAAAGGCCCGTAATTCCGTAGAACTCATTGTAAGCGGCCCGGGCATGGGAATTCCGAAACGACTCAGCAAGTTGGCGGTCGTCCTCGCCGCAAACAGAGAAATGGCAGGGTCCCGAGCAAATGGCAAGAGATGACAAAATTTCTCTGAATGAATGACCCCATCTATGATATCCTCCCAGAAACTGACAGTGTCCCCCTGGTTATGATTGCAAATGGCAACACCTCTAAATTGAGTGTGAAGTCGAAAGATGTCTTTCCACCAGAAGGAGCCCTTCTCTCTTGTCAGATGGGGAACAGTGTTGTTGTAGTATTTCTGCCAGACGAGAGTAACCCACTGAATATCAGCCTTGCTTCGTAGAATTTGTGCTGTTTGAGAAGAAGCGCGTCATTCGAATGCTTAAATTGATAACTCCAAGCCCACCTTTGTTTTTAGGCTTCCCGACCGGATCCCAAGCGGCTAGATTGTACCTTTTACTATTGAAATCCTTGCCTCTCCGGAGACAGCTTCTTCCGTGCTTATCTATGATCTCAATGACGGTCGGGGGGGAGCTTCGAGAGAACACATGTAATAAGTGGGGAGCGAAGAGATGACCGAATTGACTAGTTGCAACCTTCCGGCATATGAGAGAAACCGAGTAGATGCCGACGCCTTTCTTTCAATTCTCCGCATTAGAGGGGCATAATCTTTCACTTGGGGCTTGGTCGGGGCCCGGGGGAGACCAAGGTAAGTAAATGGGAAGGAGCCCACCGCACACCCAAATGTCGAGCCGAGAGGAAGCTTTCTCAGGAGAAACATTAATTGGAACTAGACAAGATTTATGATAGTTTACCACAAGGCCACTAGAGAGGGTAATGCTGTGAAGAATTCTTTTTAGGAGGACCAACTGATCCTCATTAGCTTGCATGACCAAGATGGTGTCATCAGCATATTGGACAATAGGGAAAGGAGCATCAGAGCTTTGGGGGAAAGGGGGGCAGAAGATTGCCAAGGTAATACTCTCTGTTGATGACATATTGAAGGAGGTCAGCAGCAATGGCAAAGAGAAGAGGGGAGAGGGGATCCCCCTGCCTAACCCCTCTGGAACATTTGAAATCTTTTCCAGCAGTGCCATTGAGAAGAACTGAAGAAGTAGCAGTGGACAGCAGCTCCTCAATCCACTTCAACCACTTCGGAGGGAAGCCATTAGCCTGAAGCATCTCCAGAATAATGGTGTGCTCAACCAGATCAAATGCTTTTTCAAAATCCAACTTCAAGATAATAATCTCCCTTCGAGAGTGATGACACTGGTGAAGAAATTCAAAAGCCCAGCCAAGGCAGTCTTGAATAGTTCTCCCTTTGATGAAACCATACTGGTTTTTATGAACAATCTTTACTGACCATAGCCTCACACACGGCTTTGTTAGCAGCGTTTTGAGATGAGCTTAATGGATGAGTTGAGCAGAGAAATTGGCCTAAAATCATTCACAGATTCAGGATTATCCTTCTTGGGGACCAAGGTGATAAAGGAGTGGTTGAGACTCTTAAGGTCAGCCTTATGATGAAAAAAGTCATGACAGAGCTTGTACATGTCACCTCTAACGATATGCCAGGATTTCTTGAAGAACAGATTGTTGAACCCATTCGGGCCAGGGGCCTTATCAGGAGGTAATTCAAGGATAATCTCATCAATTTCCTTATTGGAGAAGGGAAGGCACAAAGCCTCAAGATTAGGATGACTCTGAACTAAATCCTGAAGATCGAATTGCATGGACACCCCCACCGAGGAGCCCAATCTCCTTTTGAATTCCTGCCAAAGGATGGAGCTTAATTCCCCATGATCCTAGACAACCCCGACCAAGAACACCTAGCAAGAGCTTGAGCTAACACTAGAAAGATTTAGAACTTCTGATGAGCGTTTCCTCTTGATTGTGGGCGTTTCTTAATGACCTTAACTACGTGGTTTTAGCAAACGGGAGGTAGAAGTGCGGAGCGTGTGATTTCGGGGGCTCGACCGAGCTAGTTCGTCTTGTCGGAGTTTCAATCTCCCTCGAGAAGAATTTTTATCGGCTCCCATTCACTCCCCCCCTCTCTGGTCGCCTAATCGGTCCTTCAAGTGGTATCAGAGCCGGTTCGGGTCTTTATTGACTCTAACCAGTCTAAGATCCAAGGATGGCGTACCAGGAACGTGGTTCGAGTCCTCCACACTTCGATGGCAAGAACTACCAGATGTGGAGCAAGCGGATGGGTGCGTTCCTCCGCGGAAAGGGTCAGATTCTTTGAGATGTCACGGTGGACACAGGCTATGTCCAGCCGATGGATTTCCTCGCTCCAGGATCGAGGGACAGATTCGACGCCAACAACAAGGCGGTCGACTACTTGTTTCGTGCTTTGTGTCAGCCCGAGTTCGATCGGGTGCACACCGAGCACTTGGCTTGTAGGATTTGGGCGGTGTTGAAAGAGGCTCATGTTGGGAACGCCCAGGTTCAGGCACGGATGTATGCGACCTACCGGAGAGAGTACGAGAACTTCACTCATCTCCCGGGTGAGTCCATTAATGCCTTGTTTCAGAGGTTCACGGTGGTTGTGAACAACATGAGGGCCAATGTGGACGTGCTCCCGTACGATGATCATGATAGAGCGGTCAAGCTCTTACACTCTTTGGATCGTACGATTTGGGGCGGAAAGTTCGAGGCCATTGTCGAGTCGGAGAAGTATGACACTCTGACGGTGAACGAGCTGTTCTCGAAGCTCAAGTCGGCTGAGGTGGATAGGGGCATGACAGCCAAGATCGAGGGCCCGACTGACTCTCATAGTCTCGCCCTCGTCGGTGGATTGAAAGGAAAGGCTAATACTAACCCATCCACCGGGATGTTTTCTTTGTCCTCTTTGATGTCTATGCCAGATGAGGAGTTCGACGTGCTTGGAGAGGACGAGCTGGCGCTCCTGACGAGGCGGTTCGAGATGCTGCACGAGAACCGTGTGAACATGAGGAGGAACACGAGGACATGCTTCAAGTGCGGCAAGACTGGACACTATTTCGCCGAGTGTTCGAAGGTGAACAACCACGACAAGCACAAGTTCAAGGACAAGGGGAAGAAGTCCAAGAAGAAGGATCATGGACATGGGAAGAAGGCACGGTCTCGAGAGAAGATGAAGAGATCAAGCGACATCGAGTCTGATTCCGAGGACACATCTTCAAGCTCGAGTGATGAAGATGAAGAGGATGAGAAGAAGAGGAAGAAGAAGAAGAACCTTGGCAAGTATCTCAACGGCCTTTGTGTGACGGGCCTAAGCCTCAAGGATGACTTCTGCGGCATGGCTCGCAGTTCGAGCAGCAAGAGAAGCCAGAAGGACGCCTCGGACTTGGATTCCGAGGATGAGGTATGTGATGAGCTCTCTTCTTTGCGCAAGGAGAATGAGGAGTTGGTTGACTTGCTTGATAATCGTGATCACATGCTTAGAGAGGCTAAGAAGCTTAGAAAGGAGCTTAGATCTTTGCTCGAGGATGCTAGGACTAGAGTGCCTGAGCTAGAAACACAAGTTCTTGATAGCAAGCTTGAAATTGATTCGCTTAAGGCTAGCCCTGTTGTTTCTGATGAAAATGATTGTGCTGATTGCTCTGCTTTCCTAGCCGACTTGACTGATCTTAGGGAGAAGTATGCCTCCAAGTGTGAGGAACTAGATGTGCTTAGGGTTGAATTGGCTGAGCTACAATCTAGACCCACTTTGCTTGGTGCTTGCACTTCTTGCCCTGGTTTGCATGAGAAAATTGTTGAGCTTCGTTCTCGCATTGGTTCGCTAGAGGCTGATTTGAAAGTGCCTATTCCTACTTCTTGTTCTACATGTGAGTTGCATGCTATGAAGAATTTGGATCTTGCAAAATGTGTTGGTCGCTTGCAAGATGAGAATGATAAGTTGCGTGAAGCGCTGAGTTGGTTGTCGAGTCAAGAACCTCAGCTTGGTATGATGATTGCTAGCTGTAAGCGCTTTGATGGTTGGGCTTTGGGATTGGATAAGGTTGGTGAGGGCAGTGGTGAGAGAGAAAGGAAATTTGGGAATGTTTCAGTTCCACCACAACCCACACCCAAAGACAAGTTTGCATCCAAGCCAAACCAACCTAGTGAAAAAAGCCTAGTGAGAAACCAAGTGAAGAGTCTCACCCCAAGCCTAAGCCCAAACCAATCCTTTTCCATTGCGAGTTTTGTGGGAAGGATGGTCACAAGAGAGAGTTTTGCTATAAGAGAAAGAGAGAGGCGAGAATGGCTAAGGAGTGGGCGAACAAGGACAGGTACCACCCTTCTCATGGTGTGCCTGAGCTTCGTATGCCACTGCCTAAGGGAAAGGGCTTTGTGCGTAAGGATCCGGCATGGGGATATGAGAAATCCCGTAGCCGCGGTGGTGGTCCGGAGAGGGCGGCCGACCCGGCTCGGCTAGGCGGTCGACCGGCCCTCCTCAGATTTTTGGGCAGTTCCGTTTCCGAGGTCGTGATGTTGGTGGTTTCAGTTCCCTTGGTCATGGTGCGGATGGTAGACACTTTGAGTCCGGTGGTGTTGAGTTTGCTTTGGACGTTCTCTACCTCGTGATCAATACGAGTTTGGGAGAGGTCGCGGCTTTGAGTCTCGGAGGGGCTACGGACCATGCCTTCCTTTTCGTGGTACTCGTACTCCTCCGAGTGAGACGGGAGTGGTGTTCCCATGGTGATTCCAGGTTTGATAGGTTTGACAGGATGGATCGCTGTATTGATAGGCAGGGTAGGATGAATGTTGCTAACCCTACTTTTGAGGAAATGGCCCGACACTGGTTTCACACCTTTGGGACTAATCCCAGTGTTGAGTCATTTGCTCGTTCTCGCTCTTGGTTTTGAGTTGTAGGTGGGAGGCCCGGAGAACATTTGGTTGATATCGGGGGTGGTTCTTCGGCCTCATACCCCGGTGGTGACATGTAGGTGCATCACTTTCGGGGATGGTGGACAAGGATGAGTGAATTGTGAAGAAATGATAAAGGTAAGTGCTTTGTGACCTTCGAGTGTGTGGCCTTGGTCAAGCCACTTGGTTTGTTTTGCTCCTTCTCTATATCATGTGTGTAGGGTGAGCTTTGTATGCTCTTTGGCCCTAGTGCATGTGTTTAGGGGGAGCTTGTGAGTTTTGTGCTCCTTTGCTCTTTTGCCGGTGGTGTCGAGCCCTTTTTGCCTTCCCTCGAGGAGCCAGTCTTTTGTGAGCTTTGTGTGTGTGGTTGGTTCCCTAAGTTGGTGGTGAAGCTCCTTGTGTAGCATATGTATAGCTTTCCTTTGTGCATTTATTGCATTTGGCATGGCATATGTAACATGATGTATAGGCATCCTTGTATCTTAGATTGCATGCATTTTGTATCATATGCATTGGATAGGAAAAGCTTCTCCTATATACATTATTCACCATGGGTTGCTATATATGTTCTTGTGAGCTCGTTTGGTATGCTACGGGTAGTTTGGCTTAGCTCTTGATGATCTTGTTGAATGATCCATGGTTGATGGCTAATTTTTTGAAAAATGTCACATATATGATCTCTCATGTGTAAATGCCTCTATATGATCTTGACATGTTTTAGTGGCTTTGCTATGCTTAATTTGTGGTTGGATAGCTAGTTTATTGATCATATGGGGCCAAAGGCTCATTTGCCATCATGAATGTTTAGCCCTCTTGCTTCATCTTGTGGAGGGGCATAAGTTCCTTTTTGTCGCAAAAACATTTCATGTACCATTTATAAATCTGAAAATGAAATGAAAAATGCTTGGAAAATATGCTCCCATGTCATATGTGCTGAAATTAATTTGCTTTGGGTGCTAAACCGTTGCATGTTGCCTACCAATGAGAAGTCATATACATAGAAGTAGGCACATGGCTCGGTGGCTTTGACATGACATGAGGTGCTTTTGGGTGTTTATGATGGTCTTATGATTAGAATGGCTGTCCTAGCATGAAGTTTGAGTGGCTTTGCCATTTTGATATGTTTTGCTCATGTTTAGGTATTTGCTTATGAGAGAGTAACTTTTCGCAAAATTACTCAAATCCTTTTTAGCCTTGTCCAATGGTTGTGAAACTTGGTGATCACGTAGTTAAGGTCATTACGAACCTGTCGAGTATCTAACTTGCTCATTTTGACTTGTGTAGCTCCTTGTGATGAATTTTGTATATTCGAGAAGCTATATGTTGAAAGTTTTCGCATTTTGCCTTGATTCATGCATTGTCAACAAGGGGGAGAAGTTTGTGCATGTTTGGGCACCTGGGAGTGTTTGGAAAGTGTTCCATTTGTTTCGGGCTTATTTTGAGCAGTTTGGTGCAGGGCCGGTCTCTTGGGGCGGTCTAACCGCCCCCAGGCGGTCAGATCAGGCACAGGCGGTCTAACCGCCCTGTACAGGCGGTCTAACCGCCCTGGGCAGTGTGAGCAAGTTTTTGCTCTTTGTTGCATTTCCGAGTTGCATTGATGCATGTGTTCAGGGGGGAGTGTCTTGTGGCTCGGGGGGAGCTTGCATATGTGCAGGGGAGCTCTTTGTGGTGTTCGAGCTTTGCTTTGGTGGTTTGCGCTCTCTGCTTGAGCTGTGTTTTGTCTCGGATGTGTCGAGCCGTTGCCCTTGCCTAAGGGGTCCGAGACTTGTCTTCTTCAAGTGATCTTGCTCTTTGCCTTTCTTTGGCTTTCGATCGCTTGTTGGGGTTTCTTTTTATTTGTGTCTTTTCTTTTCCTTTTCTCGTGTGTTACTTCATGTGAGTGTGTTGTCAATGCACTCATCAAGAGGGGAGATTGAGGACCATGTGTGGTTCGAGGACCGATGGATGGTCGCTTCCTTGTGTGATGAGTGATTGACAACGTTGTGTGGACTGATTCTTGGCTAAGTATTGCAGGTGCAGGTTGCGGCTTGACTCGTGTTGGTGCAGGGGAAGAACAAGCGCGAAAGGTCGTTGCCGGTGAGGCCTCCAGGTGTGGAGAAGACAAGTAGGCTTCGTTCGAGGGACCCGGTGGCCAGCGGGGTCAAGTGCGGGCCGCATGGTGGCATGAACAGCAAGATGAAGTCGTGGACGGTTTCTTGGTAGAGCCTCAAAACCAAGGTCGAGCCGGGACTACGTGGGAGCCGAGTCATGAGTGGAGATTGGCGGAGGCTACACCGAGTTCGCGGGGTTTGCAGTGGTTCACCAGAAAACCACTGGGTTACTCGGTTGAGCCACAAAACCGAGGCCGAAGACTCGACGAGGAGGTGCGGCCACCCGGGCCGGTTCAACCACCCGGAGGGGCGGTCGGACCGCCCGGGGCCGGTCAGATCCCCCGGGCCGGTCTAACCGCCCAGGGGGGGCGGTCTGACCGCCCTGGCCGCCGGCGCCGAGAAGCTTCGAAGCGGAGGACACGCGTCGCGATCGCAAGGCTTGCGTCGAGGCTACGCAGGGTGCGGTCGCCGGGCATCCGTCCGATGGTGAAGACATCAAGAATTCCAAATCCGCCCTTGAGAGGCATGTATCCCTAGTTATTAGTGAAGGGTAGTTTAGTCTTTTGGGTGCCTCCATATATACTCATTAGATGGGTGGATGGCAGCCAACTCTTGGAACCCTAGCTCATTTAGTTTTTCCATTTTCGTTCTCCATTTTCCTTAGGATTTTAGAAGGCTAGCTTGAGAGCTTCATGTGAGATCTAGAGAGAGGGATGGATGTTTGGGTGGCAAGCTAGACCTTGTACGAACCTTTCATGGCATGTATAGAAGGTTTGGCGTTGTTCATCATGGTGGTTTTCCCATCTCTTTGGTGTTGATTTTCGGAGCTCTTTTTGGCGGTGTTTTGAGGACAATTTCTTGGGGTTTTTGGTGGGTGTCACGTATGAGGTTCTTGTGCCTCTTTGGCTGGTGACTTTGCCCCCAAATCCTCTTTGAATTGGACTCGATTTGGTGATTTCTCGAGTTGGGCAAGTTCTTGACCTAGAGAAGCGATTTCTTCGATTCCTCTTGATTGTGAGCGTTTCGGGTCGATTACTTTGAGGTAGAGGTTGCCCAGGAGGTAACCCAGCTATTCCCGAAGTTTGGCTGCAATCCGTGGAGTGATTCGGGAGATCGGGCGCGAGGAAGTTGAGGTTTGACCCGCGGGTTCGTTTTCTGGAAGGGGCGGTCTAACCGCCTACAGGGGGCGGTCTAACCGCCCTAGGTGTTTCCGGGTCAAAGTTTTGTTTCGCCGGATTATCCTCTGTGAGTTTGTTCGCCTTGATCAGTGGAGTGTCTGGGTGAAATTTGGGGTCGTTCTCGTGCAGTTTGCTAGGTGTTCTTGGTCGGGGTTCGTTGTTGGGTACGGGAGGTTAGACCGCCCCGGTAGCCGGTCTAACCGCCCCTAGGCCCTTGGGTGAAGTTTTGGTTTTTGCCAAGATTTTCTCGGTAGCTAGCATGGCCTTGACCGAGAGATCTCTCGTTGGTGAAACCGTGGTGTGTTTTGGTGCTCGGAAGAGGCGTTTCGAAGGATCTCTTGGTTGCCGTGTGGAGGCGGTCTAACCGCCCCCTATACCTCGGCCTAACCGCCCCCTCCGGTTAGCCGGCTTTCGAGTTGTTTCCGCCGTCGGTCTGCCGCGTGTGTGTTGTGGTTGCTTGGTAGAGTCCGTTCCTAGGACCCCGCAGCACTCCGCTGGCTACGTGGTTTTGGCAAACGGGAGGTAGAAGTGCGGAGCGTGTGATTTCTGGGGCTCGACCGAGCTAGTTCGTCTTGTCGGAGTTTCAATCTCCCTCGAGAAGAATTTTTATCGGCTCCCATTCACTCCCCCCCTCTCTGGTCGCCTAATCGGTCCTTCAAAGCATGAAGGCCATTGATGAAGTTGTCCCTCCAACTAATCTTAAGGAATTGCAATCACTGCTCGGCAAGATTAATTTTGTAAGGAGATTCATCTCAAATCTGTCACAGAAGGTGTTGCCGTTTTCTCCATTGCTGAAACTTAAGAAAGATCAGAAGTTCATGTGGGGCGACGAACAACAAAAGGCTTTTGACGAGATCAAGCAATACATGAAGGAGCCACCAGTACTGGTCCCTCCTCAGTTGGATAAGCCTTTCAAGTTGTACGTGGAGGCCAATACCCAAACCATTGGATCGGCCCTTATTCAAGAATTCGAAAGAAAGGAGCGGGTAGTAGCGTATCTTAGCCGAAAATTACTTGATCCCGAAACCTGGTATTCGGCTGCAGAGAAGCTGTGCCTGTGCGTGTACTACTCGTGTACAAAGTTTCGGCACTACTTGTTGAATGCCGAATGCATTGTATATTCTAAGTTCGATGTCATAAAACACATGTTATCTATGCCAATTTTGAATGGCAGGATTGACAAATGGATCTTGGCTTTATCAGAGTTTGAGTTAAAGTTCGAATCGGCAAAAGCTATTAAAGGTCAGATCATTGCCGATTTTATAACTGAACATCGCGATCCATCAATTGATTTACTTGAAATTACTCCGTGGGCTTTATTTTTTGATGGGTCATCATGTGGCAAAGGTGGGGGAGTAGGGATTCTGCTGATTTCACCTAGGGGTGAGATATTTGAGTTTGCTATCCCTATACAGCCCACTGTTACAAACAATCAGGCTGAGTATGAGGCATTGCTTCGGAGGCTTGAATATTTGAGAGAAGCCGGGGCCGTTTCGGTCCAGGTTTATGGAGATTCAAAGTTGGTAATAAAGCAATTGAACGGCCAGTACGAATGTAAAAGTGAAGCATTGAGGAGTTACTACGAAGAATGCAGGGAAATCTTGAAGAGCTTTCCGTTGGTGACACTACAACATATTCCTAGGGAACATAACGAAGAAGCAAACAGGCTGGCTCAGAGCGCCTCGGGTTATAAAGAGAGTCAAGAGGCGTACGCTACAGACATATGCGCGCTGGGAATGGATCTTGCGGGAGGTGATTAGATAAAAGAGATCGTTGACTATTTGAAAGATCCATCCCGAAAGGTCTCTAGGAAGCTCAGGGTACAAGGCCATAAAATTCGTTCTTCAGGATGATAATTTGTTTTACAAATCATTAGATGGGGTATTGTTACAATGCCTGGGTCCAGAGGAAGCTAAAAGGATGATGAGTGAAGTGCATGATCGGATATGTGGAGCACACCAATCGGCCTACCGCATGAAATGGGTTATCAGGCAAGCTGGGTGCTTTTGGCCGACGATATTAGAGGACTGCTTTGAGTATTACAAGGGATGTCAAGACTGCCAGAGGTTTGGAAATATTCAAAGGGTTCCCGCACGCATTAAATCCCATTATCAAGCCATGGCCATTCAGGGGCTGGGGTATAGACCTGATTGGCCAGATTAATCCACCATCCAGCAAGGGGCATAAGTTTGTGCTTTTGGCTACAGATTATTTTACTAAATGGGTTGAGGCGATTCCACTAAAGAAGGTGACGTCGGAAAACATGGTTGAATTTGTCAAGGAACACATCATCCATCGGTTTGGAATCCCTCAGACAATCACAACTAATCAAAGAGCCCAATTCGTGTCCTTGGAGTTCAGAGAATTTGCCGAAAGCATGGGAATCAAATTGTTTAATTCTTCTCCTTATTATGCCCAAGCTAATGGTCAGGCAGAGGCTTCTAATAAGATCATGATCAAGCTGATACAAAAGAAGATCAACCAGAAGCCAAGGAGGTGGCATTCGGTATTCAGTGAAGCGTTATGGGTTTACCGAATGGCCCCTCATGGAGCTACAAAAACATCTCCTTATGAATTGGTTTATGGACACCATGCGGTTCTACCTTGGGAAATACAATCAGATTCTAGGAGAGTTGTTTTACAGAAAGATTTAACCTCCAAAGATTACAGTGGCTTAATGATGGATGAGCTAGAAGATTTGCACATGATCCGTCTTAGGGCCCTGGAAAACATCGAAAAGAACAAGCTGCGGGTTGCCAAGTATTATAACAAGAAAGTAAAAGTTAGGCAATTCGCAGAAGGAGATTTGGTTTGGAAAGCGTTACTGCCGATTGGAACCAAATACAGTGAATTCGGCAAATGGTCCCCTAACTGGGAAGGACCCTTTCGCGTGGTCAGATGCGTCCCTGGCAATGCATACATGTTGAAAACTTTACTAGGAGAAGAATTTTCCGCTGCAATAAATGGGAGATATTTGAAGAAATATTATCCTAGTATTGAAATCGATCGGTGATCACCAGCAGTGGGATTACATGCATCTGATACAGGAATAGCCGGTGCTCAAGAACGAGGCCGCCTTTAGAACAAAAATTCCCAAACAGAAGGGATGGCCAGTGCCTAGATGCATTGCCCTTAGCACAAAACTACATTACAACTGCTTCTTGCAGGTTTACATCCAATAACCCTGGTGACCAGGACTTCGAGGAGGCCGGAAGCAGAAGGCCTGGATTGCTCCAGGACCACCGTGACGGCAACTTGGAATGCATGGGGGTGACCATGATTTGCTGCCTCCACCAAGCTGTCCCAAGCCGCTTTCAGGTTATTATACCTATCAGAGCGTCTGAGACAGAGGGGTAGTCATTAGGGGCAAAGGTCCAGATGTGAACACGGAGTCAAGAAGGAGCTAGAGACATTTACCTCCCACTAGTGCCTCCAAAGCCATGCGACGCTCGCACTCGGCCTGGCAACGAGCTGTGATGTCCCTGAGGTCATGCTCCAGGTGCCGAACGCGGCGGCGCAGTTGATGGCTGGTTCTCTGCTCGGGCGTGGCATCCTCTGCTTCAAGGGAAGAATCAGAGGAGATGTACTCAGGCATGTCTTCGGTCCCGATGATTTCCTCAGGAAGCAGATCAAGGCTGAAAGAGGAAAGGTAGGGAGGAGGTAAAACGCGAGATTACATAAGGAAGCCAAAGAGGATTTTGGAAGCCTTTGATGAAGAGCTCGAAGAGCTGGCTGACATTCTGCTTAATGAGAACAGTTGATGCAGCTTCTCCATAGGTGTGGCATCCTCTGGTAACTTGGGTTTCCCCTTCATGATAGTTGGATGAAGGGAAGAGCCGGGTGTTCAGGTTAACACCAACAATCTGGTGCATGTGCAGTTGCAGCCACATTTGTACAAACCACCAAGGGCCATTGACGCATGCTATCCTCTGGCTGGTGTACATTTGGGTGACAGTTTGATGAAGCATGTGGTATACACTGCCCAGGAGGTATTTCCCAAGGGGAAGGCGGTTACCATTGGCTAAGTGTGAAGCCATTGCAATGTGATTCAGAGTAGGCTCATTGGCTTTACCACAGAAGATGAACCTGCACAGCCACATGTTCAAGAACACCCTGTATTCAATTTCACCAAGGGGGCCATCTTTCATATGATTCTGGATATAATTTTTGTATCCGCTCCCTGGTTTCACCCCTGTTTGTCTTGTGGAACCTTTGAAATCCCAGGGACGAACAGATCCTATAATGTCAAGGCCGGTGATCATGTATACATTGGCCAGAGTTGGGGACATTGGGCCGTGACCAAAAAGGAAGGCGTTTACGCCATTTGACCAGAAGCGGCAAGCTGCTATCAAGAGGTCTTCGTTTTTGGGGGTCTCGGCCAAAGACAGCTCCAAGCATTGAGCAATGCGGAGGGTATCCCAGTTTTGGGTCCTGGCACTCTTATCCACAAGGACTCTTTGGTACCAATTCTTCCAGCCTGTGATTGGGGGCAAGGGCCAGTTCTTGAAAGCATCCTGCCACAGGGGAGGCTTAGTTAAAGCCGCTTTGAAGGGGATCCTTTGGGATTCAGCTGTGATAAATTCGCGAGGATCAGAAACTCCCACAGGACCAAGGAAGTGGGATCTTGAATTGGCCTCAGTGCGGATCAAAAGCTCGGTGGAAAGCTCCTGAGGGAAAGCGAAGAAGAAATTTCAGGTAAAAATTGAAAATCTGAATGCCGAATGAAGCTTATGGTGGAGGAATTTACCTGAGCAGCTTGATTTTGAGCCGCCATTGGAGATTTGAGCTCAGAAGAGGTGATCTCGGGTTTGGATCTAGACGAAGACTCCGGCGGATTGCGAAGAGAGAGAACAGGTGTTGAACAAATTTGATTTGAAGACGTTGGTGGCTGGAGTCAATTCCGGAATAAAATCATTTTTATCCCGTAATTGAAGGGCATGTGTTAACACCAAAATTTGGTAAGGAGTCTGACTCGTGGGTCCAACTCGGTGAGAAATCCGTCCGGCGGAAGGAAGGTTTCTTCAGATGCATTCGGCAGAAAAATCCGCGGTCGGCTATCTGCTTCCGTTCGGCAAGGAAACTGTTGAGCTGATTTTGCGGGATTATATGGTGACGTGGCCCGAGCGGAAAGGACGAATGGATGGATAAGCGATCGAGCTTAGAGATAAATTAGGTATCAAATCCATTCGAGGTCGTGCTTGGCAGGGTATGAATATGAACCCTGAATGTATATAACAGATACGAAATCATTCTCAATACAAACCGGCTTTACGCCAAACCCTAGAGTCCATTTGTCGCGTCGTCGAGTTCTTCGAGAGGGTTCATCGATCCGTCGACCTCCGTGAGTACCGGCAACCTTGTATCATATCTAGTATCATGCGGTTGATTTAGATCTGATGCAAGTAGTCTTGTTACCATGCTTAGTGTCATGCGGTAGATTCAAGCTTGGTTCAAGAAGGTTTCTTGTTAGGTCATGAGCCATGCGGTAGGCTAAGATCTAGCTTGAAGCTAGTTATCGGCTCTATTGAATTTTGGCAAGATTCAATAGATTCATTAAGTTACCCTGTGTTGCTTTGATTTTTTTGCTTTATGTTTAAATTCATGTAACACTTCTTCGCCCAATCTAGATGGGTTTGGATCGGCTTTATCCCTTTCGATGATCCTTATGCGAACCGAGTACGTGCCTTTGGCTGAATTAACACGTGGATCACATGCTCCTTGATAGCCGAAACCGAGTCGATCTAGGTTGTTACGTGTTGCGGGTTCAAGCTTGCAAAAGCTTGTATAAATATTGAAAGAACTGGGTATCACGCGGTAGATGCAGGTTTTTGGGTTGTTTTGGAGCTAATCATCCGGTGGATTAGATTTCTGATCAATCTGATAGATTTATCTTACTTGGTAATGTTCGTTCCTTCTTCATGGACCCCGAATCGGCTGCTCAGCCGTGTTCGGTTATGTTCTTCATGAGTAAAACACGTGCATAATTCGTGCTTTAAATATTGTATGTTTTTAGCTTTCCATATTTAGATCGTATCACGCGGTGGATAGATCTGTTTGTGGAAGGTGGCACGATCCCAAGCAAGTTGTATCATGCGGTGGATAGATTCGCTTGGTGTCGTACCCGACGGGTTTTAAAGTACCTAGACATGTGGTAGACTAGTTCTTTGGATCTATGCATGCTTGTTTATTACATATTTATGCTCGTGCTTTTACTTCATTTATTATTTAATGTTGATCACCACGGGGATCGGTCACGGTCTTGCGCATGTGCATCTTTGTCCAAATAAAGACCGATTCAACGTCATGCTTACGTCATCTATTCGGCTATGTTACTTTTTCCTTTTTAATGCTCCCGAATAGTTTCAGTTTGCTGGCAGAAAGCTTTCTATAGCTATATGTCATCCTATTTGGCTCTATAGCCGTAACTATGGAACTGTCTGGTACCACCCGGCAAGTTCCAAGCTTTGGAATTTAACTACTTTGTCTTTTGTCAATTTTCGGGGAAAATTGACTGGCACGTCTTGTGATCTCTTCGCGTATGAAGCTAGCTTGTTCGGCTTGCTGTGTGCTTGGCGCTAGGTGCAGATTTTGCGTCAACAATATGTAACATGATGTATAGGCATCCTTGTATCTTAGATTGCATGCATTTTGTATCATATGCATTGGTTAGGAAAAGCTTCTCTCATATACATTGTTCACCATGGAATGAGATATATGTCTTTGTGAGCTTGTTTGGTATGCTATGGTTAGTTTGGCTTAGCTCTTGATGATCTTGATGAATAATCCATGGTTGATGGGTATGTTTTTGAAAAAATGTCACATGTATGCTCTCTCATGTGTAAATGCCTTTACATGCTCTTGACATGTTTTAGTGGCTTGGTTATGCTTAATTTGTGGTTGGATAGCTAGTTTATTGATCATATGGCGCCAAAGGCTCTTTTGCCATCATGAATGTTTAGCCCTCTTGCTTTATCTTATGGAGGGGCATAAGTTCCTTTTTGTCGCAAAGACATTTCATGTACTAATGATAAATCTGAAAATGAAATGTAAAATGCTTGGAAAATGTGCTCCCATGTCATAAGTGCTAAATTTAATTTGTTTTGGGTGCTAAACCGTTGCATGATGCCTACCAATGAGAAGTCTCATACATAGAAGTAGGCACATGGCTCGGTGGCTTTGACATGACATGAGGTGCTTGTGGGTGTTTGTGATGGTCTTATGATTAGAATGGCTGTCCTAGCATGAAGTTTGTGTGGCTTTGCCATTTTGATATGCTTTGATCATGTTTAGGACTTTGCTCATGAGAGGCAAGTTTTTTGCAAAATTGCTCAAATCCATCTTAGCTTCGTCCAATGGTTCTGAAACTTGGTGATCATGTAGTTGAGATCGATACGAAGCTGTAGAGTATCTAACTTGCTCATTTGGACATGTGTAGCATCCTATGTTGAATTTTGTCTATTTGAGAAGCTCTAGGTTGCAAGTTTTGCATTTTTGGCTTGATTCATGCATTGCCAACAAGGGGGAGAAGTTTGAGCTTGAAATGGCTTACTGGACGCATTTAGAAGGTTTTCAGGTGTTTTCGAGCCATTTCTGGGCTCTGTTGTACACCGGTCTGACCGGTGAGGAGCACCGGTCTGACCGGTGTGAGTGCTGGTCCTGTACACATGTTAGGCACCAGTCTGACCGGTGGTGATGACCGGCCTGATCGGTGTGAGCTGAAGTCGCTGCAGCTGCCCTATTTTCAGCTGGTTTGCATGCATTCGTCCAGGGGGAGGTGCATTTGTTTAGGGGGAGCTTGCATGTGTGCAGGGGGAGCTCTTTGTGGTTTTTCGAGCTTTGTTTCGGTGGTTTGCGCTCTTTGCTTGAGCTTTGCTTTGTCTCGGATGTGTCGAGCCGTTGCCCTTGCCTAAGGGGTCCGAGACTTGTCTTCTTCAAGTGATCTTGCTCTTTGCCTTTGTTCGGCTTTCGATCGCTTGTTGGAGTTTCTTTTTGTTCGTTTCTTTTCTCTCTTGTTACTTTCGTGTGGGTGTTGTCAATGCACTCATCAAGGGGGAGATTGAGGACCATGTGTGCTTCGAGGGCCGGTGGATGGTCGCTTCCTTGTGTGATGAGTGATTGACAATGTTGTGTGGACTGATTCTTGGCTAAGTATTGCAGTGTGGGTTCCGGCTTGACCGGTGTTGGTGCGGTGAAGAACCGCGCGAAAGGTCGTTGCCGGTGAGGCCTCCAGGTGTGGAGAAGACAAGTAGGCTTCGTTCGAGGGACCCGGTGGCCAGCGGGGTCAAGTGCGGGCCGCATGGTGGCATGAACAGCAAGATGAAGTCATGGACGGTTTCTTGGTTGAGCCTCAAAACCAAGGTCGAGCCGGAACTACGTGGGAGCCGAGTCATGAGTGGAGATTGGCGGAGGCTACACCAAGTTCGCGGGGTTTCCGGTGGTTCACCAGAAAACCACTGGGTTCCTTGGTTGATCCACAAAGCCAGGACCGAAGAACCGAAGACGGAGCTGCAGCAGCGCCAGACCGGTCTGACTGGTGGGTCTGACCGGTTTGACCGGTGAAGAGCACCGGTTTGGCCGGTGTGCGATGACGCAGTCCGGACACTTAAGCGGAGGACACGCGTCGGGTTCGCAAGGCTTGCGTCGAGGCTAAGCAGGTTGCGGTCGCCGGGCGTCCGTCTGATGGAGCAATGACAAAGACTTCCAAATTCACCCTCGAGGGGCATGTATCCTTAATTAGCTAGTAAGGGTATTTTAGACTTTCCGTTCCCTCCTATATAACCCAAGAGGTGAGAGGATGGCAACTATCGCTTGGAACCCTAGTTCATTTGCTTTCCTATTTTCCCTTCCTATTTTCTTAGGATTTCCATAGGTCTAGCTTGAGAGCTTCATGGTGAGATCTTGTGAGAGGGTTGGATGATTGGGCGGAAAGCTAGACCTTGTATGATCCTCTTTGGTATGTATAGATGATTCGGCGTGGTTCCTCAATGCTTGGTTGTGTTGTTCCCGTTTGTTCTTGGTGGTGATTTTCGGGGCCCTCTCTTGGTGGATTTCATGGTGTGTTTTCGGGACCTTGCTCTTGGGAATTTGGTGGGGGATGTATGTGTGAACCCTTCGTGGTTCTTTTCCCTTTGATTCGCCTCCCAAATCCGTGAGTTAAGGGGCTCGATTTTGGGGTTTTCGGTGCTCTAGGTTAGAGGAGTTCTTGGCGGGATTTCTTTGATTCCTCATGATTTGGCGAGTTCACTATGGACAATAACTTCGCTATGGACTCCCCATGAGGTGTTCCTACTATCCCCAAAGTCTTGCACAAGTTCGTGGAGCAATTCAGAAGATCGAGGTTTGGATTTGGGGGAGCTGACCCGAGGGTGTTGTTCATCCCGAGCTGCCTAGGCTTGACCGGTCTGACCAGTGTGTGTGACCGGTCTGGCCGGTGTATGCTACTTGTGGGAATTGGCTCGGGTGAACTGCTTGACTCGTGTGTCTTTGGGTCGGGGTGTTGCTGGCTTGTTCTTGGTATGTTTGGAGTTGTTTTGCTTCGGTTTGTGAAGGGTTCTTCTTCCTTGCAGGTAGTGTTTTTGGGAGTGTTCTTGTTCCAGGGTGTAGAGAAGTCACTGAGGCTCTCTGGAACACTTTTTGTGCGACTGCTGTAGCCACCGGCCTGACTGGCCCTAACCACCGATCGAACCGGTGTCACCGGTCTGACCGGCGCAGGCCATCGATCTGACCGGTGCAGCTCAGGTAGCAAGCCATGCAAGTTTCCGCTGTGCGTGGTGAGTTTTGGTTTGGTAGGTTGTTTGTTGGTTCCAGTAGCACTCCAGTGGCTGTGTGGGCTTGGCCAACTTGGGTAGTGAGTCAAAGACGTGTGTTGGAAGCCGTGTTCATCTTGTTGGAGTCTTCATCTCCTTCGAGAAGAATTTTTATCATCTCCCATTCACTCCCCCTCCCCTCTCTGCTTCGCCGTATCGGTCCTTCAATTGGTATCAGAGCCGGTTACGGGAATTGATTGGCTCTAACCAGTCTAAGATCCAAGGATGGAATACCAGGAACAGGGTTCGGGTCTTCCACGCTTCGATGGCAAAAACTACCAGATGTGGAATAAGCAGATTGCGGTGTTCCTCCGCAGAAAGGGTCAGATCCTTTGGGATGTCACGGTGGACAACAGCTATGTCCAGCCAATGAACTTCCTTGCTCCAGGATCGAGGGACATGTTCGATGCCAACAACAAGGCGGTCGACTACTTGTTTCGTGCTCTATGTCAGCCTGAATTCGATCGGGTGCACACGGAAAGCTTGGCTTTTAGAATCTGGTCGGTGTTGAGAGAAGGTCATGATGGGAATGCCCAGGTTCGGGCTCGGATGTATGCAATCTACCGGAGAGAGTACGAGAACTTCACTCATCTCCCCGGTCAGTCCATCGATGCCTTGTTTCAGAGGTTCACGGTGGTGGTGAACAACATGAGGGCCAATGTGGACGTGCTCCCGTATGGTGAACATGATAGGGCTGTCGAGCTCTTACACTCTTTGGATCGTACGGTTTGGGGCTGAAAGTTCCAGGCCATTGTGGAATCAGAGAAGTATGACACTCTGACCATGAACGAGCTATTCTCGAAGCTCAAGTCAGCTGTGGTGGATAGGGGTATGACACCGAAGATCGAGGGCCTGACTGACTCTCCTAGTCTTGCCCTCATCGGTGGCTCAAAAGGAAAAACGAACGCTAACCCATCCACCAGGATGTTCTCTTTGTCCTCTTTGATGTCTATGCCAGATGAGGAGTTCGACGTGCTTGGAGAGGATGAGTGGCGTTGCTGATGAGGCGGTTCGAGAGGATGCACGAGAACCGGGTGAACATGAGGAGGAACATGAGGACATGCTTCCAGTGCGGCAAGCCGGGACACTTCGTCGCCGATTGCCCGGAGAAGGTCGAGAACAAGGACAGCTACAAGCACAACTCCAGGACGGATGCAAGTCTTGGTCGAGGCGTGACCACAAGAGCAAGCATAAGAACAAGCACAAGGACGAGCGGCGTTCTAGGAAGAAGGAGAGCCGAGGCAAGGCCCGAGCGATGGTTGGAGCGAGTGACGTCGACTCCAGTTCCGCGTACTCCACCTCGAGCTCGAGCAGCAGTGAAGATGAACGTGATCGTCGCAAGGGAAGGAAGTCATCCAAGAACCTGAGCGGGCTGAGCTGCTTCACTAGAGACGGCTTCTACACCATGGCGCTGAGCTCCAGCAGCAAGAAGAGAACACAGAGCGACTCGGACTCCGATTCCCATGACGAGGTGTGTGATGAACTCCCCTTCTCGCGTCAGCAGAATGAACGGCTTGGCTTGTTTCTTGATAATCGTGATGATATGCTTAGAGAGGCTAGAAAAATGAGGATATAGCATAGGGATTCACTCGAGGATGCTAGGACTAGAGTGGCTGAGTTAGAAACACAAAAATTGGATGCTAAACTTGAAATTGATTCTCTGAAAGCTTCACCTGTTGTTTCTGATGAAGTTAAATGTGCTGATTGTCCTATCTTTCTAGCTGATCTTGCCTTGTTTAAGGAAAAGTATGCGTCCAAGTGTGAGGAACTAGATGTGCTTAGGGTTGAAGTGGCTGAGCTTAAGTCTAGACCTGCTTTGCTAGGTGCTTGCCGCCTCGGACTTGGATTCCGAGGATGAGGTATGTGATGAGCTTTCTTGCGCAAGGAGAATGAGGAGTTGGTTGACTTGCTTGATAATCGCGATCACATGCTTAGAGAGGCTAAGAAGCTTAGGAAGGAGCTTAGATCTTTGCTCGAGGACGCTAGGACTAGAGTGGCTGAGCTAGAAACACAGGTTCTTGATAGCAAGCTTGAAATTGATTCGCTTAAGGCTAGCCCTGTTGTTTCTGATGAAAATGATTGTGCTGATTGCTCTGCTTTCCTAGCCGACTTGACTGATCTTAGGGAGAAGTATGCTCAAGTGTGAGGAACTAGATGTGCTTAGGGTTGAATTGGCTGAAGCCACAATCTAGACACACTTTGCTTGGTGCTTGCACTTCGCCCGGGTTTGCATGTGAGAAAATTGTTGAGCTTCGTTCTCGCATTGGTTCGCTAGAGGCCGATTTGAAAGCTGCCTATTCCTACTTCTTGTTCTACATGTGAGTTGCATGCTATGAAGAATTTGGATCTTGCAAAATGTGTTGGTCGCTTCTTTGCAAGATGAGAATGATAAGTTGCGTGAAGCGCCGAGTTGGTTGTCGAGTCAAGAACCTCAGCTTGGTATGATGATTGCTAGTTGTAAGCGCTTTGATGGTTGGGCTTTGGGATTGGATGAGGTTGGTGAGGGCAAGGCAGTGAGAGAGAAAGGAAATTTGGGAATGTTTCGCCTCCACCAAAACCCACACCCAAAGACAAGTTTGCATCCAAGCCAAACCAACCGAGAGAAAACCGAGTGAGAAGGCAAGTGAAAAGCCTAGTGAGAAACCAAGTGGAGAGCCTCTCCCCCAAGCCTAAGCCCAAACCAATTCTTTTCCATTGTGAGTTTTGTGGGAAGGATGGTCACAAGAGAGAGTTTTGCTATAAGAGAAAGAGAGAGGCGAGAATGGCTAAGGAGTGGGCGAACAAGGACAAAAATTCACCCTTCTCATGGTGTGGCTGAGCCTCGTATGCCACTACCTAAGGGAAAGGGCTTTGTGCGTAAGGATCCGGCATGGGGATATGAGAAATCCCGTAGCCGTAGTGGTGGTTCTGAGAGGGGCGGTCGACCGGCCCGGCTAGGCTGCCGGGGACACCGCCCCGCTCAGGGAAGGCTGGCCGCACCCGCCGGCTAGGCGTCGCACCGGCCCCTCCCCAGATTTCTCGCGCTCGTTTCCGAGGTCGTGATGTTGGTGGTCTCAGTTCCCTTGGTTATGGTCCAGATGGTAGACACTTTGAGTCTGGTGGTGTTGAGTTTGCTGGACGTTCTCTACCTCGTGATCAATACGAGTTTGGGAGACGTCGGCACTGAGTCTCGCAGGGGCGCGTACCATGCCTTCCTTTTCGTGGTACTCGTACTTCTCCAGTGAGACGGGAGTGGTGTTCCCATGGTGGTTCCAGGTTTGATAGGTTTGACAGATGGATCGTCATATTGATAAAAGTGTGGTAGGATGAATGTTGCTAACCCTACTTTTGAGGAAATGGCCCGGCGACCGGTTTCACACTTTTGGGACTAACCCCGTTGTTGAGTCATTTGTCAGGTTCTCGCTCTTGGTTTTGAGTTGAGGTGGGAGGCCCGGAGAACATTCGGTTGATATCGGGAGTGGTTCTTCGTCTCATTCCCCGTGGTGCATGTAGGTGCATCACTTTCTGGGATGGTGGACAAGGATGAGTGAATTGTAAAGAAATGATAAAGGTAAGTGCTTTGTGACCTTCGAGTGTGTGGCCTTGGTCAAGCCACTTGGTTTGTTTTGCTCCTTCTCTATATCATGTGTGTAGGGTGAGCTTTGTATGCTCTTTGGCCCTAGTGCATGTGTTTAGGGAGCTTGTGAGTTTTGTGTTCCTTTCCTCTTTGCCGGGTGTCGGTGGCCTCTTTTTTGCCTCCCCTCGAGGAGCCGGTCTTTTGTGAGCTTTGTGTGTGTGGTTGGTTTCTAAGTTGGTGGTGAAGCTCCTTGTGTAGCATATGTATAGCTTTCCTTTGTGCATTTATTGCATTTTGCATGGCATATGTAACATGATGTATAGGCATCCTCGTATCTTAGATTGCATGCATTTTGTATCATATGCATTGGATAGAAAAGCTTCTCCTATATACATTGTTCACCATGGGTGCTATATATGTTCTTGTGAGCTCGTTTGGTATGCTACGGGTAGTTTGGCTTAGCTCTTGATGATCTTGTCGAATGATCCATGGTTGATGGCTATTTGTTTTGAAAAATGTCACATATATGCTCTCTCATGTGTAAATGCCTTTATATGATCTTGACATGTTTTAGTGGCTTTGCTATGCTTAATTTGTGTTAGGATAGCTAGTTTATTGATCATATGGGGCCAAAGGCTCATTTGCCATCATGAATGTTTAGCCCTCTTGCTTAATCTTATGGAGGGGCATGTTCCTTTTTGTCGCAAAGACATTTCATGTACCATTTACAAATCTGAAATGAAATGAAAAATGCTTGGAAAATGTGCTCCCATGTCATATGTGCTGAATTTAATCTCGCTTTGGGTGCTAAAACTGTTGCATGTTGCCTACCAATGAGAAGTCTCATACATAGAAGTAGGCACATGGCTCGGTGGCTTTGACATGACATGAGGTGCTTTTGGGTGCTTATGATGGTCTTGATGGTGAATGGCTGTCCTAGCATGAAATTTGAGTGGCTTTGCCATTTTGATATGTTTTGCTCATGTTTAGGTATTTGCTTATGAGAGAGTAACTTTTCGCAAAATTACTCAAATCCTTTTTAGCCTTGTCCAATGATTGTGAAACTTGGTGATCATGTAGCTAAGGTCATTAATAACCCGTCGAGTATCTAACTTGCTCATTTGGACTTGTGTAGCTCCTTGTGATGAATTTTGTATATTCGAGAAGCTACATGTTGAAAGTTTTTGCTTTTGCCTTGATTCATGCATTGTCAACAAGGGGGAGAAGTGTGTGCATGATTTGGGCACCTGGGAGCTTATGGAAGGTGTCCAAAGTGGTTCGGCAATTTTCGTGAGAAGTTTTTGCAGGGCGGTCACATGGGGCGGTCTAACCTCCCCTGCGGTCATGACCAGAGCGGTTTAATCGGCCTGCAGGCATTTTAACTGCCCTATGCAAGTGGTGAGCTTGGTTTGCTCTTTGTCATGCATTTCCAAGTGACCTTCTTGCATGCTTTGGTTCAGGGGGAGTTTGCATATGTGAAAGGGGAGCTCTTGTGTGAGTTTTTGCCCGTGGCCTTGTGTGTTTTTGCTTTTTTGTTTGCTTGGAGCATGGTTTTGTCTCGGATGTGTCGAGCCGTTGCCCTTGCCTAAGGGGTCCGAGACTTGTTCTTCTTCAAGTGATCTTGCTCTTTGCCTTTCTTTGGCTTTCGATCACTTGTTGGAGTTTTTCTTTTAGTAGTTTATTTTCTTTTCTTTTTCTCCTTGGTTACAAATCATGGGTGTTGTCAATGCACTCATCAAGGGGGAGATTGAGGACCATGTGTGGTTCGAGGACCGGTGGATGGTCGCTTCCTTGTGTGATGAGTGAAGACCATCCCAAGCTAAAGTTCCTAATTAATCAGCCAAGACCATTGCCCATTAGTTCTTGTGGTTGTACTGTTTTCCTGGGTGGTTCTCCATGTTCCGATTACACATTAAAGGTGGTCTTGTAAAGATAAAAGATCATAAACGGAACATGAAATAACAAAAAGGTAACCAAGTAGATTAATACCAAAACCCTGTTGAGCATGCTAAGCAATAACTACCACAAGATTAATTTAATTCCCGACATCAAGGTAAAGGTAGTCAAAAGCTAGGCATGATCCTTAATAGGTTCCCATCAAATTAATGCAAGCAAAAAGTAAAAACAGTGAATTTAAATGCATGTTATGTAGGACAAGCGGGCATGCATCAAGGAATACTTGCCTTCAACAAAGCCTTGCTGCTCAAACTCTGGCACGACCGGATCTTCAAATCCCTCGAACGAATCGCTCTCTACGATCCACAATCATCACATACAAGCATACAATAGAAATAAATAAGAAACAGTCACCAAACAGATCAAACAGATCTAAACCGTAGCATAAAACTAATCTACGCTTCGAGACGAACGCGTGGACATAAAGAACGCTAAAATCGGAGCTAAAACGACCAAGTTATGGGTTCGGGAAGGTTTAGGGACTAATCTGCGAAGATTTGAAAAGGTTTCGGGCTAAAATAAGGAAAAAGGACTAAACTGTAAGAAATCTTATACGGTGGAAGGGTATTTTTGTAAATAAATAAAATCCAGGGGCTTTTCTGCAAAAGTGCCAGGGCTGGCGGGTTTGAACTGTTGACTAGGGTTTTGACCCGATCTAGATCCGTTGGATCTAGATCTGGCGGCTGTGGACGCGCGCGGGCGAAGCGGTGCTGTGGCTTAGATCCGGTGCATTAGATCTAGATCTAAGGGCCACGGTGAAGCGCGAGCGGCGGGGCGGCGCGCGCGCGAGGGCCGGCGGCGGCGCAGCGGCGGCGGGCTCGCCGGCGGGGTCCGGTTTTGGGGTTTCCGCCACAATTCACGACGCGGGAAGCATCTAAGCGACGCGCGCGAGACCGCGGAGCGATCTAGGGGCGGCGGCTCGGGCGGCGGCGCGGCGGAGCGGCGAGTCGACGCGGCGGCACGCGGTTGCGAGCTCCGGCGACGGCGCTAGGGCGAAGAGGGGCTCGGGGTCGACGGCGTGCAGCACGGGGGTGCTTCTCACCTCCTTGCGCACCTCCCCGGCGATTCCTTGGCGGCGGAGCGGCGACGGCGGCGGGGTTCCACGGCCGGCGGCGGCGAGCTCAACACCCGGCGGCGCGGCTAGGGTTCCCGCGAGGCGCGCGCAAGGGCTAGGGCGGCTCGGGTGGCTCGGGTTGGGGTCCGGGGAGGCGGCGGCGGCCTTAAATAGCCCGGCGGGGCGTCTTGGCGTGCGGGCCACGCGGAGGAGGGCGCGGGCGCGGGTCGGACTCGGTGGCGCGCGGCGGCGGAGTCCCGGGCGGCCACGGAAGGGATGACGAGGAGGGGCCCGCCCTCGTTAGTGGGCGCGACGCGGCGAGGGCGGGGGGCGACGAGGGGGGGCCCGGCGGTCGGCGGCCGGCGCGCGGAGGCGGGCCGCACGCCGGGCCGGGCCGGGCGCGCTTGCCGGGCCGGCGCGCCGGCGGGCCGGGAAGCCGGCGTGCTCGGGCTGAGGCAGCTGCGGCCTGCTAGGCTAGTGGGCTGGCTGCTGGGTTGGGCTAAGAGAGGGGTTAAGAGGTTTAAGGAAAAGGGAAAAGGTTTTGGGTTTTAGGTAGAGGCTCCAAACAATAGAATTCAAATTTTGAATTTGAATTCCAAGCAACCAAAATAATGCTCCAGCATGTATGCAACACATAAATCCTATAGTTCATTAAATTTATTTTAGAAAAGATTTAAATGCCTAAAAAAATAAATAAAACAACCTTATAATCCTTAGGCAAATAAATGGTTGCTAGCAAATTTTAATAAAGCCAAATTTTTAATAGAATTAGGGTGTCACAAATCCTACCCCCCTTAAGAAGAATCTCGTCCTCGAGATTCGGACAGATTGGGAAAAAGATCTGGAAACTCTGCTTTCAGCTCATCCTCTCTTTCCCATGTTGCCTCATCCTCTGCATGATTACTCCATTGTACTTTGCACATCTTAATCACGCTATTCCTGGTGACCCTTGTCATTATTTCCAATATTCGAATGGGGTGTTCAACAATAGTGAGGTCCTCTCCAACGTTTAGATCGTCCAAGGGTAACGGCTCCTTGTCATGAGGACCAAAACCCTTCTTCAACTGAGAGATATGGAACACATCATGCACATCAGCTAACTGGACTGGCAACTCTAATCTGTAAGCCACTTCTCCCACTCTCTCAAGGATCTTGAAAGGTCCAATAAAGCGAGGTGACAACTTTCCTTTAACTCTGAATCGACGCAAACCTCTGATCGGTGATACCTTTAGGTACACATAATCGCCTTCCTGAAAGACCACATCCCTTCGTTTGCCATCTGCATAACTTTTCTGTCTAGACTGAGCAATCCTCAAATTTTCTCTGATAATCTAAACTTGTTTCTCTGCTTCTCTGATGATATCTGCTCCAAATAACTGCCTTTCGCCTGTCTCACTCCAATATAATGGGGTTCTACACTTCCTTCCATATAGGGCCTCAAAGGGTGACATTTTGAGACTAGCTTGGTAGCTGTTGTTGTAAGAGAACTCAGCATACGGCAAGCTCTTATCCCAACTACAACCATGCTTAAGCGCACGGCTCTCGGCATGTCTTCTAGGATCCGATTGGTTCTCTCTCGTCCGTCCATCCGTCCGTGGATGATAAGCCGAGCTGAAATTTAGCTTAGTATCCAGAGATTCATGCAACTTCCCCCGTAAACGAAAAGTAACCGAGTACCTCCGTCGACACGATCTTCTTTGGTACACCATGTAAACACACGATCCTGGACATGTATAGTTCCGCCAACTTAGCTCCCGTATAAGTAGTCTTTACCGAATGAAGTGAGCTACCTTAGTCAAACGATCCACGATAACCCAAATCGAATCATAACCATCTCGGGTTCGGGGTAAACCCACTATGAAGTCCATTCCGATCTCTTCCCACTTCCACTCGTGCACCTTCAATGGTTGAAGCAAACCAACGGGTCTCGATGTTCGGCCCTTAACCCGGTGGCAAGTGTCACACAAAGCCACATGTGCAGCCACGTCTCTCTTCATACCGTACCACCAATACCTCTCGCTTGAGATCCCGGTACATCTTAGTACCGCCCGGATGGATAGAGTAAGCCGAGTCGTGAGCTTCTCTCAAGATCTTCTCTCGAGACCTCCCGTCTCTCGGTACACACAACCGGTTCTTAAACCACACGGTTCCTTGCTCATCTTCTGTGAAATCTGGGGCTTATCCTTGTTGCATACTCTCTTTAATCTTTTGTATTCCAGCATCCTCTAGCTGCCACTTACGTATCTCTTGCTCCAGAGTGGACTGTACTTCCAAAGTCACTCCTTCTGCATGTGCAACCACTTTCAAGTTGAGCCTTTCAAACTCTTTTACCAACTCGTCAGGAAATTGAATGGTCATAGCCATGTTAGTTTGGCCCTTCCGACTCAAAGCATCAGCAACCAGATTCGCTTTACCCGGATGATAGTGAATCTCTAGATCATAGTCCTTGATCAACTCTAACCAACGACGCTGTCTTAGATTGAGATCCTTCTGAGTGAAGATATACTTTAGACTCTTGTGATCAGTATAGATCTGACACTTAGTTCCCATGATGTAGTGTCTCCAAATCTTTAATGCATGAACCACTGCTGCTAACTCGAGATCATGCGTAGGATAGTTCAACTCATGCTTCCTCAACTGACGAGATGCATAGGCTATAACATGACCTTCTTGCATCAACACACATCCTAGACCTTGTCGAGATGCATCACAATAAATGTCAAAGCTCTTTCGTAGATCAGGCATGACTAGAACAGGTGTTGTGGTTAACCGCTTCTTTAACTCTTCAAAAATGGACTGACATGCACTGGTCCATTTGAATTCCCTGTCCTTCTCTAGCAATGTAGTGAGAGGCTTCACAATCTTGGAGAATCCTTCGATAAACCGACGGTAGTAACCAGCAAGTCCAAGGAAACTCCGGATCTCAGTCACTGTACGAGGGACTTCCCACTTCAACACATCACTAACCTTGCTAGGATCCACTGCAATACCTCCGTTGGTGATGATATGACCTAGAAAAGACACTTCCTTGAGCCAGAACTCACACTTGCTGAACTTTGCATATAACTCATGCTCTCTCAGCTTCTGCAACACAAGTCTCAAATGCTCCTCATGGTCCTCCTCATTCTTGGAGTAGATCAGAATGTCATCAATGAATACCACAACGAACTTGTCCAGATACTCCATAAAAATCTTGTTCATCAAGTACATAAAGTACGCGGGTGCATTGGTTAACCCAAAAGACATAACTGTGTACTCATAAAGTCCGTACCTGGTAGTAAAAGCTGTCTTAGGAATATCTGAAGGCCTAATCTTCAACTGATGATAACCCGATCGCAGATCGATCTTAGAGAACACGGTTGCTCCTCTCATCTGATCAAACAAATCTTCAATACGTGGCAGAGGATACTTGTTCTTGATGGTAACATCATTAAGAGATCTGTAATCAACACACATCCTCTTTGTGCCATCTTTCTTACCACAAAGATAACGGGTGCTCCCCAGGGTGAGGAACTAGCACGAATGAACCCTTTACCCAATAATTCCTTAATCTGAGCTTTAAGTTCTTGCAACTGATCACTAGACATTCTATATGGGCGCTTAGAGATAGGAGCAGTACCAGGTAAAAGATCAATAACAAACTCAACATCTCGGTCAGGGGGCATACCTGGCAACTCCTCGGGAAACACATCGGGATAATCGCACACTACTCGTATGTCTTCCAAGGTCGCTCCGTCAAGCTTATTCACGGCACCGGCATTTGATGGTGCGGGATCTCGCCGCAAACTCAAACCTTTCACCAGTTGGACTTGTAAGAAGGATTGACCTCTTAGCACACCGAATCACCGCATCACACGCGGTCAACCATCCCATTCCCAATATCACATCGATCCCCTTTGAATCCAAGATTATAAGATTGGCACGGAAATCTCTCGCCCACAATCTTGAGATGGACGTTATCACATTTATAGATAGCTTTCAATTCCCCCCAGGTGAGGTAACTAACATGTGGCGAGACATGGGACTGATAGGTAGATTATGTTGAGCTACGAACTGGGATGTAATGAAAGAATGGGATGCTCCAGAATCAAACAAGACTGAGGCAGGAGTAGAGTTGACTAGAAACATACCGAGCACTACTCTGGGGTTCTCCTGGGCAACTTCAGCATCAACGTGCATCGCCTTGCCTCGTGCATAGCTCTGTTGTCCTTTGTAAGACTGCGGGGTTTGGCTTCCGCTCCTTGTCTGCTGCTGGTTCTGTACTGGGGTATGTGATGGCTCCGGAAGTTGGTGGTAAACTCCTCCCAAGTGATAGTGTCTGGGGCGGCATGAGCGGCAGAATACGCATCCCACCAAGCGGCCGGCATCCTTGAAGTCGTCCCGCAAAGCATACGGACCTTCTCTCTGTCGTCACACTGACAGGTAGTGAGCATCTTCAGTATTGTCTTGAGCCAATCTTCAGCTTCTAGTGGATCAGCGGCGTGAGTGAACACAGGAGGGTGATGACTCATAAACTCCCGGTGCTTGTTGCGAGGCGCGGGTGGCGGCACCGGCGGATTGTTGACCTGGGCTTGCAAGTTTGTCACGGTGGTGGTCAAGTTCTGGAGGAGCTGGGTCTGTGCCTCCAGGAACTGCTGCATAGCGGGATCCATTTGTACTGGGCCGGGGTGCTCTTCCTGCTGGTTGATCAACACCTGATCCTGACCTGGTGTTCACCATCTGAGTGTTAGGGACATTATTTTAGATGATTGTACCAAGGGTTAAACTTAGGAAGATAAGACAGCAATGATATTCAGATAAGACAGATTCTGTTGACTCCAAACAATCAGGCATTGCTCTCTGTACGAGTAACCAAAAATTATGGATTTCGGACTGATAAAAGGTAATGAAATTACGAAACTACTCCAACTGGAATCACCTCAATCGGAGTTGTGTAGCTCTGGTTACAAAATAAACAAGTCAGGTAGGTCGGCAGTGTTTAACAGATTCGTGAGGCTGTAATGTTTCAGTTATAACTGTCTGATTATTCATCCAAATATTCTGAATTTTTCACAGAAAATCAGTCATGAAATTCTTGAACGTTTCCAATTGGTTTTACTGCAATCGGAGTTCTGTAGCCCGAGATAAAATTAAAACAGTACTGCTGACTCAGAAAACTGTGCGAACAGATTTTTGGGATCTCGATTTTACATTAACGGAAAACTTAAGAGAGCAAAAAGATTAAGATAGATAACTGGTTGAGACTGAAAGATAAACCCCCACAAACTTACTACTAAACCAATGTCGTTGTGGTCATCACTCCACAACACATTGCACTCAACCAAAAATCCAACTCATACATTAAGCACAAAATCAAGCATTCAACCACACCTCTAAACTAAACACACTTTACCGATCGTCTACTAGCGATTACAAAGAAATCCTATCCTTAATCTTAAACCTAAGGACTATCTTCAGCCATGGCATCTGTGCGAGCGTCGGGGAGTCGTAGTGTGGCCTCTTGGGTGATGGGGAGGTACATCCTTCTCGCGGCTTCATGGGCTTCCGGGCTGCTCCCTGTTCAAAAGTGCAGCTTCCAAGGCACGCCTCTGCGTCTCCAGAGTGAAAATCTGCTGCTGTGCTGCATATAGCGTGTTGTTGGCATCATCCAATGCAGTATTCACAGCTGCAAGTAGACTCCGGACATTGTTGAGCGTCCCTTCATAGGCTGGTGCTGGGGCGATGTAAGTCTTGGCTTCCCCACTTGCTCTGAAAGGTGTGTAGCGGCAGTGGGTATCCTCCAACCTGTCACGCTCCTTGTGAGAGAGCACATAGAGCGCTCTCCGAGCTGACTCTGCTATCCCAGCATCCATAGTAGTCCTGTGAGCCACATCATGATGCTTGGACATCTCCTTCACTCCACGGCATGGAATGTACTCCTCCAAGATGGCAGCAACCTCCCAATGGGGCTCGAACCACGGATGGGTCCACAGCTCACAATGGTAGACAGGGGCCTTATCATAGCCTAGGCGAAGTACCATTGCCCTCAGGTGGTCTGCCATGGGAATGCCTACTCCATCAGCTCTGTAGTGGTACACTTCCCAGATCGCTTCCCTTTCTTCCTCCTATTGCTCTTATTCTTCCATCTCTTGATCTGAGTGATCCTCATCTTCTTCTGGCGCTTGCTCCTCTAGGTTGGGTTGTTCAGCTAGCTCATCCTCCTCCGGGATCATCTCCTCCGAATCTTCCTCATCGTCAGGCACCATGATAAGGTTAGGGAAAACCACAGGTGCAGGCTCCATCTCAATCTCCTCATCTGTATCTCCATCATGCAAATCATGGTACTGTTCCTGTGGAGCACACTGGTGGACTGCTCCAGCCCGAGAAGTCTCCAAGCTACGAACCATCTGTAGTGTAGTGCAGAATGAGAAAGATGGTAAGGCAAAAAAGACGAGAGCTAAGGCAAGCACAAGATAAAGAATGCAGACAGCTCAAGAGTGAAGCAAAAAGGCAAGAGTAAGGTTAGTAAGAATAAAGCAAGCATGTGTAAGAAAGCTTCTATGAGTAATAAATCCTTAATTCGACCATTTCTATCTAGGCTAGCGTTCCTACAGTCAACACAGCTCTGGTACCACTCTGTCACACCCGGTTTTAAAGGCAAAACCGAATGCATTGATCACGTGTGCGCCAGGATCAAGTTACACACACGCTTAGACATTATGAATACCAAAATCAGTGCCACACGAATAAAGATTTATTACAAACCATAGTCTTAAACGAAACTTAAATAAACGAGTTCTCGCAGCGGACAAAATGCCTCCACAGGCAGCTGACTGAAGACTACGCACACCTAGAACTCCTGGAAATCTTCTGGATTATCTTCAAAGTTCTCCCGGTCCGAGCACAAATCCGGGTATTGTAGATGCAAGAGAATAAACAAGCGTGAGCACATATCGTACTCAGCAAGGGAAAAAAACAACATAACATGCGAGGCCATATGGTGGATGGTTAAGGTTCAAGCACTTTAGCATTTTAGTTGGTCAAGTTTTATTAGGAACCTGATTACTAAAGAGTGTAAGTTCATACCAACCCAATTAATAAGATAACAGCATCATAAATAAAGAATAAAACAACAATTTAAACATTAAAGTTCCATAATTTAATCATGTGAGTGTCCAGGCCGCTCTTGACGGTGAGCACGGCTAATCGATTAGTTTAACACTCTATAGAGGTTGTACATCCTTACCCACAAGCAGCGTAAAAGCTCCGAAGAACTTTGGACCCAACCATGCGGTGTTTGCAAGACACCATATCACACTTCCGAGGTGTGATTGTATAGGGACGCTACATGGCCTTTACAAAGGTTCCCTAGCAAGTTATGACCCACATGGTCCGGATCAGTTAGCAAGGTATAAAGTCCCCTAGCAGGTCAATACCCCACCATAAAAGAGTAACTCACCCAACCCCCTGCTAGAGCGAGTCCATACCCCACAGTACCGCCGATCCCTTGTCCTTATCAGGTAAGACCATCCCAAGCTAAAGTTCCTAATTAATCAGCCAAGACCATTGCCCATTAGTTCTTGTGGTTGTCTTGTTTTCCCCGGGTGGTTCTCCATGTTCCGATTACACATTAAAGGTGGTCTTGTAAAGATAAAAGATCATAAACGGAACATGAAATAACAAAAAGGTAACCAAGTAGATTAAGACCAAAACCCCGTTCAAGCATGCTAAGCAATAACTACCACAAGATTAATTTAATTCCCGGCATCAAGGTAAAGGTAGTCAAAAGCTAGGCATGATCCTTAATAGGTTCCCATCAAATTAATGCAAGCAAAAAGTAAAAACAGTGAATTTAAATGCATGTTATGTAGGACAAGCGGGCATGCATCAAGGAATACTTGCCTTCAACAAAGCCTTGCTGCTCAAACTCTTGCACGACCGGATCTTCAAATCCCTCGAACGAATCGCTCTCTACGATCCACAATCATCACATACAAGCATACAATAGAAATAAATAAGAAACAGTCACCAAACAGATCAAACAGATCTAAACCATAGCATAAAACTAATCTACGCTTTGAGACGAACGCGTGGACATAAAGAACGCTAAAATCGGAGCTAAAACGACCAAGTTATGGGTTCGGGAAGGTTTAGGGACTAATCTGCGAAGATTTGAAAAGGTTTCGGGCTAAAATAAGGAAAAAGGACTAAACAGTAAGAAATCTTATACGGTGGAAGGGTATTTTTGAAAATACATAAAATCCAGGGGCTTTTCTGCAAAAGTGCCAGGGCTGGCGGGTTTGAACTGTTGACTAGGGTTTTGACCCGATCTAGATCCGTTGGATCTAGATCTGGCGGCTGTGGACGCGCGCGGGCGAAGCGGTGCGGTGGCTTAGATCTGGCGCGTTAGATCTAGATCTAACGGCCACGGTGAAGCGCGAGCGGCGGGGAGGCGGCACGCGAGGGCCGGCGGCGGCGAGCGGCGGCGGGCTCGCCGGCGGGGTCCGGTTTTGGGGTTTCCGGCCACAATTCACGGCGCGGGAAGCATCTAAGCGACGCGCGCGAGACCGCGGAGCGATCTAGGGCGGCGGCTCGTGCGGCGGCGCGGCGGAGCGGCGAGTCGACGTGGCGGCGCGGGTTGCGAGCTCCGGCGACGGCGCTAGGGCGAAGAGGGGCTCGGGGTCGACGGCGTGCGCACGGGGGTGCTCCTCACCTCCTTGCGCGGCCTCCCGGCGATTCCTTGGCGGCGGAGCGGCGACGGCGGCGGGGTTCCACGGCGGCGGCGGCGAGCTCAACACGGCGGCGCGGCTAGGGTTCCGACGAGGAGCGCGCAAGGGCTAGGGGCGGCTCGGGTGGCTCGGGTTGGGGTCCGGGGAGGCGGCGGCGGCCTTAAATAGCCGGGCGGGGCGTCTTGGCGTGCGGGCCACGCGGAGGAGGGCGCGGGCACGGGGTCGGACTAAGTGGCGCGCGGCGGCGGGAGTCCGGGCGGCCACGGAAGGGATGACGAGGCGAGGCCCGCCCGTCATTGGGCGCGACGCGGCGAGGGCGGGGGCGACGAGGGGGCCCCGGCGGTCGGCGGCCGGGGCGCGGAGGCGGGGGCGCGCGGCCCCGGGCGGGCCGCGCGCGCGGCCGGGCCGGGAAGCCGGCGTGCGCGGGCTGAGGCAGCTGCGGCCTGCTAGGCTAGCGGGGCCGGCCGGCCGGGTTGGGCTAAGAGAGGGGTTAAGGGGTTTAAGGAAAAGGGAAAAGGTTTTGGGTTTTAGGTAGAGGCTCGAAACAATAGAATTCAAATTTTGAATTTGAATTCCAAGCAACCAAAATAATGCTCCAGCATGTATGCAACACATAAATCATATAGTTCATTAAATTTATTTTAGAAAAGATTTAAATGCCTAAAAAAATAAATAAAACAACCTTATACTCCTTAGGCAAATAAATGGTTGCTAGCAAATTTTAATAAAGCCAAATTTTTAATAGAATTAGGGTGTCACAAATGCGCCGCCGCTCGCCGCCGCACTCCGCCGCCGGCCGTCGCCCTCCGCCGCGCGCCGCACGCACGCGTTCTCCGCCACCGGATCGAGATCCAGCGGACCAGATCTAAACCCGCCGCCCTGCCGCCTGCGGACGACCCGAGCCGTCGGATCTAGATCCGATGCATCTCGCCTCATCACTTAACCCGCACGCCTTCACAGCCGTCAGATCCGGATCCGATGGATCCGATCAACCTGACCCGGGGTCAATACCGGTCAACCGGGCCTGATTCCGCTGTTTTGCAGAAAACACCCCAAGTTTTCCGGTATTCACAAAAATACCATTCCACCTTAGAAGTTTTCTTACAGTTCAGTCCTTTTTCTTTATTTTAGCCCAGAACCTTTTCAAATCTTTACAGTTTAGTCCCTACACCTTCCCTAAGCAATATCTCGGTCGTTTTAGCTCCGATTTTAGCGTTCTTTATGTCCACGCGTTTGTCTCGAAGCGTAGATTAGTTTTATGCTACTGTTTAGATCTGTTTGATCTGTCTGGTGACTGTTTCTTATTTATTCCTATTGTATGCTTGTATGTGATGATTGTGGACCGTAGAGAGAGATTCGTTTGAGGGATTTGAAGATCAAGTCGTGCAAGAGTTTTAGCAGCAAGGCTTTGTTGAAGGCAAGTATTCCTTTTACTACCTTTACCTTGATGTCGGGTTTATCAAATTAATCTTGTGGTAGCTATTGCTAAGCATGCTCAACTGGGAATTGGTATTAATCAACTTGGCTACTTTTATTATTCTATGTTCCGTTTATGATCTTTACTTTACAAGACCACTTTGATATGTTAATCGGAACATGGAGAACCACCCAGGAAAACAGTACAACCACAAGAATTAATGGGCAATGGTCTTGGCTGAATATATAGGAACTTTAGCTTGGGATGGTCTTACCTGATAAGGATAAGGGATCGGCGGTACTGTGGGGTATAGACTCGCTCTAGCAGGGGGTTGGGTGAGTTATTCTTTTTATGGTGGGGTATCGACCTGCTAGGGGACTTTATACCTTGCTAACTGATCCGGACCTTGTGGGTCATAACTTGCTAGGGGACCTTTGTAAAGGCCATGTAGCGTCCCTATTCAATCACACCTCGGTAGTGTGGTATGGTGCCTAGCTAGCACCGCATGGTTGGGTCTAAAGTTCTTTGGAGCTTTTACGCTGCTTGTGGGTAAAGATGTACAACCTCTGCAGAGTGTTAAACTAATCGATTAGTCGTGCTCACGGTCAAGAGCGGCCTGGACACTAACATTATTAAATTATGAAACTTTAATGTTTAGTTGCTGTTTTATTCTTTATTTTATGATGCTTATATTATTAATTGGGTTGGTATGAACTTACACTCTTTAGTAATCAGGTTGCTAATAAAACTTGATCCACTAAAATGCTTAACTGCTTGAACCTTAGCCATCCACCATATGGCCTTGCATGTTATGTTGTTCTCTCTTGCTGAGTACGTCATGTGCTCACGCTTGTTTATTTTCTTGCATCTACAATACCCGGAATTGCTGCTCAGACTGGGAGAACTTTGAAGATATTCTAGGAGATTCCCAGGAGTTCTAGGTGTGCGTAGTCTTCAGTCAGCTGCCTGTGGAGGCATTTTGTCCGCTGCGAGAACTCGTTATTTAAGATTCGTTTAAGACTATGGTTTGTAATAACTCTTTATTCGTGTGGCACTGTTTTTGGTATTCATTATGTCTAAGCGTGTGTGTAACTTGATCCTGGCGCACACGTGATCAATGCATTCGGTTTTGCCTTTAAAACTGGGTGTGACACCAACCCATCCTTAGTAACTTTGTGTGTGGTTGTAAATCATTTCAAAAGGCTAAATATACCCACCCACTACTGTTTGTGAAGTTATATTAAATTACTTGCACATATATGTACACAGTCACTATCAAAAGAATATTTAATAAAGAACTCCATATTGTTCATTTATGGAAGAGTATGCTGAATGTATTTCTTATCTAGGTGAGTGTGCCCAACAAATGCACCCCATGGTTGTCATCTATTGTTTGTGGTTAATTAAATTAAAAGCATCGAATGAATCTTGCATTTGCATCTTCGTGTAGATCTTTCCGACGATAGACAGACATTCGTGCCGGAAGGAGGGAACGAAGGTGCCGACGAAGAGCTACAGTACGCGGACATAGCTCAAGACTTGGATCCAAGTCCAGAAGGGCCCAAGGCCAACCTTGCTAGTGAAGGCAAGCCCGGGATCATTAACCCCGTCTTTTAAAATTATGCAATTATGTTTGCTACGATTGTGCATTTACGTTTCGGGAGTTGAATTGAAACCTTAGATGCATGATCCCTAGGTAACTATGCTCTATCACTAGTATGCTAGGTTGATAGCTGCTATGCTATAGGACCCGATAGAAGTCAAGTGATGTTTCTCACTTGCGAGAATAGGTTCTTATGTTGGAATCATAAGATCTTCATAAATGGATTGCTCATGTGTTAAGAGCATGGGATTTGGGCTCCGGACTAGTGGCTTTCGTGGGCTAAGCTTTTGAACGTACTAAACATTTACCGGGAATGGGACCGGTAAGCCTAGTACCTTAATGAGATGGTGCGGGAACTTACTATTACTACTCCTGAAGAATCACCTAACCGGCTAGCTACCGGGAAGGGGGGTGCATGTGTGACAGTGGGTACCTTGCGGGGGTATGCCAGCTAACCTTGTACCCAGGACTGTAAGATTCGATCCCAACCCGAGGACTTTTGGGAACTGCCTGGGAAGTTGTCCTTGCGGGGGAGGCCTACCGTGTGTTTAGGTCTACCTTACAAGGTTTAAATCAATCGATTGTCAGCCTCTCACCGTTATCCGAGACTGCTTAATCAACTAGCCATGATATCCCATAATGATGGAACTGGTGAATATTGTTGTATGAATTAATTGTTTGTCCAATTCTTGATTGAGTTAGATGACACATTTAGAAATGGTAATCAACTAGAACTTGTGCTAAAATATTGAAAAGTAAGGATCTACCCTTAGTAGTTGTTCAGCAAAAGAAACTCCACCGGCCAAAAGCCTTTCATGTCTAGAGTTCGGTGATGTTGTTATCACCCGACGGTTAAGTCTTGCTGAGTATTAGTATACTCAGTCTTGCTTTAAAACTGTTGTTGCAGGTGTTGTTGACTGGGAGGGTGACGACAAGTGATGACATCACGGATGGACTCCTGTGATGTTTACCGTTGCGCTAGTTATGTTAATTCCGCTGTTTTTGAACTCTGAACCTTTACTCTATATCAGAAACAATGTTTTATAATAAAATGTTTTAACTCATGTTGTACTCTGGACTCACCTTCGCGTGAGTTTTAATGCATGCGTCAATCCTCTGTATGATTCCCATGTGATTTACCGGGTGTTAACCCGGCAACTAACGACAGGATGATACTTTACTATTGCTTAATGACCAAAGTGGATCGGTCTTAGGCGCTAGTATGGTATTTTCCTGGGCGGGTTGTCACACTCTCGGTATGCGTGGCTGTTCTTTCTTGAGGAGAAATGGGAGACATTTGGTTTTGTTCGAGATCTTGTCTTGAGGTTGAGTAACGAGAGGCACGGAGATGCCATACGAGCAATCCGCAGTGACAATGGCTTAAAATTTAGAAACTCTCGTTTTGAAACCTTTTGCCATGACTTGGGTCTTGAACACCAGTTTTCGAGTCCGTATACGCCTCCCCAGAATGGTGTTGTGGAAAGGAAAAACAGGACCTTGTGTGAGATGGCTCGGATGATGCTTGATGAACATAGGACTCCGAGAAGGTTCTGGGCTGAGGCAGCGAATAGCGCGTGCTATGTGTCGAACAGGATCTACCTTAGAGTGCATAAGAAGAAAACATGCTATGAATTGATGCACAGTCGCACACCCAAGGTGAGTCACTTCAATGTCTATGGTTGCAAGTGTTTCATTCTTAAGAAAGGGAAGAATTTGGATAAGTTTGGGGCTAGGTCGGTCGATGGTATTTTCTTTGGTTATGCATCTCACTCTAGAGCATATCGTGTGCTCAATCTTGAAACTAACCAAATCGTGGAGACCTGCGAGGTCACCTTCGACGAGACACAACCACGTAGTCAGCTTGTATTTGAGTGTGCAGGTGATGATGAACTTGGTGAGGAGATCTTTCAGGAGGAGCATGGACATGGAGATGATGAAGATGGCGGTGTGGTGCCCGCGACTGAGCATATACCTACTACTTCGACTACGGTGATGGACGGCCCCTCTCCTACACCTACCACGACAAACCAAGATCAAGGAGAAGCTGCTGTTGAGGGGGAGGTAGCATCATGGTGAGAACCACCCCAGCGAGTACAAGTGGATCACCCAGCTTCAAGGATCATCGGCGACATGAATGAACGTACTACATGGTCGAGGGTGCGAAACAATTCTCATTTCGCTCATGCTGCATTTGTTGCCACCTTTTAGACCAAAGACATTGGACATGCACTATCTGATCATAATTGGGTTAATTCGGTGCATGAGGAGTTGGAGAACTTTGAGAATCAGGTTTGGGAATTGGTTGACCCTCCCCCAGGGTGTAAGCCGATTGGGACAAAAGGGTGTGGAAGAACAAAGATTGAGAGAATGGTGAAGTGGTGAGGAACAAGTCAAGGCTTGTAGCTCAAGGGTTCAGTCAGAAAGAGGGGAGCAACTACGAGGATACCTTTGCTCCCGTAGCCCGTTTGGAGGCGATTAGGATCCTTCTAGCCTTTTCCGTGGCTAAAGGGTTCAAGTTGGACCAAATGGATGTGAAGAGTGCCTTCTTGAATGGTGTGTTGGAGGAAGAAGTGTATGTGAGACAATGTAGCGAACATGGCCTCATATGCCATTTGTTCGGAGTTTGATTTTGGTGATTCATGACAACATGATCATTGGGACTAACCATATTGTTTGAGCATGTCTTTGTAGACATTTCTAGGTCCCAAGGATTCAAGAAAACCACATGCAAAAATGCCAAAACAAAGGGTCAAAACCGAGCAAGAAAAGGAAAAGAGAAGACACCGTCGGATGATCCGACGGTCGCTCATTTACATGCGTCGGTGCAATCGTCAGACGAGTTGGTGCACAGGGTGAAACCCTAGGTACCATCGGTAGAACCGACAGACCAATTTCTAGATGTGTCGGACGAGTTGCAGAGGAAGAGCAAGGAAGACAGTAGCACCGGATGATCCGACGGTCTGAGTGAGGACCCCGTCTGTCTATCCGACGCTTAGTTTGAATTCATACAGAGCCGCGCCAAGACGAAGCCTTCAGCACCGGATGATCCGACGCCTGGACAAGATAAAGCGTCAGTCTGTCTGACGGTCAGTTGGAAACTACCAGTGGCGATTTGGACGCGTGAAGGATTAGATGGCGACTAGAGAGGGGGGAGTGAATAGGAGTCAGTAAAAATTCTTCACAAAGAACCCGGCCTATACCCTAGTCAAATCCCGATCACACACAAGCGATGGATCGAATCACACGCCAATCGCCAAGACAACGAGGTTATGGATCAACCTCTAGTCTTAGGAACGATTCCTTGAAGCACACGCGGAAGCACGAGAAAGGAAGGGAGGAATCGAACCAAGGGAGAAAGCACTCAGGCTCTGGTGGACCGTCCGGCCAGGAGGGGTGGACCGTCCACACTGACCTCGCGGACCGTCCGGCCTGCTGCCGCGGACTGTCCGCATGCACTCCGCGGATTGTCCGCCCCTGCACTGCGGACCGTCCGTTAAAGCGAACAGAACAACCAGAACCAACCTGAGAAAACGGACCGTCCGCGAAGGCCAGGCGGACCGTCTGCGTGGGTCCCGGACCGTCCGCTACTGAAGCTCGGACCGTCCGCAAACCGGCTGCAACGAAAACCTAAAGCAAAACCGGATCGAAACGAAACGAAGCAAGAACACGAAGAACACCACGACGAACTGGAGCGGCGCGGACTGTCCGCCTGGTCCTCGCGGACCGTCCGCGAGTTGCGGACAGAGCAGAAAACACACGACCCCGAAAGTCAACTTCCCCAAATCATCATCAGATTTCCCAAACGGTTGAAGTTGTGGAGACAAGGGTTTGGGGACTTGAAAAGCGTCACACAAGGATGCTATAGCCCAAAACTCTTGCCTCCTAACTCCCTAAATCACCGGAAATCGCGAATCCTTTGAGCACCACCAAAAGCTAGAGCATAGAACGAAAATCTTCGAATCGAAGTGGTTTCCCGGCGTTTGAGGGCACAAGATCAATCACAAAGATGCACGAGATGTCTATCCATGTTTCCCTCAAATAAATCCGGGGAGAAACCCACTCAAATCTGTGGAATCACACCGAGAGCTAAGGCACTAAAACAAGCACAAAAAGACCACGAAAAATACAACTCCGAATCTTCTATACAAACCAGGAAAGATTCACAAGGTCTAGCATGCCGCCCTAACATCTATCCCTCTCAACAAATCTCTCATGAAGCCCTCATGCTAGCCTAGAGAAAATAGAGAAGAAAATAGCTACGAAAATGAGAAATGGGAGGGAGGAAATGAAACCCTAAGTCGTGGAGAGAGAGAGAGCCATCCACACACACTCATGGCTTATATATCAGGTCCCGCAGGAGTGGTAAATGACTCGACTACCCCTAACTTAACTACTGGCTATACAACCCACGTAGGGGCATTTAGGTAATGTTTGTGGGTCTTGCCATCGGACGGCCACGCCTTTGCCGCACCCCGCGTCCTCCCGACGCAAGCCATGCGATCCCGCCACGTGTCCTCCGCTTCGAAGCTTCCCGACACGCCCGGATCCCGTCTCCGTCGTGTTGGACCCTCGGACTTGGTTTTGAGGCCCAAACCAAGAAACCGTCCTCCGATGGTTTTGTGCGTGAACCACCAAACCCCGCGTGCTCGGTCCGGCCTCCCGCCAAACCACTTGACTCGACCGCCACCGTGCACCGGCTCGATTGTCCATGACTTCGTCTTGCTCGTGTCGCCACCATGTGGCCCGCACCCAGTCCCGCTGTCCGCCGGGTCCCTCGAACCGAGCCTACTTGTCTCTCCATCTCCCGGAGGCCCCTCAAGGCTGAAGACCTTTCGCGCCCTTTCTTCACCTACAACAACACGAACTAGGCCGCAGCCTACACCTGCGCACTAAGCCAAGAGTCAGTCCAACACCCGTTGTCAATGACTCATCACTGAGGAGCGGTCATCCATCGACCACTGGGACGCTCCTGGTCCTCAATCTCCCCCTTGATGAGTGCATTGACAACACACAACGCGAAATGAAATTCAGAGAAAGAAAGAAAGGAAGAAGAAAGAAAAACAAAGAAGCTCAACTCATGACCAAAACCAAGGAAAGGCAAAGAAAGGTCACAAGCCAAGCAAAGCACAAACTCCACACTAAAATCAGCAAGAAAGCTCCCCTTGAACAAATGCAAGCTCCCCCTGAACATGTGGATGCAAACTTCCAAATTTTAGCTCACCTCTTCTGAATTTTCATTAAGCTCACCTCTTCCCCCCTTGTTGACAATGTATGAATCAAGGTGAAAATGCAGAAATACAAAACAAAGCATATAAACATCTACATGAGCTTCTCAAATAAGCCAAATCTAGTGTCAAAGGCTAAAAATGAGACAAAGATCACACATATGAATCATAGCATAGTCAAAGCATTGCCACAAGTAATATATGAAAATACAAGCATGTGACAAAGCAAAATTTTCAGATTTAAGCAGTTTTACCAAAAAAGGCTCGCTTCACATGTAAAAGCCTATCCATGTCACACTTGAGCCACAAACATGCATACCATTCAAAGATCATACAAGGATATCAAATTCTCAGCAAAAGATCATGGCAAACACCCATAAAGCAAAGCATGTCATGTCAAAGCTCACGAGCCATGTGTTCACTTCGGGGAGACTTCTCCACTGGTGAACATCATGCAACATGTTTTGCACCCATATGTGAAAGATAAGACATTTTAAGCACAGACATGATGAATGGAGCATTTTTCAAGCATTATACACTTCTTTTCAAGATTAAATCATTTCATGGTACATGAAGTGCCTTTGCGGCAAAAATAAGCTTATGCTCCCCCATGAATGCAACATAGGCTAAACATTCACGATGATATTCGGCCTTTGGCCCAAATGCAAGAAAAAGATATCCAAGCACAATCTAAGCATGAAAAGCACATTTAGACCAAACTATGACATGGATACACTACTACACACGAGTGGAGCACATTTCACCAAAAATTAGTCAAGATTAGCATTTATTTCAAAAAGGGCTATCTCACCACACATATATCTCAAGTATTTCAAGAGCATAGCCTCACATCACCATTTCTACACACATATGACTAATATCTCACAAATAGCCAAAGAGACTCAAATAAGTCATATGAAAGAAGCTCATCATCCTAAAATGCAATATGATACAAATGCAACATGATATATGACAAGATGGCTATCCTACCATGGTTTATACATCAAGCAAAGCATGTATATACATCAAAGTAAACATGGTATGATACATATGATACAAAAAGGAAATCCCCCAAGAATCAACTAGAAAGGGCAACAAACCCCAAGTTCCCTCTGCAAGCGCACAAAAGTAGCTTGGTCAAGAGGCTTTGTAAAGATGTCGGCTAGCTGATCGTGGGTAGGGACATGACTCAACACAATGGTTCCTTTTTCCACATTGTCCCTCAAGAAATGATACCTCACTTCTGTGTGTTTGGTTCTGGAATGAAGCACTGGGTTTTTGGCTACGCTTATGGCACTGGTGCTATCACAAAGAAGTGGGATCTGGGTGCACTCCTCACCAAAGTCTCTCAGAGTGTATGAAATCCACAACGGTGGGAACAACAACTCGCGGCCGCAACATACTTCGCCTCGGTGGTAGGCCGAGCTACACTAGGCTCGCTTGCGGGAAGACCATGAAACCAACGAAGACCCAAGAAACCGGCAAGTACCGAAGTAGACTTCCTCTCGACTCGACGACCAAAGCAAAATCCGCATCGGAAAAACCATGAAGAGAAAGAGTCGAGGAGGAAGAATACCAAAGGCCAAGACCGAGGGCGGATCGTAGGTACCTGAAAATCCTCTTGACGGCCTGTCGATGTGATGTCCTCGACGAAGCCTGAAAACGAGTGCACAGACACACACTGAACTGTATGTCTGGCCTCGTCGCCGTCAGGTAGAGGAGGGAGCCGATAATGCTCCTGTACTCCCGCTGGTCCACTGGTTCTCCGTCCTCGTCCGCATACAAAGTGGCCGTACTCCCCATGGGAGTCGACATCGTCTTCACATCTTGCATCTGGAACTTCCTCAGCATGTCTTTCGTGTACTTGGTCTGGTGCACAATGTTCCATCCTTCACTTGCTTGATTTGTAGCCCGAGAAAGTACTGCAACTCGCCCATCATGCTCATCTCGAACTCCCTGCTCATCTCATATGCAAACTTGGCAACAAGGTTATGTGACGAGCCACCAAAGACAATATCATCCACGTATATCTGAACAATCAACAAGTCATTTCCATGCTTGAGGAAAAACAGGGTCCTATCCACGGTACCCATCACAAACCCTCTGCTCAACAGAAAACCTCTCAATCTCCCATACCAAGCACGGGGCGCTGTTTCAACCCATACGAGCCCTTTTCAACCCGTACACCCCGTGTGGGTACAACTCTCTCTCAAACCCGGTGGGCCGCTTCACATACACCTCCTCCTCTATGACCCCATTCGAAAAGGCACCCTTCACATCCATACGAAACAACTTGAACCCTTTAGCCACGGCAAAGGCTAGAAGGATCCGAATTGCGTCAAGACGGGCCACGGGAGCAAAGGTCTCCTCATAGTCGATCCCCTCCTTCGACTAAACCCCCGAGCAACAAGTCCGGACTTGTTCCTCACAACCATCCCATTCGCACCCTCTTTGTTCTTCCAAACCCACTTGGTTCCTATAGGATGGCAATTTGGAGGTGGTTCAACTAACTCCCACACCTGGTTCCTCTCAAAGTTTTCCAACTCCTCATGCATAGAATTGACCCAGTTTGCATCAGATAAAGCATGTCCAATGTCCTTGGGCTCAAAGGTGGCAACAAAAGCAGCATGAGCAAAATGAGAGGAATTCCTGGACCTTGACCGTGTAGTACGTTCGTCGATGTCCCCAATGATTTTCGACAGGGGATGCACTTCTTGAATTCGCCGGGGAGCCTCACACCTCGAGACTACCTCCCCCTCACCTTCAGCTTCTCTCGCCTGGTCCTCTTGTCGCACCGTCGTTGTCCATGAAGTAGACGGTCCACGCTCCGTAGTGGTCGTAGGGGAAGTAGTGGGTACACACTCAGCTTCAGGCGCATGGTTCTCTCCATCATCATCTCCAGCTTCGTCCTTCTCCTCTTCAAAGAGGTCCTCTGCCATCTCCTCATCACCTGCACATTCAAAGCCAAGAGAGGTACATGGCATTGTCTCGTCGAAGGTTACCTCGCAAGTCTCCATGATTTTGTTAGTCTCAAGGTTAAGCACCGTATAGGCTCTAGAATGGTTAGCATATCCAAAGAAAATACCATCACTAGACCTAGCCTCAAACTTGTCGAGTTTTCCCTTCTTAAGAATAAAGCACTTGCAGCCAAAAACTCGGAAATGACTCACCTCGGGTGCCCGACCATGCATAAGCTCATAACAGGTCTTCTTCTTGAAAGTTCGCAATAAAATCCTGTTGGAAACATGACAAGCCGTATTGACCGCCTCAGCTCAATACCTCCTAGGAGTCCTGTGCTCATCGAGCATCGTCCTAGCCATCTCACAAAGAGTCCGATTTTTCCTTTCCACAACTCCATTTTGAGGGGGCACATAAGGGGTCGAATACTGATGTTCTAGACCTAGATCCCGACAAAAGGCATCAAAACGAGAGTTCTTGAACTCTGAGCCATTATCACTGCGGATAGCTCGAATAGCATTCCCATGCCTCTCGTTTTTCAACCTCACGATTAGATCTCGAACAAAGCCAAATGTCTCACTCTTATCCTCCAAGAAAAACATCCAGGCGTAGCGAGAGTAATCGTCCACCACAACAAGGACATACCACTTCCCACCCACCGAGCGAACTCGAGCTGGCCCAACAAGGTCCATATGCAACAGCTTTGTCGAACGCTCGGTTATGACATCGGTCAGGGGTGGATGGGGAGTGGCTACCATCTTGCCATGCCTACACGGAGCACAAACCAAATCCTTCTCAAGCTTCAACCTCGGCAATCCTCGGACAAGGTCAAGACCACTCAAGCGGGAAACCAAATCAAAGCTCAAGTGTCCCAACCGCCTATGCCATTTCCACAAATCGAAGAAGGACCGGCCATCAAACGGCGAGCGAGGACTCAAAGAACGAGAGAAATTAGCCCTGAAAATCTGACCCTCGGGGATGATCATACAGACAAGATCACCTCGAGAATCCAGCAAACGAGACTCACCAGACTTGAAACGCACCTCAAAACCCTCATCAAGCAACTGAGAAAGCGAAAGCAAATTGAAACCCAAAGACTTCACAAGAGCAACCCTCTTCAACGTTACCTTGTCACTCACATGCACAACACCCTCAGAAATCACCCTTCCTCGTCCATTATCCACAAATGTGATGTACATCTTTTCCTTCACTCGGGTGAGGCTGGAGAACCACTTCTTGTCTCCGGTCATGTGTCGGGAACATCCGGAGTCGATCAACCAAATGTTCTCCAAGCCTCCTGCCTGTAGTCAGAAACAAGAATGAGAGTGAGCTAGCGACTCGACACTGGGGTTAGCACAAAGAAAGTTAAACCAGTGTCGAGCCATCTGCTCAAAAGAGGGGTTAGCAAACACCATTCCCTTGCCACCAAACTTTCCATGTCCCATGGAAGGAGTACGAGCACCACGAGGGGGAAAAACGTGGTCCGTAGTTCCTCTGGAACCCAAAGCTGCGATCATCTCCCCTAAACCCGTATTGAGGACGAGTAGGGGGACGTCCAGCAAAACCACCACGAGCCCGACCAAACCTCTCACCAGCACGCACACCATCATCTCTCCTAACAAACCTCTCACCACCACCTCTCTGTGGGAACCTGCCAACACTCCTCACACTTCCCACACCCCGTGGAAGTGGCACTCTAGGCTCAGGAATACCATGAGACCGGCGATACTGTCCTGGTTTGCTTGCTCCCTAGCAAGCCTCTCATCCCTCTTCCTCTTGTAGCAAAACTCTGCAAGATGCCTCTCCTTGCCACAATACTCACACCTGAAGGGGATGGGTTTTGGTTTTGGCTCTGGCTCTGGCTTCTCTCTAGGCTTCTCACCCTTCTCACTCACAAACTTCACAGGTTTCTGGAAGTCATTTGTTTTGGGTGGAAATTTGGGTGGACTTGGGTTGTGTCAAGCTTGTTGCAAAGGTGGTTGGGCTTTGGTGTGAAAGAGTTCTTGGGTGCTTTTGGAAGTGGGACTTGGATGTCTCCGATCACCTCAAACTCGGGGTTAGACTCAACACACTTCTCATACACACTCTCCCCACTGTTCTCTCCCACTTTCTTACCCAACTTCTCAAACCCCAAACCACGACCATCAGCTCTCTTGAACTCCTCAATCATGATTTTCAATTGAGGTTCCTGCCCAGACAACCAACCCAACACCTTCCTCAATTAGTCATTCTCCTCATAGATGACATCCAAACGGGAAGTAAGTTCAATATTGCGCAAAGTAACTTCATCACAGCTAGAGCATGCATTTGCAACAGGAGATTTCAAAGATTCTTCCAAAGAACTAATGGTAGAACGAGCATCAACAATCTTAGCATGCATAGTAGGACATGATTTACAAGCACCAAGCAAAGTAGGTCTAGCCTTAAGCTCATCATACTCAGTCCTAAGAGCATCTAGTTTAGCCAAAGTGGAAGCATTCTTCTCATTAAGCAACTTGATCTCATTCAACCATGCATCACACTCAAGACACTCAACATCATCAGGAGTAGTAGGAGCAAGTTTCAAAGAGTCATTCTCAAGTTTCAATTCAAGCAATTTGGACTCTAACTCTCCTACTTAGCATCTCTCAACACACTATCACGGTTGTCAATCAAGCCATTCAACCTAGTGATCTCAGCAAGCAAAGAGTCGGGGTCACGATTTACCTCATCCTCCGAGTCGGAGTCGCTGTCTTCCTTCTCACTCTTCTTGCTGCTCGAGCTATGGGCCATCCCACAAAAGCCTTCAAGCGCCACACAGCTCAACCCACTGAGGTTCCGGCTTGCATGCTTCTTGCCCTTGCGCCTCCCGGCGTCTTCATCTTCACTGCTTGAACTTGACTGCTCGTCGCTTGAGCTTTAGTCGACGTCGCTCGCACCGACCACCATGGCTCTTGCCTTGTTCTTCTTGTAGCCGCCCTTGCTTGGTCGCCGCTTCTCCTTGTCCTTGCTCTTGGACTTGCTGAAGTGCTTGCCCTTGGAGGAGTACTTGTCTTCACGCCTCGGGTGCGCCTTGTAGTCGTTCATCTTGTACTTGTTCTCCTCCGCTTCCGGGCACTCGGCGATGAAGTGGCCATGCTTGCCACACTTGTAGCACGTCCCTGAGCTACGCCTTGCGTTCCTCCGACTCTCGTGTAGTCGATCAAACCTTCTTGAGAGCAAAGCCAGCTCCTCCTCGCCCAGCACATCAAACTCCTCATCTGGAATAGACATAAGAGAAGACAAGGAAAACTGTCGACAGGAAGGGTTAGATTTGCCCTTTGATCCGCCCACAAGAGCAAGACTATGGTCAGTCGAGCCCTCATGCTTGGATTGCAACTTCTTGTCAACCTCAGCCGACTTGAGCTTAGAAAAGAGGTCATCCAACTCAATAGTCAAATGCGGCGGACTCCTTGATGGCCTCAACCTTAGCACCCCAAACATTTGGATCCAAGACATGCAAGAGCTTCAAAGCCTGATCATGCTCGGTGTAAGGAAAATCCTCAACATTAGCCTTCATGTTGTTCACGATGGCGGTGAACCTCTGAAACATCGCATCGATGTCCTCACCGGGAAGTGGAGTGAAGTTCTCATATTGCATCCGGTAAGAGACAAAGAGGCGAGCCTTCACATGGTTATCACCACCGTGAGCAACCAACAACTTTTCCCAAATTTGCCAAGCAAGATTCAAATGGCGAACACGCTCAAACTCAGGATCACACAAGCTCCGGACCAAGTGATCAACGGCTTTTGCATTTGCCTCATACTTGGCCTTAGCACCGGCATCAGTCACCATAAGAGTATGGATGTTGACCGGAATAGCATAGGTCTTGTCAAGCATAATGAAATCCAACAACTTGCCACGAAGAAAGATCATCATACGAGCCGCCCACTTGTGGTAACCCTTGCCATCGAAGTACGGCGGACCGCCCCGCTCAACGTACGCCATCTTAGGATTCAAGACTTGTCAAAGTTGCAAAGAATCCGGCACCAAGCTCTGATGCCAATTGAAGGATCAAATGGCGACTAGAGAGGGGGGGAGTGAATAGGAGCCGGTAAAAATTCTTCACAAAGAACCCGACCTATACCCTAGTCAAATCCCGGTCACACACAAGCGATGGATCGAATCACATGCCAATCGCCAAGACAACGAGGTTATGGATCAACCTCTAGTCTTAGGAACGATTCCTTGAAGCACATGCGGAAGCACGAGAAAGGAAGGGAGGAATCAAACCAACAGACAAAGCACTCAGGCTCTGGCGGACCGTCCGGCCAGGAGGGGCGGACCGTCCACACTGACCTCGCGGACCGTCCGGCCTGCTGCCGCAGACTGTCCACACGCACTCCGCGGACTGTCCGCCCCTGCACCGCGGACCATCCGTTAAAGAGAACAGAACAACCAGAACCAACCCGAGAAAACGGACCGTCCGCGAAGGCCAGGCGGACCGTCCGCACGGGTCCCGGAACGTCCGCTACTGAAGCTCGGACCGTCCGCAAACCGACTGCAACGAAAACCTAAAGCAAAACAGGATCGAAACGAAACGAAGCAAGAACACAAAGAACACCGCGACGAACTGGAGCGGCGCGGACTGTCCGCCTGGTCCTCGCGGACCGTCCGCGAGGTGCGGACAGAGCAGAAAACGCACGACCCCGAAAGTCAACTTCCCCAAACCATCATCGGATTTCCCAAACGGTTGAAGCTGTGGAGACAAGGGTTTGGGGACTTGAAAAGCGTCACACAAGGATGCTATAGCCCAAAAATCTTGCCTCCTAACTCCCTAAATCACCGGAAATCGCGAATTGTTTGAGCACCACCAAAAGCTAGAGCACCAAACGAAAATCCTCGAATCGAAGTGGTTTCCCGGCGTTTGAGGGCACAAGATCAATCACAAAGATGCACGCGATATCTATCCATGTTACCCTCAAAGAAATCCGGGGAGAAACCCACTCAAATCCGCGGAATCACACCGAGAGCAAAGGCACGAAAGCAAGCACAAAAAGACCACGAAAAACACAACTCCGAATCTTCTATACAAACCAGGAAAGATTCACAAGGTCTAGCATGCCGCCCTAACATCCATCCCTCTCAACAAATCTCTCATGAAGCCCTCATGCTAGCCTAGAGAAAATAGAGAAGAAAATAGCTACGAAAATGAGAAATGGGAGGCAGGAAATGAAACCCTAAGTCGCGGAGAGAGAGAGGCATCCATACACACTCATGGCTTATATATCAGGTCCTGCCGGAGTGGTAAATGACTCGACTACCCCTAACTTAACTACTGGCTATACAACCCACGTAGGGGCATTTAGGTAATGTTTGTGGGTCTTGCCATCGGACGGCCACGCCTTTGCCGCACCCCGCGTCCTCCCGACGCAAGCCATGCGATCCCGCCGCGTGTCCTCCGCTTCGAAGCCTCCCGACACGCCCGGATCCCGTCTCCGTCGTGTTGGGCCCTCGGACTTGGTTTTGAGGCCCAAACCAAGAAACCGTACTCCGATGGTTTTGTGGGCGAACCACCAAACCCCGCGTGCTCGGTCCGGCCTCCCGCCAAACCACTTGACTCGACCGCCACCGTGCACCGGCTCAATTGTCCATGACTTTGTCTTGCTCGTGTCGCCACCATGTGGCCCGCACCCGATCCCCGCTGTCCACCGGGTCCCTCGAACCGAGCCTACTTGTCTCTCCATCTCCCGGAGGCCCCTCAAGGCTGAAGACCTTTCGCGCCCGTTCTTCACCTGCAACAACACAAACTAGGACGCAGCCTACACCTGTGCACTAAGCCAAGAGTCAGTCCAACACCCGTTGTCAATCACTCATCACCGAGGAGCGGTCATCCATCGACCACTGGGACGCTCCTGGTCCTTAACGCAGGGCCTTCAGCACCGGATGATCCGACGCAGCGTCGGAGCAGTTGTGTCAGAGAACCTCAACGGCTACGTGACGTGGGAAGGGCACCGGATGAACCGACGCCCTGGAAAAGCATAGCGTCGGATCATGCGACGGTACCTTTTTCAGAGCTTTTAGCCAACGGCTAGTTTGATGCCTTGGGCTATTTATACCCCCTCCACTCACTCATTTGAGGTTGCTAGATTGTGTGGAAGTGCAGAGGAGTTCAAGACACATTCAAGATCATATCCAATCCATCCAAGTGCTTAATTGCTCATCCTTAGACTAGTACATGCTTTGTGTATTTGCTTAGTGCTAGGCTTAGCTTAGAGCTGAGTGAGTGCAAGGTTGTACCAACCTTGTGAGGTGATTCTTGAGTGAATCCAGTTGTACAAGGTTCGCCGGAAGCCTTTGGGCCTAAGTGGCTCACCGGCAATCGTCATCGACCCTCCGGCTTGGTGTGAAGCGGCGAGGACACTTTGTGCGGGGGACGTGGAGACCCCCTTCCTTGGTGGAGAAGCTCCTTAGTGGAGGCGGCATCAAGGTGATCAAGGGAGCTTGACAAGTACCTAAGTGGCTAGCCTTTGTGGCGAGTCAAGTGGTGCTCTTGGGAGAGACTTGGTGACAGGGAAGCAATACTCTTGTGTGAGTGCTTCAACAACGTGGACTAGGGGTGGCTTAGTGCCTACCGATACCACGGGATAAAACGCGTGTCAAGAGTTTGCTTCCTCTCATCCCCTTTACGTTTCCACATTTACTCTATTGCAATCTTTGCATGCCTCTACTTTCCTAGAGTAGTATCATGCTAGGATTGGCTATAGGTTGCAAACCTTCTTTTGGGATGGGAGTTTCACACTAGAACAACCATAGTTGCACATATAGATAGTATGTTCTAGTATACCTTTGTGTAAAAGTTAGTGAGCCTTAGGTTAAGGTTTTTGCCTAATTCACCCCCTCCCCCTCTTAGGCTAACGGGCATCCGATTCCTGACAAGTGGTATCAGAGCCAGGACTCCCTTCCTTCACAAGGAAACACCAATTCGATTGGTAAATTGTGAAAACCGACTCATTGGAACGGTTAGGCTTCATCGCCTAGTGAGTTGCTCTATAGAGGAATGAAAGGGGTGGATACCTTAGGTTTGGCTCCACATTTCGATGGCATGAGCTATCCTCGGTGGAAGGTTCTCATGGAGGCCTATCTCCAAGCAAGGGACCTTGATGTTTGGAGAGTCACCGATGAGGGCATGAAAAATGGTACTAGGAAGGAAAAGCAATTTGATGTAATTGCTAAGAGTATCGTTTTGTCCTCACTAGATGTAGGCGTTTTCAATAGAGTCTTTACTTGTGAAAATGCTCATGAGCTATGGAAAACCATCAAGGAGCAAAATGAGGGTTCAAAAGAAGTTGCTAATGAACGCTACGGTTGTCTCCTTGAGGAATTCAATAGCTTTAAGCAACTTGCTAATGAAAATGCCGAATCTATGTACTCACGCTTAAATGTGCTTGTCAATGAGATTAATGCCTTAGGTGTGAAGGACATCACAGACTTGAACATCAACCGCAAGATCCTTCAAAGTCTCCGAAAGCCCGACTATGACTTGGTGAAAGCAATCGTCTACGAGAAGAAGCTCGAAGATTTGAAGCCATCGCATATCTTGAGCAAAATCATGGCACATGAGCTTCAACTCATGCCCAAGTCAAAGAAGGCACCCCAAGAAAAGCCCCAAGAACCATCCTCTCCAACTACAAGCCATGCTCTCTCAAGCCGACAAGAGAAGATGTTGAGTAGGATGGCTACTCATGGAAGCTCAAGTGAGGATGATGGTGATGATGGTGACAATGAAGATTCCTCAAGTGATGAAGAGATTGAATCTATGGTGGCCGAGTACGTGAAGAAGATCTTCAAGTATGTGAAGAAAGTCAACATGTACGGCTCCAACACCCACTTGAGAGAAGGGCGTCATCATCAACACATCAAGTTCACCAAGATCGTGCAAGCCCAAGAAGAAGGTGGTTAAGGAGAGGAGACCAAGGCAAGAAGCAACAATAGCCGTCCGTGGGTGGACAAGTGGTGGATCAAGTTCTTCTAGCTCAAGCGATGAATCAAGAAAGAACTTCACCACCCGCTTCATGCAAGGTCCTTCATCATCACACATGTGCCTTATGGCCAAAGGTATGGAAAGCAATGTAAGTGATGACGAATCCGACACCACCTCTCTCAATGATCTTGTTGAGCTAATCCATGAGCAAAAAGGAATGCTTGAACAACAAGCTAATGAAATCAAAGAACTCAATGCTCTCAATGATCTTAGTGACACCCTTGCTACAAATTATGAACATTTGTTGTGCAAATTCAAATTGCTTAGCAAGGAGTGTGATGAGCTAAAATCTAAGCTTGAGAGCAATGAGACTAAAACAAGTAATTCCTTTGAGCTTGATGAAACATCTATCCCTTGTGCAATTCCTATCTCCAAGGTAGATGCTTCAACTTCTTGCATTGATTTAATTGATGAATCTTGCTCACCATCTTTCCATGAGAATGTTGTTGTAGAATCATGTGATTATATCATAGGCAAGGAAAATGATGAGCTCAAGCAAGAAGTGAAATGGCTCCGAGAAAGGTTGGCAAACTTGATGGGCAAGGGCAAGAATGATGAAGAACAAGTGGACATCTCTCAAGACATGAAGAGCCAAGTCCAACCTTCTCAAGATAACCGTGATCCCATGGTGAAGAAGCTTGATAAGGGTACAACCGTGACTTTCTACAAGTGTCATGGAGAAGGGCACAAGTTCTACAAATGCCCTCAATTTGTCAAGAAGATGGACAAGGGCGCAAAGAAAAAATTGAAGCCCACCATCAAGAGCTCCCTCATCTACACCAAGCCCAACCGCAAGAACAAGACAAATAGCAACACCTACGTCATCAAGAAGAAAGCAATTGGCAAGGTGGTTGCACACAAGGTTGGGAAGATGAAGGAAGAGCAGGGTAGGAACCAACCCATTTGGGTGCCCAAGGAAGTCATCACCAACATGAAGGGGCCTCAAATGGTTTGGGTTCCGAAGGCCGCTTGAAGGCCATGAGAGCGGGGACTTGGGAGGCTTGGCACAATCAAGATGAGAAGATTCAAGCCTATAAGCCAAGCTTGCAAATTGGACATGTGTTGCCCAAGTTCCCCGGTTGAGGTAATGAAAACTAGTACCTATCTCTTGCATCATTGTAGCTTCATTGCCTTGTTTAAGTTGCATTTGTTGCAATGTTTACATATGGTAGGTTGCTTGTGTCATGTGCTAACCCATGAGCAATCTACATGGTTTGATTAGTGTGTAGGAAAGCTACACTTGTTCTTTCATGGTGCATGTTTTCATATATATCTCTTTGCATCATGAGCAAGCTATAGGGTAAGCTTCCCTTTTGTTATCATAAACAATGTGCATACATTTGATTGGTGATTCAAACACTAAATGCACACATTTAGGGGGAGCCCATCCTATGGTTTGGTTATGGGACTAACATTGTTTCAAGCTTATCTTATGTAGTCCCTTAGTGACGTGTTCCGGTGCGGTGTTTCATTCTAAGAGAATGCTATTTCACTCTCAATGTGATCTAACATCTCTAAAAGAGTGAATATAGCAATATGAGCTTCATGCTATTGAGTCACGTACTTGCGAGCTTATGTCTCTATATAAGTTCAAAGGCAATGTACTCATACATTCCTAATCCTTGTGGTACCCAACGTGTCTTCTATACAAGCCTCTTTCAAGTGGTTTCACCTAGTGATATCATTTCCAAGTGGCTCATCACAATGTGGTGCCAACAAGGTAGAGAGGATCATCCCCCGGAGGTATGCAATGATCAAAAGACTACAAGTGATATCTACAAGTGGTAATATAACAAGAACTCATTTGTCTTATCTCTTGTCCTTTAAGCTACCTCTTTGCATGATATGCTCTAAGCTTCCTTGTTTTACAAGTTTGTAGTTGTGCACTTGTCTCTCACTACCCTTGTCTTGCAAGTGGTATTCTTTTTATGCACACACTAGGGGGAGCTTACTTTGTATCATGCTAGTCTCATGGGCATGTGATCCACCTTAGTTATTCTCACATGTGGTATCTTCATCGATATCATACATATGGATCATGGTTCATGCGGCTTTCTCCCTTACATTTAACATCTCTCCTTTGAGCTATGGTTGCTAGATCTTGCTAGTTTCCTTGGACCCGTTTGCTTTGGAATTTTTGGAGATTTTATTCCAAAGGGGGAGAATGTGAGACCAAAGCAAGCGTGTGGCTTAAGCATACAAGTGGGCTCAAGGATGCTTACAAGTGATTTCAAGGATTTGAGACCAAAGGGCGAGAATGTGAACATAAGATCAAAAAGGGGGAAGTTTGATCTAGGGGGAGTTTGGATGATGGTAAGCATCCAAGCAAGTGTAAGTGTTCTAATTCTGTCAATTCTAGCAAATTTATGCTTGCTTTGGTTGTGTTGTCATAAATCACCAAAAGGGGGAGATTGTAGCGAACATGGCCTCATATGCCATTTGTTCGGACTTTGATTTTGGTGATTCATGACAACATGATCATTGGGACTAACAATATTGTTTGAGCATGTCTTTGTAGACATTTCTAGGTCCCAAGGATGCAAGAAAACCACATGCAAAAATGCCAAAACAAAGGGTCAAAACCGAGCAAGAATAGGAAAAGAGAAGACACCGTCGGATGATCCGACGGTCCCTCATTTACATGCATTGGTGCAATCGTCGGACGAGTTGGTGCACAGGGTGAAACCCTAGGTACCGTCGGATGAACCGACGGTCCAATATCTAGATGCGTCGGACGAGTTGCAGGGGAAAAGCAAGGAAGACAGTAGCACTGGATGATCTGACGGTCTGAGTGAGGACCCCGTCGGTCTATCCGACGCGTAGTTTGAATTCATACAGAGCCGCGCCAAGACGAAGCCTTCAACACCGGATGATCCGACGCCTGGAAAAGATAAAGCGTCAGTCTATCCGACGGTCAGTTGGAAGCTACCAGTGGCGATTTGGACGCGGGGCCTTCAGCACCGGATGATCCGACGCAGCGTCGGAGCATAGCGTCGGAGCAGTTGTGTCAGAGAACCTCAACGGCTAAGTGACGTGGGAGGGGCACCGGATGAACCGACGCCCTGGAAAAGCATGGCGTCGGATCATCCGACGGTACCTTTTTCAGAACTTTTAGCCAACGGCTAGTTTGATGCCTTGGGCTATTTATACCCCCTCCACTCACTCATTTGAGGTTGCTGGATTGTGTAGAAGTGCAGAGGAGTTCAAGACACATTCAAGATCATATCCAATCCATCCAAGTGCTTAATTGCTCATCCTTAGACTAGTACATGCTTTGTGTATGTGCTTAGTGCTAGGCTTAGCTTAAGGCTGAGTGAGTGCAAGGTTGTACCAACCTTGTGAGGTGATTCTTGAGTGAATCCAGTTGTACAAGGTTAGCCGTAAGCCTTGGGGCCTAAGTGGCTCACCGGCAATCGTCATCGACCCTCCGGCTTGGTGTGGAGCGGCGAGGACATTTTGTGCGGGGGACGTGGAGACCCCCTTCCTTGGTGGAGAAGCTCCTTAGTGGAGGCGGCATCAAGGTGACCAATGGAGCTTGACAAGTGCCTAAGTGGCTAGCCTTTGTGGTGAGTCAAGTGGTGCTCTTGGGAGAGACTTGGTGACCGGGAAGCAATACTCTTGTGTGAGTGCTTCAACAACGTGGACTAGGGGTGGCTTAGTGCCTACCGATACCACGGGATAAATCGCGTGTCAAGAGTTTGCTTCCTCTCATCCCCTTTACGTTTCCGCATTTACTCTATTGCAATCTTTGCTTGCCTCTACTTTCCTAGAGTAGTATCATGCTAGGATTGGCTATAGGTTGCAAACCTTCTTTTGGGATGGGAGTTTCACACTAGAACAACCATAGTTGCACATATAGATAGTATGTTCTAGTTAACCTTTGTGTAAAAGTTAGTGAGCCTTAGGTTAAGGTTTTAACTTGCCTAATTCACCCCCTCCCCCTCTTAGGCTAACGGGCATCCGATTCCTGACAGACAACCACCGGGGTTTGAGAGTGAGAAGTACCCCCACCGGGTGTACAAGTTGAGGAAGGCGCTGTATGGGTTGAAGCAGGCGCCTAGAGCTTGGTATGGTAGGTTGAGGGGGTTCCTGTTTGAGCGAGGGTTTGAGATGGGAAAGGTCGATCAGACCTTGTTTTTACTCAGGCAGGGCAGAGATATCCTGATTGTGCAGGTGTACGTGGATGATATTGTCTTTGGTGGCTCGTCTAACTCTCTTGTTGCAAGGTTTGCAGAGGATATGAGCAGGGAATTTGAGATGAGAATGATGGGTGAGTTGCAGTTCTTCCTTAGGCTACAAATCAAGCAATCAAAGGAAGGAACATTTGTGCACCAAGCTCAAGATGAACATTTGTACATCAAGTACACCAAGGAAATTGTGAGGAAGTTCAAGATGGAGGACTCCAAGGCTATGACGACGTCGATGAGTACGACTACAACTCTTGATGCGGATGAGGAAGGTGATCACGTGGACCAGAAGGAGTACCAAAGCATGATCAGGTCACTCCTCTACTTGACGGCGACGAGGCCAGACATCCAGTTCTCGGTGTGTCTGTGCGCTCGTTTTCAAGCGTCTCCGAGGACTTGGCATCGGCCATCGGTGAAGCGAATTTTCAGGTACTTGCGTCACACTCCCGACTTCGCATCGGCCTTCGGTACTCCGCGTCTTTTTCTTTAGCGCTTCATGGTTTTTCAGACGCGGACTTTGCCGGGTGTCGGTTGGATAGGAAGTCCACTTCTGGGACTTGCCAGTTTTTGGGTTCTTCTTTGGTGTCTTGGTCTTCCCGCAAACAGTCGAGTGTTGCTCAATCCAGTACCGAGGCAGAGTACGTTACCGCAGCTAGTTGTTGCTCTCAGCTCCTTTGAACCTTGATCCATGTACCCACACATGACCAACTTGCCGATATTTTCACCAAACCCCTAGATCAAGCAACTTTCACTCGTTTGCGAGGGGAGCTTGGTGTGTGTTTGATTTCTTTAGTTGGTGTGTGGGAGCTCCTTTGTAGCATATGTTTAGCTTTCCTTTGTGCATTTCTTGCATTTGTCATGGCATATGTAACATGATGTATAGGCATCCTTGTATCTTAGATTGCATGCTTTTTGTATCATATGCATTGGTTAGAAAATGCTTCACCTATATAGATTGTTCACCATGGAATGCTATTTATGTCTTTGTGAGCTTGTTTGGTATGATGTGGTTAGTTTGGCTTAGCTCGTGAAAAATCATGATTTATATCCATGGTTGATGGCTATGTTTTTGAAAAATGTCACATGTATGCTCTCTTGTGAGTAAATGCCTTTATATGATCTTGACATGTTTTAATGGCTTGGTTATGCTTAATTTGTGGTTGGATAGCTTATTTTGATCATATGGGGCCAAAGGCTCATTTTCCATCATGAATGTTTAGCCCTCTTGCTTTATCTTGTGGAGGGGCATAAGTTCCTTTTTGTCGCAAAGACATTTCATGTACCAATTATGAATCTGAAAATGAAATGTAAAATGCTTGGAAAATGTGCTCCCATGTCATATGTGCTGAATTCAATTTGCTTTGGGTGCTAAACAGTTGCATGATGTCTACCAATGAGAAGTCTCATATATAGAAGTAGACACATGGCTCGGTGGCTTTGACATGACATGAGGTGCTTGTGGGTGTTTGTGATAGTCTTATGATTAGAATGGTTGTCCTAGCCTGAAATTTGTGTGGCTTTGCCATTTTGACATGTTTTGCTCATGTTTAGGACTTTTCTCATGAGAGGGAAATTTTTCGCAAAATTGCTCAATTCCATCTTAGCTTCGTCCAATGGTTGTGAAACTTGGTGATCATGTAGTTGATGTCAATACGAAGCTATAAAGTATCTAACTTGCTCATTTGGACATGTGTTGCATCCTATGTTGAATTTTGTCTATTTGAGAAGCTCTAGGTTGGAAGTTTTGCATTTTTGGCTTGATTCATGCATTGTCAACAAGGGGGAGAAGTTTGAGCTTTTTTGGGCTACTAGGTGCATTTAGAAGGTTTTCAGGTGGTTTCGAGCCTATTCTGGGCTCTATTGCACACCGGTCTGACCGGTCGTGGTCACCAGTCTGACCGGTCAGAGTGCTAGCCCTCTTCACATGTTGCACACCGTTCTGACCGGTGGCGTTGACCGGTCTGACCGGTCAGAGCTGAGCTGATGCAGTTGCTCTGTTTTCATCAAGTGGTTTGCATGCATTCGTCCAGGGGGAGTTGCATTGGTTCAGGGGGAGCTTGCATGTGTGCAGGGGGAGCTCTTTGCGGTTTTCGAGCTTTGGTTGGTGGTTTGCTCTCTTTGCTTGAGCATGGTTTTGTCTCGGATGTGTCGAGCCGTTGCCCTTGCCTAAGGGGTCCGAGACTTGTCTTCTTCAAGTTATCTTTCCATTGTTTGGCCTTCGATCACTTGTTGAAGTTTCTTTTTATTCGTTTCTTTTCTTTTTCTTTTCTCTCGTGTTACTATTTGTGGGTGTTGTCAATGCACTCATCAAGGGGGAGATTGATGACTATGTGTGGTTCGAGGACTGGTGGATGGTCGCTTCCTGATGTGATGAGTGATTGACAACGTTGTGTGGATTGATTCTTGGCTAAGTATTGCAGGTGCAGGTTGCGGCTTGACTGGTGTTGGTGCAGGTGAAGAACAAGCGCGAAAGGTCGTTGCCGCTGAGGCCTCCAGGTGTGCAGAAGACAAGTAGGCTTCGTTCGAGGGACCCAGTGGCCAGCGGAGTCATGTGCGGGCCGCATGGTGGCATGAACAGGAAGATGAAGTCATGGACGGTTTCTTGGTTGAGCCTCAAAACCAAGGTCAAGCCGGGACTATGTGGGGGCCGAGTAATGTGTGGAGATTGGCGGAGGCTACACCGAGTTCGCGGGGTTTCCGGTGGTTCACCAAAAAACCACTGGGTTCCTTGGTTGATCCACAAAGCCAGGACCAAAAAACCGAAGATGAAGATGCAGCAGCTCCAGACCGGTCTGACCGGTCTGACCGGTCTGACCAGTGGGTACCAGTCTGACCGGTGAAGAGCACCGGTCTGACCGGTGTGCGACAACGCAGTCCGGAGACTTCGAAGCGGAGGACACACGTCGGGATCGCAAGGCTTGCGTCGAGGCTAAGCAGGTTGCGATCGCTGGGCATCCATCCGATGGAGCGATGACAAAGACTTCCGAATTCGCCCTCGAGGGGCATGTATCCCTAATTAGCTAGTAAGGGTATTTTAGACTTTTGGTTGCCTCCTGTATAACCCAAGAGCTGAGAGGGTGGCAGCAATCGCTTGGAACCCTAGTTCATTTGCTTTCCTATTTTCCCTTCCTATTTTCTTAGGATTTCCCTAGGACTAGCTTGAGAGCTTCATGGTGAGATCTTGTGAGATGGTTGTATGATTGGGCGGCAAGCTAGACCTTGTATGAACCTCTTTGGTATGTATAGATGATTTTGCGTGGTTCCTCAAGGCTTGGTTGTGTTGTTCCCGTTTGTTCTTGGTAGTGATTTTCGGAACCCTCTCTTGGTGGTTTTCTTGTTGCGTTTTCAGGACCCTGCTCTGGGGGATTTGGTGGGGGGTGTATGTGTGAACCCTTCGTGGTTCTTTTCCGTTTGATTCCCCTCCCAAATCCGTGAGTTAAGGGGCTCGATTTTGGAGTTTTCAGTGTTCTAGGGTTAGAGGAGTTCTTGGCAGAATTTCTTCGATTCCTCTTGATCTGGTAAGTTTTGGTGGACAAAAACTTGGCTATGGACTCCCCATGAGGTGTTCCTACTATCCCCAAAGTCTTGCGCAAATCCGTGGAGCGATTCGGGAGATCGGGAGTTGGATTTGGGGAGTTGCCCCGCGGGTGCTGTTCATCCCAAGCTGCCTAGGCTTGACCGGTCTGAGTGGTGTGTGTGACCGGTCTGACCGGTGTATGCCACTTGTGGGATTTGCCTCGGGTGAACTGCTTGACTCGTGTGTCTTTGGGTCGTGGTGCTGCTGGCTTGTTCTTGGTCTGTTTGGAGTTGTTTTGCTTGGGTTTGTGAAGGGTTCTTCTTCCTTGTAGGTTGTGTTTTTGGGAGTGTTCTTGTTCCAGGGCCTAGAGAAGTCACTGAGGCTCTCTGGAACACTTGTTGTGTGGCTGCTGTAGCCACCGGCTTGACCGACCCTGACCACCGGTCTGACCGGCGCAGGCCATCGGTCTGACCGGTGCAGCATAGGCAGCAAGCCGTGCAAGTTTCTGCTGTGCGTGTTGGTGAGGTTTGGCTTGGTAGGTTGTTTGTTGGTTCCTAGGTCCAGTAGCACTCCAGTGGCTGCGTGGGCTTGGCCAACTTCGGTAGTGAGTCAGAGACGTGTGTTGGAAGTCGTGTTCATCTTGTTGGAGTCTTCATCTCCTTCAAGAAGAATTTTTATCGGCTCCCATTCACTCCCCCCCTATGGTTCGCCGTATCGGTCCTTTAGGGAGTGAATGGGAGCCGATAAAAATTCTTCTCAAAGGAGATAGAGGCTTCAACAAGATGAAGACGGCTTCCAACACACTGGGTTCCTTGGTTGATCCACAAAGCCAAGACCGAAGAACCAAAGACGGACTTGCAGCAGCTCCAGACTTGTCTAACCGGTGGGTCTGACCAGTGTGACCGGTGGGTACCGGTCTGATCGGTGTGCGACGCCACAGTCAGGAGACTTCGAAGGGGAGGACACGCGTCGGGATCGCAAGGCTTGCATCGAGGCTAAGCAAGTTTGCGGTCGCTGGGCATCCGTCCGATGGAGCGATGACAAAGACTTTCGAATTCACCCTTGAGGGGCATGTATCCCTAGTTAGCTAGTAAGGGTACTTTAGACTTTCAGTTGCCTCCATATAACGCAAGAGGTGAAAGGATGGCAGCCAACTCTTGGAACCCTAGCTCATTTGGTTTTCCTATTTTCCCTTCCTATTTTCATTAGGATTTCTATAGACTAGCTTGAGAGCTTCATGGTGAGATCTTGTGAGAGGGAAGGATGATCGGGCGGCAAGCTAGACCTTGTATGAACCTCTTTGTGATGTATAGATGATTCAGTGTGGTTCCTTGTTGTATGGACCTCCCTGGGCCCACTACCTCAGTGGGTACCAGGACCGAGTACTCGGTGGGCCCCTGGGACTACCCGACTTGTGCCGCACGGTACCTGATGGCATGAGGCGCAAGGACTACGGTGGAGAAGTACTCGGATAGGAAGCTACACATACCATGTTCTTTGTAGAGGACTCCTAGACGTACACGACTAGTACTCTCTCCCTAAACTGACGTGTAACCCTGCCTCCCGGACTATATAAGGCGAGGCAGGGACCCTTCTCTCTGATTACGCATCATCTTGTAATCACACCCAATCAATCCAGAGCTACGCAACATATAGGACGTAGGGTATTACGCACCTCGCGTCCCGAACCTGTCTAAATTGTGTGCCACGTGTCTCTTCCTTCGAGTTACCGATCTCGGTGAGGCCACATACATCTACCTCGGGTACTCCCCTTGGTAGGTTGCCGGTCTAAAACACCGACAGCTGGCGCGCCAGGTAGGGGATCTCGCCGAAGATCATATGGCGAACTCGACGGCTACAATCTTCATCAAGCCAACTGTCGCCTTCAACCGCAGCGAAACCTTCGTCTTCGGCTCCTGGGTCTGCACTGCTGACGGTGTCTGATCCTTCCAGCGCTGCCTCACCATGCCGCCCAACTCGAAGACTGGCCTCGTGACGCTTCCCAAAGTAGTCACGGGCGATCTCGCCGGAAAATTCAGTGAAATTTCGCTCTACAACCAGCACGCAGACTTCACGCTTGGATCTGACACCAACTCGAACTCGACGTCGCCGTGGGCCATCACATGCGAGACGGCTACAGAGCCATCGTGTGCGGACTCCCCACTCCATGAGCACTTCCCATACGGCCTCTGCATCGCTAGCAAGGCCCACGCAAAGGCTCTCTCTGCACGCCGGGCTGGGAAAGAGATCGCCTCCGAGTACGACTCGGACTCCAACCCCATCTCTGGCTAGTACTCGGACTCCTCTTACTAGTTCGACTTCGGAGCGGACCCAGACGAGCCCAAGTCCGAGACCTACACGATGGAGCAACCACTATTAGGACCTGCATCCGGCCTGGTTATAACATCTACACCTGCCGGCAGATTCGTCTACTGGCCATACCGCAAGCCCGCATACCTGACAGACGAGAACTCACGCTGCGTCGCCTACCTTGACTCACTTCCGTTCCAAGAGGGAACACCGCTAGCTCCAACTAAGGAGCACACTCCAACAGAGGTGGCAACTAGTGACTCCAGCCTTGGCTCTCCTGATCGGCAAGTCTTTATGTCTACCAACGAGACGCCGGGGCCCTCAGGGACAGTCCCTGACCGATATCTCGAGGATATCACAGCGGACGAGTTGTCTGCCAACGCACCCGCAGACGAGACCGACACCAACAGGGATGCTCAACGTGAACACAACAGAAAGCGGAATGAACGGCGCCGACGTCTCCGCGAGTCCCTTCCTATCCGGAACCTCACTGAAGCACTCGACCAAGTCGAGAGCCGGGTGGACACTACCCCAGAGCAATGCCTCATGTGTATCGCTACGATAGCACATCAGGCTCAGGGGATGCGCGCGGGAGAAGTCATCGCCAAGCTTGCGGAGGACGCCTACTTCATGCGAGTTGACAACAGGGTCACTCAAGTGCCCCCGTCGAGAACCGCCAGCAAGACAACGAAGCCACAAGTCGCAGTGCGGACATCGGTCGCAACCGTACTCGAGGGGAGCTACCGGCCAACCCCAACCGTACTCGGGCATCGGCCGGTGGACCCTCTCATGGTGGCAACAGCGCAGGCGGCGCCGGCGGAAACCGTGAGATCATCCCTCATCGTGATCCTGGCGGCGGGGGCAGTGACGGCGGGAGCTCCAACCATGGGCCTGGCAGGAGAGCCGGGGGCGGAGGCGACCGCGGCGGCTGAGGCCACGCGAACAGCCACTCCTCCGGCGCTTGACGTGGCGGTTTCGACGCCCGCCAGAAGATGGCTTCCCCGCCTTCTCTGCACGGCTTCGCAATCTACTTCTCCCGGAGAAATTCAAACCTCTGGGAATCACCAAGTACGATGCGAAGTAGGATCCAGTGCAGTGGCTCAGATGCTACGCCCTCTCCATCGAGAATGCTGGTGGCAATAATGACACGAAGTGCCTCTACTTCCCCTTTTGTCTGGATCAAGCCCCGCTTACATGGCTCGAGTCACTCGAGAAGTACTCGATCGACAAGTCGGACCAGCTTAAGGAACAGTTCACCAGCAACTTCGCGGGTGCTATGGGTCGCTCGGGTACTCGCATGGACATGGCAATGGTGAAGCAGGAACAGGGCGAGACCCTTCGCAAGTACATGTCGCGCTTCTTCGACAAGCGCGCCACCGTAGTCGACGTCTCCGACAAGGAGGTCATCGACATCTTCCAAGACGGTCTCTACCACCGTCGCACCTTCGAAGACTTCGGTCGTCACCGCCCGAGCTCCATCACCCACCTCAAGGACATGATCACCTCCTGGGTTGATGAAGAAGACAAGGCTAACGCCAAGTACGACGCCATCCGTGGCAAGAGCAAGCAGAACACGGGCGGCAACAACAACAACAACGGGAACCAAGGCGGTCACAGCAACAACTACTCGGGTCCCAAAGCGCAAGCCAGACAACACTGTCGCGGCTATCCAGCGCCCTGCGAAAGACAACTCGAAGAAGACCTCTGGCGGCTTCAAAGACTTGCTGAAAGAGAAGTGCCTGTGGCATCTGGATGGCAACCACGCCACTGAGCAGTGCTATTAACTCCGGCGAGCACTCAAGGATACTCCAGAGCCACGACACCCTCATGACAAGAAAGGCAAGAAGAAGACCGACGAGGGCAATGGCGACTTCCAGGAACCCAACAAGACGGTGAACGTCCTCTTCGGCGGACTACCCAACCGACGGGCTCAGAAAGCCACTCGACGAGAAGTCATGCGCATTGAACCAGCGGTTCCGACCCCAGTCCGGTGGTCAGAGGTACCCATTACTGTTGATGGATAAAAGACGTATCCCTCTACGATCCGCAAGCGTACAGACCCCACACCTTATGCACCACGGGATTCCCAAGGTTCTTGTCAATCCGCGGAGCAAGGGGATTACAAGCGTTCGATCTACCTTCACACTCTAGCTACTCAAACCTCTAACTATTATTATACTAGAAGACAACTAAGCTACACTAGAGAGAATGATTAAGATATCAAGATAAAAGACACTCGCCCATGGGTCTACGATACTAGAGCATGCAATCACTTAAAGACATGAAAACCAATCTAACCTATCGGGGTTGTGACCACGGTTTCGCCCTTTCCCTCCTCTCGTACTGTCACTACGCGACGGTATTCATGGCTCGACCTATGATGGACACGGTGTATTGAATGGATCCAAGGAAGCATTGGAGCTCATACTCCCTTTATGGCATCGTAGCTAACCTTAAGCATTAAAGTGTATTCAACACAAGATGATAGATAAATAACCCGGCAAAGTGCGATTACATCTCAAGATCGATTACAACCCATGGACGAATAAGGAGATTACCCCATCAAAGTGCTGGACATAGCACCGTTGATCATGGTTTCCCTTCCGTCGGTGTCTTCCTTCTTCTCCACGTGAGGGTGCTTCCTTCGAGGTGGACGATCTCCCTCCGGAGATCTCCCTCCTCTCTCTCTAGCTTGTGGAGGGCCTCCTGGTGTGAATGGCTCTCTCCCCTTGTCGAATGGCGGTGCCTCCAAGGTTTTAGGGTTGAAAATCCTTCGGGTGCAAGGAAAGGGGGGTCGAACCGGCCACCAGAGTGGGCTGGGCCGGCCGGCCTGGGCCGACCGGCCTAGGCCCATCTCGGCCCGGTTCGGTCGCCCCTTCGCTCCCGTGGGTCCTCAGGTGATTATGCACTTTGCCCCCTCCACTTGCATGATTTTGATGATGTCATCCTTGCGTCCAAGATGGAGGTTCTCTTCGCATGAAGTTCGGCCTTTTACACTTCAATCCCCGGGGGTGTTCCTCGTAGCACTTCGGTCTTTGCCACCATTGGAAGTGATTTCATCAAGCTCATGAACACGAACAAGACTCCGTAAATGCTCCTTTGAACTTGTTGTGAATCCGTCCTTAATGTCCATGTTTTCCTACATAAACACAACACTTCCAAATGCATGCACATAGATGAACTTGTTATATGATTAGTGTGCCTAGTGGTGGGTTAGTTCCATAATCAAATCCAAACCAAAGTGTAATGAACATGCTAGGTGTACCAAAATACACCGTCAACAATTACCTTCTCCCGTGCGGATCAATTGAAGGACCGAATAGGCGACCAGAGAGGGGGGGGGAGTGAATGGGAGCCGTTAAAAATTCTTCTCGAGGGAGATTGAAACTCCGACAAGATGAACTAGCTCGGTCGAACCCCAGAAATCACACGCTCCGCACTTCAACCTTCTGTTTGCCAAAACCACGTAGCCACTGGAGTGCTACTGGTCCTAGGAACAAACTCTACCAGCAACCACAACACACACGCAGCACCGCCAACGGAAACAACTCGAAAGCCGGCTAACCAGAGGGGGCGGTTAGACCGGGTATAGGGGGCGGTTAGACCGCCTCCACCTGGCAACCAAGAAATCCTCCGAAACGCCTCTTTCGAGCACCAAAACTCACCACGGTTTCACCAACGAGAGATCTCTCGGTCAAGGCCATGCTAGCTACCGTAAAATCTTGGCGAAAACCAAAACTTCACCCAAGGGCCTAGGGGCGGTTAGACCGGCTACCGGGGCGGTCTAACCTCCCGTACCCAAGAACGAACCCCGACCAAGAACACCTAGCAAACGCACGAGAACGACCCAAATTTCACCCGGACACTCCTCCGATCAAGGCGAACAAACTCATAGAGGAAAATCCGGCGAAACAAAACTTTGACCCGGAAACACTAGGGCGGTTAGACCGCCCCCCCGTAGGCGGTTAGACCGCCCCTTACGAGAAAATGAACCCGCGGGTCAAACCTCAACTTCCTCGCGCCCGATCTCCCGAATCACTCCACGGATTGCGGCCAAACTTCGGGAATAGCCGGGTTACCTCCCGGGCAACCTCTACCTCAAAGGAATCGACCCGAAATGCTCACAATCAAGAGGAATCGAAGAAATCGCTTCTCTAGGTCAAGAACTCGCCCAACTCGAGAAACCACCAAATCGAGTCCGATTCAAAAGGGATTTGGGGGCAAAGTCACCAGCCAAAGAGGCACAAGAACCTCATACGTGACACCCACCAAAAGCCCCAAGAAATCGCCCTCAAAACACCGCCAAAAGAGCTCCGAAAATCAACACAAAAGAAACGGGAAAACCACCATGATGAACAACGCCAAACCTTCTATACATGCCATGAAAGGTTCGTACAAGGTCTAGCTTGCCACCCAAACATCCATCCCTCTCTCTAGATCTCACATGAAGCTCTCAAGCTAGTCCTCTAAAAACTAGGGAAAATGGAGAATGAAAATGGAAAAACAAATGAGCTAGGGTTCCAAGTGTTCGCTGCCATCCACCCATCTAATGAGTATATATGGAGGCACCCAAAAGACTAAACTACCCTTCACTAATAACTAGGGATACATGCCCCTCGAGGGCGAATTTGGAAGTCTTCATGTCTTCACCATCGGACGGATGCCCGGCGACCGCAACCTGCTTAGCCTCTACGCAAGCCTTGCGATCCCGACGCGTGTCATCCGCTTCGAAGCTTCTCGGCGCCGGCGGCCAGGGCGGTCAGACCGCCCCCCCTGGGCAGTTAGACCGGCCCGGGAGATCTGACCAGCCCCAGGCGGTCTGACCGCCCCTCTTGGGCGGTTGAACCGGCCTGGGTGGCCGCACCCCCACGTCGAGTCTTCGGCCTCGGTTTTGTGGCTCAACCGAGTAACCCAGTGGTTTTCTGGTGAACCACTGCAAACCCCGCAAACTCGGTGTAGCCTCCGCCAATCTCCACTCATGACTCGGCTCCCACGTAGTCCCGGCTCGACCTTGGTTTTGAGGCTCTACCAAGAAACCGTCCACGACTTCATCTTCTTGTTCATGCCACCATGCGGCCCGCACTTGACCCCACCGGCCACCGGGTCCCTCGAACGAAGCCTACTTGTCTTCTCCACACCCGGAGGGCCTCACCGCGACGACCTTTCGCGCTTGTTCTTCACCTGCACCAACACCAATCAAGCCGCAACCTGCACCTGCAATACTTAGCCAAGAATCAGTCCACACAACGTTGTCAATCACTCATCACACAAGAGAGCGACCATCCACCTGTCCTCGAACCACACATGGTCCTCAATCTCCCCCTTGATGAGTGCTTTGACAACACCCGTGATTTGTAACCAAAGAGAAAAAGAAAAGAAAATAAACTACTAAAAGAAAAACTCCAACAAGTGATCGAAAGCCAAAGAAAGGCAAAGAGGAAGATCACTTGAAGAAGAACAAGTCTCGGACCCCTTAGGCAAGGGCAACGGCTCGACACATCCGAGACAAAACCATGCTCAAGCAAAGAGCAAAAAACCACCAAAAGCACACAAGGCCACGAGCCAAAAACTCACACAAGAGCTCCCCCTGCACATATGCAAACTCCCCCTGAACCAATGCATGCGAGAAGGTCACTTGGAAATGCATGACAAAGAGCAAACCAAGCTCACACTGCATAGGGCGGTTAAACCGCCTGCACAGGCCGGTTAAACCGCCCCTGGTCATGTGACCGCCCCAGGGGAGGTTAGACCGCCCCCATGTGACCGCCCCCGCAAAAACTTCTCTGAAAATTGCCGAACCACTTTGGACACCTTCCATTAGCTCCCAGGTGCCCAAATCATGCACACACTTCTCCCCCTTGTTGACAATGCATGAATCAAGGCAAAATGCAAAAAGTTTCAACATATAGCTTCTCAAATATACAAAATTCATCACAAGGAGCTACACAAGTCCAAATGAGCAAGTTAGATACTCTACAGGTTCGTAAAGACCTTAACTACAAGATCACCAAGTTTCACAACCATTGGACAAGGCTAAAAAGGATTTGAGTAATTTTGCGAAAAGTTACTCTCTCATAAGCAAAAACCTAAACATGAGCAAAACATGACAAAATGGCAAAGCCACTCAAACTTCATGCTAGGATAGCCATTCTAATCATAAGACCATCATAAACACCCAAAAGCACCTCATGTCATGTCAAAGCCACCGAGCCATGTGCCTACTTCTATGTATGAGACTTCTCATTGGTAGGCATCATGCAACGGTTTAGCACCCAAAGCAAATTAATTTCAGCACATATGACATGGGAGCATATTTTCCAAGCATTTTTCATTTCATTTTCAGATTGATAAATGGTACATGAAATGTCTTTGCGACAAAAAGGAACTTATGGCCCTCCACAAGATGAAGCAAGAGGGCTAAACATTCATGATGGCAAATGAGCCTTTGGCCCAATATGATCAATAAACTAGCTATCCTAACACAAATTAAGCATAGCAAAGCCACTAAAACATGTCAAGATCATATAAAGGCATTTACACATGAGAGATCATTTATGTGACATTTTTCAAAAAATTAGCCATCAACCATGGATCATTCATCAAGATCATGAAGAGCTAACCCAACTAACCGTAGCATACCAAACAAGCTCACAAGAACATATATAGCAACCCATGGTGAACAATGTATATAGGAGAAGCTTTTCCTATCCAATGCATATGATACAAAATGCATGCAATCTAAGATACAAGGATGCCTATACATCATGTTACATATGCCATGCCAAATGCAATAAATGCACAAAGGAAAGCTATACATATGCTACACAAGGAGCTTCACAACCAACTTAGGAAACCAACCACACACACAAAGCTCACAAAAGACCGGCTCCTCGAGGGGAGGCAAAAAGGGCTCGACACCACCGGCAAAAGAGCAAAAGAGCACAAAACTCACAAGCTCCCCCTAAACACATGGACTAGGTCCAAAGAGCATACAAAGCTCACCCTACACATATGATATAGAGAAGGAGCAAAACAAACCAAGTGGCTTGACCAAGGCCACACACTAGAAGGTCACAAAACACTCACCTTTATAATTTCTTCACAATTCACTCATCCTTGTCCACCATCCCCGAATGTGATGCACCTACAAGTCACCACCGGGGTATGTGGCCGAAGAACCACCCCCAATATCAACCAAATGTTCTCCGGGCCTCCCACCTGCAACTCAAAACCAAGAGCAAGAACGAGCAAATGACTCAACACTGGGGTTAGTCCCAAAGGTGTGAAACCAGTGTCGGGCCATTTCCTCAAAAGTAGGGTTATCAACATTCATCCTACCCTGCCTATCAATACAGCGATCCATCCTATCAAACCTATCAACCCTGGAACCACCATGGGAACACCACTCCCGTCTCACTGGAGGAGTACGAGTACCACGAAAGGGAAAGCATGGTCCGTAGCCCCTCTGAGACTCAAAGCTGCGACCTCTCCCAAACTCGTATTGATCACGAGGTGGAGAACGTCCAGCAAACTCAACGCCACCAAACTCAAAGTGTCTACCATCTGCACCATGACCAAGAGAACTGAAACCACCAGCATCACGACCTCGAAAATAGAACTGCCCAGAAATCTGGGGAGGGCCGGTCTGACCGCCTAGCCAGGCCGGTCTGACCGCCCTCTCCAGACCACCACTGCGGCTACGGGATTTCTCATCTCCCCATGCCGGATCCTTATGCACAAAGCCCTTTCCCTTAGGCAATGGCATACGAGGCTCAGGCACACCATGAGAAGGGTGGTACCTATCCTTGTTCGCCCACTCCTTAGCCATTCTCTCCTCTCTCTTTCTCTTATAGCAAAACTCTCTCTTGTGACCATCCTTTCCACAAAACTCACAATGGAAAAGGATTGGTTTGGGCTTAGGCTTGGGGAGAGGCTCTCCATTTGGTTTCTCACAAGGCTTTTCACTTGCCTTCTCACTCGGTTTTTCTCTCGGTTGGTTTGGCTTGGATGCAAACTTCTCTTTGGGTGTGGGTTGTGGTGGAACTGAAACATTCCCAAATTTCCTTTCTCTCTCACCACTGCCTCACCAACCTTATCCAATCCCAAAGCCCAACCATCAAAGTGCTTACAGCTAGCAATCATCATACCAAGCTGAGGTTCTTGACTCGACAACCAACTCAGCGCTTCACGCAACTTATCATTCTCATCTTGCAAGCGACCAACACATTTTGCAAGATCCAAATTCTTCATAGCATGCAACTCACATGTAGAACAAGAAGTAGGAATAGGCACTTTCAAATCAGCCTCTAGCGAACCAATGTGAGAACGAAGCTCAACAATTTTCTCATGCAAACCAGGGCAAGAAGTGCAAGCAACAAGCAAAGTGGGTCTAGATTGTAGCTCAGCCAACTCAACCCTAAGCACATCTAGTTCCTCACACTTGGAGGCATACTTCTCCCTAAGATCACCAAGTCGCCTAGGAAAGCAGAGCAATCAAGACAATCATTTTCATCAGAAACAACAGGGCTAGCCTTAAGCGAATCAATTTCAAGCTTGCTATCAAGAACCTGTGTTTCTAGCTCAGCCACTCTAGTCCTAGCATTCTCGAGCAAAGATCTAAGCTCCTTCCTAAGCTTCTTAGCCTCTCTAAGCATGTGATCGTGATTATCAAGCAAGTCAACCAACTCCTCATTCTCCTTGCGCAAAGAAGAGAGCTCATCACATACCTCATCCTCGGAATCCAAGTTCGAGGCGTCCTTCTGGCTTCTCTTGCTGCTCGAACTGCGAGCCATGCCGCAGAAGTCGTCCTTGAGGCTTAGGCCCGTCACACAAAGGCTGTTGAGATACTTGCCAAGGTTCTTCTTCTTCTTCCTCTTCTTCTCATCCTCTTCGTCTTCATCACTCGAGCTTGAAGACGTGTCCTCGGAATCAGACTCGATGTCGCTTGATCTCTTCATCTTCTCTCGAGACCATGCCTTCTTCCCATGTCCATGATCCTTCTTCTTGGACTTCTTCCTCTTGTCCTTGAACTTGTGCTTGTCGTGGTTGTTCACCTTCGGACACTCGGCGAAATAGTGTCCAGTCTTGCCGCACTTGAAGCATGTCCTCGTGTTCCTCCTCATGTTCACCCGGTTCTCGTGCAGCCTCTCGAACCGCATCGTCAGGAGCGCCAGATCGTTCTCTCCAAGCACGTTGAACTCCTCATCTGGCATGGACATCAAAGAGGACAAAGAAAACATCCCGGTGGATGGGTTAGAGTTAGCCTTTTCTTTGGAACCACCAACGAGGGCAAGACTATGGGAATCAGTCGGTCCCTCGAGCTTGGCAGTCATGCCCCTATCCACCTCAGCCGACTTGAGCTTCGAGAACAGCTCGTTCACCGTCAGAGTGTCATACTTCTCCGACTCGACAATGGCCTCGAACTTTCCGCCCCATATCGTACGATCCAAAGAGTGTAAGAGCTTGACCGCTCTATCATGATCATCGTACGGGAGCACGTCCACATTGGCCCTCATGTTGTTCACCACCACCGTGAACCTTTGAAACAAGGCATCGATGGACTCACCGGGGAGATGAGTGAAATTCTCGTACTCTCTCCGGTAGGTCGCATACATCCATGCCTGAACCTGGGCATTCCCAACATGAGCCTCCTTCAACACGGCCCAAATCCTACAAGCCAAGTGCTCGGTGTGCACCTGATCGAACTCAGGCTGACACAAAGCACGAAACAAGTAGTCGACCGCCTTATTTTTGGCGTCGAATCTGTCCCTCGACCCTGGAGCAAGGAAATCCATCGGCTGGACATAGCCTGTGTCCACCGTGACATCCCAAAGAAGCTGACCCTTTCCGCGGAGGAACGCACCCATCCGCTTGCTCCACATCTGGTAGTTCTTGCCATCGAAGTGTGGAGGACCCGAACCCCGTTCCTGGTACGCCATCCTTGGATCTTAGACTGGTTAGAGTCAACAAAGACCTGAACCGGCTCTGATACCACTTGAAGGACCGAATAGGCGACCAGAGGGGGGGGGGAGTGAATGGGAGCCGACAAAAATTCTTCTCGAGGGAGATTGAAATTCCGACAAGATGAACTAGCTCGGTCGAACCCCCGAAATCACACGCTCCGCACTTCAACCTTCCGTTTGCCAAAACCACGTAGCCACTGGAGTGCTACCGGGTCCTAGGAACAAACTCTACCAAAGAACCACAACACACACGCAGCACCGACAACGGAAACAACTCGAAAGCCGGCTAACCAGAGGGGGCGGTTAGACCGGGTATAGGGGGCGGTTAGACCGCCTCCACCTGGCAACCAAGAAATCCTCCGAAACGCCTCTTTCGAGCACCAAAACTCACCACGGTGTCACCAACAGAGATTTCTGGTCAAGGCCATGCTAGCTACCAGAAAATCTTGGCGAAAACCAAAACTTCACCCAAGGGCCTAGGGGCGGTTAGACCGGCTACCTGGGGCGGTCTAACCTCCCGTACCCGCAACGAACGAACCCCCGACCAAGAACACCTAGCAAACCGCACGAGAACGACCCCAAATTTCACCCCGTACACTCCTCTCGATCAAGGTGAACAAACTCACGAGAGGAAAATCCGGCGAAACAAAACTTTGACCCGGAAACACCCGGGCGGTTAGACCGCCCCCCGTAGGCGGTTAGACCGCCCCTTCCGAAAAATGAACCCGTGGGTCAAACCTCAACTTCCTCGCGCCCGATCTCCCGAATCACTCCACGGATTGCGGCCAAACTTCGGGAATAGCCGGGTTACCTCCCGGGCAACCTCTACCTCAAAGGAATCGACCCGAAACGCTCACAATCAAGAGGAATCGAAGAAATCGCTTCTCTAGGTCAAGAACTCGCCCAACTCGAGAAACCACCAAATCGAGTCCGATTCAAAAGGGATTTGGGGGCAAAGTCACCAGCCAAAGAGGCACAAGAACCTCATACGTGACACCCACCAAAAGCCCCAAGAAGTCGTCCTCAAAACACCGCCAAAAGAGCTCCGAAAATCAACACAAAAGAAACGGGAAAACCACCATGATGAACAACGCCAAACCTTCTATACATGCCATGAAAGGTTCGTACAAGGTCTAGCTTGCCACCCAAACATCCATCCCTCTCTCTAGATCTCACATGAAGCTCTCAAGCTAGTCCTCTAAAAACTAGGGAATATGGAGAACGAAAATGGAAAAACAAATGAGCTAGGGTTCCAAGTGTTCGCTGCCATCCACCCATCTAATGAGTATATATGGAGGCACCCAAAAGACTAAACTACCCTTCACTAATAACTAGGGATACATGCCCCTCGAGGGCGAATTTGGAAGTCTTCATGTCTTCACCATCGGACGGATGCCCGGCGACCGCAACCTGCTTAGCCTCGACGCAAGCCTTGCGATCCCGACGCGTGTCCTCCGCTTCGAAGCTTCTCGGCGCGGCGGCGGGCGGGTCGGACCGCCCCCCGGGCGGTTAGGACCGGCCGGGAGATCTGACCGGCCCCAAGCGGTCTGACCGCCCCTCCTGGGCGGTTGAACCGGCCTGGGTGGCCGCACCCCCTCGTCGAGTCTTCGGCCTCGGTTTTGTGGCTCAACCGAGTAACCCAGTGGTTTTCTGGTGAACCACTGCAAACCCCGCGAACTCGGTGTAGCCTCCGCCAATCTCCACTCATGACTCGGCTCCCGCGTAGTCCCGGCTCGACCATGGTTTTGAGGCTCTACCAAGAAACCGTCCATGACTTCATCTTGCTGTTCATGCCACCATGCGGCCCGCACTTGACCCCACTGGCCACCGGGTCCCTCAAACGAAGCCTACTTGTCTTCTCCACACCTGGAGGCCTCACCGGCGACGACCTTTCGCGCTTGTTCTTCACCTGCACCAACACCAATCAAGCCGCAACCTGCACCTGCAATACTTAGCCAAGAATCAGTCCACACAACGTTGTCAATCACTCATCACACAAGAGAGCGACCATCCACCGGTCCTCGAACCACACATGGTCCTCATCAATGGACAAGCTTCTCCGAACCAGGACGGTTCCCACCCGTCCTAAAGCCGGTGGTCGCGGGCTCCAAACTCAACAAGGTCCTCATCGATGGTGGAGGTAATCCACGGTGGCGCATGGCGGCGACCGGCGGGGACGTCCGCTGTGGCTCGGGTTCCGGTGACGAGAGCGCACGGGGTGGTCTACACGTGACGCTAGGGGCACTCGGAAGGTGTATTGATGGCTCCCAACGAGTGGGTGGCTAGGGACGGCTTGCACTACAGCTTGGCGGCGCCGGCGTTCATGGCGGCCGACGCGGCGGGGATGGCGGCTCGGCCGGCGTGCGCGGGAGCGGGCAGCCACCTTAAATAGGTGCTCGAGGATGACGACGCGCTAACGACGAAGATGCCGCCGTGGTACCCGTCCTCGGTGGCCGCGCGTACGGCGGGGCCGCCGCCGTCGGGACCGGCGGTCCGTGGCGCGCGCGCGCGCGTACGGCGCGGACACGACGGCGCACGGCGTCGAGGGGTGGGCTCCGGAGCCCGGGGCGCGTGCGCATGGGGAAGGAGCTTCTCGGGTGAAGGGACCTAGGGCGGCGCGCGGCTGGCGCGACGTCGCGACGTGGGCGGCACCCGACCCGATTTAAACTGCTGAGCCCGACTTGGAATTCAAATTTCTCCATAACTTTGAATAAAAGTGGATTAAACTTTGAATACGAAAGTTGTAGATCTAGTCACCCTCTATGACTTATAAAAAGGCTATATGGGGTTTTTTTCATAGATTTGGAAATACATTGTTGCCAACTTTGAATATCAGCCTGTTCCCTGGAACAGTAGTGTCGTATGGACCTCCCTGGGCCCACTGCCTCGGTGGGTACCAGGACCGACTACTCGGTGGGCCCCTGGGACTACCCGACTTGCGCTACACGGCACCTGAAGGCGTGGAGCACAAGGACGAAGACGGAGTAGTACTCGGTTAGGACTCGTACATGTTCCGCACCGTGTAGAGGTCTCCTAGACGTACTCGACTAGTACTCCTTCCCTACTCCGACTTGTAACCCCGCCTCCCGGACTATATAAGGCGAGGCAGGGACCGATCCCCGATCATCTCATCCAATCTCAACTCACGGCGCACTATTGCACCAACTCCGTAATCGTGCCCTATCAATCCGTAGCTACGCAAAGCATACGGGACGTAGGGTATTACGCACCTCGCGGCCCGAACCCCGTCTAAATTGTGTGCCGCGTGCCTCTTCCTTCGGGTTACCGATCTCGGCGAGTCACATTCATCTACTTCGGGTACTCCCCCGTAGTAGGTTGCCGGTCCAAAACACCGACACCGGCGCGCGCCGGTAGGGGCTCTCGCTCGAGATCACATGGCGAACTCGACGGCTTCCGTTCTCATCAAGCCAACCGTCGCTTTCAACCGCGGCGACACCTTCGTCTTCGGTGCCCGGGTCCGCACCGCCGATGGCGCGGGCTCCTTCCCCGCCGCTTGATCATGCAACCCGACTCGAGGACAGGGCCTTGCGACGCTTCCCGAAGTTGTCACGGGCAAGCTCGCCGGGAAGTTCGGCGAGATTTCGCTTTCCAACCTCCACGCCGACTTCGAGCTCGAGTCCGTCTCCAACTCGAACCCGACGTCGCCATGGGCCGTCGCGTGCGAGCCGGCTCCCTCGCCCATCGCAGCGGTCCCCTCTCCACGCGGCGCTCCGTGCGTGGCCCCCCGCGCTCCCGGCCGGCCCGCACGGAGGCTTCTACACCACGCCGGCCGCAAGGAGCCCGTAACCGAGTACAACTCGGACTCCGACGCCGTCCCCGCCGCGCGTCTCGGACTCAGCCCCCTCTCTCCGAGTTCTACTCGAACCCGGACTACGAGTTCGACTTCGGGTCGGACCCCCGAGGAGCCCGAGTCCGAAGACGACTCCTCCGAGCTTCCCTTGTCGGGGCCGCCCTCCGGGCCGGTTATAAGATCAACGCCGGCCGGAGATACGTCTACCGGCCAAACCTCAAGCCCGCCGAGCCGACAACGTAGGAGGACTCACGCTACGTCGCCTACATCGACTCGCTACCGTTCCAGGAGGGAACACCACTAGCCCAAGCTGACTCAAGTACACCAACTGAGGTGGCACCTTCTGAGCCAAGCTTGGGCACGCCTGATCGTCAAGTCTTCATGGCTGCCGGCGACACCCCAGGGACCTCAGGCACGGCCGCAGACAAGTACTTGGAGGACATCTCCGCGGACGAGACCGACGCCAACAGGGACACCCGGCGCGAACGTAACAGGAAGCGCAACGAACGACGCCGGCGGCTCAGAGACAACCTTCCCATCCGCAACCTTGCGGAAGCTCTCGGCGCGTGAGAGCAAGAGTGCACACCACTCCCCCGAGCGATGCCTCATGTCGATCACGCGCCGATCGCACGCCGTGCTCGGGGCATACGAGCCGGGGAGGTCATCGCCAAGCTCGGCGAAGAGGCCTACTTCATGCGGGTGGACAAGAGAGTCGCCCAACCTCCTCCGGCCAAGCCTCGCGACAACGAGGCTACTAGTCGCGATGTTGACCCCGGTCCCTAACCGTACTCGGGGCGACATCCCGCCGAACCAAACCGTCGACGCTCCACCGCCGGCGGACCCTCACGACAAGACAACGTCAACCGCAGAAGTCGTCCCCCACCGTGCTCCGCCGGTGGTGGCGGCAACGACCCCCGACGGCGGCGGCGGCCGACGGCGGCAGCCTCCAACCACGGGGCCAACAAGAAAGCCGGGAGGCGGCGGCGGCCGCGGCGGCCGCGGCCACGCGCACGGCCACGCCTCCGGCGCCTCTCACGGCGGGGTACGATGCTCGCCGCAGAATCGACGAGTTGCGGCGAAGAAGTCGACGACCGCCGCCGAAGGCGACGGCTTCCCCGCCTTCTCACCTCGGCTTCGCAACCTACTCCTCCCCGACAAGTTCAAGCCTTTGGGGATCACCAAATACGACGCGAAGCAGATCCCATTCGGTGGCTCCGATGCTACGCTCTCTCCATCGAGAACGCCGGCGGCAACGGCGACACCAAGTGCCTCTACTTCCCCTTCGCGCTCGGACCAAGCCCCACTCACGTGGCTCGAGTCGCCGGACAAGCACTCAATCGACAAGTGGGACCAGCCGAAGGAACAGCTTCACGAGCAACTTCGCGGGCGCCATGGGCCGTTCGGTACTCGCATGGACCTTGCCATGATCAAGCGAGAACAAGGCGAGACCCTCCGCAAGTACATGCGCCGCTTCTTCGACAAGCGCGCTACCGTCGTGGACGTCACCGACAAGGAGGTCATCGACCTCTTCCAGACGGGCTCTACCATCGCCGCACCTTCGAGGACTTCGGCCGGCGCCGCCCCAAGTCCATTCCCCACCTCAAGGACATGATCACGTCCTGGGCGGACGAAGAGGACAAGGCCAACGCCAAGTACGACGCCATCCGCGGCAAGTCCAAGCAGAACCAAGGTGGCGGCGGCAGCAAGAACCCAAACCAAGGCGGCCGCAACAACAACAACAACAACAACAACTTCTCGGGTCCCAACCGCAAGCGCAAGCCGTACAACACCGTCGTGGCTATCCGGCGCCCTCCGAAAGGGAACTCGAAGAAGAACTCCGGCGGGTTCAAAGACCCGCCGAAGGAGAAGTGCCTCGTGGCATCCAAACGGCAACCATACCACCGAGCAAGGTGCTACCGGCTCGGCATGCGCTCAAGGATACGCCGGAGCCACCGCACCCTCACGATCGAAGAACAAGAAGAAGGACGGCGACGACTTCCAAGAACCCGAGAAGACCGTCAACGTCCTCTTCGGCGGACTACCCCCGCGTACGGGAGCGAAAGGCTACTCGCCGTGAAGTGATGTCCATTGAACCGCCGGTTATGACCCCTCTCGGTGGTCGGAGACACCCATCACCTTCTCCCGCGCGGACCAATGGACCGGCCTTCTCCGAACCAGACGCTTCCCCCTCGTCCCGAAACCAACAAAGGCGGGCTCTAAGCTCAACAAGGTGCTCATCGACGGCGGAAGCGGGCTCAACGTCCTCTTCACCAAGACTCTCGTGAAGATGAACCTTGACGTCACCCCCATGCTCGACAAGAGCAGCATGCCCTTCTACGGCATTGTCCCGGGCAACGCGGCTATCCCACTGGGTTCAGTGGTACGCCGCTACCTTCGGGGCGTCTCGCGACAACTACCGCACCGAGTACATCAAGTTCGAGGTCGCGGATATCGAGACTTCCTACCATGCCATCCTCGGCGGACCCGCCATCGCCAAGTTCATGGCGGTGCCCCACTACACATACTTGGTACTCAAAATGCCAAGTCCAAATTCGGCGTACTCTCCCTCCAAGGGGACTTGAAGATCTCTCACGACCGCGATACGGAGGCCGTGGTGATTGCTTCGACAAATCAAGTACCCACCCTAATGATGGAGGTCTACGCCGCGTCAAAGAAGCTTGCCACAAGCGAACTCGACATCCCGCAGAAGTCCGACGGCCGCCAACAAGCCTCGGCCACCCGAGGAGGTGCTCACCAAGACGGTCGACCTCGGAACGGGCGACCCCACCAAGACTACCACCATCGGGGCCGGCCTCGACCCCAAATAGGAAGACGCGCTCATCGGCTTCCTTCGGGCTAACCGCGACATCTTCGCGTGGAAGCCGACGGACATGCCGGAGTGCCCGGGGAGCCGATCGAGCACCGCCTCAACGTCGACCCAAAGGCTACCCCCCAAGCGACAACATCTCCGACGCTTCGCCGACGACGGACGGGACGCCATCAAGAAGGAGCTCGCCAAGCTACTCGCCGCGGCTTCATCGAGAAGTCTTCCATCCCGAGTGGCTCGCCAACCCCGTCCTCGTCCGCAAGAAGAACTCGAACGAGTGGAGGATGTGCGTCGACTACACCGACCTCAACAAGCACCGCCCCAAGGACCCCTTCGGGTTGCCGCGGATTGATCAAGTCATCGACTCCACGGCGGGCCGCGACCTCGCTCTCGCTTCCTCGATCGCTACTCCGGGTACCACCGCATCGCAATCAAGGAGGAAGACCGGAGAAGACCGCGTTCATCACCCCGTTTGGCGCGTCATCGCTACACGACCATGTCCTTCGGGTTGAAGAACGCCGCGCTACCTACCAACGGGCCATCCAAGCCCGCTTCAAGCGGCAACTCAACAAGAACGTCGAGGCCTACGTGGATGACGTGGTTGTCAAAACCAGGGACTCCGCACCCTCATCGACGACCTTGAAGAGACCTTCGCATCGCTACGCGAGTACCGCTGGAAGCTCAACCCGAACAAGTGCGTCTTCGGCGTCCCTTCGGGCAAACTACTCGGCTTCATCATCGCCGCCGCGGCATCGAAGCCAACCCCGAGAAGATCTCCGCCATCACCAGCATGAAAGCTCCCACGAGCATCAAGGACGTCCGAAGCGACGGGGTGCATGGCGGCATTGAACAGATTCATCTCGAAGCTAGGAGAACGGGGTCTCCCCTTATTCAAACTACTCAAGCACCATGAGAAGTTCGTGTGGACCGGCAGAGGCGGACCAAGCCCTTGCCCAGCTCAAGGACTTCCCGTCGAAGCCGCCGGTCCTCACGGCTCCCTACAAGGGCGAGCGCCTCATCGCTCTACCTCGCCGCGACTACTCACGTGGTCGCATCGCCATCGTTGTCGAGCGGCGGGGAAGACGGCCACGCCTACCCGGGCCCGGGCCGCCCCGCCTACTTCGTCGGGCGAGGTTCTATCGCAGTCCAAGGCTTGCTACCGCCCGTACGTGCTTCCGTACGCTCTACTCATCACCTCGCGGAAGCTACGACACTACTTCCGGGAGTACTCGGTCTCCGTCGTCACCGACTACCCGCTCGGCGACATCCCGAGGAACCCGCACGCCACCGAAGGATCTCCAAATGGGCCGTCGAGCTCGGCGCCCTCACCATCGACTTCAAGCCACGCACGCCCATCAAGTCGCAAGCTCTAGTCGACTTCATGGCGAGTGGCGGGAGAACCGCCTACCTACTCCCACCGTGCGACCGCAGCATTGGGTGATGTACTTCGACGGCTCACTCAACCTCGAGGGCGCAGGCGCAGGGGTACTCCTGATCTCTCCAACGGCGAACAACTTAAGTACGTCCCGCGATCTTCCGGAAGGTCTCAAACAACGAAGCCGAGTACGAAGCCCTCCTACACGGGCTCCGCCTCGCGGCTTCACTTGGCATCAAGCGGCTACTAGTCTACGGCGACTCCGCAGTGGTCATCAACCAAGTCAACAAGTCCTGGGACCGCAACAAGGAGAACATGGACGCCTATTGCCTAGAAGTCCGCAAGCTCGAGAACAAATTCTATGGTCTCGAGTTCCACCACATCGTTCGCGACAACAACGTTGCAGCGGACGTCCTCTCGAAGCTCGGATCCACCCGTGCCCAAGTACCCGCGGGCGTCTTCGTCCATGAGCTTCACGCGCCATCCATCCCGGAGCCGGCGCCGCCGACCACCGTCCCGCTAACCAACCACCGGGCAGGAGGTCATGATGATCGACGTGGACCGGAGGCAACCCTTCATCGACTACCTCGGCGAGCGAAGGTCCCCCTCCGACAAGAACGCAGCCGAACAACTCGTCCGCCGCGCCAAGTCTTACGTCCTCGTCGGCAACAAGCTTTACAAGCGAGGCGCATCTTCCGGGAGTACTCATGAAATGCGTCCCTCGCGAAGAAGGCAAGGACATCTTGGAGGAAATCCACAAGGGTGTCCGCGGCAACCACACGTCCTCCCGCACGCCGGTCGGCCAAGGCCTTCCGGCGAGCCTTCTACCGGCCCACGGCCACGGGCGATGCCGAAGAACTCGTCGGACACCGCCAAGGATGTCGGTTCTTCGCCAAGCGACAACACGTCCCCGCCTACAAGCTAGTCACCATACCACCAACCCGGCCCTTTGCCCGCCGGGGGCTCGACATGATTGGGCCACCGCCAACCGCGCCGGGGAGGATTCAACCGGCATCGGTGGCTATCGACAAGTTCACCAAGTGGATCGAGGTCAAGCCGGTCACATGCCCCAAGGCGACGAGTACTCGACTTCCCCGGATGAACTCGTGCACCGCTACGGGCTACCCCACCGCATCATCGCGGACACGGGGTCCAACTTCAACAACCACCGCCCGGGAGTACCGCGAGAACGCCGGAATCGACGTCGGATACGTCTCCGTCGCCCATCCACGGGCCAACGGACAAGTCGAGCGCGCCAACGGGATGGTGCTCGACGCCCTCAAGAAGCGGCTACACGACGCCGCTAACTCAAAAGGGGGCAAGTGGATCAAGGAACTACCCAACGCACTCGGGGGCCGCGGACTCAACCATCCAAGCCAACGGGGCAATCCCCCCCTACTTCCCCGGTCTACGGCTCCGAAGCCATCCTCCCCGCCGATGTCATATGGAACTCGCCGGCGGTGGAGCATTACGACGAAGGCGTCTCGGAAGACAACAGACGAGTTGATATCGACGGCCTCGAAGAAGCTCGCCGCGCCGCCCTAGTCCAATCGCAAGGTACCGGAGGGTATCCGACGCTACCACGATCGCAACGTCAAGGAACGCTCCTTCAACGTTGGAGATCTTGTCCTCCGCCGTATCCGAACACGGAGGGACTTCACAAGCTCGGCTCCCCTTGGGAAGGCCCCTTCACCGTGGCTAAGGTGACCGGCCGAGCTCCTACCGCCTCCAAACACTCGAAGGCGAAGAAGTCAACAACTCGTGGAACGTCGACCGGCTCGTCGATTCTACGCCTAGTCTACTCGACTACTCCGGGGTTCAAGTCTACACGACTACATCAACACCCCCTTGCCGCGAGCGACCCTCCGGGTCCTGGCTTCAAGTCTCCGGACTACTCCACTCCAGGTCCAGCCCGTGCGGCTACCTACGGACCCTGGGCTGCAATGAGCGTCAAGGACTCTAGCAGCGGTCTACCAAGAAGACCACACTCCAAGATCCAGCCCTCGCACGGCTACCTACGGATCGCGATCCGCTCTACACGGCTACCTACGGATCACTCGCCGGTAAGCGGCCTTCGGGTCCGTGCGACTACTTGTAACTACGGCCCCGGCCACCCGTGTGTACTTCTTCGCAATAAAGTTTGATTGTTCATCAACTTCTTTACCGTCTACTCCCCGCGACGGACCGCTAAGCCGAGTACTACTACTCGCACCTACTCCACGATGGGCGCTCCGCACTCGAGATCGTGGTTACGAGTACTCATTGATGGAACTTCACATTTCATTGATATATGAGATAGTTCATTACAACCGTTTCCTATACAACCATGGCTACTAGCTATCTACGCGGTGGCTACCGGAGATTCAACTTATCGGCTACTCGCTCCGCGATGGGGAGCCATCTCGCTCCAAAGCAACTCGGCGCATCGCTCGTCCGAGCGCTGGCGGCTACCCCGCCGGCGACTACCTCTCTACCGGGGCCTTCGGGAAGTACGACTTCATGAAGGCCAGCACCTGCTTCGGGATCGACTTGGCCATGTGCTTCACGTAGGCGGCCAGCCGGCTTGGCGCTTCACGAAGTCGATCCGCCAACGGAGCGATCTTGGGGCCGCCCCCGGTGCGACACCGGGAGCCTCGCGATCGGGAGGGCAGCCTCTTCCAGGTCCTTGAGTCGGGCTCGGAGCACCTCGCAGTCTTCGTTCAACTTCTGCAAGGATTTGTAGCAGTTGACAAGATCCCGGTCAGAAGCAATTCTCAACTCCATGTGCTTCTCGCACTCGACGGCCAGCTCCTTGTAGTCGAGTTCAAGTACCTGGCGGGCTTCTTGCTCCCGGTAGAAGAGATTCTTCATGCTGATCTCCGAGCCCTTCAGTCGCCACACCAGGCCTTCGAGTTCTGCAACACCGGAACGCAACAACGGGTCAGAGCTTGGTGACTTCCAACAAGTACCCGACAAGTCAAGAGACGTACCCTTGTTCTTGTTGCGGAGGCCTTTGTTTTTCCGCACCAGCTCGTCACTCTTCGCCTGCAGGTCCATCACATCGTTGTGATACTTGGCGAAGGCGGCGTCAAGCTTCGACTGCATGGCGGCCGCGTGCTTCCTCGACTTCACAAGCTCGCTCCTCCAAGGCTTCGGCTCGCAAAGACCGTGTCCCCATAGCCTTGCGGCGATTGGACTTCTCGCGGGATCGCTCCGCGACGTCCCGCGAAGACAAGTCCAAGTCAAGCGCAGTACTCAACGAAAGGACCGACTACTCGGGAGGCAACGGCTACGTACCTTCATCCACCGTTCGGCTCGTCGCATCGCCTCCGGATGCCGCGCCAACACCGCCGGCCGATCGGATCGTCGGCAGCGCCCTCGATCCCGCCACGGCTACTTGTCGTAGCCTCCGTCATCGGCGCCGAGCGGATAGGCTCCGCGTCTTGGATCTCCGGGGACCGGATCGCCACCTCCCGGGCAACCCCCGGCGACGTGGCGCCCGCCTCCTCCCTCGGCGGACTTCTCGACGGTCTCCCCCATGGGCTCGGGGGCTTCTACCGCGAGCCCTCCGGGCTTCGGTGTCAACTCCCCGCATAGGTACCCCCGCAGGGATGTCACCCCCTTCGCCCTGTCACCAAGGAGCACGCGCATCGGCATCTACGACTACTCCTTTCGGGGCTCTATAGCTTCGGAGGAGTACTCACCTTCGACTACGACCGCCTCCGCAGCCGGCGCTTCGGCACCGTGGTGGCTCTGGTCGCGGCTTGGGCCTCGGGAGCGGGCTCTTCGACGGGCGGCGCGGCCCTCTCTCGCTCCGCCGCCGTGGGCTCCTCTCCGTCCCGCTCAAGTCGGTGGATTTCCCCGCACAAGTACCCACAAAGGTTCATCGCACAATATCGACTACTGCAATGAGTACTACTCATGAAGGCGTGGTACTTACAAGTTCGACCGGACGATAGTCACGGCCGGCGCACCGAGGATGCTGGCAATGTCAACCAGTCCACCCTCGGCGGGCGTTTCTTCCTCCGCCTCTCCGACTACCGCCTCCTCCACGGCGGCGGGTGGCCGGCGCGAGACGTTCTCTCGCGCCCCCGCGGCTTCCACCTCCTCGCCGGCGGCGGTCGCGGGTACTCGCTCCCTTCGGGGGCGGGGGGCCGGGCGCCCCGACCGCGCCGTAAGTTCTTCGACGCGTAGGGGGCGGACTTCGGCTTCCGGCCGGTTCCCCCACCGTGGGCCACGTGCCCTCATCGCCCTCCTCCACGGGCTCGTTGGCGGCCTCTCCCCGCACACATGGATGACTACTCGTCGCACCGTACTCGATCGTTGGGTACTCGACTACTCCGCTCGAGATGATTTACCTCGGAGGCGTGGTCTCCGAGACCTTCATCTTCTTGGCTACCCGCTTCTTGGCGGGGGTTGCGCGGCTTCCTCGGCGGCGCGGCAAGGCTCGCCTCCAAGCTAGCCGGAGGGTCTTGGATGAGAGGTACATGAGGCAAGCCCGGACGGCTAAACCTCGACCGCACCGCTCGGAAGCGGTCCCCGCAGCCGTCTCCTCGTCCTCCTCATCGTCGGAGGTATCCTCCACGATGACGGGATCGTCGTCGTCTCCGACTACTCGGCGCTCCTTCGCCTTCTCCACCGTCGGGACCTCAATTCCGCTTGGTGGGGGCTGCGGCTCGGAGACAAACCGCTTCACATCATCCCGCGCAAACGCCGACAAGGCGTCGGCAACTCTGCTACAAGTGCCTACTACTCGACGAGGTGGGTACGACTACCTACCTCATTGGGCGGGCGCGCGGCGGAGAACTCCTCGACAGGGCACGCCGTGTACTCCGGCATGTCCTTGAAGATCCTCGACAACCTCTCGACGATGTCGTTGTCTTCACTTTCGCCCCCGCATCCGCGACGTGTCGTCGTCGCCGTGTACTCGAAGCCCATCGTATCCCGCGCGCGGGCGGCGGGCCGGATCCGGCGCTTCATGAAACCGAAGGCCACATGCTCGGCCCTCGCTCCCGCATCCCGCAGGTTTTGATCCGTGTCGGCAACTCCGGGAGCCGGATCCCCTCTTGCATGGTGGGTTCCGTGTTCCACCACTCTTGATGCTTGGGCCGCCGTCCGCTCGGCTTCGGCGGCTCGGGATGGTGGTTCGTGGTGTAGAACCACCTCGTCTTCCAATCCGTGTTGGAGTCCACGAGCTTGTACGCCGGGTGCACGCTCGGCGGCATCCTCCCTCAACCGGATCCCGGCCCCCGACTACTCGGGGTTGGAGGCGCCGGGGCCGCGGCTTCACGCGGAAGAATTTCCGAAGAGAATCCAATGTGGCTTGATTCCCAAAAAAGCTTCGCGAAATGGACGAAGACAAGTGTGGAAGATTCCGTTGGGGTTCAAGTTGAGGTACTCGATGCCATAGTACCTGAGAAGCCCTTTGAAGAAATCGCTCGCCGGGAGCGCAAGCCCGCGCTCCACGAAGCGCGAGAACATCGGGATCTCGTCTTGTGCCTTCTCCATCGGATAGGGATCTCCCGGCGGCGGATCTCCACATATCGATCTCCTTTTCCCCGATGAACCCGAGTTCAACGGGGTCAGCAAGTCTTCGGTCTTCACCTTCGACCTCTTCCACTCGCGGCTTGGGTCAGCGCGCGGTGGGAGATGTGGGCGGCGCCGCTCCGGTGCGGCCGCGGCAGCCCTCCGCATGGCTCCTCTTCTTCCCCGCCGGCCTTCGACGTCTTCGACGGGGACGGCTTCATCCTCCAAGAACAGGGAGTCTTCACTCGCATCCGCTCGGGGGCTACCCTACAGCTTTCGGGTGGCGATGCGCTCAGATCTACTGCGGCGGCGGTGCTCGTTGGAGTGGATCTACTTCAAGATTCGAGTGGCGAATGACTGCAGCTCACTTGGGTGAAAAACCCTAAGGGTTCCGGCTTGAATTTATAAGCCAAAACGCCTCCGTAACGGGCGGCCGGATAAGCCCGCGCGTGGCTGACTCAGCGGCTGCGCGTGACTCTTCGTATTCTACTAGTCGACGCGCCTCACCTCGGGGGCTCGGCTACTTCTACTCGACTACCTGGGACGCGGCTAGTCTCAAGGGCATCTCAGGACACATTCTCTAAGAAGACCCTTCAATTCGAGAGGAAGTACTCGACTCAAGGCTCGGGGGGCTCCGTGCCACGTGTCCTTCGGTTTTTCTCTCCGGATTTTTTGGGATTTTTCTCGCCAAGACTTCGGATAGATCCTCGCCCCGAGCCCGCGGCTCGAGGCTCCTGGGGCTACTCCACGTGGATTGCGGCTACCGCAAATCGCATCTTCTTGACGCGCTCCGGCTTCAAGACAAGGCAGGCATTTTTGAAGACCTTCGAAGGGAGATTTCAAGGACGCTTGGGACTACTCGAGAAGACTTCAAGATTGCTCATACATCAGCTGGAGTACATTCCAGCCTCGGGATGCTTCGACTACTCTTGAGGACTTTTGACTTGTAGCACTCAGGGACGCTTGAGGACTACTCGTTAAGGCCGTCAAGACTACTGGAAGCTATCCTTCTCGACTACAAAGTACTCGGGGGCTTGTCGTATGGACCTCCCCGGGCCCACCGCCTCGGTGGGTACCGGGACCGACTACTCGGTGGGCCCCCGGGACTACCCGACTTGCGCTACACGCACCCGAAGGCGTGGAGCACAAGGACAAAGACAGAGTAGTACTCGGTTAGGACTCGTACATGTTCCGCACCGTGTAGAGGTCTCCTAGACGTACTCGACTAGTACTCCTTCCCTACTCCGACTTGTAACCCCGCCCTCCCGGACTATATAAGGCGAGGGTGGACCGATCCCCGGATCATCTCATCCAATCTCAACTCACGGCGCACTATTGCACCAACCCGTAATCGTGCCCTATCAATCCGTAGCTACGCAAAGATACAGACGTAGGGTATTACGCACCTCGCGGCCCGAACCTGTCTAAATTGTGTGCCGCGTGCCTCTTCCTTCGGGTTACCGATCTCGGCGAGTCACATTCATCTACTTCGGGTACTCCCCGTAGTAGGTTGCCGGTCCAAAACACCGACAAGTAGACCCTGCCTTTGCAACCAAATTTTCAAGCTTTTCCACTCAAAATTTGAAATGCCAATCTACATGAAAGTTGTGTCCCTCAACAAGATGGACAACTTTCATAAAGGTAGAATTTTAAGTGTTTAGGTGAATTTTGGAGAACGTGGCAAAAGTTCTGGCAGACACCTATGGACACTAGGGGTGAAAGGGGTTTGACCAAGTCTTTGACCATGGGTTTGCCCCACAAGTGTGTTTACTAGTCAAAAGGGTTCACTAGAGTAGGTTAGTGAGTTTTTCGGGGTGAGGGCCCAGGTTGACCGTGATTTGACCACTGTCAGCTGGGTTGACCGGCTGTTAGGGTTAATTAAAAACCTGGGGCGTCACAGCCTACCCCCCTTAAACGGAATCTCGTCCCGAGATTCCATTAGATAACGGAAAGATGGGGAGAAGAACTCACAGTTTTGAGATTGTAGGAAGCCCAGATACTTAGTGTTGAGATAGTCCTCCGTCTCCCAAGTTGCTTCTTCTTCCGTGTGCTGACTCCATTGGATCTTGTACATTCGTACGGTTTGTCTTCGGGTCTTTCGCTCTTTTTGGTCTAATACTCTGAATGGGTGCTCGATGAGCGAGAAATCCGGCTCAATCCAAGCATTAGCTTCTGTGATGACTTCATTCTCCGGCACAGGCATTCCCTTCTTCAATTGAGTTACATGAAACACATTGTGGACTGCGGAAAACCGTTCTAGCAACTGGATACGGTAAGCCACTGGCCCACATACTTCTATAACTCCATAGGGTCCAATGTAGCACGGAGCTAACTTTCTCTTGACACCGAACCTTTGCACACCTTTGGTGGGGGACACCTTCAAATACACGTAGTCTCCCACTTCAAAGTGTCGAGGTGCGGTTCCCTTGTCATGGTAATTCTTTTGCCTCATCTGAGCCATCTTCAAATTCTCTCTTATCACTTGCACTCTTTCTTCGGCATCTTTAACTAAGTCCGGACCAAAGAGTGTTCTCTCTCCGGCTTCTGAACAGTTCAACGGAGTGCGGCATCTTCGTCCGTAAAGAGCATCGAACGGTGCCATCTTCAAACTGGCTTAATAACTATTGTTGTAAGAGAATTCTGCCAAAGACAAACACTTGTCCCAACTCTTGTCAAAATGCAAGATGCTTGCTCTCAACATATCTTCCAAAATCTGATTTATTTTTTCCGTCTGACCATCGGTCTGCGGATGATAACTGGAACTACGAATTAGCTTGGTTCCTAAGCACTCATGCAATTGCTCCCAGAAATGAGCTACAAACTGAGCTCCTCTGTCAGAGATTATAGTCTTCGGAATTCCATGCAAACGAACTATGTGGTCCGTCTGACCATCGGTGTGCGGATGATAACTGGAACTGCGAATTAGCTTGGTTCCTAAGCACTCATGCAATTGCTCCCAGAAACGAGCTACAAACTGAGTTCCTCTGTCAGAGATTATAGTCTTCGGAATTACATGCAAACGAACTATGTGGTCCATGTACAACTCTGCATATTGCTGTACTGAATAAGTGGTATGCACGGCAATGAAGTGAGCGGTCTTGGTGAGTCTGTCCACGATTACCCAAATAGAATCTTTCTTTCTAGCGGTTAGGGGTAAACCCACAATGAAATCCATACTATTATCATCGCACTTTCACATGGGTATCGACAGAGGTTGGAGTACACCTGCCGATTTCAAATGGCTTGCTTTTATCCGGTGGCAAGTATCGCACTCGGCTACATACTTGGCTATATCCACTGTAAGTGTTTTAGACCGGCAACCTACTAAGCGGAGTACCCGAAGTAGATGAATGTGGCCTCGCCGAGATCGGTAACTCGAAGGAAGAGACACGTGGCATGCAATTTAGACAGGTTCGGGCCGCGAGGTGTGTAATACCCGACGTCCTGTATGCTTCGTGGCTCTGGATTGATTGGGTGCGATTAAAAGATGATGCAATCTGATGCGTATGAGCAAGATGAGATAGAGAGGGGTCCCTGCCTCGCCTTATATAGCCCGAGAGGTAGGGTTACAAGTTGGTTCAGGAAGAGAGTACTAGTCGAGTACGTCTAGGAGTCCTCTATACAGTGCAGGACATGTACAACTTCCTATCCGAGTACTTCTCTTCCGTAGACCTTGTGCTTCACGCCAGCAGGTGCCGTGCAGCGCAAGTCGAGTAGTCCCAGGGGCCCACCGAGTAGTCGGTCCTGGTACCCACCGAGGTAGTGGGCCCAGGGAGGTCCATATGACAAGCCCCCGAGTACTTTGTAGTCGAGAAGGATAGCTTTGACGGCCTTAACAAGTAGGCCTCAAGCGTCCCTGAGTGCTACAAGCCAAAAGTCCTCAAGACTAGTTGAAGCATCCCGAGGCTGGAATGTACTCCAGCTGATGTTTGAGCAATCCTGAAGTCTTCTTGAGTAGTCCCAAGCGTCCTCGAGTGCTGCTCTTGAAGGTCTTCAACAATACCCGTGTTGTCTTGAAACCGAAACAGATATGGAAGTGCGATTGCAAAATCGCACTCCATCTGGAGTAGCCCCCGAGCCTTAGGTTGAGTCGTAGACTCTGGCTGAGGGTCCATCTGAAGTTTTGGCAAGAATATCCCGCAAAATCCGGAGAAAAAACTGAAGGACACGTGGCACGGAGCCCCCGAGCCTTGAGTCGAGTATTTCCTCTTGAATTGAAGGGTCATCTTGTAGAATGTGTCCTGAGTTGCTCTTGAGTCTTGTTGCTACCCAGGAAGTTGAGTAGAAGTAGCCGAGCCCCCGAGACGAGGCGCGTCGACTAGTGGAAGTTGAAGAGTCAGGCGCCGCTGCTGAGTCAGCCGTCTTAAGACTTATCCATCCGGCCGTTAGAGGAGCCGCTGTTGACTTATAAATAGAAGCCGAAACCCCTAGGGTTTTTCAGCCCACACATTTGCAGCCATTCCTAGCAGATCGTGCCAGGGACCACCGCCAGTGCGCACTGCCGCCGTTGAGAGGAGAGTAGATCCAAGCGCGCCGCCGTCAGAGACCACCACCGTAGCCCCCGAGCGAATGCGAGTGAAGACACTGTGCACTTGGAGGATGAAGCCCTTGCCATCGAAGACCTCGAAGGCCGTCGGTGGGAAGAAAAGGGCTCGCGAGGAGGCCGTCGGATCCGCCACGAGGACATCGCCGCCGGTGTCTCCACTGCAACCAAATCCGAATCAAGAATGGAAGAAATCCAAGGCTAGGACCGAAGATCTGCTGGCGCTTCTCAAAAGTGGATTCTTGCGGGAGAAGGAGGTTGACATGTGGAGAGCCACTGCAGGGGATCCGTACCCCATGGAGAAGAGCCCGGACAAGATCCCTATGTTCACCCGGTTCGCAGAGCGAGGGCTATCTCTCCCGGCCAGCGACTTCTTCAAGGGGCTGCTGGGGTACTACGGCATCGAGTACCTCAACCTCAATCCTAACGGTATCTTCCACACCTCGGTCTTCATACACTTCTGCGAAGCTTTCTTGGGGATCAAGCCCCATTGGATCCTTTTCCGAAAATTCTTCCAAGTGAAGCCCCAGCCTAGCTCCAACAGTCCTCGAGTAATGGGGGGGAGCCGGGATCCAGATGCGAGAAGACGCCGCGGAGCAGTACCTTTCGTACAAGCTCATCGACTCCAACCAAGATTGGAAGTCGAAGTGGTTTTACATCACCAACCACCACCCGGATCTGTCGAAGCCAAGTGGGAAGCAGCTGAAGCACCGGCCATGGTGGAACTCGGAGCCAACAATGCAGGAAGGTATCCAGTTGCCCGAGCTGCTGGCGAAAATCAAGGCGTTGAGAGAAGCCGGGATGAGGGCCGAACATGTGGCCTTCAGCTTCATGAAGCGAAGGGTGCAACCGTTGATGGCCCGCGACACCCTAGGGTACCAGTACACCGGCGACGACGACACGTCGCGGATGCCCGGTGATGAAGTAGATGACGACGACATCGTCGACGGGCTGGGGGGAATCTTCAAGGATATGCCGGCGTACACGCCGTGACCTGTGCCTGAGTACTCTGCCGCGCGCCCGCCAAATGAGGTCGGTAGCCGTACCCATTGTCGAGTACTCATTACGGAAGAGTAGTCGTGCTGACGTATTGTGCTTCTTGCAGGATGACTTGGTGAAGTACATCTCCGAGTCGGCGTCGCTTCCTCAACTTGTCGAGGTCCCAGAGGAAGGGAAAGCCAAGGCCAAGGAGCGGTGCGAAGTTGGTGAAGGAGACGACACAGTAGTCGTCGAAGATACGTCCAAGGAGGATGACGATGAGGAGACGCTGCAGGAGCACTTCCAGCTGCGGTCAAGATTCAGCCGCCCTGGATTGCCGCATGTTCCTCTCGTTCAAGATCCACCGACTAGCCTGGAGGCTAGTTTGCCTGTGCCACCAAGGAGGCCATGCAACGTGGCCTGTAAGAGCGTGGCTAAGAAGTTGAAGGTCACGGAGACCACGTCCCAGGAGGTAAGCCGTCTTGAATAGGGTAGTCGAGTACTTATGTCTCGATGTTGTGTATTGACGACGAAATTCCCTTGCTTGCAGGAGATGCCGCCTTCCGACCCCGTTGAGCAGGGTGACGAAGGCGATAGGGACACAATGGGAGAGCCAGCTAGAGCCAGCCGTAGCCTAGCCCCCACCGTAGATGAACTCTTGGCGCAGTTGTCGCGCCAGCCTCCTGTTGCTGAGGAGGGTACTGCACCGGCCGCTGCTGTTGCTGAGGAGGCAGCGGCTACTGAGGCCTAAGAGGACGCGCCCGCTGTGGTTGGATTGGTTGACATCGCCAGTATCCTCGGCGCCCCAACTGTGACGGTGATCCGGTCGAGCATGTAAGTGCTGGTCCTTCCCGAGTAGTACATTAGATTTGGTAGTCGTACTGGGTTGAGAACCAGCTCGTGTACTCCGCAGGAAATCAACGGACTTGACCTGGGAGGGAGATGAACCCACCACAGCGGTGACTGGATAGGAAACCGCACCGCCCGCTGAGGAGTCTGCTCCCGCCCCTCAGGCAGAATTCGAGGCACCGGCCATGGAGGCTACCTTGCCCGAGGCCAGCATCGTAGAGGGTGAGTACGTTGCTCAAGTGCATGTAACCCTGAAGAGTAGTCGTAGCCACCAGGTATGACTGATCCAATTGTTCTTTTATTGACAGGTGCCGAAGCCGAGGAAAGCGCCATTCCCGAAGAGGCTGCCGGAGGAGCCCCCGAGCCGATGCAGGCGGCCGTTGAAGAAGCCGCCGCGACAGCTGGAGGAGAGCGCGATGACGTGCTGTCAGAACCGGCTCTGGAAGTAGTCGTTCTCTCACCGGAGATCCAGGACGCGGAGCCAATCCGCTCGGTGCCAATGTCCGTAGCCGCGACGAGTAGTCGAGGCGGGATCAAGCTGCTGGTGGATGACCTAGTCGACCCAGCGACGGTAGCTCGTCACCTGGAGGCGGTGCGCCAGGCCGAGCAATGGATGAAGGTGAGTAGTCGACATCCTTGAGTAGTCAATCCTTTAGTGTTGAGTACCGAGTTAACATCTGTTGTCTGTTGCAGGACGTCGCGGAGAGGTCCCTACAGAAGTCCGACATGCTTCAGGGGTACGGCGACACGGTACTCCGGGCCGAGGCCTTAGAAGAACAGCTTGTGAAGGCCCGGAAGCACGTTGCCGCGATGCAGTCGAAGCTGGATAGCGCCTTCACCCAGTATCACAACGACATCCAAGATATGTAGGCGAAGAGCGACGAGCTGGTGCGGAAAAACAAGTCTCTCCGCAACAAGAATAAAGGTACGCCATTGTCATGCTGAGTACCCGTTGATAGTACCTTTAAGGAGTCTGACCCGCTTTGCCTTGTTTAACTGCAGAGCTTGAGACCCGCGTCGACCAGCTGAGGGCTTCAGAGACCGACATGAAGAACCTCTTCTACCGGGAGAAGGAGGCCCGCGAGGTACTGGAGTATGATTATAAGTAGCTTGCTTACTAGTGCGACAAGCACATGGAGCTCCGCATTGCGTCGGATCGTGACCTCGTCAACTGCTACAAATCTTTGCAGAAGCTAAACGAGGACTGCGAGAAGCTGCGGGCTCAACTCAAGGAACTCGAGGAAGCCGCGCTCCCCATCACGAGGCTACTGGTGCCTCACCCTAGCGGTTAGAAGATAGCTCCTTTGGTGGACCGGCTGAGGGAAGCCCCCAGCCGCCTGGCGACCTACGTCAAGCACTTGGCGAAGTCGATCCCCAACCAGGTTCTGGCCTTCATGAAGTCGTACTTCCCAAAGGCTCTGGTTGATGTGGTCGCCGGCGGACTAGCCGCCAACTGCACGGATGAGCAGTACGCGGAGCTACTGGAGCAGATGGCGCCCACTGCTGGACAAGTTGCCAAGAAGTTGAATCTTCAGTAGTCTTGTCAAGTTAGCTCGTAGTAGTTGTTGTATATAAACAAAGTTGTAATGCACTTGTTTAAGTATTAATGAAAGAAACTTCCATAGATGAGTACTCGTTATCACGGTCTGTGAGTGCGGAGTCCCATCATGGAGTCGTTGCGAGTAGTCATGCTCGCCAGTAGTTCGGTTGAGGGAAAGAGACAGTAAAGCAGTTGATAAATAATCAAACTTTATTACTAAAGAAGTACACCTGGATGGCTAGGGCCGTTGTTACAGAGTAGTCGCCAGGACCCGGAGCCCGCCTACGGCTAAGTAGTGCTAGGGAGTACTAGCCGCTTACAGCAGTAGATCCGTTAGTAGCCGCATGGGCTGGATCTAGGAGTACTTGGTCTCTTAGTAGACCGCTGCTGGAGTCCTTTGTCGCTCGTCGCAGCCCAAGACCCGTTAGTAGCCCCGTGGGCTGGATCATGGAGTCGAGAAGTCCGGAGACTAGGTCCTGGACCTGGAGGTCGCTTACGGCGAAGGGGTCTTTGAGTAGTCGTATAGACTGGAGCCCCCGGTGTAGTCATGTAGACTAGGCGTAGAATCGACAGAGTCGGTCAATGTTCCACGAGTTGTTGACGTCTTCGCCTTCAAGCGTCTGGAGGCGGTAGGAGCCCGGTCCGGTCACCTTTGCAACTGTGAAGGGACCTTCCCATGGCGAGCTGAGCTTGTGTAGTCCTTCCGTGTTCTGGATGCGGCAGTGGACGAGATCACCAACGTTGAAGGAGTGTTCCTTGACGTTGCGATCGTGGTAGCGTCGGATACCCTCTAGGTACCTTGCTGATTGGACGAGGGCGGCACAGCGAGCTTCTTCGAGTCCGTCGATGTCAACTCGTCTGCTGTCTTCAGAGATGCCTTCGTCGTATTGCTCCACTGCTGGTGAATCCCACATGACATCAGCAGGGAGGATTGCTTCGGAGCCGTAGACCAGGAAGTACGGGGATTGTCCCGTTGGCTTGGAGGGTTGAGTACGCAGCCCCCAGAGTGCATTGGGTAGTTCCTTGATCCACTTGCCTCCTTTGGTGTTGGCAGCGTCGTGTAGCCGCTTCTTGAGAGCGTCGAGCACCATCCCATTGGCGTGCTTGACTTGTCCATTAGCCCGAGGATGGGCAACTGAGACATATCGGACGTCGATCCTGCTGTTCTCACAGTACTCCCAGAACTGGTGATTGTTGAAGTTGGAGCCCAGGTCTGTAATGATGCGGTGGGGTAGTCCGTAGCGATGCATGAGTTCATCCAGGAAGTCGAGTACTCTGTCAGCCTTGGGGCATGTAACCGGCTTGACCTCGACCCACTTGGTGAACTTGTCGATGGCCACCAGTACTCTGTTGAATCCATCTGGCGCAGTTGGGAGTGTCCCAATCATGTCGAACCCCCAGCAGGAGAAAGGCCAGGTTAGCGGTATGGTGACTAGCTTGTAGGTCGGGACGTGTTGCTGCTTGGCGAAGTATTAGCACCCTTGGCACCTTCTGACGAGTTCTTCAGCGTCGCCTAGAGCTGTGGGCCAATAGAAAGCCCATCGGAAGGCCTTGCTGACCAGCGTGAGTGAGGACGCGTGGTTGCCGCAAACGCCTTTATGGATCTTCTCCAAGATGTCCTTGCCTTCTTGTCGGGGAACGCACTTCATGAGTACTCCGGAAGATGCGCCCCACCTGTAGAGCTTGTCTCCGACGAGGACATAGGACTTGGCCCAGCGGATGAGTTGCTCGGCAAGTTCTTGTCCGAGGGAACCTTCTGCTCGCTGAGGTAGTTGATGAAGGGCCGCCTCCAGTCCACGTCGATCATCATGACCTCCTGGCCAGCCGAGGGATGCACTGGGTCAGTGGTCGGTGGCGCCGGCTCCGGGATGGATGGCGCGTGAAGCTCGTGGACGAAGACACCCGCTGGTACTTGAGCGCGAGTAGAACCAAGCTTCGACAGGACGTCCGCTGCAACGTTGTTGTCGCGGACAACGTGGTGGAACTCGAGACCATAGAACTTGTTCTCGAGCTTGCGGACTTCTAGGCAGTAGGCGTCCATGTTCTCCTTGTTCGAGTCCCAGGACTTGTTGACTTGGTTGATGACCACTGCGGAGTCGCTGTAGACTCGTAGCCGCTTGATGCTCAGTGAATCCACGAGGCGGAGTCCGTGTAGCAGAGCTTCGTACTCGGCTTCGTTGTTTGAGACCTTCCAGAAGATCTGCAGGATGTACTTGAGTTGTTCGCCTGTTGGAGAGATCAAGGGTACTCCTGCACCTGTGCCCTCGAGGTTGAGTGAGCCGTCGAAGAACATCACCCAGTGCTCTGGGCGCTCGGTTGGAGTAGGTAGCTGATTCTCCCGCCACTCCGCCATGAAGTCGACTAGTGCCTGCAACTTGATGGCTGTGCATGGCTTGAAGTCGATGTTGAGGGCGCCCAGTTCGACCGCCCACTTGGAGATTCTTCCAGTTGCATCTTGGTTCCACAGGATGTCACCGAGCGGGTAGTCGGTGACGACGGAGATTGAGTACTCCTGGAAGTAGTGTCGTAGCTTTCGTGAGGTGATTAGCACTGCGAACAGAAGCTTCTGTACTGGCTGGTAGCGCGCCTTGGATTCTGATAGGACCTCGCTGACGAAGTAGACTGGGCGCTGGACTGGATAGGCGTGGCCGTCTTCCTGCCGCTCGACGATGATGGCGCATCGACCACGTGAGTAGTCGCAGTGAGGTAGAGCAGTAGCTGCTCGCCTTTGCGAGGAGCCGTGAGGACTGGTGGCTTTGATAGGAAGTCCTTGAGCTGGGCAAGGGCTTGGTCCGCCTCTGGAGTCCACACGAACTTCTCTTGGTGTTTGAGTAGTTTGAAGAAGGGGAGCCCCCGTTCTCCAAGCTTCGAGATAAATCTGTTAAGAGCCTCCATGCATCCGGTTAGCTTTTGCGCGTCTTTGATGCACGTGGGAGCCTTCATGCTGATGATGGTGGAGATCTTCTCGGGATTGGCTTCGATGCCGCGATGGCTGATGATGAAGCCGAGTAGTTTGCCCGACGGTACGCCGAAGACGCACTTGTTCGGGTTGAGTTTCCAGCGGTACTCGCGCAGGGATGCGAAAGTCTCTTCAAGGCCGTCGATGAGCATGCTGGAGTTTCTGGTCTTGACGAATACGTCATCCACGTAGGCTTTGACGTTCTTGTTGAGTTACCTCTTGAAGCACGCCTGGATAGCACGTTGGTATGTAGCGCCGGCATTCTTCAACCCGAAGGACATGGTCGTGTAGCAGTACGCGCCAAACGGGGTGATGAACGCGGTCTTCTCCTGGTCTTCTTCTTTGATCGCGATCTGGTGGTACCCGGAGTAGCAGTCGAGGAAGCAGAGCAGGTCGCAGCCCGCCGTGGAGTCGATGACTTGGTCAATCCGCGGCAACCCGAAGGGGTCCTTGGGGCAGTGCTTGTTGAGGTCGGTGTAGTCGACGCACATCCTCCACTCGTTCGAGTTCTTCTTGCGGACGAGGACGGGGTTGGCGAGCCACTCAGGATGGAAGACTTCTTTGATGAAGCCAGCCGCGAGTAGTTTGGCGAGTTCCTTCTTGATGGCGTCCCGTCTGTCGTCGGCGAAGCGGCGGAGGTGTTGTCGCTTCGGGGTAGCTTTAGGATCGACGTTGAGTGAGTGCTCAATCAACTCCCTGGGCACCCCTGGCATGTCCGCTGGTTTCCACGCGAAGATGTCGCGGTTAGCCCGGAGGAAGTTGATGAGCGCGTCTTCCTATTTGGGGTCAACGCCTGCCCCGATGGTGGTGGTCTTGCTGCTGTCGCCTGTCCCGAGGTCAATTGTCTTGACCAGAACCTCCTCGGCTGGCTGAGGCCTGTTAGCTTTATCTGACTTCTCTGGGATGTTGAGTTCACTTGGGGCAAGCTTCTTCGACGTAGCGTAGATCTCCATCATTGCATTGGGTACTTGATTTGTGGAAGCGATCTCCACAGCTTCCGTGTCGCAGTCGTGCGATATCTTTAAGTCCCCTTGCAGCGAGAGTACACCTGCTGGACTCAGCATCTTGAGTACCAAGTAGGTGTAGTGGGGTACCGCCATGAACTTGGCGATAGCCGCTCTGCCGAGGATGGCACGGTAGGACGTCTCGAAGTCCGCGACTTCGAACTTGATGTACTCGGTACGATAGTTGTCCCGAGATTCCCCGAAGGTAACTGGCAGGACCACTGAGCCCAGTGGGATAGCCATGTTCCCGGGGACGATGCCGTAGAAGGTCGAGGTGCTCTTGGTGAGCATGTGGGTGATGTCAAGCTTCATATTCTTCAAGGTCTTGGTGAAAAGGACGCTAAGCCCGCATCCACTGTCGATGAGGACCTTGTTGAGTTTGGAGCCCGCGACCACCGGCTTCAGGACGAGTGGGAACCGGCCTAGTTCGGAGAAGCTGGTCCATTGATCCATGCGGGAGAAGGTAATGGGTACCTCCGACCATCTGAGAGGAGTCGGAACCGCTGGTTCAATGCTCATGACTTCTCGACGGGTAGCCTTTTGGACCCATCTGCTGGGTAGTCCGCCGAAGAGGACGTTCACCGTCTTGTCGGGTTCCTGGAAGTCGCCATTGCCATTGTCGTTCTTCTTCTTGCCTTTCTTGTCATGAGGGTGCTGCGGCTCTGGAGTATCCTTGAGTGCTTGCCTGAGTTGGTAGCATTGCTCGGTGGTGTGGTTGACGTCTAGATGCCACGGGCACTTCTCCTTCAGCAAGTCTTTGAAGCCGCCGGAGGTCTTCTTAGAGTTCTCCTTCGCAGGGCGCTGAATAGCCGCGACAGTGTTGTCTGGCTTACGCTTGCGGTTGGGACCCGAGTAGTTGTTGTTGTTGCGACTGCCTTGGTTCCCGTTGTTGCTGCTGCCACCGCTCGTGTTCCGCTTGCTCTTGCCACGGATGGCATCGTACTTGGTGTTGGCTTTGTCTTCTTCATCAGCCCAGGAGGTGATCATGTCTTTTAGATGGGTGATGGAGCTGGGGCGGCGTCGACCGAAGTCTTCGAAGGTGCGATAGTGGTAAAGACCATCTTGGAAGAGGTCGATGACCTCTTTGTCGATGACGTCGACTACGGTGGCGCGTTTGTCGAAGAAACGCCGCATGTACTTGCAAAGGGTCTCACCTTGTTCCTGCTTTACCATAGCCAGGTCCATGCGAGTACCCGAGCGGCCCATAGCACCTGCGAAGTTGCTGGTGAACTGCTCCTTCAGCTGGTCCCACTTGTCGATCGAGTACTTTTCGAGTGACTCGAGCCATGTGAGCGGGGCTTGGTCCAGGCAGAAGGGGAAGTAGAGGCACTTGGTGTCGTTGTTGCCACCAGCATTCTCGATGGAGAGGGCGTAACACCTGAGCCACTAGAAGGGGTCTTGCTTCGCGTCGTACTTGGTGATTCCCAGAGGTTTGAATTTGTCCGGGAGGAGCAAGTTGCGAAGTCGAGGAGAGAAGGCGGGGAAGCCGTCGTTGTCGCTTGCGGTGGCGGACTTCTTCCACTGCAGTTCTTCAATCTTCTGGCGGGCATCGAAGCCGCCCCGAGAGGCTCCGGAGGCGTGGCTATTCGCGTGGCGTCGGCCGCCGCGATCGCCTCCACCACCGGCCCTTCTGTTGGCCCCATGGTTGGAGCTTCCGCCGTCGCTGCCTCCGCCGCTAGTGTCGCAATGAGGGACGATCTCATGATCACCGCCAGCAGCTGCAGCGCTGTTGCCACCTTGAGAGGGTCCGCCGGCCGTTGCACGAGTACGGTTGGGATTGGCCGACAGCTCGGCTCGAGTACGATTACGACCGAGGTCCGCGCTGCGACTTGTGTCTTCGTTGTCGCGGTTCCTGGCAGGGAGCGGCTGAGCGACCCTGTTGTCAACTCGCATGAAGTAAGCGTCTTCTGCAAGCTTGGCGATGACTTCTTTTGCACGCATCCCCTGAGCTTGGCGTGTGATTGCTGTGATCGACATGAGGCATTGCTCCGGGGTAGTGTGTACCCAACTCTCGACTTGGTCGAGAGCCTCTGTGAGGTTGCGGATGGGGAGGTTGTCTCGAAGACGCCGGCGTCGTTCGTTCCACTTTCTGTTATGCTCACGTCGAGCATGCCTGTTGGCGTCGGTCTCATCCGCGTTTGCATCAGCAGACAGCTCGTCTACGGAGATGTCTTCAAGGTATCGGTCGCTTGCTGTCCCTGAGAGTCCTTGTGATGCTCCAAGTTTTTAATTATCGTCATTAACGCTAATGACCGGATCAGCCGAGTCAAACCAGTCAAACACCGGTCAAACCTAGGTCAATCTGGGTCATCACCCCGAAAACCTCGCCAATGAACCCTAATGAACCCCTTGACCAAGCCTACACACACCCGTAGTGGACCCTTGGTCAAAGACACGGTCCAAACCGGCTTAACCGTTGACGTCAGCGAATGTCGTCCGGAACTTTTGCCGCGTTCTCCAACAATTCACCTAAACACTTCAAAATCTATCTTTGTTAAAGTTGACCATCTTGTTGAGGGACACAAGTTTTTGTGTAGATTGGCATTTCAAATTTTGAGTGGAAATTGGTGAAAAACTTGATCGACTGACAGTACCTCCTGTTTTTCAGAACAAGTCGGCATTCAATGTTGGCACGATGTTCCTGCAAAATCCGTCGAGAAAAACACTAGACGGCCTTTACAAAAGTTGTAGAGGGTAGTTAGATCTACAACTTTCCTATTCACCACAGGTTGCACTTCTATTCAAAAATTTGGAGAAAAACTATTTCGAACAGAGGCAGTCCGAGCAAAATCTCGCCGAGAGCGCGCCCGCTGCGCCGCGCGCCGCCGCGCGCCCGCCGCGTGCCCGCCCGGCCCCTCGGTTTTCGAGCCGCCCGCGCGCCTCCCGAGGTCCCCTCGCCCCTTCCCAACGCAGCTCGCTCCTTCCCCACGCCGCACGCATGCCGAGGCCGCCCGGAACGCCGTGCCGCCGTGGTCCTTGCGGCCGCCCGCCGTGCCCGCCGCCGTACCGCCGTTGTCCTTGCCCGGCCCTCGCCCGCCCTCTCTCGTTCTCACTACCGCGCGTCGCCTTAAAGGGCCGCCGCTCCCTCCCCGGACGTGAAGGACCCCTTCCCCCACCGCACCGCGCCCGCCCTCGCCGGGAACGGCGCCGCGGCGGCCGCATTCACCGGCCGCCGGCTTGCCGCTCGCCGGTGCCACCACCGCCCGTCCAGCGGCCCCAACCGTCCCTCTAGCATCCCCTAGAGCCGCCACCACCGCCGGTTACCACACATTGGCCGCAGCCTCGCCGGAACAGCCCCCACCGCGGCCGCTCCTCCCTGGCCGCCGGCGAGCTGCTCGCCGGAGCCACCTCCGCCCGGTCCAAACCCTCAAATCGGGCCTAGGGCATCCCTAGATCACTCCCCAGTCCTTCCCCGGCCGCGAGCGACGGCGAGCTCGCCAGAATTGGCTCACCCGCGCCAGCCAGCCGCCCCAGGGGCTACATTGCAACACCCAGATTCTTTCCAGGGTCCTCACTGCAAAAGGTGAACTCCAATAGTAAAAGTGATTTCCTGATTCTTGTAAATTGCGTAGAAAATCACAGAAAAATCAGAAAAATGTAAAGCCAATTTTGTTGGATTCATGGTGAAATATCCCACACCTTTTGTTATTCTGGCCTGAGCTAATTCCTGCAAGTTTTGGCATGAAAAATACAAGTGTGAAAACCCTAGATCTGCAATATCTCAAAAACCATAACTTCTCTGTAGATAATTTTTGAATATGTTGTGTGTGTTGGTCATGTCTAGCTCCTATGCCAAAAATAGCACAAAGTTATGATGTAAATCGTTTTATAAAAATGTTTTCCATCTCTGCCAGATCTGCATAAATGATTTTTCTAGCTAAAAATATTTATGTTTTTTAGCTCAACTTGTGCACATTGTCTTTTCATTCCAAAGCACACCTCAGGTGAATTAATCACAATTTTATAGATAACAGAAATAATTATTCTTGAATTATGCTTGATTTTCCGCAAAAATTCATAACTTGAGTTCCATAATAGTTCTAGGTATATGTGCTACACCACTAGGCTAGTTTTGGGCCATGTATCATGTATGAGAAAGTTTGGATCATTTTGATGGGTAATTATTTTTGTGTGCATTTACCTTGTCCATCTAGCTAGCTTTTGTCTTTCTCAAAAATAATTTATTTATGGCTATCCAAAGCTCGCATGTGTGTCCAGTGGCTTGTTATAGGTGTTTAGAGTATAACACACCCATCAAATGAATTTTATTAATTAATTTCATGAATGAAAGCTATGGAAGCAATTAAGGGCTTAATAGTCATCAATTGGGAAAAACACCAAAACACCCTTACTAGTCTTGGGTCTGGTTGCAAACCTTGTTAAAAGGTTAAATATACCCACCCACTACTGTTTGTGAATTTAAATTAAATTATTTACATATATATGTACACAGTCACCATCAAAAAGAATATCTAATAAAGAATTGCAAACGGCTTCTTTTTGGAAGAGTATGCTAAATGTATTCTTATCTAGGTGAATGTATCCAACAAATACACCCTGGATTGTCAATTAAGATTTGTGATCAATTAAATTAAAAATCGTCGAGTAAATCTTGTATTTGCATCTTCGTGTAGATCTTTCTGCCAGTAGACGTACGCTTGTGCCGGAAGGAGGAAACGAAGGTGCCGACAAAGAGCTGCCGTACGTGGACGTAGCTCAAGACCTGGACCCATGTCCAGAAGGGCCCAAGGCCAACCTTGCTAGCAAAGGCAAGCCCCGGATCATTAACCCTATCTTTTAAAATTATGCAATTATGTTTGCTTCGATTGTGCACTTACGTTTCAGGAGTTGATTTGAAACCCTAGGTGCATGATCTTTAGGTACCTATGCTCTATCACTAGTATGCTAGGTCGATAGTCGCTATGCCATAGGACCCGATAGAAGTCGAGTGATGTTCGTCACTCGCGAGAATAGGTCCCTAGATAGGAATCATAAGATATCCTCAAATGGATTGCTCATGTGGTAAGAGCATGGGGTTGGCTCCGGTCCAGTGGCTTTCGTGGGCTAAGCTTTTGAACGTACCAAACATTCGCCGGGAATGGGACCGGTAAGCTTAGTACCTTAATGAGACGGCGCGGGAACTCTCCCCTTCTACTCTTGAGTAATCGTCTTACCGGCTAGCTACCGGGAAGGGGGGTCTATTGTGTGAGACTAGATACCTTGCGGGGTAAACCAGCTAACCTTGCACCCAGGACTGTAGGCAGTGCTCCCAACCCGAGGACTTTTGGAAACGACCTGGGAAAGTTGTCCCTTCGGGGGCAGCCTACCGTGTGTTTGGGTTTACCTTGCAAGGTTTAAATCAATCGATTGTCGGCCTCTCACCGTTATCCGAGACTGCTTAATCAACTGGCCATGATATCCCATAAAGATGGAACTCGAGGAATATGGATGGATGAATTAATAGCTTGTCGACCTATTGATTGAATTAGATGGCACATTTAGAAATGGTAATCAACTAGAACTTGCGCTAAAAGATTGAAAGTAAGGATCTACTCTTAGCAGCGGTTCAGCAAAAGGAACTCCACCGGCCAAAAGCCTTTCATGTCTAGAGTTCGGTGATGTAGTTATCACCCGACGGTTAAGTCTTGCTGAGTATTAGTATACTCAGCCTTGCTTTAAAACTGTTGTTGCAGGTGTTGTTGACCAGAAGGGTGACGACAAGTGATGACATCGCGGATGGCCTCCTGTGATGTCTACCGTTGCGCTAGTTTATTTTATTTTCCGTTGTTTCCAAACTCTGAACCTTTACTCCATGTCATGAACAATGGTTTGTAATAAATTATGTTAACTCGTGTTGTACTCTGGACTCGCCTTCGTGTGAGTTTTAATGCATGTGTCGATCCTCTGTTCGATGTCCAAGTGATTTACCGGGCGTTAACCCAGCAACCAACGACAGGATGATATTTCACTATTGCTTAACGACCAAAGTGGATCGGTCTTAGGCGATAGTACGGTATTTTTCTGGGCGGGTTGTCACAGCTGGTATCAGAGTGACTGCAAGCACCAGAGCTTAATTCACAACCTTAATCACATGATTTTTGAATAAAATTTGCCAAGATTGTTTGATTTGCAAAACACATTCGGCCGTTAAGGAATTTTTGATTTCTTTCAGGTGGCTTATTGATCTATGGTTTATTTTGCTAACTCCCAGCACATTTTACTTTATGTCAGACTTACTTTCTCGCACAACCAAACTAGATGAGCCACGTGTTTTATACGTGTGCTGTTCCGAATCACGGGAATTGCGAGGGTTGATGGAGTGGTCCCTTCCACGGATCCCATCTTCGCGTCTGGTTGTAAGTTGTGTCTCGCCACGTGTTTCATATGTGAGCATTCCGCATGTCGAGTATGCGAAGCAAGGATATACTCCATTCAAACGGAGGATGTCCGACGTTGGACGCTGTCCATGCAGCGGCTTAACGCATGGATGCCGTTTCTATAGTGAACGGTAATGTATGTGGACGCTTTCATGAGTGCTGGCATGGAAGGTTCGTTGGGTTCTGAGATCTTCTGCAGGTATGCTAACCTCGTTTCGTAAGTCGCTAAGTAAGCATCGACTATATCTCGACTAGTTATTATACGGAGATACGTGTATGTGCCACGCCACCGGCGCTAACTCCGAGTTTTGGCTTGAATGCCTTGTGAGGACGATTGGGACGTCTTGCATCATGTTAAAAGTCGTGAAAGAACCTAAACTGAACTCACATCTGTTTTCGTGCTCTCTAAGGTAAATTGGTGATAGTGTGTTTTGTCCTGCCTAGCCTCTCAAGTGTAGATGTGTTGTCATGCTTAAATTATTCGAGTTGTTGCTTAGATTGTTGTTCTTGTCCAAGAATCTTTCGTCTAGGTGATCTTAATCTAGGTTGCTCCAATCTAATCCCATTTCTGCTGGCCCAAGCTCACGATCATGACTTAGGTTAACCGCATGTTATGCTTGGTTAGTCAACCCTTGTCTGCTATCTTCCTAGAACCTTTTGGAATCTTGCTTGGTTAAGCACCTTCCTCATCCTCTAGCTTAACCTCGCGTACCCAACTTGAGTTTCATAACCTTGCTAAGTTACTCCGTAGATTTGACAAATGTTGGACTCCAGTTGGAGTTAGGGAGCTCGGTTTCCGTTTACCAGAAACCTTGTATCATTCGGTATGCCTGCTCGTTCGAGTTCAACATACGTTGGATCTTAGTGTGCATAATGACCCCATACCTTAACCCCTACCTGTATTTGTGGATCGAGTTACCTTTGTATACTCGCACCCGACTGATTCTCACTTTTGTCGTTATGTCCAGATGGACCACGCTGGCTCTACGTCGGCTGATGTGGAATCATGGACTCTCGTGAATTACCTCGAGGAGGGTGGATTTCCTGCACTTTTGTGGGACACCCTGAAGGATTTTGGGTACACCACTTACCCAGAGTACTCGACACGTGAGGTCATGACCACAGGCCAACTCCTTCGTTGCGAAGTGAAGGTGAAGATTTCAGTGTGCCCGACCAATCCTACTTGGGAAGAGTGGGAGTGTATGGCACACGGAAGACACTTGTCCAACACGATGCAGAAGGCTGCTCTCGAAGCACTCACAACCTTCTGTGGAAAGCACCCTGCCGAAATAGTCAACTCTGGAGCCAAAGTAATTCCGGTACCTGAGTGACACATTGCACCGGGTGGTGAATGAGAAACTATCCTTCCAGCCCAAAGCAACTCTCACTATAGTCCCGATCTTGTCACCTCAGTCCGCTTTTCAGAAGCCATGTACGACACCTACCAACGGATGGTGGGAGAAAGCGTATTCTATAGACACCAAATCTATAGATACAAAGTTAAGGAAGTGGAGTGTTCAGCTCAAGCGTTGGAGGAAGCCCGAGCAATGATCGCTACTCTCAAGAAGGAAAGACACAAGGACAAGGCAAAGATACAAGAGTTAACGGAGATCATACATGAGCAGAATTTCTTGTTGCAGCATAACGATCAGTATATGCTTGAACTAGAAAATCAACTGGAAGTCATAGCAGCTCCACCCCCAGAACCTGTCATTCCTGGACCAGCGCAAGAAGGAGATGCTGAAGATATCCACGGAGAATCTGGAATTGAGTCTGGACCTGAGTCACCATAGTCCCTCAGCGTGGAAGATCCCACCCTTGGAAGTTGGTCCGTCAGGAATAAAATTTTAAGTCGTAAGAATGCAGTGTTGTAAGGAACCCTAGTGTACCATGACCGCTTCGGTCAACTATCACTGTCGGTCAAATTAGGAACCTTGTCGTTGCAGATAGTCTGCATTATAATTCCAAATGTTGTTTGGTAATTCTGAAACCCTCATCGATGTAATGCCTTGACTAAACCTCTCTTTCCATAATGATCTTTGTAAGGCATGACTTATGCTGGTTGTGATCCATCAAGTTCTGTGCTCCACCAATTTCGTGTCAATCAAAGATCCAATCGATTCATCAATCTTGAACTTATTCTTTTTGGTCTTGCTCACCACCATGTGTTTTAGAATTAAAATAAATGTTACTTTTGAGCATGCACTGCATCGCATATGCATTTGGGAAGCATGGGTATACTAATGTGCATCCACATGAAAACTTCGTACTCCGATTCTACCTCTCTGGTTGGTGATGTTGTTATCCCGTAGCCAAAGGTGCCGCGACGGAACCTAGGGCATCATGTGTGCTGCAGCCACACGACTGTAGGAGCGCGCTAAGGTATCTTGGTTATGAGATAACAACTCGTCACACAGATCCTCTCCCTACTTTTGATTGCCCTTGCAATCACTAACGCATATGGGTAATCGAGTCATTCTAACGAGCATCATGAGCACCGTACCGCACGAGCATGTGCATAGTGTCTTCACAAGCATATGCATCGCATCAACTTTGAAAAGTATTGCACCTTCAAAATAAGGAGTTGTCAAAACCTCAAATTTTACGAAGTAAGTAAGGGTGTGAGCAAGCCTATTCTGAAGTTTTCTCATAAAGTCATTATCCGTACAAGAAGTCATGGAGCTCTGTAAATTAGCCTTCCTTCTCTGTGATGATCTGTTGGAAATTCCTGTCGATTCGGCCTCGTGCGTCGCGAATCTCGACGACCTTGTGGCGCTGATTCCTTTTTCCTGCCAGCTAAGCGGAAGCCGTAGACGTAGAAATTCTCTTGAGCAGTTGAGGACCAGGAGCGTCCCGGTGGTCGATGGATGACCGCTCCTCAGTGATGAGTGATTGAGAACGGGTGTTGGACTGACTCTTGGCTCAGTGCGCAGGTGTAGGCTGCGGCCTAGTTCGTGTTGTTGCAGGTGAAGAACGGGCGTGAAAGGTCTTCAGCCTTAACGGGCCTCCGGGAGATGTAGAGACAAATAGGCTTGGTTCGAGGGACCCGTTGGACGACGGGACTAGGTGTGGGCCACATGGTGGCGAGACGAGCAAGACGAAGTCATGGACAAACGAGCCGGTGCACGGTGGCGGTCGAGTCAAGTGGTTTGGCGGGAGGCCGGACCGAGCACACGGGGTTTGGTGGTTTGCCCACAAAACCATTGGAGGACGGTTTCTTGGTTTGGGCCTCAAAACCAAGTCCGAGGGCCCAACACGATGGAGACGGGATCCAGGCGTGTCGGGAAGCTTCGAAGCGGAGGACACGCGGCGGGATCGCATGGCTTGCGTCGGGAGGACGCGGGGTGTGGCAAAGGCGTGGCCGTCCAATGGCAAGACCCACAAACATTACCTAAATGCCCCTACGTGGGTTGTATCGCCAGTAGTTAAGTTAGGGGTAGTCGAGTCATTTACCACTCCGGCGGGACCTGATATATAAGCCATGAGTGTGTGTGGATGGCTCTCTCTCTCCGCGACTTAGGGTTTCATTTCCCCCCTCCCATTTCTTATTTTCGTAGCTATTTTCTTCTCCATTTTCTCTAGGCTAGCATGAGAGCTTCATGAGAGATTTGTTGAGAGGGATGGATGCTAGGGCGGCATGCTAGACCTTGTGAATCTTTCCTGGTTTGTATAGAAGATTCGGAGTTGTGTTATTCGTTGTCTTTTTGTGCTTGTTTTCGTGCCTTTGTTCTCGGTGTGATTCCGCGGATTTGAGTGGGTTTCTCCCCGGATTTCTTTGACGGAAACATGGATAGATGTCTCGTGCATCTTTATGATTGATCTTGTGCCCTCAAACGCCGGGAAACCACTTCGATTCAAGGATTTTCGTTCGGTGCTCTAGCTTTTGGTGGTGCTCAAAGGATTCGCGATTCCTGGTGATTTAGGGAGTTAGGAGGCAAGATTTTTGGGCTATAGCATTCTTGTGTGACGCTTTTCAAGTCCCCAAACCCTTGTCTCCACAGCTTCAACCGTTTGGGAAATCCGATGATGATTTGGGGGAGTTGATCTTCGAGGTCGGGCTGTTTTTCTGCTCTGTCCGTGCCTCGCGGACGGTACGTGTCGTCCTGGCGGACGGTCCGCGCCGCAAGTGTTTGTTAGGTGTTCTTCGTGTTTTTGCTCGCTTTTCGTTTCGATCCATCGTGGTTTTGAGTTTTGGTTGGACGAAGTTTCGGAAGGTCCGCGTGTGCTGGGCGGACGGTCCACGGGTGCCTGGCGGACAGTCCGCGTGCTCCCCGCGGACGGTCCGTTATTCGTGGTGCGTCTCTGGTGGTTCTGGTGTCTTTTTCGCACAGTCCGGGGCTCAGGCCGGACGGTCCGCGGCAAGGGTGCGGACAGTCCGCGATACCCTGCCGGACAGTCCGCGCGGCCCTTGCGGACCGTTCGCCCTGCCTGGCCGGACGGTCTGCCAGAGGCTGAGCGATTTACTTCTTGGTTCGATTCCTCCCTTTCTTTCTCGTGCTTCCACGTGTGCTTCAAGGAATCGTTCCTAAGACTGGAGGTTGATCCATAACCTCGTTGTCTTGGCGATTGGTGTGTGATTCGATCCATCGCTTGTGTGTGACCGAGATTTCACTGGGGTATAGGCCGGGTTCTTTAAGAAGAATTTTTACCGGCTCCTATTCACTCCCTCCCTCTCTAGTCGCCATCTGATCCTTCAATTGGTATCAGAGCTTGGTGCCGGATTCTTTGCGACTTTGACAAGTCTTGAATCCTAAGATGGTGTACGTTGAGCGGGGCGGTCCGCCGCACTTCGATGGCAAGGGTTACCACAAGTGGGCGGCTCGTATGATGATCTTTCTTCGTGGCAATTTGTTGGATTTCATTGTGCTTGACAAGACCTATGCTATTCTGGTCAACATCCATACTCTTATGGTGACCGATGCTGGTGCTAAGGCCAAGTATGAGGCAAATGCAAAAGTCGTTGATCACTTGGTCCGGAGCTTGTGTGATCCTGAGTTTGAGCGTGTTCGCCATTTGAATCTTGCTTGGCAAATTTGGGAGAAGGTTTTGGTTGCTCACGGTGGTGATAACCATGTGATGGCTCGCCTCTTCGTCTCTTACCGGATGCAATATGAGAACTTCACTCAACTTCCCGGTGAGGACATTGATGCGATGTTTTAGAGGTTCACTGCCATCGTGAACAACATGAAGGCTAATGTTGAGGATTTTCCTTACACCGATCATGATCAGGCTTTGAAGCTCTTGCATGTCTTGGATCCAAATGTTTGGGGTGCTAAGGTTGAGGCCATCAAGGAGTCTGGGCAGTATTTGACTATTGAGTTGGATGACCTCTTTTCTAAGCTCAAGTCGGGCCGAGGTTGACGGGAAGTTGCAATCCAAGCATGAGGGCTCGACTGACCATAGTCTTGCTCTTATGGGCGGATCAAAGGGCAAATCTAACCCTTCCTGTCGACAGTTTTCCTTGTCTTCTCTTATGTCTATTCCAGATGAGGAGTTTGATGTTCTGGGCGAGGAGGAGCTGGCCTTGCTCTCAAGAAGGTTTGATCGACTACATGTGAGCCGGAGGAATGCAAGGCGGAGCTCTGGGACGTGCTACAAGTGTGGCAATCATGGCCACTTCATCGCCGAGTGCCCGGAAGTGAAGGAGAACAAGTACAAGATGAGCGAGTACAAGGCGCACTCGAGGCGTGAAGACAAGTACTCCTCCAAGGGCAAGCACTTCAGCAAGTCCAAGAGCAAGGACAAGGAGAAGCGGCGACCGAGCAAGGGCGGCTACAAGAAGGACAAGGCAAGAGCCATGGTGGCCGGTGCAAGCGACGTCGACTCAAGCTCCAGCGACGCGCAGTCAAGCTCAAGCAGTGAAGATGAAGACGCAGGGAAGCGCAAAGGCAAGAAGAGTGCAAGCCGGAACCTCAGTGGATTGAGCTGTGTGGCGCTTGGAGGCTTTTGTGGCATGGCCCATAGCTCGAGCAGCAAGAATAGCGACAAGGAAGACAGCGACTCCGACTCGGAGGATGAGGTAAATCGTGACCCCAACTCTTGGCTTGCTGAGATCACTAGGTTGAATGGCTTGATCGACAACCGTGATAGTGTGTTGAGAGATGCTAAGAAGATGAGGAAAGATCTTAGGGTTCAACATGAGAATGCTAGTGAGGAAGTAGGAGAGTTAGAGTCCAAATTGCTTGAATTGAAACTTGAGAATGACTCTTTGAAACTTGCTCCTACTACTCCTGATGATGTTGAGTGTCTTGAGTGTGATGCATGGTTGAATGAGATCAAGTTGCTTAATGAGAAGAATGCTTCCACTTTGGCTAAACTAGATGCTCTTAGGACTGAGTATGATGAGCTTAAGGCTAGACCCACTTTGCTTGGTGCTTGTAAATCATGTCCTACTATGCATGCTAAGCTTGTTGATGCTCGTTCTACTATTAGCTCTATGGAAGCTTCTTTGAAATCTCCTGTTGTCAATGCATGCACTAGCTGTGATGAAGTTACTTTGCGCAATCTTAAACTTACTTCCCGCTTGGATGTCATCTATGAGGAGAATGACTATTTGAGGAAGGTGTTGGATTGGTTGTCTGGGCAGGAACCTCAATTGAAAATCATGATTGAGTAGTTCAAGAGAGCTGATGGTCGTGGTTTGGGGTTTGAGAAGTTGGGTGAGAAAGTTGGAGAGAACAGTGGGGAGAGTGTGTATGAGAAGTGTGTTGAGTCTAACCTTGAGTTTGAGGTGATTGGAGACATCCAAGTCCCACTTCTAAAGGCACCCAAGAACACTTTCACACCAAAGCCCAACCACCTTTGCAACAAGCTTGACACAACCCAAGATCCACCCAAATTCCCACCTAAGACAAATGACTTCCAGAAACCGGTGAAGTTTGTGAGTGAGAAGGGTGAGAAGCCTAAAGAGAAGCCAGGGTCAAAACCAAAACCCATCCCCTTCAGGTGTGAGTATTGTGGCAAGGAGAGACACCTAGCAGAATTTTGCTATAAGAGGAAGAGGGATGAGAGGCTTGCTAGGGAGCAAGCAAACCAGGACAGGTATCGCCAGTCTCATGGTATTCCTGAGCCTAGAGTGCCACTTCCACGGGTTGTGGGAAGTGTGAAGAGCGTTGGTAGAGTTGGAGCTCAGGGTGGTAGGTTTGTTAGGAGAGATGATGGTGTGCGTGCGGGTTAGAGGTTTGGTCGGGCTCGTGGTTGTTTTGCTGGACGTCCCCCTACTCGTCCTCAATACGGGTTTAGGGGAGATGATCGCAGCTTTGGGTTCCAGAGGAACTGCGGACCACGTTTTCCCCCTCGTGGTGCTCGTACTCCTTTCATGGGACATGGGAAGTTTGATGGCAAGGGAATGATGTTTGCTAACCACTCTTTTGAGCTGATGGCTCGACACTGGTTCAACTTTCTGTGTGCTAACCCCAGTGTCGAGTCGCTAGCTCATTCTCGTTCTTGTTTCTGACTACAGGCAGGAGGCTTGGAGAACATTTGGTTGATCGACTCCGGATGTTCCCGACACATGACCGGAGATAAGAAGTGGTTCTCCAGCCTCACCCCAATGAAGGAAAAGATGTACATCACATTTGGGGACAATGGACGAGGAAGGGTGATTTCTGAGGGTGTTGTGCATGTGAGTGACAATGTAACGTTGAAGAGAGTTGCTCTTGTGAAGTCTTTGGGTTTCAACTTGCTTTCGGTTTCTCAGTTGCTTGATGAGGGTTTTGAGGTGCGTTTCAAGTCTGGTGAGTCTCGTTTGCTGGATTCTTGAGGTCATCTTGTCTGTATGATCATCCCCGAGGGTCAGATTTTCAGGGCTGATTTCTCTCGTTCTTGGGGTCCTGCTCGCTGTTTGATGGCTGGTCCTTCTTCTGATTTGTGGAAATGGCATAGGCGTTTGGGACACTTGAGCTTTGATTTGGTTTCCCACTTGAGTGGTCTTGACCTTGTCCAAGGATTGCCGAGGTTGAAGCTTGAGAAGGATTTGGTTTGTGCTCCGTGTAGGCATGGCAAGATGGTAGCCACTCCCCATCCACCCCTGGCCGATGTCATGACCGAGCGTTCGACAGAGCTATTGCACATGGACCTTGTTGGGCCATCTCGAGTTCGCTTGGTGGGTGGGAAGTGGTATGTCCTTGTTGTGGTGGACGATTACTCTCGCTATGCCTCGGTGTTTTTCTTGGAGAATAAGAGTGAGACATTTGGTTTTGTTCGAGATCTGATCGTGAGGTTGAGAAACGAGAGGCATGGGAATGCCATCCGAGCTATCCGCAGTGATAATGGCTCAGAGTTCAAGAACTCTCGTTTTCATGCCTTCTGTCGTGATCAAGGTTTTGAACATCAGTATTCGACCCCTTATGTGCCCCCTCAAAATGGAGTTATGGAAAGGAAAAATTGGACTCTTTGTGAGATGGCTAGGACGATGCTCGATGAGCACAGGACTCCTAGGAGGTATTGGGCTGAGGCGGTCAATACGGCTTGTCATGTTTCCAACAGGATTTTATTGCGAACTTTCAAGAAGAAGACCTGTTATGAGCTTATGCATGGTCGGGCACCTAAGGTGAGTCATTTCCGAGTTTTTGGCTGCAAGGGCTTTATTCTTAAGAAGGGAAAACTCGACAAGTTTGAGGCTAGGTCTAGTGATGGTATTTTCTTTGGATATGCTAACCACTCTAGAGCGTATAGGGTGCTTAACCTTGAGACTAACAAAATCATGGAGACTTGTGCGGTAACCTTCGACGAGACAATGCCATGTACCTATCTTGGCTTTGAATGTGCAGGTGATGTGTAGATGGCCGAGGACCTCTTTGAAGAGGAGAAGGGTGAAGCTGGAGATGTTGATGGAGAGAACCATACTTTGAAGGCGAGTGTGTACACTACTTCCCCTACGGCCACCATCGGGAGCGTGGACGAGTCTGCTTCATGGACAATGACGGTGCGGCAAGGGACCCGAGCGAGAAAGTGAAGGTGAGGGGAGGTAGTCTCGAGGCGTGAGGCTCCCGGGCAAGAAGTGCATCCCTTGTTGAAGATCATTGGGGACATCGACGAACGTACTACACGGTCAAGGTCCGGGAATTCCTCTCATTTTGCTCATCTTCTTTTGTTGCCACTTTTGAGCCCAAGGACTTTGGACACGCTTTATCGATGCAAAAGTTTGGGTCAATTCTATGCATGAGGGAGTTGGAAAACTTTGAGGAGGAACCGGGTGTGGGAGTTAGTTGAACCACCTCCAAATTTCCATCCTATAGGAACCAAGTGGGTTTGGAAGAACAAGAGGGTGAGAATGGGATGGTTGTGAAGACAAGTCAGGACTTGTTGCTCGGGGGTTTAGTCGAAGGAGGGGATCGACTATGAGGAGACCTTTGCTCCTGTGGCCGTCTTGAGGCAATTGGATCCTTCTAGCCTTTGCCGTGGCTAAAGGGTTCAAGTTGTTTCGGATGTATGTGAAGAGTGCCTTTACGAGATGGGGTCATAGAGGAGGAGGTGTATGTGAAGCAGCCACACAGGTTTGAGAGCGAGTTGTACCCACGGGGTGTACGGGTTGAAAAGGGCTACGTATGGCTTGAAACGGGCGCCGTGCTTGGTATGGGAGATTGAGAGGTTTTACGGTGAGCGGAGGGGTTTGTGATGGGTACGAGTGGATAGGACCTTGTTTCTCCTCAAGCATGAAATGACATTGATTGTTCGGATACGTGGATGATATTGTCATTGGTGGCTCATCACATAACCTTGTTGCCAAGTTTGCGAGATGAGATGAGCGGGGAGTTCGAGATGAGCATGATGGGCGAGTTGCGGTACTTTACGTGCTGAGATCAAGCAAGTGAAGGACGGAACTTTAGTGCACCGGACTGGTACACGAAAGACATGCGAGGAAGTTCCGGATGCAAGATGTGAAACGATGTCGACTCCCATTGGGAGTATGGCCACTTTGGATGCGGACTAGGACGGAGAACCGAGTGGACCGGCGGAGTACGGGAGCATGATCGGCTTCCTCCTCTACTTGACGGCGACGAGGCCGGACATACGGTTCGGTGTGTGTACGTGCACTCGTTTTCGAGGGCTTCGCGGGGACATCACATCGACGGGCGGTGAGAGGATTTTCAGGTACCTACGATCTCTTGCCCTGGTCTTGGCCTTTGGTATTCTTCCTCCTCGACTCTTTCTCTTCATGGCTTTCCGATGCGGATTTTGCTGGTTGTCGAGTCGAGAGGAAGTCCATACAGTACTTGCCAGTTTCTTGGGTCTTCGTTGGTTTCTTGGTCTTCCCGCAAGTAGTCTAGTGTAGCTCGAGTCTACCAGGGGCGGAGTATGTTGCGACCGAGTTGTTGTTCCCGAAATTTGTTGTGGTTAGCTACTTTGAGAGACTTTGGTGAGGGAGTGCACCCGGTCCCACTTCTTTGTGATAGCACCGGTGCCATAAGCGTAGCTAAAAACCCGGTGCTTCACTCCAGACAAACACATAGAAGTGAGGTATCATTTCTTGAGGGCAAATGTGGAAAAAAGGAACCATTGTGTTGAGTCATGTCCCTACCCAAGAGCATCTAGCGACATCTTTACAAAGCCTCTCGACCAAGCTACATTTGTGCGCTTGCGGGGGAACTTGGGGTTGTTGCCCTTTCCTAGTTGATTCTTGGGGGTTTTTCTTTAATACCATATGTATCATACCATGTTTTACTTTGATGTATATACATGTTTTTGCTTGATGTACAACTCATGGTAGGATAGCCATCTTGTCATATATCATGTTGCATTTGTATCATATTGCATTTTAGAATGATGAGCTTTCATATGCCTTATTTGAGTTTCTTTGGCTATTTGTGAGATATTGGTCATATGTGTGGAGAAATGGTGATGTGAGGCTATGCTCTTGAAATATTTGAGATATGTGTATGGTGGATAGCCTCTTTTGAAATAAATGCTAATCTTGACTATTTTGGTGAAATGTGCTCCACTCATGTGTAGTAGTGTATCCATGTCACATTTTGGTCTAAATGTGCCTTCTATGCTTAGATTGTGCTTGGATGCCTTTTTCTTGCATTTGGGCCAAAGGCCAAATATCATTGTGAATGTTTGCTTTATGTTGCATTCATGGGGGAGCATAAGCTTCTTTTAGCCGCAAGAGCACTTCATGTACCATGAAATGAATTAATCTTGAAAAGAAGTGTGTATGCTTGAAAAATGCTCCATCCATCATGTCTATACTTAAAATGTCTTATCTTTCACATATGGGTGCAAAACATGTTGCATGATGTTCACCGAGTGGAGAAGTCTCCCCAGTGGACACATGGCTCATGAGCTTTGACATGACATGCTTTGCTTTATGGGTGTTTACAATGATGATCTTTTGCTGAGAATTTGATATCCTTGTATGATCTCTGAACGATATGCATGTTTGTGGCTCAAGTGTGACATGGATAGGCTTTTACATGTGAAGCGAGCCTTTTTTTGGTAAAACTGCTTAAATCTGAAAATTTTGCTTTGTCACATGCTTGTATTTTCATATATTACTTGTGGCAATGCTTTAACTATGCTATGATTCATATGTGTGATCTTTGTCTCATTTCTAGTTTTTGACACTGGATTTGGCCTATTTGAGAAGCTCATGTAGATGTTTATATGCTTTGTGTTACATTCTTGCATTTTCACCTTGATTCATACATTGTCAACAAGGGGGAGAAGAGGTGAGCTTAATGCAAATTCAGAAGAGGTGAGCTAAAATTTGGAAGTTTGCATCCATATGTTCAGGGGGAGCTTGCATTTGTTCAGGGGGAGCTTTCTTGTTGTTTTAAGTGTGGAGTTTGTGCTTTGCTTGGCTTGTGACCTTTCTTTGCCTTTCTTTGGTTTTGGTCATGAGTTGAGCTTCTTTGTTTTTCTTTCTTCTTCCTTTCTTTCTTTCTCTGAATTTCATTTCGCGTTGTGTGTTGTCAATGCACTCATCAAGGGGGCGATTGAGGACCCGGGAGCGACCCGGTTAATCGATGGATGACGGGACTCCTCGGTGATGAGTGATTGACAACGGGTGTTGGGTGACTCTTGGCTCGGTGCGAATTTGTAGAGTTTGCGGCCTAGTTCGTCTTTGTTGCAGGTGAAGAACGGGTGCGAAAGGTCTTTAGCCTTGAGGGGACTCTGGGAGATGGAGAGACAAGTAGGCTCGGTTCGAGGGACCCGGTGGACGACGGGACTAGGTGCGGGCCACATGGTGGCGAGACGAGCAAGACGAAGTCATGGACAAACGAGCCGGTGCACGGTGGCGGTCGAGTCAAGTGGTTTGGCGGGAGGCCGGACCGAGCACGCGGCGTTTGGTGGTTTGCCCACAAAATCATCGGAGGACGGTTTCTTGGTTTAGGCCTCAAAACCAAGTCTGAGGGCCCAACACGACGGAGACGGGATCCGGGCGTGTCAGGAAGCTTCGAAGCGGAGGACACGTGGCGGGATCGCATGGCTTGCGTCGGGAGGACGCGGGGTGCGGCAAAGGCGTGGCCGTCCGATGGCAAGACCCACAAACATTACCTAAATGCCCCTACGTGGGTTGTATCGCGGTAGTTAAGTTAGGGGTAGTCGAGTCATTACCACTCGGCGGGACACGATATATAAGCCATGAGTGTGTGTGGATGGCTCTCTCTCTCCCCGCGACTTAGGGTTTCATTTCCGCCCTCCCATTTCTTATTTTTGTAGCTATTTTCTTCTCCATTTTCTCTGGGCTAGCATAGAGCTTCATGAGAGATTTGTTGAGAGGGATGGATGCTAGGGCGGCATGCTAGACCTTGTGAATCTTTCTCGGTTTTTGTATAGAAGATTCGGAGTTGTGTTTTTCGTGGTCTTTTTGTGCTTGTTTTCGTGCCTTTGTTCTCGGTGTGATTCTTCGGATTTGAGTGGGTTTCTCCCCGGATTTCTTTGAGAAAATATGGATAGATGTCTCGTGCATCTTTGTTGTTGATCTTGTGCCTTCAAACGCCGGGAAACCACTTCGATTCAAGGATTTTCGTTCGGTGCTCTAGCTTTTGGTGGTGCTCAAAGGATTCGTGATTCCCGGTGATTTAGGGAGTTAGGAGGCAAGATTTTGGGCTATAGCATCCTTGTGTGACGCTTTTCAAGTCCCCAAACCCTTGTCTCCACAGCTTCAACCGTTTGGGAAATCCGATGATGATTTAAGGGAGTTGACCTTCGAGGTCGGGCTGTTTTTGCATACATCTGTGCCTCGCGGACGGTCCGCGTCGTCCTGGCGGACGGTCCGCGCCGCGCGTGTTCGCCGTGTGTTCTTCGTGTTCTTGCTCGCCTTTCGTTTCGATCCGTCATGGTTTTGAGTTTTGGTTGGACGAAGTTTCGGACGGGCCCGCGTGTGGCCGGGCGGGGACGGTCCGGGTGCTCTGGCGCGGGCCCCCGCGTGCTCCCCGCGGACGGTCCGTTATTCGCGGTGCATCTCTCGGTGGTCTCCGGTGTCTTTTTCGGACGGTCCGGGGCTCGGGCGGACGGTCCGCGCGCGGGAGGGTGCGGACGGTCCGCGATACCCCGCCGCGACGCCTCCGCGCGGCCCTTGCGGACCGTCCGCCCTGCCTGGCCGGACGGTCCGCCAGAGGCTGAGTGATTTGCTTCTTGGTTCGATTCCTCCCTTTCATTCTCGTGCTTCCACGTGTGCTTCAAGGAATCGTTCCTAAGACTGGAGGTTGACCCATAACCTCGTTGTCTTGGCGATTGGTGTGTGATTCGATCCATCGCTTGTGTGTGACCGGGATTTGACTGGGGTATAGGCCGGGTTCTTTGAGAAGAATTTTTAACGGCTCCTATTCACTCCCCCCCTCTCTAGTCGCCATATGATCCTTCAGCAGTCAAGGTTCTCGAATAGTCATTGTGAGAAGTCGTCCATCGTGTATTCGTTCTTGGTCCGTGCTTCAAATCCTCAGAATCGAGCAAGGAAGTACACCCAGGATCGATCGAAGCTTTTTGCTATGCTTCTCTTGTTGCTATCACGAACGCAAAGCATGGTACACTGATCTTTTCTCATCACGTCGATTCTTTAGACCGTTGAGCCCCATAGTCGTCAGTGTCACGACCGTACAACGCCATGACGTCATTCTACCATCGATTTTTGCAACCGTATTCACGACACCAAGAGAGCATGAGCTGACCATTGTTGAGCTCCATGTTGTCTACGCCAGATACCCGACTGGGTCAACTAATCATTACAGCCCCGCATCGGTTATAAAATGGAACCTTTTACCCGGAACCGCCGATACGAAAGCTCCATTTCCATCCGAGTTCGGCACTATCACTGTTCTTGTTCTTCTTCCAGCTAGCCTTGGCTAGACAGCCCTAAAGCATCTCTCCCATCTACTTCAATCCTCCCGAGCAAGCTGTTCTCCCGTCTTCGTCCCCGACGTCGAGAAGAAGCTCGGAGTAGGCCGAAAGCAGAAATCAATCCAAGCTGCCATCCATGACTCCGTACTCGGAAGAGCTCGAGTCGTTTCGCTAGACATTGTTGGGAATGTACCTCTGTATCGTAGGAGGATTGTGTCTGCTATTAGCTGTGCATGTGCACATTCATCGTCCGCTTCCTCATGAACTGCGATGAGATAGTAAGGAAAAGCACCTTGTACCTTCTTGTTCCATCTGCACTCCCAATCATGGGGTGTCTAGACAAAGCTTTACCAAGGTGATATTTGTGACTGTTTGGATGTCCGATTTGCATTGCTTACCATGAACAAGTCTCGTAGGGTCTGTTCGAATTCTAAGTTTCTGGGTGAGATTCCGAACATGTGCTCATTAGGGACTTAAATTTTCAGATGTTCCGACCGGCATGGAATAACCCCAATGGTTTTGATGCATCGGGTAGTGGTGATCTTACGCTACCGCCACCTGCGATGTTGACCGAAGCTTTCGTAGCAGCACATACCGAAGTGTTGCGCCAACTCTTGCAAGCACAACAACGAATGGCTCAACAACTACAGCAAATGCCACCGATGCAACAGAAGATCCAACCTTCCAAGCCATGTTCACCCGAAGTACCTACCCAGAGGGACATAAACGCCATTGTCGGCGCAACTCAACTGTTAGAAGGGCAGAATTCTATGCTGAACCAGATGGTGTCTGATATCATCCAAGGACGTTATGGGAAGCCATATCAAAATAGTTTGGCAGACGGTCTCCCTTAGTCCTTATCCGCCTCCATGGTCGAACAAGCTCGTTTGTTCAATCTGTTGGAGGAGTATGTTAATCAAGACCAACCCCAAGCCTCTGACTCAATATTAACACCTTCTCGACTACCAATGGATCTTAGAGTAGAAGAAAGGGCAAATCGAGGCAGTAAACGAGTACTATCTGAGATAGATGTAAGTGAGTGGGAAATTTCCTGTACGGAGACCCGTCCGCACAAGGGCAAACGAAGATGTAACACTAACAAGACCACTCAACTCCCTGCTAGTGCAACACCTTCGCTAGCCACGAAGTCAGCAAGGAAAAAGGAGAGGAAGAGGCTCCGCCTTATCAAGAAAGCCCAGCAACAAATCTCCAAGCCCGGAGACCTTCCACACCGTTTGTGCTACAATTGTAGACAACCCGTGCATTACGCAAAGAAATGCCCGAACCCAAGGAAGCAGAACCCCCAGCAACACAAGCAGAACCCCGGATCCGCTATCAACAACTACGACAACAAGCCAAGCCCTCAAGTGAAGCAGGACCAACTGAATTTCTTAGGTAACACCTCTATCCCAGAACCACTTCCTCACCTCCTCTTGTAATTTCGAATCTCGGGACGAGATTCTTCTTAAGGGGGGTAGACTGTGACGCCCCAGGTTTTTAATTACCGTCATTAACGCTAATGACCGGATCAGCCGAGTCAAACCAGTCAAACACCGGTCAAACCTAGGTCAACCTGGGTCATCACCCCGAAAACCTCGCCAATGAACCCTAATGAACCCCTTGACCAAGCCTACACACACCCGTAGTGGACCCTTGGTCAAAGACACAGTCCAAACCGGCTTAACCGTTGACGTCAGCGAATGTCGTCCGGAACTTTTGCCGCGTTCTCCAAAAATTCACCTAAACACTTCAAAATCTACCTTTATGAAACTTGACCATCTTGTTGAGGGACACAACTTTCGTGCAGATTGGCATTTCAAATTTTGAGTGGAAATCGGTGAAAAACTTGATCGAATGACAGTACCTCCTGTTTTCCAGAACAGCCCGGCATTCAATGTTGGCACGACGTTCCTGCAAAATCTGTCGAGAAAAACACTAGACAGCCTTTACAAAAGCTGTAGAGGGTAGTTAGATCTACAACTTTCATATTCACCACAGGTCGCACTTCTATTCAAAAATTTGGAGAAAAACTATTTCGAACAGAGGCAGTCCGAGCAAAATCTCGCCGAGAGCGCACCCGCCGCGCTGGCGCTCGCCTCCGCGCGCGCCCGCGCCGGCCCCCGCCTTTCGAGCCGCCCGCACGCCTCTCGAGGTCCTCTCGCCCCCTTCCCCAACGCAGCTCGCTCCTTCCCCACGCCGCGCGCATGCCGAGGCCGCCCGGAACGCCGCACCGCCGTGGTCCTTGCGGGGCCGCCCGCCGTGCCCACCGCCGTACCGCCGTGGTCCTTGCCCCCGCCCTCGCTGCCCTCTCTCGTTCTCACTACCACGCATCGCCTTTAAGGGCTGCCGCTCCCTCCTGGACGTGAAGTACCCCTTCCCCCACCGCACCGCGCCGCCCTCGCCGGGAACGGCGCCCGCGGCGGCCGCATTCACCGGCCGCCGCGCGCGCCGCTCGCGGCCGCCACCACCGCCCGTCCCGGCGGCCCCAACCGTCCCTCTAGCATCCCCTAGAGCCGCCACCACCGCCGGTTACCGCGCATTGGCCGCAGCCTCGCCGAACAGCCCCCACCACGGCCGCCCCTCCCTGGCCGCCGGCGAGCTGCTCGCCGGAGCCACCTCCGCCCGGTCCAAACCCCCAAATCGGGCCTAGGGCATCCCTAGATCACTCCCTAGTCCTCCCCCGGCCGCAAGCGCCGGCGAGCTCACCGGAATTGGCTCACCCGCGCCGGCCAGCCGCCCCAGGGGCTACATTGCAACACCAAGATTCTTTCCAGGGTCCTCACTGCAAAAGGTGAACTCCAATAGTAAAAGTGATTTCCTGATTCTTGTAAATTGCGTAGAAAATAACAGGAAAATCAGAAAAATGTAAAACCAATTTTGTTGGATTCATGGTGAAATATCCCACACCTTTTGTTATTCTGGCCTGAGCTAATTCCTGCTAGTTTTGTCATGAAAAAATACAAGTGTGAAAACCCTAGATCTGCAATATCTCAAAAACCATAACTTCTCTGTAGCTAATTTTTGGATATGTTGTGTGTTAGGTCATGACTAGCTCCTATGCCAAAAATTGCACAAAGGTATGATGTAAACTTTTTATAAAAATGGTTTTCCATCCCTGCCAGATCTGCATAAATGATTTTTCTAGCTAAAAATATTTTTGTTTTTGAGCTCAACTTGTGCACACTGTCTTCTACTTTTGAAACGCATCTCAGGTGAATTAATCACAATTTTAGAGATACCAGAAATAATTATTCTTGAATTATGCTTGATTTTCCTCAAAAATTCATAACTCAAGTTCCATAATAGTTCTAGGTATATGTGCTGCACCACTAGGCTAGTTTTGGGCCATATAGCATGTGTGAGAATGTTTGGATCATTTTGATGGGTAATTATTTTTGTGTGCATTTACCTTGTCCATCTAGCTAGATTTTGTCTTTTTCAAAAATAATTTATTTATGGCTATCCAAGGCTCGCATGTGTGTCCAGTGGTTTGTTATAGGTGTTTAGAGTGTAACACACCCATCCAATGAATTTTCTTAATTGATTTCATGAATGAAAGCTATGGAAGCAATTAAGGGCTTAGTAGTCATCATTTGAGAAAAACACCAAAACACCCTTGCTAGTCTTGGGTGTGGTTGCAAACCTTGTTAAAAGGTTAAATATACCAACCAACTACTGTTTGTGAATTTAAATTAAATTATTTACATATATATGTCCACAGTCACCATCAAAAAGAATATCTAATAAAGAATTGCAAACGACTTCTTTTTGCAAGAGTATGCTAAATGTATTCTTATCTAGGCGAATGTATCCAACAAATACACCCTTGATTGTCAATTAAGATTTGTGGTCATTTAAATTAAAAATCGTCGAGTAAATCTTGCATTTGCATCTTCGTGTAGATCTTTCCGCCAGTAGACGTACGCTTGTGCCGGAAGGAGGAAACGAAGGTGCCGACAAAGAGCTGCCGTACGTGGACGTATCTCAAGACCTGGACCCAAGTCCAGAAGGGCCCAAGGCCAACCTTGCCAGCGAAGGCAAGCCCCGGATCATTAACCCTGTCTTTTAAAATTATGCAATTATGTTTGCTTCGATTGTGCACTTACGTTTCAGGAGTTGATCTAAAACCCTAGGTGCATGATCTTTAGGTACCTATGCTCTATCACTAGTATGCTAGGTCGATAGTCGCTATGCCATAGGACCCTATAGAAGTCGAGTGATGTTCGTCACTCGCGAGAATAGGTTCCTAGATAGGAATCATAAGATATCCTTAAATGGATTGCTTATGTGGTAAGAGCATGGGGTTGGGCTCCGGTCCAGTGGCTTTCGTGGGCTAAGCTTTTGAACGTACCAAACATTCGCCGGGAATGAGACCGGTAAGCCTAGTACCTTAATGAGATGGCACGAGAACTCTCCCCTACTACTCTTGAGTAATCGCCTTACCGGCTAGCTACCGGGAAGGGGGGTGTATTGTGTGAGACTGGATACTTTGCGGGGTATAACAGCTAACCTTGCACCCAGGACTGTAGGCAGTTCTCCCAACCCGAGGACTTTTGGAAACGACCTGGGAATGTTGTCCCTTCGGGGGCAGCCTACCGTGTGTTTGGGTTTACCTTGCAAGGTTTAAATCAATCGATTGTCGGCCTCTCATCGTTATCCGAGACTGCTTAATCAACTAGACATGATATCCAATAAAGATGGAACTCGAGGAATATGGATGGATGAATTAATTGCTTGTCCACCTCTTGATTGAATTAGATGGCACATTTAGAAATGGTAATCAACTAGAACTTGCGCTAAAAGATTGAAAGTAAGGATCTACTCTTAGCAGTTGTTCAGCAAAAGGAACTCCACCAGCCAAAAGCCTTTCATGTCTAGAGTTCGGTGATGTAGTTATCACCCGACGGTTAAGTCTTGCTGAGTATTAGTATACTCATCCTTGCTTTAAAACGGTTGTTGCAGGTGTTGTTGACCAGAAGGGTGACGACAAGTGATGACATCACGGATGGCCTCCTGTGATGTCTACCGTTGCGCTAGTTTATTTTATTTTCCACTGTTTTCAAACTCTGAACCTTTACTCCATGTCATGAACAATGCTTTGTAATAAATTATGTTAACTCATGTTGTACTCTGGACTCGCCTTCGGGTGAGTTTTAATGCATGTGTCGATCCTCTGTTTGATGTCCAAGTGATTTACCGGGCGTTAACCCAGCAACCAACGACAGGATGATATTTCACTATTGCTTAACGACCAAAGTGGATCGGTCTTAGGCGATAGTACGGTATTTTCCTGGGCGGGTTGTCACAGTCCAGGCGTGTCGCTGGCAGCCATGAAGACTTGGCGGTCGGGGTTGCCAAGACTGGAGTCAGAACTCGCCAACTCCGTTGAGGTGTACTCCTCAGCTCGAGCGAGTGGTGTTCCCTCCTGGAAGGGAAGCGAGTCGAGGTAGGCGACGTAGCATGAGTTCCCGTTCGTCAGGTTAGCAGGCTTGCGGTCCGGCCAGTAGACGAATCTCCCGGCAGGTGTAGATGTTATAACCAGCCCGGAAGCCGGTCCTGACAAGGGTTGCTCTGTAGAGTTGTCCTCAGACTCGGGCTCCTCAGGGTCCGACCCGAAGTCGAACTCGTACGCGAAGTCCGAGTAGAAGCCGAAGAGGGGGTTGGAGTCCAAGGCGTGGCCGGGGGCGGTGTCGGAGTCCAAGTCGCACTCGGGTACGGGCTCCTTGCCAGCCCAATGTGTAGTGGGAGCCTTCGTGTGGGCCCTGCTGACGTTGCGCGGGCCACGCGTGAAGTGCTCGCAGGTTGGGGAGTCCACATGCGATGGCTGAGTAGCCGGCTCGCATACGATAGCCCACGGGGACGTCGAGCTCGAGTTGGAGGCGGATCCAAGCTCGAAGTCGGCGTGTTGGTCGAAAAGCGAAATTTCGCCGAATTTGCCGGCGAGTTCGCCCGTGACTACTTCGGGAAGTGTCACGAGGCCGGTCTCCGGGTTGGGCGGCATGGTGAGGCGGCGTTGGAAGGATCCGGCGCCGTCAGCAGTGCAGACCCAGGCACCGAAGACGAAGGTGTCGCCGCGGTTGAAGGCGACGGTTGGCTTGATGTAGATGGAAGCCGTCGAGTTCTCCATGTGATCTCGGGCGAGAGCCCCTACCTGGCGCGCGAGCTGTCGGTGTTTTAGACCGGCAACCTACTAAGGGGAGTACCCGAAGTAGATGAATGTGGCCTTGCCGAGATCGGTAACTCGAAGGAAGAGTCACGTGGCACACAATTTAGACAGGTTGGGGTCGCGAGGTGCGTAATACCCTACGTCCTGTATGCTGCGTGGCTCTGGATTGATTGGGTGCGATTACAAGATGATGCAATCTGATGCGTATGAGCGAGATGAGATAGAGAGACCCCCTTCCTCGCCTTATATAGTCCGAGAGGCAGGGTTACAAGTCGGTTCAGGAAAAGAGTACTAGTCGAGTACGTCTAGGAGTCCTATATACAGTGCAGGACATGTACAGCTTCCTATCCGAGTACTTCTCCTCCGTAGCCCTTGTGCTTCACGCCAGCAGGTGCCGTGCAACGCAAGTCGAGTAGTCCCAGGGGCCCACTGATTAGTCGGTCCTGGTACCCACCGAGGTAGTGGGCCCAGGGAGGTCCATACGACATCCACCTTCATATTGGATCACCAGAAATTATTTTTCAGATCTTGGTACATCTTGGTATTGCCAGGATGAATAGAAAATTTGGACTTGTGAGCCTGATCTAGAATGATTTTCTTAATTTCCGGATCAATGGGGACCACAAGACGCTTTCCAAACTAGACCACATCCTGGTGATCCTTCTGGAAACAAGTATACTTGGGATCTCCCTCTGCTAGTTTCTGTTTGATGGTTTGTATATCTTCATCATTGCGCTGAGCAGTGACAATTCTATCATAAAGGTTGGACTCTGCCGTTAAGGCATAAAGACTTCCTTGCGGTACCACTTCTAAGTTGAGCCTTCTCATTTCTTCACATAACGGGTCACTAACAGGCTCCAACTCTAGGTGGTTGCAGTGATCTTTGCGGCTAAGAGCATCCGCAACAACATTTGCTTTGCCGGGGTGGTAGTGCACTTCTAGATCATAATCCTTAATCAACTCGAGCCATCTTCTCTGCCTCATATTCAACTCTGACTAAGTAAAGATGTATTTGAGAGTCTTGTGGTCAGTGAAGATGTTACAACGATTACCCATCAGATAATGCCTCCATATCTTGAGAGCGTGGACAATAGCAGCTAACTCAAGATCGTGGGTAGGATAATTGAGCCCATGAGGTTGAAGTGCCCGTGAAGCATAGGCAATGACTCTGCCTTCTTGCATAAGGACACAGCCGAGACCCGTGCCTGATGCGTCACAGAAGACTTCAAATGGTTTGGAATTATCCGGTTGCACTAGCACTGGGGCTGAGGTTAAATGTTGCCTCAAGGTGTGGAAAGCTTCCTCACATGCTTCACTCCCCACGAACTTCACTCCTTTCTTGAGTAGTTCAGTCATAGACTTTGCGATTCTAGAGAAGTCAAGAATGAATCGACGGTAGTATCCCGCCAATCCTTGGAAACTACAGATTTGGTGTACGGACTTGGGTGGTTTCCAATCCATCACCTCTTGAACTTTGCTAGGATCTACGGAGATACCATCTTGGGAAATGGTCTTCCCTAAGAATTTCACACTTTTCAATCAGAATTCACATTTGGAGAACTTAGCATAAAGCTTATGATCTCGCAAACACTGAAGGATAACTCGGAGGTGTTTGGCATGTTCTTTATCGCTTTTGGAATAGATGAGCATATCATGGATAAAGACCACGACGAATTTATCGAGCTCCGTCATAAACACGAAGTTCATGAGGCACATGAAGTAGGCTGGGGCATTCGTGAGACCAAAAGACATTACCAAGAACTCGTAAAGACTATAACGAGTGAAGAAAGAGGTTTTAGGAATGTCGCAAGGTCGAATTTTGATTTGATGATAACCAGAACGAAGGTCAATCTTGGAGAAAACCTTGGCTCCAGCCAATTGATCAAAAAGAACATCGATTCGGGGAAAAGGATATTTGTTCTTGATGGTGACTGCATTGAGCGGTCGGTAATCCACACACATTCTCAAGCTACCATCTTTCTTTTTGACGAAAAGAGCGGGGCAGCCCCAAGGAGAAGAGCTCGGGCGAATATAACCCTTATCTAACAATTCCTGGAGTTGAGTTTTCAGCTCGGCTAATTCTTTGGGTGGCATACGATAAGGTCTTTTGGAAATGGGTGTGGTAACCGGTTGGAGTTCGATCACAAACTCGACATCTCTGTATGGTGGCATACCAAGCAACTCATCAGGAAAGACATCCAGATACTCACACACTACTGGAATTTCATCAAGAGGGGAGATAATGGTCACATAGGCACAAGAGTCGGTACCGTCCTTAAAAGGTAGGTACAAGGTAGTGTGCCCGACCGTAGGAGAATTGATCTCTACGATCCTATCTGATATATCTAGAATCACCTTATGCCGGGTCATCCACTCCATACCCAAGATAACATCCATACCAACCAAGTTTATGACAATAAGGTTTGTTGGAATGATTTTACTACCTAATCCCAAACATACTCCACGGATTAAGATATTAGAGGTGATTTTCCCTCCCGGAGTAATTATCTTATAAGTGGAAGTGGTATGAGAACCCTTCAAACCCAATTTGCCTAACAGTTTTTCACTGATGAAACTATGGGTAGCTCCCGAATCAAATAAAATCTGAACAGGAGTGTCGTTGATAGAGAATGTACCCGTGAGCACTGAAGCTCCCTCTGGGATATCACTCATGGCAGTGAAGTTCAGCTTGCCCTGGCGTACTTGCACTATAGGCTTCTTAGCCGGAGTGGCAGGCTTGTTTCCTGCACCTTGATTCTGTGGGTTGGGCTTGATCTGCCTGGGCTTGGGACACTCGCTGATGTAATGCCCCGGTTGACCACAGTTGAAGCAATGACGATCACCAACGTTGCGAGGAGGTGCATTAGGCTTTGGAGCCTGCTGCTGAGCATTGCGGAACTGAAAGTTCCCTGCGGGTTTGCTCTGGGATAGCTTCATCGTCCAGCGTCCAGTTGAAGATTGCTGGGATGGGTTTGGGGTGCTCTTCTTCACAAAGCGAAATTTTTTTCCATTCCGCTGCCCGGAGTGAAACCAGACATCCTCTTCTTGTCCTTGTGGGCCTTCTTCATAGCATCCTCTTGGGAGATAGCCTTGTTCACTAGCTCATGGAAGTTCGCGGGCTCGAGCAGGTTCAGCCGCTCGTACAACTTGCCATCTAGCCCGTCGCGGAATCTCTCCATCTTCTTCGCATCAGCATCAACGTGATGCCCACCATACTGGCACAAGCTGTTAAACTTCTGGGCGTAGCGGTACACTGTATCGGGCCCCTGCCTGAGGGCCAACAACTCCCTCATCTTCCTATCCATAAGTCCCTTGGGAATGTGGTGACTCTTGAACGCTTGCTTAAACTCATCCCAACTTACAACGTGCCCTCGCTGCATCGACTTGAAATGGTCCCACCACATCAAAGCTTCTCCCCGCAGTTACAGAGATGTGAAGTTGGCTTTGTTCTCCTTGGAGCAAGGCAGCACAAAGGCAGAGAGTTTTGCCTCTATGGCCTTGATCCAAGCCTCAGCTTCCAGGGGGTCTTCCGCCTTGGAGAAGGTCGGCGGCTTCATTGCGATGAACTGAGCATACGTGGTGACCTGATTAGGCCCCTCGTGGTTGGCCCCGTGTGGCGGCCCGCGGTTCCTCTGCTGGGCGATCTGCTGCTGCGTCTGAAGGATTTGGCGCAGCACCTCGGTTTGGGTGGCCATGAAGGCCTCCGACGACGTCATGGGCGGTGGTGGCGGCCAGTCACCGCTACCGTTCGCTCCGAACCCGTTGGGCGAGCTGCGCGTGGTTCCCACCATCTGAAATGCGAGCCTTGTTAGTTACATAATCAAAAGCTTACTCCAAAATGATGACAAGCATGATCATATATAACCACAACTCAATAGCACTCATATGATGATGACAACAACAGTCGAAAGGTATCACATAGCCGGCAAGGATTCATAGAACCGTTTTTCGACCTAGTTAGGAATGCGACCACTCGAATAACATGAGCCAACGTCCGCTCTCGGACAATTACTGCCACTTCGGGTACCAACGAAGGTGGTATACGAACGAGCACTTAATCGTTGGGCAGAGAGTGATGCCCCTAGAAATGCTTTGGTTCAATAATGCTTTTGTGACATGCATAATTTGACTAGCGTGGTCATGCAACGATTCATTCAAGAATTCGGCAATCATATGCAATAAAACTTCAACTTCTGGGTGAACAAGCGAATCTCAATTAAAACACCACATGCTTAAGCATTTATTATTACAACAAGATAGAACAAGGTCCAAGGACCTTACAAGACTCGAAATTGAAAACACCACAACACGAAGAGGTTACAAGCAGTTACTCTACACGAAGACGTGCTAAAAAGTTAACTACTCCAAACATCTCGATATAACACCATAGGATCGACATCCTTCTTATTCTTGCTACCGGCAACCTAGTTGCCCACTGAAGCACCACTGTCCGTAAGCGAAGCTGGGGGAGTCGGCAACGGTGGTCCTGCCTGGCTCGTCTGATCCAGACCAGACAAATCCTGCTACTCCTCCGGGTGTGCCTGTACCGGAGGCAGTAGCTGTAAGGCCACTATAGCCTGCAAGGCTGCCACCTGTACCTCGGCCTCCTCCACCTGCTGCTGCATATCAACAATATTCTGAAGTAGCGTCAACCTCTCGATCTCATACGCATCGGCATTCTCCTCCAAGGTGTGATTCTTCGCCTCCAGGTCTACAATCCTCTGTAGGCGGTCGCCTCTCTCTAGCTCTAACTGGAATCTCCTGGCACGCAGCCTATCATTTTCCTGCTGCATCTGGGTAAGTGTAAAGTTCAGCTGCTGATGTGCTGCTGATAGCTGCTGCCAATCTCGCCTAGATGCCTCTAAACGCTGTCCGATGACCACTGCAGTATTATAGCGCAGCCCCTGAAGTGTGAAAACCACGTTAAGACAGCGAGTCAACGTCTGAGTGACATCCAGTGGCTCTGCTAGCGACAACAGCTCCCGTAGGTGATCCATACGGTCCAACCATGCCGGGTCGTGAGGACTCACAGCAGGAAACAGCCCGAACGGAGAGAGAGCTACCACAGTGGGGTTGTGGTCACAGAAGTCCGTCAGTACTCTGAGGGCTGCTGACTCAACGACCTCGTGGGTAATGAATCCCCAGTAGATAAAATTCAAGTCGAACCAGTCGGCATGGTCCGGGTGTGGTAGAACAGTGACAATCACCCTGCAACAGGGAACGCCATAGCGCTCGAACTCAGACACCTCATAAGTCAGCGGTGTGAGGTAGCCTGCGGCGCTGGGTGCTTCCCACGCAAGGCGTTGAAAACCCTCCCAGTGCAACCCGTTGGTACGGATCGTACCGTCAGCGTCGAACTCGTGAAACATGGGGAAAGCCATCTGTACAAAAATGTAACACATGTCAGGTCTCAAGGAGAACAGCATGTCAAATGGTGAAGTTCTGGTAGCTGTGAATAAAAATTCATAACCAAAAATCCAGAAACCTCAAAATCTTCCCCCAAGTTTTTCGGCTACTAAAAAAGTTCTTTTACACACTTTAGGTTTTCAAGGTTGAGCTTGAATAGGAAAAACCAGGTGGACGGATACAAGACCTAGATGTGCCTAGGAAAGTGTAAACCAAGCCAAAAGAAGCTATGATCAAAACTTGTGACTAAGAACCGACTCGGAAAGGGGCACTATTTTTAACAACTGGTTTAATTAATTCTAGCACAGATACAACAAGGTGAACAAGCTTTTTTTTCAAAATTTCGGCAGCACGACAGCTAAGCATGAGAGGTACTCTAGTTTATAAAAAGCACACACTAGCAAAATCTTCCTTAGAGAGCATTTAGAAGGTCGGTTTTTCTGGGTCCATTTTAGTTGTTTCGATTTTTAACATGCATGCAAGACGTCCTATCCGACCTCACATGGCAATCAAGCCAAAAATCGAAGTTAGTGCCGGTGGCAAGGCTGTTATTCGTCTCTCCCTATAATATCTAGTCGAGAGCTAAATGGTACTCGCTTAACGACTAACGAAGCGCTGTTATGTACCTGCAGAAAACGAACCTTTCGTGCCAGTACGTCACGAAAGCGTCCACATACATTACCGTTCACTATAGAAACGACATCCATGCGTTAAGCCGCTGCATGGACAGCGTCCAACCTCGGACACCCTCCATTTGAATGGAGTGTATCCTTGCCTCGCATGGTCGACATGCGAAATGCACATGTATGAAACACGTGGCGACACACAACTCATATACAGACGCGAAGATGGGATCTGTGGAATGGATCACTCCATCAACCCTCGCAATTCCCGTGATGCGGTACAACACACTTATAGCACACGTGGCTCATCTAGTTTGGTTGTGAAAGAAAGTAAGTCTGACATAAAGTAATGTGCTAGGAGTTAGCAAAATAAACCATAGGTTAATTAAGCCACCTGAAAGAACCCAAAATTCCCTCTAGGGCCTCTCGGTCTAGTTTATCCTTAACGGACCAACGTATTTTGGAAAATCAGGCAATCTTGGCAAATTTTATTCAAAAACTAGTGATTAAGTTTATTAATTAATCTCTGGTGCACATAATTGCTCTGATGCCAATTGTGACAACCCGCCCAGAAAAATACCGTACTATCGCCTAAACCAATCCACTTTGGTCATTAAGCGATACTAAAGTATCATCCTGTCGTTAGTTGCCGGGTTAACACCCGGTAAATCACTTGAATAGCAACAAGGATCGAAATATATGCATTAAAACTCACTCGAAGGCGAGTCCAGAGATACATCATCATTAACATCCAAATTTGTACCCCGAAGGGTTTAATTATTACAAACCGAAGTTTTTGCCAGAAAGAAGTAGTTCAGAGTGTTGAAACGGCAGAATTAAAATAATGGGAAGCGGAAACACCACGGGAGGCCATCCATGATGCTCTCAGTAGTCGTCCTCCACCCACTCCAGCTCCCAGCCGGGCGGGATCTCTCCGGGACACACATCACCGAAAGCATTACCTAGATCAACATATTATAGCAAGGCTGAGTATACTAATACTCAGCAAGGCTTACCCGTCGGTGATATCTACTTCACCAACTCTAGACATGAAAGGCTTTTTGGATACTGGGTTGCTTTTGCTAAAAAGTAACAAAGAGTATGTCCTTACTTTCAAGATTTTAGCACAAGTTCTAGTGGGTTTAATCTTTACTAAATTAGCCAACTAGTACAAGCAAAGTTGTACAATACAATTAATCAAGCATAATATTCATCAACTTCCATCATTAGGGATCTCATGGCTAGTGGAGTAAGTAGTCCCAGATAACGGTGAGAGGCCAACAATCGATTGATTCAAACCTTGCAAGGTAGACCTAAACACACAGTAGGCTGCCCCCGCAAGGACAACTTCCCAAGCAGTTCCAAAAATCCTTGGGTCGGGATGAAAGGACACAGTCTTTGGTGCAGGCTATCCGAAATACACCGCGAAGTACCAGGACTCACCATACACCACCGGTAGCTAGCCGTGAGACAAACCCCTAGAGTAGTGACAGTTCCATCCCTAGCCGTCTCATTAAGGTACTAGGCTTACCGGTCCCATTCCCGACAAGTGCTTAGTACGTTCAAACACTTAACCCACAATAGCCATTGGACCGGAGCCCAAATCCCATGCTCTTACCACATGAGCAATCCAATTAAGGATGTCTTATGATTCCTATCTAGGAACCTATTCTCGCGAGTGAGGTTATCACCCGACTAGTAACGGTCCTATAGCTTAGGAGCTATCGACCTATCATACTAGTAAGGACAAAGGTACCTAAGGATCATGCATCTAGGGTTCCATTCAACTCCTGAACTTAAATGCACAAGCATCCATAGATAATTGAATAAAGAATTTGAAAACTGGGTTAGATGCACCGGAGCTTGCCTTCGTCAGCTAGGTTAGCCTGGGCACCCTCGGTGTCATCGAGCACTTCCACGTACTGCAACGAAGCTTCTGCTCCTCCTTCCTCGGTTTCCGGGACAAGGGAGTAGTCACCGTCCGGAATATCTACACGGAATGCAATGCAAGGTTCAGGTGATGTGACAGTTTGTTATCTTATCCCACTCTTGTTGGTCATATTCACCTTAACAAGTATCTAGATAGCACATCTCTTTTAGGAAGGTTATTAGTTATACATGATTCATTCTTTTATCGCACATTTGAATTAATGTCTCTTTGTTCTTGTTATTTTATGTGAAGGTTTAATCCTTAATCCTTTTTCCTCTCATTAGCAAGGGTGTGAACAAGATTTTTATTCATAAATTAATTCCTTATTAGCAAGGATGTTATCTTAACCTTTAATTAAGTTTGGTAATATTTTCCAAAAAGGGAAATGAATTAAAAAGGGATTTTCTTTATTTAATTGTTCTTGAATCTTTAAAAAGGACTTTAAAGCTTTTTATTAAGTAATAAATCACTAAAAAATTGAAGAAGTGTTTCTCAAGCATAACAACACCTATACTGGTCCACTGGACCCACAAGCAAGACTTGGAAACTAGAAAATCAAATACTTTGGAAAATAACAGAGACTAGCTAGTGATTCAAATTAAATGCATACAAAAATAAATAAGCATCAAAATGATCCAAACTTTCTCATGCATGCCCTCTGGCCCAAAACAAGCCTAAATAACCAGCAAGTACACCTAGAAACTCTACTGATCTTGATTCACAAATTTACGAAGGAAAACATGCACAAATTAAGAATAAATATTTTTGTTAAACCAAAAATCGTAATTAACTCACCAGAGGTGTGTTTTGACATAGAAAGACAGCATGCACAAGTTGGGCACAAAAACATAATTATTTTTGGCTACAAAAATCATCTAGGCAGCTTGTGCAGAAATGGAAAACAATTTATATAGAAAGATTTACTTCATAACTTTGTGCAATTTTTGGCACAGGAGCTAGTAATGACAAGACATACAACATATCCAAAACTTGGATGCAGAGGAGTTATAGTTTTTGAGTTATGGCAGATCTAGGTATTTCACAATCCTATTTTTCATGTTAAAATATTCAGAATCAAACCATGTGAGAATATCAGAAGTTGTAGTATTTTTCTCCACGAATCCAACAAAATTGGTTTGGCATTTTTCTGAATTTTCTACAATTTTCTAGCGATTTTCTACTGCACTGGACCAACTAGCAAGAAAACCTAGATAACTTTCATTACAGACAGGCCCTTAATTCACAGAAAACACCCTGCTAAGATTTTTAGCCCCGCAATTAGGTCCTTGGCCGGGGAGGCTGCGGGCTCGCTGGAAATCCGGCGGCTTCGGCGGCGCTCCTGGCCGGGGAACGGCTCGGGGACAAGGGTAGGCTCACCTAGGACCGATAGGTAGTTGCGGTTGGGACGGGAAGGTACTCCACGGCGGCGCACGGCGGCGACCGGCGGGGACGTCCGCGGCGGCTCGGGTTCCAGCAAGGAGAGCGCACGGGGTGGTCTACACGTGACGCTAGGGGCACTAGGAAGGTGTATGGATGGCTCCCAACGAGTGGGTGGCTAGGGACGGCTAGCACTACAACTTGGCGGCGCCGGCGTTCATGGCGGGTGACGCGGTGGGGATGGCGGCTCGGCTGGCGTGCGCGGGAGGGGGCAGCCACCTTAAATAGGTGCTCGAGGATGACGGCGCGCTGACGATGAAGATGCCGCCGTGGTACCCGTCTGTTGGTGTAAAATTGGTACCGAAGGGGGGGCACCAATCACCACAGTACTCTTCTCCTCCGAAGGGGCAAAGAACCAAAGAGCCCCTTCGAAAGACTACACCTTCTTCCACTACTGTCAACTCTACTACTACTGCAACTACTAAGCAGAAACTAGAGAAGACGACAATAGCTTGCTACTTCGGAGTTCTTCACCATTTAATGCTCTGTCCCATCAATTACAAAGACCCTCCTATATATAGGGATGGGGGTAGATGGCAATTTTCCCCCAAGCCCCTAGTGGTTATTTTCTTCCGAGCCCCTGGTGGACGCGGTATTTACAAGAAACCCCTTGAGCCCACACAAACGCCAACTAACCCTTACATGGGCTGGGCCACTCCCCCAACAGTAGCCCCTCAGCTACTTCGGCTTGGCTGGCACAACAAAGCGGAGTAGCTGAATACATATGGATTGGCCCAGACCTTCCTACACCTTCGGCCATGAGGAACGCCCTCAAGACCCTCCGCCGGTACGCCTCGCTAAAAACTCCATTCCGAAAAACCCAGTGGGAAAAACCGGAGTGGAGAAAAGAGCACGTACGCCTAGCGGATTTACACACACACCGACCTTGCTAATGGTCGTCTTCGGACTCACTTCGACGGTGAAGGGCGCCTTCGGTGATGATGTCAGCTTCGGTGTTGTCACTAAGATGGCCTTTATCCTCAATGCTTCTCCTCCATTTGCTTCGGCCTTGCCTTCGGGGCCTCCATGCATTTCTCTTTTCGCTCTTATCCTTCCAGACGCTGTCGAATGATGATTAGCCGCCTCTTCACCTTCGGTCACGATCACCGGGCAAGACTTCATGCTTCGGGGTGACGCCGCGCATCCTGATGCCACTAGCCCCTCTTGTCCGGTGATCGTGACGAAGGCCCTAGTCCTGTGCAACGCATGCGACGAAGTACGTGTTGATGAAAATGATGCTGGAGTCGACGTCGGTGAGGTAGACGATGAAGCCCCTTGAGCCACATCCCAGTCGGCGTCGGTGTAGTAGATGCCGAAGATGAAGTCGAAAGTCAATGTCGACAAGGTAGACGACGAAGCCCCACGAGCCGGAGTCCTGTCGACGTCGTGCAATAGACGCCGAAAATGAAGTCGGAAGTCGATGTCGACCAAGTCGATGTTGATGTTGCCGAGGTAGACGAGGAAGCCCCTCGAGCCTGAGTCCTGTCGACGTCGTGCAGTAGACGCTGAAAACGAAGTCGGAATTCGATGTCGACCAAGTCGATGCTGATGTTGACGAGGTAGACGAGGAAGCCCCTCGAGCCAAACATATGTCGACGAAGATGTAGTTGAAGAAGCCCCTCATGCCGAACCATGTCGACGACGAAAGTGGTGGTGCAGTTGTTGAGGTAGTCGAATAATGTTGATGAAGTACTCGAGGAAGCCCCTCGTGCTAGATATTCGCCGAGTTGAACCTGTCGGTGACGAAGTAGACAATATAGACGAAGTCCACTTCCTGTTCAACATTCCATTCGAGGCGAATCATTTTTATTCAAGAAACTCAAGAACTTGTTAGACAAGAAACAATCTATCTCAACTTGCATCGCACAAACAAATCCGAAGCCACTCTCGGGCCTTCGGGGTGTCTCAGATCCGAAGCCACTCTCGGGCCTTCGGTGTGTCTCAGCTCAACTCCGGTCATCACACGACCGGTCGTTTGCTTCCTGCAAACGGAATCCGAAGCCACTCTCGGGCCTTCGGTGTGTCTCAGCTCAACTCCGGTCCTCACACGACCAGTCGTTTGCTTCCTGCAAACGGAATCCGAAGCCACTCTCAGGCCTTCGGTGTGTCTCAGATCCGAAGCCACTCTCGGGCCTTCGGTGTGTCTCAGATCCGAAGCCACTCTCGGGCCTTCGGTGTGTCTCAGCTCAACCCCGGTCATCACACAACCGGTCGTTTGCTTCCTGCAAACGGGACCTCGGCTGTAACGGAGCCAGATACTTGCCCTTGCAAGTTCCACTTCGGTCATTACGGGACCGATCGTTTGCCTCATGCAAATGATACTTCGGCTATAACGGAGCTGAATACTTGCCCTTGCAAGTTCAACTCCGGTCATCACGGGACCGGTCGTTTGCCTCATGCAAACGGAGCTTTCGACCAAACTCAGGCCTTCAGCACGAGCGCTCCCGGCTACACACTTCGGTGTTATGCATGTATATATGTATGAAAGTGTGCATGAAAGTATGCTTTTGCATGAAGGCTAGGATGAAAAGGTTAGCCAAAATAATGCAAAGGACATCCATTGATCAAATTCTCAACTTGAGTGGTGAAACCATGAGATGACCGAAATCCGATAACACTGAAGTCCATATGGAAATCCCAGCAATCACCTGATGAAGTTCAATGGACATTGAAACCAAATGATATGGCCTAGCCATTCCCAAATCAATAATGGAGTCACTATCTTTTGGTTGAAAACCGAGAACTCAAAGGCAATAACCTGTAATAGTTGTGACGATTCCCAAATCAATAATGGAGTCACTATCTTTTGGTTGAAAACCGAGAACTCAAAGGCAATAACCTGTAATAGTTGTGACGAAATGCACATACGAAACATAATAGCTGCATACAACTAGTCATTATGAACGTGATACGAAGTATGACTAAGAACAGACACTTAGCACATTTGAGATGAAGGTGCGACAACATGTGATATACGAAGGGTTAGAGTGCCTGTTAAAAATGGATCGTAGGTTGTGAGAGAGGAGGGTGCGATACTTACATATGGTAGTTAACCCTGCATTCAATAGATATAAATGCTTCATATGAAGGGTTAGATTAAGAAGGCAAAGCAAATTTCAGTCAATTTGACACAATCCCTTTTTGTGAAGCCGAGCTTCGGTCATAACGGGACCGACACAATTTCGTTATATGATGTAAGTGACGGGCGGCCCTTGGATGCGTCCAACGGCCTCCGAGGGGTGCTGTTACTTACCCACAAAATAAAAACTCAGAAGACTACACCCCCCGCGCCATGGAGGGGGGATGTTGCTTCGGAAACGTGCGAACGGATAAATACACGAAACTTTCAGGAAAAAACGTCTTGCGATGAGAATCAACATGTGACTAACGCTAAGCACTCGCTTTAAAGCCAAGGATTAGTCTGCTAAAACCAGGGACGAAGGGTACTTCATCACTATACCGAAAAAGGTTTATCAGTAGCCTGAATCAAAACATAGACCACACCAAACAGTACCTTAAGACAGTGATAAAGCTGTATATAATAAAATAAAAGCATGATGCCCCTTCGGTTGCTAGAAGAAGGGTGAGCAAGTAAATTGTGATACTACCTCCATTTAGTTAACGTAGGCAAAACTAGTAAGCATAAGACTATAATTTTGTAAAGCTCCGAAGGGGATTTCCGAAATGCACACCGAAGCACTAGTGTCCATTGATTCCGAAGGGCCCAGAAAACCGTCTTTGAAGTCCATAAAAAGCCCCTGCGTATACAGCCTATAGACAAAATGGGCTCAAAGGCTTCCCAAAAACAATCCGAACTAGGCCTTGGCTGAACTAGGCCTTGGAGTAAAAAGCCAAAGTGGGCCTCGGAGCCGAAAAACGAAAAAAAGCTTCGGAACTGTACATATCTAAACTGGGCTTCGTAGCAAACCGGGCAAGATTGATCCGGCTTGCCGAATAGGATCGTATGATTTTTTCAAAATAAAAGCACATGGGAGCTAAAAGTAGCAACACTGTAACATATATACATAATATATAAAAGTGCCTCCGAGGCTCTAATTGGCCACCTCGTCAGTAGATTAGATGAAGGGTACTTCGGTTCAAGGGTTATATTGCCAACAGAGACAAAAATTCATTTTTTTCTTCCCTGCATTTATCCTTTGACTAATGCTGAGCACGTATGCTAGGAAAACTAAGCTCTGTGTCATATAGAGGTAGATGACGGAGGGATGCAAGGCAAGTGCAATACCTAGGCATTTCGTTCAACGTGACCCTTCGGCCCTTCAGTTGGTGAATAGATTGAGTCAATTCCGCAAATTTTGCTTCGTGGGCCGATGTAGCTCTGAAGTGGGCTTCGTCGCCATGTCAGCCCATGAGCACAATATAACCAAGAGAAAAACACAGCTGGGCTTCGTTTCCCTGGCCTGAACTGGGTTTCGGAGTAATATTCTGAAGTTGGCTTCAGAATGATGGCCGAAGTGGATGGCCTAAGTGTGCTTCAGAGCTAAACATTTAAATTTGGGCTTCATAATTGCAGCGTAGAGAGTGAAATGCACACCAAAAAAAATACCGAAGGTCTTAATAACTGTTTAGAGCCACTGAAAAAGTCCGAAACAACTCCTTATAAAATAAGGTTGGACCCAATATAATCGTGATGACCAAGAATCCCAATAGTTTAATATTTCAATTCCTTGTCATAACAAACATGTAGAACCGAAATCCAAAATTATTTAACTCAGTTACATCTGACGAAGGGTACTTCGGTGATCCATTGATTGCTTAGTTCATTTTTCTTAAAAATCGTTAGTGACGTGAAGCAATTTGCTCCGTACAAAGATAATAATATTATTAAACAAAGAAAAAATGATAAAGTAATATACAAAGGCGCACATGACGTGAACATTATTTCCCTTCGGAGTACCAGTATAACAACTTGATATTGAATTAGTAAGCAAACATAATAGTGTTGAAAAGTATCATAATGAAATATTCGAAGGACACTTCCCTGCAAAACCGAGGTTAGATCTTTAGCCGAGACAAATAGCTTGCTAACGCATTGATATTTGCTAGGCCCCTTCGGCGCCATGGTCCGGCTAGAAGAACTAAAAGTGGGAGTGGGCTTCAGAGGTAAGAAGGCTGAAGTGGACTTCGGAGCTACCAAGTGCTTGAGGTGCAGCCCCATGGGGCCGACACTAAAATTGATTGGATAAAGCCTGCTACTAATTAATAATAGGACTTCGGAGCTTAAATACATAACATCTAATAAACCATAGAACCGAAGCCATTCTTGCATGTATGGAGGCATAGTATTAAAAGTAAAAATAGCGCCTATCCAGCTCTGAGTACCAAGGTCATCTCATCCACCCTATAGTACGAAGGGGGCTAGTCTGAGTAATGGCTTGTTGCTCCCTCGGTGGAAAGATTCCGCAGCCCAACAAAGCCCTTGTAAGCAACAGCCCCAAGCCAAATGGATGGTGCTCGATAGCTACTGCCCAGAAACAAACCGAACTGGGCCTTCAAGTAAAGGCTGAGTTGGGCTTCGGAGTAACGAAGCCGAAGGCCGAAGTAGGCTTCAGAGCCGCATGCATTGCAATAAGGCTGTCATGCTAGTACTTCGTTGGGTCCCTTCTAAGCAACTGGGCGAAATGAAGCTTAAAAGAGAAAACTGGCTGTCATGCTAGCAAAAACTAATCACTATGTGCATGCTGACCCTCGTCACTTATAATACGAAGAGCAAAAAGCTTTTACCGCGTGGCCACAATATCTAAGCATTTGTGCCTCATATGGTCATACCTGGGCCTTTGTGATCCGAGAGTCTGACTGAGATGATAACTTAAACCGGATTCCTCGTTTCCGAAGTCCCAGCTTGATGGACCTCCAAAGGTCTTTTGCCTTGCCGCCGTGTCAGACGTGGAAGGGGGCTTCATCGCTGCAGCGGCCCATGAGTTGATCCCGAAGTTGCGGAAAATTTACCGAGACCCTTCCGAAGTTCAGAGATTTGATCTCGTGAAATCCCATCGAGATGATTCTAGATGTGAAAATTACACTAAGACCCTTCCGAAGTATAGAAATTTAATCTTGTGAAATCCCGCCGAGACGATTTCGAAGGTGAAAAATTCACAAAGATAATTCTGAAGGGTGAAAGATTTTGTCCCTAAGTCCCATTAATTAGCTTGGCTTGCTATCTCATACGAAGGGTGCTTCGTAACTTTTTTATAAAGGTTAGTTTATATACCAAAAACGTAGCAAATAATCAGAAAAATGCATGATGGTACACGTAACGCTAGCATATGCTTCTTTTGGAATAAATGTGGACATCAGTCGGCAGACCTTCGTCGCTTAAAATAGACAGCAGACCTTCGTCGTGTTAAATTATGAAGGGCTGAAAATGATACCAGTGTGTGTTTGGCAGTAATACCTAGGCCTTATGTCACAACTTTGGGCTTTAAAAGTATCAATGCGTTGAATTGGGATACGTCGTCTAATCAAGTGCCTTGAATTGGCCCTCTCAAAAAAAAGGTGCCTTGAATTGGCCGAAGGGATATAGCCCTGAAATGGGCTTGTTGCCTAGGCAGTCCACAAGCTGGGCGATGTTGACGCGGCAATTCCGGTGTGCTTCGTTCCGGCGGCAACTGGACCTCGTCTTGAGCGAGTGAGCGAAGATGCCTTCGGCCCCGAAGGGGACAATCGGCCTAAAGTATTCCGACAGGGCCCTGAAGGAGTCCATGTGCTTGCCACCATTACATGGTTTCATCTTGTCCAATCAAGACAAAATCTGTGTGAGCTCTCCGAAGGAGTCTTCGGCCCGACGGAGAATATGCAGATAGGAGTGGGTCTCCTGATGGAATCCCTTGGAATCAGACAAGGAAAGAAGATAATAATGTTAAACATTCGAATGCCATGAAATTATTAATGGACAAGACGTGTTGTTTGCTTTTGGCTCTTGTAACATCGTAACCATCCGCCTCTATGTTTGTATTGACTTCTCCTTCGAATTAAGCCTTCCTTTTGAGATAAAATAAATGAGTAAGAGAAAACTTAGCTTATGCCATAGGTTGTGTACTGGTGTCCTTCGTCCACGAAGTGCCCTTCGTCCTCATGTGCTCGTGTAAGGTTGCCTCTTCCTCACCATGTGGTCACGAATCCTTCCACGAGGTGGACGCCAAACTGTTGGTGTAAAATTGGTACCGAAGGGGGGCACCAATCACGACAGTACTCTTCTCCTCCGAAGGGGCAAAGAACCAAAGAGCCCCTTCGAAGGACTACACCTTCTTCCACTACTGTCAACTCTACTACTACTGCAACTACTAAGCAGAAACTAGAGAAGACGACAATAGCTTGCTACTTCGGAGTTCTTCACCATTTAATGCTCTGTCCCATCAATTACAAAGACCCTCCTATATATAGGGATGGGGGTAGATGGCAATTTTCCCCCAAGCCCCTAGTGGTTATTTTCTTCCGAGCCCCTGGTGGACGCGGTATTTACAAGAAACCCCTCGAGCCCACACAAAGGCCCACTAACCGTTACATTGGCTGGGCCACTCCCCCAACACCGTCCTCGGTGGCCGCGCGTACGGCGGGGACGCCGTCGTCGGACCAGCAGTCCGAGGCGCGCTCGGCGCATACGGCGTGGACACGACGGCGCACGGCGTCGAGGGGTGGGCTCCGGAGCCCGGGGCGCGCGCGCATGGGGAAGGAGCTTCTCGGGCGAAGGGACCTAGGGCGGCGCGCGGGGCGCGGACGCCGAGGCTTGGCCGGCGCGTGGGCGCGACGCGCGGCGCGCGGCCGCGCGACGTCGAGACGTGGGCGGCACCCGACCCGATTTAAACTGCTGAGCCCGACTTGGAATTCAAATTTCTCCATAACTTTGAATAAAAGTGGATTAAACTTTGAATACGAAAGTTGTAGATCTAGTCACTCTCTATGACTTATAAAAAGGCTATATGGGGTTTTTTCACAGATTTGGAAATACATTGTTGCCAACTTTGAATATCAGCCTGTTCCCTAGAACAGTAGACCCTGCCTTTGCAACCAAATTTTCAAGATTTTCCAGTCAAAATTTGAAATGCCAATCTACATGAAAGTTGTGTCCCTCAACAAGATGGACAACTTTCATAAAGGTAGAATTTTAAGTGTTTAGGTGAATTTTGGAGAACGTGGCAAAAGTTCTGGCAGACACCTATGGACACTAGGGGTGAAAGGGGTTTGACCAAGTCTTTGACCATGGGTTGGCCCCACAAGTGTGTTTACTAGTCAAAAGGGTTCACTGGAGTAGGATAGTGAGATTTTTGAGGTGAGGGCCCAGCTTGACCGTGATTTGACCACTGTCAGCTGGGTTGACCGGCTATTAGGGTTAATTAAAAACCTAGGCGTCACACTATGCCTAGTCTATCGACTACCCTAGGGGCTCAAGTCTACACGACTACTCAAAGACCCCTTCGCTGTAAGTGGCCTCCGGGTCCAGGCACTAGTCTCCGGACTACTCTACTCCAAGATCCAGCGTTAACGGCTACTAACGGATCTACTGCTGTAAGCGGCTATACGCCCTAGCACCACTTAGCTGTAGGCGGCCTCCGGGTCCTGGCGACTACTCTTGTAAAACGGCCCTAGCCATCTAGGTGTATTTCTCTCAGTAATAAAGTTTGATTATCTATCAACTCATTTACTGCTTTTTCCCTCAACGGGTCTACTGGTGAGTACCACTACTCGTGACAACTCCACAATGAGAACTCCGCATACACATCTTGTGACAACGAGTACTCATTTCTGAGAAGCTTTCTCATTTCATCATTAAACAAGTTCAGTACAACTCTGTTTATACAATTACTACTACAAGCTAACCCTACAGGACCACTGAAGGTTCAGCTTTTCAACGACCTGCTCATTAATTGGCGCCATCTGCTCCAGGAGCTCCGCGTACTGCTCATCAGTGCAGTTAGCGGCTAGTCCACCAGCGACTACATCCACTGGAGCCTTCAGGAAGTACGACTTCATGTACACCAAGATCTGATTGGGGATCGACTTCGCCAAATGCTTGACGTACGTCGCCAGACGAGTGGGAGCTTCTCTCAGCCGGTCCACCAATGGAGCTATCTTCGGCCTGCCCGGATGAGCCACCAGTAGCCTCATAATGGGAAGAGCGGCTTCTTCAAGTTCTTTCAGCTGGGCCCGCAACTTCTCACAATCTTCGTTCAACTTCTGCAAAGATTTGTAGCAGTTGACGAGGTCACGATCCGAGGAAATTCGAAGCTCCATGTGCTTATCGCACTCATAAGCCAACTGCTTATAGTCATATTCAAGTACCTCACGGGCCTCCTTCTCCCGGTAGAAGAGGTTCTTCATGTCGACTTCTGAAGCTCACAGCTACTCGACACAGGTCTCAAGCTCTGAAATCAATAAGGCGGGGTTAGACCACTGCAAGACATCTCCAATGGGTACTCAACAAGACAGCACCATACCTTTATTCTTGTTGTGGAGCGACTTGTTCTTCCGCACCAGCTCGTCGCCCTTCGCCTGCATGTCCTGGACTTCGTTATGATACTGGGCGAAGGCGCCGTCAAGCTTCGACTGGAGCATGGCGGAGTGCTTCCAGGCCTTTACGAGTTGTTCCTCCAAGGCCTCCGCCCGGAGCACTGTGTCGCCGTATCCCTGGAGCATGTCAGATTTTTGTCGGGATCTCTCCACGACATCCTGTAGCAGACAACAGCTGTCACCTGGGTACTCAACATCTATGGCAGATTGACTACTCAAGGGTACCGACAACTCACCTTCATCCTTTGCTCGGCCTGGCGCATTGCCTCCAAGTGACGCGCTACTACCGTCGGGTCAACGAGGTCGTCTGCCAAGAGCTCGATCCCACCACGACTACTCGTGGCGGCCCTGAACATCGGTGTCGAACAGATCGGCTCCGCATCTTGAATCTCCGGCGAGCGGACGATCACTTCCAGGTTTGACTCTGGCAGTACATCGTCGCGCTCCTCTCCGGCCATCGCGGGGGCTCCTCCGTTGGCTACATCCGGCGGCTCGGGGGCTGCTCCGGTGTCTCCTTGGCTCTCCAGGCGCCAAGCCTTTAACGGGCACTGCCTCAGGGATGGTGCTTCCCTCGGCTTCGGCCCCTGTCAACAGAAGACATCCGGATTAGTCTCCCTTGGTGGCTACGACTACTCCTCAAGGAAGACTGTGTTTGCGCAGTATACTCACCTTCTATAATGCTGGCCTCCGGCAACATAGCCTCCACGGCCAGTGCCTCGGTCTCCGCTTGAGAGGCGGGAGCGGACTCCTCAGCGGCTGGCACGGAATCCTCTCCAGCTATTGCCGCGCTGGGTTCATCCCCCTCCCAGGTCAAGTCCGTGAATTTCCTGCATAGTACACCACTGATTGTCAACTAATTACGACTACCAAACCACATGTACTACTCGAAAAAGATCTTCACTTACAGGCTCGACCGGACTACTGTCACGGTCGGGGCGCCAAGTATGCTGGCAATGTCGACTAGTCCAGCTTCAGCAGGCGCCTCCTCTTCGGCTTCAGTAGCCGCCGGCTCTTCGCCTTGCGGCGGGCACGCGGGCCGGCTCGGTCTGTCCTCAGCAATTGGCACCTACGGCACGGCTTTTGTCATGGTGGGGGCTGGGCTGCGGCTCCTCTCAGCCAGCTCCCCCACAGTTTCCAAGTCGCCTTCGTCCCCCTGTTCTATGGGGTCGGAAGGCGGAATCTCCTGCACGGAACGGAATTTCGTCGTCAGCATACACAACATGAGAAACAAGTACTCGACTACCCTACTCGAGGATTTTACCTCTTGGGATGTGGTCTCAGTGACCTTGAGCTTCTTGGCCACGCGCTTGCATGCCACGTTGCGCTGCGTCTTTGGCGGTGCAGGCAAACTAGCCTCCAAGCTAGTTCCTCCAAGCTAGTTCCTCCAAGCTAGTTGGAGGATCTTGGATGAGAGGAACATTGGGCAGTCCAGGGCGGCTGAATCTCGACCGCAGCTGGAACCGCTCTTGAGGCGTTTCCTCGTCATCTTCATCCGATGTGTCTTCGACGATCACAGTGTTGTCACCTTCGGCGACTTTGCGGCGCTCTTTGGCTTTGCCCTTCCCCTCCTCTGGGATTTCAACAAGTCGAGGAGGTGAAGCCGGCTCGAAGACAAACTTCACCATGTCATCCTGCAACAAGCGCAGTGGGTGAACACCACTACTACTACACAATCAGTACTCGTACATTGAGTACGACTACAGACCTTGTTCGGTGGGCGCGCGACGGAGTACTCCGGGACTGGACAGGGCATGTACGCCGGCATGTCCTTAAAGATCCTGCCCAGCCTATCGATGATGTCGTCGTCGTCAATCTCGCCGCCGGGCATCCGCGACGAGTCACTTTCGCCGGTGTACTGATAGCCGAGGGTGTCACGAGCCATCAGCGGCTCCACCCTCCTCTTCATAAAGCTGAAGGCCACATGCTCGGCCCTCAGCCCAGCTTCTCTCAAAGCCATGATCTTCGCCAGTAGTTCGAGTAGCTGGATACCCTCCTGCATCGTCGGCTCGGTGTTCCACCAGGGCCGGTGCTTTCGCTGCTTCCCGCTGGGCTTCGGCAGCTCTGGGTGGTGGTTGGTGACATAAAACCACTTCTACTTCCAATCTTGATTGGAGTAAAACAACTTGTACGCCAGGTACTGTTCCGCGGCGTCCTCGCGCATCTAGATGCCGGCCCCTCCGACTACTCGGGGGTCGTTGGCGCTCGGCTGGGGCTTCACGCGGAAGAAGTTCCGGAAGAGTACCCAGTGGGGCTTGATCCCAAGAAGGCTTCGCAAAAATGGACGAAGACGCAGGTGTGGAAGATACCATTGGGGTTGAGATTGAGGTACTCGATACCGTAGTACTCCAAGAGCCCCTTGAAGAAGTTGCTCGCTGGGAGAGCCAACCCGCGCTCAACGAACCGCGTGAACATCGGGATCTCATCCGGATTCTTCTCCATCGGGTATGGATCTCTCGCGGTGGCGCGCCACATGTTGACCTCCTTCTCCCGAAGAAATCTATTGTTGAGCAGCGCCAGCAGGTCCTCAGTCTTGGCCTTCGACTTCTTCCATTCCTTGTTGGGATTTGGACGCGGGGGAGACACCGGCGGCGTTGACCCTGCGGTGGTCCAGCGGCTTCCTCTCGGGATCTCTTCTTCCCACCGGCGGTCTTCAAGCTCTTGGATGGTGAGGGCTTCATTCTCCAAGTGCACCGGGTTTTCACTCGCATTCACTCGGGAGCTGCGATGGTGTCTATCCGCGGCGGCGTGCCTGGATCTACGATCTACACTGAGGTGGCAGTGTGCACTGGCGGCGGATTCTAAGCGAGATGTGCTCCGAATGACTGCAAGTGTGTGGGGTGAAAAACCCTAAGGGTTTTGGCTTCTATTTATAAGTCAACAGACGGCTCCTCAACGGCCGGACGGATAAGTCTCAACACGGCTGACTTAACGGCAGTGCCTGACCCTTCAACTTCCAGTAGTCGATGCGCCTCATCTCGGGGGCTCGTCTACATCTAATCAATTCCCTGGGTAGCAATAAGATTCAAGAGCAACTCAGGACACATTCTACATACAAGATGACCCTTCAATTCGAGATGAAGTACTTGACTCAAGGCTCGGGGGCTTCGTGCCACGTGTCCTTCGGTTTTTTTCTCCGGATTTTGTGAGATAATCTTGCCAGAACTTCAGATTGACCCTCAGCTAGAGTCTACGACTCACCTAAGGCTCGGGGGCTACTCCATATGGAGTGTGATTTTGCAATCGCACTTTCATATCAACTTCGGCTTCAAGACAACACGAGTATTGTTGAACACCTTCGAGAGAAGAACCCGAGGACGCTTGGGGACTACTCGAGAAGACTTCAGGATTACTCAAAGATCAGCTGGAGTACCTTCCAGCCTTGGGATGCTTCAAGTACTCTTGAGGACTTTCGACTTGTAGTACTCGGGACGCTTGAGGACTACTCGTCAAGGCCGTCAAGACTACTCGAAGCTATCCTGCTCGACTACAAAGTACTCAGGGGCTTGTCGTATGGACCTCCCTGGGCCCACTACCTCTGTGGGTACCAAGACCGACTACTCAGTGGGCCCCTGGGACTACCCGACTTGTGCCGCACGGTACCTGATGGCGTGAGGCGCAAGGACTACGGTGGAGAAGTACTCGGATAGGAAGCTATACATACCATGTTCTGTGTAGAGGACTCCTAGACGTACACGACTAGTACTCTCTCCCTAAACTAACCTGTAACCCTGCCTCCCAGACTATATAAGGTGAGGCAGGGACCCTTCTCTCTGATTACACATCATCTTGTAATCACACCCAATCAATCCAGAGCTACACAGCATACAGGACGTAGGGTATTACGCACCTCGCGGACCGAACCTGTTTAAATTGTGTGCCACGTGTCTCTTCCTTCTAGTTACCAATCTCGGTGATGCCACATTCATCTACCTCGGGTACTCCCCTTGGTAGGTTGCCGGTCTAAAACACCGACATTCCTCAAGGCTTCGATGTGCTGTTCGCGTTCGTTCTTTTTGGTAATTCTCGGAGCCCTTTCTTGGCGATTTTCATGGAGCGTTTTCGAGACCTTTATCTTGGGGATTTGGTGGGGGATGTATGCATGAACCCTTCTTGGTTCTTTTCCCTTTGATTTCCCTTCCAAATTCGTGAGCAATGGGGCTTGATTTTGGGGTTTTCGGTGTTCTAGGGTTACAGGAGTTCTTGGCGGGATTTCTTCGATTCCTCTTGATTTGGCAAGTTTTGGTGGACAAAATCTTGGCTACAGACTCCCCATGAGCTGTTCCTACTATCCCTAAAGTCTTGCGCAAATCCGTGGAGCGATTCGAGAGATCGGGAGTTGGATTTGGGGGAGTTGACTCGCAGGTGCTGTTCAGCCCGAGAGCCCAGGACACACCGGTCTGACCGGTGCCTCTCACCGGTCTGACCCGTGCAGACCCCATTTGGGTTTTGGCTCGGGTGAACATTTGGGTGTGTTCTCTGTTGTCCCGTGTGGCTGCTGTTTCGAGTTTGGGCCAGTTTGGAGCTCGGTAGGTCTGTTTGGTATTTTGGGGCTTTCTGGCTTGAACCGGTTTGACCGGTGAACTACATCGGCGTGACCGGTGTAGGGGATGTTCTGTGAAAGTCTCTAGGTTTCACCAGCAGGGATCGGTCTGATCAGTGGTACTCACCGGCCTGACGGTGTAGGTCAGTAAGGCTTGACGTTTGTGTTCCGCTGCGTTCTCGGGTCTGTGAGGTTGATTGTTGGTTCCTAGGTTCAGTAGCACTCCAGTGGCTGCGTGGTCTTGGCCAACTTGAGTAGTGAATCGGAGACGTGTGTTGGAATCAGTGTTCATCTTGTTGGAGCCTCCATCTCAATCGAGAAGAATTTTTATCGGCTCCCATTCACTCCCCCTCTCTGGTTCGCCATATGGGTCCATCAAGTGGTATCAGAGCCAGTTACGGGTCTTGATTGACTCTAACCAGTCTAAGATCCAAGGATGGTGTACTAGGAACGGGGTTCGGGTCCTCCACACTTCGATGGCAAAACCTACCAGATGTGGAGTTAGCGGATGGCGGCATTCCTCCGCGGAAAGGGTCGGATCCTTTGGGATGTCACGGTGGACACAGGCTATGTCCTGCCGATGGACTTCCTTGCTCCAGGATCGAGGGACATGTTCAACGCTAACAACAAGGTGGTCGACTACTTGTTTCGTGCTCTGTGTCACCCCGAATTCGATCGGGTGTACACGGAGAGCTTGGCTTGTAAAATCTGGTCGGTGTTGAAAGAAGCTCATGTTCGGAATGCCCAGGTTCAGGCTCGGATGCATGCGACCTACCGGAGAGAGTACGAGAACTTCACTCATCTCCCCGGTGAGTCCATCGATGCCTTGTTTCAGAGGTTCACGGTTGTGGTGAACAACATGAGGGCCAATGTGGACGTGCTCCTGTACGATAATCATGATAGAGCTGTCAATCTCTTACACTCTTTGGATCGTACGATTTGTGGTGGAAAGTTCGAGGCCATTGTGGAGTCGGAGAAGTATGACACTCTGACTGTGCACGAGCTGTTCTCGAAGCTCAAGTTGGCTGAGGTGGATTGGGGCATGACAGCCAAGATTGAGGGCCCGATTGACTCTCATAGTCTCACCCTCATCATTGGTTCGAAAGGAAAGACTAACGATAACCCATCCACCGGGATGTTCTCCTTGTCCTCTTTGATGTCTATGCCAGATGAGGAGTTCGACATACTTGGAGAGGACGAGCTAGTGTGTTGACGATGCGGTTCGAGAGGCTACACGAGAACTGGGTGAACATGAGGAGGAACACGAGGACATGCTTCCAGTGCAGCAAGCCGGGACACTTCATCGTTGATTGCCCGGAGAAGGTCGAGAACAAGGATAGCTACAAGCACATTCAAGGACGGATGGCAAGTACCGATCGAGGCATGACCACAAGAGCAAGCACAAGAGCAAGCACAAGGACAAGCAACGATCGAGGAAGAAGGAGAGTCGAGGTAAGGCCCGAGTGATGGTTGGAGCGAGCGACATTGACTCCAGTTCCGAGTACTCCACCTCGAGCTCGAGCAGTAGTGAAGATGAAGGTGATCGTTGCAAGGGCAGGAAGTCATCCAAGAACCTGAGTGGGCTGAGCTGCTTCGCTAGAGACGGCTTCTGCATCATGGCTCTGAGCTCCGGCGACAACAAGAGGACATAGCGTGACTCAGACTCTGACTCCGACAACGAGGTGCATGATGAACTTCCCCTCTTGCATCAGGAGAATGAACGGCTTGGCTTGTTGATTGATAATCATGATGACATGGTTAGAGAGGCCAAGAAGATGAGGAAAGAGCTTAGGGCCTCGCTTGAGGATGCAAGGACTAGAGTGGATGAGCTAGAAACACAGAATTTGGATGCTAAGCTTGAAATTGATTCTCTGAAAGTTTCACCTGTTGTTTTTTATGAAGTTGAATGTGCTGATTGTCCTATCTTTCTAGCTGATCTTGCCTTGTTTAAGAAAAAGCATGCCTCCAAGTGTGAGGAACTAGATGTGCCTAGAGTTGAAGTGGCTGAGCTTAAGTCTAGACCTGCTTTGCTAGGTGCTTGCACTTCTTGCTCTGTTTTGCATGAAAAAATTGATGAGATGCATGCTTACACTGTTTCTCCCAAGGATAAGCTGAAAGAACCAATTCCTAAATCTTGCTCTATCTGTGAATTGCATGCTTTGAAGAATCTGGAACTTGCACATTATGTTGATCGTTTGCAGGATGAGAATGATGAGTTGAGAAAGCTGATGGGTTGGTTGTCTGGTCATGAGCCTCAGTTGAGGATAATGATCGAGACACACAAGAGGCAGGATGGTGAAGGACTTGGGGCAAACAAGGTTGGTGAGGGAAGTGGAGAGAATATCCCAGAGCCACCCAAAACCCACGACAAAAATGCTTTCCCTCCTAAACCGAACCATCTTAGGAACTGACTAGACACAACCCCAGCTCCACCCATGTTTCCTCCACAAACTAATGATTTCCAAAAGCCAAAAGCCTATCAAGTTTGTGAGCACTTTGGGGAAAGTGGTCTTTGGGAAAGAGAGTGAGAAGGCAAGTGAGGAGAAATCGGTTAAGAAGCCGAGTGGAGAGAAACCAAGTGAGCAGCCACATCCCAAGCCTAAAGCTAAGCCCATAAGGTTTCATTGTGGCTATTGTGGGAGAGATGACCATAAGGATGAGTTTTGCTTCGAGAGGAAGCGGGAGGAGAGAATGGCGAAGGAGTGGGCTAACAAGGACAAGTACCACCCTGCCAATGGTGTACTTGAGCCTCATGTGCAGATGCCCAGGGCCAAGGCGAGTGTGAGGACAGTTTGGCTTCAGGAGAGCGAAAGGCTGCAGGAGGTGCTGCTGGCTGGGCTACACCGGTCAGACCGGTGCGCCACACCGGTCAGACCGGTGCAGGTCTGGACAGACAATAGTTTGGGTTTCGAGCTCGTACAGGTGCTAGGTTTGGTTCAGGAGGTCGTGGTTCTGGTGGTTTGTCTAGAGAGTTTGCAGGTGGTTAGTTTGCTAGGCATTCTCCCATTCGTGCTCAATACATGGATGGGAGGAGTCGTAGCTTTGAGATGGAGAGGAGGGATGCTCCACGGTTTTCCTTTCGTGGTTTTGGTCCTCCTCCAGTTAGAGAGGGATGGTTCCCTCGTAGTGGTTACCGTGGTGGTGTTCGTGGAGGTAGCTTTGGTAGGAAAGATGTTTTGGATTGTGCTAACCCCAGTTTTGAGCAAATGGCTCGACACTGGTTTTACTCTTTTGGTACTAACCCTAGTGCTGAGTCATTTGTTCGCTCATGTGCTTGTTTTTGAAGTTCAGGTGGGAGACTTGAAGAAAATTTGGTTGACTGAGTCTAGTTGTTTGAGGCATATGACCGGAGAAAAGGGATGGTTCACAAATCTCGTCCCGATGGTGACAAAGAGGTACATCACCTTTCGGGACAATGAGCGTGGGCGTGTGTTGATAGAAGGTGAGATTAAGGTGAGTGACAAGATCACTCTCAAGCGTGTTGCTCTTGTTCAATCGCTTGGATACAATTTGCTTTCTGTCTCCCATCTGTTGGATGAGGGTTTTGAGGTGTTGTTTCGGCCTGGTGGTTCTCGGATTTTGGACTCTCAAAGGGACCTTGTCTGTATGGTCGTTCCTTAGGGTCAGGTGTTTCGAGCTGATTTTTCTCAGTCTTCTGGTGTTGAGCGTTACTTCTTGGCTGGCTCTTCGAGTGAGTTGTGGAAGTGGCATAGGAAGTTCGGTCTCTTGAGCTTTGACCTTTTGTCTCGCTTGAGTAAACTCAATTTGGTCTGAGGATTGCCATGGTTGAGGCTTGAAAAGGAGTTGGTTTGTGCGCCGTGCAGGCATGCCAAGATGGTAGCCTCTTCTCACCCGCCTCTGACCGATGTGATGACTGAGCGTCCATGCGAGCTGCTCCATATGGACCTTATTGGCCCAGCTCGTGTGTGATCTGCGGGTGGGAAGTGGTACGTCCTTGTTGTGGTGGACGACTACTCTCGGTATGCATGGGTGTTCTTTCTTTAGGAGAAAGGGGGGACATTTTGGTTTTGTTCCAGATCTTGTCTTGAGGTTGAGGAATGAAAGGCACATAGATGCCAATTGAGCAATCCGCAGTGGCAATGGCTCAGAATTCAGAAACTCTCGTTTTGAAACCTTTTGCCATGACTCGGGTCTTGAACACCAGTTTTCGAGTCTGCATACACCTCCCTAGAATGGTATTCTGGAAAGGAAAAACAAAACCTTGTTTGAGATGGCTCGAATGATGCTTAATGAGCATAGGACTCCAAGAAGGTTCTGGGCTGAGGCGGTGAATACCGCGTGCTATGTTTCGAACAGGATCTACCTCAGAGTGCATAAGAAGAAAACTTGTTATGAGTTGATGCACGGTCGCACACCCAAGGTGAGTCACTTCCATGTCTTTAGTTGCAACTGCTTTATCCTTAATAAAGGGAAGAAGTTGGACAAATTTGAGGCTAGGTCGGTCGATGGTAGTTTTTTTGGTTATGCATCTCACTCTAAAGCATATTGTGTGCTCAATCTTGAAACTAACCAAATCGTGGAGACTTGCGAGGTAACCTTCGACGAGACACAACCACGTAGTCAGCTTGTCTTTGAGTGTGCAGGTGACAATGAACTTGACGAGGAGATCTTTAAGGAGGAGGAGCATGAACATGGAGATGATGAAGATGGTGGTGTGGTGCCCGCGGATGAGCATATACCTACTACTTTGACTATGGTGATGGACGGACCTTCTCCCACACCAACGACGACAAACCAAGATCGAGGAGAAGCTACTATTGAGGGGGAGGTAGCATCAAGGCGAGAACCTCCCCAGTGAGTACAAGTGGATCACCCAGCCTCGAGGATCATCGGCGACATGAATGAACGCACTACACGGTCGAGGGTTCGGAACAATTCTCATTTCACTCATGCTTCTTTTGTAGCCACCTTTGAGCCCAAAGACATTGGACACACACTATGATCATAATTGGGTTAATTCAATTCATGAGGAGTTGGAGAACTTTGAGAGTAACCAAGTTTGGGAATTGGTTGACCCTCCCTTAGGGTGTAAGCCGATTAGGACAAAATGGGTGTGGAAGAACAAAGAGGGAGAGAAAGGTGAAGTGGTGAGAAACAAGTCAAGGCTTGTTGCTCAGGGGTTCAGTCAGAAAGAGGGGATCGACTACGAGGAGACCTTTGCTCCCATAGCTCGTTTAGAGGCTATCAGGATCCTTCTAGCTTTCTCAGTGGCTAAAGGGATCAAGTTACACCAGATGGATGCGAAGAGTGCCTTTTTGAATGGTGTGTTGGAGGAAGAAGTGTATGTGAGGCAGCCACCAGGATTTGAGAGTGAGAAGTACCCCCACCAGGTGTACAAGTTGAGAAAGGCGTTGTATGGGTTGAAGCAGGCGCCTAGAGCTTGGTATGGTAGGTTGAGGGGGTTCCTGTTTCAGCGAGGGTTTGAAATGGGGAAGGTAGATCAGACCTTGTTTCTTCTCTGGCAGGGGTAGAGATATCCTGATTGTGCAGGTGTACGTGGATGATATTGTCTTTGATGGCTTGTCTAACTCTCTTGTTGCAAGGTTTGCAGATGATATGAGCAGGGAATTTGAGATGAGCATGATGGGTGAGTTGCAGTTCTTCCTCGGGCTAAAAATCAAACAATCAAAGGAAGGAACATTTGTGCACCAAACTAAGTACACCAAGGACATTGCGAGGAAATTCAAGATGGAGGATTCCAAGGCCATGGCGACGCCTATGAGTACAACTACAGCTCTTAATGCTGATGAGGAAGGTGAACACGTGGACTAGAAGGAGTACCGAAGCATGATTGGGTCACTCCTCTACTTGACGGCGACGAGGCCGGACATCCAATTCTCGGTATGTTTGTGCGCTCGTTTTCAAGCATCTCCAAGGACTTTGCATCGGCAAGCAGTCAAGCGCATATTCAGGTACTTGCGTCACACTCCCGACTTCGGACTTTTGTACTCTGTGTCATCTTCTTTGGCGGTTCATGGTTTTTCAGACGCGGATTTTGCCGGGCGTCGGTTGGGTCGGAAGTCCACTTCCGGGACTTGCCAGTTTTTGGGATCTTCTTTGGTGTCTTGGTCTTCCAGCAAACACTCGAGTGTTGGTCAATCCACTACCGAGACAGAGTACGTTGTCGCAGCTATCTGTTGCTCTTAGCTCCTTTGGATCACATACACCATGAGTGACTTTGGTGAGAGTATACCCATTTTCCACTTCAATGTGACAGCACTAGTGCCATAAATGTTGCAAAAAACCTAGTGCTCCATTCCAAAACCAAACGCATAGAAGTGAGGTATCATTTTCTGAGAGACAATGTAGAGAAAGGGAAGATAACCATGATCCATGTATCCACACATGACCAACTATCCGATATTTTCACCAAACCCCTAGATCAAGCAACTTTCACTCGTTTGCAGGGGGAGATTGGTGTTTGTTTGATTTCTTGAATTGGGTGTGTGGGAGCTCCTTTGTAGCATATGTATAGCTTTCCTTTGTGCATTTCCTGCATGCCTTATCTTGTGGAGGGGCATAAGTTCTTTTTGTCGCAAAGACATTTCATGTACCAAATATGAATCTGAAAATGAAATGTAAAATGCTTGGAAAATATGCTCGCATGTCATATGTGCTAAATTTAATTTGCTTTGGGTTCTAAATCGTTGCATGATGCCTACCAATGAGAAGTCTCATATATAGAAGTAGGCACATGGCTCGATGGCTTTGACATGACATGAGGTGCTTGTGCGTGTTTGGGATGGTCTTATGATTAGAATGGTTGTCCTGGCATGAAGTTTGTGTGGCTTTGCCATTTTGACATGTTTTGCTCATGTTTAGGACATTACTCATGAGAGGGTAAATTTTCGCAAAATTGCTCAATTCTATCTTAGCTTCGTCCAATGGTTGTGAAACTTGGTGGTCATTAAAATGATGTCATTACGCAGCTATAGAGTATCTAATTTGCTCATTTGGACATGTGTAGCATCCTATATTGAATTTTGTCTATTTGAGAAGCTCTAGGTTGAAGGTTTTGCATTTTTGGCTTGATTCATGCATTGTCAACAAGGGGGAGAAGTTTGAGCTTGAATTGGCCTGCTGCACGCATCTTGAAGGTTTCCAATTGGTTTCGAGCTATTTTTGAGCTCTAGCAGTTTCCCAGGAGGCATCGACCTGACCAGTGAGGGGCACCGGTCTGATCGGTATAGATCCCAGGTGCTGGGCGATCTTGTCCACCGGTCTGACTGGTGAGGTTGACCGGTCTGACCGGTCAGAGCTGAGCTGGTGCAGTTGCTCTGTTTTCATTAAGTGGTTTGCATGCATTCATTTAAGGGGAGTTGCATTGGTTCAGGGGGAGCTTGCATGTGTGCAGGTGGAGCTCTTTGTGGTTTTCGAGTTTTGGCTTGGTGGTTTGTGCTATTTGCTTGAGCGTAGTTTTGTCTCAAATGTGTCGAGCCGTTGCCCTTGCCTAAGGGGTCCGAGACTTGTCTTCTTCAAGTGATCTTTCTCTACGCCTTTTTTGGCTTTCAATCGCTTGTTGGAGTTTCTTTTTATTCATTTCTTGTTTTTCTTTTCTCTCGGGTTACTATATGTGTGTGCTGTCGATGCACTCATCAAGGGGGAGATTGAGGACCATGTGTGGTTCGAGGACCGGTGGATGGTCGCTTCCTGGTGTGATGAGTGATTGACAACGTCGTGTGGACTGATTCTTGGCTAAGTATTGCAGGCGCAGGTTGTGGCTTGACTGGTGTCGGTGCAGGTGAAGAACAAGCGCGAAAGGTCCTTGCCGGTGAGGCCTCCACGTGTGGAGAAGACAAGTAGGCTTCGTTCGAGTGACCCGGTGGCCAATGGAGTCAAGTGCAGGCCGCATGGTGGCAAGAACGGCAAGATGAAGTCATGGACGGTTTCTTGGTTGAGCCTCGAAACCAAGGTCGAGCAGGGACTACGTGGGAGCCAAGTCATGAGTGGCGATTGGCGGAGGCTACACCGAGTTCGCGGGGTTTCTAGTGGTTCACTAGAAAACCACTGGGTTCCTTGGTTGATCCACAAAGCCAAGATCGAAGAACCGAAGATGGAGTTGCTGCAGCTCCAGACCGGTCTGACCGGTGGGTCTGACCGGTAGGTACCGGTCTGACCGATGAGGAGCACCGGTCTGACCGGTGTGCGACGACACAGTCCGGAGACTTCGAAGCGGACACTAGTAGGGATGTTGTTATCAATGACGTTCCACCAACGTCACTGAAGACGCCAGAATGGTCACAGGAACTCATTTGCGACGTTTTTGTGACGATTTACAATTGGTCACAGAATTGGCGTCACATTTGTAACGCTGTGACGAAACGAGATTTTTCGTCACAGATTTGGTTCTAAACAGTGACGAACTCGTTATCGTCATGGAAGTGAATTGAATCAATGACGAACGTTAGTTGTCATGGATTTAACTCCGTTTTCGTCATAATTTTCCGTGCGCCCGACTACTGACGGCGCCGTTAATGGATCTATGACGATCCCATTTGGTCACGGTTGATCCTATGTTTTGGTCATAACCTTCCGTTAACGGCGTTTGCATGTGACGTGGCGGTGACGTCAGGAATGACGTGGCAGCTGTCGTCAACGATGACGTGGCAGCTGACATCATGTTTGTGAAATCGTCATAGAAGATTAGTTTATATCGTCACAGGATGCTATTTGCCATCGTCACGTTTTGATATAAAATGGTCACATATTTGCCATTACACTGGTCACAAATATAACATCAATTCGTCACAGGTTACAAACTAGTTTCGTCACATGTACAGGAACCACAATGGTCACGAATTGCGTATACTAATTTAATATGAATTTGCAAATGAAACACAAAGGCATACAAGTGTGCATACAACTGATGGGGCACCAGTACACAAAGCATCACATAGTTTGATGAAACAGTAGCAAACATAATGAAAAGTTGCTCACACGACCTAGTTACTGAGTAGCGAAAGTGAACATGCAGTTGAAAGCATAAGTGTGCAGCAGCTATGTTCATGTCGATGAAGATGCATTTCCATGGAGGGACAAGAGCTTCTTGAGGAGCAAATTGGTCTCGGCCATCTCCTTGGTGTTGTTCTCTGTAATTTTCTTGTACTCCTCTAGCTCCCTCTGTGTCCTTGACCGATCTTCCTCAGCTTCTTGAATTTTTTTCCTTAGGTCATCTAGTTCTCCTTGAACTGCTGCTGTCGCTTGAGCTGCAAGTTGCTCCCGAAGCTCACTTTCATGTGATGATGCTGACTTGGAGGATGTGGGTGTCTTTAAGCCGACACTCTTCAGGAATTGGTTGGAGCTGTGCTGCGAGAGAACCTTCGCTACGACCTGCATGCTGGATGCTGGCGTTTCACCTTCAGGAATAGGTTCAGCCCTCAAAGCTTCCATTTCAGTCTGTAAATCATGAAGACAGAGTTACATGTATGTGATCAATAGGAATTTTACATTTGGTAATTAATGGAATTAGTTTGAGGTATACATATGTGACAACAAGGGCAATTAGGTGATATGTGGCATATGTGGCAGATATTCACATTATAGTATGGAGATAAAATCCATAGTAGCAATTAATATGACAGATATTAATTATATTATGTTTAATGACAGATATTGAGAGACTTATGTTTCATGACGATATTCACGTTGTAGTATGGAGATAAAATGCATAGAAGTAATTAATATGACGGGAAGGGAAATGCGGAGGTTATTGAACAAACAAATTCAAATTTAAGATCACACATACATGGCATTACTATGGTCCAAAAATTGCATATACTAAACTATGGGACCCTCTCCACGAAGGAACAAATCCAGATCATTCAAATCCAAACAGTATGTATGCACATAATCCAAATGTGGTATAAGTTAAATTGTGGTTAGGAGGCATGTGGGCATATTGTTTTTGCACTTACCCGTGCCTCTCTTGCCAAGTCACTGAGGCCACGTTTAGAGCTTGTGTGGCAGGTCTGGAAGGCTTCCACCGCATCAACTTCTTCAGTGTCACCTACGCTGGGTTCTACCATGTTTCTTCGCTGCATCTGCATTGTGCCAAAAAATGACAGCATAGTATTCTCAGATGGAATTGAAAATAATTGGTTTAGTGGAAAAGTGCATGTAAGTGGAAAAGATAAGGATTTCCTTACATATGCATGTAAGTGTGCCTCATAGCAGCGAGAACCCGTAGCCTGATGATACTTTACTTGATTGCGGTTGATCTTGTTACTTTCACATGTTTGCTACAAGAGGATGATAAATGTAGAAGGTATCACAGGATGAAAAAATATCCTTTGGGAAGTGATAGTGAAAGAAGGTTGCAAGACGTGATAGACATACCATGTTCTTTGGATCAGTCCACTTTGCAACAAGTGCCCTCCATCGTGCATCGGTCATGTAGGCAACGGGGAGAAGTTGTCCTAATCTCATTTGCAGGTACACCATTGAAGTATTTCTTCTTTAGCCTATAACGTTGGTTTTTTATTGTATTGCGCATCAAATCAGTCACAGCTGCCTTTGTTGGGGCATTTTTTGTGTTAATGGCCAATCGACCCTACACATATTAGAGTTGGATCTTGAGTTATTAAAGGAAGCAATAGTTGCAAAAGTTTAAAACGGATAAATTAAGGCACTTACAGCTAGTTGTCCCTCGAAGTTTTTGTAGATTGTGTCATCTTCCTTGTAGTTTTTCCAATGTGGAAGGATAGGAATGCTCTCCCGAATGATGACCCCAGTCTCTGAAGCTAACTTGGCAGCTTGAACAGGATCATGAGGCCTTCTTTTTCCTTCTTTAACAACTATGGGCAATCTCCTACCCATAGCTCTGGTCATGTTGTCAAGCTGCTTTCCCATTGTAGGTGGTCTGGGCCTCCTAGGACGTCGGCGTTCGGCGGCTACAACAGAGAATTTTTTTTCTTTTGGTTAAATAATTTAATACCTTCAACAACAACAAAAGAGATGACATAAGTAAATGAAAAATTATAACTTGCCTTCAGAAAATGGAAGGTCATCATTAGGAGCTCCAATATATCGATCTACAGATGCAATTTCATGAGCAGCTACTTCATTGTCTTCATGTGTTGTGTTGTCATGACCAGCTGCCTCATTGCCTTCCTGTGATGTGTTGTCATTAGCAACTGTTCCACTGCATTCCTGTCCAGCTGCATTGTCATCAGAAGGGGTTGTACGATCCTGTACAACAAGCCTTTTTGACGTTCTTGGTGCAGATTCAGAAGGCAACACATCTGATTGAGTATCTGCCCTCACTCTCTTACTGTTCCTAACTCCAGGCGCCATTCTGGGGTTAGATTTCTTGATCTTTGGAGACAGGACTTTGCGCGTATATGTTGAGGGACCAAGATCACAGGTGTGGCAGGATCAGGACGTGTGGCCGGCCCTGTGATCCACCACCTCTCGCCTCGGACGCCCCTGATCACTGCTCCTGAGGTGGTTGTAGGTCGGTACGTTGGGTGGGTTTCGCCTGGCACGTCGGTTGGTAGGTGCGGTCGGCCCACCTCCGTGCCGTGTGATGCACCGACTTCGCTTCAGGGATGCCTAGGATCGCCTTGGAATGATGGTTGTGGCGGTTGAGCGGCCGAACAAGTGGACCCATTGATCCAAGTGATCCAGGCCTTCACCATTTGATCAAACCGATGTTTCCTTGGTGGATCTCATTCATCAAAGTTGTGCTTGCGAGAGAGGGGTGCCCTAGACCAGGGATGTGCCATGGGGCAGGGCCGACCGCACCTGCAGGGCCGACTGTGCCTGGTGGTTCGGCCGTGCCTAGCCCATGTGGCACGTTGGTTCCAATTTCTCCCAAAATGTGTACCTGCCTATGAAATTAACAACACAACTCGTGGAACTTTATTAGTACTAAAATGTGCATGAAACTTGTCGTATACTCCTCTTGAACCCGAGGTTTTGACGGTCGAATCTTTGTTGTAAGGATCGTCAACATCGTCTAGGTTCCATGGCATGACATTAACCACCATATCACTACAAGAAATCCTTCAATCCATGACGAAATTCTCATGACGTTTCTTTATTTCGTCATAGATCACACTGCATCCATGACAAACAGTCAGATTTCGTCATAGATTCACAGTGCTGGATATGAAGCCCGATATGAAGTCTAAACACTATGACGTTCTGCCAATTTCTTCATAGATTTCGTCACACATCACACTACTTCCATGACAACCATCAAATTTCGTCATGGATTAGCAGTGTTGTATATGAAAGCCCGATATGAAGCCCAACCACCATGACGTTGCGCCAATTTCATCATAATCCGACCCACATTGCATTTCAACATTTCCTCATGATTAATAAATTTACAAAATCATATAATGTATGAAAAGAATTATAGATAATAATAGTCAATAATTTAAAATTTAAAATTTAAAATTTTTTCTAAAGCATATAATATTATATATTCAATATATAGATATACATATATAGAGGCAAATAAAATTGAATTTCCGTTTTACGATTTTTTATAATTTACTATGATTTTCTAAATATTTAGTCGAAATAAATAAAAAAGAAAAAGACAAAATTATCCATAAAACTACGCATAACCAAGTTCTAGATGTAATCTTTACAATTTCAAAGGTTGAAGGATATGCTTTGTGTACTTACGAGTTTAGGGACGAAAACTAGACTTTCGCAAAAAATTGAATAGGTGTCAAAGTGATTTGGGCTTGCTAACCGGAGTCAAAGTCTGCTGGCGGCCCTCTAACTACTTGACGTGCTTAGTAAACCCACCCTAGACAACCAAACTAGCCCACGCTGCACAACAGGCTGGCCCAAAGGCACAGCCCAAAAGGCCGGCCCAAATTTATGAAAACGGAGGGTCAACATTTAATTATTTCTATATAAACCTGCATAAATTCATTTAAATGATAGAAAATAGCATTTTGTTCTAAAAATCTTGAAACTTCTAAAAGACAACTTAAATGTGTTCTTTTACATGTGAAAAATATCTTTGGGGTATATAAGATAATTAGTTTTGCAATTAATTCGTAAATGTGCCGTAATTAGGTATTTTAAAATAGAAAAATATATTTTTTGCATAATAAATGGCACTGTGACCCCTTGTGTTGATAGAAGAGTAAATTTAAGGTTATGTGTATAATTGAGGTGTACATGACCAAGAATTGAGGTGTTAATAGAATTATTCTATTTATTATGAGGTAATTTTGACATAAAAGTTTGATTTCCCCCTAGAAGAGAATTGGATTTTTCATCAACCTTCTAGATGGGGCCTAGAATGGGCAATATGCGCCTAAACATAATTTTTCATCGACCTTCTAGATGGGGCATACAAGATAACTATTTTTCAACTTACTTCACAAGGTTGTACTCATTAGTGATTAAAAAATAAAAAATAACTTTTTTGCACAACAAATGGCAATGTGAATCCCCATATTTTAATAAAAAAGTAAATATAAGGTTATGTCTAGAATTGAGGTGTACATGAGCAAGAGAGTACTTGAGGGTATACAAACTTTAAAGTTTAAGTTGAGTTGTATGAAATAATGTGAGAGGCTAGCTAGTTTATGAACAATGTATACTTCATTTTTTGTAAAATCTTATGAAACTTTTTAGTCAATCTTTTACATCCATAAAATGATTCTATTTCAGTTTACATAATTTTTAGAGATGTTTTGGGTATTATTATTATTATTTTATAACAAAGTGACTAATAGAAGTTTGAGTTTTCCCTAATAGTTGATTGAATTTTTCATCAATATGTTAGATGTGGGCTAGAATGGAACATATAAGTTTAAATATATATTTTTTAATTTTTTAAAATCTTATTGGAGGTACACATAGTTGAATTTAAAATTACTTTCTGTAAACACGTAGTAATTCATTTAAATGATAGAACATAGTAATTCTACCTCAAAAATTTTGAAACTCCTACATGACAACTTATATGTTGTCTATTACGTATGAAAAATATATTTGGGACATATAATATAACAATTTTGCAACTTCCTTCACAAGGGTGTACACATTAGTTATTTAAAAAATAAAAAAAATCACAACAAGTGGTAATGAAAACTCACAAATGTTTATAAGAGTGTAAATGTGAGATTGTGTATGAATTTTAGGTGTATATGATCTATTCAAGACTTTAGTTGTTTCAAACTTCGAAATTTGAGTTGAGTTTTATGAAACAATGTGAGAGACCTATAGTTTGTGAACATGTATACTTCGATTTTTATAAAATCTTATGAAACTTTTTTGTCAAGCTTGTACATCCATAAAATGATTCTATGCCAATTTACATAATTTTTGGAGATGTTTTGGGTGTTATTATCATTATTTTATAAAAAGGTGGCTAGTAGAACTTTGAGTTTTTCCTATAAGACATTTGATTTTTTTTGTCAATCTCTAAGATGCAGGCCAAAATGGATCATTAGCTCCTAAACATAGTTTTTTGAAATTTTTTGAATCTTATTATAGTTACGTATTGGTCAATTTAGAATTACTTTCGGTAAACATGCGGAAATTCATCTAAATGATAGAAAATAGTAAATAGTTTCTAAAATTATTAAAACTTCTTCAGTGTAACTTATTTGCAGTCTATTGCATATATTAATATATTTTTATGTATAAGATAATTAGTTTTTAGTGTTACTTAACAATGGTGCAATAAAAAGGAACAAGAAAAAGAAAAACAATAAACAGAGAAGCCCATGTTGGCCCAAATAGCCCAACTATTTACGACTGTCTATCGTCGATCCGATGGTTCTCATCGTGTTTCGTTGGTATATAATGCTGCATCGCACCGTAACCCTAATCCCAGCTCCCTCCTCCCGCGGTCCCTCCACCCTCCCCTCCCTCAGCTTCCTCCCCGCCGCCGTCGCGGACTCACCCGCCCCCACCTCACCTCGCCACTACCGCACTCCCTCCCTTGCATCGCGTGCTCCTTCCCAGGCCTCCTACCACCCACCAAGGTCGAGGGAGCGAGATCTAGATCCAGGTGCACAACACTGTCTGCTCCTCCCCCACCTCCCCTCGATGTTGTGATGCCGCCGCCGGCACCGGCCCACTACTCCGCCCGCTTCTCCTCCTCCGCCGCCCTTTCTCTGCCGGCACCATCTCACTGCTGCTGTTGTTGTGGTTCGCAGGGGAAGGGTACGGGAAGCGTCGGCAAGCGAGTGAAGGACCGATACGGCGAACCAGATAGGGGGGAGTGAATGGGATCCGATAAAAATTCTTCTCGAGCGAGATGGAAACACCAACAAGATGAACACGATTTCCAACACACGTCTCCGACTGAAAGATCGAATGGCGACAAGAGAGGGGGGAGTGAATAGGAGCCGGTAAAAATTCTTTTCAAAGAACCCGGCCTATACCCTAAACAAATCCCGGTCACACACGAGCGATGGATCGAATCACACACCAATCGCCAAGACAACAAGGTTATGGATCAACCTCAAGTCTTAGGAACGATTCCTTGAAGCACACGCGGACGCACGAAAGAAGGAAGGGAGGAATCGAACCAAGGAGCAAAGCTGCAAGGCTCTGGCGGACTGTCTGGCCAGGATGGGCGGACTGTCCGCACGGACCACGCGGACAGTCCGGCCAGGAGCCGCGGACAGTCCGCAAAAATGCCGCGGATAGTCCGACCGGAAGCCACGGATATTCCGAAAATGCCACCAGAACCACCAGAGACGAACCGAGAAAAACGGACCGTCCGCGAAGACCGGGCGGACCGTCCGCGCGGGATCCGGACCGTCCGCTACTGAAGCTCGGACCGTCCACAAACCAGCTGCAACGAAAACCTTAAACAAAACCGGATCAAAACAAGAACACGAAGAACATCACGACGAACTGGGATGAACTGCCTCCTCGCGGACAGTCCGCAGGGAGCGGGCGGACAGTCCGCAGGGAGCGGGCGGACAGTCCGCCAGTTCAAACAGAACTGGAAAAGCCCGAGCTCGCGAAGTCAACTCAACCTACTCATCACCAGATCTCCCAAACGGTAGAAGCTGAAGTGGCAAGGGTTTGGGGACAAGATATGCGTCCAACAAGGATGCTATACCCCAAGAGCTCCGACCGAAAATCCTTGAATCGAAGTAGTTTCCCAGCGTTTGAGGGCACAAGATCAATCACAAAGATGCACAAGACATCAACCTTGTTTCCCTCAAAGAAATCCGGGGAGAAACCCACTCAAATCCGCGGAATCACACCAAGAACAAGGGCACCAAAAACAAGCACCAAAAAGACCACGGAAATCACATTGCTGAATCTTCTATACAAACCAGGAAAGATTCACAAAGTCTAGCATACCGCCCTAACATCTATCCCTCTCAACCAATCTCTCATGAAGCTCTCATGCTAGCCTAGACAAGAAATGGAGAACAAAATGTCTTGGGAAAATGAGAAATGGGAGGGGGGAAATGAAACCCTAAGTCGCGGAGAGAGAGAGCCATCCACCCACACTCATGGCTTATATATCGAGTCCCGCCGGTGTGGTAAATGACTCGACTACCCCTAACTAAACTACTGGCGGTACAACCCACACAGGGGCATTTATGTAATGTTTGTGGGTCTTGCCATCGGATGGCCACACCTTCACCGCACCCCGCGTCCTCCCGACGCAAGCCATGCGATCCCGTCGCGTGTCCTCCGCTTCGAAGCTTCCCGACACACCCGGATCCCGTCTCCGTCGTGTTGGGCCTTCGGACTTGGTTTTGAGGCCCAAACCAAGAAACCGTCCTCCGATGGTTTGTGGGCAAACCACCAAACCCCGCGTGCTCGGCCCGGCCTCCCACCAAGCCTCTTGACTCGACCGCCACCGTGCACCGGCTCGATCGTCCACGACTTCGTCTTGCTCGTCTCGCCACCTTGTGGCCCGCACCTAGTCCCGCTGTCCACCGGGTCCCTCGAACCGAGCCTACTTGTCTCTCCATCTCCCGGAGGCCCCTCAAGGCTGAAGACCTTTCGCGCCCATTCTTCACCTGCAACAACACGAACTAGGCCGTAGCCTAAACCTGCGCACTGAGCCAAGAGTCAGTCCAACACCCGTTGTCAATCACTCATCACTGAGGAGCGGTCATCCATCGACCACCGGGACGCTCCTGGTCCTCAATCTCCCCCTTGATGAGTGCATTGACAACACACAACGCGAAATGAAATTCAGAGAAAGAAAGTAAAAAGAAAGAAAAACAAGGAAGCTCAACTCATGACCAAAACCAAAGAAAGGCAAAGAAAGGTCACAAGCCGAGCAAAGCACAAACTCCACACTAAAAACAGCAAGAAAACTCCCCTTGAACAAATGCATGCGCCCCCTGAACATGTGGATGCAAAGTTCCAAATTTTAGATGCATTTTTTTGAATTTTTCATTAAGCTCATCTCTTCTCCCCCCTGTTGACAATGTATGAATCAAGGTGAAAATGCAGAAATATAAGACAAAGCATATAAACATCTACATGAGCTTCTCAAATAGGCCAAATTTAGTGTCAAAGGCTAGAAATGAGACAAAGAGCACACATATGGATCATAACATAGTCAAAGCATTGCCACAAGTAATATATGGAAATATAGGCATGTGACAAAGCAAATTTTCAGATTTGAGCAGTTTTATGAAAAGATGGCTCACTTCAAATTTAAAGACCTATTCATGTCATATTCTAGCCAAAAACATGCATATCATCCAAAGATCATACAAGGATATCAAATTCTTAACAAAAGATCATTGCAAACACCCATAAAGCAAAGCATGTCATGTTAAAGCTCATGAGCCATGTGTCCACTTCGGGGAGACTTCTCCACTGGTGAACATCATGCAACATGTTTTGCACCCATGTGTGAAAGATAAGACATTTTAAGCATAAACATGATGGATGGAGCATTTTTCAAGCATACACACTTCTTTTCAAGATTAATTCATTTCATGGTACATGAAGTGCCTTTGCGGCAAAAAGAAGCTTATGCTCCTCCATGAATGCAACATAGGCTAAACATTCATAATGATGTCAGCCTTTGGCCCAAATGCAAGAAAGAGACATCCAAGCACAATCTAAGCATGAAAGGCACATTTAGACCAAAAAGTGACATGGATACACTACTTGGAGCACATTTCATCAAAATTAGTCAAGACTAGCATTTGATGCAAAAAGGCTATCTCACAACACATATATCTCAAATATTCCAAGAGCATAGCCTCACATAGCCATTTCTCCACACACATGACCAATATCTCACAAGTAGCCAAACAAACTCAGATAGGGCATATGGAGGAAGCTCATCATCCTAAAATGCAATATGATACAAATGCAACATGATATATAACAAGATGGCTATCCTACCATGGTTTATACATCAAGCAAAGCATGTATATACATCAAAGGAAACATGGTGTGATACATATGGTACAAAAGTAAAATATCCCAAGAATAAACTAGAAAGGGCAAGAAACCCCAAGTTCCCCCCGCAAGCGCACAAATGTAGCTTGGTCGAGAGGCTTTGTAAAGATGTCTGCAAGCTGATCTTGGGTAGGGTCATGACTCAACACAATGGTCCCTTTCTCCACATTGTCTCTCAAGAAATGATACCTCACTTCTATGTGTTTGGTTCTGGAATGAAGTACTGGGTTTTTTTCTACGCTTATGGCACTGGTGCTATCACAAAGAAGTGGGATCTGGGTGCACTCCTCACCAAAGTCTCTCAAGGTGTATGAGATCCACAACAGCTGGGAACAACAACTCGCGGCTGCAACATACTCTGCCTCGGTGGTGGAATGAGCTACACTAGACTGTTGCGGGAAGACCACGAAACCAACGAGGACCCAAGAAACTGGCAAGAACCAGAAGTAGACTTCCTCTCGACTCGGCAAACAGCAAAACACACATCAGAAAAAACATGAAGTGAAAGAGTCGAGGAGGACGAATACCAAAGGCCAAGACCAGGGGCAGACTGTAGGTACTTGAAGATCCTCTTGACGGCCTGTCGATGTGATGTCTTCGGCGAGGCCTGAAAACGAGCGCACAGACACACACTGAACTATATGTCTGGCCTCGTCGACGTCAGGTAGAGGAGGGAGCCGATCATGCTCCAGTACTCTCGCTGGTGCACTGGTTCTCCGTCCTCGTCCGCGTCCAAAGTAGCTGTACTCCCCATGGGTGTCGACATAGGCTTTACATCTTGCATCTGGAACTTCCTCAGCATGTCTTTCGTGTACTTGGTCGGATGCACGAATGTTCCGTCATTCACTTGCTTGATCTGCAGCCCGAGAAAGTACTGCAGCTCGCCCATCATGCTCATCTCGAATTCCCTGCTCATCTCATTTGCAAACTTGGCAACAAGGTTATGTGACGAGCCACCAAACACAATATCATCCACGTATATCTGCACAACCAACAAGTCATTTCCATGCTTGAGGAGAAACAAGGTTTTATCCACGGTACCCATCACGAACCCTCTGCTCAACAAAAAACCTCTCAATCTCCCATACCAAGCCCGGGGCGCCTGTTTCAACCCATACAGAGCCCTTTTCAACCTGTACACCCTGTGTGGGTACTTCTCACTCTCGAACCCCGGTGGTTGCTTCACATACACCTCCTCCTCTATGACCCCATTCAAGAAAGCACTCTTCACATCCATTTGATACAACTTGAACCCTTTAGCCACGGCAAAGGCTAGAAGGATCCGAATTGCCTCATGACGGGCCACAGGAGCAAATGTCTCCTCATAGTCGATCCCCTCCTTCTGACTATATCCCTGAGCAACAAGTCTGGACTTGTTCCTCACAACCATCCCATTCTCACCCTCTTTGTTCTTCCAAACCCATTTGGTTCCTATATGATGGCAATTTGGAGGTGGTTCAACTAACTCCCACACCTAGTTCCTCTCAAAATTTTCCAACTCCTCATGCATAGAATTGACCCAGTTTGCATCAGATAAAGCGTGTCCAATGTCCTTGGGCTCAAAAGTGGCAACAAAAGCAGCATGAGCAAAATGAGAGGAATTCCTAGACCTTGACCGCGTGGTACGTTCGTCGATGTCCCCAATGATCTTCGATAGGGGATGCACTTCTTGAATCCGCCGGGGAGCCTCACGCCTCGAGACTACCTCCCCCTCAACTTCAGCTTCTCTCTCCTGGTCCTCTTGTCGCACCGTCGTTGTCCATGAAGTAGACGGTCCACCCTCCGTAGTGGACATAGGGGAAGTAGTGGGAACACACTCAGCTTCAGGCGCATGGTTCTCTCCATCATCATCTCCAGCTTCATCCTTCTCCTCTTCAAAGAGGTCCTCAGCCATCTCCTCATCACCTGCACATTCAAAGCCAAGAGAGGTACATGGCATTGTCTCGTCGAAGGTTACCTCGCAAGTCTCCATGATTTTGTTAGTCTCAAGATTAAGCACTCTATAGGCTCTAGAATGGTTAGCATATCCAAAAAAATCACATCACTAGACCTAGCCTCAAATTTGTCGAGTTTTCCCTTCTTAAGAATAAAGAACTTGCAGCCAAAGACTCGGAAATGACTCACCTTGGGTGCCCGACCATGCATAAGCTCGTAACAGGTCTTCATCTTGAAAGCTCGCAATAAAATCCTATTGGCGACATGACAGGACGTATTGACCGCCTCAGCCCAATACCTCCGAGGAGTCTTGTGCTCATCGAGCATCGTCCTAGCCATCTCACAAAGAGTCCGATTTTTCCTTTCCACGACTCCATTTTGAGGGGGCACATAAGGGGTCAAATACTAATGCTGGAGACCTAGATCACGATAGAAGGCATCAAGATGAGAGCTCTTGAACTCTGAGCCATTATCACTGCGGATAGCTCGAATGGCATTCCCATGCCTCTCGTTCTTTAACCTCACGATCAGATCTCGAACAAAACCAAATGTCTCACTTTTGTCCTCCAAGAAAAACACCCAGGCATAGCGAGAGTAATCGTCCACCACAATAAGGACATACCACTTCCCACCCACCAAGCGAACTCGAGCTAGCCCAACAAGGTCCATATGTAACAGCTCTGTCGGACGCTCGGTCATGACATCAGTCAGGGGTGGATGGGGAGTGGCTACCATCTTGCCATGCCTACACGGAGCACAGACCAAATCCTTCTCAAACTTCAACTTTGGCAATCCTCGGACAAGGTCAAGACCACTCAAGCGGGAAACCAAATCAAAGCTCAAGTGACCCAACCGCCTATGCCATTTCCACAAATCAGAAGAAGGACCGGCCATCAAACAACGAGCAGGACCCAAAGAACGAGAGAAATCAGCCCTGAAAATCTGACCCTCGGGGATGATCATACAAACAAGATCACCTCGAGAATCCAGCAAACGAGACTCACCAGACTTGAAATGCACCTCAAAGCCCTCATCAAGCAACTGAGAAACCGAAAGCAAATTGAAACCCAAAGACTTCACAAGAGCAACCCTCTTCAACGTTACCTTGTCACTCACATGCACTACACCCTCAGAAATCACCCTTCCTCGTCCGTTGTCTCCAAACGTGATGTACATCTTTTCCTTCACTGGGGTGAGGCTGGAGAACCACTTCTTATCTTCGGTCATGTGTACGGAACATCCGGAGTCGATCAACCAAATGTTCTCCAAGCCTCCTGCCTGCCGTCAGAAACAAGAACGACAATGAGCCAACGACTCGACACTGGGGTTAGCACAAAGAAAGTTGAACCAGTGTCAAGCCATCTGCTTAAAAGAGGGGTTAGCAAGCATCATTCCCTTGCCACCAAATTTCCCATGTCCCATGGAAGGAGTACGAGCACCACGAGGGGGAAAACGTGGTCCGTAGTTCCTCTGGAACCCAAAGCTGTGATCATCTCTCCTAGACTCGTATTGAGGTTGAGTAGGGGGACGTCCAGCAAAACCACCACGAGCCCGACCAAACCTCTCACCAGCACGCACACCATCATCTCTCCTATCAAACCTCTCACCACCACCTCTCTGTGGGAACCTACCACCCTGAGCTCCAACTCTACCAACATTCCTCACACTTCCCACACCCCGTGGAAGTGGCACTCTAGGCTCAGGAATACCATGAGCCTGGCGATACCTGTCTTGGTTTGCTTGCTCCCTAGCAAGCCTCTCATCCCTCTTCCTCTTGTAGCAAAACTCTACTAGATGCCTCTCCTTGCCACAATACTCACACCTGAAGGGGATGGGTTTTGGTTTTGACTCTGGCTTCTCTCTAGGCTTCACACCCTTCTCACTCACAAACTTCACTGGTTTTTGGAAGTCATTTGCTTTGGGTGGGAATTTGGGTGGATCTTGGGTTGTGTCAAGCTTGTTGCAAAGGTGGTTGGGCTTTGGTGTGAAAGAGTTCTTGGGTGCTTTTGGAAGTGGAACTTGGATGTCTCCGATCACCTCAAACTCGGGGGTGGACTCAACACACTTCTCACACACACTCTCCCCACTATTTTCTCCCACTTTCTCACCCAACTTCTCAAAACCCAAACCACGACCATCCGCTCTCTTGAACTCCTCAATCATGATTTTCAATTGAGGTTCCTGCCCAGACAACTAACCCAACACCCTCCTCAAATAATCATTATCCTCATAGATGACATCCAAACGGGAAGTAAGTTCAAGATTGCGCAAGGTAACTTCATCACAACTAGTGCATGCATTGACAATAGGAGATTTCAAAGAAGCTTCCAAAGTGCTAATGGTGGAACGAGCATCAACAAGCTTAGCATGCATAGTAGGACATGAGTTACAAGCACCAAGCAAAGTGGGTCTAGCCTTAAGCTCATCATACTCAGTCCTAAGAGCATCTAGTTTAGCCAAAGTGGAAGCATTCTTCTCATTAAGCAATTTAATTTCATTCAACCATGCATCACATTCAGGACATTCAACATCATCAGAAATGGTAGGAGTAAGTTTCAAAGAGTCATTCTCAAGTTTCAATTCAAGCAATTTAGACTCTAACTCTCCTACTTTCTCACTAGCATTCCCAAGTTGAGCACTAAGATTTTTCCTCATCTTCTTAGCATCCCTCAACACACTATCACAGTTGTCAATCAAGCCATTCAACCTAGTGATCTCAGCAAGCAAAGCGTCGGGGTCACGGTTTACCTCATCCTCTGAGTCAGAGTCGGTGTCTTCCTTCTCGTCCTTCTTGCTGCTTGAGCTATGGGCCATGCCACAAAAGCCTCCAAGTGCCACACAGCTCAAACCACTGAGGTTCCGGCTTGCATTCTTCTTGCCCTTGCGCCTCCCGGCGTATTCATCCTCACTGCTTGAGCTTGAATGCGCGTCGCTTGAGCTTGTGTCGACGTCGCTTGCACCGGCCACCATGGCTCTTGCCTTGTCCTTCTTGTGGTCGCCCTTGCTCGATCGCCGCTTGTCCTGGTCCTTGCTCTGGGACTTGCTGTAGTGCTTGCCCTTGGAAGAGTACTTGTCTTCACGCCTCGGGTGCACCTTGTACTCGCTCATCTTGTACTTGTTCGCCTCCGCTTCCGGGCATTCGGCGATGAAGTGTCCACGCTTGCCACACTTGTAGCATGTCCCCGAGCTCCTCCTTGCATTCCTCCGGTTCTCATGTAGTCAAACAAACCTCCTTGAGAGCAAGGCCAGTTCCTCCTCGCTCAGCATGTGGAACTCATCATCTGGAATAGACACGAGAGAAGACAAGGAAAATTGTCGACATGAAGGGTTAGTGTTGGCTTTGCCCTTTGATCCACCAACAAGAGCAAGACTATGATCAGTCGAGCCCTCATGCTTGGATTGCAACTTTCTGTCAACCTCAGACGACTTGAGCTTAGAAAAGAGATCATCCAACTCAATGGTCAAGTATTGCCCGAACTCCTTGATGGCCTCAACCTTAGCACCCCAAACATTTTGGTCCAAGATATGTAAAAGCTTCAAAGCTTGATCATGCTCGGTGTAAGGGAAATCCTCAACATTGGCCTTCATGTTGTTCACAATGGCGGTGAACCTCTGAAACATCGCATCAATGTCCTCACCGGGAAGTTGAGTAAAGTTCTCGTATTGCATCCGGTAAGAAACAAAGAGGCAAGCATTCACATGGTTATCACCACCGTGAGCAACCAACAACTTCTGCCAAATTTGTCAGGCAAGATTCAAATGGCGAACACACTCAAACTCAGGATCACACAACTTCGGACCAAGTGATCAACGGCTTTTGCATTTGCCTCATACTTGTCTTTAGCAGCGGCATCGGTCACCATAAGAGTGTGGATCTCTGCCGGAATAGCATAGATCTTGTCAAGCATAATGAAATCCAACAACTTGCCACGAAGAAAGATCATCATTCAAGCCGCCCACTTGTGGTAACCCTTCCCATCGAAGTGCGGCGGACCGCCCCGCTCAACGTACGCCATCTTAGGATTTAAGACTTGTCAAAGTCACCACGAATCCGGCACCAACCTCTGATACCAATTGAAGGATCGGATGGCGACTAGAGGGTGGGAGTGAATAGGAGCCGGTAAAAATTCTTTTCAAAGAACGCGGCCTATACCCTAAACAAATCCCGGTCACACACGAGCGATGGATCGAATCACACACCAATCGCCAAGACAACAAGGTTATGGATCAATCTCAAGTCTTAGGAACGATTCCTTGAAGCACACGCGGAAGCACGAAAGAAGGAAGGGAGGAATCAAACCAAGGAGCAAAGCCGCCCGTGCTCGCGGGACCGTCCGGCCAGAGGGGCGGACTGTCCGCACGGGCCAAGCGGACAGTCCGGCCAGGAGCCGCGGACAGTCCGGCCGGAAGCCACGGACAGTCTGAAAATGCCACCAGAACCACCAGAGACGAACCGAGAAAAACGGACCGTCCGCGAAGACCGGGCGGACCGTCCGCGCGGGATCCGGATCGTCCGCTACTGAAGCTCGGACCGTCCGCAAACCAGCTGCAAAGAAAACCTAAAACAAAACCGGATCAAAACAAGAACATGAAGAACATCACGACGAACTGGGATGAACTGCCTCCTCGCGGACAGTCCGCAGGGAGCGGGCGGACAGTTTGCCGGTTCAAACAGAACTGGAAAAGCCCGCGCTCGCGAAGTCAACTCCACCTACTCATCACCGGATCTCCCAAACGGTAGAAGCTGAAGAGGCAAAAGTTTGGGGACAAGATATGCATCCAACAAGGATGCTATACCCCAAAAATTTCACCTCCTAACTCCCTAAATCACCGGGAATCGCGAATCCTTTGCACACCACCAAAAACTAAAGCTCCGACCGAAAATCCTTGAATCTAAATTGTTTCGCGGCGTTTGAGGGCACAAGATCAATCACAAAGATGCACAAGACATCCATCCCTCAAAGAAATCTGGGGAGAAACCCACTCAAATCCGCGGAATCACACCAAGAACAAGGGCACCAAAAACAAGCACGAAAAAGACCACGGAAATCACAACGCCGAATCTTCTATACAAACCAGGAAAGATTCACAAGGTCTAGCATACCACCCTAGCATCCATCCCTCTCAACAAATCTCTCATGAAGCTCTCATGCCAGCCTAGACAAGAAATGAAGCAGAAAATGTCTGGGGAAAATGAGAAATGGGAGGGGGGAAATGAAACCCTAAGTCGCGGAGAGAGCCATCCACCCACACTCATGGCTTATATATCGAGTCCCGCCAGTGTGGTAAATGACTCGACTACCCCTAACTCAACTACTGGCAGTACAACCCACACAGAGGCATTTATGTAATGTTTGTGGGTCTTGCCATCGGACGGCCACGCCTTCGCCGCACCCCGCGTCCTCCCGACGCAAGCCATGCGATCCCGCCGCGTGTCCTTCGCTTCGAAGCTTCCCGACAAGCCCCGATCCCGTCTCCGTCGTGTTGGGCCTTCGGACTTGGTTTTGAGGCTCAAACCAAGAAACCGTCCTCCGATGGTTTTGTGGGCAAACCACCAAACCCCGCGTGCTCAGCCCGGCCTCCCGCCAAGCCTCTTGATTCGACCGCCACCGTGCACCGGCTCGATCGTCCATGACTTCGTCTTGCTCGTCTCGCCACCTTGTGGCCCGCACCTAGTCCCGTTGTCCACCGGGTCCCTCGAACCGAGCCTACTTGTCTCTCCATCTCCCGGAGGCCCCTCAAGGCTGAAGACCTTTCGCGCCCGTTCTTCACCTGCAACAACACGAACTAGGCCGCAGCCTACACCTGCGCACTGAGCCAAGAGTTAGTCCAACACCCGTTGTCAATCACTCATCACTGAGGAGCGGTCATCCATCGACCACCGGGACGCTCTTGGTCCTCACCGACTCACTACCCAAGTTGGCCAAGCCCACGTAGCCACTGGAGTGCCACTGGACCTAGGAACCAACACACAACCTTCCGACCCGAGAACGCAGCGGAACACCAAACCTCGAGTCCACTGACCAACACCGGTCAAACCGATGAGCAGCACCGGTCAGACCAGTCCCTGCTGGTGAAACTTGGCGACTTCCACTAAGTGGCTTCACACCGGTCAGGCCGGTGCGACACACCGGTCAGACCGGTCTAAGCCTGAAAGCCCCCAAATCCCCAAACAGGCCAAGCGACCTCCGAACTGACCCAAACTCGAAACAGCCCCAACACAGGACAACAGCGAAGACACCCAGACTTTCACCCGAGCAAAAACCCACCAAGGGTTGCACACGTCAGACCGGTCAAGAGCACTGGTCAGACCGGTGTAGCTTGGGCAGCTCGGGATGAACAGCAGCCGCGGGTCAACTCCCCCAAATCCAAACTTCGATCTCCCGAATCGCTCCACGGACTTGAACGGGACTTTGGGGATAATAGGAACACCTCATGAGGAGTCCATAGCCAAGTTTAATCCCACCAAAACTTGTCCAAAAAGGAGGAATCACAGAAATCCCGCCAAGAACACCTCTAACCCTAGAACTCAGAAAACCCCAAAATCGAGCCTCTTTACTCACGGATTTGGGAGGGGAATCACAACCCAAAGAACCACGAAGGGTTCCCACAAATTTCCCCCATCAAACCCCCAAGAGAAAGGTCCCGAAAACAACCCAAGAAAACACCAAGAAAGGTCTCCGAAAATCACCACCAAGAACAACCGGGAACAACACAACAAGGCCTTGATGAACCACGCCGAATCATCTATACATGACACAAAGGTTCATACAAGGTCTAGCTTGCTGCCCGATCATCCAACCCTCTCACAAGGTCTCACCATGAAGCTCTCAAGCTAGTCCTATGGAAAACCTAAGAAAATAGGAAGGGAAAAATAGGAAAGCAAATGAACTAGGGTTCCAAGAGCTTAGCTGCCATCCAGTCACCTCATGGGTTATATGGAGGCAACCGAAAGTCTAAAATACCCTTTCCTAATAACTAGGGATACAATTCACTCATCCTTGTCCACCATCCCCGAAACTGATGCACCTACATGTCACCACCGGGAGATGAAGCCGAAGAACCGCCCCCGATATCAACCAAATGTTCTCCGGGCCTCCCACCTGCAACTCAAAACGAAGAGCGAGAGCGAGCAAATGACTCAACACTGGGGTTAGTTCCAAAAGTGTAAAACCAGTGCCTAGCCATTTGCTCGAAAGTGGGGTTAGCACAAACCAAACCATCTTTCCTACCAAAGCTACCTCCACGAACACCACTACGGTAACCACCATGAGGGAACCAACCCTCTCTACTTGGAGGAGGACCAAAACCATGAAAGAAAGCCCGTGGACTGTCCCTCCTTTCCTTCTCAAAGCTAAGACTCCTCCCATCCTCGTAGTGAGCTTGAGGGAGAGAATGTCTAGCAAACTGACCTCTTGCAAACTCTCCAGCCCAACCACCAGAACCACAAACTCTAGAACCAAACCTCGCTTCTGTATGAGCACAAAACCCAAACTACTGCCTGTCTAGGCCTGCACCAGTCTGACCGATGCCTCTCACTGGTCTGACCGGTGTAGCCTGGGCAGCAACTCCTCCAACAGCCTTCCGCTCTCCCCAAGCCCGAACTGTCCTCACACACGCCATGGACCTGGAAAACTGCATACGAGGCTCAAGTACACCATCGAAAGTGGGCACTTGTCCTTGTTAGCCCACTCCTTCGACATTCTATCCTCACATTTCCTCTTGAAGCAAAACGCTCTCTTGTGACCATCCTTTCCACAAAACTCACAATGGAAACAGATTGATCTGAGCTTAGTCTTGGGTTGAGGCTCTTCACAAGGCTGCTCACTTTGTTTCTCACTAGGCTTTTCACTTGCCTTCTCACTCGGTTTTTCTCTTGGTTGGTTTGGCTTGGATGCAAACTTGTCTTTGGGTGTGGGTTGTGGTGGAACTGAAACATTCCCAAATTTCCCTTCTCTCTCACCACTGCACTCACCAACCTTATCCAATCCCAAAGCCCAACCATCAAAGCACTTACATCTAGCAATCAGCATACCAAGCTGAGGTTCTTGACTCGACAACCAACTCAGCGCTTCACGCAACTTATCATTCTCATCTTGCAAGCAACCAACACATTTTGCAAGATCCAAATTCTTCATAGCATGTAGAACAAGAAGTAGGAATAGGCACTTTCAAATCAGCCTCAAGCGAAACAATGCGAGAATGAAGCTCAACAATTTTCTCATGCAAACCAAGGCAAGAAGTGCAAGCACCAAGAAAAGTGGGTCTAGATTGTAGTTTAGCCAACTCAACCCTAAGGAAATCTAGTTCCTCACACTTGGAGGCATACTTCTCCCTAAAATCAGTCAAGTCAGCTAGGAAAGTAGAGCAATCAGCACAATCATTCTCATCAGAGACAACAGGGCTAGCCTTGAGAGAATCAATTTCAAGCTTGCTATCAAGAACCTGAGTTTATAGCTCAGCCACTCTATTCCTAGCATCCTCGAGCAAAGATCTAAGCTCCTTCCTAAGCTTCTTAGCCTCTCTAAGCATGTGATCGTGATTATCAAGCAAATCAACCAACTCCTCATTCTCCTTACGCAAAGAAGAGAGGTCATCACATACCTCATCCTCGGAATCCAAGTCCGAGGCGTCCTTCTGGCTTCTCTTGCTGCTCGAACTGCGAGCCATACCGCGGAAGGCGTCCTTGAGGCTTAGGCCTGTCACACAAAGGCCGTTAAGATACTTGCTGATGTTCTTCTTCTTCTTCTTCTTCTTCTTCTTCTTCTTCTTCTTCTTCTTCTTCTTCTTCTTCTTCTTCTTTTTCTTCACTCGAGCTTGAAGACGTGTCCTTGGAATCGGACTCGATGTCACTCGATCTCTTCATCTTCTCTCAAGACCGCGTCTTCTTCTCATGTCCATGATCCTTCTTCCTGGACTTCTTCTTCTTGTCCCTGAACTTGTGCTTGTCGTGGCTGTTCACCTTTGGACACTCGGTGAAATATTGTCCAGTCTTACCGCACTTGAAGCATGTCCTCGTGTTTCTCCTCATGTTCACTCGATTCTCATGCAGCCTCTCGAACCGCCTCGTCAGGAGCGCCAGCTCGTCCTCTCCAAGCACGTCGAACTCCTCATCTGCATAGACATCAAAGAGGACAAAGAGAACATCCTAGTGGATGGGTTAGTGTTAGCCTTTCCTTTCAAACCACCGACGAGGGTGAGACTATGAGAGTCAGTCGGGCCCTCGATCTTGGCTGTCATGCCCCTATCCACCTCAGCCGACTTGAGCTTCGAGAACAGCTCATTCACCGTCAGAGTATCATACTTCTCCGACTCGACAATGGCCTCAAACTTTCTGCCCCAAATCGTACGATCCAAAGAGTGTTAGAGCTTGACAGCTCTATCATGATCATCGTACGAGAGCACGTCCACATTGGCCCTCATGTTGTTCACAACCACTGTGAACCTCTGAAACAAGGCATCGATGGACTCACCGGGGAGATGAGTGAAGTTCTCGTACTGTCTCCGGTAGGTCGCATACATTCGTGCCTGAACCTGGGCATTCCCAACATGAGCCTCCTTCAACACCGCCCAAATCCTACAAGCCAAGTGCTCGATGTGCAACCGATCGAACTCAGGCTGACACAAATCATGAAACAAGTAGTCGACCGCCTTATTGTTGGCGTCGAAAATGTCCCTCGATCCTTCAGCAAGAAAGTTCATCAGCTGGACATAGTCTGTGTCCACCGTGACATCCCAAAGGATCTAACCCTTTCCACGGAGAAACGCAGCCATCCGCTTACTCCACATCTAGTAGTTCTTGCCATCGAAGTGTGGAGGACCCGAACCCCGTTCTTGGTACGCCATCCTTGGATCCTAGACTGGTTAAAGTCAATAAAGACCCGAACCAGGTCTCATACCACTTGAAGGACCGATACGGCGAACCAGAGAGGGGGGACTGAATGGGAGCCAATAAAAATTATTCTCGAAGGACATGGAAACTCCAACAAGATGAATACGGCTTCCAACACACGTCTCCGACTCACTACCCAAGTTGGCCAAGCCCACGTAGCCACTGGAGTGCCACTAGACCTAGGAACTGTCAGTGTTTAAACCTCTCGACCTCCATGGGAGGTACCCGCAACAATGTAGAAGGTGGGGATCGCCATGATCTGGAACCCGAAGGTACGCGCGAGGACACGAGACACGAGATTTATACAGGTTCGGGTAGCCAGAGTAGCTACCCTACGTCCTGTTTAGAGTATTGCGCCCTGCGCTTGGATGTTGATCCCCGGAGGGATTTTAGATGTCCTCTTAGGTACCCGGCCCTCCTTCATATAGTCCAGGGGGCGGGTTCCTAGTCGGTTACAAGGCAGGAGTCCTAGTAGGATTACACAGAGCGAGTCCTAGTAGGAGTACAGGGGAATTCTAGTAGGAGTCCGTTTTCTACTCTTCGTCCTTCCTTGCATGAGTACCCGTGTAGTATGCCCGACAAGCCCCCGAGCACATTGTAGTCGAGAGTAGTAGTTCGAGTAGTCTTGAAGCCTCTTCGAGTAGTTCTTGAGCGTCCTCGAGTACTGCTTGGAGAAGTCTTCAATAGTACTTGAACTACCACGAGGCTGGAAGGTGGTCGAGCTCTTCTGTATTGAAGTCGAGATTATATGGAAGTGCGGTTGCGAAATCGCACTCCATATGGAGTAGCCCCCGAGCCTTAGGTTGAGTTGCAGACTCCAGCTGAGGGTCAATCTTGATTCTGAATCTTCTGTCTTGAAAAAATTGAACGATGGGTGTAGCATAGTAGCCCCCAAGCCTTGAAATGATTAGGTAATCAATCCAAGGGTCTTCAGTGTTCATGAAAGCCATCATTTGAGTACTCTTGCAGCTTGTAGCCCCCGAGATAAGAGAGTCGTATGAGCCACATCGAGTAGTTATTGGTGCGGAGCCCCCGAGCTTGAGAGCGAGCGAAGCATGCTGAAGTTATCCTCGAGTAGTATGTTGAGTGCAGCCCCCGAGCTGGAGAGATTCTGAGTAGTAATTTGGCATTGAGCCATGGAGCTTGAGAAGTAGCCGTGCCGTCAGAGCGGACTTTAGGTGCGACCAAAGTCGACTTTAGATGCCGGCAGAGCGGACTTTAGAATGCGACTTGAAAATTGAAGTCGACTTCGTGCCGCCCGGAGCGGACTTTGAGATGCGACTTAAAAACCGAAGTCGACTTTGTGATGCCGCGTGGAGCGGACTTTGAGTTGCGACTTGAAAACCGAAGTCGACTTTAGGATGCCGCACAGAGCAGACTTTGATATGCGACTTTAGAAGTCGACTTTAGAATGCCGCGCAGAGCGGACTTTGATATGTGACTACAATAGTCGACTTTGTGCCGCACAGAGTGGACTTTGAAATGCGACTTTGGAAGTCGACTTTAGTTTGTCGCGTAGAGCGGACTTTAAGATGCGACTACAGTAGTCGACTTTGCGCCACACGAGGTGGACTTAAGATGCAAAAAACGAAAAGCACTTTCCAGAAAGCCAAAGCGAATGAAAAATCAGAGAAAACGAATAGTTTTGCCGCTGGAGCAGGCTTAAGATTGCGACCAAAGTCGGCTTGTGCCACCGGAGTGGGCTTGAGTATCTGAGCCATGGATTTCGGACCCAAGGTACAGTTGCCGCCAGAGCGGGCTTGAGGGTGCGACCGGAGTCGGCTTGAGGGTGCGACCGGAGTCGGCTTGTGTACCTAGGCCATGGATTTCAGACCCAAGGTATGGTTGCCAAACCGTAGTGGACTTGAAGGTGCAACCGGAGTCGACTTGCGTACCTGGGCCATGGATTTCAGACCCAAGGTACAGAGCGTGACTACTTAGGGTACTTGGACCCATGGTACAGAGCGTGAAGACCACGTGCAGCTAGGTTCCATCATCGCCAGGACCCGAGGGCCGCTTACAGCTAGGTTCCATCGAAGCTTACACACGTAGTATGCCATCGAAGCAGGCGAAGATGCGACCGGAGTCGACTTTAAGTTGCCACCCGGAGCGGACTTTAGATTGCGACTTTAGAAGTCGACTTTAGATTGCCACGCGTAGCGGACTTTAGAAACTGCCTCCTAGGGATAGCCCCCGAGTTGATGAAGTAGACTTGTGGCGACTTGACTGATATACCCCAAGAGTAGTCAGCAGAGTGTAGCTCCCGTGAAAACCCACCGAGAATCATACACAAATGAATAGTCGGCAAGTAGTCCTACATGATGAGGAGAACAATCTAAGAAAATAGTAATCATTTAAATAAATGACTTAGTTGTTGCTGCCTGGGCAGACTGATGATGAAGCCGTGGCGATCGGCGATGGAGCCGCGACGGTTGTTGTTGAAGTCGACTAGTCAGAGTTGATTCCGACTAGTTGTTGGGGGCGTGACTATCATTCTGACTAGTTTGGAAAACTAGTCGAGATGAATGGTCAACGCGATGCGACCGGAAGACGACGTTGTGGCGGTGTGCGGCGTACTCGAAGTAGAGCCAGTGTTGCCGCGAGACAAGTAGTCGCGACGCACAGCGTGGCTGAAGTAGAGCCAGTGTGGCCGCAAGAGGAAGTTGCGGCGCACGGAGTAGTCGACGACGAACCCCGTGACGGGCCGCGCGATGTGCCGAGGCACCCGGACGCGCGGCGTAGGCGAAGTAGTCGACGACGAGTGGCGCGACGAGCCACGCGACGTGCCGTGGCACCCGGCCGCACGGCGGAAGCGAAGTAGTCGACGACGAGCCCGCGCGAGGTGGAGTAGTCGACGACGAGCGGCGCGACGAGCCGCGTGACGAGCCACGCGACGTGCCGAGGCACCCGGACGCGCGGCGGAGGTGAAGTAGTCGACGACGAGACCGGAGTAGTCGATGATGAGCGACGCGACGAGCCGCGTGACGAGCCTCGCGGCGTGCCGAGGCACCCGGATGCGCGGCGGAGGTGAAGTAGTCGACGACGAGACCAGAGTAGTCGATGATGAGCGGCGCGACTTGCCGTGTGACGAGCCGCGCGACGTGCCGAGGCACCCGGACGTGTGGCGGAGGTGAAATAGTCGACGACGAGTGGCGCGACGAGCCACGCGACGTGCCGAGGCACCTGGCCGCGCGGCGGAGGCGAAGTAGTCGACGACGAGCTCGCGCGAGACGGAGTAGTCGACGATGAGCCTGCGTGAGGCGGAGTAGTCGACGACAAGCGGCGCGACGAGCCGCGTGACGAGCCGCGCAACGTGCCGAGGCACACGGACGTGCGGCAGAGGTGAAGTAGTCGACGACGAGCCTGCGCGAGGCGGAGTAGTCGACGACGAGCGGCGCGACGAGCCACGTGACGAGCCGCGCGACGAGCCGAAGCACCCGGACGCGCGGCGTAGTCGAGGTAGATCACTGCAGTCGGGAGAGTGGAGACGAGTACTCGCGGTGCACGACGAGGTTGACGTAGAGCGCGTGCAGCCGGAGATGAGTAGTCGCGGCGCACGGCGAGGTCGACGTAGAGCGCGTGCGGCCGGAGACGAGTAGTCGCGGCGCACGGCGAGGTCGACGTAGAGCACGTGCGGCCGGAGATGAGTAGTCGTGGCGCTCGGAGTAGCCGATGTAGAGCCACTGCAGCCGAGAGACGAGTAGTCGCGGCGCATGGTGAGGTCGACGTAGTTGATGTAGAACCCGTGCGACCGAGAGATGAGTAGTCGTGGCGCACGGTGTTGTTGATGTAGAGCCGATGCGGCCGCAAGACAGCGTCGTGGTGCACGAAATGGTTGAAGTGGAGCTACTACTGCAGGCAAAGGTGATGCAGCCGCGGCATCGTTGGAGTAGTCAACAACAGGTTGATGTAGCCGTGGTAATTATTCTCTCGTACGGCTTTGGTGTACTTGAGCCAAAGGTCTTGGAGCCTTGCTGGTAGCTTTCCGTGTGCACATAGCAAAGAGCGAATATGCCTCAAGGTCTTCACGTGCAAGGCATTGCCAGGTTCAGCAAGTTGCAAGCGAACCAGCTTCGGACTCGAATCAATTTCAGCAAGTCTTCACGTGCAAGGCATAGCCACGCCTACACGAAAACAGAGGTAGCAGACTGCATGCCGGATTTTGACTTGACGCCGACGTCTCATGCTTGATGCGGACAGCTACAGGTGAATTGCTTCCAATCTCACGTGGTGCACCAGCTTCGGACTCGAATCAATTTCTGGTAGGCTTCGGATTTTATGCTTCGCCGGATTAACCGGAGTTGAAATTGTCGCGAACGTGTACGCAAAGATTCGATGCAAAGATTCGACGAGTCGCCAAGGGACCTCATGATTGATTTTTGATGACGAGAGGTCCCTCGAGTTCACCTGATGATCGTGACGATGGCCCCACGGTGGGCGCCAACTGTCGGTGTTTAAACCTCTCGACCTCCATGGGAGGTACCCACAGCAATGTAGAAGGTGGGATCGCCATGATCTAGAACCCAAAGGTACACGCGAGGACATGAGACACGAGATTTATACAGGTTCGGTAGCCGGAGTAGCTACCCTACGTCCTATTTAGAGTACTGCGCACTGCGCTTGGATGTTGATCCCCGGAGGGATTGTAGATGTCCTCCGAGGTACCTGGCCCTCCTTTATATAGTCCAGGGGGCGGGTTCCTAGTCGGTTACAAGGCAGGAGTCCTAGTAGGATTACACAGAGCGAGTCCTAGTAGGAGTACAGGGGAATTCTAGTAGGAGTCCGTTTTCTACTCTTCCTCCTTCCTTGCATGAGTACCCGAGCAGTATGCCCGACAGGAACCAACACACAACCTTCTGACCCGAGAACGCAGCGGAACACCAAACCTTGAGTCCCTGCTGGTGAAACTTGGCGACTTCCACTAAGTGGCTCCACACAAGTCAGGCCGGTGCGACACACCGGTGAGGACCATGTGTGGTTCAAGGACCGGTGGATGGTCGCTTCCTTGTGTGATGAGTGATTGATAACGTTGTGTGGACTGATTCTTGGCTAAGTATTGCAGGTGCAGGTTGCGGCTTGACTGGTGTTGGTGCAGGTGAAGAACAAGCACGAAAGGTCGTCGCCGGTGAGGCCTCCAGGTGTGGAGAAGACAAGTAGGCTTCGTTCGAGGGACCCGGCGGCCAGCGGGGTCAAGTGCGGGCCGCATGGTGGCATGAACAGCAAGATGAAGTCATGGACGGTTTCTTGGTTGAGCCTCAAAACCAAGGTCGAGCCGGGACTACGTGGGAGTCGAGTCATGAGTGGAGATTGGTGGAGGCTACACCGAGTTCGCGGGGTTTCCTGTGGTTCACCAGAAAACCACTGGGTTCCTTGGTTGATCCACAAGCCAAGACCGAAGAACTGAAGACGGTGCCGCAGTAGTGCCAGACCGGTCTGACCGGTGTGCGACGACGCAGTCCGGAATCTTCGAAGCGGAGGACACGCGTCGGGATTGCAAGGCTTGCGTCGAGGCTAAGCAGGTTGCGGTCTCCACACATCCGTCCGATGGAGAAAGCTTCAAGTCTTTCAAAACCGCCCTTGAGGGGCTTGTATCCCTAGTTGTTAGGAAAGGGTATTTTAGACTTTCGGTTTCCTCCATATAACCCAAGAGGTGAGAGTATGGCAGCCAAGCCTTGGAACCCTAGTTCATTTGCTTTCCTATTTTCTCTTCCTATTTTCGTAGGATTTCAATAGAACTAGCTTGAGAGCTTCATGGTGAGATCTTGTGAGAGGGTTGGATGATCGGGCGGCAAGCTAGACCTTGTAAGAACCTTTGTTGCATGTATAGATGATTCGGCGTGGTTCGTCAAGGTTTGGATGTGTTGTTCCCGGTTGTTCTTGGTGATGATTTTCGGAGCCCTCTTTTGGTGATTTCTTTGGGTTGTTTTCGGGACCTTGCTCTTGGGGATTTGTTGGGGGAAATTTGTGGGAACCCTTCGTGGTTCTTTGGGCTGTGATTTCCCTCTCAAATCCATGAGTGAAGGGGCTCGATTTTGGGGTTTTCCGAGTTTTAGGGTTAGAGGTGATTTTGGCGGGATTTCTTCGATTCCTCCTTTTTGGACAAGTTTTGGTGGGATTAAACTTGGCTATGGACTCCTCATGAGGTGTTCCTATTATCCCCAAAGTCTTGTTCAAGTCCGTGGAGTGATTCGGGAGATCGAGATTTGGATTTGGGGGAGTTGACCCGCGGGTGCTGTTCATCCCGAGCTGCCCAGGCTACACCGGTTTGACCGGTGCTCTTGACCGGTCTGACCGGTGCAACCCTAAGTGGGTTTTTGCTCGGGTGAACGTCTGGGTGTGTTCGTTGTTGTCCTGTGTTGGGGCTGTTTCGAGTTTGGGTCAGTTTGGAGGTCGGTTGGCCTGTTTGGTGCTTTGGGGGCTTTCAGGCTGTGATCGGTCTAACCGGTGTGTCTCACCGGTCTGACCGGTGTGGAGCCACTTAGTGGAAGTTGCCCAGTTTCACCAGCAGGTACCGGTCTGACCGGTGGTGCTCACCGGTCTGACCGGTGTTGGTCTCTAGACTCGAGGTTTGGTGTTCCGCTGCGTTTTCGGGTCGGAAGGTTGTGTGTTGGTTCCTAGGTCTAGTGGCACTCCAGTGGCTACGTGGGCTTGGCCAATTTGGGTAGAGAGTCGGAGACGTGTGTTGGAAGCCGTGTTCATCTTGTTGGAGTTTCCATCTCCTCCGAGAAGAATTTTTATCGGCTCCCATTCACTCCCCCCCCCTCTCCGGTTCGCCGTATCGGTCCTTCAACTGGTATCAGAGCCGGTTCGGGTCTTTATTGACTCTAACCAGTCTAAGATCCAAGGATGGCGTACCAGGAATGGGGTTCGGGTCCTCCACACTTCGATGGCAGGAACAACCAGATGTAGAGTAAGCGGATGGGGGTGTTCCTCCGCGGAAAGGGTCAGATCCTTTGTGATGTCACGGTGGACACAGGCTATGTCCAGCCGATGGACTTCCTCGCTCCAGGATCGAGGGACAGGTTCAACGCCAACAATAAGGTGGTCAACTACTTGTTTCGTGCTTTGTGTCAGCCTGAGTTCGGTCGGGTGCACACCAAGCACTTGGCTTGTAAAATTTGGTCAGTGCTGAAGGAGGCTCATGTTGAGAATGCCCAGGTTCAGGCATGGATGTATGCGACCTACCGGAGAGAGTACGAGAACTTCACTCATCTCCCCGGTGAGTCCATCGATGCCTTGTTTCAGAGGTTCACCGTGGTTGTGAACAACATGAGGGCCAATGTGGACGTGCTCCCGTACGATGATCATGATAGAGCGTCAAGCTCTTACACTCTTTGGATCGTACGATTTGGGGCGGAAAGTTCAAGGCCATTGTGGAGTCAGAGAAGTGTGACACTCTGACGGTGAACGAGTTGTTCTTGAAGCTCAAGTCGGCTGAGGTGGATAGGGGTATGACTACCAAGCTCAAGGGTCTGACTGATTCCCATAGTCTTGCCCTCGTTGGTGGTTCGAAAGGAAAGGCTAACACTAACGCATCCACCAGGATGTTTTCTTTGTCTTCTTTGATGTCTATGCCAGATGAGGAGTTCGATGTGCTTGGAGAGGACGAGTTTGCGCTGCTGACGAGGAGGTTCGAGAGGCTGCACGAAAACCGGGTGAACATGAGGAGGAACACAAGGACATGCTTTCAGTGCGGCAAGCCGGGACACTTCGCCGCCGACTGCCCGGAGAAGGTCGAGAACAAGGACGGCTACAAGCACAAGTCGAGGATGGATGGCAAGTACCGGTCGAGGCGCGACCACAAGAGCAAGCACAAGAACAAGTACAAGGACGAGCGACGATCGAGGAAGAAGGAGAGCCAAGGCAAGGCCCGAGCGATGGTTGGAGCGAGTGACGTCGACTCCAGTTCCGCGTACTCCACCTCGAGCTCGAGCAACAGTGAAGATGAAGGTGATCGCCGCAAGAACAGGAAGTCGTCCAAGAATCTGAGTGGGCTGAGCTGCTTCGCGAGACACGGCTTCTGCACCATGGCGCTGAGCTCCGGCAGCAAGAAGAGCACACAGAGCGACTCAGACTCTGATTCCGACGACGAGGTGCGTGATGAACTTCCCTTCTTGCGCCAGGAGAATGAGAGGCTTGGCTCTTTGCTTGATAACCGTGATGACATGCTTAGAGAGGCCAAGAAATGAGAAAAGAGCTTGGGGCTTCACTCGAGGATGCTAGGACTAGAGTGGCTGATCTAGAGACACAGGTGCTTGATAGCAAGCTTGAGATTGATTCCCTTAAGGCTAGCCCTGTTGTTTCGGATGAGGTTGATTGTGCTGATTGCTCCATATTTCTTGCTGATCTTGCTTTGTTTAAGGAGAAGCATGCCTCCAAGTGTGAGGAACTAGATGTGCTTAGGGTCGAAATGGCTGAGCTTAAGTCTAGACCTCCTTTGCTAGGTGCTTGCACTTCTTGCCCTGTTTTGCATGCTAAGATTGATGAGATGCATGCTTACACTAGTTCTCTTGAGGCTAAGTTGAAAGAACCTATTCCTACATCATGCTCTACCTGTGAAATGCATGCTTTGAAAAATTTGGAACTTGCACATTATGTTGATCGTTTGCAGGATAAGAATGATGAGCTGAGAAAGTTGATGGGTTGGTTGTCTGGTCATGAGCCTCAGTTGAGGATGATGATCGAGGCATTTAAGAGGCAGGATGGTGAGGGACTTGGGGCAAACAAGGTTGGTGAGGGAAGTGGAGAGAATATCCCAGAGCCACCAAAAACCTACCACAAAAATGATTTCCCTGCCAAAACCCAACCATCTTAGGAACCGACTAGACACAACCCCAGCTCCACCCGTGTTTCCTACACCCACAAATGATCTACAAAAGCCTATCAAGTTTGTGAGTACTTCAGGGAAAGTGTTCCTTGGGAAAGAAAGTGAGAAGGCTAGTAAGGGGAAACCGGTGGAGAAGTTGAGTGGAGAGAAACCAAGTGAGCAGCCACAGCCCAAGCCTAAGCCAAAGCTTGTGAGATTCCATTGTGTCTATTGTGGAAGAGATGGCCATAAGGATGAGTTTTGCTTCAAGAGGAAGCGAGAGGAGAGGATGGCAAAGGAGTGGGCTAACAAGGACAAGTACCACCCTTCCAATGGTGTACTTGAGCCTCGTGTGCAGATGCCCAGGGCCAAGGCGAGTGTGAGGACAGTTCGAGCTTGGGGAGAGCGGAAGACTGTTGGAGGTGCTGCTGCCCAGGCTACACCGGTCAGACCGGTGTGGGGCACCGGTCAGACCGGTGCAGGCCTGGATAGGCAGCATTTCGGGTTTCGTGCTCGTACAGGTGCGAGGGTTGTTTCTGGAGGTCGTGGTTCTGGTGGTTGGGTTGGTGTCGGTGTTTTAGACCGGCAAACCTACCAAGGGGGTACCCAAGGTAGTAGATTGTGCGGTGGGGATCGTGATCGGGAGACCGAGAACTCGAAGGTATGCGCAAGGACACGGGACACAAGATTTATACAGGTTCGGGTTGCCAAGGTGGCAAACCCTACGTCCTGTTTGGGGGATCAAGTATGGCGCCCTGCGCTTGGTGTTGGGTTGTCCCCGGAGGGATTGGGGATGTGCGGCTAGGTACCCGGCCCTCCTTTATATAGTCCAGGGGGCAGGTTCCTAGTCGGTTACAAGGCAGGAGTCCTAGTAGGAGTACACAGAGCGAGTCCTAGTAGGAGTACAGGGGAATTCTACCAGGAGTCCGTCTTCTACTATTCTTCCTTCCTTGCATGAGTACCCGGGGTGTATGCCCGACAAGCCCCCGAGCACGTTGGAGTCGAGAGTAGTAGTTCGAGTAGTCTTGAAGCCTCTTCGAGTAGTTCTTGAGCGTCCTCGAGTACTTCTTGGAGAAGTCTTCAATAGTACTTGAACTGCCGCGAGGCTGGAAGGTGGTCCAGCTCATCAGTCTTGAAAAAATTTGAATGATGGGTGTAGCATAGCAGCCCCCGAGCCTTGAAATGATTAGGTAATCAATCCAAGGGTCTTCAGTGTTCGCGAAGCCGTCATCCGAGTACTCTTGCAGTGTGTAGCCCCCGAGATAAGAGAGTTGTATGAGCCACGTCGAGTAGTGATTGGTGAGGAGCCCCCGAGCTTGGGAGCGAGCGAAGTATGCTGAAGTTATCTTTAAGTAGCCCCCGAGCTGGAGAGATTCCAAGTAGCAGTTTGGCGTCGAGCCGTGGAGCTTGAGAAGTAGTCGTGCCGTCAGAGCGGACTTTAGAATGCGACTTAAAAACCGAAGTCGACTTTGTGCCGCGCGGAGCGGACTTTGAGATGCGACTTGAAATCCGAAGTCGACTTTGTGCCGCGCGGGGCGGACTTTGAGATGCGACTTGAAAACCGAAGTCGACTTTAGTTTGCCGCGTAGAGCGGACTTTGAGGTGCGACTTGAAAACCGAAGTCGACTTTGTGCCGTGCAGAGCGGACTTTGAGGTGCGACTTGAAAGCCGCAGTCGACTTTAGTTGCCGCGCGGAGCGGACTTTGAGATGCGACTACAATGGTCGACTTTGCGCCGCGCAGAGCGGACTTTTGAAATGCGACTTTGGAAGTCGACTTTAGGTTGCCGCGTAAAGCGGACTTTAGATGCGACTGCAGTAGTCGACTTTGTGCCACGCGGGGTGGACTTAAGATGCAAAAAACGAAAAGCACTTTCCGGAAAGCCAAAGCGAATAAAAAATCAGAAAAAACGAGTAGTTTTGCCGCTGGAGCGGACTTAAGATTGCGACCGGAGTCGACCTGTGCCACCGAAGTGGGCTTAAGTACCTGAGCCGTGGATTTCAGACCCAAGGTACAGTTGCCGCCGGAGCGGGCTTGTGCCACCGGAGTGGGCTTAAGTACCTGAGCCATGGATTTCAGACCCAAGGTACGATTGCCGCCAGAGCGGGCTTGTGCCACCGGAGTGGGCTTGAGTACCTGAGCCATGGATTTCAGACCCAAGGTATGGTTGCCACCGTAGTGGACTTGAAGGTGCGACCGGAGTCGACTTGCGTACCTGGGCCATGGATTTCAGACCCAAGGTACGAAGCGCGAGTACTTAGAGTACTTGGACCCATGGTACGGAGCATGAAGACCACGTGTAGCTAGGTTCCATCGTCGCCAGGACCCGAGGGCCGCTTACAGCTAGGTTCCATCGAAGCTTACACACGTAGTATGCCACCGAAGTAGGCGAAGATGCGACCAGCGTCGACTTTAAGTTGTCGCGCGGAGCGGACTTTAGAATGCGACTTTAGAAGTCGACTTTAGATTGCCACGCATAGCGGACTTTAGAAACTGCCTCCTAGGGATAGCCCCCGAGTTGATGAAGTAGGCTCGTGGTGACTTGATTGATATACCCCAAGAGTAGTCAGCAGAGTGTAGCTCCCGTGAAAACCCGCCGAGAAGCATACACAAATGAGTAGTTGGCAAGTAGTCCTACATGATGAGGAGAACAGGCCAAGAGAACAGTAATCATTTAGATAAATGACTTAGCTGTTGCTGCCCGGCGCACCGATGATGAAGCCGTGGCGGTCGGCGATGGAGCCGCGACGGTTGTTGTTAAAGTTGACTAGTCGAGCCGATTCCGACTAGTTGTTGGGGGCGTGATCGTCGTTCTCGACTAGTTTGGAAAACTAGTCGAGATGAATGGTCGACGCGATGCGACCGGGGAAGATGACGTCGTGGCGGCGCGCGGCGTACTCGGGAGAGAGACAAGTGTTGCCGCGAGACAAGTAGTCACCACGTACGGTGTGGCCGAAGTAAAGCCGCTGTGGCCGCAAGACGAAGTCGCGGCGCACGAGTAGTCGATGATGAGCCGTGTGACGGGCTGCGCGACGTGCCGAGGCACCCGGACGCGTAGCGTAGGCGGAGTAGTCGACGATGAGCCTGCGTGAGGCGAAGTAGTCGACGACGAGAGGCGCGACAAGCCGTGTGGCGAGCCGCGCGACGTGCCGAAGCACCCGGACGCGCGACGAAGGCGAAGTAGTCGACGACAAGTAGTCGACGACGAGTGGCGCGACAAGCCGCGTGACGAGCGCGCGCAACGTGCCGAGGCACCCCGACGCGCGGCGAAGACGAAGTAGTCGACGACGAGTAGTCGACGACGAGCGGCGCGACAAGCCGCGTGACGAGCCGCGCGACGTGCCGAGGCACCCGGACGCGCAGCGAAGACGAAGTAGTCGACGACGAGTAGTCGACGACGAGCGGCGCGACAAGCCGCGTGACGAGCCGCGCGACATGCCGAGGCACCCGGACGCGCGGCGAAGACGAAGTAGTCGACGAAGAGCCTGGGCGAGGCGGAGTAGTCGACGAGCGGCGTGGCGAGCCTTGTGACGAGGCGCGCGACGTGCCGAAGCACCCAGACGCGCGACGAAGGCGAAGTAGTCGACGATGAGTAGTCGATGACGAGCGGCGCGACAAGCCGCGTGACGAGCCGCGCGACGTGCTGAGGCACCCGGACGCGCGGCGAAGACGAAGTAGTCAACGACGAGCCTGGGCGAGGCGGAGTAGTCGACGACGAGCGACGCGAGGAGCCGCGTGACGAGCCGCGTGACGTGCCGAGGCACCCGGACGTGCGGCGGAGACGAAGTAGTCGACGACGAGCGGCGCGACAAGCCACGTGACGAGCCGCGCGACGTGCCGAGGCACCGGACGCGTGGCGAAGACGAAGTAGTCGACGACGAGCCCGGGCAAGGCGGGAGTAGTCGACGAGCGGCGCGGCGAGCCGCGTGACGAGCCGCGCGACGTGCCGAAGCACCCGACGCGCGACGAAGGCGAAGTAGTCGACGACGAGCGGCGCGACAAGCCGCGTGACGAGCCGCGCGACGTGCCGAGGCACCCGGGACGCGCGCGCAAAGACGAAGTAGTCGACAACGAGCCGGCGCGAGGCGGAGTAGTCGACGAGCGGCGCGGCGAGCCGCGTGACGAGCCGCGCGACGTGCCGAGGCACCCGGATGCACCCGCGAGAGACGAAGTAGTCGACGACGAGCGGCGCGACAAGCCACGTGACGAGCCGCGCGACGTGCCGAGGCACCCGACGCGTGGCGAAGACGAAGTAGTCAACGACGAGCCCGGGCAAGGCGGAGTAGTCGACGAGCGGCGCGGCGAGCCGCGTGACGAGCCGCGCGACGTGCCGAAGCACCCGACGCGCGACGAAGGCGAAGTAGTCGACGATGAGTAGTCGACGACGAGCGGCGCGACAAGCCGCGTGACGAGCCGCGCGCGACGTGCCGAGGCACCGGGACGCGCGGCAAAGACGAAGTAGTCGACAACGAGCCGCCGTGAGGCGGAGTAGTCGACGAGCGGTGCGGCGAGCCGCGTGACGAGCCGCACGACGTGCCGAGGCACCCGGACGCGCGGCGGAGACGAAGTAGTCGACGATGAGCCAGCTCGAGGCGGAGTAGTCGACGAGCGGCGCGGCGAGTCGCGTGACGAGCCGCGCGACGTGCCGAAGCAACCGGAAGCGCAGCGTAGAAAGATTGATTCCGCTCTGACAAGAGCAAGGCGACTTGCTTCAATGGATCTCGGCGAGTCGATGAGTGGATTGATCTTGTTGACGAGGGTCCTTCAAATTCGCCCGGTGGTGATGATCGCCCCACCTGGCACGCCAGCTGTCGGTGTTTTAGACCGGCAAACCTACCAAGGGGGTACCCGAGGTAGTAGATTGTGCGGTGGGGATCGTGATCGGGAGACCGAGAACTCGAAGGTATGCGCAAGGACACGGGACACAAGATTTATACAGGTTCGGGTTGCCAAGGTGGCAAACCCTACGTCCTGTTTGAGGGATCAAGTATGGCGCCCTGCGCTTGGTGTTGGGTTGTCCCCGGAGTGATTGGGGATGTGCGGCTAGGTACCCGGCCCTCCTTTATATAGTCCAGGGGGCGGGTTCCTAGTCGGTTACAAGGCAGAAGTCCTAGTAGGAGTACACAGAGCGAGTCCTAGTAGGAGTACAGGGGAATTCTACCAGGAGTCCGTCTTCTACTATTCTTCCTTCCTTGCATGAGTACCCGGGGTGTATGCCCGACAGTTGGAGAGTTTGCAGATGGTCAGGTTGCTAGGCATTCTCCCCCTCGCGATCACTACGGGGATGGGAGGAGCCGTAGCTTTGAGAAAGAGAGGAGGGACATTCCACGGGCCTTCTTTCGTGGTTTTGGTCCTCCTCCAGACAGAGAGGGGTGGTTCCCTCAGGGTGCTTACCGTGGTGGTGTTTATGGAGGTAGCTTTGGTAGGAGAGATGCTTTGGTTGGTGCTAACCCCACTTTCGAGCAAATGGCTCGGCACTGGTTTTACTCTTTTGGTACTAACCCCAGTGCTGAGTCGTTTGTTCGCTCACGTGCTCGTTTTTGAATTTCAGGTGGGAGACTTTAAGAACATTTGGTTGATTGACTCCGATTGCTCGAGGCATATGACCAGAGACATGGGTGATTTAGTCTCGTCCCGATGGTGACAAAGAGGTACATCACCTTTGGGGACAATGGGCGTGGGCGTGTGCTTTCAAAAGGTGAGATTAAGGTGAGTGACAAGATCACTCTCAGGCGTGTTGCTCTTGTTCAATTGCTGGGGTACAATCTGCTTTCTGTGTCCCAGCTGTTGGATGAGGGTTTTGTGGTGTTGTTTCGGCCAGGTGGTTCTCGGATTTTGGACTCTCGAGGGGACCTTGTCTGTATGGTCGTTCCCGAGGGTCAGGTGTTTCGTGCTGATTTTTCTCAGTCTTCGGGTGTGGAGCGTTGTTTCTTGGCTGGTTCTTCGAGTGAGTTGTGGAAGTGGCATAGGAAGTTGGGTCACTTGAGCTTTGACCTTTTGTCTCGCTTGAGTAAACTCAATTTGGTCCGAGGATTGCCACGGTTGAGGCTTGAGAAAGAGTTGGTTTGTGTGCCGTGTAGGCATGCCAAGATGGTAGCCTCTTCTCACCCGCCTCTCACTGATGTGATGACTGAGCGTCCATGCGAGCTGCTCCATATGGACCTTGTTGGCGTAGCTCGTGTGCGATCTGCGAGTGGGAAGTGGTATGTGCTTGCTGTGGTGGACGACTATTCTCGGTATGCGTGGGTGTTCTTTCTCGAGGATAAGGGGGAGACGTTTGGTTTTGTTCGAGATCTAGTCTTGAGGTTGAAGAACGAGAGGCACGGAGATGCCATATGAGCAATCCGCAGTGATATTGGCTCGGAATTCAGAAACTCTCGTTTTGAAACCTTTTGCCATGACTTGGGTCTTGAGCACCAGTTTTCGAGTCCGTATACGCCTCCCTAGAATGTTGTTGTGGAAAGGAAGAACAGGACCTTGTGCGAGATGGCTCGGACGATGCTTGATGAGCATAGGACTCCAAGAAGGTATTGGGCTGAGGAGGTGAATACCGCGTGCTATGTGTCAAACAGGATCTACCTCTGAGTGCACAAGAAGAAAACATGCTATGAGTTGATGCATGGTCGCACACCCAAGGTGAGTCACTTCCATGTCTTTGGTTGCAAGTGTTTCATTCTGAAGAAAGGCAAGAAGTTGGATAGGTTTGAGGCTAGGTCTGTCGATGGTATTTTCTTTGGTTATGCATCTCATTCTAGAGCATATCGCGTGCTCAATCTTGAAACTAACCAAATCGTGGAGACTTGCGAGGTAACCTTCGACGAGACACAGCCACGTAGTCAGCTTGTTTTTGAGTGTGCAGGTGATGATGAGCTTGGCGAGGAGATCTTTCAGGAGGAGGAGCATGAACATGGAGACAATGAAGATGGCGGTGTGGTGCCCCCGGCTGAACGAGTACCCACTACTTCGACTACGGTGGTGGACGGACCCTCTCCTACACCTACAACGACAAATCAAAAACGAGGAGAGCTGATGTTGAGGGGGAGGTAGCATCGAGGTGAGAACCTCCCCGGCGAGTACAAGTGGATCATCCAGCTTCGAGGATCATTGGCAACATGAATGAACGCACTACACGGTCGAGGGTTCGGAACAATTCCCATTTCGCTCATGCTGCCTTTGTTGCTACTTTTGAGCCCAAAGACATTGGACACGCGCTATTTGATCACAATTGGGTTAATTCGATGCATGAGGAGTTGGAGAACTTTGAGAGGAATCAGGTTTGGGAGTTGGTTGACCCTCCCCCAGGGTTTAAGCCGGTTGGTACAAAGTGGGTGTGGAAGAACAAAGATGGAGGGAAAGGTGAGGTTGTGAGAAACAAGTCGAGGCTTGTTGCTCGGGGGTTCAGTCAGAAGGAGGGGATCGACTACGAGGAGACCTTTGCTCTTGTAGACCGTTTGGAGGCGATTAGGATCCTTCTAGCCTTTTCCGTGGCTAAAGGGTTCAAGTTGCACCAAATGGATGTGAAGAGTGCTTTCCTGAATGGTGTGTTGGAGGAAGAAGTGTATGTGAGGCAACCTCCGGGGTTTGAGAGTGAGAAGTACCCCCACCGGGTGTACAAGTTGAGGAAGGCGCTGTATGGGTTGAAGCAGGCGCCTAGAGCTTGGTATGGCAGGTTGAGGGGGTTCTTGTTTGAGAGAGGTTTTGAGATGGGGAAGGTCGATCAGACCTTGTTTTTACTAAGGCAGGGCAGAGATATCCTGATTGTGCAAGTGTACGTGGATGATATTGTATTTGGTGGCTCGTCTAACTCTCTTGTTGCAAGGTTTGCAGAGGATATGAGCAGTGAATTCGAGATGAGCATGATGGGCGAGTTGAAGTTCTTCCTCGGGCTACAAATCAAGCAATCAAAGGAAGGAACATTTGTGCACCAAGCTAAGTACACCAAGGACATTGTGCGGAAGTTCAAGATGGAGGACTCCAAGGCTATGACGACGCCGATGAGTACGACTACAGCTCTTGATGCTGACGAGGAAGGTGAACACGTGGACCAGAAGGAGTACCGAAGCATGATCGGTCACTCATCTACTTGACGGCGACAAGGCCGGACATCCAGTTCTCGGTGTGTTTGTGCGCTCGTTTTCAAGCGTCTCCGAGGACTTCGCATCGGCAAGCGGTGAAGCGAATTTTCAGGTACTTGCGTCACACTCCTGACTTCGGCCTTTGGTAATCCGCGTTTTCTTATTTGGCGCTTCATGGTTTTTCAAACGCGGATTTTTCCGTGTGTCGGTTGGATAGGAAGTCCACTTCTGGGACTTGCCAGGTTTTGGGTTCCTCTTTGGTGTCTTGGTCTTCCCACAAATAGTCGAGTGTTGCACAATCCACTGCCGAGGCCGAGTATGTTGCCGCTGCTAGTTGTTGCTCTCAGCTCCTTTGGATTTCATACACCATGAGTGACTTTGGTGAGGAGTATACCCATGTCCCACTTCAATGTGATAGCACCAGTGCCATAAGCGTTGCAAAGAACCCAGTGCTCCATTCCAAAACCAAGCACATAGAAGTGAGGTATCATTTTCTGAGAGACAACGTAGAGAAAGGAAAGATAGCTTTGATCCATGTACCCACACATGACCAACTAGCCGATATTTTCACCAAACCCCTAGATCAAGCAACTTTCACTCGTTTGCGGGGGGAACTTGGTGTGTGCTTGATTTCTTGAGTTGGGTGTGTGGGAGCTCCTTTGTAGCATATGTATATCTTTCCTTTGTGCATTTCTTGCATTTGGCATGGCATATGTAACATGATGTATAGGCATCCTTGTATCTTAGATTGCATGCATTTTGTATGATATGCATTGGATAGGAAAAGCTTCTCCTATATACATTGTTCACCATGGAATGCTATCTATGGCTTTGTGAGCTTGTTTGGTATGCTATGGTTAGTTTGGCTTAGCTCTTGATGATCTTGATGAATAATCCATGGTTGATGTCTATGTTTTTTGAAAAATATCACATGTATGTTCTCTCATATGTAAATGCCTTTACATGATCTTGACATGTTTTAGTGGCTTTGCTATGCTTAATTTGTGGTTGGATAGCTAGTTTATTGATCATATGGGGCCAAAGGCTCATTTGCCATCATGAATGTTTAGCCCTCTTGCTTCATCTTCTGGAGGGGCATAAGTTCCTTTTTGTCGCAAAGACATTTCATGTACCATTTATAAATCTGAAAATGAAATGAAAAATGCTTGGAAATGTGCTCTCATGTCATATGTGCTGAATTTAATTTGCTTTGGGTGCTAAACCGTTGCATGATGCCTACCAATGAGAAGTATCATACATAGAAGTAGGCACATGGCTCGGTGGCTTTGACATGACATGAGGTGCTTGTGGGTGCTTGTGATGGTCTTATGATTAGAATGGCTGTCCTAGCATGAAGTTTGTGTGGCTTTGCCATTTTGATATGCTTTGATCATGTTTATTGCTCATGAGAGGCAAGTTTTTCGCAAAATTTCCCAAATCCATCTTAGCTTCGTCCAATGGTTGTGAAACTTGATAATCTTGTAGTTGATGTCGATACGAAGCTTTAGAGTATCTAACTTGCTCACTTGGACATGTGTAGCATTCTTTGTTGAATTATGTCTATTTGAGAAGCTCTAGGTTGAAAATTTTGCATTTTTGGCTTGATTCATGCATTGTCAACAAGGGGGAGAAGTTTGAGCTTGGAATGGCTTGCTGGACGCATTTAGAAGGTTTTCAGGTGGTTTAGCCATTTCTGGGCTCTGTTGCGCACTGGTCTGACCGGTCGAGGTCACCGGTCTGACCGGTGTGAGTCTTGATCCTGTGCACATCTTAGGCATCGGTCTGACCGGTGGTGATGACCGGTCTGACCGGTGTGAGCTGAAGTTGCTGCAGCGCCCCGTTTTCGACTGGGTTTGCATGCATTCGTCCAGGGGGAGGTGCATTGGTTCAGGGGGAGCTTGCATGTGTGCAGGGGGAGCTCTTTGTGGTGTTTGAGCTTTGGTTCGGTGGTTCGCGCTCTTTGCTTGAGCTTTGTTTTTGTCTCGGATGTGTCGAGTCGTTGCCCTTGCCTAAGGGGTCCGAGACTTGTCTTCTTCAAGTGATCTTGCTCTTTGCCTTTGTCTGGCTTTAGATCGCTTGTTGGAGTTTCTTTTTGTTCGTTTCTTTTTTTTTCTTTTCTCTCTTGTTACTTTCGTGTGGGTGTTGTCAATGCACTCATCAAGGGGGAGATTGAGGACCATGTGTGGTTCGAGGACCGGTGGATGGTCGCTTCCTTGTGTGATGAGTGATTGACAACGTTGTGTGGACTGATTCTTGGCTAATTATTGCAGGTGCAGGTTGCGGCTTGACTAGTGTTGGTGCAGGTGAAGAACGAGCACGAAAGGTCGTCGCCGGTGAGGCCTCCAGGTGTAGAGAAGACAAGTAGGCTTCGTTCGAGGGACCCGGTGGCCAGCGGGGTCAAGTGCGGGCCGCATGGTGGCATCAACAGCAAGATGAAGTCATGGACGGTTTCTTGGTTGAGCCTCAAAACCAAGGTCGAGCCGGGACTACGTGGGAGCCGAGTTATGAGTGGAGATTGGCGGAGGCTACACCGAGTTCGCGGGGTTTCCTGTGGTTCACCAGAAAACCACTGGGTTCCTTGGTTGATCCACAAAGCCAAGACCGAACAAGCGAAGACGGTGCTGCAGCAGTGCCAGACCGGTCTGACCAATGGGCCTGACCAGTCTGACCGGTGGGTAACGACGCAGTCCGGAATCTTCGTAGCGGAGGACACGCGTCGAGATCGCAAGGCTTGTGTCGAGGCTAAGCAGGTTGCCGTCGCCGGGCATCCGTCCGATGGAGAAAGCTTCAAGTCTTCCAAAACCGCCCTTGAGGGGCTTGTATCCCTAGTTGTTAGGAAAGGGTATTTTAGACTTTCAGTTGCCTCCATATAACCCAAGAGGTGAGAGGATGGCAGCCAAGCCTTGGAACCCTAGTTCATTTGCATTCATATTTTCTCTTCCTATTTTCGTAGGATTTCCATAGGACTAGCTTGAGAGCTTCATGGTGAGATCTTGTGAGAGGGTTGGATGATCGGGCGGCAAGCTAGACCTTGTAAGAAACTTTGTTGCATGTATAGATGATTCGGTGTGGTTCGTCAAGGTTTGGATGTGTTGTTCCCGGTTGTTCTTGGTGATGATTTTCAGAGCCCTCTTTTGGTGATTTCTTTGGGTTGTTTTCGGGACCTTGCTCTTGGGGATTTGATGGGGGAAATTTGTGGGAACCCTTCGTGGTTCTCTCGGCTGTGATTCCCCTCTCAAATCCGTGAGTAAATGGGCTCGATTTTGGGGTTTTCCGAGTTCTAGGGTTAGAGGTGATTTTGGCAGGATTTCTTCAATTCCTCCTTTTTGGACAAGTTTTGGTGGGATTAAACTTGGCTATGGACTCCTCATGAGGTGTTCCTATTATCCCCAAAGTCTTGTTCAAGTCCGTGGAGCGATTCGGGAAATCGAGATTTGGATTTTGGGGAGTTGACCTGCGGGTGTTGTTCATCCCGAGCTGCCAGGCCCACCGGTCTGACCGGTGCTCTTGACCGGTCTGACCGGTGCAACCCTCGGTGGGTTTTTGCTCGGGTGAACGTCTGGTTGTGTTCGTTGTTGTCCTGTGTTGGGGTTGTTTCGAGTTTGGGTCAGTTTGGAGGTCGGTTGGCCTATTTGGTGCTTTGGGGGCTTTCAGGCTTTCAGGCTTTGGAGGTCATTTAAATGATTCTTGTGGTCATGCATTCTTAGCGATGAACTTTATATTTTAAAATGTTGTTCATATTATTTTGTACTTGTTTATTTTACTTTTCATATATTGTTGTTCCTACACCACGACATAAGAATAATATAATAAATAGTGATAAAATAGTATAAATAATATCTGAAAAGACAAAGCTCATCATTATGAATGTGTGCCGCAAGAATCACCGAAATCGGAAGTATGAGCAAAAAGTAATAATTATTTTAAGATCTAAGGATTAAATTGTAAATAAAAAAATTGAAACCCGGCTATCAAAACCATCCGATGGCCAAATTTGAACGGTTTTGACAGTTGGATAGTCAAAAATGTCCAGTTTTGAAGTTCGATGGCCAAAACCAAACTTAGCCTATAATTGGATGGTCAAAAATGAACTTTTTCCTATAAAATAATGATAATAACACTGAAAACATCTCCAAAAATTATGTAAATTGGCATAGAATCATTTTATGGATGTACAAGCTTGACAAAAAAGTTTCATAAGATTTTACAAAAATCCAAGTCTACATGTTTACAAACTATATAGGTCTCTCATATTGTTTCATACAATTCAACTTAAATTATGAAGTTTGAAACAACTAAAGTCTTGTATAGATCATATACACCTAAAATTCATACACAATCTCACATTTACATTCTTATAAACATTTGTGAGTTTTCATTACTACTTGTTGTGCAAAAGCTTTTTTTTCATTTTTTAAATAACTAATGTGTACACCCTTGTGAAGGAAGTTGCAAAATTGTTATATTATATGCTCCAATTATATTTTTCATATGTAACAGACAACATATAAGTTTTCATGTAGGAGTTTCAAAAATTTTTAGGTAGATTTACTATTTTCCATCATTTAAATGAATTACTACGTGTTTACAGAAAGTAATTCCAAATTCAACTATGTGTACCTCCAATAAGATTTTAAAAAATTCAAAAATATATATTTAAACTTACATTTTCATTCTAGCCCACATCTAAGATATTGATGAAAAATTCAATCAACTATTAGGGAAAACTCAAACTTCTATTAGTCACTTTGTTATAAAATAATAATAATAATACCCAAAACATCTCTGAAAATTATGTAAATTGAAATAGTATCATTATATGGATGTAAAAGCCTGACAAAAAAGTTTCATAAGATTTTACAAAAATTGAAGTATACATTGTTCATAAACTAGCTAGCCTCTCACATTATTTCATACAACTCAACTCAAACTTTAAAGTTTGTATACCCTCAAGTACTCTCTTGCTCATGTACACCTCAATTCTAGACATAACCTTATATTTACTCTTCTATAAACATATGGGGATTCACATTGCCATTTGTTGTGCCAAAAAGTTATTTTGTTTTTTTAATCACTAATGAGTATAACCTTGTGAAGTAAGTTGAAAAATAGTTATCCTATATGCCCCATCTAGAAGGTCAATGAAAAATTATGTTTAGGCGCATATTGCCTATTCTAGGCCCCATCTAGAAGGTCGATGAAAAATCCAATTCTCTTCTAGGGGAAAAATCAAACTTTTATGTCAAAATTACCTCATAGTAAATAGAATAATTCTATTAACACCTCAATTCTTGGTCATGTACACCTCAATTCTACACATAACCTTAAATTTACTCTTCTATTAACACAAGGGGTCACAGTGCCATTTATTATGCAAAAAATATATTTTTCTATTTTAAAATACCTAATTAAGACACATTTATGAATTAACTGAAAAACTAATTATCTTATATACCCCAAATATATTTTTCGCATGTAAAAGAACACATTTAAGTTGTCTTTTAGAAGTTTCAAGATTTTTCGAACAAAATGCTATTTTCTATCATTTAAATGAATTTATGCAGATTTACTAGAAATAATTAAATGTTGAACTCATGGATGGCAAAAAGTCTACTGGTGACCCTCCATTTTCGCAAATTTGGGCCGGCCTTTTGGGCTGTGCCTTTGGGCCGGCCTGTTGTGCAGCGTGGGCTGGTTTGGTTGTCTGGGGTGGATGTCCTAAGCACGTCAAGTAGTTAGAGGGCCGCCAGCAGACTTTGACTCCGGTTAGCAAGCCCAAATCACTTTGACACCTATTCAATTTTTGCGAAAGTCTAGTTTTCGTCCCTAAACTCGTAACTACACAAAGCATATCCTTCAACCTTTGAAATTGTAAAGATTACATCTAAAACTTGGTTATGCGTAGTTTTATAAATGATTTTGTCTTTTTCTTATTTATTTATTTCGACTAAATATTTAGAAAATCATAGTAAATTATAAAAATCATAAAACGGAAATTCAATTTTATTTGCCTCTATATATGTATATCTATATATTGAATATATAATATTATATGCTTTAGAAAAAAATTTAAATTTAGATTTTTAAATTACTGATTGTTATTATCTATAATTCTTTTCATACATTATATGATTTTGTAGATTTATTTATCATGAGGAAATGTTGAAATGCAATGTGGGTCGGATTATGATGAAATTGGCGCAACGTCGTGGTGCTTCGACTTCATATCGGGCTTTCATATCCAACACTGCTAATCCATGACGAAATTTGACGGTTGTCATGGAAGTAGTGTGATCTGTGACGAAATCTATGACGAAATTGGCAGAACGTCATAGTGTCTAGACTTCATATCGAGCTTCATATCTAGCACTGTGAATCTATGACGAAATCTGACTGTTTGTCATGGATGCAGTGTGATCTATGACGAAATAAATATAACGTCATGAGAATTTCATCATGGATCAAAGGATTTCTTGTAGTGCACCCAGGTAAGAGGCAATGATAGAGAGGATTCCTAAAGATAGCACTATAGATAAGATTAAATGTTGATATCTAGATAGAACTTGGCTTAGGGTACTGATAGTCCTGACCTAATAGGCCACTCCGGTACGTGGATCTATGTGGAAGGAGCTCTGACTATATCCAACTGCGGAGGATCAACGAGGGCCAGAAGGGTTGTCACCACCTCCTGTACTGCTTCTACCTAACTTTGGGATAAGCCGAACGGATGGTAACCGGTAGCGTGTCACAACGTCCATGTTGTGGTTACTGCCGTAGCCAATAAACTATGACACCCTGTACTAATAGAACTACAACCACAGAAGAGAACTGATCTCACTCACTATAGGTACTACTAGCTTACACTAAAGGCATACAAGAGAGCACTCGGTCCCGTACTATGCTTCCAATGTATACGAACGACTTTGAAGGACCGAACTAGCGACCAGAGAGGGGGGGAGTGAATGGGAGTCGATAATAATTCTACTCGAGGGAGATGTCTTCAACAAGATGAACACGGCTTAACCGAAACACCTCTTCGACTCAACTACCCAAGTTGGCCAAGACCACGTAGCCACTGAAGTGCTACTAATCCTATGGACCAACAACCACCAAAGCCTACTCAAGAAAGCAGGAGAACGAACAACTCGAGCAGCACTTAGGCCACACTGGTCAGACCGGTCTGTTGACAGATAAAAGATGTATCTACCTACGATCCGCAAGTGTACAGACCTACACCTTTTTCACCATGGGATTCCCTATGTTCTTGTCAATCCGTGGAGCAAGGGGATTACAAGTGTTTGATCTACCTCTACTCACTAAGTTACCCAAACCCTATCTATGATTAAACTAGAAAACGACTACACTACACAAGAGAGAACGATTAAGGTAACAAGATAAAAGACACTCGCCCATGGGTCTACGATACTCGAACATGCAAACGCTTAAATCATGAAAACCAATCTAATCTATCGGGGGTTGTGACCATGGTTTCGCCCTTTCCCTCCCCCCCCCCGTACTATCACTACGCGGAGGTATTCATGACTAGACCTATGATGGACACGACGTATTGAATGGATCCAAGGGAGCATTAGGACATTACTTCCTTTACGGCATTGTAGCTAACCTTAAACAATAAAGCATATCCAACACAAGATGGTAGATAGATATTCGAACAATGTAGAAATTACATCTCAAGATCGATTACAACCCATGGACAAATGAGAATATTACCCCATCAAGGTGCTAGACATGTCACCGGTGATCATGGTGACGCTTCTGACGGTGTCTTCTTCCTTCTCCACTTGAGGGTGCTTCCTTCGAGTTGAGCGATCCTCCTCCGAAGATCTCCCTCCTCTCTCTCTAGCTTGTGGATGGCCTCTCAGTGCGAATGTCTCTCCCCTATGCGAATGGTGGCACCTCCCCAAACATTGGGTTGAAGATCCTTCGGGTGCAAGAAAAGGGAGGCTGAACCGATCCTGGAAGTGGGCCAGGCCGGCCGGCCCAGGCCCATCCCGGCCCGGCTCGGTCGCCCCTTCGCTCCTGTGGGTCCTCATATGTTTATGCACTTTGCCCCCTCCATTTGCACTATTTTGACGATGTCATCCTCATGTCCAAGATGGTGGTTCTCTTTGCATGAAGTCCGGTCTTTTACGCTTCAATCCTCGAGGATGTTCCTTCATAGCAGTTCGGTCCTTGCCACCATTGGAAGTGATTTCATCAAGCTCATGAACACGAACAAGACTCCTTAATTGTTCCTTTGAACTTGTTGTGAATCCGTCCTTTGTGTCCATGTTTTCCTACATAAACATAACACTTCCAAATGCACACACGGAGATGAACTTGTTATATGATTAGTGTGCCTAGTGGAGGGTTAGTTCCATAATAAAATCCAAACCAAAGTGTAATGAACTTGTTTGGTGTACTTACCAAAATACACCATCAACATCTCCACCACGCTTAGATCTTGCTCGTCCTCAAGCAAGTACTCGTAAAAGAACTTTGTCCAAGGTGTTGAAATCGTGCTCCGCTAATTTTTTCTTCACAAGTTAGTCAATCTTTTATCTTTAATACAATAAACATAAAGCAATGATCATCATATATAAACATGGGCATTTAGAATTTTTACCAGATCAAGATTTACCCCACAACACAAACTCTTCACTCGAGGTCTTCAATTTCAGCTATTCTTACTTCTTTGCTTCCATCACAGGGTTTTCATGATTTTTCAAAAATAAATTCCTCCAACAAGTATTAGACAAAAACCTTTATCCAAGCTCTCACATGTCGCTCATATGAGGTTGTTATCCTAAACAATTTTTTATAAAACTCACACCTCCCATAAGCCTCTCATACAACATGTAGAGTGAAGCTATAGGTATGGCTAGCACAATCAACACAAGTATTGTCAAGCTAAGAACTTCCTCTATTGGTTGTTTACCTTTGAAGACAATGATCATGAGAATTAACCATATGTGGGGATATCAAGGATAAGAAGATATAGAATGGTGGACATGTGCAAGGGCAAAAGAAAAATAAGTCTACGAGGCACCGATGACGTCCTCATTGTCGGATTGCACATGGTTGGAAAAAGAATGGAAGTTTCGTCTCTCAACAACGTGACATCCTTCCTTGCACTTTATTCATCTTTCACTTGATTCATCCACTTCATATCTTTCTTGCCATTCCTCTTCCTTTCTTCTTCTTTTTCTTTTTCTCTTTCATTCTCTTACTTTTCTTTTCTTTCTTTTCTTTTCCATACACATATTTTTCTCTTACTTTTCCTTCTCTTGCCATCATTATCTCTCTTTTCAAAGCTCTCAACCCATCTCTTTCTTGCATAAACACAATCTGAATTTTAAAATAAAACTATGCTAGAGACAAAACGAAACTTCGAAAATAGGTTGTGTTCAAGGAATACGATGTACAAAAGAGATATAAATGTTTGGGTATGAAATTCGGCAATGTACGAGACTTCCGATGTGAAAGTCACATTAGTGAATGCATGACGAGGCTAGCAATAAAAGATAAGCACAAGGACATGATCATTGCTTGAAATTAAAACTTCCAAGAGAGAAGGATTCTAGCTCAACTCATTATGCTAATCGCACTTATGGTGGAGCAAATATTAAATTAGGCTTTGTATAGGATTTTTCTGAAACTCTCAATTTGGAAAAAGAGAATTTGCTAACCTTTATTACAAGGGTTTACTAATAATTTTCAGAATTGAACTCCTCCAAATTTTAGCATCGAACATAGCATAACCAAAATATAAAGCTCTAGATCAAAGCATGATGTAGGTACTTTTAGAGGTAGAAACTCTACTAAGCACCACGGTAGATGTTTCAAACCAAATACTTATGTTTATTTATCGAAAATTAATGACGAACAAACAAGTAAAGTAAGAAAAAGCATTACAAGAGACAAAAATTTAAATGACTCTTTTTATTTGATTTTCTTTGACACGAACACTAACTTTAAGACACTTCAAACTTTCAAAAATTTAAAAGCACACTCCTCAACTTAAGACTCTAAGACTCCCACACTCTCGCGAAAAACTAAACTGAACCAAAACTAAACTTAAAGCAAAAGGCTAGCTAGTTAGCTCTTCCCAACGCTAAAATCATACGATGTCCTTGTCGTATCTTACAAAAAACCTAAGGGGGGAAACAAAACCTAATTGTACTTCCTGCAACCACTTGCTGCCAGATGGTGAGATCTGGACAACCCATGGGGGTGTTAATCCCTGTAGTTTAGTTGTTCGGCGGGGAGGAATCTAAGGCTAAGAACTCGAAGGTCGCACACGAGTACGCGGAACACGAGTACTCGAAGTTTAGTTTAGTTGTTCGGGCCTCTGGAGAGTAATACCCTACATCCAGTTGTTGGTGTAGATTGCTTGAGGATTGCGTGATTGTACAAGGGGTCTCCTCGTCCACCTTATATTGGCCAGCGGATGAGGTCGGTTCCCAGATTCCTGGTCAGTTACAACCAGGAGACCTTAGTCTACATTACACATCTTGCCATATCCTGTAGGCGTGCCGACCTCAAAGAGGCCTCAAGTCGATGATGTCTAGTATCCGAGGGTGTCCAACAGGATCTTGAAAGGTGCATCATATGAAGATGTCTTCCGTGGTGGTTGAAATTGTCAACGATGAAGTTGTAGGAGTGACGTCGATCTTGATCGTATGGAGTGTAGAGACACCCAGATATCCTGCATAGCTGTGAAGAGTCTGGCAGAGCCACTTGAGGCATGCCGACCTCAAGAAGGTCTCAAATCAGAAGCACCCAAGTACCCGGAAATACTTGGCAGGACCATTAGGCGCGCACCCCACAAGGAGGCCTTCATTCCCGATGTAAAATCCTGAGTATCCAGAGCAAGCTGGCAGGGCTATGAGAGCACACCGACCTCGGAAGGTCACGCATCCAGGGCGCCCAACTAGGTTGGTAGAGTCGTAAACATACCAAGATATTGCAAGACCTAGGTATTAAGGCACAACAACCTCAAGGAGGTCATTTTGGTGTCCAGACGACCAACATATCTGCTAGCCATCCAGTGGAGCCATTGTGCTAAGGTATTAGCGACCTCAGCAATAGGCACACCGACCACGATGGCTCGACGAAAATTGCAGATCTCTGTGATGCTTCTGATCTCCAGGCGCCCAGACAGGTCTGGTAGATCAGCGAGGCACGCCTACCCCGGAAGGTCCTCAATGGAACCTACAACCATTCTGCTCAGAAAACAAAAATATAGGCTGATTGGAATAGGTCCGTTTACATGCAGAGCCATAGCAGGTGTACCAGGACGCAGAGCCTAGCGGGTGCACATAAAATCCATCGGGTCATAGAGGAAGGTCGTATAACTGCCATTAAAGGGGGGCTAAATTAGGCGCTGAGCCATCCGACGTAGGATCAGATTTTGTCTTGTAGCGTAGACTGCAGGGTCACGGGTCAATAGTAGTCGGAGATGCTCTTGCCACCCAGAAAACGACAAACTGTCCACTGATCGAGGGGGTTGCTGTAGCCATGTGACCTCTGCGGTGGGGCTCAGGCATTATTGATGCGCAAACGACAAAGATGTCGTGAGTCAGAGAAAATAATATCATCGCTTGTAATCATACACAGTCTACAGGTCCCACTATCACATGGTAAGAGTGTCATCACTTCGCCAGCTGCCCAGGGCGTGGCTTTAGCTATAAATAGCACCCTTGAGACTGAAGGAGGCAATCATCAAGCATTGTTGAGCTATGAAGCTACAAAGTAGCGTTCCTATCATGCCATGGGCATGTTTTCGTCCACCAGATTGTAGAATCTTGTATTTGTAGAAGCTTGGAGCTAGGAGAATTCTCGCGAAATGGAGGCAACACCTCCACTCTCTACGCCCTGCCTCTGTGGGGTACCAGGTAGAGTTTGGAGGTGATGTTGTTTGAGTTGGAGCTATAGCAGGAAGACTCTCATGAGCACCGGGAGCTCACTAGGGCTAGGATTTCAATGTTGAAGAGCAAACTCGTGTCTCCATTCCAATAGTTAGAGTCGAGCATGCCTTAGGTTGCGTGTTGTCCTGCTGCTGTCTCCCGCAAGGCCGCCATCAAGGTCCTGGTGCCAGAAGAAGTCTCGTGACGTGCTCTGCTTCGGCAAAGTAGGCCGTGGTGACTGCTCTGGGTGGCCCAGGCCTTGTAGTACGTTTATCTTGTGTGTCAGGTTCTGGATCCAATGAGGTCACAGGCGACTTGTGTAACTTCGAGCGGTCCATGTAATGTTCGCTCTCTTCTGTCATGTACTTGGTCATTTTGACAAAATGATTTGTCAAGGACCTAAAGAAATGTGAAGTGGGGGCTTGCAAAACGTGTTTTCCATCAGGCCGGCCTGATGTGTCTTCTTGGTCAGCTGACGACCTGAACTCAGGATTTAGGTCGTAGTTGTAGTCTGTTAGAGAAAAATTCGCCTTAATCTTCTCGCGAACTTCTCGGAATAGAGCCGTTGAGGCGTGTTGTACGGTGGAAGGAACCGCAACTGCCAGATTCGGTGGACCCCCCTATAAGCAAGGCAGCCCGAGGAGGGGTTGACCCCATTCCCCTGTCTTCTTCCTCGCGTCGCTCTCGCTTCTACTCTCGTCGCTCTCTCGCCGCCGTAGCTCTCCTGCGACCGTCTTGCTCCTGCGCGCAAAGCCATCTAGCTTCTAGCCCCAGCCAGGCACGTGCTAGCGCCACCGCTCCACACCTTGCTCCTCTTGTGCATGCACCTCAAGACTCTGTGCAACATTAGATCCAACTCGAACCATAGCGGCGAAATGGCGGTAGAGGTGGCTTGCATCCCGGACCCGCAGGCGGGGTCGTGCGGTCGACGATGACCGAGGCCAAGATCCAGGCTTTGGTGAACCTGGGCTACTCCGACCCAAGGAGGAGATGGAGTGGAGGGCTGCCGCTGGGGAACAGTTCCCGAGTGAAGATGTCAAGGAGCAAGTCATCTTCGCGCCCTTCTTCGAGCGCGGCTTCAACCTCCCAGCGGGGGACTTCTTCCGCGGTCTGCTGTACTACTACCAGCTGGAGTTGGTACATCTCGTTCCCAACTCCATAATCACAGTGTCGACATTTATTCACTTCTGTGAGGCGTACCTGGGGATATCGCCTCACTTCTTGTTGTGGAGGTATTTTTTCTGTGTGAAGAGTACTGGCAAGAGGTCGGGGCCAGTGGGGGCTGTAATGTTTAACTTGAGGTCAGGCCTCAAGGCAGAGTGGATAAACACTGACCTCCCCGACAACACTGCTGGGTGGAGGTCAGAGTGGTTCTATATTGCAGATCAGCTTCTTGGCCTTCCACGTCGTACTGGCCATAAGCCAGTGAAGATAAATAATGTGACTTGGGGTTGTCGTCCCGTGATCTTGGGGAGCTCAAGGTGGTCCTGGAGCTCGTCAATGATTTGAAGAAGCAGGGGTGACAGGAGCCGTGGTGGCTAGGTCGTTTTGCCGGCGAATGATCCAACCAATCAAGGATCGGGTTCACCCGGCGTACGAGTACTGGGGGCAATCGGACCCCACGCGTGAGGTGAACCGCAAGGTCTCCAAGGAGGACATGGCAGCCAGAATTTCCCAGATGTACTCTGGGAAAGTGAAAGTGAAGAAGTGCCCTAAGGCGCACTCATTGAAGAGGCCGGCTGATCCGGTAAGATCCTGAGATCTACCCTTTGGTCGTTTTGCAACACTTGTGCTTGTTTACGTCTTATGAACTTCTTGGTTGTCTGTTTGCAGGAGTGCGAGCTTCAGATGTGGTACCCAGCACCTCTCCCTGAGGGCGAGCAACACTGGAGGAAACTCAAGTCAGATAAGTACAAGCCTCCAGCAGGTCGTCTACTGGAGTTTTATGAGTCAGACTCATCGGTGGAGGCCGACGAGGACACCAGCGATGAGGCCGGAGATGGTAACGTCGGGACGGGCCCGGATGCTGGCAGCGCCGTGAAGCCACGGCGTAGGACCAGGTCGACAGTGGAGAAGCAATCAGCTTCAGCTGTTGCTGCTACAGTTTTGCGGTGAAGGCTGCAGAGAAGAAGATGAAGAGGAAGTGGAAGGCGACTTCCCCTCCGGCGGGATGCCGATAATTCTGACACACCGATCAAGGGAGATCGAATCGGACGAAGAGGAGGAGGAAGAGGAGAAGGAGAAAGACGAAGCGATCGAGGAGTTGCAGGTCACCGAAGATTGACCGGCAAGGAGGTCGGAGAGTCCTGCTGCCAAGAGGCAGCAGGAGCTAGTGGAGAAGACGTCGGAGGATGCCCTCCGGCGTGGTTCGGAGGCGCAGCGAGCTGCTGCTGCAACGCCGGCAAGGATGCCCACGGGGATTAAGCCTCGGCCATTCAGGCCCAAGCTTCGCATTCTGATTTCTACGAGGTAAAATCTTGAAGACTCAATCTTTATTTCTTGCTATTGAATTCTTCTATTGATATGGTGTTGCCTTGCAGGCCGGCAGTAGAGCCACAAAGCGACCTGGATGCCCTGGCTTCCCCGTCCCGGACGAGGTCGGATGAACCAAAGGTCGTGGGGGAGGTGCTTGCCGACGACGTGCATACTGCTACTCCGCCGCAAGGGGCAGTTGGGAGCAGGGTGACTTCACCGCTCGTGGCAGATTCGAGGGTGGAGACTCCCCCGCGCGTTGCTGATGCTGGAGGCGCGACTTCTACCGGGGACGTCGGAGCAACGACCTCCCCAACGATTATTGACGCTGACCCCATCAGTGCTCGACCTGTTGGGGCTAAGGACCTGGTGAGGGACCAGCCTCAGATTGACCAAGCGCCAGTAGGTCCAGGAACATCTGGCGCACAGGTACCTCAATCTTCGTCTTCAAGTACGAGGTTACCACGGCGGTCAATTAACTGGAATCACACCCCTTGGAAGGAGGACTGGTTTGAAGATAACGAGGACATGCAGGCCTTGCGAACCAGTATCGTTACCATCAACACCGCGCTGACGGTGAGTTGTCTACAACGCGTTGTTGTTACTTGATTGTGTGTAATTAAAATAATGCTGACGACCTTGTTGTAATGTGACAGTCGCTGGCAGAGCGGGCCAAAGGCCGGGCCGACCTATTGAAGATTGCGACTGAAAAGGAGCAGCGGATTGTCGACCTTGAGCGAGAGCTCAAGGAGGTCTGTGAGGCGGCGGCCTCCAAGAAGAAAAGGCTCGAGGACGAGCTCGTCGAGGAGAAGCGCAAGGCCGTGGAGGCTACTGCGCAATTCAATACCGCAGCTACCGGTAGGTCGAATATTCATGCTAACGATCTTTTTTGAGAGGAAGGTCGTTGAGCTATGTGCTAACTGTTGTATCTTGCAGAGTTCCGTAACCGCGAAGAAGAGCTGAAGAATGCTCTTGCGGCCTCCAAGAGCAAGGTTCGGGACATGGAGATATCACTTCGGGAGGTTGATGTTGGTGGCCGGGAGCTCAAACGAATGATGAAAGAAGCTATTGACAGTGAGTACGCCATATCTCAACAGCTGGCTTATGAGAAAGGAGCTCGTCGGGGCCTTGAAGCCAAATTCAAAGTTGTTTTGAAGTCATTGCAGAGTGACCAAATTACCATTGCAGGGTATGAGGTGGAGCTGAACGACCTGAAGGGTGCTGCCAGCTATGCAATGGATTGCATAGCAGTTTCGTCTAAAGTAGAGGGGCCACAGTCTCTTGTGGATCGTCTCATAGACACTCCCAACAGGCTCTTGACATTGTTGAGGGCGACAAGCTTGGCGGAGGCGACCGATGCGTTGGTGAGAGTTAAGTCTCACTATTCTGACGTTGACATGGCCAAGGTCAAGGGAGGTGCTAACACCACAAAGGACCTCAAGGCCCTGGAGCTTGAGGTTGGGGATGCAGCCATGGAAGTGATGGACAATATTGACTATGAAGGTGATGATGGCGACCAGTAGTCTTGGGCTAGGAGCTGTACCCCCCTCCTCTCATAATTGTAAACCTTAATGAAGTACTTGCCTTGTGCTTGTGCGAGCTTGGTTAATCCTGTAGATGACAACGTCTTGTGTTGTTGACTCGCTAACCACTTCTCATAGAGAGGCTGGCTTACGACCCCCATAGCTCAGCGTGGAGGCTTACATGAGGTCGGCGCGCAAGGGAGGAGCCTAGGGCTTAGGTCTAGCGACCTTCTCGACCAAGCATGCTAGCAGCGACATAAGGCTTCATACTCATTAGGGATAGTGTCCTCAAGTCGAATGACCCCTGTTGACGTTGAATTTCTGTCAACGTAGCCATGAGTTTACCTTTAATGTTGGCATTGATTTATTATTCCAACCACTGGAACCAACCCCCCGTATATAACAAGTTCACTCTTGCATGTCGATTTTGGAGTTTATTGTTTACGTAGAAAATCTACGCTAAAGAGGGGACTTTCGAGATAAGTTCATGGAAGAAGATCACGAAGCCCGACAAGAGTCAAGAACGCGATGAACATGACTCCAAATGACCCGAGGACCGAAGCGTCAACATGAAAATCTTCAGGGACTCAACCAGAAAATGGCGAAGCTAGGATAGCAATATTCAAGCCTTAACCGTGAAGGAAACGACGTCAAAGGCCCACATGCAAGTGCACACAAATAAGGAATCGCGTGAGAAGTAACCAGGGAGGAAACCGGGGCCGAACCCGGCCGAAACGGGCCTAGGCCGGCCAGCCTGGGCCAAACGGCCCAGCCCATTTCGGGCCCGGTTCGGTGCCCCCTTTGACCTAGCCGCCTCTCGGGCTATTTATAGCCCCCTGGCCGAGAGACACAGAGAAATACATTTGTCATCCGCCGCCGAGGAGCAGAGAAGGGAGGGACACCGTTCCGGAGAGGAGAGGGTCGAGATTGTTGACTAGGGTTCCCCTAGCCGACGTGGGAACCTTGCATGGAAGACCACGTCGGAGTTCCCGGAGCTAGGATCAAGGTCGAGGTAGGATCCCGGTGGTGATCTTGTCCATGTATTACACTCTCATGTTGAATTTGCAAGTTTGAATCTGATTTCTAGCGATCAAGTTCTTTCACTATGACTTTGTCTTCGCTTGGGTTTTCTTCTTCTCCAATCTATTTTGGATAGATTGCATAGGATGTTCTTGTAGCCATGGTGGCTAGCGGTGCATACCCGACCTACCGACCGTTTTCAACTTGTCCTTTGGACTCACCCTAGGCTAACCCGCACGAATAGGGGTGCGTTGTGACAGAACGGTGGCTCCAAAAGGCGGGCGTCATCAGAGTTGGAATGGAAGCCACGATTTAAAGAGGCATTTTATGAGACTCGATTTTCTTTGTTCATCTATGCATGGAACTTCAACAACTGCTCGATCCAATCTCTATAGATTGGTTTTACCTATCCCTCTCTATCTTTTCCTACCTCCGGTGTTTCTTTGATTAGATTGGTTTTCTTGGTGTTTCCATAGATTAGATCCAAAACCCCTTTCCAAGATCAAAGTGTTTTCTTCTTATTAGATTAGATTTTGTGTTACACATTGTTCCACGGATTCGATACCTTGGGTTCACACTTGAGGGAAGAAGGGTCCCTTGACTACGACGGAGGACTTGTCCGCTTGCAAGTCCAAACGAACTTTGATACAACTATTAACCGTCAACAAGCCCCTTTTTCTGGCGCCGTTGCTGGGGAACGAGTAATCAAGATTTAATCTAGTTTGCGTTTGTGAATATTTTCAATTTTTCTCTTGATTTTTCTTTTGCATCTCTTAAATTTTGATCATCCTCAAAACAAAAAAAAAATCAGTCTAGGGTTTTGCTAAACCCTAGTTTTCTTTTAGTTCCTTTTTTTGTTTGTATTTGCTAACCCTAACCGGAGATGGACGGCTACATCACCAAACAAAAAAACATATACTTTGTGGATGGTCTAGAAAAAAATTGCAGGCAAAGGTGATGTGCAACACAAGATCTAAAGGCAGAGGCCGAAGAGTGATGGAATCTCCAAGAGAAACTCCACCTCCAAGATCGAGAGGAGATCAACCTCATCGCCACTCATCCTAGAGAGATCGTTCCTCATGACCATCAGAACAATCAACGTCGACAAGGGGAGGTCATGTTCGACATCAATGGCATGAGGAGTGCATTCAAGTCAACGATGATTCAAGGTATGTAACACGATTCATGTTAAATACATTATACCTCGTCATTAGATCGAGAGGGACGAGTCCAGGGAGAACGAAGCAAAGAAGACACAAAAGTTGTTGCATCTGTCAAGACCAAGAATCAACGCTCGCTTGCAAAGGCCAAAAAAGATGACTAAGCCGAAGAATAAACCTACACCGAAGCCAAGGATGGTGTAAAAGTGGGGTCCCCAAGATTGCAATGCCTGCAAAGAGCGTTGATCCGGAGAAAAGAGAAGAAGTCTAGCTATAGACTGTAAATGAAGCGCTTGGCGGGAGGCAACCCGTTCGACGAGTCAAGAATAAGCTACCGGGAGAACAACCCGTTGAAGAGTCAAGCTATCGGGAGGGCAACCTGAAGAAATTTTTCAAGTTTTTCAAGTAAGTTGATCTTAGAATTTGCTACACATTACTTATTATAAATTTCTATATGGTTGAATAATTTTTAGAAACATTATAATTGCTCGGTCATTTTACTTGAATTTTATATTGATCATAAACCGATGACTTGAGCCATCCCAAGTTTTGTTTGCATCTTTTAGAGAAACTAGTACCAAAAATTCAGCACCTACCCCAACCTTTCATCCTCTCCATGATGTTTAGGTTGGCTTGTTCTTGATAAAAACACGCGAGTAGAGCCTTGCTATGTTTCTTTATGTTTTAATCTTTGATGCATGGTAGGACTCACGTGAACCTAAGCAACTTGATTTTTGGTTTCATTCAACTTGACATCCATTAGTTTCTCTAGATTTAGAATTTTTTTCTAAGCCCCATTGACTTTATTTTTATTCAAATATCTCTCTCATGGTTGGCAAAAAAATAATAGAACCTAAACCTATGCCCCCACGGTCAAGCCGGAGGAACTTGCTATCAATTAATGAAAGCAATCGTTCTCGGTGCAACCAATATAAATTCTTTAATTGTTTTTGATGCCTAAAAACTCCTCTAATGGTATATTTGGACTCATCGCTAGCGCTGAGTTAATTTTTAAAGTTTTAAAATTAGAGGAGTGAGTAGCATCTAAACATGATTAAGGGAGGTTTCTAAGCATGATTAACATATAGTGCCCCACGATGCATCACGTGTCCACCATTTGGCATCTTGGGCACAAGTAAAAGGACAAGCATGGGGGATAGCAAGGGCCTTGTTTTGTAGGAAATTGTAGAAGCACAAGAGGCAAGAGAACAAGATGTGGAGTAAAACAATGGAGGTGGAAGATTAATCACGCAAGCAAAGGTGTGGTTGTGAACGGTTCGGGCAATGGAATCTCGTGGATCACGCGGACACAAGGTAAGAAGGGGGCAAGAAGTATCTTAGAGAAAGATCAAAGCAAATGGAGTTGGAGGCCCCCTAGGCCGGCCTAGCCTCCACTTATAGCCCCCGGTGCTCCCCTTCGCCTGGTAAGTAATTTATGCATTTGTTAATTTGTGTTCTTGAGTTCATAGCCCATAAGTTTCATAAAAAACCTAGAAAAATTTGATTTCCATGGTGTTGTAGGATCTTGTCATGTTAACGTCGAACCTTTTTCATTAATGTTGATAATGCTTTGATGCCTAAGGCTAGCTACCATGCTTAATGGGAGTATGGGGTCTGCTGCTCCTGTAGATTCCACCAACATATCTTTTGTAGTTTTAGCTAAAGTGGCCTTATGTAGACACATCAATAAATTAGTTTAGCTTCACCTTAATAGGCAGTTACATGTTCAAGAATCGATAAACCCTATGGGGCTAATATCCATCCTAACTTGTGCACCTCAGTCACCACCCTCCATATACTTCCCTTGTGTGTTTCCCTCCATATACTTCCCTTACGTGTTTTTCCCACCGGCAAGCAACCCCCCGGTGCACTCGTTGTGAGTTAGTGCAACAACAATATGGAAGATGGCCACCAATTTCTTCACAGAGAAGACGCGATCAACAAAGGCGCCATCATCGAACTCTTTGAGGAGGCACTCGGTCTCCGAGTCTCTTCGAATCATGGAGGAAGATGTGGCACCACCGAGGAGCGATACGCTGCCCCTTGGTGGCATGAGGAGTACACGAAGTTCATCCATGCGGTACACCAGACCGCGAGGACACACGGAAGAGCTACCCGTTCCACCATGATGCTCAACTCGTTCATCCGCTCGACCACCATACACTCCGAGGTGTTCCAATGGATGTATCATGAAGACGGAGGAGGAGGAGGGGCTTGTTGGTCTTGAGTAGAGGCTTGTGCCAAATTGACTTTGATGACACCCTGCAAGTGTTCGGATTCTACTCGGATAATTATCAAATCTTGAGAAACCTTGGTGGGGAAAATTCTTTTATGGAGTTGGTGTGAATACTCACAAGGAGCTTGATTCGGAAGTTCTTATGACATTAGCACTGGTCATTAATGAAGGAGTGTCGTGCCCCTCATTCTGCCTTGAAGATGAAGAGCAACTAGTTCCTTATGGATATATTGGAGAACTACTCGGTTACAAGAAGGAAGACCGGAGCAAGTTGATGTCCAAGAAAAAAATGTTAAAAGGATTTTTGGGGGAATGATTTCGAGAGAGGATTACAAGGAACCCAAACTTTCTCCTTGTCGGTATTTCTTTGGGATCGAGTACATGAAGCAAGGAAAGTGGAGATGAGAGGAGAGGGTGCAAGTTGACGTTCCTCTTTCCAACATGGGGCTGAATTTATTTGTTGAAGGGAGACAAAAATTGGTTAGAGGAAGGATTTCTTGTGCCGACGAAAAATATTAAAAAGGAAAATTGTGTAAGAAGGATCATCTTCTGTAGCCCAAAACGAAGGAGGGGCTGCACATGAAGCTAACAAACAACCATGGAAGGAGTCCAATGCCACCACCATATGAAGGAAGTATGTCAAATGCAAGCATGGGGGAGTCGGGCAGCCACACCACCACATCCTCCACCATACATGTTCCTCACAAAGTTCTCATGGCGCTCCATTCAACAAATACAAGAAGAGACTGCAAACATTGCCTATAAAATTGGTCGCTTTCACCATTGGAGCAATTTAGAGGAGGACCGGCGCAATCACAATACAAGCAAGGATACAACATGCCGGACCATTAATATTAACCACCGGAAAATAAAGGAAGAAGGAGGAAGAGAAGAAAATAATAACCCTTCCAAATTTGGTTTGATTTTCTCCTTTTCCTTTTCTTTATTTACAGCTTTTGTGCAAGTTTATATATGTGTAGCATTTTTTGTTTTTATTTATTCTCAGCATGTGTGATAATAGTAGAGTTAGTTTAAGATCACCATGAATAAAGTTTCCCACCTTGATCAACCTTTGGTAAAAATATTAAGTTGATGCCATGATAATATATGATGAAAAGTTGCCACTTTGATCAACTTTTGTACTTGTTTTATGCATGATTAAGCTAATGTCTCTTTAATATGAATCTGAAATTAATTAAATGCTAGCTTAATCTTTTGTGGAGGTTATGATAAAAATAAGACCCATATTGTTATTTTCATGCTCTCAATTTTGGATGAGTTAAAGATGATTTGTTCTTAAAAAATATATATGCTAACCTTGTCATTAATGTTACTTGCATTTTGCTCTACCTATCCAAAGCCATATATATATATATATATTGAGTGCATAAACCTTAGTATACAAGAATTATTCTTGGGTGAGTTACTTCAGGCCTTGATTTCTCTGGCTCGAGACTAAGAAGCTGGTCATTCCGTTTTTGTGTATCTATCTTATTGCTAGCCTTTCTATCTGTGCATTGTGTATCCCCACATCGGAGATTTCACAAACCTCGTCGGATATCCACCCTTAAAACCAAAAATACCATCTTTTGTGTTTACCTCCTTGACCACAACCTATCATTGAGTATGGATTGTCAATTCAAGGAAGATCGCAAGATGGTGCCAACATTCAAGATTTCAAGTATCTCTCTAAAGAAAATATATTTCTAGTACCTACCTTATCTCAATCACCTCTTTGCCCGAGGTCGAGCAAACGTCTAAGCATGGGGGAGGAGGTAGGTACAATGCAATTTAGAGTTCAAGGGGAGCAAATAAAAAATGATGAAAGAAAAAAGAAGAAGAAAAAAATGAGTATAAAGAAAAAAGATAAAGAAAAATATGTATGAGAAAAGAATATATATATATATATATGAGTTTATAAAAATAAAATAAAGTGAACTCCCCGGTTCTCTAAAGTGCAGTAGGAATCTCAAAAGTTTCAAAATTTAAGATCCAAACTCATCTTTCCAACCATGTGCAATCCGATAACGAGGACTTCCTTTGTGCCTCGGGATCACTCTTTGCCATTTGCACATGTCCACTTATCTCAAAGTTTGTGTATTTTTCTCTCCCCCTCCTTGATATAACATTATTTTCTAATGACCTTTTTGACGAGTCTCATTAAGACCATGAGAAGCTTGTCTTGTTTTGACAACATCTCATTTAGAATATCTTAGTAGGACTAAACTTTTCCCATATAGCTCCACATAAAGCCTTCCACTATATATATTGAGAGGGGAAAGGAGTAGAATGAATAGGCTTTGAGAGACAAGATAAGATGAGAGTACATGAGCAAGATGCAAGGAAGTTTATTTTTGAACTTGGTTTAGCTCTTTTTCTTCATCTCTTTCTTAAACTTCAAAATTTCTAAGATTCATTTGAAATTTGGGAGCATGAGGTAATTACTTGTGGGAAGTGCTTAAATTAATATCTACCCTCCATAAGGACGAAGGCTAGTACATTATGGAACTTTAATGATTAAATCCTTGAGAGCATTATGTTTTCTCGTGTATGATCAGGTGCAGGGTATAAGCAATGAAAGGCAACGTTGATATTCATTAAAGGCATACTCGAGGACGAGCAAGGTTTAAGCATGGGGGAGATGTTGACGGTGAATTTCCGTCAACCTAGCCATGAGTTTACCTTGAATGTTGGCATTTTATTCTAACCACTAGAACTAACCCCCCGTATATAAAAAGTTCACTCTTGCATGTCAATTTTGGAGTTTATTGTTTACGCAGAAAATCTACACTAAAGAGGATACTTTCGGGATAAGTTCATGGAAAAAGATCACGAAGCCCGACAAGAGTCAAGACACGCGATGAACATGACTCCAAATGACCTGAGGTCCGAAGTGTCAACATGCAAATCTTCAGGGACTCAACCAGGAAACAACGAAGCTTGGATAGCAAGATTCAAGCCTTAACCGTGAAGGAAACGACGTCAAAGGCCCACATGCAAATGCACACAAATAAGGAATCGCGTGAGAAGCAACTAGGCAGGAAACCGGGGCCGAACCGAGCTGAAGTGGGTTTGTACCGGCTGGCCTAGGCCGACTGACCCAGCCCGTTCCGGGCCCGATTCGGTGCCCCTTTGACCTAGCCGCCTCTCGGGCTATTTATAGCCCCCCTAGCCGAGAGCCACAGAGAAATACATTCGTCATCCGCCGCCGAGGAGTAGAGAAGAGAGGGACACCGTTCCGGAGAGGAGAGGGTCGAGATGGTTAACTAGGGTTCCCCTAGCCGATGTGGGAACCTTGCATGGAAGACCACGTCGGAGTTCCCAGAGCTAGGATCAAGGTCGAGGTAGGATCCCGGTGGTGATCTTATCCATGTATTATACTCTCATGTTGAATTTGCAAGTTTGAATCCGATTTCGAGCGATCAAGTGCTTTCATTATGACTTTGTCTTCGCTTGGCTTTTCTTCTTCTCCAATCTATTCTGGATTGATTGCATAGGATGTTCTTGTCGTCATGATGGCTAGAGGTGCATACCTGACCTACCGAGCATTTTCATCTTGTCCTTTGGACTTGCCCTAGGCTAACCAGCACGAATAGGGGTGCGTTGTGACAGAACGGTGGCTCCAAAAGGCAGGCGTCTTCGGAGTTGGAATGGAAGCCACGATTTAAAGAGGCTTTTTATGTGATTCGATTTGCTTTGTTCATCTATGCTTGGAACTTCAACAAGTGCTCGATCCAATCTCTCTAGATTGGTTTTACCTATCCCTCTCTATCTTTTGCTACCTCTGGTGTTTCTTAGATTATATTGGTTTTCATGGTGTTTCCATAGATTAGATGCAAAACCCCTTTCCAAGATCAAAGTGTTTTCCCCTTATTAGATTGGATTTTGCGTTACACAGTATTCCACGGATTCGATACCTCGGGTTCACACTTGAGGGAAGAAGGGTCCCTTGACTACAACGGAGGACTTGTCCGCTTGCAAGTCCAAACGAACTTTGATACAACTATTAATCATCAACAACCCCTAGGTTGGCTTTGATCCAAGCCCCCGAGCATGTCGAGGGGGAGGAACAAAAAAGACTCAGAACCCCCAGGTTTTGCAACCCATGTGTTGGCTTTAGCCAAGCCCCTAAGCATGTCAAGGGGGAGGGTTTATTATATGAGGGAGGAGAAGGTAGTGCTTAACTCATAGCAGATGACTGCGTGAAATACTTACTTATTTAATCTGGAAAAAGGTACAAGAAAAGAAAATACATAGCTTAAATTTAAAACTATTCTACGGATAGAATCGTCGTAGATGTTCCATGTTCCAGGGGTTGGGTACTCCTTGCCCGTCACCCCACTGGAGTCGATATGTTGACGGGCTAATGATAAAAGGTCCCTCCCAGGGGGAAGAGAGTTTATGCATGTCGTCGGTCTTCTGGATGCGCCTGAGGACGAGGTCGCCAACGTTGAAGGAAGTTTCCTTAACGTTGTGATCATGATAGCGACGGAGTTGTTGGTCGTGACGAGCTTGTCTCATGACGGCGGCGAGTCATTGTTCTTTGAGACTGTCGAGGTCGATGCGACATGTTTGTTCGGCCTCTCCTTCCTCGTAAAATTGGATCTGTGGAGCTCCGAAGGCGACGTCGGTAGGTAGTACAGCTTCTGATCCGTAGACCAGAAAGAAGGGCGAGAAGCCTGCAGCATATCTGACTTGAGTCCTGAGGCCCCAAATCACGTGTGGTAGCTCGGCTAACCATCGGGTGGTGTAGTTGGAGGCGTTGTCGTAAATACAATCTTTAAGAGCCTGGCGGACCATGTCGTTGGCTCGTTCAACCTAGCCATTGCACCGAGGGTGGGTGACTGAGGAGTAGTAGACGTCGATAGTGTTATCTTGGAAAAAGTCCCAGGAGGCCGAGCCAGTGAAAGCTGCACCTAGGTCGGTGATGATCCTATTGGGTACACCAAAGTGATGCGTGATGTTTCTAAAGAATTTGACTGCTTCTTCCGATGTTACTTTCACAACAGGTCGGACTTCAGTCCATTTGGTAAACTTGTCAACGGCCATCAGGATATGTTTGTAGCCACCAGGGGCAGTACGAAACGGTCTTACAGCATCGAGTCCCCACATAGCGAAGGGCCATGATGGTGGGATGGTGCGTAGGATCTGAGCTAGCAGAGCTATTGTTTGGCAAAGAATTGGCATCCTTTGCACCTCTTAACGAGGTCTTTAGTGTCAGTCACGGCCGTGGGCCAGTAGAATCCAGATCGGTATGCTTTGCGGACAAAGTTGGTGGATGCCGCGTGGCAGCCACACTCGCCACTGTGGATCTCAGCTAGGAGTTGTAGACCTTCTGATCGTAGGATGCACTTCATCAGGATGCCAGTAGAGGTGGCTTTTCTGTATAGGTCAGTACCAATCACGACGTAGTTAGCACTTCACCGTGTGATACGCTCTCTTCTTTGTCGTCAGGGACGAGCTGGTCGAGTATAAAGTCTATGAAGGGCTTGCGCCAATCATCTTCCTTTTCTGACATGAGCACGTCGCGGGGAGGTGCTGAGTTTTGATTGTTTGGATGTGGTTCTGGATTATCGGGATCCAAAAGCTTGATTGAAGGCTTGCGTAGGTCTTGGATGAACACGCCTGCTGGGACTAGAGATCGTCGAGAGCCTAGTTTGGAGAGTATATCAGCAGCTACGTTGTTGTTCCGTAGGACGTGCTGGAACTCGATTCCCTCGAAGTGTCCTTCGAGTTTGCGAATTTCAGCATAGTATGCATCCATCGTGTCCTTGACGCAGTCTCACTCCTTGTTGACTTGCTCCATGACAACCTTGGAATTGCCAAAAGCCAGTAGTCTCTTAATGCCGAGGAACACTGCTATACGGAGCCCGTGGATCAGGGCTTCGCACTCTGCGCTGTTGTTGGAGGCCTTGTAGTGAATTTGCAAGACATACTTTAGTTGTTCTCCCTGAGGAGAGATGATTAATACGCCTGCGCCCGCCCCTTTGAGGTTGAGGGCGCCGTCGAAGTACATTATCTAGTGTTCAGGCCGCTCCTTGGGAGGGGGCATCTGGATCTCTGTCCACTCAGACACAAAGTCTGCAAGGATCTGTGACTTGATTGCTTGCTTGGGGCAAAACTCGATGTCAAATTCTCCAAGCTCGACCGACCACTTGACAATGTGGCCGTTGGCGTCACGGTTGCGGATGATCTCGATCTTGTGAACATGGAAGTAGTGACGAAGCTTTCTGGACGTAATCAGGACGCATAAAGAAACTTCTGAGGTTGTGTGTAACATGTCTTAGCGTCGGCCAGGACCTCGCTCACGTAATACACAGGTCTTTGAATAGGATAGGCCTGCCCTTCTTCTCCCCGCTCGGCGACGAGGACCGTGCTGACCACATTAGTGGTGGCGGAGATGTGAGTAGGAGCGTTTCCTTCGGGACTGGAGGTGTCATGACTGGCAGCATTGTCAAGGACTCTTTGAGAGCCTCGAATGCTTTCTGAGCTTCATCGTCCCACACGAACTTGTCAGCTTTCTTCAATAGCTTGAAGAAGGGTAAGCCTTTTTCACCGAGCTTGCTAATGAAACGACCTAGAGCTGCCATCATACCTGTGAGCTTCATGACGTCGTTCTTGTTGGATGGCTTATCCATCTTGCGTATAGCGTCGACCTTCACAGGGTTGGCTTCAATGCCTCAGTGTCCGACCGTGAAGCCCAAAAGCAATTCGGACGGCACACCGAAGACACACTTTGTTGGGTTGAGCTTCGACTGGAACTCTCGTAGATTGGCGAAGGTTTCCGCGAGGTCGGCGATGAGCTTATCTTCCTCTGTGGTCTTGACGACTACATCGTCTACATAGGCTTTGACGTTCTTCACGATTTGGGACTTTAGGCACTTCTGAATTGCCTTCTGATATGTTGCTCCAGCATTTTTCAGGCCAAAGGTCATGACCTTGTAGCAATAGATGCCACGAGGCGTTATGAACATCGTTTTGTCTTCGTCATCAGGATGTAGGGCTATATGATGATACCCTGAGTAGCAGTTGAGTAAGCATAGCAGAACGCTACCAGCCGTGGAGTCCACAACCTGGACGATACGAGGGAGAGGGAAAGGATCCTTCGGGCAGTGCTTGTTGAGGTCGATGTAATCGATACACATCCTTAATCCGCCAGTTTTCTTTGGAACAAGAACCGGGTTTGCGAGCCAAACCTGGTGTTTACATTCTCTTATAAATCCTGCAGCTAAGAGCTTGCAGACTTCTACTTCTATAGCTTGTTTTCTATCTTTTGCAAATCACCAGAGCTTTTGCTTGATAGGTCGTGCGGTCTTGTTTACTTCAAGTATGTGCTTAGCCAGCTCCCTGGGGACACCAAGCATATCGGATGGACTCCATGCGAAGATGTTAGCGTTGTCCCTGAGGAAACTGGTGAGCGCGAGTTCCTATTTGGGGTCGAGGTCGGCCCCGATGACAACTTCCTTGGATGCATCGGGCAGGCCGAGGCAAACCTTCTTGACAGCTGGACTTGGGTCCAAAGCTGTACTTGTACGCTTCTGCTCTGGTACCTGCAGAGTGGTTTGGTCGATCTTGGCTGCTTGGGCGACCATGACTGTTGCTGCTACTTTGATCGCTGAATCTTTGGAGAGCTCGACGGTGGCACTTTCACAGTTGTAGGAGACCATGATGTCCCCGAGGAGGGAAAGGATTCCGTTTGGCACTGGCATCTTCATGATGAGGTAGGTGTGGCAGGGTATGGCCATGAACTTGGCGAGCATAGGTCGTCCGAAGATGGCATGGTATGAAGAGCGGAAGTCCGCGACCTCGAATGTCAGGTACTCGGTACGGAAGTTCTCCTCTATGCCAAAGGTGACCAGTAGGCATACATGACCTATGGGGTACGCAGCCTTGCTAGGCACAACCCCATAGAAGGGCTCGTCGCAGGAGGTCATCTTGTTGAAGTCAAATTCCATCTTGCGCAGTGTTTCTGTGAAGATGATATTCAAGCTGCTGCCCCCATCAATAAGGGTCTTAGGCGGGAAGGCCCCGTTGACTATGGGGTTGACGACCAGCAGGTAGGTCCCGGGGTTAGGGATGTGAACCCAATGATCTTTCTTGCAGAACGTGATTGGGAATTCAGACCAACGCTGAGGCCGCGGGTTTTCGGTGTTGACGTGCCCGATCTCCCTGGTGTTTGATCAGGTATGTCTGTTGCTTTTGATTGCTTGGCGACCGCCGACGATGAAGTTGATCTCATGGTTGGCCTTCTGAAACATGCCATTGGGGTTGCCCCATTTGGGCGGTGGCGGTGGAGTTCGTTCCTTCCGATTATTGTCCTGGCGATTATGGTCGTCCTGACGACGTCGATCGTCGCGTCGATCATTTCGTCGGTCGTTGCGCTGGTCATCGTGGCGTTCATCACGACGATCCATTTTGTGGTCGTCATGTCTGTCATTGTGGTCATCACGACGGTAGTCGTCACGCCTGTCATCGCAGCGGTAGTCGCGGCGATAATCACGTCGATCTCTGTCATCATTGCGAGGATAGGGTTTGCGATCACGGTTATCTCGTCGATCAGGTCGACAGTTATGATTGTCGAATCGTTGGTGTAACATCCCTGATGTTTATTTTGCTTATGACATCACCTAACTTTAGTAATCAAGATTAAGTGGCCTCTAATCATGTACAAAGAACCTTAGTCAACACCCTAAACTGTTGTCAAAGCCCAAGTGCTCCTTAAGGTTGGATTAGTTTTCTTGCGCGTTCCCGAAATTTCTCTATAGAACTTCACAATCGACCAACATCAAAGTTTCTCAGTTTTTCCGGGAACACATTTCATTCCATTGTTGGCATTTCAAATTCGGAGGTTTGAACCCTCAAAAACCCAGTCAAAGTCCTACTGAACAGTTTGACCAAGCCATGCAAATCTGTAACTTTGAGGATGATTATCTTCAAATCTGTTGAGATTTTGACCGGTCGGCCTTTACGAAAGTTAGAGAGGATTAACTGGTCTACAACTTTCGTATTTGGCGAATTTGAACTTTAGTTCAAAGTTTTCGAGTTTGAGACGGTCAAAGTAGGGTGCAGTGAAACATGTGTTGGTTAGAACGCCGGAGCGCGCCCCGCACGCGCGACGTCGCGGCGCGCCGGCCCACACCCTGCCGCCGTCCGTGCGCCGTCACGGCGAGGACCACGCGTCGGCCATCATGACCGGGCCCACGGCCTCGCGCCCGCACGCCCGCGCGGCCGCCCGCGCGCGCGCGCGCCGTCGGCCGGCCACACCGTGCGCGCGCGCGTCGGCTGCGGCCACGCGCGCGCCCCCCCTCGCACCCGGGCCCGGCCGGCCGCGCCACCCGGCTTGCATGCGCGCCATAGGCTCTCCCGACGCCCCACGCACCTCCCCCTCCCTCGCATTGCTCGGGCGCCGCACCGCGCCGCTCTTCCGCGCCCGCCGTCGCCGCCGCGCCGAGCTCGCCGGTGCGCCCCACTATCCACCGCCTCTCGCTCGAGCCCAAGCCCCACCTTAGCATCCACCCGCACCCCTTGGACCCTCCCGTTCACACGCATTGGCCGGCCGAACCGCCGGCTCGCCGGCATTGCGGCCGCCGCGGCCGTCCGCCGCCTCCCGCGCCGCCGACCGTCGCCGGAGCCACTTCCGGCCAAGCCAACCCCGCCAATCAACTGAGGGTGAGTCCAAACCCCACCCTAGCCGCTTGCTCGCCGGAGTCCGGCCACCCCTCGCCGCCGGCCAGCCTTGCTCCGCCGCCGGGGACCCGATTGTAATTTTAGTTTTCGATCGGGGGTCCTTTCTGCAAAACGACATCTACAGATCTAGGGTTAAAACCTGAATCTTGTAAATTACATAGTAAATGGTAGAAAAATCGTAAAAATGCCAACTTAACTGTTTTGGAATCCTTGTGAAGAAACCTAACTTTTATAGAAAGGCAGTTTACAAATTTCAGAGTAGTTTTTAAATGATCTTGAATTGAGCAGTTTGAGTAAATTTGAAATAACTTGAAATGTATAAATGATCTACATGTGAATTTTGGATATGTTGTCAATAACAACATTCCTGGCCTTGTGTAGAAAAATGGCACTGAAATCATGTGTGTAACTCCAGTTATGGATTTATATTGATTTCAGCCTGTTCTCCATTTATGAATTGTTTGGTTTTATCTGTTGATCAAATGCCTTCCAACTTTCTCATGTAGCTCTACAATGCTGAGGACCATGTGTGGTTCGAGGACCGGTGGATGGTCGCTTCCTTGTGTGATGAGTGATTGACAACGTTGTGTGGACTGATTCTTGGCTAAGTATTGCAGGTGCAGGTTGCGGCTTGACTCGTGTTGGTGTAGGTGAAGAACAAGCGCGAAAGGTCGTTGCCGCCGCACAGTAGCTCTCCCGCCGTGGCACACCGAGATCGTGCACGCGTTCCTCGAGGGCACCACGTGACCGGGACCTCGTGGCATGCCGGGCCGGGACGCAGCCCCGCCGCACGACTCGAACGAGCCGTTCCACATTGCCACCGCCGCTCGCCTCCGAGAGGAGGGTCAGTGCGGGGAGCGATCTTCGACGGCAAGAAGGGCAAGCGCTCCGAGGACACGCTCGCCGGGAGGGCGGGGCCGGGGTCCAAGGAGCCGCGCCGCAACGACAAGCGGGCAAGAAGGGGGAAGAAGCGCGCGCCGCCGCGAGGCGCGCGCGCAGGGGCGCACCCGCGGCAACGCCGAGGCTCCTCGCCGTTGACCTCGCCCGACGGGGCCCTCGACCGGCTCCTCGAGGCCCGGGGGTGTTCGGGACGGCGCACGGTGCCGGGGCCGCGCCCCCGGCCACAAGACCCCCGTGATCTGCACACCCCCGCGAGCGCGCGCGACATGCTCAAGAAGTTCCCACGGCCGTGCCGCCGCGAAGCGAGGCAAGGGCAGGCCAAGAAAGATGGGGCGGCGGGCGCACGCGGTGGTTTCCCCGCCGTCGAAAATGTGTTCTGTCTTGGGGATCACCGTCGACATGTCGACCCTGCTAGCCGTTGAAGAAGGAGCGGCACGTAGTCCTCGTCACAGAGAGGGCACCCTCCGCCTTCTCAACTCGGTCGAAGGATGCCATCACCTTTAGTCGGGATGATCACCCAAACCGCATCCCCGAACCCTACGGCCAAGACTCCACCGGTGGTCGATCCCACCGCTCGGGAACGCCCCGTTTTCGAAGGTCCTTATGGACTCCGAGGGCGCAGCTCACATCCTCGCGCATACATCGCGCCTAATGGGGATTGGGTCGGGATCACTGCGTTCCGCACGAAGCCGTTTCACCCGCATCGCGCCCGGCAAGGTGTTCAACCCCTCTGTGACGGGGATCCGCTCTCGTCCGGGTTTGGGACCCCCAAGAATTTCCGCAAGAGAATTCCTCACCTTCGAGGTGGTGGGATTCAAAGGGGCCTACCATGCCATCCTTGGAAGTACCTCATGCTATGCCAAGTTCATGGCGGTCCCCAACTACACGTACCTCGAAGATGAAGATGCCGGTCCAAACGAAGGCCATCACCGTCTCTGCCTGCCGATCGAGCACGCATTCGATCGCGACGTCGAGTGCGTGGAACATGTAGAGGCACTAGCGCCGGGATGAAGCGCCGGTGAACACACTCGGGAGAAGATGGTCAACGACGACCTCGCCCTCCGCCGCCAAGCACGTCGCGCACGTTCGAGGCCGCCGAGCAAACCAAAGGGGTCCCCCTCGACCCGTCGGCCCCCGAGGGCAAGGCGCGAGGGCCGCCCCCGACCCTCGATCCGCAACAGGGAAGCGTGCTCGTCGACTTCCTCCGCGCCAACGCCGACGTCTTCGCGTGGAGCCCCTCGGACATGCCGTGCATCCCGAGGGAGGTCGCCGAGCACTCCCTTGATATCCCGCTCAGACCCGGCCGCGCCCGCAAGAAATGCGCCGCTTCGACGAGGAGCGGCGACGGCGACCTGAGCGCAGGCCGCGAAGCCTCGAGGTCGATTCATCAAGGAAGTGTTCCACCCTACGTGGCTAGCTAATCCCCGTGCTTGTAAAAAAGAAAAATGGGAAGCGGGAGGATGTGTATAGACTACACTAGTCTCAATAAAGCATGTCCGAAAAAAAGTTCCTTTTTCCTTTGCCACGTATAGATCAAATCGTTGATTCAACAAATGTGAACTACTCTGTTTCCTTGATGCCTATTCGGGATACCATCAAATAAAGATGAAGGAGTCCGACCCAGCCTCGTGACTTTCGTTCATCACACCGTTCGGACGTTCAAGCGTCATGCCACGATGCCTTTTGCCTCGAAACGCGGCGCAACATACCAATGGGCCGCATGCAAAGACGTTTCTTGGGGACCCACATTCGGCGAACGGTCGAGGCTTACGTGGACGACATCGGCTGCCAAGACCAGGAAGGCGACCACCGGGTTAGCGATCTTGGCATCGCATCTGCCAGCCTCGTAAGGGACAACGGGGTTAAGCTCAACCCCGAAAATGTGTCTTTGGAGTGCCGTGGGCATGCTCCTAGGGTACATCGTCTCAATGCGGGGAATCGAGGCCAACCCCCGAAAGGTCGCGTCTCGAGCGAATGGGTCCAATCCCGGACCTCAAAGGGTGCGGTAGTGTTGGGGTGCCCGCCCGTCTTGCTGCCTGCCTTCGAGGCTCCTGAGAAGGGCCCCCGCCCCCACGCCGCCAAGAAGCACGAGCGCTCTCTTGGACCGCCGAGGCCCAGAAGCGCTCGACAAGCCGAAGGCTGCCTGGCGCATGCCCCAACTTACGCCGCCGGGGCGCGAGACGGCGAACCCCTCCAACTCTACGTGGCCGCAACCACCCAGTCGCCGCCGTGATCGTCGTAGAACGCACGGAGGAAGGGCATGCCTTGCCCGTGCGCAGGCCGGTCTACTTCTACACGTCGAAGTCCTCGACGGACACGAAGACGCGCTACCCCCGTGTCCGTGTTTGTTGTACGCGGTCGTCCCCGCCGCGCGCAAGCTCCGCCACTACTTCGAGGCCCACCTGGGCCACGGTGGTCTCTTCCTTCCCGTCAGAGAGATCATCGCAACCCCGACGCGCCCGTAATTCGGCGCGAAGTGGTCCGTGGAGCTGATGGGCGAGACACTCGCCTGGTCGCCCTCCGCGCAAGGCCATCAAATCGCAAATCTTAACCGATTTCGTCAGCCAGTGGACGGACACGGCGACCGCCGCCCCTGCTGCATTCGCGTACGTCGGACTCGTTCTTCGACCCGCCGTGATGAAGACAGAGCTGTGCGCGGCCTCGCTTCTTTCGTGTCACCCTCGGGAGCACATGCGCTACGCAATACGCTCTCCACTTCCCCGCATCCAACAATATGGCGACGAGGGCCCTTCTCTCGCGCTCAAAATCGCCATTGAGTTGGGCATCAAGCGCCTCGACGTGCGAGGGGATTCGCGCCTCGTGGATCGATCAAGTCATGAAGAACGCGAGCCGCCACGACGACGTCGTCAAAGATGGAGGCCCATCAAAGCCGTGCGGGCCCTCGAAGACAAATTCTTACGGCATCGAGCTTAATCATGTACCCCGCCACAACGAGGAAGCGTACGAGCCGGGCAGGGTCAGGGCCCGGCGGACGACCGTCTCCGAACTTTTGCGCGCGACATCGCGCAGCCCTCGGCCACCTTCGAGCCCTACCCCTCGAGCGACGCGGACCCTCTAGCTCCCCTCGAACGCGCCGGGTGCGGAACCCATGGAAGAGGACCCCTCGAACGAGGCGTACGTGCTTCCTCTCGAGGGGTACGGCTCCCACGAGGTCGATGGCGGGGATAAGGCCGAACCGCCCCCGTCCAAGCTTGACATGGAAAGTACACCGCCCGGATCACTCGAGGGGAACTCCCCGAAGATCGGGCCGCGCCAGCGCATCGCCAGATGGCCAACCACCCTCGTCGACGGCGAGCTATGGCCAAGCGCGCTCGCGCGGCATCCTCCGGGGCCGGCAGACACCCATTCCCGAGGGGGCGCAGCTCCCACGGGACATCCACGCGGGAATCCGTGGCCACCACGCGCGCCGCGCACCTCGTTGGCAACGCGTTCCGCCGGTGGCTTCTACCTATTCGGCGGTGGCGACGCCAACGAAATCGTGCGCACTGCGAAGGGCCGCTCTACGCCCGCAAGACTGCCTTGCTCGGGCCACGCTCTCGCAACATTCCCGTAACATGGCCGTCGCCGTGTGGGGATTGGACATCGGCCGCGCCCTCGCGGAAGGCGCCGGGCTTCACTCCACTCGCTTGTCGCGATCGACAAGTTCTCCAAGTGGGTGGAGGTGCGCCCCATCACGAATTTGAGGGCCGAGCAAAGCAATAATGCTCTCTCTTTCACCGACATCGTCTACCGCTTTGGAGTGCCAAACTCCATCATCACGACAACGGTCCCAGCTCACGGGCCGAAGTTCTGGAGTTCTCGCGACAAGTTCCACATCCGCGTGATTGGGCAGGTCACCGTGGGCACACCCACGTACCAACGGCCAAGTAGAACGTGCCAACTAGCATGACCCCACAGGCTCCGTTTCTCCGTACCCTCGACCTGTACCTCAACAAATCCGGCCGAAAATGGCTCCAAGAACCGCCACAACAGGGAGCCTAAGGACCCACCCCCTTCTCTGCAGCCACCGGTTCACTCCCGCTTTTTCCTAGTCCATGGCGCGGAGGCCGTCCTCCCCACGGATCCGGAATACGGCCGCCCAAGGTTCGAGGCTACAACGAGGATGTGCCAACTGGGGCCGAGCTCCGCGAGGACTCGCCGGACCGCCATCGGCACGCCTCGTGGCGTTGATGCACTCCGCAAGATATCAACAATTCCCTACGCGCTACCAAGCACGCAAGATACGTCTTCTGAGGGATTTCGGGCCGAGGGGACTTGGTCCTAAGGCTACGCCAAGACAACCGAGGGCGCCACAAGCTATCGCCCCCATGGGAGGGACCCTACGCGGCAGAAGGTGCGCCCAAGCCGTGCACATACAAGTCACAACGAGGACGAAGAACTTCACTCAACGCTTGGAACATCCAATGCCTACGTCGCTTCTACCCTTAGCTAGGATTTCCAAGTATTTCTCTCGTAGTAAAAACGCACGCCAACGCCCCAAATTGGTGTCACCTATGTAAATACTCCAAGTCCAATAAAAGGGCAACCTTGCTTTTCCCCGAAAACCCAAGTTACCCTCAAGGCTACTACGGGGGGCATCCCCCCCAAAATGGTCCCATTTTTCGCGCAAAAATAAAAAATGACTCACACACGCGCTAAGTTTGCTCACTTCAACCTCGAGCCATGATTCGAACAGGCGTTGTGGCACAACAAGGAGCGCGCGGAGCGAGAGCGCCCTACGCCGCGTGGCTATGGCCCGTCTCTCTCGCCTCCAACCCGCCGGGCCCCCTGCGGAAAACGAACTCCCTAACTAGAATCTACTCAGAAGAAGGAGAAACAAAAAGCGTAATAAGCAAACGATTTCATTTACGTTAAACGCCCATGTTCATGAAACGACTTGTTTATTTACAAAAGGCCACGGCCGACTCCGATACACATAAACAAAAACGGGCCTAGCGCCCAGATGCTTTCAAGCGGGTGGAGCGTGCCAGCTGTCGGCGGCGTCCGGGGGAGAGGGAATTCTTCGAAGGCCTCTACGAGCGACCCTACGGCTGCCGCAACGCAGCGCGTCTGCGCGCTCCATGGCCACCTCGTCCTCGACGCCCTCGGCACGACGTGTAGCCCTCCGCCACCGCCTCGAGGTTGACCTCGTAGTGGGATCGCACCACCTCAGGGCCTTCTCGCACGCCTGTGTGCAACGCCCGCCGCATCCGCTCCGTGACGTGGCCGCCGAGGGCGCGCGTGTGCGGCCGCCGCCGAGCCGGCCGCCCGGCCCGCCTTCCCGACGACGCGCAGTCTCGGAGGGGCCGCGCTCACGCAGCCCTCTGCGCCCCGCTCAGAGAGTTGTAGGAAGCTCGGGCAGGCTCGGCCCGCCTAGCCGTGCCCCAAGGCAAAAGTGCGCAAGCCCGGAATCCAAGACGACAAGAAATCGAAAGGGGAAACGAACCCTCTAAAGCAAGAACTACCGCGGTGGCCGAAGCAGCTGACTCACCCGACTTGTCTCCTCTCCGTATCGAGGCCGCGCGCGCGGACCCTCGAGCGCCAACCGAGACGCCGGACGGTCTCGCCTGCTCGGCGAGGGCCATCTACCCGATTGGCACCGCCGGCGTCGAGCGCCGCCGCTCGTCCTCAACCTTGGAGAATGCTGCCCGCTCCTCCGCCGACCTCTCCGCCGCCCGCGCGCGACGCGTTCCCGCTCCGCCGTCCGGGCGTCGCCAAGGGCAGCCTCGCTCCCCGCCGGAGCCGCCCTCGCCCGCGCGATGCGCTCCGATGGAGCCGCTTTCCGGCGGCCGACGAGAGCCGCGCTCTGGCGTCGTGGCGGCCCTCGGTCGTCGGCCTCCTTGGCGCGCCGCTCCAACCCGCGCGCCCCGCCCTCGCCCCCGGGCGCCGCCGCGGGCCGCGCCCTCGAGCGACGAGCTTGAGCTCCCGGCTTCAGCGCGAGCGTGGCCACCTCCGCCCTCCCGCTGGCGCCGCCGCCCGTGCCTTGTCCGTGTCCTCGCGCGCGTTCCCGCGCCGCCTCGTCGCGATCGACGAGGGTCGCGCGGATCCGCCGAGGCTCGCGTGACGCGCCGTGTCCTCGCCCGAGCTCGGGGAGCACGTCGCACCACGCCATCGCCCCGTACACCAGCCCAACCGTCCGGCGGCCCCGAGAGCATCCGCAAGCGCGTCGAGCGCCGCATCGCTCCCGAGCCGAAGGGCCTAGGCGTTCACCTCGGTCGAACGCGTTGTACTTTCACGAGCACGGCGCTCGAGCTCCCGGCATCCACACATCGAATCTCGTAAGTGTCGCGGCTTGAATGCAAGACACGGAAACGAAAAAAGGAAGAGAGACAAGCAACCGTGGCTCACCCGGAAGACAAGCGCGCGGCCGGCCGCTCGTGAACTTGCGCCGCCTCGTTCAACGCACGGCTGAGCGTGGCGCCGTGGCCCGGCCGCCCCTGCAGCTCCCGCCTCCCTCTCGGGCGCAAACGCCGGGATCCTCCACGGCCCCCCCACCCGGGCGGGGCGACCGCTGCGGGGAGGACGCAGGCTCGCATCGTGCCCTCGCCCCCCACTATCATGTGACCCTCGTGCCGCCCTCACGAGGGCCCCCTCCGGGGCTCGGAGTTCGTGGGCCGCCTGGCCCACCGGTTCCACCCGTGCGCGGAGTCATCCGAGAGCTCCACCACCTCCGCCCGGAGACCGCCGGGCGGCGAGCCGCCGCGCCGCCCTCCGCCGCACCTCCACCGCGCTCCGCGCCCACCGCGCCCGCCGCGCCGCCATGGCCGCCGCCCTCCGCCGTGCCGCCGCACCGCGTGCGCTCCCAAGTTACATCGCTCCGCCTCCTCCGCGCGCCACCGCCGGCGGCACCTCCACCGCAGCCACCGCCGCGCCCTCGCGCCCGCGGGCGACCGCGCCGCCGTCCCTCGGCCGACCTCCGGCCGCGCCGCGCGGGCCGCATCCGCCGGCCGGCCTCGAGGCTCCCGCCGGCCCCTGCGAGCTCGTGCCCGCCGCCACGCTCGTCCCTCGGCGCGACCCCCTCGACGAGCGCCGCCGGGGTGGGGGATCGACGCGGCTCCGTCCCCGAAAGACCTTGGTCGGCAGAAGAGGAGGACGGTTGGCACCGCCCGCGCAAACACGAACCGAGGGTTAGAGCATCCGATCACCGCCGCCGAATCCAAACCAAGAAAGGAAGCGACAGTGCTCCCGCGACTCGCGTGAGGCAGGGGCGTCCGCTTCCTCTTCCTCGAGGCCTCCGCACGAGGCCGCGCAATGGCCGCGCTCCTCGACGCAACCGCCCCCGACGGCGCTCGCCGCACGCACGGGCACGCCCGCCCGCGGGCGCGCCCGATGCCGCACCCCCCTCGATGACGCCGCCGCGCGCGGAGGACGCTCGGCCGCCGCGCGCGGGCACGCCTGCGGACGCGCCGGAGACGCACGCTCGCTCGCGCGGACGCGCGCTCCCGCCGCGCGCGCGCGCACGCTGGACGCGCGCGTGCACGTCGCCGCGCGGGCCCGGCGTGCACGCGGCCGGGACCGCGGCGCGTGCCGCCCTCGGGACGATGACAGCCGCGGCAGGGCGCCGTGCGCCCGCCTCAGTAACCGCCCTCGACGCCGCGCGGGGGTTCCGCCGACGGAAGCAGTCGCCACCTCGTCCGAGGGCCCCTCCCCTCGTACTCCTCCTTCTCGTCTCCGCTCCGAGGACGAGGGCTCGCCGATGTCCCAGAGAAGAGCCCCGCCCTCCCGCCGCCGAGGACGCGACCGTCTAGCCGGCGGCCGCTTGGCGCCGCCCCGTGCTCCCTCTTGCGCGCCGCCCGCTCCCCGCCGCTCCCGCCGCGCCGCCCGGCCGGCGCACGGGAGTCGGGGGGTGGGGCGGAACGACTTGGCGGCATTGAACCGCACCGCCTGCGCGCAAGAGCTACAATGGCGCATCGAAACGAAGCAAGAACAAGGACTAAAACAAAATCAAAACCACACCTTCCGCCACCAACGGGCCGGGGGGGAGCATCTCGATATCCCACGGTCCGACCCGCAGTGGCGCGTCCGGGTGTCGACGGCGCTCCGCGCCCGGTGAGCGCGTACGGCCGCTCCGGGGCCGGCTGCCGGGAGCATCCTCGCCACCTCGCCAGTCAACGGGGCCGCCCGTCATCCTCGAAGATGCGCAGTGGCCTCTCGCGATCGGGGAGGCCGACCCGCCCGTGGTGGAGGAAGGCGCAGGACGCCCATCGCGTTGAGCCCGTGCCGCCGCCGCCGGCAGTAGGCGGCGAGGACTCGACTTGCCGGCGGCTCATGCCGGGCCGTAGGCAACCCGCAGCCCCAGGAGTCCGCTGAACACCCGCCCAAGTGTAGGAGGGAGGCCGGGCCGCGTTGCGTTAGGGGAAACTGATCCCCGCTCCCACCGCGTTGTTCGTCGTCATGGTGCGTGCGGGATGTAGAAATCCTTGAGCCGGCCCCCGCAGGCAGCGACATCCCGCCGCACGCACCGCGGCGGGTCCCCGCTCCGACGTGGGCCGCGTGATGAGCTCCCTGCGGGAAGAGGTGTACCCAGAGTTCCCACTGACTGGGATCCCCAGAGTTTTTCACCACGGCCCTGGCCGCCGCGAGATAGCGTTGGGGGCCAAAATCGCGCAGCCTCCACCCCGTAGGGTAGAAGCCAGCCACCGCCCGCAGGCGCGTGCTCTCGCCGCGCGTTGTGCCGCGTCAGAAGTGAGGAAGCTCGACCACGCAGCCCTCCTGCCGGGTTGGGCTCGAGGTGCGGCCGTCTCACGCAAGAGCCATCCACTCCGCCGGCGCCCTTCTTCGGCGGCTGGTCGACGTCCGGCCGGGCGGCGACCCGCCGCCAAGCGCGAGTCGGGTCACCGTCGACTCCCTCCCGTGCGTACGGCCTCAGTGATCCGAACGGAAGCCGAGGCGGCGCCATGGGGGGACGATGAATGCGAAGGAGAACGAGGAGTGGAGGAAAAAGCCTCTGGACGAAGAAGCTCCGCGCGATGGCAAGAGCAAGGCGAAGGCGGCGGACTCCGAGGACCGAAAGTGGTAAGGTGCCAAGGTGGGAAAAACCCGCCATCCATCCCCTCCCTCGTTAGGCGCATGGGGGCGGACGGCGGGCCTCCAGGCTGGGACGCCCCGCCAAAAGACAACTGCAGGAATCTTTCCATCGCTGCCGCCGTGGCCCCCACCACGACCGGGCAGCGGCTCTAACACCGGCAGCGGGTCATCACACGCTGCGGAAGACCGGGCAGCTGACCGAGGCAAAACCGTCACGTCCGCCGGCCACGCGCCACTACGCGCGCGCGTCGCCGCCTCTGGGGCGCGCCCGCTCGCGAAACCGTGCCACGACCGCAAGGCACCATGCTCGGCCCCTTGGGCGCGCGGCGAGAGCCCTCGAGCGAGGCGAACCCTAGGCTCGAAACAAAGGCGACCCTCGATGGGGACTGCTGTGAGGGTCGGGCTCAGACCCTCGCCTGGCGTGGTGCGTACCACCGCGGCACCGCCACGTAGAACCCTGAGCGGCATGACCCCCAACTCGAAACAAGGCGACCCTCGATGGGATATCGCCGTGAGAAGGTCGTCCGGACCTCGCTGACGGGGAAGCGTACCACCGCGGGCACCCATGCCACGTAGGATCCCAGCAGCGGCATGACCCCCAACTCGAGACGCATGTCAACCCTCTAAAAGAAGGCACGCGCGTAAGAGGATCGCTCGTGTCACGCTTGAAATAGAGCGACAACGAAAGCACTCATACCGCGCCGTGCCGCCAACAAGCACCTCGAGGGCCGGCACGCCCCGTACCCTCGACGGCCGCAAACGCGAAAGACGGGTTGTCCACGCACGGCCCCGACGGCCTTACCGCACGAGGTTCGAAGCCCGACCTCGCCCTGCCCCAACAGGCGCCCGCATCGTCGCAGTTAGGACGACGAGGGCACGCGCATTCGAGCGTTCCTCGAGCCCGCCTGCCCGAGGGTGCCCCACATGTCGGCTCCGAGAGCCGAGGGCAGCTGTGGCCGGTGGGGATCCCACCGAGGAGGAGCTTCCGCGCCCCTGGCCCCTAGCGAACGGGGACCGAAGCCCCACCTAGCAAACCCACGCAAGCGCTTCCATGGACTGTCTCCGGACCGCGTAGCCTACCCTTATCACTGGCATGGACGTTCACTTGAACCACCCGCGCAGCGGGGCCTGGATGAGGGAATCCGCGATTCGCGACCCGCTCGATGGGAGTCGTGTGTGGAGTCCCTCACCCTCCGTCCCGCGGAGGACGGCGAGGCGCTGCAAAAACAAGTCGTCGGGGCCCCACCCGGCCCGCCTCTGAATGTGCCAAGGCTCCTGGGGGCTTGACGCATGGCGACACCTCCTTGAAATTGCACCCTACGGGAGACAAGGGACAGGGGAGCGTGCACCCCCGATGCCGCCGAAATACCGCCGATGCCGGCTAAGTATGTGCCACGCCTTTCGACCGAATTGCTCGCGTTAACCTCTCGGCAGAGAGCCCACACTCCCCGCAGGCTTCTCGGGGCTAGACCCGCGGGCGCCGACGCGGCCCCACCGAGCGTCGAAACGCGAGGAAGAACGTCCTATCGACCCGCATCCGCGGAGCCTCAATGGCAAACCCGCGTATGCCGGGGGACACCGCTGGGACCGCCTGTGGAGTCCCCCTAAACAATGGGGGGTCCCCGCCTAAATCCCTCGCATCAGTCAGCCAAGCCCAACCATGCAGAAACCAACCATGCAGGACATGGCCCATGCGGCGCACTGCAGGCCCACCAAGACGGCCCGTCCGGGAAGACCCTCGAGTGTGCTCCGCCGCCCGAGGGCGCGCTCCTCCTCGAGTGCTCCGCCCCGTTCGGGAGGGGCAACCCCCCTCCTCGAACGACCGCCCCCGTTCGAGGGCGACCCTTCCCTCGAAGCGGCCCCGCCTCGCTCGAGGCCGGCCCCTCGAGCCGGCCTCGCCCTCGCTCGAGGGTCCGCTCCGCCCCCGCCGGGGGCCCGCCACGCTCACGGCGCCGCGCGCGTGCGCCGGCCCCGTACTTGGGCACGAACGCCCCGACGCCGCAGACGGCGCCATCGATGCGCCCCGGCTCACGCCCGCGTCGCCGCACCAACTCCCGTGTGAGGAGCCCATCCCCGCCACCGTGGGTGGACCGTGCGCACCCCGCCGGCAGCCGGGCCCCGTGGACACCGCGCACGCCACCGCATGTGCACCGCGCCCGACCCTCGAAAGGGGCCGGCGCACCCGATTCCACTTTCCCGTGACCCCGCAGCTAGGGTGAGGGGCGCCAGGTTCTGGGTGGCCATCCCGCC